>CM018578.1:0-5322500 GCA_009078335.1 Salix brachista | reverse complement strand
GCGTGGCCCATTAAAAAAGCCTAATCCGCATGTCAAGCCTCTTAATATTTTTTTTAATATTACAGGATGAATATCACATTGTTTCTTTTATTTTTTTAAAATACCATAAATGATGTGTCATTTGTTAGTCCAGACCGTAAATGATGTGTCATTTTGCTAATCCAGTTTCTAGCAACCACTTCATCATTGAAAAATCAGAGAATGGGCATTATGTCAAAAAACCTGATTTTCAACCATGTTTTAACCCAAAACACTAAAAATACATTTATAAACCCATTTATAACCTTAAATGACCTTAGAATAGAATAAAAAAAATGACCCTTAAATAGAATAAAAAACAAATAAACTTGAATTCAAAAACTTTATCGTTTGTCATCTTAAGTGACACGAATGTCAAAGAATACCTTGATAAAACTCTTCTCGCCACATAAAGCCCGTCGATATTAAGAATGATCTTTATGTGGTCAGAATCAATATCAACAATGATTTTTTTTTTCTATCATTGAAATTCAGCAAATTCAATTCTCTGTCTTTAAATATGGATTGAAAAGAAAAGGGTTTTAAACGAAAATCAAAATTTCAAAACACAAGGAGATTGAAAACCAATAATTAGAAAAGTGCAAGGACTAAAGAGATCTTTGTGCTCCACTATGAAACCACTGCATGTGTGTGCTAGTGTTTTTCACTTTTATCCTCTAGTTCTATTCTTGTACTTTGTAAAGAAATTGTAAACATCCATTGATTGACCATAACAAGACTTCATCAATGTGAAAAAAAATCGATAAAAAAAATAAGAATCAATGAAGTCCACAGTGAATCTAAACATGACCCTATGCCTTTTTTTTCCATTTTTTTAATTAAATCTGCAACAATGCTATGCTTGAAAGTGAAAGAATATCAAACACTAAAAATATATATATATATATATATCAAACACTTTTACTTCACGCTTTATAACTTTTCCTTAAAGAGTTGGGCAACCTTTAGCAAAAACCCCCGGAGCTGTTGGGCAGGAAGCTAACGGGCATCCTTCCGACTCGCTTCCCCACCATTCGAGGCCGACATGCCACATCCCCAAACACAAGTAAAGGAATACTGCCATGAAGGCCAATCCAGCTTCCAACGCCCCTGACAGCACATAATTATGGCGGCTCCACCAGTCGCGATGGTACCTGTAAGCAATGAAGCCCGAAGCGAATCCGATGACAACCCACGAAGTGTAGTTCACAGCCGTAGCTGGAAGCATGTTGAGCGAAGCACTTAAGAGTACTGGTATGGAGATAAGTCTAATCCAATCCTTATCAGGGAAGGCCTTGTGTGCCAGCCAAACTAGGATAGGAGCTACAGCCCCGCCTAAGAAAAACCAGTTGGTGGCTGAATAATGGCCAAGATCTCCAAATATTCTGCGAGGACCAACAAGACCCCAGATCACAGATGCATCGTAGAACAGGTGGTCGCTGGGGCAAGTCCAAGGGCTTCCTGGTGAAAGCACTTCACGATCACATATGTTTGGGATGGTTTCCATCAGCCACCATGCAGTTCCTAAATGTACCAACGCAGATATTATAGTACCTACCACCTGGATAAAACACAATAATCTTATAAAAAGCAGCAAGGAGCATAGATGGGTATAATTAACGAATTTGAAGATCAAATATGCAATCAAGAAACTCTATGGCCAAAAAAACAAAAACATGAAGAGGAGCAATTTCCTTATGCAAATGTTATATGGGGAAGAGGAGGAGCATGAGTGGAGCTAACCTGTGCCATGAACATGGCTCTCGGAGGAATCTTCATGTAATGACCAAGCTTGAAATCTTCCAAAAAGGTGATAGCTTGTTTCATGCTAATGTATCCATACACTTTAAAGCATATGTTAGCAACAGGAAAACCAGGGTACAAGTAGCCAATGATATATTCTGTTATCACATTTAGGCCTGGTGACTGTATGCAAAAGAAAACATCTTGTCAGAAAACAAGAAGCTCAAACAAATCCTGAAAGCATTGTGCCATTGGAATTAAACTTTTCTATAATTATTGGAATGTCTTAATGGATTTCTCATCTAAGAAATTTTAAACTGAAAATGATGAAAAGCGGAAACACGGCAGAGCGCAGAGGCATCCCCACGTCGAGAACAGATTTCACATAATTAGAGAAGAAAGAATTGATCAGAAAAATGACGTACCTTATTTGTTGTGGCAGTGATCACTCCAATAGGAAGGGTGAAAAATACAGCAATACCACAGGCTAGCAAGACACCCCACCATGGCAATTGGAGTTGCTCATTGTAGTACTCACATGTAAATATCGTTGCTGCTATGTTGAAGAAAAGGATGCACAGGAACCACCATTCAGGGACTTGATTATATTTCCTCATTAGCTTCGTATGCACATCCATTTTCTTGTACTTGAAAGCAGACTTGCTTAGTTGCCATATATCTCTGCATCCACAAAAGAAATGATTTCAACTTGAAAGAACACGATTCAGATATCAATATGCAATGCAAGATATCAGTTGCAGATCTAATTGCCCAACCTTGATTGTAGCTATGGTTTGATGCTAGGAGAGAGTTGGAATGCAAAGAAAATACTAGAGTTTATATGCGATTTAACATAACAAAAACAGGTTCACAGTTTGCTTGAGTGAGTATAACCATGAACTGGCAAATACATCTTGGGCTGACAAATATATGCATATCAGAATAACAAAAGGTATGCAAGCTTCCTTCCGATTGCAGCAATTTGACATGAATATAAATGACTTACCTTCCATGGAAGAGGAAAACATGAACTACAGTGGCTGTCAAGCAGGCAAAATTAAGACCATAAATCATAGCAAAGATAGTGCTGAGGTAGAGAGGACCTTGGCGGTCATAAGCATCAATGTCGATATGGAATTTTGGGTCTATGATAGCTGAGATGTTGTAACTCTGACCAGTAGAGGTGAACAGGCCATCTGAGAATATGGGAAAGTTCTTGGCCTGGTAGATATTGAGCCAATATGCAACTGGAGCAATGACATACATAAGAAGCGCAAAACCAGCAGCAATATTGGCAGTTGCAAACCATGGACTGGCCAGGGGACTCCCAAGGTAGGAGGATATGGTGGCCCAATCAAATCCAAAGGCACCAATCCCAAGACCATGTATTCCTGATCCTAGCTGATGAGCTAGGATGGAAGAAGGGAATATCCAACAAAGCCATGATATAGAGGTTAACTTGGGGAAAAGATAGCCTGGAAATGCATAATAAGCGAAGCTGCAAGTGAAGGCGATGATGAAGAACTGATTCCTTGTCAATCCATGTTTACGCCTCTCCTCTTTCTCATGTAATGCCCTGCAATTTCATGATGGTAGATACAAACAGTGTATTTAAGCAGTTGAACTTATTATTGAGTTGCTATTTTAGCAAGAAACCAAGGCGATAAGGTCTAGAAGAAATTCAATGCTAAAATTTATCAAAACCAATCAAATGCATACCTGAAGAGAGACACTTGAACAAGATTCTGCGGCCACCACATAGAAGCAGGCTCTACCAAGTACCTTCTAAACAAACCAGCCCATCCGAACCCAAGCATCTGCGTCGTTAAGACTACTAGCAACGCCACAAAAAACGTCAACTCCTTCTTGTAAAATAACTTGACAGCACTAACAATGTGAATGGAGTAAACATTTCCGGCGCCGGAATTAGCAAATATGGTGATCAGCACATGCTCCTTCACGTTAAACGGTCCGGGGTTTAACGTGAACTCCCATTTTTTTCCTACGAAAAATATTTTATTGGTTATGATGGAAGCCATGAGGTGGCCAAGAGGGACCACTGCGATCTGTGCACAGATGGAGGTGATGGAGAGCGGTTCGCGGCGGTACCAGAAGAACTGGTTGAGGAAGGAGAGGAGGATGCAGGCGAGAGAGCCGAGTGTCCATGTGCGAAAGGTGACAGCAGGGAGAGTAGTATCATCTGTTGTTGGTACAGTTAGAGCAACCTGCTCGATTGGAGAGTTCTCCTTGGAGTCCACTGGAGCAGAGGAGGAATTGGCAACATTTGAAGAGGTCTGGTTGTTGCGTTGATGAACTGTTAGGGGTGTTTGGAGAGAGGGAAAGTTAGAGAGAAAATGAGGGAATATATGAAGGAAAACGAAGAAGAAGAGAGAGTGAGAGCCTTACTTAGAGGAGTTGTGATTTCTTCGGTTCCGGTCATCTCCTCCACTCGTTACTAGTTTCTGCTCTTAATATCCAACAGCTATGATAAAGTTTAAGAGATCTGCGTCTTAAATTAGAGTAGATGGAGCCCAGAGTGATCTCTGAAGAACTAAACTTATTATTTAAGTGGGACTGGTGCATTTAAGGGAGTCCACAGCATCTCTGTCCGAGAAGAGATGACACAAACCCCATCTATGATAAGAATTAAACTTAAATACTGAATAAAAAGATCGAAATCACCATGGCTAAACCAAGAGATTATGAAAGTGTTGATAAATAATAAGCTGTGGACAAAGCCCTTAGTTTTAGTTATAGACTTGAAAAGTCACCAGATGTTACCAACTTTCTCTGCAAGGTTAGGTATCGTGTTGAACTCTCTCTACTCTCTTCTCTTCTCACGCAAACATGAAATTCTTGATCATGACATAGCAAGTTTAGGCTATCTGTTCCTACATGTACAAAATTTAAAATACCCCTTCAATTCTATAAACAAGTTTGTGGATGATGATCATGTGTTCCAGTGTTTTATTACAGCACTCTTCAATTGCATCAGCAATGATCGTTTTCTTTGCCAACTGGCTGAATTAAAACATGTGATGACAGATTGGACACCTAAACTTGCCATGTCCCATGTGGTGGTGCCTGGTGGTGTCAGTAACTACGTATTTGCGTTGATTTCAGGACCGCATACATTTATTAATGAGGTTCAAGGAAAAACAATCAGAGGAAGAACAGAAAATTATTAAATATATCGGCTACAGTGTTGGGATGGCACTTCCGTGCGGGGCCTGTCGCCATGTATCTGCAATGATTTCGAGACAGATTCAAAATACTCGATAACCTATTGCCATTCTTATTTTTAAGTTAAAATACATTAGTAACTCTTAATTCAGGATTTTATAATTATTATTATAAAAAACGAAAACATTTCGCTTTGTTGATATGAAAACTGAATCCATAAATCATTTTATTTTAATGGCAACTAAGAGCTGGATGTGGTGTTTTCACACATCAAAGAAAACTTGTATACCCTTGTGGTACTAGTTTTATGTCTTCGTCTATAAAATAATGTGTAGCTTTAGTTGCTCCTGGTTGATCAAGATAAGCATCATAGGCATGATAGCAATCATTTTCGAAGAGAAATCTACCATTGTTAGGCTTGCAATGATCTACTTGCAGAGCGTTCCAACTTGGCCACTTAACCAAAAACAAGAACCAAAACATAGAAAATAGGGAAGATGAGCCTGAAATGGCGCCACTAATTTGACACTTATTTAGAATGTGACAAGGAGCTCGTTGGAACAAACTATCAAAGGTCAACCATGAATAAAATAAACGTCGAAGAATCAGTCGAATTTGACACCAATCTTTAAATTGATTTATAAAACACAACACCTTGTGCCCATACAATGTGCAACTCTTTGTTTATCTCAGCAGTGCAATTTATAATTTAAATATGGAGAAGGTCCAATCATTTAACAAAGAATGAAGCCTGGTGGGGTTCCTCATGCCTGCGTGATGGAGAGAAGTAACAAAGCAAGCATGACCCCTCACCAAATAATAATATGTTGCCACTTTAGGCCTTCAATAGCATACTTCATTACGCAATTTGGCTGCAAGGCTCAAACACAATTTGCTCCGTAATTGAATCTTGCCTGATAAACCAGTGTTTTCCGAAAGATGACATCAAACTAATTTCTGCATCACAACAAGTTGAAAGTTCTTCCTTATGCCCGTAAAGGTAATGATTTTACAAGAATGAACTCGGTATAACTAGCAACAGTATATTCATTGAGCATGAAACTACTGACCTTGAATTATTTGGCATCTGCAGGTCATGTTCTTGACTATACAGCCAGTTTTTTGAACTTCGCTACAAAAAGCCCACTGGTTTTTGATGTCACTGGATCAAAGCGCAAGGTCTTGGGTATCCGTCCACTCTTGCATGGCCAGTCTTTGGCAGCATCTATCTCCTGCAACGCTGTGAGATAATGGAACTATCACTATACTGAAAACATAAAAGATCAACCAGCTAGCTATCCCTGTCTACTGCAATTAAAAAGCTGAGAAGACAAAGGCTTGCCATAAGAAACTTAAGATATAGCTTTCGGTGGTAATTAAAAAAAAATAAAAAATTCCCACAGATTAAACAACCATATATGTTTATGAATGTCAACCAAAATTAAAGAGCATCAGTGAAATTGGATTTTACAGTCATAGACAGTTGCGTCCTTGGGGCAGCTACCTACACAGAAGTAACTAGTCAATGAGCGACTAAGACTTGAAACTTACAGGCACTATTGGAGAGAGTTACGAAAGCCCATTTCATTTGTCTTCAAGATTCCCCTCAAATAATTTTCTTATTGAGTATTTAGGGCAACCACACAACTCAAAAAGAAGATTCAGGGATACGTGACTTGAATAACCAGGAAAAGAGGGGGTTAACTTGAATAACCAGGAAAAGTGGGGGTAATTTGGAAGGCCGAGGTCCATTGATTGTCAAAATTTCTATTAGCAACACAATACTAGGGCTCTACATAAATCTAATGTGCTTCACGAAATCATGGAACCACAGCAAGGTCTTAATAGAATCAGCAAAATCAATAAATTAATGAAATAAACAACTCGTGATCTTCACTACACAATGGACCATAGTAACCTTACCAGCAGAAGAATTTTCTTTGAGAAACCACTCTATCACATCTTCATTCTGGGAAACTGTCAAACTGAAAATCAAGTAGCTGATTTAGATGAAATGAAAACTGATTTTGAGTGTCTTTATGTGTATGTTCTTGCAAGCCTTAGGGATTTTTCAAGATAACATACCTGCAAGTGCTGTAGACCAGTGAACCCCCAACTCTTAGTAGCCTAAAACCATTTTTTAGAAGTTTTAACTGAAAAGGGAGGTGCTTATTTATTAACATTCAAGAAAAGAATGAATTGTTTTTTGCATAAAATTATAAAATGCAGGCTTCAGTCTCAACATGTGAAAAAATTAAATGTGCTAGCTTCATCCCTGATATGTGGGAAACTGAATTGGATGTTTTATTAAACATTCAGCAAAGCACGGATGCTCCCTAAACATTCAGTAAAGCACGGATGCATTACCACAAGCAATGGAACAAGATTTCAATCACCTGAAGAGTGGTCAAGTTATCAGATCTTTCAGCATTCAGTACACGTCCATTTAGAGTTTCCCATCCCCAATGCTCAAATTTTTGGATATGTCTAATTGATCCATCATGGGTACATTCTGCATCAACAAGGACCTGAATGAAATTTCAACCAATCATTAGATTCAAAGCTTCACTGAGATCTAACAACTCTAACAAAGATTTTGGGCAAAACAAAATGACCTTGTCATAGCCGGAGCTTGAGACTTCACTGCTACTCACAGTTTTATATAATTCATATTTGCTAAGCCCAACCACCCCAGAAGTCTTCCCGTAAAAAATAAGTTCAGGATGATCAGTTTCTGAAACCAATCTTGAAGCAGCATTTTCCTTTGCTCTGGCTGCTCTTTTCCTTTCTTTCCACGGTCTCCGAGAAGTCCACTCTGTAAAAGTGTCTTTCTTTTCTTCCAATGCAAATTCACCTGTTAAATACTAGACAGAATGGTAAAATATCAAAAAAGCTATAAAATTAAACAGAGTTCAAAGTTTAAGCAGGATCAAATTGGAAGATCAAATAAAATGTCTCAAAAACTTCCCAAATTGCTTACATGATATAGAATCCAAACGATCCCTCAGGGGCATGAGGGAAAATGTTGTTCCATCAGCAACAAAAAGTCGGCATGCATCACCTAATACATATTTTTGTAGCATTGTTCTACAGGCTGCTAGCCTGTGCCTAGCAACATCAACACCAGTTACAGTACCCGAATCACCAAGAAGGTCTGATATCATGCAAAGTTTAGCCCCTGAACATAAGAATATGTGATGAAACAACTTATGAAAACATTGTATTCTAAAAAAAATGGATATAAATAAAGAATGGAGTATAATCCAAATTCGTTTTTTTGACAACTACTTGGAGATTCAATACCGTTGTTTCTTGAATATGCTTCTATCCCTTATCAAGGAGATACACGTTTTACAAAATTATTTTCAACTAAAACTAGTCCAGTAATACTATTTACATGCCTCACGAACAGTCTAAGCAATTATGCCTTTTAAAAGTTAGTGTTTTCATGCTCATTGACTCCTCTCAATATCCTTCCTAATTCTAATCTACAATTCTCTTCTAGCTTAAAGCGCCATGATATCTTAAGTCAAGTAGGAAATTCCCAAATCACACAAGTATTATTATTATTATTATTATTATTATTAAGAAAAACCAGGCATGCCCAGAAAAAAAAAAGGCACATTCAGCAATTGTGCAAAATTCTATATCAATTTAAGTTTTTCGAATTTATGCAAAGCAGGATATTCACTTCCAGCTACAGTTTGGATCAGTGTACTACTTCCATTTGTACCCATATTAATACACCAGAAAAGTAGCCAAACATTGCTCACCAGGAGCAGCACATAAGTCTAGAACATGATCTCCCACTGAAATATCCAAAGCCAAAACGGCAGCCCCAGAAGCAGCATCAATCCCATATATCTAAATCACCCCAAAACCAAAAAAAGATAAAAAAAAAAAAAAATCAACCATGGCCAGAACAAAAACAAGAAACCCGCAATCAAGACTATAAAAAGCAGCCCATAAACACAGCCAACAAACTTCAGAAATAAGAAGTGACCAAAAACCTAAATCTTTAGAGCATTACCTTGCCTTCTTTATATGGCTTAGAGTTAGCAATTTGAATATGAGGCGAGAGTGAATAAAACCCAGGTAGCCAATTCACTTTTTGAAGCCTACACTTAATTTCAGCTTCAATCTCTTCAATATAAGCTTCACTTCCAGGTTTCAACCTTCAAAAACAAAAAGAAAGAAAGAAAAGAGACTTTCTTTGAAACAAAGGATGACAAAACTGAAGTGAAGCTTGAGTCTTTAATGTAGAAAAGTTACCTTATATAACGAGGGGTGGATTCAATGGCTGTATAAATTAATGGGTCAATCCCATTTGTTTGTAGAAAGTCAAGGAAAGTATCTGGTAACGGTAGCTTCGATGTTTCTTCTTCCATTGAAGAGAGAAGCTTTTGCTTAATTTGCTGCAGTTCATCAGTTACAGATGGTTTTGGGGTTTCTATATAGTGCTCTCTTAAATTTAGACGACAAGATAAAAATCAAGCGAATGACACGTCGTCGAGAAAAGGAATCGCTTTTCAGGAAATGTTTCTCTTTTGGAGAATGAAGTTGTTTTTACTTTTTAGAGTGGCGACTTGTAGATAAAAACCAAGAGTTTTTAAAGTAAAAAAATTATTCAGATGCTAAACAACTCATGTTATTATCAGTAAATATATTTTTGCAAGTTAACTTCAAGACTTTTTTAATTTGATTTTTTGTTTAGCAGGTTTTAAATTAAACTTTATGAAAATTATTTAGTATGATAAAATTATAATATTCATAAAGTTTTAACAATCACCCAAATTATTTAGTATGATTGGTGGTTTAAATTTGGGTGACTATTAAAAAAAAATGTTTATTTTAAAAAAAAAATCCAATATATTATTTTTTTAATATTGAAACGGTAATATATTGAATCGATTAGAGTTTCACAAGTTATGGACTCATCTAAGTTTAATAACTATTTTAAAAAAACTAGTTTTTTTTCTTGGCTTCGATCTAGTATGCTTGGTGGATTCAAAAGTTGCCCAAATAACTGGTAAAATACGGTTTGATTTTGTAAAAATTAAAATAATATCTTTTAAAATAAATTAGACAATGATATATTAGATTGGTAAAGACTTCACGGCAAAACCCACAAACTTGTGACTTGGATAAAAAAAATATTACTTGATATATACTAATAAAAATAAGCTCGCATAAAATTAAGAAATAACTAAATACTTAGATATTTGATTGATACTATGATAAACTTATAAAAAAATAAGTCAAGACAAATTACAAAGATTAATTCAATTTCTACTAATTATTAAGTGATAAGATAATAATAAATAAAAAAACCTACTTCAGAAATGCAAGAATGTAATTTCCCCTTAAATAAATACTTTAGTGTTGATAGTGATAATACATATAACAGAATGCATACAGTGTAATACATACATACATACATGGCATAGAAGTGGGTATAAATAACTGTAAACAGAGCATGCATTGCGTGTGTAAAAACAGAATAACAGAATCCACAAATTCTATCCAAGCTCATCTTCTTCTCTCTCAAACAGAACTCTCTCTTCTCTTTCTATAATCCATGCATTTCTACATGGTATCAGAGCTTGAATTGCTCACGCAAACACACTGAATCAGAGAAATTTCTCTTTTTGCTTCCGCAAATTTGACAAATTGTTGCAGATTTCATACAACTTGTCTACAAAATTCGTAGCTTGGTGAAAAGACAGCTACTGAAAACACTGAATCGTGTAAAGCGTGTGATAAATTTTGCAGATTTCATACAAATTGACTGCAAAATTCGTAGCTTCGTGAACAAACAGCTACTGTGTTCTCACTGAATTGTGTAAAGTGTGTGATCACTTTGCCCCTGTCATTTTTTTCTGATCATCCAACAGCCATGGTGACTGCTTCACAACTTCAAATCCTTCAATCTCCAATCGCAAGGGAATGTGAAATTGGACGAGTCAAATTTCTTGAATTGGAATTTTTAAATGCAATTGTTGCTAGAGAGTAACGAAATCATTGGTTTTACTGATGGTTCTAATCCTTGTCCTATTACTAATTCAGTAGCTGAGAGTAATACAGAAAATTCTAACTCACTGTCTGCTACTGAATGTGAGAATGTCATGATATGGAAAATGCATGATCGTGCATTCATGCAACTCATTACTGCTACATTATCACCTATGGCCATGTCTTGTGCAATCGGTAGCAGCAGCTCACGTGATCTCTGGAATAGGTTTAAGGAACAATTTTCCATTGTATCCAAAACCAGCATATTTCAACTGAAATCCAACCTGCAGAAGAACATCAAGAAAGGAGCTAATTCTGTGAGTCAGTATCTTCTGAAGATAAAAGAGGCACGAGATTATTTGAGTGCAGCTGGAGTTTATTTTACAAACGAAGACATTGTCATCTTGGCATTGAATGGACTTCCACCTGAATTCAACACATTTCGATGTGTGATCAGAGGCAGAGAGAGTGTCATTCCATTGCAGGAATTTAGATCACAATTGTTGGCTGAAGAATGAATTGTGGATAATTCTGTAACAGACACCCCTGCATACCTTACTGTTATGCACACTGTCTCAAAATCCAACTTACCTGCATCACCAGTGAGTTTTCCACAGGTACGTGGAATGCATGGCTACAATTCGTATGGTAATGGTGGCTACAAACCATTTCACAAGAGTAGAGGCAGGGGCAGGTTTCATTCACAACAGAGGCATTTTCATCAGAAAAGTCCTTTTCATGGCAGGATGCATGATATACCAGTCATGAATTCAGGAATGTTTGACTCCTATCAGTCTTCATCTTCACTGTCCAGTAATCCAGTTTGTCAGCTGTGTAACCTTGAAGGCCATACAGCTCCAGCTTGTGGTCTAAATCGCAGTGAAAGGCTGAGGTGTCATATATGTGGCAAGACAAATCATAACACATTGTATTGTTTTTACAATAACAATGGTCCAAACTTTGGTGGTAATACCAGTGCCCCAGCTTCAGATTACCATGCCAGTTATCCCTCAGCTCAGGATTATTATTCTCAGAAAAGTGTAGCACTGAACACTGTCCTACAGCCATCTCAACACTCTGTTTTGCAGTAGTCTCAGAATGCCTCTCCAGTTTGGATAGACGATTCTGGAGCAACAAATCATATGATAGCAGATTTGAATAATCTGTCGTCATCCACCACTTATCTTACAAACGATACAGTGCAAACGGAAAATGGTGAAGGTTTGCTCATATCACATATTGGGAATTCCATTATTCCCACAAATACTGCACCTATTCAGCTCCATTCAGTTCTGCATGTTCCTAAATTGACTCAAAATTTAGTATCAGTGCATCGGTTGTGTTTGGATAATCGTTGTAGACTAATCTTTGATGCTTTCAATTTTTGGATTCAGGACAAGTTCACAGGGAGGATCATATACAAAGGGCAATGCAGTAATGGACTCTATCCCTTTTCCTTTGGTCATCATCGTCAATCCTTTTTCGCACGTCAATCTCGGTCCTTTCTTGGTCAATTAGTTCTTTCATCTACTTGGCATCATCGTTTAGGCCATCCCACTAATAAAATTGCTACGATGATGCTAGATAAAGCCAATATGGTGGATCACTTTGTGGCAGTTAAACGAATCTTGAGGTATCTTAAAGGTACTTTTCCTGTTGGGATTACTTATCAGAAAGGGACCTTAGACCTCACAGCATTTAGTGATGCTGATTGGGCTGGAGATCCTAATGATCGTCGATCAACGACTGGTCTGGTTGTATTCATCGGTTCCAATCCCATTTCTTGGACCTCTAAGAAACAACATACCGTGTCTAGATCATCCACGGAAGCTGAGTATAGGGCCTTGTCTACTGCCTCTGCAGAACTGGACTGGATCAAGCAATTGCTGCAATTTTTACGAATTACTCTGCCTCAAACTCCTGTGCTTTTTTGTGATAATTTGTCTACAATTGCCTTGTCTTTTAATCCTGTGCAGCATCAACGCACCAAGCACATTGATTGATGTGTATTTCGTTTGTGAGAGGGTGGCTACCAACCAGCTGGAGGTTCAATTTGTCTCATCACAGGAGCAATTTGCTGACATTCTTACAAAAGGCCTTAGCTCTCCTTTATTCCTTATTCATTTTCGCAATCTCAGGCTCGGGTTATATAAGCCTGGGATTGAGGGGGAATGATAATATATGTAACAGAATGCATACAGTGTAATACATACATACATGCATGGCATAGAAGTGGGTATAAATAACTGTAAACAGAGCATGCATTGCGTGTGTAAAAATAGAATAACAGAATCCACAAATTCTATCCAAGCTCATCTTCTTCTCTCTCAAACAGAACTCTCTCTTCTCTTTCTATAATCCCTTCATTTCTACAGGTAGTAATTATTCTCTTGATGTAGGTTCGATAATATTAATTATTGTGCTCACCCACTTTTCAAAAACAATATTTAATTTTATAGTAGTTAAAATAAATATTTATAAGAAAAAAATTATTTAATTCTTTGAGAAAAACTATTTTTTTCCATAATTCCCTCTTGGTAATCATGTTTTTTTTTTTTAAAAAAAAAAAAAAAAAAAACATGTATTTTTTATTTAGCAACTTGTTTGTTGAGTAAAAACTAAATGAAACTAAAAAAGTATTTATAAAAAAAATTAATGACTTTAAATAAGGACAAAAAAATATATCTTCGTAATCAAAATTCTCTTTCTTGTTCATTTTTCTCTTTCTTGTTTTGGCAAAAACATTTTTTAACTAGAAGTTTCATAATTCATTTTTTTACCCCTTTTTCTACAAGAATAAAAGGACTAAAATACAGTATTCTGCATAGAAGAAAGGTTAAATTATCTAAATACCCTTACATCCAACTCTTTGATTTTGTCTTTCATGAGAGTATGTTCGTATTATACTGTTTTAAAAAATGTGAAATTTCAGAAACACCGCCGCCAGTAACTCTTGGCTTTTGTCTTATTAGAGAGTAATATAGTTACTTTATTGTGCATAGAAATGTAGAAAATCAAAAATACCCCCAGGTAGACAATTGTTTGTTGTCTGTTGGTAGGGGTCAAATAGTATTTTTATTGTGCAAAAATACCCAAAAAAACGAACACACTCTCAAACATTCTAGTAATGTCAACTGGTCCCGTGAAAAAGTTGACAATCCTCTTTAAGTCCAAAGCTAAAATTAAAGCGCATTGAGAGGTAAAATGATAATTTCACTACTCCAATCCATAGTAATTTGTGTTCATTGCTACAATAAATTCACGACCTTATTTGGCTTCTTTCTTAATTTGAAAAATGCTGGGTTAGAACTGTGTAAAAACACTGCAAAAAAATAATTCAATCCTACTTGTTCTTATGTAATTCTCATGTAAATAAATAATATTTCTTTTTTTCTTCGCAATTAATTTTTAATTTAGTGAATTTTTATTTGCACCATATTTAGTTTTACATATTAATGATATTTCTATATGTTCTACTACTTTCAAAATATCAATACATAATTAATTAAAAAATAATAAATTAGGAAAATTAATATTGATTAAAAAAAGTAATGATGATCAGCAACGGAAATTATGTTGCTGACTATAACTCAGCAATCGAAATATACAACGGATGTTCCATTAAATTACAAAGCTCGACAATGGAAATTTCATTACTGACTATTACTTAGCAATGGAAATTAACAATGGATATTCTGTTGCTAATATTTTTGAGCAACAAATTTCCTTATTATTTGCAACGGATTACATGGTTGCTAATGACACCATTTTTCTGTAGTGACCTTGTAAACCATCACAAAACCAAGCTCTGATACATTCCACTACACAACACATACATTTATGGGTTTGTGATTTCATTCATGAAGACGATGTTTGTTAATGTTCTAAACCTTTTTTTTTATTAAGAACACACATTTAACTAGTAAAAAAAATAAGAATGATTTCTAAAGTTTTCAAAACCTTGATTGGATTATGCTAATGTACTTTTCAACCTTTTCTTTTAAAGTTTTATTTTTCTCTTCAAGTTGATTCATCTTATTGTAATCATCAATTACAATGCATGTTTTTCTTTTCCAATGTATCTTTCTCAACAAATAAACATGCATGACTATTTTTCAATAAGCTATACTTAGAAGCAACCATTTGAATTCATCATATAATATCTCAAAAGCATCACACAGTTTATTATAAGAGATGTCAAATTTGTCATATGAGGAAAGTACTTTATTATAGCTTTTCATGCCATGAAACATATGTTTGTAACATGTTCTTCTTCATCACTTAAACTAGAACCCAAATCATCACTCAAAGTTGTTTTTATCGCCTTATTGTGATGGTAATGTTTCTTCTTGTTTTTGAAGAAGAGAACTCTACCTTGATGTTTCTTATCTTGTTGCATTTAAATAACATTAATTGGTTTTTGCTAGATTCCTCTTTGTTTCCTTCTTTCTTAAAGTTTATGAATCTTTTATATCCTTGTTTTTTCCTTAGAAAACTTCAAAATTATCTCGTGATCAAAGCAATTTGGATTTTTTTTTCTTGCTATTGTTTTTCTATTGTTGTTTCATATGTCATAAACAAATTAATTAGCTCTTCCAATGAAAGTTTAATGAGATTATTGGTTTTTTAAACAGTCATCACCTTCGCTTCCTAAGTCTTCGGTAAAGACATAATAAGTCCTAATAAGAGCATCCAAATTATTAGTTATAGCTATTTTTTTAGTAAATATAGTAGTTATGGATTCATTCTGAAGCATTTTGAATAATTTATATTGATGTACTAGCATATTTATTTTTTATTCTTTAACTTGATTTGTACCTTGATATGTTACTTATAAAACATACTATACGTCAACCCTAGTGTTTTTGCAAGATGTAATTCTATTAAATTCAATTCTTTTTAATGCACTATACAAGGTATTCATAGTTTTAGCATCAATAGAAATCACTTTTTTTTTTTATCTATATTTATATACTCACTTTTGTATTTAGAAATTGTATCACTATTTTTTATTTTGGTAGGTTAATGAGGTCCATTCTCTATAGATAACCATAAATCATAGTCAATGAATTTAAGATGTATAATCATTTTAGTTTTATAATAAACATAGTCAATACCATGGAAAAGAAGGTGGAATCATGGTTAATGATCCTTTATTTTGGACATTAAAACTAGTGGTTGTCATTCTACTCAAAGTTCAAGCAAACTTATATAAATAAGGACTAAGCTTTGATATAAATCATTTTTATATGATTAAGGAAACAATACACATAAAAAGGGGTGAATTAAGTGTTCTAATAATAATAATAATAATAATAAATATAACAATTAATTCAATTAACACAATTATTTTGTAGTATAATTAAATTGCATAATATAAAGAGTAAAGAAATAGAAATTGCAAACTCGGTTTTTAATGTGGTTTGGTAGACCTACATCAACACCTTAAACATCAAACTAGTCTTAAATATTGTGTTCTTTACTAATTCAAGATAAAGATTACCTTATCTTTTATAAATCTTCCCCAAACTCTTTTTCACCACTTAAAGAAATACTCTATAAGATTGTATTTACCTTGGTAATGTACCTCACCAATGGAAAAGAACTTATCACTTAAACTCTTAAAGATTTATAATTGTTTGAAATGTAATAGCATTATCTCTGAAAGTAGATAATACAATTTAAGCTTATATCTCTATATCTCATTTAACAACACTTATGATGTATGAAAGTTTGTAAGTATAATATGTTTAAGAATTATACTTTAATGTTTGAATATAAAGGTTCAATTTAACATGTTCTTAGAGTATGCAAGGATTGATATTTTATAACTAAACTTACTTTGAAAATAGTCTTTATTTGTTTTATTTTTGGAACCCTTTCTTATTTTTGCAAGAATAAGAGCTATGTATAAGTTTTTTTTTTTTTTTAAATATCCATTTGAATCCCACTAACGACTCAAACAATCTATCATTTTATATTGATCAAGTCAATCGACCAACCATTTTATGAAATTTGTCTTCACTTGTTTTACATCTTGGATTTGTTGATTTATTTCTTCATCCAATTCCTTATGCTTGTTAATGAGATCTTCATATAAACTTGTTTAAACTTATTATCAACCAAACATATTATTAGTCCAATTTTATATTATTTTAATTATATATATATATATATATAAAAAAAAAATCATAAATGTATGACCTAAACATCAACAAGAAAAAAATACTATTAATGCAATAAGAGAGTGAGTTCTATCATGCTTGGAGCATAATAATTTGACATATAGACAAAATAGGGGGTAAGAATTGCAAAACAAAAAAGATAGACCATACAAAAAAAAAATCATTTAGTGAATCCATGACACATGAAAAGAAGGATCCATTCACCCACCCTTAAATCTACTATAATCTTCGAAAGCAAAATAATATCTCAGAAAGCCAATCATAAATAATGAGAAATTAATGTAACAATAGTATGGCATAACTTAATGTCATCCATATCTTTACTTATAGAGTTATAATCCATAAAAGTTTTGGTAGAAGTATTTTGAGAGGTCTGTATCAAAATTATAGTGTTCCTATTTGCCTGGAAATTAAAAATAAGACAAAACAAAATCAATCAAAAACATTAGAAAAAACACAAAGCATAAGACTTTGTCAAAAACAAAATTCTATTTCTTAAAACTCTAAAAAGTTCAATAATTTACTATTAAATAAAATAAAACTTCAATTTTTTCAATAATTTTGAAATCCTAATTTACAAATAGAAAATGAAATTAAGTAAGAAAAATATTGTTTTTAACTATGATATTTTAGTCTATAAAAAGTTTTGGATTTTGGTCCCTTTGATGATATAAGATTATGTGGTTTGATAACTGAAAGGGGAAAATATAAAAGGGTGAAGAGTGTAAATTTGATTGGATAAATAAAATTGTTTGTTAGGGATTCTTTGTAGTATTTGATGGTGGCTAGGTTTCTTTTTTACCAGACTTTGTAAATAAAAATAATCTTTTATTTAGAGGAAAGGAGAGACTAACTCCTTTTATGTCTATCTTTTTAATAGATATAGAGGAGTCATATTATATGGATATTTACAATGGTTGTAATCAAGTAGAGATATATTTATTTGGTGATTAAAAGAGCTCTTCGGCTAATTGTTGTAAATGTTTTCCGGTCACAAAAGAGAACAGGAAAGATGAGAAAGTAAGAAAGAAAGAAAGAAAAGTTTCATGGTGTAAAAATATAAAAGAAGTCATAAAGCTAAATTTAAAAAGAAAAAATACCTAGAAGAGATTAGACTCTTTTTTTTCTTCTAGAGAATGACAATGATCCTTGTTTTAAAGAAATAAACACAATAACAATGTTGTAAACATGGGATGACATGAAGTTGTAAGACTTAAAAAGCTTACAAAACTATAAAAATATCATTTCTAAAATGAATGTACAATGAAATAGGTCTAGATGGACAATGAATGTCAATGTTGTTTTAGTTTTTGTTGTTAATAATTTTACGCAATAAAATTCTCATTATTTTAATCACTTTTTATTTTTTAAAATTATTTTTGTCCTAAGAACTTTATCTTTACTCTACACTTATTAATCAAATTTAAATAAAATAATAATGATAAAAAATGATTTTATTAATAATAAAATATTTTGTATGAATAAAGTTGATTTCACATGTAATCACTTGATTAACTATAAAGCATGTTTTGAAAAAACACATATTGACCAACTTATATAAATTTTATAAATATGAAGAAGTTAGGATTTGCCTTTTTTTCTTGGCAAATAAACAAAAACATTTGAGGAGAAATCATATCATTTTAATCAATTTTCTATATGTCAAACTGCTCAAAACTTAAAAAATAAAACTAGAAAATTGGAATAAAAGGAAATATCATTGCAAGCAACAATAACATCATTGCCTTGAAAAACTCTCTGAATCCCTAATTTATTGTCTATTTTTATAGAGTTTGAACATCATAACTCAGTAAAAATTGATGTATTTGAGTTTGCATTAATGCTTAGTGACGCAAATGAAAACAACATAAAATAATCAAATAAAAAACATAAGATTTCATTGAGTAAGGTCACCATACAAAATTCTAATTTAAAATTTTATTGCTAGACATTTTCTCTTCAAGTAGTATACCTCTATAAGAGGTTTAGAGCACTTTAAATAAACCTAAAAACTTGCCCAATTCAACAAAGAAAATTTGAAAGTAAAGAAAAAGTAATAAGAAATCTAAACAAACAAACAAAAAACTTAAATAAAACTAGAAAAATATTAAAAGAGTTTAAACTAAATAGAAAAATAAATCATAAATCTACTAGGAAAATATTATAAACCATGAATATCAATTTCTAGGCTTTAGTTGAAGACCTTTTCTATGTCTAATTGCTACAAAACCTTAACCCTATATATAAAAAAAAAAGCCTCTAGAACCTTCTAACAAAATCTCAAATTGATCCATCCATCAAATAAAAAGTATACCTATTAACATAAGATTACATAAAATGCTGTTTTTTTCTAGCATATTGATGGGTGAAAACTAAAATATTGAAGTTACTAGATTAATGTTTAGTTTGGCAACCCAATGCTTGGTTTGACAGCACAATGACACTAATTTGCAAAGCATACTAGTGTGTACTTAATATTACTATGTAGAGTATTTTTCAAAAATCATTTTTATTTATGTAGAATGTATTTATTTTTAAGTTTTAAAAACACCTTTAAAAAAATTATTTTTTATTTCATTTTTTTGGTTTCATTTTTTTGTTTATGTATGTATTTTAGTATTATTTTGATGCATTAATACAAAAATTATTATTTTCAAATAAAAATCACTTTCAAAAAATAATCATTTTCTCACTATCAAATATGCTTGGCATTTTTCTTCGGGACAAGCGTGTTGTTGAACCTGGGACAGCAACCATAACCGAAACTACACATCAATTTCACATTCAAGAAACAAGGCACCCTTGAAAAACTCAAATAAAATTATTAGTTTTGTACTTTTAAATCAAATCAAAAGACATTTCATGACCACTCGCACTCTCTCCCATGATAGATTAACAACACCCTAATGCAAAACCTCTATCTTCATAGCCTTTCAAAGTCTCCAACATATGCTGCCCTCCATATTTGCTCATTTGGTTTTACCATTGCTGGACCTGGAAAAAATTTCCATCTATAGGTGGTTTACTTTTCATGGCAGTAGTCACATTCCACAGCTACTCAGAGGGATTCCTATCTATATACAGAACACTAATTACCAACGCAGTTCTTTTCTCAGGGTAATAGCCGCTTCACATCATGCTCTTGGTCAGCATTCTTGCCTTGGTTGTATAGCAATTCAAAAGCTTTCATACACACACTCGAAAATCCTACCATTGCCTGAAATACATGTGGGAATCCCATCTGGAGATTGTTCATTGTCATTGACCTGGTTACGCTAATTGACTTTTCATGCTTCCTCTTTTCTTCCTCTGCCTTTGCTCGCGAAATCTCAACCTTAGCTCGCTTCTCCGTAACCGGGTCTTTTTTCCTTGCATTGTTAGAAGTTTCGGGCATTGAGTACGTTCCATACTTGCTCTCCAAAGATCTAAGCTCGGCAGCCTTCTTCTCAAACAACTTGAATGCAAATTCTGACTTCTTCTTTTGCTTATGCTCTTCTGCTTGTTGAACTACAATAGCATGAATTACTGCTAAGAAGCTATTGATTCCTTCAGAAGCCACTTTGTCAGGAATCCGATCAACTGCATGGTGCCATTCTTCACATAGGGAATAAATTCTTGATTCCTGACTGGTTCTTGAAAATGGGTTTTTGCTGAACTGGAAAAGGCTAAGTCGCAGCCAACCTGTGAGGGACTGAATGTAATCCCGCTGAGCCTTGACTACATTACAGAATGATTGGTGCCATTGGTGGACCTCAAGCTCAAGCTGGAGAGTTGATTGCCTATGAATCTCCGATGTCGGCTCAGAAGATGGGATTGTGTTTAGATATTTTAGCTGCTGAACAATGTGCATCTGGACCTGGTGCGACTCGTACATGCTTCTCCACATGCACATTAATCTGCAAGGAAAAAGAAGGTTTTACTTAAGCTAGAGCATCATCACAAATTTTATACTTTATCTCATTATATAATAAGCCATGGCTGCCTGCATGTCTAATACAAAGGATGTGTAAAGAATAATTTAGCAGGATATTTATTAGATTTAGGCTCATACCCTCTCCTGTCTTTAATACTGAAATTGTCCATCGCTATTTTATTTGGATTGCTTTCACTATATTTGAAAATGGTAAAATCCTGATTTCCAAATGGAAATAATTTTGCAAGATGGCCAGGATACAACACAGTGAAAAAGACTTCCAAATTTCAATTACTTCAACGTGCCACCAGAATCCGCCACAGTAAAGTTATAATTACACATTATTTGACTCAAGCCCACGTCTACCAGAGTCGACCGCAGTAAAGCTATTATTACACACTATTGACTCAAGCCCACATCTACCAATTGCCTCACTAGCACCCTGTGCCTCAGGATTCTACCTCAGCAACACTATGAGACGACAAAACTTCAATGGATGTAAGAGAGATTCACTAGCTAAACTGAGATCTCATCGCCCATCAACTAAGCACATGGCACAGCTGGGTTCCTATCACTTTGAAACAAAAGCAAGCAAGAGAGACAAAACATGCCAATAAAAGCAGTCAAAGGCAAAATTATGTACTGTATAATACACAGGAGCATAAATTCTCCACGACGAAAAAAAATCCAAAGTTGACTTTCACAGGGTATTTTTATTTTTTATCTTCTAGGTAGAAAAAAATCCAATGTTAGAAAAAAATACAAAGTTGACTTTCACAGGCTTAAATCAAGACTAGGGAGTCAGTTGATGTTCCTTGCTGCAACAATACTAAGCTATGACAATAAACAGTGGGCTGTATAAAGGGCGACAACAGAGCCAGTTTCAAATGCAAGTGTGGACCAAGGTCAAGTTTTCATTTTGTGTTTATAATTATTATGAGAATATAAGGTGCCAAAAGCTTTATTCCAGTAGCCGTTTGGACTCTCTAGGAATGGAAAATGATGCGCTATGGGTCACGTGAAAACTTAGGGGTTACTTGCTTCAGCTCTTAAATGTAGCTAGGTCATGGGCCCTACGAAAAGTACTATTGAAAAACAAAAAAGACCGACCCTTTTACGAGCTCAAGGAGTTGAGGGTAAAGCTCTGTCTCCCTTAATTTGATGATTTCAGTGAAGGTGGTCTCGGTGCCCTGAGTAGCAACCATCATTTTGGACTCCAACTTCTCAATCTCTTTCTTGGTCTTCTCGGTCTTTACATACTCAGCCCTCTTCACCTCTAGCTTCCTAAGCAATGCCAACTTCTTCTGATGCTCAATTTTCAAACTCTCAGCATTCTACAGAACAACATAATCAATCTCTCGATCAAAACAAAAAAAGGGGAAAAGAGTACTACTTATAGATAAACATGAGAATATCATCTTTAATTAGATAGATGGAGACAGGACAGCCAATGACTCATTTTTTTATTCATCGAGTACAATCAGAGAGAATCCAATATGTAAACAGCAAAATAAAGTCCATCAAGGCCATACCTTGACCTCCAGGAATAGCCTCGTCTCCCAAGCATATAGTCTCTCCACAGTAGAACAATGACTAGCATGAGCTACACCCCCACTTCCCACATGACTAACAACCATTTCCTCACTAATCTTTCCAAATTCATTAAGTTTTGGACTTGAACCCCATGTCCAGTATGATGGACTAGTCAAATGGCATCCATAATTATAACCTTTACCTGCAGCATCAACAAACAAAATGAACATGACCAAAGAAAAGAAACAATCAAATATCTGAATACAAGACAAAGAACCCTTTTTTAACTCCCTTGTTTTCTCATTAACCAAACAAAGTCAAAACAAGAAAATGCGACTATAATGAAACAAATGTATAAAACTGCAAGATCAAAGGCTAACTAACCTCCTTTGCTTTGAATTGCTGACAAGTTAGGGCTTGAAACTTCTAAGACACAAGAGAGTTGACCGCCAGCATCAGCAGCTTTAAGAAAATATTCATCGACTTCTTTAATGATCTCCACCAAATCTTTACTATTTTTGGAAACCACCATAGCAAGTTCACTCCCACTTCCACTAGCAGTCTCTTTCGAAAACCCACTAACCACCGAAAGTGGGGCCACCGCTACCATCTCCGATGCAGTGGTGGTGTTAGTGGTCACCTCATCCCACTCCTCCATTGACCTCGGCGGAGGAGGGGCAAAGGGGTCCCAGAAATCCCAACTCGACGCTGCCACTGGTGGAGGCGGTGGAGGAGGGGGCGGAAGAGGAGAAGCAGCGGTTGCGGTGGTTGTGGTTGTCCATGTATCTGAGCTCGGGCTCATTGGAGGTGGGGGCGGCGGTAGTGGGGTGGGTGGTAGTGAAGGCAGTGAGGGATGGGTGGGTGGGAGGCGGCGGTGATTGTGGTGGAGGTCGGTTTCAGTGTTGGAGAACTGAAGAAGGGCTGATCCAGTACTGCGAAGTGAACGAATGTACATTGCATGTGAAGCAGAAAGAGATTGTCTTGCTTTGACAAATTGTTTCATGTATCTCTTCCTTGCTTTGCATCTTGACACAATCTCTTCTCTCTCTATTGTTGAGTAACAACAACCCATGTTGTTCTTGTTCCTGGCTCTCTTCACGCTCTAGATCAAGCCTGTTGTTTGGTTGCGTTTTTGTGTTCTTGAGTTGGAGCCAAAAGGGAAAGTGAAACACTTTTTGAAAGAGAGAGAGTGAGAGAACTTACAGCACTGATCAGTGTTGGAGGGGGGTTCATGGTCATTGATCACTAGCTTTCTTGGAACCAAAAAAACACACACACAGAAAATAAGGTTATTAGCTGCAGCTACAAAAATATGGCGCCGTTGAAGCTCTTTTCCTTTGCAAAGGAAAAGTTTCTGGGTTTTCCAAAATGACCGCTGGTTTGCCTATCTCTATCTATGCGTCTTTCTAGGTCTGGATGTTATGCTTTGGTTTTGGTGGAGGTGGAGGTGGAGGTGGTGGAGGAACAGTCTCCTGAGAGGTACGTGCCACGACAATGAGCATTGGGCAGAGAGCCAGGCTAGTCATTTTATATTTCAAATTTAGAGTCGATAGTGCCCCTATAAAATTAAAAATTATAAAGAAAGCTACAATCTAGTGGTGTTATTATTGTTTATAAAAATACTATGCATAATAGTGTAATTTTCAAAAGTTTTTAATTTGTATTTGAATTTTTTATATATAATTAAGTGTTTTGTGATAAAATTCAGAGTCTAAGTTTTTTTTACGAGGGAATATTAAATTAAAAAATGACTAAAATGAGAAAAGGAGATAAAATAGATGATAGATTGAAGATTTTTATCATAATGTTTTTTGAGTTTTTTTATTTTTTTTACTTATTAGAGGATCGGTCTTCTGAATTTTATAAAATTTTATTTTAATATCAAATTTTATTTTACTTATTTTTTCAAAATTTAGTTTACTCATTTTTTGGGTTTTTTTTGTTCCAGGAGAGAGATGAGGTATCTAAATAGATAAAGTATTCGTTGATGATAACAATCATTTTTTATGTCAAATAATTTTATATGATAAAAAAAAAAAAGTTAAGATTTGGTGCTATTTTTACTATGAAAACACCTAAAAAATAATATATGAGCTTAGAAAGTTTTTTGTTTTTGATAGATTTCAAGATTTATTGCGGTTTTTTTATATTTGGAGTGGTTATCGATTGGTTAAACAAAGTCTTTTAGGTATTTCTTAGGTGTTTTTGATCAAAATAGATTAAAAAAATAAATGATTTTATTTCTCTAACCTCTTTAGTGGTTAAATTTTAGGGATGAATGCAGGTGAAATGTCATTTTTATGTATAGGTGAACGCACGAATCATTGCTTGATTGGGCCAAGCATTAGGCCTTAATTATTTTAAATTTTTATTTTTAAAATAATAATTCGTAAATTGATTTTTTATCAAATAAATCTTGGATTTATGTTTTAATTAGTTTGAGATGGTTTTTATAATAATGTTAGGGGTGTTTAGTTTTTAAAGAGGTTTCAAGTCGAGTTGGTCAACCCAAGTTAAATAAGTCAACCAAATGTTTTTATTTAAAAAAAAGAAGTTAAAATGACATCATTTTTTAAAAAAATAAAGAAAATAATCAACACATTTTAACATGGTTTCCCCCGGGTTAACCAAATATGGGTCAACTAGAAATTTTTACCATTTTATACAAGATCAAATCTTCCTTGATTTCGTTTGAAATTTAGCCTAACGTAAGCCTCAGGTCACCTAGGTCACATGTCAATTGTATTATGCTATAATTAAGGCAATAATAAATGCATAAAGAGATGTGAATTATGTGTCCCACTAATATTAACAAATAATATGATTTAAAACAATCAAACACTATAAAAATAATAAACACAATAATCAATAATATAATTAAAGTGCTTAAAATAAATAGGTAAGGAAGAGAGATTACAAACTTTGTTTTTAATGTGGTTTGACAAGCTGACATTCATACTTTAAATACCAACCATTTTTTAGTATTGTATTCTTTTACTTATCCAAGTAAAAAATTTACCATGGTCTTGATGAATCATCATTATGCCCTTTTGTTAGTTTAATATGTCTTGTAGTCAAACTGTTAGTTTAATATAACATTATTATATTCATGTAAATATATATTTATTATTAAAAAAAGGCTTAATTTATCTTTAATATGCATATAATATTATATTAATAAATTTAATATTTGATTTATGAATCTGGAGTAAAAATAAAGTTCATGAAACAAAAAGATTTTGCAAAGAAAATTATAAAGTGCTTATAATTATAAGATTTCTATTGCATTAAAACATTGTTCCTAAAATATTCTTGATTGATGTGTTCTCTTAAATCTGGTATGTATATATATATAGGGGTATTCCCACAACCATTCTCTCGCATAAACTAATTTTTTTCCAACTAAGTTGACCTGATCAAATCATGAATCTCAACAATCCCTTTCAACTATGAATTTCCAAGGACTTTTATTTTGTTAGTGTTTGACTTGTCCAAGTCTACTTTCAAGAATTTTTCCTATGAAATAAAACCTTGAACAATGTTTTGGGGTTGAATGCATGCATCTTTATCTGGTTTGAAACACATAGGTCAAGTTTTTTTTTTATTATAATTGACTTTTTGTTTCAATTTTCTAAGGGGTTTCAAGTATTTACTTGAAAATCAGCATAAAATCAATGTTCATCTCGTGCTAGAATTAGTTGTTACTCTTTCACTTTGAATAAATAATACGATTATCTTTTATCATCCTGGATTGTGTATGCATGATTAAAAAGGACTTCTAAGGATATGTAATACAACCTATGATTATGGTCCTTGAAAGAAATGGATGTGATGAGGCTAAAAAAAATACTTAAAAGGTTTAAAGACTTAGGATCACTTTTCTTCATTCTCTTTTCTCTTACAGAGTTGTCTCATGAACTTTGTTTAGATATGATTTATTTCTTAATAAAAAGTCTCACTTTAGAATCTTTGCTTTAGTTTTGGAGCATCATCAAACCATTATTTTTTTTATTTCTCTTTATATGAGGCCCCCTAGTTTTAGGTTCTAAGTTTCATGTTGTTCAACAATTTCTCACATCTCCTTCTTGGAGTCGTTACCAACCATTTATCCATGTAATTTAAAATACTATTCAAAGAAAGGATTTATCTCATAATTGACTTGGTTTTTTTGCGTGGGTTTGGTCACCTCCTAACCAAGAATTGCTTGAACATTATCTTGAGCATATGATGATTCATCGATCCCTCATGCACCAAGCCAGCTCTTTCAAGATTTTGTTTTTTTAGGAAAAAGATTCCAAATGTCGTGAGACCATGCAATTTATGAAGGAGGGTTTGTTTCAGAGAGAGTAATGGAGAGTGGAAAAGGTAGAAAAAGAAGAATGTATGACTCGATATCGGTGACGAAGGTGATGGGAAGGCAGAGAAAGTGGAAGCACTTCTTCTTGCTGCTGCGAACAGTAATGACACAGCAACAATGATGGGCTCATTGTTTGTCTGATCAGAGCTTTTTTCATCGTCCTCGTTGAATTCGGTGTGACAACAGGCTCTTGCAGGAGGCATGCAACCATGGATGACCCAAAGTTGGCACCAGGTCGATGGATTTTCCGCTCTTCCAGGTCTCGCAAGGAACCAGATTCAGTTTGTTCAAGCCCCTGGTCTCTGCTGCTTGCAGCTCATCAATTAACATCTCCGAGCTGACTTCATTGAACTTGTATATTTCACCATGTATTCCAGTTGCTCTTCATCTCGTTGCTTCATAACCATTCATCAAGCCAAATATGTAATCTTAAAATAAATTCTGTGGTATATATCCTCTAACTTCTGGCCCCTCCCTGTCCAGTTAATTCTGACTGAAGAATGTGATCGATATGGTTTGTCATTTGAAGTTAAAAAAGTGATGACACCCATGTGCTCTAATAGCATTTCTATGTTTTGTAGCCCCAGGAGACGAAGGATGAAGACAAACAGCCATATATACCACAGGAGACGAAGGATGAAGACAAACAGCTAGCCATATATACCACAGGAGACGAAGGATGAAGACAAACAGCCATATATACCACAGGAGACGAAGGATGAAGACAAACATATTGAAGACAGTGCTCTTAATTAGCAAAATAGAATACTGTGCACAAGCAATTACTATTGTGCTTCTCAATATCCAGTATTTATTACATAACGGGATTATTCCCGTTACTGTCCAATTCTCAGCTTAACTTACATTGTATGTATCTACATTAAGCTTATGACAAAATAATACAATATTGCTGTAATTTCAGCAATCTTCTTTTATTCCAGAACTCACGTTCTTCATATCAATTACACATCAAATTCTTCATGGTATCAGAGCTGTGATTCAGCTCCTTAACACCCATCTGTTTTTTCTCCCGATTCTCTACCATTGACAGACATGGACTGTCAAGAATCTGGGCATAATCCTCAAAAAATTGTTTCTTCTTCAAGCATCGACAGTGATGCACATTCATCTCAAAGGGTGACCACCGTGTTGCTCAATGAATTCAATTACTTACCTTGGTCAAGAGCAGTGACCATTGCCCTTGGAGGAAGGTCTCGGTTGGGATTTATCAACGGGAAAGACAAAGCTCCCGATAGCAGCTCCCCAGACTTTGAAAATTGGTTGGCCAAAGACCAAATGGTAATGTCCTGGATTTTGAACTCCATGGAACGCCAACTTGCTGAGATGTTCAGCTACTACCAGTCCTCACTGGAATTATGGGAAGCAGTGAAGGATATGTATGGAACTCAAAACAACTCAGCCCGTGTGTTTCAAATCCAACAAGAAATTGCAGGTATTCACCGAAATGGACAGCCCTTCGTAAACTTGTTGAGCAAATTCAAAGGGCTGTGGAACGAATTGGACATCTACAGACCACACTCAATAGACCCAATTGTTCTTCGATCTCGCAGGGAAGAGGATCAAATTTTTCAACTTCTGGCTTGCCTAGGATCGGACTATGAAGATCTTAGGAGCCACATACTAATGAATGACGAGCTTCCCTCATTAAAAAGTGTATGTGCAACCATCCAAAGAGAAGAAATCAGAAGGAAAGTGATGACCCGAGAAAACCCATCAACAATGGCAGAAAACCGAGCTTTTGCTGCCCAGAAAATGGCAGAACAGGGGACCCAAAAATTTGCAGAAAAACAACCCATCCCGAGCAATTTCAAAGGTAATCGTTCTAACCTCAAATGCAATTTATGTAATTCAATGGGTCATACAATCGATCGGTGCTGGAGCCTTCATCCCGAGCTCAAACAGAATCGCCACAGTGGTAATCACAAGAAATTTGTGAAATACAAAGCCAATGTTGCTGCCACGGAATCCAGGTACTCTAACCCCATGTCTTTGATAAACGAATTTGCAAATTTTATTCAAGAGAAAGGAAATTTTGGAGGAGAAGGAGTGTCGGCTGAAGACGCCAGTGCATTTCTTAGCAACTTTAACGGGTTGTCAACCCGTGACACAGCTGGAAACGCTGCGTTTCCAAGCAATCTGTCAAACCGTGGGAATGCTGGAAATGCTGCGTTTTTATCTAATTTTGGTGGGACATCCACTAGCCTGTCAAACCGTGGAAATGCAGCTGGAAACGCTGCGTTTTTGAGTAACTTTGGTGGGTCATCCACCAGTAATGGTTCCGGTGGGAATGCAGCTGGAAACGCTGCGTTTTTGAATAATTTTGGTGGGTCAAACCGTGCGCATGCGGAACAATTTGAAGGTAATTTTTCTAACCACGAGAATGTGGAAAAATTTGAAGGTATTTATATTGCTCTTTTAACTGCCTTAGAATTGAGTAAATTTCATGATATTTGGGTTGTGGATTCTGGTGCTAGTGATCACATGACACATAATTTAAATAAAATTCATGACTTTACCCCGTTCCCGATACCATCTTTTGTCTCAATTGCAAATGGGTCTACGGCAGCAGTAAAAGGCAAGGGAAAAATTAAAATTGCGTCAACAACTATTAATTCCGATATTTTATATGTGCCTTCTTTTCCATTTCAGTTATTATCTGTTCGAAAGTTAACTATTTCCCTTAATTGTGATGTTATATTTACTCCATTTAAGGTGATTTTTCAGGACCATCACACCAAACAGAAGATTGGTGAAGGATTTCATTTGAATGGTCTCTATTTTTTCTGTGATTCCGAAGTTTCGAAAGGATTACAAGCTGTTTATTCTTCGATCAATGATCATCAGTTGTGGCATTTTTGTCTGGCTCATGCATCCGATTTCATCATCTCAAAAATAAAACCCAATTTGCCAAAAAGAACGTATGATTGTGAGACGTGCCATTTTTCCAAATCAAGTAGACTTCCATTTAAATTATCTCTGTCCAAAGCATCTCAGGCTTTTGAACTTATTCATTCAGATGTATGGGGACCTTTTTCAATTTCAATTGATGGTTTTAAATACTTTGTTACATTTATCGATGATTTTTCAAGAGTTACATGGCTATATTTGTTAAAATCAAAAACTGAAGTTCTTAATTGTTTTAAAGAGTTTCACAAACTAGTTTCTACCCAATTTTCCACACATATTAAAATTTTTCGATCTGACAATGGCTCAGAATTTACATCTCATGCTATGGAAATTTTTTTAATTTCTAATGGAATTCTTCATCAAACTAGCTGTGTTAATACTCCTCAACAAAATGGAATTGCTGAACGCAAAAATCGGGATTTATTAGAAAAAACTAGAGCTTTAATGCTTCTGTGACACCCGAGAATAAAGTATACAAAGAGGTAGGAGATTTAAAAAAATTAAAATGTTGTTATTATACAAAATTTAGGAAAAGAAAAGAAAAGAAAAGAAAAAAAAAAAAAAAAAAAAAAAAAAAAAAAAAAAAACGGGAATTAAGAAGAGATGGGACTATAAATACCCATCTCTTCTCAGCCATGTCCAGGAGAGCACAAAAGAAAGAGGGGAGAAGAATTTCGAAATTCATCCAAAGAAAAACAAGAGTAAACACCCAAACAATTGTAAACCCATACAAGCCTAGGATTTCTAAAGTAGAAGAGCAAAATTGGGTGGAGAAGTAACAAGAAGAAAGTGAAGAAATTGGGGAAGAAAGGAAGAAGAGTGGCTGGGTATTTTCAAGGAGAAGAAGGCTAGGATTCTTCCAAAATTGTTAGATTTCATCCAAGTAAGGAGTTCTAATTCCAATTTCTATGAAATTAACTTCAATTTGAGTAGAAGTTGAGATTGTTCTTGAATTGGGAATTAGGGTTTTTAACACAAAATGTTAGGAAAAATGCATAAATGAGTAGGATTTCATGAATAAATGGAAGACATGGCTGTTATTGATGAGAAATCAAGGATTGAAGATGAATTGGAGACACTTTCTTCTTATTTCAAAACTGGACAGTTTCGTTGCCCTTTTTGTGAGGGACTTTTGGACCTGAAAAATACATAATTAAGGGAGGGTCCCTTCATAGAAGTTGTAGCTGGGAGTGTTAGCTTTCCAACGAGTCCAACCTCGTCTAATTTGGAGTTCTGGAACTCCAGATATGGGTAAAACACTGAGGAGAGGTCAAGCTGTCTTGACAGTTTCGGACAAGTTGAAAAAAATAGCAAAAATTTAACCATGTTAAGGGTATAAATTGTCCATTTCCCTTCATAAAATGTGTCTTGATCTTCAGAAAATAAAAGAAGAGAATAAATGGTGATAAGAAATTGAATTCATGATGTCCATTTGGACTATAGATGAGCTGAAAAATTAAAGGGTGATAATAAGGAATATAAATAAGAAAGAAAAGAATTGGTAAAAGGGGAATGAATATTATTACCATTTTTATTGTTGTTGTGTGGGATATGTGGATTAATATAAAAAAAAAATGGTGGGTATTTGTGGTTTCAGGAAGAACCGCGGGTGAAGGGCAACAACAACAACAACAGGGTAACGCAAGTCGAACCTTCACAGCAGGTAGGTACTTGGTACCTATATTTGCTTTATCTAATAATTATTTTCTTTACTAGTTATTGAACTATAAGTTATATTTTGGTGCTTATTGATGAGGAAAAGAAAACGGGTAAAGGAAAGGTTAGGAGATGGAAAAATAAGTATATATGTATGTGTAGAAAGAAACAAGCTGGTCGATATCGGCATGATTTATAAACTTGATTAGCTATTCGGTTCAGAATAGTTAATGATATCGGCGGGTGACGTCGATATCGGCATGATTTATAAACTTGATTAGCTATTCGGTTCAGAATAGTTAATGATATCGGCGGGTGACGTCGATATCGGCATGATTTATAAATTTGATTAGCTATTCGGTTTCAGAATAGTTAATGATATCGACGGGTGACGTCGATATCGGCATGATTTATAAACTTGATTAGCTATTCGGTTTCAGAATAGTTAATGATATCGGCGGGTGACGTCGATATCGGCATGATTTATAAACTTGATTAGCTATTCGGTTTCAGAATAGTTAATGATATCGGCGGGTGACGTCGATATCGGCATGATTTATAAACTTGATTAGCTATTCGGTTTCAGAATAGTTAATGATATCGGCGGGTGAAGTCGATATCGGCAAAATTAATAGACTTGATAAGCTTTCTGAGATGAAAGCGAAGCAGTTAAAAGAAATAAATTTTCTTGTATATAATCAAAAAAAAAATGGTGTATATGGGTGTATATGGTGTAGATTGATGGATATGTTGTATAATTTCTCTGTAAATTGCTAGTATTTACTAAATTGTTTTACTTATGTGGAAAATCTATATTTTGCAGGTTCTTCCCATTCTCGTCAGGAATAGAATTTTAAACCTTAATTCCTTTTTGTATAAGTTAGGAACTTAGGGAGTTATGGTGAAATTTTGATATGTAGAAGAACATGTAAATTGTATAGAATAGTATTTTTGTAAATTTTGTTTATGGAATATTAAATGTATCCACCTATGCTCCGGATATTAGAAAGTACTAGATTATCTTAGAATATTATACTATGTTATGTTTTATGTATATGTGTATATGTGAAATCTTTATGTACGAACTGGCTTTTTAATTTTTATCTTATTCGTGAGATGTAAGATGAAGTTGAGAAGGAATATGGTCCTAAGCATATTCTGAAATGAATTATGCAATTAATTGTATACATGAATGTGATTATGGGTGAGCTGTGATCCAAATTGTGTGCAGGTTGTGTTATTGATAACTTGGGATCTCCCGATATAGGGGAGACTCTGCCGAAATTTCGTTAGAAATTTCGGCGAGAGAGAAAAAAAAAAATTTCATGCTTCATCTACCCTTTTATAGGGGTAAAGATTAGCAAATAAACAAATAGGAGAAAAAAATTTGGGGTTGTTACAGTTGGTATCAGAGCCGAGGACGGCTCGTTCTTAAGGTGGGGGGATTGTAACATCCCACATCGAAAGAAGAGTGTCCAGAGCCAGGGCATATTAAGGCACTTGGTACCTAACCTTGTAGGACGCGTTTTGGGGCCTGTGGGCTGCCAAGAACAAAACCGTGAGGGCGGTAAGGCCCAAAGCGGACAATATTCTACAAGGGGGAGTGGGCCGGGCCTTACATTTATAGTCCCATCTCTTCTTAATTCCCGTTTTTTTTTTTTTTTTTTTTTTTTTTTTTTTTTTTTTCTTTTCTTTTCTTTTCCTAAATTTTGTATAATAACAACATTTTAATTTTTTTAAATCTCCTACCTCTTTGTATACTTTATTCTCGGGTGTCACATTCTCCCTTCCTAATAAAAATTTCGTCCTCGAAATTTAAACTACATACCTGACTCAAGGAATAGATGGGGGTATTTTTCCTTAATCTCTGACTCTCTCTCCCACGTTTCTTCCTCAATTTGTGAGTTTCTCCACAATACTCTGACAAGTGATACTTTCTTATTTCTCAATGTTTTTTCACTACGATCCATGATCTTGACTGGCCTAGTCTCGAGTGTCAAGTCCTCTCTTACTTCAATAGGAACTGGAGGTAACACTCGGGAAGGATCCACTTCTGCCTTCCGTAATAGTGATACATGGAATACATTGTGAATCTTCTCTAGGTGTGCTGGTAGCTTCAAACGATAAGCCACCGGCCCTACCCTAGCTATCACTTCAAATGGGCCAATATACCTCGGAGCAAGTTTTCCTTTCATTCCAAACCGAATGATGCCCTTCCATGGTGCCACCTTTAAGAAGACTCTATCCCCTATTTGGAATTCTAAGGGTCTCCTCCGCTTGTCTGCATAACTCTTCTGTCTATCTTGGGCTTCCTTCATTCTTTGCCTGATTACCCTTACTTTATCAGTTGTTATTTGTACCAGTTCAGGACCCAGGAGTTTCCTTTCTCCAACTTCATCCCAACATATCGGAGTGCGACATTTTCTCCCATAAAGGTGTACTAACTACCATTCCCACATCCAATCTACTTGGTAACACATTTAAATTTTTTATAATTCTGTGGGCCACAAAAGAATGACTAGCCCCAGGATCAATTAAAGCATAAACTTGTATTATACTCAATTGTAGTGTACCTGCTACAACATCTGGCATTGCCCCCACATCTTCCTGGGTCATGTGGTATATTCTGCCACGAGTCCTTTCCTCCAGCAATCTGGGTCGGCCTTTATTGGCACTTGTCCCTGAGTGAGTGGGTCGTATAGGTCGATCAACCGTTACTGACTGTTGTTGGCTTTGAGTAGCCATCCCCTGTCCCTGTACTCCTTCAGTAACTCTATGTGGACATTCCTTCTTTCTATGACCCATTTCCCCACAATGGAAACAATCTCTTCCCAAGTACTGGCAGTCCCTCCATCGATGCCCTTCCCCTCTACAAATATAACATCTCCCTGGTGCAGCTGAACAATCCCCGGGGTGTTTTTGATTACACCTCATGCATATCGGGTAGACAGGTCCTCTCTGCTCCATGGACCCCCCTGTAACACTTGTCCCTTGGCGGGTCTGACCTCCCACGGATCCCCCAGGATTAAATCGTCTAACTCCTCCTGAACTCCCACCATGAACAAAACTCCCCCCTTTTTTCGGTAATGGGCTGAATGATGACCCACTCCTTCCTTTTTTCGGAGGAGGGTCCCTCCCTATAGGGGGTGTGAAATCCCTTCTCTTGAATCCCGTGGTCTGACTCTGCTCACTTGTTGACCTGGGGGTGTCGTTCATTACCCTTTCTATTCCTTGAGCAGCTCGCACTAACTCTCGCACTGACTGAAACGACATAGCCACCAAAATTAATTTTAGCTCCTGCCTGAGTCCATCCCGAAACCGTTCCACTCGATGATGCTCAGTGGGGAGATGAGTGTTTGCAAAGACAGATAAATCCTGGAACCTCCTTTCATAATCCAGGACGGTCATATTCCCCTGTTTCAAATTTAGAAACTCCTGCTCTTTCTCTTTTCGGTGCTGCCAGGAGTAATATCGTTCCTCAAATTCTTCTCGAAAGTTTATCCACTTCAATTCTTCACCTGCCCTTCTTTCTCTGATGGTCTCCCACCAAGAGTGGGCACTCTCTGTTAACAGCTGGGTCACACAGTCTACCCGGGTTTCCTCCGGCACGTGCAACTGATCTATAACCCTTTCCACCTTCCTCAGCCAATGCCCTGCTACTTCGGCGTCTTCTTCCCCTGAATAGGTCGTGCAACCCATTTCGCGCATGTCTTTCACCCATTGAACCAGGGTGACTACTTTTTCTACCCGAGGAGTGGCATGGGATGTTCCTGCGGCCATCCCTGCTACTACTGCTTTGACCAATTGCTCGAGAAACATAGGGTCTGAATAGGAATTCGGGACGGCCGTCGATGTCACTGGTGGTGGCCTATCTTCCAATCCTTGACCACTCGGTGTTTTAGCCGGCGACACTTCTGCCCGAGAAGTAAAAGGTTCATTATGATGCCCCCCTGAATCTCCCTCCTCTGAATGGGCCGATGCCACAGATTGACGGGAGGCAGTATCCATTAATGGATCCCTTTCGGTTTCATTCCCAGAAAATGAGTCATGCTCTCTTTCTTGCACAGGGGACGGGACAACCCTTGCGGTTTGCCGTGAACGAACCATCCTGAAACATTTTTTTTTTTTTCAAAATCACATTAGTATTTCAATCCCTGAAACTGCAACCAAATGCTCTGATACCAACTGTAAGGCCCGGCCCACTCCCCCTTGTAGAATATTGTCCGCTTTGGGCCTTACCGCCCTCACGGTTTTGTTCTTGGCAGCCCACAGGCCCCAAAACGCGTCCTACAAGGTTAGGTACCAAGTGCCTTAATATGCCCTGGCTCTGGACACTCTTCTTTCGATGTGGGATGTTACAGCTTCAAATGAATGTTCCGAAAATTTTTTGGTCATATGGAATTCTTACGGCCACTTATATTATTAACCGCTTACCCAGTCAAGTACTGGATTTTCAGTGTCCTCTTGAAATTTTGCAGGGTAAAATTCCCAATACCTCGCACTTGAAGGTTTTTGGGTGTCAATGTTTTGTTCACCTACATCCAAATCAACGTGACAAACTTGACCCACGCGCTTCCAAATGTATTTTCTTGGGATATTCACAAACCAAGAAAGGATACAAATGTTATGATAACATTAGTCAGAAGCTTTATGTCAGCCGGGATGTTAGATTTGTTGAAACCACTCCTTATTTCACTGACTCTAATCAGGGGGAGTCCTTGGAAGACTTAGTCCCTCTTCCCAGAGCAGAGATCTGCAGCATCGACTTGCCTAGGCCCGCTAGGCCCATTATGTCAACGGTCATACCGGTAGACGGTACTCCATCTACTATCATACCTCTAGAACCGACATCCCCAAATTCACCAGATGAAGTGCCAGCTCCAAGACGCAATCCTCCGAGAACTCGACAGTGTCCCTTCAAATTTCAAGACTATGCAGCTTATGCGGTCAGGTATCCGGTCTCAAATTATTTGGATTACTCAAAATTATCACCATCGTATTCTGTTTTTTGTCAGCAATATCCAATGATCATGAGCCCAGAAATTTCGCTGAAGCTCAATCTCACCTGGTATGGCGAAAAGCTATGGAGGAGGAACTAACCGCACTAGCTGACAATAATACTTGGAGTCTAGTTCCCCTTCCAAAAGGTAAACACGCAGTTGGCAGTCGATGGATATACAAGACCAAGTTCAACTCAGATGGATCTGTTAATCGATATAAAGCGCGCCTTGTGGCTCAAGGGTATACCCAAGAATTTGGTGTTGATTACAAGGAGACATTTGCTCCTATTGCCAAAATGACCACGATACGCGTTCTTTTATCTGTTTCTGTCAATAATGGCTGGTTCTTATCGCAAATGGATGTAAAAAATGCCTTTTCACAAGGAGATCTTGAAGAAGAAGTTTTTATGAAGCTACCTCCTGGCCACTCGCTAAGTTCCACTCCTAATTTGGTATGTAAACTTCATAAATCTATTTATGGGCTCAAGCAAAGTCCTCGCGCATGGCATGCAAAACTTAGTGGAGCCCTTGCTACATTAGGGTTTACGAAAAGTTCTGCAGATTCTTCTTTATATATTCGGTTTAACAATGATGATAAATTGATGGTTCTCATTTATGTCGATGATTTAATTATCTCAGGAAATAATATTGAATCTATTTCTACATTGAAGAAAACTCTTCAACAATTATTTCCGATTACAGATCTTGGTCCCTTAAAATATTTTCTTGGGATTGAAATGGCCTCATCCAAGAAAGGTTTTTTTCTTAATCAGCGTAAGTACACGCTTGATGTGCTTCAAGACGCAGATATGCTTTCAACTAAACCTTTCGCTACTCCTGTTGATAGTAAACTCAAATTATCTCTTGCAGGTCCGGCTCTTCCCTCGCCTAAATATTATCAACAACTTGTGGGCAAACTTATCTATCTGACGATTACCCGTCCGGACATTACCTACGCTGTCAGTCTTGTAAGCCAGTTCATGCATGCTCCAACCATCCATCATCTCAGCATGGTCAAGCGCATTTTGCGATATTTAAAAGGAACTATTGGCCGCGGCATTGTCATGACCAGAAACAACCATACCAATGTCATGGGCTATATCGACTCTGATTGGGCTGGAAATCAACTTGATCGGCGCTCGACTACTGGATACTGCATGTTTGTTTGAGGAAATCTTGTATCTTGGAAGAGCAAAAAACAACATGTTGTCGCTCGCTCCAGTGCCGAAGCTGAATACCGTGCCATGGCGGCTGCAGCCTGTGAACTTGTGTGGCTTCGCAGTCTTCTAACCGATATGGGTTGTGCATCGGCCAGTCCGATGAATCTTTTTTGCGATAATCAAGCTGTCATGCACATTGCCAAGAATCCGGTGTTTCACGAAAGAACTAAACACATCGAAGTTGATTGTCATTTTATTCGTCAACAAGTTCAATCTAACAACATCACTACGCATTATGTGCGCACCAGTGATCAACTTGCCGATGTGTTTACCAAAGCCGTGCCATCATCCCAGTTTCATCGTCTATTATGCAAGCTTGGATCTATAAACCCTCTCGATCCAGCTTGAAGGGGAGTATTGAAGATAGTGCTCTTAATTAGCAAAATAGAATACTGTGCACAAGCAATTACTATTGTGCTTCTCAATATCCAGTATTTATTACATAACGGGATTATTCCCGTTACTATCCAATTCTCAGCTTAACTTACATTGTATATAAACTTCACTGTATCTACATTAAGCTTATGACAAAATAATACAATATTGCTGTAATTTCAGCAATCTTCTTTTATTCCAGAACTCACGTTCTTCATATCAATTACACATCAAATTCTTCAAAACAGCCATATATACCACAGGAGACGAAGGATGAAGACAAACAGCCATACCATAGGAGGAGAAGTGATGTTTCGTGGATTCTCTCGGGTTGTCGGTGCTGCAGAGGAATACACACCCACACACAAGCAAACCATGAACCTAATAGTTTTCTAAACTAAAGTGAGGAAAAAAAACACGATGCAGTGGAAAAGGTTAGTAAACCAAGAAATCAACTGTTTTATTTACTTATTTACCCCTCGTTTCTTCCCAGATGAGGTAGCAAGCTAAGTTTATTTGCCTTGGTTTTGACCACCATCGTGCCATAACCCTTAGGAAAAGCTTATTGCCTAATTCTTCTTTTGGTGATAATTTTGTTTTTCAGTTCAAAGTTACTATGGACTGCGAGTTTCATGTAAAAACAAAAAGATTCAGATATCTGAATTATTGAAATTACTATATTAGAATTAGTTTATTCTATAATTTAATTTAAATTAAACACAATAAATAAAATATAAATTGTGAAAAAACCAACAATAATCAAATAAAAAAATAAGTGATTAATTTTTTATCTACAAAAAAAAACATCATTGAAAATTCATCCCTGCATTGCAATCATTATCATGACTATAATAGTTAAAATTATTATCAACACTACTGCCCAAACAATTAAAGTCATTAAATGGCCACAAATAATAATAATAAAATAAACATTTTTTTCCCAAAAACAAAAATCACTAAAATTATTATTATTATTGTGCAAACAATGAAACAATAAAATCATCAAATCCGAAAAAAGATAAAAATAACATAAAACACAACAAAATAACAAAGAGAAAAAAAAAGCAATATTAATTTTAAAATGATCACCAACATAAATTAAAATTTCAGGATTGAACCGAATCAAAATAAAACCCCAATAAAAAATAAAACAACAAGAATTAAAAACAAAACGAAAAGCATAAATGCTTAAATATATATAAAAAATAAACATTGTACAAGAAGGATCGGAAAAACCAAAGGAATTAATATCAAATAAAAAATTCAAAGAATAAGGACGAATATGAAAAATAAAATATATAATTAAATCCAATCGAAGGACAAAATTGAAACAAATAAAAACCTTGTGACCTAAACAAATAAAAATATATATTTTTTAAAAATGCAATGTAATTTTGTTAAAAAATTAAAAGAAAAAAAAGCGAAATAAAAAGTAGCATATATAACCAATTTCAATTGGATGACACAATTAAAATAAATTAAAACAAAATATATAATTAATTCTAATTGAATGATAAAATTGAAACAAATAAAAACCTTGGGACCGAAACAAATAAAGACATTTTAAAAAAATATTGTTGTGTAGTTTTAAATTTTTTTAAAAGAATAAGGACCAAAATGAAAGGTAGAATATATGGCAAATTTCAATTGGAGGACCCAATTAGAACAAATTAAAATTTGCATACCGAAATAATTAAAGGAACCAAAATAATGAAAATGTTGAAAATGACACCGGTCTCGGGGGTTAAATGTTTTCGACCCTGGGGTAAAATGGTAATTTTATTGTCAGTGAACTGTGCTATGTAAACAATGCAAAATTATTGTGTATTTTGGCCACGACAATTATATTCTAAGCAATACGTACACTTAAATATTTTAATTCAAGACAATATTTTTACTTCAAATCCAAAAATTAAATTATTTAGAATTGTGCAATTTAAATTTCAAACATAAGTAAAAAAATGAGAGTTGAGTTGGTATAACTCGACCAACTTGACGAGTTCAAAGATAACATGGAAAATTGATAAAAATATGGTTTTGCTAAAAAAAATCAAGTTAACATCTTAAAAAAATATTGAAACAACGATATATTGAATCAGCTACGGTCAACCTAGGTTAACATTTCAAATGTATGATCTATGTTATAAGACCATGATAACCTTAAATAAAACAAATCAAATCAAATTATAAAGTTTGATTCATAATAAACTTGCTGTTGAATAATGAAATTAGGAAAAAATGAATTTAAAAAAAAACACAGTAAAATGATTTTTTGAATAAAATTATGAACTTGTATGATATTACGAGAATGTCATCATTAATTTCGTAAGGTCTTTACATTTTCTGATTGCTTTGAAATTTTAACATAATATATATAAATATGTCAAAAAATTCATCGTAAAATTTTATCTCAATCTAATGGTCGAATTAAAAGATATGATTGATTTTGTAAAATTATTTATTATTAAAAAAACTCTATTTGGACGGAATGAAACTGAAATGTTTTGACAGGAATTTGGATGAAATTTTCATAACGGGTCAAAATTCTAAGCGAGATAAAATTTGTTCAGATTTGTTCTATTTATTGAATTAAAACAAAATGTATCAACTATTCTAGATGGAAAGCGCTGCCGGCTAAAAAATTGTATTTATTAATTTGGCCACGGCACGTGTAAGGTTTTTTCTGTGATGCTATGACGCCCATGCAATGAAGTCCCTATCATTTTTTGTGACCTCTCTCTCTCTCTCTCTCATAAAATAATGTTTAATCTAAACATTTTTTTGGAGTATATGTTTTATAAATCTTGCAAATTAATCTCATATATAATTATTTACGATTAATAGTAAAGAATATCAAGAAAAACTATAATCTTATTTAAAAATTATTCCAGAATTTAATAATAATTAAAATAACATTTTAATTTTATTCATATGAAATTTGAGAAAAAAGGACTCCCTTTCGATCCTGGATTAAAAAAGTAAGGCATAGTCCATTTGAGCTGACAACAGGCCATCATATAATTCAAATTCTAACAGGAAGTTGATTTTTGTGTTCATGGATTATAAAAAGTAATTCATTTCCCATCTTTTTTTTTTAACTAAAAATACTCAAGAAAATCCTAAAAATCCAACTAAACCTATTTTTATCCAAAATATAATAAAAATCGATACAAAACAAAAATTAGATCCATTAAGAAAATCTTCCCAAGTTTGAATTTATTTTTTTCAGCGTAATAAAAGCTTCAAATCACTATCATGGAAGTCTACTATTTAAGATCAACTTCATTGACACTAAGATAAACTTATTATTATTATTATTATTATTGTTGTTGTTGTTGTTGTTGTTGAAATATTATCAATCAAATGTTTTATCTCTCCTCTTACTTATAATTTTTTATTTTTATTTATTACTTTAAATTAAATTATTTTAATATTTATAGATTATTTTTTTATAAAATTAATCATTGTTTTATTAATTTAGTTCACAATAAATTATTTTTTATTATAGAAAATTGATATTTAATCCACAAATGGAATGCTTCTAAAAACCTTTGTATATGTGATGGAATGTAAATAAAAGTGAAGGATAAGAACATTAAGAATAAATTAGCAAAGAAATGTAGTTAAAACAAAGAAGGTACATAGAATTAAAAGTGAGTTTTGTTTTATATTTTTAATTTAATTTAAACTTTGGAATTTGAACTCGATATTTTCTTAGACCCTGTTCTGTGTTTTAAAAATATTTTTGAAAAAAAAAAATTAAATTTTTTATTTTTATTTTTTATTTTAAATTAAATTATTTTAATATTTCTAGATTATTTTTATATATTAATATCAAAAATAATTTTAAAAAATAAAAAACATTATTTTAATGTATTTATAAATAAAAAAATATTTTAAAATAGAAACATAATCACACTGACAAACCGTCACTTAGAATAATAAGTTATCGCTCCATGACCTGTCAACTCGAGTTTTGGCCAGCCGGCGGGGTGGGGAGAGATTTTTAAACCAGAACCATTTTTTTTCCTATTATTATTATTAAACAATTTAACAGTAGTTTACTTTACGCAGAAGAGGAAAAGTTAGATTTTCTGCCATAAAAACTGTAAATTGCTGACCAAATACGTTCCAGAAAAACAACAAACATTTAAATTTTATTATCAAAATCATGACATGAGATTCCACAGTAAAAATCAATCTCTCTCCCTCTCCCTCTCCCCTTTTCATTTCCTTATAGAGACCTCTTTGACTTCTTACAGCTACTAGGCCGGCAAGGGTGAAAAGGCAAGGGAAAACATTTGTCATTGCATATCATTTGTAAAACATTCCTTTCGCTGATTCGGTTGGACCCTTTATTTTTATTTATTTTTAAAAGACAGAAAGATAACTTAGAATTTGTTGGGACTGAAATGGAAAAGCTTGAGAGAGATTTGACATGGTTTGTTGGATGGGTTCTTATTGCTGCTGTGGTTGTTTTTGGTTTGCATGGTGCAGTAGTTAATGGTGGTTATGTGAATTACAATACTGGAGGTGGAGTTGTGCCAGGAAAGTTGAATGTCCATTTGGTACCGCATTCACATGACGATGTTGGCTGGTTAAAGACTGTTGATCAGTACTATGTTGGATCAAATAACAGTATTCAGGTTCTAATCTGTTTGTCTTCTGATTGATTTTATGGTTTTCTTTAAGGGGATTGATTTGACTTTGTTTCTTTTCTGTGGTAGGGTGCTTGTGTTGAGAATGTGCTGGATTCAGTGGTGGAATCATTGCGTCGAGATTCCAATAGGAAGTTTGTTTTTGTTGAAATGGTAATGAAAAGAAGAGTCTACAAGTTTCCCCTGCTTGTTTTTTAGTCTAATACTAGATTTATGAATTCCCTTTTTCATATTGTGTTTCGTTGTTCTGGATTATACTCCAGAACTTCAATCGATTGCCTTTTCTGCACAAACAACCGGTGTATATTTTAGGATATGTGCGGGGTGCACTTATTTTCATAGGAATTCTAAATGCAGTCTGCATTATTAGACTCTCTGAGAATTCATTCATTAAATGCTGTTTTATGAGTTAGTTTAGGATAATTGTGACATATTAGCTGATTCTGAAATTTCATTCAAGCTACGAGGTGTTGCGGGCTTGGAAGAGTTATATCTTGATTGTCATAAGATTCAATCGTCAACATAGAAACTTACAATTTTTGTTTTCATCTTTTCTCTAACTGGAAGTTGGATCTCCCATGGAAGTTGATTGACTTCATAGAAGAGTACCCAAATGTTTGGGCTAATCCAGGGCTGTTTTGCAGCTCCTGCTGCTTACTTGCAGGGTATCTTGGCATTTGATGTGAAAAATTCTCTCATGTTTTTGTTTTCCCTGTCAAGCTATCCAGTACATAAGCGGTTACAATAATCTAACAAAGCTGATGTGAATGACATGCAGGCTTTTTTCCAGCGATGGTGGGTAGAACAAAGTGAGGAGATTCAAGAGCAAGTGAGGAAACTTGTTGATGCTGGCCAATTGGAATTTGTGTATGCAGTTATAAAGCAATTTTTCAGTGTGTCTGCATATTCATGTGCTTTTGTAGGGAGGGAGAGATTTAACGTTTTTGGTAGTTAGGCATGCCAAACATGCATTTCTTTTGATGGAAATGACAAGCGTTTAAGTGCTCAATTGCAGAAATGGTGGTTGGTGTATGCATGATGAAGCAACTTGTCATTACATAGACATGATTGACCAAACAACTCTAGGTCACCGCGCAATAAAGGAGCAGTTTAACAAGACTCCTCGTGCTGGATGGCAGATTGATCCATTTGGACATTCTGCAGTGCAAGCTTACCTTCTTGGGACTGAGGTGCAGAATCTTATAAGAATGATTATTCTCAAAATAAAATAAAATAAAATTTTTCATTAACTAAATTTGATGTATTGTTGTCATCTGATTATTTGTTTTTTTTTAAAAAGTTGGCTTGTTTTTCCAATGGGTTGACATTGGACACATTTTGACTAGTTGTATTGTTCTTTCAGCTTGGATTTGATTCTGTACACTTTGCAAGGATTGATTACCAGGACAGAGCAAAGCGCAAAGGTAATAAAGCTCTTGAAGTTATATGGCGTGGATCCAAGACATTTGGTTCTTCCTCTCAGGTTCTTAACAACAACCTATCCATTGCTCTAAATTACTTTATTGAAAATGGTTTGTGGGGTTTACATTTCACATGTCTGGGCTGATTGCAGATTTTTGCCAATGCCTTTCCTGTACATTACAGTCCCCCATCTGGTTTTCATTTTGAAGTATTTGACAACTTTGTGCCAGTCCAGGTTCTAATTACAAACTACAAATGTTTGCTTTCTATTTCCAAATACCATGCAACTTTCTTGTTGAATTTTCACCTAGCCTATTGCATGTCATATTGCAGGACAACCCCCTTCTAGATGACTACAATGTTGAGCAGCGGGTTAATGATTTTATAAATGCTGCTATGACCCAAGTAAAAATTGAACTCCTCTCTTTCTTTCTAATTACATTCTTCTCGTGTCTGCAAAGGAGTCAGGTGTTAAGCACTTCATGTTTCTAAATGAGCTTAGCATATATAATAGAATCATACCATTTATCATGCAGGCAAATGTGACTAGGACAAACCATATTATGTGGACCATGGGTGATGATTTCCAGTATCAATATGCCGAGTCTTGGTTCAAGCAGATGGACAAATTTATTCACTATGTTAACAAGGTAATATTTATATGAAATTGGAAAATGTATATCTTGAATATCATCAATCTAAGCCTATTTAATAACTGTTGATGTATAATTCTTGCCTGAAGCTTCTACAGAAGCAATTTGTTTTGGTGTAAATCCCAAATGTTGTCCCCCCCCCCCCCCCCCAACACACCTTCACCTCCTATAAACTACCTGGTTTTCCTCGCTTTCAGATACATTGTTGGACAATCATAGAAGATGCACAAAACACCTCTCTATCACTACTATTGTATAACAAAGAAAGAGTGTGAGCCCATCAATCAGATTGCTAACGACATGTGTTACGGGGTATATGCTAGATGTAGGAAGACCAGAAAGCTCTTGTTTAAGTTTCATGCAGTTGTGATAAGATAAGAAACTAATGCAGTACAGCGCCATTTCAACTCTTATTAATGCAAAACCTGATGCACAGACATTTGAAGATATTAAATGATAAATGCAATTTGAACTTCCATTAAGCATATTGATCTTTCAGGATGGTCGAGTGAATGCTTTGTATTCTACACCATCTATCTACACTGATGTGAAAAATGCAGCAAATGAGTCTTGGCCACTGAAAACTGATGATTATTTCCCGTAAGAAAACCAAAGCTTATTGTTTTTTTTCCTCGCTATTCATCAGACATAAGTCTGCTGAGTACGCACACTTGATGCTTGTTTTTGGCCAGTTATGCAGATGGGGATAATTCCTACTGGACTGGCTTTTTTACTAGTCGCCCAGCCTTGAAGCGATATGTTCGCCAGCTGAGTGGATATTATTTGGTATGTCAGTTTGTCTTGGTGATTTGTGGTGTCGAAAGGATAGTAGGAAAATCTATGATCTGGTTCTAAAGTTCTTACATTAGAGCTTGCTCGTAATTTTGCATGAACCAGGTGGAACTGGAAGTACCCTGTGGAGAAAGGAAAACGTCTATAATGGCTACTGTGGCTGAATTTTATTGTTTTGGTTGGTAGAATATTGTTGATTTACTGACACAATTCTTTGCTTTCTAAAACAGGCAGCACGACAACTAGAGTTCCTTGTTGGGAAAAAATCCACTGGTCCCAACACATATAGACTTGGAGATGCTTTAGGCATTGCACAGCACCATGATGGTGTCACTGGCACTGCCAAACAACACACTACAAATGACTACGAAAAACGCCTTGCTATTGGAGCCGTGGAGGTGGACAGCTAAAATTTCTTCTGAATTACTTGATCCTTAGTTCTTCATCGTCTATAGTTTTATTCCTCAAAGTTAATCATTGCTATTTAGTTTTATTCCTCAGAGTTAACTTATTTTACAGGCAGAAGCTACTGTGAGTTCTGCTCTGTCATGCTTGGTTAGCAATAAATCAACAGATCAATGTGAAAAACCAGCATTGAATTTTAGTCAGGTACCTTTTGTTGTTTGCTTAATTGTTCCTCCTTGTACAGGTGAAAAGATATTTCTGCACTTAGGCCATGAAAAGAAGCAATGCACTTTCGTTATATGAGGATTTCCTTTACGTCTTCACCACCGAATTTCAATCTTTATCAAATATGCGAGGATTTAGATGATCCATTTAATGTTCCTGGCCTGATGCTGCCTTTTGTTTTTGCTTCTTTTAATTTTGTCAGTGTCAACTACTAAATATCAGTTACTGCCCACCAACAGAGGAAGCTATTGCAAATGGGAAGACATTGGTAACCTCACATTCTTCTACTTTTTCTACATGAATAATTCACTCAGAATCCTATTCATTATGTACAACTTGTTATTTCCAGGTCATGGTTGTGTATAATGCTCTTGGATGGAATCGCAATGATATTATTAGGATACCAGTAAGTAACTTTTTGTTTTGTTGTTGATACTGTAAAGGAGATAATGGGATCATTTCATTCAACAAGTAGATGAAATCAAAATCAAGGTGTTAGGATAAATGATTAAAAGGCAGGAAAAACCTGTATTCTAGTTCATTTATATACCTTTTGTTATGCATTGACCTGTCCTGAACCATGACTTTGGTTCTTTTTAGATGTTAGCTAGAAAAGTGTCTGGTTGAGTCGTTTAGGGTATTTCATTCATTGTTCAGTATTTTCAGCATCAATCTGTAGTTTGTAGTCTTTATAAACTAAGTTTAATGTGATTCAAAGATGTTCTCTCCCTTTCTCTTTAGATACATAGAATTCATTCTTTCACTAAAATTGTTGATTAACTATCTCTACCAGGTAAATGACCCTAATCTAGTCGTTTCTGACTCCGATGGGAAACATATCAAGACGCAATATGTTTCCATGGATAATACCACAGGCAACTTAAGAAACTTTTATTTGAAGGCATATGGATTTCCATCCATTCAAGTGCCCCGGTATTGGCTGCACTTTCAAGTGTCTGTGCCACCACTTGGTTGGAGTACTTACTTTATTGCCAGTGCTCCTGGGATAGGTAAGCATGTGATTTTATTTTTCCTTCTAGAACCTGCTTAAAACTAATGCGATTTCTTCTAAAGTTGATCTGCTGAAGAGAAGCATATGAAACTGAGTTTGTTTCTTTATTTTCTTTCAATTTCCCTTTTTCATTTCTGGATACCAAAAAACCATGCAGGGAAAAGAAGAAACGGACTCTCTGTGATGGACAGCCCACAGAATGATACCATTGAAATTGGATCTGGAAATTTGAAACTGTCCTTTTCTTCGATGACTGGTCATCTCAAACGAATGTATAATTCCAAAACAGGGGTGAACTCCTTAACTTTTCCTTTTCTATCTATGAGAGGTTTTTAATGTTTGGCAGATTGTTCTTTTGGACCTTGTTTACTTGTTTCATTTCATCAATGGAGGCAGCATAGGCATTCCTTATGGGTTTTGATTCATTCACATGAGCATCATCGTTAACATATTTACCAGCCGTTCCATTCTTTTGATTTATTTTCTGGACCTTCTAAAATCGATTCTTTGGGTTTGGAAGGAACATTTTCTTTTTACTGTCCCTGTGGTACTTTGCTCTTTGTGGCCAACATACTGAAACTCTTAAATAAATTGACTACAAGTTTATAATATTAACTCCGAAAGTAGCCTGCATGTGCAATGGTTATTCAGTCGCAATCATCCATGTCACTCTTCTGGGACATCTTCTATGGCTTGCAAACATAATGCTTGTCAGGAGCTTATTTCTTTTCTACCAAGCATGCCTACAAATGACTCGCAGTTTGGAAGAGGAAATTCCAATAATCATGCACATATGTTTTTGTCTGGAAATTTAGATGTTATAAATTTTCTTGAAATCTGCTTGTGCTTCTATTCCTTTAGCTCGTTTATGGTATATATTTGGAGCTACTACATGTTCCACAAAATAAACATTATTTGAACATTTCGCATATATCATTTAGTTTCGGCTCGTTGTTGTATAACATCAATCTTCACAATATAGAACCTTGTATCATTTTCTAAGGACAATTTTGAAATGAGATTACCATATCTAGACATTTCTGATTATAGTTGAGATGGAAAAATAATATAGATCAAGAGATGTTATGACAGTGAAACCGGACATCATTTATAATTAACTGGTTAAATTTTACTAGGTTGATGTGCCAATAAAGCAAAGCTACCTTTGGTATGGTTCAAGCTCTGAGGGCACGGTATGCGACTTCAAAACCTGTAAAGGGATTTTATATCTGAGATTAAATTGATGCAGTAGTTGCTGATGTGCCATCTTTTATACAGCAATCTTCAGGTGCATACATATTCAGGCCTGATGGTTCCCCTCCCCATATTGTTGCAAGATCAGTAAGTTCTTTTTTCTTATGCTCGACAAATTGCCAACCCCTTCTTGCATGGAGACAAATGAGTAAAAAAATTACAAGTTCACTTTAATCAGATTAATGAAGCCTTATTCTCAACCACGTGGACTTGTAATTCTTTTGGCAAGAACTGCACCCCGCACCCCAAGAATAAAGGGCCAAATTCTAGCTCCTATTTTACGAGTTGATTTATTTATTTATTTTGAAACTGTTTTGTTTATTTGCAGGTGCCCCTGCAGGTTCATCGTGGACCACTGTTTGATGAGGTTCGCCAACAATTTAATTCATGGATCTACCAGGTTAACATTTATAGACATCTCTCCCTATAATCTCTTTCTTTCTTTCTTTAAAATGGGATATAAATTACCATGACACTGAATATAAAATCCTTTTTTACCATAAATTTTGTGCTTGAGTTCCTACAAGAACATTCAATATACGATGAGAACTTTGTTATAGCATTTATACTTAAACTTTTATGGTTTATGTTTCCTCCACTACTAGCTCTTTTCTTTCCCCTGACATTTTAGTTCATGTTTGTTTATCAGGTAACAAGAGTTTACAAAGATCAAGAGCATGCAGAACTTGAATACACTGTAAGTCACATTTTCTGAATCCTAACTGCTTTTATTATACATTTGTTAAAGTTGACATGTTCTTCACAATAGCATTTAACTCTTGTAACTAAGAATGCTCTGCCAACCAATTTGTCTGCTTGCTTTCTGTAAACTAGAAGCTAAATATCTGTCTCTAGATTCATACCAAGCATTACTGACAAGTTTTAAAATCATGAAGATTGGTCCAATTCCCCTTGAAGATGGTGTTGGAAAAGAGGTCATCACAAGAATGACTGCAAATATGGCCACAGAAAAGGTGTTTTATACTGATTCTAATGGAAGGGACTTTCTAAAGCGGGTAACTCTCACTATAATTTCTTTCCAATGTCAGAACCTCTCAATAATGCCAAGTTTAGAATTCCCAACTTGATCACAATTAAGAGCTAGCAAAGTCGCATCATATCTGTGATTCTCAATTATAAATTGCACCCATCCTTATTGCATGCTTCAAGCAATGAGTGGCTGGAATACGAAGTTCTTAATTATAAATCTGCATCGCCTTAAAGCATGTCAATGAGTGGTTGGAATATGAAGTTATGTTTTATAAATCTGCATTGCCTTAAAAGAACGTCAGTTTTGGGTTTATGAACAGCTTTTCACAGAGGTCCATTTCAACCTCCGTTCTCTTTTCTAAACAGTTTTTTTTGTTCTATCTTATTGAAGCCTCGATTAGTAATTAAGGATATTGTATTTTCTGATCTAAACTAACATTGTTTCTTCACAGATTCGAGACTACAGAGCTGACTGGAGCCTCTCAGTCAAACAACCTGTTGCAGGAAACTATTATCCAGTAATTCTTTATGCTAGCATCAACCTACTGAAAATTAAGTTTATTCACGTGTGAAACTTAACAAAACATATTCTATTTGTGGGCATTGCTCGTTGTTAAGATCCAGTTATTCAGATTCATTTTGACAATTATTTAGCAACTGCTTATAAATTGCTACTCTAGTTCTTTTTCTTTTCCATCCAAATTGATGAAACTGATCTGTCTTATTAATCATCATAAAGGTGACTGAATAATATCGTTTCCTTTTGGAATTTTTCAGCTTAATCTTGGAATTTTTATGATGGATAAGAGATCTGAATTATCAGTCTTGGTTGATCGTGCCACTGGAGGAGCCAGCATTGCAGATGGTCAATTAGAACTAATGCTTCATAGGTTCAAAACTTCAAATAGTTACATTATTGTGTTCTTCAATGCTCAAGAACTGCTATTGTTTTCATCTGTGGACATACTAAACTAATTTTGCTTTCATACACAAGGCGGACTCTCTTTGATGATTCCAGAGGAGTTAATGAAGCCCTTGATGAAAGTTTTTGCATTGGAGATGAATGTGAAGGACTAACGGTATGATTTACTATGAAGCTGCTACTTTATATTCTAGAAGTCTTCTCATTATCATTCTGAACACAATTTCACAGTTGTTACTTGACAAGTACATGGTCCGTGTTGCTGAAACTGACAGCTGTGAGAAAATGCTTGTTTTAAGTTTCTTGACCTCATTCTTGGATGAAATAAAGGGCCGCAGATAAGTACCTTAGGGAAATAAATGCTTCATATGCTCATTTTCCTTACAGTCAATCCACTTTCCTTTTCAGATTCGAGGAAATTATTATTTGTGCATCAACCAGGTAGGGGCTGGAGCAGTCTGGCGCAGAACAACTGGCCAAGAGATTTACACACCGCTTATTGCAGCTTTCACACAGGAGGTATGTTCATTGTAATAACAACATGTATGAATGTTTTTAGATCCTAATTTGGCAATTAATTGATTATAAAGAAGGAAGAGACTTGGAAAGCATCTCATGTGGCCACAGGAACTGCCATGGATCCCGACTACAGCTTGCCACTAAATGTTGCTTTGATAACCCTTCAGGTGAGGGTGCCATCTTATTGTAAATAACAATTACATTGCTCAAGAGTATTTCTTTCTCACTTTCCGTTTTCCTGCAGGAGCTAGATGATGGGAGTGTACTTCTCCGTCTGGCGCATTTATATGAGGTAATAAGCTCATGACTCATGCCGTGTGTGCTCCATCTTGCCATTCTTTGTTACTCTGCAATGGCCTGCTGACATCCTTTAATCACCTCTTAGTTCCTTAGTTTCTCATCATATTTACTCTAAAAAATATCACCATTATGAGAACAAGTATAAGAATAGACCTGTGTTTACACAAGCAAGATGAGCATTGAATAATTCCTTTCACCAATTATAAGAATAGACATGTCTTTCTTCAACCTTGCAAGGGGAAGATTGAGGGAAAGAACCCTCAGTGTTTCCAGTTGAATCTCGGAAACCAAGATGATCATCTCACTGTCAAGGATAGATGTGAAACCTTGAACCAAGAATTATCCTGCTTCTTGATAGTGTTTTTCATATTTTATTTTTATCGACTTAATTGAATGCTTTTTAAGTAACTCGGTTAAGTTACAAATAATTATAATCCAAACTTCTTCAATGCTGCAAATGAGGCCAGGCGGGAGAAGATGCCGCTTATTCAACACTAGCTAAAGTTGAACTGAAGAAGATGTTCAGTGGAAAAGCAGTAAGGATATTTCTATTTGTTTCAGCGCAATGTGCTTTGTTTTCTTTCATGTTTGGTGCTAAGTGGTGTTTCAACTTTCAGATTAGGGAGCTGAAGGAAATGAGCTTGTCATCAAACCAAGAGAAATCAGAGATGAAGAAGATGACATGGAAGGTTGAGGGAGACAGCGACGAGCAGCCTTCACCTGTTAGAGGTGGTCCTGTCGATAGTTCAACTCTCATAGTTGAACTTGGTCCCATGGAAATTCGCACTTTCTTGCTACAATTTTAATATGTATTCGCATAGAATCTCTTAAACTTGGTAGCATGTGTTTCAGAATAAATGAGGTCATAGATCCTTTTCAAAGGGAATTTCTCTCCTCCTGTCCTTCACTTTTCTATGATTTTTCAATACTTTGACTTGCTTGTTAATTCAGGCCCTGCAGGATTCAAAGTCACCAGTTGACTTTTTCGGGAAATATATATTCAGTCACTAACCTGTATACCCATTGTTAACTGCATCCCAGACCTTACAGATTTTATCATACAGGTTCAATAAGATATAGAGAATTTTCAATAGTATCCTTTTTTTAATGTCCGTCAACTTTTCATCAAAGTTTCTCTCAGTTTTATTACATTAAAATAGTCGCATTAGAAAAGGATCCAATTGAGAATGAGTAGATCAGGGATGCAATTGATAAAGAGTATATAAATTAAGGGCCAATTGAGTTTCTCCTCACATTTTTATTTTCACAACTGCAAGTTTAGCATGTGCCACAGTAATTATAATCATACAGACAAACTAAAAGAAAACGTTGGTTGTCTTATTGTTTATCACTGTGCTCTTCATTATCTCTCTTTTTTATCACTCAATTTTATTTTTTTAAATAATCTCATCCTTTCATGTGATGGTTGTGATTTTCACTTGATATTTTTTTTTCTAAGCATATTCTTGACAATTCAAGGCTCTTTTTGAAAAATTTGAATTGAATTAGAGGCTAATTTGATGAAGTAATATTTAAATTTGTAGAATTAAAAGCAATTAAAAGAAGAATGCCCAAAAATAAAAACTAGTGGGGCTTAATTCAGATTTTGAGCCAGAAATATCATTTACAACCCAGAAGTCTTCTTGTCTCTTTAATTTTAAAATTTTATGTTTAGGTTCTAATTTATTTATTTTTTGGGAAAATTGCATGTAGTTTGATTAGTTTTTCACTTTGCCTCTATAATTTGAGAAATTATATTTTACATATCCTTGGTCAAACAAAATCTTCAAATCAAATGAAATGACTAACACATATATACAACAATGTACAAACAACAGATTATTTAAAAACAAATTCACAAGGGAGGCATCCAAATCAAAACAATAACCCTAAAATAACAAATTGACAACCTTAATTTTCAAAATGTTGACTCCTTGATGGAAAAATTAAGCAAGGCTCTAGTTGTTAATTGGGAAATATAGAAATAAATGAGATTGGGGCAATTGAGCTTCATAACTGAGAGGTCAGGGTTCTAGAGATAGAGAATGAACAAATACATATTTTAGTGTAGGAATCAAATAATTATGGAGAAATGATTTGCATGTAAAATTGTTCTAGATTGAGTAATTGATATTTTTATACTTCTTTTTGGTGAATCATCAAGTTGTCAAAACATTATACCTATAATAAACCTAGTAACCATGACAACTCCTAATCGAATCCCAAACAATTCTAGCATTCTTGATGAATTTATGAACTCGACAACACTACCATTTCCTTCCAAACTAGATTTGATATTCTATGTGGGAATATTAATTATTTTATTCATATATTAGGATATCTTATTTAATTTATTTCCATGTGAGCTGAGGAGAATATACAACAACAAAAAACAACAAATCCAAGCTTAAAGGGAAAACAAGGTGGCAACAAAGTTTCCTAGATCTCCAATGAGAATATACTAGTAACTTTAATTGTTTTTCCTAGCAATGGAAGGGAAATCAATTTGTAGCAATTAGGAACAATGAAAAGAACAACTTTTCCTTTCAAAAGAAGGATAAATACAAGGCTACAACTAAAATCCTCTTTTATCTTGGAAACTATAGGGGCGACAACTTCTTCCTTGATTGGGCAGAATCATAGGCAATAAATACGCCCTATATCAGACTTGTATTGTTTTCTTTGCTTCTTCTCCTTTTCTTTTCTCATGGAAACATAGAGAATTAGCTTATGAGTCTTATTTTTATTATTTCAGTTATTACCCAAAACTTGTTTATGCTCAGTTGATACTGTGTTTTAAGCTTAGATGTAAGGCTTGTTTGGATATGTGTGTTGGGCTTATAAGTATAATTTTTTAATTGATTTTATAAGTGGACAAATTTAGTCCATAATGGTAGATTCATTAGGTTTATCCTCTAAGACTATGTAAACTCTTTGTAAGCCTAAAATTCAGTAGTCATTGAAAAATATTTTTTGAGTTCTAAAAAAACTAACTTTACTTATCAAAGATTAAATGACTTCATGATTCTAATATTTTTGGTGTTTTATAACAAGTTCTTATTGTGTTTCACCCCTATTAGATCTTTTTTGATTTTCCAAGATCAAATTTAAATCTTAATTATGGGTTGCATGACCACATGATCATGAGGTTTACATTTACAGGTTTTTGAAAAAAAAGGTAGAGGTTAGAACTGAAACTGCTGAAAAATTAATGGATGTCCATCTAAGAGAAAATGAGTAAGCAATCATAAAAAATGTTCTTCCCTAATAGCGATGGAATAACAATCATCGATGGAACTCCTTTATATCCAAAAATAAAAATTAGACACCTTTGACATGCCAATAATTATTCTTGAAATGACCACTCATGAGTTAAGGGTACCCAATTGTTCATCTGGTCGTTTAGAAAAACAAGAATTTAAAGGGTGAAAAAAAAACAATAATATAAGAGGAAAATAAACTCTTAACTACTAGCTTTATTAGAGAAATGATTACCCTACCTAATTAACAAATATGGGAATGGTTATTAAAAGAAATGGAAAGTGAAGAATATGAGTGGACTTCATGAATTTGAACAAAGCTTGTCCAAAATATAGTTATCCTTTCTCTAAGATTGACTGATTTGTTGACTCCATTACAAGTTTTAAATATCTAAGCTCCTTGGATACTAATTTTAAATATCACCGAATTCTTATGCACCTACTTGATGAGGAAAAAATAAATCTCATAACTGAAAGGGAAATATTTATTACAAAATATTGCTCTTTGGGCTTAAAAATATTAGGGCCACTTATTAGCATTTGGTAAATAAAATAATCAAGAACCAACTTAGGAGGATTAAAGAAGGATATGTTATTGACAATCATGAACTTTGAGCAACACCTTCTAAACGTAGAAGAAGTCTTTTATGTTTTTTTCTATCATTAAATTAAGCTCAATCCTTATAAGTGTGTTTTTGCCATTAGATAAGTAAATGTTTCTGGTTTTCTAGTGAGTAGCAAGGGAACCAAGCCTAACCTAATAAAACTATTTAATCCATTCTTGACATGGCTTATTCTCAATTTATAAAAAAGGTTTAGAGCCTCAGGAGGAGATTAACTATCCTTAATCAATTTAAAGATCGCGGGAGAGAGCACACTCTACTATTCTTAAAAGACTTTTTAGGGCTCAAATTTACTTTTCATCTCCCAAGATATTGTCTTAACCAAAGGAAAATAATTTTTTTTCTCTCTACTTAAGCATGCCAGACTCTACAATAAACATTATTTTAGTAAGAAAGGATGAAGGAATATACATTCCATTTTATTAGTTCAACTAAACTCTGTATAATGCTAAAACAAGATATTTGAAAGTGGAAAAAATGGCCCTAGATTTGGTGAGTGCATCTAGAAATTGAAAAAATACTTTTAACCTCACCAAGTCATGATGCTCTCAAATCATATTCTATGGTGAATCCTCAATAAGCTAAAGATGTTTTTATGCTAGTAAAATAGACCATTAAATTAGGAGAGTTTATGTTAAGGAACCATCTCCCCTAAAAGCTTAAGTTAATAGGTGAGGTCATATAATATGATTTATATTATTCTCTAACACACCCCTTAAATTGAAAGCTCTTTGGACTTGAAACTTGCACAGGCCCACACTACCTTGTGCTTGATTTTTATCAAATAGAATGAGGGTGGTGAAATTTGAACTCGTGACCGCTGGGTCAACAATGCTCTGATACCATCTTAAGAAATCGTCTCATCTAAAAGCTTAAGCTGATAGGGAATCATAACTTATTCCACTGAACCAAAAGCTTCAATAAACAAACCTATAATGATCCTTACTTAGGAATGATATGTTAATGGCTTTTCCAATATCAATAGAAAAAAGTTGAAATAATGCTTGTCAATCGTGAAGAGCATGTATTCAAAAATGAAGTCTATTTTGAGCTACTAGTTATGAATAATATATCAGAGTATAAAGATCATTTGATAGGATTATACCTCGTAGAGGCTTGAAATGTATACTCACTTTAAGTTTATAATGACTTCTAGTTGATGGTTTGTTAATACTAAGGAATATATAATACCAAAGAACCAACTATCTAGTAATATCTTCAAAAGTTCCAAACTTATCTCTCCAAATAAGTTTAAGGTGAGAGTTTTTAATCAATCACATTCTAAGGGAAGATAATCACCAGGTATATCTTCTATTTTTTGTGATCTGGGTAACCTGATCACTCTCCTCAAGCAACATTACCGTAAAAGTCCCCAAGTTACTTAGAGTTATCCAAAGACACTTGATCATACAACATTCTCATCTTGAAGAGTTCTATGTAATCTTAGTTGTCTTTTAAGATTTAGAGATTTTTTAGGGACAATCTCTTCCTCTCTCTTCTAGTGGAAGAGGGTTTAGTGGGATTGTGTTCAGTTTACCTTATTATAAACACGCAATCACACACTCTTGTGCCACCCTCTACCCTCGAAAGGTTATTGAGAATTTTTTTTATATAAATCCTAGGTGTTATTGTTAATTTAATTTATTAAAACATTAGTTTAAAATCATTTCCCAAGGATTTCCACATCATTAGGCTTATTCAAGGAAATAATGTTGTTCTAGGCTATATTGCTGAAGATATTTAATGACAATTGGCTACATATTAGGTTGTTGTTAAGCATGATAAATCCTATTATTTTTCTCATTAGATTACCCATTGAGAATTTCTCATTAGTTTTGAGAGATGAGGATGATAAGTCATGTAGCCAGGCTTATAATAATAGGTTGTTTTCAGCAATCAAGTACGAATTTGCCACAACTAAATGATCACATGCCCCAGATAGATTATGTGAATGGACTAAAAGATGAATTTATACATTAGTGGGATAGGTCTATGCTTAAAAAGATGTTTGTTTGTGTACTAGAATAATAACTCAAATGAGCCATCACTTTTGATCTAACCAATGGATTAGGCAAAAATCTTTGTAAGAGTTTTTGGAGGTTGTGTTCCATGTGGGAGCCATTTCTATATTGATCGTTAGATCTTGAAATATCAAAAAACACGTTGAGGCCCCTGCTTTTGACAATTCTATTATTTTCCTTATTATTTTTGGATTTTATGACTTATTTCAAATTCTATGGTTGTTTCTTTTGTATTTTTAGAGTTTAGTTCTAGTTGAGATAAGATTTTTAACCTATTTAAGGTTATCTAAATCTCCTAAAGAGGGAAACTTTATCATTATTATTTTAAAGAGAATTAACTGCGAAATTGGGGTTCATATTTGCAACTCTTTTTTCTTGTTAAAATTTTGTTTTTTGTATGTGTTTGTGATAAGAAATTGGTTCTCAAGGGCGTGACGTGATGGCAAAAGGCTTGCGATCTGCACAATAGGTCTCGAGTTTGAGTTAGAACGTGCATTCCTTGTAAGAGTCACAAAGTGCGCTTTCCGGGAAGTGGGGTTTCCTCGAATCCCCCCAAAAAAAAGATAAGAAATTGCCACGGAGAGAAAGGATAGTATCAAAAAATAACCTCAAGTATAAGGATTGAATGATAGGATATGGGAAGGCTAGGATTGATGTGTGAATAAGTCAAAGTAGTTTGTTAAGATTTGTATGCTTGATGATAGCTTTATGTGTTAGCATGTTAATAAAATAGTAATATAGCTATTGCATAAGGCCTTCTATTATGGATGTGCATTAGACTTGGTTAGTGGAGTAACAAGTACTTTAATTTTGGTATTGTACTTACAGAATTGGATTGCACATTGAAGCTTTTGTAGTTAAAAGTTGGTTTTTGTTTTTGAAATGTGGATTGCTGCACCTGTTTTATAAATCAATATTTTTATTTTGCTTCTAATTATTGTGGTTTTTCCTCTTCTTGTTGCCATAACGTGTCATCCTGTCGAGAGTCTCTTGTCTCGTACTTCTATAGGTATGTTCTTTAGGTTTCTCCTCCTTGAAGGTTTACATTCAAAATGAATCGGGGACAAATTTTAGGCGGCAGTTTGACGTTATATCCATGCATATGATGATGAGGTTATACAAATTTGCCCTAGTACCATGATGACGTTATATCTTGCTGGCCATCAACTTTTGGTTACAGCACAAATTAAGTTGAATGTTTCTAGGGTTAAGATAGAATGGAATTGGACCCGAGAACGGCGCGTGACGCTCTTGATGTACAGGTAAAGTTTGCGCCGATGAAGAGATACTAGCATGTAGTAAAATGAAGGACAATAAATCCTTTCCATACATCCAAGAGCAAGACTCACAAATTTCATTCGGAGGCTGAGATCTGGGTCCTGTTAGCCTTTGTTTTTGACTTTTATCTGTTGGCTGCGACTAATTGATGGAATTCAGTCCAGATCCTTGACGTATTAACAAAGACCTTCAAGGGAATTCAACCCTGAATTGAAAATCACTTCGTGCCTCAGGATGGCATTTTCTGAAGTTAATGAAAGCAAGAATCTGTTTGGAGTCTTTGTATGGAAATTACTTACTTTGTGCCTAATGACTGTCTTTTCTGAAGTTGCTACCCTGGAAATGCTTCAGCAGCTTCGCTCTCGTATGGTATTTTGAAGGCATGCAGGAATATTGTTTAAGCCCTATTCATTTGGCAGATTTGAAAATCCTGGCCCTTTACTTGGTTATCAGTTCACTGTGGTTCAGCTTTCTTTCACAATCATTTGAAGATGATTCGCACGACCATTTCTGATGATATTGCTAAAAAAATGACATACCAACAAATTGCATCCCTTGAAGATTTAGTTAATTTATTTTTTTAGATTCGAGAAAATACACTCCTCGGAAATTATATTTTGTGGGCCTAGATAAGTGAGTAAAACCCTGGTTGTCCCAGATACGTATAAGAGGTGCACGCACTCGAACTTGAGACTTACTGTGCAGATATTAAGTTATTTGTCATCACACCACGCTTTTTTGAGAATAAAATTAGTTAAACACATATAGATAAACACAATTTATGTATTTTACTTCATTCTGATGCTAATTGTATCAGCATCGAAGCACTCTCTCTTACTGTTTCACACAGCCTAGCTAGGTCCTCAAGCTCCTGGTGGACGAATTTCACACAAATCCCAGGGCTCATGCGACACCCACTAACAATGCCTTTTTCTTGAATGGCCTCGAAGTCTCGGCCTCTTCATGTAATTGGGATTGGGATCGGCATCAGCATCCACCTACCTACTTCAATCGTTCGTGTGCCAGCCACTAATTGAGTAGTGGGTGCTCATGTGATCAAAGTCCACATGTTGGATTGCCGTAAATCGTTTTGGGATTAGTGGGTGATGATATTATCAAAGCCCACCATTACCGATTATATAACCGTTAGGTTTTTTACGGAAACTATAAAGTTAAAATATTTCAGGAGTTCTGATATTTGTGTTAAATAAATTTATAGTTTGATTTTCGGCTTTAAATAATCATTTCAAGGTCTATAAATCCTATTGGCATGCTATCCTTGATTAGAACAATATATAGCTAAATCAAAACATAACATTTCTTATATAAATCAGAAGATAGATTTCAAGAAATGAGAGAGTTATTCACTTTATCAATAACCGAGCCTGATCTGGTGTATCATAAGGGATTTGCCTTTCTTATTGATTCCTATGGATTTGATTGAAAACATTTCTTGAATGAGGTATTCAACTACAAGGATGAATCGAAAAGGTAATATAAAATCTAAGGATTATTTACGTAATTATTACATGAGTCATGAGTTTTTCTATAAACACATGTGTTCTTTTCATATAAAATTTTCATATGACTCACTTCAGTATATATATTATCTAACAAACATCTATATATTAAGTCTAAATATCATTTGTAAGAATAATTATTTTATTCTAGTCTCAATAAAATATATATACACTGAAGTCCAAGGGCTCATGTATCTATGCTTATCAAAAGAATTGTTTGCTTCTATTAAGAAAAACATAACATATACTATTCTCAATAATTTTAATTAATATCAAGAATATTTTAGAAATAAAGATTTGATACAATAAAATTTTTATAATTGCAATACCTTTATATTTTTTTGGAGAGCTTTTTGTCCCAAGATTATTATCTTTACTTCAACTTCATTAAAAAAATATTAAATTAATCAATCAAATATGTGAGAGTATTAAAAACAAATATTTTTTTATTAATAAATAAAATCAATATCACATGGGAAATAAATAGTAATAAATGACAACATAATTTGAATAGCAATTAACAAAGAGAGCAGAGTGGTCATAGGTGGAAGATGTTAACAACAACAAATGGAAAGCAAATGCATGCAGAGTCAATGAAGTCAATGATCTGCAAAATACCAGAAATCATGCAAATGCAGAGTCAATGGAAACAGAATCATGTGACAGTACAAGTGCAAGGATTTCACAGTCCAACAAAGGAAACATGGCCAGAATTAATGACTTACAAAGGCAACAATATTTGCAGAATAATGGAGGAGTAATGTCTCATGAAGTGCAGAATGTTAGCAACGGTAATAACAATTCAGAAAAGGAAAGGAAATAACAGCAGAAGAAGAAATGTCTCTAACGGATACATATTTATGTACTCAAATCTTGTTTCCTTCCTTTCTTACATTAGTCTATATAAAAGATGTATGTTGTAATATTGAGATCATCGAAATCAATAATATTATTCCTTACAAAGCAATCTATGTTATCTTTCTCAAATTATTCAAACTTTCTTCTTGGTATCAGAGCAGGAACGATCCTGCCCACAATTCTCCTTCAAAATCAGCCATGACTTCATTATCCTTGAATGTTGGCAACTTCATCACTCTCAAACTCACACAGTCAAATTACCCATTATGGAGAGAACAAGTTCTTGGGCTAGCAGAAAGCCAAGATCTAGTTGATCACCTCACCAAAGAAATACCAATCCCAACAAAATACACCACAACAGACACAAACAATTCAGAAAGAGGAGAGACTACACCACAACTGTCACAAGAATTTGTTGCTTGGCAGAAATCTGATCGTCTTCTTAGAGGTTGGATAATTGGGACCCTCTCTGAAGAAGCACTGGGCCTTGTTATTGGCTTAGACACTGCACTTGCAGTATGGGAAGCATTGAAAGATGCATATGCACAAGACTCTCAAGAAAGAGAGTTTACGTTAAGACAGCAGTTGGTCTACCTCAGAAAAGATGACCACAAAACTATTAGAGACCACATCCACACTTTCAAGAGCCTATGCGACAACCTTGCTGGGATAGGGAAACCTCTACCAGACAAAGAGAAGGTCTTCTGCCTTCTAACAAGTTTGGGACCACAATATGAAACATTCACTACAACAATGTTGAAGCCACCAAGACCAACCTACACAGAGGTCATCTCACAACTGCAAAATCTTGATCAGCGTCGAAGCTGGTTCTCAAATCAAGCAGATACATCCTTGTCTCAACTTACTCCTCTAGAGCCTTCTATGGCCAGTAGCAGAGACAACCTTACAATGCTGGAACTAGAAATCGCAGCAACACATTCACCTCTACAGGACGTGGATTCCAAGCACAACAGGTACGTAATCATGGTCAAAATTATTCAAATAATCTAACACCTTCAACACAGCAACGACGACCACCACCACCTGGTGAACGTCGCATGACAGTTGCAGAACGAGAGCAATTTCGCAATGAAACATGTCAGTATTGCGGGAAAATAGGCCACACTGCCAAAATATGTTGGTGGATTCCAAAGAGACCAACTCAAAATGATGATATTCCACAAGCCCTTGCTGCACTTACGTTAGACAACTCAGTCACTGAAACTGAGTGGACAGCAGACACGGGAGCCTCCAATCACATGACGGGTGAACCAGGTATGTTAACTGATATACATGAATACTCAGGATCTGATGTTGTTATAATCGGGGATGGTTCCTCAATACCTATAACAGGTACTGGAACTTCATTAATCAAACAAAAAGATATAAAACTGCCTACTTTATGATGTCCTTTTAGTCCCGGAATTGGAAAAGAATTTGCTATCTGTCAGTCAATTGACCTCTCAATATCCTGTCAATTGTGATTTTTCTGACGTGAATTTTTGTATAAAGGATCGGGAAACAGGATGCCCACTGATAACAGGAACCAAGAAGGGTGACCTGTACACTTTATCAAACACACCACAAGCTTACTTCTCCCATCAATTCAGAAATGGTGATGCAGAACTTTGGCACCAACGATTGGGACATCCTCAAAAATCAGTCATTCCTTTGCTACAAAAGAAGGGTTTAATTAGTGTTATTGGCTCTTCAAAGACAACACAGCTATGTGATAGTTGTCAGTTAGGAAAATTATGCAAACTGCCTTTTTCTTCTTCAGAACATTCAAGTTTAGACATTTTTGATAAAGTACATTGCGATTTGTGGGGGCCTGCTCCAGTTTTATCACTCGAAAAATTTAAATTTTATGCATGCTTAGTTGATGATTTCTCAAAGTATACTTGGCTCATACCACTAAGACACAAATCAGAATTTTGTACTGCCTATCAAGCCTTCGAAAAATATGTTGAAAGGCAGTTCAATAAGAAGATAAAAATCTTCCATTCTGACGGAGGAGGTGAGTTTGTTAACTCTACATTATCAGCACATTTCCTTGCAACAGGTACTCTCCATCAAATCTCCTGCCCCTACACTCCAGAACAAACAGGAGTAGTTGAGAGAAGACACAGAATAATTCGTGAATTAGGTATGACAATGTTATTTCACAGTCATACACCCCTTTATTTATGGCTTGAAGCTTTCACCACAACAGTATTCTTAATTAATCGATTACCATCTTCATCTCTTAAGTTTGATACACCATACTTCATGCTGCACAAGACACAACCGAATTATACATCTCTTCGAGTGTTTGGCTCAAAATGCTTCCCGTATACATGGAACACAAAAAATCATAAGTTTGATCCAAAAACAGTTTTATGTGTGTTTGTGGGTTACAGTGACAAATATAAGGGATATAAATGTTTTCATCCTCAAAGTCGTAAGTTTTTCCTCTCAAGGCATGTTGCTTTTGATGAATTAGTGTTTCCATTCAAAACACATTCTACACATTCAAATGCATTACATGTTCAAAATATATTTAATTCCTGGATACCAGCCATTTCTAGTGTTTCACAGCAAGATACTACCATGCATGAATCCAACTGCATACCACTCCCAATAGAAGTTAGTCAAACCAGTGAACCTACACAGACACCATCATCGGTAAGTACCCCACAGCATGAGCAAATTGATCTCACTCCTTCTCCTTCAGAAACCCCTCTAGTTCTTGAATCCATAGCCACACTGTCCCTTGCAACACCAACTGAAACTCTACACACGGATGCCCCTGCAGCAGACCCTCTCGGCATATTACCTACTGAAGTACAACCCACAGCAGAACCTCATCACCCTATGATAACTAGATCCATGCGTGGAGTTGTAAAACCAAATCCTAAATATGCCTTGACAATAACCCTGTCCCCAACAATCCCGTGTGAACCAAAAAGCATTAAGACAGCATTATTGCATCCAGGATGGAAAGCAGCTATGGAAGAAGAGCTAACAGCTCTTCATCAAAATGAAACATGGAAATTAGTTCCACGCACTCCTGATATGCATATAATTGGTTCATAATGGGTATTTAAATCAAAGCTAAAACCAGATGGCACCTTAGATAGACTTAAAGCACGGCTAGTTGCTAAAGGATATCATCAAGTGGATGGTATCGACTACACAAAAACATTGTCTCCGGTGGTAAAACCAGGTACAATTCGCATGATTCTAACAATTGCTCTTGTAAAGCATTGGCCTGTTCGACAACTTGACGTGAAAAACGCGTTCTTACATGACAATATTAAAGAGGATATATATATGACCCAACCTCCAGGTATGATTGATCAAAAAAATCCTCTACATGTGTGTAAATTACAGCGAGCATTATATGGGCTTAAACAAGCGCCACGCGCTTGGTTTGACAGACTTAGTACATTTCTTATCTCATATGGTTTCTTCTGCAGTTTAGCTGACCCGTCTTTATTTATTTTACATACTAACAATGATAGCTTAGTTTTATTACTTTATGTTAATGATATGCTTCTAACAAGCTCTTCTGTACCACTAGTAAATTCATTTATACAGGTTTTAGGTCGAGAATTCTCCATGAAAGACTTGGGACCAATACATCATTTTTTAGGAATTGAAGTCTCCCCAACTGCAGATGGCCTACACTTGTCTCAATCACACTATGCTCTTACCATACTTGATCGTTCCAGCATGCTTGATTGTAAGCCCATGGGTACGCCCTTGGACACAAAATTTACAGTAGCCATTGATGCTCCCTCAATCGCAGACCCAAGTCACTACCGTAGCATTGTTGGTGCTCTTCAATACCTCACTCTCACAAGACCAGACCTCTCCTATAGCGTCAACTATGTTGCCCAATTCATGCACAATCCTACAATTGCTCACTGGAAGCTGGTTCAACGCATCCTTTGATATCTCAAGGGAACAATAAACATAGGTTTGCATCTTTCTTCCGCTACAAACTTTGATCTATATGCCTTCTCTGATGCAGATTGGGCTGGCTGTCCCACTACTCGAAGGTCAACAACTGGTTATTGCACATTCCTTGGTTCCAATCTTATTTCCTGGTGTGCAAAAAAACAACACACAATTTCGCGATCAAGTACAGAGGCGGAGTATCGGGCTATGGCTAACACAACTGCTGAACTTACATGGCTCTCATTCATCCTTCAAGTCCTGCGTGTTTCTCTACCCAATACACCTGTCCTCTACTATGATAATCTCAGTGCCTTATACATGACAGTCAACCCAGTATTTCATGCAAGAAGTAAACACATTGAGCTGGACTACCATTTTGTACGTGAACGAGTTGCTCTTGGATTACTTGTCACCAAGCATGTCTCTTCAGCCGATCAGATCGCTGATATCTTCACCAAGCCAGTCACCAAGGCTGCTCTTGCCTCTTTCTTGGCCAAACTGTGCCTTCAGCCCCGGCTCAGTTTGCGGGGGGATGTTAACAACAACAAATGGAAAGCAAATGCATGCAGAGTCAATGAAGTCAATGATCTGCAAAATACCAGAAATCATGCAAATGCAGAGTCAATGGAAACAGAATCATGTGACAGTACAAGTGCAAGGATTTCACAGTCCAACAAAGGAAACATGGCCAGAATTAATGACTTACAAAGGCAACAATATTTGCAGAATAATGGAGGAGTAATGTCTCATGAAGTGCAGAATGTTAGCAACGGTAATAACAATTCAGAAAAGGAAAGGAAATAACAGCAGAAGAAGAAATGTCTCTAACGGATACATATTTATGTACTCAAATCTTGTTTCCTTCCTTTCTTACATTAGTCTATATAAAAGATGTATGTTGTAATATTGAGATCATCGAAATCAATAATATTATTCCTTACAAAGCAATCTCTGTTATCTTTCTCAAATTATTCAAACTTTCTTCCGAAGATTGCTATGAATACACCACCCACCCTATATATTTTGAGAAACATCACCTCCTCGTCCATTACTTGTACAAATATCCCTAATAGCGGGAAGGTATGGATGTGATTTGAGTGCTTCAATTATTACTTTCAGTTGACACCACTGCCTCCCACATAAACTTGCTTTATGAACTCTTTCTTCACTAATGAAAAATTATCATATATTTATATGGGCAATAGCCTCTGCCTTTTGTTTTTCTGGCTTCTTCTCCACTTTGATTCTTTGTCTGATCCTGATATCGAGATTTATCGTATTTTTATATATATTCATGTTTATGATTAGTTTAATATGCATGCTCATGTATATATATATATATATATATATGTTTGTGCTCACGTATTTTTATTTAATGATGATTGCAAGCTTGAATTTGAGAAAAGAGTTTGTGGAATTAAAGAGCCTGGATAATAATTAGGAAACATGCAAGATGATGAAATTATAGATTTTTTCTTGAAAAAGAAAAAGGATAAATACTTTCAAATTAATATATTATTAAATGATATACTGTACCGTTCCTTTTTCTTTTTTTTTTTTCATTTTCAAGATTCCATATAGATATATTTATTTCTTTGTTTTAAACCCTGAAACACTTATAATATAAAGAAATGAGAACTAATTAATAACTAAAAGTGTTTTTCTTGAGCTTCAAGGGGAAGAAATGTGCCACTTGCTCGTTCTTTATAGTGAAACTCAAAAGCAAAGAACACACATGATTATTTTTTAAAATTTTATTTTTTTTAGAAAGTGTATTTTGTGAGTCTCGATAAACGAGTAAAATCCTGACTATTTTAGATTTTTACAATAAATACAAACTGAATCAAGCTCAAAATCTACTGTATATATTGTAAAGTCTTGCCATCATACCATGTATCTGTACAACACAGACGATGATAAACCTTGTGAGTGATTATGACCTCATGCACTTCTTCTAGCGTAGTGGTTGTTATCTTTCTAGATAGGAAAATTAGAGGATGATAGCGTACGTGGTGATATTTGTGGGCACTCAAGTCAATATTAATTGCTAGCTTTAGGGCTAAACTATGACCTCACGCGCATCTCCTTGTTGAAAAAAAGATAGAAAAAGAAGCCATAAACTTTCGTACGTTCACTCTTCAACAATGGTGGATTAGTGAATTGGAGTCACAAAAGTCACTGCTCTAGAGGATGAAGCAAACCCTAAGTCAAGCCGCCACACTTAGAGCACACTTCTGCTTTCTGTGTTCAGTTAAGTTTTTCTATAGCCGTCCTTAAAGTAACTAGTCTTTATTCTAATGGATTGATCATCTCAGCTACCCCAACTCGAGTAAAAAATAATTGGGGTCTTGACCTAGCGGTTGAAGGAACTTGTTTCTTTCCTCTGCACCAGGGTTTAAGTCCCACAATGCATGTCTATCACCCCCATAGTGCCTTACATGCTCACTGGGTTTGCAGGATGTTCAGAGAGTCCGGGGATTAGTTGTGGTGCGCGTAAGCTAGCCCGGATACCCCGGTTATCAAAAAAAAAAAAAATATCACCAACTTATCTTTTCACTTCACCTTCTTTTATTTTGGGACTCAATGCCAACTTCAACGAGCTAATAATTTTTTTATGAAAGAAAAAAGTAAGTTTCCCCGACGATAATATATAAGTAAAGTTGTGGAGTTAAAGTAAATCATTTAGTAGATGACCTGGCAGTAAAAATTTAGAATTCAGAGTTTTGTTTTTCCTGTGATTTTAGTTTCTAGTCTATGATTACGAATATGATGATCATTAAATGTTTACATGATTATTAATTTCAGGACCTGTGAGATTAATCAAAGTACATGCAAACTGACCCGGATACTCACATTAATAATAATAAAAAAATTGTGGAGTCGAAGTCTTATGTACAAATGGCTATGAGACTTAATTAATGAAGTAATTAAAGATTATTAAGGTGTAGTATAAGATATTGTTTGATATCTCGGTCCGATCAATATTATTTTAATAAATACATTTAAAAAATATCTTTTACTAAATTTCTTGCTGACAGTCATTTGTAAACTTTGTTCTACCCCACTTGAGCTAGCATCAATAGTCACTTCTTGGTGATTCCAATCTTCAAAGTCCTCCACTTTGGAATCATTGGCTATCTTTTATCCCCTTTCAACTGCCCGCTACTCCATTGTTTAGGGTTCACGTTCGAGCTCCAGCAAATTGTTGTCGCGGTGTCAAATCCACATCATTTCAACTGGCCATGCAAGGAATACTTGATTCAATCTAGCCACCTCAGTAGACAGTGGCCAGTCCACTCTATTCCACTCCATCTTTCATCCAGGGTCTCCAACAAGGGGTCAATTCCATAAGTCAACGGTGTATATTACGGTTGTTTTATTAGAATTATTTTTTTGATAAAATACAGTAGAAATGTTTTTTTTTCCAGATTTACTTGGACATCATCGGTGAGGTGGTGTCAGCAATAATAAAAGTTTGTAGAAGTGTGAGTGTTGCATACATTCAACCTACAATGAAGTGGGATTATGAGCTTGACATCTTATATTGGCTAAAAACAAAATACTGAAATGTTTGTTTAATACACATGAAGAATCATTTCAAATCTTACCAAGAATGCTATTAGTCATTAAAGGTTTAAATCCGGGAACACATGTGGACTGGGATCGTAAAATTGTTTATGGGAATAAAGGAATGTTTTGAAGATCATTTTAAGCTTTAAGTGCTTTAATATAAAGATTTTCAATCTTATTGTCCTCTGATTAATATTGACGACACTCACTTATATAGTAAGTACAAGGCATAATTATGTATATGTCCTTCGAAATAGGAATTTAACATCTTATATGATATTTGATAAAGATGGATGACACAATTAGAAATGAGCACTATCATATGATTTTGGAGGTTATCGTTATGACAATATGCTAACTAATTAGTATAAGTTTTTTAATAATAAATTAAACATAAATGATAATTTTTTAAAGAAGGTTTTGGTAATGTATAAAATTTTTATTATTAATTTAGTATGTGTTTGATATTGTGGTATCTTACATGGTTATGATTTGAGAAAAGTAGGTTTCAGAAAAGCAATAAATTATAGATTTTCTCAAACTCAAATTTCTTCTATAATTTGAGATGAAATTAAGTTAAACAATGAAAACCAAACATCTTTAAAAGTTATGGTTAGTTTAAAAGCATTTCCAACAACACACGACAATGCCAAACATAACTTTAATGATCAAATTAAATGTCAGTGGGACAACATTTGTCCATAATATAATAGTTTAAATACATAATTAATTAAATTAACATTACAAGTCTTGATGTGTTATAACTTTAAATTTAATAGATTAAATGAAGAACTACCATTAAATAGTTTAATCTAAACTCTTAAGTATCTTGGATCAAGTGGTAAATACATATGCTCACTTTAAAAAACAAATGTTATCATTATTATTCTACTGTAAGAATTGATTATAAAAATTAAAAGATTCCATATCCTATTATCACAATATGAATGAACTCACTAAAACAATTATAGATGTTGTCTATAATATTTTGACTTAGAAAGATTGATTGATATGTACATATTTGACTTAAAAGCTTGATGTAGAGAGATTCATTGATAGACAATTAGTTCTTTATAGTTACCTATTCAAAGAGATTGTAATTATGTTCCATAATTGATTTTAAGATGTAATTATCTTAATAAGTGATTATTTAAAAAGAAGAGATCATCCATTAAGAGATATTCATACCATTTTAACATGGCATGAGAGGCTAAATTCTAAATCTTATGCTTAACTCTCTAGGTTAGTATTTTTCTCGAGGTTGAATTTTGGGATTTTTTTTTGGATCAATTTTTTGAGTCTATTCTTAGTTTAGGGTCATAAACAATTTCTAGGTGTAGAGAGATTCTATTTTGGGTGGACATTATAGAGACATAGACGAGTATTTTGGAAGTTTCCATTCTCAATAGTTCATTTATTTATTTTTTGACATCAAGGTCTATATTTCCACTAGTTTAGTTTTTTTCTATGATTTATCATGAAATAATTTATTTATTTCATTTTTATTAAAATAATTACTTTACTTTGGAGTTTCGTTTCAATATATTTACAAAGGATAAATAATACGAGCATCATTTGTCTTCCAAGAATCAATTTCCTAGGGGTTAGTGTGATGTTTAGATGACCCATATAATTTCGTTTCAATATATTTACAGAGGGTAAATAATTATGGGATCCTTTATATGGGTCATCTAAACATCACACTAACCCCTAGGAAATTGATTCTTGGAAGACAAGTGATGCTCGTATTATCTTTGGGTCAGTAGCTTTTATTGAACCATATATAGTGAGTAATGTTTTATTATTCACTACTACTATATAGATATGAACTTATCTTTAGAGCATTTCATATTGAAATATAAGGTGTCAATTCTATTATTTCACATGCTCAATATAATTATTTTGTAGAAAGAAAAAAATAAGTGTAGGGCATCTTGTTGAAGTTTGTGCATATTTTGCTACTCCTTGTTATTTTCATATTATAGATGTCTCCCCTGTACCATCAATGATACTATTATCATAAAGAAGTAACCACCATCAAAATTTCATTGTAATTCTTATTTAACCATTATTTGAATCCTTAAATTTCTATACACATGCATGCTTTTTATGTTTGAACCCATTCCTTTAAATTTAATGGTTAAAATTCTCGATTTAACAAAAAATTCAAACTACCTAAAAGATATAATTTTAGCTCCTTTACCTTTCCACCCCAAAACTTTAAGGATTGTCTCATTAAGTTTCAATTTCAATTTCATAATAATTTTAAACTGACACAATTCAACTCAATCGTTATAACAATTAAGTCAACCAAACAATCAAACTCATCCTTATTTATTATCTTAAGCTCAATTCAACACTTAGAATAATGTGAGTTCTCATTCAAAGTTTTTATGAAATTAGTTTCATTTCCAATCACTAAATCCATTAGGTAATGTAACCAAGAACAAATTTCATATAACCTTGAACTAACAAATGCAATTCTTCCAACACTAGTTTTTGCTAGCCAAATTTCACCAATTAAGGAGACTTAAATTTGCTTCAAAACTTCTCTTCAATTTCACACTAGTCATTGATTTCATACCAAACTTAACACAATTCAATTACAAATTCATAAAAATTAAGCCAACCAAATTAGTATGCTTAAGCCAAACCTTGCACCTAATAAAAGCATAGATATTCTTCATGTATTTGTCTCTTTAGTAGATCATTAATTTTATTATATAAGGCAGTTTAACACCAATTTCATATCGATTTGAATTAAAAATTTAAAACTACTCACTAGACTTAATTACCCATATAAAGGGGAACATAATTTTTGTTTTTGAATTTTCCATAAGTCACACATTACCCATTCTTAATTCATCCCCAAGAACATGATTTGATACAAATAATACCATTTTAAACATCTTCATCTATAAAACTCAACAACTCATAATGTAAACATAATTATCTAAGCTTTAAAACATGCCAAAATCAAAATAATTCATGGTGGAAGTAATTCTTACCTCCTAATCACAAGAAATATAAAAAAGGAAATTGACAAGGAAATCAAGTTTTCTTCACTTCTTCTTTTCCTCTCTCTACCTTCAGAAACCTCCATTTCCAAACCTTATTCACCTCTTTTTTTTCCAAATAAAATATAACTTTTATACATGCAAGGTTTGATATAATAAAACACATCAACACATCCTATTATAACAACAACAACATCGAAGGCTTAACATCTAAAAATATCATTACTATAATTGCTAAAACCAAGGTTGTCAATACCGTTCCGGTCGCCGTTCCAGTTTTTCTATTGGAACGGAACGTTCTGGTTTCGAAGCGTTTCGGCGTGCCGTTTCGGGGTTGTACTGTTTACATATAATTAATTAATTATATATATGAAAAAAATTAAAAAAACAAAAAAATTAAATATAATTTTTTTTTTATAAAATCAAAATTGATGCAACAATTTTATTTTTTTATAATATATATTTTTTTAATTTTAATATATATATATATATATATATATATATATATATATATAGCATGTTTGTCCAGCTGGACAAACTTAATTATGCAGCATTCCGGCTGCATGTTTGTCCAGCTGGACAAACATGCTATCCTAAATTCCTAATTCCCAGTCCTACATCGCTGAAATCATCCAAGAAGTTACATCCTGTGGCTTTAAAAAGCTGAAGGAAATCCCACATCGAATAAGTAAATGTCAAGGCAAAGAATTGTCTATAAAACTAAATCAAGAAGCCATGCAAAATCTGCTCACCTGATATGATCTCAGGTCAGTGACATCCGATGTATTTAGGATGTGTGCTGGTTTAAGAGTTTAAAAGTAAAATGATTTTTTTATGTAGCCGAAACGGTACACCCGGAACGGTACCGAGGTGTTTTGGCCGGAATTTAGCCGGTATTTCGGGAACGGGCCAGAATTAAAACCGAGATGAAAATGACGCCGTTTCATCTCGGTTTTTTTAATGGTACGGAACATTCTAGCCGTTTCGGGCGGAACGGAACAGAATTAACAACCTCGGCTAAAACAATAAAAATTATTAAATTACCCCGAGAAAAAAAACTCGAAAATATTAACAAAAGAAGAAGCAAGAAAAAACAACTAAAATTATTATTATTATTATTATTACTATGTGAATAATGGGAAAATAAATTCAATAAAAGAATAAAAAAAAAGCCCAAAAACTTTAACAAAAGAGCAACAAAAAATGAAAAAAAAAAGCTAAAAAAATCATTTGACATGAAAATAATAATAAACAAAAAAAAAAACCAAAAGAAAGAACAAAGGAAAAAAAAAGAAATATCAATTTTCAAATGATCATAAACACAAACTAAAATTTAATAATACAATTTTTGAAAATAATGTTATCTCAACAAAAGAGAAAATAATAAAAAATAAAAAAAATAAGAGCACATATATATATGAACATGGACAAAAATAAGAACTATTTTAGAAATATAAAAAATATAGGAATTAAAATAAAAAATTAATAGTATAAGGGCTGAAATGAAAACCAAATATATTATCAATTTCAATCAAAGGACAAAATTGAAAAAATCAAATCTTATGTACAAAAATATTAAAGGATTTAAAAGCAATCCAAATATTAAAAGAATAAAGACCGAAATGAAAATGCAATATATAATCAATTTCAATCGAGTGACACAAATGAAACAAATAAAAACTTAAATAACAGAAATAAGGACCACACAATACAATTAAAAAAGCAGGGATGAAAATGAAAAGGCCATAAAACCAGGGGGTTGTTGTGTAGTTTAGGGTGAAGGAGAGAGAAAATGAGAAAAAAAGTTCAATCACTCACCGTTTAGTCTCTGGCCACCTTTTGATTGCACGCGCCACACCACGAGGAAGAGCACACGGTGGCGTATCCATGGGGACACCGGATGCACATTTTCCACCAACGGACAACGTTGCACGCGCCACTCAAAGAGGGCGTGAGGGCGATTACCGTCGTCCGCGTGTACCACACGCACCCACAGTAACCGCATAGAAATAATAAAAAAAATATGGTCGATTACTGGGACATCCCTACAACCAACTCTTCGTTTGTCTTATTGGGGGGCATATCTATATTTAGCCATTTTCAAAAAATATGAAATGCCTGTGGCACCCCTCTCGGTCAGAACTGATTTTTGTCTTTTTCGAGGGACAAAATGGTTATTTTATTGTCCAAAAAAATATAAAAAAATAAAAAAAACAGTGACTCGAACCGAACCAGACCGAAAATATGCAATTACCGTGGCACCCCTCACGGCAGGGGCTGTTTTTTTCTTTTTCGAGGGACATAATGGTTATTTTATTGTGCAAAAAAATCAGTAAACCAACGAACCGACCTAAAAACTAAGCAATACTATTGTAATCCACAGTGATTCTCCTCACATGCTATAAGACTTTTTTGGTATATTAGATAATAGGAACAAAAAGTTGAAGGTCCAAGTTGCCCCGCTCGAATAGGAATTTTCCCTTGAATAAACAAGACTTTGCTTGGCCACATCTATCTAAAAAGTTTCACCATATTTCTTTCCTACCCAAGCTTAAATTCCCAAACCACAGAACAGGTTCGGTTTTCATATCAAAGCCAAATGAGAGGGGAAAAAAGAGTTGAGATAGGTGGCAAAGATGTCGTGGATGAGAAATAAAAATCCACTTTAGAAAATTGCAAGAAAACATACCTTCAAAAGGTGGGGAGTGACTCATGAACCAGCAGCATATTAAACACAACACCCCATTAATCACAGTCTCCTTCCCTCCCTCTCGTGTCTCTCACACAAAAACAAAGCGTAAGTTCTTGCTAGTTTATCAAGCTTTATGCTCTTTTCAGAAATGGCAGAGGAAGGACGTCGAAGAAACTACTCATGTTCACCAACTGCAGGCACTGACACACCATTAATGGCAACTCCTTTGAGAAAAGTGTGTAACAGAATTCTCAGGTTTGCCACTTCTTGCAGAAAGAATACAGCTCCTTATGGTAGAAGAATTTTCCATAGAGATGTTGAACAAGATGAGTTCCAGTATGGAAACACTCACTGCCTCTCCTCTTACTACAGTGTTTTTGTAGTCCGCCTGGCTATAATGGTTTGTTTAAACTCTCTCTTTCTCTGTACTGCTGCTATTTTCTGTACAAGTTTCATTAATGAATTATGAAAACTTCAATCAAATTTATTGATCAAGTAAATTAGCTGATAGAAATGTGTATTATGTATTGAAAGAAGGCAATATTTGTTTAGTCCAGACAAGGAAAGTAATGACTCGGGGGTCAAATCCTACCCTTACCCTTGCTAACTTAAGAACGCGAAAGTGAAAAGGAAATTCGATAAGCCTTTCTCTTCCCAAATTCTGTTCATGCATTTGCTTCTTATTCAGTTTTTGTTTCGACTGTCTGATTACGGTATAAGAAACTATGATCAGAGAAATTGGCTTTCAGCATGCAGAAACTGCGGTTTTGGTCAGTGAGTACATTATTAATTTTCTGTTTATGCAGGCCATGTTAGCAATCTTGATTGGGCTGCTAACCATACTAACATGGCATTTCACTAGAAGCTATACAAAAAAGTCACTAAATACCTTGGCGTCTAGCCTTCGATATGAGCTTCTGCAACGCCCCATATTAAGAATGTGGAACATTCTGAACTCCACAGCTGAGATAACTGCAGCCCAGGTTGAGCTATCACAGTACGTGATCAGAAGGTACAGCAAGACAACCATTCAAGCAGATCAAGTGGAGGTTGTTGTGTCTATGATGCTCTTAAATTGCTAAAAATTATGACAAATTATTGGATTATTCGGAAATGTTGCATTGACTTTATTTCTTCTTTTTGGTCTTAACAGCTTTATCAAGTGATGAGGGACGTAACATGGGCACTGTTTGCGAGTCGTAAGGCTCTCAATGCAATCACTATAAATTACAGAAATGGTTTTGTGCAGGCTTTCCACAGGGATCATAGGAGTAACAACACATTCTACATCTACTCTGATCCTAGGAACTACTCGATCAATGTCAAAGAGCCTTCTGATACAAATATGTTCTCATCGCATCAGGCATGGAATGATCAATCCATCCGCAGTAACTCCACTGCAATCTGGTATCGTGAACCGCTTGACCCTACCTCGGGCGAGAAGATAGGAAAAGCAAGTCCAATTCCACCGGACGATCTTATCAACATTGCAGGCCTTTCACAAGTTCCTGACGGTGTGGCTTCATGGCATGTGGCAGTAAGCAAGTACACAGATTCACCGCTGCTTTCAGCAGCATTGCCCGTGTGGGATGCTTCCAATAAAAGCATCGTGGCCGTCGTAGGTGTTACTACTGCTCTCTACAGCGTAGGCCAATTGATGAGAGAGCTTGTAGAGGTCCACGGTGGATACATATATCTGACCTCTCAGGAGGGTTACTTACTGGCTACGTCCACAAATGCTCCTCTCTTGACAAATTCAACAACAAGGCCCGATCTTATAATGGATGTGGATACTGAGGAGCCCACAATAAGAATGGGAGCTCGATGGCTGGAGAGAGTCTATGGAAACAAGTTTCCTCCAGGCCACGTTGTTCATGTGGAAAATGCAAACCTTGGCAAGCAGCAGTATTACATCGACTCGTTTTTTCTAAATCTGAAGAGACTCCCTATAGTAAGTGTCGAATCTTCTCTCAACTTCTCCTCGGACTAGAAGTTTTATCCAGCATCACCAAGACTTGGACTAGTAGGCTGAGAAATTGTCTCAGAAGGAACTCGTTTATTTTATTCACCCTGTAGTTATTGTTTGTCCAAGCATTTGCCAAGCTTCTGCAATTTTGTACAGGTGGGGGTGCTCATCATTCCGAGAAGATATATAATGGGAAAGGTTGATGAGAGAGCATTCAAAACATTGGTTGTACTCATTTCTGCATCTCTGTGTATCCTAGTCATTGGATGTGTCTTCATTTTGATTCTCACCAATGGAGTTTCAAAGGAGATGAAACTAAGGGCAGAGCTGATAAGCCATCTCGATGCAAGGAGAAGGGCAGAGGCATCAAACAACTACAAAAGCCAGTTTCTGGCAAACATGAGGTATGCTACTTTGCGTCTTAATAGTAATATATGTTTTTGAGGTTTAATATTCAATCAGGCTTGCACATTTGTATCAGCGACACAGAGTTTTGAGTGCCATTAAGATCTTTTCTTTTTCCTGTTCTTGAGCCTTGAGGGAAGTAAATATTCATTTCATTTTTGTACAACAGTCACGAATTGAGGACTCCAATGGCTGCAGTGATTGGGCTGCTCGACATTCTTATCTGTGATGATTGTCTCACAAATGAGCAATATGCAACTGTTACACAGATCAGAAAATGCTCCACGGCTCTTCTCCGGCTTCTTAACAACATATTGGATCTGAGCAAGGTGAGATGCTAGAAATAGCCTAGGAGTTGTGAAAAGCGGTAACAATTAGAAAGATTTTAAGCTGGTTTCATAACCATCACAAACCTGGACGTCCAAGGATGCAATAAGTCATAGAATGTCTTTTTCTTGAACCATTTCGAATTTGGTTTGACAGGTTGAATCTGGAAAATTGGTTTTGGAAGATGCTGAGTTTGACTTGGGAAGAGAGCTTGAAGGACTTATTGACATGTTCTCTGTTCAGTGCATTAACCACAATGTTGAGGCTGTTTTGGATCTCTCTGGTATCAGCATATGATCATTAGCCTCCTCTCTCTATCTGTTTCTGATGTTCATCGCTGCTAACATTTCCTGTATGCAGATGATATGCCGAAATTAGTTCGAGGAGACTCCGCCAGAGTTGTTCAAATATTTGCAAATCTGATAAGCAATTCTATAAAGTTCACGACAAGTAAGTCCAGCACTTGCATGGCCAACTTTCTTAGATTTTAGTATGCGTATCTGTAATAGAATTAGAGACAAAATAGCAATGTGTAGTGAACTTCTTCTTGCTTACCTGACTCTTCAAAATGACTCTCAGCGGGTCACATCATTCTTCGTAGTTGGTGTGAGAACTTGAATACCTGCAGTGACACACAGTTTCATCTCGATCAGAAGAAAATGCGTTGTGCAATTAAGCCAAAACTTAGGCAACAGGGGAATCATCTGAAGAAGGCCTGTAAGAAGGAAAACAAAATGATTATTTGGTTTGAAATTGATGACACAGGCTGTGGTATGAACCTCAAAAAATGTCTGAAATCACATTAAATATCCTCCATCTCTATAGCATTTGTAACAGCTTTTTCTTTCCCTGTCGGCAGGAATTGATCCAAGCAAGTGGGAGTCTGTGTTCGAAAGCTTTGAACAAGCTGACCCATCAACAACTCGACTGTAAGTAGATGAAACAAGATTTTACCATGCATATCAATTGAATAGCACAGTTACAAAAAGATCTAGGAAAAAGAATTAAAAATGATTTCAGAGAAATAGAACTTTAGTTACAGTTAAAAAAAACATTTGAAAGAAGGACCATTTTTTAAAATAAAAACCCTAACACCCCATTTGGATATTGGCATGGAAAAGTTTAATTTTCTTTCTAAAGTTTCAATCTATGTATTTCATTTGGTCCTTGCTGTTTTAACATTCCACATTTTAGTCCCAAACTGTTTTCCATACATTTTAGTCCTTGAATTGAGCAGAAATTCTTAGATTTTTTAACAATTGTCTATTTCAGGCATGGTGGCACTGGTCTTGGACTATGCATAGTAAGAACTCTGGTGAGTAAACTCCACGCTCATAATACAAGATTCCTAACCACAAAACAGAAAATCATGCTGGATGGCTAAACCTTAATCAAACACTTCAGTTCTGCTAATGAATAATATCATGCTGAATCTGTGAAGAGAAGAAGTTTTTTATGCTTCCTGGTCTACAGACACTTACTGACGTTTTCCTAATTGTTGGCGAGGACAGGTTAACAAGATGGGTGGAGAAATAAAGGTTGTGAAGAAGAACGGACCTGGAACTCTGATGCGACTCTACCTGCTTCTCAAGACACCTGCAGATGGTGCAGACCTCCATTGCCAAGTAGATTTTTCAGGTCACAATGCCGTGGTGAGTAAAATTACCTCTGTTGTTACTCAAACAAATCCCAAGCTTCCTCTTTGTCGATATATATCTGTGTTGGCTAAATTGTTAGCTTGTGTGCGGTCGAAAACAGCATCAAAATACTATGTGGTTATTCCTGTTTATTAAAAATTAATAATAATAATAATGAATATTTATTAAAAATTTATCATTTCAAATACAATTCATCTATAATAAAAAATGTAGAGAAAGATGAGGAGACGAGACCTTGCCAGGATCGTAGAGCCAATAAGAGAATCACATGTACCGTACCACCCGTTTGTGATTGCAGCTCCATGTACAATCAGCAGAGTTTGGTCATCTTAGCAACAACAAGATAGGTCGTCCCATGTCAACTCATTGGTTAAAAAATACCTCAAACTCTGAAGTTTGGGTGCTCAAAACCAATTGCGAGCACACTTAAGTTCATCCATAAATCCTGGTGTTTGAGAAAATTATATTGATTCCACTAAACGATCTTGCCTCCAACCACAATTCCAGTTCGAGTTCCGGATGGGTCAAATGATTGTCCCCGTATCTCTCTTGCACCCAGGTGTAATATGTTTCCTAAAAATAAGCAAATTAAAAATAAAAATAACTTAAGAAAATAAATTTTTGAAATCATCTGTCTTTTGCTACATTCAAGTTGCTATATTTTCAGGCTTCTCAAATCCAGTCTCCATCATCTCTCACAAATCAAGTGAAATGAACAAAGTTTTCATCTTTATGCTCTGAAATTCTTTTTTTCCCCTATAAACATAGGAGGCTGGACAGAACTCCAATTTAAGTTGTTTGCCTTGGCTATGATCTCTTGCAAATTATTTTTTTTTACTTGATTTCACCTCTAAACTCGTCTTCCTTCAATCTAAGTTCTGATGCCACTGTTGTTGGCTAAATTATTAGCTTGTGTGGTCAAAACAACATCAAAATATGCAGATTTTAAGGGCTGAAAATAGGTTTGCAGCTTTCTGCAGAATAGTAGCATGAAACTTTACAGCTTATTAACAACACCTTGACAATTTGTTATATCATACAGACAAATTATTAAAAAAATGCTTTCACCCATGGATTACCAAATCCTGTGTGCTCATATTATTTGACTGTACCTTCAGGTGCTGCTGGCACTATATGGAAGCATGGGCAGAGTTATTATGTCCCAGTGGCTGCGTAAAATCGGATTGACCACTCTGGGAGTGTCTGAGTGGAATGAACTGACACGAGTTCTGCGGAAACTCTTTCATGCCAGGAGACGTGAGAATGGCTTTGATGCTCAGTGTTCTCTGAATGAACCATTAAAATCTGAAGTGCTGAACATTGGAGACGTGAAGGACCTATTATTCATCATAGTCGTTGACGTTGGGTTACTTGACTTGAGCACAGATATATGGAGGGAACAGATTAACTTCCTTGATAATTTCTCTGGAAAAGCTAAATTTGCTTGGATGCTGAATCACGATACTCCAAATGCAATAAAGATGGAGCTTCGCAGGAAGGGGCATTTGCTAATGGTTAATAAACCACTTTACAAGGCCAAAATGATTCACATTCTGGGAACTGTGATGAAGGAGAGAGATACGGAGCATCAGAAGAAAAGCTCCAATGCTGCAAGAGCTATGGAAAAGGACGGTGACATGCATGAATGCCTTGAGATTGACTCCACCCATTTTGATACTGCCAGCTCTGAAGAATCAGATACAGCTGAAATGGGTGATTTCAATTCTCCAAGCACATTTCATCTCACAGATTTAGACAAAGAAAGAGAAGAGATCGCATGTCAATCACAGTGTCAAACTTTAGAGTGCTTAATTGAAATGGCTGATTTTGATGCCGAAGCAAGAGAAGATCCAGGTCAAAAAAACAGGCCCAATGATCCCTTTTCAACTGCAACTCAAAATGAATGTTCTAAACTCGATGATCGAAACTCAGAAACGATTAGTCATAAAGAACAGGTAAACTCGTATTCAAACAAAGGTGGGAATCAACAAAAGGCTCTTGATGGCTTACGGATTCTGCTTGCGGAAGATACTCCTGTTCTTCAGAGAGTTGCAACCATCATGCTAGAAAAAATGGGGGCTAAAGTTATTGCTGTTGGAGATGGACTACAAGCAGTAGAAGCTCTAAACTGCAGTTTGAGGGGAAATGTTTGTAGAAGGGAATCCCCTGGAAATGATGGAAATACAGGTTTACAAACTGATATTCAGGAATCCCAGTCATATGACTTGATCCTAATGGACTGTCAGGTAAGAATGCTATCAGAAAGTGATAATGTCTTCCGTCTAACAAGTGCTTCAATTTAGTCTATAAACTAATGCTGATTGATTTTGTGACCAGATGCCAAAGATGGATGGTTATGAAGCAACAAAAGCAATCAGGAAATCAGAAACTGGAACTCACTTGCATATTCCTATTGTTGCATTGACAGCTCACGCTATGTCGTCAGATGAAGCCAAATGCTTGGAGGTTGGCATGGATGCTTATCTAACAAAGCCAATTGACTACAAGTTGATGGTTTCCACCATTCTATCACTCACAAAAAGAAAAGCCTAACCTTTCTTGTCACTAGCCAAGCAGAAGCTAATTGCAGAATGGCAGCTCAATAAAAACAAAGTAACATGCTAGTCAAAAGTGAAAGCATTACCCAATTGTGCTGTGATTTTTCAGGTCATGGGATTTTCTTTCGTTTTCAAGTTGTTTGCAATAACTTGTATTGCTAGTAACTCATGGATTTGAGGTCCTTGATTTTGTATAGCATAAAAGGTATTGAGCTAAGAATTCAGAAAAAAAAAAAAGAGTAAATAAATAAAAAAAAATACTTTTTGTTGTCAATTAGATCCATCAATCCATCCTCCTCTACCTTTTTTTCCTCAAAATACTTTCGTAAATACATCTGTTCTGCTGGGAGCAATCAGAATTTCTCCCACCACACTCTTCCAAGAAAACAACACCAACAGTATAGATATACGTCTACTTTCCCGGTGATTTCTGATTTTGACCATTCTTGAGCTAGATAGCTCGGAGTGCCATAACTCTTCTTCGGTCTCAATCAATCGGTTTAGACAATTCAAAATCAGATATTTTTGGGGTTTGATATTTAGGTGGATTATCTCCTTGCAGCAATCTTCATAGAGATAGGCAAAGTCCTTCCACTATATCAATGATGATTTTCTTTCTTTGCCTCCAAACACGTAATAAATGTCAGTAGAAGGAAAGAGACAGCAGACAGTAGAATGAAATTAATAGGAAAGATTCTACATTAGTGTAGGCTGTATATATCAAATATAAACAGTAAATAAGAAGATTTCAGTTACCATAAAACAGCCCCCTAGATCTAGCTTATCATATATAAAAGATGCTGTAATTAATGTAAATGTAGGTTATATGTATGCAATGAGAATCCAGAGAAAGGTATTCAAACCATTTCTGACATAGTATCAAAGCCCCTCTCTTAGAAAATCATAGAAACTCAGTTTTGTTTTTTTTTAGTCATAGTTATATGGAGAAGGCAGACAATGCATGTGTCAAGTTTACTGGCAAAAACTATGCTGCTTGGTCATTTCAAATGGAGATCTATCTCAAGAGAAAAAAATTGTGGAGTCATGTGGATGACAGTGATAAAGGAGACTCAGGAGCTGAAAGTTCAGCCAGTGCAGCTAGTGCAGCCAGTGCAAAGGCAGTATGGGCAACAAAGGATGCACAAATCATGTCTTGGTTTCTTGGTTCTGTGGAACCAAATTTAATTCTGGAGTTAAGACCACATAAATCAGCAAAGGCCATGTGGGATTACCTCACCCTGGTCTACAATCAAGACAACAATGCTAGAAGATTTCAGCTGGAGTTGGGTATTGGAAACTATACCCAAGGAGACCTCACCATCCAGGAATATTATTCTGGATTTTTGACACTGTGGAATGACTACTCAGATCTTGTTACAGCCAAGATGACTGGTGAAGGAGTATTGGCAGTGCAACAAGTCCACAAGGTTAGTCAAAGGGATCAATTTCTGATGAAATTGAGGCCAGAATATGAAGTAGTTCGGGCTTCTCTAGTAAATAGAGATCCAGTCCCCACTTTGGCTGTTTGTTTTGGAGAGCTCTTACGTGAGGAACAACGCCTCAACACTCAACAGACTATGGAACAAGCAAGAGTGGTCCCGGTTGCCTATGCTACCTACTACAAAGGGAAAGGGTATGATATGAGGAAGACACAGTGCTATAGCTGTAAAAAGTATGGACATATTGCACCTAATTGTCCAAACAAGGTTTGTAGTTACTGCAAACAGCCAGGACACATCATCAAAGAGTGTCCTATTCGGCCTCCTTCACGGTTTGTCAAGAATCATCACATAACAAACTCAGCAGTTGTTGTTCCAGCAGCTGTCTTAACCAAAGAAATGGTACAAGAAATGATTGTGAGTGCATTTTCTACACTTGCTCTTCAAGGTAATGCTTGTCAAAATTGTATTGAATGGGAACTGAATGCCCTCCCCTCTTGGGTGTCTTCTCCATTAAATAGAAAGTAAATAGATTTACATGATCTTCCTATACTTTCGGGCTAAGATTGAAAGAATAAGTGTTCAACTAAAACACTACTATTTACAATTAATTTCCTAATTAATACATAATCAAATATCAATTCCCGTGACACCCCCCCTTAATTTATGTTGGTCGATCAAGAAGCATCAATTTGTCAACAAAGAATTTATGCCGATGCCGAGAGAGAGCTTTAGTGAAAATGTCTGCAGTTTGGTGTTCGGTAGAAATGTGAGGAAGTGTAATTTCATGGCGGTGAACAGATTCACGAATGGAGTGGCAGTCAACCTCAATATGTTTAGTACGCTCATGAAAGACAGGATTAGTAGCAATCTGAATCGCACTGGTATTATCAGCATGAAGAAAAGTGGGATGAAGCTGAGGAAAACCAAGTTCCCCTAATAATCCACGGAGCCATGTAATTTCAGAGCAGGCGGAAGACATAGCACGATATTCAGATTCCGTGGAGGATTTGGAAACTCTATTTTGCTTCTTACTCTTCCAAGAAATGAGTGCATTGCCAAAAAACATACATCATCCGGTAACAGAGCGACGAGTATCTGCACAGCCGGCCCAATCAGCGTCACTATATCCTTCCAACTGTAAGGAAGATTCCTTAGGAAAGAACAACCCTCGTGAAGAGGTACCCTTCAGATATCGTATAATACGGCGAACAGCAGCAAGGTGAAGATGACGAGGGGCCTGCATAAATTGACTGACTTGCTGCACAGCAAAAGAAATATCAGGACGAGTAATCGTCAAGTAATTTAAACTCCCAACTAGTTGCCGATACAAAGATGGATCTGATAGAAGCTCGCCTTCCTCCTGACGAAGCTTAAAATTGACCTCCAATGGAGTAAGAACAAAATTACCCAATTGGAGACGAGTTAATGAGATGACTTCCTCTGTGTACTTGTGCTGATGTAACAATGTACCAGTCGAAGTAAACTGAACCTCAAGGCCAAGAAAATACTGCAAGGGACCAAGATCTTTCATATGAAAAGAGTCCTGGAGATGCTTTTGTAAATGTTTAAGTAACTCAGTATCTGATCCAGTAATCACAATATCATCAACATAGACTAGAAGCAACACAATTCCTGCAGATGTCTTGCGAAGAAACAAAGAGGAATCAAATTGACTCTGAATAAAGAGAAAGGCAAGCAAAGTAGAGCGAAATTTGTCAAACCATGCCCGCGGAGCCTGTTTCAAACCATACAAAGATCGTCGTAACCGACAAACCTCGGAGGAGGGTGCATTAAACATGCCCGGAGGTGGAGACATATAAATTTCTTCCTTTAAATCTCCATGCAGAAAAGCATTTTTCACATCCATCTGTCTAAGAGACTACTCTTGTGATGTAGCAAGTGCCAATATAGTCCGTACAGTAGTCATTTTAGCCACCGGTGCAAATATCTCTTTATAATCAATACCATATTCCTGTCGGTTCCCAAGGACTACAAGACAGGCCTTATACCGATCTAGGGAGCCATCATATCTAAACTTGACTGAGTATACCCATTTACAACCAATAGGTTTGACTCCAGACGGACAAGTCATAAGATCCCAAGTGTGATTTTCTTGTAAAGCTTGTATTTCCTCTTGCATGGCCTGCTGCCAACAAGCCTGGGCGGCTGCTTGAGTATAAGAGTGAGGAACAGAAATAGTATCGAGAGTGGCAGTAAACGAGGTATGAGAAAAGCCATACCTATCTGGCGGATGTATAACTCGAGTGGACCGTCACGGTGACGGTAGTGTAGAATCAAGTGACGAAGTGGTGTCTGGAAGAGGCACTGGAGGAGGACGTCTTTGATACATTATACCTGGTTTAAATCTCTTAACAGAAAGAGGGACCTCATCAAAAGGAGGAAGAGGGGCAGTAGGGGCAGTAGGGGAATCAGAAATAACATGAGATTGAAAGAAATATTGATTTTCAAAGAAGACTATATTCCGGGAGATTCGAAATTTATTTGCATGAGCATCATAACATATAAATCCTTTCTGAGTAGGGCTATATCCCATGAAAGCACATGAGAAAGACTGGGTAACAAGCTTGTGACGTTCAGTAGGTGGCAGATGGACAAAACAAACACACCCAAAAGTATGAAGTGATTTATACTCAGGAGGTATACCAAATAAACAAAGATATGGAGAATCATAATTTAGAGTGACCGTAGGCAAGCGATTGATCAAATAAACAGTTATAGATAATGCTTTTACCTAGAATTTGGTAGGTATAGATGAATCAATTAGCAAAGTACGAACAACATCTAAAAGATGACGATTCTTACGCTCAGCGACTCCATTTTGTTGAGGGGTGTAGGGACAAGAGCATTGAGAAATTATCCCTTTTTGCTTAAGATAATTTTAAAAGGAATGTGACATATATTCCCCCCCTGAGTCGGAGCGTAAGATTTTGATAGAAGTACTAAATTGTGTCTCGACAAGTGTCACAAATCTTTGAAAAACAGAGAACACGTCAGCTTTAGAGCGAAGAAAATAGATCCAAGTAAATCGATTGTAATCATCAATGTAAGTCACAAAATAACGATATTGTCCATGAGAAGTAATAGGACTTGCCCCCCAAACATCAGTATGCACAATTTCAAAAGAGGTGGAAGCACGACTACCATGCACAGGAAAAGGTAAGGTTTTACTTTTACCAAGACGACAAGTAGCACAATCAAAAGATGAGGAAGAATTATTATTATTGCCTAAAAAACCATGTTTCAAAAGATGAGTTAAGACAACAAAATTAGGATGACCCAATTTCTTATGTCATACTTCATTGTTATTGGCAGTAGCCATACAAGCAAAAGAAACAACATTAGGTATAGAAAAATATAGAGGAAAAAGACGTCCCACTTTAGGCCCCTTCGCGATCACCATTCCCGACACCTGATCCTGCACAATACAACCACCATGGGAAAAATGAACATCACAGTTATCATCCACCAATTGTCCAACAGAAATCAAGCTGGTAGATAATTCAAGAGAGACAAAAACATCTTTAAAAGAAGGACCCAAATTACCAACAGCAATAATAGGAAGTGTACTGCCATCAGCAATCTGAATATATTACGTGCCGTCATACTCATGAACATCATGAAGATCCGTCTCATTATCAGTCATATGATTAGAAGCACCCGAATCAACAAGCCAAGGAGTGGAGGTAGGAATTATACCTTGTAGGCCTAAAGCCATAAAAGTCGAGACAATCATCTGTTGAACCATAGCAGGTGTGAGAACAGATGAATCAGAGCTTACAGTGGGAGGAGCAGAGGGTGATGCCTGGACAGAAGCTTGAAAAGCTTGAGACTAGCGATTCTGAGGTCGCACCCGACAGTCTTTGATGAAATGACCTGGTTTCTTATAGTAGTTGCAAACTTTCTTTTTACAGTTGCGAGCAATGTGACCAAGCTCTTTGCAGCTGAAACACTGCAACCTGGGCGGTCCTCTTCCTTGCGCTGCATAGGCTACAGTAACAGGCTCAGAAAAAGCCTTTTGAGAGGCCATACCCATATGAGTGGATAATCGTTGTTCCTCACACAATAAATCCCCCAAACATATATCCAAGAAAGGAACCGGATCACGGTTTAATAAACCAGCTCTAACATGTTCAAATTCAGGACGAAGCTTCATCAAAAATTGATCGCGTTGACTCTCAGCATGAACCGTTTGAAGAGCCGCGAGAGCCGTAGTAGGAACCTTAGTATGAACAATAGCAGAATACTCGCTCCAGATATTAATAAAATCAGAATAAAATTGTTCAATGGTTAAGTTACCTTGACTGTAACTGCTAATCTCCATCTCCAACTGGAATTTCCGAGCACTGTTATCTTGATGATAAATGCGGTGTAAATATACCCACATATCCTTAGCCGTAGAGAAACACCGAAGATTAGTAACAAGATAGGGCTCAATTGTTCCCAATAGCCAAGAATTCACTTTAGCATCCTGGACCTCCCATTTAGCCAATTCCTTTTCATCCGTGGGAATTTTAGTTGAATTATCAATATGATCAAATAATTCTTTCCCTTTCAAAAGCATCTTAAACTGGAATTCCCATGTAGAAAAATTATTTCCAGTAAAATGAATAATATTATTTTCCATGATTGTTTTTCTTTTTTTTTTAGGACAGGACAAATAGCTAAATCAGGTTGAACAAATAATATTCTTTGAAACAAGCCCGGCCCAGAAGACACAAAAATTAATTTGGCCCAGAATGAAGACCAAAATCAAGAAGCCCACACTGAAACCAGCGAACAAGATTGATTTGCTACTGCTAAGTCAATTTAGACAAAGCACGTGTCAACACATAAGTGGTTGTCGCATGCCAACGTGTCAACCTAATAGATTTAAATTGTCCACACAAATAAGAGGCAGATAAGAGGCGGGCTGAATGCTTACGTGTCAACGGAAGAGAATTAATTCGTCTTCTTCAACAACAAAACAGAAGTTGTCTTCTGCAACGACTCCGGCGATGACTCCAGATCGCCAACCACCTTATCAACCACCATAGAACCTCCGGCTATCACAGAGAACGTCGATGTGCTTATAAGAAGAGCACACCAACACCCACGTCTCCAATGTCCACCACAAGAGAACCCAGCCACCACAGAAACAGGAGACCCAACAGCCACACCAGAAATTCACGCCAGAGAGTCCAATCTTCACCACAAGAATCCAAAACAGATCAAAGACAACCACAACCACAACCAAAGAAAAGAAGTAGAGCAACAGCAGACACAGAAAAAAAATTTCTATTTACACACACGATGAGTCACAGGTCAGTAGAAGCTCTGATACCATGTCAAAATTGTATTGAATAGGAACTGAATGCCCTCCCCTCTTGGGTGTCTTCTCCATTAAATAAAAAGTAAATAGATTTACATGATCTTCCTATACTTTCGGGCTAAGCTTGAAAGAATAAGTGTTCAACTAAAACACTACTATTTACAATAATTTCCTAATTAATACATAATCAAATATCAATTCCCGTGACAATGCTACCTCTTCAACCTCTTCTTAGGTATTAGATTCTGGAGCCACAAATCACATGACGAATTCCTTGAGAGGATTGAAAAATCTCAGAAAGCATAAGGGAATCTCACAGATTCAAACTGCTATCTATTGAAATTTGGTTTATTGAATAATAAAGTGCAGTGTTCTTCTCCTATTGTGTCCTTTGAATGTGTTGCATGTAGACTTGGCAAAAGTAAGGTGTTACCATTTCCATCTGAGGGCAATAGAGCCACAAACCCATTTGATATAGTGCATAGTGATGTGTGGAGAATTAGTCCTATTGTCTCTCGTGAAGGTTATAAATATTTTGTAACTTTTATAGATGACTATAGCCGCTACACATGGGTCTACTTCCTCCGAAAGAAGTCAGAAGTATTCTCCATGTTTAAACTCTTTCTAGGACTAATACACACTCAATTTGCTACCATTATTAAAACACTCAGATCAGATTCTGGAGGGGAATACATGTCCAATGAATTTCAATCTTTCTTGCAAAACAAAAGCATAATTTCACAAAGATCATGTTCTTACACCCCTCAATAAAATGGAGTGGCAGAACGTAAAAATCGACATCTTTTAGATGTTGTTAGAACATTGCTTATTGAAACTTCTGTTCCACCAAATTTTTGGGTAGAGGCACTCACTACTGCCACTTATCTAATCAATAGACTCCCTTCTCAAAAGTTAGGCCTAGACACTCCATATTTTAGGCTTCATCAATGTCAGCCCAAATATGACAACCTTCACACCTTTGGATGTGTATGTTTCATGCATCTTTCACCTCCTTATAGAAATAAGCTCTCGGCTCAATCCACTAGATGTGCATTTCTTGGGTATAGTGTTAATCAGAAGGGATATGTTTGTTTTGATCCTCAAACACGTAAAATTCATGTTTATAGAAATGTGGTATTCCTAGAGAATCAGTATTTCTTTCCTATGTCCTCAACAACTCCTAACTCCCAGGTTTTGTTACCTTTCGTCACTGAGTCTGATACTAGTATTCCAAATGATAACACACAAACTCCTAGTTTCCCACAAACTCCTAGGTTCCTGCCACCTGTGTCCTCAAATGGTCAACCATTACTGGTGTCCAGACGTAGACAACCACAAGTGCAACCCCCTTCAGCTACTGCCCTGCCAATTGATTCCATGCATCCTTGAGATCCTGAGGTAACATACTTACCTTCAGCTACTGTCATAACATCTGGTTCTATGCATGTTTCAGACTCTGAGATCAGTGATTTGCCTTTCATCATGCCTGCTGTAAGAAAATCTGCTAGAATATCTATACCTCCTGATAGGTATGGGTTTAATTCCTTAAAGGAACAGTCCACTCATTTTGCTTTCTCTGCTACATTGCACTCTACTGTTATACCTACTAATTATTCACAAGCTGCTAAAGAAGCCTGCTGGCAGCAGGCTATGGAGGAAGAACTACATGCACTTAAAGAAAATAACACTTGGGAGGTTGTTGAGTGTCCTCCAGGGATCACTCCTCTGGGATGTAGATGGGTTTACTCAATAAAAGTCAAGGTTGATGGCAATTTGGGCAGGCATAAAGCATGATTGGTAGCTCTTGGCAATCACCAGCAGTATGGGGTCAATTACGAGGAAACTTTTGCTCCCGTAGTCAAGATGACTACAATACAAACAATCTTGGCACTAGCAGCTTCACAACAATGGTGTTTACACCAATTGGATGTGAAGAATGCCTTTCTTCATGGGGATCTAAGTGAGGACATCTACATGCGGCCTCCTGCTGGTTTGTTCTCCAAACCTACTTCAACTGTGTGTAAATTGCGTCGTTCATTGTATGGGGTTAAACAGGCTCCTAGGGCATGGTATGCTAAATTTCCCTCTACTCTTCTTGATTTCGAGTTTATTAAGAGTAAATATGATGCCTCTTTGTTCTTGCGTACTACTACTGCTGGTGTTGTGTTTGTCCTAGTTTATGTGGATGATATAGTAATCATAAGGACTGATTTGAGCCTAATTCAGCACCTAAAGCAGCATTTACAGAAGTCTTTTCACATGAAAGACCTGGGTGTTCTTGCATATTTCCTTGGTCTGGAAATTCAAATTCGGACTGACACACATGGAATCTTCCTATCACAGCATAAGTATGCCATGGATTTGGCGGCTGCAGTTGGTCTCCATGACCTGTCACCACTAGACACACCTATGGAGATCAATGTAAAGCTTCGAAAGGATGAGGGGGAACTGTTACACGATCCTACGGTATACAAAACCCTTGTGGGGAGTTTGATTTATCTTACAAACACTAGGCCTGATCTTTCTTATGCAGTACAGCAGGTTAGTCAATTCATGGCCTCTCCTAGGCATCTTCACATGGCAGCAGTTAAAAGAATTATTAGGTATGTAAAGGGTACACTTCAAAGAGGGTTGTGCTATCCTGCTGGAACTTCTTCTACACTACATGCCTATAGTGATGCTGATTATGCTGGATGCTCGGACACTCGAAGATCTACTACAGGGTGGTGTATGTTTCTTGGTCCTGCTCTCATTTCTTGGAAGAGCAAGAAACAAGACCGGGTGTCTAAATCATCTACTGAATCTGAATACAGAGCTACGTCACAAGCCTGTTCAGAAATCTTTTGGTTACAGGGACTACTTACTGAGCTAGGGTTTCGGCAAGACACTCCTACTCCTCTCTATGGAGATAATACCAGTGCAATACATCTTACAGCCAATCCTATTTTTCATGAGAGAACCAAGCACATTGAAGTGGATTGTCACTTCATTCGGGATGCATTTGAAGATAGGGTTATCTCTCTTCCACACGTGACCAGCACACTTCAAGTGGCTAATATCTTTACTAAGACGCTCACTAGATAGCATCATCAATTTCTTGTGGACAAATTGATGTTGCTGGACAAACCAGCATCAATTTGCGAGGGGATGTCAGTAGAAGGAAAGAGACAGCAGACAGTAGAATGAAATTAATAGGAAAGATTCTACATTAGTGTAGGCTGTAAATATCAAATATAAGCAGCAAATAGGAAGATTTCAGTTACCATAAAACAGCCCCCTAGATCTAGCTTACCATATATAAAAGATGTTGTAATTAATGTAAATGTAGGCTATATGTATGCAATGAGAATCCAGAGAAAGGTATTCAAACCATTTCTGACAATAAACGCATTGATTTTGGGAAATATCCATTTATCTAAAGATCCATTAGGCATGTGTCCATTAACAAGAAGCCTATTAAATTGATCAGAACTAAAATTAACAACTCTTACCAAGTTAACACGGTGAATGTAACCAATAGCCTCGACCTTAGTGAGGAACGATTTCTTGACTTTTCCTATTGACAATGGAGTTTATTGCACACATATTTCTAGTTATTCTCACTTTATTTACAAGTATTTCATGCGTTTTTCAAGTAATTAAATATAGAAGTAAGTTGAATTGAGATCATATGAGAAGGAAAAAAGGAGTTGATATTAGCATTCAAATTTTGGTTAGTGTATTCTAGTCAAGCATGGGCACTAATTGATTTTTGAGCTATAACTAGATGTCTTTACCATTAAGAAGAGCTGAGTCATAGGTCTACAATTCATTTGCAGAGAAAAAATAACCCAATTTTGTTGTTTTGAAGACCAAAAAGTGTGTCTAGATACAGGTCCGAATCAGTCCAAGAATTCTTATAGCCAGACATTTCTCGATTTTTGGCCTATATCTAGAGTTCTAGAAGTCTAAAAATTTAAAGAATAATTTTGTTGGAAATAAAACTTGATTCTTTACGATTGTTCTAGAAATAAAGAGCTCGTAATTCACATGTTTTCTGCCCCAAAACTAGCTTGCAACATAAGGAAAACAAATATGAGTCTTTAACAAATAAGGAAAGTGATTTCCTTTTCTTTGAATGGTAAAGTCAGGGTATATAAACTACTTTAGACCAGTTACAACCACACATTGGATACCCTTGATGAAGCTCAAGAAAGAGGAGATAACATCTTGATAGAAGTATAATTCATAACAAAACAAAGAAGAAACAAGGAAAACAGCCCCTAAAGGTGTCAAGTCCTCCAATTTTTCCTTACTCTTACATGATGTTCATTGTATCAAGTTTGTTTCTTTTTATTTTAATTATGAAGTAGGTTTTTTTATTCTTGGATTTTTTATGTAGCCTAACTATGATTATGTGAATAGTTATTACTCTTAATTAATTAAAGTGTTTGTTGAGTATTTCTTTCTAAACTTAATGGTTGTGTACACTAGATCACCATTTGTATAATTTGGGGTTCAATTTAAGACTAAAAGGTGATAATTATTTCAACAATTGTTTGAAATACCATAAAGAATCTATAAGATGGTGATATATATGGACTAGTGTAATCATTAAGAGTTTTATCATTCATAATAAATTTTGATAAATTTTCAAAACGAGATATCATAGGCTCAAAAATTACTTAAAGGTTTGATGGACTAAAGATCGCTAGTGTTTTCTTTTAGACCTCTTTCTGGTCTATGGAGTTTGGAACTTTTGAATTGACTCACAAAAATAGTTTGACATGCCCCCTCAATATTTGTTTTGTGCTTTTCTATTTTTTTGTTCTCGTCATTGGGTTTTGAGCACCATCATCATTTTGTTTATTTTATTATAATGTGCTCAAACCTTTTTGACTTTTATGCCCCCAACTTTGTTTATGTACCTTCAGTCATTGAGGACTATTTTATTGATTTGAAGTGTTTTTTTATCCTTGCACTTGCCCTTTCAATGTAGTGTGATCCTAATCAAGGTTAATTATCAAGAAAACCTCATTAGGCTAAAAAAAGATTGCAAAGGATATTTGAGAGTTGTGAAGGGATGATCAAAGATGGACTTCCCTCATTTCAACTCAAGCATTTAGGATTATTAAGTTTTTATTTTTCCATGTGAAATGACTTCTCATTATTTGTTTAGCTAAGATCATAGTTTTATTATGTGGGTTTTTGTAGGTGTGAAATCAATTTTCAAGAAACTCACATAAATTCTCATAACTTATTTGTTAAACAAACATCAAGTTAACTTTTGATTTTGTATTATAATTTGATTTGCCAAAAAATTATGAAATCATGGGGATCATGTATAGTTTTGATGAAAGGGTATAAGGCGTGTTTGTTTTATTAAAACAATAGTAAAAACACATCATAAACATAAGAAAATAAATGATCTTATTGAAAAGAAAGGCTCGCTTAACAAAGTCATGTGGCATTATGAGCTAAATTGCTGGCAAGACAAAAACAAGTTAAAACATGACAAAGTCAAAGCACATATGTTGACATGATCAAACAAAAAGAGATTATAGGAGGAGATTTTATCTTCTGATTATAGTGCACTTCTCTTTCAAAAACTCTTGTAGGAGTCATTTCAATGGTGTGGACACTTGGCACACCTCTTAGCTAGGTCTCTTGAATTCATCATTTCCATCAAGCAGTCATCCCACTTCTTGAAGCAAAATTGTGTGTTGGGTTTAGAGTTTCCTCAAATGTTATTCACTAGGCTTTAATCAACAATACATAAGCATTTTTTTAAAGGCATAACAAGTGTGATTATTATATCCTGTAGCACCAGCATGGTATTCGCGGGTGAGGTCGGGCTTATCAGTTAGGGTAAGGTGGTTGCAGCGGTACCTGAGGTTCTGGAACAACCTGGCTTATGCTCAACAACTTTTGGTGTATCTCATTTAAGGATAGTGGAAATTAAGGTAGTTGTTGTTAGTTCTTTGGTGGTTTTTTCACGAAAAAGTTCTCAATTTGCTTTTTGGTTTGGAGATTTCGGGGTTAAGGTTTTTTGGTATGAAATGGGGAGTTGAAGTTAATATTGGCTATTTAGGATGAAGAGGTATGGTAGTTTTGAAATTGGTTTTTTCCTATCCCTATAGCTATTTTTGACATGTTTGACCTCTTTCCATTAAAGCCTTTTTTCTCCACGAGTGTAGAAATTTTACCACTCCTGACTCCCTACTCTATTCGTTCAGCTACAGCAACAGCATCAATAAACTGTTGTGCTAAAATACCCATTATATACTCACAGTATGGTGTCTTGAGTGTATTAGCAAATAATGTCATCATTTCCTTATATAGAAGCGGGGGATGTACCTCTACAGTCAAGTCTCTTCATCTTTAAGCATATTCTCTTATGTTTTCTTTGTTATTTTTCTCGAGGTTGCACATGTTTGTTCTATTCGTAGCAATGTCGATATTGTACTTATATTGCTTGATGAAAACATCTACCAAATATTTTCAACTATGAATCTTGGTGTTGTCTAGTCTCATGTACCAACTTAATGTTGCCCTACTCCATTTATCTTGGAAAAAAATGCATTAGTGGCTTCTCATCATGTACTAATTTGTCATTTTATTGTAGTAGGATTTCATATGGGTGATAGGTCATTGAGTTTTAGTGTGTTTGATAAATTCAAGAAATCAAAATGTTTTTGGTACTACAATATTTGAGACTAGACACATTTTCATAGCTTGTACTGGGTCATATAACTGTACCCCTTCAGTGACCTTTATCTTGGCTTCCAGCACTGCCATCTTATCATGATTGATATCCTCTAATAAATTTGTCTTATTTGAACCATTGATGAATGTTTCTATAACCTCAAAAGTGGGTGTTGGTGTTGGTGTTGTTGGTTGTACAAATATAGGACTTTGTTAGGTCTTTTGACCGTGTTTACCTAATTTTTCTTTCAACAAAGTTTTTTTTTGGGTTTGAATAAAGGTGGCAGGTCGATTAGAGGGATATAAATTGACCAAGAATTGTCTTACATAAAGGTAGTATAAGGGTTTAAAAGAAAAGGTTGGTGCACAGTATGACCATTATTATCAAGTAAACACTCAGTTTATAGTTTGGTATTTCACAAATTTGAACTACGACTGAAAGTCATTAGGTAGATTGTTACTTCCCACTTAATCTAGAATTGAGTTTATTTGTAACATTGAAATGCATAAGAGCATTAATTCATACCTGATGTGCTTAAGCATGAATCAAAAGTAAATAGTCATGTTAAAGAAGTAAAATGCATGCTAAAATTGAACAAACCAACAAAAGTAATCTAACAAACAATCAGACAAACAAAGCTCAGTTTGATCATACAACTCCCCCATGAAGCCCCATCTATTGCAATAGTATTTCTCATGCGGTCATACCCAGAGACGGGGATGTGCGTGGAAATGGATTTTATTTCATAATTGTAAAATTATGATTATAATTTTCAAGAGTCACCACCAAGTATTAAGATCACTAGAAAATCTAATGGTCTGTGAGAATCTGAGTAAAGGACTTGTTATGCCACATAGTATTAAGTTCACTAGGAAACCTAATGATCTATGAGAGTCTGGGATGAGCGTGGAAATTGATTTTTTTATAATCGTAAAATTATGATTATAATTTTTAGAGGTCACCACTTATTATTAAAGTCACTAGAAAATTTAATGATTTGTGAGAGTTTGGGTAAGGGGACTTGTTATGCAAGGGGAAGATGCATCACCCCTAGTGCATCCTAACTACGGTAAGTTGCATTGTTATTTGATTATTTTTCTAAGTCAGATTTTTATTTGTCAGTTGTTTCTAAGGTTCGAAGTAGATCTCTCTTCGTGAGAGAGTCTCTACCTCATAGACTCCAAAACCTAATCGTTCTAATTCCAAATTTTAGCATTGCATTTGCTATACTTTTAATATCTAAGGATGTACTTATAATTTAGTTATACATCCAAATATTAAAGATTACAGGTAAATCAAAATCAAAAAAATGGTCGATGCAATGCTTTTGATAATTTGGTTGAACTCTAATGAAGAATCATAAATTGGTTACAACATCTGATTTTGCATTTTAAAACATGAGAAAACATGTAATGTTTTTTGTTTTGTGAAAATATGCTTAGAAGAATTTAGGATTCTGTTGTAGGCATGAAAACAAAACAGTTTTTATTTTTTGAGATGCGGACTTTTTTTATTTTTTACTTTAATTTTTTTTGTAATATATATATTTGAGTTAGGCATGGCCCAACTATATTGAGTTTGGGCTGGACTCAACCCAGCCAACTAGGCTGGGCTGAAATAGGTCCAACCTAAAGAAAGCAAAAAAACATACTAACTATTTGAAGTGAACAATGTAGAGTGAATTAATTCACTCTGCATTGTTCATGTATTACGTGAACAACACCTAGAGTTAAAGAAAATAAAGCTCGGCATTATATATCATGGAGTAATTCAATGTGAAGAGAAAGCTCCACTGGTGGTTGTTGTGGCATCGTTAGTGGCAACGGTTGCCATAGTTAGGTGGAAAAGCCAAAAAATCAAGACAGTTACAGTCATGGGGGAGGAAGAGATGGGACAAAAGGAAGAAGATGATCAGGCTTGGGTTGCTTCACAATGCAGGGGAGACTTTGTTGGTGGTTATAGGAGGTGTTGGTAAATTATATGGTGGCAGTGGTGGCAAAATGAATCACTATAGCTTAACACCTTTTACAAAATGGTCCTTGGCTGCATATCTCTTCAATTATGCCTATAATTGATCCAAAAACATTGATTTTCTTGCAGATTCGCTTCTAATTTCAACTAATTAACATGGGAAAGAATAAATTCGGTCTTCAAAAATTTCAATCTTCTCAAGTGATCCAAAATTAGGCTCTCAAACTTAAGTTTTCACCAATTAAGCCCCAAATGAAATTAACTTAACCATTTTAAAGTATAAGTCATAAACATAATTAAACCTTAATGTGACCCATGATTAAATCAAATTGGCCTATTAAAAATATAATTATGCCTTTGTATTAATTTATATGTAGATTTGTTCGATAATAATTTATTTTAGCATTGAATCTGTATTTTCTTTAGTTTTTTGGCAGAATAGAGGTACGATTGAGCTTCTAAATTTATCAAAAATCCCAACATTTTCCACCACGTCAACCCCTTTTTATTTTTATTTTTATTTTTTATTTTGAGATTTTTTAGGAATAACCTAGATATAAGTTATGACAACATGGACAAAAGTAAAACGTAACCAAACTAATATTACCCTTGATGGGCTTGAAAACAGCAAATAACATGTACATATAAATATAAAAAGGTACTAACAAACAATAATAACATATAATAATTTTCATGGCATTTGTTTTATACATAAAATTAGGTGTAAGTCTGTTTTAGAACATACTTTTTCCATCTATTATCAATATCCATCAAATATCCTAACCAATTGCCGAGAATAATTTTACCCTGGAAATCTCAACACAACTCTTTATGAATCATTATCCTCCTTACCTGGAGTAGCAAATCACACCAGAAACTGTTGTCGATACCAATGCGACCCATTGATATCATTAACTGTTTCTAACTCAAAATAGTCAATCAACTTATCTTTTTCCTTTAATCGGGAGTAACCGTGTCAATGTTAGTAGCCTTTGTTAACATTATTAATCACCTAGGTATGCGAGATTGACTAATAAATTTAAGGGATGTTGGCACCACTGGAACCTCATTGATACCATTAGCTATCCAAACTAGGATAACTAATCAATATCATCTGAAATGCCAATATTAAAGGAACTCCATTAATACCATTACTATGCCAATATTCAATGTCATCTCAACCTTCCATTCATATTGACCCTCTTTCATTTTTTCTTATTAACTAAAATTTCGGACAAAAAGGATTCTCATCCCTTGAAAATCCTTTTTAACTTCCAACGTATTTTAATGCATAAAAAAACTATCCAATATCATTTGGAATCATTAAATCATAAGCCAATTCTAAAACAAGACATTCAAACAATTTCCCTAACTTTACAACATAGGAAGAGTCGGACAATCCTTGGAATTTCTCCTATTTTTTAATATTTTATTTTATTTTTACACACACTTCATACATTAATATCCTTAATTATCATTATTAACAAATAAAAAAACAAACCCTTTATTCTTCACTATCTTCATGTGCAATTAAACATGTGCAACAAACCTTAACAATTAATGTTCTTAAATCATTATCACAGCAATAAATTCACCCTACTAGTTACAACCCATGAAAATTTTCATTCACTAATCAATTTTCCAAATAATATTCTTATAGTTAGCCTTAAATATGTTTCATTATTTTCAAATCTTTTTCATTCCAATCTCTTCATGGTTTCACCTCATTGACATCCACACCACCAACAAGTTAGCCTTTTATTCATTCAACAGCCTCACATAACAATGTTCCTTCCTATTCTTACAACATGATCATTTTCCCCTTATTAAAAAAAAAACACAATTTATCCGTAGAAATATTAATAACAAAAACATATTTTACCATTACATCCATAAACCCTAACAGCCACACAATTCTAATTTCAACAAAACATGTGTTTAATATGGTTTTCTAAATTTTGTCAAAACTAGCAATAGATGCAAAAATACAATACTACATTAGATTATATTTTTAAACCCAATGGCCAGAATATAGAACTTGGAGTTTTGCACAATGTATCTCAAAATCAAAATTAGAGAGGGTCCAATGGTGGAAGAGAGAGGAATCAGTTGGCAACTGAAACTTCCTTGAATGGTGTTTTGTTTTGTTTTTCAAGATATTTTCGATCGAGATTTCTATCAAATAGAAGGTGATTTTTCCAATCCCTCTAATCATATGGTACAAGCTAGTGAGAAGAACAATATACTCAAAAATAACCAAGGTCTAGAGGTTTTTTCAAGAGATATGACAGCTAGAGCATACTACCTTTTATGGGAGCTCATCCAAATTCTACACATCTCTCTCTAACCAAATTTTCTCTCTTGTTTCTCACTCCCTTTTTTTAGCTAGTACGTCTCTTTGCTTTTTTAAGGCAAGCTTTCCATTAATTACAAGTTTGTCCCTTATTTATGCCTCTATGTATTTTATTTTATTTTTCATGTAAACTATCCACTTTTTCTGCTTAAATTGTTAATACTTATGTAGCTCTGGTTGAGTTAAGGTCTTAAAACAAGGCAGGACAACATATTAATATGCTATATGCAAAATTATATTTTAATCCAACAATTGGATTGAGAGTTTTGCTCTTTAATGTATTATTGGTGAGTTTATGACTTTTCATCAACAATTTAAATTTTCTTGTCCCATCCTCGCATAAATCATATCAATTATCTTTCTAAACCCTTAGGGTTATTTATTATTTCAAAATATAATCATTCTAAGTTTTCCACCACTATTTATTTATTAGGTTTACTATCGTTTTAAAGGCAACGTCACTGATTTTTAACTAGTGTTTGCACCTACAATCCTGTATTTTTTTTATTGCAATATCCTTTCCTATAATTTATTTTTTATGACCTCGCTTAATCCTAAGAATTTTTTTATCATTTTCCTTATTATTTTATCCGTTAAAACATGCTACCAGTTTCTCAATCGTAATGGATTCTAAACTAAAGTTCATTTGATAAAGGTTATCCCCTCCATTGTACATCACAATTATTTTTATTATCATCATTTATTTATTCTTTATTATCTTTATTTTCATCACTCTCTAAGGTCTTACATTTACACAGGGGTTTACATAAGAGATTGTCTAAAAATTTGTCTAAAAAATTATTACCTGTAAATACACATCAATAAATAAATCCATTTGATTTTTACACTTATTATGGAATTCAACTATTCCTTTTCATTTTTTTTTTCTCTTCTTCCTTTTCTCTCTTAATTAAACTAAAACTAAATCTAGTGCTAGTTTTATTCACAATATATATATATATACAACAATAGAAAAAAATAGAAAAAGAAAAGTTTCTTTATATCTCTTCTAATAAAATCAATAACTTAATAAAAAATCTTCTTAACAAACCATAAGTTCCAGAACATTAAAAAAGAAAATGTTCTTCAACGAATAATAGGAAAAAATAGGGAAGAGAAGTAGACTTACCTGGCGTAGAGGCATGAAAGATGAAGATTGTTCCTGGTGTTGAGGATGGAAAGAGAAAGGGAGAGAAGATACAAGAGAGAAAGGACAAAGAAGATGAAGAGAGAGAGGTAGCAGGGAGAAGAAAAAGAAAAGAAAACGTGAAACAAATGAAATTAGAGGTTCTAGTTTTTTAATTGGGTTTTTAACCTACAACATTACCGATGTGCAATTAAATATGAATTAATTTTTACATTTAATTGATAATATCATTGGTAATTAAAACATAATAATAAAATCACGATAATAATTATTTTATCAGTTAACAATAGCTCATTGTAAAATACAACCCAAAAGATTGCATTACAATCAATTTTATTAAATATTTATGTTTTACAAATTAATTAGAATTGTCTTCTTGTTTTTCAATCTCATCATCGTCATGTCCATCATAATCTTCTTTATTAAATTAGCGTTCATCAATATCATCATTTTTATCGATTTTTTTATGTCTACTGATTTTTAATATATCATTCAACACCTCAACATCGACAAAATATTCTTAGATATGAAATTTTGAATTTGGGATTGAATATTGACATTGTTAGCATGATATATAGTGAGTTTATGCTTAATATTGATGAAAGAACAAAATTATAAATCACAAGAATAATAACAAAGTTTAAAAATATAATATTTTATAATTTGGGAATGAATGGTGAAATTATAAACATGTAGAACTTCTTAAAAAAAGCCAAGAAAAAAATAGAAATCAAAATAATAATATCAAACTATAATTTTGTGTTGAGGAGAAAGAGAAAAAAAAGATTCACTAGTGACAAACTAGACCACTAACATTGACATATATCGCTTCACGAAGAAAAGGGCATGAAAATGCTTTTAATGATACGACTCAAGGGTATTTTTGGACATCAAAAGGCGGTGTAGCGAACAAGCACCCCCCATGTGGCTTTTAGTGTTGTACACACTTATATCCTTTTATATATATTTATCGAAATACCAAATTTTCCTTAAGCTATCATGATAATAATAAAAAAAAAAAAAAAAGCTTTGTGAAATAAAAGCCCTTTGACTATACTTTTAAATGTTTTTTTTCTCTTAAGAGCACTTTGATGATTTTACCATAATCTTTATTTGTTTATTATTTTTATATTTGGTTAAATATCAAATTGCTTTTTAGCTAATATTATAATAATGAAAAGATTCATTATGAAAATACATAATGTTTTGGATCCAAATTTTTTTATTCCAACGGTTTTTTTTTTTCATTTCATTATGCAATTGAGATGTGAAAAAGACTTATTTATTCTCATTTATTTGATAGTGACTAATGACCTATGTGAAATGATTTGAATGACTTTGATAGCTAGTGTTAAGTTTTTTAGATGAAAGGACACAATCATATTATATTGTTCCAATTAATAGTGTAAATGAGCTATAGTGTTTTCCAGAGCCAATTAGTTTTTTTTTAATAAGTTTTGTGACTAGTGTCTATTGATTATTTTTATGTTTATTGTAAAATATGCATTAAAAAAATCAATATAGTTTTTTGTATTTTCTAAATATATTTTTAATTAGTTTTTACTTAATTTTTGTTAATCAAGTAGTGTAGTTATCGAACATGGTTTAAGGTATGACCTAAAAGAAAAATCAAGTCACTATGTCATCGAGTCAACTTGCAGGTTTTTTGTTTTGTTTCTTATGTATCCAAAATAATTTTATTTTAGTTTTTTTTAAATAGTTTTGACTTAAATAAATTTGGATTGAATTTAGTTAGGTAATTCAGGTTGTAGATCAACCTATCGAGTCACCTGAATTAGTCAAATCAATGTCAAAATTGATTTTAATTAAAACTCAATTCGGATCAGACTCTGGGTTGTGGATTTGCTAAAATTATACAATCTTGTGATATTGTATTTTCTCCAAAAAAAAAAGAGAGATAGAGTAAATAATTTTCACAATGATCTAATTGGTAATTTCAATGCTAAAGAAGAGGAGGAGGTATCCACTATATATACATATATATATATATATATATATATATATATATATATATATATATATATATATATATTACCTAACATCTAATTGTCGTGGATGTTTTAGTGTGCAAAACATTGTGGACTCTCTCTTAAATCACTGTGGATTGCGGAAGTGTGCACCCGTTTTTAGCCTTCGTCTTCTCGGCAAATTGTGCGGGTAAAATGGGGTCATTTTCGGTTTTTCCTGTTTTTGTCCTTTTTTTTATTTTAATCAGATATGAACAGTGTATTAAAGTTTTTGTCCCTCAAGCTGGACAAAATAGTGTTATGCGCCCAGGGTTAAGGGTGTAATTGCACGCGTACGGATCGGTCCGGTTCGCCCGGTCCGCCGCAACTCTTTTTTTTTATAAAAAAAATGGCTAAATACGGAAATAGCCCCCAATAAGACAAAATTATTGACTTGGACGCAAGGGTGGGATGGTAATTGTCCCATTTTTTATTATTTTTCTCGGAATATTGTCGGCGCGTGTGGTCCACGCGACCGACAGTATTTCGCCTCACGCCCTGTTAAAGTGGCGCGTGCAGGCTGATAGAGTCACCAGAAATGGACTACCAGCGTCTCAGTCGATGCGCCTCCGCGTGGTCTTCCTCCCGGTGCGGCACGTTCTGTCCTCCGACAACTGTGTATGCGTTGGTGGCCGGTTAAAGCCGTTCGTTCCGTTTCTCTCTCTCCTGCATACAAATGTACAGTTGAGGCCCCCAGGTTTGTTGACTTTTCACTTTGGTCCCTGGACTTTCAATTTTCTGTTTGGTACAGAAGAGGCCCCAGGTTTGGACTTTCACTTTGGTCCCTGCATTTTTAATTGAGTCCTTCGTTTGAAATTAATGAAATGTTAATGTTTCACTTCGGTCTTCCTTTTAATTTCCGGATTGAGTTAAAAAACCTTAATATATTCGGTACGGAAGTTGTAATTTTTTCAATTTTGTCCTTTGATTTAAATTGATTATATAATTGATTTTCATTTTGGCCCTTTTACTTTTAATTATAGATTTTAATCCCTATATGTTATTTTTTAATTTGATCTTTTGTTAAAGTTTTTAGGGTTTTTTAAATCTTACATTTATTTTCTTTCATTATTAGCACAAATATAATAATAATAATAATAATAATAATAATAATAATAATAATAATAATAATAATAATAATAATAATAATAATAATAATAATGTTTTTCTTGCTTACTCTTTTGTTAATGTTTTTTTGGTTTTTTCCCTCTGGATAATTTGATAATTTTTATTCCCTTGACAGTAATAAAAATGATAATTTTTATTTTTATTTGTTTTTTTTCTTCTATTAATTTTTTTTGGATTTTTGTGGTCCTTCATTTATTTATTTTTTATTTGATAATAATAATGATAATAATAATAATTTAATTGTTTTTCTTGCTTAATCTTTTGTTAATATTTTTGAGGGTTTTTTTTCCTCAGAATAATTTGATCATTTTTATTGTGTTGACAATGATAACAATGATAATTTTTAGTATTCATGGTTTTTTTAGTCTTTCATTTATTTTATTTTATTCATTATTAACACAATAATAATAATGATAACAATAATAATAATAATTAGAATAATTTAATTGTTTTTCTTGCTTACTCTTTTGTTAATGTTTTTTAGTTTCTTCTTGTTCGGGATAATTTTATAATTTTTATTGTTTTGGCAGTGATAACAACGATTGTTTTTGTTTTTGTTTTATTGTTTTATTTGATCTTTTGTTCAAGTTTTTTGGAATTTTTTTCTCTTTCATTTTTTCCCTTTCATTATTAACACAAAAAAATAAATGAAAATAATAATAATAATAATAATAATAATAATAATAATAATAATAATTTAATTGTTTTTCTTGCTTGCTATTTTGTTCATGCTTTTTATTTTTTTCCCTCGGTATAATTTGATAATTTTTATTGTTTTGATAGTAACAACAATAATAATTTTAGATGTTAAGACTCCGATGTTGCTATTGTTATAATATTTTAAATTAATATTGCTTCCTTTTCCCCATTATTGTTTTCATAATAATAATAATAATAATATTTTAATTGTTTTTCTTGCTTGCTATTTTGTTCATGCTTTTTATTTTTTTTCCCTTAGTATAATTTGATAATTTTTATTGTTTTGATAGTAACAACAATAATAATTTTAGATATTAAGACTCCGATGTTGCTATTTTTATAATATTTTAAATTAATATTGCTTGCTTTTCCCCATTATTTTTTTCATTATTATTATTTTTATTTGCTCTTTGTATTAAATAATTTTTATAATTTTACTATCTACACAATAATGACGATGATTTTAGTTATTACTTTTTTTTCTAATAAAAATATTTTGCTCTTTTTTTTAATATTGGTTCGCGCTCTTTTTTTATCTTTTATGGCATAATACCTACATTCTAAAAGATGTATTCTATGCTTGCGCAATAAACTATACTTAAAAATTTATACATTTTATCTCCTAATCTTTAACTTTTATGTAGTTATATCATATAAATTTATCGTTGTGGATTTATTTATGTTAAATTATATACACAAGAATGCCCGCGGCACCGCGCGGGCAATATAGCTAGTATATATATATATATAATGAAGATCAGTTTGAGTATTATTTAAAAAACAATATTAGAAAATGCAACATTTGTGAAAAACAGTAAAGAAGAAAATTCATCCAATTATCAACCAAATGCGTTATCATTCTAGACAATTATTAGCAGAAAATGTGGAAGACCTGCAGGAATGCAACTTTCCTTTATAGAAAAGGACACGAATGAAAACAAAATCTTGAAGGAAATTATAACACAATTATAACAAACCGTAAGGGTCAATATTAAAATAACAGCTCTCTAACATCCGCCAAAACTGCAAATTATTGATGGAGAGAGGCTCAACGGCTAGTATGAAAACGGTAACCTCAACGGTCGAAAAATTCAAAAGTCTCTAACTCCCCACCATCCCCTCTAAAAATCCCAATCTTCTCTTCATTTCTCTCTACGTCTCTCCCTCCCTCCCTCTCTCTTCTTATCTCCGCAAGAGACGTCACTCTGATTTACCAAAACTGACCATAAGAAAAAAAAAAGTAAGAAAAAAAAAATCCGTTTATTTTTCAATATGATGCAAGATATGTGGAATGCACCACCTGGTTTCAGACCAACAAAATCTGCACCAACTTCACCAGCAAAGCCGCTTGGTGTTTCAAGAACTCGCTCTGAGTCATTTCATGCCATCCACAAAGTCCCTGTTGGTGACTCTCCTTATGTTAGAGCCAAAAATGTTCAGGTAAATTAGCTGCACATCTTTTTGGGTCTTCAAATTGATTAGAATATGTTGTTCTTTTGGATTCGATAGGTGTTTGGAAGATTTTATTGATGGGTTTTTGATTGTTTTAATGTATGCTTTGATTAGTTGGTTGATAAAGATCCAGAGAAGGCAATACCTCTATTCTGGGCGGCAATAAATGCTGGGGATAGAGTGGATAGTGCATTGAAAGATATGGCTATTGTTATGAAGCAACAGAATCGGGCTGATGAAGCAATTGAGGCTATCAAATCCTTACGACATAGGTGTTCAGATCAAGCCCAAGAGTCTCTCGATAACATTCTTCTTGATCTTTACAAGGTCTCTTACTGATTCCACTCAAGCCCATTTTCGTGTTTTTTTTTAACACAGCAAATACTTATTTAGTTTGATTTCCTTTCTTTTAGAGATGTGGAAGATTGGATGACCAAATAGCATTGTTGAAGCACAAGTTATACTTGATTCAACAAGGTTTAGCTTTCAATGGGAAAAGAACAAAGACTGCAAGGTCTCAAGGGAAGAAATTTCAGGTTTCTGTGGAACAAGAAGCAACAAGATTATTGGTAAGGAGTTCGATGTCCTTCGGCTCTCTGTAGTCTCTGAAATGTTATGGTAAATGTCTACTTATTAGGTTGATTCTTTGTTTCAGGGGAACTTGGGATGGGCATTGATGCAACAAAACAATTACATTGAAGCAGAAGATGCCTATAGAAGGGCACTTGCTATTGCACCTGACAACAACAAGATGTGCAATCTTGGGATTTGTTTGATGAAACAGGGGAGAATTAATGAGGCTAAAGAGACATTACGCAGAGTGAAACCAGCAGTGTCTGATGGGCCACGAGGTGTAGATTCCCATCTCAAAGCCTATGAAAGGGCACAGCAGATGCTCAAGGATCTTGAATCTGAGATGATGAACATAGGAGGCGATCGGGTTGAACAAAGTAGGCTCTTTGATGCATTTCTTGGTTCTTCATCGATTTGGCAGCCGCAGCCTTGTAAGGATCATCATAGTGTCTTGCCAACAACCAGTGCAAAATCTTCTCATGATGATTTCTCCGATGAGAATGTCGATTCCAATATAGTAGCCCAGATGGGGCTTCCTCAACAGAAAACTATCAAACAGTTCACTACTCCTCCTTTAGGGAATTTATGGAATGTTGATGCACCTCCGTTTTATTCCTCCAAATTGGTGATGGAGCCAATTAAGGAACCAATTGGATATCATCAATTCCATGATAAACTTAAGAGGACAAGGTCAGGAAATGCTGCTTGTTCAAACAGAAAGATTGAAATGGGGTTGTTCGCTGCACCATCTGCGGAAACAAAGACGAGGAGACTATCAGATGAAACTGAAGACAAGGTGTCACAGTTGTTGCCAGATAATGATGACTTTGAAGAGGCCATCCTCGCAGCCGTTCTAGGTTCAGGAAGAAATGCAGGGAAAACAGGAGGGAAGGTAGTTGAAACTGCAAATTCTGGGACCTTTCAGCAGAAGATGGAAAAGCGACTCAAGGTTTTCCAGGACATCACCCTCTCTCTCAGCCCAAGAGCCTGACTTTAACTTAGTTACCACCCTAAACTAATTTAAACTCAAAGAGTTAATACTTTAATCCTAGGATGGAGATAAACTTTTTCTCCTTGACCCCTGTTCCTCCTCAGAGGAAGGAGTTACGCGGTGTGCGGCGGCGGTGGGGTGGAAGTAGTAGCAAGCAAGATTTTGTGGGTTTTTCACTACACGCACAATCATGTTATCTATCTATTTATTTCATTTATTTGTCAGCAGCCTCTTGAATAAGGCGCATGTTAACTTGATAATAATTCAATGTCACATCTCTTGTAGTTCTATCCTACGAAAATGTAGTTCTAGCCGTTTCAGGCATGGATGGGGAGAATGGAGAGATTCTTCATTCATAAACTCTATAAAATAATCGTTCTTTCAATCAGGATGAAAGACTCTATGAATACTCTCAATCAGTAGCTGTATCAGGCCTTCGATAATTGATCTCCATCTACGAAGAACGCGTCAAATGGATACTATTAATGGCGAATGACATGCAATTTCCACATTCCTTAAATGTGATGCTCCTGCAACTAAAATGAGTTTGAAGAGCATGTTTTTTCCGGTACAAGGAACAGACACATCCAGACATCATAGAAAAGCCACACCCAAGTCGATAACAAAACTTGTGTTGCATCTGGAAGACGCCCTCTTCAGAAGATTCTTTCGAGTCCTAAACAAGAAACAGAAAATTTTACAGTGCAGCAATAAAAGGAATGCCGATGGACGACGCACCTTACGGCCCAGAACAAAATCAATAGTGTGGGTCCTCCGGTGACTATTTGTCAGCACATCTAAACATGATGGAGAATTAGTCAAGCCAAGTTGTAGATTGACATTAAAAGTCCTGATGCGGGAAAGGTAATTAACAAGAAATCTTTAAGAACAACATAGCCACCTGATAATAAAGGGCATGCAGCATATGTAATTTTGGGATGTTTGTCCATGATTCCCTCTGTTAACAAATAATGATAATAACAAGCAGACCATTAGCACAACAAGTTTTTAAAATATCAATAATAAGCTATCTCAATAATATTGTTTTTAAAAATATCATATTAATTAAGTTTTTTTTTAAAAAATTAAATCATATTTTTGTTGATCGTTTTGATAATTGCCTTTGGACTATACTGTTAAGGAACCATCTCACCTAAGAGCTTAAGCTTATAGGTAAGGCCCCCAGAATATGATTTATATTATTCTCTAACACACCCTCTCAAGTGAAAGCCTTTTGGACTTGAAACTTGCACAAACCCACATTACCTTGTGCTTGATTTTTTTATCAAATAAAAGGGGGTGGTGAGATTTGAACTTGTGACCGTTGGGTCAACAAGGCTCTGATACCATGTTAAGGAACTATCTCACATAAAAACTTAAGTTTATAGATAAAACCCCAGAATATGATTTATATTATTCTCTAACATAGCCAAGTAAATTGAATTATGTCAAGAAACTCTACACTATTTATATTGAAACATAAACTTGATAAGGAATCAGATCGATGATTACAACTTGTTTGCAAAAGATTTTCTATTCTTTTTTGAAATGAAAGTTTTTTTTTTGTTCAGCCCGTAGCATCAGCTCGTTTTGGCAACTGCATTTTTGGCCTTAAAACTCACATCAATATATCCTTAATTTAACACCTTAGCTAAAAACAACATGAACAACCCGACTTAATATAGGCGAACGTACAACGAGAAGGGAGGGATAAAAGAGCATCAAAAGCACCATTTTTCTTTTCTTTTTCCAACTTTCTTCTCTAATGGCCACTCATTCTCTTCTGATCTTCTCCCTGACCATTTATGCCATGGCATTTTCGATCAATCTGTCGCGTGCAGACCCGAGAACAGACTATGTTATGCGTATGTGTGGCAAAGTGCACGTTCAAAATGTGTCAAACTACTTCAAGTATTATTCAAACATCACAGATTACATGCAAGATGAGATTTATCGCAACAAGTTTGCATTTAAGGATGTAGGAGAGCCGCCAGATCGGTTGTATGTGCTTGCTCAATGCATGGATGATCTAACTAACGAGGAATGTGCTATGTGTTTCACACAAATTAGTACTCTCATCCCCAGCTGCTTTCCTAGCACCGGTGGTCGCGTTTATTTTGATGGATGCTTTATTAGGGCTGAGAATTATAGTTTCTATCGAGAAGTTCTTGGTCCTGAAGATACGAAGGTGATCATGCTTTCTTTAAACCATAAATTTAAAATTTCCTAATTTCTTTCAATTAATTGGCAATTGAATGCACATCAGTTTAAGATTCTAAATTACCTTAATTAACGAGTTATTAAGTTCTTATCTGTTGATATGCTGATGGAAAATATTTTGCATTTAATTGCCAATATATAAGCTCTGTGGCTCCATTGGCTTGTTTTTTTCTCCATCCCCACCTGGATCGATTTTGCATTCTAACTTTTCGATTATCATGTGATCTTACCGGGCGTTAGGTTTGATGCATTTTCAACCTGGAGTTTCCTAATAAATTTTGATCAAGATGCCTCGCTAGCTGTTAGGATCTGATATTAATTATGCTAACAAGTCGATCTTGCCTTCAAACCCTAGGAGGTTTTGGTTGGGATTCAGAGATGTGGAAAAGCATCTTCATTGTGTAGCTCATGGTTTGTTGGGCCTCTCAGATGACAAAAAATAAAAAACTTGATCACACCTGAAATCTGCAGAGCTTGTGAAGTTTTTGAGCTATTTTTTAAAGAAAGAGCTTTAATTTAGAGGTTTATCTCTCATTATTCGGCTATAAATTCTTTCTTCATTGAATATGTGATACTGACCTTTCTCTCCGGGAATTTAATGGGAGTAGAGATGCAGTGGCATCGTAAGCAAGAGGCAAGAGTTTAGTGTTGCAGTAGATGAAGTGCTGAGTCAGATGTTATTGAAGGCTCCGAGTTTCCGAGGCTTTGCTTCCATGCATGAGACTTCAAACGGCATATCTGCCTACGGGATGGCGAGTTGCTGGAAGATCTTGGACCGTGATTTGTGTTCCAATTGCTTGTCAGAGGCGGTTGCGTCTGCCTTATCTTGCATTCCATCCACGGAGGCGCGTGTTCTTAATGCTGGCTGCTTCCTACGCTATTCTGATGCTTCATTTGCCAATGATTCTAATGGTGACTATTCCGAAGGTTAGCCCATTTATCTATTAATTACAAATCTATCGACTTCAAAATGTTAGCTTGACTTTCCACATGCATGGTCTTTTGTTTTTCATTCAACGATAGTTTTCAGAGAACATATATATATATAGGGCTAATTTATTGCAGCATTCTCTCGCAGAAGAAGTATTTTCCTACGTTACATACATCATGGGCGTGGGTCTGATCTGCGTATTTGCAATCGGTATTGGTGTTTGCGTGGGTAAACTCTCCTACAGAAGAAAGATCCGTCTCAAACAATCGGAAGGTAATACACAGATTACAATATATTCAGATTTTCATTGATAAAACCCCTCTGCAGAAACAAGAAGTACGTAGCTAGTGTTTATATGATAGTATATATATATATTGAAGCAGAGAAATAACCTGTTTTTCCATCGTTAATCATTAAAGAGACGGAGGACTTGGTATTAGAGGAGAGGGTGCAGTACATGCAGTTCAAGTATGCGACCCTCGACACAGCAACTCAAAGTTTCAGTGAAAGCAATAGGCTAGGCCGTGGAGGATTTGGTGAAGTGTTTAAGGTATCTGAGACACACACATGCATGAAACTTAAATTTCATTTTGTTTCTGCTTCAATCCATTCCATGAATTTCTAGCTAAATATATGCGGATGATTGACCTGAAATGACCGCCAGGGAACCTTACCGGATGGTAGAGAGATTGCAATAAAGCGATTATATATTAGTAGAAAATTCCGAGTTCAAGAGATTCGTCATGAAATGGATATTATCGGTATAGCCCAGCACAAGAACTTGGTTCGATTCCTCGGTTGCTGCTTCACCACCATGGACAGCTTCCTTGTCTATGAATACCTAGCAAACAGAAGCCTGGATCTCATTTTATTTGGTAAGCTATATATATATATATATAGAATAATTAGCTGGTGTTTGTTCTGGGAAATGATATTTACCCGTACGTACGTTCTAGCTTAGTTTAATTATTTCTAAACAATCTGAAAATTTCTGTGCAACCACCCACGGAAGCAAGATCCGGAAAAGAAGAAAGAAGTTGATTGGAAGAGAAGATTTCTAATTATCGAAGGAACAGCTGAAGGTTTGGAGTACCTCCACAAATATTGTCACGTGCGGATCATTCACAGAGACATCAAAGCAAGTAACGTCCTGCTAGATCTGAGATACAGACCCAAAATCTCAGATTTCGGACTCGCAAGATTTTATTCCCCTGATCATTCCCTCGCCAACACTGCCATTGCTGGAACCCTGTAAGCGTTTATATTCAACTATCAAGCATCAATTTATATTTATATGCAAATTAACTCACATTGTCGTCCTAATTAAAACATGATTACTCTTCTGGGTGCGTTAAGGGGTTACATGGCGCCTGAATACATTGCCAAGGGAAGGTTAACCGAGAAGGTGGATGTTTATAGCTTTGGAGTTCTCGTCATCGAAATGATCACTGGAGTGCAAAACAACAAATATCAATCCGAGAAAACATATGAAACTCTACTCACCTGCGTAAAATTCCTGTCACCTTCTTATACATTTGCCTATATATATAGTGGTAGAACTATATAAATGCATTTATGATGTCCAAAATGTATGTCAATATATATAAATTAATATATATATGTTACAGTTCATGTCTGCGAGCTGCGCTCTCAGCTTTTTCTTCCCCTTTACAACAGGCATGGAAGCATTTCCAGTCGAGCACAGTGCAGGGGATCATTGATAAGAGTATGGAGATTGAAGATGCTGAAGAAATCCAAAGGGTTGTTCAGATTGGTCTGTTATGCACTCAGGAGTCACCAAATCTCCGACCAACAATGACAGAAGTAGTTCAAATGCTTAGGAAAGAGGAGGTTGAACTGCCTTCACCTTCCAAGCCTCCTTTCACAGATGAACTCATGGAATTAAATTATTTAGGCAGCTTCGACCGACACCATCCTTCTGGCTTGTCAACATAACAGCTAGCTACAATTTTAAAATAGAAACATCGAACCGTTTGCCATGATGCGCTCCGCCATAGATAGAACCAGCGGTATACCCGCGCGATGCGGCGATTTTTTTTTTTTATCAATGTAGAAAATTGATTGTTTTTATATGTATTGTATTTTATTATTTTAATATTTAGTTAGTATAATTATAATTGATAAAATCTATGTAATCAAAATGAAAAGTGACCCGTATATTTTTTAATTGTAGATAACCTAAGTAAATTTGTATTTTTTTTATGTTATCCGATTTATTCATTATATGATTATATTAAATGTATTTAAGAATACTGATATTAATTTTTTTTATTCAAAAAATCATAGGTCATGTTTTCTTCTCCCTATATATATTCCTATAAGATAATATCCAATAAATATTAGAACATATAATTAATGAAAGACTAAAAATATCCTAGAAACTTTAACAAAAGGAAAAAAAAATATCATTGTCATTTCTGTCAAAACAATAAAAATTATTAAATTATACGGAGAAAAAAAAACATTAACAAAAGAGTAAGCAAGAAAAACAATTAAATTATTATTATTATTATTATTATTATTATTATTATTATTATTATTATTACTACTACTACTACTATTATTATTATTATTATTATTATTATTATTATTATTATTGTGTTAAGTACAAAATTAAAATTCGAAGACAAATTTTTTTTATGTTATTCGATTTATTCATTATATGATTATATTAAATGTATTTAAGAGTACTGATATTAATTTTTTTTATTCAAAAAATCCTAGGTCATGTTTTCTTCGCCCCTATATATATTCCTATGAGATAATATTCAATAAATATTAGAACATATAATTAATGAAAGACTAAAAATATCCTACAAACTTTAACAAAAGGAAAAAAAATAAATATCATTGCTATTATTGTCAAAACAATAAAAATTATTAAATTATACGGAGAAAAAAACAAAACATTAACAAAAGAGTAAGAAAAAAAAACAATTAAATTATTATTATTATTATTATTATTATTATTATTATTATTATTATTATTATTATTATTATTATTATTATTATTATTATTATTCTTGTGCTAAGTACACTTATATATACATGGACAAAAGTAGGGATTATTCTTGAAACATAAAAAAATAAAAGTATAAGGGCTGAAATGAAAATCAAATATAAAGGGATTAAATTGAAAAATTAAAAGTCCAAGGGCTGAAATGGAAACCACATTTATTATCAATTTAAATCAAAGGACAAATATGAAAAAATCAAAACTTGTGTACCGAATTTATTGAGCTATTTACAGCCAATCCGAAAATTAAAAGTAGGAGGACCGAACTAAAACTATATATTATAATGATTTTGAATTGAAGGACGCAATTGAAACAAATCAAAACTTCTATAATTGCAATAACGGCCAGAACAACAAATTCGGGAGTGCAGGGACTGAAATGAACTTTGCCAAAAACACTGCTTCGCTGACGTTAGCTTGCGCAGGAGGAGAGAGAAATGAGGGGAGGAATTCAAATGCCCATTGACACGTACCTGGGAACCACATGTATACACGCGCCGCCCCATGTGGAAGAGCGCATGGCGAAAAATTGTTCTAGACGCCGATTGATCATTTTTGGACGCCGTATGACGCAGCACGCGCCGCCCGAAGCACGCGCGCGCGCGGAAATAGACGGCGCGTGATGGGACGCGCCAACAGTAATCCGGAACGAAAAGAATAAAAAATTAGCTAATTACCATTTTGCCCCTCCCACCTTGTGCGTTATTTTGTCGTTTTCGAGGGCTAAAACGGTGACTGCACTGTTTGAAGAAATATTAAAAAAAAAAAAACCGCTCGCCCGAACCGGGCCGGACCGGATCGGAATGGCCAATTACCTCAGAGCCCCTGAAACCGGCGGCGTTTTTTGTCTTTTTCGGGGGCTTTTTTCGCCAATACACTGTAGAAAAAACGAGAAAAAAAGGCAGAGGTGCACCCGCGAAGCACCGGGCGAAATTGCCAATACACAGTGCACATGAGTCTTGAGCAACAATAATGAATAGTGAATGACCAATATCGTTTAGTGTTTTTGTTAATTTTATTTTTGTCTCAATTCAGCATATGTAATTTTTTATATATTTTGGTTTTTATTTTTGTTTTTTACTTTAGTTTTTATCCCTTTAATTTTTTTGATCTTTTTGGGTTAGTTTTTATTTTTTGTTTGTAATTATGTATCTATACTCTTAGTTTTAACTTTTACTTTTTATTGCTATTTATCTCTGTATTAAATTCAGTTTGTATTAAAAAACAGAATAAATTTAGCTTTGGTGGCATGAAATGAGAGTGAAACTCTCTTTTATACACGTATAGTGAATGTTTTGTAATTAGTGATCTGTTATCTTTGCTTTTTTTTATCTGTTTATCTATATGTAGCCTGATATATTTTAATTTAAAGTGATTTTTATTTTAAAAAATCAAATATTTTATTTATTTATTTATTCTTGATATTATTATATTAAAAGTATTTCAAAACACTTAGATTAAATTAATTTAAGATTGAAAAAATCTTAGTTCATTTTTTAATATACTTTAATGTGTTAATATTAAACAAATAAAAAATATATAATTAGCCTAACATATTTTTAAGAAAAAATATTTTATAAATAATCGTTAACATTATTTTCAACATCTTATCTATAAAAAAATTAATATATAAAAAAAACTAAATAATCAAAAGTTTTAGGTAAATAGGAAAGAAAATAACAAAATAACTTAGATCGTGTTCGATAGTTTTGTAATGTCTTTTAATGATAATAATACTATTTTTTTTGTCCTTTAATTTTGTTCTTCAAATATTTTCATTTGTTCTTTATATCAATTTTTTTCAATATTGATAATATTGTTTTTGGTTTTACTTTCAATCAGAATAATAACAATGAGAATAATAATTTCAGTAATTTATCATTCGGTATTGTATTTATTAAGAATTACGTTTTATAATTTCTCTATATATAATGTTACAAATCTATATCCTGGATTAATGATTTGAAAAACTTATTATGGCTCAATATTATTTTTAATTTTTTATCTTATTTCTTTAAAATTGTATGACTTAAAATAGTATTGAAAAAATATTAAACAACAAAATTTATTATAATCCAAGCAATTATAATAATTATATTCATAATAGTAACTTTTTTCATTTGTTCTTCAAATCAAATAATATTTTCTTATGCTAATAATTTTTCTGCCTTTAATAAAAAGAATAACAATTGAAATAATTTAAAATCTGATGTTATATTTATTAAGAATTATTTTTTACACCTTCCTTATATATAATGGTTCAAATATAATAATTTATCATTTGATATTGTCTTCATTAAAAATCATGTAACTCAATGTTTTCTTTATTTTTATTTTTACTTTATTTGTTTAAAATTATATTATTTAACATTAGTACTATACACAAAAAATGTCCTATAATTAGATTTTTTTTTTAACATTACCTAATCAAAATTATGCCTAAATTGATTATTTCACTAAGATGTATAACATCATAAAAACGATCTAGCATCGTGAACAAAAACATTTTACATGTTAAAAAATCTAGCACCATTTTGCCTAGGTTTACCTTCTTCTTTGATATTTTTATTAATATGAATTAAATTATTATCATTATTATAATTATTTTTTTCATTATTGATATTTTTAATATTATTTTATGAGTTATTGTTATTATTATTATCATCAAAGTCATAATTATTAATATCATAAGCACTATACCCATCACAATAAATTACAATTGCTATTATTATTATGATTAGTAATGTAACTATTATTACCATAATTATAAATCTAAAATTATTATTATTACAACTGTCAAAACAATAAAAATTATTAAATTATCTAGAAGAATAGAAAAAAAAAACTTTAAAACTTTAACAAAAGAGCAAACAAGAAAAAAACTAAAATTATTAATATTATTATTTAAATAATGGACATAACAAAATTACTCCGAAGTATAAAAAACCTAACAACTTTAACAAAAAAACAAAAAAAAATAAATGAAAAATAAATAAATATTATTAGCTCATAAAAATCATTTTGACTTGAAGAATAAATTAAAAAAAAGAACAAGGAGAAAAAAAAAGAAATATTATTTTTCAAATGATCACCAACACATACTAATTTTATGGACTAAATTGAATAAAAATATAATCTCAACAAAAGAGAAAATAATAAAAATTTAAAATTAAAAGTAAGAGCATATAAACATGAACAAAATATAGGGATTGTTTCAGAAGTATCAAAACAATTAAAAGTAATTAAAATTAAATAAAAAATTAAAAGAATAAGGGTCATAATGAAAAAAAACAATACATGATCAATTTCAATCGAAGGACATAATTGAGGGATTTAAAGCTAAACCCAAAATTAAAAGAATAATGACCAAAATGAAAGTTAAATATATATTCAATTTCAATTGAAGGAAAAAATTTAAACAAATCAAAATTTATATAATAAAAATCAAGACCAAACAAAACAATCAAAGGAGAAGGGACTCACTGAAAAAACTATAAACCGAAAGGACTTCCATGTAATTTAGGTTGTAATAGAGAGAAAAAGAACAACTGACCACCGTCAAGTTTTCGACCACCGTAAGACAACACGTGCACCACCATATGAAAAAAGACATGACAACACATACGATGAGACGCCAAATGAATGTTTTTCATCACTGCACGATGCCGCATGCTCCACCTGCAAGGAGCATAAGGAAGAAAATCATCGACGCGTCCGACCGACATGCATATAATATTTCTCGAAAAATATAATCAAAACATATACAATTACCTAAATACCTTTACAACCAACTCTTGGATTTTATCTTTTCTGAGGGCATATCTATATTGTATTGTTTTGATACATTTAAAAAACCAGAAACACACTCACCCATTACTCTTGGTTTTTATATTTTTTGGGTAATATAATTATTTCATTGTTCATAGCAGTTTAAAAAATCAAAAATGCCCTCAGGTAGTCAACTGTTTGTTGTCTGCTGACAGGAGTTTACTGTACAAAAAACCCCCGGAAAAGACTCAAATACACTCTAACAATCAGAGAATGTCAATCAGTTTCATGGAAAAGTTAAAAATGCCCCCCCTAAGACGAGGACTTAATTTTTAACTCACTCAGGGGTAAAAAATAATCACACTATTACAATCCACAGTACACTATGCCTACTGCTATAGTAAAAAACTTACACGGTATAACTCTTTATTTAACTCTCTCTCTATATATATATATGTGGAGAGAGAAAGACAGACACACATTATTACTTAGAAGTTTAGAACACAGAGCTTGTTTGTTATCGAATCATTTTCTTAAAAAAAAACATTTTTTACTTCAAATTAATTTCTTGTATACTTTTTAATTATTTTGATATGTTTATGTAAAAAAAATAAAAAATAAATTATGAAGGACAATTCTCAATCAATCCAAAGTTACATGATGAAATTGAGAAAAAAAATAGTTTTAAAAAATAAATAAAACACTAAATTCGAGTTAAACTACCCAACTCATTACTCAAATAGTAAAACCATGATAAAATCATAAAAAATAAACTAAAACAAATCATTAAGCTTAATTTTTAATCAATAAAATATTAAAGAATATTTTTTTTAAAAAATAATTAAGTAAATTGATTGGCAAAGATTGAATAAAAATTAAATTAACTTCCCAAAAAAAAACTGTATCTTTGAATCCTTTATCTCACTAAAAAAACAAATTGTACTTGGCATGCATGTATTATCCAATGCAGATGACATTATAAACAATAAACTTATTTGATATTGCATTTCAAATATACTTTTGAAAGCAAATATTTTTTTATTTTAAATTTATTTTTTATATATTTTTAAATTTTTTTGATATACTGATATTAAAAATAAATTTAAAAAATAAAAAAATAATTACATTTTAATATATTTTTAAATAAAAAATACTTTTTAAAATAACCCACTAAACATCAGCCATGCTGGGGTTGTGTTAGTAAAAGATGAAACATAGCCCAAGCTCATATCCCATCAGACCCGAATACTTTCTATTGACTGAAAAAGCCCATACCGCCCAAACACTTTCTATTCCCTGACAGAATTTCAGACAATTAAACCACAAGGAACCAAAAACCCTAGCTTCTCCTTTTAGTTTTAACTTTTAACTACAAAACCACTCCCCCATTTCCCCCTGGATATCCATATCAAACACAAACCCTAGCCGCAGACTCCATTATACCACAATGAAGTACAACCCAAGAGTCTCCTCCTCCCGCCGAAAGAGCCGTAAGGCCCACTTCACGGCGCCATCCTCCGTGCGTCGTATCCTCATGAGCGCACCACTTTCCACTGACCTCCGTCAGAAATACAGCGTGAGATCCATGCCTATCCGAAAAGACGATGAGATCCAAGTTGTTCGTGGGACATACAAGGGAAGGGAAGGGAAGGTTGTCCAGGTTTACAGGAGAAAATGGGTTATTCATATCGAGAGGATTACAAGGGAAAAGGTTAATGGTTCCACTGTTAACGTGGGAATTAACCCTTCCAAGGTGGTGATCACTAAGCTCAGGCTTGATAAGGACAGGAAGTCCCTGCTGGATCGCAAGGCTAAGGGGCGTGCTGTTGGTGAGAAGGATAAGGGAACCAAGTTCACTGCCGAGGATATCATGCAGAGCGTGGACTGATTCATGATTCATCATGAGGTTTTCGTTTTTGAAGGTTTAATGATAGGCGGTGTTTGGTTTTATAAGCTCTTGTTTTTGTTTTAATTACCAAGCTTATTTTTAATCAGTTTAATTGAACGTCATGAGGATTTTATTGAAGCTTAAGAAAATTGGATTGCCATTAGATTTGGTTATAATTGTCTGTCATAACCTTATGTGATTTGCGCGTGCTGTTCTTACATTGGTGCTTTGTGTTTTCATTTCTAGGCATCTAAGATAACGTCTCACATTTGATTTGATGGTGTGATTAGATGGAACTTTTATGTGCCTAATTTGAGTTTGCACACTCAATCGATCTGGTTGAGGGCTGTGCTGTTAATCATCTGATATATTCTATTTCTTGTTGGACTACAGATAAGATGGACTCTAATTATGTTTAGTGACCACCCAAAATCTGCAAATTGTGCTTTTTTAATTAAATTGCTTTCATTTTCTTCACTTCTTTTTCTGTGCTCGCGGTTTTTGTTTTAAATGTCTGGATGAATGCTTGTCTCTGATCTTCTGGATGATTATATGCTAAAAACATTTTGCTGGACCGGTGATTTTCAAGTTTGTAATTTTCATTTTAAATATGGCATTCAAATTCTGTTCTTTTTTTCCGTAACATTGTGTGTCTGTGCACGTGCAAGCGAGGTGATTTTTGTCACTGGAAAACGATAGTGTGGTTTCCAGAGAATATTGCATCATCTTCATCTTCATCTTCATCCTCGTGGATGTATGCTTTAAAATTTGCAGATGTTGGACCTTATGTTCCGACTGTCTATTAAATTAAATTTTCCAATTCTTCTTCTTCCTTGACTGCTTGCTAGAAAATGTCACAGCTACTCAACTTTGAGAGTTTTGCTTGTCCATTGTTTTTTCTAACTGATGATTAGCTTTTTGCTAAACTGCCTTTTGTAATGGCAACAATTCTTAATAATCTCTTACATGAAAAGGTAGTAGTTCCACCCTGTGAAGCCAGCTCTGTCTGTGGGTTGTGCCAATGTTTGAAAATCCACTTTATGGTATGATGTATGAACTTTTTATTGCTTGTTTTAGTGTCCATTAGTGCACATGCCCCTGCTACACTATGGATGAGATTTACTTTTTATTTTTATTTTCATCCTGCCAAAAAAGTATCTGAGCTTAGAGAACTAACTGATATTGTTACTTAACTTGGCTTGAGAGATGAAGTTTGTTTTGAATCTTGTTGGTCTCTTTTAGGCTTTACCTTCTACGAGATGTGTTTTTGTAGTCAAACCTGTGCATTGAGTCAACTGGTTTGTTGTCAAGTTTACTTCATTCCTTGACTTTCTTTTTTGTACCGTGCTCCTTCGTTAAAGAAATAAAGATAAAAAATTAAACCCCCCTCGCATTTGAATGCTTGCGTGATGTTTTTGGGGTATATATATATAGGGACACACACACACATATATATATATATATATATATATATATATATATATATATATATATATATATATATATATATATATATATTTTCTAAGATAATTGAAATAAATATTTGTAAATATGTACTCATTAAATATTCTCATACAGTTTGTTTATAATTTATTTCAGATTAGGCTCGTTATATTAAAATTATTATCATGAATATAATAATTAAGATTTTAATCTCATTTAAAAACTATAACATCATTAAATGATTTATTAAATAATATTGTAATAATAAACTTAGAAAGGATTTGTTTTAAATTAAGACTCCAACGCTCTTGGCTTACAATGAGGAAAGCGTTTGCTTAAGCTAGCCATTTAGGTTTGGATTGTTTTTGATGTGGTAAAGTAATTTTGTAAAAATTATATTTATTTTATTTTAAATTATTGTTTTTGTTATAAACTTGTATATTTTATATGTGGGTGTCTAATATTTTTATACATTCGTCTTATCTTATATTCATTTATTATTCTTTAGTTTATCTTAATCTTTCTAAGTTCATTTGAATATATATCTTTTTATGTTTTTTGAGTTTATAAGTATTTGTAAACATGTGTTTATAAATAAGTGTATTGTTGAGAAAAGAAAGAACATGTAATTACAAAGTTATATGAAATAAGAGTTCTCTTTTCATTTTGGTGTACATGATGTACCAAGGTAGTCAAAATTGAGATTTTGACACGAATCGAAAAGGGCTCTGAAAAATCGGATCGTAAGATCGGATCGTAAAATCGTAAGATCGTACCTAAATTTGTCCGTACAAAAATCGTAAAATTACAGCTAAAATCGTGTGAGAAGAAAAATTGTAAAATCGTATGTAAAATATTTCTGAATACAAAATAGCATAATTATGGACATAAAACTTAATTAGTTTAGGTTCATATATGATGTAAAATAACTTCAAAACACATTACAAAACAATTATGTCCATAGAATTTTATTAGGTAAAAACAAACATATTTAAAATAAATATTTTAATGATATGCTATATAAATCAAAATCAGTCTCATGTCCGTCATTTTCCTCGTTATTTTTAATACATTTATCAAAAGTATTATTATTGAAAGGATTATCAGTACTAAATTACTAATACTGGTATCAACAGTCAACATCAATATTACTAGTACTAGCTCTAACTCCAACAAATTATTTTGACATCAGGATATGAAAATGATGTAAAACATCATTTTTTTTTAATTTAAAGTAAAAAATAAAAAAAATTAAGTATAAATTTTAAAGTTAATATTACTGATTTTCAAGAGTGATTCCATGATATATATATATATATATATAATTTTTATTTTTTATAAAATCAACACAACAATTTTATTTTTTTATAATATATATTTTTTATAATTTTTATTATTCAATCCAAGGGTTTAGGTTTGCTTTCTTCAAGGAACACACTTACAGACTTACTTTCTATTAGCATTGGCTCTTTGTTTTAAGGGCCGCTAGCCAGTAGCCACCTCGTCCTCATGGCTTGATGCAGGTTGAGTCTTGACAAGTTAATATCCCACATCGGTGAATTATGAAAGAATCAAAGAATTTGTGGCTTTAAATATTGCAAGCTATCCCACATCGCTTAAAAAGACATCCAAACAATGAGTTGTATCTATAAATAATGCGCTGGCTTAACGCTTAAAGGTAGTAAAATTTTGACCGATCTGTAATTAATTACTTGAGCAGGATCAGAAAATCGGACCGATCCGGTTCGATTTTCCGATCTTGTACGAGTTTGACCGAGTTTGACTAAAATCGATTTTTTTACCCGAGTTGACAAGTTTTGATGAGTTGACTCGTAAAATCGTTCGATTTTACGAGTCAACTCGCGATTTTGACTACCTTGTGATGTACCCTTGCTACTTTCTGTACTTTATTTATTAAGTCTTTTTTCAAGGTTTTTTAAGGCTATTAGATTCTAATAAAAAAAATTAAAAGAAAACAACTTAAGATGCAATTATGAAAAATAAAAAGAAAACAACTTAAAGATTCAATTATGAAAAAAACTAGTTTTATGAAGTTCACTATCTAATAATTTAATGATAGAAAATGGGATGGTTCAAAATGAAGACATGTATATCATGCACAAATTGGTAATTGTAATTGTGAGCTAACAAAAGCTTAGAATCAACCATCAATAAATGGCTATCATATGCATTGTTTTAAGTTATGAGATCAACAATAAACCTATAAAGCTGAAGAAAAAGGAAGTGATTATTACAAAAATATTGTTGGTTGGTTTTGCACTCCAACAAGAAACCACAAGACTATGGAGGAATTGATAGAGAATAGATTGAGAAGTGATGGATTCACATATTTTATAGATGTTCTTTTTGCTTAAAGTTCATGTTTAAGAGAATCAAATACAGGATAATAACTCAATATTTCTAAGCTTAGTAGAATGTTAAGCTCAAATAACATAAGTCTAGCTTGCTTCCACATTCAACATTATTGGGTTCAACTTCGTGTTGATTTTAAGTCGGATAAAGATATACTTGCTATCTAGATTTCCTCTCAATTCAAGGCGAGAAATGAATCCAACTACGGTTACATAAATTTTACTAAGGTTAGGTAAAGTTCAAACCTTGTTAAATTGCAAAAGTATTCTAATTATAAGAACTGCCTAGATGATTTTCTTTTGAATACTTCTAAGTATAGGTGTTGAACTCATACAAACTCTTCATATTTTTCTAAGTATATGCATTGGAATTATACAACATACCTAGAGGATTTCCTCATAAATATATTTTCTATGTACGGGCATTTGATCCATATAAACTTTTAAATATTTTTTTATGCATGGGTGTTAGACCCATATAAGCTGTCTAAAAGAATCTCTCTTTAAATATTTTTAAGTATAAGCATTAAACCTACTTAAAGTTTTAAATTTGTTTTTAAGCATAAGTGTTAGACCTATATAAATTGCCTAAAGGAATCTTTCTTGAAATGTTTTTAAGTGTAGGCATTGGACTCATATAACACACAAGTGTGCAAAATATTTCTCAAAGCAAATAGGGAAGTGAATGAAAATAATTTTATATAATATAAATGTAAAATGTGTTACAAAAAGACAAATACCATAAAATTAAGGTTGCTTGTAAAGATGAATGGAGTTTGGGAGTTAAAGCTTAGATATCTAGATTAGGCTCCTCAAAAAGGTATTCCTCACGTTGAGCAGTTGCAACCTTAGTAAGAACACACATCTTAAGTACTAGGAATGGATGAAAGATAACATATATTCTTCTTGAATAGTTGAAAAAACAAACATTGAACATGATAAAGAATATCTTATCCTCATCAATCTCAATCAAAGTTGTTAACCCTTTAAAAATCTCTTGAAACTTTTTAGAGAAGTTAGTCAAAGCTTTCTACTACATATAAAAGTTTTGGCCTTTTTCTATTGAAGCATGTAGCTGAGCCTATGGATAATCTTATGTGGCTTTTTCCTTAAAGACCCCTTGATTTTAGAGCACACACTTCATTATAAGCCATCCAAAGATTTTCAATGAAGCATAGTAAAATAACAATGCCTTGCATGCTATCCTTTAACGAGACATTTGATACCTTAAGGTCTCTTAATTCAGCCACCATAACAACCTTCTTTGTTTTTAGTTGTCTAAGGAAAGTTTGGTCCACCCTATGTTTGGCAACGACCTCCCTCACCTGTCTTCTCTCTCTCATTCAATGTCTTTTTTGTCAAAATAACTTTAAGTATTGTCTGAAATTGTGCCTTTGGCATTGATTTATGTAACTTATATACATATTACAATGATGTATACATGGAAAGTAAATCGGCATGATTTTAGTCCTATATATGTAACCTATAAGCAGTCATATATATAAAATAGAAAATATATTAAAGAGGAAAATAATTGTGGATTTATAAAATAGGAGAGATTACTGGCAGCAAGCTTTTCGTTGACAACCCCCCTTAAATTGATGCCGGATGATCAACCAACATCAATTTGCTACTTAGAAAACAATGTTGATGACGTGTGAGCGCCTTGGTGAAGATATCAACAATTTGTAGATTAGTGGAAATATGAGGAAGAGTGATAACACGTGCATCATAGGTTTCACGAATAGAGTGACAGTCCACCTCGATATGCTTCATGCGCTCATGAAACATAGGATTAGCCATGATCTGAATAACACTCGTATTATCGGCATAAAGAGGTGTAGAATTAGTCATAGAAAAATCTAGCTCAGCGAGCAAACCTTGAAGCCAAATGATTTCAGAACAAGCCAGAGACATTGCCCTATACTTAGATTCCATAGAGGACTTAGAAACTTTGTCTTGCTTCTTACTTTTCCAAGAGATCAAGGCATCTCCTAAAAACATACACCACCCCGTGACTGACTGACGGGAGTCTGCATAACCTGCCCAATCCGCATCACTGTAAGTAGTAAGACAAGGAGGATTGTTTGCAGGGAAAAATAAGCCACGAGCCACGGTGCCATGAACATAGTGTATGATTCGATGGACAATAGTCAAATGAAGATGTCGGGGAGTCTGAAGAAATTGGCTGACTTATTGTACGACAAATGAGATGTCTGGTCTAGTGATGGTGAGATAAACAAGGTTGCCTACCAATTTCCGGTATAGACTGGGATCAGTAAGTAAGTCACCCTCTTCTTTGCGAAGCTTGATATTCACCTCCATGGGAGTATCAACTGAAGTAGCCTCTTGGAGACCAGCTGTAGACACCATGTCACTAGCATACTTATGTTGAGTTAAGGAAATGCCCGAGGAGCTACGATGCACTTCAAGACCGAGAAAATAAATAAGAGACCCAAGATTTTTCATATGAAAAGCCTCGGAGAGATGAGTCTTGAGTTGACCAGGAGATCCAAATCAAAACCCGTAATGACAATGTCATCAACATAAACCAGAAGAACAACAATACCTACGATTGATTTTCGAAGAAATAAGGAAGTGTCATGCTTGCTCCGTTTGAATGAGAACTGTAATAGAATGGTGCAAAATTTATCAAACCAGACCCTCAAAGCCTGTTTGAGACCATAAAAAGAACGATGAAGCTTACACACTTGGGAGGTTGAAGAGGAAAATAATCCTGGAGGAGGCTTTATATAAATACATTCTTTCAAATCCCCATGAAGAAAAGTTTTCTTGACATCCATTTGATGTAGCTGTCAATTACTAGAAGCGGCAAGAGCCAATATCGTACGAACAATAGTCATTTTAGCCATTGGAGCAAATGTCTCTTCATAAATGATCCCATATTCCTGATTATTCCTAAGGGCAACAAGGCGGGCCTTGTAATGGTCCAAACTACCATCAGATCAAACTTTAACTGAGTATACCCATTTGCAACCCAGAGGAACAATCGTAGGAGGATAAGGCTCAATGTCGCAAGTATGATTGGCCTCTAGAGCAACAATTTCTTCCTGCATAGCTTGTCGCCAACAATCATGTTTAACAACATGTGAATAGCTTATGGGAATATCAAAAGCAGATAATGTAGCAATAAGAGTTGAAATAAATTTACCAGATCTGGAAGTGGGAAACCTATACCTATCCGGGGGTATAGACACTCGAGATGAGTGACATACTGAAGGCTCTAGCTATGTGTCATTTGACTGAATCTGGAGTGCGGGAGGATCAAATATCGAGTGACCCATTGGAGGAGACTATTGGTGGGAGCGTTTTGTATACACAATACTAGGTTTAAAACAAGAGCTGATTGGACTAAGATCAGATAATTGAGACTCAAAGGAGGGAAGAATCACAGTAGAAGGAGAGGACACAGAAGACACTGGAAAGAATTGTTGATTTTCGAATAAAATAACATTCCTAGAAGTACGTGTATGACGTAAAGTAGGATCATAGCAAACAAAGCCTTTTTGACACATATTATATCCCAAGAATGTACATTTAATAGATTGAGCAAATAATTTATGTCGCTAATGAGGTGGTAAATGAACAAAACAGACACAATAAAAAACACGAAGATTATCATACCAAGGTTGTTTGGCAAATAAACGGAAACAAAGAGACTCCATGTGTAAGACTTGAGAGGGTAACCGATTAATCAAATGAGTACCAGTTTTTAGAGCTTCAATCTAGAACATGGTAAGAACAGATGATTCTAGTAAGAGGGTGCATACCACATCAAGAAGTTGATGAATTTTATGTTAGGCTACTCCATTTTGTTGAGGAGTAGCGGGACAACAACGTTGGTGAAATACCATTAGAAGCTAAGAAGGCCTGAAACTCAGTAGACATATATTCACAACCAGAATATGTTTTTAATGTCTTAATAGTGGTAGAAAATTGATTAGTAACATGCTGAAAATTCAGTAAAGGTACAAAAGACTTCAGATTTAGAGCGAAGACAATAGACCCACGTAAATCTGCTATAATCATCAATGAATGTCACATAGTATTTAAATTTTTCATGTGAATCAACAGGAGAAGGTCTCCAAACATCACTATGGATAATATCAAAGCAGTGTGAAGCTCTACAAGCATGCAAAGGAAATGGAAGAGTTTTGTTTTTACCAATTTTGCAAGAATCACACTCGAGAGATAAAGAAAGACTTTCTTTATTACCAAGAAAATCAGAGTTCAATATATGAGATAAAATCTGAGTTTTGGGATGACCTAAACGACGATGCCACACCATTCCAAGAGTAGGATTTTTATTACACGCAAAAGATTTAATAAAAGAAAAGGCTAGAACAGGTAAAAATAGTGGAAACAAGCGTCCCACTTTAGGTCCCCTCGCGATCGGATTCCCTGTTTCCTGGTCCTACACAAAACAACCAGTACCAAAAAATGAACATCATAGTTATCATCAACTAATTGTCCAATAAAAATAAGATTCATGGCAAGTTTAGGAGCAAGGAACACATCAGTAAATGTAGAAGAGACATCACCAACAACAGTGATGGGCAAGGAGCTGCCATTGGCTGTTTGAATGGTCGATTGACCATCATAGGGCCGAACATGACATAGGGCAGTAAAAGTATTCGTCATGTGATTTTCAGCCCTAGAGTCTACGTACCAAAGCTTAGTGGAATTTTTACCTTGAATCCCCATTATAGATAATGCTGAAATTAGCATTTGTTCCCATTTTTGGTGTACAATAATTTCCTGTCGGAGGTGCAAGGGCAGAGAAAACACCTGAAGAAGAAGCATGTGCATCAGACCTTGTGGCTGGAGGAATGATAACAGAAGTTTGGAGTGCTCAGGCCTAACGATTCTAAGGGCAGATACGACATTCTTTGATAATGTGCCCCTTCTTCTTGCAATAGGAACATAATTTCTTAGGACAATTAGCAACAATGTGCCCATACTCCTTGTAGTAGAAAAACTGCAGATATTTAGAGTACATAGAGGGTCCTTAGCTGTGAGTAGCATAAGCCATAGTTGTTGTCCCAGAACTCCCATGAGAATGCTCCAAAATAGCGTGAGTACTAAGTCTTTGTTCTTCGCGAAAAAGCTCACCAAAACACATATCAAGAGAAGGAACATGGGATTTGTTTAGTAAAGAGGACCATACTGATTCAAATTCCGGGCATAGTTTCATAAGAAACTGATCACGACTGCTATTTTCATGGAGACTTTGAATAGTTGAAAGAGCGACACTAGGAATATCCGCTATAGACAAGTCAGTATATTCATGTCAAAGGGTCAAGAATGCCGAGTAATAGTCTTGAATAGAAAAACTACCATGTTGAAACATAGCAATCGCATGTTCTAACTGAAAGCGACGAGCATCATTAACTTGATGATACACTTCCTTCAAGCAATTCCACATGCCTTGGGCAGTGCGATGAGCCCATAGATTGGTAACAAATGTGGTTTGACCGAACCAAGAAGCCAAGACATAATCCGAGCATCAAGTACAGCCCATGAAGGAGAGTCCTTAGGTTCTTTTGGTTTATCCATATCAGATTTTGGGGCAACATCCATGCTATTAATATGTCCCCACAGATCTTTTCCTTGGAGGAAAAGCTCAAATTGAAATGCTCATGTAGAGTAAGTTGTGCCCGAAAACTTGACACACATAGGTGTTGAATCCATCACAAATAATTATATCCAAAATAATAACACACCAAAAAAATCGAAGAGAAACAAAGCAAAGGGATGAGAACCTAGTGAGACTCCTTGCTGCCAGGAACAAGAACCAGAAATATCCTTGGCTTAAGATCCCGAGAGGCTAAAAGAGTGCTGAGATGCCGAGAGATGCTGATCTGTTGACAGAACCAGAATCACTAAGATGCCGAGAGGTGTAGATGTCGATCTGTTGACAGATCCAAGAGGTGCAAATGCTAATATGTTGATTGATTCTAAGGTTTGAAGACCAAAAAACACACCAAACAAGAACCAAAAGAAGCAGATGCCGAGGGCTGTTGAGACCAAAAGAACCAGAAGCAAGTTTCTAAAAAAAAAACAGCCTAGAAACCAAGACAGCCAAGAAACAAAAAATCAAGCCAAAGTTCAAGACCGAGAAGATGATTTACCCAGCTCTGATACCATGTCAAAATAGCTTAAAGTATTGTCTGAAATTATGCCTTTGGCTTTGATTTCTGTAACTTATATAGAGATTACAATGATGTATACATGGAAAGTAAATCAATATGATCTAGTCCTATATATGTAAATTATAAGTTGTCATATATACAAAATAGAAAATATATTAAAGAGGGAAATAATTGTGGATTTATAAAATAGGAAAGTTTGCTGCCATCAAGCTTTCCGTTGACATTTTTAAATGAACACACATAAAAAAAGTCTACCAAACAAATTGTTACAAAATAGTGGTTATAAAACCAATTTAGAAAGGTTTAACAAGTGAGTTTCTTACATTAAAAGTTATATATATCCTATAAGGGTTAGATAATTATTATATCTCTCATCAGACAGTAGCTGATTGTGGTAGTAAGGTCACTCTGCAACTTACAATACCCCATCATATATTGAGGTTATCTGCAAAGGGTTTTACTCATCATTTAGTGGGAATTGTACTTTAAGGTGGACCACACGACTCTTCCACCACGAGGGAAAGCCAACGACACATGCCTCCAGTGCTAAGAGGCCTTAACTATAGGTCGACAATCGGACAATGAGCACATGCGTCGTATTCTAGCCTAAATTCTAACTTATAAGCGTTCCATCATAATCCAACACACATTAACTTTGTGTTGTTGGCTTTTCAACCAATCATAATGATCAATTGGACGAAACAATGATTCTTTTTTTTACTAGGTTGGATTACTATTGTAACACTGTCATTTGCATGTCAGATTCCGACAATCCCATCAATATCTTCCACAGATTCGCATGTCAGATTGGCACTATAAATGCTTCTCAATTCTCGTAAATATTTAAGTATCTGAAATCTCAACTTCAGCAGATGGAATCTATGATGGAGTGCCGCTGCAGCTGCCTTTGCTTTCTTCACCCATACCCCTTCTTCATGGGAGTTTGTTCCATTATCTCCTCCCTTCTTTTCAAACCTTTAACTTCAATCTCTAGGTTTACGAGGTTTGGCAGCCATTTTACAGCAAGATTGAAATAAGTGACAGAAAGAGAGACCAACAATCTAATTAACAGATCAGGAAAAACCTCAACAGAAAAGAAATTAATGTTACATTGAAAGTAGGAACAGCAGAAGAAAAATCAACTCCAGGCAATATGTTAAAGCACTGCAGAATGTACTCGAAAGAAATATCAGTGCATTTTAAGGAATTGTACCAACAAACCTGCGATGGTAAGGTTCAACAGTGATTAAGCGAGTATAAATTGAATTTGGAAAGAGTGAGCGCCAAAATCTTGGTCCCATGCCCTCATCTCCACAGTTACTTTTTCTGAAGGTTAAGAGAAAGTGCATCAAAACCACAAAAAGGAATATGCATGTTAAAAGTTGATCTTAAAGCAAGAACATGTAGTTAGGAACTATTGTCTTTGGCCCTTTAAAAGAAAACTAGGATGCCTCTTCATAAGAAAACCATGCATAAATCACACAAACAAATAGGTGAAAAGCTTGGCCTTCATTCATCTTCAAGCATACAACTCCATCGAGATAGGACTGAAATTAGCAATGTCAAATTGCAAATCAGTCCCAACTCCTATGATACTAGGACTGAAATTAGCAAAAGATGATGGAACACCAAAAACTGATGGAAAGACTTATAGAAGCTTGATTGGAAGCTTGTTATATTTAACCATCACAAGGCCAGATATATTGTTTGCTGTTAATTATCTTTCTAGGTTCATGCAGGAGCCTAGCCAAACACATTTCATGGCAGCCAAACGTGTTCTAAGGTATTTACAGGGAACTAAGGACCTTGGCATGCATTTTGTGAAATCGAAACCTGTCAGTCTTGTAAGTTACACCGACAGTGATTGGGGAGGGAGTGATGAATGCATGATGAGCACCTCAGGATATTGTTTTGTCTTGGGTTCAAATGTGTTCAGCTGGCTTTCAAAGAAACAAACAATTGTAGCACATTCTACAATAGAGGCAGAGTATGTGGCAGCAAAGCAGTTGGTGTGGTTAAGGAAGATGCTTAAGGATCTTGATTGTGTTCAAGCAACTCCTACAGACTTGCTATGTGACAATATGTTAGCCATAGCCATTTCAAAAAATTCAGTGTTTCATAATAAAACCAAGCACATGAAGATCAAGTTTCATACATTGTGGCAATTTTAGCAAAAAGGGGAATTAGAGATGAAATACTGCACATCTAAAGAATAATTGACTGATTTTTTTACCAAACCTCTAGCTAAAGATAGATTTGAAGAGCTAAGGAAGAAAATAGGAATGTGTAGTCTTAGATCCAAGGAGGAGTGTTGAAGATCATGGATTCCAAGACTGCTGAAGATTGAAGATCAAAGTATTGAGTCCTAGTTCAATTCAAGTATTAGTGTTAGTTTAGTATTGAATTAGCTGGTTTCTTTATTTTCCTAAATAAGATCATGTTGATCATGTTTTCTAGTTTAGTTGCAATTTGAATTCTTAGCCATATCTAGTACAAGAAGAAGTTGTATTCAACAATAACTCTTGTAAACCTTTCAAGTTTTACTATGAATAAAGAAAAGGGATGGCAGTAACCTCACTCGATTCTGCCCCTTGTTTCTGAAAATCTGTTCTCAAAGTTTTTGTGCAAATCCAGATTTTACAGTAACTGTTTCTTGCTTAATAAAACAATGTAGTTGACTTTTTGTTGACTTTTGCGTATTGTGATTTCTACAGGATCGAGTTGGATGACACCAATCATAGACTTTAGTACCAGGTTGTTGAGATGCACATCTCAAGCAGAGACAAAGTTGGTATATTTAAACGGGTTACCTTTCACAACCCCAAGAGAGTGATCCTAACTTTAGAAAATGGAGAACAAAAAATGCAGTGGTGAAAGGATGAATGATTAATTCAATGAATCCAAAACTAATTGGTAACTACATCAAATTTCCAACAGCAAAAGTCGTATGGGATGCTATCGCAACGATGGCACTTACACCTCACAAGTTTGTGATCTCAAGAGGAGGGTAATGAGGCTAAAACAAGGTAGAGGATCTATCGAGACATACTACAACAATCTTTAAGGTTTATGGAGAGAAATCGGTTTTTGTCGCCGAATCCAATGAAATGTGAGATTCATAGGAGGACAAAGTTTACACATTCTTGGATGGACTAGATGATTGTCTTGACAAGGTTTGAGGAGATGTCCTTCAAATCCAACCATTTCCTACAATAGAACTGTTGAAATGTTTATGATTTTAACTGTGACTGTTTTAAACACACACACACAAAAAAAACTATCGGTGTTATGATCCATCTGCCAAGCGTCTTTACACCACAATGGAAGTTACCTTTCTTGAAGCTGATTGCTTAGACCCGTTATTTCCCAAATTTATTTCCTTAATTTCCTATTTTATTGCTTTCCTAGTTAGGATTGGAAAAGTGTAAGTGGTTAAGCTATTTAAGAAGAACAATGTAAGAGGAGAGGAGAGTTGATAATTTTCCAATTCAATAAATTTTGTTTTGAGTTTATTACTGGTGCGATTCCAGCAATTGCAGAGTGATTTTGCAAAAGCCAGAACTTGACTTCTTTGAGATATTGAGGTTTGAAGTTCACGGCACCAAAAATGGAGCCGCTTTATTTAAATAAAACAAACAATATTGTTTTGACCATTAACAAAAAAAAAAGAGTGTCAGACAACTTGTTATTTTCAACCAAATAAGGAATGTTTCAAAATCGCAAAAACTCAATTTCCATTTACTGGGTACTGAAATATTGTGCTTAACCACAGTTAAGAGATGTATTAATTGCTATTGATAATTCCATTGGCAGCTCAGGTGGAATCACAGATGTTATGATAAGTGAACAACTTAGGAAAAGCTTGTACTTCCTCCTTGTGGGATCCTCTAATCCCTGGCATTAAGGAAATCCTACTAACATAGGGCAACTTGTACAGTTTGCTTAATAGTACCTCGAAAAGAAAAGGAAAAATCACTGCCCTTTTTTAGTACTTAACCAGCAGCAATGGTTGCAAACACAAGTAGAAATAGTACAAACAACCAACTCAAATCACATAAAAAAACAACTCAAGTTGAAAGAGAGTCCTAATAATAGAGAAAAAGGAGGAGGATTAAGGACAAAACCTAAAATACAAAAAAGGGCTCCATGCACTACTCTTTCAATGATTTTTGGAATGTGGGTTGCGGGTATTTGAATCTATAAAACCATAAACAATCCCCCATCAAGAAGAGGAGCAAAATAACAAACACAGACAAACAATGCTTCAAATGTTCAGGCACAATGAACCATTCATGATATCATTCGCAAATCCTTATTTAAAACATAGAAAATCTAATCGAGAAACCATTCAAGACATCAAAAGTCCAACAATTACTACTGCAGGGTTTTTAGAAATGAATATCCAGAAGACTAGCAGGATCGATGTAACAATTACAGAGACAAATGAAGCAAGAAACAAACTGACGACTCAAAAAGAAAGAACCTGTTAGCAATGAAATGGAAGGACACTTGGGAGACCTTTTCCATGACAAAGATTGATACATTGGTATCCTTGATTTTATAGGTCACAAATATTGGACATACAAGTGAATGAAGCAGAGAGATAGAAAAACTCACACATTCCGTCCCCATTTCTCAGCAGCAGCTACCTTACCCTCAGGGCCATGGCCAATGCTTTTTGTTGGAAATAAATAAAATAAAAACCTGATGAACAAACAACTACTTTTCAAATCACTGTCAGGAATTTTGAACACTGCCCAGAAAAACACACTGTTGAGATCAACAAAATTTCTGCCTAGGTTTTGCAGAAACTTGAGATACAAGGCAGATGAAAATAAACAACTTTCAATGAGATTTTTGGAGCAGAATTAATCGAGGTTACTTCCATCCCTTGGATTTATTTATAGAAGAAAATTGAACACAAGAATAGGAATTCTAGTCTATTACAACTTCTTCAACTAATGGTTTGTGATTTTAAAATTGTTTTCACTTCAAATAATAATGTATTTTCTGCATGCAAATGGTACAGAAGACAAGCAACAATTTATCCATTCAAACTATATACAAGTATAGCACAAGAAAGTTACATCACTCAACAAAACTACACTATCAACCGTCAGAATTAGTTGCCCAAGTCTATACAGCATCTTCGCAGACTAGGAGAGTGAGCCGATACCAATCACCATTGATCCCATTTGTTTATGAAGTCATTCCACATTGCCCCCATAATTGATTCTCATAGTGAGAAAGCCATATGATCCTGAATGGAGGAAGCTAGCTGTATATCAGACTCATCATCAATATCTGGCAATTCACCTCCGTTACAATATTCTTCTTGATTCTTGATGACAGGAGTTAAAAGCTGGAGGGAAATTGGAGGGAAAATCAGTTGAAGAGTTTGTTATAATTTTTGCTACACATTTTGCACATGGCTTTATTACCGAGAGGGAGCTATTATATAGTTGTGGAATAATATTTCTTCTCTGTTTCTTCTCAAGTTATTCACCTCCGTTACAATATTTCTTCTTTGTTCTTTCCTGTTTGCTTAAGCAAACCGAGAAACCTCTTTTTGCAAGCAGACACGTCCAGGTAAACTAAATCTTTGTTCTCTTTTTATTTTAAATTATTTTTATGTATTTTCAGGTCATCATCACTCTTTCCTTTCAAAAAATTCACATATTGACCTCTTTGTATTGACATGTATCTTTTTCTTCTCTTTTTTACAGAGTCGCTGATCAAAATGACTACACCAAATGTCCGATTTCGAGAATATGTTGTAAGGCTGCCTAACGATAGAGAGGAGTGTATTTTCTGTGGCTATATATTTGCCGAACATCCATCCACTACGAGGATTAGACACCATTTGTCAGGAGAGACAGGGAAGGGTGGTCAACCATGTGTTGGCAATGTTCCTGAAGAAATTAAAGAAGCAGCTTTAGGTAGAAATGGCTCTTCTCACATGCCCCATGGTGAAGATTTAGCAAGTGGATTAGCTGATCAAAGGTTGGATTTGATACTCTCAGACACTGCTTTTCTATTCGATGAGAGTAGGGGAGATCCATTACCTCCTAGCTCTACAGTGCTAGTGGGTCGAGCATTTGAAGAGAATACAATACAGATACGGTCTTGGATAATGGATGATGAAGTCTCAACCATTGGCATCTACGGAATGGCGGGGGTCGGTAAAACAGAATTGCTAAAACATCTCCATAATGACCTTCTACAAAGTCAGGACATCACCCATCGTCTTTACTGTGTGCCCGTCTCTCAAAATTGCAGCAATGAAAGATTGTAGAATCTAATTGCTAAATCTATTGGCGTAAATGTATCAAGTGAAGATGACGGCCTGCGTAGATCTGTCAATGTTCCTGAAGAAATTAAAGAAGCAGCTTTGGGTAGAAATAGCTCTTCTCACATGCCCCCTGGTGAAGATTTAGCAAGTGGATTAGCTGATCAAAGGTTGGATATGATACTCGCAGACACTGCTTTTCTATTCGATGAGAGTAGGGGAGATCCATTACCTCCTAGCTCTACAATGCTAGTGGGTCGAGCATTTGAAGAGAATACAAGACAGATACGGTCTTAGATAATGGATGTTGAAGTCTCAACCATTGGCATCTATGGAATGGCGAGGGTCGGTAAAACAGAATTGCTATAACATCTCCATAATGACCTTCTACAAAGTCAGGAATGCACCCATCGTCTTTACTGGGTGCCCGTCTCTCAAAATTGCAGCAATGAAAGATTGGAGAATCTATTTGCTAAATCTATTGGCGTAGATCTATCAAGTGAAGATGACGGCCTGCGTAGATCTGTCAATGTTCCTGAAGAAATTAAAGAAACAGCTTTCGGTAGAAATGGCTCTTCTCACATGCCCCCTGGAGAAGATTTAGCAAGTGGATTAACTGATCAAAGGTTGGATATGATACTCGCAGACACTGCTTTTCTATTCGATGAGAGTAGGGGAGATCCATTACCTTCTAGCTCTACAGTGCTAGTGGGTCGAGCATTTGAAGAGAATACAAGACAGATACGGTCTTGGATAATGGATGATGAAGTCTCAACCATTGGCATCTACTGAATGACTGGGGTCGATAAAACAGAATTGCTAAAACATCTCCATAATGACCTTCTACAAAGTCAGGACATCACCATCGTCTTTACTGTGTGCCCGTCTCTCAAAATTGCAGCAATGAAAGATTGGAGAATCTAATTGCTAAATCTATTGGCGTAGATCTATCAAGTGAAGATGACGGCTTGCGTAGATCTATCAATGTTCCTGAAGAAATTAAAGAAGCAGCTTTAGGTAGAAATGGCTCTTCTCACATGCCCCCTGGTGAAGATTTAGCAAGTGGATTAGCTGATCAAAGGTTGGATATGATACTCGCACACACTGCTTTTCTATTCGATGAGAGTAAGGGAGATCCATTACCTCCTAGCTCTACAGTGCTAGTGGGTCGAGCATTTGAAGAGAATACAAGCCAGATACGGTCTTGGATAATGGATGATGAAGTCTCAACCATTGGAATCTACGGAATGGCGGGGGTCAGTAAAACAGAATTGCTAAAACAACTCCATAATGACCTTCTACAAAGTCAGGACATCACCCATTGTCTTTTATGGGTGCTCGTCTCTCAAAATTGCAGCAATGAAAGATTGGAGAATCTAATTACTAAATCAATTGGCGTAGATCTATGAAGTGAAGATGACGGCCTGCGTAGATCTGTCAATGTTCCTGAAGAAATTAAAGAAGCAGCTTTGGGTAGAAATGGCTCTTCTCACATGCCCCCTGGTGAAGATTTATCAAGTGGATTAGCTGATCAAAGGTTGGATATGATACTCGCAGACACTGCTTTTCTATTCGATGAGAGTAGGGGAGATCCATTACCTCCTAGCTCTACAGTGCTAGTGGGTCGAGCATTTGAAGAGAATACAAGACAGATACGGTCTTGGATAATGGATGATGAAGTCTCAACCATTGGCAACTACGGAATGACTGGGGTCGGTAAAACAGAATTGGTAAAACATCTCTATAATGACCTTTTACAAAGTCAGGACATCACCCATCGTCTTTACTGTATGCCCGTCTCTCAAAATTGCAGCAATGAAATATTGGAGAATCTAATTGCTAAATCTATTGGCGTAGATCTATTAAGTGAAGATGAAGGCCTGCGTAGATCTGTCAATGTTCGTGAAGAAATTAAAGAAGCAGCTTTCGGTAGAAATGGCTCTTCTGACATGCCCCCTGGTGAAGATTTAGCAAGTGGATTAGCTGATCAAAGGTTGGATATGATAGTCGCAGACACTATTTTTTTATTCGATGAGAGTAGGGGAGATCCATTACCTCCTAGCTCTACAATGCTAGTGGGTCGAGCATTTGAAGAGAATACAAGACAGATACGGTCTTTGATAATGGATGATGAAGTCTCAACCATTGCCATCAACAGAATGGCTGGGGACGGTAAAACAGAATTGCTAAAACATCTCCATAATGACCTTCTACAAAGTCAGGACAACACCCATCGTCTTTTTCTGGGTGCCCGTCTCTCAAAATTGCAGCAATGAAAGATTGCAGAATCTAATTGCTAAATCTATTGGCGTAGATCTTTCAAGTGAAGTTGATGGCCTGCGTAGATCTGTCAAAGTTCCTTAAGAAATTAAAGAAGCAGCTTTAGATAGAAATGACTCTTCTCACATGCCCCCTGGTGAAGATTTAGCAAGTGGATTAGCTGATCAAAGGTTGGATATGATACTCGCACACACTGCTTTTCTATTCGATGAGAGTAGGGGAGATCCATTACCTCCTAGCTCTACAGTGCTAGTGGGTCGAGCATTTGAAGAGAATACAAGACAGATACGGTCTTGGATAATGGATGATGAAGTCTCAACCATTGGCATCTACGGAATGGCGGGGGTCGGTAAAACAGAATTGCTAAAATATCTCCAAAATGACCTTCTACAAAGTCAGGACAGCACCCATCGTCTTTTCTGGGTGCCCGTCTCTCAAAATTGCAGCAATGAAAGATTGCAGAATCTAATTGCTAAATCTATTGGCGTAGATCTTTCAAGTGAAGATGATGGCCTGCGTAGATCTGTCAATGTTCCTGAAGAAATTAAAGAAGCAGCTTTGGGTAGAAATGGCTCTTCTTACATGCCCCCTGGTGAAGATTTAGCAAGTTGATTAGCTGATCAAAGGTTGGATATGATAGTCGCAAACACTGCTTTTCTATTCGATGAGAGCAGGGGAGATCCATTACCTCCTAGCTCTACAGTGCTAGTGGGTCGAGCATTTGAAGAGAATACAAGACAGATACGGTCTTGGATAATGGATGATGAAGTCTCAACCATTGGCATCTACGGAATGACTGGGGTCGGTAAAACAGAATTGCTAAAACATCTCCATAATGACCTTCTACAAAGTCAGGACATCACCCATCGTCTTTACTGTGTGCCCGTCTCTCAAAATTGCAGCAATGAAAGATTGGAGAATCTAATTGCTAAATCTATTGGCGTAGATCTATCAAGTGAAGATGACGGCCTGCGTAGATCTGTCAATGTTCCTGAAGAAATTAAAGAAGCAGATTTAGGTAGAAATGGCTCTTCTCACATGCCCCCTGGTGAAGATTTAGCAAGTGGATTAGCTGATCAAAGGTTGGATATGATACTCGCAGACACTGCTTTTCTATTTGATGAGAGTAGGGGAGATCCATTACCTCCTAGCTCTACAGTGCTAGTGGGTCGAGCATTAGAAGAGAATACAAGACAGATACGGTCTTTGATAATGGATGATGAAGTCTCAACCATTGCAATCAACAGAATGGCTGGGGACGGTAAAACAGAATTGCTAAAACATCTCCATAATGACCTTCTACAAAGTCAGGACAGCACCCATCGTCTTTTCTGGGTGCCCGTCTCTCAAAATTGCAGCAATGAAAGATTGCAGAATCTAATTGCTAAATCTATTGGCGTAGATCTATCAAGTGAAGATGACGGCCTGCGTAGATCTGTCAATGTTCGTGAAGAAATTAAAGAAGCAGCTTTAGGTAGAAATGGCTCTTCTGACATGCCCCCTGGTGAAGATTTAGCAAGTGGATTAGCTGATCAAAGGTTGGATATGATAGTCGCAGACACTGTTTTTTTATTCGATGAGAGTAGGGGAGATCCATTACCTCCTAGCTCTACAATGCTAGTGGGTCGAGCATTTGAAGAGAATACAAGACAGATACGGTCTTTGATAATGGATGATGAAGTCTCAACCTTTGCCATCAACAGAATGGCTGGGGACGGTAAAACAGAATTGCTAAAACATCTCCATAATGACCTTCTACAAAGTCAGGACAACACCCATCGTCTTTTTCTGGGTGCCCGTCTCTCAAAATTGCAGCAATGAAAGATTGCAGAATCTAATTGCTAAATCTATTGGCGTAGATCTTTCAAGTGAAGTTGATGGCCTGCGTAGATCTGTCAAAGTTCCTTAAGAAATTAAAGAAGCAGCTTTAGATAGAAATGACTCTTCTCACATGCCCCCTGGTGAAGATTTAGCAAGTGGATTAGCTGATCAAAGGTTGGATATGATACTCGCACACACTGCTTTTCTATTCGATGAGAGTAGGGGAGATCCATTACCTCCTAGCTCTATAGTGCTAGTGGGTCGAGCATTTGAAGAGAATACAAGACAGATACGGTCTTGGATAATGGATGATGAAGTCTCAACCATTGGCATCTACGGAATGGCGGGGGTCGGTAAAACAGAATTGCTAAAATATCTCCAAAATGACCTTCTACAAAGTCAGGACAGCACCCATCGTCTTTTCTGGGTGCCCGTCTCTCAAAATTGCAGCAATGAAAGATTGCAGAATCTAATTGCTAAATCTATTGGCGTAGATCTTTCAAGTGAAGATGATGGCCTGCGTAGATCTGTCAATGTTCCTGAAGAAATTAAAGAAGCAGCTTTGGGTAGAAATGGCTCTTCTTACATGCCCCCTGGTGAAGATTTAGCAAGTTGATTAGCTGATCAAAGGTTGGATATGATAGTCGCAAACACTGCTTTTCTATTCGATGAGAGCAGGGGAGATCCATTACCTCCTAGCTCTACAGTGCTAGTGGGTCGAGCATTTGAAGAGAATACAAGACAGATACGGTCTTGGATAATGGATGATGAAGTCTCAACCATTGGCATCTACGGAATGACTGGGGTCGGTAAAACAGAATTGCTAAAACATCTCCATAATGACCTTCTACAAAGTCAGGACATCACCCATCGTCTTTACTGTGTGCCCGTCTCTCAAAATTGCAGCAATGAAAGATTGGAGAATCTAATTGCTAAATCTATTGGCGTAGATCTATCAAGTGAAGATGACGGCCTGCGTAGATCTGTCAATGTTCCTGAAGAAATTAAAGAAGCAGATTTAGGTAGAAATGGCTCTTCTCACATGCCCCCTGGTGAAGATTTAGCAAGTGGATTAGCTGATCAAAGGTTGGATATGATACTCGCAGACACTGCTTTTCTATTTGATGAGAGTAGGGGAGATCCATTACCTCCTAGCTCTACAGTGCTAGTGGGTCGAGCATTAGAAGAGAATACAAGACAGATACGGTCTTTGATAATGGATGATGAAGTCTCAACCATTGCAATCAACAGAATGGCTGGGGACGGTAAAACAGAATTGCTAAAACATCTCCATAATGACCTTCTACAAAGTCAGGACAGCACCCATCGTCTTTTCTGGGTGCCCGTCTCTCAAAATTGCAGCAATGAAAGATTGCAGAATCTAATTGCTAAATCTATTGGCGTAGATCTATCAAGTGAAGATGACGGCCTGCGTAGATCTGTCAATGTTCGTGAAGAAATTAAAGAAGCAGCTTTAGGTAGAAATGGCTCTTCTGACATGCCCCCTGGTGAAGATTTAGCAAGTGGATTAGCTGATCAAAGGTTGGATATGATAGTCGCAGACACTGTTTTTTTATTCGATGAGAGTAGGGGAGATCCATTACCTCCTAGCTCTACAATGCTAGTGGGTCGAGCATTTGAAGAGAATACAAGACAGATACGGTCTTTGATAATGGATGATGAAGTCTCAACCTTTGCCATCAACAGAATGGCTGGGGACGGTAAAACAGAATTGCTAAAACATCTCCATAATGACCTTCTACAAAGTCAGGACAACACCCATCGTCTTTTTCTGGGTGCCCGTCTCTCAAAATTGCAGCAATGAAAGATTGCAGAATCTAATTGCTAAATCTATTGGCGTAGATCTTTCAAGTGAAGTTGATGGCCTGCGTAGATCTGTCAAAGTTCCTTAAGAAATTAAAGAAGCAGCTTTAGATAGAAATGACTCTTCTCACATGCCCCCTGGTGAAGATTTAGCAAGTGGATTAGCTGATCAAAGGTTGGATATGATACTCGCACACACTGCTTTTCTATTCGATGAGAGTAGGGGAGATCCATTACCTCCTAGCTCTATAGTGCTAGTGGGTCGAGCATTTGAAGAGAATACAAGACAGATACGGTCTTGGATAATGGATGATGAAGTCTCAACCATTGGCATCTACGGAATGGCGGGGGTCGGTAAAACAGAATTGCTAAAATATCTCCAAAATGACCTTCTACAAAGTCAGGACAGCACCCATCGTCTTTTCTGGGTGCCCGTCTCTCAAAATTGCAGCAATGAAAGATTGCAGAATCTAATTGCTAAATCTATTGGCGTAGATCTTTCAAGTGAAGATGATGGCCTGCGTAGATCTGTCAATGTTCCTGAAGAAATTAAAGAAGCAGCTTTGGGTAGAAATGGCTCTTCTTACATGCCCCCTGGTGAAGATTTAGCAAGTTGATTAGCTGATCAAAGGTTGGATATGATAGTCGCAAACACTGCTTTTCTATTCGATGAGAGCAGGGGAGATCCATTACCTCCTAGCTCTACAGTGCTAGTGGGTCGAGCATTTGAAGAGAATACAAGACAGATACGGTCTTGGATAATGGATGATGAAGTCTCAACCATTGGCATCTACGGAATGACTGGGGTCGGTAAAACAGAATTGCTAAAACATCTCCATAATGACCTTCTACAAAGTCAGGACATCACCCATCGTCTTTACTGTGTGCCCGTCTCTCAAAATTGCAGCAATGAAAGATTGGAGAATCTAATTGCTAAATCTATTGGCGTAGATCTATCAAGTGAAGATGACGGCCTGCGTAGATCTGTCAATGTTCCTGAAGAAATTAAAGAAGCAGATTTAGGTAGAAATGGCTCTTCTCACATGCCCCCTGGTGAAGATTTAGCAAGTGGATTAGCTGATCAAAGGTTGGATATGATACTCGCAGACACTGCTTTTCTATTCGATGAGAGTAGGGGAGATCCATTACCTCCTAGCTCTACAATGCTAGTGGGTCGAGCATTTGAAGAGAATACAAGACAGATACGGTCTTTGATAATGGATGATGAAGTCTCAACCATTGCCATCAACAGAATGGTTGGGGACGGTAAAACAGAATTGCTAAAACATCTCCATAATGACCTTCTACAAAGTCAGGACAACACCCATCGTCTTTTTCTGGGTGCCCGTCTCTCAAAATTGCAGCAATGAAAGATTGCAGAATCTAATTGCTAAATCTATTGGCGTAGATCTTTCAAGTGAAGTTGATGGCCTGCGTAGATCTGTCAAAGTTCCTTAAGAAATTAAAGAAGCAGATTTAGGTAGAAATGGCTCTTCTCACATGCCCCCTGGTGAAGATTTAGCAAGTGGATTAGCTGATCAAAGGTTGGATATGATACTCGCAGACACTGCTTTTCTATTCGATGAGAGTAGGGGAGATCCATTACCTCCTAGCTCTACAGTGCTAGTGGGTCGAGCATTTGAAGAGAATACAAGACAGATACGATCTTGGATAATGGATGATGAAGTCTCAACCATTGGCATCAACAGAATGGCTGGGGACAGTAAAACAGAATTGCTAAAACATCTCCTTAATGACCTTGTACAAAGTCAGGACAGCACCCATCGTCTTTTCTGGGTGCCCGTCTCTCAAAATTGCAACAATAAAAGATTGCAGAATCTAATTGCTAAATCTATTGTCGTAGATCTTTCAAGTGAAGATGATGTCCTGCGTAGATCTGTCAATGTTCCTGAAGATATTAAAGAAGCAGATTTAGGTAGAAATGGCTCTTCTCACATGCCCCCTGGTGAAGATTTAGCAAGTGGATTAGCTGATCAAAGGTTGGATATGATACTCGCAGACACTGCTTTTCTATTCGATGAGAGTGGGGGAGATCCATTACCTCCTAGCTCTACAGTGCTAGTGGGTCGAGCATTTGAAGAGAATACAAGACATATACGGTCTTGGATAATGGATGATGAAGTCTCAACCATTGGCATCATCGGAATGGCTGGGGTCGGTAAAACAGAATTGCTAAAACATCTCCATAATGACCTTCTACAAAGTCAGGACAGCACCCATCGTCTTTTCTGGGTGCCCGTCTGTTAAAATTGCAGCAATGAAAGATTGCAGAATCTAATTGCTAAATCTATTGGCGTAGATCTTTCAAGTGAAGATGATGGCCTGCGTAGATCTGTCAATGTTCCTGAAGAAATTAAAGAAGCAGCTTTAGGTAGAAATGGCTCTTCTGACATGCCCCCTAGTGAAGATCTAGCAAGTGGATTAGCTGATCAAAGGTTGGATATGATAGTCGCAAACACTGCTTTTCTATTCGATGAGAGTGGGGGAGATCCATTACCTCCTAGCTCTACAGTGCTAGTGGGTCGAGCATTTGAAGAGAATACAAGACAGATACGGTCTTGGATAATGGATGATGAAGTCTCAACCATTGGCATCTACGGAATGACTGGGGTCGGTAAAACAGAATTGCTAAATCTATTGGCGTAGATCTATCAAGTGAAGATGACGGCCTGCGTAGATCTGTCAATGTTCCTGAAGAAATTAAGAAACAGCTTTCGGTTGAAATGGCTCTTCTCACATGCCCCCTGGTGAAGATCTAGCAAGTGAATTAGCTGATCAAAGGTTGGATATGATACTCGCAGACACTGCTTTTCTATTCGATGAGAGTAGGGGAGATCCATTACCTCCTAGCTCTACAGTGCTAGTGGGTCGAGCATTTGAAGAGAATACAAGACAGATACGGTCTTGGATAATGGATGATGAAGTCTCAACCTTTGGCATCTACGGAATGGCTGGGGTCGGTAAAACAGAATTGCTAAAACATCTCCATAATGATCTTCTACAAAATCAGGACAGCACCCATCGTCTTTACTGGGTGCCCGTCTCTCAAAATTGCAGCAATGAAAGATTGCAGAATCTAATTGCTAAATCTATTGGCATAGATCTTTCAAGTGAAGATGATGGCCTGCGTAGATCTGTCAAAGTTCCTGAAGAAATTAAAGAACCAGCTTTAGGTAGAAATGGCTCTTCTCACATGCTCTCTGGTGAAGATTTAACAAGTGGATTAGCTGATCAAATGTTGGATATGATACTCGCAGACACTGCTTTTCTATTCGATGAGAGTAGGGGATATCCATTACCTCCTAGCTCTACAGTGCTAGTGGGTCGAGCATTTGAAGAGAATACAAGACAGATACGGTCTTGGATAATGGATGATGAAGTCTCAACCATTGGCATCTACGGAATGGCGGGGGTCGGTAAAACAGAATTGCTAAAATATCTCCAAAATGACCTTCTACAAAGTCAGGACAGCACCCATCATCTTTTCTGGGTGCCCGTCTCTCAAAATTGCAGCAATGAAAGATTGCAGAATCTAATTGCTAAATCTATTGGCGTAGATCTTTCAAGTGAAGATGATGGCCTTCGTAGATCTGTCAATGTTCCTGAAGAAATTAAAGAAGCAGCTTTAGATAGAAATGACTCTTCTCACATGCCCCCTGATGAAGATTTATCAAGTGGATTAGCTGATCAAAAGTTGGATATGATAGTCGCAGACACTGCTTTTCTATTCGATGAGAGTAGGGGAGATCCATTACCTCCTAGCTCTACAGTGCTAGTGGGTCGAGCATTTGAAGAGAATATAAGATAGATACGGTCTTGGATAATGGATGATGAAGTCTCAACCATTGGCATCTACGGAATGGCTGGGGTCGGTAAAACAGAATTGCTAAAACATCTCCATAATGACCTTCTACAAAGTCAGGACAGCACCCATCGTCTTTTCTGGGTGCCCGTCTGTTAAAATTGCAGCAATGAAAGATTGCAGAATCTAATTGCTAAATCTATTGGCGTAGATCTTTCAAGTGAAGATGACGGCCTGCGTAGATCTGTCAATGTTCCTGAAGAAATTAAAGAACCAGCTTTAGGTAGAAATGGCTCTTCTCACATGCCCCCTGGTGAAGATTTAGCAAGTGGATTAGCTGATTAAAGGTTGGATATGATAGTCGCAAACACTGCTTTTCTATTCGATGAGAGTAGGGGAGATCCATTACCTCCTAGCTCTACAGTGCTAGTGGGTCGAGCATTTAAAGAGAATACAAGACAGATATGGTCTTGGATAATGGATGATGAAGTCTCAACCATAGGCATCTACGGAATGGATGGGGTCGGTAAAACAGAATTGCTAAAACATCTCCATAATGACCTTCTACAAAGTCAGGACAGCACCCATCGTCTTTACTGGGTGCCCGTCTCTCAAAATTGCAGCAATGAAAGATTGCAGAATCTAATTGCTAAATCTATTGGCGTAGATCTTTCAAGTGAAGATGGATGGCCTGCGTAGATCTGTCAAATTGTCAAAAGAACTACTACGGCAGAATAAAAAATGGATCCTTATTTTAGATAATATGTGGGATTGTTTTGAGCCACACGTAGTGGGTATTCCAGAGTCAAATAAGGGATGTAAGCTGATTGTTGCAACTCGATCAAAAGAAGTTTTTCTGAAGATGGCTAGTCGAAGCATCATCAAAGTAGATACTCTTTCACATGAAGAAGCTGTGTCTTTGTTCATGATGAAACATGGACAGGACATTGAACATTCTTCAGAAAAGAAACGAATTGCAAAATGTATTGTAAATGAGTGTGGTCGTTTGCCGCTAGGAATAATAGCAATGGCTGGATTCATGAAGAGCTTGAGTTATGACCGCCAATTGAAGAATGCTTTACATGACCTGATACAATCAAGTGCTGGCCAATCTCACATGGAAATGGTATTCCCATTGTTGAAATCAAGCTATACCCACCTAAAGAAGCATGATCAGAAAAAAGGTTTCTTTTGTGCATTATTTCCCAAAGCCTTCATGATCCCTAGAGATGATTTGATAGCTTATTTGATTGATAAGGGAGTGATAGCAAAGCAGGAAAGTAGGGAGGCAGAATTTCGCAGAGGCCATGGTCTGCTTGATAGACTTGAAGATGCCTGCTTATTGGAAAGTATTGATGGTGGTAGTGCTGTCAAGATGCATCACTTGATCAGGCACATGGCTGTCAAAATATATCAAGAGCGCCGTTCAGTCATGATTAAAGCAGGTGTGAAATTAAAAAATTTATCGGGTGCATGAGAATGGGAGGAGAGTCTTGTGACTGCTTCACTAATAGAAAACCAAATTAAAAAAATTCCTTCCAGACATTCACCAAGGTGCCCCTCGCTATTAACTCTATTGTTACCCTATAATAGAGAGTTGGAATTGATTGACGATACATTTTTCAACCAGCTGCATGGGCTCAAGATCCTCGATCTGTCTCACACGATTATTGTAAAATTGCCTGATTCTGTCTCTAATTTGGTGGGGCTCACTATATTATTGCTCATTGATTGTAAGAAGTTAGTTCATGTACCATCATTAGAAAAGCTCGGGAAAATGAGGAGGTTGGATCTCTATCGCACTGCACTTGAAAATATTCCTCAAGGCTTGGAATGTCTATCCTCACCCACGCGGGGGGCTGGCAGGGCCGCGCGCGGGAGCTCGCCCCTGCTGCACCAGGCCTGACTCGCGCGGGGGGCTGACAGGGCCTCCAAGTGCGCGCCTCTGTGTATGCTCGCCCGCGCGAGGGGTTGGCAGGGCCGCGCGCGGGAGCTCGCCATATTGATTTAAAGTGATTTGTTAGTACACATTGACACATGTTTCAGAGTTATAGTTATTGATTTAAAGTGTTTTTTACTAAAACAATATATATTAAAATAATATTTTTATTTATTTTTAAAAAATAAGTTTTGATATTAATATATATATATATATATATATATAAATGTTTTAAAATACAGTTTAAAACAACCTCATTCATCGAAGAAGTTGGTCCTTTATGTATCTTTCTGAGAATGTTAATGTTTAATATATATTATTCAGATATGAGAGGAGGCATATACAAGACTTGTGCGGTGTGAGAAGAAGCTGAACCAGCTTACAATATTTAACTTTTTTTATAAAAAAAAAAAACTCATTGGATTACTATTGTAACACTATCATTAGTAGGGTAAGATGTTTGAAAGAATAATAAAAACCCTTCATTGTTGCTTCACCACCCTTAAGCTAGTTTCTCCAATGTCAGACCTCTCACCAACAATAACCTCAACCTGCTTTTCTTTCTCAATTAGGGTAGGAAAAGTAAAGAGGTTTAAATGATAACAATTATAACAATAATACCCTTAAACCTAGGTTGTTCAGCTTCCTTAGAAACACCCTAACACAAAGGTCCCAACAATAAAAACCTATCTGAGATTATGGATGAGAGTAGTGAGATTGCCAATATAGAATAAAACCTCTGCAATTGAGGTTATAATGTCAATCTATAAAAAAAAATAGAGACACTCTCTCTTTTAAAATGATACTAGTACTCACAATTAATTCAAATAGATCAAATTTCCATGACCCCAAACTAGGGGAGCACAACTTCCCCCAACTTTTATTCTTATGGGAGTAATGGTTCTCGTCATTGTTTTATCAGAAATAGAGTCCTCAATAATAACATGTTTGTATATGTTGGTGGGGTTATGCTCCATCTCTTCTCCAATCATGACTCCACACATATCAAGAGACAAATATCCCCTCTCTAAGGTAGACAATCTCTCCTCTACAAACCTAGTTAAAGTTTTTCTTTTTCTTTTTCAGCTATTAACCCTCCACAAAAACAAAGTAAAAAAATGAGCTTAGATACATAAAAAAAACAAAGGATGAAGATGTTTCTTATTTTGTAACATGAATTGGTAATATTCTACCACTATTTTATTGATGTTGTACTCGAATGAGGCCGATGTCTGTAACATATGTGTTCTATTTATTCGAAATCATATAAGGTCTATTGCTCACCTATAATTTTAAATTATCCTTAGACATAGTCCAAGATCATTTGGTTTATATGTTCAACGTGAGATAATTGAGCTATATACATTTCTTGTTGTCAACCAATGACAAATTTCACCTACTCTGCGCTTAAGTGTTGAGGGCATTATCCTTAAGGATTTAAGGTAGCTTTTTCCTTGAGTTTCTCTAAATGTAGTAGGGGAGATAATTTTTTTAATGATGAGAGATACCTTCCCCCTTTTAAAGATGGAGTTAGGGGCTCCACCTCCTTTAGTTTAAAGCTCTTGTCCTAAATTTTTTAAATGTAGGTCTATCTAAATGTCAAACCAACATCCTTAGACTTAATAATTTGTTGTGTACATGTGAGTCTGACAGCATATAAGATCCAACATCATTGGATTTAATTGTGCGCTACGTTCAAATACATGTGGTTCTAACAAGCTAACAGATCCATTATCCTTTGGTTTAGAATAATTTTAGCTCCATATATATATGGAACTAAAATCATTGTGGGCCTCATATTGGGTCATGAGACTCTTTATTTATGACTATTAACATAAAATGTTAAAAGTTAAAAAATTATAATCTCCCTACACCCTTAGGTGTATTATAAAAGTTTTATAAATGCCTATATCATATTTTCATCAACATTAATAATGTATAAGGGATATTTATCCTACATTAATCTTGCATAAGGGATATTCATTTTTTATTAATGCTAGCAGGGAAAATGATATTTCTTCCTCTTTATTCAAGCAACATGACAAAATTAAGAGGTTATGGTTCATAATTTTTCTATTTTTCAAGTACTCATACTTCTCTTCTTAGATAAACAAAAACAAAAACAAATATTTTTGTTAGAACTTAAAACTCATTATCTAAATCTCACCAAAAGAGTGTTTTGTAAGTCTTAGATCTTATGTCATCATTTATTAACTTCATAAACTCATGAACTCTAGAGAAAAGAATATTGATTTAAATGCATGATTGCTTACAATCCAAACACCCCCGAAAAATCTCATATTAGATTGTACATCTCTGACAAAGAATAAAATTTCAGTGAAATGGAGTATCCCATTCTGTTAAAAAAAACAAAAAAAAGAGAAGGGACATCATTGTAGTGATACTTCGTTTCATTTTTCAAGAATAAATCCAGATCTGATTATTATGTTACAAAACAAAATAAATAAATAAATTCACTCTGGGGTTCTGATGGATGGTTGATCCATTGCAAGCACCCCTAATGCTAAACGCAAATCTCATATTGCAGAGAAATAAAACATGGAAACTCAACTAAAATGTTGGCAACTGGATCACTCTTAGAGAACAGTCTCCACTGACTTATGAGAAAAGAAACATAAATGCAATTAGCAAAAATCCCCATCAACCAAAACTAAAGTTCTCTGCGTAAAAGAGCAGACTACGCAGGTATCAAATGCCTACATATAAAGGACCAAAGTGAAAATAAACATCAAATCAATCCATCCGTAGCTATCGTATTCCTAGAAATATGTTTATGTGGAGCTACTTATTAACACTCTTTTCCAAGTGCCGTCCAGAAAAAAATATAACAAGTGAGTGTTGGGTTCGACAAATGGCAGAGAGCCTTTAGGGCTTCAGAGCAATTGCCAGCCCAAACCTGGGACTTTTGTCCAAGGCCTTGGTATCAACCTCACTGGAGATTGTCAGCACTGACTTTGGTATGACCTCATGTTGCACCAATGCCCCAAGTTTCCCGTGGTTGTTTAGCTTAGCTTTCACCACTGTCAGGTGATCAACGGGAAATGACCCTCCAATAGTAAAAGTATTCTCATTTGTGGAAAACCTTCTAGTGATCTCTCCAGCAACAGAACTCTTTTTCAGCAGATCCAGATGATGCACGTATGATGCTTGTAAGGAATCTCCCTTGTCACCTCTGTAAGAAGAGAGAGCAACTAAGTAACGGGTTAAATATCTTTCAATATTTGTATTTTTTAAATCCCAGACTCGAATAGTTAAAATATCTAGCAAAGGTGGTATGCCAACGCGTCCAAGAGGCTTACAAAATCATCGAAGCATAAGAATCAGGTTTGGTCACACTGATGCCAGCAGTGTACTTTGTGAAACTACCCAAAGTAGTATCATAGCCTGCCTCTGCACCAAAAGCAATTGTTGGGGTACCAATGGTGGCTGTAACATCAATTGCTGGAGATTGATTCAAAGCAACAGCTGTGGTGAAACTTGCACGATCATGAAAATATTGTACCTCCAACTGCAAAATCCAGGGCAGAAACAAACTATAAAAAGACATCACTGTCATTACAAAGAGGGCCAGATTTGCATGTAGATCTCAGGTTGCTTGTTGCCGAGTTTCACCCCAAACCAACAATACAGGCAATATTCTCTCTCCAATCAATTAAAGAATTTTCCCTCGTATACCTGGGCACACGTATACCACCCCAGTCAAGTCCCGCTGCTTCCATAAGGGATTGGCACGAGAAAAGATAACCACAAGCCCTCCTGCTAGGCACCTGAGAACAGCCAGAGCAGGACGGGGACAGCAGGGGACGAGCCTGACCAGATGGATGCTCAGCCCACACAGGTTACCACCAAAAACACTTATCCCCTCATCAGTTTCTAGAACTATTGAAGGCAAAAGAATGGATCGAATTACCACCCTTGTCACCATGCAACTTGTCAAGTCTTGTGGTTATATAAGAGAACAAGAGGTTTCGGGTTTAGGGATTTCCCCCCTCTCCCATATCTTTCCTTTTCTCTTCACTTGGTTTTTACTACTTTCATATATCTCCTCCCTCATGCTCTAACTTAATCATTGAAGGGTCCCCACACAATTAGAGGGACTCGTTTTACAAGCACACCAGCCACCTTCCCCACCTCCAGTAAATTTTCATCTAGTCGTGTAAAGGGTCAACTCCTCCTTGGTGTTTCATGACTTCATCACCCCCTTGATCATAAATGTAGGGCAAAAACCAAAATACCCAATAAAGGAGATACTCGATCTTGAAATGACCAGATCAAGATACACACTTGATCTTGAGGAAAGCTTAGTTTATTTTATTCAAAGATTCAAAAAATGTCTACATGCTTATTTATAAGCACCAAACCAAATAAAATAAGAAAAACCTAACAAGTCTTTAACATCTATTTCAGATTTCACGTATTTACTTTTTGAGGAGTTCAAGCTTTAAAGATGCCAAACTTCTTAGTTCCTACCTTGCCAGAGTTATAGTCAGGAAATTTGATGGAAGCAATGGTCTTAGTTGATGGAAGGAAGTCGGTGAATGTCAAGGTTGTTGATATCTGCCAGAATGATATGAGAAGGTAAGATGGTTATTTGAAATAGGGAATTTGCAGTTTAGTGTTTTAAGCAAATGAAGAAGCAGCATACATTGGATCCTGTGTCAAATTTAACATCAAAAGTAGTGTTCTTGTACATGTAGAGTGCAGCAACATCCCCAGTTGAGAGCCCTCCTTTCTTCACGGCTGTTGATGTGAGGGCCTGAAAAACAGAAAATAAAAACATAAGAAAGGGCAGATGATCATAAAATTTAAGAGACGATGGATTTCAGCACCACTGCATTTGAAGACCAAAAATGACTGATTGCCTGACATTTAAGGACCATTCAAAAAACTAACAAGACGTCAAGAGGTTGAAAGACAAGACCAAAAACAAGTAGAGATTGAAACTGATCCGTAAAGCAGTAGAGGGCAGCCAGAAATCCATCTCCATCAGGCACACGATGCTAGTAATAAATAATTAACATGAGACCACCCACAAGATAACTTACTTGCATTGGAAACGCCACATGACTCTTCAATACATGATTGGATTTCACATCCGTAAAGAAATGAAATAAAGTTCATTTTAACATCTGAAGATCATTGCTATGATACTATTGTTAAAACACTCTTTTCAAAAGCATCGACACAGAGCTTGATGCCCAGACCCTCAAAAGGACCACAAAATTACATGCATATAAATACAACAAAAAGAATACATACCACTCCAGCATCGCTGTAAGTAGAGACGCTAAATTTCTGATCAGAATTGTAATCCTTGGTCAACAGATCTACATAGCATCAACAAATCATCACCATCAAACAGTGATTCTGATTTTCTGTCACGGATAGAAACTGACAGATTACCTTTGGCTTTCTTGCCGATATCGGCGAAGAGTACAGGTCCTTTGCTCATTGCGAGACTGGAGCGACACAGATAGATCTCACCGCCTTTTGTTTCTGGTTTTGATTAGGGAGAGAGATTCCGGTGATCAGAGTTAGATGAAATGAACGGAATATTTTGGCTCAGCCCCTCTCTCTCTCTCTCTCTCTCTCTTTGTAACTGGTGGTTACGGCTAAAGGTAAACTCCGAGAGTTATGATTCTCTGGTGACAGCTGTTTGTTTAAATCCAAGTTCGTTAGATTTATTATAATTATAGCTATCACAATTATTATAATTACAATTATAAAATAAACCCGCAACAATTTTATTATAACTTTTTTTTTTTTTCATTTTGGCAATCAAACATTTTCTTTGACTTGCATTCTTTGGTGAGCTATTTTTAGTGTTTTGTAAGCTGATAATCTCTTGTCTTCACGTGTTTAAAAGACTTTATCCAATCTCAAAACTTGATTTGAGGTCAATTTATTGAAAAATAATTTGAATTTGTGATAACAAAAATTATAATTAAAAAGAGCTAAATTGAAAAGATTTTTAAAAATATTTGACCAAACATGTAAATTTCAATTGGGTTGGAGAAATTTTTTCCCTAACTAAAATGATTACATGAGATTTCTTGTGTAGGACTTTTATTTGGTTCCTTGGAAAAACTATTAGAGTTTTTTTTTTTTTATTGTCTTTACTAGAAGATTTTTTATAAAAAAAAAAATGATATCTCTACCATTTTTTTATTGAAAATATGTAAAGAAAGTCTTAGGTCTTGTTGTATAAAGAGGAAAATCATATACCATAGCTCATAATGAAAGAGAAGTCTTGTTTATTGAAACACGAGAATTGATGTTTATCTTTTTAGTTTATACACTTTATAGTTGATTGGTTGGTTATACATGTCATCAACTTTATTCATATAAATATATTTAATTTTATTAAAAGTTTTATTTATCTTTGATATTTATTAAATATTTAATTAATAAATCTAATATTTGATTAATGAATCTAGAATAAAGATAAAGTTTTTGGTATAAAAATGTTTTGTAAAGGAATTATAAAAATTATTAAAACTAAGAGATTTCTATTGCATCGAAACATTGTTCCTAAATACATTCCTAGCCAATGCTCTATCAAAACTAAATATTAACTAGAGTTGTTGAGACTAATATATATATATATATATATATATATATATGAAACAAATGTTCTTATAAGTTAAGGTACGAAGAATACCTCTTGATATTTTTTAATATTTTTTTAATTTATTAATCAAGAGGGTGTAAAAGAGAAGAGTTTGTTTTTTTAGTTTTTAGTGACACAACAAGTAAGATGCTATTTGGATGACTAAGAAATGGCTCAAAGAGACTTATCCTCACCTTGAGGATAGCAATCTTGAAATGGGAAAAAAAATATAATCTTGAAAGGTCACAATTGTTTTATTTATTTCAAATTTGTCCTTTTAATTAATTGTACATAGATTCCAATCTTTCAATAAAGCTATCAATTTCACTCCTTAATCTTCATTATTTATGCTACAATCAAAATTAAAAAGGATTTCCTTCTAAACTCACTAAATTTAAGACGTGCTACTATAGAATTTGCTGCTGTATATAATTAGTTTGAACATTATTTATCATTATTTGGAATTGGTAATGCATATCATTGGGACTTTAGCGTATATCTAACGAGTCTTTTCAAATAAAAAAGAAATTGTATAATATATATATATATATATATAATTTATTTATTAAAAAAATGTAATTTGCTCCGGGTCAAAAAGGTTGCAAAAGAACAGGATAGCACATACCGTTAAAGGCTCTGGCGCCTTTGACTTCACTCCTATTTCGCTGCCTATAAAATAACGAATCTGTTACAAAAATAGAAAGCAAATAGCAAAAAGAAACCGAAAAGATTTCTTCTTCTCTCCTGTTCTGTAGAAGCCTAACCCCAAGTTTCCCTTTTCTCTTCCCTTGCCACCATAAATTTCAAAAGGCAAATGCCATTGGAACTTCCTCGGATTCTTCCTTTCTTTCTCGGCGGCGGCTGCTGCTGCTTCGACTAACAAACACGTTCTGCTTTTTATTAATAAAGTAGCTTCGTAGAAATTTCTGCTGGTGTTTTGTATTTAAATCAAGGTTGTTTGCATTGAGGAAAGAAAGAAAGAAGGAGAAGGATGGAGAGGTTAATGAGTGGGGATTTTGATGTGAAAGCGAAGCATTCATCAGAGGAAGCGTTGCAGAAATGGAGGAAGTTATGTGGGGTGGTGAAGAATCCTAAGAGAAGGTTTCGTTTCACTGCCAATCTTTCCAAACGATATGAGGCTGCTGCTATGCGCAAAACCAATCAGGTTTATAACTTTTCTTCTTCAATTCCTGTTTTTTTTTACATTATCATTCTTTCTTCCTTTCTTTCTCTTATTATAATAGTATAGGATATGATTACAGGCATTGGACATGGGCATCGAACGACCCTAGACACTTCAATTACATTTTTCTTTTAATAGTAACTGATTCGGACAATGATATCGATTATGGGAGTCCGAGCAACATAGGGTATCCATGTATAATCCTTAATTGAATCGATGATTTCCATCGGTGTATACCATCATAATTTAATGAGATGGGCAACTATGTTATTTATACAGATATTTGGTTTGATTATCTTTATCATATTAAATCCTTAATCAGTAACTTTAACTTCTCATATTGGTGAATCGTTTGATAATGCATCGATTTTTTTTTTCCAATGTAATTTATGGAGCATGAAAATGAATGCCTTTTGTTTTGTGGATGAGAGATGCGCTTACTTTTCTTTTTTTTCTTGTGTTTTTTAAATATTATACTTAGGAGAAATTAAGGATTGCTGTTCTGGTTTCCAAAGCTGCGTTTCAATTTATCCAAGGTAAGCTTATTTGGATTTTTAAGATAATTAAGCTTCTTTTTTTTTTTAAAAAAAAAAAGAAGATTTATAGCCTCTTCTTATCTGTAATAATTGAATGTTTGCAGGTGTCTCCCCAAGCGACTATAACGTCCCTGCAGAAGTCAAGGCTGCAGGTTTTGACATATGTGCTGACGAGTTAGGATCAATTGTTGAAAGCCATGATGTCAAGAAGCTCAAATTTCATGGTGGGGTAACTGGTGTTTCTCAAAAGCTCTGCACTTCAGTCATTGATGGGCTAACCACTGCGGATAGTGATCTACTGAATCGTAGACAAGAAATCTATGGGATCAATAAGTTTGCCGAGAGCCAACCTCGGAGTTTCTGGGTATTTGTTTGGGAAGCACTTCAGGATATGACTCTTATGATACTTGGAGTGTGTGCTTTTGTGTCTTTAATTGTTGGCATAGCAACAGAAGGATGGCTAGAGGGAGCCCATGATGGCCTTGGAATTGTTGCAAGTATCTTGTTGGTCGTGTTTGTGACCGCTACAAGTGATTACCGTCAGTCGTTACAATTCAGGGACTTGGACACAGAGAAAAAGAAAATCATCATTCAGGTCACTAGAAATGGATTTAGGCAGAAATTGTCAATATATGATTTGCTTCCTGGTGATATAGTGCATCTTTCTATTGGAGACCAAGTACCTGCTGATGGGCTTTTTGTTTCAGGATTTTCTGTATTAATTGACGAGTCAAGTTTAACTGGTGAAAGTGAGCCAGTAATGGTAAATTCTGAAAGTCCTTTTATGCTTTCTGGAACTAAGGTCCAAGATGGATCATGCAAGATGATGGTTGCCACTGTTGGGATGAGAACCCAATGGGGTAAATTAATGGCAACACTAAGTGAAGGAGGCGATGATGAAACTCCATTGCAGGTAAAATTGAATGGAGTGGCAACCATTATTGGAAAGATTGGCCTTTTCTTTGCTGTAGTGACTTTCGCAGTTCTGGTACAAGGGTTATTTAGCCACAAGTGGCAAGCAGGGACTTACTTTCGCTGGTCTGGAGATGATGCATTGGAGATGTTGGAATACTTTGCCATTGCAGTTACAATTGTTGTCGTTGCAGTCCCCGAAGGGCTACCACTAGCTGTGACGTTGAGCCTTGCATTTGCCATGAAGAAGATGATGAATGATAAAGCACTCGTTCGACATCTGGCAGCTTGTGAGACCATGGGGTCCGCAACAACAATCTGCAGTGACAAAACTGGGACATTAACTACTAATCACATGACTGTTGTGAAGACATGCATTTGCATGAATGTCAAGGTAGTTGACCAACCTACTAATGCTGCTAGCTTGGTCTCTGAAATGCCTGTTTCTGCTGTAAAACTTCTCTTGCAATCAATATTTAACAACACTGGAGGTGAGGTTGCTGTTAACAAAGATGGTAAACGAGAGATTTTAGGAACACCCACCGAGACTGCTTTATTGGAGTTTGGCTTATCTCTGAATGGAGATTTCCAGGAAGAGCGACAAGCTGTGAAACTTGTTAAAGTTGAGCCTTTCAACTCCACGAAGAAGCGAATGGGGGTAGTGGTGGAGCTTCATGAAGGTGGCTTGCGAGCCCACACCAAAGGTGCTTCAGAAATAGTTTTGGCTGCTTGTGACAAGGTTATCAATTCAAATGGTGACATTGTTCCCCTGGATGAAGAATCCATTAACCTCCTTAATGGTACAATTGATCAGTTTGCTAGTGAGGCTCTTAGAACTCTCTGTCTTGCCTATATGGAACTGGAAGGTGGGTTCTCCCCTGAGAATCCTATGCCAGTTTCTGGTTATACTTGTATAGGGATTGTGGGTATCAAAGATCCTGTTCGTCCAGGAGTCAAGGAGTCTGTTGCAGTATGTCGTTCAGCTGGTATCACTGTACGAATGGTTACAGGTGATAATATAAATACTGCAAAGGCCATTGCAAGGGAATGTGGGATTCTTACTGATGATGGTATAGCAATTGAGGGTCCAGATTTCCGAGAGAAGAGCCTGGAAGAATTGCTCCAACTAGTTCCCAAAATTCAGGTGTCACTTCACTTTCTTGTTTATCGAACATCTAACTGCAAAAAACTTGTTTGTAATAAAAAGAGTTTGTCTCACCAAGACTAACAAATAGGAATTCATTTGCAGGTGATGGCTCGATCTTCACCTCTTGACAAACATACACTGGTGAAACATTTGCGAACGACCTTTGGTGAAGTTGTTGCGGTGACTGGTGATGGAACAAATGATGCTCCAGCACTCCATGAAGCAGATATTGGTCTAGCAATGGGCATTGCTGGAACTGAGGTATGTTTATTCTAATTCTTTCCAAGAACCCAGTCCAACACCAATCGTTCTGCCATCCATAGAATAGGCAAAATTGTGCCAAAGCATGACTTTCAAGCAAAACATTATGATTCAGCTGGCTATTTGGATCAGATTACTGTTTACTGTTGGTCTGTATCCTGTATCTTTCAAAGATATCATGCTGCATTTTGTAGAACCTCTTCGTTGTATATGGTCTTGCTTATAGGAGTTGACATTGTATTAGTGTTTATACTACATATTTAACAGTTATATGTGGTCCACCTAAAGGTTGATGAAAACTTCCTTGATTTCTCACAATGTCCTTTTATTTTTCACTGAAGCCATTAGCTTTATGAGTTAAAAAAGCCAAGGTAAGTATCATTGAGAATCACTAATATGAGAGAGATAACTAAATACATTATTCATAATTTCATGGAAGTCAAGCCAAGCAAAAATTGGCTGGTTTGGTTTTAGTGATGGACCTCTGGTCTTTTATGGAGTAGAAAGAGGGGCTATTCTTGTGTTTTTCTTTCAAGATGATAAGAAGTTTTCAGTTCTCATCCATTAGAATTTCCAAAATGATACTGGGTCTTAATGTGGAGTTTGACTAATTGCTATTCGAACTTCAGGTGGCTAAAGAGAGTGCTGATGTCATAATTCTGGATGACAATTTCTCAACCATTGTGACAGTAGCCAAATGGGGACGCTCAGTTTACATAAATATTCAAAAATTCGTACAGTTCCAGCTGACTGTTAATGTGGTGGCTTTAATTGTTAACTTCTCTTCAGCTTGTTTGACAGGTATGAAACCAAGCAAAATACTGAATGTAGGTTTCCATGAATCAAGTTTCTGCCTTTGTTTTGCATTATAGAAACCATTTTCTTTATTGCCGATACTTACTTGTCCAGATGTTTTCAGGTAGTGCTCCCCTCACAGCTGTCCAGCTTTTGTGGGTAAACATGATCATGGATACCCTGGGAGCACTTGCACTTGCAACTGAGCCTCCAAATGATGAACTAATGAAGCGTTCCCCAGTTGGAAGGAAAGGGAACTTTATCAGCAACGTCATGTGGAGAAATATCTTAGGCCAATCTCTGTACCAGTTTATGGTAATATGGCAACTTCAAGCCAAGGGGAAAGCATTATTTGGTCTTGATGGCCATAATTCTGATCTAGTCGTGAACACCCTTATATTCAACACATTCGTCTTTTGTCAGGCAAGCTTTTCTAAGAATCTCAAGACTTTTAGATTATTTTTGAAGCAGCACTAGAGTCTGCACATAACATCTTTGACATTACGATACTGGTAAAATTTATCTTTGACTATCTGAATGCTATTTGTGATACCTTAATATTTTTAAGGTAGATTTAACTCAAATGGAAATGTTATATCACGTACTGAAGGATTAAGGGTATACCTGCCATGATCATGAACCATCAGAGTGGGAAATATAGGTGCATTTTTCACGATTAGTTAGAGCATTGTTAGAAGTATTGTTCTCTGAAATTATAACTTACGAATTCATTTCTCCTCTTCTTTTCCTTTGGCTCTCTTCTCTCCTAACCCACTTGTTGCTTCTTATGCCTCTGTATGAGCTGTGCAAAAGGAATGAGAATCATGTGCATCACTAGCTTCGCCTTCTTTCCCAGATTAAGGCTTCATTATTTGTTAAATACAATACAATCCAACAGGTTTAAAGGGCACAGAAAGGCTGTCATTTCCAATTTCTTTAGCGTTGATAAATTTCCAGAAAACCTATTAACGCTAAAGAAATATCACAGCAAGGCTGTCAGTTCCAATGAGAAGGATATTCATGGATGCCTAATATTCTCTCTCACCTGTAGCAAATATTCTGTCTGTTAATAAAAATCCTTATCAGGTGTAGATGATGCCTCTCTTACATGATGATATGGAATTGAACACTTCGTCCATTTTCCTTTGCTCATACTTCCAGAAACGTTTCTTTATCCTGGTTAAATACAATCTTAAGTTTTGGCCTGATATTTGCTGCTTGAGTGTATTAGCTCGCAAGAGAAGGCGATAATCATAGTGTGAACTAAGCTCTTAGTTAGTAGTATTTCCATTTATTGCCTTGATAACTTTCACTTGCTAAAAATTACTTCATTTGATTGTGCAGATATTCAATGAAATAAGCTCCCGTGAGATGGAGGAGGTTGATGTTTTCAAAGGCATATTGGACAACTATGTTTTTGTTGTTGTTATCGGTGGCACTGTCCTTTCCCAAATCATAATTGTGGAATTCCTGGGTACATTTGCAAATACAACACCTCTCACTTTCGCACAGTGGTTCCTTAGTGTGCTCATTGGATTTCTTGGCATGCCGATTGCTGCTGGTTTAAAGAAGATCCCTGTATAAATCGTGTTTCAGAGATTCCTTCTAAAACTGAAGTTTGGACGACGTTATTTGAGGAGGCCTTTACATGCAATGGAAGACTTGTGAAGTGCTCAATATGTTGTCCAAAATAGTTTCTTAGTTGTCTATGAAACCAGGAGCAGAAATATTATTATCCTAGGAACAGTTTTCCAAAACAAATGTTCCTTGATCCTGACTTTTCTTTCACGTAGTAAACATTCCTGGCATCAAAATAGATGGCAGCAATTTTTTCTTGAATCTTTTGATGGAATTTTGGTAGGTCTACACTCTGCAATCATGTAATTGAACTTCGTCATTCAATCAATGTACTGATTAATTCAATGTTTTTTTATTAAAAAAAAAAAAGTTGAGTAATGTTTTTTGTTTGCTGGTTTTGAAATTTGGAGATGCTGCACGCATGTGTTGATGTCTGTGTCTGTGATTGTGGTGGTTTGCACAGCACTTGGTAGGAAATTGTGTTTCATTGGCTGCTTGCAGCCTGCAAGAGCAAGTTCACAAGTAGAATTCACCATTCTGTCATCATCAGCAGCACAGTTATTACCAATTTGACCTAATAATGTTTGATTGATAGTGCTTGACTTGTGTCCAGAAAACTGAAGCTTGCATAGAGGTTCCCTCTCAAATGCCAGAAAATGTCCTTGTGATGCGTATCCATTTTCGAGTACAATTTATTATAGGACTACATAAAATCTTGTTATGTTCTTATGTTTGTCTTCTGTTCTTATTTTTCATTGGATGGGGAAAGTAGATTTGATTGATGAACTATAAATGGATTGTCTGATGGGTATTGAAGCAATGCAGGCAGATGAAGAAGACTGGAGCCTACTAAAATATAAAGGGGAGTAAATAATGGGGACTAAAAACAAACGATTTAAGGTGGCCTTCCCAAAGCTTTTGAGGATGTTCAATCTTTTTACAATAATACTATACCAGAAAGAAAATAGAAGGGCCTTCAAAAAAGAGCTCACCAACTTATCAAAAATGAGTTTACTAATTCCTAACTCTTGTTTTTTAGTTTAATAATATGTGCATGATATTTTTCAATACTACAATGATTGTTATTATTTTTATTTATTTATTTATTTATTATATGGAACACATTAAAATAATTAGAAAACACTTGAAAAACATCTACTTAATAACGCACCAAAATACAAATTGAAATGCGATGCCAGACAACTTACTGTCATGACACCCAAGCTGTTCTTGGAATGCAGATCCTGTGCAGTCCAACTTCCTTGACTGGGTTTTGTGCACAGAGAAAACCTTGAGCTTCAGCAATCTCCACACTCATATTCCAGAAATCGTTACTTTGATGTGGCAGCTACTACCATCCAAACAGTCTTTGATGATTACAGTCTAACCTCATGTTTGTTGATAGTTGCTGCATCACCGTTCAAACTTCTCTCATCCATCTCCAGGGGGTCTCCACCAGAATTCTTATTTCTTGTATCTGCAGTTTTCTCATGGCATGGCATTCTCAGTCTGAAAAAGCTTACAGCAACAAGCACAACTGTTGCACTATTCTTCTAGTCTTGTACTGTATTGTTGAAGGCATTATCATTTTTTGGCTTCCATATAGCTCAAGATTCCAGTTTTTTATTTTCTAATTTGTTCTCCATCAGACAGGTCTCCAGTTCATTGCATCTTGGTCAGCAGAGTTGGTACGCTACTAACTGAAGTTTGAGACATCCTTGCCCAGTTTGTACTCTGTGAAGCTATTTCCATGACTGCTAAGGCACTGCAATCATATGACTATCGTTTTTGTTGAAAATGAAGACTAAAGATTGATTCCAAGCCTACAATTAATGTTAGGATTTTTACTATTTTTAAATTATTATTATTATGTTTCCTAACTAAGATCATATTGATTGATCAAAGTTCTAGTTTCCATTTTAAGTATTTTCCTATTTAGATTATAGAAGAGGAAGTTGTAACCAAATGGGAAAACCCTATTTTGTAACACTTCATATTTTCATTATAAATAAGAGAAGAGGGATAGCAGTAACCTTACCTTTGATTATACTCATTCTTGCTATTTCTTAGTGTTTTTAATTGTTCTTTATTTTAGCACAATTCCAGTTTTGAATTATGTAGACTTTTGTTTCTTTGATTTCCAACAGTTTTGGCTGAGGAAAATGAACCTGTTAATTTACAACGGTTTAATGACCAGGAGTAATCTTTGATTTTGTCATTCCATTCAACCTCTGCAGGATGAAACAAAATGATGTCAGCTAGGATGTAACACATATATTCACCATGAAATTTAGAATATAAAACTTCTTACAGAAGTTCCCTTTATTCTCAAATAGCAGAAAACCTCCCGGTTTCATGGATATGATAAAACCAAACATGGTCAAGCAACATCCTGGCACTGCATAGTTTCTGCCTTGCATTTTGGTCACTCTGCTCCTCAATACCTCTCTCAATGTGATGGTAGATGTCTGGAAGAAAATCCAACATCATATCCAGTTCATTCCATTCCCTGTCTTCTTCTCCAACTAACTTCACACAGACAAAATGTAGAAGTCCCAATACGACTCCAAAGTCCTTCCTTTCAAGGCCAACAACTGAACCAGTCAATAAAATCACTCCAATGGCATCCAGAATTTTAAATTTCCCCTTCAATAGTGAAACTATCGTTTCCATGAATTTCTTAAACACGCAGAATTCTTCTTCTTCTGGTTTGGAAAATATATCATCCACCTCTTCTACGTTAGCTTCTCTTATTTCATGAAGCTCGGTCTTCGCTAAAATTATAGGCCACGATGGATAACCAGCCTTAATGCAATCTAGTGCAGTTATATATGTGCTTGCTACTTGAGTGTCCTTTAGCATGCACAGATATCCCAATGCAAGAATCAGATCAGGCAGCCAAGACTTGGCTGAAGCAACCAGGCCTGCTGCAAAAACAGAGCCCACGTGCAATTCAATTGACGTGATTAGATCAAGCATATCATTGACAAGGTCAAAAGCTTCTTGCAGTAGTGGTGAAGTTTCACTGGTGTCACAAAGGATCAGATTGAGTAACTTGGCAGCATAACTGAAGGAGCTCTTCAGACACAGAAATATATCTTTCAACTCGTCCTCCTTAAATTGCAGTTTTTCACTGGATTGGTGCTCTAATGCAAAGATGATGTGTTTTAAATATGCAGACGTAAAGTTCAAGCACCGTCCATGAATACAAGACAGAAGGCCCATTGCAATGGAATCCACTATGAGCTTTAGCACTGCAGTAAGCATCTTCACCTTATTTGACATGCTCCTTTCTTTGGTAGAGATAGATCCTACGTAATGTTAAAAAGTTACCATTAAATAAAAATGATTCCTCTCTCTAATGAAAAAGAAAGAAAAATGAAAAGATGTTAAAAGCAAAAGATTGCATGATGAGATCTCATGAAAGACGCAGATATTCAAATTATAATGCTATTGCAGTCACTATTATTCTAAAATAGAACATCAGCGCTAATGGGATGGTGATTCGATTATACTCTCCTTGATCACTTACCATCATCATTTGAAATAGATGTGTCTGCTTGAGTTTCCCCGATGTTAACTTCTCTGAGCAGCTTATCAATACAATTAAGAAGGTGATCCACTGTCTGGTCCATCACCGTCTGAAGAAAATGAAATTTAAAGGAAGCATAATTGAGAGCACCAACAAACATTTCCTCATTCTCAAAAATTGAAGCAAATATGTAAGCAACAGTCACAACTGGCAAAGGAGCAGGTACAGTTAAAATATGCACTCTATTGAAAATCCATGGAGATTACAGTCTGTTATGATTACCACAGTTGTAAGATGAGAAAGATATACATGTACATTAGTACAGAACACCTATTGTCTATGGATGCCTATTATTAAAATTCAAACAACAAAAATACTTTCAATTAGCTCATTAACCAGGTCTTAAATCAGCAACTGGCAGCTACAAACTTTTAACTGTTATGATTACCAATTACAAGATGAGAAAGATGTACATGAATATTAGTAAGGAACACCTATTGTCTACAGATTCCCTATTATTAAAATTCGAACAAAATGCTTTCAATGAGCTCAATAACCAGGTCTTAATCAACAACTGGCAGCTAAAATTATAGTGCTTGTATTGATAAGCAACCATTGTCTGATTATGGTCCCCTCCAAAGTAGGGTTTTGGGAGGAATATTCAAGAAACACAGTCCTGCTTCAAAATTTTGCATAAAGTGGCAGCTCTACAGAATTAAACCAGCATGCTTGTGCTGATGGCAATGGGAAAATAGGGAACCATTGATTTCAGGATGTTATAATGTTTCCAAGTAAAGAATGATAAATTCCTTGGCAGAACAAGAGATGGAAATTAAATTCAAGGTCTTACGTGAAGAAAAGGGACATTGAATTTCTAGCAAAATAAAAAATTCAGGTATTGCCATAGAATGTAAGGCTAAACAACGTAAAACTGACAAAATCACATAAGAATTGAATGATTTATTGGTCAAAGAAAAAAAAAATACAAGGGAGAGCCATAGAGAATAGAGACTTCAATAAAACAAAAGTGAAAAAATACAACTTGCCTCCAAAATCGATGATTCAGTCCCCTCACTCTTCTTGCTGCCATAATCATTTGTACTAATGCTTATGTTTTGAAGACTCATATGCAAGGCAAGACCTGAATACGCCAAAACAGGTGATGTGTCCATATACTCACACGAGATGCAGTGCTCAATGCTGACCTCTGAAATGACCTTCAGAGCAAGAAATGACAATTCTAGAGCTTGGGACCCTAAAATAGCTTCCCGAGAGTCCTCAGAAACAACCAGGTCTTTTATCTGGCAGGCAATTCCAACAGCAATTGAGTAGTCATCCTCAAAAGTGGTCGGATTTCTCCCACCTACATGCTTCCTCTTGGCTGAGATTTTGACCGAGGACTTGCATTTCTTCCTTTTCCCAGGGAAAACTCTCTGCTTTGGTATTTCAATTCCAAATTTAACATGGCAATGATAGGCAGCTTTTTGCAAAAGCCCTATTAAAGAATCAAACATCTCATCAAAGGCACCATAAGACAACAATAATCTGTGAGCAGACCTTACTTTAGCTTGCATTTCCACATCTTTTGGTAATCCACGACAATTAGTAACTAGGCTCATGCATTCTTCAACAAGCCCAGCAACATCATCAGGAGAAACAGCAGAACAAATGTTGAGGACAGATGGTTGAGCATGCCCATTGGATGCAACAGCAAACAAGCATTTTACTTTTCCACCAGTGAAAAACTCCTTAAGGGCATTCTTATAGCAAGGCTCACTGGCTAGATTGTTACATAGGGAGGCAGCGGCAATAAGCAAACCCTCAATCTGATCTGCCTGTAGTTTTTCATTTGACAAAACCAAACTGATCAGCACTCTGACAAGCTCCATGAGAGACTTCGGAGATGCCCCCTCTAACATAGCAAATTCACAAAACCTTGCACCAGCCATGGGAGACCTTTTAATAAGAGTGACACAACGATTGCATGCCTCCTCGATGCTAACTTTTGAGGGAAAGTATGAGGGTATAAGCAATCTAGTAATCTTCTGTGCAACCTGAGAATGATCATTTGCAAGTGTTGATAATAACACATCTAAATCAACAACCTGCAGTTTTATAATAACAGCACCAGCCAATGAGAAATATACTACTATAGTAAGAATAAGCTCAACCATGTAACATGAGAAAGATGCTAAAAATAATATAAAAATGTTAATACAAAGCAATACCTTATTAAATTGAAAGGACCGGATATCCCTTATAAGGAGGAGGAGATCCATGACAGCAGCACGACTAGAAAGAGCACTATCCAGGATCAGATGCCCCACTCTTGGAAGAAGAACTTTAAGAATTTCATGGGACTGTGGATTTCCAAGCAAATAAATAATGCCATTCACCGTGGAAAGCCTAACCTCATTGCATATATCGTGTGACATGTCATCAAAAAGTTTCGTAAGCAGCTTTGTAATGGTTGATGAGGGGATGATTTCCCAAAATAAATGAAGGACACGGAAACAACCTTCTACTGCAATAACTCTTACATCTGGACAATCGTCCATGATCAATCTCTCCATTAAAAAGAACTGCTTATCAAGCAGTGTATCCTTTACTTCTTTCATTGCATCAGGATCTTCAAGAGGGAAAAAATCTAACAGTAAATGCAGTGCATTAAGACGAACATTTGAATTGGCAACCTGTCAAAACGTGCAAAGAACAATCTCATAATTCTTTAAGCAAATTATCTAGGCCAAGCAATAATAAATTAGATATGTTGAAAAGAACAATTGCAACCTTAAGATCAATTGTGTCTGAGCAGCAGCTACAAAGTTAATATTACATTTCTTTCACATGCCAACACAAATTCCTATATGCTAGTTAATAATCTATTCCAGACCGATATATTATCATAAAAAAATCAAGTTTACATGGGATAGAAGAATTGGTTTACCTGGAGGGATCGAAATATCACTGGCTCAGCGAGCCGGAAAAGCAACTTTTCAACCCCATCAGTAATCCTTTGACTAACAAACCCACCCAAAACCCTCCTAACAGAAGCTGCAAGCACCCTGGAATTCGCATATATCGAACCCTCAATCAAACTCTGTAGGAACCCATCCTCAAACTCCTCCTTCAAAACCCCGTCAATCCCTTTCCATGCTCGAAACAATATCACTCCATAAGCTTCCAAGACGGACTTCCTACCAAACGCAATCTGAGACTTTATCATCGCCAATGCCTCCTTCATTAACTGCATACTCAACCCAAAAATAAACCCCAAGAACTTCCTCCCATCTTCAGTCTTCAAATAAATCGGAGCGATCACAGTCCGAATCAACAGCATCTTCAAATCCTCAATGCTCTCATCCTCAAAATCAAACAATGTAAAAGCCTCACGTAAAGCATAAACTCTGTGGACATCCACTTTCTTCTTCAAAGTCAAAGACCGCGAAACCAGAAATGGTAAGGACTGTGAAATCAACATTTCTCTCCCCTGTAAATTCTCCTTCCAGTAAAGCTCACATAGATTCGATATCTCCAACAGCAAACTCGAATCCGCCTCAAAAAAGACCAAATTGTCATGAAGTAACTGAACAGACGGCAACAAGTCCAGAGGAGAAAACACCTTTTTGGGATGCGAAACGCATAGAAAAGCAACGTGGGCAAGAAGGTGGAGCTTCTCAGCACTGTGCTGTTGTTTGTGGAGGTCGAAATCGTCTTCTCCATCTTTATTGCTTTTACGGCCGGATCGACGGGGTTTTTTAGAGGGAGGGGAATGGGTGGGGTTGCGGAAGGAAAGGATAGAATCGGAAATGAAAGTATGCAGAGAGGGAAGGAGAGAGGAAGAGAGAGGAGAAGAGGAGGGGATTGAGTGGATTAAGGATTTGAGTGTACGTTTTGAGGATTTGGCTTTGAGATCGAGTTTTGTGGCTGAGGAGAGGAATTCTTGCGGTGATGAGTTTTGGAGAGAAGAGGAATGATGGTACTGCCTCTTCTTCATTGAGTATGGAGCGAGGGATGATGATACTCTGCCTCTTCTCAATGGCGGAGGAGGGAGGAGGGAGGAGGGAGAGGAGGAGGGAGGGCTTCTGGAAGAGGTGAAGGGAGTTAGAAATAAATGCTGATTGGGTCAGGTTTCAAATTTTCAAACCCTTTCCCCCGCCCTGTCCCCCGCCTCCTATTGCAACAGTTTTACCCAAGTTTTGATTCATGTAATTTATTTTCAAAACAGTTTATTTCTTATTATTAAAATCTCGTATTTAGCTAAGTCTTCTTTATCTTCCCTTCAAATTGCTTTTGAAAAATTAAAATTACATTTTTTTTTCATAAGACTTTTTTTTTTTTTTTTGGATATCGTGGAGGAACCACATGACCCGGAAAGCGCACTTTATGGGCCCAGAGCATGCGTAAACCCCCCCGGCTATCCCAGGCTCTTACAGGGCAGGAGTGACTCGCGTCACTAGGGTGGGAGGACGACTCGAACCCCGCTCTTGAAACATCAAGAGCGAGGCCGTTGCCGCCTCGCTACCCCCTGGGGACAAAAATATTTTTTTGTATTATAGAAAATAAAGTAATAGTTAATTTACAAAAATATATAAGTAATTTTCTTTCTTGCTATAAAATATTCTCTTTGAAAAAACATGATGTGCTTTATATTTCATAAAATAATCAATAATCGGTAACAAAACTCTACCTTTATCATGTGGTTTTTAAATTTTAATTTAATCATTTTATTTAAAGAGAAACTAATTTTAGAATATTCAATATCTAAATAAAAGGTTGCGTAGCTTGTCATGCCTAATTTTTAGAAATCAAAACAAAACAAAATAAAAGGAGGGACGATCTAAATTAATATCCAAATTCATCCAATAATCATTACAATGCTTACTAAAAGTCTAATTAAGCCTCCATACTTAATCATTTATTCAAATTCATCCAATAATCATTTAGTTTAACCTTGACTTCGCATTATCCTTTAGCGCCCGTTTGGTATTGAGGTGCAACCTGCGTTTTGTTGAAAACACAGGTTGCACCTGTGATGCTGTGTTTGGCAACTTTAAAATTGATGGTGGGACCCATCAATTTTAAAGTTGTAACTGTGGTTTGCGGAAAGCAGAAACTTACTGCTTTCCGCGTTCCAAACAAGGGGCACCCCAATATATATATATATATTTACGGTTATATATATATATATATATATATATATATATATATAATTTTAATATTAAAATAATTTAAAAAGTAATTACAATAAATAAATATATTAGAAGAATATCACAATATAATTTTTATCTTGCAATTATAATTTTATTTTAAATGATATTTTACAATTGTTTCGGGATCGAAGAGCCCTTCACGTATAGATTTAATTCGTGATAAAATTACAAGTAGCTTGATGGAAGAATAAAAATTATTAATTATTATTTTATTATTATAATTATTAAATCTATAATATTTAAAATATATATATACATATGTATATATACACATATATGCCTTTTAAAGTAATTTCACAAGTTAAAAGAAATATAAAAAGCTTGGTAACCAAACACTTTAAAACTGCTTTTTTTCAACCTCAAACTCAACCACAGTTTTAACCAAACACTTTACTACTTATTTTGAACCGCAGTAAAAACACTTTTTATAAAACTACTTTTTTCCAACCTCAACCACAACAGCAACCGCAATACCAAACAGACCCTTAGTCTTTGGTATAATAGGGTACAATTCGACTTCTAATCATGTCCAAAATCCCAATTTAGTTCTTTCATGTATCTATAAACCTTGTCAGCTTGGTCCTACCAAGTTGCCATTATTTTTTATATTTTCTTATTTGAATTTTAAAAGGAAAACCTGAAAATTAGGTTATGACACTTTCCCTCTTTACAATGTCTATAAAAGAAAGTATTGAAAGTGATTTTAGATAGTAAACTTATAAATAAGATAATATGAGAGATTATGGATTCATTAGGTCAAGAAATTGTAAACCTTTCAAAAAATGATTGGTATAGGGGTTTGAAATCACATTTAGAAAGAGATAAGGTTAAAAGGCATGATATCTAGTATACGAGGCTATGAAACATGCTTAAAAAAAAATGTAGGCTCTGCTAACACACTATTTAATTATTGAGAGTTAAGAAATGCACTTAATTGATAGGCAAAAGATAGAGCTAAAAAGCATAGTCAAAAGAAAACAAGATAGGGCTAGAAAATGTGTTATCTTAAAGGTGTGAGCATGAAAGCATAATTTGAAATGAAAGAGATACAACCTGAAAACGCACTATTTGGTGGGTGAGGGCCTAAAAGTACACTTGAAATGAAGAAAATATGATCTGAAAGCACACTATCTAATAGATAATGGCTTGAAAGCGCATTTAAAATGAAGGACATATGGCCTAAAAGTGCAATGTTTGATGGATGAGGGCTTAAAAATGCATTTGATATGAAGAAGATAAGGCCTAAAAATGCAATTCTAAAAGGTAAGGGCATGAAAACACATTCAAAATTAAAGATAAGGAAATAGAGTCTGAAAGCACATTATCAAATAGGTGAGGGTCTGAAATACACTCCACATAAAGCATATAGAGCCTGAAAGTGCATTCGAAATATGTTAAAAAGGTTGTCTTGTAAAAGGAGTGGAAGTTTTGTTGTGCTTAAAATTGTACCAAGTTGTTCTTTTTTTAGAAGTACGGGTTTACCACGGATTTAGGTGTAGACTTCTTGGAAAGGCCAAAACACAATGTGTTATGATACACATATGGTTTTTACTTGATAAATATAGGTCCCCTTTCTTTATGGACTCTATCATTCAAATTATGCAAGCTTACTTATCTTGCGAATTAGACATCTAGGTAGGAGTTGATCATTCAATGAGCTTTGATAATATTGTCATACCCTATTACATGAGGACCATTATCTTAAGGATTTTAACCTTTTTTTCATGATGGCTTTCATCATAAGTTATTGGAGCATTTAAACATCTTTGTTTCTCGTTCTCTATTTTTCCATAAAAGAGGGATTGTGGAACCAACCCTATTATATTTCTTGAATTGCCCCTAGCCTGATAATGCCCTCAAGTATTTTATCCAATTTTATTTAATTTTGTTAAGAGGAAGAGGGTTTGGTTATTTATAAGGGTTGCTTTCATAAAAAAAAAAAGGAATTTCAAGGCTATTTTTAAATATAAAAGCTATTTTGACATTGATTTAAAGCAAACTTATTCTAAAAAGAATTGAAGTGATTCTTATAGAAAAGGTTTTGTGAGTGTTGATTTTTTTTCTATTAGTGAAAATATGAAGTGACCTTTCATTTCATGTTTTATTTATCAAAAGGGTTAAAAATTTTATTTAAAGGTTTTATAGGAAGAGAAGGGTATTTATAAGTTGAAAAAGGTATGTAAAGTATTTCAAGACTAAGGATCATTCGTGCTCGTTTCTAGAATTTTTTTAGTTCAGGAATTCCTAGACCTTAAGATTATCTCACATAAATGTTTTGTCATACCCCCACAGTTGGGTTTGGTTTTCTTGTCATTCTTATGCATCATCATCATATTTGCTCTCTTTTTTAGGATGTGACTGTCAAACCTTTTAAACTCTTTGAATTTATTTATACCCTTATCTTTTTTGGGGCACCTTTAGTTATTGAAGAGCATTTTGTATATTCTTGCAATTGAATTTATTTTCTAATCCTCTCATTTGCCTCCAATTTGGGATATGATCATAGTTAAAGTTAATTCTAAAAACAAACTTACTAAGCTCAAATAAGAACCACAAAAGATGTATTTTAGTTTAATGAAAGGATTATAAAAAATAACATTTTTTTTCTTATTTTAAACACATGTGTTTAGGATCAGTAAATTTTTCTTTCATGTGAAATGATTTCCCATTATCATTATTCATGTAGCTAAACTCAACTTTAAAGTTATTTAATGGTATTTTGTTTGTTTTTTAGAGTCTTAAGTTTTGCTTACCTCACTAAGAGATAACTTTAATTTTCATAACTCATTTGTTAAAATAAACACCAATTTGATTTATACTTTTGTACTACACTTTTATTTCCTAAGACTTATGTGAAAGTATAAGAACAAAGTTTTTAAGCTTACGAGACCATGCAAAGAAAAGAAAATACATCAAAGAATTCTTAGCCAAACTTTAATTCTTATTAATTGATAGACGAAGTACATCAGGTATAATATTTCTTTACAAAATCAAAGTTCACAAGTCTAAGCAAATCATCCCCATCCTCATTTGTTAAAATTAAATCTCCTTTATTAAAAGTCTTTTTCACCATGTATGTTCTTTCATAGTTCGATACCTATTTATTTTGATCTTCTCCCGATGCTAACAAGATCTTTTTCAACACCAAGTTTCTTTGTTTAAACACTCTTAATGTGACCTTTTTTTTGTGTACCTTAGTCATTCTACTTTGGCACAACTTGTGGTGACAAATAGATGCCAATCACTTTTATTAATCAAGTTCAACTACTCAAATCTTAGATTTGCCCATTCTAATTCATCCAGTTCCACATCTTTTAAAATCTTTAATAACATAATCTTTGCTTATAAAGGCATAACTTCTTCCATTATTTATACCAAAAGAGGAAGAAGTTTCATTTGTAAAAGTTCTAACTATGGTGCGGAATGCATGAAGTGCATATGGAAACATTGTTATCAAAATCACAAGTTAACTCATAAAATCGCATGATTTTATGAGTTAACATGTATTTAAGTGCAAAATCGGACTGAAAATCAAAACTAGTAAAATCAAACTTGACTCGTGCAAAATCGTTAAAATCAATCCAATTTCACGACTTTATTAGATTTTTGATATGCAAAATTAAATTTGATCTTAAAATATTTGTGGATCAATTTATGAGAGTGGTCATATCTTTTAAACTATATATTGGATCTAGCTTAAATTTTATAGGGCAATACTAGACACATGATTATGGTAATTTTTCAAGTTAAACGGAGTTCAAAAGCATATTATTTCAGACAGTCAAAGTTACTAGACAAATCTTGTCAAATCTGTTACAGTAGACTCAATGTATTGTTTTTGACATATTCAAAGTTACAAGTGGAACTTTGTTGCGATTCTAGTTGGGAGGAAAACTAGACATCTCAATATTTCCAAAAATATATGGTAAGTTCAGTAATTCATCCAGACAAGAGAGAATTATGTGTTTGAAATCACGACTGAAATCTACCAAAAATTTATGAAAATTGGAGATTTCGACTACATGGAGAAAAATTATCAGATTTTATTAATTTATTATAATATTGTTGACTCTCTTTATCAGGTTTTAAAGTAATTTAATTTATTGTATGAAATTATCAATATATATTTAATTAAAGATATTTACTTGTGATTTTATGATTTTATGATCCGAGTTCTTATTATATTTTTCGTGTCGTGTCAAAATAACGATTTTGACAACCTTGTATGAAAACATCTCATTCCAATCCTTGCAGGTGACTATTATTTTGTGGATGATCTTCTTGTTAGTTGCAATGACAACTCCATTCATTTTAGGTCTATAAGGAGAAGAATTGATGTGTTTTATCTTCCACTTAGTACAAAGTTCAACAATCAACTTCCCATTAATTTTTTTAGCATTATCGATTATCAATTTTTCAATAAAAAAATTTGTATCATTAGTAAGTCATAATGATGAATTAGATATTTCTCAATAAACCAAATTTGTATCATATGTTCATAAGATTTTACCTCTACCCAACCTCTACCAATTTAATGAAATAATCAATAGCCACAAAAATCAACCTATGTTCATTGTTAGCCTTCAAATTGATTAGTCTTATGACATTTACCCCCACAAATAAAAAAAGGTCAGACCACGATCATATTAAATATTAATGTCAGGTGTGCATTTATTCTATCACCATGTATTTGACACTTAGTAGCATTTTTTGATATAGTCTATGTAATCCCTCTTCATGGTTAGCCAAAAATATGTTAATCTTTGCATTTGTCTTGCCATTATATATCCCTAAGAGCGAGTAGCACAAATTCCCTCGTAGATTTTCTTTAATGCTTGTTTGACCTTTTTCTCATTCAAACACCTAAGCAGAGTCCCATCAAATGACTTTTTATACAGGGTTTCACTATCTAAGTAAGAATCAATTACCACTCTTCTCAAAGTCTTTTCATCTGTCTTGAAGCTTCTTGAGGGTTTCTCTCAATATTGGATGAACCTCTTGATATCACTATACCATGGTTTCCCATCTAGTGATTCATCAATTGTGCAATAATAAACTTGATGATTTTTACTTTGATATTTATTGCTTGAATCTTGCTTTAGATAACAATTTATATCATTGAAGCTAAATGATTTACCATGCTATCATTTTTTTTGTATTATTTATGCAAATATAATTTTTGTAAGGTGTTGGCCATTTGCAATTTGAAGTAAAATTGTATTTTTTTTAAATAAAGATTTTTGTTATTTTTGTGGAAGGTAAATAAACTTATTCTTGGTTCACTTAAGCATATTTAAATCTTGGTTATTTTTTTTTAATTTGAAATAAAAAATAAAAAATTTTATTTTCTTAAATCACTTTTAAAACACATTATCAAACGAGGTTTACATAAGAGGATAAATAGTAAGTGTGTATAGTAAAAGTATCAATTGTTTTAACTTCTTTTATAATTGTAATTGCAATGCAATGGTGAAAAAGTAATTAAATTACTGTGAATTGTCTTATCCTATAAAGAAGATGTTTGATAAAATTCTTGTTTTTGTTTTGAAATGTTTTTAACTTAAAAAATATTAAAATATTGTTTTGTTTTTATATATTTTTGGTATAATATAAAAAACAAAAAATATTATAATATATATTCAAATAAAAAGTTATTTTAAAAATTAGACTTGTTTGACATTGTGTTTTAAAAACACTTTTGAAAAAAAAAATTATTTTTATTTTTTACTATATATTAATTTTTTTGGTGTTTTTAGATCATTTTTATATGATGATCTAAAATAATTTTTTAAGAAAATAAAAAAACAATTTGAAAAGTAATAACTGCACTCTCAAACATTTACTTAGTGGGTGTTTAGCTCTGCAGTAACTTTTGCCGTTAATGTTTACCACAGAGCCAAACAGTTTGGTAAAGGAAGGAGCCACAATTTTGCAACTTTGGGTCCCACCTAAAACTGTGGTTGAACCGCAATTTACAAAAAGTATTTGTGAGATGCTTTTTTACCTTAACATACGCGCGCACAAAACCACACGCAGTAAACACCCTTAACTATTTTTTGAAACAAAGAGGAAGAAGACTATGATTTTGGCAAAAAAAAAAAAAAAAAAAACATAACAAAGAGAAAAAAGACAATGACACAATGTAAAAAATTTATATCATAACCACCGACCACCCTACCACCCTTGGCGTCGTCAAGACCACCGACAGCTCCCTCCCTCTCTTGGTGATAAGACAATTGTTGCCAAGTCAAGTGCTTGAGGGTATTGATCGTGGGTAATGCTAGGAATCAATTGTTAAGTGGGAGTCAGTTGTGGGTAGTGATACTAAGAAGTTGAAAGAGTCGGTTATTTCTTTATGTATTTATAATTTGGGATTATGCAGTAAGAATTAATTCACTCATGCACTGTTCACGCAAGACATGAACAATGCAGCGCATCATTTCACTTTTTTTTACCTCTTAGGATGGACCTGCTCGTGGCCCATGTTGCGATGTCGTGGTCGCATAAATTAATTACCCTAGCTTAAAATAAATCAAACAAGATAGTATAGAGCAAGCAAGGGGTCGATCCCACGAGGACGATTTAGTTCAGATTTTCATGCTATATGTTATGCAATTGGGGGGGGTTGGAAGTTGTCTAGGCTAGGCTAAAGCAAACTCAGCAAAAAATATATAAAACTAAAATTTATCAATAAAACAAACCTTGGTCGCAAATCAACATCCACCTACAGAAATAAGAACTGATCATGGAAACGACACATCAATTTATATTCTGAATATTTATCTCTTCTTAAAATTGGTTCGTTAACGGATCCGCCGTATAACTTACCCTAACCATCAAACAACCACAGTGTCCGCACTAGTAATTTGATTCAAGGGCAGCATTAAAATCTAGATAAATTGATCGATTAAGAAACATAATTGTCCGCAATATATGTTTAGTTCGATTGAATGTTCTCCCTAAGATTAATAACATAGATCCGCTATAATTATTAACTTAGTTGCTTCATAAGTTCATATACCACAACTCCGATTTTGATATCAAACTTAGCAATTGATTGTCTACAATAATAACTTCGAGTCCGCTCTTAGCAATTAAATAAACAATCATAAGAAAATAAGCATAGGAGAACAAACATATTCATCATATAAACTAAAAAATTAAGGTAAAAATAGATCTCACAATTCTTGAAATCTGAAGGTTTCTGTGTCCTTGCAACCAAGCAAAAGAGTCTAGTCTTGCATGTTTATTGAACAACTAAATATAAAGATGAAAGAACACATGATTTAGGGTTTGGAGGAGGAAGATTTTTTGTTTTCTTTTGTGCTGGCCGCCACTTCCTTGCTCCTCTTCTCCTTTATATATGCTTAGAAACCCTAGTGTCTATTTTACAAAATAGTCCTTCCTTAAGTTGGCAGAATTTAGTTGTCCCTTGTAAACTTCATATCTCCTTCATCTCACATCGTTTTGAGCTTAAATTTGGAGCGTTTATAGGTATTTGAGTCCTGAATCCACGAAAATTGAGTGTGCATCAATAGGACTTTTGTAGCTCGAGATGTTGAAGTTCGAATGGACAAAGGTCGATATCGGCAGATTGCAAGATTTGACTTTGAAGGCTGCGATTTCCATGATCTTCCTTATTTTATTTCTTTTTCCTTAGCTTTCCATAAATTTATGGATGTTAGCTTTTGAATGTCACTGGAATCACTTCATTTCGATCTCTAGAGCTTCCACTGTGCACAAAACACCGACTGAAGGTCAAATCTGTCAATCACCTCCAATTACCTCCTTTTTGCATCTTTCATCCAAAAATACCTTCAAAATATAAAACAAAGAATATCAAGGCATTTTATACATAAAATATATGCAAAACACTACGTAAATATGGATGAAATTATCAAATAAAATGGTCGCATCAGCCCAGCCCAAGTCTAGCAGAGTTGGGTCGGCCCATCTAGTTGGGTCAGGTCCAGTCCATTTTTTTAAGAAAAATATAAGTCATATTTTAAAAAAATAAAAAAATATGTAAATAGAGATCAACCCTAATGAAAGGGTAAGACGCGTGATTTCATTTCACTCTACAAACTTGTTGCTTTTCAATTGATTATGGATCAGAAACTTGTATCTAGATTTGACCTTGGAATTATATTTCTACAACATGTAGATAGAGATCCTGAAACTCACTATGGATCGCAGATGATGTTCCTAATGATATATTACCAAATGTTGTTCCTCGATCAGATAACAAGGGATCGCAGAGGCCTTCATGTATCAATTTAGTTCGTGATGAAATTACATGTAATTTGATGAGAGAATAAAATCAAGTGTCTAATTTACTTGAATTATTAATCATATTTTATTATTGTGATTATTAAATTTACAATATTTAAAAAACAATATATATATATATATATATATATATATATATATATATATATATATATATATATATATGTGTGTGTGTGTGTGTGTGTGTCCTTTATATATATATATATATATATATATATATGTGTGTGTGTGTGTGTGTGTCCTTTATATATATATATATATATATATATGTGTGTGTGTGTGTGTGTGTGTCCTTTAAAGTAATTTAACAAGTTGATAGCAATATGAAAAACATGGTAACCAAACACACGAAACTACTTTTCATTAAACCTCAAACTCAACCACAATTTTAACCAAACACTTTAATTTTAATTTTCAAAAAACTATTTTTTTTTAAATTTAAACCACAATAGCAACCACTGAAACCTAGTATATATAAACAGGCCCTTGATATATAACACAATCTTAAACATCCATCCCCTGGGAGTCGTGGCAATAACTGCAGCCTAGGATACAATGCTGCAGTACAAAGACAGACTGGATATCCATGGAGGCATGTGAAAGGGTGGAGCCTCTGACACCATTCTGCCATGAATCTCAAACCCCCTACCTCCCCAGTCCACCCTTAGAACAGAGGTCTCCACCTTCATGATGATAGTCTGGGCCCCACAAACAACCATGAAAGAGAGCAAAAAGCAGCTTTCACATGCTTAACATATTGGTGAAAACAATGGCCGATGGTAGCACCAACTTTGAGAAAGAATCAAAACAAGATTGTTGTTTTACTTTTCAAGAGAGCGAAAACATAAAAATAATTTAGAACACACTGTTATTCTTGCTGTGCTCCGGAAAAAACTCAGCCTTGATACACTTTTCAATGGCCCAAATGCAACTCAGGCATACCAAAATCAATCAAAAACATTTCTTTGAAGCTAACACACTTTTTTATCCACCTTTTTTCTGTATATACTTCCTGTGTTCACTCTTTTGTGGGGGTATTGAAAAATGAAACACCAATCTTCAAAGTTCAAACACTACGGCAGGCGGGTTTTCTTAGCTGGGCAAGTTTGATCACACTCATTGAATGCGAGGCTTCTTTTAATACCAGCTCCGGAGACGATGGAAGAGTTTTCAAGAACATCAAATGAGCCGGAATGTATCGATGATGGACTAGGATAAAACACTAGCCTGGGCGTCTTAACTTTTCCCATCTCTATTTCCTGCATTGCGATGCAACAGGAAAATACATTTTCCTGTTGCCAGAAACATGAAATGCACATCAACCACCCATCTCTATACGTACTGCTGTTTGATTTAATTGCAGAATTATAAAACAAAGGTTAGAAAGCTCACATTTTCTAGAGAGCCCCATGATGAAATCGTATCCATTTTCAGCTCCAATTCTTCTCTCGTGAATTGCCGATTGGATGCAGCTAATACTGCAGCTGCCGCGATAACAGATGGTCGATGATCAAGCAAATCAATCTCTACACAGAAATATAAAAGCTAAAATCAGGCACAGCATGTAAGAATTTATTGAGCAAAGGGAGAGATGAGAAAAATCACTATACCTTTAATCATTGCCACAATGAGCTCCACAGCTCTAGAAAGAGTTTCTTTTGGTGTAGATTCGCCACATGTTTTACGGATGAAGTAGTGGAGATAAGCAAAAGGAGTGATTGAATTCATTCTCCAGTCCAACGTATTCAATACCAACAATTCCATTCTCTGTATAACCTTATTTCCAAAACAGTAATCTTCCACCGGAAACTCTGATAAGGGTGGAACTTTGCGCTCTTCCATCTTCGCTGCTAATGACAGGCACGCCACCGATAATAGCCGGACAGCCCACAATTTCCCTTCCTGTAAAAAGATAAAATAACATTCATTAATCGTAAAACATCAAAATCAATTAGTAGTTTCTTGTTTTCATGTATAATATATAGTTTCTTACGTCAATAGATCTTTTTGAAACAAAACGGTCGAAGTAAGTGACAGAAAGATAAGCAGTATGAAATCGAAAACCGTAGATTGCTCTTGTCTGAAAACAGAACACAACACAAGATTTTAGAAACGGAAACATAACAAAGAATCTGAGAGACAGAAATCGAAAAACAAGAGAGCGAATTACATGAAGAATCCATTCAATGGCACCTAAGCGAGCAAATTTTAGCCAATTATGGCTACTGATCAAGCAATCGTCAAAAGACGAGCGACATCTGTATCCAAAAGTAATGGTCTCCCGCTCCACCAACTTCTCTACATATTCAACATCAGCTTCAGTTTCTACTCCAAAACAAGATTGTTCATGTTTGATGTTGCTGTGATCACTAACACTGTCGTCGAAAAAACAAGTTTCATTCTCATGACACAAAAGACTCGACAGAGAGAGAGAACTGTCGAAGTCTCCCATATATTTTAGTTTGATTCTAGTATCCTGAAAATCTTAGAAGCTTGAACTGAAACATAGGATTTCACAGGATGATCTAACTGCTGAATCCACGTTGGAGAGACTGGGGGATTTTGTTTTCAAGGAGAAAGACTAAGGGAGGAGAGAGTAGAATCTGCCGAGTTAGGGAGTGAAGGTGCCGCCAAAATGAGAAGATGAGAGATATAAGAGTTCATTTTTAAGCGGTTCTTACGTGCATACAAGCCTACATATACGGTACGTATCGTATACTTACCGTATATGTAGGCTTAAAAGCACTTAATAATTCGAATAATCAGCTGGGGCTGAGTTCTGACAGAGAATTCTGCTATGATGGCTGGGCGGTATTCTCTTTGTTCATGACGTGTTTTGTCCAAGGTTGTTAGTTCCGTGCCGTTCCGGCCGGAATGTTCCATACCAGTAAGAAAACCGGGATGAAACGATGTTGTTTTTGTCCCGATTTTCATTCCGGCCAAATTCTGGCCGGAACTTCCCGGTTCCATTTCGGGTGTGCCGTTCCGGGATCAAAATAAAATAAAAAAAAGTTCGCAGTAGCTAACAATTTTCCACTTGTTCCAAATGAAGTGAAGGTGAGAGATGGAGATGCTGAGAGTGAGTGAGTATACCAAAAAACAGAGGTCAGTACACCAGAAAAATGGATCCCACTCATTTTAATCCCTACTCAGTATTTGCCGATACTGATATTATTTGGCAAATCGAGAAGAAGGACGGGAAACCGCTTAACTGCCGGCTCACCGGTCACCATCGTAGAGGAGAAAGAGAGGCTAACGGCTGGGTGCCTGGGTGTGCTTGGTGTGGAGGGGGCGGCGGCTAGAGAAGAAGAAGAAAGGATGGGTAGGGTTTGGCGACGGCCAGAGAAGAAGAAAGGATGGGTAGGGTTGGATGGGTAGGGTTTTATACTTTTATGTATTGAAATGAAGGGGACAAAGTACAAACGAGGTGGGCTGGATTTTAATATTTTATACTAATTATTGGTTTTTATACTAATTATTATATAATAATAATTATTAATTATTATAATAATTAATAATTAATTATTATATAATAATAGTTAACATAAAAAATAGGGGTATTAATTTGTAATTAATTTGATTGAATTATTTGTAATGGAATGTATTTTAATTAATTATGTTTGAACTTATTGATTATTTCTTAATGTGTTCATTTTGTTTTTTTAAGTTTTTCTAACATTAAAAACAATAAGTAACATTAATTAATTTCAAAATTCAAATTCAAATACAACAACCATAAAAAAACATAGAATTACTTGAAAAACATACAATAAGTAGCTTAAATTTCAAATATTCTGGATCTTTTAATTATAATTAAATTTATTTTTTATTTTTTATTTTAAAAATAATAATTTTATTGTTGGAATTTTAGAGATGTTTCTAATTTTGAGATTATGTTTGTTTGACTTTGTGTTTGTATTGTATAATTTAAAGTTTATTTATCTTGAATTTTAATTATATTTGTTAAATTAATATTTTTTTTTCATATATATATATATATATAATTAATTATATATGAACAGTACAAAACCGGAACGGCACGCCGGAATGCACCGAAACCGGAACGTTCCGTTCCAATCAAAAAACCGGAACGGCGCCCGAAACGGATTTTACAACTTTGATTTTGTCGCTTCAAAAATCTCGAATTTTTAAGATAGTTTTCTAGCAAAGGATTCATGCGGGTGGTTGAAGATCTATGATATCATACTTACCTAAATTGGTACAATACTTATATGTCCTAATATATAATTTCAATTAAAATATATTAGTAGTTTATTATTTTTAAATGATTTTAACCTAAAATTATTTATTGGTGTTTTATTTTTATATATGAAAATGAGGACTTTTTAAGAAAATTGATCATTTTTTTTTGTGGAGATAGACTTTTTGGTAAAGAGTGTTTTTGTAACTCGTTACCTAACGTGGGTTCTAATTTAATGTTGGCAGGTGATGATTGTATAATTTTCTTTTTAAATTGTCTATTGATGTACGTAGGTCCACTCAATTTTAATTATTTTTGAAAAATATATGTTAAAGAGTGGCAGAGGAAATTAATTACTTCTCATTTTATTATCTCAAGTTTGAAATAGCGAGAAGCAAGAAGATTTATTTTTCTATATATAAATGCAACGCTTTGCATATGGATGATTTATTTAAAACTAAAACAAAACAAATAAATTATTATTCTAATTAAAGCAATAAAGCAATATGGCTTGCCTACTTCATTTATCTGGTGTGTATATTAAAAAACAAATAAAAGGTGTTGATATTTTATGTTTACATTGATACAAAATATCGTGGATTGCGACAGTAAAATTATCATTTTACCCCTCAGTCAAAAAATTATAACCCTCGAAATTGGGGGTTTCCAGGACATTTCCAGGGGATATGTGTGGTATTTTTAAATTGTTTGGGTTGTTTGATATTTTCCGTTTTAAATTGCACAGTGAAATTACACTTTACCCTTGGCAGCTTACATGAAGACGCAAAACAATTAGGGGTGTTTTCGTTTTTTTCCACATATTCATGCATACTGAAAACTACGCAAATACCTCAAGAAAAGACAAAAACGAAGCCCTGAAGCTAGGGGCATTATAGCACTTTCATCCCCTGCTTTTTCGTGGTTATTGCTGGGTCCAGGGGTGTATAGGTAATTTGTCATTTTTATTATTTCTCTTTGGAACACTGCAGACGCGATAACAGACAAGCCAACAATGTTTCATGCGCATGCACCTTTTAGGTGGCGCGTGATACGTTGTTTGGCAGTGGAAACTATCTGTCCGCTGTGTCACCTGGTGCGTCGCCATGTTCTCTGCCTCCCGGTGCAACATGTGTCGATTAATGGTAGTCAGTGAATCGTTGGTAGATGGGTTTTGGTTTTTTCTCCCTTTTATCTCTCTGCCGCCAGAACTTACATGTAAGTCCTTCATGTTCGTGATTATTTTATTTTAGTTCTTGTTCTTTTGATTTCAGTTTTATTCTTGTTTTTTCAATTAAAATTTTGATTTTGTTCAATTGTGCCCTTCAATTGAAACTGATTATACATGCTGGTTTTCATTAGAGTCCTTATTCTTTTGATTTTTGATTTGTTATTGGTTCCTTTAATTTTTCGGTATGCAGATTTTAATTTGTTTTAACTTTGTCTTTCAATTGAAATTGGTAATATATATTACTTTTTATTTTTGTCCGTATTCTTTTAATTTTTTTTTAACAAAATCACACTGTTTATATATATATATATATATATATATATATATATATATATATATATATATATATATATATATTATTTTGGCTCCTACTCTTTGAATTTTTTATTTGGTATTAACTCCTTTTGTATTTTTGGTCCTTCTTGGACAATGTTTAATCCCCCCCCTCCCGTATTTATGCATCTATACTTTTCGTTTTTATTTTTAATTTTTATCATTTTATTTTTTATTGAGGTTTTATTTTTAATCGGTTTAGTCCTAAAATTTTAATTTATATTAGTGATCATTTATAATTAATATTGTTTTTCCCTTTGTTATTTTTTTTTGTGTTTTCTGTTATTTTTATATGCTCTTCGGATCAGATGATGTTATGATTTCATTATTTCTACAATAATAATGATAATTTTAGTGGTTATTTTTTTTTTGTTTTTTGTTTTTGTAAAAAATGTTTTTTTATTCTTTGAGGAAATCTAATGATTTTAATTGTTTGGGAAATAATATCGATAATAATTTTAACTGTTATAGTCATGATAATAACGGTAACATAGGGATAAATTTTTAATGATGTTTTCTTCTTTTTGTAGAAAGAAAATTAACTAACTATTTCTATTATTTGATTATTATAGATGTTTTCTCCATTTACATGTTATTTTAGTCCTTGTTCTTTTGATTTAAGTTTTACTCTTGATTTTTTCAATGAAAAATTTGATTTTGTTCAATTGTGCCTTTCAATTGAAACTAATTATATATGTTGGTTTTCATTCGAGTTCTTATTCTTTTGATTTTTGGTTTGTTATTGGTTCCTTTAATTTTTTCGTTATGCAGATTTTAATTTGTTTTAATTTTATCCTCCAATTGAAATTGGTCATATATGCTACTTTTCATTTCTATCCTTATTCTTTTATTTATTTTTAACAAAATGACACTGTTTATTTATATAAATTCCTTTATTTGTTTTGATCCCAAGGTTTTTAATTGTTTCAATTTGTCCTTCGATTGAAATTAATTATATATTTTATTTTTTATTTTGGCTCCTATTCTTTGAATTTTTTATTTGGTATTAATTTTTTTTGTTTTTCGGTCCTTCTTGGACAATGTTTTTTTTTCTTCCTGTATTTATGCATCTATACTTTTCGTTTTTAATTTTAATTTTAATTTTATCATTTTATTTTTTATTGAGGTTTTATTTTTAATCGGTTTAGTCCTAAAATTATAATTTATGATGGTGATCATTTTAAAATTAATATTTCTCTTTTTTCCCTTTGTTTTTTTTTTGTGTGTTTTCTGTTATTTTTATATGTTCTTCGGATCAGATGATTTTATGATTTCATTGTTTCCACAATAATAACGATAATCTTTTTATTGTTTTTTTTTTAAAAAAAGTTTATTATTTTTTGGGACAATCTAATGATTTTAATTGTTTAAGAAATAATATTGATAATAATTTTAACTGTTATAGTCATGATAATGACGGTAACATAGAGATGAATTTTTAATGATGTTTTCTTCTTTTTGTAGAAAGAAAATTAACTACTTATTTCTATTATTTGATTATTATAGATGTTTTGACAATTTACATTTTTTTTGTTAGGTTTAATTTAATATATATATATATATATATATATATATTAAAAACAAACTTGAAATCCGATCCACAACAAAATATAAAACATAGGTGCACAGAAACCCTACCAAAAAGCTGTGGCGGGGGCGGAACAACACCCTCCTTCCCTCGAACGGGGCCATGACCATGGATTGTGATAGAGTGGAGAAATCCTTTTCCCTTTGAAGCGCAACACATTCTCAAGGAAGAAGAGGAAGAAGAAGAAGAAGAAATGGTGGTATAGCTACACATCATTGATCATACCACGGTCCCTTGTATGATTCTCCATTAACCAAGGACCCACTTCTTGGATACAAGAGATTTGGAAGCTTTTTGGCTAGCTAATTGGGGACCAAAGTTATAGAAGCCAAAGAAAGTATTGATGATGGTGGTGATATGACCGCTGAGTATAATTGCAGGCAGGAGCGTCATCACGTGTGGAAGCCTGGACCACTCCAGCCTGGTTGGTTTATAAAATATACGATGATGAAGAAGAAGAAGACGCTCCTCGTCTATCCAAAGCTTCTCCCCACACCAACATATTAGAATAAAGTAAAATATTGACATGAGCTTGTAGGTTTTGGTGCTCTAGGCCTACATCTTTTGACCCTGAAACTTGCAAAAACCAAGATGGTCAGCAGCAGCTTTTCATGGTGTCGAGTTCATCCGACCAACCAAGAGCTAATATCGTGACCTATAGATGTTGGATTATTAATCCAACAATGGGTTTATATTAGAATAGAATAATTATGTATATGTAGATTGTCAAATAAAATGAAGTCTAATTAAAAAAAGAAAGATTTATTGTGTAGTTTTAGACAATTGAGTTTTTTATGGTCATTGCTAGCACTGGTGAAAAAAAAGGAAAATTGTAATGATTGCAGTTAAGAGGTAGATACATAATTAAGTCTAATTAAAAAAAAAGATTTGTTGTGTATTTTTAGACAATTGAGTTTTTGATGGCCATTGCTAGCACTGGTGAAAAAAAAGGAAAATTGTAATGATTGCAGTTAAGAGGTAGATACATAATTAGGGGGGCTGCAAGTGTTATGACTACAACAATAATTCTTTACTTCATCTCTTCACAGGCCCTAAAAGGTATGTGGAGGTTTTTTTGTTGGGTTGTGGGCTTCGGACCACAACAAACAAGGGATGTGGGGGCTTTAAGCTCATATAAAATATTTTGTATCGTGGGTTTTTGGCTCGTAGAAAGTTATAGTCCATAACTAGATTGTACAATTAAGAGCATGCTGCTTTAGGATCCGAGTTGGCTTGACTTGGTCCAGCCGTGCGGGTCAATAGTCAAAAATTGATATATATATATATATATATATATATATATATATATATATATATTGCAATGAATTAATTAAAACAATATGTCACCAAAGTGACCTCTCTTGTGGACATTAATTCATTTTGAAATATAAATGGTTATATGTATGCGATTTATGTCAATGAAAGACAAATTATAATGGCATTGGTGGCACATTTCAATCTTGAGTTACATCAGATGGATATAAAGATAATGTTTTTCAATGGTAACATTGATGAGACGATATATATGTTGCAACCAGAAAAACTTTGTTTCTGAAAACCCAAAGAAAATGGTTTGTAAACTTAAGAAATCCATCTATGGACTCAAACAAGCATCTCGACAATGATATTTCAAGTTTCATCAAGTGATCATCTTGTTCGGTTTGAGATGAATTTGATCGATGATTGTATATACCATAAGTTCTGTGGGAGCAAATATATTTTCTTAGTTTTATATGTCGATGACATCTTGCTTGCCAACAACGATATAGGCTTATTGCATGAAACCAAGAAATTTCTAGCTAGGAATTTTGAGATGAAAGATCTTAGTAAAGTCTCTTTTGTATTAGACATTCAGATACACCAAGATCACTCTTAAGGTATTCTTAGATTGTCATAAAATATTTATACCGAAAAGGTTCTTAAGAGATATGACATGCAATATTATAGACCAGGAGATACCGTTATGGCTAAGATAGGCAAATTTAGTCTCAATCAGTGCTCTAAGAATGATTTTGAGAAAAAGGAAATACATACAATTCCCTATGCTTTAGTAGTAGGGAGTCTAATGTACGCTCAAGTTTGTACGTATCTAGATATTGCGTGCATTACTGGGATATTAGGCATATATTTAAGCAATCTATGAATAGACCATTGGAAAGTAGCTAAACGGGTCTTGCAGTACTTATAGAGAACAAAAGACTACATGCTCACATATCGGAGTTTAGCTAAGTTAGAGATCATTGGGTATAGTGACTCTGATTTTGCTAGATGCCAAGATAGTATGAAATCTATATCGGGCTATATTTACTTGCTAGCTGGAGGTGTTGTCTCCTGGAAGAGTGCTAAACAATCACTTATGCCTCTTCCACTATAGCAACAAAGTTCATATCATGTTATGAGGCATCCTATCATGGAGTATGACTTCAAAATTTTATCACGGTGCTGTGTATAATGGATGATATTAAAAAACCATTAAAATTATTTTGTGACAATAAGTCGATAGTTTTATATTCCAATAACAATAGGAGCTCGTCGAAGTCGAAGCATATAGACATCAAGTTCCTAGCTGTTAAAAAAAGAGTTTAGAGTGGAAAGTTGTTTATAGAGCATATCGATACAAACTCCATGGTTGCGGATCCGCTTACTAAGGGATTGTCACCCAAAATGTTTCATGAGCATACTGCTCATATGAGTGTTTTGGCAATTGATAATATTCAATTTTAAAGGGGGTTTGTAATTTTATATGCTTTTATAATATAGACATATTTTCACTTTATGGACATTTATAAGGTTATTTTCTGCATAAATAAAGTTTTTAGTTTAAGTTACACTCTGATTTTAGTATGGTTTGATCTCACTAAGGTTTAGGGCGGATCAATTGGAAATAGGCATGTGAAGATCATATTGCATGAAATTTTCATGCTACACATCCACATCATGATCCATGTCATTTAGTTGTATTGGCATAAATGACCTTTGATAGGTTGAGTTACAGTAATTATAACGAAGACCGCTTAGATCCTATGTTGGTATGATTACTAGACCAAATTGGTTATAGATACATTAGTTAATGACAACAAAGATTGATCTCATTTTGGTTCCATAATTTCAACAACATAATTACCATAATCATGTTCACAAACATGTTTATTCACAAATTAAGTTGAAATAATCTTTCCCTATTTTTTTTTTGTCTCTCGTCGAAACCTTCGTTCCTAATTTCCTTTATTTTTCTTTTTCATTTCCTTTATCTCTTTCATATTTCTGATGCATTCCATCTTTATTCCATATGCCTGCAACTTTGTGTGCTTGTAATGGTGAGAATTGTCTCTTCCTTGGTTCTTAAAATGAATGAAAATGACTTATTGAGATTTAACTAACTTATTGTTATTTAGTGGATGGGGTTTAAGTCCAATAATATTGGTGCCTAGATACAAGTTATCTGTCACATTTCTATCAAACCTGATTTACTTGGTTTTTCTGGAATTAATATTTTTGCGTGTGAGTTATTTGACCGCATGTTCAAGGTGTTTGGATCACACTATTTAAATTGGAAGAGGGCATATATTCTTTATTCATTAAATATTGCGAGTGACTCTTAGGTACTATAAGATAGATTAACATTAACAAGTCATTTTTTATGAACCTTTTCTAGGATTTGAGTTGGGTTTAATGAGCCAAACATAAGTCCATTGGTTATTCATTGGCATAACTTTATAAACTATTTTTCATATATCATGATCATGAATTACTAATTGTAGATATGTCAATTCTTTTAAATGCTATCAAAATGGTAATAATTAGGAGTGACATAAATGAGTCAGGCCTTAAGAATAGTTAGGCTTAAACCAACCACCCAGGCTTTAACATATTACAGTAGATCCATTATCATTTATGTATTTAAACCACTGGTAGATTAGGTACAATAGACCATTAAGGATAAAAGACAGGTAATAATATAGGTTACCTTATATAGAATGCTTTGAGTGACAATATCTTCTCTTTATGATGCTGACTAGGAGGGTAAGAGCTCTACAACCCACAATCAAATTAGAAAACAATCTAAGAAAGCTAAAATTAGATTGATAAGAAAAACATTACTAGGAAAAAAATAAACAATTTTAAATAAAATAGAAAAATATAACCTTAAACCTATTAGGAAAATAATACAATGCTAGCACAAAAGCTTCTGTGGCTTTATCACAAGATCTTTATAAACTCTAATTGTTAATAAATTTTAACAATGTAGAATCTAATGCCTTTGTAATCTTTTGGCAAATTTTTAGTATGATATAAAAATTTGATCAAAACTTATGTTTGTGAGTGTAAAATTATGCATGAGATAAAATAAGTCTAAAACCACATGTAATGTCTTTAAATATTAATAAAACCCGTCAGTAGGGTCTTGGCCTGACAGTCAAGAAGGGTTTCTCCCTTCCTCTCACCCCAGGTTCAAGCCTTGTTAGGCACGCCTGTCACCCTCGCGGTGCTTTACCTGTTCATTGGGCTTGCAGGATGTTCAGTGTACCCGAGGAATAGTTGTGGTGCGCGCAAGCTGGCTCGAACACCCCAATTATAAAAAAATATTAAAAAAACCTAGCCAAAAAAAATTAACAAAACAAAATAAAACACAAGTTATTGTCGGCTCTCGATATGCTGTCACTTTTACCAAATGTTTCTAGCCCAATAAAGATCTCCTTTCTTAGCATGAATTATATTAATTGAAGTTTGATCATCCCTTTTTAAATTCTGAAAGAATGACCTGGCCCAAGTATCTTAAACAAACCAATTGAGTGTATCTTTAACTTTCTTGGCCTTGAATAAGCATGTTGATTGCTTTTTTGAATTTTATTGTTTTTTAACCATTGACCCAATTGGTATTTTTAGTGGATCATGTGTCCATGGTGGTGTGCACATCTGTTGTTAAACTGTGGTGTGCACCACGGTGAGGGAGTATCACTGCTGGTAGTGGAAGGCTAGAACTTGGATGGACAACGTAGAGTCAAGAGATCCTTGGAGAGTTGTCATCCATCTAACACGAGGAAACAACAGGTAAGTCTCCATTTTTTATTTGTTTTTATGTTCATGCTACCATGGATGCGAGCAACAACTGAGAACCCCGTCACTCGAGATGCACTTGAAACCTGGTATGCGAGTAGCCAAGGGTGCCAGAACAGTTTTTTTTTTTTTTTTGTGTATTATTGTATTTTCCAAAGAATTTTCTCAAGCATGTTGACTTGTTTTCTTGTCATTGAAAACAAATTCGCAAAGTATATTGACGTATCCGAGCATACTTTGGCCATCACTTCTTCTAGTCAATGGATGTGTCGAAAACAGTGGCTGAGTATGAATTTTAGCCGGTACTGGTTAATTGCACTACGGCAAACAAATAATTTTTATAACTGTTGAGATTAAAATATAATATTTATACATATAAAGTTTGATATAATGAAACAAATCAACATATTCTATTATAATAACATTAACATCAAAGTCTTAACATCTAAAATTATCATCACAATTACTGTCAAAACAATAAAAATTATTAAATTATCCCAAGATAAAAACACAAAAAACAACAAAAAAACAAGTAAGAAAAAAAACTAAAACAATTATTACTATTAATATTATTATTGTGTTAATAATGGAAAAAGTAAAATTAAATCAAAGACTAAAAAAAGCCTAAAAACTTTAACAAAAGAGAAAATAAAAAAATAAAATAAATGATAAAACAAAAATAAAAATTATTAACTCAAAAAAAAATCATTTGACTTGAAAATTAAATTTTTTTTGACCGCACTACGTTGCGAGCTGAGCAAACAATTTTTATAATTGTTGGTTAAAGAAATTAATAAGATTTGTTGGTTTAAAATTAAAATATAATATCTATATATACAAAGTTTAATATAAAATATATCAACACACCCTATTATAACAATAACGACATCGAAATCTTAACATCTAAAATTATCATTGTTATTACTGTTAAAACAATAAATATTATGAAATTATCCCGAGAGAAAAAAACTCAAAAACATTAACAAAAAAGCAAGCAAGAAAAACAACTAAAATTATTATTGTTATTACTGTTAAAACAATTAAAATTATGAAATTATCCCGAGAGAAAAAAAACTCAAAAACATTAACAAAAAAACAAGCAAGAAAAACAACTAAAATTATTATTATTATTATTGTGTTAATAATGGGAAAAAGCCAAAATAAATGAAAGACTAAAAAAATCCTAAAAACTTTAACAAAACATCAAACAAAAAAATAAAATAAAAATAAAAATTATCAGGTGAAAAAAATTCATTTGACTTGAAAATAAAAATGAAAAATGAAAAAAAACGAATAAAAAACTAAAAGAAAGAAAAAGGGAGAAAAAAAACAGAAATATCAATTTTCAAATGATCATAGACACAAAATAAAATTTAAGAGCTATTTTTTTTTACAAAAAAATACCACTTCAACAAATAAGAAAATAACAAAAATTAAAAATCAAAGCTAAGAGCACACTTATATATACATGGACAAAAATAGGGACTATTCCAAAAATATAAAAAAAATAAAAGAATTAAAATAAATTAAAAGTATAAGAGATGGAAGTGAAAAAATTAAAATCAAATATATTATCAATTTTAATCCAAGGATAAAATTGAAAAAATAGAAACTTCTGTACCGAATATATTAAGGTATATAAACCCAATCCAGAAATTAAAAGGAGGACCGAAGTGAAACCTTAATATATAATTAATTTCAATCGAAGGACTCAATTGAACTAAATCAAAACTTATATAACAGAAATCAGGACCATACACAAAATTAAAAGTACAGGGACGAAAGTGAAACATCAATAAAACCGGGGTCTCTACTGTACTTTAGCGTGCAGGAGAGAGAAAACGGGAAAAAAGCTTTAATTGGCCACCGTCACAGCTATGACCACCATTTGCCAAAGTGCGCCTCACCATGAGGAAGCCAAAACGAGGCGAATCGATAGAGACGTCGGAAGCCCATTTCCGTCGACTTGAACAGGCCTCACGCACGTCCCGAACAGGGCGTCAGGCCGAATATTGTCGATCGCGAGTGTCACACGCCCCGATAGTATTTCAAAATAATAATAATAATAATGGGCAATTAACGGTCTACCCCTATGCCTAAGTCATTAAATTTGTCTTATTAGGGGCTATATCCGTATTTAACCATTTAAAAAATGTGAAATTCCCGTGGCACCCCTCCCGTCCAGAGCTGATTTTTGTTCTTTTCGAAGGATAAAATAGTTATTTTACTATGTAAAGAAATATAAAAAAATAAAAAAAGCAGCAGACCGGACCGGTCCGGAAATGTACAATTACCGCAGAACCCCTCGTTCCAGAATTCGTTTTTTTTAATCTTTTTCGAAGGATAAAACCGTTATTTTACTGTGCAAAAAGGAAATAAACCTGTAAAACAGTGAACCGAACGACCCAAAAATTGAGGAATACTAATGTAATCCACAGTGATTTGTCTCACAATGCACAATAACTCACCCATGACATCACGGTCTCTTTTAGTGTATTGTATAGTATTGACTTGCCATAGCTAGAGCGCTACTTGCCAAGGTAAGCCATGTTATCCCTTCTTGTGGATACTACCTATTTGTCATTGTATTTTAAAAGTATTTTTATAAAAAAATAAAATTTTTATTTTTATTTTTTATTTTAAATCATTTTTTTTTAAAGATTGATGTCAAAAATATTTTTAAAAAATAAAAAAATATTATTTTAATGTATATCTGAATAAAAAACAACTTCAAACATACTCACAAATAGAACATTAGACTTGTCATAAAAAAATACTCAAGTATATTTACCTAAATGTTTTAAATATATTGACTTCTCATGGTTGGCGCGCTGTTTGCCAAGGTCTGTATGCCATGTATATCCCTTGTAGTCGCCTACATGAAATCACCCCTGCCTTTAAGGATGTGTCTGCAACATGTAAATATGTGGCCATTTAGAGCATCCATATTGTTATTAACTATTTGTAGTTAGATTAAAATAGCTAAAAACTCATTTTAGCTAACTCTTTCACTCTCTCTAAAGTCTTTGTTATTACATATTTATTTTAGCGGTCAACTGGAAATGACAAGATTGATTTTTCTTTCTTGCACTTGGTAATTGAACCCTTGGTGTCTGTTTGAGAATGTAACTAATGTTATTTTTTTCTATTAAATTACAGATGGGTTGTTTGTATTTATCGGTTACTCAAAATTTTAGAAGGGGTATCGGTGTTACTATTCCCTACATCTGAAGTTATATGTGACCCTGGATACCTCATTTTACGAGTTGGAACCATACTATTCAAGAGAAATTTATGGGCCGTCTCTTCAGGGGGCGAGAAATATTGAAGAGAACAATGATCTATTTGATGTGGAGAAAAATGGAGGGATGATTGAAAGTTTATCTCAGGAAACAAGACAAAATAATGTGGTCCCACACGATGGTACTAATCTGGGATTTTTCATAGACTAGAGTTTTCTCAGCAATAACCCCCCTCGGTCTCTAGAGGTGCCTATGTCTACATCATTCGCCAAAGAATTGACCCATAATGTTTTTCCTCAGGTAAATCAAAACCTTATTCTTGATAAAACTAACGAAATTCTTGTTCTTGTAGAAAATATAGCAAATAAATACCCACGAGGTCAAATAGAGGAGTCTCGAGGAAAAAATATGAACCTGATCCCAAAAATAAAAATAAATATCCAATCAGTAATTATGTTTCTCCTCATAGATTGTCAGAATCAAATGCATTGTCTGTTAAACAATTATCCACTGTATCTATTCACAGGATGCATTAGCAGATCCAAAATGGACTAAGATGATAAACAAAGAAATTGAGGCACTTCAGAATAATAACACTTGGGAACTGTGTACACTACCCAAAAGGAAAAAAGATAGTTGGGTGCAGATGGGTGTAAACAGTAAAACTTAAAGCGAATGACAATATTGATAGGAACAAAGCAAGGTTAGTTGCAAAGGGGTATAAATAGGAGTATGAAGTACATTATCAAGAGACCTTTGCTCCACTTGCAAAAATCAATATTATCGACATTTATATATCTTTAGCAGTAAATCGAGACTGGATCTTACAATAATTTGATGTCAAGAATATTTTCCTCAATGGAGACCTTGAAAAAGAAGTCTACATAGAGTTACCACCTGGAGTTAAACACAAATCCTCGTATAAAAATGAAATTTGTAAATTAAAAGAGGCATTATACGGTCTGAAACAGTCACCCCGGGCATGGTTCAAAAGATTCTCCTCCACAATAGAGGAATTTAGCTATAAGCAAAGTAAATCGGATAACGTCTTGTTTATAAAGCACATAGAAGGAAAGATTACAACATTAATTGTGTATGTGGACGATATGGTCTTTATGGGAGATGATCTAGAAGAAAGAAAGCACTACAACAATTCCTGACATCAAAATTTGAAATGAAATATCTTGGACAATTGAAATATTTCTTAGGGATCGAGGTCTCTGTTAGGAACCAGGTCCACGTGGATAAGAAGTTGAAGATTGCAGTTATGGCATGAGGCTCCTGGTGGCAGTTTACGTGGGAAGATTTCAAGCACGTTTTATTAATTACTCTTTGTATTTCCAGTTATTCATTTAATTCATTATATTCCATTATGTCAGTTATTTCAATTCAGTTATTTTAATTCCTGTATTCCATTATGAGGATCGTGCAGTAGGCAGCCAACTTGCTTGGCTTGGTTACAAACAATTTGTATAAATTGTAAAGCAAGATCCTTACAGTAAAGAAGAAGAAATTTTATGTGTTATTTTCCTTGAGATCGCTGGGTTCTCTCTTAAACGAGCCTATACATATCTTGTCCAACAAATCCCAAAATAGGTCACAAGGGCAGAAGGTCTGGGAAGCACCACTCTTTTCCAGTCGACTTTGCAATAAATCACCCTGTAACTCGATCTCAAACCAGGGACCATAACAACTTGGTATCAGAGCAGGAAGTTATGGGTGATTCTTCAAACAATCTTCAAGCTCAATTTGAGACATTCATGAAAATGTATCAAGAGCATCGTCACCATGATCGACTGGAGCGGGAGCATTTGTCAGCACGAATTGAAGAACTTTCTAGGGAACTGACTGCAACCAGAGTGGATACTCACCAGGGAGATAACAACTCTGCTAATCGGGCACCAAGGGAGCAACCTCAAGCGGGTAAAAAATTTCACCCAGAAGGAAGGGCACAACTTCCACGGTATATCAGGCTGGAATTCCCTCTCTATGATGGGAAAAATGACCCGCTTGCTTGGCTGAGTCGTTGCGATCATTTCTTTCGTCATCAACACATTCCAGAAGAAGAGAAGGTGGAGATTGCTTCTTATCACTTAGATGAAGATGCACAAGTCTGGTTCCTTAAACTGGAAAGAGATTGTCCTGGCATCTCTTGGGAAGACTTCAAACGCAATTGTCATCTGCGTTTTGGCCCTTCCCTTCAGAGCAGCAAACTGGGGGAGCTTTCTAAGCTAAGGTAGGGGAGCACAGTAGAAGAGTACCAGCGTAAGTTTGAGCAATTGGCAGCTAGAGCAGGCCCCCTCACCACTGAGCAAGAATTGGAAATTTTCATCAGTGGACTACATGAATACATTGCAATTGAAGTGGAATTGCACAGGCCTCGAGATTTAATTGGTGCCATGAGCTTGGCACGCTTGTATGAGAGGAGGGGTGGAGTCAGACAGTTCACCCAGACCAGTTTTACACCTCCATCCACTGCAATTCCCGGTCCTTCCAACCCAAAAACCTTTAAAAGGTTGAGTCGAACCGAGATGGATGACCGACGGGCAAAGGGGCTATGCTTTAATTGTCATGAAGTCTATAATAGGGGGCACCAATGTAAGCGTTTATTTTGGCTGGATGGAATAGAAGAATCAGTCCAAGGAGAGAAGGAAGACCATGAAATTGAAGAGGAATTTCCACCTGAAATTTCGTGGCATACAAATTAATCTCTTCTTCCAGTCTCGGTTTCCTTCATTTGCACTTGCGGACAAGTGCCAATTTAATGGGGGAAGTGATGTTAGGAACCAGGTCCACGTGGATAAGAAGTTGAAGATTACAGTTATGGCATGAGGCTCCTGGTGGCAGTTTACGTGGGAAGATTTCAAGCACGTTTTATTAATTACTCTTTGTATTTCCAGTTATTCATTTAATTCATTATATTCCATTATGTCAGTTATTTCAATTCAGTTATTTTAATTCCTGTATTCCATTATGAGGATCGTGCAGTAGGCAGCCAACTTGCTTGGCTTGGTTACAAACAATTTGTATAAATTGTAAAGCAAGATCCTTACAGTAAAGAAGAAGAAATTTTATGTGTTATTTTCCTTGAGATCGCTGGGTTCTCTCTTAAACGAGCCTATACATATCTTGTCCAACAAATCCCAAAATAGGTCACAAGGGCAAAAGGTCTGGGAAGCACCACTCTTTTCCAGTCGACTTTGCAGTAAATCACCCTGTAACTCGATCTCAAACCAGGGACCATAACAGTCTCAGGGTAAAAAACTAGGATATGTCTATTACAATGAAAATATGTGTTAGATTTGTTAACAGAAATTGAAATGCTTGCATGTAAACCTGTTAACACACCTATGGAAATGAATCATAAGCTTGGAGAATCGGAAAATCAGACGCCAACAGACAAATGACGTTATTAACAAGTTGGACATGATAAATATTTATGCTCCATCTTGAGGGAGAATGTTAAATTACAACTGGATTAACAGCTGGGTTATTTGTGTTTTTGTATAACATAAAGACTTGGTATTTTTCCTGTGTTTGTATTGTTGTGTAACAGAAAGAGTGTACTAGAAACTGAGTTAAATTGTATTTTTTTTCCTGTATATAAATGACTATTGTAACAGGGAGAAAGTAATTTTCGAATAAAATACACTGAAAGTTTTACATTTTTAAAAGTGCTTTTCGTTCAGAAATACATCAAAATAATATTTTTTTATTTTTAACATTTTTTGACAACACATGGAAATGATCTAAAAACACTAATTTTTTTAATTTAAAGTAAAAAAAAAATTCAATTGTTTTTTAAAACATTTTTAAAACACAATGTTAAACACCTTTTAATCATGCTAGATATAGATGGGCGACCAAACTCTTAGAAAAAGAATTATTCAGCATGAAAAGCTAATAACTTGGCCAGGTAGACCTCTAGAAAAGAATGATTGAAGCTCAAGACGTGGCCAGAGCATAGCTTAGCTAGAATGACATGGCATAGCCATTATAAAAAATAAAAAATGTCTGAGCATAAAAAGCTTATGGTCTTGCTCGCACGCAACTATTCTAGATGGATCACGGTCTAGTCACGCAGACATGGCATAGCCATTAGAAAAAATAAAAATAAAAATAAAAATAAAAAAACAAAAACATGAGAGTATTTTTCAACAATAGCACAACGGCGAAACTTATTTCTTAAATTAGCCCAGTTAGAAAAATATTTCCAGAAACAATATACTTTGAGCATACTTTATCGTCGTGCGTGATAAATACAACCATCCTCCTCTATTGCACTATCCAAACGTTGACCGTCTACGACCTCGTCAAGTGAAGAATAACACGATGAGAACCAAGTATTAAAAGCACCGCACGTGACATTGTCAATAGCATCATGAATTAAGACAACAACTCTTTGATCCTCGGATATCAAAGCATTCATGTAATATATTGGAAAATATTAAATTATTGTTTTTTATATATAAAAAAGAATTTTATTGCATGTTTAAAATGCATTCCATAAATATCAATATATTATACCTTGATGCATGAGGTTCATAATCATTATGATTATATGTCGGTTAATACAGAATATCATTTGGACATCTTGTAACATGATTCCATGGTTGATTTATGAATTGTCTTATTATGTTCATTTATCAAGAGATGTAGATATTTAATTCAATAGACGGATACAACTTTGTAAAACTCTTTAAATATAAGATATATTCTTACATGCCACAAATTGACATAGTATGTATGAACCACCAACCAATCATCTTTCTTTTACCTCGATGATTAAGAACATGCATGTCATTAAGTGTGTCAATATCATCAAGTGTATTGATGCAACCGAACTCATACATTACCCAATTAGATGTCCACATAACTCTTAAAAGACAAAAAACCAAATTAAAATTTGAACAAAATCATTAAAAAATGGCCAAAATAGCACCATGTTGAAGAAAAAAAGAAGAAGAAAAGGGATTAGATGATCCACTACAGTATCCAGACAACACGTCTTTTAAAATAATTCCTAGGGGTAGAGAAACCTTATATATGATAACAATGATCAAATTAAGAATTTGATTTCATATAAGGACGACAAACAAATAAAAATGAGATACTCAAGTTGGCTTTTGATAACATGGTGGTTGGGAGAGGATGTCTTCTCTAACTTTTCTAATTAGACAATACTATCCTTTTATATATATAAAAAAAACAAATCAAGCCTTATTCCAATAAATGCTTTAATGGAAATCAATTTATCTCTTGCTATTATTTATTTTGTTGTCTATTATAGGTGGTACACATTCTTCAACCTTTGAACCCACATGACCTACCATTTCTTCTCCTTGTTTAACCTTATCAAACTAAGCAATTTGGGTTTAAGAAATGTTATCTTGACACATTATTCAAACCGATTTTATCCTTTCTGACCTCACTTTTACTTTAATAATTTATTTTTAAGCCATAATTACGTTTACCACCCTCACATTAGAGGCAAAAAATGAAGTTTATAGACGATCAATGATGAGCTAATAAGAAGGAGAATAAAAATAGACAATAATTAATGGCTGATTGTGATAGCTGTCGAAAGAAACTCCAATGACACCTCTAAAAATATAGGTGATGCAGCAAAGGAAAAAAAAAAGAGTTAAGAGAAAATCATAATTAGAAAAAAAAAAAAAAAACAAAATATAAAGGAAGGCTGAAAAAAAGCATCGCGTCATAAATTTTAAGCCGAAAAGATGATTTTATACTTTATTTTTATTTTTTTTTCCAAGTTTAATACGTTTTCTTTCCTAAACATTGAAAGCTACAGAAAAACCCTTTATCTACAAGTTTAGTTTTCCAAGGAAGGCCTCTCATTTTTCAACAAATTGAGGTTGGTGTTGCTTTTTTTTTATTTAAAATTATTCAAAAATATATTAAAATTATTTTTTATTTTTTAAAAATTATTTTTGATATCAACACGTAAAAATTATTAAAAAACACATTTTTTTAAATTTAAAATACTTTTTTTTTTAAATATTTTTGAAACATAATATTAAATAGATCCAAAATAAATAAATAAAAATCAATATTACAGTGTGTGTCGCATGACATAAGATTAATGTATTGACATGGAAATAATAAAAATATTTATTAATTTTAAAAATTATATACTAAAATAACATAAACTTTCTTAATGCATGTTTAATTGTTTAATTTTTAATTTTTAAAAGCAATAATATAAATAGCATTAACGGTTTTTTATGTAATTATTGACATTTTATCCGTACAACTGGAAAGTGAAAACTAGTCATGATGGGAAATACCTATTTATTAGAAAGATATTTTAAATATTATAGAGTTTTTCATGCATAAACCAGGTTGAACTATGTTTTAAAATATGATTAAAACAAAAAATAGTAAAAAAAATAAAAAATAAAAATGGTAAATTTGACAGGCATATATTAGCTGGATGGATGGATTACTCCCTTCAATTGTCTGCACGGCTCCTATAATTAGTTACTTCTATTACAAGAGAAAATAAAAAAAATAAAAAATAAAATGCCGCGGCTAATAACGATAACCGTTGAAAGAAAGTGGAAGAATGGGGAGGAGGCCAGGAATTCCCCTCGTCTGTGTCAGTGAGTCAGCATGAAAGGAGACAAAAAGAAAATATATCACTTGTTGCGGTTGCTGTTGTGGTTGAGGTTGAAAAAAACAGTTTTAAAAAAAACACTTTTTCTGCGGTTCAAAATAAGCAGTGAGTGTTTGGTTAAAACTGTGGTTGAGTCTGAGGTTAAAAAAAACAGTTTTGTGTGTTTGGTTACTAAGTTTTGCGTGTAGGTTTTTACATATACACACACATTTAGAACTCTCTCTGTATATATATTTTGTATTAATAATCATATTTTTGTAATGGAAGGAATAGATCAAGTAAAGGAGATGGTACTGCCGAATTTGTAAGGGAGATGGGTTTGCAAATCGTGGAAGATGGGTTCGTTGGTCTGAACAAAAATGAAATAACAGAGAACTCAAATTGTCGAGTTTGCAAGGTTTTTGGAAGATGGATTTGGGTACTGCCGTTTGTAAGGGAGATGGGTTCGCTGGTCTGAAAAAAAAGAGAAGCTTCAATTTGTTTGGAAGATGGGTACTGCCGAGTTAAAGGAGATGAGCAATTTACTGGTCTGAGATGAGAAGTCAGAAAAAAGATGAAAAGTCGATGTAACAAAAGTTTGAGCAATTTGCTGGTCTGAGATGAGAAGTCTGAAAAAAGATGAAAAGTCGATGACAAAAGTTGAAAAAAGCAGCTTCAACCTGCTGCACATAAAACACAGGGTTGAAACGCCAAAATGGTGGGGTCTATTTACTGTTCACGTGGTTTAAAATCGGTTCTTTATATTACCAAACACTCAGGATGTGGTTTTTTTTCAAACATGGGTACAACCTCAAAACCAAACGGGCACTTAGATGGCCATCCATGAAAATCAAAGCATTATAAAAGATCCAACTTTATGAAATAGAACAATCTAATTCAATATTATTTATTTTTATTTGATTTGTAATTTCTTTTCTATAGTATATGATATGAAAGGCCTGTTAACCTCCACCGTGAAAACTGCGATTTAAATATTAAATAATAATATTTTACTTGAAACATAGACAAATAAATATCTACCGGGAAGAGACAAATATACAAGGGCAGTTAAGGGTTTTCCCGGAACACTATAAAAAAGGTAGTGAGCTCGTTGATGGAAGATTTATTATATATAGTAATAATTATAATTCTGTTAATAAGAAAGAAGAGAGAGGAGAGAAGCGTCCCTGCAACCTCCTCACCTGAAACTTTCACGGATTTTATTTTGTGAGGGTTAGAGAGGGATTTTGTTTCTCTTCCATTTTCTCTTCTTCTGTAGTGGAAAAAGGAAGACAAAACCTGGGGCATTGGATTGGATACATTTCTCTATAGGCAGTTTGAAAGAGGCATGTCATCTCTCTCTCTCTCTATCCCTATCCCCCCTCTCCCTTGTGGAATCTGATTGATTGTTCTGGTTTTATATGCTTTTATTGTTAAACAATGAGATCTTGATCAGGTTTTGAACTAAAATGACAATTTGTAAAAAGGTAATGGATACAAAATCTCTACAAAGAATTAACGTGATCATTGAATTTCACAAGAAAATGGGAATTGTATTGAAAAGATGGAGCCTTGTGGATTAACATTAAAATGGTAGAAATCGGAAAGATGTCAACGTTTTAATCGTTACCATACATGTATTTGGCCTCCTTATGTGTTCTGAACCTTTTTATTGTAATCCAATGACTTTTTTTTCTCGTATCCCACATCGAATTTCTTTTTTTTTTCTTTGTCACTTTGCAGTTCTTTGACTTGGTCTGATTTGTTAATACCTCTGCGAATGAAGGAGTTTTGTGTGCCAAACCGCAGAATAAATGAAATTATTTTGTGGGTTTCAAGAACTTCTGGACTCAATTTCTTCTTTTCTTTATCTATAGTATTCCTTGTATGCATTTCTGCTCTTTGACTGCAAATTTGTGTTGCATGTCAAGGTTGCTTTGCTTCTTTCTTGTATTGATCTTGATGTGTAATGATAAAGAGGTGCTCAGTTTTGGTTGGTAGGAAACCGGCACCCAATGTTTGTCATAGAACCTGGCAATGGCCTGGGAAGTTTTGGGGGAGCAAGTCTAAGAAATTAATTTCGGATATATAACTTTGCCAAGAAAAGGTCGCTTTTGGATGCACTATTTTGATCTTATGTTCTCTTGAGAATAGTGAAAGATTTCAATCTAAATGTTATCTTTCACATTGAATTAGACAACCAATAAAGTCATTTAGAAAACACAGGATCTTCTATTTAAACCAATATCATTGTTTCTTTTATCTTTTATGATTTATAATTATTCTTCTTTTCATGGAATATATATAAGAGAGTCAACAAATAATATCGTTAATTTTTTTCTTCCTAAAAATCTAGTAACTCTTAATTTCCCCACATGACCTTTTTTTGAATTAAAATCTCATTTTGATTCTTTCTTTCAATCTGCAGAAGGATTACCTAGAATCTGAGAGAAGAAATGGAAAACATCTCCGAAGAACTTCCCCTTGTTGCCAAGAAAGAGGCTCCGGTGCCACCTCCATTACGCTGTCCACCAACAACCAGTTACCACCAAAAGGGGCTATTCGTAAATGCCTCAACATTAAGAGGATATAGTTGTGTCCGCACAGCTACAAGGGATTTGTGGGACCAACTCTTTGAAGAAGGCTATAGAGCAGATGTTACTATTAGCACTGATAATGGTGGCTCCATATACGCGCATGCTAGTGTTCTTGTAAGGCCTTGTTTCATTTTCTGTTGAATATATGATGATAAATAGTTGATTTAGATTACCGAGTGCTGGCTCTTTTAGAAATTTGACTAGACATGTAGTGAAAGTTTGGGGAAGGATATAAGAAATATCCAAAACGAACTGTGATCTGTGTTATCCTAAACTGCTGTATTTTTTCAGAAGGTCTGGCCAATGATCATAAAGAGATGGGATTCATGGTTTCCTTCATTGTGGTGAATTTAGACGACCTGTGTTTCTGTTGATTTTATTTTTATGGCTACGCATACAGCACAATCATAGGAAATTAGTGCATCCTGTCAGCAATAGATTGTGCAGATCTTGTAAATAAATTCACGTATTTTAATTGCAAATATTCATTTTCCAGGCTTTGTTAGATATGAATGTGGTATAATTAGGCATGAATCTGCTATAATAAGATGTGTTCTGTTGAATTAAAACAGAATCTTATTCATGAACTGAATGTCTCTCAACAGGGAATGGCTTCTCAAGTGATGAAAGGAATGCTAAAGCAAGCAAAAGGACGAGGTCAACGACGATCGATCTCGATTCATGGTGTTCCACACGATGCTGTTAGAGTTTTTATTCGACTCTTGTATTCTTCCTGGTAACAAATTTACCCTCATTGGTGTTTCTTCAAGATTAAAAAGAAAATGAATGTGCTGTATTTAGGACCTTTTTTATAGCTTGGTAACACTGCTGCTCTTATACTAAAACTGTTATCCGTGGTCTTTGCACAGCTGTGAGAAAGAAGAAATGGAGGATTATGTGTTGCATTTGCTAGTGCTCTCACATGTGTTTGTGGTTCCAGCATTGAAGCAAATATGTATTCAGCAGTTGGAGCATGGTTTTCTAACCTCAGAGAATGTAGTTGACATCTTTCAGCTTGCGTTGTTGTGTGATGCTCCCCGGCTTAGCCACATTTGTCATCGCATGATCCTGAAGAACTTCCAGGAAATTTCCATTACTGAAGGATGGAAAGTAATGAAAAAGTGCCACCCAGCACTTGAAAAGGCACTGATGGTGTCCTTGGCTGATGAAGAAAATGTAAGCAATCTTTTTTTTTTTCTTACAAAATTTGTGGCCACTCATGTTTAAAGTGGAAAATCTGAATGGTCCAAATTATTTGCAGATGCAAAGGGAGAGAACTAGAAGATCAAATGAGAGAAAGATCTATCTCCAATTATACGAAGCAATGGAGGCTCTTGTTCATATATGCAGAGATGGTTGTCAGACAATTGGGCCACATGATAAAGCTTTCCGAGATAATCAGGCACCCTGCAATTATTCAGCATGCAAAGGACTCGAAATGATTGTCCGCCATTTCGCAAGCTGCAAGTTAAGAGTACCTGGTGGTTGCATCCATTGCAAGAGAATGTGGCAACTACTGGAACTACACTCCCGTCTCTGTGTTGATTCAGAAGCGTGTAGAGTTCCTTTATGCAGGTGAGCCTCGTATACTTGTCACCCCATCATCATGACATGAATAAACTTATTTTCTTGTTAGACTGATCAACCGAAAAAACTGTCGTCTTAGGAATTTCAAGGAGAGGACCAAGAAACAGAGCAAGAAGGATGAGATTAAGTGGAGAATACTTGTGAAAAATATACTCAAGACAAAGAGCATTGGGGGATCGCCATTCTTTTCATCAGCATTTTGCATGTCTCCTTGATGGAAAAAAATAAAAAAATAAATTTCAATTGCATATTTGGTGGAACCATCTTGTAGAGATTGGAGCAATGTCTTTCTGAAAATACGGCTGTTCCTTTCTACCTTACCGTGAACAAAAATAATGATGAATCAGCAAATATATCACTCCCTTGTTCTTAGAACAGTATTTCCTTGCTTTGATAAACACGACACGGCGTTTGTTTGGTACAGTACGTCTCACAGTCCATGTCTTTGGAAGATCAAGCCAGGTCATCGATCCCAGCGAACATGTTTTTGCTTTGATAAACAGAGCATGTCTCTGTTAACATTAACCAGAAATTTTATTTCGAAAATTAATAAAAATAACATCCAAAAACAGTGCAGCCAAAAATAATATGAAATCAATTAAATTCAACAATATATAAAGTTAGTCTGAAATAAAATACAAGAACAAGAAATAATAAATCAATCTTCCGTTCTATTTTTATACAGTTTCTCGTATCTCTCAATAGTATTTACACTTGTGTGAATTTATATTAATGATATTCAGTGCTTTCTTGATAAGCATTAATGTTATCTAGGTTAATCTAGGTGTTTTTGTATAGCAACTATGTATAACATCTTATTGCTCTTTTCCTTATTTTTGTACAACGGAGGGTCATGATGGTTTCAACCAATATAGTAGCAACAAGGTTAATCTAGGTGTTTTTGTACTCCACAAATACAACGACAACTTCTAAACATATTATGCCCATTAGGCTTGAAAAAATATGAAGAAAATATATTAGGGCAATTAGTCTATCTCTTTCTGTCACAGATCCATGTTTTGACCTTTTCTTTTCTAGCTCAGTTTCTAACAATTTCTATTTTAGACCGTTGTCATTCTTTTCTAGCTCAGTTTCTAACAATTTCTGCATGACATGATGTAGAAATAATATGTGTTAAAGCCTTTAAAAAAATATTCATAGTAATAAAATAAAATAAATTAAACAATCATCAAATTTCCTTACCATAACAAAAAATGAGAAAAAAACTTAGTCGAGTCCCTAGTAGAGTAGTCATCTGTCGGAGGTGGACGTGCAACATTAAGGGGTTGGTGGAGTCTTCACCTATTTGTTTTGTTCAGGATTGCTAAGAAAATCAAGGTGCATTGATCTTATCAAAGTTTCAAAAGGTAAAGGACTAATTGTGAAAAGGAAAGATATTAAAACCATTTTTACGCCTTCTTTAAGGTACACTCCATTGTTGTTTTTTGTTTTCTTGCTATGGTCTAATGATATATGTTTTCTTTTATTTTTCCTACCATGGTGGGTATGCTATGAGGAGCTAACCCTTGTTTTCTAAACACAATTAATTTGGAAAAGTGAAATATCCTCAATCATCATTGAAGCTTATAAAAACTGAGATTTTTGCTACCGCGTCATTCCTTAATAATATTATGGATAATAACCTTTTTATGCTTATATTATAAATGAATGACTTGTATTATTTTCAATAATATTTTTTTATATTAATCCCATGTAGTTTTTTTTTATCTTTATATTAAAGTGAATAATAAAACTATTATCCCTTTATGCTTCTTGTCCTTTATATTAAAATTGAATAATATTAATTTTCTTACAAAAATAAAAGTGTTCTTTAAATATAGGCCAAAATTCTTTGAAATTTTACGATGTAAAATCCTTGCACTAATTTAAAACATGTCACCATATTTTAATATATTTTTTTTTGAATGGATGCTCAAATAAATTTAAAGATTACACACACACACACACACAAGCTTTGTCTAGCAAAACAAATTATTTTTAAAATAAAAATAACCAAAAATAGGCCAAAATGGTGTTTGTCAAACACACAATTAGGCCAAAATAAACTATTTGATAAAAACATGACCAAATAAACAAGGCATAAAAGAATAAACAAAGATTTTTTTGACTCATTCAACCAGGTTAACCTAAAAGTTTTGGTTCAACCATAAACTGAACCATAAACCTTGGTTTAATCCAAAAACAACCCAAAATAAAATCAAAGAAGAAAAATGGATTAAATTTAACAAACACATAAAAATCAAAAAAATGTATTGAACAAAATGGATGAAAATGAATAAAAACAAAGAACACGAATAATATTAACCTAGAAACCAAATGAACCCAGCAACATGGATTTAAAACTAGACCAAATTTGATCAAATAAATACATAACAACTAAGACACGCAAAGAACAAGAATCGATCACCTGAATGTGTCAATTTAAATTTAAAATGCATGATTTTGTCAAAATAGATTTCAGTTCAAAAACAAAAACCCAACGATGAAAAACTTGTAAACAAGTTATTGATGCAAGTAAACACTAGATTACTTATTAATGATATATGAGAGTATTTTGGGCAATGGTACGAACCAAAAATATTCCAAAACACATAATTAAAGCAATATTCACGGGAAGAACATGAAGAATCCAAAGAACATGCCTAGAAACTAAAAGGGTAAACACAAATTAAACCTATCAAAACATGTTTTTATGCAAATAAAACATAGAATATTGACTAGTGAACTATTAAAAAAAGTCTGGGCAAATAAATGAACTAAAACAGTTTCGAAATAAAGAAGTACAACAATGTTCTTCGAAAGAACACAATGAACAAAACCAAAACCCAAAATAGTAGCCATTGTCCAATCTTTAAAGTTAGCATTTTGGCTTTTAAAACATGCCTCTTTTATCCTAAAAGGTCATACTAACATATACAAACACATTTCAATCGAAAACACTAAAAAAAACATCAAAACATTAAAATTAAGCTTGTGATAATAAAATCAAAACAACAATAACATAACACAACCTATGCATTTATGCAACATGGATTTAAAATTGATTTTCTGATTCTATTTTGTGAATGAACAAGCTAAAACATGCGAGGGATGAAGACTTTTCATCAACATGCATAGATTGGGTCAAAACATAAACTAAAAAAACAACATTATATATAGCAAAAAAACATAAATCAATAGTTATAAATATTAAATAAAACATAAAATAACTTCAAAATTACAACATAAAAATAAATATCACAACATCAAAGAGATGAATGCAACATCAATTGTTTAAGCATTCCAAATCTTTTTTCTAAGCTTGCAAACATAAATGTAGAATAAAAATACAATGAAAATAAAACAAAACAATCAAAGCAAGCCAAAAGGCTTAACTTTGGACAGTACCTAGAACAATTATCATTTCTTTACTTTTTCTTTCCTTTTTGTAACTGGTCATCGTTTACTTCCTCTTTTTTATTCAGTGGTTCTATTATCAAAGTTGACCAGGTGACACAATTTTGAGGCTTCTTAGGAGCAATTCCACATCATCATCATTGAAAAACACCACAAATTAGTAGAGAAGATGCACACCTTTCATTTTGAATTGTTTTTCCTCAATTTAAGTTTGTAGCTCCATCTTCATAGGTTTGGAGTTGTCAACTCGATCATCCAAAACTGCAAAAAAAAAAATACTAAACATTGTCATATTTTCTAATCTTATATATTTTGATCTTCCTCGACTAGTCTTTGATAATTTTATAAATGTTATGGTATTTTTTTTTCATTGATATATGTGTGTGTGTGACCCTAAAAATTATTAACAATATGTTTGCGTGTGTGACCCTAAAAATTGTTAACAATAATGATAAAATCCACAGATTGTTTTTTGGTTTGATATTTATTTCTCTTCTATGAAGGAGAGCAAGAAAGTTATTGCTTTTTAATATTATGTTATTGATAAATACAAAACCAAACAAGAATTAAGGTATCACTCATCCATCTCATTTTATGTTACACATTTTACTACAAAAATTGTTTTTGATTTGCTTAACTCTTTTACATCACTCATTCTTCACATTTTTGTAAAATTTGATGGGTTTTTATAAATTAAATAATTTTTATCTTTAAGGATATAAAATGTGAAAGTAATAAATCTACTTTTATGTTTTCTTTTTATATGTTTGTATCACATATGTTAATAAAACGTAATATATTATCCTTATTCATATAAAAAAAAATTGCATTCATGACGCTTAAAAAAAGAATTGCATTTATTATGATTTAAAAAAAAATAAAACTTATGATTATCATGGATCCCAAGCTAAAGTTCCTAGTTTTGCTTTAGGTTTGGATGATTTTTATGAAATATATAGAATTGAATTTTTTAGGGCTTTCACTACTCGAATATTTAATGATACCAATTAGATAGACAATTGTCATGTATTCAATGTATTAATTTTGTTTTAAACAAAATCTACAAGATTTATTCCTGAACTAATAATGATGAATTTTTTTAGGTTTACTCTGTCTTGAATTAAATTTTAAGAGTAAGGAAGTGAAAAAAAAGAGACTCTTAACTCTTTATTTTGAGAAACTAGAATCTAATCTCCCACACACTAATGAGTTTTTTTTGTAGCTATTACTTGAAACATGGCTACTCATTCCTAAAATCTTGATCAAATAACTTGAATTTAAGAAAATCAATTTACATCCTTTTAAAAACCAAAGAATTCAACCTAAAGAAATGAATGTTAAGAAAATAAATTCATTGGCTTATCTTTAAGTTTGTCCATTTCAACCTATGCATTTTGAGTATTCTTTTTTTGAAAGATAAGAATCTGTTAAAGAATAATATAAATTATATTCTGAGAGCTTACCTAATAGCTTAAGCTTTAAGGTGAGATAATTCTTTAACGTGGCATCAAAGCTTTGTTGACCTAATGGTTACAAGTTCGAATCTTATCATCCTCATTCTATTTGATAAAAATTAAACACAAGGTATTGTGAATCTGTGTGCAAGTTTCAAGCCTAAAATGCTTTCACTTGAAGGGATGTGTTAGAGAATAATATAAATCATATTCTGGAACCTTACCTAATAGCTTAACTTTTAAGTGAGATAATTCTTTAACAGAATCATCATTATTCATTTCAAGCTTCTTAGTTTAAAGTATTTATAACTGGCTAGAGTACTCAAATGTACTCAATATTATTTATCTACCTTGCTATCTTTTTGATAAGCTAACAAGATCAGATGTTTTTGTATCCAAAGACTTTGCTAACTGGAGAAAGATAAATGATGGGATTCAATGTTCTCTGGGGGGTCAATTTAATAAATCAATCATAAGATATTCACTGCATCAAAGATAAGAAGTTGAGAATAATCACCTGCACCTCAAATTTACAATTGATATTGGCTAGCTTTCCAAGCCTATTGCTTTTGTTTTTTACATGTATCTATGCACATCATAAGCTTGCATATATTCCAAATGCTCATTCAACAAGTTTGACAAGAACATGCCTGGAAGGCTATCTGTTGGCTTAGAACAATTATTAGCTGCAAATTATAACTATTTATTTAGTTAATCAGATTGTATCAAATAAATGTGGAGTGTAACACATCACTGCTCGTAATATATATATATATATATATATATATATATATATATATATATATATATATATATATATATATATATAAAACGTTCTACTTTCATGAAAATGTATTGGTAGAATCTCATCTAAATGAATAAATACCTATTTTATCTACGGCAACTCTACTGCAGTGGAAAAACACAAGTCTGCGTTGTCATTGTTGTTGCGAAACCTTCCGAATAATCTGAGTCTTCTCTCTTAACGTAGGAGGAGAGCAGTCAGCCTGTGGGCACTGGATATCAAAAATTTCTTATGCGAAATGAATCTCTTCTCTTTTGCAAGCTAATGGTTTCTTCTCCATCTGAAACCCGATTTACTTGACAATGAAAGAATTTCTGACTTGTTGGTTTCTTTTCCATTGTTTCACTCCCTCCGTTTGTAACGGGATAAAAAAAAAAGACTACATAATATTCCGTGCTTCTTCTTCAATTGAAAAGAAATCTGTAACTGTAAGACTATCAGATAGTTTGATCATCTTCATAAATCTTTTATCGACATGGTTTCAAGGAGAGGAGCTTTCCTCATCTGAACTTCTATCTTGTCTAACATTATATCTGTTGAGAACCGGTAGTGAAGCTGTCGCTGATATCCGAAAGGATCTAGCTGAGCCCACCATTGTTCTGTCTTGCATTTTCCCTACTTCCTTGCAGACATGATCCAGTACATTTAGGAAATCTCTTACAATCACGAAAATTCTGAATGGGTGAGCTTCCTCCTTTGCTGTATCCCCATGGAAATATTGTGTGACCTCTTTCACCTGTGTCAAAGCATTTCTTTCATCAGACTTAATCCTGCTAATTTCCTCATCAGCGCCTCTTAGAAAAAGCTTCATTGAGTGAAAGAATTTCCCCTGGATATCTGGCTTGTCATACTGCAATACTAATCTGACTTTCTCTAGCCCCATTGCGAGTTTTGAAACATAGCTACTTAAAACATCAGAGTCCATTCCAGCCGCCTTTCTTACATTGCTCAGATCTCTACTCAGTCCTGTCACAACCTGCAATCCTTGTTTCCCGAAATCATCCTCCTTAACTTTGGAGAGTGTACTGTCTTGCAAATTCACATTTTTAGAATCAGTACTTGTGCCTTCAGATCTAATAATTTCCTGGACCACAAAGTGGAGTAATGTAGTTTTCCCATCAGTTCCTTTTATATCTACAAGTTTTAAGAGTGTATCAAGCTTAAATGCTTTAGCATCACCACGATTTGTGCCAACATTCATCCGGTTCCCTGTCCTGAGAACAGCTTCAAGGAGTTTGAGGAATAACCGGCTATTCTTCAATTCCTTGCTTGCTTCCTGGTAGATAGGAAGATATCAGGATTAAGTTCCTAGGAATTAGTGTAAACAGAATTTAAAAGATTTTACATTAGAACATACAGTGAACCTCGTTAGCAGCAACCTTTCAGCCAAAATAATTTAAAAGATCTTAGATTAAAAAACAGAGTGAGTTAGGCAGTAAGCTTAGCCAATATGCATACCTCTAGGGTTTGAAAAGATTTCCTCAAATATTTCACTTCTGTATCAAAATTGGCTCTGTATAGCATTGCCTCAACTCTTTTAAAAGCAAATGGTATATCAAGTACTGCCTTGAGAAATTGTTCTGCAGATCCCAGTTTGGAGATGTCACCACTGTACTCTCGAAGTTTTATTTCTTCCTCCTTGGTTGGGGCCATCTTTACTAAGGTTTCCAAAAGCTCGGCACCCAAGCTTTCAGGGTTTCCTGTTGCACCGAATCTCATTATAACGTTAGCAAACTGAACTCAAGATATGACATGGAAAGTTGATACAAGTACAGAACATGCATGTGATAGTGATGAGAACCTCCTGATATCAATGAGGTTCCAACCTTTCATATTTATTGTCGAGAAATACCCTGGGTCTCAATTTATGGTTTCCACATGCAAGTTATAGAAGGAAAAGATTTTGGGTCAACGTGCATAAATAGGACATTCAATATATGTGTCCTTCGATGGCAAAATACATACTTATTTGTCTATTGATACTTTCATATTTATGCAATTTTTTCATGTGAAACCATTTGGCTTGTATTAGAAGACTACTCATAAGCATTACTTCTTGATATTTTGTTATCTATAATTCTAGATGGAAAATATGTTGAGTTTAAATTAGATAATTTAGGTTAGATTGGTAATTACATGATGCAGTGTCCTACACAAGAATGGAATGTATTGACATATTTTGTTTAGCTAAAGACTTTCCTTGTTGGAGTTGGAAAATATGTTGAGTAGTGGGTTAAATAAGATATTTAGGTTAGATTAGAAATTACATGGTGCAGTGTCCTAAACAAAAATGGAATGTGTTGACGTATTTTGTTTAGGTAAAGACTTTCCTTGTTGGAGGTGAACTTTATGTGTTTTTCTTAATGAAAGTAAGAGCCTTTTTTTCCTAATGAAAAACCTTGCTACTAGTATAAATATCATGTGTAGTGGCTAGATTATGCGTGCCTCCAATAATGATGGTGTGGTGGCAACCAATGAATTAGTGAAGTAGCCAAAACCTTTAACCAAAAGAATTAGTGTGGTATTATGTTGTGAGTGATTTATTGGGTGTAATTTAGGTTTTCAGTAGAGAGATATTTAAGTGTGTGCTTGATTAGTGGTTGTGATCCCTAATATTTGATGGAGAAGTTTTGTGGAGTAGGATTTGACGAACCAAGTCAAATTTTTGTGTCCCTTATTTGTGTTATTATTTGGTTTGCTTGGAATTTTCATAACAACCAGTATCAAAGCCTAGATCAAGACTGATTGAAGATTTGTGCAAATCAATTGAAGATGACAAGCGCAAAATTTAAGGTGGTATTGTTTATGTGAAGATGTATGTGTCGAGACCACTCATAATATGTATTGATTTGAAGAAGGAATTATATAAGTTGAAGATGAATGAAGACACGAATATTCTAGATCACTTGAATAAATTTAATAAATTGATTGTATAATTGATTTGCTTATGTGAAGATTGATAGGGAGGATTTGGCAGTGATATTATTAGCACTCTTCCAAAATCTTATGATGATTTGATAACAACATTGTTGGTTGGGAAAGAGACGAATAATGTGGAGGATATCACTGCTATGCTATTAAATAGTAAAATATTTACAAAGCTTAGTAGCGGTAATAGAGGTAGAGCTTGTGTGGTGAACTTTGATCATGGTGATGAAAATATACTAGTAAGAAATAATTATGATAGAATTAATTCAAGATCAAGATCAAAACCAAGAGTGGCTTATAGTAATTAAGATTATTATTTCTAACATATAAAAGGTCATATCCAATTTTATTGTAGGAGGTTGAAGAGTGATCTATAAGAATTCAAGAAAAAGATGAAGAGTTGAGAGGAGTGTGGAAATGTAGTTTCTACCATGGTTGGTGAAGTTCATGATGATGATCTCCTTAAGTCCTTAAGGTAAGGATTCGTTGAAGGATTCATGGATTTCAGACTCGTGCTTACTCTTTTTATTCAAAGAAATATGCAAGGTACAAACAAGTGTAGGCATACTTCACAAAAACAAGATCGAGGTAGAGGATGATTTGTCACAATTAAAGCCAAGGTGGAGATTGTTGAGTTGTGGTTTAAATCGGTGATTTGGTTTGTTAGATTGGTAATTGCAAGGTGTGGTGTCCTAAACAAGAATGAAATATCTTGACATGTTCTATTTAGGAAAAGATTTTCCTTGTTGGAGTTGGACTTGAAGTATTTTTCTTAATGAAAGAAGAACTCTTCTCCTACTGAAGGACCTTGTTGCTAGTATAAATAGCATGTGTAGTGACTAGTTTATGCATGCCTCCAATATTGATGGTGTATGGTGGCAACAAAAAAATTAGTGTGGTAGCCAAATGTATTAATGTGGTATTTTGTTGTGAGTGATTTCTCGGTTGTCATTTGGGTTTTGATATCCAGTGGCTGTTATCCCCAATATTTGATAGTGAAGTTTTGTGGACGAGGCTTTGCCAAACCACATCAAACTTTTTGTGTCCCTTTTATTTTGTGTTATTATATGGTTTGCTTGGGTTTTGCACAGCAAAATATAATGGCTAAGCTGATATCTAAAGAAGCATATTGTATTTCTTCTGGAGCTGTAATGGAGGTCTCTGGGCAGTATTACTTGGAAATATTCACCTGTTCTAGCTTCCGACTGGTGATTAACATCTAATACATTCTCTTCAGAACTATACAGTTGCTGAAGTCTAGCCTAGTTCTGATGAGGAAAGTGTTTGAGATTCCCATGTAATGTCCTTGGGTGATGACTGGAAAAAAGGTGTCAGAGGCTTAGAACCTAGCATAGAGTCTGGAGAGGAGAAAAGGGAGAGAGGAAACCAAGTTTCAGGACTTCTCTCCTTGTTTTGGTTCAGAATTGAGAGGAAAGGGAAGAAATAATGAAAGCAATTTACAACAGAGGTGAGATTTGAGGGAGGGACTCTGTGAGGCAAGCTTGTAAAACGGTTTAAACATAAGGTGTTCCCTCTTAATTAGTCTTTAAAGTATTTTCCTCAAAAAATTCTCTACTTTTTCCTGGATAAACAAAAAGGAAACCAATAATAGCTTGCTACATGCCACATTCCTTCTCTTACGAAAGTCAACCCATCCACCAACTCGTTGGGACTTGCCTATAATGCATGTTTCTAGGTCTTTCACAAATTTCTTTTCTAAAGTTTCCCCTTTTCTTTCCTTCTTACTTTTTTTCAGTAGCAATTAGTTTTTAGGACAACTAACATAATGATGTATATGGTATATAGTATTGCTTAAATTTCTATTCAGCTGCAATCATGGTATCTTCCAATTTATGCACTTCAACCATAACTACTGCATTCAACCCAGTTCTTTCTTTCAGCTTTTGGGAATACACCTAGACAAATGTAATCACCTTACGTTCATAACAATCTGCTTATGTGTCAGAATTCTGAAATGAAACTAACAAGAAGAAATTATTTTTTATTTTTCCCCAAGCAGTCAGGCCAGGGTACTGAATTGGAGATGGACTACAATATGGGCTAGCTGTTCAATTTAGCACCAGGCACTGTGATACTAATGACATCGCAATAAAATATAACACGACTTTTGGCATGAAAAATTAGTTTCATAGGTCTGCAAAATGCAGTAGCCCATATTGCTAAATATGGGCATCCATTGTTGGTTTAGTGGAGCTCTCCCTACCTCAGTTCTTCTGGTCTCATAATTTACTGGTTTCAAGCAAAAAAAATTCAGTAAATTGGTTCTTTTTTGTTTATTAGCGTTTCGTTATCTTCTTATCAAGCTGTGAAAATGATCATAGACAGAAAAGAACAATATTGCATACCATCCAAAAGAGCTTCAGACACTTCATCTCGTGTCACATTCAGTGCTCGTAACAGTATCGCTATGTTCTGCGACTTCTTTGGATCCAACACTCTGTTTTCATGCTCAACAGGAGGCAGAGCCGATTTTCTTGTAGCTTCTTTTGGTACCGAAATGGCAGAATTACAGCCAAAAAGAGTCTCCATCATGTCCTCATTTAATCTGGCAAGAAATGCAGTGACCATATGATCGTAAATTTTATAAAACAATAATTTGGTTAAGGGAATCACTGCTAAACTTCACTTACTGAAATGAGCTGGATTTAAGCTGGTCCCACACTGTGGCTCGGTCTGAGGATGCCCGCACTTTGTCCCAATGCAGTGCCTTTAACTTGGGCTTTTCTTCATCATTGTCATCTGCATCATTCCTCTCTGAAGAACTGGCTCCTTTATTAACTTCCTCTATAGTTTTTGTTATTCCGGTCGTCAAATTGGCTATGGGACTAGAAGCTGGGAGCTTTTGCTTCGCCATTACTGTTGCAGGCATCGAAGAAACAACACCTGTTTTAGCTGTTTCCAAAGATCCTATCTTTCTTGATGTTGACATTGGAGCCGGAGGTGGAGGAGGGGGTGGAGGTGGAGGTTGTGGAATTTTACTTGACTGTTGATTGTAAATGGATCGAAGAAGTGCCAAATTCGGTGGTGGTGGTGGGACTGGAAATTTTGGCCTTTTAGAAAAATATGAAGCTTTTGGCTCAAAAACCTGGACTTTATCCTGATGCGGCAATGGCGGTGGTGGCGGCGGTGGTGGCGGAGGTGTTGTTTCTAATGATGGCTGTTTGATGGAAGGGATGATGACATGCTTCATTTCCGGTGAAGGAATTGTAGAAAATCTTGACTTCGGAGAGGTTCTTTTAGAGTGCGGAACAGAATTTGTTGCTTGGACACGGACATCGTTCCTTGCAGCATTAGCAGGCCTCACCGGAACAGGGGTGTAAAAGGAATCGTCATTGCTAACTGTGGAGCCCTGTGGCGTATAAAAAGCCGTGTCAAGACTCTCCTCATCCGATATCGATGATGTTGGGGATGGAGAATTCTCGTTCTCGTATTGAGGAGGAGGAGGAGGTTTAGGTAGCGGTGGTAGTGGCTGCAAATCAGGACTAGGCCTATAATTATCCGATCTTTTGATTGAATTTAGTCGATGATAAGGTGAAGAATTGGCTCCGTTCGGTGTTGTTGTTGTTCCATTTACTTCAGTAACTGACGACCTGCTTGGTTCGACAGTTCCTATGTACAAGAAACTTGATGGGAGAGCTCTAGATTCATCTGCAAATCTTTGAGAATCGCCTCCAACAAGTTTTTGAGATTCTCTTGGATGCTTAGCCCGGTGTCGGTACAGAAAGAATGCAAGAGCTGATAGCATCCCTAAAGTGACAATCCCAACTGAGATTGCAATTGCCACTTTCTTAGCAGGTTTGGCTGGCTGTGTTGCTGTGGGGATGGGTACGGTCCCATTGACGGCTGATGCTGGTGGTGGCTGCCCTGGATCTGGGGTTTGCCCATTTGGGACTTCAGGGAAAAAGGGCTGGTCTGGGTTTGCACTAGCTGAGCTATCTGGTGGCGGTGGCGGTGGCTGTGAGTCTGTGGCTGGTGGTGGTGCAGAAGTGGCTGGGTATAATGGCTGGTGGAGAATTCTTCGTTGGCTGATAGAGTCCTGAATTATGGTTGCCGTTTTGGGTGTGGTCAATGATGATAATACAATCAAAAAGAGGCTCAAATTATGAGCTTTCATGTTGAATTTTTCTGGGTTGATCTTACTTCTTCTGCAACTCTTTTTGTTTCACTAAATTCATCTCTCTCTTTTCTCTCTCTTTGCCCTCGGTTTTTGTCTTCGCAAAAGTTTTGCGGGGAGAGACAGAGAGAGAGGGACAGCAGTGGAAAAGCGAAAAAGAAAAAGGAAAAAAAAAAGCTTGCAGTGAGAGGCTGTGCACTGTATCAAGGGGAAGCTTCTTTAGGCTGCAAGATCTCGATGCTCCAGATGATGACGTCACCATAGTTTTTTTTAATATATATTTTTAAAGTTTGTTTAGCTTAATAATATTTATGTCATTTATGCTTTTTGGAAAATTACTGGTTAATAATATTATTTTTTCTAAATTATTTTTAAAAAACTGATTATCATGAATATTAAGAAATTTTAGATTATGATTTGATTTCATAAATAAGTAATGTAAATATATCATAATAACTGGTATATAATTTCTTTACAGGAAAACATTAATCAATGAAATTTACCAATAAAATCAACTTGTTAGAGTGAGTTTTTAATTTTATTTTATTTCAATGAAGTAGGGTGTAATTGGTTGGGCTGTTGAATCTGTTTTTCATCAAAATTTAATTATTTTTTTGTTTAAATTAATATGCTTCTAGATTTTTTTAAAATACTAATATTAAAAAATTGTTATTTTAATATATTTATAAATAGAAAACAATAATTTTTATCTCTTAAAAATAATTTGATGTGCTATTCTACCAACAGTAGCGGAATGGCACCAGGGGAAGGCAGAATCTACTTTTACAAATAAAAATAGACGGTGATGGGCATGGAGTGGTGACTTTACAACGGCCACGTTAATCAATTAATAATATTTTCTTCTTTCGCTGGGATCGAGGGCAGAAGCAAACGACGCAATTAGTGCCGTTAATTCCTTTTTGTCCTCTGCAATGCTTTTCTACTTTTTTTTTTTTTTTTTTAATTTGATATTTTATGACCACGTGGCCCTGGAATGTTGCCTCATTAGAGAGGTTTCCAATCCTTGGCCTCTCTGTCATCACGGCAGGCTCTGTTTGTCATTCCAGTCCCGCTTTTCTCTTATTATCATTTTAGTATATTTTTAAAAATAAAATATTATTTTAATTAAAAAAAATAACATAACACTGTCCAATTGTTTGTGAAGTGTGTGGCATATCTTTTTCTTTGCATTTTTTTGTATTTAAAAAATATATTAAGTTCAGAATTTTATCTTTTGAAAAATATATAAAATCCAGCAAATATTTAAGAATATTTATTGGCTGCAACTGCAGTTATAAATATTCACCAAAAGCAGATATTAGAAAATTCTTTTTTATCTCCAAAATACCCTTGATATATTTTTTAAATCATCCCTTTAAACAATAAGTAATTCTTAGCATATGGAAGACACTTTGAGTACATTTGTAATATCTATTAGCTTTATAATAATTATTATAATAATTTATAATACCTCATTGCTTTTTCTTAATTATAAATCATTTAACCAGTTAAAATCCTAGGGGAAGGCGTGCCGTTATCATTTTCATCATGATTCTTTTCTTCTTCATAAATTTTGTGTCTATATATATATATATATATATATATATATATATATATATATATGTAATTGCTTTTGATTCTTCGACTTTGCTTCTTTCAATAGTGCTTTGATGGAGCTGAGGATTCTAATTGTTGGGATCTGCGTTGCATGCATTGTCTTGTATGTTGGAATAAAATCTTGAGATTTTTTTATTTTATTTTTTTGATAAAGTTTTGACAAGAAATTAAACATTCACCGTTAGAATATTTTTTATATTAGTGTCCTTAAACTCGATATATTGTTTTTTTAAAGTTATTTTAAAACCCATTCCCATATCAATTGAGTGGATTCAATGAAATTTATTATTTGTTTGGAAGTGTAGTTGAAGTTGATTTAAAAGTAATTTTCATTCAAAAATACATGAAAATGATCTAAAAATATTAAAAAAATTAATTTAAAAAAATTTAACTTTTTTCAGAAATATTTTTTTAAAAAATAGTGTCAAAAGGGGCCTTATAACACTATTAACCTAAAAAAAATAGCTTCGAGATTTAAACCCAGAAAAATAAAAATGAACGGAACCTCCATCTTCTTGAAATTATTTTTCCCCTGACTGGGTTTTTCCCAGGCCAATTTGTTAACAGGGAGGGAATTTAGATTTTGGGATGACAGCAAGGGCATAGTGGTAATTTCAGAAGAAAGTGACGTGTGGCAAGTTAACGTTTCTGTTTTCTTTTCTCGGCTTAAATGGATCCACCGACCCTTTCTTTCTGCCAGGAAGACACGCACACGCACGACAGCAGATGCTTTTTTGCTTTTCTCTCCCTTGCTTTACTCTTTTGATTGGACATACAGTGTACCACCACCCGTCGCGATGCAAAGACAAATATAACCTTTTTATCATTAAAATTATTGTGAAAACAATTTTAAAATATTAAACAGAAAAACAACTATAATTAATTATATAAGAGTGCTTGTAAATTTACATGGTTGAACAATTTAGGTGTTTTCACGAAGAAAAAAAATATTATGCAAAAAATACAAATATTAGAAGAACTTACATAAAATTATTCTCTCTTCTAATTTTTTTTCTCCTCTCATTATCTTATAAGCTAAAAGAGGGCGTGCTTTTAAACAGTTATGAGCAGTGTTTTTATACTATTCATCTAGACTCAGATGCATCGAGGATTGAAATAATAAAATTAATATTTTGCCCCTCCATTTACTGTATTTTTTCCCCTCCTGTGCATAATAAAATAGCCATAATACCCATGAATAAGATAAAAATGCACAGGGACCGCTAGAAGCATAAAATTTATTGCACATATTTTTTTAAATGGCTAACTACAAATTTACCCCGATATAAGACAAAACAAAACAATAAATCACAAGGTCATTAGGGTCATTGCACACTTTTTTTTAAATGATCAAATACATAGATATCCTTATATAAGATAAAATACAAGAGTTGAGTGTAGGGGTGTCCCCGGTAATTTACTATTTTTTTATATTTTTTTCTGCCGAATTATTGTTGGCACGTCACCAAACACGTGATCCGTTTCCGTGCTCACGCGGGTTTTGGATGGCGCGTGCGGCTTATTCCGGCATCCAAAAATACCCACCCGGCGTCTAGAATGATTTTTTGTCATGTTCTTTGCCTCTTGGTGCGGCACGTGTGCTTACAAGGTGGCCGACGACGTGTCAATGGTCGGTTGAATTTCCCTCCCTTTTCTCCTCCTACCTGCACAAGCACACGTCAACGCCGTTGTTTATTGTGCCTTTTCATTGTAGTCCATGATCTTTCAATTGTGTTGTATGATCCTTATTTCTATTATATAGGTTTTGATTTGTTTCAATTTGGTCCTTCAATTGAAATTGATTATATATTGTAGTTTCATTTCGGTCCTCAGTCTTTTAATTTCCGGTTTTGTCTTCAATTCTTTAATTTTTTCGGTATCAAAGTTTTGATTTATTTCAATTTTGTCCTTTAAATTAAATTTATTATATATGTGTTTTTCATTTCGGTCCTTATACTTTTAATCTTGGATTTTATTTTAATTCCTTATTCTTTATATATATTTCTTAAATTGTTCCTATTTTTTTCCATGTTTATATGTACATGCTCTTAGTTTTTGTTTCTAGTTTTTATTATTTCCACTATTATTAAGGTTTTTTTTTATGTTTAAATTTTAATTGTGTTGGTGATCATTTAAAAATTGATACTTATTTATCTTACTTTGTTTTATTCTTCAAGTCAAATAATTTTTTAAAATCTAATAATATTTATTTCTTAATTGCTTTTTTTCAATATTTTTAGGTGTTGAAATTTCTAATTATTATAGATAAGACATTCAAAATAATGATAATTATTATCAGTAAGTTTTTTTCCTTATAAATATGTGAGACTAATTATATATTTTGATATTTATTAAATATTAGCGTCTTAATATATATATATATATATATATAAATGACCTAGTTTTTTTTGAAAAAAAATTAATATCAGTGTTCTGAAATATATTTAATATAATAATATAAGAAATAAACAATAATTATGGTGTCATCGATAGTATGAACAATGATAATTAGAATATGAATTATTTATAATAATATTTATAATGACAACTATAATAATTGTGACAATTTAACAATCATGATAATAACAATGACAATAATAATCAAAATAATTCATCAGTTGATGTTATTTTTCTTAGAGGTTGAGTTTTGCGACTTTTTTATGTATGATATTTCATATTTGATATCATATTAACAAAAAATATACGAAGTCACGCGTAGATGAAACAGGTCGAAAAATTGGGGCAAATTATCTACAATGAAAAAATATACGAGTCAATTGCCCCTTCACTTCTCCGTAGCGATAAACAATTTTTTTAAAATGCAAAAAATATTAATGGTCTTAGATTTTTTTTATAGTGCTATATATTTGAGCAAAATAATCAGCCTACAAAATTTTATGTTCTTACTATAGCAAAAATATTTACAATAATAATAATAATAATTATTATTGTATATTATGTTTTTATATATTCATTTTATTATGGAAAATGCGTTTAAAATAATGATAACGATTATTTTTAAGGATTTTTCTTTTAAAAATAATTATATATTTTGATATTTTTTTAATATTAACACCTTAATATATGTCATAACCCAATTTTGGGTTATTCCCCAAATCTACCCAAAAATAAGAAGAAAAAAAAATAAAATAAAAGGGGCTTGTGTCAGCAAAAAAATCAAGGTGAAAATTTTGGGCATTCTCGAGAGCTCGATCGTACCTCTTTTGAGCCCAAAAATGAAGGAAAATACAGATTCAAGGCTAAAGTAATTTATTGTTGGATAAATCTGCGTAAAAATTAAGTTGAAAGATATAATTATATTTTTATGGGCCAATTTGATTTAATCGTTGACCAATTTAAAAGTGTAATTATGTTGGGAATTAATTTAGGGTCCATTTAAAGGATTTAATTAAGTGCAAGGACTTGATTATACTTTAAATTTTTCAAATTAATTTTATTAAGGGCTTAATCAATGAAAAGTCAACTTCTTGAACTTAATTCAGGTTCAATTGATAAGATTAGAATTTTCGGAGAATGATTTGGTTTTTTCCAAGCCAATTATGCAAAATCGGGGGGCCAAATTGAATAAATTGAGAGTCTAATGGTCGATTGAGGGTTAAATCTCACAAATTAAAAATCAAGGACCAAAATAAAAAAAGGCGCGCAAAGTCAAGGCTGATTTTGAAATTCTGACGGGGGTATAATTGCACAAAATTGTAAGTTTTAATTCAATTTGGGGTGCAATTAGAACAATTAGAAATTGAGGGACCAAAGTGCACTTACTCCCCCAAAGCAATAGACAGCGCACGCCATCGCCTGCACCATCGCCTACCAGCCACCTGCAAGCCGCCGACAACCATGCTTTCAGGCATGCTGCCGCAGGAGGTGACCCACCATTGCAACGGTCACCTCCTGCGCCTATAGATACGCAAAAGCCATAGAAAACGAAGAAATGAAAGAGAGAAAGATTTTACAAGCCGAGGGGAGAACGAACAGAGAAGAGAAAAAAACAGAGAGGAGAGAAGAGAAAAAATAAAGGAGGGAATTTGAAAAAATACAAAGATTTTTTGGACGAAGCAGAGGAGATTTACGTAACAAATTGCACTAAAAAATAACATCGTGAACCACTCTTCATCTTCCTCATCTTTGCAGCAGCTCTCCCCCCCTTTCTCTAAAACCAGTCGATCGACGTCTCTCTCCTCAAAGACTTGTCAGCAAGCCACCTAGCTTCACCCTCATCACATCCGGCAGCCTCCCCTCCATGCCAGCAGCCCAGCCGTGGCCTCCTCCGACGAGGCAGCAGAGCAACAACCCGCGACAACAACGTCAACCCGCCACTTTTTGAGGCCCACTCTGACCACCACATGCCTCCATTTCCGAAGCCACCATGACAGGAAAAATCACCTTGACCTCCTCTACCCAACGGTATAAACAGGTATGCCGTTCGTCACACTCCAAAATCCTCCATTTTTATTGTGGATTGTCTTTTGCATGTAAGGGAGTGAATTAATTCACTCCCCGCTTCTGGGCTGGCTGGGCCTGGGAAAGGCCCAGCCTAGCTATTAAAATGGGTGGGTCGTTTGGCCCACTCGAGGCTGGTAGTCCAACCCCGAATGATGGGCCTCTCGGCCCATCAGGGTTGGGCAGCCAACCAACAAAAAATATAATAAAAAATACAAAATTTGCATAAAAAATATATTTGCTAAAAAAGACAAAAATGTGTTGTTTTTGTGCATACAACCAATACGCTAACATATTTTGAACATTTGTTTTAAAAAAAATACTATTTCAGAATTTTAAAGAAAAATGATTTTTTATCATGGATTTCGCAAATAAAAAAAATCATTTTCTGGCATTTTTGGATTTTACAACATGTCTGTAAAATCCAAAGGGTATTGGCCAATATTCCAAAAATATCAAAAATCTTATTTTTGGGGATTCATATTATTCACTATTGATATTTTGATAAATAAATCCTAAATGGGTTAATATCCAAAATATTGGTGGAGATAATTCATTATTATTCACTGTTGATATTTGGGTAGAAATCCTAAAGGAGTTATTATCCAAAATATTAGTGAGGATAATTCATTGTTATTCACCGTAAATATTTGGATAAAGAAACCTTAAAGTGACAAATATCCAAAATATTTTTACAGGAATAATACGTCGTCATCATTTAACCAATATATTTTTGAAAGATCAACACCATAGCAAATCATAAGCAAACCAAAGCATCAAGCAGCTTACCTTAGGTAGGGCATACTAGGGGTGCTAAAACCTTCCCTTTATGCAACCAGTCCCTTGCCTTAGAATCTCTGACAGACAAGTTTATGTTTCCTAATAACCATAATACTAGGTGGCGACTCCCTTTTTTCATGAAAATAAAGATAAAACCCCCACATTTAATTCCCTGCTCACGGGGAGAGTCGTCGCGACGCCGCGCTCTCGCGGAGGGTGTGACAATATATATATAATGAAGTAAGCTTTTTGTTATTCTCAAATTAATTTAATCTTAGTATTCTGAAATACTTCAAATATAATAATATGAAGAACAAATCTTGGAAAATAAAAAAAATGATTTTCTTTTTATAACGATAATGATAGTGGCAACGATAATATTTTTAGTAATGATTAAAATATTAATTATTTACAATAATTTTTCCAATAATAACTATAATAATTGTGACAATTTAACAATCATGATAAAACAATAAGAATAATAATCAAGATAATTCATTAATCGATGTTGTTTTCGTGAAAAATTGACTTCCACAACTTTTTTATATATGATATTTCATATCTAATATTACATGAATAAAAAATATACAAAACTATACATAGACAAAACAGGTGAAAAAATTTGGTGAAATTATCTACAAAGGAAAAATATATGAGTCAATAGCCATGCGCTTCGCCGTAAACAAAACCAAATTTTATAACATGTCAAAAAATATTAACGGTTCTTGATTTTTTTTAATAACGCTATACATTAGAGCGAAATAATCAATCTACAAGACTTTCAATTATTTAGTTTTTTAATATATTCATTTTATTATATATAATGCATTTAAAATAATTAGAAAGATTAGTTTAAAGGTTTTTTCTCTTAAAAATAATTATATATTTTGATATTTGTTCAATATTAACGCCTTAAAAAATATTACAAATAACTAACAAATGAACATTAACTATACATGATTAAGAGAAGCTTTTACTTTTATTTTACACCACCAAAGATAAACTTACTCTGTTTTTTAACCAAAACTATATTTAATACAAAGATAAATTCTACTAAAAATTAAAAGTCAAAACTAAGAGTATAGATACATAAATACGAACAAATTATTTAGAGTTATACCAAAATTACTGAAAAAATAAATGGATCAAAACTAAATCAAGAAATAAAAGAATTCATTATTTTTTCCTTGCAACACTTTTAATTGTTTTAATTTAATCCTTAAGTTAAAATTATTTACATATTTTGTTTTTATTTCAGCCCATATACTTTAATTTTTTATTTTAAAACCTTTATTTTTTAGATATATTCTTAAATAATCCCTATTTTGTCCATGTTTATATATATACACTCTTAATTTTGGTTTTTAACTCTAATTATTTCCTCTTTTGTTTATGTTTTATTTCTTAGAAAAATTTAATTCTTGGATTTTAGGTTGTTTTTGTTAAAAAATTACATTTACAACATTTTTATATATAAGATTTCAAATCTAATATTGCATAAAAAAAGAGACAACACATAAACAAAATGGGTAGACAAATTTGCCCAAGTTATCTATTATTAAAAAATATATAAAACGCTTCCCCTACGTTTCGATTACAATGTTGCTTTTTGGGGTGGGGGGGACTCATTTCTAACAGATTTTATCTATTACAATTTTACTAATTAAATATTAAAGTAACTAATTACAACATGTAAAAAATCAATCAGTTTTCTATATAGAAAAAAGTCTAGCGAAGCGCACGGTCATGTTACCTCGTTGCCCACTAAAGTGCAAAGAATTAAAGCAATTTTAACATAAAATATGATAACTTTAGATTTTTATATGAAATAAGTTTATAAATATATTTTTTTACTTGGATCTATAATTTAAAACAAGCTCAACAAATCTCTAAGCTAACTTAAATTAAACCACCTTATGAAATTTGAATTTTCTCTTATGTCACCATCACAGCTTTCAAATAATATACAAACCAATCAAATTCAAGTAATACTTGAACTTAACTATAGAGACAACTTCTTTAACATAACGATAGATTCTTGGTTGTAACAATCTTCTTCACTAATACAATACCTTGTAACATCATATTTAGATTGACATGGTACTTCATACCAATATATGTTTGACCCCTTCATTATATATCTTACTATCATCTAGATAAATATCACTATGATTATCACAATATACAATATTCAACTCAAGTGACAAATCAAGATTATCAACCAAATCTCTCGACTATAAATCTTCTTTCATTGGCTCTCCAATGCCATATACTTAAACTTTGTTGTAGAAAAGACAATAGTTGATTGCAAAATTGCTTCCCAACTAATGGCATACCTTGATAAGGTGAAGACATGACCTGTCAACAACCTCTTTCTATCCAAATCATCAATATAATTTGAATCCACAAAGCCCTCAACATTACTTTAAATGCTATTATCTTTTTCATATAATTAACCAATATATGTAGTACCTCTAAGATAATATAGTATCTATTTCACAACCTGTTAATCAATTTTACAAAAAAAAATCTATGAACCTGCTAGCTATACTAACAAAATGTGAAATATCTAGACAAGTGCAAATAATAACATACACAATGTTTTCAACTGTATTAGCATATAGAAAATTTATTATGTTTTCATTATCCTTTTAGTTTCTAATAACAAAGTTGAAGATAACCTAAATTACGTTGTAAGTAGAGTACTCATTATCTCGTAGTCTTTCATACTAAAATCTTGTAAAGAGATCAAAATATAACTAAAATCTTATTAGCTACACCCAAATTTATTATATCAAACCCATCAATCAACTAACCCTTTAAACTATTGATATTAAATATGTTTTTAAAAGGTAATCAACATGTCATCAATATATAATAACAGATACACAAATGAACCATATGAGAGCTTCTTGAAATGCACACAACTATCATTGTCACTTCTAAAGTAATCATGTTCAAGCATAAAAATATCAAACCTTTTATACCACTATTTTGGTTATTACTTCATGTCATATAATAACTTTACTAAACACATATGGTCCTCATTACCTTAAGCAATGAAACTATTTGGTTGATGTATATCAATCCTCTTCTCTAACTCACTATGTAAAAAAGTTATTTTGACATCTAATTACTCAAGCTCCAAGTCAAACAAAAATAACCATGGCAAGCAATAATTGGATGAGACTATGCTTCAAATTATAGAGAAAACTATATTCAAGTCAATATTTTTTTTATGTGCAAAGCTTTTAGTGATTAGGTTTGATTTAAACCTTCCATCATCAACCCTGTGATTCCATCTTTCCTTTTGTAAACCTATTTACACCTAACATGTTTTTGGCCTTATAGTGGTTTAACAAGCTTTTATATCCAATGTTTATAAAAAAAATTCACTCAGAAATTATTTATAAGAAAATATTTTTTCCTAAAAACAAGGCTCATGATCATCAAGATTTTCTGCAACATTCAAGGCAAAATTAGCTAAATCATCATATCTATATTTAACTAGTGCTTTTATCTATGTTCTTTATCTTTTAGTAGAAATATTATAAGGTTATTATTCATGTGATTTTTTAACAACAATATCCTACATCATTTTCTTAATAGACTCAATTGAAACATTTTTATACATTGTCTCTAAAGCTTTGTCTTTAGCTCCACTTATATACTAGCACCCTGGTCCATCTCAACATCAACATTAGTCAACTTCTTTTCCTTGAGAAGCACAACAAACTCATTAAATGACATATCCTTATTGATAATAAACTTAGGTTACTTGAGATCAATGTACTACAATTGCCATTCCTTCACCTTATATACATAGCTCAAGAATATATGTTGCTTCACTTTCAACCTAAGTTAATCTATTTTAAAATGAGCATAAACATGACAATCGAATACTTTCAATCTAGAGTAATTAGCAGAAGAACAAGACCATACCCAAAATGAACTCTTCAAGTCTAAAAATGCCGATGAAGATCTATTCATTAGATAACAAGTTATGTAATTTCTTCAGCTTAAAAGTCAGTTAACAATTTAGGTTATGAAAGCATACGATGTGTTTTTTATAAGAGTGTTTAATTCATATATTCTACAGTCCTATTTTACTATAGTGTATCCCTAAAAGTGTGATGTCAAATGGTCTTCCAAAACTCACCTAAGCAAAAGTATAAACCACTATCAATTAACTGTTTGATTTTTTTACTAATATACTTCTTAATAAAGTCTTTCAACTGCTTAAAGATGATGAACACATCGTTATTTCACTTTAAAAAACACACCCAAACCTTTTTAGAGTAATTATAAATAAATTTCAATTGTTATTATGCTCTACCTTTTGACATAAAATGAGAAGAACCCTAAAGGTAAGAATGAATGTAACCCATAATATTGTTGGTATGATTAATAATCATATTGAGTCTAACCCTGCACTGTTTACCATAAACACAACACTTATAAAAATCCAATGCTATAATTGAGTAGGAGAACTATCTAAATCAACCATAAATGATACATTATCTCGCACGTGGATGCATGACATTGGAGGATCGATAAAGTCTCTCTCTAGTTGTTTGATAAAGGATTGTTGGGAAAGCCCAAATGCATTGGTTTTATAAGAAATTCAAGGGTAAGAGATTAGTTGCATAAGAAGGTATTAAAACCTCTAATATGTCTTACATGAGATAAGCTACATTACGTGATTTTGAATGTGATTTAATGGTTTTGATGGGTACAATTTATTCGTGCGAAAAATCAACCTTTTTGTGTTTTATTATTGGTTTGTGTGGTCAAAATAAATTTCAGAAAAAAGATTCATGTAGATGCCCTAACATGGTTCATCTATCATGAAAGGTACATGAGTTATCCGCAACTCACGTGTTATGGTGAAATATTACAATTAGAGATTGGTAAAACTCTAAATAATTATAGAAGTAGATGAGTTATCCGCAACTCACGTGTTATGGTGAAATATTACAATTAGAAATTGGTAAAACTCTAAATAATTATACAAGTATTTTTGCTCGTTCTAGATATTTAAATATCAATTTACTAGTAGGTCTAATATATATATCAAAAGTCTTACCATTATCCCTTATGAATTAAAATTATGAATGGTTGAAATATTGGTTAGATATGTATTTTTAAATTTTGGTATGGAAATACTAAAAAATATAAGTTTATGTATTTTTTGAGAGGTTTAGTCGTGTACAAATAAAATATTTTTTGTGTTAATTAGTTTTTTTTATATTTTTATTTGACATAAAATAAAAAAATAAAAGGAAAAACAACACACATTGTCTATTTTTTATCATTATATTCTTACTTACATATCTATAAATTACATGTTTACAAATAAAAAAACAAATAACAATTTAAACACACAAAATTTGAAATTACAAAATAAACCTCCTAAAATTGTAAAATAATTTTCAGAAGTTGTTGGAACTATACAAAAAAACTGGCAGCGCATGATCTCACGCACCACAATTACTGGAGCGATGTGAACCACGCGCCACCACTAGTTGATCATGAAAAAAATAGGGATTGAGAGCACCATTTATTCCTCTTGCTTCTTGTATTGATAATGAATCTCAACGTCCCTTGTAAAACAAAACAAAATACATAACAATTGGTTTTAAGTTTTTCCTATTTAGATCAATTTTTCTTTTCTTGGTCAAAATAGAAGGGGATAACAGGTCTAAAGTTCAACAGAAAAAAAAGGAAAAAAAGGATGGAATAGGAAGTTACAGTGCGAGTATGATGGGGACTTAGATGGTGTTGGTGGAGAGAAGAAGGACAAATCCAGAGTTTTATGGTTGTTGGAATGAGAGCGGCGAAAGGAATGTGGTGTGGTAAAGGACAAATGAAACGGTTTAAAGGGAGCGGGTGACGACTAAGAGGGCGTTTGGTAGTGTGGCCATGCTGCAGGTTTAAAAAAAGCAGGTAAGTTTAGTGTTTGGTTATCTGAAAAGTTGGAAAAAGTTGTGTGGGCTCCATGTTAAAAGTTATTAAACGCAATTGCGTGAAAGCAACAATTTGCTGCTTTTCACGTGTGAGAAAAACTAAAACAGCTTGTGTGATATATAATATTCATTGACACATTCATGACTCATGACTGTTAAATTGTCGTGGATGATCCCCTTGTTTATCTTGCTCAAAATTTGGATAGAGCTGGTTGGAAAATATTGACTTTGACGTGGGCTTTGGTTAAAGAAAGGGACCACATTGCATTCTTTTTCTATACACAAATATTATTTCCCTTTCAAATTAAAGCCAAACATTCTCTTTAATTATATATATATATAATTTTTTATTCCACATTAAAAAAAATGATTTAATTTACCAAAAAAAAAAATAGTGAGCTAACAGTGAACTGGAACATGAACCATATGCAGGCTTGATTGATTTTTCAAGTAAAAAGAAGATGATATCTCTGATAAAAAAATGCAAAAGAGCAAACTGCCAGCAATTAGAAGACAAATATCATAAATAATTTTTAAAAAATATTATTTTAATATTAAAAAAATTTAAAAATTATTTATGATATTAGTGTATTAAAATAATTTAAAAATATCAAAAAATTAATTTAAAATTAAAAAATATTTTTTAAAAATTCATTAACTGAATAAAAAAAACTAATACATATTGTTCTTGATGACATTGCAAGTAATTTGGTGAGAGAATAAAAAAAAGTGTCCAATTTACTTGAATTATTAATTACATTATATTATTATAATTATTAAATCTACAATATTTAAAAAACTATATATATATATATGCCCTTTAAAGTAATTTCACAAGTTAAAAGCAATATGAAAAGCTTGGTAACCAAACACATGAAACTGCTTTTTATTAATCTCAAACTCAAAAGAAGTTTTAATCAAACACTTCAAAACTTATTTTGAACCGCAGTTAAAGTGCTTTTTATGAAACTGCTTTTTTAAAATCACAAAAGCAAAAGCAATACCAAACACACTCTAAGTTTCTTTTTATTCGTCATGTGAAACAAAATAAAAATAAATAAAAGGAAAAACAGCAGCGCACACTTTTTTTTTAAATTATTATTATATACTTACGCATCTACAAGCTATATGTTTACAAATTAAAAAAAATAACAATTAAAAACACATAAAAATCTAAAAATATAAAATAGACCTCCTAAAATTTATAAAAAAATTGTAATAGCAATTATATTGTCTCCAACCATTCCTTATAAACCCTTACACTACTTAATGAAAAGTGGCCATTAGACAAATTATAGATCTTTTCTAAACCAATTAATTTGCTTACCTTTAATGTAATGGCTTAGAATTTTCCCTTAAGATATGGACTCCTTGATAATTCATCTTGCATTAAAATACAATTAATAATTCTAAACTCTATTAGATCTTCCAAGCTAAGACCATGACTTTTTCTATGTACAAATAACGATTTGAGATGATGTAATTACTTGGGGAAATTGTCCAAAGACCAAGGCTAAAAAATTATCACACATAAAAACTATTTTGTCTTTTTTTTAATAAAAAAGGCTTAGACCCATTTTCTGTTTTATACTCTTCCATGTGTATAAAATTTAACTAAGATAAAAACTTAGGCAAGATGTTTTAAAATTAATTAGACGATGGATTCCATTTCGACTCCATAATGAAGTCATGGATTAACTTTTTGAATAGGTTAATCCATATTTGATGTACATATACAAACACTCACATTCATAACCATACATGCTGGGTAATTTTATCGAATAAAGAGTGTGGTATGTGCCAAAATTTTGTTTTCTGCATTTTTGTTTTGGGTTTGCATCATATATTTATACTAATAAAATATGAAAGAAATAAAGATTGAATGACACAATGGTAGTGATCCTAAGTCTTTAGAGCCTTGAAATACTCTTTAAGTTTACAAATCCCTTTCTTCCATAGCCAATAGTCATAACCCGCATTATTTTCCTTTAAAAGACCATTTTAATCAAACAATATGTACTAATAAATACGGTTCTTAATTTATATTTTTTAGAACCATGAATTGCTAACAAATCCACTTGTTATTATTTATACTAATAAATTAAATGCCAAAAGAGAGAGACAAATGTTTCTTAACAAAAGCTTATATTTTTACTCAAGTCTCTTGCCTTGAAACCTATAAAAGTATAAGGTCACCACAATTGTACCTTAACCAAACCAAATCATCTTTTTTCTAAGAGATATTAAACCCTTATGGATTGTAAGAAATTCAAAATAAAATTATTTTAAGCTTATATCGGGTAATTTTTTGTTTTCAAAATGCAAAAAATCATTTGAGCCTTTGATAACTCAACTTTGAACTAACACTTATTTCTCAAACAATTTTATTTCAATAATTAAACTTGAATGAACAGGATTGTATAAATTTGGAGTTGATTAAGAAAAACGATGTTCAAAGAAAAAAGTCATTAATTAGGTTTGCAATGTTTATGGCATAAATGACAATGACACTTTTTTCAAGTTATCTTTGAAAAGTTAAGCAGTTAAGGGGTAATACAGTGGATCTTGAGGGGGGTAAAAAATAATATCTAGATTAGTTAGGGGGCTAAAGAAGCACATAATCAAATGATGATTCAACAAATATATCAAAACTATGAATAACATCAAACGATGACAAATGTCTTTTGATCATAAGCATAAAAATGAGTGCAACTAGATGAGATGAGGATAATATTGCCCAAGGACAGAGTATTATTAAATGGACTCCATAGACAGTCGAGAGAAGTGCTATACATAGGGGAATCTTTATGCTTTAAAATATGGTTTACCCTTTGAAGAATCAATATGTACCTAAATATTTTTATCATAAATTTGCTATAATCATTGATAACATATGTTTTGTTTAACTCCTTCAGAAAGTGAGAATAAAGTATCGCTTCCCCATCAAAATGATAAGAAAATAGTGCATGAGCATCACAAATTAAGGGCATCATTTGACTAAAAGGCATGCATCATGACAATTAATGTTTTTCATTTCTAAAACAATCTCAACTAAATAGTTCTTTATTTGTTATATAAGGTTCAAAAAATGTGAGAAAGAAAAAGCAATAAAATATATTGATCACATGGGGCAAAACCCGAGTAGCTTAAGGATTTAAGCTAAGCAACCGAGAGGCCAAATCGGTAACAACAAACCTTTCCACCAATCCAAGACTGATTTGTAAGAATGAGGGCCTATATTTCAAAACTAGGTAAAGATGCATGCATCCCAAATCATTGCATAATATTTTTTCATGAATTGTAATCAATAGTTGGTTTGCACAAATTACTCGTGACTCCTCTGGTATTTGCATTTGATCTATGACTTTTGCATCCAATATCCCACAACCTCAGCATCCTCCTCTTCTAATAAGGTCCCATAACCCATCTCCCTTATACATTTTATCAATTATATTATGGTGACCACCCTTTTTAGCTTAAGAATTGTACTGGACGCTTCCAGTGCCATCCTTGTTGCCACATCCCTAGCTATATGCTCCATAAAAACATGATCTATAAAGGGTATCAATGCCATTAGGGGAGGCTTATCATCATGTCCCTATTTATCTAATGCCTTAGGTAATGACACTTTTGTCCGACATGTTACCGAATCATCTTGTTTGTTCATTCTTCTCAGAGAGAGGATGACCAGCCACAGACGAAGACTCTTATCCTCTGCTAAGAGTTGCAAATTGTCCCAATCATTATAAAGAGCAGTTTGGAGCTGATCAAGGTCCTTCTCTGCACGAGTCACTCTTTCTGAGATGTGACTAAAATGCAACTTGTTAAGCTCCCTTAGAGGCCTCTTAAGCTACTTAAGCCGCTTACAGAGGATATACATGGGGGAACCATGAACGTCTTGGTGCCAGTTGCCTGCAACCAAATCCAGAAAGCTAACATGGCTAGTCCACATGTTAAAGAATTTGAAGCACTTCTTGCCCACTAGGTGCTGAGAGAGGAAGGATACAGTGGCAGGAGAATGATCAGAAAATGCTTTAGGATTTTCGAAATGAACAGAGATGAAGCATGATGTAGAGACCAGAGGGGTTGGCAAGGACACGGTCAAGCTTGCACCAGCACTTCTATTGGACCAGGTATAATGATTACGAGTGTAGTTTAGATATGCTAAGCCAAGATCGGAGCAGCATTGTCAGAAGTCCACAGTCTCGTATAAGGAGACAACTATTCTACCCTAAGTGTGCTGCTTAGCCCTTCTCCGTGTGAGCACACCAGCAGGGCAGGGAGTGTGGTGCCCTGGGACATCTGATACAGCTACAGATTTACCTTTGTCAATACTTACACCCTTTTTAACAGGAACTAACTCTGAGTTGTTGTGTCTGTCCTGATTAACCATACAAGTGTTGTTATGAGCCAAGCTTGAAGCAACTTTGGGAGAGACAAGAGGATGCCTTCGTCGAGATTTTTTCCGTTGAACAATTTCCTAGTCACTTGAGCCTGGAGCAGGAACTCCATCTGAAACTAGCTCCGATCAGGGTCCTTTTGATGTCCTAATCTAGTAAAAACATTTGCCCTGCCAATGGGAGTAGGAGCACTAGGATCAAAAGTCTGCTGCTTGTGTAAGGCACTAGAGGGTGCAAATATGAAGCAAGTTGAAGTATCGTGTATACAAAATTGTGGAAGGGTTTAATAGACGATCGACTTGCTGATGGAGAGTATTGTCAGTAGGCAAGGTAACCTCAATGGAGTAGGGCAAGTCAAATAGAAAGTTCACTTCCACCAACACCCTACATATCAGAGCCATGCCATGAAAGATGTGAGCATGTCACTTTGGATAGGTCTGCTGAGGACACTAACTATCTTAAATAAGCACTTGATATACCAGCACTTTAGGGGAAGGTTAGGAAACTTGATCCATATTGGAACCATATGCATTTCAGAAGGGGAGAAATTGGAGTATTCTGGCATATCCCTGAGGATGAGTGGCTTGCCGTAAACAGGTAAGGGCCATTCGCTAAGATTTTCAATTTGTCAGCCTCATTAGTAAATTTAAAAATCAGCCACCCCGAATCATGAATGGTCAGGGTTGCTTCACATTGCCATATGTTGGCAATGAGACTTTAAGTGGTTGTTTGGTAATGCGATTCAACCTGTGTTTCGAGCAAAAAGTTGTTTTGTTCCGTTTGGTAACGATATAAAGAAAATTCAATGGCTATGGGTCCCATAAAAAAAAATCGATCGAAACTGCTTTTCTTGAGAAGCAGAAGATTTATGTTTTTCTTGCGTTTTAATTCACCTGCGTGAAGCCACTATAGTGATTGCTTCACCACCAAACGCCCATGAAGAAGAAGATAGCCATGGATGGCACAACCACAAAGAAGACAATGGCACAACCAGAGTTGAGAGGAAGAAGACAATGGCACAACCATTGACCAACAACCAACCTTGGCGATGGCAGGATCACCAGAAGCTCTCTCTCTCTCTCTCTCGGTTGCAACTTTCTCTCTCATCAATCAGCCATGGATGCAACTCTCTCTCCTCAATAGTCACTGGCGAGCACTACCAGTTGCTCCTTCGGCACCATCAACCTCTCCTCTTCACCGTCAGCACCTGCACTGTCCAGTCTTCTCCCACAGCGCCGGTGAGGAGTAGCAGCAGCAACAACAACCTTTCAACGTTGTCTCCGGCCACCTCAGTCCACCATTTATGACACCATCACCACAGAAGAACCACCTTGGCCTCCTCTACCCGTCGGCATCGACCTTTGATTCTCTCGTCACCATCGGTTGGATGCTAGTGTTCACGTGAATTAATTCATGTGAACAGTAGCGCTGCACTGTTCACATTTTAAGAAGACATGAACAGTGTAGCACACCATTTCACTCAACGGGTATATATATGGTGGACTTGAACTGGGCCTCCTCTCGGCCCAACCCAAGTCCAGCATAGTTGGGCTAGGCCCAATTCATTTTTTTATTTAAAAAAATGTGTAAATAGAGGCCCCAAATTTTCCAGCAGTCCAGGCGTTGAAGTCGGAATGACGCGAAACTCATCCAGCTAATACATTTCGGCATGACCGTCAATAGTCAATAGCCAATAGCTTTGCTATTGGTGCATATCCTTTTTTGGCCGAATTCCGTCGTTCAGGCCTCGAAATCATTGTTTTTGCCATTTTAGGAAATTTTGTTTTAGCCATTTTAGGAAAGTTTTGTTTTAGCCATAACTCTTGATTTCCAAGTCCGAATCGACTTCCGTCAATTCCGGCTTGCTCAAGATTTCTAACAGTTTTAATTTCTGCAATTATCTAAATTTTTCTATTTCTGGTAATTTTTAATAATTATGCCGTTTCTTGTCCAACAAGGATTAGGGCTAGGGTTTTCGCTTTAAATATCATTGTGTGTATTCTGGTCGGGTACTGAATTATTCAATAAAATTTCAAACTTTCTTGAGAGTTTCTCTTGTTTCAGGGAATCCCAAAATATTATACAGAATATTGACGTTGGTCGTATTCTTTTGTGTTTTCCGCTGCATCACTCGATTAAATAGCAAGGGATCATAGAGGCATTCATGTATCGATTTAGTTCATGATGGATTTACAAGTGGTTTCATGAGAGAATAAAAACAAATTTCCAATTTACTTGAATTATTAATTACATTTTATTGTTATGATTATTAACTACAATATTTAAAAACAATATCAATATATATATATATATATATATATATATATATATATATATATATATATATATATATATATATATATATCTGTGTGTGTGTGTTCTTTAAATTAATTTCACAAGTTGAAGCAATATGAAAAATGATGATAACCAAACACACAAAACTACTTTTTATCAACCTCAAACTCAACCACAGTTTTAGCCAAACACTTCAATTTCATTTACGAACCGCAGCTAAAAGTGCTTTTCATGGAACTGCTTTTTAAAACCTCAACCACAAAAGCAAAACCAAAAGCAATACCAAACACACCCTAAACCCAGGAGACTGACTGACAATGTAGCCAACAAGGCTCAGTTTCCACAAATCATATTTATTGTCTAAATCATCATCAGACACTACAACCATTAGTTTCAGTGAATTCGAAATAATGAGTGAGCCTAGGGCAATTGGCATGTTGCGATTGTTGGCAAAGAGGTTACGCCAGGTGCCAAGTAAGGGCTCAGAACCCCTTACTGTAGCATCTACAGTAGCATGCCTATCAACAGGAGGGAGTGGCGTGGCAAATGCAGGTGGGGGAACTGACCGACCACCGACAAAATTAGCAACAGGGGTGGAAGGAGCAACAAGTACTGGAGAGGTGAAATTTTTTGACATCCTCAAAATCATCCTCATCCATACAATCTTCCACAAACACATGGTTGATGTTAGGAGAGGTATCACCATGACTTTGGAGTTGATAACCCTGTGAACTTCATGTTGGTTAGGGCTAGGACTCTTCGGGGTCGGGGAATTAGGTGGGCTTTTAGCAGAATTTGAAATTGAGTGTGTCACGATGACCTTTTTTTTTGTGATTCTCTATACCTAGAGGGGAGATGGCACGCGATAAAAAGAAGATGTCTTATAGTCGTAAAATTACGACTATAATTCTCAGGAGTTGCCACCTAGTATTAAGATCACTAAAAAACCTAATGGTCTGCGAGAGTCTTGGTAAGGAGACTTGTTGTCCAAGGGAAAGACACACCACTCGTAGTGCACCCTACCTAAGGCAACTTGCATTGTTATTTGATTGTTTTTTCGAAATTAGTTTTTTATTCGTTGGTCTTTTCTATGGTTTGAAGTTGATCTCTCCCTGTGAGAAAGTCTCTACCTCATCGTGAGTCAAAAACTTAACCATTCTAAAGTTAAAAATTTCTTACACCTTTTTTTTTAAAAAAAAGATCTTTACTATCTGCGGATGTAGTTTTACGATGTAATTATACACTGCAGTAGCAGAAACAAAATAATTGTTAATTTGGCCAAATTCCTATGAAGAATTATAAACTAGTTACGATATCCAATTTTCATTTTAAAACATGAGGAATATGCTACATTTATTTTTACAAAAATTATGCTTGGAAAAACCTTGGAATTCGACCATATGCACGAAAACAATATATTTTTTGTTTGTTTTTTTCAATGCGATTTTTTAGATTATATTTTAAAAAAATGAAAAAAATTCAATCTAGGTCTGGCCCACCTATGCTGAACTTGGGTTGAACAGACGCAGCCAACTGGGCTGGGTCGAGACCAGGTTCATCCCAAGAGTTTAAAAAAGAAAAGAAAATTGGTTGCTGCACTAATTCACTCATGCACTGTTCATGTGTTACAAGAACAATAACAGGATAGTCAGCCGACGGTGATGAAAGACTTACCTGCTATTGTCACCGGGTAGAGGAGACCTAGGTGGTTCTTCCTGTGATGGTGATGTCAAAAATGGTGGCTTGTGGTGGTTGGATGAGACGTCGAAAGGGGTTGTTGGAATGTGTTGTCGATGCTGTTATTGCTACACCGGGGCCTGCTGCTGCTACTACTAGAGGTCACGGAGGAGCTGCTATAGTGGAGGAGAAGCCGCCGGTGCTGAGGGGGATGGTGCAAGGTGGTCGGCCGACTTGCTGGAGGAGAGAGAGAGGATGTTGCTGATCGTAGAGAGAGAGAAAAAGACCATCAGCTGACCGTAGGAGAGGGAGGGAGCTGCCGGTGCCAAAGAAGATGGTGGTGGCTGCTGGTGGTGGTTATGCGTGCATGTGTTTTTTTTCCAACTTCTGCACTATATATCTTCATCTTCCTCCCCTGTGTTTCCTTCTTGTTTTTTTCTGCAATTTTCCCTGTATTTCCAGTATTATTTCATGCTCATCCCCCTTTCAGTAAAAATTTCTCCTCTTTTATAGACTAAATTTACAGATTGCAAGGCATGGGAGATGTGTTTATGAATGATGTGCTATTTGTTGCAATGTAGGAGTAGGTTGTAGGGCATGGTTGTCGACATGACACAAGTATGGCTGCCGGTAATGCCTTGACAGGCAAGCTTTTTTTTTTTTTTTGCAAAATAGACAAACAAAAAAATGAGTTGTGATAAAAAGGAGTTTTTCGAAGGGAAAACCAAGAAGAATAATGTTTTTTCTTCAATTTGGCTTTCGGTTTCACTCAAAAAAGTTGTCTCCAAAAATTTCTTGACCTATTTAAAGTATACTTAAGTCCTTGCGCTTAAATAAATCCTTCAACTGGGACCTAAATTAATTTTTAAACATCATTACACTTTAAATTGGTCGGTGATAAAATCAAACTGACACATAAAGATATAATTATGCCTTTTGACTTAATATTTACGTAGATTTATTGAATAATAAACTATTTTAACCTTGAATCTGCATTTTCCTTCGTTTTTTGTCACAAAAAATGATACGATCAGGCTCTCGAAAATGTCCAAAATTTCCACCTTGATTTTTCTACCAACACCGCTTTTTTTATTTTATTTTTGTTATTTTTGATTTATTTTAGGTAGATTTAAGGAAATAACTCAAAACAATGCAGACCAAGGACGGGGCTTCTAGGGACAACACTGTGGAATCATGACCAAGTTTAGCATCTGCCATTAACCTTTGTTGTTTCGAGCGAGATTTTTGAGAATTTTCTTCTTTTTGGCCATTATCAGATAGTGGCAAGGGTGCTAGATCAAAGAAGGGGAAGGTAAAAGTGGAACGAGAGGTAGATGACTCAAGGAGAGGTTTCAGATAGAAGAAGGAAGGGGAAGGAGAGCATCACTATATGCCAAAAATCTTTTGGGTTCTAAATAAAGTATTAATACTAAAACAGAGTAAGCCTATTTTTAATTCTTAAAAATGCTCTCCATATACCTATTCCAAGTCAAATAGGTTATTGGAATAGGTATTATGGTGAATCCTTCAATAAATCTCTTGTAATATCCTATTAATCTTAGAAAACTATGAATATCAATCATATTCATAGGCCTTTCCCATTTCAACATTGTTCTAACTTCTCTATGATCAATAATTAGACCTTCGGTATGCCATGCCCTAGAAAAACCACTTATTACAACCAAAACTCATACATACCTAGTTTAACATATATAATGCTCCCTTAGGGTTTGTAATACCTGTTTCAAATGTTGCTCATGTTCTAAATATGAGCTAGAGTAAACTAGGATATCATCAATGAACACCACTATAGGCTTATCCAAATACAGTTAAAAGATTCAATTCATCAAGTTCATAAACATTGTAGGTGCATTTATGAAACCAAATGGCATCACTAAAACTCATAATGTTCATAACAAGTCTTAACTATGGTTTTTGGCACATCTTGCTATTTAATAATTAATTGATAGTACCTAGACCTTTGTTACATATTTGAAAACAACTTATTCCCTTTTCAGCTAATCAAATAGGTCATCTGTCGATGAAAGTGGATACTTATTCTTCATCATTATTTTTTCACTATCTCATATCATTACAGAGTCAAAGAGTTCCATCATTTTCTTCATGAATAAAACAAGATCTCTCTAAGGTGAATTACATGACTGTACAAACCCTTTATCTAGTAATTCTTGTTGTAGTATCTTTTACTTGGCTAATTCTGTAAGTGTCATCCTATATAGTGATTGTGTTATAGGAGATGTATCGGGTAATACATCAATAAATACTTTTACTTCCCTTTCTAATGGTAAACCTATTGCCTTATTTATAAACACATCTAAAATTCTTTTACCATAGGGATGTTTTCCAACTCTTATATTTCCTTTTTTTAATCCATCATAAAGGCAAAACAAAAGACCACACTATTTTTTCATTATTTCCTAATAGTTATAGCCAAAAAAATATAATTTTATATGACATTCCTTTAGCCTTATACATACCCAACCAACCTACCTAATACTCGTCTTTCTTTTGGTCTTTGAAGAGTCACTATTTTTGCAAAGCAATCCATTTTAGCTTATACATACTCAACCAACCATACCTAATATCACCTTAAAATCCTTTAATTCTAAAGGTATCAAGTTTATTTTCATATCAAACCCATTTACACCAAATTAGTGTCTATAGTATTGCCTATAGGAATACTTATTGTATACCCTTTTTTCTACCATAATAAGACTTTCTCCCAGTATTTTATTTGTTATAAATGAGTGCATAGCCCCAGGATTAATCAATGAATGAATAGACTATAAATTTAATTATAATATCTCGCTACTATATTTGGGCTAACTTTGACCTCCTTCAGCATCATATAAATTACTCAACCCTAAGTCATGTCGCTTTACACTCTAGACTGACTTTTATTACCATTAACCCCTGACTATGTTTGCCTAACATGCTTGTCCATAATGATTTATTGTTCTTCACTATGCTTTTATCCTTATGTATACTCAACCCTTTAAAGGAAATCCCTCTAAAAATTATTTTGTCCATAATAGTAGCATCTTTGGCCTAAGTGGGGTTAATCTCGCCATTTATATACCTCTCCTCAAAAAATATAACATTGCCTTGGTTGTCGTAACCCAATTTTGGGTTACTCCCCAAAATAAAATAAAAATAACAAAAATAAAATAAAAGAAGTCGGCGTGGGTAGAAAAATCAATGTGGAAATTTTGATTGTTTTCGCGAGTCCAATCGTATCTCTTTGGTTCCAAAAATAGAGAAAAATACAGATTTAAGGCAAAAATAGTTTATCGTTGGATGAATCTGTGTAAAAACTAAGTTAAATGACATAATTATATTTTTTATGGGTTGATTCGATTTAATCGTCGACAAATTTAAAGTTTAATTATGATAAGGAATTAATTTAAGGTCCAATTGAAGGATTTAATTAAGTGCAAGGACTTAATTATACTTTAAATTGGTCAAATTAATTTTATTAAGGGCTTAGTCAATGAGAAATCAATTTGTTGAATTTAATTCGGGCTCAATTGATGAGAATAGAATTTTCGGAGACCGATTTGAATTTTTAAGTCAATTATGCAAAATCAGGGACCGAATTGAACGAATTGAGAATCTAATGGTCAATTGAGGGTTAAATCGCGCAAATCGAAAACCAAAGACCAAAATAAAAAAGACGCACACATTTAAGGTTGTTGTTGAAATTTTGACGGGGATACGATTGCATAAAATTAAAAGTTTAAAACTAATCGGGGGTGCAATTGAACCAATTAAATATTGAGCGACCAAATTTTATTTTTCTCACATCAATTTTACATGTCCCTGCACTGTTCACAGTGCATGAACACGACGCTGCAACATTCCCTCCCTCTGCAAAAAAATGCAGCCTCTGCAAAAAAATGCAGAGGCCACAGTGCAGGAAACATTCCCTCAGCCCTCTGCATTTTTGCAGAGGCCACAATGCAGGAACAACCCTGCGTCGCCTCAGCTCTCTGCATTATTGCAGAGGCCACAACACACACATACAAAATGCATGCCTCTTTGCCTATAAATACGGTTCGCAGCATGCGGATAAGGGGGGGGGGGGAAAACGCAAAAAAAAAAACAAAGATAAGAGAGGATAGTTTTACGCAGAGAGGGAGAAGAGGTGAAAAAAAGAGAAAAAGAGCAGGGAATTACGTGAGGAGAAAAATTGGCAAACACTGGGAAACAGGGGATACGCAGAGAGAGAGCTTCCTCCTCCTCTCGGTTTGCAGGCCTCCCCTCTCTCTCTCTAAAAAACAGTCACGCCGGCGCCTCTCTCTCTCTCCACCATTAACGGTTGCTTGACCATCCATTACCACCCTCATCACCTCCTCAAGCTCACCGAGACCAACATCAGTTCCAGCTTCTTCTCCAGCTCCGGCGAGAGCACCAGCAGCAGCAGCAGCGCCCGTGCAGCGACAACAGACCAGCCAGCTTCCAGCCCTCATTCCGGCCACCACAGGCCTCCGTTTCCGATGCCACCACGACAGGAAGAACCACCTCGACCTCCTCTACTCGACTGAATTATCAGGTAAGCCTCTCGTCGTGGTCGGTCCACCTCCATTGTACTGTGCATTGTCTTCTTCAGCGCGCAGGGGAGTGAATTAATTCACTCCCCTGGTGGGCCGTTTGGGCCGGGTTCAATTCCCGACCCAGCTTCCAAGGGGATGGGCCTCTCGACCCATCTGGGCAGGACTGTCCAGCCCGCCAAGTGATGGGCCTCTCGGCCCATCAGGGGCTTGACTGTCCAGCCCACTGTGGCTGACAGCCCAGCCTAGAAAAAAAAATGAAAAAATGAAAAAAAAATAAAAAAATAAAAAATTGACAAAAAAAAGTATTTTTGCTTTTTTTTTTTACTACTATTATTATTACAAAAAATAACTCAAAAATACAAAAAAATGTATTTGTTTTTGTGCATACGGCCAAATTCCATGATTTTTCCATACATATTTTTCGTAAAAATCATGTTGCATCTTTCTCATATTTTGAAACGAAAATTGGATATCGTAACCGGTTTATGATTATCCGTTGGAATTTGGCCAAAATATCAAAAATAATTATAAATATTTTTGCTTCATCTATTAGGGTGTAAATTTACATTGTAAAGTACTCCCGCGGATAAAAAGAAATTTTACTACGGTGTAAATTTACATTGTAAAGTACACCCGTAGATAAAAAAAGATTTTTACTACGGTGTAAAATTATATTGTAAAGTACATCCATAGATAAAAAAACTTGTAACTGCGGTGTAAAATTACATTCTAAAGTACACCCGCAGACAAAAAAAAATGTATTTTTGAAAATGCAGTGTAAAAATTTTAACTTAGAAAAACAATCAAACAACAATGCAGCTTACCTTAGGTAGGGTGCATTGGGGGTGATGCGTCTTCCCCTTGCACAACAAGTCCCCTTACCCAAGACTCTCGCAGACCAATAGGTTTCCTAGTGACCGTAATACTAGGTGGCGACTCCTAATAATTATAGTCGTAAATTTTATGACTATATCACCCCATTTTCACCGCGCGCCGTTGTCTCCCCCAAACCTCAGGGGAGATGGCGGGGCGCGAAGCGGGTAGAAAAATCGTCGTCGCGACATTGGTGATGCAAAATATTCTCCTGGATATTTCTTCTCATATTAGACATGATAGGGATATGTGATAGTATTTTATACTAAAATCCCTCTAATAGAACCTCATTTTTGTTTTAATCCTCTAGTCGACTATAGACAAGCACTATGGAAAAATATAATTGTTGCCCTTTTTTCTTTTGAATTGACTAAATTATCAATTACTCTTCTTTGGGAATAGGAGGTATACTCGAGGGAGAAATCACTATTGTTCATTTTACCCAACCCAAACTAGCTTCGTTGACCCTCTTCTATACATGCCTTTAAAGCCTAAGCTACCTACACAAGCTTCTTGGTTATCCAATACAAAAGTGCTATCAATCTTTGCTTCAACTCTTATTGTAATCCATCTAGTAGTTTATCAAATGTTGTTTAGTAGAGGGAAAGTACAAGCAAACATAGAAAGTTCATGAAACCTTCTCTCATAGTCAAGTATAAACATATCTTCCTATATCTAAGCTAGGAACTCTTGTTCCTTCAAAATGCATTGATATTTAAAATAAAACTAAATCTCAAACTACACTAAAAAATCACCTAAAGTTCATGTCCTAATAGTTTTTCTTGACTATATTGTCTCTCACCAAGATTATGCTCTATCTAATAATAATTAGGGGGGCCCACCTATAAATCCTATGTCACTTTTATTTGCTTCATAGTATTCTCTACCTAAAGGACCTATCTACCATCTTGCTCTCCTAAAAAGGTCTCAAAATCGACTTACTGCATGTTATTCACCAACCTTACTAAAGTAACCACATTATCTATAGGTGTTGTATTTATTGGCACTATAGAGGCTACTGCACTAGACGTGCCCTCAATCACTAGCTTCTTAACTTATGCAAGAAATTTAGAATCATCATAGGGTGGAGGGATTGCTATATGTGTTATTCATGCAAAAACAACTTTATATCCATACTAACTTGAAATCTCTGGTTGTGATATCCCCACCTTGTCTAGAATAAGAATCAACAGAGTTCTGATGACTCCCATAAACTCGATTGATGAGGTACCAGTGGCATATGGAAGGTAGGATCCTTTAAATGATCTTCCTCTCCTCTATCATCAAATTTTGAGTCTAATACCTTTATCTTACAAAAGAAGGATTTTTTTTTGCACCTTTCCGTATACAAACCAAACTATAGCAAATAAGAAATTTTAAATTCTCCATTATCCTGAAAACAAACCAAGGTTCTGATACCAACTATAACATACTCCAGTTCTAGAGTCAACTAATCATGTGATAAGGAACGCCATCAAGATAAAAAAACAAAAAAACATTTTCTTTCGAGTATTCAAAAACGTTTCCCATAAATATTGGTACCAAGTTATCAAAAACACTAATCTTTTCTTAATAATTTATTTTATCTTTATGTTATTATAGAGCCAATCATCCCAGACTCACCCAACATAACATCTCACTATACTAGAATATCTTTAATCCAAATTTCAATCACATTGTATACAGAAATATTTCATTAACAATAAAATAAAAATTAAATAAGCGAATTCATAAGGTAGGAATATGAAATAAATAACTCAAAATCATATCTGATATTTTCTTAAGAAAAATATGTAACAAATGCATGGAGTAACTAAGTATAATGTACTAACAACTTAATTATATCATTCATGAACGAAAAAAGAAAATCATCCAAAATAATTACAATTTACATAAAATCAATATCAAATATTAACAATGCAAAGGATTATTTCATAAAAAAAAAAACGTTTATCCTTTTCTTTTCCATTAACACAAAAGACCTAAACTATATACTAATTTGTGCAAGGTCGAGAGGTGCCTAAAATCAATTTAGCACATAAAAAAATTAACTCGTGCAATAAATCAGAATCATAAAGATTCATGTAAGAATTTTAACAATAAATCTTAGTGTAATATATATATTATTCCCTTCGTAATCTTTCCTATAACAATGAATCGATCAACTATTATAATTACCCTTTTTCAGCATTAGCCCCACATTAAGTAACTAGTTTCTTTGCCTAAAATAGAGCACTAGCCTCATTATTTGGTAACTAGTTCATCCATCCAAAATAAAGCACTAACCCCAGTTTCTGGTAACTAGTTTCTCAGCTCAAAACTAGGCACTAGCCCTAGTCCCTATAAATCATATAAAAACATGGATATATTACATTAAAAAAGTGGCGTGGCTATACGATGTAATAATATTTTCTAAATTAAAACCTACAATGTGCCAACCTATCTAGTGCCTAAGTGTGTCCAATGGTCCCCTGTTGTTGTATAAATCTCATGACCTCTCTTATAACAATGTGAATATCATGTCATACATAGCTCAATTATAATAGGAACCCATTACAATTCCATTCCTAAAATTACAAAGGTTGGCTAATTCTGACCAATTTAAGTTAGTCACCGAGGAACATTGTTTAATATTTAAATTGTAACTAAATTTATAAAACTCCATTTTGAGTGTCTTATCTAGTATGAAAGATAGGATACAAAACTACAATTATTATGAAGGAAAAAACACCTAGTTTTATCATTTGCATAACCAAAACCACCTTTTATAGTAGCATAGACGATTTCTCCATTAAGAAACAATTTGTCCACCTATTATAGTAGCATATCAGGAGTCTTTTTTTTATAGAAAAAAATAGTTCAAATTCCATCATTTACTAATTTGAAATTAGTTAAAAGTTAGGTGGTTAAATTGTCAAGATTCCAATTTATAAAATTGACGACCAACCAAATAGTTTCCATTAATTTCTTCAACATTTAAGGTAACCATTATCATTTAATACATCATTAAATACAATTCCACAACCATTAACTTAATCAATGTAATTGCCTCGTACTATGGAGCGATGATAGTCAAGGAACCTTTCTTGGATTCCCATTCTAATACTTTGTTTGGACTCTTCTCTAGATGGAGATGGATCAGTCCTCGTACCCTATCTTGTTCTAACCATTTTGCAATTATACAATAATTCATAATTTAATTAAATCTCAATTCATTCCTATGGAATCAAAGCCAAAGATTCAATACAAACAGTAACATTTTAAAAAAACTCATCTTACACAATCAACATTGAATAATCTAGGATTTGTTTTGCAAACATTTTGGCAGAGTCTCCCCTATATCAGGAGGTCCAAGTTATCGAAATCAATTCACATAACAACAAATGGTGTTTCAAATAATGAATAAAATTGAATTGATAAGTATTAGAACTAAATAATACTTGATAGTTATTCAATTGATTTATATTAACAACTACAACTAAATAAAATAATTGCTACCTAATTACATACCTAGTTTAAGCGGTCTAAGGTTTAAAATACAAAAGATCATTTATAAGTATTAGAAACTCCTAAACATCTAAATTGACAAAATTGGATGACTAAGCAGTTAATCCTGATGAGACTTGGATGTACCTGTACCAAATCAACAATGTAAATAATTTAGCTCTTAGGTTTAATGAGCATACAAAGACTTAGTATTATTGAATTCATACTTAGAACATATCATCATGATGATTTAATATAATGTAAGAATTTATATAAATTCTTTTTCTTTAATAACCAAGGAATTGATTAGCAATTGCAATATAAAAATTATCTTATCCTTTTAACAAGAAAGCTCTTAATTCCAACATTCTCCCATGAATGTGTATTTCATTCTCATCTTTCATTACCTTCTATCAAACAAATATTTTATGATGAACACCATTGTCATAAAAAATCTAGTGCTCTTTAGCGAACACTCATCTGATACTCTTCAACGAGTATCTTTTTGTCAAATCTAATATCCTTCAATGGATACTAATTCGACTTAAGAATCTAGTATTCCTTAGCGAATACTAGCTTCAATAGAAATCTGAATTCCTTCAACGGTTACCAGTGAAGTCAAAACCTAGTATCCCTCAAAGAATACCAGCTCAAGTCAAAATTTTGGTTTTCTCCAACAAAAATCAGTACAATTCAAATCTAGTATCCCTCAGCGGATACTAACTCAAACTTCAATATATAACTCATCTTTAGTACACACATTATAATATCTACATGTCAATACAATATCATTTTCATATAACCAATAATCTCAATTTAGGAAAACAATTGCACCGCAATAATTTATAAAAAAACATCAGATACCATGCAGCCTTGCGTGAATCCACTAATATGTTGTATTTCTCCCACCGTCTTTCCTATTAATAACAGGCTTTTTGATTAGTTAATTAGAATACTTAAATTTAATTTTTTCTCATAATTAGTATACATTTTCATCTTGTTATTTTCAATTCCAAAATCTACTTGGACATAATAATTTATAATTTGTTTTTTTCCTTTTGTCATGGTTGGCATCTTAAATCAAAATGTAATTTGAATCTTAAAACACCAAGCTTTGATGTACCTATATTTATGAAAATTATAGGTATGGATGTTTAAGTTCAATAGCAACCTGTTTGGTGTCCTTTGAAACTCCAAATATGGGAAAACAATTATGAAAGATCTAACATAGAACTGATTGGACAATCCAACACATTATTATTATTATTATTATTATTATTATTATTATTATTATTATTATTATTATTATTATTATTATTATTATTATTATTATTATTATTATTATGAGTACTTTTCAATGTCTAAATGGGAGAACTGTGTTCATAACCCCTCATAAAAATTGTAGCCTTGGATCTTATCTCTCTAGCTAAATAAATCATGTTTAAAAATGAGTTCTACAACTTTAGTTATGATTGAAACACTTAATAGTGTTATGAGGGATTTAAGTTGAATGACATAAATAACTAATAGCAAACCTTTGCTTGGAATTTAGCACAATAGAAACTATGACAAACAAAAGATTGTGTACATGTGCGAAACTTTAAGTTTTTTTCTTACTTAGTGAGTTAAAATCTAGATTTGGATGACAATTAAATGACACTTTTATTGTTTGAGGAACTTGTCAGTGATGATTGTCTTTATTGGTACAAGAGAGGTTGCTCTAGTAGTACAATAATAGGGCATCACATCTAGATGTTAAACATTATATTGGTATTTTGAACCTTAGTCTTTTTAGTATTGTATATTAGTCTTGCAATCTCTTACACTTGATAAACCTTTGTAAAGGTGAAAAACATATTTTGACAAATAGTTTATGGAAAATAAATGTTTGATTATATGGCTTTCACATTGAATAGAAGTCAATATGTGTTGTTTTCTTGAAACGAAAAAAGTAGCCAATGTTATTTTGCTTTCATTATTAAATGAAAATCGATGTTTGCTGCTCTCATTGATAAATAAGAGTTATTATTAAAAAAATTTCCTACCTAGATGGAAGCAAATGCTTATAGCTTTTATCGTTAAATAGAAGTCAATGTTATTTTTGTTTATGTTGTTTTCATGCCTAGATGAAAGCTAATGTTTGTAGCTTTTATTATTGAATAGAAGCCAAAGATATGTTTCTTGCTTCCATTGATGAATGGCAGCTCTTGTTATGTTGCTTTCATATTTAGGGGAAAGACACTATTTTTAGTTTCCATCATTAAATGGAAGTCATTATTTGTTGCTTTCATGGTTGAATAAAAATCAATAACATGTTGTTTCCACTGTTAGAAGGAAACCAATGAGATAAACTGTTTATGAATATTGAGTGAGACTTTTAGGGTGGAAATAAGGTTATGCTTAAAAAAAATAGAAATTTTAGATTGAAGGGACAAGATGTTATATTTTGGAAAATGATAAATAGGGTGTCAAGACTTATTAAAATTTATTAAAATACTAGTGTGCACTTGTGAATTTTATTATTAAATTATTTATTATTTTATTATTATCATTTGTATGATGATCGCACACTACAGGGCAGAGTTGATATATTAAGGTTAGATTTCTTTGTATTAGGTATATTTTGTACTCACATATTTTATGTATAATTAGTAGAATCCTTAATTTTATTATATAAATTAGTCATTTTGTAAACTCTTTAAATATAATACCATGCATCTACTTTTCTTGTTACATGTTTTGTATTATTGTCTTTTTGATTTTTTTTTTAAGTTTTATTATTCATATTTCATGGAAGAAAATTTATTGTATGCTAATCTTGAAATATGTTAATGTGGATTAAGTTCCAGGAGGATTGGACACTATTTGTGGTGCTGTTTAGATTGTGATTGAAGATGTTGATAACCTAGTACCTTCCAAGTATAAAGGAAATTGTGTTGAAATTTTGGCAGATTCTATAACAAAAAACAAATTAACCCTTATGTTGCATATAAGCATATTATTTGGATACAACATAGTTAAAAATTTGGATGTTACAATTATAGTCATTGATTCTTTGAAACTCATTTTAAAATGAATCTCACCTTGGCCAATGATTTCACAATCAATATTTTTTCATAACAGATGACATTTTTTTTTTCTAATTTATCTAGGGTGATAATAATCTGTTGATGACTTAAATATCTTCATATAGTTTATGTTATACTTAATATTTACTTGTTTTTTTACTCTTAATTAGGACAATGTGTGGTTAGAATTAAAGCATGATACTTTTTGTCGCACCCCAAAAATGTGAGAGCGGCGTCGCGACGACTCTTCCCCGTGTGCGGGGGATTCAATGTGTCGAGGGGAATTATCTATTTTCGTAAAAAAAAGGGAGTCGCCACCTAGTATTATGGTTACTAGGAAACCTAAAACTGGTCTTTCAGAGATTCTAGGGTAAGGGACTGGTTGCGTAAAGGGAAGGTTTTAGCACCCCTAATACGCCCTACCTAAGCTAAGCTGCTTGACGTTTGGTTTTGTTTATGATTTGATCTGTCAAAACAATATGTAAAATAAATGGCAAATGGGATATTATTCCGCCGAATATTTTGGATATTAATCCCTTATGATTTATTTACCCAAATACCAACAGTGAATAATAGCATATCATTCCCGTCGAATATTTTGGATATTAACCCCTTAGGATTTATTTACTCAAATACCAACAGTGAATAACAACATATCATTCCCGTCGAATATTTTGGATATTAACCCCTTAGGATTTATTTACCCAAATACCAAAAGTGAATAATAACATATCATTCCCGTCGAATATTTTGGATATTGACCCTTTAGGATTTATTTACCCAAATACCAACAGTGAATAATAGTATATCATTCCCGTCGAATATTTTGGATACTAACCCCTTTAGGATTTATTTACCCAAATACCAACAGTGAATAACAACATATCATTCCCGTCGAATATTTTGGATATTAACCCCTTTAGGATTTATTTACCCAAATACTAACAGTGAATAATAAATTTCCCAAAAAAAAAGATTTTTATATTTTTTTGAATATTGGCCAATACCCTTTGGATTTTACAAACTTGTTGTAAAATCTCAAAATGCAAGAAATGATTTTTTCTTTGTGAAATCCATGCTAAAACTCATTTTCTCTTCAAAACCCAAGATAATATATACTTTTTTAAGAGAAAAACAATTTTTAAAATATGCTAGTGTATTGGCCGTATGCAAGAAAACAAAACATTTTTCTTAAAAAAAAATATATTTTGGAAAATTTGTATTTATATTTTTTTCGGTGGGCTAGTTGTCAGCCCACCTAAGTTCGGGCTGGGCTGACAGCCCAGCCCACCTTGTCTCCAGGCTGGGCTGCTAGCCCAGATGGCTAGCAGCCTAGACCCATTTGGGCTGGGCTTCCAGCCCAGATGCTGGAAACACTCCAGGGCCAGGCCGGGCACGAGGCCCGGCCCGTTAAGTCCACGCGGGGAGTGAATTTAATTCACTCCCGCGTGCAATTACAGAGACAATGAACAGTGGCAAGAAGATTTTCGAGTATAGAGAATGGAGTAACTGTCAATACCTTTGGGTAGAGGAGGTCGTGGTGATTATTCTGGTCGTTGTGGCGTCGGAGATGGTGGCCTGAGGTTGCCGGAATAGTCGTCGGAAGGCTGACTGTCACGTTGCAGACGATGCCGTTTGCTGCTGCTTCTTGGCCTGAGATGATGGAGGAGTTGCTGGGGTTGAGGGATGGCTTATGGTGATGAATAAGAAGCTCTTGGTGGCTGAAGCTAGTGGCCGGAGTTCTGAGCCGAGAGGGAGGGAGAGAGGGAGTCTGTGTTTTCTTTTAGATAGAGAGCAGAGCAAAACGAAACAGAGGCAAGCGAAAGAGAGCAGATGCGATGGAAAGGTATTCGAAAATTTTCACGTAAAATTTCTTGTCTCCTCAGCCCTCTTGTTCTTTTTTCATTTCTCTTTTTTTTCTGTTCTGTGGAATTTACTCTCTCGTTGATGCAGCCCTCTGTGTTTTTCTCAATCTCCCCTCACTTTCCTTCCATCCCCCTTTTACCTCACCGTGTAGGCTGATATATAGCAGAGAAAATCTAACCGTTTGGCCGAGATCACGTTTAAATGCCGTATCAAAACAGCTAAGCAAGATCATAAAAATTAGATGAAGACGGGAGGAGAAGCAGGAATGAGATTTTTCCGGGATAAATTTGGGAAGAAGATCGTGATTTATAGGCAGGAAATTAATTGATCTGCAGATTTAAAGAAATGAAACGGGAAGGAAATCAACATTGATTTAGGGACAAATTTGAACTGTCTTGCTGTGATGGGGAAGAAAATCGACACTGATATGGGAAGAAAATTTGGGTTGATTTGCTGAAAATTCAATGCAAGGCAACGGCACAGTGCATGCTTATTTTAAAAAATGCAGATTTCAAAATTGAAGGAAAAAAATCTGATTTGGTCCTCCAATTTATAAATTCTTTAAATGCACCCAATTGGATTTAAACTTTTTTATGCAATTAAATCCCAACAAAATTCAATCTCAACCTTGGCTTTGCGCGACTTTCTAATCTGGCCCTTGGCTCCTGATTTTCGCGATTTAACCCTTAATCGGTCATTAAACTCCAAATTGCTCGATTTCGCCCTTGAACCCAAAATCTGTTTTTGAAATACTTTTTTTGAAACATAAAAAATAAAGAGTCAAAAATTGGGTAGCAACAGATGCCCCCTCTTTACAATGCTTACGACTAAAGTCTTGTAAAAGACTTTAAATAGTAAGTGTTGTAAAGAAAAACAGAATGGAGGATATGGGTCTCGTTTTTCTGGGTGACCTACCCAAGCTAGATATGAAGGGTCTCATTTTTCTGGGTGACCGACCCGGTTAGCGGTTAGAAAGGTCTCATTTTTCTGGGTGACCGACCCGGTTAGCATGGCCTCATTTGATGGGTGACCGACCCGTGGTCTCAATTTTCTAGGTGACCGACCCGGTTAGTGGTTAGCAAGGTCTCATTTGATGAGTGACCGACCCGTGATCTCATTTTTCTGGGTGACCGACCCGGTTAGTGGTTAGGAAAGGTCTCATTTTTCTGGGTGACCGACCCGGTTAGCATGGCCTCATTTGATGGGTGACCGACCCGTGGTCTTATTTTTCTGGGTGACCGACCCGGTTAGTGGTTAGCAAGGTCTCATTTTTCTGGGTGACCGACCCGTGGTCTCATTTTTCTGGATGTCCGACCCGGTTAGCATGGCCTCATTTGATGGGTGACCGACCCGTGGTCTCATTTTTCTGGGTGACCGACCCGGCTAGCATGGTCTCATTTGATGGGTGACTGACCTGTGGTCTCATTTTTCTGGGTGACCGACCCGGCTAGCATGGTCTCATTTGATGGGTGACCGACCCGTGGTCTCATTTTCTGGGTGACCGACCCGGCTAGCATGACCTCATTTGATGGGTGACCGACCCGTGGTCTCATTTTTCTGGGTGACCGACCCGGCTAGCATGGCCTCATTTGATGGGTGACCGACCCGTGGTCTCATTTTTCTGGGTGACCGTCCCGGTTAGCATGGCCTCATTTGATGGGTGACCAACCCGTGTAGCGTGGTCTCATTTTTCTGGGTGACCCACCCATCTCGAAGCAACACCGATCTTCAATTCATCTTCCGTGATTTTGTTGACCTGAGATTCTCTTTAGAAACATAGGCCCCTTTTCTGATGCTCCATTATCAAAAGGATACCTTTGCCTAATCTCCAAAGTTTTGCAGGCTTCTCTGATTGGATGGCTCATTCAAATTTTTCATAAGTCAATCAACCACTAAAACACAAGCGCCTTGCTTATTATGGGCTATCTACGATGATCTTGGCTTTTATCAAATTTGACCATGCCCCCAAGTGTGGGGTCGCTTGATTTTCCATTTAGCGCAGAGTTCTATTATTATTCTTCCATTGAAGTTCTGAGCATTATCAGTTATGATCTTTTCTGGCAGTCCATACCGACATATCAAATCTCTTTCAACAAATTTCTTCAACAACTTTTGCGTTACATGAGCAAATGACCCAGCTTCTACCCATCTTGTGAAGTAGTCGATAGCCACGAGAATAAACCTATGATCATTGCTGGCTTTTGGTTGATATACCCAATCACATCAATTCCCCACTTTGCAAAAGGCTATGGAGATATCAAGTTAAAAATAAGAGCCGGAGGGGCATTGATTTTGTCATCACGGACTTGACACTTATGACACTTGCGGACATAGTCGATGCAATCCTTCTCTAATGTCCTCCAGAAACAACCCTTCTTTGCATTTTTCTAGCCATCATATGCCTATTAGTATGGGTTGAGCGAATCCCTTCATGGACTTCTCGCAACGCGTTTCTGGCTTCAACTCCATCTAAGCATCTCAGCAAAGTACCGTCAGATGACCTCTTATACAAAATTTCTCCATCAAGGTAAAAATCCATCGTTAACCTCCTCAAGGTTTTCTTCTCTTTTTGGATGCCCCCAGGGGATAAGCTTGGTTTTGGATGAAATTATTGATATCGTAGTACCAAGGGTTTCCATCTATTTCTCCTTCAACTGAGCAGCAATGAGCTGGTTTATCTTCTGATATCAATGTATCGGTTATTGTTTAGAATGGCCTCAACAGATTCACGTTGTTGTTTCCTCTTTGTAATCATATCTAAACAAGCACCTACAGGATTAGGATCTTTACCATCATTGACCTCCTTGCTTTTGAGGCTGCCTTCATCTGAGGATGTAGAACTCTCCAAATTCTTATGGCTTCTCTTACCTTCAATAGATTTCTTTGTTCCCCTGCTCAATTTCAGATTTTTGTGGCCTATCACCCAGTTCATGTTCAGAACGCTCCCTAGAACTCTTTGAATTTGTACATTTATCTTTCTTCTTACCGGAGTCAAGTTTTCTTCTCGCTTCTTTCTTTTCCTTTGCTTTCTTCACTAGTAACAGATTCCCCTAGAATTAAAGACTTGACATCCATTTTCCTTGGAAGATCATGTTCCTCTTTGGCTTTTCTTTCGCTACTTTGGATATAAAATCCTTACCGTCTCCAGCAACAATACTATGGCATCAGGTCACAGAACGAACATAGTTTTTTATCCCTGTGCACTTTCTGCTCATTTTGTTTGCCTAGTTTGCCAATGCCTCTAGAATTTTCAGCATGCCTAGACAGTCTTGAATGATTATTAATACTTTCTTTCTTGCAAGCATCCCTAGGAGCTGTTTCAAACAAGGATTCATATGGATGTTTCGCTGAGATGACCAAATTCCTCTCTTTAGCATCCTTTACTAGAGCTGCCCAGTTCCGGTTCGTCTGCAAGGTCCTCGCATTACCCAAAATCCAAAGCGAGAGCTAGGCTCTTGTCAAGGTAACATTCATCCGTCTTACATCAGCGACAAACCCAATACTGCTGGAGCTCAATCCATTCATAGATGAACTTAAATCAGCTGCTTTAATAGTGGAAAGTATCAGTATATCAAACTCTCGGCCCTGAAAGCCATCAACAGTATTGAACTCCATATCAGCAACAACAGATGATCCAAATGCACTAGAGAAACGAGAGCGCAGAAGTGAGAGCTGGCACTTATATGGAGTTATGATGCCAATTCTACCACCAACAAACTCGGATGAGTACCTCCTTTTGAAAAATCGTAGCAGCTCAACTGCAGCTTCAGCCTTACATTCATTATAAGAGCCGATGCACCAGAATTTTTTACCGCGAAGCTCCTGGCCGTCCGTAATGTCATAGAATAAATAAAGGCCAAGAACCCCAATCTCATGAAATGATGCTGATTTGTTTGACATTTGCTCTCCGTTCATCAACTTGTTATCATAAAAGTGCAAGGAGGGAAACTGGCAAATTTCTGGGTGCATCCTATACTGTAACAGATTCGTTCGACCTTAAAAAAGCTAAAAGCTGAATTCAAGAACAAGTTTTATCCACCTAAGCAGGTTCAAAACAAAATCTGGTACCGAACCCATTCAGCCTGGAAAGCAAACGCGCAGGCAAGCAAAAGGGAGGTCTAAAGCACCATGCCAGAATATATGGTTCTACGAAGTGTTGCGTGGTATTATTGCCTTCAGATTTCAGGAAATTTTACTCACAGCACGTAATGGAGACCATCCTTTCTTCAATTTATGATGGTTCAATTTGTTCGCTGCATTGGATGTTCTTGTTGTTAACTTCACCTCATGAACCAAAAACAAAATGCACGATCTTCTCGCTTGAGATCTGTGACTGCGCCATGGTCAATGGCTGGGACTTTCACGATTTCCATTTCCACTATCTTCTCGCTCAGCAACCACTTTACAGTCTTTGCCTGCAGCTGCTGCTATCACCTCTACACGTTTGTCATCTTGCTCACATAATTCTGCAGACTCTTTCGTATTGGAGTAACTGACGGTTTCAGTAGATGCTTTGCACTGTTCCCCAACAGATTTGCAGAAATAGCTGCTGCTCATTTTCTTCAACATTTCCAACTTCTTTGAATGCCTTTTTTTTTTTTCCACAGTTATGATCCATTCTGCTGCTCAACATAATATCTAAGGCACTCTCACCAGTTGTTGGGTAAGATCTATTCGCGACTTCAGCATTGTCAGGTAGCTTTTCATTTCCTCCATGGTGAAAAGATCTATTCTCAGCTTTAACATTATCAGATATATTTCCATTACCTCCATCATGATCAAGTACACACTTGACAATCCCATCAGCCTCAGGATTCATCGAAGGCAAACTATTTTCTGTATTACTATTGTATTCACTAGAAACTGGACCAACATCCTGTAATGCTTCTTCGCTGTCTCCATTAGCATTGCTGGGGGTTACCACACAGTTTGCTACCTTCTCGTTTCCTTCACAATCTGAACAGCCTTGAAAACCAGTATTATTGTCTTCAAGGTCAATATGAAGTGTCATATCTGGTAACTCAACATTCTGAGTCATCCTACTTGCATTATCCTGACTTCCGATATTAACATTGCCAGACGATCCATTACCACTGAATTTTGGCCTGATCAACTTTCTTCTTTTATGCCGCTGACCTGATAAGCCAATGTTTTCTGTACTCCCTGTATTGGCAGCACTCACAATTTTCTGTGCTTTTCTACGACGCTTGAAATCTATAAAAGGTATCACTTCAGGTATTTGGAGATCATCCCTTGCCAGCTGAAATATCATTCATGATAATCCCCTTTGAGACCTTCGGCAATTGACCCATTAATAAGTGGGAGTTCTTGTTCTATTTCTTATCCTTGAAATTTGTAACCTCATCTTGCCTTTTCATCTGCGGCTTAATTTTTTTCTTCACCTATTGCCAGGCCTGGGGACATCTGGGTCATAAGGAATATTGGATGCACCAACTCCATCTCCATAAGATGTTGAATATAAAGCATTAGACCTGGGCAATCTATCACCATCCAATGCAGAAAAAGAAAGCTCAGAATTATGTGACTCCATCAAGTGACGTGCAGCAGGAGATGGTCGAACAGAAACCCTGCTGTACACAAGCATATATGCACCCTGAGAAAGCACCTCGTCTAATTCAAACTAGAAACCTTGCTGTCATCAATTCTGTGCCAGTTTCCATGGAAATCCTTGGTGTAACAGATGTAATGTCCAAAAAATGATGCATTTAGCATATCCACATGGACAACAACTGCATAAAGCTTGTATACATCGGTGCCATCTCCTCCTTCACTCATGTAGGGGTTCATCTCAGGAAAAGTTACCCTTTTGTTAAGTTTACCATACCTCCCACTCTGGAATCTCTTTAAAGCGATTGTAAGAACATTTGGAGCTCGTTGAATGGTAAGACGCTTCCATGCCTTAACATAGTCATTGCACCTGTCACATTTGTACATATTTTCTCCATGAAGCCACTCTTTGTCTGTGAATTGATCAAGGCATTCCTCCAAGGATGCAGCATCACCATGAATCTCAACAGTTAAATCCATCATGTTCTCAAACTGATTCGAAATCTTATTGCATTTTGCACAAATCACTTGAGATTGGAGGCGACCCCCAAATATGTGTTGAATTTATTGTAGTCTCTTGAGATGCAGGTTCAACAGCCTTTTCCCCACCAAATTCATCAAGGCATACTGATTGCATAGTATCAATAGCAAACCTCATGAACTCATGAGCATCCTCTTGTCTTCCATAGCCAAGATTACCACCAATATTAGGTAACCGAGAAAAAATATTTATCGGTGAAAAGGGAAGCGTGCTTTGGCTTGCTCTTTCAACATGGGATTGAAATACACAAAGAAAACACCAATCATTACGTCTACATTCTGTTTGATGTCCTTTATTCAACAAATATGCAACAAGTGGCCTTGTGTATGTGAGGCATTGTAGAACCACGTTGGCAAAACAACTGTTTCCACAACTTAAGAGCCCACAGGGAGAAAATCCGGGCTTGTCTGAGTTGAAAAGTTTAATGAACTCTTCATACGGGCAAAGAACCTTTCCTAGCTTCTTTATAGGCTTAGAGTTAGAAACTCCACAGGCAGGAGCAAGTGCAATGCTAGAAAAGCTTTTACTCCCACCACATGAAGGTTTAAAACCAAAGTTTGATCTTGCTGTTTGTGAAGAATTTAATTTGAAATCCTTGCATTTCAACTTGTGGCCAACCTTCCAATGTGCTTCTTGGCACCTCTGTGAGCAATATCTCACGGATACAACGAGAACACTTTTTAGCCCCAAAACTGCCACAATTGCCACAAAGACAAGAGTCCTCTTCAACTTCCATATCTTGATTAATAATACTTGGATCAATAGCAGTGTGGTTACTCTCAGCAGCTTCGAAATTAGCGTCGACTTCGAAATACTTGGACGCCGTATTCCTTATGAGGTGTAATAACCCTATCATACTCTCTTCTGTGCTTGCAGGTAGAGTCCCCAAAGTTCTCTGTGGAGATGGCAGAGCCAAAAGTAGCACCATGCATTTCGCTCATCTTTCTTGTTATCAATCGTTACAAAGCTGCCATCACCAGTGACACCTCTAACTTCTTTGGCAGTGTACCCAACTGATCTTGCAACATTGGATCGGGTAAATTGCCTCTCAAGTAGCCTGTCTTTTATCTTTCTTTTACTTAACAATAAAAGAAGTTTTTCAACCTTTCTTTCAGACAACCCAAAGTTGAACTTGTATGGTGAAAAATAAATCTCGTCGCATCACGAAATTTATTTTCAGAGAGTGCGTCACACTGCCTTAGGCAAAAATGCTTTTCTAGGTTTTTTCTCTTTATGCAAAAAGATATTATGGAGCATACATCCTAACGATAGGTTCTAGTTCCTTTATGTGAGACATAGGGTAACTTTACTACTTGGTCTCTAAAGAGGGTCTTTTGCTGTCCCAGTGATCACCCTCGTAAAGGTGATATGGGGGTTCAGCAGATAGTGGGATGGCACGTATACCAATCACTACCAGTCTAAACACTCAGCAAAGAGTTGGGGTTTACACAAACTTCAACCTTGACTCAAGTCATAGGTAAGCTGCTAGTCCCCCACTTAACTTAAAGTTTAGTGTGTGCTCTCAAAAATAATGACAAAAAGTGATGCATGATGACAGGATGTAAAGATGCATGCTAAAGCTTATAAATAATCCATAGCAACATGAAAATAAATAAATAAACAAATAAAACATATCATAAACAAATAAAAAAAACTGTCAAGCTTAGCCCAAGTCCCCAGCGGAGTCGCCATTCTGTCGCACCCCAAAAATGTGAGAGCGGCGTCGCGACAACTCTTCCCCGTGTGCGGGGGATTCAATATGTCGGGGGGAATTATCTATTTTCGTAAAAAAAAGGGAGTCGCCACCTAGTATTATGGTTACTAGGAAACCTAAAACTGGTCTTTCAAAGATTCTAGGGTAAGGGACTGGTTGCGTAAAGGGAAGGTTTTAGCACCCCTAGTACGCCCTACCTAAGGTAAGCTGCTTGACGTTTGGTTTTGTTTATGATTTGATCTGTCAAAACAATATGTAAAATAAATGGCAAATGGGATATTATTCCGCCGAATATTTTGGATATTAATCCCTTAGGATTTATTTACTCAAATACAAACAGTGAATAATAGCATATCATTCCCGTCGAATATTTTGATAACAACATATCATTCCCGTCGAATATTTTGGATATTAACCCCTTAGGATTTATTTACCCAAATACCAACAGTGAATAATAACATATCATTCCCGTCGAATATTTTGGATATTAACCCTTTAGGATTTATTTACCCAAATACCAACAGTGAATAATAGTATATCATTCCCGTCGAATATTTTGGATATTAACCCCTTTAGGATTTATTTACCCAAATACCAACAGCGAATAACAGCATATCATTCCCGTCGAATATTTTGGATATTAACCCCTTTAGGATTTATTTACCCAAATACCAACAGTGAATAATAAATTTCCCAAAAAAAAAGATTTTTATATTTTTTTGAATATTGACCAATACCCTTTGGATTTTACAAACTTGTTGTAAAATCTCAAAATGCAAGAAATGATTTTTTCTTTGTGAAATCCATGCTAAAACTCATTTTCTCTTCAAAACCCAAGATAATATATATTTTTTTAAGAGAAAAACAATTTTTAAAATATGCTAGTGTATTGGCCGTATGCAAGAAAACAAAACATTTTTCTTAAAAAAAAATATATTTTGGAAAATTTGTATTTATATTTTTTTCGGTGGGCTGGCTGTCAGCCCACCTAAGTTCGGGCTGGGCTGACAGCCCAGCCCACCTTGTCTCCAGGCTGGGCTGCTAGCCCAGATGGCTAGCAGCCCAGACCCATCTGGGCTGGGCTTCCAGCCCAGATGCTGGAAACACTCCAGGGCCAGGCCGGGCACGAGGCCCGGCCCGTTAAGTCCACGCGGGGAGTGAATTTAATTCACTCCTGCGTGCAATTACAGAGACAATGAACAGTGGCAAGAAGATTTTCGAGTATAGAGAATGGAGTAACTGTCAATACCTTTGGGTAGAGGAGGTCGTGGTGATTATTCTGGTCGTTGTGGCGTCGGATATGGTGGCCTGAGGTTGCCGGAATAGTCGTCGGAAGGCTGACTGTCACGTTGCAGACGATGCCGTTTGCTGCTGCTTCTTCGCCTGAGATGATGGAGGAGTTGCTGGGGTTGAGGGATGGCTTATGGTGATGAATAAGCAGCTCTTGGTGGCTGAAGCTAGTGGCCGGAGTTCTGAGCCGAGAGGGAGCGAGAGAGGGAGTCTGTGTTTTCTTTTAGAGAGAGAGCAGAGCAAAACGAAACAGAGGCAAGCGAAAGAGAGCAGATGCGATGGAAAGGTATTCGAAAATTTTCACGTAAAATTTCTTGTCTCCTCAGCCCTCTTGTTCTTTTTTCATTTCTCTTTTTTTTCTGTTCTGTGGAATTTACTCTCTCGTTGATGCAGCCCTCTGTGTTTTTCTCAATCTCCCCTCACTTTCCTTCCATCCCCCTTTTACCTCACCGTGTAGGCTGATATATAGCAGAGAAAATCTAACCATTTGGCCGAGATCACGTTTAAATGCCGTATCAAAACAGCTAAGCAAGATCATAAAAATTAGATGAAGACGGGAGGAGAAGCAAGAATGAGATTTTTCCGGGATAAATTTGGGAAGAAGATCGTGATTTATAGGCAGGAAATTAATTGATCTGCAGATTTAAAGAAATGAAACGGGAAGGAAATCAACATTGATTTAGGGACAAATTTGAACTGTCTTGCTGTGATGGGGAAGAAAATCGACACTGATATGGGAAGAAAATTTGGGTTGATTTGCTAAAAATTCAATGCAAGGCAACGGCACAGTGCATGCTTATTTTAAAAAATGCAGATTTCAAAATTGAAGGAAAAAAATCTGATTTGGTCCTCCAATTTATAAATTCTTTAAATGCACCCAATTGGATTTAAACTTTTTTATGCAATTAAATCCCAACAAAATTCAATCTCAACCTTGGCTTTGCGCGACTTTCTAATCTGGCCCTTGGCTCCTGATTTTCGCGATTTAACCCTTAATCGGTCATTAAACTCCAAATTGCTCGATTTCACCCTTGAACCCAAAATCTGTTTTTGAAATACTTTTTTTGAAACATAAGAAATAAAGAGTCAAAAATTGGGTAGCAACACTTTTTATATAAGATAATTTAGTGATTTTAAATTTAAAAATCACTTACATAACTATTATACAAAATTTGCTTAGCTTACAATGAAGAGTAAGGTAAAAAGGGCTAGGTTGTTAAATCGTTGACTAGCCTCACTAAGTAAGAGAGGTTAAGTACAACCTGAAATAGGGCTAGTGTCAAAAAAAGACTCCTAACTTTATGAAAACTAAATACGTTAATCCTGATTGGGATAACAGTTTGTGTTCGCAGGTTCAATCGCATAAGGTAGCGAATCAAATAAGTGAGAGTTGAAGGAGTGTGGTAGATGCATGTGTCTCCTTGGTACTATGAGTCGCATAGTTGTTAGACTAGGGGTGATCCAGAATGTGATAGATTTTTTTTTTAAAGTATTTTTTTTAATTCATCAAAATAATTTTTTTTTTATTTTTAACATTAAAATATTCTTAAAAAATATATATATATTTAAAAAAAAGAAAAAAGAAATGGATGTCCGTATAAATTTAGATAAAATACCAACACTTGGTAAGCCGAAACTATGACATCTGGTCACTACGCTACGATTCGAAAGGCTGCCTATATCTTTCCGAGACAAATAGACTGCTCATGTTGTACCTTTTTTCTTTCGATTCATGTGATTTTTTAACAACAATATCCTACATCATTTTCTTAATAGACTCAATTGAAACATTTTTATACATTGTCTCTAAAGCTTTGTCTTTAGCTCCACTTATATACTAGCACCCTGGTCCATCTCAACATCAACATTAGTCAACTTCTTTTCCTTGAGAAGCACAACAAACTCATTAAATGACATATCCTTGTTGATAATAAACTTAGGTTACTTGAGATCAATGTACTACAATTGCCATTCCTTCACCCTATATACATAGCTCAAGAATATATGTTGCTTCACTTTCAACCTAAGTTAATCTATTTTAAAATGATCATAAACATGACAATCAAATACTTTCAATCTAGAGTAATTAGCAGAAGAACTAGACCATACCCAAAATGAACTCTTCAAGTCTAAAAATGCCGATGAAGATCTATTCATTAGATAACAAGTTATGTAATTTCTTCAGCTTAAAAGCCAGTTAACAATTTAGGTTATGAAAGCATACGATGTGTTTTTTATAAGAGTGTTTAGTTCATATATTCTACAGTCCTATTTTACTATAGTGTATCCCTAAAAGTGTGATGTCAAATGGTCTTCCAAAACTCACCTAAGCAAAAGTATAAACCACTATCAATTAAATGTTTGATTTTTTTACTAATATACTTCTTTATAAAGTCTTTCAACTGCTTGAAGATGATGAACACATCGTTATTTCACTTTAAAAAACACACCCAAACCTTTTTAGAGTAATTATAAATAAATTTCAATTGTTATTATGCTCTACCTTTTGACATAAAATGAGAAGAACCCTAATGGTAAGAATGAATGTAACCCAAAATATTGTTGGTATGATTAATAATCATATTGAGTCTAACCCTGCACTGTTTACCATAAACACAACACTTATAAAAATCCAATGCTATAATTGAGTAGGAGAACTATCTAAATCAACCATAAATGATAATTATCTCGCACGTGGATGCATGACATTGGAGGATCGATAAAGTCTCTCTCTAGTTGTTTGATAAAGGATTGTTGGGAAAGCCCAAATGCATTGATTTTATAAGAAATTCAAGGGTAAGAGATTAGTTGCATAAGAAGGTATTAAAACCTCTAATATGTCTTACATGAGATAAGCTACATTATGTGATTTTGAATGTGATTTAATGGTTTTGATGGGTACAATTTATTCGTGCAAAAAATCAACCTTTTTGTGTTTTATTATTGGTTTGTGTGGTCAAAATAAATTTCAGAAAAAAGATTCATGTAGATGCCCTAACATGGTTCATCTATCATGAAAGGTAGATGAGTTATCTGCAACTCACGTGTTATGGTGAAATATTACAATTAGAAATTTGTAAAACTCTAAATAATTATAGAAGTATTTTTGCTAGTTCTAGATATTTAAATATCAATTTACTAGTAGGTCTAATATTTTTATCAAAAGTCTTACCATTATCCCTTATGAATTAAAATTATGAATGGTTGAAATATTGGTTAGATATGTATTTTTAAATTTTGGTATGGAAATACTAAATAATATAAGTTTATGTATTTTTTGAGAGGTTTAGTCGTGTACAAATAAAATATTTTTTGTGTTAATTAGTTTTTCTTATATTGTTATTTGACATAAAATAAAAGGAAAAACAACACACATTGTCTATTTTTTATCATTATATTCTTACTTACATATCTATAAATTACATGTTTACAAATAAAAAAACAAATAACAATTTAAACACACAAAATTTGAAATTACAAAATAAACTTCCTAAAATTGTAAAATAATTTTTAGAAGTTGTTGGAACTATACAAAAAAACTGGCAGCGCATGATCTCACGCACCACAATTACTGGCGAGATGTGAACCACGCGCCACCACTAGTTGATCATGAAACAAATAGGGACTGGGAGCACCATTTATTCCTCTTGCTTCTTGTATTGATAATGAATCTCAACGTCCCTTGTAAAACAAAACAAAATGCATAACAATTGGTTTTAAGTTTTTCCTATTTAGATCAAATTTTCTTTTCTTGGTCGAAATAGAAGGGGATAACAGATCTAAAGTTCAACAGAAAAAAAAGGAAAAAAAGGATGGAATAGGAAGTTACAGTGCGAGTATGATGGGGACTTAGATGGTGTTGGTGGAGAGAAGAAGGACAAATCCAGAGTTTTATGGTTGTTGGAATGAGAGCGGCGAAAGGAATGTGGTGTGGTAAAGGACAAATGAAACAGTTTAAAGGGAGCGGGTGACGACTAAGAGGGCGTTTGGTAGTGTGGCCATGCTGCAGGTTTAAAAAAAGCAGGTAAGTTTAGTGTTTGGTTATCTGAAAAGTTGGAAAAAGTTGTGTGGGCTCCATGTTAAAAGTTATTAAACGCAATTGCGTGAAAGCAACAATTTGCTGCTTTTCACGTGTGAGAAAAACTAAAGCAGCTTGTGTGATATATAATATTCATTGACACATTCTTGACTCATGATTGTTAAATTGTCGTGGATGATCCCCTTGTTTATCTTGCTCAAAATTTGGATAGAGCTGGTTGGAAAATATTGGCTTTGACGTGGGCTTTGGTTAAAGAAAGGGACCACATTGCATTCTTTTTCTATACACAAATATTATTTCCCTTTCAAATTAAAACCAAACATTCTCTTTAATTATATATATATATATATATATATATATATATATATATATATATATATATATATATATATAATTTTTTTTTCCACATTAAAAAAAATGATTTAATTTACCAACAAAAAAAAAATAGTGAGCTAACAGTGAACTGGAACATGAACCATATGCAGGCTTGATTGATTTTTCAAGTAAAAAGAAGATGATATCTCTGATAAAAAAAAATGCAAAAGAGCAAACTGCCGGCAATTAAAAGACAAATATCATAAATAATTTTAAAAAAATATTATTTTAATATTTTTTTTAAAAAAAAATTAAAAATTATTTATGATATTAGTGTATTAAAATAATTTAAAAATATCAAAAATTTAATTTTAAATTAAAAAATATTTTTTAAAAATTCATTAACTGAATAAAAAAAACTAATACATATTGTTCTTGATGACATTGCAAGTAATTTGGCGAGAGAATAAAAAAAAGTGTCCAATTTACTTGAATTATTAATTACATTATATTATTATAATTATTAAATCTACAATATTTAAAGAACTATATATATATATATATATATATATATATATATATATATATATATATATATTATTCCCTTCGTAATCTTTCCTGTAACAATGAATCGATCAACTATTATAATTACCCTTTTTCAGCATTAGCCCCACATTAAGTAACTAGTTTCTTTGCCTAAAATAGAGCACTAGCCTCATTATTTGGTAACTAGTTCATCCATCCAAAATAAAGCACTAACCCCAGTTTCTGGTAACTAGTTTCTCAGCTCAAAACTAGGCACTAGCCCTAGTCCCTATAAATCATATAAAAACATGGATATATTACATTAAAAAAGTGGCGTGGCTATACGATGTAATAATATTTTCTAAATTAAAACCTACAATGTGCCAACCTATCTAGTGCCTAAGTGTGTCCAATGGTCCCCTGTTGTTGTATAAATCTCATGACCTCTCTTATAACAATGTGAATATCATGTCATACATAGCTCAATTATAATAGGAACCCATTACAATTCCATTCCTAAAATTACAAAGGTTGGCTAATTCTGACCAATTTAAGTTAGTCACCGAGGAACATTGTTTAATATTTAAATTGTAACTAAATTTATAAAACTCCATTTTGAGTGTCTTATCTAGTATGAAAGATAGGATACAAAACTACAATTATTATGAAGGAAAAAACACCTAGTTTTATCATTTGCATAACCAAAACCACCTTTTATAGTAGCATAGACGATTTCTCCATTAAGAAACAATTTGTCCACCTATTATAGTAGCATATCAGGAGTCTTTTTTTTATAGAAAAAAATAGTTCAAATTCCATCATTTACTAATTTGAAATTAGTTAAAAGTTAGGTGGTTAAATTGTCAAGATTCCAATTTATAAAATTGACGACCAACCAAATAGTTTCCATTAATTTCTTCAACATTTAAGGTAACCATTATCATTTAATACATCATTAAATACAATTCCACAACCATTAACTTAATCAATGTAATTGCCTCGTACTATGGAGCGATGATAGTCAAGGAACCTTTCTTGGATTCCCATTCTAATACTTTGTTTGGACTCTTCTCTAGATGGAGATGGATCAGTCCTCGTACCCTATCTTGTTCTAACCATTTTGCAATTATACAATAATTCATAATTTAATTAAATCTCAATTCATTCCTATGGAATCAAAGCCAAAGATTCAATACAAACAGTAACATTTTAAAAAACTCATCTTACACAATCAACATTGAATAATCTAGGATTTGTTTTGCAAACATTTTGGCAGAGTCTCCCCTATATCAGGAGGTCCAAGTTATCGAAATCAATTCACATAACAACAAATGGTGTTTCAAATAATGAATAAAATTGAATTGATAAGTATTAGAACTAAATAATACTTGATAGTTATTCAATTCATTTATATTAACAATTACAACTAAATAAAATAATTGCTACCTAATTACATACCTAGTTTAAGCGGTCTAAGGTTTAAAATACAAAAGATCATTTATAAGTATTAGAAACTCCTAAACATCTAAATTGACAAAATTAGATGACTAAGCAGTTAATTCTGATGAGACTTGGATGTACCTGTACCAAATCAACAATGTAAATAATTTAGCTCTTAGGTTTAATGAGCATACAAAGACTTAGTATTATTGAATTCATACTTAGAACATATCATCATGATGATTTAATATAATGTAAGAATTTATATAAATTCTTTTTCTTTAATAACCAAGGAATTGATTAGCAATTGCAATATAAAAATTATCTTATCCTTTTAACAAGAAAGCTCTTAATTCCAACATTCTCCCATGAATGTGTATTTCATTCTCATCTTTCATTACCTTCTATCAAACAAATATTTTATGATGAACACCATTGTCATAAAAAATCTAGTGCTCTTTAGCGAACACTCATCTGATACTCTTCAACGAGTATCTTTTTTGTCAAATCTAATATCCTTCAATGGATACTAATTCGACTTAAGAATCTAGTATTCCTTAGCGAATACTAGCTTCAATAGAAATCTGAATTCCTTCAACGGTTACCAGTGAAGTCAAAACCTGGTATCCCTCAAAGAATACCAGCTCAAGTCAAAATTTTGGTTTTCTCCAACAAAAATCAGTACAATTCAAATCTAGTATCCCTCAGCGGATACTAACTCAAACTTCAATATATAACTCATCTTTAGTACAAACATTATAATATCTACATGTCAATACAATATCATTTTCATATAACCAATAATCTCAATTTAGGAAAACAATTGCACCGCAATAATTTATAAAAAAACATCAGATACCATGCAGCCTTGCGTGAATCCACTAATACGTTGTATTTATCCCACCGTCTTTCCTATTAATAACAGGCTTTTTGATTAGTTAATTAGAATACTTAAATTTAATTTTTTCTCATAATTAGTATACATTTTCATCTTGTTATTTTCAATTCCAAAATCTACTTGGACATAATAATTTATAATTTATTTTTTTCCTTTTGTCATGGTTGGCATCTTAAATCAAAATGTAATTTGAATCTTAAAACACCAAGCTTTGATGTACCTATATTTATGAAAATTATAGGTATGGATGTTTAAGTTCAATAGCAACCTGTTTGGTGTTCTTTGAAACTCCAAATATGGGAAAACAATTATGAAAGATCTAACATAGAACTGATTGGACAATCCAACACATTATTATTATTATTATTATTATTATTATTATTATTATTATTATTATTATTATTATTATTATTATTATGAGTACTTTTCAATGTCTAAATGGGAGAACTGTGTTCATAACCCCTCATAAAAATTGTAGCCTTGGATCTTATCTCTCTAGCTAAATAAATCATGTTTAAAAATGAGTTCTACAACTTTAGTTATGATTGAAACACTTAATAGTGTTATGAGGGATTTAAGTTGAATGACATAAATAACTAATAGCAAACCTTTGCTTGGAATTTAGCACAATAGAAACTATGACAAACAAAAGATTGTGTACATGTGCGAAACTTTAAGTTTTTTTCTTACTTAGTGAGTTAAAATCTAGATTTGGATGACAATTAAATGACACTTTTATTGTTTGAGGAACTTGTCAGTGATGATTGTCTTTATTGGTACAAGAGAGGTTGCTCTAGTAGTACAATAATAGGGCATCACATCTAGATGTTAAACATTATATTGGTATTTTGAACCTTAGTCTTTTTAGTATTGTATATTAGTCTTGCAATCTCTTACACTTGATAAACCTTTGTAAAGGTGAAAAACATATTTTGACAAATAGTTTATGGAAAATAAATGTTTGATTATATGGCTTTCACATTGAATAGAAGTCAATATGTGTTGTTTTCTTGAAACGAAAAAAGTAGCCAATGTTATTTTGCTTTCATTATTAAATGAAAATCGATGTTTGCTGCTCTCATTGATAAATAAGAGTTATTATTAAAAAAATTTCCTACCTAGATGAAAGCAAATGCTTATAGCTTTTATCGTTAAATAGAAGTCAATGTTATTTTTGTTTATGTTGTTTTCATGCCTAGATGAAAGCTAATGTTTGTAGCTTTTATTATTGAATAGAAGCCAAAGATATGTTTCTTGCTTCCATTGATGAATGGCAGCTCTTGTTATGTTGCTTTCATATTTAGGGGAAAGACACTATTTTTAGTTTCCATCATTAAATGGAAGTCGTTATTTGTTGCTTTCATGGTTGAATAAAAATCAATAACATGTTGTTTCCACTGTTAGAAGGAAACCAATGAGATAAACTGTTTATGAATATTGAGTGAGACTTTTAGGGTGGAAATAAGGTTATGCTTAAAAAAAATAGAAATTTTAGATTGAAGGGACAAAATGTTATATTTTGGAAAATGATAAATAGGGTGTCAAGACTTATTAAAATTTATTAAAATACTAGTGTGCACTTGTGAATTTTATTATTAAATTATTTATTATTTTATTATTATCATTTGTATGATGATCGCACACTACAGGGCAGAGTTGATATATTAAGGTTAGATTTCTTTGTATTAGGTATATTTTGTACTCACATATTTTATGTATAATTAGTAGAATCCTTAATTTTATTATATAAATTAGTCATTTTGTAAACTCTTTAAATATAATACCATGCATCTACTTTTCTTGTTACATGTTTTGTATTATTGTCTTTTTGATTTTTTTTAAAGTTTTATTATTCATATTTCATGGAAGAAAATTTATTGTATGCTAATCTTGAAATATGTTAATGTGGATTAAGTTCCAGGAGGATTGGGCACTGTTTGTGGTGTTGTTTAGATTGTGATTGAAGATGTTGATAACCTAGTACCTTCCAAGTATAAAGGAAATTGTGTTGAAATTTTGGCAGATTCTATAACAAAAAACAAATTAACCCTTATGTTGCATATAAGCATATTATTTGGATACAACATAGTTAAAAATTTGGATGTTACAATTATAGTCATTGATTCTTTGAAACTCATTTTAAAATGAATCTCACCTTGGCCAATGATTTCACAATCAATATTTTTTCATAACAGATGACATTTTTTTTTTCTAATTTATCTAGGGTGATAATAATCTGTTGATGACTTAAATATCTTCATATAGTTTATGTTATACTTAATATTTACTTGTTTTTTTACTCTTAATTAGGACAATGTGTGGTTAGAATTAAAGCATGATACTTTTTGTCGCACCCCAAAAATGTGAGAGCGGCGTCGCGACGACTCTTCCCCGTGTGCGGGGGATTCAATGTGTCGGGGGGAATTATCTATTTTTGTAAAAAAAGGGGAGTCGCCACCTAGTATTATGGTTACTAGGAAACCTAAAACTGGTCTTTCAGAGATTCTAGGGTAAGGGACTGGTTGCGTACAGGGAAGGTTTTAGCACCCCTAGTACGCCCTACCTAAGGTAAGCTGCTTGACGTTTGGTTTTGTTTATGATTTGATCTGTCAAAACAATATGTAAAATAAATGGCAAATGGGATATTATTCCGTCGAATATTTTGGATATTAACCCCTTAGGATTTATTTACCCAAATACCAACAGTGAATAACAGCATATCATTCCCGTCGAATATTTTGGATATTAACCCCTTAGGATTTATTTACCCAAATACCAACAGTGAATAATAACATATCATTCCCGTCGAATATTTTGGATATTAACCCTTTAGGATTTATTTACCCAAATACCAACAGTGAATAATAGTATATCATTCCCGTCGAATATTTTGGATATTAACCCCTTTAGGATTTATTTACCCAAATACCAACAGTGAATAACAGCATATCATTCCCGTCGAATATTTTGGATATTAACCCCTTTAGGATTTATTTACCCAAATACCAACAGTAAATAATAAATTTCCCAAAAAAAAAGATTTTTATATTTTTTTGAATATTGGCCAATACCCTTTGGATTTTACAAACTTGTTGTAAAATCTCAAAATGCAAGAAATGATTTTTTCTTTGTGAAATCCATGCTAAAACTCATTTTCTCTTCAAAACCCAAGATAATATATACTTTTTTAAGAGAAAAACAATTTTTAAAATATGCTAGTGTATTGGCCGTATGCAAGAAAACAAAACATTTTTCTTAAAAAAATATATATTTTGGAAAATTTGTATTTATATTTTTTTCGGTGGGCTGGCTGTCAGCCCACCTAAGTTCGGGCTGGGCTGACAGCCCAGCCCACCTTGTCTCCAGGCTGGGCTGCTAGCCCAGATGGCTAGCAGCCCAGACCCATCTGGGCTGGGCTTCCAGCCCAGATGCTGGAAACACTCCAGGGCCAGGCCGGGCATGAGGCCCGGCCCGTTAAGTCCACGCGGGGAGTGAATTTAATTCACTCCCGCGTGCAATTACAGAGACAATGAACAGTGGCAAGAAGATTTTCGAGTATAGAGAATGGAGTAACTGTCAATACCTTTGGGTAGAGGAGGTCGTGGTGATTATTCTGGTCGTTGTGGCGTTGGAGATGGTGGCCTGAGGTTGCCGGAATAGTCGTCGGAAGGCTGACTGTCACGTTGCAGACGATGCCGTTTACTGCTGCTTCTTCGCCTGAGATGATGGAGGAGTTGCTGGGGTTGAGGGATGGCTTATGGTGATGAATAAGCAGCTCTTGGTGGCTGAAGCTAGTGGCCGGAGTTCTGAGCCGAGAGGGAGCAAGAGAGGGAGTCTGTGTTTTCTTTTAGAGAGAGAGCAGAGCAAAACGAAACAGAGGCAAGCGAAAGAGAGCAGATGCGATGGAAAGGTATTCGAAAATTTTCACGCAAAATTTCTTGTCTCCTCAGCCCTCTTGTTCTTTTTTCATTTCTTTTTTTTTTCTGTTCTGTGGAATTTACTCTCTCGTTGATGCAGCCCTCTGTGTTTTTCTCAATCTCCCCTCACTTTCCTTCCATCCCCTTTTTACCTCACTGTGTAGGCTGATATATAGCAGAGAAACCGAGATCACGTTTAAATGCCGTATCAAAACAGCTAAGCAAGATCATAAAAATTAGATGAAGACGGGAGGAGAAGCAGGAATGAGATTTTTTCGGGATAAATTTGGGAAGAAGATTGTGATTTATAGGCAGGAAATTAATTGATCTGCAGATTTAAAGAAATGAAACGGGAAGGAAATCAACATTGATTTAGGGACAAATTTGAACTGTCTTGCTGTGATGGGGAAGAAAATCGACACTGATATGGGAAGAAAATTTGGGTTGATTTGCTGAAAATTCAATGCAAGGCAACGGCACAGTGCATGCTTATTTTAAAAAATGCAGATTTCAAAATTGAAGGAAAAAAATCTGATTTGGTCCTCCAATTTATAAATTCTTTAAATGCACCCAATTGGATTTAAACTTTTTTATGCAATTAAATCCCAACAAAATTCAATCTCAACCTTGGCTTTGCGCGACTTTCTAATCTGGCCCTTGGCTCCTGATTTTCGCGATTTAACCCTCAATCGGTCATTAAACTCCAAATTGCTCGATTTCGCCCTTGAACCCAAAATCTGTTTTTGAAATACTTTTTTTGAAACATAAAAAATAAAGAGTCAAAAATTGGGTAGCAACAGATGCCCCCTCTTTACAATGCTTACGACTAAAGTCTTGTAAAAGACTTTAAATAGTAAGTGTTGTAAAGAAAAACAGAATGGAGGATATGGGTCTCGTTTTTCTGGGTGACCTACCCAAGCTAGATATGAAGGGTCTCATTTTTCTGGGTGACCGACCCGATTAGCGGTTAGAAAGGTCTCATTTTTCTGGGTGACCGACCCAGTTAGCATGGCCTCATTTGATGGGTGACCGACCCGTGGTCTCATTTTTCTGGGTGACCGACCCGATTAGTGGTTAGCAAGGTCTCATTTGATGGGTGACCGACCCGTGATCTCATTTTTCTGGGTGACCGACCCGGTTAGTGGTTAGGAAAGGTCTCATTTTTCTGGGTGACCGACCCGGTTAGCATGGCCTCATTTGATGGGTGACCGACCCGTGGTCTCATTTTTCTGGGTGACCGACCCGGTTAGTGGTTAGCAAGGTCTCATTTTTCTGGGTGACCGACCCGGTTAGGATGGCCTCATTTGATGGGTGACCGACCCGTGGTCTCATTTTTCTGGATGACCGACCCGGCTAGCATGGTCTCATTTGATGGGTGACTGACCTGTGGTCTCATTTTTCTGGGTGACCGACCCGGCTAGCATGGCCTCATTTGATGGGTGACCGACCCGTGGTCTCATTTTTCTGGGTGACCGACCCGGCTAGCATGGCCTCATTTGATGGGTGACCGACCCGTGGTCTCATTTTTCTGGGTGACCGTCCCGGTTAGCATGGCCTCATTTGATGGGTGACCGACTCGTGGTCTCATTTTTCTGGATGACCGACCCGGCTAGCATGGTCTCATTTGATGGGTGACTGACCTGTGGTCTCATTTTTCTGGGTGACCGACCCGGCTAGCATGGCCTCATTTGATGGGTGACCGACCCGTGGTCTCATTTTTCTGGGTGACCGACCCGGCTAGCATGGCCTCATTTGATGGGTGACTGACCTGTGGTCTCATTTTTCTGGGCGACCGTCCCGGTTAGCATGGCCTCATTTGATGGGTGACCGACCCGTGTAGCATGGTCTTATTTTTCTGGGTGACCCACCCATCTCGAAGCAACACCGATCTTCAATTCATCTTCCGTGATTTTGTTGACCTGAGATTCTCTTTAGAAACATAGGCCCCTTTTCTGATGCTCCATTATCAAAAGGATGCCTTTGCCTAATCTCCAAAGTTTTGCAGGCTTATCTAATTGGATGGCTCATTCAAATTTTTCATAAGTCAATCAACCACTAAAACACAAGCGCCTTGCTTATTATGGGCTATCTACGATGATCTTGGCTTTTATCAAATTTGACCATGCCCCCAAGTGTGGGGTCGCTTGATTTTCCATTTAGCGCAGAGTTCTATTATTATTCTTCCATTGAAGTTCTGAGCATTATCAGTTATGATCTTTTCTGGCGGTCCATACCGACATATCAAATCTCTTTCAACAAATTTCTTCAACAACTTTTGCGTTACATGAGCAAATGACCCAGCTTCTACCCATCTTGTGAAGTAGTCGATAGCCACGAGAATTGTAAAAGCCCGGAATTTTTTTTTTGTTTGTTTGCCAATGCTCAGAGAATTTGATTCCTCACATCATCCAATACGATCCAGATACTTCATATTTCGATTAAAAGTGATTTTTCTTTTCTTAAAGACATACTATTATTTGCATAAAGAGAAGTGTATATTACAATTGTACTTATATTTACATAAGTTTACATTCATATCCCTTCAGCAACTATAAGGGATTTACACAAAAGGATTTACTAAAAATTATACATTTAATACATTGATTCCTACAAAATACATTGAGATTTATCATATATCTACATGGTCCCTTGCAAAAGTAGGTTCCCGCGTACCGGTTCCCTAGACATCTCGTGGATGTGACGTCCCTGCTGCAGTACAAAACATTTAAGAGAATATAATTACTTGTTAATAATCGTAATAATAGTAATTGTATGATTTGGCAGTTAAATGAAACTTCTATAGTTATCTTTTCTTTATGTTCCTAGTATATAGATGGTAATCACCACAAATCTTCACCCAGCCATCCATTTGGATGCCATTAGCCGAAGCTAATCAATTCTCTATCCCGGCCATCCATTTGGATGCCATTAGCCGAAGCTAATCATTACTTTATCCCGGCCATCCATTTGGATGCCATTAGCCGAAGCTAATCAATTCTTTATCCCGGCCATCCATTTGGATGCCATTAGCCAAAGCTAATAAATTCTCTATCCCGGCCATCCATTTGGATGCCATTAGCCGAAGCTAATCATTACTTTATCCCGGTCATCCTTTCAGATGCCATTAGCCGAAGCTAATCAATTCTTTATCCCGGCCATCCTTTCAGATGCCATTAGCCGAAGCTAATCAATTCTTTTTGATCATCTCATATCGGTTTTATCATCACATGTAAATATTCATGTTAAGATATTACATTGTTTACTGTATGTAAAAGAAAAGAGGCACAAATAACCTACCTGCTCTGCCTGGGGGTTGTTCTTGCCTTGACGATGGTCCAATCCCGATTGCACCACCTGTAACGTCAATGATCACACATCAATAGATTTGTATTTCGAATCACATTCGTCACCACACTTATTCCAAATTTCCAATGTTCACATGCAAGTGTTCCCCTTTTTTCACCATCATCCTATGAATTTGTTACTAGCATTTAATTCACCCCTGTATATGTTTATGTCAGAAATCAGCAGCGAAACTGGTTCGCTGGAGGCTGTCACTTTGGCAGCGAAACAGCTTCGCGAAAACTGGTTCGCGCTGCCGACATCATCATTTCGGCACACAATCCTTCAACAATTTCAGTCAAAACACACACGAATCAGTCAACGCACACATAATTTCTATCATATACACACATGAATTCCAGCACATAAACCACCCATGAAAACCAGCACATACACATGAATTCCAGCACTTAAACACACATGCAAACCAGCACATAAACACATGAATTCCAGCACTTAAACACACATGAAAACCAGCACATAAACACACATGAAAACCAGCACATAAACACATGAATTCCAGCACTTAAACACACATGAAAACCAGCACATAAACACATGAATTCCAGCACTTAAACACACATGAAAACCAGCACATAAACACATGAATTCCAGCACTTAAACACATGAATTCCAGCACATAAACACACATGAAAACCAGCACATAAACACATGAATTCCAACACTTAAACACATGAATTCCAGCACTTAAACACACATGAAAACCAGCACATAAACACATGAATTCCAGCACTTAAACACACATGAATTCCAGCACTTAAACACATGAATTTCAGCACTTAAACACACATGAAAACCAGCACATAAACACATGAATTCCAGCACTTAAACACACATGAAAACCATCACATAAACACATGAATTCCAGCACTTAAACACACATGAAAATCATTAATTTCAGTCCATAATCAATCAACAATTTCAGCAACACAGACACACGAAATTCCAGCCATCACACACACACTTTCCAGCATATAAACACACATGGAAACCATCAATTTCAGCCCATAATCAATCAACAAATTTCGGCAACACACCCACGAAATTCCCTTTCATTATCTCGGGTCTTAGGTTGATTTAACCTAGGGTTTTTCTTCTTCATCTTGTTTCATGTCTTAAGGAGAAAAGAAAAGAGTTTCATGACTCTTACCTCTCTTATCTCACAAAGGTTTTTAGAAAAATTTGAAACTCTTCTTTCTCTTCTCTTGTTGCCTCTCTTCTTCTCCTTCCCTTTCTTCTTCCTCTCGGCAAGTGTTCTCTTCTCTCCTTAGGTCTCACTTCTCAAACTCTTTCACAAGGTTTTCTCCTCCTAATTTGGTGTAAGGTTTGGCTATGTAAAGAGAAAATGGAGAGTGACGGAAAGAAAGAACAAAATCCCTTCACTCCCTCACTCCTCCTTATATTTATACACCTCATGAAATGAGGTGGTTGTTTGGGTTTGGGTTAGATGTGTCCTAACCTTGTTTTGCTCTTATCTAAAACCGGTTTTGCTCTTTCTTTTTTTTTTTTTTTTTAAAATAGAATTTATCTTCATTTCATATATATATATATGTTTTTCTCTTGGGTGTTTACATTCTCCCCCTCTAAAATATGAATTTCGACCTCGAAATTTAAGGGGTTTAACACTCCATACCTTGTGGTTTAAATAAATTGGGATACTTTTTCCTCATCTCAGCCTCCCTTTCCCAAGTTTCCTCTTCTATTTGAGTATTTCACTATAAGATTCTGACGATGGGGATCTTTTTGTTTCGTAATACCTTCTCCCCCTGATCTAGTATCCTTATGGGCCTCATTTCCAATGTTAAGTCTTCCTTGACTTCAACCGGAACCTGGGGTAGAGTTCGTGTGGGATCCACATCTGCCTTTCTTAATAGGGATACGTGGAATACATCATGGACCTTGGCTAATTGTGGGGGCAAGTTCACTTTGTAAGCTACTGGTCCTACTCGCTGTAAGATCTCGAAGGGTCCAATGTAGCGGGGAGTTAGCTTCCCTTTCAATCCAAACCGTAACATATTCTTCCATGGAGCTACCTTCAGGAACACCTGGTCCCCCGTCCTGAACTCAAGGGGTCTTCTCCTCACATCAGCATACTTCTTCTGTCTATCCTGTGCAGCTTTGATACGATCCTTGATAATTCTCACTTTCTCCGTAGTGACTTGGACCAAATCCGCACCATATAACTTCCGATCCCCAGTTTCCTCCCAACACAAAGGAGTTCTGCACCTCCTACCATACAAGGCTTCATATGGGGCCATCCCTATTGTGGCTTGATGACTATTGTTATACGTGAATTCCACCAATGCCATGTGTTCTTCCCAGTTTCCTCCAAATTCTAGCACACAGGCCCGTAATAGGTTTTCTAAGACTTGAATAACTCTTTCCGATTGACCATCCGTTTGAGGGTGAAATGCAGTGCTCATATCCAATCCTGTCCCCAAGGCATGTTGTATGCTCGGCCAAAGTCGAGAGGTAAACCTGGGATCTCTGTCCGATACAATGGACACTGGAATCCCATGTAAACGTACCACCTCATTTATGTAGATCTTGGCAAGTTTGTCTACCGAATCAGTCATCTTTACAGGCAAGAATAGTGCGGATTTTGTCAACCGATCCACAACGACCCATATCGCGTCATTACATTTCTTCCCTTTGGGAAATCCTGACACGAAATCCATGGTGATCATCTCCCACTTCCATTCTGGAATTTGTAATGGTTGCAATGGTCCCGCAGGACTTTGGTGTTCAACCTTGACTTGTTGGCATATACCACACTTTGACACATACTCCGCTATTTCCCTTTTCATATTAGGCCACCAATAGAGGTGCTTCAAGTCTCGATACATCTTAGTACTGCCAGGGTGCATGGAGAACTTGGACTCATGTGCTTCTTGTAGAACCATTCGTTTGATTGTTTCGTCATTAGGCACATACAACCGTTGTCCCATCATCAAAGTTCCATCATTCGCTATTCAAAATTTCTTTTCTATCCCGGCTTCCACACTCTTCCTAATCTTGAACCCCACCTTGTCATGAAATTGGGCTTGCAGTATCTGTTCCCGATACATTGGCCGTACCAAAAATTGGGCCACTAATTCTCCTCCAGCATTTATGTTCAATTCTGTACCCATCTCTTTCAATTCCGCCAATTGTCGCTCCTTTCCCACTGTTACCCTTCCCAGGGTGGCTTTATTTTTACGACTAAGGGCATCAGCCACCACGTTTGCTTTTCCCGGGTGGTATTCTATAGTGCAATCATAGTCTTTAATGAGCTCTATCCACCTTCTTTGTCGCATGTTCAACTCCTTTTGCGACATCAGATATTTCAAGCTCTTATGATCGGTAAAAATTTGAGTTCGAGACCCATACAAATAATGTCTCCATATCCTCAAGGCAAATACTACAGCTGCCAATTCCAGGTCGTGCACTGGGTAGTTCATCTCATGAGTCTTTAGTTGTCTTGATGCATAGGCGATCACCTTCCCATGTTGCATCAGAACGCACCCTAATCCCTTCCCTGAAGCATCACTATATACCACAAAACCCTCAGTTCTTGAAGGAAGGGTTAACACTGGAGCAGTGGTGAGTCTCCTCTTCAATTCTTGGAAGCTTTTTTCACACTCTTCCGACCACACCCATTTCTTATTCTTCCTAGTTAGCTGGGTCAAAGGGGTTGCAATCAGAGAAAAATCTTCGATAAACCTTCGATAGTACCCTGCAAGTCCCAGGAAGCTACGTATTTCGGTGACCGAAGTAGGTCTTGCCCATTTCAGAACTGCTTCAACTTTTTGGGGGTCTACAAACATATATATATATATATATATATATATATGTTTTTCTCTTGGGTGTTTACAAGAATAAACCTATGATCATTGCTGGCTTTTGGTTGATATACCCAATCACATCAATTCCCCACTTTGCAAAAGGCTATGGAGATATCAAGTTAAAAATAAGAGCCGGAGGGGCATTGATTTTGTCATCACGGACTTGATACTTATGACACTTGCGGACATAGTCGATGCAATCATTCTCTAATGTCCTCCAGAAACAACCCTTTCTTTGCATTTTTCTAGCCATCATATGCCTATTAGTATGGGTTGAGCGAATCCCTTCGTGGACTTCTCGCAACGCGTTTCTGGCTTCAACTCCATCTAAGCATCTCAGCATAGTACCGTCAGATGACCTCTTATACAAAATTTCTCCATCAAGGTAAAAATCCATCGTTAACCTCCTCAAGGTTTTCTTCTCTTTTTGGATGCCCCCAGGGGATAAGCTTGGTTTTGGATGAAATTATTGATATCGTAGTACCAAGGGTTTTCATCTATTTCTCCTTCAACTGAGCAGCGATGAGCTGGTTTATCTTCTGATATCAATGTATCGGTTATTGTTTAGAATGGCCTCAACAGATTCACGTTGTTGTTTCCTCTTTGTAATCATATCTAAACAAGCACCTACAGGATTAGGATCTTTACCATCATTGACCTCCTTGCTTTTGAGGCTGCCTTCATCTGAGGATGTAGAACTCTCCAAATTCTTATGGCTTCTCTTACCTTCAATAGATTTCTTTGTTCCCCTGCTCAATTTCAGTTTTTTGTGGCCTATCACCCAATTCATGTTCAGAACGCTCCCTAGAACTCTTTGAATTTGTACATTTATCTTTCTTCTTACCGGAGTCAAGTTTTCTTCTCGCTTCTTTCTTTTCTTTTGCTTTCTTCACTAGTAACAGATTCCCCTGGAATTAAAGACTTGACATCCATTTTCCTTGGAAGATCATGTTCCTCTTTGGCTTTTCTTTCGCTACTTTGGATATAAAATCCTTACCGTCTCCAGCAACAGTACTATGGCATCAGGTCACAGAACGAACATAGTTTTTTATCCCTGTGCACTTTCTGCTCATTTTGTTTGCCTAGTTTGCTAATGCCTCTAGAATTTCCAGCATGCCTAGACAGTCTTGAATGATTATTAATACTTTCTTTCTTGCAAGCATCCCTAGGAGCTGTTTCAAACAAGGATTCATATGGATGTTTCGCTGAGATGACCAAATTCCTCTCTTTAGCATCCTTTACTAGAGCTGCCCAATTCCGGTTCGTCTGCAAGGTCCTCGCATTACCCAAAATCCAAAGCGAGAGCTAGGCTCTTGTCAAGGTAACATTCATCCGTCTTACATCAGCGACAAACCCAATACTGCTGGAGCTCAATCCATTCATAGATGAACTTAAATCAGCTGCTTTAATAGTGGAAAGTGTCAGCATATCAAACTCTCGGCCCTGAAAGCCATCAACAGTATTGAACTCCATATCAGCAACAACAGATGATCCAAATGCACTAGAGAAACGAGAGCGCAGAAGTGAGAGCTGGCACTTATATGGAGTTATGATGCCAATTCTACCACCAACAAACTCGGATGAGTACCTCCTTTTGAAAAATCGTAGCAGCTCAACTGCAGCTTCAGCCTTACATTCATTATAAGAGCCGATGCACCGGAATTTTTTACCGCGAAGCTCCTGGCCGTCCGTAATGTCATAGAATAAATAAAGGCCAAGAACCCCAATCTCATGATGCTGATTTGTTTGACATTTGCTCTCCGTTCATCAACTTGTTATCATAAAAGTGCAAGGAGGGAAACTGGCAAATTTCTGGGTGCATCCTATACTGTAACAGATTCGTTCGACCTTAAAAAAAAAACTAAAAGCTGAATTCAAGAACAAGTTTAATCCACCTAAGCAGGTTCAAAACAAAATCTGGTACCGAACCCATTCAGCCTGGAAAGCAAACGCGCAGGCAAGCAAAAGGGAGGTCTAAAGCACCATGCCAGAATATATGGTTCTACGAAGTGTTGCGTGGTATTATTGCCTTCAGATTTCAGGAAATTTTACTCACAGCACGTAATGGAGACCATCCTTTCTTCAATTTATGATGGTTCAATTTGTTCGCTGCATTGGATGTTCTTGTTGTTAACTTCACCTCATGAACCAAAAACAAAATGCACGATCTTCTCGCTTGAGATCTGTGACTGCACCATGGTCAACGGCTGGGACTTTCACGATTTCCATTTCCACTATCTTCTCGCTCAGCAACCACTTTATAGTCTTTGCCTGCAGCTGCTGCTATCACCTCTACACGTTTATCATCTTGCTCACATAATTCTGCAGACTCTTTCGTATTGTAGTAACTAACGGTTTCAGTAGATGCTTTGCACTGTTCCCCAACAGATTTGCAGAAATAGCTGCTGCTCATTTTCTTCAACATTTCCAACTTCTTTGAATGCCTTTTTTTTTTCCAGTTATGATCCATTCTGCTGCTCAACATAATATCTAAGACACTCTCACCAGTTGTTGGGTAAGATCTATTCGCGACTTCAGCATTGTCAGGTAGCTTTTCATTTCCTCCATGGTGAAAAGATCTATTCTCAGCTTTAACATTATCAGATATATTTCCATTACCTCCATCATGATCAAGTACACACTTGACAATCCCATCAGCCTCAGGATTCATCGAAGGCAAACTATTTTCTGTATTACTATTGTATTCACTAGAAACTGGACCAACATCCTGTAATGCTTCTTCGCTGTCTCCATTAGCATTGCTGGGGGTTACCACACAGTTTGCTACCTTCTCGTTTCCTTCACAATCTGAACAGCCTTGAAAACCAGTATTATTGTCTTCAAGGTCAATATGAAGTGTCATATCTGGTAACTCAACATTCTGAGTCATCCTACTTGCATTATCCTGACTTCCGATATTAACATTGCCAGACGATCCATTACCACTGAATTTTGGCATGATCAACTTTCTTCTTTTATGCCGCTGACCTGATAAGCCAATGTTTTCTGTACTCCCTGTATTGGCAGCACTCATAATTTTCTGTGCTTTTCTACGACGCTTGAAATCTATAAAAGGTATCACTTCAGGTATTTGGAGATCATCCCTTGCCAGCTGAAATATCATTCATGATAATCCCCTTTGAGACCTTCGGCAATTGACCCATTAATAAGTGGGAGTTCTTGTTCTATTTCTTATCCTTGAAATTTGTAACCTCATCTTGCCTTTTCATCTGCGGCTTAATTTTTTTCTTCACCTATTGCCAGGCCTGGGGACATCTGGGTCATAAGGAATATTGGATGCACCAACTCCATCTCCATAAGAAGTTGAATATAAAGCATTAGACCTGGGCAATCTATCACCATCCAATGCAGAAAAAGAAAGCTCAGAATTATGTGACTCCATCAAGTGACGTGCAGCAGGAGATGGTCGAACAGAAACCCTGCTGTACACAAGCATATATGCACCCTGAGAAAGCACCTCGTCTAATTCAAACTAGAAACCTTGTTGTCATCAATTCTGTGCCAGTTTCCATGGAAATCCTTGGTGTAACAGATGTAATGTCCAAAAAAATGATGCATTTAGCATATCCACATGGACAACAACTGCATAAAGCTTGTATACATCGGTGCCATCTCCTCCTTCACTCATGTAGGGGTTCATCTCAGGAAAAGTTACCCTTTTGTTAAATTTACCTCCTACTCTGGAATCTCTTTAAAGCGATTGTAAGAACATTTGGAGCTCGTTGAATGGTAAGACGCTTCCATGCCTTAACATAGTCATTGCACCTGTCACATTTGTACATATTTTCTCCATGAAGCCACTCTTTGTCTGTGAATTGATCAAGGCATTCCTCCAAGGATGCAGCATCACCATGAATCTCAACAGTTAAATCCATCATGTTCTCAAACTGATTCGAAATCTTATTGCATTTTGCACAAATCACTTGAGATTGGAGGCGACCCCCAAATATGTGTTGAATTTATTGTAGTCTCTTGAGATGCAGGTTCAACAACCTTTTCCCCACCAAATTCATCAAGGCATACTGATTGCATTGTATCAATAGCAAACCTCATGAACTCATGAGCATCCTCTTGTCATCCATAGCCAAGATTACCACCAATATTAGGTAACCGAGAAAAAATATTTATCGGTGAAAAGGGAAGCGTGCTTTGGCTTGCTCTTTCAACATGGGATTGAAATACACAAAGAAAACACCAATCATTACGTCTACATTCTGTTTGATGTCCTTTATTCAACAAATATGCAACAAGTGGCCTTGCGTATGTGAGGCATTGTAGAACCACGTTGGCAAAACAACTGTTTCCATAACTTAAGAGCCCACATGGAGAAAATCCGGGCTTGTCTGAGTTGAAAAGTTTAATGAACTCTTCATACGGGCAAATAACCTTTCCTAGCTTCTTTATAGGCTTAGAGTTAGAAACTCCACAGGCAAGAGCAAGTGCAATGCTAGAAAAGCTTTTACTCCCACCACATGAAGGTTTAAAACCAAAGTTTGATCTTGCTGTTTGTGAAGAATTTAATTTGAAATCCTTGCATTTCAACTTGTGGCCAGCCTTCCAATGTGCTTCTTGGCACCTCTGTGAGCAATATCTCACAGATTTACAACGAGAACACTTTTTAGCCCCAAAACTGCCACAATTGCCACAAAGACAAGAGTCCTCTTCAACTTCCATATCTTGATTAATAATACTTGGATCAATAGCAGTGTGGTTACTCTCAGCAGCTTCGAAATTAGCGTCGACTTCAAAATACTTGGACACCGTATTCCTTATGAGGTGTAATAACCCTATCATACTCTCTTCTGTGCTTGCAGGTAGAGTCCCCAAAGTTCTCTGTGGAGATGGCAGAGCCAAAAGTAGCACCATGCATTTCGCTCATCTTTCTTGTTATCAATCGTTACAAAGCTGCCATCACCAGTGACACCTCTAACTTCTTTGGCAGTGTACCCAACTGATCTTGCAACATTGGATCGGGTAAATTGCCTCTCAAGTAGCCTGTCTTTTATCTTTCTTTTACTTAACAATAAAAGAAGTTTTTCAACCTTTCTTTCAGACAACCCAAAGTTGAACTTGTATGGTGAAAAATAAATCTCGTCGCATCACGAAATTTATTTTCAGAGAGTGCGTCACACTGCCTTAGGCAAAAATGCTTTTCTAGGTTTTTTCTCTTTATGCAAAAAGATATTATGGAGCATACATCCTAACGATAGGTTCTAGTTCCTTTATGTGAGACATAGGGTAAGTTTACTACTTGGTCTCTAAAGAGGGTCTCTTGCTGTCCCAGTGATCACCCTCGTAAAGGTGATATGGGGGTTCAGCAGATAGTGGGATGGCACGTATACCAATCACTACCAGTCTAAACACTCAGCAAAGAGTTGGGGTTTACACAAACTTCAACCTTGACTCAAGTCATAGGTAAGCTGCTAGTCCCCCACTTAACTTAAAGTTTAGTGTGTGCTCTCAAAAATAATGAAAAAAAGTGATGCATGATGACAGGATGTAAAGATGCATGCTAAAGCTTATAAATAATCCATAGCAACATGAAAATAAATAAATAAATAAATAAACAAATAAAACATATCATAAACAAATAAAAAAAACTGTCAAGCTTAGCCCAAGTCCCCAGCGGAGTCGCCATTCTGTCGCACCCCAAAAATGTGAGAGCGGCGTCGCGACGACTCTTCCCCGTGTGCGGGGGATTCAATGTGTCGGGGGGAATTATCTATTTTCATAAAAAAAAGGGAGTCGCCACCTAGTATTATGGTTACTAGGAAACCTAAAACTGGTCTTTCAGAGATTCTAGGGTAAGGGACTGGTTGCGTAAAGGGAAGGTTTTAGCACTCCTAGTACGCCCTACCTAAGGTAAGCTGCTTGACGTTTGGTTTTGTTTATGATTTGATATGTCAAAACAATATGTAAAATAAATGGCAAATGGGATATTATTCCGCCGAATATTTTGGATATTAATCCCTTATGATTTATTTACCCAAATACCAACAGTGAATAATAGCATATCATTCCCGTCGAATATTTTGGATATTAACCCCTTAGGATTTATTTACCCAAATACCAACAGTGAATAACAACATATTATTCCCGTCGAATATTTTGGATATTAACCCCTTAGGATTTATTTACCCAAATACCAACAGTGAATAATAACATATCATTCCCGTCGAATATTTTGGATATTAACCCTTTAAGATTTATTTACCCAAATACCAACAGTGAATAATAGTATATCATTCCCGTCGAATATTTTGGATATTAACCCCTTTAGGATTTATTTACCCAAATACCAACAGTGAATAACAGCATATCATTCCCGTCGAATATTTTGGATATTAACCCCTTTAGGATTTATTTACCCAAATACCAACAGTAAATAATAAATTTCCCAAAAAAAAAGATTTTTATATTTTTTTGAATATTGGCCAATACCCTTTGGATTTTACAAACTTGTTGTAAAATCTCAAAATGCAAGAAATGATTTTTTCTTTGTGAAATCCATGCTAAAACTCATTTTCTCTTCAAAACCCAAGATAATATATACTTTTTTAAGAGAAAAACAATTTTTAAAATATGCTAGTGTATTGGCCGTATGCAAGAAAACAAAACATTTTTCTTAAAAAAAAATATATTTTGGAAAATTTGTATTTATATTTTTTTCGGTGGGCTGGGCTGACAGCCCAGCCCACCTTGTCTCCAGGCTGGGCTGCTAGCCCAGATGGCTAGCAGCCCAGACCCATCTGGGCTGGGCTTCCAGCCCAGATGCTGGAAACACTCCAGGGCCAGGCCGGGCACGAGGCCCGGCCCGTTAAGTCCACGCGGGGAGTGAATTTAATTCACTCCCGCGTGCAATTACAGAGACAATGAACAGTGGCAAGAAGATTTTCAAGTATAGAGAATGGAGTAACTGTCAATACCTTTAGGTAGAGGAGGTCGTGGTGATTATTCTGGTCGTTGTGGCGTCGGAGATGGTGGCCTGAGGTTTCCGGAATAGTCGTCGGAAGGCTGACTGTCACGTTGCAGACGATGCCGTTTGCTGCTGCTTCTTCGCCTGAGATGATGGAGGAGTTGCTGGGGTTGAGGGATGGCTTATGGTGATGAATAAGCAGCTCTTGGTGGCTGAAGCTAGTGGCCGGAGTTCTGAGCCGAGAGGGAGCGAGAGAGGGAGTCTGTGTTTTCTTTTAGAGAGAGAGCAGAGCAAAACGAAACAGAGGCAAGCGAAAGAGAGCAGATGCAATGGAAAGGTATTCGAAAATTTTCACGTAAAATTTCTTGTCTCCTCAGCCCTCTTGTTCTTTTTTCATTTCTCTTTTTTTTCTGTTCTGTGGAATTTACTCTCTCGTTGATGCAGCCCTCTGTGTTTTTCTCAATCTCCCCTCACTTTCCTTCCATCCCCCTTTTACCTCACCGTGTAGGCTGATATATAGCAGAGAAAATCTAACCGTTTGGCCGAGATCACGTTTAAATGCCGTATCAAAACAGCTAAGCAAGATCATAAAAATTAGATGAAGAAGGGAGGAGAAGCGGGAATGAGATTTTTCCGGCATAAATTTGGGAAGAAGATCGTGATTTATAGGCAGGAAATTAATTGATCTGCAGATTTAAAGAAATGAAACGGGAAGGAAATCAACATTGATTTAGGGACAAATTTGAACTGTCTTGCTGTGATGGGGAAGAAAATCGACACTGATATGGGAAGAAAATCGACACTGATATGGGAAGAAAATTTGGGTTGATTTGCTGAAAATTCAATGCAAGGCAACGGCACAGTGCATGCTTATTTTAAAAAATGCAGCTTTCAAAATTGAAGGAAAAAAATCTGATTTGGTCCTCCAATTTATAAATTCTTTAAATGCACCCAATTGGATTTAAACTTTTTTATGCAATTAAATCCCAACAAAATTCAATCTCAACCTTGGCTTTGCGCGACTTTCTAATCTGGCCCTTGGCTCCTGATTTTCGCGATTTAACCCTCAATCGGTCATTAAACTCCAAATTGCTCGATTTCGCCCTTGAACCCAAAATCTGTTTTTGAAATACTTTTTTTGAAACATAAGAAATAAAGAGTCAAAAATTGGATAGCAACACTTTTTATATAAGATAATTTAGTGATTTTAAATTTAAAAATCACTTACATAACTATTATACAAAATTTGCTTAGCTTACAATGAAGAGTAAGGTAAAAAGGGCTAGGTTGTTAAATCGTTGACTAGCCTCACTAAGTAAGAGAGGTTAAGTACAACCTGAAATAGGGCTAGTGTCAAAAAAAGACTCCTAACTTTATGAAAACTAAATACGTTAATCCTGATTGGGATAACAGTTTGTGTTCGCAGGTTCAATCGCATAAGGTAGCGAATCAAATAAGTGAGAGTTGAAGGAGTGTGGTAGATGCATGTGTCTCCTTGGTACTATGAGTCGCATAGTTGTTAGACTAGGGGTGATCCAGAATGTGATAGATTTTTTTTTAAAAGTATTTTTTTTAATTCATCAAAATAATTTTTTTTTTTATTTTTAACATTAAAATATTCTTAAAAAATATATATATATTTAAAAAAAAGAAAAAAGAAATGGATGTCCGTATAAATTTAGATAAAATACCAACACTTGGTAAGCCGAAACTATGACATCTGGTCACTACGCTACGATTCGAAAGGCTGCCTATATCTTTCCGAGACAAATAGACTGCTCATGTTGTACCTTTTTTCTTTCGATTCAATTCTTAGCCCAAATTGCTGAGAGATAGAACCATAGTTATTGATCCCGTCCCGGGTACTGTTCCGGTTTTGTGTTTGGAACGGAACGTTCCGGTTTCGGTACCGTTCCGGGTACCGTTCCGGTTTTGTACTGTTCATTTTTATTTAATTATATATATGAAAAAAATAAAATATTAATTTAACAAGTATAATTTAAATTCAAGAAAAATGAAATTTAAATTATACAATACAAACATAATCTCAAAATTAGAAACATCAATAAAATTCCAACAATAAAATTATTATTTTTAAAATAAAAAATAAAAAATGAATTTAATTATAATTAAAAGATCCAGAATATTTGAAATTTAAGCTACTTATTGTATGTTTTTCAAGTAATTCTATGTTTTTTTATGGTTGTTGTATTTGAAATTAATTAATGTTACTTATTGTTTTTTAATGTTAGAAAAACTTAAAAAAAACAAAATGAACACATTAAGAAATAATCAATAAGTTCAAACATAACTAATTAAAATACATTCCATTACAAATAATTCAATCAAATTAATTACAAATTAATACCCCTATTTTTTAGGTTAACTATTATTATAGTAATTAATAATTAATTAATATATTAATTAATTATTATTATTATATAATAATTAGTATAAAAACTACCCCACCCATTTGTCCCCTTCATTTTAATAAACAAAACCCTACCCATCCCTTCTTTTTCTCTAGCCCTTCATTTTAATAAACAAAACCCTACCCATCCCTTCTTTTTCTCTAGCCGCCGCCCCCCCCCCCCCAATCCCTTCTTCTTCTTCTTCTTCTTCTTCTTCTTCTTCTTCTTCTTCTTCTGGAGCTTTGATATACGGAGCCTCGCTTCAGCTCCATGTTACAAGACGAACTACGGTAATGAGGGAAGCTAATGTCGGTGAAGCCCTCCTTCATCCTTAAAATATCATCTTTACGCGTGAGTTTGCCATTTGCATTTCTCTTTTCTGCTTTTGAGCAACGTCGATGCGGAAGAACACTATTAGGACTCAGATCTTAATTTTTTATTTTTACTAATATATAATTTATAGGTTGAGTTTTTCTTTTTTGTTTTTGAATTTTTTTTTTATTTTGAACCCGGAACGGAACGCCCGGTACGGAACCGGGGCGTTCCGGCCGGAATTCGCCCGGATTTTCCGGGACAGGCCGGGATTCTACCCGGGACAAAAACGTCGCCGTTTTGTCCCGGAATTGGCATTGGTACGGGCCGTTCCGGCCGTTCCGGCCGGAACGGGACGGGATCAATAACCTTGGATAGAACCATTAGAGCTCCTCAAGCCTCTTTGGGTCGAGGAAAACGGCTGTTAGGTGGATCAATGCTGAGTCGACAAACGTTCATTCATTTCTGTCCTACAAATCAGGACTCTATGAGCTATTTTAGCTAAACTTTAGGCAATACAATAGGAAAGAATATATACAGCAAGCAAATAGGAAAGATAATATATACATTGTTCACATTCTTATCTGCTAACAACATACTCGTTCATCAGAACTTGCTTTGCAAGCTATCTAAGCTACCAAGTAGTCATTTCTTTCGTGCTAGTGGCTACCATCTCCACGTTGATCGCCCGCAGGAAATGGCTGGGCAACCGCAACTGAAAAGAACTTCTTTGCATGCTATCTCCAATCATAACTGCACAGAAACGTTAGGAACTAGCCCGGCCGCAAGAAAGAAAGCTACTATCACACCTATACCTGCAGCCCGGCACATTTCCGCTAGCAGGGATTATTATCTCCGCAAAAGGAAGACCGCTCCACAGATTCAGAAACGTCGTTTCTTCAAACAGAAGAAACCCTACGAAAGCCAGAAGCATAAAATTCCATATTAAAAAGAACATACAAAGAAGCGAACAAGCTGCCCTCGGGGACATGATTGGCAGAGCCTGAAGCAGACGCGTACCAAACAGTACAGCCAAAATCACTCCTGTTTACTAAGAAACTGAAAGAAACCTTGAAAACAAAAGAAAAGAAGGGAAGCAAGAGGGAAAAAAACAGATGTAAACAGCAATGGAAAGGAAAAATCAGAAGATGAATTCCATTTTCACTCTAAGGAAACATGCTATATAAATAGACATGTTTTTGAAACTTTTTTCTTAGATGTGAATCTAGAAATCAAAAGTTAGAAATCCTTTTAGATAAAAATAAAAATACATAATTAAAATTTCGTATGGTTTGAAAAACCTCGTGTAACAAATCTTTTTTACTATAAACATTGGATTGTCCATTTTGATATATATATATATATATAATTTCAAAACTAAAGATACAACATATTTTGATCAAACAGAGGAAGCGGATTTGATATGTTATTCACAACAATCAGACTTTCATTGAGATGTAATAAAGGGATTGTAGTCTTGGTGTACTGACTTTCATTGAGATGAAAAAAGTGTATTGATTATTTCAAGAGTATCCTAGATTGAACCAGCTGCATTTTTTTTCTTAAACTAGGAAATTTAACTAGAGAAAAAAAAGAGTTAAATGATCTTATGAATTACTCCTGAATAAATTAAGAAATTATATTTAAGAACCATAACATTTCACGATTCATTGTAAATAGATTTTGATTCGGCAGGTTACTCTTTCTACTGGATTTTAATACATATATAAAAAACTCATGCCAAAAAATTATGTAGGTTTCAGCCATTCCTGTCCAATGATTAATCAATAACCTGCATGTAAAGTAAAGTCCAAGTTACTTTCTTTCTTTTTGTCCAACTTTCTTCTCATTCAGCAGGTTACTCTTTCTACTGGTATTTATAGGTATGAGATGCATATCAATGAGTTAAAAAGTTTGAATGATCAACTCTACAATCAGTTGTTAGAACCAATAGATCTTCAAATCAGTAATATGAGAAAATTGAAACCCTTTTTATTGCATGATTATGATACTTCCTTAAATTCTTAAATTCAAAAGTATTGGTCGGAAAAGAAAATTTTCATCTTTTTTATTCATAATTTACAAAAGTGGATGAGTAACTCATTCAATACTATAAATAATTGCATGAAAATCTTTTGATAAATGGTTGAATCCTCTAAAAAACATTTCATAGAACTTCATCGATATCTTCTTCTTATAGAGAAAATCAACTTTTATTCTTGAATAATCTACATCATTTTTGCTTCTATTGTAACAAAGATTCCTTTTTATATTGAAAAGGTTCGCATAAGAAATTATGATTTTATATATATACAAGTCTTCAATATCTTGTTCAATTGCAACAAAATACTTTCTTTATGTGGCAATAAAAAAATATAATATTTGAAAGAGATATATTATTTAACCAATCAAGTCACAAGTATCTAACATATTCATACTTAATGCATCTCAGCCTCGCATGGAGTAGTAGATGCTTATTACTCTTATTATGCAAATGATACGATCTATACATGGTCAATTTTGGATTTTAATGTGAAATTTCATATTGTTCAGTTAATCTCTATTGAGCATATATCTATATCTAGCCGTTGGATTGTGTTGAAACTTTACCAAAAAAATCTAGAATTATGGTTCTATGTGGGGATGAAATTTTAGATCAATCAGGGTTCAAAACGGCTTTGCGATATAGATCATAACAGTCTCTATGAGTTTTCTTATTCAATTCCTTTTGGGCAACTAAAAAAGCTTATTTGAAGTGTATGTTGAGTCTTATTTGGTTCATATTAATGAATTTGAGTTTGGACCAATTGCGGTCCAAAGTTGGCTTGGATTAATTAAGATGTTGGGATCAAATCAAGTTTTCTAGTCTATTTGAGACTTCTTAGGGATGAAAAATTTAATACTAGCATATCTAGAATATTAATTTCATTTTTAATTCTTATTATTATTTTCCTATTAGTTTTTGGATTATTATTATATATTTTGGTTAATTTTATAAGTGAGCTCAAATCAGCCTGCATATGGGGATCCATTAGGATTATTTCAAACATTATATAAGTTAGTTGTATGCTACAAGCCTAGTAGCCATGGATTAATAAAACAAACTTGTGTTTTGCATGATGCAACACATTTGCTTTATTGGGAAAAATATCAAAGTTGACTTATCAAGGTGTATAATTAACCTTGTGGCGTCTTTCATTCAATTCCAATAGTGTTGGTGCCTTGGGATAGGTTTTCGTTGTCACACTTCTCAAACCTGATTTTTGGCTTTCTTGGGGAAGTATCATATTCGTTGGGGGTTGCTTGACCTTGACCACGTGATCAAGAGGTTCGCATTAGCAAAGCTTCCCAGAATGATATCTCTTATGCATTAAGATTTTATGTAATATTTAGAAAAACTTTTTTAATTATCTAATTATATGTCATTATATAATTTGATATTTTGTCTACATTATTAAAACTTTATCCTTTGACATTATATCTACTTTTAAACTCTAGATGTTTGGAAAAACTTTTTTGCATATCTTCATAAGATTCGATTAGCCTAATCATCTTGATTACTCTTTATTATGGATGTTTAGTGATGGATGAAAGACAATGGGAATTGTGACAATAGAATGACACTCATGTGTAAATTAATCGTTGGAAATGATGGGACATTGAGTCTATAGAATAATGGTTAAGTCGAATTGAGTAACGTAAAGAGAGAGTTGGGTATCACTAATATATAATACAAGCATAGACCTATAGATCAGACTACTAATTGTTGGAAGAAGAACAAACTTAAAAAAGGATGATTGTCCCCTTTATGGATGAAGTATTCTTTATAACAAAAAGTGGAAGAAGGTAATATGTTTTTGAAGTATAATGAGTTTAAGTCGAAGCTGAAGTATCAGACAAGGGGTATGAATGTATGAGGTTTAAAGATTAGAAGAAAAAATGAAAGAAACGTGTCCTTAGCCAAATATTATGAAAGAAAAGAGTTAAATTATTGATAAATTTTATAAGAGTTGTGTTGATAAATACGAGTCTGAATAAATTATCGTTCAAGTCATGGTTTGCGATATGTATGGTGTACAAAAAAACGTATTAACATTACCCAAGTTAATGCATTGTAAGAGTATAAAATAATTGTTGTGTATACTAAATATACAAGTCCCAAGTGGGAAGTTAACAGTAATTGCATGAAATTAGATTAAGGGTTGTGATATACACTACCAGAAAATCGGCTAATTCACACGAAATACGTGCAAAAAATTTTCATTGATATTTTTCTTTGAACATTACAAACGGAAATGTTTTGTCACTATTTTGGTCAGTCTTAAACTACAAGAAATTTTCGTCGATAAATACTGATGGAAATACAGTGAAAAATTTTTTGTTGGTAAATTTTGGTAGTAAACACCAGCATATTTTCAAGCAGAATTGCAGTGGAATTAAAAAACATTCTGGTATGATGACGTGATATATTTTACCAACAGAATTACCAATAGAAGTTCCATTAGTAATTTTTTAATTTATGACATGTTCATCGACCCTTTTTCCCCTCTCTTTCTTCTTGCTCTTTCTTCTTTCTGTATTTTTTTTCTCTATAACCCTCCAACATCCTCTCCCCCTGATTACAACATTGTTTAACCTCTCGCAACAAATCTAGCAACTTCAACATCAAGTTTAGAAGCATTTGTGTTATGATTCAATTTTTTTTAGGATTCTCCACTTTAAGTAAGAAAATCCACCATATCTTTTTTATTTATTTTGCATATTTTAGAAGTGTATTGATTTTGATTGGGTGTTTGTTGTTTGTTTGATAGGTTTTTATCATATAAATATATTGTATGAATTTATGATGTGTACATGTTAAGGTTTGTTTTAGATTATGTAAAATTGTATTTGTTTAGTTAATATATCTAATTAATACATGATTATTATTGTCATGACGATATTTATTCCGTGCTTCGCACCCCACCATCCCTGGAGGGGGAGAACGGTGCGCGGTAGAATAGGGGTTTGTTTTATAGTCGTAAAATCACAACTATAAATTTTTAGAGTTACCATCTAGCATTAAGGTCACTAGGAAACCTATTGGTCTGCGAGAGTCTGGGTAAGGAGACTTGTTGAGCAAGACGAAGACGCATCACCCTAGTGCACCCTACCTAAGGCAAGCTGCATTGTTGTTTGATTGTTTTTTCTAAGTTTGATTTTTTTATTCGGTGGTCTTTCCTAAAGCTCTAGGTAGATATCTCTTCGTAAGAGAGTCTTTACCTCATTAGGATTTGAAGACCTAACAAAAAAAATTAATTTTTACACTGCATTTTGAAAAACCCCGTTATTAACTATCTACATGTACTTTACAATGTAATTTTACCCGCGATAGCTAAAACAAAATATTTGTTAAATTATTCTAATATTTTGGCCAAATTCCAAAGGATAATCGTAAATTGGTTACGATATCCAATTTTTGTTTTAAAACATTAGAAAGATGCAACATATATTTTTTACGAAAAATATGCTTGAAGATACCTTGGAATTCGGCCATATGCTGAAAACAACATATTTTTTGTTTATAAATTTTTAAAGAAAAAGATTATTTTTAAAGAAAAAGATTATTTTTAATGCAGATTTTGTATTTTGTATTTTTTTTATCTTTTTCTATTTTTTTTTTCTTAATTTTTCTAGGTGGGGCTAATTGTCTAGCCCTAATGGGTTGAGAGCCCATCATTTAGGGCTGGAGTATCGAGCTTGGATGGGCCGACCGATCCATCCCTTTGGTGGGCTAGGAGGCCCATCACTTTAGTGTCCGAGCCAGACACAAAGTCTGGCTTGATCACCCCCATTCGTCACCATATGAACAATGGGTGGGGAGTGAATTAATTCACCCACCTTACTGTTCACCGAATGGTGAACAGTAACTAGGTGACCGAGGGAGTAAAATGACCAATGTACCTGTCACTAACGCCGGTAGAGGCCGAGGTATTTCTTCCTATGGTGGCCGGAGGAGCTACCGGAAGGGAGGCTGGTCTGTGTAGGAGAAGATGTTGTTGCGTTGCCGGAGCTGGCTACTGCTACTAGAGGTGACTATGGACCTTCTAGCGTGGAGGAGGAGACTTTAGTGCTAACGGGGATGGTGCTAGGGGTCGACCGGCTGCTGCTGGAGGTGTGAGAGGGTTGTCAGCGTGACTAGTTATAGAGAAAGAGAGAGAGAGAACTGCAGCCGGATTGTGGGAGCTACTACTGGTGCCGAGGAAGATGAAGGATGGTGGTGTAGTTTTTTTTCCGCGTGGTGTCTTCTTCTTCCTCATGAGTTCTGCCTTGTTTTTCTACCAAATTTTCAATTTGTTCCTCGCTTGCAAATTTGCTACCCCCCCACCACATTCATTTGTGCATGCATGCTATTTATAGACGAAGGAGGCAACACTTTAGTTGCCCATTACGTGTAGCGATGGGTTGCCTCCTAACCTGCAGGAGCGTGCCTGCACTATTTAGGTGACTGAAAATGTAAACACAACTGCAGAGGATTCGAAGAAGGTGAAAATACGATTTGGTCCCTCAATTTGTAATTCCTTTAATTGCACCCCAAATTGGCTTTAAACTTTTAAATTTGTGCAATTGTATCCCTATCAAAATTTCAACAGTAACCTTAGCTTTGCAACCCTTTTTATTTTAGTCCTTGGTTTCTGATTTATGCGATTTGACCCTCAATTGACCATTAAGCTCTCAATTGTCTTCAATTTGACCCCTGACTAAGCACAATTGGCCTGGAACAATTCAATATGGTCTCCGAAAAATCCAATCTTCTCAATTGAACCCGAATTAAGCCCTTAATAAAATTAATTTGACCAATTTAAAGTATAATTAAGTCCTTAAACTTAATTAAATCCTTCAATTAGACCCTAAATTAATTCCCAAACATTATTTCCCTTTAAATTGATTGACGATTAAATCAAATCGGCCCATAAAAATATAATTATGCCTTTTGACTTAATTTTTATACAGATTTATCCAATAATAAATTATTTTAACCTTGAATCTACATTTTCTTTTATTTTGGGGACAAAAGAGATACAATCAGATTCTTGAAAACATCCAAAATTTCCACATTGATTTTTTACCAACACTAGCCCCTTTTATTTTATTTTTGTTATTTTTGGTTAGATTTAGGGGAATAACCTAGAAATAGGGTTATGACAATTGTATATAGGTTTGATATATATGTAATGGAGTATTGTTCATGGATGTATCATTAATCACCCCAAGAATTACTTCAGATGGATTATTGTAGTGGAGTTGAGGGTTTTATTAACTATGCAATATCTAATATGAGAAATATTAGTGGAGACAGTATTAGATATCAATGTAGAAGGTGCAAAAACCAATAGCTTATTGATCTGGATGTTGTGACAATGCATCTTCTACAAAATAAAGGTTCATGGAGGAATATTTGTGTATGCAATTGGGGGGGGGGGGTGGAAGTTGTCTAGGCTAGGTTAAAGCAAAATAAGCGAAAATTATATAAAGCCAAAATTTATCAATAAAATAAACCTTGGTCACAAGTCAACATCCACCTACAAAAATCAGAACTGATCATGGAAACGACACGTCAATTTATATTCTGAATATTTATCTCTTCTTAACATTGGTTTGTTAATGGATTCATCGTATAACTTACCCTAACTATCAAATAACCACAGTGTCTGTACTAGTAATTTGATTTAATGGCAGCATTAAAAACTAGATAAATTAATCAATTAAGAAACACATTTTTTTGCAATATATGTTTAATTCGATTGAATATTCTCCCTAAGATTAATAACGTAGATCCGTTACAATTATTAACTTAGTTGCTTCACAAATTCATATGCCATAACTCCAGTTTTGATATCAAACTTAGCAATAGATTGTCTACAATAATAACTTTGAGTCCGCTCTTAGCAATTAAATAAACAATCATAGGAAAATAAGCATAGGAGAACAAACATATTCATCATATAAACTGAAAAATTAAGGTAAAAATAGATCTTACAGTTCTTGAAATCTGAAGGTTTTTGTGTCCTTGCAACCAAGCAAAAGAGAACATTATTTAGGGTTTGAAGGAGGAAGATTTGTGTTTTGTTTGCTATTGGCCGCAGTCCTTTGTTGCCTCTCCTCCTTTATATATGCTTAGAAACCCTAGTTTCTATTTTACAAAATAGTCCTTCCTTAAGTTGGCAGAATTTAGTTATTCCTTGTAAAAATCATATCTCATTCATAACATATCATTTTGCATTGAAATTTGGGTAGTTTATAGTCCTATGAGTCTTGAATCCAATAAAATTGTGTTTGTATCAATCAAATTTCTGTAGCTCCAGATATTAAAGTTGGAACGTGGAAAGGTTGACATAGGCAGATTGCAAGATTTGACTTTGAAGGATGCGATTTACATGCTCTTCCTTATTTTATTTCTTTTTACTTAGCTTTAAAGAAATTTATGGATGTTAGCTTTTGAATACCATTGGAATCACTTCATTTCGATCTCTAAAGCTTCTGCTCTACACACAAAACATGGACTAAAGGTCAAATATGTCAATTAGCTCTAATTACCTATTTTTTTGCATCTTTCATCCAAAAATGCCTTCAGAAAATAAAAATAAAAAGATGAATATCGAGACATTTTATACACAAAACATATGCAAAACACTAGGTAAATATGGACGAATCTATCAAATAATATGGTCGCATCACTCTGCTGCTCAAGCGTCTTTGATGAAGCAGTGTCTTGATGAGTTTTGTAATCTCTCTAGTCAAAAGGTTAGCTTCAAAAAATCTTCTATTTGTGTTTCCCTAAACACTAATGTTGATTTAACAAACTCTATTGCTACTATTAGTGGTTCCCCCCTCACGCTTGTCTTGGTAAATATCTTGGTGTGCCCCTTATCCACTCTCTAGTCTCCAAAACTACTTATCAAGAGATCATTGAGAAAATATAGAAAAGACTTTCATCTTGGAAGTGTAATTCTTTGTCTATGGCTGGTAGGATTACTCTTCTCCTTGGAAGTGTAATTCTCTCTCTATGGCTGGTAGGATTACTTTTCTCCAATCTGTTACAACTGTGATCCCTTTTTATACTATGCAAACAGCCCCCCTACCTATCTCTATTTGTAACAAGTTGGATCAGATTAACAGAAATTTCCTATGGGGGCACACTCCTAAGACAACCAAGACTCATATGGTCAAGTGGGAGACGATGTGTAAACCAAAATGGTGTGGTGGCTTGGTCATTAAAAAATCTGCTCTCATGAACCAAGCTTTGCTTGCTAAAACTGGTTGGCGTCTCTTACAGCATAAGCACGGTTTATGGGCGCAGGTCTTTAAGACCAAATATTTGAAGCATAGGGGAGTCCTGGATGCAAAGGATTTGCATCATAAATATTCCTCTAGTATCTAGTGGTGTATTTATTGGTATCCTTGAGGCTAAATTATGGGGTATTTATTGGGGGCTTAATTTGTCTTGGGACTATGGATACCGTGATGTGGAGATTGAGTGTGATTCTTGTGTTGTTGTCACTCTCTTAACTTCTTTTATGGTCTCAACTCACCCTCTATACAAACATCATTTTCTACTATAAAATGAAGATTCATGACCATTGGTGTTGCACAATTAAGCACATTTACCATGAACAAAATGTAGTTGTTGATGCTCTAGCTACCATAAGTTATAATATTGGTTTTGGCCTCCACGTCTATGAAAAGACTCTTGACTTCCTTCAAGATATTCTTGTTGCAGATGCTAGGGGTGATGTGAGGCCCTGTTCTGCTATTTTGTAAGCTTTTTGTTTTTCTTGGGCTTTTAGCCCCCTTCTTATCAAAAACAAAACTATTTCTTGCATGCGCAACAAAATAATTAGTTATTTATAATTTAAAAAAAAAATTATCTTTTTTTAAGATCAAATGATTTTTTTGCGTTGAAAAAAATATGGTTCTGGCCGCGACAAAACACAGGTAAGTGGCTAGAATTATTTATAATTTCAAAAGAAATATTTCTTGGATGCACAGCAAAACAATTAGTTATTTATAATTTTAAAAAATTATATTTTTTTAATCAAATTTTTTTTTGCGTTGAAAAAAATATGGATCTAGCCGCGATAAATTGCGAGTAAGTGCTAGTATGATTTATAATTTTTAAAAAATATTTCTTGCATGCGCAATAAAACAATTAGTTAATTCTAATAATAGTGTATAATATTCAGAAAATTTATTTTAAGGAAATTAAATCCTTGTATAGTCAACAAACTACACTGCAATAAAGCATTAATTAACAATTGCAAGAAAGCATTAACTATGAAAAAAGCATGAGCTGAAGAGAGAACTAATGAGGTTAAACGCTGCACTGTTCCAGTCCACAATGCACTAAATGTGGGTGAACAGTGCAGCCTTGATCTATTTTAGCTTTTAGGATAATTATTGTTTTACTAATTATGAATGCTTCAAAATTTATTATAATTCCTCATCATTTTTGAAAAAGTGGTTCCTTATTCTTTTGAAGTAGCATAGAAGTATGAGTAATATATTGTTTGGTCTTATCATTTTTTTAATAAATTTTTAATTTGATTTTAAAAAAGAAAAATTAATCTTCAAAATATATCAACGCCAAATTAAAAAAAAAAAACTAAGTTAAGAATGATACAGTTTTCTAATAAATAATTATAGACTCGATATATGCACTCTCCATTGAGAACCCTTTCTAGGTAAATTCTTTTAATCCTTAAATTTTCTTTATGTGGTCAATTCTAAATTAGTTGAGTCTCTTTCTTTTTTCAATGTGACATCATTGCTCATATCCATTAAGACTTTACTATTTTTTTTTTAACTTCTTAGTAATATTAAAATTGATTCCAATAAATTTTATTTTATTTTAAATTAACTTGATTGATTAAATATTTAAAATATATTTTTTAATCATATTCAAACAACACAATAAAATTTATGTTAATAAAAATAATTTTAATTTCTCCTGAAGAGAATTTGAAAAATTGAAAATAAAAATTTAATATGATTTAAAAATGAATTTTAACCCAGTTATGATTAGATTTTTCAGGAGCTGAAGATGTTCTTCTTCAATTTGTTTTTATAAAAACTAAACATGTTCATATGATTCATGCTAAAGGACATTGATTAGGGTCATATTAAAATTGGTAATCTCTAGTGGTAAATTATTGTGCATCTTAATTCACATGCACGCGTGCGATTATTGGCATTATCTTTCGTTAGTGGGCTGTCCGTGATTTAGTTATTTAGAGTGACTACCTACTGATTTAGTTATCTAGTCAATGCGGGTTAATGTTGTTTTTGTTACCTCCCAGGTCACCTGTCTGTCTTTATTCAAATTCTATGGATGAACAAGTCCAAGTGGGCTGGATGAAAAGATGCTTCTGGTAGCATTTTCTTTTACCTGTTGATATATTTATGTAAACCCGCGCAGCATAAACGGCCTAATTGTAGATCAGTAATCTCCAATTGATGAACTAATTTAGTCCTGAAAGTAAATTAGTCATTGACTTGCTAAGAAGACTAGCTAGCAAACAAAGGTAAAGAAGCCGAAGGCCGACCGAATCTTATTGACTACTAATGATATCTCTCCCACCATTGCTTTTACCTAATCCTCTCTTGTATTTTCAGGCTAAGATCCCACAAAAAATGACCAGAACAAGAAGGGCTATTACCTTTTTCAAAATTAAAATTAATCTTTATCTTCCTTGGAAGCACAAGAATGCGAGTTCCATGAACTGATTGGATTAGGTTTTGCATGAAATATATCTATATATATAGTGGAGACAACCTTGGTCAAAACTTGCCTAACATGCACTTTCACACCTATCAGCCTCGTCTAATTCACTGTTTATGTCCTTGTTGGTTAATTTATGCTATATATTCGTTTCATACCATTTACAAGGATAACAGGAAAAGAAAACACGCTATTTATTGAGCGGTCATCCAGAGCCACTGATTCATAACTCTTATATATATATATATATATATATATATATATATATATATATATATATATATTCTGGATCTAGAAAATTAATTAAACCATAAATGGAAAGCTCCTAGTTCACCTCATGATCAACTGCAGAATACAGCAGTAATTCGGCGTTTGTATAGATTGATCAATTCAGTTTTGTCTGGTCTCCGGGATGAATCTGTTAGCTAGCAGTGTGGCCTGCAGTACATGGATTTCCATGCTGCCGTGTACATACAGAGCGGGTAATTAAGGTTATCAATATATAAAGATGGATCACAACCAAAGCCAGCTTTTCTGAAAGATGACGACCTCTTTGTTTTATCTTTGACCGTTGAAGATGGCAATTCATGATGAGTTAGTGAAGAAGAATGGAACCAGACAGTTACCAACTTAATTACCAACATGGTCGGTTAAAGCTTAATCAAGGATCATGAACCCTTATTGGATTTTCTATCCATGGGTTTGTCTTTCACCTTTCTCATCACCTAAACAGCTGGAAATCACTAAGAACGTTTTCTTGACTTTAAGAAAACAAATTTAATAAAAAGGCAGTTAATTACCCTTTATTGCATGCTAAATACATACTTAGCGGCAGCTCGCCTCAGCCAGTTTCATTAAAAACAATTGCTTTCTCGCCCGTATCCCTCGTCTCATGATTCGTATGATCCTTTTAGTGCAGAATCCCGTGAAGCTGGTGAGTCATGCATTGACTCGGCACCTTTTATAACAGAGGCGTTCAGTGCATGCTCAACCTATTCATTCTGATTTTGATTCTGATATGCACCTTTCTTTTACTCCCGATAAAAAAAAGAAAAAGAAAATATATATATATATATATATATATACACTGTGAAATCATAACACAGATGTTCATTTATGTAAGCGATGATTTCCCATCATATCTAGGAAAGCAGTGTCTTGTATATTTTCCAAATGATCCCGATCAATTGACTAGAAAAAACAATGAGCACGGGAACATGAAAAGACAGAAACTTACGTGCTTGCTTGCTGTCATGTGTAAGCCTGAGGACCGTGCTTTTAGTAGAATTTTCCTCTGTTGGATTAATATTGAGAAATATTGACGATCGACGAGGATGACCAAGGTACCCACATATTTCTTTATAGATAATATATATATTGTTTTTGTTTGGATTAAAAAACGTCAATCTCTCAGAACTTCGCGTATGGTCCCACCCTCCATTGTTCTAAAGCCACCAAAACGAGGAAAAAAGAAAAGGGGGTCCCAGTGGAGCTAAAGACGGGGAAGAAAATACCTCATACCCCCACTCGTACTCTCTTTCACTGCGCAAGAAGCAAGCAAACCCACAGCAGCTAAAAGCCAAATCTTTCCATCGTACAATAAAAACAAATAAATAAGAGAAAAATAGCGCACCACCAAATTAAGCTCGCCCATAATTATAGCTGCTGCCCATTATGACTATATATCTTGTCGTATGAATATAATATATACAATCCGGGCACGGCAAAGACCGCCGTGCCCTTCATAAGGACACGGGTGGTCCTGTGTGCGGAAGGACAGGCTTCGTCATTTGCCGCCTACTGACCCTAATTAGAAAGATACTACGAACCCTATTAACGACGGAAAAGATCATCGAGATAACTAGATAAGGTATATAGTCGAGAAAAAAGGCAGCGGGAAATGATACGGCCAAAAAGTTCCTGCATGCACTCGCCTACAAATGGTTTATTCCGATTCACACATGATTTTTTCTCATCTCGATCTCATCCACGGACGAACCATTTGGCGGACTTTCGAATATATAGATAAAAGTCGATTGACGAATATAAGATTACCATATTATCCCCACAGGAAACTAGTGCTGTGTTTGGCTGAAAGAGGATCTAAAAAGCCACATCCATTTACAAAAGTTGAGAAGATTATTAAAAGCGAGGATATTCCCCCCTTTTACAAAAAACCCCATATCTTCCCATTCTTTTTTTTCCATACCCTAAAATTCTCCACGATCTAAGACCCTACTAAAATATTACAAAAAAAAAAAAAAAAAACATTTCATTTCCGTGTTAAGAGTTTTCTTTCCTTTTCTACCGCGAAAGTGTTTAGAACTCTCTAGGGTCAACAAAAATTGACAGGCCGGGTGTTGATTTCGTCCAGTCACCAACAGACCCGTCGCTGTAGTCCTCCCCGAGCCTCTTGATACACCACAAATCCTCTGCGCACGATAGCATTTTCCAGTGAGGTATTCCTAACTTGAGCGGTTCGCGATTCGCCACCTCTGTAACCACCACTCCACATCCACTCTCTTTACCCAAATTATGCACGTGGCCACACAACGCTTTCATCATCTTAGCTGCGCGTGGCCCTTCACCTCCCAAACCATACATAAAATACAACCCAAAAGGCCTAAACACCGCAGGTACCGAAGGTAACCTCAAAAAAGGCAACGCCTTGTCGACAGCTCTCGTTGTTTTAGCAAATGTCCGTTTCAAACGCGACGCGCCACGCACTTCAAGTCTAAAAACATCCTTGCAGTTCCACACGCTAAGCACGGCCCACGATTCAGGCGGGTCGGATAGGAAGCTGTCCGACCCGGCCCACGACCCAGATTTCAAACCGCCGCGCGGCACGGCCAAGAAATTCCCCACGTTCAGCTTGTTTTTGAGGACGGAGTCAATGTCCCGAGGGAAGAACTCGGTGGTGGAGAACCGTCGTCTGTACAGAATCTCGGCGTCGGACGGGGTGAGCTTAATGATTGCCACCCGGTTTGATACCGGGACTCGGTGGGCAAAGACCGGGTTGACCAGGATTGAAGGGGTACGGAACTTGGAGTAGCCGCATTTGTCGGTGAATAGGTTAACGGAAGCGTTGTTGTCGTTTTCGGTTGCTATGTAGGAATATTCAGCGCCGTTTTGACGAAACCAGTCCTCCATCTGATGCACCAATTTTAGGCCTATGCCCATCCTCCTGAGAAAAAGATTGGGTTAAATGAAAAGAATAGGATGCAATTATTAATACGAATTAACACCATCATTGCCATTGAACATTAAAGACAAGAGATAGAAAGATGTTTCTATGTCTTAATAATATTAAAATGGTTCGACCCACTAATTATAATAATCATTTACACTAGTCTTGCACTGTACTGTACTATATGGGAACGAAAAACAGCATTTCTTTTCATAACGTAAAGCAAATCCATCTCTTCAATCCGATCAAGTTGACGACAAAACGCAAGAGAACAAAACATAGCATTAGCATCCAAGTTGATTTGTTTGGAATAGCAAGTAGAATGTGGGGTCATTTTTAATTGGGAGATTTCGGAGCCAGAGACGAAGGCCAGGAGTACTTACCGGTGCGAAGGAGAGACACGAAGGCCTAAAATGTACGCAGCTTTGGTGTACACAGGGACGGGTTTGGCGAGGTCATTGTAGGAGTAGTTTTTCACATTTCTTGAAAGCTTTTTGCCACATGTAACGGTTTTGATGCAGCCTCTTATCATCCCCACTATCTCCTCACCCATCTCTGCCACCTATTAATTATATTCACAGCACACGGTTATTGTATGATTCGTCAATTTCGTTTTTTCTAACGACAGTAATTTCCTGGCAAAGAAAATCAAGGATAAATAAACGCTCGTATGTACCAGCATGAGGAAAGCAGGGGAATTGCGGACCCTGCAAATCGGGTCGCCCAGGAGGTCGGTGAAGAGAGAGAGCTTGCCGCTGGGACCGACCTCACATCTTCTCTCTACTTCTTCCACACCAACTCCATCTTTTCTTGGATCAAATTCTCTAACCACTATCATGCTCGCTCTCTCTTCTACCATAATATCTATGTATATCTATATATATATGTAGGTGTCTGTGCGTAAATATATATATATAACTGGTGTTTGTGATTAGTCCGATCACAACAAGAGGAGATAAAATGAGGTGAGAGGACCTTAAAGAGCAACACCTTCAGTTAGGATTGCAAGAGGGACTGCACGTTTATATAGAGAGAGAGGGGGAGAGGAGGAGAGTGAATAACTTGTGAAATAAGCAAGGAAAGACTCAAGAGCAAAGGCTAGAAGAAGCTACAAGCCCTTCGAAATTAGAGAAACCAAAAAAGAGAACATATTTGAAACAGCTAAGATATAGCATAAATAAATAAATAATTAACAAGAGAGAGAGAGGAAATCAAAAGGGTTCGGCAAGCCCTTTGAGTTTCAATTTGTGGTTGTTTTTTGCTCTCTTTTGCTAATAGGTGGGGAGTAGTTCTCCATTGCAGAGACTCATGTGCCACTTATGTACCTATAAATACCTGAATTTCGTGTTTTTTATATATATAAATTAAAAACAAAACTCTCTCTCTCTCTCTCTCAACAATCGCCTCACCTCTCTTTCTAATTTTATTTAATTCAGTGCTTTTCAAGTCCCTATCTCTCCATCTCCCATCTGTCTGTCTACATGTCCTTTATTTCTCTCTCCCTCTCTCTCCTGCTGGTAACAATATTATTAATAAATGATTATCCTTTCAATATATAGTAATTGGGTAATAAATAAGAAATGCTCATCATCATCAAAAAAAAAACAAAGAATGGAAGAGGAAATGGCGGCTATGGCTGCGCAGTTCTCCCTCACTTACTTGTATTTGATTTTAACCATAGACGATGCGTTGCCATCATGACACCGTTAGTAATCATTACCTTTATTTTACCTCTCTTGCTCTCCCTCTCTTCCATCCATCCATCCATCATCATACCCATTTTAATATCATGTCACTACGAGGGATTACAATTTCGACCGCATCGGATGAAGTTTTGGTCGAGTTACAGTGATACCTCAAAAAAAAAAAAAAACAGGTTTGGATAGAATATAGATGTTTTTCTACCCTACCTGAAATATTATCTGAATCCGACCCGAGTTATATTGAGGCCCGTTTCAAATTGCTTTTGAAATTATTTTTAAAAATAATTTTCATTAAAAAATATATCAAAATAATTTAAAATATTAAAAGCACTAAAAATATTTAATATAAAAAAAAAATTAATTTTTTTCCCTTAATTACAACCACAAAAATTACTGTTAAACACAAAATCAAATATACATATATATGCAAAATAAATACCCTTATTCATATAAAAGATTGACTTAACGGTATCATCACATCCCATTATTATTTATATTTTATTGATGAAAACAAACATAATATTTGGTTTTTTATTTTCAAAATACCCTTAAAAAAATAATGTTTTTCAAATTAATTAATATTCATGTTTTCAGATTATTTAATCAAAAAAATATTTTTGATATATTTATAAATAAAAATCATTTTAAAAAATAATGACCGTAACATTTACAAACATTTTAAATTTTATTATATATTTATAAAGTTGCGTTAATCGGTAAAAGTGCAACTATTCAAAATGTCATTTTGTTAAAAATATTCTCTATTGTACTGGTTTAAAAATTTTGGTGCTGTAGACTATGTTATTGAAATAAATAAATAAAAACTCTTTTTTAATTCTCTTGCATCTTATGTACACCCATCATCATCATCATCTTCTGTTTGTGGAGTGTCCCTAATCTAATCTAGATGATAATTATTAGATTTGACCTTAGTAAATCTCATATTATATTATTTATTTTTTTAACAAAGTTTTTGAAGTCTTGGAGCTTACGGTTAAATGCATGTTTGTGAGGCTGAATTTGTTTATAAAAAAAAATTTTTGTTAATAAATGTATTAAAAATAATATAATTTTTTTTAATTATTTTTGACATATGAAAATAATTTAAAAATACTAAAATATTTTAATTTAAAATCAAAAATAATTTTTTTTTTCCTAAAAGAACTTTTGAAAATCAATGCTTGCCTAAATCTCATTTAGAATAGGTCAATTTACTCTAGTTTGATCAAATTATCTCATGTTTGATGAGGTCAATTTCTACATAAATTTTAAATACAACAGCAAGGCTAGTCAATTTGTCAAGCTAAGTTTTTGATTAACCTATCGAACTAGATTGAGTTTAATAATTATAATTAGAAATCAATAAATTATAGTGCGGAAAATACTTTTTATAAATAGTTGTTTTTAAAATCTAACGGAAGAGCCATGAACATGATGGTGCATAGCAGCATGTGTTCAATTTTACAAGAGGGCATTAGTTATTTTTGACATACGGTTTCGGAATTTAAAAACTCCAACGGCGGAGAGGTGAGAAGTGGCAACGTGGGCAAGTACCAGGAATTTCGGCCGTTGATTATTAAGTGGGCTACAAAAAGAGGGTTTCCTTTTACAATCAGCAGTAAATACTTTGCGTTTTGGTAAAGAGTGAATAGTGGAGTTGAAGACGACAAGTAGCTTTTCCATGATTATCCACGAATTTAAAGATGAACGGCCACGATGACCTGAACCAGATTTTTTGGCTGTGCCGCCACAATCCACTTTTTTGAAAAAGGAAACATATTTCACTGTACCTATCATTACTTCTACATGTAGCTGAATCTACACCCTGCATTATCTAGATCATCTTTTCTGTAAATCGTGACAGCCTCAACAGTGGCCCCGTCACTTCTCTCTTCTTCTCTCACTAGTTAGTAGTCAAACTTAAAATACAAATGATAAGGTTCAAAGCCGGTGAAGTTAAAACTTAAAACACAAGATTTATTAAATAAATTATTTCAAATAAAAAAAATAACAATCAAAATAATAGATATTAGATTTGACAAATAAAAAGGTTTGGAAGAGAATGAAATTAAAAAAAAAATCTCAATTTCTTCCGTAAATTATATCAAATAAAAATATATAAATAAAAAACAAAAACACAAGAAATGTTGAAAGATAAATTAAAAAATAGATAAAAGCCAAATTAATGAGAAAAAAAACTTTTGAAACTAATAGATAAAAAAAATTGAAAGATGATGAAATTAAAATAAAAATCATAAATTATTTCTAATAAAACAAATAGCAATAAAAAACAAGAACCAAATCTAATAAATAAAAAAACTATAATTAAAAAACAATCAAAATAATGAGGACTAAAGTTGATATAAAAAATAATTTAAATCAAATTCTAAGAGAAAAATTGAAAAGAATAATAAGAAAAGGATTTAAAACAAAAACATATAGCAACAAAAAAAATTAAAGCAAAGTTGATATTTTATAATTCTTTTCAACTTTTAAAAAGTGAATTATATCCAAAATAAAAGAACATATTTTTCGTAAAACAAGCTAAATTTTTATTTGACTATAAAATATTTGTCATATATCAGTTTTCAAATAATAAAAAAAACAAGAAAAAATCTGAAAAGTGATTTATGAAAAACTAATTTTCATGAAATAAATAGGGTCCTAATCACCTGCATAAAAGCAATGGATCCCACCTCTATTAGAAAATTACGCGGGTGTTTTGTGTAGAATTATTTTTTAAAAGATTGTCTTTGTATGAACAATAGTTTATTACTCTTGATTTGCATATAAATAAATATATCTATCAAACTGTTAGTGGGGCATGCATTAGGATTAGTATATTAAAAATAAATAAATAAATATTTTTTATTATTATTTTCTTTCGTGCCCTCGCGCGCGCGCGTGTGAGAACGCACTCGCTAGAGAATAAGACAGGTTTCGTGCATTGAAGCTAGCGAGCGTCCATGGCATGTATATTATAATAATTATGGCAGATTGAATGTGAGGTTAATTAGTTTGTTGGTATGCTAATATTTGGACTCCTCCTAATATTGTCCTAAGCAATCTCTTAATGGTGATGTGAAAAATGCCTAAAAAGCCACAGGCGTCTGAATGCTTCAAGCCTTTTTCAAGGACAGTTAGGCGTAATAAAGTATTGTTAATTGTTGATTATAGAAACTAGGAGGAGGGGGATATTTTCGAAGCCTATTGACTTGTTTTTTTTTGGATGACGGGGGAACCACGTGGACCGGAAAGCGCACATTAGTGGGCCCTATTGACTTGTTGAAATTAAAAGAAAACGAAAACGTATGTCGGCCATGTTCTTTTCTTATCAGAAAAGAAGAGGAACGTCATCCTTTTTTCAAATAAATATATACTTTAATTAATCGGAAATAATTCTATAAATCCAAAACCTAATTCAGTTCTTGTTTTATTTTTTATTTTTAATTATTATTTTAATGAATTCCGATTCGAATCCAGAGGCTAGCTTCTTGGAGCTCAAGGCCCATGTATAGAAGATCGCTCGGATCAAAACGCTTTCTCACGTTTTTTCCCTAATTTGTTTTTATTAATGTGGATATATAAGACAACTTGCATGTACCTCAATTAATTTTTAGAGGTTTTAAAATTAATAATTATTTAAATTTTCAGTGACCATCATATTAACAACCACAGAGCTTGAACATGACACCACTGAAAGAACAAATCTCTTAATCTCATACTCTTACCACTGGACCAACTACTAAATAGTTTTTTTCCCTAAATTTTGAGGTTAGTGAAGAAGCTTAATGCACTTTCAAAATATACTGTCATTATCGTGATAACTTTCTCATGTTTTTTTCCCTTAACTTTTTTATTAACGTGATATGCGGGTCAACTTGTGGATAACTCGATTAATTTTATCGGTACTAAAATTAATGATCATGTAATTTTTTATGATCATTATATTAATAACCACATAGCTTCAAACTGAGAACCCAAAGAGAGCAGATCTCTTAGTCTCTTTTACTACTAGATCAACTACTAAATAACTTTTTTCTCCAAAGATGGGGATAATTGTTTCCTCCGATCCAAGTCGGAAGAAATTAACTCCCTCCTGCTTATACGTAGTATTAATATGATTTTAAGTTAATTTCTAATAATAAAAAACCTTCAGCGTTATATATACATTTTTGGGTATCATCTTTATTTTTAATCAAGAAATGAAAAGCTATTGTCTAAACTAAATAAAATAAATAAATAAAAATACATAAACCAACAAAACAACAAAAAGTTGTTATAACAAAAAAAAGTAGAAAGTTTTTTTTTTTTTTTTTTTTTTTTTTGGTAAAGATCGGGGCAAATGCCCTTCTAAATTAATCGAGGAATAGTAGACCCAATCAGGTCATAGTACAGCAAAGTATAAACTCCTGCTGGTGGGTCAGTTATAATATCCGACCCTCTATCTATCAAATCTCTAGTTAGCCCAAAGTTTGCCAACCAATCCGCCACACAATTGGCCTCTCTGTAAACATGAAATAATCTCACTTCCCAATCCCTGCCCAACATATCCTTAATTTGCATAACAAGGTTATAGTTTCTATCTACCCTCACAATATCCCCATTAATAATCCCAACTACACTTTTGGAATCTGTCTCTAAAATAACTTTTCTAAACCCTTTTTCCCACGTAAGCTGTAACCCAACATAAATAGCCCATAATTCTGCAGTTATGGACGAACAATAACCAATATTTCTCGCAAACCCCCCTGCCCAAGTCCCCATATGGTCTCGAATAACTCCTCCAGCACCTGCCATCCCAGGGTTACCCTTACTGCATCCATCCACATTGAGCTTAATCCATTCCTCCACTGGGTATTTCCAACCAATGTTATCGATCTTTGTATCGCCATTTGCCCCATTACCACTTTGCAGCTGGTTCTTACTATCTCCAACCATTCTTCTAATAGCCAATACAGTCCCAAACCAATTACCCCTGTCTCAAAAAAAAAAAAAAAAAAAAAAAAAAGTAGAAAGTTAATCATTATAAAAAAGCAAAAAACAGATGAACATATAAATATTTAACCTGGCTATTATATTTATTTCATATATATGTTTTTATTTATTTTATGTTAAATGTTAGTTTTGGTTCCTAAGAAGAAACAAATTCAATTTTTATAAAATTTAATAGGATAAATCCACAGCAATCTTTTTGAAACATTATAAAATTAAAAAATAAAATAAAAATAAAAAAATACTATTTAAAAAAACATCGAACTAGAGAGAATAAAAATAAGAGAGGGTATTAATAAAAAATTAAATTAAAAAAATCAAGACAAGGTAATAAAATAAAAGAAAAGAATTAGGCATTGCTGCACCTAGAAGAACAAGCCCACGTGTGTGGCTAGGGACCCAAAAATCTAGGCATTACCTGATTATATTTTTTTTCCTTGAAAGTGTTGTCTGTTTCAGTTTTTTTCCTAAATAGATATCAGGCTATTTGTCGTGACAGAAAATGTCATTTTTTATTTTCTTTTTTCATGATTAAAAATTTAAAATTCAATTTGTTAAGCTATGTATATTTTTTAATTTATTTTAACTTGAAAACATCTTAAAAATTTGTAGAAATTTAATAAACCCATTTTCTATCTCAAAATAGCCTTTGATCTCTTAAAAAATAAAAATTAAACAAAACTAAAAAATAAATTTAAGGTCCACTCTCAAAGACAAATCTATACACATCAAAACTAAAGTTATTTACGGTTGAAATCTAGTCACTTAAGAGCTTTCTAAGTCCCCTAAAAAAACTATTTAAACTCCACTCTCAAAGACAAAGTCATATACACTAGAATCCAAGTTATTTGTGGTTGAAATCTAGTCATCCACAAGCTTTCTCTCCTCTAAAATCTCTCAATGACTTTTCTCTTTCTTTTCCCCCCTCAAGATTTAGAAATTCAAATGTACATAAAATAATAAAATAAAGTGTAGAATGCGAAAATCATGAGAAAAAAATGGCAGAGATCAAATTATGGTTTCGCATGCCTTTTAGGACAAAGATCATTTCATCTTTCATGTCAATTTTGGTTTTTTTTGTTTTTTTTTTTATCTATTTTGGTTTTTTAATAAGATAATAGTTAGTTATGTAAAATTGGTCGTTAGCATAAATAAAATTTATAAATAAAATTGGGTCAGAGAGGAAGATATCATAAATAAGATTTACTATATAGATGTGATTATATATATATATATATTCAAGAATCTATAATTATATAAATATACATGTCAAGATTATTGTTATCTAAATCTAATTTATAATACTTTATATGAAGGTGATATGAGTAAGAGCTCCATCATGGCTCCCGATTTTCGCAAAAAAAAAAAAAGAGTCAACATATCCATGCAATATGGCATTTTGTCCTTTTTTATCACACTGAATTTGACGAAGGAAGGAAAGTGGAATAAATGGTGATCATGCATGGCAGGTTGACATTGGATGGGCAATGATGTATATGATGTGAATGATGCATGATACTAACATCGAGAACAACGAAGGTAATTAGAATTAGGGCGAGGGCGATCGACGATGACAATTATATATGAACGATCGAGTTTATCATGAATCAAGTACAGAAATTAAGACAAAACTACTTTGAGAAATCGATGAAACAAATAATATTTGCAGCTGTTATTGTCATGTAAGAATAAAACTAGTAGTTTCACAAGATATCAAAGACAAGAAAACCATTCGTGAGGTGTCTTTTTTTAAAGAGAATAAAAAAGAAAATCACATGTTTCGTATCCAGAAAATTGACGGTCAAAATTGAAGAAGCATATTTCATAATATATACTTGGTTCATGGAAAGTATTAGGATTAGAATAAAGTGACTCTGGAAATAACAACTGGTGATGTGTGTGTGTGTGTGTGTATGTGTGTGTGTGTGTATATACATATATATATATTCTCGCTCATCATTAAATAATCCTTCTCGCTTTAGATGATACTAAAAATCCACCAACATTTTAGTCATCATATTATTCCTTGTCTAGATTATTACCGAGGGTCCACTAGATTTGGAATCAAAGAGAGAGTTATTTGATGTCGATTTGAATAGGAGTAACAAAAGCCAAAGACCTTGATTTGTTGACTCACTTCAACTGAGAGCTATTCGTGGAGATGAGGCAATTAAGAGTCTCTCCTCCACAGGCTATATGGTTCGGAATCTTACTTGTTTAAGAATTAATAAACTTGATCATTGAACTGGTGATCAGATCAAAATAAGAAGATCATGGTGACGAAAGAGCTGACAGACTCGTTAATCATAATAAAACACATGATTCTTGCGAGAATTCTGGCTTTTGTTCCATTTTCAACCTTCGTTTTGTTCCTTTGGTAAAGCGTTAGAGCTACACGCAAACATTTTTTATGCCGATAATGGATGGATCAAGAAACGAATGCATATTTCCATATGATTTTGTTCTAAATTGGCCAATCAGTCGGAGATAAAATTATTAAGGTTTCAACTAGCTAGGACCACAACTCCACAACTCACTTGAACAGAAACCCTAATATCAAGACCACGATTGTAAAATACACACATACGTGCATGTGTGTGTGTGTGTCGAGTTCAATAAAGAAGGAGAACATGGGTCCTCGACACGTATCATGTTAACATGTTTCACCCGGATGATAAATTACACAAATAGTGAAACACGGTGAAGAGACAAATGCCAGGACAATTGCCTCGAAATGATAATGGTAAGGATTCTGTTCCCTTATTTTTGTAATCTAGCTTATGACTCGTACAATCCTTTTTACCCCCATCATATTCTAATCAATAATGCTCGCAACGCACAACCACCATTGTAGGGCCAAAACGGAACAACAAGTCCTTATATCAGGTTATGTCTCTTCTCGGATATCGCATGCAGAGAAATTAGAAAACATGATGACCAAAGTTAATCCATGTTGAATAATCTGGAACCCTAGCTATTCCATGCCTGTATGGCAAACCAACATGAAACACTAGAAAAATCATCAACTAGGTAACATGTAGACAATCATTTTGCAAAATGTCTTGCCGAGGAAATAACAAGGTTGTTAATGGGGCGATTAAATATAGCTCAATACAGCTGGAAAGTAGGGATTTGAGCCTAAGATTTGAGATTATATGGGCAGTGGATAGTGTATGGCTCGAGAAATGATCTTGTAGTATTAGTTTAGTGCTAATCTTTTCTCCCTTCTTTCCCTCTTTGTTTTGTTCTGAAAATTAAAAACAAAGGTTGCCATTGACTTGTAGCATCGAGACCTTCAAAATTTGACCCGGCAAAAGTGATGATTTTATGGTCCAAAAAAGCATTTAAAAACTGGAAATATCTTAAATCCAAGATCAAAACAAAAAAAGAAGAGACCTTGTGCTGATGAAAATTGACCCTAGTTTGTTCCCTTCTCGTAACATGGTTTTATGGTCGGTGACATAAGAAAGCATCGTCTGAGTCTTGACCTTGTTGGCTGACCACCACGACCCATAATTCCCATCTTCTCATTTCACATATGTATTTTCCGATGATAGACCAGGGCACAAGCGATCTTTTGGTGACCAAATTGCCCCTTTTATATTTATCCATTTGCTTAAAAACTTGTTCCAATGGAGTACAGCTTTGAATGTTGGGGTTATGACAGAGGGAGGGAGACAGAGCAGAGATAGGGTTGATTTGGTGGTGTACTTGGGAGCTTGGCGAGCCAAGGGGGACTGCATTTAAGGAGCTGTCATTTCTCAAATTGTTAATTTTGTTTGGTTCTTAGCATTTTTGTACGCTAGGAGACCGACACTGCGGTGCGGCCCTGGCTCAGCCGAACCCCAGGATTATGCACCCATGTCTCATCACCCATCCCTTCTCTGCCCCATATAATCTTAGTTACTGTTTATATATCTTTTAAAATGACCTTTCCTCTGAATCACGTTTATCTTGACGCGTGTCCGCCTTGCGTTTGGCTCTTCTCTTCGTCCTCGTCGCAACCTCAAGATGAGTTCATCCATTCTGAACTTGTATATTAGTTCAAAACTTGCTATGCTCATATGGAGAAACAGAGAAAAGTAGATGCGCGAAATGAAAGAGTAAACAAAGGACATCCTTACATCGACGTGTCTGAAGTTATCTAGTATTTGAACTAGATGAACTCTCTGTTATTGTCCTCCTCCATGAAATACTTCTATCATAAATTTACGCTGTAATTGATTTTATTAAACATGAAATAAGTATTTCAAAGTTAAATCAAATATGAGGTACACTTATATTTAAGAATAAAACCATGTTAAATTTTAAGGGTTGTCGACAAAGTCCATAAGTCCTTGGTCCTTAGGAAGTTGTTCACAGTTAACACATAGTTTAAGGGATTTATGTTATTTATTTTTCTTGTTACATTTGTCATGTTATTGTGAACGTGAGCTACTTTCTAGCTAATCTTGTATATTAACCACGGTTATTCAATAAAGGCAAATCATTCAATCTAGTATAACAAAGGGAGGCCACGGTCTTCAGGGAGGCCACAGTTTTTTTGAGAGATTTCCAAAACACAAAGTGAGAGTAAACAAACAAAAAATAACAGTAGAGTCAAATAATTTTGCGCAACCTTGCATCCTAAAATTTGAGGGGATTATGAGCATTGAAACATGCTAATGGAGAATCTCTTACGTTCAAAAGAGTATTATTGAAACGGGGTTTGTACAGTCTGCACCTGGAGAAGTTTTAACTAGTGCATAGAGAAAAACTTTGGAGGAGACAAAGTTTAAAGATTTGAAGGTAAAAAATTATCTCTTCCAATCCATCGACAAATCCATTCCAAAGACAATTACTCAAAAAGACACAGCAAAGCAGTTATGGGATTCCATGAAGATCAAATACCAAGGAAATACAAGGGTGCAGCGTGCTCAACTTCAAATCTTTCCTGGAAATTTTGAGGTGCTGGAGATGAAACCTGGAGAATCTGTCACAAACTACTTTGAAAGAGTGATGCTGGTAGCAAATGACATGAGAAATCTAGGAGAAAACATATATGATGTGAAGATTGTAGAGAAGATTTTGCACACACTTACTAAAAAGTACAACTACATAGTTTGTTAAATTAAGGAGTCAAAAGATATCAATCATCTTTTAGTGGATGAACTGCAGAGTTCATTACTTGTTCATGAACAAAAATTTGAAAGGAATGACACAGATGATCAAGCACTGATAATTTATGATGAGAGAATCAGTGGCAAAGGTTGCGAAAGAAGCAATTACAGAGGAACAACTCGTGGAAGAATACTAGTATTCAATAGATCCATGGTGGAATGTTTCAGATGTCACAAACTTGGACATTTTTAGTATGAATGTCCAACTATGAACAAAAAAGCTCATTATGTAGAGCTAATAGAAAAGGATGAGTTGTTACTGATGTCATATGTTGAACTACATGAGGCAACATGGAATTATGCATGGTTCCTTGACTCAGGATGCTCTAATCATATGTGTGGATACAGAGGTATGTTTACCTATTTGGATGAAAGCTTTCAACATCCAGTTAAGTTTGGAAACAATAGTAGGATGACTGTAGTTGGCTAAAGAAATGTGAAGCTACTGTTGAATGGTGTTAATTATGTTGTCAATGAAGTATACTATGTTCCAGAACTCAAAAATAATCTCTTGAGCATAGGCCAATTCAAGAGAAAGGTTTAGCAATTTTAATTCAGGGAGGAGTTTATAATCTTTACCATCCAGAGAAGGGTTTAACCATTCAAACCCAAATGAGTGCCAACAGGATGTTCATCCTACTGGCTCAGCACGAAAGATGTCTCCACACAAGCTCTCAAGATCCCTCCTACCTTTGGCATCGACGTTACGACCACTTGAGCTATAAAGGTTTAAGAACCTTGTAATGGAAGCAAATGGTACATGGCCTTCCTAGATTTTCTTCCTCAAGCATAACCTGCACAAACTGTCTCAATGGGAAGCAACATAGAGAGGCCATGCCAAAGAGCAGCACATGGAGAGCAAGTCAGAAATTGAAACTAATTCATGTTGATATTCGCGGTCCTATCTCACTTGAGTCCAACAGTGGCAAAAGGTACACATTATGTTTCATTGATGATTTCAGTCGAAAATCATAGGTATTTTTATTAGTTGCGAAGTTGGAGGCATTGAATTGTTTTAAAAGATTCAAAGTTATGGTGGAAAAGGACACATTGATGCATGTAAAGTGTTTAGAGACTGATAAGGGAGGAGAATTTACCTCTCATAATTTCAATGAGTTTTGTAGACAATAAGGAATCAAAAGGCAGTTAACCACAACATACACACCACAACATAATGGGGTAGTCAAGAGGAAAAATAGAACCGTGATGAACATGGTGCGATCGATGCTCTCTGGTAAAAGGATTCCAAAGACATTCTGGGCAGAGACAATGAATTGGAACTTCTATATTCTTAATAGGTGTCCGACATTCACAATGACAAACATCACACCTCAAGAGGTATGGAGTGGGATAAAACCCTCAGTAGACCACTTACGGGTCTTTGGTTGTTTAGCCCATGTACACATTTCGGATGTGAAAAGGGGAAAGCTTGATAACAAGAGTTTTCCTTGTGTTTTATTGAATGAGTGAGGAGTCCATGGGGTATAGGTTGTTTGATCCTATTAGCAAGAAGATTGTTGTGAGTAGGGATGTAATTTTCGAAGAAGAAAAATAGTGGGACTGGGATGTGTCATATGAGGAACAAATTTGGTTAGATTTAGATTGGGGTGAGAATGAAGAAAATAATAAGGGAAACATGGAGAATGATGGAGGAGAGACTGGTGAGGGTGAAGAGGGATACAAATGAGAGACTGGTAAGGGTGAAGAGAGATACAGTGGTGTAGAGACCTATGAGGAAGATAGAATTGAAGATGCAGAGAGAGAGAGGGAGGTTCAAATGAAGTAGGTAAGAATGCAGATCCTACGATAAGTATGATGCTAGATGGAGGAGTAGGTGAGAATACAGATCCTACGGTAAGGATGATGCTAGATGGTGAAGTAGGTGGAAATACAGAGAATGCAGATCTTTGGTGAGGATGATGCGAGATGGAGGAAGAGAAAGGGGTCCTTTGGTGAGGATAATGTCAGATGGAGGAAGAGAAAGGGGTCCTCTAGTATGGCTACAGGATTAAGTTACTAGGGAAGATTTATCTGAATATGAGTCAAACATGACATTAGTTATGTCAGGTGATCCTGTTCATTTTGAAGAGGCAGTAAAAACTAACACTAGAGACTTGCTATGGATAGTGAAATCAAGCCGTAGAGAAGAACAAGACTTGGACACTCAATATGTTGCTAGTTGGAGCAAAAAAATGGAGTGAAGTGGGTCTACAAAACAAAATGGGATAAATTATATAGAGGTTTTCGCACCAATGACAAGGATGAATACAGTAAGGATGATTATTGCTTTAACAACTTAAAAAAACTGGAAATTTTTTCAGTTGGATGTCAAATCAACCTTACTTCATGGTGAGCTGAACGAAGATGTCTATGTTGAACAACTAAAAGGGTATGAGAAGAAGGGCAACAAACATTTAGTTTACAAGTTGCATAAAGCTTTGTACGGATTAAAACAAGCTCCATGAGCTTGGTTTAGTCGAATTGAGACAAACTTCATCAATGAAGGTTTCCTATGGTGTGAAAGTTAGCAAACATTATTCACTAAAAGAAGTAGGGAAGGAAAGATCATTATTGTAAGTGTTTAGTTGATGATTGAATATTTACTAGTGATGATGAAAATATGTTATCTGAATTCAAAAGTTTCCTGATAAGAGAGTTTGACATGTCAGATCTAGGGAAGATGCGGTTTTTTTTAGGGATTGAAGTACTGCAGAAATTAGATGGTATCTATATATGTCAAAAGAAATACGCACTAGAGGTTTTGAAGAGGTTTGGTATAATGGAGTGCAATTCAGTTAATAATCCAATAGTTCTTGGATGCAAAGTCAACAAAGATGAAAATGACATTAAAGTATATGAAACATATTATAAGCAGTTGGTGGGTAGCTTAATGTATCTCACAGCCACAAGACCATACATGATGTTGTCACTTGTCTCATAAGTAGATACATGTCTACACCTACAGAGCTCCATATACAAATAGCAAAAAGGACACTTAGATATTTAAGAGGGACTGTAAATTTTGGAATTCTTTACAAGAAAGAAGAAAGTGATGAATTACTTGCATTTATAGATAGTGACTTGCATTTACAAATAGTGACTATGCCGGGGACATGGAGGATAGAAAGAGTACAAGCGGATATGTATTTTTGCTGAGCTCTGGTGCGGTTTCGTGGAATTCTAAGAAGTAGCCAATAATGACTCTATCAACCACCGAAGCAAAATTTATGGCAGCCGCAATGTGCGTATGCCAAGCTCTCTAGATAAAAAAGATTTTGAAGGAATTAAGACATTCTAACGGAGGGTGCACACAAGTGAGATGTGACAACAACTCAACTATTAAATTGTCTAAAAATCCGGTGATGCATGGGCGCAACAAGCATATCAATGTGAGATACCATTTTCTGAGAAATCTTACTAAAAAAGGTACAATTGCATTGGTCCATTATAGAAGCCAAGATCAGGTGGTAGATTTAATGACTAAGCCTCTAAAGCTTGATGCGTTTCTGAAGCTAAGAAACTAATGGGTGTTTAAGAGATTTCTGACGTAAACTAACTGCAATTTGCAGTAAGTTTAAGGGAAGGAATGAAGGGTTGTTGACAAAGTCCATAAATCCCTAGTCTTTAGGAAGTTCACAGTCAACACATAGTTTAGGGATTTCTGTTATTTATTTTTCTTGTTGCATTTGCCACATTATTGTGAACGTGAGCTGCTTTTCTAGCTAATCTTATTATTCATGTAAGGCTATGTATTAGTCACTGTTATTCAATAAAGAAAGATCATTCAATCCAGTATTGTGAGCTCTTTGTTTCTTGTTCTCATTCTCAACAAAATTTCATAGTTCAACATGGAATATTAACATATTTTTTATTCTAATTATTAAATAGAAAAATAAACTAAAAAAAGCATATCCAAATAGCTTCGTCGATTAGGCAATAAGCTTATGGGGTTATGAGTTTGTGAGCTCTTTGTTTCTTGTTCTCATTCTCAACAAAATTTGTTAGTTCAACATGAATATTTTAACATGGAATATTATCATATTTTTTATTATAATTATTAAATATAAAAATAAACTAAAAAAGAACAAAATTTTTGTATCCAAATAGCTTTGTTGATTGAGCAATAGGCTTGTGGGATTATGAGTTTGAACTTGAACTTGATTAATGAAAAGTATTTCTCTAATAAATCCTCATTTCACCAATAATTTTTCTTGCCCTTAAAATATCAAACATAAAATTAGTAGCAAAAACATTAGTAGTTATTATTTAGTTTATGATTTTTTGTGATAACTAGATTAATGGTTAAAGAGAATATTATAATCTTTGTGAAATCAAAATATTTCATATCATGATTTTTAAGATCTTGCTCTTATATTTGCTGTAATAAGTATTTGTTTTTAATTAAACTTTAGCTTGTTAAAATATTTTTGCTGACTTAATATCTTATTTTATATATCCTTTTTTAGAACCCAATTATATTTATAAAATTTTGGCTACTGTTTTACATAATATTTATCATAACATCAACTCGAGAATTAATTCTTCCTACCACTGTTGCTTTGACAACTGGTGCTAGTTCAGTAGGAAGATTAAGAGATAACAATACACAATATTATTTTATTTGGCCATCTTGAATTGGAAATTGTTTATTTCAGAAATAAATAAATAAAATTAGAATTTTCATATAATAAATATGATTTAATTATTATGGTATCTTTGGACGTATAAAATTATAAGGACTTCATGTGCAAGAGCTACATCTTGATTAAACTGAACAACACATAAAATGATATATATAGTTCAATCAAAAGTGTAGAGACACTTTGAAAAGCTTTGAACAAAAAGTTTAAAATTAAAGTTGTCGGTATGAAAGAATTCATAATTAGTGATTTTTTAGATTCAATATGGTTGACTTAAGGATTATTATGAATCAAGTTCAAGAATTTCAACTCACCTTGCATGATATCTACGTTACAGATATGTTTAAAAGTTAATCCTTCCAAGTTGATGTAATTATTGTAAATTATCGCTACTTAGAAATACAAAAAAACTATTGTAATCATAAGAGCAAATAAAATAACAGTTAAAGACCTTATTTTAAGTCTAAGGGTATAAGATCATAATAACTTATCCATAAGTAGATCTATCTTCTCTATTATAGACCTTAATAAAAAAATTTATGGACAAGTGGAGAATTTCCATAATAAAACCAAAAGTCAAACTTGTTGAAAAATGGTAAAGTATTTAACAGACATTTAATGAAAAGTGTTTTATCTATGACAAGACAAGGCACCTAATAAAGAGCTGCAAAAATAAAGCTTAACAAAGTAATCAAAATCTACAAAAATTATGAGGGATGGATTAGGTGCTTAATTGAAAATTTGGTAACTTAAAATTTTGATTCTTTGACACTTTAAATATTTGAAATAAAGATTCAATATGAAAGTGCACAAAGTAAGTGAGATAGAGATTGAGTTGAACACCAAATTTTTAATAGTTCGAACAAAAGCCTACTTCACTCATTGAACCATTGTTGAAGTATTCACTAACAGCACCTGGTCTTCTTCATGTGTAAGACCTTGCCAATAAACTATAATTTTACTAGTTTAAGATTAGAAAACATTTCAATCTACATATTTTTCAAGAATCAAAATTTTAACCTTTTAAAAGCTCATAACCAAATATTTTTCGAAATTGTTCAAGCTTTGCTTACACTTTCATAATAGATTATCTCTCACAAACATTTATTACACCTAATAATAAATATAAGATTATAATGAATTGAACTCAAGTTTATTAAAATGTAATCTAGATCAAGAATGTGAGAGAGGATTGCTGCAAATAAAATTTAAAGCTTTAAGAGAGTTATAAAAGAAATGAAAGTTTTTAGATTCAAGAGTTTGCAAGCATCAAATGAATTTTTACATGAAAACAAATGGTATTTATTGGTGAAACGAAGCACTTAGTCATTACTCCAACAAATAATTTAGGAATTCACCTTTTTGAATTTTAAGATGGTTCATCCTATTAGAAACAAATACAAGCCTTTTTTGAATGAAAAAAAGAGTTGTTATAAGAGTTTTGGTTGTAAAACAAGTTAAATATTGAGCTTAAGACAAATTAATTCTTGAGTGTAAAATAAGTTAAATACAATTATACCAAATTAGTGGTTCACCAATTACTTAAAAATGGATAAGAAAAAATTTTTGTGATAAAAATAAAAGAAATCATTTGATCAAGTTTATGCTTCCATTTAAAAAGAATTTAAGTAAAATTCTGAAATATTTGATGAAAGGTGTTGTTACTCATTTTAGGCCCTATGTGCTGAGGATGGAGTATATCCTTTGAACCAAATGCAGGAGTTTAGCTCATAGTTACTGGACGATTGACAAAGGTAGAGAATAAAAATGTTTTTTTCAAACCCTGTCTTTGTTGCCTTTTACTTTCTTGTTCTCCTCATTTGCTGTTGAAATTGTTAGGATTCTTAGGTTAATTAGGAATCTTCATAATGTAAAAGTCATTCTTTCTTTATCTAGTCTCTTAAGGTTGGATAAATTCCTCAGAATTTGCACTGATTTTGCTTTTCTCACAATCCTGTTCTAATAACATTTTTTTCTTCCAACTTAGACTTTGAATCTGACTTGATTGCATGCAATATCTGATCATCCTAGCTATATTCTGTCATTCATGACATGTTCAAGAAATGATCTGAATCGTTTTTTGATCCTAAATCCCACTGTTCTCATGTCTAAGTTGGATGGGGATGCTCAACATTGTCAGTTTTCGAATTAGACCAGAAGATCTTTTTGACCAAGCAGATTCCAAGCAAATTCTGGTTCTTCGAAACAATTTTTTCTCGCTTTGGATCCTTCCTAAAAGTTGTAGTGTTGTACGTATAGATGACTTTGGATTTTTCAATAGTCTGATTACAATATCAGAAGCTCAAGATATTTCGATGTGAATGTCTTCTCTTGCTTGATTATTGACCAAACAGAGTGTGGGCAGATTTTGTTCTTCAAAAAGATTTTTTCTCATGTTGGATCCTTTCATGAAAGTTGTATTCTTGTATGTATAGGCAACTTTGGATTTTTGAATCGATTGATTTTGATATCAAAAGCTCAAGATATTCTCGTTTGAATATCTAGCATAAAAAAAGAAAATCCTGCCATAAGAATGATTCTGACCCGAGATTTGCAAGACTTATGCGAGAGACCCAATTTAATATTTCAAGGATTTTATTGAGATAATCAGAGACCAATTTTAAATTTGAGAAGGTTAATTAGTCTCATTGGAAAACACAAGGTGCGGTTAATAAAACGTCATAATAATTTATATAACTTAACTATCGCGCAAGATTATATTTTGTTTATTTTCCCAAATTAGTGGTGCTGTTTAGTTTACCATAGGTTTAAGATTGGATAAATCCCTCAGAATTTGCACTCACACAATGATTTTGCCACTACCAAGAATTCGGTTCTTCAAAACAATTTTTGACCAACCATATTGCAGCTAGATTCTGTTCATCAAAATATTTTTTTCTCATTTCGGGTCCTGCATGAAAGTTGTGATCCGATATGTATATATAATTTTGGGTTTTGAATTGCTTGATTTTGATATCATAAGCTCAAGATATTCCTACTTGAATGTCTAGGTATTGTTTATCATCACTTTCAAAAATAACCCCCGTCTACAAATTCTTTCCGGTTGGTTTCCATGATTCTCTCACTTGATTTTTGAGCTGAAAGTCATGTTTTTTTTGCCTCAAAATCATTAGAATGTCAACCAGAAATTTGTTTTCCTATTTTGTTTTATATAATTATAGAAAAAAACATGATTTTGTATCTTAGATTAAATACATTAAATCTTCCCTAAATAGATTAAGTACATTAGAATTTACTTTTTTTGCATATTTCATTCAAAAGTGCCTTCAAAACATGAAACATAGAATATCAAGGCATTTTATATATAAAATATAGACAAAATACTAGTTAAATATGAGTGAAACTATTGAATAATATGGTTGCATTAGCAAGAGATCACCCTTCTCATGATGTAGCTTCAAATTGACCTTCATAGGTGTAAGAACTAAGTTAGCATCGAAAAGACCAACTAATGAAAGAAGCTCTTTAGTATACTTATGTTGATGTAAAAGTATGTCAATCAAACAATGCTAGACGTTAAGACCAAGAAAATACATTAGCAGACCAAGATCTTTCACATGAAAGGATGATTTGAGTCACTGTTGAAACTGCTCAATCAATTGAGAATTGGTCTTGTAATCATAATATCATCGACATACACAAGAGGTAGAATGATCCTAATATGATTCTTTAAAAAAAGAGTAGTCATATTGGTTTTGCCTGAAGGTGAAATCCAAAAGAGAAGTACGAAATTTCTCAAACTATGCCCATGGTGCTTACTTCAAGCCATATAGAGATCTCTTTAAGTGAAAAAACTCAATAAAAAGGAAGAAAACAAGCCAACACGAGAACTCATGTACATATTTTCCTTTATATCACCGTGTAGAAAAGCATTCTTCACATCCATCTAACAAAGTAACCATCCTTTCAAGACAACAATGACCATAAAAATGAATAGTAGTCATCATGGCTATAGACGCAAATGTTTCCTCATAATATAGGCCATATTGTTGTCGATTTTCAAGTGCCATCAAAGGAGCTTTATATCAGTCAAGAGATCTATCGACACCAATCTTAATAATGTATACCCATTTGCATAAAATAGGTTTTACCCTAGAGGGACAAATAGGTTTATATTCATCATATAAACTGAAAAGAAAAGGTAAAAATACATCTCACAATTCTTGTAATTCGAAGGTTTCCGTGTCCTTACGACCAAGAAAAAGATTTTAGACTTGCATGTTTGTTGAACAATTAATCAAAAAGAAAGAAGAAAACATGGTTGCGAGTTTGTGAATGAGAGGGGGTGTTTTTTTTAATCTTTTATTGGTCAACCACCCTCTCTTCTTTTCTTTATCTCTTTCTTTTTATATCCTAGAAAACCCTAGTTCCTATTTTTGAAAAATAATCAATCTCTTAAGTTGATATTTTACATTTAAACACTTCAGTAACTACTTTCCTAAACAAAGAAATAGCCTTGCATGAAATCTTTAATATTTGACCTAGAGGAGGTAAATTGCCAAAATAAAGAGTTGGATGTCGGTTTGGATGCTTCAGAATACAATTTGGACACGTTTTTTCATGAAACCTGTTTGCTTGCTGAATTTGGTTGTCATCTTTGAAAAACCATAACTCCATCATATGAAATCGTTTTGGAATGAAAGTTTGTGAATTGATAGTAATTGGAGTCAGTAATTCAAAACAATTGTGTTTTCATCGAATGGAATTTTTTAGCTCAAGATATTCAAGTTGGAATGACCGAAGATCAATATTGGCAAAATTCAAGATTTGACTTTGAAGGCTGCGATTTCAATGCTCTTCCTTATTTTATTTTCTTGAATTAGATTTCCAAAAATTTATGGATGTTAGTTTTTAATTTCATTGGAATAACTTCTTTTCGACCTCTAGAGATCATGCTCTACACAAAACATTGATTGACAGTCAAATATGTCAATTAGCTCCAATTTACTCCTTTTTACATCTTTCATCCAAAATGCATTCAAAACATAAAACAAAGAATACGAAGGCATTTAATATATAGAAAATAGGCAAAATACTAGTTAAATATGGGTGAAAATATCTAATAATATGCTTGGATCACTAAACTAAATTGGATTGTGAATACCCCTAACCTAATCAACTAGTGATAATAAGACATTGGACTAATAGATGGCATAATACGTCAATAAGTTGGGTTGTCCATTCCAATCTGGTCCCAAGTGTTGGATTATATACCAAATGTCTAATAATCAAAGTGATTATAGGATTTGTCCTAAATTTCTTACCAACTATTGTCTTCCATCTCTACACCGAAACTAAATTGATTTAACGCTTAAATTTTGGTTTTGGAACTGTAATGTTGTTACTCATTATGGAACCTCATATAAATATAAAAAATCTTTGAAAAGAAAATAATATTGGAAAAAAGAAATTCAATTTTTTTAACAAAGTTTAAAATATATCAGTTGAGAGAACATGAAGAATCCCTATAAAATTATCAATGACTTATTTGGGAGCATCAAATATACAAAGTTAGAAAAATTGATAGCCAAATATGATTGATGAGAGCCTCATGATAAAAGAAAGTTGAATTTGGGAAGAAAAATTCAAAATTGGACGTTTAAGAAGTTGATTCAAATTATATGTTTTAAACCTTAATTGGAATCTTTTAAGCCTTAATTGAATCTATTAAGGGATTAATTTCAAAGAAAAAAATAATTTCTAAGTTAAAGTTGGACATTAATTGGAATAAATAAAGTCTAGGGGTTAAATTGCAATTTTGAAAATTAATTTGGTCAAATTATGGTTTAATTTCATAAATATTAAGGTTTTATGGTCAATTAAGGGTTTGATTAAAAAAAATCAGGACCAAGGATTACTTTGAAAAAAGTGAGAGACTTTAGAGAGTGAAATTAAAAAAATCTAGGGCCAAACTAAAGCAAAATTGAAAGGTATATAGTCGATTGAGTATAAACTTGCATAAATTAGAAACCAAAGACTAAAAGAAAAGAAGGCATTGAATTTTGGGGCTGGCAATTGAGTTTAGCAGGGGTAAAATGACATGAAACTTAAAGTTGGAAGGTAGTTATGATTATAATTAAATGAAATTAAAAGAGTAGGGACTACATTGGATTTTGACCAAATCCAAAATTAGAAACCCTAATTTCTTAGTGTTTAACCTAGATGACACATCATTTAGTTCATATTCAAAATGCACTAATTAGAATAGAGGGAGGACAATATGTTGTCCACCCACTATTCATCTTATCTTTGGGTAGTTCTAAGTTGATCGAGTTAGCATCTTGAAATGAATATGAAGTTACATACCTTAAAATTAAGCAAGGTTGGATCCAAATGAAAAATGTGCATCCTCTTTACCAACTTAAGGTAGTCTTTGATGATGATGATGTTAGAGTTGCTCGGTGAGGCTTCAAAAGTGGTAAACTTAGTCAACAATGATCCAGATACCTATTATGCAAAACCACTTATTTTGTTTTTGTGTTCATGCTTCAGACCTTCTTAGTGAGTTCTCATCATTGATTTGAAATATTTTTTATAAGATGATAAATGACTAAAAACAACTCCATGGCCTTAAAGCTTAGCAAAACCACCAAGTATCCCTAAAACCAAGTATGAAGGTTCAAGAGTACCATAAAGACTTATTAAGCTTTTAGTGTACTAAAGCTAAACTTTGAAAAAGAAACGCATAAAGGGCTAACAACCATTAGTGAGCTTTAAATGTATAAACGTTTTAATGTTGGGCCGAACAAATTAATTATCCTGACTTAAAACATGCAAAATAGTATAGAGCAAGCAAGAGGTCGATCCCACGAGGATGATTTAGTTCAGATTTTCATGTTATATGTTATGCACTTGGGGGAGTTTTGTTGGTAGACTAAGGCAGAATTAAACAATCAAGAAAAATTAAATAAAACTAAAATTTATCAAGAAAACAAACCGTGGTCACATCATCCACCTACAAAAATTAGAAACGATCCTTTAAACAAAACTTCAATCTATATTCTGAGTTTTTATCTTTTCTTAAAGTTGGTTAGTAAACATGATGCGAACCTCGCGATCACATGGTCACGCAACCCACAATCAAGATTGAGATTTAATCCTGAAAAGTCAAAATAGGTCTGATAGGAGTGTGACACAATGAAAACCTGCCCCAAGACACTAACACTATTGGAATGAATAGAATGACGCCACGAAGCCAACTAATCCTCGATAAGTCGGATTCAGTTCATTCAAGAACTAAAGAATGCAAGAATCACTCTCACACTTTAAAATTGAAAAATTCAGAAGTAATATTCATCAGTGGCTGCTGAAATTTAGCTTACATGTGTTTATAGAGTTCTTGAAAAAGTAACCCTAATGGACCCCTTATGTGGACTGAGGTCCACTCAAAACTGACCCAAAACTCTAAACTGGAAAGCCCATGACTTAATCCAAACAATCCTTGGATCCTAGCTGAAAACAAAGTATTAATTAAACCCATAGAAGCCTCGGGTTGTAGTTAACAAAATTAAATAAAGTCCATAATATTAAATCCATTAACTGCCATAAGAAGAAGAGAAGTAAAATATTATAAAGCTGATTCAAGGCTTATTTATAGCCTTCCATCCAGACCCTTAATCCTAGGCACAAAAGGAAAAGGTGACCCATGTTGTTTACAAGTTGTAGTAGGATTCTTTTGTTTCCTTTGATTTCCTCACTTCATGACCCAAATAAGATTGTATTAGACCCCTCCTACATATGGATAAGATGCACTAAGGTCTCCTCCTGATACTCCAATGGTCCTTACAATACTGACTTGATTGAAATCTTCAAAACCAATGCATTCAATGTTTTGTCTTTGACCGGGTCATTGGATCATTTGAAACATGTAATGGCTCTTTGCTAGTATTTCTAGGCTGGTCCACATCATCCCCTCTCTCCTCAAAGGATTCGACCTCGAATCAAAATCTTTGTCAAAGAACGTAAGATCAGCAACATTAAAGGTAACACTAACACCATACACACTTAGAAGGTCAATTTTGTATGCATTGTTATTGATTCTCTCTAAAACCTGAAATGGACCATCACCAAGAGGCTGTAATTTTTATTTACTTTGGTTAGGAAATTGTTCCTTACACATGTGCACCCAAACCCAATCACCGGGTTGGAAAACAACCAATTTACCTCCCTTATTTGCTTTAGAAGTGTAAAGTTTGTTGTTTTTCTCAATTTACAATCGAACTCTCTCATGGAATTGTCTTACCTTTTTTGCCTTCTTTACACCATCTAAACTTACCTTTTCTTCAAAACGTAAAGGAATTAAGTCCACAGAAGCTAGTAGATTAAAACCATAAATAATTTCAAAAGGAGGAAAACTAGTGGTCGAATGCACAGTTCTATTTTAAGCAAACTCAACAAAAAGAAAACATTCTTCCTAACTTTTCAAATTCTTTTGAATTACAACACGCAAAAGTTGAGATAATGTTCTATTCACTACCTTAGTTTATCCATCTGTTTGAGGATGACATGTTGTCGAAAATAAGAGTTTGATTCCCAACTTTCCCTTTAAGGACTTCCCAAAATAGCTAAAGAGCTTAACATAACGATTTGACACCATACTCTTAGAAATGCCATGCAAACATACAATCTCCCTAAAGAACAAGTCTGCAATACGAGATGCATCATCTGTTTTATGGCATGCAATTAAATGCACTATTTTAGAAAACCTATCAACCACAACATAAATAGAGTCTCTACCTTTCTTTGACCTATGTGAACCTAAAACGAAGTCCATAGAGAGATCTACCCATGGTTCAAAAGGCACAGGTAATGGTGTATATAGTCCATGCGGTTGTACTCTAGATTTTGCCTTTCGACAAGCAATGCACTATTCACAAATTCGTTGCACATCTCTTTTCATCTTTGGCCAATAAAAATGCTCATGCAATACATCCAAGGTTTTCGCAACCCTAAAGTGACCCATTAAACCATGCCTATGTGGTTTAAAAATAAGCAATTCACGCAAAGAACTAGCAGGAACACACAATTTATTCTCTTTGAACAAATAACCATTCATAAAATAAAACTTACCAAAAGCCAAATGTCCATATGCATTTTAAATCTCAGCAAAGTTAGAATCATTACCATAAAATTCCTTCATATATTCAAAACCTAGCAATCTAGTATTCATGGTGTGTAAAAGAACATACTTGTGCAAAAGTGCATCAACTACGATGTTCTCTTTGCCTTGCTTATACTTGATTACGTAAGGAAAAGTTTCTATGAATTCAACCCATTTTGCATGTCTCCTATTCAACTAACCTTGTCCTTTCGGATGCTTTAAGGACTCATGATCCGAATGAATTACAAACTCTTTTGGTCACAAGTAATGTTGTCATGTCTCAAGTGTTTTTACCAAGGCATAGAGTTCTTTATTATAAGTGGGATAGTTCAAGGTCGCTCTACTTAACTTCTCACTGAAATATGTAATAGGTCTCTAATCCTGCATCAAAACAACACCTATTCTCATTCCAGACGCATCACATTCTATTTCAAATTCTTTTGTAAAGTTAGGTAAAGCCAAAACAGGTGTAGAAAGTAATTTCTCTTTCAAAAGAACAAAAGTCAGTTCTTGTTTCTTCCCCCATTTAAACCCAACTGACTTCTTAAAAACTTCATTCAAGGGTGCAACTATTGTAGTTAAATCTTTCACAAAACACCTGTAAAAACTAGCTAACCCATGAAAACTTCTTACCTCACTTACTCATTTGGGTGTAGGTCAATCCCGGATGACCTTAACTTTCACCTCATCCATACCTTGTACAATTATAACATAGCCAAAACATATAATTTTCTCCATGCAAAATGCACACTTTTTAAGATTAGCATACAATTTCTCACTACATAATACACTAAGTACATTACGCAAATGATCAAGATGCTCATTTAAGTTCTTGCTATAGATCATAATGTCATCAAAATACACAACCACAAACTTACCTATGAATCCACGCAACACATGATTCATTAAACGCATAAACATACTATGTGAATTTATAAGTCCAAATGACATTACTAATCATTCAATAAACCATGCTTCGTCTTAATTGCACTTTTCCACTCATCACCCTCTTTCATCCTAATTTAATGGTACCCACTTTTCAAGTCAATTTTAGAGAAATAACAAGATCCATGTAACACATCTAACATGTCATCAAGCCTAGGAATGGGGTGTCTATACTTTACTGTTATGTTGCTGATGGCTCAACAATCAACACATATCCTCTATGTTCCATTCTTCTTAGGCACAAGTATCACAAGTACAACACACGGACTCATACTCTCATGAATGTAGCCCTTGTCCATCAGCTCATCAACTTGCCTTTGAAGCTCCTTCATCTCCTCGGGATTGCTTCTATATGCTGGTCAGTTAGGAACTGAGACTCTAGGTAAGAAATCAATCTGATGTTGTACCCTCTTAATGGTGGTAATCTGCTAGGAGTATCGTCGAGAAACATATCATCAAACTTTTACAACAAATAAATAGCGACACTAGGCACAATATGATCAAGATCATTAGTATTAAAGTAAGCCTCTTTGTACATAAGAAAAATCATTGGCTTGTTTGTGAAATATGCAGATCTGACTAGTCCCTCTATAGCATAAAAATTAGGATGTATGTGTAGTTTTTCCACATAATTCTCATCACTCCTCCTGACTTTCTTCAATCCTCTTGTCTTACCTCCACTCTTGGCCAATTTTAGGTGTTTTTGAGTTGTGATTGAATGGTATGATTTGTTTGGAGTATTGGTCGAATATTTGTTTGTGTTTGGATGGGTGGGTGAATGGGTTATAATGGTTTGGGTTTTAGCCGAATTTGATTCTCTTCACTCCCCTTTATCTTCACATTGATTTTCTCTCCCCATCGCCTCATGCTCACTTTTTAGCTTTATTTGATCATCAATGGTAAGTATGGGAGAAGTAATATCTGTTGTTGTTCAAAAGAATATGTCTTTGAAGCATAAAAACCCAGGTGTGTTTACTATCCCATGTGTTATTGGCAATGTTAGTTTTAAAAGGGCTTTATGCAATTTAGGTGCATCCATTAGTATTATGCCTAAACATGTTTATGATTCTCTTAGTTTGGAGCCTTTGAATAAAACCAACATTGTAATACAACTTGCGGATCTTAGTTTTGTTTACCCATTTGGTGTGATAAAAGATATCCTAGTCAAGATTGATAGCTTACTAATTCCATGTGACTTTATATTCTTGATATGGAGCATGATTATTATGATTCCAGTACTCCTATATTGTTTGGGAGACCATTATTGAAAAATACCAATACAAAGATTGATTATGGTAAAGATACTTTGTCTATGGAGGTAGGAGATGAAAAGATTGAATTTAATTTTCATGATGCAATGAAATATCTTTATAGCAATGTTTATTCTATCACATGTTATGACAAAGTTGATAAGTGTGTGCAGCAAGTTTGTGATTTTGATTGTGTGGATGGATTAAGCGTAGCTTTATGCTATGGCTATTATTTTACCCAATTGGAGGAGATGGAGAGGCACACACGTGTTCCCCAAAATGTGCATGAAGCAGCATTGGCTTTGCAAACTGTTCCCCATGATAATGTCTTTGTTGATTTAGTACTTTCATTTAAAAAGTTTTTGCCAACCATTTTACAGGCCCCCGGGTTAGAATTGAAACCTTTGCCTGATAATTTCAAGTATGTATTCATTGGCGACAACAATACACTTCCTGTTATCATAGCAAAAGGTTTGACAAGTGTGCAAGAGGAAAAACTTGTGAAGTTGTTGTGTGATCACAAAACGGCCATTAGATGAACTTTAGCCGACATCAAGGGCATTAGTCCCTCAATGTGTATGCATCATATATTATTGGAGGATGATACAAAACCAACAAGGGAAATGCAAAAGAGGTTGAAACCACCTATGATGGAGGTCGTGAAAGCTGAAATTTTGAAACTATTAGATGCAAGAGTCATTTACCCATCACAGACAGTAAATGGGTGGCGCCAATGTATATGGTGCCTAAAAAGACTGGAATCACATTGGTGAAAAACAAAATGATAAATTCATTCCTACTCGCATCTCGAGTGGATGGAGAATGTGTGTTGATTATAAAAAGTTTAATCTTTCTACGCGTAAAGATCATTTCTCGTTACCATTCATGGACCAAATGCTTAAACTTCTGGCAGATAAGTCTTTTTATTGCTTTCTTAATGGATATAGTGGATACAATCAGATTGTTATTAATCTTGAGGATCAAGAAAAGATTGCGTTTACATATCCATTTGGTACATATGCATATAGAAGAATGCCCTTTGGTCTCTGTAATGCACCTATAACTTTTCAAATATGCATGATGAGTATTTTTCTGACTATGTTGAAAGAATAATTGAGGTTTTCATGGATGATTTCATGGTGTTTGGTGATTCTTTTGATAAATGTCTAGAAAACTTATCTTTAATCTTGAAGAAGTGCATTGAAACTAACCTTGTCTTGAACTATGAAAAGTGTTATTTTATGGTAGATCAAGGAATAGTTCTTGGGCAAGTTATGTCTTCACATGGATTGGAGGTTGATAAAGCTAAAATAGATGTTATTTCATCATTACCTTACCCCTCATGAGTGAGGGAAGTTCGTTCTTTTCTTGGCTATGCAGGTTTCTATCGGTGTTTTATCAAAGACTTCTCGAAGATTACAACACCCTTGTGCAAACTATTATCCAAAGAAGTGGATTTTGTATTTAATCAAGCATGTAAATATGCTCATGATGAGCTTAAAAGGTGTGTCACATCTGCCCCTATCATTCAACCACCAAAATGGGATGAACTTTTTGAGATAATGTATGATGCGAGTGACTATGCGGTAGGGTTTGTCCTTGGACAAAGAATTGGTAAGAATTTGCATGTTATAGCCTATGCTTCTCGCATATTAGATAGAGCACAATGCAATTACCATACAACTGAAAATGAACTTTTTTCAGTAGTGTTTGCTCTGGAAAAACCATGTGGCTGATCACTTGAGCCGTCTAAGGACCAAGGATATACAAGTTGAAACAATAAGAGAGACATTTCCTGATGAGAAGTTGTATGTGTTACATTCCTCCACAAGACAATGGTATGCTGATTTGGTGAACTATTTAGTCACCAAAGAATTCCCTCAAGGTTTGTCTACATCCCAAAAAAATAAGTTACGAGTTGATGCTAAATATTATTTCTGGGATACTCCTCATCTATGAAAATTTTGTGTGGATCAAGTAGTTAGGAGATGTGTACCACAAGATGAATTTCATTCCATTCTCACCTTTTGTCATTCTCATTCTTGTGGTAGACATTTTGGAGCAAAAAGAACAGTCCATAAGGTACTTGAAAATGGTTTTTGAACTCCCATTGGTTTATGAGAATATGAGTGTTTTGTATGAGAATTAAGTGAGATAGATGAATATATAAATCGAAATGAGTGTGCATGCAAGTTTTAACGTTTAATTGGTTTAGGGATTGACTCTGAAAATATGTCATGTTGACTTTATAGTGTTATACCAATGTAAGTTTTTGAGCCTTTAACATTATATTCTTTGATTGTACTTTCTTTTAATAATATGTATCTCTAGAACTTGCTTTATATCTTGTTGAGATTACATTTGCATTACATAGATGCATGAAGATGATAAAGGCATTAGGAATTTTAACTGCTTGAGCCAAAAAGCCAACCTAAAGTATATTATCTTTAGTGAGCCCCTTTTGAGCTTGTTTATCTTTTCTTTGCTTTATCCATGTATAAACCTTAAAAAATTTATATGTTTTTCTCTTTTCTCCTGGCCAAGGAGTAGTAGAGCATATACTTGTGATATCTTATGGAATTATGGTTGTAAATGATGTGAAAAGAAAGAAGTGATGTTTGATGAAAAGATGGGAAAAGTTGTCAAAGGTGAAGAACAAAAAAAAAGAACAAGAAAAGAAAAGGAAAAAGAAAAAAACAGAAGAAAAGAAAAGAAAAGAATAGAAAAGAGCTTGAAATCAAAAGTAGCTAAGCATTGGTGCTTAAAGATTGAAAATTGATGTGCTTAGATAGAATATCTTGTTTAAAATATTATTTTTTTCAGAATGCTCTACTTTGTTTGGTTTGGTTTGAACCTTTTATTCTACTCTATTTTACCTCACCTTAACCTTAGCCCCATTACAACCGAAAAATAAGACCTTTTGATTCATGCATTGTTTGTAATATGTTAGTAATGGTGATGAGATTGAAGAGCAAGCTTATGGTAGAGCATGTTCATTGATCGAATTTAAGAGATTTAAACACATAAGCCCTAAACACATGAGTGTTGGAGTGTATATCAATGAGAGGACCTATCACTTTGGCATGACATAGATTTCTTTTAAATCCCGAAGAGTAATTGAGTTTTGAAGTTTGCATGTAAACAAATTCATGAAGATTTATGCTATTTATCCTTCTCAATTGTATTCTTATTTATAATGCTTGAATTCTTGGATATTGATGGGAGATTAAGAGATTGGTCATGGTTATTTTTAATTTAAATTTTTGTACCTATCCTTTTTCGAGGACGAGCAAGAGCTAAGTGTGGGGGTATTTGATGCGACCATATTATTTGATAGTTTCATCCATATTTACCTAGTTTTTTGCATTTTTTGTGTATTAAATGCCTTGATATTCTTTGTTTTATGTTTTGAAAGCATTTTTGGATGCAAGATGCAAAAAGGAGGTAATTGAAGCTGATTTATAGATTTGACCTTTAGTCGATCTTTTGTGCAGAGCATGAGCTTTAGAGATCGAAATGAAGTGATTATAGTGGCATTCAAAAGCTAATATCCATACGTTTCTGGAAAGCTAAGGAAAAAGAAATAAAATAAGGAATAGCATGGAAATCATAACCTTCAAAGTCAAATCTTGCAATTTGCCAATGTTGACCTTTGTCCATTCCAACTTCAATATCTCGAGTTACAGAAGTCCTATTGATGCAAACTAAATTTTTTGGGGTTCGCGACTCAAATACCTATAAACGCTCCACATTTTAGCTCCAAATGATGTGTTATGAATGAAATATGAAGTTTACAAGGGACAATTAAATTCTGCCAACTTAAGGAAGGACTATTTTGTAAGATAAAAATTAGGGTTTCTAAGCACATATAAAGGAGGAGAGGCAGCAATGGACTTCGGCCAGCAAAAAAGAAAACACAAATCTTCCTCCTCCAAACCCTAAATCATGTTTTCTTTCATCTTTTTATTTAGTTGTTCAATAAACATAAAAGGCTAGACTCTTTTGCTTGGTTGCAAGGACACATAAACCTTTAGATTTCAAGAACTATGAGATCTATTTTTACCTTAATTTTTCAGTTTATATCATGAATATGTTTGTTCTCCTATGCTTATTTTCCTATGATTGTTTATTTAATTGTTAAGAGTGGACTCAAAGTTATTATTATAGACAATCTATTGCTAAGTTTGATGTCAAAACCGGAGTTGTGGTATATGAACTTGTGAAGCAACTTAGTAATTGTAGCGGATATATGTTATTAATTTTAGGAAAAACATTCAATCGAATTAAACCATATATTGCAGACAATTGTGTTTCTTAATTGATCAATTTATCTAGTTTTTAATGCTGCCATTGAATCAAATTACTGGTGCAGACACTGTGGTTGTTTAATGGTTAGGGTAAGTTATATGACGGATCTGTTAATAAACCAATGTTAAGAAGAGATAATTATTCAGAATATAAATTGACGTGTCGTTTCTATGATCAGTTCTGATTTCTGTAGGTGGATGTTAACTTGCCACCAAGGTTTGTTTTATTGATAAATTTTGGCTTTATATAATTTTTGCTTAGTTTGTTTAGTTTGCTTTAGCCTAGACTAGACAACTTCCAACCCCCCCCCCCTCCCCAATTGCATAGCATATAGCATGAAAATCTGAACTTAAACATTCTTGTGAGATCGACCCCTTGCTTGCTCTATACTATCTTGTTTGATTTGTTTTAAGCTAAGGTAATTAATTTGTGCGACCGTGACATCACAACATTTATGGTAGAATATATTTATTTATTGAATTTAAGAGATTTAAACACATAGGCCCTAAGCACATCAGTGTTGGAGTATGCATCAATGAGAGGACCTATCACTTTGACATGACATAGATTTCAATTAAATCCTGACAATCAATTGAGTTTTGAAGTTTCCATATAAATAAATTCATGAAAATTTATACTATTTATCCTTATTGATTGAATTTTTGTTTATAATGCATATATAATAACATTGATGGAAAATTAAGAGATTAGTCATAGTGATTTTATTTAATTTCGATTTGATTTTATCTTTAAGGATGAGCAAGAAAGGATGAGGATGTGGAATGATTAGAGATAAAGGAAGAGGCCGAGGGAGGCAGGAGCTCAACAAAGCACTAGTTGAGTGGTACAAATACCACAAGCTATAAAGAGGCAGATAAAGATGAAGAGATAGACAAAGAAGAGGAAGTCCTCTTGATGGCTCATGTTGTACTCGACAATGCAGATAGGAAAGTAACCTGGTTTCTTGACTTAGGCTACTCAAATCACATGTCAAAAAATAAGTGGTGGTTTGTGGACTTTGATGAGCAATTTCAATATTCAGTAAAGGTGGGGAACAATTCAAGGATGCCAGTAATGAGAACAGGAAATATCAAGATAGATATTTAAGGAATAATTTAGATACTGAATGTATTTTATGTTCCTGACCTTACAAATAATTTGTTGAGTGTTTGACAGTTACAAGAGAAAGGGTTAGCCATTCTGATTCAAGATGGAATGTCAAAATTTATCAACCTAGAAGAGGTCTCATGACACATACTCAAATGACAACAAATAGGATGTTTGTCATGCTCTCCAATACACAAATGCAAAACTCAAACTTTCTTCAAGTCACAGCTGAAGATACCAAGAGTCTCAGAACATTGCATTCGAAACAACTTGTGACATGGCTGCCAAAACTCAAAGTTGTGAATAGAATGTGTACTATTTGCAATATTGGGTAGCAACATCGTGAGACTATACCAAAGAAAAGTCAATGAAGGGCCTCACGAAAATTGTAGTTAATACATGCTGACATTTATGGTCCCATCACACCAAGCTCAAGTAGCAACAAGAAGTATATTTTGAGTTTTATTAATGACTATAATAGGAATAATTGGTTTATGTTTTGTCTAAAAAAAATGAAGCTTTTATATCTTTCAAATCTTTTAAATGTCTTGTTGAGAAGAAGTGGGGAGTGATATATGTTATTTAAGAACAGACCGAGGTGGTGAATTCGTTTTGGTTGAGTTTAACAATTTTTGTACATCTCATAGCATTAGAAGATAGCTTACGATAGCATACATGCCTCAATAGAGCAAGGTTGCAGAGCATAAGAACCGAACCATGATGAATATGGTTCAATGCTTACTGACAGATAAGCAAATGCCCAAGGAGTGCTGGCCAGAAGTAGTTCGATGGACAATACATGTGTTAAACACGAATCCTACAACAATGATAAAAGGTAAGATCCTAGAAGAGTGTAAGAGTGGTATCAAGCCAACTGTGGATTATTTTCGGGTTTGTGGATGTATTGGAGATGTTCACGCACCAAATACTAAAAGATCAAAGTTGGATGATAAGAGTTACAAATGGATGCTTCTCTGATACAGTGATAAGTCAAAAGCTTACAAGTTACTTGATTCTATTGACAAGAAAATTATAATTAGTAGAGATGTTGTGTTCGATAAATGTTCAGGCTGGAACTAGGGAAGGAGTGAAAAAGAGATGAAGCTCGATGTACTTTTTTTTTATCAAATGTAAGTATATTAGAGATCAAAGAAAACAATCTGGAGAACCAGAATATACAAAGATATACAAAGCAGAAAACCAAATGTTCAAACAAAAACAAGGTTAGCTAAGGCTATAAAGCCATTACAGAAAAAGTAATTAAACAAAGCTAAGCAAATAGTAACTGATCCAAGCCTACATTAAGAAGAGAGGGATCCTTCACATGGAAATAGAAGATGGTGTAGAACAGAATCTGAAATTTCTGAAAGATGACATCCAATGAGTTTCGATGCTTGTCGAACACTCGACCATTACGCTCATGCCAAATGCTATAGACTGTTATAGCCAAAGCTACCCGCCGCATTCTCGAGTCGAGGCCCTTTCTAAATCCGAGGCCCCGGAGAGCACTAGACAGAGAGGACATCTGCCTGTTAATACGCAACCAAGATATGATCCTAGACCATAGGAAAGATCTCCAGCTGCAGGAGAAGAAGAGGTGCGCATGCGATTCCTCTGCCTGAGAACAGAGCACACAAGTAACATCCGCACTCAAGAAGCTCGATGTACTTGAATGGGAAGATGATGGGCACGATGTTAGTAACTCGAATAAGGATGAAGAAAGTACGGGAGGTAACCAAAATGAGTCATCCACTCCAACCGATTCATATGGAGGTAATGGAGAAAGTTCATCTTCACTTAGTCTATTTGGACCAAGAATTAAAAGAGCACCCAATTGAATGCAATATTACAAAGACAAAGAAGGTCTGTTAGAAGAAGAAAATTTACAGAATCTTGCTCTATTCACCTCACAAGAACACCCAACATGTTATGAAGAGGTTGTGAAGAATGAGAAGTGGAGGATTGTGATGGATTTAGAGATAGAAGCTATTGCAAGAAATAAATCTTAGGAATTGGTGAATCTGCCAGTTAGAGCAAAAAGAATTGGTGTTAAGTAGGTATATAAAACTAAGTTACATGAAAGTGGGGAGGTTGATAAATGCAAAACTCATTTAGTGGCTAAAGGTTATGCTCAAAAACATAGGATAGATTATAATGACGTGTTTGCACCAGTGGCATGGTGGGATACAATTCACATGGTTTTGGCTTTGGTTGCTTAGAAGGGTTGGTTAGTGTTTCAGTTGGATGTAAGGAGTGCATTCTTACATGGAGAATTGAGGGAAGCTATTTTCATTGAGCAACCACAAGGATATGAGCAAAAAAGCAAATAAGAGAAGGTGTTCAAGCTCAAGAAGGCTTTATATGGCCTAAAGTAGACTCATTGAGCCTGGTACATTAAGACTAAGAATTATTTTCTCAATGAAGGTTTTAAAAGATACAATCATGAGTCTACTTTGTTTGTCAAAACAGATGTTGGAGGTAAGATTTTAATTATAAGTCTCTATATAGATGACTTGATTTGTAATGGTAATGATACTTGCTTGATTAAGAAGTTTAAGTGTTCAATGAAGTCTGATTTCAAAGATGACAGATCTAGGGAAAATGAGATAGGAAAAAATGAGATATTTTCTAGGTATTGAAGTTCAACAAAATTCGAAGGGTATTCATTTGTTTCAAGAGAAATATGTCAAAGATGTTCTGGTATGAGAGAGTGCAATTCAGTAAAGAATCTTATAGTGTCTGGTTCAAAACTAACAAGAAAAGGTGGGGAGGAGAAAGTCGATACAACTTAGTTCAAACAATTGGTTGGCAGCCTCATGTACTTGGCAATTACTAGACCTGATTTAATTATCAGTGTATGTCTCATTAGCATATATAAGGCAGATCCAGCAGAGGAGCATTTAGTTGTTGCAAAGAGAGTGCTTCGAGATATCTAAAGGGAACTATGGAGCTTGGTGTGTTCTATGCAATATAAGATGCAATATAGTTGTACGCATATATGAATAGCGATATGTTGATGATAGGAAAAGTAGTACAGGTATGTGTTTAAGCTGAGTGGAGGAGTTGTGGCTTGGGCTTCAAAGAAGTAGCCTGTTGGAGAGTTTTGTGAAGCTTTGAGAGCAGCTGGGAATGAAGCTTCTGACTGGGATGAACTGAATGTTTTTAACAATTTTAGTTTAGGAGATGAAGTGTTAGAGATGATTTTAAAGTTTCATATAACTAGAGTTTAGTTCTCTTGTTTGAATTTGCCAATAACTCTTAATATTTAGGATTAGTTTTGTTTTTCAAATTAGTGTTTGACTACTTTCTAGTTATTTACCATGATATTATGATTGTTAAAGACTTGAACTATTATTTAGCAATTCAGTTATTTGTAATGGCTTTATAAGTCAATTCCCTTTCATTCCCTTTATAAGCCATACTCATGTAGTCGGTAGTCAGTAATAAGAGTTTGGGACTAAAAGGTTTGCTCCTCTAATGATTTCAGGTTCGGGTCTTGTGGTTGTTAATATGATAATCACTGGAAGCTTACATGGTCGCTAATTTTAGCAATCATGAAATTAATCGATATGCATGTAAGCTAGCTCGAACACCAATAATAAAAAAAAATTCAATTATACACTTTAGAGTATCTTTTTATAACAGATTTTACAGGACTCATTATTGATTAGATTTGGATTCACGCGCTAAGGGATATTCTTGAAACGCAATTAGGGCACATCCCATATGCTGGTGGATTTGTGCCGTTCTAAACCGTCGGTACTAGGGGTGGATTTGGTGGTGGAGGATTTGCGGAAGATGACTGAGAAGCAAAGGCCAATCATCTCTGGGAATTCTAGGCATAGCACAGCTAAATTTGAGACCCCAGCAACGCCATCAACTAGCGAAAGCTATGGAAACTTTCTCATCTAAATTTGGCTGGGACCATGTGATTTCATTTTATGCCACCCTCCAAAAACCCATATTTTACACACACACACACACACACCAAGCTGTTTGTGCCGACAACCCAACCTATTAGACGGCACTTGTTAAAAAAAAAGTAATAATATAAAATAATAAATATTTGTGATCGATCACTTTGATATGTTTGACAAGTCTTGCAGTAAAAATCATTAGACGATAGAATTTTAGAAGATTTGCAAGATGATTTTCTTAAACTAATTCATAAGATGAAAAAAAATTTTAAGATCCCACCAAACATGTTTGGGGTCTCAATAAAAATTTAGTATTGGAAGATAAGAAGAAATCATGGATATTATTGATTATTGATTATAATTTTACAATAAAAATCATCCGGAATTTAAGAGGATTTCCAAGATGATTTTTCAAAAATAATTCTTGAAGTGGAAAATAGTTTAAGGATCCTACAAAACAAGTTGGGGGATGTTAATAAGACCTCAGTAATTGAAGGTGATGAAAAATATTGTTAATTAATAACTTTAACATTTATGAATGTATTTGTTGTGAGCATTATTCGACAATGGAATTTTAGAAAGTTTGCAAGATAATTTTCTAAAATAATTCCTAAAAAGGTATTTTATATTGGAGAACAATACAATATATAGCTCTAATGGTAATAACTATTGCTTGAATTCTACCAAATATGATAGGGAATTTCAAAAATATAAGAAGATTGATGAATTGTATTTCTTACAAGACAAAAATAATGGAGACTATTCTCTTGTGTCCACCAAAAGTGTTGGAGGATCCTGAGAGATACGATTAGGTTTAAGACGTTTCATTGAAATGGAAGGGAGGAAGAGTTTAAGTAATATAGTATTTTTTTATTATCAAATCTTTTCATCCATTAATAATTTAATGTCCACTATTGTTTATATATATATATATATATATATATATATATATATATATATATGAAGCTGACTTATTATTTTATTCCTTACAATATAATGGTATCATTACTCTACCTCGTAAGATGCAATTACAATCCTAAAACAATTAAGAATTAGCAAGTTTTAATTTTTTATTCAAAGGTTTTTTTAGCATATAAAAAAAAAACAAATATGTGTCATATTAACAAAAACTAAAACAAAAAGGAAAACGTTGTAGAATTAATAAAAGCTAAAACGGAAAGAAAAAAAGACATTGTATACGAAGAGTGAAAACATTGTTTATTGCGATCCAAATTCCCCCCCACAAAAAAACTTAAAATTAATGTATATTACAAGTATTTTTTTTCATTTTAAAATTTTAGTAAAATGATCAAAATATTTTTCAAAAACAATAAATGTAAAATTAGTGTCAAGAGGTATTTTTTTATTTTTCACAATGATTTTTCATTACTATCATGTCAGATGAAGGGAAATTTGATATTTGACTAAATATAAAAAACACAAAAAAGAAAATGCCATAATAAAATGACCAAAATGCCCTTAAAAACAAAAATAATAATGACAAGGGTTTTTTTTAATAAATATATAAATAATAAAAAAGAAAAAAATCATATTAAAATGACCAAATTGGCCTTAAAAACAACAAAAAATGATGTCAAGGGGTTTTTTTATTTTTTTACCATGATTTTTTCATTATTGCCAGGTCAACTCCGAGGGTGTTTGGCACAACTTCTGCTTATACTTTTAGGTTTTTTTAGTGTGTTTTTATGGTTTTAATGTTTTGATATAAAAAATATAAAAAAATCTAGAAAAACAAAATCTTAAAGAAAAAATCATGTTAGCAAGTAAAAGGTGTCTGTGTCTTTCGAGTAGCATGTGCAAGTACCACTCCACTATAAAAATCTCCTTTTAATATTTAATTAAAACATCATTGTGTTCATTTTTTGGGTGGGATGCATGGTTGTTGGTGGCACAGTTTGTTGCTTATGCACTTTATATTTACTCCCTCTTTTCTCTCCTTTTCTTATTGTTTTGATTAATAATTTTTATTCATGGCCTTTGTATAACATTTTGATATGTTTTCTATTCCATTTATCAATCTCAATTTGGGATATTATGATTTTTTCCATCTCATCATCATTATTGTTTTTAGAAATTGATTATTTTTTTAATTTTATCATTCAATCAGAACTTTAATTATATTTCTCATTTTAATTTTGATGCTCATTCTTTTATTATTATTTTTAATCCTTTTGTAAAAAAAAATCAATTTCACCCTTCAATCAAAGATAAAATTTATTTTGTATTTCAACTTTAATCCTTATTTTTATTTTTTATTTTTTTAATCCTTTTGTAAAATTGATTTTTCTTTTTCAAATCTCACCCTTCAATCACAAATTAGATTGTATTTCTCATTTCAATTTTGATACTTATTCTTTGGATTTTTTAATCCTTTGTATTTCTCATTTCAATTCTTTGTATTTCTCACAAATTAAAATTGATTTTCTTTTCAATTTTGCCCTTAAATCATAGATAAAAAAAAATTGTATTTCAATTTTAATCCTCATTCTTTTTTATTTTTTAATCCTTTTATATAATTAAAATTATTTTTTCAATTTCATTCTTCAACATTTGATTGATTAAAAATTAAACTTCATTGCTTTTCTAGATATGGTATTTCTAGTCTAATAACCCAGCTTCTAGGGTTAAAAAATTAACCTAGATTAAATAAAAAAATTTAATTTCTTTTTATTAGATTTTTCAAATCTTATAACTTAAATTGCGAGCATAGTAACTATCTAGGTTTGCTCAACTTTGATTAAGGTTACAAGTTCTTAATGCTATCTAGAGTGAAATCAAACTATTTTTTTCTATTAATTTCATCATTTTATTTAATGAGCTTGGAATGGAGCTGCATTGATATTTTTATTGGAAAAATCTCTCATGCTATCATGATTTTTTTTAATTCGATTCATTTATTAAAAAAAATTAATTTAATTCATTTTCAATTTGTCTTCTTGCGTAATTTTTTTATGCAAAAAATAACAAACCCAGATCATATCACAGATCCACAATTAGTTGCATCCAAATGCACCCATAACTCCAACGAACGATTGCAATTTTATAAGTTGTTGGTGAGAAACTGGTCTCAAATACACGCGCGCGCGCTATCTGCACAGAATTTATTTAAATAAGCAAATTAATATATTAATAATAATGTTATGGTAGAAAACCTTGTCCAAAAGAAAAGGGATTTTATTCTTTTTAATAATCATGATTTTGAATAAAGCTGGAGAAAAAAAAATTGAAAACTGATACAAACGAAATCATTATTAAAACAACACTGCAATAGATAATGAATTTTTTGATAAAATAAAAATCAGGAAACCAGCAAAAAATTATACTTAAAACTAGCCGAGAACAGCTCGCATATTTCAGGAACAGCTACCATTCGTTATTCCATCTACTTAAATTAAACATATACAGGTTGACAATCATGTGTTAAAATTGACATGATTTATTTTCACATATAGTCTAGACGAACAGTGCTGAATAAACAGTAAAACTGTGAGCTGTATAGATAATTTCCTAAATCACTTAAAGATAATATCAATTTTAATTCAATTAGTATACATAACTTTTTTTATAAAAAAAAAGTACAAAATAGTGAATAATCCCAAGTTGCGTTTGATTAGTGTCACATGATAGAAGAGAGACTAATACAACTGATACAAAAATGTTTGGCTGGATATATATATATATATATATATATAAGTGTTAGAAAGTTTCTTTACTTGCAAAGTAAAGAAAAATATGCCCCCCTCCCTCTTCACCATCTCTATCTATCCAAGAAATTAGTAGAGAAAAAATTAGATTCATCCCAAACTTTTAAAGGGTACTGAAATTAACCCACTTTCTTGATAGATCCATCTTGTATACAGTCAAACAATCTATTCGAAACCAATAATCCCCTCGCACAAAAGGAAAAGAAAAACAAAACAGGACAAAGGAATATTCAAATGTATCATCTAATCACAAAAACAATAAAATACAAACAAAATATCTGAAATCAGTATTTCTTCCCAAATTAGGGGCACACTAGTTCAGAGAGGAAGAAAAACAGTATATTAAGCCAGAAGATGCCTGGAATGGGAATTAAAAAATGACTGGCTTCTTAACAACAGAAGTGTGTGAAGGACTTCCCTAAATGCAAACTCACCATCATAGTAACATTCAGTCGGATTACATAGGAAGGCCACAACAAAGAACAAAGAGATGCCAGGACTTGACAGCATCTTGAAATTTGAAACTAGGTACGAGTTCTGCTGCTTTCTGCATTTCTAATTGGATAGAAGTATGGATGGGCCTGCATGGTATCAAGGTCGCTCATCACTTACACAGCAACAATATATGAACGAAAAAACAAATATAATAATAAAGGTCCCAGTCAAGAGTTTTTGTCAATAGACAAGGAGCAGGGGCTTACCATCGCTTCTTTTGCAGTTGGCCTTTCTTGGTGATCATATCGCAGCAACTTGTCAAGGAAGTCAACAGCCTTTATAGAGAGAAAAAAAATCATGATTTAAAAAAAAATTAACAATGAAAATCATTTTAAATTTATGAATAAAATTATACCTCAGGAACTGCCAAATGTTGATTGTCAACATTAATAAACTTTGACCACGGTTTCCGGCTATGCCTGTAAAAGAAAAGAATTTTCTCAATCAGGAGAACTAGTTCTCTAAATATAATCAATTGATATCATCACACATGACCAACCTCCCAACAAGTGCGGAGAGATGCAGATCTAACTCTATGTGATACTTATTCAAATAGGCATTCAGCTCATCTGTTCCAAGTACCTGACACATAAGATCAAGAATGATTACAAATCCATTTTTATCCATCACATTCTTAAATTCCACAAGACAGTTCTGCCATATTGGTTGTCAGGCACCGGCAAGCACATTTGGGGAAAAAAGCTTCTGAAAAATAACAGAAATGCCTTAACAAGCAAGTAGTCAGTCATGCACACACTCACAGGATGAAGTATGATTGTTCCCTATAGCTCTGAATTTCCAACTTTCATCCTAAAAGTATTAAAAATCACAATCTCCACAGGTGGTCAAATTGTTGCGATGTGGTCCTTACAACCAGATAGATACCAGAGCTGGGCTGAAATTTGATAGACATCATGATGCCAGAGCAAAAACTGCAACAGCCTTCATATAATTAAGGGTTTTCTTTTAAAAGTTTATTTATGAATTATTTTTTGTGATAGTTTGAATGGCTAAAATTTAGTTATTTTTTAGAGCTAGGATTTCATTTACTTGGGGTTGTTAGTATTTAAGGGCTGTACTTCTGTAATGAGAACAATTTTTATATTTGATAATTTCATAAGGAGTTTGTTCTTTCTTTCTGGTTATTCAACCCAGAAAACCAGCCTGTGGCTGTGTTAGCTATCTTTTGCCTTTTCTCGTCACGCTATACACCATGGAAGCAATTTAGCACAGTTTTTGTCAATTAACTTTCCGAACCAGACCAGCCAATACAAAAAAGGCAAGGCCCAAAAGATACCCAAAGACATTGATATCACTTGCTGGTAAATGGTCATCTAGATGGTCGATGAAATGATTTTCCTGATATTTTTATTCAACTTTTATCCAATCATTTCACATACCTTAGCTATTTTGACCAGCTGATCATAATTATCATGCCCATAGAAGAATGGCTCCTTACGGAATATCTGCAATAGCAATAACAAGATCACCACATATTTTGGCATTACCTCAAAATTTATTCTACCCTATCTGCCATCTAAGCAAGAATAGGCATGCATACAAAGGCCCACTTGTCTATGGCATTAGTAACACTATCATACACATTAATACATGTACATGGAGCAATGGCAGGCCAGTAATGCAAGCTCATTGAGAAGCAAGCCATTATGGGCTAGGTCACAATTTTGAGGTGGACATGTGTGCTTTGCATGGAACAAATAATGTGCAAGATGAGAAAAGTGGAAGTTAGAGAGGACACCCACCATTCCAGCAAACATACAGCCAAGGCTCCACAAGTCCAAAGAATAGTCATAGTCTTGCAGATCAACAAGAAGTTCAGGGCCTTTAAAGTATCTGCAGATCAGAAATGGAATAACAGATTAAAAAAAAAACTGACACATCAATTCACCGGTTTGAGTAAAATGTCAAAATCAAAAGAGGGATTAACTCAGAGGCAGAAGGGTTTATATATCATTTAAGAACCAGATGGATACGATACAATTTAAGAACCAGAAGTAACAGGAACCATCATCAAGTTTTAAAATATAGTTATAAACTTGTATTTTGTTGCATTTATCCTAGTTATATGACATCACCATTGTATTTATTTAGTTAAAAGATACTGCCACATCAATTCACCAGTTTGAGTAAAATGAGAAGATCTAAAGAGGGCTTAATTCACTGATGGATGAGTTCATAGATTGTTTAAAAAACTGGCAGCAACCTTCCACGTAGGATTATGATCCATTACAACATCAACTTTTAACACATTTTTATAAACTTGTATTACGCTGCAAAAATCCTAGTTATAATATATTACTATTGTGTTTATTAAGTTCAAATACTAAATAAATGTGTGCATTGCTTAAAAAACGCTGAGAGTTGCTATTTATTTATAACTCTAGTGGCCACAATCATTTCAGCAGCAGCAACAAAGGTTTAATCCATACAAAACCGGGAACATTAATTGACCAAAACAGATTCTGGAAGCAAAAAGAACATGTGGTTTTGACTTGAGAAAGAAACATGGGAACATAAATTTTCAACAGTGAATGAAAAAGTGACAAACCTTGACGCAACACGAACATTGTATTCTTTCCCAGGGTGATAAAATTCTGCAAGGCCCCAATCTATCAGACGAAGTTTCCTCTGCTCATGATCAATCATGACATTATGAGGCTTCACATCTCGATGCATAATACCTTGTGAGTGGCAATAATCCAATGCCTACAGAAAAGGATACATATACTTAAAGATTAAACAAAACAATTTCAATTCCACTATGCTAACTTTAAAAAACAGAATCACAAGTTTGCACTGGATTTATCACAAATAAAAATCAAACAATCGCTTCTCAAAATTAGAATGGTATTTCCAAAACCACACTAACTTCGAAAGGAAGTTAGTAGAAAAACACTCTTTTATAAACAACATATATTCATAGTAGCAAAACATGTCACAAGGATGGCAATTACATGTGACATTCATTTTGTTCAAACAATATTTACATCAGGATTAAATTTTCAACATCATCCAAAGAATTACAACAAAGAGAGAAGATAAACTGCATTGCTGAAGCATTGGACAGAAATCACCACCTCACCATTAGAGCTAGAGTGATTGCAAGAGCAACATACTGCACAACAGCTAAATTCCTACCTGGCTATCTAATCCAGAACACAATGTAAAGGAACTTCAAATTTGCATCACTAAAAAGACAATTGCAGACAAGAAGCACTGAGTAAGATAATGCTAATGCCTTTTCCATCTTTTTAAATGCATATGTCACTGTCATTATATGCAGTTAATGCTGATCTTGTCATTTGGAGAGACAAGAAAATGATGTGCTTACCTTCAGAAGCTCATAGATGTAATACCTAATATCAAAGTCTGAAAGTGTCGGATAAAGCACTTTAAAATCAGTATTATTCACATATTCAAAAATGAGACTTGGTGTCTTTGATTGTTGATCTCTCACAATATCAAGCAACTTCACAATATTTGGTCCACCACAGAGATTCTGCAGTATTTTAATCTCTCTCTTAATCTGCATCAAGTACGAAAAAACGAAGTCAGTCACCAAAAATAAAACCTGTAAAGTATAGACTAGGCCCACAAGAAAATAATTAGTAAAAGAAAAAAAGAAAAGAAAATGGATACTAAATGACATGCACGAAAGAAAACTTCTCTTTGAAGACTAAGCATGGGCATAATCTATCACTCAAACATCTCAAGGTTGCTTTGGGTCATAATCCAGGTGAGCCACGAAGGAACTTGAAGCTACAAAGTGGCCAGCTAACAAGGTGTGGAAAGTTCAGAAAGCGCAAAGAAATGGCTAACAAGGTGTGGAAAGTTCAGAAAGCGCAAAGCAAATAACACGATGAAACGTTGTCCACTAGACATATAGATTTACAACATATCAAAGGTAAGAATGATGCTCTGTTTTTCTGTTTGATGAACAATTAGGGAAAAAGACATTTCAAAATAAGACCTTCATTAAATGATTTATTAATCCACAAAAAATAAGGGATAAACAAAACTATTCTAGAAGAACCGCTAAGATCACTATTCTCAAGAAGAATTGAACAACAAGACATCACTTCAAACATGAAACGAGAGAGGGAGAGGGAGAATAAAACAATCAACACAACAAATCTACTAACTTTCTTTTTCTTCACGGGTTTGAGAATCTTAATTACGCATTTCTCAGTATCCGTGCAATGCACTCCCTCGAAAACTTCACTGTATTTCCCCCTCCCAACCTTCTTGACCACCTCATAATCATCCTGCTCCCTGCAAAACCAATCAACAAATACACCAATTTCAACAATCAATCTAAGGACGACAGGATAGGGAAAAAGACGAGCATACCCCCATTGAACGGTTAGAGACTCGTAGTCCCAATAGTCTTTAGGACGGATCACATTGATATCAGCATAAACCCTGGCCTTGGAAGGAGCGCCAGGACGGCGAATCGATTTGCCAATTTTCTGCGCCAGCGTGTCCGGAGGAGGCACCAGACCTAAATCGGTGAGGGAAACGGTGCTGTGTCTCTTGTTGTCTTTGATTTGGGTGAGAGAAGGCAGTGGTCGAAGAAGCAAATTGACGGAAGAAAGTAGAAATGGATGGTGAGCGAGGAGAAGAAAAGAGAAGAGGATTATTATTATTGCGAAGAAATAAAAGAGAAGAAAAGAGGGTTTTATTGTTATTGTTTTTCTTCTTCTACTACTGTCGTATATGATGATTCAAAGATTGTTGCGAGGGTAGCAAAGGTGGCCTTATGGCCATCAAATCACTTCGTTTAATTAGGCAAAAATAATTATAATAATAAAAGTGTGTGCTGTTTTTATCTGTGTTTTGGCTAGCCGGAAAAAAGGAATCGCTTTCTCCCGAATCCCATATTACTCCTCTACCTATATAAAGTTTCTCAATATAGCTCTCTAATTACTGATTTTATCAATTAAGTCCCCCATCCTGTTATCTATAATTTTGAAGTTGTTTAGTGGGTCGTTTTATGTAAAACGACCGCGTAACAAGTCATTTGAGTTATTGAGCCTTCTTTTGTTGTTTTTCGCCCCAGCATACAGATATAGGCGTGATAAAAGATCTGTTGTTCTAGAGAGTTGTTAGCTTTTTTTTCTTTTTCTTTTTCAAGACTAAAAAAACAAAAACTGATCATTGCAAACAAACTTGATGTTCTTGTGGACTTTTGAAAGAGAATGGCTATTGGCAGAGCCTCATCGTCTGTTGGCATTGTATTATCTAGTTGTTAGAGAAAAGCAAGAAAAAAAAAAGCAAATAATACAAAATTTCAATTAACTTGATGATGATGGATAAAAATATAAATATAAATGACCAAAGTTAACCTGTTCCAACCTTCAGAACTTATGAAATGAATCATAAGGTCATATCACAACATAAAAACAAATCTAAAAAATAGCAATGTAAACTTCCCAACTAACCAGAATAATTAGGGATAAACATGAAAAAATGGATTAAAAAAAGAATAAGAACTAAATTTGGCACAAAAAAAGAATAATGTCAAATCTTTATGGATGAAATTGAAAAATAATTCAATTAAGATGTCGCGACGGTGTTTTTGGACTCTCCAAGATGTTGTGTAGAAAAAAGGTTATAGGTATAACCGTAAAATTATTATTATTATTTTCAAGAATCATCATCTAATATTAAGATCATTTGGAAATGTGATGTCTATGAGAGTCTATGTAAAGGACTTGTTGTGCAATGAGAAGACGTGTCGCCCCTAATTCACTCTTACTAAGATAAACTACATTGTTGTTTAATTATTTTTTTAAGCTAAGTTTCTACTTGTTGGTTTTTTTTAAGATTCGAGGTAGATCTCTTATTATGAGGTAGTATCTAGTTTTTGTCAAAACCTAATAGTTCTAAAATTTGAATTTTATTGCATTTTTTTGTATCTTTAATACTTGACGGTTACTCTACATTGTAGTTTTACACCTTTTAGATATTGAAGTCTACGACTAAATCCCAATATAACATGAGCAAAATAATAGGTGAAATATTTCTGATATTTTGGTCAAACTATAATGGATAATCATAAATTGGTTACAATATCCATTTTTGCATTTAAAAACATGAAAAGAAAATACAGTTTTGTTTTGTATATAAAAATATGTTTGGAAAACTTAAGATTCAGCTATATGCATGAAAACAAATTATTATTTTTTCTTTTGAAATGAGATTTTTTATTTTTATTTTTTTTCAAAAATTTTGGAGAAAATCAAATATTTTGTATCGAGTCTATATTTTACAAAGTAAGTATACAACCGATATTAAACAAGATTGGGGGGAAAACATATGCTAAAATCAAAGATATTTTGTAATAATATTCAAGATTTTCTTTGAAATATTTTTTTTTAATAGTTTTTGAGAAAATTGTGTATTTTTAATATCAAGTTTGTAACTTCTAGTATAAGTTAATAGCCTGATATTGGGCAAAATTGGTAGGAAAAGATGTGATAAAATCAAAAATATTTTTTAATGACCCTTAGAATTTTTTGATTTTTTAAGTTTAGAGAAAACCCAGTATTTTTAATATCGTGTTCGGTCGTGTTTTAGAGGCAAAAAAGAGAGATTTACTTGACTTATCGAAGGTTAGTGGTGGCTGGAAATGCTCCCGATGTTGCAGGGAAGGTATTTCACGGTTGTTAGAGAAGTAGCATCAATGGAGGTGGAGGAAAAGAGAGGGAGAAGTAGTGACCAAACAAAAAATAAAGTTTTTGATCTAAAAAATAGTTTTTTCTTCACTTTGGTTTTGAATTTATTCATATTCTCAGCATGGAATTAACCCTTATTTATAAGTAGTGGTTGAAGATGACAATCTTTTTTATTTTATTGAGGTAACATTTCATTTATTGATTCAACTCGAAAACATCACAACTATTGGTTCAAAATTGATATCATAAGTTGTGAGATTTGACAGCTCAGACTACATAAATTAGATATTTTAGACGACGTCATGGTGGTTATGGTGTCAATCAACCAAAATGGATCATACCATGGTGTAGCAGAATGTTTGGGTGTATGATTTGTCCAATTTGGTGAAAAATAAAGATATTAAATGCACGTCCAAAATATACCCTCTAAGTTTTAGTTTAAGAGAAAAGCGAAGAAGAAGATGAATTGTAACCAAAATAGCATCGTTTTGGTAAATTTTGGTTTAGCCTTTTCATTTCTAATTTCTTTTAATTAAACCCCCGAATGACTTCATACTTTCAATTTTATGTAATTTTTCCCTTAATGAACTTCAATGGCAAACCCAAATTTTATTTTATTTTTCATTTTGGCCCTTGATTATGGATTTATGTAATTTAACCTTCAATTGATTAATAACCTTTCAATTTTTCTCAATTTCACTCATGATTTCTTCCAATCAAGTCCCTCTAGTTCGACACCTTTTACAAATTGGTCATTGGCTATAAATTTCTTCAATTTAGCCTCTAATGGACCCAAAAACTTTGATTTTCATATAATTTTGCCCTTGATTTCAATTCTTAAACATAATTAAACTTTTAATTTGGCCCATGATTAAATAATTTATGTAGATATATACGTTATTTTTCCATTGGACTTAATTTTATTCAGATTTGTCCAATAAAAAATTATTTTGACCTAGAATCTGCATTTTTTTTCTCAATCTTAGGTGCAATAGTGGTACAATCGAGCTCCCAAATCCATCAAAAATTTATGACTTGATTTTTCCACCATGTTAGTCCCTTTTATTTTTTATTTTTTTATTATTTTTATAACTTATTTTGGGTGATTTTCTAACAAAAAAGATAAGAAAAACTAAAATTAACAATAAAAAGCATAAGAACCAAATTTGGTATAAAGACCAAATGTCAAATGATAAATTTTTTAAAAAAAAATCAATAAAGGACTCAAGACCAAATACACTGCAATTAAAAAATGAAAAAAATATATAATATAAAAAACAAATATCAAGGGTAGAAATTGAAAGAAAAAAAACAACTCAATAAATGATTCAAGACTTACATTGCAATAAAAAAAAGGAGCCAATTGGACTCAATAAAGAAATAATCAAACTTCTTTATTGTGTTTTTTTTTTTTTTTTGCAATAACTAGCATGTTTTTTTTTTCTATGAGAGAAGAGAAAAAAGAGGAAGGAAAGAGAAAAACACATAAGGACAAAAATAAAGGGATTTAAAAAAAAATTGTAGTGTAATTTTGTTAAAAATTAAAAGAATAAGAACCAAAATAAAAAGTAGCATATATGTTTGTTTTCAATTGGATGACAAAATTAAAACTTGCATACCGAAAAAAATAAAAGAACAAAAAATAAACAAAAAATCAAAAGAGTAAGGACTCAAATGAAAACTAACATATATAATCAGTTTCGATTGAAGGGCACAATTGAAAACAGTTAAAATTTCAATTGAAGAAATTAGAAGTAAGACCAAAATCAAAAGAACATGGACTAAAATAAAACAATCACAAACATTATGGACTGTCATGTATTTTCTAGCGGCAGGAGAGAGAAAAGAAAGAAAAAACTAAAAAGCATCCATCGACGATTCATCAACCACCATCACATGACACGTCCCACACCGGAAGATAGAGGACATAGCGGCGCACCCAGTGACAAAATGACGCCGCATGCACTACCTTAAAGGTCCATGAGCGTGAAACACTGCTGACACATTTGTACGACGAGCTGCAATAATTCCAAAAAGAGATGATAAAAAATATCAAACTACCTATACACCCTGGACCCAACGATAACCACGAAAAAACCTGGAATGAAAGTACCACAATGCTCCAACCCCAACCTCATGCCTTCGTTTTTGTTTTTTCTGAGGGTATTTTTGTAGTTTCATTGTGCACGAATATGTGAAAAACCAAACCCCCCCATTGTTTCTCGTCTTTTGTCGGCTTCAGGGATAAAATGATAATTTCACCATGCAATTTTAAAGGAAAATATCAAAAAACCCCAAATAATATGAAAATATCACACATGTCCTCTGGAAATGTCCAAAATACCTCTGGTCCTGAGGGTTAGATTTTTCGGTACGAGGGGTAAAATAATAATTTTATTGTTGAAATCTACATTAATCTGTGTCTAGAGACAGATTAAAACTTCAACACCTTTTATTTGTTTTTTTTTAAAATATGATATACAACTATTATAATAAAAATATTTTAAAAATTAGTTTAATATTTTTTCAAACAAAACATTAAAAAACAAAAAATGACTATCACATGTAGCTTCACGTGAAACCAAACGACGGACAACGAGGGAAAATTGGGTGAGTCTGAACGCCCTCCACAGACAGAGGAGAGGACCAGAGTCCATACCACGACGACGGAAAGCGACAAGCCGGGGTCCATACGATAGCGGGAGACTTCGAAATAATTAAGAACATGCACCTGTGATTGGTTCACATGCAACAAATCTCCCGTCTGACCCTCTAAATATAATTGTAATTATAAATTATTATAGTATCTTGTGTCTGATAGCAAATATAATTTAGGTTTTAATTGATATTTTTTTATTGTATTTTATTTCTAAAAACGATCGTCAAATTTAATAAATTATATCCTGTATTCCAGACGGAGGATTTTACTTGGACAAAAGGAAAAGAAAAGAAGCAAACCTTTGACACACTTCCTGTGGGTTATCATATTTTATAGTATCCAACTACTAGGGTTGGTTGAATTAAAAAAACTCACTGCTATTATCAAACACAGCAGCAGCCGGTGCAGTGCGTTCGGGATAACTATGGACCAGGTCAAAGCAACCACAGCCTTCGTAGCCAACAGCTCCTCTCACGTTGTTGTCGACTCTGCAGGTCCGCGCTCAACGATGTCACATTTTCTTTTTTATTTCCTTTTATTAAACAAAATAAAAGAATTGATGAATATTTGAGGTGTGGCATGCAGGGATAGAGAAGGCAGTGGAGAATATTCAAGGCAAGATTCCGAAAATAGAGTGGGATTTTGAAGGGATTCATTATTTTGACAACGGACCTCTCACCGTTCAGTACCTCTTTGTTTTAGACACGCTCAATTTTTGCTTTTGGCCTGGTATTTCTTTCTTCTTTGCTTGGAAACCCTGAAAATTTGTTCATTGCTCTGCATGTGTGTATTTTGGCTTTTGTTAGGAAATCTTAGTTCAGGAGATTGGGTGGTTCCTATGGTAAAAACATTCTTCAAGATGCTTAATTGTCCTCTTAATTGATGGAATAGGCAGGCAAGTCAGCCAGCGAATTCAATATTTTTTTTTCTATCTTATTCTTTAGTTTCAGCTTAAAATGTTATGAAGAATTTTCGCTTTTTAAAATTTTCCTATGTAGCCGACTTATTCGAATGTCATTTGGAATCCCCTGGATAGGTTTTGTCGTTTTTTTTTTTGAGATATTTGATACAAAGTTTGTGTGGTTTGCTTGGCTGATCTTTCTCTTCTTTTTATTTGATCATATGCTGTGTGGTTTTTTTTATAGACAAGAAGTTAAGTTATGATGATTTGGCTTCTGGGTTGAAGGAGGCTTTGGAAAACGACAAGTCTGTATTTGATGCTGACCATCTGCAAAAGTTCACCGGTAATTACACTTCTTTTGAAATGTTGGATTGAATCATTTTATATTATACACTGTGGCTTAAATGATTGCCAGCACATAGTGTAACATTTACACTCTTAGATATATAATGAGTTCCTTCTCAGATGTCAAAAAACATTTGGATTAAAGCAAAAAGAAAAAGATTGAGACTTCCAAATAAAGATTGGAGGCAGTATTGAAGAATGACAAGCAAATTGAATATAACTGGTGCCATTAACTTATAGATTGTCTCTCTAATCATGGCAGCCTAAATTGTTAGTGTTGAAGTTGCTAATCAAGGGTATTAAAGCTGAATATATGATGCATATGGTTTAACATTCTAAGTGTGGTATTTGTCTCCAGCATTTCATGAAATCTAAATTCAGAGCAACAAGCACTATACTGGAACTAGGGTTTATTCTGAAAGTGCTCTGAAAGTATTTAATTCTAATTTCTGGATGAGCGAGTTAATTTATAAGTTTTAATCGTTGACTTTTTCTATTTCCTCTTTTTATTATTAAAAAAATAATGTTTCTTGAAACACATTTCTGGATACAATGTCTACACTTTGCAGTATAGGGTATATGCCTTTTTGATAATATTGAAGGACCACAATTCTTGTTGCCAGGTCTTCAATTACGCAACTTGTTAAAGTGGCCTCGACCACTTCCTCTGGAGGACGAACGGATTCGTTTGCTGCATGAGGTTACCTTTCCACTTAGAATTATTTGCCAGTTATTATTGTTTCCATATCAGTGTTCTTGAGGATTATCTTGCAAATATCTTAGTCTTTGAGTTGATTTGTATCAATCTGCATTTAATTTCATTCAATCTCCTAGTCTTTTGAGCTAATAAGTTGTTTGATACCAGTAAACTTCTTGATATAGGTTGGTTTTGAGCTGGAAAGAAGTTTTGGGGGTAAAGCATCGAATCTAGTGCAGTCTTGTGGGAGATCAGCTGCAAAGCTTGTTGCCACAATAGCCAGTCACTTTCCTGGTAATTTATTTAGAGTTTTTTCATCATTTACTGTAATTCTATATCTGTGACTTTATCTTTACTTGGTTGTATGCGAAGATACATTGCAAGGATACTTAAACAATGATTCTACAATGGATGTTTTAGGCTTTCGAGACCACTCTGTTTACAAAGGCCACCAGATATTCTTGTACAAAAGAGCTCAGATATTTGCTGCTGATCTATATGGTGCTTTCAAAGGCCAAGGATATGGAGAATTCAATGACATTAGCTCGATCACTATATTTGCAGACTATATTGTCCCAGCTATGCTGTGGAAGCTTGGTGTGCTAAAATACAGTTCAGCCCTTGCCAGCATAATTGAGTCTAATAAAGAAATAGCTTCAGGAAGTGAGGAGGAAGTTGAATTACGAGCCTGTTCCATATATGCTGTGGAGAAAATGAGGGACCTGATTAGTGTAAAGTTAGGAAAACAGGTATGGTGGAACTGATGACTTTTTTTTTTTTTTTGTTTAAATATTTTTCTGTCTGCATACTGAAGAGTTTTTATATTGGTACACATAAACGGAGAATGATTGGTCTACTTCCTGCTGGAATTTGGAACTTTTGATCTCTTGTGGAAGAAATCTGACTGTGATGCCATATTCTGTAAATATGACCAGTGTAATTTCTATAAATATTGTAAATTTATGTAACTTTTCTTCATATAATCACTTTTGACTACACCATCATGATAGGCATTTTCTTTTAGAAAACAGAGGAGAAGAATGACAGCACCCAGTATTGGTATTTGGAAAAAAAATCTTGGACATTAGTGATGGCTTATCAAATATTCTCAATCTGCTTTCCTAACAATTTCATCTTGGGTGTCAGAATCTCATGACATTATCATATTTGGTAGTTAATCCAAGCAAATGTTGGAAAAATAAATAAATTCTACTTCAAGTTCACTGCTAGCGGGCAGGATACCAAGACCACCAATGTTCTGCTTCTGCCATTCGAAGTTATTGCACGAATATATATATATTTTTCCTCAGTGATGATGCTTCTGTAGATCTAACCCTTTTAATTATTAGTCATTTTTCTGATCAGTAAGCAAAGGAAGTGTTTGTTTTCTGTCAAGAGAAAAATTGCTAAAATGAATCCTCTTTCTTTTGCTGATTCTCAATTTTCTGTTCTTTCAATTCTATTTGCTCTGATAGCGAAGACTCCTCTTTGCAGGTGCTGAGTGTGGAGTTGGACCTTTGGCTCTGGGCTTACGGTGTTCAAAATCCATCTCTTCCACACCATCGGACACTCTCAATATATTATTGAACAGATGATACGCTAGAGCAGCTTTAATAATTCTGTGGGAGGAGGGAGGATACATTTTTCCTGTGAAAAAGTTGAGGTTATTTCTGTTAGCATTTAAGAACTAATCCATACATCTTTCAGTCTCCTTTCTGAAGGGCTAAACCTATTTTTGAAACCACCAACTCTATTTCAGTCATTTGACATGGATACTCCAAGAAATTTTATCTTTAGCACGGGCATTCTTCTTACTGCCCTTTATTAGAACACATGAAATTTCTTGAACTGTGGGAAATGGTGCTTTACCATTTTCGTCTGTTATAGAACTATATTTTATGCATGGGAGATTGAGTTCTTCTTCTGCCCACAAGTTCTGGTGGAACCTTTTCCCTTGAAAAATTGACATGCTGTATACACCAGGGAGAAGATCACCTGGCTTTGCTGGGTTCAAACTCAGGATGGGAAGCTGAGAGAATGAACTTAAACCAGTTTCTAAAGAAACCATGGTTAACAATCGTTCAAACAGATCTAGTTAGCATGGTGATTTGATTACAATAATTATGCAGGTTCTGATGATGAAGTTAATTATTAGCAGTTCCTAAATTTCGACGCGTGTTTCGCTACCATATACTACTTTGTTCTCCTGTTTCCTCATATATGCTTTTACTTATCTACATGAGGAATTAGCCCGTGTTGAACTATTCGGTTTTCTGAATATCGCAGTAAAAATTATGAAATAAAATTATTTGTAAGTTCTTAGAATTTTGTAATATAAATCTAGAGTTATTTAGGAATTTTTTACTTGAAGATTTGATTTTTTTATTTTGAATAATTATTTAAAGACTCAGTTATTTGAATATCATACACGCAATGTAAACATTGAAGTAAAATTATTTGGGAGCCCTTAGAATCTCATTAGACAGATCTAGAGTTATTTAAGAATTTTATTACTTAAAAATTTGATTTTCTTTGACTTTAATTTTTTTTTAAAGTTGAGTTATTGCAAGTTATAAGTTATCTAATTATTCGGTTTCCAACAATAATTCATATGAAATGCCAATAAAAAATCTCCTAAATTCTATTTAGAAAGATAAATTGCTATTATAATGTTAGCTCTCACTTCTATGACTTACAAATTCTATGACTTACAAACGTTTTTTTGTTTAACAGGCATCTACTTTGGAAAAATATAAAAAACCCTATAAATTATCAAAAAATATATATGTGACAACTAGATAATATATATATCAAATATCTTCTTATAATTCATGATATATCAAATATATAATTCTTTTAAGATAACATGTAATTATTTATTTTGTTTAAAAAATATTTTGTATATATTCTGTATATGTTAATATAAAAAATAAATATTATAAAATATAGAATATTATTTAAATGAAAATATTTTAAAAAACAACCTTTTACAACCCTTCAATCGCTTAAGCTTACATAACTGCATCCTCGTTTGCTCTTATAATTTTTTTTTATTAATTATTTTTATTTATGAAATTCCTTCCATGCAATTCATAGACAGAAACCAACCCTTACGAAATGATATGCAGAGTGGGAAAATTGAAAACTTACAGTGGAGGGATCAGCGTTCTTGATTTCCTCTGCGGCGTATCCCTTCGTGATTCCGCCTCCACTGAAACCCACCGGAAAGCTCTCCCACTGTTGCCTCTGCGACGGGTGAAGTGGAAGTTTCTGCTCCCATGGCTTCTTTTTGAAATCCATGGGAACGACCAATCTTTCAGCCAAGGCTCTCTGCCAAAATTCTCAATCTTAATGAAATTAGAAGGCAGAAAATGTTTCACCGGGGCTGTTCAAAGTATTGCTGCCGCAAACTCCATTCACTTTCAGTCAAAGCTTGACAGCCACCACAGAGTTTCATTTCTCTGTATTTAGTGATGGACGGGGACTTGGAGAATTGATTGAGCTCGACACATAAATGAGAGCCTAACAAGATCGAATGCTTCGTCCTTTTCAATCTGTACAGAAAGATTCCATGTGGCCATTAATTATTGAGCTGGGCGGTTCATGATTTTATAATTTATATTCTTTAAAAGAACCGCTATCATTTAGCGATGGAAAATGGGCTCATGGTAATCCAAATTAAGGTTGTCAGTATCGTTTTGATTTTTTTATATTTTGATTTCGGAGCATTTCAGCGTGTCATTTTGAGATTATACTGTTTATATATAATCATTATATATATATATGAAAAAAATTAAAATATTAATTTAACAAGCATAATTAAAATTCAAGATAAATTAACTTTAAATTATACAATATAAACACAAAGTCAAACAAACATAATTTCAAAATTAGAAATACAATCACAAGTTAATCAAAATAAGGATGATTTTAAGGCCGGAACGGCACACCCAGAACGGTACAGAGATATTCCGGCCAGAATTTGGCCGGTATTTCCGAAACGGGCCGGAAAATTAAAACCGAGACGAAAACGGTGTCATTTTATCTCGGTTTTTTAAAGGCACATTCCAGTCTGAACAAAACGATATTGATAACTATGATCCAAATTGACTTCACTGGATGATCCCACAAATCAAAATCTTATAGATATTGCCTGCGCATTTCATCATGATTTTAGGTTTTATTTGTTCTTATTATACATATACGTTGCTGCCTTTATCCTTTTTTTACTCAATGCAATGGTCCCAGCTATAATACAGGTGCTTTTCTCGATACCAGACGTTTCACAGAAATTATTTCTGAAGCTAGTATATTAAAAAACTAAATTAAGAGTTTCAATTTTTTATTTATAAAAAACAATTAATTGTAATGAAAATGCTAAAAAAGGTGGGAATTTATGGCTGCAAGAAGGACCAATGTTTTATACAGAAATGCAGGAGATATTCAAGTGCTTCGTCCCTTTAATGACGATGTAACTGTTACCAAGAAAGCACGGCAAGAAAGTTACAGTGAAGCAACCTAATATACTTATTATGGGATCCAATTCTTACAATCAACAAACGGGTTCCATTTATAATTTTAAATTTACTTTTTATGAACTATTTTTATCCATCTTGATATATTTACACAGAAAAACTATAAAAAGATATTTTGAAAACAATTTCAAACATATTGAAGTCTCAAATGGTGAGGATTTCTGAACGCACCCTCTCTTTCCCTGTTTCTATCCACGGGTGTGCTGGTCAGTTTGTTTTATTGGCAAAAGTCCATGAGAACCCTTTGCAAGTGGGAGGGAAGGTGGCATGCATGGCTGACACTGAGGATAAGGACGCCACGTTCGCGGAGACCACGATGACATCTCCAATCCAAGAGGTCTTCTTCTCCGAGCCACGCCAGACCTTTTGGATTTTCCATCAACACTCTCAATATGAAATTCTGAAATCCATCCGACATTGCTAATAAAATAAAACAATAGTTTAGAGGGAAGCACTGCCATAACCTGAACCAATTCAAAGCCAATAGCCAGGTACTATCATGCAGTACTTTTAACCACAGAACTTGAGGCTGACTTGTAAAGGTTACTGTTATTGTAAAAGATATTTCTTTCTTTTTTATCTCATATTGAAAGACACAACTAACATTTTTAAGTATAAAAAATATATATAGAACTCTCTATCACACATTGAAAATTAAAGACTTACATTAAGTGTTTATATGATAAAATTTGATATGGAATAGTAATCAATAAAAAAAGTAGAGTGAACTCGCGCACGTAAAGTTGAGCTGAGCAAGAGGAAAACATTCGATTTGTCCCTGTTAAGATGAAAGGGACGGAACAATCACCATTGCAGGACAAGCATTAATACAAACAGCTAGCAGCCAGCCACAACCAATTCTGTTATCATTGGTTGGTTATCCTTAATCTATGAATCCTGCACTGACATTTCTGTTATGTACTAGAAGAATATTTTTCTGTTATGTACTGAGCCAATGAGCTGATGACAGAGCAACAACCATTGCTCTATAAATGTAACTTTGCTCTCTTTTCTGTAATGTGAAAATATAGAAGTGTAAATATGAGAAGAAGAAGAAGTAAGAGTTTTATACATATCAGTATCTCCATTTTCAATTGTCCCCTGTGAGCGAGACAACGCTTATACTCTCTAAAAATTTTGTATCCATATTAAAATATTTTTGATGAGCTTTAAACTGAAATCATAATATTTGTAACACTTGAAAATTTATTTCATAATAAATTTAAACATGACTGTTACATCATGACTGCTTATAAATACCATGTAGTTTTTCAAACAAATAACAATCTGAAATACTTTTATCATTTATCTTGAGTTTGCCGGTCTTCTTATTGATCAAGTTGTTTCTATGTTACCCTCTTGTATTGAGGAATAACTAGTTGAACCCTGGAAGATATCCTAATATTGGGGAAATATCCTTAAGGACAGTGCTCCTACACGCCTCAAGTTTTCCACTTTTGTTTTCGTTCTTTGCCTTCAATTTTTACAATAGTCGCATCAATATGTTGATATATTCTTGTAATGCAGAATAGTCCAACTTTAAGAGAACCCATGGACAAAAACAAACCAATATGTTGATATATACTTGTAATCTAGAATCCTTGTAATCATAGTCGCATCAATAAGAAAAAAATTTGCCCATTAAACTCCACTTAAATGGCTGGCTATAAAACATTGAAAACATATGTCCATTCCCCCCTCACTTATGTGGCCACCTTGAAAACAAATAATCATTAGCCCCCACTCACATGGATGACTTGAAAACATTGTCTTTTTTAACTTTCACTCAGGTAGCTAACTTGAAAACATTTTATCATTAGTTCTCACTTATGTTGCCAACCTACAATTTTATTATTATTAGACCTCATTAATATGACCAACTTGAAAATATTCTATCCTTATCCCCCCACTTATACAAGCAATTTGAAAAATTATTTTTATATTAAGTGATCCTTTTCCATTTCTTTTAAGCTACATTTCACAATAAGAAAAGAGATTACAATGACATTATTAAAAATAACAAGACCTAATGAAAAACACTTACCTACCTTCCTAATCGACCAAGCTCCTCTAACTGAGGGTCCAACTCCTAATACCTCTCTTGATGATGCCCATATTATATTTCATTATCTCAATCTAATAAATCTACATTTATGTTAAAATAGATTTCATCTAAACAAATGATCTCATAATTATGATTATCCAATTTTATCCCAACAAACCATGACTTCCACTATTTCCATTTAATTCTTTTCTTACTTCCATTACATCAAGCATTTGATTTATTGTTCTACAATAATATACCACACATATTTTTCTTTATTTCAAGATTCCACAACCCTTTCAATTCTAGAACTTTAACACTAATATAGACACACAATAGTATTAACCTAATCTTTCTCTTTTACTTCAAATACTATTAGCCTCATTTAAAACCCATTAAGACTTATATTTAGCCCTAACAAATTAATTTAACTCAATACATCAATTTATTTTGAAATTTATATACCCAAATTCCCTATTTTTATATACTTTTCTACAACATCACTAATTAATTGTGAACCATTTAAGAACATCATTACAATATAACCAAAATCAACTTGAATTCCTAAAAAAACTCACAAACCAACTATTTAACTAAAATTTAACATCCTACATCATATTATCATAACATTCACAAATTTATATTTCAGGCATTTTCCCCCTTCAATATCTACTACTCACACATTTACAATCATGTTTAACTAGATTTCATCTACACATAACACACTTTTTGTCCTTTATATATATACACATATAGCCTGTATTTTACACTAAATTTATTTTATCCATTATATTATTTTAAAAAAATTGAGTCTACAATTCTATTTGTTTAAATTACTTAATTACACATCCAAGTTTCCAAACCTTATTCCTACTCTTTTCATACATCTATCACAACGTGTCAAGTATTTGTAAAATAATTTTTTGATCTACAAGATAGTTTTTTTCCTATTTAAATTTTGTGTTTGGGTCTAATTCATTAAGGATTATTCTTTATCCTATTATCTTGTCGGATCCATGGACTAAGTATGATTAGCTTATTCGATTTCATTTTTCCATAATTGATTTTTTATAAACCTCAGTGATTTTGGATAGTTTGTATAGATCTTTAAAATCAAAATTATCAAGATCAACTATTGTATTATGACACGTAATTAAATTTTATTATAGAGTGAATTTATTCTAGTATTAATCAGAATTAGTTCTTATCAATCTTGGTTTTCAATTTTACTATAAAAGGAGGGTTATGGAAAGAGTATTAAACACTTTTTTTGAGTTTTTTTATAAACGTACGCCATCTTAATTTTAAGTGTTTCCTTCATTGTTTTGAGACTTATTTTCCTTCTAAATTCAGAGCTTAGGTTAAATCTTTATAAAACACCAAGCATTTATTATGCGAAGAATAAAGCAAAGAAAATAATGGTTCCCTTTAAGGGCCTAAAAAAAGACTGGAATTGTCAAGGAAAAAAAGGATTATAGTTGAATGCGAAGATGAAAATTAGAAGGGGGAATAAATTGAATTCAAGAAAAGTAAAATTTTAATAAAAAAGGAAGGAACAATCTATCTTGGAAAATAAGAGGAGTTGTCATATTAAATAAAAGAGAAAAAAAGAAAGGAGAACTAAGAACTCTATATGACTTTTTGATTCTAAGAGAGAACACTTCAATACTAGAATTAAGGGACATATAGAAATATATTGACATTAAAAAAAAACTTATATGAGTAAGTATACAGAAAAACAAGAGGTTAAGGTCTTTGATTTCTTATTCTCATTTATATATTATGTGTTATGGAATGGTAAGAACTCATGGAATCTCATTGTGGAGATTTGTTTAGATAAATGTTGGGTGCATAAGCTGACCACATGAATTGAGCTTATGTTGATAAATTGTTATTTATAAAATACTTAGGATGTTGAATGAAAGGCCAATCCGAAAAGTAGGGCTTACCTGAATAAATTTAATTTTGTGAAAACAAGAACATATGATTTGTACTATAAATAATCAACCACATGTGTGAGGGTTGAGGTCAAAGTCTCTTGGAGTGTAAGATGGATGCATGGTTTGTATGTAAAATAGTTAGTCATGTGTGTGGGGACTAAGATCAAAGTTCATTGGAGCGTAAGATAAATGTATTTTTATGTGCAAGAGTCAACCATAAAAGTTAGGACCCAAAATTGTTAACATCAAGTCAACCATAAGGACATGGGGGCTTGATCCTAAAAATTGATATATTGGTCACAAGTGTGATGGTAGTGGGCAATCATATAGTCATTTGCATGAGTGAAGTCTATGAAGGTGTTGGTTATACACCTCTGCATGGAGCTGATTATTTATATTAATGAACCTTTGAAAAGGGTTTTCGAAGGGTTATTATGATAATCCTTATTATTAAGCAACTTTTTTGGTATTTTTGGGTCGAAATAATATTTTGTGTTTGATTTTATATGAAGGAGTTGACCTAGAAACTAGGGTTTATTTATTGAATGTTTTGGAGAAAAAAGTTTTATTGACAAGTTTTGATAGATAATTTTTTTACAATTAATAAATTGTAAGGGAAATGTTATGATGAATGATGTATCAATGAAGTTTGGGTGAAAAATGTGAAAAGAAATTTAAGTTTATAAATGATCTATGAGTAATATTATTTGATGGCGTATTTTTTTATTCTAAGTTATTAATATACTATATTCATGATCATTACTTTTAGCTGTTGGATTTTAGATATTTTCATTTAGCTTAGGGGTTTCTATACTTATTTTCTTTTTATGTTAACCTTGTGGTTTATTGTGAATTTGTAATGATGTTGACAACATCACCTTTATTTAGTTAATACAAGAATTTGTGGTTTTGTTTCCTATGTTAAGTATGAAAGTAGATTTTGATGTTCTGCTTTTTATGTTTATGAATGTATCGAAAGATGTATTTATATTCATTGGTTTGATACAACTATTAGTGATGATAAATAAAGTTTTTGGTAAGCATGAGTCGCCTAAGGTCATATGCATTTTCTTTTTATGATACTTATGTGATATATTATTAATTATTTTGTGCATCCACATAGTGAGTAGAGGGGTTGGGGTTTTATTGAGAGATATTTGAGTCATATTTTTTTTTATTTGCTGAATTTATTTATAAGTGTATCTAAGCAAGGTGGTATTGCTGAAATCCTAGGAGACTTATTACAAACAATCTTTTACACAAAATAACAAAAAATAAAATTTTAAGGGCAAATGATTTGTCGTTGGTAACAACAAAACTTAATCAATCCTAAAATAATTCATATAAGCATCACTTCTTGATTTGTTTAATAAAATATATTAAGTCTTTGAATTAAAAAGAAAAATTAAATATATAAACAGTGTCTCAGATTTGAGCTATTTTACAATGGAGTGCTTAGATTTTTATTTATTTTGAATATGTTTTCAAATTTTAAAAACTCGGATAATCACGTAAAATTTTAAATGTTAATTATTATTCTTTGGGTCAAGTGGTGACATTTTATATTATTTTATGGATCCTATATTTTCATGGTTTTTATTCCATAAAATAATAAAATGTAATCACCTAAAAAATCTTAACGTATATTTAAAAATTTATATACATATAATTAACAAAAAAAAATGATAATGAAAAGGAAAAGGAAAGCCCATCAATATCCTCTGTGATCACCAGAACCCAAAAGAAAACGAGGATCCGACGGTGCAGGTAGAAGCATCTGCGGAAACACGGAGCCGCTCGAGCCCAAGTATTTGGAATCTAATCTAACCACGCCCCTACAATACATTTTATCCACCTATCAAACTAACTCAACCTCAACCCTAGTTAAAATTAAAACCTCTTTAAAGTTTAAACTCAACTCGCTTCTTCAATCTTCACTATTATATATACACCCTTCTTCTTATCGCAACCTTTATTCCTCCTTTTTCTTCTCCATTATTCATTCACTTCTCGATCTCAAAGGCAATTCTTTTATTGCATTCAAAGCAACTAACTAACTTGTGAGGGGTTTGAATTCTTCGCAGATATAATTCTGGTATTGGGTAGATGTAAATTTACATGATTAATAATAACCAGGAACAAGAATGAGTTGCAACGGGTGCAGAGTTCTTCGAAAGGGATGCAGTGAGAACTGTATCTTACGTCCGTGTTTGCAGTGGATTGAGAGCCCTGAAGCTCAAGGCCATGCTACTGTTTTCGTTGCCAAGTTTTTTGGCCGTGCTGGTCTTATGTCCTTCATTTCTGCTGTCCCTGAAAACCAACGTCCTTGTTAGTAATCTACCCATTTGTTTTGTTTCTGTTCTTTTAATTTGTTCCAAGTTTTCTGATAATTTCTTAAAAACTTTGTCTTTTCGTATGTTGTGTTTCAGCTTTGTTTCAATCTTTGTTATTCGAGGCTTGTGGTAGAACGGTGAATCCAGTAAACGGCGCTGCAGGCCTTTTATGGACTGGAAATTGGCACGTCTGCCAAGCTGCAGTGGAAACAGTCCTGCGAGGAGGTACTTTACTGCCGATGCCTGGGTCACTTACTGGCGGCGGAGGAGGATCTCCCCCTCCTTCATCAGACGAAACATCGGAGGTTGAAGTGGCCTGTACGGACATGTGGAGGCTACAGGATCCGAATCCAAATCACCATCCTAGATTCTCGATTTCGAGATCTAGACTCTCCCCGAAAAGAACAAGAACTGAAGAGCCGGTAGCAGTAAAGCTGCAGCAAAACGATCTTGATCTTAGGTTAACCCCAAGCTTTTCCCTAAAAGGACTTGGTTATAAACAGGAAATCCGTCGACCGGGGACCCCTTCAATGAATTCGGCGGAGTCGGTGACTACAAATACAGCTTGCTTTGATAGTGCTGGATTGGGAGATCAGTATGGAGATGAAGGAGGAGAAACGAAGTTATTGAAGTTGTTTCCTTAGATTTGTAGAGAGGGGGGGGGGTAAGGTCTCCGTTCTGTTTAATTTTGGGAATCTTGAGTTCACTTGATGGGAGAAGAGAACAGAAGAGAAGATATAATTTGGGTCATTCCTTCTTCTTCCTCTTCTGGGTTAGTTTTGATGAAGAATCTCCTCTTTATTTTCTTTTTCACGGAATTGGATTCCGGAGAGATTTTGTAAATCATCGGCTGAGGATTTTTCTCTATGTGATTCAAGAGAAAAAAATGAATTTACCGATTATCTGTTTTCTCTATCACTGTGTGACCATGAATAAAACCAATTTATTTTTTTATTTCTTGCATCTGTAAATGCTGAATGAGTCTTAGAGCAAGCATCTGTAAATGCTGAGAATTCTGTAGGTTGGGAAGTAGGTAGGCGTATTTCCTTGACCTAAAGCATGATCCACTTGTTAAACATCGCACGGCAACCGAGCCCGTCATAGCAGCAGCAGCAGCAGCAGCGGCGTTCATGTGAAATTGCCGAAATAGCAGTCCTGTCGTCAATTTTTCTTTCGAGGATCAAATTGCATAACACAACTATTTTAGTTTATTTTTGAAAGTATTTTTTATTTAAAAATATATATTTTGTTTTTAAATAAATAATTTAAAAACATCTTTTTTTTTTTAATTTTAAATAAATAAATAAATTTATTTATTTTTAAAATATTTTCCAAACACAAGATGACAGACGGCTCTATCATGGGTTTCTGCTTTGGTTGAATCTGTAGATGTTCAATGATCGAGTGCTATTTCTTTAATTGCAAGGAACAACAGTGGCAGACGAATGAATTAGCTGAAATTCGGGCACACCAGAAACAGCTTACTAATGTGCTAAAAATATTATTTGTTTAACGGATTTAATTAATTATTGACGTATTAGCGTATAGTTGAAAAAGATTGTACGTATAGATCATGGGTTTGTGTACAAACATTGCCTGACCAATACGTGGCAAGAGGGTAAGATGCAAACAAAATGCAATAGCATTGGCTGGTAATGGACCTAAAGTTAAGGGGTAATGGCTGCTGGATCGGATTTGATGTGGCCGGGCTAAGTTATTTGAGTGGACGGTCAAGATAAGGGAGGCTGTTTTGTTTTTTGTAACGAGGGGGCTGCAGTGCTTGAGTGTAGTGTAGAACAGGATGGACCCTGCTGGAATTTTTATGATGAAAAAGGAATAAAGATTAGTGGCTGTTATGGTTGAGGTTTGGGGTAGTTGACTGTGGTGTTGTTTGACACTGTCTTTAAAAAAGCTTTTGAAAAAAAAAAAAATTAAATTATTTTTAGTGTTTTTAAATTATTTTCATGTATTGATGTTAAAAAAAATAAATAAATTATTTTCATGTATTGTATAAAAAGCATTTTCAAAAATAACTTCAACAATATTTCCAAATAACCCCTTTGGAGTTTTAAAGTTGTTGTTTTAATTACTCTTTAATTTAATGGATGGATTTTTTTAGGCAATTGTTTTTTATTTTTTCTGTAATTGTTTTCTCAATTTTTCATGAATCCTCGTATTCATCTATTTTTTAGGATTCAAAGAATTTGGTATATATCTCATGACACTTTTAGCTTGACATTTAGACAAATCTTTTCAAGTGAATCTTTAGAGGCTTGAAGATCTAGAAAACTTTCTTAAAAGGGATTCTTCCAAGTTTAAAAATCATGTGGAAATATTTTTAGATGATCCATAGTAACACAAATGCTTGGTGAAACTTTTTTTAAGGAAATTCTTTGGAAACTTTGATGAATCCTTTTTAACACTTGAAACTGTGGTGAATCCTTTCTGAAGGATCCTTCAAAACTTGAAACTTCGGTAAATATTTTTTAAGGAACTTCATGATCTTGGAGCTTTAAGTACATATGAATAAACATATGATTGATGAGTATTTCTTTGGATGTTGTTTTTTGAGAAAAAATGGAGACTAGAATTTTATTTATTTATTTAGTCATTCATAGTTTATACTCTTCCGGGCTAGTTGTAGCACAATGATAAGATTTGTTCTTTGATTTTATTTGATCTTATCAATTAATATGAACACCAAGTTCTCTACATAGCTTTATAAATGAATGGTACGTCATGATATAGTTCAAAATGGATGTCTTTTTTATGTCATTCAAAATTTATATTTTTACGACCCAAGAGTAATATATTGTTTTTGTGTCTAACATTTCAGGCTCATGTGATAAAGAACTTTAAATACCTTCAAGAGTAGAATTGCTTCAAGAATTTCTCATTAACAAGTCTAATTCATAGACCATTTTTGTCAACAATCTTGTATGTTTTATTGTTTGCTCCTATTTTTCAAATGTTTTTAGAGTTGGGGCTAGTTTATCCCAAGGTTTTCTATTCCATTTTGGTTAGTGTTTCGTTTTTTTAATTGCAACGGAATGTTTCGGTTTCTAAACGTTCCAACACTCCGTTTCGGGGTTGTATTATTTATGTTTATATATATATATATATATATATATATATATATATATATATATATTAATTCAACAAAAATAAATTAGTTCAGATCCAAAAATAAAATTACTTAGAATTGTGCAATTTAAATTTCAAACATAAGTAAAAAAAATAAGAGTTGAACTGATATAACTCGTCTGACTCGATGAGTTCAAAGATAACATGAAAAATTGATAAAAATAAAGTTTAACTAAAAAAAATCAAGTTGACATCTTAAAAAAATATTGAATCAACTCGGGTTAACCTTTCAAATGTGTGATCTGCGTTATAAAACATTAATAACCTTAAATAAAGAAAATCAAATCAAATTATAAAATTCAATTCATAATAAACTCATTATTGAATAATAAAATTGAAAAAAAATTAATCTGTAAAACGACACAATAAAATGATTTTCTGAACAAAATTATGAACTTGTATAATATTACGAGAATATCATCATTAATCTCACAAGGTTGTTACAATCTCTGATTGTTCTGAAATTTTAATATAATATATAAATATGTCAAGAGACTCTTAAAATTTCTTCTGAATCTAACGGTCGGATTAAGAGACACGATTTATAATATTTTAAAAAAAACCACCATTTGGCCTGAACGGCGGAACAAAATCAGAACATTCCGAGCATAATTTGGGTAGAATTTTCAGAACAGACTGATATTCTAAGCGAGATAAAATTTGCTCTGATTTATTCTGTTTTTTTAACTGGAATGAAATGTACCAGACATTCCGAGTGGAACGAAACAGATTTGACAACCTAGGTTTATCCTTAATAGATGACTCATCTGAGTTTGAGCTATACTTTGATGCCTATTCAATGGTGATCGGGATCTTTATTTTTTTTCACTTTTGCTTCCTTGATTGAGATTTTGTTGATCTTCCTAACTTTCTCCTTTTCTAAGACTATTTTTTTGTCATCACTTTATGACTAATCTAGTGGGAAAAAAGTGTTTGGTCTTGAACATTATAATTATATGGAAGTGCATGCTTGATCACCCAATCTTTTAAACAACGAAACATGTGAATACTCGCCTAATATTTTAAAGACTGAAAGATGAGTATTTTTCTTGATGTTTTGATATGAAACACATGGCTCTTACGCTTATTCTTCATCGTATTAAAAAACTTTGGAATGGTGTTTTTTGCTTCTTGGATAATTCTACACCTATAAAAATGTCATATAAGCTTTATTCAAGTTTACAAGATTTACATGTCCTGTTTGTTGTTATACTCTTAAGAAGTTTCTGGACACGAGGATCACGTCACCCTTATAATTGTTTTATTGCTTCTCTAGTGGTTGTATACATCACAATTAAAAAAGAGGGAGTATCAACTAGTGATGGTTCAATTATTGTAAGACTAACTCTTCCTTCATTGTTTTGATATTTTTCTTGGAAAGTTGGACTTGGGGTTTTGATGTTTATCAACAATTCATCATTCTTTACTCACAACTTATCTTTTGAATTTGAATTGGGTATGACTCCTAGCTTCAAAACAGAACCTAACATCTATAAACAAAGAATGGTTTTTTTCTTTTCCAGCCACAACACATTTAACTTCAATAAAACATTGGTCTCGTGTGAATGGAATCAAGTAATTCTCGTGCGACAAAATTCTTTTCAAGAGTAACTCATATATAATGATACATTGTTCTTTTTTATTAAAGTATTGGACCGTCATCCTATTCTTGGATATTTCATAAGAGATTTATTAAAATTCTGCATCTTACAAACTAGTATGATGTTTAACCACTGATCCATCGTCCATCATCAATTAAGATGCATTTATTTCCTTGGCCCCGGACATTCCTCCTATATGAAGTTGTATATTATATGACTTCTTTTTATAATTGGATATATTGCATTGAGATTTAAATGCATAAATAACAAAAGCATTTATATGAGGTTTCAGACCTTAGAGTTGGAAAGCACCGTGTATGACTGGTAAATAGCATTGGGACACGTGTCTCACGTGCGAATCTCGTGCCGGCCAGTCTACAAAAACTGGCTTGAAGAAGCGTGCGGTTAACACGCTAGCAGCTGACTGTCTTTAAAATTCATGTGTGTAGCTTCAACATGCATGCACCAATTAAAACCCACTTCCAAGAAAAAGAAAATATTATAGATTTGATTCTTTTATCTCTCTCTACGCTTTCTTCCCCCTAGTTTATTTCCATAAATTCAAGTGGTTGCTCTTCTTTTCCTTCTACTCTTGACTTCATTTCTCTCTTCTGGTTGTTGTTGATGGTTCTCGGCTGTAAGGAGGGGTTAACATTTGGTTTATGGGCTGTGCTTCAAGGTGGAGGTGCTGGGTTTCAGCCTTGTTGGTGTGGGTGGTTGCCTAATAAAAGTGGTTTTTATGGTAGGATGGCTGGGTTCATTTTGGGTTTTAAATTTTGGATAATGGTGGATTTTTATGGAGATTTCAGGTTAAGAAGGCTGGTGAGGGGAGTTGTTGAGTGTTCTTGGTTGGGTGGAAGACGGAGTTATAATGGTTCCTTTCTTAGGTAGAGGAGAAGTCTATGTTTTTGCCAATTGCAGGGCTACTATCATAGGTGGCTGGTTCCAGTGGTAGCGAACGGCTGTGCATGGTGGAGAGGCTACATAGTGATGGTGGGGTGGGGTGTCTAATGATGGTGATGGAGTTTGGTGATGGGTATCAGTTTTAAGATAGACAATGAGGGAGATTGGTTTCATGGTTTTGTGTGGTTGAAAACTGTTTCTATGGTGGATTAAGGTTGCAGATGATGGTGGTTTTATTTTTCTAGGTTAAATGAGCCAGGCTCTGTGTTATCGAGTGGGAAGCTGTGGTGGTTTTGTGATTAAAGAGGGCTCTGTGTTTGGCAGGTTGTGTATGGTGGTTTTGGGATTTGAATGCTGGAAATCTAAGCTTTTAATTGCCGGGATTTCGGAGCTGAAAATCTAGGATTGAGGAGCTGGGTTTAATTGCTAGGATCTTGGGTTTATAGTTGATGAGTGATTTGGTTTGAAGAGCTATAATTAGGAGATTGTAATATCTGGATTTAATTGTGAATTAATTTGGGGCTGAACTGAATCCATTCAATTGGGATTAATTGGACTCAATTCACTAGATTAAAACAAATAGGACCGAAATGAAGTTATATAAATACATCTTGGTCCTCGAAATGTTCTTCCTTTTCATTACTGTCATTAGCTTACAAGTTCTTAAACTCAATTTTAACTTGTGATCCCCAATCATTGGTCCAATTTTTAACCGCAACTATATTTTTTGTATTTTTGACTTTTTATTATTTTCAAGATTTATTGCACGTAAAAAACAAATAAAATTAAAGAAAATAATTTACAGTAACTTAAAATGATTAAGAAAACATATTTTTTGGATTTTGTTTTCTATCTTTTGAAACGTGTAAAAACATGAGGCTAAAAAAATGAGTTACAGTAATCATGTACTAACGGTTTATTCTCCTCTTGTAAGTTGGATTTTTCTTTCATTCTTCATACAAACTTTCAAATTCTTGTAAATAAATCATTTCTCTGTAAAATGATTTATTATCCCAAGATTCTAGCAATACTTTGGATGATCAATCATATCAATTTCTTCGAGTCTTAGGTATAAGAAGTTTGATCAAACTTTATTCTGAGGGTCTTGGTCTGGTAGTCAAGAAGTGCTTCTCCCTTCTTCTCACTCCAGGTTCAAACCTTGTCAGACACGCCTGTCACCCCCGCGGTGCCTTACATGCCCATTGGGTTTGCAGGATGTTCGGTGAGCCCGGAGATTAGTTGTGGTGCGCGCAAGTTGGCCCGGATACCCCGGTTATTAAAAAAAAAAATACCTGAAACTATAGAATTAGAAAAAGTGTTTCATTCCTGGGTTAAGTTTTTCTAGGATTTTTCTTCAATCTTTGGCTTTAGTTTGTCTTGTTTGCTAGAAATGTTATAGGTGTTGTCTTTAAGACAACCATAACTTCCTTTGACATTACAAGTTTTGATCGTGAGGATGAGTTTAAAAGTGAATGGCATGTTCTATAATCTTTTATATTCTTTCTTTGCTTTCTTTTTATCACGAGGATCATTTTGGAAATATCTTTTATGCCTTATATTCGGATCTTTAAGTCATAGACTCTTGTAATGAGTTGCTTAAAAGTTGACGACATGTTCCTTTAAAAACTCTTGTTGCATTCCCTAGACACGTATATCTACTTATCTTTTCCTCACAGCTAAGAACTAAGTTTCTCTCTCTCAATGTAATCAAAGACTAGCTCTTCTTTCTTTTTCTCAGTACCTTCAAGTTTTGGCAAGCTTAGTAGTACACCAAGTGCCATAGAAGCAAATTAAAAACTATTGTTTTAATTGGTTCTAATTATTTATATTTTTAAAAGGAATCTGAAAGTACTAGTAAAAGGCTACTCCTTTAAAGAATTGGACATACTATTTCACCATTAGTCTCTATAGGTTACTACATCATTACAAGTCTTAATAAAATATGCAATACATTGTTTTGGATTACCTTTAATTTAAAATTGTTAGAACCCTAGAGGCTGATAATTTTTTGGTGTCATCATTTCATCAATGAGTTTTGCGTATGTTTTGGCATACACAAGAGAAGACTGTAGAGCACCTTCATATTAAGCATGAATAGTATCAACAATTATACGTTGCAGTTGTTGGAGAGTGAGCGAGCCCATTGATGATCTAGTAATGTCTCTAAGATCATTTTATAATAATGTTTGATCATGTTGCTCTTGTTTTTACTGTTATTCAAGAGCTTATTGGATTTTATAAAGGATCTTGGTGAGCATTATTCTTATATGGATCTCCAATCCTTTAGGTGCTTTCAGCAAGTGGATTTTTCTTTTATAGATGGTCCATCAACATGGCAATCTGCACATCCCTTTTTTGCATTGAATCTTTCTAGTTCTTTCATGTCACGCCACATCTACTGGAAATGATCCTCAAAAAGTGATGTATTAGTGACCATGACTTTCATTTAGAGTTTGAGTCAGATGAAGATGATTAATCTTCGTAACTTTGTTTGAAAGAAGTCATAAAATGATATCTAGACCTGGTTCGTATGCTTGAATCTGAGTTAAATGGTGAGATCTCAATTCCTTCTTACAGATCTTGAAAATAAGAGTTTGCAAAGTTTTATTTTAAGAAAATTGATTTTCTTTTTAGAGAGTTTATTTAGTGAAGAGACCACATTGGACTTTCTAAACCGAGTCCTTAGACGAGTGGCTGACAAAGCATCCACTTAAGATTATCGAGAATTTAATATAAAATTGCCTATATCCTCTATATTTTCCATTTTAGATAACATATTTATTGACTCAAAATATGGAAGGAAGAAAGGTCTCATCTAGAGTACTAGAAATTTGGACATATATAATTTTGCATATTAAAAATACTTTAAAAATGATGTTAAAGTTACAATAATGAAATTGATTATAAAAAAAATGGAAGCTCTCTTTACGTGCTATTTATGTGCACGAATCTTCTAATTAATTAATAGATTGGGATCTTGTTTTAGATGGGAAGATATTCATATGAGCTAGAAATCTTAAACCATGTGAGATCTTAACTTGACTTGATGAATATTATTTATATTGAGTTTGAAAGATTTTATCATGTGAGATTTAACTTGAATTGATTTGATGAAGGGAAAGAAATGATCTTTTTGCATAAACAATTTGATTTAATGAGGGGAAAGATTATGATCCTTTGGTTCTTTGAAGTACTTGGAGTTTCTTTGAAAGAACTTTCAAGTATTTATGTTTGACCTTTAATATTTGTCTATTGTCCTTCTCTTCTCTTCTTCTTTTTGTGTGATTTGGTGACTTTTTGTTTATTTATAAACAAGTCAAGCATAATTTATATCAATTATTCTTCTAAATCATAGTTTATAAAAATTAAAGTAGCAATTACTTAAAATATCATTAGTTAGAAGGATAGTAAAGTAAAAATAATTTGGAATGAGTTTTTAATTTAATTTATTTGATCAAAGAGAGCATGCATCATCAAATTGATTTGTTAAAAATTTAATTTACATATAAATATTAGCTTATATACAAAATATTATTTATAGTTGAAAAAGACTTAACATAGTTAATTGTATGCAGGGTTGTCAAAATCGCGAGTTGACTTTTAAAATTTTATAATTTTACGAGTCAACATGTATTTACGTGCTAAATCAAACTAAACTAAAAAACTAGTAAAATCGGACTTGACTCGAGCAAAATAGATAAAATCAGTAAAATAAGTTTGATTTTACGAGTTTACTAAATTTGTGGTATGAACAACCAAGTTAGTTTTGAATTTGGCATTATAATATTTGTTGACAATTTATGAGATCAAACATATCTTTCAAACTGTGTATTGGAACTAGTTGAGATTTTATAGGGAAATATTAGATAGATGAAATATATTTTGTTAAATTATTAGATTAAACAAACTTTAGAAATATATTATTTTAGAGAGTCAAAGTTACTATTTGACAATATATTTTTGTGTCGTGTAAAAAAAACGTGGCAAAGATGGTAAGACGCATATAAAATGCAATGTTTGAGCAAAGCAATGGCATTGGCTGGTAATAATGGACCTAACAGTGTTTCATATTTTTTTCTTTCTCGATAGTTATCCACACCTATTTTAAAAATGTCTGACAAGCAGTGGGGCTCCCTTGTGTGCTGGAGTACTAATAGTGTGTGTAGTGTGGAGGACTCCGGCTTCTTACTTTATGCAGCGATGCTCCATCTTCTTATAATATAGATTTTCAGAGAGGCGGCTTTTGGTGAACGATAGAGGCGTATATACAAGTGGAGAGGGAATCGAGAACTTGCCGTGACTAGTTTTTGTATCCTCCAAAAGTTTGCCTCATTTATTTATTCAAAAATATTTTTTATATTTTTTAATGTTTTAAATGAATTTGAAAAATGAGTTTTTAAGATTGTAAGAGCATCTCCAGCAGCAGAGGCATATTGGAGAGCCAAATATTTAAAATGGATGTTTGAATAGTGTAAAAATGGCTTTGGCTTTGGTGTGCACTTTAATGGTAAAAGGTATTTTGGAGAGCCAATTTTTTTATATTATTATTTTAATGTAATGCAATTATTTTGTATATAATTTAATTATGCAATTAATTATACAATTAATAGGAGTAAGTTATATAATTAAATAATTGCTTTTGAAAAACTCTCAAACAATTTTTTTTAATTATATTTAAATTAAAAAAATGAATTTAAATATAATTAAAAAACCCACAATATTTGAAATGTGAAATTTAAGCTACTTATTGTATGTTTTTCAAGTAATTGTATGTTTTTTTGTGATTGTTGTATTTGAAATTAATTAATGTTATTTATTGTCTTTGAGTGTTAGAAAAACTTAAAAAAATAAAATGAACACATTAACAAATAACCAATAAGTTTAAACATAATTAATTAAAATACATTCCATTACAAATAATTCAATCAAATTAATTACAAATTAATACCCATATTTTTTATGCTAATAATAATAATTATTATAATTACAAATAATAATGAGTATAAAAGCCCACCCGTTCCCCTTCATCTCTCAAACTTAAAAACCCTACCTTCCTTCTCCACTCCCCTCCAGCCGCCGCCCCCCCTTCTATGTACAAAATAAAATTAAAAAAACTCTCTTCTCTCTCTCAATCTATCTCTCTCTGATTGCAAATGAGAGAAAGAAAGTTTCGTGTAAGGGACAAGGGAAATGTGTTCTTCCTCTTTGATCTTTGCATTTTCTACTAAATCTTCTCTGAGTTCAAATCACACATCTTTCGATGAAGTAGACGAGAGCTACTCCAACTTTAGTTCTTACCCCACCGCAGCTGCTGCTCCCGGTGAGTTCTCCGGCGGAGATGTGTCCGTCGATCACGCCAGTGCTTCTACTGAAGTGTTCGGCTTCTTTTCTTTATTTAATTTGATTGTTTTATTTCCTTTTAGATCTGCTGGTATATATATAGCAGAGGAAGTGAATTGATTGATCTGTTGATAGCAAGTGATTAGCTTCAGACTATAGTGTTGATTGTTGATAGCAAGTGAATTTCTCTTCTTGCTCTGATTCATCTCTCTCTCTCTGTTCTTTCATGGAGATTGTTGTTGCTGTGATTTTGTATGTTGCCTTTGCAACGGTAAAATTATGCCAATTCCAACGGTATTATTTTCTTTTGCCTCCGCAGAATCCATCTGTAGGAATGGCTCCCAAATGGCTCCCGAAGATGAAGAAGCCATTTTGGCTCTTCACTTGGCTCCTCTGCTGGAAACGAAATTTAACCCAAAAAAACCAAATGTTTGAATTTTTGGCTTTGGCTTCCCGGATGCCTCTGCTGCTGGAGATGCCCTAAGATACAGACCGGCATAAGCACTATTTCCATCAAAGGCTCTTATGTTTTTTAATCTATTTTAATTTGATCATCAAACTATAATTGTTATTTTATTTTTTTTATTCTTATTGTCGGGTATCATTCCAAAGCTAAATTACAAGTCGATTTTTCATAATATAATTTATGATTATTATATATTTAGTAGAGAGAAATGGGTTATATATATATTATATCCTTATTTAAAATCATTAAATTCTTTTGGATATAGATTTTTTTTTTTTGTTTACGTCTACAGGAGATGCATTTTCTACGTCTTTTCCTTGGCCAATAGGGAGGAAGTAGTACTGGCCATGTCAGCGTCGGGTCTGGCTGTCCTTCTTTTTCTTTGTCCGAACGGTTTCAGATTTTTTCATTCCCCACTTGTGGCCATTATCTCCTCCTATCCTGGGAAGTGTTGGATCCACGTCAACACAGACAGTATTCCCAGATAAAATATATAAAAAAATATAAAGGAGAGGGTTGTAGTGGAGAAACTCCAATGCTGCGTCTCGCCGCATTTGGGATGGGACCCCTCGGAACCTTCTCCTCCACTTCGATTTTAGGTGCTCCCACTTTACAGCTTCAACTTGTTGCGGGGTTTTGCTTGTTTCGCCTTGTGAGGCACCAAGTCTCTGTATTACCATGTTCAAATCATTGACCACCCAAATATATTTTATAACCATATTTTAATCACCAAAATTGAAAAAGAATCACGAAATCTTCTCTGTCGGTATCAATTTACCCTGATCAAAGTTTATTTGGTGTTAAAAATAATCTTTTTATATCTTTTTTTTCTTCAAATTCTTTAATTAGTATTCATTTTACTATTTAATTGCAAGTTGGTCTAATAGGAACTCGTTCTTAGAGCTAATTTATCGAATAGGTTTTTCCGCCATCATTCATTCTAACATGTAAATAGAATTTGAGAGCACTAGAGTTGGATGTCGGTTTTCTTACAAGAACTTTTGGATGAAGATAATTGATCGTAGATTCTAATTTTGATAATTGGACGTTCGTGATTTGATTTAAGTGCTAGTGCTGGCCCCTCTCTCCTTCGTCAAACATGTTTCCATTAATTCTGAATATAAAAAGGATGGACCAGACACTAGCTATTTTTTTCTTAATTTTATTACGAGGTCTGTGATCCTTTGGTACTGTGTTGAGGTGCATTTTAAATTATATTTTGTCTAGATTACAGCTTTTGAAGTGTCTTATTAATTAACATATATTGTATTTTTGCATAGGTTCCACTCCTTTTTTAATTGAGATCTTTATTATAAAAAATATATAATTTATTTGTTTTTTAAACGATCATCAATCTTTTTTTTTTATTATTCTTTTATTAAATTGATTTTTCTTTTCAATCTCACCCTTCAAATAATAAATAGCTGTCCTTTAATTTATTTTTTAGTTCAGTTTTGATCCTTACTTTTTTAGTTGCTATTTTTGGCTTTGGATTCCTTTGTATAGTAAATTTTTTCATCATCCTTGTGATGAAAATGATTAATAAATGTTTAAATTGATAAAGAGTTGAGACAAGAAATATAGTCTCTCGGGTTCAAATTTCTCTACCCACTAATATTGATAACTATAATTAAAACTATATATATTACACGAAGATGACTTCAAAGCATAGCATGTTCATAATACAATTATTTATTTGCTATAATTAAAAATATACTATTAATAGACCAGTCCAACGTTGACACATCGATTATGAAAATAAGGTCAAGAGCTATTTACGCACTTAATAATCTAAGAATAAAACTTTTTTCAACTCAATTTCTGTAAATCAGAAGGTCAAAAAATAGAACTATAAACTCTAAAATAGAAATAATGAGTGAACGAATGAGTTTAATAAAAATAGGAAATAACTCAAGAGATTTCTGAATACATTTTAACCCATCTAAAACACCTATTTATAGAACTTGAAAACCAAAACATTAATTACTCATAATCTATAAATCCTTATAGTTCATGAATTAATCATATTCATGAATATTAATACGTACATTCATTTTTATTATAATTAATTTATTAGTTCACGTACTCAGATATTTAAAAGATTAAAAACAAAATTTATTAACCAAACCCAAACCTAAACTCATGACCGACCCTATTACCCAATCCATAAAAGCTATTTTGGATTTATATTTTTTATTATCCAAAAAATTATTTTGGAATAGTTTCTAATTCATATTTAATTGATTTATAAAATATGCTGATACTAGAAGCTGCGAAGGAAAACTAAAATCCAATCTAATAAAAACAAGCCCTAATAACTATCGAGTAAGTGTTCCAGTGGTAAGAGTTTGAGACTAGGAGTTTGCTTCTCTTATGGTCTCGGGTTCGAATCATGAGATTGTTAATATGATGATAATTTAATATTTTTATGGTCATTAACCTTAGGACCCGTGGTATTAATCGAGTTGTGTAGAAGCTGGCTTGAACTCCCAAGTTAATCTAAAAAAAAAAAAAAAAGCCCTAAATAAATCTAACCTGTATTGAAGATGAATTTAAAGACCATGAGTCATGGGATTAGGAGTAATTTTATTATTATTAGAATTGTTTTGTTAGGTATTTTGTGTTTTATAATCTAACAGGAATATCCGAAGGAATATTTAAAGACCAAGAGGAGGAATCATTGTTGGTTGCTAAATTAACATTCTACTTCTCAAGAGAATTCATATCAGAGAATGCTTGTTCAAGTTTCGAAGCCGAAATACAAAGCTGATTCGAAATCATGAGTGGGGTGGTCTCCAATGGGCCTGTTTGAGCCTAAAACCGAACGAAAAAACACAATATCATTAATGGACTGCGCCTAAGCATTTGGACTTATTTTACAACGAGAAGCCCGAATATTGGATCCCGTTATGGGCCTGTATTAGGCCCAGTTTGCAGTCTCTGAACCTTTAATAGCCACAACGTTCTCCACCGTTGGCAAATGTGCCACGCATTGGTTTATTTAAACCACATCAAACATTCAATATAGGTCTTTCATTAAGTTACTCTTTTTTATATTTATTTTACTTTAACATCATTATTCTTTATCCAACCAAAATCATCATTATAAATTTCCATTTCCAAACATGACATTATTTCTTAAAAACTTTGTCTTTTTAGAAAAACTAAGATATATTTTCACACATCCCCAAAAGGAAAAGACTTATTTTTCATCATTACCCTATCTAAATAGTCGCTGGCTACTTTCTAAATTTACCAGCGGAGATCGCATTCCAACCTGTTCTCAGAGTTTCACTATATATGGAGTTATATGACTCCGTTTCAAGCGAGGTTGGTCTCACTGGAAAGCTAAAATACAAGGATACAAGTCTCGTGATGGATGAAAACCTAGTTCTGCCTAAGTCAAAGTAGTTTAATGTGGAACCAAGAGTAAAAGCAAACTCTGACATACATGTTTTATTTGTAAATAATCAATTCATCTGTTATTAATTTTTTTAAAGTCAAATATAAGTTAAATAACCCTTTTTATACTAGGTAAAACATACTAAATTATTCTAAAAAAATAATAATAAACAAGTGCTAAATAAGATTGAAAACAAAACATCAAATCAACTACAAAATTAATACAATTTCTCCATAGTAACTTATCATAAGGCTTTCCTCATATCTGATTAACCTTCAATTTTAACCTATTATAAGACAAGACCTATGGAAATTTTGGTAAACTTTGAGTCCAATCAAATGGCCATATTAAAATTATGCTTATTAGAACAAAACCAAGAATTAGAAAAGAAAAGAAAAGAAAAGGGTCAATCAATCTGTGAGTATGAAATAAATTGAATTCACAAGTATTGTAGGAAATAAGGCCAATATATCTTGAATTAAACCATTGAATATCTCTTTAACCATCTTAGATCTTAATCTTGTAATAGGCTCAACTGGAACATATAAAGGATTATTTAGTGTAGTTAGGATTACAACAATTCAAATCAACTTCCAAATACGTCATGTCTTTTCCTTTTGATTTCTAGTTGATCAATGGATAATCACCCTTGAAATGTCAAGATTTCTTACATTTATAGAAAAAGTGTGTCTCACCCTTTTCATCTTTTTAGTTTTGCTTCATAGAAAAGTTCTTCTTCTTGAGCATACTTTTGAATTTTCTTATAATAAGAACAACAACTTCATCATCATCTTCACTATCATCAACATATAAAATTTGGAGTGCATTGATGTACCCAGTAAACTCATTGTATTTGATTGCCTGAAATCCTTTCTTTATTTAATCACTATCACTTTAAGACACTACGGTTTGATTAGGTAAAATCTTGCATTTCCTAATATGATTTGAGAGAATTGTGGTTGTCATAAAATATATTTAATTTTATGATGAAGTGCAAAAATTAAACTAAGATAACTTGATCACTAAATCTATGACTTGTCAATATGCTATATTGAAGAAAAGAATTAAGATTCCAAATCTTCACCCGTATTTGTTTATTTTCACGTATGAAATTTGTACAGACAACTCCATTCTCCAGCATTGTTTGTGTATGTCTGGCAAAAACACTTTGAGAAAAATTATAATTTATTTGCTTTAAAATATTATTTTAATGTATTGGTGTGAAAAATAAGTTTTAAAAAAATAAAAACATATTATTTTAATAAATTTACAAACACAAAAACATATTAAACAACAACAACAACCAAAATATTAAACAGGCCCTCCTTAATTAAACAAATTTCACCACGTGACAGTGACAAGATTTTTCAACTTAATTTCAAACATTTAGTTATAGGACGGTCCTCGTAGATTTGTTTTATTTCTTAATAAACTTCTAATGATCCTCTTGTTGTTTCAACAATAAGCTCTTAAGTAACTGCAACGATGTCTTTGCTTTTTTATTTTAATGAAAATAAAAGAAAATCAAAGGCATCATGGTTTACGACCTGACCTGTGTGTAAGAAACACAATCATAGTATGTTATTGCATTTATTAAATGTGTACATTGTTTCTTTAGCACTCCTTAATCACAACCCATCTTGTAGTGCTATCAAATGTTTTGGTTTGAATATCTTTGCTGAGGTGTTGGTTCTTTTTAATACCAAGTGGCTTTACAAATGGAATGTTTTCACTCTGTTTTTAAAATGTTTTTGAAATTATTTTTTTTTATTTTAAATTAATTTTTTTATGTTCTTTAGTCAATTTAATGTACTAATATCATAAATAATATTTAAAAAATAATACTAAAATTATTTTAATATTTTTTTAAATAAAAAATATTCATGTATGGTGAGCACAATGGACAAATTGTTTGGAAGATGTTCTTTTTCATTGTTATAATATATATATATATATATATATATATATATATATATATATATATAAAAGAGAGAGAGAGAGGGAGAGAAAATTGAAAAAATTAGTTACCCTTATATTAATTTCAAAGCAGTGTCAGATGATTAGACGTAATTAATTTACATTTACATAATACATGGAGCAAGAGGTCTTAGTCTTTGTAATGATTGGGTGGATTTATTTGGTGTAACACGTATATATTTACATAATACATGGAGCAAGAGGTCTTAGTCTTTGTAATGATTGGGTGGATTTATTTGGTGTAACACGTATATATATATATATATATATATATATATATATATATATAACATTTACATGATAAATGTTTCGTCGTGTAAATGTGGATTTAAAAAGGTTTCGTCGTTTTTCTGTATCTCAAAATTCGAAGCCACTGGCTCTATCCTTTTGGCTTCCATATATATGATGATCTCCTTCAAGTTGTAAAATAATTTTGTTTTGGACTTGTTTGATTTAATAAAGTACCGTAATTTGGTCGTCAATATAAGGTATCTTAGCCAGGCCACATGGTTACATTCCTTACTTTTATGCTTGACCCTCTTGTTTTTTGTGCTGTCTTGATGAATAAAAACCATTTATATATGCCCGCAGAGAATGAGAAAACATGCTTCAGCTATTTTTCTTCTGTATTTCTATGTCATCTAGTCCTTGTATCTCAAGTTTAGGAATCCTCCTCAAAAATCTCAAGCGTGTAATAAAAAACACACCACCTTGACTTATGTGGTTCTCCTCATATGCTTTCCTCGGATTCTTCTTATGCTTGTGTTTACCTGCGTGCGTTTCGAAACCCTGGACCGGAAAGGACAATTAAAAACCTTCCGATAATCAAGATCAATCAGCAACTTTCCTTCTGAGATCTTGATTGTGGCTGAGAAAGATGTATATCTAGGGTTATATCTAGGGTTTTTGTTTCCCTGCAAATTCAAAAGCGGCCTCGATCCCTTCTTCCGATATAGCGATGCTTGGAGAGATGGTTTTGGTGGTCCTGACAGCTACAGCTCACATGAAGCAATTCGGAATATAAAGATTTACGAGCAGTAGTACAGTTATGATTAACCGAGATGTGACAATACAATCATATGCTAATAATTTATGCATGTAAAGATGTGATCCCACTTTTGTAATTCTGCGGTGATACGAGATGAGGGTTTTTTCTTCCATGACTTTAAGTGAATTATTTTTCTTTTATTCAAGCAATTTACTTTTTTTCATATAACAAAAAAGCGAAGCAGCCAAAGGGAGGCTTACATGTGGCTATATTTACAGCATATGCTTTTAATCTTCATGTATTATCATATAATAATCATCAACTAGCTACCGAAAACATTATAATAAATAAAAGAAAGCATGCCTAAGGAGTATAATTATAGCATTGTGAACGGCTTATACACCCAGTCTACAAGTGTTTTGCTCATCAACATGTGGGATTCATTGCAGATCAGGGTGTAGATGAGTTTATCACAGCTCAGAGAGCAAATGGGTTGTCCCCTGTACTGGGTGGCATGGTCGAGTAGTCTATTTAGATGTGGACCTGGCGGGGTGGAAGGGAGGCAGTACTCGTAGGGAGGGTTGTGAATCACGTGCAAAGGTGCATGAAAGTCGATCCATTCTCAGCGAAGGAATATAAGATTTGGACCCGTTCCTACGCATGATATTTGCCCACTATAATTCTCTTGCATCCGGTCATATTTCAGATATTCAGTGAATATCACAAAATGGTCCTCCATAAGATTTCTGTAGTGTAGTTTAGAGAGAGAGAGAGGGAGGGAGGGAGGATGTTCGAAGGTATATATGACTTCTCCATTTGGAGATTCTGCTCAAATTGTTAAAACATCGGATTCTTTTTGGAAGGATTATGTTTATACGAGCGATTTAATGGACTTTTAAGAATGTTTGGATGGTGCTATTCGATTGTGTAGCCTAAATATTCCATCTACAAGTACGAAAATGCATTAATATTTTTATAAAGACAAAATACATTATGACATCTACACACACACACACACTCAATTTTATAACTTTAAGATAATTTCTCAATTTGTTTAACCACGTCGATTAGTGTGTGGAGCATAGTTATTGATCCCGTCCCGGTCCCGGTTCCGGATTTGTGTTTGGAACGGAACGTTCCGGTTTCGGTACCGTTCCGGTTTTGTACTGTTCATTTTTATTTAATTATATATATGAAAAAAAATAAAATATTAATTTAACAAGTATAATTTAAATTCAAGATAAATGAAATTTAAATTATACAATACAAACACAAAATCAAACAAACATAATCTCAAAATTAGAAACATCTCTAAAATTCCAACAATAAAATTATTTTTATAAAAATAAAAAATAAAAAATGAATTTAATTATAATTAAAAGATCGAGAATATTTGAAATTTAAGCTACTTATTGTATGTTTTTCAAGTAATTCTATGTTTTTTTATGGTTGTTGTATTTGAATTTGAATTTTGAAATTAATTAATGTTACTTATTGTTTTTAATGTTAGAAAAACTTAAAAAAACAAAATGAACACATTAAGAAATAATCAATAAGTTCAAACATAATTAATTAAAATACATTCCATTACAAATAATTCAATCAAATTAATTACAAATTAATACCCCTATTTTTATGTTAACTATTATTATATAATAATTAATAATTATTATATAATAATAATTTGTATAAAAACCAATAATTAGAAGAAAAAAAATAAAATCCAGCCCACCCCGTTTTTGTCCCCTTCATTTCAATACATAAAAGAATAAAACCCTACCCATATTCTTTCCAACCCTACCCATATTCTTTCCAACGGACCCTACCCATATTATTCCCATATTCTTTCCAACCCTACCCATATTCTTCTTCTCTAGCCGCCCAACATTTCTTCTTCTCCTTTCTTCTTCTCTAGTTGCCCTAGCCGCCCATCCTTTCTTCTTCGCCCATCCTTTCTTCTTCTTCTTCTTCTCTAGCCGCCCATCATGGTGAGCAGGAGTGGGTCCATGTCCATGGCAGGCGGATGCTCCCATGAATCAGTATATCACATGCCTGTGCAGTGCAGTGCAGGTTCTTAGAAATCCTTGGAGATGTGAGGTTCGTAAGCTACTACTGCTAGCAAGAACTTCCTTTTTGTGGGGTGTCTCAATAATGCAGCTGCACTTTCATCTTCCAGCTAGGAATGCAAAACGAAGAACCGCCATGGCTGACCTGTGAAAACCCTAGACGGCGTGCTCCGGAAAGGGATCAGTGGTGGTTTTAGCAATCATCACACGAGATTTGAAAAGGGAAAGGGAAAGGGACACGACGTCGTTTTGATCCGTACCGGAACGGAACGCCCGATACGGAACCGGGGCGTTCCGGCCGGAATTTGCCCGGATTTTCCGGGACAGGCCGGGATTCTAGCCGGGACAAAAACATCGCCGTTTTGTCCCGGATTAGGCATTGGGACGGGGCGTTCCGGCCGTTCCGGCCGGAACGGGGCGGGATCAATAACTTTGGTGTGGAGTATGTGTTGGGTTACCGAAACACATACCAGTAGTAGAAATTATAAAAAAAAAATTCCAGGAGTGTCAAGATCATGTTTGATAGATTTTGAGTTTATGCAAAAATTACATGAAAATCAATTTTTTTTTCAGCTGTAAATATTTATTTTAAGAATAGGTTGTTGCACAACATAAGTTGTCAATGTGCTGTAAAAATGCAAGAAAAAAAGAGAGATGAATTGTTATACCAGTGCTAGTTCTTTTTTTTTTTTTTTTTTTGTGTTTTAGGTACTTGCATAATATATTGTACTTACCCTTTTCATCAAATCTTAGGAAATACGAGTTGTAATATTTTATTTATAAAAAAAACATAAAAATCCTATAAATAGTAAAATATCAATTTACCCCTTAAATAATACCACAAATATTATTTTAGGCTAATTTTAAAAATTTATCCAATCAGTCCTTACTTGATTGTTTCTAGGTTTAAGAATTATAATCACTTATATTAATTATATTTCAATCCTTAATTTCTAAAATTTAGTTATAATCAAGTCACAATTAATTAATCATCCCCATTTAGATTTGTGACCAATGGTTCTTATGTGTTTGACCCATTGAGTTCTTTTATAAGTTGGACCAAATATAAATCACAATCCTATATAAAATAAGGTTAAATAAATTAATTTATTATCAATTCCACAATCAATTGATTTACATTTGAAAATCAAGTACAATGTCTAGCAACTTGTAATGATTCTCTAAATATTAGAAAGATAATAAGTGGTTTGACTTGGCATTTCAGTTACTAGTTGCTTTTAAACTCTTTTCAAATCTAATTTTACCATGCATAAGGATTTACAATCAATACTACTTTAGAATAGGTGGAACATTTTCTCCAATTCATCAAGAGAGATGAATCCTCTCTTGATTACTTAGAATACTTTCATATAATTCATGTTTATCCAATATTTACACATTCGTTACCCTTGATTAGGATAATATGTAATAGGATCAAATATATATATATATATATATATATATAAACCTACTCATTGATCATTAAAATAAACTCATAAATAAAACAACTCTAAAATAAAGGATATTTATGAATAATATTTTATGTTAATATTTAAAGAAACCAAAACCCTTTGGAAAAAAAACTATTCACCTAGACTCAAGATTACTATTCTTTAAAATAGTGTATTGACAATTGTTCCTTTCCCATTGACAATCATTTTTTTTTCCTTCTGCCACACTTTTCCCTCTCATTCGTTCAAAAACTGTAATGGCCCTTGCAAAAGTTTAGATAGATTATTGATCATGCTCTCGCTGCAATTTAGATAATTTTTTAAAAACATATAAAAAAATATATATTTTCAAAACTTTTTGACAATGTCATGAATCTTTGTTACCATTGCTTGCCGGGTAGGTAAGAAAATCATTTCGATATTGCATAATAAAATTATATAAAAACTTTGATAATGATGAAATTAAAAAAAAAAATCAACGGAATTAAAAAAGTTATATTAAAAGATGAAAAAAAAACCATTAGAAAAAAAAAGAACAATTTTTTTTTATTAAATAATAAAAAATAATTTATCCTAATCTAACACTGAAAGATGAAATTAATTAAGAGATCAAACAAACACGTGAGTCTAAAAGAGGCTTTCACAAATGGGGTCAGTTTTTTTTTATTCCTCCTTTTGTTTTGAAAATAAAATACTACAAACAACAAGTTATTTATCTAAATTGAAAAAAAAATAAACTTTGCGTCTATAAAACAGGATGAGATTGGGTGATCAGAAAGTGAAAGGAACAGTACATCCTTTGATCTGCCGGAAACTCAATCGTGTTCCTGTTAGTTATAAGACTCTGCATGCGTATCGATATATACAGGAGAAGCATAAAAGGTTGCAAGGCAAAAGCTAAAATAATAAAATAGCAATTCCATGCGTGAGCTGGATTGCTTTTATGGGAAATTTTGCATGAACAATCAATGTATTGTATTGCTGTCTTTGGATTTTGTACTTCTTCCTGACAACCCGTTTCTGCAAGTGCTTGGTGTTCTTTTCTTTCTTAATGTTTTCTGGACTTGTAAGAAAAGATTCTCGGAAATACCACGCAGAATCATAAGAGCAAAGCACTAAAATTGTTGGAAAGAACTCAAACAGTACTACTGATATCTTGAAATATATGGATTATTATTATTATAAAAGCATGTATGCTTCTTTTGCCGTTTCCTACTATTTAGGGTTAAGTACCTGCCAAATAGATTGTTTTTTAAATTTTTTTTCATTCAAAAATAATATTTTAAAATAATATTTTAATTTTTTTTTAAATATTTTTGAAACATAATATCAAACAAATTTTAAAACAGTGAAAATCATGGAAAATAATATGGTATCAAGTGTTGAAGTCTACATTTGAAATAATCAACTATCTTTTCATGTTGTAAAGGAGATTAAGCTCTAGAATCTTACTTTACTAAGCCATTAGACTTTTTTATATATATAAAAAAACTTGATAGTATATGAAGTTTAATGGTTGAATCTGAATTTTATTTTTTCTTTAAGAAAAACTAAATATTTATGATGAATGATTCATTTTTTCTTATATATAAATTTGTTTTTAAAGAGAATGAAAGTGTAATTGATTCTCTGTTTGTATTGTATTGATTGAGAAGAACAATGTTTACACAGATTATATACAAGACGATCCACTATATCAGGAGAGATTCTAGGCTACAATATTGCAGATAAATATTCAATCAACTGGTCATGCATATCTCCTCATCTCCTAATATGTCTCGTGCATATCTGGAATCATAATTATCTGGGATTCTTTCCTTCAATACTCCCCCTCAAGTTGGAGTGTATGTTAATCACTCCTAACTTGCCGAGCAACATGGAAAACTGGTTTGAACTCAGTGGCTTTGTGAAGATGTCTGCTGGTTGATCCTTGGTCCCTATATGTTCTGGCTGAACTAATCCTCTTTGCACTTTGTCTCGCACCACGTGGCAATCTATTTCTATATGCTTCGTTCTTTCATGAAATACAGGATTTGAAGCTATATGGATTGCTGCTTTGTTGTCGCGGAATAATTTGACTGGTCGATCATGTCTAACATTCAAATCTTTCAAGATGTATTGTAGCCACGTTATTTCACAGCACGTAGTGACCATGGAGCGATACTCAGCTTCAACACTTGAACGTGATACGGTGGTCTGCTTTTTCGTCTTCCATGAGATGGGCGCATTTCCAAGGAAAATGCAGTAACCAGTCGTGGATCTTCTAGTGTCCTTACAACGAGCCCAGTCTGCATCACAATATGCCTTTAATTCCAATGACCCTTTGGATGGTAAGAGGATCCCCTGACCCGGTGCGTGCTTGATGTACCTCAATACCTTGTGTGCTGCTTCTAAGTGGGGTTGCCTGGGTTTATCCATGAACTGGCTAAGTATATGAACTGCGTATGCAAGATCTGGCCGTGTGATGGTTAGGTATATAAGACGTCCAACCAGTCTTCGATATTGAGAGGGATCTTCTAATAATTCTCCATCTCCTTGTGTAAGCGTCACATTTTGTTCAGCTGGAAAACGTGAAGGCTTAGCACCAAAGAAACCCGTATCTTCCAAGATTTCCAATGCGTATTTTCTTTGACACAAGGAAATCCCATGCTTGGATCTTGCTACTTCTATCCCAAGAAAATATTTCAATTGTCCCATATCTTTTAGTTTAAACTGGCTGGACAGAAAGCTTTTAGTCTTGGTGATGTCGTCTAAGTTGTTCCCTGCCAGAATAACATCATCAACATATATTAACAAGGCTGTGAAGATCCCTTGATGGTTTCGGACGAATAAGGAGTAGTCAGACCATGATTGCTTGAAACCAACTAATTTGAGTGCCGAGGAGAGTTTAAGGAACCATTGTCGTGAAGCTTGTTTCAAGCTATACAAGGATTTGTGTAGTTTGCAAACCCGAGTCTCCCCCTTTCGTCCGAACCCAGGAGGGAGTCGCATGTAAACATCTTCATATAAATCACCATTAAGGAATGCATTATTGACATCCAATTGGTGAAGATGCCAATTTTGCATGGATGCAAGGCTCAATAGGACACGGACAGTGGTGAGCTTAGCAACCGGTGCAAAGGTTTCCCGATAATCAATTCCTTCAATCTGACTGAAGCCCTTGGCCACCAACCTGGCTTTGTAACGATCAATTGTGCCGTCGGGATGATACTTTATTTTATAAACCCATTTACAGCCAATGGGACGTTTGTGAGCTGGAAGGGGGACCAAACTCCAAGTCTTATTGGCATGGAGAGCTTGGATTTCTTGCTGCATGGCTTCCCGCCATTGGGGATCCTGGACTGCCTGAGAAAATGAGAGAGGTTCTCGAGAAATAGTCATATTGGCAGTAAATGTTCTGTAAGGAGAGGAAAGATTATCATAAGAGAGAACATTGGAAATACTGTGAGCCTGACCTGGAGAAATGACCACTTCCGAGGAATTAGATTGATCGGGACATGAGGGGAGGGCTGCATCAATGTGAAAGCCTTGCAATGCAGTAGGCAGTCTCGTGGCGCGAGAAGATCTGCGGGGAGGGGGTGTAGGTGGTGGTAAGGCTGATGAAGGAGCAGGGGATGTTGCAAGTGTGGTATGATCGGGAGGAGTTGTGATAGGACAATTGTCCGTGGGTGGAATGGGATTTGGAGGTGGGGATGATGTGGGGAAATCTGAGGGTGGAGTGGTAGAAGGAACAGCGGAAGGGTGGGAGGTGGAATTTTGTAGTGTAGGAATATAGGTATGTGTGGAGGGTGAAGGAGAAATGGCTGGAATGGGAAGCAATGAAGAAGGCAGAGGAGAAGGAGTCTGACTTGTTTTGAACGGAAACACATGCTCAAAAAATGTAACATCTCTAGAGATAGTAGTGTGTTGGGTTGTTAGATTGTAAACCTTATAACCTTTTTGGCCATGGGGGTAGCCAATGAAAACACATTCATGAGCTCTAGGATCAAATTTGCTTGGACGAGTGGGGTGTGTGGACACAAAACATTGACATCCAAAAACCTTGAGATGAGAAAAGTTAGGCTTGGTGTTGAATAGACATTCGAAAGGTGTTTTTCCCTTAAGTACTGGAGTTGGGGTTCTATTTATCAAGTAGGCTGCAGTGAGTATGGCGTCCCCCCAAAAATGTTTCGGAAGATTTGCTTGAAAAAGTAAGGCTCTAGCAACGTTTAACAAATGTCTATGTTTACGCTCAGCTACACCGTTTTGTTGAGGTGTATTGACGCAACTGGTTTGGTGAATAATGCCTTTAGATGAATAGAAGTCTGAAATTTTGAATTCTGGGCCATTATCACTCCTGATGATTTTAACATTTTTGCTAAATTGATTTGCAACCAAGTGAATGAAATGGATAAGAAAAGTTCGTGCCTCAGATTTATGTTTCAACAAATATATCCATGTGCTTCGTGAATGGTCATCAACAAGAGTTAAAAAATATTTGGCTCCAGAAGAAGATGGGACATGATATCCACCCCAAATGTCAATGTGGATTAAATCAAAACAAGATGCACTACGTGTAGTGCTCAATGGAAAAGGTTGCCTAGTCAGTTTGGCTAAAGGGCAAATAGAGCAAGAACTGGGAATACATGATTTATTGAGGAAAAATGGAAATAATGAAGATGTTTTAGTTGAGGGATGACCAAGTCTTTGATGCCACAAATTGTCTGTGATGATGGAAACTGCATTGCATGTTGCTTTCCGTGACAGGTTGAGGCAATAAAGGCCCTCCTTCTCAGTGCCCGTCCCAATCGTCTTCCCCGATCGTAGGTCCTGTATAAAGCAAACTTTTCTGAGAAAAATAGTGATATAGAATGAATCATATGCCAGCTTGCTCACAGATATTAAGTTGAGGTAGAAAATTGGGACGCAAAGCACATTATGAAGTACAAAATGGGAAGAGAATACTACTGTGCCAATATGGGTGACTGGTGTGCAATTTCCATTGGGAAGTTTGACCCAACGATTTTTAACTGGTGTAAGTGAGGTAAGGAGAGTTGAACTACAAACAATATGGTCACTTGCACCACTGTCCAGTATCCAACCGATTTCCATATTTCTTTGGGAAAATTGGAATGATTTACCTGAGAGTTCCTCATAGTTTGGGATGTTACCAACTAGGTTGGCTGATGCAGACTTTGTTAAGAGTTGGCTGAGAAGTTGTTGGCATTCTTCTCGTGAGAAAGGGAATTCTGGCAAAGCCCCCTTGTTGTGACTTTGTGGAGCCACATGATTGACCTTCGATCTTCCTTGACTACCTTCAGCAGTGTTCCTTCTCCTTCGACAATAATCATAAGTATGACCTTTTCCGTTGCAATAGGTGCATTTCAGGTGTGCTCTGCAATTTTTCGTATTGTGATTGTTCATGTTGCATTTGTCACAATACTTACCCTCTCCATTTACTGGTGTAAAGTCACGAGTCACTTTCTTGATTGAGAAAGCAGATGCCTCTGCTGGTGTTGCCAATTTCCCAGTGAAAGTCTCTGCTTGCTTCTCATGGCGCAAAACCATGGCATAGGCTTTGTTCAGATTTGGAAGAGGATCCATGTTTATGATGTTGCTTCTGGTTTGGGCATAACTTTCATTGAGACCCATTAGGAATTTCATGGTCTTTTGTGTCTCCAGAAAAGTCTTCACTGTGGTGGCTGCTTCACAGGTGCAAAGCGGGAAGGAATTAAGTGCATCCTTCTCATCCCACAAACATTTGAGTTTTGTGAAAAACATCGTGACTGAATTGGTGCCCTGTTCACAGTCATGAATGGCATTTTCTATATGGAATAGAGAGACTGTGTTAGTCTGGGAAAATCTCTCCTTCAATTCTAGCCATATACTTCTTGCGTCTTTGCAATGAATAACACTGCCTGAGATCTCTTTTGACATGGATCCAAGCAACCATGTTTTCACAAGGATATCACATCGGTCCCATTGTTCCTGCTCATGGGAGTCACTCGTTGGTCTCCTGAGAGTTCCATCTATGAAACCCCTTTTGTTTTTGATAGTGAGCGCCATGCTCATCGACTGCACCCATGTTGTGTAATTGTCTTCCATCAATGTTTGTGAAACAAGGACAGCCCCTGGTTGATCTGCATGATGGAGGAAAAGCGGATGATTGGATTTCTCCCATGTTTCTGAGGTTTTGGAAGTTGTTGAGCCCCTGTTTTGTTCAAGGAGCCTTTGATCTTCGTCACCTGCCATGAGGAATTTCTGGGTTCTTTAGAACCACTACTCTGATACCATAAAGAGAATGAAAGTGTAATTGATTCTCTGTTTGTATTGTATTGATTGAGAAGAACAATGTTTACACAGATTATATACAAGACGATCCACTATATCAGGAGAGATTCTAGGCTACAATATTGCAGATAAATATTCAATCAACTGGTCATGCATATCTCCTCATCTCCTAATATATCTCGTGCATATTTGGAATCATAATTATCTGGGATTCTTTCCTTCAATAGTTTTGTTTCTATAATATGAAGAGAGTATTTGAGAGTGTGATTCAAAAATGATTTTGAACAAACCAAAAAAATGTTTTTGATTTTATTTTTATTTTAAATTAATCATTTTAGTATTTTTTTTTTATATCATTTTAATATACCGATATCAAAAATAATTTTTTAAAAATAAAATAAAAATATTTTTATATAAAAAATCACTTGTATAAATTACTCTTCATTTGACTATTTTTTTTTTATTAAAAAAAATTGTCTTATCGGCGGAATTTGGCAAGTCATACGAGGGAGCCTGTAGGCTTAATTGAACCACAATCAACGATCACTAGTGTCCCTATAGTTGAATCCCACCTTGATGGAGACATGATGTTTTAAGACTTGTAAGAACATGAAAACAATCAGACCGGACACACTTGGTATGCAGAAGAAAGGGAAAACTGAACAAAAAATTGATATTTTTTCTCATGATTAAGAATTATTTATATGGTGGCCCGTGAGTGAGTGAGTGAGCCAAGCCTTAACAGGCTTGTATATATCCCCACCCATCTCGCATTACATTACAAAATCCCAACTCCCACATATAGACAAGACCCTGGCCGGCTACCTCACATGCTACCAAACTCAACAGGACTAGCTAGCTAGCCCACTCTCCTCTCCTGAACGTCACCTCCATCTCCCTCTCCCGAGCAGAATGAGGGACGTCAATGGAGGATTAGACCCTTTTGAATCCATGAAAGAAGTGGTTGAATCGTCGATTGTATTGCTCTTTTGCTCGATATGACTTCGACTTACCAGTTTGTTTTCTTTTTTTGGGGATGAGAGTTCACACCTCATGATCAGTCCTTTTTCTCACCTCATGATCAGTCCTTTTTCTCCCTTTCAATAAATCCCTGGATAAAGCTGAAATGTCTATTTTCTTTGATTCACTTGCAGAATTCTACAACTGGTTTTACACATTCAAGTTTCACCTCTATTGGATCGTTTCCCAATGCCAAGGTACCCACTATTAGTCTGGTCTCTTTGTCTCTTCTGATTTTCAGATTACTCTTTTATCTTTCCTTTTTGTTCCATCTTTCTCAGCTTCATTTGGTACACTTCCTTGTTCTTTATCTCAATCTCTCTCTCTTTCCATGATGCAATTCACTGAAACCCCACTACCACCCTTGCACCAAATCACCACTCCGATTTCGAACCCCACCATGAACAAAAACCGTCCCTGGCCTGCTGGATTCCCCACATCGAAATCCTTAGGAAGTTTTGGTGATGCTAATTGCATGGAGCAGCTTTTAGTCCACTGTGTAAATGCAATTGAAAGTAATGATGCCACTTTATCCCAGCAGATCCTATGGGTCCTAAACAACATTGCACCACCAGATGGTGATTCAAACCAGCGCTTGGCATGTGCCTTCCTAAGAGCCCTGATCGCACGTGCAGCGAGGACTGGTACCTGCAAACTTCTTGCTTCAATGGAAAGTGCTCACTTCAACCTAGCCATAGACACACATAAATTCTCTATCATTGAGCTTGCAAGCTTTGTTGACTTAACCCCATGGCATCGTTTCGGCTACACTGCAGCAAATGCTGCAATATTGGAAGCCGTTGAAGGTTATTTAGTTGTTCATATTGTAGATTTAAGCTTGACACATTGCATGCAAATCCCAACTCTCATCGATGCTATTGCTAATCGGTTTGAGGTGCCCCCATTGATAAAGCTCACTGTCGCTGGTGCCATTGAAGATGTACCACCTTTGCTCGATCTTTCTTATGAAGAGTTGGGCTCAAAGTTGGTCAACTTCGCTCGGTCACGAAACGTAATAATGGAATTTAGAGTCATTCCTTCAAGTTACGCAGATGGGTTCTCCTCCTTTATCGAGCAGCTTCGGGTGCAGCATCTAGTGTATGCTGAAAATGGCGAGGCGCTGGTCATAAACTGCCACATGATGCTTCATTGCATACCTGAAGAAACCCTCTCTGGTATTCATAGTACAAACTCAAACACTTACTCTTATGAATCTCCATCTATTTCCTCATTTAGGTCAATGTTTCTAAAGTCTCTTAGGAGTTTAGACCCAACACTTGTTGTCTTAGTAGATGAGGATGCAGATTTTACATCGAATAATTTGGTGAGTAGACTAAAGTCAGCTTTCAATTATCTATGGATACCTTATGATACTGTGGACACATTTCTTCCAAGGGGAAGTCGACAAAGACAGTGGTATGAGGCTGATATAAGCTGGAAGATTGAGAATGTCATAGCACATGAGGGTCTGCAGAGAATGGAGCGGCTTGAACCGAAATGCCGGTGGATTCAACGGATGAGAAATGCAAATTTTCGAGGAATTTCTTTCGCAGAAGATGCGATTTCTGAAGTTAAGACCATGCTTGATGAGCATGCAGCCGGGTGGGGACTGAAGAAGGAAGATGATGATATTGTACTCACTTGGAAAGGACATAATGTTGTATTTGCTAGTGCTTGGTTGCCTGCTTAAGGCTTCTTCATATCGTTTTATAAATAATTTGTTTTTTCTGATTTTATCTTTATTTATTTATTTCTTAGAACGTTTTCTTTAATTGTATTGTAGTAACTCTCTAATTTAACTCTGAAAATTATATCAAGTGTAGCTTGGTAGTAGGGTTTTATTTCAGTATTGCCTATTTATTGATATATTCTAGTTACGACTAGTTGAATGCCCGCACTACGTTGCGGGTGTAGTGCGGGTTGAACAAATAATTTTTACAGTTGTTGAGATTAAAATATAATATTTTAATATATAAAGTTTGATATACTTAAAGTGATCAACATTGTCTATTATACTAATAATAATATCGAAGTCTTAACTTCTAAAATTATCATTACTATTACTGTCAAAAAATTAAACATTATTGAACAAATCTGAGAGGGAAAAAAAATATTAATAAAAAAGCACTTTGGAACAAAAACTAAAATTATTATTATTATTAATATTATTATTGCTTTAATAACAGGAAGAAAATGAAATTAAATCAAAGGCTAAAAAAAAGCTTAAAAACATTAACCAAACAACAAATAAAAAAATAAAATAAATGATAAAAAATAAAAATTATTTATTGGAAAAAATCATTTGATTTGAAAATTTTAAAAATTTATCACACTACGTTGCAGGTTGAGTAAGAAGTTTTTATAATTGTTGGGATGAAAAAAATTAATAGGATATGTTGGTCTAAAATTAAAATATAATATTTATATATGAAAAATTCAATATAATAAAACAGATCATCACACCCTATCATAAAAATAGTAACATCGAAGTCTTAAAATATAAAACTATCATTGCAATTGTTGTCAAAACAATAAAAAATATCAAATTATCTTGAGAGAAAAAAAAACAAAAAAACATTAACAAAAGAGCAAGTAAGAAAAATATAATAAAAATAAAAATTATCATTGTTAATACTGTCAAAACAATAAAAATTATCAAATCATCATGAGAAAAAAAAAACCCTAAAAAACATCAACAAAAGCGTAAGCAAGAAAAAGAATTAAATTATTATCATTATCATTATTATTATTATTATTATATTTTTTTAGTTTTCTGTTAACAATGAAAGAAAAAAAATGAAAGAGTAAAAAAATCCTAAAAACCTCAACAAAATATCAAACCAAAATTTTTTTATCATTGTTATTACTGTCAAAACAATAAAAATTATCAAATTATCCCGAGAGAAAAAAACATAAAAACATTAACAAAAGAGTAAGCAAGAAAAAACATTAAATTATTATTATTATTATTATTATTATTATTATTATTATTATTATTATTATGTTAATAATGGAAAAAATAAAAACAATGAAAGATTAAAAAGATCAAACCAATAAATAAAATAAAAATTATCAAGTAAAAAAAAGTCATCTGATATAAAAATAAAAATAAAAAAATGAATAAAAAAAAAAGAACAAATGGAAAAAAAAACACAAATATCAATTTATCAAGGGATTAAAATCCAAAATTAAAACTATAAGGGCCAAAATGAAAATTAAATATATTATCAATTTCAATAAAAGGATCAAATTGAAGAAATCAGAACTTCTGTACTGTATTTATTGAACTATTGAAACCCAATCCGAAATTTCAAAGAAGGAGGACCAAAGTGAAACATTGACATTCAATCAATTCCAATCGGAGGACCCAATCGAACTAAATCAAAACTTATCTAACAAACATCAGGACAAAAAACAAAATTGAAAGTTAAGGGACCGAAGTGAAAAGTAGCAAACAATGGGGGACTCTCCTGCACTTTTACGTGCAGGAGAGAGAGAAACGTGGTCGGCGGCTTTAACCCGCCTCCTCCGCGTCCACGGACATTTATAGGTGACACGCGCCACCGCGAGAGGAAGACCACGCTGAGACGCATCGCGAGACACGGCGGACGCTCGTCTCCGGCCACCTTAGGACACCGCACGCGCCACCTAAACAGGGCGTGGGGCGGAGAACAGGCGGGCGCGTGCGCCACACGCACTGACAATAACCGATAGAAATTAATAAAAAAAAGGTCAATTACCGGACTGCCCCTGTACCAAAGTCATCGTTTTTGTCTTATTAGGGGCTAGAACCGTATTTAGCCATTTTAAATAATATTAAAAAAAAGGTTGCGGTAGACCGGACCGGGACGGACCGGTCCGTACACGTGCAATTACGTGCGTGACCCTCACCAGGCACGATTTTTACCCTCAGCCCGAGCCTCTGTTTTGTCCTATTACCGGGGCTAAAATAGGTAAAACACTGTTCCGGAACGAGAAAAAAAAACACTATTGAAATCCACAGTGTTTTCACTCACAATGCACAGTGAAACACTGAGCTCTTTTAGGTTATTGTATAATTTTTAGATAATTAGTATAAAATTATTATAGCTTTGGTTTTTATATCAAATAAAAAGATTTCAATTCAAAAATTAACAAAAACCAAGTTATGGGAGAGTTTTACTATGCAGAATGTATTGAAAGCCCTCTCATATTTTACTATGAAATGGCAAGGTTTTATTTTCTTCGTTTTTGTAAAAAGAAAGACTTTTTTTGGGTGAATTGATGGGGTTTTTAGTTTAGCAAATTGCTTTCAATTTATTGATGAAAGACAAGATTACAACTAAGTCGACCAAATTGAAAAGGGTAGAGAAATAAGGTGGCTTTTTCCAAATTAGCATAAACAATAAATTGTGGTCCTTTTACTGTTTAATTTGACAGATATTTGGTCCTTGTAGTTTCCTACAATTCGATTTTGATTCAAAAAATTATTTTCTTTTATTTTTCAATTTATGGTTTGAGAGAGAAAAGAGTCATAAAATTTTAGTGATGTAGGAAAAAAAATCTCAGTCGACATTTATTTTAACCATCAAAATAGTTGATCTCGGTGTCAATGAATTTCATAAAATTAGAGAAATTTTATTAGGTTGTTCTTTCACATTAAACTTGCCTAAGAAAATAGTTTTGACATAGAAAAGTTTTTTTTTATTTTTGGGATTATTTTTAATTTTATGACCACTTTTTTAGTTGTTTGAAGGCATAAATATGTTCACTTAGGTTTTCTAGGTGTGTTTTTAGGGTTTTTTGGTCAAAAATGATTACAAAACAATTTTTGAATGTAAAACACCTTATCCCAAATCTAGGTTTCATGACATGTTATCTACAATTGTTTTTTAAAAAACAAAATATTGGATGGTTGACATGTTATCCTCCCTTTAATCTAAAAAATTAAATGTGGTGTCCTATATTAAAAGGTTCATGCTTGTGTTTTGTTTTTTTATGAGGCCCATATATATTAGGCCTTCACTTGTAGACCCATGCATATAGCTTTTTGTTTTTTTTATATTTAATGAATATTTGGACCATGAAATTAAAAAAAAAACATTGTATCCTTTTTTATTTAAAGTTGTTTTTTTTATTAAGAATTAAGCCAATTTTCATTATTTGAGTACCATATTCAAGGTTATTAAAATTACGAGTCGAAAAGTGTTTACATGCTAAATTAGCCTAAAACTTGAAAACTCGTAAAATCAGACTTAACTCATGAAAAATCAGTAAAATCGGTTCGAGTTTACTAAATTTATGATATGAACCAAATTAGTTTTAAATTTGGCCTTAAAATATTTGTTGATAATTTTGTGATATCAAACATATCTTTTAAGCTATTTATTGGATTTAGTTTGAATATTATAGGGAAATATTAGATACATGAAAATACATTTTGGTAAATTGTTAGATTAAAAGAGGTTCAGAAACATATTTTTTCAAAGAGTTAAAGTTACTAGATGAATCTTGTCAATTCTATCAAAAATAGACATCCATGTCTTGTTTTGAACACATCAGGAGCTACAAATGAAATTTTGTTGTAATTTTAAATGGGAGAGAAACTAGACATCTTAATATTTTCAAATATATATGATAAACTTAGTAATTTATTCATACGAGAGAGAACTATGTGTTTGAAATAATGACTGAAATCTACCATAAATTTGTGAAAATTAGAGAATCAAAGTACATGGAAATTTTTTAGAAAGAAGACTTTGTTTTTATTATCATATTTTATTTATTTAATTAATGTTAAATAATTATTTCTGATTTAAATTACTTCTAGCACATTAAACATTATTTAATAGTTTATTTTATTTAATAGATGTATGTTAGCTAATTACTAATTTAGATTTATTAGCTTGCAATCTAAAAGAGGTTCATTATGACTTGTTATGATGAGAACAACCAAGTTATCATGGGATTCTTGTGTACTTACTATCATTTAGTAATTTGCCTATATTAAAAATTTTTGTTGTGAGATATATTTTTTTTTCATGTCATTGATTTCTTGATTTATACTATCTATCTTTCTTATTTATTTAGATCATTAATTGATTATAATATTGTTGACTCTCTTTATCTGATTTTAATGTAATTTAATTATTGGTCGAAATTGTCAATATATAGTTAAAAAATGTGCTTATGATTTTACGATCCAATTTTACATCATTTTTTTCGTGTCGTGCATGTAAAACAAATGATCCATATTTGTATCTTGTTTTTTTCTTTTTTTATAAATTTTTTTATTTAAAGCAATAAAAAAAAACCTCACACACATTATTATTGTATAATTAAATGAAAAATAATCTCATTGATAAAGACTTATTAAATTTCATGTGATGCACAACTTGGATTACAGTTTTAATAGGTCAATCATAGTTAAATAAAGTATTTTTTCCCTATTAAAAAAATACAATTTTCATCTTGCAATATTGGCTTGATTAGAAATTGAGTTTCATAATTTGTTTATTAATTACCAATTTCATCCTTCAACCGAATTAACCTAGGCTAATTAATTATTTTATGGTCTCAACATTTTCTTTAAAAAATATTCAATATGTCGTTGTAAACCTTGAGTATGAATTCAATGTACAAATTGAGAAAATAATTTAAATTAAAGAAAAAATAAGGTGAATGATATATGAATTGATAAATAGGACACAAATGTGTGTGTGTGTGTGTGTGTGTGTGTGTAGGGTAAAGATATGAAAATTTACTCTATGGTCTCAATATTTTCTTAAGAAAATATTCAATATGTTGTTGTAAACCTTGAGGATGAATTCAATGTATAAATTGAGAAAATAATTTAAATTAAAGAAAAAAAATAAGGTGAATGATATATGAATTGATTAATAGGACACAAATATATTTTTGTGTGTGTGAAGATTTAGGAAAATAACTTGTAAGAGTGGTACAATTCAGCAATTTCATAAAATTCTAAAGAGAGTATATAAGGAGATCTTGACAAGTAAATAAAAAAATTGGGCTTCGATAATTACAATAAATAGATCAAGATAATCCAGAAAACTAAAGAAAACAACTAATCAAACCAATTTATTAAAGAAACTCAATCAAGAATGAATAAATATTCAAGATCTAAGGTTTAACCAACTTGTTCAATGATCAAAATTTAATGATGTATATTTTTTGACCATATGAATTTCAAAACCTTGGAGTGTTTTTTAAACAAGATGTAATAGAGTTTTTTTTAATGATGCTGATTAGATTAATACTTCAAAAAACTCAAGAACACATAATTTTTAGGGTATGTGCTCAACAATTATAAAAAAAACAAAACACAAATAGGGTTTTCTTTGTCAAAAAGACAAACTTTAGGCAAGTAACCAAAAGAAATTAAAATATGAATTAAAAGGGATATAACCTAAGATTAGATGTTGCTTTAATACCAACTAATGTGAACACTAGTGTAATTGAATTCACGAACCAAGATCGTTTTAATTCAAGCTTTGAAATTGATAATTGAGTTTTACATAATGGATGACCTGCCCCTAAGACAATAAGACTATAATATGCACCCTCATATAGCATTCTCATTTAGATATGAGCATAAAAAATATAAAATCATAATAAAGATTTGTCATTTTTTTTATATAGTATAATTCAATCAAGAACCAAGTAAGGAAAATATATATTCTTTATGCTTCAATACGTGGCAATGAGTATGTTTTCAAATCTAAAAATTTAAGTTTTAAAAAAAAGTATTTATATACTCTTGGAAAAAAAACCCTAAGATAACTGAATGGGTCACTTAACCCAATCAGCCACTAACCTCTCCCTGCTTTGTGATCGACAGCCCTTTACAGGCCACCATTGATAGTACCAGCGACCTTCATGGGTCGCTAGGTACTGTAAGAGAAACGATGAGCCACTGGGTTGCCATGACAGAACCGGGCGATGGCTTCTATAGCCGTCGTATATGGATCCATGAGCCGCTGGTTGGCGATCTCCTGCCAATGCATGAGGGAGGCGATGCTAGTTTGGGTTAAAAGGGGTCATTAAGTGGGTTGGACCGATTTGGTCAAACCCAATACAGAACTGACCAAATGGTTGACCCGACCGTACAACAGTAATAAAAAAAAAACAAGAGAGGAAATTGTGGGTGCAAGGGTTCGAACTTGGGTTCTCCAAGTCCATAAAGGCAACCTAAATCATTATGCTATGCTTCTTTAAAGTTTACATAATATAGTTTTTATCCGTTTTATTTTATACTGTAAAGTACATTATGCTTACTTCTTTTATGCTTATGCAATTTAGTTTTTTACTCCTCTTGTTCTATGTTGTAGAGTATTTAATTTATACATTACATTAACTTAGAAATATATCTTGTGATTTATATTATTTAAATATAAATCAATTGATGCCTGGACATAAGAATAATCAATTAAACCACAAATGTTAGTGAATTTTATGGTACTATCAAATTTTCAATGTCTAGGAAAGTTTTATCTAGGAAAGTCTTGGTATTTAAGTGTGTCCATTGAGACCCGCCTCACTTTCCTAGGAACTTACCTGGTTGTAATTTGGAAAAATACTGTTTAATTCATATTGGTTTGTTTGATTCCTAAGAACCTTATCTATGCATCGATATAATTATTAGATGTTAATGAAGTAATAATTATCATAATAATTCTAGAAATGCCACAACATTCTAAATTTATAAATGATAGTTACATCAAGAATATATACGTGAACTTCATAAGGAAATTAACATCCGATTGTAATTAGTTCATAAATTTAATTGTTAATCCCCACATGGATATTTTTATTTTTATGACTCAATTAGAATAAGATAGTAAATTTAAAATTTAAAAATAAAATTTATCTTAGGCCCATAGGTACGAAAAAATTTATTTATTAATATTAGACTTATTAATAAGTAGTAAATTTCTTGCATGATGCAACATTTGCCCATAGGTAGGTTGAAATTTATTATTAAATTGACATTGGCTAATTTAAATAAAGTTATTTCATAGCAATAAAGTAATTTTTAGTTTCCTTGATAATTGCAGGTATTTCTTCCACTTTGATTGAAATAGTTCTGATGCTAAATGGTAATTTTTTTTCTGAATGGAAAGAAAATTTGCTTTTTAGATTGGGGTGCATGGAACTTGACTTGTCGCTCTGTGAGGATGATCCACCCGCCCTAACGGACTCTAGTACGACACTAGAGATTGCTAAACATGAACGGTGGTAGCGATCTAATTGCTTAAGTCTCATGTTTATGAAATCTCACGTCATTAAAGACATTCGGGGTTCAATTCTAGAATGCATCAAGGCTAAGGACTTTATTAAAGCTGTTGAGGAACAATTTATCAGTTATGGTTAAGCCTTAGCCAGCACTCTAATGAAAAAGTTATCAAGCAAAACCTTTGACAATTCCAGAAGTGTGCGAGAGCACATCATAAAAATGAAGGACATGTGTGCTCAACTAAAGTCTCTAGAGGTTGATATTTCTGAGTCATTCTTGGTGCATTTCATACTTAACTCTCTCCCATCTGAATATAATCCTTTCAAAATTTCTTCCAACACATATAAGGATAAATGGTCAGTAAATGAACTTCTGACCATGTGTGTTCAATAAGAGGAGAGGTTAAAACATGAGAAGCCTTTAAGTGTTCATATGGGTACTCATGATAAGGAAAATGCCAAGAGAGGCAATCATGTTCACAAACTCAAGAAGGATAACAAGTTGTCAATAAAAAAAATGACAAGAAGGATGTTTGTTTCTTATGCAAGAAAAGGGGGCATATGAAGAAAGATTGCCAGAAATACAAAAAATGACTCGAAAAGAAAGGTAATATCATATCTCTAGTTTGTCATGAATCTTTTTTTGTTGAGGCTCGTAGTAATACATGGTGGATTGATTTTGGTTCTGCAATCCATGTTATCAACACAATGCAAGGTTTTCTCAACACAAGGAAACCAACAAGTCATGCACAACGAGTATATTCTAGAAATAAATTGTTTTCTCAAGTTGAGGCGGTTGAGACATTTACGTTGATTTTGAAATCCGGATATGTTTTGGATCAAGATAATGTATTTTTTTATTCCCAATTTTTCAAGAAACTTAATTTTTGTTTCAAAATTGGATATCACTGGTTATAGTTTTTGGTTTATCAATTCAACCTTTAGTATTTTTAAAGGTGAAAATTTGTTGGTGGTGGAATAAAAATTGATCTATATCCCAACTTTGAAAACAATTATTTATCATTACATACAAACATTGGCATAAAGAGGAGTTTTATGAATGAGGACTCCATTTAGTTATGGCATAGAAGATTGGGACATATCTCCATAGACAAAATCAAAAGGTTAGTAAATCATGGAGTTTTAAAAACTCTTGACTTTACTAATTTTGGTATTTGTGTGGATTGCATAAAGGGAAAGCAAACCAACAAGATCACTAAAAGTGCCAAAAGAAGTTCTGATATTTTTGAGATCATACATACTGATATTTGTGGACCTTTTCCTACTCTCTGCTTAAATGGTCAAAGATATTTATATCTTTTATTGATGACCATACACGGTTCATGTTTCTCTATCTTCTAAATGATAAGGTTAAGGTATTAAATGCTTTCAAGACCTATAAGGTAGAAGTTGAGAAACAAAAGGATAGGAAAATCAAGATCGTAAGATCTTATAGAGGATGAGAGTATTATGGTAGGTACACAGAAAAGGGACAAATGATAGGTCCTTTTATGAAATTCCTTAAAGAGAAAGGCATTGTTGCTTAATATACAATATTTGGCATACCACAACAAAATGGTGTGGCAAAAAGAAAGAATCACACATTAATGAACATGGTAAGGAGCATGATTAGTGATTCTCAGTTGCATTTATATTTATGGAGTGAAGCCTTAAAAACTGTTGTGTATGTATTAAATTGGGTCTCATCCAAAGATGTTCCTAAGACACCTTTTGAACTGTGGAATGGATAGACACCAAGTTTAAATCACTTACACATATGGGGTTGTCCTGCTGAAGTGAGGATTTATAATCCAAACATGAACAAATTAGACTCAAGTACAATCAACGGTTATTTTATTGGCTATGCAATAAACTTCAAAGGATTTAGGTTTTACTGTCTTTCTTATAGTATTAGAATTGTTGAGTCTATAAATGCAAAAAATTTAGAGGATTCTGACCTAGTGGCAATGCTTGTCCTCAAATGATTGAATTTGAGGAAGCACAATAGTTGACTAAAACTCCTTTACCTCAAGGATGTTTGATTATGCTTAAGGAAATTCAAAATGATTACCTTGAACCACAATCAATTATAGAATAGTCAACTCATGAGGAACAAGTTCAAACTGAACTTACTCAGACTCTGCCAAATACAGAGGAAGTAAAATTAAGAAGATGATCTAGAACAATTAGACCTGCAATCTCTAGTGATTATGTTGTATATCTCCAAGAGCTCGATTTTGATATTGGACCTAAAGATGATCCAAAAAAAAAATTCACGAGCCATGAGTGGAGAACACTCCACATTGTGGTTTAATGCCATGAAAGAAGAGATGGAATCAATGGCTAAAAATCAAATATGGGATCTCGTTGACTTACCACAGGGAGTTGTAGTTGTAGGCTGCAAATAGGTTTACAAAATCAAAGCAGATGCTTCCGGTAATGTTGAACGATATAAAGTTATACTTGTGGCCAAGAGTTTCACTCAAAAGGAAGGCATTGATTATCATGAAACCTTCTATCTAGTACCTAAGAAGGATTCATTTAGGATAATCATGACATTAGTAGCTCATCTTGATCTAGAGCTATATCAAATAGATGTGAAAACAACCTTTCTAAATGGGGATCTTGAAGTAAAGGTTTATATGAAACAACCTGAAGGTTTTGAAGATAACAGTCAGAAAGCTTACAAACTAAGAAAATCTTTTTACGAACTAAAACAAGTCTCCCGTCAATGGTATATCAAATTTTACAAGGTCATTACCTCTCATGGTTTTATTGATAACCTTGTTGATCAATTGATTGATCATGGGGGTCAATTGTCTAATTTTGTCCTTGATAGGAGGAGAAAATTAGCTAATAAATTAATGAGAGGGTCCCTGATCTACCTATAAATAATAGAATGTGTACTCCATCTAAGGCTACTAGTAGGTATAGATCAAAAGGTTTCTTTCCAGAAAAAAAATCTATTATTTTAAAGCGGTGTTGCTGCTGTTGCATAGGGAATTTTATTCGGAGCTTGAGCAAACATGACTAGAAGTATTTATAATCTAAATTCTTGCTGCTATGTGTATTTAGCATTCGATTATATAAAGTGTATAACACACTTGACATATTTGTTGTTGCTGTTACTAAAAAGCATGGGCATGAACTACGAAATATTGGAGTCGTATGATCTCTCATGATTTAGTCGTTGAAATTTGATCATACAAAGATGCTGTAATGTGAAAAAAACGTAAGTTAGTTGATTTGTGTTAAATTTGATATATTTATGGAATGTTAATTTAGTTGGACTAATTATATTTCGATGTTTAGTTGACTAATTACATGTCTATGTTTAGTTGTGTAATTTTCAAAATTATAACGTAATGGATCATTAAAATTATAATGACTTGTTATACTATAGAAATTACATTAAAAAAAACTATATTAAGTATTATGAGAAATTCTGTACGAGCCTAATTCTAAAAAGTTTTCATTATAAGAACTAAATTATTATAATTTAGAAAAAATATACATGGATAAAAATAAAATCAAGCAAAGATCAATTTTTAAATAAATTAAAACAGGGACTGAAATATTTATTTTTAAATTAAAGAGACCGAACTATTGTAAACAATCCCAATTTTTGTAACCAAACAGCAATATAATTGATACTTTTATGGTGCTAAAAAGCATTTTTCATATAATTAAAACATAGGGACTAAAAAGCATTTTTCATGGTGCTGATTTGTTATAGTGAAATTAAATTTTACTAATTACAGACTCGAGTTTTTGGACCGGGAAGGTGGGAACGATGCTGATAGCTACTAGAGCTTGAACGTTCCCTGGAAATCAGCCTTGTGACTTCTACCAAACATTGATTATTCCAAAATCGTTCCTCTGCAAAAATCATTGGCCATAGCAAAGGGGTTCATTTCATGCGAAAATCACAGGGCAGGTAAATACTGGGGGAGGGGGGGGAGTGAAGTGAATGACTCGACTATATTCTTCCAAACAAAAGTATGATCACAGTGACTTAAATCCTCTGGCAAGTATCCATTCACAATTTTTAGCTGCCTGCAAACAACAAAAGGCAGCCACAATGCTTATAGAGCACAGATGGTCATAAGCACAATACAATATCCCACATGCGATGGCCTCTCGTCCACCGACACACTCTAAGCAAACACCAGCGTAACTTGCTGGTTTGTCAGCATCCTGCTACTTTCTGCAGCCCTCGCTCGAAGAACATTAATGGGTGTACCTCCGGTCCACTGACAGACTCCATGAGAATACCAGCATAGCAACCTCCTACTGTGTCCGCATCCTGCTACTTTCTGCAGCCCTCACTTGAGAAAAATATGGGTGGGCCTTCATCAAAATTACCAAGGAACAATTAGATAACATGTTCGCAAATCCAAAATGGCAGGCTTTTGTTATCAACCAAACATTAACCAAAAACAGCTACAGGGAAGTTTGTGCTAAGCCAGTCCAAAAGCTCACATGCTCGCATTGCAAAAACTAAAATGTCAAAACACAGAGTAGCAACCAGTTGGGATATTGCTCACATTTAGCCATGGCAGTAAGACTTAACAAACCAGGTTCAAGGAGCAAAAGATTGGATACACCCACAAAGCAACCCTATTTGGAGTGCAACTTGCAGACCAATAGCAAGTTTGAGCTTCTCTTAAGCCAATTATGAAATATCAATGTGGATCCAATTCGGATATAGGAAAATTGCTGTACAAATTACAAAATTTATGTACTATTATTGTGTTTGGATGCGGGACAGGGATGGCATTTCTAACATGTATTTTGTGCAACACCCTCCCCCTTCCATTGCAGGTGATTCAACATGCTTGAGGAAACTCTGGATGGGAGAAATTTGTGCCCATCGATTAAACCACAGATAAATATAATATGGCTGACAGGTCAAAAATGGAATTACCATTGCTTCTCTAGCTGTTAGCCTGTCTTGATGATCATACCGAAGAAGCTTATCAAGAAAATCAAGGGCCTGCACATCAGCAACTCAAGAGAATCAATATGATAGTTTAAGGCTATCGATGATAGGTGGGGTAAACTTGACAAATTGTGTAAGATGATGAACCTCAGGAGACACAAGATGCTGATTATCTGAATTAATGAACTTGGACCAGGGCTTCCTACTGTGCCTGCAGCAGTATAACATGACACATGTTGGATATAGGTAGTGTTGCTCTCTTGGTTTATTGTGGACCAACTAAATATAAATGGTTGATGCAGAGAGTGAAGGCCGCATTATAGCCTAATCAAACATTTTTCTTACTATTGGCAAACGAATTTGTAAAATGGAGAAGAAAATCATGATTGACAAACCTCCCAACAAGCGCATCAAGTTGAGGATCAAGCTCTAAATGATATTTATTCAAATATGCATTTAACTCATCAGTTCCAAGTACCTGAAATTTGGTCATAAATTAGACACTGGGCATGTGGCAACAATTTAGTTTTATCAAAAAAAAAGAGAAACAATGTCATGATATTCATAAAATATGATATGGCTTGAATAGCATGCATAAAGCATTACAGAATATTTTATCAAACGACTGAATCGGCATTACCTTCGCGATTTTGACAAGCTGATCATGGTTGTCATGGCCATAAAAGAATGGCTCCTTCCTAAATATCTGCATCAAGAATAAGGGCAATCAGCAAATCACACGATGACAAAGGATCAGCTGATCATATGGTAGATCTCATAAGGAAAAGTCACATAAAGGCTTTGTATGAGTGATTCTCACCATTCCAGCAAACATGCAACCAAGGCTCCACATGTCTAAAGAATAGTCATAGTCTTGTAAATCAACAAGAAGTTCAGGCCCCTTAAAATATCTGAGAAACAAGGAAAATACTTTAATCTTTCATTCTAAGTTGAAGTGATAAATATATCACCATAAGACTATTAATAAAAGGTAATGGTTAAGCTGATACTGGATTTGCTTGGAATTTTCAGAACACTGTTAAATTCTCAAAATTCAGGATAAAAAAACTCAGAATTCCAAGAAAGCACCTCCAAGGAAATCCAAGGAATTGAAACCGAATCCAAACATAGAAAAAGGGAAACATTTTGATGGTTGACTCACAAGATCTGCAGCATGGATCATGGAATCATGCATTATCAGAATTTCTCCCAGCTTGGGTTGAAAAGAAATTTGATAGATTAGTTACCAAAAATGCATCTTTATGAACCCACTTAGTTTTCAGTTATTCAACTGATTCAAGGTATAGCTTAGAAAGAACATTACATAGAGGCCACTTGAGTGGAATAAGCCTTTATTTATAACTTGCGCTTGAATAATGGACACAAAATATTAAGTTGCCTGATTAGAATGGTTTGAGTCCTTTAGCACATCGATAAAGGCCAGGAGGGATGCACTAAATTTATCCTGAATTAAAGGGCTAAATGTAAATAACAAAAACAAAAAGATAAAGAGGCAGAATTTCATTATGATGATCTATCATGTCATGCATTCAGCCATTACCTTGAGGCTACCCGAACATTATACTCCTTGCCAGGATGGTAAAATTCAGCAAGACCCCAGTCTATCAAGCGGAGTTTCCGCAACTCATGGTCTATCATAACATTGTGAGGCTTGACATCTCTATGCATTATTCCTTGCGAGTGACAGTAATCTAAAGCCTGCATTGTGAAGATATCTTTATTTGATCAGAAACCCTAATGTAATCACTATACGACATTTACAACACAATGAAAATGCTTCCTTCTTTTTTCATTGGTGAACAGGTCCACATAAACTAGTACAGACTCAAATTTCAGATGATGACCTACAAGCAGAGACACTAATATGCCTTAGGAAGGTTAAAGGATGAGACCATATCATTGTAATCACTTGAATAAAAAAACACATTGTATACTTTCCAATGACTTCTAACATAATTTATGCATAACAAATTCTTAAATTTCTGACCCATCAACATAAGTTTTAAAGAGGGAAGAAAGTAATGAGTTCCTGTGCTTAAATTACCTTGAGAAGCTCATATATATAGTAGCGTATGTCATAATCAGTCAAAGTGGGGTACAAAACCTTGAAGTCTGTACTGTTCACATATTCAAATATGAGGCTAGGAGTTTTTGAGTGCTGATCTCTAACAATGTCAAGAAGCTTCACTACATTTGGGCCACCACAAAGGTTCTGAAGTATTTTTATTTCCCTCTTAATCTGCAAAAGGATCACAGAATGATCATCATCACTATCCCCAACTAGATATGTAGCTAAATTTACAGAAAAAACTTTTATTACAAGAGAGAGCATAAAACCACTGATATGTCAAATATAGGGATATTAATAATCACCTTCTTTTTCTTAACAGGTTTGAGTATCTTGATAACACACCGCTCATTGCTATTGACATTTATGCCTTCAAAAACCTCACTATACTTTCCCCTTCCAACCTTCCGAACAACCTCGTAATCGTCTTGATCTCTGGAAAGTCTTGAGAAGTTAAAGCATAAAAGAAAGGGAAAGACAACACACCATGACAATCACAGTTGGAATAAGGAAGAATGAACAGATCTTCCAGCTATATATAACACAATGCTCAATATAATAATCTGGTATTTTACTTTTAAGACACTGAAACATCAAGAGTAAACTGATATGAAGCCTGCAATTTAATATGGAAGACTCATACATGAAACCAAATGGTACAAAAGGATTCATCAAAACCCAACTCAAGTATTTTAGCTTTTAAAATTGCTATGGTCTTCCGGGCTTCACCGTTCCCATTCATTTAAAGATTTAAATTTTGCATCAATAAATGAAACTTGGTATCAACAACTTTCATTTAATATAAGATAGTCCTATGTAATTATGCACTTAGTGATCCTTCAAGCCATACAAAAGTATTCATTTCTCTTCTATAAACAAACAACTCCATAAAAAAATCAACTTCCATAAGCTGGATCAGGTTTTTACCTTTAAAAAATATAAGCATAAATCTCCCTCATTTACACAGTTTATCCAACTCTAGACAACAACTTTACGACCACAAAACAATAACACAAACGAAATAATTACTTTCAGTACTTTAGATAATATAGCATTAGAAAGAAATACCCAAGCCAAAGAAATGGGTCTCATCCATACGCCGAACTAAGCAACTTTGGATACCATTCCTATAATACATCATAAACATCTTAGATTCCTCTCTCTAACCCCACTTGCAGATCCACAAGAAAAGAAATCTAGCTTATCACAGCTTCAATAAACTCTCTTCCACGTCCCCGATCACAGATTAGTAAAAAATAAAATGAAAATGAAAACCCTAAAAAGAGAGATTCGGTAACAGATTAGGGTTTGACTAAAACTTAATTACCCCCATTGAACGGTGAGAGACTCGTAATCCCAATACTCCTTAGGACGCAGAACATTGACATCGGTATAAACTCGCGCTTTCGACATCGATCCCCGTCGATTCGAGATCTCGATGATATTTATGGTATCGGTTTCTTCGTTGTTGGAGAGGGTGGTGGTGCGCTGGTTGGAGTCGTGCGCAACAGTCGCACGCAAAGCAATAAGGGCGCACAGTAGCAGAAAGTGAGGAACAAGTGGTACTACCGCTGGGTTTCGCCCATCTTTTTTCATGTGCTAGGGGTGTTATCCTCTTTACTCTCTACACCATCTCATTAAAATATAAAAAATACAAAAACAAAGAAAATCAGAGTCCAACTTTCATTTTAATCCCCTAATTCTAGAGTTTTCAAAATGAATCCATTTTCAATTAGATTCTTCAAATTTCAAATGTTTTCACCGTGGGATTTTTCAACAATTTTATTAAATTCACTCCAATTAAGCTAGTCAACATGATAATCTATTTGCTATACCCCTAGCTTAAACTAGTTTTCAAATTAAAATAATTAAGAGTTGATTTTATTCACTTGGTGTATTCATAAACAATTTAGTGAAACTAATCAAAGTACAATTTCATTGTTTAACAAAAAAAAATTAAAAGGACATCATCTCAATATTTATTTAATATTAAAGTGATAACATTTTAGATTTGATACATATCAATTCGGAATAGTTCGACAACTCGTGATTTTAATCATGGACTAAATAAATTCAATAACCTTGTTTTTTTTAAAATTATTTTTAATTCAAAATTATCTTTTATGATTTATGCAAAAAAAAATAACAATAAAGTTTTTTTTATTAATAGAATTGTTCATTAATTAAAAAAATAAACAACAATAAATAAAAATATACATAATGAATTAAACTATATATATATAATCAAAATCCTAATTTCTTATATAAGAATTTATTTTAATATAAAAAAAATATTTTAATCATTGTTTTTTTAGAAAAAATATTATAATCATTAAAGCATGTTTCAATTAAAAATCATGAATAAATTTTTTTGATGTAACTATACAAAAACAACATGAGAACAATAAATCTAAGATAAGTATATAAAACAATTACTATAAAAAAGAGATACATACATTATTCTCATTCAATATCAATGAGATCATTATTTTATAATTTTGTATATTATGATAAGATAATACAATGATATCATCATCATCATCATATATATATATATATATAAAATGAATATGATTTTGACTTGAAATTTGAGATGTTACAATATACATCATGAAAGGAAAAATGAAAAGTCTTTTACCTTAAATCATGTAAATCCTGATTATTTTATGAAATAATTATACAAAATTCCTAAGATTTGTTTGTGTTTTCATTTTTTTGTTGTAGCTTGAGAAATTATATTTTATAGAACCCTAAATGAGAAAGGAAGAGAATAGAAAAAAATATATAAATGAAAACAATTATTCATGAGGTCAAATTGATCATTTTTAAAGCTTTTATTTGACTCGGGATTTAAAATATAATTTCTCAAACTATAGTTGGAAAGTAAAAATATGATTAGGATAATTTTTGTAATTATCCCTAGTTTTATTGATCATTTAAAATTAGGCTCTTTATAGAAAACCATATTCTTTACTCTCACTAAAATATTGAATCTGTCATAAAAATAATTTATAAATCTTTATTTTTTTAATGTTAATAAAAAGTATATTAGTTTTTAGTATATTGACGTGTATTTGGTATTATGTGCATGATACTTTTAAAAAAATATTTTTTACTTAAAAATATTTTCAAATAATTTTTTTAAATAATTTTAAATTTTTATTATAAGATTATCAAAATCATAAAAAATAAAATAAATTAATTTAATATTTTTTAAAATTAAATATATTTTTAAAAAACATATAAAAACAAAAGCTCGGCTGGTTTATAGCTGGAGAGGGTAGCCTATTCTGCCACATGAATTTTGCATCTAGTTTAACAGCAAGAAGAACGACATCTTAAAGACAGGTCGCTTAGGGCATCCTCATAAAACCAACGACAGCCCGTTTGGACATTCAATGACATATGATTTGGTCTTGTAAATATCTCAAGTCGTCACCACCTCCACCTTGCTAGCTTTTCTTGCTTGTCACTACGACACCTTATCCATCTTTCTAGCCTAAAACCAAAACCCACTATTTTCTTTCCTAAATAAATTTAGAGTATTTTTCGCAGTTCTTTTTAACACTTTCAGACCAGTAATGGAACTCTCCTCTTCTTTCTCTCAATTACCAAAAATATCTGACATCTCCTTCTCATCTTCTTGTGCTCCTTTCCCCCTTCAAATCAGATACCTTAAACCCCACCACAAAACCCTACAAAAGCTTGGTGTTTTTGCAGTCGCTGTAGACCCACAAGAACTCCCTCAAAACAGCCCTCAAAGACTTCTTAAAGAACTAGCAGAACGCAAGAAAATCACATCCCCAAAGAAAAGAATACCCCCCAAAAGATTCATACTTAAACCCCCACTTGATGATAAAAGACTCGCACAGAGGTTTTTGAATAGCCCTCAACTGTCCCTCAAACAATTTCCATTATTGAGTTCTTGTTTGCCTTCTTCAAGGCTGAACAATGCCGATAAAACTTGGATTGACGAGTATTTGTTAGAAGCCAAGCAAGCTTTGGGGTACCCTTTAGAGCCAAGTGATAGATTCGAGGATGATAATCCTGCTAAACAGTTTGATACTTTGTTGTATATGGCATTTCAGCATCCGAGTTGCGAACGGACTAATGCCAGGCATGTGAGATCAGGGCATTCAAGATTGTGGTTCTTGGGGCAGTATGTTTTGGAATTGGCTTTCGCTGAGTATTTCTTGCAGAGATATCCTAGGGAGTCTCCTGCTCCTTTGAGGGAAAGAGTTTATGGGTTGATTGGCAAGAGGAATTTGCCCAAATGGATTAAAGCTGCCAGTTTGCAAAACTTGATTTTTCCTTTTGATAATATGGATAAGTTGCAGAGGAAGGAGCGAGAACCGCCAGTTAAGTAAGTTAGCCTCTTTTTTCTTTTTTTTTTAGATTTGTGAAGAAGCTCTTCATTTCATTGAATGTCAAAGTTTGATTTGAAGCTGTAGCATTAATATGAGTAAGATGAGTTAATATCATGAATTTTTAGGATTTATTCTGTGGATTTGTTAAGCGATATGCTTCTAAAATGATTTTTTGATAGTTCTAGATTATGTCAAAACTTTTGGATTGGCTGGTTAATGTGAAGTATACATGTGGTAGTTTCAAATAAATGGATTGCATATCTGAAACATGGCGCCAATGTTTTGGTTTTTGGTGGTTGACATGCCTTGGTATACATTATATGAAATCCTTGAAGAGTTTGTGGCTATTGTCCAACTGCATCTAAGGGCTATGGATCATTTATGCAAGTGGGTGCATGAACACCCATACAAGTGTGTTACCATTTTTTTCATATATGGAGGGTGGCATTGTCTGGCTTTAGGAAAGATAGGTAGATTATGTTTTCAGAAAAATCTGATGGGAGATGGATTTGTGTCAGTGATTCCTTGATCTGGTGTAAAATGGGTACCAGCTTTACGATTTATAGTATGCAACTAATATATGCAATCGCTAATGTTTATTTGTTAGAGAACTAGGATGCTATGTGATAGTGAATCAAAACGGAATCCATTCTTCCTTTTGTTGAGAGCCTGAGAGAAGACTTGCTCAAGCAGGCAAGTTGAATTTATTCTAGGTTGTATCTGTTTTCAAACTTTTCTCCGGACTTTAGAGGATGGGAACCAAGACAGGCCAACTAACATTGGAGTTTCATGGAAATCAAATATCAAAGCATTCAAATCTTCCAGGTTATGTGCTTGCTGAACAAGGTTTAAAAATCAACCATTAGTCATACAACAAAACCCTGTTATGGAATGAGCTTTGGAGATTCATGAGTAATGCCCTGAACAACCTTTATTTAAAATCATAATCAATAGACCATTATGCTTTAGAAGGCTTAGTAGAGGGAGCCACCTCTCTTGCACCTTCTAACCTCAAGCTGTTTTTGTTTTCAAATTTTTGGAAACAGAAACAATAATTTTTTTTCTGATATTTTTGTTGAAAAAAAGCAATACCAACAACCACTTTGAAGAATTTTTAGAAATAAAAAAAATTGATTTTTTTTTTGAAAACCGCTTTGCTTGGTTTTGAAATTTTTTGACAACTAATGTGTCTCTCTATTATTTAAAATAAAAATGAAAATGATACCAAACAACCCCCCTAGTTTTGCTTTAAAAATGAAGCACTTATCCTTGATTTGAAGATTTTAGTACAAACCTCAACTATTTAATTTTTTTGCAAAAAATTATTAGATTCACCTTGTTTATGCTGCATACATTGATTTGTTTTTCCTACTCTTATAGTGATGTAAATTATGAACTTTATTTATCACCAGACTTCTTTCTACTATTCTTTCTAAAATTATTGAAAACCTTTTGAATTAGAAACAACTTTCTAGAAACTGTCGATCATATCCATGACTTTGTGACCATGACTATAACCAATTTTAAAACCATTTTGCTGAAGGCTTTGGATGAAGCCTTTGATCGTTGCTTCAATATGCTAATCATTTCATTTCGATGCTTCCCAGAAAGAAGATGATAAAGATTGGTATTTTGAAGTTGACAATTTTATTTTGAAAATACTCTTGGTAAGTTGGTATTCACATGTTAACTGATTGCAAGATTATACCCCCAGCAAATATATGAAACTTTTGGTAAGTTAAGTGTCAGTGGTACAGTTGGCTGGATGTTTATCTCCAATCAGAGTATCTTTTCCAAATCTCTGTAGATAGTTTACTGTTCAAAAAAAGAAAAAGAGAGAAAGTGTTCAGTGACTTTATATTTTGTAACAGCTTCTCCTCAGCTTAAATCTACCTGTTCCTTTATATAACAATGATTATCTTTAGCAGCATCTCCATGCTTGATTTGCTTATAAACCTCACCTTCCTTTCAATTTTAAACTGCTAGTGTTGTTGTTCATGACATGTGAATTTATAGCAATTATATGTTTTCTAACATTCTGCTGCTATGGTCACCGGGCAGGTCTGTGTTCTGGGCTCTGTTTGGGGCAATATACCTGTGTTTTGGCATGCCAGAAGTATATCGTGTTCTTTTTGAAGTATTTGAGATGGACCCAGAAGCAGAGGATTGCCAGCCAAAATTAAGGAGGCAATTTGAAGATGTAGATTATGTTTCTGTTGAATTTGAAGGCAGGCAGCTCAGTTGGAAAGATGTTGCTGCTTATAAGGCAAGCTCTCATTTTGCTTAAGCTTCTTTTTAGTTATGATAATTTTTCTATCTTTAAAAGGAAAAGGAAAATTGAGAACAAGTATAATCATCAGGGTTCTGATTGAAAAATGGCCATATAGAATAATCATTGTCGGTATTCATTTCCATGTTCTTGATATCATATCAATGCAGCATTCTTTCATGTGCTTTACTGGAGTATAACAATTACATCAGACAACATTCTAGATTTACACATACAAGCTGATGGGATCAGAAAGAGGTCAGAAAAAGGATCATGCATGAGTGACTTTACCCAATGTTTATAAAGTGAAAATAAGCATGTGGTTGCAAGCTCAATTCTTCTATTTGAATTTTATTTGTGAGTTTCATCTGTTTTTCTCTTAACAAAACAAGAGCCGATTGCATTTTATCGTTGTTGGATGGAATCCCTTGATTGATGTTCATTGCCTTTGCAGCCTCCTGAAGATGCTCTCTTCGCACACCCTAGGCTTTTCAGGGCTTGTGTCCCACCAGGCATGCACCGATTCCGAGGAAATATATGGGATTATGACAGCAGACCCCATGTTATGCGGACATTGGGCTATCCCCTTACAATGAGAGACAGAATTCCAGACATAACTGAAGCTAGGAATATCGAACTTGGACTTGGGTTACAGGTAATTCCTTACTCTCTGCTCATTTATATTTGCAGACGCTCACAAAAGCATGTTAATGTATAAAAAAAATGTTTTTATGTGATACATGCATCTGTGTTCATGTATATTTCCATGTATCAAAGCAATTCAACATGTCCACTCTATATGGCTAGCCCTCTCTTCTACTACACGTGTGAGAGTCCATCTGCCTTCAATATGGGGCTGTAATAAATTATTCCTAGACAATTTAACCATACGAATAGCATGCATATTTATGAGCTGAAGTTACCTTCTGGCATCATTTTATGAGTGTGGCATCAAATACACAATTCTCAAACATCCCTTATTCAGAAGATATGCTTTCTGTTCCCTTTTAAAATTTACTGGGTTCTTGTTTCCTGACTATCTGACATTTCATTGCAGCTCTGTTTCTTGCACCCATCAAACCACAAATTTGAGCACCCTCGATTTTGCTACGAGCGATTAGAATATGTCGGCCAAAAGATCCAGGTAATGCCCAGTATGTTTTTCCTCTTACAAATTCAACTTGCTTTTTGCCTGTCTTTGTGAAATGAAATGTTATGTTTCTTTTCCCTTCTATGAATGCGACTATGTTTTTGCTCTGAGCTTTAACATCTACAACATAGAATATAAAGTTCAAGAAAAGGAGAAATGTCTGTTTGAAATACAAGCAAAATATGCTGTAGTAAAATCATTTGAGAAATCTCTGTTTTCATATCTTTCCTGTAGGATATTGTCATGGCCGAAAGATTACTGATGAAGCATCTAGATGCTCCTGGAAAGTGGCTACAGGAGAAGCACCGCCGTGTTCTCATGAACAAGTTCTGTGGAAGGTACTTGAGAGAGAAGCATCTCCATAAATATATCGTCTATGCTGACAAGGTTCAAGATGCATACGAGCACAATAGACGACTAAGAAATCCTGCGACAACTGCTGTCAACCATTCCCTTCACGGGCTTTCATACACTATATATGGGAAACCAGACGTGAGGCGCCTCATGTTTGACGTTTTTGATTTTGAACAAACTCAACCAAAACTTGTTTGAAGATTCAATGAAAAATAATGTCGTTTACGTTTCCTTTAGCCTTTGAAATATGAGTGGATCAATGATTCGTTTCTGGCTCAGTTTCTCATTTTCTTTTTCCTGTGTACTGTCAAACGATGATTAATGATTTCGATATAAGTGATGATGCTTTATCTTTCATTCTCTACCCATTTTTTTTCAGGGTGGTTCGTAGTGGTGAGTCTGCTCAGAATCTGGTGGGAAGCATTCCTATTTGTCAGAATTTTTTACATGAATTATACACGCGCCTTGTACAAAGCAAAATTTAAGTGTTTTTTTAACTACAGTTTACTCCTATAAAGTATGAAGGAAGTCATCAGTATTCCACTTCCGTTCCCATAATTTAAAGTCTCTTGATATTGTGTTTATTTGGGAGATTGATACAATCTTGATATTTTTTTTATTTTTTATAAATTATTTTTGACATCGGCATATGAAAATGATCTAAAAATACTAAAAAAATTTAATTTAATTTAAAATATTTTTGAAATATTATTTGAAAAGTCTCTAATGATACCTCTACTTCTTCTTTTTTAACTTCTAATAGCTTGGTATGCTCTCTGTTTTCATCATTTCCCTTGTCTTTTCCTCTGCTCTCAAGTCTCCCTTCCAATTTCTTATGCATGGTGTAGTATCCCACAAGATTAGTTAATAACCCACACGCCTGTGAGAACATTCAAAGTGTGGACTTGCAAATAGATTTCATCAATATATATATATATATATATATATATATATATATATATATATATATATATATATATATTTTAATTTTACCTTTATAGTGTACTTTTTTTTTGGTTCTTTGCTTTTGTTTTCTTAATTAAATTTTCATTTTTAATGTCTTTCAAAATATTCTTTTAAATTTATGCTTTAATTAATTCCTATTATCTATTATTTTGTTTTGGTTTTCTAAGCCTTTTTTAAACAGCATTTATTTTTTTAATTCTATTGGGTGTATTTAATTTTTTAAGAGGTTAGTATGATTTATTTATAGTTTATTTATATTAAATACTTATTTTTATGATATTTTAAATATATGCAGTGTTACATAATATTTTTCTTCTTTTATTTTATTCAATCAATTTTGCATGTGTGTCAATTTCTATTATAAATTAATTTTAATAAACAAATTCATTTAACTCAACTAGTCAAATGGCCTCTTTATTTGCTTTAGGATAAAGATTTTTTTATCCCATGTTATCATGATTTTATATATACATATGTCCCTGTTTGCTATCATTTTTTTTTAATATGGTTCAAATAAAATCAGATTATTTAGTTGATTGGAAATATAACATGAATTATTGGATTTTTTTTCCTTTCAAAATACACTTGTGACACCTAAATACTTTACTAAAAAATAATGTGAACTTGCAACTTAGCGCGATTACTAACCTAATGACAACAAATAATTGAGGAGGGGAATTCATTGTTCCCTACCTCACAAAGTATTGTTCACTTGAACAAAGTTTTTTTTTTTTAATTTTATCTTTTGAAATTGAATTTATTTATCTCAATTTTATAACTCAGGTAACAACTTTGATGAATTAACTCGAGTTTTGTGGTCTTTTTTTAGTTGAGTTTTTTTTTCCTTTCAATTTCCTCCTTTAGTGGGTTAACTCAAGGTTTTTGTCCCTTCCAAGTGATCAAAAAATAAAGAAATAATTAATATATTCAAATATCTATTTCCCTCCTTTTCCTGCTAGAATTGGAAATCCTATATTTTCCATATCCATACGATTGAGTCCTTGGGTTTCCAAAATAGTGTAAAAAGAAATGCTTCGAATCATTGCTATTTGACTCAGATCTGCTCTAAAAAAGTCAAGGCATTTCGAATTGTTTCTTGACATGGATAAAGTCAAGGAAAACCTCTGAAAGTACTCTAATATTATACCCTGGTTATAGAATAGTTCTGAATAGAATCTCTAAATGAGGTTATCTTGGTCTCAATACATAAGTGATAGGTTTAGTAAGTTAAATTAGGTTGAATCAAGTTTTTTTTTTATGTTTTTCTAGTTTTTTTTCAATTTCATCCTTCAATATTGTGTTGATTGAGAACTAAACTTCATAATTAGTTTTGATTTGCTTTCAATCGGGTTATCTCAGTCACATTATTTAAATTATAGGTTTGACACAAGAAATTGAGTTTTTTTATCTTTTGTAATTGATTTTTTCTTCAATATCATTCTTTATTATTGGGTTGATTGACAATGAGTTTCATAAATTGTTTCAATTTGCTTTCTATAGGGTTATCTTTAGTCTTATGATTGAGTGTCTGATTTTGGAGGCTTACATGGGGTAACATATGTCAATTCAATATGTTTTCTTCTTAATATCTTTTTTTAAAAGTTGTCTTAAGAGTTTTTTTAATTTGAACTATGTTTTTAATGATTATCTAAAGTAAGTTGACTAGGTCATATCATATCAATCTCTGCATAATTAATTTTTTTCTACTAGAATTTGTTTTATCAATACCTAGATATTTTTATTTTAGAAAATTATTTGATTTACAACATAGCATGACTCAATGATATAGTAAATACCAATATGCATGACTCAATGATATAGTAAATACCAATATTTATTTTAATTGAGCAAATAGGACTTGGATTGGCTTTTTAACCCATCCTATCCTTAAAGAAGCATAACCATATAGTCATATCTAAGGCTGTCAAAATCACAATTTTGACACGACATGGAAGTCGCTTTTGAACTCGGATTGTAAAATCGAATTGTAAAATCATACTTGAATTTTTTTCGTACAAAAATCATAAAATCACTGCTAAAATCGTGTAAGTAGAAAAATCATAAAATCATAAGTAAAATATTTTCGAATACAATACAACACAATTATGACCATAAAACTTCATTAGTTAAGGTTCATACATGATTTAAAATAACTTAAAAATACATTACAAAACAATTATGTTAATAGAATTTAAAAAAAAAAGATGTACCAGGCCTTTACGAAAGGTATGAGGAACCGTGATAAGCCTCGGGAACTTGGTTGAATATTACATTCAATTAAGGAATTGAGCTCAAAAGGGGGTTAGTAAATAGCAGTTACTATGTTAGTTTGTTGGAAATCAAAATAGAAAAGACGAGCCTAAGCCTAGGAGCAGGCGCGCTCTTGCGTTGATTGCGGCTTAAGTTAGTTAACCGTGGCTGTGTTGCTTGATGAAAGAAGCGGATTTGGGTGGTTCAGCTGGACTCCTTGTACCTGTTTATTCCTTATATTGTACCTGTCTCTTCCTTATTCGGATGAAGGTGAGTGCAAGTTCAACTATGTCGTCCAATCTGATTGAGCTATTCATTTTTTCCCGCCCTAGGAGCTTTTCTTTCTGAGCCAAGAGCTGTTAGCTAAGCGCTCTAGTAGCTAGGGCGGCTAGCATGCTAAACCTAACAAATTTAAAATAAATATTTTTTTAGTGTGCTATGTCAACTAAAATCAGCCTGTGATCGTAAAATCGGACCGATCCAATCTGATTTTACGATTCTAATCGATTTTAATGATTTTGCTCTGATTTTAACGGGGTTTAATTTTTCTACCCGATTTTACTAGGTTTTTCATGATTTTGACAAAAATGGTCAAATCTACTTTAATGAAATTCTTTTTTCTATTAAGTACACCATAAGTTCAAATCCTTCTTTTCCACATCTATTAAATTACACTATAAATTAAAGCAAGGTTGTTTTTATTGTTTCTTTTACTATTTAACATGACTCTCACACATTGCAGATTCTTACAATGTGCCTAACGCTTTCCTATTTATTCACATTATAAACTAAAAAAGATGTATTTTCACTATTGTATTATTTGTTTAACATGACTTACACAAACTGTAGACCACTATAGCGTGCCTAATTTATCTCTTTTTGTTTAAATATTTCAACATTTGATGAGGATTCAAAATGTCACATTTTTCCTCCTTAATGTTGAGTTTTTATTATATACTTCCTAAATGTACTCATTATTCTTATATTTTCATTTAAGATGCAAAGGTATAAGGGCAAAACATAGCTAATTGGGTGATTTTGGACAATCTCAACACTGTTTTCTTATATAAGCGTAACTCTTCCATCCAAGTCTGTATTGAGATGAATCAAGATGTCGTGGAACACTAGAAATAATTCTACAACTTTTATATTTTGAGTTTTAAGAGATATTGACTTCATATAGGTCTAAATTGGGTATACAATCGCTATATGTGTATTGCCAACATGTTGAAATGTTTTTTCACATACAAATCTAATACATAAATCTAATGTGATTTATTTTTGGAAGCTTCCATATTTGGTGCATGAATTCCAACTATAAATTTCTCTTTCCTAGTTATATTTGAACTCTTTTTATTATTATTATTATTATTTTTAATTAGTTAGGTTTTGTTGTTATTTTGTTAGGATAATATTTAGAATAGTTTTAGGAGATTTGAGGGGCTTTTAAAATGAGGAATGAGATTTAAAAGAAAAGAAAACCATCATACTAGGGATATTCTTCCCCTATCCTTAACAATGCTTCAAGTTTTCATTATGTCTTTTTGTGGCTGAACTTTTATAATTGGTTGAAATTGACAAAAATCTTGGAATCAATAAGACTGTGAGGTCTGATTTATTTTATTATTTATTTCACACTTTAAGTAATGGATATTAATTTGTGTATATTTTCATGGTTGTCTCATTTTATTACTAGGAAGCCTACTTGTTTATTATTTGATACAATCTACTAGTAGGTTAGATATCATTTATGTAATAGTTTGATCCCTCTAATTTGTGAAGGACCCTAAGGTTTAATGATTTGTCATGTCATAAATTAGTAAATATTAGGAAGAGTTTTTTTTTAATATTTAAACAATCACTTGTGTTTGTGTTATTTAGTTTTATTAATCTCTCAAATTCTTAAAATTGTTATTGGATTAACTTTCTAACATTGTTTTAATTTATTTAGTTGTTAAGGGATGACGAGGTCTAGTTGTCTAAGCTTCACTTACAATTTCTCTCTCTCTCTCTCTCTCTCTATATATATATATATATATATATATATATATATATATATTCTTATTCTCCATTTATTTTTCTCTCATATTTATATATATATTTTTCTGGGTATTGATAATTTTAATGTGTAACACACCTAATTTTTTGTCCTACATACATAGGCTTTTATAGATAGACATTGTTTTATATAATATATTTGTATTTTTTTTTCTTTGTCTACAAGCCCACATGAGTGCCAATAAAAATAAACTTATTATATCATAAGGACATGACACACCAACCACTCTAATTATGTTCCAAACACATAATATAAGGCACATTAACACACCAACCAATGAGTCATTTTGTTAGCTATGTTGGGTTCTTGAAATCATAAACGAAATGAAAACAATAAAATAAAATTATTCATAAGTTTATAGATCTCGTTATATAAATCTAAAGTTGTTTAGGGATTTATTACATGATGATACAATCTTATCTTGCTTTTAATAATTATTTAAAGGTTGAGTAGTCGTAAATTACAAGTCTTCTAATTGTCCAACTTTTAAAGATAATCCATATAAACAACCAATGAGAAAAAACCTAAATTTCTATTTAGAAAAGATGAATTCTTATGCCTAATAAATGTATCAATATATAACATAATATTTATAAGTCCTTATGAATCTTATAAATATGTAGTATTTAAAAGAGCATCAAACAATAATATTCTAGGAACAATGTGTTGATACAATAAGAATCTCATAATTATAATAATTTTATAGTTTTTTTACAAAATATTTTTGTCCCACAAAGTTTATCTTTAATCTAAATTCATAAATAAAAAATTAGATTCATTAATATAATATTATTTTTTATTCGAGAAACCCCATATCTTATTCATGTGATGCTTAGGATACTTTTGAACTTGCCAACGATGATAATTCTTTCTGGAGATATTCAATATGAAAACCCAGAAGTATATTAATGGAGCCCCGAGTAAAGATGGAGACAGCTGCTGTCCTGAGGTGGCTGGTCCTTAGCGAGCAAGATGCCCAGATGCCACCTATGTGGACTTTAGAGGTTCTCACTCATGTTGTCTGGATCCCAACTCAGCAGGAATCTAAAACTACCAAGGCAAGTCAGTGAAATCCCTGTCAGGGTAAACTCTCTCTCTCTCTCTCTCACTCACAGGGTAAACTCTCTCTCTCTCTCTTATTTCTTCATGCAAAAGACAATCATCCATGCAAATCCTGTCATTCTTGCGCAATACCAGAGGCTAATCCTTCTCTCTTGTGCTGTTGTTAACCTGTTCTTACACAGGGAATCAGCCATTTTCTCATATGGATCACTTGATTTGTCTGTAAACATTTTAGATGAGTACAGAAGATCGAACAGGGAAATACATCAGCAATGGACATTTGATTGATTGATTGATAGAAATGTTTACGACCTCTTGTTTCCTGGGTGGATTTCGACTATTGATTCTATTATTTAGCAGAAAATAGCATTTGTACAATGATTCGGCCACTTTTATTGGGAAGAGTACAACGATATGGCAATTCATTGAGTCCTCGCAAAGTCATGTGTTCAGACACTGATGGAAATTATTGCAGAAAGTTTTCCATTGCTCATCTCAAAAGAATTCACCATTGTTGTGCATGTTTTCTAACCACAATAAAAATCTTAAACATTAACTTAAAGTCTAAAAAATATATTTAATAAAATATATTAATGCTAATAAATACTAAAGAAATCTTAGCATTCTAAAAAATAAGAATCTCCATAATATTTGTTTCTTAAATAATATTCTTTTAGCATTCTAAAAGCAAATTTTAATTCCAAAAATCTAACACAATAATAATATTAATTAGAATGCATTAAAAAACATAGCAACATCAACAAAAATAATAGTACAACATTTGTGTATTGTTTAAATGAACTCTTGGGAAATGTCATTAAACTCAACTCACATGGTCATCTTTAGATTGATTTGACATGTTTAAAGACAAAGTAGAAAATTGATAAAAACATGGCTTGATTTTGAATTTTTTCATGATGATATCATTTTTTTAATATTGAGAAAGTATCATATTGGTTTGATTAGGATCAACCCTTCAAATCTATGATCCAGGTCATAAACCGAAATGAGTTTAATAAGTTTATTTTTCTAAATCTATTTTTATTTTATTATATAATAATAAAATCCAATTATTGCAGTAAAGCAACCAATAAAATAAAAATAAAATAATTCTCAAGTCATTATTTTGTTATTTAAAATGGGTGTATAATGCATTGTCCGCCTTTTTCTTGTTTTATGTAAAGAAAGAATGAGACGACATGTTTTCTACAACCTATAATTTGGTCACTATAAAGGCAACAAGAAAATCGAGGGTGTTATTTTTTGTTAAGAAGATAATTCTCAATTAATTATCACCTAATAAACACCCTTATAACCCTCAAAAACCAATCAATCAACCTAAAAATCAACCCCAGAATACAAAATAAAATGAGATAAAAATTCTCTCCCAGCCCTAATTTATTTTCTTAGGCAAGATAAAGGTTTTAACAGACATTAATGAGACTATCTTTGAAGAATGGACTTGTTAGCACGAAGATTGATTTTTTTTATTGTTTGAATATGGTCAATCAATAACTCTCTATCTCTTATTGTAATCCAATGACTCTTTCCTTTTTTCTCAAACCTATTTATCAAAATGTGAATAAATAAAGTTTTGGACCAAAATGTATTATATCAAAACTAGAAGGAAAAAAAAAAGAAATTTGAACAAAATTCTAAATCTGGAATGTTCTTAAACAATGTTTTTATGGTTATCATTTCACCTAGATTTTAATTTTGATCCCTTATTTTAATTTTTCTACAAAAAAACAAAACAAAATTATTTTTGACAAAATTAAAAACCAATCCAATATGAAGACAATTTTTAAGACGACGATAATAAAAAAAGCACCATAAATCAAATCATCAAATTGAATCACCGATCAAAGCAATACAAAAGGATGAAATTGAAAAAAAGAGGACAAAGGCCGAACCTGAAATAATGATGGACCAAAATATTATTTTCTTTTTAGTTAAAGGGTTGCCATTTCACCTCACTTTCAATTTTGATCCCATCACTATTAAATTGATTTCTTCTTCAAAAAATCAAGAATCAAATCGATGTGAGGATCGTTTTTTAGATTGGGGTAACTTTATAGAAAGAAATACAAAAAAATCAAAAAACCTAATCACCAATAAATACAATGTCAAAAGATAAATTAAAAAACATCATGACTTAAGCAAAAAAAAAAAAAAAAGAATAAAAAAATTAAAAATGTGAATGCACAATTTTTTCACTAAAAGACTATAGTAAAACACTTATGTCTTTTTTAAGATATCATTATCTCCAAAAGATAATAAATTAGAGTTCATTGTTGCTTCTAACATGCTTATTATTTTTGTTGCAAAACTTTCACTAAAGATCCTATATATTGTACAATGAATGAGAGGGAGTACAAATGGATAATGGATGAAAGGTGTGGGCTTCTAATTTAATTAAGTTATTTGATAATGATATATACCTGTGGGACCATATGACCATATGTATACACATAAAATAGAAGGTCAAGAATAGATACAATGAATAACAACTACTTTAAATCTTATGTTTCTTCTTTATTCTCGACTTATTATTTGTATAAAAAAAAAAAACAAATAGGAAAAAGGAGATAGTATATTCTTCTTGTGCTTATTTCATTTTTTTTAAGAAATATTGAAAATATAATAATGACACAAGTTCATAAAAAAAAATATTTTTGAAACAAGAAAAAATAGTTGAAAACCAAAAAATAAACTTTTTATTTGCTGAAAACCATTTATTTGAGATTTTTTCTTTTTTCAAAGTTTTAGAAAATATTTTAAAAAAAAGAAGATAAGATATTGGGTTATGACGTTAAATACATTTACCATTGATACTTAGAGTGAATAACAATATATTTTCAACATGATTTATACAAAAAAATATGAGTTTTTTTAATAGGCTTTTTAATGTGGTTTGAATTTTTGATAGGTTTTATAAACAAGTTATATAACTTAGGTCAAATGTATATATGAATGTGCATCGATTTTCTATTATTTAAAGCAAAAATACCATATCAATATGTAGTGTTGAATGAATCGATGTTCATACACAAAAAAAAAAAAAAAAAGACATGTTGTAATGCTAAGGATAATGATGAAATAACCAAAGATATGAAGAAAAAAAAAAAAACAAGATGCAAAATTAAGAGATTTAGCTAAATGCATTCAAACATAAATATCAATCTAAAATTTTATCGTAAAACACATCAAATCAATAATAAAATAAGATGCAAGATTAAGAAACTATGTTGATACTATTCAAACATAAATATCAATTCAATAAAAAATATTCCATTCTTAAAATTTCATAACCAAACACATCAAAACCAACAAAAAAACAAGAAAATTACTCAAAAAGAAGTTTCAATTTTGAATAGGTAGATTGCAAACTGTTGGAACAATGATGGAAATGGAAAAATAGTGGTGGAAGTCTCTAACATGCATTAGGAGAGGTTGTCATGGTTGACATGTATCTAGTTTTACATCATACAAAGCTATTTATACATAGGCATATTAGCCGGACTTCGTCTGTGTTTGGTAGCATGCTTGTATTATATTTACAAGTAGTGTTGTTTTAGGTAAATTTGAATGGTAATGACATGTAAAAAAACATGCTAAATTTGATTAATCTCTATTCAAAAATCACTTGAATTGCATTATTAAACACACATCATGCTTTTAAGAACTAGTAAGCAAAACAAAGCTCATACAAGTTATTTTCCAGCTTATGATGATGATACAGCTGTATGGATAGGGCCAGTGAGACTTAATCATGGTGAAATATGGGGACCCAAGCCACAATTAAGAACCACGAAGGAGATCGGATTCGTATTTGATTGTGTCCTATGAACGATCAACATTATAAATTGGTCCGCGATGTGATGAGACGTTCCTGATGGTAGCTGTATAATTATTTGGGGAACAAAATCATCAAGTAATCTGTTTGTGATAATTCAAGGTCACCCCCGTGAGACCCCAGCTCTGTGTGTGTGTGTATTCTTGTGCCCTTCAAATTATTGAAGGGAGGGAAAGTCTCGAATATTACTCTCGAAGTGGCATGCCCATTTTTGCATGCATTTTTAACCCCCAAAATGACCATTTTCCATGGCAAAATCAACGGCTAAATGATACTTCTACAGTACTCCCAGGCCAGCAGGTGTCCATGTGGTTGTTAATATAATGACCACTAGAGACTTATATGATCGTTAACTTAAAGACCGGTGGGATTCATCGAGATGCATACTAATATAAATCATATTTTAGGACCTCACTTAATTGCTTAAACTTTTAGATGAGATAATTCCTTAACATGGTATTAGAGTCTTTTTGACCCAATGGTCACGAGTTCGAATCTCACCACCCTTATTCTATTTGATAAAAATCAAGCACAATGTATTGTAGATTTGTGCAAGATCAAGCTCAAAAAGCTTTCACTTGAGGGGGTGTATTAGAGAATAATTTAAATCATATTCTAGAGCTCACCTAACAGCTTAAACTTTTAGACAAGATGGTTTCTTATCACATATAACTAACCCGGACATCCATATTAATAATAAAAAAAAACTAGAATCTACCTTTAATATTAAACATTTACTACACGAGTCATGCACGACAACATCTGATTATATGATAGATAACATAATACTATCAATGCTAGAAAACATCTTCGGTTTTTTTTATTTAACCTTTTTTCCTAATTTCCTCAAATCATAATTCTTTTATCCTAACTAAGTATTATTATAAAGATAGGTTTTGCAATTTCGAACATTTTTGGATACAAATGATGATACTAAGAGAAAATGAGAGATGGGTACTTATGTGGATAAGAATAATTCCTACATGGAAACTCTCATCTTTAGTCTCCAATGAGAATGCACAATCTCATCCTTTCAGCTGAAATCCTTAGCCTACACCACAGAATATAATCTACATCCTCTTACTTCAACTGTCCCTCCTTGCATCTGATAATACCCAAAATGCCATCCTGTACATTTCTATCCCTCGAAAGGAGTCTCATTCCTGTTAAACAATATGCCTAATATGGGAAATTCATTCGAGAGCTCGAGCTTCTGCCCCATTACTGCTCTTTTCAGCTTCTTATAGGAAGTTTGAAAAAAAGGGTCATAAGGAAACAAAAAAAGTAGTGGAGAGTGGAGATAGACATGCACATGAAGGCGGTGGTCTTGCCTGACCACAACCTGTGACTGAAACTAAGGTTCTCGTTTCATCATTCATTGCTTGATGGAGACATGGTAACGATAATAAAGATCATTATATCTCTGTCGAGGTGGAACTTGATCAGAAGAACCTGCGCCCCCTAGTACTACTAACATGTCATCTAAAAAGAAGGAGCTTCTGTCCACTGTCATGAAGAGAACCAGTGAATGGTTTGATTCTTTACCTTTTGTTTTATCTATGTTTCCATCAAAGGTTTACTTGTAGACAACTGCTTCAGCTTCTTGTTTCTTTCTTTTTTTTCTATAATTATGAACTGGACATGACAGACACCATAAACTGTCACAGGATTTTTTCCCAGGAAATCCCCAGTGATGTCACAGTTCATGCTGGAGGAGTTTCTTTTTCGCTGCACAAGGTAGGATTCTCATTTCAAATTATGATATTAGAGATTGAAGAACGATTAATAATTCCAGTCCAGTAATCTGTCTCCTATCTTGTGTTACATTATAACTTCGATTTTGTTTTCTTGTATCAATAAATCAAACCAGCATCAAGAAAAAATGTCTCGGTAGCAATAAACTAATATTCAATTGTGATATTCGTAGCTGTTTAGATTCACATGTGTTTTTTTTTCCTCCTTGTTTAACTGCAGTTTCCATTGGTCTCGAAGTGCGGATACATTAGGAAAATGGTGTCAGAATCTAGTGATGCTGATCTTTCTGAGATAAAAATCCCTAATGTTCCTGGCGGGTCAGAAGCATTTGAGCTAGCGGCAAAGTTCTGTTATGGAATTAATTTTGAAATTAGCACCGAAAATATTGCCATGCTTCGATGTGTGGCAGAGAGTCTAGAGATGACTGAGGACTATGCAGTTGGAAATTTAGTGTCAAGGACTGATGCGTATTTGAATGAAGTGGCACTAGAGAGCCTAGCAGGAGCTGTTTCAGTCTTACGTCTCTCAGAAAACCTCCTCCCAATGGCAGAGAAAGTGAAATTGGTAAGCCGGTGCATAGATGCAATAGCATTTACAGCCTGCAAAGAAAGCCATTTTTCTGTGTCTGGAAGGTCTGATAGTGGCAACGAGGTTGTGATTTCCTCCATTGTGTCTCAACCAAAGCCCATTGTTGATTGGTGGGCTGAAGAATTAACTGTTCTTAGAATTGATAATTTCCAAAGGGTTTTGATTGCAATGATGGCAAGAGGGTTTAAACAGTACGCTCTTGGTCCTGTACTAATGCTCTACGCGCAGAAATCTCTACGAGGTTTGGTGAGATCCCGACCTGAAAAGTTGATTTGATTCAGTTATGTGTTCACAATATCTGAATCTTGTTTTTCTTGCAGGAAGCATTTGGGAAGGGAAGGAAGAAAATTGAGGCACAGCAAGAGCATGAGAAGAGGGTTGTTCTAGAAACAATTGTGAGTCTTCTACCAAGGGAAAAGAATGTTCTATCAGTTAGTTTCCTCTCTATGTTGCTTCGTGCTGCAATTTATCTTGAGACAACAGTCGCTTGCCGGCTTGATTTGGAGAAGAGGATGGGCTTGCAATTAGGACAGGCTGCCTTGGATGATCTCTTGATTCCTTCATATTCTTTTACAGGGGACACAATGTTTGATGTGGATACTGTTCAGCGGATCATGATGAATTACCTTGATAGTGAAGCTGAGGGAAATCGAATCGGTTACCGTGGTGATGATGAATTTGGCGCTACTCTGCAATGTGATATGGAACGAGTCGGAAAGCTGACCGAGAACTACCTGGCTGAAATAGCTTCCGACCGTAACTTGACAGTTTCAAAATTTATTGGTCTAGCTGAAATTATTCCAGAACAATCAAGGGTGACAGAAGATGGGATGTATAGGGCCATAGATATATACCTCAAGGTGCAGTCCCTTGCATGAAACTCTCTCTCTCTCTATCTGCATTACCTAAATTTTTTGAGATAGTATAGTTTGCATTACTAGTTTTGATCATAAGAAAATTTAAATTACACAGTTTCCATGTTTATGTCTGTCTGAGCCTCAGCATGCTTGTTACTTGGTTGATGTTCATTCTCTTATATATATATATATATATATATATATATATATATAAAACCCTCTTATCTCTTCATGCTTTCACTTTAACAGAAGTTCTCCTTTTGATCCGTTCTTTAGGCCCATCCTGCTTTAAGTGACATGGAGAGGAAGAAAGTCTGCAGCTTGATGGATTGTCAGAAGCTATCCCGGGAGGCCTGTGCTCATGCTGCTCAGAATGATCGGCTTCCGGTTCAAACTGTGGTCCAGGTGCTTTACTATGAGCAACAACGCCTTCGGGATGTCATGAATGGCAATCTCATGGGTGGAGATTCCCCTCATCTTCCTCCCAAAGTAAATATATTCTCCACCGATATTCATCCTGTTTCGGATGAGCTCTCCAGCTTACGCAGAGAGAACGAGGATTTGAAAATAGAGCTTGTAAAAATGAAAATGAAAATGAAGGAGATTGAAAGAGCTACTGTCTCATCATCAACTGTGAGCACTCCATCTTCTGATAAACCTCCTCTGCCTCGAAAATCATTTATCAACTCCGTCTCAAAAAAGCTTGGAAGGATTAATCCTTTCGTGCGAGCTGATGGATTCCCACTCTCGAATACCAAGGCTCGAACTAAACCAAACAAAGATCGCCGGCATTCAATATCTTGAGTCTTCAAGACATGCACTTATTTTTTTAGAACTACCAGTACTTTGTATCTGAAGATCTCCTTCTTTGGTTTGATGTTTCTGTAAATATTATCTTCACTATGTTTTCAATAAAATATTGATTCAGAGGATAAAAACAAACCCGGGAGTGCTAAACTTCTTGTTGTTCCTCAGATTGATGTTTCTAGACAGCAACAAGTGATACTTGTTTCTTCCCAGGAAATGAAAATCTGAGTTGCTTCTTTTGAGAGCATAGCTCAAGCTGCAATCAGAAATAGTACAATCATCTTCCAGTCTTAGGTTCTTATAACACCTGCTTCTGGCAGGAATCCATGCAGGGAGGTCAATTTATTTTTAAACTTAGCAAGATTTCAAATTATCCAAAACTGAGACAGACCTTTTGGCCCATGAAAATGGAGGACCTGTTAACAGCATAGCGTGGGGTCTGGATCTAAATTATGGATTCTTTTTGGAAAAGCAAGAATAGCTCATGGGACAGGCTAGCAGTAGAGCATATTGAGCATGTCTGGGGCTCACACGCGCGCGCACGTTCACACACATAATGGTTTAAACTTTCAAAATTCAGGTATATGGAATGTTCCTGAGGGATCTACAATATCCTGTGGAGGTAGGAAATTTTTCATTAATTATTGAGATAGGAACCTGGTGCTTATCTGGTGGCAGACAAACACAAATATACTCTTCTAGTTGTATTTAGTGGGGTAAGGTCTCAAGTTCCAGTTGGACTGCAAAAACATTGAAGAAAAGAGAAAATTCTGTAAGGAACCTAAAATATTTGACAAAATAAACTCTCCAGGATGCTTTGTTCTATACAAGCAAAGGTTTCCTGGATAAAAATTATGAAAATATAAGGTCAATCTTTAGATTATAGCTGAACTGTATTGGGTTTGGCAAGGCACAGGGAAAATCATCTTTACACAAGAAACCCATCATGGTAGTAGCTAAGCAGAAAAATCAATACAGCATAACTGATAGATTTAGTCGATAAGAATCAGTCTAAAATGCTATCATATCGACCTGGAAGATATATTTTCAAGTGATGTTCAGACGCAAAACTTGACAAAGCCATGGAGGTTGTTTTAGTCTCTCCTGTCTTACGTGCAGCTCCTCAACACCAATACTGCTTTTACTTCCATTTTGGTACCCCAAGGTAATTTCAGGAGCCTGGAAAAACCCCATTTCAGGGCCACTTAACTCTTCTCTTCTGGTGCTGATCTTTCGATTTGTCAAGGAACTTGTCCTGTTTATATGACTGGATCCAGTGGAAGTCGAAGAGAGGCTTGGTCCTGAATCTGAAGTCAGAGGTGTTTCACGTTTCTTCCTTCTGTTATACCTCGAAGGTCCGAGTGTTAGCTGAATCTCACTCTCATCTATTAGCTCTGATACTGTATCTGCTTTTGATTCTGCACCATAAAGTTCAGCTGGCCTCTCCAGGTCAAGTTGAGCATGATTACTCTGATAAAAACTAAAGCCATTCTTTGAACTCCATAATTCTTGACTCCTCGTACTGGGCCTGTTGCTTTCAATGTTTCTCATCATAATCTTCTGGATTCGATATAGACGATGAAGTTCACACACCTGCAACATCATTAAGAAAATCAGAATCTTTTACGAGGATAGACAGTATAATTAGTTAAAAACATACATATTCACGTGGAGAAAAACTAGGCACCTGCTCTTTGAATGTTTTTTCATGTTTTAACATGGCCATTCTCATGCATTCCTTGTCGCAGGGCTTGAGAAATTTCTCCATGGTTTTTGATTGTGTTAGGCTTAGCCCAGTTGTCTCCCCAAGAGATTATATATATATATATATTTGAATCCACAATGCCTACTTTCCAGGAACTTGCAAGCAGAGATGCGTTTAGAGGCTCATTTCCAGTTTGGTGATGTATTATTCCCCTGCTTGAATCTGTAAAAAGACGATAAAATTGAAACAGTTTAAAGCTAAGAATCTCCTTGACTGATGTAGATTGCACAACAATAACAACAAAAGATTGGAGCATTCATTATTACTTCCAAACAGTAATGCAATATCATAAAATCAACACTTGGTTGTATAATTTGTCTGTTTGCTAGCTTGTGTTCTCTTCCATTCATCCTTCCAGGGCCACAATCGTAATTCCCGTATACAAATATCTCCCAACCAAGAACCATAGTGTTACATCACGCTCTATGGAATTAAACACTAATCATTTCTTAGAACTTGTAGAACTTTTCAATCAAAAGAAGAATACAGTGGTTCTAACATGGAGTTTGATCACCATAACACACAGACAATTTAGCTCATCATCATTGCATATCTGAATGGAGAATTTCGATCCATATAAATAATTTGAATTGAGGGTTTCATTATTGAGCTGAGCTGAAAAATATGTTTCCAGAATCTGAGTAGATCAAAGGGAGAAGGGTATGCATGCAATGTCTAGATTTATGGGGATGAAGTTCATCTTTGAACAAGAATTATATAGAAAGCAATGAATTCAAGTATTATACTTTCATATTAAACCATTTTTCTGAAATGTTTATCCAAGATTAAAACTCAATATACACTTCATGAAGCTAAAAGCGGTTTCCAATATATGAGAGCAAAACTAACGCAGATAAATAAGCCTTCTTTGAGAATATTAGGACTAGACAGAACAGTATATATATCAGTGTGTAGCCTGCTGCTGGTTAGATAAGGAAAGCTGGAGAAGAAAACTTTTCCTCGCTTGAGATTATAAGCTTACGTAGAATAAATGCACAATCAAGAATATGATTGAAACGAAGATTTTAACAACTCAATTGTAAAAAGAAAAGAAAAAAAGAGTCGTTTATAGAATTAAGCACAAAATAAGTGGCAACATTTAAAAGGGTTAAAGATTGATGATCTCTTCTGACCTGTATGCAGAGTTTTCAAGAGCTGATGATCAGAGGAAGATCAAATCTTATGATCTGGGGAAGGAGAAGGAGCGACACAGGGAGAGAAAAAAAAGACTTTCAAATTCCACCCAGAACCTCTCGCCTACAGCTGCCTGTTAGATCAGACGACAGAGCTTGCCTTCACATTATCCATCACTGTGTACTGCAGAAGATAGGAATAAAATACAACTTAAGAAGAATTTAAGATTCTCTCCTCTCTCTCACTCGCGAGAAACCAAAGTGTTTGTTTCATGCGGGCATGCCAAACAAATCTTAGTGTCTTAGCCAATGCCATTCAAGTTTTGTGATGGAGATGCCTGAGACAAGTCCAGCAACGCAGCTATATAAAATTAGATATAGTAAACCTCAAATTGTTATATATATAATTTTATAATATAGTTGTTGAGGATCACAAGGCCTTGCAATGTTGCTCAGAACAATAAATAGATTACGATGATGGCCTAGATGAATTGCACCACATGCAACCGGGAATTGTTTATGACCATTGACCACCACCAGCAATATATTTACTATTGTCTCGATTATATTAATTGTTTTTTGTAATAATATTCTCCAATTAATTAATTCATCAATAAAAATAAAGTCTTTCTTCCAATCTTAAATAAGTACATGTCTCTACATCGATCGATCTTATGCTTTTTAAAAAGATCTCAAACCATTACTTCTCATATTTGAATTGAATTATCATATAAAATAATTGTGGAGGATCATGGGATTGTATCTGTACTAGATATTCATGTAAATGACTCTCTCTTTTATTCGAGAAAATCTTATTTGTTGGAAAGCGTATTTTGTGGATCCAGGTGAGTGAGTAAAATCTCGGTTGTTCCATGTTCTTGCAAGAGATGCACGCCTTGACTAATTACGTCGCCCAATTGAATTATTTTGAAAAATATCACATTTGTTTCAAAAATGATAAAAGCCTCTTTGGACAATTTTAATTAATATTTTCTAAATTAATTGTTTTGCTAACAAAAAAAATCATCAGTAATTTTTAAAAATAAGGTAATGTAGAGTTGCTTTAAAAATAACCAAACTAATTATAATCAGTACTCTTAATTTTATTATCAAACAATAATTAACTTAGCTGAAGAAAAATAACTAGGATATGAAATTATCAAACCTAACCCAAATCTAATATGATACATATTTTAATTTTTCAATACTATATAGTATATACATACCTCAATAGTGATATGGTACAGACATATAAGTGTAATATTTATAATTTCAGCACTTAAAAGTTAAAACACAGCCAGTACACAAATACTTCAAATATGCATGCTATTATTTTATTTTATATTAAATAATAAATATTACTTAAATGATAAACACCTAAATAGAATAGATAAATTATACATAAATTGTAATTTTCTTATCTATTAACTAAAAAAACTATAGATATTATATACACACGACTTGTTTACATCCATTATCAATAGTTTTTTCTTTAATATCATAATGATACTTTAGATTTAGTGTATATATAGTAGTGTGGTTTAGTTTGCATTTGAAAATATTTTTTATTTAGAAATATATTAAAATAATACTATTTATTTTTTTTAAATAATATTTGATATAAGTACTGGAAATAATCTAAAAACACAAAAAAAAATTAAAATAAAAAAAATATTTTTAAAAAATGATGGTGCAGTGCATCAGCATCCACGTTTCCAAATGGGCTATATATATATATATATATATATTAGCTCCATATATATATATATATTTATAAAAATAAAGACAAAATATAGACTGCAGAAACTATATCTATCTATATTTTATAAAATAAAGACAAAATATACAGCAATTTAACGAGAAATTAAAAGCCCGTATGTCTGCTAGTGCTTATCAAGAAAAATAATCACATTCACATGCATATGTAGGCCTTATGCTCTAAAAGTAATACGACTCCCAATAATGCTCGACAAGAATTTAGAAGGAAGACAGAAAGAAACGGTAGTGAAAGAGGAAGAGTGTACGAGAGAGTGACATTGAAGCACGCGTTGCCGGTCAGGGAGTGCAGCCGTATGGGGAGGTGGGTCCATTGGGTTTGATGTAAAAGGCTGAGCCACCGAGGCTAGGTGCTTGTGGTGTGGGTTTGCTTTGGTCCCATCTTTTAGTGAGAAAAAAATAAACAGATTGTTTGTAATTCAATTTATTTGAAATTTTTAAGGATATTAATTTAAGTTTTAAAACAAATCAGAAAAAAAAAAAAAAAGTGTCTCTAAGTTGCTATACTAATTCCAAATAAAAAAAATACTATTTCAAAAACATTCCTATTTCTTTTCTCTAGAAAAACCTTACAACTTCTTTATATTGTTATACAATGAGTAACGAAATTATTCTTTATATTATTTAAAAAGAAAATAATGTATTTATTATTATCCAATGAGTAAGGAAATTATTATTCTTTATATTATTTAAAATGAAAATAATTTATTTATTATTATCCAAGATCCAATGATTGACCACGGAAATTATTTTAGATTGAATTTATTGACATTATATTCATCTACATAATAATTTGGGGACTTGGAGTAGCAGTATATCCAATGAGCTCAAACTGATATCATAAGGGAGCAAACATTTTAGTTCTAATTTTGTACCATTAAGCCACCTACTGTGACAGCGTTGCATCTCCAATAAAGATTCGTTTGTCATATTTGAGAGAGATCTTGTGAAATGGTTTTGTTTGGATATCCCTTCATCAATTACTTTTATTTCAAACCTAAATTCAAGAAAAATGTTTTATCTTATTTTTTTGAATGACATCAATGCGAAATTAGAATTTAAGAGATCAATTTCTCGAGTTATCAATTGAGACCATATTATTTGTGTGTTTTGAATTCAATTTCATATGTGATTTAGCTCCAAAGAGGTTGAAAAATAATATACTCGTTGTATGTATCTTATGTTTCACAAATTGCGTCAAATAAGTTTTTTTAAAAAAAATTAAAGTTAATTGAGTGTAGTTTATTGAAATCAAAAGTTTATTTTAGTGAGTTAAATACCTTTTTGTCCATTTAAATAAATATTATCAAATTTTATTTTTAATATCAGCACTCATTTTATCACCTCTACTTTTTAATTAAACATTTTTGTTTTTTATTAATTGCGAAAATAAAAATAAAATAATTGCTTAAAATGATATCATAGAGACTGAATCGTAAGAACCAAAAGGTGTCAATAATATAGAGAGTATTTGTATCGCACTTGTACGTATTTTTGTAGTGGGAATTTCAAACCAGAACTGATTTGTCACCGAGGAATCTTGTTTCCTGCCATGTCGGTGAACTCCAACAAGAACATCCTTAATAACAGCCGGTCATATGATCATCAAAATGTGGATACAATTTTATTCAAGATTCTCCCATCATTATTTAAATACAGTAACTTAATTTGCCTTGATGTGAGATTTGAGTGTGAGAACACGTTAACATAATCTAGTAAGAAACTAGATTTGTCCGGTATCTTTTTATTTCTCTAAAAACAGCAAGCGCCTTATTTTTTTAAAAATATATATATTGAAGGCCATGCAGAATTAATATGTGTCATCGTAATAGTATTTTTTTTTTTAATTTTAAATGGTGCCAAGTTCTGTTTATTGGCACATATATTTTATAATTATATAAAAATCGTCCATGTTTCATTTTGTCTAATTATTGTGAACAATGAAATTCTATTTCTGCCCCTCAGACCACAAAATTTAACTCTCGATATCGGGAGTATTTTGACCATTTCCAGGGGACCTGTGTGACATTTGCAGATTGTGCTGAGAGTGTTATGATATTTTTCATATTTATTTGTATAGATAAACTATTTATTTATCCCTAGGAGCTGACAAACAGACGAGGGCTGGTTTGGGGTATTTTTTATTTTTTTCTGATATTTAACAGTGAAATATTAATTTTGTCCTCAGGTGGGACACAAGCAGGAAGCTGGATGCGAGGGTAATTTAGGTTTTTCACATTTTATGGACTGTGCAAATACTTAAATACCCTTGGAAACGATAAAAATGAAGGCCTGGTGTTAGGGCATTATGGTACTTGCACGCCCGGTTTTTTGTGGTTATCTTTGGGTCCATAGTGTATAGGTAATTCCATATTTTTATTTATTTTTTTGAAGTTATTGCATGTGTGTCATCTGGACATGCCGTCAATTTTTGCGTGTACGCGCAGTCTACCGGTGGTACAAAATATCCAATCGTCATGTCTACAGGTGCTCCGCCATGTCCTCTTCCTCTTGGTGGTGTGTGTGTCATTGTACAATAGTCGTAGGATCGCTAGCGGACAAATTTTTCTCTCTTTTCTCTCTCCTGCAACAGCAAAATGCATGTCGATCCTCTATATTTAGGATTATTTCATTTCAGTCTCTGGTCTTTTAATTTTTTTTTCTTCCTGATTTCTTCAATATAAGTTTTTTATTTTATTCAATTATACTCTTCAATTGAAATTGGTCATATATGTTTTTCATTTCAACCCTTATTCTTTTGATTTTTGGTTTGGGTTTGGTGCCTTTAATTTTTTTGGTTCTTAGGTTTTAATTTGTTTCATTTTTATCCTCTAATTGAAATTAGCATATATGCTAATTTTCATTTCGCTCCGTATTCTTTGGATTTAAAAAAAAAATACATTGTTTTTTTTTATAAAAAAGATCCCTTTAATTTTTTTGGTCTCAAGGTTTTGATTTATTATAATTTTATCTTTTGATTGCAATTAATTATATGTATATAATTTCAGCCTTATTTTTTTAATTTTCAATTTAATTGCTTTGGATTTTTTGGTCTTTCTTGGACAATATTTATTTTTTGTTCGTATTTATGCATCTATACTTTTAGTTTTGTTTTTAATTTTTGTTGTTTTATTTTTTGATGGAGTTTTATTTTTATTCGGTTCAGTTTTGAAATTTTAATTTATGTTGGTGATCATTTTAAAATTAATATTTTTTTTCCTTTTATTCTTTTTTTTAATATTTTCTATTATTTCTATCTATTTTTTGGATCAGATGATTTTTTTATGCACATAATATTTATATTAGATTTCTCTTTTTTTGTTGTTGTTTTTGTTTGTTTTTTTGTTAAAGTTTTTTTTATTCTTCAAGATAATTTTATGGTTTCATTTTTTGCATAATCATAATGATAATTTTAATGATATTTTTTTTATTGTTTTCTTGCTTGCTCTTTTGTAAAAATGTTTTTTTATTTTTCAGGGTAATTTAATGATTCTAATTGTTTGAGCAGTAATGGTGATAATAATCTTAGATATTATAGTCTTAATAATGATAGTAACATAGCAATGGATTTTCAATTATGTTTTCTTTTTTTTATAGGTAGAAAATCAACGGTTTACTTTTGTTGTTTAGTCATCGTAGGTGTTTCCACAATTTATCTTTTATTATTGTGTTTAATTTAAATTAGATTATGATTCAAGTATTCGAATCTTCTTACTTTTTTAATAACGATGATAATTTTATGCTGGGATTTTTGTTGAAACCTGTTAAACAAATAAATTTATTTAAAATCCATATATTTTATTGGAAACTTGCGCTCCGCGGGAATTCTGCACAAATTTATTATTTTGCTCAAATTTATAGTATAATAAAAAAAATCTCACACTCATAATTTTTTTTTTTGCGTTGAAAACAATGTGGTTCCTGCCGCAATGAAGCTCCGATAAGTGACTAGTATAAAGATAAAATAGGATAAACGAATACAATTTAGAGTTTCATTTTACTACATTGTGACACGTGATTACTCTATAATAAAAAATAATTTTAGTATAGAAAAGAAAAGCATTGCTAATATATTTTTTAGTGTAAAAGATCAAATAATATAAAAAATAATTTAAACAAGTTTATATTTAAAATTGTTATTCTCTTTATTGACGGCTATGCCATAATGCATAATATATATACATGATTAACCCTAACAATATTAGGAAGACAAAGAGGCAAAACTAGGAAAGGCTGTAATCAAGGCTAATTAATGCCCAGATAACTGCATGCTAATTATACAATGCATATCTTCTGTACAACGTATTAATCACCTTTAGCATTTATCTCCTTGATCTTTGCCTTCAATACTCCCCTTCAAGTTGGAGTGGATATTAATCACACTCAACTTGCTAAAGCAAAGTTCCAAACTGTGTTGTGCTCAAAGGCTTCGATAGTGGGGCAAAAATTTCCTCTTTCTCTGTCGTATACCCGATAACGTTTTTGACCGTGTGGATACCCGACAAAGACACATTGTTTTGCTCTAGGATCATTTTTTTGTGGGTTTGAGAGGATGAGTGGAAGCAAAACATAAACATCCAAAAACTTTGAGATAAGTATATACAGGTACCCTGTTGAAAAGTCGTTCAAAAGGACTCTTTCCGTTCAAAAGTGGTGTGGGGGTGCAATTGATAAGATATGCAGCTGTAAGAAAGGCATCTCCCAGAAGGGTTTTGGCAAATGTGCCTGGAATAGGAGTGTTTTAGCTACATTAAGCATATGACGATGTTTACGTTCAACAACAACATTTTATTGGGTGTGTTGACGCAACTCGTTTGATGGATGATTCCCTTTGAAGAATAAAAACTAGGAATTTTGAACTAAGGACCGTTATCACTTCAAACTATTTTGACATGTGTGTCATACTGGGTTTCGATGAGCTTAATGAAATCAGTAAGTAATTGCCTAGCTTTTGATTTGTTAATCATTAAATAAACCCAAGTACTACGAGTAAAATCAGCAACTATGGTGAGGAAATATTGTGCCCCAGAAAGTGATGGTTCATGATAACCTCCCCATATGTCTATATGAATTAATTCAAAAGGAAATTGACTTGAAATAGAGCTTAAAGGAAAAGAAGTTCTGGTATGTTTGGCCAAAGGACAAATGAAACATGTGTCTGTGTCACACGACTTATTAGAAACAAAAGGAAACAATTGTGATACTCTATTGGATGAATGCCCCCAACCTCTGATGCCAGAGACTGTGAGACGTACTGATCACCGAATTGCATGTCACTTGCTTTGCTTAGTCAAGGCAGTATAATCCTTCCCTCTCAAGGCCCATCCAAATCATTTTCCCTGGTCGTAGGTCCTGTATGAAACAAGCATTTTTGAGAAAGATGGATATACAAAGGGAGTCATGTGTTAACTTGCTAATAGATATGAGGTTCAAGTAGAACATGGGAACACATAACACATTGTGAAGGATAAGCTGAGGGTTAAAAATCATTTGTCCAGCATGAGTTACTTTTGTCGTGGTTCCATCTAGTAGTTTAACATACCGATTTGAGACAGGGTGCATGGCAGTAAGTAGTTGTGGGGTACAAGTAATATGATTACTTGTCCCACTATCGAATATCCAGGTGCTAGTCGTATTGTGTGAATTAAAATGCATGGCTTTACCTGAGAGATCTTGATGGGAAGAGGTGTTACCAATGTGGTTGGTGGAGGCGGCGACATTCTTACTCAACATCTCAATTATTTAATGGCAGACTTCTTTAGAAAAAGAGAAGTTAGGAGCCCCGGTTGTTCCTTCAAGCCCCGATATCATATTGTTGCTTCGAGACACATCAACTCCCTTGCGCTTGCGGCAATGTTTATAGCCGTGCCCTTTCCAATTGCAATAAGAACATTTGAGATGTGCTTGACAATTTTGAGTTGTGTGATACTTCTTATTGCATTTGGTGCACCTTTTTCCATCCTCAGCGTTGGTTTCTCTCTCCGCCATAGTTGTCAATTCTGTTTCGTTCCGTTAAGAAAACCGAGATGAAACGGCGTCGTTTTTATCTCGGTTTTAATTCCGGCCTGTTCCGGAAATTCCGGCCAAATTCCGGCCGGAACGTCTCGTTACCGTTCCGGCCTTAAAATCCTTTTTTTTTTTTTTTAACTTTTGATTTTTTTTTTCTAATTTTGAGATTATTTTGTTTGACTTTGTGTTTATATTGTATAATTTAAATTTAATTTATCTTGAATTTTAATTATGCTTGTTAAATTAATATTTTAATTTTTTTATATATATATATATAATTAATTATATATGAACAGTACAACCCCGAAACGGCACGCCGAAACGCTCCGAAACCGGAACATTCCGTTCCAATAGAAAAACCAGAACGGCGACCGGAACGGTATTAACAACTTTGCTCTCCGCAATATTCTTCACGGCAAGCACAGCCCCTTCTGGCTGCACCATAAATTTGTTGCCAAGAGTAGCTGCTGCCTGTTTCTCATGGCGTAAAGCCATGGCATAAGCTTTGTTTACTGTTGGTAAGGGATCGATGGCCACTATGTTACTACAAAGAGTATTATACCCTTCATTCAATCCCATAAGAAACTTCATGGTCTTTTGATTCTTGATTTACTCCACCATCTTAACTCCTCCTTCACACGTGCAAGACTCCATCTCACATAAAGCATCTCTTTCATCCCACAAGCTTTTCAACTTTGTGAAATATGTGGTGACCGAATCAGAACCTTGTAGACAAGCATGAATTCCATTCTCAACATTGAAGAGTTTAACGGTATTGGTTTGACCAAACCTTTCCTGAAGATCTGTCCAAACATCACGAGATGTCTTGCAGTTCTTGACACTACCAGAAATAGGTTTTGACATGGAGGCTATGAGCCATGTCTTGACAAGTGTATCACACCGCTCCCATTGTTGCTTCTCCTCAAGGTTAACAAGGGATTTGGTTTGAGTTCCAGGAACAAAACCCAGTTTGTTCTTGATTTTGAGTGCCATGCTCATTGATTGAGTCCACTCAGAAAAATTATCCTCCATCAAGGGTTGTGTAACAAGAATAGCTCCGGGTTGATCCGAATAATGTAAATAAAGAGCATGGTTGGAGTTCTCCCATGGTTCGTGTACTCTCGAAGAGGAATCGGTTTTGGATTTCGTTTCTGTATCGCTACCGCCTGCCATGAGATTTGCTCGGAGTTTTAGGTTTTAGGTCTAGGATCGAATTGTCGCTCTGATACCATAAACAAGTTTATATTTAAAATTGCTTCTCTCTTTACTGACAGTTATGCCATAATGCATAATATATATACATGAGTAACCCTAACAATATTAGAAAGACAAAGAGGTTAAACTAGGAAAGGCTGTAATCAAGGCTAATTAATGCCTAGATAATTGCACGTTAATTATACATGCATATCTTCTATACAATGTATTAATCACTTTTAGCATTTATCTCCTTGATCTTTGCCTTCAATATAATTTAATATAACCTAGTTAATTTAATGAGTTCAAATATAATTTAGATAATAAAAAAACAATTTAGAGTTTTACTTAACTAGATTGTGACACGTGATACTCTATAATAATTATTATTTTTAGTCTAGAAAAGAAAAGCATTGCTAATATATTTTCTAGTATAAAAGATCAGATAATATAAAAAATATTTTAATATAATTAATGAGTTCAAATATAATTAATGAGTTCAAATATAATTTAGATAACAAAAAAATAACAGCAAAAATAAATATTTGTAAAATCAAGCACCCATAAAATGACATAATATTTATGTGAAATCATTACAAGTCCATAAAAAAACAAATCATGAGTTTAAAAAAAATAAAAAATTGAGGATGCAATTAAAAATAATAATAATATATTTTTTTAATCCAAAAATAATTGATGAAATGGAAAAATAAATTTAAAAACTAAAGTATCCAAAACAATCCTGGCACGTGAGCCTAATGTATATAAAAAAAACCTCAAGTTCACGAGTCTAGACCTGCACCCACAAACTTTGATTATTTTGTTTTCTTTTTAAAAGGAATAGATGATATGTTGTCTATCCTGCTTGTTTTTTTGAAGAAAAAAAAGAAGAAAGAGCAAGGGACATGATAAATGACATGCTGTCACTTTGCATAAACTATTTTATTGTCTGCAATACATTGCGAACCGAGCTAATAATTTTTATAATTATTGGGATTAAAATAATTAATAAATTTTGCTAGTTCAAAAATAAAATATAACATCTATACATGCAAAATTTGATATAATGAAACACATCAACATATCATATTATAACAACAGCAATATCAAAAACTTAACATCTAAAAAAAATATTATTATTATTATTGCTAAAACAATTATTAAATTATTCCGATGAGAAAAAAACTCGAAAACATTAATGAAAGAGAAAACAAGAAAAAAAATTAAAATTATTATTATTATTGCGTGAATAATGGGAAAATAAATTCAATAAAAGAATAAAAAAAACCAAAAACTTTAACAAAAGAGTAAACAAAAAATAAAAAATAAATAAAATTATTAGCTAAAAAAAATCATTTGAAGTGAAAATAAAAAAAAAAACTAATAAAAAAAAGAAAGAACAAAGGAAAAAAAAAAAGAAATATCAATTTTCAAATGATCATAAACACAAACTAAAATTTAAGAACAATTTTTTTGAAATAAATGTTATCTCAATAACAAAGAAAATAATAAAAATTAAAAACCAAAACTAAAGGCACATATATATAAACATGGACAAAAATAGAGACCAATTAAAAACTATAAAAAATTAAAGGAATTAAAATAAAAATTTAAAAAGTATAAGGGCAGAAACCTAAACCGAATATATTATCAATTTCAATCAAATGAAAAATTGAAAAAAATTCAAATAAAGTATAACATATATACATGCAAGATTTGATATAATAAAACACATCAACACACCCTATTATAACAACATGAATATCGAAGCCTTAACATCTAAAAATATCATTATTATTATTGCTAAAACAATAAAAAAATATTAAATTACACTGAGGAAAAAATTGAAAACTTAACAAAAGAGGAAGCAAGAAAAAAAACTATAATTATTATTGTTGTTGTTGTTGCGATAATAATGGGAAAAATTCAATTAAAGAAAAAAAAGGCCAATAACTTTAAGAAAAGAGCAAACAAAAAATGAAAATAAAAATAAAAATTATTAGCTAAAAAAATTATTTGACGTGAAAATAAAAATAAAAATATAAAACAACCAAAAGAAAGAACAACGAAAAAAAAACATAAGTATCAATTTTCAAATGATCACAAACACAAACTAAAATCTAAGTGCAAAATTTTTCAAAAAAATGCTACCTCAACAAGAGAGAAAATAATAGAAATTAAAAATGAAAGCTAAAAGCACAAATATATAAACATGGACAAAAATAGGGACTATTTAAGAAATATTAAAAAAATAAAGGAATTAAAATAAAAAATTAAAAGTATAAGGGCTGAAATGAAAACCAAATATATTATCAATTTCAATTAAATGATAAAAGTGAAAAAATAAAATCTTCTGTACCGAAAATATTAAGGGATTTAAAAGTCATCCGGAAATTAAAAAATAAGGATTAAATGAAAATTTAATATATAATCAATTTTCGAAGAACATCATTGAAACAAATCAGAACTTACATAATAGAATTAAGATCCATACAACACAATTCAAAGAGAATGGACCAAAATAAAAAGGAAATAAAATCAGGGGGCTTACGTGTAGTTTAGGCTGAAGGAGAGAGAAAAGGAGGGGAATGTTCAAACACCCACCGGCTCGTCGTCGGCCACCTTTGGATGACACGTGCCACACCATTAGGAATAGTACACGGCAACGCATCCACAGAGACACTGTATGGATATTTTCAGCCATCGTACAACGCCGCACGCACCTCCCGAAGAGGGCTTGAGGCCGACAGTAATCCGGGGAAAATAATTTAAAAATATAGTCAATTACCTCAACACCCCTACAACCAACTCTTCATTTTTTCTTATTGGGAGGCATATCCGTATTTAGCTATTTTCAAAGAATGTGAAAATCTCGTTGCACCCCTCCCGGCCAGAGCTGATTTTTGTCTTTTTCGAGGGATAAAATAGTTATTTTAATTTACAAAAAAATATAAACAAATCAATAAACTGGTTACTCGAACCGGACCGAAAAGGTGCAATTACCACGGCATCCCGAACCGGTTACTTGATTTTTGTCTTTTTCAAGGGATAAAATGATTATTTTACAGTGCAAAAATAAAAAAATAGTAAATCAGCGAAACGAACGAACCAAATCGAAAACCGAGAAATACTATTGTAATTCAGAATAATTCTATATACAATATACAATAACCGACTCTGATATCTTTTAGTATATTAGATAGTTATGGCGACTAGAGGGTCCATGGAAAATCACGCAAATGATCTCTACTACTAAAAAAACCATTTCAACCATTTTGTTTTACCCCAAACAACAACAAAAAAAATCACTATAAACCTAACTAAACTTATTTATGCCTTCAAATAACTGTCCAAAACAAAACAAAAAAATCAACTTGAGATCCAAAAGATTCCCAAGGCTAGAGCTATTCTCTCAAGTAATTCGAAGATGAGAGAACATTAAAGTAAAACTACTTTTATCGAATATAATCTTTGAATACCATCATTTTGATGATCAAAATAGATTTCAATAGATATTTTCATCATCTAACATGTTGTTTGTTTATTTATTTTTTTATTAATGTGGATGTTCAGGTCAGTTTGCATGCACCTTGACTAATCCCGCGGGTCATAAAATTAACAATCATGTAAGTTTCCGGTAGTTATCATATTAGCAATCACAGGGCTTCAACCTGAGAACATAAAATGAGCAAAACCTTTTAGCCTCAAGATCTTACTATTGGACCACTTATTAGATGATTTTATAATGATTTAGATTTTTTTATCAATAAAGAAGTGGATGGAATGTCGAACTATGGTTTTTGGACATTCATATGGCCAAAAGTCAAGTTTTATTGTCACAAAAATTAAAACACAAGAATCTAATGAGACATTTTTTTATGTACCGTGTTCAATCATCAATGTGCTGCGATAAGGTGTCGAACAAGCAGGATTAAAAATCAAATGAAGAAAGAAAAAAAACCTTCTATTACAACGCGCCCCGCAAATATATGCGGTGATGTAGCGAAGAATCTTTTTTTTTTTTTTTTTTTTAATGTTCATTGTATTTTAGTACAATTTTCCTCATATAAAAAACATTTTTTCCCTAGCAAGTTATCTATTCTCGAATTAGTGCATTCATAAGTGTTTTTCCATAACATTTCTACGGACATGAAAAAAAACGTGTGAATCAAACCTCATCCTGTTTGTCATTGCGTATCAAAAGTGTTTTAAAAAAAATTAAAAAAATATATTTTAAATTATATTTTTGAATATTTTTAGATTATTTTCATGTGTTGATGTCAAATATAATTAAAAAAAATCATTTTGATATATTTCTGAATAAAAAATATTTTAAAAAACAACCTCAATCACACCGCAAACAAGCACGGACTACCCAAGGAAACACCTCCTGAAACTATATATTGTTCCTTTCTCCATGGTTTAAATAATGTCAACAACAATTGAAGTATACCGATCACCCACCAATCTCATTTAACATTAGTTTTCCAGCTTAGAGACAGTCCTTTCGTATCCCTATTATAATATCTTTTGAAAGTAGGAAAAAATCCCTAAATAATTCCGATAAAATAATAGCTTCTGATTTTGATCCAGTTTTTTTTACTATATATAAGAAGATTACTGGTTAGTTTTTTAATTCTTTTATTTTTGAGTTGCAAATCAAAACCTTGTTTTTTTTTCTTATATAGATAATTTATAACTTTCTAAAATGCAAAATATAACTTAAATTAAAAAAAATCATGTAAAGGAAAAGAAAACAGATACAAATAAGAGCAAGGCTTGTTTCCATGAGAGACTTGGTTATGTCGTATGATTGATTCTTTTAATGGACCTTTCAACTACCAAGAGGATCAAGTGTCATGTATTCTGAATCATTTTTTAGACTAAAAAGTCTGTTTAATTTCAGAAACTGTAAAATTATTTGAGGTGCGCGTAAACTGGTTCGGACACCTACATTAAAAAAGAAGAGCAAGTATTCTATTTTGTCTCTGTAAATTATTGGCTCCTTTCATAATCATGGATCCTATGATTATTATTATTATTATAAAACTAATTACAAAAAAAAAAGTAGAAATAAATCAGATTTGATTATTCTTAGACGGTAAGAAAGAGCTATGATGGTCGATAGTGGAAACTCAAAAATGTAGGTCATATTTACTTTTTTGGTGAAGCTTGGAAAGAGATCGTAGTGGAGAAGCATGTGGAGCTCAGAGCTCTCCTCCACAGTGGACATTCTTGGAAAGTATTATACATGCACTCCGAACTGTCCTTCGGGGCTTGTCATCAGCCACTCACTGGGCATGAACTTAGTGATGACCTATCCAGATTTGTCCCCCATTTGTTAAATCAAGCATGACGACAACACAAATATAAATAAAAATAAAAAGGAAAAGGAAATACTCACGCCCGTCGGTGACTCAGTGGTGAGAATAGAGTATTGCTCTTAGGTGGCGCCTAACTTCGGAACTCATATGGACCAACCACTGATCATCCTTTTCTCTGTTAAAAATAATATCATCCTTTGCATGCAAACCGTGACCTGACAGCGCTGTTTCGAACTCAATTTCAAGTCCAGTTTAAAACCACTTGCTCTATGCTACTCTCCTCTCCCTCTCTCTCCCCCTCTCACCCTCTCCCTCTCTCTCTCCCCCCCTCTCTCCCTCTCTCTCCCTCTCTCTCTATATATATATATAGACTACCTACCGAGAGTTGAGATACATAAAAGGTAGTTAAAGAGGTAAACATAAATTCTATTAGTATAAAAATAAATTAGCACATAAGCTTCTTACAAATAAAAAAAACTAAAAAGTGAACTGTGACGAGATGCATAGTGATTCCTCCTATTTCTTGTTCTTTTAATATTTTATACTGTCATTGAATTTTTTTTTAATTTTATATTTTTTTATATTGTGTGGTCTTTGAATAGGATTTTATAATTTGTTTTGATTTGTTTTTAATTAAACTATTCCAATCTCGGAAGAACATCCAAATATTAGGTGGATGCTCTATTTTTTTTATAAAAAAAATTGTTTTTTGTTGATTGCAGAAGGAAAAAAAACATTTCAAGGATCAAATTTTATATCTTAGCCTAAAGAGTTTTACCAATTTCATTTTTGTGTCTTTAGTTTGATGATTTAACATTTCAATCTCAAACTTTATTTTATTCTTGTTTTAACCCTTAAGTTGGAAATAGGAAAGATAATTGCTGAAAATTGTTATGTTCAAGTTTCGAGGGGAGTTCGATTGAGGTGTGCTCTTCTCACAATGCCAAACAAGGACTTGGTTACGTGTCAAACATGTTTGTTAGGCCAATGGCTTATTGGACTTGGTTGTCTATCAACTCCAAGCTCCCTGGATCTACCTCGTTTGTCTAGTTAATGTATTCTTGGACTTGGATGACTATCAAGTTCAGATTTTTTATGTGTTGACGTGCTTACACAACAACATTTCTTTAAACTAAAGATTTAATTGATTGTTATGTTCAAGTTTCCTAAATTTAGCATGCTTTTTAAGCCCATGTATTTTTAGATCCGGCTAACCATCAAGCTTAATTATCTTGGGTCCATGTTTGCTAAACCCATTTTACTTTTTTAAATTACTTGTAAAAAATGTTACTAGAAAATAACTCATCAAAATGCTTCTTTGCTATTTAATCAATTTGGAGTTTTAGTGCATGTTTGGCATTGTGGTGCGATCCACGATTGCCAGATCGCACCACAATTTGCTGTTTGGCATTGCACCAGAACGCAGGTTATGGTGTGGGACCCACACCATTTTTGCACCCAAATCGCCGTTCCAAAAAAAGCATGAATTAGGTGCTTTTATATCTGTGATTTGTTTTTTGTGAAACGCCGATTGTAGAAAATATTACCGTTGAAATAAACCCAACCGAGGATACCTGTCGTCTGCGCCTCATCCCTTCCTCTCCTCTGCACAAAACTGGTCGTTGGCTTGAATTGCATGCAGAGAGCTGCATCAAGCTCTCTCGTCGCAGGAGACGAGGACGACGGCCACAACAGCCACCGCTGCAACTCTCTCTCCTCTCCACGACGACAGGCACGAGACGACGACGACACAGCTCTCTCTCCACGGCGGCAACTGTCTCTCTCTCTCTCTCCACAGCGCTCTCTCTCTCTCCTCAGAGGAAGCTTCTGATGCTCCTCACGGCCACCACAGGCCACCATCTCCAACGCCACCACCACAGGAAGAACCACCTCGTCCTCCTCTACCCATCGGCACCGGCCGTTGACGCTCTCATCGTGGTCGGTGAACAGTGGCACTGCACTGTTCACGTGAAGAAGAGTGGAACAGTGCAGCGCACCGTTTCACTCTTCTTATGTGTGTGTTCGCTGGGCTGGGCTGCTCTCGGCCCAGCCCAAGTCCAGCTAAGCTGGGCCGGCCCATTTAGCTGGGTGAGGCCCAATCCGAATTTAAAAATATATATATTTTAAAAATAACAAAAAAAAATGTATTTTTCTGATGAAAAAAAATGACGAGTGACTTCGTTGCACTCCACAACCCTGTTATGTTTTGATTGATTATGAATTAAAAACTTGCAACTGGATTTGGCATTGGAATTATATCCCTACAACTGGGTCGCAAATGTTGTTAGTAATGATATTGTTACTATATGTTGTTCCTCGATCAAATAGCAAGGGATCGCAGAGGCATTCACGTATCGATTTAGTTCGTGATGAAATTGCAAGTAGTTTGATGGGAGAATAAAAAATAATATTGTTTTTTCATGAATTATTAATTACATTATATTATTATAATGATTAAATTTACAATATTTAAAAAAATTATATATATATATATATATATATATATATATATATACACACACACACCCTTTAAAGTAATTTCACAAGTTAAAAGCAATATGAAAAGCTTGGTAACCAAACACCCAAAACTGCTTTTTTTTCAACCTCCAACTCAACCACAGTTTTAACCAAACACTTCACTACTTATTTTGAACCACAGTAAAAGCGCTTTTTTTGAAACTGCTTTTTTTCAACCTCAATCGCAAAAGCAAAAGCAATGCCAAACACACCCTTAATTAAACTTCACGATAGTGTCCCATTAAACGTGCCAAATTATATATTATCAGCATAAATTTCCTTATAAGATCTAGAAGACTTTGAAATAGTTAGAAATTAATCGTGGGGAGATGTTTATATACTTAACGATGAAGCAAGATTAATGATTTTTTTTTTTGTCCCTAAGGGGTGTGGCGTGAAGATAAAGAGTTTGAGATCTGCACAGCAGGTCTCGAGTTCGAGTTAGAACGTACACTTCTTGTAAGAGCCTGTGACAGTCGGGGTCTTATTCACTCATCTGGGCCCACAAAATACGCTTTCCGAGAATGTGATTTCCTTAAATCCAAAAAATAAAAATAAAAAGATTAATGATTTTTATAGAAATTCAGAGATAGCACGAAGAAGTGGGGATTAATAATATTAGCATCATGTGATGATTACTTCGTATCCAAGGTAAGAGCACCATCATGACTCTGGACACTACCCCCTCGTGGTGTCATGTCTATTTACAATTCCAGTTCAAGCAAGTGCCGCGACATTTTTAACAATTTGAGATCCCATTGTTGAGGACCAAGGTGTCAGGATTATGACATTTGGGCTTGCATATGTTGCTTTATAATGCTTTCTTTGTGGGCTAGTAGTCATACCGAATCCTAACGTGGCAAGTGGTGCTTGTCTGGGCTAGTTGAGTTATGAAGTGGGCTTGTTGAGTTATGAAGTTGGCTAGTTGAGTTATGCAGTGGGCTATATACCGTTTACGGTCCACGTCACCCTTTTTTAAAAATACGGGGTCTTCAAAACCTTGTCGCAACTTTCGGACGTTGCACTGTCTCAAGCCATCTTCGTTCCTTTAATTTCTCCTTAAAATATTAATGCCTCTGAAAACTGAATGAGGTTATTGCTTGAGCTTTACTGTCACTTATATATATATATATACTAGCAAATTGCCCGCGCGTTGCCGCGGGTATTTGTTTGTATATAATTTAATATAATTAATTCTACAACGATAAATTTATATGATATAAGTAAATAAAAGTTATAGATTAGGAGATAAAATATTTACAATTTTGAGTTGAGTTTGTCACGTAAGCATAGATTACATCTTTTACAATATAGGTATTGCGTCATAAACGATCACAAAAGAGCGCACACTAACATTAGAAAAAAGAGCAAAATATTTGAATAAGAAAAAAAAACTTACTTAAATCATTATTGTGCAGATAATAAAATTATAAAAATCAATTAATAGAAAGAGCAAAAAAAGAAAAAAAAAAGGGAAAAGGAAGCAATATTAATTTAAAATATTATAACAATAGCAACATCGGAGTCTTAACATTTAAAATTATTATTGCCGCCAGAATAAAAACAACAAAAATTATTAAATTATACCGAGGGAAAAAAATAAAAAGCATGAACAAAACAGCAAGCAAGAAAAACCAATTAAAAAATTATTTTTATTATTATTATTATTATTATGAAAGAATAAATAATCACTATTATTATAATAATAGAATACATAATCACTATTATTATAATATTAATAATAATCACTATTATTATTATTATTATTATAATTATTATTATTATGTTAATAATGAAAGAAACAAAAATAAATGAAAGACTAAAAACATCCTATAAACTTTAACAAAAGATAAAAAAAAAAAAACTATTATTGCTATTACTGTCAAAAAAAAAATTATGAAATTATCCGGAGGGAAAAAGAACATTAAAGAAAGAGCAAGCACGCAAAACAATTTAATGATTATTATTATTATTATTATTATTATTATTATTATTATTATTATTATTATTATTATGTTAATAATGAAAGGAAAAAAACAATGAAAGACTAAAAACATGCAAGAAATTTTAACAAAAGATAAAAAAAACAAAAACAATTATTATTGCTATAAACGAAAAAAAAAAATTATCAAATTATCGGGAGAAAGAAAAAAAACACAAAAGAGTAAGAACAAAAAATAATTAAGTCATTATTATTATTATTATTATTATTATTATTATTATTATTATTATTATTATTATTATTATTATTATCATTATTATTATTATTATTGTGTTAAATACACTTTTATATATACATGGACAAAAGTAGGGATTATTCTAGAAATATAAAGAAATAAAAGTATAAGGACTTAAATGAAAATCAAATATAAAGGGCTGAAATTACAAAATTAAAAGTCAAAGGGCTGAAATGCAAATTACATTTATTCTCAATTGAAATCAGAGGACAAAATTGCAAAAATCGGAACTTTTGTACCGAATTGATTGAGTTATATACAGCCAATCCGGAAATTGAAAGTAGAAGGACCGAAGTGAAACTTTGGCATTCAATCAATTCAAATCGGAGGACCCAATCGAACAAAATCCAAACTTATATAACAGAAATGAGGACCAAAAACGAAATTAAAAGTCGCGGGACCGAAGTGCAAAGTCAAAATATATGGGGGACTCTCCTGCACATTGACGTGCAGGAGAGAGAGAAACATGGCCGGCGGCTTCAACCGGCCTCCGCCGCGTCCACGAACATCTGGTGGTTACACGCCCCACCGCGGGAGGAAGACCACGCGGCGGCGCATCGTTCTGGCTTCCGGTAGACAATTTCCGGACACCGGATGAGGCCGCACGCGCCACCTGAACAGGGCGTGAGGCGGAAAACCGTCTGGCACGTGCGCCTCACGTCCTGACAGACGCCGATTAAATAATTCGAAAAATAGGGCCAATTACCGTCCCACCCCTGCACCCAATTCATGGTTTTTGTCTTATTAAGGGCTATAATCGTATTTAGCCATTTCAGAAAATAAAAAAAAAAAGAAAAAGTTGCGGCGGACCGGACCGGACCGGGCCGGTCCGACCGCGCGCAATTACACGTCTGTCCCTCAGCCCTAGCCGTTATTTTGTCCTATTACCGGGGGTGAAAACGTCATTACACTGTTCACGGCACATTATTTTGAAGAAAAAAAAAAGGACGAACAAAGGAAAAATCGGAATTGACCCCGCTTTCCCGCCCACTTTGCCGCGCACGCCAGGGCTAAAATCGGGCGCACACTGCCACAATCCACAGTGATTGTAGACACATGCAACAGTGGAATGCACAGGGAAATGGCAACGCCATTTAGATGTTTGTTAATATATATAAGTGTCAAAATCTTAGTAAAACAAAAAGTAAAAACTAAAGAGCTTAGTGTGGAACACGTGACCGATAATATTTCGCCTCCCGCCCTATTAAGGTGGCGTGTGAGGGATGCTCGGGTCGACGGAAATGGGCTACCGGCGTCTCTGTCGATGCGCCTCCGCGTCGTTTTCCTCCCGGTGCGGTGTATTTTATCAACCGGTGGCCTTGGACGTGGCGGTGGTCAGTTAAAGCTAATTTTTCCGTTTCTCTCTCTCCTGCACGCAAAAGTATAGGAGAGGCCCCCAGTTTTGTTGTTTTTTCACTTCAGTCCCTGCACTTTTAATTTTGTGTATGGTCCTGATTTCTGTTATATAAGTTTTGATTTAGTTCGATTGAGTTCTTCCATTGAAATTAATTAAATGTTAATGTTTCACTTCGGTCCTCCTTTTTTTAATTTCCGGATTGGGTTTAAATAGCTTAATATATTCGATACAGAAGTTTCAATTTTGTCCTTTGATTGAAATTGATAATATATTTGATTTTCATTTCGGCCCTTATACTTTTAATTTTTGATTTTAATCCTTTTATTTTTTTTATAATTCTGGAATAAGTTTGCTCTTAGCTTTGATTTTTAATTTTTGTTATTTTCTTATATGTTGAGGTGGTATTTTTTTGAAAAACATTAGCTCTTATATTTTATTTTGTATCTATGATCATTTAAAAATTGATATTTGTAAGTTTTTTTCTCCCTTTGTTCTTTCTTTTAGTTTTTTTATTGGTTTTTTTATTATTATTTTCAAGTCAAATGATTTTTTTTGGCCTGATAATTTTTATTTTTATTTTATTTTTTGCTCGATCTTTTGTTAAAGTTTTTAGGATTTTTTTAGTCTTTCATTTATTTTTTATTTTTTTTCATTATTAACACAACAACAACAACAACAACAACAACAATAATAAGAATAAGAATAATTTTAGTTCTTTTTCTTACTTACTCTTTTGTTAATGTTTTTGAGTTTTTTTCTCTAAGAATAATTTGATATTTTTTTATTGTTTTGACAGTAATAGCAATGATAATTTTAGATGTTAAGACTTCGATGTTGCTATTTTTATAATAGGGTGTGCTTATCTGTTTTATTATTTTAAATTTTGTATATATAGATATTATAGTTTAATTTTGGACCAACAAATCTTATTAATTTTTTTAATCCCAACAACTATAAAAATTGTTTTCTCAGCCCGTAACGTAGTGCGGTCAATTTTTTTTTAATTTTCAAGTCAAATGATTTTTTTTCTAGCTAATAAGTTTTATTTTTGTTTTATCATTTATTTTATTTTTTATTTTCTCTTTTGTTAATGTTTTTAGGCTTTTTTTAGTCTTTAATTTAATTTTGTTTTTTTTATTAACGCAATAATAATAATAATATTAAAAATAATAATAATAATTTTAGTTTTAGTTTTTTTTCTTACTTGCTTTTTTGTTAATTTTTTTGTTTTTTTTTTCTCGTGTTAGTTTAATAATTTTTATTGTTTTGGCAGTAATAGTGATGATAATTTTAGAAGTTAATACTTCGATGTTATTATTGTTATAATAAGGTATGTTGATCTTTTTCATTATATCAAAATTTACATGTAAAAATATTATATTTTAATCTCAACAGTTATAAAAATTATTTGCTCCGCTCGAAACGTAGTGCGGACAATTAACTAGTAAAAACTAAACGGTATCATATTAAAAATATCACAAAAAAATAATTAAGTTATTTTAATTAATCTCAATTAAAATTGAATAGCCATGTTGGGCACCTCACATTTTTATTCAATTAATATATTACAGTTGATCTAAAATTAAAAAAAAAATGAGTCAAGAGCCTGGGTGCCCTGGCACTTCTGGCCTAAAAAAGAAAACCCCACCTATGTAGGCCTATAAGATTAGGTTTGTGTATTTGAGATTATTATTTTCTCTTTCTAACAAAGGTTTTTTTATATATAAAAAAAAAAGTTCAAAAACACATTATTATCTTTTTTTTCCTGGAATTCAACCAATGCAATCATAGCTTAAACATCAAGGGAGGATTTTTCGAGTCTAAAAGCTATTTTTGAGTTTATTTTTACCTAAAAACACCATATAAGTAACTTTAGAATATAATTTATCAACTACGGCCCAAAAGATAAAATCAAACTAAGAAAAAATTCGTTTTTGATCTTGATCTAATTTTTTAAGGCAAGATGAAGGTTTAGAACCACCACTATTGAGATTTTCTCATAAGAAAACTTGTTGATACCAAGAAGATGATTTTCATCTTCAAAAAGTGACTAATTGTTTTTATCTTCTTTTTTTTTTCATTTTTAGCCAACTTTATTTCCCCTTTCTTAACCTTAAGAGCAAAAATATTAAGAAGATAAATTTTTTAATCAAAATTAAATATATTAAAATGAGTGAATATTAAGAAAAATGAATTATAGGTGAACTAAACAAAATGTTTTCCATCAAATTTGAGCTTGTCAATGAAATTTCTCTTTGTTTTACACTTTAGGTGTCTTTTGTTGAATTTTCTATTTCCTTAACAGATTTTAATAAATTGATCTTAATGAAACTATTGTAGATTGCTACAGTATAGTGTTTTATGTAAGTACTTTAATATATATTGTAATGTAATAATCCTAGTTTTCGAGAATACTTTTGTAAAAATAGACAACTTTTGGGAAGTTATTTTATTTTCTAGTAGAATGACATGTTAACCTTTTGTAGAATTATAAAATATTATACGGAAATCCATTTTCCAATTACATTTTCTTATTTATACCTACAAAATTCAAAATAATATAAATCAAGCTTCTTAAATCATTTTGAATTAACATAAGCATATATATCTTAATAGTGACCTTTATGAGATTCATTATTAAGGTGTGTTATTTAACATTCATCTCTTACTTATCTTGCTTTGCTTTGGTTTCTCCTCATTAGTATGGATACATAACAAGTGGATACTATTCATTTTTATTTGCTTATCAAACTTTTATTTTTGTGAAATTCATTTTAAAAATCAATACTTATAATTGTTTGGTGAATATCGAAGTTATAGATCTTAACAATAATTTCATCACCTTATAAGCAAGTTGAAAAGTATTGCTTCTCTTAAGACTTAAAATCATGGCCCATGTAGAGTCCATATACTCTGAACACCTGCAAGTGAACAACCAAGCACTTTTAGGAAGCTAAAGGAAAAGTTACTCTTCTTTCACACCTAAGACAATAACTCATGTGAAGTCTATTTATCTTATATATTATAGTGAATAACCAAAATAATATGAAGTTATGTTTCAAATAAAATATAAGTGTTTTTTTAATATAAAATGTTAGTCCAATAGGTCTTTTAATATGGTTCAAAACATTATGGATCTTGCCTACTTGTTCCAAGCCCTAAAAATGCATGAGTGAAGGGTTTAATGATTTTGAGGTAGAAATTCAAGAGCCAACAACCTAAGAGCCTCTATTGCCTTAAAAAAAACTCAATTTTGAATAAACATTATATGTTGTAGTTATAAGTGGGTGATGATCGATAACTTGCCAAGAGCAAGATAAAAAATATTTTGAAGGTCTCAACAAAAAATGGTAACAAACAAATAGAAATAGTTTCAAAACAACAAATATTTTAAGGTGGACATATCTTTTAAAATTCATACTTTGGTTTAGGTTAAACTTAATTTACACACACAAAAAAAAATGAAACTTAGAGTTATAAATGCATTCTAACATGATACCAACATCAATAATAATAATAAAAAAAAAAAACATTCATTTAATTACAGTAAAATTTATAAAGCAAGATTGTTAAAAAGTTGCCTCCAAGAGGTGTGACGTGATGACAAAAGACTTGAGATCTCCAAAGTAAATACTTTAAGGTGGACATATCTTTTAAAATACATACTTTGGTTTAGGTTAAACTTAATTTACACAAAAAGAAAAAAAAATGAAACTTAGAGTTATAAATGCATTCTAACATGATACAAACATCAATAATAATAAAAAACATTCATTTAATTACAGTAAACTTTATAAAGCAAGATTGTTAAAAAGTTGTCCCCAAGAGGTGTGACGTGCTGACAAAGGACTTGAGATCTGCATAGCAAATACTTTAAGGTGGACATATCTTTTAAAATACATACTTTGGTTTAGGTTCAACTTAATTTACACAAAAAAAAAATGAAACTTAGAGTTATAAATGCATTCTAACATGATATCAACATCAATAAAAAAAAACATTCATTTAATTACAGTAAACTTTATAAAGCAAGATTGTTAAAAAGTTGTCCCCAAGAGGTGTGACGTGCTGACAAAGGACTTGAGATCTGCATAGCAAATACTTTAAGGTGGACATATCTTTAAAAATACATACTTTGGTTTAGGTTAAACTTAATTTACACACAAAAAAAAAAAATTTAGAGTTATAAATGCATTCTAACATGATACCAACATCAATAAAAAAAAAACATTCATTTAATTACAGTAAAATTTATAAAGCAAGATTGTTAAAAAGTTGTCCCCAAGAGGTGTGACGTGCTGACAAAGGACTTGAGATCTGCATAGCAAATACTTTAAGGTGGACATATCTTTTAAAATACATACTTTGGTTTAGGTTAAACTTAATTTACACACAAAAAAAAATAATTTAGAGTTATAAATGCATTCTAACATGATACCAACATCAATAAAAAAAAAACATTCATTTAATTACAGTAAAATTTATAAAGCAAGATTGTTAAAAAGTTGCCTCCAAGAGGTGTGACGTGATGACAAAAGACTTGAGATCTCCAAAGCAAATACTTTAAGGTGGACATATATTTTAAAATACATACTTTGGTTTAGGTTAAACTTAATTTACACAAAAAGAAAAAAAATGAAACTTAGAGTTATAAATGCATTCTAACATGATACCACCATCAATAAAAAAAAAATCATTTAATTACAGTAAACTTTATAAAGCAAGATTGTTAAAAAGTTGTCTTCAAGAGGTGTGACATGATGACAAAGGACTTGAGATCTGCACAGCAAATACTTTAAGGTGGACATATATTTTAAAATACATACTTTGGTTTAGGTTAAACTTAATTTACAGAAAAAGAAAAAAAAATGAAACTTAGAGTTATAAATGCATTCTAACATGATACAAACATCAATAATAAAAAAAAAACATTCATTTAATTATAGTAAACTTTATAAAGCAAGATTGTTAAAAAGTTGTCCCCAAGAGGTGTGACGTGCTGACAAAGGACTTGAGATCTGCACAACAAATACTTTAAGGTGGACATATCTTTTAAAATACATACTTTGGTTTAGGTTAAACTTAATTTACACAAAAAGAAAAAAAAATGAAACTTAGAGTTATAAATGCATTCTAACATGATACAAACATCAATAATAAAAAAAAACATTCATTTAATTACAGTAAACTTTATAAAGCAAGATTGTTAAAAAGTTGTCCCCAAGAGGTGTGACGTGCTGACAAAGGACTTGAGATCTGCACAACAAATACTTTAAGGTGGACATATCTTTTAAAATACATACTTTGGTTTAGGTTAAACTTAATTTACAAAAAAAAAAAATGAAACTTAGAGTTATAAATGCATTCTAACATGATATCAACATCAATAAAGAAAAATTATTTAATTACAGTAAACTTTATAAAGCAAGATTGTTAAAAAGTTGTCTTCAAGAGGTGTGACGTGATGACAAAGGACTTGAGATCTGCATAGCAAATACTTTAGGTGGACATATGTTTTAAAATACATACTTTGGTTTAGGTTAAACTTAATTTACACAAAAAAAAAAATGAAACTTAGAGTTATAAATGCATTCTAACATGATACCAACATCAATAAAAAAAAAACATCCATTTAATTACAGTAAAATTTATAAAGCAAGATTGTTAAAAAGTTATCCCCAAGAGGTGTGACGTGATGACAAAGAACTTGAGATCTGCACAGGAAATACTTTAAGGTGGACATATCTTTTAAAATACATACTTTGGTCTAGATTAAACATAATTCACACAAAAAGAAAAAAAAAATGAACCTTAGAGTTATAAATGCATTCTAACATGATACCAACATCAATAAAAAAAAAACATTCATTTAATTATAGTAAACTTTATAAAGCAAGATTGTTAAAAAGTTGTCCCCAAAGGGGTGTGACGTGGTGACAAAGGACTTGAGATCTGCACAGCAGGTGTCGAGTTCGAGTCAGAGCATGCATATTTTATAAGTGACTGGGACAACCGGGATTTTATTCACTCACCTAGTCCCACAAAATATATTTTCTAGAAAATATAATTTCCTCGAATCCAATTTTTATTTTTATTAAAAAGTTATATCAAATTTCAAAACATGATGTCTAATAATTGATTACTGATATTTAGTAAACCAACGTGTACCTGCAAAACTTCATTTTAGTTAATTTAAAGAATAGATTTTATCGTAACAAATTAGGACACCGATATATATATATATACTAGCAACATAGCCCGCGCGGTGCCGCGGGCATTCATGTGTATATAATACTATATAATTAGATTGATAATGATTAACTTATAATATGTACGGATTTAAAAGTTATAGTCCAGTACATAAAAGGGTTTGTTGCGCAAACACAGGTTACATCTTTTGGAATGTATGTAGTGCGCAACAAAAGAGTACAAAAGAGCGTTAACTATACAACTTATGTACTATTGCAAAATAAAGGCATGTTGACGTGAAGAACGATGCAAAAATCCCTCCTCAAAATGCGAAATCTCGTCTTCTTGCTAATCTTCCTGTGTTATTTAAAAAAAGCGCAATGAATTAAATGAAATAAAATATAAGGAAAAATATTAATAGAAGGTAAATATTGTGAAATAAGTGGTGTTCAAAGTAACCTCTGATGAGGGAGAAAGGTTGTTCTTTTTTTTTTTAGTTGGCGGTTCATCGTCTTCGTCGACAATGATTGCTTTCTGCTTGAGACGACTGTAGAATAGAGAAAAAGAAAACATTAGTGTATAAGGAAATTTATCTTCAGGAAGTGCAAGTGATGCAAGGAAGTTAATGGCATGAAAGTGTTTTGCAACGACTAATAGTATGAAATTTGAATATATAAAGCTATTTGCGATAAAAGGAAATTGACAGATTTTTTGTGTTGGGATCAGTGAAGTCCAAAGCCTTCTTAGCCTTTGGGTGGTAGATGTCTTCGTTAGTATCATCCAAAACAAAGGCTTGCTGATGTTGAGAAGTAAAAAGAGGGTTAAAGATTGCGCAACGTCAAGAAACTCTAATAATTTAAGAAGTTTTGTTTGTTCAACGTTCGACAACATGAGTTGCAATACAACAATACATCTTCAATGTCCACTTCAATCTCATATCACATCAATATAATACCTCCTCTTTCAATTTAGCATGAAGTTTTTTCTTCTTAATTTAATATTTATGTTCATCATGCCCAAACTAATATCATCCCTAATCAAAGATAAGGAAAAAGGAGTGAATATTCATCGAAGTTGAGTGAGTGTATTATAATTATAGCCATGATCATAATGAGTGTTGTAGATTTAGATTGCATTTTTCTTCCCTAAAAGAATTTCAACATGCAACCAATAGTTTTTTGTAAAAATATACGAAGATTTTAAACATCTTGCAATTGAGTCAAGAGTCTAATAATCTAGAGAATATTCCGAGTTTTTAAGTTTAGACTTGATAACCGGTTGGAATTTAACATGGATTCTGAAATGTATTTATTTTATATTATGTCTATAATTGGCCCTAATTTTTTCTCTTGTCAATGTTGTTGCTTCTCGTAGTGGTTATTTATTAGAAAAGATGAAAATGATCTGGGTCTATTTTCTATGTGGAACATGACGGGAACTTATCAAGGTTTGCCTACAGTGACTCATGCACTCACATACTATTGTAAATTATTTGCAATCATTGATGTAGAAATTGCAGAAAAGTAATTTAATGTTTGATCCTTCATGATGCATCAACAAAATTATAAGTTAACTTGGTTAGTTTCAGACAATTACCTACATTGTTCAGCAATGCACACTCAATTGGTTTAGGTCTTCTATGCTATCTCAGCGAACATGTTGTGGACATGTGAATTCTAGGCTCTTGGAAATTTGTCGATTCTACAAAGTTAACTGGTGTACATTATGTCCAGGTGAAGGTTTATTTTTTTCCTATCCAGAGGTTAAAGTCTCGTGTTTTAACTCCTATGAAGAAACAATTCTTGATTGATTCAAATGTTTTTGGTTCTTCAAGGTATGGTCATGGCTTTAAGAATGAAAACTTTTATATTTTATTGTTTGTGGTGTCGACAACATGGTGTAATAATTTTCCATGATGTGTTCAACAATGAACACAATGTTGGTGGTGCTCAATTAAGGGTAGAAGGTGTTTATATATGGCATTTAAGACAACTTCGAATGGTAACTAACAGGTACATATCTAACAAATTAGGAAGATGTTTTTTAACTTTTTTCCCCGAGCATGAACTGCTTTGTGGTTAGTAAGAGGGATGCATATGTAGTGAAAACTGTGAAAGTTCCTTTATTTCACTTATTGCAGTTGAAGGGCATGTAAGTTGCATATGCTTTGTTCAGCACCACATCAAAAATTATAATTGATAATAAATTATCATCTTCTTCCCTACCCTTGTTTCTAGAGATACAGAATTGTAATTTTAATTTTATTTTTTCTGGTTTACTTGCATCATTTTTCGAGTTGATAGATGTCATGAGTTGGTTTTCTGTTGCATTTTCTCTCTTATAGTTTTCTTTTAATGCACCATGACATTGGTAAAAAGGGAGATTTGAGCCAAGAAGAAGAATATATCTTATCTAATCCATATCATTTAGTAACAGTTCCCACCCAGCTTTTGTGTGATATATCTGTTATTTATATTGGTTGTATAGCATGTGTCTGCAGCTAAACTTGTAATCTTTTTTATATTGCCTTTTGTTTTTGTTGTTTGGTTATTTGTTGCCTAGTCATTTCTTGTGTGAACTTTTAGAGTACCTTAAGGATAGGCACATAACCTGTGGTAGGTTTAATAAATGTATAGTTGTTGATTCAATACTTGACTGGCTGGATTTTTTGCCCTCAGTAGAAACTTGTTTTATTAGTTTGCACAGTTTGATATTATTCATAAAAGTATGGGGTGGGGGTGGGGGTGCATGCCTATGATGGTTTGAAATTTGTATGTGTGTCTCGGAGATGATATTGATAAAGATAATAAGAGAAAGTAATAGCTAAATTATGTCCATACACATCAAACAAAATCCCAATTGTTCCTTGTCATTCAGAACCGAAATGTTTTCTAAATTTCTTAAATATATCTTTATATTAGCATCTTCCATAGAGAATGAAAATAAAGGCAAGAGATAACCAAGAGTCATTTATAACTGAGGACAAAAAAACAGCTCCCTATATATGAACCAAAACAGGAAATTCACAATAGCAACAGTAAGACAAAACCACACAACAAATCAGCAAATAACCATTTAAGACCATAAACAACTAACCTCAAAAGTTGCACGAATAACACATAGGAGCCAACGCAGCCTTGGCAGCAAAACGTGACAATGAGCAGGCCAGAGCTTCACAAAAGAACAGCGAAGGTATTAGAAGGAATTGTTTAACAGATTGCAAGCAAAAAATAAAATAAAAGAAGGCAGGAAGAGAAAGAAAAAAAGCTTGCAGATAAAAGGGAACAAAAACCAAAAAAGCTAATATATAGAACGTAACTCAACAAACGAAGACTGAAGAATGACGGCGTAGTCTACTACACGAACCGCCAACAAAGAAGAAGCCAAAATAAGAGCATGTGATCCTGCCAATCTTACAGAGCAATGCATTAATGTGAAATGACAATACGCAAAACCATTAATTAAAGTAATGTAACTATAATACAACAGTCAAACCCAAACGAACTAATTAAAGCTAACTAAAACTGCAATGAAGAAATGAAACCGAATGCAGAAGAGAACAACAATCAGTTGATTGAACCTGAAAACCGAGAGCAATAAAGGAAGTAGCATTCAACCCGAAACCAAACCGAGACAGAATCAACCAAGACTCAACCTCACCCGAGAACCAAAGCAGGAGAAAATTGAAGACCCAATTGAACCCTAAGCCAATTAAACCAATAACCCACTCCCCAACACATACAAACCACAAAACCCAATCAACCCGAACCCAACCCAACGAAATGCCCAGAACCAACCATACAAAAAATGGAAAAACGAACCAATTGCAACCCAATAAAACCAACCACCGAACACCCACCCCAGATGAAGCATAAATCGAGAGAGAAGAAGCAAAAAAAACGCAGAGAATTCGAACCCATTAACCCAATCAAAGCACACCGAAAAAAGCACAAATAGAAGCAAGACAGTGGCTGAAATCTTACCTCGCCGAGCCGCCAACCGAAGCAGCAAACCGAGACAACAAAACAACAGAACGCCGGCTCAGACCGACCCACAGACGACCGCCCGACCATGCATAAGAAAAGACTCACTCGTTCCTCTCTGCCCGAAATGAATGAAACGCAGAAAAGAAAAACGAAGAGAAAAGGCAAAAACGACCCCAACAATAAAAGAGAACAAACGGTTTCATTAAGGGCAAAATAGGCGAGACACTGCCGCAATCCACAGTAATTTTACTCTAAATACCAGGCTTATTGATCCCGTTCTGTTCCGGCCGGAACGGCCCGTTCCAATGCAAAATCCGGGACAAAACGGCGACGTTTTTGTCCCGGTCAAAATTCCGGCCAGTTCCGGAAAATCCGGCCGGATTCCGGCCGGAACGCCCCGGTTCCGTACCGGGCGTTCCGTTCCGGGTTCATCAAAACACATGAGAAGACATTATCTGTAATTGATTTCTATCAACCCCAAGTCACTTGCTATTCTCTATATAATTGCATCATCTAAAATTCCTGTTCTGGTTTAGGTAAGGTTAATCCGAGAAACATCCAAGGAATGAGAGGAATATACCTCCTTTATGCAGTTCATAAACTAACTTGCTGTCACTTTTTCCAGTTATTGCAGCCACTTTATGTTGACAAGTATGAATCTATATTCTATACTTACGGGGTCTTCTTTTTTTGTCTTGCGTTTGTGTTCCTCAGCCATCGATAGCTGGGTGGCTGGGTGTGTTTGCTGTGGAGGGGGAGGCGGCTAGAGAAGAAGAAGAAAGGGTGGGTAGGGACCGTAGGGTTTGGCGGCTAGAGAAGAAGAAGAAAGGATGGGGGAAGAAAGGATGGGGCTGGGGCTGGGGCTGGGGCGGCTAGAGAAGAAGAAGAAAGGATGGGGCGGCTGAAGAAGAAGAAAAGATGGGTAGGGTTGGATGGGTAGGGTTTTATATTTTTATACTAATTATTATATAATAATAATTATTAATTATTATAATAATTAATTATTAATTATTATATAATAATAGTTAACATAAAAAATAGAGGTATTAATTTGTAATTAATTTGATTGAATTATTTGTAATGGAATGTATTTTAATTAATTATGTTTGAACTTATTGATTATTTCTTAATGTGTTCATTTTGTTTTTTTAAGTTTTTCTAACATTAAAAACAATAAGTAACATTAATTAATTTTAAAATTCAAATTCAAATTCAAATACAACAACCATAAAAAAACATAGAATTACTTGAAAAACATACAATAAGTAGCTTAAATTTCAAATATTCTGGATCTTTTAATTATAATTAAATTCATTTTTTATTTTTTATTTTTTATTTTAAAAAAATAATTTTACTGTTGGAATTTTAGAGATGTTTCTAATTTTGAGATTATGTTTGTTTGATTTTGTGTTTGTATTGTATAATTTAAAGTTCATTTATCTTGAATTTAAATTATACTTGTTAAATTAATATTTTATTTTTTTCATATATATAATTAAATAAATATAAACAGTACAAAACTGGAACGGAACGCCAGAATGCACCGAAACCGGAACGTTCCGTTCCAAACAAAAAACCGAAACGGTACCCGGAACGGATTTTACAACCATGTTAAATACACAGTACGTGCAACAGTAAAATGCACTCTGATGTAACGTGTCCTACACAGACAAGAACCTGAAGCCTACCAGCTTAGAAAAGCTCGATCAAAAGCTGCAACCACATGTTTTATGTAGAAAGTAAAAAAAATGAAGAGATTTATGAGTCAATCAAGTAGGTATATGACGTGCAGCACATATCTAATTAGCTATATGTCTTCCAATATGTTTAATCTCTTGGGTGGTCTCTATTTTTAGAATTATTTTTATTTTAATTCCTTCCCCAGTCAGAGAATTAACAAAAATTATTATATTTTTTAGCATTAAATCAAGTATTCAGGAGAATTTTATTTAATTTCTCTGCAGGGTTACTTATAAAAAATGCCCTTGTTATTGAGTTAGAAAAAATAAAAATCCCCAATCGTGAATATACATGCATGCAGGGGCAAAAGTAGTCATGTTTTCCTCGTGACAAGGACAAAATTGACAGCAAATACCTTTTTCTTCTTCTTTTTTTCGTGATTGTTTGCTGAAATTAATTATGAGCGTACTGTAATATTCGAAGTCAAGCCCACTGCTTCTTTATTGCCGTCATCCGACGTGACCTAATCCAATTTCTTTTCTTTTTGAGCATTTTATGCCCGATGTCTTTGTTCGGCCATATTTGACACTGACTTTAAAAATAATTTGAAAAAATATTGAATTTATTTTATTTTATTTTAAATTAAAGATTATTTTCATGTATTGACGTTAAAAATAATATTGATTTTAAACGTATATATTTTTTAAAATATCATTTTAATATATTTTTAAACAAAATAACTTTACCTGTCATATTTTATTTGCTCATGGGCATAATGTTTTGCCAATAGTCACATCAAATTTCACTCTCGAGCAATGAATGGTCAATTTAGGGGCATCGAGGCAGCAATACTTTTAATAGCTAGCTTATCTCGTTTGCTTTTTTGTTACTGGAGATCGTAAGTTCGGGCCTCTAGCTATACACCTTTATTTTTCAATCATTGTCTATAATATAAAAAGTAAACTGTTTTTTTTTTTAAAAAAAATCGTTTAGAATTTTCCAATAATTTGCCGGAGAATAAAGTGAAAACACACGTGTAATACATGTGACTCCTTAGAATTTTCTTGAAAAGTTTATTTTCATCTTTAATTTTCTCAAGTTAATAGATTATCACCTTGATCCCCATTATTTTTAAAAATAAATAAATAAAAGGCCTATTCCTTGTTATAATATGTGTAACTTTGAATAATGTTTTTTTTATTTTATTCACATAAAATAAAATTTTAATGTCTATTTTTTTTATAAAAAAAAATAATACACAACCAAAACATAACACGGATACTACTTATTGTGAATGAAGGCCACACGAAGCAGCCTTAACGTGGATGCTACGTTCTAGTTGTGTCCCATTTTGGTCCTCCCTGCCCTTTCTCTAGGTTTTTCCACCCTTAATTGGCCCACTTTTAAGGCATTTCTTTCTTTCTTTCTTATTTTTTGGAGTTTCAAACATTTGGACTAAAAATATTTATACGAATGAAACAATGGCGGCCAATCTACAGAGCCATCAGCTTCTCTTTCAAACTCTACAGAGCCATTACAGTGATTATAAATTATTAAATTATGCCCTCGCCCAGCTGTCAAAAAAGAATCTAATCCAACTGTCTTTCTGCGACCACGTCCACCTCTCTTGTATATAATCTCTGCACTTGCTAGCTTCTTCCCTGTCAGAAAAATGGCAGCTCCCCATCTCCATCTCTTGCTTGTTCTTTCACTCACTCTCAGTCTCTGCCTCTTCCCTGACACCGCACGGGCTCAGCTTAGACAGAATTATTATGCTAGCAGTTGCCCCAGAGTGGAGAGCATTGTTAGGGGCGTGGTTCAGAACAAAATCAAGCAAACTTTTGTTACGATTCCGGCAACTCTCCGGCTTTTCTTCCATGATTGCTTTGTTCAGGTGCTGTTTACTGGATATAATAAGTAAACAGCCGCCCGTTTCTTCATTCGTTCGTTCGTTCTCTCCTGCTTATAATCGATGTTTTGTTTCTACAGGGCTGTGATGCTTCCGTTATAGTGGCCTCCACTGCCACCAACAAGGCGGAAAAGGACCATTCTGATAATTTATCGTTAGCCGGAGATGGATTTGACACGGTGATCAAAGCCAAAGCAGCCGTTGACGCCACCCCCGGATGCAGAAACAAGGTCTCGTGCGCTGATATCCTCGCCATAGCGACGAGAGATGTTATTGCTCTGGTCAGACCATCGTATTCTTCATCTTTTTTTCCTGGTTCATTTATGGTTAATCCATGTCCATGCACTGGATCATAGTCTCTAACTGTGCTGGTGTGGCTATAAATGTGAGATTGATGCAGTCTGGTGGGCCTTCATATCCTGTTGAATTGGGACGTCTGGATGGTTTAAGCTCCACAGCTGCTAGCGTTAATGGGAAGCTGCCTCAGCCAACCTTCACTTTGAATCAGCTTACTGGTATGTTTGCTGCCAACGGGCTCACCCAAACCGACATGATTGCTCTCTCAGGTCTGATAACATGTCCTCTTGATCACCTTAATTTTCCTAATATTACGTGCTCCAATCACAATTTTTTATTTTTATCTAGGTGGGTCCTGAAATTGGATTTCCATTTTGACAGCTATTTATTTATTTATTTTAATTCACTTGAGTGTTCGAGTTAGACTATATAAATCTCCATTGATCATCATATTAGCAACTATAAAGCTTGAATATGAGACCAAAAGAGGAAAAAACATTTTAATCCCAGACTCTTATCACCGAACCACCCACTAGATAATTATTTATTTATTTATTTTTGTCATTGAAGTATCATTAATCAAACCCATATTCAACCTTTCTATACTCCTATTGTAGGTCTTTTTAAAAACAATTTAAAGATAGATTTACAAGTTCATTGAACTTATTTTTTTCTATGCATAAATTTTATAATGCACCTCCAACAATATATATAAAAAATTAGTTTTAAACAATTTAAAAAATGTGCACTGTATTGTTTGAAGATGGATCAATTGATGATTTCTTTCTTTTTTTTCATCAGCGGCACACACGCTTGGATTCTCTCATTGTAGCAAATTTGCCAACCGGATATACAGTTTTAGCAGCCAGAGACCGATCGACCCTACACTCAACAGTACATATGCAAAAACACTGCAATCTCTGTGCCCCAGAAATGTTGACCCCAGAATAGCCATCAACATGGACCCAAACACTCCCAGAACCTTCGACAACATGTACTACAAGAACCTTATCCAGGGAATGGGCCTCTTCACCTCTGATCAAGTTCTATTTACAGACTCCAGGTCCAAGCCCACTGTTAATAAATGGGCCACTGACTCAAAGGCCTTTCAACAAGCCTTTATCACTGCCATGACAAAGTTGGGCCGCGTCGGTGTCAAGACCGGTGCAAATGGGAAAATTCGTCAAGACTGCGCCGTTTTGGCTTAAATGGAATTTGGTCAACAAGGCTGGTGCTTGAACCCATCTTCGGCTCCACATTTTGCTCACATTACATGCTGCAACTCTGAAAAAACAGAGGAAATAAGATTTTTTTTTCTCTTTAATATTTGTTCTGGAGTGATTGTGATTTTAATAAGGAAACGACAGTGCTTACCAACAGAGAGAAAAAAAAATTGATTTGACTGCAGTAAAATAAATAATTCAATTATTTCTATAATTTATTAAATTATTTTAAAAACATATGTCAAATTACTCTGAAATAGTAATAATAATAATAATAATAATAATAAAAGTTTGCTAAATTTCCTAACAGAGACAAAATTGAAGAAAAGGAGAGGAAAAGGAGAGGAGACGCAAAATCAAAGAATAGTATACTCTTAGAACGTGAAGAGAAATCCCATATAACAAAATAAAACTTATGTTTACTTTTGTTGTGGTTATGAATAGTATCATCTTCAAAAGTTTAATTTCATCCTAGAAATTTTAAAAATTTCAATCTTGATCCCTAGATTTTCTAAGTTTTGCACTTTTTACTCTTATAATTTTAGGTGCTTACGTTTTGATACTAAAACTTCATATCTGTCATGTATCAATCCCTAAATGTCGGGAAAATTGACTCTGATCATTGAATCCTTGAAGTTATTATAAATATAAAATATTAAGATGATTATCATTATTATTTGTGGTTTTGATCCTCTATATAAAAAATTCAATTTCACATTAAAATAAAGAAAAAGAAAATGGAAAAGAAATAAGATTTTTTTATGTTAGTAAATATATCCTTAATTTTGAAGACCGTGAGTGTTGAACTATAAACATTTCTATATTTTATATTTTTGTATGCAAAATGACATTGCAATGCTTCTTTTTTTACCAAAAAAAATAAAAAGGTAAAAAAAAACATTTGGGATTTCTCTTAAAAAGTGTCATTGTTGACTCGAGAAATTAATAACGGGGATTGGAATCTGTAAGTACTCTATAGCTATCAAAACAATCCTAGTTAAAATTGATATTGTATTTACCTTGTAATAAATCACTTTATTTATGTAAATTATATTTATCATTAATACCAACATTTTTTTATTCTATTTGATTAATGAATTTAGAATAAAGATAAAGTTTTTAGAGCAAAAATATTTTGTAAATAAATTATTTACAATTATGAAGATTTATATTATATGAAATAATTATTTATAGTCAATTATCTATTAAGATTGAATATTAATTAGAGTTATTGAGATTGATACATTTTATGTTTTTTTATTTGAAAAAAAAGAGCAATTGTTTGTGTAAATTGAGTTATAAGAAATACCTCAAAGTAATATGTAAGTGTTTGCCTAGAACATATTCCCACATAAGGACTCACCAAGGATATTTCATTTATGTCTATGAAAAGTGACACGAAAACCTCCCAACATATATTGAAATCATATTTGAATAGTTTGCAATTTGACCCAACAAGTACTTGTCTTAGATAACCAAAGTTATATACAATGATCACTTCTATTTTATGTCTATAAAACGATGTACAAAAATAGTATAAAATCACAAAAGGTTTATCAATACTACAAAGAGTTTACAAATTTAATCAAGAATTTAGTATGATAATTACCCAATCAGACAAAATAAAGCAAGAATGTTGACTTCTTTATTAAAAATATCTTACCTCAAAAAGTCTCTATAAATGAGTAGTTCTAATAAAAAAAAATCCTAAGCCTAATAGGATTATCCGTAATGGATGTGGATAAACCTAATAAATAATAATAATTCAATTAACTCAAATTTAAATAAAGGCTCTAAAATCTCTAAAAGCCTAATAATAACTAAAAATAAATATAACAATAACTCAACTAATCTAAATAAGACTAAAGTCATTTTTGTAATTTGTTGGCAAAATCAAAGCTCAACTTCAAATACATGATTTCTCTCGTATTAATGATTTGTATGTTTTGCAATGTATCATTGTAAAGATATGGGTGTTGACTTTTCAATTCAACTAGAATTGCATTAAAATTCCTTTTATAGCTCAGTTATGACCAAAATAGTAGTGAAAGACCAAAACTAGCAAATTTAAATCTTATTAGTCCAATCTTTTTGTAATGTTTGAATGCCTACCGATAAGTCCTTCTTGAACATGAATTAAAATAATCAAAAATATTTCTTGATTATTTAATATTCTTGAAGACTACTTTATTCCATGTGTCTTGAAGAAATTCATTGAAAACCTTTTTAAACCTATAGCCTTAAGTCTTGTCATTGGACAAACTTTAATCTCCAATGTCTAAATGCACTTAGACTTGGTGTTACCTCCAATCAATATCATTATAATATAATTCTTTCACATTGTAACAACCCTACAATTTTTTTTTTTCTCCTATTTGTTAAAAAATTTTTTTTTTTTCCTCGCCGAAATTTCTAACGAAATTTCGGCAGAGTCTCCCCTATATCGGGAGATCCCAAATTATCCATAACACAACCTGCTCACAATTTGAATCTCATCTCATCCACAATCACATCCATTCCATAAACATTCCATTAATGAGATGAAATTCGTACAAACATTTACTAATTACGATTTCCCAATTGAAATCTTATATTAGAAATAAACATGCAGGGATATAAGTTTACATTCATAACCTACTAGTGGAATTTACAAATCTACACAAAAAGGGGCGAATGAAAATTATGCATTCATTACATTGATTTATCCTAAACACATCTTAAATTAGAGTGCATCCCCATGGTTCTTTGCAAAAGTAGGTCTTCTTATATTAGATTCCCTAGACCCCTCATGGCTGTGACGTCCCGCAGCAGTACAGACATTTAAGAAATGCGATTACTTAATGATAGTACTAATAACTTTGACTAAATGACTTATCCGTTAAAAGAACCATTGACAAGTTGTAATTTCTACGTATACATAGCAAGTCACTGGTAAAATTCAGAGGTTCTCCATTTTTCCTCCATTTCAAGTAACAATATCTTTACTCCAACTATTCTCATAAGGTACTAAATTCTGAGCTGTAACAAATCAATTATCTATTCATTTGTTCCGGCCATCCTTTCGGATGCCATTAGCCGAAGCTAATCAATCATTTGTTCCGGCCATCCATTTCGGATGCCATTAGCCGAAGCTAATCAATCATTTGTTCCGGTCATCCATTTCGGATGCCATTAGCCGAAGCTAATCAATCATTTGTTCCGGCCATCCTTTCGGATGCCATTAGCCGAAGCTAATCAATCATTTGTTCCGGTCATCCATTTCGGATGCCATTAGCCGAAGCTAATCAATCATTTATTCCGGCCATCCTTTCGGATGCCATTAGCCGAAGCTAATCAATCATTTGTTCCGGTCATCCATTTCGGATGCCATTAGCCGAAGCTAATCAATCATCATTCATTTTTTTTTTCCACATTTAAACATTCACCCATCTAATAATAACTCTAACGCATCTAAATAATAATCAACTTAAAATACTTCTTACGTGCCGTATACAAAAGAGGCGTAATTCACCTACCTGCTCTACTTCTGGGCTGTTCTGGTCTGGAAGATGGTTCAATCCCCACTGCACCGCCTGCGACGTCAATGTCCAAAAATCAGTATATTTCTATTTTCAATTCCGCATTCGTCACCATACTTATTTCAACAATTTTAGCCAAAACATGCCTAACATTCTCAGCAAAATTACACCTATCTTCATCACAATTCATCAACAATTTCCAACAAAATACACATTTAATCCCATAATTTCAGCACATAACCTATCAATAGAATCCCAACAAAATCACGCATTTTAACCATAATTTTAGCCCATAATTCATCAACACAATACACATTCAATCCCATAATTTTAGCACATAACCTATCAATAAAATCCCAACATAAACACACATTTCAACCATAATTTCAGCCCATAATTCATAAACAAAATACACATTCAATCCCATAATTTTAGCACATAACCTATCAATAAAATCCCAACATAAACACACATTTCAACCATAATTTCAGCCCATAATTCATAAACAAAATACACATTCAATCCCATAATTTTAGCACATAACCTATCAATAAAATCCCAACATAAACACACATTTCAACCATAATTTCAGCCCATAATTCATAAACAAAATTCCAACAAAACACACATTAAATCCCAAAAATTTCAACACATAACCTACTTTTTCCCTTTCTTCTTCCTCTCGGCAAAACCCCCCCCTTTTTTTTTTCTCTAAGTCACAATTCCTCACACACCTTCACCAATTCCTCTCCCTTGATTTGGCCAAATGTTCGGCTGTGAGGAGTGGAAATGGAGAGGGTTCGGCTGGGCAGAGGGAAGAGAAGAGATGGTTTGGTTGAGATGGGAAGAGAAGAGATGGTGTTCGGTTAAGAAGTGTTCGGTTGAGAAGGAAAGAGTCGGTTGGGATGGGAAGGGAAGAGATGGTGTTCGGTTGAGAAGGAAGGAGTCGGTTGGGATGGGAAGGGAAGAGATGGTGTTCGGTTGAGAAGGAAGGAGAGGAAAATTCGGCTGGGAAGGAAAAAGAAAGGAAAGGGTTCTTTTGGCTGGAGAGAAAAGAGGAATGGAGGTGACGGGAAAGAAAATAAGAAATCCCTCACTCCTTCTTTCTCCTTATATTTATTTTTCTGAACCGGTTTTGCTCTTTTTTTTTTTTTTTTTGTGGATGTTTACATTCTCCCCCACTAAAATATGAATTTCGTCCTCGAAATTCAAGGGATTTTACATTCCATACCTGGTATTTTGAATAATTCTGGGTACTTTTTCCTCATCTCATCCTCCCTCTCCCAAGTTTCCTCTTCTATTTGAGCATTTCGCCATAAAATTCTGATAATAGGGATCTTTTTGTTTCGCAACTCCTTTTCACCCTTATCTAGTATCCTTGCGGGCCTCATTTCCAGTGTTAAGTCCTCATTTACTTCAACTGGGATCTGGGGTAGAATTCTGGCAGGATCCACATCAGCCTTTCTTAATAAGGAGACATGGAACACATCATGGACCTTAGCTAACTGCGGAGGCAAGTCTACTTTGTAGGCTACTGGTCCCACACGCCGTAGGATTTTGAAGGGTCCGATGAACCGAGGGGTTAATTTTCCTTTCAATCCAAACCGCAATATGTTTTTCCATGGGGCTACCTTTAAGTACACTTGATCCTCCGTACTAAATTCAAGGGGTCTCCTCCTCACATCAGCATACTTCTTCTGTCTATCCTGTGCGGCTTTGATGCGATCCCGGATAATTCTCACTTTTTCAGTGGTTACTTGGACCAACTCTGCACCATATAACTTCCGATCTCCAGTTTCTTCCCAGCACAGAGGTGTTCTGCACCTCCTACCGTACAAGGCTTCATAAGGGGCCATCCCTATTGTGGCTTGGTAACTATTGTTATAGGTGAATTCTATTAATGCCAGGTGTTCTTCCCAGTTTCCCCCAAATTCTAGTACACAGGATCTTAACAAGTCTTCCAAGACCTGGATGACCCTTTCTGATTGACCATCCGTTTGGGGATGAAACGCAGTGCTCATATCCAATCTGGTCCCTAGAGCTTGTTGTATACTGGGCCAAAGTCGAGAGGTGAATCTAGGATCCCGATCCGATACAATGGACACTGGAATCCCATGAAGTCGTACCACCTCACTTATGTAGATCTTGGCAAGCTTGTCCACTGAGTCAGTCATCTTTATAGGTAAGAATAGCGCGGATTTCGTCAACCGATCCACTATGACCCATATTGCGTCATTTCCTTTTCTCCCCTTAGGAAATCCCGACACAAAATCCATCGTTATCATCTCCCATTTCCACTCTGGAATTTGTAATGGTTGTAGTGGTCCCGCAGGCCTTTGGTGTTCAACCTTGACTTGTTGACATATCCCGCACTTTGACACATACTCAGCTATTTCTCTTTTCATGTTCGGCCACCAATAGAGAAGTTTCAGGTCTCGATACATCTTAGTGCTGCCAGGATGTATGGAGAATTTGGACTCATGAGCTTCTTGTAGAACCATCCGCTTGATTGTTCCGTCATTAGGTACGTACAATCTTTGTCCCATCATCAAGGACCCATCCTTTGCTATTCTAAATTTCATTTCCTCACCCGCTTCCACATTCCTCCTAATCTTGGATCCAACTTCATCCTGGAATTGAGCTTGTAGTATTTGTTCCCGATATGTAGGTCGCACCAAAAGTTGAGCTACCAATCCACCTCCGACATTAACGTCTAAATTTGCACCCATCTTTTTTAATTTTGCCAACTGCCGCTCCTCCCCTACCGTTGCCCCTTCTAGGGTGGCTTTATTTTTTCGACTGAGGGCATCTGCCACCACATTTGCCTTTCCCGGATGATATTCTATGGTGCAATCATAATCCTTAATGAGCTCTACCCACCTTCTCTGTCGCATATTCAACTCTTTTTGCGACATTAGGTACTTCAGGCTCTTATGATCGGTGAAAATTTGAGTTCGAGACCCATACAAATAATGTCTCCATATCTTTAAAGCAAACACCACAGCAGCCAACTCCAGATCGTGCACCGGGTAATTCACCTCATGAGTCTTTAACTGTCTTGATGCATAGGCAATCACCTTTCCATGTTGCATCAGGACACACCCCAAACCTTTTCCCGAAGCATCACTATAAACAACAAAACCTTCTGTCCCTGAGGGAAGGGTTAACACTGGAGCGGTGGTGAGCCTTCTTTTCAATTCCTGGAAACTCCTTTCACACTCTTCCGACCATACCCATTTCTTATTCTTTCGAGTCAGCTGAGTCAAAGGTGTCGAAATCAAAGAAAAGCCTTCGATGAACCTCCGATAGTATCCTGCAAGTCCCAAAAAGCTACGTATTTCGGTAACTGAAGTCGGCCTTTCCCATCTCAAGACTGCTTCAACTTTTTGAGGATCTACAAAAACACCTTCCGCCGAAATGACATGTCCTAGAAACGTCACTCTCTTCAGCCAAAATTCACATTTACTTAGTTTCGCATGTAATTGATGCTCTCTCAAGGTTTGCAAGATTTGCCTCAAGTGTCCTTCGTGCTCCGTGAAAGACTTCGAGTATACCAGTATGTCATCAATGAATACTACTACAAACTTATCAAGACAGGGTTGGAAAACCCGATTCATCAAGTCCATGAAGAAAGCTGGAGCGTTCGTCAATCCAAACGGTAACACTAAAAATTCATAGTGTCCATAACGAGTTCTAAATGCAGTCTTTGTTACATCAGCCCCTTTTATCTTCATCTGGTAATACCCTGATCTCAGGTCTATTTTTGAAAACACCCTTGCTCCTTTTAATTGGTCAAACAAATCATCGATCCGAGGTAACGGATACTTGTTCTTCATTGTTATTTTGTTCAACTGTCGATAATCAATACAGAGCCTATGAGTTCCATCTTTCTTTCTCACAAATAGGACCGGCGCTCCCCATGGAGAATTACTGGGTCGAATGAACCCTTTGTCTAACAATTCTTGTAGTTGGGTCTTTAACTCGTTCAGCTCTGTTGGGGCCATCCTGTAAGGTTGCTGCGATATGGGTGGGACTCCAGGAAAAGTGTCTATGGACACCTCTATCTCCCGCTCTGGGGGTAATCCTGGTAACTCCTCGGGAAACACATCCGGAAATTCTCTCACCACATTAATATCTTTCAATTGTGGCCTTTCGTCATTGGAATTTAAAATATATGCGAGGTACCCTATACACCCTTTTCTCAATAGTTTCTGGGCTGTTACCATCGATATTATGACCGCCGGTTTGAACACCCTCTCTCCTTCAAAAATCTTTCTCTCTCCTTTTGGGGTTTGGAAAGTAACAGTTTTCGCAAAACAATCCATTAGAGCCTTGTATTTATTTAACCAATTCATGCCTAGAATTAAGTCAAAATCATGCAGCCCCAAGGGAATCAAGTCTACTTCTGTTTCGCACCCAGACAGGCTAATCCCCACATTCAAATATACAACATCAGTTTCAACCATGTTCCCCATAGGAGTTCTAATTAAAAATCCCCTCTCTACCATTTCTACTTCCTTTCCCAATTTAGTGACAATCTTTTCATTAATGAAAGAGTGGGTGGCACCAGGATCAAACAACACATGCACATTAAAATCATTTAATTGTAGAGTACCTGCCACCACATCCGATGCAGCCCTGACATCCTCCTGTGTCAGATGAAAGACCCTTCCCGGGGTCCTATCATTCTGTACTCTCATTCTTCCTCGACTGGGGGTTGCTCCTGATTGAGAAGATCTCACTGGCCTGTTCACTGTGACTGACTGTTGGGAGCTCTGACCAGGCTGTCTATAACTTTGTACTTGTTCGGTGTCCCTTTTCGGGCAGTCTCTCTTGAAATGTCCTCTTTCACCACAGTAATGACACCCTTGACTCAGATACTGACAATTCCTCCACCTATGTCCTTCACCTTTGCACACAAAGCATCGCCCGGGGGAAACTGAGCAGTCCCACGGATGTTTTTGTCCACATTTTATACAAAATGGGTAATCCACCCCCTTGCGGTCACCCGTTCCTGTTGAGATGTTTTCCTTTGCGTGTGATTGTCCGATCATCATCCTCCCACTTGACTGTCGGGGAGACGGAAACATCAAACTCCCTCTTTTCCTGTACTGATCATGCTCTCCGCTTTTCCCTTTTTTCGGAAATGGTGGTCTACTGCTGTAAAAATCCCCCTCTCTCCTTTTGCTTATACCCTGATGTCCCCCCTGACTCTCTCCAATGCAAGCCTCCAAAGCTTGAGCAACTTCAATTAATTCTCTAACTGTTTTAAACCGTAGGGCAATTAATCCTTGTCTCAGATCCTGTCGCAATCCATCTCTCAACTTTTCAATCATATGCTCCTCTGTCGGCACATAATGTGGGGCGAACAACGATAGATCATGAAACCTCCGTTCATACTCCAATACCGACATATCCCCCTGCTTTAAAGCCAAGAACTCTTGTTCTTTCACCTTACGATGGTATCTAGAATAAAACTGACTTTCAAATTCTGTCTTGAAGTCACTCCATACTAATGTCTCAGCTGCACGTCTCATCTGAACCGTTTCCCACCAAGTCATGGCCCTATCAGACAGTAGCTGAGCAGCACAGTTTACCATCAAACCCTCAGGTATGCTTATTTGAGTCAAGGTCTTCTCTACCTTTCTAATCCATCTCCCGGCTATTTCTGCATCATGCTCCCCCGAAAACGGTTCACAGCCCATTTCCCTCATACTTTTGACTAAACGTACCAATGGTACCACGTTATCCGTGGCAGTGCTAAGTATAGGGGCTGCTTGTGGAATCTACGTGGTGGAAATTGTTCGTGTTGTTGCACCAGCCATGCCTTCCATCACTGCTTTAACTATTTGTGCAAGAAGTCCCGGGTCTACCGATTGTGAGGGCACACCAGTTGGAATAGCTGATGGTTGTGTTTCTGATCTTTCTTGCCTCTCTGTTGCAACTGGAGGTACTTCCCTTGTCTCATTAGGTCTTTCTTCTTCCTCTGTAACCCCAGCTTCCCTTTGCAAAATTTCAGGTAATATCATTGGAGCATGAGATGCCGTATCATCCAAAGGATCTTCGTTTTGCCAGCCCTGAGCACTTTGGTTCCCGCCTCTCCTTTCGAAAGAGGGCGGCTCAGTTCGTGTTCCTTGCCGGGTGCGTACCATCCTGAAATTCACCAGAGTAATGGAATCATCATAAATCCTCAGGATCAATACCAGGGGCTCTGATACCAACTGTAACAACCCTACAATTTTTTTTTTCTCCTATTTGTTAAATTTTTTTTTTTTTTTTTCCCTCGCCGAAATTTCTAACGAAATTTCGGCAGAGTCTCCCCTATATCAGGAGATCCCAAGTTATCCATAACACAACCTGCTCACAATTTGAATCTCATCTCATCCACAATCACATCCATTCCATAAACATTCCATTAATGAGATGAAATTCGTACAAACATTTACTAATTACGATTTCCCAATTGAAATCTTATATTAGAAATAAACATGCAGGGATATAAGTTTACATTCATAACCTACTAGTGGAATTTACAAATCTACACAAAAAGGGGCGAATGAAAATTATGCATTCATTACATTGATTTATCCTAAACACATCTTAAATTAGAGTGCATCCCCATGGTTCTTTGCAAAAGTAGGTCTTCTTATATTAGATTCCCTAGACCCCTCGTGGCTGTGACGTCCCTGCAGCAGTACAGACATTTAAGAAATGCGATTACTTAATGATAGTACTAATAACTTTGACTAAATGACTTATCCGTTAAAAGAACCATTGACAAGTTGTAATTTCTACGTATACATAGCAAGTCACTGGTAAAATTCAGAGGTTCTCCATTTTTCCTCCATTTCAAGTAACAATATCTTTACTCCAACTATTCTCATAAGGTACTAAATTCTGAGCTGTAACAAATCAATTATCTATTCATTTGTTCCGACCATCCTTTCGGATGCCATTAGCCGAAGCTAATCAATCATTTGTTCCGGCCATCCATTTCGGATGCCATTAGCCGAAGCTAATCAATCATTTGTTCCGGTCATCCATTTCGGATGCCATTAGCCGAAGCTAATCAATCATTTGTTCCGGTCATCCATTTCGGATGCCATTAGCCGAAGCTAATCAATCATTTGTTCCGGTCATCCATTTCGGATGCCATTAGCCGAAGCTAATCAATCATTTGTTCCGGCCATCCTTTCGGATGCCATTAGCCGAAGCTAATCAATCATTTGTTCCGGTCATCCATTTCGGATGCCATTAGCCGAAGGTAATCAATCATCATTCATTTTTTTTTCCACATTTAAACATTCACCCATCTAATAATAACTCTAACGCATCTAAATAATAATCAACTTAAAATACTTCTTACGTGCCGTATACAAAAGAGGCGTAATTCACCTACCTGCTCTACTTCTGGGCTGTTCTGGTCTGGAAGATGGTTCAATCCCCACTGCACCGCCTGCGACGTCAATGTCTAAAAATCAGTATATTTCTATTTTCAATTCCGCATTCGTCACCATACTTATTTCAACAATTTTAGCCAAAACATGCCTAACATTCTCAGCAAAATTACACCTATCTTCATCACAATTCATCAACAATTTCCAACAAAATACACATTTAATCCCATAATTTCAGCACATAACCTATCAATAGAATCCCAACAAAATCACGCATTTTAACCATAATTTTAGCCCATAATTCATCAACACAATACACATTCAATCCCATAATTTTAGCACATAACCTATCAATAAAATCCCAACATAAACACACATTTCAACCATAATTTCAGCCCATAATTCATAAACAAAATACACATTCAATCCCATAATTTTAGCACATAACCTATCAATAAAATCCCAACATAAACACACATTTCAACCATAATTTCAGCCCATAATTCATAAACAAAATACACATTCAATCCCATAATTTTAGCACATAACCTATCAATAAAATCCCAACATAAACACACATTTCAACCATAATTTCAGCCCATAATTCATAAACAAAATTCCAACAAAACACACATTAAATCCCAAAAATTTCAACACATAACCTACTTTTTCCCTTTCTTCTTCCTCTCGGCAAAAACCCCCTTTTTTTTTCTTCTCTAAGTCACAATTCCTCACACACCTTCACCAATTCCTCTCCCTTGATTTGGCCAAATGTTCGGCTGTGAGGAGTGGAAATGGAGAGGGTTCGGCTGGGCAGAGGGAAGAGAAGAGATGGTTTGGTTGAGATGGGAAGAGAAGAGATGGTGTTCGGTTAAGAAGTGTTCGGTTGAGAAGGAAAGAGTCTGTTGGGATGGGAAGGGAAGAGATGGTGTTCGGTTGAGAAGGAAAGAGTCGGTTGGGATGGGAAGGGAAGAGATGGTGTTCGGTTGAGAAGGAAGGAGTCGGTTGGGATGGGAAGGGAAGAGATGGTGTTCGGTTGAGAAGGAAGGAGAGGAAAATTCGGCTGGGAAGGAAAAAGAAAGGAAAGGGTTCTTTTGGCTGGAGAGAAAAGAGGAATGGAGGTGACGGGAAAGAAAATAAGAAATCCCTCACTCCTTCTTTCTCCTTATATTTATTTTTCTGAACCGGTTTTGCTCTTTTTTTTTTTTTTTGTGGATGTTTACACACATACTAAATCCTAAAAGTCTAGTATTCAAAGCATTAAGAAGAACATATCTTTGTATAATGCATATGCAACTAAATCTTCTTTACCACCTGAAGAACCTTGTTTAAATTTGATGATAATAGAAATATCTCAATAAGCCCCACTCACTTAGCATGTTTATAATTCATCTTACATTGACTTTTCAAGTGTCTTAAAGATAGCTGATCAATATGAAACACAAACCCTTGAGGCCAAAGGTAATATTACCAAATCTAAAAAGTATTTACTGATACATACAATACTTTATAATATCTTGGATTGTTTAAAGTTGCATCATTAGACTTTTCACTTAGTTTAATTTCTAACTAATGATCCTTAATGTGTGTGACCCATTAGGTTCCTAATATGTTGGACCAAATATAAATTCTAATTAAATAATTTAATTTATTACCAATTTATTAATTTAGATTTGAAAATCTGTACATCGTCTAACAATATGTCACGATCCCTTAAATATTAGAAATATTATTATTGGTTTGACTTAACTTTTCAGTGATCGGTTTCTCAATGTAATTAATATCATTTCATCAATAATATTCTTATTTAACATTAAAGCATACATCATATTTGTTGTCTACATAATAATTTTTTATCCTTTAAATAAAATTTAAAACTCTATTTATATCTCATTTCATCTTGGCCAAGGATTCTTGAGTTAATATTATTTAAGAATAGATGAGGTATTATTTCTAATTTACCTAGGGTGATGAGTTCTTTTTTCACAACTCAAGTAATTTCATATTGTCCATATCATATCTAATGTTTGTCTCTTCATTACCTCGATTAAGATAACATGTAACAAGATTAAAGCATAAAATTCTCTATATAAAATAACTTACACAATCGTTACATGAGTTTTTCCATAAACATAGGTGATTTTTTCATATGAAATTCTCTTGAAGATCAATTTAGTGTACATGTCGTATGACACACACTTATATATTAATTTTAGGTATCCTTGAAACTTAACTTATGAGAATAAATGCTTACTTTTATAAAGAAAAGAATAAATATATAGTATTTAAGAGAGCATTGACCAAAAATATTTTAGGAACAATGTTTTGATGCAATAGAAATTCTATAATTACAACTTTATAATTTTTCTTACAAAACATATGTGTCCCATAAAATTTATCCTTCCTCTAGATTCATAAATCAAATATTGGACTCACTAATCTACTATTATATAAATATTAAATATAAATTAAACTTTTATTGAGAATAAATATGTATTTACATGAATATAATAATGTCAGTTGTAACCAATCAATTGGTTAAAAGGCATATTAAACTAACAAAATTTAATTAAGTATGACTTGATAAAAATATATTTTAGAAATTAAATACTATAATATAATTAATATAGAGATTACATTTCTAGACCAGGAAAAATCAAGTAAGGACTTGACTGAGTTAATTTCTAAAATTGTCCTTAATTAATATAAGGATATTATATTTTACCAATTTTTAGGGTTTTCATATACTTTTTATAAATAGTAAGTCATGCCTCTTTTTTTTATTTGGTTGTTTGTTAGATGAAAAACCTACATAAGTTATATAATAGAGAGTTAACATTCTAGAAATATCAATCTCTCTCACTAATAAAGATTGAAGATATTTCTCAATAATATCTAAACAACTCTAGATATGTCTAATGGAATTCTAGGGACTCCTGAATAATTTTTATGTATTGTTTCCACTACATGTATGATATTTGAGAACCTGACAATATTCATAAATCCCAATTCACTATCCTTAACTCATATTAAAGGATAACCATGTTCAATGAGTAATTTTCAATCATTGTAACTCACACATAATATTATCATTTCATCCAGTATTTCATTTCAATAATCATAACGAAAATTCATATTAATCATATATTTTCACAGTTATTAAAATAAGTCTATAAACCATACCTTATCTTAATTACTATCTTTGATTCATTTAAATATACTAAACTTATGCCTTAAGTTATACTCTAGCCTTTCATCATTACAATCGACTCATTTTCACGTAATCATCCTCACCATTAATGCACAATTAATGTGTACATCATATCATATCATCCTTTCTTAAAAGCAATAATACTTATATAATTTTGCCTTGAACGCATAACATTTATATTTTGTTTTTTTATATTAGCCCCTGTTTATGCGGCTGACTTATTATTTTCATATTAGCCCTCAATCATATGGATGACATATTTTACCATATTGAGTCTTCATCCAAACAATTAATATTAAATTTGATAGGATAAGTCTGTCTAAACAACCAACTTTAATTTAAAACCACAAGTCTCCATACAAATGGTTGACTTTGATTTAATTTTATAAGTCTTAATCTAAATTATTGACTTTAATTTTAAAACACAAGTCTCCATCTAACCAACCAATTGTAATTTAATTACATAAGTTTTTATCCAAATGATTGACCTTAATTTTATTAAGTTTTTCTATAATTTTTTTTTAAAAACTTATTACATAAATAAAATTAATAAAATTCTTTACGAGAAAAATAATTTAATTAAAGGAGAAGGAAATGAATAACTACCTAGAGTTTTATATTAAGTGTGCTCCTTTATGAGTCTCACTTCTAAAATCCCTCTTAAAATTCCCAATAATACATCCTGAATTAATACTTAGCCTTCTAATTTTTTATATATAGACAAGAAGAATACTTTTAGAGGGAGTGTCCATATCTTAACTCTCTATGTTTCTATTGTGGAGAGGTTAGATAGAGGAAGAAAGAGTTCCCACACACAAGTACTGAGGAGACTTAGAGTAAAAAATAAGACAACCAATATAGAGTCATAAGGAGTTAGTGAGCATTAATAGGTTAGGTAGAGTAACTCAGTCGGGAATCGGTACCAACCAAGGTCAAGCTAGAAAATATAGAGAAAGGAATTAGGGGGGAGTTTTCAACATACCTTACGAGCAGGTCGAAACAACTTCAAATGTTATGAAAAGTAAATTTTTATTAGTCTCTCAATCAATGCATGTTTTAATTGATCGAGGTGTAACACATTTTCTTATAGCTAGGAAAATTGAACATAAACTATAGGCCCCGTTTGTTTGCTGGAAAGTGGTTTCCTTTTGGAAAGTGGTTTCCGATGTTTGGCAGTGTTATGGAAAATGAATTGGAAAACACTTTCCAGTGTTAGTTTGTGTTATGAAAAATGAACTGGAAAATAATTTATTAATAAATTAATTTTTTTTTCAAGTTTATTAAAATAATGAGGAACAAATCTTACAAATTAAAAAGTTGAATGAGAATGAAATTGAAAAAAAATATAATTTCATAAATTATCTCAAATAAAATAAATAATAATCAAAATAATAGAGATCAAATATAAAAAATTAAAAAAAAATGAAAGATGAATAAATTAAAATAATAATAATTAACATTTCATAAATTATTTCAAATAAAATAAGTAACAATAAAAAAAATGAGGATCAAATTTGATAGATAAAAAATTTCAATAAAAAAATGATAAGAAAAAAGCAAATAGCAATTATAAAAATAAGGACCAAAATTAATATAAAAATTAAATTTTAAGAGATGGAATTGAAAAATAAATATTCACAACTTTTCACAACTTATATAGCAATCAAAAGTTTGAGGATCAAATTTGATATAATCAGCAAATAATGACATTTCTAAATTTTTCACAACTTCCGGAAAGTGTTTTCCGCCCAAATTTTCCAGGAAAACACTTTCCTGAAAACCAAGCTAAATTTTTCTTTGACTGGAAAATGTTTTCCGTTGACCAACTTTTCTAATGGCAAACAAACACAGGAAAGTTTGGAAAGTGGTTTCCCGGAAACCACTTTCCAGCAAACAAACGGGGCCTATATGAATAACTAAGAAGAATAAAAAAAGACCTTTGAAATTAGCACACTTATAAGGGATATGGATGTGTAAGATCACTATTAGGGGTCAAGATATGACAATAGATTTTATACCTTTAAAATTAAAAGATTTTAATGTAATTCCGGGAATGTATCGCACGACATCCAAGAGGGTCTTGTTGGTGTTGAGGAGTCGTCACCTAGTTCTCCAGGACAGCTAGAAAAACCTGGGTGAACTGGTCTCATCAAAGATTCAAAGGTAGGAGACTGATTGCGTAAAATGAAGATATTAACACTCTTAGTACGACTTACCTGAGGTAAACTGCATTGCGTATTTTTCATGTGATTATCATTTCGATGGGTAGTATTTATTCACGTGAATAAATCATGCTTTTGAATTTTTATTATGGACTCGTGTACCCAAATAAAATATTAGAAAAAAGATGCAAGTAGATGCTCTAAAATGGATCATCTATCCTGGAAAGCGAATGAGTTTTCAGCAATTCATGAATCGTAAAAATCGATCACCGCAAGATAACTCCTCTAAGAATTTTTTGATCATTTCAAGATATTTAAATTTTAGCCTAATTGTAGTTCCAACAATTATTATCTGAATTTACACCATTAATTCTCGTGAATTAAGTTTGTGAATTATTTAAATATAGGCCAAATTCTTGAGGATTAAAAAAATTGGTTATTAAATCTTAAAACTCGTGCAAAACATATTTTTTGTTTTTTTATATGAAAATATTAAATGATGCTTCTTTTGTGTTTTTATAGGCTTTGGCCATATGCAAATAAAACATATTTGTTTTTTGTATATTTTATGAAATAAAAGTCAAATACAACACACATTCTTTTTATTATTTTTCATTACATTTTAAAAATTAAATAACATTTACAAACAATAATTAAAAAAAATAATAGTTCGAATAAAAACATAAACATATAAAATTACAAAAAAAACCTTGGGAACAATGTCAAAACATTGTGGTAGTGCAGGAACTGTGGCGGTGGCGGCATTGTTCCATGCACCAGCGTCACTAGAGAGAAATTCATCATTGTTGTTAATTCCATAAATAAGAATGGTCAAATTTTGTGTCAATGAGTTTCATTTCATGAGAAAAGTTTAACCTAAATGTTTTATTATCATTCTCCTTGCTCAAGAAGATAGATCTAACTACGACAATAATTTTAGTAATTTGTCTTTTGTGGTCAGTGATAGGTTTTTCAAGTTATATAGGGTGTTTTGTGTTAAAATGGATTGAAAATGTTTTTTAATTGAAATAATTAAACCCTAATTTTACAATGACCCTTGGTAATTAAAATATACAAAAAAACAAATGACATGTTTTTGTCTTATAACAAAATAAATAGGGTTGACATTGTCTATCCCTTTTAATAAATAAATAAAATAAGCCTAGACACGCTGGATGAGCTTTTTTTTAAAGCCTAGCCCATACATACAACTGACTTCTCTTTAATAAAACAGATTATTGAACCAAATTTAGTTCATTATTTAGGTAATAGTTTAACCAATTAATCCATAACATCCAATCTCTTATTATTTTTTGTTTAATGTTTATTCCGTCTCTTAATTTGTTTTTTTAAATAAAATTTCATTTTTTTTATTGATTACATATATATATTTATTTAATTTAAATATAAAAAAATGCAATTTCATCTTTCATTGTTTATGATTTCCCTTTATTATCTTGACACCATGTCTGTCACAAATTTTTAACTTAAGAAAAACATTTTGTTCATATAATTAAAAAATAATAATCTCTATTTTGTTTTTTAATCAATTATTTTTCAATATAAAAAAATAAAAATATCAAAACACCTTTGATTAACCATGTTATTTTTTTTTATTCTAAAAATATTTTAACAAAAAATTACAAAATGAATCAATAATAATAAAAAAATCATGCTGAATAAAAAACAATTAAATTTTACATCCAAGATCACAGACAATTAATATCAAGATCATAGACTTTAAATATCAAGATCATAGACGTGACTACAATGTGGTGAATAATGAAATGAAGCGTGACAGGAAATCTCCGCTGCCTTTTTTAGTGTATTTATATTTACACTCTAAGCCACGTGGCGAACGGGAAATGAAAATCTCTGCAAAAGTTTGTTGTAGAGGCCACCTGGGGAAGGAAATCTCTCAAAAGCAAGCAGAGCTCGAAATCGGCACTCTCTATCTGGATCTGCCTCTGGAAAAAATAAGAGAAGAAAAAGGAAGTTAGATCGAGAGATCGTAAGGAAGAAAAATGGGAGTAGAATTTGAGAGTTCAAAATGGGAACCGAATTTATCACTCTACGGATTCATAATAATGTGTTGCTTCTCTTCAATCGCTCTCTTTCCTCGTTTTTTCAACAAATCTCTCTCCCTCTCTCCCTTCGCCGATCAGTCCCTCTCTCCAACTTCCCATCGATACTTCCTCTTCCTTTACTCTCTCGCTTCAGGTATCGGATTTCATTTTTCATTTTTTTTTCTTTTTAACATTCATTTTGATTTTTCGATTTTGTTTTGCAGCGATGGAAGGAGTTTGGTCGGTTTTCGGAGATTTTGAGTTTGTTTATAGTGGCACGAGTAAGGAGCAGATACTCTTCTCCCTTATTCTTGGATTTGGATCTTCTCTTCTTCTCGCTCCTCTTCTAGCTTTCCTCTTTGATTCAATGTAAGTCTTATTTATTTATTTATTTTCTCAAATTATTTATTTATTTTTTAATTAATATTTTACTGTGTGTGTTGATATTTTTAGCGGCGGGCACAACAAGGCATGTTTGGTGTTTTGCATACTACACCTCTTTGTTGGTATATGGAAGAGGATAGTGCCCCAATCACACCCTTGTGTTTGGCTCCTCACTCTCTCTTCATCGCTTGCCACTGGCATTTTTTCTTTTGCTTTCGAGGCGTGGATCGTTCTTGAAAATGAAAACCAAGGGTATAGGCTACGTGCTCTCACTAACACTTTTTGGTTAATGACTTTCATTGAGTCCGCGTCATTAATTGGAAGCCAGGTGCTTGTAAATTGGCTACTTGCTAGTGATGTGGATACAGGAATTGCATCTTCTTCCACTGCAACTATCTTCATTGCAATTATAGGGATTTTCTGTGTCACCAAAGGATGGAAGCAAACCCCACATTCTGCACCGGTAAAGGATGGCCGCTGGATGTCTTACATAAATATCTTTAGTGGTGAGTGCTGTGTTTTTCTTTTCTGGGTAAAAACGTATGTTGTGCTGACTGATTTCTGGGTAAAAACTTATGTTGTGTTGACTGATTTCTGGGTAAATGTCGTCATCTGTTATTTGAAATCATCACCAACTTGAATAGGATGTACATTTTTTTACCTCTTACTTCATTTGTAAGCGTGAATAAGCTGTAAGAGTTATACTGTCTATTTCTGGTGCATGATCTGCTTTTTACAGTCTCCGGTATCCACTTGCTGTTCTTTCCTTCGATGATATACCTAAGGTCCAAAAGTTATTGTCTTTATTCCCTTGTAAGCATTTTTTTTTTGTTTGATGATGCTCTATATGTACTGCTAAATCAAAGTACCTGTTTTCCTTGCTGCCTTAGAATGGTGATAGAATATAGGAACTCGTAGAGGCAGAGTTTTTCTTGGGAACTCATGACTTTTAAGTGCTGATATTTGACAACAATGGCAACACAAGGAATCATTTTTGTAGTTCAGAGGATTGGGAAAATCAGGATGTAACACTTATTGATTGATAACCTAGCATTAATTTGTGCAATTATTGGTGTTAGCTTCAGCCTCTTTTTTCAATTTAATTTCCATCCATTTTTTGACAATTAATTCTATATATATATATATATATATATATATATATATATATATTCAAATGTCCAATTTCTTTTAGCTGACATCATCTTTCAAAATGTGCAAATAGGCCTGTTAAACATGGACAATTTGACATTTTGAAGGTCAAATACTTAAGATGCATGGATATTTTTTAGGAATGAGGCAAGGAGTGGAAAGCTTTTGATGTTCTTTTGGTCAAAATCTCATTAGATGTCACCATGATGTATTTCGAGTATCTTCCAATATCTTGAATCATCAATGAACTTTTTATGCTCCAGATAAACGGATATTGTTACTGGGTTTTGCACATGCTTGCCTTCAGTTCTCGATTGCAATCTTCTGGATCCTGTGGGCCCCAACATTGGTGGTATGATCATCATCAACTCTAATTATCCAATATTGTTATCTCAATTCCTTATAATTCTGGAAGTAATTTTATCATGTTGATCATTTATCTTGATTTTGTTTAAAAGTTGATGTTCTTATATTGAAAAAAAACCCAATTTAATTAATTAAAGTGTCAGACATCAATATTGACCTGTTTTATCCTACAATAATAGTTCAAATATGCTTCGCTCTTGGTAAATCATGCATCACATGTTAATATCCCTGTTAAGATCAATCCTTTACACAAGATGTGGAAGGAGACAAAGCTTTCCTGATAAATGACTGTGGCTTGATATGGAAGCAAGTAAAGATGTAATCATTTACTGATTTATGTTAGGAGACGGGTAGTGTCTAATACCCTAAATAGTGCCTTCTTTCATTTTGTAATTATTTTGCCAAAAATAATTGTTTTGGTAAACTGAAGATGGCTCCTTTTCTGAAAAATGATATTGAACTCTTCCAGTGTTTACTTTTGTAACCATGGAAGAACATAAACTGATTATGCATGACCATTGCCTCGTAAGAAATAAAATACTGATCAAGAAATATTACAATTTTTATATTACATGCGAGTTTAGGCTGATGGACGAGAAGTGCATCTAGGATTGATATATCCATGCCTAATGGGTGCAAGAATGCTGGGAAGCACTGTGTGTCCATGGTTATTTGGTGGTTCATCATCACTTCGGATTGAGGATTGCCTAGTATATGCATTCACTGTAATGGGGCTTGCCTTGTCTATTGTTGCTTATGATTATCAGGTATGCGTGTCCTTGTCTCTTAATCTGGTTCTAAATTAGATGGCCATAAATTCTTGATGTTGACTGTAAATGCAGGAAATTGGAGTTTTAGTGTCTTTGTTCTGCCTATTCCATGCGGGTGTGGGCCTGATTATACCTTCACTTGCAAGATTGAGGACCATGTAAGCTAAAGAAGTGTCTTTGTTGTTTTATTTAACAATACTGATAGTGTCCCTTATCAAGCATATTAAATTTGGTTTGTGTTTTCTTAATTTTTTCATAGTCATGTACCAAATGAATTGCGTGGAGGGATGATAAGCCTTTCTCTAGCACCCGCAAATGCAGCTATTCTGTTTTTGCTGATACTAGTGCGTTTCTCTAACCCAAAATCACTTGAGCACTTAGGTTGATCATCCATTCATTTCCATATGCAATTGTCATCATGGGGCCAACCTTTGGAAGCCCCATGATGACTTCATGAAGAAATGTTCACTGTATCACATCTCTTTGTATTGTCTGTCCTGTTCACCTTTTACAATATTGGACTTGCCACCATTGCCACATTTCAGAGAGGCTATTACCAGAACATAGAGAATTCAACAATGGTGGCACTTGCTGCTCTTGGGCTTTTCATGGCATCTGGTTCCATGCATTTGTTGAAGCGTTTGGGAAAGCAGCCGTTTGGAAACTGGCACAAGTCATAATAACCAGAAGCTCCATTGGATACCAAGCTCAGTACCAAAGTTGATTTGGTTATGGTATCCATCATCTGTTTTTGATTGATTAACTGAAAGTTGAAAGAGTGATCTTTTCTGCTCTCAAGACAAAATTGAAGTCAACAAAAAAGGTATACAATTTCTCCCTTTTTCTGTTTTTTACTCTTTCCTCAAAATTAAAATCAACAAAATAAATAAATAAATGCAACTGAAAAAATTTGATGTCCTTGAAAATGTCTTTGGAGGGCCAGCAAAATGGAATTGGTTAGATGTTTTTGGTTTATTGAATTTTATTGCTAAATTTAGAATTGTGTTTCACAGGCAACCTGGTATCTCAGCAGCTACGTCAGCAAGGATGTTTATCTACTGATTAACGAGCCACTATTTGAAGTTACAATTTACAGAGAGCAACAGGTTAATGAGCCGAGAGTGGTCAAGAAATAGCCTTCCAGATAATTTTGATTAATTTAGGTTTGAACTAGAACCTGAGTAACCATCTTTTGATTGCATTTTTTTTTCCTGTGAGAATTCTTGACAGCGAAACTGGAAAACAAATGAGAAAGAGGAAAGTGCTAAAAAAAGTGGTTTGCATGAGTTGAAACTGAAAAGAATTTCGTGACTGTTATTAAGCTTCATTTTTCAAGCAAGGCATTATACATAATTGATGCAACAGCTGCTTGATTGCATTTCCAGAGTTTCATAATAATGTACTGTTTAAACCAAAACAGTCGTGAATATAGGAATATATTTTTTGCTATCAGTTTACCTTTTACTATTTGTTAATTTCATTCACGAAAGCAATTGACTGATAAAATTACTTCAGTTGCTATGTCGATGGGTGTCTAAAAATCTCAACAGCACAGGACATTCATGAAGCCAGTCAGCTCAGACCCGACTGGCCAGTTAATAAACAACTGTTCAATTCTGATGAAAAATCGTTTCACAGGCCACCCGGTGTGAATTGTTAGAGTTTAATAGAACCACTAACCTGTTGGACTAGACAATTTAATCAGAGTTTTTTTCCCTAGTCAATCTAGTGGAATCTAGTGGAGGCGTAGTAGCATTTGATTTTTTTTTTTTGTTTAAAATACATTAAAATATTTTTTTCACTCTGTTTTTTAAAGTGGGACGTCAAGAAATGGAGATCTGTGCTTGAGAATTCATTTTGAAGTTGAGATGATGTAGATTTTGGTACTGGAAGAAAACATGATGTGTTGTCTCTATTTATACTGAATTTGATTCCAAGAAATCCAAAAAGGTATAATCACCAACAGAGAAGAAGAGAGGAAGATGGGGATGGATGGACGAGGTAGTGATGCTCTCACCAATGGAAGAAGCCCTAACGCTGCTGCATGTGTTAGCAGCATGAGCGTGTCCCACCACTAGGTCATTAGCCATGAAAGTGAGAGCTCAATCTGCTGAACAGTATTGTGACAGCTACCATTTTTCCCAGCTCCAACCAAGCCCTACTTGAAAGAAGCCTTCCTCCAATATCAGGAGAGAATAATCACCACAATTTTCTTAATCCTCAAAAAGTGCGATGTAACATGAGACATTACTCGTCCTAAAACCATTTTTTACAATCAATCCCAAAATAGAGTGGCATCGGCACAGATCCTTTTTCTAGAAGAAACCTCGGGTAAAACAGTTCTTCTAAGCAATCTAAACTTGTACTTGATCTCTGATCCACTTAGTAGCCACCCATTTCTCCCCTTTGATTACATGGCAGCTTGCATGAAGAGATGCCTGCCCAAAAAAAAAACACCACTCTAATTCATCACTGCCAAAAGAACCAATTTGGAAAGCTACAATTCTATGCAATTCTCCTAAAATAATCTTTAATCTCGGCATTGTTCATCAACCACAGTCTTCCCCTTCAAGATGTCCACAAGATTAAATGATATCAAAGAAGAAAGAAATTTAGCAATCTCCTTTTGGAAAAATCTCTCTTGTTAGCCGAGTGCACAGAATTTTAAAAACTCCGATGCCTGGCTCAGAATCCCGCCCCCCCATTTATGAACACGATGGAAAAGGGGATGAGAATGACGAGAGGGAACAGTTACCGGGTCAATTGTATTGTTTGGGAATGTCGAATAGAATAAAATCGCATCCCCTCGATGTGGTTTTACTCTCAAACCGTTGCATTTTTGGGCATCATATCCTTCAAAGTTTTCATCATTCTGCACGAAAAAGAGAGGGTCAGGATGACTGCTTATGTTTGTAAGGAAAAGAAGTATATAACTTAATGGGATCAAATGTCTTTATATTTGTAATTGAATCAATTGTGTCCCTGCAAAAATAATCAGTTTCCTGTTTCCGATTTCTCCTTCCGATGACATTTTCTTGCCATTTCATCATAATAAATCACGTGACCAATTTCATACTGAAAACAATCTTGAGGCAGAAAAATAAAAGAATCATCCCAACTTGTCCTTAAATTTTTACATTTTAAGCCCAGTCTCTAATTTATCCTTAAGAAACTAGAGTCTTGTTACCTCAAGTGGAAATGTGGTCTCCCCACCTTCTTCAAAATTAGATAGATACAACAAAAATGTGGCCACCTGAATAAAAGTTAAGAAAAGATGATATGTTTGAAGAATATAATCAAGTATTTATTAAAACACAAAATTAGAGTTCTAATATTAAAAGTATGAGATTTACAATACCCTTTGGCTCGTCTGAGGCCCATATTCTTCAGGATTGAATGCATCGTAATGAGCATCATACTTTTGGCCTATCTCATAACGCAAGACATTGAAAGCCTGGAATACAGTGAAACCCTAAACTATTTAGGTTTTCGACTTAAACCACACACACACACACACTTGACTCATGCTTGGGTTTCTGTCAATTGTTAGATAATAATAGTCAGCATGGTTGTCAAAATCGCGATTTTGACACGACACGGAAAGGGGTTCGGAAACTCGGTTCATAAAATTGTACCTGAATTTTTCCGTATAAAAATCATAAAATCACAGCTAAAATCGTGGAGGTAGAAAAATCATAAAATCATAAGTAAAATATTTCTGAATACAATACAACATAATTATGGCTATAAAACTTCATTAGTTAAGGTTCATATATAATTCATAATAATTTAAAAATACATTACAAACAATTATGTCCATAGAATTTCATTAGGTAAAAACTAACAAATTTAAAATAAATATTTTGATGATATGCTATATAAATTAAAATAAGTCTCATGTCCGTCATTTTCCTCGTTATATTTAATACATTTATCAAAAGTATTATTATTGAAAGGATTATCAGTACCATGGTTGTCAAAATCGCGAGTTGACTCGTAAAATCATCTGATTTTACGAGCCAACTCATCAAACCTTGTTAACTCGGGTAGAAAAACGATTTTGGTCAAACTCGGTCAAACTCAACCAAAATCGGTCAAAATCATAAAATCAAACCGGATCGGTCCGATTTTACGATCCGGCTAATTCATAATTTTAAAGCCAAATGATTCGCTGATTCACCTCTTATATTTATACACAAAAAAATTTACCTTCTCATTACTTATCCGATGTGGGATAATTGAAGGAAACATTTAAACTTTACTACCTCGGCTGAAGAGTGGAGACTGGAGACTGGAGAGTATTTAACTGGAGAAGAATTGAGGAACAATTGTATTTGTCCGATGTGGGACAAATTGCATTGTCCCACATCGGACAAATTGAATTTGTCCAGCATTCAGCTGGACAAATTATATATATATATATATATAATTTTTTTTTAATATATATATATATATATATTAAAAAAATTATAAAAAAAATTATTATAAAAAAATAAAATTGTTGTGTTGATTTTATAAAAAATAAAAATATATATATTTTTCATATTTTTTTTAATATATATATTAAAAAATTATATATATATATATATATATATATATATATATATATATATATATATATATATATATATAAGGAGCTGGGTGCGGAATTGAAACTAGCTATATGAATGCTTATGCGAAAACAGTACGTGGCGTTGTTTTACCAGAGAATGCGCCAAGCACGGGTCAATGGTTTCCAGCCGATATACTGATAAAACAAAAATGTTTTCTGATGTATAAGAACAAGGCAAGACGAAGTCAGGATCCTTGATCAAACACAGAGCATACTTAACAATGTAAATGCAGAAATAAATTTAAAACAAGATAAAAGATAGAAGATAGGAAAAAACTTTGGATTACTGTAAACGGATAAAGGGTTACAGGATACTTAAGACTTAGGTTTACAAAGAACTTATCCAAATAGGAGGACTCCCGCTTAGTTCTATGTAAGCTCTAAAATTTTAAGATGCCTTGAAATGAAAATGTAACTCTGCTTATATAGAGTTCGCAGAGGATCTGTACAAGCTTTGGATTCTAAAACAGTAGAGCCGAAAGGTCTTCTGTCGCTTTGTGGTAAAAACTTTAAGTGAAACATCTTTCAGTAGTGGTAGGGACCACGCTTTGTCTGAAGGAATCACCGAAAGTTGCTTTGTCGTTTTGTCATGGTGGAAGACAACTTTATCTTCTTTTGATGACATCTTTGGAAGAGTGTTTGACTGGTGGCAGGATACCATAGCAGTCATCTTCATTGTCATTTCCAAGGGAAATGACAGGAGAGGAGGCTGAGCTGGAAGAGCTGGCGTTGGAGGAGACGGATTCGTCTTCTTTGTTAGGTGCTAGACTCTGTAGGATTTTGTCATAATCTTCCTGAGTCTGAGCAGAGGCAAGGAGAGCTGCAGTCTTGGCCTTTTGAGCTAGAAACTGAGACTGAGGACTTTGAGAAATGGCTGGAAGAAGCTTTTGGTTTTTGAACCAGTCTTCTACTGCTTTTAGGGAACATTGAGGTTCTTTTCTGAAGGCATCCCACCATTTTACTTTGAATCTCCGGATCAATATGATTGAACCGTCTATGGAACTGTAATCATAATACCAAGAACAAACCCATGGAAGGAAGAACTTGGCACAGAACATTGTAATTGGCTTAAAGCGTCTTTCCGAGGGAATTGGCTGATAAGCTACTTTGAAATATTTGTATCCTTCTTCAACTGATGGATGATCAGGAAGAAGCTCAGGAATACAACCAAACATATCCCACCAATGTCGAAACCAGTGAGGAAGGGAGGATGTATCAATCGTTGTATTGAAGAAGAATAACCATGAGTGGCTATTTCCTTGGTTTTGTATGAGGAATGCATTGAACCAGGCTTGTTCATAATCCCAGTATGTATAAGGGGGAAAATGAGGGTTCAATTTTTGTATGTCTGTGGGGAAAATGATAGGAGTAAATGGAAGGGTTCTACTCCATTTATCAGGTGATATGATTCTTTGAATGGTGCAAGTTGAGTAGGCAGGATCTGGATGGGAAGGGTGTTTGTAGAAGTGTTTGAATGTAACTGATCCTGTTACTTGTAAAATATTTTCATAAAAACTTTGAGACTTGGAAATGTCCCATGATTTGTAATGAAAATCCTTTGGAAAGATACTTGAAGTTGTAGCGTGGACATTATGGTCTGGAAAACCATCTTCAACTGTCCAAATATTCTGAATCTTTGGTTTTTCAAAATATTTTGATTTTGCTTTGGAAAAATTTGTAGAAACTTGAATTTGATTTTGTAAGGTAAGCAGGGGTTTTGGAGAGGAAGAACCTGCTTGGGTTTTTGTAATCGGTTTAGAGATACTACCTGAAAGTGACTGGGAGTCACTGGCAAAGTCTCTGTAACCTTTGTTGATGGCTTCAAGGAGGCCAGGATTCTTTGAAATTCTGATGACGATTTCATTAGAAATGTCTTCAATCTTTGCATTTTTTAAAGACGAGTAGTCGTCTTCTTCCTGGGTAACTTTGTCGTACCAGGACTTTGTATCTTTGATATCTTTGATAGCATCTGCTAAAAGCTTTGGAGAAGCCAGAACTGGGTTCTTTGGTGTTTGGGTCTTTGTAGGCTTTGTTGCAGGGGCTTTCCCTTTATCTCTCTGTGGTCGTGGAGGCATTGGAATGCGAGGGTTTGTTTTGTAAGAATTCTCGGGTGAGGTAGTCTGGAATGGAATTTGTATCACCCTTTATATAGACGATGTCAAAATCGAAAATAGACAGGATTGCTTGCCATCTGGCAAAAATCTGTTTTGATGCAAGATTTTGAACATCCTTTTGTAAAACTTCTTTTGCACTCTTACAGTCGACACGCAAAAGGAATTTTTGATTTAATAAATCACTTTGAAATTTTGTAATGCATAAAACGATAGAAAGAATTTCTTTCTTGACAGTGGAATAATTCTTTTGGCAATCATTCCAGTGTGCAGATGTATATGCAATGATGTTTTCTTTGGAATTATGCACTTGTTTGAGAATCCCACCGTATCCTATGTCTGAGGCATCTGTCTCGACAATCTTAGGTGCTGATGAGTCTGCTAGATGTAATAATGGAATACTTTGAACTTGGGCTTTGATTTGTCTGACTATGTCGGTATGTAAATCAGACCAAGGGACTGGACTCTTACGTAATCTGTCATGCAAAGGCTTTGCAAGTCGGATTAGGTTGGGATAAAAGTCTAAGACATAATTAAGACTTCCTAAAAACCTTTGTAACTGGGTTTTGTCGGTAATCTTATCAGGAAACTTATTTGTAAATTCTAAAGATCTTTCTATAGGTGTTATTGTACCCTGGGATATGTAATGTCCTAGGAAACGAACACGTGTTTGAAATAAAGAGATCTTTGACTTTGAAATGACTAAACCATTTTGTTTAGCAACATGAAAGAATGTATGAAGATGTTTGAAATGTTGATCAATGGAATGAGAGAATATAAGAACATCATCAATGTATACAATGCAGAATGTAGAGTGTGCATTGAAAATGTCATTCATAATTCTTTGAAATTCAGATGGTGCATTTTTCAAGCCAAAAGGCATGACATTCCATTCGTACTGGCCGAAGGGAACTGTAAATACGGTTTTGTATCGGTCCTTAGGGTCAATTTGGATTTGCCAGAAACCGGACTTCATATCGAACTTTGAAAAGATAAATGCAGCATGTAATTTTTGCAATAAATCTTTTTTATTTGGAATGGGATACCTGATCCACTTAAGAGCAGAGTTCAGGGGTTTGTAATTGATCACAAGTCTAGGTGTGCCTCTTTCAATTTCTGAGTTTTTGTTCACATAAAATACGGCACAGGACCATGGTGATCTGGATTTTGTAATCAGACCTTTAGACTCGAGATCCTGAATCTCTTGTCTGCAATGCTGTTCTAACTCAGCATTCATTTGTATAGGTCTAGCTTTTGTAGGTATTTGCAAAGTACAAAAGAAACTACATGAGCTCAATAGTGATGAAGATACCATCAATATGATACAAAATCTGTATCTAGAAACCTCAGATACAGACCGCTCTTCCTCAAACGTTTCTGAAGAAGAAAACCAAGTTGACGAATTAGCTACTTCCAGTGCTAGCTCTGATACTTCAAAGTCCAATGAAGTCAACGTCCTAACCCAGGACCAAGAATTCATCCTTGAGGCCATTAAGCAGCTTAATGATCCTCAACTACAAAAAGTTTACTGAGTCTAAAGCTAGACCTATAAAAGCTACAAAAGCTAGACCTATACAAATGAATGCTGAGTTAGAACAGCATTGCAGACAAGAGATTCAGGATCTCGAGTCTAAAGGTCTGATTACAAAATCCAGATCACCATGGTCCTGTGCCGTATTTTATGTGAACAAAAACTCAGAAATTGAAAGAGGCACACCTAGACTTGTGATCAATTACAAACCCCTGAACTCTGCTCTTAAGTGGATCAGGTATCCCATTCCAAATAAAAAAGATTTATTGCAAAAATTACATGCTGCATTTATCTTTTCAAAGTTCGATATGAAGTCCGGTTTCTGGCAAATCCAAATTGACCCTAAGGACCGATACAAAACCGTATTTACAGTTCCCTTCGGCCAGTACGAATGGAATGTCATGCCTTTTGGCTTGAAAAATGCACCATCTGAATTTCAAAGAATTATGAATGACATTTTCAATGCACACTCTACATTCTGCATTGTATACATTGATGATGTTCTTATATTCTCTCATTCCATTGATCAACATTTCAAACATCTTCATACATTCTTTCATGTTGCTAAACAAAATGGTTTAGTCATTTCAAAGTCAAAGATCTCTTTATTTCAAACACGTGTTCGTTTCCTAGGACATTACATATCCCAGGGTACAATAACACCTATAGAAAGATCTTTAGAATTTACAAATAAGTTTCCTGATAAGATTACCGACAAAACCCAGTTACAAAGGTTTTTAGGAAGTCTTAATTATGTCTTAGACTTTTATCCCAACCTAATCCGACTTGCAAAGCCTTTGCATGACAGATTACGTAAGAGTCCAGTCCCTTGGTCTGATTTACATACCGACATAGTCAGACAAATCAAAGCCCAAGTTCAAAGTATTCCATTATTACATCTAGCAGACTCATCAGCACCTAAGATTGTCGAGACAGATGCCTCAGACATAGGATACGGTGGGATTCTCAAACAAGTGCATAATTCCAAAGAAAACATCATTGCATATACATCTGCACACTGGAATGATTGCCAAAAGAATTATTCCACTGTCAAGAAAGAAATTCTTTCTATCGTTTTATGCATTACAAAATTTCAAAGTGATTTATTAAATCAAAAATTCCTTTTGCGTGTCGACTGTAAGAGTGCAAAAGAAGTTTTACAAAAGGATGTTCAAAATCTTGCATCAAAACAGATTTTTGCCAGATGGCAAGCAATCCTGTCTATTTTCGATTTTGACATCGTCTATATAAAGGGTGATACAAATTCCATTCCAGACTACCTCACCCGAGAATTCTTACAAAACAAACCCTCGCATTCCAATGCCTCCACGACCACAGAGAGATAAAGGGAAAGCCCCTGCAACAAAGCCTACAAAGACCCAAACACCAAAGAACCCAGTTCTGGCTTCTCCAAAGCTTTTAGCAGATGCTATCAAAGATATCAAAGATACAAAGTCCTGGTACGACAAAGTTACCCAGGAAGAAGACGACTACTCGTCTTTAAAAAATGCAAAGATTGAAGACATTTCTAATGAAATCGTCATCAGAATTTCAAAGAATCCTGGCCTCCTTGAAGCCATCAACAAAGGTTACAGAGACTTTGCCAGTGACTCCCAGTCACTTTCAGGTAGTATCTCTAAACCGATTACAAAAACCCAAGCAGGTTCTTCCTCTCCAAAACCCCTGCTTACCTTACAAAATCAAATTCAAGTTTCTACAAATTTTTCCAAAGCAAAATCAAAATATTTTGAAAAACCAAAGATTCAGAATATTTGGACAGTTGAAGATGGTTTTCCAGACCATAATGTCCACGCTACAACTTCAAGTATCTTTCCAAAGGATTTTCATTACAAATCATGGGACATTTCCAAGTCTCAAAGTTTTTATGAAAATATTTTACAAGTAACAGGATCAGTTACATTCAAACACTTCTACAAACACCCTTCCCATCCAGATCCTGCCTACTCAACTTGCACCATTCAAAGAATCATATCACCTGATAAATGGAGTAGAACCCTTCCATTTACTCCTATCATTTTCCCCACAGACATACAAAAATTGAACCCTCATTTTCCCCCTTATACATACTGGGATTATGAACAAGCCTGGTTCAATGCATTCCTCATACAAAACCAAGGAAATAGCCACTCATGGTTATTCTTCTTCAATACAACGATTGATACATCCTCCCTTCCTCACTGGTTTCGACATTGGTGGGATATGTTTGGTTGTATTCCTGAGCTTCTTCCTGATCATCCATCAGTTGAAGAAGGATACAAATATTTCAAAGTAGCTTATCAGCCAATTCCCTCGGAAAGACGCTTTAAGCCAATTACAATGTTCTGTGCCAAGTTCTTCCTTCCATGGGTTTGTTCTTGGTATTATGATTACAGTTCCATAGACGGTTCAATCATATTGATCCGGAGATTCAAAGTAAAATGGTGGGATGCCTTCAGAAAAGAACCTCAATGTTCCCTTAAAGCAGTAGAAGACTGGTTCAAAAACCAAAAGCTTCTTCCAGCCATTTCTCAAAGTCCTCAGTCTCAGTTTCTAGCTCAAAAGGCCAAGACTGCAGCTCTCCTTGCCTCTGCTCAGACTCAGGAAGATTATGACAAAATCCTACAGAGTCTAGCACCTAACAAAGAAGACGAATCCGTCTCCTCCAACGCCAGCTCTTCCAGCTCAGCCTCCTCTCCTGTCATTTCCCTTGGAAATGACAATGAAGATGACTGCTATGGTATCCTGCCACCAGTCAAACACTCTTCCAAAGATGTCATCAAAAGAAGATAAAGTTGTCTTCCACCATGACAAAACGACAAAGCAACTTTCGGTGATTCCTTCAGACAAAGCGTGGTCCCTACCACTACTGAAAGATGTTTCACTTAAAGTTTTTACCACAAAGCGACAGAAGACCTTTCGGCTCTACTGTTTTAGAATCCAAAGCTTGTACAGATCCTCTGCGAACTCTATATAAGCAGAGTTACATTTTCATTTCAAGGCATCTTAAAATTTTAGAGCTTACATAGAACTAAGCGGGAGTCCTCCTATTTGGATAAGTTCTTTGTAAACCTAAGTCTTAAGTATCCTGTAACCCTTTATCCGTTTACAGTAATCCAAAGTTTTTTCTATCTTCTATCTTTTATCTTGTTTTAAATTTATTTCTGCATTTACATTGTTAAGTATGCTCTGTGTTTGATCAAGGATCCTGACTTCGTCTTGCCTCGTTCTTATACATCAGAAAACATTTTGTTTTTATCAGTATATCGGGTGGAAACCATTGACCCGCGCTTGGCGCATTCTCTGGTAAAACAACGCCACGTATTGTTTTCGCATAAGCATTCATATAGCTAGTTTCAATTCCGCACCAAGCTCCTTATGGTATCATCTGTGTTTTGTTTTTATCATGGAATCACTGTTGAAAATCAGTAATATTAACTTTAAAATTTATACTTAAATTTTTTTATTTTGTACTTTATATTAAAATTTTTTGATGTTTTTAAATCATTTTCATATTCTGATGTCGAAATAATTTGTTGGAGTTGGAGCTAGTACTAGTAATATCGATGTTGACTGTTGATACTAGTATTAGTACTGATAATCCTTTCAATAATAATAGTTTTGATAAATGTATTAAAAATAACGAGGAAAATGGCGGACATGAGACTGATTTTAATTTATATAGCATATCATCAAAATATTTATTTTAAATTTGTTAGTTTTTACCTAATGAAATTCTATGGACATAATTGTTTGTAATGTATTTTTAAATTATTATGAATTATATATGAACCTTAACTAATGAAGTTTTATAGCCATAATTATGTTGTATTGTATTCAGAAATATTTTACTTACGATTTTACGATTTTTCTAGCTACACGATTTTAGCTGTGATTTTACGATTTTTGTACGGAAAAATTTAGGTATGATTTTACAATTTTACGATCCGAGTTTCCGAACTCCTTTCCGTGTCGTGTCAAAATCGCGATTTTGACAACCATGAGCAGTACCAATACTGGTATCAACAATCAACATCGATATTACTAGTACTAGCTCCAACTCTAACAAATTATTTTGACATCAGGATATGAAAATGATTTAAAAACATCAAAACAATTTAATTTAAAGTAAAAAATAAAAAAAATTAAGTATAAATTTTAAAGTTAATATTACTGATTTTCAACAGTGATTCCATGATATATATATATATATATATATATATATATAATTTTTTAATATATATATTAAAAAAATATGAAAAATATATATATTTTTATTTTTTATAAAATCAAAACAACAATTTATTTTTTTATAATATATATTTTTTATATATTTTTTAATATATATATTAAAAAAAATTATATATATATATATATATATATATATATATATATATATAATTTGTCCAGCAGAATGCTGGACAAATTCAATTTGTCCGATGTGGGACAATGCAATTTGTCCCACATCGGACAAATACAATTGTTCCTCAATTCTTCTCCAGTCTCCAGTCTCCAGTCTCCACTCTTCAACCGAGGTAGTAAAGTTTAAATGTTTCCTTCAATTATCCCACATCGGATAAGTAATGAGAAGGTAAATTTTTTTGTGTATAAATATAAGAGGTGAATTAGTGAATCATTTGGCTTTAGAATTATGAATTAGCCGGATCGTAAAATCGGACTGATCCAGTTCGATTTTACGATTTTGACTGATTTTGGTTGAGTTTGACCGAGTTTGACCAAAATCGATTTTTCTACCCGAGTTAACAAGGTTTGATGAGTTGGCTCGTAAAATCGGACGATTTTACGAGTCAACTTGCAATTTTGACAACCATGATAGTTAGTGTATATGCCTTGTAATCAATCAATTGGTTATACATAACATTAATTTTTTATTTAAATATATTTAATTTATTAATAAAATTTTATTTTTATTAAATATTCAACAAATATTTTATTAATAAATCTAGAGTAAATATAAAGTCATATTATATCAAAGTATTATTTTTAAATATTCATGATCAATGTTATATTAAAACTGAACATTAATTAAAATTGTTAAGACTAAAATATATTATGTTTTTTCTTTTATAAAAAAAAAAAGTTGTTCACATAAGGTAAGGAATGAGAGATACCTATAATCAATATATAGAACAAAATAGTCAAACCACTTAAAACTGTCATAATATTTGAGGGATCAAGACAAATTGTTAGATATTGTGTTTGATCTTCAAGTATAAATCACTCAATTATTGAATTTATGATAAATTAATTATTTTACTCTATTTTATTTAGGATCGTGATTTATATTTTTCCAACTTATTAGAGAATTTAATGGGTCATACACATAAGAACCATTAGTCAGGAATTAAAATAAAATGATTAATCATACGTGACTTGATTATAAAAAAATTAGAAATTGAGGATGAAAGCGTAATTTATATAGGGAATTACAATTCTAAACCTAGAAACAAGTAGGGACTTAATTGAATAAATTTTTAAAATCATCTTAAAATAATATATGTGATATTATTCAGGTAATAAATTGATATATTATTATTTATAGATTTTTTAGCTTTCCTTGTAAATAAAAAAGCAATGCCTCTTATTTTATGAGAATATAGTATAATACAAAAATATCTAAAACATTATAACAAAAATTATTAGCACTTGAAGGTATAACAATGTCTCTCTTCTAAAAAGAATTAAGATATTTCTCACTAATGGTTCTTGTGAATTACTGTTAGAGACCAAACACTTGAATGACTTTGTTTTGCGACGACCTGGTCTTAAAACAATTATTCAAATTAGAAAAAGAATTTTTCTCTTCAGTTAATCTCTGAATATATCATAAACAACCATATATATGTCTAGCATGATCCTTTAAAATCTTAGAAAATATTTAAATTTAATTTTTTTCACGGCATGTATGTTTTTCAAGAAACCCAATAATATTTTAGGCCTTTTTTTTTCTAGCTAGTTCATGAACAATACCCATCAAAATTTATTGAATGCCTATTTAATACCTAAACATTGTTTTTGGTTTTAAAACATCATAAGTATGCAAAACATTTTGTACACATGTCTGTATTATAAATAGGAGTAAGGGAAATTTATTTGAGGAAAGGAAAAACCAATGAGAATAAAACCTTCTACTTCTTGCCTTATTTTGATTTTTCCTATTTATTGTCCATTTCTTCTAGCCTTTAGGTTCTTATGTTGTAGTAGGAAATTGAGATGGTTTTCAAAGTTTACAACTTGATTGGTATTGTAAACTTTTAAAGATAAACTTTTTTGAAGTTCATGAAGGATGTTTACATCGAAATTCTTGAGCTAAGTGACAAGTGGCAAACAATTTAGTCTTAAGAACAAATAATATAATCCAAGAAAACAATGCTTTTCTTTTAGAAATTCATCATCAAATACACCACATACATTATTCAAATTCTAGTTCTTGCTTCATCAATCTATTATGCTCAAATCATTTGAACACTAAACAAATAATTTTTTCTTTGCAACCTTAAGGGTAAATTCCTTATAATAAATGTTTAGTTTCTTCAATGAGATCTATTTTTTTGAATTGAATTATTATATTTGTATGAATATATAAAATAAAAAATTAACCAAGTATTTTTTTTTTGCTATTGTTATAGAAATAATTATAATTTTTTATCAAAAAATATAGCTTTGATTATTATTATTATTATTATTATTATTATTATTATTATTATTATTATTATTATTATTATTATTATTATTATTATTATTATTATTATTCCTTCGACAAATGTTGTTATGATAAGAGTTGTTTCGGCACAAAAGCTTTCACCATCATCATTCATGATGCATTACGAGAAATCTAAAAATTTTAATGGCTTGCACTCTAATGGGTTATTTGGAACCCAGAAAATCAAATCAAATTCAAAGATTTAAATCAATTTTTATATTTGGAACTCTATTGATTTGAATTTCAAATAAATTCAATTTATAAAAAAATAACAAAAATTAAATCAGAAAGAATACCCTTTTATTTAGTCAAGGAGTTCCATTCCAATTGACATTGAAAATTATTTTTCAAAAATACCCCTTTTTTATTTTCTTCCAAGAACTTACGTCTCTTCTTTCCCCACTCTCTTTCCATCTCTTCTTCGTTAACAAAAAAACCTCGGCCCAAGAGTGGGAAAGTGCTAGCAACAGTGTCTCTTAACAAGTTAGTGGCCCTCCCTAATTTCACCTACAAAGGCTTGTGGCCATGGCCATATATATGACTTTGTTGAGTTGTTTTATAATTACTTTGTTTTAATAAATGCTGTTTATTTGAATTAATTTTTTTATATGCCTAGCGTCACCATGCTCGTATTGCTCTTACACTAAACAATTAATTTTTCCTTGACAGATAGAGATGGCCCGAGTTCATACCTCTCCATGAGTTCTGGGAATCATGGTGGCCCGAGCAATTTTTTCCTCGATGACTTGCAAGACTCCAGTTTGGTCTTCAGAAGAGAGAACAAACATGCCAGAGCTGTTCGAAAAGCAAATTTCAGTTAAGAATATCTATAACAACACCGACATTATTTCTACCGTTGATTTACCTTGTTCTGATTCCTCTTGTGGTTTCTGCTGTTTCTCCCTTCCGTAAAGCCAGAGTTGAAGGCTGAAGGCTTGGCTTTGCCATATTGATTATGTGCTGACACTGCTCCGCGGTTAGAAATGCAGGATAATAAAGTGCTCGCGGTCTCCAGCTTAAAATCTGTAGAAAACACAACGAGATTTAGAAATAAAAGTTGATGGGATCAATGTGATGATCAGCTGAAATGTATTAAAATACAACCTGAAACCGGATAAGGGTAATGAAATCATCTCCAGTCTCTCCACTTGGTAGTAAATTATACTTGCTGATTATCTCTTCCTCCACTGATTGGAGCTGCCTTGCTCTTGCCTTCAGCCATCTTTCATCACTTGATGTATCCTGCGTTGGATTTATTACTAGAACCAAATAGAAAGCGAAGAGAAAAAAATTGAAAAAAAATACCTGAGAGAGAAGAAGATTCGACGCAAACAGGCCAGCGATGAAGAAAAATGAGCATGAGAGAATCAGAGCAGGTAAGCCTAAGTTTGGTTTCTTATAAAACCTCCAGTTTTCCTTACAAGCTTTGCCTCTCATGCTTTAACAAGTTTTTTGTGCTCAGTGATCACTCTCTCTCTCTCTCTCTCTCTCTCTCGGAATATATCTACGTTGGTGAATTTGTCAGTGTTTGGCAGTTATTTATTAGAGCAAGAAAGGTATCATGGTACACGAGGTGGTGCTAAAATGACTCGAGCAGGAATTTGTAGCCATGGAAGGTGAAGTTATTGCAAAATTTGTCGTGGATGTGGTAAGAAATCACAGACAGAGTCTACCAGGACAGGAATGCCCGTTTCCTCAAAAGGTAAAATATTCTTTTCTCTTTACCACGCACTGTCCCCTGGTAAAAAGTCCACAGGATTTTGTCATTTGGTATCTTTCAAATTTTAATTTTAGGTCAAAATGCACTTGATGGTCAGAATCACAAGAGAAGCCGAAGTAATTGGATTCTGCGGTCAAATGCCATGATATTAGCAATCACTACCATGGATATATGTGACCGATGAGTCGAAAGTTATAATCATGAAGGCATGGATGAATAATGGGAATTTGATCTTTAAGTTAGTTCTTAACAATTGGGTTGAAAATGTAGCCGTTGGCGAGAGAAGAGGAGTGGGATTTTAAAGTTGATCTTTTTTGGGATTACAGGCATGTTTCACCCTGCACCATAAAACATGGCCTTAGAGCTTTTAAGCTTATAATAACTAGTCTCTATTTTCATGCTTTTTTTGCGAGGTTAGATAAATGTTTTTTTGAAAAATAATGTGTAAGCCTTGAAATGGGATAAAAATAGATTTCAAAAATTGATTATGATAAATCTATAACCATGCTAATTAGAGTCTGGGTTAATCTATGATAGTTTTTTTTTTTATTTCTCAAACTCGTGACTCAAATCATTAAACTCGAAGCACTTAATAAAGAAAATCATGAAATCCAATTTTTAATTAATTAATATGGAATGATGAAATTGATTATTTGTCTTTAATTTTACAAAAAACATTAAAGAAATGATGATCAAAATTAAATTAAAAAATAAGTCTTATATTTAATTGAAGATTGAAATTAAAAATAATATTTAGTAAAAGGGCAAAAAAGATTTAAAAATAATGAAGATAAGAAATGACATCAAAAATAAAAACAATGTCCTAATTAAATGATGAAATTGAAAAGAATAATATTTTTTAAAAAAAAGAGTCAAGAAAAAAATTTAAAATAAAAACAATAAAAACTAAATTATAAAAGTTGAATGAATGATGAAAATGAAAACTAGTTACGTACCTGACACTAGACGGACCACGCAATACTGACTGCTAGCTTAAAGTCGTAGCTTTGTATGATGATAGTTTGGGCTCTATGTGCTTTTTACCACCTTAGTGGAGGGCAGTGATCTTTGGTTCCAGCGAAGGCTGTCCCTGTGGGATCCTATTTTAGTTGTACAAAGGAATTATGAGTTGGCTGTAAAATTAGAAAGCCTACTAGTTAATTGCCTTGCGGGCTGAATAAATATTTTTTATAATTATTGAAATTGAAATAATTAATAAATTTTACTAGTTCATAAATAAAATATAACATCTATACATACAAGATTTGATATAATAATAACAACATTGAAAGCTTAACATCTAAAAATATAATTACTATTATTGCTAAAATAATAAAAATTATCACATTATTTCGAGAAGAAAAAAACTAGAAAACATTAATAAAAGAGGAAACAAGAAAAAAAACTAAAATTATTATTATTATTATTATTATTATTATTGCATGAATAATAGGAAAATAAATTCAATAAAAGAATAAAAAAGACCAAAAACTCTAACAAAAAAGCAAACAAAATAAAAATGAATAAAAATAAAAATTATTAGCTAAAAAAATCATTTGACGTGAAAAAAAAAACAATGAAAAAACAAAAAGAAAAAACAAAGGAAAAAATAAGAAATATCAATTTTCAAATTATCATAAACACAAACTAAAATTTAAAAACATTTAAAAAAAAATGTTATCTCAACAAAAGAGAAAATAATAAAAATTAAAAACCAAAATTAAAGACACATATTTATAAACATGGAAAAAAATAGGAACTATTTAAGAACTATAAAAAAAATAAAAGAGTTAAAATAAAAATAAAAATTATAGGGGCCAAAAACAAAACCAAATATATTATCAATTTCACTCAAATGAAAAAATTGAAAAAATCAAATAAAGTATAAAATTTATACAAGTAAGGTTTGATATAATCAAACACATCAAGACACCCTATTATAACAACAGGAATATTGAAGCATTAACATCTAAAAATATCATTATTATTACTACTAAAACAATAAAATATATTAAATCACCCCAAGAAAAAAAATAAAAAATATTAACAAGAAAGAAAACAAGAAAAAACTAAAATTATTATTATTATTATTATTATTGCATTAATAATGGGGGGAAAATTCAATAAAAAAAATATTAATAACTTTAACAAAAAAACAAACAAAAAATAAAATGATTTCACTTACAAGTTACAGTAACCCCGAACCGGACCTCTTTTAATATTACCTAATATATAATACGCGTGGGTTTTTCACTGTGCATAATGCACTGTAGTGCAAGACTCTTCAGCACTGTCGACTGGACATTTTCCATCCGTGCTTCGCGCGAGTTCGTCCGCTTTTTTTTTTCCCGTGAATGAACAATGTTTTAACGAATTTACTCCTCGAAAACGACAAAAAACGCCGCCGGAATGAGGGGCTTCTAGGTCATTACGCATGTCGGACCGGCCTGGTCCGGCTCGCCGGCCTGCTGCTTCTTTTATTATTTTTTGAAATTGGCTAAATACGTTTATAGCCCCTGATAAGACAAAAAATGTGACTTGGGTGCAGGGGCAGAACGATAATTGACCTTATTTTTTATTATTTCTTTCGGTAACTGTCAGAGCGTGCGGAGCACGCGCCAGCGGTTTTCCGCCTCACGTCCTGTTTAGGTGGCGCGTGCGGTGTCATGCGATGACCGGATATGGGATACCGGCGTCCATATCGATGGGCCTCCGCGTGGTCTTCCTCACGCGGCAGCGCGTTTCACCGTCATATATGCGTGGACGCGGCGACGGCCGATTAAAGCCGCTGGGCAGGTTTCTCTCTCTCCTGCACGTAAAAGTGCAGGAGAGGCCCCTGTTTGTGTGACTGTTTCACTTCGGTCCCTTAACTTTCAATTATCTTTATGGTCCTGATTTCTGTTATATATAAGTTTTGATTTAGTTCGATTGGGTCCTTCTGATTGAAATTAATTAAATGTTAAAGTTTCGTTGCGGTCCTTCTTCTTTTAATTTCTGGATTAGCTTTAAATGACTTCATATATTCGGTACAGAAGTTTTAATTTTTGCAACTTTGTCCTTTAATTGAAATTGATAATAAATGTGATTTTCATTTCAGCCCTTAAACTTTTAATTTTTGATTTTCATTCCTTGATATTTGATTTTCATTTAAGCCCTTATACTTTTATTTTTTTATTTTAATCCCTTGATTTCTTTTTATGATTTTAATTTTGTTAAAGTTTTTATGCTTTTTTTAGTCTTTCATTTATTTTATTTTTTTTCATTATTAACACAATAATAATAATAATAATAATAATAATAATAATAATAATAATAATAATAATAATAATAATAATAATAATAATAATAATAATTTAATTGATTTTCTTGCGTACTCTGTTGTTAATGGTTTTTAGGTTTTTATTCTCGGGATAATTTGATAATTTTTATTTTTTTGAAGTAATAACAATGATAATTTTTATTTTTGTTTAATTGTTTTTTTCTTTTGTTGAAGTTTTTACGAATGTTTTAGTCTTTCATTTTTTTCCCTTTCATTATTAACACAAAAATAATATAGATAATAATAATAATAATAATAATAATAATAATAATAATAATAATAATAATAATAATAATAATAATAATAATAATAATAATAATAATTTAATTGTTTTTCTTGCTTACTTTTTTGTTAATGTTTTTTAGGGTTTTTTTTCCTCATGATAATTTGATAATTATTGTTTTGACAGTAATAGCAATGATAATTTTTTTTTTGTGGATCTTTTGTTGTTTATTTATTATTTCATAGTAATAATAATAATAATAATAATAATAATAATAATAATAATAATATTTTAATTGTTTTTCTTGTTTACTATTTTGTTTATGTTTTTTTTTCCTCGGTATAATTTGATAATTTTTATTGTATTGATAGTGGTAGCAATAATAAATATTGCTCCCTTTTTCCCTTTATTTTTTTTTGTTTTTTTGTTATTTTTATTTGCTATTTGGATTAGATGATTTTTATGATTTGACTATTTGCGCAATAATAACGATAATTTTAGTTATTAATTTTTTATTGTTTTCTTATAAAATTATTTTCCTTTTTTTTAATGATTATTCAGGTCAATTTAATTATTTTAATTGTTTTGACAGTAATGTTGATAATAATTTTAATTGTTATAACAATGATAATGACAATAATATGAGGATTGATTTTCAATTTATGTTTCCGTTTTTTATTGATAGAAAATTAACTATTTATATTTGTTATTTGATTGTTGCAGATTTTTATTTGATATTAATTCATTTAGTTTTTTTTCATTGTTGGATAATGTTTATTTTTTATTCGTATCTATATATCTATGCTTGTAGTTTTTTTATTTTTTATTGGGGTTTTATTTTTAATCGGTTCAATCGTGAAATTTTAATTTATGTTGGTAATCATTTTAAAATTAATATTGCTCCATTTTTTCCTTTATTAATTTTTTGTTTTGTTTTTACTCTTATTTTTATTTGGATCAGATGATTTTTATGATTTTACTATTTGCACAATGATAATGATAATTTTAGTGATTTTTTTAATTGCTTTTTTATAAAAATCTTTTGTGTATTTTTTAATTATATTTCAGGGAATTTATTTATTTTAATTGTTTTGATAATAATATTGATAATAGTTTTAACTATTATAGCAATGATAATGAAAATAACGTGGGGATGAATTGTCAATTTATGTTTTTAACTTTTTGTTGATAGAAAATTAACTATTTATTTTTGTTATTTTATTATTACAAGTATTTTCACAATTTATATTTTATTTTTGTTTGATTGAAATTGAATTATAAAATGAACTAATCTTAATGCAGTTGATTTAATAATTCAAATATTCGAATCTTCTTGCTTTTTTAATGATGATGATAAATTAATACTGGTTATTTTGTAAAAAACTTCTAAACAGATAAATTTATAGCGATTTAAAATTTATATATTTTATAGAAAACTTGCACTTAACAGGATTTCTGCACAAATTTATTATTTTGGCTAAATTTATAATAAAATAAAAAAAATACACATAATTAATATTTTTTATATTAAAAAAAATATGATCCCGCCCGCCCGCAACGAGGCGCGGGTCATTTGGCTAGTATAGTATAATGCCCGTGGAAACATGAGAGCTACACGCACAATTGCGTGCAAGGTCGAGTTGAACCACAGCAAGTCTCTCACATTTGGATAATCTGATTCCCCAAGAAACAAGTGGTGGTATTAAAAAAGGCCACGTAAATAGATGGCATGGACAGATTAGCAGTCCATCTGTGGGCCACCCAGACGATGCCAAATCGTCACCGTGGTCAGTTTTGTCCACCTTGGCAAGAATCCTCTCCTTCAAAGAAATAAATAAAACGACGTATCCCTTGTTCTCCTCCACGTAAATAACCCGTGGTCCCTGAAGAAAAAGCAACCATCCCTTTAACTAGATAGTCCACTCCATCCACTGAAAAAATCGAACTCCTAAAAGTTTCAGAATTTGGTTGCTGCAACTGCCAGCGGCTAATTTAACGGCCTGAAACTCAATGCTCAGGCTAAATGTCTGCTGCTCCCTAATTCCTAGCCCAAGACAAGCCAAACTTGGAGCCAGCTGTGGATCATGGATCATTAGATACCATAGAGCTCAGAAACTCTTACCGTCGGTTTCTGTGAAAGCTTTGAAAGATGAGACGAATGGGGGTACAAGCAGTTCCCCAGGCCGGAGCTGGGAGCCGGGCTTGGAAATCGAGGTCCCTTTTGAACAAAGGCCGGTAAGTCTGCTGCGCGACTGTAAGCACAGCTTTCACAACTGCTTTATGCAACTTTATATCCAAGTGTCTTATAAAGCTTTCGAAGAGATGCATAATTTTCTTGCCCGAAAAAAATTGCACTCAGATACGCATGCATCAAGTAAACCATCTCTTCCGCATGATACAAGATGTATTCACACTTACAGTGGTCCTGGTTCTGTAATAGGTGAATGAGTACTCGTCTTTGAAAGACGGACCTCTGTATTCTTGGGGCGAACTTGATCCAGGACCCTTTTTCCTTCGTCTTGGTGGACTCTGGTTAGTAACCTTCACAGTTCTTGGAGTTCCGATTGCAGCTGCAACTTTCAATCCTTCCAGGGTAAGTTTATAATGCAGATCATCTTTCCAAAAGAAAAATTGATGAAAAATCTGAACCAGAGTTGAAGCTAGTTATCACATGAAAGGCCCAAAAAGAATGTCTTTAAGCTATTTAAAAGTGCTGAAGCACAAGCAATCAGCAGTTCTGCATGAGCTTTTTGCCTTGGAAACAGCAGTTCTATCTATATCTATTAGTAGAATTAGTTTTCGAAGAAGAACTACCTGATGAAGGGTATAAAAATAGAATGATGGAGACGAGAATCACGTATCTCAGAAACTTAGAAAGTATAGATATAAAGCTAGATATATTTGATTTGTGAAAAGATTTTCACTTATGAATTTTGAGGCTTCATTTCAGTGTTCCAATCTTGCAGGAACCATTAAGATTTGTGCTAGCTGCTGGAACAGGAACTCTATTCCTTGTGTCATTAATCATCTTAAGAATATATCTGGTATCATCTCCATCTTCTTTTCATCGTCATCATCATAACATCACACCCTAAAATCACAATCCAGGGAACTCCAAGTATTGTCATGGAGTAATAATTATTTTCCTACAAAATACTTCATAAATATAGGAATAAAATAAATCATTTGTTTGGTTGTGAAGGTGGTAACTACTGGGGTAAATAACTATGAGATGCCTAACAGAAAACCAGTTTGTTTGTAGTCACTCCCTTGCTGAATGTATTAGCCAAAAAAGGTAGGTTCTGAAAGGTGCTCCTCAAATGGAAAGGCCATATTCTTAAAGCTTCCACCACACATTCTATCCAATTCATCTGGAAGAAAGGTGGCCGCAAAGTTGTCGTAACATGGTAGTTTCTTATCAAAAAAATCATGAAGTGGTAGTGTTGAAAAGTGTTAGAGAGTTCGATATCTGATCTACAATAGTTTATTCAAACACTAAACTCTGGCAGTAAAGAACATTTCACCCACTCAAAACATTAGAAACATACCTAGGCAGAATATTCTAAAATATAGTAACATATCTTTTCTCTAATTGTCCTTATATAAAACTACCACGTAGTCTAGATGAATGCACAATTCAAACCGTCAGTATGCAGGAGATACAAGAGGTGTGATCCCAACTAATTATCATTCAAATTGCACCCTTTCAAGTCATTTCCATTTTAACATGTAACTGCCCACCAATTCATACATTTTTCGAAAGTAATCCTTTGGAAATTACCGTATTTTAATCTGCATACCACAGGGATGGAGTTACGTTGGTGATAGACTTCTGTCTGCAGTGATCCCCTATGAAGAGAGTGGATGGTATGATGGACAAATGTGGGTAAAGCCACCAGAGGTTAGCATCTCTCTCTCTATCATCTTTCGACATATGAGTGTGTGTCTGTGTGTCCTTTAGGTGTGGGGGGCCATGTGTCTGCATGCATGCAGAAAAAAACTTATGAATTCTTTAGGACGAAGTCTACAATGAATTCTTAATTCTAGAGCATTAAAAGGATAGGAAGCATATGAAAAGGACATTTTCCTAACAGTTAATTGGTCAACGAGGTTGTATGAGGAATGAAAAACTCAATGTCAAGGGGGTTCAACCATCTTCCAAGAATTTGTAATTGCGCCCTAAGCACAATACCAATGGTGAGAATGTTATTCTTAGCGAAAAGGCTGAGGGCAGCAAAGGCCTTCAGGGGCACATACAAGTGGAGGCATTGTTTAAAAAAATCAATTTTGAATTAATTCTGCCAACAACATACTACATTTTCTTAATTATCAATGTTTCTGGCACTTGTGCGTGCACAGAGCTTTGATAGAAGAGAATAAATCAGAGAGATCACCACAGCTAGTGAAATTATGTATTTTGTGACATCACTGATATTTAGCAATTACAAGAACAAAATATTAACAGGAGTCAGAGAGATGTCAGGCTACAAAACAATAAAAAAATAATTGTCGAATAACATGAAGGAAATAACCCCTTAATAGATGTAAAATCATGCAATTTATTTGGGACAAAAAGGGTCACAGTACCATATAAGCTCATAACCCGTGAAGGGCCACTGTTAGATTGCTACACATAATGAATATAATAGCATGAGTGTATGAAAATCAAGTATAATAACTAGCACATTCTTTAATTCACATGAATGAGAAGTAAAAGCATAGCTTATCTTACCACTTCGTGATATCAGCCAACTCAGCTTGCAGCCAACATGCCCTCAACAAAGCACAGTGATGGAGATAGCTCAATAGCATTGTCTCAAAGACCAAACTTCAAATAAACATCAAAAAGTAAAATGTCACAATCCCGTAGAAGAGTCAAATTAACTAATAGCAATAAGAATGTCTACTAATTTTCAACCAGAGTTTCTCACTAATGTGGTAGTGGGGATAGGATGCAATGTTTAGGCAAACTAGGGAGGACATGTACCAACAGTTTGTTTTTCTCCCATGCAGGTCCTGGCTCGTGATAGACTGTTGGGCTCTTACAAGGTAAGAACACCATATAATATATGCAATTCAGGATGATGCTTGCAGTGAAAATTATAACAAGGACAAGTTTTATACTAAACCACATGAAATACCACATGTATAGAACAATAAAGACAGATGGACATACTAAATGAAAAAGACTTTGATGGAACTAAAAGATCTTAGAAGAACTCTGCACATGCCTAGATAGAGTTGCACAGGTGTGAGTTAATGGGCATTACCGCATCCAAAGCCAGACAACACACACAGGTATGCAAACCACAAGCACAAGAAACCACACAATACTCACTAACAAGGAATCAAACGCCAATGTAATTATGGAGTGGACTGTAGATGATTTTATTCATTGTCTTTTCACATTACAAACTGGCACATAATAGCGCTCTTAAAGTTACTAAAGCAAAAGAGATTCATACTGAAACTCCAACCCTAGGTTAAACCAGTCATCAAGATGTTGAAACAAACACTTGTCGGAACAGGAGCATTGCTTGTCACAGCAGTAATGCTATTTATCTTTGCTACACCAGTAGAAGATTTCTTTCAATCAATCGATCCAGCTTCAGGGAAAAATACAAAGAACAACGTGAGGTACGAGCACAGGTCTAGAGAATCCTACTGCCATTGCATGTCCATTTAATTTACATCATTATATTTTCCTGTGCACATCGTAGGAAAGAGGAGTTGCTTAGATTGCCTGTGGGGGTGATAGCTGATGATGAAATGGCATCTGCTGCCGCTAAGGCTGCTGATGGAAGACCAGTCTACTGCAGAGACAGATATTATCGTGCATTAGCTGGTGGACAGTACTGCAAGTGGGAAGACCTACTTAATTGATGAGGAAAAGGAAATATCTTGTAACATTTAAACTGGAATAAGAAATATATACATATATGGTTTTATGTGGTTACCTTCAAGGAAATGATTATACTTTCAAAACTTGGAACAACAACGAAGTTTTGGGAACATCAGGCAACCATCATAGATATAAACTTCATGCAGGAAAATCCAATTTACTGATTGCCGGTAGATTAGAAACTTTAAAGAGGCAAGCAAATGCAGCAAACCTGCAGGCTATATTAAGGTGATATACACTCTCATGAATCAAATAAGCAAACCCATGCCAGCAACAAAGCAACTGAATTAATCTTGAGAAACCATCACTTTTTCTATGATCTGTGCTTAAAAAACTGTCAAAGTATAACTGTGGTCTATCTACACAATGAAGTTAGATATTTGCCAAATGTGTCAATACTTTAACATGCTTGATGAACAATGCCTCAGAATAGCTTCAAGAAAATATGGTAAAGAGAAAGATACACTTTAGAATAGAAACATAAGCCAAAGATATCTATAAAATGTTCTTAAATCCAGTTAGCTCCGGAACTAAAGGAAAACAGTTTCTCCATATACCACTAAGGTCATCTTTGAAAGCAGGGTACATAAGGATATGTTCTGAAGAATTCCATTCACCAAACAAAAAGAAAATAAGTTCTGAAGAATTCACGCGCTCACATAAAATGTAGCCAAGGGGGTTCAAGATTCACAGAATCACCTCCCCCATCCATGACTGACCAAAATTGCATGCAAACAATCTCAAGAATATCAGGTGCGGATGACAGGCCCTTAGAATAGGTGAGCAGGCAAAACAGAGTTTCCTTGTCCCCAAGATATCTGGATAATCATCTTGTACATCCAGCTAGCACAGCAGTGACCATTTTCCCTATAAACCTGTATGCCATAAAACTCATCTAGCAGGATTTAAAATGATAGAATATTGAGAAATTATTGATACCAAAACCAAGCTCTTGCTCAATTGAATATAAGAGCAAACTTAACAAATCATTCTTCAATCATAGAAATAAACAATCCAAAATTCTAGAGCTGTGATATTTAGCATCAGAAATGAGCATCCAAATGGCTCCCCTATTAAACAACTTTGTTGTCCTGAAAATCATACGGAGTTGTTCAAAATATTCACACTCATCTTGCAGAAACTATGGCTCACACAATGGCCTTGCTTGATTTATACTAGTATAGTAACTGACCATCCTTTGACATCATAAACAATGTGCTTACAAAGTATAAGAGCTGATACTGATATGAATCTTGAAGCCATCAAGGTCACTCCTACACAAGTTTCTTGCACCAATGGAGTATTCTACACAGTTGACTTTCAACTAAATTCCTAACTGTTCGTTTCTTTCTTTTTGAATCTTCGATATCCAGAGTTCTATATGCAAGAGCAAGTAAATACATCGCTGGATGCAGTCTCCTGCGATGGAAAACACAAAAATTATGTGATGCGGGATTGCAGGAAGACAATTTTTTTCGAATTCAGTACTCAGAGAGAAAAATAGAGTTAAGTTTTGATGTTTTTGTTTCCTTATGGATACAAGACTGTTTTGAAGGTTTTCCTACCATTATTACTTTTCCTATTTTATTTGGTTTAGTGCCTATGGATAAGCACTCTATCTATAGACATCCAGTTTAAACTTATAGTGATAATTATAAAAAAAATCTCCTAGATAACAGGTTATCTTGATTTGTGTTGTTGGCAGTTCTACAACAATATGGTTCTTCAAATCTCCTTTGGGATTCAAATCATAGGGACACAAATACATAATTTTTTATTCTTAGCTTGAAGGTATGGAATATTTATTGATGACAGGTCACTATCAAGGTGAGATTAGAGAAACTGAAAACACATCATTTATAGCAAACAAAGGTGAATATCTTCAATACATTCAGATCATGTGCCATCAAAGATAAATTGAACTGGTATTTCATGCTAATAAAGGCATAGTGAAGAAGAATTGTCATGCATGCAAACAAATCATACCAGGATTCCATACAAACAAATGTGGTATGTGATAAATGATCAGTTCAACATATAAAGAATAATTGTCACATTGGTTTGTATGAAAAATCTGCATGATTTGGATGCTACACGGATGGCCCAGCTTTGCTAGAGGCATTAGATTAAAAAGTTGTTTGCTTTTTCTACCCCTCTCCCCTTTTCTTTAGCTTTTTGGTGTTCTTTCATGTACCTAATGCAGAAAATAGATGAGATGTAGCTACAGGTTAAAATGCCAACTTGCAATAAGAGGAGGTTTGGAGAAAAAGTACTGAATTTGAAGAGATATAACAAGTTGAGACTTCATTCCACGTTTACTATCAGGCCATTTTAGGTATTAACAAATCTAGTACCTTCTTAAAACCTTTGAAAAGATCTACCTATCCCACTAGTTGTACATAATACTTCCAGTAAGATCATACATAATACAAGTGAAATCCTTGACCTTATCAAAAGATGAGTCATGCAAAGTTAGGGGAAACTATGACATAACTCAAAATTTCATTAGGCTACATGTACTTACTTGTCATATTGTTCATTTCCATCAAATCCATCCCAAAACCTTCGAGATGGAACTGTCCGACCCTTCTTATCTCTACCAAATGTTTCAACATACCAACCACCTATGTCATGCATGTCACAACGAGGCTCAAACAGCCAAAATCTGTTGCAACCATTTACATGGAGCAAATTAAAATAAAAAACTAAAGAGAAAATTGTCTGTTGGCAACAGTAATTCATCCATCATTGTAGGATAAAATGAAATGAAGCTGCTCACTTGCTTGGTGGCAATCGGGCTCTGCTGCATCTGCATTCACCAATAGAAACTCTATCTCCTACTCCATACCAGTGCATATGCTTCACCTGAATTTTTTTAACAGAATTCATTAGAACTATATGATTAACTAACACGAACAGTAACCCATAGGGCATGCATTAATAATTCTCAATGAAAATGACATGCATAGTCAACAGGAAAAACTAGTATTATCAATTGTCCCATCTGTTGCCATCCCTTACTTTGCAACATAAATAAATTCACCTCAGGCCAGGATTGAATGGAAAACCACCCGAGGACAAGAAAATAGGTTTAATAAATATCAGTTACATTTCCACAACAATCTGAAAACTATCAATCGTCTTCATGAAAGGTGTTCCAGCAAGCTACCAGCATAACCTAGAAAATACTTATAGAATTGTGGCAAGATATCCATGCGCTCATAAATGGATCTAGATGGTAAGACTCAAACAATGACATGCAAGGATAGAATACTAAACAGGGCTATTGGAGCTATTAAATTAAAACAAATCAATGTAATTAGAGTATTGATGATACACAGGGAAATAAAGACATTTATCTTCATCACAAGCTATAAAGAGGAGACGGGTCTTCTTTCTGTTCATCGACAATTTCAATACCCAGTATGGTCATAGAGGGATATTTGAAAAGTATGTAAGAGACACCAATAACCAATCCCAACTAGTTTGGGATTGAGGCTTTATGTTGCATGTATTCAAGAGACATTAATCATGCAGGGACCCGGTATTCTCTGTCATTCCATGTAAAATAAAAAGCATATAAAACTAGGATTATCAAGAAGAGGCACAGAACAAAAAGTTAAATTTGTATCTTTTGCATAATGGGAAGGGAAAAAAGAGAGAATACAAACAGGAGAATAACACTACAAACCATCAAAGTTCTATGATTCATTATCACATGAGTTTTGGTACCGCAGTCATCATAGACAAAGCATGATCCCTCTTGAGGACAGCTGCCCAGTCCTTTTATAGTTCCTAGTGGAATCCTTGCACCAACAGAACCATTCAAAACAGATTCCTTGTACAAACCTTTGCTAGCATGCACAAAGTCATCGTCCGAGTTAAGAAAAACATGTATCTGATCTTGTGCATCTTCATTCTGTACTACTCTGTCATCCTGGTTTTTAGGAGGAACTCTAGTTGCCACAGCCACCACCCTTCCAGAAACATACAGTTCTAAATCTTCATATGCATCTGATTTATCACTAACACTATTCCCTGGATTCATCTGAGAAATTCCAGCATCGTCCACCACATCAGAGTTTTTCAAGACACGTGTATCCTCAACAGATTTACAGACTCCCAAATCAAAAGACGCAAAGGCATTTGTTAATTTTTTATTAGAGGCAGAAGATAATTTAGGAATCTTGTTGGCCAGGCAGACCATTCCAAAAAGATCACGACCTGAAACCAAATGCAGAACCTCAGGGGTTTCATAGACAGACCTTTCCTCCGCCTCAAACCGATCAGGAAGAAGATCCATAGACTCAATTACAGGTCCATAATAAGCTGCATGTATGGCTGAATAAAAATCAGCTTCAAGTACATCAAAATAACCAGTTCCAACCACCACCTCTCTCTGAGACAATATATCATTTATAGCCAATCTATACCACTTTAACCACTCAACAACTTCCATCTCTTTATTCATAGTCATTCGTGATTCGTATCTGTACATTGTCGAACCTTGTCTCGGCACTATCACTCTCTTTCTCTGAGATAGCAAATAACTGTCATAGTGTGCCCTCTTTTCAGAGTCCGAAAGAATCTGCAATTAAAAATAATTTCTACATTCTCAACTAAAATTAAAATACTTTCTAGAAAAATCATTCTCGACTATAATTAAAATGCATATAATTTCTACAGAAAATCATTCTCAACCACAATTAAATTAATTTATAAAACGCACCTGAAAAAGCGTTCATCAAAAACGAAAAATCCACTCTCGGTAATAAATTATCAAATTCAACAAAGAAATGATACTAATAAATAAGATCAGGAAAAAAAAAACAAATAGAGGCCTAGAAGAAGACTAGGAACCTCATAAGCAGCGAGGATTTGAATGAAACGATGAGAATTAAAGGCGTTTGAGTGACGAGCGAGGTCAGGGTGAGTTTGCTTCGCTAATTTATGAAACGAAGCTTTGATATCTGCCAATGAGCTGCTCTCCGAAACTCCTAAGATATCATACGCGTTCTCGCCAGTTAACTCAGGCCGAGTCGACTTGGAGCTGCTGCTCAACCACCGACCTCCATGACTCGAATTCAGCGATAAGACTATATAACTGTACTTCATTTTATTGTTGCTGTAACTTGATTGAATCGAAATTAAGTAAATAATTCTTTTCTTTCACTTCCTGTTTTGAATTGCGTTTTAGTTTCTTTTCTTTTATTTCTTCTTTTTTTCCCCGGAAAATGGTGATGATGCTCGGACTCTAGCGGCTATGCCTCCGTCGGATTGGTGATGAGGTATGATAAGTTGACACTCGAAAGCATGGAAATTGAAACGTGTCGGTTTTTCATTTTCGTGTGTTTTTACTCGATTTCCGGGAAAAAAAAGTATACAACAAAATAAACCCTTTGTGTTTTAACTCGATTTCCTTTGTATTCTTTAAAATTGTTTTAATTTATGAAAAAAAGAAGATTGGGTAACAATAAGTAATGCTTTTTCTCTAGGATTTGAGGATTTTGGTTTGGAATTACCCTTCGGAGGCATCAAAGTAAAATTAATCACATTTTTAACAAACCTATATATGTTTTTTTTATCCCTCGTACCATATATTTATACTATATTATCATGGCCTAACAAAAAACAAGTTACAAGCATTCTTGTAAATTATATCATAATAAACCCTATCTTTATAATTCCCTATAGAAAAAAATTAAATCTTTCAGTTATTGTTATCTTTGGTTCCTTTTTAATCTAACCGATAGTGTAAGGTTTTAAGGTGTTTCTCAATATTTAAACCCAATTTAACATTGATTTCCTTACCAATAATATTCTCGCAGCTAACATATCAATAATACGGTTTAAAAACATGTTGGTTTACCGTGCACTTGGTAGGAAAATGTTTGTGTTATTGTGTTTCATCTTTTTGTGTAAAAAGAAACCCTCTCACCATGTAGGTATCACCATTTTATCTTTAAATTCACCCTCACCATCAGTTTTATAGAACTTTTACGAATATAATTGTGTATCCTTTTATAACTTTTCATTTTCATGCTCAACCATGTTTAAAGGCTTCCTCTAAGTATATACATTGAATTTATCTATAACACTTTATTAAAGGCATTTTGGCTTAAGGGTTATCTCTTTTATGGTTAACCATGTTAGGAATTATTTGGGGCTTATTTTTATCATAGCCAAAGCTAAGAGTAGCTTGCTTGGATTGAATTTTTATTTGTGGCAGATTAGCTTTCTTAGAAAAAGAGGGATCAAGAATTCACTATCCCCTTTTCATACTATCAACAAAATCCTTCATCATCACCATCCTCTTTTTTCAATAACATTACCCAAATTTAATCTTTACCCATTGCCAAGAGTAATAGCCTCTATTGTAACCTCCACCCACATTAACAAACTAAAACAACACCATTCCCATTTGAACCTACACAATCTCTCCATCTTAAAATTGATATTCCAAGATATTAATGATCTCCATATGATAATTAGATAAAAATCCCTTTTATCTCAATCACCATCTTAACTATTCTAAAATCGCATACCACATTACCCTTGCACCAAAAGTCATCTTTATTTTCCCTATTTCATTTTTAAGAAACATCTCCTATTATCCAAAACTCAGACACTATCTCTTCCCAGCCTTACAGACAACCCTTGATTTAACAAATCTGACTACCTAAAAGTTTATGTGGTAATCCAGCCACTCAATTCTTATACCTAATCAATACCAAATTAAAAAATTTATCATAATGATTAAAACTCATATCTCTTTCTCTATCTATCATCTTCATTCATTACCCATCAAAAACCCAATAACACCTAAATTGTATCTGACATGATCAAATATCAGTTTCAACCTACATCAACACCTCACTATGATGGGTCAAGTTACGTTATGAGCAACTGAGTATGATTAATAAAAAAAGGATAACCATCATTTATCATAATCAACTTTAACAAAAAAAGGATGGATATGACATATGGTAAGAAAGCTTGAAACCATATATATATATATATATATATATATATATATATATATATATATATATATATAACAAAAGAGAGAAATACAAAACCCTCTAAACAGAGAGCAAGAAACAACTCATCTTTGTTTTTTCATCCATAAAGAAGAGATGGAATAAAGGGAAAAGATGGTGAGAAACCTAAATATTTCAATTTTAAGGATATTTTGGGTATTAAATTAATAATAATAACAAACCTATAATATTTAAAACTTTTTTATATATAATTGAGTTTGCAAATTCTTGATTCATTATATAAAATGATATGAATTATTCAAATATAAAAAAATGTATTTTAAAAAACAAATGGAGGAAAATATCATTGCAAGTCAAAACTCAAAACTCAAAACTCAAAACATAGAAGGATATCCTCTTGAAAGCCTAACCCGGCAACAAGAATCATCCTTTTTTACTCTTGGAATATCAACAACCGATAACTTTTTCTTTCATTAGCAATTTCCAGTGAATTTCTTTCTTCTCTTTCAACTTTTAGGGATTGAAATGTGAAATACTAAAATTCCAAGGATCAAACATATGATAAACAAAAAAATATAAAGAGCAAATTGAAAAGTTATGCTTTTGATTTTTTTTTTAATAATATAAAAAAATTATTTTGCAAAACTTGTCTTCAATTCATCACCAAACTATCTCAAAAGTCTTTTTATGTGTCTTAAGTATTTACATCTCAAACTATAATACCATTTTATATAACTTAAAGAATGTAATTGACTAGCAAGGGTATGTCCCAGTGGTAAATGAGGGGCGTCTCCTTTCCTGATACCATGGTTCGACTCTTGTCAGGTACGCTTCTCATCCCCGCGATGCTTTACATGCTTACTAGGCTTGCAGGATATTCAGTGGGTCCGGGGAATAGTCAAGGTGTGCGCAAGCTGGCCCAGACACCTCGGTTATTAAAAAAAAGAGAATGTAATTGCAGTTCCATGTAACATTGTTGTATCTTCACCCAAATGCTCTAGTTATCCAGTTTCTATAAGCCTGTGCTTAGACATGATACCTTCAATTCTTCCATGTGCTTCCAAAGGAGCTTGACTTAATGACAGCAATCATCGGAATTAATAACCACAAAAATACGCAAAAATGATCATCTCATAAATCAAACCTAGCATTAATCCAATATTCGTAATCTAGTTTAGCTTAATATTATAAATTCATGGCAGCTTCTGTTCTGTTTGCTCTCTCTACCCCTCATCACCCCTCTTCTCTTCTCTTCTCCCGTTAACAAGTCAAAACATGCAGGCATCATTTGCAGCATGCAAAAATCTATGCAATTGACCACCAAACAACATAGCAGACAACCATGTTCATCTCAAGAAGCTCTGCATCACTAATCCATATCTACATCTTTCTCAAGATACTACTACTCTAAATAGTGGATTTGAACATCAAATGTGTATAAAAAGAAAAGCGCCCTGGATTGATGTTTATTAACGTGATTGATTATTTCAGAAAATAGAAAAAAAAATGGTTATTTTTAATATCGAGAGTGTAAAGTCAACGTGAAGCTTACTTCTAACATCGAGAGCATCAAGTCATCTTGAAATAAAAAAAAGTGACTAGTAGTGAAGAAGAATAAAAACAACGTACGGTTGTACCCTACTTTTCGAATACCATGGATCATGCTCAATACATTCTCAAAACAGCAACTACTGCTACTGCTACGCGTAGGAATGTGTCTAGGATTTTGATTTTTGAAAATAGTTAGTCTATTTGAACTGTTTGCTGATGGTTATAGCAAGAATCTTGGAGGATCGAGAACGTTGTGAGCAAAATGACATGATTAGATGTTGTTGTTGGGGTGTTGTGATCTGAATTAAGAATCCATGCCAGGACCACTGATCACTCAAACTTGAAAAGAAAGGAAATGGGGCGGGGGGCTCTCTTTCAACTTGTTTTTGATTAAGATAGCGACAAAATGAAGGAAAGAGAAAAAACAGAATGCTCCTCGTCCTCACACTTAATTAGCTGTTCTGATCGATCATAGGGTAAATTATAATGTTGGAGTGAAATTAAGACCCTTTATGTTCTTCCATCTAATTTTAAAACTTCAGCTGTAACTTTTTTTTTTTTGAAGTTTTTCTTAAAACTTCAGCTGTAACGCCCTTAAAGTTCTCACTTTGTTGAATTTAATTTGGTGTTTTGCTCGCAAAACTAAGAAAACTCTTTGAAATTAATTAATCCCAAATATTTCACTCATTCATTCTTGCTGCAGACTTTATCTCCAGAAATTACGCCTTCTGATCATTCACTCTGAGTTGCCTATCTTTTATATATAATATACATGCTAACGACAAACTAAATGAACTAGGGCAAATATATATATATATATATGCTAACGACAAAACTAATGAACTAGGGCATATATATCTATATCTATATATATATATATATATATATATATATATATATATATATATATATAAAATGTACATATGTCAAGATGTGAACTTAACTGTTTGTGGATCATATGCCCACGAATCATGCTAAAAAAGAAAGACATTAAAATGAACTTTGTTTACTTTAATATATAGAGGCAGTAACATTATTGAACCAAGTTCCAATACATCCATGGTCAAAATATGGGACTAATCATGCAGTTACAGATTTCATTTTGGTAGCCGCATTTTCTTGAGACCACCCCGGCTGTACTTGTATGAGCTTACTTTGGGATTTCTACTACGCTTTTTTGAGTTGGAAACTAACTGAAAAGCAGGGTTTAATGTTTATGTATTACGGTGCATGTTGCTGTTTAATAGATTATATTTGAAAACAATGCTCTTCGATTGGCTTCATATGGAGGGGACCAGCTGGGCAAGTTTCTTGGCTCTAAAGGGATCTAACTCTAACTCTAAATGGAGACCATCATGACTGACTCGACTCCTGATCTGCAATTCAAGACTCTTTTCTATAATCTGGATGCATTTAGTTTAATTTTGAAGTCTCTTCTTTTCAGAAATATTGTTATTTGAATCCTTCACCTGATCAGACTCATGGGTTGATGCGTGTATATGGCTAGCTATTTCAGTCCGGTCCACTGACCATTTCTAGTATAATTGACTTTGAGTGCGGCTGCTCTAAAGCTAGCTAGCGCTTAGAAGAATGTCTTGCAGAGAGAGATATACTCTAATATTTCGTTTCCTTTTCAAGACTTGTTAATTCCAACTTGGTTTCATTTCCATTAAAATAATTCTGCCCACCTGTGATTATGATTCAGCCTTGTTTTGGACCTTTCGGACGTTACTTTATTAGTGGCTGCTGTTTACTTAAAGTTTCATTACCTCTTCCCCCCCATAGGCTATATATCAACTTGCATGTTAAGTATACCACTCCACCACAAAGAATTCAGAAACAAAAACAAAATCTCGACTCTACTGATCATCGCACAAACCTCCAATGGAGTCACAATCTCAAAAAGATTCACTTCACAGAGCTAGCTCAGAATGTACCAATCCTTCATGTTTCTTCTGCTCCATGAATGAACAAGACCTGTCTCTCAGAAAAGCCAAACTAGCTCGATGTTTCAGAGAAATGCCTCAGAGAGATGACCAAGAACATGTCTTGGTCTTACGTGGGATCTGGAACATTGCCATGACTCAACCTGATGATCCTGAATTCCCATCCCTTGGCATCTTCGAGTGCATGGGAAAACTGATCCAAAGAGCCGTTAAAGATAGACAATGGCTTCTTAGAGATCAAAACATCTATATCCCATACTATGCAGCACATATTATCGGTTCATATACCATGAACAAAGTTCAGTTTGCCGAGAAAGCAGTTAACTCGAATGTGGTTTTGCCTCTAATAGAGCTTCTGAGAGGCAAAATCAGTTGGGTTGAGCAAAGAGTTGCGGTTCGATCACTGGGCCACTTGGCTAGCCATGCGACAACCTTCGAAGCCATTGCTGAGCATGAGGTTGAAATCATAAAGTTGGCCATGGAAATAGCTTGCAATTGCATCAAAACTGTCTATAGAAGGTTTGTCGGTGTCAAAGATAGCAAGAGAGTGAAGTATCATTCGGACCTGCTTACAACTGGGCTTGGAGACTTGGAGATTGAGAACAGAAAGGCTGAGGAATGGGCCAGTCAGTTACAGTGCTGGTCTTTGTACCTCTTAAACTGCTTCGCTTGCAAAGGAAGATCACTAAATCTTATCTGCAACAAACACTTCTTGAAGGAGCTGTGCGGCATGTGGGGTGGCTTGGCAAACTGCGCATCGCCTGGTGGAATTGGATGCATCAGAACTCTGTGTGACTTCAAGGCTGGAAGAGAAAGTTTAGCGAATTCCAAAGAAGTGATGGAGATTTTATGCAATACCTCAAGATCTTCTGATGATTGGCAGTACATGGCTATTGACTGTCTTCTCTTACTTCTAAAAGACACAGATACAAGATACATAGTCATACACACTGCAGCTTCGTCTCTTGCTGATTTGGTTGAGCTAAGAAGCCTCAAAGAAAGAAAAAAAGTTGGAGAAGCGATAACACAGGCACTCTTACAGGATTACCATAAGATCAAATACGGTGACTTGAAATTGAGCAGCCAAGATGCTGAGAGAGCATTGAAGGAGACATGGGATTTGATGGTAGAGAGAAGAAAGAGAGAGGAGCTGATGTCTGAAGAAGAACTGAAAGAGAGAAAAGATTTGGTGGGCATGCTGAAACAGGAAGGAAACAAAAAGTTTTGGTCTGGCCAGATTGAAAAAGCTGTCACCACATACACAAAAGCCCTGGATTTGTGCCCATTGAAGATGAGAAAAGAAAGAATAGTTCTGTATAGTAATAGAGGCCAGAGTTATTTGCTTCTTCACAACGCTGAAGCTGTAATCAGTGACACAACTAGAGCCTTGTGCCTATCCAGTACTGCGAGTCCTCACAGGAAGAGCCTCTGGAGAAGGGCACAGGCTTATGATATGAAAGGGTTAGCTAAGGAAAGCTTGATGGACTGCTTAATGTTCATCCATGGACGCATGAAAGCTGAGAAAACGAAGCATGCCAAGATCCCATACTTCGCAGCACGTATGATTCACAAGCAAATGAATGCCACGTGGCTTTTCTCAACTGTTGCCAGGTCAAAAAACAAAGATGAAGCTGGAGTAGAGAAACCGAGAGTAGTAGAGCATGGAGAGGACCTGTGCCAAGTGACAGAAGAGATCAAAGAGAGAAATGGTGAGTTGTAACCTTAAGATTCTTAAAATGCTATTATCATTTCATTTAATCTATTTTTAATCTCCTTCATCCTAGTCCAAGAAGAATTTCCTACATAAGCCGCTAGCTTTTAATACTAACAGGATTGGACTGTATCAGCCTAGATAGTTATTCGATCAAAAAACTCATTAAGATTGCATTATGGATTGACTTTTCATATGTCCATAAACCATAAATTAGCTTTGTTCTTTCCCGGATTCAGCTCCAGATGGATCGTTTACGGAAGGGAAACGGAGAAGTAGAAGCAGGAAAGATAGGTCAAGGCAGGAAAGGACGCTGCTAGTAGCCATGACTGCTGAATTGGCAGCTCAAAATGCAGCGAGAAGAGTTGAACTGCCGTGTAAATCCGAGAAATGAACCTGGAAGCTTCAAGGCAGATCAACGTCTTTTTGTATGGTCATGTCCATATTATATATATATATATAATGAGAGACATGGACTTGCTTATTTTTGTAACGAGCTAGAGCTAGCATAAATTAAAAGCACTGTCATGTAGCTACTACTGTTCACGCCTTCAGAACTGTCTTTGTCGATGATACCTGAAGGTCATTTAAATTTTATAGCTTGTTGCTTCAAATTCATTGATGGTTATGGATTATGACCTGTTATCTAGTGACGACCCTGTTTCCCACTTAAAAAATCCGACCGAAATCTTCTCTAAAACCTAATCTAGATTTTGCATGCCGGATATCTTACCTAACTCACTAATTGTTCTCTACTGTTGAGTATGGAGAAAGTGGTAATCAATACTGTTCATCTCCCATTAATATAAACGGGTGTTTTATAGTTCATTAACGCTGGCTGGCTGGCTCATCGTGGATGCTGGGGGCGTTCATTCACAACCCTTCCTTTACAGATCAAGCTAACTTATTTGGTGACCTCGTGTAAATTTTTCTCCTGGTGGCGGGTCTGGGCGATGGACTAGGGAAAGCGATGATGAATCCTAGCCTTCACTTACATGGACAAATCAATGCATACAAAACAAACATATAAAAAACGAGCTGCTTGGTGAAATATTATTACATTAAAGCCAGCTACTCCTTATATTTAACTCTCCACATGGTTGTTTATCTAAATGGATGGGACAATATATAGAGTACAGGGCAGGAAGATGCAGCACCAACATGATAGTATCAGGCAGAAGTCAATTAGCAGGTGCTCAAAACCAGCCATAGAAAATGTCGATCAAATACAATCACTACCAAGCCAAATGAAACACAACGACAAAGCTAATTATTTATATCCCTACGAGCCCACTTGTGCAAACATGAGCATTTATTTTTAAATTAATGGAGAACTGCAACGGTTAAAACTTTGAAACTATGTTATTCTAAAACGCTGTACAACACATAATGTTGGCAAGATTGTTGAATTGGTGTGGTACGAAATGAGGTATGTTTTGTCTAATTGAGGGAGATTCTGGTCCAGCATGAGGAGAGTACTTCATTCCAGGGAAGAGCACCACATCGCTTCGCTCACTGCATTGAGGTTGAAGTTGCGCAGGTCAGAATGCTTGTTAGAACCATTTATGCTCAGAAACAGAACGCTATTTACGTGTTTTGAGTTTTGCACATCGTTAATAGTTAGCGAATCAACAAGTCACAATACGTAATTGTTCTAGCAGAAACAGAGACACCTCATCTACCATTTGATGACAACTGTCTGTCAGTCTTAAAATGTCAAGGAATCAATTATATGGAGTCACTTCCATGGGGTAATCAAGTGTTCATTCATGGATAACCCCTCAAACGTGTAATGCAACTAACTTACCTGCTCTGGATTCGTAGGAGCTCAATCATCATAGGAGCTCAGAGCAGCAACTACAGATCCTGTTGTTGCCAAAGTCGATGCAACATCTGGATAATCTTTCCAGGATGTCATAATCTTGAGAGAAGGATACAGCCAGCTCTTAATGGATTCTGCAAAGGAGTTAGGATTAAAATTCAGAATGGCTTCCCAGTCCACTTGTATTCCCTTTGGGATTTTCCCTGTAAACTCCATATTTGCAGCAAGAAGTAATCCAAGCAGAACAGAAAACCCAACAACAGCAGAGCCTCTAGACATTGGCATAAAATTGTACCTAAAAAACATCCCGGAAATCATTACACAGAACCTTAACTTATCCAAGATAAATTATCTCAACACAATTAACATAAATGTATCATACCAGTAATACGTCATCCTTAGAATTGCATCTCTAACATTTTCAAGGACATCAAAATCAGTTGACCCATAAGTTTCACCGCAATAAGCATTGCACACAGCCTGCAAATCCAAACCCACGAATCTCAAAGTTGTTTAACATAAAAGGCTACCGGTCTGCTTATTGGGGCTAGAGTCCAAGGAAAGAACCCACATCTGCTAAGGAAAGTAATTGCAATTTCACCAAGTTGTAGCTTCGTACAGTTGTGTTGCTAATTTTAGGACCCTATCAAGCAGGGCATGTATAAACTCGGTGCATGAAATTTATTAAACTTGATCATACTACAGCTCCAACCAGAAGAGTTACAACATCAAAAAATAGCCAGAATGGATGGTATAAAGGCTTGAAGTACAGTTACAATGGTGTCTTGGTGGTAAGAGACCACTCTCCTAAGTCAAACCCAAATCTCGAAGTCCTCCTTTGTCATTCAATCACTAAGGAAAGCATCCGCTAGAATTGTCAATTAAGCACATAGTTCTCAAAGCTACCTTGTGATAAACACCACAGGTAGAAAAGAACCTAAAAGGAAACAGACATAGCTTCTTCTACTCCATTTTTAAAAGCCTAGCACATCTTCAGTTTCTATTTGGAATCAATTGAAAGTAGCATAAGCTCAGTTAGAATGTCAGAAATGACACACGGACCATTTTCAAAAAATACAGATGAGCTAATCAAAACAGATAGAATATTTGGTAGAGAAACGAAAGCATGATAAGTAAACATGCCAAGAGTTTTGGTCTACTAATTTGAGGACTTGGTTGACTTACTTCCCATGCCATTGCCATTTCTGCATCAAATTCATTCCATCTAGATGGCATACAAGGTGTTCTGATTGCAAAGTCAAATCCACCTTCAGCCCTGAAAGAATCATTTAATATTTCCCCATAAAAAAAAATAGAAGAGCATTTATTATCAAATAAAAGAAGAAACAATGAGAAACAATAATAAAGGTATTTACATCTTCACTAGAGTAATCCTCGTGCCCTCAAGTTGCTTCCTGAAATGATTGTGAAAAGCCAAGAATAATTTTAATGAAAGAAACTTGATATGCTCACTGCATTGCACTTTGAATTAAAAAGATAATTACTCTTCAAATGCTGTGCTGCTGCACCGTGTAGCCAACCAGAAGTCCTCACCAACTATATTGTATAGATCAGAACAGTTTTTTGCATCTATAATCTGCACATGGCATCTCAACATTAGCCTTGCGCATAAAACACTCTTTTTCTTAACTGATACCCAACAACTTCAATTGAGACAATATTTGATCAAATAGAATGCCTTACCAAAAAGTAATAATGAATTAATGAATTATGGATGTTGTTAATTTGATAGACTTTTAAACAACACAGCCATTCAAAATAAAGAAGGCAAAGATGAAGACTTTCAAACAGTAACAATCAAGCAAGAGCCAAGCAAAAGCTCAAACAAGAACACCATTGCACCTGAATTGTTGTTTTTCAGGAACTAGTTGACCTCTTTCATTGCTTACTATTTAATTAGCTTGCAATTGTACATTTTAGATAATTCAATATACAAAAAACTATACAGGCCCAATCTCCTATTTTGAGCATCATGGGCAGAAAAAAAATGGAGGGAGATCATCTATGGAAGCAGAGTTGAAATGCTCACAGCTTGAATTTTATCTTTGGGCAAATCAATGATGTTGTCCGACTTGTTGTGCACAAAGAGCTTATCCTTCATGATTGTTTTTGCAACATCAAATGTTCTGCAGTGTCAACCAGCAGTGAGCATTTGTAGAGACAACATTGATCTAAAAGAAACCAGAACCAGGTATCACCTTTCATAATTTTGGTAGTAGCGCATAACTTTAGCTTGTCCAAGAATCATTGGTGTGTGAGACCCAAATCCAGAATTGAACTCCTCACTGAATTGCAAAGATACCAAATTAACACAAAAACAAGCAATGGGAGAAAGGAAGAACATATTAAACCATTCATCTGAAACTTTCAAAAACATAAAACAAAACTAGAAGTTTTTTTTCTGAATTGTTTGGATTCAGCATCACATGCATAACTATAGCAACTCAACAAAGGTGAGATCTACATATGGAGTCGACTAGGAGAAGAAAGTTCAGGTTTTAATGGGAACCCACTAGCATTCATAAGGTAAGAGATGGTAAAGGAGTTGTCTTGATTTGAAGCACTAATACTTTTGCTTGAGTTCAATGTTTTATGAGGAATAAAAATGATGGCGATGTTTCACATTAAAAAAAAATAAAAAAAAATAAAAACCTAATTAAAACCATAGTTTTCAGTCATTCTATTCTAAAGGAAGTAACAAGGCGGCAATGAAAATCACATTAACAGTAAATAGCGCTGTTACAAAACGTATGACAGTCCCAAGAGACTACTCAATTTGGTAGATAAATAGGGCAAACCTTAGCTTGTTAATCCAAACAACTGGGTCACAAGGTTCAGATATCTGCCTCCATTTGACAGCCATTGAGTAAACATCTTTCCATGACATCATAGAACGACCAGATGATCTATCTTCAAGGACGCCATATGAGGTTGTCGTTTCAGAGGAACTACTGGTACTACAACCTGCCCCACCTCTATTCTGGCTGGGTATGTTGATTCTTCTCCGGACACGTTTACCATATTTTGACGTGCTTTTATTGGAATGCTTCCATTCATTTTGTACAGAACGCCATGCTTTTGCAACCTTTTGTGCAATTTCAATAATGGCTAATCCTGCCATACGATGCTGACATGCAACAGAAAATGAATCTCATTAATATACTCAAATTCTTTGACAATTTGGGAAATAAAAAATAAGTCTACTTCTTGAAAGAGATAAAAAATTGTATGTAGAATCCTAATAAGATTATTAGCAGGCCACTTTAGAGAGGAGAGAAATTCTCTAGAAATGACCAGATCATTTATTAGAATGTGAACACCAGAAATCTTGATAGTGCTTTGTAAATGTAGTTTGAAATGACAAGGCTAACAAGATAGTCTGACACATCATAGAGGAACATATGGAGACAATTTTAAATGAAACAGCTTGCAGGAAACTCTGATACACTAGCAGAAGCAGATCAAGAATAATTTATGTTCAAATCCATAAAATCTCCAATAAAATTGTAATTATTGAAAGTCCTAATTCCATTTCAAATGGTCTATATTTCTGAAAATGAGTGAATTGTTTTGGCTTAAATGTTTCCCTTGTTGAATAAGAACATTAGCTAAGAGTTAACAGACATTAACCGTTTAAATGCCACAACAATGTTATCAATTTTGTCAGCCAACCTAACACTCGGAATAAGGATTTTCTAGCTCCGTACTGTGAGATATAAAAAATAAATAAAGCACCCTGCAAAAAATAATTTTTAGAGAACACATCTCAGTGGTTTTATAATCTTCAATTTGAACCAAAACAGAGGAAAATAAAACAATACAAAATTCACAAGCAATACAAAAACTACAAGTATTATCAGAGTTGAAATTCATTCTTTGTTTCGAGTTACTAACTTTATCACATCAGCTCTTACTTTAGCATCCAAATTAGTCACTTCGACCACAAGAACTAGTGCAACATGATATCAGCTCGTTTCAATATCAAAACCACATGGAAAAGGCATTAAAATAATATGGATACTTCACATATAACAATCATTCTGGAAAAGAGAAGATGCAAAATCATTTTACATGGACAAACACTTGAGAACATAGAAGAAAATGAAGAAACCATTGAAACACACACACACACACACAAAAAGATTAATTAAAATCTGCTCTCAGAAATCAATTACCTGTCGTCTATTGGATAAGAAGCCGTTACAATCATATTGAATCTTCTGGCCAATTGAATCTGCAGCTAACAATAGAGCAATCTTCTGCTTTGTTGTAGCAAAATCTTGCTTTCTAAGTTTACCCCTTTTCAGAGAATCCCGCAGAGGAGGTTGTCTATAAACCTTTTCACACACATTCTTAGGGTGCAATCTTTTGCACCAGTACTCCTAAAATTTCCATTATGACATAACTCAACATAAATATGGGCATGAAGAACACGCCTAAAAAAAATTATTTCAATTATAAAGCACTTTGCTTCATCAGAATAGTCCATGAAAGCATTGTGAGATTCAGACCAAAGTGCTTTATAAAGAAAATTATAAAGGCTGTTGAAATCTCACAATGCTTGTCTAAATTGCACTCAGGAAGTGCTTTACTATTTCTTCCCAATTTTATCAAGGCTGTTGAAATTCAGACCAAAGTGCTTTTCCAATTAAGCTAATGACATGCAAGAAGTTGATGGATGAATAGTAAATTACATACAATATGATATTATATCTGAAAGAAAAGTCAAATACTATAGTGAGCTTTCAAAACAAAATATTCATGGAGTTCACAAGCATGTAAACCATAAACTCAAAAAACCTAAAATAAAGGCATGAGATGTAAAGCAGTAATAGCAATGAGTATGAGATTGTGGAATCAGTAAATTTCTGAACAACTATCACCTTAAACAGAGGATCAATATCTCCATCAATGTCAAACCAGCAGAACTCACTGTTGATTTTTGAAGCTGTGTACAAAGCAATTTCTTTCTGCAAAACAAAAGAGTTGAATTTAGAACCCTCTTTCTTCAAAAACTAGGGTCAGTTATACACCTCCTTGGATTTAAATTGACAGCTACCCAATTGGTTTATCAAATAGTAAGGAGCTGTCTTCAATGCCTCAGTTAAAGCAAAGGCATTGTGAATTCGTAATAAATCATGTCCCTCTTAATTGCATGTGGATTGACTGCATTATGATATCAGTTGAAAAAACCAAAACATAAAGTTTTCAGTTAAAATAAAAAACGAAATAAGTAGAAATGTTGCAGTTATGATACTTCTTTGTAATGTTTCAAAATTCATAGAAAAGAAGACCTAATATTCTTTAAAAGGCATTGCTGCTGGAATGCGAAAGAAGGTACAATAGAGGCCACCTGTATTCTGCATATTCAACTCACTAGTGAAACAATTGTATTATGAAAAAGGGAAGTAAGAACATTGTATTCAACATGGTGACCATGTAATTCAAATCTTATGCAAAGACAGTCCAAAATAAGTTTCAAAACTTAAAAAGTTTATATTACATATAGGGGTGCATGCTAACTTGCACACCCTTTGTGCCTATTTTCCTTGGACTTAAATTACCCTTAGAATAGAGGGTTTTACTGATATATGTCAAACTAACAAAAACCTGCATCTCACTTATTCTCCTTTCACATCATTTCTCTCTTCACTGCAGTTTTTGAACTAATAAGACAAACAGAAAGGCCTTTCATGATCAATTTATAAACGATGAAAGAATTCACTTACCACTTAAATTTTGAATCAACCAAAAGGAACCCACATGCCAATCTTCTTCACGCAATTAAATAACAATGATTATTGATCAAAATTTTAGGCCCGAAAAAAAAAAGGTGAACTTCGAAAATTGAAGAAACTGTGTACACTGGGTTGAACTTCGTTTCTTTTGAAAGTCAATTTTGTACCTTTCTTGTCTTCTAGTATGACACAAGTTTTAAATGCATTAAGATTATAAATATGATCTTATTGTTATATTGTGCAAACAATCAGATAGCAATTTAAAATATATATATATATATATATATAAATTACTTCCATATCTAAAGCAAGTGATTTGTGTAACAAAAATCAACATAGGTTTCTCCAGATTTTTAGATGTGAAAAAGTTTTGTTCAGCAATCAAAGCATAGAAAACAAGAGCTAAGGAGAGAGAACCATGCTTTGATGGGAGAGAGTTGAAGGGTTTTCCTTATTTTCACTGATTTGGCATTTAAATGATTGCAACCTTATATTTAGGGGTAATTTAAATTCAATAAAAGTGGTACAAGGCCAACTTGCTCAAGGATTGTGCAAGTTAGCAACCCCATGTATATATTCATATACAGTGCAAATGGTGGTTATGGCTACCAGTTGCGTTCTTGAATACCTGGAATAATTTAAATATTCAGAAGAAGAGCACTACAGGGAACATGTCTATCAAGTAATAAGCTACAGTATTACAAGTCAAATCCTACCTGATAGAAGGCCAAGCATTGGAGCACAAACTTCTCCATTGAGTCTAGTTCCAAATCAAGTGTAGCATCATAATCTTTAACCTGTTACCATCAAATAAATGTTATGAAAACTGATGGGGAAAATGGTTGTAGAGATTTAACATGCTATTGAGACTGACCAAAATTCCAGTCAATTCCCAAGTGTAGATGGCGAGTACAAAAAATAACGGGGGTCTGTAATTAAAGAATATTATTTATAAACAATATATAAAGTTTAATGCTCATTTTCTCTTTGTAGTTTCACATATCTTCATTTTAAATGTTCAGATGTCTGCTTGCATTCTAACTAAATAAAATATAAATTGAACTTTGAGAAAAAAATATATCAAACTACAAACATATAAAAAAAATCCACAAACAAGATGCATTATAGAAGTAGAGTAATATATGATAAGGAAAAGTAAAAGATCAAATTCACAGTTTCTAATGAATTGGATAAAAAACTTCCAAAAGACAAATGTATGTGAATTGATATTGTTGGATTATATTGAAAATTATGTCCTAAAAGATTTGAAGAAAAAAAATACAAGTTATGAATTTTAATATAACCCACAAATTGAAGCATTAAATAAATAAATAAATAAATGCTATTCAGTAAACAGTAATCTAAGGGGGGCTAACTCTATAATGGAGAATGAGAACAAATGGAAGAAAAACAAAAAATCATTACCGCCTCTCCATATTCTCCGATAGCATGGTAGCAAGATGCTCGTAAATATAAGCTCTCTATGTTTGCATTTTCAATGCTCAACCCAATCGATAAATCCTTGATGGCTTTCCTACAACAATCAAAATCAATTTGCTTGGTGAGAAAACACCAACACCGATGATGAAACAGTTCTAAATGAACACATGCAATCTACAGTCATCGCTGTTTAATACAAGAATTACCATGTGAGATTATCTCAATTTCATGTGTGCATTCTTATGGGAGATTGGCCAGGTTCTTGCATCTAAACTGTAGGAAGTTGCTAAAAATTGTTGGTCAGGTAATTGCTTCTTTTTTTCTTTTTTTTCAAACAAAGAGAAGAAAAGCGATCAAAAATTAATTATGTATGAATGCTTAAGTGCTAGAGAATCATTCTAGGACCTATTTTCTGTAGAATTTCTGTTCTCTTTTTATCCATTCTAGAATGCTGGAATAATACACTTCAAGGGAGGAATTGCATTCTTTATTTCACTATCTCCATTCCTCTGCAACTTCTATTCTTTCTATCTCCCTCACTATCTCCATTCCCCTTCACCATAATATGTTCTTTCTCTATTCCTTAATAGAAATGTAGCATGACAGTCTTTCTGCCTTCCTAAATGAAGTTTGTTCACGGAACTACACATCTATCATAGAAATTATCGATTTATACTGTGTAAATTAAACAGAAATTATTGATTGTAATACTCAAAAGTCCGCTATGTAAGTTGTTCAAACTCAAAACCATAAGATTCATAACACACGGACTTCCAAAGACTGCACATTTTGATGCAATATAAACCTTGTAACTTTCTACATATACTTTAATTCCAATGCTTATGGTAGACATTCAAGAAAACTAGAAGTCATGAGGATTTGATAGCCTTTGTGTTATGGTTTAAGAGGAAAAAAAGGACAAACAGAGTTTACAATGCATGAAAAGATTACAATGAATCAATGTCAAAGTATCCATCCCATTAAGGCTTGGAAAATGATTAACATAATCTAAAACCCAACTCTTAGTCACATCTCCATTTTATAACACTAAAGGAAGCTCTATAAAATTTTATACAAAAATCATGCTAAAATAGGGGACTATCAACATAAGGTTAATCCCCAGTAGTGCAATTCAACAGATAAAACTAGAAAAAAAACAAAAGAAAGCTAAAACAGTTAACATTGCATCAGAAGTAAATGCTTTGTGTTGTAGGATCTGAGTTCTCTTTAGAATAGCTTATTGCTGACAAACATGAAAATGTGGCACTTTACAACATGCAGCACTCAGACAGGACATACAAAATGGATGTTCTTCAAGCATAAAAACACTAATGACTGGAAAATGCTTTGCAATACACTTATTTTTTTGTTATTGGGCATCAAAATCATAGATCCACACATAAAATTGGAATGCTGAGGCAGTTAAATAACAATATCAGGACAGAAGCAAAAACTAAATGCATCAGTAACTGTGTAATCAGATGATGAAGTTATTATTAGATCATCACCCTGGAACTAGGACAGAAGACCAAGTTATTATTAGACAACAGTTTTATTTTCAAGTAGCAAACAGTGACATCATGTTAAGAAAATCCACAAAGAGCTATGAACAACCCTCTCATTTTATTATTACAGTAAATTATTCATCCCAATTCCTCTTAGCATCATCGATGGATTGGTCCCAAAGATCGAGAGTCAATTGTGAGAACCACTTCTCAACAAAATGAAAACTCAAATCATTCATAGAGCATCAATTATTTGGTATAAAATACCTGTGTTCACCCATTCCATGAAGCAGCAGTCCACGCAAATGATAAGCTTTTGCAAACCTATTAAAAGCAGTAACAGTAACAATCATTATTCAAAAAGCTTATAAAGGGATCAGAAGAACCAGATACCAGCAAGTAAGCATTCGCATCCAGAAGAGAAACAGAATGGAACAGACGTGACAGTTACCTTGAGTCAATTTGGAGAACTTGATTGATGCAGTCCAAAGCTTTTGTTGAGTTTGCCAAATCTTGATAGAACTGCCAAAAAGACAAATTGAAATATGAACATGTACAGAACTGCTTCAAAAAAAAAAAAAAAAAACTAGCAATGTAAAAAAAAATTCTTTATAATTTTAACACCAAGTAAAATGGTGTGAGCTACCTGGTGCAGCATAGTTATATTGTGCTCTTGAAGACACAATGAATCACGACTATTCCAACCACTAGTAAGTATAGCATTAACGGACTTTAAATAATGCAATTTAAATTTCTAAAGTTGCGGATTAAATTTTAATCCTTGTGCTTTTAAAACCAACACCATATTCCCTATAAAGCATAATTAACAAGGAATAAAGGTACAGAGCCACTAAAGCCTTACCTTGTAAATAAAAAGACAAGGGACTATTTCGTTAGTTCTAAAAACACAGGAATCAATGTTCAACTATACCGCTATCAAAATCACATTTTGGATTGTACGATTCTTAGGTTTTACAGTTCAAAATTGACCTAATGATTTGACTCCTCTAGAAAATCCAACTAGAATGAGATCAGTAATTGAAACGTCAAGCTCATTAAAATCGCGAGTTTACCTGCATTTTTAAGGAGTTCAACATTGAAAGGGATTAGGAGTTTTTGACACAATGACAAAACTAACCCTTCTCTCATGCCTGCCTCTTTTGCTATTATTTACTGAATCTATAGTTGTCACATGCCCTCTCTTTACCTACTCTCTTCTCTCCTTCATCCTATTTCCATTTTCCATGTTTAATTGGAGTGTGATCACTATCTTCAATCATCCTCTGACTCATATTCTTCTGACTTGTGAGACTTAAAGCTAAGAAGATGAAGGATGAAAACGATTGAGCAAGAAGAGTGATTGATAAAGTATAGGAAAACAAACTAGAATCACTCTTAGAAGATTTCAAGCACTTTAATGGAGTTAAGATGGAAAACAGAAAAATAGAGAAGATAAGAAAGAAACTACATGTTTTAATAATGTTGTTGCATATTGGACTAAATGGTTACAAAATTTTCCACACGGAAGAAAAGTCCTTTCAAGTGCTTGATTTGTACATGGCCCAAATCAAGTCTTTATTTGACAGCCTATACCAATTTATACATGTGTTTTATTAACTTGGTAATTTTTCTAGAAAAAGCCTCTTTATATGTGGCGTAATGATAAGGATATTTGAATTTAGTAGTTTTAATCTTCATAAAAAACAATAGATTAAAGTGTGGACAAAAAATCAAGATGGGATGGGATGGGATAAGCAAAGGACAAAGTAGCACATTTTAACCTTTTCTGTTTATATCTGTAGTTATAAAACATAATTTTAGTAGTTTATAAAAACTTCTGATTTTACAATGTGATTTTTCAAACCCTCTGTCGATCCTAGTTTTTTTTTAAAAAATAAAAGTGATTTCAACAACCTTGAGGGCACCAAACTCTCGGACTTGAATCAATCAACTAAGAATTTTAGTCTTTAGAGGTGTTCCATTCAGATTTAAATACCATAAGAAAGCGACAGAGAATACGAAGCAAAACCAGATGTTGAGCAAGTTTGGTACAATATAAGTTTACCATCAAGACAGATACAGTAAGACATGAAGTACATTTACAAACTTGCCTTGTGTCTTGAAGAAGCAATAAGTAGATATTTAAAAAAGCAAAACAAACAAAGAAATAAAAGGAATCATCACATCAAAGACTGATAGTAAAATCTGTATGTGTGAATGCGTGAAATTGAAAATAATCTAGTGACTCTTTTATGTCCCAAATCCCTTGCATTTTCTTTTTATGCTCATTCATCTCCATTCTACCTTGCTATCTCACTAAAACCTTGATCAAACATAAATTTTCAAGTGTTTGGTAACTTGAGTCTCTCCATCCCCCATCTTTCTCTCATCTCTGCATCCAAACAGGTCTAATTTATTGTTTTATTCCCCTCTATTTGTTCACACAATCACTATCCACCTATTCATCATCAAAACAATTCCTTAATCTTGTGTTCTACAACATCTGTTATGTTGTATCAATTCAAAGAAAATGCATTTTAACATAAATAATTTTATGCCAGTGAAAAATTTGTAGATTCAGAATATTGGAAACATGCTTTGTACAAGCCTGTCAATTGTGAAGAGACTTTCTCATTCAGCCAAAATTCCATGATGGTCCGTGTCTTATTGCCAATTGATGCTTGCATGCATTGACATCAGAAATACAACAATTACTATCATGGCAATCCTCAGTTAAGAAATCAACTAAACTGTGCCCCTCCGATAAAAGATAATAGTATCTCATAGATACCTGGGTTAGATGAGCCCATGCCTCAAGAAAATTGCGATCAAGTTGGATTGCCTTTAAATGTGCCTCCTCTGCCCTTTTATATTCTCCAATTGAAGATAAGGCCAAACCCTAGTAAAGTCAAATATACAGTCAGTGCATGACTGGCAATAGAATCTATAATATAGCTCAAGTGTAGAAACAGCGTAGTTTCATATGAGCGGTACTGACTAAATATGTGTAGGCAGACATGTTATCCATATCAAGCTTCACACATGCAGAAAGGTCTTCAACAGCAGCATCGAAATCCTTAAACTTGTAACTAACAATTCCTGCATTATTAGCAATTGTGTTTCATTGCAAAACTTCATTGAAAAAAAAGAGACTTCTGTTACAGTATCAAGAAGTATATTGATTAGAATTTAGAACTCAACTCATTTCAGAAAAGTCTGAAATGTTCCACTTGTGATATCAAGATTTTAACAGTAAATTATATTATGATTTAACAATAAAGATCACTACTTTTAATCCTAAAAAACTACATGAGGTGCGGGTGCAGATAACACTCAGTTATAGATCCTTCCAATACAATCGACACATCAAGTAATTATTCACATGACTTGCTGCAATTAGTCTGAAGTGGAAGTGAAGGCACAGATTTTTGCTGCATCTGATTGAGAAGATCACCGAAACATTCAAGTACATGAACAGATCTAGATTCAGGAAATTACCTCTTTCATGCAAGATATCTGCAGAGTTTGGCTCAAACTCCAATGCCTTAGTCAAGTCATTAATGGCCTGGTTTTAACAGACAATATGATTATGTCACAAATGTGATTCAGTTGGAGCTTGCAGTCATTAGGAACAACTTTGTAATAACTAATAACTGGCACTAACAAATATGGTTTTATATTGATGAATTTTACATAGAAATATGTTTTAGATCTACTTTCCCATTTGTTTGATGCCTTTTTTATTCACTCCATGAGTATAAAATGTCGCTCCACATGAAAATAAAAGTTTCTGTGCAGAGTGGAAGAAAGCAGTTTATTTTTAAGAAAAGCTTATAATTTTTACGGGAAACTTAAATAAGCTTGTTTGCGTGGTCATTTTAAGAACCAAAAACAAAGATTAGAAACATATGGACAAAGGGAATAAAGACAAACTCTTTTATACATTAAAAGACGCTGGCATTTCAAACATTTCTTCTTTCTTTTTTCATTAGAAGTTTAAAATGATCTCACTGACCTCTGCAGATTCCCCTAAGGCAGCTCGAGCCTGCCCTCTTCGCTTCCATGCCTCACCAGCTGCTGGGTTTGATTCTATAGCCTAAGTCATAAATCATATAGCCCATTATAAATCAGAGCTGGAATTTTTTTCCATATGCCTGCAGAGCATTGAAATGTGATACCTTAGAAAAATCAGCAATAGCAGATCCTAGTTCTCTTTTGAATGCATGTGCTGTCCCTCTTCCTATAAGTGCCTCAGGATAAGTGGGGTCCTCTTTCAGTATCTGAGAATAACATGTGCCAAAGAAATCACAAAAAGTTCGTACAAATTTTAAAAAAGGACCCAAAATACAAGGGTTAGTTCCAACTGTTCCACACCCACGTACTCTTTGAAAACAGAAAGGGGCAATGAAGATAATTCCGAGTTGATACAAAATTATCAAATTGATGCATGCACTCATGCCAAAACAAATTACCTGGTTAAAAATAGATATGGCAATAGCATATTTTCCTTCATTAACCTGCAAGGGGAGTAGAGTAAATCTTTTAAACAAGATAAAAGAATGAAAATATCAAGAGCATGATGTAGGCACCAACTGTACATTTTAAGAAAATAAGAAGATGAAAATGTAACAAGCACCTGTGCTATACCCCTTGACAGTCGAAAATCTACGCTTATGGACTTGGTCTTTGAAATCCTAGTAACACATAATTTTTTATTTCTTTTGGCTTCATCAGTTACTTCATTATGCATGTTTGCTTTATTACTTGACTTGCTCAGAATTTCACTTGTATCTCCCAAGTTGCCAGGTATCATAGATAATCTACTGGATAGTTCAGATGCATTGTTTACACCACTACAAGATCCAGAAACAAGATTTGGCAAATCAAGAATGTCATGAGTTTCATTCACTAGGATACCAGGCTTTTGATTTCTTTCAGCTTTCTTCTCACTTCGCCCATTATCTATGTCAAAACTATCCCCAGATTTACAGCAGATCTCAGGAGCATCCCTGAGCTCACTGCATAACTCAGATTTGTCACTCTCTTTACTGGTGTTTTTACTGGTTTCACTAGATTTTTCATTGGTATGACATCCTGATTCAGGAACAAGCTTAAGTGACCTTCCACCTTCATCACTTATCCCCTTGTGTATCTCAAAATTATCTCCAGACTTGCTATGGATCCCCAGTACATTCCTTGACTCACTGCATAAATTAGAGATGTCACTCAATTTATTTTGGTGCTTAGAAGTTTCATCTGATTTGCTATGAGGTCGAGATTCTGCTACATACATAGACAATCTAGATTCAACGACATGGGTTTCACAACCAGCACTCCTGTCTTGTTTTGCAAACTTCAAGAGCTCCTCCAGTTCTAGCAATTGCTTTAGATCTGCAGATTGATGCAGAGCATGTTCAAAGCCTTGTTCCCACACCAAAAGAGCATCATCTTTCCTTCCTAAGGATGAAAATGCACGACCTAGATGACAATGAGCAGGGGGGCTAGCATCAGAATACAGCACATGAGCCCAATGCATAATATTTTCTCGATTAAATTTGATAGTCACAAAACCAGTTTATATCACTTTCTATCATTCTTCAAAGAGAATAAAGTATGACAAGCCAACCTATTCTCGCATGGATCAAAAGTCACACTTACACCAAACAAGGATGTGATAACAAAATGATGATTTCCTTGTTCGAACATGCAAAGAAAGTAAGTTAACTTTTGATCAATATACATTTCTTAAAGAAAAGCATGAGCATGTGAGAGGAAAAGGAGAATCTACATTCCAAATCATATTATTCTTTGAAGACAGTACATGATGCTCATACTCCTGCATGTCAACTTTTTATTTTCTATCTGATAAATGATAATTATACACCTATTTTCTTCCACAATAATGAACCAATTGCCACTCTAGTGTTTGCACTCATAATGTGGAAAACCATTACAGTTTCCATAGCCCACTAATTTTTTCATGAGCTAAATTAAAATTTTGTTTTCACATAAAACTGTTCATGACATAATTTATTAGGCAACTCAACCAGAAATCCACAAACCTAATGAATAAAGACATTAAAAAGCATTAGCAACTCAGAGAGACAGAGACTATAACATTATAAACGAATTATTTGCATATCTAACAAGCAAGCAACACCAGTGATCACTGTTTTTCTCCCTTCAAAAATGCAGAATCAAGATTCTTTTCCAGTAATAAAAATCAATCACGAAAGCAGATAATTGGATTCCTTAAAATAAAATTGATAATAAGAAAAATAAAACGCAATAATTGCTTCAAAAATCTCATGCAATCTAATTTAATCTAAATAAAAAAGAGAAAAGAGAATTACAGCACCTTTGAGAATATAAGCCTGAAGAAGCGTAGGGTCTAGCTGGAGCGCTCTATCGCAGTCCTTAATCACATGCTTGTGTAGCTCTAATTGACTGTAACAAAACGCTCTATTGCTGTATCCAAACAAACAAAAATCAAATTCACGTTTACAATTACCAAATCGATCAAAGAGAATTGAAGATCAATCAAATTGAACGGACGGACCAGATATCTTGAATAGCGCCCGACTGAACTAGGAGCGAGTCGAGAACTCGAATTGCTTTCGACCAGTCTCGACAGCTACAGAGTTTAGCGAGCTCAACTCGCTCGGAGATTGCTGAGGGCATCGAAAATCGGCGGCGCTGAGCTTGCCGGTGTTGTCTGATATTTTGGGACGGCGAAAACGATTATTGTCAGTGAAAGAGAGGGGGAGGGGAGAGGGTAAAATGGGAAACAATAAAGTTGGGGGAAAGAGAGCTGGAAATAACACGGCGAGATGTGGAAGAAGGAAAGGTGAGGTGGTGGTGGAGAAAATGAGCGTGGAGGATGTGGGATTTACACGTGTGGACAATATTGCTTGAATCTGATTGGTTGGGTTTTTTATTTTAATCTTCGCTCTGGCTGGGTTCATTCATTGTTCTTGGGTTTTGGTGGTTGCCTCTCTTAACCGGTTAACTGAATGTCTGGGAGTGAATTTTTGTTTTTGAATTTTTTTTTAAAATAATTTTTTTATTTCTAATATTATCATCTTAAAATACTTGAAAAGAATTTTAAAAAATAATTCAATATATTTTTAAGATAAACGCACTCGAATGCAAAACTCTATGTAAGAATCACTACTGGTTCCCCTACATTTTGATTTTTTTTCCGATTATACCTTTTACTAATAATTAGCCACAACATGCCTTGTACTTCCTCTTTTTGGTCATCGAAGACCCTCCTCAGCTTCTGTTTTACGTTACGTGACGTCCAAAAACCAATGGCATACTGACAGGTGTGAGTCTAAGTCACATCCAAACTGTACTTAAAAATTTAAATTCAAAAACACTCCTCTTACATAAAGTTTACACTCGTTTTCTTATATAAAACTATTCCGAAATTTACTTGACGTGAGGAAATTCACATCATCCTCTGTTTTTTAATATGTTTATGTTTTTAAAATTTTAGTTTTTATTTCAAATTCTATTTTAAATATAAAGAAGATTAACATGTGTTATAATGCTATTCTTCGTCTTAAGTCAACTACGAAGTTCAATAAATTTAATTTTCAATCAATTAAGCTTATGAGTTATGATCTAAATCATAAGAGCGGGATTACACCATTGAAAGCAGACTAGGAAAGAAACTATAAGGTTTAGATATTAATTAACCATTTTTTTATGGACACTATATAACAATTTAAGAAACAAATAAGAAAATATAATCGAGTTAACTTTACAAACTCGCAATCCAAGTCATGAGACTATGTTAATTTAATAGGGGGGAAAATCATGAATCTCAATTATCAACTAATTAAACTTGTGATCCAAGTCATGAGGATAACATTATGAAAGTACTTACAAAAATTAGCTTTAAATCAACCCGTAACTTATAAGAGAAATAATTTTTAAGAAAGATAAAATTTATATGAATTCAGATGAAAAATAAATAAAAAATTATGAAACTCGATTTCAAACAGTTTTAGTTGTTTCTTAAAATGTTGGACCATTTTGGTTACTACCTTGTCGTTTCCAAAAAGATGTGATCATTTCGCTACTGTCTAGATTTTATTCCATTTCCATGTTTTGGTATTTTTCTTGTTATTTTGGATTTGTTTAGGTTGCGTGGGTATTATAAAGATCATAAACAAGTCTAATGTTTTTTTTTTACAAAATTCAATTACAAATTCTTGATCAATGAAGTCAATATCATAATTTCTACAAGTTTTTCATCCTTGACATTTGCAAATCATTTCCTTGCTTGTTTGATGATTTCTTGAATGTTATAAGCCTATCTATATCATTTTAAAGTTATATGCAACACACACACACACACACACATATATGTATGAATGTATATGTACGGAATTATAAATCATTTAAGCATGGAATACATTATTATATTACTAATGTGATATGTATATATCAAAACAATGTTTTGATTATATATATAATACTTATGTTATCATCAAAATATATAATTAAATCGTTATCGTAGCTATAAGGCTAACAATCTCCTTTTTTATGACGATGAAGCATTAATGCATACAATATAATACTCATGTAATAAAATATTTAAATGCATCCATTTCAAAACTTCTCTCTTTTTTATCATTAAGCAAAAATAATGAAAAACTTCTCCCGACAATGTGAAAACCAAGTTCAATAATAAAATTCTCCCCCATTAGTTTAGAAAAGTATTTCCTTGTAAATAAAGCACTTTATCCATAACCCAATATGTTCTCATCATTAAGAGCATTTTTCATAACATAATAATGATGTTTAAACATTTTAAAAAATAAATTTATCAAAAACAATATTTAAGACATCAAATTCATATTTCTTACAACCATATAAATAGTATACAAAAGATGTTCCAAATAATAAAAAATTAAAATACAAAAATCATAAGCAACATGAATAAGGATTAATCATCGTTATCGTTGTTATCATCGTTTTCATCACTGATGTCATATATATCATTTAGAGGTAAGTCCTCCAAGATTTTAGTTAAGGTGGTTGAGTTACATCCAATGATACATGACATCTACTCTATTATAGATATTGCCAACTCTTCTATTGATCTTAACTCATATCTTGATGCAATTTTATGACGTCCCTATGAAATGCAGGCATATGTCCATGAAAGGTATTCATTTGCCTAAGCATCTCACTTTGCATATCATGAATTGATTGAAAAGTGATCGGTGAGATACTTGATGAATATTCTTAACAGGTTGATTGAGGTTGTTAAAAAGGCATTTGTTATGAGTAGGAAGGTTGTTGGCCTATATTTTATAATCTATGTCTTGGATCTAATTCTATTTTTATAGTACTTAACTCTTTTGAGGGGTCATAAATCAATAAATTATCAGTACAACCATTATTAATTCTCTTAATTTTATGTCATTATAGATATGTTTTCTCCCAATAACTCTACCATCCCCATGCTCTTCCATATTTATATAAAATGCAATAAGGATATTAATCAAAATAACTTTATATATTACGGTTTGTGTTGCCTTCTTTCTTCCTTTCGCCAATGCACTCTTTTGTCATTTTTTTATAACAAAATACTTCATCCATAAACGAGCTTTGAACTAAGCCCCTATGAATTAGTTCTAGGATAGGAATGTGATAACCAGAGTCAGAAGGCGTAGGTGATATGCCTCATACATCAAAATGCACAAAGACTAATGGAATTGAAACCTTGAAGATTGGAATTCATAGGTGTTGCCCGTGTTTAATAGCATTGCACATGTGTTTACAAAACATATGCCAAATTAAATAGCTTTCCATATTCTATTATACAAGTCATTTAAATGGCTTTCCATCTTCTATTATACAAGTCATTATCCATAGATTCATGAATCTTAATTCTTTTTTATTCCCTTATTTAGGAAAAAAAATCCAATTTAACTATTGAATGCAATAAATACATTTCACATGATAAAGATATTATAATAATCTTTTCACTATCATCCATAATTCTTTCAAACACTAATCTTATTTGGTCAAAAGGTTTTGGTGTTTTTGGTACCTCAATGATTTGATGGGTTGCTTATGTTCCAGTAATATCTCTTATAGGTATCACTAAATTTGAGTTAGAACATTTGAACTCAATTATATTTTAATACTATAAACATAACTAATTCTACTAAGGTCATACCAATCCTCATGCCATGGTGAAAAATTAACCTAATTGTATCTTTGTTGTATCTCTATTTAGCATTTTAAAAGATGAATATATTATAGTCAAACCTTTGAACATCCCTCTTTAATGGGATTTTTACTCTAAGCATTTGTTATTTCAAAAGGGATTTTAAAGAACACAATGTTAGGTTTTTGATATTGTGGGAGTTTTAAAAAAAATCAACCAAATATAGTTGATTATAAGGTGTTTTGGGTTAGAATTTAGTGTTTAATTAAAATGTAAAGTTTTTAGGTGTTTAGGGTTTAAAAGAGAGAGAGAGAGAAAGGCTATTAAAGATTAAGAGATTGGGTGTATGAAGAGACAAATGACTACTATAGGTTTTATAACATGCAAAATGGTCCAAGTGTTTTGATAATTGATCTGACCAATTTAGAGAAATGGTTTGACCATTTATTGAAACGATATTACTATTTTAGCTACTATATAAAATCATGAGTTTTCATGTTTTTCTTCATTTTTTCACGAGTCTATTTTAATTGATTCTAACCATATTTCTCCATATGAATGATGACCTAAACCTAAAAAATCCATATCAAATGACTTAAAAATTTGATGATTGATCGATTATCATATTGCTAAAGTTTTAACATATATATGCATAAACAAAACAAACATATAAATCAAGTTTGAGTGTTCCTATCATGCTTCTATTGTGACATTAATATTATCTAAATTGTAATAAATGAGCTACGGTTTGGATTACTAACCTCTAGTACTAGTTTTCTACTTGGTTGAATGACATCACCATAAGTTAATGAAAGACTTTCATGCTCCTAAAACTCTTATACGATGTATCTTCTCAATACTTGATTATGATATCTAAATTGTTATTGCAGTCTTAGAGTTGACTTTGTATATGTTTTACCTTTGTGTATCAAACATATATTATCCCATGGCCTTGTGTATTATTGAGATTGATACCCATTACTTATTGGTTCTTAGTTGATATTTTGGACCATAGGGTTTATCTTTCTAAAAGACCTTGTGTTTATAGGTCTTGGTTTTCCTTACATGTGCCTCCAATATCGGTTGCCTCCAATTTGATACCTTTAGGGTTAAGTCCTTGGATGTTGTTATGGAACATTCTCCCTCAATTTGTTATTGATAAATGAGGATTAAACATTTTATATCGTCATTCTTCTAATGCAAGTTTCTTCTAACTTAATATTTTTAAAAGTAAAGTTTTTCTTACATTTTCCATTAGTTCCACCTATGTAAGATGCCTCTCAATTTTGATTTTAAAATTGATGCCTTGCTTGTCGATGACTTATATCCATTCTTTGTTGGAACACTTTCCTTGTTTCTTCATTCATAAAATTCATGCGAGAAGCATTTTTTAAGTATCTTTTTAACATTGGATCCTTATTTATTAGGTATTGTATGTTTCAATACCCATAATATATTTTTAGGAATTTTATTTTTCTTTAATCTACATTTATATGATAAATAACCTTTATTGTTATAAAAATCATATATATATATATAAAACAATTATACATGCTAGGTATTAATATGCTCATTCAATTTTCATTTTTCTACACTAATGAAACCTAAACCATTTTTATTTAGCTTTTGTTCTGTCCTCCCAACAAAACATCAAAGTTATCTCTACCTTAAGTAAATTTGGCTAAAGTTGAAGTCAAGTGTCCAACATGGTTTCTAAGATCATCATCATTATTTTTCAAATCCTGTATAGATAATGAACAACTAGCAATACCGTATAATGACTCATTTACGTGTGTTACTTTATCATATTTTTCTAGCAAATCATTAGTTTATTTTTTAGATTCTCATGCATGTTTTTCAATGAACTATATTTATTTCCTAAATTTTTTATTCATCATATACTAATTCAAACGTAGCATTTAGTTCATCGTAATAGGGGTTGGTTTCATCATTTGAAGAATGTATCTTATTTTTTCTTTCAATTTCCATGAAACATGTGTTTTCCACTTGCTATTTTTTATCGCTAGAGCTATAATCCGAATTGTCACTCCACATAACTTTTATTGTTCTTTTGTGATGATGATGATTTGTTTTACTTTAAATAAATGGATAATTTATTTTAACCTAACTTTTTCTATTGTATTCAAAACATCTTGAAAGTTCCTTCCTTGAATTTTCTTTATTCTTTTTTTCTTCTTAAATTTAAGAATATTTTATCCCTCTGTTTCTTTCTTAGAAATCTTGAAACTATCTTATGAGTTGTGCAATATCCTTTTTAATCTTTTTACCATCGTCAACATCATTGTTAACTTGATGTATGTTTTTTATAGCCAAAATATTCTTTAGATGTACTTCTTATTCTTATTTATTCATGGTGATTTCATGTATCATCAAATAGTTGATGATCTCCTCCAATAGAAGTTTTGTAAGATCTTTGGCATTTTGAATTGTTATTATCTTAGCTTCCCAAGTTTTTGGCAATGACCTAAGAGTTTTGCTTATTGTATTAGTACTAGTGAAAGTCCTACAAAGAGTATCCAAATTATTAGTAATAGCTGTCATTCTAGCAAACATAATAGTTATGGATTCATTTATAACATTTTACATAAACTTATATTGATACACTAACATGTCAACTTTTTTTCCTTTACTTGTATCCTTTGCTCTTTCATGAGTCATCTTTAATGGATGCCATATATCTCTAGCATTATTGCATGATCCGATCCTATTCATTTCAATTCTACTAATGCATATTATAAAATATTCACAATTTAACATTCATAGCTAATAACTTTTTATCACCATCGGTATACTCAATTGTAGGTTTAGGAACCGTTATATTATTTCAATTTTATTATACTTGTATGGTCTATTTTCAATATATTGCTATAAATCATAATTAATAGATTGAAGATATATAATTATCCTACTTTTTCAATAGGCATAGTTATTACCATCAAATAAGAATAATTTAGAGATTGATGGTCAATTATCTTAAATATTAAAAACTAATGGTTACCATTTACACAAAGTCTAAGTATATTAACATACATTAGATTTAAGTTATAATACCAATTGTTGCTATAGGATTAAGGCATCACAAATACCTAAAAAGAAGGTAATTAGGTATGCAAAGTAAAAATATAAATTAAAAGTTTTTTACCTGATAATATGCAATTCTAAATACTTAACCAAATACTGAAGAAATAAACAATATAAATATGATGATTAAAGAGTGGGAATTTAAAGAATTGCATAAAGATATATAGAAGTTTGGGAAACCTCTTACTCCTCTTTTTAAACTTTCATTCAAGAGTCTCACTATCATACACGATCTTCTTAGTAGTTAAGACTAAATTGTTACCTGATCTTTTTATATGCACGAGAGCAAACCTAATCTTTTTGTGGTTTTGATCAAACCATTATCGCTAATCCTCTTATGGGCTAAATATGAGAAAACCTCTCTTCAATACTTATTGAAGAACTAATTTTAAACCACTCATAATTTTGTCTTTATGAGACTTTTCTAAGTGTTTAGAGTGTAACTTACACTTTTCACAATATACTCTCTTATTAGAGTTTATTGGAATAACAATCAAGCTCTTTAGAAAGAATTTTTCAATTCATACTTAACCTTATTTTGGATTATTATAAGTGAAACAAGAGTGTTATAAGTTCTTTTTAAGAAAGAGTATGTTTAAATATTTGTCATAGGAGTTCCACACCTTTTTTTGGTAAGTGAAAAGATATTTATAAACTTAGAAAAGAAACAAGTTGTTAGAAATAGTTTTTTGCTCAATGGTAAAAATAAATAGACTATTTTAGAATCGATCAAATGTTTATAATAATCGGTCAAAATCCTTTTATAATTGATTAAACTCTTTTAGAGAACCTCAAGAGTTTCTGGAAATTTTCCAAAAATAGACTAGCCATTATGAGAAACATCTCGACTACTTTGAGAATTAGTTTGATCGTTACTTAAAATAGTTAGACCTTTTTGGCTATTGCCTTGTCATTTGTAAGTTCTCAAGATCGTTTTGGTATTGTCCATATTTTGTCCTATTTTTGTATGTTATTCTTCTCTTGTTTTTCCTTGATTTATTTTAGGTTTGTTTAGGTTGTGTAAGTAGTATAAGGTTTACAAATGTTTTTTTTTTTAAATCCCATTACAATTTTTAATTAGCATAGCCAATATCATGCATACAGCCAAATAAATCGGACTTCTTGCTATGTTTTGTCTACTTGAGTGATTATCATACCAAACTCTTGATTGAGCTTACAAACTTTTTAAATAATTGATCAATTTTGTTGTGATTTTATATTACTTGTTTGCGTCTTTTTTGTAGATATATGGTGTGAATTATCATTACATATAATTTTGACTCTTCATTATAATTTTTTGTTAAGTCAAGTTGCAAACTACTCAAATATAAGACCACATCACTAGCTCATCGACTCATCATAAAAGAAAAAAAATAAAAAAAGGAACAATCATCCTTTCTTTTTATTTTGTACTAATTTGGTACATGCAACTTATATACTCTAAAACCGAACTTAACATGACACAAGTCTTTTTTTTAACAGTTTTTTAGCGATTTAAATCTCCATTGTGAATCAACGAGAGGATTGCATGTGATCATTTCTACAAGCAAGTTGCCATGAGAAGCAATGCCGAGGAGACTATGAATGAAGACGCTTTCGTTCCTCGCAATGCAAGGAAAGTAATATCTACGATACTTTACCCAAGAAGGAGGAAAGAGTATATCTAAAAGTTTGGCAAAATACTTAGCCACGTGTGCTTATGTGAACGAGTAAATTTATACAAAAATTAGTTAGTAAACCTTGCGTTGTAATTTCTCTTTTTTCTTAATATATATATACTAGCCAATGCCCCCGCGCCTCGTCGCGGGCGGCACTATATTTTTTTTAACGCCAAAAAATATTAATTGTGTGTTTTTTTTTTGTTATAATATAAATTTAGTCAAAATAATAAATCTATATAGAATTACTGTGAAGTGCAAGTTTTCTATAAAATATATGAAATTTAAATTGATATAAATTTATCTGTTTAGTAGTTTTTAACGAAATAACCAACATAAAATTATCATCATCATTAAAAAAGCAAGAAGATTCGAATATTTGAATTATTGAATTCATTGTATTAAGATTAGTTCATTTTATAATTCAATTTAAATCACATTTAAAAACAAAATATAAATTGTGAAAAGACCTGCAATAATCAAATAAAAAATAAGTAGTTAATTTTCTATCCATAAAAAGATGAAAACATAAATTAAAAATCCATCCCCACGTTACCGTCATTTTTATTACTATAAAAGTTAAAATTATTATCAACATTACTGCTCAAACAATTAAAATCACTAAATTACCCCGAAAAATAAAAATAAAATCAAAACATTTTAACAAAAAAACGATAAAAAAATAATCACTAATATTATCATTATTATTGCACAAACGATAAAATCATAAAATTATCTGATCCGAAAAACAGATAAAATAACAGAAAACACACAAAAACAAAAGAACAAAGGGAAAAAAAGGAGCAATATTTCAGAATAAAACTTAATAAAAATAAAACCCCGATAAAAATTGAATCGAAAAAATAATAATCTAAAAGCATAAATGAATAAATACAGACATAAAATAAACATTGTCCAAACATTGTATTTTTAATGTTTTTAGGTAATTTTAATGTGTTGATGTTAAAAATATTTTTTAAAAAAAACTATTATTATTTTAATATATTTCTAACAATTTTTTTTAAAAAAAAATCAATCACATTTCCAAGCAAAATAAAAAAATGTTTCATGGAAAAAAATGAAAAAAAAAACATAATCCAGAAAAAAAAGAAGCTATTACAGAAATTGGTTCGATGATTAATCGTGGTGCGTTTAAGCTAGTCTAGACACCCCCAATTATAAAAAAACAAATAAAAAATATATCTATAAGTGGAAAAAGAAAAAATATAACCAGCAAAAAAAAAATTTATAGAAAAAAATGAAAAAAATAATAATTAGAAAAAAGACAAATAAAAAAAAAAACCTGGGAGTGGGATTCGAACCCCCGCGCGCGCTTTGGACAACCATATTTGCGCGAACTTCAGACCAACTCGGCTACCTCAACATATCGCCTATAGTTCACGTAAGTTTATATTAATAGTATGTATACTGTGAGTAAATAAAAACCTGCTAAGAGTGGGATTTGAACCCGCGCCCTCTCGGAAGGCAGCCATAATGTCGCGCTCTCGGGACCAACTCGACTGCCTCAACATATTGTTCATTGTTCCCGACAACATATACTAATAGTAAAGGTTACTGTGGATTAGCACAATAAAATTGTGACGCGTTTTATATTATAGGTAATAATATATATATATATATATATATATATATATATATATATATATATATATATATATATAGATATATATATATAGATATAGATATATATATATATTTTTTTAAAAAAAATGAAGATGTAATTTAATGAAAGGAAGAAAGATGATATAATCTAATACCACAACTATTTAGCAAAACATTTAAAAAGTTCTTTTAAAAAATTGAAAGTTTTTTATTTTTAATTATTTTTTGTATTTTTAGAACATTTTCATGTGCTAATGTTAAAAAAAAATTTTTTAAAAAAAAAAAATCATTTTGATGCATTTCTGAACAAAAAAAACTATAAAAAACAACATCAACCACACCTTCAAATATCACTTATTAATTATTGAGAGAATTGCATGCAATCATTTCTACGAGCAAGTTGCCAAGAGATGCGATGCCGAGGAGACTGTGAATGCAGATGTTTCTTGTCTCGACAGTGCAAGTAAAGTAATATCAATGATACTTTACCCAAAGATGAGCAGTATATCTCAAAGTTTAACTAAACACATTCAGCCACGAGTGCTTATGTGAGTGATGAAATTTATACAAAAATTAGTTAGTAAACCTTGCGTTGTAATTTCTTTTTTTTAATATATATATATATATATATATATATAATGTTTTAAAAAAAAATGAAGATGAGATAATCTAATAACACAACTGTTTAACAAAGTGTTTTAAAAACGCTTTTGAAAAAAATGATTTTTTTTATTAATTATTTTAAATTATTTTTTGGTGTTTTTAGATCATTTTCATGTGTTAATGTTAAAAATATATATTTTTTAAAAACCATCATGTTGATGCATTTCTGAACAAAAAAGCACTTTAAAAAACAACCTCAACCACACCCTCAAATATCACTTATTAATCAATGAGAGGATTGCATGCGATCATTTCTACGAGCAAGTTCCCATGAGATGCGATGCCGTGGAGACTGTGAATCTAGATGCTTCTATTCCTCACAATGCAAGTAAAGTAATATCAATGATACTTTACCCAAGAAGGAGGAACAAGTATATCTAAAAGTTTATCAAAATACTTTTAGCCGCGTGTACTTATGTGAGCGATGAAATTTATACAAAAAATAGTTAGTAAACCTTGCGTTGTAATTTCTCTTTTTTTTAATATATATATATATATATATATATATATATATATATTAAATGAAAATGTAATTTAATGAAAGGAAGAAAGATGAGATAATCCGATAACAAAACTGTTTAGCAAAGCGTTTTAAAAGTGCTTTTAAAAAAATATGAAAATTGTTATTTTTTATTTTTTATTTTAAATTATTTTTTGGTGTTTTTAGATCATTTCCATGTGCTGATGTTAAAAATATTTTTTCTAAAAAATAAAAAAAAATCATTTTAATGCATTTCCGAACAAAAAACACTTTAATAAACAGCCTCAACCACACCCCCAAATATCACTTATTAATTAATGAGAGGATTCATGCGATCATTTCTACGAGCAAGTTTCCATGAGATGCGATGTCGTGGAGACTGTGAATGCAAATGCTTTCGTTCCTCGCATTGCAAGTAAAGTAATATCAATGATACTTTACCCATGAAGGAGGAACAAGTATATCTAAAAGTTTAACAAAACACTTTTAGCCACGTGTGCTTATGTGAGCAATCAAATTTATATCAAAATTAGTTAGTAAACCTTGTGTTGTAATTTCTCTTTTTTTAATATATATATATATAATATTTTTTTTAAAATGAAGATATAATTTAATTAAAGAAAGAAAGATGAGAGAATCTGATAACACAACTGTTTAGCAAAGTGTTTTTGAAAAAAATAAAATTTTTATTTTAAATTTATTTTTGGTGTTTTTAAATCATTTTCATGTGCGCATGTTAAAAATAATTTTTTTAAAAAATAAGAAAATAATTTTAATACATTTCCGAACAAAAAACACTTTAATAAATAACTTTAACCACATCCCCAAATATCACTTATTAATCAATGAGAGGATTGCATGCGATCATTTCTACAAGCAAGTTTCCATGAGATTAGATGCTTCCATTCCTTGTGGTGCAAGTAAAGTAATTTCAATGATACTTACCCAAGAAGGAGAAGCAAGTATATCTAAAAGTTTGGAAAACACTTTTAGCCATGTGTGTTTGTGTGGTGATTAAATTTATACAAAAATTAATTCGTAAACCTTGCATTGTAATTTCTTTTTTTTAATATATAAATATATATATATATATATATATATTATTTAAAAATGAATATGTAATTTAATGAAAGGAAGAAATATGAGATAATCTAATAACAGAGTTGTTTAGTAATGCATTTAAAAAGCGGGTTTGAAAAAAAATAATTTTTTTTTATTTTTTATTTTAAATTATTTTTTAGTATTTTTAGATCGTTTTCATGTGCTGATGTTAAAAATAATTTTTTAAAAAATAAAAAATATTATTTTGATGTATTTCTGAACAAAAAAACACTTTCAAAACAACATCAACCACACCCTGAAATATCACTTATTAATCAATGAGAGGATTGATAAAAAAAATTGTGGTGTTTCATTTTTTCTTCTTTTTTTTTCTCTTAAATATCTATATTCTACATCCTCTCTTTCCAATCTCATATTTTAATAATTAGAAATTAGTAAACATAATTTATTTTTGATTTACTTCACTATTTATATGAATAGTAAAGTTTGTTTTAACTCTTTTTTCTTGTTTTTCAAATTGTACTTTCCAAATTTGTTTTCTTTCAATTTTATTTCTTAATATTTTATTGATTTTATACTGATCATTATAATTTGTTATGATTTTTTCTTTAAAGTTATCATAATCTCAAATAAGATATTTGGTTAATATTTTATTTTTAATAGAGTCTATTTTTGTTATCATATCATTAAATAAAAATAGTTTTTTTAATAAAAAAAACATAAACACAATAGAGTTCATTTTTGGCTCGCACTATTGATTATTTTGTTTTAAAAAAAATATATATAAAAAAATTTCCAAGGTATAAGAATATTGACTAGCATTTTTATTTAATTTTATCCAATATGTCAACCTTGAATTCTCCTACCTTGAGTAATTTTTAGTCCATATTTAAAATTAACTATTTGAGAGTTACGTTAACTTGATTTGATTGACTTGATAGGTCTAAAAATGACTCAGACTACCAATTAAAATGTTTGTGTTTAATTGGATGGATTAAAAGTTTTGTTGATGGATTAAACAATGTTTGTTTAATTAGTCCATTCATAAGTTGTTTGTTGTGATCAATTGATTTTCAAACTTGTATTTTATGATTTGATCCGTCCATAAGAGCTTTGCATTTTACTAATTCTATTCAAAACATTTGTGTTTAATTAGTTCATACAAGAGATGTTTGTTTTGACTAATTGATTTCAAAACTTGTTTTTTTCTAATGGGATCATCCAAAAGTGGTTTATTTTAATTGATCATATTAAAAACATTGTGTTTAACCAATCCATCCATAAACAATTTGTTTTGACTAGTTAATTTCAAAACTTGTGTTTTATGATCAGTTCACCCATAAAACAATTTATTTATATTCAAACCTTTTAAAAAAAATTATGTTTAACTAATCCACTTGCGAGGATTTGGTTTCGACTAGTTAATTTAAAAACTTGTATTTCTTGATTAGTTCACCCATGAGTGACTTATTTTGATTAATAATTCTAAGAACCAATACTTCTGTTATCGATTCACCCATACATGGTATGTTCTTAACTCATCTATTTTAAAACTTAGGTTTTCTAACAATTCTCCCTTTAGGGATTGATTATTGATGCACTAGAAAACATATTTTCCTTATTGTATTTCCCTTTTCTGTAATAAAGTGTTGCATGTTGTATATTTACAACAACAATAATAATTAAAATAACAACAACCCCTCATAGATGATTGGTCGATGATGATGATATTTTATATGTAGTTGTGTCATGTCCCATTAGTTTTGGTGTTTTTTCTTGTGTTACAAATATGGTAAAATCAAGAATTCCATCTATGAGGTTGATAATTGGAATCTTATTTGCTTATGTGTTTATTTTTTTGCACTCATTTTCGAATCCTGAGACCATCATTTTCTTGAGTAAAAGATTCCTATGTTTTTTTTTAAATTTACTTCACTCTTTTTCTTTTGTGTTATAACTAGAGATTTTTCTTATGATTAATGTGCGCACTATGGTTGGCCTCAGGCCAAATGGTGGTGGGATATCGTTGATTGAGTTCATCTACCTTTCATATAACCAAACCCTTACTTAGACTTTGGTAGATCATTTTTTCGGTTCCTAGGGTCGTTAATGATGTGATAATGTTTGCAAGTGCATAAAATCACAAGAATTAGTAAAGTTTTTATGAAGAAAAGACTGCTGGACCCATAAGGATTAATTATGGTATTAAGTATTAAAATTTACCAGATTATTTATTATTTTAAAATATAACTAAGAATTTATAAATTTGACCACTAAAATAAAACTAAAGTGTTTGAGAAAGGTAATTAAAAGAAATTGAGGATAAAACTTTTAGAGATAATAAAGTAAATATAGAGCTTTTGATTTCACCTAGTTAATCCTACACAGTTTATTCAAAAATAATAATGATCCGTTACCACAATATTAGAATTTACATAACATCCAAGTATATGGTATTGCTTATGACCTAACTGAAATGAAAACAATGAGTTTGAAATGCAAGTCTACTAAATTATTGTTAGCCATACCTATATATTTACAATTTTATCAATCTCTTTAGCTCTAATAAAGAAGCTAACAAGTTGTTATAATGCCTATATTTTCAAGGGACAATACGAAGCAAGTTTTATACCATTTAGTAAAAAAAATTGTAAAGAAGCAAGATCGTGTGGATAACAATTGTTATTATGTATAATTGTCCATTTTATGTGAAGAACAAGGTGAATGATTACTTTATTCACATGAGCATCATTGATAATAGTTTGTCTTTGAACCTCATGCCTCCTACCACTATGAGATTTTTATGCCTTGTTAAGAGATATATGAACTACACGTGAACAACTACCAAGGTCAAATGAGAGGACTTATTTTCAAACGCAATGTCATGTTATGGTGGATTTCCAAAAAAAGAATGACGTGATGGTAATTAGGGATGTTCATAGTCTAGTTTGGGACAAAAAAGTTAACTTAACCAATTTTGTTCAACTTCTAGAAATTCTAACTAAAAAACCTAGTTCAAATTGAACCAACCCCAACTCAATTTTTTCCTTTAAAAAACTAGAAAACCCCGTGTCTGAACTTGTTTTTGGGCTTTTAATGGGCTTGTTTTAAATTGGGATTGAACATCTTCTTATTGATTTAGGTTTCGTTAACAGATGGTTTTGTATTGGGCTTTTTAAACCAAACCAGCCGAACTCCAAACTTCAGATATCAATAATAATAAATCAAATTTGCTATAGGAATTGACATCTAGCTATCTTGTACAAATATGAACTCAAGACATATTTGCCGACAGAAAATGGACACTGAGAAACAAAAAATAAAAAAGCCTTAACTAGTTCGATGTAATTGGTTTTAGCTTTTTGAAACAAAAAAAATGAACCAAACCAGATGCTTTTTCTTGTTTTTTAATCGATTAGTTCAGTTTTTTTTTTTTGTCCCAGTTTGGTTTTTACAGTAAATATTCTTTGGTTTCTTCGGTTATTTCAGTTGGTAGATTTCTTAGAACACCCTTAATAGTAATACATGTCAAGGTACAGTAAACTGTTTTACAATTTATTCTGACTTGTCCCTCATCAACCATACAAACTACGGAGACAGTCAACCCATCTTTTATACCATTCCCAGAAACAATTGTCTTTATCTCTTGTTTCAGCTCATCCCCTCTATCTCAGCTATCTCCGAATTTTCGGACCTGGGACAGCAATCACCTTAGAATCTAGCTACAACCATTCACACAACTTCCTAATTAGCAGTCCAACATAAGAAAGGAAACCCATTTTGCAGGGAAAGAGGAGGTTTACAACAGAGAAGTAATCACGCAGCAATATCATAACGAATGTGCTTCAGAAGCACGGGGATCACAATATCCGGAGAGCTCAACTGGGGCAGGTGGCCGTCTGATGACATGACTTCAACAATTGACTCACCACCAAGATTCTGGTGCAGATATTCAGCGACAACCACAGGCACTGCCAAGTCCTTCATGCTCTGCAGAATGTGGCAGGGCACTGTGACCATGTGCAGGATTGACCTCATGTCACTTTGGAAGATGGTCTGTGCCACGCTAAGGGCTATGTCTGGTCTCATATTGAAGAGGGTGCGGCTGAATTCTTGCACCGCTACAGAATCCATGTCTCCACCCACGGCTAGTGGGGCAAAACCTGAACACCATGCTTTATAATTGTTTTGCATCGCTTCAAACAACTGGTCTAAATCTTCTTGCTCAAATCCTCCAAAGTAATCAGCATCATTCAAATACCTGATAAGAAGAATATTGACAAATTTCACAATCGATTATGTTTTTTCTACTATGATTGTGGTACAGAAACAGATACCTAATTTGCATAGAGGCAAGTGGCTGGCTAATAGCCCAAAATCCAACCACAAAAATATTATAGAAGTAACTGATCATTAGAAAAATTTAAAGAACGATAAACAAGAGAGCGATCCATAGCAAGTTATCAACAAATATTATAGAAGTAAAATTGGGCGGTACAATCCATAAATGAACTGATGCATAACAATCAAACGCCGCTACAGTAGCAGCTGAAGTGTTTTAACAAAACTGTATCTAGATGGACGTGTCTTACTGTTTTTGTGATTAGAATTAAATGCAGTAGCAATTAGCAATACAACAGCGACTTTATGATGTAATTATGAAAAAAAAATGATCAACGATTCAAAAGTTTTCGAGGAACAAACCTTGGAGAAGCAGAAAGCATAACAATTTTCGAGAAGAGTTCAGGGCGACTGATAGAGGCAATAGCACCAATAACGCTAGAAACAGAGTGAGCGACAAGAATACAAGACTCGACTTTTAACTCCTCTAAAATGGCAAGCAAATCATAAGCATAACCTTCAAGAGTTGAGTACCGATTGAAGTCAAAATAATCTGGGTTAGTAGTGCCAGCACCCATGTTATCATACAGAATAACCTTGTACTCATCGACGACGTGTGGAATCAAGTGCTTCCATACAGACTGATCCGTCCCAAACCCATGAGCCAAAACGATCACTTGCTCTCCTGACCCCAAGATCTTCGCGTTGTGAGCTTCTTCTACGATACCCATTTTCTATTTTTCTTTTTTCTTCAGCTAGAACTGCTGCTTGACTCTCTTACTGGGCTGGCTTGTGTCTAATGGTGTGAAAGCGGAGTGGTCTCTTTTGTGGGTGTCGTTTTACACATTTAAATATGCAAGGAGGAGGACTGGTGTTCCAATGAGGACCATGTATGTGTTGATAATTTTATGATAAGATTATTGGGGTTGTTGTATGGTTGCGATGTTTTTTTAGTTTTTAAATTATTCTGTATATTAATAAATTATTTTTAAAAAATGATTGTAAGAACGTTAAATATGCCAACTTGTCTATCTAATTTGATGTTTTCGAAATATATATTTTATAACAACTTGATAAACCAAGAAAAAATATTATTTTTATGAAAGTTGGTTTTTTTTATTTCAATTTAAAAATAACTAAAATAACCTCGGATCAATTCTCAGGTGATGCTAGTGACATGTATTGTATTCCGATATCGAATTTAGTGATCATAAGATCATCAACTCTGAATTATGCAGTGGTGAAGTTGTGATGTAAGAAATTCTCTGAATATGATTTGATGTAAATGTGATATAGTCTATTGTTAGATGATATATATCGATTTTTCTTTAATTGCATTAAATAATTGATCAGTTAATGATGGAGATGATGACTCATGCAACTCCCTTCTCCGGCTCTCAATGTTTTTTTTAAAAGGTACAATTGGGTTTATCTATGATTGAGTAAACGATTCAAATAATTGAATTAAGTAGAAAATTAATATAAAATCAATAAAATAAATTAAATGAGATATCCATTCCAAAAATAAATTAGATTATTTAAAAAAATCAATTAGTTTTGATTTTAGCATTCGACAAACCAAAAAAAAATATATTTTGTTTTAGATAGAAAAAAAATGTTCATACCCATTGTATCAAAACCACTAAAAAATTAAATTAAAAGATTTATATATTTTTAAAATAGAAAATTAAAAAAAAATTATATATATACACGACACACATGTGCTCCTTCTTCTCTTTGGTTTCTAGTGACAAAATTAAAGATAACTTGAAATGAGTTGCAAGTGGAGTATAACTTATGTTTTGCATACCAAAATGCTCAAGTATCTTCTTAGGATACTTTTTTTTTTTATGATAAGTATAACTTGCCAACACTTTGATCCAAAGTTGTGAATCCCGTTCCGTTCCACTTCAAAATCCGGGACAAAACGGCGACGTTTTTGTCCCGGTTTGAATTCCGGTCGGTTCCAGGAATTCCGGCCGGAACGCCCCGGTTCCGTACCGGGCGTTCCGTTTCGGGTGGCAAGAAATCTCTCCCAACAAGTGCTTCCAAAACACTCGATTTTCCGCTGCTTTAACTCCCTACAACTGCCACCTGCGGCAGCTCAATCGTCGATTGACTCCCTAACTGAGCAAATATATCCTGTAACTTGTTCACTATTGGTATCACCGACGATCCTAGCAGCGCCGCCGATGATGATGGCGGCGGTTGCGATTGTGAAGGAACCGATTGCGATGCTGGTTCATCCGCCATTGATTCTGGATCCTGAGAGAGAAAGAGACTGAATGAAACCTTACAAACCCTAGGATTTCCGAGACTTGTAGAGGGAGAAAGTGCTGTAATTTAGAGAGAGAGAAAATGAAGGTGGTGGTTTTGCGTGTGCGATTGGATTTTGAGAGGTGGAGAGTGGTGTAGTTTTTGAGTTTTTTTGGGTGTGGAAGAGGCTAGAATAAACGGAGGCCTCGAAGGGAGTTAACCTGCGCACCTAGAAGAATTATAAGAGAGTTTTAAAATTTTGAGTTCGAGTTGGGGCAGTGTTATGAATCCCGTTCCGTACCGGGCGTTCCGTTCCGGGTCCAGCCAAAACGACGTCGTTTCAAGCTCTCTTACAAAACACACAGATTCAACCCGATTTCAAAAATTCTCAAATCAATTTTCATCTCTTAACCCCAGCTCATCGATAATCCATCAAAAATCAACCCAAATCTCCACTCTCTTTCAACTGCTACCAGAACATCACTTCAGCATCTGGGCTTGCTTGAGAGTTTGCAAAATGAAAGATTGAAGAAAACCCAGCAAGGAAAACTAGTAAAAGTCCCATTCTTTGATGGCTTCTTCTCTTCATCTTTACAGAGAAGAGAAGATGAAACAAAAGAAGGTGCCTTTTTTCTCTTTCTTTGAAGCAAAAAAAGTAAACTTTCTAAGGGAAATGCTTTGGCTTATAGTTCTTCATAGAAACGAAAAAGAAGAGCTAATGAATTAAAGAACCAGAGACGGCGGGAGAATCTCCTCCTCTTCTTCTTTTTTTTCTCTTTTTTGGATTGTATTTTTTGCTGCAAAATGAGTAAACTTTTCAAGGAAAATGCATGTGCTTATAAGTTACAAGGGAAAAGATGAAGGAAAGAAAAGAAAAGAAGAGACATGTATAAATGAGGAGAATGAGCTTGGTGGAAATGACCAACTATTGGAATGTCTTGTTGACGACTTTCCTTATGTTCTACAAGAAGATCAAGATCCTTATTTTTATATTAATGATGTAGAAGATGTTTGATGTATTTTTCTTTTATTTTAGAACATTTTACTTTCATAATATTTTAGAATTTTAAAGATGTTTCTAATTTTGAGATTATGTTTGTATTGTATAATTTAAAGTTCATTTATCTTGAATTTAAATTATACTTGTTAAATTAATATTTTATTTTTTTCATATATATAATTAAATAAATATGAACAGTACAAAACCGGAACGGAACGCCGGAATGCACCGAAACCGGAACGTTCCGTTCCAAACAAAAAACCGGAACGGTACCCGGAACGGATTTTACAACTATGCTTTGATCTCTATGTATCCTTATACCAAAAAAAAAAAAATTGGATCTACCTAAATCTTTAATCTCAAACTTATCACTCAATAAATCCTTTAAACAATTGATCTTAGACATGTTTTTGGAGGCAATTAACATGTCATCAATATACAACAATATGTACATAAAAAACCATTTAAAAGCATCGTGCAATACACACAATTATCATAATCACTCTTAAAAGTATCAAACCTTTTATATAATTTTTTTAGTGATTGCTTTAAACTATGCAATAACTTTTTCAATAAAACTCTTTTTTTTTTTTTTTTTTAATTTAAGTGTTGAAACCCTATAATTGATGCATATTGATCATTTCCTCCGGTGTACCATGTAGAAAAGCTATTTTGACATTCAACTACTCAAGCTCTAAGTCAACTAAAGTAACCATAACAAATTGTATTTGGATTGAATTATGCTTGACAACCAGAGACAACACCTTATTGAAGTCAACACATTCTTTTTATATAAAACTCTTATCAACTAGGTGTGCTTTAAACCTTGCATCTCCAGCCCTTAGGATTCTATCTTTTCTCTTGTAAACCTATTTACACATGAGCTTTGATCATTAAGATTCTCTGTAACATTCAAGAAAAAATAAACTAAATCAATATAACTATACTTAAGTAGTGCTTTTATCCATCTTATTTTCGTCTTCATGTTGAAATACTTTAATATTGTTCTTCATATGCATTTGTATCAAGTATATCCTGCACCATTTTCTTAACAGGATCAACTGAAATATTATATCCACATTGCTCTCATCTTCCTATCCTTCCCCTTTTCATGCTCCCACCTATATCTTCCTATAATAGTATATCCACATTGCTCTCATCTTCCTATCCTTCCCCTTTTCATACTCCCACCATTTCTCATGAACGTGCAAAGCTTGAGGGAGTCTTTATCAGAGGTTTTTTTTTGTAATTAATATAAAACCATCCCAATCGAAGCTTGCGTACATGAACAGGGCTCCATTAGGATGTGAAAGAAGTTAATAATAGCTGGAATCGGTCGAACTTTGAGAGATCTCTATCCTGGTAAATGGGTCCATGTCTTCACTGATTTTTGTGCAATGAGGCTCTTCTCCATTATTGACATCTACAGACGAAGGTAGGCATCAATTATTATTGCTGCTCCAAGAGAGTTTGGTAGCAGTTACCTGTTAGATGACGACACATGAACAACTGGTCCCTGGATGAAGAACCCACCTTCATTTATAAGGCTGCGAGTTATCGGTTTTAGAACTAATATTGTTTTTTTTTTTATATATATATAGTTTTAGATTCGAGATGTATAGTTTTTAATATAATGATTATTAAAAATTTACATGATCGTTAATTTCAATACTCGTGAAATTAGTCAAGGTATATAAAAACTAACCCGATTACCCATATTAATAAAAATAAAAGGTTGCAAGTTGCCTGCCTGAAATTTACATCACCTGCCTTATACTTGATGATAAACTTAAGTTTTCTATTTTTTTTTTTTTGATAATCGGGGTGTTCGGGTCAGCTTACTCGCACCATAACTAATCCCCGAACTCACTGAATATCCTGCAAATTTAATGAGCATGTAATGCATCGCAAGGGTGACAGACATACATGGTGAAACTTGAACCCTGGTGCAGAGGAAGTATCCTATTATTTGTTTTCCTTGGTTAGTGATGAACGTCGAGCCATTGACCCACCTTTCTTCTAGTTTTCTGAATATGACATTTTGGAGGTATTAGCTGTGATTAGTTGGCTATGAATCTCGACCCTTCACATCCTCCTCCTACTCTGTTGAAACACTGCAGATTCATTAAATAACACATGCGGGGAGTTTCAATTTCAGAGTAAACTAGCCGTTTAAACAGCAGCCACGGGTTACAGTTTTATTTTTTTTCAAAAAAACAATACTAGGTTGTTTTAATGTGTTTTTTTATAAATTTTAAAAAGGCTACACAAATGTTTAATTTAATAAATCGATAATCATTTATATAAATAAATAAAAAATAAGAAAAAAAATTAAGAGATAAATGTAGATTAAGATATTGAATAGTATAAAATGAGACATTAACGTTATTATTTTTACTGAACTTATTCATTTAAATCAATAAAAAAATAAATTTATATTCTAAAAAACTTATAACTTAAAAAGTAAATACAAATAAAAGTAACTGAATAAACTCACGCTATAAAAAATATTATACAAAACCGAACACATCAAAAATATTATTTGCAGCGTTTTTTTAATAATTTATTGAAAAATTAATATTTCTCAAATAATTTTATATGACTATTAATATATGATTGTAAATCATTAAATAAAACATCTAAAAAAATAGGAGTTTTCAGTAAAAAGCACGTTTATAATATTGCATGATGCATGTTTATAACCCTTTTCTAGCACTGTTTTTTAAAAGTGTGTTTGAAAGAAAATATTCTTTTATTTTAAATTTTTTATTTTATTTTTTAGATCATTTTTCATTTTCATATATTAATATCAAAAATAATTTTAAAAAAATAAAAAAAAATATTTTAATAATTTCTAAACAACAATCACATAAAACATAAAAAGACTCGCACATAAAACATAAAAAGGAAAAAAGAAGTATACATTGATTTGCCGGAAAAGTCTCCGTTGCATGACACGTGCAAGAAAATATATCGCAGAGTGCCAAGTTAGACAAAATTTTCAAATGACAGGGTGAGATATATTGGTAGCATCATCTAAGCCATCAAGGGTATATTCTACTGTCAACTTGTTTCATCTCTACATTACAGGAAGAGAATATTTTGCCGAATTGAGGTCTCACATATATATATTTCAATTCAATTGCAAGCTATCTTCCGAATCGCTATGCTTTCTTAAACATCTCCAATAAAAAAAAATAATAAAAAATAATAAGGGATACCGTTCAACCCTGTCATAGCTCCATCCTGAACTCTCAAATGCTGTGTGTATCCCTTTCTACTCACCAGATATGGGTGCCAACGGCTAGTATTTCTTTCTGAGAACAGAATTTGAAGCTAGTCTTGGGCTTCATCTTAGTCCGATGAGAAGATATCAACAGGGGAGGTTGTGCAGTCAACAAGATTATGATCAAATCTACCATTTGAAGAACCTTTTGGATCATCTAGATACACAACAATGACAGTGATATCATCGTGGATATGGCGTCTCACTCCTCTCTCAGTTGTTTTTATATCATCGTATCTCATTTCTGTTTTCCTTGCAGCCTCCTGCATGGCAGCTCTCACCAATCGCTTTGCTATTCCCTGTAAAGAAAGCTCGCACTCATTTTTCAGCACAAACAGAAACATCTTTTTGTTACAGTGCATCATTAGTTGTGGCTTAAGACAATTTACAGGCAAAAAAGTGAAAAAAGTTTTCAAAAGTACGTTCAAAGAAGCAAATTATGAATGAAGAATTTACAAAAACAGATCATAAGGGAGACATTACGATTCGGGGGCTTCTCAAAACTATGTCGACAGCTGTTTTGTCACTTATTTGCTCCCATAGACCATCTGATGCAAAAATCAAGAACAAGTCTTGTGGCTTCAGCTTTCTCATCAATATTGATGGTTCTGCCGTCAACACAGGCCTTGTTAGAGGAACAGGAAATCCAAATCGCTGAAAAAGAGGATCTCTATTGAGCTCAGGTTTCTTTAAATAGAAGTCTCCTATTGATCTTGAAATCTGCAGTAGAGAAGTTTTAGATAAACCTAGTGCATCACAAGCTGTAGACTGTCACTAGAAATTTTGACGAGTAGCTGATTTCAATCAACAACAATGTACCTACTTTTAGCTCATAAAAAGGTATAGAAGCTGAAATTATTGCAGCAATGCAGCTTAACTTACGCTTGATTCCATTAGAGCCACATAACTTGTATTATACCTCCAATTTACAGAATAAAAAAGTTCACAAATGTCCAGTTCGCCTATGTTATGGCTACTGTTGGAACACAGAGCTTTATATATTGAAGAACACATCTTATGAACCATTCTTCAAACTAATCCGATCTAAGAAAAGGTAGCCAGCAAGTGAAACTATGGGGAGGAGAATGTTTTCCCCTTTTGCATTTGAGAAACAAGATGTAACTAGCATAGACAAGTTACGGAAGTTCAGCTAAGGAATTCAAAAAAAGTTCTGTTTCATGCACTCTTCACAAAGTATTATTTGTAAACTGTAGAAAAAAAATTTCAAGATATTATTAGGGAGATGCTGGCATGGAATATAGATAATAACTTCTACATTCAATGACAAGAGGTAGATTGTTCCAAGGTTCTAGAGATCAAACTTATCTTGAAAACATTTCATAAATAATCACCAGGACAAGCATAGCCATGCAACTACCACAAAATAAAACCGCAATAGTATAGGAGAAAATGAGAAAATATCAAGAAATATGGAGGAGCATGCGCACTATTTGCAAGAGAAGGAAACAAAGATACACCGTTTAAATCTAATAATCTCTCAGTAATTTTCTAAACCATTGACTCTGCATGTCTGATTCTAAATGAAATTGGGAATGAAACTCGTGACTAGGTATAAACTCCATTGGTATACAAAGAGTAATTATCAAGCAAAAGTTAAATATTCAAGTGTAGACTAACAAGGAATCATCAAAGAGTCTGAAGAGGCAGATTCATGGTCCTAGTGTCAAGGAACCATCTCATCTAAAAGGTTAAACTGTTAGTTGAGGTCCCAGAATATGATTTATATTGTTCTCTAGCACAGTCCCTCAAGTGAAAGCTCTTTGGGCTTGAAACTTGCACAAGCCCACGCTATCTTGTGCTTGATTTTTATCAAATAGAATGGAGGTGGTGAGATGAGAACTCGTGACCGCTGGGTCAACAAGGCTCTGATACCATGTCAATGAACCATCTCACCAAAAAGCTTAAACTATTAGGTAAGGCCCTAGAATATAATTTATATTATTCTCTAACACCTCGCAGTCAGGACCGAAGAACTTGTCCGTTGAAGTACAAGCATGCTAACTCATCATGGACGAGAAATTAATGCAGGATGCGAACTTAAGATAGTGACTCTGTCAAACATCAGCATTCAAAGGCATTTTGTATAGATGCAGGATCAAATACCAGCAAAATGAAGGATTTAGCAAAGATTCATTAAATCTTTAGTTTCAGTTTGAGTCCATCCAAACCAGTTTACGCAATCGCCGCTCATGCTGGGCCAATTTCTATTAGATAAATGGAAACCAAGAGAATTTCGACATCCACTATGAAGCAAGAGTACCTGAATTATGCCCTTTATCCGCCAAACTCCACGAGTACAAACCACAATATGTGCATCGTCAGGATGGAGTGACTCCACCTCCTTCCTCACCTCCTCAACGCTGACATTATGATCAGTAGTTAACCTTTCTGCCACCACTGCACTATTTTCCTTGCCTTCAGATACTTTTCTACCGAGTACTACTCTCGAGTCCCCGAGATTTGCCACGTATAAAACATCATTTGATATTGCCCCAACAAGGCAGCAAGAACCCACAGATGCCATCTGAGGCCGATCTATCCATGATTGCTTTACAAAATGTAAGAATTCCATTTCGGCAGCACCAACTGCTTTTCTTATCGCATCTGCAGATAATCCTCCTTGTTCTGCTGCAAACTCTGATAGAGAAAACCATCGAACTAAGAACAAGACGATTAAAGAAATGAAAAATACTTAAAACATTGTCCAAGTGAGTTACTATATTGTTTTGATTTAACCAACATGGAATTGCCAATAATAACAATGACCCCAAAACATAAGGTCTTTACATTTTATTGTTGACATTAATTTTTCAAGTATTCTCACCATGTCAATAATTCAACTACCCACTTTTTTTCTTTTCTTTTCCTGCACCTTCTCGGAAACTGAACTTAGCAAGATTAAGCAGACGAAAACTAAAGATTCTAAAACCTGGTCTATTTTCTTTTAATATTTTTTTCCTGTTCAAATTCCAAAAAAAATGCAACACAGACCAAAGCAGAACCAAAGTGGAATAAGAAGAGGGTAAACATTACGAAAAATCGAGATCATAAAACCTTTCATTTTCTTCTACTTTCCCACTCTCTCCATGAACCAAACAAGCTCTATAAAACTTAAAAAGAAAAAGGAAAAAAAAAAAAAAACGGTGCTCACTATGGAGGAAAGGAAACAAATGGCTAGCGAGAAAGCGAGAAGCCTCAGGGCCACCATGGCCATCATAAACACCAACATAAGTAGCAGAAGGAGAAGTGAAAACTTGTCCCTGGTCCTCAAGCAAGGAGTTAGCTTGAACCACAGCAATTGAATAATCTCCAGAAGCATAAGGTTTCAAGTCCAAATGCCATAATAGCCCATCTCCACCACCCCCACCTCCTAAACACCTAATTAAAGGCCTTGTACACATCTCCAAAAAAAAGCCCTCTCAATGAAAATCACTCTCTTTGTCTCTGTGTGTTTGATTTACGAGATAGTTTAGGTGCATAAACTGAGGACAGAGAAGAGGAGGGAGGGATATTGGGAGTTGAGGACGGTTCGAATGGGGTCTTGAGAATGGTTCAAAGTAAACGGTGAGGATGGTGGAAGTTTAAGGTTTTTGTTTCCTTAGTTGACGTGGACCAAGAAAAACTTGTCTTCAGCTTTCGTCAGCTTAGAATCCAATTGCTTGGTGTTTTCTCCCAAACCAATGTCGGTTTCTGATTCTGTGACTTATCTCCTTTTCTTTCGGAAGCAAGGGAGCACGCCGGCGCTACTCACCTGATCGATGATTGTTTCAAAAGCATTTTTGTCATTGTTTCAAAAGCATCTTTTAAAAGAAAAATTTTTATTTTTATTTTTTATTTTTTATTTTAAATTAAAATTAAATTTTTTTTTAATATTTTTAGATCATTTTAATATACTAATATTAAAAAAAAATTAAAAATATATTATTATAATATATTTTTAAATAAAAAGAATTTTCAAAATTATTACCTACACTTCCAAGCATATTCAAAGTGTTTTATTGGCTTATGGGAGCTTTGGCATTGAGGGCGGTGGTAGCCGTAGGTGGAAGTTTTAGAACGGGAGTTTATAAAATAGTTAAAAAGATTTTTAAATGGTGAAAATCTTGTAGAAGTGTTTAGTTAAATACACAATTAAAAATGAGGTTATATAGAAAACAATTAAAAATTTATAAAATATACATGTAATTTTCATTCATCTATATATATTAAGTTTATTATATATATATAAACCAACTTTCGGCCTTGGTGTAAGGCTATGTCTCAAAAACACGTTGAAGTAGTGTTTGGAATGCTTAGAGCTAATAATCTCATTACACCAAAGACCAAGTGTTTTTGAACCCATACTTTCTTTAGTGTTTTTAATTTAGTTAAATGATTATTAGATAAATTCGTATAAAACTCAAATCCAAAAATATAATGAGATTTTTAATAGACCAATTGAATTTAATTATGAGCCAGATTAAAATTTAATTATGTGTAAGAATTAATTTGAGTCTAATTGAAGGATTTAATTAGATCTAAGAACTTAATTATACTTTAAATGAATCAAATTAATTTTATTATGGACTTGATTGGTGAAAACTAAGTTTAGGAGCCTAATTTGGATTTAATTGATAATATTGTAATTTAAGATACCAAATTTACTTTTACTACGTCAATTGGTTCAAATCAAAGGCCAAATTGCAAGTAAAACATAGTTTTATAGTTAATTAAGAGCTAAATTGTAGTAATTTGTAACCAAGTACCAACATGTAAAAGACATTCAATTATAGGGGCTTAATTGATTGAACTCAGGGGTGAAATTGAAGAAAATCAAGAGTTTAATAGTCATTTGAGGATCAAATTGCATAAGTCCAAACCAAAGACCAAAATAAAAAGGTCGCGCAAATATGAAGCTCACATTGAAATCCAGCCACGGGTAAAAATTGCACCAAATTGGAAGTTTAGGATCAACTACTAGTGCAATTGAAATGAATTAAATGTTAAAGGATCAAATTGAACTTTGACAAAAATCCCTAATATAAACTCTAAAACAACGCCGTTTTGAAGAAGAAAAAAATATAAAAGAGCAAGGTCGAGCATGTTAGGTAGCCAGTGACCCAACTTGGCCCAATTGGGTCGGGCTAGTTGGATGGGTCAAGCCCATCACAATATCACATTTATATTATATTAATATAATAATAAAATATTATACCCATAACTTTTTTCCACACAAAGATTTAGGAGTAGATTAGCCGCTCGAGGCTCCGCGCACCCCATGACTGGTTGACGACTTCTCTAGGAACAATTTGGTCGGGCTAAGTTTTGCTTGTTTAATTGATTACTTTTGTTGGTGTATTTAATCTTAGCATGCATTTTTACTTTCAAATAATGCATGAGCATATCATTTATGGATTAATACCCTCAAGCACTGTAATTTTATAAATAAACTCAATTTGAGATTAGGTGAGAAGCAACGGTCTATCTCATGACTTTTAGTCCGACTTCAGATTCATGAAACGTCGAACTATATGCTTAGTGTTTATTCAGTAATGACAGTCCATAATTCCCCAACCATTACTTATGAATCCCTATAATACCTTTATGTAAAGGGATAATTAGATAGTTCTTAGAGCTTTCAAGACTAGGTAGAAAGCTTACCTCATTTGTAATGATGTACTTGCCCTTAGTGTATTAATTGCTTGATAATCCAAACCTAATGATCATGTACATATATTTGCATCCATTTATTGTAAATAACATACATATACATTCACTTGATCGAAATATAGGTCTCCAAAGATATTAAACTTGTAGAGTCTACAATGCTCAACTTCGACAAAGAAATATAGAAGCGGAAGAGCGTGCTCACCATAATACTCACTTCTAGAAAGAGATGACTTTCTGAAAGTTAGCATGATTCACCTCACTAGTTTACTCGAGTAAGCACTTATAAATGCCTCAACCAAGAAATATATACTTGAAAACTACTCACTGATGGAGATTGAATTGTGATAACAGATTGAAATTTGAATTGTTTTCTGTTTTTCTCAATTGATTTGTGATACAAATATTGCTCTATTTATATACATAATTCTGAGAGTAATTTGCCTAATTATAAGTTGTAGTTTCCATATACAATTGTAGCCGTTGCTTGTAGTTTCCATATGTGTTGTTGTAGCCGTTGCATGATTGAGAAGAAGAGTTGATTGCTGTAATTGTTTGATTCAGTGTAATCAATTTCCAGATTATGCTTGTGTTTGGATGCTCTTCTTTATACGCCCCTTCAAGATTGAACTGCCATCAGCAAGACCAATCTTGATCCTCAAGAAGACAGTACGTTGCTTTGATAATGGCTTAGTCAACAGATCAGCAAGTTGATCATCTGTGTGAACATGATGGACTTGGAGGATGCCTCTGTGGACTAAATCACGAACAAAGTGCAAATCAATTTGAATATGCTTCATACGAGAGTGATTCACTGGGTTGTAGCTTAGGTGAGTAGCACCAAGATTGTCACATAAGAGCTTTGGTGGAGAGGATAATGGGAATCCAAGTTCTTGGAGAAGATTTAGAATCCACATTGTTTCAGAAGCTGCAGATGCTAAGGCACAGTATTTAGCCTCAGTGGATGAACGGGCAATAACTTTTTGTTTTCTTGAAGACCATGATATAGGTGTTGTGCCGAGAAAGGTGACATAGGCAGAGGTGGAGGTTCGATCATCTAAGTTGCCACCCCAGTCAGCATCAGAGAAGGTTCTGAGAACAGGGGAACCAGTGTTGCTGATTTGAAGACCATGAAATAGTGTATGTTTGAGATAACGAAGAAGACGCTTCGTGGCCATCCAGTGACTTTGTGTTGGTCGATGCATAAATTGGGATAATTTGTTCACTGCAAAGGAAATATCAGGTCTGGTTGGAGATAAGTATTACAGACTGTCAATAACACGGCGAAACTCAGTGCTATTGACAGAGGCACTCCCATCATCAAGTTTTAAATTGGAACTAGTAGATAGAGGAGTAGAGACATCCTTTGCACCATCCATGTTAGTGGTGGATAGCAAATCCCTGATATATTGTTGCTGAGAGAGGAACAGTCCTGCTGGGCGGGGAATTACTTCCACTCCAAGAAAAAAATGAAGATTGCCCATGTCTTTAAGAGAGAACCGAGAGCTGAGTTGTTCGATCATAGAAGACACAAATTTTAAATTATTTCCTGTAATAAGAAGATCATCAAAAAAGCAATATTAATGTCCATTTGTTTTAGTGACTAGCCCTTCAGAACTGCAATGGTGAGGACTGCGCGAATGGTTGCGGGTTTGACGACTGGACTAAATGTTTCTTTGTAATCAATTCCTGAAATTTGATTATAACTCTTTGCAACCAAGCGAGCTTTGAACCGATCTAATGAACCATCAGATTTTCTTTTAACTCTAAAGACCCATTTGCAACCAATGAGATTGCAGTTTGGTGGGGGAACAGTCAGTTCCCATGTTCCATGTTTCATAAGAGCAGTAAGCTCACTTGACATGGCTTCCCGCCACTGAGGGTGAGAGACAGCTTCCCTTACACTGGTTGGTTCAAGTGGTAGAGGTAGGGGATGAAGAGTGGCTGAGTACATATGTTTGGGTTTGTAAATATGGTTCATCGATCGAGTGCACATGATATGAGTTCTTGAGGCAGGAGGGGGCTGAGCAGGTGAGGACACAGGTATGGATGAAAAAGAATTAGGTGATTGTGATTGTATGGGTGTGATAACATGAGGAGAAGAATGTGTTGGAGAGTTTACTGGAGAAGATTGTGAATGAGTTCCTGAGTCAGCTTGAGCAGGTAGAGCAGTAACTTGCACAGGAGTAGTCTTACCGGGAATGAGATGAAACAAAGTGTGTGCTGGACTTGGGGTTAGTGGTAGTAGGAGAAGAGTCAGTTATAAGTGATGACAAGTGTGGAAATATAGTCGATAAATTTTGACTTTCATCAAAGACTACATGCCTAGATATGAAAAGTTTATTAGTTGATGGTTCTAGACATTTATAAGCATTTTGATTCTGTGAATAACCAAGAAAAACACATATTTTTTATTTTGGTTGTATTTTATTGGTATTGTATGGTCGGGTAAAGGGGTAACATAAACAACCAAATTTTTGTAATTTGAGATAATTTGGTTGTTGACAAAACAGTGCTTCGAACGGTATTTATTTGATAAAATGGGGGTAGGTTGCCTATTAATTAGATAGGTACCTGTGGCAAAAGCGTGAGGCCAGTAAGATATGTGAAGAGAAGCATCATGAAGGAGTGTTAAACCTGTTTCAACTAAGTGACGATGACGTCTTTCAGAAACGTCATTTTGTTGTGGGGTGTGCGGTGCTGTAGTGTAGTGACTAATGCCATGTAGAGACAAAAATTTTCTTAAAACAATAAACTCACCACCATTGTCAGAATAAAGATTTTTTATTTTAGTATTAAAACGTGTTTCAACGAATATTTTGAATTTTGGAAAAATTTGAGAAACATTAGATTTGACAGTCATTGGATAAAACCACATATATTTTGTGTAGTGATCAATAAAAATTAAATAATATTTGGATCCATCAATACCAGTGTATGCAGCGGGTCTCCATACATCTGTGTAAATATATTCAAGCGGATTATTACTTTGAAAACTAGTGACGCGAAATGGTAATTGATGAGATTTATTTATTGAGCAAGAGCTACATAAAGATGACTCTTTTTTTGACTTTATTGGAAGAGAAAACTTATTGATGAGATTTCGTACTAATTTTAGGGTTGGATGGCCAAGTCATTTATGTCAATCATCAAGTGATGCTCGTTCATGCACGAGGGCAAACTTGGGATAAAATGTAGATGATAATGATTTTGGAAAGATGTATACGCCATTGTTACACATGCCTCTTAGCAGGATTTCCTTCGTGAATTTGTCCTTCACAAGAAAATAAAACGGGTGAAGTTCAACAAATACATTATTTTGCTTAGTAAAGCGGTGAACCAATATTAAATTTTTTTTAAGGTGGGAACCCAAAGAATATCATTTAAATTAAATGTTCGATTTTTGAAAGGTAATTTTAAAGAACAGTGTGAGAGATATTCAAACCTGAACCATCGCCAAGGAGGATTTCATCAGTTCCATTATACTCAGAATGGATTGATAACTGTTCAAGATCTCCAGTTATGTTGTGAGAGGCACCAGAGTCTAAAAGCCACGATTTATCCTTACCTGCAGAAGATTGAGTGCAATTTAAAGATGCTTTACTTATCTGAGAGCATAGTTTGGCCGTGTGACCCATTTGGTCACAAAGTTGGCATTTTGGCTGAAATCGTCGTGTGAATCGTGCTGGTCGGCTGGAGTGAGACCAGTGATTTTCAGGTGAGGCAACGAATTGAGATGGGTTATTGCCTTGATACCGATTGTAGCCATGATACTGGTTGGGTTTCTTCTGGAAATTGCCGCGATGAGAGTTATTTCTCCCTTTGTTGGAGTAATTGGCAGTGATGATCTGCTGTTGAGAGGCGACATCCAGACGTTGGAGATAGGTTTCATGACCAATTAAAAGGTCATGAAGTTCTTCAAATGCTAGGGATTTTTCCCGTGCGCGAATTGGCCCAGCAATTTCTCTAAAATCAGATCCTAATCCATTTAGGACATATAGAGTGAGGTCGTCATCCAAAATTGGATGATCTATGATGGTGAGTTCATCAATTAAGGCCTTCACAGTATGCATATATTTAGAAATAGAACGATTTCCTCTTTGAATGAGGGTGAGTTCTTCCTTCAATTGCATGGCTCTTGTTCTTGAGCGACTGACATAGAGAAGGTTGAGTTTCGTCCAAGCAGCATGGGATGTTTTTGCTGATGCAATGAGAGGAGTGATAGCAGAGGTTGTTGATGTTAGTATAGCACTCAATATCAACTTGTCCTGTCGAACCCAATGAGTTTTATTCAAATTGACAGCAGATGTGCCTACATGAGAGGGACAAACAATATCTCCAGTGACATAATCAAGAAGATCATATCCAATGAGCAAGGCTTCAAACTGGGCACGCCATTGAGGGAAGGTGGATGGGGTTAATTTGTCGTTGATCTGGGCTGAGATGTTGAGGGCAATAAGTGGTGTGGTGGTTGCAGATTGGGGTTGGGTGTTGAGATTGTGGATCTGTTCTGGGGATACAGGCATGGCTAAAGTTTGGATCGTTTCCTCGTTTGAGGTTTGTTGCTCTGATACCATGATGGAGATTGAATTGTGATAACAGATTGTAATTTGAATTGTTTTCTGTTTTTCTCAATTGATTTGTGATACAAATATTGCTCTATTTATATACATAATTCTGAGAGTAATTTTCCTAATTATAAGTTGTAGTTTCCATATACAATTGTAGCTGTTGCTTGTAGTTTCCATATGTGTTGTTGTAGCCGTTGCATGTTGAGAAGAAGAGTTGACTGCTGCAATTGTTTGATTCATTGTAATCAATTTCCAGATTATGCTTGTGTTTGGATGCTCTCCTTTATACTCACATCCTCTCTCAACAATAATAGAAACTAAATGTTGCTACCCAAATTTTGACCTACTTATTTTTATGTTTCGGAAGAAAAAAGAAAAAAATAGAAAAAAAGACAAAAATCCAAAAATATCTTGTTATAGGGGCAAAATTGAACAAATTGCGAATTTAACAGTTAATGCAGGGTCGAATTGAACAACTTGGAAATCAAGGACTGATTTGAAACAAGCACGCAAGCTGAGGGTTGTGTTTGGAGTTTTGCCTTTGAAAAACCTCTATAAATAGAGAGGTATCAACCACAATAAAGGAACCAAAAAAAAAACCAAAAAAAAATACACTCACTAAAAAACCCTACACCAAAAAAACCCTAACCCTAAGTTTGTTTTCTTCCATTTTGGGGCTGCAGCCGCCACCCCCATATTGGCAGCCGCTGCAGCCCCTCCCCAGCTCCCTTTTCCTTTTCCCCTCTCACTCTCTTCTCCGATCAAGCCATCCCCATTTCCACCACAGCCTCCCTCACTGTCCCCAGCCCCATAGCTATAGCAGCACTCCCTTGCATTTCTCTCTTCTCATTTTGCGCCACAGTCAGCCCTTCCTCTCCATTTTCCCTCACTCTCCCGTCCACTCTCAAAATCCTTTACCCCTGCACCCGACAGCCACAGCAGACCGATGATCTCTCTTTTTCTCTCCATCATCCAGCTGCAACAGCCAACTCGGCCAGCCCATCTTCACTCTCTCCTTCCATGTATGCCTTCTCCGGCCAGCCTCCATTTTTGTTTCCCCTTTGACTGGCGACCACAACAGCAGCCCCCTGCTGGGTCTCCTAACCACAGCCGTCCCTCTCCTCAGCCTCCTTGTCAGACCACGACAGCAGCCCCCACCGTGCCATTTAACAGCAGACAAGCCGAAAGGACCAACCCAACTGGTATTTGTGTGTTCGCCGTGTGTTGTTTGTTGGTATTTGCAGGTCATATTGGAACACAGAAGAGGAGAATCGAAGGACAGCCTGAGAAGAAGAAGACCAGATCTGTTGATTTTGGGAAGAAACCTGAGAACAGACCCGGGATTTGAAGAAGAGGAGAACCGATTGATTGTGTTTTCGTTTGTTGTGTTTTTGTCTTTGATGTGCAGTTCCTCTCTGCCTCCCTCCGGCCAGCCAACCTCCCACGGTCTCAGGCCTCAGCCTCCGCAGCACCCTCTCTCCCTGTCAAATCTGAGCTCCGGCGAGAAGGAGAAGAAGAGAGCAGAAGAGGAATGGGCTGAGAAGAAACACATCTCCGATCTGAAGGAGGAACGAAAGTGATTTTTGTGCTCGTTGCTGTGTGTATTTTGCTTTATTTTGCAGGTCTCCATGAGCTCCACCACCGGCGAGAGAAGGAAGGGAAGAAGCCGATCTGCTCCTCCCCGTTGTCACTGCTCACCGGCGGCGGCGCGTGGTTCCACGCGCCACAGTCCTCCAGCTGCTGCCACCACTATTCCGGCACTGTTCATCAGATTACTTTTTGTATTTTTCTTTGTGTTTATGTGTTTATTTGAACTTTTATTGTATTTTTTTTATTATTGTTAAAAATGTAAGGAAAAGAAATGAAAAAGATAATGTGTGTGAGTTGTATTTTAATTATTGTGAAAATATAATGAAAAAGAAAGAAAAAGAGAATGTGTGTGTGTGTGTTGTGTTTATTCATTTACTTATGTTATTTTGTTAAGAAAAAGAAATATAAAATGAAATAAAAAAATGTGTTTTAACATGAATTTTGTAAAGGAAAATCATTTTCTTATATTTTGAGATTTTATAATATGTTTGTAACAATCCAAAGGGTACTGGCCAATATTTCAAAAATACAAAAATTTTACTTTTTGGGAATTTATTATTCACTGCGGTATTTGGATAATTAAATCTTAAGGGGTAAAAATCTAAAATATTCGGGAGGAATAGTATGCTATTATTCACTGTTCGGTGTTTGGATAAAGAAATTCTATCCAAAATATTCGGCGGGAATAATATGCTATTATTCACTTTTCGGTATTTGGACAAATAAATTCTAAGAGGTTAATATCCAAAATATTCGGCGGGAATGATAATAATCAATAAAATTAACAGGATTATTTCTAAGCGGTGATCAATTTCTTTTTCAATCGAAACCTTTTTTGTGTGAATAAATATGACTTATTGAAGCATTCAAAATCACATCGAAATTGACAATGCAGCTTACCTCAGGTAAGGCGTACTAGGGGTGCTAATACCTTCCCTTTACGCAACCAGTCCCCTACTCTTGAATCTCTGAGCAGACCAGTACAAATCGGGTGTTCCTAGCGACCCTCAACAGCCAGGTGGCGACTCCTTCTCAACTCCATTGCGAGAGCCAGGATCCCTCTCGGGACGCCGCGCGGCAACGTGCGACAGAATGGCGACTCCGCTGGGGACGGTATTTTTTCTGAAAAATATTGGACTAAGCTTTGAATATTTTGATGTGATTTATTTGTTTCAATTTGTTTGAATTTTATGTGTGTTTATTTTTAGCAAGTTTTTCGCATTTTTCTTTCGTGCATATGTATATATGTTCATGCATTTGTTAACTTATTTGAATTATATCATTGTGGTTTGCAACTCTAAGTTACGTGGGGGACTAGCAGCTTACCTATGACTTGAGTCAAGGTTGAAGTTTGTGTAAACCCCAACTCTTCGCTGAGAGCTTAGATGGTAGTGATTGGTATACGTGCCATCCCATTATCTGCTAAGACCCCATATTGCCTTTACGAGGGTGATCACTGGGACAGCAAGAGACCCTGTTTAGAGCCCAAAGTAGCAAACTCACCATTTGTTGTGCAAAGAATAGAACCAATCATTAGGGTGTATGCTCCTCTTATTTGTTTTGTATTAAGGCAAACTCTTCTCGAGGCATTTTGAATTCAAGAATTTTGGGTGACACAGTAACCATCATTTAAGAAATTTTTATTGTAGGGTTTAAGCAAAAATCAAATTTTTGTTTGTCATACAATTGCTACAGTCAGGTGTCACTTCCTCGAAAGACAAGTCTGTAAAAAAAATAAAAAATAAAATAAATTTGCACATGCATTTAACATGCATTCCCATATTTTTTGTGTATCATACAATTGTTATAAGCATGTGTCACTCCTCGAAAGACGAGTTTGTCAAAAAAAAAAAAAAAAAAAAAAAAGCATATTTATTTTAACATGCATTCTCATAATTTTTGTTTATCATGCAATTGTTACGATCACGTGTCCATCCTCGAAGGTCAAGTCCGTAAAAAAAAAAAAAAACAGGGAACATGCATATACATTTCAACATGCATTCTCACAGTTTTTGTTTAGCATGCAGTCGTTACAACCACGTGTCGCTCTTTAAAGGGCAAGTTTGTCAAAAAAAAAAAAAAAAAAAAAAACATGCATATGCATTTCAACATGCATTCCCACAGTTTTGAAATAGGGGTCCCTCAATTTGTTATCCTCCGAAGGGTCAAGAGTCATTGGACAGTTGACGTTGCTGAGAAGAACTGACACCGATATAGAGCCATTATTCATGTTTCTTCTGCAAGCCAACAACAAAGTTCTCTGCTCTCTAGTGAAATCAGGTGGAACATATGCCCAGATATCATCTGCAAAGTATTAATGCAATCATCAAGGGAGATTGTGGACAATTCGGGTTTCCTTTGAAGGGGTGTGGGTAGTCCGTATACGAGTCCATTTCAGAAAGCAAGCATCGATCAAAGAAGTTGTCAGTCCATTTAAGTATCAATTGATTTCTCTCCGGATCATGTGGAGTTTTTGTGGCACTGTCAATCAAGGAGTTTTATGACGCCACGCACAGAAGACCATGTTATTTTGCGCACAATTTTGTCTGTTAAAGCGAAGACAAATGTCTTGAGTGAGAAGACATAATAGGATACTGTTGAATTTGTTCCGGTGTCTGAGAAGTCAAAGTATGTGCACTGCAAGATTACATTGCTCGAAGAAGCGAGTTTGCCGCAAAAAGAGTCTCTTCGTTGTATGACGAAATTTTTATGATTTGCGCACTTTGGTGTTTTGACAAGAGTGCTTCCAAGCTTGATTCACTTCTTATGTCTAATGAAGAGCGCGGTGAAGCGCATAAAAAATTGCCTTCTTTTTGCGACATAATTCAGATGAGAGAGATGAATAGTTGCAAGAATTTCAGTAATCAAGTGTGGAAGTTAATCTGCAAAAGGCAAGTCAAGTTTTGTGGAGGATGTTATCGTCGACAATGTCAGCAATAAATCATCGCGAGCATAAGCGAGATCAATGAGCAGTGACAATTCAGATAAGATTGTTTGGAAACTCTGAGAAAAGTGTCGCATCGTCAATAATTTGCTCATGGAATCTCATCGGCTATCACTTTGTTTTGTGGTTAAATCATCAGTTCATTGAAGCATGTGTTTTCCTTGTCTTTTTGTTGTTTTGAAATCAAGAGATGTTTGCATTCTTATTTTTGACAAAATATTTTGATCAAACTCCAACATACAAAATTTAAAGTTTATCATTTTTGAAAATTAAATGTATTTTAATTGCATAATTGACCCAACTTTTGTGAAAAGACATGATGACCAATACCAGATGACTGAACAATTTTTGAACCCATACACCGAGTTTTTGAACCACATCATAGAACGAAGCTTTATTGATATGCATATTGACATGTAATGGATTCGATAGTTATGAACCCGCGAATCATGACTCTTGCACGTCCAAATCATTACATTGGACGAGGTCAAAATTTATCAGTTAAAACCGATTTTGCTTGAAATGACAAAAGGCCATCTTTGTTTATTTCCTTCACTATTCTTGAAATATGTATCCCTTGTTAACCCCAATTTGAGCCTGATATTATATTTCTTTGAAAACACCCGACATGGATCACACCCTCACACTGAGGGCAAATACACTGGGGGCAAATACAGTAGGGGCAAATAAGAGATTTGTAGTTTGAGGATACAGTGACAATATGAGAATCAACAGAATGGGGGATGTTCAAGAATGAAAACCCAAAATGGGAGAACAATCAAGTTGAGGTAGGACATGACAAAAACCTAGAGTCAATGCTAAGGACAAGTTCAAAAAAAAAAAAAAAAAAAAAAAAAAAAAAAAAAAAAAAAAAAGAAAGAGAATATTGAACTACACCATGTCCGTTGGTATCTGTGGTCAAACCTCACATAGGAAGAAATGTTATTAAGATTATCAAATCTTCAAGATAATTGATCCATCAAATGAAGATTGTGCATAATTGTTTTGTTAGACTATATTGAATGCAACAAGAGATGAAATAACATTAGATGACAAATGATGATTCGGGTTTTATGTATTTCTCTTTTAAGGTTGAAATTGTCAATGAAAGGAATGACATGGTTGTAGAGATTCTTAGAGCATTGGTTGATTGATAAAAATCACGTTAAGATAATTAACGTATTTTGATGTGGTCTCTTCTACAAAGACAACAAGAGAAAAGGAGTTAACGACTAGATGATGGTGATCCTAGGTCTTTGAAACCCTTAAACACCTTTTTGAGTCTATGAATATCCCTTTCTTTTATAGCCATGAACCATAGCCTCATTACATGCTTGTAAAAGTCCTTGATCAAGCAAGCAATTTTAATTGATAAGTGGCGCTCTCAAATTTGCTAGAGTTTGTCCAGAAGGGTTATAATTTCATGAAAAAGTTGCAAGTTGTTATGCATATTGATAAAGTAAGTACTGAAAAATGAGACAAATTTTTCAACTGAACTTCAAGTTTTTACTCAGCTCTAATTGTTTGAAAACCACAAATTATCACTTCATCATGTACCATCAAATGTCATACCCTAAAATCAGAGATTAGAAAAAAAAAAACCCCATAAAAGACGATTTCAATCTCATAATGGGTCAATTACTGTTTGCAAAATACAAGACATTACAGATTTGCATGCATTGAATATCATGTATTGGATATTTGACCAAACGAATTTGATTTTCAACAAATGACATCTCTTTGATTTTATTACAATGATTAGACTTTGGATGCACATGATTTTTTAAATTGGTGACGTAATTTCAGAACAAAAAGATTTATAAACAAAGAAGACAGTGACTGGATTTTGCAGAATCCTTGATATTGACAGTTCTTGATTTGAAAGCCCAGCAGTCAGAGGCCAGAATGTGAATCTTGATAGGAATGCAAATAATTTCACATCAACCTGGGGGCAAAGAAGCACAAGCAAATGATGATTTAGTTAAATTCACCAATGAGCACCAACAGGTCAACTCAAGGCAGAATTGCTTGGTAGAGAATGATGTAACAAGCTCCAACAACGGTTGAGATTAGCATTGTATTTGAAGGGCAACTTCAAATTTTTGGAATATCGCAGATTTGTTTGTCTCCAAAGATATGGTCGCATGGGGGCATTTTGATAAATGTTGAAGAGTATGCACACCAAGATTGATTGAGGAATAATTTGCTTCGAAGCCAGTCGACTTAAGGTTCAGTTCACTGCATGAATATGGGAGATAGAAAAAAACCTCGTTAATGACAATATCATAATTCTTTGCACAGACAAGAAGAATTTGCTTAGAAGAAATTGAGTCTACGACAAAGAGTTTCAGATTGCATGGCCGAATAATTGCATCAGTTCAAGGCACAATTCATCGCATGAATGTGGGTGATGATAGCATTACATCTTTTCTCACGAGCTGAGAGAAATTTATTGATGATAACACGGAGCATGCACCGATGAGGTTTAGATGCATTTCTAGATGACTTGACAATCTATCGCATGAATGTTGATGATGACATATGCTAGAAGAAATATGATTCAATTGATGAAAAAACTCCATGATTGATCAACAACCGAATATGAGGTCAGCACTAGCAAGCCTTGCAATGATTGTTAGTAGAACACCCGCAAACCAAAGAGCTGTTGTTGAGAAAACCCAAGAAAGATGATGACTTGTTACACTCTTTCACGATGGATCAAGCAACACTACACTTGGGGGCAAGGTCAGACTTGATAAACAATGAGAGCAGAGATCATCGCAGATAGCCCAGAATAAGCAATGTGCTTAAATTCGGTGGATGAATGACAGCAAAGCTTTGGAGATTAAACAAAGACATCTTATGACAATGAAGCATCAAAGAAAAGGGGACCTATATTTCTCAGGTAAGTATACATGCATCATCATGCATTGCATCCCCCATCTTCATCATTTTTCAACCGGGTAGATCACCCGTTATAATGAGACCCTCACCTCTATTTTTCATCCGGGTAGGTCACCCAGTATAATGAGACCCTTTTCCTCCATTTTCCACCGGGCAGGTCACCCGTTATAAAGAGACCTTCACCTCCTCACCAATTTCATCAGGGTAGGTCACCCGTCATAATGAGACCCGGGCAGGTCACCCGTCACCATTGAGACCCCATCTAATCAGGGTAGGTCACCCGTCATAATGAGACCCGGGCAGGTCACCCGTCACCATTGAGACCCCATCTAATCCGGGTAGGTCACCCGTCATAATGAGACCCGGGCAGGTCACCCGTCACCATTGAGACCTCATCTAATCCGGGTAGGTCACCCATCATAATCAGACCCGGGTAAGTCATCCGTCACTATCGAGACTCCACTAATCCGGGCAGGTCACCCGTCATAATCAGACCCGGGTAAGTCATCCGTCACTATCGAGACTCTACTAACCAGGGCAGGTCACCCGTTATAATCAGACCCGGGTAAGTCATCCGTCACTATCGAGACTCTTCTAACTCGGGTAGGTCACCCGTCATAATCAGACCCGGGTAAGTCATCCGTCACTATCGAGACTCCACTAACTCGGGCAGGTCACCCGTCATAATCAGACCCGGGTAAGTCATCCGTCACTATCGAGACTCCACTAACTCGGGCAGGTCACCCGTCATAATCAGACCCGGGTAAGTCATCCGTCACTATCGAGACTCTACTAACCCGGGCAGGTCACCCGTCATAATCAGACCCGGGTAAGTCATCCGTCACTATCGAGACTCTACTAACCCGGGCAGGTCACCCGTCATAATCAGACCCGGGTAGGTCACCCGTCATCATTGAGACCCTCCTAACTATTCTTTTATCTGGGTAGGTCACCCATCATAATGAGACCATCTCCACAATTCTATTTTTTCTTTACAACGCTTACTATTTAAAGTCTTTTGCAAGACTTTAGTCGTAAGCATTGTAAAGAGGGGGCATCTGTTGCTACCCAAATTTTGACCTACTTATTTTTATGTTTCGGAAGAAAAAAGAAAAAAATAGAAAAAAAGACAAAAATCCAAAAATATCTTGTTATAGGGGCAAAATTGAACAAATTGCGAATTTAACAGTTAATGCAGGGTCGAATTGAACAACTTGGAAATCAAGGACTGATTTGAAACAAGCACGCAAGCTGAGGGTTGTGTTTGGAGTTTTGCCTTTGAAAAACCTCTATAAATAGAGAGGTATCAACCACAATAAAGGAACCAAAAAAAAAACCAAAAAAAAATACACTCACTAAAAAACCCTACACCAAAAAAACCCTAACCCTAAGTTTGTTTTCTTCCATTTTGGGGCTGCAGCCGCCACCCCCATATTGGCAGCCGCTGCAGCCCCTCCCCAGCTCCCTTTTCCTTTTCCCCTCTCACTCTCTTCTCCGATCAAGCCATCCCCATTTCCACCACAGCCTCCCTCACTGTCCCCAGCCCCATAGCTATAGCAGCACTCCCTTGCATTTCTCTCTTCTCATTTTGCGCCACAGTCAGCCCTTCCTCTCCATTTTCCCTCACTCTCCCGTCCACTCTCAAAATCCTTTACCCCTGCACCCGACAGCCACAGCAGACCGATGATCTCTCTTTTTCTCTCCATCATCCAGCTGCAACAGCCAACTCGGCCAGCCCATCTTCACTCTCTCCTTCCATGTATGCCTTCTCCGGCCAGCCTCCATTTTTGTTTCCCCTTTGACTGGCGACCACAACAGCAGCCCCCTGCTGGGTCTCCTAACCACAGCCGTCCCTCTCCTCAGCCTCCTTGTCAGACCACGACAGCAGCCCCCACCGTGCCATTTAACAGCAGACAAGCCGAAAGGACCAACCCAACTGGTATTTGTGTGTTCGCCGTGTGTTGTTTGTTGGTATTTGCAGGTCATATTGGAACACAGAAGAGGAGAATCGAAGGACAGCCTGAGAAGAAGAAGACCAGATCTGTTGATTTTGGGAAGAAACCTGAGAACAGACCCGGGATTTGAAGAAGAGGAGAACCGATTGATTGTGTTTTCGTTTGTTGTGTTTTTGTCTTTGATGTGCAGTTCCTCTCTGCCTCCCTCCGGCCAGCCAACCTCCCACGGTCTCAGGCCTCAGCCTCCGCAGCACCCTCTCTCCCTGTCAAATCTGAGCTCCGGCGAGAAGGAGAAGAAGAGAGCAGAAGAGGAATGGGCTGAGAAGAAACACATCTCCGATCTGAAGGAGGAACGAAAGTGATTTTTGTGCTCGTTGCTGTGTGTATTTTGCTTTATTTTGCAGGTCTCCATGAGCTCCACCACCGGCGAGAGAAGGAAGGGAAGAAGCCGATCTGCTCCTCCCCGTTGTCACTGCTCACCGGCGGCGGCGCGTGGTTCCACGCGCCACAGTCCTCCAGCTGCTGCCACCACTATTCCGGCACTGTTCATCAGATTACTTTTTGTATTTTTCTTTGTGTTTATGTGTTTATTTGAACTTTTATTGTATTTTTTTTATTATTGTTAAAAATGTAAGGAAAAGAAATGAAAAAGATAATGTGTGTGAGTTGTATTTTAATTATTGTGAAAATATAATGAAAAAGAAAGAAAAAGAGAATGTGTGTGTGTGTGTTGTGTTTATTCATTTACTTATGTTATTTTGTTAAGAAAAAGAAATATAAAATGAAATAAAAAAATGTGTTTTAACATGAATTTTGTAAAGGAAAATCATTTTCTTATATTTTGAGATTTTATAATATGTTTGTAACAATCCAAAGGGTACTGGCCAATATTTCAAAAATACAAAAATTTTACTTTTTGGGAATTTATTATTCACTGCGGTATTTGGATAATTAAATCTTAAGGGGTAAAAATCTAAAATATTCGGGAGGAATAGTATGCTATTATTCACTGTTCGGTGTTTGGATAAAGAAATTCTATCCAAAATATTCGGCGGGAATAATATGCTATTATTCACTTTTCGGTATTTGGACAAATAAATTCTAAGAGGTTAATATCCAAAATATTCGGCGGGAATGATAATAATCAATAAAATTAACAGGATTATTTCTAAGCGGTGATCAATTTCTTTTTCAATCGAAACCTTTTTTGTGTGAATAAATATGACTTATTGAAGCATTCAAAATCACATCGAAATTGACAATGCAGCTTACCTCAGGTAAGGCGTACTAGGGGTGCTAATACCTTCCCTTTACGCAACTAGTCCCCTACTCTTGAATCTCTGAGCAGACCAGTACAAATCGGGTGTTCCTAGCGACCCTCAACAGCCAGGTGGCGACTCCTTCTCAACTCCATTGCGAGAGCCAGGATCCCTCTCGGGACGCCGCGCGGCAACGTGCGACACTAAAGATGAAGGCTAATATGATAGCTTGGGATTAAGGAGTTTCCTCCCTCAGTGGTTTTAAGTTTGATCCATGTGATTGATAATATGATAATCATTGTAAACTTACATGATTGTTAACTTTAGGGCCCATGAAAGTTGAGATAATACACAAGTTGACTAAACACCAATGTTAATAAAAAAAATAAGTAGAGAAATTAAAGCTAAAGATTAAACTAATAAGAAGACAATGAATTGGAAGCCTAAAAGAAAAGGCCGGTTGGAGGCAATTTGGAGGGTAGAGACAATATAATTTATTGTCAAAAAACAAACTGCTCCCACCTCCATTATTTACACAAGAAATCAGACAAAACAACTATTACAATTAATTCAAGTAATTTTCATTTAAAATGTTAATACTATATGTTTTTTAAAAACTAAATAATAAAATTAAAATGAGAATTATTTGAGAATGAAATAAAATATAATTCATAGACTTGACAAATTCAAAGAATCTAGATAAATAAATTAACATAGGCTAGAAAAAAATAATTTTCTATATCAAAAAATTACGAAAACATGACTGTTTTTACAAAAGAAAAAAAAAACTCACTTTATATCGGGCTTCTCCCATCTAAAAACTCTAGTGCCATACAAACTTAATTTTCACTTTCAAACACAATGCAAGCACGTGAAACTAAAGACAACAAAACAATAAAAAAAAACACATGGATTTTAATGAGCGCAAAAAGCTAATCTCAAGTTCACAATTTTTATTTTCTCTAGAATCTAAATAATATAGATTGCCTACTTAGAAAATTTACAAGACCTTAAACAAGTCAGAAACTCTACCTAAATTAAAAAAAACAAAATAAAATTTTGAGATAGCAGGGAAAGAAACACAAAATCCAAAAAAAGAGAGCATGAAATCCAAAAACAAACATGAAATCCGAAACTGACAAGGAAAAATCATAAAAAGTGTCAATACTATAGGGCAATAGTTTGAAAATCTAAAGATTTAAGAGTAGCCATTTCATGTTATGTCAAATTGAGGCTTGAAAGCTTGAATATTGTATTGATGTAGTGTAGAATATATACAATGAATCATATATCTCAGCATTAAGTACGTGAGATATTGTAGGCTACAATTTAGGAATTAATACAATTTAAATCTCCTAAATATAGTAACTGCCTAATATAATGCTTATGTTAACACTCCCCCTCAAGTTGGTGAGTAGATATCATCAACACCCAACTTGTCAAGTGAGTTGTGGAATATTCTACTAGATACTGCTTTCGTCAAAATATCTGCTAGTTGGTCTTCGGTCTTCACAAATGGAATCTGAATTATTTTTGCCTCTAGCTTTTCCTTGATGAAATGACGATCAACTTCCACATATTTTGTTCGATCATGTTGTACTGGATTGTGTGCTAGTGCTATAGCCGCTTTGTTGTCACAGAAGAGTCTTATTGCGTCAATTGGAGGATAGCCAACTTCAATGAGCAATTCTCTTAGCCATAGCATTTCACATATTCCTTTGGCCATGCCTCGAAATTCAGCCTCTGCACTGGATAATGCTACCACCTTCTGTTTTTTGCTCCTCCATGAAACCAGATTTCCTCCAACAAATGTAAAGTAGCCCGAAGTAGATCGTCTGTCAGTAATGTTTCCTGCCTAATCAGCATCCGTATACCCTTGAATGTTCAGATGTTGATTTTTTGACAACATAAGGCCTTTTCCTGGAGATGATTTCAGATACCTAAGGATTCAGATTACTGCATTCATATGTTATTCACTCGGATTATGCATAAACTGACTTACCACACTTACTGTGTAAGTTATATCTGGTCGTGTATGGGACAAGTATATTAGTTTCCTAACTAATCGTTGATATCTCTCCTTGTTGGTAGGTGTTTGATCTTGACAGTCTTTTAAGCCATGATTCTGCACTATTGGAGTGTCAACTGGTTTACAATCTAACATACCAGTTTCTGATAGCAGGTCTAATACATATTTCCTTTGTGAAAGGAAAATGTTTCTTGTTGATCTTGCCACCTCAATTCCCAGAAAATATTTCAGCCCCCCAAGATCCTTCATTTCAAATTCAGATGCCAAATTTTTCTGGAGCCGAGAAATCTCTTCTGTATCATCTCCTGTAATTATCATATCATCCACATAAATTATTAGTGTAGTTACATACCCTTGTCTATGTTTCAGGAATAAGGTATGATCCGAGTTGCACTGTTTGAATCCATATTTCTTCATTGCTGAAGTAAATCGCCCAAACCATGCTCTTGGTGACTATTTTAGTCCATATAATGCCTTTTGCAGCTTGCACACTGTCTTTTCTGCAGAGTTAGTGTTGTATCCAGGTGGAATGTCCATGTAAACTTCTTCCTCGAGATCTCCATGAAGAAATGCATTCTTCACATCAAGTTGGTGTAGCGGCCAATCCTGATTAACTGCTAGGGATAGTAGAACTCGAACCGTGGTCAATTTGGCTACTGGAGAGAAAGTCTCTTGGTAGTCTATACCATATGTTTGAGTAAATCCTTTCGCCACCAATCGTGCCTTGTATCTTTCAATAGTCCCATCTACTTTATGTTTAATAGAGAACACCCACCTGCATCCCACAGTTCGTTTTCCTTTCGGCAACGGAACCAAATTCCATGTGTGATTTTTGTTTAATGCCTCCATTTCTGTCATTATCGCTTGAGACCATTCTGGTGAGGATAATGCTTCCCGTATATCTCCAGGAATATGTGTTGAAGAGAGTTGGTGGGCAAAAGCTTGCAAAGGTTGCGATAACTTGTGGGATGAAACATGATTAGCAATAGGGTATCTTTGATTTTCTGCCGCATACTCTGGGGAGTACCGTTTTTGAGGTTTCCCTCGATTGTGCCTGAAAGGGAGTTTATATCCAACATAAGTATTTATTTCATTAGAAGATAGGATTGGTTGTATTACCTCAGGTATATTCTCTGAAGGAGTTTGGTCTTCAGGTACTGTCAAAGAGGGAGGGTCTTGAGTGTGTATTGTTGACTGAACTGGTGGCTCCACAGATGCTTCTGTCGTTTCAAATTCCAGATTTATCCATTTCTCACTTTCTAAAGATAGCTCCCCCTGGGAGGGAGAAGTGGATAATTGTTCGGAAAAATAGTACTCTGACTCTAAAAAAGTGACATCCATGGTAATACACATGCGCCGAGTGGGTAGATGATAACACCGATAACCTTTTTGATGTGTCCCATATCCCAAGAACACACAGCGGATGGCACATGGATCTAGCTTGGTGCGCTGATTTTTATGAATATGGACAAATGCAACACTCCCAAACACCCGTGGGGCGAGCATCAAAATAGATGGAAGGGGTCGGTATGTGGACAAAGCTTGTGGTGGTGTTCGGAAGTTAAGTACTCTTGAAGGCATTCTGTTCATAAGATATACTGCAGTAACAACAGCTTCATTCCAAAGGTAACGGGGCATATTTGCACCAATAAGAAGTGCCCGAGCAGTTTCCAGAATGTGCCGATTTTTCCGTTCAGCAATGCCATTTTGTTGAGGTGTTTGGACACAAGATGTTTCATGAAGTAGACCATGTATTTGCAAGTACTGGTGGAAGAGATGATTATCATATTCCCTACCATTATCTGTGCGGAGAATCTGAATCTTACATGCAAATTGAGTTTGAACCATGACATGAAACACCTCATTTTTATTTTTTAGCAAATAAAGCCAAGTCATTCGAGTACAATCATCAATGAAAGTGACAAACCAACGAATCCCATATGGGGTAGAAATTGGTGAGGGTCCCCAAACATCAGAATGTATAATAGCAAATGGTGTAGTACTCCGAGAAGAACTAAGGGGATATGGAACACGATGGTGTTTAGCAAAAATACATGTAGCACACTTAAAATCCAAATAATCCACATCTTGAAATAAATTCGGAAATAAATACTTTAGATAACTGAATGACGGATGCCCTAACCGAACATACCATAGCCAAATCTGTTGTTGTCGAGTATCTGACGCTCCTTGCATACTGTTCACTTTACCGATGCTCATATCATCAACATAATAGAGCCCCCCTCTTTTAGTACCACGACCAATTATCTCCTTGGTGAGAATATCCTGAAAAATACAAAAAGTTGGATACATTAGTACACAACAATTTAACTCCTCAGTGACTTGTCCAACTGACAATAATTTATTGGACAATGATGGGACAAGTAATGTGTTGGATAACGAAATAGATGGAGAGATATCAACGGTCCCTGCTCCAGTAACTGGGTATGTCACCCCATTAGCATTAGCAATACAAGAACGTTTAGGTATGGAAATGATAATTAGGTCTTTCTCTTCATAAGTCATATGATCTGTAGCGCCGGAGTCAATGATCCAATCATTGCAATCATTGTGATCTGTACTTAGAAGAGCTATAGCACAGTTACTTGAGTCACTGAGAGTAGAGGGTCCTTCAAATAGAAGGTTCGGAGAATCTACCATTGGTTAAGTAAGTGTAGGTTCAGTGTTCACCAAGGCTGCTCGACCTGTTTTGTTACTTCTATCATTCTGTTTTTTTATTTTAAAATTCTCCCACCAATCCGGATACCCATGTAATTTAAAGCATGTATCACGAGTATGCTTAGAATTATTACAATGAGTGCATCCGATTTGGGTCTTGGATTGACTGTAATCCCGTGGAAGAATTTTTTTATTTTGGCCAGATTGGTCCAGCCGCAGCCCATCCCTATTCCCCTTATATTGGCCCGGTCCCATTACCAGCCCATAAGCATTCTCAGCCCCCGGCCCACTTCTATTCAGCCCACCTCTCCCATTTTCAGCCCCCGATCCACCTCTATTCAGCCCATCATCTCCCGTCAGCCCTCCCCCAAATATTTCAGCCTGTCTTCTTTCGCCTTCGTCCCAAGCTCTGGTTGGGACGTCAGGACGGTGCCCTCCTCCTCGTCGTGCGACGAGACCCATTCCAGCATGTCCAAGCATCACCGACTGCCTGGAGTCTTCCTTCCGGACAAGAGCATATGCTTGCTCCACCGTGGGTAGTGACTTTAACTGGAGGACATCGGCTCTCACATTATCCAGCCGATCATCTAACCCGTCTAAGAAGGTATACACCCTGTCTTCTTGTTGTATTCGGTTGAATTGTGCTATGTCTTGTGCACATTTCATTGGGTTGGGTCTCTGAAAATCGATCTCTCTCCATAGTCCTTGGAGACTATAATAGTAGTTTTCTAGGGTTCCTCCATGTTGATTCAATTGGGTAATTTTTTTCTTCAATTCGTAGATTTGAGAAGTGTCAGACCCATCAAAATAGGTAGTAGCAATCGATTCCCACACTAATTGGGCAGTAGGGAACCTGATGAAGTTGCCAATCAAATGGGGTTCCATAGAATTGATTAACCAACCTTTGACAATGGAGTTTTCGGTTTTCCATTGTCTGAAAGTTAGGTCTGTGGGTGTGGGTTGAGATAAATCCCCATTGATATACCCCAATTTATCTCTCCCGAAGATATACATTTCCATGATTTGAGACCATATAGCATAATTGGTACCATTCAATTTGATACCTATCTGAGCAGCTGGGTATTCGGTTTGAGGTGGATTTTGGGGTGGAACTTGTGGAATTTGGTGTGGAATCTGTGGAATCTGGGGTGGACTTTGGGGAAGAATTGATGTGTGTTCATTGTGGAATGTAATCGGGTCTGTAGTCTCCATTGTACAGGAGAAGAAAAAAAATTTAGGGTTACAGCAGGATCTTCTGCTCTGATACCATGTCAAATTGAGGCTTGAAAGCTTGAATATTGTATTGATGTAGTGTAGAATATATACAATGAATCATATATCTCAGCATTAAGTACGCGAGATATTGTAGGCTACAATTTAGGAATTAATACAATTTAAATCTCCTAAATATAGTAACTGCCTAATATAATGCTTATGTTAACATGTTACTCTAAGAAAAACAACATCTAGAAACTCCTGTAAGAATTTGAGCGTGATTCAACGGCAAAATAAAAAATTATGGTTTTTTCAAGTGATTACTTTGGTCTGATGCGAAAACTTCTTGAGCCTAAGCTCGTATCATTTCTCCATAAACATATATGTTATGTCATCTATATAATCTATCCGAGACAAATTCTTATCTAGTTATATAGCAAATGTACTTTGAGTTACTCATGATCATCCATTCTCGCAAACCCAACTACATCATATACGCTAGTACAAAAGCTTATAGTCTTCTAACATGGAATGTGGTGTTTTGAAATTAGATTTCTATTTATTCATACTTTATTTATGATACATGTCAATATTATAAGTTAAATAACTTAAAGATAATTCATATAAGTTTGCATACACTTAGAAAGAAAGAAGAAGAAAAGTATGTCTCATTAGCGATGATATCAATCCCTTAAAATTATCCCAAAATGGTAGAAGTTGTTTCAAGCAAGGTTGTTAATTCCGTTCTGTTTTGGCTGCAACATTCCGTGCCATTAAGAAAACCGAGATGAAACGACGTCGTTTTCATCTCGGTTTTAATTTCAGCCCGTTCCGGAAATACCGGCTAAATTCCGGTCAAAACGCCTTGGTACCGTTCCTGGCGTGCCGTTTTGGTTACATAAAAAAATCATTTTACTTTTCAACTCTTACACCAGCACACATCCTAAATAAATCGGAACTCACTGGCCATAGATCATTTCAGGTGAGCAGATTTTGCCTTGACATCTATTTATTCGATGTGGGATAACCTTCAACATTTAAAGCCACAGGATGTAAACTTGTTGAACGATTTCAGCGATGTGGGAATTGGGATAGGATATTTGTCCAGCCGGACAAACTTAATTGATTTGTCCGGCTGGACAAACATGCTATACGTAAGTGTGTGTGTGTGTATATATATTAAAAAAATATATTATAAAAAAATAAAAAATAAACCAAAATCAAAACAATAAAAATAAAAAAATATTATAAGAAAATAAAATTGTTGCATCAATTTTGATTTTATAAAAAATAAAAATTAAATTTAATTTTTTAGTTTTTTAATTTTTTTTCATATATATAATTAATTAATTATATATAAACAGTATAACCCCGAAACGGTACGTCTCCATTCCAATAAAAAAACCGGAACAACAACCAAAACGGTATTGACAAACTTGGTTTCAAGGGGTAAGATAACAATCCATGGATTCCACGTCATAATTAGGAAGAAACCATCATGTCTTTGATTGGTTGAAATCGCTAATTTCGATAAAACGGTCGATGTTCAAAATTTTTGTATTAGGACTCATTGTTACCCTGACACTACAACTTTATTTTATTTGCTTACTAGGCTTAGACATTAAAATTGAGATGAATTAAAAAATAAAAAAAATCGAAAGAAAGAAATCCAAATGTACTGGTCAAGGTTTTCGATGGATTTAATGAGTTGATATGTACTTATATGCTAAATAAAACTGAACCCGAACATTAATAAAATTGTATTTGACTTATACAAAATTGATAAAATCAATAAAAATTGGTCTGATTTTATGAATTTATTAAATTTGTGATATAAACAATCAAATTAGTTTTGAATTTATCTTCTAATATTTATTGACAATTTTGTGAGATCAAATATATCTTTCAAATTACATATTGGATCTGGTTGTGATTTTATAGGGAAATATAAGATACATGAAATATATTTTGTTAAATTAAATAAAGTTTAGAAAGTCAAAATTACTAGAGGAATCTTGTCAAACTAGTCATATATTGTTTTTGTAACATTTGAAGTTACAAATAAAATTTTCTTGTTATTCTAAATAGGAGAAAAACTAGACTTCTTAATATTTTTAAATATATATTATAAACATAGTAATTTATTTATACGAGGGAGAACTATATGTTTGAAATCTACTAGGAATTTATGAAAAATAAAGATTTAGACTACATGGAAAAAATTTAGAATGAAGACTTTGTTTTTATTATCATATTTTATTTATTTATTTAATGTTAAAAAAATATTTTTAATTTAAATTTTTTCTGACATATTAAACATTGTTTAATAGTTTATTTTAATCATTAGACTTATACCAATTAATTACTAATTTAGACTCATTAGTTTGCAACTTAAAAAAGGTTCATCATGACTTGTTCTGATGAGAACAACCAAGTTGTCACGGGTCTCGTGTAGTTACTATCATTTGGTAATTTGCACATATTAAAATTTTTAATTTTGATTTTTTTTTCATGTCATTGATTTCTTAATTTATATTATCTATTTTTTTATTTATTAAAAAAATCAAAAGAAAGAAATCCAAATGTGCTGACAGCTTATCCAATATAAATTTCTCATTGGATCTGAGTGAATAATTGTAATAATTGTGTCTCCTGTCGTTTTTTTCCGTAAATGACTTTACTTGAGCCAAAAAATTGGAATCTTATAAGAGTTTTCTTTAGTAAATTCTAGGTGTGCGTGGTAAAGTGGATACAGATTATTTTTTTATAAAAGTACTTTTAGTTGAAAATATAATAAAATAATTTTTTTATATTTTTAATATTAACATATTAAAAAGTGTATAATTTTTTTTTTCTGATGAATAATTTAAAAAATACTTTAAAAAACAAAAAGTGTTACAATACTAAATAAACATAACGAATTAAAATCTGTTCGTTGAGAATTAATTTTGAATTTAAATTTGAAAAAAGTAAAAAAATTCGATACAATAGCTAGAATAAGAGTAAATAATAAATTACTTTCTCTAATTTTGAAAAAAAATTATATAAATTAGTTTGTGGATTTGTTTGTAACTTAATACTTTTTATCCATCTCATGTTGTTTTTTGATTTATTTAAAAAAACAAATAGATATATATATATATATATATTTAAATAAAACATCAAACTAAATAGAGATTATATTCTTTTCTAAAATATCCTCCCCAATTATTTGTCTTTACCTTTTGCTTCTTCTGTTTATTTCTTCCTCTCTCCATCGCTCAACTTCTCTCCCATGTGTGTGCTTTTGTAGCAGTCACGAATTGCCATTTTCACAATCACGCCCCCACATCCATAAAGTTTCAATTGTCACGCCACAATCATTACATGCACCAACACCACGGCCTCCCTCACCCTTCATTTTTCATCATTTCCTCCCTTCAACTTAGCTTCCATTTCTCAATCATTTTTAATTTATTTATTTTATGAAAATAATGGTGGATTGAAAAAAAAGATCACCACCCTACAAGTCAACATTCCTATTTATTCATAACTTCCTGTCCAATTGGGTGTGTTAGTTTCCTCACACCTGACTTCAAGTTTTTAATGGTGAATTATGTTTTCTTGTTATTATTATTATTATTATTATTATTTTATTTTTTATTTAGCTAATGACATCTTATTTATACCGGTAAATAACACATCATCTACTTGTTTATGTTTTAACCATCAAATCAAAGTGTGAAATTTTAAAAGTAAAGAATTAATTTTTAATCTTTTTCATTTAAGAATATTTAATTAACATGATAAAAACCACATTGAATTCACTAATAACAACAAAAAAAAACATTATTTAATAAATAAAAAACTCGAAATCAAATTGAAAGGAAAAATCCTCTCAAACCTCAATTTTTTTTTTTTACCATATTGATAACACTCCTCGGCAAGATGAACTTATTGATACTAAGATTTGTTTATTTATTTAGTGATTTGTTCTCTCTTTTCTAAGACTTATGGACTCAAACACTAAACAATTGAAGTTTTAGATCAAATTGTACTTTACAAAACCAAGAGTTCATAAACTAAATCTTTATCAACAAAAATGAAGTTTTTTGGGTGAAAATAAAAAGACCCTTATTTGTTTTTTATTTTTAATTTGGTCATTCTTTAAATTATTTCTTATACCAAATTTTAAGGTGGCCTCTAATTCAATTTTTAAAGTTTATCAAACATATTAAGTTGAAGAAAATGCAAAGAAACAAAATCTCAACATATAAAATATCACCATCATAGCTTGTAAGGATGAAATTAAAAATAAATAAAAAAGGTGTCCATAATGAATTTAGGCAAATGAAAAGTAAAACACCGATGTTATTTTTTAGTCGCATTGTGTACTGTGTAAAGGTCCTACGGAGCCTCGCAATCTTCAAAAGCCTTCATTTTATATATAAAATCCATAACTAGCTGCTGCTCTAGTTTAGGGTTTTCACAGCCTCAACATTCTCCAGAAAATAAGAGCTGTAGTTCTAGTTAACAGTGCCAATTCACATCAGTAACAGGTAAAAAACAGAAAATCTAAATTAAAGAAAAAGCGAATCCAAAAAACAAAAAGGCAGAGAAAAAGATAATGATTAAAGGAATACAGGCATGCTGCGAGAGGAATTGTTTTTAAAAAAGAGTCTACACAGCTTCCTCTTCATGGTCAAGATAGGTATTTGCATGTGAAAGCTGCTTTATCCACTCGAACGTTCGATGACGTGACAGAGCTTGCTTTCCATCCTGCTGCTTGTGCACCATTCTTTTCTTCATCTTCAATTCCTGCAGCTTCTCCTCTACCTCCATGGACCCTCTTCCACTTTTATCATTATTGCCATTTCCTGCGCTGCGACTCCTGTCGCTGCTGCTTTTCAAGACAGCGATATTGCTCTTCAATGGAACTGGTTTCTCTGCACTGACTGAACAGCTACATCCACTTAATAACCCTCCACTTTTCTCCAGCAAACTCTGTTTTTCCATCTTCCTCCCACTATCAGTGCTACTATGTCTACTCACGTTCTTGATTTTCCAGCTACTTTTACTATTGCCATTGCTAACGTAAATTTTGCTGCACTTGTTGATGCTTGAATTGCTGCTACTAGAGCTACTGTTCCTACTCACTGAATTACGAGCCTTAAGATCTTGCAACTCAATCTCTGGTGTACGGACCAAACCCAGTCTGAAAAGGTCCCAGATTGAAGAATTTCTTGGCTTGCTACTAGCTGCGTTCCCCAGCGAGGCAATGGAGAGTCTAATTTGAGGTTTTGGGCTTGGATGTGCGAGGAACTGGTTTTGAATTATTGGCTTTATCACTCTTGTTCTGGCAATGGCAGTGCTTGTGCTGCTGCTGCTGCTTGTCGAGAAATGGCTTCTGCTACTGCTGCTTCTGCTACTGAAACTTGTTAAACCACCAAGTGAATTGTGGTCCATGGACTCCGACCTTGATAGGCATTGGCATGGGTTCAAGCTGATGCCATTCTTGAACCTGTTCACACCACTTTCTGAGCTAAATGAGAGACGAAGAGGGAGAATTTGGCCTTGAAAGAATATATCATCAGCTGCACACATATATGATTTGTTAGAAAGAGAGCCATCGCCACCCCTGATGGGACCAAAGTCGAATTCTTCTTGATTTGTTTCGGTTTCATGATGAGCTTCTTGATCCCTAGCTGCTTGGTTGTTCTCTCCTTTCACCATCTTGACCGGTAAATCACACAGTGATAATGATTCTTCCTCTTCCTCTTCTTGATCTTGATCTTCTTCGTCTTGAGCTCGACGGTCCGGTTGTTCCCATTTCTCTTCCAAAGACCTTGCTGCCATTTCTGCAAGGTAAAATTTTACAAAAGGTCTGGGTTCAAATACTGTCGGGGTCCTCCTGTGAAGTCGCGAAAGGATAAAGAGATTAAGAATTATATATACACCAGGAAGAAGTTATTTAAATATGAGAAAGAAACATGGATTTTGAATAAGGTTTCATAAGAAAGAGCCAGGGACAAGTGGAATATAAAGAAGTAAAAGCTAGAAATGAACAGGCATGGACAAGACAGTGAGAGTGTTGCAGGCTACCCAAATAATTTTATTTTTTTTCTATAGCTATATGGGACCAAAACAAAAAGTGTAGCTACTTATGCCGGCCATTACCTGCGTTAGAATGTCTGATCTCTAATTTTCAGAGTATTATAGGATGGTGGTGGCGCTCATGTGGGGCTAGGGACAGTTCTGGCAGAGAAATTTTGTATGGGGACTTTGTGTTTTCTTCTACAATTTTGGAAATGTAACCCACCTCTATGATGGACAGCTTTGTTCGACAAGCATATCTCGCATGAAACCTAAGCTTATGCTTTTACCTAAATTTATTTTGAGTAACAAAACAATTGGCATTCTCCTGTAATTCCAACCTAATTGTCTCGATAACAAAAATAGTAAGAATGTGGATCGTCCTAGAAAATGAGGGGAAAACATCTCCAGGAAAAACCCAAGACTTCATCATTAGTAATTATATTTATGAAAAATCCTAGATATTTTTTACACTTGAGGTCATCCAATCAAAAACTACATATAGGTTATTGGTTCATAAACCACATGTAGGTCACTCAATCATGAACCATAGGTAGGCTACCCAATCACAAATCATAAGTAGGTTACTCGATCATAAACCACGGGCACGTTATCAAATCATGAACCACTGGTAAATCATCCAAATACAAACCATTTATGAAAAGTACTAGATATTTTTTATACCATAGATAGGGCACCCAAACACAGACCATTCATGAAAAATTATAGATGTATTTTCACTTTATGGGTAAGTCACCCAAACATAGACCATTTGCGTAAAATCATTGATATTTTTCACTTCATAAACCACGAGTAGGTCACCTAATCATGAACCACATATAGATCTCTTGATCTTAGATTATATCCAGGTAACTCAAACACAGACTTTGCGTGAAAACTTTTAGATGTATTTTCACGCAATGGGTAGGTTGCTCAAATAACATCACCTTTAAAAATAAAGATTGCCGCATACTCCGTGAGAGCGTGGCATCGCGAAGACCCTCCTCGGGAGAGGGGATTCATGTCGGGGTTTTTTGTTTTGCAAAAAAAGGAGTTGTGTACCTAGTATTATGGTTACTATAAAACCTAACTGGTCTTTTAGAGATTCTAAGTCAAGGGACTTGTTCCATAAGAGAAAAGTTTTAGTACCCCTAGTACGCTCTACCTAAGGTAAATTGGATGGTATTTTAGTTTGCCTTATGAATGTTATGGTGTTGGTGTTATTTAAGCAATTTTCCTAGAATATATTTGCAAGGAAAAGGAACAAATATGTCGATGATAAATTTACAACCTATAAATTAAGAGAAAGCTAGAATAGAAATCTAAAGAGATTTAATGGGCTTAAAACCTCATTTTTTCCTTTAGTATTTCAAGTCTTCACAACTCGTAAATCACAAGGAAAAAGAACAGAAAATTAGAAATCTAAGAAAATTTAGAGCGCTCTAAAAGCCTACTTAATATTTCATACTTTTACAGCTCATAAATTGTGGAGTAAAAAATTGAAATGTCCCCAATTATAATCAGGGCTTCTTTCAAAGATGTGTTAATTAAATAATAATGACTTATTATTCCTGACAAAGTGTTTGGATATTTACCACTTTAGAATATCTTTATCCAAATATTAACAATGAATAATAGTGAATTATCCCCACTAATATTTTCAATATTAACCCCTTTAGGATTTCTTTATCTAATTATTAACAGTGAATAATTTGAATCCCCATAAAATAAGATTTTGGTATTTTTTTTGGAATATTATCCAATATCCTTTAGAATTTACAAACATGCTGTAAAATCCACAAATACAAGAAAATAATTTTGTGTTTTCGAAATCCATGCTAAAACACATTTTCTTTTAAACTATGAATATTTATTTTTTTTTTCTCTTAAAAAAGCATTCAAGACATGTTAGCATATTAGTTGTATGCATAAAAACATTTGTGTTTTGGTATATACATATATTTTGTGTATCGCGCTGAAAACTAGCTATTCTAAATATGAGATTGATATTTTTAAAGTATAAAGCAAACACGTACCTTAAACTAAATATGTCATAAAATCATAAATCTCTTTCTCTTATTTTATTTTATATTTTCTTAGGAAAAAAAGTGTCGGGTCACTTGGTCAAACTAGTGATCTGGCGGCAAAAAAGAGGCAAGCGTGAGATCTCACGCTTGCCTCCATAGTTACTGTTCAAGTGAATTATAATTCACTTGAACAGTAACCACAAAGGCAACACAATGAATGAATTAAAATTCAAAGTGAAGAAAAATGCATGGCGGCTTACTGACGGGTAAAGGCTATGCTGCCGGAACTCTTGCGCAACTAGTGATCACTACTTCTAAGGATGCAAAGTTGGTGGTGACTGATCGGAAGGAAGTTTGATCAGGGTTGTTACTGGTAGTTGTTGGTTGAGGGAGAGGCTGAGGTGAAGGGGGAAAGGTTGTTTGTTGTTTTTCTTGTTAGCGACCTCTCTCTCATACTTTTCCCACTCTTCTTTCTCTCTTTTCTCTCTTCTTTCTTTCCTTTTTCTTCTTCTATTTTCCTCTCCTTTCTCTTTTTTTTGGCCAACAGGGAAGGGTTATACATATCCTAGACATAACTCTTATTTCGGGAAGATTAGTGAAGTTAATCTAGGATGCAAAATAAGGAAAGAAATATTATGGTTGATGTTCAGTTATTTTAAGGTAGAAAAAACATGATTTGTAGCTCAAAGATCAAGTGAGAAAATCATGGAAACCAAATGGGAAGTTGCAGAGAAAAGGAAAGAAGTTGTAGGCAGGGCTGTTTCAAAGTGATGATGAATAATAAATATTGTAACATGATTTTTTGCTTTTACATTGGACATTAAAATGAGGATATCTTGTAGATATAATATCCAAATTGGGCAATTCAAAACCCCAAATTCATCTACACATATAGGAATACAACTTTCATGAAGACACAAAGTTAGACAAAAAAAATTGATAGACAAAATCTACCCACATTCTACTTGGTCAAAACTATTCTAAGAAAAGAATTTTCTACTTTTATACAAGATATTCAAACCAGAATATCTTGATATTCTGATATCCAAATCAGGTAATTAATAACCCCAAATTCATCTACACGTGCAGGATTACAATTTTCATGAAGGACTCGAAGTGAGAAAAAATTGTTTTGATGAACACAATCTACCTACAATCTACTTGGTCAAAATTGTTTTGAAGAAAAAGGATTTTCATGACAACGGCAAAATCATTTTTTTTGGGCAAATTCTGAGCGATTTATCCAACCTTAAACCTATGGTAAAAAGAAGTACTAGTAATAAAAAAAAATGTTAGTGTTCTGCAAAAAGAAACAAAATATAACCATGCACGACAATTAAGCAACACGAATTATTGTGACGTTTCTTGAACCATTCTCCTTGTTTTTCAGCGAGACTAATTAACTTTTATCAAATTTAAAATTGGTCTCCGGTTATCTCGATAAATCTTTGAAACATTAAATTGGGTCTCTTACATAAAACTTGCGATCGCGTGTCAGAATCATTTTCGTGGTTGGATTTTCTTCTTTTATGCTAGAATATCTTGAGCTTTCGATAGCGAAATCAAGCAAATCAAAAATCTAAATCAGATTTAAAGTTTAAATAGTAAGAACAATTTGGTATGAGAAAAAAAAATGTGACAACAGCAAAATGACTGCAAATTCTAAGGAATTCATCCATCCTTAAACAATAGATAAAGAAAGAATGACATTAGCTTTCTAAAAATTTATAATTGGTCTAAGAATCCTGACGATTTCGATAGCAAAGGAGGAGAATAAGAAAAATAGAAAGCAACAAAGACAGGTTTTGAAAAAATATTTTAATTCTCTACTTTTTTTCCATCGTCTAGTAACCATGTGTTATACTCTTGCATTTGGTTCCAAATGAGTGTACACCATTTTCAGCAAGTGGGGTAAAAAAAAGAGTAACAACAAAGATAAAAACTCTTGATTTCCAGGATAATCGAGCTTATTAACAAGGGTAGCCACCTCTTAAGTACTAATATCAAAAATACCTCGTAGACTTTTTCTCTCAATCAAAAAAGTTTTTTAAATCAATTTTGTTACTTTGCAAAATTAACTTGCTAAAGTCTCTTACAAGACTTTATACCATATGCACCGTAAAAAAAGAATAATTTTCATGACCTAATTTTCAGTCCCTTCTAACTCTTTTATGTAAAAACAGCATTTTGAAATATTCAAAATTCATAAACTCAAAATCAAAAAAAAAAAAACTTTTAGAGCACAAATAAATGAGCTTTTAATCTGAACAAGTCAAAATACAAGAATGGTCAAATTAGAATATTGTTGACAAAATAAGTTGAAGAAGGAATTAATTAAAGCAAAATAAAATTTTAAAGCTAATTTGAACAAAATTAGAATAAATAATTAAGTTCAGCGGCGTAATTAAACTTTTAATGGCTTAATTGATTTAACTAAGGACTTATTTAAAGCAAAGTTTAACTTTAAAATCCAATTTGTCCAAGATTAGAAGAATTAATTACGTATAAGATCTTAATTAAATTTTGAAGGGTTAGTTAACTTAATTAAGAAATTAATTCAAGAAGAAATTAAGTTTGAAAGTCAAATTGGTCAAAATTAGAAGACATTATTAAGTTAAAAGGCTTAATTAATTTAGCTTAATATATCATTTAATAGATTTATTGACTCAATCAAGGAATGAATTAAAGAAAAATAAGTTTAGAGACCTAATTCAAGCCAATTTACAATAATTGGAATATTAGGGACCCATTTGAACTTCGAAAAGCCTGGATTGGTGCAATAATGAGCTTAATTAAAATAAATTTGATGTTTAAAAGTTGATAAAGGACCAAATGGATGAGTTCTAAAACCAAATATCAAAATGCTATAAGCGTGTGCATTCAAGGACTAAAATTAATCAAATTAAAGATCAATTTGAGACAAATTAACAAATAAGGGTAAAATTGTGTATACAGGAAATCAAGACATAAGTTTTAAAAGACTTGCAAGTTAAAAGGATTCTAACCAATGTTAGCAAGGATGTAACTATAGCAATTAAAAAGTTTGTGGTTCAATTAGACACATAAGCATTGAAATCAAAACAAGGGTAAAAATAAAAATTCAAAAAATCCTATTACAAAACCTAATTTTTAGGGTATAGTAACAGGTGAGATGTCATCCAAAAATAAATGACGAAACTAGGTGACATGATATTCAGTCATTGTTGTTTTCTCACCTAAAGGACGATCGACAAATTATATTTAGACAAATGCTTGTATGTTTTCTTACCACTTCAAAGGATATGATTGACACTAAATAACTGAGAAATGCTTCACATATAAATTTTAGCCATCTACATTAAAATAATATCTACCTTGTTTGTCTTAATGAAATCAATAATATCTTATCCTCAGTCAATCTCCACTACATTGAAAAGTCCAAAATGAATGGAAACCAACCTACCAATCATTGAATATGGAGTTAAAAGCACAAAATAGATTGTGGTTTTATTCCAATGATAGATTTAAACCCCTCAACAAGTTTAGAAATGGTACATTGATTTCCCAGAGTTCCAATAATTGCTCTAGAGTATCATATTCCATCAGCTTTGATTGACAAAGAAGCACACTCATAAAACAATTAACTTAAAAGTTATTATTTCTTATAAAGATTTAGTTTAAAAGGAAGAAAGCATCATAACCATTCGAAATACATGATAAAAGATAGAGAGAAGGGAAGGGGATAACCACCTAAATTCTAAGAAAAAACATTTAATTTTTGTACTTCCTAGTTTAATTTGGCTTATAAAAGTTGTATCTGAAAGAAAATAGAGGAAAGAAATTATAGAAAGAATCAAGAGTGACATTAAAGGTTTTGATAGTAAAAAGAGTAGAAAAGTGATGTTCAAAAGATTAAAAAAAAAAGAACTTACAAATCAAATATAAGAAGCTTAAAACACCAAGGATCTAGACATTGAAGAAGAAGCAAGAGATTCCTAACCACAAGGCATTATCAAACAAAGATTGTATACCTTGAACTTTGATAAGATGGTATAGCTTAATAAGCACACATCTCTATTATTTTTTGTTACATTATGATTGCTTAGTGTTTTATTTGTGGTGATTATTTATGAGTTACAAATATAATGTATATTATTTTTTATAAACCAAATTTAGTTGCTAAAGAAAATGATATGTATGGTTTTAAATACGTATGCTCAAGGTCTTTTGAACGTGTGTTTGATGTTGTTATAATTATTATTTTCTCATACTATTTGATTGTTATAAAATCAACAATGATATTTGAAAGCTCAATTTGGTCATTTGGATTTGATTTTGATGGCATGAAAGTAATTAAAATTATGACTATCATTTGGTTTTCTGAGTATATTACTGGTTTTATAGCCAATAATGTTCTTTTTTGCTTGATTAAAAACCATACTAGTTTAATGTAACGATGTTAGAGTTAAAAAGTATTTTTTTTTTAAATTATGTGTTGACGTATATTTAAAATGGTTGAACTGTTTCTTTTTTTTCTTAATGTTTTGATGTTTCAAGAAAATTGCAACAGGCATGTTTAAACTTAAGTTGCAAGTTTTAGGTTATCATTTTAGATCTTTAATCATTTATAGGCTTAGTTATCTTTTTGGGTTTCTTTTGAATTTCTTGATTTTTTGTTAAATTAATTTCCTAGCTTTTATTGTGAGCTCCAATCAAAGCATAAACTTTTATATTATCTTTTTATGCTACTTATTGGTCAATTAAAGACTTGGTTTGGATCAATTAATTCAATTTAGTTTTGAAGTTAATGTTAAATATTGTTAAGATGAATTTGTGAATTGGATAAATTAAATTACTTGGCTTGGATCAATCAATCAATCAATCTAAATTATACTTTGGTTTTAATGTTATATCTATATTTACCTTTAATTTAATGCAACTTGGCCTAGAATTTCAATTTGGTTTATGGGTTCATGAGAGTGTTCTTAATAAAAAAAATCTAACAAAAACCTTTTTTATCTTTGTTCTTTAATTTTTTTAGGTAGGGTTGTGTTTTTTTTTAGGAGTTGAATCCATGTAGTTGTGTTAAGCCTGTCAAAACTTAAAGGCTTGTTTGTTTACACCAAAAGTTCTAAAAAAGCATTTTGAGTCTTTAAGACGTGTTTGCAAAACTTGCTCTTAAGGCAAATTTGTCTGTATTTTATAGCTTAGAGTGTGTTTATTTTATTTTATTTTATTTGTTTTGCTAAATATATTTTAACCTATTTTTCATAGCCTTTATTCTCTTCTTTTTTATGCTTAGCCAAACTCGCCTTAGTTTAGTTTTAATTTTTTTCTCCAATTTTAAAGAGCTATTTTGCAATTAATTCTAGGTTTCCACATCATTTTATATATGGGATTGTAAACTTATATGTAAAACATGTTTTTGATATTAAATAAACTAGTTTTGTTATATATATATATATATATATATATATATATATATATATATATATATATATATACAAGAAAGAAAGAAAAAAGTCTTTCTATCAAAAATACATTTATGATTTAAATTACATATAGCCGAGTATCTCTAAGGAAATCATGTTTGCATTTCAATAAAAAAAATAATACATCACATCATTTAGCATTTTTCTCAATACCAAAAGAAAACTAAAAACACTGACTTTATATTTTGCAAGTATCATGGGTTTAATAACAAGTTTATTAAAGTTATAAGGACTTCGTCTAAATTGCAAAAACACCCAAAAAATTATTTATCTCTTATATCGAGAATTACAAACTTATATGTATGATGTATTTCTAAAATTAAAAAAGACAAAATATTAATGTTTTAGAATAATTAGAATTTATCCATAAAGTTATGGTTCACTCTACTAGGGTGAACAGACTTGAACTTGTAAACAGGTCAATGGTTAAGAAAATAAAAAATGCTTTAGTAATAAATAGACAAAATATATAGTTTAACTTAGGTAAGATATATTAGGGGTGATATTATCCTTCTGATGCACAATTAGTTCCCTTATCAAGATTCTGGAGATCAATTAGGGTTTTTAGTGACTAAAATTCAGGTGGTGACTCCAAAAAAATTTAACTGATAAAGAAAAAGAATTCTATATTCTTAACAACTTAAGAATCCTGATCCAAAAGGATATTCATTGTGATGTCGCACACGTGCAACACTTATCCATGGCTATTTCCCACCAATTATTATACAATAGCTAAAAGAGCTCGGGGTCTGTTGCACTGTAGCGTGTGACTCATGTGCACTGTGGACTGAACTTTTGTCCTCCGTGCGTCGCGCGAGTTCGTCCACCCTTTTTTTTTTCCGACTGGGAACAGTGCATTCATGAAACAGCCCCCCGAAAACGACAAAAAACGCCGCTGTACCGAGGGGCTGCGTTGTCATTGCACCAATCGAATCGGACTAGTCTGGTTTGCCCATCCGGTCAGCCGCTTATTTTATTAATTTTGGAAATTGGCTAAATACGGTTATAGCCCTTAATAAGACAAAAAACGGTGTTTTGGGTACAGGGGCATATAGATAATTGACCCTATTTTTAATTATTTCTCTCGGCTGCTGTCAGGTCGTCCGCTCCACGCGTCAGAAGGTTTTTCGTCGCACGCCCTGTTGAGGCGGCGCGTGTGTAGTCATACGGTGACCGGAGATGGGCAACCGCCGTCGTACTGGGTGCGCCTCGGAGAGTTCTTCCTCCCACGTCGGCGCGTTTCCATATCCGATGTGTGTGGACGGCCCGTCGGCCAGTTGAAGACGGTGGCAACGTTTCTCTCTCTCTCCTGCACGTCAAAGTGCAGGAGAGGCCCCCGTGTTTTTTCCTTTTTCACTTCGGTCCCTCAACTTGCAATTTGTTTTCCTACACCTTTCACTTCTGTTACAGTAGTTTGAATTTGGTTCGATTTGGTCCTTCCGGTTGAAAATAATTAAATGTGCACCTTTCACTTCGGTCCTGCAACTTTTTATTTCCGGATTGGGTCCAAATAGGTCAATAAATTCGGTACACAGGTTTTAATTTTTGCAATTTTATCCTTGGATTGAAATTGATAATAAATGTGATTTTCATTTCAGCCCTTCAACTTTTGATTTATGATTTAAATCCCTGTTTAATTTTTTAATGCTTATCAAATAATTGCTACGTTTTTCCTAATAATTTTTATTTGGAATTTGTTTTCTATTTGCATGGTGTTAGATTTCCCTCGATTTTTTTTTCTTTGATTTATTTCTGCAACTTTCATTCATTAGAATAATAATAATAATAATAATAATAATAATAATAATAATAATAATAATAATAATAATAATAATAATAATAATAATAATAATAATAATAGTATATTCTTTTTCTTCCTTACTCTTTGGTTAATGTTTTTGAGTGTTTTTTCTTTCGGGATAATTTGATAATTTTAATTATTTTTGCAATAATAGCAATAGTCATTTTATATCTAATATTACTGGGGATAAAAGACAACTCAAGAACAAAAAATAGACAAATTTACCTAGGTTATCTACAGTTAAAAAACGATACAAGTCACTTTTGTCTCGATTACATTGTTCCTTTTAAACGGCAAACAAGTCATTATTATATGTTTTAATATTTATTGCATATTATCGCCTAAAAATATATAAAGAGATAAAAAAAATGACCTCGGATTTTTTGCAGGAAAAAAAATAATATAAGCATTCTTAAATACAGTTAATATAATAATATGATAAATAAATCTTATAAAATAAAATAAAAAAAATTGGCTTTGAATTTTAATTTTGTGCTCTTTTGTTCAAGTTTGTTTCTTAAAAAAAATTAAAAAATTGGATTTTTAATATTTAAAATCTAATATTACCCGGGGAAAAATACAACTCAAAAAAACAAAAGGTAAACAAATTTGCCTAGATTATTTACAATTAAAAAATATATGAGGCACTTTCCGTTTCAACTACACTACTCTTTTTAAATGGCAAATAAGTAATTATAGCACGCAAAAAATTTATATTTATTTTTTATAAAAAATTGCAATATTTTTATTTATAATGTGTCAGATCTAATATTATTAGAGAAAAAAGGCAACTCATATTTTTTTTTACAAATTTACCTAGGTTATCTACAATTAAAAAATATAAATCACTTCCCATTTCGATCACACTATATAGTATATGAGACTAAGTATATGTGTTTAATATTTATTTAATATATATAGAGAGAGAGAAAATGACCTACAATTTCTTGCAAAAAAAATTAATATCGGTATTCTTAAATATATTTAATATAATAATATGATGAATAAATCTTATAAAAAAAACTTTGGCTTTGAAGTTAAATTTATATTTTAGACTCTTTTTTTTTCCTTTTAAGAAACTGTGACCTTTTTTTCACATGTATTTTTTATTTTTTAGTTTCCAAGTCAGTTGTTCTTTTTTTACCAGGTTTCTTTTTTTGTTTTTTTTTTTTACCAGAGTATCCGTGACAAAAAATTTCTAATAAATTATTTCACCTTCTTAGCAAATTTTCTAACAAATTTTATCAAAAGTTTTTTAGCAATAGCAATATTCAATCACATTTTGGGTTGAAAAAAACCATTTTTAACAAATTTTATCAATTACAATTATACTAATTAAATATTAAAATCACAAAATACAATATTTATAAAATTAATCAATTTTCTACATAGATAAAAAAGCCAAGCAAAACGGGCAAATCAGCTCGTTTATCTCTATAATAGGTACCAACCTCTCTTTTCAATCACTCACAAGCACAAACATTTTAATGAATGATACAACAAAACACGATTACAAGCAATCTTGCATGAAAAAATCATTATTCTATATTATAACTCCTCTTTCTATGAAGTAAGCTCAAGTCACCTCGATGTATAAATACCTTGGGTCACCATGTAAAAAACACACTATCAAAAGTTCAAACAATTCCATTAAATGCATAATTTCATTCACAAAGTAGCAGACCATGAATAACAATCACAACATACTCTTTTATGTTCCTAAATATCTTTTATTTTTATGTTTGTTATTTCCTCTCTTATATTTAATGACTTCAACATCAAAAAGTCTATTTTTCAATAGAGAATCAAACGATCAAGTACAATCAAGTATAATCTTTATGTCTACCTATCAACAGGTAGCTAAGTCCAATGAAACTTTGATTCTATCAAGCCGACATGAAAAGTGGGTTCAAATCCAATTTGGAAATTTTCGAGTTCATCAACTACTCTCTTAGAGTCATTATTGTCAACTTTATTTTCATTCTTGTTAATATCAAAAACCCATCCTACAAATTTTTATTGAGTAATCCCATTTTCAATCTAAAAAAAAACTATACTCAATTAATTAAAAAAAAATGGTTAGTTAATGAATTGAAACACAAATGAAATTTTAATAACCTGGTTAAAACACTACCTCTCTGTTGGTTTGTCTTTCGAAGGAGACGCCAAATCACTAAAAGCGAAGCCCAAATAAAAACCACAAGAAAAATAAACCACTGGCCAATCAATTATTTGGTTAAATTATTGCAGGAACGAATGTTATGCAACCCTTTTATTTATTATTTTCCAATCAAACTCTTAGCCCATTTGTTACGAAATACAAATCTCAGGCCCACCAAATTAAAAGCCCAAATTTAACAGGGATAGCTGAATTAATGACTAGTTATCGATCATTTTAGTTTACTTTGGGAGTACGATTAATGTTCTTTTTCAAAATAATATTTATTCAAAAATATATTAAAATAATTATTTTTTATTTTTTAAAATTATTTTTGACATAGCACATAAAATGATATAAAAATATTATAAAAATTCAATTTAATATTAAAAAATCCAATTTTTTTCACAAAACTTTTAAAACACAGAACTAGAAATTGTCTTAATCAGCCCAATGCAAATAATTTACGAGTTCAAACCTGGATCAATACCGAGAAAAACAAATTATGAAATTTACTAATAGTAAAGAAGTACAACTTGTAATTCTTGTCGGTTAGGCAAAGATTCTAGAACTGACGTGTCCATATTATACAGCAACAAAATGCTAAAGAATAATTTTCTTTAAAGAAAAGGAAAGGACTCAAGAATTTTCCTTAAAACATACACACATCAAGAAGAACGTCAAGCTTCTAATTGTATAGTAATCATGAAGTTTGTTCCCACTAGGAAGTACAGATTAGGGAAAAGTATTATTTATATTGGAATAATTATTATTTTGAAAAAAATCATTTATAAATATTTTAAAAATATATAATTTATATAAATTAACTAAAAATACAAAAATAATTTAAAACAAAAAAATATTTTTTTTGACAAGCATGACTAAATAATAAAAAGAAACTATTTTATATCATACGATTCGCAAGAGATCAAAGTAATCTTCCTTTGTTTTTACATGTTATGGATACACAACTTCAAGTATTATTTGATTATAGAAAATATTACTCATTCTCAACGTCTCGTCGCGGTCAGAACTATATTTTTTTTAATATAAAAATATTAGTTGTATAAGATTTTTTTATAATAATATAAATTTAGAAAAAATAATAAATTTGTACAGAAATCTTGTGAAGTGTAAGTTTTCTATAAAATATATGAATTTTAAATAGACATAAATTTATCTGTTTAGTAGGTTTCAACAAAATATTCAGTGTAAAATTATCATTATCATTAAAAAAAATCAAGAAGATTTGGATATCTGAATTATTGAATTCACTATATTAAGATTAGTTCATTTTATAATTCAATTTAAATTAAACACAACAAACAAAATATAAATTGTGAAAACACCTGCAATAATCAAATAAAAAAAATAAGTAGTTAATATTCTATCTCCAAAAAGAACAAAACTTAAATAGAAAATTTATCCTTACATTACCGTCATTATCATTACCATAACAATTAAAATTATTATCAACATTATTGTCCAAACAATTAAAATCATTAAATTTCCCCAAAGGATTAAAAAAAAGCAAAATATTTGTACAAAAAAACAATAAAAAAATAATCACTAAAATTATCATTATTATTGTGCAAACAATAAAATCATAAAATCATTTGATTCGAAAAAAAATAAAAATAACAGGAAAAAAAAGAACCAAGAAAAAAGGGAGCAATATTAATTTTAAAATATTCACTAACATAAATTAAAATTTCACAACTGAACCGTATAAAAATAAAACCCTAATAAAAAATTTAATGAAAAAAATTAAAAACAAAAACTAAAAGTATAAATGAATAAATACCGACAAAAAATAAACATTGTCTAAGAATGACAGAAAAAACCAAAGGAATCAATACTAAATAAAAAATTTAAAGAATAAGTGCCAAAATGAAAAACAATATATAATTAATTCCAATTGTATGACAAAACTGTAACAAAACAAAACCTTTGGAACGAAAAACAATAAAGGGATTTTTAAAAATTAAATGAAGTGAAACCAACGTAAATTAAAATTTCAGAATGGAACCTAATAGAAATAAAACTCCGACAAAAAATGAAACAAAAAAAAATCAAAACAAAATCAAAAAGCATAGATGAATAAATACAGACAAAAAACAAACATTGACCAAGAAGGATCGAAAAAAAAGAAAGGAATCAATACTAAATAAAAATTTAAAAGAATAAGTGCATGAAGCAATGTCGGCACGTTCGTACGACGTGCTTGTAGTGTTTTAGAAAAAAAAATAAAAAATAAAAAATTACTTATACACCCCTGAACCCAGCAATATCTATGAAAAAAACAGGGGTGAAAGTACTGCAATACCCCAGGTGTCAGGCTTTCTTTTTATCGTTTTGGGGCTATTTTCGTAGTTTTCCTGTGTAGAAATTTGGGAAAAAACGAAAACACCCCCAGTTGTTCCGCGTCCTGTCCTCAGCACCCAAGGGTAAAATAATAGTTTTATTGTGCCAAGAATTCTGAAATACCATCTATGTCCCTTGAAAAATATCTAAAATGACCCTGGACCCGAGGTTTAAATTTTTCAGACCTGGGGTAAAGTGGTCATTTTACTATTGCAATCCACAGTAATCTGTATCTATTTGAATAATAATTGTGGGACATTGTTAATATATATATATATATATATATATATATATATATATATATATATATATATATATATATATAATCAAGGTTGTCAATACCGTTTTGGTTGGTGCTTTGTTTTTTCAATGGCAACGGAATGTTTCGGAGCGTTTCGGCGCGTCATTTCAGGATTGTACTGTTTGTGTATGTGTGTGTGTGTGTATAATTAAATATATAGATTCAAAAAAAAAATCATATCCAAAAATAAAATTATTTAGAATTGTGTAATTTAATCTAAAAAAGATACAATAAAATGATTTTTTTGAATAAAATTATGAACATGTATAATATTATGAGAATGTCATCATCAATCTCGCAAGGTCATTACATTCTCGGATTACTCTACAATGTTAACATAATATATATAAATATATCAAGAGACTCTTCGTAAAATTTCATCTTAATCTAACGGTCGGATTAAGAGATATGATTGATATTGTAAAATTATTTATTATTTTAAAAAAATATTATTTGGCCAAAACGGAACAGATAGAATGAAACCGGAACGTTTCGGCCAGTATTTGTCTGAAAAATAAAAAATGAAACGGAATTTAAACCGAGATAAAAATGACATCGTTTGTCCTATTTTATTAACTGGTACAAAATATTTCAGCCAAAACAGAATGAAACATACATAATGGGTTGGTGGCGTCCATCTTTAATTGAAGTAAACTTGGATTTATAAAAATATAAAAAATTAGCTCAGTTTTAATTTATTTATTTGTAGTGAATTAGCGTTTATATTTGATTATAAAAAAAAATAAAGTTTTTTTGAAATCACAAAAGTTATCACAGCACAGTCATTTACTAAAATACTTGGCTATGCTATTTCTTAGAAAAAGATTTACAGACGTTATTTTCTAATTTGTTTTTATTTCTAGCATGTGTTAGTTTAAAAAACACCCCTTCTACAATTATTGTCAATTCCCCACGTGGCTACCCATAATTGGATTGTCAAACTGGCAAGCTACGCCCCCATCTCAATCATCACAGGGGTGTCAATTTCTCGCTGAAGCCAAAAACACAAACGCACAAAATCCCTCTCCCAAGAGATAATCAAATGATAGTTATGTCTGTGCTGTAAATCTCGTTACCAAAGTAATGACGTGTCACTCTAGCATTACCATAACAATAATAACCACAGACAAATCACATGCACTGATGCTACAAATGGACAAGCATGGAACCCATCCAGCTGGATTATGTCCACATTACATTTAAGGTGGTGCCTAAATACAAAAGGTTTTATTTTTAAAAATATTTTTTAAAAAAATATATTTTTATTTTTTATTTAAAATTAAATTTTGTTGGTATTTTTAGATCATTTCCATGTGTTGATATAAAAAATAATTTTAAAAAAAAAATCATTTTGATACATTTATGAATAAAAAACACTTTAAAAAACAACCTCAAATAATATATTCCCAAACAATCATTTATTTGATAGAATAATGCTACATCTGTGGGCCCTTGTAATATTTTTGTTTGTGTATCACATATGAAATCCACCTATAATTTGTAATTGCTCCCTAATATATTCATTTAAGTTGATTGTATTAGCTTATCACTTATGAGGAGAAATGACAAAGTATAATTGGTTTCACATGGATTCAAAATGTTATCTATATAAAATATCTTTTATCATTCATGTTTAATTATTTGTGGTTCTTCTAATATTTAAATTTATTCTTTTACAACTACTATCATATGTGCTATATGAAAAGAATTATTATCCATAATAATCAAATAAGATTTCTAAACAACAAACAAGTAATTTCCACATCTACAAAATCTAAAATTCCTAGAATATAAAATCTCAAAAAACATGATTTTTTAAAATTTAAATCTATATTTCATAATTGATGTGACCCAATCCACGCTAAGTGATCTATTGGTAATTATAGTAGGTCCAATCACCAGGGCTAGAGTAAAACAATTCAAAGGAACTCTTAATAAGCTTTCACAAGACACAAAGGTTAAGATAGACTACAAAAAAACATAAGAAGAATAAGTCTTGATAATTTTTATTTATATTTAAGATGGGCTTGAGAACCATGATTTTTGCCCAGGGGAGTAATTCAGCATCATTAGACTCAAGGTTGTCAAAAACACGAGTTAACTTGTAACATTGTATGGTTGTTACGAGTCAACTCGACAAACTTGCAAAATAGAGTAAAAAATCGACAAACACTTAAATCACGAGTTAACTCGCCAACTCGGTCAAACTCGTAAAATCAGTGAACTCGTACTGATTTTACAAGTTAACTGTTAAATAACTCAAACTAATTAACTTTCTCCATAGAAAAACTTGGATCTGTTGCACAGATTTCTCCCGACAAGGTTGGTTTTTCTTCTTAAATCTTGCACTTCTCCCATTTTATTTTTTCTTCTGTGTTAATTAAGCCTAGTTTATAAGATCTATTATTCTAATGTGTGCAACTGTAATTTTTTTCTTTTTAAGCCCGATTTCCTTCTCTCCAAAATCATTCACCTTGGGCTTTGCATGTACATCTCTTGTTTTTAACCAACTCACCAAACCGAATATCATGATTCATGGGTTAACCACTACATGAAAAGGTATGATTTTTGTATTGAGTTTAATTACAAGATGGAGTCTTTAAGCCCATAACCAAATAAGTTTGTGTGCCTTTTTTGGTTCATAGAGTGCGAGATCGTTTGGGTTTTATTTCATGGGAAGTTTGGTCAGTGTATGGTGTTTAAGGTTGGTTTGGATGGTAATGAGTATATGAGTCATTTTTTGATTACAATGCATGCCGGGTGTGTTGAAATGTGATCTGCACGGAAGGCATTTGATGAAATGGATGAAAAAGACTTGGTTTTATGGAATTATTTGATTTCAGGGTATTCCAATATGGGTTTTACCAGGGAGTAGTTTGAGTTTATTCAAATATAGAAAATATGAGTTTGTTGAATGTAGAAAATCTTCTCAATGATTTATGGAGCTAGAACATAATAATATTTGCAGCTCTACTTGGAGCAACTGAAATTGTTTTTTCAATGGTTGGATCTACTAGGTTGTTTCCTTATTATTGTAATTGGTTTTTGGGTGAGCATGGGATTTGTTCATATATTTTTGGGATTTTCCAACTCTTTTATCAATGTTGTTCACATATCAAGATTTCAAGTCCGTCAACAAACATAAAGATATTGCTCACCAACATGTAAATTTTATAAGGAACATGAAAATAAGAGTTGATGAACCTTAGAATAGTTGAATGATTTATCACTAATTTTAACTGACATGGTGGAAAGGAAGTTAATGAACCGTGAAATCTTATGGTATATGTTATTTATTAGTTGGATTATGTTGAGCAGTGTGAATACTTACAATTTTTAAACCTAAGATACATCTAATTTAACTAAGAAATGTCCACGAATAACATAATCTAGAGCCATATACTTGCTGCATGGAATTATCAAATTAGATTGATATTAGTTCAAACCATGGTTGCTTAAAATCTGCTGAAAATTATTTAATTTTTGTCCTAAAAAATTATTATATTTTGACAATTTATGGCAGACTAGCAGTATATACTTATGATTTTATGATTCAAGTTTATATCAATTCCCTTATTATGTCAAAAAAATAATTTTGAAAATCTTGATTGGACTTATTTTGAAAAAGTATTTTATGTTTTCTAATCCAACAAGAAAATCATCAATTGTTTAGGAAAAGGAAGTCTAATCTATCAATGAGATTTAATTACAAGGAACATCCTATTATACCATGGACTAAAGGTGGCAATAAACTAAGATGATTAAGACAAGATAATTTTCTAATATGTTTTTCAAAAAGAAGTAGCAACATAAGATATTTTATTTCAAAACAATTATTTCGCTTGTATTTTTTTAGGTATTAGTTGCGGCACCATAAGATAAAAATTTAATAATATTTATATTATTATTTTAAGTTAATTAGTTAGTTTTTGGATTACTTTGAGCCCATTTTCAAATCAGGTCAAGTGAGCTCATTAAATTATCTTATGAGTTTATTTCCAAGAGTATAAATACTTTTTTGCAAGGTTTAATTTTTCAATGTATTACACATAAGTTACTGCATTTTATAGCATATGAAATACATATTTCCTTACTTAGTTCTTGATTGAACTATATTCTTCTAAAATCTAACCAATATGTGTTGTGCTTTTATGCTTCGTATGCTTGTCTTAGGATGTTGTGTGAGAATGATTATTATAGTTTTGGTATTGGGGTAGATAAATCATTATGTTAAACTCAATTATCAATCTCAAGTTTTAATTAGGTATATCTTAAATTTACAGAATCAATTATAAGTTATGTTAGGATTCTTATCAACAATTTCTTCGATTCTCAAGAAACAATTTAAAGATATGGGCATATATAACATAAAAAGCAATTGGGTAAGTAAAGAATATTTCTTCATCCAACAAAATCAAAGTTATTAGGATTTCAAAATAGAATATCTAAAATCAATCTCTAGTCACTCAAATTTAAATGAAAAATTTAATCTCATAACAAAAATAAAATAAAATAAATATTAACACATATGATTATTATAGAAAATTTTATTGTAATAGGCAATAAAACCCATTAGAAAGAAAACATGTTAATAAGATTGATCCATAAAATAGAACTTGAAGACATAAAACCCTAAAGATAGAAGATATATGAAGAAAATAATTAACTAGTAGTTTATTTTGAAGAAAGTTATTTATGTTAAAAAGATATACTTGTTGATATTTAGCGTAAATGAAGAAAAAAAAGGTGTTTTCATTTACTAAGAAAAGGAAAACTTTTTCTTAGAAAAAATGCTTAATTTCTAAGTTGATTTGATATTATTTATTCATTATTTTTAAAAACAATTTATTAAGGTAGTATTTGATTTTGAGGTGTTGATTTTTTTTTAAAAAAATTATATAATAAAATAATTTTTTGTTGTTTTTAAACTTTTTTTTCATCATATTAACATTAAAAAATATAAAAATTCAAAATCACAAACACTATCTAAAGTTTGAAAAATAGTTTGTTCAATTTAGTTTGGTATGTTTATCTAAAGGCTATTAATTATGGGCCCCATTTATAATCAACGATTCAGATCCACCTAATAATGTCCGTTGCGTTTTACTACCGGGCTCTCTATATATAACATCATCCCTTCCATTGCTATGTTCCGACAAAAACACTCTTTCTCGATTTTCGCACTCTCTCTCTCTCTCTCTCTCAAAATGGATCGGAATGGCATGCTTGGTTTAGCACTGATTTGCGTCATTGTCGCCGGTGTCGGTGGCCAAGCACCAGCTGCGTCGCCGACATCAACTCCGGCGACTCCAACAACTCCTTCCGTACCATTAGCTGCACCTGCTAAAGCACCTGCAAAACCTACAACGCCAGCACCCGTATCATCACCACCGGCGGCAGCACCAGTAGCATCTTCACCGAAACAGACTGTTTCAACTCCAGTGGCGACGCCAATGGCTACACCTCCTCCATCCGTGACTCCAGTTAGCTCCCCACCGGCTCCAGTTCCTGTTAGCTCTCCACCAGCAAAATCTCCTCCGTCTCCAGTGCCTGTTGCTCCACCGACAAGCTCGCCTTTGGCTACACCGACAGCAGAGGTCCCTGCTCCTACTCCTAGTAAAAAGAAGCCTAAGAAGAAGCACGCATCGGCGCCTGGTCCGGCATTGTTGAGCCCACCTGCACCACCAACGGAGGCTCCTGGACCTAGCGCAGAATCCATGTCCCCTGGTTCTGTCTCTGACGACGTAAGTTCTACCATTTCATCTTTATTTTTTTTTTTATGAGCAATTTTATAATTAGGTTTTAACATGCGTGATAAGGCAATGCGGGAATAGATCTAGAAACACAAATCATGAAAAGTTTATTAAAATGGAAAGATCCAATTAGGGTTTTTGGTTTGGTAAGAGAACGGTAGTGTAATTAAGTAGTGACTTACTGTGTTATTAGGCATGTAATGCAAAACCAGTAAGAACTCATTTATATTTCCTAATATGAAGCCGATTATTGTACTTGCTTGCTGTCTTAAGTAGATCGGTGATATTTTTTATTTTATTCATTTCATTTGAGTCACATGTAATTATTAATAATTATATTAAATTTGATCTTTGAATATATATATAAGCTAAAATGATTGTTCAACGCGTAAGCTTTAAATTATGTAGTAAAATATATATATTTTTTATTTTAAATATCATTTTCTTATTTATGCTTTTTTTATTTTATGAAACCATGATTTTTTTTTATTAATCTCATGGCTATGGATTAAAATTTAAATCAATTAAAATATATATTTTAAAAAATACAAGTGATTTAGATTGGAGAAAAAAAAGAGTATTTCATCTTCCAAAACTTTCTTTTTATAATTTATTTATTTATTTATTTATTATTTTAATGAAAACATATTTTTTTATTACAATCATATTTTTTAATAAAAACCTATAATGATTTATAAAGCAATTTTTAACCAAGAAACAAAAAATAATATTTCAATTATATTTATATGACAATATGATAAAGTAAAAGAATAATTGCGCACGTGCCTAGGCTTTTAAGCTCAATCTTGTGCATATGGAATTTTTAGCCTTGGAATCTTTTTTTTCATTAACGTAGGAGTTTATGCAAAAATGTTTTCATTAATGTGGTATTTTCGATCAGCTTACTTGTATTTCCATGCACCTTTTTGCTTTAACGGAGGACATGATGTTTGACTAGTAGACTATCCTGTCGCTTGTTATAGCTTTTAGACCACTAAAGTTGAAATCCCAATATATTTTAAAATAAAAAATAAATAAAAAACATTTTAGGAATCTCCAAAACTTCATTCTTAACTTCATTCTAATTAAATAAACTCAATAAATTAAACTAAAACGAGATTTCTACACCTTGATGCACTTTTTTTTGGAAGGTTAAATCCCACCTCTATTGCATTTTCTTTTTTAAATTGAACCCACAATCATAGATATTGCACTCCTTTTTTAAAGTCAAACACGTAGACACCTAAATTAGGGTTTCTATTAGAATGTGATAGGGTGAAAGTTGTCTCTCCTCTCCCTTTCACTTGTCATCCTCACATTTCTTAAATTTAGCGTTTGAAATATAAATTTTGATATAAATAGAGATCAATTGTTGATAGATGTCACAAGAAACAGTATAAATAAAAAATATATCATTTTTCACTGTTAATTTCTATCTTATTCTTTTTTTTCCGTTATTAATTTCTATACTTGTTAATTAAGCCCTTGTGATTGAATTTCGTAATAGCAACCAGTTATGTTTCAATGCAAGTAGTACATATAGCCGTGAGTATTTGTTGAGAAGTGAAAGATGATGGAGATATTTCCTGTCGGTGCGGGCTAAGTGCTAAATTACTAGTGATATGTGAAGTGTGAAAAGCTGGTTCGAGTTATTTTTTAACTGGAGTTGTTTTTAAAAATAATTCTGTTTTGCTTCAAATTATTTTTTCTAATAGTTATTTTTTCGTTGATGTTTTTGAATTATTTTAAGATATTAAAAATAAATAAAAATATTATTAATTACTAGTAATAAATTGGTGATGTGATTCGGACGTGGGTCAAGCTATAGAGAAGTGTTTTTTCAACTCCAAGTAGATATGAATCTTGAACGAACCAATTATTGCAGAGTGGAGCGGAATCAATAAGATGCCTTCAGAAGATAGGAGGAGGCTTGGCAATGGGATGGGGTCTGCTTGCTTTAATCTTCTAGAGAGAGAGAGAGATAATGTTCCCATCCTCTTACTTCTGTATCACTCTTATTATTATTACCTCTTGTTCGAGACAGATGATTTATTTCCACATTGTTTGGTCAAATTATTCTTTTGGGAGATTTTGACTCTTTCTGGATTATCACAGACATGATGGTGATGATGATGATGATGATTCTCTAATGTCTTGCTTGCTTTTACGTTTTGTATTTAGCATCCCTCTTTATCGGCGGGAGGCATTTCTTTATCGGGGGTGGTGGCTTTATTCCTTACTTGTATGTTTTTTAACGAGAAAAACTGCTGACAAAAAGAGAAGCAGACCCCATTGATGCTTTCAGTCTTGAATGATATCTTTTCTGAAAAAGGGAAGCCACCAAAATTAGAGCTGTTTCGAGCGGTGCTGTTCATTGTCTTGTTGCCACATTTCGCGGTGAAGATGACAGTGGATGATCACGAGATGGATTGCTTTTTGGTAATGTTTAAATTCTGTTTATTATATAATTATTTATAAAAAAAAAACCCATCTATTTGGTTCGGTTTGAATCGTTATGTTTAAAGTATTAAATTAGTATCTCTATTTCCGAGTATTTCATATTTAAAATAATCAAAATAATGCAGGAACGTGATTAGACCCCAAGTCTTAAGTTTCTAATTTGAACAATTGAACCACAAAAATCACATTGGTGGTCTAGGCTCCGTTTAAAATTAAAATTGTGTTTTAAAAATATTTTTGAAAAAAATTTATTTTTTTACTTTTATTTTTTATTTTTTTATTGTTTTTTTAGTTATTTTTATATACTGATATTAAAAATATTTTTTTTAAAAAAAAACATTATTTTAATACATATTTAACAAAAAATATTTTTAAAAACAACTTTAATTATCCTCTTAAATAGAAGAGTGTAAACATAAAATGAAAAGATCTATCCATGAGGTGGTTACGCTATCATAGAAAAGCAAATACACGTGGAACCACGTATACAATGTACGTAGAACAAAATCCAATTAGCAGTTTTTATTTTATTTCTTATAATCAATAGCAGTCATTGTTCCAATCTTAAACAAGGGATCGCGAGAGGCTTCGTGTCCCAATATTATTCGAAACCCCAATTTATTAGCATTGCTTTCAAACAATCAAATAATAAAATAGCAAGCATGTAAAAAAAATCAAATTAAATTTATGAAGGGCATTACATGTATATATATAAACAGGGTAGTTTGTATATAAATAATGTTTTGCATTCTTTTCTAAGACTTGAATGAGGTTTTTGTCAAATGGATAAAGTTTTTTATAATTTCTATAATTTATCACAAATATTTTGAGTATTTTATGGAGGGGATGAATCAACTTCAGGATGTCGAATTATCCAAATATTTTTTTCGATGGATAGGTCACAACAACTTTTTTATAAATTAATTTTGAAATTGTTGATATTATAATAGCAGTTGTTTTTAATTTGTTTTTCACTTAAAAATACATAAAAATAAAATTATTGTAGCTGCCAATATTTTCTCTCTCTTCATATTACCTTTTAAAAGTAATATAAAAAAAAAACTGATGACAAAGCAAATATTTGTATCACCGGAGATGTCCCCTTGCATACTGCTCAGGGTGACCTTGGCTCATTGAAGGCTTAACTCGAGCTCATTTGTATAGTCTAATAGGGCAATTCGAACAAGTTTTAAATTTGCAATTCGTTAACAAGCCGAGCTTAAGCTTATATTAGCTCAACTCATTTAAGCTGGCGAGTCAGCTCAATATAGCTCCTTGTTAGCTTATAAGCTAGTTCAATTATTTATTTAATTACTTTTGTTCTTTAATTAGAATATACGAGTTGATCGGCCCGCTTCGCTGGGCATTTTTATCTATGTAGAAAATTAATTGATTTTATAAATGTTGTATTTTATTATTTTAATATATAAGTAGTATATTGTAATTGATAAAATATGTTAAAAATAGTTTTTTTCAACCAAAATATGATTGAATATTGCTATTACTAAAAAACTTTTGATAAAATTTGTTAGAAAATTTGCTAAGAAAGTGAAATGATTTATTAGCAATTTGTTGTCACGGATACTCTGGTTAAAAAAACCAAAACAACAAAAGAAACCCGGTTAAAAAAGAATAATTGAGTTGGACAGTAAAAAATCAAAAATACATGTGAAAAAAAGGTCACCGTTTCTTAAAAGGAAAAAACAAAGGGTCTAAAATATAAATTTAAATTCAAAGACAAATTGTTTTTTATAAGATTTATTCATTATATTATTATATTAAATATCTTGAAGAATGCCGATATTAATTTTTTTTTCAAGAAATCGTAGGTCATTTTTTCTCTCTCTTTATATATTTTTAGGCGATAATATTAAATAAATATTAAACACATATACTTAGTTTCACATATTATATAGTGTGATCGAAATGGGAAGTGATTTTTATATTTTTTAATTGTAGATAACCTAGGTAAATTTGTTAAAAAAAAACAATATCAGTTGCCTTTTCTCCCCAGTAATATTAGATCTGACACATTATAAATAAAAACATTGCAATATTTTTCAAAAAAGGAATATATATTTTTTGCGTGCTATAATTACTTATTTGCTGTCTAAAAAGAACAGTGTAGTCGAAACAGAAAGTGCCTCATATATTTTTTAATTGTATATAATCTAGGCAAATTTGTTAACCTTTTGTTTTTTTGAGTTGTATTTTTTCCCGGGTAATATTAGATCTTAAATATTAAAAATCCATTTTTTTTTCAGAAATACACTTGAACAAAAGAGCACAAAAATAAAATTCGAAGCCAAATTTTTTTTTATTTTATAAGATTTATTCTTCATATTATTATATTAAATGTATTTAAGAATGCTGATATTAATTTTTTTCTTGCAAAAAATCCGAGGTTATTTTTTTTTATCTCTTTATATATTTTTAGGCGATAATATGCAATAAATATTAAAACATATAATAATGAGTTGTCTGCCGTTTAAAAGGAACAGTTTAATCGATACAAAAGTGACTTGTATCGTTTTTTAATTGTAGGTAACCTAGGTAAATTTATCTATTTTTTGTTCTTGAGTTGTCTTTTATTCTCAGTAATATTAGATATAAAATGACTATTGCTATTATTGCAAAAACAATTAAAATTATAAAATTTGAACGGAAGAAAAAACACTTCAAAACATTAACAAAAGAGTAAGCAAGAAAAAAAAATATTATTATTATTATTATTATTATTATTAGTATTAGTATTAGTATTAGTATTAGTATTATTATTATTATTAGTATTAGTATTAGTATTAGTATTATTATTATTATTATTATTATTATTATTATTATTATTATTATTATTATTATTATTATTATTATTATTATTAATATTATTATTATTATTATTATTATTATTATTATTATTATTATTATTATTATTATTATTATTATTATTATTATTATTATTATTATTATTATTATTATTATTATTATTATTATTATTATTATTATTATTATTATTATTCTTATCATTATTAGTATTCTTAGTATTATTATTATTATTATTATTATTATTATTATTATTATTCTTAGTATTATTATTATTATTATTATTATTATTATTATTATTATTACTATTATTAGTATTATTATTATTATTATTATTATTATTCTTATTCTTATTATTATTATTATCATTATTATTCTTATTATGTTAGTAATGGAAAATCAAACACATATTATTATTATTATTATTATTATTATTCTTATTATTATGATGTTAATAATGGAAAATAAGACACAAATATCAATTTATCAAGGGATGAAAATCAAAAATTAAAACTATAAGGGCCAAAATGAAAATTCAATATATTATCAATTTCAATCAAAGGATCCAATTGAAGAAATCGAAACTTATGTACTGTATTGATTGCATAATTTATACCGAATCCGAAAATTAAAAGAAGGAGGAGCGAACTGAAACATTGACATCCAATCAATTGCAATCGGAGGACCCAATCGAACTAAATCAAAACTTATGCAACCAAAATCAGGACAAAAACAAATATCCAAAGTCAAGGGACTGAAGTAAAAAGGTGTACAAATTGGGGGACTCTCCTGCACTTTTACGTGCAGGAGAGAGAGAGAAACGTGGCCGGCGGCTTTAACCGGTCCCCGGCGCGTCCACGGGCATTTTGCGTGTCAACGCGCCACTGCGGGAGGAAGAAGACGCCCAGGAGAACCGATCTGTCCGTCAGAATCTCGTCTCCGTCCACCGTATGACGCCGCACGCGCCACCAGAACAGGGCGTGGGACGTGAAACAGGAAGGCGCGTGATTCACACGCACTGACAATATCCAGGAAAAAAATAAAAAAATGTGGTCAATTACCGGACAGCCCCTGGATCGAAAGCAAGGTTTTTGTTTTATGCGGGCCCAGAACCGTAATTAGCCATTTTAAATATATATTAAAAAAAAAAAAACTGCGGCGGACCGGTCCGGTCCGTACGCGTGCAATTACAGGTGTAACCCTTACCCTCAGCGCTTTTTACCCTCGGACCGAGCGCGATTTTGTCTTATTACCGGGGATGAAATCGTCTGAGCACTGTTCATTGATGAAAAAAAAAAAAAAGGCAGACGAACAGCCGCGACGCACGGCCGAGAAATGGCCAGTCCACAGTGCCAATGGGTGTAGAGCTACAGTAGCCACCCCGAGCTGTTTTAGCTCTTTTGTTAATATATATATATATATATATATATATATATATATATATATTGAAACCTTATAATAACGAGAAAAATTTATATACCTTTTATTTGAGGAATAATCTGAAATATTATAAATAAATAAATATTTACTATTAATTCATTTATTGACTCGTTAATAACCTTAAAATGAGTTGAGTTCAAAACAAACTTGTCTAAATCAACTTTAAAATTTAACAAATTTAAATGACTAAGCTAAGTTTCATGTATTAGACTTATCTTGAATACAAAATCATAAACCAAGCTTTAGTCTTGTTAAAACTAGATGAGCTTCATTTTCAACATTTTAAAGTTATATTTATTGAAATCTAACAAAAAAAAAATCTTATATAATGAGTCAATCATTTATTTTAGTTGCTTTGAGTTCAACATTGGACCATTAAAATAAATAAAAAAACAAATAAAGGAAATTAGCTTAAAACAATATCTAAATACAAGATTGTGAATGTTTAAATAATTCCAAACAAGACAACCTCTATCTTGTTGATTTTTTTTTCATTTATTTTTAATATTAAGGTGTGGTATTTTCGGATTTGATTATAGATATGATTGTACATTTGAATGAGGGTTTATATATGTTTAAAAAATAATATAAAAGAGAAAGAGACAAAAAAAAAAAGATAGAAAACAAAAGGAAGGATATAAGTGGTTGTTTGTTTTTGTGGTTCTAACCATGTTTGGAAAAAAGCTAATGATTTGGGGCCTGTTTGGTATTGCGGTTGCTGTTGCGGTTGAGGTTGAAAAAAAGCAGTTTAAAAAAAAGCGCTTTTTCTGCGGTTCAAAATAAGCAGTGAGTGTTTGGTTAAAAACAGTGGTTGAGTCTACGGTTGAAAAAAAACAGTTTTGTGTGTTTGGTTACCAAGTTTTGCATGTAGCTTTTTACATACACACACATATTTTTAGAACTCTCTCTGTATATATATTTTGTATTAATAATCATATTTTTGTAATGGAAGGAATAGATCAAGTCAAATTGACACTTATTTATTATTTGTTCATCAAACTATTTGCAATGCTATCACGAACATTATCCATACGTGAAGGCATTTGCAATCCCTGACTATTATCTCGCGCTACAATATCTGGGAAAACGTCATCTGGTACATAATTGGGATTACAATCATATTGTTGTCAACGTGTGAAATTAATTTAAAGGACACACACACATATATAAATTGTTTTTTTGGAATTTTATAGATTAATAATCATAACAATAAAATATAATTAAGATTTCATGAAAAAAATAGATAGTTGGTGTTATACTCTCATCAAACTACTTGCAATTTTAACACGAACTAAATCGTTAAGTGAATGCCTCTGTGATAATTCCAATGCAAAATCCAGTTACACGTTTTTAATTCATAATCAATTGAAAAATAACAGGGTTGTGGAGTGTAACGAAGTCACGCGTCATTATTTGTCATCAGAACAGATCTTTATCTACATTTTTTTTATTTTTTATTTTTAAATTATTTTTTTTAAAAAAAATGGAATGGGCTTGTCCCAAATTAAATGGCCCGGCCCAACCAAGTTGGGCCAAAAGGGCCCAACTCTGCTGGACCTGGGATGGGCCAAGAGCAGGCCCAGCACAGCCCAGCCCAAGAGTGCAAATAAAAACATGCAAAATGGTAAAACGGTGCGTTGCACCCTTCGTTCTTCGGATGAAATATTTGGCCATGTTACTGTTCACGTGAACAGTAACATGGTCGACTTTGACAAGAGGGTGAACGGCTGATACCGACGAGTAGAGGAGGCCAAGGTGGTTCTTCCTGTGGTGGTGGTGTCGGAAATGGTGTTGTGTGGTGGCCGGTATGAGCTTCGGAAGGTGGCACCTGGTGCTGCTGCCGCTGGTCCTCTCTACACGACGGGGATTGCTGCAGCTTCTAGAGGTCACGGAGGAGCTTGTGGCATGGAGGAGAAGATAACGGTGATGAGGGGGATGATGGTAGTGCCGAGAGCTGGCTGTGACGGTGGAGAGAGAGGGCAGCGACGGTGCTGTAGAGAGAGAGAGAGAGAGATCGTCGACTGTTACTTGTTAACAGAGGGCAGCGACGAATGCTTGTTGATTGTTCCCTTAATTTATGCATGGTTTGTTTAGAAGAAGTTAAAAAATAGAGAGACAGCGGGTTGAAAAAAGTTGAAAAAGAGATGGGTTGAAAAAAGTTGAAAAAACCTGCTGCACAAAAACCACGGTTTGAAACGCAAAAGTGGTGGGGCCTGGTCACTGTTCATGCGGTTCAAATTCTCAATTTTTCATTACCAAACATTAATAGCTCGGCTTTTTTGAAAACGTGGGCACAGCCATGGAACCAAACGGGCACTTGGTGTTTGGTTATCTATTAAACTAGCTACACAATGTATGGGGCCCACCAAACTTTATTTTTCAAACCTCCATTTCATTAAAAGCAACTAATAAATGTTTTTCATCAAGAGATGAAATTATTCCCACCACAGAAACAACAAGAATTATCATTGAAATTTATAATTCCAAATCAAACCCTCGTCCCTTAACATCTCTGCTCCTTTCATTTGCTTGTATCACATCTGCGCTCGGGAGGGGGGGGGGGTCGAAGTTGAGAGAGGGGAGGGGCAGGGTGGGGGAGGTCGATGTTGAGAGAGGGGAGGGGAGGGGAGGTGTAAGGCGGGGGTTCTGGAAAGAGAAGGGGGGGGGGGGGGGTGGAATAATATAGGTTTATTATTTATTATATTTTTTTAATATTAAAATAATGTAAAAATATAAAAATTTAATTAAAATATAAATAAATATATTAAAAGTATATCATGATATAATTTTTGTCTCGCAATCCTAATTTTGTTTCAGATGATATTTTACCAGATGTTGTTCATCGATCAAATAGTCAGAGATTGCACAGGCCTTCATATATGAATTTAGATGAGAGAATAAAAAGAAGTATCAAATTCACTTGAATTATTCATTATATTATGAAATTATAATTATTAATACAATATTTAAATATACATACATACATACATAAATGTGTGTGTATATGTCTATGCCCTTTAAAGTAATTTCACAAGTTGAAAGCAATATGAAAAATTTGGTAACCAAACACATGAAATAACTTTTCATTAACCTCAAACTCAACCACAATTTTAACCAAATACTTCAAAAATTATTTGGAATCGCAGCTAAAAGTGCTTTTCATGAAACTGTTTTTTTAAAACCTCAATCACAAAAGCAAAAACAATACCTAACACACCCTGAAATATCATAATATAGGATTAAAACTATCCAAAATATTCTAGATTAAAAATTAAACGTCAAGTCATAAAGCATAAGGAACTTAGAGAATTAAAATGGTAATGACATCAATCACCTAAATATCACAATATAGGTTGCAAACCTAAAAGATATCTACATGAAAGAAGTGATCCTATGTTCTCCTACCTTTTAAACATCATTTGATCTCATGCATTCTATTGATTTTCTTATTTCTTTTTACCCTAAAAAGACAATTCATGGGCTATTTTGCATATGTATATAATATTTTTACCCTTCATTAAATTTGACAAAAACATATATCAAAATGATCCTTTGACATTCAACCATATTGCTGTATGATCCATTCAGGTTGATTAACACCATACGTGCGATATCAGTGCCTCAGAGTTGACAACCCAAACAATTTTGAATTGTCAAAATTGACAATTCATGATGACCACTTTAAGCCAACGATTGAGATCATTTTGACTTGAATCAAGGGCTAAGTTTTTCCTCAATAAAAATAAGATTTTTTGCATCCACCACTTATAAATAGAGGTGGATACCATGCCCTGAGCATGATAAAATCAAAGTTCAAAGTTGGACAAAAATCAACCTATCTCACCAATGTTATAAATAATCTTTTTAAAATTATTTATTTAAAATTATAAATACCATCAATAAATTAACTAAGTTAGATGCATTAGATGCACAAACAATCAATTTTGGATAATATTTAAGAGTATTTATGTCTGGTTGCGGTTATTTTTTAAAAGTATTTTTATCACTGTTTGTAATCAACATACCACCCTTGTGCTAGGTAATCTTCTTCCTTTAATAACTTGCACCCATTTCATCTTCCCCCCTCGCCCCCTTAAGTGCATGTTTGGAAGTGTGGTTGCGGTTGCTTTTGAAAGTACTTTTCGTTTAGAAATGCATCAAAATAATGTTTTTTTTTTATTTTTAAAAATTATTTTTAACATCAGCATATCAAAATGATCTATAAATACTAAAAAACATTCATTTAAAGTAAAAAATAAAAATATTTTTTTTTCAAATGTTTTCAAAAACGCTTCTAAAAGCACTTCCAAACACCCCCTAAATGAGGCTTGTCAGACGTGAATTCATTCACGTCCTCCTGCATCTCATCTCTTTCAATTAAAAAATAAATGGTCTATACTTGTTTTGGCCAGCCCAACCCATAAAAATAGAAAAAACCAAGTTTGTTGGGTTGTTAAACAACTGAACCTGACCTGGTTGGGTTTAGCCTAAGTGGTGAGGTCAGACTCGGCCTAATAATAATAAAAAATATTAAAACAAAAAATCCAAAAATTTCAAATGGGCTTTCAAAGTGTTTGTATTTTTCTCATATATTTTCCCAATAATTTTGTATAATATTAGGCTGTAAGCTAACATTGTAAGATACAGATCTAATATTAAAAATACATGAATTTCTTTGAAACTTCAAGAAACAAATTTTCAAAACACTCTAAGGGTCATTTTAAAATACTTTTGGTTTTATCACATGCTTTTCTAGCAATTTTGTTTAATATTTTGCTGTAGACTTACGCCATAGGACATGAATCCGGTATAAAATACCCAATTTTCTTAGAAATTTCTAAAAAAATAAAAAAAATACATATTTAAAAAACACAAAAAAACCTTTGTTTTTCGTGCATATGGATAAATCCTAAAGTTTTTCGAGAATATTTTCATAAAAAAATTCATCTTTCTCATGGTTTACAATATAAAATGAATATCGTAACAAGTTTATCTATTAGAATTTGACCAAAATATCAAAAATACTTCACCAACAATTTTGTTTACTTTGTATTTAGGATTTAGTTGTAGACTTTAATATTTAAAGGTATAAAACTACACTATGAAATATACCTGTAGATATTAAAAATACAAAAATAAATATGATACTAAAACTTGATTTTTAAAACAATTAGATTTTGATCTAATAAGATAAAGGCTTCTTCATAAAAAAAGATCTATCTTGAGTCTTAAAAAAGACCAACAAATATAAATTTAACTAAGAAATTCAATCAAATAACAATGTAATTTATCTTAGATCAGGTACACCAAAAAAGACTAGGCTTTCTCTATCACGATAAATCAAATAACAATGTAATTTATCTCGGTACACCAAAAGAGAACAGGCTTTCTCTATCACGATATATTTGTTTGCCTAGACTATTTCAATTTATTAATTTTTTTAATGACCGTAATGATTTTTAAATTATATAATAAGAATTTTATTACATCCCGTATGTTTTTTGCCACATGCTAACTAAACAAACCTGACATTCCCGTGCACGGCACCGTAATAACATAAGATCCATCCTCCGGAGTCATTCAGAGTAGACAATTATTATGGGCCTCCTCAGATATCGTGTCTATTACGCTAACCAGGCCATTCTGGAGGTTGTTCCAGCTGGGTTAACTCCACCGTCTTAGAATTGGTTCAACCAATGAGAGCATCCCGTGCTCAGATAGGTCTGTTGACCGGAACCTTTGAAGCTTCAATTGGGCCAAGACCTGATGCCATAGGGCCCAACCCTAAACCTAATCATGGGCTGTTTGGTCCTTGAGTGAAGAAAGTCATATTAATTTTATGCTAATTTTATTAATAGAAAGGGATATGGTCTTTGCCATTTAATCGTTCAATGCCCATCTATCCATTTCTTGCACGCACCCATTTTGTAACCTCGATTACCCCTTCAACATCAACCAATATCCCCCATTAGCCTGGTGTATTTTTAAAAATAATCTTTTTAAAATTATTTATTTAAAATTATAAATAGCATCAATAAATTAACCAGTTAGATGCGTTGGATGCAGAGACAATCAATTTTAGATAATATTTAAGAGTATTTATATCTGGTTGTAGTTATTGTTAAAGTGTTTTTTTATTATATTAAAGTAATATATTTTTTTATTTTTTAAAATTATTTATTATATAAGTATTTAAAAATAATCTACAAAAATTGAAGTAAAAAAAACTTTTTAAAAAAATTATAAAAACGCACGAAGTCAATGTGTAATATATATATTGGTAGCCAGCACGGAGTCAACGTGTCTATCACTTGAGTGTATATATATATATATATATATATATATATATATATATTACAAAACACATAATAGGCGTGCCATTTTTCCTGTGCAAAACACTGTGTTTTCTCTCTGAAATCACTGTGGATTGCGGCAGTGTGCGCCCCATTCTACCCTTAATGAGCCAGCGTGTTTGAATTTTTTGCTGGGGTGTTTTTGGCTTTTTCCTTTTTTTTTAAATAGTCGCAATGTGCACAGTGTATTAACGAATCTACCCCCCGAAAACGACAAAATAGTGCACAGGAGACAGGGGTCCCTCGGTTTTTCACAATTTTTTGCACAGTGAGCTGACGGAAAAAGCCCCCGATAAAGACAAAATTGTGCACAGTTAACGGGGGCTGGAGCGTCTTTTCCCCTCCGGTATTTTCGTAAATACCAGTGGGGGCAGGGGTGTTTGGGTCATTACCCAGGGGGACAGCTGGCGCGTCGTCTGGCCGCGCCAACGGCGTTCCACGGGAACGCGCCCTTTAGGCGGCGCGTGCGGCGTCTTGCCGCCGTCAAAAATTAACTTCCGCCGTTCCAGAAGATGCGCCTGAAGGTCCTCTCTCTTCCGTCGCGGCGCGTGCCGGTCATATATGTCCGGTTAATCGGCGGCGGACGTTTATTTGTCGGCTGTCATTTTTCTCTCTCCTGCCGCCGCAAAGTCAGCTCCGGTCCCTGATGTTTGTGGTAAGTTCAGTTTGATCCCTGGGGTTTTGATTTCGTTTTTATAACTGATTTATTTAAATTAAAGTTTTATTATTTTCAATTGTGCCCTTCAATGAAAATTGATTATATAAGAAGTTTTCGTTTCAGTCCTTATACTTTGAATTCTTGATTTATTTTTTATTTCTTCAATTTTTCCGGTACGGGAGTTTTGATTTCTTTAATTTGGTCCTCCAATTGAAATTTGTAATATATACAAAGTTTGATTTCAGTCCCTCTTCTTCTAATATTTTTCTAAAATGACAGCAATTATCATGATTTATTTTTGGTCCTCCAAGTATTTTTTTTTAATTTTATCCTTAAATTAGAATTATTTTTATATATGTAATTTTTCATTTCGGTCCTTATTCTTTTAATTTCTGAATTTTTTTATTAATTGTTTATATTTTATTTGTATTTATGCATCTATGGTTTTAGTTTTTGTCCTTTGTTTTTTTAGGTTTTATTTTTAATCGATTCAATCCTGAAATTTTAATTTGTGTTGATAATTATTTTTAAATTAATATTGCAGATTTTTTCCCTTTATGTTTTTTTTTATTCTTATTTGTTCTTTTGATTAAATTATTTTCATGATTTTGCTATTTACGCAACAATAATGACAATTTTAGTGATTATTTTTTCATTGCTTTTTATACAAATCTTTTGCTTTTTTAAATGATTTTCCAAGGCAATTTAATTATTTGAATTGTTCTGGCAGTAATATTGATAATAATTTTAACTATTATAATAATCATTTTACTATTAATATTTCTCCTTTTTTTCTCTTTGTTCATGTTTTTTTGTTTTTTGCTTCTTCTTTTTTTGCTCTTTGGATTTGATGATTTTTATGATTTGACTATTTATGCAATGATCATGATAATCTTAGTTGTTGTTTTTTTTCTTTTTTTATACAAAAATCTTTTACTTTTTACTTTTTTATTTTTCAGGGCAATTTAATTATTGAAATTGTTTTGACAGTAATGTTGATAATAATTTTAACTGTTATAGTAATGATAATGACAATAACATAAGGATTAGATTTTCAATAACATAAGAATTGTTTTGGTTTCGTTCTTCATGTCAACATACGTCTTTTTTTCAATGATCCGCAAGTTATATAGTTCGCGCTCTTTTGTGATCTTTTATGACGCAGTACCTATATTCTAAAAAAATGTTATCTATGCTTGCGCAACAAACTCTACTTAAAAATTTATACATTTTATCTCCTGATCTATAATTTTTCTTAATTATATGATATAAATTTATCGTTGTTGATTTAATTATGTTAAATTATATACACAAAAATACCCGCGGCAACGCGCGGACAATATAGCTAGTATATATATATATATCATCTCCAAGCCATGGCGTAAGTGGTAGACGAGCATATTATTAATACAAATCAGCTATAGTTCAGACATCACTATCTGCCATGAGCCCGCAGACACATTAATGGAGATTTGACATATACACAACTGATGGTAATAGCAGTATTGTTCTGCCTATCCATTTGGAATCGAGAAGCCAGTTCGCTTATACAAATTCTTGCTTTTGGTCATAAGCACAGGAATCTTAAATCCCCTTTTGCAACTTCAGCTTTGCATTTCCGTTGTGGATGTGCTGTGTATGTAGCAGAGCCCATCATTTCCACCAATGGATGTCTCCAGCTTACAATCTCGGTATCTTTCTTTCTCTTGCTTTCTCCATGCCTCTCTGTCTATTTGCTTTAATGACTTCTGTTTCTGTTGTTTTTGCTTCAATATAATGGTACTAAATTGTTAAAGATTTGGGGGTTGGGGTCAAGTTTTCGTATCATATGTATGGTTCTATGGAGTTTTTGAAAAGAAGCGAAGAAGATACTGGCAAATTCTTGGCCAGAGAGTTGAGTTTTGATAGATTTGGAACTAATTATGTCAAGAAAAGTTTGAAATTTAGCAAAAGGGTGTTCCTTTGTGGACATCCACAAGAATGAAAACAAAAGGATCATCTATATCTTCTGTTTTTTTCCAAGTTTAATATCTTTGCACAATCAACTACTAAAACAACGCTTACCCTTCCTTTATTCTGTAACTTTGCTCCGTCCAGTGTCCAATTAAGTCCATTATGGTAAGTTAGTTCGTTAGCGGTATCCGGGAAAATTTGATCTTCCTCTGCTGCCTTTGATGTTACTGTAAACTTAACAGCTTCCCTGATATCTAGTTCTGGAAATTTCCTTAGATGAATGGTAGAGCTCTAATGTGAGAGTTGAGGCTCAAAGAGTAGGTGGTTTTAGTGTTAGCTTACGTCCACCGACACAAAACTCACGAGGGCTATATGGGCAGTGTTGCTCGATAACTCTCTTGATAATAACAAGTATTTCAAAACTTGTATAGTCATGAATTCAGAAATCATCTTATATTTGCTGTAACATCTAATGTATTTTGCTTCTAGTGTACAATCACCCTAAAACTTGAGTTGATATGACAGGAGAAAATTAATGTCAAGACCGAAGCACATTGCATTTGGACTCACATGTAAATGTAATGTAAAATGGTTCTCCTGATATACAACATTGCAATAAATCTAGTCTAATATGGTCGAAACTTAATTCACGAGTAGTTGTAAGCTTCAAAAAAATTTAAATTTCATTACTACATCTATGAAATTCTTTTGTGTAGACATGCAACTTCCCATCAGTTAATGGTCCAAAGGATATGATGGCTTGAGGATGGCTTGGTGCATGACTCTTTTGTTCATGTTAGTGTTGGAGATACTGTCTCCAATTTCTTATATTCTTAATTTTCTGTCCACCTTTACTGTTTTCTACCTGTCTTTTTGGTTCCAGGTACCTCGATTCTTGCAAGAAACATGAAGTGCTACCCAATTCTACAGTTTTGTCATGGTTTTATAAGGTCTTCTAATAAACTTGCACTCATTTTCTATTGTTGGTCCAATGAATATTCTTATTTCTTAAAATTTTCCATATGAGATTTTACTTTGATCGGCCTTTCCCTTTCAGTGTTACTTGATACTCTGAAATAATATAGTTAAGATCTATGGCTTTCTAGTTTATCAATGAATGATACTAAAAAACAAGCAAATTGTAGATGGCTGTGAAAACTTTCCAGCTGCTGGATCATTTTGATATCAATGTTGCATCACCTAAGAAGTGCACTTTCCAGAAGTAATAGAAGTCCGTGAAGGTTGGAAAAGAATAGAACTGTGCACTCACTAGATAGTGGGTTACAGACGAAAATGGTGCATGAAAGATTGTTGTACTTCTACTGATGAGTATCTTAGATCAATACTCTTCTCATAAATGAATGAAAGATCCTATGGATCATCTTGTGTGTTGTTTTTGTGAAGTTATCGATTACTCAATGGATCAGTGTTCTCCTAAACAACCACCTCGGATTCACACTTTAAAGAATAACATTTGCATCCTACTGAATGACACTAGAATTTTACACCCTAGATTTTTGACCACTCAAGCCTATAGATATATGCTTCAATAATTTCTGTAAACTCGTGCTTTTTTAGCATTGAAGGCACCATACACTTGAATTACATTTTTTCTTTTCATTATACAGGCTGAAATTCAGAAGTCTGAACAAGGGAAGTGCAGCATTAAGTTCTTTCTGAATCAGCTATGTAATGCTGATATTTATCCCCTGATTGATGTGTTCCTGGCAATAGACTCTTCTGATGTTGATGTGGTCGACATACTTCATGAATCACCCTGTAATTTCAATGAAGAATATGTTATGCCTTTGTTGCAGACTATCAAGCTGAAACTCCGAGTAGTTGATCTCCATGACATGTCCCCGGAAGAGAACTTTTTGCAGTTAGTATAATCACCTTCCTATGCCTCGCTTATGAATGATTTTTGAATAATTCGCCTTTCATTTTCTATAATTTCACTTCATTATCTATCATTAAGTTTCATTTAGTGTTTAGATTTTTTTCCTTTCTTGAATTTAAAAAAAGTGGGGGGATGAAATTTGATGTTGAGGCATGAAGCTCTCGTAACCTCTTTTAAAATTTTGATATAAAATCACTGTAATTGGAAAATTCCACTCTCCAGTTTATGTTGGCTTTTGGAAAGAATATAACGATGGAAACAAGACCATGGCTGTTGGAGAATAATATGAATGCAAGAAGAGAGTGCAGTTAGTATAAACACAATAATGTCATGTTAGAGTCTTATCAGAATTCCCTAAATGTGGAAATGCTAAAGGTCCAGACTTTGGTCGAAATACCCATCTCAGGACCCAGCATCAGTGGCGGTACACTACTATTTTAAGGAGGGCGATCGATAAAAATATACATTTTAATTTTTTTAAAAGGACTTCTTTGAATGATGTCAATATGAGTAACAAAACTATAATATCCTAGGAACTTTTCTTAGGTTAGGGAGGGTCTTGGCTACTCTGGGCCCTTCCAAGGGATCTCCACTGGCCACCAGAATTATGAAATCTGTTTCTTGGTGCATTTGCATTGCTTAATTTATTTTGTTGTAATGAAGTGCTTCTTGTCCATCATCTTATGCTTGGAAATGACAAGCATGGCCAATCAACTCTACTTGCGGAGGATGAAGTTTTATCATCCTTTTGTATGAGGTACTCTACATTTATTTACGTTTCAGCATCCTGTAATTGGGATCTTTCCAGGGAATTGTGCCACCATGGCTTGGCGTGTCATATTCTAAACATGAGGTGTACTCATATCCAAAAGCTCAACATGGCTGGAACGTTTATGCAACTACACACCTTGAATTTGGATTTTTGTACTTCAATTGGTAGTTTGGAGAAAGACTGTTTTTCCTGCATGCCAAGTCTGATGCGTCTCTCAATGTGTGAGACTAGGGTAGCAAATCTTTGGACAACCACTGCTGCTCTATCGAAACTTCCTTCCTTACTAGAACTACGGTTCCAAAACTGCCTATGTTGCAAGGATACTGGACCATGTCCAGCATCATGTGGTAACAAAGCTAGAATTGCATCTGAGAAACTTGGTTCAGCACCATTGAATATGTGTCTATCCAGTGAGACATCATCTATCAGCATTAGAGATGCTACATTTCAAGGTTTCCTTGCTGAAGAGCATTGTGGGGACTTGCTTTCTCTCACAGGTTCAGCTTTGATCAAGGAAGGGTCTGGAAAATTTGATAATTTATCGCATATCAGTGAAGTTGAAATGTCAAGCTGCCTTCAGAGAGTAGGTTCAATAGAAATATCATCTGATGTCCCACCCAATTTGAACGGACTATCAAAATTGGAAAAAAAGGTAAGAGGATTAGCTGGTTAGGAAGGGAAAGTTTCAAATTATTGAGTGCTGTGATGAATTTATTTTAGTTTGTCTAACAGGTCTCTTTTTTTGCGGATTCTAGATTACAGACAAAGAAGAGATCCTTGCAAGAACACATATGTGGGACTTGAAGAATGGCCGCCTTACCTCGTTGAAGAACTATATTTCACATTACCCTTCACCCATTTGCTTTGAAAAACATTATAGGGAATACATGGTTGCTTCATTGACTCGTTTGGAGGTTTTAGATAATCTTTCCATTACAAAGATGGACAGAGAAATGGGAAGAACTATTTTTTCAAAATACTATGAGTACTTACCATATAAACGACAGAACAAACAAAGTGTTGTTACTGTTCTGCAGAAGCGTGAGATGGGAACAACGGGTTCTTCCTGCCCAAATTTCTCTAAGTTCAAGCAATCATGCCATTATGGAAAGAGTCAATATCACTTCTCAAGGTCTCTTGCTGCTGCCAAACTTGGGTCTGCTGCATGGCCCCTGATGCATCCTTTGCACACCATTAGCCATATATATAAAGAAGGAAGTAAGAAGCTTCGTGCAAGGCAGTTTGAATACCATCCATCTGATTCTTGTCTGATGGTTTTTGGAACTCTTGATGGTGAAGTTGTTGTAATCAATCATGAAAGTGGGAAGCTAGTTGGTTATGTTCCATCTGCTAACAACATGAACAGCGTTTTGGGTCTCTGTTGGCTCAAGAAGTATCCTTCAAAGGTATGCATTACCAATAAATTATTTGTAGCAATATCTTTACTTTTTCATTATTATTTAGATTGTGAAATCATCTTACATTTTGATTCTCATAAATGTGGCAGTTGCTGATCGTCTTTTCTGTGTGTTAGCAGCTGCTTGCTGGTTCTGATAATGGTTGCTTGAAGTTGTTTGACATCAATCATATACCACCAATAGTCGGTGGTGTAAATCGCAGTGCTTGTGTGGCCACTTTTGATGACTTTGATCAATTGACTTCTGTTCATGTCAATTCTGAAGATGATCTGTTTTTGGCTAGCGGGTACTCAAAAGATGTTGCTCTATATGACATCAGTAGTGGAAAACGTTTACAGCTATTTACTAATATGCATCGAGAACCCATTAATGTCGTGAAATTTGCGCACCATTCCCCCTTCTTGTTTGCCACTTCCTCATTTGACCATGATGTCAAGCTGTGGGATTTGAGACGGAAACCACAGTGGCCGTGCTATACAGCATCAAGCTCAAGTGGAAATGTGATGGTTTGCTTTTCACCAGATGATCGCTATCTGCTTGTATCAGCTGTTGATAATGAGGTATTCCTTGTTAGATTATGTATATACTCAAGTGATACTGGAGAAACTATTAACTAGTTCTAAATTTCTGATCACTTGAGTGTGTTTGGTTTTTAAACATGAGCACACAAACTAGAATACCTAATCTGACATGCTACTAACTTGTACTTGGCAACTTGTACGAAATCTAATCTCGTGATATATTAGTCTTCATACATATTAAATTTTATATCAGATAGGTCCCAAAATACCAGTACATGATACTTGCATGCGTACAGTACACATCTAAAAATATACTGTAGAGTATTTAGCAAAAGTTTCATTATCCTAACAGAGTGAATATAAATTCCATGGTTCTTGAAAGGGCCTGTTTGAATGAGCATGGTCGTCAGTAAAATCTTCCAATTCGACCTGACCATTTGACACATCTGACTCTAGATGCCACCAATCTATCATCAAATGCAAGATGCTGCTTTAGGTTTCAGGATGTGGTTTTTCTCCATTTATCTGATAATAATGAACTTGTTGTTTCTGATGTCAGGTCAAGCAACTTCTGGCAGTAGATGGGAGGCTTCACATGGATTTCAAGATAGCTTCAACAGGAAGTGTTCATAACTATACCCGCTCCTACTACGTTAATGGAAGTGACTACATCATTAGTGGTAGTTGTGATGAAAATGTTGTCCGAATCTGTTGTACTCAAACTGGAAGGCGACTAAGGGATGTTTATCTGGAGGTATACCAGAAATAAATTTCTTAAATTCCTTTTTTGTATCATTCACTTGGGTCCATTACTGCTGTGCACAACTCTTAATTGTGATAAATGACACAAGGAATTTGACATGGCTTCTTGTTCCTCTGCAGGATGTGGAGTCTGGGAACTCTCTATATGTTCAGTCCTTAAGGGGTGATCCTTTCAGAGTAAGCTTTTTACTGAAAAGATATTGCGCTTGGTATTCTCTCATTTTCTTGATCAATGAGTAAGATCTGCTTTCAGATTTCAGATTTAGGTATTCGCTAATAATTCATCATTGAAAGAAATGTCAACCACGAGCCCATATTCAAATTTCTTTCATTTCTAGTGTGCATACATGCAACAATAATAGATTTAATTGCTGAAAATCCCAGAATATTCATGTTTTGTCAGGATCTAGGCATTATCGTTGTTTTATGTGAAATCAAGATATCATTGTGAAGCATTTTCTGGTACGAAACATTTATTAGTTGTTTTCCCAAATGCAGCTTTTCCACATGAGTGTGTTAACAGCCTCTAAGCGTCCATGTTCTAAGTGGGAAATCATCAAGGTAACTTCTGCAACGCTTGACGGTGTTTGACAGCGTTAAAGCATGGAGGTTATCTGCAGTAGCTGAAACCATTGATATCCTTGTGCAGGTCAATTTACTATCTTCCAGTCATGGCACCGAAGAGCATTCTCATGGTCAAAACATCCGATCCACCTTCCTGGGAGGTTGACTTTGGTTTTTTTTTTTTTTTTTTGATAACCGGGGTGTCCAGTCCAGCTTGCGCGTACTACAACTTAATCCCCGGGCCCACTGAACATCCTGCAAACCCAATGAGCATGTAAGGCACCGCGGGGGTGACAGGCATGCCTGACAAGGCTTGAACCTGGGGTGAGAGGAAGGGAGAAACTCTTCTTAACCACCAGGCCAAGACCCTGGCGACTTTGGTATTTAATTACAGTACATCTTGCATGTATAGCTAGTAATTTTCTGACGTAGGATGCAGTTTCTTTCTACAATTTAGTAATTTTCTCCTTTTCTGCTAGCTTGTTCTGTCTGTCATGGGCTCTCCTTTTCTGAATCTGTTTACAGAATATGAGCCATTGCCTCAAAAGGAAGCAGCCCTAGATGGGGGTTTACCATCAGTAGGAGGTGTTTGAAACTAAAAAAATTGATATTTTATAGTTTTAGTTTTGAGTCTACGTGATTGCTAATATAATGATTACTAGAAGTTTATATAATTATTAATTTAAGACCCGTGAAATTAGTTTAGGTACACGCAAGTTAACTAGGATATCTATGTCAATAAAAAAAAGAAATAAAACAAATGCAAGTTGAGAGATGTCACACAGATCCTTGTTCTCTCTTAGTCTAGGGTTTGAAATCCCAAGTCCTCATCAAACCTCGACAAAAAGCCTATGCATTAAAGAAACAGAACAGTCTTAGAAAAGAATGCAATGCAATGGAGGCGCATTGGAGAAAGCCATTACAGCTTGCACTGAGCCCATTACAGCTGTTTCAAGTGGCATGTAAAATTGTAAATTATAAAGTAATTAGTGTGAGTATCAGCGGTGGCGACTTTTTTTTTTTTTTTATATATATAAATAAAATAAAGTAAATATCAATTTAGCATCGGCAACTAGAAACTCTATCAAACAATTTGAAGGGATTGCTTTAGAGTTTGGTTTTTAAAGTATTTTTATTTGAATATATATCAAAAAAGTATTGTGTTTTTTAAAGGAAAAAAATATTTTTTGATATTAGCAAATTCAAACTATTTGAAAATATAAAAATTATTAATTTTTTTTTAAGAATTAAACTTTTTTTAAAATACTTTTGAAATACATATTCAAACATGTCTTAAAAACCAATATTGCATTTGTGACTGCATGTTTCAATAAAAAAAATTATGAATCAATCATTTTTATGAACCTAAATGAATAAAAATAAAATAATAAATTTGAAAAAAAACTATATAAAAAATAACAATAGAAATAATAAAATGGAAATTATATTTTTATTGAATATTAATAAATAAGCATATTAAGAAAAATTATGATCACTCTCTCTTTTCAATATTTATGGGTGAGTTTTTTTCTTTTTTTTCTTCTTCAACATTCAAAAATTGTAACGTGAAAAGAAATAAAATTTTAAATCGAATTGTGAAAAGCTAAGAAAATGACAAATAAAAAATTCAAGCACTAAAGCAAAGTTTTCCACGTGTTTTATCAGTAAAAATAAAAAAGGATTCTATTTTTTTTTTGTATTAAATATTTTAACTATTAACAAAACACTAAACCGTGTGGGGAAATCACTGTTTCTCCCACACATAACACTGTGGATTGCAACAGTGATTTCCCCTTTTTTTATGGGTCTCTTGCTTCTTGTTTTTTCTTTTTTTTATTAGATTTTTTTACTAATTATTTTTTTCCAGTTTTTTCCATGAAATATTTTTTTTGCTGGTTATATTTTTTTCTTTTTTAACTTTTATATATATTTTTTATAATCGGGGTATCTGGGTTAGCTTAGACGCACCACGATTAATCCTCGGATCCAATTCTTTTTATAACTTTCTTTTTTGTTTTTTTCTTGATTATGTTTTTTTTTGTTTTCTTCTGATTATATTTTTTCTTCATTTTTTTCAAAGAATTTTTTTTTTGCTGGTTATACTTTTTTCTTTTTCCACTTATATTTTTTTTTGTTTCTTATGTTTGGAGTGTCTGGGCTAGCTTAAGCGCACCATAATTAATCCCCGGATCCATTTTTTTTTTGATAACCAGGATATCCAGACCAGCTTATACGTACCACGACTAATCCTCGAATCTATTTTTTTTTGCTAAAGTGCTTTCCCGCTGGTACTTTTTTTTCCTTTTTTTTCTTATACTTTTGTTTAGTTCACTTATACATTTTTTTTTATAACCGGAGTCTACGGGTTAGCTTAAATACACCACGACTAATTCCCAGATCATATTTGTTTTTAAAACAATATGGATTGCTACAGTGCTTTTACACTTATATATTTTTTTGTTTTCTTTAACTTATATATTTTTTTTTATAACCAAATTTTTTCAGACCAAATTTTTTCTTGATAACTAGGGTCTTCGAATCAGCTTAAGCACACCATGATTAATTCCCGGACCAAATTTTTTTAAAAACAATATGGATTGTAAATGGTGTGGGGAAAGCACTATAGCTCCCCACACATAGCATTGTTGATTGCAACAGTGCTTTCCTGCTACAGTGCTTTTTTTCCCCGTTTTTTGCTTCTTCTTTTTTTGCTTTTTTTTTGTTTTTTTTCCTTATTATGTTTTTTTTTCCATTTTTTTTGCCTGTTATTTTTTTTCTTTTTCCACTAATATATATATATATATATATATATATATATATATATATATATATATATATTATTTTATAATTGGGGTGTCCGAGCTAGCTTAAGAGCACCACGATTAATCCCCAGATCCAATTTGTTTTTATAACCAGGGTGTCCAGGCCAACTTATGCGTACCGCGACAATCACCGGACCCATTTTTTTTCCTAAAGTGCTTTCCCACCGGTACATTTTTTTTTTTATAATTTTGTTTTGTTCACTTATATATATTTTTTTTATAACCGGAGTCTTCGGGCCAACTTAAGCATACCACGACTAATTCCTGAGTCGAATTTTTTCAAAAACAATATGGATTGCTACAGTGCTTTCACGCTTATACTTTTTTTTTTTTCTTTCACTTATATATTTTTTATAGCAATGGTCTCTCAGCCAGCTTAAGTTTTTTTTTTTTTGTTTTTTTTTCGCTTATACATTTTTTTTTAACCAGGATCTCTGGGCCAGTTTAAGCGCACCACCACTACTCCCCGGACCAAATTTGTTTTTCGATAACCGGGGTGTCCAGGCCAGCTTGGGCGCACCACGACTAATCCCCGGACCAATTTTTTTTTTTTTTCCTTATACTTTTTTTTGTTCACTTATACAATTTTTTTATGACCGGGGTCCCCGGTCCAGCTTAAGCGCACCACGACTAATTCCCGGACTGATTTTTTTTAAAAAAAACAATATGGATTGCTATAATGCTTTCATGCTTATACTTTTTTTAATTTTTTTAATTTTTTTCACTTATATATTTTTTTTGGAACCGGTGTCTCCGGGCCAACTTAAGCTTTTTTTTTTTTTTTTTTTTTTTCACTTATATATTTTTTTATAACTTGGGTCTCTGGGTGAGCTTAAGCATACCATGATAATCCTCGAACCCTTTTTTGTTAATCGGGGTGTCCGGGTCAGCTGATGCGCACCGCAAGTTGTATAAGTATGTATATACCCCTACAAGACAAAATCCAAGAGTTGGTTATACGAGTTTATTGGTAATTTACCAATTTTTAATTATAGTTTCTGTCACGGTGTTGTGGGCGCGACGTCAATTTCAAAGCTCATGCACATTTCGGATTGCGCGTGCGGCGTCGTAGAACTTCTAAAAATATATATTAATTTTTTATATATTCATTTTATTATGTAAAATGTGTTTAAAATGATATCATGGTATAGAGGTATTTTTAATAAATTTCATTTCTGTGCATAGTACAATAATCATAATACCTTCAAATAAGATAAAAATCAAGAATTGTCAGTGGAGGTGTCTCGATAATTTTACTTTTTTAGTGCACAGTAAAATAACTTTTGTAGCCTCAAATAAGACAAAACAGAAGAGTTGCTTGCGGTGGTGTTTCAAACATTTCACGTTTAACTATACTTGCATAAAAAAGAGTTTCACTCTCATTTTACACCACCAAAGCTAAACTTACTATGTTTGTTAACGCGAGTTGTATTTAATACAAATAAAACTATCAATAAAAAATATAAATCTAAACTAAGAGCAAAGGTGTATAGATAAAAATAAAAAATTTAAAACTATCTTAGAAGGACCGAAAAAATCAAGGGATCGAAACTAAACTAAAAAAATAAAAGAATATAAATTGAAATAAAAAATAAAAAATTATGTGTTAAAAAAGACAAAAAAATTTAATCCCTGCGACGGAGCGCGAGTTTATGGCTCGTATTAACTATACTTGGTTGATTGTTACTTGTTCCTTCATTATTTTAACTATAATTTAAGTTTGTAAAATACTTAGTTCTCTTGTAATTTATTAATTTAATTTTAATAATTTGAAATTTTTATTGAGTGCCATAAACACTGAAAACGCAAATAGAGCGGGTAAAATAAAATTATTGAGCACAAACTTCCTAATTCATGCATTAGGAAACAATCAACCAAATCAATTTATGATATATAATTAAAGTTTTGTACTAGCTATGACATTGTTTTCTCAAGAAAATGAATTTAAATTGCCAAGGCAACACGCAAAACTATCACTGCTTGGTATTGTATTCTTAGAAAATATTATTTTAATATATTCATAAATAAAAAATAATTTAAAAATCAATTTCATACGAAAGAAAAATTAACACAGTTGAAATATAAGATAGCCCCATGTTTGAATTGATGTACTGTGGTTGAGAGCATGTGGCTATGCGAGCACTTACTGGCAGGAGGACATCACAACTCCACTAGTCTCATGCTAACGATACCTGTTTGTCACCGTTTTTTTATTTTTATTTTGTATTTTAAATTATATTTTTATATTATTTTTATGTGTGATGTCAAAAATAATTTTAAAAAAATAAATATATATAATTTTAATATATTTATGAACAAAATATAATTTTAAAAACAAACCTAGAAGAGACTATGAACATAAAATAAAAATAATTAAAATCGCAGTAGGTGGCCATTGTCGAGCGAGCGTTCCAATCCTATCTGGTGTGGGTGTGCATGTACTTGAAACTGACTAAGAATTTATTAAACCCTAGCTAGCTAGGAAGCTAGTGGCACAAAATATGAAGAAAAAAACCCTGCTACACAAGCTGTAATTAATTATGAATCTCTTGCAATTTCCACGCAAGGGCTTACCTTACAGTCAGTCTCACTATAAATACCTTGTAAACTCCCTCAAGGCCATCATCACCTCCCAAGCAGTGGCCTCGCTGATATCTCCTCTCTACATCTAACCAGTAAAAATGATGAAGCTCTTCTCGATCTCTTGCAACATCGCTGCTACTTTCAGTGCTCCTCCTGTCCTCTTTCCTTCAGTTCACCATGGCTGTGCCCAACGACGTCGCGTCACCGCCGCCTTCCTCCCCACCTTCCTCCCCACCAATTCCAAGTAATCAGACCCCATCTGCTATATATACGCATAATTAAACTACATTGCCTCATGCATGCACACACATGTTGTTGTTATTATTATCATTATTGCAGGCTAATTGCAGATTTATTGGCTTCGAAAATGTGATCGACAGGTTTCTGCGATCCAAAGTGCAAGGCTAGGTGTGCCAAGGCAGGATACTACCAACGCTGCTATCACTTCTGCATAATCTGCTGCAAAGATTGCAAGTGTGTGCCTTCAGGGACTTATGCAAACAAGTCAGAATGTCCATGCTACAGAGACAAGCTGAACTCAAAGGGCACCTCCAAATGTCCTTAAGAAAACTCATCATCTTATCCTTTGTTAATTTCCCTTTTCACTCAATAAAATCCAAGAACTTGTACTAAAATATTTCCAAAATTCATAACTGGTGGTAGCATTGTAATAAGAGGGTGGAGAATCATAATAATGTTGAGTAAATAGTGTAGTCGTTTCTGGTCTTTCTTCTCTCATTGACTTCTGTACACGAGCTGAAGCTTAAAAAATGTGATTCTCTGGTTTGCTAATGCTAGTTTAGTACTCTCATTTGCGCTCACATCCTAATTATTATATAATCTCTCATTTTGATATTACCAGCACCGACTTGTTCAGTTCTGATAAAGTAAATGTTTAATCTCGGTTTTGTCGAAGGGAAGGTGCCATGCACTTTGAAAAATTATTATGATATTCAATCTTTTCCCATTGACAGTATAATTCATGAACACATATATGGATCGTCAAATCTTGAAAAGGACAATATATATAATTAATTCCAGGCAATCTGTTAATAATGTTAATGACAATCGATCACTCTTTGAAACTTTTCAAGTGATATCCAACAATATTAATTGTAGAGCCAGCATTACATCAATCGAACTATTTGTTTAGGGGAATAGGGTATGAGGATGATGGTTTTATCAAGATGCTGTAGGGCTTCCTTGGAGCATCCTTTTAGTGAGCTTGGCCGAGACAAGGGCTAATATCGTTGCTGAAGGCACAAAGATAACATCAGGGATGGCCTTGATAAACCCTAACTGGGGCACATTCTCTCCTGCTCTTTTAGCAGCCATGGCTGCTGGAGGAGTTGCTAGCCCTATAATCAAGGTAGACTCATCTAACTTGCCAGGGTTTATTTTATCCTTCATGAACTTGATAAAAATTTCCTTCTTTTCCAACTGATCTGTAGCTGCTGTCCACTTATTGTAACCAGCCTGTAGCACAATTTATAATGTTGTATTTATTTGAGATTTATAGAATTTGGAAGCTAATGAGAATATATGTGAATGTGAAAGGAGATTATCCTTTAGGTTTGAACTAACCTCTATGTCCTTCCTTGAGGGTACATCATAATGCTTTCCAGGCAATGATGAGTTGAATGTGCTGCGTAAAAGTTGTTTAAGAGAGTAATAATAATCAGTTTGTTAAAAGGAATATATATATATATATATATATATATATATATATATATATATATATATATATAGGACTAGAGATAATTGAGTAAGTTATAAACATAATTCATATAGTTTATCAAAATAAATTAATTAATCTCTAAAATATCAATTAAATAATCATTTGACTAGTACTGTTGAATATATTTAATTTAGTATTATTTTGTTTCCATCTTATTCCTATGTTTTTCTATTTAATAAAATAAAAATGAATTGAAAAGGAACATGAAATAAATGAAAAGGATTGAGTTATAAACTGAAAAAACATAGGGAATAAATACACAAGGACTAATTAATTAGTTTTTCCAAACTATAGGGACTAAGTTATAATTAACATGGAGAGATAATCTCATTTTACACCAGATAGACGAATCAAACACAAATTCAAAGAAGGAACAACAGATACCCCCTTCACCCTCCTTTTATAATCAAACCAATTACCAATCAGGATAATCCATCCTCAAAGAAAAAACATAAATTGGACCAGCACAAGTCTGTCTCGCACTATACTCATCATGACAATAGAAATGATAGAAGGCAAAATCCAAGACAGACGACACACATGCATGGGAACTTCCATCCTATTTTTTTTTTTTCTTACTTCTTTTGACATTTTATGAAAATAATGCGGTAATTGTAATCTTACTTGAAGATTTCAAGAACAGCAACATGGAAGTCATCGAATGTCTTGATATTTTTGTCCACAAATTGCTTATAGAGCGATCCCATCACATAATTTGGCATCTGTGTTGAAGACATGGGCAGCCCTACCAGAAACACAGTCGGCTCATGATTATTCACAATCTTAAACACAATCTTAAACATAAACGCTTGTTCATACTTTCACTTAGATTCGAGAAACGGAAAAAGTAAGAATAGATAAACAAAGAGTAAAACTAGTTTGGAATCGAGGGAAGATTGAAGAAAGGGAGTAAGAGGAAAGCATCAGCAAAATTACACAATATTAGATCACACAATGGCTAACCTTTTCCCATGAAACTCATGACCATCCCCATTTAGCAGATTTGAAAACACAAGAGTAGATCCTATGATGGAGAGGTTATTATATAATGGAATAGGAGGATAGAGATGCAAAGGGAAGGGAATATTTTGAGTGAGTTTGGGGGTCGATGCAAGGAAAGAATACATGATCTGATCTAAACAACTCTTTTCTTAATATGAAATCTGATTCCTGGCTTGAGAGAGTTGTTGACTTCAAGGAGGAGCCAGTAGAGATGGTGTGATTGCTGATAAAACACCTGAATGCCCTACTTTTTCCATTTTGAAGCTCTTTAAACTTTTAATTCTAAGCACATTCCCCTTTCGCTTCCCTCCTTTCAACTTCAATACCAAAAGGTGCAGCTACAGAAAATTACTGCTCGTTCTCCAGCATGACCAAAAATACAAATCAAAAACAAAAAACCTCTTCCCTTTTCGTTTTATTTTACTATGAAAGTATCGAAAAGTTTTGAAGCAAGGAGATGATGAGAGCATCATGCAGATTCAACTAAAACAACTCTTTACCATCACTGCTTGCCCAAAAAGGCTTGTGAAAATTTGAAAGTGTAATGGCAAGGAACCCTTTTTTAATGAATAAAAACTAATGTATATGACAATATAACAATACCATCCAAACTTAGAAACAAAGCACAAAGTGGCAGTAGATGGAGAGAGATTTACAGAATAAGAATTATGTACTTGATGTTGTAGTATATAGGGAAGAATAGAGAGAAGACGTGTCAAAATATAAGCAGCATGTACAATTCTAATCACAGCAGGTGCCAACTTTTCTTTTGGGAAGCCTTATTTTCTCCTCCCTCGCTTTCTCTTGTTATTGGTAACATTGAGCCTGGATTTAGGAAGTGATTTCCCACCAAAACGCACACGAGTCACTAGCATCTCTTCTGGCAGCTCAGGTTCTGGATCTTGGAGTGTTTGCTTTTCCATTACTCCCCAAGACTTCTCTGTCACCCCACCATTATAATTTTTTGAGTTTCCTATCTCCTCTTTCACTGCAGCATCATGTATCAGAATTTCTTTCTCCGCCTGAAGATATGACAGATAAACAGCTTCAAAAGACTTAACAATTGTTAGCAAGTGGCCTATCCATGACTGAAAAATGTAGTTTCAAGCAACGATGAGTGAAATGAGGTAAATTATAAATCTAGGAAGAAACACGTACATTTTCACATGAAGCCTCAACATGAGGTAGGCCTGTGCTCCCAATCATATCAGATCGAGCCTCTCCATGACTTGAAACTGCATTTTCAGGCATAAGATCTCCCATTTTAGATGCATTACGGGGCAAGCTAGAAGGCATACTATCTCCCATTTTGGCAACTGAAGCCGGATTGCAATCAGAACTGGTCAAAGCATCAGCTGGTGTAAGTACGATCAATGCATTGACAGAAGAGAATTTCACAGGATTTTCACTAACAACTTTGTCTACCCGGGCCTTCAGCTTATTTACTTGTGATTTTAGCACCTCTATCTGTCTAAGAATATGTTCACTGATGCTATCACTAGACTGAAGAGACGCCAATCCATCTTGAAACTCAAACTCATCGTTGCATTTAATTGTCTTTGCTGAAAATCACCACCCATAAAAGAACATTAAGAACCCAATAACCTTGCAGGATTTTCAACCCCGACAATAATCAGGAAACATATAATTGTCTTATGTTTTTGAACAATCATGTCTTGAACATATGAATGAGTGAGTGCAGATGGATCACCTATAAGGCTATAACATTTCAAATTACTGTTCTCATTAACCTGAATAACTGCAATGATCCTAGTCAACAAGGAATCAGATAGGTACTTCAACATTTTCTTTAAGAAAAAGAAAAAAAAAATGATGCAGGGGAGAGAAACATCAAATCAACAACCAAATTATTGACAGGCAGCATGCATGAGGCTCCTTTCAAACAAGACATCTTTGATATACAAAAAAGTTCCGACATGCCCCCCTCTAAAGAGATTGAAATGACAATTGTTAAGTCTTATATAGAAGCACATAAAGTCAGTTAGAGACATACTAGAATGTTTTTATTTTAGCCCATATTCTAAAGCTTATATGGTAAGGCAGGCAATTGGGAAATTCCACATAAAATATCTATAGGAGTATGCGCGGATTTCATAGATCTTGGCCAGGAAATCATTAATTCCCCAAAAAGTAATGGTCAATAATATTTTTCCTTACCATGGTTAAGGCAACCATCATCAATAGAAGCACCATTAGTAGCAGACTTCCTATTTTCTGCTCAATACAAGAATCAAAAGAAAAGGAAGTTGAGGCTGATTTTTTTCATTTACAGCAAAATATTTGTTAGAATAGGAGTATAAACAACACAAAAGGAAAAGATTGGCAAATTTCATACCATAATAGGAGAAGAGGTTATGTTGTAACATATATGATGCTGCATCCACAGTCTCTTCAAATCTCTTTCTTTTCTTTCTCTTCATTGCTTTCTTTCTTTCCATACAAGTGGAAAATGGCAGTGACTTCACAGGAAAACTTTCTGCCATAAATGTTTCAAGATCAAATAGTTTTCTCTGTTCATGTTCTGCAATTTCTCTGTCATACTTAAGCGCTTGGGACTGAAATTCCTTAATTTGCAATTCTACCCACTTACATCTCCACATAAGAGGACGTATAAATCTCCTCCAATGATCTGTCAGTTTTTTCCTCCTGGAAAATTGAAAATAGCCACAAAGGTTGCATGGGAAACAATAATTGAAAGCTAAATCAAGAACACGCAATTATTGTAAAAATGAGAAGAACATCGTAAGATTTTTTTCTGTCTTACATATACAAAACAATAAGGAAAACATGCAAGACTCAGGAGGACTTAGCTGTGACAAATGCAGCTAGTAAATATATACTAAACAGAAGGAACCACATCAGTCTCATTGAAGCAAGATAAAAAAAATTACAGCACTTAGGCCATGCAATGATTTGATTATGGATATGTCCGTCAATGCTTATACATCAGGAGTACATTGGAAATAGAACATAAATTTTTACTTTAATAGAGAAGCAAGATAGTGTGTGTGTGTATATATATATATCAAGGATTTAGGCCACAATGATTTGATTATGGATATGTTTGTCATTCATTGCTCATCAGGAGTAAATTGGAAATGAGAACAGAAATTTTTACTTTAACAGAGGGCAAGCATTACAACCCTTCAACAACCTTTCAAATAGTGAGAAGTCAGGTAGCAGCAATGTAATAATAACACTGGTGCTCCTATGAACCTGCAGATGCGAGTTTAGGAAAGCACAGCTGTAAGTTACTATTACTATGATTTCCACTGCAATGCCAAAGAGAGGCCTATTACCTACCTTTCAGCAAAACCTGCGGACAAGATAATAAAATCAATACACTGTGAGGGGTTGCTACGTGGAGCTGAAAAGGTTTTATTTTATTTATTTTTTTCTCTCACAACCCCCAAATTTATGTTTTAAGGCCATTCATACTGCAAAATACAGGTTAACATAACATATGGCAAAGACAATCAGTGACAACAATGATGACAACCATGGAAAACTGCACAACTTTGACTCCTACTAAATTTCAACTATGCAATTTCACTGAGAAAGGAAAGTTGATAATTGATGGCAATCCATGATTATCTTTTCATGATGCAATACCTTGAAAGTGGAGTATTAGATCAAATGATTTCTTATGTTGCCGTAGGTACAGTTGAGCACTAAATTATACATGTACTAAATAAATCCATCAAACTAATAAATACCTCATTTGAGATCCTCCACCATATTCATCACATATAGAGATCGACCCCCCCCCAACAAATAATTGTGACTCGACTTCAGTATCAGAAGAACCGTTCTTAGTCTCAAATTCCAAGTCCCCAAAAGAACTCATGCTCTCAGTCGAATCATCATATCTAGCTGCAGTTTGCTCATTGTCACTGGTATTGGTACAGTCAATTATATTAACCTCCGCGTCCGCACTTCCAACAGCTGCCTTATCCTGATCATCAAGAAAGCTTTTGTCCTGACAATTACTTGGACATTGCAAGACCTTATTATCTTCAGGATCTTGCGGCACACTTATATTCTCTTTACTAGCCGAAACTTCCACAGCAACAATCTGTTTGTTTTTTATCTCCAAGTCAGGACCCATGTTAATCTAACTCAATGGCTGCAACAGAATAACAATCTTTTATTCAGAAGTTCAATTATCGTCACCCCATTATTCAAAACATATTAAATATCATTGAGGAAAAAAATCACTTTTTTATGATTACGATTTTCCATATTAACAGAAACAGATTCTAAAAAAAAACAATAATATCTAAGAAAATAAAAATATAATTAAATAAGAGTGAAAAGAACGCAACTTTAGCAACCAAACAGGAATCTCACAATGGAAATTCACTGAAATTACACGAAATCTAATACAAATAATAACAAGGAAGAAAAAACCCTAACAATTAGAGAATAAATCAGGAAATTAGTTACCTGAGGAGAGTTTTTTGGGGCTCAGATCACGGCGAGGAAAGATTCGCCGCTGGTGTACTTTGTGAGAAAAGGAGAAGGAATTTTTTTATTTGTTTTTTAATATTTTTATAGTTGGAAGAGACCAAAAAGTATAGAGCAGCCGATAGAAAATGCGGAAGCACAGGAAGAGCTCATATATACAAGTGGGCTCCACTTAATTCTATATTGTATTTAAAAAGAGATAGCGACAGAGAAGTAAGAAAATCATAAGGTTATGACACCAAATCTTTAAATCATAAGCACGGGTTAATAGCAGGTTTTGCGTATTTGTGTAAATTTTTTTTATGAATTCTATGTCCACTTTTTTTTTTTTCATTGTATGTTTTGTTATTGTTTTTATTATTTTTAATTTTATTAAATACGGTGACATATGTTAAGAAAACATGCACATTGATTAATAAAACTATAATTTTAAAATAAATAATACATATATATTGTTATAAAAAGAATAAATAATTAACATATAAAAGTATAGACATCAAAAAAGACGAGAAAAATATTTTTTTTATTATGAATTCTTTTATTACAAGACAAGAGGTCTATTTATAGAAAGAAAAATAAATAAACTCATAGGTCATGAAAATCCAAGAGACTAAACTCAATAGTCATGAACATTCAATACACATAATTATAAATTTATAACATTTCTCCTTGAATGGCCATGTACTTTGCAATTCAATAGAGAGCTTTATATAGATACTTCAAGATCCATATTTGAATACTTCAAGAAATTGTAGTACCGTCATAGGTAAATAGATAACTTGTTTATAATCTCTCTTTGTGGGAATCAGAGATATAACCTGCATCTACATCTACAATTAATTATGAATTTGATCCACAATAAAATAACCTCATTTAGTTGTTCTGCAGAGATAGCAAAATATATGTTTGACTTCATTTCAATGTCTTTTTATGGGAGTGGAACTATATCTTGCCAATAAATTTACTACACAAGCATATCTGGTCTTGTACAATTTGCAAGATACATAAGTGCTCCAATAGCACTAAGATCAAGACTAAGAATTTCTTTATCCTCTTCTGGAGGTCTAAAATGGTCTTTTTTGCATCAAGTGATCGAACAACTATAGATGTACTCAAAGAATGAACATTGTCCATATAAAAACATTTTAGGATTTTTTCTATATACATTGATTGATGTACAAATATTTCATTTTACAAATAGGTTGTAGTTTTTATGAGCTCTTCAGAAGTACTATTAATATTTAAAATCAACATATACTAAAATAATAGCAAATCTGGATATTGTTTTCTTAATAAAAATGCACGGACAAATCTCATCATCATTCTCGAACCCCCCTTTTAAAAGGTATTCATTAAGATAATTATACCACATTCGACCATATTGCTTCAACCCATTTAAAGATCTTTGTAGTTTTATATATAATTAACACATCTAGGTTCATTACAAAAGGTTTCAGACATTGTAAATCCTTCAAGGATTTTCATATGGATGTCTTTATCTAATGATCCATATAAATATGATGCAACTACATCCATTAAATACATATCTAGAGTTTCTGAGATTGTTAAACCAATTAAAAATCTGAAAATGATTGTATTCATCACTAGAGAATAAGTTTCCTCATAATCAATGTTGAGTCTCTATAAAAAAACCTTGTGCAACAAGTTATGCTTTATATCACACAATTTCACTGTTCTCATTTTATTTTCTAATAAAAATCCACTTATATCCAACGGGTATAACACCTTTTAGGTGTATGGACTACAAGTCCAAATACTTTATGTTTTGCAAGTGAGTTTAACTTTGTTTGGATTGCTTCTTCTCACATTAGTCAATCATTTCCATGTTGACATTCTTCAATAGTTTGTCGTTCAATTTCATCATCACTTCTAATGATGCCAAAATCAACCTTAAATGCAAACACATCATTCATGATAATTTTATCTCGTTCCAAAATCTCTCATGTATGAACATAGTTTATGAAGACTTCATTAGTTTCAAGTACCTGGTTCTTTTCAGGAGATCCCTTTTTAGGGCGATCAGTATTAGAAGATGATTTGGACACACGATTTGATGTTTATTTAGTGGGTGAGGACTCTCCAAGAAAACCATCATCTATCTATTGGAGTTTTTGTTTTCTAGAATTTTTGTCATTAAGGCTAATAGGTCTTCTACACTTTAGGCGTGGTATAGATTCATTTGCTGCTATATTGATTTTTTTCCTTCAGGAATTTCAGTTCTAGATGGAGCATTTGCAGCAGGGATATAGGATATAACTACTTTTTCACTATTGGTGAAAACATTTGATAATTGATTTACAATATTTTGGAGATGAATTATCTTTTGAACTTCAAGTTCACATTGATTTGTCCTTAGATCAAAATGAGATAACTTTGGATTATTCCAAGTAATTCCTTGTCGTGCTTCAGGCATTGAATTTGCTTTCCTTAATGATGAGAAAATGTTATCATCAAAATGAGAGTCTTCAAAACATGATTTAAAAACATCATTAGTCAAAGGTTCAAAGAATCTAATAATAGATGGAGAATCAAAACCAACATAAATTTTTATTTTTCATCGTGGACCCATTTTAGTCCTTTGTGGAGATGTTACAAGCACATATACCACACAACTAAAAGTTCGTAGTTGAAATATATTTGGTGTATATTATAAACAAGTTGTAAAGGAGAATAATTATGGGAAGTAGATGGTCTAATTCTAACTAGTGATGCAACATGTAATATAGCATGTCCCCAGACACATGAGCAACAAGATCAACATCTACTCCAATAGAAGTGCAAAAACTATCAAATACTTAAGAAGTAAACTCACCAACATTATCTAATAGAATTTTTTTGATAGGTTAATCAGAAAATTGTGCTCGTGGTTTGATATTTTTTTCTATTAATCAAGCAAATGCAATATTTTGACTAAAAGTAAACAAACATGTGACTATTTACTTGATGCATCAATCAATACCATAAAATATCTAAAAGGTGAGTATGGTGGATGAATAGACCCATATATATCTCCTTGAATTCTTTTGAATAAAGATGATGATTCTATAAGAACCTTTGATGGAGATGATTTGATATTCAATTTACCTTGAGAACATGAAACACATGGATTTTCAATCGTTAAAAGAATCTTTACGTTTTTTAAGGGATGCATAGTTGAGTTATTTTAATAATATGAATAATTTTTTTGACAGAACAAGAAATAAATAAATAAATAATTGAGATAGCTTGAGTTATTTTTAAAATTAATGAAAAAATATAGAAAAAAAATGGTGCTCAATTCTCAAACAAATCAAATATTGAAATATAAAACTGAGAAAACAGACTTTAAAAAAACAAGTTTTTACCTCGCACTAAGCTACAAGTTTGATATTTTTTACCTAACCCTTTTAAAAAATAGAGATAGTGATATTGAACTATATATGTTTTAAAAGAAATATTGAGCAACTAATTTAATTTATTTTAAAAAAAACTTTTTTTAAAAGCTACATCTAAAAAAGAAAAATGAGAAACAATAAAAAACTTGAGATAACCTAAGTTATTTTTAAAATTAATGAGAAACCCTATATAAGGTAGAAAGAAAAATTACAGAGTCCAATATTCAATTAAATCAAATGCATAACTCGTTAAACCTTAAACCTAATCAAGAAACTCAATTTAATATTGAAAAATAAAATAAAAAAATATCAATTTTAAAAAAATTGTCAATGTAAAAAATATCAAAAGAATAAGAGTATAATATGATATATAAATACAATGAATGAAGCTAAAATCATAAAAAAAATCAATCTAAAAAAATTATCCCAAATAAAAACCAAATATGAAATAAAAAAAATAAAGGATGAAATAAGAAAAATAGCAATAAAAAAAGGGATCAAATTCTTAGGAAAAACAAATTGAAAGGTTGTTTTGAAATATTACAAGACTAGAAAAAAAAAAACAAGGATAGGAAAGAAAAGGAGGAAAAAAGAAGGAAAAAATCAACCGCCACACCAATCCGGTGCTTCTACAACAGTTACATAAATATAACTCGCATAGAAAGCAGCAGGGTTGTCAATACTGTTCTGTTCTGGCCGGAACATTCCGTGCCATTAAAAAAACCGAGACAAAACGGCGTCATTTTTGTCTCGATTTTGATTCCAGCCCGTTCTGGAAATACCGGCCAAATTCCGGCCGGAACGTCTCGGTTCCGTTCCGAGTGTGCCTTTCCGGCATTAAAATCCTCCTTATTTTGATTAACTTGTGATTGTGTTTCTAATTTTGAGATTATGTTTGTTTGATTTTGTGTTTATATTGTATAATTTAAAGTTAATTTATCTTGAATTTTAATCATGCTTGTTAAATTAATATTTTAATTTTTTTCATATATATATATATATATATATATATATATATATATATATAATTAATAATATATGAACAGTACAACCCCGAAACAGCACGCCGAAATGCTTTGAAACCGAAACGTTCCGTACCAATAGAAAAACTGGTAAAAGGCGACCGGAACGGTATTGACAACCTTGGAAAGCAGACATTAATTAGGCATGACATCACTGAAATAACATGGATCACCATCCATCATCGCATTGCTCAGGCTCTCTGCAAAGACAATTCACAGGTATATTTTCTTTCCACATCACATCTAAAAAGTTTTTCACAAGAGAACTCAATCACGCCCTCCATAAATCAATTCTCTATAAAAATAATGTAAGAATCCAAATTCCGCAAAACCTTCATATGCATTATTTGCAACATCAAATGTACACATTATGTAGAGCTTGAATCCAAACCTTCGATAGCATTGACAGGTTGTCTGTCTCATATCAAGCCCTTCCAGTTCCAGCATTACCATGCCGTTGGTTTTTGAAGTAGCTAAGAAGGGCCTGCGCCTGCAAGCAACCAAAAACTCTTTATCATAAACTTCCAGAAAAGAGATGAATGTAGAATAGCATCTTCACTCTTGTACCTTTTCCTTAGCCCTTGAAGTGCCAGATTGAGACAATACCACTAATGGCGGGACAGCCCCTTCTTGGAGCACCATGTGGCAAAACCTACTACTAGTCGTGCAAAGCTGCAAGAGCGCAGCGGCTGCATTTTCCTTCCCTCTTGTAGAACCCAACTCGACGACCTCAACCATAACAGGGATCCCACCCCCGTTACCAATGGCATTCCTTCCCTCAGGAACTGTCGCAAGATTTGCCAAAACAGCAACTGCCTTATCAACCATCCCAGCTGCCGGGTCCATCAAGTCCACAAGATGTTTAACAGCACCAGCTTCTATAATTCGGGCCTTGTTTTCATGAAATATTGACAAATTAAACAAAGCTGTGGCTGCATCCTTCTTCCCCCTGGGAGTCCCATTCCCCAGTAAATCAACAAGTGGTCTAATTGCCCCAGACCTCCCAATTCTGACCTTGTTATCCTCAATCGCAGAGAGGCTAAAGAGAGTGGCAGCTGCGTTCTCTTTAGCCTCAGGGCTTCCTGTTTCAAGGACATGAATCAGGGGCTCAATAGCATCTGCATTTGCAATTGCTGTTTTGTTATTATCATTTATTGATAAGTTAAGAAGTGCTGTGACAGCATTTTCCTGAATCTTTAAGTCTGTAGAGCAGAGTAAGTTAACCAACAAGCTAATGGCCCCACAATTTGCTATAACAATCCGGTTTTCCATGTTGTGCTTAGCAAGTAGCCTCAGTTTAGCTATTGCGTCTCTTTGAATATCAATTGAAGTGCTCCTCAAGTCCTCAACCAGTTTCCGAACTTCCATTTCAATGCCAGCAAGATCAGCTCTTGTTTCAACAGCCGGAGAAGAAACTATCCTTGGCAAAAGTCTATCAGAAGGCCGGCGCCAACCTGTTTGGCTTCGAGTCCGTGTATCAACCAAAAAGGATGGGTACTCAGGTTCTCTGTGTGGGGTGTTCAAGGTAGATGATGCCTGTGGCTCTGGCTTCACCTCCCCAGAAGTATCACTGCTGTAGGAGGTCAAATGGTTTGAGAACTCTGTTGATTCATTGGCATCGCCTGATGCTCCTTGAGGAAAAGCTGCATGAGCAAGTGCACTAGAGGATGATGCACTTCTATTGTGGTTCTGAGATAGCAGACCATCAGCTCTACTAGAAGTTGAAACTTCTTTTTTAGATGGTGATGAAGATCGGTGGGCAACTGAATCCAAATACATCTCTTCTGAGTTACCTGACCCTTCTTCAGAACTCAGTAATATTCTTGACAAGGAACCCTCAGAAGTAGAACGGGGATGCAGTGGAGAACTTCCCACACTATGGATTCCACTGGAAGAGATCATGCTCCTACCAGGTGAACCAGTAGACTGATTTGACTCAGAAGACAATGGTTGGTTTCTCCTTGAATGAGGAAGAACATGTGAATCCCTGGATGTAATGGACTCTACGTGCACAAGCAGTGGTGAGGGCTGGTTGCAGCTCATGGGCTTTATGGGATCAGGAAGCTTCACATTATTTGACTCGCACCAATTTGCAATCAATGCCTTAACAGTGTAATTAGGTATGAGATTTGTGTGAGCCAGAGTCGAACGTGTCTTGGGACACACAGTGAGACCAAGTTCAATCCAATTTTTAATGAATGCCCGCTCATAAGTTTGCCCTGATGCCACAATTACTGGATCTGTCATCAACTCAAGAGAGAGAGGACAACAAAAATCAGCAGGTATTGGGACTGGGCTAGATGTCTGTGACTGATTTATCAGAACAAGGTGTTCATGTATGTGGGTCACAAGGACAATCATTCGATCAATAAACTCAGCTTCTGCAGTGTTCTCAGCTTGCTCAGCATTCTCCTTAACCTTCTCTAGGGCCACTGCTTCAATCAAAATCTCCTGATTGGACCTTAAGCATAGGCTGTCTGCAATTTTCACCAGGATCTCTGAGCTGGGTCCAACACCCTCCTCTTGGTCACTTTCAGCTTCTTGAATGATAGATGATGTTTGCTCATATACAGAATGCTTCATTTTCTGTATGCAGTTCTGCAATCAGACATTCAATTGTTAGGCATCATAGAAGGTATAGTTCATAGTTTATTGAGGTGTATGCTCTTTCTATAAACAATATAACTACAAGCTTAAAACAAGATTTTGTGTACAAACACCTCAAGAGAAGAGGAACTTAATTCATCTGGGAGATGTTGATGGGAAGACTTCAATAGCTGAAAACTATCCAGGCCAAGATTACGAATCTTCAATGTTAATGATTCAATTTGCAGAACCTAGACACCATGTACAAGAGAGGATTAGCCAAAACAAACCAGTCCCTTTTTAAGAAGGTAGCAAACATTTGGCATTATCTTTTTGTTCCATTTTTCAGTAAGTAGCGCTATACATTATGCACAAGTAATGACAAACATAAAGAAGATAACAGTTCATAATGAAAACTAAATGAAGGCATGTAATTCAAGATTTCAACTTTTATTGTTCTATGAATGAATATCATAAATTAAATGCCTTCATTCAACTTCAAGAAACAAAGTATGAAGAAATGACAGTAAGAATGAAGATGGGGACAATGACAGTAACGATAACAATTCCCAAGCTTCAATTAATCAAGTTTCACAGAAGGATGCTTCCAGAAACTTCATAGGTATAGAGATCTAAAACAAAGAAAAACCTGTTCAAGGCACTGTTGGCTTCATTATTTGCAAATTTAAGCTTTCTCCAACCCAGCCCCCAGCACATTTATTTATTTACCAGCATTTGCAGTTGTCGCATTTCAGTTCCAGAGAAAAAATAGCTTGTATATAAATGGAAATTACCGTCACAGGAAATCAAATAAATGCAGTGAACAGATGAACTAGACTGGCACCACCAGCACTGCATCTGTCACTGTTAAATCAACAACGTAGCATCTTGTTTTCAATAACCAAAGCAAAAATTCCTATCAACGTGACTACCCTCCACCTTTGCTATTCTACTTCTAAAACATTCATGTTACATTCCCATCTTTTGTCACCATCACTAATGGCAAGTTGGTAATAGCAATATAAACAAAGGGATTCAATATCCTTACATAAGCTAACAGCATATGAAAAAGTCAAACAGGAACTAATCATGAGGAAGCTAAACCAAGGTAAGCTTTGATATACCAACCTGGAAATCTATGAGTAGAACAAACATGCCACCTATAATCACAAAGATATAGTTGAAAACTTACAGAATAAACTTTGCTTGACAATGGTTGCCAGCTCTCAAATATCTCCCTCAATTCATCAACAGATCGACCTAATTCTAGAAAAAACTTATTAAGCACTTCATCAGAAGCTACTTCAGAATCAACAATGGCATCAAGTATTGGCTTCAACAACATGAGTATCTCTTCAGACTTCTGGTAGTACTTCTGAACTGGATCAGAACTGATGTTGTCATCTTTTGATATATGTAAAAAGGTAGAGATGGTTTTGAGAAGCACTTCTAACAATGATATCTCCATCACACCTGCATTTCCGGTAAAAGGAATGAACCATCAATTAACTAGCAAACCATTACAGTTGAGACTCTTTAGAGCTAAACATTGAGTTCAATCAGAACTAATAAAAAGCACTGATTGTGCTACATGTGCAAAGGTAACTGATAACTGTTAACTAGAATTTTCAAAGGTAACTGTTAACTAATGATTCATTCTCAGCATGTTATCACATATCAAAAATCATTACATTAGGAAGTCAATCCAAACATCTGAAGATGCAATAAAATCAAACAAAGTAGAGATTGTCAAAATTGTATTGAATAGGAACTGAATGCCTTTCTTCTTGAGTTTCTTGTCTCTTAAATAGACAATAAACCTAGCTACAAATTAGGGCTAAGTATGAAAGCATAAGTGTTCTACTAAAACACTACTATCTATAACTCATAATTACTTTCCTAATTAATACATAATTGATTCCCTTGACATCCCCCCTCAAATTGATGTTAGTCGATCAAGAAGCATCAATTTGTCAACTAAATAGTAATATCAGTCCGGCTAAGATAGCCCAAAGGAAGCAAGCCCAAAATACAAAGGAGAGAGCCGAAGGTGTCACTACAAACCAGAAACAGAGTAGTAAACCCCACTCATCCACCACGACAACCACCGAAACAGAAAACCCACGAAGTCGATGACCACCGACAGTGCCAACACACCAAAAAAATTGTCCTGCCACACAAGGATTAAAAAAAAATCTTCGTGTGTCAACAGACCCAGCCACAACCAAGAATCACGCCAGAACAGAAGAGAATCGACGCTACAACCACGCGAGAACCTTGTTTCTAAAAAATACAGCCTAGAAACCAAGACGATGCCGAGGGGCTGTTCTCCACAACCAAAGAATACACCATAAGCGTTGAAACAGATGTATTTAGGAAAAATACAGTCAAAGATACCGAGAGCCATGGACAGCACGGGGAGGGGGCTGCAGCTGCCAAGGGGGCTGGCTGCTGCAGCCCCTTAAACAAAAAAAATTAGGGTTTCCTTTGTGTTTAGGATTTTGGCTCTGATACCATGTCAAAATTGTATTGAATAGGAACTGAATGCCTTTTTTCTTGAGTGTCTTGTCTCTTAAATAGACAATAAACCTAGCTACAAATCAGGGCTAAGTATGAAAGCATAAGTGTTCTCTTAAAACACTACTATCTATAACTCATAATTACTTTCCTAATTAATACATAATTGATTCCCTTGACAGAGATGGCCAGCAAAATTCTTTAAGATGGAGCAAAGGATCTAAATCTTATGATCCCCATGCAAGGTCTTGCACTCCGAGGCCTAGCAAACTCATATAGATATTGTAAGCAAGGAAACTTATCCAAAAAACCCGCGAACAGAGCAAGAGAAAAAAAATCTGCCACAATCTTTGAAGCAGGTTATCACTCTGGTAGTAACGAAGAAAGCAGTATCAATCTGTCTCATCTTAAATCAACTGGCTATTAGGAAACTCTTTCTTAGTTGCTAAATATTTAGAAGTGGTTTACTTGATCAGAAAAAATGAAAGAAAAGATGTCAGATTGTAGAGTGACTGCTTAATGCAAGTCTACAACTAATGAATGTCAATAAGCAATACAGGGATTGTATCAAAGAATAAAAAGCAAATATCATACCAAACTAACCAAGATAAACAATGATAATGTGAATAGAGTGCCACAAAGAAAGGGTTATAAAAGATATTGTTGTACAAATGGTATTCAATTGACGAAGTAATTGTGCAACAACAAGCCACAATTCCAACAAAGAGAGAAAATTGATGTCAACACAAAACTTGACAGAATCATTGCTCAATGAAGCATTCAGCCAAATGACAAAATTATGTTTACATGATTCCTCGTACACTAGTTAGCTATATCAAAACTCAACACTTCTTTTGCCACTTTAATTGAGGTGCTTCTTGGAACAAAACACAGGATGGAAACAAACTTACTAATGTTTATCGTTGTAGGATACTAGCATTATAAGCCCTACAACTTTTTGAGCTTGTCTACTAGAGTCCTAATACTTTATTTTGTAACAATTGAATGTCATAACTGCCAATTTTGTATCAATGTATTTCCTAAATGGGATGTCAGCTAACTCCAAGTTGCCTGACTGCAAAATTACTAATGTCATCACTAATCTAGCATGCAAATCAGTTAGATGTGTTATAAGACAAAGTCAGCTAATGGCATTGCATCATCTGTCATCCGATCTCGAAAAAAAAAGAACTGGAATTGCATATCTCTCATTCTAAATTCCCCAGAATGCTTCCCAATGTCAACCCAAGTATAACCATTTGTCCATGTCCCTGATAAAAGCCTAACACCTTACCTAATTTTAAATTCTTACCTCCAACTACAGCTTCTAAAGAAACCATACTCCTGTCAAACATTGTGGCAATGTGCATCCCATGGCATTGCCTACTACAATTTCTAAGAACCAACCAAATGTTGATCCTAAGATTAACATTGTAGCAATTAACTATACTAATCCAAATCCAAATAAGATAAAAACAATCACAAAAATCTAATTGAACCTTGCAATTAAAAATTATCTTGGCCCATATAATCGACAGAAAGGTTAATTATCTTTACTTCATTGCTTTCAGTTCAGAAGCTCTGGTATGTGGTGTGAGTAAATTTGATCAGATTGTAGTGTTTCCCTGAAGATAGTCAAAGATAGGACCATGGTGGCACTCATTGTTAAAAACAATTTATGGTTGCAATGGTGCCAAAGGAGGATGGTTTGTCGTGGGACCGATGTCAAGGATGATTATGAGAGTTGATGGACTTGTACCATGGAAAGGAAATAACAGAAAAGGCAAAAAATAATATAGGGGCCTATGGATGTTTATCAAGAGTGGTTCTTCCATTGGAGGCCTTGCTGGGATGGTAGAGGTATTGAAGGTGGAAATTGTCAAGGGAATTAATTATGTACTAATTAGGAAACTAATTATAAGTTATAGATAGTAGTGTTTTAGTAGAACACTTATGCTTTCATACTTAGCCCTAATTTGTAGCTAGATTTATTGTCTATTTAAGAGACAAGACTCTCAAGAAGAAAGGGCATTCAGTACCTATTCAATACAATTTTGTCATGGTATCAGAGCCAAAATCCTAAACACAAAGGAAACCCTAATTTTTTTTGTTTAAGGGGCTGCAGCAGCCAGCCCCCTTGGCAGCTGCAGCCCCCTCCCCGTGCTGTCCATGGCTCTCGGTATCTTTGACTGTATTTTTCCTAAATACATTTGTTTCAACGCTTATGGTGTATTCTTTGGTTGTGGCTTGGTCGGAGAACAGCCCCTCGGCATCGTCTTGGTTTCTGGGCTGTATTTTTTAGAAACAAGGCTCTCGTGTGATTGTAGCGTCAGTTCTCTTCTGTTCTGGCGTGATTCTTGGTTATGGCTTGGTTGTGGCTGGGTCTGTTGCCATACGAAGATTTTTTTTAATCCTTGTGTGGCAGGACAATTTTTTTTGGTGTGTTGGCACTGTCGGTGGTCATCGACTTCGTGGGTTTTTTGTTTCGGTGGTTGTCGTGGTGGCTGAGTGGTGTTTATTGCTCTGTTTCTGGTTTGTAGTGGCACCTTCGGCTCTCTCCTTTGTTTTTTTTTTTGGGCTTGCTTCCTTTGGGCTACCTTAGCCGGACTGATATTACTATTTAGTTGACAAATTGATGCTTCTTGATCGACTAGCATCAATTTGAGGGGGGATGTCAAGGGAATTAATTATGTACTAATTAGGAAACTAATTATAAGTTATAGATAGTAGTGTTTTAGTAGAACACTTATGCTTTCATACTTAGCCCTAATTTGTAGCTAGATTTATTGTCTATTTAAGAGACAAGACTCTCAAGAAGAAAGGGCATTCAGTACCTATTCAATACAATTTTGACAGAAATTCTCAAGTTTCTAGATATGCAAACGTGCAAGAATCATTTTAGTTTTGATTTTATTTCTTGGTCTCTCTCCCTATTAATGTGAAAGTGATTATGTGTCTATACAGTTAACCTATGCACTTGCCATACCAATAATGGCATGAGCAATTAATTGCCAAGTCAGTTAGGAGTTAACAGATATTGCATTTAAGATTACACTAATAAAATCACATTTAATAGTTGAAAACTAATAGACTTAGGCACAAATAACAAAATTAAGAAGTTTTAAGATTCTAACATAGTTTTCCCTTATTTATCCTATTCACATAACAAGATTGGCATAAATGAAACAAGAAGCAACTGTACCTTTTTTCCCCCACAAACTTGTCACTTCAACTACCCATATAATATTTCATTATTTCGACATCCAAGATAAACTTATGAATTGTCTGAAAATATTTAAAGTTTGGAGAAGAAATCACACACATACAGGGATATATATAAACCTCAATAATCATGGTTCCTAGCCAAGGTGACCATGTTGTCATCCTTACAGCAAGTAATAAATGCCAATATTGTTGTGAGTGGAATATGAACAATATATATTGATTATTGCACTCAAATTCTAAGCAAGGACCAATGGTCTAGGGCAATGATATAATCCAACTTGCCAAAAGACTGCTAGTTAGAGACTTGAGAGCAACCATTTTATACAATATTATCAAAAAGGACTTTCAAGGTTACTTCAGAAAAAACACAATTCAGCAGGACCACAACTTGGTCGTTTCCTTTTATTCTCTTTCAACTATCTTATTTTCTTTCTTAGAACTCTTTCACACAAAGTTTCCAGGAATTCAACTAATCTGTGTCATCAACGATAACACACACAAAAAACACAATTCAGCAGGACCACAACTTGGTCGTTTCCTTTTATTCTCTTTCAACTATCTTATTTTCTTTCTTAGAACTCTTTCACACAAAGTTTCCAGGAATTCAACTAATCTGTGTCATCAACGATAACACACACAAATAAAGACATGTTTTTTACTTTTAATTGCCAGTTTTAAACTCGTGTTTACCACAATCACCATTTTCTAGATGGATCATTTCTAAGTATACAGTGTATGTTTGTTGATGATATTAAAGATAAGAACTTTCATGCAGCTTCAAACATGCATGACAATTAATATATTTTGTCACCTATGATGAAAAAGGAAATTTCTCACTTACCCTCTCTTAAAGGTTTCCCACATATTTACTTGCATGCACTCCTATTCCCCTCAAATAGGATCTGTATTGATTCACACAACCCCAATCTCAAACTAAATTTAAACATACTATTTTTAAAACCCAAAAAGAGACCAAATGTCCATAGGTTGACATTACTACAACATAATGCAAGGGAATTTATGGGAGAAAAGAAGTGAAATTCAAATTACTAGAATTCATAATAACAAGGTAGCATAAGAAGCCTAGCCTGTACCCATCAATCAACCAAACAGGGAAGTTAGACTCGATTTGAGTAGAATGCTTCAAAATATTTATTAATATTTTTTATATATATTTCTAATAAGTGGAGTCTTGTGCAATCTTCATTTTATATTGGAGGTTTTTTGTTAGACAGGGATAATATTCATTTAATAAAACATAATTGATAAATATACATCACTTATTCTTAAGGCTTTTTATTAAGGGAATGCCTTGGACCAATGTCCAAATAGCTCTTAGCTTAAACCAACTCTAGGTTATATTGGATGATGACTAATGTTAATGATAAATAAAACATTGTTTATTTTTTAGCTCTTAGAACGCTCAATACATAACTCTTGCACGTACATTAGATGCACTTTGCTTTTCACCATTTTTTTTTGTTAACGTTATCATCAAATCCTGCTCCAACTCTTTTTTTGTATAGCTGGTACATGATTATAAAAATTTACGGTGGCATCGCGTGGGCAACATATCTAGTTGACTCTAAACAAAGACCAAAACCACCAAGTCTGATACCCCCCCCCCCAGCCCTAACCCTCCTCTTTCCCTGTCGCCATTTCCATGTTAAAAAATAATATAAATCATATCATGAAGTCTCACCTAACAGCTTAAACTTAAGAGTGAGATGATTTTTTGACATGGTATCAAAATCTTGTTGACTAGCGATCATGAGTTCAAATCTCACTACCCTCATTCTAATTGATAAAAATCAAACACAAGGTACTGTGAACCTGTGTGCAAGTTTCAAGCCCAAAATACTTTCACTTGAGGGGTGTGTGTACAAAATAATATAACCCATACCTTGTGGCCTCACCTAACAGCTTAAACTTTTAGGTGAGATGATTCCTTGACATTCCACTCCATAAATATCCACCGCTTTTGATGAAAGAGTTTTTGTGAAGAATTGTGGGTGGACTTCAATTGTTGTTTCTGTTGACCAAATGGTTAGGAAATATGCTACGCCATTGTAGCTGTGTGCTTCTTATAGTTAGAAATTGTAGAAGCTTCCTTCAGAGTTGAGACTTGTATTATAGTAATAAAAAAAATGTTTGATTCTTTTCCTTAACCCTAAGAAAATTCCCCAAGTGTGATTTTCTTATGATTTGAAATTGAAATCTTTAATATATTTTTTTTTTACTATTAAATAAATAAATTCATCCAGATCTTTACGATAGACCTTATTGTTCCTCTAACTCAAAAAGCTAATGTGGACTGCAGAGGAACAGCGTGGATATGTAATATGCGGCAAATTCTTGAAGTTTTTTAGTTTATGTTTTTGTTTCCTGCAATCTAATAATTTTACGTTTCAAACTTCAACTTTATTTTCAAATTACTAGAATTCATAATATCAAGGTAGCATAAGAAGCTTAGTACCGATCAATCAACCACACAGGGAAGTTAGACCCGATTTGATTAGAATGCTCCAAAAATTTCAAAAGCTTCTACTGCACCTAAAATCAAATAACATGGCGCATACTCAATTCAACCCCACTTTCTAACTTAATCATTCGAAGACCATGACAGCTAAAATTCCCCTTTTCCTATAACTAAAACACACCTCCAGCATTTCAAGCTTCCACAAGCATAGCTTTAAGCCCAGATTGAAGCTTTGCTAACACTTCCCATCCATTTAGTCCCCAATTATAGCACTGATCCAAAACGTTCCCATGTTTAAGTTGCTAATTTTTTATACTAAAAGCCTTGGCATCCTAAAGCGTTTCAAATGAATACAAAATGAAGATGGCATGGAATCGCAGAACTAATCATCTGAGCTTGAAAGAAAGAACGGCAGTGGGTCAAAATAGTCAAAACTCTAAAAACAGAGACCAGAGATGGAGGAAGCTTAGGCCTTGGTAGTCTAATTGGAAACCCTAAAAAACAAACATTTGACGAATTGAGCAGCAGAAGCAGTTGGATTATGTTGAGGAATTAAAGATAAAGAGAAAAACCTAAGATAGATCATCAAATAAAAGGAGAATATCTTTACCTGTCTGTTGAATGCAGCCAAAGCGAGAATGAAACGCCCAATTATATTTCTGCTATTCTCATCACCATCATCATCACTGTCGTCGTAGATTGAGAGAGGTTTTCTTGTTTTTTTATTTACTCACATTATTTTTGAAAAAGAAAAGGAAAAATCAGCAAAAGATTTTCTTTCTTTCGCTTGGTCTCCCTCTTTGCAATGCTATGCTGTTTTTGTTCTTGTTGATTTTTGTTTATATACTGGTCAACTTACCCGCCGAGGGCCTGTATTAAAATTTAACTTGTAAGTTGTAACACAATAATAAAATAAAATACACGGTGCTGTTAATCTTTTTAACAGCCATGAATATTTTAATTATAAAATGAAAAGCCCATGTACATTTTTAATAAAAAAAAATTGTTAATTGAATGTTGCTATAAATCTTTAAAAATATTTTTAATAATAATTAAAATCTGAAATGACAAAATAGGATAGAAACATATTATATTAAGATTTTCTATTTGAATAGATGTTAATATTTTCTTAACAAAAATTATAATTTATATTTTATTAAAATAAAATAATATGTTACTATAATCCATCATTTATTAAATAAAAATTAATAAACAATAAAAATAAAAACAGGTCTCTTCAAATTTTTCAAAAAAACAAATTGCATAATAATTTTTAAAAAGGAAAAGAAAATAGATGATAATATCAAAATAAATAAATAAGTTTTCTCCTTATAATACTTTTTGAAACAACAATTATTAAACTATATGACAGTTTTTATGTAAATGTATTAAATGTACAAGAATAATATATTGGGGCATTGTTTTAAAATACTTTTGGCAATATTATCTTATCCTACTAGGTAAATTTTGAAATCATTTATTGTGAATTCTTACTTAGTTCAAGTTTCATACTAAAACTAGTCTAAATTATCTTATAGGATATGATTGATTGAAAAAAGTCAAAACACAACTCGATCAAACTATTTAAAACTTAGTTTGATCTTAAAAATAAAGTTATTTTCATTTTAGTGCTTTTTTAGTAGTGAGATGACAACGTGTACGAATTAGCTTGGGTCAAGAAGATTAATTCATTAAACTCATAACCCAAACCATCAAGTTAGTTCTTTAATAATTTAATTTTTTTGGTAGTATTGTATTTAATTAGATTTCAATAAAAGTATACATTCTCGGTAAAGTAATCAAATGATATTTAAAGAAAAAAGAAACAAATCATGGAGGGTTGTAAGAAAAAAGTTTGTTGATATTAAAAAAATGTTATAATCTCATTAGAAAACAAAGTAAAGATTGAACTATATTTAATAAAATAAATTATGAATATATTTTAGCATTTGATAAATTAATCCAAGACTTATTGGATTGAGATCTTGTTTTGCCTTAGGTTTCAAATTAATACAGGTTTGAGTTGATTATGTATGATTGGTTGATTAAACAAGTTGAAATGCAACTTGGTCATCTCAACAAAATCTCAGTTAAATGTAAAAAAAACAAGCAAATGTTGTTTCAATACTTTAAAAAATTATCAAGAAGATAATGTTTTGGATTAATTCAGGTTAATCTACCACGCATTTGACTTAAATCATAAACTTAGGTGGGTTTGACAACTTCATTTTCAGATTATTTTTTTATTTAATTATATCATAATAAAAATAAACATGCACAAGATAACAAAAAATATATATTTTAGGAAAAAACAAAAAAATCTTGAAGGGTTATAAAAAAGAATGTTTGTTAATATATAAAAGAAAGTATAATAATAGTTGAAAACAAAATAAAATCAAATAGTATTTTAATAAATAAATTCCCAAGTAAATCTTTTAATTAATCTATTTTAATAAATTTAATTTATAATTATATAAAAACATATAAAAAGACAAAAACAAGTTAGGTTGTTGGGCTTAATAGGCTAGCTAGCTTGGTCTATAAAGAAGGCTAAGCACTCATCTAGACCTCTTATATATTATTTTTCTATCATCATATGCCCAATTAATTAAAACAAAACATATATTAGCAACTCATATCATCTAGCAGTTGACTTTCCATCCATAAAATTAAAACAAAACATATATTAGCAACTCATATCATCTAGCAGTTGACTTTCCATCCATAAAATGTGCTTGAAAGTTGGGTCATATCTCAAATATCTAAGAAAGACATTTCAATCTTTTTTTCCAATTAAAAACATCTAAAAAACACATTATGAAGACCTCAATAAACTTGTTTTAGGTTTAAAATTAACATATAATTGGTTACAAATATTAACACAAATTAAAAAAAAATATCTAGCCTTAATTTACCTTTTATAGCAATATAAAAAATTTAAACACCTAAATACAATTTCTTTCATTTAATAAACCTATCAACTCAGTTGTGTCAATACCTATTTTCTTTTGTTTCCAAAATATTACTAAATAACAACTTTCCTTTTCTTTCATACTTTTCAGCAATTCTTTCCTTTGTCAAACAAGGAGATTTAAGTGTGAATAATATTAGTTTTTTAACGAAACTATAACCCCAAATACTAAAGGGAATTTGGAAGAATAAATCGAAACTAGGTGGACTAAAAAGGATTTTTCCACCTAAACTTGAGACTGACAACATGATTTTCTCTTATTTTACAATATACTCCTTTGTCTTTTAATTATATCCTTCCATTGAAAAGTAAGACCATATATCATTATCTTGGACTCTAATCAAGTCTAAGAATTGGAAGAAAAAACCCCCTTCAAATCCATAAAACATAGAAACTAGATTAGTGGACATCGCGACACCACGGGCCAAACCAATTTGTTTTAACATGACAAAATTTAGGAGATGATCATATTTTTAAAGAAGTAAAATAAATTTCATAATTAGATTAAATTTTAATCAATTTGACAATACGATAAAAAATCAGGCAACAATAACAAAAAAATAATGAAAAAATAATGTCTTAGACAAAGCTAGGTTAACACACAAAATCTATGGCCTGAACATGAGATATATCAAGATTATGTGTTTGTTGAGAGTTATAGATCATGAGTTTGGAATAATTTATTGGAAAAAATTGAAAATCGATAAAAATAATATTGCAAAAATTGAGACACAAATATAGATCAAGATATTTAATAGCACAACATCAATTGTTTGCTTGATTGTGTTTAATGAGTTTTTTTTTTAAAAAATGAATTTGTAATAGAAATTGAGAAGCAAAAAAAATATTGAATAAGATAAAGGGGAAAACAAATACTACGTTATATTGTACATATATATATATATATATAATAAATTAAGTTTTTGTTAAAAATAAAAATATTAATGTTATATATATATGTATAATTATAGATGAATCATAGTGACCTCCTAAAGAATTAAAGACACTAATATAATTAAAAATTAATTGTTGTTTAAAAATATAATAAATAAACCAAAAAAAATACATAAGAGGGTATTAATTAAAAAACAAACTTAAAAATTAGTTAAAAAAAGACAGGCAAACAACAAATCCCTTGTTATGAAAAATAACATGTCATTTGTCACCCTAAATTCTTGTCATCACTGTGGTGGCTAGAAAATCGATCCTACTCATTTTTGTATCAATTAATTATTTTTGTTTTTAAATTATTTTTAAGTGGTGATATCAAAAATTATTTTTTTAAAAATAAAATAAAATTATTTTAATATATTTTTAAATAAAAAACACTTTAAAAAATAAATTCAATCACACTACTGAACATGTGTTTACTTATATAATTTTACGTGTTGCATGATTCCTAGGCACCTAAAGGCCTTTTTGGACTTTATGCCTGACCAAGAACCACCAGAATCTGCTTCGTTACTCTTTTTTAAATTCCCAAACGACCAGGTCGCTCTGGTCTTTGCAAAGTCCAATTATTTATCTTTTGACCCGCTCGGTCCGTTACGCGTCCAGCACCAAGTTGTGGAATAATTAGCCACGCTTGATTCTTGCATGTTTGTCTATATATATAAACTTCAAAGCTAGAAATAAAAGTAAACGGCAACAAGGTCTGATTAACTTTTGTTTGTGAAACAATTTGAAAAAAAATTATTTTTATTTTTCATTTAAAATTAAAAATTTTGGGTGTTTTTAGATTATTTTGATGTGCTCAAATTAAAAATAATTTTTAAAAAATAAAAAAAATCATTTAATATATTTTTAAACAAAAAAACTTTAAAAAACAACCACAACTATATTCCCAAATAGACAAGAAGTATTAACGATGGACAAAATCTTGATCATCGTGGTCGCTAGGGTAGAGAGTTTACAGCTTCTCCGACCGAGTCAAAAATAAATGCATTGACCATCGAGAAGCCTACAACGACTGTAGGTTTTGCTCCGAAACCACTGCATAAACTTGTCTTTATGCATTTAATGTATGTTGTCACTGTCTCCAAAAAAACCATATTCCAAGAGTTGATAATCCAAAACTAAATGCAACAACAATGGCTACTTGTATGATTATAAATGATGAAAGGTAGTCCAAACCATTCAGAAATTACCATTTAACTTGGATTCTTGGTTTAATTTATTTGGATTTTTTTAATTAGACTTTATTTGCTGGGTTCAGATAATGTTATTCATTGTGCTATAAGCTTAATTATTTGCTCTAGTTAGTGTTCTAGTACTTAAATCCTATTTTTATGAATTGAATAAAATTTTGCAGAATTGCAATTTGCCAGCCCTTTTGTTTTTTTTTTCTCTTTTTACAAATTTTCTTCTTTCTTTGGACTCTTCTTCTTAACTTATTGCTTCATTTTCAAAATTCTTTTGTCTTGCATTAATTTCGGTATTAAAGCACAGACTTTTAATTGTTCTTTCAATTATTTGATCCCTTGGGACTTGTCAGAATCCTTATGATTCAACACAGTTACTGAGCCCTAAAAATTATATAAAATCATCGTCAACAACTGAAATTTTTTAATTAATCTCTCTATTTACAACCTAGATTTGGAGGGGGGAAAGAAACGTTCATCTTCAAGCAATTTCTTTTTGTGTTCGTGCAGCTACTGACTATACCACAAGTTAGAATTGTTTGAATGAATTTTTTTTCCTATAGAATAAACGAGTTGATCGGCCCGCTTCGTTGGGCATTTTTATCTATGTAGAAAATTAATTGATTTTATAAATGTTGTATTTTGTTATTTTAATATATAAGTAGTATATTGTAATTGATAAAATCTGTTAAAAATAGTTTTTTTCAACCAAAATGTGATTGAATATTGCTATTGCTAAAAAACTTTTGATAAAATTTGCTAAGAAAGTGAAATGATTTATTAGCAATTTGTTGTCACGGATACTCTGGTTAAAAAAACAAAACAACAAAAGAAACCCGGTTAAAAAAGAACAACTGAGTTGGACAGTAAAAAAACAAAAATACATGTGAAAAAAAAGGTCACCGTTTCTTAAAAGGAAAAAACAAAGGGTCTAAAATATAAATTTAAATTCAAAGACAAATTTTTTTTATAAGATTTATTCATTATATTATTATATTAAATATCTTGAAGAATGCCGATATTAATTTTTTTTTCAAGAAATCGTAGGTCATTTTTTCTCTCTCTTTATATATTTTTAGGCGATAATATTAAATAAATATTAAACACATATACTTAGTCTCACATATTATATAGTCTGATCGAAATGGGAAGTGATTTTTATATTTTTTAATTGTAGATAACCTAGGTAAATTTGTTAAAAAAAAAACAATATGAGTTGCCTTTTCTCCCCAGTAATATTAGATCTGACACATTATAAATAAAAACATTGCAATATTTTTCAAAAAAGGAATATATATTTTTTGCGTGCTATAATTACTTATTTGCTGTCTAAAAAGAACAGTGTAGTCGAAACAGAAAGTGCCTCATATATTTTTTAATTGTATATAATCTAGGCAAATTTGTTAACCTTTTGTTTTTTTGAGTTGTATTTTTTCTCGGGTAATATTAGATCTTAAATATTAAAAATCCATTTTTTTTCTTCAGAAATACACTTGAACAAAAGAGCACAAAAATAAAATTCGAAGCCAATTTTTTTTTATTTTATAAGATTTATTCTTCATATTATTATATTAAATGTATTTAAGAATGCTGATATTAATTTTTTTCTTGCAAAAAATCCGAGGTTATTTTTTTTTATCTCTTTATATATTTTTAGGCGATAATATGCAATAAATATTAAAACATATAATAATGAGTTGTCTGCCATTTAAAAGGAACAGTTTAATCGATACAAAAGTGACTTGTATCGTTTTTTAATTGTAGGTAACCTAGGTAAATTTCTCTATTTTGTGTTCTTGAGTTGTCTTTTATTCCCAGTAATATTAGATATAAAATGACTATTGCTATTATTGCAAAAAAAATTAAAATTATAAAATTTTAACGGAAGAAAAAACACTTCAAAACATTAACAAAAAAGTAAGCAAGAAAAAAATATTATTATTATTATTATTATTATTATTATTATATTATTATTATTATTATTATTATTATTATTATTATTATTATTATTATTATTATTATTATTATTATTATTATTATTATTATTATTCTAATTAATGAAAGTGGCAGAAATAAATCAAAGAAAAAAAAATCGATGGAAAATAAAATTATTAGGAAAAACGTAACAATTATTTGATAAGCATTAAAATTTAAACAGGGATATTTTATAAGATTTATTCTTCGTATTATTATATTAAATGTATTTAAGAATGCTGATATTAATTTTTATGTTGCCAAAAATCCGAGGTAATTTTTTTTTATCTCTTTATATATTTTTAGGCGATAATATGCAATAAATATTAAAACATATAATAATGACTTGTTTGCCGTTTAAAAGGAACAATGTAATCGAGACAAAAGTGACTTGTATCGTTTTTTAATTGTAGGTAACCTAGGTAAATTTGTCTATTTTTTGTTCTTGAGTTGTCTTTTATCCCCAGTCATATATTACAAAAAAGTCCCAGGGGGGCAGCCTGGCGGCAACAGGCCTCGCTCTCATCCATGGGAGCGAGGTTCGAGTCGTCCTAGCGCCCTATCCCAAACCTGTAAGAGCTTGGGACAGCCGGGGGTTTACGCATGCTCTAGGCCCACAAAGTGCGCTTTCCGGGTCATGTGGTTCCCACGTTATCCAAAAAAAAAAATATTACAAAAACAATTAAAACACTTAAAAACATTAACAAAAGAGTAAGCAAGAAAAATATTATTATTATTATTATTATTATTATTATTATTATTATTATTATTATTATTATTATTATTATTATTATTATTATTATTATTATTATTAATGAAAGTGGCAGAAATAAATCAAAGAAAAAAAATTTGATGGAAATAAAAATCATTAGGAAAAATGTTACAATTATTTGATAAGCATTAAAAATTTAAACAGGGATTTAAATCATAAATCAAAAGTTGAAGGGCTGAAATGAAAATCATATTTATTATCAATTTCAATCCAAGGATAAAATTGCAAAAATTAAAACCTGTGTACCGAATTTAATGACCAATTTGGACCCAATCCGGAAATAAGGGTTCCAGGACCGAAGTGAAAGTTGCACTTTAATTAATTTCAACCTGAAGGACGAAATCGCAGCAAATTAAAACTACTGTAACAGAAGTGAAAGGTGCAGGAAAGGAAATTGCAAGTTCAGGGACCGAAGTGCAAAAGGTAACAAAACGGGGGCCTCTCCTGCACTTTTACGTGCAGGAGAGAGAGAGAAACGCTGCCGCCGTCTTCAACCGGCTTCCGCCGCGTCCACGGCCACCTTGTAAAAAAACGCGCCGCACCGGGAGGAAGACCAAGCAGAGGCGCACCGGATTCGACGTCGTAAGACCATTTCCGTCCACCGTATAATACCGCACGCGCCGCTTGAAGGGGGCGTCAGGGGGGAAACCGTAAGTCGCGTGGACCGCACGCGCCTGACAGATTTCAGAAAATATATAAATAATAATGGTCAGTTATCGTTATGTCCCTGCCCGTAATTAATGGATTTTGTTTTATTAGGGGCTATAACCGTCTTTAGCCATTTATAAAATAAAAAAAAGGGGGTGGCGGGCCGGACCGGACCGGACCGGTCCGTACGCGTGCAATTACGCCCGCACCCCTCAGACAACACGCTATTTACCCCTCAGCCAGACCATGTTTTTGTCCTATTAGCAGGGCTGAAGTTGCCAATACACTGTTCATAGAAGCAAAAAAAAAAAAAAAAGACAGACGAACAGCCGCGACGCACGGCCGAGAAATGACCAGTCCACAGTGCCATTGGGTCTGAGGCTACAGTGAACGAAAACCCGAGCTGTTTTAGCTATGTTAGTAATAGTAAAGTAATAGTAATAGTAACTGCACGAGTAACTTATATACAGGGATTTTCACTGTATATAATGAAAATAAAAAAAAGGAAAGAATGAGGACTAAAGAACAGTAAATAAAATGATGAGATGGAATTGAAAAATGAAACTCAATTAAGAAAACGAAACTCGAGGAACCTGATTCATCTCATCAACCAAGAAGATAGATTGAACATTCTCTGTATTTGTTCTTTCTCGTTTCACATTGGGCCCAATACAGACCATGAGTAAGTTTGGAAAAAATCTAAATTATGGCTCTAAGAAAAGGCTGTTTACAGCAGTTTTGTCAAACAGATTTCATCAATAGAATGCCCAATTGGATATATTGTCAATTAAACCTACAAGTTCATGTATTTTACTTTATGAGGAATCTGGTGCAATAAGAAAGAAAAAAGAAGACCAACTTGCAGTGAAAATTCCAAATGCTTGAGTCGAACAAGCTTATTGAAAAACAAGTTATTGAACATGTTTGAAACTAACCTGAAGGGCAATAACTACGAATGAGTTTGCAGGAAAAGTCTCATTTCATCTGAAACTCGCATTATTGAAACTTTAGTCAAGTGCTAGCTACTAGAGCTAAGAGTAACTCCAACCTGGTGTGAGAATGGAAAGGTACATACAAGTTCACAGAATGATTTAAAGCTCATTGACAGTATTGGAGTGGCTCAGTCATACCTGGAAGATCACAATGTAGTTGGTCACTAAGAGCCATGGAAGGTGACATTTCTATATTTGAGTTAATTCCATTTGAAGAACTGCCAGCCACACACCATCTATTGCCAACAGACAATGAAAGGACACGAGTTGCAGAAAGAGAGCATAATATTACAAGTCATCAGTATTCATGTTTAGCAAAATTTGCACCATGATATGTTTGTTTATTGAGAAATATATAAGCCAAGCTACTATCACCACAATGCTAAGATCACCACGACCCCAATCCCATTATGCCATCAGCATGCTTATTGTAAAGGTCACTGGTTTCCATATTTTAACAATAAAAATAGCACATTGAGGAGCATGTTCACTTAGATTGCTAAATGATATGATGTCCACACCAAGAACGCCATTGCTAGCACTCATTTCAACATATTGTTTCTCATAACACACATTTTTCCTTTTGATCTTCAAAATTGCATTCTATATCACACTTGGTAAGTGCTTGACAAAACTTTGGATCCTATATATATATATATATATATATAAACACTAAACTTTATTGGAGAGGAATATTAGAGACCCGGTGAAGTTGGAATTAGAACATGACAATATAGTAGACTGGTGATGACTAGCTTATTGTATTCAGATAGCAAAAGCAATATTAATGAGTTGAAAGAATTACAGAAGCACGTTGGAAAATAAATAAATCATCCTCCTGTTTAACAACACCGTGGTGAAGTTTACAGGTCCTTAAGAATATGACCCCTAATCTCAACTAATTACACCATAGGACTACATTGATGCCAAAAAAAACCAATCTAAAACCCCACAACGACTTAAGCTTTTTTTGTTTTCTTCTTTTTCTAATTGAATAAACTGAAAAGAATAAAAGATATTTCTGTCATATTGAGTTGAATTTAATATGCTAATAGTTTTGCTCTTTATCTCCAATTAATTAATAATGCAATTGACACTTCAAAGTCAAAACATTTTTGTCTACATTCAAATTCTAACAAAAAATAAAAAAGACGTGGTGCCTGCCACACTGCTCACAAGAAGCAGAATGAACATAAGTAAGAAACACTATTGTTGGTATTAACAATAACTTCAAATCTCTGAGGCAGCGTCGGGATCCATAGCCTCGTCCTCTTAATAACCACCACCATCACCAGAAAAAAAAAAAAAAAAAAACAGACTGCATTACTATTAACGAGAAATTAATTAATGAATTAATGTGATTACCCATTGATAAGGAGATCGTCGTGGAGTTGCATGCGAGCGTCCAGTAGAGCGTTATTAGCATTGAGTCTCAGGAGAAGGCAACGCGCATTGGAGAATGTGGTAGAAGAATTTAGGGGGGAGAGATAGATCGATGATATGAGGCAGAGCCAAAACTGTCGTGGAGAAAGGCGGTTGCATTGGAAGAGACGTCGTGTGCTACGGAGTTGATGTAATAATAATAACAATATTACAATTGAATTAGAAGGATGACGATTTGAATCAGTCGTGTCATGAGTGAGTGAGTTAGAGATGAGTAGTAGAAGTATTTAACATTCAAAAAATGGTCGACCTGGTCGAGGATTGAAAATTGAAAATCTCAAGTTAGTCTCCAACTATAGTCTAAATCTCAATTTAGTCCCTAAATTTAGGTATGGAGAGATTCTCAATTTAGTTCTCTTGAAAATCTTCTTTATCAATAAATAACAATAGTATATTATATCAAGCTTTCTGCTTAGAGGCGTCGAATTCTTCCATATACTGTAATACTTGAGTTCCGTTGAAAATATAAAATCACCCAAAGGGCTCAATTACATTGTGATATCTGGCTCATTAATCAGAAATACAACCAACTTTATTATTTTATCTTTAAAGGACTCAATTAACAACTTTCCGATTATTTAAGAGCTTGACTGACAAAGAAATTTCAATTGGGAATCCTTAATTTGAAGGAAGAAGTTACTGCCGCTCAATGTTCAAAAGCGGAGTGGGACTTGTTGAGATGAATGTAGCAGTGCGTAAGGATGCCAAATGAATAAAAACTGATGAAATTTTTAAAAGGTTCAGGGAGATTATGATTTCATCTAGCAACTACAATGTTATTAAATCTTTGCATTTACTAACAGAACAGGGATGATACGCGAATACAGAACATTACAATATTTAATTCTGCATCGCAGGAAAAAAGAACTACCACATAAATGAAACTACTGCATATATGGTTGGTGTGAGGATCGCGTTCCAGCACCCATATAACTGCCGTAATTAGGAGGAGCTGCACTGTATGAGGAGGCGGCAGGAACCCTGTCATCTTGAGGATTGTAGTACATCTTTTGATCATTAGCTTGCTGGCCATACGCAGATTGGCTAGGAATCTGATATTCATATGGATTTGGAACAGTATGAGGATACCTCTCAGGCAGCATCCCAGGGAACGCTGTCCAAGGAGGTGGAGCTCGCCAACCACCTGCAGGACCAGTGGCAGCACCTCGTAATCCACGATAGCCTCGATTAGGTTTTGGTTTCTTTGATTGGTAATGCTTGCCAAAATCACCTGCCCTCTTCTTATCAGATTTTGATTTCTCCAATTGAGCAAGCCTTTTCTGAAGTGGATCAAGTGGGTAGTCAGCTTCAAGCTTGTACTCTTCGACACACCTGATGACTACCTTCAGTGCTGCAAGCTCTAGCGCATTTCCATCAACCTGTGTAGAACGAGCAAGTCACAAGGTATTAATCTGTTGAAATATACTAGCAACATTCACTATTTCCCGTACTTTTTCTTCGAGCAGAAATGTACCTGTACACCTGCACCGCCTCCTGAGTTTCCACCCTTTCTTTGTGTGTTCTGTGAGTTTCTTCTCAAATCCTTCAAGTATGTCTTCAGGAGGGGAACAGGAGGGAAAACTTCAGTAAGCTGGAAGGCATGGATAAATCGAACAGCATCAATTTGTTTCCCATCATTGAGCAATGACTCAACAACATCTGCAAAGATAATGCAGACCGGTAAATTCAAGACAACAATTTAACAGCCCAATTAGAATATTAGAGTTGAACTGATTGCAAGAGTCCATATTTGGCCAATAATTATAGGGCTCCTAAAGTAATGACGAGTATGAAACATCCTATGGAAACAATGGTCCAGTCTCCACTCTCCTCAGGTCAGTTAGTTAAAGAACACCAACCTGGTATTTTGTGTGTTAAACCAAGAGAATGGCAGAGCTCAGGTGCTTGCCTGCGCTGAGCAATTACAAGAACAAGCTTGCAGAGTTCTTCTTCATCAAACTCCGAAGTAATTCTAAAAGTTGAAAGGAGCTGCAAGAATGCTTCTGCTTCCAATGGATCTCCATTGGTAGCATCAGTGCCCGCACTAGCCAACTTAGGCTTCCATTCATCAGCAAATGCCTTGGCTTGCTGCTTTATTTCAGGGTTTAGAAGGTGATCAGCACCTGGGTCAATTCTTGCCAATAAGGCAGCCATGGCTTCCATAAATATAACACAGGATTTGCGCATGCCCTGAAGGGCAGCATCCTTCTTATCCATTTGTTGGGTGGTTTCAACTGGAGGATAAAACCCCTCTAGTGAATCCAGCACCAAACGGGCTGGTTCAGTTGCAATTTCTAGTGCAACAGAAAGTTCATCACGGATGGCATATAAATTTTTTTGATTCTCCATGGCAAAACTCAGAAGCCCCTTTGCATCCATCTGCTCGCAAAATTGTTTGAGCTCTGGACGTGGCTTGACATCAGCAGCCACACCATCAGCATTTTCACCCATTTTTTGAGAATACTCCCCTGGATAATTTATTTCAGCAAGAGAGCTGCTTACCTTTCTGTTTATGTTATCTCCACCATCAATGCACTCCAAAGAGCTGGGCTGGTGATTAGCTCGTGCCTCTGCGATGACAGAAACAGCAGCATCTTTTAGCTCCTGTATTCGATCTAGGAGTTCTAGTTCCTTAGTGACAACAGCCACCTCTCTCTCAGCAAGCAATGCACGAGTTTCAGCTTCTTTGTCTTCATATTCTTTCTCCCTAGCTTCTAGCTCTTCAGATTTTTTCTTCAACACAGTCTCAAGGTTGCGGAAATGTTCTTCAATTTCCATCCACTGAACCTTGTCCTCAGAAGAATCCTTGCAAGCTTCTAGCTCATGTAATGCCCTCCCAAGCTGTTCTATCAGAGAAGATCCCGCATCATTCTCCACAACTTGCTCAAAATTAGCCATCACTAACCGAAGAGGATTTGCTTAGTGGATTTCTAAAGAATGCAGGAAAATATCAAAAAGAATAAGAAACAAGAATGTCACGTGCCCAATTTCAAGTGAAAAGGAAGAGGAAAAAACAGATGAAAATACACTTAATGATTTGGAGTTTTAAGCTCAGATTCCTACCAATCTTGAAGCTCATGATTGACAATTTCATGGAAACCTCCCTCTTTTTTCTTTATCCTCAATCAATTTTAGTCTTCCTTTTAAGTTTCTAGCCTTTTATGTAGATTTTTTTCATTCATTTATTCCCTATGTCCGTCATCATAAGGGCACAATTCGATGCCAGCAGCCAGTGAACCCATCTGGGTTTAGACACAAGCAAGCATTCAAAATGTAGAATTGCGACAGTCAGGTTTCCTTCATCACACAATTTTGCATCATTACGGTCAGATTGTTTGAAACATATTTTATATATCTTTTCATGAGGATACCATTTTATCCAGAAAACAACAAAAGAAAAGCCTATAAAACAACCTTTCAAACTTAAAAGAGGTCACTTAAGGAGCAAAAGGCACAACAACATGTTAGAGATGAAGTTACCAGCCAATATATGACTATGCCTAGCGCACTATGACATGGATTAACAAAAACAAATCCTCTAAAAAGAACATGATCAGAATATATCCCAGCAGAGATTTTGACTAAAATTTTAAAAAAAATGTCAAGGCGCATCAAAATGTAGATAGGTACAAACACTGTTATTAAGTATCCCCATACCAACTAAATATTGGTCATGTGTCACGGTATTACAGGAAGAAGAGTAGGCACATAATTGAAGTCACCATTTATAATATTTGAATACAAATGCCAGAAGGTTTTCAAGCATATAAGTGAATCTTCTCATTGTCAAAGTATAAAGTTTGGACATTAAATTATTCAAGTAAACATCAAATTTCATTCCAAATTGGTGATTCAACTACTTTTCACATCACACAGATGAACAATGCTTCATCATTCAACTATATCAGTGATCTTAATGATTATCAATGCAACACCTTAGTTTCTTAATGTGAAATGCAGGCAACGTTTTCTGAATTTATATCCTAACAAAGTCTAATGCCACTTAAATCAGTTTTTGCAGTTTTGGTTCAGAGGAAAGAATCCAAAAGGCTTCTTGTTATTTTTATATGAAATCAGGTTTCAACTGCTTTACAAACTTGCAGGACAAAATATGAGTTTCTACTTGTTTACGAAACTTTACGATGTGATAGAAGTTGTAAACGAATTTAATATTTATACACAGCATCCAATATACTTTATGTACTTTAGAAGGTGTGCACAAAGAAAGTTACTTGAATGTATGATAGACATTTAAAGGAAGGCAAATAGCCATACTAGTAGGCAAACTTTTCCCCTTGAGCTTCAAGATCATCACTTCTCATTTTCTCAACCCAAATTATAGCATGCATGAGCATCATATATATTTATTTATTTTACAACAAATGCATTGCAAGAGAAACAATATGACAAAGAAAAGCTTCATTATTTATAATTAGATTGGTTGAAAAACGAAACAGTTATCAAGCACATGCATAATGAAAAGGGTCATCCCCATTTCCATTCCATCTTCCCCTATACCAAACCAACAAAGATAATCAGTTGACATACCATTAGTAAACTAATTCCATGCATAGCATTTATAGGTGAAAATGTCCCAAGAAAGACTTTAATTTTATAATTCTTATTGCAAACTTCAAAACCAAAAAGAAATCTAATTCCAACAATATAGTTAAACAAACAAAGAGCTAGAAATAAAAAAAATGCATTAAAAAAAGAAAACTATTATAGGTCGACAAGACAGAGAAAAGAAAAAAGTGAATAGATAAAATAAAACACCTTTTCATTTCAGATGATAAGAATTCAATGATGAGTTAATGAAGTTCGTTCTTCTTGATTTTTTTTCCAAGGACTACGAAGAACCCTAACACCTTCCCTCTTGGTTCTTATGTTATTTATTCATTGTGGGCCCATTTTTAATTCGTAAAGTCCACAATTTATATTGGGTTGAGGTCCATATCTCTATCATACAGTAGGCGTTGTTTCATTATTTTCGTCAATGTTTTATTTTTACTTTTTTAGGTTTGTAATAGTTTACTTAGACATAAGATTTTTTTATTTTTTATTTTTTTATTTTTACATAAATCTTAACTAAGTGGCTTCATCTTGAGTTTTTCAAATCTAACTCTCTATCTAACTAGGCTCAAAAATTTAATTATTTTAGAGTTGACTCATTACAACTCATTTGATGTATCAAGTTCAAAGGTAACACGGATGATCAATTAAAAATATTATTTGATTTAAGAAAAAAGCTCGAGCTGATTTTTTTCTTGAATATTGAGATGGCAATATATTGAATTAACTTTGGTTTTATTACTTAGGTTTGTAATAGTTTATGTTTTTGAATTTTTATTTTTTTATTTTTCATAAAATTCAACTAAGTGGTTTCATCTTGAGTATTTCAAATCTTACTAGGGTCAAAAATTAAATTATTTTAAGTTGACTCATTACAACTCATTTGATGTATCAAGTTCAAAGGTAGTAACACGGATGATCAATTAAAAATATTATTTGATTTAAGAAAAAAAGCTCAAGATGATTTTTTTTTCTTGAATAGTGAGATGGCGATATATTGAATTGACTTAGGTTTTATAGCTTACTTTGTCAAACCTATGACCCGAGTTATAAAATCCATTAGGTTTAATATTTAAAAACAAGTCACTTTTTACTTAATTATAGGATAACAAAAATAGATACTCATAAAATTTAGAATCAATCAAATATCAAGATAAACTTATGGTGCTGGATTAAACTATAAGTTGCGTGAAATTTTCCACCCTCAAATGTTGTGGGCATTCAAAGTTGATCTCCAACAATAGAAACAATTAAATTTCTAGAACATAACTCCACGAACTTCTATATTTCATGCTCCAAGCTATGACAGGACATGGAGGTAAGGAGTAGTGATGTCAGGCACTGTCTCTTCAAGATATAAAACATGTTATAACAAGCATGGTGTTAGAAAAGTTGTGCTAGAAAGGTGAGGGGTAAAGGTGCCATGGTGGTTGTTTAGAAAATGACACCACATTGTGTTACAGAATAATATGAATCATATTTTAGAGTCTCACCTAACAGCTTAAACTTTTAGATGAGATGGTTCATTGACATGGTATCAAAGTTTTGTTAACCCAACGGTCACGAGTTCAAATCTCATCATTCTTATTTTATTTGATAAAATAAGCACAAAATAGTGTGAGTCTGTGCAAGTTTCAAGCCTAAAAAATTTTCACTTAAGGGGAGTGTTAAGGAATAATAAAAATCATTTCTTGGGGCCTCACCTAACAACTTAAGCTTTTAGGTGAGATGATCCCTTGACACATTGTACTGGTACTTGTTTGTTACAAGAAATTCTAGAGTTCTAATGTAGGAAAACAACAATTAAAGCTCTCTAGAAAAAGATGAAGCGAGAAACTATGGATGAAGTGCATCATTCAAAGTCTCACAAAGTGGGGGATGTGTGTGAAAGTTTTACCTTTCATGTTCAAGCAGTATGTTTTATAGGGACAAAGCAAAAGACAGTCTAGGGAGGAGTAACTCAATTCACCATAAAAAAACATGGATTTTCATACGTAACTGTTAACTAATGATTCATTCTCAACATGTGATCACATATCAAGAATCATTACATTAGGAAGCCAATCCAAACATCTGAAGATGTAATAAAATCAAACAAAGTAGAGATGGCTAACAAAAATCTTTAAGATGGAGCAAAAGATCTAAATCTTATAATCCCCATGCAAGGTCTTGAACTCCCAGGCCTAGCAAAGCCATAGATATATTGTAGACAAGGAAACTTGTCCAAAAACACACGAACAGAGCAATTGAAAAAAAAAATTACCACAATCTTTGAAGCAGGTTATCATTTTGGTAGTAACAAAGAAAGCAATATCAACTTGTCTCATCATAAATCAACTGCAAAATTACTAATGTCATCACTGATCTAGCATGCAAATCAGGTAAATGTGTTATAACACAAAGTCAGTTAATGGCATTTCATCTGATCTCGAAAAAAAAAGAACTGGAATTGCATCTCTCTCATTCTAAATTCCCCAGAATGCTTCCCAATGTCAACCCAAGTATCACCATCCATGTCCCAAATAAAAGACTGACACCCAACCTAATTTTAAATTCCAACCTCCAACTAAAGCTTTTAAGGAAACCATACTCATGTCAAACAAAGCGGTTATGTGCATCTCATGGCATTGTCTACTACAATTTCTAAGAACCAACCAAATGTTGATCCTGAGATTAACATTGTAACAATTAGCTGTACTAAAACAAATCCAAATAAGATAAAAACAATCACAAAAATCTAATTGAGCCTTGCAATTAGAAAATTATCTTGGCCCATATAATCAATAGAGAGGTTAATTATCTTTACTTCATTGCTTCCAGTTCAGAGGCTGTAGTATGTGGTGTGAGTAGATTTGATCAGATTGCAGTGTTTCCCTGAAGATAGTCAAAGATAGGACCATGGTGGCACTCATTGTTAAGAACAATTTATGGTTGCAATAGTGCCAAAGGAGGATGGTTTGTCATGGGACCGATGTCAAAGAAGATTATGACAATTGATGGACTTGTACCATGGAAAGGAAATAACGAAAAAGGTCAAATAAGAAAATGGGCCTATGGATGTTCTCAAGAGAATGGTTCTTCCATTGGAGGCCTTGCCAAGATGGTAGAGGTATTGAAGGTGGAAAGTTTCAAGTTTCTAAATTTGCAAACATGCAATAATCATTTTAATTTTGATTTTATATAGCGGTCTCACCCCCTCTTAATGTGAAAGTGATTGTTTCTATACAGTTAGCCTATCCACATGCCATGCCAATCATGGCATGAGCAATTAATTGCCAAGTAAGTTAGGAGTTAACAGGCATTGAATTTAAGATTACACTGATAAAATCACATTTAATAGTTGAAAACTAATGGACTTGGGCACAAATAACAAAATTAAGAAGTTTTAGGATTCTAACACAGTTCTCCCTTATTTATCCTATTCACAGAACAAGATTGGCATAAATGAAACGAGAAGCAACTGTACCTTTTTTCCCCACAAACTTGTCACTTCAACTACCCATATAATATTTCACTATTTCGACATCCAAGATAAACTTATGAATTTCTTCAAAATTGATGCTCAAATAGGAAACCCCTATAAAAACCTAATCATCAATTCTTAAGTCAATGTCTGAAAATATTTAAAGTTTGGAAAAGAGATCACACACATACAGGAATATATATATATATATATAAACCTCAATAATCATGGTTCCTAGCCAAGGTGAGCATGTTGTCGACCTTATAGCTAGTAATAAATGCCAATATTGTTGTGAGTGGAACATGAACAATATATATTGATTCCTATACTCAAATTCTCAGCAAGGACCAATGGCCTAGGGCAATGATATAATCCATCTTGCCAAAAGACTGCTAGTTAAAGACTTGAGAGCAACCATTTTCTACAATATTAACAAAAAGGACTTTCTAGGTTAATTCAAAAAATCACAATTCAAAAGGACCACAACTTGGTCGTTTCCTTTTAGTCTCTTTCAACTATCATGTTTTCTTGCTTAGAACTCTTTCACACAAAGTTTTCAGGAATTCAACTTATATGTGTCATCAACGATAACACACGCAAATAAAGACATGTTTTTTACTTTTGATTGCCAGTATTAAACTCGTGTATACTACAATCACCCTTTTCTAGATGAATCATTTCTCAGTATACAGTGCATGTTTGTTGATGATATTAAATATAAGAACTTTCATACAGCTTCAAACATGCATGACAATTAATATATTTTGTCACCTATGATGAAAAAGGAGTTCTCACTTACTCTCTCTTAAAGGTTTCCAACGTATTTACTTGCATTCCCTCCTATTCCCCTCAAAAAGGATTTGTATTGATTCGCACAACCCCAATCTCAAACTAAATTTAAACATACTATTTTCAAAACCTAAAAAGAGACCAAATGTCAATAGGTTGACATTACTCCAACATCTGAGCCCAAGGAAGAAACGAAAAACATAATACAAGGGAATTTTATGGGAGAAAAGAAATGAAGTTCAAATAACTAGAATTCATAATATCAAGGTAGCATAAAAAGCCTAGCTTGTACCCATCAATCAACCAAACAGGGAAGTTAGACTCGATTTGATTAGAATGCTTCAAAAAATTTATTATTATTTTTTATATATATTTATAATAAGTGGAGTCTTGGGCATTCTTCATTTTATATTGGAATTTTTGTTACACAAGGATAATCTTCATTTAATAAAACAAAGTTGATTATACTACATCACTTATTCTTAAGGCTTTTTATTAAGTGAATGCCTTGGACCATTGTCCAAATAGCTCTTAGCTTAAACCAACTCTAGGTTATATTAGATGATGACTAATATTAATTACAAATAAAACATTGTTTCTTTTTTGAGCTCTTAGAACGCACGATACATAACTCTTGCATGTTCATTAGATTCATTTTGCTTTTCACCATTTTTTTTATAATGTTATCATCAAATCTACCTCCAACTCTTTTTATACTCTTTTTTTGTAGCGCTGGTACATGATTATAAAAATCATTTGTGGCATCGTGTAGGCAGCATATCTAGTAGGCTCTTAACAAAGACCAAAACCACCGACTCTGACTCAATAACTCGCCCCCCTTCAGCCCCAACTCTCTCTCTTTCCCTGCCACCACTTCCACTCCATAAATATCCACCGCTTTTGATGATAGAGTTTTTGTGAAGAATTGTGGGTGGACTTCAATTATTGTTTTTGTTGACCAAATGGCTAGGAAATAGGCTACACAAACTCCAATTATGCCACCACCGTAAAAAACATTACATTTTGGTTGCAGTGGTTGTGGTGAAGAGGAGCAATGATTGGGGTTGTTTTGGTTTTTTTTAAAAAGAAGTTTTGAATAAGTGAAGAGATATTGAAGTTGATTGTAATGGCGATGATGTTACCATTGTAGCTGCGTGCTTTTTATAGTTAGAAATCGTAGAAGCTTCCTTCAGAGTTGACACTTGTATTATGGTAATAAAAAAAATGTTTGATTCTATTCCTTAACCCTAAAAATATTCCCCAGGTGTGATTTTTTTATGATTTGAAATTGAAATCTTTAATATATATATTTTTTCCTATTGAATGAATTAGTTCATTCAGATCTTTACGATAGTCCTTATTGTTCCTCTGACTCAAAAAACAACGTGATAGGAAAAATGCGGCAAATTCTTGAAGTTTTTTAGTTTATATATTTGTTTCTTGTAATCTAGTAATTTTATGTTTCAAAAACTCTATTTTCAAATTACTAGAATTCATAATACCAAGGTAGCATAAGAAGCCTAGCTTGTACCCATCAATCAACCAAACAGGGAAGTTAGACCCGATTAGATTAGAATGCTTCCAAATATCAAAAGCTTCTACTGCACCAAAAATCAAATAACATGGCGCATACTCAATTCCACCCCATTTTCTAACTTAATCATTCCAAGACCATAACCGCTAAAATTCCCCTTTTCCTATAACTAAAACACACCTCCTGCATTCAAGCTTCCACAAGCATAGCTTTAAGCCCAGATTGAAGCTTTGCTAACACTTCCCATCCATTTAGTCCCCAATTAGCACTGGTCCAAAACGTTGCCATGTTTGAGTTGGTAATTTTTTATACTAAAAGCCTTGGCATCCTAAAGCGTTTCAAATGAATACAAAATGAAGATGGCATGGAATCGCAGAACTAATCATCTGAGCTTGAAAGAAAGAACGGCAGTGGGTCAAAATAGTCAAAACTCTAAAAAAAGAGACCAGAGATGGAGGAAGCTTAGGCCTTGGTAGTCTAAATTGGAAACCCTAAAAAAGCGAACATTTGACGAATTGAGCAGCAGTTGGATTATGTTGAAGAATTAAAGATAAAGAGAAAAACCTAAGATATATCATCAAATAAAAGGAGAATATCTTTACCTGTCTGTTGAATGCAGCCAAAGCGAGAATGAAACTCCCAACTATATTTCTGCTATTCTCATCACCATCGTCATCATTATAGTCGTAGATTGAGAGAGGTTTTCTTGTTTTTTTTTTAATTCACATTATTTTTGAAAAAGAAAAGGAAAAATCAGCAAAAGATTTTCTTTCTTTCGCTTGGTCTCCGTCTTTGCAATGCTATGCTGGTTTTTTGTTCTCGTTGATTTCTGTTTATATACTGGTCAACTAGGGTTTGTATTTTAACTTGTAACAATAATAAAATTACCTTTAATATAAATTGCTTAGAAAAAACATTGTAGCAATCCGCTGTGTTTTTCCTATGCCATTTAGTGCCCGCTTGGCACTGTGGCTGAACCATCATTTTGCTAAAACTTAATTTTTTATTTTTATTTTAAATGAATATATTTTGGTATTTTTAAATTATTTGATGTGCTGATATCAAAAATGATTTTTAAAAAATAAAAAAACATTATTTTGATGTATTTCAGCATGAAAATCACTTTGAAAAGCTACCGCAACCGTTCTCTCAAACAGGCCCTTAGATTATAGGTAATATTGGTACAGTTTTATTCCCCGTTATTTATATTATAGGTAATTTGTTGTGGTGGGTCTGGATGTTAATTGTCCAAATGTTTTTTTTGTTATTGTGAGACATAGTGCTTCCATAAGGTAAAGTAAAAGGGTTAGAGCAGGAAAGTTTTTTTTTTAATTTTATTATGACCCCCTACCTAATTGGTTGTCATTTGTCAATATTTTTTTAATTCAAATATTTTAAAAATTATGTGAAATTATCGATAGTGAAAAAATATACATGTGACTTGCCCTGCAATTCGCTATATTCAGAACCAAATTTTTTAACATGTAAAAAAAATCAAAACCAATTTTTTTACATGTAAAAAAAATACTAATGATCCTAGAATTTTTTTATGATATTATACATCTGGAAGAAATAATCAACCGACAAACCTTTGGATTATTTAGTTTTTTTATATATTCAATTTATTATGGATAAAGCATTTAAAATAATGATAACGATTATTTTAAAGGATTTACTCTTTAAAATATATGAGACTAATTATATATTTTGGTATTTATTTAATATTAATGCTTTAAAAAATATAAAAAAAATGAAGTTTTCTTTTAAATCTCTAATTAATTTAATCTCAGTGTTCTGAAATACTTTTAATATAATAATATGAGGAATAAATATTAAAAAAACATTAAATTTCTTTTTATAACAATAATGGTGGTGGGAGCGATAATATTATCAATAATAATTAATATTAAAATGTTAATTATTTACAACAATAATTATAATGGCAACTATAATAAATATGATAATATAACCATCATGATAATAATAATTAGAATAATACTCGAAATAATTCATCAGTCTGTGTTGTTGTTTTTTACAATAACTTTTGTGGCTTTTTTATATATGATATTTCAGATCTAATATTACATAAACAGAAAAGATAAAAGTCACATGTAGACAAAAAGAGTGAAAAATTTAGGCCAAATTATCTACGATGAAAAAATATATGAGCAACTTACCCTGCGCTTCGCCACAACCAAAACCAAATTTTTTAACATGTAAAAAATATGTTAATAGTCCTAGATATTTTTTTAATGCTATGCATCTAAGCAAATAATCAACCTACAAAACTTTCAATTATTTAGTATTTTTATATATTTATTTTATTATAAATAAGACATTTAAAATAATTATAAATAAATATTTTAAAGCTATTTTTTTGTAAAAATATGTGAGACTAATTATATTTTTTTATATTTGTTTAATATTAACACTTGAAAATATATGTGTAAAAAAAAGAACTTAAGTTTTTTTTTTAAATCTCAGATTAACTTAATCTTAATATTCTGATTTCTCCAATGGGAATTTTGATTTGTTGCAATTGTGCTCTTTAATTGAAAATAATTATATATATTGGTTTTCAATGTACTCCTTATTCTTTTGATTTTTGGTTTACTCTTGGTTCCTTTAATTATTTTGGTATTTAGGTTTTAATTTATTCTAATTAGGTCCTCCAATTGAAATTTGTCATATATTCTATATTTAATTTTGGTCCTTATTCTTTTAATTTTCTAAAAAAAATTACAAAAAAATTTGTTTTTAAAATATATTTATTTGTTCGGTCATAAGGTTTTTCTTTGTTTCAATTTTGTCTATCGATTGGAATTAATTATATATTTTGTTTTTCATTTCGATCCTTATTCTTAAAAAAAAATTATTTGATATTAATTCCTTTGGTTTTTTCAGTCCTTCTTGGACAATGTTTATTTTTTATTTGTATTTATACATCTATGATTTTAGTTTTTGTTTTTAAGTTTTTTTTAATTTTTTATTGGTGTTTTATTTTTATTCGGTTCAATCCTGAAATTTTAATTTATGTTGGTGATCATTTTATAATTAATATTTCTCCATTTTTCTCTTTGTTCTTTTTTTTTTGTTTTCTGTTTTTTTTTTTTTTTTCCAGATCAGATGATTTTATGGTTTCATTGTTTATGCAATAATAATAATAATTTTAGTGATTATTTTTATTGTTTATGCAATAATAATAATAATTTTAGTGATTATTTTTATTGTTTTTTTTTGTAAATATGTTTATCTTTTTTTTATTTTCGGGCAATATTATGATTTTAATTGTTTGGGCAATAATGCTGATAATAATTTTACTATTATAGACATGATAATGATGGCAATGTAAGGGTGGATTTTCAATGATGATTTCTTATTTTTGTAGATAGAAAATTACCTATTTATTTTTGTTATTTGATTATTGTAGGTGTTTTCACAATTTATATTTTATTTGTTGTGTTTAATTTAAATTGGATTATAAAATGAACTAATTCTAATACAGTGAATTTGATAATTCAGGTATCTGAATCTTCTTCATTTTATAGGAAACTCGCATTGCATAGGAATTCTACACATATTTATTATTTTGCTCAAATTTATATTATAATAAAAAAAATCTCACATAATTAATATTTTTTGTGTTGAAAAAATATGATTTCAACCGCGGTGAAGCGCGGGAAAGTGGCTAGTAAAATAAAATACACGGTGTTGTTAATCTTTTTAACAGCAATAAATACTTTAATTATAAAATGAAAAGCCCATGTACATTTTTAATAAATAAATAAAAAACTTGTTAACGGCATGTTGCAGTAATAATTAAAATCTAAAATGACAAAACAGATAGAAACATATTATATTAAGTTTTTTTATTATTTTTATTTGAGTAGATGTTAATATTTTCGTAACAAAAATTATAATTTATATTCTATTAAAATAAAATGATATGTTATTATAATCCCTCGTTTATTAAATAAAAATTAATAAAAAATAAAAATAAAAATAATGTCTCCTCAACTTTTTCAAAAAAAAAATTGCATAATAATTTTTTAAAAAATGAAAGAAAATAAATGATATAATATCAAAAACAAAAAAAAAGTCTCCTCTGTATAATACTTTTTGAAACAACAATTATTAAATTGTATGATAGTGTTTATGTATATGCAAATTATTTACAAAATATACATTTATCAATCTCATCCTTTCTCTTTCAAAAATTATAAAGAGACTATTAATGAAGAGAATTTTCTTACAACTATTAATTGCATAAAGTAATGACAAATGATAGTTGATGAACTCAAGCTATAACCTTCTATTGATCAAAATACCAATACCTTGCAGCACCAGAAAAAATAAATATCATTATAATTTGGATCAGGGCCATGGATGGGCTTTAAGAAATGAACCTCCTTCATAATCATAAACGTAAATGCTTAGCAATCATTCCTTGAATTACATGTAGATGATTGTTATTGTCCTAGTATAATTATGATGATCTTAGATCCACCTTGAATGTTGGAAGAGACAACAAACATATTATGGTGCTTGGTCAAAACTCATTCTTCTATGATGGACTTATTGATGTTGGACAAATTAGGGTTAAACAAATTTCTAATTCGAGTGATTTCACAAGAAATCGGATATGCATCACTTATGGTGATATAAATTGTTATAATATTAGATTGGTGTAAATACTTGTTATTTTTGTTCAAAGGCTACTTGAAATGCATCATTCATTAAAAATGTAAAGGAAAAATAGTAGTTGCATTGTTCAACCTTATCATGTTATTAAGCATAAAGGAAAATGATTCTCCAGCAAAATGTTGTTCTGAAACAAAGTTCTATAAAAACTCTGTACAAAAAGAAAAGCCAAAAAAAGAATGAAGGGTGAAAATGAAAATAGAGCTTTCAACATTCTTAAATTTCATGAAGGTTGCTCTGGTAGGTAAACATATGTTGTCCCACTATCCAGGACAATCCCATGTTTTCCATTAAACACTCTAGGATGTAGAGGCAATGGTTTTCCCCCAACGTCTCCTTCAAACCAATGTTGTAAAATAGATTGTCACCATCCCGAAACTAGAGTAAATATGTGAGAAGTGTTGAATTTATTTGCGAGGAAAGTTCAAGAAGTGTTATACCACTAAGGCAAAAATATTTAATGGCACACCTGCATATTGGGTCAGACTGTCTTTGTTAGGAAAGATCAAGATTATCCCTCAACAATTGGTATCAGAGTGTGGTTGCTCTCTTGACAGGACAAGGAGGTCGTTCTATTGACAAATCGAAGGACTAATTTAGAAGAGTCATCAACGCGATAGTTTGAGGAACTGGTTGCTAATCTGTGTATGCAAAAAACTATGGAGACAATTCGGGAAAGACTGACGCCTCTTGAGGGTTTGATGGGTCAAATTCCTGAAAATGAAGATTGTTCATTTCATGATAGATTAGTACTAGTTATGGATAGCAATGAAAGGATATTGGACAGTATGTTGAACTTACAGTAGAGATGAGTCAAAAGTTGCAGGTTGTATTTAAAGAGTTAGATGTCTTGAAGAAGGCAGTAGCATCCGTTGGGGGCAATGGAGGATCTTTTAATCCTAAGGTTCTAGAATCGAAGTCTTTTGATGGGTCCAGGAGTTCCAAGTAGTTGGAGAATTTTTTATCGGACATGGAGCATTATTTCAGCTTGGCCAAGATATGTGTGGATGACCAAGTGGACATCGTAGTGATGTACTTAATAGGTGACACAAAGTTATGGTGGTGAACAAGGTCCAAGGAGGACTTGGATGTTGGATGACTCATATTGGAGACATCGGAGAATCTAATGAAGGAACAATTTATGTCCAACAACACATCTTAGATCGCTAGAGAAGACTTGAAAAGTTAAGGCATGAAATATGTGTGAGGGATTATGTGAAGAGATTTAGTTCCATAATTCTGGACATTGATAACAAGTCAAAGGAAAACATGTTGTTCACTTTTCTGTCTGGACATTGATAACAAGTCAAAGGAAAACTTTGCCATAAGCATGGATGAATTTAAGCAGCCAAATTTGTCATTTGCCATTGCGGCTACCGATGGACCAACATATTTTAAAGCAAAGACTAGTAAAGGGATTGATGGGGATTCTGAATTTTCTTCAAAGTCTAAAGGGAAGGATGAGGCAAAAAAAAGGAATAAGCAATTCGGTAGGGAGAGCCCAAACTTGTTGCTAACGATGGAAAATCAAACTAAAAGGCAATCAGTAAGGGTTTGAAACAGAATTTACATTGTTTTCATTGCAAAATATCACTATGCTAGGGACTGCCCGAAAAAGGGACAAATCATTATTGTCTTTGTGGAAGATGGTTCAAGGATATGACATACGTAAATCTCATGTATGTCTAGGGGCTAAGATGAACTTTAGTCATATAGGCGCCAGACTGGAGGAAGGGGATATAGTTGGGCGAGACTGCCTTGGATAAGGTAGATTCGGACCTATTTTGTCCGCCTTATTAATGAAAGACCAAGGTGATAAAACCAAGATAAGGACGTTTAGCAGTTGAGACAAAATTCAATCGTAACTAAGTCAACCTTGGGGTAAAGGGCAAAGCGTGGCCTTGCTGCTTGTTGGCGGCAGAACTTTTGGAGTTTTATGCATCTTGACAAAAGACTGTTTATGATGGTGAAAACAATCATTCAAAATGTAGAATTTTTGACAGTTAGGTTCCCTTCATCACACAATTTTGCATCATTATGGTGAAAAATTATTTGAAACATATTTATGTATCTTTTCATGAGGATACCATTTTATCCAGAAAACAACAAAAACAATATTTGAACAAGCCTATAGAAGAACCTTTCAAACTTAAAAGAGGTCACTTAAGGAGCAAAAGGCACAACAACATGTTAGAGATGAACTTACACCAATTAAAAAAGAAGCTAAAACATATTGGTAAATTACTATGGCAATACACATAGATTATTGTGGATTGTAATAGTATATTATAATTTTACCCCTCAATACACCTCAATTTTAGCCTTCAACTCATGGGTATTTTAGACTTTTCAAGGGACCGGTTGACATTACAAGAATGTTTGAGGGTGTTTTTGTCTTTTTTGGGTTTTTGCATAATAAAATTACTATTCTACCCCTCAGTTCAAACAACAAGCAATTGTCTACCCAGGGGTATTTTTTATTTTTTACATTTTTATGCATAATTATAACCATAATACCCTCTAATAAGACTGGACTTTCACATTTTTTGAAAATATATAAATACGGATATGCCCTCAGAAAAGACAAGATCCAAGAATTAGTTGTAGGGGTGTTGAGGTAATTTACCATTTTATTATTATTTTTTTCAGCAGAATACTATTGACGCGTCTGATATACGCACCGACGATTTTCAGTCTCACGCTCCCTTCAAGCGGCGCATGCGGTGTCGTACAGTGGCTGTATATGTCCATTCGGCGTCTCATCGGAAGCGTCATCATGTCCTCTTCTTCATGGTGGCGCTTGTGGCGTTCCACGATGGCTGAACACGTGACAATGTTCGATTGATCTTTTTTTTCCTATTTTCTCTTTTCTGCACGCTAAATTACATAGAAGACCCCTATGTTTATGGTGTTTTCAGTTCAGTCCCTAAGCTTTTGATTATTTTGTATGGTCCTGATTTCTGTGATATAGGTTTTGATTTGTTTTCATTTTGTTTTTCAATTGAAATTGATTATATATTTCGGTTTCATTTCGGTCTTTATTCTTTTAATTTAAGGATTGATTTTGAATCCCTTAATATTTTTGGTATAGAAGTTTGGATTTTTTTCAATTTTTTCCTTCGATTGAAATTAATCATATATTTTGTTTTCATTTCGGACCTTATACTTTTAATTTTTGATTTTATTTTAATTTCTTTATTTGTTTATATATATTTCTGAAATAGTCCTTAGTTTTGTCCATATTTATATGTATATGCTCTTAGTTTTTGTTTTTAATTTTTATTATTTTCTCTTTTGTTGAGGTTGAATTTTTTTAATTTAGTCATTAAATTTTAATTTGTGTTGATGATCATTTGAAAATTCATATTTCTTATTTTTTTTCCTTGTTCTGTTTTAATATTATTATTTTTATTTATTCTTCAAGTCAAATGATTTTTTGAAGCTAATAATCTTTATTTTTTTTTATCAGTTATTTTATTTATTGTTTGCTCTTTATTTTATTTATTGTTTGCTCTTTTATTAATTTTTTTTGTTTTTTATTCTTCGAGGTAATTTTTTTCCCCCATTATTTATGTAATGATAATAATAATAATAATTTTAGTGTTTTTTTTTCTTGCTTGCTCTTTTGTTAAAGTTTTTGAATTTTTTTATTTCTCGAGATAATTTAATAATAGCAGCAATGATCAATATAATCACAATGATAGTGACATTATTAATCACAATGATAGCAGCAATTGTAATTTATTGTGATGGTTATAGTGCTTATGGTGTTAATAATTATGACTTTGATGGTAATAATAACAATAATTCATAAAATAAAATAAAATAAAGAATTTTAATAATGACAAAAACAATGATAATAATACGAATTATAATTTCAATGATATTAATAAAAATAAAGATATTTATATATTCATTTTATCATCGATAAGGCATTCAAAATAATGCTGACGATTATTTTTAAGGTTTTTTTCTTAAAAATATGTGAGGCTAATTAAATATTTTGATATTTATTTAATATTAACACCTTAATATATATATATATATATATATATATATATATATATAATGAAGTTTGTTTTAAAAAAAATCTCAAATTAATTTTATCTTGGTGTTCTGAAATACTTTTAATATAATAATATGAAGAATAAATATTCAAATATTAAAAATAATTTAATTATTTTAAAATATAAATCACTTTAAATTCAAATATACCAAGTCACACATAAACAAAACAAATGAAAAAAACACAAAGATAATCGCTAACAATAGAAGATTCACTATACATGCATAAGAGAGAGTTTCACTCTCATTTAACGCTATCAAAGCTAAACTTACTCTATTTTTTAATGCAAATTGCATTTAATACGAAGATAAATAAAAATTAAAAATCAAAATCAAAACTAAGAATATAGACATATAAATACAAACAAAAATTTATTAACTATCCCAGATGGACTGAAAAAGTAAAGGAATCCAATCTAAACCAAAATACATAACAAAAAATTACATATATTAAAACAAGACAATAAAAAAATTTCTTGTTACACCAAAGCGTAGGCCAATGGCTCGTAAATGACTAAACCTAGCGCAATATGACATGAATCAACAAAAAAGAATCCTCTAAAAAAACATGATAAGAAGATATCCCAGCAAAGATTTTCACTCAAATTAAAAAAAAAATGTAAAGGCACAACAAACACTATTATTGAGTATCCCCAAACCAACTAAATATTGGTCATGTGTAAGGATATTACATGACAAAGAGTAGGCACATAATTGAAGTGACCATTTATAATATTTGAATACAAATGCCAGTAGGTTTTCAAGCATATAAGTGGTTTTCAAGCATATAAGTGAATCTTCTCATTGACAAAATATGAATATCTAGTTTACGAAACTTTTACGATGTGATCGAAGTTGCAAACGAATTTAATATTTATACACATCATCCAATATATTTAATGTATTTTAGAGGTGAACACAAAGAAAGTTACTTGAATGTATGATAGCTATTTAAAGGAAGGCAGGAGTTCATGACATAGACCACAACTAAACTCACAAGAAAGGCACTGCAAATAGCCATACTAGTAGGCAAACATTTCTCCTTGAGCCTTAAGATCATCACTTCTCTCATTTTCTCAACCCAAATTATAGCATGCATGAGCATCATATATATATATATATATATATATATATATATATATATATATATATATATATATATATATATATATATATATATTTACAACAAATGCATATATATATTTACAACAAATGCATTGCAAGAGAAATAATATGACAAAGAAAAGCTTCATTATTTATAATGAGATTGGTTGAAAAATGAAACAGAGATCAAGTATATGCATAATGAAAATAGACATCCCCTTTCAATTTCATCTTCCCCTAAATCAAACCAACAAAGATAATCAACTCATATACCATTAGTAAACTAATTCCATGTTTTGCAATTATAGGTGAAAAAGTCCCAAGAAAGAATTTAATTTATAATTCTTATTGCATACTTCAAAACCAAAAATAAATCTAATTTGAACAATATAGTTAAACAAACAAAGAGCTAAATAACAAAAAATACATTAAAAAAAACTATTATAAATAAAACACCTTTTCAGTTTTAGACGATAAGGAATCAATTGATGAGTCATTGAAGTTCGTTCTTTTTGAATTTCTTTTTGCAGGGACTACGAAAAAGAACCCTAACACTTTCCCTCTAGGTTCTTATTTTATTTATTCGTTATGGTCCCATATTTCATTCTTAAAGCCCACATTTATACTGGGTTGAGGTTCATATCTCTATCATACACTAGATGTTGTTTCATTATTTTCCTCAATGTTTTTAGTTTTACTTAGACATATTAAGACGGTGATATATTGAATTGATCTAGGTTTTATGAATTAGCCTGTCAAACCTGCGACCCGGTTCATAAACTCCATTAGGTTTAATATTTATAAACAAATTACTTTTTACTTAATTATTTGATAAAAAAAAAATAGATACTCATAAAATTTAGTATCAACCATATATCAAGATGTTTATTTGAATTGAAAGCAAATTGAAAAAACTCATGAAGGCCAATTAAAAATAAATCAAATGCTTAAGGATAAAATTGAAAAAAATCAATAAAACTCAATATTGAAAAAAAAAAATTAAAAAAAAATCAAACCCTTATCAAGTGGGCCTTCTAAAAATATCAACCACATGGGCCTGAGATAGAAACACTAACCCATCACATCTTTATTTTTTTCTTTTTTTCAAGGCGTGAATGATATCATTATCTCCTAATGTTTTAGGTATAAAAAAATAAGAAGCAAGTGACACATTGCTTGCTATTGCTTAGAATCCAACCACCATTGCGGTGCTGAAAATTAGGAGGGGGAGTTGCTCCTAAAATTATGTGTTCAATCTCCACCTAAAAAAATCTAAGAAAACCATAAGATCTATTTAAACCATTAAACAACTCAAAATCACTTAAGAAAACACAAAAATCAAATTAATCTAAAAATTCAATCCGAACCCAATTTGCCATTCCCACCATTTTAAGATGGAAAAAAAATATCATTTGAACTCTTTTATAAAAAAAAACTTACCGACACGAAGATCCTTCCTTTTGCTGTTGGATTGTAGCTAACCAATGATTTTATCTCTTTGTTATTATGTGGAGAGTTTCTCTCTCATCTCTCTTATTCAATAATTGAAAAATAAATAAAATAAATTTGTGGTCCGAAATGAAAATTGTTATGAATCTTGGAGTAATCATGAGTGTCGCGACGATGATTTTTCTACGCGTTTCGCGCCCCGCCATCCCCGCGTATTGGGGGAGACAACGGCGCGCGGTGAAAATGGGGTGTGTTTTATAGCCATAAAATTTACGACTATAATTGTGAGGAGTCGCCACCTAGTATTAAGGTTACTAGGAACCTATTGGTCTGCGAGAGTCTTTGGGTAAGGGGACTTGTTGTGCAAGGGGAAGACGCATCACCCCCAGTGCACCCTACCTAAGGTAAGCTGCATTGTTGTTTGATTGTTTTTTCTAAGTTTATTTTTTTTACACTGCATTTAAAAAAAAAAAAAAATTGTATCTGCAGGTGTACTTTACGATGTAAATTTACACCACGAAAGCTAAAACAAAATAATTATTAAATTATTTTTGACATTTTGGCCGAATACCAATGGATAATAGTAAACTAGTTACGATATCCAAATTTTCGTTTTAAAAATATGGAAAAAGATGCAACATATTTTTTACGAAGAATATGATGGAAAAGCTTTGGAATCCGGCCGTATGCTTGAAAACAAAATATTTTTCTTGTTTTTTTTTTAAATGTAATTTTTTTGTATTTTTTTTAGAAAAGAAAAAAATAATAAAAATTTGGGCTATGCCTGGCCCAACTAAATGGGTCGGCCCAGCTGAGGCTGGCCAAGGGCCCAAGCCTGCTGGGCTTGGGCCCCGCCCAGCCAACTAGGCTGGGCCGGGAGAGGCTGGCCCAAAGGCCGAAACAGAAGAGAAAAATAAAAAATAAAAAAAACTTAAAACACGACAGTGCAGTGAATTCACGTGAACAGTGATTTGGTGGTGGACCGACCACGACGAGAGGCTTATCTGCTACTGCCACCGGGTAGAGGACGTCGAGGTGGTCCTCCCTGTCGTGGTGGTGTCGAAAGTGACGGCCTGTGGTGGCCGGAGGGAGCTCTTGAAGTGTCGGGTCTGGGCTGCCGTTCGCTGCTGCTCGTCGCCGTTACCGGCGTTGGAGGGAGAGCTGGACCTGATGGTGGTCACCGTGGGTCGGTTCTGTGGAGGAGGAGCTCACGGTGGAGAGGGAGAGAGTTCAACAGGGTCGGTTTAATTTAGAGAGAGGAATGACTGCAACTGAGGAGAGAGAGCCTAACCGGGCTGAAGAAGATGACGATGATGGTGCGATTTCCCTTTGTTTTTCTTGTTTTTATTTGCTAAGAAAAAGGTCCCTTCGAATCCCCAGCACTTTCTCTCCTTTCTCCTCTTTTCTTTCCTTTTTTTTCTCTGTTTTTCTCTATTTTTCCCCTCCTCTGTCACGTTTTTTCTGCCAAAATCCTCTGCAAATTTTCGTCTGTTTCGTTCTCTCTTCTGCGTAATTTTTTCCCCGTTTTTTCCTCTCCCCTTTCTCGTCGTGCATGCTGCTATTTTATAGTAGAAAACTGGTATGCCACAGTGGCTGAAACACTGTGGCTGTCGTCGGTGTGCCGCCTGCAACAAACGGCGTGGTGGCTGCTAGCAGCGGCACAGGTGGGCTGTCGGCAGCATGCAGGTGGCTGGTCGGCGGCGTGCTGTTGAAAATGGTTAAAGGTGCAAATACATTTTGGTCCTTCAATTTATGATTGTTTTAATTGCATCCACAATTGGATTTAAATTTGTAATTTTATGTAATTGTACCCCTGTCCGAATTTCAACTTAACCTTAACTTTTGCGTGCCTTTTTCATTTTGGTCCCTTACTTCTGATTCACGCAATTTGACCCTCAATTGACAATTAAACTTCAATTTGACCCTTAATTTTGCACAATTAGCTTGGAAAAATTCAATTGGGTCTCCAAAAATTCCAATCTTCTCAATTGAGCCCGAATTAAATTCAAGAATTTGATTTTTTTGTCAATTAAGCCCTTAATAAAATTAATTTGATCAATTTAAAGCATAATTAAGTCCTTGCACTTAATTAAATTCTTCAACTGGACCCTAAATTAATTCTCAAACATAATAATATTTTGAATTAGCCTATGATTAAATCAAATTGGCCTATAAAAAATATAATTATGATTTTTGACTTAATTTTTACCTCAAATTTGTATTTTCTCTTATTTTTGGGCACAAAAGAGATACGATTCGGTTCAGAAAATATTCCAAATTTCCACCGTGATTTTCTACCGACACCAAACCCCTTTTATTTTATTTTTGTTATTTTTATTTTATTTTGGGGAGTAACCCAAAAATTGGGTTACAACAATGAGTATTGTCAGTTTTTACTTTTAAGTTTTCTTTATTTAAATATTTTGTAAACACAATTTGAAAGTTAATTTCATGTAATTAGGTCATAAAAGACTAGTAAAAAAATTAAAGGATAAAAATTTTAAAAAATGAAAATTTGAAAGAAAAAAAAAAGCTATGATGTTCATGAACAAGGAAACTCCATATATGCCAAGTCAAAATAGAAAATTGGGCCCTTATGAATTTTAAAATGATTAATTTTTAAAACAAAAATATAAATTTTATAAATTTTGTTTTTTGAATCCATCATGTGTTTCTTTTAATTTTTTTTTTTTGTAAAGCCTATGCAAATGAAGTGACTTTTGCATCACCATAGGTGACTTTGCTTCTAGAATGACTAAGAAGCTGTTTGGGAGGGCGTTTGAAACGCCGTTTCCTCTTCTTTTTTTATTTTAAATGAATTTTTTTTGTGTTTTTAAATCATTTTGATGTGCTGATGTTAGAAATAATTTTTAAAAAATAAAAAAAATATCATTTTGATGTATTTTTAAATGAAAAACACTTTCAAAAACAACCGCAACCACCCTCCCAAACAGACCCTAGCTACAAATGCACTTTTTCTTCTTTTAAATTGGTCTCTCTTTTTTCCAAAATGTTTCCTCTTTTTATATTTTATTATTTTGTTTTTATTCTCTTTCTTTTTGATTTTTTTTTATTCTCTTTCTTTTTGATTTTTTTATATTCTTCTCTTACCCCTCCATTTCTTTTTCTCAATTTTTGGGCCGTGCGTTATTTATGCCCGTCTTTATTCTCTTGTCTTTTAGTTACTTGGAAAGAGGGTCTGATTATTCTGGTCTTCTCTCGGTCCACTCACTATATATTTATTTATTTTTATTTTTTTTCGATTTCAATTTCTAAGATTATTCTTTTCTTAAAAAAACATTATCAACAGAAGCAAAACAATAAAAAATTATAAAATAGTTAGAAATCGACCAAATTGCATAAAAAATCATTCTTGAAATTTCTGTTTTTCTAAATATGTTTGAAGGTAAAAAAAACGAGTTACGATTTTGTTGACTGTTTTTTATTGCGTACACAATTACACGGTAACTTAAGTTGATCCGGTTTGACTACAAATTGAATTACAGTGATACAACAATGGCGTTAAGTTTCGAAAGCATCCATGTGTTTTAAGTCCTCTGTATCGAAAAGAACTACACTGCAGAAACAACCACCTTGTGTTCTTTTCTTTGTTTCGTTTTTTTCCGCAGCAGCACAGAAACACAATAAGCGGCTTTAACTACATTTTGTACACAGGCTAGCCTGGAAAGATGGTCAAGAAATAAACTTTATGCATAAACTGCTCAAGTTATTCTTCTGCGGATCAAATTTGATTGCCATCTGATATATGAAACTGCATGCTTCAAAATATCTTGCTGTAAGAGTTTGATCACTCTACTTCTATCTGTTGATTCTGTTTAGGTGGGCCGCGCCAGGAAGAGCATGTAACGCCCCTAGAAGTGAGATAAATTATAAACGCAGCATATGCAGCTGTAAAAGTGCATACTGCAGTGGTATACGCTACTCCAGTCACTTCATTGAAGAAAAAGTCGAGCAAAAGGTAACCATTGATTATTATCACCAGGGCCGCCACAAGCCAAGAAACGACCTGCAAAGGAAAAGGATGGTTCATACAATGCATCACTTCTTGTAATTTAAGATAGGTTACATAAATTAGACCCCCCAGTAACAAGAACAGCAACTTAACATGAGCATATGATTCCCAGGTGCTGGAATAAACGAAGGTAAAAGTCCCATATATAGTTTCATTTCAGAATCATTAAGCAGATCCCCGTGAATGAACCATTTCATGATATCTAGGTGATGTTTGAGGCAACATGTATCGGATACAGAATACCCTCATTAGCAAATCACAAAATTAATCTAATCAACCATATGATTCTCAGTTCTAGGCATGCATGAAACTAGTTTACCTCAGAGAAGTGTCACTTAACACCATCAACCACTCGCAACAGAGCTAGATCAGCTACATGTAAAAAATCTTGCAACAATTCAATTTTTTACCCAAGATTCATCCATCGCTTGCACAATTTCAGACGTGTTTACACATTAGCAAATTGCCACATGATTTTGAGTTTATGATGCATTGGAGTATCGAAGAAAAACACAAAGTTGATAGATGTGGTTATACGGAGCTTCCAAAAAAATTGAAAAAGACAATTGGTTCCTTGATTTAGTCAACTGTCACCAATTTAAAGGGCTATCTTGAGCTTCAAGAGAAATATCGCAGTTTAACAGACTAGTCAACATACCTTAAGAATGGAGCCAATTTTGAAAGTGCCCATGATTCGCTCCTTGGAGACCAAACAGAGAAGAGGGATGAGTGCAAAAGGAATCTGTATTGACTGCAGCACATTTAGCCATTCATTCAGAACATCTAGAGACTCTTCAGAGGTTTCAAAAACAAGCGCAACAATTATCGTTGGGATGATAGCACAACTTCGAGTGATCAATGCCCTCAGCCATTTCTTTAACCTCATGTTCAGGAAACCTCCCATGATAAACTGTCCTGCATAGGTCCCTGTAATGGTGCTACTTTGGCCAGCAGCTAATAATCCAATACCCCAGATGTATAAGATTGGGAAAAATCCACCCCCGTATTTGTCTTGAAGATATTGCCCTGCATTTACAAGGCCAATACTATTGGCCAGTTCTGTCCCATAGAAACCTTGAGCAAACACAGTCGTCACGAACAAATTGATTACGAACGATATTACAAGGGCAGTGGTTGACTCTATGGAGTAGTATCTGAGAGCTTCTTGAACCTGGACTTTATTATTGTGGTCGATCTCCCTTGACTGTACAAGAGCAGAATGCAGGAACACATTGTGAGGCATGATAATGCAACCCACAACTCCTACAGCCTGTTGTATTGTTCTGGAGCTAAGTTTTGGGATTAAGATACCTACAGCAGAGAATCCAATTAACTCTCTCCTAGATACAAGGTAAGCACTACAGTCGGCCAAATGGGAAGAAACCATTATTCACCCAGAAAATGGAACTTTAAAATTGAAAGCTTAAGTTAAGCAAGACATTACTCACCCAGAAAAAGTTCGGAGGCACTGGGTTTGGCATCAGCAAACATCATTCCAAATGTAACTGCCATTACTCCAATTAGGACCGCAAATACAGCCTCCAATTTTCTCACACCGTAGTTCTCTAGAAATAGGAAGATGAAGCTGTATTGACACAAGAAATGAATAGCATCACCACAATGAAATTTACTTTTCTACAATCAAATTAACATAAAATCTGTTTGATGGCTACAGAACTGAAAACACGAGGGAAAGTCTCTCCAGTTTCCAGGAAACAAACAATAGATCACTAATTTATGGCTTCTGTGCAGTAATTTACATATATCCAACTCCGGGCGACAACAGTAATTGATTAAGTACTTATCCTTCTAACTTGCTGATAGCTTACCTGATTTACTTACTCTCCAACATCAACATAATTCATGAAAAATCACAGATATGGTACTTGCAAGGTTGAAGCCTTCAATTAAAAAGGCAGCAAAAAAAATTCAACAGACAAAAATCCGAAAACCGAGAAACAGTTACTAAAAGAGAACTAACATTCAAAAACCAAATGATCCAAAAAGAATTAGAAACTCTAAATCAAAACGTCCTAAACTTGATAAACATAATCCCCTCATAACACCGTCAACTTAAACCCAAAACAACACAAAAAAAGAGCCATAACCAACCAATCCAAACAAAAGGGTATTCAAAACAAGGAATTACCAATCACAAGCAGTAATAGTAACACCAGCCCATAAAGGCACAACCCCGTTACTCAAGATCTTAATAGCAATAGCACTTCCAATAACCTCTTGTATATCAGCACCAATCAAAGCTAACTCAGCCATAATCCACAAAATCATTCTAGCCCAGGTTGGATACTCTTCTCTACACAGCTCAGCTAAATGCCTCCCTGTAGCCACTCCAAGCCTGGCTGACAGCAACTGCACCAACAACCCCATAGCAGTGGCCCATAAAAGGAGCCAAAGCAAAGAGTAGCCTGCAATCGCACCAGCCTGAAGATCCCCTTCCAAATTTCCAGGATCCAAAAACGCAATGGACATTAAAAACCCAGGACCAGTAAACAACCATAACTTTTTCCATGAAAACGGTGGTAACACCGTGCCACCGCTTTCGGCGTCAGAATCAATCCCAATTACGAGCACTTTCTGATCAGAATCATAAGCTCTCTCTTCTTCTTCTTGCAATAATGGTTGCTGGTTTTCATCTAAAGACATGATTCTGTAGTTACAGCAAGAAGTCTACTGTTAATGTCTGTGTTTCGAGATGGTTGGTCTGTTCTTTTAAGATAGAGAATAAACTGAGCGAGAGAGATAAAACTGCCGGTCCTTTTTCTCTCTTCCACTTTTATTCCTTTTTTTATTTTAATCATAGTAAAACGTATTAAAGCATGACACGTGGAATAGCATGTTAGCTTCAGCTATGAATGGTTTTGGGGGTGTTAACGTCATTTAAAGATGCTGACAACCGCCAAGCTTTATGGTACTAGCCATTACGCTCTACCGCTCTACTTAATAAAGATTATATGTACAGTTTTTTTTAACTTGTTTTTATATTTAAGAAAATTTGAAATATAAATTAAAAAAATAGTTACTAATCATGAAATAATTATATATATATATATATATATTAAATCTCACAACACTGACTTTTAACTTATTGTATTCAATGATTTTATTTATCAAAATCAGATTTTTATTCAATCAAATAATAATAAAAATACATACACATGAAATTAATAGAAGAAGAAATTAATATGATTACACATATTAAATACTATGGTTACACATGTTGTACACACAATTAAAATTAAATTGTAAGGTAACACATATTAGAAATATTATTAAAAAATAAATATTGTTTATTTATATAATATATATATATATATATATATATATATATATAAACAATTATAGATGAATCAGAATAATCAACTCAAAAACTTAATTACATATAAGAAAATAAAAATAAAAATAATTTAAAATATTATAAATAAATAAAATATAAAATAAAATGAATATTAATTTAAATTTAATATAAAAATTTATTTGAAATAAGACATTAAAAAAATTGAAGCGTCACTCGACCTCGCAAATCAGGACTAGCCACACTTGACCCATTTCATTAGGGTCCTTAAGCTTTTATCCTTAATCTTGCGAAAAGTTATGGTTAAAGATATTTTTATCTAGAACACTTAAAAAACAACCTAAACATCTTTTTAGATCACTCAATGGTCTTAAAAAAACCATCTAAAAAAATTAAAACCAACTAGAAATAAAAAAATCTCTCCAAGCTTAGATATGTTTTTATTGTGGCAATTTCAAGGTAAAAAAAAAATAGTGGAACCCTCCTCATCATATTAAATCATTTGATACAAAGATAAACTATTTTAGTGGTCAAAATTGGTATTAATATCATTTTTTTGTCTTTATTGCTAGAATTTAGTGATTTTTTAGCTCCTCTCAAACTAAAAGCTAAGAAAAAAAACTTATGGATCAAAATTGATTTCTTATGAGACTTAAAAAATTGGAGGAACCCAATTTTTATAATTAGTATGAATGAGGACTAAGTTGAACTTTTCACAAAATTTATAAAAGAGCACCTATATTCTCCATGTATTTCATTTCAGTCCTTTGTATTTTAATTTTAACCTTCCTTAACAATTTTAGCCAAATCAGCCTAAAATTATTTACTCAATCACTCAAAGGGTAAGATTAAAAAAAATCATGAACACAATGAACCCGTGGTAGCTGTGAGTTTTAGTCCAGAGAGTGTGTGGGGAAACAATATTTACTCATGACTTTTAGAGTATTGATAATATGAAGAGAAGAACTCCAACGGGTGTAAAAATGATAAATTATAGGTACTCGAGTTTTAATAACTTGTATTTGCAATATTATAAAATATTTGACATAAAGAGAGGAAGGGATTGGTATTTTTAATACTTTTCAGTGGAATTAAATGAGATTCTCTTTGTCTTTTCTTTTTTCTTTTCTCTTTCATGCTGTCGACACTCGACATAGATAGTTACAAAATATAATATATCAATAAATAATAATTCAAATTGTAAGGGGTGTCATTCTCAATGTATTTAATGTATTTAAAATACATTGAGATTGACACCCCTTACAAATTGAATTATTATTTTCTTATATATTGTCATTCTTAATTTGAATTATTATGTCCACCTGTATTTGTATTTTTATTTTTTTAACGTTAAATGAAATTTCTTTTTATTTTTGAACTCAAGCTAAAAAAAATATAATTATAATATATTTTCAAATAAAATAAATAAATAAATAAGACATTGATTTGGTGTGAACTCACCTCATTTTATTTCCTTTTATAAATAGTTTTATAGCCATTTGAAAATCAAATTAAGTAAAACTCTAGTCATGCACTTGATCCAAAAAATTGTGATTCTAAATGTCTATCCTATTAATTGATTGATTGATTGATTATATTTTGTCATGGTATACACTATTTACATCTATTACAAAATGAATACTCTTTATTTATCTTCAATACTATTTAAATCTTATTTTAAATTAAAGTTGTATTTGATAATGTGTTTTAAAAATAGTTTTAATTTTTTTTTATTTAAAATTAATTTTCATGATCTTTTCCGATCATTTTAATGTGCTGATATTAAATATAGTTTATAAAAAATAAAAATTATTTTTATATAATTTATAAATAAAAATTATTTTATAAAACAATATTTACCAAAGTTACAGAAGTTGATACAAAGTTGTTTGAGTTAGAAACGTAAAAGTAGGACCTTAGACGGTCTCAAATAAAACACAAAACGAAAGCAGAATATAATGTTTGAATTTGCCACAAACTTCATTCAGATCTTGTCCTTAGTTGATCAACTCCCCACTGTTTATCATGAAATCATTTAACCTAAAAATTTAAGTTGTTAATTAAGGTCTCAAAATATAATTTATATTATTCTTTAATATATTCCTTTACGTGAAAGTTTTTTGGGGCTTGAAACTTGCACAGATTTACATTACCTTGTGCTTGATTTTTTTCAAGTAGAATAGGGTGGTGAGGTTCAAACTCGGACCTCTAGGTCAACAAAACTCTGATATCATGTCATGAAACCATCTCACCTAAAAATTTAAACTATTAGGTGAAGTCACTAGATATAATTTATATTATTTTCTTACACTCCTTGTATAGCCGTACACATCAAGCTAGACTCATCATCCAAAACTTTTTTATCAGCCATCATATTTTTTAGTTTTAGCTGTTACTGTGTTTTTTTTTAAATAAAACTTTTATTTATTAAATTAAATTCATTCTCAATCAAAGTGAAAATCTAATTTCAATCTATATATAAAATAATTTTAAAATATTATTTATTGTCAAATATAAAAAAAAACTACAGCCAAACTGATATTAAAAAAAAAAAAACTTTCAACCATAAACAATAGCATGAGAAAGAAAGAAGTACACGGAACCAACGTCCAGTGGATATTTAGATAATTATCATTGAATAAAGGACCAATAGGATAGTGACTCGCGGCCAGTGCTCACCAGACTTTTCACCTCCGCTAGTTATCCTGAATTCAGTATTTTTTTTTAGCAAAATAAAAACAAAATGCTAAAGTAACACAATTAAAAAAAAAAAACTATGTGTCGCAAATAGTATTTGCAAGTTGTATTTTCTTTTTTTTATCTCTTTATTATTTTGTATTTTCTCTCTTTTTCTCCCCCCATGAATATTAAATCAACACTAAAACCACACTCAACAATATTAAATTACTCATCTTTTTGCTATCTCTCCCTCTCTACCCGTATCAACCTCTCTCTTTCTTTCACTATCATTGACGGGTTTTTATTTTTTCAGCCAAAACAACCATCATTGATCACCCACATTTCACATCTAAAGTATATTGAACTCTTTCCCCTCAATTAACTTGATGTAATTTATGTTTAGTTAGTGCTAATTTAACCTTATTGGAGGTTAGAGTTTTGAGTTAGAACTTGGGTTAATTAGATGTAATTTAAGTTGTTAATTTAATTAAATAATCAATTATTTTATATTGTTCTTGATTGTGAATTAACAAAATTATGTGTTTGAATAGTTAATATTGATTTAGGTTAAATTATAGATTAGGCCAATGAGATATATTTTTAGTTGATAGTTAGGTCATTTTGTTAAATAATCAATGTTTTTTTTTTTTTGTTATTGTTGATTGTGAATTAACACAATTATATAATGAAAGGGTTAGTGTTGATTTAGGTTAAAATATAAATAATTCCGAATCATGTATAAAATAATAATATTAGCTATGAAACACATGAATTTGATTGATAATATTGTTATGATAATGAAATTTGATGAATGAAGGTGTTTGCAAATTAATTTGATGAATCTAAGTATTCGCAAATTAATTTAGGTTTTGTTGATAATTGATGCATTTTGATTAACCCTAATATATTAATAAATTAGAATTGTATTTTGTTGTGTTGTTTGATGAATTTTATAATTTAAAAAATTATCCTTTCATGGTGGTATCATTGATTTATATGTAATATTGTTTTATATTTACTAAATACCAGATTAATTTTATTATAGATGATGAATGCTATTTGATTTTTAATGTATATATATATAGATTAACTACTTGGTATATGAAGCTTAAAAAGTAACAATATCTATTCATGGATGTGTCAATGAAATGAGACGTATTGGAGCATACACTCAATTTATGTTCTGGTGGAGGAGGGCGAACATCTTGAAGTAGCATTTAACGAAAGATGATATTGTATATCATGAAAGTGTTGACGATGTTGGTCCATCCACTAGCATTACAAGCTTGTCCATAAGTGTCTGGGATCTGTCTATAAGTGACCCAGGTCTATTCACAAGTTGAGATAATATTGATCTTTCTCACACTTACATGAACATTACAGACCCATCCTCGAGCTGGACGAGTTGGGGTGATACTTTAGTTTTATACATGAGTGATTTAGAGCTTTCTATGAGCTGAGACAATTATTAGATATAAATACATGTTATTATATGTTATGAGAGTCATATATATATATATATATATATAGTTTAATTTAATTAAAAAATTATATTATGTTAATCATCGGGCTAAACTTGCTGGAAAATTGATTATTTAAATTGTGGAAATTGCTATTTCTAAGGCAGCACTGTTGATAACAAAATAAATTGCTCTAAAATAAATATGTTACAAGAGTGTGTATATATATATATATACTAGCTATATTGCCCGCGCGTTGCCGCGGGCATTTTTGTGTATATAATTTAACATCATTAAATCAACAACGATAAATTTATATGATATAACTAAATAAAAGTTATCGATCAGGAGATAAAATGGACAAAAATTTAAGTACAGTTTATTGCGCAAGTATAGATTACATCTTTTAGAATGTAGATATTACGTTATGAAAGATCACAAAAGAGCGTGAATTAACATTTTCCAAACCAGAGCAAAATATTTTAATAAGGGAAAAAAAATTAACCACAAAAACATTATTGTGCAAATAATTAAATTATTATTATTATTATTATTATTATTATTATTATTATTATTATTATTATTATTATTATTATGTTAGTAATGAAAGGAAAAAAATAAATGAAAGAGTAAAATTATCCTATAAACTTTAACAACAGATAAGAGAAAAAATACGAAAAAATTAAAATTATGATTGCTATTATTGTAAAAATAAAAAAATATATCAAATTATCAAGAGGGAAAAAAAATATTAACAAAAGAGTAAGCAAGAAAAACAATTAAATTATTATAATTATAATAATAATAATAATAATTATTATTATTATTATTATTATTTTCATTATTATTATTATTATTATTATATTGAAAAAGAATATATGAATTAATATCAAATAGAAAATTAAAAGAATAAGGACAAAAATGAAAAATGACATATATAAATTAATTTCAATTGAAGGATAAAATTGCAAAAAATAATAATTGGAGGACCAAAAATTAAATATTTATCAAATGCTGTCATTGGATTAAAAAATTAGAAGAAGAGGGACTGAAATCAAACTTTGTATATATTACCAATTGCAATTGGAGGACGAAATTAAAGAAAACAAAACTTCGGTACCGGACAAAATTGAAGGAACCTAAAAGAAACCGAAAATCAAAAGTACAGGGACCGAATTAAAATTGCCTTATATAATTAGTTTTCATTGAAGGGCACAATTGAAAAAAATAAAACTTTCAATTGAAGAAATCAGGCAGACAATCGAAATCAAAACCTCAGGGACCGAAATTAACTTTCTACACACATGAAGGACCGGACCTGACATTGGGCCCGGAGGAGAGAGAAAAGCGACAGCCGCGACAAAACCGGCCACCGCCGCTTCCACGGTCATCTATGATGGCAACGCGCCGCGACGGAAGACAGATCACCTGGAGGCGCACCGTAATCACCGGCGGAGACAAATTTTTGACTGCCGCATGTACCCGCACGCGCCTCCTAAAGGGCGCGTTGGAGCTGCGGGCCACTTCCGCGTCCTGACGACGCGCCAGGCGTTCGGCCGAAAATATAATAAAAAAATAGGCTAATTACCAGGCCACCCCTAACCCAACCCAGATCTACGAAAAAACCTCGGGGGAAAGGACGCCCTTGTCTCCGGTTACTGTGGATGTTTTTGTCGTTTTCGAGGGACTTTGTCGTCTGTGCACTGTGCATTGAAGGAGGGAAAAACCGAAAGCGCCCCGCGTCCCTGTGCTCTATTTTGTCGTTTTCGAGGGGTTTTTGCGTGATTCCACTGTGCACATTGCGGCTAATTCAAAATAATTAAAAAAAAAAAGCCAAAAACCAAAAATACCCCCATTAAATAAATACAAAACGCCTCAGGCTCAGACCCATTGTCGTCCCTGCACTGCCACAATCCACAGTGGATTGTGAGGGCAGCTACAGGGCAAAATCCCACGCCTTTTATCTTTTTTGTAATATATATATCATCTCCAACACTTGAGTCATAGTAAATATCTATAATTTACAAGTTGCAAATAATATCTACAACTTTATGTACAATAAATAATATCCTCGCGGGATATACCAATTGTTACTCTCGAAACTCTGCTAGCTGTAAGCTTTTTCTAAACACTAATAAAAGCAACGGTCAGTCTTAACTTTTACTTTGGAGCCCACTGTCCACTTCGTATATTATTACTGAAAATGATCAGAATTGAACCTAAGTGGCAAAACGACGTGGCAACAACTATAAGGGCAGATGTAAGGGGACCAAGAAGGAAGCACGAGGAAAGACGATTCTGATGGTGCCATTTATGTGGGGGCAACGAGTGAGCTGACGATTTGGTCGCGATTTGCACGAGACATTGCGTGTCCTTTGACGACAAAATTAGTGTCGGAATAAAAATAATAATATATTTCCGATTCTATTTTGAATTCCTGGGCATTACTTTGTTGGATGCAACTTGCAAGAGCTGAGAACGTGATTGCTGTTACTGTTCAACGCTAGCTTTTCTTTTCAACGCGCGGATCCATTCTAAAAACTTATTTAATTTTATAATTATAAAAATACATAATCTTTAAAATTTAAAAGATTAAAATTCTCGAGTAAGAAAAATATTTTTCAGTTACTCAAGACTTTTTTTTTTGTTTTGATGAAAAATAGTTTTTTAATTAATTCATAATTTTTTGAATAAAATTAAAGCAATTAAAATAAATAATAGCTAAGATTCAAATGGTTTAAACACAATATAAAAATTACATTGTTTTACCCAACTCTTTTTTTTTTTTTTTGAAAAAAGTGTATTTTTTTTTATCAGAAGCATTATTTTCTAAATAAAACTTATCATAATATGTAAAGCAATTTTTAACAAAAAAAAAATAATGTTTTGATTTTTTTCATGCTAATATATGAAAAAATACTATTAATTCAAAAAAGTGATATAAAACATAGGTTTATTGTATTCTTAATAAATATTTATGAACAAATGTTTTTTTCTTAAAAAAAAGTCTACACAGTAGGTTTATTAATTATTATTATTTACAAAATAACTGTTAATAATACCATAAAAAAATTTAATTTTATTTGAAAACCATGACATAATGAAATGATTTTTTCGGATATCATTTTAATAATTTATTTTAAAATAATTTCATTATTCAAGTCCGCTATATTTTTTTTAACATTCGCGTTCACCTGAGAAAATTATGTGTCATTCATTGTAACAAATCTTGGCCATCCTTAGATGAGAATAAAAATAAAAATAGTGTATGAGTGATTTGAAGCTTAGAAATCTAAATTTAAACAATTTTCACTTAAAAACATTAAAAATTGCAAAAATCATTTTAAACCTCAAAACACCTTGCAATCAATTTAATAACTCAAAATAAAAAATACCTTTCTAAGCCTAAATCTATTTGTTATAATATGATTAAAAGAGAAAAGTCACCTTCATTAAACTCTATTCTGATGAACTTATTATCACTAAGATCAATTTTTTTATGGTCAAAATGTGTCTGGTCAAAACCTTTCTCTCCACTCTTATTTTTTCAGCATGTTTCTCTCTCATTTCTTAACATTCAGGAACTAAGTCCCCGTTTATTTGCTGGAAAGTGGTTTCCTTTTGGAAAGTGAATTACGGGGAAAGTGAATTCCGATGTTTGACAGTGTTATGGAAAATGAACTGGAAAACACTTTCCAGTGTTTGTTTGTGTTATGGAAAATGAACTGGAAAATAATTTATTAATAAATTAATTTTTTTTTTCAAGTTTATTAAAATAACGAGGAACAAATCTTACAAATTAAAAAATTGAATGAGAATGAAATTGAAAAAAAATATAATTTCATAAATTATCTCAAATAAAATAAATAATAATCAAAATAATAGAGATCAAATCTAAAAAATTAAAAAAAAATGAAAGGTGAATAAATTAAAATAATAATAATTAACATTTCATAAATTATTTCAAATAAAATAAGTAACAATAAAAAAAATGAGGACCAAATTTGATAGATAAAAAATTTCAATAAAAAAATGATAAGAAAAAAGCAAATAGCAATTATAAAAATAAGGACCAAAATTAATATAAAAATTAAATTTTAAGAGATGGAATTGAAAAATAAATATTCAAAACAAATTATATATAGCAATCAAAAGTTTGAGGATCAAATTTGATATAATCAACAAATAATGATATTTCTAAATTTTTCACAACTTCCGGAAAGTGTTTTCCGCCCAAATTTTCCGGAAAACACTTTCCTGAAAACCAAGCCAAATTTTTCTTTGACTGGAAAGTGTTTTCCGTTGACCAACTTTCCAGAAGGCAAACAAACACAGGAAAGTTTGGAAAGTGGTTTCCCGGAAACCACTTTCTTTGAAACAAACAAGGCCTAAGATTGAATTTCTTTATTAATTATATTTGATCTATATTTTTTTAATTATTATTTTTCTTTTCTTTTCTTTTCTTTTCTTTTCTAATTAAGATTTTCTATATATAAGATTAGTCTCCATTCTTTTTATTGCCTTTTATTTTATTTTAAATAATTTATAAAATTATATATATTTTTTAATTTCATCATCTTTCAGCCTTTTATATTTGGTCTGCATTATTTTATTTAATATTTATTTTATCTGAAATAATTCATGAATTTAGATTTTTTTTTTCATCATCCTTCAGTTTTTTTATCTGTTATATTTGATACCTATTATTTTAATAAACTTGAAAAAAAATCAAACATTAATAAGTTAAATCTCAACTTATTTCCCATGACATAACCAAACATTTAAAAATATTTTCCAACTTATTTTCCATGATACTACCAAAATAAAAATAATTAAATTTCTATTAATTTACTTTACATGAAAATCACTTTTTAAAAAGAAACCACTTTTCCAACAAATAAATATGCCAAAATTTAATGATCTAAGCAATTTAAAGAGATAAGTTCGATGTACTATAGCAAATTAAAATCCACCACACACACGATTATAATACTTTATATTTGTTTTGCACCACTTTATGTGAAACTTATAATGATATTATCTTTATGATAAAAAAAAGTAATTTTACTAACTCATATATAGATAAACGAGCAGATTTGCCCGCTTCGCTGGTCTTTTTTATCTATGTAGAAAATTGATTGATTTTATAAATGTTGTATTTTGTTATTTTAATATTTAATTAGTATAATTGTAATTGATAAAATTTGTTAAAAATGGTTTTTTTCAACCAAAATGTGATTGAATATTGCTATTGCTAAAAACCTTTTAATAAAATTTGTTAGAAAATTTGTTAAGAAGGTGAAATGATTTATAAGAAATTTGTTGTCACGGATACTCTGGTTACAAAAAAAACAAAAAAAGAAACCCGGTTAAAAAAGAATAACTGACTTGGACACTAAAAAATCAAATATACATGTGAAAAAAACGTCACCGTTTTTTAAAAGAAAAAAAAAAGGTCTAAAATATAAATTTAAATTCAAAGCCAAAGTTTTTTTTTATAAGATTTATTCATCATATTATTATATTAAATATATTTAAGAATACCGATATTAATTTTTTTTGCAAGAAATCGTAGGTCATTTTTTTTCTCTCTCCATATATTTTTAGGCGATAATATTAAATAAATATTAAACACATATACTTAGTCTCACATACTATATAATGTGATCGAAATAGGAAGTGATTTTTATATTTTTTAATTGTAGATAACCTAGGTAAATTTGTAAAAAACAAATATTAGTTGCATTTTTTCCCCAGTAATATTAGATCTGACACATTATAAATAAAAATATTGCAATTTTTTTTTAAAAAGAAATATAATTTTTTTGCGTGCTATAATTACTTATTTGCTGTCTAAAAAGAACAGTGTAGTCTAAACGAAAAGTGCCTCGTATATTTTTTAATTGTAGATAATCTAGGCAAATTTGTTCACCTTTTGTTTTTTTGAGTTGTATTTTTTCCCGGGTAATATTAGATCTTAAATATTAAAAATCTTTTATTTTTATTTTTTTTAAGAAATAAACTTGAACAAAAGAGCACAAAATTAAAATTCAAAGCCAATTTTTATTTTATTTTATAAGATTTAATTATCATATTATTATATTAAATGTATTTAAGAATGCTGATATTAATTTTTTTCTTGCAAAAAATCCGAGGTCATTTTTTTATCTCTTTATATATTTTTAGGCGATAATACGCAATAAATATTAAAACATATAATAATGACTTGTTTGCCGTTTAAAAGGAACAGTGTAATCGAGACAAAAGTGACTTGTATCGTTTTTTAATTGTAGATAACCTAGGTAAATTTGTCTATTTTTTGTTCTTGAGTTGTCTTTTATCCCCAGTAATATTAGATACAAAATGACTATTGTTATTATTGCAAAACTATTAAAATTATAAAATTTTCAAGAAAGAAAAAACACTTAAAAACATTAACAAAAGAGTAAGCAAGAAAAAGAATATATTATTATTATTATTATTATTATTCTTATTATTATTATTATTATTATTATTATTATTATAATACTATTATTATTATTATTATTATTATTATTATTATTATTATTATTATTATTATTATTATTATTATGATTATTATTATTATTATTGTGTTAATGATGAATAAAGAACAGAAATAAATAAAAGAAAAAAAAAATCATAATAACTTTAACAAAGAAAAAAAAATCATAATTATCAGGAAAAAAATTTCATCTAACTTGAAAATAATAACAATTAAACCAATCAAAAAAATAAAAGAAAGAGCACATAAAAAAATATAATAGATGATCAAAGAAAAAATCATTTAATGTGAAAATTTTAAAAAATATATGTTCTACGTTGCGGGCTCAGTAAACAATTTTTATAGGATTTGCTGGATAAAAATAAAAATAAAATATTTATTTATGCGAAATTTAATATAATAAAAGAGCTCAACACCCTCTGGTATAACAATAGCAAAATCAAAGTTTGAAAATCTAAAATTATCATTGCTCTTACTATTAAAATAATAAAAATTATCAAATTATCCTGAAAAAACACACTCAAAAACATTAACAAAAGAGTAAGTAAGAGAAACAATTAAAATATTATTATTGTTATTATGATTATTATTATTATTATTATTTTTATTATTATGAAAGAAATAAAAATAAATGAAAGACTAAAAAAATTGCTAGAAACTTGAACAAAAGATAAAACAAAGAAATAAAATACAAATAAAAATAAAAATTCTCATTGCTATTACTGCCAAAAAAATAAAAATTATCAAATTATCCGAAGAGAAATTTTTTTTATCAAAGAAGCAAGTAAGAAAAATAATTAAATTATTATTATTATTATTATTGTGTTAAACACACTTATATATACATGGACAAAAGTAGGGGTTATATTAGAAATTTTAAAAAATAAAAGTATAAGGGCTGAAATGAAAATCAAATATAAAGGGATTAAAATCAAAAATTAAAAGTTGAAGGGCTGAAATGAAAATCAGATTTATTAACATTTTCAATTAAAGGACAAATTTGCAAAAATTGAAACTTCTGTACCGAATATATTCATCCTTTTTAATCCAATCCGGAAATTAAAAGCTGGAGGACCGAAGTGAAACATTAACATTTAATTAATTGCAATCGAAGGACCCAATCGAACAAAACCAAAACTTAGATAACTGAAATCAGGCCCATATACGCAATTAAAAGTCAAGGGACCAAAATGAAAGTATACAAAACCCGGGGGGCTTTTCTGCACTTTTACGTGCAGGAGAGAGAGAAACGGTACAACGGGCTTTAACCGGCCACCGCCGCGTCCACGGCCACATTGTGGAAAAACGCGCCGCACCGGGAGGAAGACCAAGCGGAGGCGCACCGGATTAGACGTCGGTAGCTCATTTCCGGCCACCGTAGCATACCGCACGTGCCACTTGAAAGGGGCGTCAGGGGGGACACCGTTTGCCGCGTGAACCGCGCTTGCTTGACAGATTTCAAAAAATATTTAAATAATAATGTGGTCAGTTACCGTTATGTCCCTGCCCTTTAATTAATCGATTTTGTCTTATTAGGGGCTATAACCGTCTTTAGCCATTTAAAAAATATTAAAAAAAAAGGGGTGCGGCGGACCGGACCGGTCCGGACCCGTGCAATTACGCCCGCACCCCTCAGCCGAAGCGTTATTTTGTCCTATTACCAGGTCTAACATCGCCACTACACTGTTCATAGGCGGGAAAAAAAAAGGATGGACGAACTTGCGCGACGCACGGAGGATAAAAGACCAGTCCACAGTGCGAATGGGTCACGGGCTACAGGAACAAAACCGAGCTCTTTTAGCTCTTTTGTTAATGTGTTTTTATCATACATGGCATGTATGTGGCAGCGTACTGTCACCTAGACTTTGCATTTAACTCATCACAATTTACAATTAACTTTCAAGATACATGTGAAAAATTGATAGCTGAAGGACGAGGACTAAACTGTAAGAACGACATGATCATTGCATGTATGTGGCAGTGTACAGTCACTGTATCATCTCCTACGTTATAATTACTTGCCCGAAATAGAGGAACCAGAGATGAATATGTTTGGTTCAGTTCGGTTTTATCTATAAAATTAACCAAATCAAAATCATGATTATCTTTTAAAAAAAATAATCAAAACGAACCAAACTTGATTTGAACCGACCAGTTTTGGTTTGGCTCGATTCAATTTTTATGTAGAAAAATGGAGAGAAAAACTACACTGTTTTTTGTTTTTTTTAATTTTTTTGATGGGTTTATAATTAATATTAGTATTGATTAATTTTCTTATAAGATTTCAAAGTATTTTTAATTTTTTTTGCCACTAAATATCCATTTGTATTAAGTAATTAGTGTTAATCTTGTGTTTATTAAGTTTTTCTTTTTGCCTTTCTAATATTATTCTTTTGTTTTGTTTAATTGAGCATGAGTCACAATAATTTAAATAACACATGTCAACAAGTTAAAATTTAAATTACAAAGTATTGCCTTCAAAAGGCTTAAAAAAACAACAATCATTATTGTCAAAAAAAAGTTCCATTTAAAACATAGAGTTTTGAACTAATTATCATCCGTTACTAGATGTAACTTTCCACCAAACTCTACAAAATAAATAAAATAACAAAAATAAAATAAAAAAGGCTAATGTTGTGAAAAAAAATCAAGTTGAAAAATTTGAATGAATTCGAGAGCCTGATCGTACCTTTATTGTGCCAAAAAATGAAGAAAAATGCAGATTCAAGGCTAAAATAAATGATTATTGAATAAATCTGCATAAAATTAAGCCGAAAGACATAATTATATTTTTTATAAGCCAATTTGATTTAATCATGGGCCAATTTAAAGTATAATTATGTTTAAAAATTAATTTAGGATCCAATTGAAGGATCCACTTAAGTGTAAAGATTTAATTATACTTTTAATGGGGTCAAATTGAATCTATTAAGGGATTAATTGGTGAAATATTAAGTTTGAGAGCCTAGTTCGGGTTAAATTGAGAAGATTGAAATTTTTGGAGACCAAATTTATTTTTTAGCAAGTCAATTGAATGAGACCAAGGGTGAAATTGAAGAAAATTAAAAATTTAATGGTCAATTAAAGATCAAATTGCATAAATTCGAGACCAATGACCAAATTAAAAAAGACATGTAAATTGGAGGATGCTATTGAAGCTTTGGCGGATATAAAATTGCATAAAATTAAAAGTTTAAAATCAATTAAGAGCACAATTAAAATAATTATAAATTTAGGGACCAAATTATACTGACATCATTTTATAGAATTTGCTGGCAACCAATATAGCATTCTGTGCTCTGATATGTAACAGTGCACGCCAACATCTTCATCATCGCAGAAGTGGAAGAGACAACCTATAACTGCATGCAATGAGCAGTTGACGAGCCATCTTCTTTCTATAATTGGAGGAGGTGAAAGGAACAACAAGGGAGAACACAAAACAAACAGAGGAGCGAAGAAAACAGAGATCAAAACACAAGTAAACTGTGAGCTCATCGCCGACAATGCCACCAATAATTTCTCCTTCTTCTCTAGCGACAGTGGCAACCAATAGTTCCAACTTTCCTCTCTTCATCGTTGGCGGCACCTGGAACTCCTTCCTCTCCTTCTCATTTGCAGCACTTGCAGGAACTCCTTCCTCTCCTTCTCGTCGGCAGCAGTTCCAACCTTCTTCTTCCCCGACATCGACAACTGCACTTCTTCTTTAGGCATCATAGTGGGAGTTGCTCTTTTTCTTCTTCTTCTTTGGTGACAGCAGTAGCAGCTGCACTTCTTCATCTCCTTCGGCAACAACAGCAGCAACTGCACTTCCTCAGCAACAGCCGCAACAACTCCTCCATTTCCTTCGGCGATAATAATGACAGAAGGAACACCAACAACACTTTTTCTCTCAACTGCAACAAACTTCATCCTCTTCCTGTAGCAGCCACCGTCCACCATTCACACCGCCAGCACCTCTTGCGCCATCAACCGAACGTCCTCTTCACGACAGCAATGCCAGATAACCACCTCCTTCTCTGGCCATTACTATTCAGTATGCAAGTGAACAGTAGGTAGCAGGGTTGGACGTTGCGTTCAACCCAATCTGAGAAGATTGCCGGGCCGAAATGGCTGGACGAACCCATTTAGTTAGGTCATGCCTAGTCTGAATATCTTTTTTTTAAATAAAATATAAAAAATTTGAATTTAAAAAAAAACAAAAAACAAAAAAGTTTTATTTTTGTGCATATGACCGAATTCTAAAAATATCCTAAGCATATTTTTCACAAAAACAAAAAAAAAACTCATCTTTTCTCATGTTTTAAAATGAAAATGAGATATTGTAACCAATTTATAATTATCCGTTAGAGTTCAAACAAAATATAAAAAATCTTTCAACAATCATTTTGTTCATTTGTTTTGCAAACTTTAATTATAGGGGTGTAAAATTACATTATAAAATACACCCATAAATATTAAAAAGACAATACATGCAGTGTTAAAATTCAGACCTTAGAACGGTTAGGTTTTCAATTCAATGAGCTAGAGACTATCTTATGAAGAGAGATCTAGTTCGAGACTTAGAAAAGACCAACAAATAAAAATTTGACCTAAAAAAATCAGACAACAATGTGTCCTCCACTTGCACAAGTCCTGTTATCCGGAATCTCGCAAACCATTAATGTGATATCTATTTTATCATGTTGATAATTAATTTCTTGTCAAGATGAATATTACATGATCCACCATCCGATTTCTTACATCTTCTACCGTCTCCAGGGATGTCAGCGCTTGAAGTGAAAAACAGCCATCACGACAAATATAATTATCATTCGTTGAAACAAATGTGAATAATAAATTTATATTTGCAATATAATTATCATGACTAAACAACCCTCTTATCATTAATTTAGAATTGCACATGAAATAAATTCATAAAAATTAATGCATATCAATACTCATTATAAATTAATGAAAGAAATCTTTGTACACTTCTTCATATCACATTTGAATTGCTTCAGAGATTATTGGCATCAAAGGGCTTGTGAGAGTAACAACGAATAACATGCATGTTCTTTGAATTTGTTTTTAATTTAGGTGGAATTCGTTCCCTAAAAGCTTTCTATCGAGTTGTAGACATGAATTTCCAAAAAAGTAAAAATAATGTTAATAATAAAAAAGGCTGAAGACATGAATTTCATTCGTCCTGTCCTCAAAAAATTACAGTCTTTGTATACACATCATTACAATCGAATCTCATGGGGCAAAAAGCTTCCTTATTTTGCCTATAAATCTGCGGCAAACGGGGCAGACCTTGTTTTCGCTGTTAAAAATCCTGCAAGCCATTCATTCACGGATGAGTTCCATATCTAATAACAGTGCCAAATTTCTGATAGTTCTACTAATAAATGCATACCTCTGGGCACAAACATAGCAGGTAGCACAGTGACCACAAGGAACATAGAAACAATTCCGTTCCTCATCGTAGCATATTACACATACTGTTCTATCATATAATTCCTCCGAGCAACTACTCTTGTCGCCGCCGCCGCCGCCGCAATCTCCTGATTCTAAATCTTTGTTACATGTTCCATATGAGAATAATAATGACAGTGCTTTTCTTGGCCATAGCTGGTCAGTCTCCGTTGCTCTGACTTCAACTCCACTCCCCTCATCTTCAGAATACGTCATACATCTCACAATTATGAGAACAATAATCAAGATAATGGCTGCATCATTGGAAAAAAAAAGAGACAATGTTGGATTCTCAAGATTTATGCTAATAAAATTGACTTTGGCATTGCCATTTTACCATATAATATACAGTGGATTGTGGTAGTGATTGTTGATAAGGAAGCAACTTACTTAAAATTGAAACATAACCAACTAAACGAGCCAAAAGAGAAAGCGCCGGGTAACAAGCAAGCGTATGACCCTGAAAATATTAAAGAAAAACTCTCAGTCACCGTTTCTTTCCCCAAAAATATATTATTTCCTAATTAAAAACTCTCATCGTACCTACTTCTCTTCTTCTATCTCTCTATTCTTCAAAACATAAAATATATAAATTGAAAAGGAACAAGATACTGAAACAAAAAACTAAATTATAAATAGATTCGAAGACATAGGATAATGACTTACTGCTTTAGTCCATGTTAGATTAATTCTTGTGGCTAAATTAACATTATGGGATTTTGCAAGGTCTGCCATGGAGTGCATCGCTTATCCTCCTGTCCTCTCTTGCTGTTCGTATTCTTCAAATTTCAACAAGCATCTAGAGAAGCAGAAATGAAAATCGGGAGCTTTGAGAAATGTTAGTAAAAACAAGTCGCAAGGTAAAGTAAAATATAAAATGTAAATTAATGACCTTGAAATCAATCTTCCATTTTCACCAAGTTCACGAGGACTGCTACAGAAGAGGATCCTTCATATAATATGCTGCTGCGACCGGCCGGAGAATGAGGTGTCGAGCCAAATCGGAATGGTGTCCGAGTAGCGAAGCCAGAAAAGAGGAGCATGCAAATGAAGAAGCTGGCTCATGCAGTATTGCCACTTGGGAAGAAGAAACTTTTCAGGGTTTAATAACATGCTGTGCTGAAGAATGCTAGCTGCTGATTTATCTTTGGTACGCAGGTCTCAACCACCCTCAGTTTTGATGGTTAGGTTAGGTTAGGTGTGTGAATCCATGCACGTGCAACTCGTAAGAAGTTGAATGGTGGTTAAGGCTATTCACAAATGGTTAGGAGAGATTGTGGACCCAAAACATCGAAGTGGCCGGGAAAAAGGGACTAAACATATATTTTCATTTTATTTCAGATTTTGTTTTGCTGGAGATATATTTTGAATAACTTTTGCACATCGAACTAGAATAAACTTTTGCAAGTTCATCTATATAGTTTGGTCAAAAATAATTTATGAGAATTTTAATTTTTTATTGGATGACTTGAAATTCAACTATATTAATAATTAACAACTTTATCTATTTTTTCATTATCATTATATGTTTTTTTTTAATTGAAAAATTAACCTTTTATTTAGAGCAATTGAGAATTTGAATTGATTTTAATAGGAATATATTGTTTATTTGTACTTTTGGTACCGTACCTTGGATTCAGAAAAATGAAGAGGGAATGAAAAAAAGAAGAAGAGAAGATAGGTGGCTATAAAATTGGAGAGAAGGATTTTTTTTCTCCTATGCCACATGTTATTATTTCTTAAATATTATAAAATGTGGGGGTGTATTTTGAATATCATATAAAAAAGAAAAGGATAATTTTAATTAATGCGCAAGTTAGTATAAATATTCTTCTTCTTTACCATCAAACAAAAATAATATATTGCATTGAATAAAAGTTAGAACTAACAAATATATAAAAAAAACTCAGAGATGTGAAAAAAAGGTTAGAATGCTAGACCTATTAATTATCTTTGTACAAAATATAGATTTAGGGTGTGTTTGAAATTATGTTTGCTTATGTGCTTATGATTTGAAAAACACATTTCATAAAAATCATTTTCAGTTGAAGTTTGTTTATAAAGTTAAATATTTGGTTAAAAATATGATGGAAATTGAGGTTGAAGCAAAAATAATTTTTTTATTTGGTTAAATGCTTTTTTATATTAAGATCTGGTTGTAAAGTTACTTAAAAGAACACACACATATATAGTTTCCTTCAAAATATTGTGGATTTGTAATAATTATTATATAATGAAATGAATAATCCTTGCACATTATGTTTTTTATTATCCCATTAAACTATTTGCAATTCCATCGCGTGCAAAATTTATATGTGAAGGCCTTTGCGTTCCTTGGCTATGTGAGCGAGCTATAATATCTGTTAAGAAATAATCCAGAATAAAATTAGGATTGCGATCATATTCATCAAAAGCCACATCATCTTGCGATCTTCTTATAATATAATTATGTTGTGTCATTGATGCAACTATAATTCAACAAAAGCCTAAAAAAAAAATACAAGTATCATGAAAAAAGATACAATTTGTTTTTTTGGGAAAATATGCTCATAAAAATTTAGGATTTAGCCGCATGCATGAAAACAAAATATTTTTTTTTTGTATTTTTGAAATGCGGATTTTTTTTAATATATATATAGGCCGGGCGGCCTATTGGTGGGTCGAAATAGCCCAACAATCTTCTTTGATTGGTTGGATGTTATATCCAGCCCAATCTCGTGCATACTGTTCACTATGCAAGTGAAAAATCCTCTTTAGTTCATGCATATTGTTCACATGCAAGTGAACAATAATTGTAGCCGGAGGTGAATGAGGGGTACCTGGCATTACTGTCGTGAAGGGGAGGTCTAGTTGGTGGTGTAGGAGGTACTGACAGAGAGAAAGGTGGATGATGACTATAGAAAAAAGAGGAAGCAACTACTACTTGTTGTTGTTGTTGCTGCGTGGAGAAGAAAATGGTTGGAGCTTTTGATGGGGGAGAGATGAAAAATTGTTGTTACCGAAAGCGAGAGGAAGACCTACTACTACTAGTCATTGTTGGTGAGCTGAATGAAGTTGTTGTTGGTGCCATATAGTGGAGTTGCTAAGGTTGTCGCTGGTGACGTCAAGTCTTGTTAATGCTATTGTTGTTGGAGAAGGTGTTGCAGCTGACACCACTAGAGAGAAAAGGGAGCTGTTCAACAATGAAGAGGGGAAAGTGTTGTCGAGCGTGTATTATTTTTTTATCTTTATGTTCACTCCCCTTTTCCTTTATTGCTCTCTCTTTACCCCTTACTTTTTTTGCTTCTCTTTTCTCCTTTGTTCTCTTTTCTTTTTGTTCTCCTCTATGTGCTTCTTTTTCTTGTCTCCCGTCACCTTCTTTTTTCTCTCCACCCTTTTCTGTTCTTCTGGGCTATATATAGTAGAGCATTGGTTTGCAATGATAGCACAAATCTCTTATGTGTTGCAAGCTATAACGTGTTGTAGGGTAAGGTAAGTTCTATACCATTTTTCTTTTCTGTTGATGGTGGGTGTAATGATAGCTTGCATAATAGGCTTTTTGATTATTATGTTTTTCTAAGAAGATAACATCGACATAGAATCAATAAAATTGATCAATAATTTTTAAGTGAGCGTGTTAAAAGCTGAACACACTAAAAAAAAGATTTTTAAAAATTAAAACCCATTTGAGATGATGTTGAAAATACTAAAACTAGCATATATATTTAAAAAATAGGGAGACAAAAATTGAGTTATGATAATTGCCATCTTTTTACAATATTTACAACAAAAGCCTTGTAAAAGACTTTTATAGTAAGCTTTGTAAAGAAGAAAAAGATATGAGAGAATGGACTTACCAAATAAGAGATGGTTTTTCCATATGAAAGTTTTAGAAATAAGAGTTACGAAGTGCACTTAAAAAGAAAATGTGAGAAAGGGCTAAAAAATACACTATCTAAGAATTGAGAGCTTAATAACATACTTAAATGATAAAAAAAAATGAATTATGAAGGGAAAAATAATGTTTGTGAAGGGTTGAAAGACATAGAAAAATGATATAATTGTAATGGGTGACCTTTCCAAGTGGAAAACACAGAGGTCATTTTATTGTAATATGTGACTTACATAGGTGAAAAGATAGTGAAAATACAAAGGTGGTCTCATTATAATGGGCAACCTACCTAGAGAAAGTGATGAAAATGATCTTGTTGTAATGAGTGACCTATCTAAGTGAAAGTGTGGAGATAAAAATGATGACGATGATCTAATTGTAATGGTTGACTTATTTAGGTGAAAACATGAAGATGCTCTGATTGTAATGGGTGACCTTCCCGGGAGATGACATGAAGATTTATAGAAATGGAAAATAGATAGGGCTAAAAAGTATATTTTTTGAGATGGGTGAGGGCTAGAAAACATATTATTGACTTGATGGTTGGAAAACACACTTAAATAGATGAAGAGATATAAGGCTAGAAAACACATTATGTTGATAGTTGAGGACTAGAAAGCACATTATTTAAGTTGATGGTTGATGGTTGGAAACCTCATGCAAATAAGAAAAAGAGAGAAAAGGATGAAAAACACATTATCTTAATGGTTGAGGGTTGAGAGGTGCACTCAAATAAGGAGGGAGATAAGACTGGAAAATACACTTTCTGATTTGATGATTAAGGGTTAGGAAGCGTACTAAAAAGAGAAGAAACAATAGAGCTAGAAAGTGTATCATCTGAGTTGATGGTTGAGGGCTAAAAAACACTCTTAAAAAGAAAAAAAAGATAGAGACAAAAAAAATACAATATTTGAGTTGATGGTTGAGGGCTGGAAAATACACTCAAAAGAGAAGAAAAAATAAAGTTGAGAAGCATACTATTAGAGTTGAAGGTTAAGGGTTGAAAAACACATTCAAACAAGAAAGAAAGAGATAGGGCTGGAAAGTGCACTATCTAAGTTGATGATTGAGGGTTAGAAAATGTACTCAAACAAGAAGGAGATAAATAAGATTGAAAAGCATACTATCAAAGTTGATGGTTGAGGGTTGAAAAACACACTTAAACAAGAAGGAAAAAGATAAGCTGAAAAATGTACTATTTGAGTTGATGATTGGGGGCTAGAAAGCACGCTCAAACAAGAAGAAGAGAAATGGGTCGGAAAGCGCATCATTTGAGTTGATGATTAAGAGCTAGGAAGCACACTCAAATAAGAAGTAAAGAGATAGAGTTGGAAAATGCATTATCTAAGTTGATGATTAAGAGCTAAAAAAATGCACTCGAATAAAAAAAGAGATAAAGAAGGAAAATATACTATCTGAGTTGATGATTGAGGGTCAAAAAGCGCACTTAAATGGAAAAAAAGAGAGATACGACTAAAAAAATGCACTATTCGAGGAGGAAAATAGAGATGAAAAATGCACTATTTTGATTGCTTTTTGAGAGAACCCAATATCTAAGATGATTGAGGGCTAGAAAATGCACTAAAAAGAGAAGTAGAGATAGGGTTAGAAAGTGTATTATCTAGTTTAATTGAGTGTTAGAAAACACACTCAAAAGAGAAGCAGAGATAGGGCTTGAAAGCGTATTATTTGGTTTAATTGAGGGTTATAAAGTACTATCAAAGGAGTAGATGTAAATTAATTCACACCTCTGTTTGCAACAAAGGGATAGAGGGGGGAAGAAGGAAAGAAGGGAAGTTACTTGTTGTGAGGCCGATGTTGGCTGCTGGAGGAAGAAAAAAAGCTTACAATAGTTAAGGAGAAGAAATTACAGAGAGTTGAAAAGGTGACAGTGGTTGCACGAGTAAGAGGAAAAGGAAGGAGAAAAGAAAAAAAGTTGGTGGTTATGGGTTACTCCTTTGTGAAAGGGAGACTTTTATGGTGATAGGGGAGGCGTTAATAGTTGCAATGGTAGCCAATGTTGGCTAGAAAAAGAAGGAGAAAACTACCAGCAAAACAGAAAAATAATGGAGATGAGTTGATTTTTTTCTTGAAATTTTCCTTTAAATCTCTCCCTCCTAAGAGTATAGGATGAACCCCTATTAATAGGTGGTGAAAGAGAGGAATATTGTCTTTACTAGGGTAAAATTTCATCTCTTGATTCAATTCGTAAGCATCCTAGGCGTTGGCTCAAAGAAGATACCTAGAGCTATCAGTTTTGACAACTCAAAACAGTTTGAGTTGACTACTTTAGGTCGACACTGCAACGATCAATTAGTGTAGGTGAATCAACCATAATAAACCATATCATGGTGCAGGTGAATGTCAAGCTATCATTTTGGTTCAAGTTTGGTGAAACAATTAAGCATTAGATGACAAAAGAATGGGTTCATTTTGGTTCAAGTTTGGTGAAAAGTAACCACCCAAACAACTTTTTTGGGTCAAAAGAAAGAAGACAATGAACAATGCACTACACGACGCATCGTCTGATTCCTCATAATGGGCCAAACAACATGGTCTTCCTTTTTTTCTTCTTCAAAATGTCCAAAGTTTAATTTGGTTCTTGAATATTTAATTGGTTTAGTTTCACCCTTAATTGACATAAATTTTTTAATTTCATACAATTTTTCCCTGACAAACTTCAATGGAAGTCCTGAATTTACGCATTGTTTTCACTTTGATCCTTGGTCTTGAATTTATACAATTTAACCATCAATTAATCATTAAACTTTCAATTGCACCCATGATTTCAAACAATTAAGTCCTTAGTGTGCAACGACCTTTACAAAATGATATTTGACAGCAAAGTTCTTCACTTTAGCTCCTAACCTAAAAACTTTGATTTCTTATAATTTTGCCCTTAATTGCAACCAATTGACTTGGAAAAAATAATTAAATCTAGTCTAAAAAAAATCTAATCTTTACAATTAAACTCAAATTAGGCCCCCAAACTTAATTTCTCATCTATTAAGCTTTTAATAAAATCAATTTGACCCATTTTAAGTATAATTGAGTCCTTGCACTTAATTAAATCCTTCAATTGTACGCAAATTAATTCTTAAACATAATTAAACTTTAAATGAAATTGACATACTAAAATCTAATTATGCTCTTAGTCATAATTTTTATGTAGATTTGTTCAATAATTATTTATTTTGACCTTGAATATGTATTTTCTTCATTCTTGGGCACTGTAGGAGTATGATTAGGCTCTTGAATTTGTCAAAAAAATTAAATTTGATTTTTCCACTACGTGCACTTTTTTTTACTAAATTTTAGGAATAACCTGAAAAATGGATATTGACAAATTGGATCTTTGACAAGACCAATAAACCCGAGTTTTCCTAACAATCTCGAACCAAACATGGAGGTGATGACTCTAACAAGCCCTCGATGTCGCGCGGAGATGTGCAACAAATATTGAGAGAAAAATTATTGCATGTATTAATTTTGTGGTAATGAATGATTTGTATGAATAATAAGAAAAATAAAAGATGGTGTAGATTTAAACAATTAGTACATGTAACTAACATAGGCCCATTAGAAATAAAAGACTATTCATAAAGCAACTTACTTGACTTTTATGGTGACAATATCTTCTATTTAGCATTACAAGTTCCTTACCTTAAAATTGTGAAACCTTAATTAAGATTTCTAGAAATCATTATATTAGTTAGTGACTCCTTCAAATATCATCCAAGTTTTAGACCTTTTACCCTCTCTTAAAACCAAAAACACTTACCATTTAGAAAAAAAAAAGATTTGATTGTCTTATGTTAGTTATGACATTATCTATTGTTGAATACCAATAGATCTTTTAACTTAAAAGACCTAAATAATAATCATGATGATACTATTATATTTTATTTAGAGACTTTGAGCACTAAATAATTCATTTATTGACTAATTCTACTTTGACAGGAGGTTATCACCTTTTAAACTTTAAAAAAATGGTAAGCTATCTACATTGAGGGTAAATCAAATTTTACGATTAATCAAAACTAATAAATAAATATACAATATAATGAAAATATATTTATTTAATTAAAGAAAAGAATATGATGTGATTGCATGATAAAATTACCAAATTTTTTATAGGAGTACTCAATGGACACAATTGTTTTTAAAATTAAAAGCCAAGGTACCAAAACAAAAAATTAAACTTAAAGCTTAAGTACTTGATTGAAAAATAAAATTAAAGTTAATGTACTAACATTACAATTTCCTTTAGTAAAGACCAAATAATATAAACAAGACAATTAACGGAAGTTGAATGGAAATTCTTAATTATAAAGTTTAAAAAAGTCAAATAATAATAATAATAATAATAATAATAATAATAATAATAATAATAATAATAATAATAATAATAATAATAATAATAATAATCCATTATAGTTAGCCCTTGTTTTTGACGGTTTAACTCAGTCATAACAGGAACTGAACTTGGATTAGATACATCTTTTCATGACAAATGAGCCATAAACCCGCGCTCCGCAGTAGAGATTAATTTTTTTTTTGTCTAGTTTTGTATTTCGATTTTTATTTTTTAAAAAATAAAAAAATTGATGGCGCACCCGAAGACGCGCCCACAATACTACAGAATAAAATATAATTAAAAATTGGTAAATTACCAATACACCCTTATAACCAGCTCTTGGATTTTGTCTTATAGGGGGTATATACCTACTTATACAACTCGTGTTGTACATCAACTGACCCAAACACCCTGATTATAAAAAAAAGGTCCGGGGATTAGTCTTAGTGCGCGCATGCTGGCCTAGACACCCCGGTTATAAAAAAAAACATTCGGTCCGGGGATTAGTCGTGGTGCGCTTAAACTGACCCGGAACCCCGGTTATAAAAAAAAAATATAAGTGGGAAAATAAAAATATACCAATACACTCCCATAGCCAACTCTTGGATTTTATCTTATAGGGGGTATATACGTATTTATACAACTCGTGGTGCACGTCAACTGACCCGGACACCTTGATTATAAAAAAAACTCGATCCAGGGATTAGTCGTGGTGTGATTAAGCTGTCCCGGAGACCCCAATTATAAAAAAAATATAAGTTAAAAAAAATAAAAAATAAAAGGTTAAGCTGGCCCGGAGACCCCGATTATAAAAAAATATATAAGTGAAAAAAAAAAAAGTATAAGTGGGAAAACACTGTAGCAATCCATATTGTTTTAAAAAAAATTCGGTTGGGGAATTAGTCGTGGTGCGTTTATGGCCCGGAGACCCCGGTTATAAAAAAAAAAAAAATGCATAAGTGAACAAGAAAAAGCATAAGGAAAAAAAATCAAAAAATAATTAAATAAATAGGTCCGAGGATTAGTCGTGGTGCACTTAAGCTGGCTTGGACACCCAAGTTATCAAAAAAAAAATATATAAGTGGCGGGAAAAAATAAAAACACAAAAACAATTTGTAAGTGAGAAAGCATTGTAGCAATCAATAATGTTTTGTGAGGAGATGAAAGTTGACCCGGATACCTCGGTTATAAGAAACAAAACAAAAAAAATATACAAGTGGAAAAAAGTATAACCGGAGATAATATATCAGGAAAAAAAACAAAAAAAGCATAATCAGAAAAAAAAACAAAAAAAAAGAACTGTAGCAAGTTATGTGTGGGGAGCTATAGTGCTTTTTCTAGAGAAAAACAAAAAAAAAAGTATAAGCGGGAAAACACTATAGCAATCTATATTTTTTTAAAAAATCGGTCCGAGAATTAGTCGTGGTGCACTTAAGCTGACCCAGAAACCCCGGTTATAAAAAAAATGTATAAGTGAACACAAAAAAGTATAAAAAAAAATTGGATCCGGGGATTAGTCGTGGTGTGCTTAAGCTACCCCAGAGATCCAAACTTATCATAAAAAAATGTATAAGTGGGAAAGTACTGTAGCAATCAACAATGTTTTGTAAGGAGAAGAAATCTGACCCGTACACCCGGTTATAAAAAAATGGGTTCAGGGATTAGTCGTGGTGTACTTAAGCTGACCCGAACACCCGGTTATAAGAAAAAAAACAAAACAAAAAAAATATATAAGTGAAAAAAAAAGAAAAAAAATATAACCACAAAAAAAAAGTCAAGAAAAAAAAGCATAGTGAGAAAAAAACAAAGCACTGTATGAAAACACTGTAGATGGATAAGGAGTTGCTTCACATTATCTTTAAGGCTCTTTAATAAATAATCCACCAATTTAGACTAAAAGTTATTTTAGCAGAATAAGAAACAAAAAGGATTTTCTTACTAATTGAGAGAGAAAAAAATAGGATTTTCGTATTAATTACACATTTATGGTATTGTGGACTAAAAAGACCAAAACAGGGGGAAGGTCTTTTTAATTTTTTTTGGGGTGAAATTTTTTTGTTGGCGATATAAAAGTTGAAAGCTCTCTCTTCAACGCAGAGGTTAGGATAAAAGGAATGGGGAGAGTGAAGCTACAGCTCAGGAAAATTGAGAATAAAACAAGCAGGCATGTCACCTTTGCCAAAAGAAAAGGTGGCCTTGTCAAGAAAGCTTATGAACTCTCTACTCTGTGTGATGTAGAGATCGCTGTGATCATTTTCTCTCCAGCTGGAAAACTCATTCTTTTTGAAGGGAAGAAAAGGTATTTAATTTTTACCTAAAAAGGCTGAAAGATTTTGATTGATTTATATATTGATGGGGAATAAAATTTTATATATGTAATGTAATTTTCAAATAATTGTTAGCTTTCTTTTTATTGCCAATCACTCTTCGTTTTTGGGTTTTATAGGCTGGAAGAAATTCTCGAGAGTTATCTAAATCTTACCAGGAAACAACGTGGAAGGTAATGAAATTTCTTTTCAAGTGTTTAACCAAGAGTGTTTGTTTTGACATCAAACTGTATATATAATTAGGGTTTTGATCGAATCAAGCCACGTGACATGATAAAAATTTACTGTTTTATATATTTAGTTATTCAAATTGTATTTTTTTCAAAAAAATAAAAAGAATAATTATATATATTTTAGAGGGTAAGAAGTAAAAGGGTATTTTGTTTTTCATGTTTTGTGAAATTATTTCATAAACTTCACCTTATAAATAAATCTCAGTAGAGTTTATTTATTAATCATTTTTATTGGTCAAATTATTTCATGTGATTTTGCACTTCTTCAACGAAGACTGCATGACGAAGAGGTAACTTCTTGTGATTTCTACTCTTTTGTTAGTAATTTAAATTCATGGATTTGCTTGGCAACGATAAGAATAATTACAAATGTAAATACATACAGTTGGTCCAGCGGATCTCTGCTCAAATGAGTCTCGAAGCTCGCATTCACAATCAATTGGGCGGATTTGGGTTTGCTCTCTTCTCTATTAATTCTTATTCGGATCTCTTGGTGAATCCTATTTTGGTGATTTATGTTGTAATTACAATTTACTTTTTTTTTTTTACATTAATAATGACAGAAAAATGAGCAATAAATCTTACTTTGAGGTATGTATGTACTAATTAACTATTTTTCCCCCTTCGATCTCATGTTTTTCTTGAGCTAAATTAATTAATAAATCTCCTTGGATTGCAGGATATCGAAAACGAAATACTTCTATGCAGTTTTGAATCGGAAAACATTGAGAGACAATTAAGGTTTGTAAATGACAAAACTATTTCATAAGAAAACAATAACAAGAATAAATAATGAGAGGAATTAGAGGCAATGTGAGAGTATTTATTTTTATAAGATGAGATGAATATTTATTAAAGGTAAGAGTCAGCAAAACTCACAATTACAACAAGACAATTGTTCTAAAGTGAAGTCTAAGAAAAAAAAAAAGAAAAAAGTTGAGCAAGCTAACTACTACAAACATACAAGATGGATACTTTCACTTAGATACACGACTCTCCTTGATCAATAATCTTTGAGGGAAAAACTGTGGATAGAAACACAACTTAACAATACCTCCCCACATCTTCAACTCTCAATATGTGTTCCTTAATGAAAGTACATTCAAACCCTTTTATGGACCATCCACCTCTATTAATGAAATAAAAAATTGTTGTTGTTTTTGTTGTTGTTGTTGTTTGCTTTTTACTTAGATCAATACATATTAAATTTTTTAAAAGGTCCCCCATTTACACTTCTATCTCACTCTAATTCTCGAAAAACCATAAAAAACAACGTGAAAGTTGTTATTGCTACTACTAACACCAAACCGCTATACTATAAAAAACAAACTATACATGTTTAGCCTCAAACACTAAAATTAAACTCAATAACAAACATCATCATATATAAGCCTATCCAACCCCATAAGTACCCAACTCACCACTAATTGAATTTTGTTTCAAATATAAGCATCAAACCACCACCACCTATATCTAATTCAACATCCCATCACTCTTATTCAACCTAATATAAAACTCTCATATCAAAACCATACTAAGAAAAGATAATTTTTTTTTTTTGTGTTTGTGTGTGTGTGTGTATTAGGAGATGAAAAGGTAAGATGAAAAGGTAAGGAATAAGAGCAGTCCTAAAATAATCTTAGTGTTGTTGTTGTTAAGAAAAGCCACCAATAACCTTGAAATGGTACGAAGGTTATTTTTTTATAGAAATGATAGGGAGTGCGAGTGATGTGAAGTTATTGTTTTCTAATCAATGTTGGAATCTTGTTCCATAAATGAAACATCAAAGTAGAAAAGATTTTTAAAAGTATTGGAATGATAATATACCTAATCATTAGTGACGTGGAAAAACATGGTTTTTTTTACAAGTCATTCATCTACTCTGTTTACTCATCTAACAATCTATATTTATATTTCTAAAATTATAAATTCTACACAACCATTGTTTTGCATTAAAAAAATTATAGCTTTAATCTCCAAATGAACCTTTATCATCATCATTATGAAAAGTAGATGCTACACTTGAATGAAAACTAATTTGATTTGAGACCACCTTACATGTCCATGCTCTACCTAAAATAATATCGCTCTTTTATTCTTTAGCATAAAAACTACCCTAATAGCCTCTCGAACATCCACCATATATACATAACAATTAAATTTGAGTAGTCTATTGTTTGGAGGAATCTATCTATGTTATTGCTTATTGTTCTAACTCAAAACAATATTTGGATATTGCAAAATCCTCATGTATACAAGTGTACAATTCTAGTTCTCCTTAAATTCTATGGATGCCCAAAATATTATAGTTATTGGACTTGGAAATCTTCATTTAAAAGGCTTCTAATTATGCTAGAAAAAAATAATATGAGCACTAACTTTTTTTGCTCACCTTTTAAACAATTGTTTCAATTTCTCCCATCAATTTCCATAGACTAGAAACCCATTGAACTTAAATTGTATCTTAGTTGACTTGCAAACAAATCATTTTTTCTTGAACATGGAAAGAGAGAATGTGTTCCATATACTCAATCCTTTAAACATAAACACCATATAAAGGATTGCTTATGCAAAAATTAAACATGAACAAGTCAACTAAGTAATATTACTAGTTGTTCACTACTAGATAGGGAAAGAAATTTTAAATTGATCATCAAAAGTAAAATTAATTAGGTTCATGAAGAATCCAGATTGATTAGGAAAGATAAGGAAAGATTGATGAGGGAACTTGAAAGTTATGATTGATTTAAGGAGTTAAAAGACATGAACGGCAAAGAAAAATAAAATAACCACAAAGATAAAAGTTTATATGACTAACTATAAGCCGATTCAAAATAAGAGTCCTTAATAAATTAAATTAGCAAGTAATACAATTTTGTTAGGTCGTATGATTTTTAGGTAAGGAACATGTACAAACTTAAATTGTATTAAAGTTTAATATGTAAACTCTTAATCTATTATAAATAATTTTTATAGGGTAAAAAATATAGTTCACATAGTATCTAATATCTGAACAATATAAAAATCCCATGCATTTACTAGATACAATAGTTTGTCCCATGACATAAAAACTTTCTATAATTTACCCTTTTCAATTTATTTTTAATTTTCTTTTATATACTTAGTTTTTATCTTCCTTTTACAACTTTTTCATTTTTTTCTTAGATTAGTTTACCAATATTATTTTACTTTCTCGTATGTTAAAATCAAGTACGAAATTCTACATATCATTTGAAATGAAGAAATTTAAATGTTGTTACTATTTCAATGTTGTTATCTATCTTTGTTTAGACTTTAGATCATGATTATAATTTCTTCTTATTGAAATGAAAAAAATATGAAACAAATAACATAATTGATTTAGATTATCTAAGTGATCAATAAATTGACACACCTGATGAGATTTTCTTATTATCTTAACAAAATTACACAATTGAATGCCAATAGATTGACATAACCTATTTGATAATATAATAATAGATTAATCATCATGCTATCTAAAATATTATCTAGTAAAAACATCATCATTATTATTAATAAACAATTAGTATATGTAACTAACATAGGCCAATCACATGGTTGTAAAGAATCTAACAATTATTTTCCACATAATGAGATAATGATCAATTAAGTAGCTTTAATTATACATACCATATGATTGTTCTTGATCATATAACTCTCTTAAACAACAAGTTCCATATAAACAAACTCATAGTAATCATATAACTCTACCACCATTCCAAATATTATTGCATTCACTAGCTTCTAGAAGATATAATGATGTTTCTACACCTTTCTCATAACCTCACACATATCTTTTTCTAGGGATTGATGTAGTTAGGTGATCACAACCAATGTGGTCAAACACTAGTCAACCATCAATGATTTATTTTAAAGGATCATTATTTTTTCAGTAAATAAACTTATCTAATTTTAACTTAAGAGTTATCTAATTAGAGATGAAAAACATTAAAAAATATAACTTACCGTAATAAGATTATGGTAGTCCATATAAGTAAACAATTCATGGTTTATTAGCTCAATTAGATTTAAAATGATTTGAGATACAATTGATTCAAACACATGAAGGGGGAGATGACATATACTAGGGTATGTTACAAAAAAACCCCTTGATAGTAATGCATGAAAGTTTATAAGCACATATTGGGAAACATAAGCCTATATAAGAAACACAAACACAACCCCATCAATATAGGATCATAATCAATCACACACGATGCTAACTACTCTATAGACATACATGTAATCCCAAGTTAATAAAATGACCTAAGAACTTGACATATAAACAACCTAACATATGTTTGGAAATATAATACCTAATGGGATATATTTTAGCAATGTAATGTTAATCAATATGACAATGGTGCTGTCAATCTCTTCATGAAACTAAGATTTTCCAAACTGCCACCTAATTCCATTAATGACTAGAGAGAAATGATGGCTTATTTCATTAACCCTTTTATAGAATAGAACCAGAGATAACACTAACTTACTTGGACAAGATTACTCAAGATCTAGGATAATTCATAAAAGTTATGCAATTCATTTAATAACTCTTAAAATCAAGTGCACTACAATTATAATAGAGTATAAGTGTTTCAAGTTAATTATGGAAGGGATGCAAGAGAGCACCAAAAAATAGTTTATTGGAGTCAAGTATACTAATATATATACTCTCACAAATGATATTGGTTGGAATGATAAGATTTTGGGTAAAGAAGCATAAAAAAGCCAATAAGAAGAGCTTAATAGTTAGTTATTGAATAAGGTTGTAATGGGTCATTCAATGATTGACTTGGATTATTGCCCCAATAAACAATACAAAAACCAAAGAACACCATTTCCCAACATATAACACAAACTCTTGTCATTAAGCCTAAACTAGTTATAACATATATCTTCATCAATAAGGAAGATCAATTTAAGAATAAAAAAACTTGATAGTTTATGATGATTTCTTAAATTAAAATGCAATGAAAAATAAAATTTACATTCTTTTAATGATAGTCTACACTTAAAAGAGGGAATTGTTAGTGAATTATTTTGTCTTGATGCAATAACTAGATGAACATGATGCAATAATAAAAGTAGATAAACTGTAGATTCCTTTTATAATAGAAATAAGTATTTACGATGATGTTATTATCAACAAACATTGTTTTCTCTCTTCTTTATTTGAGGAAAAACCTAAACAATTACCTTAATTTGATAATAAAAAAAGGCATAAAAGAAAAGGTAAAAATGATCAAAATTAACCAGTCAAAACCTATAGTTAGCTAACAATTAAGTTTAGTCTTTTTTAAAAGCTTACAGTTATTATGGATCATCACCTTGAACCTTTATAGATCTTAGCCAATTTTAATGGTGTACCAACAAAACAAATCTTGGTTGATAATTGTGAAGTTCTTAATATTATACCTTTAGCCTTGATCATAAAATCTGGTCACAATAATATCTATATGACCCATCAAACGTGCTCATGTTAGATGTTAAAATGGATATAAATGATATTGCAAGAATTTATAAGTTGATCCAATAATTACATCCAATATCTCCATTATAAATTTCTTTATGGATGAAACAAAGACAAGATATAATGCCCTTCTTAGATAAGTTTGGATACACAATAACAATTATGTGCTATCATCTTTCTATCAAACTTTGATGTTTGGGCTACTAAAAGGATAAGCTAAAATAGTAAAAGCATGTGACAACTCTTTTATGATCAACTTAGGGGCAATAAAAGCATGACTATATCACTACAATATAGACCTAATTAGTGTATAGGAATAGATAATATGAGTCACCTATTCAATCTTTAAATTAGTAAAGAGGACAACAAATGGAAAGACTTAAATTAGTAAAGAAGACATCAAATGGAAAGACTAACTACAAACTTTGCTAAGCCAAATGATTTGCAATTATAAGGTATTGGCCATGAATTTGAAATATGTTGATAAATAAGTCATTGGATTAATTTTCATGTGTTCAATAATTGTGATAAAACCTAAAAAAGTATGGAGCATAAGAACATAATTTATTTATTAATGGAGTAATGATTGATATTTGAAGAAGTGTAATACTTACCAAAGACATCACTAAAAGTTAGTACCATTAAGATATCAAAGGATCAACCTAGAGATTGCAAGTATAATATGATTCCAAACATGTATTATTTATGCTTGAAGCTTGATGTTTAGGCTTGATTTCATTTATCATCTTGAATTTGAGCTTCTCCAATGACAGAATGAATTTAAATTATTTAAAATATAATTATCTAAATAAAATATGAACATCATTTTTTAGAAAATATAACAGCTCAAAAGTTTTCTTTATTTACCATCAAATATCCAATGTACTAATTTGAATTAGGTTATTTTCACAATACAACTTAATTTTTTATTTCTTCATTATAATAAGGATTTGAGTTTTTAGTTAAGTAATGTGAAAATACTGTAAATAAATACTTTGTGTTTAATATGCACCTTCTTTTATAACATAATTACTTTGTGTTTAAACTAAATAAACAATTTGATAACAATTTGTATAACAAAACTAAGAGCATCTATTATTCATGATGGAAGTTTAGAAAACTTTTAATATGCGTTAAAAACTAGAAAGTGTAGTTTTTTTTTTTGAGAATGGAAGTCCTAAAAAGAATAATGTATTAGAAGTCACATATTATCTTAGGATTCAAATGGATATTTTTTTTAGATGCGAGGAAACCCCACCTTCAAAAAACGCACTTTGTGAGCTCATGTGAACGAGTTTAACTCCGGTTGTCCTAGACTTTTACAAGGGGTGCATATCCTGACTCGAAATCGGGACCTGCTGTGCATATCGCAAGCTCTATGTCATGACGCCATACCTCTTGGGGACATCAAATGGATATCAATAATACAAAAAAAGTGTTTTTATTAGACTTTAATTTTTTTTTTCTTGTTTGTTTTTATTAAAAGTCACATATTATCTTGGTTCTAGTAATACGTCGGCTAATAATTTTATTGTCATCAATTCGTTGTTGAGACAGCAATCATTTACGAGGAATCCGTGAAAGAATTTAACTGTTATTTGCAATAATCTACCTTTTGACATGAGAGAAGTATTGCAAAATCAATTAAATCCAATTTAAGACAATAAAACTGTTTTAATTTACAGGTGCTTCGTGGGGAGTCCAAATTTCTTCAAGTCAATTAGCGAGGTTGAATTTCATGAGAAGATATTGGAAAAGGCGTTGAAATGTGTCCAAAATCGCAAGGTATAAAATTCTGCCTTTTGTTTATGATATAATTTTTTATATTATAAATTTTATTAATTGAAGAACAAAAATGATGTATGCATTTAATATAATAGATTTGAAAATATATAAATTTACTAGTAAAATATATTATAAAAATTAAAACTAAAAATTAATCTTTTTAGCAATAAAAAAACATAAATGCATTTACAAATATTATTAATAATAAAATATAAAAAAGTAATACTAATCAGGGTTATTGATACCGTTTCGTTTCGGCCGAAACGTTTCGTATCAGTTAAAAAACAGAGACAAAACGGTGTCGTTTTTTTCTCGGTTTAAATTCCGGTCCATACCGGAAATTTCAGCCAAATACCGGCCGAAACGTGCCGGAATCACGTTGGCAGTGCCGTTTCAACATTTAAAAATTAATAAAAAAACAAATGAAAATGCCAGCGCCCCCTCCATTCCATTCCCCCAAATCAATTTCAGTCACAAAACTCAAATCCCTAATACTTCTCTTCCTCAGTTCTCACCTTGATAAATCTCAACTGATAAATATTGTCAAGCTTGGACTTCTCTTCCTCGGTGCTCACTCCTCAGCAAGACCGACGACCGAGGAAGCAGATGGTATGACATAGACAACATGTAACTTGAAAAGGGAGTTGGAACTTGGAAGAACCCACAGTAGGCGTGAAGAAGTGTTTTGTAGATCATGAATCCCAACGTGATTTGGAGATGATATATTGAACGGGACATGTAGAAAATTTATTTTCTTTCATCACCCAAACCAAACCCTAATTTTCGAGCAGGAGGAGGAAGAGGAGGGGCTAATTTTCAAGCTGGGGGTAGGAGAAGGAGGGGGTTTTGTTTTCGCCTTTTTAGCTTAAAAATTTTAGGCATGGATGGCCTCAAGCTTCCAGCCTTCCACGATTACCTGACTTTCTTGTCAGGTCATCATATATATATATATATATACTAGCTAATTGCCGCCGCGCGTTGCCGCGGGTATTCTTGTGTATATAATTTAACATAATTAAATCTACAACGATAAATTTATATGATATAAGTAAATAAAAGTTATAAATTAGGAGATAAAATGTATGAAATTTTGAGTTTAGTTTGTTACGCAAGCATAGATTACATTTTTTAGAATATAGGTATTGCGTCATAAACGATCACAAAAGAGTGTGAACTAACATTAGAAAAAAGACAAAAAATTTTTATCAAGAAAAAAAATAATTATTGAAATCATTATTGTGTAGATAATAAAATTATAAAAATCATTTAATACAAAGAGGAAATAAAAATAAGAAAAAAATAAAGGGGGAAAGGAAGCAATATTAATTTAAAATATTATAACAATAGCAACATCGGAGTCTTAACATCTGAAATTATTATTGTCGTTAGTATAAAAACAATTAAAATTATCAAATTATACCGATGGAAAAAACATAAAAAGCATTAACAAAATAGAAAGCAAGAAAAACAATTAAAATATTATTATTATTATTATTATTATTATTATTATTATTATTATTATTATGAAAGAATAAATAAATGAATGAAATATTAAAAAAATTGTAAAAAAAAAAAGATAAAACAAAAAATACAATAAAAACTTAAAATTATCATTGTTATCACTTTTAACACAATAAAAACTATGAAATTGTTCTGAGGGAAAAAACATCCTCAAAAACATCAGCAAAACAGTAAGCAAGAAAAATAATTAAATTATTATTATTATTATTATTATTATTATTATTATTATTATTATTATTATTATTATTATTATTATTATTATCATCATCATTTATTTATTTTATTTTTGTGTTAATAATGAAAGGGAAAAAATGGAAGAGAAAAAAAATCCTAAAAACTTCATCAAAAGATTAAATAAAAGAATAAAACAAAAACAAAAATTATCGTTGCTATCACAGCCAAAACAATAAAAATTATCAAATTATCCCAAGGAAAAAATCTTCAAAAACATTAACAAAAAAGTAAGCAAGAAAAACAATTAAAAATTATAATTGATGATAAAACAAAAATAAAAATTATTAGCTGGAAAAAATCATTTAATCTGAAAATTTTTAAAAAATATATGTTCTATGTTACGGGTTGAGCGAACAATTTTTATACGATTTGATGGATCAAAATTAAAATACAATATTTATATATGCAAAATTAATATAATAAAATTGCTTAACACACCTTATCATAACAATAGCAAAATCAAAGCCTTGAAATCTAAAATTATCATTGCTTTTACTATTAAAACAATAAAAATTATTAAATTATCCTGGAAAAAAAAACTCAAAAACATTAACAAAAGAATAAGTAAGAGAAACAATTAAATTATTATTATTATTATTATTATTATTATTATTATTATTATTATTATTATTATTATTATTATTATTATTATTATTATTATTATTATTATTATTATTATGTTAATAATGAAAGAAACAAAAGTAAATGAAAGACTAAAAATATCCTAGAAAATTTAACAAAAGATTAAAAAAAAAACTATTATTGCTATTACTGTCAAAACAACAAAAATTATGAAATTATCCGGAGGGAAAAAAAACATTAAAGAAAGAGCAAGCAAGAAAAACAATTAAATTATTATTATTATTATTATTATTATTATTATTATTATTATTATTATTATTATTATTATTATTATTATTATTATTATTATTATGTTAATAATGAAAGAAACAAAAATAAATGAAAGACTAAAAATATCCAAGAAACTTTAACAAAAGATAAAAAAATAAAATAAATAAATATTATTGCTATTACTGGCAAAACAAAAAATATTATCAAATTATCGGGAGAAAAAAAAAACAGAAGAGTAAGAACAAAAAATAATTAAATTATTATTATTATTATTATTATTATTATTATTATTATTATTATTATTATTATTATTATTATTATTATTATTATTGTGTTAAATACACTTATATATACATGGACAAAAGTAGGGATTATTCTAGAAATATAAAAAAATAAAAGTATAAGGGCTGAAATGAAAATCAATTATAAAAGAATTAAATTAAAAAATTAAAAGTCAAAGGGCTGAAATGAAAATTACATTTATTGTCAATTGAAATCAGAAGACAAAATTGCAAAAATCGGAACTTGTGTACCGAATTCATTGAGTTATATACAGCCAATCCGGAAATCGAAAGTAGCAGGACCGAAATGAAACTTTCACATTCAATTATTTAAAATCGGAGGACCCAATCGAACTAAATCAAAACTTATCTAACAATTATATATATATATATATATATCAAAATATATTATTGTTTATGAGAATATTAAAAATACAAAAAACTAAATTCAAAACAATAAAAATTAAAAATAAAATTGTTGCGTCGATTTTGATTTTATAAAAAATAAAAATTATATTTAATTTTTTTGCTTTTTAAGTTTTTTTTATATATATAATTAATTAATTATATATGAACAGTATAACCCCGAAACGGCACGTCGAAACGCTCCGAAACTAAAACGTTCCGTACCAATACAAAAAACAAAGAAAAACAGCAATCGAAATGGTATTGACAACCTTGATACTAATTGATAGTAACGTATATGCAATAAAATATAAGATTGAGATCATACATAGAGAAGGGGAGACCATTTTCAAAGTTAAATTTTATTTTATTATTCTACAACTAAAATAAGTATTTGAAAGAGTTTAAATATTTGGAAAAAAAGTTCTTTTTATGTAGGTGAAGTCCTAATTTCTTATTTATGTATTTTCCCCAATTTTACAAAACATTTTTTTTCTATTAATAACATAGAAAAAATAATTTATTAGTCATAATAACTTAATTACCAATCTCAAAACAATCTTTAATCCATCTTAAAATAAATAAATTAATTAAATCTACCATAATTGAACTCCCTTATGTGGCCAAATTTCTTCTCTCCTCTCCTTTCTCCATGGACTTCCTCTTTCATGGGAATGAAATATAAGGGAAATAAAGTTTTAAAACTGAAACATATGAAACTAAAATCTATATGGACCAAAAATATAAAAATAGAAAACTTTGTGCACAAAAGTCAACCTATACAAAAAAAAACTTGAAGGACTAAAATAAGCTTTCTTCAACATCTAAAGTACATAATGTGAGGAAAAGAAAGTTTTGAGATCAAAATATGAGCATTGGGATCAATGAACTCCCTCATAACTGAATATGCATAGAACATTTTTAATGATTTTTTCCTTATTAGTATATAATAATTAAAAAATGAAATTGCTAATATTCCCCTAAAAAAATTAAACACTATAAAAACTATGGAAAAATTGAATAATAACTTAAAAATCATGTTAAGTATTTTATTTATATTGCATTTCAAAAAAATCTATAAAAAAACAATATATAGAAAAAATATTACAGAAAAAGCAAGATGTTTGGCCTAGGAGAGTAGGCTACACACATTACTTCATAAAAATAAAATCTATGATATAAACAAAAGCAACTTAAGAAAGACAATAACACAAATAGCATAGATTTCTACTACATAGATTCACCGCACAAAAACTATATTACTAAATATTTATCCTCAAAAAATTTACCTCTCTAAGATAATTACAACTCCTTAAATAACCTAAAGAAACAATCCAATAAAACTAAGATATACAAAAATAAAGAGAAAACAATAAAACGCCAGTAAACACCTTTTGGGCAATTTAGATTTTTTCCTAATGAATCTTCCGAAAACATTTGAGCGTGATCTAACAATTGAGTTGAAAGTTATGGACTTTTATTTTTTCTTATCAAACTTGTTGCCCTATGTGACCCAAACCTTTACATGAACTTAACCTTGTTTTATTAGCCTACAAATATTCTTGTTCTATTAGAACCTACTACATTATCCTAGCATGCATGAGCTTGTTAGGCTATTTGTACTCTTGTTTTTTTTCATTTATTTTTTAATGTTTAAGGATAGACAATGTGTCTTTCCTAGTTTAGATTCCAAGAAGTGGTCAAAAAGTTAGGTTCTGAGTTTTTTGGATCTAAAAGTTATTTTTCAATGATTTTAACCTAAAAACACCATAATAATCTCAATAAACCTATTATTATTGTCAATACACACTTCAATCAGTTAAGAACATACAAAATTAAACCAAATTAAAAAATAATCTACTAACCTCAATCTATTTTTTCTAGCGAGATGGAAATTCATGACAACACAATGTCACTCCTCTCATTATATGAACCCACTAACAAAAATATCTACTTTTTTTGTTTGTAAAATGTGGGCAACCAATCATTTTATCTCTCTTTCTCTAATTTTCTGAAATTTTAGAAACTCAAGGATTAAAATGAAAAAAACTCAGGGATTAAATGAAAAAAATAAGATTTAGGATCTAAGTGTAAAAGTCTAAAACTAAAAGGACCAATGATATAAAAATAAAGGCTTTTAGGAAACACTTTATAACAAACATTTAATCACTGTTCGAAGAAAATATAACATTTTAAGTAATTATGGATGCTAAGATTCTGATGGAAAGCAACCAGAGTTATCTTCTTCTTTCAAGTGCGCGGTTAGTCACACAACTACAAAATAAACATTTAATCACTGTATAATATTCTTAAGCATTTAATTACTGTACTTATAATATCTCTTTGTATTTTATTTATAATTATGGTCTTTGTTTTTTCGAACTGCTAGATGCTAATATTTATTGTACTTATAATATCTCTCTTAGCAATTCCTAAATTTGAGGCAGCATAACGGCAGTACTTTTTATAATTCTCATTCAAGAGTACTTATAGTACTTATCAGATATATGGCCGCATGTTCTAGAGGTAAAAAAGCAACTTGAACTTGATTACAGATACTATAGAATTTAATGAGTCACCGAATTGAGCTTCTTTGCGGTCAAAATTAAATATTTTTTAAATATAAAAAGAAAATATTAGGATCATTGCAGTCAGAATCAAATGTTTTTTAAATGTAAAAAACAAATGTTAGGAGTGTAAGATTTTTTTTATAATGTTATATATTTGGACAAAATAATCAACATGGACAAAATTTTATTATATAAAAAAAGAAATAAAAGGAAAAAAGAAGAAATATAAAATTTAAAATGATTATCAACATAAATTAAAATCTCAATACTAAATTGAACTAAAATAACAAATAATAATAGAAAATTGTGTAACCACTAAAAATAATTAAACAACAAAAATAAGTTGTTGATTTTATACCTATAAAAAGAATAAAACATTATTGAAAATTCATTGTTACGTCACTCTTATTATCATGATTATAACAACTAAAATTATCATTACCATTACTGCACAAATGATGAAAATGATTAAATTGTTCCCAAGAATAAAAAAAAGAGTAAAACACTTTAACAACAGAGCAAGAAAGAAAACAATAAACAAAATCAGTAAAATCATCATTATAATTGTATAAACAATGAAAACAATAAAATTATCTAGAAAAAAACAAAAAAACCATAAAACTTTAACAAAAGTGCAAAAAAAAAAGACAATATCAAAATAAATATTATTAGCATAAAACAATTATATTACCGACCATTAAAAAGTCTCCGGCCATCATGTGACGAAACGCTCACCATCATTGAAAGAGAACATGGCGACGCATCCGGTGAGATGACAGATGAAGATTTTGCACCAACACAAGACATTGCATGCGCCGTCTACATAGAGCAGATGGAAAACAATTGTCGGCGTGTCAGGAAGAGGCACCAACAATTTATTCAAAAAAAAGAATTTAAAAAATGAAATTATCTAAACACCATCCAAAACCTATGGAATAAGAAAAAACCGCATATAAAAACACCAACATACACCTTACGCAAACTCTTAACTTTTGTCTTTTCCGAGGGTAAATCAGTATTTCCTTCGCTCACCAATAATGGAAAAACCAACAATACCCCTGTCGGTAACTCTGATTTTTTTGTCTTATGAAAGGTCAAAATAGTTATTGTATTGTCCATTAAAAAACAAAATGTTTAAATCACCCTTGACCAGTTAACGTTTTTTTTACTACAACCAGGGGAAAAACAATAGTTTTACTGTTCAAAGAAAAAATAAAATGACGTATACTCCCCCAAACCCAGTAACTAAATTTTATGAAGAGAAGGGTATGATAGTAATTATATTGTTCTAATTCACAATGAACTGTGTCTATAGCTACTGTGAAAATCTCACACGATTTAGCTTTTCTTTGTTTAAGTAATTTAAAAAGTAGTTTTAAAAAAATATAATATCATGAATAATCAAAATAACAAACATGATTCTTAAATTATTGAACTCAATAACGCCCATTAGTAATTATGCTTTATTGTGGTATTCAGAGAGCATTTCATCAAGAAATTGCAAATGACACCGTCGGCACGATGGGAAGTTCAAGCCATAGCTTAAATGGGCCTCAACAAATTGATCCCACAAACCTGGTGATGGATATTGAAGGTCCCTGCAATGGATTTGAAACCTTGTACGAGTTTAATTATTGCCCCAAATATAGCTACTAACTTGCGTATCTTTCAAAGTTCTTCCTGGTTTAGCAATGAGCATATCATCAAAATCTTAGAATTCTCTTGACTTCTTCTGCTGCAGCAATCAACCTCGAGCGGTGGCTGGAATCACAGAGTCACCGGGAATGCTCCAAGGCTATGCATTCCCTTCCATCAATATCCAGAACAATAGGGACATCATTGAACAGGTTCTCCTTTTCTTTTTCGATTTTTAATGTTGTTTATTAATTGTTACAGATCACGTAGTTAGTCAAACAAATTTACTCCATGCAGGGAAGTGCGAGTACCACTGCAGCACTGCAGGTGATCCAGCTATGAGTTGTTTTGCTGCATTTTCACATCATCATGATCCCTGAAGCCGCGGCCCTTTTCCTTTTTTATGCCGAAAGAATGTCCAAGATGAAAGAGACAACACAATTATCCTCGTAATGGACGAGGTTGGCTGTGCTTGCCTGTAATAATAACTTCAGAACATTTAGATTGATCATAATATATACTTTTATATATGTGACACTGGATCGTCTTATATAGAACTTTATGAGTTTGTGTTTAGACCTTGAAGAACCATGACAATGCAAAGAGTTAGCTTTAACAAAGTGAATGCCTTTAATTGAGGGACATTTGCAACCTCTATGTTTTACTTTTTACTTCGTTCTCCGAGAAAACAAGCCTTTTATTACAGAAAACAAGTTTGGTTTTTTAGAAATAGTAATGATATAATTAATATAAATTTATTTTTAAGATTTTATTTAGAAGGTGTTTGGGATTGAAGTTGCACCGGAGTTTGAGAAAAAGTTATGGTTTTAGTGTTTGATTATCGTTGATAAGTTGAAAAATTGATGTGGGTTTCATCTCAAAAATTGAAGAAAACTAGCTGCTTTTTATGCGTTCTGCTTCTGCTTATCTTGAGTTTGTGGGTGGGTGGGGGGGGCTGGGTTTTTTTTTTAAAAATATTTTTAATATTAAAATAATCTAAAAATTAATTATAATATAAATAAATATATTAGAAGGATATCACAATATAATTTTTGCCTCGCAATTCAAATTTTATTTCAGATGATATTTTACTATATATTGTTCTGGGATCACCGAGGCCTTCACGTATGGATTTATAGTTCGTGATGAAATTACAAGTAGTTTGATGGGAGAATAAAAACAAGTGTCTAATTTACCTGAATTATTAATTACATTTTATTATTATAATTATTAAATATTTAAAAAATAATATATATATACATACATACACACTTTAAAGTAATTTCACAAGCTGAAAAAATTTGAAAAGCTTGGTAACCAAACATTTGAAACTGCTTTTCATTAACCTCAAACTCAACCACAGTTTTAACCAAACACTTTAAAAATTATTTTGAATTGAGGCACAACATCTGCGATCCAGATGTAGAGATATAATTTCAATGCCAAATCCAATTGCAAGTTTCTAATTTATAATCAATTGAAAAACAACAGGGTTGTGGAGTGTAACAAAGTCACGCGCCTTTCCCTTTCATTAGAACTGATCTATATCTACATATTTTTTTTATTTTTAAAATATATATTTTTTAAAAAAGCCTGACCCAACTAAATGGGATGACCTAACTATGTTGGGCCAAAAGGCCCAACTTTGCTGGACTTGGGCTAGGCCGAGAGGAGATCCATCCCAAGTCCAGCTTTAAAACACACATCGAGTGAAACGGTGCGCTGCACTGTTCATGTCTTTTTAAAACGTGAATAGTATAGCACTACTGTTCACGTGAATTAATTAATGTGAATAGTAGCGTCCGACCGACCATGACGAGAGCTTCAATGGCCGATAGGTAAAGGAAGCCAAGATGGTTCTTCCTGTGGTGGTGGCGTCAGAAATGATGGTCCGTGGTAGCTGGAAAGAGCGTTGAAAGCTGCTGCTGTGGAGAGAGAAAGAGAGAGAAAGAGAAGCTCCTATTGTTGGCACCGGAGGGTCATCTCGGAATGCTGTCCAGGTGATTATATCAGCTGGCTTACACACCAGCCAAATCCCCACTATAAAGCAAATCCCCACTATAAAGCCACTACCATGGGGTAGAATCCAAAGGCGAAGTTGGTGGAGATTGAATAACCTAAACCTATCAAGTTCGAGTGGTTCTACTGGGAACTTGCAGGCTTGTAAATACAAATTACTAACAAAAAGAAAGCAGCATAAGAAAAAGCCATGAGATGAGTATAAGCTGCCGTTTGAAACACAGGAGAAGCATGAATATCCTATTAATTTCTTAAAAAAAACAGTTTTGATCGATTTTTATGGTGAATCCATTGCAATTTAATATGATTTTTCTCGTTACCAAATACGTGAAAACTGTTTATTGATCGACCGCAATGCCAAAACTTCTTAGTCAATTAAAGTGAAAATGATAGATTAGAGAGCCGAGTAAATTTAACGGCTTTTTTATGGTTTCGTTATATTTACACGGAGGAAGTGCGCGTGCTCAATTCACCCTAACTTCTTGAATAAAAGACCTCTATGTAAATATCCTATTGACACATCCATATAAATAAAGTAAAATAAAACTATGGGTGCATATGGCCTCAACCGGATTTCAACTCGGTATAGGAATTACATTATTACTATTATTACTATTATTATTATTATTATTTTTAGTAATATGTGTTAGAAGTTTACAGAATCTCAGACTACATAAGATAAGGGCAGTTTCTGCTCACTTCAAATAAAAAAACTAGAATTAAAGTAAATCAAACGTCTTTTTCTTTTAAAACAGAAACTATTTAAATACATAATCACTAGTTATTGTAGTTAATTGTAGTTGTTGAGGACGTGATCAAGGAGCCACTGAACTTTTGAAACATCAACGTTCATTACTAAAAACAATAAGGCAATTAGTTAAAATCTATTGCTAAAACATATTAGTAATGGGCAATATCCGATGCAAATTCATAATTACTAATTTATTTGTAACGAATGCATCCATTATAGATAATTAACAACAAAAAAATCCGTTGTTAGTGTCATTGCTAATAAAGTAGAGTTGAAATTAGAAAAGATCAAAATAAAAAATTGCTTATCCCCAATTAGCACATTAGACCCTCACCCCTCAACACCAACAAATTTCCTCATTTGATGAGAAGATTAGACACAAATTAGTCTTTTATATCATATATCTTATCTATACTGATAATTGAACTTTATTATCTTTTTCTAAAAAAAATATTAGATTATCCTAGTCTCATTATCTAAGTGACGAGTTTGACATGTTAACTTGAGTTGACTCGAGTAATATTTTAATTTTTTTTTCTAATTCTATTATTCAACATTGGATTTATTAAAAATTAAATTTATAATTGATTTGATTTGATTTGTTTTGTTTTATATGAGGTTATCATGATCTTATGACATAATATTTTGATTGGTAAGCTAACTCTAATTGACTTGAATTGATATAATATATTAAAAATACTTTATCTTAAATATTTATTTTGAGTTATATATGATGAATTCGTAAACTATTTAATTTTTTTTCTAGAATTTTTTTTTGCAATGTCTAAATATTTTTTTTACATTAAAAAATAATTAATTTAACTAGTAGAATAGCGTAGACAAATAATCTATTAAAATATTGCAAAATTAACACGAAAACCAGAACAATGATTATATTGAATATTAATGCAAGAAAATATGAACGATCCGTGCAAAGTTAGATGGACTTATTGACATTGATAAATGTTCATGCTGCTGTAATTGATAACAGCAGCATGATCAAGTCCAGAAGACGAAAGCAATTGCAAGGCAATCTTCAAGTCTGCCCAGAATCCTGCCCAGAATGCAAGGCAATCTTCAAGTCTGCCCAGAATCCTGCCCAGAATGCAAGGCAATCTTCAAGCAGCCTTCAAGCATATGTAAAGCATGTTGAAGACAGTTAGATAGTTTGTTATTATAGTTAGTTGGTTAGTTAAATCAGTTATTTAACTGTTAAGTACATAACAGAGCATTTGATTATGTATAAATACAATGTAATCAAAGTGATGAATTAATCAGAAAGTTGAACATTGTTCATTTTCACAATTTCTCTGTTTTCTTCATTCTCTCGTGGATGAAATTCAATATGGTATCAGAGCATTTTTCTCTTTGAAGATTAATTCTTCATCTTCAAATTTCTTTCTTGATTGATTCAAGCTTCTTCGATTGTTCATCTATTAACAATGGCAGAAAGCATCAGTTACACAACAGAAATGGATTCATCTAATCCTTTCTTTTTACACCACGGTGACAGCCCTGGTGCTATGATTGTATCAAAACAACTCAATGGTGATAATTACAACACATGGAAGAGGGCAATGATGATGGCTTTGTTGGCTTAGAACAAGCTGATTTTCGTGGATGGAACCTTGCCTAAACCATCAAATCTTTATGATTCCCAAGGACTGGCTTGGACTCGCTGCAACAACATGGTTCTCTCATGGTTGATCAATTCAGTTTCAACAGAAATTGCGAATAGTATCATCTACATTGATGATGCTTCTGAAATTTGGAAGGATCTTCAGGATCGATTTTCTCAACACAATAGGCCACGAATTTTCCAATTGAAGAAATCCATAGCTTCTCTGTGTCAAGAAAATAATTCAGTCAGTACATACTTCACTACATTGAAGGGATTATGGGATGAATTGGCAAATCACCAGCCAATCCCTACATGCACTTGTGGAGCTTTGAAGACTATTTTGGCATACCATCACCAGCAGCATGTATATCAATTCCTTATGGGATTGAATGAGAATTATTCACAAGTTAGAGGTCAAATTTTGTTGATGGATCCACTTCCTTCAATCAACAAAGTTTTCTCCCTTGTTGTTCAAGAAGAAAGGCAACGCATGATTTCTTCAGCAAGCCCTTCCTTTAATCAAAATACAACTGCATTGTTTACAAAGGCAGTACCCTCAGCTCGGTTTGCAGGTAACAGGTCTTCATCTTTTCGAAAGGATAGACCTACATGTTCCCATTGTGGTATTTCTGGGCATACAATGGAGAAGTGCTACAGAGTGCATGGTTTTCCCCCTGGCTACAAATTCAACAAAGGAAAGAATGCTTTTCCTAGTGTTCATCAAGTATCAGGACCTCAGCTGCCTATTACTTATGAACAATGCCAGCAGCTTCTTAGCATGTTAAAACCTGACAATTCAGAGCACAATTCATCCTTGAATCAAGTCTCCATGTTTAACAGTAATGAAACAGAAGTTGTAGCACAAGGTGAGGGTTATACAAGTGCAGGTAATTTTTTGACTAAAACTCAATTTTGCAATTTTGATTCAAGGCATTCTGTTTTCGCATCTTCTTTATCATTAGCCCCACAGAATGTTTCAAACCCTTCTAAAATACCTTGGATAATCGATACTGGTGCCACAGATCACATGATCTGTTCCATCTCCTTCTTTACCACCATTACTTCAGTTGTTTCCAAGTTTGTGAAACTTCCAAATGGTCAATTTGCTTCCGTCACTCACAATGGCACAATTAGAATTTCAGATGGTTTTGTTCTTACAAATGTTCTTTGCATTCCATCTTTCTCATTCAATCTCATCTCTGTTAGCAAATTGATCAACACCATGAATTGTTGTGTCATTTTCTTACCAAGATTTTGTTTTATTCAGAATCTAACAAGCTGGAAAACGATTGGTGTGGGTAAAGAAGATGGAGGCTTATATCATCTACTGAAACCATCAATGTCTGTTTTTACTGAATTTTCTGCTTCTTCCATTCCTGCAAATTTCTTGTCTAAGAATTCAATAAATGATCTAGCTTCAGCTAGCTTTTGTATTAGCTTTGAAAATTTCAGTTTATGGCACTACAGACTAGGCCATCCTTCAGACCTTCCACTCAAATCACTTTCTCATGTAATTCCACAGTTTTTACATGAATCAAATAAAAGTTGCAGTGTATGTCCACTAGCTAAACAACATCGATTGTCTTTTCCCCATAGTTCATCTTTTTCTACACATCCTTTTCAATTGATACATTGTGACATTTGGGGACCTTTCTCTACAAAATCCATTTCGGGCTCTTCTTATTTCTTGACAATTGTTGATGATCATACTAGGTTTACATGGATTCATCTCTTAGACAATAAGTCTCAAACTAGAAACCACATTCAAGCATTCTTTACTCTAGTTGAGACACAATTCAATGCAAAAATCCAAACCTTAAGATCTGATAATGGTGCTGAGTTCAACATGGACTCTTTTTATGCTTCCAAAGGTGTTGTTCATCAACTTAGTTGTGTTGAAACACTACAACAAAACTCTATTGTGGAACGTAAACATCAACATATTCTCAATGTGGCTAGATCACTTATTTTTCAAGCACATTTGCCTCTTAAATTCTGGGGAGATTGCATCCTTGCTGCTGTTCATTTAATGAACCGCATCCCTACTCCCATTCTACACAATAAATCTCCCTATGAAATCCTGTTCAAAACCTCTCCATTATACTCCCATTTAAGAGTTTTTGGTTGCCTTTGCTATGCAAACACCCTTCTTCGAAATAGACAAAAATTTGACCCTAGAGCTAAACCTTGCATTTTCATTGGATATCCATATGGCATGAAGGGGTATAAACTTTATGATTTGCAACTTCATAATGTTTTTGTATCAAAAAATGTTATTTTCCATGAAAATGTGTTTCCCTTTGCTCTCAAACAACAATCAACCATCACTAATCCTGTCTTACCTTTACCTATTTCACTGCCTGAAACTCTCATTCTTCCACCTACATCATCATCATCACCACCTACCTCAAACACTCACAACTTCAGCCCATCCAGTTCTAGTTCTCACATATCCATTCCATCATCCTGTCCTTCACTTCCACAATCTAGTCCTAGCCCCCATACTTCTATTTCAGATCCTTGTCATAATTCTGCTTTAGACATTGCATCTGTTTCAGAAGAATTGCCTAGTAGACGATCTTCTAGAGTGAAACAAAAACCTAGTTATTTACATGACTATCATTGTCATGTTGCCACATCCACTTCCACCCCCACACCATCGACTACAACTTCAGGTACTCTCTATTCCCTTAATTCTGTGCTTTCCTATGATAAACTCTCTTCCACTCAAAAATGTTTTAGTGTTTCTATTTCTGCACTTGTTGAGCCCACATCCTATGCTCAAGCTGTTAAACACAAAGACTGGCGTGAGGCAATGAACAATGAGATTAAAGCACTTAAGCTCAATGATACTTGGACTGTGGTTGATCTACCTCCCTCAAAGCATGTGATTGGGTGTAAATGGGTTTACAAGGTGAAGCTAAAATCTGATGGTACTTTGGAAAGGTATAAAGCTAGGTTAGTTGCCAAGGGTTATAATCAATGTGAGGGATTGGATTATTATGAGACATTCTCCCCTGTGGCCAAGCTTACTACCGTGCGCACACTCTTGGCAGTAGCAGCTGCAAAACACTGGCATCTTCACCAATTGGATGTGAATAATGCCTTCCTTCATGGTCAATTAGATGAAGAGGTATACATGTCTTCACCTCCTGGTTTCAGTAGCAAGGGGGAGTCCAAAGTGTGCAGACTCAATAAGTCACTCTACGGTCTCAAGCAAGCTTCGAGACAATGGTTTGCTAAGTTCTCCAATGCTCTCATTGATTTTGGTTTTATACAGTCCAAGGCTGATTACACATTATTCACTCGCAGTTTGAAGGGGTCCTTTATTGTTTTATTAGTGTATGTTGATGATATTGTTGTTGCTAGTGATAATGCAGCTGAAGTTTCCAAATTCATTCAACTACTTAATGATAAGTTTCAATTAAAGGATCTTGGTGCGTTGAAGTATTTTCTCGGCTTGAAGATAGCTCGCAGTGAGCTTGGGATTTCAATTTGCCAGAGAAAATACGCATTAGAGGTTCTTGAAGACTCTGGTTTATTGGCTTCTAAACCAGTCAATTTTCCAATGGAACCAAATGTTAAATTTTCAAAGGACTCGGGCCAACTTTTGACAGACCCTACTGCATACAGGAGGCTTGTTGGTAGATTGCTTTATCTTACTATAACAAGGCCTGACATTTGTTTTGCAGTTCAAGTTTTAAGTCAGTTTATGGACAATCCAAGAGTGCCTCATTTACATGCAGCTCATCGTGTTCTCCGTTACATCAAATCCTCTCCTGCACAAGGATTATTTTTCTCAGTCACCTCAAGCTTGCAGCTAAAGGCTTTTTGTGACTCTGACTGGGCCAGCTGTGTGGACTCTAGAAGATCAGTAACAGGTTTTTGTGTCTTCCTTGATCAATCTTTGATCTCTTGGAAATCCAAGAAACAAACCACAGTCTCTAGATCTTCTGCTGAAGCAGAATATAGAGCCATGGCCTCTACTTGTTGTGAAGTGGTTTGGCTTCGCAGTCTTCTTCAGGACCTTCAAGTTTCTCAACAGATTGCTCTTCTTTATTGTGACAGTAAGGCAGCCCTTCATATTGCGGCCAATCCTGTCTACCATGAAAGAACGAAGCACATAGACATTGATTGTCATGTTGTTCGTGAGAAGATTCAGCTTGGGATATTAAGAACATTCCATGTTTCTTCTCAAAATCAGCTTGCAGATATTTTACCAAGGCACTTGGTTTTTCTCTTTTCTTTCCTTTGGTGTCCAAGATGAGCCTTCATAACATCTACTCTCCTATTGAAGTCCCCTGAAGTCTCCTCTTGAGGGGGAGTATTAACATTGATAAATGTTCATGCTGCTGTAATTGATAACAACAACATGATCAAGTCCAGAAGAAGAAAGCAATTGCAAGGCAATCTTCAAGTCTGCCCAGAATCCTGCCCAGAATGCAAGGCAATCTTCAAGTCTGCCCAGAATCCTGCCCAGAATGCAAGGCAATCTTCAAGCAGCCTTCAAGCATATGTAAAGCATGTTGAAGACAGTTAGATAGTTTGTTATTATAGTTAGCTGGTTAGTTAAATCAGTTATTTAACTGTTAAGTACATAACAGAGCATTTGATTATGTATAAATACAATGTAATCAAAGTGATGAATTAATCAGAAAGTTGAACATTGTTAATTTTCACAATTTCTCTGTTTTCTTCATTCTCTCGTGGATGAAATTCAATAGGACTAACCTTAAATGTTAAATTTCAATTGCTTCATCTTATTTTATCTGTCTGTGTTATACAATTTCTTCAAGTTTTATTCTTTTTTCTTTCTTATAAACTTGACGTTCAATGCGTGAGATTCTTTATAAAACGGGAGTGAGGTCAGTTTTATATACTAACATCTGCCCTAATTAAGATCGAATGGAACTTATGTAAACTATATAAGATTAAATGCACTGAGTGAATGAGAGAGTTGAAAAGTGACGGGGTCTCTCCAAAAACTCTAGATAGGTGAGAGAAAAGGTTTTTTTCCAAGACGCCTGTTAATTGTTAATAGCGGTTTGATTATACAATTGTTTATTCAATTTAAATAAACAAAGCATTGCGTGGTGGATATTTATAAGGTATTTTCTTTCAATATCATCTCAAGAAGATAAATTGTTGAGAAAAGAGTATCCTGGCTAGCAAACTACAGCGATGGAAGTAAAATCAAGCGAAATGTTACCCCATCTCTTATGCTGTCAATGTTATTGGCAAGGGAAAAGTTTTGAAATCTACTCAATTATTAATGATATATACACACACACACATCAAGGTGGTCAATTTTGTTCCATTCCGCTTGGAATGGCAGATACATTTTATTATAATTTAAAAAATGAAACAAACTGAGTAAATTTTATCTCGCTCAAAATCTCGTTTTGTTCTGGAAATTCCACCTGGAATATTCTGGTTTTGTTTTGCCCATTCTGTTTTAGATAAATAGTTTTTTTCTTAAATAATAAATAGTTTTACAATATTAATCATATCTTTTAATCCGGCTGTTAGATTGAGATGAAATTTTACGAGTATCTTGTCATATTTATATATATTATGTTAAAATTTCAAAGCAATCAGAGAATGTAACGACATTGTGAGATTGATGATGACATTCTCGTAATATTATACCAATTCATAATTTTGTTCAGAAAAATCATTTTATTGTCTCTTTTTTTAGATTAATTTTTTCCCAATTTCATTATTCAACAACGATTTTATTACGAATTGAACTTTATAATTTGATTTGATTTAATTTGCTTTATTTAAGGTTACCATGATCTTATAACGCAGGTCACACATTTAAAAAGTTAACATAAGTTGACCTGAGTTGATTTACTATATTGTTATTTCAATATTTTTTTGACGTCAACTTGATTTTTTTATTTGAACTATATTTTTATCAATTTTCCATGTTATCTTTGAACTAGTCAAATCGGTCGAGTTATATCAGTTCAACTCTTTTTTTTTTACTTATGTTTGAAATTTAAATTGTATAATTTCTAATAATTTTATTTTTGGATTTGAACTAATTTTTTTGTCGAATTAATATATTTGATTATATATAAATAACATAAATAGTACAATCTTGAAATGGAACGTCAAAACACTTTAAGATCAAAATATTTCATTTCAATTAAAAAAACAAAATACCAACATAAATGGAATTGATACCCTTAAACACCATAAAATCATATAGCCATTATGTCAGTGTATGAAAAACAATATAAATTAACAGTTAATATATTATCATTGTCTTGAATTCTGTGTTTTTTTTCTTCTTTATAGAGGGCGTTGGGATGTCCGATTTGTTTCCGTAAGGGTCTTATATATTTATTCTGCTCATCACTGCCCACTCTGATAGTCTCAAGCACAGTACATGGTGAGGATCCACTCATGGAAGAACCAATGAAATGCATGCTTCCAAACAAGAAAGTTTGAACCTAGGAAACCAGTAGTTAATAACTACAGCGCAGGGATAATATTAATAATTATCATTATTATTAATTAATTATATAGCTACAAGAGATCAGGAATATCTAGCACATGCACTAAAATCCATGCACAAAAAGGCTACAGATTAATATATCCAAATAAATAAATAATAAACACACCACATCGAATCGCACTCTTGAATTTGAAACATGATCGACAAATTATTTTACAAACATAATTAATTTGCTAGCTAGCAATATCCAAGATATGAAACAAGTGGCACTTTTTCATAGCGTCTTTTCTTCTTCAACTGCAAGAGAAAACACGCCGTGGATAGACAAACATCAAATCGACAATTATACATCTTGCGCGGTACATATTATTCGAACTTATTGCACAAACACGTTCGCACACTTTCGCTTCACAAAATCATAAACAAACTAGTGGTAAGAAAAGACACTTTCAAAAGCTGAACAAAATAAAAGATACGAGAGAGAGAGGAGTTGCTGTCACAGGACTGATCCCTTATTCTCCCCTTTTTGGTCGGCAGCACAGTCTTCGATTCTCAGGCACTCAACTGCGTCTTTCTGGGGTCCAATGTGGCGCAGATGGACTAAAATGCTTGGAAACCACTCTGCAGTCGAGCAATTCCATGATAGGAGTGAAGCTAACACACCTTGGTACCTTGTACTGATTAATGGATGCTCCCCTTGAAATTGCATAATCCATCAGCTCTTCAAAAGTTCCATTTTTCACCACCCTTATCTCTAGTGGTCCGATGGAGTTGTCAGCAACTCGACTTTGCCTATAAACTGAGTTCAGTGACTCTTCCATGGCTAGACAACATTGGTTCAAAACCTCCCCAGTTGGCGAATTAGCTGGATCTTTAACAAGCAATTCCCAATAAATCACATAGTGACCTGGAATTATTTTGGTGTCTGCGTAACTAGTGTACTCAACAACACTAGTGCTGAACTCACGTAACAACAGGGATGCATTTTCAATGGCCTTTTGCAACTCAGATTCATCGGTCTTGTCTGATTCGATGCTCAATAAGACATTCTTTCTCCTCACGAATCGAAATTGTGGAGCCTTGTTGTAGAACCCAGTGACTAAAAGGATATCGCCTACTCGGTACCGATTGAGGCCCGAGTAAGTAGTGATTACGAGTTCGTATTCCTTGCCAACTTCAAGATCAGCAAGGTCCAGGAGACAAGGAGGTGATTCACGAGAGAAGGCTGGAGCTGAGGGATCGTGAGGCAAGAACTCAAAGTAGCCCATGTTTGGCATAATTGTGTAAGAAACCTCTGATGGTTTGCTCATCGGCCTCAGGTTAAGCCCAAAATAGCACTCGGATGAAGCATACATAGTGCAAGGCTTTGGCAAGCCACCACTATAGTAATCTAGAGTGGGAATGTATTGAGCCATAGATCCAGTGACAATCACATCAAGATATTTCGTGTTGGGCCAAAGTCTTGTGATAATACCTTCCCAATTTTCATCTGAGCACTCATTGGTGATGAGCTCAGCGAGTTCTTGGTTAGGTTTCAGGATTTTGGCCATACATTCTCTTATTGAAGGGCTTGTTACTTTATGGTTTAAGCTCCCAGTGGCGATATCATTGGCAAGCTCTTTCCAGTTGAGTTGAAGGAATCGAATGGCTCTAAGCAGGCCAGATGCAAACACAGCACCAACCCGAAGCACTTCTTCTCGCATAATTAGGCCGCACAACATTTGAGAGTACATACTCTGGAAGGAATCTACGCATAGAATTGTCTCGTTGGGGCTTGTGATAACATTATAAGGGTCATAGGGTCTGGTTTTGAATTGTTTGCTCTTGTAGTAGCTAGTGAGAACTGGACGTGCTACTAGCCCACCAGGAGTTTTCGCTTCCGCCTTGATAAAATAGAAGTAAAGACCCTTTCCCTTGTCCAAACCCGGTACATAGCTACCAAAAATGGAAAGATTTGTCAACACAAAATATATCGCATGGCATAGTTTTAAAGAAAAAATAGAGCACGAAGAACACATCTTCACCAAAAGCAAGAAACTTACAGGTTCATGACAGGCATGAGAAGACTGTACAATAGCTGGCGACGATCCATTTCTTCTTCAATTGTTGGCATCAATTTCCGTTCACCCGCAGAAGTACCAGAGCTGCAAAACCATGCGCCCACAATTTCAAGCTCAGAAATTCTTTTAAAACACAAAAACTAATAAAATGAAGAATATATATAACGAAAGGCTAATTCCATGGTCTTGATACCTGGTTAGGAACTCAGAAATAGGGCGAGAAGAAAAGATGGGAGATTTGTCACCATTAGCAATACGTTGTATCTCAGGTTGGAGATCCTCATAGGTGACCATAGGAATTTTGGACTTGAAACTATCCCTATCAGTAGCTCCGTTGAGTTGGTATTTTTGAAGATATTCAGTCTCAGCATTGCTAGTGAGTATTTCTTTCAAAACCCTCTCTTGCACTAGGTCTACATTTGCTGTCATATCTTCAATAAACTGAAGAGCTTTAGCATCTTTTTCACATGCAGGAGGACCTAGTGGTGGTGACAATACTGACTCAATAGCCATAGATGGACAGAGATTTCGAAAGATGAAGAGCTAGGAAGATTGGAGGAGGAGGAGGAGGAGGAGGAGTTGTGAATTTTTGTGTAGAAGAAATGGAGTGCGCATGTGGTGAATATATAGGAGGAAAGATTGAGGTAGGGTTTTGATTAGTTACGTAGCCGGCCGGATCAAAGAGAGATGCTTTGGAGGGACGTCGATGGATTGACCGACCTTGTTACAAGAAAAAATATTTGTCTCTAGAGATTGTCTGGGTAAAATGGGACAGTTTGGGACCACACAGGTAACTTTATCTTCTTACTACCAGACAAGTTGGGCTCCACATGTTTTGCCATGTCAATATGGTATTCTTTGGGCCTTGGCGTCACCCAGACCACGCGGCACTTTTATAGTTAGTTTGTTGGTCTAGACAGTGATGCCTGCCGGCTTGACCTGGGCGTGTTACAATTTTATTTTTCGTTTTTACCTCTATACAGATACCTAGGGGTGAGCAAAAAAACCAGCTAACTAATTAAATTGAGAAAATCAGAAAAAAAATAATAAAAAAAACCGATAAAAAAAACTGATTAAATCAATTATAAAACTTTGAAAAATATCCGGTTCTGTTCGGTTTCAGTTTTGTAAAGTAAAAATCGAATACACCGAACCGAATCGGTTCAGTTAAAAAACATCCTATAAGGCATAAGCTGCCGCCCCCACTATAAATATAAGCTTTAACATTTCTTTTTGAATTTCAAACCCTAGCCGCTGCCGCCACTATAAATATAAACTTTCACATTTATTTCCTAATTTCAAACCCTAGCCCGCTCACCCCCCTGACTTCTCTCCCTCCCTCTTCAAAACAAACCCTAATAGCAGCCCTCCCTCTCGGCCTTCTCTCCCTCCCTCTTCAATACAAACCCTAGCAGCCCCCACCCTCCTCTCGGCTTCTCTCCCTTCTTCTTCAAAACAACCCCTAACAGCCCCCACCTCTCAACTTCTCTCTCTCCCTCTTCAAAACAAGCAGCCCCTTTGCAACAGTGCAATCAACCTACGCATGGCAGTAACCACCCTCTCCCTCCCTCTGCAACTGCATCTGGCATCTGCAACTAGTAGACAATTTCTTTGTAATTTGCATCATCATCCTGACACGTTTGTGTGTAAAGTTTACTGTTTTGTTGTGTATTTTTACTTCGAAGAGTTTTTGTTCTTGGGTTTTTGCTAAGTTGCTGTAAAGTTTGCATCTTTATGTGTTTTGATTTCTCTGTTGTATTGGGTTTTTTGGGTTCTTGTTTAATCATAATTTCAGGCAACAACAATCACCAATTGTTAACTAAAATCAATTGTTAATGTTCATGTCTTTTGCGTTCGGGAATGCTAGATCTTTGCTGTCTTCATTCGTTAATGTTTATTAACAAAACTTAATAAACACTATTAATTTAATACATTAATATGTGTATCAACCAGGGTTATTGATCCCGTCCCGTTCCGGCCGGAACGGCCCGTACCAATGCCAAATCCGGGACAAAACGGCGACGTTTTTGTCCCGGGTAGAATCCCGGCCTGTCCCGGAAAATCCGGGCGAATTCCGGCTGGAACGCCCCGGTTCCGTACCGGGCGTTCCGTTCCGGTACGGACTAAAACGACGTCGTTTTGATAAGCAACAAACGACGTCGTTTAGCCAATACATGGGCAAACAAATCACCTCCTTTCTTTCCCTTTCTTCTTCCCGCTCCCAGTCCCAGACTCACGATTTTTTCCCCCAATCTATTCCCGATTTCTCCCAATCTCAAATTAATCCAGAAATCCCTTGTTTTCGATTCATAAACCAGAAATCCCTCACTTGAAAAGCTCAATTTGTAATCCTCAACCCCAAAATCAGCTCAATTTCTGAAACCCTAAATCAAAAATCAAAATCTCGGCGGCACAATTTCTTCCACACGGCGGCGCAATTTCTTCCACACGGCGGCACAAAATCTTCAGTAGTTCTTCTTCCCCAAATCTCCAGTTAAAGGTACACATTTGAGGAACCAAATCCTTTAATTTATTGAAAAAATTTCGACAGTTTAGAACTTTAGATGAGCTGAATGGAGAAATAAATTTTCGACAGTTTAGAACTTTAGATGAGCTAATTGTTGAACAATCCCTTTATTAGGATCAAGGGGAGATTTATTCTTCTAGTTTTAATTTTTATTTTTTCGACTGGAAGGCCGAAATTCCTTGCTGATTTAAGTGGATAACAAATGGTTTGCCTATATTATCTGCTGACAGTTAGGGTAGGTGTTTAACAACTTAATTCTTTGTTTATTAGAATTTTTTAAAGGTAAATTAATTTCCAATGTAGAATCTGGATTCATGTACATATATTGAACATGAAGAACTAGTTTCCTATTAACAAGATTAATGCTCGATAATGAGCAGAGAAACTAGTTATCGATAATTGAACTAATTCTTGGTAATGAGTAGAGGAATTATCTTCCCAGTAATTGGATTAATTCTCGATAATGAGCAAAGAAACTAGCTTTGCGATAATGAAATTAATGCTTGGTAATGAGTAGAGGAACTAGCTTCTTAATAAATGAACTAATGCTCAACAATAAGCAAACATATTAGCTTTTTTGGTAATGAGAATAGTGTCCAATAATGAGCGGAGGGATTAACTTTCGAGTGTGGGAGATGGGCATGAAGACTTATCTCCCAAATATAAGGGATGAAAAAAAAATCCCAAATGGATGAACAAATTCATGAAATAATGGAAGTGTTGGAATATAGGATTACAAATATTAAATGTTCAGGATGATTAGATAAAGTTCATGAACAAATTCATGAAAAATTATAATGAATGCTTGATGTTGTTGATGCTTGATAATGGAAATGCTTTTCGTTTTCGTGCTCTATATTTACTGAACAAGAGATGCTTTAGATCCCATTAGCCTTGACAATATTGATCTATTGAATGAATGGATTTGTGAAGAACCCGGTCTTCTTGATGGAGATGACATAAGTTGGGAGAGTATCGAACCACCTTTCGCTACTTTAAATTTGGATGATGACGAGACATGTGTAAATGAGGAGAATGAGCTTGGTGGTAATGACCAGCTATTGGAATGTCTTGCTGACGACTTTCCTTATGTTCCACAGCCAGATCAAGATCCTTATTTTTATATTAATGATGTAGAAGATGTTTGATGTATTTTTCTTTTATTTTAGAACATTTTACTTTCATAATATTTTGGAATTTCAAAGATGTTTCTAATTTTGAGATTATGTTTGTATTGTATAATTTAAATTTTATTTATCTTGAATTTAAATTATACTTGTTAAATTAATATTTTATTTTTTTCATATATATAATTAAATAAAAATGAACAGTACAAAACCGGAACGGTACCCGGAACGGTACCGAAACCGGAACGTTCCGTTCCAAACACAAAACCGGAATGGTACCCGGGACGGGATCAATAACCCTGGTATCAACGACAAAAAAAATTAAGAAAATCAATTTTTATTAATATTAAGTGAAAGCCCATCAGAAAGCCCTGGCCCAAAAAACAATTTTGGTTTTTTCAATTTTTTAATCATAAAAACCGAACCGAACCGAAAATGGTCGGTTTTTAATAGATCCGATTCGGTTTCGGTTATTTTTTTTTAAAGAAATTACCATTTTTGGTTTGGTTATGTTTTTTGATGAAAACCGAACCGAACCGAAAATGCTCACCCTACAAATACCCCATCAGAGTATTTTCTAGTGGATTTATGTACCCATTATAATTATAATTTTTTTTTACTGATTTAAAATATACATTCCGTTTGTAGAAGATATACTCTAGAAAATTTAATAAATTTTCTTAAAGTCAGACTTGAAAATTCGAAATTAAGAAAATAGTAATGAATTGTACTCATATCCTTCTTTATTAAATCGAATTCAACACTTAGTTAATTATATTTATTAGTTGCCAAGGTTTCATAAACCTTCCGACCACACACTATAATATCAACCTGGTGATTGGGATTTGTTTATATTATATGATTTGTTTAAATTAGTGTCACAATTTCGAGGGACAGCGGTCAAATGAATCGCTATATCCTTTATATTATTAATATTGAATCTTTAATTGAAAATCTGGAGATGAATTGTTTTGAGTTATTCCATTACTTGCGTATCCAGCTAAATTATTTTGAGATGCTTATTACAGACGGATTATTTAAATATATAAGAAAAGGAAAAGCTTACATGGTGCAGTGATCACGTGGGGGTGGAATTTAACGTTTGATTAATGCCGTACTACTTGTTGCGCTAACAATTTTTGTATGTGGAACGGAGCGAGTGAGTTTTTGCATTGTTTTTGCGCCAATAACAGCTGCATTACATGTGTATATTATTTCTGAGTTATTTCTTAAATTTACAAAAAAAATTTGATATGGTGAATAAATCAAATCAGAAATTTTAAATATATTTGAAAGCCTGATTATATCTTGTTGTGTCAAAAAATAAAATAAAAACAATGCAAATTCAAGGTAAACATAAATTATTATTGGACAAATTTGTATAAAAATTAAGTTTAATTAAAGTCATGAGGTCAATTTAATTTAATCATGAGTCAAATTAAAGTTTAATTATGCTTAAGAATTAATTTGGATACAATTAAAGATTTATTTAGTTTAAAGACTTAATTATACTTTAAATAGGATAAATTAGTTTTATTAGAAACGTAATTAGTGAAAAAACAAGTTTGAGAGACTAATTTGAGCTTAATTGAAAAGATTGAGATTTTAGAAGATCAAATGTAATTTTTACTAGGTAAACTGATTGAAATTATAGGTAAAACTAAAAGAAAATTTTGAGATCAATTAAGGACTAATTTGAAGAAATGCATAACCAAAGACCATTTTGTAAAAGACATCAACCCTAAGGACTTTATTGGTTGAAATCAGGGGTACCATTGAAAGTTGATAGTCAATTAAATATTAAATTGCATAAAATAAATACCAAAGACCATAATAAAAAACTGTGCAAGTCCAGGACTGATTTTAAAGTTCACCGGGGATGAAATTGTCCAAAATTAAAAGTTTAAAATCACCTAAACATCACCTAGACATCACCTATTGCTGATGAGATAGCCTGTTTATTTTTTTCAACAGGCTACAAAATGTTTGGGAATTTTCATCATAATTAACAACATATTCTGTCGGAATTTTTGTTGGCATTTCCATTAAGAATGATTGCTCACATTCAAACTGAATATTTCCAATGGCTTAAGCAATGAAATATTTTGCCGGCACATAGATGAAAGTTTTGATGGAATATATGATGAAATAATTCGTTGGCAATAAGGTTGTCAATGGAGTTGCCAAGGAAAATGGGCTGTAAAATCTATGTTTCTTACACGATTATTCCATTGGCGATACCATTACAAAAATAAATTAATGATAGATTTGATGATCAAGTGCAAATTTTTAACAAGAATATTGTCGATGACTTGTTTTTGTTGGCAATTATGTTGGTATAGTAAATGCCTACATATTTTGTTTTTAATGTCGATGAAATATTTTGTCAATTTTTTTTGTGGTGGTTTGAAAAAAATTAATTTTGTCTTGAAAAAAATGTTTTTATAACCTATTATAATTTCGAATTCATGCAATTTATTTTTCTAATGGATAAATTTTATCATATAAAACTTATATGAAGAGATAATTCTAAGAATCTAACATTTGGCAATGTTAATCAATTATATGTTATTTGTATAATTACAAAATTAAATTATAATTTTACTTTTAGAAAATGATGAATGTATTATTGAACATGACATGCGAGTTGAAGAAAAACTTGGTTTCTTAAAGAATAGATTAAATTAAGCATGTATCTCCATCAGCCGACGAGACTTAAAATTAACTTGAAGAAACAGTATATATTGAGAAAAAGTTGTTCCTCGTTCGTCAAGTTGATATCTGGGAATTGTCGAGCTAATCATCATCATGACATGATGTGTTAAAGAGTTTAATATTCATTGGGTCAAACCACATGATTAAGTCAATGTTTTTGATGTGTTGGGGCTAAATCTTTATTTATCGCCAAGCTGTAAAAAAGATTAAAGAACAGACCAATGGATAATATCATAGCTAGCTAGGCCTGCATTGCCGTGAAATTCTGCCTCTTCTTCTCCTCACACAGATGCATTAGACTAGTCTCTTGTCATGCAACACGGAAGCATAAAGCTAACCTCGTCAACCTTTCTCGATGGTTCACGTAACTGAAGTTTTACTTTCTTGGTTGCGACCAGGAAAAGTGCAAGGGCAAGCTTGTCTGGCAAGAACAGTACTGTTCACCTTAATTTCCTCGCAGGTTGGTGGTCTCAAGAACAAGTGCTTAGCTGACAATTAGAATGTGATTCTTTGAACTTGAAAGTCAATGGATATCAACAAATTACTTGGATTTCTTTCTTCTCCAACACTGCCATTGCCAATAACAGACTTCTCTTAACCCTAAACAGAGAAGAACTATAGTTAGCCAATCGGGTTGAAATCCTGAATTGCTAATTCATTCCCATGTGACTTCAGAATTATTCCATCATGGAGGAAAGAACCATGCATGAACTCGCAAAAGCATGAAATAAATGATAAAGGAAAACCTAAATGGATGACCTTTTCTTTCTAATTTTACATGCTGTATTTGTTGAATGGTTTGACCATGCATACTCATGAATGTCCAAAGCAACGTAAGCACCAAATGCCTGTTTGTGTCTACACACACACAGGTTTTTTATATAAAGACGCAAATATCAAGATGATCACTGATCATCCTCTTATCTGAGTCAAAACATCAAAATCATGCATAGTATCCGGGTAAAATTGATTTTTAAAGTATTTTTCGTTTAAAAATATATTAAAACAATATTTAAAAAAAACAATCATTTTTGACATCAACAAATGAAATGATCTAAAAACACCAATTTTTTTTAATTTAAAAAAAATCAATGTTTTTCAAAAATATTGTTGAAATAGAATGTAAACAAGACCTTATACATATGCAAGATATGAAAAGCATCATTCGTTACTCTAGGAAGTTGACAACCATGTTGCTTGTTGAAAATTGTATGTATTCCATTTTTTTATTGTAATTTACCTACAAAACCTACAACCAACTTAATTATATAAATATAACTATAATAAAATTGATATAGTTTTTTTCTTTTTTAAGAATGTGACCATAATTCCTAAAAAATTCACTATAATTATATTCTTGAAAATGCATTTTAAGTAATTAGCATTGTAGTACTTGTTAAGCATTCATTATTGTCTAGGAATTACAATTTAATCAAAACTCAACTGAATCCAAAATAACTTGAATAAATATAGAAAAGGTTGATGGTGTTGAGTTGAAGATAGATGAGTTATTGGTTATGAGGATTGTCATGGGTGGAAGGGTCAAGAAAGTTGCTTTGGTGGAGATGAGGACTATGGTTGTTAAAATTGCGAGTTGACTCGTAAAATCATACAATTTTACGAGTCAACTTGACAAACCTTGCAAAATTAAGTCAAAAATTGAAAAACACTGAAATCACGAGTTGACTTGTCAAACTCGGTCAAACTAGTAAAATTAATGAATTTAAATTGATTTTACAGCTTAAATGTTAAATAACTTAAATTAATTAACTTTCTTTATAAACTTATAAAGCGTAGTGTCATGGTCTCAATTCTCAACTGAGGTGAACCACCACCACCACCACGCATCCCGGCATCCCCCTTTCCCTTTCTTAGCATCCCTCACAAACAGGGAAGCACAGTGCATCTCTCAAACCAAGTCTTGGATTTGTTGCACTTCTCTCGACAAGGTTGTTTTTTCTTCTTAAATCTTTCATTTCTCCCGTTCTAGTTTTTCTTTTGTGTTAATTAAGCCTAGTTTACTGGATCTAGTATTCTAGTGTGTGTAACTTGGGTGGCTTATGGAAAGCTTAATGATGGATGATTTGGAGACTTTTGATCAGTTCTAGAAAAATTGTAGGAAATTTGGCTATAAACCAAATAAGGATGTTTAAGAGTTCGAGTAAATGCACCAGCCTAGGACATTAATGGGCATGAAGCATCTGATATCATTTTGTTGGGGCATTTTTTTTATATATTTCCAAAAATAAGTGTTGGAAATTTGACAATAAACCTAAAGAGGATGTTTAAGAGTAAGTGAATGCATCCTGTCGCACCCCAAAAAATGTGAGCGCGGCGTCGTGATGACCCTTCCCCGTGAGCGGGGGATTAAATGTCGGGGGAATTCTTTATTTTTGTAAAAAAGGGGAGTCGCCACCTAGTATTATGGTTACTAGGAAACCTAAAACTGGTCTTTCAGAGATTCTAGGGTAAGGGACTGGTTGCGTAAAGGGAAGGTTTTAGCACCCCTAGTACGCCCTACCTAAGGTAAACTGCTTGACGTTTTGGTTTGTTTATGACTTGCTATGGTTAAAAAAAAACATATGTTAATTAAATAAAAAATGGGATATCATTCCCGCCGAATATTTTGGATATCAACCCCTTAGGATTTATTTATCCGAACACCGACAGTGAATAATAGCATATTATTCCCGCCGAATATTTTGGATATTAACCCCTTTTGGATTTACTTATCCAAATACCAAACAGTGAATAATAACATATCATTCCCGCTGAATATTTTGGATATTAACCCCTTAGGATTTATTTACCCAAATACCAACAGTGAATAATAGCATATCATTCCCGCCGAATATTTTGGATATTAACCCCTTAGGATTTATTTATCCAAATACCGATGGTGAATAATAAATTCCAAAAAATAAGATTTTTATATTTTTTGAAATATTGGCCAATACCCTTTGGATTTTACAAACATGTTGTTAAATCTCAAAATGCAAGAAATGATTTTTTCTTTGCGAAATCCATGCTAAAACTCATTTTCTCTTCAAAACCCAAGATAATATATATTTTTCAAAAGAAAAACAATTTTTAACATATGCTAGTGTATTGGCCGTATGCAAGAAAACAACACATTTTTTCTTTAATAAAAATATTTTTGGAAAAAATTGTATTTTTTTTATATATTTTTTTATTTTTTTTTTTATTTAAGGGTGGGCTGGCTGCCAGCCCGCCCACATGGGGCTGGGCTCGCGGCCCAAATAAACTGATGTTGGGCCTCAACCCGTTTATCTTCTAGGCCGGGCTTCCGGCCTCAACGGGCCAAAGCCCATATCCTTCAATGGTCGGGCTTATGGTCTCAACAGGCGAAAGCCCTGACCCTTCAATGATCGGGCCGAGCACAAACCCGGCCCGACCCGACCCGGTGGGGAGTGAATCAATTCACTCCCCACATGCAAAAACTGAGAAGATGAACAGTGATGCACCAAATTTTTGAGTGTGATGAAAGGCTTACCTGTTAACACCTTTGGGTAGAGGACTCCGAGGTGGTTCTTTTGGTCGTTGTGGCGTCGGAGATGGTGGCCTGTGGTGGCCGGAATGGGCGTCGAAAGTGACAGGTCTGTATGGCTGTCGTCGGGGCTGCTCTGTTTTCTTCACCGGAGAAGGTGGCTGAGCTACTGGGGTTGATGGAGTAGATGAAAGGTACTGAGGCGGGGTGTGGGTGGTCGACAGTGATGGTGTGGAGTGAGGTGGTCGGAGTTGATGACCGGAGTTACTGCAACCGAGAGGGAGAGAGAGACAGAGGCCTGGTTTTAGAGAGAGAGAGGTAGAGGAAAAAAAACGAGAGAAAAATGCTGGGAAGAGCAGGAAGAAGATTAACGAAAGGCTTTGAAATTTTCTCTATTTCTCTACGTGTTTTCACAATATTTCTCACGTAAAATCTCTTCTCTGTCTTTTTTCTTCATCTCCTTGTTTCTCCGTGCAGGCTGCTATTTATAGCAGAGAAGACCCAAGTTCAGCCATGCATAATGTTTAATGCAGTGTTGAGGAACAGCTAAGCAAATCGATAAAATCAGGAAGGAGATCACACTGGAGATAATTTGGGAAGAAAATCACGATTGACTTAGGGACAAATTTGATCTGTCTTGCTGTGATGGAGCTGAATTGGGAAGAAAATCAAATTGAAAAAGGAAGAAAAATTCGACTGATCTGCTGACTGATCACCGTGAATTTAATTCAAATGCAACACGTCGGAACAGTGCATGTTTCCTTTTTTATGCAGATTTCAAAAAAATCAAAAGAAGGTAAAAATATGATTTGGTCCTTTAAAAATTCTTTAATTGCACCCAATTGGATTTAAACTTGACTTTATGCAATTAAATCCCATCAAAAATTCAATCTCAACCTTAGCTTTGCGCGATCTCCTTACTCTGGTCCTTGGCTCCTGATTTTCGCGATTTAACCCTCAATCAACCATTAAACTCTCAATTTGCTCAATTTCGCCCTTGTACCAATATATATATATATATATATATATATATATATATATTTAGAAAAATAAAGAGTCAAAAATTGGGTAGCAACACATCCTATGGAATATCATATGGTCTAGGCATTTTTCATTTTTCATCTTAGGAATGGCTTTCTTCCCATTCCCCTTCCATTTCAAATCATCTTTCACGTATAACTATAGTTCCCTTTCATTTTCTACAAACTTTGTGTTTGCTTGTTGGAATTGTTAGGTTGTTTGAAATTGTCAAAGTTTGTTTGTTTAATAATCCCTGTTACTTGGGACATGTAGACTAAGTATTAATTCCTTAATTTCTTACGATGTTTTACATGGGTTGTTATTCTTTATTATCACCATGTAAGGCTTATATATGCCAACCGTATGCTTTGAATTTAATAAGAGAGATCATCAGATAATTGTTGTGAATTGCTTTGTGCATAGAATTCCCTACAATCTGGTATCAAAACAAGACACAAGATCTGATTGTGAGAGAAAAAACTGTAGTTTCTTAAAAAGAGTGTAAAACATCAAAAAGTGTACAAACAAAAGAGGATCACCATATAGCACCTGAAAATACTTTTGTTCAACCTGCAATTCCTAAGTTTGATGGTTATTACGACCATTGATCCATGCTTATGGAAAAATTTCTTTGTTCAAAAGAGTATTGGAGTTTGGTGGAGAATGGAATTACTACAGCAGCAGAAGGAGTGGAACTCACTAAACCACAATGACAATCCATTGCAGACTAGAACCTGAAAGACTTAAAAGTTAAAAATTACTTGTTTCAAGCTATTGATTGAACTATTATGGAAACACCTTTTAATAGAGATACTCCTAAGCATATTTGGGACTCCATGAAGAAGATGTACTAGGGGTCTACAAGAGTCATAAGAGCACAACTTCAAGCTCTTAGAAAAGAGTTTGAAATTTTACAGATGAAAGAAGGTGAGAGTGTTGATGCGTACGTCGCTCAAACACTCATCATAGCCAATAAGATGAAAATCATGGTGAAAAATTACAGCAAGTGGTGATTATTGAATAAATTTTGAGATCAATGACCTCAAGGTTCGATTATGTTATGTGTTTAGTTGAAGAGTCTAATAACTTAGACACTTTAATTATGATGAATTATAGAGCAACTTATTGGTATATGAGCAGAGGATGAATGAACGTTAAAGAGATGAGCAGGCATTAAAAGTGACCTATGATAATAGATTTGGTGGACGACGAGGCATTCAGGAAGAAGAAACCAGGTTTTTAACAAAGCCTTAATAGAGTGTTATAAATGTCATCAATTACGACACTTTCAATATGAATATCCTAAATGGGAGAAGGAAGCAAACTATGCTGAACTTGAGGAGAAAGAAGAGTTGTTATTGATGTCATATGTGGAGCATAATCAATCAATGAGAGAAGATGTCTGGTTTCTTGACTCAATGTGCAACAATCATATATGTGCAAATAAGTAGTGGTTCTCGAATCTTGATGAGGAATTTCAGCAAGTTGTAAAGCTGGGGAATGACTCCAAAATGATTGTGCTTGGAAAAGGGATCATAAGGCTACAAATTGTTGGAGTTACTCAGGTAATCACAAATGTTTTCTATACACCTGAGTTGAGAAATAATTTATTAAGTATTGGACAAATACAAGAAAGAGAAGTAGTTGTTTTAATCAAGCATGGAGTCTATAGACTCTACCATCCCAAGAGAGGGGTCATTATGCAGACAACAATGTCTGCAAACAAGATGTTCATGCTATCTGCAAGAGTTGTGCCGAAAACTTCCAATTGTTTTCAAACAACTTTTGAAGACAATATTCACCTATGGCATTGTAGTTATGGACATCTAAGCTATAAGGGTCTAAGAACATTATAGTATAAACAAATGCTCAAAGGGTTACCACAATTGAAGGAAACATCCAAAATATGCACCAACTACATGGTTGGAAAACAACACAGGGAGGCAATTTCAAAGATAAGTTTATGGAGAGCATCTCAAAGACTGCAACTAATTCATGCTGATATTTCCGGCCCTATCAAACCCATTTTCAATAGTAAGAAGAGATATTTTATAAGTTTTATTGACGATTACAGTCGTAAGGTGTGGATATATTCCTTATTAAGAAATCTCAAGTTTTTTCTGTCTTCTAGAATTATAAAAAACTTGTTGAAAAAGAAGCAAGAACCTTTATTTGTTGTCTGCGCACAGAAAGAGATGGAGAGTTCACTTCTCTGAGTTTAATTTTTTATTGCAAAGATCATGGTATTCACAGTCAACTCACTGCAAACCTATACTCCCCAATAAATTGGAGTGGCTGAGCGCAAGAACGAGACAATCATGAACATGGTTAGAAGCATGTTATCGGAGAAGCAACTTCAAAAAAATTTCTGGCAAGAAGTTGTAAACTAGACAACACATGTGATTAATAGAAGTCCTACATTAGTAGTGAAAGATATGACCACCGAAGAAGCTTGGAAAACCAAATGTTGGTTACTTTCGAATTTTTGGATGCAAGTCGGGCAGCGAGATGAAGAAAGAAACAACGCATTAGCCCGTGGGCATGCCATATAATACAAGAAAGAAGCTGGATGATAAAAGTTTTCAGTGTGTACTACTAGGGATGAGTGAAGAGTCTAAATCATATCGACTATATGATCCCAAATCGAGAAAGATATTGATAAGCAGAGATGTGGTTTTTGATGAAAATGAGTGTTGGAATTGGCAAGTGACCAATGAAGTAACAAAACTTGATATTCTTGAATGGGAAGATAGACATGCTGAAGGATGTGAATTTGATCAAATTGAAGAAGAAGAAAAAAAGAAGAAGCAAAAGCTGACTTGCCTATGTGTAATGCAGAAGCTAGTTCATCGTCATGTAATTCCTTTGGAGGCAAAACACCCATTTGGTAACCCATCAGAAGCTGAAATAGAAGGGTTATTAGAAGGGAGGCATAAATCTTCCACAGAGAACCCATTTACAAATAACCCATTTGCTAAAATAGAAGAGTTACCAGACGGGAGGCACAAATCTGTTATAGAAAACTCATCGGAGAACCTAAGGCCATATGCAGAACACCCATCGACAATTGAACTGAAGGATTATCAGAAAGGAGGCACATATCATCTACAGAAAGTTCACCAGAGAGGAGGAGCAGAAGAGTACCATTGTGGATGGAAAATTATGTGAGTGGGGGAGAACTTTCAGAAGAAAAAGATGAGCAAAATTTGCTTTTATTTTCTTCAATCACAGACCCACTTACTTTTGATGAGGTTTTTCAAAGTCCCAAATGGAGGGATGCAATGAACATGGAAATAACAGCAATCGAAAGAAACGAGACTTGGAAGCTGATAGATCTACCTGACAGAATGAAGAAGATTGGAGTAAAATGGGTTTTTAAAACTAAATTCAATGAAAATGGCAAGGTTGACAAGTGTAAAGCTAGACTGGTAGCGAAAGGGTATGCACAACAACATGACATTGATTATACTGAAGTATTTGCACCGGTGGTTAGATGGATACAATACGAATGGTGATTGCTTTAGCAGCTCAAAATGGTTTGAATATATATCAGCATGATGTCAAAAGTGCTTTTCTACATGGAGATCTAAATGAAGTAGTATTTATCTAACAACCATGAGATTATGAGAAGAAAGGTGAAGAACACAAGGTGTACAAATTAAAGAAAGCATTATATTGCCTCAAACAAGCCCTTCGTGCATGGTATAGCCGGATTGAAACATATTTTGTCAAAGAAGGATTTGAGAGGTGTAGCTGTGAACACACCTTATTCACAAAAACAGGAGATGGAGGTACAATTATGATTGTTAGCTTATATGTTGAATTTGATATGACTTATTTGGGAAAGATGAAATATTTTCTTGGTGTGGAGGTTCTCCAAAATTCTAAAGGCATGTATATTAGTAAAAAAAATATGCAAAGAAGTTTTGGAGAGGTTTGAAATGGAAAAGAGTAATAATGTAAAGAATCTTATTGTTCCTAGTGTTAAACTAATAAAGGGTGAATAAGAAGTTAAAGTAAATGCTACCATGTGTCATAACTCATTTCTGGGTTATTTCCCAAAATCTATCCAAAATAAAACAAAAATAACAAAAATAAAATAAAAGGGACTAACATCAGTAAAAAAATCAAGGCAGAGAATATGGACATTTTTGAGAGCTTGATCATACCTCTTTTGTGCCCAAGAATGAAGGAAAATACAGATTGAAGGCTAAAATAATTTATTATTGAATAAATTTGCATAAAAATTAAGTTGAAAAGCATAATTATATTTTTTATAGGCCAATTTGATTTAATCATGGGCCAATTTAGAGTATCATTATGTTTAACAATTAATTTAGGGTCCAATCGAAGGATTTAATTAAGTGCAAGGGCTTAATTATACTTTAAATTGGTCCAATTAATTTTATTAAGGGCTTAATCAATGAAAAATCAAGTTCTTGATCTTAATTCGGGTTCAATTGAGAAATTGGAATTTTCGGGGATCGAATGAAATTTTTCCAAGCCAATTATGCGAAGTCAGGGTACAAATTGAAGAAAATTGAGAGTTTAATGGTCAATTAAGGGTCAAATCGCATAAATCGAGAATCGAGAATAAGGGTCAAATCGCATAAATCGAGAATCGAGAACCAAAATAAAAACAACGCGCAAAGCTAACGTTGATCTAGAAATTCTGACGGGATACAATTGTATAAAATTACAAGTTTAAATCCAATTGGGGTGCAATTAGAGCAACTATAAATTCAGGGACCAAATCGCATTTTCCGAAATCTTCCTAATCCCGTAGACATGACTACACTGTTCAGTCACCTATGCACTACAGACATTCTGCTGCAGGTGAGTAAAGGCAACCCATACTTGCACTTAATGGGCAACCGAAGGGTTGCCTCCTTTCCCTATAAATAACACCAATAACACCATGTAGTGGGGAAGAGGAAAAAAATTTACAAAGCAAAACCAGAATAGAGTTGAAAATTTGAACGAGGAAGACAAAGAAACACAACAAAAATGAACACAGACACGAAGGGTTCGATAACCCACATAAAAATAATAAACAACAACTCTCCCTCTTGCACGGCTCCGATAGAACACGCAGCGGGAACTCTCTCTCTCCGTCCTAGTCGGAAGTGATCTCTCTCTCTACAGTTGACAGTAGCTCGTTATCTCTTCCAGCAGCAGCACCCCCGTTCAGCGAGCACCAGCAGCCTTCCCTCTGGCATTGCCAACCTCTCCTCTTCATCGAAAACACTTGCATCAGTTCAGCCTTCTTCTTTAGCACCGACAACGCAATGACAACAAGCTTCAGCGCAGACCAGCCAGCTTTTGGTGCTCCTCCCGGCCACAACAGGTCACCTTTTTGACACCACCACCACTAGAAAAACATCCTCGACCTCTTTTACCCGATAACAGTAACAAGTATGTCAGTTATCACCCTCGGTCGACCTTTATTCACTATTCACCATTGTGGTGAACAATAAGAGGAGTGAATTAATTCACTCCCCTGTCCCACTGTTCTACATGTGAATAGTGGGACTTACTCCCACTTGTCACGTGTGAAACAGTGGGCTGACCGGGTTGGGCCATGTGCCCGCCCCGGCCACCTAAAATGGATGGGTTGATCGACCCATCCCAATCCAAAAACTAGGCTACCAGCCCATCAAAAGGATGAGTTGTCTGGCCTCTCTGGGCTGGGCATCCCAACCCAGAATGATGGGTCATTTCAGCCCATTAGAGCTGGGCACCCAGCCCGCAAAAAAATACAAAAAAAATACAAAATTTACATAAAAATATAAATAAAAAATGTGTTGTTTTCATGCATACAACTAAATTCCAAGGTTTTCCAAGCATATTTTTTGTAAAAAAATATATGTTGCATGTTTCATATATTTTGAACGAAAATTGGATATCATAACTAGTTTATGATTATCCATTGGAATTTGGCCAAAATATCAAAATAATTTAACAATTATTTTTTTTTAGCTATCGCGGTGTAAAATTAAATTGTAAAGTACACTCGCAGATAATTAAAAACAAGGTTTTCAAAATGCAGTGTAAAATGTTTTTGGTCAGGTTTTCAATTCCAAATGATGTAGAAAAAAAATCAAACTTAGAAAAACATTTAAACAACAATGTAGTTTACCTTGGTAGGGTGCACTGGGGGTGATGCGTCTTCCCCTTGCATAACAAGTCCCCTTATCCAGACTCTCGCAGACCAATAGGTTTTCTAGTGACCTTAATACTAGGTGACGCCTCCTAAGATTTATAGTTATAATTTTACGGCTATAAAACACCCCTTCTTTTCACCACTCATCATTCTCCCCTTCGGAGATGGCGGGGTGCAAAGCACGTAAAACACCGTCGCGACACCATGTATAAACAGTTTATCGGAAGTGTTATGTATTTATCCGTAACAAGGCCAAATTTGCTATATATGGTGTGTCTCATGAGTAGATTCATGGCAAGTCCAACTGAGTGGCACTTTCCAACTGTAAAAAAGGTGTTGAGATAATCTAAAGGTACTGTGGATTTGGGATTATTTTTTATTAAAATTAGGGTAATAAAGACTTGATGACATATATAGACAATGATTATACAGGAGATGTGGATGATAGGAAAAGTACTTCTGATTATGTGTTTATACTCAATGAATGAGTTATGTCATGGTCTTCCAAAATATAGTAGATTGTTACGTCATCCACTACTGAAACAGAATTTTTAGCAGCTACGTCTTGTCCATGTCAAGGAGTGTGGATGAGGAGAGTATTGGAAAATCTTGGAAAATCTTTGAAATTCTCAAAGCAAGTGCACCACCGTGTTATGTGACAATAACTCTACAATTAAGTTATCGGAGAATCCAGTTATGCACGGACTCAACAAATATATTGATGTAAGGTTTCATTTCTTGCATGATTTGACTAGAGATGGAGTTGTCGAGCTAAGGCATTGTGGCACACAAGAACAAATTGCTGATATTATGACGAAACCTCTCAAGTTGGATGTATTTTTAAAGTTGCGCAAGTCGTTCGATGTGTGTGAGGTACCAACATTAAACTAATGGTATTACTACATCCAGTTTAGGGAGGCATTGTTGGAAGTGTTAGGTTGTTTGAAATTGTCAAAGTTTGTTTGTTTAATAATCCCTGTTACTTGGGACACATAAACTAAGTCTTAATTCCTTAACTGCTTACCATGTTTTACGTGGGTTGTTATTCTTTATTATCACCATGTAAGGCTTATATAAGTTGACCGTATACTTTGAATTTAATAAGAGAGATCATCAAATAATTGTTGTGAATTGCTTTGTTCTTAGAATTCCCAACATTGCCATGGTTCCCGAGATGCCTACATGTGGTGGACATTGTTTCATCAAGATTCAAGTATCCCCAATATTAGATAAAATGACATAGTCTTATCAAGGTATGCTTAAAATCAAAATAAAATGGTTTCATCAAGAGGTGATCATCTTAAGAAGAAAAATGACATAAAAATATTGTCATCGAGACAATTTGTGGACTAGGTAGCTTAAATTAAAAGATAAGATCAACTAAAGTTATTGCAAATATAATTTCAGAGGAAAGATTTAATTCAACTTAAGAATATCATAATTTTGATCTTAATTTTGAATGATATATCTTAGAGTTGAGGGAAAACAATTTTTATTTTTATTTTTATTTTGAGAGCTCAATCTTCTTTTATTTTGATGTCATTTCTATCTCAAAAGATTTTAGGGTTTGAAAATATCTTTAAATTTGATCATTGGTTCGTACAAGTTTGACTTCTGTGTTCTCTAATTTGTTTCATTTGATGGGCATGGATCGTTCATCATCTTAACTTAGTCTATATTGGCTCTACTTGCCATTGCTCCCAAATGTAGTTTTAGAATATTTATTCATTACTACTAACTCTTCATCATCACCATGAAAAATTCTCTTCATAAGTGATTGAGTTCTTTAAGCCATTATTGGCTATGGTCATTGTAATAGCTAATGTATTTTATTTGATAATTCAAAGAGATTTGTAGTTAAAAAATTTAAAAACAAATCAAGAGGAAACATCATTATTTTAATTTATACCAAATAATAAAAAATGAATGTGCTTACATCAAGAGAAAATTAATTACTATTAATTATTAACTATAATTAATTTTTTTAATAACCTTAGATTGACTAGTAAAGATTATAACAAGTATGAAAATTATTTAATATCATAATAAGGAATTGTATTAATACTAATATTAATGTAACTATTTTTTTCATTTAATTTTTAAAGAAAATATTAAGATCCAATTATCATTATGTATGATATATATTACTTATACCTAAAAACTTAAATATTATGTGAATTTATCCTCTTTTAAAACAACATTAATGTTTCCCTTTATAGTCTTATGAATTACTTAGGCCTAGTTTGAATGCATGATAAATTATCACTTCAATTGAACACTAGTTTTATTTCATAGAATCAAGTTGATGAGTAAGTATTATGCAATAGATAATTAATATTTTTTAATGTAAAAAAATGTCACAGCCAAATTTAATTGACCATTATCATTATAGACTACAAAACAAACTATAGTTATCAAGCCTTATTTAAACATATTGAAATAATACATAATTACATTCTTTTTTACTTATTAAAAGTTGTTAATTAGAAAATAACTTATTTTGATATTATTATATTTTTCCTTATCTTCTCTATGATATAAAAAGAATATCATATTTTTATGTTCATCATATGATACACCTAACACCCTATATTCAAAGCTTTGAATTTTCATTTTCTCGTTGAATAATGTTTATGTTACGATATCTAACATCAATGAAATCACCTCATAGAAAAAACATTAAAAAAAGTAAATGGTTCCTTAAACAACCTCACTCATTCGTCGGTTGTTTCAAAACAGGTTATCATCTAAAAGATAAGAAAATAAAAAATATATAGACGACATGTTTAAATTCAGAAAAAGAAGATTATAGAGTACATAAATATCTTACATTTCCATATTTTCTTGCTGAAGCCTCTGCAGCGTGATATAGTGTCAAATCAAGAAAGCCATGCCGGGCAAATGCATTGTACCCTAGTAATAGTCAAAGTGCATGCGTTCGTCTGTTTTTTTCAACACATGCACCTTCCCTAGTTTCTTGCTTGCATTCATTGCGGTCGAATATATATATATATATATATATATATATATTTCACTTATATATCATGGAATGATTTTGTGTATTGTAATTTAAAAAGTTATATAAATTAGATATTGATCAAAAGGAAACTGAATTTGATTTTTTTGTTGATGGTAAGGGTATTCTTGAGTTAGTGTATACATTAATCAAAACCAAATTTGTTTTTGTTTTCATACAATAATAAGAATTCACTATCATATAGATTTAATTCATTCAGAAGAATTTAATAAATTATTTTTAACTCCTGACTTTAAAATTTAAAACTAGATAATTAAAGAATAACAATTAGGCCAGCTCTTTAAAGTTAGAAAAATCTGCCCTCTACGTCTAGCATTAGTTTCTCGCCGTGCACGCCTAATAGTAATTCGCATCTTTGGCAAATCACGAGACTTGTAGACACATTAATCATGTATTCAAGAATACTCGACGAGGGATAGCTAGAGTTATAGGATATGCCATCCAATTTACAAACATTAGATAGAATTATATCCACACAAAATTGGTAGGCAGCATCTGTAGGCTAAGGTTTGGCTAACTACTACATGGTTTTCTACAAGAAATTTGTCCTGTCTCTTCTTCATCTTTGAAATGTGTTTGTTAACTTTATAGATTCACAATGGTTGAAAGATGTTTATTGATTGCTGTTTTAATTTTGAAATATCCTCAATTATTATTAGAAAATAAAATAAAATAAAATTAGGCCTATGTTGCTATATAGTCGACATTTGTCAGTGGCATAACTAGCTAGCGGGTATTCTCAAGGGGCTGGCAAAGAGGAGTGGGATTTCCTTTAATTAAGCTAGGAGAAACTACGATTCCCTTTTGCTCTTGTGATCTGTCGGCTAAAATATAAAAAAAATGTGTGACTCCCCATCAGGGAATCTAGAAAAAATAAAATTATATATTTTAGAATTTGAAAAATTAACATTTCTTGTATAAAAGAAATTCTCAGAATCTAAGATCCCAACGTTCTGAAGATTTACATTTTTTCATACTAAATGCCCCTAGTAAATGGTGGATCTTATCATGCAAAACAACATTAAATCTTTCGTTGTTTCAATTAATTAGGCAGCTAAGGTGAAAAAAAAAAAACTTTAAGAAGCATTGGACAAGAAGGATTTTAATTTCTCGGATGTTTTATTCCTTCTCTTCCGGGATGGACCACTACCACCTGTGAGAGTAAACTTTTGTTTATTAGCCGTAGAGCTACCAAATCGTCCCTATGAATTAAGCTATTACTCGATTTGTCAATTTGAAAACTTTGTTTGATGATTAAAAACAAAGTTAAAAAATAAGGGACTTTGACAAATGCATTGATTCGGTCCAAATGGAACAGCGACCTAGAAGGTAACGTGCAGTGGTTTGCATCGTTAGCTTCTACAAAGTAATCATGGACGAATGGAAAAGAAAAGCAAATGGAATATTTACTGAATTTCTTTCTTCCCTAATATGTTTTGACCAGGGCATCTCATGTGGAAGAGCTCTACTAACCATTGCTCTACAAAGGCTAGCTAGCATGAGGCATAGTTTACGTTATTATAAGGTCATTGTGTCAAATCCATGAACAATTTTCTAAAATTTAAAATCTAAGGCTTTAGCCCTTAAAACGTTTTGGGTAAATTAGGTAATTAGTACCAAAATATAAATAAATTGTTAAATAAAAGTTTTATTGAAATGACATAGTTTGATGATATTCTTATTTAGAAACTCAATATTCAATAATGTAATGGTGTGACATCATGATAATCATTAGAATGTTACGATTCTGAACGACATCAATTAGCATACCGTTTTGATAGACTATCAATTGTTTTTTTTATGTTTTGAGCCTGATTTTTTTATTATAAAATCACAGTTTTTGTTAATTTGAGATTTAATTTACTTTATGATTTTAAAGAGTTAAATTTCTTATAATTTTAACAGAATTTGGAAAGGATTTTCCTATATAAAAGTTATACCCAAAATTTTGTCCCACTTAAAAAAACTATAAAGTTTAACAAGACTCATAAATTCTCACATTTTATATTCACAAGCAGCCACATGAATGCAAATACACACATGCATGCAAAATAAATAAATAAAATAATACAACATTCAAGTAATCCCAAAAGACATAAACATAATTAATTTATATATAGCATCTACTGGATGATTCGGGTTCATTAGTAGCACGATTGGATACAGGTCCAACACCTACCTGAATGGCCTCTTCATCTATCATGTCATCATCAAGAGTTAACCTCCTCCAAAAGCATAAAGTCCAAAGCAGAAAACATTAAACCACTAAGACACATATGTGTAACTCTTATTTGCTTTGGCAATACTACAAAGCACAAACAAAACCTCTCAACCCTCCTCCCGTAGTAAGAAGTCAGCCTAATATTTATAAACTATCAATGTTAAAATAAAAGATAAATACATAAAAATCAACGGTTAACATATATTAATAATAAATTGACTTGATTACTTACATGATATGGAATCATCTAGCCATGTTGCTCGTACTACATACATTGACAGTGATGGATTGACGTGCAATACTCATGTACTGATGCAACTATATTATTCGTTAGTTTTACCCACATTTAATAGTATTTTGAGTATATTTTTTATTTAAAAGGCTTTGATATTTTTTTTTTATGTTTTGAAGGTATTTTTTTATAAAAGATACAGAAAGGAGTAAATTGAAGGTAATTGGTATATTTAACTGTCAATGTTTTGTGCAAAGCATGAGCTCTAGATATCAAAATGAAGTGATTTTAGTGGAATTAAAAGATGAAATTCACACCTTTCTAGAAATCTAAGGCAAGAAAATAAAATAAGGAAGAGAAAAGTATGAAAATTGCAGCCTTCAAAGTCAAATCTCGCTATTTTTTAATATTGACCTTTGGTCATTCCAACCTGAATACATGGAGTTACAAAAGTTCAATATATGCAAACTCAATTATTTTGGATTCATGATTTAAATACCTATCAACACTCCAAATTGAAGCCCAAAATGATGTCATGTGATGGAAATATGATTTTTCAAAGATGACAACTAAATTATGTCAGCAAACAGGTTTCGTAAAGAAACGAGTCCAAATGGTGTTCCGAACCATCTAAGTCAACATTCTAGTTTCTATTTTGGAAATTTAGCTCCTTTAAATTATGTAAGCAAGGTTATTTTTTTTTTAGAAAAATAGTTATTGAAGTACTTAAATGTAATGTCAACTTAGGGGAGGACTATTTTGTAAAATAGGGACTAGGGTTTGTTACCATATAAAAATAAAGAGGAAAACGAGAGAACACGACAAGAAGAGATAAGAAAAATTCCCCTTCTCCTCCATAAACCTGAAATCATGTTTTCTTTTTTTTTTTATTAGTTGTTCAACAAACATGCAAGCTAAACTCTTTTTCTTGGTTGCAAGGACACAAAAACTTTTAGATTTCAAGAATTGTGAGATCTATTTTACCTTTTCTTTTCCGATTATATGATGAATATGTTTGTTCTCTGTTGCGATGTCGTGGTCGCACAAATTAATTACCCTAGCTTAAAACAAATCAAACAAGATAGTATAGAGCAAGCAAGGGGTCGATCCCACGAGGACGATTTAGTTCAGATTTTTGTGCTATATGTTATGCAATTGGGGGGATTGGAAGCTATCTAGACTAAGCTAAAACAAACTAAGCGAAAATTATATAAAACTAAAATTTATTAATAAAGCAAACCTTGGTCGCAAATCAATATCCACCTACAGAAATCAAAATTGATCATGGAAACGACACATCAATTTATATTTTGAATATTTATCTCTTCTTAAAATTGGTTCGTTAACGGATCCTCCGTATAACTTACCCTAACCATCAAACAACCACAGTGTCCGCACTAGTAATTTGATTCAATGGCAGCATTAAAATCTAGATAAATTGATCAATTAAGAAACATAATTGTCCGCAATATATGTTTAGTTCGATTGAATATTCTCCCTAAGATTAATAACATAGATCCGCTACAATTATTAACTTAGTTGCTTCATAAGTTCATATACCACAACTCCGGTTTTGATATCAAACTTAGCAATCGATTGTCTACAATAATAACTTCGAGTCCTCTCTTAGCAATTAAATAAACAATCATAGGAAAATAAGCATAGGAGAACAAATATATTCATCATATAAACTGAAAAATTGAGGTAAAAATAGATCTCACAGTTCTTAAAATCTGAAGGTTTCCGTGTCCTTGCAACCAAGCAAAAGAGTCTAGCCTTGCATGTTTATTGAACAACTAAATAAAAAGATGGAAAAAAAAACATGATTTAGGGTTTGGAGGAGGAAGATTTGTGTTTTCTTTGGTGCTGGCCGCCACTTCCTTGCTCCTCTCATCCTTTATATATGCTTAGAAACCCTAGTGTCTATTTTACAAAATAGTCCTTCCTTAAGTTGGCAGAATTTAGTTGTCCCTTGTAAAATTCATATCTCCTTCTATCACATCATTTTGAGCTGAAATTTGGAGAGTTTATAGGCATTTGAGTCCGGCATCCACTACAATTAAGTTTGCATCAATCGGACTTCTGTAGCTCGAGATATTGAAGTTGGAATGGACAAAGGTCGATAACGGTAGATTGCAAGATTTGACTTTGAAGGCTGTGATTTCCATGATCTTCCTTATTTTATTTCTTTTTCCTTAGCTTTCCATAAATTTATGGATGTTAGCTTTTGAATGTCACTAGAATCACTTCATTTCGATCTCTAGAGCTTCCACTCTGCACAAAACACCGACTGAAGGTCAAATCTGTCAATCAGCTCCACTTACCTCCTTTTTGCATCTTTCATCCAAAAATGCCTTCAAAACATAAAACAAAGAATATCAAGGTATTTTATACACAAAACATATGCAAAATACTAGGTAAATATGGATGAAACTATCAAATAATATGGTCGCATCAAATACCCCCACACTTAGCTCTTGCTCGTCCACAAGAAAGGATAGGTAAAAAAATTTAAATTAAAAATAACCATGACCAATCTCTTAATCTCCCATCAATATCCAAGAATTCAAGCATTATAAATAAGAATACAATCGAGAAGGATAAAGAACATAAATCTTCATGAATTTGTTTACATGCAAACTTCAAAACTCAATTACTCTTCGGGATTTAAAAGAAATCTATGTCATGCCAAAGTGATAGGTCCTCTCATTGATATACACTCCAACACTCATGTGTTTAGGGCTTATGTGTTTAAATCTCTCAAATTCAATCAATGAATATGTTATACCATAAGCTTGCTCGTCAATCTCATCTCCATTACTAAAATATTACAAACAATGCATGAATCAAAAGGTCTTATTTTCCGGTTGTAATGGGGCTAAGGTTAAGGTGAGGTAAAAGAGAGTAAAAGAAATGGTTCAAACAAAAGAAAGTAGAGCATTCTGAAAAATGATATTTCTAACAAGATATTCCATTTAAGCACATCAATTTTCAATCTTTAAGCACCAATGCTTAGCTACTTTCGATTTCAAGCTCGTTTCTATTCTCTCTTTTTTTCTTCTTTTTTTTTTTCTTCTTTTCTTTTTTTTTCTTCTTCTTTTTTTTTTTTTTTGTTCTTCACCTTTGGCAACTTTGCCCATCTTTTCATCAAACATCACTACTTCTTTCTTTTCACATCATTTGCAACCATAATTCCATGAGATATCATAAGTATATGCTCTACTAATCCTTGGCCAGGGGAAAAGAGGAAAACATATAAAAAGTTTAAGGCTTATACATGGATAAAGCAAAGAAAAGATAAACAAGCTCAAAAGGGGCTCACTAAAGATAATATGCTTTAGGTTTGCTTTTTGGCTCAAGCGGTTAAAATTCCTAATGCCTTTATCATCTTCATGCATTTATGTAATGCGAATGTAATCTCAACAAGATATGAAGCAAGTTCTAGAGATACATATCATTGAAAGAACGAACAATCAAAGAATATAATGTTGAAGGCTCAAAAGCTTGCATTGGTATAACACTATAAAGTCAACATGACATATTTTCAGAGTCAATCCCTAAACCAATTAAACATTAAAACTTGCATGCACACTCATTCATTCAATTTATATATTCATCTATCTCACTTAATTCTCACACATAATACTCATATTCTCATAAACCAATGGGAGTTCATAAAGATCAATCATAAATTTTTTTCTCTTTTTTTTTGGGGGGGAAGAATAAAGAAAAACAAAATAAGAAAACTGACATTTTCCCAATACCCCCACACTTAAAACACAATATTGTCCTCAATGTTGAAAATAAAAGAAAAGGGATATAAGAGAATGACAAAAATACAAAAATAAATAAATAAATAAAATAAAAGATAAGGGAAAAGGAAAGCAAATCTGATTTTTTTTGTGCTAGGTTGCCTCCCAGGAAGCGCTTTTGTTTTGTGTCATTGGCTCGACATGTGGTATGCTCATTCTTCATAGATCGGTTTAGCTAACTCCACAGAAGCGGTGATTTATGTCGTCCAACTTTCATAGAAAAGTTTCAAGCGATGCCCATTGACCTTGAGTACGTTATTTGTTTCTAAACTTGTAATTTCAACTGCACCATAAGGAAAAACATTAGAAACAACAAAGGGCCCAATTCAACGAGAACGCAACTTACCAGGAAAAAGTTTCAAACGCGAATGATAGAGAAGGACTTTGTCTCCAACATGAAACTCTTTTCTTGTAATCATTTGGTCATGAAGACTCTTAGTCTTATCTTTGTAAATCCTTGCATTCTCATAAGCGTCATTTCGAATCTCTTCCAACTCTTGCAATTGCAACTTTCTTGCAATCCCAGCAGCATCATAATCCATGTTACATTTTTTTATGGCCCAAAAAGCTTTATGTTCAAGTTCCACTAGTAGATGACATGCTTTCCCATAAATCATCCTAAAAGGTGACATTTTTATTGGTGATTTGTAAGCAGTTCGGTAAGCCCAAAGTGCATCACCAAGTCGCAGACTCCAGTCTCGCCAGTTGGGTTGCACTGTCTTCTCCAAAATGGACTTGATTTCTCGATTTGAAATCTCAGCTTGGCCATTCGTTTGAGGATGGTATGCCGTAGAAGTCTGATGAGTCACATGATATTTGCGTAACAGTGCTTCCATTGAACGATTGCAAAAATGCGTGCCACAATCACTAATGATAGCTTTAGGGATTCCAAACCTGTCAAATATGTGAGTCCTGACAAAATCTACAACAACTTTAGCATCATTAGTTCGTGTGGCTTTTTCCTCAATCCATTTGAACACATAATCAACTGCAAGAAGGATATAAAGATTGCCAAAAGAAGAAGGAAATGGACCCATAAAATCAATACCCCAAACATAAAAAATCTCGCTTACAAGAATATTCGTTAAAGGCATTTGATTCTTATGAGTGATATTACCTGTTTTTTGACATTTTTCACATGATTTGCAAAAATAAAATGCATCCTTAAAATAGAAGGCCAATAAAAACCACTTTCAAGTACCTTATGGGCCGTTCTTTTTGCTCCAAAATGTCCACCACAAGAATGAGAATGACAAAAGGTGAGAATGAAATGAAATTCATCTTGTGGTACACATCTCCTAACTACTTGATCCACACAAAATTTCCACAGATGAGGAGTATCTCAGAAATAATATTTAGCATCAGCTCGTAGCTTATTTTTTTGGGATTATTATTTAATTGCTAGAGCAGAATCTAAGTTATTATTGTAGGCAATCTATTGCTAAGTATGACCTCAAAACTAGAGTTATGGTATATGAACTTCTGAAGCAACTGAGTTTAATAATTGTTGTGGATCTACGTTATTTATCTTAATAAGAACATTCAATTCAATCAAACATAGACTGTGGACAATTATGTTTTTCCTAATTAATCAACTTATCTATTTTTTAAGGCTTCCATTTAATTAAATAAATATTGCGAACATTGTGGTTGTTTGATGGTTAGGGTAAGTTACATAGTAGATCCGTTAACTAACCAATATTAAGAAGAGATAAATATTTAGAATATAAATTGATGTTTCATTTCCATTATCGGTTATGATTCTGTTGGTGGATGTTTACTTACGAACAAGGTTTGTTTTCTTGATAAATTTTGGTTTTATTTAATTTTTGCTTGATAGTTTTCTGGTTTTTTTTTTTTTTTGCTTTAGCCTAGACAACTTTCAAACTCCCCCTTCAAATTGCTTATCATATACCATAAAAGTTTGACTTGAACCTTCCATGTGGGATTGATCTTTGCTTGTTCTATACTATTTTATGTACTGTGTTTTAAGTTAGGGTAATTAATTTGTACGACTATGACATCACAACAAATCTTAGTATTAGTGTCGGGGAAGTAATTTGTTGATTCTTGTGTTGTTATCTTTATTTGTTGTGATTGTTATTTATTTTTCTGGAAAAAAAAGAGAAACATGATTTTTGTTTGCTGCGGTACTATTCAAAACGTATTTTCAAAACAAATTCACCTGAACTTGATCTCTTTTTTGGTTGGTTTCTTTTGAGTTTTATTGACGGTTATACATGTAACTTGTTCTACTAACTAGATTCAGGTGCAGGTGGATCTTGATATAGAAAACACTTTACGCGGGTTACAAAAGCAAGCTTGTGTTAACACCATGGTTGTTGCATGACAACAAACACTTAAGGAGCTTGGTATGTCAATTTCGATCTCAAATCTAGTTTTATACATGTGTTACCAACATTCAATGGTCATGCTGGAGACCAACATTCAATGGTCATGCAGGAGAAGATCCTCATCTCAATGAGTTTAATTTTGTTTGTGTCGGCATGAAATCAAATGGAGTTGATGAAGAATAGGTTAAGTTAAAAGTTTTCCCTTTCTCTTTAAAATGGACAACAAAGGCATGGTTTTTATCTATTCTCTAAGGTTCTATTGGAACTTGGAATGCCATTGAAAAAATTTCTTGAGAAGTATTTCCCAGCATCTTGAGTTTCCAACATAAGAAAAAAAATATGTGGGATTCAGAAATCTCATGGCGAGACACTCTCTGAATGTTGAGAAAGATTAACTATGCATTCAATGCCTTAATCATCAAATACCCGATTAGTTACTCATTTAATATTTCTATGAAGGATTGATGCCTACTGACTGTAGTATCATTGATGCTGCAAGTGGAGAGGCATTGGTAGATAAGACACCCGACGCCAATTGATCTCAAACATGGAGGCCAACTCAAAATAGTTTGGCACCGTGGAGACTGCTCAGACAAAGAGTAAATGAGATAAATATTTCTAACCTTGAGAATAAAGTTAATGATCTTACTTCTCTTGTGTGTTCTTTGACTTATGGAAATGTACAGCAGGTGAAAGTTTATATCATATGCTCCTTACAAGGACATGGTTAGGATTTGTGCCCAACAATGCAAGAAGATTACATTGAATAAGTTAATGCAATTTAGGAGCATTCAATGGACAACCCCAACATAAATATGATCATTTTTCCAACACATACAATTCCAGATGAAGAGATCATCCCAACTTATATTTTGGGTATCTGCCTCAATAAGGCAATTGAGGTGGACAGTTCCATACCCATAGATTTCAGTCCCAACAGAATTAGCAAGCAAGATAGCCCCCTCCATTCATAAGCTATAATATTATGGGGTCGTCATCCAATGATGATCTTCGTAAGATGATGAGAACTTTGGCTTTTAACAGGATCATGTCTCTTAGAGAACTAACAAAATATCATGTCTTTCAAACAGGAAACAAGGTCAAGTATTCACAACTTGGAGAAGCAAATGAGGCAAGTAGCTTCAAGTGTAGGGAAATTGGAAGCACAAATGAATGGAATTGCTCTTCGAAGCATTGAATCCAAAAGCTAATGTTAGTGCGATCATATTGTGAAGTGGGAAAGAACTTGAAAGGAAAATATTAGAAAAAATTAAGATGGAGGAAGAAGAGGATATTGAAACTGAATTGAGTACAAATAGGAAACATCCTCTTCCTCCACAAATTAAAACGACAACCAACACTCAAAAAGTAACTCCTCACTCAATGAATTCCAGTTTTAAAATAGTCTCACCTTTTCCTATGAGTTCTTCTAGATCTAAGAAAGAGGACAAAGAAAATGATATTTTAAAGGTTTTCAAGAAAGAGAAACTCAACATTCCTTAGATTTATGTTATCAAGCAAATTCCCAAGTATGTCAAATTCTTGAAGGAGTTGTGTACTACCAATAGAGCCTACAAGCTAAAAGGCCATGAAATGATAAGTATAGGTGAAGTTGTATTTATTGTTGTTCGAAAGAATATGCCTTTAAAACAAAAAGACTCAAGAGCATTTACTATCCCATGTGTTATTGGTAATACTAGTTTATAAAGGGTCATATGCGATTAAGGTGCATCCATTAGTGTTATGCCTAAACATTGTTATAATTCTCTTAGTTTGGAGCCTTTGAATAAAAATAACATTGTAATACAACTTGTGGATCATAGTATTATTTACCCACTTGGTGTGATAGAAGATATTCTAGCTAAGATTAATAGTTTGGTTATTCCATGTGACTTTTAAATTCTTGATATGGAACATGATTCTTACGATTCATCAAACAACACTCCTATATTGTTTGGAAGACCATTCTTGAAAACTATCAATACAAAGATTAATGTGGTAAGGATACTTTGTCTATGAAGGTAAGAGATGAAAAAAATTAATTTAATTTTCATAATGCAATGAAACATCCTCATATAAATATTTATTCTATCACATGAATTTAATTTTTATGTATAATGAAATATCCTTATAGCAATGATAAGTGTGAGTAGCAAGTTTTTGATTTTGATGTGAAGATGATTAAGCGTAGCTTTGAGCTATGGATATGATTTTACTACGATAGAAGAGATTGAGAGACGTAAATGTGTTTCCCAAAACATTCATAAATTAGCATTGGCTTTGCAAGCTTTGTAAATCATTCTCCATAGTAATGTCTTTTCTGATTTAGTATTTTCACATAAAAAGTTTTTGTCATCTCTTTTACAAGCTCGAGTTATAATTGAAACTTTTACTTAATAATTTGAAGTATATGTTTGTTGGCGACAACAATATACTTCTTGTTATCATAACAAAGGGTTTGACAAGTGCACAAGAGGAAAAAATTGTGAAGTTGTCGTGTGATCACAAAACAGCTATTAGAGGACTTTAGCTAACATCCAGGGCATTAGTCCCTCAATGTGTATGCATCATATACTATTGAAGGACAATGTAAAACCAACAAGGTAAATGCAAATGAGGTTTAACTTGCCAATGAGGTAGTGAAAGCTAAAATTTTGAAATTGTTATATGTATGAGCCATTTACCCCATCACAGACAGTAAATGGGTAGCGCTAATCCATGTGGTGCCCAAAAGACCGGAATCATGTTAGTAAAAAATAAAAATGAGGAGCTCATTCCTAGTCATATCTCAAGTGGATAGAGAATGTTTGTTAATTACGGAAAGCTAAACATTGTTACACACAAAGATCATTTTCCATTACCATTAATGGATCAAATGCTTGAACACCTATCAAGTAAGTCTTTATATTGCTTTCTTGAATGATATAGTGGATATAATTAGATTGTTAATAATCTTAAGGATCAAGAAAAGAGTACATGTACATATCTATTTGGTATATATACATATAGGAGAATGCCCTTTGGTCTCTGAAATGCACCTGCAACTTTTCAAATATGCATGATGAGTATTTTTCTAACTGTGTTGAAAGAATAATTAAGGTTTTCATGAATGATTTCACGGTATATGATGATTCTTTTGATAAGTGTCTAGAAATTTTATCTTTGATCTTGAAACGGTGCATTGAAACTAACTTTGTCTTGAACTATCAAAAGTGTTATTTTATGGTAAAACAATGAATAGTTCTTGAGCATGTTGTGTCTTCACGTGAATTAGAGGTTGATAAAGTTAAAATAGACTTTATTTCATCATTGCCTTATTTCATCATTGACTTTATTGGAGTAAAATTTCAGCTCTTAATTCAACCAGAAAGCATCTCAATCATTGATTCAAAGTTGTTATCATGAACGGTCAAATTTGATAGTTAAAAGCTGCCTAAGTTGGTCATTTTAAAGTAGCGTTGAGGCGACCGTAGTTTTAATCAGCTAGAACGGACCATAATAGAGTGTAGTCAATTGTCAAGTCATCATATTTGGTGTGTTTTTGTTAAATTTAGTGAAAAATTAAAGCATTAAATGCACCTGAAAGTAGTAATCTGAGTTGTCTTTTTTAACCAAAAAAAAGGAAGAAGATGAAAAGTGTCTAGTTCCTTTTTTTTTATTTTCAAAATGGCGCCATTTTGACACTATTTTATGAATTTTGGCTAAATTTTAATTTAGTCCTTAACTTTTGATTTCTTTCAGTTGCACCCCTAATTGACCTTAAATTTCTAATTTTATGCAATTGTGTCCCTAATAAACTTTAATATCAGCCCTAGAATTACACCCTTTTTTTTATTTTATGCCTTTGATCTTGAATTTATGCAATGTAACCTCTAATTGACCATTAACTCAATTGTAAATTTCTTCAATGTAACCCTTAATTGACCCCCAAACTTTTAATTTTATTGTGGTTTTACCTCTGATTTAAACCAATTGACTAGGTAAAAATTAAATTTAGTCTCCTAAAATTTATATCTTCTCAATTAAGCTCAAATTAGCCCCTCAAACTTAAATTTCTACAAATTAAGTCCATAATAAAAATAATTTGACCCATTTAAAGTATAATTAAGTTCTTGCATCTAATTAAATCCCTTAAGAAGACCCAAATTAATTTTAAACATAATTAAGCTCTTAATTTGGCCCATGATTAAATCAAATTGACCTTATTAAGAGTCTAATTATGCCCTTGGACTTAATGTTTATGCAAATTTTGCAAATTTTACCAATAATCATTTATTTTGACCTTAAATATGTATTGTCTCTCCAGTTTTGAGTATAATAGGGTATGATCAAGCATTCAACTTCGGCTAGAATTCTAGCTTGATTTTTCAACCATGTTAGTCCCTTTTAATTTCATGTTATTTTTTTTTATTTTGAGTAAATTTAGGGATTAACCCATAAATGGGTTATGACATATTTAACCTTACCCTCTTTATCTACAGGTTAATTAAAAATGTTTTTCGTACATTTCAAAATATCTTAACTAGAAAAATTATAAAAGAAAAAAATTTGATCCCCAATTTATTGAATTTGCACAATAATTCTCTCACTTTCCTTTTTTCATCTATATTATTTTCAATTTCTGTAAAATTTTATTCTTAGGGTTTATAACTTTAGTTTTATTTTTGAACTTTCACGAGAGTTCGTATAGGTTTTTAGTCTATATCAATAAAAAGATGCCATCTATATTATTTTCAATTTATGTACAATAATTGGTGGTTTTGATCTTAAGCCCACTCTAAGAGAATATGTAGTAAAAGGTTTAAATCTTTATCCTATAAAATACTTCATTCTAAGATGTTGTAAATAGCCTATGAAATAGTGTAATTGATAGTAGAACTTCAAGCTTATCACTTGGAAAGTGGAATAGAGTAGATGGTTAGTGTCGAACCGTTATAAACTTCAATGTTTACTCTTTTTCTTATATCTATATTTGTTTTTACTATTACTAACTAGTTGTTGGTTTGTAAATTTTGTGCATAAACAAACTATTTTTTCATATGTATATTCGAAAATGGTTAAGGTTGTTTGCTCATGGGTGTTATTGTATTCTTTGTGGTTATTTAGTTAACTCAAATCCTCTCTTAATGGCTTTGAACTTTATGTGAGAATGAGATTATTCTTTTTAAAACACCTCCTTTTACATAGATTTGTCTAGACTTGCTTTGGCCAAAATACCATACATGTAAAACCCGAGAATAAAGTATACAAAGAGGTAAGAGGTTTATAATAATTCAAAATGTTGTTATAATACAAAATTTATGCAAAGAAAAGAAAAGAAAAGAAAAAAAAAAAGGGCCAAAATGGAATTAAGAAGAGATGGGACTATAAATACCCATCCCTTCTCTCATCCATGGCTAGCTGGAGATTAGAAGAAAGAGGGGAGGGAGAATCTCAAATTTTACTTCATAAAACTAGGAGTAAACACCCAAAATTTGTAAACCCATATAAGCCTTGGAATTCTAAAGTGGAGGAACACAATTGGGTGGAGAATTAACAAGAAGAAAGTGAAGAATTGGGGAAGAAAGGAGGGAGAAAAGTGGTTAGTTATATACAAGGAGAAGAAGGCTAAGATTCTTCCAAAATTATGAAGTAAAGTCTAGATTCCATCCAAGTATGGAGTTCTAATTCCAATTTCTATGAAATTAACTTCAATTTGATTAAAAGTTCATGATTCTTCTTGAATTGGGAATTAGGGTTTTTAACACAAAATGTTAGGAAAATGCATAAATGAGTAGGGTTTTCATGAATAAAAGGAAGGCATGGTTGTGATTGATGAGGAAGCAAGGATTGAAGATGAATTGAAGATACTTCCTCCATTTTTGCAAAACAGGGCAGATTCGTTGCCCTGTTTCTTGGGGGAATTTGGACCTGAAAAATACAGAATACAGGAAGGGTCCCTTCATTGAAGTTATAGCTGGTAGTGTTATCTATCCAACGAGTCCAACCCCGTCTAATTTGGAGTTCTGGAACTCTAGATACAGATGAAAATCTAAGAAAAGTTCGAGCTGTCACCCTTGTTGGCAGATTCGGCTAAGTTGATAAAATAGCGAAATTTAGCCATGTTAAGGGTAAAATTTGTTTTCTTGCCCTTCATAAAGTGTGTCTTGATCTTCATAAAATAAAACAAGAGAATAAATAGTGATTAAAATTGAATTCATGATGTCTATTTGGACTACTAATGAGCTGAAAAGTTAAAGGATGATAATGAGGAATGTAAGTGAGAAAGAAAACATTTGGTAAAAGATAAATGAATATTACTATCATTGTTGTTGTTGTGTGTGATATGTGGATTAATATGGATAATAGTGGGTGTTTATGGTTTCAGGAGGAACCGCGGGAGGGGTACAACAACAACAGGGAAACGCAAATCGAGCGTTCACAACAGGTAGGTACTCGGTACCTATATCTCCCCTGACCAATAATTATTTTTATTAATTATTGAACTATAAGAAACAATTTAGTGCTTATTTATGAGGAAAAGAAAAGGGATAAAGGAAAGGTTAAGGGATGGAAAAAAAAATATATATATATATATATATATTAACAAGCTGGTTGACATCGGCATTACTGGTACGTGGGAGGTGAAATATAAACCCTAATTAACTATTCGGTTTCAGAATAGTTAATGATATCGGCGGGTGACGTCGATATCGACACAATTTATAAACTTGATTAACTATTCGGTTTCAGAATAGTTAATGATATCTACGGGTGATGTCGATATCATCAAATTTTATAAACTTGATTAACTATTCAGCTTCAGAATAGTTAATGATATCGGCGGGTGACGTCGATGTCAACAAAATTTATAAACATGATTAACTATTCAGTTTCATAATAGTTAATGATTCAGTTTCATAATAGTTAATGATATCGGCGGGTGACGTCGATATCGGCAAAATTTATAGACTTGATTAACTTTCTGAGGTGAAAGCTAATGATGTTAAGAATTCTTGACATCGGCCCTAGAGCCTCCTAAGGTAATACGGAACAATGATTAACTATTTTGGTTTTAAAAATGGTTAATGACACTAACGGTTATGTTCGTGTCAGCATTTTCATAAAACTAATTAGTTGTTTCCAGGACGGGCAACTAAAGATACTAATGGAGGTCATTAGTGTCGGCTATAGTCTTTTCGATGTGGAGGGGGGGAAGAAGTAGTCAAAAGAAATAAATTTTCTTTTATATAACCTTAAAAAGGTGTGTATGGTTGTATTTAGAATCTCATGATTTAAGTAGATTGATAGATATGTTGTTTAATTTTTTTTTTTGTAAAGTGCTTGTATTTACTTAATTATTTTTACTTATATGGAAAATCTATATTTTGCAGGTTCCTCCCATTCCCGTCAGGAATAGATTTTAAGTCCTTAATCCCTTTTTGTATAAGTTAGGAACTTAGAGATTTGTGGTGTAATTTTTGTTATGCAGAAAACATGTAAACTGTATAGAATATTATATTCGTAATATTTTGTTAAGGGAAGATTAAATGTATCAACCTACACTTGGGATATTAGAAAATATTAGATTATGTTAGAATATTAAATTGTGTTGTGTTATATATTAGAAATATTAGATTATGTTAGAATATTAAATTGTGTTGTGTTATATATATATATGTGTGTGTGTGTGTGTGTGTATGAAATCTTCGTGTTCAAGTTGGCTTTTATAATTATTATCTTATGTGTGTGATGTAAGATGGAGTTTGGGAATGAATATGATCCTGAGCATATTCTGGAATGAGTTATGCAATTGTTTATACTAAACATGGATGTGATTGTAGATGAGATGTGATTCAAACTGTGTGTGGTTGCATTGTTGATAATTTGGGATCTCTCGATATAGGGGAGACTCTGCCGAAATTTCTAATGAAATTTTGACGAGAGAAAAAAAACTATGCTTCATCTACCCTTTATAGGGGGAAAGATTAACAAATAAACTAATAGGAAAAAAAATTGGGGTTGTTACAATATAGGTTTGAAGGGTATAAGATTAAAAAAACAAAAAAGGTAACATATGAGAATCTTAATATCTAGGATATAAATCTTTTTTAATTTAAGTTCAATAAATAAATAGTAAAACATTGATGGAAAATTAAAAAGAAAACAAAATGATAAACCATTAATGATATTATAAACATAATTGTATTGATTATAACAACAAACTATTGAAACGTTAAAAGATATTAATTAAATTATTAAAATGAAAAATATTAGATCGCTTTTACAAGTCGGATATAAGACCATATAGTGTGTGAAACCAAATCTAATCATAATTATAATTTAATCAACAATTTATTAAATTGAACTATAGTTTAGAGTTATTTTCATAGAAGTAGTATTTTAAAAATATCATACATGTTTTTAAAACTTAAAATATTTAATAAGAAAACTTACTTTTTTTTCTTTTTTAATGAAATAGAGAAGAAAAGAAACATAGTTCGATGGAAAATAAAAATTTTAAAAGAGGGAAATTAGTTGTAAATGTATTAATTAATTATCATTTTAATACTATAGGGACTAATTAATTATTCTTAACAAACTACAAGGACTATGAAAAATAGTGGATGACAAATGTTAGGGTAGGGTTCAACAGGCGGATATGTTCAAACAACAACAATTCAGTTCAGCCATTCCGCTGCTGATTAAGAATTTCGCGAACATATGAGTAGTAGGCTTGTTAAGCCAACGCGACTACAAGAAAACGGACTATTCCATGCCCACTACCACTATCTTCACCACTCCTCCACCTCCACTACCACACTCCAACGCAACCTGCTCCTCCACCACTCTGCACAACCGTCCTCCAGAAAAAATCGCAATTTTAATCGACAAATCCAAATCCTTAAACCATCTCAACCAAGTACACGCCTTTCTCTACCGCCACAATCTCCATGACCACCCAATCCTTAACTTCAAGCTTCAACGTTCTTACTCATCCCTGGGTCACTTAAACCACTCTCTTGCACTATTTAACAAAACCCGAAACCCTAATGTCTTTTTTTATACTTCTATTATTCATGCCCACACTATTCACAATCTACATTACCTAGCATTTCTTTTATATGTCCAAATGTTGAGTCAAAATGTATTTCCTAATGCATTTACTTTCTCATCGATATTGAAATCTTGCCCGATTCAACCTGCAAAATTGCTACATGGGCAAGCAATAAAATTTGGGTTTGATGCAGAATTGTATGTGAGGACATGTCTTGCTGGCGCGTATGCAAGAGGAGGCGATGTTGTTTCTGCGCGTAAGCTGTTTGATGCAATGCCTGAGAAGAGTTTAGTTTCGTTGACAGCGATGATTACTTGTTATGCTAAGAATGGGATGATTGACGAGGCAAGAGTGTTGTTTGATGGAATAGAAGAGAGGGATGTCATTTGTTGGAACGTTATGATTGATGGGTACGCGCAACATGGATTGCCTAATGAAGGATTGTTGTTGTTTAGACAGATGTTGAATGCTAAAGTGAGACCTAACGAAGTTACTGTGTTGGCTGTTCTTTCTGCTTGTGGGCAAATTGGGGCTTTGGAGACGGGAAGGTGGGTTCATTCCTATATTGAGAATAATGGGATCGGGATTACTGTTAGTGTAGGTACGTCTTTGATTGATATGTATAGTAAATGTGGGAGTTTGGAGGATGCGCGGTTGATATTTGAGAGGATCAGTAACAAGGATGTTGTTGCTTGGAATTCGATGGTTTTTGGGTATGCAATGCACGGATTTAGCCAAGATGCTTTGCGGTTGTTTAAAGACATGTGTATGATCGGATACCACCCTACAGATATAACTTTTATCGGTGTATTAAATGCCTGTGGTCATGCTGGTTTGGTAAGTGAAGGATGGAAATTTTTCTTTTCAATGAAAGATGAATATGGGATTGAACCCAAGGTTGAGCACTATGGGTGTATGGTAAATCTTCTTGGCCGTGCTGGGCAATTAGAAGAAGCGTATGAACTTGTTAAGAACATGGATATTGAGCAGGATCCTGTGTTGTGGGGAACTCTGCTCGGGGCTTGCAGGCTCCATGGCAATATTGCCCTGGGAGAGCGAATTGCGGAGTATCTTGTAAGCCAGAACCTTGCAAATTCAGGGACATATGTTCTTCTTTCTAACATTTATGCAGCAGCTGGCAATTGGGAAGGTGTGGCGAGGGTGAGGACCTTGATGAAAGAGAGTGGGGTTGAGAAGGAGCCTGGTTGTAGCTCAGTTGAAGTGAACAACAAGGTGCATGAGTTTTTGGCTGGAGATTTGAGACATCCAAAGAGCAAAGAGATCTATGAAATGTTGGAGGAGATAAATGGATGGCTTAAAACTCATGGTCATACCCCGCAGACAGATATTGTATTGCATGACTTGGAGGATGCGCAGAAGGAGCGGTCACTTGGGGTTCACAGTGAGAAACTTGCCCTTGCTTTTGGGCTTATAACAACGAAGCCAGGCACTACAATGAAGATCGTAAAGAATCTAAGGGTCTGCGAAGATTGTCATGCGGTGACCAAGTTGATTTCGAAGATCACCGGACGCAAGATTGTAATGAGGGATCGAAACCGTTTCCACCACTTTGTAAATGGCTCATGTTCTTGTGGAGACTACTGGTAAATAGTACATCTAGCCAGGAATTCTAAATTTGTGATCCTGTATTTGCCGCATAAAGTATTAATATTTTTTTTCAGGCCATCATCTCGTCGTTTTAATGTACTTGAATATTTCCACATTGGTAAATGCTGTATAACTTACATAAGCCTCTATCATATTGAGGTGTGGTTCTCGTTGACCTTCGAATTGGAAATGGAAGTAAAGACGCAATCCCACAGCAACTGGGAATACATATCAGTCTCGGTAGCAGCACTGCACTTCTTCGATTTTCTGGATTTGTTTTTCATTCAGTTTGCCAGTGATACAAGTTCCAGTTTCTTTTATGATTGATAGAAAGAAACCACAATTATTTCCATTATTAAATGCGTGGGTGCTAGTGTGCCCACCAGATTTTCTTCAGTTCTGGGCAGGATATGAGATTTCTTCGAAAGAAACAGTAATGTAACGAAGCTAAAACGGATCCAATGCAAACAATTCTGTACATAATTGTTCCCGAACCATGTCAGCAGATGCCTAGCTAACAATTGGCTAACAACTTGCAGCAATGTTTGAATTACAAATTAGTAAAACTCCTTTAACTAAAAAACCTACCAAATCAAATAACTTTTCACATCCCCGTCGAAGGAAAACTCTATTCCATGAGAAACTGAAGAGCAACTAAAATAAGAATGCTTACCACAAGCTCCAAGAAACCCCAGCCGATCCTGGCACCTTACAAGGTTTCACATTCTGAAATCTAAAACACAAACTGTATTGTTGGCGAAACAGGCAGCAATTTTATCACCTTCCTTATTCCAACAAACTTCAAATATTCCCCCATTGCCAGCATATGTTTTCACAATCTTTCCTTCCCTCAATGACCAAATGTTGATGCATCTATCAAGAGATCCACTTGCCAGATATTCTCCATTAGGACTAAATGCAACCGAATACACAGGCTCCCTGGAAATTCAATTTAAAGACATTCATCAATGATAGCTGCAAATAGGGCAGTAACAGTTTGACTAATCATAAATTCAATGACAGGATAACAGAACATGCATTCTTCTTTAACCAGAACAGCCCTGAAATTCCAGGGCAGGAGAGGATTGCAGATCCATCCGGGACTGATTGGCCAAACTCAAGTATCAGATTAGTATTTGATGTTAATAAAAAAGAAAGGAGGTCAGGAGAAAAATTGGAGCAGAAGTTAAGAATTTTCAAAAGAAAATAACAGGTTGATATCACAGGAAGTCAAATTTCATAGCAATGAATTCAGATAACTTCAAATATTGGTTCATTCTATCTCTGAGCATTCAACTACCTAGATGTTGATAATGAAACTATTTTTTCTCTCCTGATCCTTTAAAATGAAGAGAGAGAAAAGGTTAAGTGTATACCTGTGTCCATTCAAACTGCAGAGAAGCTTCCCAAATTCCACATCCCATAACTTCACTGTTGAGTCAAATGATGCACTATACAGAAAGCAGAACCGAAAAATATCAGAAAGAAAACATAAAACAATTCACCCAAGTTGACCTGAATCATACAAGGTGCTACAAGAAAAAGATGTTTCATGATCCTATACAAAACTGGGATTAAGAATAACAGGATTTCTTGAAAATTAGCAATAAATATGCTGATCGAAGAGATTGGCAATGTCAGACAGTAACCAGAACTACTTAATTTGTAATGCACGTGTCTGTTCATGCAAGTGAAGATGTACCAATAACATTTAAGTTAAAAGCAGCAATTTTACCTAGCCAGCAGTAACTGTTGGTTGGGATTGTTTGTACCAGGTCCAGTGGGGCTCCATCTGATAGTATAAATCTCCTGCAGCACAATTAATAAAGATTCATGCTAGCAATCCAATGGGCTGTATAAAGAGAGTGAATACACGCCATCAAATCTTGATCTGTAAAATAAAAGGTAGGCAGTACCTTGGAATGTTCCCTTAAATCATGGACATACTTGTCCTGTTTCATACTCCATATCTGCAGTACAATTTCATCAGTTGCCAAACATGAAAAAAGAAAGTAACAAGAAATGAAATAGGACTTAAAAGAGCTAAAACACTATGATAAATCAGGGTATTATGGATAAAATAAAATATAAAAGCTCAGAGACTAGTATAAAGCATTCATGAGTCATAAATGAACAAATATAATACATGAAAACTAAAATTTAAACTAGCGTATAGATGTCAAAAAATAACAGCACAAATAATAACCTTAGCACTGATATCATCAGAGCAAGATGCCAACCATGAACCTGTAGGATCCCACTTGACACAATTAACCTCGCCCTGAAATTGCAAAATGTAAAAAATATAAGCAGCGTGAAAAGTTTTGATTGTTGCTCAAGAAAACATTCATTTAGCTCCAAAGCTTTAAGTTGAATATTGCAGTTATAACCCAGTCAATAAATAGCATCATCAAGTTTTCTATGTAGCCCAGAGAGCCACAACAGTGCAACCTGATAGCTCATCAGATCAGGCATCCAGGTCAATTAAATAACAACGCTAATCAATCATCAATTTGAAGTATGAAATCATTCTGTATTTATTTATTTTACCAGATTGGTGGCTTCCTACTAGTCAGACTTGGTCTCACATTTGCCCCATCTATAATATATGAACACAAGGTTCAGTTGTGGATTCTCAGCCCCTCTAGAATCTGACCCAAATTTTTATATAAAAAAAAAACCATCTGCCAGCTTACTCGAGATATAAAAAGGCGCTGACTAAATAACACTGGGCAAGTTTGAGCAGAAAAGCTTAAACAATAAGCAATTCTAGGATGCACGTACAAACCTGATGTCCAGCAAAGGTTTTAATAGGGCGTGTTTCTCCAACTTTGCATACATATATCATATTGTCAGTGGAGCTTGTTGCAAATGAAACATTATTGCGCCAGTCAACATCAAGTGTAGGACCTAAAAAAATACCAATATGAAAGCAAATGCAACAACAATCAGTGATTTATTTTTTTCTGAAGAAAGACTACTGGTTCTAGCAATTTAAAACCTGTATGAAACTCAAACTGCTGTTTCCATTCCTCAGCCCTCACATCCCACACAATTGCTGTTTTATCACAGCTTCCAGTTAGCAGATAATCCCCCTTCTTGTTCCACTTCAAAGTAAATATGGGTCCTTTATGCTTGCTCAATGTAGTCTTTAGGTCACCTGGACCAGGGAAAAGATCCAGAAGATAAGCCAGAGTTCCAAATTGCACAGAAAAGCTGAAGTAAGAGTTCGATGGCAATCAACAACAGGGTAATAACATATGCATGCACGTGTTTGCACACATTTTTATAAAGTTTTGCTGTATTGGTTTGTCTAAGAGACAAGTTGATAGTGGAACACTTGTGTTAACATACCCTACCCTTCAGAGTGAAAAACGAAAAGATATCTGAGCTTCCTTTATTGTTTATTTTTACATATATGACTTGCTGCTCCCTTTCAGGCTCAAATCGAAGGAAATGAAACAGATCATATGAAATATCTTACCATCTGTACTCCAAATTCTCGCCTGCCCATCATAAGAGCCAGTTGCAAGTAATGTTCCCTCGCCCTGTACAATAGGAGGCAAAATAGTGATGAGTACTTGTGAGGAAAATAGATTAATTTGACATGTAAAATTAATTTTCTTGATTCTGCAACAAAGGGAATCATTTTCCTCACACCCTGCCTATCAGCTTCAGTTTGAGCCCAACATTGAGTATATGACTTGCCATGTTAAGCTTCCTTTTTTCCTTCTCCATTGAAATTATATAATATGATACATAAAGTCATAAGCCCATCAGAATCAACATAGCTAACCTAATTCTCAACATAGCCAACCTAGTTCTTATCAACTCATATTATTTAATTCCTTGGGAAATTTTGTTTAACAAGAGCCATGTGGTCACATGCAGGCCATTTTTTTTCTCTTAAAGCCTCCATTAAGCTAGGAGGGAGGAAAGAAAAAAAGGGGAATACCTTCCAAGAAGTATACTCTTATGACATGAAAATCTTTATGAAGAGTGAATTCATATGAAGACAATATGAAGAGACATTAAAATTATTATTCTCGACAATCAAAGCCTTTAAGAAAACTCACATTCCAATCAAGTGTTGTCACATCTTTGCTTTTTTCATTTGTCCTTCCCTTTACATGATTCAGCACCAGCACATTAAAAGGACCATTCTGTGCAACTGACCTAGAGGTCCCCTCTGCTATTTTCCAAATTCGTGCTGTGGAGTCTCCAGACCTATAAATTATCATAAATAGTGTGATACATGAGATGTAAGATGAGGAAAGGAAAACCAGCAATTTTCTAAGGCTATTATAGATGCCGCGGAACATTACAAGTTATCGGCAACTTTAAGGAAGGTTACATTACAGATGCTTGCATAATGTCCAGAAAAGCCAGTTACCACTGAAGGCCATCAGTGTTGACATTATCAAATAAAAAAAATCAAATGGCCAATCTATATACCATCATATCCTCAGAATGTAGTGGTGAAATTAAAAACCAATTGAAACAGCAGAACTCATAAAGACACTAGATCAAGCAGCATATATACTTACAAGAGAAATGAGGACAAAGAAAATCTCTACAGCGGATATGATACACATTTCTTTCAAGACAAGAGACTTCAATTATTTGCTCTTATTTTTTTCAATTGTCCAGCATGCATATCCTTCATTTAAAAATAATGTAACATGTTGTATCAAATCTAAAATATTATTTAAACTTTCATTTCCTTGGTGAAATTAGTTTTACCTATTTGGGGATTATTAGCCAGTTACCAATAAACCATTCTGCCTGACATACTTTATATTTACAGAAGAATAACGACCTTGCATAGCCTGGCCTGTTATGTTTAAATAATGTTCTGCCATTAATAAAGTTAACAAAATGACATATCTCATGGAGCAACTTTTACCAAATAACAGAAAGCTAAGAATCAAGATACAATAAGTTTTGGCTGATAAAACAAAGTTGCAAACGCAGAATTATCAACAACAGAAGTGTCTCAATCAAAAATTACTGACCCTGATGCAAGAAGTGATCCCGTTGGACTCCATGCACAGGCACAAACCTAAAAGAAAGCAAATGAAAAGAAACACATGGTAGCAGACATATCTAGCTAAAAAGGGCAGTATGGACAAACAAGATATTAATATAAAAGGCAAAAAGGTTGGCAAATGTTCAAACCTCAGAAGTATGTCCTTCTAAAATCATCACATCGGAACTAGGAATTTCACATGTCTGAGATTTTGACGCAGTACATATATCCATTGGCTCTGGTCCTACTAAACAATAGATTTTCATATTTTATGAAATGAATAACATGGAGGTAAGAAAAAGAGGAAGAGAAAAAGAGTAAGAAAGCAACATATTCACTAATTCTTCAATAAAATAGCAGAAAACTGAAAATTAATAATCATTTATCCTCAGCCACTATATAACTACCATTTCACCACATTCAAAAAGGGGGGAAAAAGAGACTGACTTTTAACAATAATAATACACCTCACCATCCCGGCATTGTAACAACATAGAGCTCCAGACTATGGCAAAGTAGTGATGAAGTAAAATTGTATGTGCAGACAATCTATATTAGAGCTTAAGCTTAAAAGAACTAGGAAAAGAACAAAGATCAGTAGTAACTACCAGAAAGGTCTTAGAATTTAACCATGGTAGTGTTGTCACAAGGTACCACCAAGGCACTCACCTTGGAGGCATGAGGTGAGGCCAAGGTGACTTGAAAGCCCCAAATAAAATGTTGAGATGAAATTCAAGAAACTAAAAATAGCAAAGGGACAAAATAAATAAATAAAGCACAGAAGAGAAATTGCCTTCAGAAATTCCATTTTCTTCAAGCTTAACTTCTGTATCAGTAATCATTCTGCTATTAGTGTTATCTGATTGCTGCTTGTCTCGCTCTTTTTCCCTTTCTAACCTCTCTCTATCCTTTTCATTCTCCTTTTCCCTTTCATTTCTTTCCTTCTCTCTCACTCGTGCATGCTCTCTTTCATGTTCCCTTTCAAACTCTTTTTCTTTGTCTTTGTCTTTGTCTTTCTCCTTCTCCTTCTCCTTCTCCTTATCCTTCTCCTTATCCTTATCCTTGTGCAAATTTCTTTTCTTTTCTTTTATTATCTGCCGCAATTCATTCACATCTTTTGTGATAAGATCCAGAGGTTGCAAAAATGAGAAATCTTCATCTACATCAGCATCACTCTGGCAAGCTTGAAACAAACCTTGATCAATATAAATCCCAATGCTAAACAAACACTAATTTAAAAACCAAAAAATTAGAAGAAAAAAAAGATTTAAACATGCTAACATTACTCAAATTCGCTTCCATTTCCAAGTATTGAAGTCCCTTTTGTACAGATGTAATGAGAGCACCAGGTGGAACCATATTGCCATCTATGGTGCATTTGTTAATTCCTGCCTCATATCCTAAAACAAAAGCTGAATGCGTAAACCCTGCAGGAACATAAAATAATCTCAAAAACTATTCTTTAAATTCACAATCGTATCTCACCACACTTTGCCTACTATTATTACCCGAATGTCAATGCTATAAACAATAACTATCAGAACACATTTACTATTTTTTTCTGTCAGAAAACTCAATAAAATTTAAAAGCTTTCTTACATAAAAATGCCCTAATGGAGGCTTTTCAATTGCATTTAAATCAAATTCCTTACAATTAAAAATGTCATTCAAGGCAGCCGGTTTTTTTCATAAATTTTAAATTGCATCTCCATACTTCATTGAAATTCTATATTGTAAATTCAGGCAACCAATGAGCATACAGGCTTTTCATGCTCTTAAAAATACAAATATATTTAAATAAAATTAACAAGACTAGAAGAACCAAGTTCACAGATCTACAAGCTCAGGGTCTTTTTCAGTGGAAAACACAGAACAAAACCCCGAAATTACAGGTTCTGAACATTACAAGACTTAAAAAATCTAATTAACAACATTTAAAACCAAACTCTAAAAGCAAAACCCTAACCTTCGTTATTTCATAAGACAATAAGAATAAAAGAAAAAATATAAACCCTAAACTGCATGAAAACGTGAAAAGGTAACCCGAACCTGACTCTTGAAGGTAACGGAAAACGAGGTAATTCAATTCGACGGAGGTGATTGAAGTCATTCTAACAAAAGTCGCCGGAATTAACGACTGTGATTATAGCTCATATAAATCATACGGGCTAGAGAGAAGGTTGAGAGACAGCGCCGGTGGAAGTGAGGGAGACGGAGGAGCTCTGGAAATGAAAAACCGTTTTTGTTATGAAGCGATATTTTCTGTATCCGTATTGTCTTGGGAAAACTCAATTTCGCCGTACTTATATTATCAATGGATTTCCTACAAACTCTCACATTTATCAATTTAGTCCTAAATGTTTCGAAATGTTTTCAATCAAGTCTTTTTGTAAATAGTTATCAACATTTGTTTTCTAATTTTCTTCAAACTAACTCTGTTTGAGTACATAGAGGCACCCGAGATTGAAAATATTAAATGTAATTATTTTTTTCGCTTTATATTGACATCATCTTAGAGCATACGTTATGAAAGTGAACTTTAGTTATTAAACAAATTAAAATAAAAGGACACCATTGAGAAATATAGGAAATATTTAGGACTTAAATGATGAAGTCCTTAGGTTTGGGATGTAATTGATAATTTGGCCTTAATTGAGGTTTTCCCTTTTTCTGAATTCGGCATCCAAACAATGGGCCTGAAAGAGTTCGGTGGATGGATTGTTTTAGCCCTGTGTCCGACCCAGTTTGATTTCACTCTATAATTCGTATCCTCGCATATGACATCTTATCATGTTCTAATCTTCTTATAATTTTTAGCATAAAAGTATTTTTTTCACCAAGAGCCATATTTAAAATATATTTATTTATTTATTTATTAGAATCACCACAAAACCTAATAAGAAATTATTAGCTATTATTTCTCTATTTTGCTCAAAATCAATTTTGTGTTTTTTAAGTATGGGATACAAGCTATCATTTTATATGACCCGACATTAATTTGAGGTTTGTAACCAATAGGTCAGGAGCTTTATGCTTCCAATAATTTTTTTACAATTCCTTTCAAAGATTTATTGCTAGGTACTTCTAAATTAGTGCATTGATGAATAGAGGGGGGAAGAGATAATCTATCCCCCTCGAATGGAATATGTGATCTTTAAACTATATTAGATATGCAAATACATAATTTTCTCTTCGTATAAAAAACTGATCAAAGTCTACCTACATATAGATAGGAAAATTATCCTATGACCTTTTATATCAAACCACATTTATATGGTATTAGAAGAACGTCAAACTAGATATGAATATCAATATTTCATGTTAGAAAAACACCTTTATAAAGTCTTGTGGTGGATATATATGTAGCCCATTGCTTATTTTGAATTAGTTTAAAAATATCAAGGTGATTTTGGGCTTAAATTATATATGTATAAGAAATATTCTACTAAAACCTTCTTTTGAGAATCCATATTTTATAAGATACATAGAAATCTTTTTTTTTTTAAATAAAAAAAAAACAAATTTGGTGTTTTAACACACCATATTGCATTTGTAAGAGTATGAGTCATTATGAGTCTTACTTTTTTATACCAAAAATGATACTCTAAGAGGAAGATAAATATAATAATTTAGAGAAGTATTTTCACATGTGATGATCTACATTTTAGGTTTTCAGTGATTAATCAAACATCAAAAAACAATTATTGTTTTTTTTTTTTTTTGAAACAAGTTCAAATCTGTGGATTAAAAAAGGGGGACTGTACAACGAAAAAAAGGAGCCGAATGACTAAACCGGCCCCATCCCAGCGAGGAACAGGCTCCAAACTGGGCTTAAAAAGAAAAACCAAAAATAAAACAAGGGGCCCAAAGGCCAAGGGAGGGAACAACCCTCGAAACGGAAAAAAGAAAAGTCGCACCAGATCTTGCAACCCATCAGCCTTCCCAACACAACCCATCCAACTTGCAGCACAACCAGCGCCGAGGGCCTGAGCCTTACGGGGGCCTGGAAAGGGGCTCAAAAGGAGCCCAAATCCAGAATCGAGGCTCCAAGGAGGAGATCCGCTTTTTTAAAAGGAGAGACGGAGGAGGCCCCAACCGCAGCCCAAGCCCAAAACCGAAGGCCAGATGGAGATAAGCTTTACGCCAACGGCTTCCTCATCTTCGTCTTCTTCACTTGAAAGAAGCACCCTACTGGATATCCCAAGCCTGCAAAAGACTTGCCGGCAAGTCATCTCCCACGTCCAGAGTAGCAAGCTTTGTTCGAATGGAGAACATGATGGCTTCCCTTGTCCTTTCAACGCTGCTGAAGTGGTGATCATGGATCCTTCTGTTCCGTTCTTGCCATATGTGATAAATTGCAGCAGCTAAAACAAGCCCCACCAATCTATGAGTAGCCACATTTGTAGAACTGCACCTCTCCACAACCCAACCCCAAGCTTGAACCCATGGGACACTAGGCCACGTAAGATGAGCCCTGCCAGCCAACTCCTGCCAAATTGTTGCCGAGAACGGGCAGGAGAAGAAAAGGTGATTGTGGTTCTCCATTTGATCGTTACACGCACACACTGCTGGTGAGGCAAACCATGGAGCCTGTCCATAGTTCATAATCTTCCTCTAGCAGCTAACCATAACACAAAAGAATGTCTAGGGACATGCCACTTGTGCCATATCAGCCTACTACCATCATCGGGGGGGGAAGGCCTTCGGCTTTGCTCCCAAGCAGATTTAATCGTGCACTTGTCAGACGCATGCTTAGTCCACACCCAACTATCTTGTTGCTCCACCTGAGGCTGAAAGGAGACCAGGTTCCACATTCGCTGAACATTCTCATCAGGGCTTAAAGGAAAATTACATATGTTCCCCTCTATGATATCTGAGACTTTAGCATTCCAAGGATGACCTGTGGCTGTCAACTGCCTAACGGAGAGAAGATCACACGGTCTCTTTCCCTCTGGTAACCAGTAGTCCATCCAAAGGTGGGAGTCCCTGCCGTTACCTATAGCCTTGACCATGTTGCCTCTGACTGTTTTCCTAGCATGAAGAATATTACGCCAAGACCAAGAAGGGTGGGACAGGACTGGGACTGACCAGAAAGAATGGCCCTTCAGCAAGCAAGTTTTAACCCAAGAACCCCATATGGAACTATCATTTGTAAGCAACGTCCATATATGTTTCACCAAAGCTGCCTTGTTCCATTCCTCAATTCTTTTAATACCCAAGCCTCCCTCCTTCAAAGGGCAGCAAACATCTCTCCATGCTACCTTAGCATCTCCCCGCATTAGAGAGACTCCACGCCACAGAAAATCCCTCATAATTTTCTCAATGCAACGAATAACAGCCTTAGGAAGGCAGAAGTTGGTGGCCCAGTAGACTTGCAGAGAGAAAAGAACAGATTTTATCAGTTGGAGACGACCTGCGTAGGAGAGAATGGAGGAGGTCCAAAGCTTGATTCTAGAAGTAATGCGCTCCAGCAAGGGCAAACAATCTGTTTTGGAAAGCCGAGAGGTGATGAGCGGGATACCAAGATAGGTTACTGGTAAAGGCTGCACTTGGACTCCTAGCTTGTCCACAATAGCCCTTTGATCCTCCCTACTAATCCCTGACATGAACAGACTGCTCTTGTTTAGATTAATGGAAAGACCTGAGATCTTTGCGAAGTTGTCCAGACAATCCTTTATGATACCCACAGAAGTGCTATCCCCATGGCAAAAGAACATGAGATCATCAGCAAAGCTGATGTCAGTAATGGCGTTTTTCTTACATCTCCCATGGTACTTGAAGAGGGGGGATTCCCTTGCACTGCACATGAGCCCAGACAACCCTTCCATGGCCAAGATGAAGAGATAGGGAGAAAGTGGATCTCCCTGACGAAGGCCCCTCGAAGCACTGAAAAAACCGTGAGATTCACCATTCATGCTCACTGTGAAGTGGGCTGAAGATATGCACTCTTTAATCCAATTCACCATTTGATTAGGGACATTTATAGCTCTCAGCCCTGCAAGGATGAACTCCCAACTGACAGTGTCAAAGGCTTTGCGCAGGTCCACTTTGATGGCACACCGAGCTGGCTTTGTATCTAGGTGATAATTGTGCATTAATTCCTGCGTTAACATGATCGCATCAGAAATATGCCTCCCTGCAATGAAGGCAGTTTGAGAAGGGCTGATGACTTGGGAGAGACACCCCTGCAATCTAGCAACCAAAACTTTAGAAATACATTTATATAAGACATTACAGCAGGAAATGGGCCTGAAATCTTCAATAGAGTTTGGGTTCTGCTTTTTGGGAATCAGAGTGATTTTAGTGGAATTGACACATCAGGGAAGACGAGAGTTGCGGAAAAAATGCTTCACCGCGGCCAAAAAGTCCCCACCGATAATATTCCAAGCTGATTTGAAAAAAAGACTAGTAAACCCATCTGGACCAGGGGATTTATCATCAGGAATAGAGAAAAGAGCATATTTAATCTCCTTGTCAGTAATGATCTCCATCATATTGGAATGGGCTTCTGTGGAGATACTGCCTGAAAAAAGATGATCCACTGAAGTATCCAAGTTACTGCAAGGGGCTTGAAGCAAAGCTTTGTAATGCCTTACAGCCATGTCACCTATGACTTTCCTGTCTGTGTGGATAACACCATGAGCATCCTGAAGGCTATTGATATTATTCCTCCCCTTACGGTGAATAAGAGACCTGTGGAAAAATTTTGTGTTTTGATCTCCCAGCTTCAACCACTGCACCCTTGACCTTTGCTTATAAAAAGCTTCCTCCTCGCTACTAAGCTGCATGAATTTTTTGGCTAAGAGCCTCTCGGTCCGCTTGAGCTCCTCATTGAGAGGGGCATTATCCAGCTTGCCTTGCACTTCTTCCCAGGCTTTCCTAGCTTTAAACACCTTAAAGGAAATATGGCTGGTACTGTGAGCATGCTTATGCCGAAATTTGAGCTTAAGAATATTAAGCTTAGTTGTAAATTGAAACAAAGGAGAGCCCACAATTCTTTGTTGCCAAACACCATTCACAATAGCCAAGAAATCATCATGGGTCACCACTGGTTTAGGAACTTGAAAGGGCCACAATTCCGGGCCTGATTGGTGCCCAAATTCATAACCATGGCACTGTGGTCCGAAGCTTCTCTAGGAAGAAACCGAGCTCTGATTGTAGGCCATTTGACAAAAAAGGCTTGATTCCCAAACATCCAGTCCAGTTTCTTCATTATAGTACCCTCCCCAGTCTGGTTATTATGCCAGGTTAGATGAAGGCCTGTATAGGGAATTTGCTGAAGCGAGGATTGCATTATACAATTAGGGAAATGTTGGTGGTGGCTTTGCCAATGGCTACTCCCCCCACTATGGTCACTAGGGCAAAGCACAGAGTTGAAGTCCCCCATAATCCCCCAAGGGGTGCTAGCATTAGAGAGACTCTCCGTCTGAAGGTGATGCCAAAGGGAAGATCGAGCAACATGATCATTAAAACCATACACAAAAGTAATCCTGGTAATGTGAAGACCAGAGAGGTTATTAATATCACAAGTGAGCCATTGAGCGGAGGAGTGGATACATTGCACTTGGAACTTAAGGGTATTCCATCCCACTAGAATTCTGCAATTAGAACTGTCCTGAATGTTGCTAAAGGCTGACCAGCCACTAGGCAAAACATTGGCTTGCACCGAAGTCAAATTGATAGAAGAGATTCTGGTTTCTAACAGACCAAAGAGGTCTAAATTGTGGAAATTAATCCAATTACGAACTGATTGCTGCTTACGGGTATTATTTAGTCCCCGAACATTCCAACTACCTAAAATCATAAAAATTATTGGGAAGGAGAGACGGAACCTTATTGTCGAGGGCTGTGAGTCCCTCGTCTTTTTCCCCCCTTTGCGTTTCTTTGCTTGCTTTGGGGTGGAAGTGCTACCTTCAGTTTCAGATGGCTTGTCACTGTAACTGCTCCTAGAGGCCTCACTGTCCTGAGGCTTGTCTTTGGGATGACTGCTCCTGGTAGTCTCATTGTCCTTCCTTCGTCCTTCCACTTCACTACAAGTGGAAGCCTCCTGTTAAGAGCCCCTCTGTCAACCTCTTGGGCGCCCATTCCACTACTTATTGAACTCAATTTGTTGACAGTGTGTAAGCCCACATTGTCTCTTTGGTCTTCCGCAATCATGTCATCTTCCCAGTCCTCCTCAATAATGTTTTTCCCTTTTTGAGAACGAGTTAAAAGTCCAGCATTCCTTTCTTCAGCGTCTCCCATGTCTGAGCCTTCATGGTCTCCTTTTCCAGTGGCCTTTTCCTTAGCCACACTTGACTTTTGTACTTGTTTCGGAATAGGGGGATGGGGATGGACGACTGCCTTCGTCTCTCCCACTTCATCTCTTTTCCGGTTGAGATCTTCCTCACGGCTTTGCACTTTACAGGCGTGGCCAAAGACTTTGCAAATGTCACATTTTGAAGGCTTCCATTCATAAGTTACATCAACCGTAATGGGGTCCTCAGAAAGCGAACTGGCTACCTGAAATTTGTGCACCAAAGGTAGGTCAGCTTCAATCTCAATGCACACACGTGCATACTCCAGGCGAGTGCCTTGCAAAGTCGCCTCATCGTTGGCCAGTGGCTTCCCCACCATACTAGCCGCCATGCTCAGCCCCTTTTTATTCCAAAGCGGAAAGGGGAGCCCTTGCAAACGAGCCCAAACTGGAATGGCTCGTATTTTGTTTTTGTCAAATTGGAATCCCGAAGTCCATTTTTGCAGGAGGACAGTTTTCCCCCCAAACATCCATGGCCCTCTTGCAAGCACCTCTTCCATGGCAGATGTTGAAGAGAACCTGAAAACCATAAATCCATTCGACAACACCATAGTTTTTTCAAGACCATGAGCCTTCCATATTCTGCTAGCAATGGCTTGGACAGCATGAAACGGGAGCTTGTAACTGACGAAGAAACCGACCATACTCCGTTCCCATATTTCCACGTCAGCCATTTGCATGTCTCGTGGTATTGTGAGAGTAGCTCCCACTGGTTTGCGAGGCAGATGCTCCAGAGTGCAACGCGTGTTGGTGTTGGAAACCTTAACTTTTTCAGCCCATGAAACAGGCGTAGGCGTAGGTTGATGGGAGGTCTTGGGGTCTGACATGGTTTCTAGGATAAAGGGACGAGGTTTTATGTTGTCTGTTGGGTAATCTGGTGAGGGGGCGAAAAAAACTGGGCAAAAGAAAGGGGCGGCGGCACAGGCTAGAAAACAAAATAAGAGAAAAGAAATGGGGAAGACGATGCCACGTGAAAGCTGATCGGAGCTGATACGGACGTTTGCTTGGGAGATGAAAGGTTTTTTTAGAGGGTTGTTTTTGGGATCTGATGGGGCCTTCAGCGTATCTGGGGATGAGGAATTTGTTGGTAGGAAGTGGGGTGGGGATTCGATAACTGTTTTTTTTTTTTTTTTTTTTTTTTTTAAGAGGGAAAGTAACTATAGTGGGGACAGATCCTTATAAAAAACTTGTTTCTAGCTATGGTGGGGACGAGAATGGTGATTTCCGGCGGCGGCTGTATATGAAGTTTGGGTTTTTTGGTGGCTAGTGGTTGTTGTTTTGGCTGCTGGTTTTGTTGGGAGCATCTCTCTCTTACTTCTCTCTCTACATGACTCTCTCCTAACACTGAACTCCTTAATAGAGTAGGAACGATCAATTATTGTTTTTAGGATGCCTAGAATCCTTATTTTGCAACAATACAATTAGGATTTGCCTAAGGTATCCCTTTCTTAATGTATTATATCATGAATAAGGATGGCCCCAACAAAATAACTTTTGACATCTTTAAAAAAATTGAAAAAATAGCTTAAATGTATGAACACCACTTTCTTACTCATTATAGTCTATTATCAAGGATTTTTCTTTTTATACAAGACAATAAACCTATTTTACATTATGTTTTTCTTATAAGAGATGGTAGAAAGGATTTTTTTTTTTAATGAGAAATCTTCTAACAAAAACACCCAAAAGAAAACATTTAACAATCTTATAAAAATGCCAAATAAAAGCCTATTAAAAAGTTCTCAAGTAAAAAAAAACCTATCTCAATTATTTTGATCATAATTTAATGTTATTTTATGTTATTATAAAACAGTATCTTATGCAAAACTTATTAACCTGTCATAAGTTCTCGACTTAAACCAATAATGGACCACATGAAGCCTTAACATTATCTTACTTTTAAAAGAATTGGTGAAGATGAAGCTCTCATTATGAAATTGGGAATTTGGCCTAGGGTAACATATATCAATAACTGAATAAACTCTTAATAAATTATCTAGAATTTCTACCTTGATTATTATTTACCATGCATTAGTTGCTCCTATTAAAACATTTTCTTTGGTTCATTCCATGAAGATGTTAATGGAGGTATGTCAAACATATCATCCTTGACTATATACCTCCTCTTCAAATAATAATAATGATATAATCACTTCCTATTATTGTAGTAACTTTTGAAGTTCTATAATTTAAGTTATTAAAAGACTATCTTCTCTTATTATTAGCCATTCTAATGAGGTTCAACCAAATTTTAATGTTGCTAGGAGAAATCTTTCACCTTCTATTGTTGAAGTTAATTATCATAAGCCTTTAGTAATGAAACCTCTTAAGGTATATGTCTTTCCATGTTAAAGGTGAATGCATCTCACTATAAGTTGTTTTTTACCAAGATAAATAGTGTATTAGTAAAGTAGCCTTTCATTTTTTTTTTAAATAATAGTAATAAAAAAGAAAAAAAAGACAAAAGATATTATCATAACTATTGTTAATATCATATAAGCCTCACCACTAACTAATTTTATAAACAATCATAATCTTCTTTTTCATTTCTAAAGAAAATAGATGTATAGGTATGTCGTAACCCAATTTTTGGGTTACTCCCCAAAATAAAATAAAAATAACAAAAATAAAATGAAAGGAGCCGGCGTGGGTAGAAAAATCAATCTGGAAATTTTGGTTGTTGTCGCGAGTCTAATCGTATCTCTTTGGTTCCAAAAATAGAGAAAAATACAGATTTAAGGCAAAAATAATTTATCGTTGGATGAATCTGTGTAAAAACTAAGTTAAACGACATAATTATATTTTTTATGGGTTGATTCGATTTAATCATCGACAAATTTAAAGTTTAATTATGATCGCAAATTAATTTAAGGTCCAATTGAAGGATTTAATTAAGTGCAAGGACTTAATTATACTTTAAATTGGTCAAATTAATTTTATTAAGGGCTTAGTCAATGAGAAACCAAGTTCTTGAATTTAATTCCGGCTCAATTGATGAGAATGGAATTTTCGGAGACCGATTGAATTTTTTAAGTCGATTATGCAAAATCAGGGACCAAATTTAACGAATTGAGAATCCAATGGTCAATTAAGGGTTAAATCGCGCAAATCGGAAACCAGAGACCAAAATAAAAAAGGCGCGTACATTTAAAGTTGCTGTTGAAATTTTGACGGGGATACAATTGCATAAAATTAAAAGTTTAAAACTAATCGGGGGTGCAATTGAACCAATCAAACATTGAAGGATTAAATTGCAAAAAGCCAAGATTGCATGTGTTGCACTGTTCCGACAACGGAACAGTGCAGAGCACAGCTGTGCAACCCACCTCTGCAAATCCTTTGCAGAGGCAGAGGCAGAGGCAGACCACTGCACTGCAAGCCTCTGATTTCTGCAAAATGCAGAGGCCACGCCCCACACACACACAACTTGCATGCCTAATTTCACTATAAATACGCCTTCGCTGCATGCACAAAGAAGGGGGGAAGGAAAAAACGCAGAAAAGAAGAAAAACCGCTGTGAAACACTCCCACTGTGATCGCCAACCATGGTCATCTTCTTCCGTTGACAGAGTCACCATCGAGAGAGCAGAATCACGTTACAGTGAGGATCAAAATTGACAGAAAATGGGGTAAAAAACTCCCTTCCCTCACTCTCGGTCTACAAGCCCCACTCTCTCTCTCTAAAAAACCAGTTAAGCTCTCTCTCTCTCCCTCTCGGTCAGCAGCTCCAGCCACCGTATCCGACCACCGTGCATCACCCTTTCATCGACAGAAACTTTCCCCTCCACGCCAGACGCCCAGCCGTGTTCTCAGGCGAAACCAGCAGCAACGGCGAGCTCGAACCAGTAGCAGACCGGCGACTTCCAACGCTCCCTCCGGCCACCACAGGCCACCACGACAGGAATCATCACCTCGTCCTCCTCTACCCAAAGGTACTAGCAGGTACGCCTTTCTTCACAGTCGAAAAATCGACTGTTCATCAACGTCTTCCTCGTGCATGCAGCGGGACGCAATTTGCGTCCCCTGTTCACGCGGGCCGGCCGGTAATAGGGTCGGGCTTCATACCCGGCCCATATATTATAAAAGACTTGGGCTTCCAGCCCGTGAGGACTGGAAGCCCAGCCCAAAACTATCTGGGCTTCCAGTCCAACACAATTTGGGCTTCCAGCCCACGATGCTGGAAGCCCAGCCCGAAAGACCTTCGGGCTTCCAGCCCACGATGGCTGGAAGCCCAGCCCGAAAGACCTTCGGGCTTCCAGCCCACGATGGCTGGAAGCCCAGCCCCAAAGACCTTGGGCTTCCAGTCCACGAGGCTGGAAGCCCAGCCCTAAAGACCTTGGGCTTCCAGCCCACGAGGCTGGAAGCCTAGCCCTAAAGACTTCGGGCTTCCAGCCCACGATGCTGGAAGCCCAGCCCGAAAGACCTTCGGGCTTCCAGCCCACGAGGCCGGAAGCCCAGCCCCAATCAGAGCGGGCTGGCAGCCCATTGTGGCTGGCAGCCCAACCCCAATAAAGGCAGGCTTCCAGCCCATTCAGGCGGGCTGTCAGCCCATAGTGGCTGACAGCCCAGCCCCCAAAAAAATAAAAAATAAAAAATAAAAATACAAATTAACAAAAAATATATTTTTATTTTACTACTATTATTATTACAAAAAATTCAAAAATATAAAAAATATATTTGTTTTTTTTTGTACATACGGCCGGATTCCAAAGCTTTTCTCATTGTATTTTTCATAAAAAATATGCTGCATCTTTTTCCATATTTTTAAAAATGAAAAATTTGGATATCGTACCAGTTTGCGATTATCCGTTGGAAGTCGGCCAAAATATCAAAAATAATTTAACAATTATTTTGTTCGCGGTGTAAATTTACATTGTAAAGTACACTCGCAGATAAAAAATATTTTTTACTACGGTGTAAAATTACATTGTATAATACATCAGTAGATTAAAAAAGATTTTAACTACGGTGTAAAATTACATTGTAAAGTACACCCGTAGATAAAAATAAGATTTTTACTACGGTGTAAATTTACATTGTAAAGTACACCCGTAGATAAAAAAAAAAAACTTGTAACTGCGGTGTAAAATTACATTGTAAAGTACACTCGCAGACAAAAAAAATGTATTTTTGGAAATGCAGTGTAAAAATTTTAACTTAGAAAAACAATCAAACAACAATGCAGCTTACCTTAGGTAGGGTGCACTGGGGGTGGTGCGTCTTCCCCTTGCACAACAAGTCCCCTTACCTAGACTCTCGCAGACCAATAGGTTCCTAGTGACCTTAATACTAGGTGGCGACTCCTTAGAATTATAGTCGTAAATTTTACGACTATAAACAACCCCACATTCCACCGCGCGTCGTTCTCCCCCCAATAAAAGGGGTGATGACGGGGCGCGAAGCGCGTAAAAAATCGCCGTCGCGACAGATGGCGACTCCACTGGGGACATCACTGGACTAAGCTTTGTTTGTTTGATTGTTTGTCTCTCAATTTATTTTTGCACGCATTTTATGCTTTAATACGTATTTCTATTGCTTTAGCATGCATTTTACTTTCAGCTCATGCATATCATAAATTTAAATCAATGTAATCATGCATTTTAATTTTCTCAGTAAACCCAATTTTAAGTTAGGTGGGGAGTAGCGGTCTGCCCCATGACTTTTGGTCGGGGTTCAGATTCGTGAAACATCCAACTATGAACTGAGTGTTTACTTGATAATGGCGGTCATACTGTGCCCCAACCATTTCTTGTAAACCCCTACACCACCTTCACGTGAGGCGGTCACTGGGCAGTTCATAGACCTTTTGAGACCAGATAGAAAGCTTACCCCTCATATAATGACTTAGAACTTGCCTTTGATTACAAACTCCCCGATAATTTGCCGATGTGCATGTACATACATTTGCATCCACATGCATCCATCACCGTGCATAACATATCATCAGCAGGTCAAAATCTAGGTCCCCGAAGAGCTCCTACCACTCGACCCCAGCAGAGAAATATGGAGGACGAAGAGCGTGCACACCATGATGCTCATTTCCAAGAAGAACTGGATTCTCTGAAAGCTAGTGTGGCTAGTCTCACCAGCTTACTCAAGCAAGCACTGAGAAATGCCTCTGGCGAGGGTACTTCAACTAGACCCACAGCGGCTACTCAAACACAAGGAATGAACCACCAAGAAGAGGTGACAGGAGTTCAGGATCCGCAACAAAACCCAACTTTTGTACAATCAGCAGTGCCGACACCTACACCAACCCCAACAGTTATAGAAGCATCAGAGGGTTTTGACCAAGATAAGATGGCAACACTGGAAGCCAGGATAAGGGTCATCGAAGGGGCAAATTTATATGACCCAGTGCAAGCTGCAGATATGTGTCTAGTCCCGAATGTTGTAATACCGAAGAAGTTTCGTGTCCCTGAATTTATCATATACATCGGGACACAATGCCCAATCACTCACCTAAAATCATACTGTAACAAAATGGCAGAAGTAGTGCATGATGAAAAACTACTTATGCATTTTTTCCAAGACAGTTTGAGTGGGGCAGCCTTGAATTGGTACATGAGACTAGACAACACCAGGATCTGTAGCTGGAAAAATCTGGTAGATGCTTTCATCAAGCAATACAAGTACAACATGGACATTTCTCTTGACAGAACAAGTTTGTCCAACTTGGAGAAGAAGGATAGAGAAAGCATAAGGGAATATGCTCAAAGATGGAGAGATCTCGCTGCACAGGTACATCCTCCGCTTCTAGATAAAGAGATGGTGACATTATTCGCCAACACGCTAAGAGCGCCCTATTACGAACATGTGATAGGCAGTTCAGCACAGCAATTCATGGATGCTGTAGCCGTGGCAGAGCGAATAGAGCAAGGAATCAGAAGTGGTAGAATATCTGCACCTGCGGAGAAAAGAGGCTTTGAAGGCAAGACAAAAGATGTCGAGCATTTTGAAGACGACTATAAGGGTAGGAACAACCAATTCCAAAACTACCATAACCCTTCATCTGAAATTGCCAACATCAATCTTCAAGCCAAAGATCCACCTAAACACTTTCCAAAAAGAAATTACCAGAAAATTCAAGAACAGTTACCTCCGCTACCATTGCCTTTGAATGAGATGTATCAAAAGTTGGTAAGCATTAAGCAAGTAGCTCCTGAACCTCAGGCACCTTTGCAACCACCTTACCCTGATTGGTACAAATTCGATCTCACCTGCGAATACCATGCTGGAGCTGCAGGGCATAACATTCACACTTGTGGTGCTTTCAAGAAGAAGCTCATGCAATTGATTAAAGCAGGGTGGATAACATTCGAAGAAAATTCAGGTCCTGCATCCAATTAGGCTTCACGGAAATAGGATATCAAGTGTCCGCACCATTAAAGTGACGTCGGCAAAAGCTTTTGAAAGGGAGTGTGCCGATATCAGGAGATGAAGTCTACTTCCATGATTTCCTTTTTGTTTTGGTCATGTCCGCACATTATAATCCTGTTTTGACTTGTCGGCAATTTTGCTTGTAACGCCACAAGACTTTTGTTAAGCAAACATTTCTCTTCAGTGATCATGTATTTGCTTATGTTTACGATGTGTTCTTGCTTATTGTTTAAATAACACAAACACACCTTATATCCCTTTCATCCAAATTATACATGATCTCATGATTTCATCAAGATTTTTGGCAAATCAAATTCTAATATGAAAATAAATGCCAATTTGATTTTTGTTTAACAAATGTGTTCTGGGAATTCAAAGGATTTCTTTGAAAGGTGATCTCATACCACCAAAACCCACATAATAAAGCTAATCTCTTAGCCAAACAAATAATCCAAAAAAATCAAAAACTTGTTTCGCATGGAAAAGCAAAGCTTATTGGTTCAGATTGCATGTTTTTGAAATGAGGAAAGGCCATCTTTGATATGTCTTCACAAAGTCTCAAATATCCTTTGCAGTCCCTATTTGAGCCTAATAATTTTATTTTCTTGATAATTAACCCTGACAAGGATCACACCCTACACTGGGGGCAAGTGCAAAAAAAAAAAAAAAAAAATTACAAAACAGTCCTCAATGACAAGTGACGCCCGAATAAAGCTGGGGGCATAAACATAAAAAGGGTTTTAGTACACTATAGCAAATTAATTCAACATTTTGGTAGTACTAAAAACCCAACATATAAAGCCCAAATAAAATACTGGGGGGCATGTCGCGATAAAAGCACAAACAAAATACCTTGGGGGGCATGTCAAGTCAGCACAACGTTAGTGCCAAAAACCAATAAAAAGCCCAAACAAAATACTTGGGGGACATGTCAAGTCAGCACAACGTTAGTGCCACAAACTAAATCCTTGGGCATGTCAAGTCAGCACGATGTTAGTGCCAAAAACCATAAAAAAAAACCAAACAAAATACTTGGGGGCATGTCAAGTCAGCATAATGTTAGTGCAAAAAATCAATGAAAAAGCCCAAACAAAATACTTGGGGGGCATGTCAAGTCAGCACAACGTTAGTGCCAAATACCAATGAAAAAAACCCAAACAAATACTGGGGGGCATGTCAAGATGAAAGCCCAAACAAACACTAGGGGGCATGCTAGGTCACTATGAAAATCAATCATGAGGGCTAAATGAAGTTCTTAGAGTAAGCACTAAGTGATCCTTAGTCTAAAAAACCCTTAAACACTTTTTGAGCTTACAAATATCTTTTTTTCATAGCCAGTAACCTAAGCCTACGTTACAAGCCTAATAAAGCCCTTTCTGATCAAATACGAGTTATCTGGATCGATAAGCAATGCTTTTCCATTTGAAACAATCCTTACAAATGCTTCACATGACCTGATCGAAGCCTTCCTGACATACGAGACTTGCAAATTTCATTTCACATTCTTGTCAAAGTCAACATAAAACCTGACAATGAGATCACTTGAATTCTTTCAAGAACAAGTTTGTTAAACAAACATCAAAATGGTTTTTGTGCTTGGAATGACTTTAAAATTCCAAAAGTTTTACATGAAAATGATTTTGGCAAATAGTCATCCATTTCTTGCAAATACTCAAAGCCTAAAACATTGGTGTGACATAACCCGACTGGGCAATTAAAATGGCTTTTGTGCTTGGAATGACTTTGAAATTCCAAAAATCCCACATGAAAACACCATCTTTGCAAATAACCAACCCCTTATTGCAAACACCTGAAACCCAAAACACTTTTGGGGCATGACCAAACAGGGGGGCAATCTAAAATGCAATTGAAGTTGGCTCCATCGTTTCTTTTCAAAGAATCTGGATCAAACTCAAGGGGGCATATCATCTCTAGTGGTCAAAATCAACAAGTTGCGGCCTGAGTATGCAAAAGCGAGAAGCCGTGAAATCATGAAGTTGACTCCATAATTCCTTTTCAAAGAATCTGGATCAAACTCGGGGGGCATGTTGATATGGAAAATCTATCATCTCCGATGGTCAAAATCTTAAGTTGCTGCTCGAGTAAGCAGAAGTGAAAAGCCATCAAATCCAAAGGTCCAAATCCCGGAAAAGAAGGTTTGGAGGAAGAAAGGGGACCTATATCTTTCAGGTACGTATACATGCATCATCATGCATTGCATCCCCATTGAAAATCTAAAAAATATTTTGGAGGGATCGTAATTTACGAACCTTCATTCATTTTGTGTGCACGCTTTCAAGCTCTTACCTCTTTGAGAATGCTTTTCAGCTTTATCTCTTTCTTGATTTTGGGTGTCATCATGCATTGCATCCCCATTGAAAATCCAAAAAATATTTTGGAGGGATCGTAATTTATGAACCTTCATTCATTTTGTGTGCATGCTTTCAAGCTCTCATCTCTTGCATTTCCTTGAGCATGCTTTTCAGCTTTATCTCTTTTCTAATTTTGGGTGACATCATGCATTGCATCCCCATTGAGAATCTAAAAAATGTTTTGGAGGGATCGTAATCTACGAACCTTCATTCATTATTTTGTGTGCACGCTTTCAAGCTCTCACCTCTTTCATTTCCTTGAGTATGCTTTTCAACTTTATTTGTTTCTTAATTTTGGGGTCATCATGCATTGCATCTCCCTAGGGATCCAAGAAATGTTTTGGAGGAATTGTAATTCACAAACCTCCACTCATTATTTTTGTGTGCGCCTTCGAGCCCTCACCACTTTCACTTCCCTAAGAGCGCTTGCGAGCCTTTCATCAGAACAGATAGAGTGTTTTTCAATCCTATCCCTTTCTTTATTTGAGTGAGCTTTCTAGTCATCAACCAACTCAGATAGCATGCTTTTTAGCCCTATCTCTTTCCAGAATTTGGGTGAACCCTCAACCATAAATTAGGATCGTGCGCTTAGCCATCCTCTCATTTGAGTGAGTTTTCCAACTCTCAACCACCAATTGGGATAAAGCGCTTCTTAGCCAATCCTTTCCTTTCATTTGAGTGAGTTTTCCAACCCTCAACCATAAATTAGGATCGTGCGCTTAGCCATTCCTTTACTTTCATTTGAGTGAGTTTTCCAACCCTCAACTATCAATTAGGATCGTGTGCTTCTTAGCCATTCCTTTCCTGTCATTTGAGTGAGTTTTCTAACCCTCAACCATCAATTAGGATCGTGCGCTTCTTAGCCATTCCTTTATCCCCCTTGCTTAAGTGTGTTTTTCAACCCTTAATCATAAGCTAAAATAGTGTGTTTTCCAACCCTATTTCTCTTCCTTTTCATGTGCGTTTTCCAACCACCAATCAATATAGTGCGTTTTGCATCCTTATCCTCCTTGTCGAGTGTGTTTTCCAACCTTCGACCATCAATTAAGATAGTGCGCCTTCCAGCCCTATGTTCCTTCCTCTTTGAGTGCGTTCCCGACCCTCGACCATCAATTAGAATATTACATTTTCCATCCTTATTCCCCTTATTTGAGTGCGTTTTCCAACCCTCGACCATAGATCCTAGATAGCGAGCTTTCTAGCCCTATATTCCATCCCATGAAATCTTCATCACCACTTTTTGCTTCCATTTGGGCAGGTCGCCCAGCACAACAAGACCATCTCTTTGTTTTTACCATCTTCACTATTCTCACTTGGTTAGGTCATCCATTACAATGAGACCTTTTTCCTGTGTCATTTACAAATACCATCATCTTCCATCCTTTAAGTGTCCTCCTTAAGCCTCAATCCTTAGGTAGTGCACTTTCTAGCCCTATCTTATCATCCCTTTCTGAGTGCGCTTTATAGTCCACATTCTCATTTCTGGATGGATCAACCATTTATTGGTCTGATAAATCTACTTTTCTTTTTCTTTACAACGCTTACTATCTAAAGTCTTTTACAAAACTTTAGTCGTAAGCATTGTAAAGAGGGGGGCAACTGTCGTAACCCAATTTTTGGGTTACTCCCCAAAATAAAATAAAAATAACAAAAATAAAATGAAAGGAGCCGGCGTGGGTAGAAAAATCAATCTGGAAATTTTGGCTGTTGTCGCGAGTCTAATCGTATCTCTTTGGTTCCAAAAATAGAGAAAAATATAGATTTAAGGCAAAAATAATTTATCGTTGGATGAATCTGTGTAAAAACTAAGTTAAACGACATAATTATATTTTTTATGGGTTGATTCGATTTAATCATCGACAAATTTAAAGTTTAATTATGATCGCAAATTAATTTAAGGTCCAATTAAAGGATTTAATTAAGTGCAAGGACTTAATTATACTTTAAATTGGTCAATTAATTTTATTAAGGGCTTAGTCAATGAGAAACCAAGTTCTTAAATTTAATTCCGGCTCAATTGATGAGAATGGAATTTTCGGAGACCGATTGAATTTTTTAAGTCGATTATGCAAAATCAGGGACCAAATTTAACGAATTGAGAATCCAATGGTCAATTAAGGGTTAAATCGCGCAAATCGGAAACCAGAGACCAAAATAAAAAAGGCGCGTACATTTAAAGTTGCTGTTGAAATTTTGACGGGGATACAATTGCATAAAATTAAAAGTTTAAAACTAATCGGGGGTGCAATTGAACCAATCAAACATTGAAGGATTAAATTGCAAAAAGCCAAGATTGCATGTGTTGCACTGTTCCGACAACGGAACAGTGCAGAGCACAGCTGTGCAACCCACCTCTGCAAATCCTTTGCAGAGGCAGAGGCAGAGGCAGACCACTGCACTGCAAGCCTCTGATTTCTGCAAAATGCAGAGGCCACGCCCCACACACACACAACTTGCATGCCTAATTTCACTATAAATACGCCTTCGCTGCATGCACAAAGAAGGGGGGAAGGAAAAAACGCAGAAAAGAAGAAAAACCGCTGTGAAACACTCCCACTGTGATCGCCAACCATGGTCATCTTCTTCCGTTGACAGAGTCACCATCGAGAGAGCAGAATCACGTTACAGTGAGGATCAAAATTGACAGAAAATGGGGTAAAAAACTCCCTTCCCTCACTCTCGGTCTACAAGCCCCACTCTCTCTCTCTAAAAAACCAGTTAAGCTCTCTCTCTCTCCCTCTCGGTCAGCAGCTCCAGCCACCGTATCCGACCACCGTGCATCACCCTTTCATCGACAGAAACTTTCCCCTCCACGCCAGACGCCCAGCCGTGTTCTCAGGCGAAACCAGCAGCAACGGCGAGCTCGAACCAGTAGCAGACCGGCGACTTCCAACGCTCCCTCCGGCCACCACAGGCCACCACGACAGGAATCATCACCTCGTCCTCCTCTACCCAAAGGTACTAGCAGGTACGCCTTTCTTCACAGTCGAAAAATCGACTGTTCATCAACGTCTTCCTCGTGCATGCAGCGGGACGCAATTTGCGTCCCCTGTTCACGCGGGCCGGCCGGTAATAGGGCCGGGCTTCATACCCGGCCCACATATTATAAAAGACTTGGGCTTCCAGCCCGTGAGGACTGGAAGCCCAGCCCAAAACTATCTGGGCTTCCAGTCCAACACAATTTGGGCTTCCAGCCCACGATGCTGGAAGCCCAGCCCGAAAGACCTTCGGGCTTCCAGCCCACGATGGCTGGAAGCCCAGCCCGAAAGACCTTCGGGCTTCCAGCCCACGATGGCTGGAAGCCCAGCCCAAAAGACCTTGGGCTTCCAGTCCACGAGGCTGGAAGCCCAACCCTAAAGACCTTGGGCTTCCAGCCCACGAGGCTGGAAGCCCAGCCCTAAAGACTTCGGGCTTCCAGCCCACGATGCTGGAAGCCCAGCCCGAAAGACCTTCGGGTTTCCAGCCCACGAGGCCGGAAGCCCAGCCCCAATCAGAGCGGGCTGGCAGCCCATTGTGGCTGGCAGCCCATCCCCAATAAAGGCAGGCTTCCAGCCCGCAATGGCTGGAAGCCCAGCCCATTCAGGCGGGCTGTCAGCCCATAGTGGCTGACAGCCCAGCCCCCAAAAAAATATAAAAAAATAAAAAATAAAAAATACAAATTAACAAAAAATATATTTTTATTTTACTACTATTATTATTACAAAAAATTCAAAAATATAAAAAATATATTTGTTTTTTTTTGTACATACGGCCGGATTCCAAAGCTTTTCTCATTGTATTTTTCATAAAAAATATGCTGCATCTTTTTCCATATTTTTAAAAATGAAAAATTTGGATATCGTACCAGTTTGCGATTATCCGTTGGAAGTCGGCCAAAATATCAAAAATAATTTAACAATTATTTTGTTCGCGGTGTAAATTTACATTGTAAAGTACACTCGCAGATAAAAAATATTTTTTACTACGGTGTAAAATTACATTGTATAATACATCAGTAGATTAAAAAAGATTTTAACTACGGTGTAAAATTACATTGTAAAGTACACCCGTAGATAAAAATAAGATTTTTACTACGGTGTAAATTTACATTGTAAAGTACACCCGTAGATAAAAAAAAAACTTGTAACTGCGGTGTAAAATTACATTGTAAAGTACACTCGCAGACAAAAAAAATGTATTTTTGGAAATGCAGTGTAAAAATTTTAACTTAGAAAAACAATCAAACAACAATGCAGCTTACCTTAGGTAGGGTGCACTGGGGGTGGTGCGTCTTCCCCTTGCACAACAAGTCCCCTTACCTAGACTCTCGCAGACCAATAGGTTCCTAGTGACCTTAATACTAGGTGGCGACTCCTTAGAATTATAGTCGTAAATTTTACGACTATAAACAACCCCACATTCCACCGCGCGTCGTTCTCCCCCCAATAAAAGGGGTGATGACAGGGCGCGAAGCGCGTAAAAAATCGCCGTCGCGACAAGGTAAGTGTATCAAGAATAACATAAGAGTTGAACTTATATTCAAGATTAATCCTTTTCTTATTAATCTAGTAGTTAATACTTTTGAGGAGTCTTTAAAGGTTAAATATCCCTCTTCTTCTATAACATAACAGACCATTATATTATTTTTTTGGTCATATGCACAAAAATATTTTTTTTATTTTTGCAATAATTATTTTATATACTTATTTATTATATTTTCTAGAAGAAATTAGATATTTTATACTAAGTTCGTATCTTATAGTATAAGTCTACGACCCAATATTGAACAAAACTAGTAGAAAATAGGTTATAAAAAAAATACTTTAGAGTAAACCTCGAATTTTTTTTAATTTCATTTTAAGTTTTGGAAAAAACTTAGTATTTTTAATATCAGGATTATGACTTATAGTTTAAGTCCAAAACCCGATATTATGCAAAATTTATTGGAACAATATGTGATAAAATCACTTTAAAATACCCATTCTAAATGTTTTATACTTTTTTCTTAAAAGTGACATGTGGGCTAGACCTGACCTAACCAAATGGATCGACCAAGCCATGTTAGGCTGAAGTGGCCCAACAATTATTGTTTAAAAACATATTGTGTTGGACTCAACCTAGCCAACTAGGCTAGACTAAAACAGGTCCAACCCAAAACTAATCCATTTTTCATATGCATTACATGAACAATGAAGAGTAAATTAGTTCTTTTTACTATTCATAATGACTATGAATAGTGATAGTGATGGTGCAAAAGAAAAGAAAGAAAATTATCGGTGGATAAGAAAAAGAAAGTTCTTGTTGTTGCCCGTGGAGGAGAAAGGTTATTTTTGCTACTGCTACCATCACTACTAGGTGGAAAAAGGTTGCAATTGCTAAGAGAAAAATAAAGTTACAGTTACTAAGAAGAAGTTGCGACTATCTATAACAATAAAGACACCCTACTCCCTATAAGGGAAAAAAATATGAAATTACAGTTTTGCTATAGCTGCTAGTAAAGAAGACATGTTGTCGTCGATAAAGAAAATAAGATGGAAGTCACTATTGGGGGTTGTTGTTAAGGTTAGTCGGGGGTATTGACGTTGTTGTTATTCCTCACCTTCGTTATTATGTTGTTATCATCCATTCTCTTCTCTTTTTTTCCCTTCTCTCAAAACATTATAGGTATTTATAGGGAGAGAAAGGCTCTTTAATTGATTGTTATGTGTAAAGGTGATAGCTTCAACAACTCGACTTTTCCCTTTCTGATGGAAACGTGGATATGTGATAATGGAGATGGTGACCTGCCTACACTGCTATCAGATCAAGCCTTCTATTGGTTACCTTTAAACTATTAAGAATAACACCTTTTTTAACAAAGTCTAATTTGGTCCTTTAATTTATAATTGCTCTAATTATGCTCTCTATTGGCTTTGTTTTATGCAATTTTACCCCCACCAAATTTCAATGACAACCTTGGATTTATACGTTTTTTTTTTATTTTGCTTCTTGGTCTTGAATTTATGCAATTTGATGCTCAATTGACCCTTTCACTTTTAATTTCTTTTTATTTCAACCATGTTTTCACCTAATTGACTTGGTAAAAATTAAATTTGGTCTCCACAAATTCCAACTTTCTCAATTAGGCCTAAATTAGGCTCCTAAACTTATTTTTCCCCCATCAATTAAGACTCTAATGAAATTAATTTGATGCATTTAAAGTATAATTAAGTCCTTGCACCTAATTAAATAACTTAGGGTCTGTTTGGTATTGCGGTTGTTGTTACGGTTGAGGTTTAAAATAAGTAGTTTCATGAAAAGCACTTTTAGTTACGGTTCATAACTGAAATTGAAGTCTTTGGTTAAGACTGTGGTTGAGTTTGAGTTTTAATGAAAAATAGTTTCGTGTGTTTGGTTACCATGTTTTTCATATTGCTGTTAATTTATGAAATTACTTTAAATGACACACACACACACACACATATATGTATATATATATATATATATATATATATATATATATATATATGTTTTTTAAATATTATAGATTTAATAATCATAATAATAAAATATAATTAATAATTCAAGTAAATTAGACACATGTTTTTATTTTGTTATTAAAGTACTTGCAATTCCATCACAAATTAAATCGATACGAAGGCCTATGCAATTTCTTACTATTTGATCAAGGAACAACATCTGGTGAAATATTATCAGGAACATCTATGATCCATATTGAGCAACGGGGATGTGGAGTGAAACGAAGTTACGCGTCTTTCCCTTTCATTAGGGCTGATCTCTATCTACATATATTTTTTAAATATGATATATATATTTTTTTAAACGGACTGGGCATGTCCCAACTAAATGGTCTGGCCCAACCGTGCTAGACTTGGGCTAGGCTAAAAGCAGCCCATCCCATCCCAAGGGTTTTAAAAAAGAAAGAAAACGATGCACTACATTGTTCTCGTCTTACGTGAACAATGCAGAGAATTCACTAATGCACTATTCATGTAACATGTGAACAATAGTAGGTGGTCGGCTGATGGTGACGAGAGGCTCACTTGCCGATACAGACGGGTAGAGGAGGCCGAGATGGTTCTTTCTGTGGTGGCAGCGTCGAAAATGGTGGCTTGTGGTGGCCGGGAGAAACGTCAAAAGGTTGTTGTTGCTGCTGCTATTGCTGAAGGTCACAGTGGAGCTGTTGGTGATTCTCTTGTACACCGTGAGGATGCAAGTAAGGAGAAGCTTGGTCTTCTGACTGTACACCATGAAAACAAGCTTTGTCTTTCATGGAGGTTTGCCATTGAGAGAGAGAGACCGCAGTTTGGTGTCTGCGTGAGAAGCATCTGCAAGCTGCTTCTCTAAAAATGATGTTCGAGCTTAGTATGGTGGGTCCATGGCAATTGAAACTACGGTAAAACCATAACCAAACGATTGTAAAACTGTTTTCCCTTGAAACACAATTTTCACCGCAATACCAAACGACCACTTAATTGGACTTAACTTAATTCTTAAACATATTTAAGCTTTAAGTTGGTCCATAATTAAATCAAAATGGCTAAAAAATTATCAATTGGATGTATTTTTTATGAAAAATTATCAATTAATAATTCATTTTGACCTGAAATAGGAATGCTGAAAAAGAAAAGAAATTTAATGAGAAAGTTAAGAACTTCAAAAATCAAGGCAACCCAATCAATTCAAAAAAATAAAGATATGTTATAATTGTGAAAATAAAGGAAATTGCAAATGTCGCAACAATGTTTTTTTTGCGCTTCGCGCCCCCGCCATCCCTGTAGGGGAGGGTGGCGCGCGGTGAAAGAGGTGTGTTTTATAGTCGTAAAAATTATGGTTACTAGGAAACCTAATGGTTTGCAAGAGTCTGGATAAGAAGATTTGTTGTGCCAGGAGAAGATGCATCACCCTAGTGCACCCTGCCTAAGATAAATTGTATTGTTATTTGATTGTTTTTCCTAAGTCATTTTTTTATTCGTTGGTCTTTTCTAAGACTTGAAGTAGATCTCTCTTCGTGAGGGAGTCTCTATTTCATTGAAAGTTGAAAAACTAACTATTCTAAAATTTGGAAATTTTTACACTACATAAAAAAAATCCTTTTTTACTATCTGCGAGTGTACTTTACAATGTAATTTGACATCTCGATAACTATAACAAAATAATTGTTATTTTTTTTGGATTTTAACCAAATTTAACGGATAATCATAAACTGGTTATAATATCCAATTTTTGTTTCAAAACATGAGAAAAATGCAACATATATTTTTTTAAAGAAAACATATGCTTGGAAAAACCTTGGAATTCGGTCGTATACGCAAAAACAACAACAAAAATTTTAAATGCAATTTTTTAATATTTGTTTTTTTGAAAATTTGGATTGGGCATGTCCGAAGTAAATGGATTGGCCCAACTCTATTACACTTGGGTTGGACCCAACCCATCCAACTAGGCAGGGCTGAGAGCAGGTCCAGCCTAAGAATTAAAACAGCATAAAAAAGGAAATCGGGTTGCACACTATTAATGTGTTATATGGACAGTAACAAAGTGGTCGGCTAAGGGTGACAAGAGACTTACCGGCTATTGTCATCGGTTAAAGGAGGTCGGGGTGGTTTTTGCTGTGGTTGTGGCGTCGAAAATGGTGGTCTGTGGTGGCCGAGAGTAGCGCTGAAAGCGGTTGGTCTGTGCAGGAGCTTATTGCCGCTGCGCATGCCAGCGCTGGAGAAGAAGGGTTGAGCCTGCCAAGAGAGCTGCTGGCGTGGGGAGAAACTGCCGGTGCCGAGGGGAAAGCAAGTGCTCATTGGGAGCTGCTGCTGGAGGAGAGAGAGAAACACTAGTGATTGTAGGAGAGAGAGAGTTAACGCTACAAGTGGGAGAGAGAAGGATGTTGGCCTACAATGACGTGCTCTTGCTGGTTGTTGCTGTTGGTGCTGGTGTCCTGTCGGTGCTAATGAAAATGATGGTGGCTGTCGTTGTGTCTTTGTCTTCCCTCATTTATTTTTTCTGCTAATTTTCCCTATGTCTGTGTGTGTTATTCTTGTGTTGTATACCCATTATTTCATGTTATCCTCACTGTTTCCCCCCTAATTTTGTCAGTAGAGACCTCCTGTTAACGATGGTCTCCCTAGTTTCTTTAAGTATGCTTCCTCCCCCTAATTTTCCCTATGTCTGTGTTTCCTCCTCCTATTTATAGACGAATGAGGTAATGTGCAGTGATGGGTTAGACATGCGGTTGATGTCCAAGAAAGTGTGTTGGAGAGTGAGTTGCAGGGCATGGTTGTCGGCATGGCCTCAATAGGTTTTTTTTTTGAAAATTTGAACTAAAATTAAAAATGGATTGTGACAAAATTGAGTTTTTCGATGAAAAAACCCCAGAAGAATGATGTTTTTTTCTTTAATTTTAGCTTTCGATTTCACCCAACAAAGTTTCGTCTTCGAAAATTCAGATATTCTCAATTTAACCCAAATTAGGCTTTCAAACTTAATTTCTCACCAATTAAACCCTTAATAAAATTATTTTGACCCATTTAAAATATAATTAAGTCTTTATGCTTAATTAAATTCTTCAATTGGGCTCTCAATTAATCCTTAAACATAATTACACGTTAAATTTAGCGACAAATTAAATCAAACTGGCCTATAATAAATTATTTTAGCCTTGAACCTGCATTTTCCTTCATTTTTAGGCATAAAAGAGATACGATCAGGCTCTCTAAAATGTTCAAAATTTCAACGATTTTTTCACCAACACCAGTCCCTTTTATTTTATTTTTATTATTTTTATTTGATTTTGGGTAGAATTTAGGGAATAACCTAGAAATGGGTTATGATAGTTGTCCCCCTCTTTACAATGCTTACGACAAAATTCTTGTAAAAGACTTTAGATAGTAAGCGTTGTAAGGAAAAAATAAATAAATTTACCAGACCAAGAAATGGTTGATCCATCTAGAAGTAAAAATGAGGGCTATAAAACACACTCAGAAGGGATCGATAAGATAGGGTTATAAAGCATGTTATCTAGGATTTATGGTTGAAGGCTGGAAAGCACACTATTTGAGTTGATGGTTGGGGGTTGAAAAACACACTCAAAGAGGAGGGAAAATATGGCTAGAGAACGCACTATCTTAATTGATGGTTGAGTGTTGGAAAACACACTCAAATAAGGAGATAGAGTTGGAAAATGCACTATCTTAATTGATGACTGAGGGTTGGAAAACACACTCAAAATAGAAAGAAAATATGGTTAAAAAGCGCACTATTTTTAGTTCAAGATTAATGGTTGTAAAATGCACTTTTTAATTTGTGGTTAAGGGTTGAAAAACGCATTCAAATGAGAGGAAAAATATGGCTAAGAAGCACATTATCCTAATTGATGGTCGAGGGTTGGAAAACACACTCAAATAAGGAGGATAGGGATGGAAAGTGCATTATCTTAATTGATGGTTGAGTGTTGGAAAAGACACTCAAAAGATGAAGAAAAATAGGTTGGAAAACACACTCAAATGAAAGGAAAGATATGGCTAAGAAGCGCACTATCCTAATTGATGGTGAGGGATGAAAAACACACTCAAAAGAGGAAGACAAATAAGGTTGAAAAACATACTATTTTAATTTGTGATTAATGGTTGGAAAATGCACCCAATTTAGAGGAAAGCTACGACTAAGAAGCACACTATCCTCATTGATGTTGAGGGATGAAAAACACACTCAAAAGCGGAAGAAAAATAGGGTTGAAAAATATACTATTTTAATTTTTGGTTAATGGTTGGAAAATGCACCTAATTTAGAGGAAAGTTACGGCTAAAAAGTGCACTATCCTAATTGATGGTTTAAGATTGGGAAAAAAAAACCTAACTCAAAGAGGAGGAAAAATAAGGTAGGAAAACACATTATTTTTAATTTATGATTAATGGTTGAAAAACACACCCAATTCAGAGGGAAAAATATAGTTGAGAAGCGCACTATCCTAATTGATTGAGGGATAAAAGCGTCCTTGAATAAAGATGAGGGAGATAGGGTTGAGAACACGCTATCTGAATGATGATTAATGGTTGGAAACACACTTGGACGGGAAAAAGGATGATGGTGCTGACAAGCACACTATCAAGGTTGATTGATGGCTAGGAAATGCACTCAAATAAGGAAGGAGGTAAGGCTAAAAAATGCGCTATCTATATTGTTGAATGACTTGTAGGTGCACTCAGGTAGGTGAAATTGGTGAGGGCTCGAAGGCTCACATAAAAATGATGAAGGTTTATAAATTACAATCCCTCCAAACATTTCTTAGATTCTAAGGGGGATGTGATGCATGATGACACCCAAATTAAAGAAAGATGTAGGGCTGAAAAGCACACTGTAAGAAATGAAAGATGAGAGCTCGAAGGCATACACAAAAATGAATGAAGGTTTGTAAATTACAATCCCTTCAAAACATTTCCTAGATTCTCAGTGGAGATGCAATGCATGATGATGCATGTATACTTACCTGAGAAATATAGGTCCCCTTTCTTCTTCATAGTCTTCTCTTTTAGGGGTTTGATCTCTGACTTTAATGGCTTCTCACTTCTGCTTACTAAAGTAGCAACTTATGATTTTGACCACTAGAGATGACAGACCTTTAGCATATCTATATGTCCTCATTTGCTTAAAGACCCTCAGTTTTGTTCAACATTCCTTAAAAGTGAATGATGGAGCCAACTTCAATTGCATTTTAGATTGTCCTCCAGCATGGTCATGCTCCACAAGTATTTTAGACTTCAAGTGTTTGCAGGAAAGGAGTTGGTTGTTACAAAGAATGGTTTCATGTAAGATTTTTGAAATTTCAAAATCATTCCAAGCACAAAAACCATTTTCATGTTTGTCTAAACAAACTTGTTCTTGAAAGAATTCAAGAGATCTCATTTTCAGGTTTTATGTTGCTTTTGATGAGAATGTGAAATTATGTTTGTTAGCATGTCTTGCATGTCAAAAAGGCTTCGATCAAGTTATGTGAAGCATTTGTAAGACTTGTTTCAAATGGAAAAGCATAACCTATTGATCAAGATTGTTCGTATTTGATCAAAAATGGATTTATCAAGCTTGTAGTATAGGCTTAGGTTGCTGGCTATGAAAAAAAGATATTTATAGGCCCAAAAGGTGTTTGAGGGTTTTCTAGACTAAGGATCACTATTGCTTACTCTCAGAGCTCTTTTTGGTCCTCATAATTGATTTGCATAATGACCTGAGATGCCCCCAAATATTTTGTTTGGGCTTTTATCTTGACATGCCCCCCAGTATTTTATTTGGGTTTTCTATCATGGGTTTTTAGCACTACCATCATATTGACTTGATTTGCTATAGTCTACTAAAACCTTTTTTATGTTTATGACCCTCAGCTTTGTTCGGGCATCATTTTCCATTAAGGACTACTTTATAGATTAAATGTGTTTTTTTGATTCTCGCATTTGCCCCCAGTGTAGGGAGTGATCCTTGTCAGGGTTAATTATCAAGATTTTTTTTAATAGGCTCAAACAAGGACTGCAGGGACTATTAGAGACTTGTGAAGGCATATCAAAGATGGCATCTCCTCATTTCAAAAACCTGTATCCAAGATCGGTAAGCTTTGCTTTTCCATGCGAAATGATTTTTTGGATTATTTGTTTAGCTAAGAGCTTAGGTTTATTATGTGGGGTTTTGTAGGTATAAGATCACCTTTCAATGAAATCCTTTGGAATCCTAGAACACATTTGTTAAACAAACATCAATTTGACATTTCCTTTTATACTAGACTTTGATTTGCCAAAAATCATTATGAAACCATAGGATCATGTATAATTTAGATGAAAGAGTATTAGACGTGCTTGTGTTATTTAAACAAAAAACATGAGCACATCATAAAAACAAGGAAATACATGATCGTATTTGAGAGAAAAGCTTGTTTAACAAAAGGTCTTGTGCCATCACGACCAAAATTTTCGACAAGTCAAAACGGGAACATAATCTACGGACATGACCAAAACAAAAGGCAATCATAGAAGCAGACTTCATCTTCCAATACCAGTGCACTCCCTTTTTCAAAAGCTTTTACAAGGGTCACTTCATTGCTTGCTCGAGTAAGCCGGCAAGATGAGTCAGGCTAGCTTTTAGAGAATCTAGTTCTTCGTGAAAATGAGCATTACAGTGTGCATGCTCTTTGTCCCCATACTTCTTTGGCAAATTTTAGTGCTAGGAGCTATTCGGGGACCTATATTTCAATTTGTCGATGATATGTTATGATGGATGCATGTGGATGCAAATGTATGTATATACACAAGAGGTGAATTATCGGGGAGTTTGTACCCAAAGACAAGTTCTAGTCTACTACATGAGAGGTAAGTTTTCTACCTGGTCTCAAAGGTTTATGAACTGCCCAGTGATCGCCCCATGTGAAGATGGTGTAGGGGTTTATAAGAAGTATGACCGCCATTATCAGGTAAACATATAGTTCATAGTTGAACGTTTCATAAATTTGAACCCCGACTAAAAGTCATGAGGCAGACTGCTACTCCCCACCTAACCTAGAATTGGGTTTATTTGCGAATTAAAAATGTATTATACATTAATTCATACTCGATGCCATGCGTGAACTGGAAGTACAAATACATGTTAAAGCAGTAAAAATATGTGTAAAAAATGAACTAAAAAATAACAATCAAACAAACAAAACTCAGTCCGACAATGTCCTTAGTGGAGTCACCATCTGTCGCGATGAGATTTTTTCGCGCCCTGCCATCATGGAGAGAAGAGACAACGCATGATGAAAGGAGTGTGTTTTACAGTCGTAAAAATTACGACTATAATTCTCAGGAGTCGCCACCTAGTATTAAGGTTACTAGGAAACCTAATTGTTTGCGAGAATCTAGGTAAAGGGACTTGTTGTGCAAGGAGCACAAGCATCACCCCCAGTGCACCCTACCTAAGGTAAGCTGCATTGTTTTTTGATTGTTTTTCCTAAGTAATTTTTTTATTTGTTGGTCTTTTCTAAGGCTTGAAGTAGATCTCTCTTCGTGAGGGAGTCTCTACTTTATTGAAAGTTGAAAACCTAACCATTCTAAAGTTTGAAATTTTTACACTACATTTAAAAAAAAAAAATTACTATCCATGGGTGTACTTTATAATATAATTTTACACCCCGATAGCTAAAACAAAATAATTATTGATTTTTTTTATATTTTGGCTAAATTGCAACGAATAATCATAAATTTGTTATGATATCCAACTTTCATTTCAAAACATGAGAAAGATGCAACATATATTTTCTTAACAAAAAATATGTTTGGAAAAACCTTGGAATTTGGTCGTATGCACGAAAACAACACATTTTTTGTTTGTTTTTTTAAATGCGATTTTTTTATTATGTTTTTGAAAAAAAAGAAAAATTCGGATTAGGCCTGACCCATGTAAATGGGTCGACCCAGGTGTTGGATTTGGGCTGGGCCAAGAGCAGTCCAGCCCAAGAGATGAAACAACAAAAAAAAAAATTTGGCCTCTACATTGTTCACGTAACATGAACAATACAGAGTGAATTAACATCGTTCACATGTTACATGAATAGTAACAGGACTGACGGTGACGAGAGGCTTACCTATTATTGTCGTTGGGTATAGGAGGTTGAGGTGGTTCTTCTTATGGTGGTGACGTCGAAAATGGTAGCCAAGAGAGGCACCAGAAGTTTGTTGCTGGTGAAGCTACCTCTGCGCTAGTGCTGCTAGTGTTGTGTTGCCGACGTTGGAGAAGAAGAATCTTGCTTGCTAGGGGAGCTGTTGGCGTAGGAGAGTCGCCAATGCTGAGGGAAAAGCTGGTGTTTACCGGGAGCTGGCTGGAGGAGAGAGAGAGTCGCTGGCGTGACTGGTTTTTTAGAGAGAGAGCTGTCAACACTGCAAAGGGGAGAAATAGAGGGTTGCTGGTGATGGAACTCCAACCGGCGTCGAGAGTGGTTGTCGGTTTTTTGTTGTTGTCTGTGATCGCCTCTTTAAAATCATCTTTATATTGGTGATCGTCCTCTTCGTCTGTTTGTATGTTTTTTTTCAGTTTCTTTTCCCGTCTGTCACCTTGTATTATTTCATGCTCCCTTAATGTTCTCCACCCCAGTGTTGTGTAATTTTGCCCCATTTTATAGACTTAATGTGTGCAAATTGCAAGTATGAGAGTGATGTCCAAGAATGGTGTGTTGTGTGTTACAGGAGTGGGAGCAGGTTGGAGGCATGACTGCCAGCATGGGCGCAACATGGCTTCCGACAAGGTCTCTGATTTTGTTTTCTGATTTCACCCCAAAAAGTTTCATCTTTGTAAATTTTGATCTTCTCAATTTAACCCAAATTAGGCTTTCAAACTTAATTTCTCACCAATTAAGCCCTTAATAAAATTAATTTGACCAATTTAAAATATAATTAAGTCCTTGCGCTTAATTAAATCCTTCAATTGGGCTCTCAATTAATCCTTAAACATAATTACATTTTAAATTGGCTGACGATTAAATCAAACTGACCTATAAAAATATAATTATGTCTTTTGACTTAATTTTTACACAGATTTATCCAATAATAAATTATTTTAGCCTTGAATTTGCATTTTTCTTTATTTTAGGCACAAAAGAGGTACGATCGGACTCTTGAAATGTCCAAAATTTCCATGATTTTTCTACCAACATCATTCTTTTTTTTTATTTGATTTTTGGTAGAATTGGAGGAATAACCCAAATATAGGCTATGATAATAAACACAAGTGCAGGTTTAAAAGAAATAGAAGTAAAAAGATCTTAGCAATGTCAAGAATTCAAATAATGCAAATATGGTTGAACATGAAACCAAATTTGTTGCAATGGTTTCAAAGCTGTATATTGTAATGATTACTAAACTTTATATTGTTGCAAGTAACAATAAAAATCATTTCAAAGATTATGAAGTTGCAAAAGATGTACAAGAAGTATAATAGAAAATTATAATGCTACAAGGATGATGGGAAAAGTAAGTGTTGGATTATATTTCACTTGTGAAAAGAAATTGATGTCAACTAATAGCTTACATGTACCATATATAAGGAAAAATCACGTATTTGCAAAATTTGCTTTGTAAAAAGAGTTTTAAGGTTGTTTTATAGTTTAAGAAGATCATTTTGTCCAAAAATAAATTATTTGTGGGGAAGGGATACTCATGTGATAGAATATTCAAACTCGATGTTAATAATAAAATTAATGTTTTTATTTATATGATTAAGTTATCATTATGGCATGATCGTTTGACACATGTTAGTTTTAGATCATTAAAACATATGGCTAAGCATAACTTTATTTAAAAAATAATAATTAAAGATTCCTTGTGCATTTTGATATAAGTTATAATAAATATGAAAAAAATATGCTTAAATGCATATTTCATGCATTCTTTTATCTTTAATTTTTTCCCTAAAGTTGGAAACAATACAAATTTATTATAACTTGTGCATTTTGATACATGTGAATTGAATGACATCTTAACAAGAGGATGAAAAAGATATTTTTAATAAATTAGAAGTTGAAAATTAAAATTCTAAGGAGTGATAGAGGTGATAATTATTTTTCCATGGATTTTTCTTCATTTTATGAAGAAAATGAAATCATACATCAAATTAGTACACCATATATACCATAACAAAAATCAATGTCAGTAAATGTTAAATTGCCTACTAGTTTATCGAGGAATCTCTTACCCACTACATATCATGTACATGATAGAATTCCTTCTAGAAAATGAAAACTTTCTCCATATGAATTATATATATATATAAAAAAGCAAATTAAACTTAAATTATCATAAAATTTATGTTTGCCTTGTCTTTTATAGAATTCCAAATCCTAAAAGAATAAAGCTTTAAAAAGTAATTTAAAGTAGTTTAATAATTGTTCTAAGTTGTAATCTCAAAATTTAAGGCTTAAAATTTCTTACATAGATTTAGTGTAAACAATATAATAGATCCTATCTCAAAAAGTACGAATACTAGTTTTTATCTTTTAAAAATGTTTTACTTAACAACCTTTTGCTATTTATATTATTTGTATAATTTATAAAATCAAATTTTTCTTTCAATTTCATTATCTTTAATTGTTTTTTTTTATTTTGCTAGATTTATTTGTTATTTTTTATTTGAAACTTATGAAATCAGAATTGTTTTTTTAACTCTTTTTTTGGTTCATCCTTCATTAATTTTTTTATTTGTAAAATTTGATCTTTATTATTTTAATAAAAGTTAAAGAATAAATTAACACATTAATAAAAAAAAATTCTTATATTTTTTTATGGCATTATCAAATATTAATAAATCAATTATTTTTTTAGAATTATTTTCCTTAAGATTTTTCAACAAATAATGATTCCTTAATTGTTGAGTAATAAGTACGCAGCTATGATGTTACAAGGGTGGATAACTTCTTAAGGTTTGAAATTAAGATAATCCAATAATGGTGCTGCATCTTTTTTTTTCTTATCCGAAGGCTACTTGAGCTTGCGTACTCACTGACGTATGATTGAAAGGATTTACTTTTTTTATAAATAAAAATAAAAAGCTGCTTTAGTTTGCGTATTCACTGACGTAATGACTGTCTGATAATATAGTTAAAATTGTTTTTAAAAATTATTTTTATTTAAAAATATATTAAAATAAAATATTTTTATTTTTTAAAAATCATTTTTCTTACAATAGAAAATAATTTAAAAATACTTAAAAATTTTAATTTAAAATAAAAAATATAAATAATTTTTTTTTCAAAAATACTTTTGAAATACAGTATCAAACAAAACTGTAATAGACTAGAAAGGCCCTGTATATTTCCAAAAAACCACTCGTGAGAATCTTACTTAATGTCACACTGTGTTATAAAAAAATGAAAAATTTTGATTTTTTGATTTTTTTTTTAAATTAATTTATTTTTAAATTTTTTTAAATCATTTTGATTTACTGGTGTCAAAAATATTTTTTTCAAAAATAGAAAAACATCATTTTAAGTGTTTTGAATGTTTTTCTTGTCTATTGATTATTACAAGTTTTATGGAAGTGTTTATGTCTTTGTATTTGTGGGTATTTTTGAATTTTTATATAAGTATATTGTGTAATTACCATAGTATTTTGGTATTTTCATATTATTTTAAAAACAATTAATAAGAAAAATTGTTGGTACTTGTTCAGTGGATGAAGTCCGTGCTATTTAGACGAATCATATGACACAATTTGATAGCCAAAATTAGCCTTCTAATGTCTTCCTAGATGCACTATCGTTTTCTCTTTCATGTGGAGTGACGCATGAGAACTTAGGATGATGGATTGCATGTTTGATTTTTTTTTCCTTTTTTTTTTTTGACGGGGGCAATGTCACTATTGTCCTATTTATTGTCCGTGCTATTTATAGTTTTTTTTCCAATTTAGTCTTCAATTACAATTGTTCATATATTGTTTTTATTTTATTTATTTTTTATCAATTTTGTCATTCAATTGCAATTTCTCATACATTTTGTTTTTCATTTCACTAATTTTTTAATTTTTTTGTCCTGAAACTTGTTGAATGTTTTTGGACTTCAATTTCATAATCAATTTTTTTATTGATTTATTTGTTTTTAGTTTGACCCTCAAGCTTTATATTTTGTTTTATTAAAGCTATTTCTAAATTCAATTTAACCCATAAATTAAAAAAAATATCCCACTAATTAATTGTTTTTCTCCTATATTTTTTTAGATTCTTTTGTGTAATTAAGTTTTTTTTCCTAGTTTTATATTTTGATATTTAATTTGTTTAGGATTAAGCTTCATATGATCTTATTTGCATTTTTTTTTTAATATTAATTTTGTGATTATCTTCAAGTTAGTTTTATAGATTTATTTCGGTCTTATGACTTGAATAACAAGTTTTACATGCTTTTTTTTTTCAATATAAGTTTTATTTAGTTGTTCTATTTCTCTTTTATTTTTCAAGATATTAGTCGAATTCATAAATAGTTTATTTTTTATTTTATACTAATAATGTTTTTTTTTTTAAATATATTTTTTTAAAATAATATAGCTGATTTGTTAGGCCTTGGGTAGTATTTTTTATAGCTTGAGGTTATTCAGTCAATTTTATTTGTATTTATTTTTTCGGTCATGAGTTTTTTAGAGTGTAGATCTTTTTTATTGATTTAAATAAATAAATTTATTAAACACAATTGGATGAATATCTTATTTTATGAAAATATCTTGAATTATATTAATCTCTTAAGTGTTTTTCAGTTCTTCTTTTGGTTATTGTTAAAGATCTTTAATTAATAAATTATTTATAAAAATAATTATTTATTTTTTTAATTAGATATTTGCGTGGACTTTTCAATGTACTCTTTGAAGTTCTTATATAAGAAAATACTTTACACTTTGAATTTTTTATGTAAGGAAAACACTGCAGTATAACAAATATTTTTAAAAAATAAATAAATTAAAACATACAGCAAATCACGATTTAAATATCTTAGTTAAATAGCTTACTTGGGAGCATTGGTTTTATTCATTTACTTTTCTGTACTAACGATTTTGAGGAGTTGTTTATAAAAATATTTTTTATTTAAGAATATATTTAAATAATGTTTTTTTATTTAAAAATTACTTTTAATATGAAAATGATAAAAAATATATCAATTTTTTAAATTTAAAATAAAAAATAAAAATATTTTTTTTAAAAAATATGTTTGAAAAGCAGTCCAAAATAATCTGCAGTGCAGAAATACAAAATATTGAGAAAACTCATTGAACATTATCTGTCAATAAGAAGAAAAAATCGGAAATTAGAGTCCTGGCCCCTACCATTACAAACCAAATAAAAGACGTGGGAAAATTACTGTTCAATTCACTGTGCATTGTGTCTTATTTCACTGTGGATTGTGACAGTGTGGAGACGATTTTGGGATTCATCATCCGGCGTGTTTTGTTTTTTTTCTGGTGATATTTTCGGTTTTTGGCTTTTTTTTTTACTTTTCGCTTTTGTACAGTGCATTGACGCCTCTGACCCTCGAAAAAGACAAAATAGTGCACAGGGACGAGGGGCTCCGTCGGCTTTTCACAAATTCAGTGCACAATGCACCGACGACAAAAGCCCTCGATAACGACAAAATAATGCACAGTGAACGGGGACACGGGCGTCCTTTCCCCATCGGTTTTTTCGTGAATCTCGGTTGGGTCAGGGGTGTCTTGGTAATTAGCCTATATTTTAATATATTTCCGTCTGCACGGCTGGCACGTCGTCAGGACGCGACAGCGGGGCTCAACGCCAACGCACCAATTAGGCGGCGCGTGCGGTGCCATACGACGGTCAAAAATTTTCCTCCGCCGGTGAATACGGTGCGCCTCCAGGTACTCTGTCTGCCGTCGCGGCGCTTTCTGGTCATAGATGTCCGTGGAAGCGGCGACGGACGGTGTTTTGTCGGCTGTCGCTTTTCTCTCTCCTGCCGACGCAAAGTCAGCTCCGGTCCCTTATGTTTGTAGTAAGTTCATTTGGGTCCCTTAGGTTTTGATTTTGTTTTTTGATTACTGATTTATTTAAATTAAGGTTTTATTGTTTTCAATTGTGCCCTTCAATTAAAATTGATTATATAAGCAGTTTTTAATTCAGTCCTTATACTTTAGATTTTTGATTTAGTTTTGATTCCTTCAATTTTTCCGGTACGGAAGTTTTGCTTTCTTTAATTTTGTCCTCCAATTGAAATTGGTAATATATACAAAGTTTGATTTCAGTCCCTCTTCTTCTAATTTTTTTATAGAATGACAGCATTTATCATTATTTATTTTTGGTCCTCCAATTATTATTTTTTTTCAAATTTATCCTTCAATTGGAATTAATTTTATATATGTCATTTTTCATTTTGGTCCTTATTCTTTTAATTTTCTATTTGATATTAATTCATATGTTCTTTTTTTAATGTTTATTTTTTATTGGTATTTATGCATCTATGCTTTTAGTTTTTGTCCTCTTTTTTAAGGTTTTATTCTTAATCGATTCAATCTTGAAATTTTAATTTGCGTTGATAATTATTTTTAAATTAATATTGCACATTTTTTCCCTTTATTTGTTTTTTATTTTTATTTGTTCTTTTGATTAAATTATTTTCATAATTTTGCTCTTTACGCAACAATCATGACAATTTTAGTGATTATTTTTGAATTGCTCTTTATACAAATCTTTTGTTTTTTTTTTTATGATTTTCCAGTGCAATTTAATTATTTTATTTGTTATGAAAGTAATATTGATAATAATTTTAAATATTATAATAATCATTTTACTATTAATATTGCTCCTTTTTTTTTTTTCTCTTTGTTCATGTTTTTTTGTTTTTTTGCTTCTTTTTTGGTTTTTGGATTCAATGATTTTTATGATTTGACTATTTATACAATGATCATGATAAATTTGGTTGTTGTTGTTTTTCCTTTTTTATACAAAAATCTTTTACTTTCTTTTAATGATTTCTCATGACAATTTAATTGTTGAAATTATTTTGACAGTAATATGGATAATAATTTTAACTATTATAGTAATGATAATGACAATAACATAAGGATTATATTTTCAATTTATGCGTTCATCGTTTTTGTTGATAGGAAATTAATAATTTATTTTTGTTATTTGATTATTGGAGGTTTTTTTTTATAGTAATTCATTTAGTTTTTTTTTTTTAAAATTCTTAGACAATGTTTATTTTTTATGTGTATTTATACATCTATACTTTTAGTTTTTTTATAGTTGTTTTTTGCTAGGATTTTTTTTTCCGATTCAATCCTGAGATTTCAATCTGAATTGGTTGTCATTTAAAAATTAATATTTCTTCCTAAAATAAAAACTTTCGTTTCGGTACGGAAGTTTTTATTTGTTCTAATTTGGTCCTCAAATTGAAATTGGTTAATATGCTACTTTTCATTTAAGTCCTCCTTCTTTGAATTTTTTTATTAAATTACACAACAATTATCATTATTATTCCAAGATTTATTTTGGTCACAGAGTTTTTATTTGTTTCAATTTTATCTTTCAATTGAAATTAATTATATATTTCATTTTTCATTTTGGTCCTTATTCTTTGAATTTTTTATTGGATATTAACTCATTTGGTTTTTTTTTTTTATTCTTTGACAATGTTTATTTTTTTTTAGTATTTATGCATTTATGCTTTTAGTTTTTGACTTTAGTTTTTTTCTCTTTTTCTTGAGTTTTATTTTTAATCGGTTAAATCCTGGATTTTTAATTCATGTTTGTAATCATTTAAAAATTAATATTGCTTTCTTTTTCTCTTTATTCGTTTTTTTTGTGTTTTCTCTTATTTTTATTTATTCTTTGAATTAGATGATTTTTATAATTTTATTGTTTGCGCAATCATAATGATAATTTTAGTGATTAGTTTTTTTTAATTTTTTATATAAATCTTTTCATTTTGTTTTTAAGATTTTCCTGAAATGTAAATTTATATCGATTATCATTTTAAAATTAATATTACTCTATTTTTCCCTTTATTCATTTTTTTTTGTTTTCTTTTATTTTTATTTGTTCTTTACAGTAAATGATTTTTATGATTTTATTATTTATGCAATAATAATAATAATTTTAGTGATTGGTTTTTTATTGTTCTTTTATAAAAATCTTTTGCTTTTTTTTAGTTATTTTTCTTCGCAATTTAGTTATTTTAATTGTTTTAACAGTAATGTTAGTAATAATTTTAGCTTTTATAGCAATGATAATGACAATAACGTCATGATAGATTTTTAATTTATGTTTTCATCTATTTGTTTATAGAAAATGAACTACTTTTTTTTTTATTTGATTATTATAGGCGTTTTCACAATTTATATTTTATTTTTGTTTGATTTAAATTGAATTATAAAATGAACTAATCTTAATACAGTTAACTCAATAATTCAGATATCCGAGTTTTCTTGCTTTTTTAATGACGATGATACATTTATAATGGTTATTTCGTTTGAAAATACTAAACAGATAAATTTATTTCGATTTAAAATTCATATATTTTATAAAAAATTTGCACTTGACAATAAATTTATATTATAATAAAAATAATACACACAATTAATATTTTTTACATTGAAAAAAATATTGTTCCGCCCGCGGCGATGCGCGGGGGCATTATCTAGTGTATATATATAGATCGATATACAGTCAATCAAGATTAAGCAAGCAAGCTGCAGGCATGGAAGGAAGAGTCTTTTACGTGTCCCTTTCTCTTCTTCTCTTCCTCCTCCTTATTGCTCTGAAATTTCATCTATCAACAAAACACAAAAATAGTTCCCTCCCTCCCAGCCCACCTGCCCTTCCAATTATTGGTCATCTCCATCTCTTAAAACGATGTCCAGTGCACCTTACTTTTTACAGACTCGCAACAAAATATGGTCCTATCATCTCTCTACGATTCGGTTCGCGCCTCGTGGTTCTTATATCCTCACCGTCACCGTTTGAAGAGTGCTTCACCAAAAATGATGTCGTTTTAGCCAACCGTCCGAGATTACTCTTGGGCAAACACCTTGCTTATAACCACACCACCTTAGTGCAAGCACCGTATGGTGATCACTGGCGCAACCTCCGCCGCATTGGTGCCATAGAAATTTTCTCCACTCATCGTATTAACAAGTTTGTAAGCATTCGAAAGGACGAAATCAAGCAGCTTCTCATCAGACTTTCTCAGAATTCGCTTCAAAACTTTGGCAAGGTAGAGCTAAAACCATTGTTTCAGGAGCTAACGTTTAATATTATGATGAGAATGGTCGCCGGGAAGAGGTATTACGGGGATGGCGTGACTGATGAAGAGGAGGCGCAGCGGTTCAGGGAGATAATGAGGGAGGCTGTAAGTTTTGGCGGGGCATCGAATCCAGGGGATTTCTTGCCCATTTTGAATTGGATAGACGGTGGTAAGTTTGTGAGGACAGTGACAAGACTCGGCCAGAGAATGGACATGTTCTTACAAGGGCTGGTTGATGAACATAAAAGGAAGGAGAAGGATTTAGAGAGTATGAACACCATGATTGGCCACCTTCTATCTCTGCAAGTTTCTCAGCCCGAGTATTACACGGATGAGATTATCAAAGGCCTTGTACTGGTTAGTACACCCCCTATCTTAATTTCTTAATTTTTTAAGGCAAGTTGGAAATTGAATTGACGCGTAAGAAAATGTTCTAGCATTTTTTTTTCTTAACACAATTTATAGGTAATTAAAAGATTATTTCTCTTAGAGTAAAGGGACTTACCATCATTTCTTTTTGAGAACAGTTCTCAAGAACTATTAAAATCAAATAATTTATTCATTAACACAAGATAATGATACCTTATCTTTATCATCTTGTATATATCAGTCGATTCAGTCCAATGAAAATTAGTTGCGTAAAGTAAAAGAATGAATAACGCTGTGAAATTTAAATCTACCTTTATATTTGTATGAAAATAAGACGTAATATATACTAAATAAGTATTTTATTTTCTTGAATAATATTTTTTTCTTTATTCATTAGTTTGTAAGAAATAAAAAGTAAGGAAAATTTATCATGACTTTACATTTAAAATATATTCTATAATATATTACGGTTTATATTAACAGATTAGAGTAAATTGAATTAAATATTTTAATCATCATTAATACAATTAATATTAGATAGAATTAAACGTGAAGGGTAACTCAATTGATCAAATCTTTATTAATTTAAATTCCCTCAACATTGCTAAAAATTATTTAATTATTAATTTTAAAATGTCTGAAATAATTAAAATGCTCACAAGTGGATCGAACATCATTACCACATATAAATAGCCTGAATGACATTATGTTTTTTTTGAAATTATTTTAAATTAATTTTGTTTTATAATTTTAATTTATTTTCATGGGTTAATATTAAAATAATTTTTTAAAAATAAAAAAATATTATTTTAATATATTTATAAAAAAATTAAAAAACAATATCATCCTTAAATCACACACACAAAAAAAAAGGTACATAGATAGAGAGTAGCATTATCTAATTTAAATTACTTTAAAGGCTGATGTGCATCTATATATTATCTAATATATTTTTTCATCGTTATCAATGAGAGTTGAGAGAGCTAATTTATTCTATACTAGTTATTTTTTTTATTTGTGTTTCTTTACATGTTATATAATTTATTTTATTAAAATAATAAATATATAAATTGTTAATTATTTTAAAAAGAATTCTGATTAGAAGTAAAAAAATCTATGAATGCATTTAATTAAATATATTATTTGTGCCAATAAATACAAAAAAATAAGTATTAATATGTTTATTAAACTTGCCTAACTGAAAGTTGAATGATTTTTTTTCTAACTCAAAAGAATAAATATATAGATGCTACTAACATTTGTTTTATATTGAATAAAAGATATAACCATGAATTACAACGTTAAGGCATACTTATAATTAAATATAATAAATATTATATGCATTAATATAAATATATAAGATATCAAACTAATTTTTACAAAAATAAAATATATTACAATTTTCTTTAAGGAAATACTATTTTCTTAGTATGTGTAAAATAATTTTTCAAAAATAAATGTAAAACAAGCATTAAATGTTTTTTTATAAGAGAATAAAGGTAAGAATAAAAAAATATATTAATAAGCAAAGCGCAAAGAATAAAATTTTTTTTTTTCCAAAAAAAGTGTAAAGAAAAAAACAACCAAAAATACATTACAAAAAACAAATGGTGATAAATAGATCAAATGTAAAATGATAAAAAATATTATCTGAAATTTATAGTCTTGCCATCACTACAACAATCTTATAGTAATTACAATATCCAAAATAGTCAAGATATAATTACAAAATCATCATTTTTACAGTGATTTAGTATTTCCTTTTATTTTATTGTATAATGAGAAAACATGCATGTGGGTATACATACGTAAATGATTGTAATGATGCCCAGTTTCTTTAAGAGATTGAGAAAATTATAATGGTGTCTTCCTAAACCCTACAATATACATGAAGCTCGAACACCGAAAGCAAAGAGTGTCGAGGGTGTACCTCTGCAAAGTCACTTCAACGATCTGTGAATCATTTGAGGAAAGGAGGAGACATTTATATAGTGAAAAAACCTTTAACAATAATATATTCTTTTTTTTTTTGTTTCTCATTTTCAAAAATAATTTTTAATATATCAGTTTCCAATTATCATTCTACAGGTAATGCTACTCGCAGGTACTGATACATCAGCAGTGACACTGGAATGGGCAATGTCAAACTTACTCAACAATCCCATCTCACTGAAGAAGGCTCGAGATGAAATGGACACTCAAGTTGGAGAAGAAATCTTACTGGACGAAACCCATCTCCCCAGATTACAACAACTCCAAAATATCATCTCTGAAACCCTACGGCTAAACCCAGCAATTCCACTTCTGGTTCCCCACGTGTCATCAGATAGTTGCAGTATCGGAGGATACAATGTTCCTCGTGACACAATCTTATTGGTCAATGCATGGGCTATACATAGAGATCCTACAATCTGGGATGATCCGACCAGTTTTAAACCCGAGAGATTTGACAGGGAAGGAGAGGATCGTAAACTCATACCATTTGGGTTCGGTAGAAGGTCGTGTCCTGGGGCAGGCCTAGCACAGCGAGTAGTGGGGTTCACGCTGGGGTCGTTGATCCAATGCTTTGAATGGAAAATGGTGAGTGAGAAGGAAGTTGACATGACAGAAGCAAGAGGAGTTTCATTGCAGAAAGCAGTGCCACTGGAGGCGATGTGCAAATCACGTCCTATCATGAGTAGAATTTTGTAGTCAGATGTTTTAGCACGCATGCATCACTGTTTATTGTATACAGGTGTGTTAAACTTTGTTGCAATCGTTTTCAAGTTTTAACTTTTGGGTGAATGCATGTTTTTTTTTTTAATTTTTTTTTTACTGTATGCCACAATGAAATGTGTGTTTCGAGCTGCACTAAAATTATCATTTTACTGTTTGTTCTTTAATTTTTAAAGTTTTGTTTGAGAGGTAGAATGATATTTTCACATAATCAATTTGTCATTTTTTATTTGATTAAGGATAATATTGTTTTTTATTTTTTAATAATGACAATTATCATTTTACCCGAGAGAGTAAACTACTTGGTTTAGAAATTTTAATTTTATCATGAACAATTGAATTATACATATACCCTTACTATGCAAATTTGTTAGCCTTGATTTTAGGGGATTGATTGTCATTTCGTAAAGGTTTTTTCGGTGATTTTTTATATATAATTTTATGAATAGTTGAATTACTCCATTACCTCAAGAGCTGGTTGTAATTCCATTAGGGTTTTTTTTTATATATATATATTCTTTAGTCATTGTAGCATTTTCAGCTTGTGCATATAAAAAAGAAAAAAAAGTGCTGACGCGTGCCTCACGTCAACAACTTTGCCACTTTCAGGTGCGACATGCGACATACAGCATTAATTAAAATCAAGCTTATACCACATCTTTTGATTCATCTTGACATCCTCTTCCTTTTTGAGTGGTGTGTGTATAGTAGTGAAGTTTGGTTTGACGTCAATTGACTTTTTTTCCCTTCCTTTTCTTTCTCAGATTTTATGCTAACTGTTATAACCCAATTTTGGATCATTATTTTTTTTTATATAAATATATATGTTTTATTATTTTACTGTTTATTTTCTTATTGTTTTTATTCTTTCAAAAAAATTAAAAAATATATATTTTCAAAACACAAGGGGGACACGCCTTAAATCATAAAAGATAAAAAAAACTAAAAGAATGATGAGATTGGGATATTTTGACAAGATAGACAGAAGAAAAACTTGATTTCAGACAAAGTTTAATATTGAAATCCTATTTTACCAAAATTAGAAGCATTAAAACTTAATTAAACTTTTAATAGGTTAAATTGACTTAGGTAAAGAATTAATTGAAGTAAAATTATGTTTAAAAGTCAATTTAGCTAAGACTTGAATAATTAATCGAGTTCAAGATTTTAATTAACTTCTAATGGATAGAAATTAAGTTTTGGGACATAATTCGGGTCAATTTACAAATATTGAAAGGACAAGGATTTAAATAAAAATTAGAGGAACCAAATTGATGCAATCAAGAGTTCAATTGAAAGAAATTAAAAGTTTAAGGTTATTGGAGGGACAAAACCAAATATTTCCATGGCTAAGAGCAAGTCCAACGGTGAAGCCATTTTTGTACTTTTAGCTTTTTGTTCCATTTTAGAACACTCCAACGGAGCAACTATTTCAATAGGGAAAATAGTTGTTCCGTTGGTGTGTTGCTATTTCTAGCTGCCCAAAGAAAAAATCTAAAAAGTACATGTTACCGTTGAAATACTGTTTGGGAACACTGTTCGTCAAATGAATAAATCACCCGAACATTTTTGCTTCACAAACTTCTCATAAGGACTAGTTTCTTCTTCAAGGGATTGATTTGTAGATCCGAGAGTCAATAAGAAGAAGAACTTGAACTTGCTCTCAAGAATCCAATGCTTTCATCTGAAAAGGTTTGTTTTCTAATATTTTTCTATTTTTTGTTTCTTGATCTGAGAGGCAAAAAAGATGATGGTTGTTTTGAGTGTTGATATGGGTTTGGTTTTAATATGGGTTTTTGTTTGCTTGATTGTCATGTATTTATGCATTTTGGTATTAAATAGAAGAATTTGTGTTCTGGGAATATGAACAAGCATTTGTGGTTTGTGTTCTGGGAATATGAATATGCACTTTTCTGGATATTAAATTTCCTCTAGGAATTTGATTGAATACTGGGTAAATGAAAATTGAAATTTGCTTTTTCTTTACCTTTGGACATGTTCACGAGCTGTTCCACCATTTGTCTACAACAAACCCACTAGAACAAAAACATTTGTCTTCAACAAAAGTAATCTTCCTGATGGTTTCTGGCTCTCTATGTCCTTCAATTATTTAGAATATTAGGCATAAAAGCATCGATGTCAAGGCAAAATGCAGAACAAACTTATACACTAGAGAGAAATAAAGAGAGAAACAAGAATTTAGGTTGAGGCCAATTCAACTTCCATCAAAATAGGGTAACTTACAAGAGCTTCCAGTCAAATTATATTGAACGTAGGCTCCTCTGAGATCTCTTGTTCTTGTTATTCCTATTCTTCTTCCTTATTTTCCTTGACAACATATAAAACAACAATTAAGTCCTTTCTATATTCTAAAAATTTAATTAGAGCATGTCTTAGTTTCTTCAGTTTGCAAGGAATTAAGTTGGACAATCAATTATGGTATCCATTGTATTCCTTATCACAAGACAAGAAAGTTATCTCGTCAAATATCATGCACTAAGAATTTTAGCCACTAAGATGTTGTCTGATCATGGTTGATATCATGCACCTTCTCTTGTTAATCTTTGTCGTATAATGACTTGGTGTTATGTATATTATAATGTGACTGTTAAGATGCGCCTAGTAAGTAGTTGTAGCATCCTATTAGAATGTAAAACAGGAAACTTGTGTAAAATAGGAAATTGATGAAACCTAGTAGGAATCAAATAGGGCACTATCACATGCACTGCCATATATATCATTCATAGATAAACACATTGTAACACAGCACTTGCGCATTGCAACAATATATCAAATACAATTTTGTATTATGGTATCAGAGCCTAAACAAAACCAAAATCAATAAATCCAACAAAATCCAGAAAATTAAACATCTGGCAATTAAAGAACCCGAACCCAGAAATCTGCCATAAACCCAGAACACTCATCACCAAAAATCCATCCAATATCAATCACCCAAAGCCAAAGAACCACCAAGAAAATACCACAATCATCTGTGGTAGCTACCAAAGATCAAACACTAGAAAATTCAACCATCATCTGCCGTAACAGACCAGCAAATCAATCATCTGTCACCAAAGATCAAACCCAGAAAATTCAACCAAAACCCAGAAAATCAAAAACCCAGAATTCACAAACAAAGCCAGAACTCGCAAACAAACCCAGAAATTGGGAATTGAACCAATCAAGAAATCACCAGAAATCACCAAAGATCATCCACCAGAATCACCATCTGCCATTCAGTCCCTACAAAATTTGAAGCACAAATTTTCATCTGTCAGAAATCAAGCCAAGAACTGAATTATGGCAGAAAACACCACCGATTCCTCTGCCACCAAAGAACAAAGAAAAACCATCTCACCTTATGACATAACCTCTCTTGACAACCCAGGGTTCACAATCACTCAAGTGCAATTAAAAGGAGACAACTATGAAGAATGGGCACGATCAATCAGAACTGCCCTAAGAGCTAGGAAGAAATTCGGGTTTCTTGATGGAACAATTAAACAACCCGATAAGAAATCAGAAGATTTGGAAGATTGGTGGACAATTAACTCACTGTTAGTGTCATGGATTAGGAAGACTATCGAACCAAGTCTTTGGTCCTCTATCTCTCACGTTGAAATTGCCCAAGAATTGTGGAAGGATTTGGAAGACAGATTCTTCATCACCAATGGACCACAAATTCAGCAATTGAAATCATCACTGGCAGAATGCAAACAAAGAGGTATGTCAATCATGGATTACTATGGCAAACTTAAACAAATTTGGGATGAATTGGGCAATTTTGAACAAATACCCATATGCAAATGTGGAAAGTGTACCTGCAACCTTGGATCAATCCTGGAGAAGAAGAGAGAAGAAGAAAAATTGCACCTGTTCTTGATGGGTCTTGATGAAAATATGTATGGAACGGTGAGGTCTAACCTTCTGGCCCAAGACCCACTGCCTGGAATCAACAAGGCATACTCGATTCTGATTCAAGAAGAACGAGTGAAGATGATTTCACGGGGAAGAGATGACCAAAGGGAAGTCATGGCCCTAGCCGCACGAACCCGACCCAGAATGTTCGACCCGAACCGAGCAAGAGAACACGACGGGAGAGACAGAGGTAACATGTTCTGTGATCACTGTAAGAAGGTGGGCCACGAAGCTGCAACTTGCTTTGAACTGAGGGGTTACCCAGAATGGTGGGGAGAGAGACCCAGAAGCGACGAGAGACATGGGTCTGGCCGTGGAAGGGGACCAATGAACAGAAGGAGAGGTGGCCGGAGTTACAGAGGCAGCGGAGATAGAGGGGGCACAACTCGGGCCAACGCAGCTCAGGCGAGCTACGCTGCCGAGAAGGACCCTCCATCCACGCTGCCTGGCTTAACCACGGAGCAGTGGGAAATTTTGAAGAAGATGCTTGAATCGAAGGAGGAAAATGAGTTAATAATGGGTAAGATGACGGGTAAGAAGTTAATTGCAACTTTGACAGGAAAATTAACAGATAAAAAGTGGATTTTGGACACCGGAGCATCAAACCACATGACCGGCGATGATGAGGAATATGATTTAAAAGAAATTTCCGAGTGTCACGTGGGATTACCAGACGGAAATAGCATTATTGCTACCAAAGAGGGAACAATTCCCCTCGAAACAGATCTGACCCTTCAAAAAGTCCTTTACATACCAGGCTCAGTTGCAATTTAATTTCCGTATCACAATTAATTGACTACTATGACTGTATTGTGATGTTCGCTAAAAGTATTTGTGTCATACAGGACCGCATTTCGAGGACACTGATTGGAGCGGGTGAAAGAAGAGATGGACTATATTACTTCAAACGGATACCGCGAGTACAGGCATTGCGAATCAGTAGAAGGATATCTCTTGATCTCTGGCATAAGCGATTGGGTCATCCGTCTATGCGAATAATACAGTTGGTTCCTGAAGTAGAAAAACACAGTGACAACGTAAATGAAATTTGTGATGTTTGCTAGAAAGCAAAACAAAGAAGAGACAAGTTTCCTATCAGTAATGATAAAACCGAAGCTATTTTTGAACTCATTCATTGCGACTTATGGGGACCATACAGAACAAAATCCTCCTGTGGTGCCTCATATTTTTTAACAATAGTTGATGATTTTTCCCGTGCCGTATGGATTTATTTGCTTGTTGATAAGAAAGAAGCTCCTAGTATGATTAAAAGATTTTTTTCGATGGTTGAAAGACAATTCAATCAACAAGTTAAAATCTTTCGAAGCGACAACGACACCGAATTTACATGTTTGAAAGAGTACTTCCTTGATCAAGGGATTATTTTTCAAACCTCATGTACAGGCACACCGCAACAAAATGGAAGAGTAGAACGGAAGCACCAACATATTTTAAATGTTGCGCGAGCACTGCGGTTTCAGGGATCACTTCCAATTAAATTTTGGGGAGAATGTATATTGACGGCAGGCTACTTGATAAATAGAACTCCATCCTTAATCCTCAATGGAAAAACCCCTTACCATGTACTTTATGGAATTGAGCCCAATTACAAACACCTGCGGGTTATGGGCTCCCTATGCTATGCACATACAAACTCAGGGGATAAGTTAGCAAGTAGAAGTCACCGATGTGTCTTTGTCGGTTATCCTTATGGAAAAAAGGGGTGGCGCCTATATGACTTAGAAAAACAAGCTTTCTTTGTCTCGCGGGATGTTGTGTTCTCAGAAGATATTTTTCCATTTGCTACAGACAATACAGAAAATGGGCTCCCTACTGGCAAAGAGACTGCTGATTCCTTCGCAGACTCAAATGCCCAAATATCAAGAGATATCGCAAACATTGACCACTCGACACATACGCCGAATACAATTATTATGCCGTTAACTTCTGAAAGCTCAGAAGTCGAACACGAAGAAATTTTGGGGAGGGGTCATCGGCAGCGGCAAACCTCCGTCCGTCTTCGTGACTACATTACTCACACTATCCAGAAAAAGAGTCCATCTCTCGCTTCACCACCCGCACCACAACATTCCTCAGGTACCCCTTACCCACTTTCGAACTATGTAAATTGTGAAAAAATTTCAGTGCCACATAGGCATTTTCTTGCAGCATTGACAGCTACGCAGGAACCTACATCCTACTCTGAAGCAATAAAACACACGGGTTGGCAAAATGCTATGCAGCAAGAAATTACGGCACTTGAACATAATAACACGTGGGAAGTTCAAAATTTACCAGAAGGCAAAAAGGCACTGGGGTGCAAATGGGTATACAGAATCAAATATAACTCTGATGGTACAGTTGAGCGACTAAAAGCTCGCCTTGTGGTCCTTGGAAATCATCAAACTGAAGGCCTTGACTATACAGACACATTTGCTCCCGTCGCCAAAATGGTAACTGTAAGGGTATTTCTCGCCCTGGCTGCTGCAATGAATTGGCCGGTCCATCAAATGGACGTCCACAACGCATTTCTACATGGCGATCTCTTTGAAGAAGTCTACATGAAATTTCCACCAGGCTTTCAGGTAGGGACATCCGGGAAAGTATGCAAGCTTTGAAAATCATTGTATGGGTTAAAACAGGCACCTAGATGTTGGTTTGCTAAACTCTCATCAGCTTTGACAAAATACGGTTTTACACAATCGTACTCCGATTACTCCTTATTCACACTGCGCCAAGGAGCAAAACAACTTACCGTTTTGATTTATGTTGATGACCTCATCATCACCGGAAGTCATCCAACCGACATACAAACATTCAAAGATTATCTCAGTGCATGCTTTCATATGAAAGATCTTGGTCCTCTAAAATACTTCTTGGGTATAGAAGTGGCACGTGCGCCTGAAGGATTTGTGCTTTGTCAACGTAAATATGCACTTGATATTATTTCTGAGGCAGGGTTACTAGGAGCTCGACCTGCTACAGTTCCAATGGAACCAAATCACCGACTCGCCTTATCTACCAGTGCATTCCTCAAAGACCTGGAGCAGTATCGTCACCTAGTAGGGCGATTGACCTATTTGTGTTTTACTCACCCGGAATTGTCCTACAGTGTTCATGTATTATCCCAATTTATGCAGTGTCCACGTGATGAACACATGGAAGCAGCTTTACGCGTCGTCTGCTATCTTAAGAGTAATCCTGGTCAAGGAATACATCTTCGTCGGCAAAATAATTTACAACTGCATGGGTGGTGTGATGCTGATTGGGCGGGGTGCCCTACGACTCGGCGATCTCTTACTGGATGGATTATTTTTTTAGGTGATTCTCCGATCTCTTGGAAAACAAAGAAACAACACATTGTTTCTCGCTCGTCTGCAGAAGCAGAATATCGATCTATGGCTATGACTACATGTGAGTTGACATGGCTCAAAGCTCTATTATCCAGCCTAGGAGTGTCTCATACTCGTCCAATGACTCTCCATTGCGATAGCCAGGCGGCTCTTCATATTTCTCAAAATCCGGTATTTCATGAGCGCACCAAACATATTGAGGTCGACTGCCATTTCATCCGTGACGCTATAATTGCAGGTTCCCTTACTCCTATGTTCGTCTCCTCGTCTATGCAGCTTGCTGACATCTTTACAAAGGCTTTGGGGAAACAACAATACGATTTCTTATTGCGCAAGTTGGGCATTCGAGATCTCCATGCTCCAACTTGAGAGGGGGTATTAGAATGTAAAACAGGAAACTTGTGTAAAATAGGAAATTGATGAAACCTAGTAGGAATCAAATAGGGCACTATCACATGCAATGCCATATATATCATTCATAGATAAACACATTGTAACACAGCACTTGCGCATTGCAAGAATATATCAAATACAATTTTGTATTACATCCGTTTTCTCTTGGGTTGAAATTCTAATTTTTGTTCCTACAGTAGCTTGTATTTGAGTTATTAAGAAGGGAACCAAAATTTATTATCTTTTTATTTTTGTATTTATCCAGGGAAATAATTCTATTACAGTCTAATAGAATGAACAAAGCATATCACGAGTATATTATACACATGGATCTTATATCTGTTAGTTGCTTATTTTCAAGTTTACTTCATTTTGTGGATTGGATGTATAAATTGTCTTTTCTCCAGCAAGTTTACTGCCTAATATGTATATTATAAACTGTATAAATTGTCTTAGATATGTAGTGCTTTTCTCAATTAGATTGAAATCCTATTTGGTGGATTTTATTTTATTGTAATATGAAATCCACGAGTTATACACATGGATCTTATATCTGTTAGTTGCCCATTTTCAAGTTTACTTCATTTTATGGATTGGATGTATAAACTGTCTTTTCTCCAGCAAGTTTACTGCCTAGTATGTATATTATAAAATGTATAAATTGTCTTAGATATGTAGTGCTTTTCTCAATTAGATTGAAATCCTATTTGGTGGATTTTATTCTGTTGTAATATGAAATCCATAAGTCTATTATACACATGGATCTTATATCTGTTAGTTGCACATTTTCAAGTTTACTTCATTTTATGGATTGGATGTATAAACTGTCTTTTCTCCAGCAAGTTTACTTCAAGTTTACTGCCTAGTATGTATATTATAAACTGTATAAATTGTCTTAGATATGTAGTGCTTTTCTCAATTAGATTGAAATCCTATTTGGTGGATTTTATTTTGTTGTAATATGAAACAACATATTAAACTGTAAAATAGGAAACTTTAACATGAAAAAAACATAAATTCCTGATTTTTTAGGAAGTAGTAGTTTGAGTTCTAACTGGTAATCTAGCAGGATTGTTAACTAAAGGTGATTTTTATTCTGCAAAGAAGTTGTCATCTGTTGTTCTGTGTGTAGTGTATTTTTGAACGTCAAAGTTAGTTTTGGTTATTTTTTTTAGAATGGACTTGACTGGTAGTGATGGTTGGTGATTAAGATGCTGTTTTGTAAAGATTGGTGCAATATTTTATGAATTTTAAACATATGAACTAACACAATTCTTTTTTTGTTTAGATGGACTCAAATTTGCCAAATTCATTCATCAACTTTCTTGTAAATGAGTCTGAAGATATTGTAACTCAACCAAGTGATCCTACGCAACTTTCTTATGACTCTAGAGACTCTAATTTAATTGTCCATCCAATTAAAAAGGTATAAAGAAGTAAAAACTTCTCATAAGAGGAAGATTGTTTACTTGTGTCCACATAGTTAAATACAAGCAAAGATCCAATTACAGGAATTGAACAACAAACAAGACAATTATGGGCTCGAGTACATGCTTACTTTGTCAAGAATGGAGGTAACTTGAATAATCGTTCTCAAATAAGCATCTCAAGTAGATGATAAGAAATAAATAGAGAAGTTGGAAAATTTGTTGGCTTTGTTACCCAAATTGAAAACAATCAACAAAGTGGAACGATTGAAGAATCAAGGGTAATTTTTTTATTTGAACATTTCCATAGCAACGTATTGGTTTCACATATTTTTATAACATAGTTTAATTTATTGAATTTTTTTTACCATATTAATGATGCTCGTCAAATGTATACTTCATTGCCTGGCAATGATTTCAACCAGAACATTGTTCGGTTATCTTAACAAAAGAACTCAAATGACAATTTAAGCGTGCAAGTCAACATCAAAAGTCAAATAAAAAACAAAAATAATCATGAAAATGCAATCCAGCTTCTTCAACTCCATCAATCCCTGATTTTGCTAGTTTAGGAGAAGATAGTGATGCATTTATTTATCAAAATAGACCAATTGGTTAGAAGCCTGCAAAGGAATGACTTAAATGCAGTCAAGGAAAAGAGAAAGTTGGGGAGATACATGTAACAAATCTCTTACAACAATTCAAGGATACTTTAGAGAAAATTGAGGATAAAAAAAAAACAAGATAGAAAGACATTGTTAGAGCAACAAGCTATAATGATTAAACAAAGTCAAGAGAAACAAGAAGGTGAAATCATGAAGACATATACTTCTACATTGGATGCAATTTCTGCAGTGTATTTTCAAAATAGAAAATTGGAAATTATAGCAAAGAGGGGTTTAATTTGTAATAAATTTGATTGAATTATTTATAATGGAATGTATGCTCAATTAATTATTTTTAATTTGATTTAAATATATTGTATTGTGTTATAAAATTGTATCAATTCAGTTTGTTTTTTAAAGTTCTTCTAACACTCAACGACAATAAATAGTATTAATTAACTTCAAATACAACAACCATAAAAAAAATACAAATACTTGAAAAACATACAATAAGTAGATTAAATTTAATGATTATTTACTCATTATCGTATTCTTCTCATAAATGTTCAAACAAATCGGCTTGGAGTTAGGAGTTTGTTGCTCTATCCCTGATTCAATTATGAGTTTGAAAAAAATCACGTAGTTCTGATGTTTCATCATGTGACACTGATATAGAAGAACTAGTTTCAATATCATGATCAAATCCAACGTTCATTGCTCCTTCATACTCAATAATCATATTATGCAAGGTTTCATAATGTTTGCAAGAGTTTCTTCATCGCAGTATCCTATAGGTTCACACACTATTGCGAAACGAGATTGTAACATCCCAAAAGCTTTCATAAAATTTCAAATTTAAAATGTTGCGGGTTTTTTTAATTTTAAATTCAATTTTTTAATTTAAATATAATTAAATAATTATATTGTTGTAGGGCTTTTTAAAAGCAATTATTTAATTATATACTAACTCCTATTAATTGTATAATTAATTGCATAATTAAATTATATACAAAATATTTGTACTATATTTAAAATGATATATAAAAAATAGCTCTTCTAAATGACTTTTACCATTAGAGTAGATATAGACAAAAAAAAACTATATTTACACTATTCAAAAAGCTATTTTAGAGATTTAGCTCTCCAAATAGTTTTTACCATTGGATATGCTCTAATGATCAATTTGTAGAAAACATGATTTTTCAGGGAATAAAATTGATCAAAACAGGGGAATATTTGAAAGAGAGTGAAAGTTCAACATTTATTAAAGAACAAATGGAACAAATAAAAACCAAGGACCATTTTTCAAAAAGAACTCAAATTAGAGGAGACAATTTGAAATTGGCGAGTGTAAAAGTGCATGAAATTCAAAGTTCACGAGATAATTACACGTGAAATTAAAAGAAATTAGAAGAAAAAAGATTAAATCAAAGTTTTTCAAATCCTTAAGTATTCAAAACTCCTAAATTTTAGGGTTTATCCAAAACAATGTCATTCAAGATACAACCAGTTCTAGTTGGTAAAGTATGGTACTTTCAAGCAAATGAACCTGACAAATCTGATCAAGTCTTGGGATTCAACCACCACTGATTGACATAAGAGTTTATTTTTTTCATGGTGGCTCCACCCTTGTTTTATGTTTGTACCCCACCTACCACGTGAAATCCCTCAACTTTTTATCCCACGTCAGATTTGATTGGTTCAAAATTTTTGATAATTTTTTATCCAACTTTGAACCAATAAGAAAAGATCTACAAGCCTCCAAATGGAGTACAATATGATTCTAGTTGAAGAAAAACATCCCCTCTATAATATCAATGGCTTATTCTGTTCATTAATTTTCCATAATGAGATCGAAGAAAGGGCACCCAAAGTTAGCTATTTTTTAACCAATTTTAGATCTTTTTTCCAACTATTCCTAGAAGTACCCATGATTTGTTAATGACCTAGAAACAAAGAAACTTGACATAAAAGAGAAAGAAAGTATATTTAACAAAACAGAGAAAGGAATCTTCTCTATGCTAATTTCACAATACCACCAAGAGGAAAGTGGTTTAGGGGAACCCTTGGCCTTTGATAAGCTATAAAAGGAAAAGAAATAGGAGAAAAAGAGAAGGGAAAAGAGATAAAAAAATGATAGATAAAAATAGACTTAAGAGATAATAATATTTAAGCTTTTAAAATATAAAGAAAGAAAAAAGAGAAAGGAGACCTAAAAAAGAAGGAAATGAGTTTTGGTGAACTGAAGCTCGAACAATAGCTAGGAATCCAATAAAGATCAATAGAGAATCAAAAGGAAATTCATTGCTCCTATTTATTTAGGTAAATCGCCAACCTTTGATGAAGGGGTGAGCTCAATGAGCACACCCATTTCCTTTTTTTTAATTCAAGTTATAGTTGTCATACAACTGTTTAGTGTTGTGTTTAAGATGCTATTAAGGTATGATTTCTATATTGCTTATTTCAATCCTTTTTTTGTGTTCTATGCTTTTGTCCCCTATAGTTATCATTGTTTTAGAAGGCATTGCTACGTTAGTTTTGTAATAACTCATATTCGGGTTATTCCCTAAAATATATTCAAAATAAAATAAAATAAAATAAACAATAAAAGGGGATGATATTGGTAAAAAAATCGAGTTCAATATTTTGGACGGATTTGAGAGCTCGATCGTACGTCAATTGTTTCCAAAGATGAAGAAAAATGCAGATTCGAGGTTAAAATAATATGATTATCGGATAAACCATCATAAAATTAATCCCAAAGGTATAATTAAATTTTAATAGGTCAATTTGATTTAATCATGTGCTGAATTAGAGTTTAATTATATTTTGTAATTAATTTAGGATCTAATTGAAGGATTTAATTAAGTGCAAGGACTTAATTATACTTGAAATTGATCAAAGTAAATTTATTAAGGGCTTAATTGATGAAAACTCAAGTTCAGAAGTCTAATTCAAGTTTAGTGGAGAAGATTTGAATTTTTCAAAGACCAAATTTAATTGTTCACCAAGTCAATTGAGTGAAATCAGACGTAAAATTAAAGCAAATTGAAAGTTTAATGGTCAATTGTGGGTCAAATTGCTTAAGTTTGAGGCCAAGAATGTAAAAAGGTCGTGTAAATTAAAGGGTAATATTAAAGTTTTGTCGGAGATAAAATTTAAAGCCAATTAAAAGCGTAATTAGAACAATCATAAATTGAGGGAGCAATTTGCATTTCTTCCATCATGTAAAATTTTTAAACAGTCAATACAATATTCTGTGCACTGATACGTAACAATACACACCATTGTCTTCATCATTGTAGAAGAGGAAGAGGCAACCTGCATAAATAATCGTTGCATGCAAAAAGCAGTTGAAGAGTCATCTTCCTCCTATAAATACTGAGGATAAAGAACGAACATGAGGGGAAAAAGAAAAACAGAATGAAGGAATAGAAAATACAGAGGGAGAAAGAGGAAAAAATAATAACAAACGAGAAGAGAAATAAAGACGAAAAAGAGGAGAAACTGTGAGCAACCCCTCGGCACCACCAACTCCTTCCTCTCCAGCATCTCCGCCTTCTTCTTCACCTCTAGCAGTAGCAGCATTAGCCACCGATAGCAACCTCTTCTCCATCGATAGCAACTGCACTTTTACATCAACAACTTCTTCTTCTTCCCTTCTAATAGCAGCAACTACACTTTCTCTTTCCCAACAGCAACGATATCATCCTTTTCTTCTTCTCTGGCGATAACAACAACAACTATAACTCTTCCTCTCCCCTGACCACAACAACAACAATTGCACTTCCCCAGCAACAGCTGACACAACTCCTTCCCCTACTCCAATGACAGTAGCGACAACAACATCACCTTCTCTCTCCAAAGCGGTTGACTTCCTCCTCTTCCTGCAGTCGCTACCGTCCACCATTCTCACCACCCAACACCACCTCTGTCACTGGCTTGACCTCCTCTACATGGCAACAACAACCACTAACCTTCTACGATTCACTTGCATGTGAGCAGTAGGTAGGGCTGGACGCTGTGTCCATCCTTGTCTGAGAAGGCTATTGGGTTGACCCATTCCCATTTAGGTGGGCAAGGCTAAGTTTGAATATATATTTTTTTTTAAATAAAAAAATTTACATTTAAAAAAAAAACAAAATTGTTTTGTTTTTGTACATATTGCTGAATTCTAAAAAATTTCCAAACATATTTTTCACAAAAAAAATCATATATTTTCTCATGTTTTAAAATGAAATGAGACATTGTAACTAGTTTATGATTATCCGTTAGAGTTCGGCCAAAATATCAAGAAATAAATGTTTTGGTAGCCTAGGACTATTTACTATTTTGCTCTTCATATTTATTCTTCTGTTTTGGTGGTTGGTCATAAACATTTATAAGAGCATATTTGAGCCCTGGTTCCTTAGTTTATTTTTTTTTTTTAGATTTATTGTATTTCTAGGTTAAGATTGTTTCTAGGTTTCTACATTATTTCAATATTTTTTTAGGTAGTGTTATTAGGAAGAATTTTGCCTTTGCTAAAACCAATACATCTAAGTTTTCTTAACAATACTAAACCAAATAACTAGGTGGCAACTTCATTGACCCATATGACCCCGTGTGTTCTCGTGCGACGTATTCCTCATATACCTCATATTATGAAAGCAATTGATTCCTTTCACGAAGTAATGAAAATAATATGTATTCATTTCAGAAACACTAATTAATATTAAGTCTTAGTAGAACATTAATAAGAAACATTTAGGAATATTGATGTACTTCAATAGGAATTTCATAATTTTAATAACTTTATAACTTTGTTTGCAAACTAATTTTATTCCATGAACTCTATTTTTATCTTAGAGTTATTAATTAAACATTACATTCATTATTCAAATATAAATATATGTTAAAAATGATTTTTTTATTAATAATAAATATATTTAACATTAATAAATTCAATGTTATATAAAGATAGAGAGATACAAAGACACAAGAATGTACTTGATTCTTACCATTTCCCTTATTATTGCTCGCAATTTCTTGTTACAAACAAGAAAGCAGCAATACAAGAATCTACCTTTAAGTCGGGCTTGTTCTTCCAATAATTGGTCATCTCCATCGCATGAAATAACCTATCTACCAAACCCTCCACAACCTCTCACAAAAATATTGCCTAATCATGTCGCTTCGATTCGGTCCCCGCTTCGAGATCATTGTAAATTCTCCCGAGGCTGTTGAAGAAAGCTTTACTAGGAATGATGCAATTTTGGCCAGAAATATGTATTAAGGTGAAGATGTGAGTGAACTGGAGGAGGCATTGCAATTTCGTGATATGATGAATCAATATGGCGAGTTTTCTAAGGAGACACATCTAGAGAACTCGTTTCCCATTCCGAGCAATATTGATTATGATGGATTTATTAAGAGAATGAAAACCCTAAGCCAGAGCAATTGTTCTTGCCAAAAACTGATTGACAAACATCGCGCAGACCGGGATTGGAACACCATGGCTAACCACTTGCTAGCTTTGAAGGAAACACAACCCCAGTTCCATACGAATTCAATACTCAAAGGCCTAGTTCTTGTCAGTTTCAATTCTGATTTGAATGTAATTATACAAAATTAAGAATTTCTATCCATTTCATTTTGAAATATCAGTTTCACAGATTAATAACCTTGACTTTGGGTTCATTGATTCAATGCTTTACGGTTGATGATAAGGAAATTAATGTGGATGAGAAGGTTGCGACACTCATGTCTAGAGTTCAGCCATTGGAGCTTGTATTGAAAGCTAGACCAGACCTAGCCAATATTCTCTCTTAAGCTACCAAGGAAGTGAAAAGACTCGATGCGCTCAGACCTCTATGTTCTCAATCTAGTCTTTCATAGCCCTTGCTTTCCTTGCCTTGCCAAATTAATCAACACTACTTTATTTGCAATTCCCTAGTTGACTCAGCTATGCTAGAGCAAAAATCTCAAACCCTTAAGTTCTTTGTAAGTTTTTGACAGAAAAGGTGGTTTCTTTATGCACCTCTATAATTCCAAAAGCAAACATTCATATCCACCATAATGAAGATGTAAAGGATTAGAACCCAGCCTCAATCTGACACAATCACATCATCAATTACTTCCTCGTTGTTTATCATTGTTGTATCTTCACAATCTTGGAAACTTGACCTCTTATCCAAGTATAACTCATTCATAGAAAAATCCTCCCCCTCCCCCTTATAGAATTTGATGGGCTTGGCATCTTGTAGGAATTCATGTTATTGAACAATCCAACTCGCTTTGCCCTAATCTCCATTATGACTTGTAATTGCCGCACCATTTATATTTGCTATAACTTCACACATTAAAGATGTTCTTGGGCCCACCCAAAAAAAACCCTAATATGGGTTTGCTACTTTTCTTTTTTCTACTAAAGCTAACATCTCTTCTCGAACTTGGCCACATTTTTTCCTATAGAACCCCTTTTGCCTACTACTCTTTTGAGCCTTCGATCCAAGCCTAGTATCTTTTAGTTTATCACCCTAACCCTCGATCTTCTCCTGAATATTTGTCATGTTATCATTATTCTATGTTAAATTCATGCCTCGTTTTCCTCGCAAGCATCCAGTCACCATACTACTTAGTAAACTCAATGTAGAACCCCTGTCGATTGCCCGATCACCACTTTCCTAGCAAACCTCTGTTATTTTTGTGGTTCCTCGGGTCTAGAAATTCATGGATCCTGCTACTGTATTTTTCTTCCCTCCATCCACCTGGATTTTCTTATTATACATGCAGTTAATTATCTAGCAACATCAACGTATTTCAACAAGTTTTCATGGAACGACGTTGACTGGGAAACAAAACTAACATTTTCTGAAGAAAGCATTACAGACTACATATCAAATTATATTTCTATATCAAGTTATGTAAAATATTATAATGTATTTTTGATAGATTAATCTTTGTTACAATGTGTTATAGTAGTAGTATATATACAAATAAAATGATCTCTGCATACTTCTACTTTCCTAGGCTGCAGTATTTTGTTACATGAAAAAGAAAATAATAATAAAGCTATAAGCAACAATCAACGGTAACCTGCACATCTGCAATTACAGCAGATGTGCAGCTGTATTCTTAGCACTCTCCCTCAAGATGGAGCGTAGATATTTATCATGTCCATCTTGCTAATAGCGTCATAAAATACCCTTCCTGGAACTGCCTTTGTGAGTATATCCCCTAACTGATCTTCGGACCGAACAAACAGAAATTGTATAATTTTCCGATCAAGATTTTCTTTGATGAAATGTCGGTCTACTTTGACGTGTTTCGTACGATCATGTTGTACCGGATTGTGGGCAATCTCAATTGCCATTTTATTATCACAGTGTAGTTTCATAGACGTCTCATAATCGATTCCCAAATCCTGCAACACATGTTTTACCCATAATAATTCGCACACACCGTGAGCCATACCTCGGAATTCTGCTTCTACACTCAATCTAGCGACAACTTTCTGCTTCTTACTTCTCCAAGTGACAAGGTTGCCTTCTACAAATGTAAAGTAACTTGATGTTGATCTCCTATCAGTCTGGTTTCCTACCCAATCTGAGTTTGTATATCCTTCAATTTCGCAAATCTCCTTTTTTGAAAAAAGTAGGCCTCTTCATGGTGCGCTCTTCAGATACCTTAAAATCCGATATACTGTTTTTATATGTTCTTCTCCTGGTGAATGCATGAACTGACTTACCACACTTACTGCATAGGCTATGTCTGGCCTTGTATGTGATAAATATATCAGCTTCCCTACTAACCGTTGATAACATCCTTTGTCCGTTGGCGTTTGATTTTCCATTTCTCCTAGCTTGTGATTCATCTCCATCGGTGTGTCAACTGGTTTACATGCGAGCATTCCAGTTTCTGTTAACAAATCTAACACATACTTTCTCTATGATAGACATATCCCGGTTTTTGACCTTAAAACTTCAATCCCTAAGAAATATTTCAGTTGTCCAAGATCTTTCATTTCAAATTTCGATGCTAGGAATTGTTGGAGTGCTTTTTTTTCTTCTGGATCATCTCCTGTTAGAACCATATTGTCCACATACACAATTAATGTTGTAATCTTTCTTTCTTTGTGCTTTATAAACAACGTGTGATCCGAGTTGCTTTGCATATACCCAAATTCCTTCATTGTAGAGGAGAATCTTCCAAACCATGCCCGTGGTGACTGTTTCGGACCATATAATGCTTTCTTTAGTTTGCAAACTTCATTTCTACGCGAGGATTTTTGTTTAGCTCCAGGTGGCAAATCCATGTAGACTTCTTCTTCAAGGTCTCCATTTAGGAACGCATTCTTGACATCAAATTGTTGTTGGACCCAGTCTCGATTAACTGCTAAAGATATGAGAATGCGAATAGTATTGATTTTTGCAATTGGGGCAGACGTCTCTTGATAATCTACCCCATACTTCTGTGTATACCCTTTTGCAACTAGTTTTGCTTTGTACCTGTCAATACTGCTATCTGCTTTGAGTTTTACAGTGAACATCCATCTGCACCCAACTGTCTTCTTCCCTTTTGGTAGTGGACATATCTCACAAGTGTTATTCCTCTGAAGTGCCTCCATTTCTTCGTTCATCGCTTTAGTTCATTATTGATCTACTAGTGCATCTAGTATATTACTTGGAATAGATACAGTGGATAATTGATTAACAGAAAATGCATACGACCTAGACAACCTATGGGAAGACACATAGTAACTAATAGGGTATTTAGTCTTGGTTTTTGGTTCAGGTTCATATTGTTTTCTCAAGACTCCCCTATTTGATCTCTGTGGGTATTTATTTGTTATATGTTCTACAAAAAGAGGAATTTCATTAGTTTCATCAAGGATATTGTTTGGATTTACCTGAGGACAAGTATCCTGGGTTGATTCTTTACCTAGTGGTGTAGATGTAGACACCTCTAGAGACCGGGGGGGGGGATTGCTGAGATAATTTTGATCTATGCAAAATTCCAAATTAGCACCATCGTTAGGGACCATACCATTTTCATTGAGCTTGTCGAGTACCCCTCCATTTTCCTCTAATTCAAATAGATCATCATCGTTCTCTTCACTGTTTCTCACCCCCTGAAGGGACGACCCAGATGCTCCCCCTGAATAGTAAGGTTCTAATTCATGAAACGAGGTATCGAGGGTTACATGTAACTTTGGGTGCAGCGGATCATAACACCTATTCCCGTTCTGAAATTCTGAGTAACCGATGAAAACAGACCTTTTTGCACACGTATCAAGTTTACCCCGCAAGTCTTTAGGTATGTAAATATAGACCGTGCATCCAAACACTCTGGGTTCAAGATTTGGTAGATGAGGAACGGAGAGCAGGGATTCCATCTTCTGTTGAGGATTTTGAAAATTGAGTACACTATATGGGGTACAATTAATTAAATAGGCAGCTGATTTGACTGCTTCTCACCAATAGAACTTAGGCATATTCATACCAAATAGTGATGCCCACACAACTTCCATAATTTGCCTATTCTTCCGTTCAACGAGTCCATTTTGTTATGGAGTATAGGTGCATGAATTCTGATGTCGAATTCCATGGTGACCCAGATACGTCCTTAGAATTTTGTCTACAAATTCCTTACCATTTTCAGATTGAAATGTACGAATTGACCTCTTATATTGGCTTGTCACCATTTTATGAAATTCCTGAAAAACTGTCCCTACATCACTCTTATTTTTAAGAAGAGAAATCCAAGTCATTCGAGTGCACTCATTAATAAAAGTAACAAAATAACATGCACTGGAAAAAGATGGAATTTTTGTGGGACCCCAAACATCTGAGTGAATAACTGCGAAAGGTTCTGAACTTTTATTGCCACTTGGTAAATAAGAGATAGAATGGCTTTTGGCCAATTCACAAGTGTCACACTTAAAATCTGAAATACTGAAATATGAAAATAAATGCGGTTGTAATTTCTTAAGATACTCAAATGACAGATGTCCTAGCCTTCGGTGCCATAACCATACGAGTACTTGAGTTTTATCTTTGCCGATTGCTTGATGTGCCTGACTGAATTTTGATCCCCCCTTCTCGGTTGATTCCAGATAATAAAGATGTCCCCGTCTAACACCATAGTCAAGAATCTTCCAGGTTACAATGTCCTGAAAAACACAAAACAGAGGCCAAAAAATTACAGTACATGCAAGAGTAGAAGTAATTTTGCTAACCGAAATGAAGTTGTATCTTAGGGATGGAACAACGAGAACTGTATCTAGGGTGAGAGATTCGGTCAAGATTACAGACCCTTCTCCGGTAATAGGAGAAGGGCTACCATTACCTGTGTAGATAACTGACTGGGATGAAGGTTTAGGAACATTTAAGTTACTGGAATCTCTAGTCATGTGGTAGGATACACCTGTATCAATAATCCAAGCACTATTCTTAGTAATAACAGATAATGCAGAATTTTTACCAATTATACCTGAATGAACAACGTTTGCAGTCGGTTGTCTAGGTTTTGTTTCCGTAAGATTTACCATATTCTTTCCAAAAATTTCCAAGGTTTTTTCTTTAAATCCCACCAGTCCGGGTATCTAATCATTTCATAACACCGTTACCATAAATGGAGAAAATGAAGGAGGGTGAGAGAACAAAGGTCACGTCTAAAGAAATGAATTTGTTAGCCCGATCTAATAAATTAATGATTTTGCCGGGAAGATAAAGTTAAGGTCCATGATTTTGGACTTGAAACTAAAAATTTCTATCCATTTCATTTTGAAATACCAGTTTCACAGATTAATGACCTTGACATTGGGTTCATTGATTCAATGCCTTACGGTTGATGATAAGGAAATTAATGTGGATGAAAGAAAAGGTGGCGACACTTATGTCTAGAGTTCAGCCATTGGAGCTTGTATTGAAAGCTAGACCAGACCTAGCCAATATTCTCTCTTAAGCTACCAAGGAAGTGAAAAGAATCGATGCGTTCAGACCTCTATGTTCTCAATCTAGTCTTTCATAGCCCTTCCTTTCCTTGCCTTGCCAAAATAATTAACACTACTTTATTTGCAATTCCCTAGTTGACTCTCAGCTATCGAGATCAAAAATCTCAAACCCTTAAGTTCTTTGTAAGTTTTTGACAGAAAAGTGATTTCTTTATGCACCTCTATAATTCAAAAAGCAAGCATTCATATCCACCATAATTAAGATATAAAGGATTAGAACCCAACCTCAATCTGACACCATCACACCATAATTAAGGTATAATCGGGGTGTTCATTCCAGCTTACGCGCACCACAACTAATAACATATAAACGGTGTGGGGAAAGCACTGTAGCTCCCCACACATTTCACTGTGGATTGCTACAGTGCTTTCCCTTGCATTGCTTTTTTTTTAACCGAACTCTTTTTTTTGGTTATTTTTTAATCGGGGTGTTCGGGCCAGCTCACACGCACCATGACTAATCTCTGGACCGACTTTTTTTCCTGTTTTTTTCCACGTATACATTTTTTTTATAACTAGGGTGTTCGGGTCAACTTACATGCACCGTGATTAATCCCCGGACCCATTTTTTTTTACATTTTTTCTTCTTTTTTCCCACTTATACATTTTATTTTTGATAACCAGGGTATCCGGGCAAGCTTACACGCGCCACAACTAATCATCGAACCCACTTTTTTTTAATTGATACAGTGTTTTCCCGCTTATGCTTTTTTTTTCTTTTTTTTGATAACCGGGGAGTCTAGGCCAGCTTATGCGCATCATGACTAATCCCCAGACCCACTTTTTTTTAAATGGTGTGGGGAAAGCACTGTAGCTCTCCTTGTAGAACACTGTGGATTGCTACAGTGCTTTCCCGCTTATACCTTTTTTATTTTTTTCCCACTTATACATTTTCTTTGGTTTTTTTATAATCGTGGTGTTCGGGCCAGTTTAAGCATACCACGACTAATTCCGGAACCTTTTTTTTTATAACCGGGGTGTCCAAACCATCTTACGTGCACCACGACTAATGCCCGGATCCACTGAACACCTTGCAAGCCCAATGGGCAGGTAAGGCACCGCAGGGGTGACAGATATGTACAGAGAGGATCATACCCGGGTACAGAGGAAGGGGACAAGTCCCTTTCCACTTATACATTTCTAAATGACAGCTATTATGTTTAAAAAAATGTGCACATATTAGAAATTTATCAATTGCATTCTGCATTCTACATGAGTCATGTTTAAAAATGTTATTTATACTATTTTTTAATTGTTCTTTATTAAAATAATATATATAAGCTAAAAGAGATCAGGGTTTTGCATAGGAAAATTCATTGTGCATTTAGACATAGATTATTGTCAATTATAATGGTGAAATTACTATTTTACATCTCGGTGAACAATTATTTTAGCCATGAGTCTAGGGGTATTTTAGATTTTTAATGTTTCTAGGTGTAATAAAATAACCATGATACCCTCTAATAAGACAAAAATCAACAGTTAAATCTAGGGCTATTAAGAATATTGCACATGTTTTTATAATATACAAATACAAAATAACCTTCGTATACATGCATAAGAAAGAGTTTCACTCTCATTTTACACCATCAAAGTTGAACTTATTATGTTTTTTAATGCAAGTTGCATTTAATACAAATAAAAAAATATATAAACTAAAAGTAGAGGTGTATAGATACAAATAAAAAATTAAAAAACTATCTCAAAATAACCGAAAAAATAAAGGGATCGAAACTAAACAAAAAAAAATCAAAATACAAAAGAAGAAATTATATATATTAAAACTAGACAAAACAAAAAATTAATCTCAGCGCGGGTTTATGGCTGGTATTTGCTATAACTTCACACTTTAAAGATGTTCTTGGGCCCACCCAAAAAAACCCTAATATGGGTTTGCTACTTTTCTTTCTTCTACTAAAGCTAACATCTCCTCGCGAACTTGGCCACAACTTTTCCTATAGAACCCCTTCTGCCTACTACTCTTTTGAGCCATCGATCCAAGCCTAGTATCTTTTAGTTTATCACCCTAACCCTCGATCTTCTCCTGAATATTTGTCATGTTATCATTATTCTATGTTAAATTCATGCCTCGTTTTCCTCGCAAGCATCCAATCACCATACTACTTAGTAAACTCTATGTAGAACCCTGTCGATTGCCCGATCACCACTTTCCTAGCAAACCTCTGTTATTTTGGTGCTTACTTTTGCAGTCTCATAGACTTGATAGCTAAAACCCTACGAGTGGTTCCTTATAACTAAACCCCCTCCTCGGGTCTAGAAATTCATGGATCCTGCTACTGTATTTTTCTTCCCTCCATCCACCTGGATTTTCTTAGTATACATGCAGTTAATTATCTAGCAACATCAACGTATTTCAACAAGTTTTTGTGGCATGTCGTTGACTCAGAAACAAACTAACATTTTCTGAAGAAAACATTACCGACTACATATCAAATCATATTGCTATATCAAGTTATAAATGGAGAAAATGAAGGAGGGTGAGGGAACAAAGGTCACGTCTAAAGAAACGGATCTGTTAGCCCGGTCTAATAAGTTAATGCATTACATCATTATATTTTATTCCTAATGAATAATTCTAATTTAGAGCTTCTAAGTTCCAATTTAACAGTATGAGATGGGTAAGGAGAACTCAATTCGCCATTTCTAATTTCTAGCATATAAAATGTGAAGTAATGATAAATCTCTCTCTCTCTCTCTCTCTATATATATATATATATATGTACGCAAACACTCAAAGTGCAAATTTCTAGATTATATTTGTTCTACACTTTTTCCACAATTTGACAAAGAACATTTTATTTGTATATTAAGATTGTTGAGGAAACTGTAGACAGCCCAGCAAACCATGCAGATCAAGAAGCAGATCAAGAATATCCAGCTATCAATAAGAGAGAAATCAGGAAGGAGATCATGACATATCCAGCTATCACAAGAGAGAAATCAGGAAGGAGATTAGAATACATCCAGCTATCACGAGAGAGAAATGAGGAACGAGATTAGGATGACTTACGATAATTATGCTGTATACAGACTCTATATATTGTAACTATGTATTAGAAGAATTCAATGAGAAAAGAACTGTGTGTGTATTCACGGTATTGAGCTTATCTCTATATGGTATCAGAGCCCTCAAAAAGACTAGCGTCTTATCATGTCTGACTCTTCTACTTCATCTGCTACAACTCTTACCTCTTCTTCTTCCACCTCTACAATAATCCCAATCTCTAATGTTGTCTCACTAAAGTTGACTCCTGATAATTACCCTCTTTGGAAGACACAGTTACTACATTATTTTTGTGGGCAAGACCTGTATGGCCATCTTGATGGTACCCTCATTGCTCCTCCTCAAATGATTAATACATCATAATCTGATACAGGCACTATCTCTCAAAATCCAAATCCTGCATATTCTCAATGGCTGCGACATGACAGTCTTATTCTCAGCACTCTCATGTCTTCTATGACTGAGGGAGTCTTAACTCAAATCATCTCTTATGCCACTGCTCAACAGGTTTGGCAAGCACTTTAAACAAATTTCTCCTCCCAATCAAGAGCTCGTACCATACCTTTTCTTCTCAGTCCACAAAGTTAGTAAATTCATGCAGAATCCACTCGATCCTCATTGGCAAGCTGTTAAGAGAATCCTTCGTTACCTTAAACATTCCATCTCAATTGGATTGTTTCTTGGTCGATCATCCTCCACTGCAATTCAAGCATTTTAAGATGCTTGCAGCAAAACCTAGTTCTAGTCCCATGTACACTACCTGTCAGCTCTCTGCAAACGATGGAGCTCCTTTTTCTGACCCTTCTCTCTATCGACGGGTCATTGAAAGTTTACAATATTTGGCATTTACTCGCCCTGACCTTTTCTTCTCAGTCCATAAAGTTAGTAAATTCATGCAGAATCCACTCGATCCTCATTGGCAAGCTGTTAAGAGAATCCTTCGTTACCTTAAACATTCCATCTCAATTGGATTGTTTCTTGGTCGATCATCCTCCACTGCAATTCAAGCATTTTAAGATTCTGACTGGGCAGGTGATCGGGATGATCGACGTTCCATAGGTGCTTACTGTGTTTTTATGGGCACCAATCTTATCTCATGGAGGTGCAAACAACAATTAACAGTTGCTCGTAGTAGCATAGAAGCAGAATACAAGTCTCTAGCTGACACAGCCTCTGAAATACAATGGGTGCAATCTCTTCTATCAGAAATTGGTTCTCGCAGTTCTACCTCCCCAGTATTATGGTGTGATAATATTGGAGCCACATACTTAATAGTTAATCCCATGTTTCATTCTCAAACAAAACACATCGAGATTGATTTTCATTACGTACGTGACCAAGTTCAACGAAAACAACTCTCGGTGCATTTCATTTCAAGTGAAGATCAACTTGCTGACTCACTGACCAAACCAGTGTCTCCACGCACGTTTCCCACTATTTTAAACAATCTGAATGTCCGTCCTCTTCCCTTCAGATTGAGGGGGCGTGTTGAGGAAACTGTAGACAGCCCCAGCAAACCATGCAGATCAAGAAGCAGATCAAGAATATCCAGCTATCAATAAGAGAGAAATCAGGAAGGAGATCATGACTTATCCAGCTATCACAAGAGAGAAATGAGGAACGAGATTAGGATGACTTACGATAATTATGTTGTATACAGACTCTATATATTGTAACTATGTATTAGAAGAATTCAATGAGAAAAGAACTGTGTGTGTATTCACGGTATTGAGCTTATCTCTATAAAGATTCATCATAAAATAATTAATAAATTCTCTTGTATGCTAACGCTAATATTTGAATTATAAAAGATAAAGAGAATAACATCCATCATTAACCATGAAGCAACCCTTTAAAATTAACAAACTAATATTTTTTCATATATTTTTTGTAATTTTATAGAAAAAAAAATGAAACTTAACTTTTTAAGCAGTTTCTAATTTTCAATTTTATTATGATCTTTCATAGTAATTTCACCAGTGGTATTTGGCGAAAACATGGGGTATTTAGGTTTGTGGTTGGACGGTGTTTTTTTTTGTGGGGAAATCATTTTATATTTTTAGCTTCAAATAAATTATTATTTTTAAGTTTTGCTAAAAACTATTAATTTAAAAAAAATATATATATCATTAATATATTTGTAAAAAAAATACTTGAAAAAAATAAAGCAATTCAATAGCACTCACATGACATCATTGACATGCTCATCAAGGTTGAAAATAATGTTAGACTTGTGGCACAACATTTATCCTCACTATGCCAAATCATGGATGTCCTCATAACCTTGAAAAACATTTTCATGCGTTGTTGTTCACATGCCGGTCTTGACTCGCCAGATTTACCGAATAAGAACAATTCCACTTCTGAACGTTGACGAACGACATGGAGATTGCAGAGAAATGGTACCAAGCGAGCGAAGGCTTTGGGGTGAAAGAAACTCGTGGGAATATGTTTGCCACAAAGTCTAAAAATACAAATTAAATGATTGAAAATAGATATATGGATCGACAACATCAGCACAATAGTGTGACGGTCAAGAATGACCATTTCAATGGTAAACCGATTTTTCTTTTCTTTGGCTACCCTAAAACAATCCCATAATTTTTTTTTCAGTTTTGACTCGGAATAAATGTTGCAAATTAATATTTTCTAAAATTATAAGATAAAACATTTATATATATAGGTTATACTTGATAGATAAAAAATATTATCTTTATACATCAAAATTATATATACACACACACACATTTCAATTAGAAGGACTTTATAAAATATGACGCCATAGTTATTTTTTACTGAAATTGATGTCTTTGAATCTCATCTCTAATTTTTATTAATATTTAGTGTTCTCGTATTTCAAAAAAATACTAAACAATGTGATTAACGTGATTGAGACATTATATTAGTTGATTTAAGTATTTTATAAAAACATATTTTACACTTCAGATTTAATGTATATTTTAAAACGAAATGTATTTTTAAAATAAAAAGTACAATTTTCAAATTTAAAATTATATTTAAAAAATAAAAATAAATCATTTTAAGTCCCTTTATTTTAATAAATTTTTAAGATTCAAAAATTGAAATCTTTTGCAGAAATACGATTTCTTTGATTTTCTAAAATTATATTTATTTTATGAGAATATTGAGTGAAAAAATAATAAAGTGAGCATTCAGAAATCAATGGGGTAAATGAAATTGGGATACAAAAAAATAAAATGAAATAAAAAATAAAAATATGTGTTTGTTATTCAATCCTAAATTTATTTTTTTCTTATCAAATTTATTTTGAATAATTTAATTTTGTTATGGGTTAGTTCAATCATTTAAACCTGAAAAAAGTGAGCATGATCGATCAATAATTTGAATTCTCATTTTCTTTGTTAATTGTCAGTATTAATTATCTTCATTATGTTTCTCAAAAATATATTATTTTAAATCAAATGATATTTAATTGTTTAATATAAACACTATCTCGTTATTTGTTGCTAGAGGATGAATATAATTTTATATTTCTAACCAAATAGAAGCTAGATTTTATTTTAATCAGTTAGCTGATTTTTATTAGATTGAAAGTGCTGATGATTTACCACTCTACCGTAATAATAATTTCTTATATTTAATTATTTTTGTTATATATGAATATTAAAGTATTTTTGTATTTTCTTAACCATCCTTGCACAAATTCATCCCATGAAGAAAACTGAGCACCCACCATTCTGCACGCACTGAGAAATTACTATAAACTTTATTACAGAAAAACGACTCCAAGTATATCATTAGTCATTGGAGCTATGAGCCGGCGAATGGAATTTAGTAGAAGTAGTCAAAGAAATGCAACTTCTGTTAATTAATAAAAAAAGAAGAAAAGAGGAGCCATAGTGATCTTGACCTCAAAAGTATTCAAATTCTTTCTTATGCAGAATACAAAAATAGTCAGAGATGATCACCATTTGGTTTTATAAAATGTATATAATATTAGGGTTCATACTGTACATGCACGCCATCCTTAACTCTGCTCTTATTTTATTTTTTTGTTGAATGAAACAACCAGAGATTGTGACTGGGAATAATCAGACATTTTAGTGCTAAGCAACCGACCATAGTTAATAATAATCTGTACTAAGTTTAATCAGATGTTTCATCGTTAAAAAAAATAAGAAAAAAAAATATTTACCATGTACATGGCTCAGTGATAAAAGGTTGATATTAAGAGGTTTGTTTCCCATATGATGATCACTGAATGCTTATATAGTCGTTAACTTTAGAGTCTGTGGGATTAGTCGAAATGCATGCAAATTGATCCGGACAACACGTTAATAATAAAAAATAAAAAAATATTACATAGAGCAGCCTTGACCAAGGAATTAAGGAATGTTAATATAAAAGTGGCTGTTGTCTTTTAGGTGGTGGAGACAGGAGACTTGAATTGTTGATCACGGACATCAAACGATAGCGTACGCTGTTGGTTACTGGAAAAATCAAACTTCCCGTCTTCGAAAATCAAATATATGAAGGCAGGAGAAGCTTCGTTGCCGTTGTGAGTTTGCTGTGCTTCAACTAGTTGACTGAGATGCTGTTTTGGATTGCGTTACGAATAGTAGTCTTTTATTAAATAAATATATTATTTTAATATATTTTAAAAAAAAAAAACACTTTATAAATAAACATCACAAAACACCCTAAAATCTCAATGTTAAGAAGAAGGAAGCCAAATAATCTAAAAGACCTCTCGTAGATGAGCAGCCAGACAGCCGAAAGGTCCCCCACAAATTCCACATTCTCATTAACGATAATTTGTCTCGTAATGCATTTCAAAAATATTTTAAAAATATTAAAAAATATATTTTTTTAATTTTAAAAAATTAAAATTTTAGTATTTTTATATCATTTTTATATAATGATATCAAATTTTTTTAAAAAAAAAACATCATTTTTTGATATATTTTTTAATAAAAAATATTTTTAAAATCAACTTCAACCACACTAGATGCAAAATGAAAAAGGGTTGTAATACTCAACAAAGCCTCTGGATTGTTGTTAATTACCATCTATTCTAATATATTTGGAGTGATAAAAATGTGATTTAATAAGTGCAATTTTCTTTAAAAAGAAAATTTATGACGCAATAAAAATTGAATTAGGGAAAAAATCAGGAAAACGGAAGATCACGTGTCTCAAAATTACTAAAATAAAAAATTCCAATAGAAAACATATCATGGTTATTTATGGTTTTATAGAATATTAACAATCAATCAATAATCAACAATTAATTTGATTGGGTATTGTAATTTTAGTTGATGAAACGCTATAAAGATTAAGCTCTAACAAAGAAGAAAATATGGTTTTATACAATATTAACATCTATGCATCTCCTTACAAAATAATATTCATTAAAATGGTTTTTTTTATGTTTTTTTAATTTTAATTATATCATTCAAACATTATGTTAATCAAGATTTGTATTTTATAATATACTTTTTATGATTTTAGTTTAGAGACAATGAATTTGACAAGTCATAAATCTATTTATCATAATTAAATTCTATATGGACCTAGCTCGTGAGGTTATATCTTCTTAGGGATCCATATTTAGGAGACTTTTTACCACCTTAATTCTTAAAGAGCTTACAAACACAAGAAATGAATCCATTTTCAAAATCTTTTAATTTAAAGAATTTCTATTTTATTTTATTTTATCTTTAATTATTTCATTAATTATAAATATTATTTATGTAAAATAATTCATGAGTAAACAATTTTTATACATGCATATCATTACTTGCTAGAGGGTTCTCTACTAAAAATAAACTTAGCACTAAAAACACTTATCTAACTTGTTATTTGTAAGTCAATAATACAAGATAATGATATTTAAAATTAGATAATATGTATATTATCTATGTGTAACAAAAGAAAAATGACTTAAGATTCAAAGGGAAGTTGTGTTTTTGATACAAATATGTTTGAACTTTGAGAATATCACTATTTAATAAAAGATAATCAATATTTTATTTTTCAAAACTTTATTATTATCATTGCAGAAAATAACAAATTCAATAAAAAAAAACACCATCAAACCTAACCTTTGAAAAATAAAATCTTAAGAATAAAACACTCATACCTTTGTATTATAAAGTGTCACATGAACTAATTTATAGCTCTATAATTAACCATCTAAAACCCTCCTAGTACCACTAGCATTTCAAGTTCATTCCTTGACTAATACAAAAGTGATTGACACTACAACCCACGTTTAGCTCTAAAACATTCACCTTTAAAACTAGAGTTAGGTTCTCAAAGTAGAATCCAAATAAATATATAATAAATATATAAAAGGTGCTTAAAAAAATATTAAAAAACCAAAAAAAAAGAGAAAAAAAGAATGACAGGTGTAAAAGTACACCTGACAAATAACTGTCAGGATATTGAAAAGATAAAGATAAAATAAAACATAAAGGAAACAAAATAGAGAAAAAGAAAGAGTGAAATCATACAAGACAACAAAGTGATCATATCTAACAAGGATTACTAAAATAAATTAAAAACAAATAAAATGATAAAATTAAAATGGAAAAGGAAAATATATTAAGAGGATAATGCAGTTTAAGGTTTTTTATTGGCTAAAAACTAACTCCAACCTTACAAAAAAAATGGGGAAGGATTTCTACAAAGAAAATAGAGATAAGTATAATTATGGTATATGCTTTCATATGATAATGATCTTGGATTTCTTATGCTCAAATATTATAATGTCTTAGTCTCAAAATGCTAGATTATTTTGTTAATTCAATTTATAGGTGAAAAAAACATTTATGGAATTAAACCTCTAGGTTCCCTATATGACAAAACACTTTCTTATTCAAATTTAGATGTATATTTTGGTTATTTATATTTCATTAATTAACTCAAGCTCAAATCTAATTTTGATTAGTACTTCGCTTGTATTAAACAATAAAAATCCTTGAGAAGTTTAAGAATGGCTATAAAAAGGTTGAGAGGTGCCAAAAGACATTGAACATAAAAGGGAAGTTTGAATAACTAAATTCTACTCTTAGCCTTTAAATTCTAGAAAGCTATTAATTAATCTTAAGGGCTTAAAATTAGGATAGAAAGCAAGAAATATCCTAAAAACAGTCTTGGATCTTGAGAAATGAAAAATATATACCCATGTTTGCAATTAACCTCATTGGCCAACATACTAATCAACAACTCTTCTCAATGTTATCTATGAATAAATATTTTATGATTTCATGTCTCACCCATCAAAACTTTTTAGATTATTTCTAGTTCTTAGAGCATCTCATTGACTTTCTCACGGCTTTAGTGTCTAAAGTTAACAAAAAATACCACAAAGGAAAAAAAATTATGCATTGAGATAATTGGAATATCTTATTGTAATATATGATTTATTAGATCATGGTGACTGCATTTATGGTAAAAAAATATGGTGCCTATAAATACCTTTTATTTAGATTTTTCATTGAATGAGTGATGACAAAACCAAGACTGCAAAGCTAAAATTGTTAAAAATCAATGTACCCGGTTAAAATCTTTTTTTACAATCAAAATCAAAACTTCCCAATAAAATTAGCCAAAACCATTATTTTTTTTAATCAAAACTAAATTCATGGAGTTAAAATCAATCAAAATCAATTTACTATTTTCATAACCGGGTTCACCGGAACAAAATTGGTTAAAAATGATTTAGTTAGGGCATATTCTTCATTTCACCATATATTTTTTTGTGAGGAAAATAATTTTTGGGTCAAGTTCGGTTTTTCAAAACTTATATGGCAAGATGATGGCCATCTGATGAAAAATGGGAGGAGATGATCACAGCCATTGGTATTCCTCAATAGATCGCAATCGTTGATCTAAATAGTTTAGCATAGAACCGTCCACACCAAAAACAAAACCTAAACAATATCCAACTATCCAATCAAGTCCAAGTTGACCCGAGACGACAATCTCATCATGTTGGCATAGATTCGCCCACACCTATGGAAAACTCTCTTACATCCATTTCAATTGACCAATAGATCCTAGTTGTTGATTTGGTAGCCCTAATATAAGCTCCTCCACCCTTGATCGACCCAACCAGCGACAACCATCAAATCCAACTCCCCAAGATCTTAGTCGTCTACCCAGGTGAGCTCTGTTATGGTTGACAATTGGTTGCTATTTAAAGGGACACGTGTAATAGTTTGGTTGCTGATTACTTATACACGTGTAATAGCTATTAGATGTTATTTATGTTATGCATTCTGTTGAGCACGTTATTTGTGCTTATTGCATTTGTCTTTGTAAGGCTATATATAGCCAGCTAAATCATAATACAAAGCAGAGTGATTACTGCCCAAATTGAGTGATTGTGAGGTTCTCATTTCTTCTCCTAACATTCTGGTATCAGAGCCAAGGTTGAAGGCTGAAATCTGCAAGGCTAAAAATTGGCAGATTTTCAAGAACAAGAGAAGAATGAGTGAAGACAAAAATTACCTGCAGCCTGCTAGACCGAGATTTGATGGTCACTATGACCATTGGAGCATGCTTATGGAGAATCTTTTGAGGTCCAAAGGCTACTGGAGTCTAGTGGAGACTGGGTATGAAGAATCGAAACCAGGTGCTGTGCTGAGTGAGGCAAAGCAGAAGCAATTGGAAGAATTGATTATCAAGGACCTCAAAGTGAAAAATTACTTGTTTCAATCGATTGACAGAACAACACTTGAGCAAATTCTGGAGAAACGCATCTCAAAGCAAATATGGGATTCCATGAAGAAGAAGTTTGAAGGAAACGCTAGGGTGAAGCGTTCGGCTCTCCAGATGCTGAGAAGGAATTTTGAAGTTCTGGAGATGAAAATAGGTGAGAATATTACAGATTATTTTGCTCGTGTTATGACCATTGCTGATAAGATGAGGAGTAATGGTGAGAAAATGAGAGAGGTTACAATTGTGGAGAAGATTCTCAGGACTTTGACTGAGAAATTTAATTACATTGTGGTTTCAATTGAGGAATCAAAAGACATTGATTCACTCACGGTTGATGAACTACAGAGCTCACTTATTGTGCATGAGCAGAAGTTCAATAAGAACCGTGGAGAAGAACAAGCACTCAAGGTATCACATGAGGAAAGATTTAGGGGAAGAGGAAGAGCAGTGTTTAGAAGAGGAAGAGGAGGTCGACAGTCCTACAATAGAGCTGTCATTGAGTGTTTCAAGTGTCATCAACTTGGACACTATCAATTTGAGTGTCCACAGTGGAGTAAACAAGCCAATTATGCAGAATTGGATGAACAAGAAGAGATGCTTCTAATGACTTATGTGGAGATGCATAAAGGCAGAAGAAATGACATATGGTTCCTTGATTCGGGTTGTAGCAACCACATGTGTGGTGATCGATCATTGTTCTGTGAGTTGGATGAAGAATTCAAACAAATGGTCAAGCTTGGAGATAATACAAGAATTAGTGTGGTTGGGAAGGGGACAGTGAAATTGTTCTTCAATGGTGTCTGCTACATCATAGCCGAAGTGTTCCATGTACCAGAGTTGAAGAATAATCTTCTCAGTATAGGACAGCAGCAAGAGAGGGGATTAGCTATCCTAATCAAGTCTAATAAGTGCAACATTTATCATCCAACCAAAGGTCTGATTATACAAACAGACATGACAGCAAATATAATGTTTATCATTCTATCCAAGTCCCCAGCCACCAATCTGCAGATGCAACAGACAGAAGGAGGGGTATGTATGCAAGTTACATCACAAGATTTGGCTCAACTATGGCATCGAAGATATGGTCACATAGGCCATAAAGGGATCAGAATTCTGCAGCAGAAAGAAATGGTGAAAGGTTTGCCAAATTTTCCCCAATCCAGTGATGTGTGTGCCGATTGCTTGAAGGGGAAACAACACAGAGATCCCATTCCTAAGAAGAGCATATGGAGGGCATCACAGAGGCTGGCACTTGTCCACACTGATATATGTGGACCAATCTCTCCAATTTCAAACAGTAATAAAAGGTATGTGATATGCTATATTGATGATTGCAGTAGAAAAGCATGGGTAGATTTTCTAGTAGAGAAGTCAGATGCTTTTGCTTCCTTTAAATTGTTTAAAGAAAGTGTTGAAAAGGAGACTGGTATGGCCATTAAATGTCTAAGGACAGACCGAGGGGGTGAGTTTACCTCGGGTGAGTTTAATGATTTCTGCAAAAGAAATGGGATAAAGAGGCAATTGACTACTGCCTATACACCTCAACACAATGGTGTTGCAGAGAGAAAGAACCGAACAGTGATGAACATGGTGAGATGTTTATTAACTGAGAAAGGCATACCAGAGAGCTTCTGGCCTGAAGCTGTGAACTGGAGTATACATGTGTTGAATCGGTGTTCAACAATGGCAGTAAAGAACATGACTCCAGAAGAGGCTTGGAGTGGGGTTAAGCCATCCGTGGGATATTTTAGAGTTTTTGGAAGCATTGCGCATGTGCATGTTCCTAAAGCTCGAAGAACAAAACTGGAAAATAAAAGCTACTGCTGTGTGCTTCTCGGCATAAGTGAAGAATCAAAGGGATATAGGCTTTATGAGCCAATATCCAAGAAGATAGTGGTCAGTCGTGATGTTGTTTTTGAGGAGAATAAGAAGTGGGAATGGGATAAAAGCCTAGAAGATCAAATTCTGCTGGACTTAGAATGGGGAAATAAAAATGCTGATGATGAGGAAAACTATGATTCCAGTGATGCAGTTGATGCAGAAATGGATGTAAATGCAGTTAATAATGATGGGAATGAAGATGTTGCAGGTGTTCATGTAGATGATGATGAGGTGTTACAAGCTCCTGCACAGATGGAAAGTTCCCCAGAAGTTGACAGTGGTGAATCAAGCAGAAACAAAAGGATCCCAGCGTGGATGAGAGACTATGAAACAGGGGAGGGTCTCGGTTTGTCTGATGAAGATTGCAATGAGAATATGGCCTTATTCACAGGGGCTGATCCAATTTATTTCGAAGAAGCAGTGAAATTGGATCAGTGGAGACGAGCCATGGATGCAGAGATGAGCTCAATTGAGAAAAATGGCACCTGGACCCTTACTGAGTTACCGAAAGGGGCAAAGAGAATTGGTTTGAAATGGGTGTATAAAACGAAATTAAATGAGCATGGAGATGTTGAGAAGTACAAAGCTCGTTTAGTTGCGAAGGGATATGCACAACGATATGGGGTTGATTATGAAGAAGTGTTTGCCCCAGTTGCTCGTATGGATACGGTGCGGTTGATTCTTGCATTCGCAGCACAAAAGGGTTGGACCATTTACCAACTTGACGTAAAGTCTGCATTTCTTCATGGTGAATTGACTGAGGAGGTTTTTGTTGAACAACCAAAGGGTTATGAGGTGGTCAATATGGTTGATAAGGTCTATAAGCTTAAAAAGGCCTTGTATGGGCTCAAGCAAGCACCGAGGGCTTGGTTCAGTCGAATTGAGTCATACTTTCTGAAAGAAGGCTTCGGAAAATGTGAGAGCGAACAAACACTCTTCATCAAAGTAAATCAAGGGAAGCGGTTGATTATAAGCGTGTATGTCGATGATTTGATTTACACAGGAAATGATGAAGATATGATCAGCAAATTTAAAAGTTCCATGATGAAGGAATTTGATATGACTGATTTGGGAAAAATGAAATTTTTCCTTGGAATTGAGGTGTTGCAGCTGAGTGAAGGAATTTTCATAAGTCAGCGAAGATATGCCATGGATATTTTAAGGAGGTTTGGGATGGAAAATAGCAATGAAGTTCAGAATCCCATTGTTCCAGGTTTTAAAATATCTAAAGATGAGAAGGGAGTGGAAATTGATGATGTCCTCTATAAGCAGATGGTTGGAAGTATGATGTATCTCACAGCTACCAGACCAGATATAATGTTCGCAGTGAGTCTAATCAGTAGATATATGTCAAGGCCCACAGAGCTTCACCTCTCGGCTGCCAAGAGGGTCTTGCGCTATCTACAAGGGATAATTGGTTTTGGGATTTTTTATGCGAAGGGAGGGAATGAAGAGTTGATTGGTTTTACTGACAGTGATTATGCAGGATGCTTAGAGGACAGGAAGAGTACATCGGGGTACACTTTCATTTTGAGTTCTGGAGCTGTTGCTTGGTCGTCACGAAAACAACCAATTGTGACTCTAAGTACAACAAAAACTGAATTTGTTGCTGCTGCGGCATGTTCTTGTCAAGCCGTATGGATGAGGAGGATTCTGAGGCAACTTGGGTATGAAGGCAATAACAGTACTACCATTTACTGTGAAAATAGTTCAGCAATAAAACTGTCCAAAAACCCTGTAATGCATGGAAGGAGCAAGCACATTGATGTGCGTTTTCATTTCTTACGGGAACTTGCTCAAGAAGGAGTTGTTCAGCTGAAATATTGTGGGACGCAAGAACAGGTTGCTGATGTGTTGACTAAACCACTTAAGTTGGAATCATTTCAGAAGCTAAGGGATCAGCTGGGAATGTGCAGATCACCAGGAGTAAACTAGTTGCTTGAGCAATCTAGTTTAAGGGAGGGAATGTTATGGTTGACAATTGGTTGCTGATTAAAGGGACACGTGTAATAATTTGGTTGCTGATTACTTATACACGTGTAATAGCTATTAGATGTTATTTCTGTTATGCATTCTGTTGAGCACGTTATTTGTGCTTATTGCATTTGTCTTTGTAAGGCTATATATAGCCAGCTAAATCATAATACAAACAGAGTGATTACTGCCCAAATTGAGTGATTGTGAGGTTCTCATTTCTTCTCCTAACAAGCTCACCAAACTCACCATAGATTTGTCCATATCCGATCCCAATCGCAGCTCCTCCATCACCCCACCGCTTGCGTTACCTCCCAAATGTCTGTGGTGCAGAGCGTGCCACAGCTGACTTTTGAGGATGGGATTGTGTTTCGATTTTTTAGGATTTGTCAGTCCTGTTTGCGAACTCATCGCTTGATAAATGATTAAATGATTATTTTTTAAAAAATATTATGTTTAACCAGTTGATCACGAGCGATATGTTCTTCGTTAAATTTAAAATCTTCTCATGAGCAGTTAGTCGGATATTACATTTGATTTATTTATTAATTTTATCTTTTATACATAATTTTTTATATTAAATTTTATCTTTATTTTTATATTGGATTTTATTCTTTTTATTTCATCCCTAATTATTTGATTTTAATTCTTCTTTTCTCTTGTTGGATTTAATCTTCATTCTTATGATTTTAATTTCTTTTATTTTGAGTTTTCTTCTTGATTAATGGATTTTTGGTATTTTCATTCCTCATTGTTTAATTTAATGTAATTTTCATATTGATTCTTAATGTTTTTAGTATACATTTAAAACTCGATACAGGAATCGACCTCGTCATGTTCCAGGTCAAGTTGGGTGCAATGATTGGAGTTGGTTGATCAGATTTTTATTGTGCAGTAAAAAAAAAATACTACTTTGATAAAAAATGATAATGGAAAAAATATCAATTGGTTTTGACACTATTTTGATTATTTTATTTTAATTCTCCAACATTTGATTAATTTTGAATCATTCTTTATTGTTTTTTTTATGTAGAGCTATTTAAATTTTATGTAAAAAATAATAAATTTGATGGGTTAATCTAGTTTGACTCGCAGAAAAATCTAAATAAAATACCTCTTTGATGGAGTCACCAAACTATAAGTATCTACAAGGATGAATCTTTTTCTTCCTACCATCTTACTTTAAGAACAAATTATAGAAAAACAAATCAGCATGCAGAGTTTTCGAGTTATTAGAGACTAATGTAAATCATATTTTGAGGTCTCGCCTACAAACTTAAATTTTCAGATGAGATGGTTCCTTGACATGAATTTGATGCAATTATTTATTTTAGCAAATTGTTATATTATTATTCTAGATGGTATTGATGGCCAAAGAATTATTATTTTTAGAGTTTAAAATAAAATTTGATGCCAAACAAGTCAAGTTGTGAAATTTATACATACTAGCTCAAATGTCAATGCCTCATTTTGACAGGACTTGATTTCATATTATAAACTTGTCTTTTACTCCTGTTATCCTTAGACCGTCACTTGATTTTTTTCCCCATTCGCTCCCTTCTCCTAAATTTTATTTTTTAATAAGGGTTTCTTTCTCAGCAAGGCTGCGATTGCTTTTTTTTTTTTTTTTTTTTTTTTAGAAAATAACACTGTTTGGAAAGAGTTTTGAGAAAATAATATAGGCTAAAAAAATATTTATAAAATAACACAATTTAACTACAACTATATTTTTAAATATTAATTTTGTACAAATTGAAAAAAAGAAGTGAAAAGAGTAAAAAGTGAGTGCATGTTATTGTAACACAATTGTTTGTTTGTTTTAATTTAGGGGTAGCTAAATAAATTTACTGTGAAAGAAGCTAAAAGACTAATATGCTCTTCATATAATTTGAAAATGATAATTAAATCATGAAGAAAAGGTTATCTTGTCTCTAATAACTAGTTTATTTTTTATTATTATTAAAAGACAAATTCATTATTATACTATTACAGTTAAAAGTTTATGTGAGTAGGTGTATAGTAATTGTTTTAATTTGTGTTCGTTAATACTCATCAAAAAGGAGGAAATTTCACTATCAAGTTGAAGCAACATGATATAGGGAAACTCGTAACTTTAATCCATTAATCTCACCTCACATCGACCTTTTGATTATTATTTTTTTGGATAAAATATACCTTTTGAATGTCAATCTAGCTGTAAAGGAAATTGAATATAACAAATAAATAAAAAATCTTATCAACAGAAAAAAAATATGAAAATAGTTGCAGACATTAAATTTTTAATTTTAAGTGATGTATGGAATGAGACTAAAAAATTAAATTGGATTGTTATAAAAGTAATTAGTATAAGATAAATTTTTAAAACTTTTAAGTTAAATTTGAAAAACTTTAAATTAAAGACTTAAATCCAAATAAAAAGAGATAGAAAATAATTAAATTACCAGTCATAGTAAAAAGGTAAAATTCACTATCTGAAAACACCAATTTATTGAAAGTATAGGGTTATAATGATTAACTCTATACAAACAAAATAAAAAATTAATATAATAAAACGGTACAAGATTAAATTTTAACACTTAATACCCTTGTACCAAATGTATGGTTCAGAGTATAATTGCCTTGACTTGAGAACCCATGTATCGCAATGAGATACATTTTATTTTGAAAGCTTTTTGTATTTTATTTTTGTCAAACCTCAAATTTTATTTTACAAGTTTAATGATTGTGTTATGGGTTTTAGTATAAGGATTGAAGTTGTGTTGGTCAACGTAAAATGGATGAGCAAAGTAAGATTTATCAAATAAAATTTAATGAACAAATATCTTCTTATATTCTATAAAAATATGAGGTTCAATTCATTAAAAAAAAAACTGTTTTATCATATTGAATTTGAATTAATAAATTATATTAATAATCTAATAAATAGAGATATCATAACAAAGGTATAATGAACCCAAAACAATTCATAAACAATTTTATAGAAGCATATGGATGCCTAAAGATTTCAATAATAATTTTTTAAAGCTTGAAAAGAATCATCAGGATAAAAAGTTGAAGGTAGATAGGTTATTTTAATATGTTATGTAGTAAATCGATTGGTTACATAAGGTATTATTATATTCATATATATAGATATATTATTAATGAAGGCTTGAATTATCTTTAATATTCATATAATATTAGATTGATAAATCTAATATTTAATTTAAGAATATAGAGTAAAGATAAAATTCATGGGATAAAAATAATTTTGAAAGAAAATCATAAAGTAATATGAAAATAATTCAAAGTCATAAAGACTAATATATATTATGTTCTCTCTTTTATGAAAGAAAAAAAAAACAGTTGTTCTCATATGCTAAGACATAAGAGATGTCTAGAACTAATATGTAAGTGTTTTTTATAAGATATTTATACTAAGCTGACCCGCATAATAATTTCATATAAATAGATCATTTATTCAAAGAAAAGGCTCGCATGACGGTTTTGTAAGTAATTCTTAAACTTGAGATCATTAAGTTCTCTTATATAGAAAATGATATGTTTTGATCTTATTACATGTTATCTTAATAAGATTGGGTTATACATAGTTTGAGTGATAAGAGAGGATTCATCACCCTAGATGAATTAAGAAAAAATCTGCATATGTTCTCAAATAATATTAAATGTTTTTTTCAAAGTGGTATGAGATTTGAAAAGAGATTTAAAATTTATTCAACCAATTAATGATAAGTATGTAGACAACAAAAATGATTTAACATGACAAACATACTTTATGTTTTAACGTTAAATGAGAACATTATTAATGAAATGATATTAATTACATTGAAAAGTCAGTCATTGAAAGATTAAGTTAAATCACTAATGATTTTTCTAATATTTTGGTAATCATGACATATTACTAGATTATGCACTTGACCTTCAAATATAAATTAATCAATTATTGAATAAATTATTTGATTTATTTAACTCTATTTAATTAAGAATTATAATTTATACTTGGGCCAACATATTACAAACTTAATGGGTCACAAATATTAAGAACCATTAATTAGAAACTAATTATGATGATTTAATTGAGTATATATTTTAGAAATGAATGACTAGAATATAATTAATATAAGATTTATATTATAAACCTAGAGAAATAAAGTAAGGACTTGATTGAGTTAATTTTTAAAATTATTCTTAATTAATATATGAACAATATTTAGGGGAAAATTAATATTTGTTTTTCAATTTATAGGATTTTTTAGATTTTTCTATAAATAGTAAGTTATACCTCTTATTTTAATAACTAGGGTAGTTGTTTGTTAGAAAAGAAAATTAAGTAAGTCATAGAATAAAAAGTTAGCACACTATATGGATTTATAAGGTTTCTCACAAGTGATTCATGTGAATTATTGTTGGAGATTGGACAATTAGATGACTTATGATTTTTGATAATATGAGAAAATGAAAATATAATTCAATTCAATATCGATTGAGTTATATCTCAAATAGATTTAAAGATCAAATAATTGCACAAATAGGAATAAATTGAAGTATGGGACCATATAAACACTATTGAAAAAAATAAAAACTATAGAGAAATAAAAAATTATTAGTTACCCAGAAAAAGAAATGGTCTAATGTATATGAATGCGAAACCGGAAATTATTGAGCTTCGTTCAATAAATTATTCAACTTTTTTATTTACTTTGACTCATCTCAAAATTAATTAGTTAGGTTTCTTATATAACATCTAATTTTTTTTTTGAAAATATATGTTTTTTTCCTTTCCTATCTAGGGGGGCGAAGTTGTAGGAATAAAATACCTTGTATTGATGGTTATGCTTTGTTTTGGTCTTTGTTGTCCTTTTTTGACATTCGAGGCATTAGCATGTAGATAGTATGCTTTAGATCAACTCAGAAAAAAAAACACTAAACAATTAAAAAAAAAAAAAATACTTGTGGCGGCCTATCCACCCTTTAATCTTAGAAAGACCAAATCACAATATAAAAAAAAAAAAAAAAAAAAGTATTATCCTTGGTACAAGGTCAAAGTATCCGAACCGGTTAAAATCCTACAGCAATCACTCTATATAAACAGGAGTAGATCTGCTCATTCACATCCCATAACATTAGAAAGACTACCAATCAGTTCAAAAATGGAAGATTTCCTGCAATACTCTGCTCTAGGGGGTGTCTTTCTTCTTCTTGTCATCGTCTTGCAACATGCAAGAAAGCACCGCTTGAAGCTCCCGCCAAGCCCACCAGCTCGCCTGATTCTAGGCCATCTTCCTCTCCTCAAACAACCCAAGGCCATCCACCGAACTCTCCACGACATCTCACAGAAATATGGTCCGATTGTGACTCTTAAGTTCGGGTTCCGAACTGTGATCATCGTAGCATCGCCGGCAGCCGTCGAAGAATGTTTCACCAAGAATGACATTATCTTGGCCAACCGTCCTCCCTTTCTAAATGGCAAGGTATTGAACTACAACTTCACAACCCTTGCGGCAGCACCATATGGCGATCACTGGCGTAATCTTCGTCGCCTTACTGCCATCGAAGTCTTCTCAGCAACTCGCCTCAACGCCTTTGCGAGCATCCGAAGAGAAGAAGTAAAGAATTTACTCCGTAGAATTCATAAAATGTGTGGAGATGGTTCCGCCGTGATAGAGTTAAGGACAATGCTGTTGGATCTTAACTTTAACATAATGATGAGAATGGTTGCAGGGAAGAAGTATTATGGTGAAGAAGTTGACGGGCTTGAAGAGTCGAGGAGATTTAAGAACATGATGCATGAGTTTTCTGAGTGTACTAGGGTGACAAATCTCGGGGATTTGTTTCCCATTTTGCAGTGCGTTGATTATGATGGATTTAAGAACAGGATGACTCAGCTGGGTAAAAGGATGGACGCTTTCTGGCAAGGTCTCATTGATGAACATAGAGTTGATAAGGATAGAAATACCATGGTTAGCCATTTGCTCGCTTTGCAGGAATCGGAACCTGAATACTACACCGACGAGATCATCAAAGGCATTATTCTGGTCAGTCTCAAATCTCACTCTGCTGGCCTATCTTCTTTCTCATATTTTGAATAAATACATAATAAAATGTTATCAAATTACATATCTTTCCGTATGTATGTATGTTTGCATGTCTGTATTCCAGCGGTTTCAAACTTTCTGATTTATGGTTGGTGATCCACTATTTTCTGCAGATGATGCTGGTTGCCGGGACAAAGACCTCTGCTATGTCATTAGAATGGGCATTTTCCAACATGCTGAATAATCCACATGTATTGAAGAAAGGGATGGACGAAGTGGACACCCAAGTTGGTCAAGACCGCTTGCTGGATGAACCAGATTTCTCTAATCTACATTATATTCAGTGCATCATCTATGAAAACCTGAGATTATGTCCACCAGCTCCACTCCTGGTACCACATGTGGCATCAGAGCGCTGCTCCCTTGGAGGCTATGATATTCCATCAGGTGCAATGGTACTTGTAAATGCATGGTCCATTCACAGAAACCCCGACGTGTGGGAGGATCCGTTAAGTTTCAAGCCTGAAAGATTTCAAAATGGCAGAGGTGATTCATACAAGCTCATGCCATTTGGGTTAGGAAGGAGAGGCTGTCCTGGAGAAGCCATGGCTCTCAGAGTGATAAACCTGGTTATGGGCCAATTGCTTCAATGTTTTGAGTTCACAACTGTTGATGGAAAGGAAATCGATATGACTGAAACGGCAGCAACCCTCATGGTCAAAATCACCCCACTGGAACTCATGTGCAAAGCTCGCCCAAACACTCACAACCTGCTCGCCTAGGACGCATGTCCACCCGGCCGGTGAGGTAAAAAGAAAGCAAAATCCTTTTCATCTGAATCCAGTTATTCCGGCGAGGAAATAAAGATGAGTGTGAGGACAATAAATGTACTGTTAATTCATATTCTAGTATTATTACTTTTCGGTATTGTATAATTCACAGAAATTTCCGATTCAAACTTTGGGACTTGGTGGTGTTAGGAGAACAAAGAAAACCGGCTTTGACTGCATACGTGTCTGTGAAATATAAATGGCAAATATTATATGATTTGTGAAAGAGTAGTAGATTTATACTTTTAAGCCTAATAAACCTGTTTCGAAAGTCAATGTATAAGCCGTTAGAATATGATTAATATAAGAGAATATAAAAGTACTCTATTAGAAATTAGTTGTTAACCAGGAAACTTTTTCATGTCCCACGCCCACACATAACATTACCTATCCCTAAAACAAAAGGTGGACATTTATAATATAACAAAGGAGAGGTGGAGGAATTTTAGGGATTTCAAAAATTTAATTTAATTTTTTCATGTCTAAAAGTATATTAATCATGAATTTCATACAATCTTAGTTTTTAGCTGTATAAGGTTAGTGCTCTTGGGTCTTAAATTACCATGAGGATTTAAGATTAAAATTATTCTAAATATTATTGATGAATATCTTGTGTTTTTCTATGATTAAATTTGATTATTGATGACTGAAATTCTATATGATACACATCATATGTTTTTGGTTTTAGATATAATGCTAGAGATTAATTTATGATGGATTTATGACTAATTAACTAAAATAGTATAAATATCTAATTTTTAGACTCGTGTTTTATTATTTTTTATTTATGATGAATTATCCTTGGCGAACATTTTCTTAAAGTAAACATTAAAACTTTTTTCTCTCTCTATGTTTTATTTTCCATCAAATTAGCAGATGGAAAACTTTCTTTATAATAGTATTTTTATTTTAAGTTAAGGCCATCAATTCATAGATATTTTTAGTGAAGTCTATCAATCTTATCTCATAAGGACATTCTATGTCAAAAGATCAATGGATTCGTCACTTAGTTATTTGGATTAGATCATTAGAAATACCTCAACTCATTAATTTTATCAAAGATTCAAATGTTAGAGACTAATTGCATTAAAAAAATATTAGCACCGTAGTTAAAAAAATTGTATTGTATAGTTTTGAATGTGATATAAATGTTTTGATTGATACAATTTATTCATTAATAATGAGTGTTTTGCTCAGAACATAAAAATAACTAGCTGGTGGCTTCGATAGTAATGAGAAAAAGGAAGGTGATGAGTGTTTTTTTTTTTTTAATGAAAGAGGCTGGACTTGCTTTATGGGTTTAGTGTGACAGTGGAGGCTTATAGTTCAATTGGCTGGGGGGGGTTAAGGGAGTATGACCGAGAATGGGTAGAAAAAGATATGATGGCTGAAGGAGATTGATTTCTTGCTGGGGGGACAACCTTACTGGTAAAGATGGGTGGGTTTTGGGATAAGAGGTAAAATATATTTTATTGTTCTATTGACAGGGATGATCTTTCGATATTTTTTCATATTTGTTTTTGGAGGAAGTATCATCTTATGGATCCAATATAAATCGATTGTACGAACTCTTGAACATTTTGATTGAGAATTTGCAGACAACCCACTGTATTTCAATTGTTAGATGCTTGTAATCAATTCTGAGCACTTGAACACTAGAGTTTACAACCCATTGTATTTCAAATTTTTTTATTTTGCGTTTTTTTCTTGATTAATGGTTTTTGGTATTTTCATTCCTTATTATTTAATTTAATTTAATTTAATTTAATATTTGATTCCCGACAAAGGAATCGACCACCATCATGTCCTAGGTCATGGGTTGGATGGAATGATCGGAGTTGGTTGATCAGATTTTATTGTGCAATAAGTAAAAAATACATTATTTTGATAAAAACAAATAATGGCAAAAAAATCAATTGGTTTTGACATTATTTTGATTATTTTATTTTAATTCTTCAACATTTGATTAAAACAAGCACATGAATTATTATTATTTTTTATCTCCATGGTGTTAGTTGTTTCATTAACACCTTTTTTTTATGTTCATCTTTAAAATACATTTTCTTTACCATTCTATGAGTATCTTGTTAAAAATCCAAATAAAATACATCTTTGATGGAGTCGCCAAACTATAAGCAATTGATCTACAAGGGTGAATCTTTTTCTTCTAGGAGCATCTTCCTACCATCTTACTTTAAGAACAAAATATAGAAAAACAGATTTTGGTGCAATTATTTATTATTAACAAATTGTTATATTCTCATTCTAGACGATATTGGTGGCCACAGAATTATTATTTTTAGAGTTTAAAATAAAACTCAGAATCTTCTGAAAATATCCAATTAAAATAAAATTTGATGGAAAAGAACGTGTCCATTTACCAGTCAAGTTGCGGAATTTCTACTGGCTCCCAAATGTCAACGCCTCATTTTGACAGGACTCGATTTCATATTATAAATAAACTTGTCTTTTACTCCTGTAATCCACTTGATATTTTCCCCCATTTGTTCCCTTCTCATAAATTTTATTTTTTAATAAGGGTTTCTTTCTCAGCAGGGCTGCGAATTTTTTTATTTTATTTTATTTTATGAAAATAACATTGTTTGGTAAGAGTTTTGAGAAAATAATATAGACTAAAACATATTTCAAAAATAACACAATTTAACTACAACTATATTTTAAATATTAATTTTGTACACAATTACTATTATCGATCAATTAATTCTAGATGTTTAGTCAAAACAAAAACACGTGTTTTTTTTGTAAATTAATTAACATGAACAAAAATCATCCCAAAGTTTTATAAATATTTGATGGCTAAAGGATTAGAATTATGATATAATGATTAAACTTGAGTTTAATTCAGACTAACCTATCAAACCCATGATTTAATAAAATTAAAAAAAAATAATACACAACCAATCTAAGTATGAAATTAGTAAAGCACTTTGATTTTTTTTAAGAAAATAAAAAGAAACAGAACAGAAACAGAAGTATTTTTCTTGGAAGTTTAGGTAGCAATCATCATGGCTTTAGAGTGTGTTTGGCATTGCTTTTACTTTTGCGATTGAGGTTGGAAAAAAACAGTTTTAAAAAAAGCGTTTTTACTGCAGTTCAAAATAAGCTGTGAAGTGTTTGGTTAAAACTGTGGTTGAGTTGAAGATTGAAAAAAAAGCAGTTTTAAGTGTTTGGTTACCAAGCTTTTCATATTGCTTTTAACTTGTGAAATTACTTTAAAGGGCATAGAGTAATATACTAATTATCTTTTTAAAAATATTTTTGTTTAAAAATATATTAAATATTTTTTTTAAATTTTTCGTCTTTATATCCAAATTATTAAAAAACACTAAAAAATATTAATTTAATATATATATATATATATATATATATATATATTCAAAAATAATTTTAAAATGCATAAACATACTTTAATTTAAATAAATATATATTTATTTATATTTTAATTGAGTTTTTAGATTTTAAGATTATTTTAATATTAAAAAATATAATAATAGTAAACCATATATTATTACTCCCCCCTCTCTTTCTTTTCCAGAACCCCACCCCTCTCAAATGCCCCTCTCTTCTCCAGATCCAACCCCCCCCCCCCCCCCCCCCCCCCCCCGCCCCTCTCTCAAATCTTCTTTATTGAAACCTCAAACACTCTCTATCCGTATTTAACCATTATCCGTATGAAATTGTCATCTAATTTCTAAGGCTAATTTCGATCTTAAACTTGTGAGGCCAAGTTGGAAGCTTAAAATAGCGGCCCAAGAAATTAATTAGTAGAAGATTTGAATATAATTTAACAATACTATTCAATTAATCTAAAACTATATATTTTAGTCTCATCATTTACAATCCATTTATAATTTTGTCTCTACAATAATTTCATGTTTTTCCTCCTATCATCTAAATTTTTCCTCTTTTGAAATATAAGAAAAAGGATATAGAAAAGATGAGAACTCTTGGTAAGGAAAGCAAGCTATTTTGAAAAACAAAAACCATTAAATCAAGGTTTGTTATGGTATGTTTGGTATTGTGATTGCTGTTATGGTTGAAGTTAAAAAAAAAACTTCCATGAAAAGCACTTTTAGTTGCGGTTCATAACTAAAAATTGATGTGTTTGGTTAAAACTGTGGCTGAGTTTGAGGTTTAATGAAAAACAATTTCGTGTGTTTGGTTATTATGTTTTTCATTTAAATGACAAATACACACACACACACAAATTTATATATATTATTTTTTAAATATTGTAGATTTAATAATCATAGTAACATAATATAATTAATAATTCAAGTAAATTGGACATTTCTTTTTATTCTCTCATCAAACTACTTGCAATGTCATCACGAATAAGACTTCTCATGCTAGACCACATTTCTCTCTTTCTTCGCAAACCTAGAAACTCAATAGCAAAGTTATAAACATCATCATCAAATGACAATCTAGTAATTCGACCATCACCATCTTTAAAAAAAATATTAATCAGAAAGTAGCAGACAGAAACTAATAGAGGAAAAAATAAAAGGAAGGAAGAAATTGAAGCGACCTGAATCGGCATAATGAAACCACTCTTGATACATGTTTTTCTGGTCTTTAGAGCAGGAACCAATGGCGTCTATAGATATTTTTATTCTCTTGAAAATATCACAAAAATATATCACTCTTAAAACGAAACCAAATAAATTTCTTATTTCCGATTGGAAAAAAATAATATCAATCTAAAGGTGAAAATATTAAAAAAAATGTTTTTTTAGGTTTCTTTGTTTTCTTAATTGCTTTGCCCCGGTATGGGACAAAGACCTCCTCGCCGACGCAAATGGTCCCTTTGAGTTAAAGATGGTGAAAGAGAAGCAGGTATCACTCACCGACACAGTAGGAGTTCAGCATCAGAAGCAGCTTCTTTCTGCTTTTCTAAAACAATGGTTGCAGATAACTTTTAGTTGGGTCCCATATAAACTGAGTTTTAAAGATAACCAAACAGCTGTAACATCAGTTTTTTTTCAACCTCATCCACAACAACAATAACAAACACCCACTTAATGTAATGTAGGTGAAGAAACTTAAAAACCAAATTCATTAGAATAAGTGAGCATAGTATCATTGATACACTTATGTTATTATATCTTTTTAGTATCTTGTTGTTAAAATTATTATACATGTTTTAAATTTTACAATAGTTTTCCTTAACTTGGGATGAGTCATTGAAGCTAATAAGTCCAAAACCTAATTACATTACAAATCCAACTTGAATAAGGAATTCTAATGGGATTGACTAGTTAGAGCAAATATACCTGGACCTTGAAGCAATACTTGGATCATATCTAGTGTTACAAATAATGTTTTTGCACAATTCAATGTAGGATGGAAACTAAACATTTCAAACCTTTTATCTATATATATGATAGGCGTCGAACTTAAAATCTACCAACAAACTAACACAAATCCAATTGAATCTTTCCATGCTATAATACTTACATGACAACTTATTAATGGAATGGAAAAGGTCCCCTATAAAAAAAAAAAAAAAAAAAAACTATCTTGAAAGTCAATGTATAAACCATTAGAATAAGATTAATATAAGAAAATCTAAAAATAGTCTATTAAAAATTAGTTGTTAACCAGGAAACTTCTTCATGTCCCACACTTACATATAACATACCCTAGCTCTAAAACAAAAGGTGGACATTCATAATATAACAAAGGAGAGGTGGAGGAATTTTAGTGCTTTCAAAAATTTAATTTTCTTTTTCATGTCTAAAATTATATTAATCATGAATTTCATACAACCTTAGTTTTTAGTTTTAAAAGGTTACTACTCTTGGGTCTTAATTTATCATAAGGATATAAGCTTAAAATTATTCTAAATATTATGGATGAATATCTTGTCTTTTTCTATGATTAAATTTGATTATTGATGATTGAAATTCTATATGATAAACATCATATGTTTTTGGTTTTAGATCTAATGCTATAGATTAATTTATGATGGATTTATGACTAATTAACTAAAGTAGCATAAGTATCTAATTTTTAGACTCATATTTTTTATTATTATTTATGATGAATTATGCTTGGGGAATATTTTCTTAAAGTAAGAGTTAAAACCGTTTTTCTCTATGTTTTATATTCTATCAAACCAACCAGATGGAAAACTTTCTTTAAAGTAATATTTTTATTTTAAGTTAAGGCCATAAATTCAATGATATTTTTTTTAATTAAAGTAAAGCTTATCAATCTTATCTCACATGGACACACGATGTCAAAAAGCAAATGGAGTTGCTACTTAGTTATTTGGATTAGGATCACTAGAAAAACCCTAGTGTAGTAATTTTATCAGAGATTCAAATGATAGAGACTATTGAGTTAAACAAATATTAGCATCGCTAATACGACTTAGTTAAAATAAATTAAACTGTATAGTTTTGAATGTGGTTTAAATGTTTTGATTGGTACAAATTATTTATGTGAATGAATCTAACTTATAGATTTTTATTTTGGGCTCGTTTTCCGAAAATAATGTTTTATAAAAAGAATCCTTATATATACTCTAATAGAGTTTATCTATCTTGAAAGACATGAATTTTCACAACTCGTACATCTTGGTAAAAAAAGTATCGCAATTAAAAACTAATAAAAACTCATAATAATTCAAGAAATTTTTTTATCATTTTTTTAGATATTTCAATATCATTCAATTGGCTGGGGGGTTAAGGGAGTATGATCAAGAGTGGGTAGAAAAAGAGATGATGGTTGAAGGAGATTGATTTTCTTGTTAGGAGGATAACCTTATTGGTAAAGATGGGTGGGCTTTGGGATAAGGTGTAAAATATTTTTTATTGTTCAATTGACAAGGATTTTTTTTTATTATTTTATTTCATATTTGTTGTTGGAGGAAATATCATAGGATGGATCAAATATAAATCGAGTGTACGAACTCTTGAACACTTTGAGAATTTGCGGACAACCATTGTGTTTCAACTGTTAGATGTTCGCAATCAATTCTGAATACTTAAACACTAGAGTTTACAACAATGTTAGATCAAATATAAAATCTTACAACTCATCTTAATAAAAAAATACGAACAACTCAATGTTGATTATCAAGAATTTTGTTGTATAGTAATAGAGACAAGATCATAGATGAATGATATATGTGCACCCCCTAATTGAACTCAATGTCGATTATCAGGAACTTCGCTGTATAATAATACAGGCAAGATCATAGATGAGTGATACATTTACACCCCGTAATTAACCCCATTATCTTAGCAATGACCATCCTCCTTCTTTAACTCTATTTCTTTTATTTTATTTTATTTGTACAAATATTTAAATTATATATGAAGATAATAATTTTTTATATATTTGATTTTTATATTATTTAATCATTTTATATGAAGATAGTACTACCGATAGTTGAAAAAGAATTACAAGAAATTTCATTATTATTGTTAACTCACCAATAGAATAAGTTCTTCGATCTATTCTAGAAAGTTAAAAAAATAATTACTGAAAATATCATCATTATTGTTAGCTCATAGACGACATTACAAATAGCATTTTATCGAGGATATGTACTGTTTTCGACAAAATGAAATAGGTAATTTATTTATTTTTACACGTTTTTTCCATCTATAATTTCATCAGTAAATTTATTTTTGATAAACTCGTCATATTCCGATGGACTCTTCGTGTAGATACCAGCAAAAAAAAAATGATCGGTCGGTAAAATCATTAAATCTGGTTTGTGTGTGCGAGCATGTTTATCTATGAAAGCAACGCGTAGATGGTGGTTGAAAGAAGTCGTCTCAACTTTCCAAGCATAAGCAAAAACCATCCTTATCCAAGAAAATAAAACTTGAAAGAAAATTCAAGAAATCAAACCCAGAGATGGGTTTGGTCCTTCCCTCAGTGCAGATCTAACAACTCTCACTTCGATTTGGCTTGGATGAAACAAACACCTGATCGTCTTCTGGGCTAGGAGTCCAATCGTTCGTTGCAGGGTTACTTTTGAAACAAGAGACCAGTCTGCCTCCTGCTGCAGCACCTGACAATTGAATTCCATATCCATTTTTTTCATCTTCTTCTCCTCCCACCACCTTTATAAACCCACTTCCTGTCTGCTCATTGACCCAAAAAAAAAATATAAGCAAAGGTACATCTGGAATTAAATATCACCATACAATTCAATCAAACACACTCAAAGATTGATCTGTACAGTGTGGTGTTGCTTGTCAATAGAATCCAACTCGGTGTAGTATTGGGTCTCCACAAATTCATCCTGCACCAGATTGGCTCCCTCTACAGACAATAAAACCTGGGCATGGAAGAATATGTTCTATATATATATCTCACCTGTTACTGTTAGAGAAACCAGCATACAAAAAAAAAAGTTGAGAGAAGGTAACATACAGGAGATTGAGATTGAAGAGATCGAAGCTTGTCGAGCTCAGGAATATTGTTTTGTTCAACGTTAGAAAGCGACGAGGTTGGTGTTGGTGTGGTGTCGGATTCACTTCTGCTGGGCTTGCTAGGTCGTTTGGGGACCATGGAATCGAACTGAGCTCTAATTTGATTGGTAATTTGGAGCTGGTGATCTGCATCCACCACATCGTCGCTCCGGCTTGGTTTAGTCATCGTCCACTGTCCCACCATGATTGGTTTCTTTCTTCTGATCCTTTACCTCCCGTATAAAAAGATTAAAAACCCCCAAAAGGAAATGAAAACCAGGGGCAATGCAAAGAAAACCGCTTTAGATTTTGGTTTGAACTATATTAAAATAATATTATTTTAAAAAAAATATATCTGCTTCTGATATTATTACATCAAAGTATATATAAAAAAACTAATGAAAAATGAAAAACAAAATAAATTAATTCTTTTTAAAAATATTTATGAAACGCCATTATTAAATAAGAGACTAATATTGATCTAATTAATGGCTCCAAAATTTTAAAGATGGTATTCGGTTTCTAGCTGGGCTAGAGTATAATGGGTTTGCTCTTTTAAGCAGTTGGTTTTGTGGGCCTTATTCATTCAAAACCATCTTAAATTGTTGTTAAGTTCACACTTGGTGGTTTTTTCTATTAGAAATAAATTTAATTTACAACACAACTCAATTGGATTGGATTGAATTTTTACGTAAAAAATCGATTATGTTTCACCTAGAATTAGTATGATAGTAGGGAACCTATCACCTTTTACTATCTTTCATTTATTGTGATGATGATGATTAACCTTTAACACAAATCTAACTTTCAAACTTTTACTTTTAAAATAATTAAAGATAAACTTATAAATAATAATAAAATTCCTTTTATAGTTTTTAATTCCTTATTTTTCAGTATATTTTTTAAAATTTCATAAAAAAAAGATTTGATAGAATTAAAAACTGAACATTTGGGAGTGAAATAATAATAAAAAGAGAGAGGCTAAAATAACAATTATGGGATAAAAAAACTAAAAGAATCATGAAACTAAGAGATATAAATGATAATGAATATTTCATATATTTAATCAGTTAGTCGCATGTAATACTGATTTTAATGTTAGTAAATGTTTTATGTAATCAATCAGGTGGTTACACGCAGTACTCATTATGTTCATGTAGAACATATTTATTAAGATTACATATGGTTTTAGCCAAGAACTAATATAATGGTTTTAAGTATATTAATTTGGTAAGATTTGTGTTTTGAAACAGAACCGTGATAACTTCTCCATAGTCTATTTTTTTCTTTTTCCATAGAATTTGGTTCTTTATGTTGTACTTGGATTACATGCTTCAAAATACAAGTCCTTGAAAATTAAACAATATAAAATCTAGAAACTTCAAATTAATAGTATAAGGGTACATCATATCGATGTAACTTGGATATGATCCTATGCAAGGTTGTCAAACTCGTTTTTTTGACACGGAATTGTCATTTGAACTCGGATCATATAATCGTAAATAAGATATTTCCGTACAAAAATTGTAAAGTCACAAGTAAAATTGTTTTGGTAAAAAAATTATAAAATCATAAATAAAATATTTTCGAATACAACACAACACAACAAGATTCCTAATGCCGTGAATGATGATTCTTAAGAGATTACTTGAGTTTTAAATGGAGGGAAGATGAGTATTAAAGCTATTTTATTGGTGGGCTATGGTATAGATATCTTAATGGATAAAAGCGAAGTTGACGAGAAGAGCTGATGATTAACATACTAATGAAGATGAGTTTTGATAATCAATCGATATCATAAGGAAAAATAGCAAACATGAAGTCATGAGAGTACATGGACTGCCCTTTCAAAAACTTCACTTTCTTGGAGCATATTTTATATGGAAGCAATATCAACCTAGCAAAGGGAGCCCTAGAAAAGGAAGCTCCTCTACGCCTTTACCCAGCGAGGATGCACAGAATATTTTCCAACTTGTTACACTCACCAATTAGCAATAAACTGGGAAACAAATTCATCTAACCTAGCAAATTGCTTCTTTTCTTAGACATAGCAGTACAGATAAAAGTTTATGAAGATTCGTCTGACTGCAAAATAGCCAATCCTATCAAACATCAGGCGAGGTAACACATCCCCAAATCAAACCATGCTCTGCTATTCTGATACCGGTTCACACTTCACAGGATGGATCACAAGTTTTAATCCAGCATATTAAGAGTGATGGAGACAACTATTTAATTAGAGGAAGTGCCATACCTTGGTTCTAAATGATTTGATGACTGAAATAAATCTAATTGAAATCTAATTGAAATCACAAGTTCTTGTCTAGAAATCTTCTTTCCTGCAATAAATCTAATTGAATTTACTCACTCTGTGAGCTCTATAATACTTGATAATCAACCTGGTCGTAGTAGGAGGTAAGAACTTTGAGAGAGAAGAAATAAGAGAAGGAAATGGCATCCAAGGAGAAGTTGGCGTCCTCATAGACTCGGGAGTTCTAAAGTACCCTGCACAATCAAACAACCAGAACCATATGATTACAATTCAAAAATTGTCAATAAACAACTTCCCAAGGTAAGTACATCATCAAAAAATAATTTTGTAGATGAACCACCTTTCAAGTTAGAAGGAGCCCTGAAACTTATCACATACTAGAAGGATTACCATGACACTGGCCACCAAATCTTAGAAAGGCCGACGACAGTGATGTCGGTGACGACCGACGAGCTTGCTGGGATTAGTAGTGCTGAGAAGAGAGGAGTAAGGGAGGAGAGGAGTGAGGACGACAAGAGTAAGAGGACAAGAGAGGAGCAAGTCGAGAGTGGAAGTGAGAACTGAGAAGAGAATTGCAAGTCGAGAGTGGAAGTGAGAACTCAAAAGACATTAAACAGACCGGGATCATAAAATCAGACCGATCATGTCCGATTTTATGATTTTAATTGGGTTCGATTTTTTAACCTGATTTTACAAGTTTTATAGTTTCAACTCGTAAAATCATACGATTTTAGAAGTTGATCCACGAGTTTGATGATATTGATCCCATGTATGTTGGCCTTTGTATTTATTAAACTCTAGGTTCATAAATATCCTATTACCCTATAATATACCATGGATAAACTATGCTCAGAGGTTCATTTATTTCTAGGTTATTTTGAATTATTCTATCATCCATATCTTGTGATGATGAATTCTCATAATTAAGAAATTTATTTTTTGAACTATATTTAACTACTTTTATCATTAAAAGTTTTCCTCTGTTAAATTTGGTTGAAATAGAAGATTATTCCAAGTAATGAATTATTTCAACCAACATGGCTCTTTCATATGTTTTTTAGGATCATTCCTCATATGATTTAACTCTTTTTCAACTTTCTCATATAAATGGTTCTTAATCAAAATACCACTTGTTTGGAAATATTATTCATATAACAAAATTAGAAATCACTTTATCATTTCATTTTATTATTTTGGTATTAAATTTTTCATTGACAGCTTCCATAAACTTGATCATTCCTTTTTAAGATATTTTATTCAAGTTTTGTAGTTTTTATACTTCATGCTCACTTTTTTCACCATTCTATCTCTTCGTAACTTTGGACTTTAAAATGGCATGAGTTGGTCTCTTATTCATTAATACAATTCCATTATAATGGAACTTCAATCATCTTTGTCGTAATCCAATTTGGGGTTATCTCCAAATATATCCAAAACTATAAAAAAATAAAAATGAAAGGGACTAATGTTGGTAGGAAAAATTAAGTGGAAATATAGACATTGTCGAGAGCCTGATTGTCTCTTTTGTGCCCAAAAATAAAGGAAATACAAATTCAAGGATAAATAAATTAATACTGGATAAATCTGCGTAAAAATTAAGCTGAAAATCATAATTATATTTTGTATAGGTTAATTTGATTTAATTGTGGGCCAATTCAAACTATAAATATGTTTAGAAATTAATTTAGGGTCCAATCGAAGGATTAAGTTAAGTGCAAGGACTTATTTATACTTTAAATTAGTCAAATTTATTTTATTAAGGGCTTAATCAATGAAAAAATCAAGTTCTTGAACTTAATTCGTGTTCAATTGAGAAGATTGGAATTTTCAGAGACCGAATTGAATTTTTCCAAACCAATTGTGCGAAGTCATGGGTCAAATTGAAGACAATTAAGAGTTTAATGGTCAATTGAGTGTTAAATCACACAAATCAGAAGTCAATGCTCAAAATAAAAAAGGCATGCAAAAGCTAAGGTTACTGTTGAAATTTTGACGGGGATACAATTGCACAAAATTAAAAGTTTAAAACCAATTGTAGGTGCAATTGGAACAATTACAAATTGATGGATCAAATCGGATTTTCACCTTAACGAAATCATTCAAAACCTGCAAGCGTGCCTGCACTGTTCAGGAGGTGGCAACCCATCACTGCACACAATGGCAGCCGAATGGTTGTCTCTTCACCTATAAATAATGTACACGGACCAGTGAATGGGAGGGGGAATCGAACAATTACGAAAAAATAACCAACAACCACATTGTCTTCCCCAGCTCTAGCGACATCATCATCTCTTCACCTGCAGCCGACAACGACTAGGACAACAACTCCCTCTCTTTCCTCCGACAGAGCCATGGGAGCAGCAACTCTCTCTCTCCCTCTCAGTCGGTAGCTCTCTCTCTCTCAAATCACTTGCAACTGACTCTCTCTCCTCTAGCAGCAGCTCCCGGCAAGCACCACTAGCTACTCCTTCGACACTGGTGGCTCCTCCCCTACATCAGCAGCTACCCAACAGGCTAAGCTTTCTTCACAAGCGCTGGTAAAACAGCGGCAACACGCACTGGCACAAACCACCAGCAGCTTTTGGCGGCTATCCCACCCACCACAGACCACCATTTTCGATGCAATCACCAAAGGAATAACCACTTCGGTCACCTCTACCCGACGAAAATGACAGGTACATCAGTCATCACACTCCATTCACCACCTTGTCATTGTTCCCCATTGTGGTGAACGGTTCACTCCCCGTCCCACTGTTCTACATGTGAAAAGTGGGACTTACGCCACTATTCACGTGTGGAACACTGGGCTGGACGGGTGGGCCCTACCTAACCTGACCACCCGGAAATGAAAGGGCCTATTGGCCCACCTGGGCTGGAGACCAGTCCCAAAAAATGGGCCTATCAGCCCATCACAACTAGGTAGTCAGCCCACATAGAAAAAAAATATAAAATCTACATTCAAGAAATTTTTTTCTTAAAAAAATTATAAACAAAAAATATGTTGTTTTCATGCATACGGTCGAATTCCAAGTTTTTCCGAGCATATTTTTCATAAAAAATATATGTTGCTTCTTCTGCATGCTTTAAATGAAAATTGGATATCGTAACCAGTTTACGATTATCCGTTGAAATTTGGACAAAATATCAAAATAATTTAACAATTATTTTGTTTTAGCTATCGCGGTGTAAAATTATATTGTAAAGTACACTCGTAGATAATTAAAAACGTGTTTTCAAAATGCAGTGTAAAAAAATTTTTTTTGTTAGTTTTCAACTCCCAATAAAGTAGAGACTCTCTTACAAAGAGAGATCTACCTTAAGCTTTAGGAAAGACCAACAAATAAAATTGACTTAGGAAGAACAATCAAACAACAATGCAGCTTACCTTAGGTAGGGTGCACTGGGGGTGATGCATCTTCCCCTTGCACAACAAGTCCCCTTACTCAGACTCTCGCAGACCAATAGGTTTTCTACTGATATTAATACTTAAGATTTATATTCGTAATAAAACACACTCGTTTTACCGCGCGCCGTTCTCTCCCTCCTGGGATGGCAGGGCACGAAGCGCGAAAAAAATATCGTTGTGACAATCTTCATCTTAATTCTATGGTCTTCTTAATTTATTTAAAAAGACTCTTAAATCTTTTTAAAGCATTGTATCAATTTCTTCCATTTTTCATTCAAAGAGTAAATATCTCTCTTTTATAGTTATAACCTACTTCCTTTATCTTCTTTTTTTATGTTTTTTATTTCCTTCATATTAAATCATGTTTTCCCTCTACATAATAGTCATTGATCATTTGAATAAGATTTGAAACTCTTTTTTTAAAATTTCATTCCACTTTGACCAATGATTTCTCGGTGAATACAATTTGAGAACAAGTGGAGCATTTTTTTTCTAATTTATCTAGGGTGATGAATCATCTCTTAATCACTCAAGTATCTTTATATAATTCATGTTATCTGTTTTTTCATTATCTCAATTAAGATAACATGTATTGGGATCAAAGCATAACATTGACATAACTTAGTGATTTAAAGTCTAAGAATTATTTACATAATCATCACATGAGCCTTTAAATAGATAAATGTGATATCTTCATATAGAATTCTCATACGAGCAAGGTTGTCAAAATCGCGATTTTGACACGAATCGGAAGGGGCTTCAAAAAATCGGATCATAAGATCGGATCGTAAAATCGTAAGATCGTACCCGAATTTGTCCGTACAAAAATTGTAAAATCACAGCTAAAATCGTGTGAGAAGAAAAATCGTAAAATCGTATGTAAAATATTTCTGAATACAAAATAGCATAATTATGGACATAAAACTTAATTAGTTTAGGTTCATACATGATGTAAAATAACTTCAAAACACATTACAAAATAATTATGTCCCTAAAAGTGCATAAGTTAAAAACTAACAAATTTAAAACAAATCTTCAGCTGGCGTACAAGTAATTGTATATTTTTTTTATGATTGTTGTATTTGAAATTAATTAATGTTATTTATTATCTTAAATTAATAGAATTTTTTTAAAATTATTTTTTATGCTAACTATTTTTTATGCTAATTATTATTATTATAAACCTTATTATTATTATTATTATTAATATTAATATTAATATTAATATTATAACCCCTCCCCCGTATATATTATTATTATTATTATTATTATTATTAATTTATAACAAGTTAACAACCCTGAACCCCCCCCGTAGAAAGTTAGTATAAAAGGGCCCTTTTACTAACCCTAAATGGCTAAATCCTTAATCTTCTTCTTCACGCCGCCGCCCACCTCATCCATCATCTCCCTCATCCTTTTCTAACCCTAAATCCTTAATCTTCTTCTTCACGCCGCCGCCCACCTCATCAGTCATCTCCCTCATCCTCTTCTCCTTTACTCTCTTCCTCCTCATCCTCTTCAATGACTATGAAAAAGAAAGATTAAAGTGAAGAGCGAAGGCCGAGAAGCTGGGATCGTGAAATCAGACCGATCCGGTCCGATTTCACGAGTCACCCGATTTTGACCGAGTTTGACCGGTTTTGATTTTTCTTTCCGGTCCAACCAGGTTTCTGAGCCAACTCGTACGAGTTTGCGAGTTGACTCGCGAGTTTGATTACCTTGCATACGAGTCAATTCAATATACATGTCTAATAACAAATATCTACATATTAGTTCTAGATATATTTTAGACCTTGACTTATAAAAACAATTGTTTCCTTTCATAGAGAAAAGAAACATAATATCTACTAGTCTTTATGGTTCTACTAAATGTCTAGTATTTAAGAGAGTATTGATGAGTAATATTTTTAAGAAAAATGCTTTGAAGCAATAAAAATATCATAATCATAACAACTTTATAATTTTCTTTATAAAGCATTATGTACCATGGACTTTGTCTTTGCTCGAGATTCATAAATCAAATATTAGATTTATCAATCTTATATTATATGACTATGAAAGACAGTTTAAGTTTTAATTAATATTAAATATGTATTTACATTAATATAATAATACTATGTGTAACCAATCAATAAACTACATATATATTAAACTAATAATTAACATTTTTCTTTCTGATTGATAAGATTAAGTTGGTGCATATAAACTAAATTTTGGGATTCAAATGATAAATTGCCTTACATGGATTTGTTAATTGAAAGGGTGAAGTGTAAGTATGTGCGGAAAATATATTTAAGTATATGTCTAAAAAGAGACATGCATGATTAGATTATTCTTTTGAGCTAGATTTCATGTATTAATTTAATTATTGTATGCTATTTTATTTTTCTTCTTAACTTTTTTACATCAACAATTGGGTAAAGTAAATCATTGTAATTATATTAGTATCATTTTTTTCAATTTCATTCTTGAAACATTTTTTTCTTCAATTACAATCTTTTATAATGAAATTAATAACCAACTTCTAAGAATTTGCTAAGAAAAGAAAACCTTCAACATAGGAGGATTAAAATATAAAATAAGGAGAAATCACATTATTAGTCTCAAATTCATGCAAAAGTACTTTTTAATCCATCTATTTTTCTTTTTCTTTCTTTTTAGTTCCTATGATTTTTAGAATTCAAGTTTTGGTATAAAGTTTTATTTTATTTATTTTCACTCTCTAGAAGTTAAAGAGGAAAGAGAAAGACATCAATCTGCAACAAAAAAAAAAAAGTCATTTGATTGATAGCATTTTGATGACAAAAGTAGTTGATCTTAGTATTAACAAGTTTCGTTCGATGAGGAAAGGTGTCATCGAAATATTTTTGAACTTTTTATCATGCCTGAATAAATGCCTGTTTGGCCAAGCGGTGGAAACGCTGGTTGGCCAAATTTTGAATTTTTTTTCATTTTAAATTAAATTTGTTTGGTGTTTTTAGATCATTTTGATGTGCTGATGTCAAAAATTATTTTTTTTAAAAAATTATTTTGATATATTTCTAAAGAAAAAGCACTTTCAAAAGCAACCACAACCACACTCACAAACATGCTCTAAGTATATCGGGGTTAAGAGAGAGATGTTTTGAATAATTTAATTTTGAGTGCATGGACTGCTTTTGGGCCTATTGGGTTGATGTTCAAAGGGTGTAGGTGAAAATGGATTGAATATACCCCCCCGCCCCAGTTAGTTCATTTATCAATTTAGATTCTTCGAGGGTGAAATTCAGACAACTGAAATAACAGGGATCGAAATAAAATGTTTCTTCACCCAAATAAATAATAATTAATCCAGCTAGACCTGACAAGACGTCAATTGAAGCAACCTTATATGATAAAAAAAAACAGCAGCGGTGGAAGAAACTAATTCACAGTGACATATCGGTATTGCTAAAATTAAAAAAAGAAAAAAAGAAAAGAAAAAAAAAAGCAACTGGTGCTGCTGGTAAACAACTGGACCGGATAGGACTAGGACTCGACGGAAAGGTTGTCTGATGCCTCGGAGACAATGACTGATTCCATCGTAACAGTGGATAACACCTTTTGACTTCCTACTCAAAGAAGTTCATGTGGATAAAGACTATGTCTCGGTCCAGCCACGGAGTTTCAGGTTTGAGCTACGGAGAATGTAACAGGCTTTTGTGGGGGAGACTCATCGTAGACATGGTCCGAAACTTTCGAGAGAGATTGGCTTCTTTTTTCTTAAAATTTGTTTTCTGCATTCAGACTTTGAAGTAGAAACGTATTAAATTCCTCTCTTAGCTGATGAAACAGAACAAAAGCTAGCTAAATGTAACTCTTTGGTGATTTTTTTAGCATAATTAAATTTTATTTGTTCATTCACAACAGCTATCTAACAACATCAAAGAATTTCCACGAAACATGGACTTATAGCCAGCCTAATACTCTGTAGCTACTACTTACATAGAACTAAAAATGTACAAGACATGATGATTAGTGCCCGGGGCCTTCCCGGCTAGGTCCAGAGGAAGTCAGCTTATACACCTGCTGGCCATGTTTATCGCCACCGGCGTCTTTGACGGGCGCTGAATCTTTCACGGTGATCGACACAGAACCAAACCCATGGTCATCAATATCAGCGGGTTCATGGTGATCGTTGGTTTCGTTCGTTCTTCCAGATCGAAGGGCTCTACAACTGATGAGATTTGGCTTCGTAACAAGTAGGATCATGAACAAGATGAACAGCACCAAACTGATGCTTCTCATTGTTTGGTATGTTAGTTTGTGTTTCTTAGCTCTAATATAACTCCACCTTTGCCAGCCCTTGAAATATTCTGTTGAGACCCAAAAAGAATGGAGCTCCTTTTACGCCTTTTGGTCTAGGCAAAGAACGGAGCTGAAGGAACTGATTTGCATCTTGGAATCTCCATTAAGTAGGATACCGACCTTAAATGATACACACAAGGAATGGTTTGGGTGGCGCAGGACGGAGAAGGGCTTTTCTCCAAATGGGACCCTTCAACTGGGAGAACATTTGACTTGGAAATCTCCTGTTTGTTTCAAAAAAGCAGATTTCATTGTCACAGAAGTGTTCTTCCATTCCTTTTTCTGTCTGTGGAACTGCTTTACCTGATATGGAAACGCAGGAGGTGCAACTACGTGGTTCGTTTAGGCTATACATGTACATATTCTGTTTTCCATACTAAATTTCACTAATCTAAACAAAGACGTAGTCAATTTGGCACGACCATCAGGATGATAGAACCTAGTTTGAAGAGATAATTTCTTTACAATTTTGAAAGAAAACCACGATCACATGAATCTTTAACATCACCTTTCATTTCCCACTTCCTAGTTATTATATTAATTGATATTGATTATACTTTATTTCATTCATGATGATGTTTCAAAATGTGAAGTATTCAAGCAATAGGTTATTAGTGTTTGGATAGTGATTAATCAAGGTGTTTAAGAACACAATTTTCTTCTCCTTAGCTCAAGGAGTACCAAACCAATGCTAAAAAACCAAGTACCAACAAAAACAGTTTCCACCGAGATGATTTAAGGACTCTTTGATAATAAAGTCAGTAATTTTAAAGGGAAAGTAATAAATGACTCGAAAAAACCTTAAGTTCCAAGAACAAAAGTGTTTGTTCTTATAAATGATTAATACTCTGAAGTATATGCAAACTATTTAGAGTTGAAAACGTGTTGAACCTCTTATGTGAATGGTTTATGGGGTATTTATATAACCCCTGAACCTTGTTGTCTTAAAGGAAGAGAAGAATTGAAAAGTCCTCTGTTTTTTGTGATATTAATGAGAGATAAATATTTTTTACACATCGTTAATGAGATGGTACATGGGATGGACTCCTTAAGAGATCTTTTATTCATTTATAAATATAGAGAGATCTCTACCCCTTATGTGAATAAATCATGTAAATAATTCTATCATTAATGAGCTTTTTTATTCATACAAGCTTTTTGTTTCCTCAATTTATCTTTATAGATATCTATATCGAATATATAGGTTGCTTCACCCAATTTCTTTATGGAGAAATTCTTAGATAACCAAAACCTTATTGATTAAAATAAATATATGTCATTTTTTAATAATAATATGTCATTTATATATAATATTAGAAAAACAGAACCACTCCCAATAACATTTTATAAACGCAAGGTTTATCCAAAAACAATTATGGAATTGATTGATTATAACATCAAAATTGTATAATCCCACTCCTTAAAGCTTGCATTATATATTTGTATATTAATGTCCACAACAATTCATCATGCATAACAATTTACTAATATGCATAATAAAATTATTGCATGTTTTCATTCTAATTATTGGATTTATGTGCAATCTTTTAAAATAATATTTCTAACATTTATGAATCTTAAATGAACTTAATTTCATAATTTCCCAAACTTAATAAATTTTATCTAATATAAATTAATGTTACTGTATGAAAAATGGCAACCCATAAACTGATTCCTTGAGTTCAAATAATTACATGAACTTAAACCCCATGGAAAAGCATTTTAGATATACCTTATATTACTATGTATTTTAATAGTAAAATTATGATTTTTTCCTTTTGATTGAAAAATTAGATAAACTTGCCTTAAAGGGTGAAGTTATCTTCACATAAGGTTAATTTGTTTTTTTTTTTTAAGGGAAACAATATTTTTGTTTTTGTTTTAATAACAGTAAAATTAATGCATTAACCTTAAAAAACTTAAAATTAGAACCTGTGGTCTTTGAGAATTAAAGAAATTTTATTTTTCAATGAGCAATATAATGACTTCGTTACCTCTACAATCCAATTTTTTTGGCATTGACTTTAGAGACTTGTGGGTAATTTTATAATGATTGTTTTGTTATTTATGTTTAGTCCTAAAGATGTTTTAGTTTCTAAACAAATAAAAAAACGTTATTGGAGCGTGTTTGGCACAAAGTTGTAAAATCCATTCCGGACCCCGTTCCGGTTTTTTGTTTGGAACGGAACGTTCCGGTTTCGGTGCATTCCGGCGTTCCGTTCTGGTTTTGTACTGTTCATATTTATTTAATTATATATATGAAAAAAACAATATTAATTTAACAATTATAATTTAAATTCAAGATAAATGAAATTTAAATTATACTAACTCACAACCAGTATATTATTGTCCTGTTTTTTATTAACATCTTTGTTTTATTGAAGTTATGTTCAAATTGATTCTGCTTTCTCAACTTTAAGTTGCTAGAGAATTTTCACATGCATTTGTTACATAATCAACAATCTAACCTGTTTTTTCATTAGCTATAACTGAAGATACCATTTCAAGTTTTAATTTTCAGAAAGATTATGGCGATACATTCAGACTAACTTTGATGCAATGATAATAATTGGTCTTTATTCATTGAATTTGTTTCTTTCAAGTGCATATTCAGCTGAAGATGCTGGGAAAAAGCTCAATTCATACAAGCATTCAGGTATACACGCATTTCCATTATCAAGCATCAACAACATCAATCCCACATTCCCATAATCCCATAATCCCAGAAATAGGATTTTGCATTTCTGCAGACTTCTTCAAGGCTTCAAGCTTCATAATACAGTTAATACAAAATCTCAACCAATATACCCAGTCTTGCTCTACAATAAATTCACATTTATGCATTTTTAGAGCAAAATAGAAAATTTATTTCTCCATTCACATTCATGCATTTTCGACAGTTTCAATTTTTCAATAAATTAAAGGATTTGGTTCCTCAAATGTGTACCTTTCACTGGAGATTTGGGGAAGAAGAACTACTGAAGATTTTGTGTCGCCGTGTGTGTTGCCACCCAATTTTTGACTCTTTATTTTTTTATGTTTCGAAAAAAAAAAGTATTTCAAAAATAGATTTTGGGTTCAAGGGCGAAATCGAGCAATTTGGAGTTTAATGGCCGATTGAGGGTTAAATCGCGAAAATCAGGAACCAAGGACCAGATAGCGAGTTCGCACAAAGCTAAGGTTGAGATTGAATTTTTGGTGGGATTTAAATGCAAAATCAAGTTTTATTTCCAATGGGGTGCAATTAGAGATTTTTTTAAAGGACCAAATCATATTTTTACCTTCTTTTAATTTTTGAAATCTGCATAAAAAAAAGGAAACATGCACTGTTCCGGCATGTTGCATTCAATTTAAAATCACGGTGATCGGTCAGCAGATCAGCCAAATTTTTCTTCCCCTTTTCAAATTGATTTTCTTCCCGTTTTCATCTCCATCAATCAGCAAAACAAGATCATTTTCTTCCTATATCAAGCGTGATTTTCTTCCCGTTTATCTCCATCAAAATTGACGTCCTGATTCTCCTCTGATTGCATTCAATACACTGCATTAAACGCTGATTAACGGCAGTCTTCTCTGCTATAAATAGCAGTGCACACGGTGAGAAAAAGAGGGGGGACAAAAGAAAGAACAGAGGAGGGAGAAGAGATATAGGTGAGAATCACAGTGTTAAGGACGCAAAAAAAAATAGAGAGAATGGCAGAGCCATTGACGTAAAAATTTTGAGTTAATTTTCTTTCTACTCTCCCTCTCTGTTTTCATTTTCTGTGCTCTTCTCTCTCTCTAAAAAAACATACAAACCCGAAGCTCTCTCTCTCTCCCTCTCGGCCAACCAACCACCATCATCGTCGACCACCCACACTCCGCCTCAACACCACCGTAGTCTCCTCCATCAACCCCAGCATCTCAGCCTCCTTCCCCGGTGAAGAAAACAGAGCAGTCCCGACGACAGCCACACAGCCCGTCATTTTCCGACGACAACTCCGGCCACCATAGGCCACCATTTCCGATGCCACAACGACCAGAAGAATCACCACGACCTCCTCTACCTAACGGTATAAACAGGTACGCATTTCTCCATACTCGAAAATCTTCCTTGCCACTGTTCATCGTCTCTGCATTTGCATGCGGGGAGTGATTTAATTCACTCCCCGCGTGGGCTTGGCGGGCTGGGCCTTGTACCCGGCCTGGCCCTAAAGGGCTTCCAGCGTCTGGGCTGCCAGCCATCTGGGCTAGCAGCCCAGCCTGGAGGCAAGGTGGGCTGGGCTGTCAGCCCAGCCCGAATTCAGGTGGGCTGACATCCAGCCCACCGAAAAATAAAAAATATAAAAAATATAAAAAATACAAATTTTCCAAAATATTTTTATTAAAGAAAAAATATGTTGTTTTCTTGCATAAGGCCAATACACTAGCATATTTTAAAAATTGTTCTTCTTTTGAAAAATATATTTTATCTTGGGTTTTGAAGAGAAAATGAGTTTTAGCATGGATTTCGTAAAGAAAAAAATCATTTCTTGCATTTTGAGATTTTGCAACAAGTTTGTAAAATCCAAAGGGTATTGGCCAATATTCAAAAAAATATAAAAATCTTATTTTTTTTTTTGGGAATTTATTATTCACTGTCGGTATTTGGGTAAATAAATTCTAAAGGGGTTAGTATCCAAAATATTCGATGGAAATGATATACTATTATTCACTGTTGGTATTTGGGTAAATAAATCCTAAAGGGGTTAATATCCAAAATATTCGACGGGAATGATATCCTATTATTCACTGTTGGTATTTGGGTAAATAAATCCTAAAGGGGTTAATATCCAAAATATTCGACGGGAATGATATGCTATTATTCACTGTTGGTATTTGGGTAAATAAATCCTAAGGGGTTAATATCCAAAATATTCGATGGGAATGATATGCTATTATTCACTGTTGGTATTTAGGTAAATAAATCCTAAAGGGGTTAATATCCAAAATATTCGACGGGAATGATATACTATTATTCACTGTTGGTATTTGGGTAAATAAATCCTAAAAGGGTTAATATCCAAAATATTCGACGGGAATGATATGTTATTATTCACTGTTGGTATTTGGGTAAATAAATCCTAAGGGATTAATATCCAAAATATTCGGCGGAATAATATCCCATTTGCCATTTAATTAACATATGGTTTTTTTTCAAAGGCATAGCAAATCATAAGCAAACCAAAACGTCAAGCAGCTTACCTTAGGTAGGGCGTACTAGGGGTGCTAAAACCTTCCCTTTACGCAACCAGTCCCTTACCCTAGAATCTCTAAAAGACCAGTTTTAGGTTTCCTAGTAACCATTAATACTAGATGGCGACTCTCCTTTTTTACGAAAATAGATAACCCCCCTGACACCATTGAATCCCCGCACACGGGGAAGAGTCGTCACGATGCCGCGCTCAATTAAATTTTGGGGTGCGACAGAATGGCGACTCCACTGGGGACTTGGACTAGGCTTGATAGTTTTGTTTGTTTATGATATTTTATGTTTTCATATTGCTATGGATGGTTCATATTTCTTTTAAGCTTTAGCATGCATCTTTACATCCTGTCATTAATATGCCTTGTCATGCATCACTTTTATTATTTTGAGAGCACACACTAAACTTTAAGTTAAGTGGGGGACTAGCAGCTTACCTATGACTTGAGTCAAGGTTGAAGTTTGTGTAAACCCCAACTCTTTGCTGAGTGTTTAGACTGGTAGTGATTGGTATACGTGTCATCCCACTATCTGCTGAACCCCCATATCACCTTTACGAGGGTGATCACTGGGACAGCAAGAGACCCTCTTTAGAGACCAAGTAGTAAACTTACCCTATGTCTCACGTAAAGGAACTAGAACCTATCGTCAGGATGTATGCTCCGTAATATCTTCTACATAAAATGAAAAAACCTAGAAATGCATATTTGCTTAAGGCAGTGTGACGCACTCTCTGAAAATGAATTTCGTGATGCAACGAGAATTATTTTTTACCACAAGTTCAACTTTGCGTGGTCCGAAAGAAAGTTTGAAAAGATTCTTTTATTGTTAAGTAAAAGAAAGATAAAAGACAAGCTGCTTAAGAGGCAATTTACCCGATCCAATGTTGCAAGATCAGTTGGGTACACTGCAAAAGAAGCTAGAAGTGTCACTGGGGATGGCAGTTTTGTAACGATTGATAACAAGAAAGATGAGCGAAATGCAGGTGCTACTTTTGGCTCTGCCATCTCCACAGAGAACTTTGGGGACTCTACCAGAAAGTACAGAAGAGAGTATGATAGGTACACAAAGTCCTCCTTTCAGAAATAGACATAAAACTAAACACTTATCTCGAAGGAGCAGGTTGTGGTCTCTTTGAGTGAAGTTGGAGGCTTGGCCGAAGATGCCCGGGTTGTGAGAAACAATATGGTAGAGAATGATCAAGATGCGGACATTGAGTCTAGAACAAATGTTTTAACTGATCACCATGGGTGTTCTATTACTACAAGCATAAGAAGTTCTGATTATGTCAACTTTGCTACAAGTTACGGGCTAGGACAGAAACTGGTGGAGGACAATAGTTTTCAACTAAGCATACTGGTATGTTTCAGTCTAATCCAAGCTTGGCTGAGGATGCCCGGTTTGTGACACACAATATGGTGGGGAATGGCCATGATGTGGGTATTGAGTCTAGGACGGATGTTCCAACTAATCATCACGGGCATTCTTTTCCTACAACAAGAAGGAGTTCTGATTATGTCAACTCTGCGAGAAGGTATGGGCTAGGACAAGAATTGATGGAGGACAATGGTTTTCATAAGCCCTCAACTAAGTATACTGATATCTTTCAGTCTAATTCACCTCAAAGTTTTAGCAAGCCCATCTTAGAAGAAACCTCCTTAGTTAGTGATCATCTTCAACAATCTTCTGCAATCTTGGTGGAGCTGCAAAACTCTCAATATTATAGACAACCCATTTTGCAAGCAATTAAGCCACGGATGAAAGGCAAGATGAGTTTACAAATTTCAAGGGTAGGAAACAGAACAAGAACTCCCACTTATTAATGGGTCAATTGCTGAAGGTCTCAAAGGGGATTATCATGAATGATATTTCAGCTGGAAAGAGGCATGATCTCCAAATACCTGAAGTGATACCTTTTATAGATTTCAAGCGTCGTATCAAGTCAGCAGCATAAAAGAAGGAAGTTGATCAGGCCAAAATTCAGTGGTAATGGATCGTCTGGAAATGTTAATATCGGAAGTCAGGATAATGCAAGTAGGATGACTCAGAATGTTGAGGTACCAGATATGACACTTCATATTGAACGTGAAGACAATAATATTGGTTTTCAAGGCTGTTCAGATTGTGAAGGAAACGAGAAGATAGCAAACTGTGTGGTAACCCCCAGCAATGCTAATGGAGACAGCAAAGAAGCATTACAGGATGTTGGTCCAGTTTCTAGTGAATACAGAAAATGGTTTGCCTTCGATGAATTCTGAGGCTGATGGGATTATCAAGTGTGTACTTGATCATGATGGAGGTAATAGAAATATATTTGATAATGTTAAAGCTGAGAATAGATCTTTTCACCATGAAGGAAATGAAAAGCTACCTGACAATGCTGAAGTCGCGAATAGATCTTACCCAACAACTGGTGAGAGTGCCTTAGATATTATGTTGAGCTGCAGAATGGATTATAACTGTGGATCAGAAAAGGCATTCAAAGAAGTTGGAAATGTTGAAGAAAATAAGCAGCAACTATTTCTGCAAATCTGTTGGGGAACAGTGCAAAGCATCTATTGAAACCGTCAATTACTCCAATACAAAAGAGTCTGCAGAATTATGTGAGCAAGATGACAAACGTGTAGCGGTGATAGCAGCAGCTGCAGGCAAAGACTGTAAAGTGGTTGTTGAGTGAGAAGATAGTGGAAATGGAAATCGTGAAAGTCCCAGCCATTGACCATGGCGCAATCACAGATCTCAAGCGAGAAGATCGTGCATTTTGTTTTTGGTTCATGAGGTGAAGTTAACAGCAAGAACATCCAATGCAACGAACAAATTGAAACATCATAAATTGAAGAAAAGATGGTCTCCATTACGTGATTATAGGATGCACCCAGAAATTTGCCAGTTTCCCTCCTTGCACTTTGATAGCAAGTTGATGAACAGAGAGCAAATGTCAAACAAATCAGCATCATTTCATGAGATTGGGGTTCTTGGCTCTTTATTTATTCTATGACATTACGGACGGCCAGGAGCCTCGCGGTAAATTTTTTTTCGGTGCATCGTCTCTTATAATGAACGTGAGGCTGAAGCTGCAGTTGAGCTGCTATGTTTTTTTCAAAGGAGGACCAAGAGGTTGATATATTCCACTGTTAGAGTAGCTGATTCAAGTTCATTTATGAATGAATTGGGCTCCAGCGGTATTGGGTTTGTCACTGATGTAAGACAGATGAATGTTTCCCTGACAAGAGCCAAACTCTCGCTTTGGATTTTGGGTAATGCGAGGACCTTGCAGACAAACCGGAACTGGGCAGCTCTAGTAAAGGATGCTAAAGAGAGGAATTTGGTCATCTCAATGAAACCGCCATGTGAATCTTTGTTTGAAACAGCTCCTAGGGATGCTTGCAAAAGAGAAAGTGTTAATAATCATTGAAGACTGTCTAGGCATGCTAAAAATTCTAGAAGCAGTGGCAAACTAGGCAAACAAAATGAGCAGAAAGTGCACAGGAATAAAAAAAAACTCTATTCGTTCTGTGACCCAATGCCATAGTACTGTTGCTGGAGACAGTAAGGATTTTTATATCCAAAGTAGCTAAAGAAAAGCCAGAGAGGAACATGATCTTCCAAGGAAAATGGATGTCAAGTCTGAATTGAGCAGGGGAATCTGTTACTGGTGATGCAAGCAAGGGAAGAGAAAGAAGCGAGAAGAAACTTGATTCCGGTAAGAAGAAAGATAAATGTGCAAATTCAAAAGAGTTCTAGGGAGCGTTCTGAACATGAACTGGGTGATGGCCACAAAAATCTGAAATTTAGCCGGGGAACAAAAAAATCTATGGAAGGTAAGAGAAGCCAGAAGAATTTGGAGAGTTCTACATCCTCAGATGAAGGCAGCCTCAGAAGCAAGGAAGTCAATGATGTAAAGATCCTAATCATGTAGGTGCTTGTTTAGATATGATTACGAAGAGGAAACATCAACGTGAAGCTGTTGAGGCCATTCTAAACTCATTGCTCATTTCCTCTAAGAAGACAGAACCATCAACAAAATCTATGTCTTTCTAAAGGCCTCTTCCAATCTCTGTTGTAAGTGGTGGGTCAGACCTACCAAGACAAGAAAAGGTCTGCGGTAGCCGCAAAAAGGTTTATTGCAAAATTAGATCCATCAGCACCACAGTAAAAGTGAAAATTTGTGTGATCCCAGTATGGTATTGAAGCCGGATTCTATTTTTTGAGATCTTAGCGGAGTTTATTTTATCATCCCTGAAATTTTATGGAAAGAAGGCCGACTTGATTTTGAATATCAAGGTAAACCATGGATTGGATAAGTTTGGTTTATGTGTGGTGATTCATTGTTATAGACCCCCAAGTCAATACAGCATTGGTCTTGAAAATACAAAAATGCTACTAGTGTGACTGATCATTGTGGATAAGATCAATTTTTGGTTCAACACTGCATGTGCTTGCCAATTATATTTTTGTCTAGAAAATCTAGACCACGATGCCTCTCGGGTGGGCCTTGTTCCGAGTGACCAAAACCTTGCTGAGTTTGAAGCCTGCATTCTTGGTTTAGAAGCTGCATTGGGGTTGAGCATAAAAATAGATGCGTATGGAGACTCAATGCTATTTGTCAAGAAAAAGGGGAATGGAAAACCAAAGAAGAAAAGCTAATACCCTACCAAGAATATCTATCTAAACTGGCTGAAGAATTTGAGGAGATAGAGTTTACATATCTAGGAAGGGAAGGAAATCAGTTTGTCGATGCTTTGGCCACACTAGCTTCTATGGCTAGAGTAGACTTAGGACAAAACTTACAGCTGATACACATTGATATCAGAAGATAAACTAGCTCATTGCTGCTCGTTTGAATAAGAAATAGATGGAAACCCTTGGTACTACGATATCAAGAATTTCATACCAAAACCAAGCCTATCCCCTTGGGGCATCCAAAAAGAGAAGAAAACCTTGAGGAGGTTAACGATGGATTTTTACCTTGATGGGGAGGTTTTGTATAAGAGGTCATCTGATAGTACTTTGCTGAGATGCCTAGATGGAGTTGAAGCCAGAAACACGTTGCGAGAAGTCCATGAAGGGATCCGCTCAACCCATACTAATAAGCATATGATGGCTAGAAAAATGCAAAGAAATGGTTATTTCTGGAGGACATTAGAGAAGGATTGCACCGACTATTTCCACAAGTGTCATAAGTGTCAAGTCCGTGGTGACAAAATCAATGCCCCTCCGGCACCTATGTGTAACCTAATATCTCTGTGGCCTTTTGCACTGTGGGGAATTGATGTGATTGGGCCTATCAACCAAAAGCCAGCAATGGTCATAGGTTTATTCTCGTGGCTATCGACTACTTCACAAGATAGGTAGAAGTTGGGTCATTTGCTAATGAAACGCAAAAGGTGTTGAAGAAATTTGTTGAAGGAGATTTGATATGTCGATACGGACCGCTAGAAAAGATCATAACTGATAATGCTCAGAACTTCAATGGAAGAATAATAATAGAACTCTGCGCTTAATGGAAAATCAAGCAACCCCACACTTGGGGGCATGGTCAGATTTGGATAAAAGCAAAGATCATCGCAGATAGCTCATAATAAGCAGGGCACTTGCGGTTGAGTGGTTGAATGACTTATGACAATTTGAATGAGTCATCCAATCAGAGAAGCCTGCAAAGCTTTGGAGATTAGGCAAAGGCATCCTGTTGATAGTGGAGCATCAGAGAAAAGGGGCCAATGTTTCTAAAGAGAATCTCAGGTCAACAAAATCACGGAAGATGAATTGAAGATCGATAATGAATTGAAGATCGGTGTTGCTTCGAGATGGGTGGGTCACCCAGAAAAATGACCACGCTAGTCGGGTCGGTCACCCAGAAAAATGAGACCATGCTAGCCAGGTCGGTCACCCAGAAAAATGAGATCACGGGTCAGTCACCCAGAAAAATGAGGCCATGCTAGCCGGGTCGGTCACCCAGAAAAATGAGACCACGGGTCGGTCACCCATCAAATGAGGCCATGCTAGCCGGGTCGGTCACCTAGAAAATGAGACCACGGGTCGGTCACCCATCAAATGAGGCCATGCTAGCCGGGTCGGTCACCCAGAAAAATGAGACCACGGTTCGGTCACCCATCAAATGAGACCATGCTAGCCGGGTCGGTCACCCAGAAAAATGAGACCACGGGTCGGTCACCCATTAAATGAGGCCATACTAGCCGGGTCGGTCACCCAGAAAAATGAGACCGCGGGTCGGTCACCCATCAAATGAGGCCATGCTAGCCGGGTCGATCACCCAGAAAAATGAGACCGCGGGTCGGTCACCCATCAAATGAGGCCATGCTAGCCGGGTCGGTCACCCAGAAAAATGAGACCACGGGTCGGTAACCCATCAAATGAGGCCATGCTAGCCGGGTCGGTCACCCAGAAAAATGAGACCACGGGTCGGTCACCCATCAAATGAGACCATGCTAGCCGGGTCGGTCACCCAAAAAAATGAGACCGCGGGTCGATCACCCATCAAATGAGGCCATGCTAGCCAGGTCGGTCACCCAGAAAAATGAGACCACGGGTCGGTCACCCATCAAATGAGACCATGCTAGCCGGGTCGATCACCCAGAAAAATGAGACCACGGGTCGGTCACCCATCAAATGAGGCCATGCTAACCGGGTCGGTCACTCAGAAAAATGAGACCACGGGTCGGTCACCCATCAAATGAGACGTTGATAACCACTAACCGGGTTGGTCACCCATCAAATGAGGCCATGCTAACCGGGTCGGTCACCCAGAAAAATGAGACCACGGGTCGGTCACCCATCAAATGAGACCTTGCTAACCACTAACCGGGTCGGTCACCCATCAAATGAGGCCATGCTAACCGGGTCGGTCACCCAGAAAAATGAGACCTTTCTAACCGCTAACCGGGTCATTCACCCAGAAAAATGAGACCCTTCATATCTAGCTTGGGTAGGTCACCCAGAAAAACGAGACCCATATCCTTCATTCTGTTTTTCTTTACAACGCTTACTATTTAAAGTCTTTTACAAGACTTTAGTCGTAAACATTGTAAAGAGGGGGCATCTGTTGCTACCCAATTTTTGACTCTTTATTTTTTTATGTTTCGAAAAAAAAAATATTTCAAAAATAGATTTTGGGTTCAAGGGCGAAATCGAGCAATTTGGAGTTTAATGGCCGATTGAGGGTTAAATCGCGAAAATCAGGAACCAAGGACCAGATAGCGAGTTCGCACAAAGCTAAGGTTGAGATTGAATTTTTGGTGGGATTTAAATGCAAAATCAAGTTTTATTTCCAATGGGGTGCAATTAGAGATTTTTTTAAAGGACCAAATCATATTTTTACCTTCTTTTAATTTTTGAAATCTGCATAAAAAAAAGGAACATGCACTGTTCCGGCATGTTGCATTCAATTTAAAATCACGGTGATCGGTCAGCAGATCAGCCAAATTTTTCTTCCCCTTTTCAAATTGATTTTCTTCCCGTTTTCATCTCCATCAATCAGCAAAACAAGATCATTTTCTTCCTATATCAAGCGTGATTTTCTTCCCGTTTATCTCCATCAAAATTGACGTCCTGATTCTCCTCTGATTGCATTCAATACACTGCATTAAACGCTGATTAACGGCAGTCTTCTCTGCTATAAATAGCAGTGCACACGGTGAGAAAAAGAGGGGGGACAAAAGAAAGAACAGAGGAGGGAGAAGAGATATAGGTGAGAATCACAGTGTTAAGGACGCAAAAAAAAATAGAGAGAATGGCAGAGCCATTGACGTAAAAATTTTGAGTTAATTTTCTTTCTACTCTCCCTCTCTGTTTTCATTTTCTGTGCTCTTCTCTCTCTCTAAAAAACATACAAACCCGAAGCTCTCTCTCTCTCCCTCTCGGCCAACCAACCACCATCATCGTCGACCACCCACACTCCGCCTCAACACCACCGTAGTCTCCTCCATCAACCCCAGCATCTCAGCCTCCTTCCCCGGTGAAGAAAACAGAGCAGTCCCGACGACAGCCACACAGCCCGTCATTTTCCGACGACAACTCCGGCCACCATAGGCCACCATTTCCGACGCCACAACGACCAGAAGAATCACCACGACCTCCTCTACCCAACGGTATAAACAGGTACGCATTTCTCCATACTCGAAAATCTTCCTTGCCACTGTTCATCGTCTCTGCATTTGCATGCGGGGAGTGATTTAATTCACTCCCCGCGTGGGCTTGGCGGGCCGGGCCTTGTACCCGGTCTGGCCCTAAAGGGCTTCCAGCGTCTGGGCTGGAAGCCCAGCCCAGATGGGTCTGGGCTGCCAGCCATCTGGGCTAGCAGCCCAGCCTGGAGGCAAGGTGGGCTGGGCTGTCAGCCCAGCCCGAATTCAGGTGGGCTGACATCCAGCCCACCGAAAAATAAAAAATAAAAAAAATATAAAAAATACAAATTTTCCAAAATATTTTTGTTAAAGAAAAAATGTGTTGTTTTCTTGCATAAGGCCAATACACTAGCATATTTTAAAAATTGTTCTTCTTTTGAAAAATATATTTTATCTTGGGTTTTGAAGAGAAAATGAGTTTTAGCATGGATTTCGTAAAGAAAAAAATCATTTCTTGCATTTTGAGATTTTGCAACAAGTTTGTAAAATCCAAAGGGTATTGGCCAATATTCAAAAAAATATAAAAATCTTATTTTTTTTTTTGGGAATTTATTATTCACTGTCGGTATTTGGGTAAATAAATTCTAAAGGGGTTAATATCCAAAATATTCGACGGGAATGATATACTATTATTCACTATTGGTATTTGGGTAAATAAATCCTAAAGGGGTTAATATCCAAAATATTCGACGGGAATGATATACTATTATTCACTGTTGGTATTTGAGTAAATAAATCCTAAAGGGGTTAATATCCAAAATATTCGACGGGAATGATATGCTATTATTCATTGTTGGTATTTGGGTAAATAAATCCTAAGGGGTTAATATCCAAAATAATCGACGGGAATGATATGCTATTATTCACTATTGGTATTTAGGTAAATAAATCCTAAAGGGGTTAATATCCAAAATATTCGACGGGAATGATATACTATTATTCACTGTTGGTATTTGGGTAAATAAATCCTAAAGGGGTTAATATCCAAAATATTCGACGGGAATGATATGCTATTATTCACTGTTGGTATTTGGGTAAATAAATCCTAAGGGGTTAATATCCAAAATATTCGACGGGAATGATATGCTATTATTCACTGTTGGTATTTAGGTAAATAAATCCTAAAGGGGTTAATATCCAAAATATTCGACGGGAATGATATACTATTATTCACTGTTGGTATTTGGGTAAATAAATCCTAAAAGGGTTAATATCCAAAATATTCGACGGGAATGATATGCTATTATTCACTGTTGGTATTTGGGTAAATAAATCCTATGGGGTTAATATCCAAAATATTCGACGGGAATGATATGTTATTATTCACTGTTGGTATTTGGGTAAATAAATCCTAAGGGATTAATATCCAAAATATTCGGCGGAATAATATCCCATTTGCCATTTAATTAACATATGGTTTTTTTTCAAAGGCATAACAAATCATAAGCAAACCAAAACGTCAAGCAGTTTACCTTAGGTAGGGCGTACTAGGGGTGCTAAAACCTTCCCTTTATGCAACCAGTCCCTTACCCTAGAATCTCTAAAAGACCAGTTTTAGGTTTCCTAGTAACCATTAATACTAGGTGGCGACTCCCCTTTTTTACGAAAATAGATAACCCCCCTGACACCATTGAATACCCGCACACGGGGAAGAGTCGTCACGATGCCGCGCTCAATTAAATTTTAGGGTGCGACAGTGTGGAAGAAATTGCGCCGCCGTGTGGAAGAAATTGCGCCGCCGTGATTTTGATTTAGGGTTTCAGAAATTGAGCTGATTTAGGGATTGAGAATTACAAATTAAGCTTTTCAAGTGAGGGATTTCTGGATTATGAATCGAAAACAAGGGATTTCTGGATTAATTTGAGATTAGAGAAATCGGGAATAGATTGGGGGAAATTGGGGGAAATCGTCTGGGACTGGGAGTGGGAAGAAAGAAGGAAATGAAGTGAAATTGTTTGCCCGTGTATTGGCTAAACGACGTCGTTTGTTACTTATGTAAACGACGTCGTTTCGGCTGGACCCGGAACGGAACGCCCGGTACGAAATTGGAGCGTTCCGGCCAGAATTGGGCCGGATTTTTCGGATCTAACCGGAATTCAAACCGGGACAAAAACATCGTCGTTTTGTCCCGGATTTTGAAGTGGAACGGGCCATTCCGGCCGTTCCGGCCGGAACGGAACGGGATTCACATCTTTGGTTTGGCATGCAGCAGCCACTCTGCCACCATGAGGCAGTGCTTGCAGTTAACTCTGATGGTATTAATCATGCTTGCATCGCATCATGTGATTTGTCTTCGTGTCCTTTTCTCTCTTGTTAGCGTGTGTATGGTGGTTTGATCTAGTTTGATACAAGTTTTCTTTTCTTTTTTCCTTTCTTTCTTCTCTCTTTCACCTGGATTTGTGTGTTGTCCTTTTAAACAAATCACATCAACCCTTCAATTTCTAACCCCTTCAGATTTATTCCTTCTCTTGAGTGTGGTTTTTAAATTAGAAAAAATATATTTCAATTTGAAAATTATTTCAATCTTCAACTTATTTTAATTGTTATTTTTATAACTTAACAAGTTTTTTAGAATGATTTTAAAAAAACTTATCCTTGATATTAAATTTATTGGGATTGATCTTTTAGCTTAAATCCGAGAATGAGATTTCAGGAATTGAAATATATTTTTCTTACAATTTTATCATTCAATATTAAATTGGTTCGGAATTGACCTTATGGATTAAGTCTGTGTATTATATTTCATAGGTTGTGACTTTGGAATATTAATTTAGAATATTCACTTATGTTTTCTTTGTGTTTCCATGCTTTTAAATTAGGGCCTCCTTTTTATATAATTTTAAATTAATCAAACTTATCTATTTTATTTTGGAATATTATTCTAGCATCACTTTAAAAAATTTCTTCATGGGTCCAAAAACATTTTCCCTAGCACATGTCATTGTGTCGACTTCCAATGTAGTTTACTATAGTCATTATTTTAATTATATGTTTATATTCTCTTTTCACTTTCAATATTTGGTTCATTATAATTAGACTTTCTATTTTTTTATATAGGTTTCATAGTTTTATCACTATCTCATATTTTATATCGAGAATTTCACAGGTTACCATGGTTGGCTAGAGTCAATTCGATGTGTAGATGTTTAATTTTTTTTAGAAAACAAAAATTATCCAATAAGTCACCAATTAAATATTTTAAAAGTTTTTGTGATAGCATGTATCAAGTTTTTTATTTTATAACATTTTTAGAATTTTTTACTGTTAAAAAGAATCAACGCATTGTGTAGCACATGTCAAAAACTAATATATTGCTAATAAATATGGGGTTATTTGGGAATGTGATTGATATTGTTTTTCATACTATTTTTCATACAGAAATGCATCAAAATAATTTTTTTATTTTTTAAACAATATTTTTAACATCAGCACATTATAATGATAAAAAAACCAAAAAACATAATTTAAAAAAAAAAATCAAATGCGTTTTTGAAATGTTGTGCTAAATAGGCACTAAAACTATTATAGAAAAAATGTTTGTTGACTTACATGGTTACATGTTCCACTTATTAAGTAATTTATAATGTTTATGCGTATTAATTGTATTGATATTAAATTTCCCTTGAGCATACTACGAGCTAGAAAATAATACAGTATATATGAAGAATAAAAATAATAGATTGTATTATTATGTTTTATTTATTTATAAAAGATATAATAATTATAGACTGATTTGGAAAACTAAACTTATGTATAACCCCTCTAAAAAAATCACAAAACCTAGTTTTTTTTATAGTAATCATTTAGTTGTGGTGTGGCACCCTCTCATTTTGTTTTGCTATTTAATTCCATTATCTAGCAATCTCAGTCGAACCACTTTAAGTTTATACTTTTGGCACAGTATCGATTTTTCACTTTGTTAATTTTTTTTTCTTAATGCCTATTTATATGGTATCCCATCTTAAAATTAATATTAAAGTCTGTAATGATATAAGTGAAAACATGTAAATATATTAAGGGCCTATTTGGTATTGCGTTTCAAAAACACTCTTGAAAAAAATTAATTTTTTAAATTTTATTTTAAATTATTTTTTTAGTGTTTTTAGATTATTTTCATGTGATTATGTCAAAAATATTTTTTTACAATAAAATAAAAAATATCATATTGATACATTTATGAACAAAATACATTTTCAAAAGCAATCTTAATCATACTTTCAAATAGACACCAAATGAATTATAAGTTTTTCCTATATATTATAAATTGACTTTTAAATTTGAATAGAGTATTGTGTTGTTCTTAATCAATTGTATTCATGGAACTAATTATATAATCTAGATCAAAACTATTTTTAAAATATATATATATATATATATATATATATATATATTAAAGTGTTTATTTTACTCTTAAAAATGATTGTCATGACTATTTCGAACAAAAAAAAGTGAAATTGGTGATGATTGAGTTTATGAAGTATGCATTGATTTGACGGGATCAGATTGTAATCAGTAGGAAGAGTAATGGGAGCGACTCATTCAGACTTGGGGGGAGATGAAAGTCTTAATGTGGAGATGATTTGTGTCAAACCATTATTACAGAGACTTATACCTGAAGCTCCAAAATCTAAATCAAGTCTATAAGACAGTAGATAAATATCACAAAGAGATTGAGATAGAAATGATTTGAGTCAATGTTGTTGAGGATAGAGAAGCTATCATGGCTAGATTTTTTAATGTGTTGAATCGGGACATTACCAATATGGTTGAGTTACAACACTATGTGGAGCTAGATGGCATGGTTCACATGGTTATGAAGGTGGAGAGACAACTTAGAAATGAACATGTTCGGTCAGCATTTAATTCAAGTTCTTCATCATTTTGGAAAACAAATCTAAAGAGAGAGGGTACAATACAGTTGAGATCCCTTGTTCCTTCTAAAACTGAACCACCAAAGGCTAAAGTTGATATCCCTACTAGTGTCAAAGGTAAATCTAAAACTCAACCTAAATGTACTCGTGATGTTAAATGTTTCAAGTGTCCAGGGTTACGATTCAGAGTGTCCAAACAAGAGAATCGTGATGATTAGAGATGATGGTGATATGGAATACGAAAGTGACAGATCTGATTGCGAAGGCATGCCACCATTGGAGGATAGTGATGGGGATGAGTTAGCATTACCTGTTGTGGAGTCCTTGGTTATAAGGTACACACTTCAAGTTCAGGTCAAGGAAGATGAAACTAATCAACAAAAGGAGAACATCTTTTATACAAACTATTATGTACAAAGCAAGGTGTGTGGTTTAATTATCGATAGTGGAAGCTTTGTTAATATTTGTAGCACCACCCTTATTAGTAAATTGAATTTGAGTACTATTAAGCATGCTAAACCATATAGATTGCAATGACTAAATGATAGTGGTGAAGTGAAAGTGACTAAACAAGTTGTGGTTCTATTTTCGATTGGAAAATATGTTGATGAAGTTCTGTGCGATGTGGTACCAATGCAAGCTAGTCATATTTGTTGGGGAAACCATGACAATATGATAGGAAGGCAATTCATGATGGGGTTAAAAATAGGTTTACCATTGTAAAAGATGGTAAAACCATCACTCTTGTACATTACACCCAAAAAGGTGTACGATGATCAAATAAAGTTAAAAAATGAGCATGAGGCGATGGTGAGAGAAAATCAAGGTGAGGAACAAGGGGAGAGAAGACCATCGAATTCGACCAAAACTTAAACCACTACAACTTATTTAACCACACATCCAAACACAAACAAATATTCGGCCAACACTCCAAACAAATCAGACCATTCGACCATAACTCAAAAACACCCAAATCTAGCCGAGAGTGGAGGTAAGACAAGAGGAGAGAAGAAAGTGAGGAAGAGTGATGAGAATGGTGTGAAAAAACTAACGAAACAACCCAATTTTTATGCTAAAGAGGGTGAGGTCAGATCTGCATATTTCACTAACAAGCCAATGATTTTACTTAAGTACAAGGAGACTTACTTTAATACTAATGATCTTGATCATATTGTGCCTAGTGTTGCTATTTCTTTGTTGCAAGAGTTTGATGATGTGTCCCCGACAATACTCCTAGCGGATTACCACCATTCAGGGGGATAGAGCATCAGATTGATTTTGTACTTGGAGTTTTAATTCCTAATCATCCAGCCTATAGAAGCAATCCCGAGGAGAAAAAAAAGCTTCAAAGGCAAGTTGATGAGTTGATGGAAAATGGCTGCATTCGTGAGAGTATGAGCTCGTGTGTTGTACCTGTGATACTTTTTCCTAAGAAGGATGGAACATAGAGAGTGTGTGTTGATTGTCAAGCCATTAACAACATAATGGTAAAGTATAGACACCTCATTCCTAGGCTTGATGACATATTAGATGAGTTACATAGATCTTGTATTTTCTCTAAAATTGACTTGAAAAGTTTGTACCATCAAATTAGGATAAAAGAGGGTGATGAGTGGAAAATTGCATTTAAGACTAAGTATGGTTTGTATAAATGGTTAGTAATGTCGTTTAGACTTACAAATGCACCTAGTACGTTTATACATTAAATGAATCATGTGTTGTGTGCATTCATATGTAAGTTTGTGGTTGTGTATTTTGATGATATTCTAATCTATAGCAAGAACTTAACTGAACATCTTGATCATTTGCATAATGTACTTAGTATGTTGCGTAGTGAGAAATTGTATGCTAATCTTAAAAGTGTGCCTTTCGCATGGAGAAAATTATGTTTCTTGGCTATGTTGTAACTGCAAAGGGCATCGAGATGGATGAGAAGAAAGTTAAAGCCATCCGAGATTGGCCTACACCCAAATCGGTAAGTGAGGTAAGGAGTTTTCATGGGTTAGCTAGTTTTTACAGGTGTTTTGTGAAATATTTAAATACAATAGTTGTACCCTTGAATAAAGTTGTTAAAAAGTCAGTTGGGTTTAAATGGGGGGAGGAACAAGAATTGGTCTTTGTTCTTTTCAAAGAGAAATTATGTTCTGCACCTATTTTGGCTTTACCTGACTTTACGAAAGCATTTGAAATAGAATGTGATGTAAATCCTAGAGGAATTTAATGGTATTAGCGACCCCAAGATCAATATAACCCAAGTTTGTTGACAATTGAATGAGCTTATCACAATGGAAGACTTGCTCCAAGGCAACAAGACTATAAACCAACTAGATCACAACGCTTACACTTGGAGACGAGCAAAGGAAGTATAAATTCACAACAAAGATTGGTCAATTCTTTGAAGAGTTGAAAGTTCAGTCAAGAAGCAAGATGAAGTAACCAAAGTCAGCTACAATGCTAGAAAATATTGTTCAAAAAGTTGCCCTAACATTATTCCTAAAGAGTATTTATACTTTAAGCCAAAACCCTAGTTTCCCTAATGGGCCTCACATAAACCCATTTTAAATAATAATTAACCCAAGCTAAAACTATCCCAAAGTAATTAAAATAAACAAAATGAAGAAATCTAAAACCCAAACAAATTGTCTCCTCTCAAAATAATTAAAGTTTGATATCCCAACTAATTAAATAAGACAAGTTCGTTGTTTCCGCATTCTATTTGGCAGCAGTAAGACCTAATTTATAACGGATCGTTCTCTCTCGTATTAATGAAATAGAAGGTGTGTCATATACCATTGCAAAGGTATAGAAGTATAGTTTTCATACTAACTAGAATAACATCAAAATTCAATATGTATATCCAGTTATGACTACAAGAATAATGAAAGGTCAAACTATCTGAATCTAGTCTTCTTCTACCAACCCTTGTGTAATGGTTTTGGATCCACCAACAAGCCCCTATTGAACATGAATCAGATTAATCAAGGTTTGCTCTTTATTATTACAAATCTTCTTAAAGTCCACCTTAGCTCATGTATCTTGAAGAAGTCCATTGAAAACTTCTTTGAACTTCTTAGCCTTAAGCCTAGTAACTAGACCAACTAGAACCTCCAATGGATCCTTTGATGGTTGGATCACATCAAAATATGATGCGTCTGAAATGGGAATAGGTGTTGTTTTGATGCAGGATTGGAGACCTATTGCGTATTTTAGTGAGAAGTTAACTGGTGCAACCTTGAATTATCTCACTTACGACAAAGAACTCTATGCATTGGTAAAAGCACTTGAGATATAGCAACATTACTTGTGGACAAAAGAGTTCGTAATCCATTCGGATCATGAGTCCTTGAAACATCTGAAAGGACAAGGTAAGTTGAGTAGGAGACATGCAAAATGGGTTGAATTCATTGAAACTTTTCCTTATGTAATCAAGTATAAGCAAGGCAAAGAGAACATCGCAGCTGATGTATTTTCGCGCAGGTATGTTCTTTTACACACCATGAATACTATAATGCTAGGCTTTGAATATGTGAGGAATTGTATGGTAATGATTCTGACTTTTCTGAGATTTATAATGCATGTGAATGTTCGGGTTTTGGTAAGTTTTATTTGATGGATGGTTATTTGTTCAAATAGAATAGATTGTGTGTTCCTGTTAGTTCTTTGCTTGAAATGCTTGTTCGTGAAGAACATGGGGGTGGTTTAATGGGTCACTTTGGGGTTGCGAAAACCTTGGATGTATTGCATGAAGTATTTTTATTGTCCAAAGATGAAAAGAGATGTGCAATGAATTTGTGAACAATGCATTACTTGTCGAAAGTCAAAATCTAGAGTACAGTCACATGGACTATATACACCATTATTTGTGCCTACTGAACCTTGGGTAGAGATCCTTATGGACTTTGTTTTAGGTTTACCTAGGTCAAAGAAAGGTAGAGACTCTATTTTCATTGTGGATGATAGGCTTTCTAAAATTGTGCATTTCATTGCATGCCATAAAACAGATGATGCATCTCATATCGCAAACTTGTTCTTTAGGGAGATTATACATTTGCATGGCATTCCTAAGAGTATAGTGTCAGATCGTGATGTTAAGTTCCTTAGCTACTTTTGGAAGACCTTATAGGGGAAAGTTGGGAAGAAAACTTTTATTTTCGACAACATGTCATCCTCAAACAAATGGACAAATTGAGATAGTGAATAACACATTATCTCAACTTTTGCATGTTGTAATTCAAAAGAATTTGAAAAGTTGGGAAGAATGTTTGCCTTTTGTTAGGTTTACTTATAATAGAATTGTGCATTCGACCACTAGTTTTTCTCATTTTGAAATTGTTTATGGTTTTAATTCACTAACTCCTGTGGACTTAATTCTTTTACCTTTTGAAGAAAAGATGAATTTAGATGGTGAAAAGAAGGTAAAGATGGTGAGACAAATTCATGAGGGAGTTCAACTGCAAATAGAGAGAAAAAAAAAGATAGACTTTACGCTTCTAAAGCAAATAAAGGATGTAAATTGGTTGTTTTCCAACTTGGTGATTGAGTTTGGGTGCACATGCACAAAGAACGATTTCCTAACCAAAGAAAATCAAAATTACATCCCCATGGTGATGGTCATTTCAGGTTTTAGAGAGAATCAATGACAACGCATACAAAATTGACCTTCCAGGTGAGTATAATGTTAGTACTACCTTTAATATTGTTGTTCTTACATTCTTTGACATAGATTTTGATTTGAGGTCGAATCCTTTTGAGGAGAGAGGGGATGCTGTGGATCAACCCATAAACACTAACAAGGACCCATTACATGTTCCAAATGGTCCAAAGACACGGTCAAAGACAAAGACATTGAATGAGACATTAAATGCATTGGTTTTGAAAGTTTCAACCAAGTCAGAATTGCAAGGACCATTAGAGTATCACGAGGAGACCCTAGTACATCTTGTCCATGTGTAAGAGGGGTCCAGTATAACGTTATTTAAGGCATGAAGTGAGGACAACAAATGAAACAAAAAAATCCTACTACAACTTGGAAACAATATGGGTGGCTACCTTTTCCTTTTTTTCCTAGGATTAAGGGGTTGGATGGAAGACTATAAATAAGCTTTGAATCAGCTCTATAATATTTTACTTCTTTTCTTCTCATGGGAGTTAATGGATTTATTATTATGGGCTTTATTTAATTTTGTTAGCTACAGTCCAAGACTTGTTGGCCTTAATTAATACTTTGTTTTCAGCTAGTATTCAATGCTCATTTGGATTAAGTCATGGGATTTCTAATTTAGGGTTTTGGGTCAGTTTTGAGTGGACCTCATTTAAGTCCACATAAGGGGTTTATTAGGGTTAGTTTTTCAATAACTATATAAACTCATGTAAGCTAAATTTCGACAGTCATTGATGAATATTAATTCTGAATTTTTCAGTTTTATGTGTGAGAGTGATTATTTCATTCTTTAGTTCTTGAACGAACTGAATCTGACTTATCAAAAATTAGGTAGCTTTGTGGCATCATTTTACTCATTCCAATAATGCTGGTGTCTTGAGCAAGTTTTCATTGTGTCACACTCCTATCATACCTATTTCGGCTTTCCAGGATCAGATCTCATTCTTGGCTGTGGGTTGCAAGACCACGTGATCATTAGGTTCGCATCATAATACAACATTTATAAATTATAGAATATTAATATCTATCTAAAAACTAAACTTATCCATACTTTTTCACAGAATAAAATATTTTTTAGGAAATACAACATTGCTAAATTATAGAATAATGGTATTTATATTAATATTTATCTAAAAGATATTGAATTGAATACATTTATTAATAATCCTAAATATCTATTTGGTATTAATATTTATCTAGCTTTCCTTAATACATTTATTAATAATCTTAAAAAATATATGAAAAAGATATTTATCAACCATAATTAATAATGAAAAAAACACAAGAAGGAAAAAACACGTTGTTTTGTAATTTTGAACGAAGATATGAGAAGTGAAATTGGATTTAGCTCCAGTCGATTTTCCTCTAACAAGATGATATATACAATCTTATTTCTTACGTTCAAATAGATATTTGTTAATACTTTTTCCTTTCAATAAACTAATTAATTTATTATTAATTAAAAATGCAGACTCAAGAAATGGTCAAGCACTCTAATTATGGGACTCGGTGCTTGTTTGGTATTTTATTTTCAAATGCTAGAAAATATACTCCGTCAATGCTAGTGCCGGACTTTGCAGGCTACTTGTGGAATTAATAAATGCACCAAACTCGATTCTACTGCTCCATTAATAAATTTCGTAATGTTGTAAATTTCGTTTCGATTAATGTTTTATTTTTTAAATTGAAATAGAATGTTTTGGTTTCGTATAGTTTTGACATATTATTTTGGAGTTTTATTGTTTATGTGTGTGTATATAATTAAATATATTAATTCAAAAAAAATAGTTCAAATTCAAAAATAAAATTATTTAAAATTGTGCAATTTAATCTAAAAGAAGACATAATAAAATTATCTTTTTAAACAAAATTATGAACATATATAACATTACGAGAATGTCATTAATTATAATTTTACAATTACATTCTCTAATTGCTATAAAATTTTAAAATAATATATATAAATATATCATGAGACTCATAGTAAAATTTGATCTCAATCTAAGGGTCAGATTAAGAGATTTGATTGATATTGTAAAATTATTTATTATTTAAAAAAAATACTATTTAGCCGAAATAGAATAGACGGAACGAAACCGGAATGTTTCGGCCGGTATTTGACAAAAAAATCTAGACTGATCCAAAATTTAAATTGGGATAAAAAAACATGTTATTTTATTTTTTTTAACTAATACAAAATATTTCGGTCACCAACACCCTGACAGTTGACCAGACAGGCATGCATACTTCACATTCTATGCAGTCATTGGAATTCAAAGACTGCTTCGTATATGCATGGTGTTTGGTCTCCAATCTAGCTCTTTAATCTAGAGAAATCTCCGATGACTTGGTCGGGCAAAACATATTGCTGACTAATATACTATGAATCAGCTTCAAAAATACTCCACCATTAATATTTTCTATTCTACACCTTCCAATTTGGACTATCATGCTGAATCAAATTTCTGAATTCCCTTGAGGCCCAAGAATTCAGAACCTCTCCCGTTGCTTCCTAGCTCGTTTGAATGATTCGCATGCCCAGGTTTCTGGTCAAGGTTTCCGGTCAAAGAAGCCTCCGTCCCACAAGCTAGCTAGCTCGCACTATAAATTAATAGCATGTGATGGTGGAGGACTCATCCACAATTCCCCATCGTCTCTCTTTTTCTTCCTCGATCCAACCAAGGCACCAGTCCTCTGCTACCTTACAATTTATTCCCCACATTAACATGGCAGCCATGCTCAGAGCTCTCAGCCTCGCTGTCATTCTCTTATTGGTAAGCTCCATTTTCTTCATCGAGAATACGGAAGCCCGTCCCGTCAGCATCTTGAAGTCGAGAAACTCTGCAGCTAGCAGAGCTATTGGGAGTTTCTTTGACGGGCTGTCACTGGCACAAATCAAGCAATCAGGGCCAAGCCCCGGCGTTGGACACGGGTATACCACCGGCACGCATCAGTGACGCTTGTGCTTATTGTTCATCCACGTAATCAGCTGCCGACCGGCTCATTAATTTGCTCATGGCGCCTGCAATAACTATTGTTTTCAAGCCATTATTTTGTTATTTAATTGATACGGATCATATATATGTTCATTTTTCATATTATAGATTATTGATAATTTCTTTTTTCTTTTAGTTTTGGAGTAGGTATGTAGCTCGTACTTCGTCGATGGTCAAATAAAAAAGAATATTTAAAAAAATAATAGGCTAAAACAATATTCAAGTCTTAAACTCTCAATACTTTCGTTCAAGAGGTGATTTAAATAATATAAAAAAATTGTAAAAAAAACAACAAAAAAAGATAAAAAGAATCACACTTGAGCCTATTCAAATTATTAAACAATTTAGTGTTACCTAATGGAAGAAAAAACGTAAACAAAAAGTAATATTAAAAAAAACAAATAAGTAGAAAACAGCAGCTTAAAAAACCAAAAATGGAACCGAGTACGCTCAAGCAAACCTCCTAAACCTAGTTTAATCTAAAAAAAAAACTTCAACTTATTAAATTATGGACTTGAATTCAATCATAAAGCTTAAATATCATCCAATTTAATTTTATAGTAGATAAATTTCTTGGTCTTTGCCATGGGCCAAACAAATATTATTTTTTTTATTTAAAAACTTATAGGCAAAAACAAATTGAAATATCGAGTTTTTAGCTCAAGAGGTAATTTAAGTAGTCTAAAAAGGGAAATAAAATAAATTGGCAAAAAAAAGTGTAAAAAGACTAAAAGAAAATCACACTTGAGTCTATTCAAATTATCAAACAATCCAATGTTGACCTAATTAAAAAAACACAAAAAAGTAAAATTTCAAAAATAAATAAGCATAAACAAACACTTGAACTTATTCAAATTATCAAACAATCCATTGATAAAGAGTAAAATTCCAAAAAAAAAAACAAATAAGCATAAAACACCAGCTTTAAAAAAGAAAATAAAAAAGGGGGATCCTAAATCTGGTTTGAAAAAACCTGCAACTTGTTAAAATATGAATTCGAGTTCATTTAAGAAGCTTAAATGTCATCCCATTTAATTTTGAAGCATAAAATCATTAAACTTGCAAGAGAAAAGGAACAAAAAAAAAAAGGGATAAAATTTGACAGGAAAAACTCCAATGAGAATGAAATTTGAAAAAAAAAATCCAAAATATAAAAAAATGCAATTAAAAGAATTAGGAAAACAAATGAAATATTAAAAAGTCATATGTGGTGAAATTAAATTTTGTTCCTAATATGATAGATTATTTATAGATTAAAAAATGGTAATGGTGAAATAAAAAAAATTAAGGGTTAACTCAAAATAATTAAACTAAAACAATAACAAAAGTAAAGTAAAAAAAAAATCAATATAAAAAAAAAAGTAAGGCAAACTCAGCAACATTTTAAACCTAGTATATTCTTTAAAAGTCGCATCTCATGAAATCTTTGATCTATATTAAATTAAAAAGTATAATTATCAACCAATTTAATTTTATAGGATGAGATCGATAAAACATATTAATAAGAAAAAACCTACAAAACAACAAAAAAATGAGAATAAAATTTGATAGAAAAAACCTAAGGAATATGACATTTAATGAAGAAATTAAAAAATAATCTCAAAATCATAAATAGAAATTAAAATAATAAATGAAAAAATTTTAAGGTTAAAAAATTATCAATCAATAGAACATGGATTAAATTTAATAGGAATAAAACACTAAGAAGGATAAAAGCGTAAAACAAAATCAATTTTAAGAAAATGAAAACTGAAAAAAAAATCAATTAAAAGAATAGAAACTAAATTTAAAAAATAAAAAATAAGATGAGTGAAATTAAAAAGACACACCAATTTTATAGATTATTATAAACAAATGCCAAGAAAAAAAAGACCTAGAGATCACAAACAATTCATGCTAGATACTGATGACCGGTGAAAAATAGTTAACTTCCAGGCGTAGTTCTTTTTAAAAAAAACAAAAATCCACATGAAGATTACAAAAATCTGGAACTATTAGGTGAATACCTTTATGTTTCTAGTGTGGTGTTGTTTTTACTAGGAGTCCAATATTTGCTGGAGGGATGACCATCATCATTGACCTTGCTTATCTGTTTCAATTAAAACTTCAAAATGTCAAATTCTTTATTTGGAAAAAAAAATGAATAAATAATGTAAGAAATGGATTGAATATACCTAATTTTAATTTTATTTGTCAACAGTACATTTTTCTTCTCACAAACTTAAAATTAAGCTAGTAGGTCTTGTTGCAAATTTTGACCATTCAACCATTTATAACATTAAACAATTATTATATTTTGTTTTTAGTAAATAACCCCCCCCCCCCCCCCCCCCATAGTTAACTTAGTAACATTGTAGGTTTATTTTAGTTAATTACCAAAATATTAATTACAAGTGGTCGAATTTAAATTAGAGCAGAAGCAATTATTTATAAATTTATTTTACTATATTCTGATTGGAGGATTGTTTCCCCTCATCTTACAACTATTTGGTAAGCAATATTCACTTCATAAATGGTTAACAAAATACCCTAAATAATAATCAATAAATTAAGGACTACAAAAATAAGCAGTGGAATGTTGACGGGTTCTTAAATTCTTGGTGCTTCCCGAAGGATGTTAAGTTCAACTGTTTAATTATTATTATAATTATTATTATATAGTTTTATGTAAAAAGATTATTAAATAAACTTACCTCAAAAACAACTATCACGAGTGGTGAAAAAACCAAATATATATATTGATATATTTTTTACTTTGTAGGTCATGTTTCACACTGAGTTTCAAAAATGTTTTCTAAAAAAATTAAAAATAAATTATTTTTATTTTTTACTTTAAATTATATGTTTTAGTATTCTTAAATCATTTTCATGTGCTTATATCAAAAATAATTTTTAAAAATAAAAAATATTATTTTAATATATTTCTAAAACAAAATATTTTTAAAATCAATTTGAATCCTCCTTCAAACCGACAATCAGTACTTAATGTCTTAGAAGTCACATTAATGAAATGGACTTGCTAAGTCGGGTCTTCTTTTCTAGCTCCCTTCCTCGTGGACAGATACACTTCGAGCTACCAAACACGTCTGTGGCAGTTTTCCAACTTGAAAACACGTCATGAAGTCTAAATTTTCAGGTGTATATTGTAGAGTAAATGGTGTTTTTTATTGAAATAATTTTTTTATTTTATTTTTAACATTAGCAAATCAGAACTATATAAAAAAACATTAATTTATCTTTTTAAATTAAATATATTTTAATAACAACACTGAACAATCTCTACGCTGTGTTGCACTTGTCATTTTTCCATTTGAATGTGTAATTGGATCTTTGATTATTACTTTTAAAATACATCTTAATCTCACTTCACACGCAACGTTGATTGACGAATTTCCCCTTCAAGTATTTATAACAACCGTTGAAAACTTGTCACAGACTCATGACAGGTTAGGTAAGTTGATGCGTGTACAATTAGTAAGCCGTTTTTTAAAAAATGTTCTCAACTTTAAAAATATTAAATTAATTTTTTTTATAATTAATTTTAAAAACACACGATACCATAATTTCAAATACCCACAAGTCATGGAACATATAATTATTGACAAACTTCAAAATCAAAATTTAAGACTTTGAATTATTATCGGCTGAATATTCACACCGGATTAAAGCAACAAGTTGAAATGAATCCCTTACTGGTGACTTTAATGTGTGTGTGTGAAAAACTGGCCAATAATAAAAGCTTGAGACTAAAATATTTATTTTTTCTGTGATTTCATGTTTAAATTTTATGGTTATTAATATAATGGTTACTAGAGACTTATATGATTGTTAACTTCAAAATTAATAGAATTAATCAAGATGTGCGCAAGTTAGACTGGACACTCATGTTAGTTAATAAAAAAAGAAATGTGTGAGGGTGAAGTTAACAAAATCGGTCCTCGTGTATTTTAGGAGATGCATGCAAAAATCCTTTAAAATGCTTCCAGAATTTCGGTTCAAGAGAGAGAAAGACAATCCTACCTATCAACATAAAGTTAATTTTTCCAGCGAGAAAAAAAGGTTCATGAAACGTGAATTAACAAGGTTTGACGCGGAGGCTTCGATATGGTCCAAAAGTACAATTGCATGTTGAACCGGTGCGCATGAATTTCATCAAGTCAACGTGTACGCGCGCACCGACTATTTGCGAAATGTCTAGTCAACTATGGTGGGTGTTATTCTCGCTCTTATCTCTCTTTACAATTGATTTTTTTAGTTAGATAGAATAATATAATTTAAATAATATTTTTTGACAAATGATCACTACTAGAAAATTAATAAATAAAAATAAAAACGCTGATAAAAATTTATGTTGATGGATTGCTTTGAGATTTACAGACATAATAATCTCTCGCTATATTTATCGGTAAATATCGATGAAAATATTTCATCCATATATATCAAAAGGATTATAGCAAAAAGGAGAGGAATTAAAAAAATCTAAAATCTACAATAGTGTGTCATTTGTAAAGATGAAATTACTTATGAAATAAATATGTCCATACAATCTGACAATAATATTAATTTATGACACGACGAATGACTCTCCCTCTCCTCGACTCTTATTTCTTCTCATTTCTCCATAAACTCTACAACAACAACAATAAAGAAAAACACCCACTATTTTATCATATAATCAACCTATCATCACAAATCTGACCACTTTAACACTTAATCTATCAACATTTCTATTCTAATTCATTTTTTAGGATTCTCCATATCTAGTAAGATATTTTTTTGTTTGAACTATATTGTAAAGTATTGATTTTATTGCATATTTTTGTAGTGTATATGTAATTTGTTTGGGTGTTTACTTGTTTTATTGTTTTTTCTATAGAAATTTGTTGTATGAATGTGTGATTTGTATATGTTAGTGTTTGTTTGAGATTTTAAAAAATAATATTTGTTTATGAATTGCAGAGATTGATTTTGTGACTTGGATGTTTTATAATGAAATAAATGGTGGTTTATTTAATGGGTCTGTTTAATATTTTATTAATTTTATTATTGAGTTGAAAATTTTAGTAAATATATTGGAATTTGAATTCATGTAGATAATTGATACTGAATTAAGAGTGTTATTAAGATAGACCAAATAAATTTGAGTTAAATCAATGTTAGCTAATTTATTTAGTTTACATAATCAATTATTACATGTAATCATCAATATTCTATATAGATTTAATATAAGTTATGGATTATCATTCATGAATGTATCGAGATTCTCTTGAAGTGTTGCGTATGATGAATTTTTATAATGGGGTTAAGGATTGTATTAATTACACATTATATAATCTAAGAAATATCAGTAGAGACAATATTAGATGTCTATATAAGAGGTGTAAGAATAAAAGGTTTATTGATCCAGATGTTGTAACCATGTATATATAGAGAAATATATGTGTTAGTTTGCACACAGAGACCTATATATTCTTATAAAATAATGATAAAAAAGAATGGTTGTGTCAATTTCTAATTCTAGCAATGTGCATGGAGTTTTAAATAACAATAGTAGTTCTTATAGAAAAATGGTCATGGTTAAATTAGGAATGAATTAGGGTTATGCAGTTAAATATTCAATCATAGATGAAAATAAAATGTAAAAATGATTAGGTTTTCTTATCTTTTGAAAGACTCTAACGAACCATTATGAGAAGAGTGCACAAGTCAAAGCAAATTATCATGTTTTCACCATCGTGTCAAATTATAAATTAAGTGAGACTAATTACGATAAAAATATTGAATAGGCGAGAAACATTTTACCTGAAGAGAATAGGCTAAAAGAGAACTTCAATATTGCTAAATATATGATGAAAACCATCAACTTAGGATACTAAAAAATTGATTGTGTCCAAATTTCTGCATGCGATACTACCTTAAAAATATAGAGTTAAGTGAGTGCAAAACATGTGGTCATACTCATTATAAACCTAAAACTAGTAAGGGAATGACTCTCGTCATTATATAAAAACTTAGATACTTTTCAATCACTCCTAGAATGCTTTGTTTATTCATGTCTCCAAAGACTATTGAACATAACATATGACATCATTCACATGATATAGTGAATATTGCCAAAGTGCACTCATCCAATGGTGAAACCTGAAAATATTTCAATATTTTATATCCTTAGTTTTCAATGAAATTAACAAGCACACATCTTGGGCCATGTATAAAAGGATTCAATTCATTTGAGTCATTTGTTGCTCTTTATTCTTGTTGATAAGTAATACTCACGACTTAAAATTTGTCATTGGGGATGTGCATTAAGACTAGAGTTCTTTTTTGTGTGTATGATCATACTCAATTCTAATAGTCTAGGATGGAATATAGATGTTTTGTCTTTGACTATTGATTAATGAGTTGAAACAATTGTGGTCATTTTAAACTTTGACTAGTGATGTCTTGAGAAAACCAAATTTTTATATAAAGATAACTTTAATATTGATTATCAATGATTTTCCTGCATATAAAATGGTTTCTAGTTTGAGGACACATAGAAAATTAATATGTTCATATTGTATGCAAAATAACAAGGCTTTCATATAAAAAAAATAGTGTCAAAGTGTCTTTTTTTTAATTGCCACCAGTGTTCTTACCATAAATCACCAGTATAAAAAAAAAAAAAAAACTTTTTTATTGGTAGATTTTATAGAAATATTACATCACTGATATTGTCAGGTAAAGAATTGTATGATGTTGTGTAACAATATGATGTCGTTGTGTTTGGTTTTAATCTAGTAAAAAAAATATGTTCTCATTTTGGTGTGACTTACAATTGGGTATATAAAAGCATTTTCTAGTAGCTTCCTTATTGAAAGATGAATTTTCTCTAACATAACCTCGATGTCATGCACATTGAAAAAAAAACATGTTTGAATTACTTTTAACATGTTTATGTATATAAAAGGGAAAATAATTGATAGCATAGAGGCTATAATAGATATACCTTTATTTTGTCACCATGAAAATATAAAGATACTTTATAATAGGTCAAGGGTGGCAAAGCCTAAAGCCAACCTCACCTTAAAAAACAATGTACAATTACTTGTCTATCAATGACTTAAGAATCTATGTTTTCCAAATGGGAATGCTTTTAACATATATAGATTGATGAATTTCAAAAATTATAGATTATATGAAATATAATATAATTTATTCATTTCGCAATATAACTATTCATTATGTTAAGTACAAATGGAATCATGGATGGTAAATGTTCGTTGATATTTTCCTAATAGTTTTATAACTACTCTTTCTCATTGTAACTATTCATTTTTCAATGCAACTATATAAACTATTCATTACAAATATAATTATTAATGGAATAAAAATTCATTAATGATATTTAAGGAGGTTTCTGAAAATTTCCAATTACATATTACAAACAAAATCACCAATGAAAGTGTTAAAAATATTAATATTTAATTACTCTTCACTAATTATATTGTTAAAATAACCCCAAATTAAAAGACCAAAATCCTTAATTTCATAACATATAGGCATTTCATTTCTTTTGTCTTTCTCTTCTTAATAAACAAACATGTTTATCTTTAGTTATTTATCTTCTCTCTTTTTCTCTCCTTATTTTTTTTTTTATATATTTTTTACTCCTTCACGCCTTAAAGGTGTGTATTTTTTTTTCTCTTCTTAGTTCTACCTTCTTTTTTTGGTAATTAACATGACATAAATTGTTCTTGTAGGAAATAGTATAAGATTCACTCACATCTGAATTAAAAGATAAGGTTTTTCATTTTTCTTCCGTTTAGGGTTTTTTTCACTATCCTTGTTTTTTTTAAATTTTTGTGGAGTTATTTTGTTCAATTTTGTATTGAATTGTTTTTTGATTTTTTGAATTCATTGTGATGTTTTTTGTGAAATATTGTTGTTGAATTATAAATCCCTAAATTTTTAATTATATTAAATTAGATTAGATTAATAATTTATTGACTAATTATCAAATTATCTTGAAATTTTTATCAATTAAAAAAATTAGATTTTTATATTTTATTAATTTGATTATAATTATTTTTTGTAATGTCAAGTTTCCATCCTATTAAATTTAATTTTTTTTTTTAATTTTTTCTTTTGAATTTTAATCCACATATTATGTTATAAATAATTGGTGTACACATTGTTAAACTTAACTAAAAGAACCATAATATGGGTGAAGGGATGACAAATAGAAACACAAATTAGATTAAACAAAGTTTAAGGAATAAGTTAATGTTGACAAAAAAAAATCTATGGATGTTTTAAACCAGTTAGCCTAATATTTTGTTCTTATATAGTTGTTTTATTTCTTTTTTATTAATTGGTTTCTTTTTGGTTGAATTTTTGTACATGAAATATTAGTAATTTATTATTTGAAAAAAGATAAAACATAAATTGTTTTGAAATAAGAATATTAAAATAAAGATTAAATGTAAATTGAGATTTGACATTGTTCAAGTGGTTAGTGTCTCAAAGCTTAAAATTAAATAAACTTATTTTGAAAAGTTAACTACAGAAATAGGATAAAATCAATTGTTTTGTGGAAATCAAATTTAAATTGATGTGTATTTGCAAGTAAACAAATTTTGAGTAATCTTCTATATAGAAGAGGTGATTCTGAATTTCATTAAATAGGAATGGTTTATGATGTCTCAATCCTTTAATTTGTGTAGATGTCTAGGGAAAAATCAATAGTCCATAATATGGACATGATCGTTACTAGTTTTATACCAGTGTTTCTAACAACCATTAGTCGTTAGATGCCAACCATGAACAAGAACTTGAAGCACATGTAACTTTTTTCGATGTAAGCTCTTAAGTGTTGTCACCATAAGAGCATTTAATCATTTTTGAAAAACTAATTTCAATTGACGACTGCGATTTCAGGCTTAAAAATATTAAGGTTGCCTACATGATAACATAGATAATGTAACCATTGATGGAAGTGTCGTTGTTTCCATGGAGTCGAGTTTCCAAAAATCTGGAATTGAAACATATAATTGATTCCGAAAGTTCAAAGTTAATATTAACTTAAATATTTTTTGTTATTATTATTTTAGTTCAATTAGTTTATTAATATTATTGAACTAATTCTTTTACAAATTTAAACTACAAGGAAAAGTTCTTATTATGATAGGGTTAACAACGTTATTGCAAGGAAGGTTTGAGAGAATCATGTTGTAACTAAGTAAGATTGAAATCAATATAAATATTATTTATTCAAGTATTAAGATTTTGCTTTTTATTTATTAATCGGTAATTTAACAATGCAATAATTCTTGAACAACCCAGCTCAATACCTTTGGTATGTTGGATTTCAACAATTTCTTTTCTTTAAGTTTTTTTTTTTTAATTTTGTTTTAGAAAACATATAACACTTACTTAGTTGTAAGATAGAAATCAAGTTTATTGTATCTCAAAAACTACTGTCGAAGACTCGCAACAACCTGAATGTCTTAACCGTTGGATGCTCACAATTAGTTTGGGTACTTAAACTTCAGGGCTCAATGTGATTTTAAACTAACGAGTTGAAGCTCATATGCCCTATGTTATTGTTTAGGCAGTTCGACTTATTGATAAAATGATTGGACTCTAGCGCTTATACATGGAGCTAAAATCATAGATAAGTGGTATATGTGCTTCCCCTTATCGCCCTTCGGTCTTAGCAAAGACCACCTGCATTTCATCCTTCAACCCCTATCTTATAGATAAATTGTATTTGAATTGATTTTTTTAAAAAAAAATTGTAATTAATATTTGATTTTTAATTTAATCTAATTTGTTTTAATTATTTTCTACTCAATTTATTAGAGATCTCTTATTTGAATTCCTGTTTGAGATCTAATAGTTAAAAGATAATATTTCAATAATCTTCATAAAACAACATACTCTATAATTATATTAAAAAATAAAATAAATATAAAATGAAATCAATAGACTATGCAGTGGGAATAGCATCACTCTTAAGAACTTAAAGAATTAGATGTTTTTTCGAAACACGATTGCCCTGATACGATGGTTATGTTTCCAAAACAATAATGAAAGCTCATAGAATTTTTATCCCATAAAGAAACTTCCTTCCAACTTTGCAAGTACAAAATGGATTTCAATGCAAAATAAGACCCGAAATTGAAGCACAAATATTCGGAGAAAGATTTGGTGTAGCATTTGAAAATATGGACCAGCGTGGTCGTCCACTCTTTCTTCGCTACACTTTAAATGGACCGCACGAACCGTCCTCGATGTTTCCTTTCATATGAACACATTAAATTTTCCTTCGTAGTAGGTTTACTGGCACTATAAATAAGATGCCACGAACTCATAATTCACCACTTCATATAAAAATCCACTAGCTTTGCTAACATTCTAAGCTTCCAAGTAAATATGGCTCGAGAAGGTAAGCTTTTCGGCTTCTTCATTGTGCTTCTCCTTCTGTTGCATGGCTCGGTAGCTCGAGCCCGGCCATTCAATATCTTGAAGTCTGATCGAACCAGGGTCCGAGGCGCTGGTTTCTTTGATGGGTTATCCCTCGGAGCCATCAAGCAATCAGGTCCTAGCCCAGGTGGTGGCAACAAATTTACGGATTCCGGGGTTTATGGAAGGATTAATTCAGGTCCTAGCGATGGAGGAGGAGGACACTAGCCGGTTAAAATGATATTATTGATTTGTTGATTAAACCATCAACATATGCATTCTTCGTGAATTTGATCGCTTTTTTATTTTTATTATTATTATTATTTCTTTATATACCAATCAGTATTGCTAAGTATAATAAGAGTCCTCGAAATAGATATCTGGGCGATGGATGTATTGGTTATTCTTTCACGGTTAAGGATGTAAGATAATAGTGTGGATGTGGTTGAGAAATAAATTAATATACTATTGATTTGTTGTGCTCTGATGAGTGGTGTAATGACTTTTAAGTTTACCAAGAATGTTTACATGTAAAACCAAAAAAGTCTATCCATGTTGTTGTCTCAATACTCCTCTTTTTTTCTCTTTTTTTATAACCGGGGTGTCCAGTCCAGCTTGCAAGTACCACAATTAATCCCCGGGCTCACTGAACATCCTGCAAGCCCAATGAGCATGCAAGACACCGCAGGGTGACAAGCGTGCCGGGTAAGACTTGAACCTGTGATGAGAGGAAGGGAGAAGCCCTTCTTGACCACCAGGCCAAGATCCTGCTGGCAGTCTCAATACTCCTTTTCATTTGCCAGGAAGACAACAACCATGTAAATCTCTATTAAAAATACTAGAAATAAACTATTGCTTAGATCGTGTTGGTGAATGACAACATAAGACTAACATTCAATAACTATATAGTTAATCATATATCATATTTCATGATCCTTATCTACTACACTAGAATATATCTCTTGGTTGCAAAAAAAAATAAAGGCAAAAAAGCGAAAACGAAAGCAGAAAACTTTAGGCATGCAAGAACACTGACCTTAAAAATATTTTTCTAATAGTAGTGTACCTTTCAAGATTCAATAAGTTATTCTTCAACACAAGAAGTCAACACATACACAGCTTGAAAAAAAAGAAGACTACTAAATATTTTACATAATTATGTTCACAAATAAATAGGAAAAAATATCACTATAATTAAAATTAACATATTTTTAGAGATCTCAAAACCAACTCCTAGATGTACTTTATTTTCACAACACACAATTATCTCTCTGTTTTTTTTTGTCATGAGCTTACATACATAGCACCTTATAATTTGACAAAACAAAATTATAGAAACAATACCTTGATCATCTTGTAATTTTATCTTTTTTCATTGGCTATATTTAGACAAATTACAATTTATATTTGAGGTCAATGAAATTTTTGAATTTAAGAAGATATAAAACTAGCCTCATATATAATATATTAGAAACATGTATAAACAACAAATCAAAATTCATCTCTCTTCTCGCGATGATTTGATCTCAAACCAAATTGTTAATCTAGTATTTAATCAATATCTCTCTTTTTTCTTGTTTGGTACCAACCAAATACCTGTATTTTTTTATCACGATTTTTTTTTTTTTGTGAAGATCTTGTTTGAAATTTTCAATCATTAGGTCTTCCAAAAACATTTGCCAATAATTTTTATATTCTAATCGTATCCCTAAAATCCAATCTAATTTCTTGATAATCCAGGAGTCACAAATAATTATTGAGCATTCCAAAAAATTATATCATTTTCCTTTCTTCCCCTCCCCTTTAGGCAAGATGGATTGAGTGCTTGATTTTTGGTGTTGGATGTGGTTGTCAATGTATTGTTGTTGCAATGTGTGCTGTGCAATGACAATTATAAAGATAAATTGGGTAGATTTTGTTGCAGACAGTAAGAGATTGATGAAGAAGATGATTTTATTGAGCTGTAGCAGTGGCTATTTAATAGCCTTACACCATGATGAAAATGAATAACAAACCCACGATTTTACAGGAAACCAAACGTGGTTAAAACAAAGCAAATTACGTGTCCCTCAAAAGGAGAGGAGGAATTATTCAACATGACTAAAAACAATCCTAAGACTTAGGAACAAGCTGGAATATTTCAACATTTTATCATCCTCCCTTAAACTGAATTCTGTCAGTTTATACTTGGAGATTCGCACACGCCCAGTAGCCCTCGCATCTTCAGAAAAACATCAAGCTTCAACGGCTTTGTTAAGATATCAGCGACTTGTTCTGTTGTAGAACATGTAATTAGTTCTACTGAACCATCCTTAACCAGTTCGCGGAGAAAATGAAACCTGATATCTATGTGTTTGCTGCGGCCATGCATTACAGGATTCTTTGAAAGTTTGATTGCTGAAATATTGTCACAATAAACTTTCGTTGGAGTGTGTTGTGTCTGATTTAGAGTCTTTAAAATTCTGTTTATCCACACGACTTGACATGCACTTGAAGCTGCTGCTATGAATTCTGCTTCAGTGGTGGATAAGGAAACAACTGGTTGTTTCTTTGACGACCAAGAAATAGCTTCTGAGCCCATAAAGAAAACATAACCCGAGGTGCTTCTTCTATCATCTTGGTCACCGTCATAGTCGCTGTCCGTGTATCCAAAAAACTCTGCATTTCCTCCCTTCTTGTAGAATATCCTGAAATTGGTTGTTCCTTTGATATATCTCAAGACCCGTTTGGCTGCTAATAGGTGGCTTTCAGTAGGACTTTCCATATATCGGCTGATCAAGCTGACAATAAACATCAAATCTGGACGCGTCGCAGTTAAATACATGAGGCTTCCCACTATTTGTTTATAGAGAGTACTATCAACTTTAATGCCACCCTCATCTTTTGTAAGTTTAAAACCAGGAACTGCAGGATTGTGCACTGAATTGCACTGACCCATTTTAAATCTCTCCAGAATTTCTTGCGCATATTTACGTTGACTAATAAATATGCCATCCGTTCGCTGTAATACCTCAATACCAAGAAAAAATCTCATTCTACCAAGATCAGTCATGTCGAAAGCAGTCATCATTGAATTCTTAAATTGTGCAAACAAAATGTGATCATTACCGGTAAAAATGAGATCATCAACGTAAAGGCACACAATTAAGATTTTACCTCCATCAGCAGTTTTAATGAACAAGGTGTGCTCATATGGGCACTTTGTGAACCCTTCTTTCATGAAATACATCTCAATCCGACTGTACCAGGCTCGCGGTGCTTGTTTGAGTCCATATAGCGCTTTCTTGAGTCGATAGACCTTGGATTCGAGTCCCTTTTGTTCATAACCCGGGGGCTGATCGACAAAATCTTCCTCATTAATTTCCCCATGCAAGAAAGCGGACTTGACATCAAGTTGATAGATCACTCAATTATTCTGCGCGGCAAGTGCAATTACAATTCGGATAGTATCCATATGGGCAACCGGTGCAAAAACTTTAGCATAATCAATTCCATATTGCTGACAGTAACCTTTGGCAACTAGCCTTGCCTTGTATTTATCCACTTCCCCATGCTCATTGACTTTAGTCTTAAAAATCCATTTGACTCCTATACTCTTCCCCCCGATTGGTAATTCCGTGAGCTCCCATGTGTCACTCCTCTCTATGGCCTGCATTTCTTGATCCATGGCACTCCTCCATTTTTCTGATTTTACCGCTTCTTCATAGGTCATAGGATCACTGTCACCAAGCATAGCCAAAAACATGGAATTTCCAGGTTCTTCATCCGAAAGTTCTTGCCCCGAAGTGTAATCTTGTAACCAGCTTGGTGGTTTTCTGATTCGTCCCTGTTTCTCCAAATTAGTGATATTTGAAGTGTGTTGCTCTTCATCATTTTGCAATCCACACAAATCAGACTCCTCTTCGTCAAAATCAAGCTCTTGTTCGTCTGAAATTGCTCCTAGTGCTGCACCTGTTCGCGAGGAAGAACCTGCAGAATTAGTGATTGGACGCAGCTGATCTGCTGCGTCAATTCCCCCATCAGCTGCATGTTTCCTAATTTCCCCTGTATATTCTACCTCATTATGAGCTGCGATGACCCCATCAACATGAGTCTCTGCAAGTACGGACTGAGCAGCTGCAATTTCCCCATCACCATTAACTGTTGCATCTTGTGTCTCCCACTCTAGATCAGTAAAAAAATCAGTGTTTGAATTTGCATCCCAGCACCATTTTTGATCTTCTTCGAACACCACATCACGACTAACAATGATTTTGTTAGTTTCAGGATTAAGTAATCTATAAGCTTTAGATTCTTCACTTACCCCAAGCAAAATGCATTTGATGCTTTTTGCATCAAGCTTCACACGTCTGCTGTCCGGAACATGTACATGGGAAATGCAACCAAAAATTCAAAAATGATCAACCGAAGGCTTAATCCCACTCCATGCTTCTTCGGGTGTTCTGTTTTTGACAGCAAGAGTTGGACACCGATTTAATACATGCACGCACCAATTTGCAGCCTCTGCCCAGAAAGTGCTGGGAATTGTTTTTGCGAACAACATACTTCGCACCATATTCATAATTGTGCGATTTTTTCTTTCCGCAACTCCGTTTTGTTGAGGAGTATAAGCAGCAGTTAATTGTCTATGAATCCCATGAATTTCACAAAAATGAGTGAATTCTTGGGACGTAAATTCTCCTCCACGGTCTGTCCTGACAACACATATATATGCTCCTGTTTCTTTCTCAACTCTTGCTTTATAACACTTAAAGATTTCGAAAGCCTCTGATATTTCAACCAAAAAATAAATCCATACTTTCCTGCTAAAATCATCAATGAAAGTAAGTAGATACCTCTTCTTACTATTTGAGCATGGATTGATTGGACCGCATATGTCTGAATGTATTATCTGAAGGATTTTAGTTGCTCGCCAGCTGCATTCAGTGGGAAATGGATCGCGATGCTGCCTTCCTTTTAAGCAATCCTCACAGACAGTTTGAGAGCAAAGGAATTTCGGTAACCCCTTCACCATTCCTTTTTGTTGAAGAAGTTGCAGCCCATTCCAGCTGAGGTGCCCATAACGGCAGTGCCAAAGCTTTGATTGATCTGTGGTAGCTGATGAAAGGCATTTCGGTGAAGATGCCATGTTTGATTTCAGCAATTTTTGTTCTTCTGATGAGCACCGAGCATGGACACAAAACATCCTGTTTTGTGTTATCTTGCTTTCAATAATTAAACCTTTGGAAGCATGAAAGATTTTACATATTCCGTGCTTAATCAACACTGTCATGTTCTTTTCTTGCAATTGACCGAGACTAAGCAAGTTATTCTTTAAATCTGGCACATAAAACACTTCAGGGATGGTAAAAATAATGCCTTTTACCTCAAACCGAATCCTTCCTTTGCCTTGTACTCCAAGCTTGGAGTCATTTCCCAGCTTCACTGACTCTGTGAAGCTACTGTCCATCTCATAAAACAATGATTTGTCTCCACACATATGATTGCTACACCCATTGTCAAGGTACCATGTGTGCTCCGAAGCAATTTCTTTTTGATCTACAAGTGCCATTAATAGCATCTCTTCCTTTGTCTCTGCATACTTAGCCATGTGATCATGAGTTCTTTTAGGACACTCCCACTGAAAATGACCAAGGTCATGACAGTGGTAGCATTCTATGGCAGACTTATCAAATCTGCCTTCAAATCTTCCTCCTTCAAATCTTCCTCTGCCTCTTCCTCTTCCACGGTAATTGTTTCTGCCACCATTTCTGCCTCCTTGTTGTTGCCCGTGACTCACTTGAAGGGCTTGTTCCTCCACTCCATGTCGACAGATCCTCTGTTCGTGCACCAGAAGAGAACTTTGAAGTTCATCAATTGATAACACATCTAGATAATTGGACTCCTCAATAGAGCATACCACATAATCATACTTAGGAATCATTGATCGTAAAATTTTCTCAATGATAACTACATCATCCATTTTTTCCCCATGAATTCTCATTTTGTTGGCTATAATGAGAGTTCTGGAAAAATAATCATCCACCGATTCTCCAATTTTCATGTGCAGCACTTCAAATTCTTTGCGAAGTGCCTGCAATTGAGCTCTTTTCACCCGAGATATGCCTTGATACTTTTTCTTCAATGAATCCCATATGTCCTTTGCTGTATCCTTCTTCAAAATGGTTTCCAGTATTGAGCGATCAATAGACTGGAAAAGGTAATTCTTTGCTTTGAGGTCCTTCAATCTGAGCTCCTCAATTGTTTTCTCCCGTAAGTCCTTGTCTCCTTCCGCAGCAGTGATTCCAGTTTCTATTAAGCTCCAATATTCTTTGGAACGTAGAAAATTCTCCATGAGCATACTCCAACGGTCGTAATGACCATCAAATCGCGGAATAGCTGGTTGCACAAAGCTATTTTCGGATGCCATAATTGATGTTTCTTCTCGGTGAAAATCTGGGGATAATGTGTTCCTCACAGTGTTTCCTCACAATATTCCTCACAATGATTTTCTTCTCTCTGTGTTTCACTCGTTCCTCACAATATTTCTCTCCTCTCTATTTTCCTTCACTTATGCGTGTTTCCTCACTCTCTCAGTGTTTCACTCCACTCAGTGTTTAGTCTTCTTCTTTAGCCCCTTACTTGTGCTCTGATACCATATGTTACAGACAGTAAGAGATTGATGAAGAAGATGATTTTATTGAGCTGTAGCAGTGGCTATTTAATAGCCTTACACCATGATAAAAATGAATAACAAACCCACGATTTTACAGGAAACCAAACGTGGTCAAAACAAAGCAAATTACGTGTCCCTCAAATAGAGGAGGAATTATTCAACATGCCTAAAAACAATCCTAAGACTTAGGAACAAGCTGGAATATTTCAACATTTTATCAGATTTGAGCTAATGTTGACCGTTAGTTGCTAAAATATTTTTTTTATAGTAGCATCGTTTTTCATTTAATAAAAACAACAAAAATAAAATAAAATTCAAATAAACTATATTGATTAAAAAAAGAATGTAAATTTCTAATAAATAACTAAGTCTCAAAATTCACTATTTTTAAAATTTTGACAAAAATATGTTTTTTTTTGTCAATATAGTTTTTAAAGCAACAATTTATCGTGATTGTGAAAAACAAACATCATTTAAAAAAAACAATAAAAATATTGATCATCTCATCTCACCACAACTGCAAGAAAAATAAGAACAATAAACATGAAAGAGTTATAATAAAAAACCCAAAATCTATTTTTCTATTATCATTTCATATTAATAAAGCAAATTATTATTAAAAATCAGAATCTTGAGCTCATATATAATTATCCATAAAGTAATCTATAATATCATTGTAAAAGTTCTCAATCTTTAAAAAAAATCATAATTTTTTTTATCAGGTGCATATTTTTTAATAAAGCAACAACAATAAAAATAAATATGTTTTAATTCCAACCATTTGATATAGGTAGAAAAAAAATTGTTTCTCCAATCTAAACTCTATTTCCTTAGTGATGCATTTATCGATTGTTTCAAGTAAAGTATATTTTTCATTGCAAGAACTATTTTGTAAACAAATATCCATCATGATATTAAAAGAAAGTTAGAATAATATATAAGTATTTTGTATGTAATTGAAGAAAAACAATTATGTAAAAACCCTATTAAAAGTTTTTGAAAATATAAACTTAATTTTAAATTAGTCTTTATAAGATTATTTTTTCATAATAGGTACATAATAAATGAAAAACAAAATTACTAATATTCTCATAAAACCTTATGATGTTATTTGAGAGCTATAAACAAAATTGAATTATATTTAAAATACCATGTTTATTGTGTTTTTTAGTGTATTCAAATCTAAATCCAAAAATATAAAAAATATATATAGAAAAGGACAAGAGTATGATGCATATAAAAAAAAACTTAGATGCGATTAGCCTCAAAGCTTAACCCTCACTTGTTTTTTTTAATTATTATTATGCAAGCAACATATAACTTATTACTAATTAGGTTGTTTGCCAAAAATCTAGTGACAATTATGATGGTCGAAAACTCCTTGGGGAATGGTCTAAAAATTTATTTTTAACACATTTTTAATATACCATAAAGACATCATAAACTACTAGCCGAACCCTAAAATATCTCAAAACCACTAAAAATAAAAACTGATCAAATTAAAAAAATATATAAATGGGATCCGATCTATTTTTTCAATAATGTGTATAGAAAAAACACATTCCATTAAATTTTTATTGTCAAATGAAACCCGTTGACACCAAACATGAATAATTTCAATACTAATAAGTGGGCATTCACCACCTTTCTCTCTTATATCTCAAACTTAAAAACTCAAATGTTAAGAATATGATATTTTAAACCAAAATTAAAGTTACATAAACTAAAGGGACTATAGATTAAAATTAGAAGAAAAAGAGAGAGTTGATGAACTATAGAAAACTTTTTATAGTAAATTTTAGATCGGGCATGTGATTTCTTATTATTTTATGCTTTGGTCTTATTGAATTTTTTTAGTACATTTTAATAAATTGATCATTAATTTAGGCATAAAATATAAGAATAAAAATGGAAAACAATTTGAGCTATGTGGAATGCCACAGTATTGATCAAAATATAATAAATTTACTTTATAATTGTGAATGTAAATTGAAGGGAAAAATCATGAAACAATCAATATATTCAAATACTATGCAAGTATGTATTATATATATATATACATATCTAAACTCATTTTTTTCTGCAAAAATATTTTTTATGAAGAAATTAAAAAAAAAAACTCAAACAATTTAAGGAAACATGTAGGTAAGGGAACATTAAATTGTAAAAGAAAAAAAATTAACAACAAAATAAATAAGAAAAAGAAAGAAGGAAAGACAGAAGGTAAAGAAAGAAGGAAAGAAGTAAAAATAAATAAATAAATACTGAGAAGCTAAAACAAACTGCAAAAGGTGAAAAACACGCTCCCCCTTATTTTCAAACTGGAAAAAAGAAGAAGCGAAACGCCCGGGACCAGTTGTGCCTAACACTTTAGCCAGACAGAGAAGCAGTAAGTAAGATTAAGGCCCATCTCTCTCTCTCGACTCCAGTGAAAGCGAGAAATGGGGAGCTCATCGAAGGACGACTCCGGCAGCGACGCCGAGGCTTCAAGCGGCGACAAAACACCCTCTAATTCCGGTCTATTCTCCGAAGGCGAGCGCGTCCTCGCCTACCACGGCCCCCGCATCTACGAGGCCAAGGCATCTCTCTCTATAAGATCTTTCCTTTTCTATTTTTGTTTATTTGTGCCCTATGACTTTGGAACTGATATTTATTTTCATATATTTTTTTAAAATCGACTTCTTGTTTTTTGGTGGTTTTAGTTTTTAATTGTGATTTTGTTTGTTTGACTGGAAACCTGTGGTAAAGAATGGAGGTTAAAGTGATATTTGAGGAAATTTAAGGTTTTTAAATAGCTTATTGTTGAAATTAGGGTTTATAGAAGCTGGAGTTTTCTTGTTATTGCAGAATACTAACAATTATTGGTTTTAGTGACCTCACTGAACTAAGTAAATTTTACTGTGATCTGTAGTTGCTGCAGTCTAAATTTTTCTGTAATTGGGAGCATTTTAGTGCGGTGGAGAGCAGTGTTGTTTTCTATGGTTGTGACCTTTCAGTTCACAAGTGTTATTTTTTCTTTTTTTTTTTGTTTTATTAAAGAAATTAAGATGCCAAGTATTTTTTTAGTTGCTAGGGAACCACACCCAAGAATCAAGGGATTTTAAAATTTTGTCCTGATTTTGGATTTGCTGAAGATGAAATTTGATTTTCATTGGAAGTAATGTTTGTGTTATCTGCATTAAAGGCTGTATTTTCTAATTTAATTTTGCAGACTATAATATTTTTTTGGATAAAGTAATAATATGTTTTTCATTTCTAGCATTTTAACTTTCTTTCTTTCTTTCTTTTTATGTTCTTTTAAATCCTAGGTTCAAAAAGCTGAGCTCCGTAAGAAGGAATGGAGATACTTCGTACACTACCTTGTAAGCTCCTCCAAGCTATTCCTTTCTTAATGACCTGTTCTGGTTATACAATTTTGAATGACTGAACTGCCGAGTAGTTGGCTGGTACAGTATTACCTTGTTATGATGTTAAGTGATTTTCCTTTTGCTGTTTTACAGGGTTGGAATAAAAAGTGAGTATGCATTTTGTTCTTTTCCCGTTACTATATATTTTGGCTGAGAGTTTGGAACTTAATAGCTCAGACTGGAACATTGTGAGGTCATTTTCTCTAACTCTTTTTTCTTCAATCTAATCAAGTGCAAGTTCAAGTTCTTGGATGCTTCATTTATTCATGATGTGAACCCTTCTTTTCCCTTTAAAAGTTAGGATAATATTAAGGCGTTTCAAGAAATGAAGAAAAAATTATGGCTCATTGTAAAACTGCAATAGCAAAAGTAAATAACTAGTTACTCTTTTCATTATTGTCACATTTAATGTCCATTGCACTCATCATATAACAATAATTTTCCAAAATTAAAAGTCTAGGTTTTTTCTACAAAATTTCATTAGTTTAAGTAAAGTTCTACTTCTTCTCTCTGTTTTTTTTTTTCTTTCATTGATGCTAGCTTTTTAAGGAGTTTTAATTCTATACAATTATAAACCTTGTTTTGAGTGAAACCTAGTCTGACATATTCCTTCTGCTATTTCCTTAACTAGTTTCCCCCTCTATGTGTTTTTAATTATTTTCTATAATTATTTATCAGATACTGTTTTATCTTTGTTGTTTTACTAGTTTATTATTGTAATTTATTATATTGACATGAAAGGGTTGGAGAGAAAAGGGGGGTGGGGCAGTTGTTACCATTTGAAAGACAATGAAAAATCGATGGTTTATGAGATACATTAAAAAGAAACATTTTATCAATGTCACATTAGGGAAGTAGGAAACTGTTGTCCTATTTAAGTTTAGCTAGCTATAGAATAGTTATGGCTTGCCAGTAACTATAGGCATGCTAAGCAGGTGTTGGAAACACACGAATTCTAGAGGATCTTCGCTGGTTTTGCTGTTTTTTTTTAATTTAATTTGGAAATTATCATTTTAGATCAACATAGCAGATATAACTTGAATGAATTGAAGACAAAGGATAGTTTTAGTGTAGAATAAAAATAATAATAATAAAAATTATCAATTGGACAGGTAAATGAGAAGCTACAACTTATAAAAACAAAATCTTGTCTTTGATGTTTCTTCTATTTCTCAGCTGGTGAGCCCTCTTGTTGCATCATTTTCATCTTAACATTCGGTCCTATTGTCGTGTTTTTACTACTTCTCCTCTTTTGAGAATTGGTTATTGTTATCACCGAAAGGTTTGGAATTTTTTTCTGTCCCAAGAAAGTTTTATTTCATTAATAAATACACCCTGTTTCAAAAAGGGACACAGAAATCATTACTGTGGGTTGGACATATTGCCAACAGTTGGGACGAATGGGTGGGCATGGACCGACTAATGAAACACACTCCAGATAATGTCTTGAAGCAGCAGACCCTGGAGAAAAAACAAGGTATAGACAAGAATTTGAAGCCTGGACGCTCCTCTCAGACGAAGCCAAAAAACTCTACTGGTAAGCTTCGTTTTTATTTATAAACATGTTTTTTTTTCAAATTGATCATGTATGTGTTAATGTCCAAATGGAGATTCTCGATCAGTTCTGCTCATTTAGCTTGTGCTGTGTGCAAGTCTCCGAGCAACTTTTGGCTGTCTAGAAACCTTTTTCTTTTCTCTTCCTTCTTCCGTGGGGAATCAGCTTATGGGTTCTTATGACAAAGGAAATACTTAATTGATGCTCTCTCCCTTTTCAATAACTCTTACTGTTATATTTATACAAGACATATAACTTGGGAACTTAACTTTCATTTTGTGCTAATATATGAGTACCCTGAATGTTTGTTCAGGTTTTTAAAGTCAGAATCACTTGTTAATATTCTTGGCAATGTCATTACTATGAAACTGCTAGGTGATAGTTAAGCTCGTAACTATTTCTATTTTATAAGAAAATAGTTTTTGTTTTGCAGATTCAAAGATGGACAAGGAAGATCCTAAAAGCAATGGTTTGTTCCCTTACCTTCCTTTTCTTTCCCTCTTCATAATCAAAGTTTTCTTTCTTTTATTAAGTGACTATTGGTCGTAATTATTCTCCAGTAGAAGTCCTACCACAAGCTGGTGGATTGTTCTGCTTCTTATACATTGCTAGTCCTAGAGTTGTTTTTGCTGTTTATTTTCTCTATATAGAGGTCGTCCTATCAGGCTTGCACCTGTGAATTCAGGGCAGATGTTCCAAAAAGAGGATAAAAAGAATTTTGTAGTTTAATTATTTTCACATAAAGAAAGTTTTGGTGGCATAGGACTTTGTATGAAGCTTGGCATTGGCATTGCTATCTGTTGGTCTTAGGTTTTATTTTGTTTTTTATTTTCCTCAGCATCATTTTTTTTCATCTAGTGCCTTATTGACTTGCATTAGGTAGTGCATCATTGTAAACATTTTGCTAGTAAAAACTGGGACATGATTTCATGATTGCCATAGTTATGGGATATATTTACTCAGCTTTTATTCTATTGCAATCTTGTCATCTTGACATGTTCAAATAAGTTGCATTTATATTTAGTGCTTTTTTTTCCCCTTTACCTGTGGTTTATCTTCAATTTGCCTCTTAAATGATATATGCTTGTGAAGACAGAGAGATTTGTTCTTATGAATTGTCAATGCTGCTTGCAGTGGCAAAAGGGAAGAAGCGTAAAAGTGATTCAGGAATTGAGGTTTGTTTCATATTATTTCGAATGGTGCCTTGACATACTTCTTTTTAATTTCTGGAGTATTTTTTGGACAACAGTTTTGGCCTGCTACATCTTGTTGTTGCTCTGATCTCTTCCTTTTTGCCCCCTGAATTTTAAGTTTCATATCAACTAATAGCAACCCGCCACACACGCACACAAAAAAAAAGAGAAGCAAGCTTCAAATAATTTATCCTTCATTGAAGACCATGCTGAAAATATGTATACCCTCACAGTCAGATCCTCTATTTCATAAATTTCATTGCTCTTTGAGATTCCTCTTAATATGTGGTTTCAAATTGTTAGAAGGATAATTTGCCTGTAGAAAAGCTTGTCAAGATCCAAATTCCATCAACGCTAAAGAAGCAACTTGTTGATGATTGGGAATTTGTCACCCAGCAGGATAAGGTATTCATGTATTTTCTCCTATTGCTATTATATTGTATTCATTATGCAATTGATTTTATTTGAGTTAGTGTGGAAGCCATAGAGTTCAGTTATTTCCAAATAGCTTAATGGTTTTTGCTTCATTGATTATAACCCTGAATACTTATAACTTAAAAGCCTATCCAGCCATTTCGGACGTGTTACCATAATCTTTTCTTTGGCAAATTTTACATACAATCTTGTGAACAAGCTTTTGGTAGAACACCCTTTTCACCATATATCTTGATGATTTAATTCTTATTTATTTTCTAGTTTACAATCAAAACAGCTTCTATAATTCTGAACCTGCAATGCAGCTAATTTTCTGTTATCCAACTTCACTTTTCTGGTTGTACTTTTTTTGATAAAAGATTTGGTGATTTTTTTTAGTTATTGGATCTTTCAGAAAAAAAGATTCAGTGCTTATATTGTTTCAAAACAAATACCAATCAATTGTAGTATTGTTCTTTGTTGAAAATCCTAATATCAACTTTTTTGTCCTTTGACACCTTTGTTGCTCCTGAATGCCATACATCTTAACACAGCCAATGCCAACCCATCCAACACAAGACCATCGTCCCATTTTAAGAGCTTGGGATTTTCCCAGAAGATATTTGGCCTTTTACACAGGTTTTATATATTTTAGCAAAAGATTTTTGATTTTTAGTGCAAGTATAAGAGTCTAGTGAAATTCTGCAATTAAAAGCGGAAACTGTGAGACCTACACCCCTGTAGTGATTCCATTCACTCTAGATGTTCTAGATATTCTTTTGAAAATTATCCTTGTTTTGCTTTCTTCATTAGTGTGTTATATGACTTTGTTCTGTCTTATTGCCATTTGTTAACCTTTATGAACTTGTGGTACTCACAAATAACTACATGTAATGGGATTTTTGACAAAAGTATTTTTTCTATTTACAAATTTGAAAGCATTATATTTTTCAGGATAGAAGATATTTCAACACTCTGCCGCAGTATTTTTTGACTGGTTGAATGTCTTTCTATCAAAATTTTCCAAACAGATGTCAAATGAAAAAAACACAAAATAACCAAGAGAATTTAGTGTTCAAAAACTCAATTTATTGATCAATCAAAATCCATAACCTCCGTTCTAATGTCTAGCTAGCAAGCTTTATAGAGGCACCAAAGTCCGTACAAAATAGAAAATCTAAACCCAGTAGGAAAAGGAAATGTTTCTGCTTATCCATCATTGGAGTTTTAGTTCAATCTTCTTTTTAATGATGTAGTGCTCTAATTTGTTGAAGAGCCTCTCTTATTAAATGCAGCTTGTTAAACTTCCCCGATCACCAAATGTGGATGATATTTTGACAAAGTATCTAGAATATATGTCGAAGAAGGATGGCATGTAAGTTTCGTTCTAGCTTCTGTTGAAATTACATGTATCGATTATAATTTGTATTTGCTAGGAACTGTTTTTGTTTCCTATCAGCTATTTTAGTATATTTTCTCAGTTGCATAGACCGCCATAACAGTGATCTTATTCTCTGTCCCAATGGTTGATGATAGATCAATTTTTAGATGTTTTAAACGAGAATTTCCATTGTATCTTCAGCAGAAATTATATTGATTCTCTTAGTGCCTGCTTGGTATTGCATTTCCACCTGTGTTTGGGTGTGTTTCAAAAGTGTGTGTGCCTCGAAAGCATTTAATAGAAGCCATTTTTTAGTGTTTTACAATGTTGATGTGTTGATGTCAAAAATGAAAAAAAAAATCTGAAGATAAAATGTTGATACATTTTCAAGTACAAAACACTTTTGAAAAACACAAAGTACCACAGTATCAAACATCCATTTAAAGGAAAGCAAAAAAAAATAGATGAACATATCTAAGTGTATGATCCATGAACAATACCTTCCATCCATTGATAGTGGAATATCACTGGTGAAGATGTTAATAACTCGCCTGAATGGAAGGATGTAGAATGTTTTAATTTGAATCAGAATGTTAAAAGTAAAAGGTGAAGTGAGAGCACTAGGAGGGAAAAGAGTTGCAATTAAATGGTCAAGACAAGAAACATTTCAAAAGGACTGAATTGCTTGGGATTCAGATTGAGATGAGCATGTATGGGACCAATTAACGCTTATATATGCTCAAGCTCATAGTTGATTTTTCCCAATGCAACATGGATTATGTATACCACAAGCCATAACTGTGCTCTCACATGGGCCTCCACTCCATAAAGGGCATTGATGTCAAAGTGGACATCAATAAATTATTTTGATGATTCTGCAATTATTTCACTTTTTCTGATGTTACTTAAGATCCAGGTTCATGCGTTGGTTGCATCAATAATAGTTGCATGGATCATGTTTTCTTGGATACAGGATAACTGATTCCATTGGAGAAATTTTGAAAGGCATACGGTGTTATTTTGACAAAGCATTGCCCGTGATGCTACTATACAAAAAAGAGCGTCAACAATATCATGATACTGTCAAAATTGATGCTTCTCCATCGACTATATATGGTGCTGAGCATTTGCTGCGGCTCTTTGGTATGCTTATCCTAATCACCAGTGCGTTTTAGCCACTTATAATTATTGTCTTCTTTAGTTGTTTGATCATCATATTTTTGTTTGATTAAGTGTTGAAACAATTGCTTTTGACTAGTAATCTTTGATGAAAGCTGATATGGTCACCAGCTGTGCTTCATGACAATGTGTTTTATTTTTTTCTGTCTGAAAAAAAAATCAATCATTAGTATCTTTTATATAACCTGCATTTTTTTTTCCTTGAGAATTTTATATAGTCTTAATCATTGTTAACAGTTGCAAGTCCAATTTTGTATAATCTTCCTCTGAATCGAATTACCTTGACAGATGGGGTTTTCCTTGAATGTTTAAAGACACCCTTATGGTTAGGTTACAGTTCTTCACACTCTAAGCATTTGTTAGATGGTTATTCAAAGGCCGAGCCTTTCCAAAGTTATTTTCACATTTTAACCAAGTCATGTGTGCTTTTTGATAGAAACCACAAATGCAGTTGGTTTTGAAATCACCTGTATTTCCTTTGAACATCTCACAGCAATGAACCTGAGATCATCTACTTTTCTGTCAAGAATTGAAATGATATACAACTCAAATCAATGTGGAATTTGTTTTTTGTACATGGTGTGCCCTTGGCAAGTAACTTTATTCCTTATTTTAGGAATTTAGCATAATGTTAATTTGTCCAGACTTATTCTGTTCACCCGCTACCCGCTGATGTAAATTTTACTGCAAGTACATTTCTACCTTTTCCTCATTGCAGTTAAATTACCAGAGCTCTTGGCCTATGTGAACATTGAAGAGGAGACATCAACCCGCTTGCAACAGAAATTACTCGACTTTCTCAAGTACTATCTCCATCTTGCACATTAACTGTATTTTCTTGTTCTTTAGAAGAAAAAAAACACTGAAATTAAAATGAAAGAGAAAAGGTTTGGTTCCCACCACTGGCCTCATCTTCATTGTGATTGGCTTCATATCAGACGCTGACTTCAAACTGGATTGACATGTACACATTAAACCAGAAAGAAAGAGCGGAACACAGGATGGGTGATTGATTTTAGCTGATTCTTTTTTATGTTTGTTTCCCTACCTCATGAAGTTATCATTGCATAACTGGTGTAATAATTCTAGCGGTGTATTAGCTGAAAAAATAATTCCACAAGCTATAAATAGCATGACCAATGGATCAAATTAATGCACTACAAGTTGGTATATATCAAAGGCTGCCTTCTTTATGTATTGAATTTTTAATTGTCCTGCTTTGACCCGTAAAAAATGTATTCTTGTCTTGCAGATTTCTACATAAGAACCAAAGTACTTTCTTTCTTTCAGCTTATGATGTGTCTAAAGTTTCTGAAGTCAAAGTCAAAGCAAAAGATTAGTGAGCTGCTGTTATGTGTGCCTTTTGGGGAAAGCAGTGGTGGACTGACATGACCAAATTGGTATGCCATCATCTTCCCTTTAACAAGACGGGGAAGGAATGGGCATCCAATTGTTGTTGTAACTGTAGTATTTGTTATTCTTTATTCCCCCCGGGGGGGAAAGGATGCTTAGTATAAAACATCTGGTAGCTAACTTTGTACAATGGCGACGTTACTTGTTGGCTCGGCGCAGGCCTCTTAAATGATTTGGCGGTGCATGCATTAGTCAGTGGTGCAACCATATGCAGTTGTAATTGAGACGGCAATTAAACTACGTTTGCAAATTACAACTTTAACTTTCTCAAGCTTGCATTTCAGCTTTGCATGGCATCTCACAGACTGACTCCTGCTTCACGGATTTGCTTGCTTCATGAGATCGTTTCTCTGCCGAGGTGAGTTCATCGAAATGTCACTCTTGAGACTTTCTGCTATAAGATTGGGTGGTAAATGGGGTGTGGTGATTGTGCATTTGCATAAAAATCAATTCATGGTTTCATTTAACCAAATATGGGAATGTTATTCTCGTTGCCCAGACGGGAAATGAAAGGAAAAACAGTCAATCACTAGAAATTAAGAGTGGAAATGTGATTCCGTAGTGTAAAGAATCCGCAAGCTAAAAGAGTCCTTTATTTGAACTTTGAAGCTGGAGGAGATGCGAATGATCCACCAATTAACATTCATTGCATCAAATGACCAAGAAAATGGCTACGAGGGGGGCTGAATCATTCAAAGTTTGCTGCCGCCCACATCTAGCACAAACCTGTGTCGCATCTTTCCTTCCTATTCTCTCAAAGGCCTTGTTCTACCTATCCATCTCCACTATCTCTATCATCAATGAAAAACCCTTCTAGGCCCAAATGTCCAGTAACTCCTGAGTCTCTTCTATGACCCCAACGAGGCTCCCGCTCATTGACTTCTTCCCGTGAGGCCATGCCACCATAAAATAAAGGCTTAACCACCAAAGTACAATTAAATTCTGCTCTGGTTCCTGCACTTTGACTTTTTTTGACGGGTTTGAAATCAAAAGCAGGAAGAACAGCAAGTAGAGAGGTTTGAATAAATACAAAGAGCAAGGGCATACCAGTAATCAAATCACTTGCGATGGTTTAGGAGCAGCTCCAATTACGATGAGCTTCCCTTCAAACTTGAGAAGTGAAAGTTAGGATTCCAGAGGGTGCACCACAGGTACAGTGTCAAGGGTGTTAGCAGCCTTCTCCATCTCTGTTGCAATGAAGCTCACCAGAAAAACATCCGCACCTAAATGCTTCAAAGCTTCCTCCCTCTTTTTATCAGAAGAGCTTGAGAAAATGACATGATGCCCCATTGCCTTTTCAATTAGCACACCTACATGGCCAACCCCACCTAAGCTCAATATCCCTGCTTTGATAACTCGTCACCCCAGCACTCAATAGTGGTGCTGCCTGCTCTGGATCAAGCTTGCCTGGTATCCTAACCACAAACCTGTATTCATCATAAATGACTATTCAAACCGGAGATAGGAAATGAAGTTGTTTGCCTTATTTAGCTTACTTTAGCCTCCTTGATGTTAAGGAACCATCTCACCTAAAAGATTAAGCTTGTAAGTGAGGCCCCATAATATGATTTATATTATTCTCTAACACCCCCCCTCAAGTGAAAGCCCTTTGGGCTTGAAACTTGCACAGGCCCACATCACCTTGTGCTTAGTTTTTATCAAATAGAATGGGGGTGGTGAATTTCGAACTCGTGACCGCTGAGTCAACAAGGCTCTGATACCATGTTAAGGAACCATCTCACCTAAAAGCTTAAGCTTGTAAGTGAGGCCCCATAATATAATTTATATTATTCTCTAACACTTGAGTGGTTCTTCCATTTCTCTCAGTAGCTTTGTAAGTGAGGATCCTTTTCTCGCAATACTTTACGATGTTAGTGTTGTAAAAAAACGCATCCCCACTAGACCAAATTATGCCTCAACTCCATGGAATTTCCTTGCTTTAGACCCAATTGACTACTCCCCTGTGTTATTAAACTTGACCCGTCCAAGTAACTCGCTGACTTGAAACCTGACCAAGCCATGTTTCATGCTGACTGGGTTGATCATGCGAGTTAACTTAAAATCTAATTGACCCGACCAAAATTCAAGTAATATCCAATTGGATGAGAATCAATAAGCAATGCCATAAGATTCACCAATCTCAAAGATAAATTAAAAAGATCAAAAAGGCATTCATTGAGCCCATTTATGATAATCAAGCTGAGCAAGCTTTGGGAATTATTTCTAAGGTGATGTCTAGTATGAAGTTGGGTTCAAATGAGAATCAAACCTCAATCTAAAGGTCATATTTCTTATAACATTAAAACTTCATGGTTATTAGATATCGGGCAAGACCTTTCTATAAAACCTAGAAGTTACTATGTTGATTGAGCTTTTATTTGTACAAGACTTGGGCTTTGTATTTTACTTTTACACATACTTTTAAGTTATTTATTTACTTAGGTTTCACTTTCAACTCGTAGTTAATTAGGGTTTGTTCTTGTTCAAGTCAAATATATAAATAACTTTATTTATTGGATGGGAAGACAAATTGGCTTTTGAATAAAAATTATGTGAGCTCTCTCTTGATTTCGGTTATTTATTGAACTTTTCAAAACTTATCAAAGAGATCATTATAGTGTTCTAACCATATACTTTTGGTTTTTATTTCAAATAATCAATATATAAGGGTTTTTTAAACTAATTTTAGTTTTATTGTTTAAGTATTCCAATTCTTGATTATGGGTCCTAGGCTTTAGCCTTTCTTGTTCATATCAATTTGGCATCAGAGATTGACTATAAAATCATGTTTACTATTTTTATTTTTTCTTATTCTTGTTTTCGCTATCACTTTCTTTTTGTTTCAAGAATACAATATAGATAATTATTCCTTGCATTAAAATAATACCATACATGGTTTGATTTCATCTTGTGAGCATATTCAAAATAAGTAGCGCAAAACTCATCTTGTTCTTGAATTGCCTTACTTTTTTATTTGTGATTTCTTTGATTAAAAATTGACAAAAAAAAGTCTTTAAGAAAAACCAAGTTAGGAGTAAAACACAAGTAGAGTAACACATCTTCAAGTGTAAACATGTAAGGAAGTGTATGAGGTTTATTACTAACATCTTTTGAAAAAATGAACTAGTCTTTCAAAGACGAATCATCAACCTAAAAAAAAGAAAACGTGTTCTTTATGTTATAAGCAATGCAACAATAGTTTGAACATATAAATGTGTTGTTCGGTTATATAAAAGATTATATGGATATAAGAGATGTTGTGATTGGTCAACAAGGCTGAATTGGTGTCAGGTCTTGAGATGGATTGTTGTTGTTGGTCAAGAGTAGGGAGTTGTTTCGATAATGGTGGTTGTTTTTAGGTTGGTCGGGAGAGATGGGTTTTTCCGGTGATGGGTGGAGGATGTGTTTTGTATGGAGGTTGTTAGGCAAGGGTTTTTAAAGTGGTTGAGCCTACGAACTTAGAGGTCGAGATAGGTGTGAATAAAGGTGATAAAAGGCTAAAACGATATTGAGAAAAGAAGTGTGGTCTGATGGAGGATAAAGGAGACAACAAAAAGGTGGCTCTGTGCTGCAAGAGGTAGTTGGGTAGGGCCTAGAACGAAACAGGGAGGAGGATGGGAGAAAGGTTGGTGGTTTGTCTCCAAAAAAGAAAAAAAAGATTAGTTATAGTTTTTTTTATGAAAGGAAGAAGGTCTGTGATTTTTTTGGTCCCCAAAAACTTCTCTCATAAATCTCTGCCCCTTAGATTTTCTCATCAAAATTTCTCCCTTTTTTTCTCGTGTGTGGATACTTATTTATAGGTAAAAATATTTTATTTTGGTCCATTTTTCTTACTTTTCAACTCTGCTCCCTTTGTCTAGATTTTTTTTATATTTTAGTTTCTTTTGAAACAGAGTAATATCAACGTCTACTCGAAGAGAAAAACTAATGTTTTGAAAATGACGCGTTAAAAGCCAAACGCGTTGAAAATACATTTAAAATTTGAATTTTTTGAGATGACACTGAAAATATTGAAAACGACATAAATATATCAAAACATCTTTTTTTATTTTATTGTTGTTTTTTGTTATTTTCTTATTTTTGAAAATATTTCAAAACTATGGTTAAGAATTAGGTAGAAACAACAATGTTGCAACATAAATATAAAACTCCATATGACCCTTGCAAAATAAAGCAAACTATGAGTAAAAAAGAAGCACAAATGGTTTGGCTAGCACAACTAGATTTCCCGACAAAACAATTCAAAGTAAAAACATTTACTAAGAGATAAAAGGAAAACAAAATCTTCGAGTAAAAAAAAAACAAACATAGATTGACAAAGCTTTTTTTATGAAAATTAAGACACCAATTATCTTTTCCCTCGTCAAACCATTGAAAAAACATAAAAGATAAATTATGACTCATATGCAACTCACATGCTTAAAACTCAAAATATTATATTCATGCAAACCAATCCAAAAGGCATCACCAGATAAATTGTTATTTAAACTAATTTTCAATGATTAATAGACGTTATGATTTCATAAAGAAAGTAAAACCAAGGACAACAGAAACACGTCAAAAGAAAACTTATCAAACTAGAGCATGTAATTGATGGATAAGCATGCATATTTCTTAGAATGATCCAAACATTTGGCATAGTTAGGTTATAAGTAAAAAAATCAAAGCACAATATACTTGTTATAAGAAAGAAAAAATATTGTTTTGACAATTAGATTTGTGCTATGTGCAACACCAATTGTCGTGTAAAAAGTAATCTAAGCCAAAAATGTCAAGGTAGTGAAAATCAAATAAAAAGGCATATATTAACTAAACAAAACTTTTTCATAATCTGCAACAAAAAAATAAATTTTCAAAAAACAACAATCATGGTATAATTGCATGAAAACAATAATAGGAACATTTAAATGATATAATAAATAATGACATTTTTCAAAATATAATCCATTTCTCTTGCTATAGAATTATAAATTATGGCATTCCTGGCTTTTTGAACTAAATACACATATGAGCACCAAGCAATACACATAACATGTTTGTTTTTCTAAAATCAAAAATCAACATCCAAAAATATAAAAGATTGTATGTATGGTTGTCGTTATACTTTATATGTAATTATAGTTAGTGATTCTCATGTATCTTTCTTACATAAAAACTAATGGTGGCAGCATATGCCAATGAAGCTACAAGCAAGACATATGATGATACTACCACCATTAAACTTGGTGCTCTATAGACCGATCCTCTATAAATTGTATGGTCAACCAAAATATATATAAAAAAAGTAAAATAGATGTGTAAAAGAACTTACGTTAGCTCATTTTTAAGAAAAAGAAAAAGAAAATTAACATATAAGCATCGAACTACAAGAACAATAAATGGGAAACAAATACCAATAATATCGGTAAGGTATTAAACTTAGACTGTGTTTGAGTTTAAAGAAAAATTATTCCACATTAACAACTATGATGCAAATATTTGAAGTTGTTTCATTACTTGGATTATAGTTTAACCTAATATGTTTTTATTAAAATCCTATATACTCTAGTTGATATAGCTTTTACGTAACAATAAAAATAAAAATAAAAATACTTTCATTTGTTTCAAGGGGAAAAACCAACAAAATGTTTTTAGCAATAGAAACAATTTTTTTAGTTTTATTTAGTTCAATACATGGAAACCATATATTGGTTTCAACCATATTATATGTTTTTATTTTTAGAACATGTAAAGAATAAATCACTACTGACCTTATGGAAATGTAGGTTATACCAACATCATCCTAATGAAAAAAAGGTAAAATAAAAATAAAAACAAAAACAAAAACAAAAACACATCACTCTAGCCTTGATCTCTAACAAGGGTAACATCCATGTTTTCTCTTGAATCAATATCAAACCTAACATGAAAGAAAAAAATTACAATCAAGAATGACAATAGTAAAAAAAAAAAACTAGATGAAAAAAAAAATGCATAACATGAAGGAAAAAAAACATGAGCAAACAAAAATAGAAAAGTGAAATAAAAGAAATAAAAAATTACATGACGGAAGAGGAAAGTCAAACCAATAGTGTATTTACTTTGGTTAAAATGGAATAAAAACAAATTGAGAGAACTATAATCGATGAAGAATTGGAATTATTGCAGCTCCTCCTAACACAGTAAAATATTTATCATGGAATTATATATATAAAAAAGGCTAGCATTGTTTAAATTACATAATTCAATCAACAAAGCATTTATTCATATTGTTAAGCAATTTCTTAGAAATGATTTTAAGAATTACAAAAATGATGCAACAAATTAAAAAAAAAAAACCACAATTGTCAAGTATAGAACAAAAAAGTTTGAAAACAAAAATAAAATTGGATATGGCCTAAATAAATCTTATGAAAACCTTACCCATCAAAATATTTAGATCCTAACTCAACTTCTTGGGTTTCCAAGCACCTCTTTGCAAACAAACCTTTCAATAGACATATTCTCAACACGTAAGTGATATATATTGTTTAATTAATAATTTATATTTCTCGCTCTTTTGTTGTTTCATCCATTAAAAGTCCTATAAACACTCTCATAACAAACTTCAAGTTAGCAAAACCCTAAAAACCTAAAACTGGATGATTGGTCGGGGAGAAGAGGTGTGTTGTTCTTGAATTCAGCCACCATTTTTTTGCTCCCTCTGAAAAAATCGTATCATTTTTTTATATCCCTTCCTTATATCTTTAATCCTTTGTATGCCTTCATTAATGCAAAATTATATTGTATTTTTCAACAAAACTCATCTCTCCATTTTAAAAACATGAATAAACAAAAGTGGAAGAAAAGAAAAAACTCAAACCATCCTCCTAACACAACTAAACTTTTCTAATTGAAAAAAAAAAGTAAAAAAATTACAACACTATTAAAATCTCTAACCATTGGAGTTTGTGCTCATAGTAAAAGTTTGATCTTTTTTAGTTTTTTTTTGTTAATAATAATAAGCAAAATGAGAAATGCAAAAGTAATAATAAAAGGACATGGTATTTAGATATTGTAACTCTGAAATTTCTTGTTACCCTAAAAATGTATTGGTGAGTCAAGCTCAATCTATATTGATCCTTATACTTACTCATATTCTTTATTGGTTAAGTATCCAATCTTTCTTTAATCCTCTCTGCTCTCTACACTTATTGAGATATATTTTTATAATGAAGGTGTATATTTGTCTCTTCATGTTTTGGTCAATTTTATTTTTGCTTATACTAAAATAGTGCTAGTAAATCTCTCTTTCAACTTGATTATAAGCTTTATCTATTTTTAATCTATCCAAGTAAATTGTAGTTTCCATACTAAAATGTTTTTAAAAAAAGAAGCAAAATCTATTGTGTTTTTTGTTTATAAATTTGAATGATCCTAGTGCTATTTTATTTTTATTATTATTATTATTATTATTATTATAGGCTTAATGTGCATTTGATAATACAATACATGATGCTTTTTAATTGAAAATAATTAAAATATATTATTAAAATCAGAACATAAAAAACATTAAAAAACACCCAAAACCATCATATACTGCCAACTCACATAATTTACCTCAGAAAAATAAACAAACTATTAATTGGAAAAAGATTTCTAAGAGTGACATGGCAAAATAATGGCCCCCGGGTGAACAAACTCTTTATTGAAACTTTTTTTCTTGAATCATGAGTGGCTGGCGAATATGAGCACATAGTGATAGTGTGGATGTGGATGCTGTATAACAACAACACCTCTCTCTCTCTCTCTCTTCACAAATACAAAGCCCAAAACGCAATAAAATAAAATAAAATAAAAAATTGGAGGGGACCAAATCAGCCACTAGCTCTACTCCCAGGCCACCCCACGGAGCCATAGAGCCATTATACATGGCCTGATTGCCTTTATTTATTACTTTCTTCCTTCACAACCCCAACCATGGAAACCACCACTCTCCGTCACGCGATTGGCGTCACCAACTTCCCTTCACCATCCCTCTCACTCTCTGCTGCTGCTAATAATAATTATTATTATCATTCCTCCAAATTACTTGTACGAAAACGAATCGGTTACCATCAATCTTTCCTTTCTTCCAAATTTCCCTTCAATTCCCTATCTCTACCTCCCAGATCCACCAGTTTCCACCACCGCTTCATCCACCGCGCCACCGACCACGACCACGACCACGAGCATGATCTTGATCATGACCACTGCTGTCATCACCATCACCATCATGGAGACCATGATTCGCAACTGACTGGACCCCAAAGAGCTCTGTTGAAATTTGCAAAAGCACTAGGATGGATGGACTTAGCCAATTTGTTGAGAGAACACTTGCAACTTTGCTGCTGTTCAGCTGCTCTATTTATCACTGCTGCGGCCTGCCCTTACATGATTCCCAAACCTGCTGTCAAGCCCCTTCAAAATGCGCTCATGCTCGTCGCCTTCCCTCTCGTTGGGGTACTTTTTCCATCCCAAAAATCACTCCTTTATCTTACTATTTTGTATTTTTTTTCACTTGCAATTCGTTTGTTTGATTGATTGATTCCAGGTCTCAGCATCCCTTGATGCCCTTACTGATATTGTTGGTGGGAAAGTGAACATTCATGTGTTAATGGCCCTTGCGGGTTTTGCATCCGTTTTTATGGGAAATGCTTTAGAAGGAGGGTTACTTCTCGCAATGTTCAATTTAGCTCACATTGGTAACCATTTTTAAGTTAGTTGTGAATATCAATTTTTTTTCTTTTCGAGTGATGAATGAATAAAGTTGATGTAGGCCGGTAATCTGTTTTGTTATTTGCAGCTGAAGAGTTTTTTACGAGTCGGTCGGTGATTGATGTTAAGGAGCTGAAGGAAAATTATCCGGATTCCACGCTTGTGTTGGATGTAGATGATGACAAGCCTCCTGATGTTTCTGATTTTTCGTATAAAAGTGTACCTGTGCATGATATAGAAGTGGGATCCTATATTTTGGTCGGAACTGGTGAGGTCTGTGATTCTTAAGTTATTTATCTTTCTCATTGCTGAATATTTGAATTTAGTTTTGGTATTGCTAATGTCATGAAATCTCAGTTGAAAGCTTAGCATATTATGATCTGTTCGTGGATGTGGATACATGATTTTAAGCTTTTATGGCTTCACGACATGACATTTTAAGACCGTACATTCTTGCATCCAAGTGTTCATCAGTTTAGGTTGTATTATAACTAGATTATTTAAAATCTGAATGTCAACATACCTCAGAAAGTTTCTTCCTTATCTGAATGTTCTGTTTTAACTTCATTATCAAGGTAGGCCGGAACTTTACTGACTTAAGCCTTTCCATCCATCTAAATAAAGAAGTTCGATGTTCAGGGGCAGTGCAGATATAGCCACCTTTCAATGATTAGCTACCTAACTATCCGGTGGAAGTTTGAGCAATATGAGTAGTACCAAGCAAATACTCTTGACTAATATGACATGCCATTTAAGCTATTAGATTGCTGTATTCACATTATTTTATCTTGATTTTTACTTTCTTTTTGACTGAATGATATATTGGGACTCAAGGTTCATAACAGAGGTTGGTGTTATGTTTAGGCTGTGCCTGTAGATTGTGAAGTTTTTCATGGTAGCGCAACAATTACCATTGAGCACTTAACTGGAGAAGTCAAACCATTAGAGGCAAAAGTTGGAGACAGAATTCCTGGTGGTGCAAGGAATGTGGATGGAAGAATGATTGTCAAGGTATGCCACATTTGATGATGATGAAAATTGATATGCCTTTTATTGTTTTTTCTATTGATCTCCTGCAGAATTGTTTAGATATATGATTCAAAGTATTGTCTGAGCTTTATTCCTAGTTCAACACTGACAATATAGATTTTCTGTTGTGCTGCTTTTCTTTATATTTCTTTCTAAATTTGACTTAGGCCACTAAACTGTGGAAAGAGTCAACATTGAGTAGGATTGTGCAATTGACTGAAGAAGCACAATCAAGTAAGCCAAAACTTCAAAGGTGGTTGGATGAATTTGGAGAGCAATACAGCAAGGTGGTTGTGGGTTTGTCAATTGCCATTGCTCTCCTTGGGCCATTTCTTTTCAAGTGGCCATTCATGAGTACATCAGGTAACTTGGAGGAAGAGTATTTTTTTCATTTTTATTCTATGTTTAGAAAACCATTTGTGCTTGAGGATTTGTCATTCCTAGAGATGGCCACATGAACAAATGCTTTGATTCAACCCATAATAACTGAACATCATGCATGCTTTGGCTCATTCATCGTGGTTGGGATAGTGCTTTTTTTACTGGTTTAATGATTCACTTAGGGGGTTTAGAAATATGCAGTGGTGATGCTCACACATCTCTTTAAGGGGATCCCAAATACATTTATCATTTTTTTTCTAGAAAAGAAATAATTTTGAATCTTTTTTCTTAAATGTTGTAGAAAGCAATTTGTTTCCATCACTCTTTGTTATTTTGAGAAATGAATATTTAAAATTTTAAGACCTTTCATATTAACTTTATTTGCGTAAAATGTTTGTTGGCTTTCTAAAAAATTACGATATATTTGTGTAAGGAAAGATAACTGGATGAATAAGGATAATCTCACACACACACTCACTGTTTACCTGTGTTAGCATAGCCATATTTTTTAACTTAAACAACTATACTCATTACATATATCCAAATACACTACTCTAATCATATAAAATGTTTATTTAATTAACTGTGACAATTGTAATTGGAGGATTGAATAACCAAAATGAGGAGAGCAAAGAAAAGACAAAATCAGCTAAAAAAACACAGATAAGAAAGTGGTGGGAAATTGGAATAGGACCAGTGATTTGACATGGTAATGGAATTCGAGTTATATTAGAAGATTAAAATGGTATGAAGCTAAGTTCTTGCAAAAGACAAGTTCCAGCACATTTTATCTTCTGTTTTTCAATGGAAATTGTTGGCTTCTTAGGGTATGTAGTGATGTTCTTGCGGTATTTGTTAGGGTTACTCTTTGGAAAAAAAGAAGAAGAATTGAGGAAGCATCTTATATAGCAACAATGAACATGGGGCTGGGTGAATTTTTTTGGGACAGGGGTGGCCAAGGTCCCCTCTTCTCCCCTTGATGCTTGGCTGGTGTGATATATAAATCTGCAGTTTGGTACTCCTTTTTTCTTTTCAGGAAAGAAAAGTTTTTGGTCTTTTACTTGCTCCACAATGAATTTGGAAAACTTGGAAAAACTGCTTCTGTGCTGCAACTTTCCATAGATAGTCCTTCTGAGAAAATAGGTTTCTTTTTGAAGATTCAAGCCATGATATGGTTTCCATGTACTTAACCAAATAAACTAAAAAAATGTTGTTTTTCCAACCAAAATCATTTTGTTGTTTTTTCCCCTTGAAACCAATGAAAGTATTTTCCATTGTTCCGCATTAACTAAAAGCTATATCAATTGGAGCTCTATGGATTTTAATGAAAAATATTGGGTCCACAGTATGATCCCGGTAATGAAAGAACTTCAAATATCTGCAGCCTTAAACACGTAGTCTAAGCTGATATTGCTGGGGGGGTTTCCCCATTTATTGTTTTGGTATTTTGGTGCTCATGTGATAGCTCTCTTTATTTCTCTCATAGAAATGAACTAACTTAGCTTTTTTAGACATCCATTCTAAATTTTTTTATGCTTGGGTTGATCATGCAGTTTGCAGAGGATCAGTCTACAGGGCACTGGGTCTGATGGTGGCAGCATCACCATGTGCCTTGGCTGTAGCTCCATTGGCATATGCCACTGCTATCAGCTCCTGTGCAAGAAAGGTACATGAGAATTACTAACCATAATCACATAGGAAGTTAAGCCACAACCATATAGACAATTTTTCTATATTTTTGATGCAGTAGTTTTAGGAATGATGTCTGAGTTTAGAAAAGCAGAGGTGCTATGCTGAAGTTTGGGTGTTGATTGGCATTGTTCTCAACTTCTCACGACTCCCTACCAGGAACCCTGTAACCACTGTCATTTTATATGTATGTGAACGAGTCAGGGTACCCTGTTCGTATTAGCTAATCTTCTATGCTAATTTATGCCCTAGATTACTGCAGTGTTACAACAGTGAGCTCAGAAATTAGCACATTAGATTTTTTTTTCCTGGGTTTTACTCTCATTTTAAATTATATTATCCATAGATGATGCTAGGCTGTCCATGTTTGATACATGTAATTAAAGTATGAAACATGAATTTTTCCTTTTGGAGAATGTTGGTGAAATAATATTTTAAATCTGGTAGGATGAAAAAAGAAAAACCATGGTGGAAGCAAAAATTTCAAATTTCGCTAAACTGGAGCTCAATTTCTTATGATTTAAACTTTTACATGTATGGCAATCCTGGTTTAACTATCTGCTATCTTTGTCTGAAGGGGATATTGCTTAAAGGAGGCCAGGTTCTAGATGCTTTAGCTTCCTGCCACACCATAGCATTTGACAAAACTGGAACATTGACAACTGGAGGGCTAGTATTCAAAGCTATTGAACCAATTTATGGGCATCTGATTGGAAATAACAGGACAAATTTCTCTTCCTGTTGCATTCCCAGTTGTGAAGAGGAAGCTCTTGCTGTTGCATCTGCTATGGAAAAGGGCACTACTCACCCTATTGGAAGGTAATTCTTACAATACTTGTACTTAACACCCTTGCCTCCTCTACCCCCACAACAAGCACCCACACACTCGAACAAAATATAAGTGTAACCTTCCTATTTATTGTTTTTCGTTGCGTCCCCTGTTGATCTAGTATTGGCTTCATGGCTGGGAAGAGTTTTTCAGCTTATTCAATTGTCTTTTCTTTCAATGGTTTCTATCAATATCTTTTGTTATGTCATACCAACTTCTTGTTTTGAATTGTTTCTCATTCATCATCCTACCCTCTATGAAATATGCATATGCAAAATTTTCTTGAAACTCTTATTGAACCATTAGATGCTACAGTGTTTGGTAGCAATAAGTGAAAGTTCCTATTGTGTTCTAGGGGTTTTTCTTATTAGTGATGCCATATGTACATCTTATGTATATATCAGAGAAAATGTAATCGAAATTAGCTTCTAGAAGTAGGTTTCTAGGGATTCAGGTCAGTTTGGTGTGGAGATGCTTTTGTGGCATATTATAATTTTGGTTGAAATTAGCTGTTTGGTCCTTTCAATTTTTTAAGTGCTTGGAATCCTGTTCCTCATTTAGAAACTTAGAAATGAGATTCTGAATTGGTCTTGTCTCATCGCAGAAGCTCATTTTTTATTATCATCTTATCTATATCATGAACATGAACATCAACTTAGTTTTTCTATTGGTAAATTACAGTTGCTTTTCTGCTTGATACAGAGCTGTTGTGGATCATAGTATAGGCAAGGATCTACCTTCTGTTTCTGTTGAAAGTTTTGAATATTTTCCTGGTAAAGGTCTTGTTGCCACTCTGAATAATGTTGAGGTAGTCTTTTCTTCAATACACTCAAGTCTGCTTACTTTTGAATTTAATAGATGAAGTTGAATTGTTATTTCCCTCTTGATTTCCTTGTTTTAAGGTACATTTGTATTTCCATGCTGCAAATTGAAGTCCAAATATTTCTATTTTCTTATAGTCAGGAACTGGAGGGGGTAAATTGTTGAAAGCTTCTCTTGGTTCTGTAGAGTTCATTACTTCACTTCGTAATTCTGAAGATGAATCAAGAAAGATAAAAGAAGCAGTTAATGCATCTTCTTATGGAAGTGATTTTGTTCATGCTGCTCTGTCTGTTGATGAAAAGGTGAGGCTTCTGAATTGGTTTATTCATGAAAGATACCATCTAACCTGCTTTAATCCCAATTTCAAATCTCCAAGGATTTTGTGACTGGATGAAATTTCTGTACCAAATGCACTTAATATTTGTCAACAAATAGTCACAAATTGGTACTGATAATATTACCATTTTAGTCATAATTAACCTGAATGATTGCTACCTTCTGACTCCGAGTCCGTTTGGGATCACTGTCCAGACAGAGGTTGGTCAAAATTCGATGTTTTTTTTGCTTACAATTAATTTTTTTAATGTTTTCGGATCATTTTGATATGTTGATGTCAAAATTATTTAAAAATAAATAAAAATGTATATTGTTTTGGTGCATTTCCAAGCAAAAACCAGCAATAGCACACTTCTAAACACCCCCTTCCTAGTGATATATGCATGTGTTCCTGTGACATGATAAACACCAAGGTGTAATATTAAATGCAAATGTACTTGAACCAGAAACTCAAGTGAGTGTGCTCTTTCACTTTCTTCCACCGTATTGAAGTCTATCCAAGTCATGTGTACATTTTGCATGTCTCAAGTTTTTAGTCTATTAACCCCCCTGAGATTCTTTATAGTTTCCTTAAGTTGATCATAGTGGTTCAGTGAACAGCCTTAACCAACCAAATGCTGCAAGGCCTTTTAGAAACTTGCTTGGTCACAGAAAGAAATGTTGAGGAACAGGCTGGCTATAGCACAGCCCATTGTTTAAAGGATGATACTGGTAAAGTTATGTTCCTTCTAGGCTCTCTTGTGGCGCACAGAGAATGAGAGGAGGAATTAGCTAGGTAATGCTTCTCTGTGCAGCCTACAATAAAATCGTATACAAAGGCCATTACCCCCACCAAGATAAGCTCATGCTAGAGAAAATTTGTAAATATTCCTATAGCTATTTTGCATGAAATGAGTGCTCAGATTTGAATCTTGCACCATGTGACTGCAACCGAAGACTTGCAATTGTATCAAGCAATGGACCTTGTTACAGTGATATCTTGTGACCAATTATATATGCTCTGGGGTTCTTACTGCATATGACGACTTTGTAACAATCCTATTCATCTGCATAACAGAAGGCACTGAATGAAGGGTTGGTCAGGCAGCTGTGATTTTCCTGGTTTTAAATGTGACTTTGTAGGTAACATTGATCCACCTTGAGGATAGACCACGACCAGGGGTTTCAGATGTCATATCTGAATTGCAAGATCAGGCAAGGTTCCGAGTAATGATGTTAACTGGAGATCATGAATCAAGTGCATGGAGAGTTGCAAAAGCAGTGGGCATATCTGAAGTTTACTGCAGCCTGAAGCCAGAGGACAAGCTCAATCAAGTTAAGGGTATCTCGAGGGATATGGGTGAGCGTTTACATTGAGTTTGAAATGGCTTTGTGGCTACGTGTTTTCCCTATTTGGGTTTCCATGATGTATAAGCTCAAGCAATTTCTTTTTGAGGAATGATCTGAAGTTGATGGGTTCTCAAGTTACTCTAATTGAATTTTGTATGTGCGTGCAACCTACAGTGGTTTGCTGAACAGGTATTGGAATTTTGTGACAGGGGGAGGTCTGGTCATGGTTGGTGAAGGTATTAATGATGGACCGGCACTTGCTGCTGCAACTGTAGGGATCGTGCTTGCTCAACGGGCCAGTGCAACTGCCATAGCTGTTGCTGATGTCCTACTGCTAAGGGATACCATTTCTGGTGTTCCATTCTGTATTGCCAAGTCTCGCCAAACAACTTCCCTGGTACTTGCCATCTTCGTTCTCCTTGCCATTTGTTATTTCTTGACATAATCCTCATTCTGTACTCGCATTTACACGCAGATCAAGCAAAATGTGGCCCTTGCATTGACTTCAATATTTCTGGCCTCCCTTCCATCTGTCTTGGGGTTTCTTCCCCTCTGGTTGACGGTATGAATCTGTTTGATAATCTGCTTTGATGAAACCTTATTCTTGATTGTTTCCAGAATCTCTTTGTAGTACTTTTAATTCTAGGATTTGGGAACAAGCTTGAGACGGATCCTATAGAAAAATGATAAAGTAACAGTTTTCCACAATGTGGTCTTCATTCAATGAACTTTCTGAAAACCAGCTCTCAATAGTTGACGTGTCAAACTGAAAATGGTTAGCTTCATCCTTGCCCCAAGATGGCATGATGGAAAATTCCTGCATTCAGGGGAAAGAGTGAAGCTAGTCATTTGTCGGTTTCAATGGGGTTATGTGGTTTTATACTTGAGAATACTTTGGATAAACTTGTTCAAGTGTCTTGGTTGTCAACCAACAGCACCATGCAGCCAAAACCATCTTCATTAGCTGCTCAGGTTTCTTTTCAGTTTTGAGATTGCCTTGCTTTACTTCCAAGTTCATAGTTTATTACAATTTATCAAAAAGAAAACCAAGAGTTAATCATTTATTACTGATTTTCTTTGGTAAAAACGTTTAGGTTCTTCTACATGAAGGTGGCACTCTTCTCGTGTGCCTCAATTCCATACGTGCTCTGAATGATCCCAAATGGTCCTGGAGTAATGATTTGCTGCAAGTTGTAGAGAAACTGAAATCCAGAGTGATGCTAACGGTGACAGATGACACAAGCTCAAGCAACGTGGAGGCAGCACCTCTGTGATTTACGTTCTTGGGTTTTCTTTTATCTTTTTTTTTTTTTTTTTGCTAGAAAAGAAAATATGCAGAGGAATGCATGTCAGAATCATAGATGCAGAGGAAGCCATGTGTTTTTGCAGAAGTAAATATTTTGTCCAATTTTATCCCTTCTTCAAATTGTAAATCATTGTTAATTTACACAAAAAAATCAAATGAAGAAACATTTGAAACAGCATTGCAGTATTGTCTTGGGTAATTTTTGGTAGTTGAAAGTTATATCACAGTCCCACCTATTCTCTTGCCATTTTGCCTTCAGTTTCTTCCTGGCCCTTCATGCATGAGTATGTGTGTTTTTCCTAACTGCTAACTGCCAGCCATGACTGCAAAACAATAAATACAGTGGGCCTACATAAAAATAAATAATTTAGATTTGAAAATTGAAAGACAAGAGACAGTCATCCACACCCAGTTGAGATATAAGACAAACTTATTGAAAGATTTGTTGTTTTCCTTGTTCTTGTTGCAAGTTTTTTCAGTTCCCTCATCAGAACCAAATCCAAGGTTACAAAATGTCTCCGCTTTTACCATTTCCTCCAAAAGACATTTCTTTCAAACATTTTTTTTCACTTTTTACCCGTCCCTCTCACTCTCCCTGTACAGTCCCAAAATTATTCCCTAACCAAAAGAGAAAACAGAAGACCCAGTTTCCTCACTCTCTCGTTCTACCGTTTCCATTTTTCACTACTTAATTTTACCAACCCGGCGCTGTTATTCACTGCAACACTCCTGAACCCCTCCCCGCTCATGCCCTGATAACACATACCCCCACCTCCACTCTGTTCAATCATGTAATTCCTCACTTCATTCCTTATCATCTCTTTCATCACCGTCATAAGCTCTGTACTGAACCCCGCAGACCCGCATCCGGGCCGTCCGCCCACTTCCGGGGACGACTCCTGAGCCGGTGCGTTCCTTCCAGTCAAAAGGGGTGTCACTGTATTGGATTTGGGCAGCTGAGCTGGCTCGGCGACTTGATCGGACACCTCAGAGGAATCGGTCCCGGGTAGAGACAAGCTCAGCGAGGTAGGCGGGTCGTTGTTGTTGTCACAAGACGACGTCGTCGTTTCAACTGGAGGCATAACCACTCCGGTTCGGGCAACGGGCCGGTATATATTATAATTATAAGAAGAAGATGGACCGGGCAAGCTGGAGTTGCTGACGTCAGATCCAGAGGGGCTGCCCGGGCTCATATAGAGCCCTGTAGAAACAGGCACACCAGAACCTGCACTCACAGATCTCTTCAAAGGCTGCGTATTATCACCATCCAAATTACCATCATACCCTTCGCGGTTGCAGAAATTGCCATCCTCTACCATTGAAGAGCACTTGCGTTTGAGAGTGGAGTTCCAGTGGTTTTTAATAGCGTTATCGGTCCGTCCGTAGAGAAGACGGGCAATTGTAGCCCACTTGTTGCCGAAACGAGCATGGGCTCGGGTTATCGTGTCATCTTCTTCGGGAGTGAAGGGTCTGTGCTCGACCTGAGGTGAGAGCTGGTTGCACCACCGGAGTCTGCATGATTTTCCTGATCGGCCAGGAATTGATTTGCTTATCAACGACCAGTTTCTTGGACCATGTTTTTGAACTAGTTTTTGTAACGCCTCATCTTCTTCTGGACTCCATGGCCCTTTGATCCTATCCATTTCCTTTCTGGTAATAGCCATATCCTAACACGCAAATCTAAATCTCTTAGTGTTGTTTTCTTTTCCGCATAAAACGAGGCTGGCTGATTTGTGTTCTTGTGGAGGTCGAGGAGACGGAGAGAGGAGGAGGAGGAGGAGGAGGGTGTTATCAGAGGGTGGTGAAGGGATTTTATATTTATATGAAAAGAGGGTGTGGTAGTTATAAAGCAGTGGGTGGGTGACTGGAAGAGACGGTTAGGGGTAGGAGAAGAGAGGAGTTATGGGCACCGATGGTTCGAGGTAAGCGGTTGGGTTCTTGGGATACAGCTGGCGAATGGACACGCGTCATAATTAGTAGCAGTGATTTGCTTAGGTTACTCGCTCTTTTTTTTTTTCTTTTTTTTTTGGTCGGGGAATTTGGAAATGGAGAGCTGCGTCCATCGCACTCTCTTTTGAGACTAGTAGAGGGTGAGTGATTTGGAGCGTTCTTTCATTTTTTTATTTTTTTAATCAACATTCAACGTTGTATAATATTTATGAATATGATATTTGCTTGTTAATTGAACAAATTAGAGAAATCACGAATTAAAAAAAAATATAGCTTATATAAATCTTAAAATGAGTTTGAAAAATAGGAGACTCCTACCTTGTGTGTGTGTGTCAATAAAAAATAGAATTAATAAAAAAAACAAATAATTTCTTTTTGATTTTATGAAATGTGTTTTTGAAAGACTTTTATTTTTGTTTAATAAAAAAAATAATAACTTTGTTTTCAGGAAATTGTTTTCAATTAATTTTGGACTGAATACAACTTTCATGAGTTGTGAAAAAATCAATAATATTTTTTATTATTATATCAAATTTGATCTCTTGATTGCTATATATTTTGTTTTGAATTTGTTTTCTATTTATTCTCATTTTTATCCCATGGAGTTTGATTTGATTTTTACATCAATTTTTATTTTTACTTTTTTATTTATTACATTTGATCCTTATTTTTTATAATAAAGTGAGACACTAGAAAGTGTTTTAAAAATTATTTTTCATGTCACGGTGAAACATTAAAAACGATCCATCCTCCATGAAAACTAATAAAAACAAATTGGGCTTTAAATAATTTATATTTCTATTAGCATACCATTTTTGAATAAAAATTACACCATCCAATTTTTTCTCTGAGAGAGGGTAGGAAACTGGTTTGTATGGGGCGCCGAGTCAAAGCCAAAGTCGACTTCCCTAGGTGTGGAAAGTGGAAATTCCAAAGCTGCGTAGGATAAGGATGCAGCCATTTCGATGAAGATAAAATTTCCATAATTGTACCTTGGAAGTTATAGACCATAATTAATACTCACTTAACCAACAAAAATAAAATAAAAAATCTTCTTTTCTTGGAAGAAAAAGATGGTAACGACTGGTTGAGCAAGGCTTTATGATGATCATGATGATCTCTCTCCGTTTGACTGAGGACAGCCAGGCTGTATAGCATTACCTTCCATGCTTCTTCTTTTCTTGTTACTCGTTTTAATAATATATATATATATATATATATATATATATAAAAGGGACGGCTGCACGGGAAAATGCTGAGCTGGCAATAAACGACAAATGTGGTCGCCGAATCGCAGTGCGAGTCATTACTGTTATATTTTCACGCCAGCCTGTAAACCTGCCAACGGCCTCTACCCCCACCGACACTTGCCGGTCACCAATCCGCTCATGCTTCGAATCTTTACCTGTACGGGACCCCTAAACTATACATCATCCCACATCGCACGCTCCCATGTCCAGAGACTTTTCCTTCGGCTGCCTGCTTGGTTTTGGTTTCTAGATATTTTTAAAAAACCATGGGTGTAGTAAAACGGTTAAAAAAAGAGAGTAAAATAGTGTGTGTGTATATATATCATGTGTAGAATATGATTTTTATAGTTTGTTTTTATTTTTAAATACTAGCTTTAATAATATAATTAATTTCGGGAGAATGTCCAAAATAGTATAGTCGTATTTATTATTTGAATAATGTAAAAGATATGGAATATAGATCTGTATCCGTTTCTGTTACTCGTGGATGATACCTGCCACCTAACTCTGTTGTTTGGTGTGAGTGGTTATCCATACTCATTGTATAGTATTCTTTCTCTTACAGCTTTGACTTTTGACTGATATTCCGGTCGGTGGTAGCGAGGTTGCTGGATTTTCTGGCCGTTCGTTTCGGTTTGCCTGCCGCTGGGATTCCTTCGATAATTTAGATTTTATAGCCAGTGATTAAGCTAGTGAAGGATAATATTGTAATTAGTCATTTAAAGAAAAACCTTAAACATGTGGTGAAATTACTATACATATGCCTTGATTGACTATAGATTATAATAATGAATTTATAATTTTACTATTAAATTTTTTTGTCTTTAAAGTGTACAATAATTTTTTATATATTCTATTGTATCACTCGATTCACCTCGGTCTCATCCCCTCCCTATACGGTGTGTATGATCCACATACCTTTGATGTGACATCAATGATGTTTTTTCTCTTTTTTCTCCTAGAATTCCATGTGTGAGCCAATAAATTTGCATATCATCCCTTCAAGTTTGCTTTCATCCGGCTTTTATATTTATTTATTTAATTAATTAATTTCATTCCTTCTTAGTTTGTCAAATTTAATTTATTTTTTTTATTCAAGACAATTTTATTATATTTCACCCCTTAATGTTTTTTCTTTCATATTTAATGCTCATTCTTTTTATTGCTTTCTTTTGGTAAGTTTTGTAATATGAGATTTTTTTTAATTTTATCATTCAATATTAAATTAATTAAAAAATAGACTTTTTAAATGAAAATGTGTTTGCAATTTCACAGTTCTGAATTTAAACTATTAACCCAAATTTAGAATATTCACTTGAAGCATTTATTGTAGATTAAAATAGTAAATTTACTGTTTTATTCTGCAAAAACTTTCCCACTCACCTTCCATCAATTATTGTAGATTAACTATTTATAATTGATCAAGGTTATTATGGTCCTCATACACAAATCATACATTAATACTATAAAATTATCAATATAAAACAAGTAAACAGTCAAATATAGAAGCAAATTACAAACACTACAGATAAATTTCAATAAAATAACTTAAAATATAAATGAATTATAATAAAATAGTTGGATTCGTTTACTTGATGGAGTGAAACTCTATCAAAAAATTGTAAAGATGAAATGGAGAGAGGAGGGATTATCAGGTTTCAATTCTTTTTAAATTTGCCAACGAAATTTCTATTTTATCTCTACGTGAAAAATAAAACCTTATCGATAAATGAATAAAATATTGAAACCCTAATTGATAAAAAAAAAAAAAAAAAAGAGTTGAAATTGATAGTTGCACATACTTCACTATACAATCACATTACAACATTTTTCCTACTTATTTTTTTAATGCTATGTAAATTTGACATACCCATCAATTTGATAGAAAACAAAAGTGCATATAAAAAAGATATTTTCACAATCCAGTTTGCGAGAATGCTTGTGAAACTGTGGCTACGGCTATGTATTTATTTAGGAGTTTGGTTGATATTGTTTTTTTAAAGTGTATTTTTTAGAAATATATTCAAATGATATTTTTTATTTTTAAAAATTATTTTTAATATCATGATCTAAATATATTAAAAAAATTAATTTAAAATAAAAAATAAAAATATTTTTTTAATTTTTTTCAAAAACATTTTTGAAACGCAATGACAAATTGGGTCTAACGGGACGGGATGTTTGTTACTGTATTTTAAAAATATTTTTTTCAAAAAAATAAATTTATTTATTATTTTTTTATTTAAAAAAATAAAAAATAATAATATTTTTAGATTATTTTTATGTATTAATGTCAAAAACAATCTTTAAGAAATAAAATATATTATTTTGATACGTTACTAAAAAAACAAAAAAAAATACACCACAAACATGCACTTAAGCTAAAGCGCTGGCCGTATCATCTAGCAACTTTTCCAACGAGCAATGGGCTCCCCAGCGATGATGAATGAGGGTGGGGCTGGGATCCAGAACTAGTTATTGTTGGATTTTTATTTATTTTGTACTCTAGCATAGTAAAGCAATAATAAAATATTTTAAAAAATAATCCAATTTAGATATTTGCAAATAATATCTGAGATAATTGAAAAAAAAATCAATTGTCTAATGAACGATGACCAGAGTAAACTAAATGAACGGTTGAAATGAATCTTGACATCTTAGGATAATCTGTGTGATCCACTTTATTCATAGTTTATAATTATGAAAAAAAACAATAATTTCAAAGATATACGAGGACAACACCGTTGATATAATATAAAAGATTTAATAAAATAAATCCAATAACATTATTTATTTATTTTTACAATATTAGTGATTTCGTTTTAAGATTTTTTTTATTTTTTTAAATATTTTTTCTTGTGATATTTTATTTTTCGTATGCTAAAAAAACTCGTTATTATTGCGCCTCTGAATCCAAGAAAGAACAGAACCTTGAAAGCATTGGAAAATGTGAAGGTCATGCTGTTTAGGTCAATGAAGTGTTTGGTACGACTGTTAAATCGGATAAGATGTAATTAATGCATGACAGTGGCGAATTATCTCCGTAGATTTATACTCCTCTTTTATTCCTAATGTCAAGATTGCAAAAGGAATCCAACGGCTGTGGATATTATTGTTTAATCCAGGACAGCCGCACCGGCCGGACAAAACGGTTTCAAATCTGGCTTCCTCTCTCACCGGACAACTCCATCTCCTAAGGTGGTGCGAGACCCGCTTCATTTGATGCACGCATGCCGTGGTTGTCCCTCGTCTCAAAAAAACATTTTTTTTTATTTTTTTTTAAATTAAATTTTTTAGATAACTTTTATGGGTTGAGTCAAAAAAAATTATTTTTTATAAATATATTATTTTAATGTATATTTGAATAAAAAATATTTTTAAAATCAATTTCATCGACACTCTTAAATAGGCACAGAAATTGTTTAGGATTGAAATTGAAATTGTTTTTAAAACAAATTTATTTAAAAATATATTAAAATAATATTTATTTTTTATTTTTTTTAAATTATTTTTAACATCAAGATATTAAATTAATTTTTTTAAAAATAAAAATATTTTTATATAAAAAAGGCTCATAAAACAACAATTGCTAACCAACTAATGAATAGTAGTATATCATTTTCTTTTCTAATTTTATTTTAAACTCACTTCTTATTTTTGATAGGCTATCACAAAATATTGTATTGCAAGTGTTAATATTTTACGAGCCAACACAAACATTGTTTTCAAATACAATGTCGTCAAATTACTAAAATTCAAATACTATTAAAATCTTAAAAAACATTAATTTTTATATTAAGAATTTTTTATATTAAAAAACATTTTTAAAAGCCTAACCATTTATTTTTATTTTTAAATAAAATTAACCATCTCGGGTCAAATGACTATTATTAAACATGATAAAACTTCAGGGACAACTGTCAATGACCCCCGCGTGTCTTCTGTTTTTTTCTTGCACAGTTCAGTGATCCGGCATGTGCACCAGAGACTTACTTGGTCACGTGCTTGATCCTCTCTCTGAAAGGAAACACACGTGCGCTTTGCACCCTCTGGCGCAGCAGGGTATATCTTGATCAGCACATTGACAGTTTAGTCCTCGTTTAATGTGGAATCAAAACATGGGTTATTCTGTAATTAAACGCGGAAGGGCATGATAGAAGAGGGGTTTACCTAATAATCTAGTTACCTCGTGTAAAATGTAAATCGAGCCACCTAGATTAGGTTAGTAGGATTTAATTATTATACTGTGATTAATTTTGTTTTTTAATATTTTTTTGTTCAATAATGCATCAAAATATATTTTTTTTAAAATTATTTTTGACATCAACACATGAAAATAATCTAAAAATATATATATAAAAATATATATATAAAAATTAATTTAAAATTAAAAATAATTTGAATTGTTTGACATCGATTGACCAAGTAACTCCGGCAATGTTCAAAAAATTACAAAAAAAATCAAAAATAATTTTGAAACACATTGGCGGAGTTACTTGGTCAATCGATGCCAGACAACTACTTTATTTTTCTTTGTGGGCCTAACTTCACAAAGGAGTGAAACCATTTTTTAATTAAAAGTTTTAAGATACAATTTGTTTATTTATGCGAATAAAATGTATTTTTTTATATTAAAATTAAGTTTTTTTTTATGTTTTACATTTTCATATTAGTATCATAAAAACAACTCTGAAACAAATACCAATTGAAGTATTTCTAAGTAAAAAATATTTTAAAAAACAAGTTGAATTATAAAAAAAAAGACACTATAATAAAAAAATAAAAAAATCTAAATATTTTTTTTTTAATAGTCTTATAGATTTTGATAGACCCTAAAACTCATTTGAAAGGAAAATAGGGTTGTTCATAATGGTAGAAGAAGGATAAAGAATGAGTTTGCTTGGCAAATTTGCAAGAGGATCTTACACAAGTTTAGTGAACTAGGAGAATGAGTTTGCTTGGCATATTTGCAAAAATACCTTACATAAGTTTGGTGAATTAGGAGAATTCGCTATGATATGTTTCTTTGCATTAAATGCCTCTTTTTTTTTCATTTTAACAACATTTTTGAAAACAAAATGATATTTTTTTGTTTTCTTCAAATTATTATTTTGTAGTTTTTTTATATCATTTTGATGTGTTAATATTAAAAATAATTTAAAAAAAATATTGACTAATTTTCAAACAAAAAAATATTTTTTAAAAACCAATTATTATCACTCTCAAACACCCTAAAAACTTTTAAGTGAAACAAAAGAGAAGTATGACTGATAGATTTTGGCAAGACCCTAAGAAAAAAGATCTTACACAAGTTTAATGAATTAGGAGGATTCACCATGATATGTTTCTTTGCATTAAATGTGTTTGTTTTTGCATTTTTAAATAATTTCAAAGAAATTTAAAATTTACTTTTAATGAAATTGTTAAAAAATTTAAAAAAATATTAATACTAATGAATTTAAATAGAATACACGTGAATCTAAGTTGGTTGGTGAAAAATTCAAAATCATATGTTTTAAGTCTTTTAGTTGAAAATCCAAAATTATCTTTGTTTATGTGTTGCCTTGCTTATGGTTGGCGCAAGTCATAATGTTATTTAAGGAAGTGTTTGTTGTACTAGTAAATTTATTTTTAAGTTGTTTTTATTTTAAATATATTAAAAAATTATTTTGATGTATTTCTAAAAAATAAAAATAAAAAACAATCATTATTATACTCCTAAACACCCCCAAAATATTTTTAAGTGAAACAAAACAAGAGTTTGAAATCAAACAAAGAACTAGCAAAGAAACTTGCAATAAGTATGCAACTTGAGAACCAATTCAAATGACAAAATAATGGTTTGCTATATTTTGGATGAGATAAGGTATGATAGTTATTAGTCTTTTGTATGAGTCACTTTCAAAACTCAATTATATTCCATTTATAGTTTTTATATAAAATATCAAAGTAGATAACATGTCATTTGCTATAATCTATTTTGACCATTTATAATGGGTTAGGTTTCTTTATATCCAAAATTTATTCATTATTCATAGATAAAAAAAATAAATAGATATCTATACCTTGTTTATCAGGTCTTAGGTATCCACACGGATATCCACTATAAAATTATTATTTATTATTCGATAAAAAATTATAAATGCTATATAGAACATTTTTTTTAATCCAACATAATACATACAAATCTCATTATTGAGATAACACAAACACACATCTAATACAAATGTATATCTCATGTTAGGTTTGGATCGAGTTTGAAAATATCTATGTCGTATTCATTATCCATCGAGTAAGGTCATTATATAAAAAAAAAACCCACTCATTTATATTAGTTTAGTTTGATACCCATTGAGTTTTGATTAAATTATCAACCTTATTAAAAAACAGATTAAAAGGTATTTGGAAGAGAGAGAAAAACCTAATTTAAAGTTATTGTTAATTTATTTTTATCTAAAAGATCTATATAAACCTTATTGCAACCTCAAAACATCCTTTAATTGATCAAAATAATCAAAGTTATAATTAATAAAAGACCTTCTTGAGTCCCAATCTATTTTTTTCCACAAAGATTAAAGTTTTAAATCATCTTCATATCACTATTATCTCTAAGATGAATCTATCGATACCAAGATGAATCTTTTTTATGGTTGAAATGTAGTCAACCCAAATGTTTTTTTTTATGATGATTTTTTCTTTACTCTCTCATTATTCAAGGATTAAAACATAAGAAAAACAAAGTTTTAGAATCGAACTGCAAGAACCTAAATTACAAAAACCAAATATAAAATAACCTAAAAACTCAACAACCTAAATATAATTTTTATATGGTCAGTAATTGCACTATAGATTAAACAATGCTATGCATAGGGAATGTGAGTCTTGGTCTATAAAAGTTGAAAAATGAACATGTCATATCTTTAGTTTCTTTATTAATTTGTTAGAGGGTTATATATATATATATATTTGTGAACATAGTTGTCAAACCTGAATTAGGTCATTGAGTTAATTTAAGTTTATTATTTTTGTCCAAAATAATATTATTTCAATTTTCTTTCTTAAATCCATGGTTTTGACCTAGCCAAGTTTGGCTAGGTCAAGCAAATCATGGGTCCACTTGGTAGTCACCCAAGTTTTTTCAAGTTAATGTCAAAACTAATTCAAATTCAAATTAGGTTAAGATCATATTCTAAGTAGTGGGTTTCACAAGTCAACTTGGTGGATTTACAAGAAAATATTTTTTAATTTTAAAATTTATTTCAAATAAATTAGTTATTAATCAAAATAATATGAATTAAATTTAAAGAAAAAACAACTTAAAGAATTAGTTTCAAAAATTGAAGGGCTAGAGAAAAAAAATGTGTGTGTGTGTGTGTGTGTGTGAGAGAGAGAGAGAGAGAAGATAAGGTTATTGAAGCCAAACTAGAAATTGGTATGATACATGTACCACCGAGGAAGAGAAAAATGGTCAAGACTATTCGAACATCATATATGGTCTTAAATATTGTTTAAATACGACAACAAGTCTGATACAATGACATGTCCAATATAATTGCCAATCTTTTTTAATTTTTTAATTATATTTTTTTTATTAAAATACAAAATTCTCCCGTAATTAACTAGATAATTACTAATAAAGCAATGTAAAATTATATAAAAGCCCCTGAGCAATAGTTTAATCAATCTTGATTTTAAAGGTAATGTTGTATAATAAAAGAGATCATGACTTACAATAAAGATAGAGTTTCAACTTACAATATAAACTCTTCAGATTAAAAGTCAAAACTAAAATATCTTTAAATAAGTTAATTACCTTTACCCTTCAATACAATATTTAACTACAAAGGCTTGATTCCTTTTTTGTTTTTTCTATTTTCTTTCTTTGGCATATATTACCTTAAAAATCCTATAATACAAAGGTTTTTATTGCAATTTCTAAAATTCAAATCAATAAGAAACATAAGTTCTCATTATTTTATCTTATTTCATTCAGGTTTTCACTCAATGTCTAGACAATCAAATATAGATCTTGACTCAATACTCTTTTATTCTACAAAAAAAAATATATCTATAATGTCTAAAATGACATGTAAAGTCAAAGAACACTTTTACATCTCACTTTTTTAAATTTCTTGTGTTGTGAAAGAGGAGTCCAAGTTAAAGGGATCAAGTGGTATTGATAAAAAAATATATTTTATATTTCTTATTTTAGTGTTTCCCATTTAAAGCTTTTGAATAATTAATTTGTTTCTTCCTTTTCTTTGGTTGATATAATGATGGGAAAAAAAGGACAATGGTTTGTAAAAAAGAAAGAAGATGATAATTTTGGAATATTATTTTTCATTTAGAATTATTATAGTAAAAAAGATGGTCTTCAATCTGATTTGTTTTTGGCTATTTTTTTATGATTTGAATCCCATTTGAAATTGAAATCAATACCATTAAAAAACATTCTAACACAAGAATTGATTTAAGTATATGAACTGCATTCAATTCACAAGGTTACGAAGATCCTATAAGTTATCTTATATAAAGAATGATATGTTTTGATTCTAATTATATGTTGTCCAAATCAAAAGTAATAAATGAGAAAATATTGGGTATAACTTAACTTATATGAATGTATTTGAATGATCATGAGATGATTCATCACCCTAGTTGAAATGAAAAAAAAATATATTCCACATGTTTTCAAATAGTATTAATTATGAAATTCTTACACAATGTGGAACTAGATTTGAAAAAAGGTTTGAATCTTATTATGGTATTGAGAGTAAAAGTTATTTAGCAAAGCAAACACACTCTATGCTATAATGCTTAAATTATAATATCCTTGATGAAAGAATAATAATTACATTGAAAACATGTTAAGTCAAACAACATTTGACTTTCTTAATATTTAGAAGATTATAACATGTTTTTAGTATTGTATTCAACCTTCAAATATAAATCAATCAAGTTATTGAATTGAAAATAAATTAAACTATTTAATTTACTTAAACCTATTTATTTAACATTGTGATTTACATTCAAGCCAACTTATTAGGAACTTAATGAGTTACACACATTAAAATCTTTGATAAAAATTAAACTAGAATGATTAATTAAGTGTGACTTGATTTTAAATAAGTTTTAAAAATTAAAGAGTAAAATGTAATTAATATAAATGATTACAATTCTAGATCTAGAAAAATCAACTAGAGACTTCATTGAATAAATTTATAAAACTATCTTAAAATAATATATATGATATTAACCAGGAACAAATTGATATTTTATCATTTATACCGTCATTAGATTCCCCTTTAAATATAATACATTGCCGTATATTTTCATATGAGAGATGTACAAGCTATGTTACAAACATACAATACAATTAAACACCTAATAACACACACATAAAAAAAATTAACACTTAACACTCAGGGCATAATGATCAATTTCTTCTAAAAGTTTTTAGGTGAATTTCACTAATAATTTATGTGAATTACTATTATATATTAGACAATTGAATGACTTGTGAATTCTAGCAACACAACTTTGAATAAATTGATTAAATCTTAGAAGAAAACATGATCTTTGAATAATCTTCGTTTAAACCCTTAATGCTTAACTATTGCAGTTTTAATTTAAATTTATCTTTAATGACAACTATTAGTGATAATTAATATAGTTGTTTTAATTAATTACCATAACTGTTATAATTTATTACAATAACAATTATAATTTATTACTATAACCATTTTGTATTTAAATTGTATAATTGGTTATCATTAATTCATCAGTGTATAGCAGGTACAATTCAAATGAAAACAAATTTTGAAGAACAAAAATTGATGCATTTATGTATTTTAAACTATTCTTCCATATACTTTTTATCCTCTCAAGTTATACTATATTTGTTTTTTATTCTAATAATTCAAGTGAACATTAAAATGATTAAAAGTTTGGAAATTTTCGCTGCATCTTCAACAAAATATTTTTTCTTGGGATAGAAGCGTATTATATTTGAATTGTCCCTGAGCAGTTGAAGCGTTTCCTCTATAAAGATAACACTACTGCGTGTCATAATCTCATGCTTCATCTAAACTCTTATTCTTGTCATATTTATCATTAGTTAAATTATATATTTTTATTATTAAATTAAATCAATTAATAATTGTTTTATTTGCTTACCTTATTTATTTTTTGTAGTTATCAATTAATTTTATTATTTAACACCCCGGGAAAAACAATAATTTTTTGTTTAGTGTGGTATTTGTTTTTAGTTGTGCTAGTTTACTATTTAAAAAAAACATTTTTTTTTATAATTGTGCTAGGTGATAAAAACACCCTTCTTTCTTTCTTACTCTATTTTGCACCCTAGCCCAACGACCAACATGAAATATCATAATATAATTACATTTATTTTTGTTTGTTTTTATCATAACTGTTTTTTAGAGTAATCTGGGTCCGTTTATTTTTAATATTTTTATATCATTTTCATGTGCTTATATAAAAAATAATTTTTAAAAAATAAAAAAATATATATTATAATATATTTTTAAACAAAAAATAATTTTAAAAAATAACCTCAATTACACTTACTAAGTACACCATGGCCTTATTTGTCATCATGTTTCAAAAACGGTTTAAAAAAATATATTTTAAATTAAAACTTTTTATTTTAAATTAAATTTTTTTGGTATTTTTAAATCATTTTTCTGTACTAATATCAAAAATTATTTTTTAAAAAATAATATTATTTTAATATATTTTTAAATAAAAAAATACTTCTAAAAGTATTCTCAACCGTGCTTTTATTAACAAAATCCATCATATTTCCAGTAATTTATCACGCCGCAGGGTGGCCTTAAGTGATAAGACGTGCATCACGTGAACATCACAAGGCCCGAATATCACCGTCCAATTGTGGTTCTTCTTCTCTGCTAAATATCTGAACCAACTTTTGGAAGCACGTGGAAAACGAGCGGTATTAGGCACCGCGTACGTTCTCTCGTCCCGTTAACAGACAAACATGACAGTTGTAGCAAAACACATGTTAAATTATAAACGTGCCACGTTAATAATAGAATTGATAGTTCAACACGCGTCCCTATATCCTCTCATGTCCGGTTTCGTGCCACGTCGACAGGCTTATTGAATCTCTCACTAGAACTTTGTCGTTTATCCCTTACGTTGAAATTATTTATTTATACGACTTTATTTTATTTTAATTATGGTTGCTGTCTCCTTTAGAACCGTCAATGAGATGAGCGGAAGGTAGTCCACGTCACGGATAACTTTTGACAGCTATAACGCATAAATCGTTTTATTATTGTTTTTGTCCTTTTGTTTTAAAATTAGTTATTATTATTTTTTTAAAGAATAGAATGAAAAAGACAGCATCTCTATCTTTTTTGAGGAGAGAGGATGATACCTTCGATCCCATGATTTCCTCTACAGTAAACCGTATGCGTCTATCGTACTTTGCTTTTTTTTTTTTTTTATCTTCTTTAAAAAAACTCTTTTTTTTTCCCGTATTCGTTTTTCTATTATTAAAACCCGACGGTGCGTGTTGGCATCTCGAGGAAAAATGTAAAGAATATAAAGAGTACAAAATGACACCGTTTTAAGATACGTGGGCCTTTTCTTTTTTAATGCCGGTGCCACAAGCTGTAAGAAATTCAATAAATTGATTGCTTGTGAATAGAGCCTGAGTTTTAAATTGATCCGATTTTTTTTAACTAATAGACTATAGCTTACAGCTTAATCACATTTTAATGTTATTTCTATAAACCATTTTAATGAGATCATATAAAGTAAATATAGCCCCGATTTATTCAAATTAAACGAATAAAACATAAAAAAAAATATTTTAGAAATTGTTTTATCAAAAGAAAATAAAGAATCAGAGGAGCTCAATCAAATGATCGAGCCGTGCATAACAAGAGCTACAGCTTTATTACAAGGATGTAGATTTTCTTACATTTTTATATATAAAGGTCTACTAGCAGGATGATTTATTGACTTTAATCCTCTCATGTTGCGAGATGTTTGGTCAAGTAGAAGGTCCAGTACCCGAAGGGTTGTTGACTATATTCCTCTTTGTTTCGTAAATGATAAACATTTTGAATATGTTAGGTGGGACGTGACGGTGTTAACTGTATAAACTTAAAATAAATATCGTCATGTAGTTGATTTTTCTTTATATAATATAAAGTTGGATTACAACATCTGCGTTTTAATCAAAGAACTGCCATCCTAACTTACTATAACATAAGAAATATATTTTAGTGTGATTTACTGCTTATATAAACATGAACAGTAAGATATATTAAAAAAAACCTAATTGTTTTAGTGTGAATAATAACTATTTTATAAAAAAAAATGTTTGATGTATTAACATGTCTTCTTTGTAGATTTGAAACACATAATTTCACCATAAGATTGTTGATTAGAAATAATTATTTTTTGAATAATTTTTATTTCAATTTAACTCTAATATTCACATCTACCAAAAAAATATTTTCAAAAAATTAAAAAATATCATTAACAATCTTAGTTTGAAGCTCCAAATATTGTAGATATTTTTATATTATAAATATCCAATTACAAATTTACAAGACCTTTAAAAAGGCCACCCATCAAGTAGCCCACAAGATATTACGATTCATCAAGTTTTGGACACTGAAAGTAGTCAATCAGACTATTGGGTTTTTTTTAGTAAGAACTTATCAAGATTAAGGGCTAAAGATTGTAGCATAATTGGTTGAAATAAATGCTATATTTTTAAAATTGATTTATATTTTATATATTTATTAAATGTCGGATACCCGAGTAAGGGTTATGAACACTATGATGCTAACTCAAGGGGTCCTGGCGTGAGTGGTGAGGGCGCTCTCGTCCCTTAAGAGAGGTCAGGGGTTCAATCCCTACTCTTGTAAGGAGCTGGTCATTTGGGGAGCACTTTCACCCCTTCGGGGCCCACCCGGTGCGAACGTGGATTAGTCTGGACCAGTGTCTAGGACACCGCGTGGTTTATACCAAAAAAAAAAACACTATGATGCTATAATAAGTTTTGTAATTGAATTTGAGCGCTATCTAGAAGACTTCAAATTTAACATGGGTGATCTTTTCTCAATTTTATATATTGTTTTATATTTTAATCATTGTGCCATATAATGCATGCATCCATCCCCTTGAAAAGGGAATTAATTTGTGGGCGCTAGCAGCTTCATAACATTGCTGCTCGAAGCTTTAAGTTTAGTGCTCACCAGATATTAACAAAACACTAAAACCCGTCGAGGTTTTACTGTGCAAAACCCTGTGCACTGCCTCACAATCCACTGTGGATTGTGGCAGTGCACAGGCGAAATTGGCCTTCGCCCGCGCGCCGAAGGAGCTGCTGTCATGGGGCCATTTTCAGCTTTTCCTCTTTATGTCCTTCTTTTTTTTTAAAATAATCTGCCATGAACAGTGTAATGGCGTTTTCACCCCCGATAATAGGACAAAATAACGGCTGGGGCTGAGGGACAGGCGTGTAATTGCGCGCGTCCGGACCGGCCCAGTCCGGTCCGGTTCGCCGCAACTTTTGCTTTTTTTAATATTTTCGGAAATGGCTAACTACGGTTTTAGCCCCTAATAAGACAAAAACCATTAATTGGGTGCAGGGGTGGAACGGTAATTGGCCCTATTTTTCGAATTATTTAATCGGCGTCTGTCAGGGCGTGAGCCGCACGCGCCAGCCGGTTTTCCGCCTCACGCCCTGTTCAGGTGGCGCGTGCGGCCTCCTCCGGTGTCCGGAAATTGTCTACCGGAAGACAGAACGATGCGCCGCCGCGTTTTCTTCCTCCCGCGGTGGTGCGTGTGACCACCAGATGTCCGTGGACGCGGCGGAGGCCGGTTGAAGCCGCCGGCCACGTTTCTCTCTCTCCTGCACGTCAATGTGCAGGAGAGTCCCCCATGTATTTTAACTTTTCACTTCGGTCCCTCGACTTTTAATTTCGTTTTTGGTCCTCAATTCTGTTATATAAGTTTCGATTTTGTTCGATTGGGTCCTCCGATTTGAATTCATTGAATGCCAAAGTGTCACTTCGGTCCTTCGACTTTCAATTTCCGAATTGGCTGTATATAACTCAATCAATTCGGTACAAAAGTTCCGATTTTTGCAAATTTATCCTCTGATTTCAATTGAGAATAAATGTAATTTGCATTTCAGCCCTTTGACTTTTAATTTTTTAATTTCAGCCCTTTATATTTGATTTTCATTTAAGTCCTTATACTTTTATTTCTTTATATTTCTAGAATAATCCCTACTTTTGTCCATGTATATATAAAAGTGTTATTAACACAATAATAATAATAATAATAATAATCATAATAGTAGTAATAATAATAATAATAAAAATACTAATACTAATAATAATAATAATAATAGTAATAGTAATAGTAATAATAATAATAATGACTTAATTATTTTTTGTTCTTACTCTGCTGTGTTTTTTTTTTTTCTCCCGATAATTTAATAATATTTTTTTTTAGGTTATAGCAATAATAATTGTTTTTTTTTTATCTTTTGTTAAAATTACTTGCATGTTTTTAGTCTTTCATTGTTTTTTTCCTTTCATTATAATAATAATAATAATAATAATAATAATAATAATAATAATAATAATAATAATAATAATAATAATTATAATTAAATTGTTTTGCGTACTTGCTCTTTCTTTAATGTTCTTTTTCCCTCCGGATAATTTCATAATTTTGTTTTTTTTACAGTAATAGCAATAATAGTTTTTTTTTTTTATCTTCTTTTAAAGTTTATAGGATGTTTTTAGTCTGTCATTTATTTTGGTTTTTTTCATTATTAACATAATAATAATAATAATTATAATAATAATAATAATAGTTATTATTATTAATATTATAATAATAGTGATTATATATTCTATTATTATAATAATTGTGATTATTTATTCTTTCATACGAATAATAATAATAATAATAATTATTATAATAATAATAATAATAATTTTTTAATTTGTTTTTCTTGCTTGCTGTTTTGTTCATACTTTTTATTTTTTTCCCTCGGTATAATTTAATAATTTTTGTTGTTTTTATTCTGGCAGCAATAATAATTTTAAATGTTAAGACTCCGATGTTGCTATTGTTATAATATTTTAAATTAATATTGCTTCCTTTTCCTTGTTTATTTTTTGTTTGCTCTTTCTGTTAATTGATTTTTATAATTTTATTATCTGCACAATAATGATTTAAGTAAGTTTTTTTTTTTCTTATTCAAATATTTTGCTCTTTTTTCTAATGTTAGTGTGCGCTCTTTTGTGATCGTTTATGACGCAATACCTATATTATAAAAGATGTAATCTATGCTTACGTGACAAACTCAACTCAAAATTGTAAACATTTTATCTCCTAATCTATAATTTTTATTTACTTATATCATATAAATTTATCGTTGTAGAATTAATTATGTTAAATTATATATATAAAAAATACCCGCGGCAACGCGCGTGCAATTTGCTAGTATATATATATATGTAGAGAGAGAGAGGGAGAGGGAGAGAGGGAGCGAGAGGGAGAGGGAGAGAATATTTGAAAAATATCGTCGTCCTTGAAACCTAGTGGCCATTAAATCCTTCTTAGTTTTTGCAAGGAAGCAATGATGGGATCGAAGCAACAACTATGAATTTTAAAGCTTTTATCATCATCCCACGCCTCCCTCGAACGTAGTTTTATGTTTACTTGGCCAAAAGCATTTGTAGTTTATTATTATCGATTCCTTTGGCCGACCAACCTGCCTCAGTAATGTTTTTATAATTATTTTATTTTATTTTTAACATCAAATCATTTACGAGCTTGTTGTTGTTTTTATTATTATTATTATTCTCTTTTATGCCTTATCTCAAAGGCAAGCACTTAGTGTAGAACATCTACATCTCATCGTTGTTGAAAATTAGAAGAAGTTAGCTACTAATTAATTATATTTTTGAATATGCAAGCTGATCACATGAGATATTTTCTCTTAATTCTCTTACAACAAAACTATTGAGGAAGATTGATTATTTGGTAAATATTTGAAAGAGATTCATATTTGTCATTGCATTTCAAAAGCCTTTTTAAAAAAAATGATTTTTATTTTTATTTTTTTTACTTTAAATTAAATTTTTTGATGTTTTTATATCATTTTCATGTAATGATATAAAAAATAATTTTTAAAAATTAAAAAAAAATTATTTTAATATATTTATAAATAAAAAATACTTTAAAAAACAATCTCACCGAACAACGACGGGGACAAAATATGCGCCAATTAACAATCCCACACGATTTTCAAGCCATTAGACAATAAAATTGAAAAACAAATCTTGGAAAAGGAAAAGGATAGTGGACATGTCGTTTCCATGAATTAGTGGAAATGAAACTACCAAAAGTCACTCATGCCTGCCCTAAGAAAAAGTTATGCAAGGCAATCCATTGATTGTCCTTCAAAGGCAATTCAAACGACCTAGAAGATGCAGACAAAAAGTCCCATTAAGAAAATTATTTCTTAGGATTTTTTTTTAGTTTTTCAAATTTATAGTAAGTTTGAAAAACATACTTTAAAGGTTTACCATGATTTTCTTTATAGGTTCTTTCACTATTTCTCAAATAAAAAAAAAGTGTGAATAACATATATACAGTTACTTTTTAGCTATGTGAAAGATTATAAATATTGTTTTTTATATTTTCATATTAAGTTAATGTAATGAATTTGATTTTTATTGTAAATATAATATAAATATATATTTTTTATGATAATTTTTAATTTCAATGAAATAAAATTAATATCATATAATTATATTATCACAAACATAACACATTAAAATGGCTATAATAAATTGCGGTTTTGATTTTTTTATAAAAACTAGTTATATATAAACTTGATGTTTTTCTTTTTCATGAGAAATCTATCTTGGTTTTCCATAGTAAACACGTTTTTGTAATTTTTTCTTACAAAAAAACTGAAAATAACCATTTCATATAATTAACGAAGAGAGTACTCTAAATAAGTTAAAGAATTTAGGGGTGCCCTAGCCTCCCAATAACATGGGCTTTTGTCAAAGTGGTGGAGCCCTTTGTCTCCATTCACGTCTCCTGTGGTTAGGTCAGGGGTCATTTTCCCTGAGAGCTTGAAAGCTCAATTGGGCCAATCAGTTCAGACCGAAGATGCTAACGCAATCCGAAATAACCCATTCAAAGAAATCACTAAAAAATAACAAATCATTATCATATTTCGGTACGGACACTGCAATGAAAATGGCCTCTCTTCTTATATTATTATCAAATTATTTTCATTTTTATTTTATTTTTATTTTATAGTTTTAGATATTTTAATGTTTTTAAACAAAAAATATTTTAAAAAATAACTCAAACATATTCTCAAACAGATATTTGATCGTGTCCAAATTGTTCTGACTGAATTTTCCAAATATACATCGAGATTTAGGCAGCTTTTCAAATGTTTTCCATAAATGTTTTACCAACATAACATATTCTTGCATATAATCAAAACTCAGCATGACCAGTTCCTTCCATGCACGTTCCTTCCATGCATACCCAGTTGGCCACTACCTAACTTGTAGAATTGACATCATATCCATGCATGGCACATTTCACTGCATGCATGACACAGTTTCTAGGCAACCAAACAGGAAAAGAGAAACAGATCAGAATCATTGATACTACTAACTTTAGAGTTAACCGTTTTTATTAAAAAAAACAAAATAAATATCAGTGAGGAGTGTGGTACATCTTTTGTTGTTTGTGGCCGCCGATACTTTATAATTATATTATTTGGGCCTCTCTTCTTTTCTTTCTTTCTTATATATATATATATATATATATATATATATATATATTTGTTCTTTAGAAAATTAATTTTAATAATTTAGTAATTGGGAGTTGAGGCCTGCTTGACTCATTCTACAGTACAATACAGGTGGTGGCAATTAATTAACTTGTAAGGCCATTCATGTATCATAGCCCCCATGCTGACCCAACTAACGTATGACTACTTTGGTGGGCAAATTAAAAAAGAAGAAGAGAAATGGAATTTGGATTCTTGCAATTTCCAATTTATACAACTTAATTAAAATAATTGAGCAGAGTTGATTTTTCCCAAGTATGAAGCTCACAGTGATATACAACGGGTGTTTGACATTTCGTTTCAACAATATTTTTGAAAAAAATTAATATGGTTTTATTTTTATTTTCTTACTTTAAATTAAGTTTTTTTCTTTGTGTTGCCGATGTCAAAAATAATATTTAAAAAATAAAAAATATCATTTGATGTATTTCTAAAAAAAAAAATATATTTTAAAAAAGTAACATTCAACCACACTCCTAAAACATGCACATACTGTTCAAGCCCATTGTTCTGCTCTTTATATTATTATCATTTAGGATTTGAATATGAGATGGATAGATATTATAAGACAATGTATTTTTAAAATGCTTTGGAGCATTGAAAAAAACAAAAAAAATGCATGAAGCATCAAAATAAGATCAATAATGCAAGTTAGAGAAGCTTCGATGTTGATCGTTTTTAGAGTATATTATAAACTAGTCTCTTTAGATTTGGGAGAGCGTTTCAAAAATATTTTTGAAAAAAAAAATTTATTTATTTTTAATTTTCATTTTAAATTATTTTTTTGATGTTTTTAGATCATTTTCATGTGCTGATATCGAAAATAATTTTTAAAAAATAAAAAAATTATCATTTTGATGCATTTCAGAATGAAAAACACTTTCAAAAGCAACCGCAAATGCAACTACACTTCCAATAGAAACTTAGTTTCGAGAATGAACAAAGACATTTTCTGAAATAAAATAATATTAAATCAAATGCTGTTAACATTTTAACTGATTTACGTGTTTGAAATAAAAAGGACTCATCAACTCATTTCTCAAACTTAGAGGGACTGATTTATATGTCTAAAATGAAATCGAGACAATGTGATTCATGGAATAATGCAGAGATTTTCATCATGTTGTTTCAGAAGCTGATTAAACACCAACAAATCAATCAACCTGCACACGACGAATTCACTCACCACTCATCAGAATCCTGAGAAAAACTAGCCCTCTTGGAAGATGAAGTTGTGATTGAAGTTTCAAACCTCTCAACATCATGGGGTCCCAAGCATACAGGTGAAGCAAGAAGAAAACCCTAATATGAAATATCTCCAACCTCCCCAGAACACAAAAATGAAAGCTCGGAACGAATCCCAAATGAGATTGACATCATTTAGTTGAAGTGGGTGCTTGGCACTAATCAAAAAGCAGTGGGTGACTGACAAAAGGTATATAAATAACTCACCAAACACTTTCAATGGAGAAACATAATTGGCTTGAGGAATTCTCGTCGCCTTGAATTCCTTTCCTCCTGTAGTAGGCCGGCATTTGTCTTTGACATTCGTGAAGAGGATGGCAGGTTTCATAAGGGGAACACCCTTCGACAAACAGATATTGTTACGGGCCTTGGATGGGCTGAAGGTCTTTTATTGGGCTCGTATTTATCTCATCAGTTGGGGCCCAGATGCTCAGGGTAATGCTGTCATGACCTAATTAATGTGCTCACACTTGAAGACCTATTAGATTTTGGCTTGGTTTTGATTTTAAGTTGAAGTCAGCTTTCATTTATTAAAATTATATCTTTCTCCGATCAAGAAATTAAATAAATCATATACATGTAACTCTCATATGAACAGTGCCTATCCTCTATCTCTTTCCATTTTTTTCTCTCTTTTTAATTTTTTTAAAATAACTTCATTTGAAAGTCTAAGATAAAGTTTTCGATTAAATTAGAAAGAAAAAAAAAAAATCAAAGCTAAAGAAACACAATACTTTTTAAACCTCTCAAAAAAATAAGAGAGAAATTCACTAGATAACAGTGAAGTTATTGTTTGGCCACAATTCAATCAAAAAAATATTATGAAGACAGCTTTATTTTCTCAAGAAAAACTCGATGAAGATAGTTTTTCCTTTAAATATAGCAAGAAGAATAAATCAAGTCTGGTTTTGATTTTTTTATTTGATCGATTCTTCTTCTACTGATTTTGTGATATTATGATATTGTTGTGTGATTTTCGGTCTTTAACGGGTGTGATGATAGAAGACTTGCAATTTACACAGTAGATCTCGAATTTAAGTCATGACGTATACTATATGTAAAAATCTGAAACAACATGGATTTTACTTGCTCACCTGGATTCTCAAATTACGTTTTCCAGAAAATTGAGTTTTCTCCTATCCAAAAACATTTGTGTGATTTATGTGTTTTAGAGGGTTTGTTTTAGTAAAAATGGAAGAAGAAAAAACAGATTTTTAGGAAAAGTCTTCCACCCTATAATTTTTTGATCACCATAATGGTGTTCAGATTCTAAACAACAACCCAATAAGCAATCTATCACCTGTTTCGTTAACGAAAAAGAAGAGTACATTACGGGTCATCCACTTTTGTCGCAAGAGATTAAAAAAAAAAAAATAGCCTAGGCATGGACCTAAACGATTTATTTATTAAGATCAAATGCATGGACTCCTCTATTTTTATTTTTAATTTCTATTTTTTTATTGCTTTATGTTACGTTTTATTTATTTATTAAAGTTTGATGCATTAACATGAAGATTTTATTCTGTTTTTTTTCTTTTTAAATTTAATTTTAACTTTTAAGATTTATCAAAAATATATTTTAGATGTTATTTTAGTAAATATTATTCAATCTTTATATTTTTAATTAGACTTTGTCTGTCTTTTTACAGTATTAATAATTTTTTTTTTATACAAATAAGCTTTGTTTTATCCGGACTTATTTATTTTAAAGTAATATTTATAATATGTTTATCCTTGCATAATATTCTTTTCTTTTATTCAATTAGTTTTATACGTGTATTTTATTTTTATTCTCCCTTTTCTTGATTTAATAAACAAATTCAATAGACATGAATGGGTAAATATCTTATTTTGTATAGATGATTATTAATTTATTTAATTAAATACTTGCACTCGCTTTTCGATTCATACTTTGAGTTTTTTTTTAATGAAAACAAATATTAAAATATCAATTATACCCAGACTTTTTTTAAAAAGGAAAATTTATAACCTGGAGTGAAGTATTGCTGAATTATGTGTGGCCTCCATGCTTTGAAATCCCAATCTATGGACACAGCTTAAAACAAAGCACTGAAGTAGAACCAGCAAGGCATTGACCAGCTGCCTGGTGGACTAAATTAAAAAAAAAAAAAAAATCTATCTGGGGAGGGGAGTCTTCACCTTGATCCTATAGAATAACCAGATGACCGGGCTGTATTTTATGAGATGAAAGCTGGACCAAGTCAGTGCCCTCGTAGTCACGGGGCCGATTCCATTACTCAAGGCATCAACTCTTTTCATGATCTCCTCGCTTCAATGCAGCCATATTACACATCTCTTTCTCTCTCTAGAATTAGTTTTACAGTAATAAATTGAGAGAGAGAAGTTTTACAGTAATCAATTGAGAGAGAGAGAGACGGGGGAGGAGAAAAGGAAGCACAATTAACTAGTGGCCTAGCATGTGCAGTTTCAATTTCAACCGAGAAAAGCTAAAGCTTTTTTTGACAAGATTCAACTTGCTTTTTGTAAATACGTCACTGTTTTGCAATGTTTTTCAAAATCATTTTTAAAAAAAATTGAATTTTTTATTTTACTTTAAATTATTTTTTCGGTATTTTTAAATTATTTTGATATACTATATCAAAATAATTTTTTAAAAATAAAAAAAATATTATTTTAATATTTTTTTAAATAAAAATCAATTTAAAAAATAACTAAGCATACAAAAATTGGTCATGGCGAGGTGACCATCAAGAATGAGGTCGGCAATGGAATGGTTCCCACCGAGCACAGGAAAAAAACCAGCAACCTTCTGTGTCCTTTGGTTTTATATCTTCCAATTTTAGGCATCGGTATAGCCGTATTTGTTTTTTAAAAAAAAACATATATTTTTGTACTTTTAAATTCTTTTAACACAATATTAAAATTCTTTTTAAATAAATAAATAAATTGTTTTAATATATTTTAAAATAAAAAACATGTAATGAAAAACTCATTCTAATATCAAACACTAAACGATCATTTATGCAGTCAGTACTCTTTTACCATATAGCTCATCACTGTCTAATCTTGTCTGTCAGTCAATGAAAAGAAAATGGGATAGTTTAGAAAAGCTCAATCATGCAGTGTACTACTTTACCTTTGTTTTTTTACGTAATAATTTAATTTTTAAATTGCAATTATGCCACATCACCAGCAATTAATAAAACTACGGAAAACCTTATCAATTTATACAGTGATGAAATAATCTTAACACCATGAATATATATATTGTAATTTTCGATAGTATTTAGTATTTACCCCCCCCCAACGGAATGTAGCTTATTTTATTTTAGGTCTCGTTGCTATTTACAGCGACTAGGAGTCTATAAGCAGTTTAACAATCATCAACTACTAGGAGTAAAAATTGGTGGTTGACTGAGTAATGTTACTTGCCCAAGAAGAGAAGAGGAGACACGATCCTTTCTTCTGGGACAGAGAATCGAAGCGGCTGTTCACCTCAAGAAATCCCGAATATGGAGATATTGACCGCACAAATATGGCACACAGACTTTCCCCCCCCCCCCCTCCCCGGAAACCCTAATTTTACCCTAGCAAGCAAACATGTGAAGCCCTAGTTTCTTTTCCCTTCACGGCATTTCGTATCTTTAATGTGAAACGAAAGGGTATTCGATCCCATCAAAATTGCTTTGCCGGAACATGTTCTTTCAATCATGGCAATGTTGATGTTCATGGCTCATTGGTGTTTCAAAATCTGGGTATATTTTTATGTGATATGCTTCTTCTTATCATGTGCAGGCTTTATCGTGTCATAAGGGGCGTGTAGAATCATTACACATGGATGGCAACACGTACCGTACCATTCACACCCTTTTCCTTCCTCTCAATATATATTTAATTACGCTAACCAGTTTGAGATTAAAGTGTTTGTTTTTTATATAATTTTAAGTTTGAGTCCTGTGATTGATAAAATGATAATCACTGAAGATTTACATGGTCATTAACTTCAACACCCATGAAAAAGTTGAGATGCGTGTAAATTAATCCAGACACAGACAATAATAAAAAAATATATTTAACTACGATGTGTCAAAATCCTAGAGGGTAGCTTTAGCGATCCAAGTTTAGAGGGTGTTTGGGAGTGAGGTGTGACTGGTGGTGTAGAAAAAATCGTGCGTTTCGTCTTGCTCCTTTTCACTTTTCAATGTACAAATATTTTTTTCAATGGTTTTTTTTTTTTCTGGTTGTTAGATGGTGCAGTGAAGTTTATGTTTGTGAGTGAGATTAATGTATGCTTGCTGTACTTTTTTTTTTTTACTATTTTGAAGAGCTGGTGCGTGCTTTATTAAATATTATAATTATTATAAGTAATTTCACAGGTTAAAAACAATATAAAAAACTTGATAACAAAACATTTGAAACTGTTTTTTATTAATTTCAAACTCAACTACAGTTTTAGCTAAACACTTCACTACAGTTTTAACCAAACATTTCAAAAATTATTTGGAATCGCAGCTAAAATGCTTTTCATGAAACTACTTTTTTAAAACCTCAACCACAAAAGCAAAAACAATATCAAACACACCCTTAGTCTTCAGAAAGTCTCAGCAAACATCATCATACATGGGACATCTTCTTCTTACCTTTCTCCTAGCTGTTCTTACCAGCTTTCGACATATATATATATACATATACACAGGATAATGCTTTTGAAAAAAACGTTTTCAACTGTGAAAGAAGGGGTCTAATTTTGTTTAACCACGATGAAAGGAGGTATCATTATTGAGATACTAGAGAGAAAGTGATCAGAATTTCCTAAACTTGTTGCGTAAAGTAGATGGTCCACCAGACAAACCAAGCCCCAGGTATTTTAATCTTGGCTCTATTAAGATTATATATTCTTAATCAGGAGTTTCAGCTACTTAATTAGTCAATCGCCTACTTTAATGAGATTAGCAAAGCTTCCATAAACTATGTTAAAACCTAGCTAAAATGACGAGGAAAAAAAGGAAAAGAAAAGAAAAGAGAAGGATGATGGTAGATGGGATGACGCTCTCCCATGTCTGCACAGCTGTAGATCCTGCCACAGTACAAAACGGTGTCACTCTGATAAGTCACTACAGGCAATGGACTCTCCTTTTCTTTCCTGCAGGACAAGTACAAGGAGAAACAACAGGAAGCTACGTTGAATACACGACGCAAGAAGCCAAATGTGAAGTGACTCTGGTGTGGATAAGGCCAAGGGAAATCTACTGCAATCTAAAGTGGAATTTCATGTAAAGGCTAAGATGGACCTCCTACTCTTCTTCACCGTCAGAAAAGAAGACAACTTGGATTCTGACTTGTAATCGATGAATCAATGTTTTGGTTGAATTTTGGTTTTGATCCAATTAGTGTCTTGTTTTGGAATTTCATTTCTTTTTTGTCGGTGTTGGATTAGTCTCTGGTTTGTGGGTCAGCTTAAACGACTTGAATTGCAGTAATTATATCGTTCGGAATTGATGATGTTTTTTTTTTTTTTTTTAAAAATCCAAATAGCTTGGAATTGATATTTATATCGTGGATAATTATTTAATTTATTATTTTTAGTAATTTATTTTATTTTATTTAGTCAAGATAGTTAGTGATCAATACTCGCAAAAATAATTTTATTTAAAAAATTCAGGGAATTTAAATAAGTGATTTTGTTTAGAAAAACTACAATAATATCACATAGAAATACTCTGAAAATAAATATGCAATAAAAAATAAATAAAATTTATTTTTTTATTTTTTATTTATATAGATGAGAGGTTGAAGGGTAATTTCTTCATAATAGTATTAATGACAAAAAATATCTTTGAGATATATATTAATGTTAATAAAAATATATATATTAATGAAAAAAATATCACCCATAAATATATATCGGTTAATATTGAAAAAAATAAAATGGATGTTTGAAGTACTTTTATACTTAAATTGTAAAGAAAGTATTGTGGTGGTAACCAAAAGAGAGGTCATTTTCTTGGCTAAGTCAAATGAGGATTTTTGAACTCTTAAACTTAGTTTATCAATAAATAATTGCTTATTAGGAGGGCTAAAACCCATTTTTAGATACAATTGTCTATGGAACATCAATTTTGTTTCTCCACTGGAACGGCAATTCCGAACATTTTGAGGGAGTGAGTTTTGTTGGTGCTTGAATTTTATTTTTAATATTAATGTATCAAAATTATTAAAGAAATATTTGAAAATATATAAATTTAGTATTTTTAAAATAAGAAATAATTTTAAAAGTATTCTAACAGACGGGTAAGAAAAAAAAAGCAGTGAAGGGAGATTTTCAATTGAAAATAGTAATTGAAGAAGAATCTTTGATGACAATTAGTCCCATCATCAGTCCACCTTATAAAATGTACTATTTTGGAATGATTTGGTTTTCGCTGGGCCATGGAAATAATAAAAAAACGGCAAAATTTGATCGACATTACAAATATGTACTATGCATTTAAGTGAGACTTATCTTCTGTTGGGCCATGAAAATGACTAAGGTTCCATGTAAGAAATTCCACTTTGTGGGTTCACCTTCAAATATCTGCTATCTCCAAGCAGCGTTGCAGAATAGACACCAAAAGGGGCAGAAATTTATAAACTGCCACTCAAATTTCGAAACGATGGAGCAATAAATGAATTCAGAAACTCAATAATGGCAATTGTACGAGAGGAGGTAAAGTTTTAGAGTATAATTTATATTATTTTTTAATATATATCCTCAAATGAAAAAAAAATTGAATTTGAAACTTGTATAGACCATGTTACTCGTGTTTAATTTTTATAAAATAGAATAATAGTAGATTCAAATTTATGACTACTGGATCAACAAATTTCTAATACCATATTAAGTAATTATTTTAACTAAGAACTTAAACTATTAGTTAAGTATATTATTCTCTAACATTTTGGACCACCCATACAATAATGCATGCAACCACCGATAATATGGCCATTGAGCTTATAGCTGGTTTTCATTATTTATTTTTTCGTGGCACTTGTGATCAATACTTGACTTCATCTCCATTTCTGTTTTTTTTTTCTTTTTGCCAGCAATTAGACAAGCTTGAGTTTGACATCACATGTTAATGTATTGTCATGTTGCAATGGCCCTATAAACCAAAGTTATTGATCCCGTCCCGTTCCGGCCGGAACGGCCGGAACGCCCCGTCCCGTTGCAAAATCCGGGACAAAACGGCGACGTTTTTGTCCCGGTCAAAATCCCGGCCAGATCCGGATTTTCCGGCCGAATTCCGGCCGGAACGCCCCGGTTCCGTACCGGGCGTTCCGTTCCGGGTTCAATTTTTCATCCTCATCAGACAGTGGAGAGTTGTCGTCGACCCTCACTATCATCTTCACCCTCATCGTCAAGATCATCTTCGTCCTCATCAGAGATCAGACAGTGGAGAGTTGTCGAGACGAGCAGAGTCCCTGGCCCACCTAATAATCTTCTCAATCTCGTCTTCATGACACGAAACAATACTGTTACTGGTTGTGTTATTGGGAGCTTTGATAGCAGCAAACCTAGCAAACAGATCGTCAGGGTCAACATCATCTTGAGATTTAGAGTTTAGACGGTCGGGGTTTGGAGATGCTGGTCGAGGATTGAATGGTGGTTGTGGTGGGTCTGGATTTGAGGGCTTGGAATCGACGGTCAAGATCAGGGAGGAGGTAATCGGGAGAGACACGAGACATGTGAGAAACTGAGAATCCACAGAAAGTTTTAGAAGTAACTCGTCTTGTGCTGATTGAAGAAGTTGATCAACTGGGTCGTCTTCATTTTTTGCTGCGGTGGGTTTCTTTCTGTTGCTCGGCAAGCTTCATTTTTCTAGGTTGAATTTTTTAATTTTCATTGCTGATTTTTGTTATGACCTTTGTTAGATTTTTATTGCCGTTAGTCAAAACGTGGCCTAACTTTGTTTGTTTATTATTTAATCTCTCTTCACCGAAATCAACTTGCATATTTTTTTTACTACTTTTCCTATTTTGATTTTCTCATTTTAAATTACATAATCAAAAATCAACCAAATCATTTCACATCATAATATTTCAACAAATCTTAAACATTAACAGCATACCAAAATATTAAAAATCAATACGATTCAATATAATTTCTACATTTTCTCCTTTTCTATAAATATAACAACAATAACTAACCTTTAATAATTCACATTACGATTATTATATAATAATAGTTAACATAAAAAATAGGGGTATTAATTTGTAATTAATTTGATTGAATTATTTGTAATGGAATGTATTTTAATTAATTATGTTTGAACTTATTGATTATTTCTTAATGTGTTCATTTTGTTTTTTTAAGTTTTTCTAACATTAAAAACAATAAGTAACATTAATTAATTTCAAAATTCAAATTCAAATACAACAACCATAAAAAAACATAGAATTACTTGAAAAACATACAATAAGTAGCTTAAATTTCAAATATTCTGGATCTTTTAATTATAATTAAATTCATTTTTTATTTTTTATTTTTAAAAAAATAATTTTATTGTTGGAATTTTAGAGATGTTTCTAATTTTGAGATTATGTTTGTTTGATTTTGTGTTTGTATTGTATAATTTAAATTTCATTTATCTTGAATTTAAATTATACTTGTTAAATTAATATTTTATTTTTTTCATATATATAATTAAATAAAAATGAATAGTACAAAACCGGAACGGTACCCGGAACGGTACCGAAACCGGAACGTTCCGTTCCAAACACAAAACCGGAACGGTACCCGGGACGGGATCAATAACTATGCTATAAACCAGAAGAAACAAGGGAGGTAAGAACAAAATAAGTGAAGTGGAAGCTTGTCCTGTAAAACCACAACATGGATTAGTGTCAATTTGCAATCTAGCTCAGGAAAATTAACATGGGTCACTGGCCTCCTTCACACTAGCAAGATACCATAATAATATGTTAATGGGGTCGACAAAAAACAGGGATTTGTAATGTCAATACAACGCTAAGCAGTACTGCAACCTTGTAACAACACCATCTGGATGTCTTGTAGCAAAGATGACATTCTTGTCCCCATTTCTTGCCTCTTCAATGTGAACTGTGAGGAGAGAGAGACCAAACAAATGGTGGTGGCAATTATTCATTCATCTCTCGTAAACCTTAATTTATATATCCGCAGATCAAACCATTTTTCTATCAGAGAAAGTTTCAGTTTGGTGGGCTGTGCATCTCTGTATCCACGGCTACATTTCTTTCTTTATTTATTTATTTGACAACTTGGATCACATGGCATCATAAATCTCACTTACACCTCTCCCTCCCTCCCTCCCTCTCTCTCTCTCTCTCTCTCTCTCTCGCTCTATAGGAGAGATGTGGGATCATTGTGAGAAATCATGAGCTTCCAAAGTGTTCAGCTCCATTTATGGTGGAGGATTCTTGCACTAGAACTTTTACTTCTTGGAGTTCAGTCTTTCGGGCTCAGCACGGATGGTGTTCTTCTGCTTTCTTTCAAGTATTCTATCCTTAGCGACCCTCTATCCGTGCTTCAAAGCTGGAACAACCAAGACCAGACTCCGTGTTCTTGGAATGGAGTTACCTGTGGATCTCCTGGAGCAGACAACACTTACTCTCGTGTCACAGGCTTATCTCTCTCAAATTGTCAGCTTCTTGGTTCAATTCCAGCCAATCTTGGCATGATTCAGCACCTCCAGAATCTTGATCTGTCAAACAATTCTCTTAACGGGCCCTTGCCCTTTTCACTTCTCAATGCAACCCAGCTTCGGTTTCTTGATTTGTCCAGTAATATGATCTCTGGTTACTTACCAGAGACCATAGGACGGTTGCAGAATCTTGAACTTCTCAACCTCTCTGACAACTACTTAGCGGGAACTTTACCTGCCAACCTCACTGCTCTCCATAATCTAACTGCTGTTTCTTTAAAGAACAATAACTTCACTGGTAATCTTCCTGGTGGATTTCGAACCGTTCAGGTTTTAGATCTCTCTTCAAATCTTCTCAATGGATCTCTACCTCGTGATTTTGGTGGTACAAATCTCCACTACTTGAACCTCTCATACAACAACCTTTCCGGTCTAATTCCACAAGAGTTTGCTAATGAAATCCCATCTAACACTACCATTGATCTGTCATTCAACAATCTGACAGGAGAAATCCCGGAATCTAGTCTTTTCTTAAATCAGCAAACCAGTTCTTTCGCCGGAAATCCTGATCTTTGCGGCCAGCCATTAAGAAGTCCGTGTCCGATTCCTTCTTCAGTAACTTCACTCCCAAATATATCTGCACCTGCATCACCTTCTGCAATTGCTGCAATTCCAAAATTTATAGGCTCCAGTCCAGCAACCACTCCTCCGGGCGATTCAGCAACAGGGTCGACTGGGCAAGATGAAGGTGGCCTTAAGCCAGGAACCATTATAGGCATTGTGATTGGTGACGTTGCAGGAGTTGCTGTTCTTGGCATGATTTTCTTCTACGTATACCACTATTTAAAGAAAAGACGGAACGTTGAAGCAAATATCAAGAAAGAAGCCACCACTGCAAAGGATAGCTGGTCATCTTCATCTTCAGAGTCAAGAGGGTTCACAAGATGGGCATGTTTACGCAAAAGAGGAGAAAATGAAGAGGATTCTGAGTCTACAAGCACCGGAAAGGAAGCAGAAATTCTTGACCACAGTCAAAGGCGGACAGGCCATCATGAGCAAAACAGAGAAGGGACATTGGTGACTGTAGATGGTGAAAAGGAGCTTGAAATTGAAACTCTACTTAAAGCATCAGCTTACATATTAGGTGCCACTGGTTCTAGTATAATGTACAAGGCTGTTCTTGAAGATGGGACCTCATTTGCAGTTCGAAGAATCGGTGAAAACCATGTAGAAAGGTTCAGAGATTTCGAGACCCAAGTCCGTGCCATAGCCAAGTTGGTTCATCCAAATCTTGTTCGAATTCGTGGATTCTACTGGGGCGTTGATGAGAAGCTCATTATCTACGATTTTGTCCCTAATGGCTGCCTTGCCAATGCTCGTTACAGTAAGTCCTCTAATCCCAAATCAAAATTGGATCTGAGCCTTCATTGTTTCAATCTAACAGGTTAAAATTATTGCGTGTAGACGACGGCTATAAAGAAGTCTTTTTTTCTTTTTTTTTACTTTCCAAGTAATTATTTCCATAATACTTGTCGGAAAATCACCATCTCCAATTTGCTCGTTCGTTGCACTGCATGAATGCCGCATTCTGATCGACTTGAAGCTTGCTGAGGCGAGCAACAAACCGAAAGGTTTGACGGTGGAGCAGGTGTAACGTAACCTTTGTTTTTAATGCAATCTGTGGAAGTCAACTATGAAACTGACCGAGGGTGCTCCTATTTGCTATCGTTAGCCCCACAGCTTACGTTATACGTTACCTGTAATCCCAGACCAAAATTAGTGAATCACACTTTCCCCCGTTGAAAATGACCACTTGTTACTTTTTGACACTTTCTCCCTCGCCACCTTGCCACGTGTAAGATGCTCCAATATTCTGATTCGTGGTCACTTTTTATGTTACAGGGAAAGCAGGCTCGTCACCCTGTCATCTACCATGGGAATCCCGGCTGAGGATCGCCAAGGGAGTGGCCCGTGGGCTGTCATTTCTCCATGATAAGAAGCACGTGCATGGAAATCTGAAGCCCAGTAACATACTCTTGGGCTCTGATATGGAGCCTCGGATTGGAGATTTTGGGCTCGAAAAGCTTGTGATCGAATATACAAGCTGTAAAGTTGGAGAATCAGCTCGGAATTTCGGGAGCAACAGGTCGAATGCATCGCGCGATAGCTTTCAAGATTTCGGAACCGGGCCTAGCCCAAGCCCAAGTCCAAGCTCAATCGGAGGTTTATCTCTCTATCATGCTCCAGAGTCGCTTCGAAGCCTCAAGCCCAATCCGAAATGGGATGTCTACTCTTTCGGGGTTATCTTGCTTGAGTTGCTGACAGGGAAGGTTGTGGCTGTTGATGAGCTGGGCCAGGGAAGTAATGGGCTTGCAGTTGAAGACAAGAACCGGGCCTTGAGGATGGCTGATGTGGCGATTCGAGCTGACGTGGAGGGGAAAGAGGATGCCTTGCTGGCTTGCTTCAAGCTAGGGTATAGCTGTGCTTCTCCTGTGCCGCAAAAGAGACCAACAATGAAAGAAGCCTTACAAGTGATTGAAAGACTCCCATCTCCATCTGCATCACATCCTTATGGTCATTGATGATTAATAATAAGAAACGGAGCACATTGTAAAGAGATGTATCTATCGTTGACTTTTAGGACGTTTGTTTGTCTCAAGGTTTTAAGTTGTAGTTGGGAAATGATATATTAAATTTTGATTTCCTCTCATTCTATTCCTTACAGTTAACTCAAAAGGAGTCTAATCAATAACTCTGAGATACAAATGAGACATTCCTCACCTTGCCATCAAGTGTTGCGTCAATGTCTCTCTAAATATGATGTGACTGCTAAGAATAACGTAGACAATTATAATGGGCTTACAAATTTAAGACCTGTTTGTTTGCTGGAAATTGGTTTTTTTTTGGAAAGTTAATTCCGGGGAGAGTGAATTCCGATGTTTGGCAGTGTTATGGAAAATGAACTGGAAAACACTTTCCAGTGTTTGTTTGTGTTATGGAAAATGAACTGGAAAATAATTTATTAATAAATTAATTTTTTTTTCAAGTTTATTAAAATAACGAGGAACAAATCTTACAAATTAAAAAGTTGAATGAGAATGAAATTGAAAAAAAATATAATTTCATAAATTATCTCAAATAAAATAAATAATAATCAAAACAATAGAGATCAAATCTAAAAAATTAAAAAAAAAATGAAAGATGAATAAATTAAAATAATAATAATTAACATGTCATAAATTATTTCAAATAAAATAAGTAACAATAAAAAAAATGAGGACCAAATTTGATAGATAAAAAATTTCAATAAAAAAATGATAAGAAAAAAGCAAATAGCAATTATAAAAATAATGACCAAAATTAATATAAAAATTAAATTTTAAGAGATGGAATTGAAAAATAAATATTCAAAACAAATTATATATAGCAATCAAAAGTTTGAGGATCAAATTTGATATAATCAGCAAATAATGACATTTCTAAATTTTTCACAACTTCCGGAAAGTGTTTTCCGCCCAAATTTTTCAGAAAACACTTTCCTGAAAACCAAGCCAAATTTTTCTTTGACTGGAAAGTGTTTTCCGTTGACCAACTTTCCGGAAAGCAAACAAACACAGGAAAGTTTGGAAAGTGGTTTCCCGGCCTAAAAACCATATGTAGAACATATAAAGCATCCTATAGCTTGTAACATAAGACATCAAATATTATGTGCAAAGTCCCTGCAACAATTTCTCTGTAGAACTCCACGTATCCATTCAGTTTCTCCATTCACAACACCTTACCATCGATGCATAATTTTCTTCCCCTTAAGTGAAACCATTTTCCATCCTATAATGAATAAAAAAGCTAACTAAACTCTCATCTCTTTTACATGACATGTTAACAAAACCCACACTTAGGTAACATGGCATGCATCAAACAATATGTTTTTTCTCCCTCCTACTTTCACTAGTTAAGTGCTTTAAACATAAATGTTTAAACACCAAAATAGCAAATTATGATATAAAATTAAAAAATAAAATAATATGTCTATTTAAACCAGCCCTAAATAAACTATCTATATTTGTTTGATTAATGTAAACAGACCGGGATTCTCCAGTAAATGAACATACAACTATCATTTTTTAAGATATGATCTAACCCATCGGGTTGTTTGCTACCTTTTAGGCTCAATCCAATAGAGACTAGTACTTTCACACACCATAATACATAGTTATGACTTTCAAAAAAGTCATTGTAACAATGTGTTTTCTTATGCTTATGTGTGAACTCTTAGTATGAAATTTACTTTTATAGTAAATAATTATCTCCTTAACCTCTCTTTTTATACAGTGCCAACCTTTTTGGTTAATCATCCATGTACTCTAACCTTTCCATTGATAACATAATGAAGCATAATAATTAACAAAAAAAATTTCAAGTTATTTGTGAGGAAAATAATTAGTATTAATCATTATTCCACTCTTCACAAAAAAACTCATGTGATCAAGGTACATACCTCATATCACTAGGTAGACAAAATAAGTTCACTCAGAAATATAATTACAAGTTCATACAAAAACAAACATATATTTCTATACGCTCTTTATTCTCCTTTGTTTTCTTATATATTCATTTATTTTCCTAACTTAAGTTGAAAGGTAATCTATTTTGATAGAGGAGTTGTTTTCTAAGGAATACCAATATCATATTCAAGCCTCGACACTTTAACTTAAAACACAATAATAAAAAGCCTAAATTGAATATAAAGTTTTTATAATTTCATATCAATATTATTACTACAATTAGATTTATAATAGACTAGATTTTTTACTCGTACTACACTGCAAGTCCGATATATTACAAAACAAGGTTTAAAAAATATCAAAGCATTGTTAACGTGTTTTCAAGAAGAAAACAATTTAAACTGTGTAGAGATTGATCTTATATAATCTTGTTATCTTGGCAAGTCCAAAGATAACTTGGATAATCAGGAAAAAAAAATAGTTTGACTGAAAAAAATTAAGACAATATTTAAAAAATATATGGAGACGATAACATGTTGAATTGACTCGGGTTAACCTAAGTTAACATGTAAAATTTACAACTTAGGCTATGAGACCATGATAACCTTATAAAAAACAAATCAAAAAATATATATCTATGCTTAATTCTCAATCAATCTATTGTTATTAAATACAATTTTTAAAAAATAAATTAAAAAAAACATGAGTCAACCTCAATTAACTACCAAAAATAAATTATGAAACTTGATTCTTATTCAATATAACATTAAATAATAAAATTGAAAAAAAAAATATTTAAAAAATAGATAGAAAAAAGAGTTAAATGGTAACCTGTCAAACCTTTGAACTGGAACATGAGAATGTACAACCTCATAGAAATTAAATTAAAATAAATTATAAAGTTTAATTCTCAACAAGCCTAAATGATAAAGAATGAGATTGAAAAACAATTACAAAAAAGAAAGAAAGAAAGAAAAACTTAAATCAATCGATTTAACCAGTAAAACTCAAGGAGTAATTAGGTTAGTACTTAAAATATAATTCTTTATTTTTTAAATAAATTATAATAAACTTATTAATAGTAGATTCTTAAATTACATATTTCATCGTATGTGAATTATTTTATACTTAATTTTATATACCAATTTATGTTTTTATAATTTCCTGAACATCTTTTAGCTATATTATTTAGCAATGCTCCAAGTATAACTTTGATAAATATATTATTGATTGTTTTTCATATCATTAAAAATATTATGCTAATTGGTATAATTATTTTTATTCATATTATTCTTCTTATATTCAAATGGAAACAATAACAAAGAAAGCAAAACTCATGGGTGCTGTTTAATAATCCAAGTTTAAGGTTGTATACTAAAATATTAAAAATATAAATTATATCCTTATAAATTAAAAACAAATACATATTATTCCTATTAAATTAAAACATATACTTAATCATCATTTTTTAGTGTTTAAAATAAATTAAAAAATTATTATGATAGAAAAAAATATATACAATGAATAAGTGGATATAATATATTCTACATACTCTATGCATATTTCATTTTTAAAACTAATACAATTTTATATTATATGATCTTATCATTTTATTGGTGAGGGATTTATTTTAAAAAATAATAATAAAATATATAATTTAATTATTGTATTATCATGAACTTTTAAATAATTTTAAAAACTTCAATATGGACTAATGTAGCATGGATACAATTTAATTTAATTAGTTTTATTTTCTTAGTAAAAAAATTTCAATATACCTCATAAAATTAAAACCTATAAAATAATTTTTTTAATTTTTTAAAATTAAAAAATTAAAAAATATTGATCTGAAATTTAGGTTTAATTGTTTTTTTTATCTTTGACAAAAATTATGGTTATCATGAGGCCTAAAGAGCCATTGTTCAAAGCCCACAATGATTTTTTCTCCCATAAAAACGGGAGCCCATAGGAATACTCGGATCCATAAAAACCCACCCACAAACCCCGGAGCAGACAGCAACGGCTAGTTAGTTCCATGTCAGAGACTTTAGCCATTTTGAATTCCACAAGGAGCCCGCTCTCCTCTCTATTTAAACTCTCTCTTTCTCTCTCCAAACAAAAAACACACACACACTGAGACTCAAAATCGAGAGAGAGAGAGAGAGAGAGAGAGAGAGAGAGAGAGAGAGAGAGAGAGATGGCAACTAATATCGGCATGATGGATTCGGCTTACTTCGTTGGCAGATCTGAGATTCTCTCTTGGATTAACTCCACTCTTCAACTCAATCTCTCCAAAGTCGAAGAAGTGATTTCCTTACTGATTCTCTTCTTTCTCTCTAATTTTGCCCTAATTTGTTCTAATCGGTGATCTATTTTGTTTTGATTTTCTCTAATCATGTAGGCATGTTCTGGTGCGGTGCATTGTCAGTTAATGGATTCGGTTCATCCAGGAATGGTGCCAATGCACAAGGTCAATTTTGACGCCAAAAATGAGTACGAAATGATTCAAAATTATAAGGTTCTGCAAGATGTGTTTAACAAACTTAAGATCACTAAGGTTTGTTTATGCAATTTTACTTTCCAGATCCCTTGAATGTTTCGTTAGTTTGATTTTGATTGTTTTCTTGGAATTTTGTTTTTTAGCATATAGAGGTGAGTAAGCTGGTGAAAGGCAGGCCGCTCGATAACTTGGAGTTTATGCAGTGGATGAAGCGTTATTGTGATTCTGTCAATGGAGGACTTGTCAAGTAATTTCACAGTTTATTGTTTTGTTAGGGTTTGCTTTGGTTGAAGTAAGTAAATAAATTTGGGGAATTGTTGTTGTGTGATTGTGGTCCAGTTGTTTGCAAATTACTCTTGGAACTTGAATTGATAGATTTGACGATGATTTTTTTGAAATTCATGCTCACTTTCAGTGTTATATGATTTGTTATTGTATTTGCCGAATTGTTTTTTTGGATGTTGTGTAAGGGTTTATCGAATCAGTAAATTTGAAGGGTATTACATAATTTCCCCCCCCTGACAATGTGGAGTAAAATTTATTGAAATTGTGGAGTCTCTTTTCTTTTTGAGTAATGGGAATTAGAATGGCTTAAAAGTGATTTAATTTATATAAAATAAGGTCTTTTTTTTTGGGAAACGACACTTAAAATCAAGAATTTATGAATTGCAATTTTTTAAAATCTATTTTGATGCCCCCAGAGTGAAAAGGTTTGACATATTTTTTCCAGTTTCAACCTGTTTGTCAAAAATTTTATGAACTGTTTTTACATGCTAAAATTTTGTCCATCTCTTCTTTTAACCTTTGTAATTGCTAATCTTTAGTCATAGAGCAAAAGTTTGCAACCAGTTATAGGCAATACATGGAAGATTTTATGAAGTTGCATAAATGCTCTGTGATTTCTTTTCCTAGATCATAAATAATAGGGCACCTGTACAAGGTTTGAAGTGTTTGTTCTCACAGTGCTGAGAGCCACGGGTTTGTATTAGTAGTTTGGTGTACACGGAGGAATTGGTGCTTACTACTGATATGAAGCTACCTAATACAGTGGTCGTGATTTATACGAAGACCTCTATGGCTTATAAGCCGTACAAGTATCAGATATAGACTTACATATGATGATCTATCTATAAGAGACTGAAATTGCCTTCAACATTCTTAAAAATATCGTTTTTTAGAGTTTTTAGTATCCTTTTCTGGTAGATGATTGCAAATTTCCTAGTACTTTGAATTGATTTCTGATGGTATACGAACAATGATCTTTGTGAAAAGAGTCCCAGTTTAATCATATGCACGGATGATTTACTTGTCTGCTTTTGTGGTTAGTTACAATCCACTGGAAAGGAGAGAGGCTTGCAAGGGAGGAAAAGAAACAAGCAAGAAATGTCTACCGTCTCAAGCTTCAAGCAAGGGCTCTACAGCTGCTCCCAAAGTCCAGGCTTCTCACAATGCTCGAAGGAACGATGTGTCCTCAGCACATCCTTCAAATCAATCTGTGAAGGCTTCTAAACCTCCTAGTCCAGTGCCTGTATATGATGCAGAGGTATTACATTATTTTAAGGAACATGATTTTCATAACATTTAGAATCTAATGATGCAAATTGATAAGCAGATCACCGAGTTGAAGTTGTCAGTGGATAGTCTCGAGAAGGAGAGGGACTTCTATTTTGCAAAGCTGAGAGATATTGAGATTTTGTGCCAGAGCCCTGGGATTGAAAACCTACCAGTACTGCTTCTATGACTATCAGATTTTCCTTGTATAACTGAGTAATTTAACAATCCTCGAAAAGTTCTAATCTGTGATCCCGTGTTTTTTCCACAGGTTGTTGCAGCAATGAAGAGAATCCTTTATTCTACCGACGATGATGCATCATCGGTATTGGCAGAAGCTCAAGCCATGGTGTCGCTTCACCAGAAGGAAACAGAGTACTTGGGTCCCGTTGCTGAGAAATCAACAGACGAAAAGGAGAATTCAGATCCTCTGAAGAGAAAGAACATTGTGAATCTTGATGTCGACGCTGTAGGCATCTCAGCATTGTCACCGAGGCAAAGGCTTTCCGATGCAACAGACGTCCATTGCAGTGGGTCACCTCTTATGACTTGCTGATTTTTTTTACCATAATGTTTTCTTCAAACATATGTAGCAGCAGCAGCTCCTATAGCTACAATATTTGCAGCACCTTCTACCAACAGTTGTATCTCAGGCAGTAATAATAGCCGGACAGTTGATTCAACAACTTATAATTGTTTTGGGTAGGAGTTTTTCTTGTGCTGTGATCAGGAAGAAATAGCTATCCATGTGTTCTTGATCAGGAAGAAATAGCTATCATGTGTTCTTGGTTCTTTCCCAATATTTGTTCTTCTTCTGCTCTCATGTGTTCTTGGTTCTTTCCCAATATTTGTTCTTCTTCTTCTTCTGCTCGCATACTCGGAAGAAAGTAGCAATGATCAAGGTTGTTAAAATTGTTTTTTTCTGACACGACATGAAAAACATAACTTAAAACCAGGTTGTAAAATCAGGTTGTAAAATCACAAGTATATTTTTTAATTACATATTAACAATTTCAGCCAATAATTAAATTATATTAAAATCTGATAAAGTGAGTTAAGAATATTATAATCAATTAGTGATCTAAATAAATAAAAAAGATAAATAATTTAAATCAAGAAATCAATGACATGAAAAAAAACTCAAAATCAAATTTTCTAATATGGTCAAATTATTAAATAATAGTAATTACACAAGAATCCCGTGACAACTTAGTTGTTCTCATTATAACAAGTCATAATGAATCTTTTTTAGGTTGCAAGCTAATGAGTCTAAATTAGTAATTAACTAACATAAGTTTAATAATTAAAATAAACAATGTTTAATGCGTCAGAAAAAATTTAAATTAGAAATAATTTTTCAACATTAATTAAATAAATAAAATATAGTAATAAAAACAAAGTTTTCATTCTAAATTTTTTCCTTGTGGTCTAAATCTCTAATTTTTACAAATTCTTGGTAGATTTCAATAATCATTTCAAGCACATAATTCTCTCTCATATGAGTAAATTATTGACTTTATCATATATATTTGAAAATATTGAGATATTTAGCTTTCCTCCAATCTAGAATCGCAACAAAAATTTATTTTTAACTCTAGACATGTCAAAAACAATACATCAATATTTAGTTTGACAGATTTGACAAGATTCATCGAACAATTTTGACTCTATAAAATAATATGTTTCTGAGCTTTGTTTAGTCTAATAATTTAACAAAAAATATTTTCATATATATAATATTTCCCTATAAAATTTCATCTAGATCCAATATATAGCTTGAAAGATATGATTAATCTCATAGATAATATGTTTCTGAGCTTTGTTTAGTCTAATAATTAACAAAAAATATTTTCATATATATAATATTTCCCTATAAAATTTCATCTAGATCCAATATATAGCTTGAAAGATATGATTAATCTCATAGAATCATCAACAAATATTATAAGGTCAAAATTTCAAAACTAACTTGGTTGTTCATATCATAAATTTAGTAAACTCTTAAAATCAGACCGATTTTTCTGATTTTATTGATTTTACTGATTTTGCACGAGTGAAATCTAATTTAATTAGTTTTTGAGTTTCATCCGATTTAACATGTAAATACATATTGACTATAAAATCATAAGATTTTAAAAGTTAACTCGCGATTTTAACGGGATAATGATTTATTTATTTATTAGATATGTGACTAGGTAAAGTGACATGTGGAGGTGTTTGCATGCTACAAGGGCCCGGCCCTTAGCCTAACTTATCGTCCCCATGAAGACCAAGTGACAAATGGCCAACTTTACTTCCAATAAGAAAGAATCAAGAGAGACCTCCCTATTTAAACACTAATTAGGAACAATAATTCCTCCTAACATTCCCACATTAAGGTTTCAAAAAAAATCGATCGCAGTGATCTTCAAATGAATACGCACACAAGAGAGGTACTTTCTCATTAGCTTAATATGTTTTGAGTATAAATGAATGGCAATATCTTTTTGTAATTTCCATCTAGTTTTTAATCTTCCCTTCCTTTCAATAACCACTATGATGCCTCTTGCCAGGAGACGGAGGCTGCCACCACACAAGGTGTACCGGAAAAAAAGGTAGAAACAGTAGATTATACGTCATCCCCAGGGCAAGGCCAAGAGATGAGGAGGGTGGTGGTGGTTCATCAGTCCAATCATCATGACAATCCAACCACAAGTGGTGGAATCTTGGCCGGTGCCGCAGCTTCTGTAGCATCCACCCTGGAGTTCGCCAAGGATGCTGTCTCTGGAAAGAACAGAAATTGATTGCATGAGAACCGAACCTCTTCAAGGTTCTGTTTATTATTATTATTCTACAACTTCGACTTCAGCCAGCACTATTTGTGTATTCATCAATCCTCTAATAAATTTTCACTTTGAATTGTCATCTCCATTTCATTCTATCTAGCCTGCTTGCTAATACTTCACTGTGCCGCAGTGAGATTTACCATCTTTCTTTCTTCTGTTATCTGTGGAAAGACTAATCATGTCACAGAAAAGAAAGAGCAATCATAGCGAAATCGATCATAAACCAGAAAATGAAAATACTATTTTGTTAAGGATGAATCCTACTAGGCCTTGCATGATGAACACAATCCAGGCAAATGCTGGGCCCGGACAAATTACATTTTGCAAGAGATTTCTACCATTCTACATATCAACTCTCCAACGTCTTCCCAATCCATTAAAATGCAGGATTCCACTCTCTCCAAAGAAAAAAACAGTAGCATTCATCTAAGTTCTTCGATCAAGAAGAAACAACTGCTTAAAATGCACACAATTGTAAGGCGCTACTAAGCAATGGTATAAAATTAAAAACCTTAGAACACGACATCACACCCTAGAAGTTGGCATGATGGTGATGAGGTCAAACCTCTTGCATTACAAAATTGTAAGGTTGTCAAAGCCCAAATTTCACTATCACAAAGAGGTTTATTTGTACACTAAAAGCTATGAGTTGTTTTCAATTCCCCCCATTACTCTCTAGATGTGATAACAATAAGGAGATCACAGTAATCAAATATGAGGGAAAACTCATCGTAACTTGCATGGATGAAAAACGCATTTCATGGAATTGTAGGTTATGGAAAGTTAAAATAGAAAAGAATGGGACATAAGATGTATGGTGAACATGAAGTTTAAATATGGGAAGGGACCCTATATGATCCGTATTGAGTTCCACACTACTAACACTATAGTAATAGGAGGATACATTTTTAATGTAATGCTTTTCAACTTCAAAACTTGAAGCATTGACAAGGTGCAACTAAAGAATGGACTACTTAATACATGTTTCCCGTTTCAAACCATTTTCAGCATGGCAAATGGTAAAAATACTGATGGATGTTAAGAAAACATAGATGTTGATAGGAAAATTGACCAAAAAACACAACTAGAAAATTGATTAATTCACAAGGAAATACTGATGAAATTTTTTTGTTGGTATTTGACTGTTAATATTACCAACAACAGGTTATCATTGTCGTTTATGTTGGTATTTACTAACGGGTATTTCAGTTGGTCTTTTGTAGACACCATTATTTAAAAAATGGTTTCATTGGTAAATGCTGGTAGTAAACACTGAGAGAATTATAATAAAATTTAAAAACATATGAGGTATGATAACATGACATTTATTTTAGAGAATTACCAATGGAATTACCCATGGATATAGCTTGTTGGTAATTCTGTTGGTAAACACAATTGGATTTGTGGGTAGAATTACAATAAGATTTAAAAACTATTCATATGATGATGTAGAATTTTTTTTACCAATAGAATTACTGATATGGTAAACAGTTGTGCTGGAGGAAATAAATGCAAGATATACATTATGTTTCTCTGCTTTCATTTTCATGTTTTTTCTCCTTCAATTCAAAACATGATGTAATCAAAATCTTAAAGTAAATCAATGCCGTGTCGAAACCGTAATCATGCATCTGGCTGTTCATTACGTACTGCGCCACCTAATTCCTCACCAAATTACTATGCTCTGTTGGAAATTATGCATTTTGGCTGTGCATCATAATAATACTTCTTTTAATCATAGATGTTTTGTCTATTTCTTAACAACTCCTGTCGGACTGGTTGGCACAGCATGGCCAACTGCCCTTCTCAGCTCTGCTCATGTTAAACCCTTTCTACACTTTCTTACCTCATCGCCATGAATTTCCATTCTAACAGAGCCGGTGAGACCAGTGGGTCCCTACTTGAGATGCCCAATTTCTACATCCTGATCAGACCACTCAAGATTTCGAGCGATTAAAACGTTAGCCATTTAGCTAATTAAGAGAGGGTAACTGTAATTCTAGTGACCATTACCCACCTTCATACGTTAGACTGGTGCATGCTGGTGTAATCTATGATTCACTTATTTCTCCTCGCAAGGTTTTGAATACAATCTTAAACCGTTGTTTCTTTCCTCTTTTCAGGACTCTTCTTTTTCCAAGTTTGACTTTTTGATTTGAAGCAAGTGAAGAAGTTGACATTTTGATTTTAGAAAAGACGAGCTGATTTGCTTGCTTCGCTAGGATTTTTTATCTATGCAGAACATTTATTGATATTATAAATATTGTATTTTATGATTTTAATATTTAATTAATATAATTGTAATTGATAAAATCTGTTAAAAATTGTTTTTTTCAACCAAAATGTGATTGAATATTGCTATTGCTAAAAAACTTTTGATAAAATTTGTTAGAAAATTTGCTAAGAAAGTGAAATGATTTATTAGAAATTTGTTGTAACGGATACTCTGGTAAAAAAAAAAAGAAAAAAAGAAACCCGGTAAAAAAAGAACAACTGATTGGACATTAAAAAATAAAAAATACATGTGAAAAAAAGGTCAAAGTTTCTTAAGAGGAAAAAAAGAGGGTCTAAAATATAAATTTAACTTCAAAGCCAAAGTGTTTTTTTATAAGATTTATTCATCATATTATTATACTAAATATATATAAGAATACCGATATTATTATTTTTTTGCAAGAAATTGTAGGTCATTTTTTTTCTCTCACTATATATTTTTAGGCGATAATATTAAATAAATATTAAACACATATACTTAGTCTCACATACTATATAGTGTGATCGAAATGGGAAGTGATTTTAATATTTTTTAATTGTAGATAACCTAGGTAAATTTGTTAAAAAAATATATGAGTTGCCTTTTTCCCCCAATAATATTAGATCTGACACATTATAAATAAAAATATTGCAATTTTTTTTAAAAAATAAATATAAATTTTTTGCGTGCTATATTTGCCGTCTAAAAAGAACAGTGTAGATGAAACGAAAAGTGTCTCATATATTTTTTAATTGTAGATAATCTAGGCAAATTTGTTTACCTTTTGTTTTTTTGAGTTGTATTTTTTCTCAGGTAATATTAGATTTTAAATATTAGAAATCTAATTTTTTTTTTTCAGAAATAAACTTGAACAAAAGTGCACAAAATTAAAATTCAAAGCCAATTTTTTTTTATATAAGATTTATTCATCATATTATTATATTAAATATATTTAAGAATGCTGATATTAATTTTTTTTCCTGCAAAAAAATTGAGGTCATTTTTTTTTATCTCTTTATATATTTTTAGGCGATAATATGGAATAAATATTAAAACATATAATAATGACTTGTTTGCCGTTTAAAAGGAACAGTGTAATCGAGACAAAAGTGACTTGTATCGTTTTTTAATTGTAGATAACCTAGGTAAATTTGTCTATTTTTTGTTCTTGAGTTGTCTTTTATCCCCGGTAATATTAGATATAAAATGACTATTGCTATTATTGCAAAAACAATTTAAATTATCAAATTATCCCGAAAAAAAAACACTCAAAAACATTAACCAAAGAATAAGGAAGAAAAATAATAATATATTATTATTATTATTATTATTATTAATCTTATTATTATTATTATTATTATTATTATTATTATTCTAATTAATGAAAGTGGCAGAAATAAATCAAAGAAAAAAAATTGAGGGAAAATGAAAATTATTAGGAAAAACGTAGCAATTATTTGATAAGCATTAAAAAATTAAACAGGGATATAAATCATAAATCAAAAGTTGAAGGGCTGAAATGAAAATCACATTTATTATCAATTTCAATCCAAGGACAAAATTGCAAAAATCCAAACCTGTGTACCGACTTTATTGACCTATTTGGACCCAATCCGGAAATAAAAAGTTGCAGGACCGAAGTGAAAGGTGCACATTTAATTAATTTCCACCTGACGGACCAAATTGAACCAAATTAAAACTAATGTAACAGAAGTGAAAGGTGCAGGAAAGGAAATTGCAAGTTGAGGGACCGAAGTGAAAAAGGCAAAAACATGGGGGCCTCTCCTGCACTTTTACGTGCAGGGGAGAGAGAGAAATGTTGCCGCCGTCTTCAATCGGCCGCCGCCGTGTCCACGGATACCGTGTGGCAAAACGCGCCGCACCGGGAGGAAGACCAAGCGGATGCGCATCGGATTAGACGGCGGTAGACCATTTCCGGCCACCGTATCATACCGCACGCGCCACTTGAAAGGGGCGTCAAGGGGGACACCGTCGGCCGCGTGAACCGCACGCGCCTGACAGATTTCGAAAAATATATAAATAATAATGGTCAGTTACCGTTATGTCTCTGCCCTTAAATAATCGATTTTGTCTTATTGGGGGCTATAACCGTCTTTACTCATTTCAAAAATATTAAAAAAAAATAAAGGGTTGCGGCGAACCGGACCGGACCGGTCCGTACGCGTGCAATTACGCCCGCACCCCTCAGCCGAAAACCTTATTTTGTCCTATTACCAGGGCCAAAATCGCCACTACACTGTTCATAGATGGAAAAAAAAAAAAAAAGTGCACCAACTCGTGCGACGCACGGACGGCATATATCCAGTCCACAGTGCGTTAGAGTCACATGCTACAACAACTACCCCGAGCTCTTTTAGCTCTTTTGTTAATGGCTTGCCTCAGTTCATGCTAAGAGATTGTTGTGAGCTTATTCTCATCGAGAAACAACGCCAAACCATCGATGACTATTGGGTTGTCGCCATTATTATCCCTGAATAATTTGCAATTTTTGCTTTAAGAGATCATAACTGTGGTTCCCGAAAGGGAAAAATCCTTGGAACTGTTCTGTATACAGTAAATGCTGCAATGTTAATATTTAAAACATTAATGTACTCGAGCAGACTTTACAGAGAACATCAATTCTGACTTCTGAAACTTGAACCACAAGGCCGATAACTACTGCACGTCCATGAGTAGAATCGGCATTGGGTTGCTGTCCGAGGGATTTAATGTTGAGTTTAATAATTTGAAGGTCAAGCTGGTAATGCATGCCATTTGGTCCTACTGGGAAATCCAAATTTTCAAACTTCAACCATTTACAACTAGGTTTTAACTATCACATGATCCAGAATCATTATTGCAAGGGGCTAGGTTCCTTAGCGGTTGCAATGCACATTCTCCCCAGGTTTCCTGCCAGAGTCATGCATACTCAAAGAGCCTCCTCTCTTCTTCGCTGGGATTGTGAGAGGAATGAAAATCCAAAATAAAACAGAAGCTTTGATTTTTACAATGATACACCTAGTTTTCCTGAAGTTTTCAACATCAAAATACAGTGAATCAGTGAACCCGCGATTCTGCATATAGTTTAAACCAACAGACTAATAAATATTTTACATGACACTCCTAAAACAACTAGAACTCAGCTATGAATACACAAAGCTAGATGGGAAGCCAGATGATAATTAACATTTCCCAGCAAAATGAAGAAACTTGGGTTAAATCACTTAAGCATCTATCCGGAGGTTTTGGTTGAACACACCAAATATTTTACTCCATTATATGCCAGAACGTCAAATATGCAAGCACTGATTTTTGGTCTTACTGTTCACACATTACTGGAGCCCTCATTGAACTTTGGAGCACAATAGACAAACAAAACACTATCAATGGCTTTTCCAACTCTATCTATGGTTGGACTTCTAACAAAACACTATCAAAACATTAGTTTTACTGTGCCTATTGTCTTAAGCTGAAAATATCAAACCATCAATCTATTTTCCCAACTCTATCTATGGTTGGACTTCTATCAAAACTAATGTGGTTGAGGTGAACAAAAACAGGATAATCTTGGGTTTATTTAGTAAACCACGCAACATTTAATAGAGGAATGATTCAAATACAGACATCATGGTCATGCCAATAGGAAAAACATCGCCACCTTCTCATTCCTTTCTGAAACAATGAGATCACTAAAGATTTAGCCAGAAATGCATTTGCTAATTCATTCAACATAAAACGTCTGCGCCTCATGCACATACAATTAATACGCTAAAGAGGAAAATTATGGTAGCTTGAGACATTAAGACAAAGAAAGATTAATGAGGACTGCTAAGCACATCCATGCACATACAATTTAGTGAAGGCAATCGCATCTGCTGAACCTGGGCTCTGCTTCTTTTGAATTGAGACACTGATGCTAATGAGTGAGATGATGTCACAGCCCACGAATCATTGGAGCTTTCAGAGCTGAAAGATGCATCAATGACACCATTTGGACTACTGGGTTTAGACAGATACTTGCGCTTGTGGCATTGGTTTTGACTGCCTGATAGCTCTATAATGAGCTTGTAACACTCATTCACTTCATCCTGTTATAATGTAGCAACCAGAATTAAACAACAGACCACCAAGTCCAAAACTTGTTCACAAAACAGTCGATTTTGGATCGCAATGAAACAGAGGAACCAAGTTAATAGCATACGAACCTCATTGGTTTTGAGCACAGCCATAAGCTGATTTTGGGATTCCAGTTGATTACAAGGATCAACCTCCTTAATAACATGCAGCATTGTCACAGTAGCTAATATAGAAGGAAGATAGTTCATGAACCTTGAATCTGAAATCAAAATCCAATGTCGGAAATCATGAGTTTGAAAGAAACTATAGCATTAGTTAAGATTCATGTCCGATGGATCGAGTGTTTGATACAAGTGAATCCATTGAAGGGCAATCAAACAATTGACTTTTCATTTGCTTACCAGAAATGACAGAAAGAAGTAAACGCTCACACCTCCATAAAAATTCCCAATGCAAGTGGGTTTTTAATCCAAGTCTCCTTATAATGTGATCAAAGAAAGAAATTGAGGTTACAGGATTCATCCTCCATTGAAGAGTTGACAGCACCAGCAGCTCCATCCTCTTGATGGTTTTGGCTTCAAAAATGTATTTTGCATCCTCCACCTGAAAAAAACAAAGAAAACACAAAACCCTATCATTGATAACTGAAGAAAACACAAAATCAAACATTGATAATTAGTTCAATAAACACACTATGAGGACATTTCAACCAAACACCAAGATTGCAAATTTGGCACATACTTGCAAGTCTAAAAGAAGTGGCACATGGGTTTCCTCCACTTTAGCAGCGAGAGACAAACAAGCCACAGCAGCAAGTTGACCCATCCATGGCTTCTCACTTTGAAACCTTGAACTTGAAATGAACCTATCAAAGTAGTTAACAGCAAGAACACCAGTCAAAGCACTGAACCCATAATGCGCCTTTACCCTCAAAAACCACTCAACAGCCTCTCTACGAGCCACCATTAAAGATCCATCTTTAGAGCCTCCACTATCAAAACGAACATGGGTCTCTTTTTCTTTGGAGATTAAAGACAGTAGCTCGTTTTCTTCCCAAAACAAGTCTTCCTGAAGCAAAACAGATGATAAAGTTTGCTCCTTTTTCATATCTTTATCACAAATTTCATCATCAAAACCACAAGAATAGTCCTCTCCAAATCCTTCCTCTTCACAATAAAGCCCATCAAGAACCAATGCTGGGCTTTGTCTATGCGTCTCTTGTTCTTGTAAGAAAGGCATCTTCTTCATAGAAGAAGAGATTCAATCCTTTTCTCATTATAGAATACCATGAAAATGAAAAGGAAGATAAAATCTCTCAAGCTTGTCTTTGTATCTATTGCATACCTTTCTCTCTCTTATTAGGCCCTACTGGGATGGAGTGATAGAGAGAGACAAATAGTGTGGGCAAGGGAAGGGTTTTCTTCTGAGAACCTTTCACGCCTGTCCCCTTTTTTTCGTTATTAATTTCCCACTACCTTGCCTCTGTTACTTTACCACCAATATTATTTTTGTATTTTCGTTATTACCAGTACAAATAAATATTAAAATCAATGGAAAACCTAACCCTTCCCAACCCCATTATCAGATTGGGGAAGCTAGATCCGATTTGGCTAGTTTTTGCAAGATGAGAGGAGTCAGTACACTTTTTATGTGTTTTCATTGTCGATTCAATAATATTTAAAATTTTAAAATAAACAACAAACTTTGAAATTTAAAGAAATAAATCCTCCTAATTTATCTCCAAAATTAAATTGTAATCACAATGACAAAAGGGTTTCTTAAATTGAATATGATGTACATACAAAGATGTAAATTGAATCGTCATGCCACTAGGCTTTCCAAGCATTTGAATGATATTTTATCCAAAACAAGCTGCCGGCTTGTTTATAAATGTTATTGAAGTTGTTTTTAAGGTATTTTTTATTCAAAAATATATCAAAATAATGTTTTTCAAATGCAATGTCAAACACCCAGTTAGTGGATGGCTATCAAGTTTTTTTATGGATCAATGGGATAAATCTAAGTTTAAAAAAAAGTTCAATTATGTTAGACTAGAGCAGTGGCTAAAAAATGTCAAAACAGAATATTTGATAAATGGAGTGGACTCAAATTTGATTAGATAATTCTATCGATTATTTTCTTATAAAATATGTTTCACCGTTCATCATACTATTGGGTTTTTCAAAAATAGGCCCACAAAATGTTGTTTAGGACACATTGTTATTTTTCCTTTATTTTTATGAATTTAATATTGATTTTTGTTTTCAAGTTCTTATATGTTTTCTAATTAGAGATGGGATTTTCTAACCTATTAAAAGGTCTTATAAAACCTCTTAAAGAGGTAGACATCATTAGACTTTATTTTATAATAATAATTATGAATTTATGGCTTATATTTGCAACTATTTTTGCTTATCAAAATGTTTTTCTTTTTGTGGTTGTTGTTATCTATTATGTTTCTCTTGTATCGATTACTATCATAGCCTAACAATTTTAGGTTCATTGCTTGTTATGCTACAGTTATGTTAATACTTGTTTGTTTGTTGTGTGTTATTAATAGTCATGGTAGGCAAAGATCATGAAGTATGACATTGTCAATGATGGGTTAAGAAGGTTATTCCCAGGAGAGAAACATTTTGAGAGGTCATTACAGAGGACATGTATAATAGGATTATAAAGTTGAGCCGTAGGTTGGAGGAGAGGAACCTATGAGACCAAAACTAGGAGAACAATCATGAGTCCTTAGCAAGCACTGAATATCAAAGGCATGATCAAAGGAGACAATCTTTTAATTAGGAAAAGAATATATCTATGGATTTTGGATTTCATATCACAATCCTTGAGTTTATAGAAATTTTACAAGCAAAGGAGTTCATTAAACTAGTGAAATAAGGCTTAGAGAAATTTTTTTAGTGCATGGAGGTTCTTAAATATATGCAAGTGAAGTTAATGGTATAATTAATGATGTAATTGGGAAACAGAACGATGTTAATGACAATCCTAATAAAACACATGGTATGCTAACAGAATTTGTAGATTTGTGTTGTGAGGTCGCGGTCACACAAAGTAATTACTTTAACTTAAAACACACAAGATAATATAGAGCAAACAATAGATCAATCCCACGATGAAGGTTTAGTTTAGATTTTCATGGCATATGTTATGCAATTGAGAGGGTTTGATTGGTGATTATCTAAACTAATACAGAATTAAACAATCAAGCAAAATTAAATAAAACTAAAATTTATCAATAAAATAAACTTTGGTTGCAAGTAAACATCTATCTATGGAAATCACATTCGTTCCTTGAAACGAAACTTCAATTTATATTCTAATTTTTTTATCTTTTCTTAGTAAATAGATTTGTTGTCTAACTAACCATAACCAATGAACAATCACAATGTTCACACTAATAATTTAGTTAAATGGTAGCTTTAAAAACTACATAAAAATTGATTAATCTATACAACAAAACTGTTTGCAATTCATGTTGATTTATTTGAATGTTCTCCCTAAAATTAATAACATAGATCTGCCACAATTATTAAGCTTAGTTGTTTCACAAGTTTATATACTATAACTCTAGTTTTGATAGTAAACTTAGCAATAGATTGTTCACAACAACAACTTAGAAATTGTTATAGCAATTAAGATAAACAATCATAGAAAATATACATAGGAAAATAAACATATTCATTCATCATATAAAGTGAAAATAAATGGAAGAATAAATCTCATAGTTCTTGAAATTTGAAGGTTTATGTGTCCTTATAACCAAGAAAAATAGTTTAGTCTTACATATCTATTGAACAACTACTCAAAAAATAGAAAATATTTGAACTCAAGTTTTTAGGAGAGAGGAGTATTTGTGTATTCTCTATTCTAACCGCACCCCTCTCTCTTCTTCTTGTCATTCTTTTTTTTTTATAGCCTAGAAAACTCCAGTCTCTACTTTACAAAATACTTCTTCCTTAAGTATGCAATCTTACATTTAAATACTAGATTTTTGTTTTAGATTGATTGTCTTGTGAGTTTTATTTTTCTTTTTAATTTCATTATTTAGTTCAAAATTCTAAGTTATCTTCACATTTATTTTTTATTTCATATTTGTTCTTCATTCCCTTAATTGCAAATTTTTATTCTTTTGTTTAATTGATTTTTTTTAATGATTTAATTGTTCTTTTCAATTTCACCCTTGTATTTAAAATTATAAGTTTTCCTATCATTTATTTTCTATTTCACATGTAGTCTTAATTCTATTGATTTCTATTTTTTTTATCCTTTTCATATTTTTTTTAATTTTATCATTTGACATTTGATTTATTGAAAATTTGGCTTCGTGGTTTTCCCGAAAAAAGTGCTTCCAATTTAGTGACTTGAATCACGAGTTTGAAAATTTAACAACGATTGACATCAATTTTTTTGTTTTGCATTTTGTTTTCAAAATTTCATCATTTGACTTCGTTTGTTTTGAAAATAGGCTACATAATTTTCTATGATATTTTTTGAATCAACTTGTCTCAATCTCTTGACTTGAGAAACAAGTTTGGTTGGTTAGCCTAACCATTTTTTAGGGTTGATTTTTTTTTTCCTTCAAAATTGGAATCTTTTTAAAATTAAGCTTCGTTGTTTTTTATATTTTTTTTTATATCTGATTATCATATTCGCATGAGCCGCTAGTGAGGTTTGATGATCATACCAATGTTTATAGGTGTTTTTTTAGGCTTTTTTTGTTGAATGTTTTTTCCATATTGTTAAGGATTGCCAATTTTTTTTAAATTTTGTTTCCATAATGTTGGTTTGACCTTAAGTCCAAGGGTGCAGGTTTAGCTCGCTAGCTCAGGCTAACTTATGGTGCTTTTTTTTTTTTTTTTTTTTTAATTGTGTCTCTCAACATTAAATTATCTTGGAATTCAACTTTGTGATTTTTCTCATTTTGAAAAATATTGTTTTTTTCTTGGAATTCAACTTTGTGATTTTTCTCATTTTGAAAAATATTGTTTTTTTTTGTTATTATTATTATTATTATTACCTTTTCTTTTAAGATTTGGTCCATATACCGTCAATGTGTTTTTCTACCATATAATTGAATGAACATGGTTTTCTTTCCTTTTTAAAACATATCTACAGTGTCCAGACATCATTTTTTATGTGCACAGAAAAATTGGAACACCTATCTAGTAGTTTCTGAGATGGAAAAGATACCATCGGTTAAAATGCAAAATCATTGACAATGTCCGAAAAAATAAAATCAACAAGTGGGAAATAAGAAAAAAAAGACTGGTTTTTTTTAAATATAATAAATTAAAAATATCAATGAAATAGCACAAACAAAAAAAGTATTTAATAATACAGTTTGTGTATATTATAATTTAAAAATATAATTTTTATAGGTTATTATTATTCAGAATAACGTTTTAAAATAAATTGGATGTTGGAAAACCTACGAAAGCATGCTAGGACTATACCGATTCCTTCCGTCACATTCCAAAACAAACGCGTGTGACCACATCGTCATGGATGTTGGATGTGCTTGACACGCGCTGATGCATGTTTGGTTCTGGAAACAGGTAAAAGCGTTGACCGTAAATATATAATTTTTATAGGTTATTATTATTCAGAATAACGTTTTAAAATAAATTGGATGTTGGAAAACCTACGAAAGCATGCTAGGACCATATCGTCATGGATGTTGGATGTGCTTGACACGCGCTGATGCATGTTTGGTTCTGGAAACAGGTAAAAGCGTTGACCGTAAATAAACGGGGAGTGTCAGAACTTGTAACTGCAGTCTATGCATGCGCTAAAGGGTGTTTTTGGAGTTTTCTTTTTGTTATAGAATTTGTGGAGGCGTGGGAGCTGGTTAGCACTGGTTATACAGTGCTGACGTGTACCAACAAAAGATCTACCACCGTTTCCTTTTGGATAATGCCATTTTATTGTTGACACGTGTAACAACAAAGTATTATTTTACTTTCCAGTTTTTTTTAAGAACTTGAATTTTAAGAAAGTTCTTAAATATATTAGATCGATGTAAAAATACATTTTTATATTTTCAAATTCTTTCAAAAAGATATTTATTTTAAATTAACGCATAAAACTTTCACAATGATATTTTTGTTAAACAATCAAAGCAAACCTGAGACCACAGGAAGGTTTTTTCTTCCCATGAGTCTTGGAATTAATGACTATGCAAGTTTCCAGTAGTCATCATATAGCAATTATAGAGCTCAAACCTGAGACCACAGGAAGAAAAAACCTCTTAGTTCTATTCTATCATCTACTATATAGTTTGATTTTTGTTTTTTGTTCATGTTCAAGTTCAAGTTGGTGAGAGAACACTTGGTTATAGAAAACTCTGAAAAGTCCAAAATTGTTTTCCATTGGTTACAAAATCTTAAATGAGAAGGGAAGGGAGAGGAAGAGATTAGAAAAAAAATAAATTAAGATGACATTTGTGTACTTATGTTATATTATATATGAAGATAAGTTTTATTTTTTGAATTGATCTAGAATGTAAAATATAATTTTTCAAATCACATAAATAAAGTAACAAAAACAATAAAATTATAGAAGGTTTAATGTATTTAAAAAAATATATAAATTGATAAAATATCCAACATATTTTCTTAATCTATAAAGTAAGTTTAATTAGATTCTCCTTATGGGAAGAAGGTTGAGCCCATTTAAGTTAAAGGCTACTTGGATAATAGCCTAAAATCTTAACTTGACAAAAATCATTAAGAATAAATAAGATATATGTTAGTTATAATTTATGAAATAAAAATTGTCCATACTTAATAAAAAATTTCAAGTATAAAGTGGAATTTCTTCAAGGCTTACTTATCATATATGTATATATATAAAATAATTAAAATATTATTTTTTAAATACTTTAAAAGCATGCATTTATCCAATAATCTTAAGCCGACTCTAGTGGCAGCAGAAGTTAAGAAAAAAAAATTATAAAATAAATGCAAAATTTTTTCTTGCTTTATTTAATTACGTGTCAAGTATAATCATCACTTTTGAGATTAAAGAGATAATTACCTAATATATAATAGGCGTGGCGTTTTTCCTGTAGCTCCGGTACTGTAGCATGTGAGTGTGTGCACTGTGGATTGTAATAGTATATTTTTGGGTCGGTTCGGTTCTCGGTTCGCTCGATTCGGTTGGATTCCTGGTTTTCCCATTTTTTTTATTGTTTTTTGCACAGTGAAATAGCGCTTTTAGCCCTCGAAAAAGACAAAAAATCAGTTATGGCTGGAGGGGCTCCGCGGTAATTGCACAATTTCAGACCGGTCCGGTCCGCCTACCTTTTCATTATTTTATATTTAACCAGAAATGGCTAATTACCGGTTTGGCCCCTAATAAGACAAAATAGCGGATTTACGCACAGGCTACACCGGTAATTGACCATGCTTTTTTTATTTTTTTCTTTTTACTGTCGGCGCGTGTGTCACACGCGGTCGACAGTATTCCGCCTCACGCCCTCTTTGAGTGGCGCGTGCGTGGTAATGGTGTCGCCGGAGATGTGCTACCGGCGTCTAGGTCGATGCGCCTCTGCCTGGTCTTCCTCCCGGTGCGGCGCGTTTTGGCCTTAGACGTCCGTGGACGCTGCGGTGGCTGGTTAAAGCCGCTGCAGCCGTTTCTCTCTCTCCTGCACGTCAAAGTGCAGGGGAGTCCCCCAGTTTTCATGCCTTTTCACTTCGGTCCCTGTACTTTTACTTTTGTTTATGGTCCTGATTTTTGTTATATAAGTTTTGATTTAGTTCGATTGGGTCCTTCGATTGAAATTAATGGAATGTTTAAATTTCACTTCGATCCTCCTTCTTTTAATTTCTGAATTGGGTTTAAATAACTCAATCAATTCGGTACAGTAGTTTCAATTTTTGCAATTTTATCCTTTGATTGAAATTGATAATAAATTTGATTTTCATTTCGGTCCTTATACTTTTAATTTTGGATTTTAATCCCTTAATATTTGATTTTCCTTTCGGGCCTTATACTTTTAATGTATTTTTTTAATCCCTTGATTTCTTTTTATGATTTAAATTTTCTTAAAGTTTTTATGGTTTTTTTTGTCTTTCATTTATTTTATTTTTTTCATTATTAACACAATAATAACAATAATGATAACAACAACAACAACAATAATAATAATTTAATTGTTTTTCTTGCTTACTCTTTTGTTAATTTTTTTGAGGAATTTTTTCCTTGGGATAATTTGATAATTTTTATTGTTTTGGCAGTGATAACAACGATAATTTTTGTTTTTGTTTTATTCTTTTGTTTGATCTTTTGTTTAAGATTTTAGGATTTTTTTTCTTCCATTTTTTCCCTTTCATTATTAACACAAAAATAAAATAAATAAATAAATGATGATAATAATAATAATAATAATAATAATAATAATAATAATAATAATAATAATAATAATAATAATAATAATAATAATAATAATAATAATAATAATAATTTAATTGTTTTTCTTGCTTACTCTTTTGTAAATGTTTTTGAGGGTTTTTTTTCCCTCAGAACAATTTGATAGTTTTTATTGTGCTGACAGTGATAACAATGATAATTTTTAGTTTTTATTGTATTTTTTTGTTTGATCTTTTTTTGTAGTTTTTACAATTTTTTTAATCTTTCATTCATTTATTTATTCTTTCATGATAATAATGATAATAATAATAATAATAATAATAATAATAATAATAATAATAATAATAATAATAATAATGATGATGATGATGATGATGATAATAATATTTTAAATGTTTTTCTTGCTTGCTATTTTGTTCATGCTTCTTATTTTTTTCCCTCGGTATAATTTGATAATTTTTATTGTTTTGGCAGTGATAGCAACGATAGTTTTTGTTTTTGTTTTATTCTTTTGTTTGATCTTTTGTTGAAGTTTTTAGGATTTTTTTTCCTTCCATTTTTTCCCTTTCATTATTAACACGAAAATAAAATAAATAAATGAAAATAATAATAATAATAATAATAATAATAATAATAATAATAATAATAATAATAATAATTTAATTGTTTTTCTTGCTTACTCTTTTGTTAATGTTTTTGAGGGTTTTTTTTCTCGGGATAATTTGATAATTTTTATTGTTTTGGCAGTGATAGCAACGATAATTTTTGTTTTTGTTTTATTCTTTTGTTTGATCTTTTGTTTAACTTTTTAGGATTTTTTTTCTTCCATTTTTTCCCTTTCATTGTTAACAATAAAATAAAATAAATAAATGATGATGATGATGATGATGATAATAATAATAATAATAATAATAATAATAATAATAATAATAATAATAATAATAATAATAATAATAATAATAATAATAATAATAATAATAATAATAAATTAGTTGTTTTTCTTGCTTATTCTTTTGTTAATGTTTTTTAGGGTTTTTTTCCCTCAGAACAATTTGATAGTTTTTATTGTGCTGACAGTGATAACAATGATAATTTTTAGTTTTTATTGTATTTTTTGTTTGATCTTTTTTTGTAGTTTTTACAAATTATTTTATCTTTCATTCATTTATTTATTCTTTCATGATAATAATGATAATATTATCAATAATAATAATAATAATAATAATAATAATAATAATAATAATAATAATAATAATAATAATAATAATAATATTTTAATTTTTTTTCTTGCTTGCTATTTTGTTCATGCTTTTTATTTTTTCCCCCCGGTATAATTTGATAATATTTATTGGTTTGATAGTAATGACAATAATAATTTTAGATGTTCAGACTCCTATATTGCTGTTGTTATAATATTTTAAATTAATATTGCTTCCTTTTCCCCTTTATTTTTATTTTTTATTTTTATTTGCTCTTTGTATTAAATGATTTTTATAATTTTACTATTTGCATAATAATGATTTTAGTGATTAAATTTTTTTTCTTATAAAAATATTTTGTTCTTTTTTTTAATGTTAGTTCGCGCTCTTTTGTGATCTTTTATGACGCAATACGTACATTCTAAAAGATATAATTTATACTTGCGTAATAAACTCTACTTAAAATTTTATACATTTTATCTCCTAATCTATAACTTTTATTTACTTATATCATATAAATTTATAGTTGTGGATTTAATTATGTTAAATTATATATACAAGAATACCTGCGGCAACACGCGAGGGATTTTAGCTAGTATTTATACACTTTTCGTCGTTTCCAATGTATTGAGTACTCGAGCAAGCCTGGATTCTGAAAAGAAGAACTCTCTCCATGTATTTATCAGCTTCTTTTACACAGCATTTTTCTCCTTTTGAAATGCTGTGGTATTGTACGTTAAAGTGACTCTGTTTGGCAGCCACTAGGTAGTAAGAAGTGGTTCCTTCTTTGCCAAAGAGATTCATGTAAGGCTCTTTTAAGCTTTCACTAATTTCTTAGCACGAGCTGCGAGGTACAGAGAGATATCTAGGGTTTAATGAGTGGGAGTTGGATGCCTGAAGAGGAGAGTGTGATCCAGCGAATACCAACTTTCAAATGTTACATCATTTCAGTTATATGGCTATTGTGCAAGTTAATTTCATTCATTATATTTAGCTTTTAAAAGTGTGTTTTCCTTTGAGAAATCATTTAATTGATGTATTTTTTTTTATGTATTTTGACTGCATTATATTTAGTTAGCATAGCGAGTAATATCTGTTTAAAAGTTATTCTTGATACATGTTAATATGTGTCAAATAGTCCATATCTTTTTTTGTTTTTTAAGACCAAGCTTTACTTTATATTTGTCAATAGTATCACTCTTAAAGATCCAATTATAATTTACTTTTGGGTGAATTTTTTTATTAGTTTCTATGTATAATGGATTCAGTTTTACTATTGACAGTCTCTTTCGTGTCATGATCTATTTCTAGGTTATTATCCAAACACAACGTTTCATCGACAGTCTCCTTCAGTTTTACTATTGACGGTCTCCTTGTCATAAACCATTATTGGACTATTCCCCAAAATGTACCTAAATAAAACAAAAATAAAATAAAATAAAGTTAAAGGGGTTAGCATCGGTAGAAAAATCAAGGTGAAAAATTTAGACATTTTCGAGAGCCCGATTGTACATCTTTTGTACCTAAAAATAAAGAAAAATGCAGATTCAAGGCTAAATAATTTATTACTGAATAAATATGTGTAAAAATTAAGTCAAAATGCATAATTATATTTTTTATAGGCCAATTTGATTTAATCGTGAGCCAATTTAAAGTATAATTATGTTTAGGAATTAATTTACAGTCCAATTAAAGAATTTATTAAGTGCAAGAACTTAATTATATTTTGAATTCCTCAAATTAATTTTATTAAGAGCTTAATCAATGAAAAATATTTTGATTATTTTCTCTTTTACTCTTCATTGGCTAACTTCATCTTCTTCTAAAAGGTGACAACTAAAACTTACTTTAAGAGTCCTATTATATGAATGAATTTATTGTGTTTTATTAGACAAAAACATATCTTTAAAGAATGTAACATGTTTTGTTTTTATTATTGTATTAAGATGAATATCTTCAGCACTTGACTTGCTTATAAGAAATTGATAGTGCATTATTATTATAAACATATCCAATAAAAATACATTTGATATTTTTAGGTTTTCTCTTGAAATTTTAAGGTTCAAGTACTATCATTTATACAAGATACCTCTACACTAATATATATTGTATTACGACTTCACTCATATAGAAAAGTCTTTTACCTTTTCACAATTTATATGGTGATTTTTGTTGACCTTTGAGTCTTATATTTATATTTTGATGATAAAAATAAAATGAAAAATTAGACTAATAATATGCTTGGTTAATAATAAGTTTTAACTTGTTTATATAAAGATCATATCAACAAGCATGAAGGATTTTATGAAGAAATCAATGAAGATGTCCAAGATTTAAAACGAGTGAAGACTAATAATTAATTATTCATTTTAGTGATTATGCAAATCTTTATATTTTAACTTAATAAAAAATTTAAAATAAATTTGCATACTTCACTTTGCATGCATATAGTATTTCTTTTAAAAACATATAAATAACTCTATTTCTTGCAAAAATACAAGAGGATTACAAGTGTGTGTGTGTGTGTGTGTGTGTGTGTGTGTGTGTGTGTGTGTCTAAGCTACTTTAAGAAAGAAACCAATAAGAAGTCATCAATTTTATCATACTATAAGGTTGTACTAAATTAAACCTTCATATTCTAGCACAAGAGTATAAATTCCTACACTCATTGCACTTAAACACTTTCATATATTGTAAGTGTTACTGAGTGAGCTATAAAGATAATAGATTCAATTGTATTATCTACTCTTTGAGAGAATATTGTTACAAATCACATAATTATAATCCCTTAAGAGTTAGGATAAAAGTTCTTGGTATTGATAAGGGATTATCACCAAGAAAAATCTTGAAGATGACATATCTTCAAGTTAAAATATCTTGGCGTGGATTCATCAAGTGGTGATAAATCTTGAATAGAGAATATCTTCAAGTAGTGTATATCTTCAGGTATAGATGTAAACTTGTTAAACCACGTTAAAAATCGAGTTTACAATTCCAATCCCTTTACTATTTAATTTATACAATTTTTTATATTGTTAGTTAATTACTTTTAATAAAATTATTTACAATATTTATTATTATTAGTGGAACATCTAATTCACCCCATCTTATATATTATTGTTATCTTAATCATAAAACAATAATTGATATCAGAGTCACTTTCTTATTCTTATAAGTTTGTTTAGACTTCAGTAGAATGACAACCACTAACTATAATCTTTAAAATGAAGGATCATCTATCTCTAGGCCATTTTTATATAATGGTAATGATTATGCCTATTGAAAAGCTAAGATGATAATATATCTTCAATCAATTGATTATGATTTAAGGTTATCTATATAGAATAAACCTCATAAACCTTCTAAAACTGAAAACAATGTTATAATTCTCAAGGCTAAAAGTGAGCAACAAATGGTGATAAAATTTCTATTTATGATCTTAAAGATATGGATACTTTGAATGGTATGTTAAATAGAAGAAAAAAATAAAATCACATTTTGTAAAAATGCTAAAGACATATGACATGGTTTAGAAATAACACATGAAGGAACTGACTAAGTTAAAAAAAGTAACCCAAAATATTTATTTAGTTTATTAAAATGAATTATTCAAAATGCTTTCAAATGAATCCATAAATAATATGTTTATAGGAATGACAATTATAACTATTAGTTTGGAAGTTCTAGGTAGGATTTATATTAATACTGATATTGTAAGAAAAATTCTTAAGTCTTTACTAAAGACTTAGAAAGCAAATGTGATGAAGATCTGATAAGCTAAAGACCTCACCAAGCTTCAATAAAAAAGCTCATCAAATTATTTATGACACATGGGAATATCAAAGGAAATAAATAACTACAAGAGAAGCCAAATAAAAATTTCATGCTAAAAACTATGCAACATATTAAGGAAGAAAAAAAGAGATGATGATGATTACAAACTCCTCACTAAAATTTTGTCCTGAAAATAAAATGAATTAAATTAATATCTAGAAAAAAAAAACTGTGTGAAGGGTGAAATTAAAAATAAGTAAAAAAGTGTTGTGATAGTTGATAAGAAGAGAGAAAAAACAATTAAAATTATAAGGAAAAATTAAGGTTATATATGAATTGGGGGTTAAAGTGTAAAAAAAAAAGAAAACAGAATAAAAAAACCCCACTCCATAGAGGCTAATTGCTGCTGAAACAAAAAAAAGAAGAAAAAATCTTGTTTTTTTCTCTTACAAAACTCTTAGACAAAATCACTATAAAACTAAGGGATTGAAAGCAGATTGAGAGAATTACTCACCATTACACCTATAAACACTTAAATAAGAAAGAGAATTAAAGGAAACCAAGCAAAATTTGGAGGGGAATATAGGACTACAATGAGAAATATAGGGAGGATTTAATTGTTTTTTACAAGTTGAGATATAAAGATTAGATTATCACTCGATAAAAAGTTAAAAACATAATATAGCAAGCTCATATGAAAAGAATAACAATTGAGGTTGAATTCATGCAATTTGTGTTAGGGTTTATAGTAGAAATTGAGGGAAATATAAAATGATATTGAATTGAACAAAGTAGGTTGTAAATTAGATTGTGTTGAGTGCTAAATTAGAAAGAAAAAATATAAAGAAAAACAAAGTGTCCTTGAGAGTTCAATGACCATGTAATAAGGGACAAAAATGCTTGTAATAGAATTGTGATAAATTAGCGTGTGATGTTGTGAGGAAAATAATATTTTGTTAAATAGCTTAGTTACATTATAAAATATTATTAGAATGTTATATTGTTAAGATTTGGGAATTCAGGAAGGATAATGCATTTAGAGGTGAAGAATTATTGTGTATTGTTTGATTTCACATGTAAGGGAGAGCCTTGATAAAACAAATACGAATAAATTATGGTAAGAGAAGAAGTTGTATGTAAGTGCAATAAAAGTTGAATCAAGTTCCCTTTCCTTCATTATAAATGTAGTTTTGTATTCACCTTTCAAAGAAGTTAATACAATCAAAGCTAAATTTGTATAATTTTAAATTATGAATGAAATGAGAGACGATATTCTTGAATGAATAATTTAAGTTAACTAGAATTGACCATCTTCTACTTTGTTTTAAAATTGTTTTGATATAAGACGTAATGTGGTGATTATTGTAAGAAAGAAATTTGAATATGCATGTATGTTAGGGTGAGTTATAAATATATGTTTTTAGGACACTAATGAATTTTTTTTTTTAATAAGAATTGAACTAGAAATAAAGGTAAAACTATTAGAAGTAAACCTAGAATAATATTAAATGGTATGAGAATGAAATGAAAACTAATTTGGTAATCTTGTTGATACAGGAGAGGCCATGTAAATATGCAAAAATATAAAGGTATTACTCATACTCCTATAACAGGCAGATGTCATGCACCTTATCACTTTTCTTTACCCAATTTATTGTAATTTGTTATTGTAAATGTAATGATATATCATGTTTGTAATTATGATTTAAAATAGATGAATTTAGTTTCTTGATAATGAACATAATGACTAGTAAGGGAAAAAGAAATAATTTATTTAATATCAAAGTACCCTTATAATTTATGTATCTTGTTATTCATTCTAAGACCATCTTACTAAATCAAAACCTAAAAAGTAAAATTTTCAAACCTAGGATTATATGCAACTTTTATAGAAAAAAATAAATTCACTAAAATTATTTCTAATCAATTTGATTTTTTTCATGCAACCTAAGTTATTGGAACAATATCAGTAATGTCATCATCATTGCTTCGAACTAACCAACGTCACCATCAATGCCACACACTGGTTAAAGTAACAAAACCACATTATGCTCCATGCTAATAATAACACATCAATGACCTAAACTAATCATCATCACCATCAATAGTCTACCATCATTTGTCAACTACCCCCTTCCTGCATCCTTATCACCAACACCGGATAAAACCTATTCAACATTAAACCATCCACAATCCTTTAGCCTCATAACCCATTGTACAAAATACCTAAAATCATCCCCATAACCTATCATCACCAAATCAGCCTTATATTTTATGCTTCAAAGCTCACAACCACAACGACGATCGAAATAGCCTTTTACTCGATACTACCGGTAATGCCAAAATAAGATAACCCCAACCAATTATTCAACAACCAAATCTTCTTTTTATCCGATATCTTCTCATTTTCTTTCATTTTCCATGAACTATGATTTAGGTTGATTTCTCTTTAGTTGGGTTGATTTATCTCTCCCTTCTTTATCATGATCGAGTGTTGTTGCTTGAGTTGATCTTGATTTATAAGTGTGGATGGCTTAATTTTGATGTTGCAGGTGAATTTGGTAAGATTGTTAGATAATAGGTAGGTTTTGTTATTGGTGACAATATTGGTCTATGGGTGGTAGATGAACATGGTATCTAGTTGTTGGAAAATAAACCTAGATCTTATTGCTAATGGTGTTGTAATTTAAAGAAAATGGCAAATATATATGGTTTTCCAATAACAATAGCATTTCATGAATGTTTTGTTTGAACCAAACAAACAACATCATCACTAAAAGGAATAACAAAGAGAAGAGATAAAAGAGAGAGGGAAATGAGAAAGATTTAGGAGGGGAAAAAAGATATAGTTTAGGGAGTGATTCACTATAGTGAAGACATGACTATATTAAGAGAAATTAAAGGAGAGGGGAGAGGTGATTATGGTGTCTGAAAGAGAGAAAGAAAGAGAAGTAAATAAAAAAGAAATAAAAAATTAAATGAGGGATATTCTAGTATTTTCAACAATTTTAAATCTAGCTTTGATTTGGTATATAAAGTGTAATTTTTAAAAATATGAAAGCAAAGTGTTATCATACTAAAATGTCAGGAGAGTCACTGTAATTTTCTCATTAAAAAAAATATGACATGTAACATATTGCTTATTTGATTAGATGATATGTCATCCATTAGTTCATTTCGTAATACCAAAAAACCAAGTTTCAAGTTTTAGGAGCTTAACAATCCAATTTTCAACTTGTTTTATTAGAAAATAATGCTTCAAAAATATATTAAAACTCACTAAACTCATTTTAACTATAAAACATCACATAATCACCTCAAAAAAATAAACTTGATCCGAAAATATTCATAGGTCCACTATTTTTAGGCATTGGAAAAAACCATCTTTATTCAAATCCTCTTTTAAAGATGAACATATTCACACCATAGTTAGCCTTTTGTGATATAATGTGACCAAGAAGACTCTTTCTCTATCCTCTTCTTGTTTTATAACTTTCTCTCAACAATCATGGACTAAACAGTAAAAAAAGTTTAGGATTAAAACGTGAAATTTTAGAGCAATTAGGATCAATTCTACAAAAAAAATACAATTCAAGAATAAGAACAAAATTGAAGTTTTTCAATATGAAGGGGGGGAAATCTTTCTTTTAATGCTCATGTTGATCATGTTTCTTGTAATTTCAATTTTTTTTTAACAATAACCTAAAATCTTATTTTGTAAATTCAAGTTCTCATTTAACGTCGGAATATTCTCTAGCACGAAACACAAGTGAAAGAATACAAACCGGAACAAATCCTAAAAACAAAACCATGACAACATAACTTTGAGAACAAAATTAAAAAAAATAAAAAATGATCAAAGCAAAAACAACTATAAACTTGAAGGAGATGCTTGTGCATATTAACACAAACCAGATTTGCCTTTCCCGTTGTTAACTTATTGAAGGAGCAAGTATCTGCAACTTTGTATGCTATTGATCATGGCAAATAAAGAGCTGTAAATGGCCAAAATATATTCCCCACTCCACTCGGAATCGTGCTGGTCAGTAATTACTTAGTGGCTGTTTTCATAGCTCCCACGTTGCAGAATCAATTGGAGAAAACACACCCTGAGAGCGCTTTGCTTTGCCACCCACTCGACCAGCACTGCAATTTATTTGAAACAAGAAAAATCTTTGCTAATCATGGCTTTGACTAGTCTTGAAAAAAGGGCACGCGACAGCACAAACCTGAAATCGGTGCCCGGTTTGACTATTCCACGCCATGCTTTAATGGTCAATCAATTTGACAAAAGGTTCGAATAATTGAGAGTTGGTGGTGGGATATCCACTCCGACATCGTTTTCCAATCACACTATTCTTGAGATAAACGTCCACTACAAAGCTGACCAGCTTGCATGTCTTTGGTAAGAATTTGGCACTCAAAAGCTTGGAAAGAAAGCAAAAGATCAGTGGCAGCTGGGAGCAATATGTCGTCGTTTCCCGTGCTTTGTCAAATGTTTAGGTTTATGACAGATAAGAAGCCAGGTCCAAGTAAAAGGTCAGATGTAAGATCTGGTCCAAACCACCAGGAGACATCCATCGCCCGTGGTGGTTCTCTTTTTCTTTCTTTTTTGAAGTTCGTTACAATCATTAGACCATGTTTGTTTGTGTGGAGACATGCTTTTATCATCTAAAAAACAGACATGACTCCTATTAATTAGGGAAATGTTCTGTGAAAAAAGAATAATAATAACTAGGAAAGAGGAAGCCATGATCAGTAGCACCAAGGTGAAGGTAAATATTTAAATAATCTGCAGGGAAAAGCTTCTTGCTGGGCCTGGATTGATCAGAATAGTTTGCGATCCATTTCATGTAACTGTTATTTCTTTTATTTGGGCTATTGGCCCATATCAAGGAAGCCCTTTTCACACATTTATTTGGGCCTGACACATGCCCTGCCATCGAAATGGTTAAACAGTCATAGCCCTCCTTTTTCACGTTCAAAAGTAACAGGAAAATAAAAGTGGAAATGCCACCAGACCATTGATACGTTGAAGATGAGGCTCTAAACAGCTTTTATTTATGCTTTTTTTTTTAAAAGTACTTTTAGTTTTAAAAAATATATTAAATTAATGTCTTTTGGAGTATTTTTTAATTATTTTAATTTACTGATATAAAAAGTAAAATTAAAACCTAAAAAATAATAATTAATTTGATATTTTAAGAATCGGTCTGCACTGCAACCTAAAAGAAGAAGCTGCGCGTTTCAAAACTTTGAATAATAATAGCTCTTCTAACGTATTTGAAGTTTTGAACATGGTTTGAATTAAGAGTTGACCGTTGACTTTGAATGCAGATTATTTGTAGGCTCTGAAAAGACTCCCCTCTTAATTTTGATTGTCAAAGCGGTGCTGGGTTTGGCCGGTTACTCATTTTTCTTGGTAAGGAAATCGCTAGAAAAGAAACTGGCTAAAAGTTCTTAGGTTATTGGTGACTGAAGATGTAATTTCATTTGAATCTTCAGAGTTAATTGAATAAAATATTTAAACATTGCGGACGTGTTTTATATAAAAATTTTTTATTATAAATTTAAAATCTCTCTCTCTCACACACACAGCCATATATATTTAAAAAATGTCTTTTTAAAATAATAAAATAAAATGGTGTAATAGATGATGAATTTTTATTTTGAATAGTGAGACGACAATATAATAGATCAACATGCATCATGAGACCACAATATTTTTTTAAAAAATAAATTAAATTATAAAACTGAAATTTTATTAAAATTAATGTTGAAGAAAATATTTAATTAAAAACAAGAATAAAAAATAAAGTGAAGTCAGGTTAACATGTCGAACCCGCGTCAAAGTCATCACGCTCCCCATGAAATAACAAAAAACAAAATCAGTAGTGTGAGTATACCAACAAGTCCCAAGGTGAACAAGGCGAACGAGACTCATTAAAAAATACTTGAAACCATATACATGTGCTTTGTTTTTTCAATAAACGGGATGAACAAGACATCATTTTTCCAGTATTCTTTTTTATACAAAACAATTATAGATAACTGAGTTATTTGTATCTTAGAATTTGGTAACTAGAAGGTCAAGCTTACACCTAGAATTATATTTTCAACTATTTTTTTATACAAAAACTCCTCGAATACCTCAGAAAGACATCCAATATTTAAGAAGGAGTATACTATTCAAATAGATGTCAGGTAGATTATAATTAAAATTTTAGTTTAGAGTAGAGACAAGTAGCAATCTTGCAGGTCAAACAAGATATAAAAATTGTTCCATTAGATGTCAAATTAAAAAAGAAGTGAGAGTAAAAAGCTAATGTTATTTTCATTGTTGGATGAACTATTTATATTGGTATAAACTAAATTGTAACTTATCATGTAGTTTTTTTTATTTAAGAAAATTCTATTAGTAAGAGAAAAGGGAATTTCCATGGTGTTGAAAAGAATCAAGTTTTTTTAGATTATTCTCAATTAATTTCACAAATTCTAAAACATGATAAACAAATTTAGTAATCCAAAGGTTTTGATTGATCAGCTACCAGATGGTCTGAAAAGAATCAAAGTTTTGATATAATAGTATATGACCGGTTCACGAGAACGCGGTCGGAACCTAGCAGGGCCCCTCGCCTGTCTCTATGTGGCTGACGGACCACAACCCAGCTTCCCTCTGGTCCAAGCAAGTTCCAGTCAAAGGCATCAATCATCCTTTTTTTCTTTTTTTAAAAAAAAAATCAGAAATCAAGTACTGCTTCGAAGAAAAGCAACCCTTCTTTCATTCCTAAATCAAGTACAAATAAGACATTTCGCATCCTGCTTTTTCTTTAAACGGCCACGATCACTCTCGCTCGGACACGCAATCCTAGGCCCATCTAAACAAAATACCTAGCGAGTCGGTTCTAGGCGATTACGACGAGGACTCGGTATCTTTTGACGGGTGACTCGCTCACCCGTTTATTTATCACCACTTTCGCTTGTCCCCCAACACGCCCTCCCCCTTCTCTCTCTCTCGCATCTGGAAAACCTGAAAAGCTAAACTGAAACGAAGCGGGTACAGGGTATAAACCAGTTACTGAAGTGGCGCGTCTCTTTACTCACCAAATGGGCCAATCGTCTTCCACCACGAGTTATCCTACCAGTCAATTTTTAATCGCACCGGAACCATCAGATTCCACCGACGGAATCAAAATCGGTCCTCTTAGGGACTACACGGAGGGCATACCAGACGAGTGTTTAGCTTTCATCTTTCAACTCCTCAACGCCGGTGACCGCAAACGCTCATCCCATGTCTGCAAACGATGGTTCCGCGTCGATGGTCAAAGCCGCCGGCGGCTTTCTCTCAATGCGCAATCGGAGATCATTTCTCATGTACCTTCTATATTTACTCGATTCGACTCGGTTGCTAAACTCTCTCTCCGCTGTGACCGGAGATCTCTTAGCATAAACGACGATGCGTTGCTCATGATTTCTATCCGGTGCGAGGGTCTGACGCGGCTCAAGCTTCGTGGATGCCGTGAAGTAACAGAGGTAGGTATGGATAATTTTGCTAAAAACTGTAAGAACTTGACGAAGTTTTCTTGCGGTTCGTGCAATTTTGGGGCTATAGGAATTAATATGCTGTTAAAGCATTGTATTAAACTTGAGGAGCTGACTATTAAGCGGCTTAGAAATGTCAATAATGGGAACGATATGGTCGTACCCGGCGCGGCTGCTTTAAGTTTGAAATCGATTTGTTTGAAGGAGTTAGGTTATGGCCAATGCTTTGAACGGCTTGTGGTTGAGTGTAAGATGCTTAAGACTTTGAAAGTGATTCGTTGTGCAGGTGATTGGGATAATGTTCTTGTAAAAATGGGGAGTGGGAATGGTTTTTTGAGTGATGTTCATTTAGAGAGGTTACAAGTGAGTGATATTGGACTTGGAGCCATTTCGAAATGTGTAAATATAGATAGTTTGCATATCGTGAAGAATCCTGAGTGCACGAATCTAGGGCTTGTTTCTGTGGCGGAGAATTGTAAGAAGTTGAGGAAGCTTCATATTGACGGGTGGAAGATTAATCGGATTGGAGATGAGGGTTTAATGGCTGTTTCAAAACAGTGCCCAGATTTACAAGAGCTTGTTTTGATTGGTGTTCATGTTACGCATTTCAGTATGGAGGCAATTGCTGCTAATTGTCGGAGATTGGAGAGGTTGGCATTGTGTGGGAGTGGAGCTATTGGTGATGCGGAGATTGCGTGCATTGCAGCCAAATGTGTGGAATTAAAGAAGCTTTGCATCAAGGGATGCGCTATTTCTGATATTGCAATTGAAGCGCTTGCTTTGGGGTGTCCGAATTTGGTTAAGGTTAAGGTCAAGAAATGCAAAGGAGTTAGTAGTGAAGTTGTGGATTGGTTGGCACGGCGCAAAGGATCACTTATCGTCAGTTTTGATGCTATTGAAAGTGAGGGGTTGGATGCCAGTGGCAGTGATGTTGGAGGTCAAGAAAGTGGCGTGGGAATTCCGGTGACGGGTGGGAATGTAGTCGTCGGAGATGGCCCTTCAGTTAGTAGTGGGAGATTGGCTCTGTTTAGGGCAAAGTTGGGGCTTTTTGCAAGTAGAAATTTAGTGCCTTGTGCCTTTCACAGGTCATCATATCATGGGGATAATTCAAAAAACAATCTGTGAACGATCTTTGTAAGAGATGGTAAAATGAGAAACCAACTCTTGCTCCATTTACTTGATTCTTGTTTTTATCAGGGTATGTTCTTATGATGCCTCTTTCTGTATTGTTCAATTTTTGCTAGCAGTTCAATGAAAACAACAACAATTTCTGCATATCATTTGCTTGTCTGTTGTCTTTCTCATCGCACTAATATTTCTGCTCTTACATTTGACACCTCAAGGAATGTTGCTTCCGAACTCATTTCATGTGTTTAGCACAATCCGCCCTTCTAGATTAGCATATGTTGAATCATTAAAATAACCCCCATGCCATAACTTCTGGTTTTGCCATCTGAAGAGTCTCTTCAGTTTGCCCCCCTTGTTATTTTTTTATTTATTCCGGTTTCAGCCTTTGAATTCTATTTAGTGCCTATTTGAGGAGAGTGGTTGAGGCAATTTTGAAATGGAAGTTGAATTTGAAAGTGATTTTTGTTCTTAAATATATATATTAAAAATAATTTAAAAATACAAAAAAATTAATTTTAATTTCAAATATTTTTTTTTTCTTTCAAAATCACTTTTCTATTCCCAAAACCCCCTTATTCTTTTGAAGCGCCACGGTTTCCTACTTTTATTCTTTCAAAAGACTTTGTTTTTTAGTACACCGCCAGCAATTTCATGGATTTTTAAAAGAGTTGAAGAGTTCAAAGTTCAAACCACCTCCACTAGCTCAGAGGAGATATCTTAGCTTTTGCCAGATTTTTAGGCAATAGTTGAGGCGTACAATTTAGAAAGACCAGGCAAGTAGATGCAAGTAGTTGTGATGGTGACTCCATGAAATATAGACTCCAAATTCAAAAGTCTTTTTTTTTGGAGGTTTCCGAGTTTGGTAACAGATGGAAGAAATTTCAAGGTGTTTTGGGATCAGGTTCGGCTCTTCTCTAATTATTCCTATTTTTTGACATTTTCCACGAACCCATCTCGATCTTTTGTTATAATAATTAGCTTTTGTAACGAATTAAAGGGTGAAGATCTTTGATTTTACTTGATCGACCTTCTTTGATTTGTTTATTGGGGCCTAGTCCATGGCGTGGCTTCTTTATTTTTGCTATTTATCTTAATAGTTTCAATTTACAAGATTTTTTTTTAATATTGACTTTATTTTATTAATCTAAACTTTTTGTTTTATTATTAAAAACTCAAAGAAAAATTATTTTTTTCTAAAATGTTTTTTAATAGTTTGTATTTTTCTTTAAAATAAAATGAAATATTTTCTTTAATATAATATTACTAATTACTTATTATGTACCATAAAATTCTCCGTTTCATCCACCATATTGATGTGTTTCAAGGCTTGGAAAAGCTTAAAAGTGATCTTAGTGTTAAAGCTATCGATGCGGGTTGGTTGAGAGGCTGATCTGTGTGTTCTTAACATTTGGCTAGAGGTGGAGTCTGTTCAGAGATGGAGTTGTTGTGGGTAGAGTGCTGGGAGTCTCTTGTGTATATTTCAAAAATAGAGTAAAAAATTAGGTAAGAACAACCATTGACCTGGGTTTACTTCGTATAAGTAAGAAGTTTAGTTTTAAAATTATGATAATAATTCTTATTATTTAGATAATTTTAGCATTGAGAGTTTTTTATTATGATATTATATAAAAAAAAAAAATAATAAATATTTTCTTCATTTAACTCATAACTCATGGCTACTTATACCGGCCAATATTTGTGCTGATGAAAGGACAAGTATAATGAGTTTAAGGATGTGTTTGGTATTGTAGTTGTTATTGTGGTTGAAATTTAAAAAAACAGTTTCATGAAAAATAGTTTTAGATGCGATTCATAACTGAAATTGAAGTGATTGTTTAAAAATGTGATTGGGTTTGAGGTTTAGTGAAAAACAGTTTCGTGTGTTTGGTTACCATGTTTTTCATATTGCTGACAACTTGTGAAATTATTTTAAATGGCATATACACACACTTTTTGAATCAATTTTTATTTTTTGATTTTATGAATTATTCCTAATCCCACTTTTTTGTTTGTTTTTTTATGCCAATTAATCAAGTACATTTTGTTTTTTTATGTCATTTATTCAAGATCCCAATTTTTTTTTTATCAATTATTCTTGATTCCACTTTTTTTTTCTCGTTTTTTTATGTCAATTAATAAGTACATTTTGTTTTTTATGTCATTATTCAAGATCCCAATTTTTTTTTTTTTTTATTTTTATCAATTATTCTTGATCCCACTTTTTTTCTTGTTTTTTTATGTCAATTAATCAAGTATATTTTGTTTGGGTTCTTTGGCTTAACTCAGGATAGTTGCTTTTAGCTTAACTCGGGATAAATTTATGATTTTTATTTTCATGACTTCAAATAAATATAATATCGATAAAATTTAATTTATTTTTAATATGTTAGAATTTCATAAATGGAGATAATTTACTCAATAAAATCATGAAAAGATTTCACATAAAAATAAGTTTTTTTTTGGTTGATGATATTAGGATTTTTATTTGATTATATTTCGATATTTAAATTAGTGTTTTCAATTAAAAAATACCATGAGATAAAAGATGTAGGAGTTGGCTTTTTAGGACACGTGTCATAAGCGAAGAGACCTAAGTATAAAAATGTATCAAGTTAAGTACCAAATAAAAACCAAGAAATAATAGAGGTGCTACTTGAAGAGATACCCAAAGTCTAGGGACTGCATGTGTAATTAATCCTGAGAAACAGCTACTCGATCAGGTACAAGGTACAAGGTACAAGAGCGAGAGGGCAAGTGTCTTTCAAAAATGAATAGATATTCCTAAACCCGCTCTAAAACCCTAGCATTCACGACTACGACATGGCGCTCTACCTCTTCCACCTTCGTCGAACCCTAACTTTACTCTCTTCCACACTGCAATGCCCTCTCCACTCCTGTCCCAATCGCACCATCTTCCATACAGTCCCCCATAATCATTTCCCGATCGCAGGTTTTCACGGGAACGAGAGGGTCGACGACGACGACAAGACCAGGGAAAAGGTACAAGCTATACGAGGACGGCGACGAAATCACCGAGGACACGATTCTGTTCCCAGACTGCGATTACAATCACTGGCTCATCACCAAGAGGCAGATGTGAAGGAGAAGGGGAGCAGTGGGGATTTGTTGCAGAGGACGAGAAGTGAGGGATCTGTTGCAGATGTGAAAGAGAAGGGAAGTAGATGTGGTGAGGACGAAGTGAGGGCTTAATTTGGAATTAATTTCCAATGGTAATTTTTGTGGAGTAATGAAATCTGTGGTGGTAGACAAGAATGAATAGCTGCTTTTCTGACAAGAATGAATAGCTGCTTTTCTTGAAACACTGGTTCGATGATTTTATTTTGGATACACTCAAAAACTTCAGATTTTTAATATTAACCAAACATTAATATACCAATTTTTTTTCCAAACTTAGTTTAAACCACAAAAACAACTACCACTAAACTTGCTGCTGAAATTTGTCCTGGAACGACAGTGGCAGTGATGATGGCTTATTGAACGATTTCAAATTTGCAGTGTCGATGAAATCGACAACATCCAATGCTCGATGAAAACACTACTCAGCATCAGTGCATGTCTAGCAATTTGACAGAACATGAATTTTTTTTACTCGGCAGTACAGAAAAAATATTTTTTTAAAAATAATATAAAATATTATTTTATTTAATATATATATTTTTTAAAATAATTTCACCATTCCAAACAATAAAAAGAAAGTTAAATCAGCTCGGTGTTACACTGTACATAGAGACTAAAATTACTGTAGATTGGAACAGTAAAATAACAATTTTATCCCTTGGTGCACCTTAGTTTTAACCTTGGAATCATGGGTAATTTCTTTTTTTTCACATTCCTGTGCATAGTAAAATAGCGATTCTACCCCTTAATAAGACAAAAACATGTTTTGCCTGCAGAGGTTAACTGATCTTTACACGCTTTCAATGAACAATGCCATTAAGGGGTAACTACCGATCTACCCCCATAAAAGACAAAAACATTGAATTGGCAGTAGGGGTTAGTCGGTAATTGATACTTTTTTTAATTATATTTTAATTCGGGGGTCAACAATATTTATGGTGTGTTAACACTGATTTACCCCCATAAAAAAAATTAAAGAATTAGTCTTAGGAGTTATTCGGTAATTGACCACTTTTGAAAACAATTTCCTGTCAACTGCAGCAGATGTGCTACCGAATTTTGGGCCCACGCCCTCTTCGAGAGGCACGTGATGTCTACTATGACGGTGAAAAAATTGCATCCGGCGTGTCACCGGATGTGCTGCCATGTCCTCCACCTTATGGTGGAGCGCGTTTCCTCTAAAGATGGTTGGATCTATTCCCATTGGCGATCGAACGTTTGTTTCTCCTTTTCTCTCTCCTGCTGGCGACAATGCTCGACAATTCCCGGTGTTGTTGACATTTTCATTTCAGTTCCTGATCTTTTGATTGTGTTTTGTGGTCCTGATATTTGTTATAGAAGTTTTGTTTTGTTTCAATTTTGTCCTTCAATGGAAATTAATTAGATACTGTAGTTTCATTTTGGTCCTCAGTCTTTTAATTTCTGGATTTGTGTTAAATGTTTAATATATTCGGTATCAAAGTTTTGATTTCTTTCAATTTTATCCTTCAATGGAAATTCATTATACATTTGAGTTTCATTTCGGTCCTTAGACTTTTAATTTACGATTTGGTTTGAAATTCTTTAATTTTTTCAGCATCAAAGTTTAGATTTGATTAAATTTTCTCCTTTAAATGAAATTGAATATACATTTCTTTTTCATTTTGACCCTTATACTTTTAATCTTTGGTTTTATTTTAATTCCTTTATATATATACATTTGTAGTTTCTATCCAAGTTTTTTTGTAGGGATTTTTGGGTAAAGAGTTGGATAGTTTCAAAGGGCTTTGTAAGCTGAATATCTCTTTCTTCGGTTTTAATTGTAAAATCAGTTTTGAAAATATCATATTTGGATTTTTTGTAAATCTGACATTGAGAAATGGTTGGAATTTTCCAATCATCTAAATGCTTTGTAAAGTGTGTGTGTGTGTGCTATTTTTGTCCATGCTTATATATACATGCTCTTGATTTTTGTTTTAAATTTTCATGATTTCCTCTGTATTAAAGTTGTTTTTTTTTAAATTTAATGTTTAAATTTTAATTTGTGTTGGTGATCATTTGAAAATTGATATTTAGTATTTTTTCCCTTTTTAAATTTTTTATTTATTCTTCATGTCAAATAATATTTTTAAATGTAATATTTTTTTGTCATTTTTTTGGGTAATTGTTTTTTTGTTAATATTTCTAATTATTATAGGTAAGACATTCAAAATAATGATAATGATTATTTGTAAGTTTTTTTTTTCTTATAAATATATGAAACTGATTATATATTTTGATATTTATTTAATATTAACGCCTTAAAATAATATATTTGTTTTTTTGAAAATAAAATCATAATTTACTATTAGTGTAAGAAAATATTTTTAATACAATAATATGATGAATAAATCTTATAAAATTAAAAAAAAATCTTTTTTAACAATAATATGGTGTCATCAATAATATGACCAATAATAATTAGAATATTAATTATGTATATAGTATTTATAATGACAACTTCAGTAATTGTAACAAAAATTCATTGATCAATGTTATCATTGTGAAGAATAACTTCTGCTTTTTTATATGATATTTTAGATTTAATATCACGTAAAAAAATATATATGAAAGCACATGTTAACAAGACAAGTAGAAAAATTATGCCAAATTATCTACAATGATAAAAACAAAATTGCCTTGCGTTTCACCATAACCAACACCAAATTTCTTAACATTTAACAAAATTGTTAATGATCCTAAATGTTTTTACAAATGTTATACATCTAAGCTAAATAATTAACTTAATTTTTTTTAAGATTATGTACTTTTTACATGTATTTATTTTACTATAGATAGGACATTTAGAATAATGATAATAATTATTTTTAAGACTTTTTCCTTAATTGTTTTTCTTGCAAATGCTATATATTTTAGCTAAATAATCAACTTAAAATTTTTAAGATTATGTAGTTTTTATATGTATTAATTTTACTATGAATAAGACATTTAGAATAATAATAATTATTATTTTTAAGATTTTTTCCTTAAAAAATAGGTGAGGCTAATTATATATTGTGATATGTTTTTGATGTTAACGTCTTAAAATATATATAAAAAATTAAACTGATTGTTCTTTATAAATCTTATATGAATTTAATCTCAGTTTTCTAAAATACTTTTAATACAATAATATAAAGAAAAAATGTGATTTTTTTTATTGAATTTTAGTAGTTGCATTTTTGCTATTTGTCAAATACATTATTCATCAAATAGTTAGAACATGCCAACAAACAATTACTATGTTGCTGTTAGGAATAAGTTTGAGTATGGAAGATGTAGATCGGGCAAGAGAAGACGCAAGAGAAGGAGATGAAGTCAAGAATGAAGAAGAAACTCTGGGTAAATGAAAACTCTCTCAATTAATTGTGTATTACAGCATATATGAGTTATTTATACATGGGTCTGTTAACATCTCAACAGATTTGTAATATTCTCAACTAACTCTAACTGATTTGCATATATGCCCTTGACAAATTGATCTTCAATTGATACTTCAACACCTTCCCTTGAACTAAATTGGAGTTTCCTTTAATTCAATTTGATCTGTTCTTGCATTCCTAGCTTGTCCCGTAACTTCAGAAAAGCTTCAAGCTTTATGGGTTTAGTCATAATGTCAGCCACCTGTTCATGTGTATTAATCTTATATGAATTTAATCTCCGTTTTCTAAAATACTTTTAATACAATAATATAAAGAAAAAATGTGATTTTTTTTGTGTGAATTTTAGTAGTTGCATTTTTGCTATTTGTCAAATACATTATTCATCAAATAGTTAGAACATGCCAACAAATAATTACTATGTTGCTGTTAGGAATAAGTTTGAGTATGGAAGATGTAGATCGGGCAAGAGAAGACGCAAGAGAAGGAGATGAAGTCAAGAATGAAGAAGAAACTCTGGGTAAATGAAAACTCTCTCAATTAATTGTGTATTACAGCATATATGAGTTATTTATACATGGGTCTGTTAACATCTCAACAGATTTGTAATATTCTCAACTAACTCTAACTGATTTGCATATATGCCCATGACAAATTGATCTTCGATTGATACGTCAACACCTTCCCTTGAACTAAATTGGAGTTTCCTTTAGTTCAATTTGATCTGTTCTTGCATTCCTAGCTTGTCCCGTAACTTCAGAAAAGCTTCAAGCTTTATGGGTTTAGTCATAATGTCAGCCACCTGTTCATGTGTATTACAATACACTAATTCTACCACACCATCCCGTGTTAGATCCCTTAGAAAATGAAATCTGACATCTATGTGTTTACTTCGACCATGCAATACTGAATTTTTAGAGAGCTTGATAGTAGAGTTATTGTCACAATAGATCACAGTACTAGTAGTTTGATTTTGGCCAAGTTTCCCCAGAATTCTTCTTAGCCAAACACCCTGGCATGCACAAGCTGCTGCTGCAATGAATTCTGCCTCAGTGGTAGACAATGTCACCACTGGTTGCTTCTTGGAAGACTAAGAAACAACTCCTATACCAACCATAAACACATACCCAAACGTGCTCTTTCTATCATCAAGATCTCCAGCATAGTCACTGTCTACAAAGCCCCTTAGTTGCCCTTCATCACCCCTTTTGTACACAATCCCCAGATCAGTAGTTCCCCTTAAGTATCTCAATATTCTTTTAGCAGTTTGAAGATGCATCTCTGTAGGATTTTCCATGTACCTGCTGACTAATCCAACTGCATACATAATGTCGGGTCTAGTGGCTGTAAGATACAACAAGCTTCCAACCAGCTGCTTGTATTCTGTGACATTTACATTTGTTGCATTATCCATGTTTCTCTTCAGTTTGCATCCTGGCACAATGGGTTTTTTCATAACATTGCATTGTTCCATCCCAAACCTCTCAAGCACCTCTTTAGCATATTTCTTTTGACAAATGAAGATGAAATCAGTAGTCTGCACTACTTCCACACCCAAAAAAATTTCATTCTTCCCAAATCTGACATTTCAAATTCTCTCATCATTGACTCTTTGAAGTCTTTAAACATCTCTTCATTGTTTCCTGTGAAGATGAGATCATCCACATATAGGCTTACAATCAATATCCTTCCCTCATCACTGTTTTTTATAAACAATGTGTGTTCACAGAAGCATTTTTTGAAACCTTGCTTGAGAAAGTATGTCTCAATCCTACTATACCATGCTCGAGGGGCTTGTTTAAGTCCATATAAGGCCTTCTTCAACCTATAAACCTTATGTTCCTCTCCCTGCACTTCATAGCCTTGAGGCTGATTCACAAAAACTGCTTCTGACAGTTCCCCATATAAAAAGGCACTCTTAACATCTTGCTGAAAGACATACCAGCCTTTATGAGCTGCAAGTGCTAATATTGTTCTAATTGTATCCAACCTAGCTACTGGTGCGAATACCTCTTTATAGTCAATCCCATGCCTTTGAGAATACCCCTTTGCAACAAGCCTAGCCTTGTGCTTATCCACCTTTCCTTCTTCATTGAATTTTGTCTTGAAAATTCACTTCACTCTTATTGTTAATGCTCCAGCTGGCAGGGTAGTTAATACACAAGTTCTGTTCCTTTCAATGGCCCTCATCTCTGCATCCATTGCTTCTCTCCATTCTTTACTTTTGTAAGCATCTTCAAAAGTAACTGGATCTTCAGCTGAAGTGAACATTGCAAGGTGATGTACTTCTTCCTCTTCTTCTTCTTTAGACAATTCTTCATTTGATACATAGTCTTTTAACCAAGTTGGTCTCCTTCTGCTCCTCTCTTGATTAACAACATTTTGTTGGATTTCTGCAGCTTCTTCAGGTTCTCTGATGGGTGACTAAAGACTCATGTCATGAACAGGTTCATCAACATTGTTATGATCATCAGCTATCCTTTCATTGGAATCACCCTCTTCACTACTACCTGTCCATTCTAGTTCATGCTGCTTTATTTCCTCTGCACTTCTGTCCAATTCCATTTTTCATCTTCAACACATATCACATCCCTGCTGGTTATTATTTTCCTCCCCACTGGATCATAAAGCCTGTAGGCTTTTGATTCTTCACTTATCCCCAACCATACACACTTGAAACTCTTGTCATCCAGTTTCTTCCTTAGATTATCAGATATATAGACATGAGCCACACACCCAAATACCCTAAAGTGGTCAACACAAGGCTTCAAGGTACTCCAAGCTTCTTCAGGGGTAACATGCTTTTCAGTAGTGGTAGTGGGACTCCTATTTATCACATGAATGGCCCAGTTAAGTGCCTCTGCCCAGAATTGCTTTGGTACTTCCTTTTCTGATAACATGCTTCGCACCATATTCATTATGGTGCGATTCTTCCTCTCTGCAACCCCATTCTGTTGTGGGGTATAGGCTGTGGTGAGCTGTCTTTTTATTCCATGCATGCTTTTCCCACTATTTGATGCTGGAGAGATAGAACCACAGATGTCTGCATGGACCAGCTGTAATCTCTTAGATGCTCTCCACATGCTTTTCTTTGGTAAAGTTTCCCTGTGTTGCTTCCCTATCATGCAGTCACTGCATACCCTTGATGATTCTTTGATTGTGGGCAGACCCTTTACCATCTCCATTTGGGACAATGTTCTCAGCCCTTTGAGACTTATGTGTCCATATCTACAATGCCATAGATGTGTGGTGTCTTCTACAGTAGTTTGCAGACAATGTGTTGCAGGGATACTTACAGTAATCTGTAAAGGAAACATCCTGTTGGATGACATCTGTGACTGCATAATCAAGCCTCTTTTAGGATGATAGACTTTACATGTGTTGTTTTTGATGATGACTGCCAAATTCTTCTCTTGTAGTTGGCCTATGCTTAGGAGGTTATTCTTCAAATCAGGTATGAAATAAACTTCAGTAAAAATTTGAGTTATTCCATTGATATGTGACTTGATATTCCCTTTTCCCATAGCCAATATCTATGAATGATCTCCAAGCTTCACAGTTTGTCTAAACTGGTCATCAAAGTCAAAGAAACATTTATTGTTGCTACACATGTGATTACTGCAGCCTGAGTCAAGAAACCAACTGATTTCTTCATTTTCTTGACTCAGCTTCTCATCTTCTGAAGCTTTTATTAGCATTTGTTCTTCTTTTCTTGCTAATTCTGTTTTCTGTCCATCTCCATAAACCATTAGCAACATCTCTTCTTCATCTTCTAATTCTGCTTGGTATGCATTTTTATCTATGTTAGGGCACTCATATTGGAAGTGTCCAAATCTTTGACAGCTATAGCACTGGATTCCAGACTTGTTGTAGGGTTGCCTGCCCCTTCCTCGACCTCTTCCCCTGAAGCCTCCACGAAATCTTTCTCTTCCATCAGTTTTGTACTCAAATCTTCTTCTAGTTTTCTCAGTGTTAATAACATTCAAGGCATGCTCTTCTTCCCTCTGCCCCTGCATTCTTTGTTCATGAACTAGAAGACTACTTTGAAGTTCATCTATGGACATGACAGAAGAGTCATTGGATTCCTCAATAGAGTAGACAACATAGTTGAATCTAGAGGTCATCGACCTCAAGATTTTCCCCACAATTACATTATGTTCTAGTTTTTCTCCATGCAGTTTCATGTTATTTGCAACAATTAAGGTTCTTGCAAAGTAGTCATTAACCTTTTCTCCTTCTTTCATTCCAAGAACTTCAAATTCCCTTCGCAATGCCTGTAATTGGGCACGTCTCACCTTAGTGGAGCATCGATACTTTAGTTTCATGGATTCTCAGATGTCCTTTGAAGTCTCCTTGTTGAATATAGTTTCAAGAATGGTCCTGTCAATTGATGCAAACAGGTAATTCTTGACTTTTAGATCTTTTAGTTTTTCTTCTTCAACTGTCTTTCTTTATGCCACAATTTGCACTTCTTCCCCTCTTTTTGCAGTGATGCCATGCTCTATTAAATTCCAGTATTCCTTAGACCTCAAGAAATTTTCCATGAGCATTACCCAATGATCATAATGCCCATCAAATCGTGGAATTGATGATTGCACATAGTTGCTTGATTCTGTTGCCATGAGTTGATCTTTCAGGTGCCTTTCTTTGTTGTAATTCTTCTCACTTTCTTTTTTATTCTCACTGCAATTTCTTGATACTTTCTTTTGTTTATTTTAGAGACAAGGCTCTGATACCATTTGTTAGGAATAAGTTTGAGTATGGAAGATGTAGATCGGGCAAGAGAAGACACAAGAGAAGGAGATGAAGTCAAGAATAAAGAAGAAACTCTGGGTAAATGAAAACTCTCTCAATTAATTGTGTATTACAACATATATGAGTTATTTATACATGGGTCTGTTAACATCTCAACAGATTTGTAATATTCTCAACTAACTCTAACTGATTTGCATATATGCCCATGACAAATTGATCTTCGATTGATACTTCAACAGTTGCAGGCAACAAATAATATATTTTTAGTCAATTTAATCAATTGTGGTTTTTCTATATAACAATTAAATTATTGCTCTGGTAATTAAAACAAAACTGTCAATCAAATTGTTTGTTGCGTAAAACAAATCACTCATCTGTGCAACAATTCATCGATTATAATTTTACTATTTGTTAATGACATTATTCATGAAACAACTAAAACATATACAATAATCAATCAGTATGTTACACGACGCACGTGGTTTATTGATTCCAATTGTACAATCTACCAATTAAATAATTAACAAATATTTTTAGCAATAACAACATTTAATCACATTTAGTTGTAAAAAAAACTCATTTCAAATATATTTTATTAATTACAATTTCACTCATTAAAATATTAAATTAACCAATTATAACACACATAAAATCAATTAATTTTTTATATAAAAAAAAAGTTCAACAGTGCACGTGCAAGTTAGCTCGTTATGTACAGTGAAGGCTGTGCTGCCGTTTAGGGCTGAAACTTGTGACCATAGGCATGTGACTTTAAAATCTGTAAGACACCAAAAAATAAAACAAAATCGAAAACCCCCATCTCTAAAACCCTTCCTTTCCGGTCTGTAAATATAACTCGAGCCGCCTCTGTCCTCCGTCTCCCTTATTTGTTCTCTCCTCGGAAAAATCATGGACAAAAACCTACTGGCCACCAGAATCGCCGCCGCGTCGGATAAGGTAACTTCCGTCTCCGTCTCGTTACCCATAAGCATACTGATTATGATTTTACTTCACCTAAGGCTAGCAATTTGCGGAGTTTGAGCTTGTTATGAAAGTAGTTTTTTCTTTTCTAATAAAAAGAAAATGTGAAACAGGTGCTTGTTGATGTAGTGAAGTTAGCTCAAAAGCAAGGAAGGAGAGGTAGTCAAGGAAGCTGGAAGCAGTTTTTAAATGTTTATGAGAGGAAGTTTGGGTCTGGCTTTAGTGATCCGGCCAGAAGGTCACGCGATTCACTCGTTGCGTTTCTTCAAACTTTTACTGATGACGATGGTTTGAAGGTGTGATTAATTTATTACCACTTCATTAAAATAGATGTTAATTGAATATTGAATTTTATCAATGTTTTTGTTTTCAGTTTGTTGATAATGTTATTCGGTCGCTTTCGAATTGTGAGATGTTGAAAGAAACTATGAAAGAAGCTCTGGACAATGAGTCACCTGAACAGGTATTGCCCATCAAGCAAGTGGTCTTATAGTTTTTAAATGTGTTTCTCTTTTTTCTTATGCGTAGATCTGTTTTAATCATGGCTTTACATTTGTGGCTTTGCAGAGGCTTGTTCGTTTAACTCTTGAACATCCACTTTACCTGCCAAAGTATGCACTTCCATCGTTTGAGAAGGTCTGCGATAATAGTTAAATGTTGTTGGAAATTGTGTGGCATAGCCAGTTTGGGTTTCTTTCTTTTTAACTTGTGGAAATGATGTAGCAGGGATGGGCAGTAACGAAGGTCCGGAAAAAGCCCAAGCTGCTAAGATGTAATAAAATGCTTGCTGTTGATTGTGAGATGGTTCTCTGTAAAGATGGTACTGATGCTTTAGTGAGGGTGTGTGTGGTGGATGAGAATTTAAAGGTATAAAAGATCCCATTTTGTTTCGGCTTTTGCATGTTTAGTATAATTTAATCCCTTCAGAGATATCTGTTTTGTTATCATTGAGGTCTAACTGAAATGTATATGACTAAGTCATAAAATATACATGATTATTTTGGCACCTTCAATACAGTAACTTGGACTTTATCCACTTAGGTGAAACTTGATGAATTAGTGAATCCATGCAAACCAGTTGAAGATTATAGAACTGAGATTACTGGAGTTACTGCCGAAATTTTGGATGGAGCTTCTTCTTCATTTGCAGATATACAGGTTTATTAGTGGTTGACCTATTATATCAGATTATCATTTGGTGCTCTTTGTCTGAAGGTAATTCGTGCATTTTACAGGTATCCATGAAGAAGTTATTATCGAGGGGAACTATTTTAGTGGGCCATAGTTTATATAATGACCTAGAAGGTATTATGTCGAGCTCTTTTTTTGTTGGGTAAATGATGATAGAACCTGATGTTCGAACTCGTGTTGCTATGTGGTCATATACATTGACACTCTCCCTTCTGCAATCTGTTTATTGCTGACAGCACTAAAGTTAGACCATGCAAGAGTGGTTGATACGTCATTTATTTTCAAAAGTTCAGATGGACGTTCACCTTCCTTAAATAATTTGTGTAAGGTAAGTTGCTTGCATGTATACATGCTTTTGTGATTTCTGTGATAAGATTTAAGAAATTGAACCATCATATATTCACCAGAAGGCAAAGAAAGCAACTGTCGGTGGTGGTTTGTAGATGCATGGCTGATTTTTCATCTGTTGTTGACAGACTGTGCTGGGCTATGAACTTCGCAAAGCAGGTGATCCACACAACTGCTTAGATGATGCATGTGCTGCAATGAAACTTGTTCTTGCTAAGATCGAGCGTGGAGTTGATAATTACATCCCATTGATTCAACCAGATGTAAAAATTGTGAGTTAGAATATATATTTGTTGTGCACCTCTAATTTTGATCGGCGTGATCATCAATAATTTATTTGTTTGTTTTGTGATTGTAGGTTCCAGAAACTGAAATGGCAAAGCTACTTCTCCACAAAATACCAGTTACTGTCCCCCGAGAAAAAATATGTGAACTGTTCCCTGCGAACTACACAATTGAAATCAAGGTCGAGTATATTCTGCATGCATTATTGTTTTTCTTTAGAAGATAATACCTGATTGTATTCAATAACTGATGAAGTTATTATCACATATGATAATGTGGTTGTAATTTTTCTTTATCTGCCACGATGTTTTCATTGTAAATTATAGGTTATAGGGCTGTTTATGATGTCTCTACTTCTCATCTTTATAGCAACTTCATTATGGTTGTCCATAGAGTTTCCATCTTACCATATCTTGACTTGATTAGCATTTGCCAGAAGAAATAGCCACCAAAGTAATGATGACGATGATGGTGATGAAAAATAGTTACTTATATGATTGTTCAGTGGAGACAATGCTAATCAATTTTAATCATGCATGTGAAAGTAGAGAAAAGAGTTCATTTTGATGTCTCCATATTTAACACATTTGAAGCAAACTTGAAGAAGCTATCAAAATTGTATGGATCTTGCAATATTGGTTTGAAAAGGAATCCACTATTTAGTGTAATACCTGTAAGAAAGAATTTGAATCATTGCATTCCTCTCAACCTTTACAATTTCAAATGAATTGACCTCAGACAGCCTTTCTTGGTTGAATCTCGGAATTATTAAATTTTGATTTATCGAGCTCATGCCCTTTTGTATGCATCCCCATACCTATTTTTTAACGTATGAATAATTTTGTGGCAGACACATAAGGTGATTCAAGGAGTGGGATATTCTGTGCTTGCCATCTTTAAGAATCCAGAAGAGGCATGCCAAGCATTTGAAAATTTGATTGGCAGCCTAGAAAAGGTATTTGCTAGTTACTGTGCCATATCTAAATATGTATACATATATTAGTTTACCGCTAGTTTTCACTTTGGAAGATAAGTTCTGTTCCAAACAGTTCATTCTTGATCCACTAAGTACAGAGCATCATGAACTATTATGCTCTGCAGTGGGATTCAATTTTCTGCTGCAACCTTGCCTTAAATATGCTTGAATGAGTGAATTCAAATTCTGTAAATATATGCACCTAATTTATGCGTGTTTGGGAGACTGCCCCCCAATTTTCCAAGTTCTGGATTTTTTGTATGCTGAATGGATCTCTTATTTCAGGATACTTCCGGCAGGCCACAGAAACTAGTAGCAATTCAACTTGACACAGGAAGATCTGCTGGCATTAGGGTTCGCAAAATGACAAATGATAATTTTCTTTCCCATGTTTCACAGAAAAAAAGACCTTTTGAGGGTGAGGATTCAGGTGATCCCAAGAAACTGAAGATAGACCATTGTGATGACCACTTGAAAGAGATTGAAAGACTGAAGCAAGATATAAAAACAAAGGATTTTGAAATGACCGCCCAGGATAAGATCATAACCGAGCTGAAAAGGAAATTGGAAGAAATGAAAAAGAAAAAGAAAAAGGAATGTTAAGAATTGTCAGACGAATTTTTAAGCCTGTTGCAGCTCACAAGGTAGTTAATCAACCTTGCTTGCTATTGACAAGGCTGCTAAAGAGAATAGATTACCAGGGCAAAAGAAATGCGATAGAGAAATCCTGGATTTTGCAGGGGCCCAAGGTAGATGTCACCAGGTAATAAATACCAAGGCGGATGTTATCTCCCCCTTTTTTTTTTTTTTTTTTTTCCAATTTCCCTTCAGATTTGATTCCCTGCCAATTAAATTTGTTGTTTATGTAGCTTTTAATATGCTTTTAGTTGCATAGAAAGGAGATGTTCAACCTGATTATGTTAAAAAAATCTAAAAGAACTGCGTTATTTCCTGTAGCTATCTTTGTTCGAACATTGTTTGTTTGTTTGTTTATTTTTATTTAATTTTATAACATGGTGTTTATTGACATTTAGTCCTTGTAATTTGTTCTTCATTTTTTACAGGACTACCATATCCATGATGCCATTTGGATGGTTCATGATTTTGTAGCACGCACGGGACTAAAGTTAAATAATAATAATAATAATAATAATAATAATAAAAACAGCCTTGTTATATGAAACAAAATCGGTATCTCAACTTATTTGTTAAATTTTTGTTCAAGGTGTTTTTGTTCAAGGTTAGTTTTTTTATTTTTTAGTTTGGGAATCAAGTGTTTTGTTTCAAGATTTTATTTTGTTTTTATTTCTGTTCTTAGTTTAAAAGAGGAGAAAGCTAATAGAAAATAGCAAATGAGAAAATCATTGGTTAGCTAAAGATTTACTGATAAATAAGATTGTTTTTACTGTCAATAATTTTATTTTGACAAAAAAAAGTTTTATTTTAATGTTTTTTAGCTTTAATCTTGTTTGAAAAAGTAGACGGGTCTCTGATACAAAGTGGAATAGAAAAATAAAATAAATGTATTTGGCTTCTTATTGAAATTAATAACAAAGTGACTATAAATAGGCATTACATAATGCATAATGAACTCGCTAACTCATGATTCTAGCACACAAACACCACTTTCTTAACCACTTGAGCAGATTTCTAAAGACTAGGTCTATTATGACTAAATCAACATAAAAAAAATAATTAAATAAAATAATGAAATAAATAAACAAACTTTAACACCATTTCTTAAACTGTAATCTGCAGATAACAGTTTAAAAGGAATCATCCTTCTGTAGTACTCGTAATTACTACTGATCGTGAACAAATTCCAAGTAAACCACGCAATTTCACAAATGTAGCAAGTTTAAGGGGTTTGGTGCGTATATCTGCAACTTGATCTTCACTTTTGCAATAAACTAGATTGATCGTGCCATCATTGTTGAGATCTCGCAAGAAATTGTATCTCACATCGATGTGTTTGCTTCTTCCGTGTAACACTAGATTTTTAGAGAGTTTGATTGCTGAGTTGTTACCACAAAATACTGTTGTAACTCCAATTTGCTGAAACTGTAGTTCTTCAAGGATTCTTCTTATCCAAATAGCTTGACAAGCACAGGCTGAGGAAGCAATGAATTCTGCTTCTGTAGTTGATAAAGTAACAATTTGTTGTTTTTTCGAAGACCATGAAACAACACCTATGCCCAACATAAAAACAAAACCTGAGGTGCTTCTCCTGTCATCTTGATCACCTGCATAATCGTTGTCAGTAAACCCAACCAACTCCATCTTTTCACCTTTCTTGTAGAACAACCCAAAATCCTTAGTTCCTTGCAAGTAGCGAAGGATCCTCTTGGCTGTTAGCAAATGCATTTTAGTTAGATTCTCCATATACCTACTGATTAGGCTTACAGAATACATAATGTCAGGTCTTGTCGTAGTTAAATACATTAAACTGCCAACAATTTGCTTGTAAAGTGTGTTGTCCACTTTCTTCCCTTCATGATCTTTGTTGAGCTTCAAATCGAATTCAGTTGGAGTGCAAACAGGATTGCAATCCTTCATCTGAAATCTTTCCAAAATATCATGCACATATTTCTTTTGAGAAATAAAGATACCATTAACAGATTGCATTACTTTATGCCAAGAAAGTAATGCATCAAACCAAGATCGGACATTTCAAATTCAATCATCATAGAACTTTTTGAAATCTTTAAACATATCAGCATCATTTCCAGTAAATAAAAGGTCATTGACATATAAGCAAACAATAAGCAATTTCCCCTCATCTCCAATTTTAACAAATAACGAATGCTCATATAGACATTTATGGAAGCCTTCTCTTAAGAAATAAGACTTAATGCGACTGTACCAAGCTCGTAGAGCTTGTTTTAATCCATAAGGAGCCTTTTTTAAGCGATATACTTTATGCTCATATCCAATCTTAATATGACCAAGGGGTTGATCAACAAATACTGCTCCTCCAAGTTTCCATGCAAGAATGCTGATTTGACATCCAGCTGGAAAATAGGCCACAAATTCTGTGCAGCCAATACAATTAGCAACTGAATTTTATCATATCTTGCAACAGGAGCAAAAACTTCTGTATAATCAATTCCATATTCTTGCTTGTACCCTTTAACTACCAATCTTGCCTTATACTTATCAACTTCACCATTTGCTGTTAATTTGATTTTGAATACCCATTTTATGCCAATGGATTTTTGTCCTTGTGGAAGATCAGTCAGCTCCCAAGTGTCATTTCTTTCGATGACATCAATCTCATCATCCATTGTTTTTCTCCATTTTTCTTCTTTGACAACACTTTCAAAGGATGTAGGATCACAATCTGCAAACAAAGCAAAATGGGTAATTGGATCTTCAATTCCAGTTACCTTACAGTCTTCCATCCAAGCAAGCCTCTTATGAATACAAGGACAAGATTGAGCTGCTGCAACAGGAGCTTCTGTCGTGGTTGGGAAATTTTCAGCAACTCCTATTGTTGACAAAATTTCAGCAGCTATTGTGTGAGTTTCTGAGCATGGCTGCTGCAAAATAGCTGTTGGTGATGGCCCCATTTCTGTATCCATTTCAAGAAAAGTATGTATAGGTTGTTGCCTATCCCAGTCCCAAGTTTTTACCTCATCAAAACAACATCGTGGCTGGTTATAATCCTTTTTGTGAGTGAATTGTACAATTTATAAGCTTTGGAACACTCACTCATGCCGAGAAACACACATTTTTTACCTTTATCATCTAGTTTCTTTCTCTTCTTATCTGGGACATGTGCATAGGCTATGCAACCAAAAATTCTGAAGTAATCAACAACAAGTTTCCTCCCACTCCAAGCTTCCTCAAGTGTTATGTTCTGAATAGAAAAAGTAGAACTTCTGTTCAGCACATGAATGCTCTAATTTACTGTCTCCGGCCAAAAATTCTTAGGAATTTTTCCTCTTGCTAGCAGACTCCTCACCATGTTGAGGATTGTTATGTTTTTCCTTTCGGATACACCATTCTGTTGTGATGTATAGCTAGCTGTGAGTTCCTTTCAATGCCATGCTCTCCACAAAAGGCTTCAAATTTCCTTGAACAATATTCTCCACCACGGTCTATTTGGAGGGTCTTAATGAGCTTTCCTGCTTTATTTTCCACTTAAGTTTTAAAGCTTTTAAACATATAAAAAGCTTCTGCCTTGTGCTGTAAAAAATAAACCCAAGTTTTTTGTGTAAAATCATCAATAAAGGTGATTAAGTATTTTCTTACCTCCATTTGAAGATGGATTAATCGGTTCACAAATATCAGAGTGTACTAGCTCGAGAGCATGCTTTGCTCTCCACGATTTGCCTTGAGGGAAATGAGAACGATGTTGTTTTCTAACAACACATTCTTCACAAATTTGAGAAGGAACGTCAATTTTTGGAAGTTCTTTCACCATATTTTTCTGTAGAAGTGTCTTTAGGCCACTAAATTCAAGTGGCCATAGCAAAATTGCCAAAGCCATGAAGAATTTTTTTATTTCAACCATTAAACAAGGCTAAGATGTCACAATTTCTAATGGAAACAACCTATTTGAACTCATTTTTACTACAACAATTGCCTCTCTCAAAGGATCATAAATTTCACATACACCATTCTGTATGGTTATCACATACCCCCTCTCTTGCAATTGACCAACACTCAATAAATTGCTTTTTAAGTTAGGAACATACAGGACATCAGAAATTGGTACAAAACCATTCTTGGTTTTAATCTCAATATCACTATTTCCCGTTGCATTCATAGTAGAGTTATCACCAAAGCTTATTGTAGAATTAAAATATTCATTTAAATAAATAAAAGAAGACTTACACCCACACATGTGATTGCTGCAACCCGTATCCACAAACCAAATTTCAAACCCCAGTTTTTGCTTCTACTCCTGAGTAGTCTCCACAGCAATTAATAAAGTTTCTTCTTCCCTTTGTTCGGCAAAATGAGATAGTTCACCTTTGTCATTAGGCATCCTGGCATAGCATTTGGAACGGTAATGCCCCAAATTGTGACATCTAAAACATTCAACCTTGGATTTGTCAACTAGTTGAATCCGTCCTCTGCCTCTGTTTTGTCCTTCAACTGCCCCTAAGTGTCCCCTTCCTTCTCCTCTGCCTTTGACAAAATTGTCAACAGCCCTGAAGTAGTTTTTGTAACCATCTCCTCTGTCTCGGCTCTCCCTGTCTCTGCCCGTCCCTTTGCATCTTCCTTGAAAATTTGTAGAATGTGAATAAGTTGCAGCTTTCAGGGCTTGCTCATTTGTATGTGAGCACCGAAGCATTTTTTGTTCATGAACAAGCATGGAGCTCTGCGGTTTATCAAGGGAGAGTTTTCAACATCTTTTGATTCTTTGATTGAACATGCCATATAATCAAATTTTGGTGCCAGTGAACGCAAAAGTTTTTCAACAATCACATTATCATCCATCTTCTCACCAAGAAACCTTATTATGTTGCATATCTCCATCGTCCTGGCACAGTAATTGGTGACTAGTTCCCCAATTTGCATTTGTGGAGTTTCAAAATCTCGACGTAGGGCTTGAAGTTGGGCACACTCCACCCTTGTAGATCCTTGATATTTTAGCTTCATGGAGTCCCATATATCTTTGGAAGTTTCTTTGCTAAGAATGGTTTCCAAGATGGGACGATCGATGGCCTAAAACAAGTAATTTTTTTGCCTTCAAAGCCTTAAGCTTTCTCCCTTCCAGCTCTGTCTTTTGAGCGTCTGTCAAGACTGCAGTCGGTGCAGGGGCATCAATTCCAGCTTCAACAATCAACCAATATTCTTTTTGTCAGTATATATGGTAAGCAAATCAGGCAAGCAAATCAAGCAAATCAACAATATATGGAAACTCAATTGTAACAGAATATCTTGTATTTATTATAGACTACAAATCAAGATTATTAGACTGTAAATTAGGATTATTACATGTATTTAGAGGACTGAATTCCTCATTGGAAAAAGGAATGATATTACAGAACAAATTTGATATTTGTGACATGGTATCAGAGCTTATTATTCTGATCTAGACATTCAATTTTCTTCAGTTTATAGACTGAATTTCATCAGTATTTTTTGGTGATATTTTTTGGTTTTCTACTATGTCTGGAGAGGTGTTTCTTACTCGATTCAATGGAAAAAACTATGCCAATTGGGAGTTTCAATTCAGAATGTTTGTTGAAGGGAAATAATTATGGGGGCATCTTGATGGATCATTACCAGCACCAGCATCAACTGATATAGAGAAGCTGAGTGCATGGACTACCAACGATGCAAAAATCATCTCTTGGATACTAGGGTCTGTTGAACCCCTTATGATAAACAATCTTCGATCGTTTGGCACAGGAAAGGAAATTTGGGATTACTTTCGACGCATCTATTCCCAGAACAATTCGGCTAAAAAATTTCAAGTCGAAATGGGAATTGCTAATTACAAACAAGGTAATCTTTCAATTGAACAATTCTACACTGGATTTCTGAATTTATGGAGTGAATATACTGGCATAATTTACTCTAAAGTACCAAAGGAGAGTTTAACGACACTTTACCTTGTTCATGCCGAGAGCCAGAGGGACCAATTTTTGATGAAACTCCAGCCAAAATTTGAGGCCGTGAGAGCTAGTCTGATCAATTGGAGTCCAGTACCCAATTTGGATGAATGCTTGGGGGAATTACTACGAGAAGAACTAAGACTCACAACTCAACACGAGTTGAATCAGGACACTGCCACCGAGATGAATGTGGCTTACATGGCACAGGGAAGGGGACGACGAGTTGACTCAGGATGACAGAGGAGTGTGGGTGTGCAGTGTTTTAATTGCAAGGAATTAGAGCATATCTCCAGAAATTGCAGCAAGAAAATCTGCAATTATTGTAAGAAAGAAGGGCATCTAATCAAGGAATGCCGTCTACGACCACAGAATCGAGGGTTAGGGTTTGGTGGTGGTCAAACGAATTTGGGTACTGCTTCCATGGCCGCTGCAGCTGTCTCATCGTCGACACCAGAACCTTCGTCGATGATGAACTCTTCATCAACAACCCTCATGCCGGAGATGATGCAGCAGATCAGCAGATGATTGTCTCTGCCCTCTCAGCATTTGGGTTCCAAGGTATGCAAGATAAATTCAATTCTGTGTTTTTGGCAAATAATAAGAATCACGGGTTGGCAGAGCAATCTGAAATTAATCACGGGTTGGCTGAGAAATCTGAAATTGATCACGGGTTGGCAATCAGGTCTCATGAAAAGAAATCTAAATTTAATTCAGATATAGTTCCGGTTAATGATAAATACTGGTTAATGGATTCCACAATGTCAAATCATATGACTAGCAGTGAAAATGAGTTGTATAATGTGCGAAAATATATGGGCAATCAGCATATACAGGTGGCAAATGGTGATAATCTTCCGATTTCATCAATTGGTAATTTGGGTTCTCATTTCAAAAATATTTTTGTGTCACCAAAATTATCCACAAGTTGAATCTCTGTTGGGTAAATGGTTGAAAATAACTGTAAAATCAATTTGATCATAATGGTTGTTGTGTGCAGGATCAAGTATCGGGGAAAGTGATCGCGAAGGGGCCTAAAGTGGGACGTTTATTTCCAATATAATTTTCTAATATTAATTCTTGTGCTTATTCTACTGTCATTAATAATCCTCATTTTTGGCATAAAAAGTTGGGGCATCCCAATTCTACTGTATTGACTCATCTTATGAAACATGGATATTTGTGGAAAATTTTTTCAATGGAATTTTTGGATTGTAGTTCTTGCAAATTGGGCAAAAGCAAAACATTATCATTTCCTTCGCATGGTAGTCGTGCTTCTAAATATTTTGACATTATACATACTGATGTGTGGGGAGTGAGTCCTGTTCTTTCTCATGCTCAGTATAAATATTTTGTCACATTTATTGATGACTTCAGTCGTTTCACTTGGATATATTTTCTCCGCTCTAAGGCTGATGTGTTCTCAACATTTCAAGCTTTTGTTGCATTTGTTGAAAATCAATTTTCTGCTCATATTAAAATTCTACGATCTAACTCTTGGGGGGGGGGGGGAATATGTGTCCAAAGAATTTCAGGACTATCTCAAAAACAAAGAAATTCTCTCTCAAAAATCTTTTCCTTACACTCCTCAACAAAATAGAGTTGCTGAGCGTAAGAATCGTCATCTTTTAGATGTTGTTCGCACCTTATTAATTGATTCTTCCGTACCTACTCGATTTTGGGTAGAAGCTTTGTCGACAGTCGTTCATCTAATTAATCGTTTGCCTTCCCAGGTTCTTAAATTTGCATCTCCATACTCTATTTTATTTGGTGTTCTTCCTGAGTATGATTCCCTTCATGTTTTTGGATGTGTTTGTTTTGTTCATTTACCCTCTACTGAACGAAATAAACTTTCAGCCCAAGCTGCTCGTTGTGCTTTCCTAGGATACAGTAATTCTCATAAAGGGTTTGTGTGTTATGACGCAAATGCTCATAAAATTCGTATCTCTCGAAATGTGATTTTCTTTGAAAATCAAAATTTTTTTCCTTCTTGTACTCCTACAAAATCCACTCCTATCCAACTTCCTACATTTGATGATGGTAGTACATCTTATGTCTTTGAACGTTTTAAGCCAGGAATTGTATATCAAAGACGTCATCCACCATCCACTTTACCCCTTCCGAACACGGAACCGACACCTGATCATGCTCCTCAACTAAGACGATTAACTCGATTTTCCCGTGCCCCCAACAGGTATGGATATTCAACAACTACTATTAATAGTACTTTTGTGCCTAAGACTTATGCTCAAGCTTCTACCCAAGACTGTTGGGCACAAGCAATGCAGGAGGAACTTCAGGCTCTTCAGGATAATCACACATGGGATATTGTCTCTTGTCCTCGTGGCACCAAACCTATTGGCTGCAAATGAGTATACATTGTCAAATTAAAACCTGATGGGTCTGTGGATCGGTACAAAGCACGGTTAGTTGCTCTTGGAAATTGTCAAGCATATGGAATTAATTATGAGGAGACATTTGCACCTGTCGCTAAAATGACGACCATACGAACTATTTTGGCAATTGCTGCTTCCAAAAGATGGTCACTTCGTCAAATGGATGTAAAAAATGCGTTTTTACATGGCAATCTAAAAGAAGAGATCTATATGACTCCTCCTCCCGGTATGTTTACTCACCCATCCGATAAAGTTTGTTGGTTGAAACGTTCACTGTATGGTCTAAAACAAGCACCCTGAGCATGGTTTGAAAAGTTCCGTACTACTCTGTTGGATCTGCAATTTATTCAGAGTCAATATGATTCCTCTCTATTTCTTCAGCATACTGCTACTGATATTGTTTCTCTTCTGGTATATGTGGATGATATTATTATCACAGGATCTGATATTTCAATCATTGAGAATTTGCAGCGTTCTCTTCACACTGCATTCCATATGAAGGATCTGGGAGAACTCCATTATTTTCTTGGCTTACAGGTGCACTCTATGACTAACGGAATATTTTTACATCAGCAAAAATACCCAGGAGATACTTATTTTGGCCGGTCTTGAATCAGGAAACAGTGTTCTTACACCTCTTGAGATTAATTTAAAACTTTGTTAAAATGATGGTGATTTATTGTCTGATCCTTCCATATACAGGCAATTGGTGGGCAATTTGAATTATTTAACCATTACTCGGCCAGATATTTCTTTTGCAGTACAACAAGTTAGTCAGTTTTTACATAATCCTCGTCAATCTCACTAGCTGCTGTCAAGAGAATTATTCGTTATCTTAAGGGCATATATGGAAGAGGGATATTTTTTCCTGCCGACAATTCCTTACAATTAACAGGTTATAGTGATGCAGATTGGGCAGGATGTATGGATACACGTCGATCTATTACGAGATTGTGTATGTTTCTTGGAAATGCTTTGATTTCATGGAAAAGCAAAAAGCAAGATCGTACTTCAAAATCTTCCACAGAATCTGAGTATCGAGCTATGTCCGTTGCATGTTCTGAAATTGTGTGGCTCCGGGGTTTGTTATAAGAACTCGGATTTCCTCAACATCATCCTACATCACTTCATGCTGATAACACGAGTGCTATTCAGATTCCCACTAATCCCGTGTTTCATGAAAGCACCAAACATATTGAGGTTGATTGTCACTATATTCGTGAAGCTCTTGATAATAATATTCTTACACTTCCTCATATTTCCACTGAGCATCAAACGGCTGATGTCTTTACGAAGGCTTTGTCTCGGCATCGACATCAACTCATGATTGACAAATTGATGCTTCTTGATCGACCAACATCAATTTGAGGGGGGATGTCAGTATATATGGTAAGCAAATCAGGCAAGCAAATCAAGCAAATCAACAATATATGGAAACTCAATTGTAACAGAATATCTTGTATTTATTATAGACTACAGACTATTAGACTGTAAATTAGGATTATTACATGTATTTAGAAGACTTAATTCCTCCTTGGTAAATGAATGATATTACAGAACAAATTTGATATTTGTGACACCTTTGACCAAAGGAAATTCTCCATTAACATGCTCCAATGGTCATAGTGACCATCAAAATGTGGGATAACTGCTTGCACAAAGGTTGATTCTATTGCCATCGATGCTCTCGTGATTTTGGTGGAGGAAGGTTGTGGCCGTGGCTGTGAGAAATTTAGATTTCTTAAATTTAGGGATTTTGACTCTCTCGTCTTGTCACAATTAGGAAGAATTAGGGATTTTAGGGATTTGGGTTTCTCTCATTTGCTCACAAACAAGATATGTAGGGATGTTAGGGTTCTCTATTCTGCTGATATAAAGAAATTAGGATTTTGGTATTTTTGGCTCTCTCTCGTCTGCTTATGAAAGGGATTTAGGGATTTTTGAGGTGTTTTAGGCTATGATACCACTGATACAAAATGGAATAGAAAAATAAAATAAATGTACTTGGCTGCTTACTGAAATTAATAACAAAGTGCCTATAAATAGGCATTACATAATGCATAATGAACCCACTAACCCATGATTCTAGCAACACAAACACCACTTTCTTAGCTACCTAAATAGATTTCTAAAGACTAAGTCCATTATGGCCAAATCAACATAAAACAAATAATTAAATAAAAAAATGAAATAAATAAATAAACTTTAACAGTCTCAAAGTTTTATTTTTGTAATTGATTTGATTTTGTATTGTATGGAAAATTTATCCTAGTTTAAAACCACAAATGATTTTTTTTAAGGCTTATAAAGGGTTTTAGGTGTTTTCAAATGAAAATCTTGTTAAAAAAACAGGTTTATAAAGTCTTGTTTATTTTAATATTATTTAGATATTTGGTGGTCGGAATCTAACTTTCTGAATGACACTTTGTCTACTACTCCAAGTTATAAGTCAATTATGTTTTTAAGAGAAAATGGTTAAACGACATATTATTTGCCTCAATATAGAAAAAAAAAATTCTCAGACATATGGGCCTGTTGAGATTGGAACTGAGATTTACAGCTTTTGTATTTCTGTATAATACTCTCTCCCTTTATTAATGAATTCCTTCGTTCTTTTATAGTGGCATTTACACAAACACTTAGCAACAGATGACTTGTAACTAACTACTAACCATTTGCTAACAGACTTCTATTACTGACTTGTTATAATTGATTTATCTTCCAACTAACTCTATGACATACCTAACAAATCCTCCTTTAAACTGATTTACCGCATCAGTAATCAGTTTAATGGCATTACACATACTCCCAAGTATTCCCTCAGTTTTACATATGCCTACAGTTTCAATGGTTTGGTCATAATATCAGCAACTTGATCTTGTGACTTGCAAAACTTGAGTTCCATTGCACCTTCTTTTGTTAAGTCTAGGAGAAAATGGTATCTTATAGCTATATGCTTACTTTTTCCATGCATTACCGGGTTCCTGGACAACTTTATTGTAGAACTGTTATCATAATATATCACACAACACTCTTGATTCCAGCTGAGATGATTAAGAATTCTTTGCAACCATATGGCTTGACAGGCACACAATGCAGCAAATATGAACTCAGCTTCGGTTGTAGACAATGTAACCACAACTTGCTTCTTAGAACTCCATGATACTGCTCCAGAACCCATCATAAAAACATAACCTGAAGTACTTTTTCTATCATCCATGTCTCCTGCATAATCACTATCAGAGTATGCAATCACACTTCCTGACCCTTCTCGTTTCTTGTAACAGATACCCAGCTCAGTGGTACCTCTAAGATATCTCAGGATCCTTTTTACTGCTAACATATGTAGTTCAGTTGGTTTCTCCATATATCTACTTACAAAGCTCATTACGTACATTAAATCAGGCCTTGTAACCGTTAGGTACATCAGACTGCCAATCATCTGTTTATACTGAGTAGGATCAACTTTACTCCCATCTTCATCCTTAGATAGCTTAAATCCAGGCACCATAGGAGTCTTTATTGCATTGCTGTTTTGCATTCCAAACTTCTGCAGTATTTCTTACGCGTATCCTCGCTGACTTATGTAGATTCCTTCCTCATTCTGAATTACTTCCACCCCTAGAAAGAATTTCATCCTCCCTAAATCAGACATGTCGAATTCTTTCTTCATAGAGCATTTAAATTCTTCCATTAGCAGTCTGTCATTGCCTGTGTAGATCACATCATCTACATAGATGCTCACAATCAATAGTTTTTCTCCTCCTTTAGATTTGGTGAACAAAGTATGTTCACTTGCACATTTCTCAAAGCCTTCCTTTAAGAAATATGTTTCTATTCTGCTATACAATACCCTTGGGGCTTGTCTCAACCCATATAGGGCTTTCTTCAGTTTCAGTACCTTTCCCTCATCTCCTTTCTTAACAAACCCTTTAGGTTGCTCTACATAAACATCTTCTTCTAGCTCACCATGCAAGAACGCACTTTTAACGTCCAATTGATATACATTCCATTCTTTTAGTGCTGTGAGTCCCAGAATCATGCGAATGGTGTCCCACCTAGCAACTGGTGCAAATACCTCTGTATAGTTGATGTCATGCTGTTGTGCATACCCTAAAGCCACTAGTCTCGCCTTATATTTATCTACCTCTCCTTTTTCATTAAGTTTCGTTTTATATATCCATTTCACTCCTATGGCTCTTGTTTCTGCTGGTAGTGTAGTCAAGTCCCATGTTTTGTTCTTCTCTATTGCCTGTATTTCGCATTCCATAGCCTTCTGCCATTCAGGAATCCCTTTTGCCTCCTCATATGTGTTGGGATCCCCACTCTCATAGTACATAGCCATAGTTTGATCTTCTTCATCTTCAGATAATTCCTCCCCTGTTACATGCTCATTCAGCCAAGTTGGCTTTTTTGAGATCCTCCTTTGTAGTCTGCCTGTTATAGAAGTATTTCTGTCACTCATAGTTTCTTGTGCATCTTCATTGTCTTCAATCTCTCTGTCAAGTCTATTAACTCCATTGACATCAATACCCGAGGATACTGTATCTGCATTATTACTTACTTCTCCAGTAGTTGCATTAGTATTTACCTCTTCAACAACTGCAATTTCTGGATTCGGATTCACTGGATTTTCTTCTTTGTCACTGTCTCCCCAGTCAAGTATCTTCTCTCCCATACTCAATTCATCTTTATTCCAGTCCCACTCTTCATTCTCATCAAATACCATATCTCTACTGATTACAATCTTCTTGGTGGCAGGATTGTACATCTTGTAAGCTTTTGACTCATAGGTTATGCCTAAGTGTACACACTTAGTGCTCTTATCATCAAGCTTTCTCCTCTTCTACTATGGACAGTGCACATACCCAATGCACCCAAATATTTTAAAATGCTCTTTCAATGGTTTGACACTACTCCAGGCTTCTTCAGGCGTCATGTCCCTTACTACAATGGTGGGACTTCTATTCAATATATATATTGCCCAAATAGTTGCCTCTGCCCAAAATTCCCTTGGGACTTTTTTCTCAACCAGCATGCTCCTTGTCATATTCATGATGCTCCTGTTCTTTCGCTCTGCAACCCCATTTTACTGTGGAGAGTATGTAGAGGTGAGTTGTCTATTTATTCCATTGTCCCTGCAAAATTCATAAAAGGCTTCTGAGGTAAACTCCCCTCCCTTGTCTGTCCTCAGCTCACAATTTTTTCCATCAATTTCTGTTTCAACCAGCCTTTTGTAATTCTTGAATGTATTCAATGCTTCTTATTTCTCTGACAGGAAATACACCCATGTCTTTCTTGAGAAGTCATCTATAAAGGTAATCAAATATTTCTTCCCACTGTTGGACTCAGGCGTCACAGGTCCACATATATTTGCATGTATCAGTTGCAGTTTTTGGGATGCTCTCCACTGACTTTGCTTGGGAAATGATTCCCTGTGTTGTTTTCCTTTCAAACAACCTTCACACACCTTTGCAGGAGCTTTTACCAAAGGTAAGCCTTTCACTATGTTCTTATAATGCAGGATTCTTAATCCTTTGTAACTTAGGTGACCCAATCGACTATGCCATAGTTTTGTTTCATTTCCAGTTACAGCCTTGAAGCATGCATGTTCATGTTTGGCAAAGCTCATAGAGGCTAATATAACAAACATGCGATTGGTGGTCATCTCACTTTGCATAATGAGACCTCTACTGAAATGGAACAATTTGCATATATTGTTCTGTATAAGTATGGCTAACCCTTTCTCTTGCAATTGCCCAATGCTCAGTATGTTATTTTTCAATTCCGGAATGTAGTATACTTAAGTAATTAATTGTATCACTCCTTTTATATTCATTCTAACACTTCCTCTCCCCATTACAGTCATTCTAGAATTGTTTTCTAATTTAACCGACTGCCTAAATTCTTCATCTAACCTTTCAAACCACATTTTATTTCCTGTCATGTGGTTACTACAACCCGAGTCTAAGAACCATATCTCATCTCTCTATGCTTGATGCAGCTCCACATGTGCCATGAGAAGTTGTTCCTCTTCTTCTTCCAATTCTGTGTAATTGGCCCCTTTCTCCCTGTAACAACCCGGTAAATTTTTTTTTTTTTTTTTTTATATATAAATATATTGTTCTATACGCAGGGTTCCTAGAATCAACGGGCCCGATCGCCCCTTAACATTTTTAACACCATTTACACGAGTAATATTTTAATTTAAAAGTGACACAACATGAGGCATAGTTTTATAATTTCATGATTTACGATATCATGCTTAAAATATATAACATAGACATGGTTTATATTCCCATCCTACAATAAGCCATCATAGTATTTACATAAAAGGGTCTAAAGAAAGTTAAACATTCATTACATTACTTCATACAAAATATTCATCTACACGATTCTTTGCAAAAGCAAGCTCCCATGTAACGGGCTCCTTAGACGTCTCGTGGGTATGGCATTCCTGCAACAGTATAAACACTTAAAAGAGAGAATTTACCTAGAGCTAATAATATTATTATTGATCGTTCAGTCTAACACTTGAAGCTTAATTTGTTTGTAATTATACCATTCTTTCCTAACAACTATAATCTTAGACCCGACCATCCCTTCGGGTGTCATTAGCCAAAGTTAATAAATCCTTATCCCGGCCATCCCTTCGGATGCCATCTGCCGAAACAAATCCTTAATTTGACCCGGCCATCCTTCGGATGCCATTAGCCGAAGCTAATCATTAGTTTGACCCGGCCATCCTTCGGATGCCATTAGCCGAAGCTAATCAATCTTTTATCCCGGCCATCCCTTCGGATGCCATTAGCCAAAGCTAATCATTCTTATATCCCGGCCATCCCTTCGGATGCCATTAGCCGAAGCTAATCAATCTTTTATCCCGGTCATCCCTTCGGATGCCATTAGCCGAAGCTAATCAATCCTTTATCGACATTCAATGTTTTCCCGTTTATGATTAATTCCATCACAATAGGGCAATATTCACATCACAGTTATTCCTTATACAACGAAAGAAAAAGAATGTAAGGTTCGCTTACCTGTTCCGCTAGTGGGTTGTGCTTGTCGTGACAATGATCCTATCCCAGCCGCACCACCTGCGACATCAAGGGTCATAATCAGTACTCTTGCATTTTCGGCCTACATCCGTTACTGTACTCATTTCAAAAGTTCATATTTTCATATGCCGCAAAATACACAATTCGGCACATATTTCTTCAACCGAATTCCAGTCCAAACACACATGCAAATCTTCAAAAAATACCCATGAATTTCAGCATAGATTTTCAATGCAACACACAAAATCTTCCATCATAAATCACAAGTTGAACCCATACATTTTTACTCGAAATCTTTCAACAAGTTTCAGCCAAATATACATCAATTCCAGCATAAAAACAGCATGCATTTCAGCCTATATATACATGAATTTCCAGCACATATCACATGAATTTTCAGCCTATAAACACATGAATTTCCAGCCAACACACACATATTTTCCAGCACCTAAACACATGAACTTTCAACCTATAAACACATGAATTTCCAGCCAACACACACATATTTTCCAGCACCTAAACACATGAACTTTCAGCCTATAAACACATGAATTTCCAGCCAACACACACATATTTTCCAGCACCTAAACACATGAATTTTCAGCCTATAAACACATGAATTTCCAGCCAAAACTCACAACTGAAATCATTTATTTCGGCATACAAAATCCTTCAATAATTTCAGCCGAAACACTCATGCAATTCTTAGTAAAATACACATCAATTTGGCAACAACGCACACCATACACATTTTAACAACCCCACCGAAACAATTTAATATGCCTTTATATTTGTTATTCTTTTATAACTTTGACATTAAAAATATCATTATAAACACCCATTTTCAAACATAACTTGTTTCTTTTTCCTTTAATGCATCTCACTACATCGTTTTGCGACCTCTCACCTCTTTTCCCCTTTTTTTTCAAACTGTCAGCAGAGGTCGGATTTTGACCTCTGCCCAGATTTTTCCCCATAACTGGAGTTATAGAACTCCGTTTTGTACAAAATTTATCTTGTTAGAAAGATAACATATAGAGCTACAACTCTTATGAAGGGAATAGAACCCAGTTCTGTCCCCAAGATTTACTAAATGTATCTCAAATGTGACAGACCTGCTGATTCTGCAGAATTCGTCCTGCACAGTCACGTTTTGGTGGCCCTTAACTAGAGTTATAAAATTCCAAATCAAGTGAAACAAGTTTCCTTGGATAGTAGACATCCAGAAATACAACTCCTATGAAGGAACCCGACCCTAATTCTTTTGTTTTACCACTCAAATTCTCTCCCAAAGTCACAACATGAATCTGTCCAGTTGTTAATTTCTGCTACTCATGCATTTGGCCGAAAATTGGCCTTGGGAAACAAGACTTCCCTCATTCTTTTCATGCTCAACCATTCATTACACAACATTCACATCCTATTTCATGCCACATCCATCAATTATACACAATTTCACATTTCCCCCAAATTTTATTCAAGAACTCTAACCCAAAATTCATAAAGAAAAGTCATGCAACTTAGCCATAAGGTAATAAAGTAAAGAATCTATTAAATGCATAAAAGAAACACCATACCAAGAGGGGTTCAAGATCCTAATAGCTTGTGGAATCAAAATATCCTCCTCTCCTTTCTTTCTTTCCTTCAAGTGTCGGCCAAGACACTCCTTCTTTTCTTCCACTTTCTTTTTCCAATAATGCTCCCAATCCTTGGGTTTTTTTGATGTTTGAAGGTTTTAGTAACTCTCAATCTCACTTTATTTCGAAATTCCTCCTTAATTTAGCAAGAAAATCCCACAATCTCCTTCTCTTTCTCCCTCACCATTGCTGGAAATGAGAAAAAGAGGGGTATTTATACTCCTCAATTTCTCTTAGTGCACTAAGGCCCCCCAAAATCTTTAAATGTTTTCTTTTTACCCCACCACTTCTCTTCTTATAATTTAAATCATAAACATTTCATTTATTCAATTTCACCCCTCTCCCAACTTGTTTATTCATCTTTTAATTTATTCCTTGAGTTTTTGTAAGTTCAACTCGTTGCAAATTTATTACGGAATATTGACGTTGGTCGTATCCCATTACGATTTTCTGCCCTGTCACGAAAATCGGCAACGACAAACTAAGTCAACCTTAATATATATATATATATATTATATATATATATTTTTTTTTCTTGGGTGTTTACATTCTCCCCCCCTTTAATATGAATTTTGCCCTCGAAATTTAAGGGTTTCACACTCCGTACCTGGTAGCTTGACGTGATGAAAATGCATGTGGGTTTATTGGAATATCAGGAACACACCTTGAATTGTGAAAGGGAAGTTCTCCTGAGACTCCAAAAAGCCCAGAACACCCTTTTTGTCCATGCATGCTTGAGAAACTTGTCTCCAAGACAAGGAGATCGAACCTGCAACAACAATTGAAGAGCATAACCATCAACAGGAAATGTGTAACACACCACTTATACGCATGTACATTTGGTTCAAATGGACCAAGGGCATCCACCCAAAGAAAACCAGTCCCATTAGCATCCGCTAACCATAAATTCTATAAAATAGGTCTAAAGGAAGGCAAATTCAAACACCATTAAGAGCTCTTTGCATACTACATGTGTTTCACAGAACCAGACCTTACATTTTTACCAGGGAGACATGCATGTGTGAGCATATAGGTGGCCATTCAGAGCTGCACGTGCATTCAGACAACCAGAACTGTCTTTATGTTACTATTTAACTCTCTTTTTTTTTTTTTTTTTGTACCTGTCTCCAAGACACCACAGTAAAATTCTTTCTCTCATCATTAGATGACAATACCACTTTCTGGACCATGCCCCTTTCTGTGTGCTTTAACTTTACCCTGTGATCTGTCCTAGATTCTGCACATTTCCCTATCACAATATCACCACTTTGCATATTTGCACCAATAAAAGAAAATCCATCATCATCAAGGCTGTCAACCCGTCCAATTTTGCTTTGTATTTTCCCAAAAGTAATAGAATCCTCAGACTTCCGCCTCCTCAGACTTCCGCCTCTTGTCGGTTAGCTCCTTGTTATCCACTTCCGCCTTGTAGCTTCTAATGTGTTCAAAGCAAAACATACTACGTCCTAAAAAAGCACGCTTCATTACCAATGCATCTTCTTGGTTGTAACCCAGATGAACATTGACTGCCACAATAACATTCTGACTATTTTCAACTCTGGCTTTGGTAGCACTGCATTATGACCAAATGAGTATTCAGGTTTACCGAGACAATCAGAAATCATTGTCCGAAATAAAGGCCTTTGGGGGTAATGCAATTGGTGAGACAAGGTGTCAACTCTGATGTTGGGATTTGTTGTGGAAAACCCAATGGCCTGTTGAGAATGTTTTTTGAGCTTGGTACAGGACCCTACGTGCATGATCATGATTAGCAAAGGGAATAATTCCACAACTCGAACCTAACAAAAGGACATGTCAAGTTCACAGTGTGTATACTTCATAGATTGCTTCCCCGCAATATCCTTTAAAAAAAATCTGATGCCCCATGCAGTATAACAGTCCTCTTCCTCTTCAGTGCCAATAAACTCAATAATCCCCTTGTCCCGAAGAGATGCGAAGATGTAATTCCCCCCTTTAAATGCTTTAATTTTATCCAAGTTCTCAATAACTATAAGAGGGCGTAAGATCCTTCCAGCATCAGAAATATGCGCGCTTCTCTCTGTTGTTCATCCCTTTCTGATTTCCACCTGATAGGGCAATTTTCTCCTGTGTCGTATGCTTCTTAGCTCGCCAACAACAAACAAGAATCTTCGCAAACTCCAACCCATTCGCCATTTAGAAACACTTTATGCTTCCCATCCAGTTTTGTATAAGTATCATCACTCAGTTTCTCCATCCCACTATCAAACAATTCATCAACTAGAGACTCTGATATATTGGTACTGACAACTCCAGTGACAGCCAAATATTTTTTTTTATTGTTTTTTATTGTTTTACAAGGCCGCAGTTTTCACCATCTGGGTAAAGAGAAAGCATACCCTACCCCAATGAGAAGAGTGCGGGTATCTGGCATGTCCAACCTTTCTCGTGTACAGGACTTGCCGCCTTGTTTTCCGCAAATCTATCATTGTTTGCAGTGGATTTGCACGTCCAAGATTTCCCACAACTCCGTAAACCCTTCCCATCCACTTGAAAGGATGACACCATGCCCCAGTGCTCTCGTCAAACCATTGGTCACTATTGAAGCATCTAATTAGTGTTCACTTGGGTGCACATCACGGTCTCCATATAGGTCTCTCTGCAAAGCCTTGGTCATGCACCTCAGTGCATGTGAAACATGCACTTTTTGCTCTCGTTCAAGCAACTCGATAGCCAACTTGAACCTCTTGTTTTCTAAAACTATCCCTATTGTCACATTTCCTGTGGCCAGTATAGGCCTCCAAAAGACACTTCACCATATATCCAAGAAAACGAGCCTTGTGCCTGCGGCTATTTACCCTAGGAACAGATATGCACTAATGGCGTCTTCAATAGATTCTTTTGGTGGGAAATATGATCTTTCTTAACATTATATCCACAAAATCAAGTGCTTTGTTCTCCCTACGAAAATGCTCGTATTTCTCATTAGCATCATGAATTTAGGCAAAGAAAATATTCACAATGCTGGCATTATTGCTGGCATAATCAATCAAATCTATCACTTCATTGTCTGACCTTACACCAAGGGCAAAAATAATGTCCATATCGGGATCTCTATCGACAAGAAGTACACACAGAGGCCTTTCTTTTCTCCTCTAATGTATTCCAATTTAGTGAGCTCCACTAGTCTAACAATCAAATTGTTCCTCTTAACTTCAAAATTGTATGAAACAGTCCAGTCCTGACTATTTGAAATCCAACAACTTTGCTCTTGTGCAATGAACACCTTTTCAATGCCTTTGATAAAAATATAGCCTCCTTGATCAAAATCACAATTCCCCCCCTTTTTAACCGTTGTCAGCTAGCAAGGTAAGACTTCACCATAACAGGCATCCTTCTAATAATGATTTCCCTGTTTTCAGTATGTACAACATTCTTTTTGAACAACTTTGTCTATCCCTGTTTTGCACTTGTCACTTCTACCAACAGTTTGTGTGTATACCTGAAAAACATATTATGCTCGGCATCACTTGAAGTACCACCCCAAAAGCTTGGTCGATTAAGGGCGACCTTTCCAAGTCTAACTGATGCACGTCTGCATTCACCATCTTTCTGCTTGGATGTATCGTTTACAGGCTCAACAGCAACTTCACCAGATGAATCAAAGATCCTCTGGAGTCCACTGTTGATAAAAGCATTACATGAGTTGATTTGGTGACTGATGAGACCATACTCGCCAAAAAGACAAAGACGCTGCCTTCTTACAGAAACTTTGCATAGTTTCTCTCCCCAATTCATTTAAGTTAGTTGTGTCCATTAAATCCTCGTCCATCTCCAGGTCATCAACTTCACCCTTACTACTTGGACCCACCTCCTCCATATAATCTGACGATGCACCCCGCTAATTTAAAATATTGAACCCTAAAAAAAAACCTTCTTTTCTTGATCAAAATTTGAACCTTTTGGCCTTGAAATGAGTGAAAATATATCCTTTACACAACGCCAGTGTTGGAATTTCTGAGGGTTTTCGGGTTTTGATCAAGCATGAGTTCTCAGAGAAAAATGTTTTCCCCCTGTAAGATTTTGGATAATATCATCGGAGCATAAGATGCCGTATCATCTAAGGGATCTTCGTCTTGCCAACCTTGGGCACCTTGGTTCCCGCCCCTCCTTTCGAAGGAGGGCGGTTTCATTCGTGTCCCTTGTTGGTTGCGTACCATCATGAAATTCATCATAGCAATGTAATCATCATTGATCCTCAAGATCAAGACCAGGTGCTCTGATACCAACTGTAACAACCCGGTAAATTTTTTTTTTTTTTTTTATATAAATATATTGTTCTATACGCAGGGTTCCTAGAATCAACGGGCCCGATCGCCCCTTAACATTTTTAACACCATTTACACGAGTAATATTTTAATTTAAAAGTGACACAACATGAGGCATAGTTTTATAATTTCATGATTTACGATATCATGCTTAAAATATATAACATAGACATGGTTTATATTCCCATCCTACAATAAGCCATCATAGTATTTACATAAAAGGGTCTAAAGAAAGTTAAACATTCATTACATTACTTCATACAAAATATTCATCTACACGATTCTTTGCAAAAGCAAGCTCCCATGTAACGAGCTCCTTAGACGTCTCGTGGGTATGGCATTCCTGCAACAGTATAAACACTTAAAAGAGAGAATTTACCTAGAGCTAATAATATTATTATTGATCGTTCAGTCTAACACTTGAAGCTTAATTTGTTTGTAATTATACCATTCTTTCCTAACAACTATAATCTTAGACCCGACCATCCCTTCGGGTGTCATTAGCCAAAGTTAATAAATCCTTATCCTGGCCATCCCTTCGGATGCCATCTACCGAAACAAATCCTTAATTTGACCCGGCCATCCTTCGGATGCCATTAGCCGAAGCTAATCATTAGTTTGACCCGGCCATCCTTCGGATGCCATTAGCCGAAGCTAATCAATCTTTTATCCCGGCCATCCCTTCGGATGCTATTAGCCAAAGCTAATCATTCTTATATCCCGGCCATCCCTTCGGATGCCATTAGCCGAAGCTAATCAATCTTTTATCCCGGTCATCCCTTCGGATGCCATTAGCCGAAGCTAATCAATCTTTTATCCCGGTCATCCCTTCGGATGCCATTAGCCGAAGCTAATCAATCCTTTATCGACATTCAATGTTTTCCCGTTTATGATTAATTCCATCACAATAGGGCAATATTCACATCACAGTTATTCCTTATACAACGAAAGAAAAAGAATGTAAGGTTCGCTTACCTGTTCCGCTAGTGGGTTGTGCTTGTCGTGACAATGATCCTATCCCAGCCGCACCACCTGCGACATCAAGGGTCATAATCAGTACTCTTGCATTTTCGGCCTACATCCGTTACTGTACTCATTTCAAAAGTTCATATTTTCATATGCCGCAAAATACACAATTCGGCACATATTTCTTCAACCGAATTCCAGTCCAAACACACATGCAAATCTTCAAAAAATACCCATGAATTTCAGCATAGATTTTCAATGCAACACACAAAATCTTCCATCATAAATCACAAGTTGAACCCATACATTTTTACTCGAAATCTTTCAACAAGTTTCAGCCAAATATACATCAATTCCAGCATAAAAACAGCATGCATTTCAGCCTATATATACATGAATTTCCAGCACATATCACATGAATTTTCAGCCTATAAACACATGAATTTCCAGCCAACACACACATATTTTCCAGCACCTAAACACATGAACTTTCAACCTATAAACACATGAATTTCCAGCCAACACACACATATTTTCCAGCACCTAAACACATGAACTTTCAGCCTATAAACACATGAATTTCCAGCCAACACACACATATTTTCCAGCACCTAAACACATGAATTTTCAGCCTATAAACACATGAATTTCCAGCCAAAACTCACAACTGAAATCATTTATTTCGGCATACAAAATCCTTCAATAATTTCAGCCGAAACACTCATGCAATTCTTAGTAAAATACACATCAATTTGGCAACAACGCACACCATACACATTTTAACAACCCCACCGAAACAATTTAATATGCCTTTATATTTGTTATTCTTTTATAACTTTGACATTAAAAATATCATTATAAACACCCATTTTCAAACATAACTTGTTTCTTTTTCCTTTAATGCATCTCACTACATCGTTTTGCGACCTCTCACCTCTTTTCCCCTTTTTTTTCAAACTGTCAGCAGAGGTCGGATTTTGACCTCTGCCCAGATTTTTCCCCATAACTGGAGTTATAGAACTCCGTTTTGTACAAAATTTATCTTGTTAGAAAGATAACATATAGAGCTACAACTCTTATGAAGGGAATAGAACCCAGTTCTGTCCCCAAGATTTACTAAATGTATCTCAAATGTGACAGACCTGCTGATTCTGCAGAATTCGTCCTGCACAGTCACGTTTTGGTGGCCCTTAACTAGAGTTATAAAATTCCAAATCAAGTGAAACAAGTTTCCTTGGATAGTAGACATCCAGAACTACAACTCCTATGAAGGAACCCGACCCTAATTCTTTTGTTTTACCACTCAAATTCTCTCCCAAAGTCACAACATGAATCTGTCCAGTTGTTAATTTCTGCTACTCATGCATTTGGCCGAAAATTGGCCTTGGGAAACAAGACTTCCCTCATTCTTTTCATGCTCAACCATTCATTACACAACCTTCACATCCTATTTCATGCCACATCCATCAATTATACACAATTTCACATTTCCCCCAAATTTTATTCAAGAACCCTAACCCAAAATTCATAAAGAAAAGTCATGCAACTTAGCCATAAGGTAATAAAGTAAAGAATCTATTAAATGCATAAAAGAAACACCATACCAAGAGGGGTTCAAGATCCTAATAGCTTGTTGAATCAAAATATCCTCCTCTCCTTTCTTTCTTTCCTTCAAGTGTCGGCCAAGACACTCCTTCTTTTCTTCCACTTTCTTTTTCCAATAATGCTCCCAATCCTTGGGTTTTTTTGATGTTTGAAGGTTTTAGTAACTCTCAATCTCACTTTATTTCGAAATTCCTCCTTAATTTAGCAAGAAAATCCCACAATCTCCTTCTCTTTCTCCCTCACCATTGCTGGAAATGAGAAAAAGAGGGGTATTTATACTCCTCAATTTCTCTTAGTGCACTAAAGCCCCCCAAAATCTTTAAATGTTTTCTTTTTACCCCACCACTTCTCTTCTTATAATTTAAATCATAAACATTTCATTTATTCAATTTCACCCCTCTCCCAACTTGTTTATTCATCTTTTAATTTATTCCTTGAGTTTTTGTAAGTTCAACTCGTTGCAAATTTATTACGGAATATTGACGTTGGTCGTATCCCATTACGATTTTCTGCCCTGTCACGAAAATCGGCAACGACAAACTAAGTCAACCTTAATATATATATATATTATATATATATTTTTTTTTTCTTGGGTGTTTACACTCCCAATCAGGGCATTCATATTGAAAATGCCCTAACTTGTGGCATTTATAACACTCAATCAATTCCCTGTTAAACTGTTGTTTGTCTCTTCCCCTTCCCTTGCCTTGAAATCCTCTGAAGCCACCTCTACCTCTTCCTCTTGGTGTTCTATCATCATGAACAACTTTAAGTGCTTAATCCTCTTCCTTGTATTCTTGCATTCTTTGCTCATACACCAGGAGGTTGCCATGAAGTTCGTCAATGCTCATTGTGTCCAGGTCATTTGATTCTTCGATTGAACATGTGACATAGTTGTATTTCGAGGTCATGGATCTCAAAAATTTTCCTACCACAACACTCTGTTGCATCTACTCTCTCTGGGCTTTCATTTTGTTGACTACAGTTAGTGTTCTGGACACATATTTATCCACCTTTTCTCCCTCCTTCATACCTAATAGTTCAAATTCCTTTCACAGAGCTTGCAATTGTGATCTTCTGACCTTTGTTGAGCCTTGAAATTTTTGTTTCATGGAGTCCCAAATTGCCTTTGCGCTTTCTTTGTCAAGAATTGTCTCCATGATTTCTCTGTCAATTACTTGAAAAAGAAAGTTCTTGATTCGCAAATCTTTGAGTTTGGCTTCTTCTATTATTTTCTTATGGCCTTCACTGGTAGTTATTCCTTGAGTTTCTGTGGGAACCCTTTTCTCTATTAATTGCCACATTTCTTTGCTTCGCAAGAAATTCTCCATCATCATCGACCAGTGGTCGTAGTGCCCAACGAACTTGGATATGGATGCTTGCACAAATTGCTCTGAGTTTCTTGACATTTCTTGGCAGGGGTATACTTCTGTGTTTTCTTTTCTTTTCTCTTCTTCTTTTTCTTCTCTCTCACTCCATGTTTCCATGGGTTTCTTTCCTCACAATCACTTTGTGTTTCCCTTTCTTTTCCCCTTAATCAGACCCCTCTTTCGGCGGCTCTGATACCAATTGTTGAGATTGGAACTGAGATTTACAGCTTTTGTGTTTCTGTATAATACTCTCTCCCTTTATTAATGAATTCCTTTGTTCTTTTATAGTGACATTTACACAAACACTTAGCAACAGACTTCTATTACTGATTTGTTACAATTGATTTATCTTCCAACTAACTCTATGACATACCTAACAGGGCCTGTGTTTTTAGCCGAGACATACTTAAGCATGGGTTTCTTGCCAAGTGCAAAAACATCTGACCTCTTTTTTTTTTGTTATGTTTTCTCTTTCAATTTTTTGTTTAAAACTTGTTTCTTTCTGTGATTTTTTTAATTTGCAATATTTTTTCATTCTAAATTTTGATTAAAACCCCATTGTTAATAAATAAATTAAATAAATTAGATTTTAAAAGACAATATTATTAAACCTGACAATGACCAAGACTACGTGTTAGGTGGGTAGCCCATTTTATAAGAAAAATGTTGGATCTACGTCTTTTTGTTTAAGCAAATTGAGTTTTAGTTCAGTTGATCGAGTCAGCTGAGCCACACCTTCAATCTTGGATGCACCTAAAGCATCATTATGCTAATGTTAATAAAGAAATTAAACGATAACATCTACAATTTGTTTTAGTCAATCTTAGTTATAAACTTTAAATTTACAATCATAATTTTTCTTACCTGTAAAAAACACGTTGGAAACGGAATGTGATCTGTAGCAAAATGCGAGCCAGATAACTAACCGGATATATGCTGTTCGGACAGGAGATGCTTCATGTTTTTATATAAAGATATAATGTTTGTTTGGGAGTATAATTAAGATTGTTTTTTAAAATATTTTTTTGTTTAGAAATGTATTAAAATGATATTTTTTTTATTCTTTAAAAATTATTTTGGACATCAACATGTAAAAATAATCTACAAACACTAAAAAAAAATAATTTAAAAATAAAAAATATTTAATTTTTTAAAAATATTTTTAAAACACAATGACAAACATGATTATAGATGAGACAAGGAGGCAGCGTTTATTTGGTTCATGGACAAGACAATCTCACTCAATATGTTTGGCCAAGGGGTGGTAAAACAGTAAAACACCACTTACAGCACCGAAAAAAATATAAAATATTTTATTTTAATATATTTTTAAATAAAAAATATTTTAAAAAATAGTTTTTATTGCATTTTAAAAACAATTGCTTATTGATGTTTGCTATGCTGCCGGACAAGGCACAACAAATATCTATTTGCCTCTATACGTCTTTCTTGCTCATCTATTCTGTTAAATATTTTTAAGTGGTTTTAGTTTTTCCACAAGATGAGAAAAAAATAGTTTAAAGTAAAATAAGCATACATTCATCCTCGTATTTTCTTATTTGAATTAAATTTAAAATTATAGGGACAATTTTTTTATTTTACTAAATTATGAGTGTTTTATATTTTCAATAAATTCAGTTCATCCCCTTTAAAATATACAATAATTTTAAATTGAAAAAGGCATGATAAAGTTTATACATGAAAAATCACGTAAAACAAATCTAGTAGAACACACAAAATTGATTGCAAATCCAATAGAGGGAAGTCTTTTTTTATTATTTTAAAAAAAATCTATTTCCGGAGAGAAAAAGAGAAAAAAAATCTTATGTGAAAGAAGAAGAGGACTTTCTACTCCTAACCTAATGGAGTAACTTGGAAGAATTTTATTTTGATAATCAATACTCTAAAATGCTTTAAAAATATAAGCTAATAAATACATAGAAAATCAAATTAAAAAATAACAAATATAAGGGAATCTATAAACTAAAGGATTTTATATATATTAAACTCAAGTGATTGAATTGGTTGCTAAGGAGACATGTTATCTTTGTCAACTTCTTATATTCAAACTTGGGGATTAATTGACAAATTTATTAATTTCTCTAAAAAAACCCAAACTAATACGAGGAGTGGTTTCGGTAGATAAACAAGCTAATTGTAAAGATATTCCTTAATGTCCAATGGATTTGTTTTTACAATAAACTTGGGGACGTGTAGAACCATTATTGGTGTGTGGACTCAAAAATATATATAGGAACATAAATTTTATTAAAAATATTCACCTTGTAGAGAGTGAAGTAATAATAAATATAGTTATTTTCTCTTGTAGTAACTTTTAAAAAAAAATTAGAGTGAAGTAATGAAAAATTATTGAGGAGAAAGGAATTGGATCTGTCGTTGGGGGACGAGATATAGTGATGAGGGCCAGAAAAAATGGGGTAAAAAATGCATATATTACCACCAGTACTCTCGTTCATATTTTCGTGCTCTTAAACTTTGAAGCATGTCCTCCTTGCAAGCCCCCATGGAGGCCAAAGGAGAAGAGGCGTAAAGTTTGAAAGACTGCTTCTTGACTTGATTAGTTCTGCTTACTGGCGAAACGCCAGTAGATTATAAGCATGCAGTTTGGAAAAAAAACATGAAATTCCTTTTTATGAATCAATAAATTAACTTCAAGAATTGAATATGTATTGGCCACCTCATGATGCATTCGTCAAGCAGTATCAAATGCCTTCAAACATAATTGAGTAAGGAAACAGAAGTCAAACTGCAGGAAAATGGTATAACTTTCAGGGTTAATGACATAACATATTGAGGGAACGAAAACAATGAATTCAATAAACTTATCTTACTTGCGATTATGCATATCCTCACAATTTACTCACGTGAGGGGTACACCTTAAACATGTCACTCGCTTTCATCGTCTTCATCTCCGAAAGTGAAAACCGATGCATCAGCAGCGATTGCTTTAATGTCACTGGCTCCTCCAGAGTTGAGGTGATGAATCTCGATGTCGGAGGCAGGGTTCCCAGCCCCACCAGCAGCTGGTTCCTTAGAAGCATTTATCTGTGAAGGTTCATGACTTCTGAGTGACAGTTGCTCAGCAACTTGTGTTAAGTTCCTCATTTGTTCTGTTGTGGTGTTAGATGCATGACCAGGTTGGGAAAGTCCAGTTCCAGAAGCAGCTTGAGCTTGCCTGCTCTTTGAAACCCCAGTTTCCTCTCCCTCACTGTCTGAGAATACATCATCATTCTCAGCCATGTCACTTCGGTTGGAATGGCCTGCAACTCCACCATCTGTGGCTGCAACATGACCTGAGCTACTAACATCAGATCCCTTGCGGGCCGAATCAACTTTAGACCTTGCAGGTAAAGTTCCATCATAGTCTATCATCACAACTTCAACCTGGAAACCTGGAGAGGGCAGTTTTCTCTGCAATGAAGAGCGAGAAAACCATCAAAAGCAAGTCTAAGAAATAGAGGAAGAGATCTATCTCTTGTTGAATGATGTAACAACTAAATACAAAAACCAGAAAGATTGAATTATTAAATACCTTGTCAAAACCATCAAGATCAGAGCCATTTAAAATTTTTCGATTCTCTGTCATCGATGTATTTATCCAACTGAATCGTCAAAAATGAAAAGATTAATCCTCGAGAACTGGAGTTACAAATAACAAAGCTATATGGAAGCAAATGGGACCCATAAACATCAATGACAAGAAAAGATTTATCAACTTTGGCTTATCAACTGATTAGAGTACATTGGATAGAGGTAAATTCTTTCAGCTTATTTCTTCATATATGTTAAGTTGTGAACAGATACAAGTTTAACGTGTGGATGTTCACAAACCAGTAGAAATCTCCTTGGCGATCATGAAAATGGATCTTAAAGTCTCCAGCCAGCTCTGTTAGACCTGGTTCCCCTGGTAGAGCAAATACTACCATCTTTTTCTTAGGTACACGGATCCAGAAATCTTCTGGCTGTGGAAGTATGTTTGAGAAAATTTGATAATAAATTTAAAAGTATTCTGGGACAAAGTAACGAATAACACCAACTATTGAGACCATTGCCAAATAAACCTAATAAATACCTACCATTAAATCCTTGGTTTTTGGATGCTTTCTGGTTGAGAACAGAACCCCTGTGAGAAATAAGGAAAAACATCTCTGGTTATGCTATTATCCATGCACAAGTAACCATGAGACAAAAAAAAAACGTATCACATAATAAGACCACCTTCCTCGCTTCCAAGTCTTCTATTGCAAATTTTAGTGATAATAAACAAAAGCAGTAAAATTAATGTTTGCACGAAAATGGGTTTGCTCGTAAGATTAGCAAACAACTTTAAAAACAAAGACAAATCACTTATGTGGGCAGGTCAGAATGTGTCGGGGACATTATGGGACAAACACATCACAAGTACAATAAAAATAATTGACAAATGAACCAAAACCTATGAGCAGGACTTATATCATGCACATTTGTGTGAGCATTGAGACATCTTCAATGCAGCTACACTGGTGAAAAGATGAATTTGCCACAGGAAAGAGCATACCACTGTTGTTAGAGATGGTAATAGAGGGCCTTATCCAATACGGACATTGGTGAAGCCGGAATCCCCTAAGCATGCACCTGTACAATGAAAACTTGAGTAACCAAGTAAAGCTACTTTTGGATAGTGCGAGAGAGAGATGCCACAGTTATACCTTCGTTCAGGCTGGTTTTCTCCATTGAAATATGTTAAGGTCCGCTCGAAGTATTTGACATACCGCTGGTTATAGCAGAAAATAATTACTTTTGAGGAATGCAAATAAAAGCAACCCCGTCAAAGTCACAAAAACTCCTTAATAAGAATTGTAAAAATGAAATTGACTAACAATCTGACTTGGAAGAACGAGAGCCTTCCCGTCCACACATCTTTTCTGGTTGAAGTAATCAATGGCCTCCTCAGCAGTTGGGAAGAACTGCACAGAGAACGAAAATGAAATAAGAATATGATTGAAAGAAAAGAAACCTACAGAACCAAGGAAACAACCGAGTTTCACTAAGCTGAGAGATTCTTAATGAAATACTAATAGGCACCACCTTAAGGAAAAGGAGAAGGCTACATATCATTAAACCTGTCCTGCCCATTCCAGCTTTACAATGAACAACCACCACATTTTGAATGTCTTCCTTCAACCAGGAGTATGCACTTTGACAAAATGATGTAATTAGTTGAAGAGGAGGGCAATTATGGTCATCAAATGGGAAGCACGCTACCTGGAAAAGATTGAAGAAAATATACCAAGTTATTCAAATTCAAACAGCCATGCAAGACAGAATAGTAAATCACAAGGTTTTAACATTGTTCCATTTTGGAAGCAATAGATTTCTACCATACCTAAACATAAAAATAATCAATATTAGTAATTTGGAAAGATATTGTTATTGACAGATCGCAGTTTATACTTGCCAAGATATTCCTATCTCTTAATATGTTTACGATATCATGGCATCCACAAAATATATACATTACAATTTCTTCATGACAGAAACAAACATGATGTCAATTATTTCTAATAATGTGACTTGAATAGCTAGGAAACCCTTAAAATAGCTAGGAAACCATTAAAAACTAACCAAGAAGAGAGTTTTAAGAGGAAAAAAAAAGGTAATAATAATCAAGACCATCAGGGCAAATGGTAATGTGTTTCTGGAAGAAATTGTGTTGGCAGTGTTTTTAATAAATGAATTTTGTTTTTAATCTACAAATAAAGATTAAAAAAAGTCCTCCAGACTGTATAACAAGTAACCAAAGATCAGTATTAGATCAATACAAAACCAGGAATGACTATTGGGAGCCATTGATACCAAGAACAAACAAATTATACTGGACAGCGGAGAGTTTTAATATTTTTCAGATCCATTGTATCGTTTGGCTTTGATGTTGATATCCAGGACAATCAGAATACATAAATATAATGAAGAGGAAAAACACACCTTTCCTCCAAATCGTGATGCATCATACAATCTCTCTGAACAAAGATTGTATACCTTGTACTTTCCCTGAACAGAAATCATGATTATATCAGCAAAATGGGATTCCAAAACAAAAAGCATGTGTCAACCATAAGCCTGGCTTAATGCAAGCCAGATTCTTTACAGGAATCCATGAACCATAATTGGCATACAAAAACAATGGATGTAATATATCCTGATAATAACACAGCAGACTAAGACTATTGGTTGGTATAAGAGAGTGATTCTAAAGAGAAAACAATTTGTTCAGAATCAGAACTGTAATGAATAGCACCTAAAGCCATTACTCTAGGAGTTTGATATCAGGAATAAAATTTTGGTAATAAAAGGAAAGAAAGGAAGGTATTTCAATACCTAGTTAAGAAAGTTTTACGAAACTCTGCACAGATGCTTTTGGATAAAAAATTCAGTTCTTAGTCAATGACCAGAATGATTCAAATTACCATTTAAGTCCTAGAATGAGTTCTGTCTAAGCAATTAAGCCATATCACGTGTAAGATATTAAGTATTCCACTTGAAGTACTTCCATTTAATGATTAGGTCCCTGGACCATTCAAGCATGGTTTAAGTATGCTTGACCTCCTAAAGTATATTTTCAGTGTTCCATATAATAAATGCAAATATTGAAAACACCCCAGTTCCAGCAGAATCATTAACAACATTCTCAATCTAGTTTTTATACATCCTGTGCATTTTCATAGAGATTGTGTTCGTTCCTCCTCTAATACTTGCAAGATTATATTGAAATTCTATAACGTTGTTTATGAGAGATCCATAATCACACCATCTTTAAGGTACATCCAGATTCACAGTTCCTAACTTTACAGTTTAAATTAATCAATCAGAAATTTTGAACCTTTTTATATAAATAGACAACAGTTTTTTTTCTATCTCAGAAGTTGTTACCACATTCCCTTGCTGTCATGCATCTAGTCAGAAATTCAAACAAGATCATACCTTATGATGGGTCTCAAAAAACTTTATCACTTCTTCCATGTGATTTCGATAGAATCCCTGTATTGATTTTCAGTTCATAAATTTTTTAGAAGATAAAATAAAATTCACAATGAAATTGTAAATGCGTACTGGAAAATGTTTTCACCTCAAAGTATCCAAAAAGTCCAGAGCTTAAGTCACCAGCTGGAAAACCCATAGCAATTATGTTCTCAGTGATATAAGCCATATCCAAATCGAATCCTCCCTCCTGTATATATGTGATGGTGCAATCAACATTACTTTTGGTGAAAACGTCGACATGCATGTCAAAAGTAAAACATGAAGAATGCTAGGCTGTTCCATGCAAGAAAAGGCAAGGGAATCAATAACCTGACCTGTGAGAAAAATTTTAGAAGCAATAACTATCCAGAAATGAATACATGAAAAAAAATGTAGGATTTTGATAGATCAATCTCCAGGCAGGACAATAAATGTACAATGAAGAATCGAGTCCACCAACAGAGCAAGTTTGATTTACTTATATTATGACCGTTTAAATATTTGCTCAACGGTAACAGATTTGGCTTTGTAAGCTAACTAATTTGCATACAATTTCATTGATGCAAACACTTTTAAGACAAAACAAAGTGGTGAAATTTTTTAACATGAAATCCATTATTCAGCTATAACTCAAAGCAGAAATTAGCGTGTCAGTAAAAGCAGCAACATGGGTGAGGTACCTGGTATCTCCGTTTATTTTGAGAAACAACTTGGCGTGCCTTGACCTGCATGGCCTTCACAGCATTTCGAGACGAATCAACCAAACCTTTAGTGAATGATTCAAAAACACCACTTTGCGTAGATGTTGCGTTGCCTTGACTACTCTCCTCGGTGTTCGGAAGCAGCGATCCAAAGCCACTGGTAAAACGAGAGAATGCAGAAATTCCAAAACCTTCAGTCTCCGAATTCGAGCTATCATTTCGGGTGGCGGGAGCCTTTGAATGTTGTTCAACATTACGAGAGTCTTTGGAAGAAGATTCAACAGCAGGAGGTTGAGTAGATGGGTCAGGATCCATTGTGTCGTCACCTATAAACTGCGAAAGAAGGCCTATAATGAACGCAGGAATCCATTCAGTTTGAAAGCTATGATAAATCTGAGGAAAACCCAAGAGAAAAGCAACCCTTCTCACTGGAATTTCATAATCAAAACTAGAGAAAGAACTGTAAGGATCAATCAGTTATGGATATGGGGTGGCTTCATTTTGATAGAGGAAACACAATGAGATCTGATGACTGACAAGCATTCTAGCAAAAATCAAACAAGATAACTCACCAGATTTTATAAAAGTATTGCCTTCTCCTCTCCTCTTGCTTGTTCAAATTATATCACATCTCTCTCACACGCACATCATAATCGAAGACGTGATGTATTGTTTTGCTGGGTGCTTTCAAGCATCAAACAGATGCAATTGGATCCCTTGGGTTCTGGTTCGGAGGCAAGCAGAGTTGGTATTCAAACACATACAATTAACCTTCAAATCACGATATTTGTGATAAATAAGGATTTCAGAAATAATAATCACCCTCACACTTGATGATGCATTAGTGATAATTAGTATTAAATTTTATTATCTATAACTATAATCTATTCAATCTATCTGCTATATATATATATTTACTTTTATACTTTATTAAACAAAATGAGTTTATTTTCACTCATCTCTCGATTACTTCTTATATTATTTTGTTTGAAAGACTAAAAAACAAGTTGCAAAAATATATCAATTCCCAAGGAAAATGCATTCTTGAAGCAATTAGACTATTTTTTTTATTTTCAACATTTTTGCTTATCATTTATTATTTCAATCATTTTTTTATTATTTTCGTTTTTAGATATAAAAAATACAAATATATAAAAAAAATTGAGAAAAAAACACGTTTTCTATGCAATTCGGCCAATTCTTGGGCATTTCATAATTTTTAACTTTTTTGTTTATCATTTTCATGTCAACAAGTTTTCAAAGGTTGTGATATATATATATATAAGAGAATTTAAAAAAAAATTATGTGTTTTTTCTCTCATGTCCATGACATAATTGAGAATTAAGATGAGATGGTTGATCATGATCCATGACTTTTATTGATCAAGTATAGCCAATAATTACATTACATTTTATATAATTAGATTATGAAATGAATTAATTCTAATATAGTGAATTCAATGATTCAAGTATTCAAATCTTTTTACATTTTTAATGACGATGATGATTTTATGTCGGTGATTTTGTTGAATAGATATGTTTATATTGATTTAAAATTTATATATTTTATTAGAAACTTGCACTCCACATAAATTCTACATATATTTATTTTTTGCTCATATTATGGTATAATAAAAAGAAATTACACTCTTAATTTTTTTTTTGTTAAAATAGTATTGTTCCAACCACGGTGAAGAGCGGGTAAATAACTAGTATATATATATAAAGTGTTAATAATGCTAGCAATTTGGCCCTGTAATGAGCTTAAGATAGTGGTAAAGTCTTGACCATTTAGTTGATGAATTATTGACAAAATACATCGATAATTAATAATGTAAGGATTACTTCTTATCAATTGATCAAGAAACAAAATATTAGAGATTTTCCACAATAATCCACAATTTCTTTTTTTTTTTCTCATTGATTTTTTTCTCTTCAATCACATATTTTTACGGTAAAATTTTATATAATTTGTTATGAAAATCCAAGATAAAAAAACAATGACCAAAGTGTAGGTCACGATAAAAATACATGGCCACTCTAAAACTCATGAAAAAAATAATTCTTTTAAGTACCCCAATTTCCCTTTAAATTCCCTTTTCAATTCATATAAAAGGTTTTTATAGGATGTTTACAATGTTTTCAACTATTATGAACATAATATAAAATACTAAGCTCATAAAATATATATTTTTTTAAAAAAAGCTTAATATATTTTGATATATTTTTATCAGATTTTTTAATTTTTTCCTTCAATCTCATGCAAAACAAACTTAGAATGATGTTTAAATATTGATTTAATCTTCTTAGTGATTCTTAAGTGATTTTTTAGGTTTTTATGGAGATGTTTATTTTTTTTTTCAATTTTTATGTACATAATATAAAAATAAATAAGCTCATAAAAATATAATTTATATATTTTAAAAAACAATAATATATTTTTTATATTATCACATTGTTTTCTTGAGTCGCATGTAAATCACTTAGACTTTATTTCAATGTTTATTTTATCTTTATTTTCTTTTGATATCATGATAAGTTTTATTTTAAAATATATTACTAGCAATAAAAAATTATAGTTTTGAGAGAGATGCATTAATGAATGAATTTAAATTGGAGGGAAAAAAACTTTACTTATTTCATGTGGATTAAATTAAAAAATACCTTTATTTATTTATATATTTTTGGATGCGAAGAAACTCCACCCTCCGGAAAGCACACTTTATAGGCCTAAATGAGTAAGTAAGACCCTAGTTGTCCAGACTTTCTTAAAAGGGATGCACGATCTGACTCGAACTTGAGACTTGTTGTACAAATCACAAGCTTTTTGCCATCACTTTATGCCTCTTGGGGACACCTTTATTTTCATTGTCATTTCCTTTCTATTTTTTTTTTTAAAATGTGCTCATAAAACATGATGATTTTATTTTTAAAATGATCAAGATTTGTTTTTATGATATTATCGAATGCTTTCTAGATAATTATATATTAGTTTGAAATGAAGTTTTTATGATATTTTTCTCATTAATATTGAATTTTAGAAAAAATGATAATTATTTCTCATGATTTGTTTTCATTATATATTATTTATATAATTATTTTTCAGATTTATTGTTCATATTTTCTCTATGCAGTTGCAAGAAAGATAATCAGTTTAATATTTGTTAAACAAATTAAGCTTGTTTTCATTGGACACCAATCAATCCAAAATTTATTTCAAATATAATTTTAGCCTTTTTTTATGTTAGCAGCCATTTATTTACTTATGCTATATGAACCGACAATGCAATTGTTTTTTGTTTTGTTTAAGGTCGTGAATATTCTATAAAAATAAAGTTTATGTCATTATAGTTATCGCAAATATTTTTCTTTTAATTTATTTTACTTTTTATTCTCATCAAATTAAAAACAAAGGGAAAAATACGCATAAGAAAAACTACATTGTTGTGAAATACATGAATTATGCAAGAAAATTATTATTTTTGAACGGATTTGATATTATTACTTTTCTTACATTTTTTTCTATTATTAAATGTTTTTTTTCTTAAAAGCTCCCTATATGATTATATATATTAATATGCTTCTTTATTATTAAATAGTTTGGTTGGTCCAGCTGTCGAACGTGGACACTTCTTGACATATACAATTAACACATAATATATACATACATATAAAATAAGATACAATATTTTTCTTAAAAAATACTTAATATTATGATTGTTTTTTATTTTGTTCATCAAATAATCTCAGGCATTAGGATCTATCAGTGTCTCCTGTATCATTGCAGCACAACAAAAATTCTTATTTATTTATTATCCTTTGATTATCGATAATAAATATTCATACTATTTTTTATGATTCGAATTAGTGATTTAAGGCATGTTCATCATTGCTTTTCAGAAATGATAAAAATTTTAAATTAAATTTATTTTTTATTGTTTTTAGATATTTTCAGATGATGTTAAAAATAATTTAAAAAAAAATAAAAAAATTATTTTGATATATTTTTAAATAAAAAATACTTAAATAAAAAAGCGAAACAATCCTTTCAAACACTTACCTTGGCTGATGACTGAAGATGACGTGGCTGATGACTGAAGTTGACGTGGCCGATAAGGGCTGAAGTAGTCTGCAGAAATGGCATATTGCATGGCAGGGGTGTTGGCGTAATTTGCTTTGCCTTGGGAGCCTTCTGTGGTTGCTGAGTCCTTGTGATTTCCTTTTTGTTGTTGTTGGCGTAAAGAGTGATATGATTTTATTGGAGAAGACGGTCTCTTTAACTTGCTGGTTTGGTCTACTAAACTGATGTGATGGCAACCTGCTGTTATAGAGCTTGTGGTGGACCTCCAGCAGTATCGGGTGGCTAGCTCGAGGAGGCGACTGATGGGCTGGTGGCTGGCCTATCTGGTTTGGTGGCGTGGCTGAAAATAAAGTCGGATCGGTTTATGTCATTGATCTGGTTGCTGTGATGACTGGAGCGAATCTATTTTTCTGGTCGAGTCCGTTGGTAAGAGACACAGTGAAGAGATGGTGATCGGCCGAGGAGGACGTCGACTGAGGTAGACTAGTGGTGGTGGTTGGGGTTGTGGGTTGGGTCGGGTTGATGGGTGGAGGAGATGAACAATGTTTTTTACTTTTTTTTAAAGATCAACCATTGATGATGATAAACTAGAAATCTTCACAAGCTTTAATAAATCTATTAAATGTAAGTATAATTAAAAGCTCGTGATTTGATATCAAATTTGATGTCGAACAATAAAAATAGAAAAGAAAAGAACAAAACTTTAAACAAACAAGCTAATGCTATACAAAAAAAAATTCACATAGAAGAACATAAACATTAAAATATAATTAAAAAAGACAAGAAAAAAATACTTTTTTATTATAAATTCTTATATTATTCTAAAGTGTAAATAATACAAGACAGAGTTATGAAAATCCAAGAGACTAAACTCAAGAGTAATGGACATTCAATACATATAAATATAATTTATTATGAATGTATAACAGCTAAAAATTAAAAAGAAAAAAATTGAGAATTCATGGAAAGAAAAAGTCTAAAGCTTTGCAAATTTTTATTTAATCTATCAAGTTATCTCATAATAATGAAAAAAAACATATAAAGAATACAACTTTAGTACATTAATTATTGAGCTCAATCTATTAATCATAACAATTTAACATAAATACCCCAAATAAATAAAGCAAAACAATGAAATAAATACAATCAAGTTAATATGGAGAAAAAACACACTACTCCTTGATGCAATTCAAGCAATAAAAACTCTTTTCAGCAATTCAAACACCAAATCAATGTCTTTAACCCACCCTTATATGGCAAAACTTATAAAGACCAGTCAATTGAAAACTCATACATAAATATCTAGTTAAATTAATTATAACCCATAAAAAATAAAATAAAACAAAATCCTTGGTACTACTTAGCAAAAAATAAAATACAGAATAAAAAAAAAAATTGTTTTAATAACAATAAAAAAATCATCGTCACCACTATTGCCCCTATCATTAGACAAGTTTGCTAGAGCTAAGAATGATTGACTATTGGAGTAGCTACCGCCGATTAGAGAAGAGCGATAAAAAAGCCTAAAAGGCTATAGTGAGAACCTCTAATTTTTCTTCTGGTATAAATATAATTTTGTCAAACTTTAAAGTTATTCTTGTTTTTTTACTGGTGTATAGTGTTTCTATGTCTCATCTACAATCAAGTGTCATTTGAAAAATGCTTATTTTTTAAAATGTTTTAATTTAAAATTACATTAAAATATTTTAAAAAATATTTTTAATATCAATACATTAAAATAATTTAAAAATACAAAATAATTTTTTTTTAAATAAGTTTTTTTACACCCCAAAGTCTTTACCTTTCATATGGGTAATGTTTAAAATAGTCAAGGAAAGCTTATTTTTTTTTTAAAAAAATATTAAAATATTTTTAAAAATGTATTTTCACAATAAAATAATATAAAAGACTATTTTTTATTTTATTGTAAGAAAATCAAGTTTTGCAAACAAAAAAAACACTGTATAGCCGTGTTTGCTATCCCAAACCCTCCCTTAAAAACAAAAGAAAAAAACAGCGCAGATCACAGATTCGGAGTCCAAAATCAGAGGCGCTCTCCATAAGAGAACTTATAAAGACCCAAACCAAACCAAACAAGACCGAAGAAACACAAATCACTAACAGACAGAAATGGAAACCGGGCAGCCAAGCGGGACTCTTTCAGTAGACGATCTATCCTCTCTATCATCAACCCCGGCAACCACTATCTCACGGTGGTCCTTCGCCGTTTCACGGCGGTTCCAACATTTTCTTGACAAAACGGTCCCCTACATCCTCTACCGTTGGATCGCATGCTTAATCATAGTCTTGATCTATGTAATCCGCGTCTACTTTGTTCAAGGTTTCTACATAATTACTTACGGTCTTGGTATTTACTTGCTTAATCTCTTGATTGGATTCCTGTCTCCACAAATTGACCTTGATATTAATGACGGGCCCACTCTTCCTACTCGTGGATCCGACGAGTTTCGCCCTTTCGCCCGACGGTTAACGGAATTCAAGTTCTGGTATTGTACCATTATCATCCAATCGTTATCGTTACTTTGATTTTGACCACTTCTAGGGTTTCATGACTTGATAGAAATGTCGATTAATTGGATCATTTGGTTGTTTGTTTGGCGAAAGCTAAGGGGTCATGCATACGTGCTTGAATGACTGATTTTGATGTTGGTATTGATTGTAGGTATTCGATTACCAAGGCGTTTTGTATTGCCTTTGTAATGACATTTTTCAGTGTGTTTGATGTGCCTGTGTTTTGGCCTATATTACTTACCTACTGGGTCATGCTTTTCGTTCTCACTATGAGGAGACAGATTTCGCATATGATCAAGTATAGATATCTTCCATTCTCTACCGGTAAACAGGTATCTGACGTTTTATGTCATTCTTTCCTTGGGTTTGCTGCTGTGATTGTTTTCTTACTGGTTTTAATTCCGGTTATTTGCTCCTGTGTAACAGCGATATGATGGAAAGAAGGCACCTTCGGCTGAAAGTGCGGATCTTCCTAGGGACTGAATTCAACAGGTAGTCGGAAACTAAAAAAAAGTAGTTTGAAGTGCAGCAAGCCTGATTGTTGACAGGCTATGAAGGCTATGATTGCTGTAGAAGATGTTTTGAAGACCAATATTGGCTCATTGAATGATCGTTGCCTCTTACTAAGTGACTCCCCACATTTTAATCTGCCATCTGCCTGTGGAAAGTTTAGCATAAGAAATCATAGTGGTTCATGATGCTCTTTTTTCTTAAGAATTATTTTCTTATAGAAGAGGGCATGCCACATTTCGTTTCTGTACTGTTACATTACTGATTTGTAGTTTACTGATGGAAATGCCAGTCAAGCAGGGCATCAGGATTATGCTCAGTCTAGTTATACATTAATCATTTCTCATCAATTGGAAATGCCAATTTCCTCTTTCAAGGATGGATACCCCTTTAAATGAGATTATTGCAATTTTTCTTGTTCTCTTGAATCATTCCTACTTCTATACTAAGGACGCAGCACCACAGTGGTTTGATTATGCACAAAATCCCAAGTTTTGGTGTGTGGTTTTCATGTTCAGGTACTTCTAGAGGAGCTTGCTTGGATGTAACCCGTGTACTTATTGGCCTACGGCCATGCAGATTGAAAACATTTAGGATAAATTTGTGCTGTTTATAATGGTGTTTTGCTGCTAATTGCACATTGATCAGAGACTGACAGGGTCATACAAACTGTGATTTCATTTGTGTTATTAGTGATCAGGCTTTTGTGACAAATAGCTTTATTCATTTCAAAATAGATGTTAAAGCAAAGGTCAATCATGAATGTCAGGCTGCCTATTTCACATGGCACTCTTTTTAATCACTTAAGTGCTTAGAATGATTAGTTGTGGAGCTGCAGTTCCCTCCATGGCTACAACTATTATTACCAAAGTTACTATGTCCTAATTCATTCTCATCAAGAAAACATTGACGTTGTAATTCATGGTGTTACAGGAAGTTCCATTTTAGAAAACAGTTGTGCAACAAACCCCAATGTCCGAGCACTGGCAGATTTTAGTTTCCTGTTTTCTTTGATGAGCTTAATTGACATTTGCACGGTGAACTCTCATCATGTTATCAAACATGAATATTAGCAGCGTATCTGCGAATTCGTTCTCAAAGCACCACCTGCCATCTTATACCTGCCACTGCCATTTGAAGTTACACGACAGAAATCATGGGAGGTTTTGCATTGATATATCGCAGAAAGTATGCATGTTCTTCGCTATTGTTAGTTTTGGGTTTTGCAAGGTTTTCTTTAGTCTTCACATTTCGATTCTGAAAACAACTTAGCATTCAACGAATATGATTGTCTTGGTGTACCAGATGGAAGGCAATTTTGCAATCAGGAATCGTACTCGCATGACATTTTGACGAATTTAAAACCTCCAAACAGGCATCCAGAGCTATGGCAGAAGTGTGTTAGCCTAGTCTCCGATTTAAAAGACCGGTTAAGTAGGTGGTGGTGTTAGCTTTTTCCTAGAGCTTTTGACTTCACTGGATTTTTTTTCTGGACATGGAGCTCGAGGGTAACTTTGTTAGTCAAGTTCGCCTCCTTCACTGAAAATTCAGGCCTTTTTAGCATTGGAAGTTCATTGAAAAGAAGAAAACAAGTTCAACTTGCAAATTCCAGCATTTAGCTTCAAACGTCTGTATATTAATAAATTCATACAAAGAAATGTCAATCCTTCAGGCCAAACAATCCTCACCTCAAGGGATGAGGGGTATATAAAAAATAACCCTTTCCTAATCCTAATACCTTAATTCAGAAGCTGGAACTCAAGAAAAACAAATAAAGAATCAAGAAAGCCTCGCTGCAATCAAGACCTTGGTCTGTAATAAGCATAAACTCCAAAGAAGGTCTGTGCCAAAGTGAGCAGTAGCAGCACAACAGCAGCAAACAATGAGACGATTGCCCAGGGATTGCTGAAATAATTGTGTTTCAGACTAGCTCGCCAAGTGTTCCACTTGTGGTTGTAATAGTGGTTTACATCCTCAGACAATCGGGATAAGTAACTGTCATTTATATCGAAAACGACCTCTTGACAGAGTTGGTTGAAGAGGTCGGCAACATCAGCGTCACTGCCAAGCCAATGCTCGATTATGCCACAGTAATGGAGGTAGGCTACATCCTCGGGGGAGTTAATCAAGTTGTCCATGAAGATCACAAATGAGGTAATTTCATTCCCACAATCAATATGGCACTGTTCTAATGCAATAAGATTGAGGAAAAGTGATTTAGTACCATCATGAATCAAGAGACGAGGAACTCGGAGAATCCCCTTTTTAAATTTGACATCCCAGAATCGATCAGTTTTCCGTTTCCTGAGCTTGATACCAGCCTCCCTGAGCTCGGTGACACAATGAATCAATTGCTGGCGTCGCTTATCAGCAACGCTGTTGGCATTTGACCTTCGCTTGATCCAGATTCTGGGCACAGGTTTAGGCCCTGAGCGCAGGAGACTTTTTCGAAAGACATCGAGGCAATGCAGGCCTCCCTGATCAGACAAGGGGTCGAAGGTGGCGGCGCGTCCCAAAGAGGACTCCAATCTATTCCTATCACTTTTTTTCAGTGGCTCATCTGTTGGCATCAAAGGATCGAAGAATATGAGGGCAAGCTGCGCTAACAATCCCTTCTGATCAGAATTGTTAAACTGAAGACCCAGAAGACGATCAAGTACAAAAAGCGGAATCTGGTTCTCTAACATTATCATATCTCTCTGAATAGAATGCATTGAGCCACGCATTGCGAAAACAGGATCATTTCTAGGATAACCAAGTTTCTTGAATCCCTCAGCAACACCTCGAAACAGTTCAAGCATAAAGCAGCCGTCGAGAACCGTCATCTCCACAAATTCATTGCTGCTAAGATTGATTGGCCCTGCATAGCAAGATCGAGCTTTCTCTTCGATTTCTCTAACAGTATCCAGATATAGCTTTATATCTTGATTAGTACGCTTCAAGACATGATGAAGGCAACGCCACTTATGCTGATCCATTTGGCGTAGGCGTTTCTTGCCATGGTGGTAAGGCCCCAGGGAGATGATCTGGGGGACATAAGCCTTGTCATCCACCTCTCGGAGGTAGTGGGGGACTCGATAGATGGACAGCTTCGACCATGAACCTGCTTCGTCTTCTTGGCCAGCTTGTTCAATTTTCTTTTTGATTGATACCACCCAGTCAAAATCTGGTGATCTTGTTTCCTCATCTTCATGATTCTCTCCATCACCTTCAATCACAATCTGCAGGGAATCTGATGGTGTCTGCTGCTGTTTTTCCTGTTCCTGTTGAGGCTGTTCTGGAAATTCTAGCATCGGGGCACCAGCAGATGATGTTGGCACCGCCGATTCGAGTGTTTCTCTGAGTTTGAGGGTGATAAGGTACCAACTTAAGAGCTCTTTGTTGAACACAGCAACCATTTTTTCGGGAAGAAAAGAAATTCTGAATTTGATTTTGCCTTGATGACCCCTCCAAACAACTGAAAGCACAATGACAGCTACTATTTCTAGAGGGAAAAAAACAAAAGAAAAGAGAGAAGAACTCTCTTGAGTTGATTAAGATCTTATCCAACATCGTGAAATAAAATGGAGTTGGATAATAGTTTTTATTTCCTTACTTCTTGTATAGCCCACATGGACCCTTTGCTTGAGAGAAGAACAATAATTTTTAGAAAACTTTTAGGTTGAATGTATTATTTTCAACTTTAATGTGTGCACTCATCATTCCCCAGCTTTCTTTCACGTCACAGGCTGCGATCAAATTCTTGCACAACTAATACGGAGCTGGTAACTCGGTTGAAAAGGGCTCTAATGGATCAGAGTGCACCAGGTTCGGACAGCTGATACTCATCTTATTCCGACTCATTTTACTATTTGTTTTAAATTTAATTTCTCAAAATATCTCATTTATTAATAAAAGGGTATAAAAAAACATGGAAATTTTAGTATAATTTTATCTATTATCTAGTTTAATGCTATTGTATATGGTAGGTTTAAAATCTGAATGTAAATATGACTGTTGATCAAGATGGAATTTCACCAGGAGTTCCATATATAATTTTCTATGTTAGTTTAAAATTTTAATTCAATTAGATTTTGGAAAGGTCTTGCGATACTGGGTAATATATACAATGTGAATTTTGTCATTTGTTGTCTTTTGGCTTATAAACTTTCTATTTAGAAATAATTCTTTTCCTCGTAATATAAAGATATTTAACAATTTATTTTTGAGAGTTTTTTTAGTTCTACAAGGATTTTAATGGGTAACAAATTAATTTTCAACCGTGTCAAGAATTCCTTAATGTTCCAAAATCCTTTTCTTACAAGGATTTTCCGTTACACAAGGAAAAACAGGCTAGAGTGTTTAATGACAAATTACTTTCGGGTTGATCAATTATTTCATGGAATAATCTGAGTTATTTTAAGGTTTTATTTGTTGTGTTCTTTTATTATTTGGATATTTACATTCAGTTTAGGGCTTGTGTTTTAGTTTGAGTTTGATTTGCTTAAAATCAATGTTTTAGGATTTTTTTTAGACATTAGGTTTGTGTTAACTAATTATTAGTCTGTGCCCATTTTTTTGCAACCCAATAAAAGTCTATTAGATTTATTTAAGCGGATTATATATTATTTTCTTTACTGAAAAATTCAATAACCATGATGTTTGGAATAAACTTGTGTTTAACGTGATGCAATATGCTTTTCTTTGCTAAGACAAAGATTAACAACTGACTTATCCAGATATTACTGACCTTGTGATGTCTTTGTATACTTTTGGGTTTTTGTTTCGCTATAAACAACAAGTTCAAGTTCTTTTCTAATATTTTAGTTCTTAGGTACAAGGTATTCTTTAGGTCAATGTTTCTATCCAAACTTGAATTTTAACTTTATTGGGTTATTTATTTATGTTATTGTTGATTTCAAGATTGTTATTGAAGGGTTTGTATTAGTTGGTATCAGGACTTCACTCTAAAAATCAAGGTATATCCTTTTAACTTTTAACTTTTCTTTTTATCTCAGGTTTAAATTTCTATTTGACCTCAATCTTCTACTTACTCTTTTGCTTACGACATTGCTATTATATACAAAAAAAAATACTCGTTATTTTCATTACTATATCTACATATCAGTAACATTGAATTCAAGAAAAAGAAACAAAGAAGAAAGACGTTAAAAAGCTAAAGATTCAATTATGTCATAAAAATATGAATACAAAAGATATTGAATCAAACTATGTTGGAACCACTTCAAAAATTATATTCCATGTTTTTTTTATTACAATAACATCAAATATTAAATTTGATGTTATTTGGATTTTGTTTGGTTTGCATTTCAAACTTGAATATTAGATTGGGTAAATAAATTTGATTTCTGAAACTTATAAAATGTGTTTTTCTATATTTGAAATCAACCTATTCAGTATAATAAAGTTATATTTGGGGTATTTGGTTTTAATAAAGTCATTTTACTAGTTTGCATTTGATTTAATTTGTGTCTTAAAAAATGTTCATATTGCATATAAATTTGCTTGCTACTCGTGAAGTCATAATCTTAGTTTCATTTTTTATTGTTTTCATATACTTTTTGCTTCTTGAGTTGTTATATATATTTTGGTTATGCTATTAAGTTTATCTAGTTGTTTTTGCTGAATTACAAAGTGAAAAGCCTAATTGAGTAAAACACAAGAGAAATAATGTAAACACTAAAGTAATGTAAACATACGAGGAAGTTAATGAGGGAATAAAATTATATTTATCATTAACATATTATACATATTTAAAGGTGTTAGACAACACCAAAACAACACCACTAATTGAAAATCATGTTTTTCAAGTTCAAACTTTAGCACAAAAAATGGAAAGGATGAACATGGTAATAGGGGATCTGAAAGATAAGATGGAAAGAAGGGAGAGATTTGATGTTTTGAAAAATAAGGTTGATTGAGGCGGGAATAATATTAGGAGGCATGAAAGGCGTGTTAATCCCGTTGTTATTGATGATTTTACAGAGATGGATGATGAAAATGTATTTTCAGGCCATAGAGTTCAATTTAGAAAGCCTCAAAACTATAGGTATCTTAAGTAAGAGATATAGGTAGTTCAACCAAGGAAATGATATGAGTGATTTTAGGTATCATGATGAAGTAGATAGGATTTTGGGTAACATTAAGATAAAAAAAATCATTCATTTCAAGGTAAAAACAATCTTGGGGTATATTTGGAGTGAAAGAAGAAGATGAAGCTCATATTTGATTGTCATAATTATTTGAAGGAGAAGAAGATTAAACTTATCATTATTGAGTTCATGAACTATGTTATCATGTTGTGGGATGAGTTTGTGCTAAGTCACAAAAGAAATCCAAAGAGGTGTATTAAGACTTGGGAGTTTTGGTTAAGAAAGCACATGGTGAGATTGTGAATGATGTGTAGGTAAGTGATGAGAAGGAGATGTCCTATCATGAGGATGGAAGTGATGATTATGTTGAGTATTTGGTTGAAAGGGAAGAATTTGTTGTGAAATGAGTATTAAATATGTAAATTAAATTGGGAAATTTGGAGGAGTAAGGAGAGAGCATCTTTCATACAAGGTGTCAGAATAAGGTATATAGTTTGATCATTGATATTGAAAAAATCACTAATATGACTAGTATTGATTTAATGGATAAATTAAACTTGTATACTACAAAACACCTTATTCCATATATATTGTAGTTGTTGAATTATTATGGAAAGGTGAAAATATTTAAATAGTTTTTAGTTGTATTCTCTATTGGAAAGTATTGTGATAAGGTGTTATATGATATTATGGCTATACATACTAGTCATTTGTTGTGGTGTAGGCCCTGATAATATGATAAAAACAATTATGCATGACAGGTTCAAAAATAAATATTCTTTTATGAAATACAACAAAATTGTAGTTTTTATTTTATTAACACCTAAATAGCTTTATGAGAATCAATTGAAGCTTAAAAGATAATATGGTTCAGAACAAGAGTTTGTATATGAAAAAAGAGTTTTATTTAGTGTTTTCTTCTCTATTAAGACGACTCTGCAAGGTTTTGATGACAATCTTTTATTTTGGGTTAATGGTAGTTTGTTGCCTTTAGAGGGTGTTCTTCATGTTACAAATTATCTGGAAGAGAGAGAGAATGATACAATCCAAGAAAAGGATGGACAAGAAAATTCATATTTTAATGTAATTGTGCTTATCGTTTGACTTTATGCTATCATGCATCGATTGTTGGATCAAGTTGAAATTTTATTAGGAGTTTCCACATATATTTTTCTATGATGGATTAAAATTTCAATTCAATTAGAGTTTGGGAAGGTCTTGCGATACAGGTCAACATATGCAATATAAATCTTGAAATTGTTTTTGCTCTTGTGAACTTTCTATAAGGAAATGACTAAATATTGTTTATTTTACATAAAATCCAGCTGCCATGATGTTTTAAATAAGCTTATATTTTGTACAATGCAACTTTTTTTATTTGCTAGGACAAAAATCAACAACTAACTTATCAAGGTATAATAAATATTATGATATCATCATATAGTTCAAGTTCAATATTTATAAGTTGCTATAAACATTGAGTTCAATTTTTTTCCTAATATATTTAGTTTTTCGATACAAAGGTTTTTGTCCAAACATTAATTTTGATTTTCTTGAGTTATTATAAAATAAACTAAAAGAAGTCAATGTTTCACTGTAGCATGTGAATGAAAACACTATGGATTGTTATAGTGTGTTTTTGGGTCGGTTCGGTTTGGTCGGGTCACCGGTTTATTGATTTTTTAATATTTTTTCACAGTAAAATAACCATTCTATCTCTTGAAAAAAACAAAAAACAGCTGTAATCGGGAGGGGTGTCACGGTAATTGCACATTCCATTGCACAGTAAAATAACTATTTTATCCCTAAAAAAAGACATAAAAACAACATTGGTCGGGGGGGTGCCACGGGAATTTCATATTTTTTGAAAATGACTAAATATTAATCTACCCCCAAATAAGACAAAATTAAAGAATTAGTTGTAGGGGTGTTTCGACAATTTACCTTTTTTATTATTATTTTCCTTTGAATATTATGGGCGCAACCCAACATTATTCAGCCTCATGCTCACTTCGGGCGGCGCGTGCGACGTCTTCTGGTGCTGGAAAATATTCATCCAACGTCTCAATCGATGCACCATCGTGTATTCTTCCTCCTGATGTGGCGCGTCGCGGCCCACGGTGGTGGATTCGCGACGGTGATCAGTTGAACTTTGTTTTGCAGTTTTTTCTCTCCTGCATGCTAAAGTACAGAGCATGCCCCTAGTTTTATGGTGTATTCATTTTAGTCTCTGAGCTTTTAATTGTTTTTCATGATCCTGATTTCTGTTATATAAGTTTTGATTTGTTTCAATTGGATTCTTTGATTGAAATTGATTATATATTTAGGTTTCAATTCGGTCTTCATTCTTTCAATTTACATATTGGTTTTAAATCCCTTAATATATTTAAGTTTTGATGTTTTTAATTTTTTCCTTTAATTGAAATTGATAATATATTTGGTATTCATTTCGGCTCCTATTTAATTTTTTATTTTGATTTCTTTATTTTTTTTTATATTTCTAAAATAGTCTCTATTTTTGTCCATGTTTATATATATGTGCTCTTAGCTTTGGTTTTAAATTTTTATTATTTTCTTATTTATTGAGGAGGTATTTTTTTGAAAAATTTAGTTCTTAAAATTTAGTTTGTGTTTATGATCATTTGAAAATTGATATTTTTGTGATTTTTTTTTCTAGATAATAATTTTTATTTTTATTTTATCATTTATTTTATTTTTTTGTTCTTTTGATAAAAATTTTAGGCTTTTTTTAGTCTTTGATTTAATTATGTTTTTTAATTATTAACGCAATAATAATAATAATAACAATAATAATAATAATAATAATAATAATAATAATAATAATTTTAGTTTTTTTTCTTACTTACTGTTTTGCTGATTTTTTTGAGTTTTTTTCTCGGGGTAGTTTAATAATTTTTATTGTTCTGACAATAATAGTAGCGATAATTTTAGATGTTAAAAGTTCGATGTTGCTGTTATTATAATAGGGTGCGTTGATTTATTTTATTATATGAAACCTTGCATGTATAGATATTATATTTTATTTTTGAATCAACAAATCCTATTAATTACTTTAATCTCAATAATTATAAAAATTATTTATTCGGACCGCAATGTAGTGCGGGCAATTTAACTAGTTTATATACTATTTTGTGTAATGGGTTTTGAGATTTGCTATCATAGAGAAAGACAACAATTTATGCGATTATTTACTTACAGAAATGTAATTTAATTTCTTGGCAACTGCTTTGTAATTGCCTTTCAATATGCTTACAGAGTCCCGAGTGGGGAGGACGTGGAAACATACAAGGTGTGAAGACGTGAATTAAAGATATTTCTGATCAATGGCCATACACACAACTACTTATTAAACCAACCACTCCATTTTCCTTTTATTTTGACTTTTCTTCAAATTTTATAGCGTTCTTTATTATAATTTCTTTCCTTCTAGTTATAATCCATTTCTAGTTTTTTTTTATAAGAATTTTACAAAATTTATCGTAACAGATTTAGCATCATACTCCATGACTTAAAAAAGAAAAGTCAACTGTTTATCCTAAATTTTATCAATTATTTACGGTGACATCAGTTGAAGCATCTTAATTAATGAAACTTATTTAGTATTTTTTACGTGTGAAAAAAATGGGGATGTGAACCCCCAACGCAATCATGCTAGCTAGGGCTAGGAGGCGGGGAATATGGTTCCTTTATTCATACATTTTTCCTTTTAAGCTAACCTTGAATCATTAGGGTTGGTGAATGATGGATTGGATGGGCTATTTCTTTTTTGTTTTTATTTACCATTTGTGTTTCTTAATTCAATATTTATAAATTTAGCTGTTAGCCAAGAACTGGCTCGCTGGAATGACATAAGCAATACCTAAATAAAGTTAAGTGATTTTCGTGGTATCAGAAAAAAATGCTAAAAAATGGATTAGTGTTTTGAACATGTAGAAAATCAAATAATTATTTGATGACAAAATATGAAAAGAATAAAACTACAATACCCCAAACCAAATAATTATTTTTTTATAAACTGAATAACAAAAAAAATATATATTATAGCAATCCGTAAAACTTGAGTGAATTCTCAACATGATTTAGATTTATCATTTATAGTTTCAATAGATATATATATATATATATTTTTTTATTAATGTGAATATTCGAATCAACTTGCGTACACATCAACTAATACTATAAATTCTCGATCATATAAATTTCTATTAACCAAGAGAAAACTCTTGCAAACCCCTATCTCACTTCTTTTTCGGTCGCTGTTTTGACAGAGAAACAGCACATACAAAGACAATCATCCATGGAATTGAATAACTGGCCCCATTGTCGTTTTGGTAAACTTAAACGAAGAAGGATCAGAGTCTTGTGATCGGCACAATAAATCAGCACACAATCTCACGAATCATCAACTTTTTAATCACCTTGCCTTCTTGTTTTGCTCGATTCAGCTAGCAAACACGATGCTTCAAATACTGCTGATCTTCTCACCTGCGCTTCCATTAGCCAAGCAAGGTTCAGCAGTGTTCTGGCCATTCTTGACTGGGTAATTAAGAAGATTCCATTGCAACCCCACATCTTCCAGTGTATGTGTTGCCGACCTTACGTTGCATCTTGATGTATCCATGCATGCTCACCCCATTCTGAGCTCCTAGCAAGCCGATAATCCAATCCTTTCTCTGTGCCATATCCAACGACAACAGCACCGTGGTCTAGAGCTGCCCCACAATCACCAGTGAGCACTCCCTCATAAAATCAAAAGAGAACGAACAGGTTTACGAATTATGGTTTTAAAAGCCAGAAATAATTAGTTTAAGGAAGCATGAAGCAGGGTTGTCAATACCGTTTCGTTTCGGCCGTAACAGTCGGAATGTTCCGTGCCGTTACAAAAACCGAGATAAAACGGCGTCGTTTTCGTTTCGGTTTTAATTCCAGTCCATTCCGGAAATACCGGCTAAATACTAGCCAGAACGTTTCGGTACCGTTCTGGGTGTGCTGTTTCGGCCTTAAAATCCTTCTTATTTGATTAACTTGTGGTTGTGTTTCTAATTTTGAGATTATGTTTGTTTGACGTTGTGTTTGTATTATATAATTTAAAGTTAATTTATCTTAAATTTTAATTATGCTAGTTAAATTAATATTTTAATATTTTTTAATATATATATATATATATAATTAATTATATATGAACAGTATAACTTCGAAACGGCACGCCGAAACACTCTGAAACCAAAATATTCTGTACTAATAGAAAAACCGAAATAGCGACCGAAACGGTATTGACAAATTTGACACGAAGAGCGAGTCACTTTCAGACTGGTATAATTGTAAAGCCATGCCAGTACTGGCTGATGGGCCACGGCTTTCTGCAATGCTTTCTATTCTGGTAGAGAAATCAGCTCCCCTGTTACAATCTGGTTTATTCCATCTACTGCAGCTACTGTTGAAAAAGCCCAGCAACTACCTGCATGCATCAACAATTTCTGTCACCTTGTTCGGCTGGTCATGATCCACGTTTTATTCACTTGTGTTTTAGGCCTTGCCCAGGTCAAACAAGAGTGGAGGCGAGTGCCAAAATACCCGACTTTCCTCGGAAACTTGGTCGTAACTCAAAATTATTAAGATTTTACACGGGTTGTGATAAGGTTGTCCGGCCCATTTCTTGTGATTTGTTGTCTCTGTGTAAATTTCAATTTGACCCGAGGTTTATGTTTATGTACATCGACTGCTATCTAAGTTTTTTAATTTATTTTAATCATCCCCAAATCTTTTATTTTTACTCCAATCACCCCACATCTTTCGTTTTTTTCTCCAATCAGACCTCATATATTACTTTTATTCCAATTTTCTCTCCTACTCAATTTCATCCTTGAAGTCTATGAATTTTTTTAATATCATCTTAAGAAAAAACAGAGAGATAGAGAGATAGAATTGACATCATCAAAAATAAAAATGAATAGAAATGATTTTTTTTATTAAAACAATATGATAAACTTGAGAGAGTTAATTTTTCCAGAAATTCTTAAAACCTACCAAGTTCAATTCTCACTTAATAACATTATCTTTTCCATTATCAACACTATATATAATAAAAATCAGAATTAAAATTAATTTCACTATCTCCTATTTTTTTCCTAATTTTTTTTATCACTCTAACCCCTCTCAATTATGAAGTCTCTTCTTTCTTTGATCTTTTGCATCTTTGATATGTGTAAATAATAACGTTCTAGGTGATGTCAAAACTATTCTACACTCAATCTACTATTCCATTCATATGGGATTTCAATATTTTTTAAAAAACTTTAATGAAAAATAAGATAAAAAAATAATATTTATTTCATTCTTACCGGTTACATCATGATATTCCACAGACTTTGAAGATGAACTTATAATTTATACAAAATGGAATAAAAAAGAAAGAAACGAGGTTTAATTAATACAAAGCAAAGATTTTTAGTGGAATTGAAAAAACAATAAACCTGTTTGAAATTTGGCGTTTCTCTTTTTACTGACATCAAAGAATTCTTGAGAGGAAGTTAAACCACCTAAAAGGTCCAAAACCTACAAGTCAAAACTACCATTTTTTATATGTGCAAGGAAAATAAAATAAAAACTACCATTCTGCCACCAACCAACTCTACCAATTCAATTTCAATGACTCTAATATTTTTTACTAACGAGAAAATATTGTGCATCATAATCTTTAATCTAAAACTTGAGTTCAATCAACAAAACTCAAATCCATAATCTAGATGAACATGGGATGCAAATATAGATATAGATCAAATATGTGATTCACGCTATGCCGCAAGCCGAGCCAAACCTTTTCTAATGCTGAAAATGAATTCATTCGACAATAATTCAAGGCAACGCAGTTTAATAGCTAAGCCAAGATATGAGATTGAAAGAACACGTAGAAAAAAATAAATAATAAAGTTTAATAACTCGATGTCAAAGATACAAATAAGAAATATAATGCTGAAGAAGAAAATCAAAGTCAACTCGGGATAACTTGACAAACCCACAACCTATTATATGAGATCAAGATAAATAAAATCAAAAGAAAGACCTAGTAAAAAAACATAAAAAATCTCCGAGCTAACCTTTGCTTGAAAGAAGAACAATAATTTTTAGACAACTTTTAGGTTTAATGTATTATTTTCAAGTTTAATGTGTACTCATCATTCCCCAACTTTCTTTCACATTATAGACTGCGATCAAATTCCTGCACAACTAATAAGGAGTTGCTAACTCAGTTGAAAGGGCTCTAATGGATCAAAGTGCACCAATCCTATTTCGACTCATTTTACTATTCACTTTAAATTTAATTCCTCAAACTTTCTCATTTAATAATAAAAGGGTATCCAAAAAAATAGTTAGAAGAAAGAAAAATTGATTCTAGTATAATTATATCTATTATCTAGTTTAATGCTATTGTGTATAGTAGGTTTAAAATCTAAATCTCAATCCGACTGTGAGTTTCCATATATAATTTTCTACGTTAGTTTATAATTTTAATTTAATGAGAGTTTGGAAAGGTCTAGATAATAGATATAATTATACTAGAATCAAATTTTCTTGTTATTAGATATGAGTTATGAAATAGCATTAAACTATGAGTTTTGTTATTTTAGAAAGTTTGGTCAACATATACAATATGAGTTTTGTTATTTGTTGCCATTTGACTTATGAACTTCTTATTTATAAATGATTATTTTCCTCATAATATAAAGATATTTAACAACTTATTTTTGAGAGTTTTCTAGTTCTACAAGGATCTTTAATGGGTAACAATATAATTTTCAATTGTGTCAAGAATTCCTTAATGTTCCAAAATCCTTTTCTTACAAGGATTTCTTATTTATTCTCACTACACAAGGAAAAAGGGCTAGAGTGTTTAATGAAATATTACTTTTAGGTTGAATTATTGCATTGTAAAAATTTGTATTATTTTAAGGTTTTATTTGCTGTTTTATTTTATTATTTGGATATATACATTTAGTTTAGACTTGTGTTTTAGTTTGAGTTTGATTTGCTTAAAATCAATGTTTAGGTTTTTTTAGACATTAGGTTTGTTTAGCTAATTATTAGCCCATACCCATTGGTTTACAACCCAATAAAAGTTTATTAGATTTATCTAAGAGGATTATATATTATTTTCTTTACTAAAAAAAAAATCAATAAACATGATCTTTGGAATAAATTTGTGTTTGACGTGATGCAATATGATTTTCTTTGTCGAGACAAAAATTAACAACTGACTTGTCAAGATATAACCGACCTTGTGGTGTCTTCGTATACTTTGGGTTTTTGTTTTGCTATAAACAATGAGTTTAAGTTCTTTTCTAATATTTTAGTTCTTAGGTACAAGGTTATCTTTACATCAATGTTTCTACCCAAACCTGAATTTTAACTTTCTTAGGTTATTTATTTACTTTATTGTTGGTTTCAAGATTTTTATCCTAAGGTTTTGTATTAGTTGGTATCAGGACTTGACTCTAAAAATCAAGTTATATCATTTTAAATTCTTACCTTTCTTCTTATTCTAGGTTTAAATTTTTCTTTGACCTTAATCTTCTACTTAAAAGAATTGAAGGGCTTCTAGTATTAAGTAACCAGAGACGAATGCATTGCTATGCTTTATATAGAGAAGGCTGTTACAAGAGAAAGAAGAGATATCTACGTAATTGTTACAATTGATAGGAATTACATAATCTTCAAAGTATCTTCAACGTCAAGGACTCTTCAACATTAAAGACTCTATTGTAGATGATGTAGAACTCTGTTGCAGATGATGTTGATCTTTATCCTTATCATCCCCGCAAACGAGCAGGGAGATTCAACACTGAGAGTTTGTCCCTCAAAAAACAGAATCGGTCAACTGTATGCCCCTTTGTAAATATATCTGCAGGTTATAAGGAAGAAGGGACATGTTGTACGAGTATGTCTCGGTTAGCCACCTTTTCTCTTACAAAGTGATAATCCACTTCAATGTGTTTAGATCGTGCATGAAAAATGAGTTTGGACGCGAGAGCAAGAGCATTGACATTGTCACACCAGACAACAGGAGCAGATTCAAGTGAAATTTTCAGTTCACACAAGAGCATACGTAGCCAATATACTTCAGCTGTTACCAAGGCCAAGCACTTGTATTCGGCCTCTGTACTGGATTTGGACACTATAGGTTGTTTCTTTGCTGACCAAGAAATGAGATTAGGACCCACATACACACCATAACCATACGTTGAACGTCTGTCGTCTGGATCGCCAGCCCAATCCGAATCACAGTAAGCATTGTCAGAGAAGGATCCCAGTTTGTAGAAGAGGCCATGATCAAGAGTATGCTTTAAATAGCGAAGCACTCGTTTGACAGCTGTACAATGAGTAGAAGTAGGAGTCTGCATGTGTTGACATAGCTGGTTCACGGAGTATGCAATGTCAGGCCTGGTGAGAGTGACATACTGGAGGACACCAATTGTTTGCCTGTATTCAGATGGATCTTGGAGAAGTTCTCCATTGAATTTTGACAATTTAGAACCTGAAACACAGGGAGCTTGATATGGACGAATGCCAAGAAGTCGAACACAATTTAATAAATCAATGATATATCGTGTTTGGCAAAGATGTAGACCAGAAGAATCGCGTATGGCCTCAATACCCAGAAAATATGATAGCTGCCCAAGGTCCTTCATAGCAAATTCACGTTGCATGTTAGTAATAAGAGATCGAATGAACCGTTGATCATTGGAGGTGACAAGGATATCATCCACATATACTAATAAAAATGCATGAACGGAGTCTTGATGATATGTGAAAAGAGAGGGATCAACTTGTGAGCTGAGAAAGCCAAGAGATAAAAGAGCAGAAGATAATCGATTAAACCATGCCCGTGGGGCTTGCTTCAAGCCATAGAGTGATTTGTGAAGTTTACAGACAAATTAGGGGTGCATAGGGTCTTCAAAACCTTTCGGCTGTGTCATATATACCTCTTCTTCTAAAATGCCATGAAGAAAGGCGTTGGAAACATCCAGTTGCTGAATATCCCAATTGAAAGAAACTGCAGTTGCAAGAACCATACGGACAGTGGATGGTTTAATCACAGGGCTGAAAGTCTCATGAAAATCAATACCACTTCTCTGGAAATACCCAACAGCCACTAATCTTGCTTTGTGACAATCAATGCTTCCATTAGGTCTATGTTTGAGCTTAAATACCCATTTGCATGGGACCACATTTTTACTAGGGAGACGAGGACATAATGACCATGTTTCATTCTTCAACAATGCCTGAAATTCACTTGCCATTGCTGCATGCCATTCAGGTATAGCAGCTGCTTGACCATAAGTGCGAGGCTCCGAGATTACCACACCAGCATGCAAAGCTTGAAGAGGGTGGCGGGTAGTATAATGCAGTTGGTAATCAGGGAAGGTGCGGGGTTTAGAGTGTCCCGCTTGTGATCTAGTAATGATGCAAGAAGGGGGATGGGGAAGAGGAAGTTCACTGGCAACTATTGCAGAAAATGATGTGTCATAAGAATCATTTGAAACAGTATGCAGAGGAGATGGGGGATCGGGAACAGAGGAGATGGGATTATCATGACAGATGCGAGCAGGGGAGCTGGAGACAGTGGTAATGGAAGGCACAGATAAAAAATTAAATGGAGGAGAAGAAAAAGGTAAAGAAAGAGTATTCGACATACCTGAGGAGTCCAAACAATTGTCGGGGTTAGTGAAAATGGATTGTTCATGTGCAGGAAAAATACCTTCGTCAAAAATCACATTTCGGGATATGTATACCCGCCTCGATGATGGATCAAAACACCGAAAACTTTTGTGATTAGAGCAGTAACCAATGAAAATACAAGGCTTGCTACGGTATGATAATTTATCAAGTGAGTAAGGGCGAAGGCAGGGAAAACATTGACAACCAAAAGTACAAAAATAGGAAAAATCAGGTGGACGTTGAAAGAGACGTTCATAGGGTGAAGAGTAATCAAGAATTTTGGTGGGTAATCGATTAATTATAAAAATAGACGTGAGAAAGGCATCGACCCAAAAAGCTTTAGGTAAGCCAGATTGAGCAAGAAGAGTGAGTCCCATTTCCATAATATGACAATGTTTTCTTTCAGCGAGGCCATTTTATTGGGATGTGTGTGGACATGAAAAACGATGAAAAATACCACTTGTAGTTAAAAAATGCTTAAAAATGGTAGAACAATATTCACCCCCATTATCACTTTGAAATTGTTTAATGGTGTAATTATATTGTTTTTCCACTAAAAGCTTAAAATTAACAAACGTAGAGTAAACATCGGATTTATATAAAATAGGAAAAAGCCAACAAAACCCAGTGTAGTCATCAATAAAGAGTACATAATACCGACAACCATTGGACGATGGAGTGAAAGTACTCCAAACATCAGAATGAATTAGATCGAGTGGTTTGATTGATTCTCGTGAAGAATCTGAAAATGGTAATTGTTTAGATTTGCCCAGTTGGCAAGACACACAAATACCCTGTTGTTTATTTTTGGAATTAATAATTGGAAGAGAAAATTTAGAAATAACACGATGTAAAATAGGTGTCGAAGGATGTCCCAAACGACAATGCCAGGTGGAAGTAGAAGCCTTGACGCTAATAGTCATAGTAAGAGCATGTAATTTGGATGAGGAAAGTTGACGAAGGTTGATTGGGTACAATCCATTTTCACTTGGCCCCATCAGAAGCGTGTTCCCCGTCAGGATGTCCTTCATAGATAAATGAGTGCCAGTGAGTTCAAAAACAACATTATTATCTTTGCATAATTTATTAATGAAAAGGAGTTGAGCCGAAGCTTGAGGACAACAAGCAACATCTGTTAAAGTGAGAGTAGAAGAGGGAGTTTGAATGGCAACAGTGCCAGTATGAGATATATGCAAACCTGTCCCGTTACCAATACCCACAAAATCATCCTCATCATAAGGTTGAGCCGTTGCAAGATTGGTAAGATCGGAGGTGACATGAATGTTGGCACCATTATCAGCATACCATTGATTTTGATTGAGGTAAGTAGTATTAGCCTTAGCAACCATGGCAGCCAACTCTGTTGGAGGATGTCGTCCTTGAAAAGAATAGTTCATCCGATTAAAACAATCCAGTGCTTGATGTCCATTTTGTTTACAGATCTGACAGGAAGAGCGAGAACGAGAGGTATTGGACGTAGCAGTTGATGAAGAAGAGGTCAGGTGAGGTAATGGTTGCCGAAATTGAGAGAGACCAGGACTGGAGCCTTTTGATGTTCCTGAAAAATGAATCTTGTTGCTGTTACGAAAGCCTGACTTTGAACTAGGTTTATGAGAGTAGAAAGCGTAAGATCCCGTCTCTTGTTGAATAGTTTGACTATGAAATTTTTGCATGAGATCAAAATTCAACAACTCTGCATGGAAGTCTGAGAATGACATAGACTTTTCCTTGGCAAGAAGCATATATGTCATGACAAAAGAATGGAAAGAGGAATTGAGACCATTGAGAATTAAATTTGAGTCGTCAACTGGTTTCCCAACAGCAAATAATTCATCAGCAAGGGATTTAATTGCATCTAAGAGTTGTTGGCATTGCATGGAGCCTTGCTGTAAAGATTGTAACTTTCTCTTGATAAGAGAAATACGAGATGTAGAAGGTGCAGCAAAACGTGCACCAAGGGCTTGCCAAGCAAGCCGAGAGGTCTTAAGACCATAAATGGTGGAAACCACCGCAGGAGATAGCGAAGATATAATCCAGCCAAGAATCGTTTGGTCTTTATACTGCCAAACCACATAACCAGAATCAAGAACACCTTGGTTTTGATGTTCAGTACTAGAAAATTGAGAAGGACTAGGTTCTGAACCATCAATTATGCCCATGAGGCCATAGCTGCAAAATAAAAGGAGCAACTGAGCACTCCATGCAAGAAAGTCTGTGCCATCAAGTTTAATGGAGATAACTTGAGCTGGAAGATGAAATGCAGCGGAAGAGGGGGAATCTTTAGTGATAGACATTGGATCAATAAAAGCGTGAGCTAGAGATTGCTCTGATACCATAAAAGAATTGAAGGGCTTCTAGTATTAAGTAACCAGAGATGAATGCATTGTTATGCTTTATATAGAGAAGGCTGTTACAAGAGAAAGAAGAGATATCTACGTAATTGTTACAATTGATAGCAATTGCATAATCTTCAAAGTATCTTCAACGTCAAGGACTCTTCAACATTAAAGACTCTGTTGTAGATGATGTAGAACTCTGTTGCAGATGATGTTGATCTTTATCCTTATCACTACTTACTCTTTTGCTTATGACATTGCTATTATATATAAAAAATATTCTTGTTGTTTTCATAACTATATCTATATATCAGTAACATTGAATTCAAGAAAAGAAGAAGAAGAAGAAAAAAGACATTTAAAAGCTAAAGCTTTAATTATGTGGTGAAAACACGAATACAAAAGATATTGAATCGAAGTATGTTGCAATCACTTCAAAATTTATACTCTATGTTTTTTTTATTACAATAATATCAAATATTAAATTTGATGTTATTTGGATTTTGTTTGGTTTGCATTTCAAACTCGAGTATTAGATTATGTAAACAAGTTTTATTTTTGCAACTTATAAAATATGTTTTTCTATTATTGAAATCAACCTATTCAATATACCAATATACTAAAGTTATATTTGGGGTATTTGGTTTTAATAAATTAATTTTACTACTTTTGCATTTGATTTAATTTGTGTCTTAAGAATGTTCATATTTCATACAAATTTGGTTGCTACTCATGAAGTCATAATCTTAGTTTCATTTTTTATTCCTTTTATATAGTTTTTGCTTCTTGAGTTGTTACATATATTTTGATTATGCTATTAAGTTTCTCAAGTTCTTTTTGCTGAATTACAAAGTGAAAAGCCCAATTGAGTAAAAAACAAGAGAAGTAATGTCAATACTAAAGTATTGTAAACATATGAGAAAGTGAATGAGGAAATAAAATTTTATTTATCATTAATATATGATGCATATTTAAAGGTGTCAGACAACTCCAAGCCATCACCACCAATTGAAATCATGCTTTTTAAGTTCAAACTTTAGCACAACAAATGGAAAAGATGAACATTGTAATAAGGGATATGAAGGATAAGATGGAAAGAAGGGAGAGATGTGATGTTTTGAAAAATAAGGTTGATTGAGTTGAGAACAATGTTAGGAGGCATGAAATGCGTGTGAGTCCCATTGTTGTTGATGAGATGGATGATGAAAATGTATTTTTAGGCCATAGAGATGAATTTAAAAGCCTAAAACTATAGGTATCTAAGGTAGAAGATATAGGTAGTTCAACCAAAGAGATGATACAAGTGATTTTAGGTACCATGATGAGGTAGATAGATTTGTGTTTATCTACGGTTGATTGTTAGGGATTTATATATAAAAAATAACCCTTTCCTAATCCTAATACTTTAAATTCCGAAATTGCAACTCAAGAAAAACAAACAAAGAATCAAGAAAGCCTCGCTGCAATCTGAAGAAATTCAAGCTTAGAGAAGAGAACAGGGGACGGGATGAGAACAAAAAAAGAATTTTGAATAATTGTCACTCCAGTGTTGTGTTCTTATTCATTGTTTACAATATAAATATTGATACAAGAGTTGATGTTATTTACAAATAGATCTATATAAGGTAAGCACAATTAATTTTACATATCACAAAGGGAAGGTCAACAAATCAAATTGATTGAGAATCAATTTGGTCGAGGAATGCTGTTGCTTGTGATCTGCATGTCGTTGCTTGTGATTTGCTGATTTTCATCAGCAGATTTAGTGGGAGTGGTATCTTCATCTTCTTTAATATCTTCTTTACCCTCCCTCAAGCGTAACGGAGCAACGTGAAGATTGAGCTTGGACTTAAGAAGACAAAACCGAGCACGACTCAGGCCTTCGGTGAAGATGTCAGCAATCTAATGAGAGGAGGGAACATAGACGGTATGGAGGGCTGTGCGAGCAACCAATTCACGAACAAAGTGATAGTCAATCTCAATGTGTCGAGTGTGAGCATGGAAAATAGGATTAGCAGCCATGTAGATAGCAGAGAGATTATCGACATAGATGCAAGGTGCATTTTGAAGGGAAATACCAAGTTCGCGAAATAAGAATCCAAACCAGCAAATTTCAACGGCCACGGGGACAAGAGCACGATATTCAGCTTCAGTGCTAGAATGAGAAACAATAGACTGTTTCTTGGCAATCCATGTGATAAGATTAGGGCCGAAAAATATACAAGCACCAGTTATGGATCGTTGATCATCTACAGAACCAGCCCAATCAGTATCAGAAAAACTGCGGAGGCTGAAGTCATCGGATTGGTGAAACACAAGACCTTGCGCAATTGTACCCTTAATATATCGAAGAATCCACTTGACAACCTGAAGATGAGAAGAACGAGGGTTGTGCATAAACTAACACATTTGATTGACAACAAATGAGATGTTAGGTCGTGAAAGAGTAAGATATCGAAGGCCACCCACCATGCTGCGATAGGTAAAGGGGTCAGATAAGGGATCCCCATCCAAACACGACAATCGAGTATCAGATGGTAACGGTGTAGGACATGGTTTACACTTAGTCATGTTAAACTGTTTCAGTAAATCAACCGCATATCGAGTTTGAGAGAGGAATAAATGATCAGTGAACCTTGTAATTTCCATGCCAAGGAAAAAATTGAGTTCTCCGAGTCGACGACTTTCAAAGGTGGAGCACAATTGATCAAGAAATTTGTGAACGTGCTATAGATCATATCCAGTGACAATGATATCATCCACATAGACAAGTACATAGATTTTGTAGGAAGAGGAACGATGAATGAACAATGATGCATCTGATTGACTGTGTGAAAATCCCTAAGTGAGGAGAAAGGCAATGAGATGTTGAAACCAAACTGTAGGGGCCTGTTTAAGGCCATAAAGAACCTTATGGAGCTGACATACAGTCTGAGAATATGAGGAATCATGAAAACCAGGAGGCTATTTCATATATACAGCTTCTTGTAAGTAGCCATTCAAGAATGCATTCTGAACATCAAGTTGTTGGAGAGACCAATTGGAGGACACGACCAAAGATAGGATAGTCCGAATGGTGGCCGGTTTAACTACTGGGCTAAAAGTCTCTGCATAATCAAATCCTTCTTGTTGATTGAAGCCTTTGGCCACAAGACGAGCCTTATAGCGATCAATGGATCCATCAACTTTTTGTTTAACTTTGAAGACCCATTTACAGCCAACTATATTCATCTGGGACGAGGCAGAACAAGAGACCATGTTTGATTTCTCATGAGGGCATCATATTCATCCTGCATAGCAGCTTGCCAATGACTGTATTTGAACGCTTGAGTAAAACTCGTTGGTTCAATGGTCATAGGATTAGAGCAATCAACAGAGAGGGCATGAGGTAAGGGGTGTGGGGGTGGCGTGAGAGTAGAGTGGTTTGGGTTCAAGACCAAATGGAATGATGGTTTTGAGGCTCTTAAATTGTTGATGAGGGTTTGGTGTATTAGGAGAATTAGGGAGGAGAGATGGGTTAAAAGGTGAAGAGGGAGGTGTTAACAATGGTGAGGTATTGGGAGGAGCTGGAAACCACTACTGTTGGAGTGGGGAAGAAATGTGGTATGGATTGAGATGGTGGTGAGCTGGCAGAGGAGGTAACTTTTGAGGAGTCAAGGAGAGGTTGTGGGGGTGGTGTGTATGGATGGAGATTGTGGTGGATTGACAGATGGAGAGTCAAGGGTAATGGGTTCGTGGTGGGTTAGGTTTTTGGAAATGTAGAGTTGTGGAGAAGGTAGTCTGGGCTCAATGTCTGTGAGAGCAACATGTGTGGTTTGGACAATTGATGGGAGATGAGGTTGTTGGTAAGGGAAGTTGGCCTCATCAAATATCACATTCTGAGAGATGTAAATCTAACCTGAAACAGAATGAAGACAACGATAGCTTTTACAATGATCATCATAGTCAATAAAAACACAGGGAACAAATTTAAAAGGATAATTTATGTTGGTTGTACGGGACCATATGAGGGAAGCAAGCGCAACCAAAACTTTTGAGAAATGTGTAATCTGGTGTACGTTAAAGTAGTTTCTCATAAGAAGATATGTGATCAAGTTTAGGGGTTGGAGGACGATTAATCAGAAAAACCGCAGTGGAAAAGGCTTCAACCCAAAAACTGTGGGGCAAGCGAGACTGGGCCAACAAGCAGAGACCCATTGCAACAATATGTCGATGTTTCCTTTCCACCACTCCATTCTGTTGAGGAGTGTATGGGCATGAGATTTGATGAGATATTCCATGATCCCGTAAAAAGGTCAGAAATAATTTGCTGGTAAATTCACCTCCACCATCAATCTGCAGTTGTTTGATGTGAAAGCTAAACCAATTTTCCACCAATGTTTTGAAGTGGATGAATGTAGTAAGAACTTCTGATTTCTTAGCCAATGGATATATCCAAGTAAATCCGTGTATGATCATCTATAATGGAGAGATAGTAGCGATAACCAAAATTTGAAGAGATTGGTGCAGGACCCCATAAATCAAGATGTAAAAGTGCTAATGGAGACTGAGTATGAGATTGTCTGTCTTTAAATGGAAATCGACAAGATTTTCCCAACAAACAGATATAACAATTTTTATTGGAGACAATTGTACCATCAAGTGGTAAATGGTACTTATTCAACAATGCAGTAAAAACTGAATGAGATGGGTGTCCAAGTTTGGCATGCCATACATCTTGTGTGGTTTTCTCTCCATAACAAGCAAATTGACGAGTAATAGAGGGATATGTCTGAATATGATAGAGGCCGTCAAAACTACTACCAATAAGAAATACCTTCCCCGTTTTGTTGTCCTTCACAGAAAAACAATTAGCATCCATTTTAAAATAACAATCATTACCAGAGCAAAAACGACGGATAGAGATTAAGTTTTTGCGAATAGTAGGTACACACAGGACTTCATTAAGATTTAATGATTTATGTAACCAGATTAATTATGTGTTGCCAATATGGGTTATCGCCAAATGATTACCATTTCCAACAATTATTGTATCTGTACCTGTGTATGGGTGAGCATCAGGAAGGGAAGTTGCGTTGGCTGTCGTGGTGAGTAGCACCCGAATCAAGGCACCAATTCAGATTTGTTACATCTGCAGTAGGAGATGGTGACATGGCAAAGTTCTCTACCATATATGCGAGAGGTTTTCGGTCTAGAAAAAAGCGGGCCATGTGCCCTGGCTTATCAAACCTAAAGCAAATTATTTCACTTCGTTGGGTTTGTGGGGCTTTGCCTTGTGGTGTTGGAAGCAGAGGAGGAGGACCATCAGAGAGGGTTGCAGGGGAAGAGATGATGGCAGATTGTGGGTCACGATGCTGTGAGCGACGGTCTGGAGACCAAGCCCCTTGATCTTACTCCCAGTTCCCTGTTTTTCTTGTTCCATGCCCTTGATTCCAATTTCTGCCATGACCTCTTCCAAATTTGTTGTGATTATGACTGGGTAATTTTGAGTTGAAGCTGTGTTCGTTGGGCACACAATCAGCAGCCATAGCAACGCCTGTGGTCAAGGTAAGAGACATCCGTTTCTGTAAATGTTCTTCTCTTAGGGCTAGATCATAGAATTGATCGAAGTCAATGTTAGGATGCAGGTGAAATGTTGTGGCCAGCTCCTTGTATTCGAGACCCAGTCCATCCAGAACATAACTGATGAATTCATCATCATCCATCGTTGCTCCGGATTGTATGAGAGAGTCAAAGAGTCATTTGGCATAATTAAGGTAATCTCCACAAACTCATTGCTGCTAAGATTGATTGGCCCTTCATAGCAAGATCGAGCGTTCTCTTCCATCTCTCTAGCAGTATCAAGATATAGCTCTATATCTTGATTAGTACGATGCATGACATGATGAAGGCAACGCCACTTATGTTTATCCATTTTGCGTAGATGTTTCTTGCCATGGTGGTAAGGCCCCAAGGAGATGACCCGGGGGACATAAGCCTTGTTTTCCACCTCTCGTAGGTAGTGGGGGTCTCGATAGATGGACAGCTTCGACCTTGAACGTGCTTTGTCTTCTTGCCCAGCCTGTTCATTTTTTTTTTTGATTGATCCCACCCAGTCAAAATCTGGTGATCTTGTTTCCTCATCTTCATGATTTTCTCCATCACCTTCAATCACAATCTGCAGGGAATCTGATGGTGTCTGCTGCTGTTTTTCCTGTTCCTGTTGAGGTTGCTCTGGAAATTCTAGCATCGGGGCACCAGCAGATGATGTTGGCACCGCCGATTCGAGTGTTTCTCTGAGTTTGAGGGTGATAAGGTACCAACTTAAGAGCTCTTTGTTAACACAGCAACCATTTTTCCGAGAAGAAAAGAAATTCTGAATTTGATTTTGCCTTGATGACCCCTCCAAACAACTGAAAGCACAATGACAGCTACTATTTCTAGAGGGAAAAAAACAAAAGAAAAGAGAGAAGAACTCTCTTCAGTTGAATAAGATCTTATCCAACATCGTGAAATAAAATGGAGTCAGATAAAAAAATTTATTTTTGTTTTATCATTTATTTTATTTTTTTGCTTGTTAAAGTTTTTAGGCTTTTTTTAGTTATTGATTTAATTTTGTTGTTTTCATAATAATAATAATAATAATAATAATAATAATTTTAGTTTTTTTTCTTACTTACTCTTTTTTTGATTTTTTTTCTCGGGATAGTTTAATAATTTTTATTGTTTTGACAGTAATAGTAGTGATAATTTTATATGTTAAAACTTCAATATTGTTGTAGTTATAATAGGATGTGTTGATATGTGATATGAAACTTTGCATGTATAAATATTATATTTTATTTTTGAACTAACAAATCCTATTAATTACTTTAATCTCAACAATTATAAAAAATTGTTTGCTCGACCCGCAACATAGTGCGATTACATACTATTTTGTGCCATGGGTTTTGAGATTTGCTATCCTAGAGAAAGACAACAATTTATGCTATTATTTACTTACAGAAATGTAATTTAATTTCTTGCCAACTGCTTCGTAATTGCCTGTCAATATGCTTACAGAGTCCCAAGTGGGGAGAAAGTGGAAACATACAAGGTGTGGACGTGAATTAGCATCATACTCCGTGACATGAAAAAGAAAAGTCAAGTGCTTATCCTAACATTTTCTCAATTATTTACGGTGACATCAGTTGAAGCATCTTAATTAATGAAACTTATTTAGTATTTTTTACGTGTGAACAAAATGGGATGTGAAACCCACAACGCAATCATGCTAGCTAGGGCTAGGAGGCGGGGGGGCATATGCCTTACCTCGACCAAAATATGGTTCCTTTATACCGACATTTTTCCTTTTAAGCTAACCTTGAATCATTAGGGTTGGTGAATGATGGATTGGATGGGCTATTTCTTTTTTGTTTTTATTTACCATTTGTGTTTCTTAATTCAATATTTATAAATTTAGCTGTTAGCCAAGAACTGGCTCGCTGGAATGACATAAGCAATACCTAAATAAAGTTAAGTGATTTTCATGGTATCAGAAAAAAATGCTAAAAAATGGATTAGTGTTTTGAACATGTAGAAAATCAAATAATTATTTGATGACAAAATATGAAAAGAATAAAACTACAATACCCCGAACCAAATAATTAATTTTTATAAACTGCATAACAAAAAAATAAATATATTATAGCAATCCGTAAAACTTGAGTGAATTCTCAACATGATTTAGATTTTTCATTTATAGTTTCAACAGATATGTCATTTTTTTTTTATAAGGTGTTTTTTTATTAATGTGAATATTCGGATCAACTTGCGTACACATCAACTAATACTATACACATCAACTAATACTATAAATTCTCGATCATATAAATTTCCATTAACCATTATATTAGCAATAATGTATTTCGAACTGAAATGACAAGAGAAAACTCTTGCAAACCCCTATGTCACTTCTTTTTCGGTCGCTGTTTTGACAAAGAGAAACAGCACATACAAAGACAATCATCCATGGAATTGAATAACTGGCCCCATTGTCGTTTTGGTACACTTAAACGAAGAAGGATCAGAGTCTTGTGATCGGCACAATAAATCAGCACACAATCTCACGAATCATCAACTTTTTAATCACCTTGCCCTCTTGTTTTGCTCGATTCAGCTAGCAAACACGATGCTTCAAATACTGCTGATCTTCTCACCTGCGCTTCCATTAGCCAAGCAAGGTTCAGCAGTGTTCTGGCCATTCTTGACTGGGTAATTAAGAAGATTCCATTGCAACCCCACATCTTCCAGTGTATGTGTTGCCGACCTTACGTTGCATCTTGATGTATCCATGCATGCTCACCCCATTCTGAGCTCCTAGCAAGCCGATAATCCAATCCTTTCTCTGTGCCATATCCAACGACAACAGCACCGTGGTCTAGAGCTGCCCCACAATCACCGGTGAGCACTCCCTGATGAAATCAAAAGAGAACGAACAGGTTTACGAATTCTGGTGTTAAAAGCCAGAAATAATTAGTTTAAGGAAGCAGCGAGTCACTTACAGACTGGTAGAATTGTAAAGCCATGCCAGTACTGGCTTCACTGGCAACACTAACTGGCTGATGGGCCACGGCTTTCTGCAATGCTTTCTATTCTGGTAGAGAAATTAGCTCCCCTGTTACAATCTGGTTTATTCCATCTACTGCAGCTACTGTTCAAAAAGCCCAGCAACTACCTGCATGCATCAACAATTTCTGTCACCTTGTTCGGCTGGTCATGATCCAAGTTTTATTCACTTGTGTTTTTGGCCTTGCCCAGGTCAAACAAGAGTGGAGGCGAGTGCCAAAATACCCGACTTTCCTCGGAAACTTGGTCGTAACTCAAAAATTTTAAAATTTTATACGGGTTGTGATAAGGTTGTCCGGCCCATTTCTTGTGATTTGTTGTCTCTGGGTAAATTCCAATTTGACCCGAGGTTTATGTTTATATACATTGACTGCTATCTAAGTTTTTTAATTTATTTTAATCATCCCCAAATCTTTTATTTTTACTCCAATCACCCCACATCTTTCGTTTTTTTCTCCAATCAGTCCTCATATATTACTTTTATTCCCATTTTCTCCCCTACTCAATTTCATCCTTGAAGTCTATGAATTTTTTTAATATCATCTTAAGAAAAAACAAAGAGATAGAGAGATAGAATTGACATCATCAAAAATAAAAATAAAAATAAAAATGAATAGAAATGATTTTTTTTATTAAAGCAATATGATAAACTTGAGAGAGTTAATTTTTCCAGAAATTCTTAAAACCTACCAACTTCAATTCTCACTTAATAACATTATCTTTTCCTTTATCAACACTATATATAATAAAAATCAGAATAAAATTAATTTAACTATCTCCTATTTTTTTCGTAAATTTTTCTTATAACTCTAACCCCTCTCAATTATCAAGTCTCTTCTTTCTTTGATCTTTTGCATCTTTGATATGTGTAAATAATAACGTTCTAGGTGATGTCAAAACTATTCTACACTCAATCTACTATTCCATTCATATGGGATTTCAATATTTTTTAAAAAACTTTAATGGAAAATAAGATAAAAAAATAATATTTATTTCATTCTTACCGGTTACATCTTGAGAGGAAGTTAAACCACGTAAAAGGTCCAAAACCTACAAGTCAAAACTACCATTTTTTAAATGTCCAAGGAAAAGAAGAAAAACTACCATTCTGCCACCAACTAACTCTACCAATTCAATTTCAATCACTCTAATATTTTTCACTAACGAGAAAATATTGTGCATCATAATCTTTAATCTAAAACTTGAGTTCAATCAACAAAACTCAAATTCATAATCTAGATGAACATGGGATGCAAATATAGATATAGATCAAATATGTGATTCACGCTATGCCGCAAGCCGAGCCAAACCTTTTCTAATGCTGAAAATGAATTCATTCGACAATAATTCAAGACAACCCAATTTAATAGCTAAGCCAAGATATGAGATTGAAAGAACACGTAGAAAAAAATAATAATAATAAAGTTTAAAGTTTAATAACTCGATTTCAAAGATACAAATAAAAAATATAATGCTGAAGAAGAAAATCAAAGTCTACTCGGGGTAACTTGACAAACCCACAACCTATTATATGAGATCAAGATAAATAAAATCAAAAGAAAGACCTAGTAAAAAAACATAAAAAATCTCCGAGCTAACCTTTGCTTGAAAGAAGAACAATAATTTTTAGACAACTTTTAGGTTTAATGTATTATTTTCAAGTTTAATGTGTACTCATCATTCCCCAACTTTCTTTCACATTACAGACTGCGATCAAATTCCTGCACAACTAATAAGGAGTTGCTAACTCAGTTGAAAGGGCTCTAATGGATCAAAGTGCACCAATCCTATTTCGAATCATTTTACTATTCACTTTAAATTTAATTCCTCAAACTTTCTCATTTAATAATAAAAGGGTATCCAAAAAAACAGTTAGAAGAAAGAAAAATTGATTCTAGTATAATTATATCTATTATCTAGTTTAATGCTATTGTGTATAGTAGGTTTAAAATCTAAATCTCAATCCAACTGTGAGTTTCCATATATAATTTTCTATGTTAGTTTATAATTTTAATTTAATGAGTGTTTGGAAAGGTCTAGATAATAGATATAATTATACTAGAATCAAATTTTCTTGTTATTAGATATGAGTTATGAAATAGCATTAAACTATGAGTTTTGTTATTTTAGAAAGTTTGGTCAACATATACAATATGAGTTTTGTTATTTGTTGCTATTTGACTTATGAACTTTCTATTTATAGATGATTCTTTTCCTCGTAATATAAAGATATTTAACAACTTATTTTTTAGAGTTTTCTAGTTCTACAAGGATCTTTAATAGGTAAAAATATAATTTTCAATTGTGTCAAGAATTCCTTAATGTTCCAAAATCCTTTTCTTACAAGGATTTCTTATTTATCTCACTACACAAGGAAAAAGGGCTAGAGTGTTTAATGAAATATTACTTTTGGGTTGAATTATTGCATTGTAAAAATTTGTATTATTTTAAGGTTTTATTATTTGGATATTTACATTTAGTTTAGACTTGTGTTTTAGTTTGAGTTTGATTTGCTTAAAATCAATGTTTAGGTTTTTTTAGACATTAGGTTTGTGTTAGCTAATTATTAGCCCATACCCATTGGTTTACAACCCAATAAAAGTTTATTAGATTTATCTAAGAGGATTATATATTATTTTCTTTACTAAAAAAAATCAATAAACATGATCTTTGGAATAAATTTGTGTTCGACGTGATGCAATATGTTTTTCTTTGTCGAGACAAAAATTAACAACTGACTTGTCAAGATATAACCAACCTTGTGGTGTCTTAGTATACTTTGGGTTTTTGTTTTGCTATAAACAACGAGTTCAAGTTCTTTTCTAATATTTTAGTTCTTAGGTACAAGGTTATCTTTACATCAATGTTTCTACCCAAACCTGATTTTGAACTTTCTTAGGTTATTTATTTACTTTATTGTTGGTTTCAAGATTTTTATCCTAAGGGTTTGTATTAGTTGGTATCAGGACTTGACTCTAAAAATCAAGTTATATCATTTTAAATTCTTACCTTTCTTCTTATTCTAGGTTTAAATTTTTCTTTGACCTTAATCTTCTACTTAAAAGAATTGAAGGGCTTCTAGTATTAAGTAACCAGAGACGAATGCATTGCTATGCTTTATATAGAGAAGGCTGTTACAAGAGAAAGAAGAGATATCTACGTAATTGTTACAATTGATAGGAATTACATAATCTTCAAAGTATCTTCAACGTCAAGGACTCTTCAACATTAAAGACTATATTGTAGATGATGTAGAACTCTGTTGCAGATGATGTTGATCTTTATCCTTATCATCCCCGCAAACGAGCAGGGAGATTCAACACTGAAAGTTTGTCCCTCAGAAAACAGAATCGGTCAGCTGTATGCCCCTTTGTAAATATATCTGCAGGTTGTAAGGAAGAAGGGACATGTTGTACGAGTAGGTCTCGGTTAGCCACCTTTTATCTTACAAAGTGATAATCCACTTCAATGTGTTTAGATCGTGCATGAAAAATGAGATTGGATGCGAGAGCAAGAGCACTGACATTGTCACACCAGACAACAGGAGCAGATTCAAGTGAAATTTTCAGTTCACACAAGAGCATACGTAGCCAATATACTTCAGCTGTTACCAAGGCCAAGCACCTGTATTCGGCCTTTGTACTGGATTTGGACATTATAGGTTGTTTCTTTGCTGACCAAGAGATGAGATTAGGACCCACATACACACCATAACCACACGTTGAACGTCTGTCGTCTGGATCGCCAGCCCAATCCGAATCACAGTAAGCATTGACAGAGAAGGATCCCAGTTTATAGAAGAGGCCATGATCAAGAGTATGCTTTAAATAGCGAAGCACTCATTTGGCAGTTGTTCAATGAGTAGAAGTAGGAGCCTGCATGTGTTGACATAGCTGGTTCACGGAGTATGCAATGTCAGGCCTGGTGAGAGTGACATACTGGAGGGCACCAACTGTTTGCCTGTATTCAGATGGATCTTGGAGAAGTTCTCCATTGAATTTTGACAATTTAGAACCTGAAACACAGGGAGCTCGATATGGACGAATGCCAAGAAGTCGAACACGATTTAATAAATCAATGATATATCATGTTTGGCGAAGATGTAGACCAGAAGAATCGTGTATTGCCTCAATACCCAGAAAATATGATAGCTGCCTAAGGTCCTCATAGCAAATTCACGTTGCATGTTAGTAATAAGAGATCAAATGAATTGTTGATCATTGGAGGTGACAAGGATATCATCCACATATACTAATAAAAATGCATGAACGGAGTCTTGGTGATATGTGAAAAGAGAGGGATCAACTTGTGAGCTGAGAAAGTCAAGCGATAAAAGAGCAGAAGATAACCGATTAAACCACGCCCGTGGGGCTTGCTTCAAGCCATAGAGTGATTTGTGAAGTTTACAGATAAATTAGGGGTGCATAGGGTCTTCAAAACCTTTCGGTTGTGTCATATATACCTCTTCTTCTAAAATGCCATGAAGAAAGGCGTTGAAAACATCCAGTTGCTGAATATCCCAATTGAAAGAAACTGCAGTTGCAAAAACCATACAGACAGTGGATGGTTTAATCACAGGGCTGAAAGTCTCATGAAAATCAATACCACTTCTCTGGAAATAACCAACAGCCACTAATCTTGCTTTGTGACGATCAATGCTTCCATCAGGTCTACGTTTTGAGCTTAAATACCCATTTGCATGGGACCACATTTTTACTAGGGGGACGAGGACATAATGACCATGTTTCATTCTTCAACAATGCCTGAAATTCACTTGCCATTGCTGCATGCCATTCAGGTATAGCAGCTGCTTGACCATAAGTGTGAGGCTCCGAGATTACCACACCTGCATGCAAAGCTTGAAGAGGGTGACGGGTAGTATAGTGCAGTTGGTAATCAGGGAAGGTACGGGGTTTAGAGTATCCCGTTTGTGATCTAGTAATGATGCAAGAGGGGGGATAGGGAAGATGAAGTTCACTGGAAACTATTGCAGAAAATGATGTGTCATGAGAATCATTTGAAACAGTATGCAGAGGAGATGGGGGATCGGGAACAGAGGAAATGGGATTATCATGACAGATGCGAGCAGGGGAGCTGGAGACAGTGGTAATGGAAGGCACAGATAAAAAATTAAATGGAGGAGAAGAAAAAGGTAAAGCAAGAGTATTCGACATACCTGAGGAGTCCAAACAATTGTCGGGGTTAGTGAAAATGGATTGTTCATGTGCAGGAAAAATACCTTCTTCAAAAATCACATTTCGGGATATGTATACCCACCTGGATGATGGATCAAAGCACCGAAAACTTTTGTGATTAGAGCAGTAACCAATGAAAATACAAGGCTTGCTACGGTATGATAATTTATCAAGTGAGTAAGGGCGAAGGCAGGGAAAACATTGACAACCAAAAGTACAAAAATAGGAAAAATCAGGTGGACATTGAAAGAGACGTTCATAGGGTGAAGAGTAATCAAGAATTTTGGTGGGTAATCGATTAATTATAAAAATAGACGTGAGAAAGGCATCGACCCAAAAAGCTTTAGGTAAGCCAGATTGAGCAAAAAGAGTGAGTCCTATTTCCATAATATGACGATGTTTTCTTTCAGCGAGGTCATTTTGTTGGGATGTGTGTGGACATGAAAAACGATGAAAAATACCACTTGTAGTTAAAAATTGCTTAAAAATGGTAGAACAATATTCACCCCCATTATCACTTTGAAATTGTTTAATGGTGTAATTATATTGTTTTTCCACTAAAAGCTTAAAATTAACAAATGTAGAGTAAACATCTAATTTATATAAAATAGGAGAAAGCCAACAAAACCGAGTGTAGTCATCAATAAAGAGTACATAATACCGACAACCATTGAACGATGGAGTGAAAGTACTCCAAACATCAGAATGAATTAGTTCGAGTGGTTTTGTTGATTCTCGTGAAGAATCTGAAAATGGTAATTGTTTAGATTTGCCCAATTGGCAAGACACATAAATACCCTGTTGTTTATTTTCGGAATTAATATTTGGAAGAGAAAATTTAGAAATAACACGATGTAAAATAGGTGTCGAAGGATGTCCCAAACGACAATGCCAAGTGGAAGTAGAAGCCTTGACGCCAACAGTCATAGTAAGAGCATGTAATTTAGACGAGGAAAGGTGACGAAGGTTGATTGGGTACAATCCATTTTCACTTGCCCCCATCAGAAGCGTGTTCCCCGTCAGGATGTCCTTCACAGAAAAATGAGTGCCAGTGAGTTCAAGAAGAACAATATTATCTTTGCATAATTTATTAATGGAAAGGAGCTGAGCCGAAGCTTGAGGACAACAAGCAACATCTGTTAAAGTGAGAGTAGAAGAGGGAGTTTGAATGGCAGCAGTGCCAGTGTAAGATATATGCAAACCTGTCCCGTTACCAATACCCACAAAATCATCCTCATCATAAGGTTGAGTCGTTGCAAGATTGGTAAGATCGGAGGTGACATGAATGTTGGCACCACTATCAGCATACCATTGATTTTGATTGAGGTAAGTAATATTAGCCTCAGCAACCATGGCAACCAACTCTGTTGGAGGATGTCGTCCTTGAAAAGAATAGTTCATCTGATTAAAACAATCCAGTGCTTGATGTCCATCTCGTTTGCAGATCTGACAGGAAGAGCGAGAACGAGAGGTATTGGACGTAGCAGTTGATGAAGAAGAGGGCAGGTGAGGTAATGGTTGCCGAAATTGAGAGAGACCAGGACTGGAGCCTTTTGATGTTCCTGAAAAATGAATCTTGTTGCTGTTATGAAAGCCTGACTTTGAACCAGGTTTATGAGAGTAGAAAGCGTAAGATCCCGTCTCCTGTTGAATAGTTTGACTATGGAATTTTTGCATGGGATCAAAATTCAACAACTCTGCATGGAAGTCTGAGAATGACATAGACTTTTCCTCGGCAAGAAGCATATATGTCGTGACAAAAGAATGGAAAGAGGAATTGAGACCATTGAGAACAAAGAGAATTAAATCTGAGTCATCAACTGGTTTCCCAACAACAGATAATTCATCAGCAAGGGATTTAACTGCATCTAAGAGCTGTTGACGTTGCATGGAGCCTTGCTGTAAAGATTGTAACTTTCTCTTGATAAGAGAAATACGAGATGTAGAAGGTGCAGCAAAACATGCACCAAGGGCTTGCCAAGCAAGCCGAGAGGTCTTAAGACCATAAATGGTGGAAACCACCGCAGGAGATAGTGAAGATATAATCCAGCCAAGAATCGTTTGGTCTTTATACTGCCAAACCACATAACCAGAATCAAGAACACCTTGGTTTTGATGTTCAGTACTAGAAAATTGAGAAGGACTGGGTTTTGAACCATCAATTATGCCCATGAGGCCATAGCTGCGAAATAAAAGGAGCAACTGAGCACTCCATGCAAGAAAGTCTGTGCCATCAAGTTTAATGGAGATAACTTGAGCTGGAAGATGAAATGCAGCAGAAGAGGGGGAATCTTTAGTGATAGACATTGGATCAATAGAAGCACGAGCTAGAGATTGCTCTGATACCATAAAAGAATTGAAGGGCTTCTAGTATTAAGTAACCAGAGACGAATGCATTGTTATGCTTTATATAGAGAAGGTTGTTACAAGAGAAAGAAGATATATCTACGTAATTGTTACAATTGATAGGAATTACATAATCTTCAAAGTATCTTCAACGTCAAGGACTCTTCAACATTAAAGACTCTGTTGTAGATGATGTAGAACTCTATTGCAGATGATGTTGATCTTTATCCTTATCACTACTTACTCTTTTGCTTATGACATTGCTATTATATATAAAAACTATTCTTGTTGTTTTCATAACTATATCTATAGATTCAAGAACTATTTTTCATAACATTAAAAACTATTTTTGATGTAACATTGAATTCAAGAAAAGAAGAAGAAGAAGAAGAAGAAAGACATTTAAAAGTTAAGGCTTTAATTATGTGGTGAAAACACGAATACAAAAGATATTGAATCGAAGTATGTTGCAATCACTTCAAAATTTATACTCTATGTTTTTTTTTTATTACAATAACATCAAATATTAAATTTGATGTTATTTGGATTTTGTTTGGTTTGCATTTCAAACTCAAGTATTAGATTATGTAAACAAGTTTTTATTTTTGCAACTTATAAAATATGTTTTTCTATTATTGAAATCAACCTATTCAATATACCAATATACTAAAGTTATATTTGGGGTATTTGGTTTTAATAAAGTAATTTTACTACTTTTGCATGTGATTTAATCTGTGTCTTAAGAATGTTCATATTTCATACAAATTTGTTTGCTACTCATGAAGTCATAATCTTAGTTTCATTTTTTATTCCTTTTATATAGTTTTTGCTTCTTGAGTTGTTACATATATTTTGATTATGCTATTAAGTTTCTCCAGTTCTTTTTGCTGAATTACAAAGTGAAAAGCCCAATTGAGTAAAATACAAGAGAAGTAATGTCAACACTAAAGTATTGTAAACATATGAGAAAGTGAATGAGGAAATAAAATTTTATTTATCATTAATATATGATGCATATTTAAAGGTGTCAGACAACACCAAGCCATCACCACCAATTGAAATCATGCTTTTTAAGTTCAAACTTTAGCACAACAAATGGAAAAGATGAACATTGTAATAAGGGATATGAAGGATAAGATGGAAAGAAGGGAGAGATGTGATGTTTTAAAAAATAAGGTTGATTGAGTTGAGAACAATGTTAGGAGGCATGAAATGCGTGTGAGTCCCATTGTTGTTGATGAGATGGATGATGAAAATGTATTTTTAGGTCATAGAGATGAATTTAAAAGCCTAAAACTATAGGTATCTAAGGTAGAAGATATAGGTAGTTCAACCAAAGAGATGATACGAGTGATTTTAGGTACCATGATGAGGTAGATAGATTTGTGTTTATCTACGGTTGATTGTCGGGGATTTATATATAAAAAATAACCCTTTCCTAATCCTAATACCTTAAATTCTGAAACTGCAACTCAAGAAAAACAAACAAAGAATCAAGAAAGCCTCGCTGCAATCTGAAGAAATTCAAGCTTAAAGAAGAGAATAGGGGACGGGATGAGAACATAGAAAGAATTTTGAATAATTGTCACTCTAGTGTTGTTTTCTTATTCATTGTTTACAATATAAATATTGATACAGGAGTTAATGTTATTTACAAATAGAGCTATATAAGGTAAGCACAATTAATTTTACATATCACAAAGGGAAGGTCAACAAATCAAATTGATTGAGAATCAATTTGGTCGAGGAATGCCGTTGCTTGTGATCTGCATGTCGTTGCCTGTGATTTGCTGATTTTCATCAGCAGATTCAGTGGGAGTGATATCTTCATCTTCTTTAATATCTTCTTTACCCCCCCCCCCCCTCTCAAGCGTAACGGAGCAACGTGAAGATTGAGCTTGGACTTAAGAAGACAGAACCGATCACAACTCAGGCCTTCGGTGAAGATGTCAGCAATCTGATGAGAGGAGGGAACATAGACGGTATGGAGGGCTTTGCGAGCAACCAATTCACGAACAAAGTGATAGTCAATCTCAATGTGTCGAGTGTGAGCATGGAAAATAGGATTAGCAGCCATGTAGATAGTAGAGAGATTATCGACATAGATGCAAGGTGCATTTTGAAGGGAAATACCAAGTTCGCGAAATAAGAATCCAAACCAGCAAATTTCAGCGGCCACGTGGACAAGAGCACGATATTCAGCTTCAGTGCTAGAACGAGAAACAATAGACTGTTTCTTGGTAGTCCATGTTATAAGAATAGGGTCAAAAAATATACAAGCACCAGTGGTGGATCGTTGATCATCTACAGAACCAGCCCAATCAGCATCAGAAAAACTGCGGAGGCTGAAGTCATCGGATTGGTGAAACACAAGACCTTGGGCAATTATACCCTTAATATATCGAAGAATCCACTTGACAACCTGAAGATGAGAAGAACGAGGTTGTGCATAAACTAACACACTTGATTGACAACAAATGAGATGTCAGGTCGTGAAAGAGTAAGATATCAGAGGCCACCCACCATGCTGCGATAGGTAAAGGGGTCAGATAAGGGATCACCATCCAAACACGATAATCGAGTATCAGATGGTAACGGTGTAGGACATGGTTTACACTTAGTCATGTTAAACCGTTTCAGTAAATCAACCGCATATCGAGTTTGAGAGAGGAATAAATGATCAGTGGACCTTGTAATTTCCATGCCAAGGAAGAAATTGAGTTCTCCGAGTCGACGACTTTGAAAGGTGGAGCACAATTGATCAAGAAAATTGTGAACGCGCTGTAGATCATATCCAATGACAATGATATCATCCACATAGACAAGTACATAGATTTTGCAGGAAGAGGAACGATGAATGAACAATGATGCATCTGATTGACTGTGCGAAAATCCCTAAGTGAGGAGAAAGGCAATGAGATGTTGAAACCAAGCTCTAGAGGCCTGTTTAAGGCCATAAAGAGCCTTATGGAGCTGACATACAGTCTGAGAACGTGAGGAATCATGAAAACCAGAACGCTATTTCATATATACAGCTTCTTGTAAGTAGCCATTCAAGAATGCATTCTGAACATCAAGTTGTTAGAGAGAGCAATTGGAGGACACGACCAAAGATAGGATAGTCTGAATGGTGGCCGGTTTAACTACTGGGCTAAAAGTCTCTGCATAATCAAATCCTTCTTGTTGATTGAAGCCTTTGGCCACAAGACGAGCCTTATAGCGATCAATGGATCCATCAACTTTTTGTTTAACTTTGAAGACCCATTTACAGCCAACTATATTCATCTGGGACGAGGCAGAACAAGAGACCATGTTTGATTTCTCATGAGGGCATCATATTCATCCTGCATAGCAGCTTGCCAATGACTGTATTTGAACGCTTGAGTAAAACTCGTTGGTTCAATAGTCATAGGATTAGAGCAATCAACAGAGAGGGCATGAGGTAAGGGGTGTGGGGGTGGCGTGAGAGTAGAGTGGTTTGGGTTCAAGACCAAATGGAATGATGGTTTTGAGGCTCTTAAATTTTTGATGAGGGTTTGGTGTATTAGGAGAATTAGGGAGGAGAGATGGGTTAAAAGGTGAAGAGGGAGGTGTTAACAATGGTGAGGTATTGGGAGGAGCTGGAAACCACTACTGTTGAAGTGGGGAAGAGATGTGGTATGGATGGAGATGGTGGTGAGCTGGCAGAGGAGGTAACTTTTGAGGAGTCAAGGAGAGGTTGTGGGGGTGGTGTGTATGGATGGAAATTGTGGTGGATTGACAGGTGGAGAGTCAAGGGTAATGGGTTCGTGGTGGGTTAGGTTTTTGGAAATGTAGAGTTGTGGAGAAGGTAGTCTGGGCTCAATGTCTGTGAGAGCAACATGTGTGGTTTGGACAATTGATGGGAGATGAGGTTGTTGGTAAGGGAAGCTGGCCTCATCAAATATCACATTCCGAAATATGTAAATCTGACCTGAAACAGAATCAAGACAACGATAGATTTTATAATGATCATCATAGCCAATAAAAACACAGGGAACAAATTTAAAATGATAATTTATGTTGGTTGTACGGGACCATATGAGGGAAGCAAACGCAGCCAAAACTTTTGAGAAATGTGTAATCTGGTGTACGTTGAAGTAGTTTCTCATAAGAAGATATGTGATCAAGTTTAGGGGTTGGCGGATGATTAATCAGAAAAACTGCAGTGGAAAAGGCTTCAACCCAAAAACTATGGGGCAAGCGAGACTGGGCCAACAAGCAGAGACCCATTGCAACAATATGTCAATGTTTCCTTTCCACCACTCCATTCTATTGAGGAGTGTATGGGCATGAGATTTGATGAGATATTCCATGATCCCGTAAAAAGGTTAGAAATAATTTGCTGGTAAATTCACCTCCACCATCAATTTGCAGTTGTTTGATGTGAAAGCTAAACCAATTTTCCACCAATGTTTTGAAGTGGATGAATGTAGTAAGAACTTCTGATTTCTTAGCCAATGGATATATCCAAGTAAATCGTGTATGATCATCTATAATGGAGAGATAGTAGCGATAACCAAAATTTGAAGAGATTGGTGCAGGGCCCCATAAATCAAGATGTAAAAGTCCTAATGGAGACTGAGTATGAGATTGTCTGTCTTTAAATGGAAATCGACAAGATTTTCCCAACAAACAGATATAACAATTTTTATTGGAGACAATTGTACCATCAAGTGGTAAATGGTACTTATTCAACAATACAGTAAAAACTGAATGAGATGGGTGTCCAAGTTTGGCATGCCATACATCTTGTGTGGTTTGCTCTCCATAACAAGCAATCTGACGAGTAATAGAGGGATATGTCTAAATATGATAGAGGCCGTCAAAACTACTACCAATAAGAAATACCTTCCCCGTTTTGTTGTCCTTCACAGAAAAACAATTAGCATCCATTTTAAAATAACAATCATTATCAGAGCAAAAACGACGGATAGAGATTAAGTTTTTGCGAATAGCAGGTACACAAAGGACTTCATTAAGATTTAATGATTTATGTAACCATATTAATTTTGTGTTGCCAATATGGGTTATCGCCAAATGATTACCATTTCCAACAATTATTGTATTTGTACCTGTGTATGGGTGAGCATCAGGAAGGGAAGTTGCGTTGGCTATCGTGGTGAGTAGCACCCGAATCAAGGCACCAATTCAGATTTGTTACATCTGTAGTAGGAGATGGTGATATGGCAAAGTTCTCTACCATATATGCGAGAGGTTTTCGGTCTAGAAAAAAGCGGGCCATGTGCCCTGGCTTATCACACCTAAAGCAAATTATTTCACTTCGTTGGGTTTGTGGGGCTTTGCCTTGTGGTGTTGGAAGCAGAGGAGGATGACCATCAGAGAGGGTTACAGGGGAAGAGATGACGGCAAATTATGGGTCACGATGCTGTGAGCGACGATATGGAGACCAAGCCCTTTGATCTTACTCCCAGTGCACTGTTTTTCTTATTCCATGCCCTTGATTCCAATTTCTGCCATGACCTCTTCCAAATTTGTTGTGATTATGACTGGGTAATTTTGAGTTGAAACTGTGTTCGTTGGGCACACGGTCAGCAGCCATAGCAACGCCTGTGGTCAAGGTAAGAGACATTCGTTTCTGTAAATGTTCTTCTCTTAGGGCTAGATCATAGAATTGATCGAAGTCAATGTTAGGATGCAGGTGAAGTGTTGTGGCCAGCTCCTTGTATTCGAGACCCAGTCCATCCAGAACATAACTGATGAATTCATCATCATCCATCGTTGCTCCGGATTGTATGACAGAGTCAAAGAGTGATTTGGCATAATTATGATAATCAACCACTGTTGTGTTGCTTTCTTTCCTGAGTGTGCAAATTTGATCTCTAATAATTCACACACGGGTGCTAGCAAGTGGTGAGAGACGCTTGACCAGCATACTCCAAGCTTGATTTGCAGTGGTACACGGGATGAGAAGGGTTTTGATAGAGGATGAGAAAGTTGCATCCAACTCAAGACCAATTTATCTCTTGCCAATTCTAGGTGCACAAAACCATCTTCTTGCAATTTGGGTGGTTCTGTGTTGTTCTTGATGACTGTTGTGAGGCCATGCATCTCCAGTATGTCTTCAAATTGTGATTTCCAACTTAGATAGTTGGTGCGATCCATGGGACCGTGAAGAGGGATGAGATATTGAAGGAGGTTGGTAAAGGATGGGATAAGCATGGAGGTTTTGACATTTCAGAAATTAGTTTTGACATGTCAAGATTGCTTGATTCTCCAGATTTGGGTGTGTTTGCCATTGATTTATGTAGGATCGAGGTGTTGAGGGTTAGCTCAAAGGAGCTCTGATACCATGAAGAAATTCAAGCTTAAAGAAGAGAACAAGAGATGGGATGAGAACAAAGAAAGAATTTTGAATAATTGTCACTCCAGTGTTGTTTTCTTATTCAATGTTATTTACAGAATAGAGCTATATAAGGTAAGCACAATTACTTTTACATATCACAAAGGGAAGGTCAACGAATCAAATTGATTGAGAATCAATTTGGTTGAGGAATGCCATTGCCTGGGATCTCATGTCGTTGCTTGTGATTTGCTGATTTTCATCAGCAGATTCAGTGGGAGTGATATCTGTAGAAAAATAAAACACAAAAGTCAACAAAAAAGTCAATTGTCACTGTTTTATTGAATCAAGAACAAGCACTGTTCAAATCAGAATCTGAGATTTCTGAGAAAATTGAAGAACACTGAAGAACAATTAAGAAACAAATTTTGATATCAAGGGGCAGAATCAAGGTAAGGTTAATGTCATCCCTCTTGTTTATTTATAGTAAAAACTTGAAAGATTTACAAGAGTTCTAGTTGAATACAACTTCTTCTTGTACTTGATTAACTAAGAATTTAAATTGAACTTAATCCTAAAGAACTTGATCAACATGATCTTTATTCATGAAAAAATAAAACCAAGCCAATTCATTACTAAGCTAATACTAATGCTTGAATTAAACTAAGACTTAATAACATAATCTTCAATCTTCAACAGTCGTGTCCTTCACTCTAATGTCTTCACCAGTCTTGGAGTCCAGGATTTTCAACAATATCTTATCTTCTTTAATATCTTCTTTACAATCAAGACCTTGGTCTGTAATAAGCATAAACTCCAAAGAAGGTCTGTGTAAAAGTGAGGAGTAACAGCACAACAGCAGCAAACAATGAGATGATTGCCCAGGGATTGCTGAAATACTTGTGTTTCAGACTAGCTCGCCAAGTGTGCCACTTGTTGTTGTAATAGTGGTTTACATCCTTAAACAATTGGGATAGGTAACTGTCATTTATATTGATAACGACCTGTTGACAAAGTTGGTTGAAGAGGTCTGCAACATCAGCATCACTGCCAAGACCATGATCAATTATGCCACAATAATGGAGGTAGGCTACATCCTCGGGGGAGTTAATCAAGTTGTCCATGAAGACCACAAACGAGGTAATTTCATTCCCACAATCAGTATGGCACTGCTCTAATGCAATAAGATTGAGGAAAAGTGATTTAGTACCATCATCAATCAAGAGAGTAGGAACTCGGAGAATCCCCTTTTTAAATTTAACATCCCAGAATCGATCAGTTTTCCGTTTCCTGAACTTGATACCAGCCTCTCTGAGCTCAGTGACACAAGGAATCGATTGGTGGTGAACTGATTGAGGTTTAGTCCATAGGCGCAGGAGACTTTTTCGAAAGACATGGAGGCAATGTAGGCCTCCCAGAACTGATCGAGGTTTAGACCATAGGCGCAGGAGACTTTTTCGAAAGACATGGAGGCAATGTAGGCCTCCCAGAACTGATCGAGGTTTAGACCATAGGCGCAGGAGACTTTTTCGAAAGACATGGAGGCAATGTAGGCCTCCCAGAACTGATCGAGGTTTAGACCATAGGCGCAGGAGACTTTTTCGAAAGACATGGAGGCAATGTAGGCCTCCCTGAACTGATTGAGGTTTAGGCCCTGGGCGCAGGAGACTTTTTCGAAAGACATTGAGGCAATGTAGGTCTTCCAGAACTGACAAGGGGGCGAAGCTAGCGGCAATGTAGGTCCCCTCCCTTTCTGTCATTGGCGTTGGCGTCAAAGGATCGAAGAATTCGAGTGCAAGCTGCGCTAACAATCCTTTCTGATAAGAATTGTTAAGCTGAAGACGCAGAAACCGATCAAGTACAAAAAGCGGAAGCTGGTTCTCTAACATTATCATATCTCCCTTAATAAAATCCATTGAGGCAAAAACAGGATCATTTCTAGGATAATCATCAGCAAAACCTTGAAACAGTTCAAGCATAAAGCAACCGTCGAGAACCATCATTTCCACAAACTGATTGCTGCTAAGATTGATTGGCCCTTCATAGCAAGATCGAGCCTTCGCTTCCATCTCTCTAGCAGTATCAAGATATAGCTTTATATCTTGATTAGGACGCTGCATGACATGATGAAGGCAACGCCACTTATGTTTATCCATTTTGCGTAGATGTTTCTTGCCATGGTGGTAAGGCCCCAAGGAGATGACCCGGGGGACATAAGCCTTGTTATCCACCTCTCGTAGGTAGTGGGGGACTCGATAGATGGACAGCTTCGACCATGAACGTGCTTTGTCTTCTTGCCCAGCCTGTTCAATTTTTTTTTTGATTGATCCCACCCAGTCAAAATCTGGTGATCTTGTTTCCTCATCTTCATGATTTTCTCCATCACCTTCAATCACAATCTGCAGGGAATCTGATGGTGTCTGCTGCTGTTTTTCCTGTTCCTTTTGAGGTTGCTCTGGAAATTCTAGCATCGGGGCACCAGCAGATGATGTTGGCACCGCAGATTCGAGTGTTTCTCTACTTAAGAGCTCTTTGTTGAGCACAGCAGCCATTTTTCCGAGAAGAAAAGAAATTCTGAATTTGATTTTGCCTTGATGACCCCTCCAAACAACTGAAAGCACAATGACAGCTACTATTTCTAGAGGGCAAAAAACAAAAGAAAAGAGAGAAGAACTCTCTTGAGTTGAATAAGATCTTATCCAACATCGTGAAATAAAATGGAGTTATATAATAGTTTTTATTTCCTTACTTCATGCATGGCCTACATGGACCATAGTTTTTATTTCCTTACTTCTTGCATGGCCCACATGGAGCCCTTTGCTTTAAAGAAGAACAATATTTTTTGGAAAACTTTATGGTTGAATGCATTATTTTAAACTTTAATGTGCATTCATCATTCCCCAACTTTCTTTCACGTCACAGACTGCGATCAAATTCTTTCACGTCAAACTCGTTTTTTTTTTTTGGCATGACTCGAAAATATCATATGAATTCAGATTATAAAATTGTAAAATCATAAAATTATAAAAGTAAAATATTTTTATATAAAAATTATAAAGTTGTAAGTAAAATATTTATATAAAAAAATCATAAAATCATAAGTAAAATATTTCTAAATACAATACAATACTGGTCATAAAACTTCTATGGGATTTCAATATTTTTTAAAAAACTTTAATGAAAAATAAGATAAAAAATAATAATATTGTTTTCATTCTTACCGGTTATATCATGATATTCCAGACTTTGAAGATGAACTTAGAATTCATACAAAATGGAACAAAAAACATTGAGTTATATATTTTTTTTCAAACTGTTAATCTATGATATTAGATTTGAAACATTATATAAAGAGAAGTTGTAAAACTTAATTCTTAATAAATACAATATCGAATGATAATTAGTTGAATTATTATTTTCATTTTTATTATTATGATTGAAGGAACGATCTAAAAAAATATTATTTAATTTGAAAAACAAATGAAAATAATTAAAGGACAAAAGGAAAATCAATATTATTATGAATATAATTATTATAATCGTTTGGACTATAATAAAATTTGTTATTATTGATATTTTAAATATTATTTTATAAGTTATTGTTACTATTTAGCACGATAGTCATGATTATTAATATCATAAGCATTATAATCATTGTAATAAATGATTATTGTTATCTTTATTATCATCGTTAATATTATTCAAACAATAAAAATTATCAAACTGTCCTGGAAAAAAAAAACATAACAAAAGATCAAAAAAAGATAGCAATAATAAAAAAAGATTCTTAAGATTATTGTTATAAAAAAAGAATTTTTAAGATTATTGTTGTTGTTGTGTAAACGATGAAAACCATAAAATTATTTTGAAGAACAAAACAAAAAACTAAAAAACTTTAACAAAAGAGCATATAAAAACAACAAAAATAAATGACAAAGTCAAAATAAATATTATTAGAATTTAAAAAATCATTTGATTTGAATAATAAATAAAAATAAGAATAAAATGAGGAAATTTTAAAAGTATTATAAACATAAATAAAATTTCAGGACTAAAGTGAAAAAAATAAATTAAAAACCAAAACTAAGAGTACAAATATATAAATACAAAAAAAATAGCATATATGAACTTTAAAATGGTGTACATTTATTTGTTTAACAGATTTCAATGAAATCACCAACATAAAAAAATTATCGCAATCATTAAAAAAGTAAGAAGATTTGGATACCTGAAATATTGAATTCACTGTATTAGGATTAACTTATGTAATAATTTAATTTAAATTAAACAAAATAATAAAATATAAATTGAGTAAACACATATAACAACTAAATAACAAAAACAAACTGTTGATTTTCTACCTATAAAAAGAAGAAAATATCATTGAAAATCCATTAATACATCATCATCATCATCATTATTATTATTATTATTATTATAACAGTTAAAATTACTACCATTATTATTGTCAAAATTATCGTAACCCAATTTTGGGTCACTCCCCAAAACTACCCGAAAATAACAACAACAAAAAAATAAAATAAAAGGGGCTGGTGTTGGTAGGAAAATCAAGTTGAAATTTTGGATGTTTTTGAAAGCTCGATCGTACCTATTTTGTACCTGAAAATAAAGGGAATCGCAGATTCAAGGCTAAAATAATTTATTATCAGATAAATCTGTGTAAAGATTAAGTCAAAAGATATAATTATTTTTGTATGGGCCAATTCGATTTAATCGTTGGCTAATTTAAAGGTGTGATTATGTTTGAGAATTAATTTATGGTCCAATCGAAGGATTTAATTAAGTGCAAAGGCTTAATTATACTCCAAATTGATCAAATTAATTTTATTAAGGGCTTAGACGATGAGAAATCGAGTCCTTGAATTTAATTCAATTTCAATTGATGAGATTGAAATTTTCAGAGACCGATTTGAATTTTTTTTCCAAGCCAATTGTGCGAAATCGGAGACCCAATTGAATAAGTTGAGAGTTTAATGGACGATTGAGGGTTAAACCGTGCAAATTAGAAATCGAGGACCAAAGTAAAAAGACGCGTAAGGTCAATGTTAATATTTGAAATTTTGACGGGGGTATAATTGCATAAAATCATAATTTCAAATCCAATTTGGGGTGTAATTAGGACAATTATAAATTGAGGGACCAAATTGCAATTCTTCCAAAAGCATGCAACCGCCGACCAGCCCCCTGCAAGCCACCGGCAAGCCTGTCACCATAGAAAAAAAAAAGAGAAAAAGAGGAGTTCAGACCGTTGCTTGCAACGGTAACTTCTACAATGCCTATAAAATGGCGATTTCAAAGGAGAAAAAGGGAGGGGGGATTCAGGCAGAAACGGAGGAGAGGGTGGAAACGAAGAACAGAGGGCAGAACTGAAGAAGAAGAAAAAAAAGGAAAAAACTGACAGTGAGAAAACGAAGAGAAAAAGGGACGAAAAAAGACAAGCAGAGAATACAAGGAAAATTTTACGCAAGATTTGAACTTCGTCTCTCTCGGGTCTGGTCCCTCTCTACTGCATTTTTCTCTCGGTTTTTCGCCTCCCTCTCTCTAAAATCAACCGCCAGTCTCTCTCTCTCTCCCTCTCGGTCTGCGACTCCGACGACAGCTCAGGCCACCCCACTTCACCCTCATCACCTCCGGTAGCCTCTTCTCCACGCCAAACAGCCCAGCAGCAACTCAGGCGAAGGCAGTGAGAACAGCCCCATCGACTGCAACGGAACCGTGCACCTTCCGAAGCTCCGTCCGGCCACCACAGGTCACCGTTTTCGACGCCACCACGACCAGAAGAACCACCTCGACCTCCTCTACCCAAAGGCGTTAACAGGTACACCATTCATCACATTCCAAAATTTAACTATTCATCGTCTTCACTTCTGCATGCAGCGGGGAGTGAATTGATTCACTCCCCGCTGGGCCGTTTGGGCCGGGCTTTGTGCCCGGCCTGTTGTTAAAATATGGGCTTCCAGCCCACCTGGGTTGGAAGCCCAGTCCATGAGAATGGCCCGAAAGCCCAGGCATAAATCCAATGGGCTGGAAGCCCACAACCCAGCAGCGGGCTGGCAGCCCAGCCCAGCCAGCAGGCGGGCTGGCAACCCAGCCCAGCAGGCGGGCTGGTCAGGGCTGGTCAGCCAGCCCAACAAATAGACAAAAAAAATAAAATATAAAAAATATAAAAAATACAAAAATACAAATTTGCAAAACATATTTTTTAACAAAAATAAAAATGTGTTGTTTTCTTGCATACGGCCAATACACTAGCATATTTTTAAAATTTATTTTTATTTCAAAAATATATATTATCTTGGGTTTTTAAGAGAAAAATGAGTTTTAGCATGGATTTCGCAAAGAAAAAAATCATTTCTTGCATCTTGAGATTTTACAACATGTTTGTAAAAATCCAAAGGGTATTGGCCAATATATCAAAAATATAAAAATCTTATTTTTTAGAATTTATTATTCACCATCGGTATTTGGATAAATAAATCCTAAAGGGGGTTAATATCCAAAATATTCGGCGGGAATGATAATTTATTATTCACCATCGGTATTTGGATAAATAAATCCTAAAGGGTTAATATCCAAAATATTCGGCGGGAATGATAATTTATTATTCACTGTTGGTATTTGGGTAAATAAACCTAAGGAGTTAATATCCAAAATATTCGGCGGGAATAATATCCTATTATTCACTGTCGGTGTTTGGATAAATAAATCCTAAAGGGGTTAATATTCAAAATATTCGGCGGGAATGATATCCCATTTAATTAACATATGTTTTTTTTCAAAGCCATAACAAATCATAAGCAAGCCAAACGTCAAGCAGCTTACCTTAGGTAGGGCGTACTAGGGGTGCTAAAACCTTCCCTTTACGCAACCAGTCCCTTACCCTAAAATCTCTGAAAGACCAGTTTAGGTTTCCTAGTAACCATTATACTAGGTGGCGACTCCCCTTTTAAAAAAAAATAAAGAATCCCTCTGACATTTAATCCCCGCACACGGGGAAAGTCGTCACGACGCCGCGCACAATTTTTGGGGTGCGACAGAATGGCGACTCCGCTGGGGACTTTGGACTAGGCTTGATAATTTTGTTTGTTTATGATATGTTAATTGTTTGTGTGTTTATTTATTCATTTATTCTCATGTTGCCATGAATTATTTATATGTTTGTTTAAAGGCTTTAGCATGCATTTTTTCATCCTGTCATCGTAATATACCTCGTCATGCATCACTTTTTATCATTTTGAGAGCACACACTAAACTTTAAGTTAAGTGGGGGAGTAGCAGCTTACCTATGACTTGAGTCAAGGTTGAAGTTTGTGTAAACCCCAACTCTTTGCTGAGAGCTTAGATGATAGTGATTGGTATACGTGCCATCCCATTATCTACTAAGACCCCATATTGCCTTTACGAGGGTGATCACTGGGACAGCGAGAGACCCTCTTTAGAGACCAAGTAGTAAACTTACCATATGCCTCACGTACAGGAACTAGAACCAATCATTAGGGTGTATGCTCCCTCCATTTTGTTTTGCATTAAGACAAACTCTTCTCGAAGCATTTTGAATTTAAGATTTTTTAGTGACACAGTGGCCATCACGTAAGAAATTTTAATTGTAAGGTTTAAGCAAAAATCAATTTGTGTTTATCATGCAATTATTACGATCACGTGTCACTTCTCGAAGGGTGAGGCTATCAAAAAAAAAAAAAAAAAAAACATGCATAGACATTTCAACATGCATTCTCACAGTTTTTATTCATCATACAATTGTCACATCTCGAAGGGTGAGTCCGTAAAAAAAAAAATGCATTTTCAACATGCATTCTCACAGTTTTTGTTACAATCACTCCTCTAAGGGCAAGTCTAAAAAAAAAAAAAAAAAAAAAAAAACATGCATATACATTTCAACATGCATTCCCACAGTTTGAAATAGGGGTCCCTCAATCTATCATCCTCCAAAAGGTAAGGAGTCGTGGACATTGGTAAGGAAAATTCACACCGATACAGAAATATCATTCGTGTTTTTTTCTGTAAGCTAAAGATAGAGTTCTCTGCTCTCCAATGAAATCAAGCGGGACATATACTGAGATACCATCTGCAAAGTGTTAATACATTCATCAATAAAGATTGTGGAAAATTCGGGTTTTCTTTTGAGGAAGTGCGAGTAGTCCATTTTCGGAAAGCAAGCATCAGTCAAAGAAGTTGTCAGCCTGTTTAAGTATCAACTGATTTCTCTCCTGGTCATGTGGAGTTATTGCAGCACTATCAAATCAGGAAGTTTTATGCCGCCATGCATAAAAGACCATGTTATTTTGCACACAATTTCGTCGGTTAAAGCGAAGACAAATATCTTGAGTTAGAAGACATAATATGATACTGTTGAATTTGTTCTGGTGTCTGAGAAGTCAAAGTATGTGCACTGCAAGATTACATTGCTCGAAGAAGCGAAATCGCCGCAAGAAAGTCTTTTCGTTATCTAACGAAATTGTTCATGATTTGCGCGCTTTGGTGGTTTGTTAAGAGTGCTTCCTAGCTCGATTCACTTGTTATGTCCAATGAGGATCGCGGTGGAGCGCCAAAAAAAAAAAAAAAATCTTCCTTTTGCAACATAATCCAGATGAGAGAGATGAATAGTTGCAAGAATTTCAGTAATCAAGCGTGAAAGTTAATCATCAAAAGGCAAGTCAATTTTTGTGGAGGATTTTATCATCGGCAGTGTCAGCAATATTTCATCGCGAGCATAAGCAAGATCAATGAACAGTGACAATACATAAATGATTGTTTGAAAAGTCTGAGGAAAGTGTCGCATCGTCAATAATTTTCTTATGGAATCTCATCGGCGATCACTTTCTTTTGGGGTTGAATCATCATTTCATTGAAGCATGTGTTTTCCTTGTCGGTTTGTTGTTTGAAATCAAGAGATGTTTAACATGTTTATTTATGACAAAATATTTTGATCAATCTCCAACATGCAAAATTTAAAGTTTATCATTTCTGAAAATTAAAAGTATTTTGATTGCAAAATTGACCCAACTTTTGTTAAAAGACATGATGACCGATACCAGATGACCGAAACATTTTTTGAGCCCATACACCGAGTTTTTGAACCACATCATAGAACTAAGATTTATTAGTACGCATATTGACATGTAATGGATTCGGTAGTTATGGACTAACGAATCATGACTCTTGCACGTCCAAATCATTCCACTGGACGAGGTCAAAATTTATAAGTTAAAACCAACTTTGCTTGAAATGACAAAAGGCCATCTTTCTTTATTTCCTTCACTATTCTTGAAATATGTATCCCTTGTTAATCCCAATTTGAGCCTGATATTATATATCTTTGAAAACACCCGACATGGATCACACCCTCACACTGGGGGGCAAATACACTGGGGGCAAATAAGAGATTTGTAGTTTGAGGATACAGTGACAACATTAGAATCAACAGAAGGGGGGATGTTTAAGAACGAAAACCCAACATTAGAGAACAAGCAAATTGAGTTAGGACATGGCAAAAACCTAGAGTCGATGCTAAGGACAAGTTTTTTAAAATAAAAAAAAAAAAAAAAAAAAAAAAAAGAAGAAAAAAGAAGAGAATGTTGAACTATACTATGTCCGTTGGTATCATTGGTTAAACCTCATTTGGGAAGAAATATTATTAAGATTATTGAGTCTTCAAGATTAAGTTATCCATCAAATGAAGATCTTGCAGAATTGTTTTGTTAGACTATATTGAGTGCAACAAGAGATGAAATAACACTAGATGACAAATGATGATTCAAGTTTTAGTATTCCCGTTTTAAGGTTGAAATTGTCAATGAAAGGAATGACATGGTTGTAGAGATTCTTAGAGCATCGGTTGGTTGATAAAAAATCACGTTAAGATAATTAACGTATTTTTATGTCATCTCTTCTACAAGGACAAAAAGAGAGATAATGACTAGCTAATGGTGATCCTTGGTCTTTGAAACCCTTAAACACTTTTTTGAGCCTATGAATATCCTCTTCTTTTATAGCCATGAACCATAGCCTCATTACATGCTTGTAAAAGTCCTTCTTGATCAAGCAAGCAATTTTAACTAATAAGTGACGCTCTCCAAATTTGTTAGAGTTTTTCCATAAGGGCTATAACACGAAGTTACAAGTTGTTATGCATATTGATAAAGTACTGAAAAATTAGACAGATTTTCAACTGAGCTTCAGGTTTTTACTCGACACTCTAAATTGTTTGAAAACCACAAATTATCACTTCATCATGTACCATCAAATGTCATACCCCAAAATCAGAGATTATAATAAAAAAAAAAAAAAAAAAAAAAAAAAAAAACCATAAAAAACGATTTCAATCTCACAATGAGTCCATTACTGTTTGCAAAATACAAGATAAGTACAGGTATGCATGCATTGAATATCGTGTGTTGAGTACTTGACCAAATGAATTTGATTTTCAACAAATAACATCTCTTTGATTTTATTTCAAGGATTTAGACTTTGGATGCCCATGATCTTTGAAATTGGTGACGTAATTTCAGAACAAGAAAGATTTACATATAAAGAAAATATTGACCGAATTTGTAGAATCCTTGACATTAACAGTTCTTGATTATCATTGAAAAGCCCAACAGTCAGAGGCCACTATATGGATTTTGATAGGAATGCAAATAATTTCACATCAGCTTGGGGGCAAGAAAATACAAGCAGTTAATGATTCAGTGAAATACATCAGATTTATAGCAACGACAAATATGTTTTGGTGATAAACAGATGAATGAGTATCAACAGGTCAACTCAAGACAAAATTGCTTAGTAGAGAATGATAGTTTAGCAAGCTCCAACAACAATTGAGACTAACATCGCATTTAAAGGGCATCTTCAGATTTTGAAATATTGGCTTACCCGCAGATGTGGTTGTCTCCAAACAGATTTTATCTCTGAGTTGCATTGTCATAAATGTTAAAAATTGACCAGGAGATAATTTGTATTGAAGCCCATCGACGCAAGGTTCAGTTCACCGCATGAATATGGGAGATAGAAAAAACCTTGTTAATGACAACATCATAATTCTTTGCATAGACTAAGAAGAATTTGCTTAAAAAAATTCAGTCTACAACGAAGAGTTTCAGATTGCATGACCGAACAGTTGCATCAATTCAAGGCGCAATTCATCGCATAATCGTGGGGGGTGATAACAATATATCTCTTCTCGCGAACTGAGAGGAATTTATTATGGATAACATTAAGCATGCAATGATGAGTTTTCGATGTATTTCTAGATGACTTGACAAATCCATCACATGAATGTGGATGATGACATATGCTAGAAGGAATATGATTCAATTGATGAAAAACTCCATGACGGATCGTCTAAGATGAGAACAACATTAGCAAGTCTTGCAACGGTTGTTAGCCGAACGCACACAAATCAAAGAACTGTTATTGAAAGAATCAAAGAAAATGGATGGACTTGTTACACTCCTTCACAATGAATCGAGCAAACACCACACTTGGGGGCATGGTCAGATTTGATAAGCAATACAAGCAAAGATCATCGCAGATAGCCCAGAATAAGCAATGCGATTGCGTTGAGTGCATGAATGACTTATGACAAACTTCAATGAGCCATCTAATCAGATAAGCCAACAAAGTTTTGGAGATTAGGCAAAGACATCCTATGATAATGGAGCATCAGAGAAAGGGGACCTATATTTCTGAGGTAAGTTTACGTGCATTATCATGCATTGCATCCCCATCTTTACCAATTACATCAGGGCAGGTCACCCGTCATAATGAGACCCGGGTAAGTCATCCGTCACTATCGAGACTCCACTAACTCGGGCAGGTCACCCGTCATAATGAGACCCGGGTAAGTCATCCGTCACTATCGAGACTCTACTAACTCGGGCAGGTCACCCGTCATAATGAGACCCGGGTGAGTCATCCGTCACTATCGAGACTCCACTAACCAGGGCAGGTCACCCGTCATAATCAGACCCGGGTAAGTCATCCGTCACTATCGAGACTCTACTAACTCGGGCAGGTCACCCGTCATAATGAGACCCGGGTAAGTCATCTGACACTATCGAGACTCTACTAACCCGGGCAGGTCACCCGTCATAATCAGACCCGGGTAAGTCATCCGTCACTATCGAGACTCTACTAACCAGGGTAAGTCACCCAGAAAATGAGACCATTCTAACCGGGTAGGTCACCCGTCACAATGAGACCAACTTCATTCTATTTTTATTTACAACGCTTACTATTTAAAGTCTTTTATAAGACTTGAGTCATAATCATTGTAAATAAGGGGGCAACTGTCGTAACCCAATTTTGGGTCACTCCCCAAAACTACCCGAAAATAACAAAAAAAAAATAAAATAAAAGGGGCTGGTGTCGGTAGGAAAATCAAGTTGAAATTTTGGATGTTTTTGAAAGCTCGATCGTACCTCTTTTGTACCTGAAAATAAAGGGAATCGCAGATTCAAGGCTAAAATAATTTATTATCAGATAAATCTGTGTAAAGATTAAGTCAAAAGATATAATTATTTTTGTATGGGCCAATTCGATTTAATCGTTGGCTATTTTAAAGGTGTGATTATGTTTGAGAATTAATTTATGGTCCAATCGAAGGATTTAATTAAGTGCAAAGGCTTAATTATACTCCAAATTGATCAAATTAATTTTATTAAGGGCTTAGACGATGAGAAATCGAGTCCTTGAATTTAATTCAATTTCAATTGATGAGATTGAAATTTTCAGAGACCGATTTGAATTTTTTTTCCAAGCCAATTGTGCGAAATCGGAGACCCAATTGAATAAGTTGAGAGTTTAATGGACGATTGAGGGTTAAACCGTGCAAATTAGAAATCGAGGACCAAAGTAAAAAGACGCGTAAGGTCAATGTTAATATTTGAAATTTTGACGGGGGTATAATTGCATAAAATCATAATTTCAAATCCAATTTGGGGTGTAATTAGGACAATTATAAATTGAGGGACCAAATTGCAATTCTTCCAAAAGCATGCAACCGCCGACCAGCCCCCTGCAAGCCACCGGCAAGCCTGTCACCATAGAAAAAAAAAAGAGAAAAAGAGGAGTTCAGACCGTTGCTTGCAACGGTAACTTCTACAATGCCTATAAAATGGCGATTTCAAAGGAGAAAAAGGGAGGGGGGATTCAGGCAGAAACGGAGGAGAGGGTGGAAACGAAGAACAGAGGGCAGAACTGAAGAAGAAGAAAAAAAGGAAAAAACTGACAGTGAGAAAACGAAGAGAAAAAGGGACGAAAAAAGACAAGCAGAGAATACAAGGAAAATTTTACGCAAGATTTGAACTTCGTCTCTCTCGGGTCTGGTCCCTCTCTACTGCATTTTTCTCTCGGTTTTTCGCCTCCCTCTCTCTAAAATCAACCGCCAGTCTCTCTCTCTCTCCCTCTCGGTCTGCGACTCCGACGACAGCTCAGGCCACCCCACTTCACCCTCATCACCTCCGGTAGCCTCTTCTCCACGCCAAACAGCCCAGCAGCAACTCAGGCGAAGGCAGTGAGAACAGCCCCATCGACTGCAACGGAACCGTGCACCTTCCGAAGCTCCGTCCGGCCACCACAGGTCACCGTTTTCGACGCCACCACGACCAGAAGAACCACCTCGACCTCCTCTACCCAAAGGCGTTAACAGGTACACCATTCATCACATTCCAAAATTTAACTATTCATCGTCTTCACTTCTGCATGCAGCGGGGAGTGAATTGATTCACTCCCCGCTGGGCCGTTTGGGCCGGGCTTTGTGCCCGGCCTGTTGTTAAAATATGGGCTTCCAGCCCACCTGGGTTGGAAGCCCAGTCCATGAGAATGGCCTGAAAGCCCAGGCATAAATCCAATGGGCTGGAAGCCCACAACCCAGCAGCGGGCTGGCAGCCCAGCCCAGCCAGCAGGCGGGCTGGCAACCCAGCCCAGCAGGCGGGCTGGTCAGGGCTGGTCAGCCAGCCCAACAAATAGACAAAAAAATAAAATATAAAAAATATAAAAAATACAAAAATACAAATTTGCAAAACATATTTTTTAACAAAAATAAAAATGTGTTGTTTTCTTGCATACGGCCAATACACTAGCATATTTTTAAAATTTATTTTTATTTCAAAAATATATATTATCTTGGGTTTTTAAGAGAAAAATGAGTTTTAGCATGGATTTCGCAAAGAAAAAAATCATTTCTTGCATCTTGAGATTTTACAACATGTTTGTAAAAATCCAAAGGGTATTGGCCAATATATCAAAAATATAAAAATCTTATTTTTTAGAATTTATTATTCACCATCGGTATTTGGATAAATAAATCCTAAAGGGGGTTAATATCCAAAATATTCGGCGGGAATGATAATTTATTATTCACCATCGGTATTTGGATAAATAAATCCTAAAGGGTTAATATCCAAAATATTCGGCGGGAATGATAATTTATTATTCACTGTTGGTATTTGGGTAAATAAACCTAAGGAGTTAATATCCAAAATATTCGGCGGGAATAATATCCTATTATTCACTGTCGGTGTTTGGATAAATAAATCCTAAAGGGGTTAATATTCAAAATATTCGGCGGGAATGATATCTCATTTAATTAACATATGTTTTTTTTCAAAGCCATAACAAATCATAAGCAAGCCAAACGTCAAGCAGCTTACCTTAGGTAGGGCGTACTAGGGGTGCTAAAACCTTCCCTTTACGCAACCAGTCCCTTACCCTAAAATCTCTGAAAGACCAGTTTAGGTTTCCTAGTAACCATTATACTAGGTGGCGACTCCCCTTTTAAAAAAAAATAAAGAATCCCTCTGACATTTAATCCCCGCACACGGGGAAAGTCGTCACGACGCCGCGCACAATTTTTGGGGTGCGACAAAAATAATGAAAAATATTAAATTGGCCCAAAGAAAGAAAAAAACACTTTTACAAAAAAAAAAAAAGTAAGCAAGAAAACAATTAAAAACAATCACTAAACTTGTCAATATTATTGTGTAAAAAATGAAATCCATGAAATTCTCAAGAACAAAAAAAATAAAAACTTTAACAAAAAAGAAAAAACCCCAAATACATATTATGAGAATAAAAAAATTATTTGTTCTGAAGAACACATAAAAAGAAAAAAAATAGAAAAAAGGGAAATAAGAAGAAATATGAATTTTAAAATTATCACCAATATAAATTAAAATTTCAAGACTAAATTGAATAAAAAATGAAAAACTAAAATTAAAAGCATAGACACATAAGTACGGTTAAAAAATAAAGATTGTCCAAGAAAGATTAAAAAAATCAAAGGAATTTAAACAAAATTAAACATTAAAATAATAAGAACCGAAATGAAAAACAAAATATATAATCAATTTTAATTGGAGGACAAAACTGCAACAAATTAAAACTTTGAGACAAAAAAATAAATATATTTTAAACAAAAAATAATAATCAAAAGAATAAGAGACAAAATAGAAAAAATAGCATATATGATTAATTTTAATTAGAGGAAAAAATTAAATGAAATCAAAACCTTTAGACCAAAAAAATTAAATAAACCAAAAATAAATAAAAAATCAAAAGAATAATTGCTGAAATTAAAACCAACATATATGATTAATTGTAATTAAAGGGTACAATTGAAAAAACCAAAACTTCTATAGAAGAAATTAGGAAGAAAAACAAATAAAAAGATCAAGGATAGGAATCAACAACTCATCAAAAAGAAAAAGAATCAAATTTGATGCAAAAATAAAACAAAACCAAATGATAAGGAATGAGATAGAAAAATATTTTAAATTAAGAAAAGGATGAGAACGACTAAAAATAATAATAGATAATATTGAATATAAAAATAAAATGATAATGAATGAAATTGAAAGAAAAAATATGTCAATAAATGATTCAAGACTAAATACATCATAATTAAAAGAAAAGGAATCAAATATAATATAAGAATTAACTAAATAAATTATTGAAGATTAAATGCATTGCAATTAAAAGAATAAGGATCAAATCTAGTATAAAAATTTAGTGTTAAAGATTAAAATTAAAAACAATACTCAATAAATAATTTAAGACCAAACACATTGTAATTAAAATAATGATGATCTAATTTAACATAACAAACATATAACCAATTTGTTTTTTTTTGTTTTGCAATGGCCTTCATGTTTTTTCATGAGAGGAGAGGAGAGGAGAGAATGTGAGGGAGAGAAACTTGTAGTCGGAGATTTGACGGGTTCCATAAATAATCATGCGTCTCACCACATAATGAGAACAATAAAACACATCGAAAGCCACCCTGAAAAGTAAAACAATGAAATTTATATAGCTAGGGTGATGCCGTGAAAATATATTCAGTGAAGATTATTTTTATGAGCATTTAAGTACTTAACTTGTAAGAAAAAGGCGAAAAAACAGAGATGTATCTGAAACCAAGGAAAAACATTTTAAGGCTCATTTGTTAATTACACCGTAGAAAAAATATATGAAAAATATCAATTAACCCTCTTCTTTAATGTAATTACAAACAGATCCCATTAAAAACACATTACTACCGTTAAACCCAAGCTTGCCCACCAACTACAAAGCCAGAAATACACTGTGAAAATCCGCTTTGAATATCTGATATCTATATACGTATAACAAGCAAATAAAAATTCAAGCTACAGGAATAAAAAGAAAATTATAATTTACATTTATACGTCTGTTATGAATTTGAAACCGATGGCTACCAAGTTTGTTGGGAGAAGTAAAAGCCCAACTCATAACTATAATAGAATTTATTGTCCAATGTTTGAATTATGTGTCGTCCACAAAAAATCTTGCATTTTTCTGACACGTAGTTAACAGATTTTCCCCTTTTCTTCCTGCACTCCTCGTAACCACAGCCATGCTTGTACAAACCGCAGAAGTGAAAAGGACTTTTCACTTTTCAGAGGACCGGAGCACCACCACCGCAGGTACCATCGTCATTATTAAATTAAAAATATATTTAGAAGTGCAGTTAAAATTATTTATAAAATTATTATTGTTTAGAAATGTATTGAAATACTTTTATTTTTTAAAAAAATATTTTTAATAATTACACATTAATATAATCCAAAAATACTAAAATAAATTAATTTTAAAATTAAAATTAAAATATTTTAAATTTTCTAAAAACATTTTTAAAACAGAAAGCAGATGGACATTAAATATTAGACATGACTATGTGTCATGGATAACTTGTATTTATGATAGGCATTAGATCCGTGTTGGTTTTGTTTTCTCTCTTTCGAATGAATTCAAGAACACTTTCTTAGGTACAAAATAAATTTACATTGGTAATAACAGCACAGCACGTAGATTCATCAGGTTGCCTGATAAAAGAAATTGATTTTTTTTATTATTAATATGAATATCTGGCCACCTTGTGTGCAATTTGACTAATTTTATGGACCTAAAATTAACTACAATGGAAATTTTTAGAGATTATTATATTAGCAATTACATAATTCGAACATGAGACCACGAAAAAAAAAAAAAAAAAGCTTCTTAATCCATACATCTTCACATTGGATCAGCTACTAAATAATTAAGAAATTGATACTCTTGTAGTTTTAGTTTCTAGACATGAGTTGGCCCAGCATAAACATTTATGCATAGTAACTTTTCCTTAAAATTGCTGTGGCATTTGCATTGAAAAAAATATTAAAAACAGTACAGTTTAAGAAAAGTTCTTTAATATTTTTTCATAATCAATATTTTAAGAAAAAAGTTTTGTGTAAGAATATTGTAAGATTACTAGATGGACTGATTAAATAACAACTCTCAAAACTGTAGTTGATATAAGATGTCATTACAATCACATCTTGTCACACTTTTATTTACCCAACCTTTAATAGCATGGCCGATGTTGTTTGTTTTTTTTAAAAAAAATCATTTATAAATATATTAAAATATCTAAAAATATCATAAAATAATTTTTAAAAAATAAAAATATTTTTGAAATGTAATGTTAAACAATCACTTAATCATATAAAAATAGGATTAGTCTTGTTTTTCTTTTATGTGTGTGTGAAGTATTGCATTAAAATTATAATTATTGTAACAAATACAAAAATCAGTTCAATATAAAATCAAATCACTTGTGAAATAGGTTAATTTAGACTCTAATAAGTCAACTTCGAGTTAATTATTTTTTGACACCTAACCTAGACAGAGGGTGGAATAGTCAAGTGCACCATAAACAATTAAAAAACTAGGGACTGAAATTAAAGCACCATAAACCAAGAGGACTTTCATGTAATTTAGCCTGCAGGAGAGAGAAAAGAAGGGGAAAAGATCAATCAACCACCGTCATGTTTCCAACTACCATGAGACGTCACGTGCACCACCATGTGAAAAAGGATATGACGGCGCATCCGATGAGACGTTGGATAAACATTTTTCACTATCGGAAGACATCGCACGTGCCGCTTAAAGAGAGCGTAAGGAAAAAAGTCGTTGCTAACAGTTTTATTATACATAAAAAAACAAAAAATTGCTTCAACACTTCTACAACCAACTCTTGATTTTTTTTTTATCTTATTTGAGGCTAGCATGGTTATTTGATTGTTCACAATATTGTAAAATATCAAAAATACTCCTGGACAATCAACTATTTATTGTCTGCTGGCAAAGGTAAAAAAAAAAATAGTTTTAGTGTGCAAAAAAACCCATAAAAGACTCAAAATACGCCCAAACAATCAGAGAATGTCAACTGATCCAATGGAAAATCTAAAATGCCCCTGGGTCAAAAAGTTACAATTTTATACACTTAAAGCAAAACAGTAATTACACTATTACAATCACGATAATCTGCGTCTACTGCTACAATTAAGAACCTCGTCGTTTACTTTCTTCTTTAATTATTGTCATTAATTAATTAATTAATTAATTAACCACTTGTATTGGGAACTTGCTTAGCAGAAAATTTGTTTTTTTAAAAAAAAAATCAAGATTCTTATAATTATAAAATATCCATCAACTTGATCACAATTACAACGTGCATGATGATTCTCCATTAACCTATAGTAATTTTGTTCTGATATATTTTCTCTTTAAGTTAAGATTGTCCAAAATTCCAAATTCACCGGAAACATTCTTCTTGTTCTTTTTTTTTTTTTTATATATAAAAAGTATGAAATACTAGTGGGAAGCAACTTGCTCCGAGGCATAATAAAAAAGGAAATACAGATTATCATTGTCACAAGGAGCAAATGTCAGGTTTGGGAAGAAAAAAAAATCTTTCTTTCGTATTAAAATACTTTGTTGCTTTCGTATTATTTTGATGTAATGATATCTAAAATAAATTTTTAAAAATATATAATTTTGATGTATTTTCAAATAATATTTTTTAAAACAATAAATTAAAAAACGATAATATAGTTTTGTACTCGCTGGTACCATACTTTCCAATAAAAGAAAGGGAAGTAAAGCAGCTTCTACATTCTCACAGTTTCGCTACAGATCAAGGAGAAAAGGTCAGATTTAGCACCCTCAGTTTTCTGCTGCTATTTCCTTCATACTTTCCAATAAAAGAAAGAATCCATCAGCACCCAACCCCTTGTGCTAACGTGGCATCATAAACTTCGACCTTTGTGGTTTCGGAGGGTTATGTACGAAATGCATGAGCAGCATTCTGCTAAAGGCTTTCGAGGCCCAGCCCAATACTCTTCTGGGCTTGCTTACTTCAGATGTTGGGCAGAACTTGGACCGAATGGTTGGTCAAATATGGTGGGTGTTGTCTATGAACATTGGTCCTTCCTTCCTTGTCGTTTCCTCTCTTCCAGTTGATAACATTTCCTATTAATAGATTTCTTTTCTCCCTGTTATTCATACGACTTTTTAGTTTTTGGTTTTTTCACTGTGTTTTAAAAATATTTGTTTTTGTGTTTTTATATTATTTTCATGTGTGTATATGAAAAATAATTTTAAAAAAATAAAAAATATTATTTTGATATATTTTTGAATAAAAAGAACTTTCAAAAACAATTTCAACTACACTTCCAAACAGGTATTGTCCAATGACCTGAAAAAAAAAGGAAAAGAAACCTTTTTTATTGAGACATTTGAGCCACTTGCCATTCGTTTCGCCATAGGTAGAACCAAATTATTTAATATGTAAGAAAAATATTAAGAGTGGGAGTTTTGTTTATAATGCTATACATTTGGGCAATATAATTAACTTGTACAAATTTTTTTGTTAAGTAATGTTAAAAAGCTAATTATAAGACAATTTAATATATTTAATAATAATATTAAGTAATACAATTTTAAAGAAATAAGAAAAAAAAAAAAAAAAAAAAAAAACAACTTTAGTTATATTTTTTTTTTCAAACTATTAATCTATGATATTAGATTTGAAACATTATATATAGAGAAGTTGTAAAATTTAATTCTTAATAAATACAATATTGAATGATAATTAGTTGAATTATTATGTTCATTTTTATTATTATGATTGAAAGAAAAATCTAAACAAATATTATTTAATTTGAAAAAACAAATGAAAATAATTAAAGGACAAAAGGAAAATCAATATTATTATTATAATCGTTTGGACTATAATAAAATTTGTTATTATTTATATTTTAAATATTATTTTATGAGCTATTGTTACTATTAAGGCGATAGTCATGATTATTAATATCATAAGCATTACAATTATTGTAATAAATGATTATTGTTATCTTTATTATCATCGCTATTACTATTCAAACAATGAAAATTATCAAATTGTACAGAAAAAAAAAACCATAACATAAGAGCGAAAAAAATAGCAATTATAAAAAAAGAATTCTTAAGATTATTATTGTTGTTGTGTAAATGATGAAAACCAGAAACATTATTTTGAAGAACAAAACAAAAAACTAAAAAACTTTAACAAAAGAGAATAAAAAACAACAAAAATAAATGACAAAGTCAAAATAAATATTATTAGCATTTAAAAAATCATTTGATTTGAATAGTAAATAAAAATAAGAATAAAAAGAGGAAATTTTAAAATTATTATAAATATAAATTAAATTTTCAGGACTAAATTGAAAAAAAATAAGTTAAAAACCAAAACTAAGAGTACAAATACATAAATACGAAAAAATAGTATATAAGAACTTTAAATTGGTATAAATTTATTTGTTTAACAGATTTCAATGAAATCACCAGCAAAAAATTATCACAATCATTAAAAAAGTAAAACAAATTGGATACCTGAAACATTGAATTCACTGTATTAGGATTAACTTACGTAATAATTTAATTTAAATTAAACAAAATAATAAAATATAAATTATGTAAACACATATAACAACTAAATAACAAAAACAAATTGTTGATTTTCTACCTATAAAAAGAAGAAAATATCATTGAAAATCCATTAATACATCATCATCATCATCATCATCATTATTATTATGACTATAACAGTTAAAATTACTACCATCATTACTGCCAAAATAATAAAAAATATTAAATTTGACCAGAAGAAAAAAAAACATTTTTACAAAAAAGTAAGCAAAAAAACAATTTAAAAAAATCACTAAACTTATCAATATTATTGTGTAAAAAATGAAAACCATGAAATTCATGAGAATAATAATAAAAAAAAAACTTTAACAAAAAAGAAAAAAAACAAATAAATATTATGAGAATAAAAAAATTATTTGTTCTGAAGAACAAATAAAAACATAAAAACAAAAAAAATAAGGAAATAAGAAGAAATATGAATTTTAAAATTATCACCAATATAAATTAAAATTCCAAGACTAAATTAAATAAAAAAATAAAAATTAAAAACTAAAATTAAAAGCATAGACACATAAGTACGGTTAAAAAATAAAGACTGTCCAAGAAAGATTAAAAAAATCAAAGGAATTTAAACAAAATTAAACATTAAAATAATAAGAACCGAAATGAAAAACAAAATATATAATCAATTTTAATTGAAGGACAAAACTGCAACAAATTAAAACTTTGAGACAAAAAACTGAATACATTTAAAACAAAAAAATAATCAAAAGAATAAGAGACAAAATAAAAAAAATAGCATATATGATTAATTTTAATTAGAGGAAAAAATTAAAAGAAATCAAAACTTTTAGACCAAAAAAATTAAATGAACCATAAATAAATAAAATATCAAAAGAATAAGTGCTGAAATTAAAACCAAAATATATGATTAATTGTAATTAAAGGGTACAATTGAAAAAACCAAAACTTCTATAGAAGAAATCAAGAAGAAAAACAAAATAAAAAGATCAAGGACAGGAATCAGCAACTCATCAACAAAGAGGACCTGTATATATCTTGTTGTTGTAGGAGAGAGAAAATAGGTGGGGAAAAAAGTCGACACAGGCCACTGTCCGCCCTCCCTACATCGACATGCGCACCACCATGTGAAAAAGGATACGTCGGCGCATCCGGAACACGGTGGTGCTTGAGAGGCGCGTAAGGCAAATAACAGCCGACACGCCTGCAGTTAAACCCTAAAAAATATATTTAAAAAATACAAAATTACCTCAACACCCCTCGAGGCGACAAAAATAACAAAAAAAACCCGGAATCAAAACATTATTATGCCCTTATTAGCAACATTATGTTTTTGTCGTTTTGGAGGGCATTTCCTAGTTTGTCTGTCCACCCGACCTTGAAATACTGAAAATACCCTCATTGTCAGGTAATTGTTTTTTTCTTATATTATGGTAAAGATATTAATTTGTTGTTCACGACTAATTTAAAAAACCAAAAATACCTTTGGTGTTTTTTTCATTTTTTTTATGTGCATTCAAGGGTAAATACGGAGTTTAACTGTTCAAAAAAATATGAAAAAAAAGAAGAAAACACCCTCAAATAATCAGGTAATGTAACCAGTTCTATGGAAAAGTCTAAAATACTCTGAGTCTAAAAACTCTATTTTTTTTTTAAATTCAAATCTTTTTAAAAATATTTTTGAAATGTTAGTGTCAAACCATCATTAATATGGGTTAGTGTTTCTAAAAATATATTCATTCAACACAAAATTAAAGAAGTTATTCGTTCCGATGATTTAATTATTACCTTACATCAAAAGTTCTTTGACTTCATACTTAACAATAAATTTCATCAACATAAATTAAATTCACTCGTCACACCTTTCCATTTGCGAGTAACTAGTGTTCATATTCATATGCATTATTATTTTAAATTCAAATCCCAAAATAAAAAACTATGTAATTCTGGTGCAAGTTCCATGTCAATGCTGAGTCGAGTGTTATTATAAAACAAAGAGGTGATGTTGAAACCAGCAATTAGCCGCCACATGCAAGAAAATGTCCGAGAAACCCAAGCATGCACCGAAAGCCATGGAAGAAACCAACAATAAGAAAGTTGACGCAGCTGGCATCTGTATCAAGAAATCTGGGCATTAAAATTATGTTTTTTTTATATATATTTTAAAAATTATTTTTAATATCCGCAAAATAATTTAAAACACTATTTTTTTTAAATTTAAAATAAAAAAATATTTTCTTACGAAGCATTATAGGATAAAAGCATGCACCGAAATTGTTTTTATTAAAGAAGAATAAAAACAAAACACTTCATTCCCATTCTAAACACTATAGGATGCTTACGAAGCATTTTAATTGTGCTTTAAAAAAAAAAAATTGTTTTAAATAAAATCTTTCTTTAGTATTTTTAGATTATTTTGATATGCTGATATTAAAAATAGTTTTAGAAAAATAAAAATAAAATATTATTTAATGTATTTCCAAATAAAAAAACACTTTAAAAAACAACCACAAACAATTTTTTAAACATCTTCATAGTACTTATCTTTTTTTAAAAAAAAAAAAAACAGGAAATAAACAATATAAAATCTATAACTCATAAAAAATAATAAAAACATCTTTATTCAGTGTTTCGTTATCGTATTTTAAAAAAAAATGAATTTTTAAAAACAATTAATAAGATATCATTAGTTACTTTTTGAGCACCGAAAAATTCTTTGTATTCGTCATTGTTTAGTTTTGACGAGCTGATTTGCCCGCGCGTTGCGCTGGGCTTTTTTCTATGTAAAAAATTAATTGATTTTTTAAATGTTATAATTAATTATTTGAATATATAATAAATAAAATTGTAATAGATAAAATATATTAGAAATGACTTTTTTTTTGTCTAAAAAGAACAGTGTGATCGAAATGGGAAGTGGTTCGTATATTTTTTTATGAGTTGTCTTTTTCCCCTAGTAATATTAGATCTGAAATATTAGAAATAAATTTTTTTTTTGAAGAAATAAACTTAAAATATTTGTGTGCTATAATTAGTTATTTTAATATTCAATTGGTAAAATTATAATATATAAAATATGTTAGAAATGATTTTTTCTCTCTCTATATATTTTCAGGCACTAATATTAAATAAATATTAAAACATATAATTAGTTTCACGTATTTATAAGAAAAAAAACCTAAAAATAATCATTATCATTATTTTGAATGTTTTATCTAGACTTTTTTCGATGTAGGAAATTGAATGATTTTATACATGTTTTAACTGTTTATTTTAATATTTTAAATTAAATTAATAAACTTTAATACCGAAAATATTAAGGATTTGTATTAAATGTGAATGGAAGGATAAAATTGAAATAATTCAAAACTTTGATACCAAAAATATTAAGGATTTCAAACCAGTTCAAAAATTCAAAGAATGGGGACCTAAATGAAACTACAATATATAATCAATTTCAGTTGAATGACCCAATTAAAATAAATCAAAACCTATATAATGACATTAAGGACCAGAAAAAACAGTTGAAAGCTCAGGGACTAAACAGAAATATCACAATAAAGAGCTGTACTGACGTGACCGGTAAACCGAATGAATCGAATCGACTCGAACCGACCTAAAAATTGAGCATTACTGTTGCCGTCCATAGTGATTTGTGTCACAGTGAACATAAATAAAAATATAGAATATTTAGAAATATATTTAAAAAATAAAAGAATTAAAATAAAGAATTAAAAGTATATGGGCCGAAATAAAAAAAAATGTTAATAATTTAAATGGAAGGATTAAATTTAAAAAATTAAAAGTGCGATAACGAAGAAATAAATAATTATTTTATTTCTTGATTTAGTTTCGATGCCTTTATTTTTTCAGTAATTTTTGTATAATTTTAACTAAGTTATTTGTATTTATGTATCTATACTCTTAGTTCTGAATTTTAATTTTTATTAGAATTTTTATTTGTATTAGTAGGCTGATTGTTTTGCTCAGATATATAGCATTATAAAAAAATCTAAGACTATTAATATATTTTTGCATGTTAAAAAATTTGTTTATAGGTACGGTGAAGTGGATGGCAAGTGGCTTGTATATTATTTCACTGTAAATAAATTGCCCTAATTTTCTACCCGTTTCGTCTACGTATCACTTCGTATATTTTTTTGTTTATGTGATATTAGATATGAAATATCATACATAAGAAAACCGCAGAAGTCAACCTTAAAGAAAAATAATATCAACTGATGAATTATTTCGATTATAATTGTCATTATTATTATCATGATTGTTAAATTGTCACAATTATTGTAGCTGTCATTATAAATATTATCATAAATAATTCATATTATGACTATTATTGTTCATACTATCGATGACATGAATTTCAGAATATTGATATTAATTATATATTTTTTTTTAAAAGCCTAGGGAATTTATTTATTTATAAATATTATATATATTTTAAGATGCTAATATTAAATAAATATCAAAATACATAATTAGTCTAACATATTTATAAGAAAAAAACTTACAAATAATCATTGTCATTATTTTGAATGTCTTATCTATAATAATTAGAATTTTTAACACCTAAAAATATTAAGAAAAAAGCAATTAAAAAACACAATAAATGAAAGAAAAAAACCACTGTTCATCTCAAAAATCCATTTTCGCTGGCATGAAGATTCGAACTCCCGCGCCCCGCTTTGCGGGGGCGCGGTCTTACCACTCGGCCAAGCGACTTCTTTGGTCAGTTATAGGATCCAAATAATAATAATATAATTTTATAATTTAACTACTCCAAAAATTCGTTGTCACAGAGATTCGAACTCGCGCGCCCAGCGTCGCTTGGGCACGCTGTAACCACTCGGCCGAGCAGATTCTTTGGTCATCTGTAGTATCCAAATGATAATATTATAATTAATTAATCTCACTATTCAAGTCCACAGTGATCTGAGTCTAGGTGAACAGTGATAAATGCACAGTAAAACCGCGATCTGTTTTAGCTTTATAGATAATAATAATATAATAATTTGTATTGTGATTTGGTCATGAAACCTTGCTTTTTCTAAATTGACATTTATGTCGAAGAAAACTAGCCCACATGGTTAACTTTAAGAAGAAGATATAAGCACTTAAATGATCAAGAAACAAAAGTAAAAGAATTATATATTATACCACAACTTCCTTGATCTTTGGAGAGATCAGCAAACTTGGTCAACCCGACTCTGCACGTACGGTTTTGAGAGTTATGTTCATCAATGAATCTAAGTTGTTCTTAAAGATTTCAAACCTTTTTTGCTTCCTCCCCATGCCTGTTGTATGCTTTTGAAGCCACCATTTGTATCACCTCATCATCGCTTCTCCAGCTTGATTGATCATGGTTTAGGTGATTGCCATTAGGGTCCAAGGCAGATGGTATTGGTCATCGCTCATCATGGATTTGCTCCTTCACCCAGAGATTTTCAACTGTAGAATATATATAATACATAGGATCTTGACCAGTCATCTGCAATGTAAGTGCAGTTAATGGTTCATCTCACTAAACAGACAGACACTTAGATTTCACTCTTTTTGTATCAAAATAGGACACTTACATCACAATCATCACCATCATGTTTGCAGGAAATGAAAAAAAAAAATTACAATGAGTTTCATTTTTACTGAATCCAACAGCTACACAGACTATATATATCCTATGTATGAAATTTGACGCATATCAGATGCAAGATCCTGGTATTTCTTGGCAGTAGAGGTAAGGAGACTACTATGATGACATATCTTTTCCATAGAATATCAACAAATCAACTCCAGCTTATAGAAAAGAAAAGGAAAAAAAAACAATGGTGGATTCAAACTCCGACCAACATTTTCAACTGGCCTAGCTTTAATGAATTTCTTTCCAGATGTACTTGCCACCCGTCTGGTAATTAAGATCATGTGTGCTTTATCCATAAAATATCTTCATCCTGAAGGCCAGCAGTGTCAAATTCACAAGGCAGTTTCCCTGGTGTGAACTCAAGCTACCATTTCAGTTTTGTTCAGAATGCTTTGCAGAAACCTGTGTCTCCACCGACCCTGCTTCATGCTTTCTCTTACTTCTGCGTTTTGATCTGGGTGATCGAGTCTTTGAAGAATGCTTAACAGTCTGTTCTTGGTTAATTGTTTTCTCTTCGTTGGGAGGGAGTTCAGGAGGGGTGTCGGGCCATGGTGTTCGCTTTGATGGCACAGTAATTTCCAGAGGTGGGTCAATTATCCACCTGTAAGCGGACAGCAGTAGGGTTAAGCTTCTAGGAAATTAACCCAGTTGCCAAAACTGGTAAGAGAAGACATTATGGGGTGAGAAACTATTTAGCATTCCCAATATTATATTCCATGATAAAAAAAAAAAAAAAAGGAGCAAACTAGTGAGTACTAATACCTAAATACAGAAGCTTTAGCAACATGAAACTGTTTGCTTGTGGAGATTTTGCAAAACTCAAATGGTGGGGATAATTATAAAGCTACAATGCAGTACCATGAAAGGATTACTTAAATGATGAAGTCTCTTGTATAACCATAAAGCTACAAATGAGTACCAAGAAAGGATTAATTCAATTTTGAAATCTCTTTTTCAAGTAGCCAAGCACCATCATCCTCGAGAAATGGGCTGGGCTCATGCAAACACTCCAGTGGATGGGAACAAGTCCAGGAGATTTTGGACTTTGGTAGTTTAAGCAAGGGAGGTAATTATATCTTCACACAATCTATCATTTTTAAACCTAATAAATATTTTTCTTAATTGCGTATTTTTCCTCTACTATATGTATTACATTCATTAAGAGAAGATCAAACACTAGCTATGAACAAATTAATTTGCTTATATGTGATACTTGTGAATGCACAGTATAGAATTTTTGTAAGAATGTTTTATAAACTGTATCTGTGAAAAAAAGTGTTTTGGAATGGATTTGTAAATGGCTATCAAATGTATATGAATGAAGTAATGACTGCTAGTGAGTAGGGTAGTCAACACTGGAACTAGTTTTAATGGCCCGCCAATGGATTATAATAATTGGCAATAACCCTTTCTTACAGGTTACAATAGTGGATAGGAACAATAAAGGCTAGGAACAATAGTGGTTAGGAATAGTCGACTAATGGCATGATCACAAGTATAAAATGTGACCGTAGCAATTTAATCTACAAGTAAAGTCATGATTATGGAATTGAATGCCAAATAAAGCTGGTATTGATGACCTGTTTTATGACATGTTTTATGAACTATGAGTTATTAACTCTTTTTTGAATTATTTCAAGTCATTTGTTTCTCATTGTAAATTTGTGTGCACACGTGTAGAGAGAGAGAGAGAGACGTGCGTGTGTGAAACTTATATACCTAACCTAGTAATGTGTGTGGAGCTTTACTAGCTAAATTGTTGTTAGCTTACCCCTTTCTTTTCCCTTTCTAGATAGGTGGAGGATTAAACTGAGATGCTAAAGAGTTTCGAGCTATGGAGTTTACATTGCCAATTCAAGCTGTTAGCTAAGTTGAAGGATTTTTGTTAAATGAAGGACATCTCTTAACTTGTTAGACATTTATTATTAATAGTTTTAAATACTTGAAATAAGATTTTTTTAAAGTACTATAGGATTTTTATCATGTTTAAGATTTAATATTGTTAAGTGATCATTTATGAAATACAGATATTTAAGACTTTATGGTTTACCATTTGTGTTTCTTGGTGAACCTAGTAGACTTAGCCTTTGTATTATATAGGGTGAAATGCTAGATGATATGGACATGTCTATGCTCGATTTTTTGGGCAGCATCCCTAAAATGACTCGCCAACATTTTGGTACACCAGCCAATATAAAACCAAGAGTTAGGCTAGTTCATCAACACATTGACATGATAACAAGGAGGAGAATTTTTCAGTATATCATGAAAGGATCCAATCTTCTTTTCTGTTTTCTTTTTTCCTGCTACACAATGACATATACTATAGCACAGGTCCAAGAACAAAAAACAGCCTACCTAAGATGCATATAAGTTCAAGGCATGCCAATAGTTGTTGTGACGGATATGAGTCCCAAATAATCAATATATTTTTTAAAAAAAAATCCCTGCCTACCTGAAGTAGTAGAAGGATAAGTTCCATTTATAATTATGTTTCAATACAATGTCACGAGTTGGGTGGCATAAATTGGCAGACAAGTTACTTTACAGAGTTGTTCTAGGTTTTTCTTTCTTTTCTTGCTTATTTATTTTTGAAACTATCCTTACCAGCTATGACAGTTGAGGTGTTACTTGTTGACTAACCGTAGCCAAAATTACACAGGAGCAGCACAATTGTAGTTCACACAAAAAATTTACTGTACGCACTCCTATGATTTAATTTCCTGGACCTCACTGTCTACAAATTTGAGAAATTAGACACTGAACAATTAACATGAATAGACAAAGCTAAAGATAACCGCAAACTTACTCTAATAGATATTATCTAGATCGAGACAGGCAGCCCATCGCAGTACTGAAAAAATTGGCAATACAAAGGATAAGAAAAACTCACCCTGGAGGGAATTTGCTATCAGCACGAGCCTCAACACGGAGCCACCAGAGCAAAACTTGTCGCCCACAGCTCCCAAGTGGCTCCACCTTGGAAGGATCCTTCAGCAGAGCTAAGGGATTCTCTATATTCTCACCAACCGAATCCATATCCTTAACCCATTCTGGTTTATCTTCAGCTTCCTTCCAAAGAAGCCTCGAATTCAACACAAACCCAGCCCACTCCAGCTTCCTAGGCAACACCGTAGCCCTATCATCAATATATACCGCACTCTTCCCCTTATACGTCAACGAATTAAACGTATGCCAACCAGCCAATTTGTTAGAAGCATTACAAGCCGGGCCCTGAACAGGCACTACTGAATTAGGCAAATTTTCTTCCGCCTCCTTGTCAACCTTAGCAGCAGCCAATAACGTCTCATCAGCGCCACCTGAATGAACAAGAATCCCAACTGAAACCGCACCAAACCACTTCACATTTTGTATCTCATCAAACAGCTCCATACTATGCATGTTACTATCATCCGCAAACATCACTATTCCATCCATCTTCTCCTCTCTTACTAATCTGTTCCACAGCAACCAAAATTTACATTAAAATAAATAATAATAATAATAATATAAATCCATTATATTTAATCATCAATTCAGTTCAATTCCAAGTTGACAGAGAGAGAAAAAACACTTAACCTCAAGGCGCGAAGGCGCATTTTAGTCTCCAATCTGTGCCGTCCTTCCCAAGTATTCGGCATTTTCTGATTAAATCCAATATGAAGAGTCTTAACGCCGGATTTGGCAATAATCAATTCTGTTTCATTGGTGATACCACCGGCCTCCACCACGATCCAGACGACGTCGTAGGGGAGCAACATCAGAGAATGCATAACACCAATCATATGTAAAGTCTGGAAAGTCCGCACGTAAGTAGGCGTGACTACGATAAGACTCCTAGGACTCTTCACACCGAATTGATTCCTCTGCTCTCTTTGAACTCTCTCTATTATCTGATGCGCTTGTATTACTTCACTCGGGTTCGGGTGCGGCCATGGCCGGATCCGGATCCCGTGCCGCCCGACAACAACTCCCGAACTCACTGTGCTGTTACTAACCAGAAGATCATTAGCACTATTGGTTAAGGGATTGGAAATGACGGATGTTCGGCTGAGAGGGTGAAACGGTGTCGTTACATAGAGAGTTGTGGTCGTGGAGGTAGAGAAGAGGAAGAAGAAAACGAGACGAGAGAAGCGAAAGCCGAGGACGAGACTGATGAGACAACAAATGCCATGTAAAAGGAGCCAGAAAATAGAGGCTGGTGATTTGATTGTGTTGTCCGGTGATGAATCTAACGGCGCAGATGAGCCTCTGAAACTGCCGCTTCGGCGGTTCATGTAGCTCTGCTGTAGCAAGGAGAATTTCATTTTTCGTGGCTCTCTTTCTCTCTCCAAAGTGGTGGGGTTTAGTTTAGAGAGAGAGAGAGTGGGGGGTCTGTGAGAGCCAGGAGGAAAGGGGAGGTATTTGTTGAGTAAGCTTGCTAAGGTGTGCTTTTATTTTTATTTTATTTTAGGAAGAAGATGAGAGATTTCTTTGAATTGAAATTAAAGAATGAATTTGATGGTTGGTTTTGATTTATTTATTTTAATTATTATTGTTTTCTTGCTGCTGCTGACACCTAAGACAGTGAATGAACATTGATGAGAGGAAAGGGAGAGGGTCATGATTAGGTGCCAGGTGGATTAGTTAACTGTTTCGTTCAGGACAATTAATTATTTTTAGATTAATTTTTGGGATCCAGTAAATTCTACTCCTATCTGTTTACATTTACTTATTTCCTCATGTCTCTTTTACTTACATGTATTGTCGCTGTAACTGATTTTCTTAACTAAAAATAACTATAATTCTCTCTCATGTAGTTTTTAAAACTTTTAAATATGGGAACACAAAGGCCCTTCAAAAATGTTTTTGAAATATTTGAATTTTTTTTTATTTTTAAATATTTTTTATTTTTTTTAATCATTTTCATATGTTGATGTCAAAAATAATTTTTAAAAAATAAAAAAAAAATCATTTTAATATATTTTCAAATGAAAATTACTTTAAAAAGCAACATAACTACACTCTCAAACAAAAACAAAGACTTGTTATTTGACCCTCGTTCTGCTACTGCACCTTGGATATTTTTTTCAATAAATATTTAAATATGTAGGTTTTTTATATAAAACATATCAAGAATAAATTAAAATATTTACGCATGTATCTAATTAAACAATTCAAGAATTATTATGTCAAAAATAAAATTTTCATTATTAATAACTAAATATATATTTATAAGAAATATTATCTAAAGATAAATTTTAATTATGTAAAATATATATATATATATATAAATTATAGATGAATTAGAAAAATCTATTCGGCAATTAAATACATACAAAATACTTAAAAACAACCACTATTTAAAAACAAAAATACAAGTCATAATTTAAAAAAAAATGCAAAATTTTGAAGAATAAATCCATGGTGAAATGTGAAAAGGTGTCCTGCCACACCTGCTAGATTTTTATTAATATTAATTAATTTTCCAATTTTGGACAGTCAATTTCATATTGATTTTTACTTGAGCTTAGTTGGTGTCCAGTTAGGTCAACGGTCAGTAGGGAAGGTGAGCCGTCAGATTAAAACGGTAAGCATGTGGAAAAGGCCATGGAAACAGGGTTTCTATCCAGTGCGAATGCTACCACCTGCAACTCACTGAATAAATGGGTCGTCACTTTCACATGTTGTAATTTTTTATGGACCATTCCACATTATAATTACTCGTGACATTTCTAGCGCTACGTGCATTTAATAGGATAAAAAAATAAAATGCTAAATATTTTTAATGGCGAATGTTATACAGCTGGTTTAGTTTCCCGAATTTGGACACACCACACTCGGCTGCCCTGTGATTTCAACATGAGCTAATTAAGGGTATATTTGTAATGTTCCAGATTGTATTACATGGTACCTTTTCGAGCACTATTATTTCAAAAAATAAAATAAAAATCAAAGAACCTTATTGGGACCCAGAGCCGGCTTCCTGGGAGGGAGGAGTAGGAACGAGATAAAAGGGTAGTTGGGTTGGTTAGCCTTGCATCACCTAAATTCGTTTGCTTTCTTCGCAGCTTCGCTATCCGGCTAGCCCTCCTTATTTATTTCATAATTACGCGGGTATTTACGAGTTTAAATTATTTTTTATTTTAAAATATATTAAAATAATATTTTTTTGACATCAATGATTTAAAGAAAAAAAAATCAAATTTCACCACCTGAAACTATTAAGGTTGTGAAAAGAATAAATATATATGATTTATTGAATATTATTTTAATAGTTGACTAAAGGGATGATAGCACAAATTGCATAGGGATGTGGTTGCGATGTTCTTATCCCTTAATTGAATAATTGCTATCTCCAGAGAGAAAAGCTTACTTAAATACAAAGGAAAACACCCAACTTCTTTGATAGAATAGTACCATCTGCATGTTTTTTATTTATTTATTTATTATTATTTTCATTTGAATATATAAACTTGCTGGCTGGCAGGCAGGCTTGTTTGGTGCCGCGGCTAGCAGGGTCAAACAAATTCACGGTTAGAGCAAATCACAAATGATTTTGCAGCTTTTGCAAAATGATTAAAATCCTAATTAATAAAATCAGTGATGAGGCAAAGGGCATCATGACGGTGACCGAACCTTTTCTTTTACAAGCATAGCCCGATTTTTCATTGAATTTATTCTTTTGAGATAATTAGCGTTTGAATTTCTTTTATATTTTCATTATTGAATGTCTCGATTTTAATTTTTATTAATTTGTTTATTCTGTCAAGCTTTATATATCATCTAGTTTATTATTTTCAGTTCTTAGTCTTTTAATTTCTATTTTTTACTCTTGACTTTTTTTATCGAAATTTTATTTATTTTTAACTTAATCCTTCCAGCCCAATCTTTAAATATTATATGTTTCAATTTAATCCTCATTATTTTGATTTTTATTTGTTTTTACCCCAACCCTTTTGTAAAATCTTTATTTATTTCTATTGTCGTGTGTTTTAAATTCATTAATTTTTATTATGAGTTTGATAAGTTAATATATAAAATAATAATTTTATAATTTTTATTTTCTTATTGCGTTATCCAATCTCCTCATCCTTGGTTGGCTCAATATTTATAACTAGAGTTAGGGTTTTGTTATACTAACTTGGGTTAACCGAGACCAATTTTTTTATGGAATTTTTTTGCCCCATTTTATTCTTTTGTATTTAATAGACTGTGAATTAAAATAGATAATTTATCTATTTTTGAGAAACAAATATTTCCACATGGTATTCTAATCACTTTTCTTTTTAAATTTAACCAATCTATTACTGTTTCCTATTTATTTTTTTATTTAATTAAATTAAAATTAATTTATTTAATTTACTAAGTCCATGATCCAAGTTCTATATTTTCTTAAAAAAAAAAAAAAAAAAAACACTAACTTGCAGCAGCTGAATATGGTATTTTTACACAACAAATATCTCATCCCGCGGTGAAAAGTCTAATTATATTCTAAATACATAAATTGTACAAATCAATTATGTTAATTTAACAGAACTTGTGACTTTGAATGAAATTCTTAATTTCTTTAAACGTTGATTCATTGGTCCCACAATTAATAGAGAGAGAGATCTTAAATTCAAAGAGTTTATTTGTATCCTCTAAGTTTTTAATTCATTTTTATTCTAAGTAATAATAAATTAATTTCTTTTTTTAAGTGACTTTGGTTAAAAACTTATCACATCAAACAAAACAAAATTTAAACATTATTAAAAGTGATGACAAAATTTAACTTTTAGTATTTTATAAAAAAATATTATGTAAGAAAATTAACTTTTAGGCTATGTTTTACCAAGTTAAATAAATTAAAAATTAAAAATTAAAACAAATTAATAAAACATTTTACACGTCTTATTTTTTTAACTGAATAATCTAATATTAATATTTTTTTTTATTCTTGTATAAATATGGTGTGTAAAATTCTTGTATTTTTTTATTTAAGTTTCCATACTTTTATCTTTTCTATATAAGTTTGTTAACTTTCATTTTCTTATTTTTAATCACGTATTTATATTAGAATCTATCAAATATGTGATGAGATGACAATTAAATTGACATCTTAACAAATTGACGCATATACCAAGTTGTTTTCTAATTAAATGTTTGTATTTTATTTTTATTTTTATTTGAGTGAACATACTTTTATTTTTGTTTTTCGAGTGTTTGTCCTTTAATTTTTTTTTTTATTATCAATGAAGTGCTTTTAAAATTAGAGGCTGACAGCTATCCACTTTTGCATTCTTATGTAGGCTATTTTTTACCAAGTTAAATAAATTAAAAATTAAATATTATAACAAATTAAGAAAATTAAGAAAATATCTTACACCTCTTATTTTTTTATATTCTTGTATAAATATGGTGTGTAAAATTCTTGTATTTTGTTTATTTAAGTTTCCATACCTTTATTTTTTCTATAGAAGTTTGTTATTTTTTTTTTCTTTTTTTAATCAAGTATTTATATTAGAATCTATCAAGCATGTGATGACATGACAATTAAATTGACATCTTAACAAATTGACGCATATACCAAGTGCTTTTCTAATTAAGTGTTTGTATTTTATTTTTATTTTTATTTGAGTGAACATACTTTTTTTTGGGTGTTTGTTCTTTAATTTATTTTTTATCAATAAAGTTCTTCAATATATAAAATTTACCTAAAGAGTTTCGAAAAAATCATATATTTTTTCATTTCTTTTTATATTTTGTTACCTTATGAATTATGACCCGAACGCAAAAAATATTTTACACCTCTTATTTTATTTTTTATTTGAATAAACTAATATTACCGTTTTTTATTTTAATTTTATTTAACAAGGTAGAATATAGCATACATAAAATTACAAAGTGTATATAATTATAAACATCATACATTTGACAGCAGCTAGCAAAATCATCTGATTGGGAAAAAATTGAAAAGTTCATACACTCAAATAGAAAAAGTGTAAATACAAAACACTTTAAATAGAAAAACAAAATCATAATAATCCCCACACAAAGCCCATGTAATTTTCAAAGTTTAAGGTGAAGGTTAAGCTTGGAGCATAGTGTTGGACACGTAAAATTAATTTAGCCCATACAAGTTAGATTACAACCCATTTAAAAGAAGCTCACGTGGCTCAATGGTTACAGCCCATTGAGTCCGAGGTCCGCAACCCAGGAGCCACTATTGTATTGAGTGGTCAGGTAAGGAACAGTGTGCCTGTCTTCGGGTCTGTTTGGTATTGCTTTTGCTTTTGTAGTTGAGGTTGAAAAAAAGCAGTTTTAAAAAAAGCGCATTTACTGTGGTTTAAAATAAGCAGTGAAGTGTTTGGTTAAAACTGTGGTTGAGGTTGAGGTTGAAAAAAAACAGTTTTGTGTGTTTGGTTACCAAGATTTTTATATAACATTTAATTAATTTTTAGATTATTTTAAAATTAAAAATATATTTTTTATATTAATAAACATTATTATGTAAAAATTATTTATATTTTAATAAATTTTTATATTATTTTAAATTAAAAATATTTGATATTTTTAAAAAATATATTATTTTAATATTTTTCTAAATAAAAAACAAATTTAAAATAATTTATGAAGTTCATCCGTATATTATTCTTTCCATTTTCAAACCAAAGTGACTAGATGATTGCTCAGTGGAGCAACATGATCAACGATCAAGGATTGATTGTCGTACAATATCAAAATACAAGTCGTTGAATCACTTAACAACAATGGTTACATACAAAAACGAAAGTGGGTCCCACACCTGGCATTTTGCCCCCAACCCGCTCCCTCTCTCCTCACCGCTCGGAAAGCAGAAAATTACTGATTTCTCTAAACCTGCGGCTTGACAAAAATTTTGGTGGGTCCCATGCCACAAAACTTGTGTTTTTTATTTAACCAAACACCATGTACCACTGCTTTTTACAAACCTACGGTTGAACCTCAATACCAAACGGGCACTTCATAGCTTGACACAACCAGCTTGCTGTGTGATTTATATTTTATGTTGTTGTGTATATATCAAAAATAAATCATCTACGTATCCATTGAAGATTCTTGATATGATATAAGCAATTTATATAGACTAGAATTCTATATAAGCAAAACCTCACACACAATAATAATTATTGAAATCAAAATCTATATAAAAAAATATAAATAAAAGGTAAATAACACTATTTATATATTGACCACCTTTTACACGTATATATGATTATGAGAAAAATAAAGTTGCATTAAAAATTATAGGATATTACACATGTAGTCAAATGAGGTCTTAGTCGAAGATATATATTAACCACCTTTTACACGTATATGATTATAAAAAAAGAAAGATAAAGTTGCATTAAATATCCTAAGCTAGGGATGATTAATTAATGACTCTCTAAGTCCAGGAAGAAAACTAAATTGTCAAATATAAAAGAGGGGGATATTTTTCATTAATTTTCCATGTAAAACAAGGAAACGAACACAACAACATAAGAAGACTTTGGAATGAATTCCACCTTTAAATTAAATTTCCTAATATATCTGGAACTTCTTAGGGGTGGAAATTTAATTCTAGCATATCTAAATTATTAATTTTCAGTTTTTATTATTTTTATTATTTTCTTTTTTTGGTTTATTATTACTTATTTGGATTAGTTTTATAAGTGCACTCAAATCAACCCATATATATGGATTCATTAGGGTTATTTAAAGCATTATATAGATGTTTTGTATGCTACAAAGCTATAAGTAATGAATTAATAAAATAAACTTGTGTTTTATATGATACAGCATGTTTTCTTTTTTGGAATAAGATCATGTGACTTGTCAAGGTATAACTGACCTTGTGGTATTATTCAATTTAATTTCAATAGTGTTGGTGTCTTGGGACAAGTTTCCATTGTATCACATGTCTTGAACCTGAATTATATTTTCTTTTCTCAAATTCAATATTTATTTTGTGGGACTATGTGATCATGAGATTCACATTAATTGGTATTAAAACAAAGTTCCACAACCAGGTTATATCCTTCTTGTTTTTGTTATCTATTTGTTTCATATCAACTGGTACTTATGTAACCTTTCAAATATCTATCTTGATATCTTGTTATATTCATATTTCTATTTGGATTTATTGATCATATGATCTAAGTACACTTTATTGTTTAGTGTATAGTATCATGGAATAACATGACCATCATTCTTTAATAATCCAAAACGCATGACCTTGTAATAATATTTTCCCTATAACATGATAAATATAGTCTTCTCCTTATTTTCTTAGTTATTTTGAATTGATTGTAACTAAAAAATCAATTCATAAAGGAGTAATGACATTTTTTATAACATTATTAATAAAGATATAATATGTGATAGAGGAAAATCATCATTAAAGCCTACCTACTAAAGTTTTTGAAGTTTACATATCCTAACCTTCTCAACCTTCTTAATAACTTCTATGATAGTTGATTTCCAATAAGGTTATTTGATTACCTTAGGAAACCCATCTTCAAATTAGTTTTTAATGTTTTTTTTAATCTTGATCAAGATATTAAGCCTCATCCTTTTTGGTTTCTACTTTACTAGCCGATATCCTTACATTAGGTGGAATGTCAAACTAATTATCATTGAGATCATATCATATGATACACGCCAAATGTTTTTTACTCTTTCTTTTTGCTATTATTAGATATTCTTTCATTCTTAGCTTAAAACGTAAGTCAATACATGTTTTAACTTCATGTAGTTAATCTTCTCTAGTAACTTGGTATTTGTGTCATACTATAATGACAACCCATACTTTATTGGGTATTTACCAACCTTTTTTTATAGCTTTTAAAACCTTTACCTTTTAACATTATATTCTCATACATCAAATAAGCATTAACAACTTTAAAGGTGAAAATACTTTTATATTGATTTCCTTTTGTCTCAATATATAATACTAATATATTTTTCATAATCGAAAAATGTCTCATTAGCCTTTATTGTTACTAGCTCACATTAATTATATATTTAGATCTTTGATGCAAGGATGATTTCATAGCACCTGCAATATGAATCCAAGGTTATCCTAACAATACACATAAGATATATGAATGCCAATTACTTGCAATTTAATTTGGAATGATTAAGACCTGATAATTAACTTTATATTAATATCATTAATCACATATATTTTTGAACCATTATATGCTTTTGCCATCATATTGTTGAACCTTATACGTGACACATCAATCGACAACTAATTTAAATGTCGTAGTAGTACATTAAAGTCTGAACCATTGTTTAACAATACCTTAACTATTATATACTTTTTAAATTTCATTATAATTGTTATAACATATTTAAAAAAACAAATGTTGTTTGTGGTTGGGATACACAAATTGTCATTTAAAGGCTCAATTATAATTTTACAAGGTTTATTGAAGACTTAATTGTAAAAAAAAAAAATGTTTTTTTTTTTAAATTTAGGTGTTAATAGAAATAAATCAAAGTTTGGGGACTAAAACTAGACTTGGAAAAGCGAAAATGGTGAAATCAAGGGATTAATTTCTTAAAATTCAAAGCCTAATGAGTAATTAAGAACTTAATTGAACAAAGAAAATACTAAAGACCAATCCGTAAAAGACTAAAATCAATAAAACTTAAGGCCAAATTGAAGAAAATTAAGAGTTTATTTACCAATTAGAGGTCTAATTGAATAAATAAGAAACCAAGGATTAAGTGAAAAAAATATTTAACTATGAGGTTGGAAATTAAATTCAACAAGGGTGAATTGCATGCAATTAAGAGTTTAAGAGTAATTATGGGCATAATTCAACAAAATTAAGAAAGAAAGGATTAAATTGAAGATTGCGAAACCCCAAATAAAAAAACCTTAGTATTAGCTACAATGGTGTCGTTCTATAATACTATACATTTTCTTCTTAGTTGGATAAGTAAATACCTTCAAACGATTAGTCGTTAAGTTTCTGACCACCTCTAAGACTACAATCATCATCATTCAACTAAGAAATATTCCTTTTACAACCCCATTACCTTGAGATGAAATGTTTATATCTTACATTCTACATTTATAAACATAACATCTTGTCCCTAAGCATCCTTTATTGTTTGTTTAAATGTTATGTTAATCTTGTCCTAAAATCATTCCATCGAGATTAAAAGGCTAAAAATACCTCCCTTTTACCTCCTAGTTGGTTACAAAACAACTTTGATCCAAAATCAGTAAAACCATCCAAGGTAGGTTTTATTTTGTTAGAGTCGTAAAAAGCTCATTTCGAACATTTGGTTTAGCCTATAAAAAGAAAAGGTAATCAAAAGAAAAAGAGAGGAAGAAATGGGAAAGAAGAAGGAGAGAAACTTTTTTGGAATTCTGAAAGAGAATCATTCAAACTTGGGATTTATAAGCTTAAGTTTAGTGTGCTAATTGTTACAGGTACAAAGAAAGGAAGACAATATTAACAGACAAGTCTTCAAATATTTCAAGTAAGAAGGTATAATTCTATAAACTCTAAAGGTGAACTCTATGAGACCTGCTAGATTGTTTTTATTCGTTTAATGTGATGTTTTTGAATTTTTTGATGTGATGAAAATTGTCTTGTTAGTTATAATATAGAATGTCCAAATACTAGTTTTTGAACCCCAAATTGCTTAAACATGATTGTTGTTTCAAGTTAACAATTTTGAAAGATGAATATTAATGTCATATTGACAATGTAATTATGTTTGATAAGATAGCGTGGAGTGTGGGAACTTAGGGAGCATGAGTTAAAGGCCTGAAATGACTATTCTAGGTTGACAAACTGGGGTTTTAGGGCAATTTCTGGTTTGAGTTTCTTATTTTTATCCAATGAACATTGCCATGTTTGCTAGTTTTAAATACTACTTTGATTAATTATGGTTTGTGCATGTTTATATATCCTTATTATTGAATAATATAAGATTTTAGTGCATTTATAACATGTTTTTGAGGGGTTTTATTAAGGTTTTTGTTAAGAACTGAAACCCATTTCTACTAAAATCATGATGACTAGGTAATAATCAAAACTATTAAACCTTTTTTTCTTGATCCATACTTAATCGTAAACATAACCAAGCATTTATTACTTGAAAGCAACTGTGATTTTAAGTCCACATTACCGAGTTTCGTGATGAATGTTCTTCATTGTTCATGTGCTTGATTTGTTTTTTTAGTGCTTAAGTTTCTGTTAAGTTTAATATGTTTTGGTTTTCATTTACATGTTTGTGTTTCAAGTTAACTTGATCTGGTGAACTTAGTTGGGTCAAGTTGACCGGGTCAACTCAGTTGGGTTAACCTAGTTGAGTCAAAATTTGACCTAGTGTGAAGGATCTATTTGGTACCTTTTTTTGTTAAGTATTTTTTGATTTAAGGGTGTGTTTGACAAACACCCTTTTAATAACCCAAACATACTTAAAATGGGTGTTTGCCAAACACACCTTTAAACCAAAAAATACTTGACATTATGTTTGGGTTATTTTATTTTTGAATAAAATATTTTTTGCTAAACATGACCTTAATATATACTTAAAAGGGTGTTTGTCAAACACACCCTTAAACCAAAAAATATTTAACATTATGTTTGGGTTATTTTATTTTTGAATAAAATATTTTTTTGTTAAACATGACCTTAATATATACTTAAAAGGGTGTTTGTCAAACACACCTTAAACCAAATAATACTTAACATTATATGGGTTATTTTATTTTTGAATAAAATGTTTTTTTGCTAAACATAACCTTAATATATATATATATATATATATAAAGATGTTCTTTTATGTTTTGCATATATCTAAATATCTCAAAATTAATAAACTTGTATTTTTACTAGAAATAAACAAATACATCTATTTTAGTTTTTAATCCAAAAAATAGTTTTTTTAAAATATTTTAAAATTCAAATAACAAGTTTATTGTATCTATAAGGATTTGATCAATATTTCAATAAGAACCTACCATATACTTTAAACCTTATTCAAACCACACATAACAACTTATCTCAAGTAGGGTGCGTTAGGAGTGTTAATATCTTGATTAACAACAACTAGTCATTTACCCTTAGAATTTCTAATAAGACGAGTATACCTGAGTCTTCTTAGCAACCCTAAATAAAATAATTAGATGACGACTCTTTGACCCCTCTTATCTCTCGTACAAACATGCGATAATAACATGCAATAATTTATTATGTTTAAGTAATTTATAGCTTATATCGTCCCATAAGTTTTTTCATGGAATTAAATGTAATTTGAAACTCAAAATAAGCAAGAGTAATGGAACTCATGCTAAGGTCAATTTTAAGTGATTGACTTTGTTATAGATGTTATGTTTTATCAACATCAAGAACTTAATACCTGTTTTTACCATTCACATGCTTGTTAACTTCATCTTTTTTAGCCAACTCACTCTTCAACTACTTTTTCATTTCCCTACTTTATTTTTCAAGCTCCTCTAGCGTGAAACAATTTTTTTATTTATTCAAACCTTAAAATTTTATTTATATGATAGGGAATGATTCTTTCTTTTTAAATATATATCTATAATTTTAGGATAAAATATTATACTCATTAATATTATGATATGTCATTAATGGTAAAATCATTATTAATGGTTCATTTCTTGTTTGCTGAAAATATAACATCCCCGCTTCATTTTCAACCTTAACATTCTCCTCTCTCAGAATTTCTATAATCAATATAATTTTATTTTTATAATTGAGTTTCTCTCATTCATCTATGACATGCCCTAACTCGTAATGGCATTTGCAATATCTTTAAAGGTCTACAATGGTCTGTGTCTTAGATGGTGACCTAAGATAATTTGCTCTGGATTATATATCAAATAACCTACTCATTGTTACTTTCAAGGTTCCTTTTTATTATCACCATATGAATCATTAGTAGTCATATTTATCCTTCATTCTCATGTAAAATGATTTGAGAAAGGATTGTTTTTCATGTTAGGGTTATCATCAAACATCATCAATTAAATTTCAATAAGTTATAAGAGATTACCCTGGCAATAAAATAACTATCAACGTTATCCCTATAAGAGCAAGACACTCTCATGGTTGGTTGCATTTATACCATTGAGGGTAAGGTAGTTGAAAAGATTTTTATAAAATAAAGGTGATTCATCTGATATTTAACAGTCTTTTGAACATCTTACCCATGTTAATAAAATTGTAAATCAACCCTTTCTCAAATGTCATATTAAGAATAAACAAATTGATTATATTTCCATAATTTATATGTATGGATTGATTTTAATGTTTTGTTTCTGATATGATAAGTGAATTTAAGCTCGATCGATGCAATCTCATAGGTCTATTGAGTGTGTGGCGGCCTTCAAATCCATTTTGGATATGAACAAATGGAACGAGTCCATGCCCAATTAACCATTACTGTCCTCTGAGGTCCAACACTCGTGTTTTAAAAGTGAGGATTAAGCTTTATTGCCAATCTAAGTTGCAAATCATTATCTTCAGTCTTTATTGTCTTTCATCTTCAATAACAAACACCCTTATATAAGTTTAAGAAAACTCTTAGAATGTAAGCACAATAGGTACCTTTATTGTTAAAAATAAATACAAACCAATTTATATAAGGTAAGATATACAATGTGATTGTTATCTTTATTATTATATAACTAAGTGACAAGTTAATTTTCTAATTTTACCACTATAAATTTTATTAGTTCATTGAGATGTCATATATGATACTATTTATGTTAATAAGGTTAATTTTAGTTTCTTTGCCTAAGGTTTAAAAACTTTCAATGCCCCTCTTTAATTTTTAATATCAAATCAATTAAAAAAAACTTTTTATGCCCTAAACTTTTCAGGTTTGATCGTATATAATCTTTTATAAATAATTTGACAATATCAAATATTTTATTTTTAATTAAAAACACTCAAATGACACTAGCTATATAATTTATATTTAGAAATATAATATATTAAATCATAAATTTCAAGACCTATTTATTGGTTATTTCCCCAAGTCACCTTTTTTCGTTTAAAAATAAATAATAGCAAGGGGCCACGTGTTTTGGCAAGAGCATGTTGGGAGGATCTCAAATATATTGAAAAATCAAGATAAATTTTTAGACAAAGTCAAGAGCCTGATCATACCCTATTGTGCCCAAGATAAAAGTGAAAATGTAAATTCAAGGTTGAAATATATAATTGTTTGATATATTTGTATAAAAAATAAGTCTAACAACATAATTAAAATCTTAATAGGCTGATTTGATTTAATCATTAGCCAAATTAAAATTTTAATTATTTTTAAGAATTAATTTGGGTCAAATTAAAGGCTTTAAATAGGTGGAAGTAACTAATTATACTTTTAATGGGTCAAAATGATTTTATTAAGGATTTAATTGGAGAAAAATGAAGTTTGGAATTCTAAAATGTGTTTAATTTAGAAGATTGGAAATTTATTTTTTGCAAAGTCAAATAAATGAAATTAGGGGGAAAATGCAAGGAAATGAAAAGATTATGGTCAATTGAGGGTTAGATTGAAGATATTTGCAACCAAGGATCATTTTGCAAAAGACATCAAACTTTGATGACTCAATTGATAGAAATAAATGGTAAAATTGAAGAGAATTTAAAGTTTAATGGTTAATTGAAAGTCAATTTGCATAAATCATAGACTAAGGACTAAAAAAAAAATTCAAAGCTAATGTTGAAGTTCGACATGAGCAAAATTGTATTAAATTTAAAGTTTAAAGTTAATTAGAGGTGCAATTAAAAAAAATCAAAAGTCAAAATGGTGTTGTTTTGAAAACAATATAACCAGATTTCATGTTGTTCAATTTACTATTTATTATCCTTTTTGGCATGAAAAAAGCTACTCAATTGACTATTTTTCAAATACATCTAATTTTTCATCTCTTCATCAAATCTGACAAAATATACATCACTATGATAGTATGACATTGTGTTATGCCCCAACATCGTTCTTTTCAGTTGATAGACTGTACAACCACGACAGTGCTTTAAAGAGGCTAACTCAAGTAGCTTTTAACTAACAAAATTTGTGAATTCATGCTGACACTTTTAAACCAATAATTGGGATATTTTTTAGGCTTAATCAAGGTTCAAGATTTGTCATCAATTAAGGCAATATACCCCGCCTCCACTCCTATGTTGGGGTGGATTCCAAACATATTTATATCAAGAAAATTATGTTCATAGTTAGCACAAAAAAACACTCATTACCTGATTTTTTTCCCTAACCCCCCCGCCCCGCCCTCTCTCTCTCTCTCTCTCTCTCTCTCTCTCTATACCTCTCTACCACAAGGTGCATGTCCATTCAAAACAAGCATGTGTATTTTAAGTAAAGTCTCATGAAAAAACACTACTAATATTTTGCAAGTGTTTTCTTTTTAATTTTGAACAAATGATGCTTTAATATTATTAGTTAAACCTAAATAAAACATGGTATTAAGCTCATTATATATGTGTGTATGTAAAAACTCTCTTCTGTATCAAACATTTTGAAACCATTATTTAAAATAAAATAAAATTGTGTCTTAGGTTCCTTCCCTTGACTTGTGTGTTTTGCATAATCGTATTTCCAATAATTAATGAGAATCTGCACTATTTGCTTGTTAATACTTGTTAATTACGAAATGACATGTTTACCTTGTGCATGACTTTTTGCTTTACGTAAGACATCGATAAGAATGAGTGAGAGATAGGTTAAATGTTGTGATTACAAGTCAATGAAGAAGACATCATGCAGCACATGAAAGTGATCATCTCTTTTTTTAATATCATATAATATGAATTCCATACCTATAATTTATCGAAATTGAATTCATCATCTCTTTTTTAATCATATAATATTAATTCCATACCTCTAATTTTTCGAAATTAAAGTCACCGTCTCTTTCAGCAGTGTTTGAAATTATATTTTAAAAGTATTTTTGTAAAAAAATATTTTTTAATTTTTATTTTAAATTAATTTTTTTTATATAATTGTAGATTATTTTGATGTGCTGATATCAAAAATAATTTTAAAAAAATAAAATTATTATTTTGATATATTTCTAAACAAAAATCACTTTTAAAATCAACAACAAAAACACTACCACACAGTCACTTAGGCTGTGTTTGTTTTCTGGAAAGTGGTTTTCGGGAAACCATTTTCTAAATTTTACTGTGTTTGTTTGTCTTCCGGAAAGTTGGTCAACGGAAAATATTTTTCAGTCAAAGAAAAATTTAGCTTGGTTTTCAGGAAAGTGTTTTCTGGAAAATTTGGGCGGAAAACACTTTCCGGAAGTTATGAAAAATTTAGAAATGTCATTATTTGCTGATTATATCAAATTTGATCCTCAAACTTTTGATTGCTATATATAATTTGTTTTGAATATTTATTTTTCAATTCCATCTCTTAAAATTTAATTTTTATATTAATTTTGGTCCTTATTTTTATAATTGCTATTTGCTTTTTTCTTATCATTTTTTTATTGAAATTTTTTATCTATCAAATTTGGTCTTCATTTTTTTATTGTTACTTATTTTATTTGAAATAATTTATGAAATGTTAATTATTATTATTTTAATTTATTCACCTTTCATTTTTTTTTATTTTTTAGATTTGATCTCTATTATTTTGATTATTATTTATTTTATTTGAGATAATTTATGAAATTATATTTTTTTTCAATTTCATTCTCATTCAACTTTTTAATTTGTAAGATTTGTTCCTCATTATTTTAATAAACTTGAAAAAAAAATTAATTTATTTATAAATTATTTTTCAGTTCATTTTCCATAAAACAAACAAACACTGGAAAGTGTTTTCCAGTTCATTTTCCATAACACTGCCAAACATCGGAATTCACTTTCCAGGAATTTACTTTCTAGGAATTTACTTTCCAAAAGGAAACTACTTTCCAGCAAATAAACGGGGCCTTAATCATTAAGATGAAATCAAAATCATCAATGCTCAGTCGGTGAGTTTAATAGTGGTTTATATATATATATATATATATATATATATATATATATATATATATATTAGAGAGAGAGAGTTTGTGGCGTAGTCAATGCCCGCTGTTAGGACAGAGGCTATGAAAAAAAACGTCTTTGACTAATTTTCACGTGCATAGTTTGGTAGTACTCTTCAGTCTTCTCGAATTCATCATCTATTTCTCACACGTGCTTTGAATATTCGAGCTCGACAGACTTCCTTCATTGCCAAACGAATCTTTTGACTCTTGCGTGCTACGATAATATTAACTTAGAAGTTCAATAATAATAATAATAATAATAATAATAAAGAAATTTTAAGAGATTGGTTAGGTGATTCAGAAATTTTGCAATTTTTGTTTAATTTTTTAAGATTAATTCCTGGAAGCAACACTTAACACAACACCCATATAGAGGATGTGCTTTTAAAATAAAAATTAATTTTGATATTTTTTTTAATATTCATTGATGAATTATATACGAGAGTTTCATATATTATATCCAACCTTTTGATTTAGTGCAACAAATAATTTTTTTTATGGCCACATATTTTCTATAAACAAAATGAATAAAAAATTTCACTCCGGGTCAGATTTTGTCATCTTCAGTCTAAGAAATGTCTTTTTAATTCACATAAAATATATTTCTAATTAAGTTCTAGGCGTTAAAAGTTTGAAAGAAAGAATAAAATCTCTAATATTTAGCTTAGAGCTCTTGAATGGAACTGGGTGCTTTATTTTTTTTAATACTTGGAAATACTTGTATTTCTATTTTTTTTTAACTCTTAAAGCAATCTCTATTTTAACAACTTTTTTAGCTGTTAATTTTGAAATAATGAGAAACATGAAAAGAGTACAATTTTGATAATAAAAAATATAACAAACATGAAAAAAAAATCTTAAAAGAAAAGACAAACAAGTTAATAAATTAAATAAACAAAATTTAACTAAACAAAATTGTTTTATATTATATTAAAAAATGTAATTAAGAGTTTGTAAGTTTTTTTTTTTGTTTTTAGGAAAAAAAATATTTATCCATGAGTCTGAGATTTACACTAATAACACCATATAAAACCAAAAAATAATAATTATAGGCTATATGATGAATGCAATGGCCTAAAGTCTAAAAGCAAACCAAATCACATTGGGCTTATGCATAATGTGTAACCCAATATTCTTCTAGACCTAAAATGATTATAATAAATCTCAAGAAATTAAGTTGACCTAATTTATTAACAACCAATTATTCTCCATAATGAATTTAGAATCTCTAACAAACATAACAAGACAATGCATCTAGGTAACGGCATAATCCTAGACACAAATACAACCAAAGGCATAAAGGTCATACAAGATGTTTGTGCCTAGTGGATGGTCTGTATTATGATATTTTTTCCACTCAATATATTTTTACCAACCATTAGTGGTTGTTATCCCAAATGATTGTTATTAAATCAAGTATTACAATGTCTTCTCTATGAAAATTGGTGTAGCTCATAGCTACACAAATGTCGATGAACTACAATGTAAAATAAATCATAATATCATAATTTATAAAATTCTCTTATCATTTTATTCATCAACTTCTTGCAGTCACAAATATAAAAGAATCTTTTAGAGTCTATACTTCTTATAACTCTACTAATTCTAGTATTAGATGGTCCTCTAAACCAAAACAAGTGATTTGTTTTACAAGCACTCGTGGTTGTCATTAAATACCAAGTCCAATAGAAAATTTTCAACATCACATCCCTTTACTAGCTTCAATTTTGTTTTTTTTTAATTTCTTATTGTTTTTCTTAGATATCATTAGTGGCATCTAACATCATTTTTGTTTGTAGTTTGATTCCATTTTTTTTTACATTTTTTTTGTTGTTTTTTCAGGGCTAATAATCTAGAAACATGATGACATAAAGGGTCATAAATCTTCCTACCATAGTTTATATTTTCTAAATCTTTAGCAACTATCCTAGTAAGTGAAAATGATAATTTAAATCCTTGGAATAACCTTTTGTGTAAACAAAAAATAAAGTAAATGGAAATGAAATAATTAATGTATAGACCAAATAAATTGAGGATAAAAAATGTTATGATATAATGTTTTTGGTTAATATATATATATAAACAAATGGGGTAAAAAAAACATTTAAGTTAATATTGCAAAATGTGTAATTTAGAAAACATGAGGTTATCAGTATCCCATTTCTCCCTCTCAAATTGCCGACAACAACCAACTTAAAAGAGAGGGATAGGGATTTGAAATCTTTCATTAAATTTGAGAGAGGAGCCATCAAAATTTATTTAGGTTACTTAGGATTAGTGAAATCGGTGTAGAATGTATTAATTAGCAAGCGAATTAACAAAGAACATATGAAGAAATTATTGGGGGGGTTAAAGAAAGGTCAAGTAGAGTAAGAAGAGGAGGAGCTAAAAAATTTGATTGGTTAAGAATCTTTGAATTATCAGCAGGAGAGACCATACAAGTGATACAATAGTAGTAAGGAAATATAAGTCAGACTTCAGCAACAGGTAAACAATTTCACACTTATATTTGTATTTGAAAACATATTGCAAAAATACTTAAATTCATCATGATGATGGTATGTATTTTAATATCATATAAGGGTTTAGAAATATAACAGTTGTAAAGAATTCATAGATTTGTGAATGGTAAAATATAAGGGTTATCCCGAAAATTATATATATATATATGGGGGAAATGATTAACATTCATTGAGTGAATGTTAAAGATATTGAGCTATTAGTATCAACATGCAAAGATACTAACATGGATTACAGTAGTGTCAGGTCATGTAAATTTATTAATATTTATTAACAAAATGTTAAAGATACCAGAATATTGGTATCAACATGCAAAGATACTAATTGGGGTTACCATAGTGCTAGCACATGTAAAACTGATTAACTCTTATTTAATGAATGTTAATGATACCGGGTAATTGATATTAACATATAATGATGATGCTAGTGGGGTTGTCCTAGTGGTGGGAGATGTAAGATCAATTTAAATTGAAAAATTGATTTACATTCAATTGGGGAATGTAATTGATACTGAGATATTGGTATCGACACTTTCTAGATAAAAATAATTTAGTAATATTAATATAAATGTTAAGTAGAAATTAAAAATAGAATGAGAAAAGGAGTAAAATATGAACAAAATAAAATCTTCAAGGAACCAAACAGAGATACATGGAAATACAATTTAGGTGTCTAATTTGAATTTTATCTTTTGTATGAATACTAATAGTGTTATTTTAGAATTTTTATGTTTCCAAATTTTGTGTTTGTTTTAGGTTCATCTCATATACGATAGGAATAAATTTTAGACTATGTTCTTATTTTTTATGTAGTCGTAATTAGATTTTTAAGATATTTTCATAACTTGAGATTTTTTTTAGTGTTTAGAGTGAGATTATGAGTTAAACTTTTGTATCTTATAAATTATGTTTTATGTGTTTTACTAGATTTATTTTTTTATTATTAAATTTTTATTTTATTTTATTTATTATGTTTTGTTTAATATTAAAAATTATGGTTGTGTTGATGGCGAGTGTATGAATGAGGACCTGAGTAATGAGGTTATAGATAAAATATGAAATGATGAAATTTGAAAATGAAGCAAAAAAATTTATCAATAACTTGGGACCTTCTGATATAGGAGAGACTCTACCGAGATTTCAGTTCAAACTTTCAATAGATCCTTATTAAAGTTTGTCTTTTTAAAAACAAATTGGTACCAGAGTGAATTTGGGATGTTACAATTTATTTTGGTATAAATATAAGATGCCATAAATCATAAAGGCTTTCTTGTCCATATAAAAGAATTAAGAGTCATGCTTTATTTCATAGTAAGTGGTTCCTCTATCAACACCTCCCCTGCACCTCGTGGTATATGTAAAAAACTTAATATTGAGGAGGAGGTAAGCTATAATAAGATGCAAGAGAGCATAAAGGAGTGTCATCTCTCATGTTAGCCTACATAAAGCCATTTTCTATATCATGAAAAACATTTTCTAAATGGATGCTCTAGTTATGGAAAAATAAAGTCTAATAATAAGTCAACATTCAATCATTAAAGTAACTATTTTTATCACCATCACACATTATGTCCAAGTCTTTCTTGGGTAGCCTAGAGAAGAAAACAACTTTAAAAAGTTAAGTTTATGGTGATATGAGCCCTCAAGTAACTCGAATAAGAAAAAGCTTGAAGAAAAACCAAGTTTATAGTATCCCCAAATATAGAGGTGTATATCCCTTACCAAGTGAGGGTTCTTCTTTGGCCAATCATCTATTGAACTCATATTTCTTGAAAGGCTTTATATCCACCAAACTGAATATAAACAACTATTATAAGATAATAGACCTAAGAGAGCATACATAACACCCATAATAAAGAGTTTTTCATACAAAATTGAAATATCATGTGTCAGATTCATCTTTAATTTTTTTAGTATTTTTATGTGGAAATATCATAATTTCGATCTAGGATGTATTTTTAGTTTTAAAAAATCTAAATATGAAGCTTATAACTCCTTTTCATACAGGTATCCCAACTAAACAAATCTCCACATTATAGTTTGTCATCACTTAAAGAGAGAATAAAGGTATTAAGACCTATCTTAAGATGTTTATTAAGGAGATGTTAAAGGTATAAGATTTGATAGAGTTTATCGCTATAGATTCCTTGGGAAATGAATTTCATGAACAAGATTATGAAAGTTATATACTTCTCTAAAAAAGACTCTTTTAAAGGTGAAAGAGATAATGAAAACCCACATTCAAGTTTAAAAAACACGTATGATTAGATAGTCTTACTCATGCTTTTAAAAGCATAATAAAAAGCCTTTAAGGTATGTATGGTCTCTAGACAATCCTTATGTTCCTTAGTGGAACAAAAAAAGGTTAATTCATAGTTATCTAGTCTTTCATAAACTCTCAATCACATCTTTAATAAAGCTTAGACATAATTTCTATTACTATCAAGGGTAAAAAGTTTGTTATATTTGCAACCAGTTTTATGTCTTTTTATTTATTTCAAAGTAGTTTACTAGGGAATGTATATTCTAACTAATCTTTATAGTCTTCTAGTTTCTATTAGGGATCACATAACTCCATCTCATAGCTCTCTAACCTTGACTACAATCACATAATTTTTTTAGCATCCCCATTTAGACTAACAAAGAAATAAATATTCATTTTAATTAGATCTATCATGATTAGTAATTATTGCAAAAGAGAGAAAGTTTTTGACCTTATAAAAGTCTTATTCATAGGACTACAAAAGCAAATCATAGCCATAACAAACTGCAATCTCTTTAAACAATGTCACTACAACATAAAACTCCTCCAAAACGCCATAATAATTAGAAAGTATAGGTGGTTTACAAAGGTTTGATGACAAATTTGGATTTGATAAAGGGCTTAGAGTTCTTGCCTATGATTTTATGCTTTCTTAATACCTCAAAATAATTGTATTTTTAAACTTTTTATCTTAAAATCATCCATAGTAAAAAATAAATTTTAATTTAATCCCCTAGTGTCGAGTCCTTCATCTTTAACAATATCATTTAGCTATTAATTTTGGAACATGCTTAAAATATTGAAAAAAAATGAAAAATATAATTTTTTGATAAAAATATGAAAATAAAAATATTAAGAAAAAACAAGATAATAAATTTTAAATATTAAAAAAATTATTAATAAATAAAAAAAATGTATTTTAGACATTATTATTAGATGTTATAAAAAAAACTTTATACTTGTTGATAGGCCTAGGCTTTACGAGGCTCAATAATACTAAAAAAATAATGGGTTATAGGATGAACTCATGTCCCTAAACCTAAGTGCAAACCACATTGCATTAGGCCTAAATATATTGTGGTATTTAATGCTCTCTTTGAACAAGAATTGGCAACTCGATTTCCATGAAATATATTTAACTCAACTAACCCATAATTATTAGGTCTCCATAATGGATTTGAAATGTCTACTAGACCCAACAAAGCAGCTAATACGAGCATAGGTCTAATACCAAATGCAAACACAATCAAATTTACAAAGGAGAAATACGATATGCTTGATCATAAATTAGTTCACTTACTCTCTATACAATTGATATTTAACAATAAATGCTTCAATATCCCAAGCATAATCGTCCAATAGAGCAATGCCATGGATATTCATGCCTAGTATATGACCAATATGAGAAAACCCTTTCAACATAACAATATATCACCAACCATTATAGGTTATTACCCTAGATGATTACTATTAAATCAAAACCAAAGTGTTTTTCACTCCTCTCCATGTAAATTGGCATGGTTAGCTTTCCCTAACTTATTTTAATGCCTTTTCAAGTTGATTAATATTGTCGTCCTTCACGTAGTTCTTCATTAATACAAAAACAATACATTAATTAGATATAATTATAGAAAAAACCTTGTTTCCATGTGTGTAGCATGCCCCCATTGTATTGATAGCCCCCGCTAAGGGCTTTCTATCCATTAAAAATCACCTTCCAATGCAACATTTCAAAGGTCTTAACTCTGATGCAATGAGGTGACATGTGTCCCTAACTCGTATCTGGTTTCACATGTGTCTCTTTTATTTTTTTTATCTTTCAAATTATTTTCTCATTATTTTGATTTCTATGTATTTTATTTGGGATTATATTGTACTTTTTTCTTACAAATTCATTGTCCATGGATTTTTTTTCTTTCAAATTTGATCTCATTTTTTTATTTCTATATTTTCTGTTTTAAAGAGTTTTTAAAATTGATTTTTTTTCAAGATTAGATCATTTAAAATTAAATTGATTCGGAATTAAGCTTTTTCATTGAATCTGGTTCAAGAATTTCATGGGTTGTGACTTTTAGATATTAGACTAGGTTTAGGAGATTGACATAAGTTGACCTGTTTTATTTTTAAAAAAAAGTTTAGGTTTTGTTATCATTTTTTTTTATAGATTTTTTCACTTTTGTAAATTATATATATATATATATTTTTAAAATTTTATTATTCAATATTTTATTTGCTAGGATGGAGCTTCACATTGTTTTTAATTTTTTTGTGGAGTAACCATGTTCTCATTATTAGAAAATGATGTCCAAACATTTTATAATGTATATTTTTATTAGATGATCCAAATTTTATGTCCATAGTTCTAAAATTTGCGAGTTAATTAATTTTAACTAATATTTATTTTCTTTTATTTTAAATTTTGATATTCATCATTGAGTTGTTTCATAATCAAGTTCTTTTTAACTTATTTTCTTGGTATGTTTCTTTCTTTCTTTATTGTTATTGTTATTGCATTTGTTTTAATTATATTATATAAATTATCAAGGTCGTCTCACAAATAGTTGTGAGAAAACTGCAGCAATCACTGGTAAGTATTGCAATAGAGAGAAACTAAAAAGAACATAAAATTTATGAATTTTGTTTTTCACTATGTTGAAATAAAATTACATGGTATGTATTTATAATAGACCCTCACCACACAAGAAATTCTATTCACCGTACAAGAAATATTAATATTTTTTTGTAAATCTTTTTATCATCGTACTACTATGATGTTTTTGTTTTTATTTTTATTTGTATGCTAAAACTGAAGAAGACTTTAAAGCTAATATGTGGGTCTTGGTCGAGGGACAAGCCCACGCATGTGATGCTCTCTCTCTCTCCCTCTAAAGTATTGGGATTGTGATGTAATAGATCTTTGCTATCATTTTGGTCAAAGTTTCCTTTAAATTATCATTTATAGGCAAATATTATTTTCCATTTAATTTAAATATTAGGTTCACGAGTCCAGTTTTTATCATTGACTAGAAACGCTTTCTACAAAATAAGTTTTTGGGATGTTGAGCTCAAAATTTTCAAGATTTTCTTAGGTGAGAAAGTATTTGTTTTACTTTCTTAAACATTTGATCTTCACAATATTATAAAAAAATATAAAAAAAATGGAATGATCCCACATTTAAATTTATCCTCATAGTTTTAGTATAATTCTTAAATTGTATGTTGTTGAATACAAAACGCCAAATCAAACTTGAATATGTTAATTTGAAAATTATAGAAGTAAATATTTTAAGAACCGCATCAAATTTACCTAAATAAATTCATATAATCTCCTTAAAGCTCGCAAAAATACCAGGGATTATTACAGCTTATTTTTGTTTTTTATAATTTATTAAAACAATTGTTTAGAAAATAAAAAAAAATACTCTTTGATATCAAAAACATTTTTTAAGATGAGTTGAATATTTATTAGCATCTATATAAAAATGCAATTGAAAATATATAAATAAATAAAATCTTTAGGATGATTTTTTTCTCTTCATTTTTTCAATTGGAATATTTTTAATCTCATCTTTCAATATTTTATTAATTAAGAACTAGATTTTTTTATTTTTTTTCTTGTTTTGTTTTCTACAAGGTTGTTTTAGTATCATGACTTAGATAATAAGTTTTGTAAGGTAATCCGTGTAGATTTGGGTAATTTTATTGTCTTTTTTTATACTGAGTTTTTTTTCCTTCAAATTCATCATTCAACAATGAGTTTATTGAGAATTATAGATCTTAATTTATTTTTTCCTATGGAGTTATACCAATTTTACGACCCAAATCATGAGTTTGTTAGGTCAATTTGAGTTGACTCATGTCATTATTTTTTTATCCTTTTTATATAAATTTTATTCTTTAATATTAGATTGATTGATAATTGGACTTCAGTATTTATTTTGATTTTTTTTTAAATCCAGTAATCATGGTTTCATGATCCAGATTACAAATTTAATTTTTAAACATAGGTAGACTTTTTATTTGGGTCATAATTAATCAAATTAACCTATAAAAATATAGTTATGTCCTTTGATTTTTTTATGTAAATTTATCCAGTAATAATTTATTTTAAACTTAAATTTGCATTGTTTCTTCACTCGTGTGCACAATGAGGTATGATCGGACTCTCGTCTTAATCTAAAATCTCGACTTGATCTTTATACCATGTTAGTCCCTTAGCTATTATTATTTTTTATTATTTTGAAAGAAGAAAAAAGGTGAATTTGAGGAATCCATAAATGGGTTATGAAACCAAACACTACTTAGCTCATATTTTCAATCTCACTAATTTTATAAGAAAGATTGCCATCTCAAAATATGATGATTTGTTTAAAAAAAAAGACTTTAAATAAGGTATTTAACATTAACCCTAAATCAAAGAAATGCATTTCGTTATTCAATTAAATTCATCCAAAATATAAATAAAATGGTAAAGAGAATTGAATTGGAGAGTATTTTTTTTGTATGAATTAATATTAACATGTTAATAAGTAGTTTCGAAGAATGAATAAAATTGATCCTTGCTTTATCTTAGAATATTTATTTTAATGTTGTCGTTGGTTTATTTAATTTTCTCAGTATTGACAACAACTGAAGATAATGTACTGAATTTGCATGACAAGATCATGATTGTTCAATTATCAAGATTTGTGTACATGGTTGGTCTGGTTGTTATGGAATTTTATTTTATTTTCTTAATTTTTTAGGTTTAAACATTCAACACAAAGAGAAAGTTATTAGACTGCTTTGAATATCTTTAAAATTATTTGAAGACAGATGACATGTAGTTGGTGTAGGAAAACAGAAAATAAAAAACAAAAAAAAAGCATCAAATTATGTATTCATAGTCCAGGAGTTGCTTTCACTACAACAACACTCCTTTGACTATCTACGTGTTAGAATAATTGGGTTAGCAGTCAATTATTATTATTATTATTATTATTATTATTATTATATACTCGTCTTATTTAAGATTCATATTTTTTTGACATTTCAATTGAATTTTGAATTAATTTCAATAGAAATTACTTTTGGCAATAGTAGAAAAATAGTTTAAAAATATAACATTATAAAAGCCAATTAACTTGTTATATATATATATATATATATATATATATATATATATATATATATATATATATATATATATATATTAAAAACACAATAAACCGTGTGGGTTTTTGCCCTGTTCACCCTCTCACATAACACTATTCATTGCGCCAGTGCACGCCCGAAAATGGCCCTCGGGCGCGCGGCGAGAAGGGGCTGGCAGGCGGGGATAAAATCGATTTTTCCTTTTAATTTTCTATTTTTTTTTTTAAATATTCATTTGTGAACAGTGTATTGACGATTTAGTCCCCGATAATAAGACAAAATCAGGCTTCCGGCTTAGGGGCACCGGCGTCATTGCGCACGGCCGGACCGGCCCGGTCCGGGCTGGTCCGCCGTAACTTTTGGATTTTTTATTATTTTCTGAAATGGCTAAATACGGTTTTAGCCCCTAATAAGACAAAAACACTGAATTGGGTGCAGGGGTGGAACGGTAATTGGCCCTATTTTCCGAATTTTATAATCGGTGTCTGTCAGGGCATGAGGCGCACGCGCCAGGCGGATTCCCGCCTCACGCCCTGTTTAGGCGGCGCGTGCGGCCTTCTCCGGTGGACGGAAATGGTATTTCGGATGACAGAACGATGCGCCGCCGCGTGGTCTTCCTCCCGCGGTGGTGCGTGTAACCACAGATGTCCGTGGACGCGGCGGAGGCCGGTTGAAGCCGCCGGCCACGTTTCTCTCTCTCCGGAATGGCAAAGTTTCACTTCGGTCCTTCTACTTTCAATTTCCGGGTTGGCTGTATATAACTCAATCAATTAGGTACAAAAGTTCTGATTTTTGCAATTTCATCCTCTTATTTCAATTGACAATAAATGTAAGTTGCATTTCAGCCCTTTGACTTTTAATTTTTTAATTTCAGCCCTTGATATTTGATTTTCCATTCAGCCCTTACACTTTATGTTTTTTTTTATCCCTACTTTAGTCCATGTATATATAAGTGTATTTAACACAATAATAATAATAATAATAATAATAATAATAATAATAATAATAATATTAATAATAATAATAATAAAAATTTAATTATTTTTCATTCTTACTCTTTTGTTTTTTTTTCCCTCCCGATAATTTGATAAGTTTTTTTTTTTTGCCAGTAATAGCCATGGTAATTTTGTTTTTATCTTTTGTTAAAGTTTCTAAGATATTTTTAATCTTTCATTTATTTTTGTTTCTTTCATTATTAACATAATAATAATAATTATAATAAAAATAATAATAATAGTGATTATTATTAATATTATAAGAATAGTGCTTATGTTTTCTATTATTATAATAATAGTGATTATTTATTCTTTCATAGTAAAAATAATAATAATAATAATTTTTAATTGGTTTTTCTTGCTTGCTGTTTTGTTCATGCTTTTTATTTTTTTCCCGTGGTATAATTTAATAATTTTTGATTGTTTTTATTCTAGCGGCAATAATAATTTTAGATGTTAAGACTTCGATGTTGCTATTGTTATAATATTTTAAATGAATATTGCGTCCTTTTCCCTGTTGATTTTTTTATTTGCTCTTTCTATTAATTGATTTAAATAATTTTATTATCTGCACAATAATGATTTCAATAATTTTTTTTTCTTATTCAAATATTTTGCTCTTTTTTCTAATGTTAGTGCGCGCTCTTTTGTGATCGTTTATAACGCAATACCTATATTCTAAAAGATGTAATCTATGCTTAAACTCAGCTCAAAATTTTAAACATTTGATCTTTTAATCTATAATTTTTATTTACTTATATCATATAAATTAATCGTTGTAGATTTAATTATGTTAAATTATATGCAAAAAAATACCCGCGGCAACGCGCGGGCAATTAGCTAGTATATATATATAGATAAACAAAGATCCATTTAAGTGAACTTACCGATCACATACGTATATAAACACACACACATTTTGATTAATGTATTATTCGTAGTATTTATGGGTAACTTACCGGTCAAACGTTTAAATTACTTTAAGAATATTCTAATTACAAAAAGAAATTAGAGGAGTGTTTAATTTTCTTGTATTTTTTTTATAATTGGAGTGTCTGAATTAATTTATATGTACATAACTAATTTCTATATCTATTAAACATCATGCAAGTTTAATAATAAACAAGTAAATCACCACGGATGACAAGGCCAAGACCCTGCAATTTATTTGGATCAATTTATAAATTTAAGTGAACTTTTCTGTCGACGCTTGCAGTTTGTGCAGTAGTAGCCTTTCCACTCGGCATAGTAACTCATTTTGGTTACGTCAAAAAGGGAGGACCAAAAGTCAACTTTGTCATGCTGCTTTATATCTAATCTTCAATCAGACGGCATACGACACCCCTTTGACTTGATCTCCTTCCGTGTCCAGACGTCCCTTGGACCAAATTAACATGCGCGGGCCCCGCGTGTCAGATGTGGTCAGACAGAGACACATCATTCGCGCATTTAAAATCCATAAATGAATATATTTTGTAAGCTCACAATTACCAAAGACCACAAATATTAAAAACAATAAAAAAAAATAAAAGAAGAAATTGTGACTGCTGTTGGATCTTACTCCGTTGTCCCTACCTGCACTTGACGGCAAATACTAAAGTAACATGCAAGTGACCTACTTTTAACAGCGATTTGAAAGCTGAGGTTACAGATTTCCTTTCTCGAAAGAAGTGTTATCGTGACGAGATTGACGGTTTGTTTTTCTATCTCCGAAAATATCAAGTTACACTGACATTATTTTTTATGTTAAAATAATATTTTTTATTTTTTTAAAATAATATTTTTAACATTAACACAAAATATTATTTTTAAAAAACACATAAAAAAAAAAATTAGGATTTAACAACTCTTTCGAATGGACTAGGTTCAATAAATGATTGCTCAAGCAATTGCAAAACTCATGGCCAAAAATAAATGCTCAATCAGTTGCGGGTTACGAAGGTAATATAAAAGAAAAGAAATATGAAAAGAAGAAGGTGAACAAGAGAGGTAAGAGAAAGATTGGAGAGCATGCATCAAAGCATAAAAAAGGATCATAGTGGTAGTTTGGATGGAAAAAAAGTGACCATAAAGAAGAAGACGAAGGTCGGAAAAAAACATTAAGGATGGTTTATGGTGGAAGGTGTTGTGTACTTGTTGATCATGTGATCAACTAATTTCCAATAAAATAAATAATATTCTAAAAAAATCTAATGCTGAGATGGTCTTGTATCTATGAACTAAAAGTATTGGAAAACGTTTTAAGTAAAATAACCTTGTATAGCAACAGGGTCTTGTCCTGGTGGTCATGAATGACTTCTCCCTTTCCCTTCCTCTCACCATAGGTTCAAGCCTTATCAGGCACGCCTGTTACCCCGCGGTGCCTTACATGCTCATTGGGTTTGCAGGATGTTCAGTGGGTCCGGGGATTTAGTTATTGTGCGCGCAAGCTGACCCAGACATCCCGGTTATCAAAAAAAAAAAAAAACCTTGTATAAAAAAATCTTGAGTATACAAATGATATCGTGAATCTAGTTAGTCTTCGATAAGTTAATATACGAACTTTATCCTTACAAAAAAAATATTGTTGTTTCATAAACAAACATACAAAAAACTCATATTTATTCTTCACCATGCTGCTGAAATTTTCAGCTAAAAAAACCATTATATAGTCTCATCTAACTAGCCATAATAAACTTTTGTTGTTGTTGCGAGCTAATAATCTTAAATAGTAATCAACTAACATAAGTTCAATAATAAAATAAACCTCTGAACAATATCTAATGGGTCATAACAACCCAAATTAAAGTAATTATTTAGCGTTAGATATATAAATAAAATACGATAATAAAAAAAGTCATCAAGCTAAAATTCCTCCATATAGCTCAAATCTTTAATTTTTACATATTCTTGAAAGATTTCAATCTTTATTTCAAACACATTTTTATCTCTCATCTAGATATGTTTTTAGCATAACATATATTTTGGAAAACTTAAAATATCTAATTTTCATCTCAACTTGAATGACAACAAAATTCATTCTATAGCTCTAGATATGTCCTAAGAATTACAAGAAGAACTAGTCTATCATATTTAACAAAATCCATCTAGAAACTTAAACCTTTTAAAATAATGTGTGCTCAAACTCTATTTGACCTTAGAGTTCACCATAATATATTTTCATGTGTATAGTACTTCCCTATAAAATTCTACTTTTATCTCATGTATGGTTATAAGATATGCATGATCTCGCAAAACTGATCAACAATTATTTTAAGGTCAAATCCAGAATAGACCTGCTTCGTATCATCCTCCATTTATTTAAAAAGATTTAAACTTAAATTTGTAAAATCAAAAAAATATTTTGAGTTTAACAAATCAATAATAAGTTGAAGAATAACATCAACATCAAAACTAAGAAAAGCCTTGATAATAAATACGACCCCCTCCGATAACAAGCTCTCTTTTTTAGCCATCATCTTCTTCTTCTTCAAATTCAATTGCTCCTCGTATAATTTTTTAGCTATAAGAGATATAAAGTTATAAGGGTCTTTCATTCATCTTAAATAAATACTTATTTGTCACTCAATTTGTGTAGTTTTTCTATCATACTACCATGGTCTACCAAGCAATAAATGATTAGCTTGTGTATTGACACAACATTTTATAACACCTCATCATAATTTACTAATAGAATAGGTAACCAAAACTTGTTTATTCACTTTCATGTAACCATTTTCATCCAACCATTTTAATTTTTAAGGAATAGGATGTTTGGTCTGTGCAACTTCAACTTTTCCACCAAATGAGTAGTAACTATATTAATGCAACTACCATAATCTAAATTAAGCTACATACCTTACTCAGAACATTACATCTCATATGGAATATGATCTCCATCTGACCTTCTGAATCATTCACCTTAACATGTATATTTAGTGTTCTCTTGACCACATATCTATCTCCCTCAATCGGATACTAAACACAAACATCACAACTTTTTTTCATGGTGGCATCTTCTCCTCTTTATACTCCCTAACAGTTTTAACTTATTATTATCTTTCATAACAATGACTCTTTTGTTTGGAAATTATGAAGCAACATGAACCAAACCCAAACAACAAAAATACTTAATGTTACCTTTAATAATAGTCAAGGTTTATTTATTCTCTTTTGGGTATTCAACCTTACCCTTTTTTATTTGGTTGTGACGGACCAACCTCAATGTTAGCCTTCCAATTAGGTTTTCAAGGTGTTAAAAGAGTCTAACAATCGGCTTTGTTGAATAATATCCTTTCATTTTAGTTATTTGTCCACTTTTATGGCCATAAACATCATCTCCTTCAACTTTTACAAAATAATGTAACTCTATAATATTAGTTATATCATAATTAAATCCATTCATAAATCTAGTCACAATAGCCTCCTTATCCTCCTCCATATCATCTTCAATCATAATAAGTTTCATCTCTTGAAGTACTTATGAACACTTTTTTTATATTTACACAAACTCTATAACCTTTGATACATTTTTTTTTATAACAATGGCTAGGTAAAACATCTTATCCTCATAAGGGATTTGATTTCATACTAAATATCAACTTTCCTCTTATAACTGCTTCTATAACTTGTAACTAATTGATCACACCATACAATGTCATAGTTAATAAAAGTAATCACAACAAACTTGATTTTCTTGGTGTGGATAATTGTGACACTAAGAAACTCACTTCATTTTCTTCTTTCATTCTAAATAAACTCTTGCATCATTCTTGTCCTACAAAACTTGTATTTCAAGCTTAATTGTATCCAGACCTCCACCAAACTCAACATTATAATTATGGTACCTATAATTACCTCTTTGGCTAAATTTGTCATCATATATTTTCCCTCTAAACCAACAATTCCACTTATTTTCAGAAAACCCCTTATGTTCCATAGACACATCTTTAAACTAATCATCATTCATATATTTATTATCAAACACAAACGTATCCATATCAAAGTTAATTTGATTGACAATCTTTCTAACATTAAATTCTCTTTGCTTGGGTCTATTTTAAGCCTCACCATGATCATTAACATGTTGTCTCTCTAACATATCTCCAAATTCATTGGCCATTTGATCTATCTATTGATTCATATTGTTGCTTGCATCTGACATCTTTAAATCTTAAAATTGTTTAGCTAACAAGAAATACTTATTCCTCACCCATTATCTCTCTTGTTTATATTATTCTTATGATTCATTCAAATATACTCACTACACCTTTTCCCTTTTGTCTCACATTTCAACTGACCTCAAATTTTATACGGGATGAGATTAAAACCTTGAAACCCAATATATAAAATTTTCGGATTTCCTAAATTTATTTTACTCAAAATTCCCTTCTGATACAAACTTAACCTATTATGACAGGTTTTAATCATGATCTCTGTTGTTATAGCAACCAAAATCCAAATGATCTAAGATTTTATATGGGGTGATACATGAATCTTGGAGCAATTAATAAAATTTCAGAATTATATGAAATAGTTTGGTTCAAATCCCCCCTAGTTTGTGTACTATGTCAAATTCAACAAAAGTGACATTTGAACAATATCTTTTTTACTATTTATGTTACTGATATATTTTGAGGTGGGAAAAAATAACATCTTTTTTAAGAAACCCTACAAAAAAAAAATACTAAGCTCTAGACATGAAATAACCAAAAAGTGAATCAAAGTAACTAAAGCTAAGGAAGCTGAAACTAACAAGAAGAAAAAAAAATATAACTTGATTTTAGAACTTAGCTATAATACCAACTAATATGAACATCTTAATTGCATATCCAATTAACCCCCAATGATGTAAATAACAACACATAAAGCTAAAAATAATATTTGATAGAACATCAACCCTGGAATAACTTTCTATCTAATGAACCTAAGTATATGAATAATGTCATAAATTCAGTTAATCCTTAATAAGTTAGTGTACAGTCTTTATCCTAAGAAAATAGATTGTTTTGCCACAAACAAAAAAATTAAATAAATATATTTTTATTCTTTAACTTGTTGAAATATGTAGCTTAAAAAAACAAATATAGTATCCTTTAACTGGCCTTAATAGACCTTTTTTGGGTTGCAAGCTAATAAGCTTAAACTAGTAATCAATTAACATAAGTCCAATAATGAAATAAACCCGTCAAAATTGTTTAATAAGCCATAAAAAGTTCAGTTTAAAAATAATTAGTAAACATTAATTAAAAAAATTAAAAACAAAGTTTTCATGCTAAAATTCCTCCACCCAAATCTTTAATTTTTACATGTTCTTTATAGATTTTAGTTTTGAGTTTAAATACATCATTTTCTCTTACCCATATGAAATATTAGTCCTACCATATAGGATCGGAAATATGTATAGCTTATATCCCAACTTGAATCGTAGCAAAATACCGCCTATATATCTATATATATCCAAAATAATACATAAAATTCTTGTTTGATATATTAGACAAGATTTATCAAGTAACTTCAACCTTATAAAATAACATGTTACCTAAATCCATTTGACCTATAAATTTACCAAACTATACTCCCATGTGTTTAGTATCTTCATGTAAAGTTTAGCTCAATTTAATGTACAATTTGAGGATATGATTGATCTGGTAGTATATATTTTAAGATCAAATTCAAACCTGACCAGGTTTGTATTAGAAAGTGGAAGGAAATAATTTTAAAAGGGAATCTTATATTATAAGGCATGTATTAAAGGTTTTACTCCTATACTAGGTTTCCCATATTGAGTCCTACGATGGATTGACTTATCAAAATAATAATGGTAGTAATTTCAAGTTAGTGATAGTTTTATATATAGTATTCATAAAATATTTAAAGTAGAAAAATTGACGAGATTCTTTAATTGGCAACATCGATGTATGAAAAAGCTTTCAAAATCTATTTGAATTATTTTTAAGTCATTTTTCCATGAGCATAAGATCTGTAAAGCTTATGTAACTCTTATGAGTATAAGGCAAAAAAAGAAAGATTAATCGTGTGAGTTTATAACATATTCTATGAAAAAAACTAAAAAAAAAGATTTGATAATGCCAATAACTATGTTAGCTTTAATCTTTATTATAAGTAACAATGATTTTAAAAAACCTTTAGCATTAAAAAAGCTTGAAACAATGTAATAATTAAATAATAGGGTTGAACATACAGATTATAGAAGTAATGGTTGATAAAAGTTAGAGTAAATGGGGAGTATTAGAATAAAAATAATTAGAGCGAAGAAGAAGAAGTTAATAAAATATGGATCGATATAAAGGAGACATTACTAGAATATAAGGTTTATGATGAAATATAAAGTACCATTAAATAAACAAATGTCTTTTAATATGAGCCAAACATATATGTTATTGGTGATTAGAGAAAAATAAAATGTTAATGTCTACCTATATTAGCAAAGAAAATAAAATAAAAGAGATGATGACTAAAGGATGAAATCAAAATTTTAATTAGTTGAGAATTTCTCAAAAACTTTATTAATCATGATATTTAAAGGCAAGGTATGAGAGAGAAACTCTAAAAGATGAAAGATGAAAAGCTAAAGAGGTCAACCACTATATAAAAGAGTTCTTTATGGTTAAAATTAAATAGTAAATGATTTTAAAAAAGAACAAAAATTTGAAAGAAGGGAGAGGAATGAGAATGTTTGGAGAAAAGGCAGTGAAATGTAATAAATATAATTATTGATGTCTTAGAAGTAGGGAATTAAAGAATGAATAAAATAGTACAATATCTAACTTTAGTGCCTAGTTTGAGCTTTAAGATAGAAAAAATAAAATTATAAATATTTTTTAATGAATAAGATATAAAAAAAAGGTCCAATTATTGTACAATAATTTGATCATAATTCTAGCCATCATCTCAAACTCAATATAAGGAATACTAATAAAATATAATAATTAAATTGAAACTTATTTTTATTATAAATGTTATGAACATATAAACATTAGTAAAGTATATATCAAATCAACCAATATATGTTGTATGGATTTACAATAGAAACATTCATTCTGATAAAAATAATTATATTATTAAATATTAATAGGAAAGTTGACACCTATGATATAATAAAATAATGTTTAACTTATTAACCGTGAAAAAATCATAATCATATGAAATGGCATTAAGAGAATGTCATTTAATTACGTATAAATAATAGTATTTATATTTATTATAAGGTAATGAAATTTTCTATAAAAAAGAGAGAGTTGGGTTTATGAGTGATTAAATGACCTTCAAATAGTTTTATTTACCAAAATCAACAAGGAAAGAGTAGCACTTATTAGCATATTAGATGTAAAATAAAAGATGAACAATACATATCTACCTTGATGAAGAATTAATAATGTAGTTGATAAATAAAATAAATCCAGAAAACTATATGAAACTAGAAATAAAGTTTAAAGACCTATTTTAAATTAATATTGAAAATTTTAAAGGAAAAATTAAGGCACTTTTATGTGAAGTTGGGAGATATACTTGAAAATTCAAAGGAAGTACTGACTTGTAAGCTAAATTTAAATGAAGGGTACACACTAGCGAAGTGGAAAAAAAATTGGTTTATACGAGATAGAAGGTAAAAAACTAGAGAGGATGTTAAAAAAATATTTAGCGTGAGTTTTATTAAATATGTCAATTATTATGAATGAATATTAAACATCATGATGGTAAAAATATATTTCACTACAAATGAGGGGTGTATATAGATTTTTCTAATTAAATGAGGTATAATTGAAGAACTCCCACTCCCTAATATATGCCACAATGGAAAATAAGTTGATAAGATTCTTGAATGCATTTTTAGGGCATCACCAAATAAAAAAAAATAAACATTATTAGAAAGAGTTGTTATTCATTATAAAACAAGGGACCTACTATTACCAAGTAATATACTTCTACTTGAAAAATATTTGGATAACTTACCAGAAGCTTACGAATAAACTATTCAATAAACAAATTAGTAAAAGCTTTTTATACATATATGGATGACATGACATATACTCAAAAGCATTCGAGTAAAGAAACACATAACAAAATTAAAAGAAGCATTCTTAATATAGATCCTAAAGAAATAAGTATTCAATATGAAGTTGGAAAATATTTCAAGTTTTATGGTTACCTAGTAAAGGATAAAGACCACCCTTACAAAGATTAAAGCAATAAACAAGATGCAACCACTATGATATGACAATGGATGAGGTGCAAAGGTTAACAAGTAGTTTAACAATATATTATAAGGTTTATGACCAAGTTAACCTATTTATTATTGCTATTTTTCAAATTATTTAGAAAGGTTAAAAACTTCAAATAGATGAAAAAAATTCCAAAGAGTTTTCAAAATCATGAAGTGATACTTAAAAAAGCTATATATGTTGAATTCATTAGTAATAAGTGCAACCTTATACATTTATTTGGTAATAATTACTAGAGTTATTGGTGTGGTATTGGATTGAAAGGTAATAGAGATTAAAAACTAGTTCATTAGGTTATTAAGATTATAACGAGACCTAAAGAAAGATATATTCTAACCTAATAATGCTCTAACTCCTGATAATATGAAAAAACATAATGTTTTGTTTTTAAGCTCATATCATACATATGCTGACCAATTATCCTTTAAAATAAACTCTATAAAAAATAAAATATAACTAAGTGTATAGTAAAATAGTTTATAGAATTGAGTGAGATCAATATACATTATAAACCAGGAGCTATAAAGGCTTAGACACTAGTAAAGTTCATACCAAATACATAAGAGTAGAATAACTAAATGCTAAATATTGGGAAACTTTTATAGATATGTCATTAAGTCACACAATTAGTAGAGCTAAAATTATTTTAGTTAGGTAGAAACTTCCCCCATTATAGTATGGAATATGATTTGGATTCAAAACATTAAATAATAAAGCATAAAATAAGATATTAATTACAGGTCTTATAATTTTAATGGAATTAGGACTATAGGATCTTAAAGTATACAACAATCATAATTGGTAGTTGATAAGTTGAATTGAACATATGAGACAAAAAAATAAAGGATGAAGAATTATTTGATTAAAGTTAAAGATATGATGAAGAAATGAAAATTATGTTTTGTTTAAAATAAATATAAAAATAAAAAAACAAATTGTAAATAGATGCATTGGATAAGTCAATGTCAACATCAAGTGAAAAACTTGAAAAACCCTTAACTTTTATTTCTAAGCATAAAAAACAAGGTTAGAATTGAAATTCAATAAGAATCAAACTGGATGATCTCATTAAAAATTACCTAAAAAATGAAATCATTGACGGTATGGATAAAGAGCATGTTAAAAAGCTTTCACTCAAGATAACATACTATATGATTATAAATAATATAATGTATAAACTATTAGTTCTCAACCATTATTGCATTGTTTACCAAAGAAAAAAGTAAAGTTTGTCATGTGTAAGATGGATAATCATTTAGCAAATATAATCAGGTGAAAAAACTATTAGATAAGGATTTTACTTGCTAAACATGGTTAAATATTGTTTGGAAAAGATAAGAAAATGTGTGATATGTTATAAATTTGAGAATTTTCATCACAACCACATATAGAAGATACAAAAATGCCATGTCACTTCTCATAATAAAGGATAATTTTATTGAGCTTCTTCTCACCATCAATTGGAAAATGAAGTTTATAATGGTGTTAATTGATTATTCAACTAAAAGGGTATAAAATAAAGTTATAACTAGAATTATAGAAATCAAGACAAAAGAGTTTATGAGGAAGAACATAATATGCAAACTTTAAAGATTTGCTTAATTATAACTTCATATAATGCATAAATATTGAATGGATTGAAAACCAAATTTGAAGTATTTGAAGTAAGGAAGAACAAAGTAGAAGATCTCCTAAAAGTAATACTTTTGTAATTATAAAACTTACAAAACTTGAAGTAGTACTATTATTAAAAGTTATGCAATGTATTTGAGTATATTAAAGTGAATGAAATAGAAAAATATAATGAAAAAGCTATTTCATCAATAAATCTTTCATAATAAACATATATTATTACTAATTGTTAATTTGATATTTGCCATATAATACCATTAGACATTGATTTAATCTTCATCTAATGATATCACTAAGCATTTATTATATCTTTATTGTATGATATTATAAACAACTATTTTGGTCTTTACTAAGTGATATCATTGACTACCAATCAGGTTTTCATTAGATGGTTCCCTAAGATTGAGTATACTCTCAACATTATCTCTAAGAATAAGTTATTTGATTATCTATCCTTAGCTAACAATGCAACTCTTATTGAATTTTATTCCTATATATTTTTATTTTTATTTTTATTTCCACTATATAGTAAAAAAACAATTAAAAAACTCATTTACGCATAAAAATGACATAAAAGACTATATTAGCACTATATCATGACCTAATTGTATGATGTAAATGCATTTGATAAAAAAAAAAACCATACAATAGTCTTATGTTTGATAACCATCTCATTCATTAACAAGTCCCTTGAAAAGGAAAAGTCTTACTTTATGTATTTTTCCAAGAAAGAGCATTAGTACAAGCTAACCATTATATTTTTTATTTGACATGTTCCTCTTAAGCTTTGTTTTTTCAAATATTTTTGTTGGAAGCCATAGGAATATAGTTGGTTAGGAGTGTATGATCATTAGGACCACTATCCATATCTATAACACCAATAGTGAAGACATTGGGATCAAACCTTATATCAAAATCATATAAAAAATGTTCAGAGTAGAATTAAGAGACAAAAAATGAGGTGTAAACAAAAGTTGAAGAAAAAATGAAAAGAAACAAAAAAAAATGAAAGAATAAAATAGAATAAGATTTATACCCTATTGGTTAATAGAAAATATAGGAGGAACATATTTGGAAAAAAAAATTATATCGAATACACCTTAGTTAAATGGACCAATAAGATAAAAAAACAACTTTCTTATAATATTGGTACACTCTATAATTTATTTTTCAATCAATGTGAGGATAATTTTTTTTTATGAAAATTCTTATATTTAAGGATCTCTAAATTAAAGATAAAAGGCACTCCTTGTCTGGTTGATTGATGAAAATATAATGGGTTTTTCAAAATTTAAGGGAGTCAAGAATCTTCTTTAGAGTAAATTGGCTATTACTTTTTGAGTCTTGAAATAATAATATCCAAAAACAGTTCTAACAATAATAAGATGATATAAATAGTGTATTAAGTGAAGGGAGTATTGGATGATCAAGATGGTGACAAAATAAAATTACAAAGAAAAAAAAGGTCAAAGTTTTGGGGCTAATAAAGTGGGAATAAGTTCATACTCATTTAAAAATCAAATTACTATGGGATGGAGGAGGAAGTAAAGCCTTACCTTCCAAAGCCTTATGATAAAAAAAACAAAACACCATCCTTTATTTTATTCTATTTTCATAATTAGGCCATATGATCAGTCAAAGATGATAAACAATAGAAACGTTCCTTACTAAAATGCTATGAACATAAATAAATATAATATGCTTGAACGTAAATAAATATAATATGCTTGAACGTAACATTAAAGGATTCTTCTATAGAAAAAAAAACTTGTTATCATCATCTAAGCGATCAAAGTTACAGGAAGAATAGTTAGAAGAAATAATAGAATATCAATAAAAGTTACAAGCTTCTTATCTATGAATCCCAGATAAAGAATGAGTTCAATAAAAATGAGAAGTTTGTGATCTATTGTTATTTATAAAAAATCTAGATCATTATCATCCAAAAAAATAAAAGGAGAAAAGGGAAGTTAATGAAAGAGTAATCAAGGTCCATGTCCCCGAGGGGTTAGTGCAGCGGACGATACCAGAAATGGCCAGCGCCATGTCCTGGGTTCGATCCTCTGTGCCCTCGTAAGAGCCTGGGACAGCCAGGGTTTACCCACTCCCTGGGCCAACAAAGTGCGCTTTCCGAGTTGTGGGGTTTCCCCCGTTTCCAAAAAAAAAAAAAAAAGGTCCATGTACTTCAAACTATAATGACTTTTTTAAGGATCACTCTTCTATTAAAATAAAAATGAGAAAATAAAATATGTATCTGCAAAGTTAAATTATGAAAGGATGAATAGAGTATGGGCTCTAAATGTTGGCCGAATATAAGTTATTAAGCAGAAACCCGAGGTGATCTAATTAACAAAAGGATCAAAGAGAGGGAGAATGAAGGGGAAATAAGAAGAAAAAAAGATTAAGGTATATAAAGGAAAATTAAAAAAAAAAAAAAACAATCCTTATAGAGAATAAAGCAAATGAGAAGAATTTTTTCCTTTTCATTTATGACCTGTTTGAGACTGTGATAGAAATTGTTTTTTAAAATATTTTTTGTTTGAAAATTATTCTAGACATTAGCATATCAAAACATAAAAAAAAACATTATTTACAGCAAAAAATAATAAAAAAGTTTTTTCAAATGTATTTTTGAAACATATTCTTAAACACCGACTTAAAAAAGAAATAAATTTCCATATATGAAAAAAAAATACATAAATTTCTAATGATAATTATTTTAGAAAAAAAAGATGGTTTTATTTTATTATTAATTTTTGTAGGGTGGTGAGTAATAGTATATAGATGTACAACCTTTTATAATAAAAAAAGACTATATCATCCTTAAAAATAAACATTTGAGATAGAGTTAGGAAATAAAAAATAAGTTAGTAAAAAAGTACATATAAGAAAAGAAATAACAAATATAATAACTTTTAAAATAAAATAAATATTACTAACCAGACTTTTAGAGGGACAAATCGGAGATCCTCCTTCGATCATGGCCTTGTGTATGCAAGTGGTAGGGACTAAGTTTTCCCCATAGATGATCTTAAAAACAATTTGATACACTCACGAGAATAAATTCTTCCAAGCAATGGTCCAAAAATTCTTAAGATACTTCACACCACTAGAAACGCACAACTAATTTATTAGTTTTTAATAATAATATATATATTTTGAAGTATTTTATCATTATACTAATATTTATATATATATATATAAATAATGAAGTGTTATTTATATACATAGATGTTTTATATTATAACTTACTTAGAATTTAAAAGGTTTTAATTTTTTACCAGAAAAGTTTTAAAATTTACCTAACATATTTTTCATTTTTCATTGGTTTTGGAAGAAAAGGCTAAAAACCGCTGGTTTGCTTCCTACTCTCTAAAAGGACCGTTGCGGAAGCAAAAAGAAAAAAGAAAGAAAATCCGTGCCCCTCTATAATTTCGAAAGCCGAGGTCAACAATTTTGACCAGATTGGATAGATAGATCCCTCTTAATTTTCCCATCCTTTATCTACAGACCAAGCACCTCGCATTTTCTTTTCACACACCTTTTTCTTTCTTTCCTTTCTCTCTGTTCGATGGTGTGGTTTCATTGATCATGGCTGTGGAGCTCATGATGGGTTACAGGAACGATAGTTTTGTAATAACTAGTAAAATGGAAGAAAACGCAGTCCAAGAAGCGGCTTCAGGGCTCGAGAGTGTTAACAAGCTGATTAGATTATTATCACAGCAAAATCCCCATCAATCTTCAACTTCTACCTCGAGAACTTCCATGGATATGGAAATAGACTGCAAGGCTGTTGCAGATGTGGCCGTTTCTAAGTTCAAGAAAGTCATTTCTCTTCTGGGTCGGAACAGGACTGGCCATGCTCGCTTTAGAAGAGCTCCTAATTCTACTCCTCCAATTGACCAGAGACAAGAACTAAGCTATCAAGTTCCTGAAGCTAACAGCAAGGTTTATTATGCCTTGCCAATCCAGCAGGTTCCTCCTCCAGTTCTTAACCAGAATCATTATCCTACTCTGGTGCCAAAGAATGGGGTGATTGAGAGGAAAGATTCGGCAGCATCTACTATAAATTTCTCTTATTCTTCAGCTGGGAATTCTTTTGTGTCTTCATTGACTGGTGATACTGATAGCAAGCAGCCATCATCTTCATCAGCTTTCCAGTTTACAAACGTTTCTCAGGCTTCTTCAGCTGGAAAGCCACCTTTATCTACATCTTCTTTGAAAAGAAAGTGTAGCTCTGAAAATTTGGATTCTGCTGGCAAGTGTGCCTCTTCTGGTCGCTGCCATTGCTCCAAGAAAAGGTACATATATATAACTCTCTCTTTCAATATTATGATTCACCTGTCTTAATTATTAGAATTGTTTATCCTGGATTTGTATTCAGTGGTTGTATATGTATAAATATATTTTTTTTTTCTGCATAGCAGAAAGATGAGATTGAAAAGGGTGGTGAGGGTTCCAGCAATCAGCTTGAAGATGTCTGATATTCCACCTGATGACTACTCATGGCGAAAGTATGGTCAAAAGCCCATCAAAGGGTCTCCCCATCCAAGGTATGCTTGTTTTAAGTTTTCCCAGTTCAACCTGTGCTTGAGTCTCCAAATAATAGTTCTCTCTGACCATTGATCTCCTACAATTCGCACACAATCTGAGTGAATCAATGCCTACATTAAAAATATAATCGACTCAATCATACACGTTGAAGTTTAGATTCCTGGGCAGAGGCCAGATAATATAAATATGCTTTATGAATACTCAGTTTGCAGGTTTGTAATGCTGATGAGATTTTTTTTGGGTTTTTTTTATTTGTTCGACAGAGGTTACTACAAGTGCAGTAGCGTAAGAGGATGTCCGGCTCGTAAGCATGTGGAGAGAGCTTTAGATGATCCATCAATGCTAGTAGTTACCTACGAAGGAGAGCACAACCACATTATCTCTGTCGCAGAGACATCCAATCTCATCTTAGAATCTTCTTAACTAAATGATCACTATCAAATTGGTATCAGTAGTGGCTAGCTATCTGTTGAATCAATCAATCAATCAGATGATCAACTCAACTTTCATCTCGAAGGAGATTAGTGGGTTAGTTCAGTTGTTCATTTGCCTGTAAATTATGGGATTCTCGCAGCCTTCTTTTTCCCCACTTTTGAACAACTTTGAACCCATTTGATGATTATTTAAAGTCTAGTAAAGGAAGGGATCAAGATGGTGGATTTGGTATTAGATTTCAATTCATGTAAAAGAAAGTTACAGGTAGTGGGAGATCTATTCTCTTTGATTTTTTTTTATTGCTTGCTTTAAGCTTAGGGTTCTAGTTTCTGGATGCCTACTTGCTACTTTTCTTACATCCTAGTTGGTTTAAAATAAAAGAAAGAAAGAAAAAGAAAGGCACATAGTCAAACAATAGCCAAAAAAGTTGACGAACATGTCGTGTTAGGGACGGTTGACCATAAGAAAGAGGTAGGCAGTTTCCAGTTGAGACGGCCATTAACAACATGTTAGACGTACCTGTAATTAACTAGCCAGGGAGTTTTGAATGCTACTTTTCTTTTGCTTACGAGACCGACAAAGAAATCTGTTTTTGGATCTCTTCAAAACCCTATCTCCGTCCAAGATGCGAATAGTTCTCTAACCCTTCTAACAGGGCAAGTTTTCTGCCACCGATATTAGTTTTTCCATTGCTGGTATAGCACCAGCAGCTATTTATATCTAGAGTGAGCTAAATAAAATCAAGATGACGATGAATGTGTGGAATATATTTAAGAGCCCTAGCTAGCTGAGCTGATTGAGGTTGGGAAAATGAGGATTGGTTTAGAAGGACACTCTAATGTGATGAGAAGTCAGGAAAGTCAAAATGGGTGGGTGGGAGAATTGATAATTTTGGAGTCACGGAGGGCCCTACAATGTTTACAAATTTGTTGTTTGCTTTGCCTTTGCTCAACGTCAACGTTGCTGTGCTGAGTGGTCCCCTGTATAATTATCAGCTCGTAAAACCACACACATGTCAGCTCGTCTTGAAAAGTCCAATTGCAGTTTCATCTTAGCATGGGAATGGAGGATCTGTTCATGGTGGTCTTTTTTTATCGGGTGAAATGGCCGAAATATTTTATATTAAAAAAATTGGATATGTTTCGCTTGACCGTGTTGTGTAAGTCGAAAGCTAATTAGGTCTTGGGTGTGTTCATAACGCCTCTCTTTGCGTGCGAGTTTAGAGAATCCAGCAAACTGATAGCCGCCTGTAGACCATCTCAAACCTTCCTGTTTATCAAGTTGTTGAGATGTTGCCTTTGGTTATTCTTATTGTTATTATTTCCTCGAAGCTTTGCCTTTTGGTGCTGTATTCTGTCAATGCTCCTTCGCACTGCCACTCTTGCTCGTTCGGGGATCTAGAGGTGTGCTATTCCTCTAACTAAATTGATTGGTAAATAATAGGTGGGTAAAAAAAAAGAAAAAAAAGGGTAGTGTTTTGATTGGACTGGGAAAATAATGGTTATGTTTTGAGTTTGGTGTGCACTAGACTAAACTTGATAATTTGTTTTATTTTGTGTTTGGTATATATTGAATAAGATAAAAACACAGATCCGATGATGATACTAATGTATTGTAAGTATATATTATAATATGTATTAATTAACAAAAGAGCTAAAAGAGCTCGGGGTCGGTACTGTAGCCATAAAGATATTTGCACTGTGGACTGGCCATTTCTCGGTCGTGCGTCGCGGCTGTTCGTCTGCCTTTTTTTTTTTTTTAAATAAACAGTGTTGCGACGATTTCAGCCCCGGTAATAAGACAAAATAGCGCTCGGTCTGAGGGTAAAAAGCGTTAGGGTCAGGGTCATTCATGTAATTGCACGAGTACGGACCGGTCCGGTCCGCCGCAGTTTTTTTTTTTAATATATTTAAAATGGCTAATTACGATTCTGGCCCCGCATAAGACAAAAACATTCATTTCGGTCCAGGGGCTTTCCGGTAATTGACCAAATTTTTTATTTTTTCCGCGTTTATTGTCAGTGCGTGCGTCACACGCGCCTACCGGTTTCACGCCCCATGCACTGTTTAGGTGGCGCGTGCGGCGTCATACGGTGGACGAAGACGGGATTCCGACGTACAGAGCGGTTCTTCTAGGCGTCTTCTTCCTCCCGAGGTGGCGCGTTTACCATAAAAATTCCCGTGGACGCGCCGGGGACCGGTTAAAGTCGCCAGCCACGTTTCTCTCTCTCTCCTGCACGTAAAAGTGCAGGAGAGTCCCCCAATTTGTGCAACGTTTTACTTCAGTCCCTTGACTTTTGATTTTGTTTTTTGTCCTGATTTTGGTTGCATAAGTTTTGATTGAGTTCGATTGGGTCCTCCGATTGCAATTGATTGGATGTCAACGTTTCAGTTTGGTCCTCCTTCTTTTAATTTTTGGATTCGGTTTAAATTATTCAATAAATACAGTACATAAGTTTCAATTTCTTCAATTGGATCCTTTGATTGCAATTGATAATATATTGAATTTTCATTTTGGCCCTTATAGTTTTAATTTTTGATTTTCATCCCTTGATAAATTGATATTTGTGTTTTATTTTCCATTATTAACATAATAATAATAATAATAATAATATTAATACTAATAATACTAATACTAATAATAATAATAATAATAATAATAATAATAATAATAATAATAATACTAATAACACTAATAATAATAATACTAATAATAATAATAATAATAATAATAATAATAATAATAATAATAATAATATATTCTTTTTCTTGCTTACTCTTTTGTTAATGTTTATGAGTGTCTTTTTTTTCGGGATAATTTGATAATTTTAATTGTTTTTGCAATAATAGCAATAGTCATTTTATATCTAATATTACTGGAGATAAAAGACAACTCAAGAACAACAAAGAAACAAATTTACCTAGGTTATCTACAATTAAAAAACGATACAAGTCACTTTTGTCTCGATTACACTGTTCCTTTTAAACGGCAAACAAGTCATTATTATATGTTTTAATATTTATTGCATATTATCGCCTAAAAGTATATAAAGAGATAAAAAAAATTACCTCGGATTTTTTGGATTAACAAAATTAACATCAGCATTCTTAAATAAATTTAATATAATAATATGATGAATAAATCTTATAAAATAAAATAAAAACTTGGCTTTGAATTTTAATTTTGTGCTCTTTTGTTCAAGTTTATTTCTTAAAAAAAACAAAAAATTAGATTTTTAATATTTAAGATCTAATATTACCCGGGAAAAAATAAAGCTCAAAAAAACAAAAGGTAAACAAATTTGCCTAGATTATCTACAATTAAAAAATATATTAGGCACTTTCCGTTTCAACTACACTGTTCTTTTTTGACGGTAAATAAGTAATTATAGTACGCAAAAAAATTATATTTATTTTTTGAAAAAAAAATTCAATATTTTTATTTATAATGTGTAAGATCTAATATTATTAGGGAAAAAAGGCAACTAATCTTTTTTTTTTTACAAATTTACTTAGGTTTTCTACAATTAAAAAATTTAAAAATCACTCCCATTTCGATCACACTATATAGTATGTGAGACTAAGTATATGTGTTTAATATTTATTTAATAGTCTCGCCTAAAAATATATAGACAGAGAAAATAAATGACCTACAATTTCTTGAGAAAAAAAATTAATATCGGTATTCTTAAATATATTTAATATAATAATATAATGAATAAATCTTATAAAAAAAAACTTTGTCTTTGAAGTTAAATTTATATTTTAGACTCTTTTTTTTTCCTTTTCAGATACTGTGACCTTTTTTCCACATGTATTTTTTATTTTTTAGTGTCCAAGTCAGTTGTTCTTTTTCTACGGGGTTTCTTTTTTTTTTTTTTTTACCAGAGTATCCGTGACAACAAATTTCTAATAAATGATTTAACCTTCTTAGCAAATTTTCTAACAAATTTTATCAAAAGTTTTTTAGCAATAGCAATATTCAATCATATTTTGGTTGAAAAAAACCATTTTTAACAGACTTTATCAATTACAATTATACTAATTAAATATTAAAATAATAAAATACAACATTTATAAAATCAATCAATTTTCTACATAGATAAAAAAGCCCAGCGAAGCGGGCAAATCAGCTCGTATATACTAAAAGAGGATCTGATGTCATGGTTCAGTTACTGTGCATTGTGAGGTAAATCAATGTGAATTAGAATAATATTGCTCAATTTTTGGGCCGGTTCAGTTTGGTTCGGGTCGTTCGGGTCACCGGTTCAGTGTTTATTTTCGGTTTTGCACAAAGAAATAACATTTTTGTCCCTCGAAAAGGACAAAAAACAGCTTCTGGGCGGAGGGGTGTGGAGATAATTGCACGCGTACGGTCTAGTTCAGTCCGGCCAATCCGCCTACCTTTTTATTTATTTTTATTTTTTTGAAAATGGCTAAATATGGATATAACCCCTAATAAGACAAAATTGATGACTTGGTCACAGGGTTATATCGATAATTGACCATCATTTTTTATTATTTTTTTTGAAATACTGTCGGCGCGTGTGGAACAGGCGACCGACAGTATTCCGCCTCACATCCTGTGAAGGTGGCGCGTGTGGTGTGATGGGTCGTCAGAGATGGTCTACCGGCGTCTCTGTCGATGCGCCTCCGCGCGGTCTTCCTCCTGGTGCAGCGTGTTTTTCCAACCAGTGGCCATGAACGCGACAGTGGCCGGTTAAAGCATTTTTTTCCGTTTCTCTCTCTCCTGCACGTAAAAGTGCAGGAGAGGCCCCCGATTTTGTTGCTTTTGCACTTCAGTCCCTATACTTTTAATTTCGTCTATGGTCCTGATTTCTGTTATATAAGTTTTGATTTAGTTCGATTGAGTCATTCGATTGAAATTAATTAAATGTTAATGTTTCACTCCGGTTCTCCTTCTTTTAATTTTTTGATTGGGTTTAAATAGCTTAATATATCCGGTACAAAAGTTTCAATTTTTTCAATTTTGTCATTTGATTGAAATTGATAATATATTTGATTTTCATTTCAGCCCTTATACTTTTAATTTTTTATTTTAATCCCTTTATTTTTTTTTATATTTCTGGAATAAGTGTGCTCTTATCTTTCATTTTTAATTTTTTTTATTTTCTTATTTGTTGAGGTGGTATATTTTTGAAAAAAAATCGCTCTTAAATTTTATTTTGTATCTATGATCATCTAAAAATTGATATTTCTTTTTTTTTTCTCCCTTTGTTCTTTCTTTTAGTTTTTTTATTGGTTTTTTTTTTATTATTTTCAAGTCAAATGAATTTTTTTGGCCTGATAATTTTTATTTTTATTTTATTTTTTGCTTGATCTTTTGTTAAAGTTCTTAGGATTTTTTAGTCTTTCATTTATTTTTGTTTTTTTCATTATTAATACAATAACAACAACAACAACAACAACAATAACAACAACAACAACAACAACAACAACAACAACAACAACAACATAATAATAATAATAATAATAATAATAATAATAATAATAATAATAATAATAATAATAATAATAATAATAATAATAATAATAATAATAATAATAATAATAATAATAATAATTTTAATTATTTTTCTGACTTAGTCTTTTGTTATTTTTTTTAGTTTTTTCCTCTCAGAATAATTTGATAATTTTTATTGTTTTGACAGCAATAACAATGATAATTTTAGATGTTAAGACATCGATGTTGCTATTTTTATAATAGGGCATGGTCATCTGTTTTATTATATTAAATTTTGTATATATCGATATTATATTTTAATTTTGGACCAGCAAATCCTATTAATTTCTTTAATCCCAACAATTATAAAAATTTCTTGCTTAGCCCGCAACGTAGTGCGGTCAATTTTTTTAATTTTAAAGTCAAATGATTGTTTTTTTCAGGTAATAATTTTTATTTTTTTTTATCATTTTTTTTATTTTTTTATTTTCTCTTTTGATAATGTTTTTAGACTTTTTTTAGTCTTCGATTTAATTTTGTTTTTTTGTTATTAACGCAATAATAATATTAATATCAAGAATAATAATAATAATTTTAGTTTTTGTTCTTACTTGCTTTTTTGTTAATTTTTTTGTGTTGTTTTTCTCAAGGTAGTTTAATAATTTTTATTGTTTTGATAGTAATAGTGATGATAATTTTGGAAGTTAAGACTTCGATGTTACGTTGTTATGATAAAGTATTTTATTCTGTTTCATTATATCAAACTTTACATGTAGAAATATTATATTTTAATCTCAACAGTTATAAAAATTATTTGCTCCGCCCGCAGCGTAGTGCGGGCAATTAACTAGTTATTTTCTAAATCAAAACAAAAAAGGATATTCAAATATAAGGTCAAGTTAAAATATAAAAAAATCATTTTGCTTTTAATATGTATTTCAAACTTATATATTTTAAAAAATAATTAGATATTATTTTTTACTTAGTTTATGTTGAATGCTGAACTTAACAATATCATAACAATTCTAATTATAAAACTTGGATTAACATGATGAGTTAGTCTGGATCATTTCTATTTTAATAAAAATTTGGGAAAGATTTGATCACATCAAACCTGATAAAAAACACGGGTTGACCTACGACCCATTCTAACTAGGATAAAACACATGTTAAAATGAATTTTTAATTTATTTATTTTTTGCCAAAATGAGGTTGCTTTGAGTTTTTTTTTTAAAGAATAACTTGGGTTGACCATCCTGACTTATGACCTAGACCTTGAACCGAGCCAATCCCTAAGTAGGATTTTAAAACTATAATATTAATTTTTTTTATCTTTGTCTTGACCGGAGTTAACCCGGGTTCAGTGTTATGATGTCGCGGTCTCACAAATAAATTATCCTAGCTTAAAACACACAAAATAGTATAGATCAAGCAAGGAATCGATCCCACGAGGAAGTTTTGCTTCAGATTTTCATGCAATTAGGGGGGTTGGTTGGTGATTATTTATATCTAGACTAAGGCAGAATTAAAAAATCAAGAAAAATAAATAAAACCAAAATTTATCAAGAATATAAATCTTGATCACAAGTAAACATCAACATATAAAATCAAAATCAATCCTTGAAACAATACATTAATTTTTATACATATTTTTTATCTTTTCTTAACGTTAATTAGTTAATAGTTCTGCTGTATAACAAACTCTAATCAACAAACAATCACAATGTCCACACTAATGATCTAGTTCAATGTTAGTCTTAAAAAATAGATAAAATGATTAATCTATACAACATAATTGTCTGCAATTCATGTTGATTTGTTCGAATGTTCTCCCTAAGATTAATGACGTAGATCTGCACAAGTTTATATACCACAACTCCGATTTTGATAATGATTTTAGCAATAGATTGTTCACAATAACAGCTTAGATACAGTTCTAGAAATTAAGGTAAACAATCATAAGAAATATACATAGAAAAGCGGACATGTTCATTCATTATATAAACTGGAAATAAATAGAAGAAAATAAATCTCACAATTTTTGAAATTTGAAGCTTTTGGAACCAAGAAAAATAATTTAGTCTTGCATATTTATTGAACAACTACGAAAGATTAAAGAATGCTTGAAATCAGGTTTTTAGGAGCGAGTACTTGTGTTCTCTATTCTGGCTTCCCCCTCTCTTACTCTTTCCTTTCTTGTTTCTTTTTATATTCTTGGAAACCTTAGTCCCTACTTTATAAAATAATCATCCTTTTAAGTAGATAATTTTATATTTAAATACTCCAGTAATTATTTAAAAAAAAAAGACAAATAGTCTCACGTGAAATCTTCAAGAAATGACTTAAAAGGAGCTAAATCTCCGAAATAAATACTTAGAAGTTAGCTTGGATGCTTAGGGACATAATTTGGACTTGTTTTTTTCCCACAAAACCTAAAACCTATTTGCTTACAGAATTCATATGTTATCTTAGAAAAATCATATTTGTCTCACATGAGCTCATTTTCCGCTGACATTTGTTATGCTCTTAGATCTTTGAATCAAGAATCCAATAAAATTGAGTTCTCATCAAATAAAATTTTATAGCTCAAGAAATTCAAGTCATAATAGTCAAAGGTCAACATTAATAGAATACAAAGTTTGATTTTGAGGACTGCAATTTACATGCTATTTATTTATTTATTTTTCTTTCCATATATTTTTAGAAAGTTATGGATGTTAGTTTTCTAATTCCACTATAATCATTTCATATCGGCCTCGATAGCTCAAGTTCTGCACAAAACATCGATTGAAGGTCAAATTTGTAAATTCCCTCCAATTTACTCCTTTTGAATCTTTCATAAAAAAATACTTCAAAACATAAAACAAAGAATATCAATGTATTTATATATAAAACATACGCAAAATATTATGTAAATATGGGTAAAACTATCAAATAATATGGTTGTATCATTGGATCTCCCAACTCGTGACTCGAGCCTTGTTTAGGCCAACCCCGAAATTAGGTTTTAAAACCATGATAAAAATCATTTTTATACTTATCTTGAGCTAACCCTCTCGACCCGTGATGTAGACATTACCCTGGAATAACCCTCTTGTTTGGTTTTAAAACTATGATGATAACAATTATATCCTCATGTCGATGTAAATAACCTAGGTTAACCCTCTTGACCCATAATGTCATAACGTGAATGACATTAAAATGACGAGTCTACCTTCTAAGTGTGGAAGAGAGATTTTGAGTATAATCATAAAGTTATATAGTTCAAGAGTCCCCACCTAATCTTATACTCATTAAAAAACCTAATGGTCTGCGAGAGTCTGGGTAAGAGGGCTAGTTGTTCAAGAGAAATATGCATCATCCCTAATGCACCCTATCTAAGATAAGTTGTTTGATTGTTTTTCTAAATCAAATTCTTATTTGTTTATCTCATCTAAGATTCAAGACAAATTTATCTTTGAAGGGGAGTCTCTATCTTATTGAGTTATAACCTAACCATTCTAAAGCCTAAATATTAGCATTGTGTTTATTTGTTTTTGTATCTTTAATACTTGATAGTGTACTCTACAATGTAGTTTTAGCCTAAAGATCTCGATTGTTGGCTCAAAGTGAGCGTCATGAACTATCAAAATTTGAAAATTAAAGACTGTTTAAGTTGACTTTTTTGGGGCAGCACCGCTATAATTGTGATTTCAATTAGTCAGAAAGAATCAATTCTACTAGAAAAATTCAAAAAATTAAAAAATTAAAAAATTAATTTTTTTTTTTTATAAAATTAAAAAAAATTTAAAAAACTATCTCAAATAAAATGAACTTACACTCAGACAACAACAAATAAATTGAACAAAATAAACTAGAGTTGAGTAATCATCCTAGATTAAGCCATAAAACTTGCAACTTAACATATGAGATTAAGATAATTTCATAAAAAGATAGAAAAAAAAACTCAATTGTAAAATAGACCTGAAAAAACCTATAATAACTTTAGCTAAACTTTTAAACTTATGGCCGGAGTCTTGATAGCAAATTATTGCACAGAAAGCAAACCTGAAAAAATGATGAATTCGAATTCTCAATTAATAAAATATCAAGCACCCAAAAAAAAACATGTGTTTAGTTAATGAGCAATATTGCACGTGTTGTTCTAGAAGCACAGACGAAGCTACGCACACCTGCTAGACACAACAAGCCTTATTAGCTTTTTAATATTAAATAAAATGTTATTTATGCGAAATTACTCATATGATACAACTTGTGAATAAAAAATAAATAAAATAGTGAAAACCCAAAATTCCCTTTATGTAAGCTTTAAATAAATAAATTTAAAGGCGATGCAGCTATTTTATTGTGCTATTATTAGAGAAAAAGTCATAACAGAACCAGCATGCCATCTCAATTTTTCTTGCTTTAAAAGATATTTTAATCATTTATTTAAATACCTTATTACAACCAATACCACTATTTTTAGAATGGCAAAATCATAATTTCTTTTTTCGAACCGTGTTAGATAATCAATAAAAATTGTTGCAGTAATTGTGCCATAAGTTTTAATTTTTTGTTAATATAAAAAATATTCCCAACTCCCACCTAGTGTTTTTTTTTTTTTTTTTAATGTAGCTGAGGTTGTTTCTGGAAGTGTTTTTCGTTTTGAGATGCATTAAAATGATATATGTTTTTTTTTTAAAATTATTTTTGAAATCAACACATGAAAAAAATATAAAACAATAATTTAAAATAAAAAATAAAGATAATTTTTTTTTTAAATAATTTAAAATGCATTGTAAAAAAAAAAAGCCCTAATCCGCCCATGATAACCCACGTCTCAATAGTGATATATACCGGAGTATTTAGCCCAGCATAGGCCCCAAAGTTGCAGCCTTTAAGGTGGTGTTTTGGTGAACAATTGAATTGATTTTTTCTTAAAAAATATTAGAAATATACTATTTTATATTTTATATTAATCTGAATTAATTTAAATTAATATATATTATGAAAAAAGTTCTCAAGGTTTAGGTATTTTTTTGAGAATACAGTATATATTATTTTTAAAAGTATTTTCTATTTAAAAATATATTAAAATAATACTTTTTTCATTAATATATTAAAATACTAGAAAAATATTAATTTAGAATTTTTGTAAATCTTCAAAAAAAAAAAAATTACGTTACCACCGCAATTCCATATTCGATTTTTTATACCGTAAGAGAACATCTTTCCGCTGCTGCGGCGGCGGGGTTTTTTTTTCAATTCCCATCGTTGCCCATTCATGAAATCCAAATCCATCTTCTCTCCACAAAACCCTTGTCTTAAATCTTTCTTCTCAGCACCACTAGAGTCTCTTATGGCCACTTCTCTAGAACTAAACGACGACTCTGTCTGCTCCAATCCCCAACCAACAGAAACCATTGAAAATCCCTCAGAAACGGCATTGCTTGGTGAGCCGAGGGGGTACCTGAGCGGAGAGGCTCGTGTGGAGCGTGCATGGGGTCATTGGAGTAAACTGGGTCGGCCCAAGTTGATAGTGGCTCCTATGGTGGATAATTCGGAGCTGCCGTTTAGAATGCTTTGTAGGAAGTATGGAGCTGAGGCTGCTTATACTCCTATGTTGCATTCCAGGATTTTTAGTGAGAATGAAAAGTATAGAAGAGAGGAATTCACCACTTGTAAGGTAAACTAACTTTGTTAATTTTGGAGCAACCGTGTCCATTTCTTACTTGCTTGGCCCTAATTTTGAGATGCTACTGTTTGTGTCCATGGGAGGGAAAAAATCAAACTAAAATTTTGATATAATCACTGCAACTTTGGAGCATGAAGGATGCAGCAGGGGATTTCTTGCTTAATATTTTATAAAAATGTCTGACTAACTCAAACTTTGAGAACAATTGCAGGAAGATCGCCCCCTATTCGTCCAATTTTGCGCCAATGATCCTGATATTTTATTGGAAGCAGCACGGAGGGTGGAACCTTATTGTGATTATGTGGATATCAATCTAGGGTAATATTGTTAAGCAATCATCTACTTTTTAGCATCTTTACTTGGTGTTTGATATACTGAAATATGTGCATTTCTCATTTATTTATTTTAATCTAATTATCCGTTTTCAAATATCTTTATAGGCTCTTAGTAGCAGATCATGCTTCTCTTTTCATATTTCAAATCAAGTTTTAGGTTAAGTTCCAATGTCTCTGGTTCGTATGAAAGTGTTTTGTTAGATTAAAGATATTTCTGGCTCCATAGAACTTTGAATTGAAATAAATTGTTGGTTTTGTTTAGGTAGCATACTATTGTTGTTGGTGCCTGGCTTTCAAGATCCATCCTTTCCTTCAATGTTGTGATAAAAAGAATCTGATTGAGCTCCAATAGAGAAGCTGTTAAGATAAAATCATTACCATAGAATTGAGACATGTTCTTTTGTTGAAATATTATTTAATATAAAATGATGAGGCTTTTTCCATGTCATGAATTGTTTTAAAAGACTTTACATGCTGCATTGATTAAATGGTCAACTGCAGTTAATTTTGGAATGCTAAATCAAACACCTTCGAAGCAGTTCAAAAGTACTTAGATAACCCATGTACGATGGTTGATATACTGTTTTTTCGTGAAACAACAGTGGAATTAAATAGTTTAAACTTTCCTTTCAGTTCTTACACTCAAGCCCATGTAGATTAGATTGAATTTGAAACATGACATAAAAAACAAGTTCTACTTATGACTGGATGAGAGTTGAACAAGACATTGGGAAAAAATCTATGAAACTTGTTCCTGACTATGTTGTGGCTTTCCAGCCTATATGGGAGCTTCTTCCAGCCCAGATGCTTTATCAGATGCTTCCCTTGCCACAGATATTTATATCTATCTTAGTCACATTGCCAGGATCCTGTTTTCAATCTTCTATTAACAAAACTAGTTTAATCACTCTTGACTTCATAACAATTCTGGTGATGGGATCTGTGCAGATGTCCTCAGCGGATTGCCAAGCGAGGTTACTATGGAGCTTTCCTGATGGATAATCTTCAACTTGTGAAATCTTTAGTTGAAAAACTAGTTATCAATCTTAATGTCCCTGTGTCATGCAAAATCCGGGTCTTCCCCAAATTGGAAGACACAATTAATTATGCTAGGATGCTAGAGGAAGCTGGCTGCTCACTTTTAGCTGTCCATGGTAGAACAAGAGATGAGAAAGATGGAAAGAAATTTCGGGCTGACTGGAAGGCCATCAAGGCTGTTAAAAATGCTCTCAGAATTCCAGTCCTTGCCAATGGGAACATTCGACACATGGACGATGTTAAGACCTGTTTGGAAGAGACTAGTGCTGACGGTGTGCTTTCAGCTGAGACCCTTCTTGAGAATCCAGCGCTCTTTGCTGGATTTCGGACTGCAGAATGGGTAGATGATGGAGAAGCAAGCAACAAAGATGGATTGCTGGACCAGGCAGATTTAGTAGTGGAGTATTTGAAACTTTGTGAAAGGTACCCTGTGCCATGGAGGATGATCCGTTCTCACGTGCACAAGATGCTAGGAGGGTGGTTCAGAATTCATCCCCAAGTAAGAGAGGATCTGAATGCACAATCCAGACTGACCTTTGAATTTCTACATGACATGGTGAATCGACTAAGAGAGCTGGGTGTGAGGATTCCTCTTTATTTGAAGGAAAAGGATAGTCATGTACAAGGGGTTTCTGAAGATGGTTTGGCCAATTGAAGCATATCATACAAGTTAATCGCGATGCGGGTACTTATTATTCATGCTTATAGCGAACTGAGAATCAGCAAGCAGATTATCATTGATTTATACAGATTGTTTTGTCGTTGGATCTGTTGCTAAATTTCTGGATGCCTAATTAAGCTAATCCATTCGCTTAGGCGTGAGAGGTGTACAAGGCATTTTAGCAGTCAAAAAGCAGCACCTCAGATTAGCACTGGATCCCTTAGGTTCCATAGCAGTTAATTCTTGGCAAGTGTATTAGCTCTCCCTTTAGCTTTGAATTTCAATTTTTTTTAAAAGAATTGTTTTGCATAGCAGGGAGATGTAACAATATTTTTTAGGTATTTATTTATGAAATGCTTTCTTATTTCTTGTCTCTTCTTGATAATAGATTGAAATCACGTATTGTATCGTTTGATGCGATTTCAAAGCTCCCGCCTGTTGAGTTGAATCAAGTGTCTTCCGTGATTGCCTAGTTTGCCAAAGGAAAATAAAACCTCTGGCACGGTTCATTTAAGTAAGGCTCTGTGTCTTGTTCGATGTACTCTTCTTTTGATCAAGTATTCTTGCGACATCAAATTTATGCCCATATGTCAGTGCTACAGAGAACGTGAAAGGACTTGCAGCCTTGATTTATGTGTTTTTTTTTCTCACTTTCCTTTCAAGTCCAGGGAATTTGTAAGTTAACCTAGTTTAATTTTTTTTTCTTGCTTTTTTTTTTTTGTAAATAAAAAATCACCCTTAAAAATTGGGTTTTTCAAACTCTAAATGGGATCATGTCAAATTTTTTTTTTATCTATTTTTTTCTATCATTTTGTTATTGTCATTTGTTTATATTGTTGTTACATTTTTTATTCATATTATTTAAATTAACAATTGATCTAGTGAGTTGGGTCTTGAATCTTTCTCCATAGAATTATTTTTTACACCAAAAAAATTAACTTTTTATTTTAAAACTTATTTATTTTAATTTTATCATTCATGTATTGAAAATTGATATTTGTGGTTTTTTTTTTTTTCACTTTTCTTTCAAGTGGTTCTTTTTTTCCTGCTTTTCTTTCTATGAGATTATTCTAATTCTATGTCCATTGTCATGAAATTTTGTAAATTAATCTAATTTAATTGGATTTTTTTTTTAATTTTACCCTTAATCAACAGGTTTTCAAACCATGCTTTTATTTCAATGAGATTACTCTGTATCCATTGTCATGGAATTTTGTAAATTAACCTAATTTAATTGGATTTCTTTCTTGTTTTTTTCCCCTTAATTTCACTCTTAAACACTGGGTTTTCAAACCATGAATGAGATCATGATAGTTTTTTTTTTCACTTTTTTCTTATCATTTTTTTCATATTATTTAAATTATCAATTGATCCGGTATCTTGGATCTCATATTTGTTCTCTTACCATTTTTTTATACTACAGAGGTTTTTCTAGGCTATGGTGAAGTCGTGGGAAATAAATCTAAATATGATGTATATTCCATGAATTTCTTGATTTCTTTCTCTTTTTATTATTTAGGTCCTTTTTTAAATTAAAATTTTGGGCATCCATGGTAATTTCTTTATTGATATTATTATCCACGTAAAAACTAGAATAAGAATTGACTGCTCATATTAAGCTTTCATTTTCTGATGGCATATTAGCTTATAGAACCAAACTATACCTTATAAGATATCATTATTTATATGTACTTGGAAAGAATCTAATTTCTTTAATTTTATCAATCTCAAAGTTTAAAATAAAAAAATATAAACGTTTTTTTTACTTTACTGTACGTAATTTGAATTTAAAAATATATATAAAAATTAATAAAATGTATGTGAAATATAAGTAAATTCATAGAAATTTTAAATCATAGAACTTATTAAAAATAATGAAAATATAAATTATTTTAAAAAGTAATAAAAACTAAATTAGTGTTTATAAAAGAGCAGTAGACCATTATTTCTACTAAAGAATAGCATATCCGACGATAAATTTATTAATCATATAATTTACAAATGTATTTTCTATCTCATAAAACCTAAATATAGAAAAACTAAATAAATAAAAATTACACATATGGAGATAAATAACAAGAGTATCTATTTATGGAATTCATTAACTAATATGAGTTTAGTCGTTGATTTTATATTTTTTTTATTACAATCCCTTAATTTGATCGGTCAAGTTCAACATCACGTCCTCAATATTAACATTAATTGTTTTGAGAAATATTATGTCGGTTCATGATTATTCCATTGTAAAATACAAAACCTTAAATTTTAATTAAAATTTACTTAAATGATATTTACTTAAATGGGTCAGATTTCTTTTTAAATTAAAAAAATGAAAGAAAGGTTGAGAATATATATATAAAAAATTCCCAACAATCATATGAAAAAGTAATGGAGAATCAATTGCTCAGACTTGTTTGTTTTTAACCCATCATCTTTAAATTATTTTGTGAAGTGGGTCAAGGGTGGTGACAAAAATAGGCTTATGCTCATGTCATCACTAAACCAATAATGCACCACTAAGGAAATAAGTTTCACTTCTTGGTGCAACTCTTATTAGTAAAGAAATTTATTTTTTAAAAATCCAAAATCAAGAGCTTATTTGTAAAAATCATTAAACTCTGAGGACCGAATTTTGGATAGCTGTAAAACAAATGCAGCATTGTGTTAATAATAATAATAATAATAATAAGCCTATCTGTTATTTTTATTTTTATTTTTATTGATTGATAGAAATAATATATACGTATATGAGGGAAGTGAAGTGCCTAAATAGGTAACAAACTCAAGCAATAATGACTAAATAGGCAACAAACTCATATAATACAACTTTCTAATTTACTCGTCACGATTTTATTCAATTGAATAATCTTATCGGTTAAAAGAATATTTGACACTGTGTTTCAAAAATATTTTTGAAAAAATTAAATTTTATTTTATTTTTTACTTTAAATTAATTTTTTTGGTGTTTTTAGATCATTTTCATGTGCTGATATCAAAAATAATTTTTTAAAAATAAAATAAAAAATATCATTTTAATACATTTCTGAACAAAAAGTACTTAAAAAAAAAATTACAACCACACTCCTAAACAAAAACTAAGTAGTAATGGATACCTTCCACAAGCATAATATTATCGGTTAACCAATAATAATAATAATAATAATAATAATAATGGATAATCTCGGCGATTGAAATATAAAATTGAAATTGCAATACTATTTAATTATTGTCTATAGAAGTATCATCTACCTACTTATTTTAGATTTGAAAAATCTTGAGAACTTAATAAAACTAAGTTTAAATTATTATTGATTTTGTCTTTTTTTTTTTCGTAAAAAATAATCAAACGATATCAACTACCAATGAACTTCATTGCTGTCTTCTTTTTCACGCTACCATACAGCAATTGCTGCTAACTCTTACATGGTGTATTATAACTATCCACATACAGAATCTTTTTATAATGTATCTCAATAATTATCTTTTGACACATTAATTATCTTTCAATCTTATCTTAATATATGATAACAGCAACTTAATACAGTATCTATAAATACTAGGGTCCTAGCAATGTACAAATCGCCGATCAGATTATATAATTGCCAGAGAAAAAGTTGTAGTGATACTTTTGTTGTTTGAAGAATGGCGATTGATCTATCACCAAAGTCGGCGAAGAAAGTATACGGAGGAGATGGTGGGTCTTACTGTGCCTGGTCCCCATCTGATTTAGCAATGCTGAGAGAAGGAAACATAGGTGCGGCCAAGCTTGCCCTTGAGAAGAACGGCTTTGCTCTTCCTCGTTACTCTGATTCTGCTAAGGTTGCATATGTTCTTCAGGGTATACTACTTTCAACATGTTCTTCTTTGTGGGTTTTCATTATATTTAATTTTTTGCTATTTAATCCATGATGATTGGCTAATTATTTGATGGTAGTATCTAGTGGGCGTGGTTTATTTTATAATGGTATTAATTTAATTTGGCCCAAGATTTGTGCTATCTCATTGTTTGTTTTCCAAATGCAAAGAGAAAGCTTTTTCTTCTCAAACCTGTTCTTAATTTGATGGAACTCGAAGGATTGGAGGTTAGATTCAGTTTTTATTTTAAAGAATAGAATGAAAAGAAATATACTGTGCTGCAAATAATGATCTGAAAATAACATCTGAGGAAGAACTTTCTCAGCTCCTGTAGATGTTTTATCAGACCTTTTGCCGTATATTCTTTTGTAGGAAATGGAGTGGCCGGGATTGTTCTTCCTGAAAAGGAAGAGAAGGTTGTAGCCCTTAAGAAGGGCGATGCTATTGCCCTTCCGTTTGGGGTTGTCACATGGTGGTATAACAAAGAGGACACCGAACTGGTTGTTCTTTTGCTGGGTGACACCTCTAAAGCCCACAAAACTGGTGAATTTACTGATTTCTTTTTGACCGGCTCCCATGGCATTTTCACTGGATTCTCTACCGAATTCGTGAGCCGGGCATGGGATGTGGATGAGGAGGCTGTGAGGTCCCTTGTTGGAAACCAGACGGCCGAGGGAATCGTCAAGCTTGATGAATCGTTTGAGATGCCTGAACCAAAAGAAGAACACCGCGAGGGATTTGTATACAACTGCGAGGAAGCTCCACTAGATGTTGATATTAAGGACGGTGGAAAGGTGGTTGTTTTGAATACCAAGAACCTTCCTCTGGTCGCTGAGGTTGGGCTCGGTGCTGATCTTGTGAAATTGGATGGAGGTGCGATGTGCTCTCCTGGTTTTTCTTGTGATTCGGCATTACAAGTGACATACATTGTCAGTGGCGGTGGCCGCGTTCAAATTGTCGGCGTTGATGGCCAAAGGGTCCTGGAAACCACCGTGAAGGCTGGCCATTTGTTCATTGTTCCAAGATTCTTTGTCGTTTCAAAGATCTGTGATCCTGATGGGATGTCATGGTTCTCCATCATCACCACTCCCAAGTGAGTTTTGCTTCTGTATATATATATATACATTTCCATGTTTCTAGCTTTTTGTGTAGACTTGACGATTCTTTGCATGATCACTTGCAGCCCTGTATTCACTCACTTGGCTGGGAGGACTTCCGTGTGGAAGGCTTTATCTCCTCAAGTGCTGGAGGCATCTTTCAAGGTATCTCCTGACGTCGAGCAGCTTTTCCGTTCCAAGAGAATGAATGAGGAAATTTTCTTTCCACCTCCAAAGTGAGGAAACCTCTTCATTTACACCCCTACTCAATAAGAATTTGCAGTGGAAATAGGCATTTATGGCTGTAATTTAAAATTTCAAATGCAAGACATTTTTATAATTCATTGCTTAAGATTTTGATTTTCTCATGGATTGTTTTCGTTTTATATGGGTTTTGTAGTGATTATACTTCTACCATTTCCGGAGAAGTATTTTAATATATCTTCTGAATACAATGCCTTTTTTTTTTTTTTCCCATATAAAATTGAACTCTTTCTAAACAACACAAGACGACATGTCAGTCAAAAATATATATTCAAGGGAAAAGTAGCGCTCTTGCCTGAAATTTATAATTGCTTAGGTCCTAAACCTACAAAAAATTGAGATCATCTTATTTTTCTATTTTGTTTTCCTAATTAAATTGGGGTGAGGGTTGAATTGAAAAACAAGAAACTAAAGTGCAAAATAAGGGTAATATGGGTGATGGATTCAAATTTATTTGTGAAGTACATTTTTGTCCCTCATATTGTTTTACTATAAGGTGACCAATCCTTTGTATTTTTTAAAATTTTAGTTTGGTACTTAACTTCATTTTCATTATTTTTTAGTCTTTCAATTCTGACCACCAAAACATTATATTTTTGTTCCAAATGTTTTCAATGGTTTTTCTACCTTGAAATTGTCTAAAAAGACTAGATTTGATTTACGGAAGAATTGGTTTCCGGATTGATTTAGGGTTTTGACTGTTTTTTTGCACTTTTGAAGGTGAATGATTGGTTCAAAAAGATGATTAAGATGTTTTCTAGGTATTTTGGGTTGCAAATTATCTAATAACCTAAAAGATTACGCGATTTGTAACAGTTCCGGATACTGTTCATTGTGACTCATAGTCACTGTGGACGTGCAGTTTGCTCCGGTGCTGCGCGAGAGTTTGTGCACCTTTTTTTTTTTTTTTTTTTTACACAGGTATTCTTTTTGTATTTTTTATGGTGAAATTGACAGATGAGTGGTTGTGGCCGAGCGGTTCACCTGCGCGCTGGATTCAGCGCGCAGGGTTCGAACCTCCCAGCCAAAAATTTTGACTTTTTTTTTTTCTTTCCTAAATTCCGTTTTTTGTTTTAGCAACTGGAAAGTTGCTTCTGTTTTTCTATTTGCTTTCCTTTTTTTTTTTCGAAATTCCTTTTTTTTTTAAGCAACTTTCCAGTTGCTTTCTCTTTTTTTTTTTTTCTATTATTATTATTTTTTTTAGACTACTGTGTTTTTGTTTTTTTCTTCTACAATCCTGATTTTGAAAATGATTGTCTGGAAAATTTGCTTTCCCTTTTATTTTATTTTTTTATTATTATTCTTATGATTATTTTTAAAACTAGGATATCAATGACAATTTACGCGTACCATGACTAATCTCCGGATCCATTTTTTTTCCTTTTTTGGTTCAACTTATACATTTTTTTTCCGCTTATTTTTTCCCCCCGTGATTTCCCCTTGCACGTCTTTTTTATAACCGTGCTTCTTTTTTTTCCCTTTTTTGGTTCAACTTATACATTTTTTTTCTTTTTTTTTTCCGTTTATTTTTTTCCCCGTGATCGGGGTCTCCAGGTTAACTTATGCGCACCACAATTTTTTTCTCATTACTGTTTAAAAAGGTGATTTCCCCTTGCACTTTTTTTTATAACCGTAAATATTATTAGATTCTAAAAAAATATTTGACTTGAAAAATAAATAAAAAAGAAAAAAGAGAATAATAAGTCAAACCATTACAAAACACCCAACCGCCAACAAATGCCCAATTCACTACAAAAAAATATAGTTATTCATCTCTAATTGATATAATCGATTTTATTTTTTTTATCGACCGATTATATAATTGTCAAAACAATTAAGACACACCAAATAATCAATCAATTGCAGTTTTGCAATCTATGAATTAAATAAATCGACACAAAATAGCAATCAACCAGAAATAATTTATCTCTGATAGATTTTAGCGGTTGCAATTTTGCTATATGCTGGTTAAATCGTTCATTGCTGTTACAATAAACCCAATCATCAACAAGTTCGATACAAGAAAAAAATAATTCATATTTTATTCATTTTATTAATTGCAAATTTACGTCCACCAATTAAATAATTGTCATAATAATCAAAACACGCCTACTAATTAATCAATTATAGTTTTTATGCAAATTACATAAATCGATAAAATATTTAAGCAAGTTCACCCATTAATGAATTGGCTATAAAATACAATTCACTCATCTTTAATAGATTTTATCGATTATAATTTTGAGAGTTGTCAACTAAATTATTATCTGAGCACTTAAACTGATAACAACAACCAACTAATTCAATACAAAAAAAAAATACAACAGGATTTAACGATTACAATTTGCTATCTACCAACTAAATATTTTTTTGCATGCTAAATAATTAATCAGTTTACTACATCAAAAAAGCCTAGCGCAATGCGCGGCTATTTTCTGATATTTGTTATGTATCGACGCTTGAAAATATATATAAAAAATGAACTAGGTTTTTTTTAAATCTCAAATTAATGTAATCTAAGTGTTCTTAAATAATAAATCTTAAAAAATAAAAAATAACAATTTTAAAATTAAAGTCACTTTAAACAAAAAATATATCATGTCATATATATATAAAATAAATGCAAAAAAAGACAAAAATGTAAGATAAGTATTATATGTATGCTAAGATGAACACCTAAGTCGAGTGTTTAACGCGTTTGTTGCCGCATCACAAGAGCGAGAGTTCGAATCTCTCCGGCTGCTAATGTTTTTAAACACTGATGAACAATGATTTTCACTTTTCATTACTGTTTGAATTTTTTTTAACTACGCTTCTTTTTTTTAAAAAAAATCGGAGTATCCATGTGAGCTTACGCACACCACGACTAATCTCCAGATCCACTTTTTTTCATTTTTTCCCTGTTTTTTTCCTACTTATACATTTTTTTCCATGACCGGGGTGTTCGGGTTCATTTATGCGCGCCACAATTTTTTCTGTCATTACTGTTTAAAAAAGTGCTTTCCCCTTGCACTTTTTTCTTATAACCGGACTTTTTTTTTTTTTTTAATAAACGAGGTGGCCGGGACAACTTAAACACACCATGACTAATCTTCGTACCCATCTTTTTTTAACATTTTTTTCTTCTTTTTATTTCAATTACACTTTTCTTTTCCGTTTTTCTATAACCAGGGTGTCCTGATTAGCTTTTTTTAATATTTTTTTAATTGGGTTTCTTTTTTTGTGTTTTTTAACCAAAGTATCCGTGACAACTTACGTGCACCATAACTAATCTTCGAATCTATTTATTTTAACATTTTTTTCACTAATTTTCCCCCAACGTATACGTTTTTTTATAATTGTGATGCCTGGAACAACTTACACGCACCATGAATAATCCCCAAACCCATCTTTTTGAATTTGTTTTTCTTTTTTTTTCCCACTTATAATTTTTTCTTTTATAAACAGGGTGTCCGGGTCAACTTACGGGAACTACTACTATTATTTCATAAAATAGCTAAAGGATATTGCAATTTCAAAGAGTAATAAACAATTATTTCAATTGTGGTTTTCGTTGTTTATTACCATTTGAAAAAAAATCCTTTTTTTTATATTTCTTACATAATTCTTATTTATGTCCATATATATACATGCTCTTAGTTTTTGTTTCAATTTTTTTTATTCCTCTCTTATTAACATTTTTAAAATTTTTAATTTTTAATCTGTCTTGGTAATCATTTAAAAAACAATATTTGTTATTATTTCTCTTTTTTTTATTCTTCAAGTAAAATATTTTATTTAAATATAATCATATTTATTTTTTGTTAATATTGTTAGGTATTGAATTTTCTAATTATTATAGATAAAACATTCAAAATAATGATAATGATTATTTGTAAGTTTTATTTTCTTTTAAATATGTTAGACTAATTATATATATATATATATATATATATATATTGCTTTTTTGGAATAAAAAATATCATTGTTCTGAAATTCTTTTAATATAATATTCTAAAAATAAAAAAAATTATGGAAATTTTTTCTCTAACAATAATTATGGTCTCACCAATTTTTATTATTTCAACTGTTATTACGGTTATTTTCTTTCATGTTTACATTTTAATTTTTTTTTGTAGTCATTTCAAAAATGATATTTTCTATTTTCTCTTTTTTTATTATTCATTTCCATTTTTTTTAAGTCTAATAATATTTATTTTTGTTTTTCAATTTATTTAGTTTTTGAATTTTTTTTTAATACTGTTAGGTGTTGAAATTTCTTATTATTATAGATTAGACATTCAAAATAAGGATAATGATTATGTTTTTCTTATAAATATGTGAGACCTATTTATTATTATTCTAAAATATTTTTAATATAACAATATGAGCAATAAATTTTACAATCAATTTCCTACATATAAAAAAATCATTTCTAACGGATTTTATCAAAACATTTTTAGTATTAGCAATATTCAAACATTTTTTAGTGGAAAAAACATCTGTTTCTAAGAGATTTTATCAATTATAATTTTACTCATTGAATATTAAAATAACAAAATACAACATGCATAAAATCAATTAATTTTTTATATAGATAAAAAAAAACCCAGCGCATCGCGCGGGCAATTCGCTCTCCTGCCTGCGCCAGATGACGTTAGCTAAGCTGTTTTTAGTCAAATTTCATTTCAGTCTCTGAACGTTATAATTTGTTTTTCTGACCCTTATTTCTATTAAATGGGTTTTGATTTGTTTCAATTTCGTCCTTCAATTGAAATTGGTTATGTATTGAAGTTCCAGTTCGGTCCTCATGCTTTTAATTTTGCGGGTTGGGCTGGAAATCTATATATTTTTGGTATCAAAGTTTTGATTAATTTCAATTTCATCCTTCCATGTAAATTTATTATAAATCCTTAATATTTTAGGTATCAAAAGTTTGATTTCTTTCAATTCTATCCTTCTATGTAAGTTAATTATGGATTTCAGTTTCATTTCAGTCCCAGTTCTTTTAATTTCTGGTTTTGTTTTGAATTATTTGATTTCAATGTTTGGGTTTACTTCAATTTTGTCTTTTAAATTAAAGATATTATTGAAGGTATATCAAATTAATTATATATTTGTATATTTATGTCAAATTAAAGTATGTAAAACTAATATTATGTTCAAATATTTATTGAATATTATCGCCTAAAAATATATAGAGGGAGAGGAAAAATGACCTAGGATTTTTTTAAGGACAGAAATTCATATCAGTATTCTTAAATACATTTAATATAATAATACGATGAATAAATCTTATAAAATAAAAAAAATATTGGCTTCAAAATTAAATTTTGTGCTCTTTTGTTTAGGTTTATTTATGTATTTATGTCAAATTAAAATATATGAAACCAATTATATGTTCTAATATTTATTGAGTATTATCGCCTAAGAATATATAGAGAGAGAACAAAATAGCCTAAGATTATCCTTTAAATTAAATATATTATTGAAATTATGTCAAATTAATTATATATTTGTATATTTATGTCAAATTAAAATATGTAAAACTAATTATATGTTTGAATATTTATTGAATATTATCGCCTAAAAATATATTGAGAGAGAGGAAAAATGACCTATGATTTTTTGAAAGACAGAAATTCATATCATGTTTTCTTAAATATATTTAATATAATAATATGATTAATAAATCTTATATAAAAAAAAATATTGGCTTCAAAATTTAATTTTGTGCTCTTTTATTTAAGTTTATTTCTTTACAAGAATTTCCAATGTTTTCATTTCTAATATTTTAGATCTAATATTACTGGAAAAAAAAACATCTCAAAAAAAAAAATGTTGACAAATTTACCTGCATTATCTACAAGTCAAATTAAAAAATATACAAATCACTTCCCGTTTCCATTAGACTGAGCACAAAAAAAATTAAGTTTATGTTTTGAAATAAAATTACAATATTTTTATTTCTAATATGTCTGATATTTATTGAATATTATCGCCTAAAAATATATTGAGAGAGATGAAAAATGACTTTGGATTTTTTGAAGGACAAAAATTCATATCCGTATTCTGAAATATAATTATACTAACTAAATATTAAAATAATAAAATACATTACATATAAAAACAATCAATTTTCTATATAGATAATAAAAACCCGCCGCATCGCGCGGGTATACCGCTCGTTGGTTTCTAAAATAACAAAATTAGTTGCCCTGATTTTCTTGTCACTGTAGTGATCGGAATCTAGATATGATAAACAAAGCGTTGTCTAATACATATTATTTTAAAATTATAATCTAACATAAAAATAATAACATAAGCTCATGTGACTGAACTTGACATCGTAGACCTGCATGTAGGCTCTTTAGGCATGACCTTAGCATTAAGCCTAGCCTTAGTATTTTCTCTTTTTTTCTAGTTCTTTTTCAGTTTTTATTTTTTAATAGTAATGCATTGTTTGATACATACTTGTAAGTTTTGTTTCAGCTGAAAAGACCAAAATATTTTATACCAGTTAAAAAAATGAAACAAACGGCGTTATTTTTATCTCGGTTTAAATTCCAACTCATTTTGTATTTTTTTGGTCAAATACCATCCAAAACGTTTCAGTTTCGTTCTGCCCGTTTCGTTTCGGCCAAATAGTATTTTTTAAATAATAAATAATTTTACAATATCAATCATATCTCTCAATCCGACCGTTAGATTGAGATGAAATTTTATAAGTCTCTTGATATATTTATATATATTATGTTAAAATTTCAGAGCAATCAGATAATACAAAATTGATGATGACATTCTCGTTATATTATACATGTTCATAATTTTATTCAAAAAAACCATTTTATTATGTATTTTTTTAGATTAAATTGCACAATTCTAAATAATTTTATTTTTGGATTTGAACTATTTTTTTTGAATTAATATATATATAAAAACAGTACAACCCCAAAATGGCGCGTCAAAATGCTCCAAAACCGAAACATTTCGTTTCAATTGAAAAAAACGAAGCACCAACTGAAACGAAATTGACATCTTTGATTTGATATGTTATTTTTTAAAAACAAAATTTGGGTTATGTTTTGATTAGATTATAATGATTTTTTAAGATTATGATTTTTCTAAAGAGGTTGAATAAATCAATTAACAAGCAAAAGGATCACTAAGATAGCTAGGGGGTATATGTTTTATATGGTATGCATTTGGAATAGAATAAATTGTCGAGGAAGACTAAATATAATGTACAAATAGCATAAGTGTTGCCTCATGCATATAAAGGATAGAATCAATGCTTTTTCACTAGCTCAACCCATTCGTGTGTGTGTGTGTGTGTATATATATATATATATATATATATTTTATGTTCAAAAGAAAAAAAGTTGTGTTTTTCTAAAAGTAGAATAAGAAACCTTTTTGGTTTAAATATTTCAACTTAAAAGGAGAAGACAATATCTTTTCAATGTGAGATAAAGATTCCTTTGAAATAATTTTTAAAGTTTATTATTGACAACATGTATAACTTATATCTACATAAATAGTTTCTTAAAATTTTAATGTGGGAAATTCAAGCCCCAAATTTATTTATTTTTAAATTTTCTCAGGTATTTGGTCAACTATTAGAGTCTAATAAGTATGTTATTAGGTTGGTGTTTTATTAATTAATTGTTTTAATATTGGATTGGCTACACATGATTTATTTATTATTTATTGTTGCTTTTTATAAGGCTATCATTATTTTCAAATAACTTTTTTATTTTAGGTTGGTGAGATTAATCCAACATGACATTATCTCAATAGCTCTTGTTAAAAAATATATCTTGAAAATTTCTCAAAAATTAAGTAATGTTTTACCAATTATGAAGACTGCATTTGGATCTATAAAATTAATCAATTTAATTTGAATTAACTCCTGCATGATTTAGTATGAAAGTTAAGTTGGATAAATAGTTATGTTGTGAAATTTTAAAATTGAACCATTTAAGATGGGTTGAATAAGTTAAGAAAATATTTGTACTCTTCAATTTTTTTTATTTTTTTTTTAAAAATTGCCTGGCTGTGGCAAAGCACTAGAGTGTGTATAAAACATTTACATTATTAATATTACAACTACAAACAATTCACAACCACAATCCCAAACAAGCAATAAACCCTTTTACTGCCACGTAGATGAGAGTAGACACTCGCACTAGGATGAAATTCCACTGAAATCCTTAAGGTAAAAATCAGAGGTTCCTTTCAAGGTTGAGATTGCAATATTTGCTTGTTGTATTTCTTTTTTTTTTCTTTTTCTTTTTTTTCATTCAAAGCAAACCTTGTTGCGGCAACTTGAGATTATTTGATAACAAATGCAAGATAACAACAAGATCTAGAGCTCAAACAAAATTGGTTTCAAGTTTGCTTGCTAAATGCTCTCCATAAACAGCTTTTCCAAACTTCTTAATACCTCCAGTCTTCTCCTTACAAACATCTAAAGGCTCCACTGCAGCATCGAAGTTGGGCTGTTCATGCAGTGAAGGCACAGCGTGAGGGTCATTTCCTGGAGCAAGAGAAGACAATGCATAGAAAGGATACGTGGACTAACCTCGTAGAAATATGCTACGCAGACCCGATATTTTGGAGATGAGTTGATAACTCGGTGCAGAGTGGAATCATAAATACCATTAGACCAAATCTGTAGTTCACCAAGGTTGGTGATAATGACTGATTAGAGACCAAAGCAAGCAAACAATTAGGTCCATTTTTGTCCAAAGTTGCATACCTTCAGCATATCTCCAATGTTGCATACAAATGTTCCTGGAATTGGAGGGGCAGATATCCACTCGCCGGACTGGTTTCTCACCTTCAACAGCAAATCTAAATTAGGAACTAGAGAACATGACATATCTGGGATTTAAAACAGCAGTATGAACTCAAAGTTTGAGGCTACAAAGGTAGATAGCCAAGATATAATGATGCCTAAAATTCCATACTCATATCAATGCTTCTACTTTTGGCTTAGCTAACATAAAAATAAACTCTTCTTTTTTCTTCTCTTTAATAAGGAAGGTTGTGTGCTGCACTCACAACCGAAGCCACATTAAGCACTGTAAGAAGTTGTAACAAGAGTTGTTATAAGCAATTAGTTCTACAGTTTTTTTATGGCTAGAAACCATATGGGATGTTTTTTGTTGGTGTTCAACCACAAGGTCAATGTATTTTGATGTGATCATTGGAATGGAACAATAAAAACAAAACACCAATACAGGAATTGTTTAAATGTCCTAAAACATTAGCCACAGCAGCCTTCAAAAATCTTCAATTGTACTCGTATTATGATAAAAATGGAAAAAAGTCTGATCACAGACAAATTTCGGAGCATGTCTAAACCGACGTCCAAACAGTTATTGTCTCTATAAAGAGCATGATGAACCGTGTTGCGAGTTGTAGACTGAGGTTTGACAAAACAAGCAGCTCAATAGAGTAACTATATTTCTTATGTTTACAATACTCTTAAAATCTAGAGATTCAGATTGATTTTTTTGTTAACATATAGCAGATCATAGAAAAGTAGCTCTCCATGAAATCAGGACTTTATTGCATGATGTACCTGAAGTGCAGTAATACCATCATCCTGATTGACCAATGTCACCAAACCTGTCATGCCAGAAATTACAATGAATTAATCCACAAATTAGATTTTATGAGCCAGTAATCAGCTTAAGGTTCATAAACTTTACCATAGTCTGTGTGAGCTCCACTGTAATGATTTGCACAAAAGAAATGAGCAGAGGGCAGAAGAAAAGGAGGACAGAATTTGCATTAGACCCAGCAACTTAAAGCAGCAAAAGGCTAAAAAGCCAAAGAGCACAAAGAGTAATAAGATATAGTACCATCCTATATCGTTTTCAGGTGCATTTTGGCCATTTGTATTGGAAACACCTGGATAACCAATGACACGCAACACCCAAAACGCATCTCCAGCTCTTTCACCTTCAAATTCATCAGCTGATCCACCCAATGCCAGAGCGATTCCCCGCACAATTTTTCTTGACAAGTCTATCAATGTACAGAAAAAAAGAGTTTCATACTGGACAAAGTGTGATACATAAAGAGAAAGAATCCTGGAAATGCATGCCTGTGCAAAAGCTAATATATTCCTCCATCAGTACTTTGATATAAGGTGGATCATGCGGCCTGCAAAAGGGAGCAGAAAATCAAAAATCAAAAATCAAAAATCAAAAGATCAGTGTTGAGAAGCAACCTAACCATCCAATCAACACAAACTCAACAGCAGAGTCAACATTAAGGCTTTGTATGGCATTGCGGTCCAACCATGCTTTTAATATTTTTGAAATTGTTTTTAGCTTTAAATTTATTTTTATTGTGTTTTTGGATACTTTTGATGTGATGATATCAAAAATAAATTTTAAAACATAATAATAAAATATTATTTTGATGCATTTAGAAGTAAAAAGCACTTTGAAAAATAACCTCTACCAATCTCAAACAAGCCCTAAGCTTTACAATGAATGCTAAAAGCTTTGACGCGGTGCACAGAAGAAACTTAAAATACAAAGCTATTTAACATACAGCCAGTTTCACTTATCCAAAAGCATCATCAATATAAATTCAACAAAGGAAATCAAGTATTGCTAGAATATGATGGTCAATAAACCAGTCAACCTTAAGTAATATGGTGGCAATCACTTACTGGGATAGCATCTGAAAATTTTGAAATATAAGGCAAGAAAAATATGATAGGGGAGTTTGCCAAGAATCATCAGAACTTCTGCATACCATTGATTAACTCCTTCAATGACCCTGCCAAGCGCTCCATACATCCCTGGTGTTATCTCTCTATAACACTGTCCTCAAGAACCAAAAAGAGCAACAATAATCTTGTTGGAAAAAACATAGAAGAGCAAGAGCAAAGCTGACAATAACCACATAATATGAGAAAGAACATCCATGCGCATCTCACATTTATGCCAAAGTAACTATCTTCAGAAAAATGGACTAAAATAAAGTGACTAACATCATAGCCTGTGAATTAAGATTGGATAATTGGAAGAATTTGTTTGAACCAAATTGTAAGAACTTCTTGATAAACTTCCTTAATCTATGTCATTGATCGGTCAAAGATGGTTCACACAGATAACAAGAACATATAATTTCAATATGGAATTGCATACAACCTTTGTTCCTTTCTTATATTTATTTACATGTTTTATTAATTTCAAGATAATTTTAGAAGACATCTACACTCAAGGACCAGGCATAGGATGGCAATGGATAACTAATACATACATCGATGGCTTCATGCATATCAGGAATGCCTTTGGTTATATTTTCTCCAATCCTCTGATACCCCCTGCATTCAAAATGAGGCCTCGCAAATTGAATTAGTCTAGAATCCAACACGTAAATCATAATCTGAAAGATATGGAAGGCTATTTCAAGGAGCAGACCTGTATCCAGCAGCAGGGCTCAACTTGATTTTCATCTTTTCTTCATACGGAAGATCAAAAAATTTGTGTGACACATTCTTAACGTCTTTAATGAGAGAATCAGGTATACCATGTCCCTTCTAATGAACCACAAGGTAACAGGACAACAAGAGAACCAGAAAATTAGTCCAGAAAATAAACAAAGAACATTTCTTTCTGGTATTTGTAGACAACACATCATCTAGAGTAGGAGAAAGGCGGTGTCTTTTTCCAATTTAGCATAGAGCCGATTAAAGCAACGCAATTTATATTTTTTCAAAGAATTGCTATCTACAAAACAACATAAAAAAATGTGTTTGGGGCAGAATTATCCTTCTAAATAGCACTTTCCCCTCCTAAAAAGATGGGAAGAAACGCCATAAAAAATTATGGATAGAGACATAATTAAATTTCTAATGGTTCCATCCCATCATTAGTTATGGCAATTTAACAAAACTATAAAATACAAAACAACCAGAGAGAGAGAGGGAGAGAGAGAGAGAATAAAAAAGTACCACATAGAAGAATCCAGCTTCTCTACAAGCCTGGTCTAATTGTCCAACAACTTCAAGAACATCTGGGTCTTGAACTCTCTTCGGATCATCGCACTTTGCCACTAACGGACTAATATCTGCATGACGCAAGAAAAAAAATGACACTCAATCTTAAATTTTACAAGAAGAAGGCTTCGGTTTCAGAATGATAATTAAAACTAATGGCTGAAAGCTTGAATTTTGTCATGTTTAGATAATGAAGAAAACAATTAAAACTGTAGTTGTATACGTAAGTAAAGTGGGCTGGAATGGAAAGTAGAAAAGAATCGGGTTACCAATAATTGGGATTGATTTGAAGCCGGTTGCCATGGATGGGCAGTCTCTCAGTGATCGGTAACTGAGCCAGAAAAGAGATCGCAAGCTCAAAATTGTTTCTTTCTATAAAAGAAGCTACGGGCTGTCTTCAAAACATTAAAGACATTAATTTATTGCAATATGGATTGTATTAATGGAGATGTCTGTGCTCTCAAAAACAAAAACCACATTAATTATTTTAGAGAATAAAATGATATTTTTCATGTTATTATAAAATTGTAAGGGTTATTATAATGTTCTCTTCGTTTTCTTCCTATTAGAGTAAAATTCAATTTCATTATAAAATGAACTATTTTCCTCGAAACAAATAAGGAAGCTACAAGTGGTTTTGACATTATTTCTTGGAAAAAAAAACAGTAAGATAATCTTAATGTCGTTAAAGACAAAAATTATAAAAGTGGCTTCCGAAGCTTTTTCTGTTATTTTCATATTTCTTTTTATATTATCATCAATAATTTAATACTTTAATAAATATTGAATATTACAAAAAAAAAAAAAAATTGTTAGCATTGATGATCGCTTAGGACGCTCTTGCATGTAGACGACATGTGAGTTGTCGTTCAACGATCTAGCATCTTTTTCTATGATTATGTCAATTCTCCAACTCATCTCCTCCACACCAAGATAACATGTGTAGACTGTCAAGATGACATTTCTCGATAGGAATAATTGAATCAAAGTTTTGGTTAAAGATGATTGCTTCAAAAACAATGTTTTAAGTCAACCAAACTAAAACATCAAGAAGATTAGGGGTGAAGAGAAGTATATTTGTCTTTACAAAAAATTTTTTGATAATTGGGGTGTCTGGGTCAGCTTAAACGTACAACAACTAATCCCCAGATCTACTAAACATCCTACAAGCTTAGTGAGTAGGTAAGACACCGCGAGAATGACAGGTGTGTGTGGTGGAGCTTGAACCTTGGTGCAAATGAAGGGGCCCTTTCTCCGCTAGGCCAAGACCTTACTTGCGTCTTTACAAACTTATTATGCAAAGAACTTGACAAGGTTTTGCTCTATAAGTATTGCAAAGAAATGGTATCTATTGTTACTTATTTTTAGGCTCCATGAAAAATAAAAAATAAAAAATAAAATATAATAAAATGTTGAAGTATATATATATATATAAGAAGAACATGGAGAATTTCCAGAAAATTGTCAAAAACTAGTTAATAAAAATCAATAAAAATCAAAACATACAAGATTGAAAAATCTAACAGTGTATTTTTGACTGATGAAGACCTTATTGGCAAGAAAAAATCAATTTAAGAAGGAAAAAAAAGGATGTTTAAGGACTCAATTGGACCTTCATGGTATAATTGAATTTATTGAGGGATTGATTGCAAGAAAAATTGATTTTTAGTTCAATTTGGGCTTTAAATGGAATAAAATGAAGTATAAGGGTTAATTCACAATTTTGAAGGTTAATTTGGTCAAATCAAGGGTTAAATTGCATAAATATTAAAGTTTTGTAAGCAATTAAGGACTTGATTGAAGAAATTCAAAACTAGAGAGCAAACAATAAAAGGTGCAAGACTTCTAGAACTTAAATTAGCAAAATCAAGTGCCAAATTAAAAAGAATTAAAAAATTTATGGTCAATTGAGGGTCAATTTGTATAAATCAGGAACAAATGACCAAATTGCAAAAGATGTTGGACTTTAAGGCTAATAATTGAGCTTGATATGGGTGGAACTGCTTGAAATTAAAAGGTTGGAGGCAATCACGAGTGTAATTAGAAAAAAATAGAATAACAATGACTAGAGTGAAATATGTCAAATCCCAAATTCAAAACCTAAATTTCTAGGGTTTAACCTAGATGATGCGTCATTCGGCCACTGTTTAGCTTTTCATTTGATAATTTTGACTAACTGAGTAGGCACATTTTGATGAATAAATATAGAGTTTTTGACCACCTTTGAGGTTGTAACTATCACTATTCAACTAAGAAACACCCCCTCCACAAAGATCAATTACTCACATGAAACATTTACATCTTATTTTCTTTAACGAAATGAATAATATTTTGTCCCTAATCAGCCATTACTGTATTTTTTATTTTAGGTTGATTGAGTTAAGGCTTTCAAATTAGTGGTTCAAATCGAGTAAGGCAGGATTTAAGAAAAAGGTATGATTCTCTCATATCAAGATAAGGTGTTCTCCAAAGATGTTTAATTCGGTGTCACGCTAATGGAGCCTTGAAAATGGGTAACTCGGTCATCAATGGTTGTGTACCCATTTCATAAAACCACTAGTTGTTTTCATGTGTTCACATTCCAAGTCGTATTAGTCAGTTCTTATCAAAGGTTAGTCATATTTCTCTTAATATCAAAAGGCTAGAAACAAGCTCTTTAGTCTCCAAGTTTGGGAAAACCACCAAAATCTCCAAAAACCAAGTTTGTTGCAAAACCACCATTGTAAAATCAACATAGGTACAAAGCTCACAAAAACATACCCAAAACTATCCTATTTTGATAAGAGGGCCAAACCTTGATGAATGAGGATCAATCTTAAATTAAATCCATAAAAATACATGTTTAAAATCCGTAAATACCCCTTTAAAATCAGCCAAAAAAGAAAGGAAGGAAATAAAAGATAAATAAAGAAAGAGGTGAGGAAAAAATTAATAAAGGAACTCTAAGTGTGAAGGTTTAATACCCCAACACGAGAATTTTCTCAACTTTGAAAGAAAGTAACAAGTTTGGAAAAGAAAAAACCAAAAAGCAGCAACTGTTATTCTAAGTTTTGGGAAGTTATATTCCTTCACTAACCTAGCAAATGATATCCATAAGGCATATTCCTAGCTTGTTTTACATTTTAAAATATGCTTTTGAACTTGATTAAAATATTATAGTGTTATGTTGTTTTTCAGTTTTGATTTTGATTAATATGTAAAAGAGTTGTTTTTATCATTAAAATCTTGCTCTAAGTTATTTGTTGATGTTCCCGAATATTTAGGTAGTGTTTTTTTATGAGTTTTGATGAAAAATGTGATTTAGAAATCTAGCATTAAGGTTGTTGGTGTTTTTTCTAGTTTGTTAGTGTATGTTCTTAGTTTCAGGGCATGATTTGGGTTCCCAATGTTTAAAGAGTTTGTTTTGAAATCAAAATTTGATAATTTTGTTTGATGTCATTAGGGATGTAGTCATGAAGTTGGGATTTAATACATGTTTATGATCATTTGATGTTTTATCTTAATTCTTTTTATTCAACTATGATTGGTATTGATAATGTAATTTATAAGGACCAAAAGTTGTGGATTTAGAGGCTTGGAAGGTCATTTTTTAGGTTAGGCATTACTTGGTTTTTTGAGTTTTTTTGGGTTTTAAAGCAATGATCTTCGTGTTCTTAGAAATAATATTTCCTTAACCTTATTGTTTGGACTATTTTTGGTTCTATTCCTTGCACTAGACCATTTAGGTAGTTGCAATAATCAATAATCTAGGATTTACTTGCATCAATAACTAGTTTTCTAGAGGTTTTAATCCTAAAGTTTCAGTTTTGAATCGAAATATATTTTAACAAAATCATAATTTATGAGTGTTAATCAAAGTAAATAGATGTTAAATTATTGATCTTTGCATGATTTCCAACATGTATGTGGCCTTAGTTCAATCATATCTAGAATGGGTTGGGTTTCATGTTATTAGGTTCAAGTTTGAATATCTTAGTGTTCTTCATATTCTTTCCAAGAACATTGTCTTAGTTAGGTGATTTTGACTTGTTTTGCTTTATTTATTTGCATCTGCATCTTTGAATAACATTGTTAGCCAATAATATGTTTGTTATATTTATAACATGCATTTCAACGTTTTAATCTTACACTTATGATTTCGGATTGAAACCTTTTTATTACCAAATTATGAAGATTTAATAATAATTGAAGTGAATGAACCCATAATTATTTAACCTTTAATGATTCCCAACCTTTATGTGCTTTTGATTTCATGAAATCTAGTATGTATTAGTGTTTTTATTACTGGAATTTGTTTGAATGTTTTTATATTCTACATGTTTTTTCTTTATGCTTGATCTGATTTAACCAAGAAATTATGAGTTTTTGTATTTGTTTTGATGTTTAATCTATTTTTGGCTTTGTTTTTCTTTTTGGGTTAAGCTCAAATCCTTGGTTCAGTTTATAATCGACTAAGGATTTCGACTCAACCTGGTTTGGTCAAAGGGTTAGAACCCTATTTGGTTTGCAATGGTTTTGCTAAAAGGTTTTATTTATTTATTTAAATATGTATTTGGAAAACATCTCTTTATACTTGTTTTGACGTTTTATTACAAATAAAAAAGAGCTTTTACCAAACAAGGAATTCAAAATTATAGAAAATACTTTCTATTTTTCTTTCATATAGCCAAAAATCCTTAAAATTATCTCGACATCTTGATTTTTTTTTCTCTAAATATAAATACTTTGGCATATTCTAAAAATATATATTGCATGGATTTTACAACAAATTTGTAAAATCTCAATGGATTTTACCATATATTTCAAAAATATATGAAATTATTTTTTTGCATGAAAATATTATTCATTTTCAATTTAAGGATAAGAAAACTATAATATTACTCAATTAATATAAGAATAAAAAAACATGTATGAGATTAATATCCAAAATAATATTAAGAATAATACAACTCATTCACTAATAATATAGGGATAAAAAAGTTGTAAGGAATTTTATCTCAAATATTATTTGAAATAACACAATAACCAAAATTTTCAAGTTTATCCTGAAAAAAACCACAATGATAATGATGACATTCCACCATTCTAGATCAAGTCCTTAACATAGGAAACTAAGATGTGTTCATCATGGAAAACCCATCATAGTTAGGCAAGTCAAAACATTTTCAAATCATAACAAACAAAAAGAAAAATACAATATGAGTTATATTAGGTAGGACGTTTCTAGGGATGTTAATACTTTTTCTATACTCAACTAGTCTCTTATCTAGAATCTATATATATATATATAAAAAAAAACTAGTTAGAATTTGTAGCAACATTAATACTTGACGGTGACTAACTTATCCAATCAAAAATCATTCCAGGACACCGCCAAAAAATATCATCGTACCCCTGCGGGGAGGGCACAAAATAAATAAAGGGTCTTTGACTTGCTACTACTACACATTTTTCTTTTCCTTTTTTTCTATATCTTCTTCATTTTCCAATTAACCCTTTAAATTTTCAAATCAACTATTCAATTTATTTTTTCTTCATATTTGGTCTCTTTTATTTTTTTTTATTTTTTTTTATTTTGAATGATTTATAAAATTATTAATTTCAGTTTCATCCCTTTAATTTTTTCAATGTAAATTTGGTCCATATTCTTTTAATTTATATTTTGTTTATTTAAGATAGGTTTTGAAATTTCATCTTTTTTAACTGTATCCTCTTTTTTTTTGCTAGATTTGATCCTAATTGTTTTTTCTTAGGCATATTTTTTAAATTGACATTTGTTTTTTAATTTTATACTTTAACATTAAATTTATTGGTAATTGAGCCTTTTAATTTATCTCAAGTCTAGATTTCACAAGTTGAGAGTTTGGAAGATTAATATAGGTTTATAAGATTAACTTGTGTTTAGTTGGTTTTTTCCTCCCATTTATTTAAGCTCATGTTTATTGGTTTCATCGCTCAACATCTTTTGAGCTTCATTATTTTTATTAGTTACTTGGAATTAGGTTTTTTGCTAATTTTGAGAATGAGTGGGTTATCTTGACTCTTTTGATTTTTTATTTTAATTTACGTTGTTCAAATGAGTTTTGTTTTTAAATTTAATTAAATTAATTGATTAAATATAAACACGGGATATTAACCCGAGTTTGTTTGATTTTTTTTTATTTTTTTAAACTTATGTTTTTTTTCCTAGTTCATCCCTTAAACATTCTTGTGGTTGAATATTGGGCTTTGATATTTTATATATATATTTGCTTTCTATAGGATTTCTTACTAATTCTAGAATGAAATACGTTATCTTGAGTCTTTTTATTTGTCATTCTTTCTTCTAAGCTTTTCCTTTTTAAAAGAAAATGAATTAGATTTAATTAATTGGTTAAATATTAACATGAGATGAACATGGAAGATTAACCCAAATTGATGATATTCTCCCAAGTTTGCATGGGTTTTTTTTTTCATTTTTTAAGCTTATGTTTTTCAATTTTATCACTCAATTTTTATTTGACTAGAGATTAGGCTTCGTTATTTTCTTATTTACTTGTTATAAGATTTTTTACTAATTTTTAGAATGAGCGGAGTTTATTTTTATTTGTTTTTTTTTAATTTAAATTTTTCAAATGAATTTTTTGTTTGAATTAATTAATTAAATATAAACATGTGATGTGATGAGCTTGAAATATTAATCAGAGTTTAAGAGTTTTGTACGGGTTTGCTTTGCTTATTTCACTTTATAATGCTAATGTTTTTTCAGTTTCTACCTCAACATTTATTTTATGGCATATTGGACTTCTATATTTTTTTATTTGCTTTTTATAGGATTTTCACTAATTTTGAGAATTACTTGGGTTATCTAGAGCCTTTTATTTGTTTTTTTAATTGATCTTTTTAAATTAAATTTATTCTTGAATTATATTAAAATAAATGATTAAATATAAACAAGGGAAGCTCACTTCATAATAGCTTCTTTTGTTTGCTCATTGAGTTGTTTCTTTGATGGCGTGTGCGACCTTTTCTGATGTCGTCATAGAGCCTTTCACGGTGGTATTAAAGCAATCTCAATCAATGTTGTAAAATCCGTTCCGGATACCGCTCTGGTTTTTTGTTTGGAATGGAATGTTCCGGTTTTGGTGCATTCCGGCGTTCCGTTCCGGTTTTGTACTATTCATATAAATTAATTATATATATATATATATATGAAAAAAAAAATATTTTAACAAATATAATTAAAATTCAAGATAAATTAACTTTAAATTATACAATACAAACACAAAATCAAACAAACATAATCTCAAAATTAGAAACATCTCTAAAATTCCAACAATAAAATTATTTTTTAAAAAATAAAAAATAAAGAATGAATTTAATTATAATTAAAAGATCCAAAATATTTGAAATTTAAGCTACTTATTGTATGTTTTTCAAGTAATTCTATGTTTTTTTATGGTTGTTGTATTTGAAATTAATTAATGTTACTTATTGTTTTTTAATGTTAGAAAAACTTAAAAAAACAAAATGAACACATTAAGAAATAATCAATAAGTTCAAACATAATTAATTAAAATACATTCCATTACAAATAATTCAATCAAATTAATTACAAATTAATACCCCTATTTTTTATGTTAACTATTATTATAGTAATTAATAATTAATTAATATAATAATTAATTATTATTATTATATAATAATTAGTATAAAAACCAATAATTACTATAAAAACTACCCCACCCGTTTGTCCCCTTCATTTGAATAAACAAAACCCTACTCATCCCTTCTTCTTCTCTAGCCGCCGCCAACAAAACCACCCCAAAAGAAAACATATATGTGCTAGAGGAAACTATTCCTTGATGAGCCTCAGGGGCCACGTATCCATGGCTCCAAGATGCAGGGTTGGTTGAATTGAAGTCTGGCTCCTTGGTATCATCTTCAACGCACCCTGCCATGCCGAAATTTCCTATCTTCGCGTTGAATTCTTCATCGAGGAAGATGTTCTGGCTCTTGATGTTTCTATGAACATAGCTAGGGTGCATGATATGTTAACTTTTATGATTTTAATTTTTTATTTTTACTAATATATAATTTATGGGTTGAGTTTTTCTTTTTTGTTTTTGAATTTTTTTTTATTTTGAACCCGGAACGGAACGCCCGGTACGGAACCGGGGCGTTCCGGCCGGAATTGCCGGATCTGGCCGGGATTTTGACTGGAACAAAAACATCGCCGTTTTGTCCCGAATTTTGCATTGGAACGGGCCCTTCCGGTCGTTCCGGCCGGAACGGAACGGGATCAATAACTTTGATCTCAATGAGCTTTTTTCTAGTAGTGAGGCGATGTCCATGACATGATAAAAATTACTCTTCAATGGGTTTTTCAGTCATCTTTTCTCAAGTGTTATATTACATCATATTTTGTTTTGCTTATTATAGCCCTTCTTCTTTTCTTTATTTACTATCAATATCTTTTTGTTAATTAACCAAACTTATTGAACATGATCAAGTCAATAACCTTACTTCTTTAAAAATATTAGCATTGCTTGAGCATCATTTAGATAAAAAAAAAAATTAAAAAAATATAATTTAATATCTTTTCAATTTCAATTAAAAGTATTTTGAAAAACCTCTTTCAGATTTCAACCATATTATCAAACAATTAATTATACAATACTGGACTGTGCTTCTCATTCTTAATTTTGCCCAGATGAAATTGAGGCCATATTGTGATTGCCCCTGCAGAAAAATCCATCTTCTTGCCTGTTTTTTTTTTTTTGGTTTTGAAACCATGTGCAATATAAAATATATTTCTGCACTAAATTGTTCATCTGCAATATTGATTTATTTCAGACATTTAAACATAATGCAGCTATAAAAATGAACAAAGAGAAGTAACACAAAATTGACAATGGAGACTTCCAATTCCATGAAATCACAACTCGCATTGCCAAAAAGAATTATTTTTAGACTCCCCACCCAACAAAAAGAAAGAAGAAAAAGAAAAAGTAAAAGTAAAAGGAGGGTCCAAGAATTTCAAATGATCATAAATAAAGCACAATTGCTTACCATCTTTACACCACCATTGACCCATCGGCACTTCGATCGCTTATCATGATCAGGAGGATCGTCAAAAAATTTAGGATGATGAAGTTGATGGCTGGTTGCGACAGAACTGGAAGCTATTCTCGTCCATCTTCTCTACTACAAAATGAGCAAGCATGTCATTAGACTCCACCAAGTTCTCTCTGCACAAGAACTCATCACCGTATATTCTCTCCACATTTCTGTAGTAATCATGCACAAATATGTGAGTCTTCGCATTGCTGGCCTTCTTGTTCCTAGCTAGAACACCAGCTGTGAAGATTGGTGCCATCCTTCCTGGCCCTTCTGGTCCATCCCCTCTAGGCCCGTCAACCAATATCACATCCCAATCAACCTCGTAGACATGATTAGGCAAGTCATTAATCCCAAGCTTACACTCCGAGAAGAGTAAATTCTGCACTGGCCTGCACTCATTTTTTATCTGTTTCTTGGTGGAGGCTATAAGGTCTCTCATTTCTTCCATCTTGGTTGTGTATTGGACATCAAAGACATCGATTTCAGGATGTAACTCTTCATAGTAGGCTGCGTAGTAGCGATTTTCTTCGATGAAAACTGTTCGTCCATTGTGGTTTAGAGCTTTCCAGAGAAGGGTCTCGTGTGTTAGACCAAAAACAAGAAAGTTACAGGGAGATGAGCACTTTCTAAGCACATCAGAGATTGGTTTGATTTCGGCATGCGACATGTGGAAACTGTCGTTGGATCTTGAGGCATAGTGGAGGAGAGTATTGATGACTGGTGTTGGCAATGGTGCATTAAAATTGCCAAAGGTAGGGCTAGAAGCTGAGCCAGTGGCCATGGCGGTGGTGGATTTGACAGGCAAGGTCTCTCTTGTGTAGATTAGTGTAAGAAGGAAAGCAAAAGTGAAGAAGGATACAAAGGCAAGGAGCCAAAACCGGCTGGACCCTCCTTGTTTTTGAATGTAAGGATGAAGAAGGATCAGCTTGGTGTTGTTGTTATTGTTACTGTTCTTCATCTTTTGAGTGAAAGATAGCGAGAGAAATTTGCAAGGGTGAAAACTCTCTTGCTGTGCTGTGATGGTAAAGATTTTGAATCTTGACGGAAATGCGTGAAGAGGGAATGATTTAAAGATGGGGTTAGCTAGCTCAAGGCAGCAAATCAATGTTTGAAGCAACGGGGGATCTCAGCCAAATATGAACACTAATCGCATTTCAATTGAACCTAATTACCCCATATTGGAAGGTAAAACTTCCTGGAGTTTTTTTTATTATTATTATTATTAGCTGGGTAGTTCAGATAAATTTCCATGCAACGGTGATTGGTCAAATGACATTTATGTATTTTATGGTTATGAAAAGGATAGGGGGCAATCCATCAAAATTTGATATGCAAAAGGACCAAAATACGAAGTGGGTGGACTGAAGCTGGTACATCTCTAGCGACCCAGTAACTAATTACAAGTCAGGAGTCCCTTTTCCTTATTCATGTTTGCTTTAGTTCTCAAGTAACCTCAATTATATAATTTAAAATTTATATAAATTGCATTTCTTCAAAAGGGAGTCACCTTTTGAGAGAGACCTATTGCCTGACAAGATTCTAATTCAAAAGCGATCATTCATCAGAGAGAGTATGCCACACCAACATGGATTGTTACATGAAAGAAGTATGGAGATGAGGGACATGAATTGCAGTTTAAAGTACTGCGATTATTGAAGACTTTCTCTCATATTCTCTAGTTGTGTTGAAGAGTTGAGGTCTGTACATATATAGATGGGAGATCATCGTAGTTATGGAAAATGTTTTGTTCATGGGAGAGTACTGCAAGAAGAATACAGGGCAGCCGATGAACTGTAGCTCCTGTGTAAGAGAAAAGAAAAGATATGGAGCAGATTCTGAAGTAGCCACTAGATTTGTTCTGATCTTGTCCTCTATTCGAAATAATGTCCCTCAAAAGTTCAGAAACCTTTGACATTAGACATCCCAACTCCTACCAACCTAAGCTACTCCTACTTAAAAGTCGACCATGTGATTATCTCAAATATATTCCCTGCCCTTCCTTCTCAAGACGACGACGACAAGAAGAAGAAGAAGAAGGAAGAAAGAACTAGAACATATGGATTTCCCCTGAATTTTTGGTAAGAGGCTAAACAACTATATTTATTTTAAACAAAAGATTATATTATTTGTTGTTTCAAACTTTAGAAAATTTTCTCAATTAGGTTTAGTGGGTGTTTGGTTGTGCGGTAGCTTCTGCGATTGAGGCTCACCGTAGAGCCAAAATATTTGGTAAAATGATGGACCACGGTTTTGTACTGTGGATCCCACCTAAAAATTGTGGTTGAACCACAGTTTATGAATAGCATCTTTAGTTTCTTTTCTCCTTGATGACACACTGGTTAAAATTTTGTTTACAACTGTGTTCAACAGTTGCTTCATGCACGAAAGGAACGATAGATAGAATAATACATCGGGGATAAAAACAGAAAAAGGGAGAAAAACGGAAGAACAAAAAAATGAGGGGGGGGGGGGAGACGCAGATGAGAGCATGAGAATAATACATGGGAATGATATTTTTACAGTATCAATCACAAAAAAAAAAAGCACTGGCAACCCTCTCTCTCCTCCAACAACAGTAGTCACTAGCGACCAGCATCAACTGCTCCTTCGGCACCGACAACCACTCCTCTTCACCGGTAGTACCTACATCAGTCCACTCTTCTCCCACAACTCCGGCATCAAGCAACATCAGCAACCTTTCAACGTTTCTCTCGGCCACCAGTTCTGATACCACCACCACAAGAAGAACCATCTCGACCTCCTCTACCTGGCGGTATCGGCAAGTGAGCCTCTCGTTACCATCGACCGACCACCCTGCTACTGTTCACATGTTCCTTAAATAGTGCAAGAGTGAATTAATTCACTATGCATTGTTCACGCAATAAGTGAACAGTACAACATCATGTTTTTTTCTTTTCTTAACTCTTGGGCTGGACCTGCTCTCGGCCTAGCCCAAGTCCAGTAGAGTTGGGCCTTTTGGCCTAACTTGGCTAGGCCACTCTATTTAGTTAGGTCAAACTCAGTCCAATTTTTTTTTAAAAAAAGAATAACAATCATTTAAAAAAATGTATAGATAGAGATTGACTTGATGAAAGGAAAAGGCGCGTGACTTTGTTTTACTCTACAACCAAACATTCATGAATTGATGAAACTTCAAGTTTTGGTGACTGTATCCTCATTGCCAGACATTCTTGCTCCTCTTCTTCTTCTTTTTCCATGTTTTGATCTAAAAGCACCTATATTACTTTGCAAATGTATTTCGAAATTATACTAAAGATTAAAAACTTAGGAATTGCAAAAAAAAATAAAAAATTGTGGTTTGTATTTAAAACTTCAATTTTAATAGTGATTGGAAGTGAAAATGATTTTTGGAATATTAGAAGCATAATTTTGCAGGTGCAAATGGTGATTTTAAATAACCAGAATACACAAGCGGACGAGTGATTGGAATGTGTGTAAAGTTTTGGATGAAAACATAATTCAAGCATTATCAAACAAAATATAAAACTCCATTTGAATGAATAATCCAACCTAGATAATGTAAGTGATTTGGGATCCACATATATTTTATGATTGATAAATTACATTTTATCCAAACAAATATATTCACTTTGGTAGCAATGGCTGCAATATGTTTTAGGATATCAAAAATTAAAACTAGTAAGAACAAGCTTTTCTAAAATGGGATGACATGTCATGCGACAATATCTTCATTGATGGGTGCAAATCTACTAATGAAATTAGATTAGCTATAATAGAGAAAGTAAGTGATAATGATGTTGAGCGAATATTAGATGGTTTGAAGAAAAAAAAGATAAAAGATGAAAAGATCTTCGGAGGGAGGAATGGCATGTAGTCAAAAGAGTGCTTTTATACTCATAACGTTATGACTATTATTCTTAGGAGACCTAATGATTTGTGAGAGTCTAGGTAAAGGGACTTGTTGTGCAAGGAAAAAACGCATCACCTCCAGTGCACCCTACCTAAGGCAAGTTGCATTGTTGTTTGATTATTTTTTTAAGTTTTTTATTCGTTGGTCTTTTCTAAAGCTTGAAGTAGATCTCTCTTCGTGGCAAAGTCTCTACCTCATTGGGAGTCGAAAACTTGAACATTCTAAAGTTTGAATTTTTTTACATCGCGTAGATAGTATAAAAGGTTTTTTTTTTAAAAAAAACTTTTTATACTTTCTGCGGGTGTACATTACAGTGTAATTTTACACCGTGATAACTAAAACAAGATAATTATTAAAAAATATATATTTTGGCCAAATTTCAATGGATAATCGTAAACTACTTACGATATCCAATTTTCATTTCAAAACTTATGAAAGATGCAAAATATTTGTTTTACGAAGATATGCTTGGGAAAACCTTGAAATTCAACCATATGCACAAAAACAACACATTTTCTGTTTATTTTTTCAAAAAAAAATGGGATTTTTTATATTATTTAAAAAAAAATAAGACTAGACATGACCTAACTAAATGGATCGACTCAACCAAGTTAGGCCAAAAGGCCCAACTTTGTTGGACTTGGGCTGGACCTGACCCAACCAATTGGGTCGGGCATAGAGCAGGTCCAGCCCAAGAATCAGAACAACACAAAAAAAGAGAAAATAAGGTTGTTGTACTATTCACGTGTTACGTGAACAATAACAAGATAGTCAACCAATCGAGATGAGAGACTCACTTGCCACTACCGCCGGGTAAAAGAGACTGCGGTGATTCTTCCTGCGATGGTGGTATCGGAAATAGTGGCCTGTGGTGGCTAGGAGAGGCACCAAAAGGGGATGGTCTGTGCTGCAACAAGTTGTCACTTCGTCGCCAGAGCTGGGTTGCCATGGAGTCTCTGGCGTGGGGGAAAGTCATTGAATGCCAAGAGAAAAGGTCGTTGCTTGCTGGACAGGGGGTGCTACTGGAGGAGAAAGAGAGGATGGTCGGCGTTATAGGAAAGAGAGAAAGCACTGCATAGTGAAGGCTGCCGACAACAGCTCCACTGACGCCAAGAAAGATGAAAGGTGGCTAGTGTATTTTTTTTTTCACATGGTGTCTTCATTTTCCTCATGTGTTTCTGCCTTTTTTTGGCGTTGTCTACAAAAAATATTTCCATATTATTTCATGCTCCCCCCTCTCCTCCTCTGTTCTCCCCCTTTTATAGAATAAATATACAGGTTGCAAAGAGTGATGTCCAGGAGATGGTGTGTTGCAATGCAAAAAATGGTGGGTTACAAGGCATGGTTGCCGGCAAGGCCTCAACAAACCAAATTTTTTTCAATTAAATATTTAAAAATAAAAAATGGATTGTGACAAAAAAGAGTTTTTCAACGGGAAAACCAGGAAAAACGCTTTTTTCTTTTCTTCAATCACCCCCGATTTCACCCATTTAACTTGGTAAAAACAAATTTGGTCTTTGAGAGTTTCAATCTTCTTAATTAAACCCAAGTTAAACTCAAGAAGTTGATTTTTCATCAACGAAGTCTTTAATAAAATTAATTTGACTTATTTAGAGTACAATTAAGTCCTTGCACTTAATTAAATTCTTCAATTAGACCCTAAATTAATTCCTAAACATAATTACACTTTAAATTGGCAACGATTAAATCAAATTGACCCATTAAAATATTATTATGCCTTTTGACTTAATTTTTACGCAGATTTATCCAATAACAAATTATTTTAGCCTCGAATCTACATTTTTGGGCATAAAAAAGGTACGACCGGGCTCTTGAAAACGTTCAAAATTTCCACAATTTTTTTATCAACGCCAACCCTTTTTTATTTTTGTTTTATTTTGGTTAGATTTTAAGGGAAACCCCAAAATTGGGTTATGACAGAGTTTGGATCAAGAATCACAATATAGACACTAACTTTATAAGTATAAAGTTGTTACTGGTAGTTAATTTAGTATGTGTAATGTTATTATTTGTAACAATTATCTTGTTCATGTTGAACAAATAAAATAAAATCAATGGATTTGCAACTATAAACTATTAAACAAAATACAATAACATAAATATACCATAAAGATCCATAAGGTACTTCTCTTGACAATAACATAACAATCAAACATTCTTAGCAAGAACCAACCATATTAGTTGCAATGATCCACGCAGCCACGCCACATTATAATAAAAACAACAATAGTTAAATAGAAATAATATATTATTCAAAATCACTAGTCTTATATTTTTCAATAAACACAGTTATTTTGGGTAGAGTGTTGTGAAAATTTAAATGTAACAGTTTGTATTTTAGATTAAATTGATTGGTCAAAATATTTATATTAAAGCAATAAATTCTCAATATATTTAATAGAATCATTTGTGTTTACATTGAAGGTTTGATATGAAAATAAATACTAAGAGTTGTGTAAGCTTTTGATACACCTTAAAATCTTATCTTGAGATCTAAACCATAAAATATATATTTTCTTCATATTGGCATAAATATTCCTTAATCAATGCCTATATATTGCCTTATATAATATTTCAGTAATAGTTTACGATAGACTCTGTAATATAAGATTAATTTCAATTAGATAAAAAAAAAACAATGTATACATCACACATATATATTACTCAAAACAAGTTTTACCTTTTATCTATCAAATATGATGAAAAATGATCTTTGATGTATGTCATGCTTCATAGGTCCATAAAATGCATGTAAAAACCATCATAAGGTGTTGTTTTCATATTCATTAATAACATATGTGACAAGAAACAATATATTATTTCCATCCGATACCATTACAGATAATAGAACTCCCCTATTGGATCATTGATATGATGTTGATCTATCCTAATGAATGGATACATCCATTTACAAACCCTCTAAAACTTCTTTCATGAATACACTTCTGAATTATAATTAAGGTTAAAGCTTAAAAACACCTAAGACCTTGGATTATATTGTTTTAATAACTAGACATATCAAGGGAGTCTCTTAAAAGACTTTTTATGACTTTCTTTGATAAACTTTTTTGTATTGGTTTTAGCTTTATATATTGGGTGTGGTTTAATTCTAAATTTATCTTTTATAATGGTATCAAAGGATTTATTTGAGATATTTAGATCAACATTCATTTTATGCAATATCTTTTTTGTTATCCATATTGAATTAGTAACTTTTATATTTTCTAATCGAACACAACTATGTTTCTCTCTCAGATAATTCACCATAAATATATTGGAACCAATAAAAAGATAAACATATATTCATCAAGCATAGTCATCACTCATATATGTTATTGCAACCTTTTATTTCTTATCAATATTTTTTTTCATGTGATAATCATGTTTCACATTATACTTTTGTCAACACATATTTGAACTCATTGACATTTCTTAAAACCTAAGATTCTTCAAGCTTAATATGACCATTAACTCTAGCCTTAATTTTTTGTATTTAAAACTAGTTGTATAACTAGTTTTTTAATTTCTTTTCTTCTTACTCCCACTAGTATTGTCCTCCTCAACAAACTAATCCCTATTATCCCTCATAGACTATTCACAACCTACAATATTTATATTATTATCCTCATTAGTAATTCTCCATTTATTTTTGAAGTTTCAAGCATCATTTATAGTCTTATTAAAAAAACCATAACATAATATGTTGTCAATCCACTATAATTTTACTGAAAAACCATAACCTCATAGGTTGTCAATCCAATTATGTTTAACTTCATTTACAAACTCAAATACTTCTGTATTATAAGGGACCATCACCTATATTGTAACCTCCTACCTCAACATCTATTGCATCACCAAAACCATCACCATCACTAAGACCTCCCACGTCAACAACATCATTAAAAGAAAAACCTCTCTCATCATCACCCACTTTAATATCAACACATTTTTATATCAAAATCCAAATCATTTAACCTAACTAATAACATTGTTTCATTGTTTTTTTCAACATCATAAGTAGAAAATAGTTATATGTACCTACTATCATTGAGCTTGTCTAAATAGCACATTGACATTCCATATTAAATATTTATAACATTGATACATCAACCATAATCTTATCCCCTTTATCATGCCTTATTTTAAAGTCATTCAAGTTTGCATCATATACTTTCTTACATATGAAAAAAAAATGTTATTATAAAAAATTTAATCGAAACATCAATAAATCTGGACATGCATATAATCGCCATGATGAGCAATTATATGTGGTATTTTGTATATTGTACTTGTAAAGAATACATTATTTCATTAATCTTAAACAATTATTAAGCAAACTATTGATGACTAAATAGTATGTGTTAGCTACAATAAGGGAGTTTCTATTAGGGTTTTCAAAAATACATTACTAATTAGGTTAAACTATGGTATGGACCAATACTCATTGTAACAACCCTGAATCTAAAAAATCCAATATAATTAACATTTCAATTCGATAAAAAAACCAGAGGGGAAAAATACTCTACCATAATTTCAACAAAGTTTCCCATAAAATATCCATATCAAGTTATCGATAACATAACCAAAAAGTCATTGTAATTATTATATCCATAAGGTCCAACCATCATGGACTTTGTCCATCTACTATATTAGAATACATTTAATTCCAAGATTCAATTATTTCACATTTTATATTACACTTTCAATAAGATAATCATCAAGTCAAATATATAAACTAAATTCATGAATTCTTAAACTCTTAAATCCCTTATTAATTTAAGCAATTAAAATCTCTTCACTTGTACTAGACTTGGTTGAATTCTTCACAGTTAACAATGGCGATTTTCTTTTTTCAATTCGCAAAATTTATCTCTTATACACTTATTAAATACCCATATTAACACAATAACATAATAATTTCATGACAATTACAATAAATAATCCCAACTCCATTAGTTCCCATCTAGGCCAAAATTAAAAAATGATGGGGATGAATTTTACTCTTCAATTAAATCAATACTCAATCATTTTTCATATCAATAAACATCATTCATTCATAAAAACAACATTTCAAACAACTAGTTTTTATAACTCTTTTTTTACATAACACTAATGCATTCAACATTCCATATATCTCGTAATCGTCCAAACTACTCTTTTTAGATGAGTTTATTACCTTAGAACATATGATAATTCTAGTGAAGAGTGCAAGAATAATCCATGTTCTCTTCATTTTTTTCTTTCCTTCTTTTAATCCATCTAAAGCCTAACTTTCACATTTTAAAACTCTTTAAACCACTCAAATTCCTTTTGTTATCATTTAATTACTCTTTAAATCACTCCAATTTTGTATTTTCTAAGTGATTTCATCAAGAATTGAGATGAAAAAACCAAGGAAACTTAACCCTTTTCTTCTTCTTGCAAACAACCAGTTATAAAGAGTGGATGAGAATATTTATAGTTTAAATTCTTATTATTTCACATTGACCCTAATTTGTCATATATATTTCATTTTTCCCCATTAACTTTCTTTTCTATCAAATTAGTGTTAATCTTTTCATTGCATACAATTTGATATTTTTTGTGTAATTATGTTTACTTAATTCAATTTAACCTATTTTATCTTTGGATTAAATCTTAATATCTTACCAACTCGGCTCATTGAACTGCGTATTTCTATAGTGAAATGATAGTTTTTCCCTTCATAATATCTCTTATGTTTTAGCATAGTAAAATAACTTAATTAACCTTAGAAAACTAAGAAAAACTTAAACTAACATCCAAAGACCTCTTAGTCTTTCCATTATTTTTATCAAAATAAAATGACTTCAATGTCCTTAAAAGCAATAAATTATAAAACTTGTTTCCAAGGGCTTTTTAGTAATTTTATTTAAGATTTTTTTGTTATAATTAAATTGGATTATTTTTAGTTTGGTATTTTAATAAATATTTAATATTATTATATAGAACTTACTAGTGTGTGCAATGGTCGTGCCAAACAAGTGAAGAGCCTTCACACTATTTAGGATAAGTGTAAGGCACTATTTGCCAGTGGAACATTGGCTTTCATGATGACATTAGAAGTGTCACGATGCTTTCTTCCATATGGGACATGCATGTGGAAGTTTATATAGTATGGTCAATTCTTTCTTTTTCTCATTCCCACTTGAAATTTGTATTGGATATTTAAACTTTGATAATTGTCATATCATTTACTGATATTTCAATTTTGGTCCTTAATTTTTTATTTATAATTTTTTTTCTTGGCTTGTTTTTAAAATTTTAGTTTCATCATTGTATCCATAATTATAATATTTTTTTTAAGAAAAACTGATCCTTATTCTTTTTATTTTTGTTTTGGATTCTTATATGAATTTAATCTTTTCAATTTTCTCCTTCAATTCAAAATTCTAGAATAACCTCTCATTTACCTTTTGTTTTATTTTGGGTCCACACTCTCTTAATTGCTATTTTTTTTTTATATTTTTGTACAATTGGTATTTTGTATATTTTTTCTCTCATTTACTAATATTTCAATTTTAGTCCTTTTTTATTTCTAATTTCTGTTTTTGGCCATTTTATCAAATTTCAATTTTTTTGAATTTAATCCTTGGATCCATAATTATGATTTGTTATTTTTAAAATTTAGTGTTTGTTATTTTGATTTTTATTTTTAGTTTTGGGTTTTTTTGTGAATTTGATCTTTCAAATTTTCCCCTTCAATTCAAAATTCTAGGTAGTCATCTCATTTACTTTTTATTTTAAATTTTGTTTTGATTCTCTTAATTGCTTTTTATCCTTTTATATATTTGTTTTTTAGTTTTATCCTTTAGCATTTGATCTGTTAGGGGTTGGGATTCTTGGTTTTTCTAGATGGGGCGTTTACCGGTTTGTGACTTAGATAACGAGTTTGAAAACTTGACACAGGTGGAATTTTTTTTCTCACTTTTTTTTAATTCATCCTTTGACATTGTTTATTTTTAAAAATAGACTTTGTGGATTTCTTTCATTTCCTTTTGATTAAGTTATCACGATTTCATGACTTGGACAATATGTTTGTCCTGGTAACCCGAGTATTATTTTAGGTTTTTGTTTTAATATTAAAAAATCTTAGAATTAACCTTTGTAATTTTTTTCTCTCGTAAAAAACGCTCCTTTTCTTCTAGTTAATTTTAGCACTAAAATTTAGTTTATTTAATGTCAATGTTTTTAATTGAATAAGATAGATAGCTATCTTATTGGACTAATATAATATATAACTCGAGTCATTAATTATTTTCAAAAAAAAACCTCTAGCACTATTTGAATTTTGAACATTTTTTTATATTAAACAAACTAGTTTCAGTACACAATAAGGGCTTGTTTGGGAGTGTGGTTGCTGTTGTTTTTCAAAGTGCTTTTCATTTAGAAATATATTAAAATGATATTTTTTTATTTTTTAAAAATTATTTTTGACATCAGCACATCAAAATGATTTAAAAACACCAAAAATTTTTTATTTAAAATAAAATAAAATTTAAATTTTAAGCAAAAAAAGAATACAACTGCAGAAACAAACAGGCCGTAAATTGCATACCACCTATCAAGGTAGTCAAAATCGCGAGCCAACTCGCAAAATCGTACGATTTTGCGAGTTGGCTCCGAAAACCTGGTTGAACCGGTAGAAAAACCGAACCCGGTCAAACTCGGTCAAACTCATAGAAAAATCGTTCAAAATCGTAGAAAAATCGTAGAATAATAATAATAATAAAATAATAATAATAATTAGCATAAAAAATAGTTAGCATAAAAAATATTTTTTAAAAAATCCTATTAATTTAAGATAATAAATAACATTAATTAATTTATATTTCACATCAACAAAATATTTATTTTTAGTTTGTTAATTTTTACCTAATGAAATTCTATGGACATAATTGTTTTGTAATGTATTTTTCAATTATTTTGAATCATGCATGAACCTTAACTAATGAAGTTTTATGGCCATAATTATGTTATATTATATTCATTAGGTACTTTATACGGGGGAGGAGGGGTTATAATAATAATAATAATAATAATAATAATAATAATTAATAATTAATAATAATAATAATAATAATAATTAGCATAAAAAATAATTTTAAAAAAATCCTATTAATTTAAGATAATAAATAACATTAATTAATTTCAAATACAACAACCATAAAAAAAATATACAATTACTTGAAAAACATAAAATAAATAGTTTAAATTTCAAATCTCAAATACTGTGGGTCTTTTAATTATATTTAAATTCATTTTTTAAATTTAAATATAATTAAAAATAATAATTTTTGTACGGACATTTCACGATCTTTCTACGATTTTACGATCCGATCTTACGATTCGATTTTTCGGAGCCCTTTCCGATCCGTGTCAAAATCTCGATTTTGACTCCCTTGCCACCTATCGAAATTGGTAGCTATCACACAAACTGATGTCTCCAAATCGGCATAAAGCCCAAATCAGAATTTGTGTGTGTGTGTAAACAAAGGGATATATGTGGGGTTTTTGTAGATTCAAAATTTTGTTCTGAAATCTGAATGTTGGAAAAAAAAAAGCAGATTGAAACGATGTATATAATCATAAAGAACCTCTGACGTGTTTTTTTTTACCAAAACAAACTGTTTTTGGATGATGGTTGAAGTCCTTTCCATGATATGCTTTGGGCTTTGCCATTGCATAGTGACCCAATGGCTGTAATGATTTGCCTAAAAAACCCACCTGACATGACGTTTGTGTTTTTAGTTTGGTTTGAAGTGTGGTTTATTTTTTTATTTAAAAAAAATATTTTTAATATCAGTATATAAAAAAAAAATTTAAAAAAAATTAATTTAAAATAAAAAATAAAAAAACTATTTAAAAAAAAACAGTGGTGTTGAAAACGAAAGAAAAATAGTAACTTAACATCCACTCTCTCGTGGTCAAGAAATCATCAAGTTTGCTCATTGAGGATTTTGCAAAGGAAAGGGAGCGAAAAGGAAAAGCAAGAGACAAATGGTTCGTGAAATGTATCCCCAAGTGCGTTAGCTTTGAAAAACGGGGCCGATGAGATTTGCTTTTCAAAAAGATGACATGATGCTCTCTTCAATCACTGAATTCCTACGCCCAATTTTTTGAGTTGAGACAAATTACAAGTCCCAACTCTTTGAAAATTATATTCCATTTTCTTGCGATTTTTCTTTGAAAATATATACAAATTATAATTACTTCTCTTTTCTCATCATTCTCCCCTATTTCTTTTCTTTTTTTACAAGTCATTTTCTCTCTTTTGGAGCAACTAAAGTTTTATGTTGCATGAGCAATTTCTTTTGGACTATACATCACCCACCTCCTTTCTGATAAACAAAATTTTACATCATTCGTAAGAATGATGGACCGGTAATAAGTGATTGAAACTAAAAGTTTTGTTCTCTTGTGATTTCATATTGAAACCATATAGTTACTCATATGATAGACACTGAAAACTGTTAAGGAATCATCTCACTTAAGAGCTTAAACTGTTAGGTGAGACTCTAGAATATTATTTATATCATTCTCTAACACCCCCCCTCAAATGAAAATCTTTTGGGCTTGAAACTTGCACAGAGCCACATTATTTTGTGCTTGATCTTTTATCAAATAGAAGGAGGGTGTTGATATTCAAACTCGTAACTGTTGGGTCAATAAAGTTCTGATACCATATTAAAGAACCATCTCACCTAAGAGTTTAAGGTGTTAGGTGAGGCTTCAGAATATGATTTATATTATTCTCTAACAAAAACTTATATAATTATTAATTTCATGACCCATAGAATTAGTCGAGATACTTACTTACGCAAACACTCATTTTGATTAAAAAAATTACATCATTCGTACTTTTAGAGACTAAAACAAAATGCAGTTTGTCAATGTAACATCAAGAAATATACGAAGGTAAAAAAGTCTCCACGCCCTTCAATTATGGATCAGAACACAAAGTCCAACATATTTTTTTACATGTCAAAAAAAATTGTGATTAAATTTTTAACTAATGCAGTCACATGAATCGCATATATTTAAGAACTCTAATTGGATAGTTGCTAAAAAAGTTATTTTGTTGATTAAATTTATATTTCCATCCACCTTCTTAGCTAAGAGTGTCGTATAATTATAAAACTCCAACCGATGAAATTCTAATTTCAGTTATCATGATCATATATGTTAAGAAACCATCTCACTTAATAGCTTAAATTTGTAAGTGAGCCCTATAATATAATTTATATTATTCTCTAACAATATATAAATAGAATTTTTATCAATAATCAATAAGAACGGATCAAGTTTTTTCCCCCAAGTGTGTGTATATCGTTTGGTGTCTAAGAAGGAATCAATCCAATCCGAAAATAACAACGACTATTTATCCCTTATTTTTTTGCCCTTCTCTCTCTGTTTTTTTTCTTTATTTGTTTTTTGGATCGGAAGAAACCTCTTTTTTTTTATGTATTCTTTACGGACTTGAGTTAAGTGAGTAAAACTCTGGTTATTTTAGGTTTTTATAAGATAAGCACGCTCTGACTCGAACCCAAGACTTGTAAGACAGATCTCAAACCCTTTGTCATCACGCTACGCCCATTGAGGACTTTTTTTCCTTATCACTTCTTGCGTGAGAAACATTTATATGGTATTAATCTTTGTCCTGTTTGACACTGTATTTAAAAAAAAAAAATTAAAAAAGACTAGTTTTTGTGTTTTAGATTATTTTGATGTGCTGATATAAAAAAAATTAAAAAAATATTATTTTAATATATTTCTAAATATAAATACTTTAAAATACAATATTAAATATATTTTCAAACAAATTTTTTTTTAAGGGGGTTTGAGCAGGAGATTTTAAACATATTAAAATAATTTTTAAAATTAAAAAAAAATTATTACTCGTTCAAATTAATCACTGTAATCTTCTTATTTCAATCAAAATTAGATCTAGTCTTGCCGCGCACTCAAAGCTTTCCAAGCCAATTATTTGCTATCATAGCATGCTTATTACTTCCATTCCTCTCCAAAGTAGCTGCCTATTTGTTTTTTTTAAGTAAAATAGAATATATTTTATACGTAAAATGTTTTTAAACAAAAATGGTGCTGAAATAATAATAGCGATTATAATGATAGATGAGAGGGTAATCATGGAAAAAAAATAGTGTTAAAATGATTATAATAATAATAAAATAAAAAATATAGTGAAGAAGAAGATGATATGACAACGACAATGAAGAATCATGGTTAGGTGGTCGTAATGAAAAAGCATCTAATAATTGAAATTTTTCAATGATATAATGAGTTATTAATTATAAAATATCTTAATTAATTTCATGAATTAAGACTATTTTTTAATAAATAAACTAAGTTTGAAGATGGACTAAGATAAATAAAAATCATGTATATTTGATGTGACCGCCAATCACCAGGCACCCTGGTTCAGCTCGAGGGCTCATGGATGAACTGATACGGTGCAGAAACAGCACAGAACCATAGGTCCGCACATGACAGGTTCAAGCCATGCGAGTCAAAGAGCGTACAGGTTGCGTTTAATTGGCTATGACACAGTGCAATGCAGTGTTGCCACGTGGACTTCACTGCAAACTATGGGAGCTACGCGCGGCTTCAAACCGTGATGAAACCATCAACTTTTTTTTTTTTTTTTTTACTGCGGTAACTATTGTTTATATGCTTTTTATTTAAAAACTTATTTTTAATATAAGTAGATCAAAGCCATCCAGAAATATATAAGAAAAATACTTTTAATGTTTTTTTTATATTGTTAACAACAATTCAAAAGCATGATTAGAAGAAGCATAGACAGATAATTTTTTAATAATAAAATAAGGTCATTATCAAAATGCCAGCTCATGAGAATCTACATGCTATAAAAAGTACTGAATATTCTTTAATTTAGGGATACACTCCAGAATTTAATGCCCGATAATTTATTTTGTGGCTGAGTAAACCTAAATTTTTAATACATGTAAAATAGGTTTTTGGAGATTTTTTTTTTTAAATAGCCAACAAAAATAAAACAAATCAACTACAATTAATAAATAAATTAATAAATAATACTTCCCTCATGCAGTGTGTATTTAAAAAATTGATAGAAAATATTTCAGCATTTTCTTATATCTAAATTATCATACGCTAATCTTCTAAAAATAATACTCAACTATATTCATCCTCTAATATTCTGAAAAATACATTAAATATGTAAGGATAAAATAAATTCTGATTCATTAATATTCTTGATTTGATGTACACCACTTTGATGTTAGTGTTCGTTCAACATGTAATTATATATATGACTGAATTGAGATAATATAAATAAATAAAATTAATTTTTTTTTTCAATGATCAAGAGTTTTTCTCTAAAAACATTTTATTTATTGATAGGTGATACCGTTGGTTTAGTATTATGGTAATACTTATTTTTTAAAGTGTTTTTTATATTTAAAATTATATTACAATAGTTTTTTTTTTTAATATTAATAAACTAAAACTATATAAAAACAGATATATTTTAGTTATTGTTTTGGATTATGGTTAAAATTGATTTTGATAGTACTTTTTGTTCAGAAATTCATCAAAATAATTTTTTTTTAAAAAAAAAATTATTTTTGATATCTAAAAATAATTTTAAAACATCAAATTTTTTTAATTTAAAATAAAAAAAATAATTTTTTTTTAAATAATTATGAAACTCAACACCTATAAGAGACATCATGGCATCAACAAGCCACCCGGAGACAAGCTTGCTAATAAGTTACTCCAATATAATGGTTGCAAATCGAAGAGTGGGTTCACGCGCCAAAACACAAACAGGACTAGACCTAGACTAGGCTTTTAGACTAGGCAATACCACCCAAAAAAACATTGCTCAATTTCTTTCCCCATTCCCCACTTCCACGTGACTTTCTGAATTTCCCACTCGCTAAAAACCCACCCAGCTGCCGACCAACACAGCACCATATGAAGGAACCACAAACACCCTCCACTTCCCACTTCACAATGCCACTGAGCAGCTCTCTCCTCCACTTCCTCCTCCTCCTCCTCCTCGCCACCCTCACCGCCTCCCAGCTTGAGCAAACAACCTACCTTCTCCCACTAGACGCAGTTTCCATTCTCTCTTTCAAATCCAAAGCTGACTTAGACAACAAACTCTTCTACACCCTCAACGAACGTTTTGACTACTGTCAGTGGCAAGGCATCAAATGTGCTCAAGGCCGAGTTGTCCGAGTTGTCCTTCAAGGTTTCGGCCTGCGAGGAACTTTCCCTCCCTCCACTCTTTCCCGGCTCGACCAACTTCGTGTCCTTTCTCTCCAGAACAACTCCCTCTCCGGTCCCATTCCTGACTTGTCCCCACTTTTTAACTTGAAATCTCTCTTTCTAAACCATAACTCTTTCTCTGCTTCTTTCCCTCCTTCCATTTTATTGCTCCATAGATTGACAATTCTTGATCTTTCGTACAACAACCTCTCTGGACAGCTTCCCGTAAATTTATCTTCTCTGGACCGGTTAAACTCGCTTCAGCTCGAGTTTAATCAGTTTGACGGGACACTCCCTTCTTTAGACCTCGGACTTCTTGTTTTCTTTAATGTTTCTGGTAATAACCTTACCGGCCCCATCCCTTTGACCCCCACATTGTCACGTTTTGACACTTCCTCCTTCTCCTTGAATCCTTATCTTTGTGGAGAGATTATTAATAAGGGTTGCAATCCACGGTCTCCATTTTTTGATTCCTCGGCTACTCCTACTGCTAGTTCGCCGGCAGGAGTGCCATTTGGACAAAGCGCTCAAGCTGGAGGTGGGGTTGTAGTATCTATTACTCCACCCTCTAAGCAGAAGCGTAGCAGAAGTGGTGTTGTTTGGGGATTTATTGTTGGGGTTTCGGTTTTAGTACTGTCCTTGCTGTGCATTGTTTTGGTTTTGTTCAAGAAACAGAAGCAAGAAAGACATGCTGAAGGAGAGAAAGAACAAGTGGTGACCGGGACGACTTCTCCGGCGAGGACACCTTCGGACAATCCGGCAATACAAAGTCGAGTTGGAGAGAAGGGTCATGAGATTATAAATACGAAGGCGAAAGAAGGGCTGGTTCAACAGGTCAGGAAAGCAGAGAGGAGTGGGAGTTTAGTGTTTTGTTGTGGGAAAACACAGCTTTATACATTAGAGCAGTTAATGAGGGCATCTGCTGAGTTGCTGGGGAGGGGTACCATTGGAACTACTTATAAAGCTGTTCTTGATAATCAATTGATTGTTACAGTGAAAAGGCTCGATGCTAGTAAGACTGCAATTACTAGTAGTGATGTGTTTGAGAGGCATATGGATGTTGTAGGTGAGCTTAGACACCCAAATTTGGTGCCAATCGCTGCTTTTTTTCAAGCTAAGGGAGAAAGGCTTGTTATCTTTGATTACCAACCCAATGGCAGCCTCTTCAATCTCATCCATGGTATGTATTGCTTTGTTTTTTTCTCCTTTCTTTCTTGAAGTTTGTCTTGGCAGGTTCTGATTCTGGTTTGTGTACTCTTTGAGTTAGGACCACATCTCCACTACATGGTTTTTCTTCTTAATTTTTACATTTAAGGTAGCTTTAAGCACCGATGCTAAATCCATCTCAGGTCACAGGCAGGCCTTAAGCAAAGAAATCCTTATCCACACCGGTACATTCATGCGAACGCTAGTATGATAACGTAGAGAGCAAACCAATGGCAATATATTTGCTGGGATATAATTCTGGCATTTCAGTTTAATTCAATGATACATGAAAAGGAAAGTTCAACCAAGAGCTCATTTCATATATAATGAGCGTGTATAAGAGAAAGAAATAATTCAGTTGGACCCACCTGAGAATTACGTTTTGGGTAGTGTCCTGATGTGTTATGTCACTGTTTTGGTAATATCTGGACGTGTGCGCTATTTAGCATTGGATGGCTCATAACCTCTAAACTGTTGCAGCTTTTTTAGAATTTGGATTCTAATGTTCATGTTCCGTTGCCGACAATCACGGTGTTGTTTTCAAAATGAACCAGTTATTTATAATGAAATGTAGTGACTTTAATCATGGTGTTGGCTAGACAGCAAGTCAAAGTGAAAAGAAAATTATGTCCTTGCAGCTCTGTTGATGTAATGAAACAATCTCAAATCATGGGCAGTTCTGCAACTGATCAACATTAACATCAACATTAACATTAATCACGGGATAGTACATTTACATGTTGCTCTGCTGGAAGTGTTTTGAAGTTTAAATTTTAGTCTTTGTTCTTGGTATCAATGTACGATCTTCACAGTAAATCTATCAAGAAAATCATGTTAGGAAGACACATGATTATCATCTTTCGAAACCATAATGCCATTCTTCATGGTCAACACTCTAGGGACAAAATCAGAGAGTTCATTCATTTGTTGACTGATCTTATGGTTTATCCAAATGATTGGAGGAGTTAATGGTGTTTTTTTTCCGGCAGGCCCTTAATTGCTTAGAATATTGATTAAGCGTAGATAGAAATGTTGAGTCCATAGCCTGGATGGAATGGTGGTGCTGTCGTAACTTTAGCCAGGATTATGAAATGCCTCTTAAAAAAATGGGGGAGCTGGATTTTATCATATATTTTTTGGATGCCTGTGATGGATATGCATGGCATGATCACTTTTTAGTATGCAAACTTTTCGTCAGTGTGGTTATCATCTTCCAATCAAATGTCATCATTTTGGTTTATGTTTGAACAAATTATGTCTCCTTCCTTATCAATCCTTGTTACTTGTATCAAAGAATTTTTTATACATGGTTTATATCAGAAAATAATTTGTGCAGGTTCAAGATCAACAAGGGCAAAGCCACTTCACTGGACATCATGCTTGAAGATAGCAGAAGATGTGGCACGGGGTCTTGCTTACATCCATCAAACGTCAAATCTTGTCCATGGCAACCTGAAATCCGCCAATGTTCTACTAGGAGCTGATTTTGAGGCCTGCATCACAGACTACTGCCTTGCCATGCTTGCAGACACTTCTTCTAGTGAAAATCCTGATTCCGCTGCTTGTAAAGCACCTGAGACTCGCAAGGCTCACCGCCCAGCCACTTCCAAGTCTGATGTCTATGCATTTGGTGTGCTATTACTGGAGCTTTTGACTGGTAAACATCCATCACAACATCCATACCTTGTGCCTGCTGATATGCTGGACTGGGTCAGAACAGTGAGAGATGATGGTAGCGGGGATGACAATCAGCTCGGGATGCTTACTGAAGTTGCTAGCGTTTGTAGCTTGACATCACCGGAACAGAGGCCGGCAATGTGGCAAGTGTTAAAGATGATACAAGAGATAAAGGACAGTGTCATGGTGGAAAATAATGCAGCTGTTGGGTATTCATAGTCCCTTCGTCGGCTTTCACACAACTGAAAGCATAGAAGAATTGAACTCCGGCGACCAGAGCTATCTTTTGGGAAGGTAAGTACCCATTGAAGAGTTATAGAATGGGAAGACCAATGCGCGTGAAATGGTAAAATTCTCATTTCTCCATTCCCCTGCAGAAGTTACTGAAACCACCATTCTTGATTTCACGGATGTGGGATATAGATCATGATTTTGTAAAAAGGCTGCTGCTTTTTTTCCTCACGTTTTTTTTCCCAATGGAGTGTTTGTGATCATTTTGATATTTTAGGTTTACTTCATGATTACGGATTATCTTTTTTTCTTGCCAAATCTATCAATGAAAGGTTGGGAACGAGTCGATTTGTTAAGGAACCATCTCACCTAAAAGCTTAAGCTTATAAGTGAGGCCCTATAATATGATTTATATTATTCTCTAACACACCCCCTCAAGTGAAAGTCATTTGGGCTTGAAACTTGCACAGGCCTACATCACCTTGTGCTTGGTTTTATCAAATAGAATGGGGGTGGTGAGATTCGAACTCGTGACCGCTGGGTCAACAAGGCTCTGATACCATGTTAAGGAACCATCTCACCTAAAAGCTTAAGCTTATAAGTGAAGCCCTATAATATGATTTATATTATTCTCTAACACGATTCAAATCCCCTTTTTAAGATCAGGGTCTGCATATTTTCAACCAGGAGAGCCCAAAGCTCTCTCGATGAATAAGCACACATTCAAAGCACCATCTATCGCCAAAGAACCGAAACACACATGGGAGTTGGAGATTGCACAAGTAAAATGATTATCATGGTATAGAAGTTGAAACTGAAGAGAAGATAATGTTGGAAAGAACAGTGGAGATGGTGCTGGCTAGCTGCCATCCCACCAAACATCCTCAATCATGCTATTGTACCTCAATTATTTCTCACCAATAAAGACACGAGCTCATAGCAGCCGTCGAGGATTTTACAGTCAAGTTAACGTAAGAAATAATTCACTCGCAAGACCTTATCGGAATTGAGAATACGATTGACCTCTCTAATGAATCATCCTTTCATTTTAAATGGATTTTTCATGAGTTTATCCTTCCTTGTTCTTGCTATCCAAGCATTCCATGATCAAGAAATTAGCAACATTCGTGAGAGCCACGACGGTTTCATCTAATAATTTTGTTGATGAGAAACTTATCCCCAACGTATCCCACGCCCTACAAAGATGCATACAACATGCCATAGCAGAGCCGCAAAGGCTGTCGTTGGAGAGCTGGCTTTCACTAAATGACTGATTGAATGTCAGTATCTCATGAGCTCGGCGCACCACTAACTCAGACATCAAAAAGTTCAAGATTCACAAGTTCGTATTTGGGCAGCATCATGCAATATTTGATACAAAGTTGTAATTAATCTTGGTAGATGATTTGTTTTTTCAATTGAAATAGAATATTTTAGTTTTGGAGTTTTTCGGTGCACCGTTTTGGGATTATATATATATATATATTCAAGAAAGAAATTATTTAAAATCCAAATAAAACTATTTAGAATTGTGCAATCTAATCCAAAAAAAGATAATAAAATAATTTTTCTGAACAAAATTATAAACATGTATAATATTACGAGAATATCATCATCAATCTCGCAAAGTCATTACATTCTCCGATTACTTTGAAATTATGTCAAGAGACTCCTTATAAAATTTTATCTTAATCTAACGGTCAGATTCAGAGATATAATTAATATTGTAAAATTATTCATTATTTTAAAAAAAAACATTATTTGACCGAAACAGAACAGGAAGAACAAAACCAGTATATTTCAACCATTATTTAACAGAAAAATCCAGATCAGAGCAAAATTTATTTTTTAATTAGTACAAAATATTCATCCGTTTTCGGAACAGAATTGATAAGTATGATTTGATAGTTTCATCTTCAAGAGATGGCCCTGCAGGCTGCATTCTGCTCTACTTTCGAGTACATTGTCGGTGATGTTTGTCATAATTGGATCACCTTCAGTTTTCAGAGGCAATGGCCAGTATCTCCAGTTTTTTTCCAGACCCCACTGGGCCCAGACTGTAAGAGAAGCACACTGACCTGGTTTGTATTCAACTCAACGCAAATCCATTTGATTTCCCTGTGCGAGTATACAATGGATCCACGCGAAAACTGACAGCAGAACCTCTCGATAGAAGAGGGAAAGTCACTTTAATTGCTCTTAATTACATACAGGCAGGAGCCATGCTTTGCTATTCCTATAGCAATTGCCCCTGGTTCAATAACCCTCCATTATACCAAAGTTAACAAAATGTATCAAGGCTTGAAGCCACGCTAGGATTCCCGAATCAACTAGGGAACAGGGCTAGCTGCTAGACGAATAAACTACTCTTTTAGCTAAATGGTAACGTGTAAAGGAAAACTGGAAACAAATTATTATTTTTATTATTTAGCAAACTCAATTGATTTAACAAGAAAAATCCACATCCTGAAGCGCAGCATCAAAATCTTCTATCATACATGCACATGCTCAGTTGCTCAAACCTTCAGCCATTCTCCAAAAAATTTGTTAGCCCGTCAGCATGAGAAGATGCAGATGTATTGGTTTAAGACAGCATCAGTAATTTCCCATTCTCTCTCGATAGTAGCCTATTTGCCAATGTACAACAGCCTGTGTTGTTGCAAGGAAAATAGATGTCATGCATTCTTGCAGAGAGAATTAAAAATTTAAAGGGTAGGAAAGCTAAACCAATCACTCAAGATGGCAAGGGTTTGATTCCTTGGAATATAGAATGACAACATGATAACAGATCTGTGAAGCCGGTTTGAGCATGTTGAAGCCAAGGAATCAAACCCTTGCCATCTTGATTTAACTCTGGCATATAGGTCACTCAAGATGGCAAGGGTTTGATCCCTTGATTTAAAGCATGCAGCAAGTTACTCAGGAAAAGAGAGCCAGTCCATATTCAAGGGCTTTTGATGCTTTAAATCACCAGAGTAAAAGGAAAAAAATTAAGACAATTTTTCCCTGCTGAATGGTCATCATCAGATCTACTGCTGCCCGTGATTTATTGGAATCTCAAGTTGTCCACACCGATATCATGGTAGTTTAAAGATGAAAGTTGAATGAATTTAAATCCAAAGTTTAATGATAATTTTAGTGTTCAGAATCATCTGCCCACATCAACTCTACCATGGGGTTGCACAGTGTATAGAACATAATGTTCAAATACTAAATTTTCAGTCCACCTGGTATGATGGTAAAAATATATGAAAAACAAGAACAAGACTTACCTCTACTCGCACGAGTTTCACTCAGCCATGAGTCAGATCATGTAAGCAAGCAAGATATATGTACAGCATGTGGTGGTCATATCATACCAACCAGAGCCTGTGTGCGAGGCCTTGACCTCATGATTGTTTCATCACTGTGTTTGATCCACTCCGAGAGCTTCCATGGTTTCTGCCACTTCCATTTGAACTGAAGCAGCCACTGATGATGACTCCTCTTCCATCGCCAGAGTTTTCCAGTTTGCCCTAAGGCTGTCAGTTTCTTCATTGACAAATGTCCAGCCGGTACTATCTGAGCTCGCATCATAATTGCCCTTATTAATCAAAGGGGAGGCCAAACTCTCAAATACAGCTAGAAGCAGGGGAATTACCTTTCCCGTTTGGTCTAGAAATGCCACCGACTCTCTAGCAGACCCGTTAACAATCCCAGGTGTAAATTTTAGTTGCTTCGGCGCTGGAAGCGACATTGGAGATAAATGACCACTCATGTCATCTGCATAATGCTTCGATGAACTGCGTGAGCTATCCTGTTGATTTTGATTCATAAGAGTAAGAAAATCACACTTCCTCCCAAAAAAATAAAAATAAAAAAAGGTACTAGAGTCCTCATTCATTGGTGCTAGGGTTAGAACCCAGGAATCAGGAAAGAAATGGTGTTTTCATAAAAAATTCCAGAATATTGTTGAACAAAAAGTAATAGAAACCCATTTAAGATATCGCATGGATGGACAAATGAAGCAAAACGTTACACGAGTATTTACAAAATGTTGAAGCCAGGAAAATTCTTCAGCCAATATTGAGCGGTAATGGATCATAGTACAAATCTCCATGATTAAAGTTGACCAAAAACTAGGGTATTCCAATTCATGACTTGAAATTTGAAAAACAAATGTAGCACGTATGATGATGAAAGCTATGAAATGTTGAGCAGGCATTCTCACCCAAGCTGATGAGGCAAAGGCTAAGGCAACAGCTTGTTCTCTCATCTTTTGCTCCTTCAGAAGTTCTTTCCTCTGTATCTCACTTTGTCTTAGTAAGATCACAAGATCATTCAATTCATCTTTAGTGTCTTTGATTTCCATATCCTTTTCCCACAATCGGCATCTGTTGACAAATGGATGCTACAATAGTCAGCTTAAACAGACAGCCACCAAATTTTATCACTATAAATAAACTACAATCTAATCCAATTACAGAGGAAAGAAGGTAATTTGGGTAAGTAAAATAGGAACTACAGAGTCTAAATAATGAATAATCCTAGTAAAACATTTGATCCTTGTCCATGTAAACCACCATCAACTTTCATCTTCTTTTCTTCTCCTGTTTGTTTGTTTCACAGAATATTATGTCAGTGTAAATGGTAAGAGAGAATGCCCATGTAAAGGTGAATTTAAAAGCAGCTCTTTTCTACATCTAATCACTTAGCTTATATCATCTTTTATTTAACTGGGCACAGATTGGCCTTACATTTTCCATATATCCTACAATTAGAAGTTAGTGAATCAAACTGACTTAAATTCTTTGGAAGGTATTTTACAACAAAATCTGATTGCCAAAAGAAAAGGTCCATGTTTTCACCGCATTACCTATCATCTGCAGCAGCAGTAAACATATACTGAAGCAGGTTCTTAGCTTCTCCCATTGAGCGTATTTGGTTCCAATGTCCACGACCAATACAAGTACGCTCTCTTTCTCCTGCTTCTGAGAGTTGTGAAGCCATCGTTGCTAGGGCACTTGCAGATACTCTCAGCATGTTCTCCAAAGAAGCTATTCTAGCCATTCTTGCATTTGGTGACATCAACATCAATCTGATTGGTTGAAAGATACACAAACCTCTAAATTAATCCAATAATAAAAAAAGGATGCCTGTATTTCTATCTTATTATATCATAAGATATTTTCTTCATGCATAACCCAAATGCATCCATCGATTGTTTCGTGAATCATATTCAGATTTGAATCGGGTTGAACAATCATAATTTGCAGGTTACAAATGAGAGCAATTAACTAGAAATATACCTAGTATGTCTATGTCCATTCTTTCCTTCCTGTGGACTATCCCCACTTGGAGAGAGCTGATCCACTTGTTTCAACAAGGCTAACTCCTCCGCTAGCGCAGCATGTCTGTTGAGTTGTTCTAATTAATAAAATAACTGTAGCATGTTGAAGAAAGAATATACAGATAGCAACAACGAAAAGTGAGATGTTGACTTCATACTCTTGTTTTTGCTTCTCATGTTGAAGACGAACTTCATGCACTTTCACCATGACTTCAAGCTCATGATCAAGCCATCTTCTTAACGATTTTTCATTGCCCTAAAAATCCAACTCAAATTAACTTATTTCTCATATTGACTTTGTAGACTAAAATATGATCCAATTCACTGATGGGTCATTTCAATCGGTCAATCTTACACTGCTGCATAGTCCTTATGAGGCAGCTCACAAAGATTTAAAAAACACCAGAAAAAATTGAAATAAGCACACTTCTTATAATGTTTTAAAAAAGGCAGATATAGGCATCCAGCCTAGGAACCTAATCAGTTAAACAGATAATATTTTCAAAACAAACACGGAGAAGGAACACGTTGATTATGACTTGGAGCCTAAACTGAACCCAATCAGTCCATTCAGAGGTTGCTCTGATTGGAACAAAAGATGCTGACTCTATCAACTTATTACACTATAATCAACTGGAGAAATCTAGATCATTACCTGCCCAGGCGATACATGTCCATTGGAATTAGCTGTACGGGACAAGAAACAATCAGTGTATCATAAATTTTAAAGAAAACTAGTTCAAAGAAGAAATATTTACCTGAGCTCTCACGTGGTGAAGATTTGCGGGCTTCCAACAACTCTTTTAGCCTTTTGCTAGCCATTGCCGCCTCCTCTGTCTTCCTTTGAAGAACCTGAAACAAGAGAATGACGACGCAAACTTCCTTAAATATTACTAAAACAAATCAACTACAAACCTAGTCAATACTCGGTATTAGTTGCCACACCCCAGCACATGACCTAGTTTGGCCTATAGAACTGCTATAAGAAACAGGCAGTGCACAAACATGAAAAATTATATGGAAAACTGAAGCAATGGTAAGATGTTATTCGTGATACTAATGTTTATACTAAGCCTTGCCAGATATTGTTCCTTACCATTTTCTGACGTTGATGCAGGGCTTCAAGCTTATGTCGCTCATACTCATTTCTCCTGCCCTCCTTTCTTAGCTGCTTGAGCAAAACCAAAATCAAAACCACAGAAAGCACACAAGTATCAAAAGAATATATGTTTGAAAACATCAAAGTGATGGATTAAAAAAATGATTTTGCAACAAAACATAGCCCAGCATTGTCATTTCTTTTCTTTTTTTCTTCGTTTGGATTGAGAATCACCTGCAGCAATTCCTTCTCTTGACTGGCCTTCCATTGTCGAAATTGTTCTGCTTCTTGTTTTATCTTATGTTGCAACTGAACCTAAAAATTGAAGAATGCATGAGTTGGACAAATATCAAAACCATGAGATATGATTAAGGCTAACAAAAAAATTGCAAAAGCTGAGGGAAAACCAACCTTTTGAGCCTTGATATATTGTATTTCAGCTTGCAACCTCTTCGCTGCTTCATCACTTCTTTGTTTTTTCTTCAAAAGCTCGAAGTGGCTTTCTTGCTTCTTTTTAAGATCTAAAATCTGAATATGTAAGAGGGAAAATAGCTTACAATCACACAAAAGAACATGCCATGCCAACAGAATGATGGTCAAATGAAGCATGGTGTCACCTGTGCCTCAAATGCTTTTAATTTCTGAGAATGAGTATCTTGTGTTTTCTGTGCTTGGCCATCAGAATTGGCAGCAAGGTTCTCAATTTCAACCAATAAACGATCCCTCTCTTGCTGTGTTCATTTCACTTATCATCAACCATAACAGTGAAGTTGAAGTAAACAACATATATTCAACCATGTACAATTTACCTGAGCAGTTCTTTTCTCTTCCTCAAGTTCCAAGATTTTCTTCCTGAACTGCTGCTTCAGAGATTCAGTGTCAACCCCTCCAAAAAGTTTCATCTCAGACTGCATAAAAAAAGAGTAAACTGAGGCCAAACTCAACATTCTGGACAGATATCAAAAGATCTTTGTAATTTTGATCACTAAAATGTAAGAGTTTCTTAGGGGGAAATGAAGTTTAATCAATAATCAACATTTCAGATTGCTTGTGGGAGTATGAATTCATATGCAAATTGGGCATGCTTGGCTATTATAAGATAACATGCAGCATAAAATGCTTATACATCAGCATCAAGTTAGTTTGATTAAGAAGCAACGCAAAAAAAGCTTCATCAGATAAGTTAAAACTAAAAATCAACGAACTTAGAAAATAAGCCAGCATGCCCTGTTACATTCCTGCCCACCCAAAAGAAGGTTATTAAATAGTCATAGAAAAACTCTGCATATCCACTTCTTCAAACAACAAAAATTAGAATAAGTTCCAAAAGCATAACCTTCCTATTTTGTGAAAGTTTCAAATAACCAATATTTTCATAGAAGAAACAGTATGGATAGTTTCAGGAGGCACCCAGAGTTTTATTAGGGGCATTGGCACTGTAGGGAAACACGCCAGGAGAGATGCTCCAAGAAAACAAAAAAGATGTAAGCACTCAAACTTTATAAACTCTAACATCTCCAAAGGTTGTAGGTCTCACAAAAGATTAAACCAGCCATATTAAAATGGATGATGTGCAATGGAAATAGAAAAACACATCTTTATTTTGAATGCATGGGTGTGTGAATATACATTATTTGGATCGAAAGTGTTTTTTTTTTGGCTTTCAATCTAAAGTACTTACTTCCCAATCGTTAAACTAACAAAATCATTTATTATCATCAATGTATGAGATTTATAGAACAAGGCCACAAACAGAACCTCTTTTTGCTCCAAACGTTTGTTCAGCTCATTCAATTCTTTATCCATGGTGCTTTGTATAAGTGTGTGCTCCCATTCTTTTGCTGCTTCATCAATTTCCCCAGAGCTATCACCTGCAGAATGCAGTTGCAATCAAGATGCATAAGTGGCAAATGGAACACATGACTTGAATAATTATACCCCTAATAGGTGGGCCACCACCTCTGAAAAAAAGGCCTGTTATGCTCACAGATAAATGGGAATGCAGGCTAAAATGAACAAATTCAAATTGTCATCTGGTTTATATGTCGGGATGATGCATGTTCCAGCTCCTTTGATCTGCTCCCTAAATTATTTTACTACAACAGTCTGGACAATATTAGTAAACAAGAAATTTACCTGATATGCCTTCATCCATATGATACTCGGATGAGTCCATACTCTGAAAGTTCCTCTTAAGTCCATCACTTTTTGCTGAAGAGGCATGCCCTTCCTGAGGTTTTAAATCGAAATGCATTACTATGAATCTACTAATTAAAATTAGGTATCACTGCATTAGTGGAAAAAAAATGTAAATACAACCAGTATCAATAAAAAATATTATTTTGGGGAAAACAAAACCAGAAAAAGAAAACAGATAAAAATTAGAATTTCCTTCAACATACATAAGCATCAATTTCACACTGCTCTGTAATAGCACATCGGCTCCGGTATTCATGAAGTTTACGAGAAAGGTCCTCATTTGTAGCCTCAAGCCAAGCAATCCTTTCCCTGAGAACCTGTCGAAGCAAAGGTTTTAACTCAATATGCATGCCACAACTAAATGCATATATTTCCCTGAAAACAAAATGAACTAACTTGATCGAATCATGGTTTTAGAAGATTGCAAATACCTGTACTTCATCTGAAGCAGCTCTAACCCCACGAGCACAAAGTTCTGCCTGCAAGTACTTTAACTGTTGGCGCATCTGTTGCATCTCATTGGATATTAAATCTCTATTAGCCTGTACAACAAACAGAGATTCATCGCACCATGAAAGGTGGCAGTTGAGACCTGATCAAGTTTACAATGTACAAGATATGTATGGCAGGCCACACAATATTTATGTGATAGAAGAAACTTACAACTGGCTTATTTTGAATATTGCGTGCACGGTTTGCGTATTTGAGAGTGTTGAGAGTTTCCTCAGCATTGATATCAGCAGGACTGATGCAAGCTGGAAGAAAGAAAACTTTCAGAAATTGAAGAATAATATAAGTTTCTAACTACATTACACAGAGCAATCTAAATCAAGATATCTTGAAAATATCTGCATCTTGTCACCAAAAGGCTCTTTTAAGGAAAATTCAAGCATGATTATTGATTACCTATCATAACAGTTTTGCTGTTTCCACCAAGAGAATCCTGCCAAAGAGTAATCAGAAACATTAAGAGAAATTGAATTGGCAAAAGGAAACTCTTAACACTTACTAAATTCACGTAAGACCTGGAAATGATCTTGTTTGTCATTTCTGATGCCAATAAACTCACCACTCTTAAATTGTCTTCCATTAAATTTTAAAACCAAAAATGCAGAACCACTATCAACTCATACCTAATGTCTAAAGCTCCAGCAACGAAATTTTAACATAGATAACTACACTCATTGTTAAACTGCCAGTTATCAAATGACTAACTAGTTGGTGAAAAGTTTCCTACACTATGAACAACCGTATGAAACTACATGGTTTGTCAATATCCCAAATCCCTTGTTGTTTGCAGCATAATGCTTAACAGCTGAAATAAAAACAGTAAGTAGACTCGTATTATTAAATTTAAGCATCTTACTGGCAGTTTTGTTAATACTAATTTAGGGAATTGCATGAATCATGTCAAAATTAGCTACACAAAATAGTTACATGAACAAACAGTTTTTTGTTAGTCTAACCTGTAAGAGCCGGGTCAGTTTACTGTCTCGGTAGGGAACATGCATGCCATCTTTTCGCTTTTTTTCGTCCCCCAAAGCACTGATGACATTGCCAAGTGCAAGAAGCCCCTTGTTAATATGAATACCTGCTCATGTAAACATAATTGATACTTTGTAACAACAACAACCAAGCCTCAATCCCAGACCTGATGAGGTCAGCCATGTGTTTGTGTGAGAGAGGGAGGGAGAGAGAATATTAGTGAGAGGAAAAGCTAGAGTATGTTAACTAAAGTTCATTACCTACCTTCTTTCAAACGAAGACCACCAGTACCAGTTCTTTTTGCTCGTTCAGATCCAGCTAGATCTACCAAATGAAGCTTTGCACAGAAATACTCTTCACCCATATCCTCATCTGGAGTGTCATTAACAGGAGAAACTGAATGGAGTTTGCGCATCTGTTCTAATGTGATTGTGAATATGGCATGCGACCGACTTTCATGCAGAAGGGAATGACGTGACATTAGATTATGAAAATACATTTCCAAGTTATAATGATGAAATAAGCCTCCACAGCATCTGCATTTATCACTTCAATATACATGTCTCTAGCAAAAAGAAGAGAACTACATTTTTGCAGCTAAAATGGAATGTAGATGGACAAAAAATACTAATTATTTTATGAACTCAGCAAACAAATATTGCCATATGATTACCAAACTCCTGACGTGAGATTTCCATTGTTTTCCGTATTTTACTTTCTTACTATACTTTTCTTTCTGAAGCCTTATCTTCCATTCAATACTTGTTTTTCTGTCAAGTACAGTTGTGGATATTTGGGAAATTTAGTTAGCTATTATATCGAAAGGATGGCCCCCAATTGCAAAGTGAAGTTTCATAGTTAATATCAACTTTTTCAAAAAGAAAAGGTAATTGATGTGTGTTTCTCAACCAAAATTCTTGATTGCTTCAATTGATAGGCATGGAAAGTTAGTCAGAAAGAAATCTTCAATTAGGCAGAATGGATCTTTTGATGTTCACGATTTACCTGGACTGGTTGTTCATATTTGTACTTCCTGTTGCCCTACTTAATGATCCTTTCTCCAAACACGCTGCCATTTCTTGTAATGTACTGACAGCTACTTCAGTTGATCCCGCTAGAGTAATTACTCCATTTGATGCTTCACGAATTTGTATTGTAGGCTTCCCAGGAACTGCAACTTTCGCAGTATGTCCATTAGCAACCACTGATTTACTCTCAGATGCCGAATCCAGCAAGTCCTTCACTTCTTCCTTTAAGATCTTCAATTTGAAAACCCAATAATTCAATGTTCAACATGGAGGAAATCATGAATTAATGAACATTCTATGACAAAACAATAGCAGCCTATCCACCAGTTGACAATTTATACACTATATATAACTGGATTTCTGTCCTCAAGTTCTTCTCGGTGTCCATGGCATCAACACAAGAAAACATATTTTAAGCTGCCACATGTTAGTCAATATCATTTTAATTTAGAATTTGATTTTTCCCTTTTCATATCACATAGTTCTTTAGAGGAAGCTTTGAAGATTAATATCTTTGTAAATACCGAACATGATGCTAGAGAACTAGCACCATTAATGGCGCACGACTCCGGGCATAACTTTAGGTCCTTAACCATCTGAGACTGACAGTTTCTCTATCAAATACCTACCTCTATGAAGGACACATGCAATTGGAATTCCGTTTGATGCTTCAGTGTTTCAATCTTGTTGAATAATGTATCCATAACTTGAGGAATCAGTCCGGTCTGGCAACCATCTTTGAAGCCAGTTCCCATAGTATATGTTTTCCCCGATCCTGTCTGCAGCAGCATGTGTATATTTATCATTATCAAACTCTAATTAGAAAACCCAGCATTCGTGAGAAATAATACGCAAGAACCGTGGCATTGTATTTAAGGTAATATTTGCAGCGGGGTAGGCATTACCTGACCATACGCAAGAACCGTGGCATTGTATCCTTGGAACAATCCATCAACAAGTGGAGCAACACATTGTTCAAACATGGCAGATGACTCTGCGCCACCATTTCCATAGACATGATCAAATGTAAATGAATGTGTCCCAATTTGCACCTAACACATCATCAAAACCCTCAACATGATTACCCTTTGTTTCTTAAAATCTCCGAACAAGGCGCATTCGACAATATAACAAATTATTAACAGAGCAAGAGAAGAGAAAAATCAATAAACAGAAAAAGAAAACGGCATGCAGTACATGTATGGCAATAAGGTAACTGGTAAGCAGATTCAGGTCATTAGTAATCAAGAAACAAGCCAAAAAAATCCTCAAAGTTTCGATTAATTTCTTAATTTAGCTCATAAAACAGCAGCAGCAGCAGCAGCAAGAAAAGATAAAGAACGTGGGAAATTAAAAAATAAAAAAGTAGAAAACTACATAGACACCTGAGGTAATCGAGGAACAACAGAAACACAATCTTTACAACCTTGAAGACGCTCGTCGGCAACAAGGGGTCGTATATGAAGCGCAACCTTAACACTACAAATCTCCGATGACGGTGTCATTTCCATAAGCAGTAAAGAAGGAGAGAGAGAGAGAGAGAGAGAGAGAGAAGACGAGGTAAATACTTTCCTTGGAAGATGAACTAATTAGTTAGAGAGAAATTAGGATGAAGAAAATGATGGAGCAGCAACAAGACAAGAGGAAGGCGGAGCAGTGAGTCGGAGCGAGCGAGCGAGTACAACAACTTACTTCGACCAATAAAAGGTCGCCTCAGCCCCCCACTGTCTGTCTGTGATGTGCTGTTTGGTGTGCGTACGTGTTACTGACGGGGGTACTCCACTGGAGATGACTGACTATTAGACGACTTGGTTCTCGAAGAAGAGTACTCCACTTTTTTCTTTTTTCTTTTTTTTCGTGTTTTCTATTTTCTTCGTTCCCAAATTACCCTTTTAAGGTTCCGCTGCTTTTCCCCAAAAAAAGGTCATACACTATACACTTCGTCATTATTCGCCACGGTTTAAATTTTGTTTTTTCAACAAAACAAATTTATATAAAAGTTTTTTTCATTTTATAGTTAAAAGAATTTTAAATAATAAAATTTATACATACTTGTAATTAAATAAAGTAATACCTACATGTGTTAATAAATAGATAAAAATTACAAGCAATAACTAAAAACAAATAATTTTGACATATTTTTTATTATGTGAAAAGACTATAATATTGACGTATTTTTTTATTAAGTAAAGAGCTAAAAGAGCTCGGAAAACTACTGTTCACGCAGACTCTAACCTACTGTGGACTCGCAATTTATCTCCCTGCTTCGCGCGAGTTTGTGTTTCCTTTTTTTTTTTTTTTTTTTTACATTGGCCTTATCTTTGTATTTTCTTTGGTCGAGGTAGACAAATGGGTGGCTGTGGCCGAAAGGTTTGCTGCGCGCTGGAAAATGCAGCGCGCAGGGTTCGAATCCTTCGGCCAGCAGATTTTGCTTTTGTTTTTCTTTTCCCTCCGTTTTTGTTCTTTGGGAGGCAACTGTCTGCAAAAGTTGTTTTCTTTTTTTTTTTTTTTTTTTTCCTCTCTATTATTTGTTTTTAACCTGCCGTTTTTTCCTTTCAAGTCGTTTTTTTTTTTTTTCCCTTTTTTTTCCTCTTTTTTTTTTCCTCTCTATTATTTGTTTTTAACCTGCCGTTTTTTCCTAAATTCACGTTCAAGTCGTTTTTTTTTCCCTTTTTTTTCCCCTTCAATTATTATTTTTTATTATTTTGTTAATTTTTTGTTTTTTATTTTCTAAAACTTGGGTATCAATGACAGTTTATGTGTGCCATGACTAATTTTCTTATCTTTTTTTCAGAAAAACTGTCGTGTTTTTTGTTTTTTCCTTCTATAATCTTGATTTTAAAAGTAACTGTATGGGAATTTCCCTTTTTTTTTAAAAAAAAAAAATGGGATATCAATGATAGTTTACGCGTGCCATGACTAATCTTCTGATCCTTTTTTTTCCCGCTTTTTTGCCTTTCGCTTATTTTTTTTCCCATTCCTGGGATGTTCTGGTCAACTTATGTGAACCACGCTTTTTCCTTTCGGAGTATATTTTTTTTTCTTACCCAACTGAGTGCACCGCAAATAATCTCTGGCCTCATTCTTTTTATGATTTTTCCCTATTTGTTTTTCCTATTTCAGCATTTTTTTATATTACGCTGCTACACTGCTGGTTACGTGGATTGCACTGTCAAATGAGAACCACTTCAACGCTTCGTGTTTAGCAATGTCACGCAGTGCGGTGCCTTATGGAAAATTACTTATTATTCTTATTACTATTAGTTTTTTTAAACTCGGGTGTCAATGACAGTTTACGTGTGCCATAACTGAACGCAGCAGAAAATCATAAGGGAATACGACCAACGTAAATCACAAGGTAATACGACCAACGTCAATATTCAATAATAAAATCTCAATAAAACTCAGTGTTTATTCAATAAAAATCATAGTTGAGTCGGCTGCAGGGTTTACATTGATACTTAAAGCTAAAACCCTAGCCTAATTCAATACAGGAAAGGAGAGAACATAAAACATTAAATTTGCCATAAATGGCAAATTTGAGATAAATACAAAATATGAAAGAACTATAGATTCTAAGAGAATATCACTTGACCAGAGTCAATTCGGACTCTTAAATCAAAAGTTATTGCAAAAACGAAACTTTCCTAAAATAGCAAAAATGACGATTTCAGGTCCGAAACGAATGAATTTGGCCAAAAAACGGTCGAGGTCAGCAGCAAAGCTACTGAGTTCTTCCGCAAACGACGAAATGCATTGACTGGGTGAGTTTCGCGTCATTCCGACTTCGACAACCTGGTTGCCGAAATTCAGTTGCCTTTGAATTTCGGGTGATCCCTCTTCAGCATGTATAATTCCGCAACCTGTTCTACATCATTTTACCGCTTTTTTGCCTTTCGCTTATTTTTTTTCCCCATTGCTGGGATGTTCTGGTCAACTTACGCGAACAACGATTTTTTCTTTCGAGGTATTTTTTTTTCCCGACTAAGCGCGCCGCGAATAATCTATGGACTCAATTTTTCCTTTGATTTTTCCCTATTTGTTTTTCCTATTTTAACATTTTTTTATATTACGCTGACTGGTTACGTGGATTGCACTGTCAAATGAGAACCACTTCAACGCTTTGTGTTTGGTCATGTTAACCAGCTCGGTTGTGAACAATGTGAGACAACTCGGTTTAACAATGTGAATCATTACGCTGCGTTTTAACAATATGGCACAGTACAATGCCTTTGAGGCTGCGTGGGTTGCACCGTCAAATGACAGTCACTTCAACGCTGCGTGTTTAGCAATGTCACGCACTGCGGTGCCTTATGGAAAATCAAATTTAGTGCTGCGTTTTAACAATGTCACACATTGCCAACTATTTGGTTTCTGTCAAGCGAAATTCAAGCTGCGTCGGTTCCACTTAAAACAGGGGAGAAAAAAGCAGTTTCGTGATATTCAATTTTATCCCATGCAATGCGTTTTAAAATTCCCACCTTCACGCAGATATGCTGTAATGTTTATAGAATTGAGGAGCTGCACTTCTGATTTGATAGAGGCCGTGTTGATTGGAACAAGGTGAGCCGAACTGTTTGTACACGTTAAACACCTCAGGCAAAGATTGAGACTGCGTGAGTTTCACTGTGAAAAAGAGGAAAAAAAAACGCTGCGTGATATACAATTTCGGGCCATGAGCTGCGTTTATTTATTTCCACATTTGAAGTATATATGCAGTGTTCTTTCTGCAATTCAGCAACTGCACGCGGCATTTCACGCGGGGCTTCACGCCCAGAATTGACAGAAGGGCTGCTTTCATTGAGACAGAGTGAAGCTCTTTTCAATTTGCACACACGCGACCACATGCGCGGCTTCTTCAATTTAATTAGAAAGTTTACACCCATTACAAATTTCAAATAAGCATTAACTTCGCCGCAGCAATATTTAATGCATGTCATTATTGATTATGGATTCTAGCAAAAAAAGAAGACCTCATCCTGAAACTAATTAATATTTTTTGTCGCTAACTACGACGCCTAAAATCCTTCGCATCTGGCACTTTAAGCCACCTCATACATTTTCATGCCACCTTTTCCAGAACTCTTTCAAAAATCTAAAATCAACGTCACCTTCTAAATTCACGTTTCTTCACATTGTTCATTCTTCCTTTTTTGCTCAGAATTCCCGTTCATCGCATTTCTCCTTCTCTTTCGTTCCACTCTCTGTTTCACATTTCTTTGGTTATTTGTTAGCTTCTCTCCGTGCGTCGAACATCTTTGCTGACAGCCATCGGCCCTTTGGTTAGTCAATTGACGGTAAGTTGTGTGTTTCTCCACAACTCTTTCTAAAATCAATGTCAACTTTTAAATTCACGTTCATCACATTGTTCATTCTTCCGTTTTTGCTCTGAATTCCCGTTCATCGCATTTCTCCTTTTCCTTTGTTCCACTGTCTGTTTCACATTTCTTTCGTTATTTGTTAGCTCCTCTGTGTGCGTCGAACATCTTTCCTCACAGCCATCGGCCCTTTGGTTAATCGATTGACGGTAAGTTCTCTTTTTTTCCCTCTGTTGCTGCATGTTATTTACATAGTTTTTTGCCTTCCATGGCTCAATATGCTTGGCCATAATTTCGTTACCAATGTCATTGTCCATGTTCAGCTTGCATTGTTGTGTGATGGGATAAAGTCCTTAGCCTTTGATTCTTCCATTTACGGTAAGTTGTTCCTTTGCCCTCTATTGTTTCATCTTCATCTTACATGCTCTGTTTGCCTTCCATCGCTCAATATACTTGGCCATGGATTAATTGACAGTATCGTTCTCCATGTTTGCCTTGCATTGTTCTGTAATGTGATGAACAAGTTTTTCTGCTCCAATACAAGTTTTGTTTTTATTCACACATCACCCAATCAAAATAATATATGTATATATATATATATAGTTAATTTAGTATTTACAGTTACCACACCATTGGAGGATGATGAAATGCTAATTAACGTTTTAAGTTAGCTAAGGAAGTTTCCAACTTGGATGTTAATGTTGTTAAGAATCTTAATAGAAGCCTATTTTATTGCAGCCTTGCACTAATTAATCATGATTTGCGCTTGCTTAGGACAGTCACCTAGGTTTCATATCAACATCCTTACAATTACTAGGTGAAAAAATATTGTAAATAAATAATTTCTGGATGCTAGCTGGTAAATTTAATAGGAATCAAGGCCTCCATCAGAAAACCTTGCTTCCGTATTTCATTCTATTTATGTTCTCATTGGTCATCCTATTGCAAAAGTTACTGCTCTTTTGATTCCTTTTAATTCATTCCCTTATTTTTTGTTTCGCTAACAATTTCATCATTGCCACTGTTGAAATATTATTTAATAGTTTTATGTTGCTGCTTTCAATTTGTAATTTTAATTGTCAATTTAGTTGTTGTTTCTGCTTCGATTTTTTATTTTATAGCTTTTTTGTTGCTTTCAAAATCAAATTCTATTTCAACACTGTGATTTTTTCATGCAGCAAATTAGTTGGTTCATATTTATTTTAATGCTTTCCATAAGGATGTTGATGTCTGCTATTTCAATTGCGGATTAGATGACTATTATGTTGCTGTTATGAACAATTTAAGTTTGATTGTCTTAATTTGTTTACAAAATTTTTCGCTCACTTTCATGTCTACTGGTTGCAATTTTTAGCTTTTAGTTACATATTTAATTACTACTTAGTTATTGATTCCTTTCTATTTGCTGTAATTATTTCTGACTTTTTTTGGCCATATTGCTGGTGTCACTTTTTCCCCGTTGCTGATTACATGACTAATTTTTTTTTTGTAAAAACATATGCGCTTCACTGTTGATGCATTTGAGGTTTAAATTTATTTTCAATTCCTTATTTTTATTACTTATTTGTAAATAGTTTGTTAGGCTGGAAATCAATTATGGTTAAAGTGTTTTGAAATTTTTCTCCTGCTGATTCTTCTTTCGATTTATTTTGTTTCTTCAGTTTCTAATTTTAATTGTCCATTTAATTGCTGTTTTGCTGTTGATACCTTTGAAGTTCATGAAGTTTATTTTCAGTTTCCTATTTCACTTACTTATTTAATAGTTGGTTTGTTGCGTTGAAGATTAATATCAGCTAAAGAGTTCTGAATTTTTTTCCCACTGATTGTTCTTTTGGTTTATGTTGCTGTTTCAGTTTCCAATCTTAATTGTCGATTTAATTACTGTTTTGCTCTTGGTACCTTTGAGGTTGAAATTTTTAGCTTTTAGTTACATATTTAATTACTACTTAGTTATTGATTCCTTTCTATTTGCTGTAATTATTTCTGACTTTTTTTGGCCATTTTGCTGGTGTCACTTTTTCCCCGTTGCTGATTACATGACTAATTTTTTTTTTGTAAAAACATATGCGCTTCACTGTTGATGCATTTGAGGTTTAAATTTATTTTCAATTCCTTATTTTTATTACTTATTTGTAAATAGTTTGTTAGGCTGGAAATCAATTATGGTTAAAGTGTTTTGAAATTTTTCTCCTGCTGATTCTTCTTTCGATTTATTTTGTTTCTTCAGTTTCTAATTTTAATTGTCCATTTAATTGTTGTTTTGCTGTTGATGCCTTTGAAGTTCATGAAGTTTATTTTCAGTTTTCTATTTCACTTACTTATTTAATAGTTGGTTTGTTGCGTTGAAGATTAATATCAGCTAAAGAGTTCTGAATTTTTTTCCCACTGATTGTTCTTTTGGTTTATGTTGCTGTTTCAGTTTCCAATCTTAATTGTCGATTTAATTACTGTTTTGCTCTTGGTACCTTTGAGGTTGAAATTTTTAGCTTTTAGTTACATATTTAATTACTACTTAGTTATTGATTCCTTTCTATTTGCTGTAATTATTTCTGACTTTTTTTGGCCATATTGCTGGTGTCACTTTTTCCCCGTTGCTGATTACATGACTAATTTTTTTTTTGTAAAAACATATGCGCTTCACTGTTGATGCATTTGAGGTTTAAATTTATTTTCAATTCCTTATTTTTATTACTTATTTGTAAATAGTTTGTTAGGCTGGAAATCAATTATGGTTAAAGTGTTTTGAAATTTTTCTCCTGCTGATTCTTCTTTCGATTTATTTTGTTTCTTCAGTTTCTAATTTTAATTGTCCATTTAATTGCTGTTTTGCTGTTGATACCTTTGAAGTTCATGAAGTTTATTTTCAGTTTCCTATTTCACTTACTTATTTAATAGTTGGTTTGTTGCGTTGAAGATTAATATCAGCTAAAGAGTTCTGAATTTTTTTCCCACTGATTGTTCTTTTGGTTTATGTTGCTGTTTCAGTTTCCAATCTTAATTGTCGATTTAATTACTGTTTTGCTCTTGGTACCTTTGAGGTTGAAATTTTTAGCTTTTAGTTACATATTTAATTACTACTTAGTTATTGATTCCTTTCTATTTGCTGTAATTATTTCTGACTTTTTTTGGCCATTTTGCTGGTGTCACTTTTTCCCCGTTGCTGATTACATGACTAATTTTTTTTTTGTAAAAACATATGCGCTTCACTGTTGATGCATTTGAGGTTTAAATTTATTTTCAATTCCTTATTTTTATTACTTATTTGTAAATAGTTTGTTAGGCTGGAAATCAATTATGGTTAAAGTGTTTTGAAATTTTTCTCCTGCTGATTCTTCTTTCGATTTATTTTGTTTCTTCAGTTTCTAATTTTAATTGTCCATTTAATTGTTGTTTTGCTGTTGATGCCTTTGAAGTTCATGAAGTTTATTTTCAGTTTTCTATTTCACTTACTTATTTAATAGTTGGTTTGTTGCGTTGAAGATTAATATCAGCTAAAGAGTTCTGAATTTTTTTCCCACTGATTGTTCTTTTGGTTTATGTTGCTGTTTCAGTTTCCAATCTTAATTGTCGATTTAATTACTGTTTTGCTCTTGGCACCTTTGAGGTTGAAATTTTTAGCTTTTAGTTACATATTTAATTACTACTTAGTTATTGATTCCTTTCTATTTGCTGTAATTATTTCTGACTTTTTTTGGCCATATTGCTGGTGTCACTTTTTCCCCGTTGCTGATTACATGACTAATTTTTTTTTTGTAAAAACATATGCGCTTCACTGTTGATGCATTTGAGGTTTAAATTTATTTTCAATTCCTTATTTTTATTACTTATTTGTAAATAGTTTGTTAGGCTGGAAATCAATTATGGTTAAAGTGTTTTGAAATTTTTCTCCTGCTGATTCTTCTTTCGATTTATTTTGTTTCTTCAGTTTCTAATTTTAATTGTCCATTTAATTGCTGTTTTGCTGTTGATACCTTTGAAGTTCATGAAGTTTATTTTCAGTTTCCTATTTCACTTACTTATTTAATAGTTGGTTTGTTGCGTTGAAGATTAATATCAGCTAAAGAGTTCTGAATTTTTTTCCCACTGATTGTTCTTTTGGTTTATGTTGCTGTTTCAGTTTCCAATCTTAATTGTCGATTTAATTACTGTTTTGCTCTTGGTACCTTTGAGGTTGAAATTTTTAGCTTTTAGTTACATATTTAATTACTACTTAGTTATTGATTCCTTTCTATTTGCTGTAATTATTTCTGACTTTTTTTGGCCATTTTGCTGGTGTCACTTTTTCCCCGTTGCTGATTACATGACTAATTTTTTTTTTGTAAAAACATATGCGCTTCACTGTTGATGCATTTGAGGTTTAAATTTATTTTCAATTCCTTATTTTTATTACTTATTTGTAAATAGTTTGTTAGGCTGGAAATCAATTATGGTTAAAGTGTTTTGAAATTTTTCTCCTGCTGATTCTTCTTTCGATTTATTTTGTTTCTTCAGTTTCTAATTTTAATTGTCCATTTAATTGTTGTTTTGCTGTTGATGCCTTTGAAGTTCATGAAGTTTATTTTCAGTTTTCTATTTCACTTACTTATTTAATAGTTGGTTTGTTGCGTTGAAGATTAATATCAGCTAAAGAGTTCTGAATTTTTTTCCCACTGATTGTTCTTTTGGTTTATGTTGCTGTTTCAGTTTCCAATCTTAATTGTCGATTTAATTACTGTTTTGCTCTTGGTACCTTTGAGGTTGAAATTTTTAGCTTTTAGTTACATATTTAATTACTACTTAGTTATTGATTCCTTTCTATTTGCTGTAATTATTTCTGACTTTTTTTGGCCATATTGCTGGTGTCACTTTTTCCCCGTTGCTGATTACATGACTAATTTTTTTTTTGTAAAAACATATGCGCTTCACTGTTGATGCATTTGAGGTTTAAATTTATTTTCAATTCCTTATTTTTATTACTTATTTGTAAATAGTTTGTTAGGCTGGAAATCAATTATGGTTAAAGTGTTTTGAAATTTTTCTCCTGCTGATTCTTCTTTCGATTTATTTTGTTTCTTCAGTTTCTAATTTTAATTGTCCATTTAATTGCTGTTTTGCTGTTGATACCTTTGAAATTCATGAAGTTTATTTTCAGTTTCCTATTTCACTTACTTATTTAATAGTTGGTTTGTTGCGTTGAAGATTAATATCAGCTAAAGAGTTCTGAATTTTTTTCCCACTGATTGTTCTTTTGGTTTATGTTGCTGTTTCAGTTTTCAATCTTAATTGTCGATTTAATTACTGTTTTGCTCTTGGTACCTTTGAGGTTGAAATTTTTAGCTTTTAGTTTCTTCATTCAATTATTTATTTGATAGTTGATTTGTTAGGTTGAAGATCAATTTCAGTTAAAGTGTTCTAAAATTTATTCTCGCTAATTGTTCTTTCAATTGATGTTGTTACTTCAGTTTTTAATTTTAATTGTCAACTTAATTGCTGTTTTACTCTTGATACCGTTGAAGTTGAGCTTTATTTTTTATTTCTTATTTCAACTACTTATTTAATATTTAGTTTGTTAGACTGGGGATCATTTTTCATTAAAGTTTTTTGCATTTTTTTTGCTGTTTATTGTTCTTTAGATTTGTATTGCTGCTTCAATTTCTGATTTTAATTATCGATTTAATTGCTGTTTCGCTCTTGATACCTTTAAGGTTGAAGTTTATTTTCAATTTCTTATTTCAATTACTTATTTGATAGTTCGTTTGTTACTTTGAAGATCAATTTTGCCTAAAAAGTTCTGGAATTTTTTCCCACTGATTGTGCTTTTGGTTTATGTTGCTGCTTTATTTTTGATTTCTTATTTCAGCTACTTATTTGATATTTAGTTTGTTAGACTGGGGATCATTTTTCATTAAAGTTTTTTGCATTTTTTTTGCCGCTTATTGTTCTTTAGATTTGTATTGCTGCTTCAATTTCTGATTTTAATTATCGATTTAATTGTTGTTTCGCTCTTGATACCTTTAAGGTTGAAATTTATTTTCAATTTCTTATTTCAATTACTTATTTGATAGTTCGTTTGTTACTTTGAAGATCAATTTTGCCTAAAAAGTTCTGGAATTTTTTCCCACTGATTGTGCTTTTGGTTTATGTTGCTGCTTTAGTTTCTAATCTTAATTTCAATTACTTATTTGATAGTTCGTTTGTTACTTTGAAGATCAATTTTGCCTAAAAAGTTCTGGAATTTTTTCCCACTGATTGTGCTTTTGGTTTATGTTGCTGCTTTAGTTTCTAATCTTAATTGTCCATTGATTTGTTTTTTTCCTCTTGATACCTTTGAAGTTGAAGTTTATTTTCAATTTCTTCTTTCAATTATTTATTTGATAGCTATTTGTTAAGCTAAAGATCAATTTGAGTTAAAGTTATTTGAAATTTATTCCCACTAATTACTTTCAATTTCTAATTTAAATTACAAGTTACATTGTTGTTTATTTGCTTTAATTGTCATTTTATTTGCCTTTTTTACTCTTGCTACCTTTCGGATTGAAGGTCATTTTCAATTTCTTATTTCAATTACTTATTTAATAGTTGATTTATTAGGTTAAAGATCAATTTCGGTTAAAGTGTTCTAAATTTTTTTCCGCCTAATAGTTTTTCCAATTTATGTTGTTGCTTTCAGTTTCTAATTTAAATTACAAGTTATACTACAATGTTTATTGTTAATGCTTTTGAAGTTGCTTTAATTGTGTCAGATTTGTTTGTGCGATGGATGTTAATTTGAATTTATATTAGTATATTTAGTGTTTTCATGTTAGATTATTTTGTTCTTATTGCCTTTAAATTTGCTTTAATTGTGTTAGATTCGTTCCTGCAATTGATGTTTGTTTCATTTCAAATTGCCATTTTAAGTTTCTGCTTCGATTTTTTATTTTATACCTGTTTTATTGATTTGCAGGACAAATTCTATTTCGACACTATGATTTTTTCATGCAAACAATTTGTTGGTTCATATTAATTTTGATGCTTTCCATAAGGATGTTCATATTTGCTATTTCAATTGCTAATTGGATTACTCTTTTGTTGCTGTTACGAACAATTTAAGTTCGATTATCTTAATTTGTTTAAAAAAATTGTCAATCGCTTTGATGTCTACTGGTTGCAATTTTGAGCTTTTAGTTACATATTTAATGACTACTTTGTTATTGATTCCTTTCCATTTGCTGTAATTATTTGTAATGTTTTTTTGCATATTGTTGTTGTCATTTTTTACCCATTACTTATTACATGGCTAATTTTTTAAGTTTAGAAGCATATTCGCTTTAGTTGTGTTTAAAAAAAAGGCTTACAAATTTATTCATCAATTTTATGTTACTGCTTTTAATTTCTGATTTTAATTATCAATTAGATTGCTATTTAACTATTGATACCTTTGGAGTTGAGGTTTATTTTAAGTTTGTTATTTCAATTACTAATTTTATTGCTAATTTCTTAAGTCCAAGATCAATTCTGGTCTAAATATTCTATTTTTTTTAGGCATTAATTATTCTTTCAATTTTTGTTGCTGCTTTCAGTTTGTGATTTGCATTATCAATTATTATTTTTTTCATTATTGATGCCTTTGAGGTTGCTTTGATTCTGTTATATTTGTTTATACAATGGATATTAATTAGAGTTTACATTATTATTTTTAGTTTGTCGTTCAATTTTTTATTGCGTTTTGACTTTATTGGTTCATGCAACAATTTCTTTTTCAGTTCTTCCTAATTTCGTTTTTTCTTGCTGGTTTGATTTTTCATTTGCATTTGTTGCCTAAATTAGTATTTTGTTATATTGTTATCCATTTTCACATTTTCCCTGCATAATTATCTTGCGGTGTGCACATTTTCATATATTACGAATTGAATTTTAATTTGATGTCCATTGCTCTATCATGTGGTGAACAAGTTTTGTTGCCTTAATACAATTACTGACTCTGTCTTACCCTATTTTGTGTGTTGTTTTTCATTTTCTGTTCAATCTATGTTCTAAATAGTCATCCAATATTGCAATTGCTGTACTTCTATTCATGCCTTTTCATTAGTTTTCCTCTTTTTTTTCAACAGATTATTCCATCATTGAAACCACTGCGGTCAAGCTGCTACTTCGTTATCGTTAAGGTTTGCTCAATTTCCTTTTTTAGTATCTTTCCAAAATTTTAAATTCATACATTGATACAGTTTTTTCTCTATATCTTATTAAATTATCAGCTACAGTTCATTTTGCCCTGTTCAAGTTACTTGGTGCGATCAAATTTTCCTATCATTGATTTCCTGGTATGTCTTAGGCTTTATTATATGTACCTTCAATATCTGCATTCCTTTTGCTTTAATATGTTTTATTCTTGCCTTCCAATATTTTTCTAAGCTTTGCTACTCCGTTAAATATATTAGTTGCTTCAACTTTGTTATCTTTTGCTGCAATTTTTTTTTTGCCACCCATTCTTTGTCAATTTTTTCATTTGCTGTTAGCTTCCAATAATTTATTCCTGCAAATTGCCTGCAATTATTATAAACCGCTTTAACATTCTCAAATAGAGGTGTATCAATTGTTCCAAAATTTTTATAATTTGAATTATGTTAATTAGTTCTAATGTCCATTTCATATTAATTTTTTTCGCAATATTTTATCCCTCCAGTTTCAATACATACACTAATGAGTAGCAAACGACAACGCTTGCAAGGATCACGTATATTTTCCAATGAAGAAGATTGTTCATTTGACACGCCACAACCAGAGAATGAAGCTCCTTCATACTCATTTGGTGTGCCAACACAATCTTCAAGGTTTAACCCGAATTATAATCCTTTCCCCGCTAATACTCAAAGCTTTCCATTATATCACGGCGAGGCTTCTTCCTCTAATGCGTCACTATCCCCTCAGAATCAGCATAATCATTGCTTGCCTTCTATAACAAGCAATCAATCTTGCACATCAAATTCATCGTCTCTATTATCTGGTCAACATCATGTTGCATCAGAGTCAACCTCTTACAATCATGATCTTAGATCTTCTATCAATGACCACCTACCAACTGGGCAGGCTTCATATCAAAGAAAAAGAGGAAGTTCGTTCAATATTTATTTTTCTTATTTTTAATATGTCTATAAATTATATTCCGATGTATTTATACCCGCATTTCACACAAGATTTTCATGCCCAGGAATTCCGCTTCATTACATTGACTTTGGGGATAAAACATTCAAGTGTTGTCATTGCAAGGCACTTTTTTGGGTCAGTGAGCGTCTCGCAAGTTCAAGCCAGCGCAATCCGAGATTCTCTCTTTGTTGTCTTGGTGGAAAAATTAATCTTCCGCGACCACCACCAACACCTCATCCTCTTGATGACTTGCTGAATAATGTATTGGGTCAGAAATCCAAAATGTTCCGCAAGAGTATTCGTGCCTACAACTCCATGTTTGCTTTTACATCTATGGGAGCAAATATTGATCAATCAGTTAATCGTCAGTCTGGCCCGTATGTATTTAAGATCAATGGCCATTGTCATCATCTTATGGGGTCTCTGTTACCTGCTAATGAAAATTCTCCAAAATTTGCACAACTTTATATTTATGATGTAACAAATGAAGTTTCAAATCGGATGTCGCAATTTCCGCATTCAACCTCTGATTCATGTTTAGATGAAACTATTGTTACTGAAATTATTGAAATGCTTGCCTCAACTAATTGTCTGGTTAGCTTATTTCGTCAAGCGTCGCAAAAACTCTCAGAACCTGGCAATCCTGGATATAAACTACAGTTACTGTCTAAAAGAGCAAATGACACCGGACAATATAATGATGTAGCTTCAGATGATATTGGTGGCTTAATTGTTGGCGATATTGGTGATTGTCGGTCCGAACGAGATATAATTATCGAAAGTTGTTCAAACACTTTACAAAGAATCTCTAAGCTGCATCCAAAGTTTATGGCCTTGCAATATCCTCTTCTATTTCCATTTGGTGAAGACGGTTATCGCACTAATATTGGCTTTGCAAATCATGGCAATCATATCTCCGGGAAACGTCAACGAGTCCCCATGAGAGCTTTCTATGCTTATCTTATTCAAGAAAGGGAATATGGTGAAGACACTCTTATAAAAGGTGGTCGTCTATACCAACAATTTTTAGTTGATGCTTTCGCAACTATTGAAGAAGATAGGCTTGACTACATCAGAATGAATCAAGATGATCTCCGGTCTGAGCTATATCATAATATTAATGAAGCTGTGCTTAAAGGAGATGCACAAGGATCGTCAACTGGAAAAATTATCCTTCCGTCTTCTTTAACTGGAAGCCCGCGATATATGATTAATAATTACCAAGATGCCATGGCAATTTGCAGAGCTTATGGAAATCCGGATCTTTTCATTACATTCACATGCAACACAAATTGGCCTGAAATCCAGCGAGAACTCAATAAAAGCAAGGCTTACAAGCCTGAAGACAAACCTGATATTATTACACGAGTTTTTAGAACAAAACTCCTTGATATGTTAAAATTCATCAAATCTGGTGCCCCTTTTGGCAAAACAATTGCTGGTAATGCAAGCATCACAACTTTTTTCTTGCATGATGTCATTTGTAAAATAAACTAATTCTGTTCAACAATTTTGTAGATGTTCATGCCATAGAGTTCCAAAAAAGAGGCCTTCCGCATACACATATCTTGGTTTGGCTAGCCTCAGATTTCAAATTCAGGACTTCTGGTGATATTGACTCAATTGTCTCGGCAGAGATACCAGACAAAAACATCGATCCTTTGTGTCATGAAATTGTCTCTAAATTCATGATACATGGACCATGCGGTGTTGCAAGACCAAGCGCACAATGCATGTCAGGAGATGTTTGTGCAAAGTCGTTTCCAAAAAAATTTAGAAGCTCAACCACCTTAGATGAAAATGGATTTGTCTACTATAGAAGGCGTGAATTCCGTGATAATTTTGTGCTCAAAAATGGGATTATGTTGTTCAATGACTATGTTGTCCCCTACAACAAAGAGCTTTTGATGCGTTATAATGCCCATATAAATGTTGAGATATGCTGCCAATCAATGCTTATCAAGTATTTATTCAAATATGTCAGCAAAAGCCCTGACAGATGCCGTGCTGTAATACAACATGACAGAAATGACGAAATACAAGCATATCTTAATTGTCGATTCATCTGTCCTTATGAAGCTGTTTGGCGTATTTTTCAGTTTCCAATTCATTCAAGATATCCTCCAGTTGAAAGGCTTCAGATTCATCTTCCTTTTCAGCAAAATATTGTTTTCTCAGGCAGGCAGTCTCTTCAATCTGTTCTTAGAAGACCGGGTATCAGGCAAACAATGCTTACAGAATGGTTTGAATGCAACAAACAATTTTCTGGTGCACGGGAGCTATATTACTCTGAATTTCCAAATAAATATGTCTGGGATTCTAGGCAAAAGGAATGGACTATGAGGTCTAAAGGGATAAGCCTTGGGCGTATACCATATGTGCACCCTGCTGCCGGAGAACTTTATTTCTTAAGATTGCTGTTAAACCATATTAAAGGACCAACTAGCTTTGAAGATTTAAAAAATATTCACGGAACTGTTTATCCAACATTTCAGCTTGCCTGCAAAGCACATGGCCTTTTAGGAGATGATACAGAATGGTCTGAAGCTTTCTTTGAAGCAATTGCAACTGCATCGTCACCACAACTTAGACAACTTTTTGTTGGTATTATATTATTCTGTCAGGTTGCTGACCCTTTAATCCTATTCAACCAGTTTTGGCACTCAATGCATGATGACATCCTCTACAAGTTAAGACTATCTTTTAGAATGCCAAACCTTATTCTGGCTGATGATGAGCTGAGAAATTATGTCTTATATGAGCTTGAGCAACTTTTTAATGCTTCTGCAACAACGCTCCAAGATCATAACTTGCCCATGCCTAATGGGCAACTCCTTAAAGAAATTGCAAACAAGCTTCTAAGAGAAGAGCTTAATTATGATTTGGCTGAACTTCGAAGTCAACATTCCTGCAATTTTGCTTCTCTCAACCATGGCCAAAGAGTTATATATGATTCAATTATTACAGCCATCTTTGCTAAAAAGCAAGCTCTAATATTTGTGCATGGTCATGGAGGAACTGGCAAAACTTTTTTATGGCACACAATTATAAATCGTGTCAGATCTGAGTCCTTAATTGTCCTTGCAGTAGCATCATCTGGTATTGCATCTCTTCTTCTTCCAAATGGTCGCACTGCCCATTCAAGATTCAAAATCCCACTTTCTATTGATGAATCATCAACATGTGCCATTAAAAAAAACACACATCTTTCCAACCTTCTTCAAAAAACCTCTCTTATAGTTTGGGATGAGGCACCAATGATTAACAGATGTTGTTTTGAAGCTCTTGATCGTTCACTGCGTGATATTCTTTCAGAAGATGGGAACGACAACAAATATCTCCCCTTTGGTGGGAAAACCATTTTACTTGGTGGTGATTTTCGACAAATATTGCCAGTTATTCCCGGTGGAACAAAAGAGCAAATAATTAATGCTTCTTTAACCAGCTCAAGTTTATGGCCCAAATTTACTGTATTCACTCTTACAGAGAACATGCGTCTCTCTACAGATGGTCTAACTTTAGAAGAAAAGGCTGAAATTCGAGAGTTCTCTGAATGGATTCTAAATGTTGGTGATGGTCAAATTTCTGATCTGCCTTCTCTTGACGAAGCTGATGATTCTTTTGTCACTATTCCTTTCGATCTTCTCCTTGCAACTTCATGTGATCCAATTTCAACAATTGTTTCAACAATTTATCCAAATATTTGTAATGTTCAAGTTGACCCTGGCTATTTCAGAGAAAGAGCTATAGTCACAACAAAAAACACAACAGTTGCTGAAATTAATGATTTTGTACTTCGCATCACACCTGGAGAAAAACACCTATTTCTTAGCGTTGATTCTATTTCAACATCTTCAACGGAGAGTGATGAAGCAGACTCATTATATCCCATTGAATACATAAATCAATTGGAATTCAATGGGGTCCCATCTCATGAACTTGCACTCAAAGTTGGGACACCAGTGATGCTACTTAGAAATATCAGCCCATCTATAGGTCTATGCAATGGGACCAGACTTATCATTACACAGCTTTCGTCAAAAGTCATTCAAGCACAAATAATTACTGGATCTCACATTGGCAATCAAGTGTTCATACCAAGAATCATCTTCCCAATCAATGAAATCAGATGTCCTTTTACAATCAAAAGACGTCAATTTCCTTTAAGGCCATGTTACGCTATGACAATAAATAAAAGTCAAGGGCAATCTTTAAAAATTGTCGGTGTTTTTCTAAAACACCAAGTTTTCACCCATGGTCAGCTTTATGTCGCTCTCTCAAGAGTCACTTCCAGAAAAGGCTTAAAGATTATTTCATGTGACAATGAAGGGCATTCTTCTACTTATGCAAAAAATATCGTCTACAAAGACATTATAGGCACTCTTCCTAGAGGTTTTTCTTCTTCTTTTTTCAGTGCTTCCCAAAGTAAATTATCTATCATTGTTTAGTCATCAATATTTTATAGATCACAACCATTGCGCTTGACCTCTTCACATGATTAGTTTTCCCTTCAATATCAAACAATAAAAAACAATCATTGTTTCCTCATCAATATTTTGCTGATTCTCAGCATTAATCTTCGGTTACATGATTGCTTATGTTGTTCAGTTTATATATTGCAATGTTCATCAACCTTATTAATTATTTAGTGAGATTTTCATCAACCTTATATATACTTCTAATAGTTTATATTTGTTTATCTATTATAAGTTACATTTCTTTACTCATTTATAACTGTTAATTCTTATATTCTACTGTTTATATCTTTGCTCTCAGGGTGATGGCGCTGTTAATCCAAAACATAAAAAAGTACAACTTCTACCAGTCATTACGTGCAAGGGTTTGTCGTGTTTGGATCCCAACACTCAATGGTCAAAATAGCAGTTTCAATTGCCTTTTCGTTGATGCTACAGTAAGCTTATACTTGACGCCCTTTCTTTATCATCTGTTTCACCTTCACTCTTACATTTTGTTATAGAAAAACTATAAGTTATTCAAAAATATCCATGAAAATTTCAATTCCAATTTTTTTTTTTAATGTTTTCAATTTCATTAACAATAGATTTCACTTTGATATAACAGCATAACGCAATCCAGGCCTCTGCCAAAGGCAAAAACATACAAGCATTTACTGCTTCAATTATTGAAGGTGATTATTATGAAGTCTGTGGATTTTACACCTTTGAGAACAGATATACAAATTCTGTTGTTGCCCACGAAGCAGTTATTGATCTTAAGTCTGACACCAAAGTTGCAAGAATTGATCCAATCACACCCCCCATACCGCGCCATTACTTTCACTTCATCGACTTTGCACACCTTATGACTACAGGAAAACAATCAGGGGTGCTCACAGGTTTTATCACAAACTAGCATTCTTCATGTGTTTTTATTGTTCTGTTACATTCCTTTTCACCACTAACCTTCTCTCCATACATTAGATGTGCTTGGTCGATTAAAAGCCAGTCAACCGCTTGAACGAATTATGGTTCGGGGTCAAAATATGACAGACAAAAGAGAATTTATCATTGAAAATATAAGGTTAAATATCTTAATCTCATAGCTTTACTAGCTTAATGCTTTCTTTTTTAAAACTCATGATTTTATACAGGGGTGAGGAGCTCCGGGTTACTCTTTGGGGTGATGTTGCAAAGGCCTTTAATGATTCTGATCTAAACAATCAATCAAGTCCAGTAATAATTGTCTTTGCTGCCTTTCGAATTACTGAGTTCAAAGGTTTTTATTTCCAACCATCACCCTTTAATTTCTAATAATTCAATCATTCATTAATCTTAATACCTTTATACAGTTTCTGACTTATTAAACTCAATATCAAATAATTCCAATATATACACTCTCTTTTTTCTCCCAGGGAAACCAAATCTCGCCAGCACTGTTGCTTCCTTATGGTATGTCAACCCAGAAATCAAAGAAATTCTTCCCTACAAACATTAGTAAGCTTTCTATTTCTATGTTTATCTTTATACAATAATACGTTTTCAAAGCTATTTATAACAAACATCTTTCATGATAAGCTATAAGGATATTCCCGTCGAGGTGCATCAACTCCCTCCTACAACAAACACTTTAACCATTGATCAACAACTGAAAGAGAATAGAAAGACAATCAAGGAAATCCTTTGTATGGATCCATACCGATACAAAGTATGTGAACAATTATTTTAACTTCTCATTTTACACATTAGCCTTACTTTGATTTCCTTTCAACAATTCAAAAATAAATGTTAGTTTATTTATTATTCCACAAAATACAGAATGAAAGATTTACATGTAAGGCGTCAATAGCTGACTATGACCTGCATCGAGGATGGTGGTATCATAGCTGCCCAATATGCACAAAATCAATATCTGACAAAGGCACAGGTTTTAAATGTATTGAACACAATGAAGTCACACCGATTCCATGGTGAGCAAAAATTTTACATTACTTTTAATATCAATAGCTACATTATACATGTTTTTCACATCCTTTACATTGCATCTCATATTTAATTATCTCATTCCTGACATTTTCTTAGGTTTCGGGTTGATTGTATTGTGACTGACGGAACTGATGTTACAACATTTCTGATGGTCGGAAAAACTGCTGAAAATTTTTTTGGCTCCTCTGCCCACAATTATGTCTATGATAAAGGGTTCATCGATTCCATTCCAACTCCTATGATAGACAAATTACAGAAACCCAAGATTTTTCAGCTGCGATTCGGAACTTTTCGCTCAGTTATGAATCGGTGCGACATCATTGTTGCCAATGTTTTTGATGACATTATAGAAGTTCAATCTCCACAGCAGCATGCTGAACCAGAACTTCATGGTCTTAATGTTCGTTTGACAGAACAACATTCTGCGTCTTCCTCTAAAGAACCACTGCTGTTAGATCCAATAACTCCAACTCCTATTCCACCATCTAGAGCTGACGTAAATACTCCTCCACAATCACAAACTGTCAGACAGCTACTATTTGAAAATGAAACACCTCTGCACAGGTAACATGTTTCTTTCTCTCTTTATAACTTTTACCTTCAAATTTTAACAACATTACTTATATATATTTGCTTTGTCAATACTAAATTCACAATATACTGGTCTTTTTTAAATTCACAGCTCTACAACAAATACTGCAGCCGAACCTCCAAGCGTCATCCCATTGCTCGATCCCAGTCCATCAACCATGTCTAAGGAAGATGACCCACCAGCAAAACGTCACTGCCCATCAAAATCACATGATGATTAGGTTCGTTCAACTTACTCTTTACTTATGCCATCTCACAAACTATATTTTACTTTTCAATGCCTTTTCATCTCACACACAAACAAATTATGCTATATACTGTTTCATGCACCATCGCTTCCAACTTCTCTACCAGACACTTCAGATACACGGACCTTGCAATCTTCATTCTAGCATTTATTATAAGTTTCATGCAAACCAACAAACAACTTTCTGCATAGAAAGTTTAAAAAAAAAATTGCATGCTTTTGCATAATAAAATAAGAAGAATATGTACAAGAAAGGCTGATTAATTTTATACAAGGAAAAAAATGGAGGTATATTTGCATGTGTCCAATAACATGAATAAATTCTCTCATTCAGTTGCTACAAATAGAATAAAATCTGAAAAACATGAATAAAATAAAAAAACGCTCATTAATCAAAAAAAATAGTTTTTGAGCATATATCTAACCGTAAATCAAATATACTTTCACCTTCCAAGGTTTCTGTCTGGAGCAGGTTTTCAGCAACTTCTTCGGTTTTCATGTTCAATTGAGCTTCCAGTTTAGATTTCTCACATCGTAGGGAGTCCAATTCCTTTTGCAAATTATTAATTCGGTTCTTTAACCCATTGGCTTAAGCTGATGCTTCCTTCGGTAAGCAATTGCTCTCAATTCGTTTGGAGAATTGATAACTGTCAAAAAACAGAGGCTGGTAAACAATTGCTCTCAATTCATTACTTTCCCTATCTATAAATAAACTGCCCATCACTCTTCCCGTGTCCAGTTGACATTTAATCAATAGCACTATGAGTAGCTGCAACTGGCTTTCAATTCGGGGATATAATATCTTCTTTACTGTCTTATGTTTATGTTGGTGTAAAATAAAAAATAAGGATTGATTGCATTATTCCGGATTCAATAGCTGCAGCAGGGGAGCAGTGAAGTAGTTCAAATTGCTTCAAATTATCCCTTGAAATGCAACGTCCAGTTTACATTGGCTTAAAAAATAATATCTATTTAGTTATCCCTTGAAGTTATCACTCAAACTTCTTAGTTCCTGCTTATTGTCCAATTTACATTTAATTTGAAAAATAAACTGGCCAACTGGGTTAAACATTGGTTTGCATATACATTTAAGTTTGGGATTCTCAACGGAAGCTCATTATTATTGCCGTGTTACAAACTGTATTGCCTACACTTCAAATACACAGACCTTGCAATCTTGGTTCTAGCATTTATTATAAATTTTGTGCAAACCAAGAAACAACTTTCTGCATAGAAAAAATCAGAAAAATCTCACATGCCTATTCCAAGAAGATGACAGGTATGAATTCTCAAATCCTATCAAAAAAACAGAGGTGCATTCAACTCCACATTAGTGCTGCAGCTATGCCAGTTATTCTAATAAATTGTAGATACATGCTGTCATAAATATATTGTGCTTATAAATAAATGCTTACCGAAGTGGAATTCTGTTATCTTTGAAGATTACTCTTTAAGCTGGTGGCTGCCTGAAACACTGCTTTGCATGTACATTTGAGTTTGTATGTGATGTATTATTCTGTTTCTTGATTGTTGTTTTGGGGATTCACTTCAATAACTCCCGTCTTCAGAGGTCTTCGTTCCCATCCCCTTCTGGTTTAATGCAGACTATCTATTTACCACCTGGTTTGAGTCTTTTTGGATGCAATTGTCTGATCCTAGGTCAGGTCAAATAGAGCATTATGAGAATTTAAAATTATAGCCAACGAAAGATGTGAAATTTCACACCAAATTAAGTTAGGATAATGAAGCTTAGGAGAAACCTATATCGGACCAGGTATTAGGAAAAAACCCCTATTTAGCGACATTGCAGATGAAGAAATTTCGTAAGTAGTGGTTTGCTTTATTGCGTTTTCTTAAGTTAGCCTTCAATTGATGCTTTAACAAGGAGAATGACTAATAGCTGCTGCTAAGCCTTTCAACGTGAACTACAAGGCTATATATTTACAGTATTTATAGCATTGATTCCAGGGAATTAAAAAGGAAACTCCATGACAATCATAAAAACACTCTTTATTTCACAAAATCTTCTCTTTAATTGTAAGGATCTGTCGTTAATTGGAAATAAAATCCAATTGATTTGCTGTACTAACTCCATTTCTGCTAAATTGAAACTTTGCGCAGGTCGAACAAGACGGACAAGAAAAATACGCGGAGGTGCCAGAAGTAAATGCCATCACAATCTTAATTATGGTTCTCTGATTTTCATCTCCCAACAAGCTTTGTCTCTTCTAATTTTGCATGCCTGCTTGCATTGTTTGAAGATATCTATCCTCTCTAAAAAAACAATGCTACCTTTTGGAATTGTGATGGCATCATTTTGTTATTATAACTTAACATGTAAATTTTGTTATGCTTTAGACTCTAAAACTGGTTGGCTAATCTGTTTACTTTTTTACATGTAAATATAAACGATGTAATAGTTTAGCCAATTTAATCATATAACAGTTTCATCGCATAACATCTACATCTATACACTTTCGACATGATTGTTCTAAAAAAAACAACCGATTAATAATTTCATTTATTATAATTCAATTGAAATGAAAAATTATTCCTTCATATATATTTGAAAGCTTCCTTTATTGCAAGAAATTTTTTGTACCAAGGCGTGTCCATATCTTTCCATTTCAGTACTCTGTACAATAAACACGCTTCATTTCCATAAATATGTTATTTTCTTCCATAAACATGTATATGCAGCATGTACTTTGATTTCTTTGCATACCCATCTTACTGTAAGCCAGTACAGAACTACACTCCTTCTTCGCAACACACCCCTCCAAAAAAAACACCGTCTCGCGCTCACTTAGAGTGCTCCGCCATGGATGACAACTTTCTATCTGAGGAAATGAAGAACCTCCTGCTGCACGTTTTAATGATTTTTTTCCCCCTTGCAAAACTGCCATTTCGCATTCGAATTGATCCAGTTGATATTTAAATATTCAATCAGTACATTTATAATTCATAAAATCTACCACAGACACGTTTTTTACCCATAAAAAACTTATTCAATTTTTCTATTACCACAACTCTCTTAATGACATCTGTTAGAAATATTTTTTTTCCTTTGTAAGTAACTAATTGTAAAATTCATTATTCATATTATTATATAAAAACAAAATCTATGATCATAAATACAATTCATACATATATACAATTCATTTTAAAAAAAATCACTCTACAAAAACAAGTGTCATATTTATATAACAACCAATTTACAGCAACTAAAAATTGAAACAACAGCAATTAAACAATTAGCAAATCAAAAATATCAAAACAATTGACACAATCTTACCACAACAACACCATCACAAAACAAAATGAAAATATGTATAATTTAAAACACGATATATATATATATGTCAATTTCTCAAAACTCGCAACAGCAGCAACTACAATAAAACAATCAAAACATCGACAACCACAAAACAATTAAAGCAATCTTGCTAAAATAATATAATATTAAAATAAAATAACAAATTTCTAAAATTTCAAAGCTCATGTAATATATATTTATATCAATCAATTAAAAAAATAACACGATTAAACAATATACAAACCGCTTTCCATCATAATTAAATATTAAAATTAAACATATAAAAAAACTTAATTAATTTTATACATTGACAAAAACCCTGCGCAACGCGCGGGCATATGGCTCGTTTTACATATAAGAGAATATCCTCCGTTAATATAAAAATCAGTGCATTTTCAATTTTTTTATTAAAAAAGAAAAAATAGAAATGGAGAAGAAGATTGACAATGGAGATGAAAAATGGTTTTCTAACAAAATGGAGATTCATAAGCCAAAGTTTTATTTTTACCCTTATATTTCAAAACCTCCTAATATCACCTCTGGCTATCAAGTGTCTATTTAGGAGTATAGTTGATGTTATTTTTTAAAGTTATTTTCATTTAGAAATGCATCAAACAATATTTTTATTATTTTTTAAAATTATTTTTGACATCAGCACATGAAAATAATCTAAAAACATCAAAAAAATAATTTAAAATGAAACTAAAAAATTCAAAAAAAATTAAAAATATTTTTACAACGCATCAAAAATATTTTTCGTCTTTAAAAGTGTGGTTAAGATTATTTTTCAGAATATTTTTCATTCAGAAATACATCAAAATAATATTTTAATTTAAAAAAAATATTTTGATATCAACACATCAAAATAATCTAAAAAATATTAAAAAATAATTTATAATAAAAACAATCAAAAATATTTTTAAAAACAGTATTATACAGGCACGAAGAGTATGGTAAGTATGGTAAGCAAGAAAACAGTATTATACATAGTATTATACATTCAGAAATACATCAAAAAAATATTTTAATTTAAAAAATATATATTTTAATTTTAAAAAAAATATTTTGATATCAACACATCAAAATAATCTAAAAAATATTAAAAAATAATTTATAATAAAAACAATCAAAAATATTTTTTAAAACATTATTATACAGGCACGAAGAGTATGGTAAGCAAGAAACCTCCCATAGTCTTTTGAGTATAGATTTTAGTAAAGGAAGGCTTAAAGAACCGAAAGCAATGGCCAGGAGGATGAAAACGTACACGAAGGAACAAATAGCTTTTGGGGGCATCTGTCACATGCTGTGCCAAATCAATACCTTCACCGAACTTAATAGCTGTCTGTCTGTCTGTCTATCCACTAGGGGGTGCGTGCTCGGGAAAAGCTGCTTTTCCATTTTTTTTATTTTAAAATTTTTATTTTTGATATTAATGTAAAATAATTTAAAAATGTATAAAAAACTGCATAAACCCTCCTCAAATCCCTTTTTTGTTGCATTGGCTCCATGCCAGCTTTTGTTTTTTTCTTCGTTTTGGTTGGCAAATGGCAATGAGAGTTAAAAGTAACTTTCGCTGGTTATTCCTTATTCCTTTCTTCCTGGGGCATCTCCCAAAAAATAAAAGGTAAAAGAAAGAAAGAAATAAAACTGTTTTTTTTAACTTTTATCTCTGATTTTGCAGCTGTAAAGTGATGGTCAAATAAGAGTCAAAATATTTTTTTATTAAAGAAATATCATTTCTATATATCTATTAAAATAATGAAAAGTATTAAAATAGATCATTTAATTGTTCATTCTTTGTAAAAAACTACATCAATAGTTTAACTTTTTTAAATAGTTTTTTTTGTAATTTGAGATGAGGCTACACCAACACATGATTTTTTTCAGGTTCTCCGATAAAGTATTTGTTTGAAAATATGATTAATGTTGTTTTTTTAGAATATAATTTATTTAAAAATACATCAAAATAATATGTTTTTATTTTTTAAAAATTATTTTTAATATCAACATATGAAAATGACCTAAATTTTTTTAATTTAAAGTAAAAAATAAAAATAAAAATTAATTTTTTTCAAAAATATTTTTGAAATGCAATATCAAACAAGACAAAGAAAAACTACCATAGTGTATTTCAATAAAATAAATAAATTGTAGCTCAATGTTTGAATATAAAAAAAAAATCAAACTTCCTTAATAACCATGTCAATCACTTGGGGTAATTATAACATAAGCTAAAAGAGGACGGGAATTCACTGTGCATTGTGAGTGAAAACACTGTGGATTTCAAAACTGTTTTTTTTTTTTCATTTTTCTGTGGACTGTCAGTTTGATTCGCTATGTTTATGATATTTATATATTGTTTCACAGGGAGTCGAGAATTCACTGTGCATTGTGAGTGAAAACACTGTGGATTTCAATAGTATTTTTTTTTTCGTTTTTCTGTGGACTATTGGTTTGATTCGCTATGTTTATGATATTTATATATTGTTTCACAAGGATTAACAAAGAGAGGCCAGTGGCTTACTGGAAAACAGGCGCGCCTGTGCAAGGAGGGGGCAGGGTTCGATCCCTGCCTTTGATTTACTTTTTGCTTTTAATTTTCTTTTCATTTTTTGTTTGCTTTTTTTATTTTTATTTTCACTTATGATTTTTTTTTTCATTTTTATTTCTTTTGATTGTTTTTTATTATTTTTATTTATTTATTTTGACGTCAAATTATTTTTTTTCTTATATTTGTTTTTCATTTTTTGGTTGGTTTTTTTGTTAAAGTTATTGATTTTTTTTTTATTGAATTTTTTTTTTGTCTTTTAAACAGTGTTTTAAAAATTTTAACCCTGATAATAGGACAAAAAAAGATTCCGGCTGAGGGTCACGGATTTAATTGCGCGCGTACGACCAGTCCGGTTCGGTCCGGTCCGCCATAACTTCTTTTTTTTAATATTTTTTAAAATGGCTAAATACGGTTATAGCCCCTAATGATTTTTTTCAGCTAATGATTTTTATTTTTGTTTTATCATCTATTATATTTTTTTATTTGCTCTGTCTTTTAGTTTTTTATTGGGTTTTTTTTATATATTTTCAAGTTAGATTAATTTTTTTGCCTAATAATTTTGATTTTCTTTTTTTGTCTCATCTTTTGTTAAAGTTATTACAATTTTTTTTGTCTTTCATTTATTTCTGGATTTTTATTCTTTATTAACACAATAATAATAATAATAATAATAATAATAATAATAATAATAATAATAAATTTAATTATTTTTCTTAATTACTCTTTTGTGTATGTTTTTGAATGTTTTTTCTCTCAGGATAATTTGATAATTTTAATTGTTTTGACAGTAATGACAATGATAATTTTAGATGTTAAAACTTTGATTTTGCTATTTTTATGATAAGACGTGGTAATCTGTTTTATTATATTATATTTCGTATATATAGATATTATATTTTAATTTTTGACCAACAAATCCTATTAATTTCTGTAATCCCAGCAATCATAAAAAAAATTTGCTCAGCCCGCAACATAGTGAGGTCAATTTTTTTAATTTTCAAGTGAAATGATTTTTTTTCAGGTAATAATTTTTATTTTTGTTTTATCATTTATTTTATTTTTTTATTTGTTCTTTTGTTAATATTTTTAGATTTCTTTTAGTCTTTGATCTAATTTTGTTTTTTTGGTTATTACGGAATAATAATATTAATATTAAGAATAATAATAATAATTTAAGTTTTTGTTCTTACTTGCTTTTTTTTTCTCTCGAGGTATTTTGATAATTGTTATTGTTTTGACAGTAAGAGTGATGATAATTTTTGAAGTTAACACTTCAATGTTTTGATTTGTTTCATTATATCAAACTTTACATGTAAAAATATTATATTTTAATCTAAACAGTTGTAAAAATTATTTGTTCCTCCCGCAACGAAGTGCGGGCCATTAAACTAGTAGCAACTAAAGAACAACATTTGGCCACATCATATCAACCCAAGAGAGTATTTTTCTATTTTAAATATATATATATATATATATAAAAAAAAAATAATATCTTTGGATGATCACGGATTACATTGCTCGATCATTTTTAATGTCGATTGATGTGGTACGGACAATTGCTTGCAACTTCTTTAACCACGAGAAATGTTAGGAGACAAATTGCTTAAACTCGACCTTGAAGTTTCCTTTTCTTTACCTAATTCTGAGTTCTTGGAATTTATTAATTCCACCGGATGCTACCCCACATGAAAATAGGATCTCAAACAGTACCCATCTTGACTTAATTAGATGGTTAGGTCTTATGTTTAGCATAATCTTATTTGTTTGGTCGGCACCAAAACATCAAAATCAACCTCATCTCTGTCCTGAAACCATCATGATTAGGATTTACTGGAGGAGGCTAATCGGCACAAAACTACAAATGCTGTGCTTTCTAAGATCTAGTTCGGCGGTCAGATTTTGTTAATGATGATGGATTGACTGACTGACTTCCATTTTAGACCAGTTGAGAGGTCCACTGAATTCTTTCCTTAATTGGATTTGGAAGGCAACATCGACCTCTTCGATGTCATTATTAGAGGCCATACTCCTCCTAGTATACACTCTTTGAAATTGAAATATCAGCCTTCTTCTATACTGGTTTTTTAGCCACATGCTTGGAGCCGGATTAAAAGCTTTGTATATGTAAAAAACAAAATGCCCCATAATGAGAAATTAATTAATTTATTTATTTCAAGTTTAAAATTAATACGTGTATAAGTTGTCTTGATATAATTCAACTAGCTTGAAGGATCCAAAAATAACCTAGTTGGTCGATAACAAAAATTGTTTGATTTTAAAAGATGAGGAAGAGATTTGTGCTATGAAAAGTGTTTGGTAATAATAAACTTGTTAGAGAATAAACAGTGACAAGAAAGTGTTTTGCCATACTATTTTAATATATTTCTTAATAATCACATCACTAACATGTTAGTGTTGATGTGGATATGGAATTTTTGCTTAATAAATCAAAAAGGGAAATGGGATTCCAAAGTATCATTGATAGTACTCTTATTTTCTCTTAGACACGTCCCAATTTTTAACTACTTTAATGTATAAACAAGATTCCGAAAAAAACAAATATGAGAAATTATGAGCAGACACCATGTGTGATTAATTCATTTTTACTTTGACCTCACAAGGGTAAAGTTTTGGTAAATATTTTATAAATATATTGCCAAAGTCGGCTAATTTTTCTTCAAATATGTGCCTGTGTTGTTAGAGCTTGGAGGGCGGCCGATTTTTTTTTCTTTTTTATAACCGGGGTGTCCTGACCAGCTTGCACGCATCACAACTAAATCCCCAAGCCCACTGAACATCCTGCAAACCCAATGAATATTTAAGACACCGCGGAGGTGACAGACATGCCTGACAAAGCTTAAACCTGAGATGAGAGGAAGGAATAAATCATTTTTGACCACCAGGTCAAGATCCTTGGTGACTTGGGCTTCTCGGTTAGATTTGTGTAGCTCAGATCCATAAAGGACAAATAGTATTATAGATTTTCTTAATTCAACCCAGCGTGAATGCTTGGCTAATGGATAACATTCCATCTGTTTCCTGCTAGAAGTTCGTGGCTAGTGGACCCTCTTCAGCGCGCCTGAGGCTGAAAATGCCGACGACAATTGAAATTAAAAAGGAATTTAAAAAGCGAGGGATCTTCTTCTGCACTGTGGCATTGAGAGCATTTAATGTGGATGATAATCATTTTTTTTCTTTACTTTTTTAATTTAATCATCTATCTCTTTTTTTTAAAAAAAAAATCTACATCATATTGTATTAAAATTAGTTTTTTATAGTTTATTTTGACTTTTATTTTTATTTGGTTATAATCTAGATTTTTAAAAAAAGAATAACACTATTTGTCCAGCACCTTTTTGGCATTTTTTGACTTAGTGGATGTTTGGTAGTGTGGTGTGATATGAGATTGTAAATAAATTAGTGTTTTAGTGTTTGGTAAAAATAAAAAAAGCAGAAATTTTTCGGTGGATCCCACCTTTAAAAATCAACGAAATGTCTTTTGATGAAAAGCAATAAAGAGCTGTTTTTCATTGCTTCTCGACCTGTGATTAACTTCTAAGTTGCTGTAAATAAACTAATTCCAACAAAAATAATATCATTAATATTTAATTTCAAAATAAACCCCCATTCTCCCTTCACCTTCACAATGCCTCCCGTCCCTCACTTCATCCTCTGCAAAACCCATCTAACAAAATCATATGCTCCCCCCCTCTCCTTCATCCTCTGCAATACAAATCCATCTGCTTTCTTACACTGAATATCTTCTCACTTCGTTTACCATCTCCTGCTGCATGTGATGAGATGAGATACCAAGATTGATAGGCTACTATTTATGGTTGAAGAAATGAGAGTTGAGCTCTCATGTGGTAATGCCTGCTGTTGAAACTATAATTTTATTGAAAAAACAATATTTTTATGCCTTTTATTTTAATATAATGCGATCACCCTGCATAATATTTTTTAAATTATTAAGGCACGGTTCAGATGTTAGGGATAAACTGGGTGGATCATGTATTGAGTGGCCCAATGGACCTGCTTTAAAAAATAAAACTTGGCCTGAATTACTCAATCAATAAAACGAGAATAAGTGTTTAATAGTGCACACTCATCGTTACATAATGTGATAGAACATACTTTTGGAGTATGGAAGCAAGGGTGAAGAATTTTACAGAACATGTCAGCTTATTCATACAAAACACAGTTGAGATTGTTGTTGCATCGATGACATTACATAACTATATTAGAAGGAGATCGCAAAATGATATTGTTTTGCTTAATATGATCGTAATCCCAATTATATCCCAGATGATTTTTTACCATATATTATAGCTCGTGAAAATAATCAGGGATTGCAGAGGCCTTCACATATGGATCTTGTTCGTGATGACATTGCAAATAATTGATTGGGAGTATAAAAAGAAGTACCCAATTTATTTGAATTATTAATTGCATTATGATATTATGATTATTAATACAATATATATATGTGTGTGTGTGTGTACGTGCTCTTTAAAGTAATTTCACAAGTTGACAGCAACATTGAAAAACTTGATAACCAAACACATGAAACTATTTTTTATTAACCTCAAATTCAACCACAGTTTTAACCAAACACTTCAATGATTATTATGAACCACTACTAAAAATATTTTTCATGAAAATATTTTTTTAAAACCTCAACCACAAAAACAATCACAATACTAAACACATCTTTAAGAGTTTGGCAAAATCCATTTTTGAGCACATGTTGATTTTGTATTCTTGGATTTTTTTTTTAGATCATTGACAGATTTATCATGATTTTTAAAGTATTTTACATGTTTTTTTAGTTTAAATGGATTGAAAATCAGGTTTTGGGGTAAAAATTAAGCTTTAATTTATTTTTATATAAACAACATGTCAATCGCCTGAAATGCAATAAAAAATAAGGGTCCAATCATGCTAACTTGGCAGAGCTAACCAACATGTAGGCCTTAACAAAACAGGCTAGGACATGCTAAACCCAACAGTGCCTAATTTTTTTTTTTCATATGTTTTCTTTTTAAATAATAATATTTATTTAGATTAGTACCCATTTTTTATTTTATTTTGCTTAGAGAGAATTTTTTAAATTATTTTTTGGTTATTGTTTAATTTTTGAATAAGTTTTTCAGATCCATCCATATTTTTTTAATACATGAGCTTCTTTTTTTAAATAAAAATATTTATTTTTAGATAATATTTTTAATATATACAGCCTCCCATAATATCTCTCTATTTTTTTATTCAATGAATTTAATGTGTTTTGTATTTCTATTATTGTTTGATTGAATAAAAAGATTATTATAATGAAAAAAAATAATAAACATAACCACATAACTATCTTGTCTGGTAAGATTAAATACCGTGATCTATATTTACACCTCAAATGATCCCTTAAATATTTATTAAATAACTATCAATTGCTTATATTCGATGTGTTTTAAAAGTCCAACTCCTAATTCTCTTGTATTACCACATGCGTGTTAAATAATTTATTGCTTAGTTTTATAATTTTACTACATAAAATTATAATAAGATTTGAAACAACACATTCAATGTTCAAAATTAAGAAAATTTGAAGTACCAAATAGAGAATAAATAGGAAAAATTCTCCAATCTCAATGAAGATTGCTTTAACATCTTTATATTATAGAAATTCATAATTTAGAGGATGTTTGAGAATGTGATTACAGCTGTTTCATAATATATTTTATTTAAAAATATATTAGAATAACATATTTTTTAAATTAATTTTGATATCAACATATCAAAATGATTTAAAAACATAAAAAAAATATTAATTTGAAGCAATTTAAAAAAAAATGCTTTTCCAATGTTTTCAAAACTCTACCTTAGCCATCAATTATGGGTTTTTTTAATCAATCAATTAATTAAATGCCAGTCTTTTCATTAAAATCAAACATATTCTTATTTTTTATATCAAATATTCATTAAGTATATAAAATATTACCTAAAGAGCTAAAACAGCTCGGTTTCTACTGTTCACGCAGACTGAAAACACTGTGGAGTGGATATTTGTCTCCCTGCTTCGCGCGAGTTTGTGCACCTTTTTTTTTTTTTTTTACACTGGGTCTTTTTGTATTTTTTATGGTGGAAATAACCAGATGAGAGGCTTTGGCCGAGCGACAGTCTCGCGCGCTGCCAACACAGGCGCGCGCGAGTTCGAGACGCTCGGCCACCGAATTCTTATTTCGTTTTTTTTTTAAATGTTTTTTTTTCCAAATTGCAGACCCATTCCTACCCATTCGTTGCTTTCTTTTAGCAGTTCAGGGGCCGGTTTGCGTAGTTTAGTTAGCAATTGCCTTCACCTTTCAATGGATTGGCTGCAGTAGACCTTTCAATTTTTTTTTTCAGTTCTTAAAAAAAAATATTTTTTTGAAAAATAAATTTTTTTTCTAATTTTTTTTTAAAAAAAACAGTGTTTTTTTCTTAATAACTGGTTGTTGTTGTTTTTTATTACAAATCTGATTTTTTTTAAATGTTTTTTTCTGGCTGTTGTTTTTATTTTTTTACAAAAAAAATATTTGTATTTTTTGTTAATATTTTTTTTAATAACTGGTTGTTGTTTTTATTTTTTTACAAAAAAAATATTTTTTTTTAATAACTAAAGTGTCCAGGGCAACTTACGTGCACCACGACTAATCTCCGGATCCACTTTTTTTTTATAATTTGTTTTTTTTACACAAGGACCCTTTTTGTATTTTTTATGGTGAAAATGACAAATCAGATGCTCGGTTTCTACTGTTCACGCAGACTGAAAACACTGTGGAGTGAATATTTGTCTCCCTGCTTCGCGCGAGTTTGTGCACCTTTTTTTTTTTTTTTATTTACACCGGGACTTTTTTGGTATTTTTTATGGTGGAAATAACCAGATGAGAGGCTTTGGCCGAGCGGCTGTCTCGCGCGCTGCCAACACAAGCGCGCGAGAGTTCGAGACGCTCGACCACCGAATTCTTATTTCGTTTTTTTTAAATGTTTTTTTTCCAAATTGCAGACCCATTTCTACCCATTCGTTGCTTTCTTTTAGCAGTTCAGGGGCCGGTTTGCGTAGTTTAGTTAGCAATTGCCTTCACCTTTCAATGGATTGGCTGCAGTAGACCTTTCAATTTTTTTTTTTTCAATTCTTAAAAAAAATATTTTTTTGAAAAAGAAATTTTTTTTCTAATTTTTTTTGTTTTTTTTTTTTAAAAAAACAGTGTTTTTTTTCTTAATAACTGGTTGTTGTTGTTTTTTTATTACAAATCTGATTTTTTTTTTAAATGTTTTTTTCTGGCTGTTGTTTTTATATTTTTACAAAAAAAAATATTTGTATTTTTTGTTAATTTTTTTTTAATAACTTGTTGTTGTTTTTATTTTTTTACAAAAAAAATATTTTTTTTTAATAACTAAAGTGTCCAGGGCAACTTACGTGCACCACGACTAATCTCCGGATCCACTTTTTTTTTATAATTTGTTTTTTTTACACAAGGACTCTTTTTGTATTTTTTATGGTGAAAATAACAAATCAGAAGCTTTGGCTGAGCGGTTGTCCGCGAGCTGCCAACACAGACGCGCGCGAGTTCAAACCGCTCAGACACCAAAATGTGTTTTTTTTTCTTCTAAGAACTGAAAAAACAAAAAAATTTTTAAAAAAATGGTTAATTTTTTTAATTTTTTTTTAATAACTGGTTTTTTTTTAAATATGTTTTTGTTAAAAAATGATTTTTTTTATAACTGGTTGTTGTTTTTATTTTTTTTGCAAAAAAAAAAAATTTCTTAAAAAAAATGAATTTTTATAATAACTGGTTGTTGTTTTTATTTTTTTCCAAAAAACAAGATTTTTTTTTTTAAATAACTAAAGTGTCCAAACGAACTTACGTGCACCACGACTAATCTCTGGATCAACTTTTTTTTTATATTTTTTTCCCTATTTTGTTTGGCTACTTATACATTTTTTTCCTTAAACGAGGTGTCCGGGTCAGCTTACACGCACCACGGTTCTTTTTTCCCAAGTATATTTTTTTTCCTAGCAAACTGAGCGCGCCGCGAATAATCCCTGGGCTCATTATTATTTTCTTTTATTACCTAAAGAGCTAAAACAACTCGGTTTTCTACTGTAGCCTGTGACTCATAGTCACTATTCATTGACAATTTGCTCCGATGCATCGCGTCGCACGTCTACCTTTTTTTTTTGTTTTTTCAACAGTGTAATACATTTAATATAATAATACAAAGAATAAATCTTTTCAAAACTAAAAAAAAGTCTTCGAATTTTAATTTTGTGCTCTGTTTTTTAAAGTTTATTTCTTAAAAAATATTTATAATATTTTGGTTTTTCAGATTTCATATCTAATATTATTGGGCAAAAAATACAACTAAAAAAAATGACAAATTTACCTAGATTATCTACAATTAAAAAATATTCGAGTCACTTCCCGTTTCGATTACACTGTTTTTTTAGACGACAGATAAGTAATTATAGCACGCAAAAAACTTGAGGCTTATTTCTAAAAACAAATTATAATATTTTTATTTATAATGTGTCAGATCTAATATTACAAGAGGAAAAAGGCAACTCATAAATTTTTTTTGACAAATTTATCTTAATTATCTACACTTAAAAAATCTACAACCCACTTCCCATTTCGATTACACTATAAAGTATGTAAGACTGATTATATGTTTTAATATTTATTGAATATTATCGCCTAAAAATATATAGATAGAGAAAAAAATGACCTACGATTTCTTGCAAAAAAATAATTAATATCGGTATTCTTGAATACATTTAATATAATAATATGATTAATAAATCTTATAAATATAACTTTGGCCTTAGCTTTGAATTTAAATTTTTATTTTATACTCTTTTTTTGGTTCTTTTAATAAACGATAACCTTTTTTTAACATTTTTTTTTATTTTTTAATAACCGTCGTGTTCAAGTCTTTTTTTTAAACCGGTTTCTTTTTTTGTGTTTTTTTTAACCAGAGTTTCCGTGACAACAAGTTTCTAACAAATCATTTCACCTTCTTAGTAAATTTTATAACAAATTTTATCAAAAGTTTTTTAGCAATAGCAATATTCAATCATTTTTTAGTTGAAAAAAACTATTTTTAACAGATTTTATCAATTATAATTTTACCAATTAAATATTAAAATAATAAAATACAACATTTATAAAATCAATCAATTTTCTACATATATAAAAAAGCCCAGCGGAGCGGGCAAACTCGCTCGTATATACGATATTAAATACTAAAATATGCATAGTAAATAAAAAAGGCATAAAATAAATATTTTATAATGTTTAAACTGTGCTGACAAAGTGAACTGAGAAAAATAAACGACAATAGATGTTTTCGACACATGCCTATGAATTGGGCCTGGTCCCCAACCTGTCCAGCCACATAAACTCCAACGTTAAAAAATTCGAGAACCCCAGAAACATCAAAGGGCTCACTCACCCTGTCTCTTGCTACCCCATGGAGGAAAACATGGCCGCATACTACCCGCCGCCACCACCACCGCCGGGTCACTACCCTACCTATTACCAACCGCAGCCTCCGCCTCCAACGGTGGCACCTATTCCACCTCCACTTCCTCATCACCTCCCTTACATACCTCATCCACAACCACCACCAGCACCTTTCGTATCCTACGGCAGTGTTCCTGCTTATGTCCCACATGATCAGGTCCGTACTCTCTTTGTTGCTGGCCTTCCTGATGACGTCAAGCCCCGCGAAATGTACAATTTATTCCGTGAGTTCCCTGGCTACGAATCTTCTCATCTCCGTACCCCCTCTCAAAATTCTCAGGTACTTACTATTTTCTTTAAAAATAAAAAAATTGAGATTAGGAAATTAATTATTTGTGCTATAATTATGGTTTTACTTATTAGCGAGGTCAAAATCTTTCTTGGTGATGAGTAGTAGGAGCTTTTTCTTACATAATTGCACGTGTTTAAGAGGTTGTAAGAGAAGTTAGGTTAAATAAAAAACAAGAATTTTTTCCATGAAAATCAGGTGATGAGTTGAATATGCGTGATCAAGGTCTTAGAACTAGGACAGCTGATATCTTATTCACTCTTCACATGATTTCAGTTGAGTTCCTTTATTCTGATGTGTTGCGATTATTGCAGCCATTTGCCTTTGCTACATTCACAGACCAGCCGTCCGCGGTTGCAGCCATGCATGCTTTGAATGTAAGAACATCTTGCCTTGATCCTGTAAAACGCGCTGACTTTTTTTAATATTTGTTTTGCATCAAAGTTAAGTTCTGTCCTAGTCAGGAATTATGGAGGATTGTTTTTTATTCTTACAAGGATTGTATATTCCTACTGTGGTTTGAAGCAATGCCAATTTCATTTTTCAATTGTTAGTGAAGACATCCAGTTAATGGCGACCCCCCCAGGGTTATTTTTATGCATTAGGATCGTACTTGGATTAATTGCAGTGCTGTGTATGCTAGCTATGCCATCAGTAACTGCTAATTCTTGGTTTTGAAACTTGGTTGCAGGGGATGGTTTTCGATCTTGAAAAGGGATCTACCCTATATATTGATCTAGCAAAATCTAATTCCAGATCCAAGCGCTCAAGAACAGGTCTAAATCTAGTGCTTGCATATTATCATGGCTTCAAACTCCTTGTTTCTTTCTTTTCCTATTTCAACTCACTAAACTTCATATGTATACTTGATTTTGAGGATTAGATGATGAATGGTCTAGTTTGGATAAAAAGGCTAGGGTTTCCTCTGGATTCTCGATGGGCACTCCTGATTCAGGTAAGACCATTGTCTAAAATTGATAATATCATTTGGACCTTGTTAGCACACTTTTCTCTATGTTTAATTTATGGATTGTGTACTCACTGTTATTTAGCCTTGTAGTTTTCTTGGCATAAGAATTGAATGCTTAGTCACATGGAGGACACATTCTTCTAAAAGCTCACATTGCACATGTTTTGCACGCTTGGACACTAGCAGGTTTTGGCAGCGTTCACTTGCCTGGAATGGCTAATTCTGCTTTCAACACGATTGGTTTTCCATCTGCACAAAGGTCATTTGCACTTCTTGAGCACATCTTTATTACTTGGAGTGACTACAGGCTAATTTAAGCTCATCTAGCACTTGTTTTAACTTGAAGTGATTCCCTTCTAAGCTGAAAGATAAGGGCTTAGCACAAGCAGTTACTGCATGGCCTGTTTTCTGAAGTTAACGTACAGGGACCATCTATGATTCATTCTTCCTTCATCTATTCATGATTGTTTAATCACTTTTCTTTTTGTGTTTTTTCAAATATTCAGTCTTGAAAGCATCGATGACAGGGCTAGAAATGAGCCAAAAGCTGGAAGAATGGTTAGATTACTTTTCACTTCTTTTGTTTTTATGTCACAATGTTAGTCCTGTAAGCTCCACACTTTTCTTTGTTATCTCAACTATATCACCTTGAAATAGAATTACTGTTTTGTACCAAAACAATTTGTATCCTTACCATATTTTTTATTGTTTGGAAAATCATTTATTTCTAGATTTGAATTATCTTGTAATTCTTTTTGAGGAACATATGCCCCCCACTTGGTTCATAAGTACTTCTTGCAAGTAGTTGCTAGAATTTTTACTGTAAAGAAATAGGACATTCAAATGCACTCATAGGATGCTGTACTCATGGAAGAATCTTTGCACATCCTTGCTTGATGGTTGCTTTCACATCACAATAACAGAATGTGATCTGCACGTGAGCATTTATTCTCTGAAGATGATAAACTAATGTTCCTACTGACAGAATAATTCTTCAGCACCTCCATGCCCAACACTTTTTGTGGCTAATCTGGGACAAAATTGTACAGAGGAAGAGCTAATTCAAGTATTCTCAAGGCAAGGAAGCAATAGTCATTCCGGGTGTAATGTTCTGTTTACTCTTTTCTATAGTAAATATTTTGCTGCTGATTCTTTTTTCCCTTCTCTTTCTGTCAGATGCCCTGGATTTCTGAAATTGAAGATGCAGAGCACATATGGGGCTCCGGTCGCATTTGTTGATTTCCAGGTTCTCGATTGCTGTCTACCTCATTTCCACTGTCTCCTTCCATTCTTCCTTCTTTCTCTGTTTCTATTCTTTTATAACAACCCAACAAGAGAAATTAAGAGAACTTTCTTTCGAGGAAGGAAAGTGGAATAATTGAATGAATTTCCTTGTAGCTTGTAAGAGAGGTAGGTTTGGCTTTAAGGTAAAGAATAGGTTTGGGATTCATGCTTCTTGGAATTAATTTTTGTTGTGTTTTGCTTAGGATTTGGATTGTTTGCTTCCTCCATGGCATTTGAAGATGTAGTATCTTCATTTTGCTTTATTTTTAACTTAACTTTTCAATTTGTCCCATGTACCAAATTTTTTGATGGGTTGTAAACTATTGAAGCTTCAATTTATTGGAAATGTCCATATCACAGTTTTCTTGTTTCGTGTATGTATTATGAGTCTGAAATTCTAATTGTAAGTTACTTTAGCTAGTCTGATCTGTAATTAAAAAATGCTATCACTTGTGCAGGATACTGCCAGCTCAACTGGGGCACTAAATCATCTGCAAGGCACCATTCTCTATTCATCAGTTGCTGGTGAGGGCATGCGGTTAGAGTATCCTTTATAAATTCTTTGATGCAACTGCAGTAGTTGTTGTTGTTGTTGTTGTTGTTGTTGTTGAAAGATGCTTGGAGCTTTGTTAGAAGTTTAAAACTTCCTGTTGTTTTCACTTAACGAGAAATCTAGATATGCAAAATCACGCATGGGAATGCGGAGGAAACCAAGGTAATGAATCATGTAGAAGTGAGCAAACCCACACCATTCATTTGGACGCACATTGTACGGGGGGGTTTTGTACCAAAGAGATGCTTGTAATGTGGTTAGAAGTTTAGAACTATTTATAGCATCTGAATTTCCTTTGCCAAATGATAACAATCTGTAGTTTAGATCATTTTCACAGTAGGAAATAAATCTTATTTGTCTCTCATTCACAATGCTGTTTACTTTATTTTGTATTATATTTCAGTGTGAAGTGATGAGGACTGGTTACCCCAATTGTCAAAATATGGTGGTACTATTCTCAAATTTAGCAGAGCAAGGTATAGTTTGATTGATGGAAAGGAATGTGTTAATGGAAGAAATAACAAATGCTCTTGTAATCTGACTTGACTTTACATGTTAGAATTGGATAATATGGGGGTTAAAAAACGAGTTGGGTGGCAGGTTGAGTCTCTTAAAACCTGGTGAGCTCGATTTCACCTGTATTTTCAATTGCTTTTTTTTTTTTTTTTTTTTTTTATTTGATTGTATGTGAATTAAATATTTATTTTTATTTTATTTAGAAATGTTTCAGCTTCAAAGTTCCTGTTTAAGGATTTTTTTATTAGATTTCTATATCATAATAAAAAGAACTGGTCTTTTTGCTAGAGGAACAGAAAAAAGTTAACTAGAGTTTAATATGACGCTTATGATTCATGTAAAAACTATGCCTAACATTAAGGGTGCTACGACACCTATGATTCATGTTGTAGATTCGTTTCTAAAAGTAAACTGGATTAGCGGAGATATGTAGTATTTATAAAAGCTTTAACCAATGATTCAATTAAAAAAAATAAAAAAAATAAAAATGTGTTGGATTTATATTTCTATAAAATAAATAAAAAATAGTTTGATTTCGGGTCACTCGGGAGCCGGTGGTGATTAAGAAAGAAGACAGACATTGAATGAAGACAAGCTTAAGGAAGCAATCGTTTTCAACGGAGCAATTTCTCCCCCCAAGTCTTCTTTCAGCGCACGTAGCCAGAAAGTCAAATCTAAATTTATATTTACGAGCCATGCTAATTCTAGAAAAAAAAAATCCAATTATTTTCTTATTCAATTTTTTATATTTCTGGGGGTGTTTTTGAGAGAAAAAAAAGATGCCCCGAGTATTCCACGCAGGCAAGCACGCACAATGTTATGATCACTAAGAAAGGGCCATTAAGATGAACATCAACGAGTTGGAATAGTGCATGAATTCATGGCAGTCTCCACCTAAATTTTGACTTTTTTTTTAAGCTCAATAATTGGACGGCCGGCAACATTTACATCACGATCCATATATATCCTCTTCTATCGTTGGCGTTGATGCCAAGATTTTTTCTTTTAACTAACTTGTTGACCTGTTGTAGTCAGGCACAGGCACAGATCTCACAGGTATGTGATAAAGGTTTTATTTTTTGCTTTAAAATATATTAAAATGATTTTTTTTTAATCGTATGTCAAATAATTTAAAAAAAGTAAAAAAATAAATGTTCTTAATTAATCAGAAAATAGAAACTTCAATTTCGGCGTGCAATTTTCATCATGAGCATTTTTTTGATCGTTCCAGCAAATATAACACACCACACGCACACCCGATAGTTTCCTTCCTGTAAAAGCCAAAATTTATGACCTTGAAAAAGTCAAATTGCCCTCTTAAAAGGTCACCTATAATCCGATTTTGATTCTCCCTCATTTATTTCTAAACGTAATTATTGGAAAATGACGTCCAGGTTTTTTCTAGAATCATGTTTTATTGAGGTGTTTGAGAATGTATTTTATTTTTTTTTATTTTAAATTAATTTTTTTAATGTTTTTAGATTGTTTTGATATACTAATATTAAAATTAATTCTTTAAAAATAAAAAATATTATTCTTAACGTAATCTATCATAAGCTCAATCAGACACTAACTCTCCATAACATGCCGTGTTTGTCTTTCTAATTGATCCTTCAGAATTGTCTAATATTGCGGCTCATTTTTTTATTTTTTTTAAATAGCTTTTTATTTCAAAATATATTAAAATATTTTTTTTAATTTTCAACACCTGAAAATTAAAATCAACCAAGAAATACTTTTAATAAGATTGTATTTAGTGATTTTGTAAATTAAAAACACTTCTAAAAACCATTTAAAAATAATACAAGTAAAAACAACATCTCATTTGCAAACAAATTAACCATGGATTGTTGTTCAAAACTTTTCTTGCTTTGGTCACATGGTGTGGGCTCACGGCTAAAAGCCTAGAGGGGTAGTAATTAACGACTCCATGAGCCTATATATATAATTTAAGCTTACTTTATGTTAATTATTTATTTATTTATTTATTTTATTGACAACAAGATTTGGCTAGCAATATAACCTCCATAGCCTACCTCAGCTACCTCCCCTCTGTGATAGGCTTTTTTTTAGCTTTTTATTTGTTTATTGTTTCCCCCAAGCTCTTCTAAGTCAAGGCTTGCATGCTAATGTATATATAAAAAACAACAGCTTTGACGCATCATTTGTAGATCATCTAGTCAATTAAATTATTCTAAAAACCCATAATAATAATAATAATAATAATAATGTTTCACAACATACGGTAGATGCCCTTATCATGCTTGGGTATAGAAATAGAAAAGTTTTTTTTTTTTTTTTTTATATATATATATAATAGCACAAGTGCTTGTATGGGTGACTTGGCACCATATGAATGTGCCAACTAGGTTACAGCTAAATGCCACTATGGAAGCATAACCTTAATTTCTGTCTCAGGGATCAAAAAATAATAAAAAGAAGCAAAAGGGACCTTGGAAGCATCAAGCATTAAAATAGGCACTCTATGATTGATAATTAAATTATAATTTTTCATTAAGTGGAGACAAAACCTAATCAATCCTGATATTTTTAATTTATTTCTTTCAGGTTATGCATGGTCTCTTTATTTCCGAGCAATCACAGGAGAAAAAAAAAGTTATAAGGTACTTTTCTCTCTCTCTAATTGCTCACCTATTTTAATAAATTAATGTGCCTAAATAAAAATAATAATTATGGATCAATTACTTTGAAAACCGAAAAGGCCACCACTGCTTTATCTAATACAAGGGAGTGTTCGTTGCAATAGAAATAATTATTTTTAAAGTATTTTTTGTTCAGAAATATACGAAAATAATTTTTTTTTAAATTTATTCTTAACACCAGCATATCAAAACGATCTAGAAATACAAAAGTTTTTTTTCAAGACTTTGTAAAACTTGATTTCTATTGCAAAAACAAATAAGCCATATATTTACACGTACAAACTGTTAAAGAACTATCTTATCTAAAAATTTAAACTGTTAGGTGAGGTTCTAGAACATGATTTATGTCATTATTTAACACACCCTCTCAAGTAAAAATGTTTTGAGCTTAAAACTTGTACACAAGCTCACACTATATTGTGCTTGATTTTTATCAAATACAATAAGGATAATGAGATTAAAACTCGTGACCGCTGAATCAACAATGCCTTAATATCATGTTAAAGAACTATCTCGCCTAGCAACTTAAGGTGTCAAGTGAGGACACAAAACATGATTTATATTATTTTTTAATACATATACACACACACACACACACACACACACACACACATATATATATATATATATATATATATATATATATATATATATAACACGATTAAGAGAAATGATTTACTTGCAACCATATGCTTTATTAAATTGCTTACAAATTGATACAAGAATAATAATAATAATTTTTTTATATAAAAAACTGTATGATGTCCGGCTTATAAAATCGGGTATCACAGAATTTAGAAAACTAAATATCTATTTGTTTTAGTATCAATAACAGTCTTACACTCCAAGTTAATTTTTAATGTAATAAAAAAAATAAATCAATATTATTTATAAAAAAAATATATGAATCGATAAACTGAAAGAGAGTTGTTAATATTAATTAAATACTAAAATAAAAATAAAAAACTAATATTACGTAGTGGTAGTAATAATACACATGACGGACGGGGGAAGAAGCAGAGTTTTCAACCCTAGCATTATAGGCGAGTGTAGAATTAATGGTTAGGCCGCCCAAAATCAAAAGAAAAAACAGAGAGGATAAAACAGGGATGCCCCCATCTGGAATTTTGCATCATCATTCTTTTGAGAACAAACTTGAGATTTTATAAATTTAAGTTAAATATATTTATTTTATAAAAACTTATGATAATTAAAATTTTAATCATTTAATCTGGAATCATAAAAAATACTTAAAAAAAAAAGAGATTTACTCGAATTCAAAATAAAAAAAAATCGCATCATCAAGTGGAGTGGACGATGCTTTTGACAAAAAAGCCCACCCAATAATATCGGTATTGCGTGGAGGGAAAGTCAATTCCTAACGGTATCTATCCACCGACCACCGACCTACCTTTGCCCCTCTTTAGAAAATCATGGTTACCCGAAATTAAAAACAAATCCAGTAATACAATTCTCTTCTCTCACCACTATGACACATGAGAATTCTTTTTTTTTCTTCTTTTCTTTTTCCTAGTCTTTGAATTCCACCTCATTTGCCCACGAAACACAACTCTCATCACACCTAGCTTGATTTCTTATGCCTTTTTTTTTTTTTTTTCATAATCAGGGTGTCCGGGTCAGCTTACGCGCACCACAACTAATCCCCGGACTCACTGAACATCCTGCAAACCCAGTGAGCATGTAAGGCACCGCGGGGGTGACAGGCATACCAGTCAGGGATCGAACCAGAGTAACATGAAGGGGGACACCCTCCAGCTCCCACTGAGACTCGAACGCTGGTCCCTTGAAGGAGGGCAACCTCCAACGACCACTGGGCCAGACCCCTGTTGGTACCATTTTTATTTTCTTTACTTTGCTTTTGTCTTATTAAATCTCAAAGTAGCGAACCATTTATTGTATTATTGGTCAAATTGAAATGATAAAAAAATTAAAACTTCATGTGCCCATGTTTTCTTCAAGTGTTTTACTGTCGTGCAAAACAAAAATAGACAGTTTAAGTATTAAAAAAAGCACCATGCCCCCACTTTATTTGACCTTTTTTTCTTATTTTTTTTTTAAAAAAAACGTTTTCACCGTTTTATGATTTTTGAATATCTTTTTCCTAGTGATGTTTTCTAAAAAAGTTACAATTAAAACATATATTTATGATACATTGCTAAAATTTTGTATTTTTCATCATTCCTTTTAAAAAAACAATATTAGAAAATAAAGCTGCTTCACCGTGACAAGCCTAGCTAAAATGAAAAACTAACTTCCCCTTCCACGATGGCTCCACCCCTTTCTTTTCTCTTATTACCAATGACAAACCTACCTCCACAAACTTTACTCTCATGATCACAACTAGAAGAACCAGAAAACAATAGTGAGTAGAAGAAGAAAAAACAATAAAGAGCGAGCGAGAGAGAAAATGGACTAAAACTTGATGGTTGCTAACCTTTCATCTCTTTGTCTGTAAACGACACTGTCAAATGAAGACATGAAGAGGAAACAGAGATGTACAAAACCTTGTAGATGAATCTCTTTGAAAAAATACACGACCAATGGTGTAAGAAGACAACACACGGAGGGAACAATCTAGCTAGAGGGTAGCATTAATAAACAATTTATCACTTCTTATGAAATGATTAATTGAGCATATCTTTATGTAGCAAACACAAGAGGGCAAACTCTATTGTATAAGCTCCAGGCCGTATGATAAAGAAGAAGTAATCAATCGACCAAGAGCACTTGCCCACAAGTTAAAAAAACCCTCATCAATAAATCAAGAAATGGTATGACATCCAACCCTGAAACAATTCACAATGCTTTATTTTCTCTCCAAAAATGTCAAGGGAAAAAACTCCCAATGGACTCCAATAAAGATCCAAAAAGTTTGATCCAACAAGGATATGATAAAATATAGGTATCGATGTACAATTACTCATTACCAAAAGATATTTATAATTCAAGGTACTAAACAATATATTAATCATGCATTGATATAAAACTAGTGATCATGGTGCTAAACAATATATTAATCATACTAAACAAATTAGTTTATTTTCTTATACGCATTTATAATTAAGTTTATTTGTCAATTCTAAGTTATTTTTTTGATTTGTTAATGTTTTGGAAAAAAAATACAATATTTAAATTAGAAATTGGAAGGGTAGAAAGTTATGACTAGGTAAGAAAACATTTTGTAAACAACAAATATTTAAAGGTTAAATTGTAAGAAAAAACCCTTGAAATTTAACAACAAAAAAGCCCTAAACAATATAATGGCTTTCGTTTTTGAAAAAAACATCCCTTATATTAGGGTTTCATTAATAAACTAATGAAAAAAAAATCTTAATGATCCTTCTAATTATTCTCGTTTTATCTCCTAATAAAAAAGAGTAAATTATGAATTTTTTTTTATCAAATCTCTTTTTAATTGAAAAAAGATGGATTATATATTTTTTTTGTCAATAAAAATCATCCAAATCAAAATTTAAGCTAAATAACAATAAATAAAGATGGATTATATTTTTTCATTGTTACTAGTTGTGAAGAAAAATAGAGAAATTGAAAGATGACAAGGTTCACTAAAAACCTCACCAAGTTTAGATTTTTTTGAAAGTTGGTAAATGACTTAAGAGGTTAAGGCTGATTGATTTAGGTAGCATAAACACCTACTAAACATGTTTCTTATTAGACTGAGGGGTTCTTCTTATGCTTAAGTAACCTTGGTGATGAAAAAAAAAAGTCTTATTATGTTGTTTATATTTACAAAGCTTAAAGAAAAAAAAAAGATAAAAATAAATAAGATGAACATGAAGCTTGAAGATGATTTGTCTTAAGGTTTAAATTTGTTTATATAGCCCTGAACCTAAGTGGGTGTGTCCATGCCAATGGCAGAGTGGTTAATGTGCTTACCACCTATAATTTTGAAATACTTAGAGACTCATGTCTTGAGTGATAATAGACCATTGCAAAAACTATCTTAGTTATAGGTTTTATTAGCCAGTTTTTATTATTGACTAAAAAATTAAGGGAAAAAGATAAGAAAGGAAAAACAAGAAGAAAAGTTTTGTATAACATATTATATTGGTTCCATAAGTTTTTAGTATTTAATGTGTGTGTGTATACATATAATACAAACTATATGGGTTTGGTATAAACTATAACAAGAAAGGCATAAAATGAAAAACATGTCTATAGGGTTGACTACATGGTTGTGTAGTCTTTCGGGCTTTCTCATCAATATGAGGATCTAATACGTTTCCGCAAGTTGATTAGAAATGGGGGCATACAACCATTTTAGATTAGAAATAGATAAAATGACCATAACATAATGGTTTGGTAAAAACATCTACCATTTGATCATTACTAGCAATAAACTGAAATTTTAATATTTTTTTGCAACCATATCATGAATAAAAAAAATCAATATCAATATGTTTTATGCTTGAATTAAAAACTAGATCAATTACGAGATGAGTTTCTATAAGATTATCACACAATAATATAGGAAGAATAAAGGATAAACAACTAAGTTCATATATAATAAGGATAAAAATTATTGTACCTTAACAATAACATAAGCAATAGTTTTATATTTAACTTTTATATAAGAGTGAGTTCATGTTTTATGATTACTAAACTTTCAAAAGATAAGATTAGAACTAAAGTAGATAGTATAAGCATTATAGACTTTCTATAACTCACATTACCATTTTAATTAAAGTTGTTAAAACCATATAGTGGGGGATCAAAAAAGATAGTAGAAGATAAACCAAAATTTGACATATCATGAACATATATAAAATGAATTTAACAATAAGCCAATGATTCTTAATCAGAACATGTATGAGTTTAAAAACTTTCTTAGTAATAAAAGAAATATCTAACCATGTAAAAGTAAGATATTGAATAGCCCTAATCACATGACAATATAAAAAGGGTTAGAATAAGTGAAACCATTATTAAAGGTGGTAGAAAGACAAGAGCCAGCAATTATTAATGTGAAAACTATATGACATTAGAAAATGCCAATATTGTACACAATTTAAAGGCATAACAAGGCTATAAGAAGAAGAGATTATAAGAAGTATATTGCATCTCAATACTAAGATAATAACTCAGATGACATAAGTATTAAATGAATAATCCTATACCAACATGTGTAATAAATTACATTTTATAGAAAGATAATTTCTTATGACAATGATATCATCGACATAAACAAGAGCATAGATGCAAATACTTAAGAATTTTTATAAAAAAAGGAAAATGTTAATTTGACACCTATAAAAGTTTAAACTCAACAAGAATTGATAAAACTAATTAAACCATAGATATAGTGCCCATTTAAGTCCATAGAAAGACATAAAGTTTTCATACAAGAGAAGAAAAAGAGAATCAATAACACCTAAAGGTATTACATGTCATATTAGTGTAAAAAAAAATCATTAAGAAAGACATTACGAACATCTAATTAATGAATACATCAAGTAACAATAGTCAAAATTGTTTAAGCTATAACCAACATCACAATTAGATTCAAGGTCTCATTAAGTCAAACCTTTTTGTCAATGACTAACATTCCATTTAATCTTGAAAACCATTTACAATTAACATCATTCATAGAGAAAATATAAAAAGAACCAAAGAACAATTGTAACTATGGAACAACAAATTGATTTTTATAGCTATTACTGAATTCCTATTAGGATGTTATTTGGTTTTAGAATAACAAAGAGGTTCGAGTAAAAAGGATGAATGAACCTTGGTTAAAGGAATAATATACTTGAGTTGATAAGGATGAATGGTTATAAGGCCAGTACAAATATAAGTATATGATGGTAGATTCAAAAGATAAGATAAACCAGAAAAGTTATTATTGATGATAATATTGAGTTTAGAAGTAGTGGGTGGAGCCTAAAAATGGTTAAATGATGGATACAATACAAAACAATGGAGTTAGAGAAAAAAAAACCCAGATGGAAAGGTAAAGAAACAAAATATAGAGTAACATGATGAGTCCTAAAATTGAAAGATAAAATGGAAAACAGTATCTAAAGATAAAGATTATCTAATAAGGTATACATAATAATGCTAATATGTGAAGAATGACAATAAGAGGGGGGTTGAAAGCATGGGTTATGATGATTAAGAGAAAACTAATAAAATGAACAATTGAAAGATGAAATGGAAAAAGAAACAAGGCTAAAGAAAACTCAAATGACTAGGTAATAAGATAGACACGAGATGTTATCCATAAAGAATGACAATAAAAGGACAAAAAAGAAAATATCATAATCATGAAGAGGAAGACTTATAGAACGTGCATTAATGAATGACATAGACATAATAAGCAAAGATATCTACGAAACAATATTATAGGTGGTATGGGTTGTAACCAAGGACTAATAAGACAACATAAAAATCGAGTATGTGTATAAAAATCTAATAAAAAATATTGATGTTGAAGAATTAAATTAGACATTCAGTTGATGAGAGAATTAATTGTCTTGAATTATATGAAAAAAATTATTATAGAAGAGAAGCTTGCTCGATTAAAGTGAGGTTGGTTTTTACAATATGCTAGTGATAATGCTCTATTACCCTATTCTACTCGTATATATGAGAACATATAATATGATAAACAAGGTCTACAATCTTAAAATAAAAATTAAGTTTTCAAAACTCACCTTCTTAGTAACTTTAAAATTATTTTATCAGGTTCTAAATTCATTTTAACTAGTTCTTGAAATTGAATAAAACAGTATAAGTCTAAAATTCTTTATGTAAAAAAAGAATATTTAGATAAATGATAAAAAAATAAAAAGCTCTTATATTTATGAACCCTAAATATTACTACAAAAATAAGTTTAAAGGAACCAAGCTAACATACTCTAACAAATCTAAAGGATAATGGTTAGTCTTTCGTAAGGGGCAAGTTATAAAATTAAAATGATAATTGGCTGAGGATGAGATCTAAAGAGCCTTATAAGGGAGAATTCAATGCAAGATTAAAAAATATGAATACCAAGCCATGAATGCTTGATTTCAATGTGGTTTTTATGGAAAGAACAAGAGATAAAAGGTCAATACCAAACTTGGATAAATCATATATAACTATATTGACAAGTGGATAACTTAGGAAACTTGATCCTTGACAATACATAAATGACTATGAAATTCAAAGAAAATATCTTATCTAAATGAACTTATCATATACAAAAAATAAAGACTTCATGATATTAGGAACATGTAAAATGGAAGATAATTTAAGGAATGTTGAAGTGCATGAAATGAAGTATAGTCAATGTGCAAAATATTAAGTTTCTTACCATCACCTACTTCAAGTTGTTTGAAGCTAGTATAAGGTTCCACACGAGGGAGTCTAACAACATCTAACATGGCATGATGTGTTGCCTTAATATTATGATGCCATGATTGACCATGATTTAAAGAGGAGTGACTAGCTAAATTAGTGTTAGGTGAATGTGAATGATTTAAAATTAAAAAAGCAAAAAAATTTCCTATAGGAAGAGAACTAATGCTTAGAAATGATAGGAATATGATAGGGCGATATGATTATAGTTATTGTATATTTGGCACTAGGTTTGAGTGTTATAGTTGATTGATTCTAACCTTATTAATCCTATTGACTATAATTTCATGTATTTTGACAACCTTGTTGATTATAATATCCCCTTGTTAAAAAAATCATTCTGACCAAAAGAAAAATCATTTTAATATGCCTCTAATAAGTAGTTCTCATTAATTAATTGTAGGAGATATAATGATGAGCATTCTAAAATGGTCACAATAGAACATTGTAGTTTTCTAGTTGGTTAAGAAGGGAGATGTAGGATGTTGTTCTTGATTGCTAAAATTGTGATAAAGATTATTCGAGGAAGTCACAGATGATACTAAACAAAGTCTCTGATACCAAATAAAATAAAGAGAAAAGAAAAGAAATAAAAAATAAAAAACAATTCAACAAAATATATTATGTTGTTTTCATGAGTTCTTATTATGGAGTTTTATATGTTTATGATACATTAAGGTGTATATATATATATATATACACTAACCTTATCACATATTTTATATGTTTGGTACAAACTATTAGAGGAAAAACACAAAATAAGAAAAACATGTTTATATGGCTGACTGTATAGATATGTAGTTTCTGGGCCTTATCATCAATATTTGACTCTAATATTAATGATCAGAGGATTAATCTCTAGAGGATTTAATGATAGATGACATGCCTTCATTTAATGCATGTATATTTTATCTTTATGGTTAGTTATGATTGAACTAAATTTGATCTATATGGAATACATCTAGACTGAATGGTTTGCTTCAGGATAATTTTAAGCCTACAAGTTATCCTTACTAGGTTTCTATTTAAGAGTATCTACGAGTACACTTTAGATCTAATTTGAAAATAAGTGTTCGAGCTTGTTGGAGAATTGATATTTTAAGGGTTTGAATAATTTTTTACCCTATGGAGCAACTAGCCATACAATAACTTGGACCTAAAATAATGTAGTTTGTACATGGACTTGAATGAACATTGCCTTATATTTTATGACATGAATATAGTACAAGGTATAGATAAAGAAGGTTTTCATAAGCTTTTTCGTTATTTGTATTAATTAAAAGTAAATTTAAACAATTATATTATTTAAGATGAAACATTAAAGATTTGTTTTTTTAATTTAGAAAAGTGTTTGTTTTCAAGCTAAAATTGAGGACTTCAATCTAGGCATAATAAAATAAATCAAGAATGGTCAACAATAATGAATATACCAATTTAAATAATTTATAGAAACTAATCAATTAATTTTACTAAATTACATGGACAAAAGTTACAATTGATTGTATTAAATGCTTATTCTCTATTGTTCTTTTCCTCTCATCTTCCTTTTCTTTTTTTTTCTTTTTTTTCTTTTCAAGTCAATTATTGCCAAGCTCAGCCCAAACATAACCTCCTTAGGAAAGAGGAAGCATCCACGTCTAATTAAAAATTTAGGCAGTATTTTGCATTATTAATTTTTGTTTAGAAATATATTAAAATATTAATATTGTTATTTTATATTAAAATAAAAAAATGTTAATTTAAAGTATTTTTTTAAAAAAAACTTCAATTTTTTTTTTGTAGCACCGATAACATATAAGGTAATCAGCCCCCCATCCTTTCCTTTAAAACAAATTCACAAAGATTGTGTCGGTGAATTTGGATTTTCTCTCTTTCTCTCTATCATCCGATAAGCCAAAAGAAAAGAAAAATCCTCTCAAAGAATTATTATCAACCCAAATGATACCCCTTATTCTTCTCCAAGAAACCCCTCAAAACATTGCCTCCCTGCTCTCATCCCAATCTTAGCGCTTCCTCTTTCTTCAATGAAAAGTGGTCAAGAATTCGAACCTTGAATAAGGTTTTTTTTTTTTTTTTTTTTTTTTTGTATGGAGATGGAAAGTGTTGTAGACAAGGATATGGCAACAAGAAAGAGAGGAGGGATAGAAAGTGAGAGGCAATACAAGGGGATAAGGATGAGGAAGTGGGGAAAATGGGTGGCTGAGATAAGAGAGCCTAACAAAAGGTCAAGGATTTGGCTCGGTTCCTACTCAACACCAGTAGCGGCGGCTCGTGCTTATGACACCGCCGTTTTTTATTTGAGAGGGCCGTCGGCGAGGCTCAATTTTCCTGAATTTTTGGCTGGAGAGGATTTTGGCGGTGGTGGATCATGCGGGGACATGTCAGCTGCTTCTATAAGAAAAAGAGCAACTGAGGTTGGAGCTCATGTTGACGCTATTGAGACAGCGTTAAACCACCACCACCTCAATCACGATGACCGTCAAAGAAACAGCAATAATAGTAGCAGTAGTAATGATAATAACGAAACGGCCGTTGACAGTAGAGAGTTGAAGCCACGGCCGGTTGACTTGAATAAGGTGCCTGACCCAGAGGATTCCGATGGAGATGAGTGGAAGAGGAGTTAACCATCTGTAGTGGGGAGGTGGCTGATCAAAATCATGAAACCTTGTATGTCGATTAATCAATTTTAAAGTTAGTAGTAGTAGTATTTTACTTGCTAGTCAAGTAGTTCATGCTTTCAAGTTTAGCTAGTTTTTTTTTCTTAATTGATTAAACCACCTTCTTCTTCTACTTCTTCTTCTTTAAGGTAAATGTGTAAATTACTTGGTTTAAGGCTCATAATTAAGGATGTTTTATGTTCCAATTATATTGTTTTTTCCCCTCTCCGTAGTTTCTATAGTATAAGATTCTTAGGTTTCGAACTCTGTTGGCCTCTTTGTACTACATATTATTGGATTGAAGATCAACCAGTTATCCCTCCCTGTTTTGTGTTCATGGGACATGGATGCAACAGAGAGAGAGGGCTTGAGGATTTGCCGGCTTGGCATTTTTTTATCTTTTTTTTCCCGAAGAGAAGCGATGTTGAAATGTGGGAACAGGAGATGGCCTACATAGCCAGCAGTTGGTGCAAATAGCCATGCTTACCACTAAAGTTATAACTGGGATTGTGATTGATTGTTATTTTGGGTTTTTTAGAATAGTCTTCCTTATTTAAAAATAAATTAAGAGACACTTTGCTTTAATTATTGATGATCATTAAAATTATCAAAGAACACTAAAAAATATTATCAAGAAACACAATCTCATGAAATGATAAAATTTCGACACCCCTTTTAAGAGCGATAAAATCTGGAGTTAGAATATTTTCTGGTTCCGCACTGTTGCTTAGTATGAGTTGAGTTGTGGGCACGAGAGGAAAAAGTGAGTCAGAGGAGGTGATTGCTATCATGGCAGTGCGTGATGACAGTGAAAATGGGGCCGATTTGATGGGGTTTGCCACCTGAGATGATCCATGGCCTGTCAAATCGCCGCTCCTGATTTCTTAGCGAGAAAATTAGCACTTGCTTTTAGACCTTCAAACACCCAGAGATCCATTTGAAAATCGTCGAAACAAGCTGCCTGCCACTGTTAGACAGGAGAGGACAAACAACTCGCCCACCATCAGCGGATAAATGTTGCCGATTATGATTTTTTTATTTTATTCCTTATAAATGTGATGTGCGTAAGTCTGAACTAATGATGATCAAAGAAAGTAAATTTAGTATCCGACCAGCTCATCTCTGTCAAACAAATTTAGGGTCTAACAAGTAGAGCTACACCCTCCTGGATGGGAATTTTCAAGGACCCTCTACCTCAGCACGGGCCGGTTGCTTCCACAACCCCAGATGCCTCATCTCCTCCATAAAAAACAAGTCTTCCATGTCGCGGAAGACTATCATTCAAGAAATGTTTTGGGGTGTTTTATATAATTTTTGCTTATGTTTTTAGTTAGATGTTTTGTAAGAGTATTCCAAACACATTTATATATATATATATATTGCTGAACATTCAATCATAACCAAGCCCAACTATTATCCTTCGGCCGAATAATAGTGCTTGCAAGTTGTAAAACCAGCTCAAGTTGGTCCACAGGTGCATTTAAAGTAGTCATGCCTGCGATGAAAGCATTTATCCACACCAAAAAAAGCAGACATACGATGCTATAAGCACTGCAATGAGCTTCAAATACTTCCAAGCATAAAGGGTGCCCGGCAAAAACCACAAAAGATGGTAAAAGATTCCAAATCCGCAAGTGATTGGTTTGCTGTCTTCAGACATTTCCTTATTTCATCCAAACATTCTGCCCTGTATTCCTAGAATAAAAGATGCTACATAGATTTCAACAAAAAAAAACTGCATTTGCCCAACAAAATTGGATTGGAATGAAAGAAAGCAAAGCACATAACAGCACTTCGTAGGAGTAGTAATAAGCCCTTTCCAGTTTTTTTGCGATGTCAGGGCTCTACTTCCACTATTAGGTTCAGCAACCATTATGACAACGAAGGACATAGATACAACTTGTAATTCAACAACCATCCGTATTTAGTGTTTTGCAGGGATGAGAAATGCCTGCTATTAGCTTCAAACGTATCAGAAATCTGAAGAAGCCTCTTTGATCATACTTCAGTCCTACAATGAACTCATTAACATACAAGAACAATTTGATTATCTGGTTTCAGTTTCTGTCCCTCTCATTTTAAGGGAATAGTTCATCATGGATGGGGTAAAACAGAGGGACCAACAAGAATTATTGGCTCCCACAGCCACTGATTCTTGCATTTATGACTACCAGTACTACACCGAGAAGACTGGAAAATGATGCGATACAAACACGAGCCAAAATTGTATGCATGAAGCTGCTAAGCTCTTCCAACCTTTTCTTTTACCTTAGCTCGAAACACCTCGCTTATAAAGATTTAATCCCAGGCCCAGCTTGCCATGTTCGACTGCTGCATTTTTTCTTGAATAAACTTGTCGATACTATGCTTTCCTTTCAATGTCATGTTTTATTTGTAGAGCAGCTCTTACAACATTTCCTCTTGTTATAATTCCAACCTTCAAGGGTGGGTGAAATGGCTAATTAAACCACCACTAAACATGATTAGAAGAGATTAATCAATACAAAAGTCGACATCTCTTACCAGCTTGCCATCAGCATCAACAACTGGAAGTCTACGATATTTTGTCTCAAGTAATAATCTGGCATCACATAAACCAAAAGTCAGAAGTTAATTTTAGGTCACAGCTTTTCAGAACAAGCATAAACAAATCGAAAGAATATTCAAAAAGACAATCTAAGAAACAAAGTGGAAAAGGAGAGGCTGACAGTACCTTGCAGCATCCTCAAGATTGGTGGTTTCACGAACGACGACTGGTGCTTGTGTCATCAAGTCACCAACAACCTTCCCATTGTTTTTACTGAGCAACCTTTGCACCTCATTAAAAGTCTGCAATCATCATTTACTATATTGTATCAGAGAAGTACATTGCTGGATCATATGCAGCATCTTATCAACTATTAAGCAACTCGAGTGCCTGCAACAAACAGAATCATGCTGATTTTTCTGACTTCAAGGTGTCCAGATTGTGTCTTCATATTTCATCATTAAGATAAGGTCAGGAAAAACGGTCATAATTGCAGACTCAGAGCACATGACTCATGTAATCTATTTCTCTATGATGCAATTTCATAAAGACAATCCAATTTCTACTAGATGTGTAGGACAGACAAGTGCTAGCAAGAGAGGAGCTTCTGGCATTTAAACTCTATAGAACTAGAAGTTCATTTCGTTGACCAGATGCCTTTTCCATTGAAACATGATATGGATGAACACACACACATGTATACATGTATAAAAGGAAGATGAAGCTAACTGCAAGTCATCAAAATATTTTTTAAGGCGCTCTTGACATTTGTTTTTGGCCAACACACATGTATGAAAGGAACATGAAGCTAACTGCAAGTCATCAAAAGCATGCACTCTTGACACTTTTTTTTTTGGCCAAGGTCAGATTTGCATCCAAGAACACAAGAAAAGCAAAACAGAATCTCAAACACCACTCAATCACACACACGTGTGCACACATGTATGAAAGGAACATGAAGCTAACTACAAGTCATCTAAAACATTTCAAGGAACTCTTGACACCTTGTTTTTGCCAAGGTCAGATTTGCATCCAAGAACAGAAGAAAGCACAGCAGAATCTCAAACACCACTCAATCAAATTTAAATAGAGCAATGTCAGGCTTGTGTGCATGTTCTCTCTCTCTCTCTCTGTTTGGTAAAAGAAAAAGAAAAAGAAAAAGAGACCAGTTGGACAGTAACATGTTTCCCGAATTAACAGGTCGACACTTCAGACATTCACTGAAAAAATTGACTTGGGCTATCTCTGAGGTTTCTGATTGCAAGAAAAAAATAGCATTCAGAAGTCAGATACCCAGCAATATACACACTAGAGGCAAGTGAGCATCTTCTAAACGTATTACGAAAACCAACCATATGCCCTGCACCCTTGGGACCTTATCTACTAGTATGATTTCCTTATTCGCACTAATGCCCTCAGCTGTTGAAGGCACTAAAAGATTGCCAAGTGTATCTCAAGCTCAGTTGACCTCAATTTCAGTTTAAAGCCTTGAACTTAAAACATCATTTTTTTCCAGCTCCATCCATTCATACTCAAAAGAACAAATTCTCAAAACTTTCACCTCAGAGGAGCACCTGTTAGCACTCTAATCCTTGTATCCCTTGGAATATACTAGAAAAGAATTCAAACTATTCCAAATCCATTACCCTTCTGAATGCCTTAATGCACAGAGGCTGGTTTATGGAGCTCCATACAAACAATACTGGGAAACAAATGTCAAAAGGTGTGCAAGTCTGTGTTTAAAAAAAGGAGAAAGCTATCACATACTTTCCACGTGCTGTCAACTTCAGGAAACATGCTAGTTTCAGTTCTCCCACCACCTAGTTGAGACATTGAAAAAAATCCCAGATGTGAGAAATGTTAAATTACAAATTATCAAGCATCTGGTCTGATGCCAATTACTCATAATTTCAACTATATTGTTGATTAAAGAAATTGCAAGAACATGGAAGGACATAATGATTTGTTCTTTTCTGAAACAAAAAGAAAATGAAGGCTAGGATTAGCTTGATTATTTTAAATTACCTGATATGGAGTCCAACGCTAGCAAGTCATAATCTGACACAAGACCAACCTACAATAGCAAATAAAACTCAAATCATTCCCATATCCTATTACATTGTACCCATAGATTATAATCACAACCCCAGAAAGTGATGGTTGGAACCAAAAGAAATAGGCACACACATCAATAAAATGGCACCACCATATTAAAAGAAAAAGCTTAGAAAGATGTGAGTATCTATTTGATGCATCCAGAAAATTTCATCATGCCAAGCTGATTAAGGATTGTTTAAATTTTTCAAAGCAGGTTTTGCCGTTACTACTCTTCATTTTCAAAATTATTTGGGTCAATGATTTTTAAAGTTGAATAACAACATCCTCAACTGGTTAGCGTTAAGAGGGGGATAAAAAGCTTAAGCAAAAGACATTTATGTGAATTGTAGATTAAGAAGCAAAGACTGCATGTGACTCTCACATTAGGGGACCCTAAGCCAATTTGGATGATTCAATATCTGATATCTTGACTTGCCTTTAGAAAGTATGGCAAATAGCTTCTAAAAAAAAATTAGAATCCAGAAACCAGATGTTAACTGTTACCTTGCACTTGAAAACTAAAAAGTAAAACAAAGAATCTACATTATTAATAACCAGACCAACAAACCAAAATAAAAGTCAAGGAGGGGTTACCAGTTTCCAGTCATCATCGATCACAGGGAAACCTGTAATTCTATTTTCCACAAGAGCCTCAAGTGCTGTTGGTAAAACACAACACATATATGTGTTAGATAAGTGTGGTGTACTCTATGGAAAAATTTAGAAATCTAACAATACCTTCATCAACAGTTGTTGTCGGTTTTACAACATGCAAATCCTCTTTCCTAGTCATAAAATCACCAACTGTATATACCCCACTTTTTGGCTGCACATCAGCAAGTCAAAGAAAACAATCTTATACAGAAGAAGAATAACTTTCATGTCACACTTAAAGGTGCGAAACAACCTCAATTGAATTAAAACCAGATTGAATCTGCCATAAATCCTCGTTCGTTTTATTGATATTTTTCGAAGTTAAGACCATCCCCAGACCCATACACTAATCCTGACCCATGCCACTTCAGGATAAAACCCCAACAACATAAAGTGCAATTAAATTACCAAATTGAATTCTTTCTCCATCATAGTACCAAACTGCGTGACATTTTCCGGTAAAGAATTCCTAATACTGACATTGCTTAGACTCAACAAAACATAACTTTTAACATGGCTTTCACACCAAAATTCAAATCCTCTCATAGACAACACACACCCACGAGTAAAATTAGTGTCTTTAATGCATCAATAGAAAAGTACACAAGATGCTTCTCAAAACCCAATTGATGCATTGCATCACTGATACTTGATTTCTATCTCCCACAACACGCATTAAAAGAGCCAAATTCTTCGAAAAAAACACAATGGGCTCAGCTAATTACCCATAAAAACAAATAAAAGAAAAGTAACAAAATCTCAGACAAATATTGAATTTCCAAATGATAAGAAACAAAGTGGATAAGGGTGAGAGCGCGCTACAGAATTATCCATCAAGGTGTCACTGCTTGCAGCAGCTATAAAGGAAGACGACCTGCGAGGGAAAGAAACGGATGATAAGGAGACCCGTTTCGTTCCAGGAGGAGAAACTAGAAGGCACGGCATCTGGTGAGCGAGGGAAACAGCAGATGCTGTGGTGGCAGCGCGTAGGCGCGCGAGGATGAGAGAACTCGGGTGTTGTAGTAGAATCGAAGCGTCCATGTGTCGGCTCTTCTTGGATTGTTAATGTAGACAATGGACTGTAAAGCAAGGTCGGAGAGGAGAGACTCGTGAGGTAGTAGACTAGACAGAGATATATGCAAGCAAGCAAGCGTCTGTTTCTCTCTCTCTCTCTGATATTTCGAGACGAAGCCCGGCTTTATTTGGTGGTATTTGCTAGATATTTTTCTATCTTATAAGTTTATAAATTTAAAATAATTTTTTTTTAGTATATCTTGATACATTGATATTAAAAATAAAAATATATATCATTTTAATTTATTTTTTTTAAAATAATATTATATATGGCCAACTTAACTTGTAATTAGAAATATCAGCCCTATAGATTCTTTTAACAATGTAATCTTATTTTTTAATTTATTTTTAAAAATAATAAGTAAAGCATGCTTAGTTTGACACGTAAAGAAGATTTAAATGGACAACTCAAACTTTAGTAAGGATTTTAAATAAAATCAGTGGTAACCAATACTATGAATGATTGCATTCCACTTTATATTCTACTTAATAACACAAATTAAAATGAATGATTGCATTCCACTTTGCATGCATTTTAAAAGGATTGATAAAATAGTTCTAAGAATTCACTTAGGATTAAAACTAATAAATATAGATTCTACATGAATCAATCTAACAATTAGCTTGACTAATCTAAACTAATCAACCATTCCAACTATCACTAGGACTATAATGGTTATAAATAACTAGTTTTTGCTAAGAACATATATACAACTTGCCATATTGTAAAATTTGCAATGAAATCCAAGTAATGTCTTATATAAGCTTTTTGAAGAGAAAAAACTGCAAAATCATTAATCCTTAATCACTACTCATATTTGTGCATTCAAATCTTCAAAATCTTAGGACATAATATACATTCACATTTTCACAATACTTAAACACTTTGAAATCCCTAAAGAGTTTTGTAGTGAGATATAAAGATACATATATTTTTTTTATTTTAAATTATAATCTATTGGGAGAGTAATTTCATGATAATAAATCACTTTTATAAAACCTTGAGAGTTTGAAAATTATTTTTGGCATTGGTGAAGCATTGTTACCAGAGGAAAATCTTACAGAGTACATATCTTCAAATACAAGAAAAAAATTAAAGATAAATATTTTTAAGTGGTGTAAAAAGTTTGGTGTGGACTCATTAAGTGACAATTGTAATCTTGAACTCTGACTAGTGAAAAAATTGATTTAATGCTTGAGATGTTGATGTAGGTTTGTCAAACTACTTTAAAAATTGAGTTTATAATTTCTCTCCCTTACCTATTTATTTTAAGCTCTTTAATTATACGATTAATTATTGTGTTTATGGTCTTTAATTATATATAATAAATTTTTATTTGTTTTTAGAATGGCTAGGTTTGACCTTTAACGTCATAGTTCACCTTACTGAGGCGGATCCATTTTAGTCAATAAATAGACCAATAATTAAAAACAAAACAAGAGTCTTAGTAATAAAAGGTGATAATGTTTTTAAGCGAGGTGTATCAGAGGTAATGCTATCTTTCTAAATACAATTAGTCCTTTTAATCAACTCAATATTGAAAGTGAAGATTGAAAAAAATATTGATAAAAAAATATGAAAAAAACAAATCAAGTCAACAAAAGTCAACTCGCTAAACCCGTGACTCAAGTCATAAAATGGGGATAAAATCAAAGAAAACATACCAAAATAAATCATGAAGACAAATTTTCAATCAACTCAATGTTAAAAGTTGGAATTGCGAAATATAAATTGATTACAAAGAGAGAAGAAAACATAAGTCAGTCAAGTTGATCTATTAAAGTCACGGTCCATGACGTGAGTCTAGAATAACCCCATAAGAAATAAATTTAAAAACTTATAAAGCTTAGATACTAATAAACCTAATATTAATTGATGAAAATGAAATAAAAAATCATAAATAAATAAAAACATTATTTCAATAAATAATGTTATACGAGGAAGGGTATAGTAAAAAACCATCATCAATTAGTTTTAGTTACATTAAATATTTATTTTTATTTTTTAAGAATCTTAAACATTCTTAACTCATCTTAAACATGCATATTTTTTAATTAGGTTTTGTTCAACTTAGTGTTTATGTTTTAAATTTTCAAAGGTATTAATGCAAAATATCTTAATCTTAGTGTTTAATTAAATATAAACTACTAAAATCTTAGACATTCATTTATTTAGAAGGTTTAAATTAAAAGAGAATGAAACATCATGTTTTTTGAACATGAAAGGATATCAATCTTTGTATGAGCTTAGGTTTGAAGAAAATAACATTTGTGAACTTAAATGATGTGTTTATGAAATTTAAATTGATGCAAGACCCTCTAAGATTATTTTTTTAAAGCTCATACAAAACATTAACCTAGATGCGTTTTAGGTCTGAATATATTCATCAAGAGCTTACTCAAGGGTCATGCTTTTTGTGTCTAATTGAAGATATTATATGTTTTATTACGCTTCATGTTACTTATTTTTTAGTGTTTTTCTTTTACATATCATGTTTTACGAATCAAATCACCCTTCGGTCTAAATATATAAGAGTGTAGATTTATATTAAAAGTTGATCATAGCATAAAAATGTGGAATACCTAAACCTATATCATGGTCCAAATGTTTAATGATAATTGGGGCTTTATTTCTAGGCCTTGCCTCACCGTAGGCTTGAAATCCCACCATCCTCCGAACTTCCTAGATTCTGGGCTGGCAGCTTATTGGATCTGATTGGGCCATACAAAAGTAGTAGATTCTTCGAGTCCAACAAGAGCCCAACACATTGATTAGGGCACTTTTTTATTTTCCTGTCTTCTTGAGATGCCGAGTGAGAACTTCACAACTTCCTTCAAACAGAGACATGGCTCCCACCTGCTAACCCATTTTCTCCATCTTTCAGGCCAAAGCTAACCAGATACCAAGCTATTTCAGAAGTCAAAAAATAATTATTCTCAAGATTAAAAGCCGAAGCTTCTTCCAAATCGGGCTGCAGCTCAGAAGTCCATGTCGAGGAAGAGTGCCGAGTCAATCACCTCAATCCAGCAAGAACTCGGCGATGCGTTCACATGCAGAACTTTTATGAATCTGGAAAAGTCGATGGGGGTTTCCCTCTTCTTTTATGGGTGGTTGCCACGATTATTTCATGACAAGACACCGACCTTTTCATGGGTGAAAATTATTGTTTGAAATAAATGAAGAGCAAAGTCGTCGTCTTTCCCGTTTTAGAAACAGCGTTGCCATCCATCTCTCTTCATAAATGGGAAACTTTCCTTCTTCTCAAGTCTTATCAATCTACCATGATGAGAATAATGTTGTCGATCCACAGATCAATCTACCATGAATTATGAATTTTGCTGTGGATTCGACACCGAGTAGATGAATTATGTAGAAGGTAGAAGTTGAGCGGTGTAGTTTTTGTGATAAGGTTTTTTTTTTAAAATTGTTTTTTAAATATCTTTACTTTCATTTTTATTATCTGAGGGGGTGAATTTTCAATTTTTTTAATCAAGTATTTTTCATTAATTTTTACCAAATATATATTGACATGGCTGTTCAATTGATCGGTCATCATGGTGACATGTATATTAATTGTACATAAATATTAGATTTTCTAATTTAGTTCTTCCATATATGTTTTTGTACAAGTGTGTGAGCTATTTTGTTTGAGTATTTTTAAAATTTATTTAATTGAGTGTTTTTAATTTAAAAAAGTAAAAACTTTTAGCTTTGCAGTATCAAATAGTTCATGTTTGACCGAGTTAAATAATTTATTTTGATCATAAGTTAATAAATTAAAACAGAAAATAGTAACAACAATTTATCTATAGATATTTTTTTAAAAAAAAATAGGAGTAAGAGGCGTAAGAACATAAGACTTTTTTTGAATTTAAAATCTAACTAATTTCCATTTAATAATATTATGTTGGCCATATTTGACAAAGCTATAAAATTACATATTAAACATTAAAAGATATATAAAAACAACAAAATAAATGAAAAAATCTAAGGTTTTGATGAAGCTTATTTGTAATGAGATAAAGAAAAATTATTGTATAATCGATAAATATGTGGGTGTTTATATGAAAAAAATATTTTATATATATATATATATATAAATTTGTATTTAAGATTATTAGTTTTGAAAAAAAAGAATTAAATTTCTTACCACTTAAAATTAGAAGAGGAAGTATGTTTGGTTTGTCCAAAAATGCTAGAAATTAATTTCATATTTTTTTTTAGTTGGACAAGTACCCTTTTACTCTTATTTTTCTTTTTTAGTATTATTATTATTCAATTTTACTTAACTTGATCAAATATGGTCTACGTGAGAACATAAAGCTTAGAAGCACACGATAGATAAATTCTTAGAGTATAGACATTCAAATAGAAAAATAAACAGAAGCACATATACTAAAAAAAAAAAAACACCATATTAAAAATAAAGTGAAGTGTTGTCCAAACACCTCTAGAATGCTGGTGCAGCGATTTATTAAACATGTCGGCAGGTATTCTATAGTCAAATAAAAACAATTTATTAAAGAAAAATGAAATTTCTCACATTTAAATAGAAAAAAAAAGTTACTAAAATTGAAAAGTTCGTGCATCAAATATATAATAATTTCATTTTAAAACTACAGATACTCAATTAATAAAAATAAAAGTTCAAATACATGAATAGAAAAAGTAAGAGTGCACTTTGCATGGATGTTTAATTATACACACTTCGCGTTTACGTCAGCATATCGATTTAATGACATAATTTAAAGAAATATTTGTGTAGAGAAGCGATAAAATAAAATAAAATAAAATAAAATAAAAACTTCAAAATTTAATAAATAATTATTTCGGTTTTGATTGATTTGTCAATCTAACATCCCAGATATATCACCCAATTCCGACACATAAATCTAAATAGGCATCCATACTTAATCAATAAGTATTTAAAAAATCCAAATATTGGATTAGTCAAGAAATGCTAATTAATAACGAGAATACCCGAGGCTGGAGCTCAAAAAACATCATCCATTTCACCTTCTGGCTTATGATTCTTCAGTTTCATGTTGTTGCACTTAAATTTGACCACGACTTTTTTGAAAGCTTCCACTTGCCACTTGGTGATAAAGGAGACGAGTGGGCGCAGATGATTGGTTTGTCGTGCCCACTTTTAGCACCTCACTGCCTTCATCCCTGCAATCTTTCCAATCATGGAAACTCTTCAAAACCCATCTTTAGCCTTGAAAGCGATTTGATGATTCAAATCAAGATAGCTAGCACTAATGTCACTCTAATATTTTGCAAATAAAAAAAAGAAAGAAAAAACCCCACTAAACTCTCATAAAATGTAACTGGCAGGTGTAGATTTTGACAAGACATTTTTACTTTCTGAAGGGCTGGCTGTTTTGGCTTTGTGCACAGTACTCGTTACATACAGCGAGTATTGTAGCATTCTTCGATTTATAGGGCAGAAGCAAGGGATCCAGTGAAAAGAAAAGGAAAAGAAAAGAGGATTTGACAACCTAATATAGTGCTAGATTGTATTATAATTCTTTTACATATATATATAACGGGTTGTTAAAACTAGTTTACACGCACCACGACTAATTTTTAAATTCATTAAACACCCTGCAAGATCAGCGGATAGATAAAATACTGTGAGATGATAAGTACACATAAAAAAATTAAACCCGAATGCAAAGAAAATGAACAAATTTCTTCCACTGCTAAGCCACGAACTCAAGTGCTTTAATACTTTCTTTGAAGATGTTGGTGGTGATGTTGAACGATCTTGGGGAGAGAAAATGAGTGAAGTGAAACGACGATGACACCATCGCTTGTGGATTGAACGCTTTGATCAACACCATCTCTCATAGCTTTGCATCCACTGATCTCCCTTTTGAGATTTTCACTTTTAGCTCTTTGATCAATACATAGCACAGCTTTCAGTCTTGAAACTTCTTTTGTTTCTTTCTTGTTTTGGTTAACGGGAAATTATAGAAACATCGATTAGTAGGCCGAAGAAGAAGGGGAGACTAAGACTTCGAGATTTGAGCATGATAAATTCCTTAACTTTATGGTGTTAGCTTGTGTAGATCATCGGAAAACATCATGCTATATGTTTTTCAGGAAATGTTTCATGTTAAGCAAGTAGCAAACCAATACCTCTACATGTGTAACCCAGTTTCCACATTGTTATCAGATGTGACCCAGCAAACCAGCTTTTCTGTGAATTGCAGAGATTTATGTTCTTAACCATGCCAAGAAAAAGCTTCTGGTTTCAACCTTTTTGTTATCTTGTTCTGGCCGAATAGAAAGTTTCAGTATAACAAGGTTCATTCTACTCGGCAATTCCATGAACGAAGCCTCCATAGTAAAACTTGCTATATTATTTTGGATACTTTTTCAGATTTTTTCAATAATTAATGCATGCTTATTCATTTATAACTCATTCCTAGTTGATCTTCCTGTATGTTCATGAGATGGATTGAGCCTTTTTCATTCCTCTCCCTGTCTTTAGGTTTTTCCACAATATTTGAGTTGTGTTCGAAATTTAAGATGGATAACCTCACATAGATCGAGAGAAATATAATTGCACAAACTTCAAAAATTTTACATTTTTGGCAAATTTATTAGTGTATTCCAATGAGTTTGTGTTATGAGCAGTTAATTAAATAATATCTATTATTTTAAAAAAATATTTTAATATCAGCAAATATTTTTAACTATTAGTCAATAATCTTGAGATTTACTCTCGTACGAGTTAACATTCAAACCCTAAAATTTAAACATTAAAAATAAAGTTGAAAATCATTTTTTTGGTTTTTGATTGTAACATAAAAAATAACATTCCTCGAGTTTTTAACTTCTTTAAAAAGTATGGTTTTCTGAAAATTATACTATTAAATGTTTTTTTCTATGTTTGGTATAAATTGACAATAACTTTGTTTTCTATATTATCCTATTTTTATAATAAAAATTATATGATATAATATAAACGATTATTGTATAATTAAACATTTTATGTACTATAATGTGTTCTCTAATCCTTTCCAAAAAAAAGTGTTTTCTTACCATTTTATAATTTTACAGTTGTAAGTTCAACTCAACGTCCCCGAGGGTGGGGTGCAGCGGTAAGTGCCTGGGTGCAGAATGTTTCACCCAGGTTTGAGCCTCTGCCTTGCACACTCCTCCTCGTAAGAGCCTGGGACAGCCGGGGGTTTTAACCGCTCACCTGGGCCCACAAAGTGTGCTTTCCGGGGTGTGGGGTTTCCCTCGTAAGGAATGATCCAAAAAAAAAAAAAGTTCAACTCAACTAGAAATCAACAATGGAAGTTCCTATTATTATATTATTACATCTATCATACAACCATTTTTAGGACGAGACAAGATTTTTTTGGTGGAAAAGCTGGGTGTTGGTTTACAATGAGTTCAAGTAGGGTCCGAATTAATAATTCAATTAGAAATAAAGTTCATGTGCTTCTATAGGTGGCTATTTGTCAATTAATCATACTATAACAGTCGATATTGCACATATTATTAAAAATAAATAAAAAAATCTGAAGGCAACGATGAGCCTCGGCTTAGCCATAGGCTCGATACAAGGGACCACGCAGGTTAGCCCACCTTTTATTTCTAAGAGCTCTTCACAACTGGTCCTGTTGCTTAACAACGAGAAGGAATCTTTCCAAATCCAGGTATAGAAGAGTTCAGAATATTAATTATTTAATATTTATGATTCTAAATACGAGATTAGATGCTTAAGTTAGAAGCTCCACCATATGTGGTCAGTATATTAATTACCCCGGACAGCATTTGTACAAAACCAAGTAAATTCACCAACTGGTGTTTGTTTTCAGGGAGTAGATTCTGTTTCCGGTGGCCTGAGTCGATGTGACACGCCGGCGGGAAGATTTTATGTTAGGAAGATAGATATTCAACATAACAGGACACAGATCCTCGTGCATGCAAAAACACTGTTTTTAAGAATGTTTCCCTCCCTGCACAAAGGTTATCTTCTACAAGTGTTAGTTTAAGGCCTGAGAAATATATGTAAGACACAGAATTTAAAAGCACAGGAGTTTCTTGTTGTGCTAAAGAGCGCAATCAACAATGTTTCTCTTGATTGACCCAACTTTATATACACGTGTTAGTCTTTTTTTTTAATATTATTTTTTACGACGTGTTTTAGTAAAATCATTAGATTGTAGATTGTAGATTCTTGAGCGTCCAAAATGGAGAAGAATTTTTTTTTTTTTTGCATATATATGTCTAATAACACTAGAATCTACAATCTAATGTTTCTCATTAGTCACCAATAAGGCCTTTTTAACTTCAAATAAATATTTATTTCAATTAATAATTCCAATGTTATTCAATAAATTATTTGATCATATCTTAGATGAGATTATACATGTAATGTTTATACTTGCAATCACTCTTTTTTTTTTTTTTTTACAAGTATACATGATCCAATATCCTTACACACACATTAATATTGAATGGGAATTAAACACTTTTTTATTGTTGATTTTTATATGGTTTCATGAATTATTTATTTGTTGGGTTTTTTTCATATAGCCACATAAAAAATATTAAGACATTGCTTTTTTTGTTAAATGATTTTTTGATTACATAACACATGCTAATTAAAAACTTATTTTCATAAAACAATAAGTTGAGAAGAAAATGGGTGCCTCTAGAAAAAAAATTTCACTCCTTTATTTGAATTATCTTATATTTTTATTAAAAAAACATTTATTAATAAAAAAATATCTAAACAAAAAAAAATATAAGAAAAAGGAATGGGGGTTTTTGGCTAAAAAAATATATTTTCTCCTTTTGAATGTGAGTCTTAAAATTTTTTAGAAACATTTATTTTAATTATGGTATAATTAAATAAAACTCGTTTAGGAAATTATTCTCCAATATGGCGTGAGCATAAAAGAACTAGTGTAATCTTATGGGTAGTTTGAGTTTTAGTTTTAGGAGAAAAAACTAACTTAGAAAAAGACAAGTCACTGTAGGCATGACATTTAAATGGTGAAACTATTATCCTAGGGATTGAATATTGGCCATCCCACTATGTCAAATAACATGATTATACTTGGATTAGATGCAATTTTAATTTTAATTTTAATTTTTATAATTATGATGATCATATTAGTTTTCACGTATCTCAATTAAATCTCAGAATTTTATATTTATCTCATATAAATTATTTCATTAGAGGTATAGAAATTAATTTTGCAATTTTATTACAGTGTTTGACACAAATTTAAAAGTAGTATATTTATATTCTATCTATATTTTTCTTTTTTTTTAAAAAAAAAACCAATGATTCTATTAAAAAAGATACATCACTGTATTATAATACAATGATACAAAAATCTAGCTCAAGAAAGCTACTTGCTGCTTAAAAATTTATTTTAGTGGTCCAATTTTGAAACCCGAAGCAATCCTAAAAAAGGCAAGTGTAAGAGAGAGAAGGGCGAGAGTGGTCCTAATTTTGAGAGGAATAGAGTTGGAGTAGTAAATGGGCAAATGCGTCCTCGAAAGGGCAATCAAAGGGGTCGTTTGTCTCCGTGAATGATGAAAGCGACGTCCGACTTAACGGACAATAATTACGATTAACGCTGTGATCACCCTCTCTAATTAAACGGTAACCCTAATTTTACTACACCTCACAGTCATGTCACTCTCGAACTCAATTGGCTCAGTCAGACCGCACACACATGACACGGCTTTAGCAATAATAATAATAAAATAGAAAAAAAAGAAAAAGAGAGCCTCTCTCCTCACAAATAATTGATCAATTTCGACCACAAAAAACACACACTCGTTCCATTTTGGGAAATCCACTCCTCTACTCTCGTCATCAAAGGGAAAAAAATATATAATTATTATATTTATATATGGACTGATTTTTATTATTTACTTTGCTGTCTTTTCATGATTCACATTTTCTTTATGGTCACATCTCGCTTCCCATTTGCCTCCTTCTCTTTTGTTTTCAACACCACAAATTTAAGATACTGTTTCTCACTTAATTTTAAAAGTGGTTTTTTTTTTAAAATACTTTTTTTATTTTAAATTAATTTTAATATCATTTGAAATTTCATGATATCAATCATAGTATATTGTTGTTATTGTTTAAGAGTGTAACTGGAATTATTTTTTAAAATATTTTTTTATTTAGAAATGTATTTAAATAATATATTTTTTTTATTTTTTAATAAATCATTATTGACATATCATATGAAAATGATTTAAAATATAAAAAAAATTTAATTTAAAATAAAAAAATAAAATAAAAAATATTTCTAATTTTTTCAAAAATATTGTTAAAATTACAGGCATGGTGAAAGACGGGAGAGAGAGAGAGAGATGAGTCTGTGTGTCCTCAGACATGGCAGTGTTTCGTAGATCCGATGCAAGAGAGAGGATCTAAGGAGAGGGTGTTTAAGTTTCGCTAAAATACAAACTCACTTTGTTCCCTTCATATGTGGAGTTTCCTTTTCTCCATACGTGGTCCGAGGCATTCATTTCTTTTCTTTTTTCTTTCTTCTTTTCACACTGAATTATTTTGTTACTTGCTCTCTCTATTTTATTTTTTTATTTTTTTTATTTAAAAAAAAAAGAAGAGAAAATAACTAGGGTTAGGCAGGTAGCTGCTGCTAGATAGGCCTATCATTGTAGAGGGACAAAAGGAGAATGCTAAAGCCCTGTCGAAGGGGGTGTTATTCTTTGCTTAAGAGCTTATTTCATGGCCATTTTTAGATGGCAGCACATACAAATCATCGCAAGAAAACTAATGGGAAAAAAGTAGAATAAAAAGGACAGAGAATGGGCAGAAAGAAGAAGCTCTCCTCCTATATTTTCTAATTCATTTTTGTGTTTTCGATCCACAAAATTTGTAATAATTAAGTATTCGATGGATATAGCCAGCCAGCATATGCTTTTAACATATGGAGTCGTATGTTTTGTCAAAAAGAAGAATTTTGACTTGCGTGTTAGCCCATGAATGTACGTTTTGAGGAATTAAATAAGTGATAAACACTTGGTAACAAGATGGTAGACGTGTATCCTAAGCATAAAATATTAACCTAATCATTATATATATATATATAAACACGAGGTTCCCTGATCTTAACCCTAGTTGCCCCATCAAAATATCTGGCAGTGACGACCCAGATGACGAAAGAATCACTTGTATTATATCTTAATGACTTGGATGTTAGTCTTAAATCATTGGAAGAATCAAAAGGCCAATACTTTATGAACCTCCTCTGTGTTCTTCATCGGATTTTTTCGCAATATTCAAAAGTCTGGCCGCAGTTTCTCCGTACACTTATTCTTGCAAGTTTAAGATTTGGGATCCTTTTGAAACCTTGGACAGACAATTAATGCAAGGTAAATTACTGCTATGTGACGAGATGCTTGGTGTTCTTGATAATGTAGCCCTCCTTTCATATCAGTTTCATCGATTCTTTTCACTTTCCAAACACCAGTAACATGTTTTTTTTTACTTATCTATAATAGATAAATACCAATAGTAGCTGACTTGCTTCCGAGACGAAATCGTAAAATTAATTGAGATACATATAAATTTACTCGGATATTCAAACTAATAACAACAAAATATGCAATGCAGGGAGCATGAGGTTTTAGCTTCTTGCATGCTATTGATGAATAATCCCTGTTCCAAGACACAGTGAAGTGATTAATAACGAAATATCACAAATGGAAATTAAATTAGACATTAAATTATCATTGAGCACGTATAACGTGTCATTTTCTCTCCGAAGCTTCAAATAGAAACCTCTCCTTTTTAAAAAAAAGAACAAATACTAAATCCAGCCTTACTTTCCCTTTACCTTGTGTAGCTTAAATAAATAAAAAAGAGAAAAAAAGTTTCACTTTTGCCCAGTGTAAAAAGTGAAAAACAACTAGGTTAAACCTAAGTGAATCTTTACCAGCCAGTACCACTCTCTTCTTCTTCTTCTTCTTCTCTCTCTCTCTCGACGTACACATAATCTAGGCCGTTGATGTCCTTTGCTGGGGGTGAATATTGACAGGTCCCTCTCGTCATTAGAGCCACGTCTGACTGCTTTTGGCCAAGAGAACTGATTCAAAGGACATGAAAGATAGCGACTACTCATCGCCATCCAGTGGTATTTCCAAGGCACCAAAACAAGTTCCATTTTTCATACCTGTGAACTCTCTCTTCTTTTGATGGTAAAATTGAAGCTCACAGTTTACTTTTTTGGCTATTTTTTATAGCATTCCATTGCTCCATTTAGGAGCTAAAGAATCAGCCTCGAACACCTTGTTTCAGACCTAGACGAGGGTGGTCGAGAGCTACAACAAAATACGCCTCAGCTAGTCCTTGTACACACATACATAGCTATCTTCGCGACCCATATCATTTAGCACACATCATTTCAGAACTCGTAAAATTAATTAAAATACGAGAAGTGCCGACATTGATAAAAAAAAAAAATATTGATAACCCCTTGTAACCAAAAACATTATTCCTGTACAGGTTATATAGCCCTAAGGAAAGGGAAAAAAAAGAGGACAATAAATAACAATAGAGCGGCAAAGCAAGGGCAACAGAACAATATTATTTAACTCCGAAGATAAGAAAAGAAAAGGGCTCCAGTTAGAAATGAATTTAATCTAGTTGAAGATCTCGTCCTTTATTAGTTTTGACTGATGACCAACAAACATTTCCCAAGGACTTGGAATTTCCTACCCTCTCTCTCTTTCCTGTTTTTTTGGCCAACAATTTCTTGTTTTTTCTTGGGGGTGGCTGGAGAAGGTCTCATGGCTAAAAGCCTTGCTCTTCACATGGAACCCAGCTAGCAAGCATGGGGAGGATAGAGATTTTGCATAGCAAGGAAGATGGAACGGCTACTTTTTATATGGGTTAGGAAGGTCTCGTGAGAGAGTTGAACCCATTTTTCTGCAGCAGCCAGTTTTGTGGAGTCCTAATTTGCTGTTGGAATCCTGATGATGCTGCAGCATTTGCAAACTGGGGAGGACCTGCTTGCCATTGTTGATAATGATGACGATAATGAAGCTCAGCTGGAGTGAGAGAGAGATCACTTCCAATTCGGCCTCCATTGCTGCTGCTTGGATACTGAATCTAAATAAAAATTGAAAAACAGCGATTAACTGGTTATAAAAGACCTTGACATTTTCTGTTTGCACGAGCTTTAATTATATGGAAGCTCACTTGATAGTTTGGTGAGTTAAACTGTGGAGGGAGAAAAGGATTCATCTGACTATCTCCGTGTGATCTGAACTGCTGCTCATATCTTGGCATTTCACTGGACTTGAGCGATGCTGGAGATTGAATGTGGATTTTGCTAAGAAGCCGAGTCGTCTCAGTCTCTCCATACCCATCTCTTCCATGTCCATCATTGTCACTTCTATGAAGGTTAAGCTGCTGGTATTTACAATGCCATGAAAAAACCATTATTAGCAAAATTAAACACCACAACCCGACCAAAAACAGAAGACAAGTGCAACATACATAGGATTAACAACCAGGTTTAAATGTCGAATTGATTAGTGCTGTACCTTGGGTCTAAGCCCCTGATTTTGCCAGTTAGGTTCAGATGGCATCGTTGCCGGATCCATTGCAACATTGTGCCTATCCTCACCAAATTCTACACTGTTTTGCTTCGAAGCTGGATTGCCCAAGCTCAAATCAAGACTATGATCCGCAGCATTACCTGATGATTCTAAACAACATATACACATAATTAATTGAATTAACATGAGTAAATAGAAGAATGATTCATATATATATATATATATATATATATAAACCATTGATATCCTCCAAATTACTTACCAATTGAGTTAAGCTCATTTGCATAAATGCTGGGATCAAAGTTGGTTACTGCCTCCTTGCCATTGCACTTGATGGCAGCTTTGTCATAGGCCCTATAAAGAGTTGCAGAATATTTAAAACCCCACCAAACAACACGAGATTACATTGATTGATTCACCATAGGCGAAAGTGTCTTAGATTCTGCCGATCAAAGTGTACATAAAACAAAACAAATAGTGAGGACACACAAAAACACACCTTGCAGCTTCAATCTCAGTATCAAACAAGCCCAGATAAACATACCTGCAAATAAAATTCATCACAGAAAATTTAGATAGAAGCAAGGAATGAGATTGGGTTGATGCATAAAGAGTCTGAAGATGAGAGAGAAATGGTTTACTTTTTGCCTAAGAATTGGCCCATTCGAGCTTCCCATCTTCCACACTTGTGCAAGGTTACACCTCTATACTTGGAGCTACCTCTAGGAAATCCTGTGCTTTGCCGGCGAAGCACATGAACAAATTCTTCCTTTGTGAGGTTGCTCATCTGTAATCATACACAGGAATCTTTCCCTTGTAAAATCACATGATGATATGAATCGGGTTTTTTTTTCATTGTCTTCCAATAGCAACATAAAGAAAAGAAAAGAATATCGAAAACACAACTGTACAAGATAAGGTTTGGAAGCACTATTGTAGATAAGATAAAATCTCTACAAAAAAAAAGCACAATCTCTCTCTCCTCCTCTCTCTCTCTCTACCTCTCCCTTTACCTGTTTCAAGTCCTCCTCATAATCTTCAATTCTAAAATTAATATCCGCCTCCACTCCCCGAAACTTGATAGCTGCCCTATCATATGCACTGCAAAAGAAAGAGAAGGAAAAGACTCTATCAATCTTACAGTCTGGAGTACTGGACCGGAAAATTATTGGCCATTTGCCTTTTGAAAGAAGACAAGCAAATCTTTCACGCTTAGCAAATAAGGAAACCATGATAACTCACCGAGCAGCTGCATGTGCAGTGTCAAATCCACCTATAGAAATACAAAATATACAAGAACCAAAAAACAATCTCACCCATATCAGAAATGTTTGAACAATGGATGACATGTTTCTCCAAGCCTAATTTTTGTAAAAATGAAAAAATTAAACTAGACTAAATCATACCTAGATACACCTGCTTCCCACAATCCCTGCATCAAGATCATTCGAAAAGCTAAATCATAAATTTTGATTGTCAAAAACACCAATACCACCACTTAAAAAGGAAAAAGAAGAAAAAGCCGAGAAGGACAACAATGAAGAAGAAATTTATCAACACATCAGAAGCACTAACCATATATGAGACTCCCATCGGCCAGTCCTCCGGTAGAAGGTAACACCACGGTATTGAGAGCTCCTGGACCGCGGTCCTCGTCTACTTTTCTTCAATGGTTGTGAGACTTCCATGGATTTTTGAGAAGCAAATGATGATTCCGATTGGCAAAACTTGACACCAACCCAGTGAGCCCGAGGAAATCCACCTCCAACTCCATCACCACCTCCAAAACTACCTCCACCGCCCGATGTGGACCCCATTTCTTGATCTTCTAAAGGAAAGAACTGCCGGGTCACTGGTGGATCACTCATGTCCACGGAGTCTTGATCATAAGGCACCGAGAACCCGAAAATCTTGCTGCTGCTAAAGCTCATACTACGTTTCTTGATTATTTTATTTCCTTTCTCTCCAACAGCATCCTCTTCCTCTGATCCATCTTCAATCACCACAGCAGAAGAGCTGGAATTCGACACCGATCCGACCCTTTTGCCCTTGTCATCGTCGCCATCTATAGATGTTTTTTGACTTGAGCATCCCTCGGATTCATCGTCTCTTGCTTGATCAGGGGAGTCATTTAGGTTCCACATTTTTTCTCCTTTTTGTTGAGTGGTTTTCAAGATACAACTTGAAGCAGATTCCAAGATTTTCCACAACCCTCCACCATGAAAGAAAAAGTAGAATATAATGAAAGCTGAAGAGGGATTAGAGAAAGATGCACAGATACTGGTGGTGGTGGCTGATTGAAGAAGAGGAGAAGCTAAAGAAGAAAGTTTAATCTTGGTTTTTGTGAATCAAATAAATAATGAAGCATATTTATATAGAGAGGGGGGGGGGGAGGCAGAGAAAGAAAGGGTTTTGAGTATTCAAAGGATGAAACCTACGACTCATCAGAGAGAGAGAGAGAGAGAAGAGAGAGACAGTTTTTGTTGCAAAAAGTTATGGTAGAGGGAGAAATGTTTCAAGATCTTGTTAAATCCCTGACTGCCGAATACAGCATAGACGAGGCCAGTTTGAGTAAGCTTAGCCGAAAGCATCCACACCCACCTCTCGACTCCCTCGTCTTTCCTCTCTCTAACAACTTGCCCTGGCTTCCATTTTTATTTACTACTAGACTACATAGTTTTTATGGCTCATGGTATGATTGCATAGGTTTTCTCTCTTTTCAGAGATGACCCTTTCTTTCTTTCTTTTTCTTTTCTTATTTAATGCTGATAATAAAACTTGATCTGCTGTTTGTCCATTTTCGCTCCTGCAATAACCCCATCTTCGTTTATAGTTTTTTTTATTTATTTAATCTTAGACCTGAGCAAACAAAATTTTTACTGTTTCATGCCCGATGCCTACAATTAATATATTTTATATTTTTCTCAAGGAGCCATGAGATTGGGGAAATGAGAGCTCGGGTGGAAGAAAGAAAGAACCGTCTCTTTCTCGCTTCAACTCTCCCACGTTAACCAAATCGAAAAGCATCCTCTCTCTCTCTCTCTAATAGAAATATAGACAACGCCAAGACTCGAAAGATGGCTAATTACTCAATTACCTTTATTAGCTATTAATTATCATTATTTACACGTCACAAGTCACCCTCCACCCCCCCTCCTTGCAAAATTACTGTAGAGCGAAGCCTCTAACCTCTTTTTATTTTACCTTAGTTAGGTCTCTAATATATATTAAATCAATTTTCAATTATACAGGAAGACGAAGTCTTTGTGTATATATATATAATCATTATGATGTAAAAAGAAGAAATTTTAAAGAATAATTGTTTTATAATATATAGAATCGATCTCGTGTACCAGCCACTATTTTATAACCAAAAAAAATCGTTTTTTTATTTATAAAAAACCATGTATATGAATATATCAAAAATCTTGATTAAAGAATTTGATTGAAATCCATTAAAACATATGGACTTGATCAAATGGAAAAAAATAGATTAGGGACATTATCTAAATTAACCCCATAGGTTAGGATTTTTTTTTGGAGAAGTGGCTCCTTTTTTCTTACCACGAAAATACCATTAGAAGCATGTAGGTCTATTTTTTTTCTTAGAAATGTTTGACACTATATTTCAAAAAGTGTTTTTGAAAAAAAATAATTTTTTTTATTTTAAATTAAAAAAAATGATGTTTTGAAATTATTTTTATTTATTGGTATCAAAAATATCATTTTAATATATTTTTAAACAAAAATATTTTCAAAAATAACCTTCTCAAACAAACACTTTCCACAAAAGTATCATTAGAAGCTTGTAGCTCAACAACTTTTTTTTATGTATATTTTTAAGACATAACTACAAGTTTTATGGTAGACAAGCCACACTTCTCAACGAATGCTTAAACAGGCTTCAACTCAAATCTCAAATTTAATAATTCAACGAACACGCTTTCAAATATATTTTTATAAACAAAAGGTTTATTTAATAATGGATTACAGGGAATAAATAGTTCTCCCTCGATCCGAAATCTTTGTCCCGCCTCTCCTATATTTGCACATAAAATCTTTTTGCGAAAGCACCTTATATAATTATAATTTTCATCATCAATTATATTTGAAAACTAGTTGTATGCCCATCAACAATTAGGAGGTTCAATGTCATTTATCCGATTGCTTAAAGAGAAACAAGATTATATTTTAATTCATCTAAATTTATAGATGAATTATTTTTTATATATAATTTAGCTTCTTTTTTTTTTGTGCTAACTAATGGGTTATATTTTTATTTATTATTTATTTAACCAGCATTTTTATTTAACTAATATTAAAATATGATTGAATGGAATTGTCAATTTTAACATTTAGACATAAGGTCCACAAACTTCATCGACACATAACATCATATAGCTGAATTTGAGAGCTTATTTAAGTTTTTTTGCTATAGGACATGGTGGTTTATAGGATTATTTCAACTTTACTATAAGTATATGCCTTCAAATTTTCTTAAAAAATAGCACAAAGTTATAAGATATACTAAGGACAATCATTTATATTCTTAATTACTTACAATCGATTTCTTTGAAGGAATGGGTCAAATTATGATATAATATAGGTATGTTTATAAGATTAATACGTAAAAGTATTTAGTTGTTTATAAGCATCAACTTGGATTGAGAATATTGTTCACATGAATTGTGAACAACATCAAGTTTTTATTTTTCTCATTTGCATCTTCTTTTTTGATTTTGGGTCCTTCAAATCTTTTGACCAACCCAAATCTTTTTCTTTAATTTACATTTTTTATTGGGTCCTTCTAACTTGTTTTCTCATTTGCATCCTTCTTTTTTATTATTGGATTATTTCACTTCATAATTAACAATTTCAATTCATTTTTAAAAAATTGACCCTTGACAAACTATGAAATAATGTTTGGAATCAAGAATACACAAGGTAATATGAGATAGAAAAAATATTAAAAAAATAATGTGAATGCAACACACAACTCATTTTGAATTGCAACAATCACCCATAATATTTTATTTTATTTTCAATTTCAATTTAATCATTTCACATTAAGTTAACTTGAGATTGAGATTGTTGTTTTATTTTAGTTGGATTTATGTGAGGTTCTCACGATGTTAAGAATATGTTTCAATGTCATGTTAATTAATGTTTGATTTAGCAAAATAAAATTCAGTTTTATTGATTCAAACTAACTAAGATTTCAGGGACTAATCTTAAGCTTAAACAAATATTCACCTTTTCTCCTAAAAAATAACATTTTTATTTCAGATTTTTTACTTAATTTTTTGTTAGAACTAACAAATTTGTTTTCATAAATTATCACATATAACTTTTAATTTATTTTAATGGACACATGCATAAAAAATTTAGTTTGTAGTTAATTTTTTTAATAGTAAAAAAACATTAACAACACATGCATTTTTTTTAACACTGGGTAAAAAAATTTCTTCATTTCACAGCGTAGCATAGAAAATCAAACTAGTAAACTTTAGAACAAATAGCTCTATTTGTTTTTCATATGGTAGCAATTTACTTCTTAAAACATAATTGTTTTTCATTAAACATAACTAACACAATTATAGATTAATTAGTTACATTAGTGATTTCATTGTTTATCTGGAAAAACATTATGAATTTCATTAGTATTTTTTCTTCTTTTGATCCTTTGAATTTTTTGTAATTTTCATTTGTTTTTAATTTTATTATTTTATATTGTGTTGGCTTGAGATTGAGTTTGATAATTTTCAATTTATTTTTTATAAAGTTGTCATGGTATCAAAAAGATATCTCAATGTTGGGTCAATGTTTTATTCTCAATAAAAAAATATGGGGACTAAAATTGAGGTAAAAAAGTAGTGTTTTTTCTTTTTAGGTATTGTTCCTTTAATGCCTTTATAAAGATTACTTCCAGGATTCATTTTTGGTTCCTTTAGTTTAAAATTCTTATATTTCAAAAATTTTATTTTTTTCACATTTTATTTATTGAGTTTAAAAAATGAGAGAAAGAGAGTCATTGGAAAATAGAAAGGAAAGGAATGAGATTGATTGGCCAAAATTCAAGAAGAAAAGCCAATTTTGTTTTTAATGTGCTTCTCTTGATAAGATGAATTTAATTGAGGTGCTTTTGATATTTTAAATTTCTTGAAAAAATATATCAAAGTTAAGAAAGATTTTTTCCGATTTAATTTGGGATTCTAAACCAATTTAAGGGTTTTTTTAAGGTGAGGAATTGGTTTATTAAGTAACTAAGGGTGTTTATGAAATGTTTTCAAAGAAAAATAGGTTGAACAATTGCTTTTTTAATCCAAAAAAAAAAAAAAAACATTAGATCAATATTCTAACTACCTCCGTGATGGCTATAATTTGGGTTAGCAAACAACATATTATTTTCTATGAAAAATAATGCATCATTTGCTTTATTGTTTTCTTAAAGAAAATTAAAAGAGTGTATGTCATTTGCACTTAAGAAATTTTTTTAAAAAGGTCTTCTCTTGTAGACCCAAGCATGCGTGTGACCCTCATTTCTTTGACCCAAATTATAGGGTTTTTTTTCTATTTTTTCCCCTTAAAATTTAGTTTTTTTTATATAATTGAAATGCACTATTAAAAAAAAAAGCATTACATGATTCTATAATTACTATTTAATTTCACCATGACTCTTAAATAATATTATAGATTTTCATGGAAATGTTCGTAATTGTTATTGCAATCATTATGTGCTTATTATGCAAAAATAAGAAATAAGAGATTTCTCATGAATATTTATAATCATTTTACATTATTTTTACATTTTTTTTTAGATTGTCTCCTTCAATCACATACAAAATATTAAGACATCACCTTAAATTTCTTTAATTCTCTTTTAAGATAAGTCGTTACAATAAAAAAAAATTGCTCTTTCAAACAATAATGAGATGCATTGATATGAAAATAGAGTTTAGGTTGAAATAATGCATTTCTCCTCAATCATTTTATTCGTTACAAATGTTTATTTTTATAATTGTTTAATTAAAAAAAATGTATTCCAGAAAAAAAGACTATTAAACTAGTTGAAGTACTTACGAGTTAAGCGGATTAATCCGATTTGATTCGGGTCATTAAAAAACTATTTTTATATTTTTTTGAAAAAAACATGAAAATAACATTATTTTTAAAAATAAATTGAGTCCGATCGATTCGATTACCATGTTAGCTGGTTATACAAGGTTATCTTTTATCTAATTTGTTTGGAAATCTAGCTTCATCTAAAGATTAAATTAGTGAGTTACCATGTTAATTTAAAAAGATTGTAAGAAAAAAAAACAAAAAAAAAACCTCACTGAGGTGCGCGGGCCAGCGTGTGGTGCGTAGCTTAAAGATATTTTGCAAGAGCTTGTAATAACCAAAATTTTTCTGTCCCAGAGAATCAATAATGGGCTTTACGTAAGGGGAAAAAAATTGGATACATTGAATGGGGTAGAGGGTGAGAAAGGAAAAGGAATAAAGCAGAGAGGGGTAATTTGGTAAACTGAGAAGCTTAGACAATGGAAACAGAAGAAAAGGAAAATGGAGAGGAGAGAGGTAAGGCATGGTATCAGAAAAGGAAATGAGAATAATGTTAAGAAAAGGAAACTCTTTCCAGAAAGGTCCAATCCAAGAGTACGGGAAGAGGGCCACATATGCCTCTTTCGTTCTCCTCCCGACCAATAGCCTTTCACCTTGTATTTATGACCATCAGTCTCTCCCTCCACTCTCCCACTGTAGAGCGTTCACTCCACTTCCTTATCATATGGCCAGATGGCAGCATTCAATAATCTACCACTTTGCTTGCTTTTCCCCGTGAATATTGATTTTTTAGCTCATTTTTACAAAATAAAAAAACGCCATTTTTATATAGTTTGTCTATTTAAAAAAATATCAACAAAAAAATATTAAATGTACAGAGATTGCACAAATGAAAGAAAATAGTAAGAAAAAAAAGATAAGGTCCATTGAAAATTTAATTAACATCACAAGTACAATAAAAAAATCTTGACAAAACAAATCTAACAAAATCTAAAAAGGTTATTAACGGTGACACGAGTAGATCATACTTGTCGTTAAAGACAAACGAGTCACTAACACCTTTGGGTGGGAAGTGTGGCCCACTCGGGTCACCATTAATGATATTTCTTAGTGTTTTTGAATTTATCCCGTTAATGTTGTTCTCTCCCCTCCCTTCCTTTCTTTCTATTTATTATATTGTTTTTAATGCCACTATTATGGATAAAACATGCTGATATTTTTAACAAATTGTTCTAATATTTTTTTTAAAAAATAAGAATATTCATAAATTAAAAGAAAAAAAAAGACTTTTGGTGTTGAAAAATCAATCTCAAAATCAAATAGAACATATTATTGCTATAGTGCTTTCCGTATTAAATCCTATAGTCAAACATATTTAATAAAATGGGATTTTAATTGTTTTGTATTTTATATAGTATATAACATAGGTTAGCAAGCAATTTTTCATGAAAAAACTAAGGGGTGTAGAGAAAACTCTCTACACTTATACACAAAATACCATATATTAGAGCTATATTTTTTCTGTGTTTTAATTCTTTTTTTTTGTTGCTTATTTTTTTTAAAAGCAATATTTAGAAATTTAGTTTAATTTGGATTAAACTCTATTTGACAGTGCGTTTAAAAAACACTTTTGAGACATTTGAATTATTTTTATTTTTATTTTTTATGTTAAATTAAATTTTTTTGGTGTTTTAGATTATTTTCAGGTGTTGGTGTCAAAAATGATTTTTTTTATAAAAACAAACATTATTTTTATGCATTTCTGAATGAAAAATATTTTTAAAAACAACTTCGACCACACTACTAAACAATCACTAAGATTGATGTTTTAGTTTTTTTGATTTTTCAAGGGTTTCCAACGTAGTTAAGAAAATAACTCAATGTTAAATTGATGATCCATTTGTCGAAATCAACTTCAATTTTTTTTAGTAAACATAATTAAAAGTTTGGTAACTCAAACTGATACAAGAAAAAAAACTATAAGACATTATTTTACTAAAATACTATATCAAAGGTGATATTTTTAGCTTTATTAGTCCTTATTTTGTTTTGGTTTTTAATCCCTATTTGATGAAAATTCTATATTTTGATCTATTACTCCATTTTCTTTGTGTTTTAGTCCGTGAGCTATAGAGTTATAGTAAAGGTTGTCGAAAAACATGAGAGCAAGGAGAAAGTGTTGGTCGGCCTAATTCATACCATAAAACATGTTGATTTTAGTGTCACTAAAGTCTTATCCAATGAGAAAACCTTCTGGTCTTTATTTTGCTTGAGAAAATAAATATTGGGTTAAGAAGTTTTTAGGACTCAAGTTGATTTAAGGTTTTATTTAACTTTTCCTTCTAATTTTAGGCCATTAGTGAGTTTATTTAGGTCATTAGGGTATTTTTAGGTTAAGAAATAGTTGAAAATACATCGGTGACCTGACTTTTCTATAACTAGAGGTGACAAAAGTTGGGTGGATGATACATCTTCTACCTAGCAAAGCAAAATAATAATAATAATAAATGAGCTAGGTCCATGGGTTTTCCATTGACTTTTAGAAATGTTCCACAAGCTCTTTTTTTAAGGTTTTTAGTTTTATTATATTTAATTTAAAAACATTATTTTGCTTTCAAATATTCCATTAATGTATCAATAGATTGAGAAATCATCAAACATATTCACTTATTGACTTGTGTTTTGTAGATATTTAACCTCATTGTCATTGCTCATACTATTCATTCTCAAATATTTCCCTATTTCTCTAACTAATAAGTGAATCAATATCTTTGGTATACTATTAATTTATATGAAGTCTAAACTTTTTAAATTATTTATTGGTTATTATATTAATTTATATGCCTTTTTATATGCTATAATAGCAAATTTATGAGACTTTTAAATTTTCTTTCTTCATTAATTATTATTATTATTATTTAGTTTATAAAATGATGGGTCAATTAAACAATAACCTTGTAAGAACTAAATTTAGAAATTCACATTATGTAATTAGAACCATACATTTCCCTAATAATATCATTAAGTTGTTGTCTATGCTATTATTTATGTATGTTGTAAATCATGATCTATAAGTATTATTAATAATAAAAATAACAAAGGAAAATCACATCTATAATAACATAAAAGAAGAAGAGGAATAAGAAGACAAAACAACATTAAAAGTGAAATAAAAGACTTAATATGAACATAATTTTTAGTACCTCTACTAATTTAATGGTGCTAATTTGACTTCTAGATAAACCATCATCAAACTAAACCTTGCCTAGAATTGCTGATAAATTACACACGACTTTTTTGTTTACTTATTTGAACTTATTCAATATTTCTTAAACCATGTACTAACCTAGATAAAACATGTCTTTCCACGCTTCTTTTTATATCTTTTAATTTTCATTTTACGTAGCTTTGCATACCTCAAAGTTTCATAGACCACCAAAAGCTTATAAAAAAACAAGCAAATAAGGATTGTGTAACATTTTAAAATTATAAGGATGAAATTGGAAATTCTATTAAGTTAGAAAAACATAATTATAAAGAAAATGTTTTAATAAAAAATAAAAAAGATAAAAATTAAGTAGATATAATGTAGCTTGAGCCTTCAAGAATTTGATTAACTAGTCCAAATATTTGAGATGAAAGGATAAATAAATAATGATGAATCATTTCAAATTATAATTGGTCTAGTTTTGAATTTAAATTAGATCTAGGTTATCTTAACTGAAGGTTTTACTTGATACTTAAATGTTGTCATTTGCAACTAATATTAAGTTAATATACATTTGTTGATTCCTCATGGTTTAGTGAATATGGATTATCCACATTACATGCATCTCTTACACTAGCTTCTATATTGTTTCACTTAACTTTATATCTTTTACTCTCCATTCTAGAACATTTCATTTTCATGTTTAAAGGGAGAGAGTCACTTCATTTCCTTAATTGATTCTTCAATATTTTTCTAAAATCAATAACAATAAATACCCACACCCATTACATATATTTCCTATACAAAAAAACACTTTCTTAATAATAAAGGTAAGTGTTTTAAAACTAGTTTTCCTCTACCCAAATGGAATCCCCACTGTTCTTTCCTTTTCACTATACTAAAAATTATTGTTTAACCCTTTTTCTTTGATTTGACACACACAAAAATTGTTTTGGAAAGTGGGGAAATTAAGAGATCAAGTTTTTACAGAGAGAAAAACAAGAAATTTGAAGAGAGAAGAAGGAAAGGAGAAGAAAATTGAAATGAATTCATTTTTTATTCCAAATAATTAGGTAAAGTGTTTTAATAACCTAATTTCTTGTTAAATTATGTTTCCATACTTGAGGAAAGAAGTTCCCAATTTATCCATGTTCAAACTTTTGAGTAATTTAAAGGGAACTCAATGTTTTGATGATAAATGCTTATATCAACATGGTTCAATTACTAGAGAGAGTGAGATAATGAAGGAAAGTCATGAACAACCTAAAATTCAAGGCCAACACTTTGAGGGGATTTGGGGAAGGGAAGAGTTAAGCTAAAACTATATGAAATTATTTGTTATTTTAATGTTTATGTATGAGATATATGGTTCGGGATAAGTATTTACTTTTAAAATATAATGAGTGTTATAGGATTGTGAAGGGAACATGAGTTGTGTGTTATGAAAATTAAAAGGAAACAATATTGAGTTATGAAAGTATAAAGTTATATGAAATAATAGTTAGATTAAGTGAAATACAACTAAAAGTTAAATAAAAATCCTTGAATTGTTACTAGGCTTAAGGCCAACCATAGGTAAATAAGAAAATAAAAACAATTGAATGAAAATAGATGTGATTATGTGATAGCTTGTTGTATATTGTGTGGGAATTTATGGGGTTAATGGTTAGTTAAGCATATGTGTTTGTACTATAATTATTTTTTAGAAACATGAATTTCATATTATATAAGTGATGGAAAAGTGTTGAAATTGTATGAATAATTGTAAATTTGTGTGGCTATGGTATTTAATCTAGTTTGTAAAGGTTTTGCCATTGTTACAATATGCTTTTAAGTTGAATATGATTGATTTTTGAATATTGAATGAATTACATGTGATTGTGGTTTAAACATAGTATGGATTTAAAATGTTGACTTGATGTTAGATATTTTTATAATAACAATGTCAATTCAAAAGTTTTAAGAATTAGTAATTTAAATGGTTTTATTGATTTAAATGCTTGTTGAGATAATATAAGATATATTGAAATGGATATGTGTTAGTATTAAGACATTATGTAAGTGTATGTAACTTTACTTGTAATAATGATATGCTCGGGTATATATTAAGAAAGTTAGAAAGAAATTTATTAGTGTTGGCTTATATTGATTGAATAGTTATATGGTATTTGGTGAAATTTAGAGATAAGTCAAAATACTAAATGATAAGGTAGTTTAAACATAAAATATAAAAGTAAGATTGATAAATATATTATGATAGATAAAGTTAATAAAGAGAATTTGTACATAAAATTTGAAAGATATTGGTGTAAGTTGTTAAATTAGATCATTAAATCAAATTATAAACCATTAAAGGTTAAATGGAATTATATAAAATACATGATTTCATGAAGGATGATTTAAATATAATTGTTGGTGATCTTTTTCTAATATAGGAAATCGAGAGAATAAACAATTATGAATATGTATGAAGAAAAAAGAGATTTTTATGTTATATTTATATACATATGAGTACATGTATACATATCATAAAGAAATATGGAAAGGAAACACAAAATGAAATAATATAGAATAAATAATTAAAGGATAATTATTGAAATCTCATAGATGTTAAAAATAAAGATGATTATTTTTATATTATGAATAAAAATGATAATTTCTAATATACGAAATGGGGATTGGAAACGGTTATGTTTGTGTCACACATCCCGCGAGATATCCTGGAGGGTCTTTAGAGTCACCACCTAGTTGTTTTGTTCAGAATCGCTTGGAAAACCTCGGTACACTAATATTGTTAGGGATTCAAATATAAGTGATTTATTGTGTAAAATAAAGGTATTAACATCCATAGTACACCTTATTTGAGATAAACTATATTGTATATTTTGATATAGTTTAAAAATTTCAATGAGTAAAATTTATTCGAGCGAATAAATCTAGTTTTTTTAATTTTATTATGGGCTTGTGTGGCCAAAATAAATTTTTATTGAAAATAATCTATGTAGATTCCCTAATAGGATTCAATATCTTTGAAGGCATATGAATTTCTCGCAATTCATGCATCATGAAAAACAATATTCCAATAAAAAAATAGTTTAAACTTAGAATAATTCTAGGTATATAAATATTGACTTACTTGTAAAAACAATATTTATATCAGAATTTTTACCATTAATTCTTAAGAATTAAAATTACTAGAGTTGTATAATAAATATTAGCCAAATTGTCAAGAATTTATTAAATTCTGAAAGACAATGCAATTTTTTTTTAGGTTTTGTATGAAAACACCAAATGATATGTTTGGTTTTGTATTTTGGTTTGGGAGGCTTGATCGAATGCAATTGAAATATTTTTTTGTATTAATTAAATTTATTTTTTTGTCCTCTATTTGAAATGAAAATAAATAAATAAATAATAAGCAAACATACATTCTCTTTTTATTTAATTGTAGAACTATAAATTACATTTGCTTACAAAACACCAAAAAATAACTCAAATTATAACAAATTTTTTAATATACATTCAACATTAAATAAAACTACAAAATTGTCCTTCCAAAGGTCAAAGCCATCCCAAAAAGTAGTTGAGACTCGATAATAGGGTTGGGAACACTGGCGAAGAAGCTGGAGCAGTGGTGGCTCATAGGCCCACGCGCTCCCAGCACTGACGGTGCGTGAAAGCCACGTTTCGTCGCTGAGAAAGTTAGCAAAACCAGTGGATCTAGAACCAACTTCTTCTCTTCTTTCTTTCCATCATGTTGGTAAAATCCAACTACAAGAAAAGAATCACATAACCAACAATCAATTTTCAATTTTTTGGTGGTCGTCTGGTAAAGAAAGCAAGGGCAATGGTGCTTTATTTGAGTGTTGAAAGAACTGTGACGGCGGGTAGGGAGATTTGATTGATTTTTAGGGCTACAAGAGGAAGGGAAATGTGGTCGGGCTGTTGGTTGGTGGCAGTGTTGAAAGGGGATAAGATGAGAGTTGTAAGGGGCTGACTGACGGGTGAAGTTTGTTGTTTTAGGAGGAATGATTGCTGGCGACTCATGAAGAGGAAGAGATGAGTTCTTAAGGTTTAAGGTTCTTAACGTGTGCGTGGGGAGAAGGTGTGCGTGGGGAGACAGAGTGTAAGAAATAGTTTTGGTCCCTAAAGTTTTTTCTCTTTATTTCCCCCCTCTCCTATGTGTGAGTGGACATTAAAAAACAAATAAAAAACATGGGGTTTTCATTGTGTATATAGACATAGATTATGGTGGATTCCAATGGTAAATTATCATTTTACCCCTCAGGCCAAAAAAATTAACCCTTGGAGCTAGGGGCATTATGGACATTTTCAGGGGACATGTGTGGTATTTTCAAATTATTTGGGTTTTTTTGGTATTTTTTTTATTTTAAATTGCAAAATAAAACTACCATTTTACCTCTAGTAGCTGACAAAAAGATATGGAACAATTGGGGATGTTTTTGTTTTTTCATATATTCGTGCACAATGAAAATATGCAAATACAACTAGAAAAGACAAAAACAAAGGCTTGAAGCTGGGAGCATTATAGTACTTTCATCCCAAGTTTTTTCCCGTTGTTATAGGTATTTTGACATTTTATTAATTATTTCTTTCCAGAATTTACTGTGGGCGCGTCGTACAGATGTACTAGCATGAATATTGATTCATATGCTAGAATTGAAAATGTGTTGATATAAAACCTTATTTTAAAACAAGAAGCACTAAGAGCTAGATCTTCAACTATGGACGTTAATATTGACTCATATGCTAGAATTGAAAATGTGTTGATATAGAACCTTATTTTAAAACATGAAGCACTAAGAGCTAGATCTTCAACTATGGACGTTAGGTCAATTGAAGGAGGAAGTAAGTGCACAACACCTTGACCTTTTAGAATTTTTTAAAATCCTATTAATATTTTTATATTTATTGTAATAGTTGTCAATTGTACTCATAATGAAAAGAGTTTAATTATGTGATTGAAATGAAAAGACTTATGTTATGGTTGAAATGAAAATATATGTTTAAGTGTTGACAGACGAATATATGTTTTATATGTGAAAAAGGTAAAATTATTTGCTTAGTCAACCATGTAATCAAGACTAAGGTTATGGAACTATTTACCTAGTTAGTTATGTAATCGAGACTATGGTTATGGAAATAATTTCTTAGTCAACCATGTAAAGGAGACTAAGGTTATGGAGGTGATTACATAATTATTGCCTATATTAAAATATGGTTAAGGGTTTTTCTTTAGTTGTCCATATCAATGGTGACCAAGGTGATAATCTTGGGTCATAAGAGGTTAATTGGGTGAGACTTATTATATATGAGATTATGAGAAAGTTAGTTTTATAACTGGTTTTGTTTTAAAAAAAAATATATAAATATTGATAAATAAAATTATAAATGTTGTTATTGAGTTAAATAAAATTATGTTGGGGAAATTGATGTAAAAGATATTATAAATATATTGATATATTCTTTCTTTGAAGAATATATACACATATTACCATCAGAAATTGACTTTTATATTATTATATTTTGTGCATGTCCATCACATACAATAGGACATCATTGATCTTACTATTATTACTTTATAGTTTTGTTAGGTATACATATCTATGTAATTGCATATTTGTAACTATTTTATAACTTCATTTTACTATTTTAACTTCAATTTTATTATTGCGTATATATCCTATATAAATCAATAACTTCATTTTATTACTGTAACTAGTTATGATATGTGATATGAAATAATCTAAAATGCGAGTAAAATGAATAAATGAATCGGTAATATGCCTGAGATTACCTTGAGAAGATTTAATTGTAATATGTTTTTATACAGGAAATAACATGATGAGATCTTGGGTAGGATGCTGTATAAAAAGGATTCTATTAAAATTTCATTAAATTACATAAAATCATCTAAATAACTTTCTTCAGAAAAGATATGAATGGTGTAATGGATGTTCCTTATGAAAAGAAACATGATGAGTGGAATTTGATAATGTTCATGGATATAATTAAGTGACTATTTGAGAGTGATTGCAGTTGTTTTTGTAAGTACTTTAAGTTTAGAAATGCATCAAAATGATGTTTTTCTTATTTTTTAAAGATTATTTTTGATATCAGCATATTTCAATGATCTAAAAACACCAAAAAACAAATTTAAACCAAAGTAAAAAATAAAAATAAATTTTCAAAATCGCTTTTGAAACGCAGTATGACACACCCATAAGTGTTGTAATGTAAATTATATATATATATATATATATATATATATATATATATATATATATATATATATATGAGTGTGTTAATTTTTTCCATCTTATACAGAGTAACCATTAAAGTCTTAAAAAACAAATTATTGAAATATGATAATAAAAGACTTGGAACAAAGTAAAAGAAAAGGATATTATAGTTGTAGTTATGAAAAAAATTATTGGCATGAATGTAATGTAATGAAGATGAAATTTAAAATAATGAAGTAGATGGTAAACAAAAGAGAAAGATTGTATGAGTTATGATATATAATAATTATCATAAATATTTTAGGATTAATGAGTGAGAATGGATTTAAGATTAAAGGTATTTGAGTGCAATGAGAGATGTGTGTTTAGAAGCAGCAAGTGAGGTTGGAAGCTTGGTATTAAAATATGAAGATTACTAATTAAAACAAAGTTTTAAATAATCAAAGGAATGAAGAAATATATAAAATGAAGTATAAAGGCTATACAAGAAAGATTGACTTTGCAATTAATAAATTAGAGGACCATACATGAATAAAGAATATATGTTATTATTTTACAAAAAATAATAATAAATATAGGTGTGATGTATGTGTGTTTCTATTTGTTATGATATGGTTTTTGGTTATGCATTATGAAAGTTTCAAAAAGGGATTATTGTTGTTCCATATTAGAATAGTGGTGAAATATAAAAACCAATACCTCATTTTCACAAATATGACATTGTAAAAAGATTTAGAAATGCACTAAGATTCATAGGTGTTACATATATATTTTTTTAAATTACCAACTTGACAAACTAAACACAATATTTATATAATCATTTATATTACTAGTTCCTAACTCAATTTTTAAAATCATCACACCATTAAAACACTAACATCTATATAATTTCACTAATTTATATACATCCTTACACATTTATCATCATAACTCAATACTGAAATGATTTACCGTACATGGATCCCAGTCATGTTTAACACCATTCCATCATTATACCAACACACATAACTTTTATACTATTATTAGAACATCAATTATAGTATAATTTATCCAATCTTCTACCTTTATATCACTCGAAACATATGATAACATTAACTATTTTTATAGTAGTCTATATTGTAACATTTTACAATTAAGCATAAACGTTATTAGAATGTCAAAAACAACACAAATCACTCACATTTCTAATTTCCCTATATTCCAACACATGGCGGATTCTAATGCCCTACTTTCTCATAATTGGTTTTCAATTCATCTTATTTGTTCCTAATTATGTCATATATATCAGAATTTCTCAATAATCAACACAAAGTTTTATGTTCTTTTAATTTCACATAAACTCTAGCACTTGAAAATAAAGGATTTACGATTCCACAAACAAAATCAAACATGCAATTGAAATTTATTGGATAAGAACCTTTTAATGTAACCAAATCACTAAATTGAATGATTTCAAGGTTTTTTCCTTCCTCTTTAATTTTTCACATGTTCTCTTTCTAGTTCCTAAACTTTAAATCTTTTTTGTCTCTCTAAGTCTCACTAATTTCATTTGATAAAATGATTATATAATATTTTATCATACTTCCATACCATATAACTTAAGAGAATTTAGAGAAGTAATGCAAAATCTCCCAAGCTTTCCCACTAACAATAGTTAATAAGTTTTTAAGGATAAAGGTTTTTCTCTATAATTATGACAATGACACTCATTTTATAACCTATATGGTATTTTGACAAAAACTCCATTCTATTCATATTTGTTTACATGCTTAAGATTTTAATAGTTTTTTAGCCTTTTTTCTTTCTAATCATAAGAACATCCTTATTATTTATCAACTAAAAACTTTGTTATTCAATAGAAGGTTTACAAAATTTCTTGTCATAAAAAATGTTTTGGTCAAAATATATAACTCCATAAAATTCATGCAAAAAACTTGTTCTACCTTTATGGTAAAATATGAATATCCCAATTCCATGAAATAAACATACTTAGATAGCCTATCCATAACTACTAAAATCACCGAATAACAATTAAAATGGGGTATTCCTTCAATGAAATGTATGACTAGGGTGTTTTAGGTGTAGGTAGAGGTTATAGTAACCTAGAGGGTTTAATATTTTCCACTTTAGCATGTTGACAAATCTCATACTGTCTAATGCAATCTTTTACTTAAGACTTTATACCTACCTAAAATCCTTCCTTTCTTATCTTAGAGTCTTCTCATACCCAAAATGACCTATTAAAGGCTTGTCATATATGTATTGCATAATGGATGGCTTGGGGGCACTTTCCTCACTAATAAATTATTCCCTAATATAACAACACCCCTTACGACTAATATATTAAACCTCCTACCATGTCATCTTTCATCTATTATAATTTATTTTATATCTTTTCTTCCCTATTATAACTCTTTTTTAGGTTTTCAAGATAACATATCAACCACTAAATTCTCTTTACCAATCTTATATCCTACTATAAAGTCATATTAAATCATTTTTGAGATCCATTATTGTTGAATATGTTTGTCTATCTTCTATTCTAATATATATTTAAACTTTGTTGGTTTATTTTGACTTAATAGGCTGACCTAATAAGTAAATCCTCTATATCTAAACTGTCATTACAATGGCAAAAAGTTTCTTTTTATTGGTGGATAAAGTTAACTATTTCCCCTTAATTCCTTTACTAATATAGGAAATGGGTTACATCCTACATTAAGACCGCTATAATACCCTCTATAGATGCATAACATTCTACTATTAAATGCTTGGTAAGATTAGGTAGGGCTAACACTAATGTGTTGATAACTACCCTTTTAAAGAGTACAAGACCTCATTTAACCAATTTATCCCAACATAACCTTTTCTTATTCAATAACCTCGTTAAATGACCTATTATGACCCTATAACTATAAATAAACTCGTAAAGTAACTTCTTAGACCCAAAAATCCCCCCTAAAAAATAATGTATTGATCACGGGCTATTTAACCATTGCCTTAACCTTATTGGGGTTAGCCTTTACTTTATCACTAATATTATATTTGAACTTTAAAGAAACAAATATGTATTTGGGATTTTTGTCATATAATTTATGCTGGTTTAAATACCTAAGAGAAATATCAAGTGATCTAAATGATCATTTTTAGTTTTATTATACAGCAAAATATTATAAAAAATGCCAAAACAAGCGTTATAAATAAAAGGTGTAAATACTTTATATTTAGGACTTATAATGTAGAGAGAGCATTTGTTAGACTAAAAGACATGACAAAAACTCATAATATCTCATGTGAGTATAAAAAGTTACTTTTAAAAATGTCATTCAATTTCATCGTGATCTAATGGTATTCTGACCTTATGTTTAGTTTAGAAAAGTAATTAAACCCATATAACTTATCCAATAGCTTTTACACCACTTGAATAGAGAATTCTCCCTTCAATACTTGTTTATTGAGTGCTCAATAATCATTACATATTATCCATGACTTCTATTGTATTCTTAGTAACTAAATACAAATGAGAGTAGATGTTAACTAGGTCTAATAATTCTTCAATCTTTGTTTTCTAGTTGTAGATTTAATGGTAGGGCATATAATTGATTGGTGGTCTCTTTTCTTAACATGATGGAGTGGTCATGACTTTTCTTTAGTGGAAGCCCTGTTGATTTTTCAAAAGCTACCTTAAATTCCTTAAATAACTATGTACTATAATTGGTATTTTTCTAGCATGTTTGAACTCAATTCTCATCCCTAAAACTATAAAACAATTATTTATCCTCTTTTTTAAACTTATATATAAACCTCCATCCATTGATCTTAAATTCTTGGACTCCCAAACTTTCAAGTTTAACCCGAAGTCCATTTAATTTTAACTCTATAATCATCTTAAGAAAACCCGATAGGATAGGTCTTAAGCCTCTATACCACTAAATACCCAGTAATATATCACACTTTCATATTTGGATCATCTAGATATGTTTATAAAAATAAAAACCCTGGATCCTAAACCATAAGATCAAAAATAAATTTCTTCTCTTAGAATTCTTATATCATTTATAATCCTTACTCATACATGCTGTTATGATTCAACATCTACCCCTACCAATTTTCATTATTATAAGATGATAAAATTATAAGTACTCCTATTATCAATCAAACTGGTTGGCTATGTAGTTTGTTTCCTAAATCCTCATAGTTTTTGGATCAGGACTCTGAGCCATAACATGTACAAATATTTTACCCTTTTTTAGCCATAATAGGCTCTTTCAAGTCATTTAAATTATCAATTATAATCAAACCTCATTTCCTTTATTCTTCATCAATCTCCTCAATTACAAATAATTGTGTGCCTTAATATTTATTACCCTTGCTATTACATTTGAAACATAACATTTTCTACCTTTTCCTTTCATTTGTTCTACTATCAACTTTTATACTAGAAAGTTATACTTTGAGTTTATTATAGGTTGAGCTAGTAGAAAAGGCTATACCTCAGTCTCATTAGAATTAGGCTTTCATATTCTATAAAACATCATTATGTTTTCCTCTAGTATTCATGTTATTATATATAATGTAATATTGTGAGGGATTAATATTAACCCTAATTTTGATCTCCTTTTGTAATTCTCCTAAAAAATAACTTAAGTTGTGATAATTAAATAACCCTTTAATATTATTCAATATCAAATCAAATGTATTACTAAAACTTCTCTCAAATTGATAAGTTCCTTCATATGATCATCTTAAAATGGAAACCTTAAATTAAACTTGTAAGACCCTTGCAAAAGTTGACTCAATTTTCTTCTATCTCTTGAAACCAACTATAACTTGCCCCTTCATATAAAAACTTTCCTGAAAAAACCCATGTTAGGGATTGATATTATATTAGTTGAAAAACTATTTCACTTTACACTCATTTTATTAGGTGGTCCCAATTCAATATTAGAAAATCCAACTTCATTGCCCTAATTATAATCTAATTATCTTTAGGTCGTTTGACTTTGTACTTATAATTCCTATAAATATAAGTTACTAGGAAGTGTTTAGGAGAGACTCCATAAGCCTATTTCCTTGGTTTTGTTTTTTATAATTTGATTAATCTTTGTTGATGTGTGTTGCACAAGTTCTTGCAAAACCCACCACTAGGTTTATTGGTTTTTTTATTGCTTTATTGAACTACACTCTTCAAAGAATTGATCAATTTTTATTATGATTTTATACTTTTTATACTTATCTCTAGTCGAGAAAATTATGTGAGGGTGATTATTATAGTCATGGTGTTTTAGGGCAAGTAGTCTATTATGTCAAACTCAATTATCAATTTCAAATCTTGAATTAGAATGATCTTGGTTAATGAATTGAATAACTTTTTACTAGGGTTTGTATAAGTTGATATCAGAGCAAGGTCTAATCTCAAGTTATACATGTTTTAATTTGTGTCTTTGTTATTCTTAATTAATATCTAAAAGGTTTTGATTTCTTGAAAAAACAATCTAAAACCCTAGTTCTTGTGCTTTTTTATATATATAATATCCAAACACATACCCTAAATATTATATGTTTTTTTAGTTTCTTGAAGTATTCATCTAATCAACATCATTAAAAAAATAACACCACTAATTTTTGTTTGAGTTTGTTAAAAGATTATACAAAAAAAAAAGGAAAAGTGAAATTCATATGGTTGGATGAACATACATCATCAAATCTTGATCATTGGGTAAGTTAGTTAAACCATGAATCTTGAATCTTTATTTGTTTGTGATTGAGTTTCTTTAATAAGTTGGGTTGTTTAGTTGCTTTCTTGATTATCTTGATTTAATAGTTAAGCTGATAGTTCTTGATAATTCTTGATAGTGTTAGCTATTTATTGATTTTTTTTATTCGTGTCTTCCAATGATCATTATATTCTCAGGAATTTACATTGTTACTTATAAGTTTATGTTTGTAGTTTTTTTCCTAGTTTTGGAATTTTTTTTTATTGAGTCTTTTATGATTATATTATAAGATTATTGTGAAACCTGGTTGATCAGTGTTAGTTTCGTTAAATTGAAGCTAAAATAATCATATGGAAAAAACCATAATAAGAATACTAGAATGAATAACACATAAATTTATATTGAACCAGAGAGAGATATTGTTTTTATTTCATCTAACAATTTATTATAGGTTACAAAAAAATATTTGGAAAAAGGTGTTGCCTAGAAGAAGGGTGAAAAGATTAAGATATATGACAAGTTGAACTCCAAATTATGGCAATACATAGATATGAAGTTTGGGGGAATTTTGATCAAATTTGAGAAACTGAAGACTAAGATTGATATTAGGTTGGGAAGCCTTACTAAAAAATGTATAGTTAAAGAAGGCTTGAAGAAAATTATATCACCTCTTAAAGAATATATAGCTGAAAATTCCAATGAAAAAGTCGAGGATGATGAGTTTCTTTATGGTAATGGTTTCCTTACACATATAATAGACTTTGTGAGAGTCAACTTATGAGAATAAACAATTGACTAAATGTGAAAATTGATTGTAAAGGTAGTTATGATGACTATATTGATATGGATAAGAATTTAGGCAGTATTAAGATAAGGATTCCAACCTTTAAAGAAAAATTAGATCTAAAAGCTTATTCAGAATAAGAGAGAAAGGTGGACATAATTTTTAATATTCATTGGTATTCCAAAGAGAAAAAGGTTAATTAGTATTTGTGAAGTTTATTGATTATTTTGTAGTTTGGTGGGATAGATTATTGAATTATAGGATGAGGAATAGAGAAAGACATAAGAGTATGTGGGATAATTTAAAAGCAGTTTAAAAAAAGGTATGTTTCTAGGTTTTACTTTAGGGAATTATTTAATAAATGGAATACAATTACACAAGGTCATGTAAATGTTGAGGATTATGAGTAGAGCTAATGTAGTTGACAAGGAAAAAATCATGATGTCTAGGTTCTTCAATGGGTTTAAAAGAGACATAACTAATATGGTGGAACTAAAACCTTATAGGGATCTAGATGAGTTGGAGTATTTGGTTATAAAAGTAGAAAAACATATATAAAAAAGAGAAGTGCAAGCAAAAGTGGTTTTGTAGGTGTTTTAGAAGGTCAGATTTTGAAATTCATGAGAGAAGGTTGTGTGTCATACAAAAATAACTTAACAAAAAATAACTGAACCTTTTATCCAAAAGAAGCAAGTTTCAGCCAATGATGATAAAGCCAAAACTAAAGCCTAACCTTGATACAAACATGATATTAGATATTTTAAGTGTTATATTTGGGAATATTATGCATCAAAATATCTGAATAGATTGTTATGATTATAAAAGATAATGAATTTGCTGAATCTATTATTGAGAAGTTTGATTATGATGATGTGTCACCACTACTAAATAAGTTGTAATACTTAAAAGCTCATTAGATGTACATGTTAAAGAAGATGACATAGGGTAACAAATAAAGAACATTTTCCATATTAGATACTGAGTCAACATTAAAGTATGCAACATGATCATAAAAAGTTATAGTTATACTAATACTTCTAGTATTATTATTGTTAATAAGTTAAATATGAATATTATTAAGCATAAATGACTTTATCAACTTCAATAGTTGAATGATATTGGCGTAGTTAAGGTGAATAGACAAGTGTTAATTCTTTTTTAGGGTGTAAGTATAAAGATAAATTGTTATGTGATGTTATCCTATATAAGCAACTTTTATATTGATAGAAATACCTTGCCAATTTGATAGTAAAGTCAAGTATAATGGATTTAAAAACATGCAGTTTAAAAAAAAAAAAGATAGAATGAACTATACACTTGCATCATTGAGACCTTACCAAGCATATAAAGATTAGTTAAAGTTGAAGTAAGAAGTAGCTTTTAAAAGCATACAGACAGAAAATCATAGTGAGACAATGAGGAAAGTGAAAATAAAATGAGTCTCGAGTTAGAAAATAAGGGAAAAGTTTTAGCCAATAAAAAAAGGGGAAGAGAGTTTCATCTAGAATAAGAGAAAAAGGATAAATGTCATGCGTGAAGAGAAGAATAAAAAGTGAAAAAAGAAAAAAGTGTGCATAAAATAGGACACATATTAATTTATATGCAAAATCTAATGATATTAAACATGTTTTCTTTTCTTAAATGCCCATGATTCCACTTGTGTATAAGAAGACATACTTAAACTTTGATGACTTTAAATCTTGTGTTCATAGTGTTCTTAAATATCTTTTTATTAAATACTTAATGATATATTTCCAGGGGAAATCCAAAGTGTGCTGCTACCGATTACGGGAATTAAGCATCATATTAGTGGAATAGGTATTGAAGTTGTTTTGACATAGGAGAAATGACCTTTCATTTATTTTAGTGAGAAACTTGATGATGTAGTTTTTAATTATTCAACAAGTGACAAAGATTGGTATGCATTAATGAAAACTTTGTAAATATGACAACATTATCTTTGGTAAAAAAAGTTTGTAATCCATATGATCATCAATTTTTTAAACACTTGATAAGCTAAGATAAATTGAATTGACAACATGCCAAATGAATTATATTCAATGAGAAATTTCTATATCTGATTAATTACAAGCAAGGTAAGAACAATATGGCTTATGATGGTTTATCATAAAGGTATGTTTTTTTTCATACTATAAATGATAAATTATCAAGATTTGAATATTTAATGGAATTATATCATGATGATGTTGATTTTTGCTCCATATACAAGGCTTGTGATGTTTTGTCCAAAAAGAAGTTTTTTAGGCATGATGAATTTTTGTTTAAGAAAAATAAATTGTGTGCCTATATGTTCTATATGTGAATTGCTTGCAAGGGAAGCTTATAAAAAGTGATTAATGGAGCACTATGAAATTGCTAAGACTTTATATGTATTGATTGAACATTTTTAGTGTCCTAATATGAAAAAATATGTGAAAAGAATATGTGATAGATGCACTACATGTAAACAAGTTAAATATAAGGTTATGCCTTATAGTTTATAAACACCTTTATCTATATCTAAGAAACCTTGAGTTGACGTTTCTATAAATTTTATTTTAGGGTTGTCAAGGTCAAAAAAAAGAGGAAGGGATTTGATTTTTATAGTTGTTAATATGTTTTATAAGATGACTCATTTTTTATCTCATAATAAAACTAATGATGCAACAGTCATAGCAAATATTTTCTTTAAATAAATTATTAGACTATATAGTTTTCATAGAAGAATTATGTCAAGTCAAGATGTTAAATTTTAAATTACTTTTGGAATGTATTATAGGTAAAAACATGTACTATATTGGTTTTTTTTACTACTTGTCTTTCATAGACTGATGGACAAACTAAAGTAGTGAATAAGATTTTAACTTAATTGTTAAAATCTATTATCCATTAGAACTTGAAACATTTGCATAAAATCATAGAAATCATAGTATGCATTCTACTATTTATTTATTTTTATCATTAGAGATTGTTTATGGTTTTAAGTTTTTCACACCATTAGATTTGATTCTTTCACTCATTTGATGAAAAGCTTTGTTTAGATGGTAATAAAAAAGCATAAGTGGTGAAATACTTTTTTGGCACCAAAAGAGATGGTCCTTTTTAGATCATTGATAAGACTAATGATAATGCTTATATTATGGATATCTAGGTGAGTATAAAGTTAGTCTTACTTTTAATGTATCTGATTTTTTTTATTTGATGTAGGTGATTATTCAAGTTAGATTTGTCATGAGAAAAAAAAAGGATGATACAATTTAGCCCATACCAAAAAACCTATAAATAGTTCAAGTAAGCCTGATCACAAGGCCTAAAACAAAGAAGTTAACATAAGTCGCTATTGGCCTTTTACAAGACACGTGATCCAAGATACAATAAAGAAGAGTAACAACCTAAGAAGAACAAGCCTTAATAATTTTGATTTATATTCAATATAGGTTTTATAACCATGGACCATGGTCTAAGGAGTAATTTCGATATTATTGGATCTCCTTTGCCAAGTATTTTGTGTTTTCTAATCCAATAAGAAAAAAATAAATTACTTGGGAGGAGAATTTTAATCTACCATGGAGATTTAATGGGAAAGAGAATTCTACTCTATCATGAACATTAAAGGTGACGGTAAACTAGGATTATTAGGACAAAAAAAATATTTTTTTTTTCAAAATGTAATTTCAGCAAGTAGTGATTTTTATCCCAACAATTATTTCTTTTATATTTTTTAGATGATAGTTGCAACATTATAGGTTATAAATTTCATGTTGCTTTTATATTCATTTTATTTTGTTAGTTTTAGGTTATTTCGGGACTGGTTTCAAATACATTAAATGAGCTGAATAAGTTATTACAATGGTTTATTTATAATAGTATAAATATTCTCTTACAAGACTTCATTTTGTGTTTAGAATACATACTCATTGCTGCATATTAAAGCATAAAGATAGATATTTTTCTTGTTTGGTTCTTTATTGACCTACACTTTTTAATGATTTGACTAATCTTTCTTATAATTTTATATTTGTTGTACTTGTCTCTAAGTGAGGCTTGTTAATATAGTTTTAATTGTTTAATAGAGGTTATCCATTATGTCAAGCTTGATTATATCAATTTGAAAACTTAAATAAAATGATCTTGTACACAAATTCAATAAAATCTCGCTAGGATTCAATTAAATGATGTGTTTTTTGTCATTTGTAAAAGGCACGAGAGAGAAAACTAAGGCTAAATTCTTGACAAAATGAAAAATAAGAATTGCTCAACTACCTTTATGGGGAAGAAATTGTTCACTCATGCATGGCTATAACGATGTTGTTTTGAGATACATATATTTTTTTTAATCAAATCATGAAACAATGCATTTTGTGCCATTCATGCACACAATATGTTGTTCACTTAAAATAGAGTTTTCATGCTCTCAAATAGATCCCTCAATTTCTTCATCTTTTTTTTTTGAATCATTATTTTTTTTTAATCAATTCAATCATTTTATCTTTATTTCTTTCAATTTTTATAGGAGATTACATTAAAAATATCCTTATATTTTCTTGTCCTTTCTAAGTTGCTCATTTACTTTCCAATTTACTTTATATATATAGTTTGTGTACCCTTGCTAATTAAAATTTTTTATAGGACACCTTTGATTTGGATTTTGAGAAATTATATGTGAGCGATTAGGTTTTGGTCAAAAGAGACAAGAATATTCTAAATCCCATACTTCATATATTTTCAATCTTTTTTCTCTTTAATTAATTATTTCACTCTTTTTGATTTTCAATTTTTTTTCTTTTCACTTCACACATTGTTTTTTTTTATATATATATATATTTTTAAGCTCAAGCTTAATCTTATTTTTTCAAACTTCTCTTATTTTCTTTACACGAATCCAAAAAATTATATGCGAAAACATCAAAAAGTTTATGAAAAGGATAAGTTTTTAAACTATTAAAGAATTGTTAAAAAAAAATACATTTTTTTAAGAAAATGTTTTTTTTTACAAACATTCAAAAAATTAAATATAAAAATGAGCTGTCACTGTATTATGATTTCATATATCACTACTTTAATTTTACTAAAATGAATTGTTGGTAGTTGTGGATTTTATATAGTCCTCCGACATGCACATTTATTGCACAAATATGTAAGACATACTATAATTGTAAGAAATCATTATATATTTATCTTGAAAAACTCTATTTTTTCTATTTAAATATTTTTATTTTTTAATTAATTTAGCGTGCGATGTTTTTCTTCTAATAAAGTGTGTTTTTAGGCTCCATTAAATACATGAATAGCTGACTTTATTTTTATTTGAGGGCTACAAAAGTCAAAAACCAGTAGTGTACCTCATCTTGCTAAATCCTCTGCCCCACTTTTGTTTGTTAATTTATTAACGAAAACAATGAATTGTAACATTTGTTTGACTTTTAAAAGTATTTTAAAAAAATAATTAAAACAAAAAAAATTCTATTTTTCTATTTTGTTTTAAATTATTTAAAAAAAATTAAAACCTGGTATTTTATAAAAGTATTTCGCTTTTTAAGGTTTATGAATATTTCTCCTAATGATAAGAGTCCTCACAGAGTGAATATTATTATTAAATAAAAATAATTCCAGTATTTTAGGAGTACCCACCGCGCCATTCTTCATTTACTTAAATTAAGTCAAGCATACTAATTAACATTTATATTAAAATTAATATAATTTTAATTGATTTAGAAAAATAAATAAAAAAATATATCAATTTTGATGTTATATCAATTAATACATATAATTTAAGTTAAGTTGATGAAATATGAAGTATTAAGTTTATGTTTGAGATTGTGATTGATGTTGTTTTTTTAAATATTTTTTTATTTAGAAATATATCAAAATAATTTTTTTTTAAATTATTCTTAATATAAGCACATGAAAATGATTTAAAATTACTAAATTTTTTTAATTTAAAATAAAAAAAGTTCAATTTTTTTAAAATAAAATAACAGAGATTATTAGTAACGCCGGAGTCATGGAGTGTTTCTCCAAAAAGAACGGCTAGAAAAAAGAAAGACAAAAGACAGTGGATGGGTGTCAAACGGATCAACCGTCTACTTTTATCCTCTCTCTCTTTTCGATTGGACTAATGGGGATCCTTAGGAAATCTCTCTGACAACTTGTTAGAAATGTTGTGAAGTTTATTTTTAGTATGATAAAGTAACACGGATAAAAAATAATTAGAAATTTAGTATATTTTTATATATATAGTAGATGACTTTATTCAAATTTTAATTCTAGAAACTTTCTTCCATTTTCTCTTTTTTTTTATCCTTTATCTCTCTTTTTCTCTACAACCAACGCCAATTCCCTCTCATAATCGCCTGAAACCTTGCTCTCTCCCTCTTTCCTCACTGCTAAAACGACTCATAACAACACTACATTTCATATTTTGAGGTATAATGAACACTTTATTTAAATTAATTTGATGTAATAAATGTTTAATGTGTGTTAATTTAATATTATTGAATGCTAGGCTTTTAGATTAGAAATTCAGTTAATTAGATGTAATTACAGTAAATCCTACTCATATCCACAAGTTTTATAGGGATGAGTTGAATGCACATCTACCACATTAGATATGTATTACAAAAGTATTGAATTTTTTTTGTTATTTGAACTTAAAATTTTGAGTTTTGATTTGTTATCTAGTATAAGTATTTTAAATGTTCTGATAGGTTATATGGATGTCATATACAAAATATTTAATACCTTTAGTATTGTCTACATGCCATGAGGGATCTAACATTTGGTTAACACAAATCTCGTTGCATTGCTTTTGATATTATTGGGATACATTGTCTAGATTGGGTGAGGTGATGGACCATCTCAACATATACCGAATGATTTTATCACCGATGACGAGTTGAATAATATTGGTCATCAGGGTAAGCGCAAGAGAATTGGTTAATAATTCATGTATCTTATTTATATATTTGGGATGCTAAAAAAGATCATATTTTTTTAGGAGTGACATATAATGATTAATGTAGTTATCTTTATAAGATGATATATGTCCATTACATGTTGTTTTATTACACCTAGATGAACATGTTTCCTAAGACTTCACGTAATCTGATGCATTATACCTCATAATATAGGAAACTAATTGCACGTTTATGAATTGTATTATATATCTAATTTTTTTTATAAAATATATTAATTTACTCTTTCTCTCTACTTGGTTCCCAAAACACTCTCATGGTATGCCATAGGATTCCTTTAGGTAGCTATATCAGGCTCAGGCTTGTCTTTTCGATTGAATCGATGTTAGAGAAACAATATATTTCCCTTTTATAGGAAGTACACAAGAACATAAATGTTTTTCACGTCTCCTCTTCCCCTCTCTAGGGCACTAGTGTAACTTTATTAGAGAGAGTTTAAAAAGAGGACAACAGTGAAGGCATCAGGTATGTGCTCTGTTTGCTCAACCTACCTTTTATGGGGCAGGGTGGGGGCAATATAGGTTAATGATAAAACTTAATATCTTATTAATTACTCTTTAATTATTATTTTTAAAAATCATCATCCGTAAACAGTTATTATAAAATTAATCCTCCCTGTACCATTGATTTGTTCATCTTTTAAATCTCATAATCCATACCAATGCTGTTAATCCATCCTCCATCATTTGATGTTATTTTGCCATTAATTTTATAATATTTTTAGAATATGCTTTTTAATATTTGAAAAAATCTAAAAAAACGAAATAGGAAAATAATTAAAAAAGCCTGAAAAAAGTCCTACCAATAATTCTTACCTATTTTTTATAATTCATAATTAATAAACATGAGATTGGTGGACCTCGTTTTTTAAATTTTGTGTTTTTAGTATTTTTGAATTTGTTGTTTTCAATTATTTTTTACTTTATCTACTTCTTATTTTTTATATACTTTTTTCAAAGTTAGTGGCCAAATAACATTATCGGTGATTTTGTTTTTACATGAAATGAAGACAATGCCACAATTATTAATAAAAGAAAAAGAAAAACATGTCTCTGTCTATTATTAGCACACTATTTTTTTTAGGAATACAATAATTTCGTTAATTCAAATTGATATAATTAAAATTATATTCATTAATCTTTTAAATACATAAACTAATGAATAACTATGTTTCAAGTAATACGTGGTCTTTTCATAAATGACAAATAAAACTTTTTAACAACAATTTTCTAAAACAATTTTTTTTTTCTAATAAGAAACAAGCACAAGTCTTCTATTTTTACAGATCAATGTCAGAATCAGCCTACCATCATATCAATTGTGAGTTGATCACTAATCAAGCACTAAATAAATCTTGATAATGAAAATAGAAAAAATTAAAATCACATTTAAATTTAAAATTTGTGTTGGATAGTAATCAAGGATAGTGATATTATTCAAATTAATAATTATATTTTAAAATGAAAAAGATTAATGAATTAAAAAATAAATCCATGGTGCTTTAACTAAGATGGTATTAACAATGCATCAGAGTGGTGATGACCAGGAATGACCACCATAATAACGGTTATGGTAGAGACCAGTGGTGATAGTAATAACTAAAAAATCGATGGTGTGATGTGGTATAGTCTAAAATAATATGTTCTTGATAAAAAAAAAATCAATGTCCTCGCCATTAAAGCAAGATGTTTTCGGTTATAGAATTTATATATTATAGGAAATATATGAATCATACTTTTCTATTAATTTTTTTTAAAATTTTATTCTATATTATACCCCTCTATAAACTATTTTCTTAATAAATTAATGGTCAGACTTGTAACATTTGATAGTTTCAGTACAATTTGATTTTGTCACCACTCATTTCTTGTCCCTATTTTCCATCATATTTCTAAAAATATAAAAATAATATGCAATTCAGTTGTTTTTTATTTTTGATATATTTTATTTATATATTTGTGACAAGTTAAGAAAGAAATAATAAAAATGAAAACTATGTAAAAAACCAATTAGGAAGCGAAATGATAGACAAGTAAAACAAAACCAAGATAATAAAAGATCAAATAATGGAAAATTATACAAACGCAGAAAAAAATAGAGTTTGAAGAAAGAAATAAAAAAAAAATTCTGTAGGTTTTGTTTTAGCATAAATAAACCTTCACTACACAACTCACTTTTACATGTTCGTGCATGACAACCAAGTGACATCTTTTGGTAGTTCATTTCAATCCAATGCACTTATTTGTGTGTTTTGAATTTTTTTTTTAATTACTAGTTGATTTTTAAAAAGCTCATGTTATCTAGATGTTGAGGTTTTGTTGTTTTATAAAAATAAAGTTAAAGGTTTTTTCCAAAAAAATAATTATAAAAGAAACCACCCATGAGTGATAAGGTCTTTAATAAAGTCATTGTCTTCTCGATGTTGAGACTTTGTTTTTTGTTTTTTGTATAAATCACATAAATACTTTCTTTCTTGTATTTGTTTGTAAATATTACTTGGTGATTCTTTTTATTATGCAATACACTTCTCTTTATCGTTGTGAGTGGAAATGAATTTGGTAAACATGAACCGATAAAAGTCCATCGAGTATGAGTGATGTCCTTTGGGTTCATCCTATATATGATTAAATAGATGACAAAACCAGTTTATGATTACCATTAGGATTTGCCCAAATTTTCAAAAATACAATAAAATTAATTTGTTTAAATAATATTTTAGGTATGAATTTTACAGCATAATGCATATTTCTGATATTAAATCAAATGAATATATAGAAATAAACATTAGGAATTAGTTGTAGACTTTAGTATAAGGGATATAAATTATACTATAAAGTATATCCTCAAATATTAAATATACATAGTAGGAAATAAATGCAATGTGAAATGTAGGTCGTAGAACGATTAAGATTTAACCTAATAAGTTAAAAACTTCCTTATGGAGGGAGATCTACCTTAATCCTATGAGGTGACATATGAATTGAAAAATGATTTAAAATAGCAATTAATCAATAATGTAGCTCACTATAGGTAGCATTGGAGGTGATGTATTTTTTCCTTGCACAACTAGCCTCTTTACCTAGACTCTTGCAGACTATTAAATTTTCTATTAACCCTGATATTAGGTGAAGACTCCTTGAAAAATCATATTTTTATGATTACACCCGAAATTTCTCAATTCAAAAGGAAGACCCGCCATTCAACATCATGCATGCCATGATAGGATGGTGATTCCACCATGGATATGTTTTGTTAGATTGAGCTTTTGTTGATATTTTTGCAATGTTTAGTTATTTATTTTATTTGTTCTGTGTAATTTAGTTTTAAAAAGCATTTATTTACTGTCTGCTTTTGCATAAGTACATTAGGTATGAATTAATCTTCATCCATTTTAATTTTAAGATCAAACTCAATTCTAAGCTAGGTGGGGGAGCATCATTCTGTCAAATGATTTTTAGTCGGGGTTCAAATCCATGAAATATTCAATTATGAGCTAAGCGTTTACTCAATAATGACGATTATAATATGCCTCAACCATTCCTTATACACCTCTATATTGTCTTCATGAAATATATTTTTGAAGACAAAGTAGGCATATATTTTTGTAGAAAATATATTTGGTCTTAAAAGGGTTTATAATATGCCTAGTGACCAAGTAGTAAGCCCACCTCTCATGTGGTGGCTAGAATATGCATTTAATTATGACTTCATAATAATTCATTTTGTAGAAAGAAAAACCTCATAAAAGAATAATAAACTCTGCAGAATTTATTAAAGTATGGAAAAAAACCAAGATGATGCAATTGGTTAAAGGGAACTGCTTAAGACGTGTTTGTTTTTCTTAAGACATTTTTAATGCCTTTGATTTTAGGTTAATAATGTGTTTGATATCTTCCCTTTTAGTTTGAGCTCTAAGTTGTTTTTAATTAATATTCAGGGTATGGATTTTATAAATTAATATACATTCTTGGTATGAAATTAAATAAATTAATAGCAATAAATACTAGAAATCAGTTCTAAACTTTGTTTTTTAAGGGTATAAAATTCTACTTCTTAAACATTAAAACTAAAAAAAAGAAGTAAATACAATAATAAAATTAAAATCCTAAAAGAATTAAAATTTAACGTAATAAAAAAAGATTCCATCCCGAAGTAAAATAAGATATGTTATAAAGTATTGACAAGACTAACTCCTATTTAACGCGATGCACGCTACCGCAGTAACACTGCCATCAATTAAACAACAAAAAGAGCACTGTTTTCTTTATGGTGACAGATCTCTCGGCATTTTTTACCTGCATGGAAGGATAGTACACAGACTTATGTGGCCATTCTTGATGAAAAGCACGTGACCATTATTCATTTACGGGGCATATATAATTATTTATTTATTTATTTATGGGTAGGTACCTTCACTGCATTTGAGCTCGGTGGGTATCCTGCTAAATAAATAAAATGCTAAATAAATAAATGCTAAATAATGTATGTAACATTTTAAATAATAAAATTAAAGTTTTTTAAGGTTTGTACTGTAATGTCAAATGTTATTTTAGCTGCTGATGCTTCCCTTTCTAAATGAAAGAAAAAGGGCTAAAATGACTGTTATTGAATTTTAATAACTATTTTAATAGCCCGGTTGGGGATGTCTAAGTGCATGTTTAAGAGTTGTTGAATTTTAGTAACCATTTTAGTATTTTTATTTAGGAGTTAATTAAAGTTGATTTTAAGAGTATTTTTATTTAAAAATATATCAAAATAATCATTAGTGTATCTTAATGATTTAGAAAAATAAAAAAAACATAATATAAAATAAAATAAAATAATCTTTTCCAAAACATTTTGAAATACATCGAAGACAAATATGGTATAAGAAATTGGATAGCAGTCTCGTAAAGTTTCCGTTAATGAGAGTGGTTGGTCAAAATGAAATCATGAGATGAATGAATGCACTGCACGAAGACTGAGCTACTCTGTGCAAAGCATGTGGACTTTCTTCAGCTTTTCTCTCGGGTTGGCTAAGAGGAAGCAGCCTTATTTGACATCTTTTTACAACCCAAGTACTTAAACAATTGATACATCGATTAAGCATTGCATGTTTTCAAGAGGGCCCAGCATCCCAGGGTTTATTTATTTATTTATATATATATATATATTTTAAAATAAAAAATATTATTTTAATATATTTTTAAACAAAAAACAATTTAAAAATAACTTAACCAGCAACCACTTGATTCAACTTCGAAAGCAAATTGGACACCAACTGCAGTAGATCATCTTTCTATATGATTCATCGGTTAAAAAAATAAAAATAAAAATAAAAATGAAAATAAAAGGTGGAAGAAACTCAATGTGAGGTACTAATTCATATTTATTGCTTCAGCGCCTACAATCTGCTGTCAATTAATATAGGAACATTGAAGGATTGGGGCCAGCAAAAGGCCGTCCCCCTAAAGTTTCAGAAGCATCCTTGATTTTTATAATTTTTCCAAGAAGATGCAAGAATTGATCCCCTAAAATAGTTTTTGAAAAAAAATAATTTTTTATTTTAAATTAATTTGGTTTTGATGTTTTCATATCTATTCAATATGTTATGATGATATGAAAACAAATTTTAAAAATCAATAATAAATCATTATTTGAATGAATTTCTAAACATAAAATATTTTAAAAAATATAATTATTTTAAACTCTAATTATTGATAATACTTGTGAAAAGTATCATCAATCTGTAATCCACATGCGTAGTTAGTGCCTATTTAAAAATGCGATTGCGGTTGTTTTTTAAAGTACTTTCCATTTAAAAATATATCAAAATTATATTTTATTTATTCTTTAAAAATTATTTTTGACATAAACACATCAAAATAATCGAAAAAAATTATTTTTTTTAATTTAAACTTAAAAAAAAAAAAAAAAAATTTCAATTTTTTTCAAAAATATTTTTAAAATACATCTCCAAATACCCCTTCGTATCATCAGAAAACAGATCAACTAAACCCTAAAAAAAAAAAAAACACCATCTCTAATAATATTAGTAGATGTTTTAATTCGAAGCACATTAATTTGATGGATGCCAGAAAGGCCTGTCGTGTCGGCACCATCGCATGCTACCACTTTCCCTGTGAACCACTCATTTAGGGGCCGATCCTGCTATATATAATGAGGCATTGACAATAAAATTATCCCAAAACAGTACATGTCTGACGATGGGTGATTTGATTGGAGGACTCATAATTGAATCTATAAAATGATTGACTTCCAAAGGAATGAAAAGACTACAGAAAAAGTTTTGGTCGAGACTGGAAGAGAGGAGCAGGCTATGTTTTACGCCGAGTTTATATTATTTTATTTTTGATATTTTTATATTATTTTAATGTAAAGATATAAAAATAATTTAAAAAAATATTATATTAATATATTTTTAAATAAAAAATAATTTTAAAAAAATCTGCAACCATGAACGATCACTTAATCTATAAGGACATGAATTGACCCATTGATTGACAAAGTGATTACACCAGTCATCTTCCAAATTTACAACCATTTTGCTAAGAAAAAAAAATTAAAATAAAAAGGACCCATTTCATTATTGTAAGTGCCAAATCTGTTGGGACTTCAATGTTATACTGTACGAGTAACAGGCTATAATGGGTATGTGTTAACTTATCAGGTTTATTCCCTAAAATTTACTAGCTCAAATCTCATATTAATCAAAACAACTATATATTTAACTAATTATTAATTTTAAAACCCATAAAATTATTTAAATTACCTGAGCACCCAGTTAAAGATTTAAATGATTATTAATTTTAAAACCCATAAAATTAATTAAATTGACTGAACACCCAAGTTCAAAAAAAATAAAATAACAGGCCAGGTGAAACTCGACTTCCATGTGAGAGACCAGTAACAGCGACAGATGAAAGATGGTGCTTCCTATCTTTTCAAAAGGGCCCCGCTTAAGAGAACTATGTATCACAGAAGTTGGATACATAATTAACAAATGAAAATACACTAAAAAGATTTCAATTTAAAATAAAATAGAAATCATTTTTTTTAAAAGTTTTGTCAAACACCCCCTGTCATTAAGATTTCACCAAGAATGTCCCATAAAAACTGAATGGATTTGGTCGGCAAGTGATAATTCCATGTGAAGTCCGAGACAATGCTCACGTTTAAGTTGAAAAAGAAACAGAAAAGGTTGTCATTCTTCACGGGTTGCATTCTTGCATATATATATATATATATATATATATATATATGGGACATGCAGCAGAATAAACATAATGGCAAAGAGTCATATAAAGCACAAAAATGAAATAAAATATTGAGGAAGATGAGTCTTTCAGTACGAGTGAGCTGAGTTATGGAAGACAAAGCAGGGGTGGGAGATTAAAATCGATTCCACGTCGAGAGAGACCAGGGTTCAAGAACTCCTCCACCGTCCCCAGCCCAGAAGCGTAGGGAACACTGCCGTGATGAAGAAAACATTGAATGTGATGAAACAGGAAAGATTCCGACTGCTAGGGCACACTCCCCTTGCTTGTGACTAGCAGGGCATTCAGGTAGGGTTTGGTTTCAGACAGAACGGCAGGGATGATATGGGTAGGAGAGATGAGACAGCTCCGAATTAGATTCTGTGTTTTTTTATTTGGTAACCTGGATGAGACATGTATTTTAGTTTCGGTTTTTGTATGTCTTGTTTGGTGACGGGAGACCAAACAGAACAAATTACGAGAATATATCTGACCTATCTTTTATAATTTATTTGCTGCGTGTATAATGTTTGGCATATTGAATTAATAATTGTTTTGAAGTTTGATTGATATTGTTTTTTAAAGTATTTTTTATTAAAAAAAAATACTAGAATGATATTTAAAAAAAAAATTTATTTTTGTCATTATTATATCAAAATAATCTAAAAACACTACGAAAATTAATTTAGAATAAAAAATAAAAAAAATAAAATTTCAAGATTTTTCAAAAATGTTTTCGAAATAGGTTTGGAGTTGAGACAATCATGCCTAGGCCTTATTTAACATCCCACCCATTTCATTAAAAAGAAATGCAAGTTAAAAATTAAAAAAAAAATATTATTTTAATATATTTCTGAATGAAAAATACTTTTAAAAGCAACTTCAATCACACTTGCAAACAATCACTATGTCTTGGTTGTTATGAACTAAACATTGATTCAATCTTATACATATCCCATCCATCATATACTCCATATCAAATCCAACATTTGCATGTTGGATTGGACACCATAAGTTGAGTTGTGTTTTACACCTACATTGAAAAAAACATGACAAGTTATATAAATTTTGGTATATATATTAAATAAGGTGAGTAATCTCTACATGGTCCAAAGTTATCTCAAAGATAAATTTCTTATCAACTATGTCTTCTATCTTTGAGAGAGACAAAATTATATTATATGTTATCTATTTATTATTCATTTATATATTTTTAGTTTGGTTGACAAAAGTTTGACTAAGTTCACTTATATTTTATTGGAAAAAACACACATAGGAGTTTAACTGCAAAACAATCTTATTTAAGGACTAAAGTCAACATATTGAATAGTTAGAGAATTAAAAATGTAAACAGAGACTAAAATGCCATAAAAGTGAAATACAAGATTAAAATTAATTGTAAAAATCTTTTAAGACAAAAATCTTTTTTTACAAAATAAACTTCATTCACCAATCTCATTTATTGCCTAATTAAATTCAATATAGTTACTATTTTAAAGTTGTTATAACCCATTTTTTATCCTTTTTTTAAATCATTTTAAATTCCTAAAAAACGTTTTTTGGTATAATTTATTTAATTTTGGTCATTTTTATTTATTTCAATTTATTTTGTGCATGTTTTTATAATGAAGAAAAAAAATATTAGGGATTAAAATGATGTCATAGGAAGAAAAGAGGAATAAGATGATGGGATCAAAGGGGATATTGCAGAAATGAGGAGCAGAAAAATAAATAAGGAATCAAACAAAATCGAAAAAATTGCAGTTTACAAAAGGAAAAGTTAAACTATAAAATTTTCTAGTTAAATATCTATTTTCAAAAAGAAAATAATATAAAATATGTTCCGATATTTTTTTTTTAGATTTGACTTCTATTTCAACAAAGACCCTACCACTATTAATAGGAATAAAAAAACGCTAGAGAAAGACAAGTTATCTAACCCTAGACAAGAAACAAAATCTCTCTTGCTTGAACTCAATTTTTTTTTTTTTTTAAATAGCCACTGTATCCTCTTTTTCCACTCTTCAACTGATAAACCACCATAAAAAAACACTACCTCTTCTCTTAAAACTTCACAAGGTAGCCTGGTCTCTTCCTCAGCATTAACCACACATTGTCTTCTCCCCATCACCACCGCAACCACGACCACACCCTGTAACCTAGCCTACTGATACAACATTTCCCTCCCCATCGAACCAAATAAATCCATAACGGCAGCACACACTAAACCACCATATTCCACGGCCACTCAACATCTCGCGCCACCGCAAGGCCAACCTCATCTCTCTTCCTGCACGTCTGTTTCCATCTCAAACACTCTATCACTACCAAACTTCAAATCAACACAAATTTCAGTCTTCCTCTCAATACAAAAACCGAGCCAAAATGCACCCACAAGCCCAATAACGATCATAATCTCTTTCCCCTATGAATCATCTTGTTTCTCTGTTTGTTCATGCAGGTATAGTGATAGCACATGGAATAAATGGGCCGGGATTGCATAGATCGTTCCCACCTGCTGCCCGTCACTACCACGTGCAACCCTTTGATGGATCATTTCCAACAGTTTCTTGTTGACGCTAGTAGCTGCCATTGGTCATTTTCGAACCTCTAAAACATTAAATTTTATATTTTTAATTATTTTTAATGTTTTTAGTTATGATGAATATTTTTTGGTTTAATGATGCATGATCTCTATGATATGATGACAAAAGGCTTGCGATCTGCACAGCAGTTCTCGAGCTCGAGTTAGGACATACATCATTTGTAAGAGTCTAGAACAATTAATATTTTACTCGCTCACTATTTCATTCTTGTCTAGCTACTATTTCATTCTCTTCTAGTCAATCTCGATTGCTCAATAAATCCATTTCAAACCCTAAATATCTTTTGAATAATTATAATAGTTTATTGTTAATTTTGATGTGTACTATGATGAGATTTTAGGATTTAGTAATTTTTTATTATATTTATATTTGTGTTTGAGTGAGGTTGGTCAAATCCTTTAATTTATCATCTAGTGTCCTTTCATATTCTCAACCATTTAGTCATCATTTTTAACATTGAAACATGCTTTTACTTTTGTTTAAAAATTGATGTATTTGTATTGTTTCCTGTGATGAATTGTTAGAAAAGTTGTATCTATTTATGCATGCATGTTCATATCCATGATGAATCTTATCTTTTAGTTACAAGATCCATCAAACAAGGGTTTCAACCTATATTAAAAGGTTTTTCTTAGCATGACCAACATTCCAAAATATTTCATAAAACATTCCTTTTAAAAAAAATCAAGGTTTTCCTATTTTCAAATAAAACCACAAGTTTTCATATTGTTATCCACCAACGAAGCCTCAAGTAAATGGGTGGTTATATGTTATCAAATTTAGGTATCGATATGAGGTACCATATCTTTTTTATGACACAATTTGGAATTGTTTTAGATGAGCATGTATGAAATTATAAAATATGTATCCGATAACTGTTGATATATAATGTCATACTTGTATGCTTTATATATTTTGATGATAACAATAAAAAGAAAATGGACTAATAATATGCTTGGATGAGATTAAGTTATAAACAGGTATTATACAAAGAATACATCAACAAGCATAATGGATTACACAAAGAAATCATTCCAGGAAGTCCAAGATGCAAGCAAGTGAAGACTTAGAATAAGTTTTCATTTTAGTGCTTTATGTAAATCTCAATTTCTAAACTTGATAGCACAAATTAAAATGAACTCACACACTTCACATTGCATGCATTAAAAGGGTTTGATGATTATAGGTTTAAGTCATAATCAATCGGTTCAAGAAATTCAGAAAAGATAATTTGTCAAAATAGAGTTTCTGCATTAACCGGTCGATCGCTTGAGTTATCCGTTGTGAACCGGTCGACCGCTTGAGGTGTCTGCATGAACCGGTCGACCGCTTGGGTTACCAAGTGAACCGGTCGACCGCTTGGAAGACAAATTGCCTTTCGAGCTGAACCGGTCGACCGCTTGGGTTATCCGTTGTGAACCGGTCGACCGTTTGAGATGACAGTTGCACTAAAACGGCTAGTTTCTCTTTGAAACTTATAAATAGGCCTCTTAATTGCAAAGTTAAGAAGGGATTTTGATTATATCTGATATTGAGGCAATTAGAAGTGCATAAACACCTTCATATCATCAATCCTCATTAATACTCATATTTGTGTTTAAATCTTCATAACCTAACACAAAGAGTATTTCTCATTCTCACTACACTTAAACACCTTCAAATATTCTAAGTGCTATTTATTGAGCATATAGTAACAGCTGAGATTGTTGAAGACCTGCGTCTGCTGCGGGAACTTCTTCTCCTTGCTACCAGTTACTGACCCGTTACTGTCCAGCTGTTACTATATGCTCAATACTATTAAGTGAGAAAGAGATCATAGATCTTCATTTGTAATATCCACACTATTAAGAGTGTATTGTTGTTTTACAAAAACAACCATTGTGAAACTCTTGAGAGTTGAGTATAAAACTCTTGGTATTGGTGAGGGAACATCACCAAGGAAAAATCTTGAAGAGGGCATATCTTCAAGTGGTGTAAAAGTCTTGGTGTGGATTCATCAAGCGGGATTTGTAATCTTGTTACTTGGATTAGTAAGAGAGTACAATACTTAAGTACGGATTGGTACTTGAGTCGTGGATGTAGGCTTGCTGAACCACGTTAAAAACCGAGTTAGCAATCTCTCTCTCTTATCTCTTTACTTTAAAGTAATTAATTTTAAGATTGCATTATTTATTATTTTGTTGCCTTAATCCGTGAATTTCAACAATAACATGTTTGTAATTGTTGGAATTTGGAAGAAAAATCAAAATTTCTGATAAGAACATGTACTGTTCAAATCTGTACGGACAACTTTGCCAAAAACCTGAGAACAGGTACTGTAGAGATCAAAATCTGGGGACGGGAATTTTTCCAGAAATGAAGAGAAATTTCCCAGAAAATAAGAACACAATTTACTCTGAAATTTGAGTTTTAAAGAACGTGAACATGGGCAGAATTTCGTGTGTGGTTACTGTCATCCCACTCATCTTATTTATAGAAATCAAAACATTACAACGGCTATATTTTCACAATTCTGATAAAATTGAAACTTAACTAAAACATTGACTTTTAACTGAAATAACAGACTAACGTTGACTTCTAATCTAATGGATGTTAATCATCCTGATTACATTGAATTTAAAACAGGAAACATTTAAAACATGATTCTTCAATCTTCAACTTGTCAGCTTGATCACCTTGGCAGCTTACTTGGCAGTCCTGGAATCAATTCCAGATTTCAACACTCCCCCTTGATTCCTGGACTGCACATTCCCACCATTCTTCTGAGTTCTTGAAGTCTTTCATCTTGGTTCTAACTTCAGCATCCACTTCTTCATTTTGATATCAGCTGCAACTGCAGCACCTTGAGTTTCAGCCATTTTCAGAGGGACATTTTTCTTAGTATTTCCATGTTGATCCAGGACATAGATCAATCCAAATGAAGTCCCAACAGGAGTGTCCAAGTTCCCATTACCATCCAAATCAACCACTGAGTCAATCACTGAAGGTGAAGAGTATGTATATGCACGAAATTTTTCAGTACTTGCACCTAAATCTAGTTTTTGACTCCTCTTAACTGGCTTTGTATCACGGTTGAATACCACACTGGAAACATATTTCCCAACATCTATATCACCAAGTTCTTTCAAATGCTCAGGTTCATCATAACACTCATGATCAAAGTAATATGAATTTGTAACCCTCATTTTAGCCATTTCCAAATCTCCTTCTTCATAGGTTGAATCCAAAACAACAGCATGGTCAGCTCTAACTGGGCTTTCTATATTTTCATTTGCATCATAAAACAGAGGATCCAAGCTTTCATCAGGCACTAGAGCAGCTAATAAGATCCCTTTCTTTGAACTTGACTTGCAAGTCTCATCACAATACAAGGAGCCTACATCTTGTAAACTTAAATCCACAAGATGTGTTTCTCTAAGCTCAACACTCCCCCTAGACACCATGGTCTGACATTCATCATCTTTGACAGTCATTTTCAGAGAGCCTTTCTCTTCAACAGAATCTCTTCCAATTGAGTTGCTTTGGTGTTCTAGTTGAATACTAAAACATCTATTAGACATTTTTGCTGTAAATAAAGTGACACCTTGATCATCTTTGATAGTGCAAATGCCATTAAAGAACAGTAATGAGAATTTATCCTCAAGTAGTTGGCCTACACTAATGAGGTTTTGATCAATTTCAGGGACATATAAGATGTTGTCAAACTCTTTTAACCCAGCTAGAGTGTCAATTCTAACTTCACCTTTGCCCTCAACACCTACATATTGTCCATTAGCAGCCTTGACTCTAGACTTATAGTTTGTATCCAAATTTTCAAACAAGCTCAAATCAGCAGCCATGTGGTTTGAACAACCACTATCAATTAACCAAGTTTGATTGTTTACCTCAGTTTTGTTGCATTTGTGTGCTTCAGTGGCTGTGAATAGCATTTCCTCTTTGGTCTCCTCCACTTCAGCAACTTGAGCTTGGTTTGCATTGTCTTCAATGCAAATTTTTTCAAAGTGTCCAAACTTCTTACAACTTCGGCATTGTGCATTCTTGAACCAACAAGATGACTCAAGATGATTGTTTTTCTGACAGTACTTGCAGGTGGGAAGTGTCTCTCTTCTATCCTTCCACCTTGCATTGAAGTTGTTGCCTTGTGTTTGATTATTTGGCCAATTTCTCCTCTGCCATGAATTTCCAGAATTTGAGTTTTCTGGGTTCTTGAAGAACACTTGTGAATTTTGGGAATTCTGGAACCTTGCTCTTCCTTTGAATCCAACAGCAAAGGCTTCCTCACTTGTATTCTCCTGTCTAAAAGCCTGTCTTTGCTCCACGGTTTGCAGGGCATTGATGAGTTCTTGAAGACTCATTGTAGTAAAATCTTTAGACTCTTCCAATGAGCAAATTTTGTTTTCAAATTTTTCTGGCAAGCTGACCAGAACCTTCTCCACAACTCTTGCTTCTTGAATTTCTTCTCCAAGAAGGGTCATTTGATTTACAATCTTTGACACATTTGATGAAAACTCCTTGACAGTTTCTGATTCTTTCATCTTTAAACTCTCGAATTGTCTTTTCAAATTCAGGATCTGCATCCTCTTGGATTTCTCATCTCCTTGGAACTCAGCCTTCAACTTGTCCCAAGCTTCCTTGGCTGTTTCGCATGCCATTATCCTTGAAAAAATTTCCTCATTCACTGCATTGTGAATGCAGGTAAGGGCTTTGAACTTCTTTGCTCTTTGTTCATTGTGGTACCTTAGTTGATTCATTGTAGGATCAGCGTTTAAGGGATTTAGTTCCCTTTCATTCTCAACATCATCCCATAAATCAAACGCTTTCAGGTATACCTTCATCTTCACTGCCCATACTCCATAATTCACCCCTGTGAAGACTGGCGATTTTGAGGAGAATGCAGAATCCATGGCTGTCAGCTTTTCTTGCAAATTTCGTTTCAAAGTTTCGACAAATGGAGAACTAGGATATCAATTGATTAATCTTTATCAATTGTTTATCCTTTTAAAGAACAAATCAAGACTACTTTCTTGATTTAAAAAAATCTGCCAATTTAGAAAAACTTCCTTCTTTCCCTTTCAAGATTTGATTCAATCTTGAACAAACTCACTTTTTCAAATCACTCGTGTGTTTCTCTTATCAATCCCTTTTCTAAGACCTATTCTGCTCTGATACCATGTTGGAATTTGGAAGAAAAATCAAAATTTCTGATAAGAACATGTACTGTTCAAATCTGTACGGACAACTTTGCCAAAAACCTGAGAACAGGTACTGTAGAGATCAAAATCTGGGGACGGGAATTTTTCCAGAAATGAAGAGAAATTTCCCAGAAAATAAGAACACAATTTACTCTGAAATTTGAGTTTTAAAGAACGTGAACATGGGCAGAATTTCGTGTGTGGTTACTGCCATCCCACTCATCTTATTTATAGAAATCAAAACATTACAACGGCTATATTTTCACAATTCTGATAAAATTGAAACTTAACTAAAACATTGACTTTTAACTGAAATAACAGACTAACGTTGACTTCTAATCTAATGGATGTTAATCATCCTGATTACATTGAATTTAAAACAGGAAACATTTAAAACATGATTCTTCAATCTTCAACTTGTCAGCTTGATCACCTTGGCAGCTTACTTGGCAGTCCTGGAATCAATTCCAGATTTCAACAGTAATATGATATAAACTAATTTAATAGTCAATGTGATATAGAAATAAATTATGGTTGTATTAGTGGTAGAATGTCATTCCATTGACAATGATTGTGACCATATGATGGAATATGGCTGCCAACTATGTTGTTCAACGCAAAAAAGGAGAGAGCCGTAATGGATAAAAATATAAATTTATATGAGGAGAATCCATTTCTAACATAAGTATATTAAGAAAAAGAAACTCAATAATATGATGTAATAAACCACATCTCAGACTCATGCGTCTCCTTTGTTCTCCACCAGACCACACTCTTTTCCTTGTTCTCGCTCTAACCTCTGTCTCCACGACGCAACAACATCAACGACCGACAAAGCTCAACCATTTCTTTCAGCGGTCACCTAAAATAGAGAAGAATAAATTAAAACAATATAAAAAATAGATCCGAGAGATAAAGGAAAATTACAACTAATTTGTTTGTTGTTTTGTTTTGTATTGTTTTGTTTTGTGTGTTGTTTTGTTTTGTTTTGTTTTGTTTTGTTTTGTGTGTTGTTTTTATTTTGTTTTCCTTACGTTATTAGTGTTCAAAGTCCGGTCTACCAATAGCTTTCACTCATCTCACAGCCTGTAGGGATTCAAATGTGATAAAAATAAAATTTATGATCAAAATGTAATTATCTAAAAGAAAAGGGGTTGAGTAATGAGAAAATCAAAACATAAGACATCAAATGTGACTTTTGTGCATCTATTATGGCAGTCATTTTATTTCTTCTTATATATCAGTTTTGATTTTTAATTTATCTATGTGTTTATTAAAAAAAAAGAAAAAACTTAATTCCATATAAATTACCATTAAATTAATGATGTGACATTTAACAACACATTAGTGACTTTATGGTGTCCTGTATAATTAATTTTTTTCTCTTTTATTTTAATTGATCAATTTAATTTGTGTCTCTATTTATATTATCATTTGTTATAATAAAAACATTTAGCAAACACAACCTGATAAAGATCTCATCTTTCAAGAACAAATATCTTGATTTGCATCTATATCTTGGTTTTACAAGATTTTTTTTTATTAAACATCATTAATGACTTTTTATTTATATATTCACATACATAATTCTCAATTTATTTAATTATATATATATATATATATATTTAATATAAAAATATTGTAATATGTGGGTTTTTTCAATACTAGTTTGAATAGTTTGAAAGGTATATATATATATATATATATATATATATATATATATATATATATATATAATTTAAACTTAAACCTTTCAAACTAGCATTGAAAAAACCCACATATTACAATATTTTTATATTAAATAAAAATTTATGACCCACGGCGGAGTACAATAACATAACTAATATATTATAAAAAGCAATGCTATAAAATCTTGATTGACCCATAACCTAGAGATCACAAATTGAGAGATTAACTCGGTTTCATCCAAATCAACCCGGATCGGCCAGGAGAAATTATGGTTAGACAGAGCTAGATAAAATAAATTACCAAAAACATTTCCCTTAAACATTATTAATTAGTGGTTGCAAGTGCACTTCAACAACCTAAAATGCCACGAAGGAAAAGTGACAGCACAACAACCAAAAACCATAAGCATCTCCTCCTCCTCTGTATTTGTATATTTTAAGCAATCCTTTTTAGAATTTAGTCCACTTGTAAAGCAGGTTTAGTCCCTTAAGATAATTTATTAAATTATTCCGAATGTATCTAAAGACTGAAATGAAGGATGTACTTCTACGATTTTATTTTAAAAAATAAAATAATCTCTTATTATTAAATAAAAGAGTCATATATTATTATTATTATTATATATATAATTTGCTTAAAATCTGATGAGAAAAGAAAACTAGATTTATAAAAGTTGGTCAAGAAATACAGTAAAAGAATGTTTGAAAGTGAGTACCAATTATTTTTTAAAGTGTTTTTTGTTTGGAAATATATTAAAATAATATTTTTTATTTTTAAAAATTATTTTTGATATTAGCATATCAAAATAATATATATAAAAAATTAATTTAAAGCAAAGAAAAAAATATTTGTTAAAATGCAAATGTAAACATGTAATAAAAGCTAACACAAATCACACTATATTTCAAGAGCTATATTTTATTTTTCTATGTGGTAGCTAGCATGACAATGCCACAAGTCTTAAGTGGAGCACTACAACAACCCCATCTCTCAAAATCGTTTTCCCATTAAAATCCCTTTCTTTTTTAAGGATTCAGACAGGGTTTCAGTTTCGAAAGGCTTTTGCAAACACCGCATGAATAAATCAAAAAAGATTTCTTTTATATACTAATATTAAAAATAAGAAATATATTATTTTAATCTATTTTCAAGAGAGAAAAAAACACCTTGGAAAATAATTGTTACACACGATCAAACACTCTATCAACTTCTTGGTCTTTCATCTTTCTTTTGTTTTCTTTTGTGGATTAATTTTCAAGTCAATTGAAACTTAAATCTTTTCTTGAGAAAACTTAAAAGTACACTTATATCTATGTAATAAATTTCAGGAAAAAAAATTAGCTTCAAAATCTAAATTCAAAACATTGAAAAAGATTTACCAAGAAAAGATGGGCAACTTCAAGGACTCTAATCAATGACATTAAAGGCCCAATTGAAACAAACTAAGAGTTTGTTGACCAATCAAGGATTTAATTGAATAAATAAGAAACTCTAAACTGGAGTGGAAAAGACACTCAAATCTAAGGCTAAAAATTGAATTCAATAAAGGTGAGATTGTACACAATTAAGAGTTTAAGTGAAATCAATGGCACATTTAAACAAAATTGGAATGGTAAAGACTATATTAAAGATTAAAAAATCCTAAATAAAAGAAAACCTTAAATTTTTAGGGATTAGTCAAAACACCATCATACTATAGCGTTTTGCACCTTCTTCTTCATGTTTTTGCTTATCGAAAAGTCACCTTCAGATAGTCGAATGCAATGTTTATGACCATCTCTGAGGATGAAACCATCATCATTCAACTTATAAATATCTCATCTACAACTCCATGACCTTGAACTCAAAGGTTTATGTTAAATATCTTCATTAATCATCTTAGTATTTTATCTTTGATCAACCTTCATTGTTTGTTCAAGTGATATATTAATTAGATTGACACCTTTAGTCAAATAAATAAGAAGATACGAATCTCTAAATTAAGTGAGAGTGGATCTAATACAAATATATGCACCTCCTCTATCAAGTTCAGGTACTCTCAAATGATAGTGACATTGGAGTTGCTTCGATAAGGCCAAGAAAATGACTAACCAGACAGCCTAGAATGAGACAATCATCTGCAAAAAATCACTCAAATTGCTCTCATGTTCACACTTAAAAGTCATCTAAAGTGCTTTTATCAATGATTTAAAATCATTCTCTCAAGATCAAAAGGTTAAAAACCCATCTCTTTGACCTCTAAGTTGGTTACAAAACCATTTGAATATAAAATCAATAATTTATGATAAAATAACAAGGTTTTGATTTGTTAGAGCCCTAATAAACTTATTTAGAACCTCTGGTTTAGCTTATAAAAAAGAGAGGTGATTAACAAGGAAAGAGGATGAAAAAAAGAAAGCAATTGTTGGTTAATATTGATTTTAGAGAATGAGGCATTGCAATCCAGTCCTTGGTTAAAGGTTGTAAGCTAAGAAGGTAAACCCTTATAAACTTTAAGGGTGGAGTCCATTAGGCCTGTCGAATTGATGTTATTTCTCAGTTTAAATACAAGGAGTTAATATAAGGTGTTAAATTTTATTTTAGTATGCTACATTTGCTTGGAATATGCCTTATATGATTACCATTTATTAAGGTTTTTAACGTTACATTGATGCATTGATTCTAAGTTTTTTAGTTGTGTTTAGTCTTAAGGTGTAGCAAAATATAGATTTGAAATTTAATTTTCTAAGAATGTCTTATGTTTTGAGTTAATAATATGGTTTCGAAAGCATGATTTTGATTTTATTTGTTTATGTTTAGTCCATTTTGTTTCAATTATGTTGAGAAGTAATACTATGGCTTATTAAAGCTAAGAGCGTTGGGTTAGAGGTTTAAGAAGCATGTTTTGTGTTTTTAGTCCAATTGTTGTATTTCTAGGTAAACTTTAGGCATTGTTTTTGGTGTTCATCCATTAAACATTATCTTGGTTGTTAGTTTTAAGCCTTATTTTGATTAAATTATGGTTTTCACATGTTCATAGACCCTTATCGTTGAACAATATAAGGTTTTTATGCATTAATAACACGTAATTCAGGATTTGAACCTTATTTTGGTTTGTTTTTAGGCTCACCTAATCGAGTACCCATTTGAGTCAATTAAGTTGGGTCAATCTTGTTAAGTCAACTTGGTTGGGGCAATCTTGATGAATGTTCTTCAAAGTTTGACTAGCCTCAAGGATCTATTTGGTTTTTCCTTGTTCTTTGTTAAGCTTTTTTGGCTTACGAGGTGTGTTTGACAAACACTATCTTAAGTTTGTTTAGGCAATTTTGTTTCTAACTAAATATGGTGTTGCCAAACATAACCTTACAAAAATATAATAAAATATATTGTGTTTTTAAATATCTTTTTCCATGTTACATACGAGCAAATGTATCAAAAAAATAAATTCATATTTTACAAAAAAAATAAGTATTTTTTTTTATTTTATAAAAATAGTTTATTACATCCACGAGAATTTGGTCAATATTTTAAGAATCCAATGTTCTCTTAATTCATAAGAATTAACGGTAAATATTTTGATATAAATATTGGACCTCCAAGTAAGCTAATTACCTATTTAGAATCTAATCACTGTAGAAGTGGCTAGAAACTAAATGTTTTTTACATTAAAATATTATTTTCATCTAAAAATATCTAATACACTCACTTAGAGGCTCAAAAACCAATTTATCAACCAAAAAGCTCCTAAAATGGACAAAACCAAACCATGAAAATTTTTATCTCTCAACCCGATCTACCTTTTATTATAAAATGGAAGTAAAAAACACACTTTTTCTGACAAAATAAAGGTCTAAAAACACCTGAATGGAAACACCTGAGTGGAACTCTCTTGTCAAATCAAACCCATTCAAATTATTATTAGTCTTTTTTATTGACAAAATATGGTTAACTAACACCTTTCTCTCTTTTCTGTAGTTCTTAAGCGACTTTAACACTTATTTCGTAAACTAAAATATTAAAAAAATAACTTTTGGATCAAAATTAAAATGATAAAAACTAAAGGGACTTTAGTGGAAGAACAAGGAAAGTAGGTGAACTAAACGTAATGTGAACCTGAGGTTGATTGTGTGATTTCTTGTTTTAAATTCTAGTTTTTTTGGTTGAAACTTATGTGATAAATTGTTTTTTTTAAAATGATTATTAATTTAGTCACAAAAGATATTATAGTTATTGTGAATTATTACAGTAAAAATGCTGTATATTTTTTAAGTTTAATTAATTGATTAATTGCTTGTTTCTTAATCCTCGATAGAGTTGAGATATATTACGTATCCTCGTTTTGCCTACCTTACAAATTGACCGGGCTGCCACTTGCAAGAGTTGCAGAGAGAAGAAGCAAATGACAAAAGGTAGCATAACATCACCATCAAATCCCCGCGCTCTTCCGGCTCATTTCATCGAAGCAATAGCAACCGATGTCCTTTCAACGACACTAATGTAAGACTATCTCAAATTTATGGTGCTTTACAAATGAAGCGATCCTACGAGCATAGCCTGCTGTTCTTTTATGAAACAGTTTGATCAGAAGGTTGATGCGATATCTCATAAAATCGATAAAGCTATCACATTTCCGAAGAATAATAAACATATGATCCACAGATCACATACACGTAAACACAAATTTTTCTGTATAGCACGGACGCTACTTTTCCTTCATTTTACTGCTACACCATTCACAGTGACAGACAGTGCTGCCTTAGCTACTCTTTCCCTCTCTCTCTCTTAGCTGTGTGTAAGTTATGGGTTTTATATATCTTTCTCTTCTTCTTTGAGGGTTTTCTTTTCTTTATATTTGTCTGTAAGATCACAAGCGTTACTCATTGTGATATCAATGGTGTTTCTGCCTTGCATTCTCTTCTCTTTATTCAGTACTTGTTTCCTTTCTTGTTTTGAGTTCCATTTTTGTTCAAGAAAATCTGACCAATATGTCATTTCATGGTTTTGATGATCCATGCACGTTAAATGTTGTGATGGTAAGATAATTTTATTTATTTGTTTACATGTTCTAGATTGTAATATATAGGATAAAGGGTGTTTGATGGTTCTTTCTCTTCTTCTTCTTTTTTTTTGCTGCAGATCAAGTGATTTGAAGTATTGGCGGTTTGAGGGGAGTCATGGACCATAAAGCATGGATGCGGAGGAAGAAATCTGCAGACAAGATTGCTGTTGCAACTGATCATAAAGTTGACCTTTCTTCAAACGAAGAAGAGGTAAAAATCTCAGCAATTCTGGGAGCTTCAATTTTGTATATTAATGAAATCTATTAGAATCATCAGTTAATGAAATTTATGGTTCTCTAATCCCACAATATATGCTCTTTGTGATCAGAAATTATGCCTTAGTTTAGCAATCTATTGAGAGCAATCAAGTTAGTTGTCTCTACGTTTATTGTGTAAAGTTTGTGCAAGGAATCACTCAAAGAAGAGTGGGAGAGAGTCAGATCAGTTTGGCACGTCCTTGATTGCTGAAAGTTTTGCTGATAAATTTGCATATACATTTAGAATTCATTTTTTTGTTGGATGATTACTAAAACACTTGGATGTTCCAGATACAGACTCTATTGGCTGATAAGGCTGAATTGGAGAATGACATGAAAAACTTGAGTGGCAAGCTTTCATCTGCCCTGTCTGAGTGTAATGCCAAAGATGATCTTGCAAAGAAACAAGCCAAGATTGCAAAGGAAGCCATGGCAGGTAAATTACCAAATATTGCTCCGTTTCAGTACCCAAGTGGTAGGGTTCTTTTTCCAATCTATCAATTCACGCTGTCAAATGTCTTCTTCTGTAATCTTGTGTACTCTATGCTCTACGATTATTGGTTTTTAATAGGCCTGGAGAAGGCAGAAGCCAAAGCAGTGTCTCTGAAGCAAGAATTAGATGAAGCCTTACAGGAAAGAGCTGCTGGAGAACACAGATCGACTCGTCTGGATGCAGCCCTCAAGGAGTGCATGCAGCAGCTGCGTTTTGTTCGAGAAGATCAAGAGCGAAGGATTCATGACGCTGTCATGAAGACATCCAACGAATTTGAAAAGTCCCAGATGATTTTAGAAGAGAAGTTGGCAGAGACCAGTAAAAAACTTGCCAGAATTGGTCTTGAGAATACTCAACTAAGCAAGGCTCTCTTAGAAAAGGAAGAGTTGATCGAAGATTTAAGCAAGCAAAAGGGTCAGGTGGAGGCAGATTTCAATGCTCTGATGAGCAGGTTAGAGTCCACAGAAAAAGATAGTGCTTCTCTCAAATACGAAGTCCGAGTGCTCGAGAAGGAACTGGAGATCCGAAATAAGGAGAGTGAATTTAATCTCAGAACAGCAGATATATCACACAAGCAACACCTGGAGAGTGTGAAAAGAATTGCGAAGTTAGAAGCAGACTGTCAGAGGCTTCGTGTCCTGGTCCGCAAGCGGTTGCCTGGCCCTGCTTCCTTGGCTAAAATGAAAAGTGAGGTAGAAATCCTTGGAAGAGATTCAGTTGAAATAAGCAGGAGAAGTTTAGATGGTCGTCCTGTGGGTTTAATGGTTGACTCAGCGGTTGAAAACTCGGCTGATTCTCCCAGAAAAAGGATCAACTTTCTGACTGAGCAGTTATGCGTCGTGGAAGAAGAAAACAAGATTCTCAAGGAAGCCTTTAATAAAAAAGCAAATGAACTCCAGTTCTCAAGATCCATGTATGCTCGCACAGCTTCCAAATTATCACAGGTTGAGTCGCGTCTTGTTGAATTGTCAAAAGGACAGACAACCTTAGAGAGAACAAAGAGCGTGCTTACTCCACATGAGATGTCTCTGGCTTCAATGTCTGAGATTGGCAGTGATGATAGGGTTAGCTCTGCTGAATCTTGGGCTTCTGCTTTGATTTCAGAATTGGAGCACTGCAAACAGGGAAAGCAAAGAGGGTCGCCAACAAAAAGAACTATCGCAGCTTCAGACATATCCATGATGGATGACTTTGCTGATATGGAAAAGCTTGCAATAGTCTCAGTAGATGAACAGTTTGAAGGTCTTCGTGTTTCTTCTGAAGGTGTTAACGCAACAGGTCGGGAGATCATTCCAGTGTCAGATTCTGGATCTGCTGTATCAAAACAGATAATCAAGTCCAGAGATAAAGATTCCGTATATTCGACAGATAAGAGCACGCTGCAGATCCAGTCAGGTCTCAGCAAATCACTCTGCAAGATTATCGATCTTATTGAAAGGATCACTTTATCCTTAGCTGACGATGGTAACTCACAGACCTTGACCAGAAAGGATGGGAGTTTTTTTCCTTGTGAGAACACGGAAACACCTTCAGACTACATGGTCTGTGTTTTGCAGTGGAAAAACTCTGAACTGATTGCTGTATTGCAGCAATTTGTTCATGCGTGTTATGATCTATTGAATGGAAAATCCGATGTCAGCATGTTTGCACAAGAATTATGTTCTGCTTTGGACTGGACTATGAACCGCTGCTTCTCGATTCAAGATAAGAAACATTTTGACTGGGATGAATCAAGGAGTGGGTGCAAAGCAGAATCTGTTGCTTCAAATGGGCATCACAACTACTTTGAGAAGGATGGATGCCATCAATCTACAATCAGAGACGAAAATAAAACGTTAAGAGAGGATTTGATTAATACTGACTCTGAAAAGAGGGACTTGGAAGCCAGGCTCCAGTCAGCTACTAATAACAGTGAGTCCTTGATGAATCAACTTAAGGAATCTGAGAAAATCATTGGAAGCCTGCAAACAGATTTAGAAACTGTGAGAGACTTGAAGGCAAAGTTTGAGAGCCAAAATGAAAATCATAAGTTGACGAAAGAAGATGTTGATCCACAGCTTACGGTGGCCAGAGTTGAGTTGAATGAGGCTCACCGTAAGTTATCTTCCCTGGAAATGGAACTGGAGAACAAAAGGAGTTGCTGCGAAGACTTGGAAGCTGCATGTCTTGAGCTGCAGCTCCAACTTGAAAGGTAGTGGATTTATTTTTCACATGATTTCCCTCTTTCGAAGATGAAGTGACCACACAGCATCAGAGGAAATTGACATGATACACAAAAGATTTTATTTATCTGATGTTTTATTTTCAGTATGACGAAAAAGGAAATCCCCACCTCTGAACTCCATCAGGAAGAGAGCCAACTCCGGACTGTAAGTTCGTGTCATGCAACCACTGTATACAAATTATTTTTGGCATTTTTTTGCTTATAAAATGCCTTGATATTAACTTCTCTTTGTAATTTACTAAAGCATGTAGAGGATAGGAGTGGTGCTAGTTAGTATAAAGAATGTGCAATTCCTTAAGAATTGCACCTCAACTCCTTGAACAAATTATATAGCTTCCACCTAGTTTGAGCAAAGCCAATTTGCATATGGGATCAGATGATTCCTCTTCAACTTTTTCTTCTCTAGGAAAAAAGAAGATATTCGATCTCTACTTCTGAAAACCAACTTAAGCTCGTTTTCTTGAGTTTGAATGAAGTTTCGTGTTTAACCATGGAGAACATGAGTTGTGAGCCGTCGGATTTACATTGAAGAGTCATATCAAAGAATCATCTCAATTAGAAACTTAAGCTGTTAGGTAAGGTCCTAAAATATAATTTATATTATTCTCTAACACACAGCCCACATTACCTTGTACTTGATGTTTATCAAATAAAATGAAGATGGTAAAATTCGAACTCGTGACAGCTGAGTCAACAAGACTCTGATACCATATCAAAAAATTATCTCACCTAAAAGCTTAAGCTGTTAGGTAAGACTCAGAATATGATTTAAATTATTCTCTAACAATTGTTTGTGCCACAGTAAGAGTCTTGGCTTACATTGCTTGATATCTGTGAGCTGATACTTCACTCAAAACTGCTGAAGATACCCTTCATAAAACCCTACTTTTCCACAATCACCTGATCCTTTATTATCATTGAAAATAACATGATTTTTCGATGAATATGCAGTAAATTTTCTGCCTACAGGAGCCAGAAGAAATAGATAGATAGCATATCTGAACTGAACAATCATTGATTCCAATAACGTGCTATCTTCTATTCTTTATTGTATTACCATTGCTTCTGATGTTTTATCGGAGTTTTCATGCCTGTCACATTTAAATCGCCTAAATTACATGTGAAGGTATCTCATTGTTGAACCAAGAACTTCCTAAATCTTGCAGGAATGGGAGATAACGGCTGCTTCAGAGAGGTTAGCTGAGTGCCAGGAGACAATTCTAAACCTGGGGAAACAGTTGAAGGCAATGGCTTCACCAAGCAAAGCAGCCCTGTTTTACAAGGTCATCTCTACATCCACCGACATAAACACCACCGCTGCCACCACGTCCACAAGAACAGCCTTGGCTTCACCCAGGAACAAGATCTTGAACCAAAGGTCCTCTCTGCTAGACCAGATGCTAAGAGAGGACAGTGCTGAAGTGAAGGACTCTAAATCAATGAATTGCAAAGAAAGTGATAGCAATTCCAGTCCCACCGTCATTTCCACCAAGGTGATCGAACCTCTTGAAAAAAACCCCGTTTTAAATGGAACCGAACACCAGGATGATGACGTTGCAAATAATTATTTGGCCATTGTGCCTAGCAAGAACAGTGGAGGTGGAAATTTGTGGAGAAAGCTGCCGTGGAGAATGAAGAAATCAAACATCAAGAAACCATCCTTTCAATCTGCCCCGTGACTGGCTGCACAGTCCCCAGTCAATATAGAATAAAAATTGGTCGCGCAGGGTTCTCCGCGGTGGTAGCTCTCCAGCTTGCTGCATACCAGGAATCTAATCCATTAAAGTCTCCCTCCTGCTATTTATAGAGCTCTTTTTATTTTCATTTTCGTGTGTATAAACTGGCTGTCCCCAGACAAGTTTTCGCACTACAGTGAAATACAAGTAAAAGAGTTCTCGTGCATCAAAATACTAAGCTTTTTCTCGTTAATAAATTAAATTTGTATATAAAATGCAGCCAGTAAGAAAAATGGCTTATCAATACAACTCTCACACACGGAAACAGAGTAGCTGAGACTAATATTGTTTCAATTCATTTGTTCTTTTGGTTAGGGTTTTGAATTTGAGAATTTGAATCCCTCTGTTTGAGTGAGGGAATATACTGGTGATGTTATTGAGAGGGAGATCGTGGTATGGGGAAGAGGGCGTTTTTTTAAAGGTGGTGGTGGTGGTTGTTTTAACGTTGGGGACTAATGTGTTAAGTTTATGAAATGTTGAATAATGTCTAGATAAAACAGATGGTTTAGGGACTGGTTTGTGGGGCCAATAACAAATCAGGGATTGATTTGTAGTTATCCCTAGTTGGATAAGAACCTAAATCCTGATGCAAGCTTGAATTTGGAGGTCTTTTGTATGCTCAACCTTGTTAGAGTCACGACAGATTATCCACCAGTATAGCAAACAGTATATACGAAGTTTTAAATTGTTTCAAATTCAATTTTCTGTGTATTTAAAAACTGAAAATGGAATTTCGAAATCCAAATTGACTCAGCATTAACATGTGGGGATGATTATATCTCAATCTCTATATTGGATAAATCTTGCAACATCGTGAAGTCCAGCCTGTTTATAGCACTCAGCTACCTGTTCTGCAGTTTCATCCCAAGTCCCTTCAACAGAAGCCAAGTCCAACAAAAAAGCAGCTTCATCCAAAGCAATCTGCAAGTTTGAAAGACAAGGATCGACATCCACACTCGCTAAGAATTTGCTTCATGGTGAGGTCCAGCATATAACGATACACTATAAAACAGAAGGAAACCTGCGCTGGTTCTTTTCCCTTGTTAAGATCTTCTTGCCTTCCTTCTACAGTCATTTTTTCCTTGATATACTCAATTTGCTCATCCTCCCATTGTGCTATCTGAGCAACATCCTGGATAGACTCCAACCTCAACAATATAAAATCAAGAAAGGAAGAGAAAACACAACACAGTACAATAAAATGGTAAGGAGAAATTATCTGAGCAGCCCATGCCTGGTATCTGCAACCTAGAGTCCACCATGGTGATTTTAAAGCTCCCCTGGCAGCATCTTTAGCCTCTAACTTACGTCCAATCCTTTAGAAAGTATATGAGGCTTCTTATGATACGAAAAAGGAAATGAATGACAAACTGAAAATTCAGAGCAATTTTTTTGGAGATAGCAATAGAAGAAAATCATACGAACTTCAGCATAACCTCTGCATTGAATGCAAAGGGCCTTGCAAATCCAGGAAAATGCTTTTTCTTTGCATAGAACTCCCCAGTCACTAAAGCTGAAATCTTTACAACCATGCATATGCGTCTAGTTAGTCACCCAGACTCGTAAATCCGTGCTGCTTGCAAATTGTAACCAAAGTCAGGTCAGTCTTACATGATCTCCTTTCTGCAAATGGAGCATCACTTTGCGCTCTATGACATCTGGAAACAAACCTACCTGAAAATAAACCATATAACAATTAAAATTCAATTAAGAGAATGAAGATCAATTTGAGGATTCCAAAGTGTCCACTGCTGTGAATTGAAATTTGTTTAATTCGATTGAATCAAAGAAAGAAAGGAAAAGTTTTATGGCTAATTACAGAACAATTTGTACCTTTTTTAAGAGATATGCATCTAGATCTAAAATATGAGACTTAGCATAATCACCCTTTGTATAAAGATTATCCCCAGCATCAGCTGCAGCAAGAAATAGGTCAGCGTTGGCTTCTGAAGAAATATCAGCATCTTCCTCAACCAGGATTCGATTAATATATTGATCTACCTGTACCGTGACAAAAATTATGCTGTTAGTAAAATGTCTTTACACAAGAACGATCTGGCTACTGCTAATATCCATTTTATATGATCAGCAGCATGCATACTCAACTTACAGTCTTTGCCAAAAGCCAAACTCCATGTTTACGAACCTCAACCACTGGCATTTCCATCCTGGACACATCAGACAACAATGATTGCACAGAAAGAGCATCAACAACAAACAAAGACCGTGAATAATTTGAAGCTCTTACCCAGGTGGTGGTGTTGGCCATCTCAGCAGGGCAGTCACAGCATCTATTCACACAAATAAATCATATTTATCATGCTTAGTCGCTTTTCAAATCTTAAAAATAGTAAGTCCCCAAAACTTGCATTCATCGATACCTGAACTGCTTCTAGCCAGTGGAATGGCTAGAGGGAACAACCCTTTCGTGGATCTAGGAGAAACAATGGATTCACCTGTTACCAAGGATTTAAGGCAACAAGATTTAAAGGGAGGTTGTTTTGATGACAAGGAAACTGAACAAAAACAAGGATGCTATTATTACACAAACATAATACATCATTATAGCCTCGTCGACCAACTTTGTTAGTCACCACGAGGTATTTGTTCACATTTTCAGGAAGGAAGGTGTTTTTTAACATCACAATATATACAATTTATTTGAAAATATGAATTGATGGCTCTATGGATGATAATTCTCTAAATGGCCTCTAATATTGAGCACTTCACTTTACAGTAGAAGTTCAGCAGCCTCAAAAAAGAAACATTTACACCAAAAATCAAGACTTTATAGACTAGAAATGCACCTCTTGTCAGATAAGTTAATAAGCACCAAAGCAAACGTATACTAAGTAGCATTCATTATCCTAGCCAATCCTTAGCAAGACCCGAAAACAAAACAAGATTTACAAGCTAAATAAAGAAAAGAAAATGATAAATCAATTAATATAACAAAATTCAATAATGTTAAAGTTATGTTCTTCAAGAGTTGAATAGTGAGTAAGTTCTGTTCTTGACAATACCTACCTTTTGTCTTTAACATCCTTAACAAATGAGACAAATGCTTAGGAGGCTGAGTTGCAGCCACTTCTTTGATAAAACTGATATGGTCTGTAAATTCTCATCAACATTAAATTGTTAAAAACAAAGAAATAAAGGCAACGGCAAAATTGTATGGATAATGATATCTACCAGGAAATGAAGAACAAGAAAAAGTGCGTAGCGTAGTGCGCCTGCGGTGGCTGAGAAGGAAAGAGGTGGCGCGTGGAGCTCCATAAAACACTCCTTCGCCGACTTTCATTCCTCTAATCGTGAACTACGGTGGTGTTTGCTCCCTGCCACTGCTGTTGCCCTTAGGATTCAAACGAGGAGCCAAGTCGGGACCGGAAGTAGTTTGGGGCTAAAGCCCAGAGCTTTGAGGCCCAGACTTGTTGTTTAGTGGCTGCTAAGGATTACAATAGTTAGCCGTGGATTGGATTTGTTAATATACCTTAACCTAAAATTACTATTGTTGTTTGATACCCAAACTCAATTTTTTTCTAAATGTGTTTAATATTGTGTTTCAAAAGTATTTTTGAAAGAATTTAAAAAAAAAAAAAATTGAAAGAATTTGAAAAAAAAATATTTTTGAAAGAATTTGAAAAAAAATTATTTTTAATTTAGATTAAAAATTTTGGGGGATTTTAGATAATTTTCATGTGCTAATGTCAAAAATTATTTTAAAAAAATAAAAAAACATCATTTTGAAAAATTTTAAATGAAAAACACTTTCAAAAGCATCTGCAACCACACTCTCAAACAATATATACATAAATCCTATAACAATTATAGAATCAGGTTAAAAAATTAAAAACTTATACCTAAACATTTTGCTTTTGGGTTTTACTCGAACTTTGATCAGGTTAAATATTAAAAAACTTATACCCAAATTTTTTGCTTTGTTTTTTACTCGTACTTGATCAAGTTAAAAAAAATTCTCACCATGATCAGTCTTTACTTAAGCATGTGGTGTAATTGCTCATTAGGCTCATTACCCATGCATATAAAGTTATGTGTCTCTTATGGATGATTTTGTTTAAAACATCATGAGTAGGAACAACTTATAGAATGAATAATAGGATTAAAGGAGTGTTTCTTTGCTTAGCTTGATTAACTCAAAACTTCAACATGTTCTATTTTGTAAGTTGTTTTTCTATTTGATCTAAAAGGCATTCATATACTTAAAACTCATTAATTGTCAAGCACTACATCTTCAGGAAGTTACAAGTTTACATTTTATTTATGTCAAACAATTTATAATTGACTTAATCAATATTATATATTTGATATATACATCCATTTAATACACACACACACATGCATTTCTTATAATTATTTACTATTCTAACACTCTGTATGCTTTTTAAAATAATTAACCCTTATAGTTTATGACTTACATTTTGTATGTTTCCTATAATAAAATACTAACATAATTCATCCCAACACTCTCTCTCAAGTTGATGATTAGATATCTTCAATGCTCAAGTTGTCAAGTGAGTTGTAGAAGATTTGTTAGAGACTATTTTTGTATAGATATTCTTAAGTTGTTTAGTAACCTTGATATTTAAAATTGCAATAATTTTATTTTGTAACTTTTCACAAATGAAGTTGCAATCAATTTTCATATACTTAGTTCAATCATGATGTATCGGGTTCTTGACAATTTTAATTACTAATTGCTTATCACAATATAACCTCATTGCACCATGAATTATATAATCGAGATCTTTCATTACACACTTTAGTCATAACAACTCACATACATCTTTAATCATTATCTTATATTCAATTTCTACAGAAAATAAGATCACCATTGTTCGTATTTTTAATTTTCAAGTAAGTAAGGTGCCTCTAACAAAGACAACATGTATTAATGTTGATCGTCATCTCTTTTTAGACACTTTATCTAAGTCAGTATAACCAAAAATCCTAACATGTCCATACTGCAAGAACATTAAGCCTTTTTTCTAGAGAAAATTGTAGATAGTAAAAGATTTTCATCATAACATTCATATACGTCTCACTGAGATTATGTATTAATTGACTAGCCTCACTTAATTTATGCAATATCAAATCTTATATATAACAAGTAATTAAATACTCAATCAATCTCTACTATCTTTCCTTATTTGCAGGTTCCTAATCTTCAAGATTGTTGCTACCCAAATATTAACCCATTTATTTTCATGTTTCGGAGAAAAACAAAAAATATTAAAAAAGACAAAAATCCAAAAATATCTTGTTACAAAGGTAAAATTGAACAAATTGAGAATTTAACGATCAATGCAGGGTCAAATCGCACAAATTGGAAATCAATGACCAAAATAAAAAAGCGCGTGAAGTCAAGGCTGATATTGAAATTCTGACTCGGGTATAATTGCAAGAAATTCATAAGTTTAAATCCAATTGGGGGTGCAATTAGAACAATTATAAATTGAGGGACCAAATTAGACTTTCACCTCCTAAAGCAACACGCCACCGCCTGTACCTGCTAACACCCACCGATGACCCGCCGCCGACAAGCCACCTGCATGCCGCCGACAAGCCACCTGCACGCCGCCGACAAGCCACAGCCCACCGTTGCTTGCAACGGTAACCTCTGCACTGCCTATAAAAGGATGAGCAGAAAGGAGATGCGGGAGGAGAAAAATTGAATAAAGGAAAGAGAGACAGAACAGAGGAGAGAACGAATAGATAAGAGGAAAATAACAGAGAGGAGAGAAGAAGAAAAAAAGAGGAAACAGAGAAGAAGATTTTTACGTAAAGAGTAGAAAAAACGGAAAAAACTACGATAGAGTAGAAATTTACGTAACAAAATTGTTTTAAAAGTCATGCAAAAATCACATCTTCTCCCTAGGCAACCAGCTCCCTCTCTCCCTCTCGGTTTGCAGTTCACTTCTCTCTCTAACACCAACTCGGCCGAGCTTCTCTCTCTCCACCAGTAGAGGCCTGTCAGCCACCATTTCCCCACCGTGAGCTCCTCCTCCAAAGAACCGACCCAGTCGTGACCTCCAGCAAGCCAGCAGTAGCAACAGCATGTGCAACAACGTGAATCGTTCACTTTCCAGCGTCCACTCCGGCCACCACGACCGGAAGAACCACCTCGACCTCCTCTACCCAAAGGTGATAACAGGTACGCCATTCATCACACTCCAAAAATTCACTATTTATCATCTTCTTCTTCTCTGCATGCAACGGGGAGTGAATTAATTCACTCCCCGCTGGGACGTTTGGGCCGAGCTTTATATCCGGCCTGTTGCTAAAGCAGGGCTTCCAGCCCACAGAGATGGAAGCCCAGTCCGAGAGTAAATGGGCTTAAAGCCCATGTAGATAATTAATGGGCCGATCCGGCCCAATTTGGTGGTGGGCTGGGCAGGCAGCCCAACAATAAACAAAAATAAAAATACAAAATACAAAATACAAAATTTTCAACAAAAATATATTCATTTTTTCCTAAATATAAAATGTGTTGTTTTTGTGCATACGACCAATACACTAGCATATTTTAAAAATTCCTTGTCTTCCAAAAAAAAAATATTATCTCGGAGTTTGAAGAAAAAATGTATTTTAGCATGGATTCGCAAAGAAAAAATCATTTCTTGCATTTTTGGATTTTACAACAAGTTTGTAAAATCCAAAAGGTATTGGCCAATATTCCAAAAAAAAATAAAACCTTTTTCTGGTGATTCATATTATTCACTCTTGGTATTTGGATAAATAAATCCTTAAGGGTTAATATCCAAAATATTCGGTGGGGATAATTCGTTATTATTCACTGTTGGTATTTGGATAAATAAATCCTAAAAGGGTTAATATCCAAAATATTTTTACAGGAATAATATGTCATCATCATTTAACCAATATATTTTTGAAAGATCAATATATTTTTGAAAGATCAATATAATAGCAATCATAAAGAAAACAAAAACACCAAATAGCTTACCTTAGGTAGGGCGTACTAAGGGTGCTAAAACCTTCCCTTTACGCAACCAGTCCCTTGCCTCAGAATCTCTGAAAGACTAGTTTTTAGGTTTCCTAGTAACCATAATACTAGGTTGCGACTCCCTTTTTCACGAAAATAAAGATAAAACCCCGACATTGAATTCTCCCGCTCACGGGGAGGGTCGTCACGACATCGCGCTCTCGCGATGGGGTGCAACAAAGTTATTCTAATCCATGATTTTATTCAATATGTACACTCAAAGGTTAACTGTAGGGTTTTGAAAACTTTGAATAGGAAAAAGGCATTAATACACTTGATGGCTTAAAATTAGGTATAAATGAATTAAGGGTATAGTAGTAACTTGTAAATATAAATAGAAAAAGAAGAGAAGAGAAGTAAAGCTGAAAATTTTGAGAGTGAACCGGAATGAGGAGAAAGGAGAAGAAAAAGAGAAAAGAGGAAGGGAGAAAGGAAGGAGGAGAAATAAGTATTAAGGTACTATGTATGTGTTATTATGTAAAAATATTGTTTATTAGTAAAGTTTTTTGCTTGTATTGGTGATTAGGGTTTGTAGATTCTATTTGGGTTTGATTGATGAATGGATTGAGATGTGAAGGGTTTAATGTGTTGGGTAATGGTTTAATGGGTTTGATTGTAGATAATTTTGAAGTTATTTGATGTGTTTTGTGTAAGAAAATATTGAGAAATGATGAAAAACCCTTGCTGGAATTCTGGGCTGGAGGTTGGAGATGACAAAATTTCATTTTGGTCCTTTTTGTGAAAATTATAGTTTGGTCCCCGAACTTTGGAAAATTACAATTTAGTCCATGAACTTTGAAAAATTGTAGTTTGGTCCCTAGAATGAAATATTAGTATATCAGATTGGTTTGATGGATAATTTAAGCTTATTTGATGAATTATTATCAATTTTACAAATTGTGTATTTTGAACTAGACTTCGGAAGAAATCGTTGTTTTTAGGTTTTGTGAAAAATAGATAATTTAATTCAAAACACAAAGGATTATGAGTTGAACTCTTAGATATGTTTGCTAAAGATATTTTACTTCTTTAGAGTCATTTTTTAGTATGTCTTCTTTTTATATATTCAGATAATCCTAATATTCTGCCCGCGGTATGTTAGGAGGATTCCATCATCATTCTGCTTTTGAATTCTATTCACTTTTGAGTCGGGTGAGTGGATAATATTTAATAAGCATGAGAAATGTTATAAATATTTGACTTGCTAGTATCTGGATTATGCTTCTTGATAATATATACATTGATTATTATTCTTGATACGATAAAACATAATCAATTGTCGAATATACATTCTTGATATGAGTTAATATCTGCTTGTGAATTGATAGCTCCTCATTTGATTGATACCATGAGTTGAGTCTTGAGATATAAATATGTCTGTTTGATTATAATATATACCTACGGTATGCCAGTCAGAATACCCATGTTAATAGGGTAGTGTTAGCCTTTATACACATCGAATCTGAAACCCTAGTTGGTCGGGGGAGTCACCAACCTGTGCGGACTGATCATCCTACAGTACGGAGCCTTATGGTCATTGTATTCTGATTTTTTGACGAGCTTTACCTATTACATTCTTGTTATGACCTATTTGAGAAACTTCTTGTAAGAACTCCGAGTCGATTCGATAATATAATTCTCATTGTTGTATTATCCCGTATGTGTATATTAGATGTTATCTACTCACTGAGTTGTTGAACTCACCTCCTCATTATTTATTATTTTCAGGCTCGTAGCTTGTTACCAGATCATTATCATTGAAATCTCAAAACTTATTATTTGGTTGTAATCGACACTTTTGTTCTTATGTCTAGTTAACGCTCCACAATTATAACAAGATGTATTCGACTCTTGTATTAAGACAATTGAACTATAGTATAAGTTTACTTTGTTATTTCCGTTGCGTTGAACTCTGGATATGAATGATAAACTTGTAAATTTGGGTTTGCATAGGTGTGGAACCTTGGAGGGGGACCATGCCTATGTGCCGGTCACGGATCGGGAATCAGTCGTGACATTAACACCTCAGTATACCCATTTATTTAAACAAAATCGAGGGTACATATTTTAAATTACATTATAGTTTTGAAGTTTTTAAAACTTATTTTTAATTAAAATATACTTGATTTTATATCCCAAATTGAAATTACAGTTAGCAAATGTAAGTGTGCAGATCAGATACACTAACTTTTTTTCTCTTGAAATTATCTATTTTGATGAGTTTATATTTTTCAAGAAACCCAATAAATAGTACTCTTTGAATAAGAATTAAGGAGATGGTGTGACCATAAGATTAAGAGTGTTTATTTGTAAATTTTTTTGGTCCAATCCTTTAGAATAGCGTGGACAATAAACTAGTTTCCCCTAAATTAACACCTTTATTCTTAAGTCATTAGTTTCTCTTTTTCTTCTTTTCTTTTTACCTTTTTAATTTTTACGAGTGACTTATACTAACCTCCTTGACGTGTTATAAAATTTCTAAAATCGTATGAAAGTTTATGGGTACGATAAAAACCTACTTCATGTTAAAGAAAATACTATAGAAACACTCTTTTATTTCCAAATCTCTATTAATTAATATTAAAAGAATATATAATAAGAAAAAAATTCTTTGAAAATTAGAGAGTGAGAAATAGACAACATAAATTGCACTATAGTTTATTCAAGAAAGAGGTTAATGGAGGAGGGGAAGGGACGGGGATTGTGAAACTTTAACTTTTGTTTTAAAAGAAGATTTTTAATGGAATAAGGGCTAATTTTTAACATCCACTCCCTCCCAAGCTCTCGCCCCTATATAAGGGGTCATGGAATTTTCTAATATTAAATAATTATTTTAACCTTGTACCTTTTGAAAGTTTTCAATTTCATCTTTGTAGCAAATAAACACTCTTAATCTTACAGTCACACCATCCCCTTAATTCTTATTCAAAGAGTACTATTTATTGGGTTTCTTGAAAAATATAAACCCATAAAAAAAAGATAATTTCAAGAGAAAAAAAGTTAGTGTATTTGATCTGCACACTTACATTTGCTAACTGTAATTTCAATTTGGGATATAAAATCAAATATATTTTAATTAAAAATAAGTTTTAAAAACTTCAAAACTATAATGTGATTTATACATAGAATATAATTTTAGCGATGGAAAAATTAAGTTGAAACTTGATCGTACAAATTTTTAATAATTTCCCTAAAAATAAAACACATTATATATTTTTGATGGGTTTTAAAAAACTCCTTAAATTAACCGCTCCAACAAACATTGTAGAAAGTAGAAACCAAGTTCAAGAATTGAGACCCCTTTCTAAAATAATAATAAAAATAAAGTCGAATTAACTTTCTTTCCCGCCAAAATGCCATCGGACGAGCTGCCAAGTTAGAAATTAACAACAGTATATTTAGCAGAACCAGCCAATTATCTTTAGCCATCTGTCACCACTTTGCACAACTTCAACTCCTCTGTTACACGCACAATGATAGCTCACCTTCATTAGCATTTCCTTCTTCGTCAACCTCTCACACACACAGAGCCTCTCAAGATGGATCGCAGGAGAATATTTGTTACGTTTCTAAGAAGAAGATAAGTCGCTAGATTAAGGCGACCCAGAATCGACAATACTCCACCATCAAGCCTTCCTCCCAGATCAAGAAGAAATTGGAGAGAAACGATGCTTTTTGCCATGGTTATTTTCTTTGTTCTCTTCCCGATCCTCCATCCCAAATTAACTAATTAGTTTTTATTCTCTTTAGTATATTACGTGCTTGTTCTTTCTTTTTAGCATTTTTTTTTCTCGATCCTCCATCCCAAACTAACTAATTAGTTTTTATTCTCTTTAGTTTATATTACGTACTTGTTCTTTTATTTTAGCATTTTTTTCTATGAAACGTTGGAATCAAGAAATTCAGTTTCTTTATTTCTACAAAACTTAAGGATACCATTGCAAGCTTGATCGAATGAGGCGAGTTCTAGACATGCAGTATAATTACGGCATGCATAAATCAAACTATTAAAGAAAGAAGCCATAAATGGAATCAAGATTTAGTCTTCTTGTCTCTTAAATAATGGTTGTTTTGCATGGATATATGTTAGAGATCACAATGCTTGCTATCTTTTTTATTTTTTATTGGTATGATGTCCGTGTTTGTTGCTGCTGATGGTTGTGCTGTTCGATTGAGACACCAATATTAGGAGATGTGAGCGGCAACGGAAGTTCAAGAGGCCTCTTGAAAAGAAGTCGGCATTTTATACACATGAATTCCACTAGTGGCCTCTTGAACTTCCGTTGCCGCTCACATCTCCGAATATTGGTGTCTCGATCGAACAGCACAACCATCATCAACAACAAGCACGGACATCATACCAATAAAAAATAAAAAAAGATAGCAAGCATTGTGATCTCTAGCATATATTCATGCAAAACAATCATTATTTAAGAGACAAGAAGACTAAATCTTGATTCCATTTATGGCTTCTTTCTTTAATAGTTTGATTTATGCATGCCATAATTATACTGCATGTCTAGAACTCGCCTCATTCGATCAAGCTTGTAATGGTATCCTTAAGTTTTGTAGAAATAAAGAAACTGAATTTCTTGATCCTGATGTTTCTTAGAAAAAAATACTAAAAGGAAAGAACAAGTATGTAATATAAACTAAAGAGAATAAAAACTAATTAGTTAGTTTGGGATGGAGGATCGAGAAAAAAAATGCTAAAAGAAAAGAACAAGTACGTAATATAAACTAAAGAGAATAAAACTAATTAGTTAATTTGGGATGGAGGATGGAGAATAGAAGTAAGACCGCTTCACTAGTGAAAGAGGCGTCCTGCCAAGGTCCAATCTCTGAGTCACTGCTCTCTGAAATGCTTTTTGCACTTGATGAAGCACTTTCACTCTGGCAAGACTTCACCCTCCGGTTGGCAGATGGAGCAGAAGATTTCTTTCTTGATGTTTTAGGCACCCCAGCACCATCTGAATGACAGACAAAATTTTCTTCAATAACCCCATGCTCAGGAGAAATCCCTGAAGAAATTCTTTCTGATTTCAAAACCTGACATGAAAAAATTTGATGGAACTTAAATATTTTTATTTGTCAGATCCTTGTGCAGAAATGCCTAGTCTAAACAAATTATATATACCGATTTGTAGCAGTGTGGACCACATGTTATGTTGTCATCTGGATAGCTCCATGGAGATTGTTTCTCCGCCTACAATACGTGTGTCCACAAAACATATAAGATTCCCTCCAAATACTAATTCAGACATCATGATGGTTATTCATACAGAATCAACTTACAGGGAAGATAAGCTCCTGTGAACATCCATGTAATCTACAATCACATACCTGCCAGCATGAATGAAACCTAATGAGGAAGCTATGTAGTTACGGGAAAAGCACAACATTGAAAGTAGTACAAGAATGACTACAATGAAACCAAACTTAACTTAGATGGCACAATCAACAAATACAAGGCAAGGCTTGTGGCAAAAGGGTATGCACAAAAGCCAGGAGTTGACTACAATGAAACCTTTGCACTAGTGGCAAGGTTTGATATTATCTGAACTCTGATTGCACTTGCAAGTCAGAAGAAATGGAAGTTATTTCAGTTGGATGTTAAATCAGCATTCCTAAATGGAATGTTTGAAGAGGAGGTGTTTGTTGAACAACCCGAGGGGTTTATTGTGCAGAGAGCAGGTCACAAGGTGTACAAACTGCATAAAGCATTATATGGGCTTAAACAAGCCCCTAGAGCTTGATAAAGTGAAATTGACACCTACCTTACCATGAGTAAGTTCAAAAGAAGTGCAAGTGAGCCTACTCTATATACTAGAGCTGACAGTGAAGGAAATCAGCTTATAGTGTCCATTTATGTGGATGACATTGTGTACACAGGAAGTAGTGAGAACATGATGACTGAATTTAAAAAGGAAATGATGCTGAGATATGAGATGACTGACCTTGGTCTTCTCCATCATTTTCTGGGTATGGGTGTGATGCAAACTGATCAAGGCATCTTCATCAATCAAAGCAAATATGCAAGGTCATTACTTGTGAAATTCGGGCTTGCTGATTGCAAACCAGTTTCAATACCACTTGCTACTGGTGAGAAACTGAGAAAGGAAGATGGGAGTGAGTTAGCAGATGAAAGTTTGTACAGAAAAATTGTGGGGAGCTTGTTGTATTTGACAGCAACAAGGCCTGATCTAATGTATGCTGCTAGCTTGTTGTCCAGATTTATGAATCAGCCAACAAAGAAACACATGGGAGTTGCAAGAAGGGTTCTTAGATATGTCCAAGGAACCCTTGATTATGGAATAGAATATGCAAAGCAAAAATCAGCAACACTTATGGGATTTTGTGATGCAGATTGGGGTGGAAGTGAAGATGACAGTAGAAGCACTTCTGGATATGCATTTGGGTTTGGAAGTGGAGTTTTTTCATGAGCTTCGATGAAGCAAAACTCAGTTGCATTATCAACTGCAGAAGCTGAACATGTTTCAGCTTCTTAAGCAAATGCTCAAGTAATGTGGTTAAGGACCATACTTGATGATCTTGGTGAAAAGCAAGAAGAAGCTACAACTCTTTATTGTGATAATATGTCAGCCATAGCAATGGCAAAGAATCCAGTGTTCCACTAGAAAACAAGGCATATTAACAAGAGAGTTCACTTCATAAGGGAAGCAGTTCAAGGAGGAGTGATTGATATCAAGTTCTGCAGTAGTGAAGAACAATTGGCAGACATATTCACTAAAGAATTGCCTAAGGACAGATTCAATTATCTCAAAACAAAGCCTGGTGTTAAACCCGTAAGCAGCTTAGGAGGGGATGTTTGTAGATAAGCTACTTACAGGAGGTACAAAGATGTTGATGCTAAATCTGCCTACGTGAACTACATGAAGAAAGAAGGAGAAGACTTGCTCTGTCAACTGACATTTAACAGAATCAGTTGACATACATTTCATGTGTATTTGACTTTTGTAGACAGTTACAAAGTAGTTACAAGTAGTTATAAACACATGTATTGCATGCTCTGTTCATACTATATAAATGAGCATTTTATCAAACAGAATATATGCAATAAGAGAATATACGAAGTTAGTAAAAGAATTGACTCATCTCTTTCTCTCTAAACTTGTTCTTCTTCTTCTTCTCATCTCCCACAAATTATCCAACCAAATAACCTGCAACAAACAATTAACAACAGAAGTGAATTGAAATCAATAAAACCAACAGCATCAGCATACTCGTATTCTTTTGTCGTTGTCCCAACTGAATGTCCTGATTTATTACATGGAATGGACTCTTAAGTCCCTTGTGTGTACTCCTGCAAATTATCAAAGATGATTTGCTCTTAGCAATTTACAGTTGTTCTGAAATTTGATCGCTAGGTACAAGGAAGGTGATTCTGATTCAAATCAACGGCGATCCTGTTTAACCATCAACAACTACTGTGCACAGGGATAATGCAAGTCTCAAGACACATTTTGACACCGGAAACTGAAGAGAAGTGATTGTACAAATCTGGAGGACTGGTACATGTTTATTTGAAAATCCACTCTACACAGATGAAAAAGCATAATCCAAGATTGTTTTTACCCACCCTTATTCCAAGCTCCATTTTCCCTCGGGACATTGCTTTCCAATTTCTGAGGGGTTCATTGCGTAGTACAGTGCTTACATTAATCAAGTCTGCCTTTCCAAATCACAAAAATACTAAGCTTTTTCTCGTTAATAAATAAAATTTGTATATAAAATGCAGCCAGTAAGAAAAATGGCTTAGCAATACAACTCTCACGACACGGAAACAGAGTAGCTGAGACTAATATTTGTATGTCGATCCTTGAATTTGGAGGTCCCCTGTATGCTCAAGCGTTTGCTTAGTACGAGCCATTTAGACCTGAAATTGGAAGAGAAGAAGAATATTTAGTCTTAAATTGCATTATTATAAACTAGGATCGAAGAGGAAATTCAAAAAAATAGGGTTAGGGTTAGGGTTTGCGTTTACCTGTCGGGATGGAGATGGAGGAGCAGAGAGGGATTTTCAGTTTTATTATTTCGAATTTTTTAGCGTGATTTCGGGTAGTATATATTTATAGTGAGAAGTAATAAGTCTCTAAACGACGGCGTAGGAACAATTCATTGGAGAATAGAATTACTCTTATGACCTTTACGATTCATTACAAGTCTCTGACTCCCTTTCCTTTTTTTCTTTGCATGCCCACCAGCATCTCTCTTTTAAAAGTTCACTTGTTTTGGCTTTAGCTCGTAGATACGCGTGATGTGCTAGGCTTTTTTTATCTATGTAGAAAATTGATTAATTTTATAAATATTGTATTTTGTTATTTTAATATTTAAATAGTAAAATTGTAATTGATAAAAGCTGTTAGAAATGGTTTTTTTCCACCAAAAAGTGATTGAATGTTGTTATTGCTAAAAAACTTTTGATAAAATTTGTTAGAAAATTTTCTAAGAAGGTGAAATGATTTATTAGAAAATTGTTGTCACGGATACTCTGGTTAAAAAAAACACAAAAAAAGAAACCCGGTTAAAAAAGAAAAAATGACTTGGACACCACGGTTACAAAAAAATAAAAAAATGTGAAAAAAAGGTCACCGTTTATTAAAAGAACAAAAAAAAAGAGTCTAAAATATAAATTTAAATTCAAAGCCAAAGCCAAAGTTTTTTTTTATAAGATTTATTCATCATATTATTATATTAAATGTATTTAAGAATATCGATATTAATTTTTTTTTGCAAGAAATCGTAGGTCATTTTTTTTCTTTGTCTATATATTTTTAGGCGATAATATTCAATAAATATCAAAACATATAAGTAGTCTCACATACTTTATAGTGTAATCAAAATGGAAAGTGGTTCGTAGATTTTTTAATTGTAGATAATCCAGGTAAATTTGTCAAATTTTTTTATGAGTTGTCTTTTTTCCCTTGTACTATTAGATCTGACACATTATAAATAAAAATATTGTAATTTGTTTTTAGAAATAAACCTAAATTTTTTGCGTGCTATAATTGCTTATCTGCCGTCTAAAAAGAACAGTGTAATCGAAATGGGAAGTCACTCACATATTTTTTAATTGTAGATAATCTAGGTAAATTTGTCAAAAAAAAAATTGAGTTGTATTTTTTGCCCAGTAATATTAGATATGAAATATTAAAAACCAAAATATTATAAATATTTTTTAAGAAATAAACTTTAAAAAACAGAGCACAAAATTAAAATTCGAAGACAATTTTTTTTTATAAGATTTATTCCTTGTATTATTATATTAAATGTATTTAAGAATACTAATATTAAATTTTTTTTCTCTCTATATACATTATTAGGCGATAATATTCAATAAATATTAAAACATATAATTAGTTTAACATATTTTAATTTGACATAAATATACAAATATATAATTAATTTGATATACTTTAAATAATACATGTAATTTTAAGGACAAAATTGAAGCAAATCCAAACATTCAAATTAAATAATTGAAAACAAAACCTGAAATTAAAAGAAATGGGACCGAAATGAAACTAAAATCCATAATTAACTTGCATAGAAGGATAAAATTGAAAGAAATCAAACTTTGGTACCGAAAATATTAAGGATTTATAATAAATTTGCATGGAAGGATGAAATTGCAATCCATAAAAACTTTGATACCAAAAATATTAAAAATTCCAGCCCAATACACAAATTTAAAAGAATGAGGACCGAATTGAAAGTCCAATATATAATCAATTTCAATTGGAGTACGAAATTGAATCAAATTTAAACCTATATAATAGCATTAAGGGCAAGAAAACCAAATTACAACGTTTAGGGACTGAAATGAACTTTGATAAAAAAAACAGCTTAGCTGACGTCATCTGGCGCAGGCAGGAGAGAGAAACCGGGGGGAAATTCAAACGATCATTGACACGTCTCCGGACACCATAGTGGGACACGCGCCGCCCCAGGGGGAAGAGAACATGCTTGAAAATCATTCTAGACGCCGGTTGAGCATTTTTCGATGCCTTATGACGCCGCACGCGCCGCTCGAAAAACGCGTGAGAGTTGAATCGAACGGCGCGTCTGGCGATGCGCCAGCAGCTGTCAGCCAAAAAAATAAAAAAAAATTGGCTAATTACCGGAATGCCCCTCACGCCCAGGAGTGATTTTGTCCTTTTCGAGGGACAAAATGGTTAAAAAAATAAAAAACCGGTCTAATAAACCGAACCGAAGCGAACCGGAAATGGTCAATTACCGCGGAGCCCCTGAAACCGGCGGCCTTTTTTGTCTTTTTCGAGGGGCTTTTTCGTTAAATCACTGTTCAAAACCGGAAGAAAAAAAAAAGATGGACGAACTCGCGCGACGCACGAACGAAAAAAGTCTAGTCTACAGTGCCAATAAATCAGGGTGAACAGTTGAATGCCGAGCTCTTTTAGCTCTTTTACTAATTTGGAATGGACAATTTAGTTATCCATCAACCATATTATAAGCCTCCTTGAAACATAGAAGACAAATTTGGAATCTATTGGAGAATATACTCCAGGAACCTCTACCGAAAAACATGCATGCTTTGTTACATGGGTCACGAGGTGGCAATTTCTTTTATTTGCTTACAGTATATTTATTTTTTATTTCAATTAAAAAAAATTAGTTTTTTCAGTGTTGTTCTCTAAAATAATATTTTTTTTATATATTATTTTAATATTTTCTAAACAAAAAATAATTTAAAAAACAAACTCGAAAGGAATAAATACACAATCATATATTTGATTAAAGAAATATAAATATAAATAAATCCATATATGAATATTTTTCGAGTGAATTCATATGTTTTAAAATTAAAAAAATACAAAAAATATCTCAGTCTCTTCGTTTTTTCATTTCCAAAATTGATCAAATGTCACCTGACTACCCATTACTTGAATAAGATTATTCACGAACGAAGAATTAAAAAGAAAAAAGCAACTCAGTGCCTGGGCTAGATCGTTTCTTATGAAAATCTTAAATTTTTTTCCTTCAAACTCCATGAAACTCTGGCGCGTTTACGACCGAGTTCAATTGGCATAAATTCACTCATCACCATCCTGAGCTGTCTCTAATTCTCGGCTGCCCAGCTATGCACCAGTTAGACTTTGTAAAACAAAAGGAAATCGAGATCCGCGAACACAAATGATTCAGCAGAGCAAAACTGAGTTCCATTAACCTCTAGACCTGGAAATTTATACAAAACAGTAGTTGAACAGTCAAACTAGACGATATAGTACATCAAATATTCACATCAACCCAAAATCGTACATCAAGAACTAATTACAGCCAGTATTCGGGTCTCTATTTCTTGGCCCTTTTATATCTCAATCTCTATAGTGGATGAATCTTGCAACATCGTGAAGTCCAGCCTGTTTATAGCACTCAGCTACCTGTTCTGCAGTTTCATCCCAAGTCCCTTCAACAGAAGCCAAGTCCAGCAAAAAAGCAGCTTCATCCAAAGCAATCTGCAAGTTTGAAAGACAAGGATCAAAAATATATAATCTTTCATACACACTCGCTAAGAATTCGCATCATAGTGAGGTCCAGCATATACAGATACACAATAAAACAGAAGGAAACCTGCGCTGGTTCTTTTCCTTCTTCGGTCATTTTTTCATTGATATACTCAATTTGCTCATCCTCCCATTGTGCTATCTGAGCAACATCCTGGATAGACTCCAACCTCAACAATATATAATCAAGAAAGGAAGAGAAAACACAACACAGTACAATAAAATGATCATTCAGCGGTTGCAAGAATTAAGAAAAGATGAACAAGAAGAAGAAGAAGAAGAGCACATTAGTAGAAGTGAGAGCCATCAAGGACAGGAAAGAGACATAGAGAGAGTGTGGACGAATATAACAAGGAACGCACAGCAAGGCAGCAGCAGAAACTCCAATAAAATCAAACACATAAATGCCAAAATTTCAGTTTCATGACTCAAATGTTAATGTAAAGCAAACATTTATCATTCTCAATAATTTGAATTGATCTTTGACGGTGTGCCAATCAGCTCCTGTAGTAATTAATGAGATTAACCAAAAAGCTGCTGCCTTCATTCGGATAGTTAAGGAGTTGGGGTGAACCAGCCCACCTTGCACTTTAGCAGGCGATTGGAACTTGGAAATAATCTCTCAATTCTCCCACTCTCCAGGTAGCATATTCCTGATTCTCGAGACACACGACGATGTAACAGTTCCTCTCTTGTTTGATAAGCATCAAACACTTCTGAGAAGTAATTGTCGTTCTCAAGAAAGAAGATGCAATTTCTTTGAATTCCACACGGCAAATCATTTGCTGGAACTGAAACTGACCGGCCACCGGATGTCAAAAAGATTAATTGGTCACTTAAGCTCTGCACACTACGCAAGATCATGCCTGCGTTAGGATCCATCTCCATTACATCGAAGCCGCTTACTTTAAAATAGAAACGTTCAAAGTGATCACCCTCTTCTATGTCATCCTCTTCGTCAAAGAAATGTTCAAAGTCACCCTCCTCTTCACCCAAACGTTCCTCTTCCAAGGCGTCGTCATCTCCATCCAAACTTTCCCCGTCCTCATCTTCATCATAATAAGCATAACAAACGTTATGTGCAACAATTATCAATAGTTCACCATTGATGGATTCTACTAAATACGGCTCATACAAAACATGTTTGATGGTGCCAATATTATGTCCCCAATGTTCAGCTTCTATGAACGGAAGACGAGCAGCAGTCGAAACTGGAATGAACTTTATCCGCACCTCATCATCTTCTGCCAACTTGAAGATGTGCGTCTCAACATGCTCGATTTTTTGTGATAGGACGCACAAATCTCCACTGTAAAACATGATATCACCGAACTCTATGTCGCGATCAGTTTCGCGGGGAAAGGTGCTCCAGCACTTGTCCCCAACTCTACACAGCGCCAAATTCCCACAGTTGTTTGCTTCAAACTCATTGAATCTCAAGGCAATGATGGATTTTGAAGGGTCTGCGGAGGATAGTTCAATCCTACGAATAAATTCAGCGACATTGTATCCTCCCAAATTGAAAATACAATTAGTGACAAACGAATAGTAATATGGAACTAAAGTTGACAGGGATGGAAGTTGGTGTATGGCTCCCGAAAGTGGATTGAAGAGGAAGATTTCGGTGTCGGGAATTGGTTTAAAAGAGAGATAACTCGAGTACTTTGTGTCGCGAATATATTGTCCTTTCTTGGCAATAGCCAACCAACCTTTGGATACCTCAACAGATACCCCTCCTAGCAAAACCTCTGGCAAATTGAGTTCGTGAACCTTGTTTCTCGACAGGTCATAAAACTTCAAGGACTCACACTGCGTGTCATGGGGGAGGAGGAGCCATGGTAGTTTATCAGGAACGGTATCTATGATAACCCCATCACCCTCTGGCTGACCAAATCCAATATCGTACTTGCAGCGATTGGAAAATAACATCTTGATAAAAGATGGCAAACTGAAAGAAAGATGTTCTCCAAGCTTTCTGCATAGATGATGAAACAATACTCTTGGATTCATACCTAACCAGAAAATATATGATGTTCTATAAAACTCTGAGTAATAATCTGATTGTTCAAACAAAAGTGAACCAGCCATTCTTATTTATATTAGTTTTAGATTTAGAATCCTTCATAGAAAAAGAAATCCTACTGAAAAGTTACGTATCACTATTGAATCCTGAATCCATCAAGTATTAGGATTGCTAACTAATAAAATCCTAATTAAATTGAAAGTCCTGATCAAAATAGGAAAAAAACTACAAATACAACAGCGTAAATAGTAAATAAAGACAATCTAGCTTTAATTTTAACGTTTAATATTGGTCAACATAAAACTGACAACGTAACTCTTTGCTGCACCAGAAATCCAACTAGTATAGAAATCACATCACTGATTCTTTATAGCTCCATCCTTGCATCTTTTCATGCTCCCCGCGTACAGAAAGCTTAGACACGTTATTGATCTCCCCTTTCTTTTATTTATCAAGGTGCTCTGATCCCCTAAAGTCAACCTCTATATATAAAATAAAAACAGATTTTCAAACTCCTCACAAACGAAGAGTCAAATGATAACTGACCACGATGAAATCATCGATATTCTGGATCTTGCTGCCATTTAGCAAATCAGAAGCTACATTCGACTTTAGACGCTCTTAGCTATGTATAGATGAAGCATCAGTTTCTCAAACAAAGGCCACCTTGAGTTCTCTGACAGAGAACTGTATCCTGCAGAACAACTCACCACTTGGTTGACATGGGGCCGGGGCCCTTCATCATCATGACAGAAGGAAATCCCTGCATCTAGAGGCGGCGTGTAGGCCAGCCATGGCCCCTCCAAATTCTTAAGAAGTTCATTATAGTCTCTTAAAATTAATTATGTGTTAGCAGAACCAGTTAAACTTTTGTCATCAGATCACAAAAGGTTCCTCCCAAATTTAACCATAATATCCATTAAACAATTCCTTGAGTTTCATCTGTGCAGAGTGGATTTTCAAATAAACATGTACCAGTCCTCCAGATTTGTACAATCACTTCTCTTCAGTTTCCGGTGTCAAAATATGTGTCTTGAGACTTGCATTATTCCTGTGCACAGTAGTTGCTGATGGTTAAACAGGATCGCCGTTGATTTGAATCAGAATCACCTTCCTTGTACCTAGCGATCAAATTTCAGAACAAATGTAAATTGCTAAGAGCAAATCATCTTTGATAATTGGCAGGAGTACACACAAGGGACTTAAGAGTCCATTCCATGTAATAATACAGAACATTCAGTTGGGACAACGACAAAAGAATACAAGTATTCTGATGCCAATAAGAATAGAAGCCATCCTGTTTGTTCTTAGACACGCAAGCCACCGCAGGGCAAGAGCGCATAAGGATATATATATTTAGAAATCCATCTCTCTGCATCTGTCAGGAATTTCATTTTCAAAACAAGACTTCTGGGGCAAAATTTCCTAATCCAGGATCTTTCTGGGCAAAAAGTCCTGCCTAGTCTCATGTTTTTTGGTTTTAAAATCTCTCTAGCTAGCTGTCCTCAAGAACAAATACATTTAGGGAATCCTACGTAAGATCAACCCAGTAAATCAAGTTTCAACTCTGAGCTTCAAAGAGAAAGGAAATTGAAGCTGAGAAGCCTAGCTAGCCAATTAATGTTCTTAAAGTGATGAACCCGGAAACAATGAACAAGTATATTTAGAAGATAACGTCAAATTGTGTACTTGAATACGTACGTGTTGCACTTCCAATAAGTCAATAAATTAACGCTAACAGCATTTGAGATAGATTTTCCTAATTGTAAGGTCGGACATACCAGATGTTGCAATGGCCTTAACTGATACTGGGATTTGAAAGCAGCTATCCAGGAGAGCTTTATGTTCAGAGTCTGTCTCGCTCCTTTGTTAATTTCTGTAGCATATCATACAACGATGATTTAAATAGATGCATGTACACGTAATTGCTTGCATGCGCGGATAGAATTGGACAGATTGTATTGAACTTCACAAAAATGCAGACATTATCAAGCGCAAGATATTTCATTGTTGTTAGTACTATAATGTTGCTTCGAAACTAAAATAAAGATGCATGGTCTCCAAACAATTAATGGCAAGAGAGTCATGCGATCATGATCAGAAAATCAAGAAGAATCATCCTTTAATCTGATTTTAGCAATAAACTATTATGGCGCTGAGGTTTTCAAAAACTGTAATAAGTCGAATTTGCTGGTAAAAAAAGTTTATACACCTGAATTCCACTCGTGATGGGTATTTGATTGTCCATAAGAATGAGATCAAAAGAAGCAGGCCCTGCAAGACGCTAAGAGATAAACGGCCGGCTTCTTTTCCATTAGTGACCTCTTGAACTTCCGTTGCCGCTCAACTCTTCGAATATTGATGTCTCGATCGAACAGCACAACCATCATCAGCAATAAACACGAACATCATACCAATAAAAATTAAAAAAAAATAGCAAGCATTGTGATCTCTAACATATATCCATGTAAAACAACCATTATTTAAGATTAGATAAAGATAGTTGTGAAAGATAAAATCAAAATGATATTTATCGCACCCTAGCGAGATTTTTGTTACAAGGTTATGCTATCTAGGTTGAAGAATATAAGAGCCACTAACTAGAAGGCAATGATGACTTTATTCTATGATATGATACAAAAAGAGCTAAGGTGTATAAAGATGATTCAAGTTTAAGAAAAGAGTGTCATGTCCAGGTTTTAAAAAACTTTATTTGAGAGATTAAAGAAGTACAATTTAAGTAAATAAAATAAAATAAAGAAGTACTATGATATCAAAAACATTGTGCAAAACCAAGAATATTGTGTGAGGGCATCTATAGTAGATAGGAAAAGATTAGTTATGAATATCTACTTAAATAGGGAGGTCCTATATAAAACATCATTTGATAGAATTTTATTGGGATCTTTGGATGAGGTTGAGGCTAGAAATGTATTGTGAGAAGTCTATGAAGGGATTTTTCTAACTCATGCTAGTGGGAAAATGATGACAAGAAAGATACAAGGAATGGTTATTTTTAAATGGCATTAGATAGCGATTGCATAAACTATATCAGTAAATGTCATAAGTGTCATTTGTATAGTGATAATATTAACACACTTTCATGTTTATTATTTAATCTAGCATCTTCATGGTCATTCACAATATAGGGAATTGATGTGATTGAACATGTTAACCTAAAAGCCAATAATAAATATAGATTTATCCTTATAGATATCAATTACTTCTTAAAATAGCTAGAAACCAATTCAAATGCTTATATAACGTGGAGGGTGGTGAAGAGATTTATAAAAAAAGACTTAGTCTACTAGAAAAGATCATAACTAATAATGCTTAAAGCCTTAATGATAAGATAATAATGGAGCTCCATGCTACATGAAAAATCAAGCATCTCATCATATAAACCAAAAATAAATGGTCTTACAAAAACTACCAACAAGAATATCAAAAATGATTATTCAAAAATTGGTGGTCACTTACAAATATTGACATGAGATGTTACCATTTTGCCCTTCATGTGTACCATATTATAGTCAAAACTTTAACAAGATATGGAATAAAGATGTAACCCTATATTCTTTGGTATATGGAATGGAGTAGTGATGGTTTTGAAAGTGGAAATCTTATCATTAAAAATGTTTATAGATTTTATGCTAGAAGAGGTCGAATAGGGAAAAAATAAGATATAAACAGCTAAACTTGATCAATAAGAAAAGGTCTTTGTGTCCAAATATTTTTAACTTTTTGATGTTTTTGTTATTTTTTGGTTCTTTTTAAAATAGAAAAAAATATTAATGTCGAATCAAAGAGAAAAATCAATGATTTTAAAAAAAAGACACGTTACAAAGACATTTAAAATTTGAATCCTTTTGAGATGATGCACAAAATACTAAAAATAACACAAATATATTAAAAACATATTTTTATTTGTTGTTTTTTTTCTTCTAAAAATACTTCAAAAATAGGATAAAAAAAATTAGGTGGCAACAATCATCACCTAATACTTATTCATAAAAAAAGTAACACACATAATGCCAAATCTAAAGAGAAAATGATAACAAGAAAAATGTATAGTATGGAGGTTGGGTAAAAAGAGAGAGTTGATTCTCACTCCTAATATGTTTTTTTCAAATATCTCGGTTATATTCTTATTTAAATTAGTTGAATTGTAAGACAAAGATAACTACAGTGATAAAAATACAACCATCTCAAATCTAGAAATTTGAAAAGGTATGGTTGATCCGTGGGTTGACCTATTTGAAAATGTGATTGAGATTGTTTTTCAAAATATTTTTCGTTCAAAAACACATCAAAATAATATTTAAAAAAATATATATTTTTGATATCAGCATATCAAAATAATTTAAAATATAATTTTTTTTTTTAAAAAATATTTTGAAACGAAAGAAACTACATCTAGTAACTTGAAACTTTTAATTTGACAAGGTAAGGTTGGTCCGTGAGTTACTGAGTTGGATTGCTGAATTAGACCTATCCATAATATTTGTTGCTGGCTTGCTAGATTTGACCTATCTAATTTTTGAAAAGCGAGGTCTGTGAATGATAAAGCAGAGCAAATCAACCATATATATACCCTGTTGGTTCAAAGTCTTAAACAGTATAATTCAAAATAAAGTTGCCACGTTTCCTTTCCCCCCATAACATCTTACTCACATTTTTTTTTTTAAAAAAAATTCAACAACCAAAATTATTAAATTACTATACTTACAAAACAACCAGAAAAAATTAATCCATAATCAAACCTCCCCAAATTTTTATTTTTAGGGTTTCAATCCGGCCTGCCAAATCCTCTCCTGCTTGTTTTTTTTTTTTTTTCCATGCATTCCTTAAGCGACGACATTTTTTATAAATCGGATTCTGACCCGGATCCTCATTGTTGATTCGGATCCTAACAATGGCGTCTTCACCGGCGCTGCCTGCTTCCGTCACCAGATCGGAGCCTCCTAAAGTCTCACCGGTACTCCCTTTCTCCCAACTCATGAACTTTATTTTCTCTCACAAGGATTCGTTCGATTATTCTAATTCTAATTTTCTCTTTTGTTTGTTGATGATTTCTTAAGACAGTAGAGAGAATGTGTTTAATTTATAACTGCGCTGTTCATATTAGTCTTAATTGGCTTTGGTGCATTTATATTGATAATTTTGACTTTGAGTGATTTTTGCAGAATTTGTGGTTCAAAACTAAATTTTGATTTCAAAATATTGCAAAATCCTTGCAATGTATGTAGCTGCAGTAACCTTGGAGCTCCAGCTGATCCGATTATTTTTACAATTATTTTAGTTGGTGGTTGTTATTTTCCATTTTTTAGTTAATTTTCTTAGAATTATTTTGAGGTTATTCGTAATTTATGGTTATGATCAGACCCGTCCGGTCAGGTCCAGTTTTCCCTGGTTGCTTGTAAGAAGTTTTCCTATTTTAGTTAACTTTTTTATTTCAGTCTTGGAATCGGTCGTGCATGGTCTAATTAGAATGGATAATGATTAATTTTTATTTTATTTTTATATAGATGATGAAGTCTGATGAAGAGACAGCTTTAACAAGCAAAACGGTTCTATCAGTTATTGAATCATTAAAGAAGCAAGTTGCAGCTGACCGATGTTTTTATGTTATGGTACATTTTTTGTTATTTCTATGAAATGCTTCCTTTTGGATTTTGCTTTCAGTCCATTTATTTATTTATTGCTTACAGAAAAGGATGGAACACAACAAACAGAAGTTGGTTGGTGTTACGAACCACCTCTATAAGTTGTCGAAGGAAAGGAAGAACAGTTGGATCAGTGATACTGACAATAGTGTAGATTTATTTACAAAGAGGCAAAAGGATGCACTCAGTATGCATGGTGGTATTGATTCAAGTAATGTAGATAAGGATAGCCGTGGTTCTGAAGAAGATGGGAATACCTCTACTGCAGTTCTTTTGGGATCCAGCATCCCAGTGAAGAATGCAGTACGGCCTATTAAGCTACCTGAAGTGAAGAGGTTACCCCCTTACACTTCATGGATTTTTCTGGACAGGTATGTTTAGATTATTCTTTATCAAGATTTTGTTTTTCCGAAATGGTAGTTGGTCATTTGTAGATTTTGAGTTACTCTTTCTATACACCTTCATGTCACCAACTTATAATTTGCTGCATTGGTTTCGGGCTAGTAATTTATGGTATTCCTGCTGTAGAAATCAAAGAATGACAGAGGACCAATCGGTGCTTGGTCGGAGGAGAATTTATTATGACCAAAATGGTGGTGAAGCACTAATCTGCAGTGACAGTGAAGAGGAAATAATTGATGAAGAAGCGGAGAAGCGAGATTTTATAGAATCTGAAGATTATATTCTACGGTTGGTATAATCATGGTATCTGGTGTGATGTATTGATTCTTATTTCTTTAAACTGTATGCCATAGCGAGGTTGATTGGCGTCGAATGTCTTAGGTTCAAACTTTTTGAACGACAATGGGGAATTTTGTTTGGAGTGGGAGCCCCCTGGAAATTTTATCTTCATCTTAAAGGAAGAAACTTTAATCTAGCTTGTACATGAATAGACCAGCTCATGGCCCTTATCTCAAGCATTAACAGAGCCAAATGGTGTCAAAATAATGGGCGTAGCTGTGTCAAAACTATTGATGTATACTGCTTGATGCTAAAACCTTGCATATTAAAACATTTAACTATCTCCTAGTTCAATGTATATTATGTCCTCAGATTTGTTTTCAGGGATGTTTTTTATGCTTAAGTATGCAACCCAAGGTGTTTTTTCTGATGGTTAATAATTTGTTTTGCCAGGATGACTATAAAAGAAGCTGGTTTGTCCGATCCAGTTGTGGAATCACTAGCACAGTGTTTTTCTACAAGTTCTACTGAAGTCAAGGTATGCATTTGTTGCAAGAGGGTGTTTTATTTGAGTAATGAGGAGAATGTATTATATTGAGAGTATGTTACATGTTTTTTGCCTTCGATTGAAGGATCCGTATTTTTTTTTCTCTGTTTTCCATATAATATCTAATGAGAAAAGGTCATAGTGTAAGCTTGGGTCCAGCCGTTTCCCATTTGCTTTTTGCTGGCTTTAACAGATATGAAACACCATCAAACATCTTATACAGGCAAGATTTGAGGTTCTTAAGAAGGAAGAGAAGGCTGTGGAGGATTCTAAGAATAAAGATAATGAGGCACGAACACTGAATTCTTTTCTTGATAAAGATCTTGAAGTTGCTTTGGATTCTTTTGACAACCTATTTTGTCGCCGATGTCTCGTAAGCATCATTCTTGTACTACTTTCAATGTTGTGCTTTTCCCGTAACTACATAGCTTCCTCATTAGGTTTCATTCATGCTGGCAGGTATTTGATTGTAGATTACATGGATGTTCACAGGAGCTTATCTTCCCTGTAAGTTGATTTTGTATGACTAACCATCATGATGTTTGAATTAGTATTTGGAGGGAATCTTATATGTTTTGTTGACACACGTATTGTAGGCGGAGAAACAATCTCCATGGAGCTATCCATATGACAACATAACATGTGGTCCACACTGCTACAAATCGGTATATATAATTTGTTTAGACTGGGCATTTCTGCACAAGGATCTGACAAACAAAAATATTTAAATGCCATCAAATTTTTTCATGTCAGGTTTTGAAATCAGAAAGAATTTCTTCAGGGATTTCTCCTGAGCATGGGGTTATTGAAGAAAATTTTGTCTGTCAATCAGATGGTGCTGGGGTGCCTATAACATCAAGAAAGAAATCTTCTGCTCCATCTGCCAACCGGAGGGTGAAGTCTTGCCAGAGTGAAAGTGCTTCATCAAATGCAAAAAGCATTTCAGAGACCAGTGACTCAGAGATTGGACCTTGGCAGGACGCCTCTTTCACTAGTCAGTTGTCACCTTCCAAGATTAAGTTTGTTGGGAAAGGTCGGACTTGTAAAAGGAAGAGCAAGCGAGTGGCTGAGCGTGTTCTAAGTTGCATGCGTAAAAGGCAGAAGAAAATGGTGGCTTCTGATACTGATTCTGTTGTTAGTAGAGGCCTTCTGTCAAGTGATATGAAACTTAGGTCCACTTCACACAAAGGAAAGGAAGATGCAAGTTCTTCCCATAAGAATTTGAAATCTCCCACTTCTGCAAGGTCTAGGAGAAAGGAATTGACAATTCAAGATGGCCACAATTTAGTGCAGGGTGAGTTTCATGATGGTCTATCAAGTGAGATTGTCATGGATCCACCTGTGCCTAGCAATTATAACACCTTTAGGAAAGAAGAGTTCATAGAAAAAAATACAGGTAAAAAAGAGTTAAGTGATAACAGATCTTGGAAAGCTATTGAAAAAAGCCTATTTGAGAAGGGTGTTGAGATATTTGGCGGGAACAGGTCAGGGGCTGTATTTCTTTTTCATTCCTGTTATTTTGTTACAGCTTCCTTGTTTGTTGAATTTTTTTTTTTGATATTCTGGAAGAGTGATGATTTTGACCATGAGTGATGTTTGATGTGACCATTATGCTAGAAGGTAGTTAACTTAATTCACCTATGGTAAATAGATTTTTACATTTTCAATTTTCTTATTTCATTGCCATTGAATTTGTTTTAAGAAATAAAGATAGTACAGTGATATCCAGTGGAATCAAACCCATGAAAGGCTGCTGAAGAAAATGTTTGTTAAATGAGATATTTGTAATAATGCTTTCTTTTATTTAAGAGGTTTATCAAGTATATTGGGTTAAAAAGAGTATTTCAGAATTAATGCTTTATAAAATGGAGTTAGATAAACAATGTGCTATAAATTATCCTGAGCGATTGTAATGAGATTTGGGAATTCTTTTTTTTGGGCCTGGATTAGGGAGTGTGGAGGGAATTCTTGATATCTTCACGCATTCTCATTGATCTGCTTTACCATATGGGCTTCTTATTATGCATGCATACATAATACATGTGCTCATTCATAATTTATTTTCCATTATTTCTTGTAAATTATGATGAAACTGACAAACTCAAATAAATGGTCCCACAAATTGAACAACCTTTGCTGTTGACCTTCCTAGAATTACACTCTAATGATCTTATTGATACCTTTATATTGCTCTGAAGAGAATTGGTTGCTGTTTCATCTATTCTCTGTCTAATTTTTTTTTTGTTTTCCATGACAGTTGCTTAATTGCTAGGAACCTTTTAAATGGCTTAAAGACTTGTTGGGAAGTTTTTCAATATATAACTCGCTCTGAGAATAGGCTAGCCTGCGAAGCAGGTGGTGCTAGAACTCTTGGTGAAGGGTACTCCAAGTTTGACAGCGGAACAGTGGTTAGAATTTTGCTTCATGTGACCATGTTTTTGTTAGCATGCAAGTGAATCTTAATCTTTTTCTTCCTTTTTGTTTTGGTTGGGGGTGTTTGAACTGCATTTCAGGGTAAGAACGAAGCAAGAAGGAGATCAAGGTTTTTAAGGAGAAGAGGTAGAGTTCGCCGCTTGAAGTACTCTTGGAAATCTACTGCTTACCATTCTATTAGGAAGCGGATAACTGAAAGAAAAGATCAACCCTGCCGTCAGTATAATCCATGTAGTTGCCAAACTGCTTGTGGAAAGCAGTGCACATGTCTGCTAAATGGAACTTGTTGTGAGAAGTATTGCGGGTGAGCCTTCCTTTAACAACCCAAATTTGAGATTAAGGTTTATGGTATTTGGATATCTTTTATTTACCCTTTATTTTTCTTCCAGAAATGAGAACTCAATAAAATTTAGTTTATTGTAGGGCTTCGTTCAAATTTAGAGTTTTCTCTTGTAGAGCTTCATACCTTACCAGCTTAAACAAATACAGGGCCTTAGATTTAGATGTTTGTGATTGTATATGTGTTAGAGAATAATATAAATCATATTATGGGGCCTCACTTAGAAGCTTAAGCTTTTAGGTGAGATGGTTCCTTAACATGGTATCAGAGCCTTGTTGACCCAGCGGTCACGAGTTCGAATCTCACCACCCCCTTTCTATTTGATAAAAACCAAGCACAAGGTGATGTGGGCCTGTGCAAGTTTCAAGCCCAAAGGGCTTTCACTTGAGGGGGTGTGTTAGAGAATAATATAAATCATATTATGGGGCCTCACTTAGAAGCTTAAGCTTTTAGGTGAGATGGTTCCTTAACAATATGTGTGTGATGAATACTATCAACTATTTTTTACTTGCTCCTCTAGATGTCCTAAGAGTTGCAAGAACCGATTTAGAGGCTGTCATTGTGCCAAAAGTCAATGTCGAAGCCGTCAATGTCCATGTTTTGCTGCAGACAGGGAATGTGATCCAGATGTCTGTAGGAATTGTTGGGTCAGGTGAGTTGGTGCTCTTGCTCCTTTTTTTTTTTTCTCTAGTTAATGTTTTCATGAATTATTTATTTCTAGGGTAATCATTTACTCAGCTTTGCCTGTGTACTGTTTTTATCATAATTGTAGTAGATTATGAAAATTTTCATGATGACTGTATTTGGAAATTAATAATGTGCACATTGGTAAGCAATACGTTTGTTTCTGCTGATGTTGGATTGAATCACCAAGGTTTGAAATTTCCCTTAAGTTGGTTCAGGTAGCCAAACTTTAGCTTCCTTTTGGGGTTGAAACGATATCGAGTTTCAAAGAATTTAAAGGTGGGGTTTGTGTAATCTAAATGTCAACGTTTTGTTTGGTTACAACAGGTTGTATCCCACAGGCTATGAACTGTTTACTTCAGAGTGGTAAGGTCCAAATTTTGGTTCTAGGTCCATACATGAAGGTTCCATTTCTCAAAATTTACCAGTGAAAAGTCAAGTAAACAACACTCTATTAATGTCACTCCCACCGCCGTGCCCCATGCCACCATTTACCAGCTTCAGTATTTCCAAGCTTTTACCATATCCACTCTCTTTGGCTCTTTATGCTTAGGGAAATGCTATGGTTATTTCTGACAGTTTTATGTCATTTGATGTATTTGTGAAGTTTCATCCTTCACAGGGTTTCAAAACAATGTTTTGTTTATTACTTGTCCAGAAATATATTTATTCTTTTCCTCACTCTTCTTGCATTACTATATACCATTTGAGCTGTTAAAATTTGCTTTGCAGTTGTGGTGATGGTACTCTTGGTATCCCCAGCCAAAGGGGTGATAATTATGAATGCAGAAATATGAAGCTTCTTCTCAAACAACAACAAAGGGTAGTGACACTTTCATCTTCTTATTACCTATCATTGTTTGATATTTAGAGAGAGGTACACACATTTGAATATTTGCGTCTCTTAGCTGTCTGGGATTTGAAGTAATCTATTAGTGCACAGATTGGTGAAGTTCTCTATTAAAAAGTACCATTCTTCTATTTGTTCTTTCTATATTGTCATCATGAATGCGCATAATGCGGAGAACTACTCTTTTAGCTTGCTTTTCAGCATCCTTTTTAGAGTTATGAAATCGACCAAGTTTTTCTTTGTGGCTTGACTGAGCCGGAAGATGATACTAAAATGTAGTCAACTGAAACATGTGGTGTATGACAGACTTGTGGCATAACTATGCAATACAGAACTGCTTGTTATGTATTGTGCCGTAAAGTTCAGAGCGTCCTCGGAAGCATATAGAGTTTATAAAAAAAATACAACATATATTGGTAGTTTATGAAATTATGAAGTGGTTTGAAGTTTTTCTATGAACTAGGAAGAAGACGAGGATTGCTAACGAAACTGATGAAAGTGCGAAGAGCGCCGCTTGCAAGAAGGAAAAAGCCAAGGAATAACATCATCCCTTTTACCACCCTTAATGGGTTGCTCGACACCATCAAAACGTTTTTTCTTTAATTGCTTTCTTTCCAATGTCCACATCAAATTATTTATAACTAAATGCTTTGAAACAACAGACGTTTTGATGGGGTCGTTTGTCAAGCTGCCTACATTTTCTCTATCATACTAATATCTTGTTCTATGAATAGGTTTTACTCGGAAGATCTGATGTATCAGGCTGGGGAGCTTTCTTGAAGGTAATATTCTGGATGATGAGACAAATTTGCCCTTGAATCCTTTTCATCCCATGTGGTTTTTGAAATAATCTCAGAGACATTTGGGGTAAAACCTAGAGATTTATTTGCTTGTTTCCTCATGCTTACAGAATAGTGTCGGCAAGCATGAGTACCTGGGTGAGTACACTGGAGAGCTGATTTCACACAGGGAAGCAGATAAGCGTGGGAAGATATATGACCGTGAAAATTCATCTTTTCTCTTCAATCTCAATGATCAGGCATGGCCCATTACACTGATTTAAGATCTTATATGAGGATTCAACCATCATCTTTTATTTTTTATATGACACCAATATTTGTTTCTTGAAGTTTGTTCTTGATGCATACCGTAAGGGTGACAAACTTAAGTTTGCTAACCACTCTCCCGAACCAAATTGCTATGCAAAGGTATCCTCTTTAACTACTCTAGCTCACAGCCTGTCAAATACACACACTTTTGCACTTGGTTTCTGGTGTTTGAGAATGTGTTTGGAAAGTGCTTTATAAAAAAATTGAAATTTTTTTATTTTTATTAAATTAATTTTTTTAGTGTTATAGATTTTTTTGACGTGTTGATGTCAAAAATAATTTTTTTAAAATAAAAAAAAAATCATTTTAATACATTTTTAAACGAAAAACATTTTCAAAAACAATATAAATCACATTCCTAAACAGAAACTAATAGTGTGGTGAAAACATGGTCGGAATATATCTTACCACTGTTTCCTCACTTCTGGCGTTGTTTATAGGTCATAATGGTTGCGGGGGATCATCGAGTGGGCATATTTGCCAAAGAAAGGATTAATGCAGGGGAGGAACTTTTCTATGATTATCGTTATGAGCCAGACAGAGCTCCTGCTTGGGCTAGGAAGCCTGAAGCATCTGGATCAAAGAAAGAAGATGGCGTTCATTCAAGTGGTCGTGCCAAGAAGCTTGCTTAGTTTGAGCATCTACTTACATCCTCAATTAAAAAAAAAATCCATTCTTTTACAATTACAGGTATTATTCTCACTTATCGTAGGGGATAGGGGATAGGTTCATGATCAGTCATATTGTTATTGGAGAGGCCATTGTCATCTCCCCCAATTTAGACCCAGCTAGTTAACTTACCTGCACTTCTTCGTTGTGTTGGAGCAAGTTTTTTTTTCCCACATTGCTAAAAAATAATATGTAGATATTGCTAAATTGTTTCTAATAGGAAGAAAAATATTAATTGTAAATTTAAAATTTGATGCTCATGTTAAATAGAATAGACGGAGAAATATGTGCTTCTTAAAAAATTGTTAACGTTAATTGAATATTAATTCTGAAGCTAAGAAATAAATGTAGATTAAAATATTTAATATGATATGATCTAGATAATTTAACGGGTTTTAACTTGAAATGACAATAGATTAAATTTTAATAATATTAAGAGGATAATATCTTGGGTTGATTTAGATTAGCATGCTAAATTTGCAATTGGAGTCACTCACCTTACTATTTTTAATATTTATGGTTGGTTGCACAAAAAAAAGCTTGCTAATTTTTTTAAAAAGACTACATTAATCTTATTCAAAAGCAAATTGAATGGTATTTAATAAAAAAATAACTATAATATATCCATAATTTATTTAATAATTAATAAATTATATATTTTAAATAATTTAATTAAAAAGAAATTAGATTGAAATTCAAGGTTTCCTAACTTCTTTTTTAATTTTTTATTCAATTATATGATATAAAAAATAATGATTGTAGGAAAACAACCGAATAAAATTTAAAAAGAAATGATTATGGCTGGCTGCAAAAAAAGAATGCTTACTAGTGTTTTTAAAAGACTACTAGAATCTAATTCGAAGGCAAGGTAAGAACTAAATAGTATTTAATAATATATATATATATATATATATATATATATATATATAACTAATTTAATAACTAATAAAATTACATATATAATATATTTAAAATAAATTAGATTAAAACTCAAGAAAAACTATATAAAAAATCCAAAATAGTATAGGCACACGGGGGCTTGGATGCTTAAACACATTTGATTTGTTTTCTTTTATGAATTCCATTTTGTTTCTAACACGTGATATGTTGTCTACTGTGGCAGATAAACTAGCTTCTAATTAATTGGTATCCAGTCATCTTTGTTGATTTGAAAATCGAGGTTTAAGTTTTTGAAAATTTAAAATTTATTTTTCACCTCGTTTTTAATTCAAAAATACCTTAAAACACTAAAAAAAAAAAAAACTAAATAAACCTTGATTTGCTTTTCCATGCATGTTTAAGAAAACTAGTGCTCGATTAAGCAGAATCAAATTCAATATTATATGTTTAAAACAATTGAATCTTTAGACATCAAACTTGAAACTCAAACAAATATCTACTTTTTTTTTACCAAATAACATATAGTTTGAATGAACATAAAAAAAAAAAAAATTTAGCACATATTTTAAAAAAATAGATAGCACATATTTAGCACATATAGTTTGAATGAACATATTTTTAAAAAATGAGAAAAAAATATTTAAAAATATTAAAAATGCAACATGGAAGGAAAACATAATCTACTATAGGTTGCTATCAACATTGTTTTCTTCTTCTTCCTTTTCTCTTAATTTCTTTTTCACTTGTCCTTTTGTTTTTAATTTTATAATTTCGGTAGAGATTAAGTTTAATACTCTATCTCAAGTGATTTGACGATTCAATTTCGAACTTAAACAAATATTCATCATTCTTGTAAGAAACAATATCTTCATCTTGGCTTCCCTGCTCGATTTTTAATTGAAATAAACATATTTGTTATCACCAACACAGCACGTAAAGGAACCGATAGGGAAGGAGTTCCATCAACAACGGTCCTCCAAGTAAAAAAGCAGCCCATTTTAGAAGCAACTTTTACAGGGTAGCTTCGTGTTAATGGGTCGACGTCGACCACAAATTAAACCGACACGTGGCCTATCATGATAATTCTCTCATCTCAAAATGCAAAAGAGATGTTGTGGGCTGTGCAGGAGCATCCAGCATCACCTTCAAAATTATCTGCATCATGGAAATGGTAGCCGAGAAGCATATTTTAATATATATATATATGGTTTTTAAAAATAATCTTAATTTTTACCATAATTTAAGAATTAAAAATAATATGTAGATATTGCTAACATGTTTCTAATAGTATAAAAATATTAATTGTAAATTTAAAATTTGATGCACATGTTAAATAAAATAGATGGATAATTATGTGCTAAAAGATTTTAAAATTTTTTTGTCAACATTAATTGAATATTAATTGTGAAGCTAAGAAATAAATGTAGATTAAAATATTTAATATGATATGATCTAGATAATTTGACGGTTTTTAAATTGAAATGGCAATAGAGTAATTTTTAATAATATTGAGAGGATAACATCTTGAGTTGATTTTGTTTAGCATGTTAAATTTGCATTTGAGCCACTCACCTAACTATTTTCAATCATTATGGTTGGTTGCACAAAAAAAAGCTTGGTAACTTTTCTATTTAAAGACTACTATAATCTTATTCAAAATCAAATTGAGTGGTATTTAATAAAACAATATCTATAATATATCCGATATTTATTTAATAATTAATAAATTATATAAGTTATATATTTTAAATAATTTAATTAAAAATAAATTATATTGAAATTCAAGGTTTACTAACTTCTTTTTAAATTATTTTTTTATTCAATTATATGATATAAAAAACTAATGATTGTAGGAAAACAACCTAATAAAATTTAAAAGAAATGATTATGGTTGGTTGCACAAAAAGAATGCTTACTAATGTTTTTAAAAGACTACTATAATCTAATTTGAAAGCAAGGTAAAAACTGGATAGTAATTAATAATATATATATATATATATATATATATATATATAATTAAATAAAAGTACATATATAATATATTTAAAATAAATTAGATTGAAACTCAAGAAAAAAACTATATAAAAAATCCAAAATAGCATGAGGGGTAGATGCTTAAACATTTTTTTGGCAGACAAACTAGCTTCCAATCCAAAATCATCTTTGTTGATTTGTAAATCAAGGTTTAAGTTTTTGAAATTTATTTTTAAATAAATAAAGGGTTGCTTGGTTGTTTTATTGTCAATTTCATTCCTCAAAAATTTAATTTATCTCAAGTGATTTGATGATTGGATTTCAAACTTAAACAAATATTCATCATTCTTTTAAGAAACAATATCTCAGGTTTAATCAGTGCTAGAAGATGCTAAAACATATTACTTATATATTCTTTTTAATCTTAGTTTTTTAATTGAAATAAACATATTTGTTATGACCAACGCAACACGTAAAAGAAGAACCGATAGGTAAGCAGCTCCATCAACAACGGTCTTCCAAGTAAAAAAGCAGCCCATTTTAGAAGCAACTTTTACATGGGAGCCTCGTGTGAATGGGACGACTTCTTGGGCCCTGGCTGGTTATTGCAGGCCGCAAGACTTCCATGGATAATTATATATATATATATATAAATGTTATTTTTTGCCATAATTAAGAGGCAATTCTTCAAACCTGTGGGCCACCAACAGGACTTTAAGATGCTGCTCTAATTGTTAGTCAAATCGAGCTATGTAAGGTTTATTTGATAATGTTTTTTTTTTTTTCTGTGTTTTTTAGCCAGCTAACTATTTTGATATTATATTATTTGTTTTTTTTTTAAATTTATTTTTAAAGCATTTTTGAAATGCAAAATAAACAAACAACTTTACAATTTTAATTTTTTTTATTATTTTGAAAATATAATTTTCAATTTGTGTGACTCATTATTTTTTGTGTTTGGACCACAAGCTATGAAAAAATCTGGTGCTATTTGAAATTATGTTCTAAATGATATTTAATGTTTTTTCAAATAAAAAATTATTTTAAAAAATAATCGTTATTATAATACCAAAAATACTCTTAAGAAGTTTTTTTACTGAGATCACAGCTTCCCTATATTTGAACCAAGCACATATTTAAATTAATCACACCACAATAAAAAAATAATTTGCAAAAACAATTTCAATTAAGTCATTATTTAGAATAATGGATTTATTCGGGGCCAATCCCTTACATCAAATGTTTCTTTTCGATATATTCTTCCCTTTTCACTTTCGCCAAGCTACAGATTTAATGTTAGTTAGAACATTTTCCTACCAGCTACAGCAAGCTGCCCCACAAGCTTGCATTAAATATTAGAGCCCCCCCTCCTCATCGGCATTTTTGACCGGAAAACTTGAGAGAGTATGGTCAAGCGAAGATAACCAATCATTTCCCGGCACACATTTCAGGCAACCTAACCCCACCACGTGAAAGGCACTCGCAAAAGGTTAAGCCTGTGAAGACAAAATTGAGCTGATTATTATTTAGTCTCTCTGAATTTTAAAAATTAATTATTTAGTCCTTTTCATCAAATTTATTTTATATTTCCATTTATTTCTCATTTAAAAAATATTATGGAAAGGTTGTTGAGAGAGAAGGACATTTCTTTGGAATAAAATAATATTAATTCAAGTATGATCAACGCTCATCAAGGGACTAAATAATTGGTTTTTAAATTATGGGACTAATTAATTTATTTCTTATAACTATAGAGACTGATCACTCGATTATATTCAACAACATTTCAAAGCATAAACGAGCCCCTCTGGCTGTTTCACTGAGACCTAAACGACGTCGTTGTTGCTGCTAAAGTAAAAGCTCGGAAACAAAAGTAGTTCCTGTTAACCTTAATAAAGCAAAAGAGACTGCAAACTCTTTAGAGACCTCCCCGTTGATAAAAGGCCTCCCTAGTTAACGGGCACATTGCTTTTCTTTTTTCTTTTTTTCCTATTACAATTAGGAATATGTTTTTTAGAGAAGCAAAATTAATTAATACGAGAGAAAATAAAATATTTTCCAGGTGAATTCTCTTAAAAAATAATGTTTAGTATTGTGATAGTAAGTGTTTTTTTACTTAGAAATATATATATAAGTTTACTTTTAACATTTGCATGTTAAAAGGATTTTAAAATATAAAAAATAATTGAAAAAAACTCAAGCTTGTGGTAAACATTACCTTGACAATTATTCATATTTAGCAATAACTTATTTTTAATTATTAGGATGAACTTTTTTTTTATTGGAAGGGAAATATGAGTATAACTACTATTTTTAAAATTTTATGATAATCAAGAAATAATTAGTGGTATAATTTTAATTATTCTTTGAGTGTATCTTAAATAAAAAAAAATAAAAGGGGTAAGAATATCTTTATATATATATTTTTATATTTTAACTATTTTTTAAGATGAATTTAACAACAATTCAAAGTTGAAACATAAATCCTTAATTTATTTTGTACGCATGGAAAACAGCACAAAGTACGGACTAAATAATATAATTAACTTTCTTCTTCCTATTATTAAGAAAACAAAAACAAATAATGTAATAAATAAAAATATAGAAAAAGAGCAATTAAAGTGGGAGTGTCACCTTCATTACAATTTACACAGTAAAAAAGACATCTCTTTCTCTCTGTATTAATCTCTCTCTATCTTTCTTTGCTCAGTTCTCGAGCTCTGCATAAGCGTACAGTGGCGATGTCCCCGTGTTTCACGGTCCACCGTAGGCTGTGCAGAGCCCCTCTTGCAATCGGCTTCCTTTACCTCTGTCTGCTTCTCTCCTCTTTACTGATAGCTCATGCACAGGTGCTTACATCTCTTTCTTTTCTTTATTTTTATTTTTCATGATCCGTACAATATTACAGAATTTCGAGCCTATCCCACAGGTGTTTCAATCCTGCAATGAAGCAACAAATTGTGGGCCAGGTCTTTATTGTGGAAACTGCCTTGCTTTAGGCAAGTCTCAACCCATTTGCACCAGAGGCCAAGCTATCTTACCGAATTCTATTGTATGTTTTTTTTTCTTCTCGTTTAACTCTGTGTTTTTTATTATGGGTTTTGGTTGTTTTTAGCTAAAACACTGTAAAGATTGTGTCTTTATTTGTGTGTGCGCGCTTTTGCAGATAAATGGGTTGCCTTTCAATAAGTATACATGGTTAGTTACTCACAATTCATTTAGCATTGTTGATGCACCTTCTTTGCCCGGTGTTCAGAGGCTTACATTTTATAATCAAGAAGACACTGTGACAAATCAGTTGAGGGTATGTGGTCCTTGTTCTTCTTTTTGTTTTTATTTGGTTTCTGTTTTTTCATTTTTCCTTGTTGGCTTGTTTGGTTACTCAGAATCTGCAGGTGAGAGAAAAACTGAAATGAAAAATTTTGAGCTTTTCGAGTATTCAACTTTGTACTGGTGCTAAGTTGGATGATAATTATATAATGAGTTTTATATTTCGTTCCTTTCTTGTGCTTAATTTCCTGGCAATTAGACAAGCTAACGATTCCTTTTCTTTTCCTTTTGTTAGACATTGATGAATATTTTACAAATCTTTAATTGTCTGTTTGTTTTTCATGGTTGCTTGTTAGAATGGCGTGAGGGGGTTGATGCTGGATATGTATGATTTCGAGGGCGACATCTGGCTCTGCCATTCATTTCGAGGGCAATGTTACAACTTCACAGCGTTTGTATATATCTTTCCATCTTATCAGTTTAACTAATTTGATTTGTTAATGGTTTTTGTAGATTGGTTTATGTTTTGCCTATCTGGATTTTTTGTAGCAACCTGCAATAAACACTTTGAGGGAAGTGGAAGCATTCTTGAGGGAGAATCCAACTGAGATTGTGACAATTATCATTGAGGACTACGTCCATACACCAAAAGGCTTGATAAATTTGTTCACTAATGCTGGTTTGGATAAGTATTGGTTTCCTGTGTCTAAGATGCCAAAAAAGGGAGAAGATTGGCTCACTGTGACAGAGATGGTGCAAGAAAATAACCGTCTTGTGGTATTCACTTCTATTGCTTCAAAGGAAGCAGAGGAAGGAATTGCTTATCAATGGAAATATTTGTTGGAAAATGAGGGTAAGCATCATGTTCATAAATATCTTTTGGTTTTATGAAGTTTGCTTGGAGGTGCATGGTCCAGTAACAACTGCATGATTAATTGAATTTCAGCTGGAGATCCTGGGGTAAAACCAGGCTCGTGTCCAAGCAGAAAAGAGTCGAAGCCACTGAATTCCAAAAGCGCATCACTTATTTTAATGAATTACTTCCCAACATATCCAGTTGAAACTGAAGCTTGCAAAGAGCATTCAACTCCGCTTGCTCAGATGGTTGGTACCTGCTATAAAGCAGCTGGAAATGTGGTGCCAAATTTTCTGGCAGTCAACTTTTACATGGTATTATTTCTAACATGCACTAATACATGTGAAATAAACATATCTTATTTAAGCATTCTAACTGGGATGAATATGGTGCAGAGGAGTGATGGTGGTGGTGTTTTTGATGCTGTGGATAGAATGAACGGGCAGACATGTGGTTGTAGCACTGTGACTGCTTGCCAGGTCTATCCATTTTACCTATGTAACTGCCTTAATTTCACACTGTATTTTAGCTGTTTCTGGAAACGAAGAATCAAGATTTTCTGATTCTGACATATTTCCAAATGCATGCCTAATTGATTTCATTTGAATTTTAGTCTATTGTATTTGGGATGCATTTTTCAATCTAGAGTTGGATCAAAACTGGCCACTGACTTCTGAGACTTGCTTCTTATCCCCTTCCATGGGAGTGATTCTTGTGCCATAATAGGATGATGAGTAGAAATTTTGAATAAATGTTTAAAACATATTCATGGTGTATTGTCACTGACAGACTTGGCATGACATAAGTTTTGAACTGAACTTTTTCCTTGCCTTTTACTTTCATTCAACAAAAAGCAATGGATTCTTGTTTTGGTTATGGCTTGAACGATATAGTTTGGTCACTTCGAGTCCTCGGATTCCATTTGTGAAGGGCTCTTGACTAGTTATGGTTATTGAATTTGAAAAAAATTGATTGCTAAAGATTCCATATTATGTTCTTTTGCAGGCTGGAGCACCTTTCGGATCATGCAAGAATGTTACCCTACCTAATGTAAGTCCTGTAACAAATACCGCGGGAAGTACAAGCCCGCTGTCAAATACTGGAGGAAGCTTTACAGGATCTGTTCAATTCTCGAAATCTGCATCAACAATCCAATCTTCAAATAGCTTTGTTTTGTTCCTTTTCTTTTCTATTAGCAGCAGCATTTTTATCATATTATGGATACAGTGAATGATTTCTGGATGAAGGTTGGGGATCCGCTCTTTTGCTTAGATGGTTAGTGAGTTACTTCTTTGGCAGAGGCTTTTTATAGTTTCTGTATGTATTCTCCAATAAGAACTGGTATACCATGTCCCAGCCTTATTGAGAGAAAGGTAAAGGAATACTTTCCAGAGATATGAAAAGTGATTGTAAACAAAAAACTTTTGAGACACTTATATTGAGGCTAAAAAGTAAGGAGTTGCACAGGAATCCGAGGTAGCTAGTGGCCAACAGTGACCAGGATATGTCATGAAATTGTTCAGGAATGCCGACCCCAACAGTGACCAGAATGTCATGAAAAGGTTCAGGTATGCAGTTTGCTTCACTCTAAAGGGTTGTGTGGTTCTTAAAGAATTGCCATTATTTAACTTTTAGCAACATTAAACATCTATTTTCCTGATCTTAACTCAATCATGATTTAGATTTCCATAAACCTTGTAATAAAAGCCTCAAATAAGTGTAAAAATATCTGGATGTATTGCATTATGAAGCATTGCCAATATGCTGACTTTTTATCTGAATTGCTTTCATGTAATTGCATACCAAGACTTTTTCCATACTCATACAATTCTGCAGTCTGCGTATAATTATTATTAACGATAAACTTAATCCCCTGCTTTCAAAAACTTTTTTAAACTCTTCATATACTCACTGTTCTCACTATTCATCTTCATGGCTTTTACTAATTGCATTCAATTTCATATGGTGAAATGCTACTCATCCTGTCTAAAGTTCACAAACCTTATCAGATTTATGGGTTCTACTGGTAGCAACTAAATTATCTCAAATCTCAATTTGAAAATGCAAAAGAAGTCTAGCAAATGATGCGAAGTAGTGGTCTCTTCTTTATTATTCTGTAGGACTTGGGTGCTGCTTCAAGTGGTAATGGTGTTTGTCAGGTTCTAGGTATTATCTAGAAACTTACCATGTAGAACGCAGTATATTAATCTTTCTCTGATATTCTGCATTCTTGTTCTTCCCTGATTCCAAGCAACAATTTTATTTTGTTCCTGATTTTCTACAATCTCTTCATAGAAACTTAAAACATTTTTATGCGCACCAGTCCTTTAAACTATGAGGAAATAGATAGGCATATTAACATTGTAGCAGCTCTGCAAGTACTGCATACTCTCTATACTTCAAACAGCTATGAATATTGATGCAAAATCCACGGGTTGAAAGCTCATATTCTTTGCTTGTAAGAAGAATTCATGTTTATGTAATTAGCTTTGACAGATTTTCTCTTCATGTTCATCAGGTTGTCTGTTGACCATAGTATTTAGCGGTTGGGGTAGTAGAATGGAGCTACTGTTGAAGTTTTTCCATTACATACTAGGTTTCAGCTGATACTTGTATTACCGAACTCAACATTTTCTTTTGCTTTCCCGCTTATATTTGGGCCATTATTATCCTCTGCATATCACCATCAGAATATTGTGGATCATGTAGGCTGTCAGGATGAGGAATTTTTCGAGGCTTGACTTCTAGAATGAAATAGGTCATGTTGTTTCACATGTTCCAGTGAATTCTAGCAGTTGGAATAAAAAAGGATGATGGCTTGGTTGAGAATTATATGCAAGGATAGAACAATGCATAATAAGCATAACTACAGTTTAAGAAATCAAAATATGAACGCATACAGAAATCATAACCTGCCTGGATTGAAAAGCAGAAGATTCATCTGTACAAAGCACAAATCTTGACGTATGCTATACAAAGCCAAGGCTCGTAATTTACAGATACGAATAATCAACTTCATTGATACAGAGCTCGATTCATCGGCTCGTGATAATGATAGAAACATAAAGCAGAAATAATGATCCATGCAAGAGCAATAAGAATTGAGGCATACAAAAGTTGAGCAAATCAGGCAACAGGCAATACCGCAGCACTTCCATCGTTTAATAGTGCTTCTGAGGGTTTAATTTGAAGGGCGGGGCTGATATTAAGCAAATCGATGAAGCAATCTACAGGAATTCTTGTTCCCCATACATTGATTGATTCGAGTTTGCGGCATTTATTGACTAGATTACGAAGACCAATTTCTGCTACATGGCGGCAGCCCCATAGGACAATAGTCTAGAAAGAAAGAAGATGCAAAGTCATTTCCAGTAAGATTAATTTCTAGAGACCAATACTAACATCAGTTAAGCAAGATTTCATCCTACGAGCAGTTCAATTGTTAGACCACCATTGGCATTTGACAAATAAACATGGAAGCATCTAAAACTGTGTCCAAAATGGGAATCGGGGTGATGCCATCAGGCAACTCACCTTCAAATGTGGACAGCTATCTGCAATAGCAAATAAGGACTCATCTGTGATAAATGTACCGCCAATGTTCAGGTGTTGCAAGGAGTTAGCCCTTGAAATCTGTTGAAAAATGAAGAAAACCATGAAATACTTCAAGGTTGAATCATTTTACACTAATCAAAGCTACAAACTTACAGTTTTTCGTCTCCATGAAGCGACTATCACATACCAGTTTAACAACACCTCTGTCGGTGATCCTGGCCATGCCCCATAGAGATATGGATGTCAGGTTGCCAATACAGTTTGTCAAAGAAATTTGGTACAGTCCAATGTCAGTTATCTGGCAACCCCATCGGCTCCTTGAACTGAAAATAGAAAAGGCAAATGAGAAATTATTTTCAAGCCCTTGCCAATTCAAGCTCTGAATAACCAATTCAACCACTATATATATATCGAGCACAAATAATCATCCAAAAGGCGATGTTAATAGCCAAATCAACCACTATACACGTATAAATATTGAAGGCTCTGGCTGTTTCAGGCAATAGTGTTCACTGGGCAATCGAAACGGGAAACAAGCAAGCAAGCTACATGTTTCTCAAGCCATTCCACAAAAAGACTATCTAAAATCTTAAAAGATATCAAAGCTAGAGACATGACTGCTTATGCTTGAATCTTTCAAAAACGTAAAAACCTTAATTTCAAACAAAACCCAAAATCACAAAGAAAAAAGAAACCAACTTTCCTGACCTCTTGCATACATTACATTTTTATACAGAACAAGGTTCCAATCTTTTAGTGGTTTAATTAACTATCAACAAATAACCCATTAAACAAAAGTTACCACCAAGTCTCAATCATTGATTGAAAAAAGGAGGACAGAGGCATACATATCGAGTTCTCTAAGGTTGTAAGCAAGGCGTACAAGACGGGCAGTGGAATCATCATCCATCTTCCAACCAGCGAAGCTCAAACTGTTTCTTTGTGCCAAAGATTGCTTCACCCCTTCTGTCCATTTCCTGCAAACACTGCTTGCCTGGGCTAAATCAGTGAAGGAAGTTATCAAACCAAATATGTAAGCCAGCAAGTGTATTGGTAAACGATCAATCTCTGCCTCTTCCTTCTCCATATAGATTTTCTTTCTCTGTTTCTTTCAACAAAGAAACGGAGAAGTTATGGAGGAGAAGACTTCTTTGAGTTTAGGCTTCTTGTTGCACATAGAAACAACCAGAATGGGCAATGTGAAATTTATGAAATGATAATAACTACTAAGGCAAATATATAGAGACAGAATGTGGTCATCGTATGATCATACCACCAATTCTCTCCTCTGTTTTTAATATATATAATTTTATTAACCATGCTTGATTTAATAAAAAAATGTTGAAATTATACATTAATTTTTAATGAATTAAATAAGTTTCAAAAACAAATATTTTGTTTTATAAAACTAAAAAAAAGACTAAATTATAATTTATTCAAGTATGATGTCGGAACCTTGTTTATTTCAAATAAAATATTTGATTTTGTTTTGAAAACAAAATATTTGTTTTTTTCCCCTCTTACTTTCTGTATTCCAAAATTCCTTTGCGTGATTATACAGCTAATTAGCTGTCGAATACGTTATTAACTATTCCTATACTTTACGTGTATTCAAGGTTGATGTGCATCACACTATTTGACTAAAATTATTCTGACTATAGATAAGTTTATTTTAATAAATAATATATTTTTATTGACTCAAGAAATTCAATTTTTAAGTTTTCTTTTCAAATAAGTTCATGTCTACAAAATACTTAAAATATATTTGATGTTATTATCCTTGTTTTTTCCTAGCAAAATACTTTATAACTAGTTTTATTATGTAATGTTTTTATTTTTTTTCTTGGATTTTTCACCCATAACATGTTTTACAAATCTTTTCAAGAAACCAAAGATTTATGGTTGTATGATTTTTAGTCTTGTTAATGGCTACAATTCTCAGAAAAGGTTTAGACCACCTCATAGTGCTAGTTTTTACTTTTAAAAACAAAATTATTATAAGTATAAGACTTTATATTTTCTGCATTTTCTTTCATAATTTGACGTGAATATAATCACGATGAATAATGGTTAATGAAGAAAATAGATTATAATTTTAAATAATTTTTCAAGAGAAAAAAACCAGAGGCTATTTTTTAAGAAATGTTTTTTTAAAACTCAATTAAATAATTGATAAATTTTTTTTAAATATATGAAAAGGTTAGTATAGTCTTTATAATTAAATATAAACTTTCTTGTAAAATAAATTATGAAAGTGATCTTCTTGGTCATTAAAAATTAACATAGAACTTAGTGGCAATTTAATTTTTGGAAGTGAATTTATATGTATCTTTTCCTATTTTGAACGCACTCAATTATTAAATTTTTTAAAATATTATTAAGGAAGTCTGAAATATTAATTTTTTTGGAAGGGAATATATTCAAACCAACTTATATACATCAAAATTGATTTTCCATTCTGTTGGATCATATTAATCTTTTTATTTAGAAGAAATTACCAAGTTATGCCTTCTAAAAACAATTGAAATCCTTACGGTGTTATGAATGCTGAAATCTCTCTCTCTACCCGCCCCCCACAAACACACACACACACATCCTTTTCTAGCATAAGAGTATGTTTGACACTGCGTTTCAAAAGTATTTTAAGAAAAAGTTTTTTTTTACATCCTTTTCTAGCATAAGAGTATGTTTGACACTACATTTCAAAAATATTTTTTAAGAAAATTATTTGTTTTTTATTTTTTACTATAAATTAAAAAAATGATATTTTTAGATCATTTTCATGTGTTAATGTCAAAAATGATTTAAAAAAACATTATTTTAATGTATTTATGAACAAAAAATACTTTAAAAAACAACCTCAATCACACTTCCAAAGAGACACTAAGTACATGAAATTATGGTAAAAGTATCAAATTACAAGTTCAAAGAACAAAACATAAAATAAAATAAATATAGGCTTAACCATAAATTCAATATAATTTTTATTTTTGTATGAATTTGTTTTGTAGACCATGAGATAAAGAATTGAGAAAGAACTTCATTGGAAAACAATAAGGATAGAGAAAATTGTTAATTGAGCCACTTTTCGATAGCTAAATTCATTATTTTTAGTATAAAGATCCCATTCACTAAAAGGAATTTAATTATGGTGATTTTGGTCTTTAAACATACATGAAAGGAGATTGGTCTCGGTTTAACAAATTTTCATTTAGTTGATTTTTTTTGGGCTATTAGGTAGTTTGGGAATGGTTTTAGGATGTTGAGAAAGGGTTTTTAGTGAAAATAAGTTGGATTTTCAACCCCCTCAAACTCTTTTTTTGGATACCATTGTGGTGGTTAGAATTTGGTTTCTTGGAACCAAATGACTTATCATTTACCAAATTAGATGACATGTTGTCCATTGTTTTGTTTTTTGTTTTTTGAAAAAAAAAAAGGGAGAACAACCAATTGTCAACAATTAACAAAAAAAAATTGTGGCTAAAACGAGTGACCACGAAATAAGGCCCACTTGCTTAGGCCACTTAAAGTCATTTCCATGGGCCACTTTTGCTCACACTTATGAGCTTATTTGATTTTGTTTTGTAGCTTCTTTAGTTTTTGTTTTGGGTTTTCTTACCTTTTTTCAATTCTATACTACATTAAATTTTTTCTTCAATTATATTCTCTAAATTGAGTTTTTTTTTAATTATATAGGGAAATAAAATAAAAACTAATTAAACCTAGTGAAATCCATGACTTGGTTCACAAATTTGACAGTTTAACCCGGGTTAATCTCAACTATTTTTTTCCTTGCATTTTTTGTTTTTTTTTCACGATGATTGTTTTCACGCGGACATCCCGGGATGGGGGAGTGTGTGAAATTATGATTATAATTTTCAGGAGTTGCCACCAGATATTAAGATAATTAGAAAACTTAATAGTCTACGAGAGTGTGAGTAAGAGATTTGTTGTACAAGGAGAAGACACATCACCCCTAGTGCAACCTACCTGAAGTAAGTTGCATTGTTATTTGATTATTTTTCTAGGTTAAACATTGGTCTGTTTTAAAATTCAAAGTAGATCTCTCTTCGTGAGAGAATCTCTACCTTATTGGGTTAAAAACCTAATTGTTCTAAGGTTTGAATTTTAGCATCGTAATTGTTTTACTTTTAATATTTAACGGTGTACTTTACAATGTAGTCTTATAATCTAAATATTAAAGTCTACAACTAAATTCTAATAAAAAATGAACAAATAATTGGTGAAAGATCTTTGATATTTTGGTCGAACTCTAACGGATAATCATAACCTAGTTATGATATCCTATTTTGCATTTTAAAACATGAGGAAAAAATGCATTTTTTGTGTGAAAATATGCTCAGAACATTTTTGGTAATCAACCATATACAAGAAACAAAATATTACATGTTTTGAATTAATTTACTATGCATTATTCACCTATTACGTGAATAGTGGTCGGTCTTCTGACCTATGGTAGGGTTGTTGAGTTGGTGATTTTGGGTAGTAAAATAGAGGGGTTACCTTGCCTTTATAGAGGCGAGCGGTGTCCAAAATTGGTGCTGGTGTTATAGGGAAGAACCTGGATGGTTGAACGTGTTGGTGACATTGCTGGAGGTGGTACAGATGAGGAGCTGAAATGGCTGCTGTGGAGGAGATGTTTTTGGGTTTTTGAATGGTTTCTTCCCAACTTTAGCTTATGATTCTTCCTAATTGGCCAAAACTGTTAGTTTTGTGCAATTGAACCACTATCAAATTTCAGTAGAACCCCTAATTTTACGCACCTTTTCATTTTGATCCTTGGTCTCATATCTCTTCAATTTTGCTCTTAATTGATATTAAAATTTTGATTGTCTTACAATTTTATGCCAAATCTCAACCAATTAACTTGGTAAAAATTAAATTTGATCTCCAAAAATTCAAATCTTCTCAGTTAAGTTCCAATTAGGCTCCCAAACTTATTTTTTCACCAATTAAGCTCTAAATGAAATTAAGTTGATCTAATTAAATTATAATTAAGTCCTTAAACATAATTAAACTCATCAATTGTACCTCAAATTAATTCCTAAACCTAATTAAATTTTAATTTGGCTCATGATAGAATCAAATTGGCGTATTAAAAATCAAATTATGATTTTGGGCTTATTTTTTATGCAAATCTATTTGATAATAATTTATTTTCACATTGAAAATGCACTTTTCTTTAATATTTGGGCATAACAGGGCGCAATTGAGCTCTTGACTTTGTCTAAAAAAAATTGACTTGATTTTTCCACCTTACAAACTTTTTTTATTTTTATTTTGATTGAGTTTAAGAAATAACCAATGAATAGGTTATGACAATGTGCCAAGTTGACAAGGTCATGTATGCGCGGTACTTACATGATTGTATTTGAAAACCAATTTAGGCAAAAAGTTAGGTTGCGAATGATAAAGCTGGACTCACTATATCGAGTTTAATGGCAATGCTAAAAAGTTTCATGTGGGCTAAATGCATTTTTGTTATGTAAAAAAATAATAATTTAGTCTAGCACAAAATATAGAGCGGAAAATAAAGACAATAATATATATATATATATATATATATATATATATATATATATATATATATATAAAAATGATATTTTTATTTGACAATATAAGATGTATTTTATTTAGCTAAAGTGTCAACCGAGATTAAGTTCCTCTCTAAGTAATTTTAACGAGACACCTCCCATATAGCTTTAACACACCCATATGAATTCAATTAACCATAAGGTTTAAATCCAAGAAAGAAAGAAAGAAAGAAAAAACCTTGTTAACCATAGACCAATCCTTTAGGGTTATGAGAATTGATATTAAGCACGTGTCTTTTGCAATGTGAAAATTCAATATCTTTAAACTATTATTTGTCTTAAACACAAAGTAGTTGCTATTATATTTAAAGAAAATACACTTTTACTTTTGACCTTTAGGTCATATATTTATGTTTTTATATATATTAATGATAACAATAAAATAAAAAAATAGACTAATAATATGTATGGTTATGAATAAGTCTTAAACAAGTTCATTTGAAGATCGCATTAACAAGTATGAAGTATTCATGAAAAAATCAATGAAGATTCCTAAGATGTAAAACAAGCGAAGACATAAAATTAAGTGACCATTTTAGTTCTTATGTAAATCTTTATATCCTAGCTTAATAACATAATTAAAATTAACTCCCATATTTCACTATGTACGCATATAGGATTGATGTTGATTCAAGATTCACCATGCATGTTGCCTTAGTTATAAAATCTAAACATATAATTTTACAATAATAGAACACTTTGTCTTAGAAAATCCATGCATGTTGCCTTTGAGAAAACTCAAAATGACAAAATTATTGAGATTAATGAAAGTTTTTAATATTTAAGTCTTCATGACAAAATCATCATGAATGAAAACAATAAAGGAATGTATAAATACCAACCAAGCACAAGAAATCAACAAGAAATGATAATTAACTTTTTTATACCACCAAAATGCTAAGATACATAAGCTCTCACCTCCCTAGTTAATCATGGGTAATCATTTTGAAGGCACTAAAACTATAACATCTTTTAGAAATATAAATGATTATTTAGCTTTTCTTTCACATATAGAACCTAAATGATCTCTTGAAGCCAAAAAAGATGATGGTTAATTTGTTCATGTATCCGTAATTAATCATTTCTTGAAGCCTAAATCATTGCAAGATAAGTTAAACCAATTTGAATGAAATAAGGTGTGGGAACTAGTCCTATACCTAAAAATCAATCCATCATAGGAACCAAGTGGGTGCTTAGGAATAAAATGGATGAACATGGGATTATTGATAGAAACCAAGGGAAACTAGTTGCCAAAGGTTATAATCAAGAATAAGGTATTGATTATAAAAAAACTTTTGCACTAGTAGCTTAACAGGACTTTTACATGTTTGTTTTGGATAAAAGTTTTTGTTAATTTTTCTTTTGTTGGTTTTTGGCTTTTCATGTTTAGTAGTCATTCTTTTGATTTCTTATTTCTTTCTTACTCTTTTTATAAAAGTTTTGTTTGTTTTCAGTTTAGTCATTCAATTATAATTTCTCGTGTTTTTTTTTTTTATCATTTTGGTCCTTATTGTTTTTACTTTTATTTTATTTCCTTGGTCTTTTTGTTAAATATTTAATGTCTTTATTTCATCTTTCAATCAAAGTCTATGTTGTTTTATTTTTTCTAATTTCATCCTAATTCTTTTGATTTGTTTTCCTTTTATTAAAGTTATTTACCAATTGAAATTAATTTTCCAAATGGAAATTTTGTTCGCCCTCTAATTATTTTTTCTTCACCCATATTTTTTAATTAAAATTATATTTTAGACCCTTTTGTATAATTGATTTTTTTTTGTTGGTTTCACCTTTCAAAATTTGATTTGTTAATGATTCAACTTTGCATACATGTTTGTGTTGGATAAAAGTTTTTGTTAATTTTTCTTTTGTTGGTTTTTGGCTTTTCATGTTTAGTAGTCATTCTTTTGATTTCTTATTTCTTTCTTACTCTTTTTATAAAAGTTTTGTTTGTTTTCAGTTTAGTCATTCAATTATAATTTCTCGTGTTTTTTTTTTATCATTTTGGTCCTTATTGTTTTTACTTTTATTTTATTTCCTTGGTCTTTTTGTTAAATATTTAATGTCTTTATTTCATCTTTCAATCAAAGTCTATGTTGTTTTATTTTTTCTAATTTCATCCTAATTCTTTTGATTTGTTTTCCTTTTATTAAAGTTATTTACCAATTGAAATTAATTTTCCAAATGGAAATTTTGTTCGCCCTCTAATTATTTTTTCTTCACCCATATTTTTTAATTAAAATAATATTTTAGACCCTTTTGTATAATTGATTTTTTTTTGTTGGTTTCACCTTTCAAAATTTGATTTGTTAATGATTCAACTTTGCATACATGTTTGTGTTGGATAAAAGTTTTTGTTAATTTTTCTTTTGTTGGTTTTTGGCTTTTCATGTTTAGTAGTCATTCTTTTGATTTCTTATTTCTTTCTTACTCTTTTTATAAAAGTTTTGTTTGTTTTCAGTTTAGTCATTCAATTATAATTTCTCGTGTTTTTTTTATCATTTTGGTCCTTATTGTTTTTACTTTTATTTTATTTCCTTGGTCTTTTTGTTAAATATTTAATGTCTTTATTTCATCTTTCAATCAAAGTCTATGTTGTTTTATTTTTTCTAATTTCATCCTAATTCTTTTGATTTGTTTTCCTTTTATTAAAGTTATTTACCAATTGAAATTAATTTTCCAAATGGAAATTTTGTTCGCCCTCTAATTATTTTTTCTTCACCCATATTTTTTAATTAAAATAATATTTTAGACCCTTTTGTATAATTGATTTTTTTTTGTTGGTTTCACCTTTCAAAATTTGATTTGTTAATGATTCAACTTTGCATTTTCTTTCCATTGTTTTTCATTTGTAGTGTTTTTGATCTAATGACCTTGGTCACGAGTTTGAAAAGTTAATGTCGCTCGATATCTTTTTGTTCATTTCTAATTATGTTGCATTAGTTTTTTTTGTGATTATCTTTGATTTCTTTTTATGTATTTATATTAGTCTCATGATCTAGATAACGAGTTTTGCATGTTTGTTTTTTTTTGTTTAAATATTAAAAATATTTTATGTATTTAAAATATTTTGTTTATGTTTGATTTTTCAAGATAATATTGTAATTCATCTTTTTTTTAAACAAGTGAACTTTTTTTCAAAATAAAAATATTTTTTTTCGAATAATTTTCTTATAGTTTAGCCTTGCATTAATATTTTTCTACAGAATGAACTTATTCAATTAGTTTATTTGTGTTTCTATTTCTATTACCTTTTATTAATTTAAATACAAAAGTTCAATAAACAAAATCAGGTAAATATTTTATTTTATATGATTGAATATCTTGATCTATATTCATTTCTTATTTTTTTCAATTTTTCTTTTAATTATTTTTAATGACTCATTTTTTGTTCATTTATATTGTAACAACCCGGTATTTTTTTTTCCTGCAATATATATATACATATATATTGCTCTATGCGCATGGTTACTAGGATCTACAGAATTAATCGCCCCTTAGCATTTAACACTATATCCACGAGCAATATTTAATTTAAAAGTGGCACATACATAAAAGCATAGTCTTATGGTTGCCTGATTTTCAACATCATATTTAAAATATATAACATAGGCCTGGTTTATAATCCTATCCTACAAATTAGCCATTATAGCATTTACACCAAAAGGATCTAATAAAAGTTAAGCATTCATTACATTACTTCATACAAAATACATTGTGATCAAAATTTCATCTACACGATTCTTTGCAAAAGTAAGCTTCCATGTAACGGGTTCCTTAAACGTATCGTGGGTGTGGCGTTCCTGCAGCAGTATAAACACTTAAAAGAAAGTAATTACCTAGAGCTAATAATATTTTTAATGATCGTTCAGTCTAAAACTTGAAGCTTAATATGTTTGTAATTCTACCATTCCTTCCTATCAACCATTTCTTAGACTCGGCCATCCTTTCGGATGCCATTAGCCAAAACTAATCAATCTCATATCCCGGCCATCCCTTCGGATGCCATTAGCCGTAGCTAATCATTGTTTTGTCCCGGCCATCCCTTCGGATGCCATTATCCGAAGCTAATCAACCTCTTATCCCGGCCATCCCTTCGGATGCCATTAGCCGAAACTAATCATTAGTCTGACCCGGCCATCCCTTCGGATGCCATTAGCCGGAGCTAATCAATCTTTTATCCCGGCCATCCCTTCGGATGCCATTAGCCGAAGCTAATCAATCTTTTATCCCGGCCATCACTTCGGATACCATTAGCCGAAGCTAATCAATCTTTTATCCCGGTCATCCCTTCGGATGCCATTAGCCGAAGCTAATCAATCTTTTATCGACATTCAATATTTTTCCGTTTATTATTAACTCCAATACAATATAGCAATATTCACACCACAGTTATTCCTTATGCAACGAAAGAAAAAGAATGTAAGGGTCACCTACCTGTTCCACTACTGGGTTGTGCTTGTCTTGCCGATGATCCAGCCCCAACCGCACCACCTGCGACATCAAGGGTCATAAATCAGTACACTTGCATTTCGGCCTACATCCGTCACTGCACTCATTTCAAGAGTTTATATGCAGCTTCGGCAGCGAGTCGCAATTTGCCGCAAAATACACAATTCGGCACACAACTCTTCAACCGAATTCCAGTCCAAACACACATGCAAATTCTCAGAAAAATACCCATGAATTTCAGCATAGATTTTCAGTTCAACACACAAAATCATCCATTATAATTCACAAGCTGAAATCATACATTTTCTACCCGAAATTTTCAACAAGTTTCGGCCTAAATCCATGTAAAATTTTTAGCCAAATATACATCAATTCCAGCATAAAAACAACATGCATTGCTGGTTCAAAACACACAATCTTCCATCATAATTCACAAACTGAAATCATACATTTTCTACCCGAAATTTTCAATAAGTTTCGGCCTAAATCCATGTAAAATTTTCAGCCAAATATACATCAATTCCATCATAAAAACAGCATGCATTGCTGGTTCAAAACACACAATCTTCCATCATAATTCACAAGCTGAAATCATACAAAATTACTCATAAATTTTTCAACAAATTTATCTTTGCTACGTCATAATTCTTTGCTACGTCCTCCCCTTTTATCTTCATTTGATAATACCCCGATCTCAGATTTATCTTTGAGAACGCCCTCGCTCCCTTTAGTTGATCGAACAAATCATCTATCCGAGGTAATGGATACTTATTCTTCACCGTTATTTTGTTCAATTGTCGATAGTCAATACAAAGTCTATGGGTCCCATCCTTCTTTCTTACAAATAGGATCGGCGCTCCCCAAGGAGAATTACTGGGCCGTATAAACCCTTTATCTAACAACTCTTGCAGTTGAGTCTTTAACTCTTTCAGTTCTGTTGGAGCCATCCGGTAAGGTTGTTGGGCTATGGGTGGGACTCCAGGGAAAATGTCTATAGACACCTCTACCTCCCGTTCTGGAGGTAGTCCGGGTAGTTCTTCCGGAAACACGTCTGGGAATTCCCTCACCACAGGGATGTCTTTCAGTCGTGGGCCCCCACCTTTGGAGTTTAAGATGTATGCGAGGTATCCCATGCATCCCTTTCTTAAAAGTTTTTGGACTGTTACCACCGATATTAAGGCGTCTGGTTTGGGCATCCTCTCTCATTCAAACGTCATTTTCTCACCCTTAGGGGTTTGGAACGTAATAGTTTTTGCATAGCAATCCATTATGGCCTTTTATTTGTTCAACCAATTCATGCCTAGGATTAAATCAAAATCATGCAGTTCTAAGGGAATCAAGTCCACTTCTGTCTCACATCCTGATAGACTAAGCCTCACATTCGCATACACGATATCTGTTTCAACCATGTTTCCCATTGGAGTTCCAATTAAGAATCTCTTCTCTACAATCTCTACCCCCTTTTTCAGATTAGTGACAATTTTCTTACCAATGAATAAATGAGTGGCACCCGGATCAAACAACACATGTACATTAATATCATTTAATAATAGTGTATCTGCCACCACATCTGAAGCAGCCCTGACCTCTTCTTGTGTCAAATGAAAGACCCTTCCCGGGGTCCGATCATTTTGTGCTCCAGGCCTCCCTCTATTGGAGTTTGCTCCAGATTGAGAAGATCTCACTGACCTATTTACGGTGACTGACTACTGAAGGCTCTGACTGGGTTGTCCATAACTTTGCACCGGTCCGGGATTCCTTTTAGGGCAATCCCTCTTGTAATGCCCTCTTGTACCACAGTAATGGCACCCTTGGGTCATAAACTGGCAATTCCTCCACCTATGCCCCTCCCCTTTGCACACAAAACATCGTCCGGGGGAGACGGAGCAGTCACCAGGGTGTTTTTGTCCACACTTTATACAAAAAGGGTAATCAACACCCTTGCGGTCACCGGTCCCCATTGAAGAGTTTTCCCTTGAGTGCGCCTGTCCAATCATCAGTCTCCTACTGGACTGCTGATGGGTCGGAAATATCAGATTCCCCTTCTTCTTGTACTGTTCAAACATTCCACTTTTTCCTTTCTTCTGGAACGGTGGTCTGCCGCTAAAATAATCTTTATCTCTCTTTTTGCCTATAACCTGTTGTCCCCCTTGACTCTCTCCAATGCAAGCCTCTAAAGCCTGAGCTGCCTCAATCAATTCTCTCGCAAATTTAAACCGTAAGGCGATTAACCCTTGCCTCAAATCTTGTCGCAAGCCATCTCTCAACTTCTCAATCATATGTTCCTCTGTCGGCACATAATGTGGGGCGAACAACGAAAGATCATGGAACCTCCTTTCATATTCCAATACCGACATATCACCATGTCTTAATGCCAAGAACTCTTGCTCCTTCACCTTGCAATGATATCGAGAGTAAAACTGTTTTTCAAATTCCGTCTTGAAATCACTCCAAGTTAGTATCTCTGTTGCACGTCTCAACTAGACTGTTTCCCACCATGTCATGGTTCTGTCTGATAGTAATTGAGTTGCACAATCGACCCTTAAACCCTCCGGTATGCGTATTTGAATCATGGTCTTTTCCACTTTCCTAATCCATCTCCCAGCGATTTCTGCATCCTGTTCCCCCATATACGGTTCACAGCCCATTTCTCTCATACTCTTGACCAGTCGCACCAGCGGCACCACACTATCCATGGTTACGCTAGTCGCAGGGGCAACCGGTGGTATTTACGTGGTGGGAGTTGTTTGGGTTGCCGAACCTGCCATACCCTCCATCACTGCTTTAACTATTTGTACAAGGAGTCCGGGATCTACATATTGTGGGGCCACACCAGTTGGAATAGTTGATGATTGCGCTTCAGATCTTTCTTGTTGCCCTGTTGCAACTGGAGGTACTCCCTCCATCTGATTCGGCCTTGCGCCCTCCCCTGCTGCCCCAGTTTCCCCTTGTAATAGTTCCGGTAGCATCATCGGAACATGTGATGCCGTATCATCCAAGGGGTCCTCGTCCTGCCAACCCTGGGTACCTTGATTCCCGCCCCTCCTTTCAAAAGAAGGCGGTTCAGTTCGTGTCCCTTGGAGAGTGCGTACCATCCTGAAATTTATCACAACAATACTATTAACTTTGATCCACTGAATCAAGACCAGGGGCTCTGATACCAATTGTAACAACCCGGTGTTTTTTTTTCCTGCAATATATATATATATATATACATATATATTGCTCTATGCGCATGGTTACTAGGATCTAGGGAACTAATCGCCCCTTAGCATTTAACACTATATCCACGAGCAATATTTAATTTAAAAGTGGCACATACATAAAAGCATAGTCTTATGGTTGCCTGATTTTCAACATCATATTTAAAATATATAACATAGGCCTGGTTTATAATCCTATCCTACAAATTAGCCATTATAGCATTTACACCAAAAGGATCTAATAAAAGTTAAGCATTCATTACATTACTTCATACAAAATACATTGTGATCAAAATTTCATCTACACGATTCTTTGCAAAAGTAAGCTTCCATGTAACGGGTTCCTTAAACGTATCGTGGGTGTGGCGTTCCTGCAGCAGTATAAACACTTAAAAGAAAGTAATTACCTAGAGCTAATAATATTTTTAATGATCGTTCAGTCTAAAACTTGAAGCTTAATATGTTTGTAATTCTACCATTCCTTCCTATCAACCATTTCTTAGACTCGGCCATCCTTTCGGATGCCATTAGCCAAAACTAATCAATCTCATATCCCGGCCATCCCTTCGGATGCCATTAGCCGTAGCTAATCATTGTTTTGTCCCGGCCATCCCTTCGGATGCCATTATCCGAAGCTAATCAACCTCTTATCCCGGCCATCCCTTCGGATGCCATTAGCCGAAACTAATCATTAGTCTGACCCGGCCATCCCTTCGGATGCCATTAGCCGGAGCTAATCAATCTTTTATCCCGGCCATCCCTTCGGATGCCATTAGCCGAAGCTAATCAATCTTTTATCCCGGCCATCACTTCGGATACCATTAGCCGAAGCTAATCAATCTTTTATCCCGGTCATCCCTTCGGATGCCATTAGCCGAAGCTAATCAATCTTTTATCGACATTCAATATTTTTCCGTTTATTATTAACTCCAATACAATATAGCAATATTCACACCACAGTTATTCCTTATGCAACGAAAGAAAAAGAATGTAAGGGTCACCTACCTGTTCCACTACTGGGTTGTGCTTGTCTTGCCGATGATCCAGCCCCAACCGCACCACCTGCGACATCAAGGGTCATAAATCAGTACACTTGCATTTCGACCTACATCCGTAACTGCACTCATTTCAAGAGTTCATATGCAGCTTCGGCAGCGAGTCGCAATTTGCCGCAAAATACACAATTCGGCACACAACTCTTCAACCGAATTCCAGTCCAAACACACATGCAAATTCTCAGAAAAATACCCATGAATTTCAGCATAGATTTTCAGTTCAACACACAAAATCATCCATTATAATTCACAAGCTGAAATCATACATTTTCTACCCGAAATTTTCAACAAGTTTCGGCCTAAATCCATGTAAAATTTTCAGCCAAATATACATCAATTCCAGCATAAAAACAGCATGCATTGCTGGTTCAAAACACACAATCTTCCATCATAATTCACAAACTGAAATCATACATTTTCTACCCGAAATTTTCAACAAGTTTCAGCCTAAATCCATGTAAAATTTTCAGCCAAATATACATCAATTCCAGCATAAAAACAGCATGCATTGCTGGTTCAAAACACACAATCTTCCATCATAATTCACAAACTGAAATCATACATTTTCTACCCGAAATTTTCAACAAGTTTCGGCCTAAATCCATGTAAAATTTTCAGCCAAATATACATCAATTCCAGCATAAAAACAGCATGCATTCCTGGTTCAAAACACACAATCTTCCATCATAATTCACAAACTGAAATCATACATTTTCTACCCGAAATTTTCAACAAGTTTCAGCCTAAATCCATGTAAAATTTTCAGCCAAATATACATTAATTCCAGCATAAAAACAGCATGCATTGCTGGTTCAAAATACACAATCTTCCATCATAATTCACAAACTGAAATCATACATTTTCTACCCGAAATTTTCAACAAGTTTCGACCTAAATCCATGTAAAATTTTCAGCCAAATATACATCAATTCCAGCATAAAAACAGCATGCATTGCTGGTTCAAAACACACAATCTTCCATCATAATTCACAAGCTGAAATCATACAAAATTACTCATAAATTTTTCAACAAAACACACACATATTGCCGGCAGCCCCCTTAAACAAAATCAGCCCCCCCCTCACATGATTTGTTAATTTTGTTTTTCACATATTTTATTTGTTCTCTTAATTCATTTTGTTTCCTCTCTTAAGAAGAAAAAGGAAAAAGGGTTTCATGTCTCTTACCTCTCGTATTACACAAATTTTATTTTTTTATTTTGAAAGTTTTGAACTCTTCTTTTTCTTCTCTTTTTGGCTTTACTTCTTCTTCTTCTTCCTTTTCTTCTTCCTCTCGGCAATGACCACAACTCTCTCTAGGTCTCAACTTCCACACCCATTTCACTCGGCTGGAAAGAGAGGAGGTTCGGCATGAAGAGGAGAAAGGGCTCGGCTGTGAAGAGAAGAGGAAGGAGGCTTGGCTGTGAAGAGAAGAAAGGAGGCTCGGCTGTGAAGAGAAAAAGAAGGATGCTCGGCTGTGAAGAGAAAATAGGAGATTCGGCTGTGAAGAGAAAATGAAAAGTGATGGAAAGAAAAGAGAAAAATCCCTGCTCCTTGTATTTTATATTCATAAAATGAGGGAGATTTGTTTGGGGTTTGGGTTAATATTGTCCTAATTCTTGTTTCACTCTATCTAAAACCGGATTTGCTCTTCCTTTTTTTTTAAAAAAAAACAGAATTTGTCTTCCTTTCCCATATATATATTATGTTTTTTTTTCTCTTGGGTGTTTACATATATAGATGATTATCAATTTATTTAATTAAATATTTGCAGAAAGGTTTTTATCTAGAATTTGAATTTCTTATGTAAAAAAATACATTGAGATAACTTACATATCCGATATTGTTTTGGAAAAAAATAATTTATAACTCGAGACGAAGCGTGATTTAAGTAATTAGTTATATTATATTTATTGTAAAGCACAATGACTAGAAAAAATTATATTAAATACATATTTATAAGAAAAATATATCATATTTTATTGAAAAAAAAATGTAAAACAAAAATCCCATGTCATTGAACAGGAAATGAATCAATTTTTACAAGATTTAGTAATATAAATAATGAAATTTAATTGTTAATGGGAACACAATCAATATAACTCCACAAGATAATTGTTTGAGAAATTTAATTTATGGCTTTGGTTGTAAAAAAAATATCTCCCTTATAATTTCTTCAAACAAGTATATTACAAATTTTTATTTCAATGTTTGAGATTTACTTGGATTTCATTTGAGGCCACGTGAATGCAATATATAGTTACAATTTAAATTTTCATATATATTAAAACAATTAGTTTGTTGCAAATGGAGAGTTGCCTAAAACGCATAATAGTATCATGTATGCGATTGTTATTTTAAGGCCTTCATTAATAATTCTGGAATAAAAATGTAATTAAGACTCTTTGAATAATCACTATATTTTCACTTGAAAAATAATATAGTGCTCCTTTAATTTCCTTTTTATTTACTTAACCTTAAAATTGCATAATTTTGTTTTCATAACAAATTTACCAATCAAAGACCAAAAAAATACCAATCATTTTACATTTAACATTATAAGAAAATATTGTGTAGTGAAAGTAATATTAGTTTTAACATTTCCCCAAAGGGAAAAAAGTTTTAGCACACCTTGATTTAAATAAAGATGTGCTTAGTGCGTATTTACGAGTGTGGTTGATGTTATGGTTGTAAAAAAAATAATATTCCTTATAATTTCTTCAAACAAGTATATTAAAAATTATTGTTTCAATGTTTGAGATTTACTTTGGATTTCATTTGAGACCATATGAATGCAGTATATAGCTACAATTTAAATTTTCATATATATATATATATATATATATCAAAACAATTAGTTTGTTGTCAAATGGAGAGTTGCCTAAAACGCATAATAGTATCACGTATGCAATTGTTATTTTTAGGCCGTCATTTAGTGTGGGATAAATATGTAATTAAGACTCTGTAAATCACCGCCATATTTTCACTTGAAAAATAATATAGTGCTCCTTTATTTTCTTTTTATTTACTTAACCTTAAAATTGCATAATTTTGTTTTCATAACAAATTTACCAATCAAAGACAAAAAATACCAATCATTTTACATTTAACATTATAAAAAATATTATGTAGTGAAAGTAATATTAGTTTTAACATTTCTCCGAAAGAAAAAAAGTTTTAGCACACCTTGATTTAAATGAAGAAGTGTTTAGTGCGTGCTCGAGAGTGTGGTTGACGTTATGGTTGTAAAAAAAATATCTCCCTTATAATTTCTTCAAACAAGTATATTACAAATTATTGTTTTAATGTTTGAGATTTACTTTGGATTTCATTTGAGACCACATGAATGCAGTAAATTGCTACAATTTAAATTTTCATATATATATATATATATATATATATATATATACACACACACACACAAACAATTAGTTTGTTGTCAAATGGAGAGTTGCCTAAAACGCATAATAGTATCAGGTATGCAATTGTTATTTTTAGGTCGTCATTTAGTGTGGGATAAATATGTAATTAAGACTCTGTAAATCACCGCCATATTTTCACTTGAAAAATAATATAGTGCTCCTTTAATTTCCTTTTTATTTACTTAATCTTAAAATTACATAATTCTGTTTTCATAACAAATTTACCAATCAAAGACCAAAAAAAGATCAATCATTTTACATTTAACATTATAAGAAAATATTATGTGGTGAAAGTAATATTAGTTTTAACATTTCTCCGAAAGGAAAAAGTTTTAGCACACCTTGATTTAAATGAAGATGTGTTTAGTGCGTGTTCGAGAGTGTGGTTGATGTTATGGTTGTAAAACAAAATATCTCCCTTATAATTTCTTCAAACAAGTATATTACAAATTTTTCTTTCAATGTTTGAGATTTACTTTGGATTTCATTTGAGGCCACAAGAATCCAATATATAGTTACAATTTAAATTTTCATATATATATGTATATCAAAACAATTAGTTTGTTGTCAAATGGAGAGTTGCCTAAAACGCATAATAGTATCAGGTATGCAATTATTATGTTTAGGCCGTCATTTAGTGTGGGATAAATATATAATTAAGACTCTGTGAATCACCACCATATTTTCACTTGAAAAATAATATAGTGCTCCTTTAATTTCCTTTTTGTTTACTTAATCTTAAAATTGCATAATTTTGTTTTCATAACAAATTTACCAATCAAAGATGAAAAAAATACTAATCATTATACATTTAACATTATAAGAAAATATTATGTAGTGAAAGTAATATTAGTTTTAACATTTCATAAAAGGGAAAAAGTTTTAGCACATTTTGATTTAAATGAAGATGTGTTTAGTGCGTTTGGAGAGTGTGGTTGACGTTATGGTTGTAAAAACAAATATCTCCATTATAATTTCTTCAAACAAGTATATTACAAATTATTGGTTCAATGTTTGAGATTTACTTTGGATTTCATTTGAGACCACATGAATGCAGTATATAGCTACAATTTAAATTTTCATATATATGTATATCAAACAATTAGTTTGTTGTCAAATGTAGAGTTGCCTAAAACGCATAATAGTATTAGGTATGCAATTGTTATTTTTAGGTCGTCATTTAGTGTGAGATAAATATGTAATTAAGACTCTGTGAATCACCATAATATTTTCACTTGAAAAATAATATAGTGCTCCTTTAATTTCCTTTTTATTTACTTAACATTAAAATTGCATAATTTTGTTTTCATAACAAATTTACCAATCAAAGACCAAAAAAATACCAATCATTTTACATTTAACATTATAAGAAAATATTATGTAGTGAAAGTAATATTAGTTTTAACATTTCTCCAAAAGGAAAATTTTTTTAGCACACCTTGATTTAAATGAAGATGTGTTTAGTGCGTGCTCGAGAGTGTGGTTGACGTTACGGTTGTAAAAAAAAATTATCTCCCTTATAATTTCTTCAAACAAGTATATTTCAAATTTTTGTTTCAATGTTTGAGATTTACTTTGGATTTCATTTGTGGCCACATGAATGCAGTATATAGCTACAATTTAAATTTTCATATATATATATATATATATATCAAAACAATAGTTTGTTGTCAAATAGAGAGTTGCCTAAAACACATAATAGTATCAAGTATGCAATTGTTATTTTTAGGCCGTCATTTAGTGTGGGATAAATATATAATTAAGACTCTGTAAATCACCGCCATATTTTCACTTGAAAAATAATATAGTGCTCCTTTAATTTCCTTTTTATTTACTTAACCTTAAAATTGCATAATTTTGTTTTCATAACAAATTTACCAATCAAAACCAAAAAAATACCAATCATTTTACATTTAACATTATAAGAAAATATTATGTAATGAAAGTAATATTAGTTTTAACATTTCTCCAAAAGGAAAAAAGTTTTAGCACACCTTGATTTAAATGAAGATGTGTTTAGTGTGTGCTCGAGAATGTGATTGACGTTATTTTTTATAGTGTTTTTCATTCAGAATTGCATCAAAATGATATTTTTTTAAGAGTTATGTTTGACATCAACACATTAAAATGATCTAAAACACCCAATTTTTTTAAATTTAAAGTAAAAAATAAAAATATATTTTTTAATTTTTTTTAAAAAACACTTTTAAAACAGAACAAACACCATCTAAAACTAACAATGCGAAGAAAAATGTCATGAAATTATTTATTTAATAAAAATATCAAGGTAATAAAGAAACAATATCACAAAACTACATCAACCAATAAGATTAACAAAACTAATAGAAAGTAAAATAAGATCCGCAAGATAAGAGAAATTAACTAGTATAAAAAAATGAACATTTATCCCATTGATATATTAAAATAATTCTCGACTACGATTACCAACTGAAGAACAATAAATTTAAATATCTCAATAAAAAAGTATAAATAATAGTAATTTTTATATATAAAAAAATACAAGGAAAAAAAAGATGGCAAGTAATAACTAGAAATTAAATGAGTTGGTCCCTCGTATAAGGCAAGTTTGAAAGGAGAGCAAGAGAGACGAGCGAGCAAAGGAGGGAAAAACAAGAAATCAACACCACCCCACAAAAGAAAAGAGAAAAATAACGGCACCCTCCTTTCCTCCCCCATACACTCCATTGGGGGAGAGTTTTTGTTTCCATAAAAAATTCCGATATAGAAAGAGAAGATAGACTAATGCTTGCCACGAGTCCATTGGCTTTGAAGCAGAATCTATAGTTTGACAGCAGCCATCACATGGCACCATACTATCATACTCGTCTCTGTATTTATGATTCTTATCTATCGTTAGAAATTTTCGCTCTTCCTTAGATTTCTGTCCTTCAAATTTATTGTTTTTTCACTTTAAAATACCATCCTCCTGTCCTCCCCCATACACTCCATTTCTTACAAACTAGAGAGAGAGAGAGAGAGAGAGAGAGAGAGAGATTAAAGATTAAATAAGAGTTGCTGTGGGTGTTCTTTTTATACTCAGGAGGCTTTCTTGTCTCACCAAATTCTTGAAAGATTGACTTCTTTTTTTCTTTTTTTTCAGGTATGTATATGGCTTCTTTCTATTCGTTTTTTTCTTTTGTTATTATTTTGTTTGTATGAATGATATTAGTGTTGGATTGGTTAGTGCTTCGAATGTTAATGTTGGTTTTTGTACGTATTTATGTGTGATTTAAATCAGATGTATAATGCTGTTTTTTGAGGAAAAAAGTTAAATTTAATTTATTTTTTTTATCATATTGATGGTATAATTTGATTTGATTTTGAAATGGAATGGAATGGAAAGGAATTTTGTTTCTTTTAAACCATCCCTTTACATCTCTCATGGTCAAGAAGAAAACATGATCATGTAGCCGAGTGGAGGTTGAGGGTCATACTTCATCCTACGATTTGGTTCATGAATCGTTGACTTGGATTGAATACATATCATAGAGCAAGTTCATGAACCAATCCTGATACATGCCTCCAAAAATAGCACGTTTTTTTCGTAATAAAAAACGTGCTATTTTATAAGAATATTTTTTCGCTATATTCAGAAGTTTTTGTATTAGTTTTCAAAGATTTAGAATGAAAATTAAAAGATCTTTCTTTAGATCCTGCTTGTTTATAATTATTCAAACTTGGATTCCCAGAAAATTTAAGTACGGGAATTCCTTAAAGAAACTATTAAAATCACAAAGTTAATTAATATGGAGAACACAGAAAACACACACACACACACACATATATATATATGCTTGGAATTACTCGTTCATTATTAAATATTAGAATTGAAAACGTTTTGTTCCTAATGAAATAAGAACACTAGCTGTATAGGAGTTTGAAGAAGTTTTTACTCTACTTCTGATTCTGTAATTTTAGTTTGATACGTTTTTTACTTCGTATAAAAAGGGAAATTTGTTGAATATGCGCAGGTTTTCCAATTTAGAGTAGAATTCCTTGTTTAATAGGATTTCTTATTTAATATAATACTTCGTGCAATAAACACTAGGGTTTGGTGCTAAAGAAAATATGGCTTTGACACAAGGGTGATAGAACACTCTTGTAATTTTGAGGGTCTTCTAAGAATATTTTTCCATCCTAGATTTCTTTTATTATTATTTTTTTCATATAGATTTTTATTTATTTTACTATACTTCTTGGTGATCTATATAAATTCCATACAATAAAGCCTCTCGAGTGCGTGTTCATCTGTTTCGAGTTACGATAAGAGTGAACAAGGGATGCTGATTTCTTTTTATCTGAATCCGTACCCATGAAAAGGTTTAATCTTTAAGACTTCAAAGTTTCTATCTCATAAACATCAATTTGTTTTGTGTTTCTATCTCGTATGGAAAAAGTGAGATGAAGTTTGAAATAAACGAGAGTGGAAAATCCTGAAAGCTTGTAGAACAGGTAATCGAAATTGCTGAATCTGATAAAAATAAAAAGCGTTTTATAATAAACTTTGGGGAAAAAATTGTAAATTAATTATGTTCTTGTTTATTTCTGTGTATTACGTACGATGATAGTACTGAAATTTGAGTTCCAAATCTTTTTTTTATATATATGCATGGTTTTGTGTATTCTCAGGTTTGGAGTGGAGTCTTGCTCTGGCTGTGTAGTAAAATTAAAAGCAGAATTTATACTGGTAAAATGGCAGGTCAAGGCAGCAAGTCCAATGCCTTCCCAGGAAAGTTTTATTTGGGTTATGGCCCCAATGGAATAAATTTACTCTGCAATCAGAATGTGGATTCTTCTTTGGAAGAAACACTTTCTGAGATGAACGTTGCTCCTTCAGAGAATAATATTCAGCTCACTAACAGTAATGGATCATCAGCTACAATGGAGGCTAGCCCTCGTGTTCTCCCTCACACCATAGACTTGAATGCTGCGTATGAAGGCAATGGCACGGGTGACACTCAAGAACTCGGAGGAGGATTGGACACTGGCAAAAACATTCTTGCTAGTGATTCATCTAACTCTAATACAATTATAATCTCTTCTGGAATTGCTGGGTATGTGTTGGAAGAAAACGAGGGTGGACAGGATTCTGCATCAGGTGGCAGGCGTTTGTCCTGTAAAAGAAGAGCTCCTGAAAATGGTTCCAGACAACTGTCTCTGGGTGAAAGCTCCAGATCAGTAAAGCAAGGAGATGTTCCTCAAGAAAATGCTAGTAAAAGCTTCAATTTACCATCCTCATTGAATAGTAACCCAAATTCTGCTAGACTTTCGGTCGGTGTGAGAGTAGCTCCTGCCCTGTATCAGCCTTCAATGGCTGCAGCAAGTGAATCTGTAACTGGGGCTGGGACAGGTTCTGAAATGCATCAAAATCCAAGTGTGGTGGGGCAAGCTGAGAACACCCAGAGAAATATCCGTTTGAGAAGATCTACAGGTCGATTAGATTCTGCACCTGGCCATAACTCGTCTGTTTGGAATCCTCGTGTGCATTCATCTGGTCAACAACCTGCGTTTTATCAGTCCAATCACCTTCCAAGTTCAAACATGGCTGCAACAACGGCAATGCCTTTTATGCATACTCCCAATTCTTCACGGCCTCTACAATCTTTCCAGTCGGATGGGGTCACCACGGAAAGAACCAGTGGGCCATCTACTCATGCTAGGAATGGAGTGAATACCTTGCATCAGGACCGGAGCTTAAGGAATGATCCGAGGAATGGCATGTTCTTTTCTGAATTTCAAAGGACACGTATGCCGCCCATGCCAACAAACCTGAACTTTGCCCATGGGAGATATTTTCCAGGAAGTATGTCTCCCATTTCCCAGAATGGATCTAGTTCACATCAACCACATATTCCTTCTACTTGGTATCTCCAAGGTAATATGGAAGAGCAGTATCATGGGAGAATGCCGAACCTCGTCAATCACACCGAGCCTCAGGGGCCAGTTTATCATTCTCCGTTTCATCTGGCTGCCTCTCCTGCTGCAATAGAGAGGGGATTGCAAGATGGAAGTGGAAATAGAAGGCCTTATCGGATGCCTCTCATACCAGACTCGGAAGTGAGGTCCGGGAGACAAGCTGTCACTCGTGAAATGGCACTCTGGGCTTTGACTGGTGCTCAGAGGAGAAACAGACTAGCAACTGAGGTATTCTTAAGAGACCATTTCCTTCTTAAACTTTACTATTTTACCAGAAATTAAAGGGTAGGGAAATCATCTTTGCCACCACTATTTACCATTTGTTTTGTTTTTTCCTTGTTAAGAAAGAAATATAAAACAAGAAGATAGGGTAGAGCTTTTAGCTGCTCGTATTCATCCTGGCCCATATGAATTTTTGGTATATTCACCCTTTTGTTTTATCAGTACATACTCTAGTTATTACCTCCTGATTAGTTCCATTCTCTATTAAAAGCGCGTGCTCAAACATGCAAGTTTTTCTATATGAAGCCCTGCTGAAGAATTGAGGCGCTTCTTGTTAGAGAATAATATAAATTATATTCTGAAGTCTTACTTAATAGCTTAAGCTTTTAGGTGAGATGGTTATTTGATATGGTATCAGAGTCTTGTTAACCTAGTAGTCACGAGTTCGAATTTCACCACCCTTATTCTATTTGATAAAAATCAAGTATAAGGTAGTGTGGACCTGTGTTCAAGTTTCAATAATATAAATCATATCTTGGGGCCTCATTTAATAATTTAAGCTTTTAGGTGAATCATTCCTCAAAACTTTTTGAGTATTGAAACTTTCATGCAGTCTCAACAGCAATTCTTCAAATTATATATACTTGCATTATCAGTTACATCAGTTGGGATGGAAATGACTGGTGCCAGCAGTCTGGCTTGAGTATTGATGGCTCGAGGAAATGAAAACAAAATCCATTTATATTGTTCTCTAATCTATTGTACAGGTTAGATTAGCCACACCATAACTGAAAGCCTGAAACTCCTTTGTTTCTGAAACGAGTCATCAACGATTTTTGCTATTTCCTTATAACCTATATAAATGTGATTTTCTCCATCGGTTTTATCTCTTTATTAATCACTATTAGCCAACCATTATGTTGGTCAGATGTTCTTAAGTTCACTTGTTTTTGGCTTGACAGGTCCGCAACGCTCTGACACTTGCGCGTAGGAGGGGCTCGTTACAGTTTGGGGTACGGATTCTAGCTGAGCTTAACGTTGTATTTAGATCATATATACCAGTTTGCTAAGCTGAAGTCTTTATCTACATGTTTATATCTAAGAACAGCTAAAAGATTGGTAATGGTATATGTACAGAGTTCTTTTTTGTTAAAATGGTCAAGCAGTTGTCCTTAATTTTGATCCATTGATGGCATGTCAGAATGTGATGCTGATTGACCGTTCAGCTTTGTTTGGTGATTCTGACGATGAGGAGGCTGATGAACTTGAAAATATGCGTCTTGATGTGGACAGCATGTCTTATGAGGTAAGAATTTAAGAAATTAAGGCATTCATGAACGCCCTTTTGAAGTATTTTCTTGCTTGTAGATGATAAACTCTGCATTCATTCATTATTGACTGCTGCTTTTTTAATAATGATTCTGGACTTCAGCAACTGTTGGCTCTGGAGGAGCAAATGGGAAATGTTTCCACTGGATTAAGTGAGGATGCCATTGTGGCAACTCTAAAGCATTGGAAGTATCGAGCAGTTGTAGATGATGGGTCTGACACTGAAGATGAACCATGCTGCATCTGTCAGGTAAGAGTTGCTCAATTCTTCTACCTTCTACCACATGAATAATTTGAAAGACAAATTATTATAGAATATATTAAGATTGTAATATTTCCTATTATGGAATGTGAATAACCTTAGGCATGTAATTAGATATTTAGCATTTATTATGGGATCAAATTGTATACTCATAGGAATATAAAACCCTAATGAAAGATGGCAGACCACTTATAAGAATTCGAAATGCGATTAATTATAGGAAATAAACGGCTATATTTCAACAATACTAAATCCAGTGTGCTCATGCATAGTTTACAAATATCAATAATTTCACTTTTCCACTGTAATTTACTGCACTTTGGTGATTCTCAAGAGAAGCTTAAGGGGAATTGGTTGTCTTAAATGGAAAGAACAACTGTGTATGTTGTTTTTCAGTAGAAAAGTTTTTAAATAAAAAAAATTCAGTTTTCAGGAGAAAAAAAAATACTTCTCATTTTTACTAACAGACACATTTCTGAATGCACTATGTCTTTGCACAACATTTTGCAGGAGGCATATGCTGCTGAAGATGATCTTGGGAAGCTGAAATGTGGGCATGGCTTTCACTTCAACTGCATTAAGAGGTGGCTCGAAGAGAAGAACAATTGCCCCATCTGCAAAAAAGCAGCCGTGGATGTTTGAGATCTCTAGTTTTGGCCATGGACAATTGTTTTCAGTCATTTGCAGACAAGATCTTCCTTTTACTACAGAACTGTTATCAATAACTAAAATAAGCGAGTTCATGAGATACCTCGGTGTTTCATGCTTTACTTTTGTTTTATGGTCTGGACCTCAAAAACATGGTAGAACACACTCTGGTTATTAGATTCTGCAGTATGGCATCCAAATTTCAAGCTTCTCATCTCCAATTCCATGAGCCTCATGTTAATGGATGCTGGAAGCAGGATTTTGAGACTTTTGCCGCTTATCAGGTTATAGATAGAGATATGGAACACAGCCATGGAGAATTCAGCATTTCATTGATTGATATGACTCCATTTAGACAATATTAAAGTTTACAGATACAGATAGTGGAAGAAAGAACGTTTTTATACTTAAATTTCTTTTTTGCTGTTATCTTTGGTTCTTCGCTCATATTATTTGGTGTTGCTTTACTGCATCCGTACCCCAAAGTTAATAATCTCCTATTCAAGATTTAAAGCACAAATACATGCTATTGACATAGAGAGGAGATTTTTTTACAGGAAGCAAACCTATTTAGCAAGATAAATTTTGGTATTAATTGTGTTCTTTTCATAAGCTCCAAATAGTAAAAGACTTATTAAACCCAAAAGGAATTTTAAAAAACTCAAAACCAATTCCCTTGTTCTAGAAAATACAAATATATATTTTTGTTAATAATTTTAATTACTATTGGATTGTAGACTTACATTATAAAAAATGGAAATAATACTAAAAATACCTTCTTTTTTTTTTTGAAATCTCAAAAAATAAAGAAAATTCAATTTTTTTTTGTCTATTTTAAATTTTTTGTTTGTTTTCATGCATATCAATAAATTCCAAAGGTTTTTCATGTGTATTTTTTAAGAAAAAAATGTATTTTTATCATGTTTAAAAATACAAATGGATATTGTAATTAGTTTATAATTATCAATTAGAATTGGGCCAACATATCATAAACCCCATTAAAATTATTATTTTTTATTAATACCTGGGGTATGAATTCTACAATGTAATGTATACTCCCGACATTAAATTAAATGAATTAATAAAAATAAACATTAAAAATTATAAATTAGTTGTAGACTTTACTATTTGAGGATATAAAATTACACTACAAAGTATATCCTTAGGCATTAAGGATATAAAATAGAAAATAAATGTGATGTTAAAGTTTACGTCCTAGAACGATTATGATTTAACCTAATAAGATATAAACTTTCCCACGAACAAAGATTTGCCTTAAACCTTGAATGAGACCAGCAAATAAAAGCATGACTTAAATTAACAATCGATATTCAGGAGGCAATTTTGTTGTGCGATGTTATATATGTCACGACCTTGACCTCAAAGTTTGAACCTAAAAAATCAAGAAAAAAAAGAAGAAAATTTCTTTAACCGCTAGAGCATACCCTTTGAGACTAACTATTTCAAATTTAACATTTTGAATATTTTTACAAGAAAATAATAATTTTTCAAATAAATGAATTGGTTATTTAATATTTTTCAAGAGGGTTTTAATAGTTGAAGCCAAATCTTTTTTTCAATAAACTCTTAGAGAAAAGGTATTTTAACCTGATTTGTGCATATATATAAGAAAATAATCCATATAATAATAGTCAAAATATTACCTTTGCATGAAAAAAATATCATATTCATAAGTTGGTCTAAGCGCGCTAAAAATTATTTGTTATCCATTTTGATTTACACCCTTTATAAATTTTCTTTTAATTTCAGTAATTGAAAAATTACTTATTTAGATTTACACCTCTTTTTAAATATTATTATGTTAATAAATCTATTAGAAAGCAAGTGAAAATCATGTGGTTCTTTTCTCCTGTTCTATACTCCTATTTAGGGTTTTTACTCCAGTTTCTTCTTCCTTTATTTGTCTATAATATTGTCTAATATTTTATATTTTATTTATAAATAATTTCGACTCTTTTTCTTTGTATACACATGATTTCTTATGTGCCTTTTAACATTTTTTTAAAATAATCCATAAATTACTTATTTAGGTCCTCAAGGAATGATATAATAGTAGAAAGCTTGCGATCTATACAGCAGATCTCGAATTCGAGTCAGAGTATGCATCCTTTATAAGAAATTAGGACAATCAAAATTTTACTCATTTACCTGAGGTTACAAAATAAACTTCTCATAAGTGGTTTTTCTTGGCATCTAAAAAAAATTAAAAAAAAATAGCAGAAAAGAGGTAGATGCTTCACCTGACTTCTTGATGTCTGGTTTCAGGACATATTTTAAGATTTGTTGATTTTCTTCATTGAGGTCATGTTAACCAGATACGTGTTGAATGTCAATGGTCAGAAGGCGTTGTCTATACTTTTTGAGTGTCAAAGACTCTAGAAAGAATTCAAAATAAAATAATAATATAGTAATTTCTTCCATCTTTCAGACCATGAATGTAAATATTTCTTTCAGTTGACTGGAAAGTAATTTTGCGTATTGGACCGTTTTATTTTCCCTGGATGACTTTGTATCATTTGAAAAGGGCCTTGAACGTGTCCAATGGGCTTTTAACCTATAATTGGAGGGATGTTTCCATTTTTCTTTTTATTACTTGAACCTTGACTGCTTTTTAATATATTGATTCCTTATCAAGTGCTAGAATTAAAGCTATATGAAAAATTATATGTTTTTCTTATTTTTTATTCATCAATAATATTATTAATAAAAGTGTATTATAATCCCTTATATAAAGAATTAATAAACTATAAACATAGAAAACAATATAAAAAAAGCTATTAAAAATAATTAAACATATTTTTTTCTAAAATAAGTTGGATTAAAAAAAATAGCATCCGTTACTCTAGGCTCATTTTATTATTTAACAAAAACTCTTTTTATTGTAAATCAAATTAATATCACATACATTTTGAAAACCCGGTTAACATTGCAAACATTTTTTTTATTATTTTTAAAGAGCTAAAAGGTGGCAATTTGTGAAAAGAATAATTAGAAAATTATCCTACTTTGTATTAAGAAATTTGAAATTGGTGGCCAGCTCCTAAAATTAGACATACTAATGGTAAAAATATTTTTTTTCTAAAAAAGAAACAATTTAAAAATAATTTAGTAACATAATAACATTAGGATCAAGAATGGAAAAAAATAAATAAAAGGCCAGGTGGTTTTTGGTCTTGGATCCTGAGAATCACTAACTAATATTATTATTATTGAAGAAAATGAGGACCATGTACACAGGACTCACAACGTATGTCGTCAGTACCAGGTAATGTTTATCTTTTTCCTATTTTATTTTTGAACGAATTTCCATTTCCACATGGCACAACAACAGACACCGCCGCTGGCCCTTCGTTTTTAACGGTCTCTCTCCCTCCCTCCCTCCCTCCCGTCCTCTCCACAGTCAAGTTCCCACTTGCATGCCTCTTCTCTTCCTTCACCCTCACGTCGTACCCTCTCTTTCTCTATTTCTTCCTCCCCCCTCTCTCTCTATATATACATATCTGTATGCGTAGCTGAATATATAAGCAGCAGAGCAAAAGGAAAGAAAGAAAAAATGGTTGAGAAGGTGATAGCGAAATGGAATTGTTCTGGTCGGGTTGTGGAGGGACCGACGAACCCGATGGTAACGCCACTTTTAACGGATCTTTATCAGTTTACAATGGCTTATGCTTATTGGAAAGCCAATAAACATCAAGAGCGAGCTGTGTGAGTAATTTGCTTTTCACGTTTTTTGAAAGGATTCTGCTTTTATTTATTTGGTTGTTGAGGGAACTGAGATTTTTTAGTTCGTTAATTCCATTCTCAATATTATACCATTTCTTTGTAGTGGTACTGGATTTGACAGGAGAACTAATACTTTGGATTACAATGCAATAGGAGTTTTGTTTTAAACATTAAAAAGCTTGGCTTAATTTCTTTCGAATTTTGATTTGGGGTTCTTTAATGTATTTGTTATCAGGTTTGATTTATATTTTCGGAAGAATCCGTTTGGTGGGGAGTACACAGTGTTTGCTGGTTTAGAAGAATGCATCAGGTTAATTGCTAATTTCAAGTTCACCGAGGATGAAATCTCTTTCATCCGGGAGATTCTTCCTGGTTCATGCGAGGTAAATGAGGCTTACTGGTTTATTAGATTATTATTTTCTTATATATGGTGTTGAGTAGAAGTTCAGTCACTGCTTCTCGTGGCTTTTAAATCTGAGAAGAAGAACTAATACATGATCTTGCAGGATGGATTCTTTGATTATCTTAGAGGATTGGACTGCTCTGAAGTCGAAGTGTATGCCATTGCAGAGGGTTCAGTAGTCTTCCCAAAGGTTCCTCTGCTAAGAATAGAAGGACCAATTGCTGTGAGTATACCTTCAAACTGGTTTCCCTCTCTTTTTTTGTTTACCGTTTACCATATACATTCTGTCTCTCAAGTGGACTTTAATAGATTAATGTTTTTGTAGGTGGCTCAATTGCTGGAAACCCCATTAGTGAATCTTGTCAATTTTGCATCATTAGTGGCAACAAATGCAGCTAGGCATCGATTTGTTGCTGGAAAATCTAAACAACTTCTCGAGTTTGGCCTTCGACGGGCTCAGGTTACTGACTGTATTTTGATTCTTTTTATATTTTAATGCTGGTTTGAGTTATCTTTATGAGAAAACTCATTATTTTATTCTTAGGGACCTGATGGTGGGATATCGGCGTCAAAATATTGCTACCTTGGGGGGTTTGATGCAACAAGGTAATTTCTAAACACTTCAGTTGCTGAATTTTGTATCGTGCAACGATTCATCTCTTATAATTGAATTCTCGGAGTGGTTTGTACTTTTCCTAATATGCCTTCCAATCATTTAACAATGATTTAGTATATTCATCAACTTACCATGTTAAGATTCTCTTTAACAGTAATCCAAATAAAATCTTTAAATAGCAAGTATTAGAGAGTAAATAACTCAGATACGATTGTCAATTACACGAAATTTTAGTTTATAGTTCAATTTTCAGCTTTGAATTTCTTCGAAATCAGTTGACCTGTGCATTGGCTAAGGTGATTCAAGATTGGTTTGGATGGACATAGGTCAATGGTTCTGATCCTGCCTTCTGGAGGGACCTAAAACTGATACAGGGAGCTTCTTCAAAGCTGAGAAAACTATCTTGATTTACAAGATCATTGTACCTAATTGTTCCTTCAGGAAAGGGAACAAAAACTGAGACAAGGACCTTCTTCAAAGCTGAGAAAAACATCTCGGTTGCTAGGTACATGAATTTGATCTGCAAAGAGAATATACACCTCCTGTCCAAAAGAAATGTTTTAGTTTCACCTATGCTTGCTGGCACATGGTTCCCAGACTGGCTAAAGGGAGGTCTAAACTGTGCTTGTTCCTAAATTAGGGTAGGATGGCTTTTATAGCATTCCGGTGCTGGAACAATTATGTTTCTGAATATTGAGTGAATGAGATATGGTAGGAGATATTTCAAGTATTCATTCTTATCCCCTGCCACCCCAACCCTTAACTGATTTGACAGAGTTAAATTTATAAGAATACAGTAGACCTTTGTAATGAGCAACCAAATGATATTTTGGTTTCTTTTATGAAACGTGGATTAAAAAGAAATTGAATGCAAAAATCACAGTTCTTTCTATGTTACTGGCTGTTGTTCGACATATTAACTTGTATTTGCCTACTTATGCCTTCTTTTTTCACAGCAATGTTGCAGCCGGAAAGTTATTTGGACAGTTCTTTCTATGTTACTGGCTGTTGTTCGACATATTAACTTGTATTTGCCTACTTATGCCTTCTTTTTTCACAGCAATGTTGCAGCCGGAAAGTTATTTGGGATACCTCTTCGTGGGACTCATTCCCATGCATTTGTCAGCTCATATATGGTTGGTAATCTCAAAAAGCATTATAATACATCCATCTTTGTTGCTGCGATGGGAAATTTCAGAGCACAATAATGAAGATGATCCATGTGCTCTTCATATATGGGAATTGCAATTCTGTTTTTAAATGCATCATTATAAACTGATATAGTGGTCAGTTTTGTGCTATCGCGAATGTTAGTTCATATGATAAATTTTCTCTTTTTGGCATCGCTCTCTCTCAAATTATAAACTGATATAGTGGTCATTTCTGTGCTATCGCGAATGTTAGTTCATATGATAAATTTTCTCTTTTTGGCATTGCTCTCTCTCAAATTATAAACTGATATAGTGATCATTTTTGTGCTATCACGAATTTTAGTTCATATGATAAATTTTCTCTTTTTAGCATTGTTCTCTCTCAAATTACAGGCCTGTTTTTTTTTTCCTGTGATATTTTATAAATTTGTCATCACATGTTAGTGCCACTGTTTACACATTCATGCAATGTACCTTCAACAATAGTATTTCCTAGCTTTAGGTATAGTTAGTCCTTCATTTAAATTATCCATTGGTTTGCAGAGCCCTGATGAGATCATAGACAAGTCACTTCAAAGTGCTGATGGATCAAGTAGTTGCGAGGACTTTGTCATCTTAGTTCAGACATGGATAAATAAATTTCAGGTTCTCTTTATTGTCCCTCTGCATTCATTTTGATTATTCATCAAAAGCTTCTCGTCCTATGTTCATCTTTAGCTAGAGATGACTAAATTAACCTACTGCCTTTCTTGAAAATGTTTAATAACATAAATTACGGCAGTTATTTTTTTTATTTCATCTTATTGGAGATAACTAGTTGTGCAACTTATGGATCCATGTGTTGCATGGGTTAGAAAAACAGGAGAAGTAAAAATTAAAGTTTTTTTTTATTTGTTGACGAAAATTCCATAGGTGCGGGCGGGGTTTATAATCAAGAATGCCTAGTTGGCGTGCTTAAGATCCTAGTTTGATTTATCTATGAAAGCGCCAGAGAACTATTGATGATAATGCACAGCATATGGGATTCCTTGAAATATAATTTAGCTGCTGGCCATGACATGAGACTTTTATGTAGTTTTGAAGATCTTACAATGCAGAAAATATCATGGTCTTCTTGCCAAAAAAAAGGGATCAAGGGTCTAATTTCAGTTCCAAAAAAATAAAAATTCCTTTTTATACAAGCAGCTTATGTTTGTGCATTGCATGCTAGTTCTTTCATCTTAAACAACTTTTATATTATCATTAAAGTGCAACCTCTCTCGTTTTTGTGTTGGGATTTTTAATGTAAGAGTTAAAAGTAATTTTCCCGAAGTCCTAACTCTGAATCCTGGAAAGATTTTTCTTTCCCTTACATGAATTTTAGGTCCGGAAAGGGGAATTTTTATTTGGGCCTTGTGAAATTAATAGTTTATTTGAATACATTGTTGATTACTTCCATAGAAACCATGTAAAGCCTTTTTGATATCTAATATATAAGATTCAATATTTTAGGAGCTTGATGGTTAATAGCAGGTACCATCTCACAGAGAATGTCTAATGCTGTAAGCCATTTTGATAACTACTATTGATTGAGATGTTTTCTTACTTCCACGACAGCTAGTTAGTGTGAACAGTGTCTTGATCGTACAATTCATACTTTATTTGTTTATTCTGCTCCCCTTTCATTTTTTTTTCTTTCTGTACTTCTGATTTGATTAATATGGTTTATGCTATGCAGTTGTCAAATTCCTTACGAGGTATTTTTGGTGAGACCAACCAAAGTGAGCTAGCAGCTTTCACCTCCTATGCCTTGGCATTCCCTATAAGCTTTTTAGCTCTTGTGGACACATATGACGTGAGTGTAGTTTTTGCTTCTTGGTTGATGTGTTACAATTCGTTGGAATAGACCTAATAACTGTTTCCTGGATAAGATTTTTTATTTTATTTGTCAAGATATGACATGTAGCTAGCTGATAATGTGCTTTTCTTTAGATTATCACTATGAAAAGTAAGTTCTTACATACAATCTTGGGTGCTCAAGGTGATCCCTCACGAAAACCTGTGTTTGCATGTTTAGCACCAAACATTGTAAAGAACAAGCCAAATTCAACAATTGTTTGATCAAAATTCAGTAACCTCTTAATGCTATTCTAATTTGCAAGTGCAGTTTATGAAGTTGATCTTCTCAAAATGCTCATGCATTCAGGCCACTCCATACCATGAGATTTTCAAAAACCATATTCTTTTGAATGAATTGATACATGTACTCTCATGCAGAGGTGCAATTACTAGTATCATGAAGCTCTAATCACTCAACCTATAGGCAAAATATCTGCAAAATTTAATTATATGCTGTCTTTACTTTCAGCTGCATGCTGCACTTTGTTTTTTTAATGTAAACAACTGATCTTCTCAAAATGCTGATTTCTATATCTTGCATCATCAAGCACGTGGAATTTCAAACAAGTAGACATTAACTTTTCCATTATGAAATGGTGCTGGTGCTCTTATAACATTTCCATGACCATACTTTAGTATTAATGGATTATATTTGCAAAGGTTAATTATATGTTGCATCTTCTGTTTGCTGCTTGCCAAACCTTGTCTTGTTAATTAAGCCAGGTGGCTACTTCAATCAATTATCACTTTAGAGCAGTTAACATTGCATTTATCTGTTCCGTCTCTTTACCAGGTAATGAGGAGTGGGATCCCGAACTTTTGTGCAGTTGCTCTAGCACTTAATGATCTTGGGTAAGTCAAAAAGATTTATGAGTGTGATGGCATTTTTCCTGAGCAAAATTCCTTTTTTAATCATCATGGGAATTAAAACATACGATATTTTTTATTTTTTTTAACTTCTCACTCCTTGTCATCCTGTTTGGGTAACATTATCACTCTCAGAGGCTTTATGCCAACATTACTCTATTAAAACTATTGGTAGGCATGCCAGCACCACGATTGCATATTCTGAAACTGTGACACTGCCTCTACCTTGGCCAATGCTTTCATTTTCACCAATCAAGCATTTTCCCTGGTGGCCTATTTTTTCCTTCAACTTTGGCTTCAACCGAATATTCCTGTCCTGTAGTTCAGATTTCAACCAGATATTTGCAATATCCAGTTGAACAATTTGTTACGTTTCAGAAGCCATATGCAACATTTTCCAAAGCCTGTTGCGATGGTTTCTCAAAGCCATTTTTCATGATTGACATTCAACAGCAATGCCCTTATTTTAAATCAAAGGCGTTGATATCCTTCGACTTCAACCACTGTCCCATTAGTTTGTGATTCAATTGTCTGTATTTTATTTGCATAGCAACCTGAAGACTTGTCCTCTTTATTATTTTTCAACTTTGACCTTTAAATAGTTCTCGATTACACAAGTGATTTTAGATGGCTAACTTTGCAGATATAAAGCGGTAGGCATTAGATTAGATTCTGGTGATCTAGCATATTTGTCTTGTGAGGCGCGGAAGTTCTTTAGCGCCGTTGAGAAAGAATTTGGAGTTCCTGGTTTTGGAAAGACAGGCATTACTGCTAGTAATGACCTCAATGAGGAAACCTTAGATGCTCTAAATAAACAGGTATTCATTCTGTAACGACACTGCTCTGGTTCTCTGTGCAAATTACATACATTTCTTATTTTGGAGCTCGCTGAAGGCATTAATCATCTATTAGTTATTCTATTGGAGCATGTTTTAGAATGGTTTCACATGAAAATTCTCTGGCTTTGTGTGTTTGCTCCTTGCATGATCAGATAAGTGTAACACGCTGCTGTGCAATGAGGGATTTTTTTTTTTAAATATCTGGATTCTGAGCTGTCGCACTTAGCTGCATGCTGTGAAAAGATATCTCTTAATTTTACTAAGTCTTGGTCTGTTGATACATTTAACGGATAATTCAGTAAGTGAAGCAATACAGTTAAAAAAAATACAGAAAGGGAAACAAAAGGTCTGTGCTTAAGCTGTTACACCATAAATTTAGATCTTTGTTCATAATACTGTTACTTAACTATAAACAAACTTTAAAAGCTACATGATGTGTGGATAAATTTCTTAATCCTTTACCTACTGCTTCCCTGCTAAGTATTTATATGTTTTTGTCTGATATGCCTTCAGCATTCCTTTGGCATCCACTTCTACTACTTTTCTCCATGTGGGAAATTTTAAACACAGAAATTATGAATTTTGTATTCTGTTAGATTTGACAATTATTTAGCTGAAGAACATTTTGGTCAAACATTGAGTGCCAAAATTGTTGCTGATCTGCTTGTCTCAAATGTGTTGCAGCAGCATGAATAACATTTCCATTGTAAAGCAACAAACAGTCGCCAAATATCATGCCCTTACTAATAATTTATGTTGCTTATCTGCCTCAGTATGTTAAAGAATGTATCCCTCAGTATGTAAATGCTAGACATGCATTTTGTGCGACCTAAATCTAATTGATATAGCTTTTTTTGACTGCTCAGGGTCATGAAGTAGATTCATATGGAATAGGAACCTATCTAGTAACTTGCTATGCTCAAGCCGCTTTGGGTTGTGTATTCAAGCTTGTTGAAATAAACAATCAGCCTCGCATCAAACTTTCTGAAGATGTTTCAAAGGTTTGATCTTAGTCGAAGAAACTTTTATTACTTTTTATAGAACCACTGATTTTTCTCCCCCTCGTTATTTTACTAGGTTTCTATACCATGCAAGAAACGGTCTTATAGATTGTATGGAAGAGAAGGGTACCCGCTGGTGGACATAATGACGGGGGGAAATGAACCATCTCCAAAGGTAGTCCATCAATTAATGATTTTATCAGTAAAGTTCTTCACATGCTCAAATCTTTGCTATTTATCAATGGATTTCTTGGTGAGGTGCTCCATGTGCTCTATTCTTTGATGTTTTACCTCTACCAAGTATTATCATTATGAAAGATTTTTAAATGGAGAACGAAATTTTGAGAGCAAAACATATGTAAGATATAATGGACTTCAGAGTCTGGTAAGATCTCAGTTATTGATTCATACAATGGTTTTACTAGTTCGGTCGTAAGAGCTCACTGTCAACATCAAAAGTCACCAACTTTTTTATCTAATGTACATTCCACCCCCCCCCCCCCCCCCCCACCCCCCCCCGTTTAACCCATGATTGAGCTGCCCGTCTGATGGAATCAACGCACTGTGGTGATTAGTTGAAGGGAAAAACATAATATCTTCCTTCTCTAAACTTTCAGGTGGGAGAACGGATACTGTGTCGCCATCCTTTTAATGAATCCAAGAGAGCGTATGTGGTTCCACAGAAGGTTGAGGAGCTTCTAAAGTGTTATTGGCCTGGCAGCTCAGGTGGGGGTTTCTGTGAACTAAAATATTTTGTATATGAAATCACAATTGAACATGTTGTTTTGAGGATCTGCTTCTTCACAAATGCTTGCACTTACAGGATATAACTATTTCTACATACAGTTTCCCGAATTTTCGCAATCATTTGATCTGTAGTTAAGATAAAATTTGAGGACTTAGGATTGTATCAAACCCAAAATAATATTGTTTGTCCACAGACCACACAGGCTGAGCTTACTTCATCAATAGCAATGTCTAAAATGAGTTTTTTGTTTCTTGAAGATGAACCAAGAGAAGATTTACCTCCTCTCAAGGACATTAGAGATCGCTGTATCAAGCAGCTTGAGCGAATGCGTCCTGATCATATGAGGAGGCTTAACCCAACACCGTACAAGGTGATGTTTCTACCTGTCGTGAATATCTTCTTCTGTAATTTTAGATTACGAAAATGTTGAACTCCAATGCTTGGCAGGTGAGTGTAAGCGCAAAACTGTATGATTTCATCCATTTCCTATGGCTCAATGAGGCTCCTGTCGGGGAGTTGCAGTGAGGATGGGTCGCCAAATACGTTGCATGGAGCACTGGACAAAAATCCAGGCCAAGTAATGATTCCAACAGAATTGGAGGAGCTTCATTTAACACTCAACATAAAGATGATTCACTTTTCATTAAGATGTATTTTGGACTTAATAAACAGATGTTTTTCCCTATTTATTAATAAAGTGACTGCCTGTTTTCCTTCTGTCCAAGCAGTGTGTTCTTTCTATTCCCACCTTGCCTTGCCTTAAAATATTTCTGGTCAGAATGCACTCGGAAGACACTTAGTAAACCTAGGATGGAGACACTGTGTCTGTTTTTCATGTAATTGAAATTGTTTTTCAAAATATTTTTCGTTTAGAAATGCATCAAAAAGATATTTTTTTTATTTTTTAAAAATTATTTTTAACATTATCATATCAAAATAATCTAAAAACACAAAAAAAAAAATTCAATAAAAAAATTTCATTTTTTTTCTAAAGCATTTTTGAAATGCAGTCCCAAACACCTCCTATGAGTAATTATTATTATAAGAATATTTGATTTTAAATGGCCATTTCTCTCTGGAATTTTAAGCTACCATCATCTCAAGATGGGTAGTCTTTTAATTTATAGAGGTGCAAAAGTTTGGACATAATCTCATATTGTAAAGTCTCAGTCTTTGGTTCTTCTGTTTTTGTAAATTTGGATGTGTTTCTATTACAACTCAAATGACAAAAATAAAAGAATAAAAGAAAGTTAACATTTAGGAACAAGAAGTTATTTTTCCCAAGCCCTATATATTCTTATTTAGTTTTGTTACTATTAAAATAATTACTTGAAATAATTTTAATGATTTAAATTGTAGATTAAAAATGTATTTACTAAGTTAAACTCTGTTCTCTTATTTATATATTATATTATTATTTGACATGGACATGTTTTTTTTAATCTACATCATGGTTTTTTAACACAAATTTAAAGCAAATAAAATAGCAACTCATAAGAGTTCAAATTATTCAGATTTTGAAGAAAAATGTATTTTTCTAGACAAAACTCTCTTCTTTTATCCTTTTTTTTTAGTTGAACAATACTTTTTTTATTGAAAAATGGATTCTTCATATAAGAAATTATAGTGATCGGTTAAACAATTTTCTAACTAAGAAAGAAAAATAATGTCTTGGTTACTCCTTATGCAAACTATATATATACACGAAGTGAGTTTCATCTATAATTATTTATAAAACAATTGTTGATATTACCGAAGAAATCTTTAAAATTATTTGATTAATTTCTCAATAATTCCTATGGTACAATCTAATTTTTTTTTTTAAATATCATTTAACTCATTTTGTTTAGAGAAACTTATTATAAAATTAAATGGATAAAAATGATGGGTCATCTAAAACATATTGGGTATGTCTAAGCCTAGAAAGATGGGTCCATGTGCCTGATCTAAAATAAAAAGTCTAGGATAACACATTTTGTTTTACTTTTATAATGGATGAATATATATTTTTTGTTTTATATATTCTTAAAAAATAAAATGGATAAGACATTGTTCATCAAAGCAGATAACATATCACTAATTAGTTCATTTTCTAATTAGCAAAAAAGCAAAGTTCAAGTTTTGCGACCTCTAAAACTCAATTGTTTAAAGGGATAGACTACTACTATTAAACTCCTTTTTCTAAGGTATATATTTTGACTCCAAGATAGGCTTTTTTGTGTGGTTGAAATATGGTTAGCTAAAATCTCTTTACTCTCCTTTTTTTTTGGCATCTTTCTCTCTCATATCTCAAAATAAAATAATTGAAATATGATAAAAATAAAGTTTGAGAATAAAAATTTAAGAACAAAAAACTTTATGGACCAAAGTGAAAATTAAAAACTAGAGTGAGAATTTCCAAGAAATGTTCTCTTACAGTACAATCTAATCTCCAGTGCCTCTAAATATTAGGGAATAGTAAATTGTTAAACTCTTTTAGTATATTTATTATTATAATTATAATACTTAATGTGTAAAGAACGAAAAGGAAATTATCAATCTTTTAAATTATCAAAACGTATAATACATCTTCTATTGACAATTAAATATGTAAAATATCAAATAAAAGAAACATTAATTTAAAAGTTGTTATAAATCAATTTGATAACTCAATTAAATATAATAAAACTTAGCTACAATTTATTAAATCTTATTGCTTTTACTTTAGTCTTTCACTTTACCATATTGTTGTATATACTTAGTTATTATGTGTGATTTATGTTATTAAGTCTAATCTTTTTTTATATTGTCTCATGTTATGCTATAAACTCATTCTTGAGGACTTTAGTGATTTTGATGAAAAAGATGTTCAAGAAGATAGACTTAACACAATAAGTCCAAATGAGTCTAAAAAGTAGGTCGATGAAGAGTCCAATAATTTGGTGTTAGTTATAAGAGAAGTTTTAGGAGACTCTCTAGCAAAACCGTCTAAAAAGATAAGCATAGTATTATAAGACTTTTTAGATAGTTGTCCATATGATCCACTAATACCTTATAATCATTTACCGCATAAACGATAAGAGAAAGATGAAGAAATCTTAATTTACTTGGTCATGTCCAAAACATATCAATTTAGGTTTTGAATAATGTTTGTCTCATTTTATATTCTCAATCATATAGTGTTCATAGTTACAAACCTAAAAAACTTATAGATCTTTTTCTCATGTCTCATCCCACTAAGATGTCCAAGTCACTTGAGTATGTATATAGAGTTCATATTTTCATACTGAGATTATAAAAAAAAAACTCAAGAAAGTAATGAACAATATAAATTTTGAGTTGATTTACATACCATCATAACACACTTGATGTTAGAGATTATTTTATGACACATATTAGACCTGGATAATATCCTTTAAAAATCATCCATAAATTACAAGTGGTATTAGACTATTCAAAGTATTGCAAATTATTGAATCAGATAGTAATGTCATTAAACTATCATCAAACTTTGATAATAACTTTACTTTTAACATGAAAAACCTTATTATATATATATAACACAACAACATATCTCTAATAATCCCTTTTCAAGCTAGTATCTCATTATCCTTATCATTAGAACAAAATGAATATATTAATGCTACTTTAAATGCACAAGTTATTTTCATCAAGGATAATGAGACTCAGCAAATATCAGTTCATGAGTTGGGTGCAAGATTTAGGCTTTACTTGTATTATCATATAGACATCATAGAAGCTTGATCATGATCTTTAAAAGTATTATTGTAACCATTTTGAATTTCATTCAATAAGGTCAATTTTCTCTAATCACTTTGTGGAGACACTGGATCCAAAATAAAAAGTTACATATGAGCATCATCATCAATGGAGGATAGCCTAGCCTGAAGCTCTTCATGTGGGAGACACATCCAAACCCAAGTTATTGAGTTTTATTATTGGACTTTAAGTCATGCTCTTTAACTGGTATTTAATTAGCTAGTGGATGTTCATACTCCATTAACTTTTTTTTTTTTTTAATTATATGTATAATTTAAAAAATTTAAATTATACTTCAAATTGATTACGAGTAATAAATCATATTAAAAATACAAAGTAAAAAATCATCAATGTCAATTTTATTTTATTTTATTTTATTTTGTTTTTTTAAAAATAATGTTGCGTTTAATCCCCCTAAATCCCAAATCTAATATTATTATTTTTAATAATATTTAAATCATTTTAGAATTAAAAAATCAATTTGTCCATAATAAATATAATAATAATAATAATAAATCCTATAAAAAAATTATTTAACTCCTAATAACTCGTTAAATAATCTTATCTAAAACAAAACAATCATTTCAATTTTTCTATACGCAACAATTGATTGATTAATTTAATAACTCCTATTTTTTATAAATTGATTGATTTAATAACTTAGGACTACAACTCTGTATTTATACATAATACAAGGAATCGACAAAGATGATGGTTTGCCATTGAAGAATTGGCACATATTTCCATACAGCAGAAAGCAATGCTGACTTATTTAGGAGTGTAAATGAAATTATTTTTAAAAGTATTTGTTTTATTTAGAATTACATTAAAATAATAGTTTTTTTAAATTTTAAAAATTATTTTTGATATTTTAATCAGCACATAAAAATAATTTTAAAAAACTAAAAAAAAAATTTATAATAAAAAAAATTCAAAAACACTAAGAGACATGCATGGCCTTAACTTATAGCCGATATTTACATTGGTTGGCAAATTATACAGTGACTGCAAGGTCATTCAACTGCACCCACCCATAAGCACATCTGTCCCTGAGCTTTCTAACTGTTGAAAGTGCTAAATCAACCACCGGCCGAATTTTGATCAACTCCTTCTCTAGCTGTATTCGAGTCCCTGCGTCCGCCTGCAACTAAATTAACCATGAACGTCAAGCTTAAACCAGCACCACACCACAGCATGGCAACTAAATTAACCATGAAACGTCAAGCTTAAACCAGTACCACAGCATGGCAACTAATAAATAAAGAAACCAACCTTTTCAAAGCAGCGAACGGTGTCGAGCAAGTGACAGAAATACGAGAGTTGCTTGTACAAATCTGCTTCCGTATACTAGTGAAAAAGAAACAAATTTCTCAGTAACCAGGTACAGTCAATGGAATAAATTCTTTGAAGTTGAGTATGCGGTGCAAACCTTTCTCACTAGACGCCCATTGCAGCGTGGATAGTTTGGACAAACTGTTCCCCTCTCAGAATCACCAACCATCCTCAGGTTGAGACCCCTCGTGGTATGCTTGCAAGTTTCATCATCACACTGAAAGCAGAGTACATTTTATTATTATTATTATCAGGGTCCATTTATGTTGTTGATCCTGTATTCCTTATAATAATGTGCGGCAAGTAGATTACCATCATGACGCCTTTATAGTAGGTGGAAACAAACCCCTCTGCTTGCCTTTTGACCTGAAATAGAAAGGGTCACACTCACCACTCTTAACTCGGAACTCAAAAGAGTAAAGTGTTCAATAAATAAAAATAATAAATCGTTCGTGGACCATCTCCATAACACACTCCAGAAACATCTTTAAATGTCTTGACAGTGAACCATGTAATATTTGTTTCTCCTAGTGTAGAAGAATATTAAGAGGTTTAATGATATGAAAGCAATTCAATAGAACCTGATTGGCCATCATCGCAGGAGATATTCTGCCCAATTCACCTTCCTCTGGGCATTTAGGGCAACGCAATCTATGCCAGAAATTGGATATAGATCCTTCGATTTGTGGGTTTTTTGATTTCTCAAGAATTGACGTACAAATGGAACTGAAGACAGCAGGGCAGTGAAAAGTACCAGAGCAGCTGGGACATGACAAGATTAGCGGCTCACAGCTCTGATATCTGCAATTCAATTCAAGGAAAACAAAATGGAGCAAAAAGAAACCAGAAGTGAATTCATATTACAGTTTCAAATACAATTGCATTTTTACTGGAAATGGTGCCTTGACACCAATAACAAAAGCTTAGCAATTGAAATTAAATTTAGGCACAGAAGATATTTGAAAGCATTGGACCATAATGGCATTGCTAGACATAACAATTACCTTTCCTCATCATCAGCAGCAAACAGGAGTGAGCTAGAAGGGACAGATTCAATTGATTTACTATGGAACTGTAAAAACAATTAATCATGGGTTAAGTGCCGCATACAAATTGGAAAATATCATAACTCGAGTCTGGCTAGGAAGAATACCTTTGATGAGTCAAGCCCCAAGCAATCAGCCAAACGCTCTGGGCTTGTACCCTGGATTGAAGCACATAAACGTGATACCACGGGATGAATTTGCTGTGACAAGTAGTACTCAATGTCAATAATCCATTTCCCATCATCACATTTCAATTCATCAGGATGTCTTGCACGCTGGGCTATCCCTGTTAAACTTGCTGCAGAAGCACCCTGCTCGATCGGAAAAAAAGGGCAGAAAATAAAACAGTGAACAAGGTTACATTTTAAATGCAGGCTTGGAATGTTATACCCCAATTACATCATTCAATACCTGCTCACAGCAAATTATATATGGTACTGTATCACCAGCAGAGCGACCAGCTGTATAACCACTTTGCTTCAACCTTAGTGCTACCTGGAAAATGGATTAGTCAAATGGTAAGAATAGATTAGTCAAATGGTACAAACCACGAAAATATGGTTAAGGACCCATTAAAGAACACTTCAAAAAAGTTCTTCAGACTCACTAGAACATGGGGTTGATTTTTGGCATCAGGATAGGCTTCAGGTGGTTTAGTCAATGTCTTTGTGATGACATATTTCTCAAGGGCTACTTGTCCATTCCTCATATCTTCCTGAACCTGTTAAAATCACAAAACTGAACAATAAGACTCCAAATAGAAAGGCAAGTTTAAAGCACAGCCATCAGTCAATGGAAACTCTAGTTTTCCAAAGAAGTTGAGATTTTAACACCTTTCTCTACCAGGATCCATAACCCCTTCGACTGCCTTTTATTTGTTCAACAATAACTATATTGAAATGGCCATATCTATTTTACCATTTTCCTGATAATTAGCCTTTTCTTTTTTTTCTTTTTAAGAAAAAGAAAGGAATACTAACAATAATTCAACATTACCTTCATGAGGGAGTTATGTATTGATTCAACTACATCCTCGCATGACCTGTGAGCACAAGAGCCAAAGGTGTGACAGGGTAAATGGGAACTCCATTCACTTTCATTGAATTCCAGCCAAGTACAAAGTCAAAATGACTTTTTTATATAAAAAAGACAGTATAGCATACCCTCCAGACAAAATTTGAGCCAGGCAGAAATCTCCCAATTCCTTTGATAGCAAGCTCCAGTCACGACGAACCATGTCAAGACCTTTACGTTCAATAACCTGCAGTGAAAAGTTATTACACTGATCTTACTCAAGACAACAGTAACTGAAATGGCAAAAAAAAATATTTATTTTTACAACAAATTACCTCATATGGTGTCCCATCCTTGAATTGCACCTTAACAGCTGCATATTTCTTCTTCTTTAGAAGAAGCATTCTTTTGTACAAGCCATCAAGATCTATTTCTAGACACCTGTACTTCTTGTTAACCTAGATACAGTTAAACGAAGTGACATCCCATGTAGAGCATGAAAAGAGGAGGAATATAATAATAGCAACATGACAATGAAAAAAACAACGAAGATTTCATTTGGTTTAAGTAAAGTGCATACTGGCAAGTTGGAGTTAAAACATTAAATATGGAACTTTGTAGATGCCCAGGTCTTCTGGATTTTGGATTTTTCAAAAAGTGCAGTAACTGTATCCCACTGTTATCTATTCATTAGGAATATGATAAGGTCAGTCATTTAGACACTTCATTGCATTTGCATTTTTTAGCATGGGATGCTGATAGGTCTCCATATATCTGTTTTTGCACCATACGGTACATAGAATTTTTCCAACAAGAACAAAGTACATGACCATAATTTTACCTCCTGAATGACTTTCCCTGCAATAGCTTTTGCTTTCGGAATATCATCTAGTCCACTATAAATCATAATTGAATCTGTATCACCATAGATAACCTGCAATTCAAAGTAAAAGGCACTCTTCAAGAGCTAACCACAGTGCTAGTCATGTGAATTTATGAACACAAATGCTAGAAGATGTTGACAGCAATTTTGGTACCTCAACGCATAAGGTCTTACCTCCAAGTTCAAATTATTCTGAACAAGATCAACAGTACTTTGTAAAATCTCCCTTCCCTAAATATCAGTCACTTGACTTGGTTAATACATCAGTTTTCGCTTGAGAGCAAGAAATTTAATTTCAGAAAAAGCAATGTTTGTCTTACTTGTAGAGTTATTAGTTCTGCAAGTGGCTTTGCATAGAATCTTGAATTGGAAAACCCAAGACATCCATACATACTGCATGACCAGCCATGTCAGAATGTATAAGAATAATAAAAAAAAAGTAGGAATTATGTAATGAACTTCAGTGACATTGATTGAGAAAAAAAACCAAAATCTAGATGGCAAGAAAATAAATATAAACCTATTTGCGGTGAGCTTTAGTGCTTGTTGCTGAATATCAAGCTGCTGGACTTTGAGACCAGATGCATTCTTCATCCATGACTTAACCATTCTTCTTCTCTCAACTAAATTTTTCAGCAACTGTCAAAGAACATGTAAAATAAATTTCTGGAAACCACTTCAGCTCAAAACAATGGAAAGAGAATGGTACACAAAGTTCCATATTTGAAAACAGAAACCTCAGATGCAATGCATTGAAGCGCATAAATGTGAATGATGAGGATACATAGAATGCACTGTCTGACAATAATATTTTACTGATTAAGCTGACAAGCAATGAGGTGATCATACCTCGGGCAGAACTCCAGTTGTTTTACTGGAAGGTAAACGAGGAACCAATCCATCCGTAGACCTTTCAACTGTTGTGAAGCAGATATTGTATTCCTGTAAAATGAATTAAGTATTAGTGCCATGAAAGTAGTTGATCAATGAGATAATCAAGCAAGAGAGAGGGTGAGGAGGGAAAAAGACATCAACCTGAATAATTGAGGGGTAAAGACTATTGAAATCCAGAAGCAATACATATTTGTCATATAAACCTTTTTTAGGCTCCAAAACCAATCCACCTGCATAGGCAGGACCTTTTTTTCTTTTCCCATGATCACTCTGTTGATTGCCATTTTCAAAATTGGCAGCATCAGTGTCCAACTCATCAGCATTTCTATCCTCAATTCCATTATTCATTCTCCTCTTTGTCATTTTTGCTTCCTTTACATGAAAAGTCATCTTGTCTGGGACAATATATTTCTTTGCATGGAATGCATGCAATAGAAGATACTCTACTCTTTGTGCCCTGGCACCCTGGAAAAACATATATTAGAAGTTTTTATACATTCAGAATGATGGTTTGGACACATTTTGCAGAAATAAACCGTAAAAAGGGGAAAACCAATTCTGCAAGAACTCACTTGAAGAGTTTTCCCCCAGAGATTTCCACTGATATTGGTCAGCTGGCGTGTGAGAGGAAGGACGCTCAGATGAAACATGAGTTCCATAGATAACCATGCATCTGTCTCGCCATATTCAACCTGCACACATTACTGACACCATGAGAACCATAATAGGCCAGAAAAGAGGGAACCAGTTGTAGCACGTAAAGCTGATCACAGACATCACACATTACTTTTATGGGCGTAAAGATGCCGTGAGTGACAAGTGAAAACAATTTATCTAAGTAAGCTAGTTTAGGCTGTCAGTTGGCTAGTAAAATCACCATAACCAGGGTATATATGACATACAATGTTAAAATTAATTGCAAACCTTATTACAATGTTGCAAATTATATGTCTGAACCCTATGAGTAGTTAATATTAGAACAAGTTAGTCATGCCACAATTTTCACAACCATGAATTGTTTGTTGTCACATAACACACCGAATTATCAAGAAAGATGTGCACTTCTATATGAATACAAAAAACCATACTAATTTAACCACAATGAAAATCGTTTACCAGGATTAGAAAAGTTCAAACTCTAATTTCTACAAGGAATACATTACCTTGCATGATAATTCTGGTCAGGTAACTGAAGTTAAAATCAGAACTTACTAGTTCAATAAGGGACTTTGATGTCTGGAACATTGTGGGAATATCATGCGGTGCAATCTCCTTGCGGTCTTTGTTCAGCCGAGTCTTAGCAAGTTGCGTCAAGGAATAACTAACCTGGATGAATTGAAGCTAAACTGTGAGAAACTGAATTTTTTTCTCCAGCATTAAATGCATGATGTGATGCACCGGGTGTCCACAATACCTCTTTTAATAAATCACGGGAAGCCAAATATGTATCGCATAAGAGCCGACCAGCAATGCAAGACATGATCCCTGGACTCGCTCCAGAGCCAAAAATGGTATTTCCTTTTGTAAGTTTAGGCATCACAGAACGCTTGAGACGTCCTATTTTGGACCATGTGCTACTTGGCACCCTACAAGCCTACATAAAAAAGAACACAAATTTAACAAGAGCTTGACCTTATATAATCTTTCTGTTAGGAAGCATCACAAAAATAACCCCACCTGTGACCTATGGAGGAGAACATCCAGGTCAAAACCAGATATATTATGTCCAACAAGAAAATCATTGTCTAATTTGTGTAATGCAATCATCAGACGATTTAACAGAGCTCTTTCACTGCAAGATGTAAAAAAACAACTAAAATTACAGGTGCCAGAAATATGATTAGAAAGAAACAAACAAACAAAATCAAATTGAAAACAGGATACAAAAGAAAACTTACCTGCTTTCAACCGCTAAGACATTTGATCCAGCCATTGTGTTTCTGTCTGTAACCTCTTTGGAAAATCCCATTGGGAATATCCCTCCATCAAGCTTGCGAACAACAGTAAAATGGCTCAGCATGCCAGGTTTCTTCCACTCGCAGGCCAACATGGGAGTGTCAATCTGAAAAGTCAAACAGTAGAAGTAGTAGCTTATAAGGTAATGCGCACAAACTTGAATGGCATAAAATGGGATCCCGGATTAGAGCAAGAAGCCTACATGGTAATAATGCCAAAACTCCAAAAGTGGAGCATATTTATGTAAATTCATTGACGTCAAGCTGATCTAAATATTTCCCTCCTAACCAAGGTCACATTAAAAGTGAACTACAAACCCTTTAGTAGTGCCATACCAACAAATTCAGGAAGAAAATTGTGGATAACATCCAACAAAACATAATAGCTTAAGAAGTTAGGACTCCAAGGCACAAAGTGAACATTTTTTGTTTGTATTGTATAATTACAACAGCATAACCTACATCTAACTCTACCAGTAAATAAATTATGATGCCTTTTCCAAGTGTTTTTTACTCAAATTGACATGTGAACTAAGATCAGATGACATTGTCTTTGCATATGTGCTCAAACCAACAACTTCAAAGCCAAAATGGATGACATCCAAATGAAACATGCTTGAACTCAAAATGAAAGCAGAATGGTCCATGTGAGCTCTTAATCAAACCTTGGCCTTGTGACAGCAAATGACAGAAGCAGACACTATTTCATTCACATTCTGCTTTTCATTTATGACAGTTTTCAGATTTATTGCAGCAACAACCACCGGAGGAATCTCTATTTTGCTATTTGAAGAAGATGAAACTTGTATGTCCTTTGGAGATTCGACAATGATCTCAAACTTGCACCAGCTCACCTGGATTGGTACAGAGGAAACAGAGAAGATATCATAAAGGAGTTCATAAGTGAAATGATAAAAGATGTGTTGATTGAAAACCTTACCTTTTGAGAAGGTGGGCAAGTTGCAAATTTGGAAACTGATAGCCACAAAGGTCCCTTTACCTTTCTTTTAACAAGAAAAAGCTCTAAAGCACTGTAAATGATAACAATTATTATTTCCCACTTCCATAAAAGTATTTATTGGTCATAATGTATAATTGTCTACCCTTTGAAGCTGAATTGGAACTTGCGAAAACTATAATTGCAAAAAGATAAGCAAGTTGACTTCACTGGCCTCGATTCAATATTTATATCAGATTCAAGCATGACTCTAAGTTAACACAGCATAGTTGTATCATTGGGGATTGAGACTTGTCGAGGTGATCAGTTAGTGTATTGACTAATCAACTAACTAGCTAAAGCCATCTGATCTCATTTTTACGTTAGTGTATTGAGATTTGAGAAGGCTAGGCAGTTTAGCTCATTGAGGTTTGACAAGTCCAGGACAAATAATCAAGCTGTAGAAGAGTAATGATGACAACTTCTGAATACATGCCATAATATTGACAGTATTTGTAATAAAAAGAAAGAGATGGTCTGCAAGCTATTAAAGCAAGTTTTCACATTGAATTTCTATCACACTCTTATGTAACTCGTACAAATGGATTTATATAAGATGACTTAATGTCTAGTTGGAATTTAAAAGTGCACCCTTAAGCCCGAATGTTAGCAAAAACCCCAGATATATACCTGCAATGAGTTCCGAGCAAAGCACAGAAAGTTTTCCCTTTCAGATCTGCTGGGAGCGGAGGTTCCTGCACTCAGAGAATCCAAAATATATAATCTAATACAAAAGAGTTTAACAAAGCTTGATAGTATCAAAACAGTAACTTAAGAATCTCTAAGATGTACAAATATGACACCTGAGTGTCTCAAATATAGTTCAATGATTCAAACTGTGTTACTATGTTTAACAAATTCAGTGGAAACCTTAAATGGATAGTTGATCTTGAGTGCATAATTCTCTCCAGCCGGTATATCAGAGCGATCAAATGCATATCTCCTCTGTTAGTTGGTCAGCAAAATAAATAAAAAGAATATCAGGAAATATGAACAGCACAACAGAATATAAGTAGTGCATTGTGAGAAATGCACTGTTTTTGAAATTGGAATGATTGAATCTACAAACCTTAACAGGATCCATGCTGAAACTTGAAACATTGAGACTTAACAATTGGCTTGCTACTTCATTCTTTAGTTCATATGCCATGTCCTGCAGAAGAAAATTGCATAAAAGAATATCAGGAAATAAAACACAAAGATATTTGTTCCATAATATAAGTCATTTGTTCCGTAATTTAAGTACATATATGTAGATACATTTGTATATGACATTGTACTTACTTGCAGCTTTTTATGGAAATCAGTGGAAGAAATCCGTGACTCTTCAACCTCTTTCTCTAGCATGATCATCTCATCAGTATGAAATATAGAACTATTTGGAATTGCATAAACACATCTGTGCATATTCTTTACAACCACACAGCAACTATGATATGTATTTCCGGCTTTCACCTAAATACCAAAGTCAGATGTCAACATCACTATTCACACCAAGATTTATGCCAATCACTCATAAGAAATAGATAAGTTTCGTTGCATGTCACTGCAAACTTTATTGTTAGATGGATTGGCTATCTATGAAATGAATGCCACCACCAACTCAATAATGCACTAAATTTGTTAGATTTCATGGGGAAAAAATGGAGAACCATCTTAACTGCAAAAATATATTCCTGAATGTTTTCCAAGAAGAAAAGTATCAGCTTTGTCCATTCCTAACCTTCAACGTAAAGCCTTATAGAGTTTAATTCTCACACGTAGCAAATTAATTGAAAATTTCCACTGGGAAATTAGTTGTCTGATAGTGTCGATTAAGTGCAATCAGTCACCGCACTGCCACGTATTCTAATTTGTTAGTACAGGCCGTTTTAATCACCCTTGAAGGAAAATTAATGAATCACCCAAGTTCTTGTAACAAGCATTGTTAACATTCTACAGGAAAGTTGTTACAGGATCACCAAAAAATAGAAAACAAGTATACATTACCTTCCCAAACAAATAGATCGTGCCCATGTTAGCACCAAAAATCTCTTCATGAGCATCAAGAATGTAAAAGGGTAAGGACCCATCACCATCCATATCAAACTCAGATTGCTCCTCACAATTTGCTCCGCTTTTAACCTCCTCCACTATCCTTGCGCCACCACCAGCCTCAGCCCCATTCTTACCACTCATCACCTCCTTCCACCCAGCTGTCGCACTCAAAGCCGGATCTCTCTCCTCCTCACTAATCTTCGCATTAAGTGTACCTGCACCATCCTTCTTCACTACTAACTCGTCTGCTTTCACTTCCAAAACACTTACAACATCCTCTTTAACCAGATTAGACAATTTATCCTCTCCCTTCTCTTTCACTTCCACAGTTCCCTCCTTTTTCGCATCAACAACACTCTTATAATTACTAAAATCCCTATCCAATTCTGCTGTAACCACAAAATTAGCATCATTACCGTTATCAAAAAATCGACTTTCACTCTTAATTGGTGTAGCATTCTTCACAATCAACTGTCCTCTTCTACGCCTTTCTCTATCAGCTTCATCAGGAGCAAACTCCGCAATAACATCATCAACAATATTGTCACAATCAAAACTCTTTACCTTACCAGCAGAATCCCTATTTTTAAAAACGTTTGATGTAAACATAGCCGATATCTTCGTTTTCCCCATAATCGCCGCAGCAGCAGCCGTCAACGAAGCATTACCTTTCTTCACTTCTTTCTCCTTCTCTTTCTTTTCACTTTTCTTCCTTCTAGATCTACTCTTATTCAAACCCTCGCCGTCCGACTCATCCGAAGACGGAGGCAGTCCGGCCCGAGACCAGTCCTCTTCTTCACCTTCGTCACCGTAACCTAGGCCGTCATCGTCAACGATGAAACCCTGAGCTTCCTGGCGGCGGCGAGCGACGATACTGTTGTACTCTTCCTCGGGGACAGAATCATAGATTGGATCTTCCATTTTGATGGAATACCCGCCACCATTTTCAGATCTCCTGCCACCACGACGGAGCGCTTTGAGTCGCTCAAGGGCTTCGGATCTGGCCGTGGCTTCTGCTCCTCTTCTTCGCTTCCCAGCTAACACTGCTGGCTGCTCTTCCTCCATCGATGGATCTCTCTGTGTGTGTGGATTGAGTTGTTAGGGTTCTGGAGAGCGAGGAAGAAGGGAGATGAATGTTTTTGGAGGTTGGTTTTTATGGCGGGAAACTTTAGGGGTTGTGGCGCCAAAATAGATACATAAATAAGAATGGGGGATTATTTAAAAATTTTCTTTCTTTCCTTTTTCTCTCCCTACATGACATATTTATTGGAAAATTGCACAAACTTTATAAAATTAAAATGTCGTAGAATATTTTGATTCACAGTAATAAGATATTTAGAACATTTTTCTATGCCTTATGATTGAGTCTATATGACTGTACCTTGTCTAATCCAGAAAGTATTTAATAAAAATATCAATTAGAAATCAAGAAAAAAATGAAAAAACGAAGAAAAAAGTGTTGACAAAAACCTTTTTTTTGGAATATAGTAATATTTGAATTGGAAATAAAATAACACTTGAGAAAATGAGAAAAAAATATATTTGTTAAGATGTTTTTAAATAAAAGAAATTATTTAAATTGGTGGACAATTGTTTTTTGTATTCAAAAACAAAAAGAAGCAAGCGATACATGGTCTAGAAACCTAGTTTTCGACCACAGGAGAGGCGACTGAAAAATTGGAGCTATTTTTTTTATTCAAAGATCCGATTTTTAACCTATTTTCACCCTTAACACTTAAAAAAAACACAAATATAGCCTTAAAAAACTAGTTCATTGTCATAACCAAATTTTTCACCCCTCTGTAAAAAAAGAATATATTTCAACCAAAAAGGCCAAAAAAAGTCAATGAAGAAAAAGTAAAAAAAATATTTCAAAAGAAATATATATTTCAAGAAGAAAAGAGAGAAATAAAAATTGCAATTAGGGACGAAATTAAGATAAAATTGAGATGAAAGGGTTGAGACTAGCTAAATAATTGAAAATTGGAAAGCAGAGGTTAAATTGGAAGAGGTGACAAAATGTAAGGACCTTTTTCGTGAAATTAGGGATAAAACTGTGAAGAAATATTAAGGAGAATGTTGAAATTGGGTAGATAATTTTAAATTGGAAAGCTAAGAACTTGCGTGGGAAAGCCATAGAAATTGAAGGACCATTTTAAGAGTGATCAAGGACAAAATTAACATAAATATTGAGAAAAAAGATTGAGATTGGTGAGAAATAGAAAAATAAATGCAACGGTCAAATTTTAAAAACAAAGCAAAAATAAAGGGGTCATGTTTAAACGTTCAAGATTAAAGGGAAAATGATGTCATTTCATAAAATAAAAGGACAATAAACCAAAATAACATCTTTTAGGTAAATGGCCAAAATAAATTATATTTTGCCAAATGTTCGTTTATAATTTTCAGTTTTTTCTTGTTTTATTTATAATGGTTCCTAGCCATATTTTAGTCTCTGTTTTATCTCTTTCACATCTCATCTAAATATGTATTACATCTTCAAACAAAAAGTACATGTTTTAACTCTCTCAGATAGTTGTAAAACTTTTGAAAATAGGCTAGTTTAAACATGTTTGGCCAAAGTGTACCAGCATGGTGGAGGGTTTAGATTAATCCAATGAAACCAATGGTCATGATTAATCCAATGAAACCAATGGTCATGATCATTCCATCATGAAAGGTTATGGGAGCTTCATTTTTACCTATAAAGAAATAAGAGGAACAAAAAACAAGAAGAGTCAAACCAAAAAGAGAAAATGACAAGGTAAAGAAAAGGATAAGAAAAGAAGATTTGAGTTTATAGAAGTGAATATAGTCTCAGCCAAAACATAGTAAAGGAGAAAGAAGAAGGAAAAGAAAGAGAAAGATGATAAAAAAAACCTAAACCTGGAATTTTTTTTAAAAAACAAATAGAGGTGTTTTAAACCAACTAATAATAGAGCGGAAAGAAAAAGAGAGAGAAATTAGAGGCAAAACCCGAAGAGAAAGACAAACTTGAAGTAGAGAGAAAATCACTACACCATTGGCACAAACAACGTCTTTACCGCCACAACAATTCCTTCCTTATTTGAATATAGCCCCAAAGTGAACCAAATTCTTCTTTTGACTTTTTTCTTCTAGTACACTATATATTTTTCACAATTACTTTTCGCAAATGCAAATAATGAAATGTAATGTCATTATCCATTCATGTATTTATATTTGCTTTATGTTGACCTTATTTACGTTTTTAAAGTTATGTCTTTTTTTTATGTATATATATATATGCATGTAAATATTAATTTTCAAAAAAAGAACGAAAAACAACGTCAACGCGTTTCTGTCAAGATAGAGTAATTTTAATTTAAGTTTGGGTTTTGACTTGGGTCTACATGTCTCCTTGTTTTTAAGGATAAATGTGGGCCTAACATGACATTTTCAATCTTAAAATGAGCTTAACAATGAGTTGACACATTTTCATCAATTTTGTGTCATGTTTTGAAAACTTTGGTTTTAACAGTTAGAGCAACATTCTTTAGTTTTAGGGACTGATTTTGGCTTAACATGATATTTTTAAACTAAAAACGAGATCAACAATAAGTTCACAAGTCTTCGACAAGCAGAGACCATAGTGGAACGAGTGTAGTATTCTTTTCATATATTTTTGTTTGTTTTGAAAAATAGCAATAATGATAAAAAGGTCAAGAAACATTTATAAATAAATAAATATGTCATTGAGTTGCAAGACTCTCGATTCAATTTCAGAGAATAACATGAAGGAAAAATAACAACAAAAAGGAAACTTACTAAAAACCTATTGTACTTTGAGCACAAAGATTTGTAAATTTCATTTACATACGTAGCCAATGTCAACTTTCAATAATGATGAAAATATAAAAATATCCTTATATATTAATAGCTCAAGTTTTGAAAACCTTAGTAAAAAACACAACTTTGATCTTCTCTCTTTTTCATAAAAAAAAAACCATTTTCCTTCTCTCTCTCTCAATCATGATTAATGCATCCATTATTAATAAAAAAAAATCACAATCCTTACATAAAATATCAATTTAGAAATCATTTATCATCACCACACATAAAAATTATGATGTTGCTTGTTTTGACATTGTTTTCTTTTCTTGAATGTTGGGGATTTGCATGATTGTGGTTAACTGAGCTTATTCCTACTTCCTTTTACTCCTTGATATAATGTTCTTATTGTTGTTATCATCATTATTCAACATAAATATTATTGTTTTTTTGTTGTTCTTTTTTATTTCATTTTCTTTATTTTCTTAAATTTTAGGGATTTGTATCGTTAAAGTGGTTGGTCTTGTTACTCCTCAATAAGTTTTTTCTATTATTATCAACCCTACTATAATGATTTAAAACTTTTGTTGAAATCTGGTAGTGCCATGACAAGAGTAGATACGATCTTTTTTAGTTGTTCAAAGACTTAATATGCTTTCGAGTCCCATTTGAATACCCTTTTCTTTGGTAGTCGAGTCAAGGGTCTTGCAAACTTCATATCCCTTGATGAATCTTCTGTAGTATTTTGTTAGGCCCAAAAAACCTTTTAGTGATTTGAGAGTTTTGGGTCTGGGCCATTTAACCATTGACTCCACCTTACTAAGGTCAACATATTTATATTTTAACTAAAAATGGATATATATATATTAACTAAAAATAAAACGCGTTGCGTTTTTCCTGTTTGGCTACTGTGGACTGTGAGTAAAATCATTGTGGACTGACAATTTGCTCCGGTACGTGCGTGCATGTGCTCCTTTTTTTTTCCATCTATGAACAATGCATTAACGATTATGCCCCTCGAAAACGACAAAAAACGTGACGCAGGGACCATGGGCTGTTTTGATTTTTTTCAAATTTTTTGCACAGTACACAAACGGAAACAACCCTCGAAAAAGACAAAATAGCGTGCAGTAAACGGGGGTAAGTCCGTATTTTCCCCTCAGGTTTTTTCGTTAATACCAGTGGGTTCAGGGTGTGTCCGTAATTATCCAATATTTTATTATTTTTTTCACATGAACTGCAGGCGCGTCGTCCATACGCGCCCGCAGTGTTTCACGCCAACGCTCTCTTGAGGCGGCGCGTGCGAGTCCTTCAGGTGGTCAAAAATTCCCTTCCGCCGTGTAGGGAGGTGCGCCGTCATGTCATCTGTCTACCGTCGCAGCGCGTTCCGGTCATATATGTTCAGGTAAACGACGGCGAACAGTTTTATGTCGGTAGTCGGTTTTCTCTCTCCTGCCACCGCAAACTCTGTAGAGGTCCCCGATGTATGTAGAAAGTTTATTTTAGTCCCTGGTGTTTTGATTTTGGTTTTATTACTGATTTTTTTAATTGAAAGTTTTATTATTTTCAATTGTGCCCTTCAATTAAAATTTATTATATAAGAAAGTTTTTATTTCAGTCCTTATTCTTTTGATTTTTGATTTCTTTATGGTTTCTTTAATTTGTTCGGTACAGAAGTTTGAATTTTTGTTGTAATTTGATCCTCCAATTGAAATTGGTTAATATGCTACTTTTCATTTCAATCCTCGTTCTTTGAATTTTTTTATTAAATTACACAACAATTATTATTATTATTATTATTATTATTATTATTCCATTATTTATTTTGGTCCCAGTTTTTATTTGTTTCAATTTTATCCTTTAGTTGAAATTAATTATATATTTTATTTTTTATTTCGGTCCTTATTCTTTGAATTTTTTATTTGATATTAATTCATTTGTTTTTTTTTAATTCTTGGACAATGTTTATTTTTTATTAGTATTTATGCATTTATGCTTTTAGTTTTTTTTTTTTTTTAATTTTTGTCTTTTTTTATTTGGGTTTTATTTTTAATCGGTTAAATCCTGAAATTTTAATTTATGTTTGTAATCATTTTAAAATTAATATTGTTCCCTTTTTCTCTTTATTCATTTTTTTGTGTTTTCTGTTATTTTTATTTGTTCTTTGGATTAGATGATTTGTATAATTTTATTATTTGTGCAATAGTAATGATAATTTTTGTCATTATTTTTTTATTGTTTCTTTATAAAATCTTTTGACTTTTTTTAATGATTATCCTGAAATTTTAATTTATGTCACTGATCATTTTAAAATTAATGGTGCTCTATTTTTTCCTTTATTCATTTTTTTTTTGTGTTTTCTGTTTTTTAATTTGTTCTTTAGATTAGATGATTTTTATGATTTTGTTATTTGCGCAATAATAATGATAATTTGCGCAATAATAATGATAATTTTACTGATTTTTTTAATAAAAATCTTTTGATGTTTTTTTAATGATTTTCCTGAAATGTTTGTGATTTTTCAGGGCAAGTTAATTATTTTGACAGTAATGTTGATAATAATTTTAGCAGTTATAGCAATGATAATGACAATAACATAGGGATGAATTTTCAATTTATGTTTTTGTCTTTTTGTTGATAGAAAATTAACTACTTATTTTTGTCATTTGATTATTACAGGTATTTTCACAATTTATATTTTTTTGTTTGATTTAAATTGAATTATAAAATAAACTAATCTTCATACAGTGAACTCAATAATTCAGATATCCGAGTTTTGTTGCTTTTTTAATGATGATGATAAATTTATGCTGATTATTTCGTTGGAAACTACTAAACAAATAAATTTATATCGATTGAAAATTTATATATTTTATAGAAAACTTGCACTTGACAGAAATTCTACACAAATTTATCATTTTTGCAAATACACATAATTAATATTTTTTACATTGAAAAAAATATGGTGCCGCCCGCACCGAGGCGCGGGGCATTGGCTAGTATATATATATAACACCACAAATTAACAACTCCACTCAATTTCACAATAGATGGTAATTAATGTGGATAACATGTAATCAAATGATAAAAATGTTATAAAAAACTGTTTTTTTGACCCTTAATCTTTTTAAATCCAGCAAAAATATGGTGATGACAACTGTACTAGTTAAGGCGAAAACAACATCTTGTTGGATTACATTGCTTTTCATAAAGATACATGTGACATATGGAATATAAGCTCTTCTTCTTTTTATAATTCCTTTTCTTTTACTCTCTTTTGAGTATGATGTACAGTGCCTTTTATTTTATTTTATTTTTATTTTTATTTTCTTAGAAAAAGTTTGAGTATCTTCCATCTTTTAATGATTATAATGCCTTTTTCTTTTCTTTATTTTATTTTATTTTATTTGTTGAAGCCTTGAAACAAACTGGCCTTGGAGTTGCTTTTTGAATATAATACGTACGGATGTATTCCAAAAGAATTATAATAAATAAAACAAGTTTTCCCCATGGAAGGAAGAGTAGAAATTAAAGCAAATATATATATATATATATATATATATATATAATATGCCTTTCTATTTTTTTTTTATATATCAAGTAATTTTGTCCAGAAAATTGAATACAAGGCTATTCATTTCTTCTTGGACCCATTAATAATTATTATTTATGAAAAAAATCATAATAGAATATATATTTTTTAAATTTCATTTTCAACATCACCATGGTGAAAATGATATTTTTTGTAATCTAATAGTTATCAAATATTTTTAATATAAAAACAAACAGATTATAATTTTTTAATTACGCTCAAATATTTTGGTTAAGATATCAAATAGCTATTTACTATAAACCAATATATAAATTTTTATTTTTTCTTCTCTATTGAAACATAATGAAAAAGGATTACCTCCTCATCATTAAACTAAAGTGGATTGGTTTATATGGCCGTGTATTTTTATTTTTTTTTATCATTATAAGATAAAAATTAAAGCTCCATGTTTAGCGCCAAGTTCGAAGGTAGAAAATTTTGTGGTTGCTGAGAATCTAGTTTAGTAATGGTTTAATTTATTATCTGAGATGATGATATTTGAATTTAAAAAGTTGAACAAATCATCTAATTTTTTGGAGTTGATGACAATTAATTAATTGTATATTGATATTATAACATGAAGAAAATATGAACCAAGACCAAAAATAGTTGGAATTTCCCATTGAATTAACCTCAATATCATCTTGATAGGGAATATTTGACTCTTTTTGTGAAAATTAAAATTAAAAATCACTATCCCATGTATGATAATGTTTAAAATTTTAATAGCAATTATTTTTTAAAATGATTTCTGCTCGGAAATACATGAAAATAATATATATTTTTTAAAATTATTTTTGATATTGCTATATCAAAATAATCTAAGAAAAATACTAAAATAATTATTTTTAAATAATATTTTTTTAAAAAAAAATCATAAAACAACTACTTAGGAAGGCAACCAACTTTAGAAAAAAAAACACTTAAAGACTCTCTGCTTATTAAGACAACCAGCTTTAGGAAAAAGCATTAAAGTTAATTATTTGTTTGAAAATGTGTTAAAATTTATTTTTTAAAGTAATTTTTATTTAGAAAAATATAAAAATAATATATTTTATTTTTTTTTAAATATTTTTAACACTAGAGTACTAGACAGTCTGAAAAAATAAATAAAAAATAAAATAATTCTTTTTAAAAAATAGTTTTAAAATACATTTCAAAACACCCTCTTTTAACTCGTAATTACTAAAACTACCCTGAAGCTCGTGTGGGCGGCTGACTGTCATTCTTTCCTAATTCCATAAATAATCAGTCCCATCATGCCAGCTGCTAACTGTTTCCGTTCGTCACTATCTCACCAATGCAACTTCCCTATTTTTTTTCTCATCTATATATCCTACACATTGTGACAAAATGTAGACAAGCCCTTATTTGTTTTTCTCTGAATTGTTTTTCTGCTGGTTGAAGGATATTGCCTGCCTCCAATGTCTGAACACAAAACAGGTCTGATAACTGACAAGTTATCAAGACCAACTTCAGTTTTCGGTTTAAGATTATGGGTTGTTCTTGGTGTCTGTGTAGGGACAACCATTGTATTGCTGCTTTTCTTTATTACGCTTTGGCTTGCTTCAAAAAAGTCCAGGAGGAGTACAAAAAACAAACCCAAAATTCCAACTGTGACTAAAGAAATCAGAATTGATCAACCCATTAAGCCAAATAGGGGGCAAATCCAAACCCTTCAATTTCAAGAGCAGGAAATGATGACTAGAAAGAAAAGGGAAGACTTTTTGTTGCTTATGCCACCGGAAGAGGAGAGTCCAATGAGTTATCATGGGATTCAGATTGATAATGGTAAAGGGCGTTTGATTTCTTACCAAGGTTCTTCTGGGGAAGCGCCATGTGGCGGCGGCGGCAGTGAGCATGTGGCTGCTATGGTTGTGCCTGATGTGTCCCATTTGGGGTGGGGACATTGGTATACTTTGAGAGAGCTGGAGGTAGCTACTAATTCTTTTGCTCATGAGAATGTGATTGGCGAGGGAGGGTATGGGATTGTTTATCATGGTGTTTTAGAGGATAATACTGAGATTGCTGTCAAGAACTTGCTCAATAACAGGTAGCCTATTGAAATTTTAATCCTATGCTTATTGTTTTGAATTGTATTAGTGTTTGAATTTGAGCTCTGATTTTGAATTAATTTTGTGTTTGATACGTCTTTTTGAGTGTTGCTATCTATGATAAAAGAATTGGTTATTGATAGTACTGTTCAAATTCATGTTGATTGATAGGGGACAGGCTGAGAGAGAATTTAAGGTTGAAGTGGAAGCCATTGGAAGAGTCAGGCATAAGAATTTAGTAAGATTGCTTGGTTATTGTGCCGAAGGAGCTCAAAGGTGCTTTTTGCCTATTTAACCAGTCTTCATTGTTTCTAGGCTCAGTATTTTTGGTATTTCAGAATGAAATTAATTTATGTTCCTGCCAAAATAATGTGGTTATTGTATATTGTCAAATAATTTTATATAATAGTTGCTTGTTTCCTTGTTTCCTTGTTTCGTAGGATGCTCGTGTATGAATATGTGAGCAACGGGAACTTAGAACAATGGCTTCATGGTGACGTAGGGCCTTGTAGTCCTCTTACTTGGGAAATTAGAATGAAAATCATCTTGGGAACTGCAAAAGGGTATGATCCTAATGCAGCTGTAACCTGTCATATAGAGCTTATATAAATTCTGCTTGCCTTCTCATCATCCATGCAATTGAGGTAACAAATGAACGCTGATGCAGGTTATCTTACCTTCACGATGGACTTGAACCAAAAGTTGTCCACCGTGACATAAAATCCAGCAACATCCTACTTGACAAGCAGTGGAATCCCAAAGTTTCAGACTTTGGCCTTGCCAAGCTCCTTTGTTCAGATAACAGCTACGTTACAACCCGTGTAATGGGAACATTTGGGTCTGTAGACCCTCTCTGGGTGCTTGCATTTGTTTTGTCTTAGTGTATGGAGAAGCAATAATTTTTTGTGCTTTTGTAGATACGTAGCTCCTGAGTATGCAAGCACAGGCATGCTAAATGAAAGAAGCGATTTGTACAGTTTCGGGGTTCTTATCATGGAGCTTATATCTGGAAGGAACCCAGTGGATTATAGCCGGCCTCCAGAAGAGGTTCGCACTGTTTATCGCTTTCATTTTGTGATGATATATTCAAATGAGATAAATGATTAATCTCAGTGAAGTCTTTCCCCCCTTTTGTTCTTCTCGATATGTTTTTCATTAAATGAAGAATTTTCAGGCGAACTTGATCGACTGGCTTAAAAGGATGGTTAGTAACAGGAATCCAGAGGGGGTGCTGGATCCCAAACTACCCGAGAAGCCAATTTTGAGGGCATTAAAGCGGGCTCTTCTTGTTGCTTTACGCTGCGTGGACCCAAATGCACAGAAGCGACCCAAAATGGGCCATATTGTACACATGCTTGAAGCTGACGACTCCCCCTTCAGAGAAGTATGTATTCGATCTAGTTGACAACTTCAGTTTCAATCACTCTTTTTGGTGATGTGCCGAAGTTTAGAGATGTTCTTTTCAACGTTATTTAAAGATCAAGCTGGCACTACTGATTAGTTAACTGTCACATCAAAACACTAAAATAATAAACCTTGCCAAATGGAGCAAGGACGTGGTAAGTAATGAGTTGTTCACCATCTGACATCGGGCAGCAATGGATATTAGGAAGATTCATGAGCTACTTATCTCCAATTTCATTCATATATGCAATGCCACAAATCCATTTCCTTTTCCATATGGTTTGTTTATGCCACAAATCCATTTCCTTTTCCATATGGTTTGTTTATGCCACAAATCCATTTCCTTTTCCATATGGTTTGTTTATGCCACAAATCTGTACCCATTAGGTATGCTAAGAAAAAAAGGCTATTAATGGATTTATAATTTGCAGCTATGTCATACAGAAGTTAAATTTTGTAATTTTCTTTGATGCTAATTTCTATTTCAAATAGCCTTGATCTCTTCACTCATTCAAAGTCTGATCATGTGGTTTTAGGACCGTAGAGGAGGAAAGGAACTGGGACGCACACATTGTGACAGTCCCAATGATGGATTGACAAAAAAGCAGGTGATGGAAATTAGTATGAAAGCGGGCTGCACACTGATGAGGGAAGATAAAGACATCAAGAATGCCGATAAATAATCCATTGGGGAGATTTAACTGAGCTTCATGAAGTGGATGAGGAATACTTTACTGCCTGCTGCTTCATCTAGATGCTGGCCTTGTGCAAACGCCTACTACATTATCCAATTTTGTTGCTCTCACTTATGTTTCCCTCTATTAATGGTAGCTTCCATGGCTGCGCAGCATATGCTCCATAGGAAGATTCAATTCAGATATCAAAATCAAGGGCCATTAGCTTAAAAGCTTTGAGATAGATCTGTCTTGTAATTCACAGGCACGCTATTGCTTGACTCGATCATTTTTAAGAAAATATAAGATTCATACATATTACAGATTAAATACGAAATATCCGAGTAAGCTGAAATGAGATTGTTGATATATTCTTGTTGCAGAGTTATCGCATGTATTGTCACGGACTTTTGAGTCACTTGCCAAAACTCTGAAGAGAAACCGGTAAAGATTTAGCTGCATTACATTCAACATGAAATTTATGAGTGTTTGATGTATCAATTGTCAGCATCAAGGCTTATATATTTAATGAATAAGACAACTTTTCCAGCTAAGTAGGTTGGGATTGGATCATATTTTCATTATTTAGTGTCCCTTAGAGTAACATGGCTTGCTAGTTGCCATTCCAATCTGGTCCTGCCCTTTGGCCAGGCCACAAGGAAGTATCCCTTGTGACCTGCTTAGCTGTCTGCTGACTGGTGTCAATCATAAAAGCTCACCTCAGCTAGAAATTATGTTCTTCGATGAATTATCTTCACTGCTAGTAGACATTCATCAATTTGGTAAGGAATGCATGTTTTTGCAAGTCCTTTTTGGGGCATATCAGCAGAAAACTTTTACCTTGTAAAAAGTTTCCGGTAGCTACATAATTTATTCCCCAGTAAAATCTTACTACTGCTAAAGATGATAGAGGACAGTGTCAAATGGTGGGGATTGACAAAGAGATTTTGCATGCAGAATGCATTAATGTCTGTACATTGCTGACAGCTCCCATGCCTACCAGCTATATGATTCCTATAAACTGAGGGACATCCGCATGATTTTTCATTCAAACCGAAGTCGTTTTCTCTGTTCACTAGGCTCCATTTATGTTCTTTTCACATACAACATTAGATGATGCTCTTGCTGTTCAGAGAAAGTGCAAAATTTCCATCATTTCTCTGAAAGCGCTAAACAAAACGAGTTGTTCTTAATCTTTCCATCTAGATTATAGAACTGGGTGCAAGACATTGACGTGATTGGATCACCATTGTCCTCAATGGGTGTGACGTGATGACAAAAAGTTTGTGATCTATGCAGCAGCTCTCGAGTTCGAGTCAGGATGTGCACTCCTGCAAGAGTCTGGGACAGTCGTGACTCACTTGGATCTATAAAATACACTTTCTAGAAATGGAGTTTTCTCGTATATAAAAAAAAAATGATTGGATCACCACTTTTTATACAGAGGTTATGTCTACAACCAACAATTTATTTGTAACACTCATGTACTTTTCATGGTTAAATGTGTTTTGTCATAGATGATGAAATGGTTACTTAGTACAATAATTATGCGAGGATATTCTCTGGCTAACTTCCCTGCACCAAGATAATTACGTGCGGTGCACCACAAAAACAAACGAAGCTCTTAAGATCATCTCAGGTCTAGTTTTGAACAAGGACATATATGCTTAGCTGGTTATGAGCATGTGCTTTCAATTTGCATTGCCTTCCTTCCCGACAGTCTACATCACCACATCAACCAACAAGAACATTATATGGATATATGGGATTAACCATTATTTATATTAGTATCTAACCCTATTTATAGTGTTATAAAATGTAAGTAAATTCTAATTCTATTTAGATATTAGTATTAGATAAATCTTTTTTTTTTATTAAACCATAATACAAACTAAACTTCTCTTCTATCAATACCCATATGAATCCTATACTAGTTTACTACTTTCAATCAATTGTTCTGATTAGTTATTTGTGTGTTCAATTCAAAATATGTTGGCCGTTCATTTGTTTAGGCTGATCTTGACTCGCAATCACTTGGTCGACTGCTCTTTTGAACTCTTTTAGTTGATAAAAACTCATGCAACATGGTCAATTCTTTTTATTCACAATCAATTTCAGTTATTTTCACTATTTATGTTGAAATCGTTGTTCTTTATGATTTAGACATATATATTAATTTTACATTTAAACAATGCACCCATATTAATTAGATATATGAAGTGTTTCCATTAATTAGTTAATTTTTAAAACTACCCTGCCAATTACATAACTTTGTTGGGTAGAATGCAAAAAAGCTTTAATGAACAATGAAAGTGTGAAAAGATCTATAATTTTATTTAGCTATCCAGAACCGTTACATTTAATAGGAAATTGTTAACTGCTCTTTTCTATTTTGGTCAAAATCTAATCACGCTTTCCATTTAGAGGTGAGATCCAAACTATTACTTTGCAGTTGCACGACTTGACTCTAATTGGAGGTCTATTCCAATAAGTGAGGAGCTTTGTGTTCTCACCTAAATTTCTGGAAGTTTCTTTAAACACTTGTTACCAAGTGCTCTTGAATTTAGTTTATTGATGAAAAAAAATGAGAGAAAAGATAAACTTGACCTTTTATAGGAAACACGAGCGAATTTGCCCGCGCGATGCGCTGAACTTTTTTATTTATATTGAAAACTGATTGATTTTATACGTGTTGTATTTTGTTATTTTAATATTTAATTAGTAAAATGATAATTGATAAAAAATATTTTATGTTTATTATTAATGTTTAAAATTGTAATCTCCTTTAGTCATTCTATAAAATAATAGTCGTGGTGCCCATAAGATGACTCGTACACCACAGTTATAAAAAAAATATAAGGGGAAAAAAAAAGAAAAAACATGTTAAAAAAAGTGGTTCCGGGGATTATTCATGGTGTGCGTAAGCTGTCCTAGACACTTCAGTTATAAAAAAAAATTCTTGTTTTTTGTAAAAAAGAAAAAAAAAACCAATTATTTAAAAAAAAAACCCGTTTTTTATATAAAAAAAAAATTCCTAAAAAAAACCAAATCAGATATGTTAAAAAAAAAAACCATTTTTTTTTGTTAAAAAACGGGTTTTTTTTTTAAAAAAAACAGTTCATCTTTTTTAAAAAAACAAATCGGATTTGAAAAAAAAAATCCCTTTTTTTTAACAAAAACAAACCCGTTTTTTTTTTTTAAAAAAAAGTTAAAAAAAAAAACAGATTTGGTGGCTAGGCGGTTCGAACTCGCGCGCGCCTATGTTGACAGCACGCGGACAACCACTCGGCCAAAGGTACCCATTTGTTAATTTCACCATAAAAAAATACATAAAGAAGACCTGTGTATAGAAAAAAAAAAAAGGGTGGACGAACTCGCGCGACGCACGGACGATAAAAGTCCAGTCCACAGTGCAACTGAGTTAGCGTGCATAGTACCGAGCCCTAGGTCTTTTAGCTATATAGTAATATATATATATATATAAAAAGAATTAAAATAAAATACCGAATTAAAAGTATAAGTATCATTGATTTCATTTAGTTTTCAAATTTATTCCTCGTTCTTTTCTATTTTGTTTTCTTTAACCCTTCAAGATCATATTTTTTGTCAACTGTTATCCTTGTTTCTATCCCTTATTTTTAAATTTTTAATTGTTTGGATTTTTTACAGCAATCATTTTGCAGGAAAATCGATCTTCAGATCTGAGAAATGGGTTGGCAACATTTTCTGCTTGAAAGATTTTTATAAGCGTGATTGTCCATGTATTAGCTACTGTTTCTCATGACCTTTGAGGAAAAATATGTTGGTGTAAGAAACCAAGGGATAGAAATTTGAAATTTCTCACCTGGGAAGCCGTCACAAAGTGATTTCCGAAAGCTCCCACTATGACTAAAAAGCTCCCTGGGCAATTGTCTACTCAAAAGAATTCAGTAGCATTAGGAAATCCTGAATCTAGACTTTATCTGTAAATAAAATAACTTGCTAAATGATTTTTTTTAAGAATACTTCTTTTAGACTATACGTAAAAACCTTCATGTACTTTACAAAAAAATATTGATGTTTTAATATCTTTCCTTCCACGAGGATAAGTCCTTTATAGGCTTTTTCCTGTACAAAAAAAATTGAATTTCAAGAGAAACAAAAATATGATTTATCCCTATGATTTATTTTTTTACAGTAACACAAGTAGGATTTATCAAATCATGTCTTTCCCAACATATTATGCAATAAATGAGTTTGTCCACAAAATAACTTTTGACAACCTAGAAAGAGTGGAGGAATTTCTTAGTTTTTTAAAAGGCTTTATTGTTTCTTCTTATTCTAAAAGGATTATGTTTTTATAATTTTTCATACTTTATTCTTGTCCATATCTATGCCTTGTTGGTGTACTAAGAATCTTAGAAAACTACTTTCTTGCACTTTAAATGCATATTTTAAAGGGTTTTTTTTAGGTTGTACATCTTCACCTACTTAAAGTTAGCACATAGTTCATTTAGGTAGGTGGATAATAATTTGATCTTTAACACAATATAATCAATGTAAACCTTTATATTATTGTAGTGTTTTGAATTTTTTTATAAGGAGAATACAAGAATGCCCTTAGTGGCTTAGAATTAGGTTAAGGGTAGGGTAGTAATTGCACAAGCTAGTAAATATAAATAGAAAAGAAAAGAAAAGAAAATGAAAAAGAGAGGTAATCTGAAAATTGAGAGAGAGAGAACCGGGAAGAGAGAAAGAAAGAAGAAGAAGAAGAGAAAAGAGGGAAAGGGAAGAAGGAGAAATAAGTTGTTAAGGTAATGTGTGTGTTTATTATGCATAAATATGATTATTAGCTATGATTTTGCTTGTATGGGTTGTTAGGGTTTGAGAATTTTATTTGGGTTTGATTGATGAATTAAGAGAGATGTTAAGGGTTGAATGTGTTGGGTAATAGTTTAATTAGTTTGATTGTAGATGATTTTGAAGTTTTGAGATGTTTGGTTTAAGAAAATATTGAGAAAAATGGTGAATAATGTTGATAAATTTCGAAATCCCTTGCTGGAAATTCTGGGTTGAGGTTGAAGATGACAAAAATTCATTTTGGTCCTTTTGGTGAAAATTACAGTTTAGTCCCCGAACTTTGGAAAAATTACAGTTTGGTCCCTGGGGTGAAATTGGAGATTCTGGAAAGAATTGAGGATGAATTATGGACAAGATTTTAGGATAGCTATGAATTTATGAAGTGTTCAATTTAGTCCTTCAATTGGATAAAATTACAATTTGACCCTAAAAATATAAGAAAATTTCAGAATGGTCCCTAAGAGAAATATTAGTATTTCAGATTGGTTTGATGGATAATTGAAGCTCATTTGATGGATTAATATAAATTTTACGAATTGTGTATTTTGGAATTAGATTTCGGAAGAAACCTTTGTTTTAGGTTTTTGCGAAGAAATGGATAGTTTGATTCAAAAACACATAGGATTATGATTTGAACTCTTAAATATGTTATTAAAGGTATTTTACTTCTTTTGAGTCATTTTTGAGTATATCTTCTTTTATATATTCAGATAATCCCGATATTCTACCCGCGGGACATCAGTAAGATTTCGTCAACATTCTGCTTCTGAACCTTGTTTGCTTTTGAGTCAGGTGAGTGGATAATATTTAATATGCATGAGAAATAGTATAAATATTTGAATTTGCTAGTATAAATTGGATTATGCTTTTTGATAATATATACCTTGATTATATTCTTGATACGATAAAGCATAATCATTTGTTGAATATATGTTCTTGATATGAGCCTATATCTGCTTGTGAATTGATAGCTCCTCATTTGATTGATACCATGAGTTGAACCTTGAGATATGAATATGTTTGTTTGAATATAAGATATACCTATGGTATGCCAGTCAGAATACCCATGCTAACAGGGTAGTGTTAGCCTTTGTGCACATCGTATCTGAAACCCTAGTTGGTCGGGGGAGTCACCAACCTGTGTGGACTGATCATCCCACAGTACGGAGCCTCATGCTCACTGCATTCTGATTTTCTGACGAGCTTTGCCTATACATTCTTGTTATGACCTATTTGAGAAACTTGTTGTAAGAACCTTGAGCCGATTTGATATTATACTTCTCTTTGCTATATTATCTCGTATGTGTATATTGGATATTATCTACTCACTGAGTTGTTGAACTCACCCCCTCATTATTCATTATTTTCAGGGTCGTAGCTTGCTAGCAGGTCATTTTTGTCCTACTCTTGGAACCTGCTATTTTGGTTGTAGTCGACACTTTTGTTCATATGTCTAGTTAGTGCTCCACGATTATAACAATATGTAATCAACTCTTGTATAAAGACAATCGAATTATGTTATAAAGTTTACTTTGTTATTTCCGCTGCGTTAAATTCTGAAGTTGAATGATAAGTTTGTGTGTGAGTTTGGGTTCGCATAGGTGTGGAACCTTGGAGGGGGACCATGCCTATGTGCCGGTCACGGATCCGGGAATCGGGTCGTGACAATTATGATTGATCATATCATAAAATACAGATTTCTTTAGCTTTTGGTATATCACACCAACATTTTTAACCTAAAGAGAATTACTACCTGTTCATAAATCCTTAGTGAAAGAAAGGCATCTTTGAATGCATTTCTGGAAGCATTTTCTTCTGTCATGAAGATTTGGTTATAACTAGTGGACATCTTTAAAATTAAGTACTTCATTGCTTGACACTATATCAATTAATATATCATCTATTGGCATAATATATTCATCTTTTCTAGATCTAATATTTAGGTTTATTGAACCTATATATATATCTTTAATCTTCCATTTTTTTTAACACTAGTACTTTGTTGGATATCCACTCAACATATCATATTAGCTTTATAAATCTATCTCTTAGAAGCCATTTTATTTCTTCATTCACATGATCAACAATGTCAGAATATATTATTCATGAAGGTTTTCTTTATAGCTTAAATCTAAGCTTGATTGTAAATGATGTTAAACTAGATTTCTATCTAAACCAAGTATTTTAGGCAAAATAAACTTTACAAGTATGTAGAAGCTTTCCTAATCTACTGGTTCTTATAAAGGTTGTTTTACGCTAATATTTATTTCCTTAATTAAATTCAATTAATATTTCCTGAATTTTAGCTTATCCATCATCCATCTTTGGTGGTGCCGAAGGAAGATTTATCAGATCAATTCACAATCATAATCAATTATATTGAAAAATCAGGGATGAACTAAATGCTGTTCAAACCTGAACTTCTCCCGAAAGAATTTGTCATGCGCTTAAGAACCAAGCACATAAATCATTTATCAAAATATTTCTGAAAAGTTTAAGAAGTCAAGTGTAAATGAGCGAATCAGCATAATTACGATCATAATAGAAGTGTCATCATCAAAATAGTCCCGACCAGCCACCATAGTTGGACAGGTTCGCGATCCAAAGAAGCAAGGCTGGAGGGAGTGACACTGGGAACTTTTGAGTTTCCTCCAGCAGCAGTAGCAGCAGCAGCAGCAGCAGCAGGTGGAGGTGGTGCAGCTGGTGGAGCATCACATGTACCAAATGTAGCGTTTGCCTGCCCATGAATGACTCATTATTGGAGATATTGGAAGTTAGAATAGATGCTTGAAAAATTACAAACCATATCGCTTGTGTGTCATTCGAGAACCTATTCTTGAAAATCTATATGCAAAAACATACCTTGCAAAAGGCAATATTGTCACATCCACAAGTAAGGTGTCCGTTTGCTTCATCCACAGCTTCTGGGGCGCCCCCACCATCACTCCTCTGGAACAACAAATCAAACACATTAATGGGAAAACTACTTTGCAATTCTGCTTCTGATGATTAAGAATTGTTGCAAGTTCGATTAAGTCTATCTCATCTGTTGTGATAATCTGTTGAGTGCAAATCAACAAAACACCTGATAAAAATCAACAGCAATGAAGTTTGGCCACCGTTTGCCAGCTGCTTCAGAGCAAGTGGTGGTCATGCTAATTAATGGAGATGAATTGTCCAAGCAAACTCCTGTTACGTTCGGATTAGTTGGAAAGTAATTCTGAAGAACCAAGGATATCGTTTTTGTGTTCATGGGTGATGATTCAGCTCGATTTGGACATAGACCTGCTTTCATCCCAACATCCCCATCTGCGATGAAGTCACCATCAAATGATTTAGCGATCTCTTACCTATCCTCATTGATTAGATAATGATGATACATTTTGGCAGGTAATGAATTACATGAGCTTACATTGATTTTCTACCACATATTTCCAATTGTAGGCGATTCCTTCCGTAGCCTCTTTATTTGATTTGGAAGTGAAGACCACTAAACGCTGATTCTGCTTAACCATATCATCAACTGTTGGCCAATCTTCACCATTTTTAGGCATCTTAGATACTGGAAACCAATACTTCCTTAGGCCAGATGCATTGAAAACCTTGGTCAAGCCTTGCCGGGATGTCACATAATCCTCAATAAAAATAGTGATAATCTCCAATGGATTTGCTGCCAAAAAGGTTTCTATCTCTTTCAGCACGTTGATTGCAGGTTGCTGGGGATAATCATAGTTGGTTCACAGTCAATTTACAAGAGAAAATCACTCTTTCAAGTGTTAAACGGATGCCAATAAAAGTTAAGCAACATGGAAGGATTAACTTACAAATGCTGTGTAGTTGTAACATGTACCACCGAAGGAGTGACATAGCCAGATATCATTCATGAAATCATACATATCTAGCATGAGTCCCCGAACCCCATTCTACAAGAAAGTATCATTCTTAGTCGAAAAATAATGCCAATTATTTGAGCTTTGAAAGGAAAAAAAAAGTGGCAAGATCAGATATAGCTTAGTAAAGCATTAGCTTGTTACTTTAGTTAGCTGGAACGCTTATTATTGTAGTTCCAAGACGCTTAATTTTCAAGCGAAGGACAAATAATCATAGAAAGGCCAACCAGGCAATGCAATCATGCAGCCATGCCTTTACTTATTCCGTTTGGCTTTATTTTGATTCTCAAATACCAAACCACTAAACTAACACATGCCCTCTTTTCACCTAAACGTGACACATGTCAATATGCGACCTCATACCCAAGCAAGAAGATGAAAAATATGGCGAAATGTGGCAGTCCAGCATAAAGAAAAAGAAGAAAAATGCAAACTGATCGAAAAAGTCAAAAGAGAAGTGTTTTTTTCCTTCTATTTTCCGGGAATTAAAAATGTGAAAAACCAAATGCAGAGTCTCTTACCTTAAGCTGTCTAGTAACCGTGTCTTCTTGGTTTCTAGGAGAGAGCAGAGGCGAACCAGTGTCTGATTGAGCATCCATAAGAGCATAAGAGTTGTGTGTTGTTAGCCATGAATACTTATTGAATGCCAGACCTTTGACCTAACCAAATGCATTTCTTCTCTAATCAAAACAATGAAATATTCCAAAATTAGAGTAGCAGTTAAACAGCAAAGAAAGAAAGAGCCCACTTTTGATGTTGGAATCAATGGGTGGATCTTGGTGCATCTCTGTCGGGTATTTCCATTAGCAGAACAACTTTGACAACTTAATCCGGCATCACAGCTGCTGTTAGATGAACATGTCTCTCCCATCTGCTCCATTGATCATAGAATTTGAAATTAAAAAAAAAACGATTTTCTTTTCTTGTTCAATGAAAGATGCTAATAATAGTAACATGGGTTGCTAAAGAAATTAAGACCTTGAGACTGGAAGAAATGGCAATGAGTAGACAAAGTGCAACGAAGAGAAGTTGGATAGAGAGAACATTACAGAAACCATTTGATCCCTGCAAAAGAGAAAAGTATTTTAAGGGGTTTCTCGCTTAAAGAAAAAAGAAAAAAAATATAAAGTTAGATTTGAGCAGAGCTTGCCTTCATTTCCGGACTTCACTATACTGACAGAGGCAGAGAGAAAGAGAGAGAGATGGGGGGCTGTGATTGGTTATAAAGATTCACAAACTCGGGACATAGAAATAGGGCCGATAACTGGGAAACGAACAAGAGAAAGGGAAAACATCTGAGTTTGATGACAAGACAGGGAAACATAGACCTGCTTCGTTAGGTTCGTACTTTTTTTTTTGTCATCTAGAGTTTTGGTTATGTAAATATATAAGTTATTAGAAATGTATTTCTTATCTATAAATAATAATAATAATAATAATAATAAATCTAGCTGTGGATGTTTAAATTTAAAAAAAAAAACATTTACACCTATTATTAGTAATTTTAAAATGATCTTGAATAGTAATAGTAATCAAAACATTCAAATTGCGATACGTTCTTGATTTGTGCAAAATTAAATATGGTTCATGAGAAAGAAAAAATTGAAAATGATACGATGGCAGCCTTCGCATTCATTGAAGCTGACCCTACACAATGCAGCGACAATTATGCGTCACCTAGGTGGTTGTGATAAGAGCGCCGTAACCGTTTTGTTTATACGGCAGGATTTGATGTTTTAGTGTTTTTATATTATTTAAAATATCAATGTTAAAAATATTTTTATAAATAAAAAATATTAATTTTTTAATATTTCTTAACTAAAATCATTTTAAAAAAATTATTATCATTTTTTTTTAATATTGTAAAAGTCAAAAACTACAATAGTCTACGATCTCAAAACCTATTGAAGGAAACTTAGATAGGGTTAATTTTTTTTTTTTTAATATATATAAAAAATTATATCAGAAAAAAACTTCATATTATTGTTATTAAATTATCTAATACTTAAAAATTTTCGCTTGACTTTTAGTTTTTGCAATTATTTTTTATTTAATAATATAATTAATTCAATACTAAGATATCTTGCAATCAACAAACGTTGTTTTGCAAATAAAAAATCATTATCGTTTTAATAGAAACATTAAGATTATTGATATAATTATATAAACAATGTTTTATTTAAGATTTTTTTATAGAAAAAAAATAATTCCATAAAACTTATAATATTATTTAAAAATCATGAAATTTTATTTATTTAATCTTTATTTTGAGCTCAAATCCAAAAACATTTCAGGAAGAGAAGAGAGAGGAAAAAACTAAACATATACCAAGCCAGGTGTGCAGGCCAAGTTTAGGTGTGCCGACGAGCTTGGTCTTAAAAAGAGCCCATACACATAGGGGCTTCAAGCCTAGTCCGACAGACTTAGCCCAGAAACATGATTTGGGACCAACTAATTTAAGGCCTAGTATATGTACATGATTGACTGGGCTAGAATCTTCGATATTTCCGATCCTTCAGCTGTGGTTGTCTTGTTTGGACTTCTTTATTAATATTTTTGATTTTTTTTAATTTTTAAATTTTAAATTATTAATATTTTTGCTGCTGTGGGATTTTAATTTTATATAAAAAATAAATTTTAAAAATTGAAAAAACAAAGCTGTAGAGGGGCGGCCCTCGTTGGACATCATATGGGCATGAGCTTATACAAGTTTAATTATCTAATGATGTGAAGGAAGCATATTAATCTCCAGAAGGATGTTCTCGTAAAATAGCAGCCTTAATATATAGTTAGTTCCAAATCAAACCAACCATGTTGGAATTTTGTTTGTTTAAACATCTCTCATGTCCAATGAAATTTTAATTTTTAATATAAATTTTTTAACATAAAATATTACATGATTTAATCAAATCATGAGTAGTAAATGATACTTTTCTGGGTTATAAATATCTTTTTTTTATTAATTTAAATTTGGGTTTAAGTCTGGTCCATAATGAATTATTTTCTCTACTTGCTCATGAAATAATTCTAGTGAGTTCTTAACGCAGCATAACCTTGCCCCTTGCGAGTATCTACGAGACAAGTAGTAACACAAAAGAGGGACGATGAGAGTTGCTTTTTGAATTTGCCCCACTTCCTTTGAATTTGCCCCACTTCCTTTGATCAATGTGATAGATCATTAATTTAATGTTGGGCTGATATAAAAATAATTATGTATTTATAGACTGTCAAATAAAATAAACTCTAATTAAAAATGATTTGTTAAGTATTTTTAGACACTTGAGTTTTTGGTGTATTTAATAGGGTGTGAACCTTTAATGTGTAGAGATTAAAAGGTTATTTCTATTTTAGTGATGAGCTAAAATATGAATATTAAAAGGTAGAAATGCCAAGAGACATGCATACCAAAATGTATAAATACTTAGAGGCATGAATACCAAAAGATACCTGGTTATGTATATATATGGTCATGGTCCCCGATTACACATGCTACTTCATTCTCATTCTGATATTTCATTATCAGAGAGAAAATAAAGTTAAGGTAGAGAGAATCAAAAGGCTCTAAAAAAAGAACGTGTTAATCTGGATAATCATCCGTACGACTCTAGAGAGCGATTTTCAGATATAAATTCAGGTATGTTTCCGGTTTATCGTTAATACATTCTTGATAATTCAACATGAATAATTTCTAGTCCTAACTCCTATCACAATGGAATCTAACGAACACGACCATGATTGCCATTTCAGAAAATTCAGATAAGAAGAACTCTTTGGTGAAGTCCCGGATAGACAAGCTAGCATCACGGGCCTCACACCAGAAACAGGTAAAAGTAGCGATAAATCATCTCGCAACCTGTTAATATGAGCTCCGAAACATTATCTACTGATGTAAGCAACACAGGTAGGGAAAGGTGGACACGTGAAGCACAATATTCCATTCACAGTCTTATCACAAGAGAAAAGTGGCGACTTCGATCAATCAGTCGGCCACCTTCCATTTACAGGTACGTATACACGTTCTTTCACATGAATAAAACTATTTCCACAGAATTAAAATTGTGAATTGTATTGCGTACCTGCATGTTAAACATGTATTCCAAGTATTTTCTAGTAAGGAAAATATAAGAGCAAAGTGGAGACCCTATTCACCAGCCGGCCACCATGTTTTTGAACTTTAGGAAAAGAAGAAGATGCTCGCAAGATTGTGCTCTCAGAAGATTTTCTCTAATGGAGAGCATCGACAATGATATATAAAATATAATGTTCAATGTCTTGAAATCTCGTGATTTTATATATAGATAATTATTTGTAAAACACATGCCTTAAATCTATAGAAAATGTTTTTGAAAAAAGAAATTTAAAATGGAAACCGACGAAGGAAATTGTGTTTCTCTTGTAATCTTTGATTTTATAATGGAATCAAACTTACTGCCATGGAATAATGAGAGGACCATTTTTTTATTATTAGATCATAAATCACACATTCATCATGTGTATGACTATTACATAGAAAATTGATTTGATATTAATATTTATTAAATCATTTAAGAACACATCTTACATTCTCTAACTTGACTTACATGACATTATTTTGCTCCAAGGTTTAGTAAATAAAATAACATAATACACCTACAATAACTAAAACATTATATATATTGATTACATCATATATATGGTTTTAGAGAGGTGATGAAATAATACGTGTGGGAAACACTGAAAAACAGACCCGTAACAGCCCCTCATCCTCTTCCTCGGCAAGAGCTCCATCGTCGGCGTCAGGAGCTCTCTCTCTCCTCGCTACCTCCAGCAGCAACCAGTTCTCTTTCTCTCTCTCTCTCGGTTGACAACTCTCTCTCTCTAAAACCTGTCCCGGTTGACAGCTCTCTCTCCTTCCTCCCGACAACAACTCCAACCAGCTCCCATCGAACACCATCTGGTCTCCCTCCTCAACGCTAGAAGCTTCACCAGCAGCTCCAGCTCAGCCTCCTTCTCCAGCACCAGCGACGAGGAGCAGCAACAGCAACAAGCACGAACCAACCCCTCCCGTTGCTCCTACTGAGCTCCACAGGTCGCCATTTTTGATACCATCACCACAGGGAGAACCACCTCAGCCTTCTTTATCTGGCGGCAGTAGCAAGTAAGCCTCTTGTCGTGGACGGTAGACCACCAAGTTACTGTTCATGTAACGTGAACACTACAGTAAATTAATGCATTGCACTGTTCACGTGAATCAGTTTTCTTCTTATTTTATTTTTGTGTTGGGCTAGACCTAGTTCCAGCCTAGCCTAGTTGGTTGGGCCGGGTCCAGCCCAAGTCCAGCAGTTGGGTCGGCCCATTTAGTTGGGCCAGGGCCAACCCAAAATTTTATTTTTTAAAAACAAAAAAAATACATTTAAAAAAAAAACAAAAATTGTGTTATTTTCACGCATAGGCCGAATTCCAAGGTTTTTCATCATATTTTTTGTAAAAAAAATATATTTTGCATCTTTCGCATATTTTAAAACGAAAATTGGATATCGTAACCGGTTTACGATTATCCATTGGAATTTTGCCAAAATATCAAAAAATAATTATAATTATTTTTTTTATCTATTAGGATGTAAAATTATATTGTAAAGTACATCCATAGATAAAAAAAATAGTTTTTAACTACGATGTAAAATTACATTGTAAAGTACATCCGTAGATAACAAAAAAAGTTTTAGCTGCGGTGTAAAATTACATAGTAAAGTACACCCGTAAACAAAAAATGGTTTATGAAAATACAGTGTAAAATTTTTAAATTAAAATGCAATCAAACAACAATGCAGCTTACCTTAGGTAGGGTGCACTGGGGGTGATGCGTCTTTTCCTTGCACAACAAGTCCCCTTATCGAGACTCTCGCAAACCAATAAGTTTCCTAGTGACCGTAATACTAGGTGGCGACTCCTGATAATTATAGTTGTAATTTTTACGACTATAAAACACACATCTCATTTTCACCGCGCATTGTTGTTTCCCCAATCTAGAAATGGTGGGCGCGAAGCGCGAAGAAAAATTATCGTCGCGACAATACCAATGATGAAACTTATCCCATTGTATATTGGAACAATTAAAACAAGTGAATTGAAAGAAACATGAAAAGATACTATATGATTAATAAAAATGATCAAACATTATTGCTTTGAGTAAAAACTTAAATAAATGATATAGATTCAAAAAATAATTTAAAAAACCAATAAATGTATATCATTGATTTTCTTTGAGCAATGCAATGATTTACAAAAATAACCATAATTATACTAATAAAACTTGACTTGATTTGGTAAATATATATACACTAATTAGGTGTATTTAATATCTTTGGATATGTAAACAAATCTAATGAAAAATCTTGTTTAGAAACAACAATTATGTTTATTAGTTATAAGAACAGTTAATCAATTTTAGGTTGATCCTAAAATGTCTTATAATAATGAATTTGATTTACTCATAAAGAAACAATAATCATGACATTAATAAGAATCGAAATTCACGGGTAATTAAAAACAATATTATACAATTGGGACCGACCTCATTTATCTTAAGGATTTAACCTTTGGTAATTAAAAACATATAAACATTAATTGTTTTTACGTTAGAAACAGGATAAAATACTATTTAACAAGACTCTTATTGGACCTCAGACAATAATCATCTCAAGACTGACGAATTAAATGGATAAAATAAATACCAAATGATGAGAAAAATCATGTCCATTGCTTTCAAGACCAACATGTCTTTCCAGCCGTGAAGGCTATTAATTAAAGTTTTTTTAATCGGTAAGCAAACATATACTCTATGATGAGCTTGTGAATTTGTTAGTTACGTTTAGCCAAAATGACTACGAAAAAAACAAAAAAATAAATAAATTAGAACCAATACATGGACAATCATGTGTGCTCGTTTTGGGTTCTACATCTACCTCGATAGTATCCTTATTCTTTAAAGTGTGTGTGATATTGTTTTTGCTTTTGTGGTTGAGGTTTTAAAAATAGTTTTGTGAAAAACATTTTAGTTGCGGTTCAAAATAATTTTTTTTTCTCAATCTTGTCATTTAATATTAAATTATTTTAAAATTGTACTTCATATAATTTTTTTATATTGAGTTATGTACCGGTCTCATGATTATTTTAATTTTAATTTTAATTTTAATTTTTAACATGAAATCTGTTAGATAGGATTTCGAAGGGGTTTGACGTTGTATGTTATGAATTTTCAATTGTTGTTTTAAAAACAAAAAAAAAAAAATATGCTCATGATAATGTTAATGAATCTATACGCGCAGAAAAGAACACGCAAGGAAACTAGTATTTATTGAACTATTTTAAAATCCATTCACGTGAGCCACATCTTACAGTAGAAAAATTTGTGTGAGGCTGTCACTATTTAAGGCAAAGATTATGGCCATAGAATGGCATATTTCACCAATGGCTACTCCAATTCTCAAGCTGGGATGTTCACTTATTTTCACAATCTCCCTTCTTGCTTCTTCTTCGGCACAATCTGATACATATATCATCCACATGGATCGATCAGCCATGCCCAAAGCATTTTCTGACCACCATAGCTGGTATTTGGCGACTATTTCTTCTATATCAGACACTGCTAAACCAACCCTCACCAAAACCTCTAAGCATATCTACACTTATACTAGTTCTGTCCATGGATTTAGTGCCAGTCTCACTAAATCTGAACTGGAAGCCCTCAAAAAATCCCCCGGCTACATCTCTTCGACTCGAGACCGTCAAATGAAAGTTCACACAACTCATACTTCAGAGTTTCTTGGTCTAAGTCCCAGTTCTGGTGCATGGCCAGCCGCAAATTATGGTGAAGATATTATAATTGGGTTGGTGGACACTGGAATTTGGCCAGAGAGTGAGAGCTTCAGAGACGAAGGAATGACAGATGTTCCATCAAGATGGAAAGGGAAATGTGAGCCAGCTGGTACCAAGTTCAATTCTTCCATGTGTAACAAGAAGCTCATCGGTGCTCAATATTACAGCAAAGGCCTACTTGCGAATAAGCCAGAGATAAAAATTCCAATGAACTCTACAAGAGATACAGATGGACATGGAACACATACTGCATCCACTGCTGCAGGCAACTACGTGAATGGAGCATCTTTTTTTGGTTATGCCAATGGTACTTCCAGTGGTATGGCGCCACGGGCTAGGATAGCTATGTACAAAGCAATTTGGAGATACGGGGTCTATGAATCGGATGTTCTTGCTGCAATAGACCAGGCAATTCAAGATGGCGTGGATATATTGTCCTTGTCTTTGACTGTAGCCATTGAAGATGACTTCTTTTTGGAAGATGATTCAATCGCAGTAGCTTCTTTTGCAGCAATGGAAAAGGGTGTGTTCGTGGCAGCATCAGCTGGAAATGACGGGCCTAATTACTTTACATTAGTCAATGGAGCACCATGGATGTTAACAATTGGTGCGGGTACTATAGACCGTAAACTTGAGGGAGTTTTAACTTTGGGTAATGGCAATCAATTTTCTTTCCCAACAGTGTATCCCGGAAATTATTCCCTAAGCCACAAGCCTCTTGTTTTCATGGACGGATGTGGAAATGTGAACGAATTGAAGAAAGTCAAGAACAAGATCATTGTCTGCAAGGACAACCTAACTTTCAGTAATCAAATTGAAAACGCCGCATCTGCCAGAGTTTCAGGAGCTGTTTTCATTAGTAATTATTCCTCCCCGTCAGAATTTTACACTCGAAGTTCATTTCCTGCAGTGTATATTGACCTACAAGATGGTCAGAGGGTAATAGACTACATAAAGGAGAGCAAAGATCCGAGAGGAACTGTGGAATTTCAAAAGACAATCACGGGCACCAAGCCAGCACCAAGAGTAGATGACTACAGTGGTAGAGGTCCATTCGCGAGCTGCCGCAATGTCCTGAAGCCGGACCTTCTGGCTCCTGGCACGCTGGTTCTTGCATCATGGTCTCCAGTAAGCTCAGTAGCCGAGGTTCGGTCACATTCCTTGTTTAGCAAATTCAATCTCTTATCTGGCACCTCCATGGCTACTCCTCATGTTGCAGGCGTGGCCGCGCTTATAAAGAAAGCGCATCCTGACTGGAGTCCGGCAGCCATAAGGTCTGCCCTAATGACTACAGCATATTCACTGGACAATACACTAAGCCCCATCAAAGATGCTGCAGCCAATGACTTGCCTGCCACCCCTATTGACATAGGATCTGGCCACGTAAATCCCACCAAGTCACTGGATCCTGGTCTTATCTATGATGCGGCAGCAGAGGACTACATAAAGCTTCTCTGTGCAATGAACTACACAAATAAACAAATCCAGATCATCACAAGATCCAATCACGACTGCAAAAACAGGTCTTTGGATCTTAATTATCCATCTTTCATTGCTTTTTTTGACAGCTATGATTCGGGTTCGAAGGAAAAGGTTGTGCACAGATTTCAAAGGACTTTAACCAATGTTGGAGATCCAATGTCAAATTATACTGCAAAGCTGATTGTCATGGACGGTATAAAGGTGACTGTGGAGCCACAGAAGTTGGTATTTAAGAAGAAACTTGAGAAGCTGAGCTATACTCTCACTTTGGAGGGCCCCAGATCACTGAAAGAGGATGTGGTCCATGGATCTTTGAGCTGGGTGCATGATGGAGGTAAATATGTGGTCAGGAGTCCTATAGTAGCCACAGGCGTTACCCCATAATCTCCCAATTGAAACGCATAAAACTATAAGTGTTTCTGGGCTGTCTCCCATGATCATTTTAATAATGGAAGGTAGAATAATGGAGCATTTGAGTTCCTATATCGATCCCTCTTCCCCATTATTTACTTTATACTTGCTCTATACCTTTTCTCTCCACTTTTGCTTTTTCTGTTCATCGAACAAATCTACAGGAAAAACCAGCGTTTCTGGAATGGATTTTACATTTCATCCTCGCTGTAAATTATCATTGTTTTTGTCCCGTGTCGGATTGAATAACCTTCGACACCCTGAGATTCCACCACAACATTTGCAATCATGGACACTAAGAGCAAGTCCAATAGCAAGAGGCAGAAGCCATTTTTAAGAGCTAAATTATAAAAATGGCTCTTTGAATAGTATATAAATGGCTCTTGAGTGGATGTGTTCTCTAATGGTAAGACCCATTTTGAAGAGCTATTTTTTTTTAACTTATTTTAAATAAAATTCAATTATTTTATATATAGTTTAATTATACAATTAATATGAGTAAGTTATATAGTTAAATAATTGCTTTTGAAAAACTCTCAAACAATAAAATTATTTTTTTTTAATTATATTTAAATTAAAAAAATGAATTTAAATATAATTAAAAAAAAAACACAATATTTCTATGTTTTTTTATGGTTGTTGTATTTGAAATTAATTAATGTTACTTATTGTCTTTGAGTGTTAGAAAAACTTAAAAAAACAAAATGAACACATTAACAAATAACCAATAAGTTCAAACATAATTAATTAAAATACATTCCATTACAAATAATTGAATCAAATTAATTACAAATTAATACCCCTATTTTTTATGCTAAATATTATTATAATAATTAATAATAATAATAATAATTATTATTATTATATATAATTATTATTATTATAAAACCCACCCCCCGAGCAAATCCCCTTCATTCCAATCACAAATTAAAAAAACCCTACCCATCTTTCTCTTCTCCCTCTAGCCGCCGCCGACCGCCCCCACCCACCTCCAGCCGTCGCCCCCCCACCCACCCACCGTCCACTCCCCTCCAGCCGCCTCCCACCCGTCCACTCCCCTCTAACCGCCACCCACACACAGCCGTCCACTCCCCTCCAGCCGTCCCCCACACCTGTTTCTTCTCTTTTCCTCCTCCTCTTCTTCTTCTTCGCTACCCCCCACACCTGTTTCTTCTCTTTTCCTCCTCTTCTTCTTCTTCTTCTTCTTCTTCTTCTTCTTCTTCTTCTTCTTCTTCTTCTTCTTCTTCTTCGCTGCCCCCCTCCATCTCCATCTGTTGTGTTGTTGTGTTTTCATTATTGTTGTTGTGTGTTTCATTGTTGTGTTTTCGTTGCTTTTTTTTGTTGATTGATGTTGCAACGGTAACATTCCAACGGCTCTTTTTCATTTTTAGCTCTGCATCCATCACCTGTAGGAATGCCTTCTCAGCTGAAGAAGAGACAAAATGCCTCTCGGGATGCCTTTCCCGTTGGAGACGTTAAATGAACGAAAACAGCCAAAAAATTTAAAATTTAGCTTTGGCTGCTGGGATGGCTCTCCGCGTTGGACTTGCCCTAACTAAAGGAGCGCATCATAAATATAAAGTTCAAACCTTTCATAAATCAAGAATACATAAAATATTTAATCTCCTTTTTATAAGACCATAAATCATAGAAAATCTTAACAATTAAATATTTAGCCTAAAATAATGAGATTCGTGTAGGACGTCACTATCTTTTAACATGCACAAGTTGAGCCTGAAGTCTTTGTAATTCATCCCATGGCTTTTTTTTATTGATTGAATCAGTATTCATGAATCAAAGAATGAAAGCACGGCTTGGCCTGGTGGTCAAGAAGTACTTCTCCCTTCATCTCACCCCAGGTTCAAGTCTTGTCAGGCATGTCTGTCACCCTCGCGGTGCATTACATGCTCATTGAGCTTGCAGGATGTTTAGTGGGCTCGGGGATTAGTTGTGGTGTGCGCAAGCTGGCCTGGATACCCTGGTTATCAAAAAAAAAAAGAATGAAAGCAGGATTCAATCTATACTAGAAATTTGACTAGAATGCCACCTAGAATTTAGTTCTTTCCAACTGAAGTAAAGACAAGCAGGGCATGAGATTCTCAGAAGCAGAGAAGAGAGAGAAACGACTGCAATTCTTTCTCTTGGTCCTAGCAAACTCATAATCACACCTCCAACCTTCATGTTGATATCATCTTTCTCTGCAAAACTTTGGCCGGTCATTCGAACCTAAAATATGATTTTGATTTTATTATCACAAATAAAACAATGGTATGGTATGATGATAGAAACCTGGTCGAATCCAAGAGAGATTTTGTTTGTTTTTCTTATAAATAAAACATTTGAATCAATGATTTAAAAAACAAAATCTTGGAAATAAAAATAATAAATTGAGATGTCGTTAACTCAATTCAAGGATCCACACATTTATTCCTATAAACATATTGATCATTAAAGTAGAATATATATTCTTTAATGTTAAGAGAATAAATTTGATATCTCTTAAAGTTGAGAGAAATCATTGAGATTAGGAGTAAATTGATTAGATAAAGTTTTATAATCAATTTCTTACCATGAAGAAAATTTGATATTGAAAACTCATTCACTCGACTTCTTATTCTAGTTCCTAACAGAAAATACAGAATGAAATAATTTAGAGAGCATGCATGTCATCTCAAAACAATTCATTAAGCTTAAATAAAACTCATTAATTAACTTTAAATATGGTTAAATAAGCTTAAAACAAATTTAAAACATAATGTAAGAGGAGTAGAATATATGTATAATTTGCACTTAATAATTCCCTCAAAATTAGTTCTTACTTGTATAGTTTACTTTTCCTAAATAAGACTTCAATTCCAACTTCGGTGCTTGTTCAAAAGAGGGTAAAACCCTTTATGTCTTAAGAGTTCTTAAGAATTCAATAATTATATAAAAGAGTTAAATAACTTGTTTGGCATTTGAAATCATGAATGCATAGACATAATTGTTTCCTTTCTATCTTTATTATTCTTCAACTTTGCATCCATTTCTATCTTGCTATGTTGTAATACAAAGTTCAACTTATCTTGTAAAATTTTTATTCAGAATCATCTTGCATGATGAGGTTAATTACATCAATATGAAAAACAAATATGGATAGCATAAAAAATGTTAAATGTTATATTTATCCATCAAACTCAAAATATAAAATTCCTTTATGCACATTGATTTTAGTTTCTTTTGTTTTCATAAATGGTTTCCCAACAATATATGAGTTGAATTTAAAGCAAATTCATCATCCATGTCTATAATGTAAAATCCATAGGAAAAATCAATCCAGATACTCTAATTAAAACATCCTCAACAATATATTTATGGTATGAATTAGATTTATTTGCTAATTAAATTATCATCGTTGTTTCCCTTAAAGGTCTTAGATCTATGACCTTATAAATTGCAAGTGATATAATATTAATCGATACTTATAAATCAAGCATAACTCTTTATACCTTATGATTTCCAATTACACATGGTACAATGAACATACCTTGGTTTTTCCTAAGGAAATTTCCTTTGTATAATTATAGACATTTTCTCTCCAACTCTTATTTTCTCATTAGTGTTCACTTTTTTTTATTAGTGTTGAGAAATTTTGCATATCCTCTAAAGAGTTTAACTTTAACTTTTCAAAAGGTTTCAAAAATATCCTCTTGCTTTGTTTCCTTTTTTCATTTGTTTTGTTTATCTCCTAAGAAATTAAGGTGTAACCAGATTTTTAGTAATAGGACAAATGATTTTATTACTTTACCAACTGGTGTATTTATTATTTTAAAGGTTTTTTAATCTCCTCATTGCTATTCTAGGTTTCTACTAAACCTGACATTGAATTTGGCATAATAGATTACATAATGATTACTATTTAATATAACAGGGTCGTCTCGGTTCCTGTTGAAGTTAGTAGTGTGGTTTGCACTTCCTTTCCACTTTTAAGAGTCCTAAAACTTGTGTTTTATCTTGTTCTTTTGGGTTAATAAGATGATAGGTTTATTGAATTAGCATCAATACTTCTAATAAAATATGTAAGTTATGAAATTTTAGTCCCTAAATTCTAGATACTAGCTCTTGTTTTGTGTTGTAACATCTAAGTGTTAGTGGTTAAAGATTTTATAATTTCTCTTAATGACATGCTTGAGCTTGATACTTGGTTAGGTGAGGGGTTGGTTTATTGTAGTCAAAAGCTTGATATTATGTGTTGTTACTCATATTTAGGCTCCACATGCTAGAGATGGCGTATTCTTTTTTTAACCAAATGTAGGAGTTTAGCATGGTTGCTAGACAATTGATAAAAATAAAGAATAAAAAAATGTTTTTTTTTCAAACTCTGTCTTTGTTGTCTTCTGTTTTTCTTATCCTCCTCATTTGTTGTTGAAGTCGTCAGGATTCTTAGATTAATTAGAAATGTTTATAATGCTAACTTGTCCTAAAGTTACTTGTCTCACAAGAGAATTTAGTTCTGAAATATTGTAATGCATTACCTCATTTACTCTTTTAGATGAATCAATACAGACTCTAAATTATTGTTAATTTGCTGTCATTTTCAGGATTAGTTCTCTTGCTTTTACATGAGTCTTTTCTACTAGTGTTCCTCCACTTGCTACGTCAATCATACTATCCCAACTCGTAATAAATAATTATGGATTGAAAGAAACTAAAAAGCATACATGCTCTCTGAAAACAATTCAATAAGCTTGAATAAAAATCAATGGCATAATTTTGAAGGAAAAATAAATACTTGAATCTAAAAGAGTTACAATGATAGTATTACACAAATTAAGCTCAAAACACATTAGAAAAACATACTATAGAAGAAGTAAAATATATGTACATTTTCCATCTATCAAACTTACGGAAGCACATTGAGCTAACAAATTGGCATTCAAAGAACATATGATTCCTGCTTTCATCCGCTTGCTTACCAATAACACATGTAAAATCAACGGCTTTGCCTCTTCTGATTTGCCTATCTTTGAAAGACAATCTATTCAATATAATCATCAACAATGCTGGGGAATGTAAAGGATTTTAAAACCATTAAAACTCAGTAAAATCAACGGCTATGATATTCTTTCTGCACCCTAAATTGGAGCTATCTTGGATGATGACGGCTGATAATGGATATTACAGCCCATCAAAATATGGGCGAGCCCGTATGGACTAGGAGAAGGATGAAAAGGTTCATTATGCTGCAAATGTAGGCCTAATATGATTTTCATGCTGTATAAGAAGAAACATGAATTCATTGTTTGATATTTAATGTTGTGCTGATTGTTATTTCAAATCCATAAAAAAAATTTATTATTTTTATGTGGTTATTGTGGTTCTCAAAAAAGATTTTGGATTGGTTCATTAATATAAAACATAATTCAGTTTTTTATCACAAGAAATTAAAAATGAGGAAAGTAAAATTAAAATAAATAAAAAATGACAACCCTTCTGTTTTTTTTAAAAAAAAAACAAATGCAATCTCAACTCTAGTTGTCTTTATTTTTATTTTTTTTACTCTTGGTCATCATTTATTTTTCAAATTTATTTATTAATGTTGTATTGATTGCAATTTGGGATTAACAGTTTGCTTCGATTAACATTTTATGTAGTTATCTTGATCTCAAAAAAATTAAATATCTCAATATCACGTTGGTGCTTGAAATAAATAGAATAAATTCAATTTTATTATTTAAAATAAAATAAAAAATGAGAATCAAAATTGAAACAAATGAAAAATATGAACTCATTTTAAGAAACAAAATGGGTGTCACTGCCTTTAAGGTAATTTTGCCTTTAAATATTTTCAAATCTCGTTTATGATTTTAACAGTTTTGCAATGAAAAAAAATAGTCCAAAACTGAATAATGGCCAGAAAATCAAGCCACATACCTTCTTTTTTATTTATCTTAAATCCTATTTTTTAATCTATTTTTATCTTAAAACACCAAGACAACTCCTTTACAACTCAAAAAACCTTAAAGTTGGTTAAAAATACAATTCAAAACAAGGAAAAATTTATCTCTCATTTCCGATCTATTTTATTTTTCAGCATTAAGGTACTTTTTTATTTTTCAGCATGAAGGTCCAAAAGTACCTTAATGCCACTACTTTTGTCAAGAGACGCCCAATTTGGAGAAGAAAATAAAGCCCAAGCATTGGCTTGGGCAGTCCTCACTTGTTTTAGAGGGTCTAGACATGTTTTGTTATCCTAACTCGTGCATCTAATCTTTTTATTTTAAAAAACATTTTAAGAAAATAAAATTAATTTCTTACAAAATAATGAATTCAAATATATTAAATTAATTAATGAATAATATGTTTTGGATATGATTTTATTTAATTCCATTTTGTTTTTACTTTGTTTTCCATGAAGATAGTGATTTTGTTTTGTAATATTAACAAGCGTGATTTTTATAATACATTGTAATTTTATATATATATAATTTAGTGTGATGTTTTTATTTTTGGTATCATGTAATTGAATGAAAAAACTGTTTAAAAACCAAACTTATTAAATTCACTCGGAAGCATTTCGAGTTTTGCCCAATCTTGAAGCCTTTTTCTACCACATTGACTCTCGTGTAGAATTTGGAACGTAGCAGAACCACATGCTGACTAAAACAGCAGTTTACACTTGAGAACCATACAGAGTCGTCTTCACTTGAATGGTTGCCTTTCTCTTCTTTTTTTTTTTTTAATTAACATGAGTATGCAGATAAGTTTATGCGTATCTCGATTAATTTTATAAATTTTAAAATTAATAATCATGTAAATCTTTAATAACTATCATATTACCAACAAAAAAACTCGAAATTGAAATCACATAAAAATCAAAGTTTTTAATTCCAAGCTATTATCAATTACTTGGCTTTCTCCTCTTTAACGAGACCTAAGACCCGCAATCCTCGTATCTGTGTCCATGGCTCCTATCAAGCCCACCATGAGACCTGGGAATTTTGACATGAAGAGGGGGATGGGATCACTGGTCAGACCACAACAACGTATATCATGTGACAATGAGGTAAGAAGAGTATACAAGCAATCAATGCCCATCCGGGTCAACCCAGTATTTTCTGGCAGCCTGGCCCCGGCATGTGAGGACGGAGAAGAGTCATCTCATAGTTAGGCATGGGAGCACAGGGCATCCAGATCCTACAAATCATGATATGGATTTTGTGCTTCTGCTATATAGTCTTGCTTCGAATAGGGATATACATTCGTTCTGGAATGGTTGTCTTGTAAAGAATTTCAGTTGTATTTTCAAAAAAAAAATTAAATATTTTGATTTCTGATATCAAAAATAATTTTAAGAAAATAAAATAAAATTTTTAAGAAAAAATTATTATTTTACTTAGTCTCTCTTACATATCTACACATATTTAAAGCATAGTTGTAAAATCCGTTCCGGGTACCATTCCGGTTTTTTGTTTGGAACGGAACGTTCCGGTTTCGGTGTATTCCGGCGTTCCGTTCCGGTTTTGTACTGTTCATATTTATTTAATTATATATATGAAAAAAATAAAATATTAATTTAACAAGTATAATTTAAATTCAAGATAAATAAAATTTAAATTATACAATACGAACATAATCTCAAAATTAGAAACATCTTTAAAATTCCAAAATATTATGAAAGTAAAATGTTCTAAAATAAAAGAAAAATACAACAAACATCTTCTACATATTATTATTATAATTAATAACTATTATTATATAATAATTATAATTATAATATAATAATACTTACTATAAAAAGTAAAAACCCACCCACCCCGTTTTTGTCCCCTTCACTTTCATTTCAAGCTAAAAAACCCTATCTTTTTCTCTTCAGGCCGCCGCCCCCCTTGCTAAAAACCCAATCTTTTTTATTCCTTCAGGCTTCAACCCCTCTGCTCCTTCTCCAAAATTCCCACGCCATTTCTTTGACCCCACCATCACCATGACTTCTCCGATCCTTCCCTCTAATCACTCTCCGCACGACCAGACCCTCCTCTCTTCCTCTCCTCAAAACTCTTCTCAAATATCACTTGGAGAGCAAGGTTGGTTGGGTGTGTACTCGGATACAGACCCGAAACTGAGTTCAGAAATGAAAGTCGTTTTGGGTTTTCCTGAACTGAACTGAGGAAAACCACCTCCGAGGAAAACGACGTCGTTTTGGGTTTTGGCTGACACCGGAATGGAACCCCCGGTACAAAATCGGAACGGAACGGGATTTATAACTCTGATTTAAAGACATTTCTTCTTATATATTTCTCTTAAATTTTCAAAAGACTTTCTTTTTTTATATTTTATTAACCGGAAAAGTTTTTGTTGGATTAATTTTTTTTAACGAATTGTTATTATATTAATTAGGTTTCTTGTGCAAATGAAGTGTTATCTATCTAAGAACAGTGTTATTGTGTACTACAATCTTATATTTCTTCTAAGCCCTTGTTCTTTTTTATATTTACTTTATTTATTTTTATTATTTATTTTAGTTGTTGATTTAATATACAGAAAAATCTTGGTTGCATTTGTTTGTCCAATTCTTTCCATTTAATTTTATAAGAAAAAAAACATGGGTTGCTCTCCTTATTTTTTCTAAAAACTATTGACATGTTTGGTTGTTTGTTGTTATGGACATCATAAACTCATTATCTAGCAAACTTGAAAACAATTGGCCAAAACTTCGATAGTTGACAACAACAAATGAAATTTTAGCTTCATGAATTGTTTTTTTTTTATTATTTCGATGATTATAAGTGATTCTAAATATAAAAGTGTGAGAAACCCAATTGTTTTTTCATAAAATTTTAAGTATTCTTTCTGATAATATTTATCATCTATTTTTGATTTTTCATTTATTATATTTTTTGCTTACTCTTTTGTTATATTTTTTTATTTTTTTTATTCTTTGAGATAAAAAAAATTTAAAATTATTTATGCAATAATAATAATAATCATTTGAGATATTGTTTTCAAATGATTTTGTTAAGGCTAAAAATATTCATTTTTCTTTTGTCATTTCTTTTATTATTTTGTTTACTCTTTTGTTATAATTTTTATTTTTTTTATTCTTCAAGATAATTTTTTTTTTTTTCATTATATATGCAATAATAATAATTTGAGATGTGTTTTTTCTTACTTACTCTTTTGTTAAAGTTTTTGGTTTTTTTTTCCTCAAGGTAAGTTAATAATTTTTATTATTTTTACAGTACTAATAATAATAATTTAAAGAGTTATGATCTTGATGATAATGGTGACATTATAAATTATCATGATAATAGCGATTATAATTTATTGTAATAGTTATAGTGCTTATGATGTAACTAATTATGTCTTTGATGATGATGATGATGATGATGATGATGATGATGATGATGATGATAATAATCATAATAATAATAATAATAATAACAATAACTCATAAAATAATATAAAAATATCAATAATGACAAAAACAATTATAATAATGATAATACTACTAACTATAATTGAAATAAAATTAATAAAAATAACGATGTTGGTTACCGTAATGATTATTGTCATAGCAATGACAACGAATATAACAATATTGTCAGTTATAATCAGAATATTAATTATTTACAATAATGATTATAATAGAAGCTATAATAATTATGAAAATTTAATAATCATGATGATTAAAATGTAATAATAATCAAAATAATTTATTAGTCGATGTTTTTTTTTTCAAAATAGACTTTAAAAAATGCATGATATTTCAGATTTAATATCATGTAAACAAAAAATATACGAAAGCCACACATAGACAAAACGGGTGAGAAAATTGGGCTAGATTATTTACAGTGAAAAAATATACAATTCACTTGCCTTGCGCTTCGATACATGTAGATAATCTACCGATTAAATAATTATTCAAACATTTCAAATAATAGCAATATTCAATCACTTCGATACACTAAACAAATAACCCATTTGAAATGAATTTTATAAATAATAATTTAACTAATTAAATTTTGAATTAATCAATGAAAACACGAACAACAATCAACAAAAAAATCTATCGCACCGCACGGTCAAGAAAACTCGTTGGTTACAAAATATCATTGAAGGATTCATGAGAGTGAGAGGTATGGTGGGGTCGATATCATAAAAGTTTGAGCTACTTTGTAAAGATACTCATAAGACAAAACATATGTGCATGACAAAAAATATGCAGCACTGACAAAACCTTAAAATTAACTTGATCCAAAGAACTAGTTCCAAGTATAATAGATGTTATGATCCTTAATGTTGAGACTTATTAACACTATGTGTTGTTCAAATTTAAAAGATACCCAGCATCTATTACACCATGTTAATTTCTCGCTTTTCTCTTATTCATTATAAGTATGGATAATTTTAAATCATTAAAATCTTGAATTAAATTTATAATTAATTATAGTTGTTCTTAATAATTAATAAATTTTATTGATATAAATTAAATGGTTAATATTAATATAATTAATATTTAAATGTTTTAGGGAAATAAGGTATATGATCAAACTAATTTACTATATTTAATTGTTTTAAATATATTTAGCAGTCAATATCTTTTATTATGTGTGTAAATTCTTGCAAGTATAGCGTTACTAGGACCTAATTGTAGGGTGTTTGAGAGGGACTTTGGAAAACATTTTAAAAAAATATATTTTTATTTTTCACTTTAGATTAAAAAATTTGGTGTTTTTAGATCATTTTGATATGCTGATATCAAAAATAATTTTTTAAAATAAATAAAAAAAATATTATTTTGATATATTTTTGAACGAAAAGCACTTATAAAAAAACAACGTCAACCACTATCCTAAACAGTAAGTTTTTCTCGAGAACCATGTCTTTAAAGTATATTTATTTTTACTTTTAATTACTGATTAAATAAAAAAAAAATATGATTTGCCCAAGTCTCTCAATTTAATTTCCTAACATGTATGACCCATAAGCTGCATGATTTCAGCATGGAAAATGGAAATTAGCACTCGTCGTATCATATTGAAAAATTGAACATGCAATAAAAAATAAAAAACAAAAAATTGAAGTAGACAATCCCAGCTAATTACTGTCAGCTCCACCTTCCCCTATTAATGACCTTCATAAACAAGACTTTGATAACATAAAACAAATATCAACACAACGTGCGCCACCATAACCTACGTTCTTGAGATCCTGCACTGCACAAAAAATAATCGAACAAACCCTTCGTGACTTCTTCACTCATTCTGAAAAATCAGTACTTCTCCATCTCTGTGTTCGTAACTCGCTCCATCAACGATAAAAAAACAAAAAATGTCAGCTCAACTAGTAAAGACAGACTCAGAAGTGAGCAGCCTGACTCCATCATCACCCTCAAGATCATCTCCTCCACGCCGTCCTGTGTACTACGTGCAGAGTCCATCGAGAGATTCTCATGACGGCGAGAAAACCACCAACTCATTCCACTCCACTCCTGTTCTTAGCCCGGCGGGTTCACCCCCTCACTCTCATTCCAACTCTTCCTTGGGCCCTCACTCGCGCGAGTCCTCCTCGACGCGCTACTCTGCCTCCCTTAAGCCTCACAAACAGCATAGAACCGATGGGTCGGATCGCAAAGGCCGAAAGCCATGGAAGGAGTTTGATGCCATTGAAGAAGAAGGACTTCTAGATGGTGATATTGGCCCACATGGCATCCCTCGTCGCTGTTATTTTCTTGCTTTCATCGTGGGGTTCTGGATTCTTTTCTCTTTGTTTTCCTTGATTCTCTGGGGCGCAAGTCGGCCTCAAAAACCCACCATCGCCATGAAGGTAAAAATCAAATGCTCCATAAACTGAATAGCATGCATTGTCCTCTGTTTTAATGCCATTATTTATTATCACATCATATTTGATCAGAGAAAGGAATGATAAATGGGGCCTTGATTTTCTGCTCGCAGAACATAAATTTCGATCAATTTACTGTACAAGCTGGAATGGACTTCTCAGGAGTGGCAACAGAAATGGTGTCAATGAACTGCACTGTGAAGCTCACATTTCGCAACACCGCTACATTTTTCGGCGTCCATGTTACATCAACGCCTCTGGATCTATCCTACTCTCAACTCACTGTGGCTACTGGCACTGTAAGCTCTAAACCCTCCGAATCAATTCTCTCTCTCTCTCTCTCTCTCTCTCTCTCTATATATATATATATATATATATATATATATATATATATATATTTATATACTTGCTGTAATTGCTGCAGATATCTAAGTTCTATCAATCAAGAAAGAGTCAAAGAACATTAGCAGTTGCGGTGAAAGGAAGTAAAATTCCGTTGTATGGAGGGGGAGCTAGCTTGAGCAGTTTGAACGGTGCACCAATTCAACCAGTGCCATTGATACTGAACTTCATGGTTAGATCAAGAGCTCATGTGCTAGGCAAGCTGGTCAAACCCAAATTTTACAAAAGGATCGAGTGCTCTGTGGTCATGGATCCTAAAAACATGAATGTGGCAATTTCTCTCAAGAATAAATGCACTTATCAATAAATAGACATGGAATAAGATTGAGCTGTTCTACTTGATCTTAATCTGAAAACAAAAGGGAGAAGGGATGAATATACATTTTCTGCATTTTTCACTTTCCTTACAGCTCTCCATGTAACGTTTTCGTTTACATCACAGAAAGATGGGCATGTACGCTACAAATTTAATAGTCTTCGGCGTCACTGCTGTTCTGCTACTATTTTTCTTTGACAATTTGATTTTTATTTTTATTTTTAAAAGCAAGCTCTGACAACTGGCTGGCTTGGTACTGGTTGATGATTCTGGACTCATTAGAATCAGGAATTAAAAGAACTCGCAGGATTCGTCGGTGGATTTATTTATTATTGATAATAATTTATTTTTCTAACTATGATACTAGATTGATCCTTAAATTCAACGTTCCCTCGTTTTATTTTAGCGATGTAGTTACAGTTATTTTTGAAAATAATTTTTGTTTAAAAATATATTAAAATTATATTTTTTTTATGTTTTAAAAATTATTTTTGACATCAGTACATCAAAATAATATAGAAAAATCAAAAATATTTAATTTAAATTAAAAAATATATTTTTTTAAATGTTTTCTAAAAAAAATTCCCAAAGGATCAGGGGAGTTTATTTTTTCTTAAGAAAGAAAAATAGTTTCCTGGGATCATGGCAGTCAAAATCGAGATTTTGACACGGATCGGAAAGGGCTCCGAAAAATCGGATCGTAAGATCGGATCGTAAAATCGTAGAAAGATCGTAAAATGTTCGTACAAAAATTATTATTTTTAATTATATTTAAATTTAAAAAATGAATTTAAATATAATTAAATATTATTATTTTTTATTATTATTATTATTATACGATTTTGCTACGATTTTTTACGATTTTTCTACTATTTTTCTACGATTTTGAACGATTTTTCTACGAGTTTGACCGAGTTTGACCGGTTTCGATTTTTCTTTCCGGTCCAACCAGGTTTTCGGAGCCAACTCGCAAAATCGTACGATTTTGCGAGTTAGCTCGCGATTTTGACTGTCATGCCTGGGATCACTGGCCCACGAAAGAGTGTGCAACCGACGCAAAAATCTGACAAGTTAATGAAACAAATCGAGGGAGTGGGCAACAAAATGGTTAGGTTAAGATGTTTGTCTTAAATCCGGACTCCATTTTTGTTCTGTTTTCCTGAGCAACTTGACCCTGCCTGACAGGGGCCTCGGGCTTTTCGGAATGGCCCCTCCCGTTTATTTAGAGAATGATTAAAAAAACTAGCTGTTTGAAAAATAGTTTTGGCAGTAGAGAATAATCCACAGAAAATAAAATCAGAAATTACAAATTATTAAAAATTTCAAAATACATGGAAAAGAAGAACAAATTTTTGAAGTAATAAAGCAAAAAACAATTATTTGTCATAAGAATATAAATTTACTTTATGTAGATACAATGTTATCCATACGTTAAATATTTTTAAAATATTTTATAAAAATTAAATGAAGTTATTTATTTTATATTTATATAATTTTAAAAATTAAAAAATGAGATGGAAGTCTATTTTGATAATATATATATATATATATATATATATATATATATATATATATATATATATATATATATATATATATATATATATATATATATATATAAACCATATATTGTTATTCTTCGCAGAGCATGTGCTAGGCCCAAGCCTTGTCAAATTGCTTCGAACTTGATCCACCCTTATGATATCCGGACCAGTTTTAGTTTAGGCCTAAAAGAGAAGAAGTAATCCATTTTTGAAGGGTGCTTTAATTTTAAAAAAAAAAAAACTTTTTTTTAATTTTAAGTTGTTTTTTTTATCTTCAGCAGTTGCAAAAATCACATTATTTTCTTGTTGTCAATTTTTATTTTCTTTTATTAATTCATATAATACATGACAATAAAATTATTTAAAAGTTCATATAACACATCGCTGGTCAAGTTATAGAACGTAGCTAGAGCATTAGTCCAGTCAAATGAAAAAAAAAATATTTTAATATAAAAAATTATATTTTTTATATATTGTTACACAATTTGTTTTAATATCAAAAATAATATTTTTTTTAAGAAAATAATTATTTTAATATGTTTTTAATCAAAAATACTTTAAAAAACAATTGTTGTTATAATGTTAGACACAAACAAAATCTTTTTTCATTTAAACCCCTAATTGAAAGAAATGAATATATATACCCATTTCTTCCATGTGTTTGCAACATCCAAATGGCATGGCAATTACTATTTGTTCATGCATCCTTCTCAAGCTGTCCACATCAATGGCAATGGGTGCACATTCTCCCTCGTGTAAAATTTGGGACCAAACTCGTGATGGACTAACGACAAAAAGAAAATTGCCGCCCCATATTTGCTCTACATACTTGGTCATGGACATTCTGCATTTCAAATTGTGCAATTTCAATATATTAATTCAACAAATAAAATATTATAGTTCAAATCAAAAGATAAACTAATTTGAAATTGTGTAATTCAAATTTTAAACACAAACAAAAAAGTGAAAGTTGAAACGATATGACTCGATTGACTCGATAAGTATAAAAATAACATGAAAAACTGATAAAAATATAGTTTAACTAAAACAAATCAAGTTGAAATCTTCTTAAGAAAATATTGAATCAGCGATATATTAGATCAACTCGGGTCAGCCTAGATTAACCTTTCAAATCTATTATCTAGATCATGAGACTATGATAACTTTAAATAAATAAAATCAAAGCAAATTTTAAAGTTTCATTTCTAATAAACTCATTGTTAAATAATAAAATTAAAGAAAATCTAAAAACAAACAAAATAAAATGATTTTCTGAACAAAATTATGAACCTAGATGATATTACAAGAATGCTACCAGTAATCTTTCAAGGATTTATATTATCTGATTGCTCTAAAATTTCAGCCTGAAATATATCACTATGTTAAGAGACTATTCGTAAAATTCCAGCTTAATCTAACGGTAGAATAAAGAGATATATTTGATATTGTAATACTATATATTATTTTAAAAAATATGTTATTTGGCCGGAACGAAACATGAATGTTCCGGACAAGATTTTTGAAACGGGCCAAGATGGTGAACGAGATAATATCTATTCTGGTTTATTTTGTTTTTTAAATTGGAACAAGATATATTGACTATTTCAGAAAGAACAAAACAAAATTGATAACCTTGTATAACATAGCTAAATTATTGGTCAAGTTAAATGGCAAATCAAAAAACTCCTATTATCCATATATTGTTCATAAGTCGTGATGGTGTTAAAAAAATATTATTTGAAGGTATCTCAAAATAAAAAATATTTTGAAAAACAATCATTGTCACAATATCAAACATTACCATAATCATTTTTTTCATTTATATCCTAATTTAAATGAAATATATACCCTTTTTTTTTCATGTTTTGCAATATCCAAATAAGCAGCTACAATATTCCAGCTGTACTCACCATAGCACTAGTACAAAATGGCATAGCAATCACTACTTGTTCATGCATCCTTCTCACCACTGTTCACATCATTGGCAATGGGTGCACAGTCTCCCTCGTGTGAAATTTGGGACCAAAATCGTGATGGACTAACGACAAACAGAAAATTGTTGCATCAGATTTTAAATTGAGAAATCTAGATTTGCTAAACATACTGGGGCATGGACATTCTGCATTATAAACGTGCATGCATTTTAAAATTAATTTAACACCCTGTTCTTAATCATCTCTCCCTAATCACGTGATTAGTAAATAAATGGTAATATTAAGAATATTATTATTATACATGCCATAAGGATCATATGTTGCTCACTTCTAATCACCCACTCTAATGATTGTAATAATGGTGCCCTAAATAAATAATTATTTATATAAGTTTTAATTGAAAGATATGATATATCATTTAGTTATACGATCCCCATCATATCTTCTTTCTTAATCATCTGCTAGGATGAGACTAACATGGTTGTTGCGGTTAATATTAGCTGGCCATTCTCTCTTTCTTTTTTTTCTGGAATATTTAAATGGGTTTAAAAATTAAAATTAAAATATTGAACTGCAATGGTGGTTGTCGTGACAAAAGCCTTCAACAAACGCTGTCGGTCATGAGCTATCTGTGGTGACTTTAGCGGCCTGTTAGGATATTTTTGTCTCTTGCTGCCCTGCCATGATCCCAGGATTAAAATCCTTCGTATTATTTTTATTTTGTTCTTTAAATTAAAAAAGTTTTGGTGTTTATAGATCATTTTCATGATGTTAAAAATGATTTTTAAAAATTAAAAAATATTATTTTGATATACTTCTGAACGAAAAGCATTTTCAAAAACAATTTCAACCATAGTTGTCAATTTCGTCCTATTTTGGCCAAAACGTTTCGTACCAGTTAAAAACGAGACAAAACGACGTTATTTTTACCTCAGTTTTAATTCCATCCCGTTCTAGATTTTTCAGCCAAATATCGGCTGTAACGTGCCGGTTTCGTTCTGCCCATTCCGTTTCGAGCAAATAATATGTTTTAAAATAATGAATAATATCAATCATATCTCTTAATCTGACCATTAGATTGAGATGAAATTTTACGTGGTGTCTCTTGACATATTTATATATATAATGTAAAATTTCAGAGCAATTAGAGAATGTAATGACCTTGCAAGATTGATGATATCATTCTCATAATATTATACATGTTCATAATTTTGTTCAGAAAAATCATTTTATTGGGTTTTTTTAGATTAAATTGCACAATTCTAAATAATTTTATTTTTGAATTTAAACTAAAAAAAATTGAGTTGATATATTTAATTATATATAAACACACATAAACTTACAATCCTGAAATGGCACGCCAAAACACTCCGAAACTGAAACATTATGTTCCAATTAAAACAACGAATCAAGAACCAAAACGGTGACAACTTTGATTTCAACTACGAACATACACCGAGAGACATTGGTGGATGGGGAGAGAAAAGGCCACTCCTATTCCTGAAGAATGTCACAATGACGGTGGCCGTCAAGGAATCGTATAGAATAATTTACAGGATGCTTCCCTGATTCTCGAGATCTAACATGGGAAAAGAATTTACCCTAAAGCACACCAAAAAGAAAGCAAACTATTATTGAGAATCTGGGAACCCTAAGATACTAGCAATCATGTGCATAGTAGTGCAGTGATTTATGCCTCTCCAACTGTAAGAACAGACAAACAAATTGGACAGCAGACGGATTCAATAATAACAGCTGCAAAGGAAAACGAAGGAACAACTTTCTTAAAAAAATGCAATTTGAAAACAAAAAGTAAATGGTTTGTACAGTAAGCTCAGCCAGCGATCATGACTGTTTATTTATTCTGAGGCTTAAAAAATCAGCTCAAAATCAAGAAATATCTCTGCCTGTATCCTAATCCTATACAACATCATAAAAAAAAAAAAAAATGAATATCAGTTGATGAAAAGTTATCTCCCCGGCTGCTTTAATCTCCTTCTCCGATTCAACTCTGCCTCATCTAACAGTGGACCAGCATCCGGAACCCGACCAATTGCAACATTGATCACTCGCCAGTTGCCGGATTCTATCTGGTGCTGAGATCCAACAAGAAGAATTGAAGGAAGGAAAGACTGATTCCACTTTCCCATCAGACAAAAACTCTGATCTTGGTGATGGTGATTGAATTGAAACCCAATCTGGGAAATCAAAATGGCATCTTGGTGATGTTGATAATTCTCCACTTTCTTCTTCTCTTAATGGAACAGTGTCTTTCCGTTGATCGGCAACAAAAGGATGCTCCAAAAGCATCTCAGCAGTCCATCTTTGTGCAGGATCTTTAACTAAACACTTTGACAGAAAATCTTTTCCTTCCTGGGACAATTCCTCAGGCATGACTGGCAATTCATCTCCTTCTCCGATTCTGATCAGCAACCCAAACATATTGGTTCCTGGCTTGCTATTCCACGCAGGCTTCCCAGTCACCATCTCCACAATAGCGCAGCCAAGCGCCCAGATATCAACCCCTGACTCGTATTCATTGTTGTTTACTGATTCAGGCGCCATATAAAGAGGAGTCCCTCTAATTTCAACTCTCCCCTGTTTCTCCCCTGCTTTCTTCGCCAGCCCAAAATCTGCAATCTTCACCTCTCCATTCTCAAACAACAACATATTATCAAGCTTCATATCACAGTGAACAAAACCCTTATCGTGAATATGGCGCAGACCTTTCAGAATCGAGCTCGTGTAGTCTTTCACATCTCGCTCCTGAAAGCAACCAAACTTCTTGAGTTTGTGTGATAAGCTGCCTCCTTGAGCGAACTCCAGCAGCAGACTGTATAGACGCCCGTTGCTTTCTTCAACAGTGTGATTGTCGCCGAAACATTGGATGATATGTGGAGAATAACCAAGTTCCTTGAGAACTTCCTTCTCGTTCTCAAGTAAACCAGTGTTGGATTCTACGCAAGATTTCACTGCCAGTACTGAATGATGTTTAAGAGATGGTTGTTTGAGGGTTGCAAGATGAATTCTGGAAGAGCTGCCGGAGCCAATACACTGGCCTCTTACCCATTCCATCCCTGGAAAAATGAATTGAAAGCGTGTTTTTTTAGATTGTGTGGAAAGAAAAATTGGAAACCAGGGTTTATATAGGGTCATCAGATATGAACACAGACCGCGTGGCTATTCTTTTACCGTGACCTGGGGTGGTAACCAGTGTCCCTCTCTTATAAAAAAATAATAATAATTGAATTTGAGCTTTTCTTTTATAATAATAATAAAATGTTTGTATCCATCCAAAAACATTAAACACATTTTTTATGTTTTTTTTTTTCAAATTTAATTTTGTAGATATTCAACTTCAATTTCTATTTTAGTTATGATTCATAATTTATGTGTTGATCTCAAGGAAAAAATCAAGCATTTTAGAATATTCTTTAGTCCCTGTCAAAGTTTTATATCAGGAAATATATGACAATAAAAGTCATAAGGAAATATGAAGAAAAAGATTGATTGTTTGTGTATGAAAACCTACAAGAACAAGATTTTTTTTTATAAAAACTCATCAGAAAAAGAGAAAAAAAAACCTTAGAAGCCTTCTAGATCTAGTTCCTTGTGGTCTCAGATCTAACTTTGTTTTTATTTATTTCTCTCATTTTAATAAAGATTTAATAATTACGGTTAACACTCCTTTCCTCAGGCAATAAACACTAACCTGGTAGTGTGGTTGTCCCTATTTTAATTTACAGTGACTTGAAACTTTTTTTTATTTCTTAAGATAAAATAATAATCCATTTTTGAAAACACTTAAAAAGAAGGCCCATTTAATTTAATAGGTTTCATGTTTTTTTGGTTTGTAATCCCGAAAAATTGACCTGAAGTAAATCAAACCGGTTTGGTTTGAACTATTTTTCAATTCAGTTTGGGTCTTGTATTCAAGGAATACCAAATCCTAGTTTATGTTTAGGCTCAAATTGGACAGTGGACACCCCTCATAAACCCAACGAATAGAAAAATAAAGCTAAAAGAGTTTACCTGGATATGATTTCCATTTTCTCTTTCCTTGACAATGCATTCAAACACTTTTAAAGTTCAAAAGTTGTACCTGGTTCTTATTCATTCAGTTCAGTGCTAGCTGACTCCATCTAGTTCAATACAATTGAATCGATTTAAAACCAAAATCGAACATAATTATATGTTTTTTTCTAATTAGTTTATTCTTTTTCTTTTTCATCAGGTTGGTTTTGCTGTTGTTTTTTTCTAGTTTTTTTTTTTTAATTGATTTTTTAGGTATTTTTGCTCACCCCTGCGAGGGATACATTAGAGGTACACTGTCCTCCAAGAAATTGCAGATTACAATGATTCTAACAATATAAAAAAGATATTATTCTAGGGCTAGAGTAGCTCGCAAAAGCCGCAAAAATGTGACAACTCCTTGAAAGTGGTGGCATATATGACGCACGTGTCATATTGTTTTCCTCTCTGTTCTTCAATTTCTTCCTTATTCTTTATAAACTTTTCAATTGAGTCCTGATTATGACTATACTTGTAAATCTATGTCATATAAGAAAAGAAAGAAGAGCGAAGAAAAAAAAGATAGTTGGTCAACAAGGTTAGTGCATTGTGACATGCTTATGAATTGAATCACAAATATTATGATTAATCAATTATGATTAATCAATATTATGAAAAAAATAATTTGACCATAAAATCACTCTGAAATCAAATTGACTTTAGTCTTAATTAAACAAATAACAACATTGCTTAGCAAAACTACCCCCCCCCCAATATGCTTCTTGGTTTATTTTAATAAACACATGCATTTATATTTTCGTTGCAAAATACCATAGTGAAGAGTGGACCAGCTAGCTGGTGGTCTGTATAATCTTGAATGATCTCTTATCAACTCACCCAATTCTTTACTATTTTATTAGAGAATATAAGTGAGTTAATATTAATCAATTAAGAAGACGATGAAGATTCGTTGAAGAAATAATAATAAATAAAAAAACATAATAAACGTGGTCCGATCATCATAAATTGTTACGCGGGACATGCCTATACAGATATTTTCATTAGAAGAATAAGAAGAAAAAAATCAAAATTAGAGATATTTTAAACTCCATATCACATAATTAGGACGTTAAATTGATTGTTCGCTTAATTGATTATTTGCTCTTTAATATTAACAACGTTATATATATATATATATATTAACTAATATATAAAAGGCGTGGACAATTCCCTGTAGCTGAGTGTACTGTAGATTGTGTGTAAATTGACTGTGGATTATAATAGTGATTTTTGGGTCGGTTCGGTTCTCGGTTCGGTTGGTTTGCTGATTTTCTTATTTTTTTATTGTTTTTTGCACAGTAAAATAACGATTTTAGCCCTCGAAAAAGACAAAAAACCGTTTATGGGTGGAGGGGCTCCGCGGTAATTGCACAATTTCGAACCGGACCGGTCCGGTCCGCCTACCTTTGCATTATTTTATATTTAACCGGAAATGGCTAATTACCGGTTTGGCCCCTAATAAGACAAAATAGATGACTTAGGCACAGGGATACACCGATAATTGGCCATTCTTTTTTTATTTTTTTCCTTTTTACTGTCGGCGCGTGTGTCACACGCGGCCGACAGTATTCCGCCTCACGCCCTCTTTGAGTGGCGCGTGCGTGGTGATGGCGTCGCCGGAGATGAGCTACCGGCGTCTCTGTCGAAGCGCCTCTGCCTGGGCTTCCTCCCGGTGCGGCGCGTTTAGGCCTCCGACGTCCGTGGAAGCGGCGGTGGCCGGTTAAAGCCGTTGCAGCCGTTTCTCTCTCTCCTGCACGTCTAAGTGCAGGGGAGTCCCCCGGTTTTCATGCCTTTTCACTTCGGTCCCTGTACTTTTAATTTTGTTTATGGTCCTGATTTTTGTTATATATGTTTTGATTTTCGATTGGATCCTTCGATTGAAATTAATTGAATGTTTAAATTTCACTTCGATCCTCCTTCTTTTAATTTCTGGATTGGGTTTAAATAACTCAATCAATTCGGTACAGCAATTTAATTTTTTTTCAATTTTGTCCTTTGATTAAAATTGATAATAAATTTGATTTTCATTTCGGTCCTTATACTTTTAATTTTGGATTTTAATCCCTTTATATTTGATTTTCCTTTCGGGCCTTATACTTTTAATGTTTTTTTTTAATCCCTTGATTTCTTTTTATGATTTAAATTTTCTTAAAGTTTTTATGGTGTTTTTAGTCTTTCATTTATTTTATTTTTTTCATTATTAACACAATAATAATAATAATAATAATAATAATAATAATAATAATAATAATAATAATAATAATAATAATAATAACAACAACAACAACAACAATAATAATAATAATAATAATTTAATTGTTTTTCTTGCTTACTCTTTTGTTAATGTTTTTGAGGGGTTTTTTCCCTCAGAACAATTTGATAATTTTTATTTTGTTGCCAGTGATAACAATGATAATTTTTAGTTTTTATTGTATTTTTTTTGTTTCATTTTTTTTTGTAGTTTTTACAATGTTTTTAATCTTTCATTCATTTATTTATTCTTTCATGATAATAATAATAATAATAATAATAATAATAATAATAATAATAATAATAATAATAATAATAATGATGATAATATTAATAATAATAATAATAATAATAATAATAATAATAACAACAACAACAATAATAATAATATTTTAATTGTTTTTCTTGCTTGCTATTTTGTTCATGCTTTTCATTTTTTTCCCTCGGTATAATTTGATAATTTTTATTGTTTTGGCAGTGATAGCAACGATAGTTTTTTTTTTGTTTTATTCTTTTGTTTGATCTTTTGTTAAAGTTTTTAGGATTTTTTCCCTTCCATTTTTTCCCTTCCATTATTAACACAAAAATAAAATAAATAAATGAAAATAGTAATAATAATAATAATGAAAATAGTCTTAATAATAATAATAATAATAATAATAATAATAATAATAATAATAATAATAATAATAATAATTTAATTGTTTTTCTTGCTTACTCTTTTGTTAATGTTTTTGATGGGTTTTTTTCTCGGGATAATTTGATAATTTTTATTGTTTTGGCAGTGATAGCAACGATAGTTTTTGTTTTTGTTTTATTCTTTTGTTTAATCTTTTGTTGAAGTTTTTAGTATTGTTTTTCTTCCATTTTTTCCCTTTCATTATTAACACAAAAATAAAATAAGTAAATGATAATAATAATAATAATAATAATAATAATAATAATAATAATAATAATAATAATAATAATTTAATTGTTTTTCTTGCTTACTCTTTTGTTAATGTTTTTGAAGGGTTTTTTTTCCCTCAGAACAATTTGATATTTTTTATTGTGTTGACAGTGATAACAATGATAATTTTTAGCTTTTATTGTATTTTTTTGTTTGATCTTTTTTTTTTTTGTAGTTTTTACAATTTCTTTAATCTTTCATTCATTTATTTATTCTTTCATGATAATAATGATAATAATATCAATAATAATAATAATAATAATAATAATAATAATAATAATAATAATAATAATAATAATAATATTTTAATTGTTTTTCTCTTTTGCTATTTTGTTCATGCTTTTTATTTTTATCCCTCGATATAATTTGATAATTTTTATTGTTTTGATACTAACGAAAATAATAATTTTAGATGTTAAGACTCCGATGTTGCCATTGTTATAATATTTTAAATTAATATTGCTTCCTTTTCCCCTTTATTTTGTTATTTTTATTTTTATTTGCTCTTTGTATTAAATGATTTTTATTACTCTTTTGTTAATGTTTTTGAGGGTTTTTTTCCTCGGGATAATTTGATAATTTTTATTGTTTTGGCAGTGATAGTAACGATAGTTTTTGTTTTTGTTTTATTCTTTTGTTTAATTTTTTGTTGAAGTTTTTACTGTATTTTTTTTCTTCTTTTTCCCTTTCATTATTAACACAAAAATAAAATAAGTAAATGATAATAATAATAATAATAATAATAATAATAATAATAATAATAATAATAATAATAATAATTTAATTGTTTTTCTTGCTTACTCTTTTGTTAATGTTTTTGAAGGGTTTTTTCCCTCAGAACAATTTGATATTTTTTATTGTGTTGACAGTGATAACAATGCTAATTTTTAGCTTTTATTGTATTTTTTTGTTTGATTTTTTTTTTTGTAGTTTTTACAATTTCTTTAATCTTTCATTCATTTATTTATTCTTTCATAATAATAATAATAATAATAATAATAATAATAATAATAATAATAATAATAATAATAATAATAATAATATTTTAATTATTTTTCTTGCTTGCTATTTTGTTCATGCTTTTTATTTTTATCCCTCGGTATAATTTGATAATTTTTATTGTTTTGATACTAACGGTAATAATTTTTTAGATGTTAAGACTCCGATGTTGCTATTGTTATAATATTTTAAATTAATATTGCTTCCTTTTCCCCTTTATTTTTTTTTATTTTTTTTATTTTCTCTTTGTATTAAATGATTTTTATGATTTTACTATCTGCACAATGATGATTTTAGTGATTAATTTTTTTTTCTTTTAAAAATATTTTGCTCTTTTTTTTAATGTTAGTTCGCGCTCTTTTATTATCTTTTATGACGCAATACCTACATTCTAAAAGATGTGATTTATGCTTGCGTAACAAACTCTACTTAAAATTTTATACATTTTATTTCATAATCTATAACTTTTATTTAGTTATATCATAGAAATTTATCGTTGTGAATTTAATTATGTTAAATTATATACACAAGAATGCCCGCGGCAACGCGCGGGGCACTTGGCTAGTATATTAAAAAAATTCAGCATATGTTTTTATTTATTTATTTTAAGCAGGTTTTTTATATGTGGAATTGATACATACAATAAAAAATGAAAAGGATCAAATTGATCATGTGCTGCACTGTTTCGTGCCATGAATTATAAAAATAGATTAAAAACTGGAACACGGATTATAAATATGACAGACGGAAAAGATCAACTTTCTTGGAAAAGTAATGTAATTGACCTGTAACTCGCATACAAAAATGTTGCTATGTACTTCTACTGTACACTAAGCCAGCCACCAATGATGACTTCTTCATAAGCTAAAAATCATTCTGCTAAAAACATCTCCTGCTCAATGGTCTACTCGTTTTCTTCTTCTTCTTTTTTTTTTTTTTGGCTTATATACATAAAAAATCAATGGAATCTGAATGGTTGGACATAGCTTGAAAGGGTAAAAAGAAAATATCTCCCCGGTTGATTGAATCTTTCGTCTCTGTTCCAGCTCTGCCTTATCTAGTGGTGATCCAACACCCAGAATCACACCAATCGCAGCTCCAATCACCTGTTAGCTGCCGGATTCTATCCTGGGGTGAAGCCAAACAAGATGAATTTAATGAAGGAAATATTGATTTCAGTTTCCCATCAGACCAAACCTCTGATACTGGCGATAATGATTGAATAGAAACCCACTCTGAGAAATCAAAATGGCATCTCGGTGATGTTGATAATTCTTCGCTTTCTTCTTTGAATGGAACAGTTTCTTCAGCCTGGTCAGCAACAAAAGGATGCTCCAAAAGCATCTCAGCTGTCCATCTTTGTGCAGGATCTTTGACAAAACACTTTGACAGAAAATCTTTGCCTTCCTGGGACAAATCCTCAGGCATGATTGGCAATTCATCTCCTTCTCCGATCCTGATCAGCAACACAAACATATTGGTTCCTGGCTTGCTATTCCACGCAGGCTTCCCAGTCACCATCTCCACAATAGCGCAGCCAAGAGCCCAGATATCAACCCCTGACTCGTATTCATTGTTGTTTACTGATTCAGGCGCCATATAAAGAGGAGTCCCTCTAATCTCAACTCTCCCCTGTTTCTCCCCTGCTTTCTTCGCCAGCCCAAAATCTGCAATCTTCACCTCTCCATTCTCAAACAACAGCATATTATCAAGCTTCATGTCACAGTGAACAAACCCTTTTGAGTGGATATGGCGCAGACCTTTCAGAATCGATCTTGTGTAGCCTTTCACATCGCTTTCTTGCAAGCAACCACCAGACTTCTTGAGGTGGTAAGATAAGCTGCCTCCTCTAGCATACTCCAGCAGCAGACTGTATACACGCTCGTTGTCTTCATCTATCGTTTGACAGTCGCCGAAACATTGGATGATCTCGGGACAGAAGCCAATTTCATTCAAAATCTCCCTCTCGTTCTTGAGCAAGGTGGTGTCTGGTTGGTTGCAGGACTTCACTGCCATCACTGCAGGATATGAAGAAGACGGCTTTTTGGTGGTTGCAAGATGGACAATGGATGAACTGCCATAGCCAAGGCAGCCTCCTCTTACCCACTCCATGCTCGTTTAACGTTTTTTGAAGAGAAAAATGGAAACCATGTGGTGAGAAAAGAAAAGGGAGAAACGGTGGTTTATATAGGGAGTTTTCTCAAGTGGAAACGGACGGCTTGGTCATGATGTTTGGACCCAATATAATAATTTTCTTTTAAACACGATGCAATATAATAATATTAACAAACTGGGTTTTCTCCTACTTATATAATTTATATATTAATTTGAATATGAAAATTCAACAACTATTTTTCACAAATATATATTAATTTATAACCTTTCCTAGGGTTCACATATCCTTTTTTCTCTTCATTACCAAAAAGTAATGAATTTCAGTGTAGCTAGAATGGTTTTCCACATTTTATATATATAATTTTTTTTTGCTTAATTAATATAACTTAAAAATAAATATTCATTAGTTGTTTTGTGTATTTTTTTAAACATTTTCTTTATTTTTCATATATATATATATATATATTATCACTTTTTTAAATATGGAGAAATTAAGAAAATCTTGCAACAACCTATTTATTAAGATAAGAAACCTCTACCGACACAGAACAAACGCAATTCGTTGAAAATTATGAACAGATCATTTACGTTTATACGTAACGTGGTAGAAGTGTGAAGAAGAGGAGTTTCCATGGCCAGTTATACATATAACTAATAATATTCACATGTCCTGTTTCCTGGCGTTCAATTAACAGATAATTACATTGCATGTTACACTGGCAATATTAATTGTCCTATATGCCTGGGGAAGATTTTTTAACCCCAGGGGGTTGGCCTGGTGGTGGAGGCCTGGGGCTCGTGGGTGTGCTCCCCATGAGGTCTCAGATTCGAATCCGCTCAGGTGCAAACAATTCATTGGGGTTATCGGACTTGGGCGAAGCCCTTGACTTAACCGTGGTGCACTTGTGGGAAACATGCTTGCCGAGGCCTTGTGCACCCCCGGGATTAGTCAAGCTCAGCGGCCTAGATACCCGTGGTTAGCTTCGGCTTATCCAAAAAAAAAGATTTTAAGTTTACAAACTGTTATGACATCTAAAAGGATATCGTTCCCAAGCGGCATGACATGATGATAAAGAAATTATGATCTACATAGCAGACATCAAGATATATACATTTCTTATAAAAGACGGAAGCAATTGGGGTGAGTTTCATATTTTAAGGTAAGCGCAGTACCCTTCTTTTTAATAAAATTTGGATTTAATCTTCGATCCAGTGATTAAAAATCCAAAAAGAATTATTTTCTAATAATTTAATAGAATACATGTATGAAATTAATTACTTGGGATTCGTAATGAAGAAGTAAACCCTGTTTAACCTCTGCAGTAATTTCAACACGAATGGCTCATTGTTGACTTACTAGAAGGTCGGTTATGCTCTTGTTCTAGAAAGATAGATAAATTATATATGACGTCTTATTATTTTTAAAATATATTTTAGGTAGTGGTTGGCTATTGTTCAGGGATAGAATAAAAGAAAGAAATAGTTAAAGATATATTTGGTTGCAAGAGATAAAACAGATTTATTAATAAAATAATTTTAAAATGAATTTCTATATTTTAAAATACCATGTACAAAAGAGTACATAGCTCCTCTATCTGATCCATTGCTTTTATATCTTGAAAAAAATATCTAAACGTTATTTTAAAAAATTAATTAGATGTTATTACATAACACTCCTATTTTTTATATAAAAAAAAAACTTCTTAATTCCAAACGAGAGAATAAAATGGATGGTGCGATCATAATACGTAGCTAGCTAGTCGTGCACCATGACACCCTTTCCTTGAAACTAAAGAGAGAAAAAAAGGGATTAAATTCAGATAAATCCCAAAAAAAAGAGGATAGCTTATCGGAATGAAGGCATTAACGTCTAGAAATGTCTAGAAAAGAAAAGGCTTCCGCCATGCGTGATGAAAATTAGGAAGTTTCTAAATATAAAATGCCCAAGTGGTCAGCAATCTGCGGTCGTCAGCATGGAATCATCAATACATAACATGCAGTTTCGAGAACTAATCTATTAAAATATAAATTAAGAAAATAATTATTAAATTTGATCAAATAGATCAATCTTAGAGACTCTTATCCAGCTCTTTGTATAGTTTAATAATGAGTTAAACTGTGTGGGAGAATAGGGTGAGTTAAACTGTGTGGGAGAATAGGGTGAACAGTGATTTCCCAAAACTCTCTAGCTTTTCTGCTGACATCACGTCTGTATTGTATGGTCGATCTGCTGCCGTAACCAGCCTTAGGCATCACATGTTGTCACGTTATACACGAGTAAATAAATTGGAATATGCTGCCACCGCACCGCGTTTTCATTACTTGCGACCCGATCTTATTTATTAATTTGAATCTCCTTACTAAACATACATCTACACATCATCGTTACCAAGGGACGCGTGCCAGAGGGATTGTGGGTGATGGTGTGCAACCGAATCTATGACAGTTAGAATTTTACTTATTTATCTAGATCCATAAAAAACACCTTATCCTCCCATCCAAAAAAACACATATACACATCATGAAAATCTGTTTTTGGAGATGGACACTGCGTTTCAAAAACGTTTTTGAATTTTTTTTAAAAAAAATATTTTTATTTTTTACTTTAAATTATTATTTTTTTGGTATTTTTAGATCATTTTAATATGCTGATGTTAAAAATAATTTTTAAAAAATAAAAATAAAATATTATTTTGATGTGTTTTTGAACAAAAATCACTTTTAAAAACAACCACAATCACATTTCCAAACATAAATAGAGTTTAAGGGTAACTAAATTCCAAGTAACCAAACTGGACTCACGTGCTTCAAACTATATATATATACTAGTTAAGTGCCCGCGCGTTGCCGCGGGTATTTTTTTGTATATAATTTCACACAACTAAATCTACAATGATTAATTTATATGATATAAGTAAATAAAAATTATAGATTAAAAGATAAAATGTTTAAAATTTTGAGCTGAGTTTAAGCATAGATTACATCTTTTAGAATATAGGCATTGCGTTATAAACGATCACAAAAGAGCGCGCACTAATATTAGAAAAAAGAGCAAAATATTTGAATAAGAAAAAAACTGAAATGATTATTGTGCAGATAATAAAATTATTAAAATCCATTCATAGCAAGAGCAAATAAAAATAAAAACAGGGAAAAGGAAGCAATATTCATTTAAAATATTATAACAATAGCAACATCGGAGTCTTAACATCTAAAATTATTATTGCTCCTAGAATAAAAACAAAAAAAATTATTAAATTATACCGAGGGAAAAAAATAAAAAGCATGAACAAAACAGCAAGCAAGAAAAACCAATTAAAAATTATTATTATTATTATTATTTTTATTATGAAAGAATAAATAATCACTATTATTATAATAATAGAATACATAAGCACTATTCTTATAAAATAAATGAAAGATTAAAAATATTCTAGAAACTTTAACAAAAGATAAAAAAAAATTACCATGGCTATTACTGGCAAAAAAGAAAAAACTTATCAAATTATCGGGAGGGAAAAAAAATAACAATAGAGTAAGAATGAAAAATAATTAAATCATTATCATTATTATTATTATTATTATTATTATTATTATTATTATTATTATTATTATTGTTTTAAATACACTTATATATACATGGACAAAAGTAGGGATTAAAAAAAAATAAAGTGTAAGGGCTGAAATGAAAATCAAATATCAAGGGCTTAAATTAAAAAATTAAAAGCCAAAGGGCTAAAATGCAACTTACATTTATTGTCAATTGAAATCAGATGACGAAATTGCAAAATTCGGAACTTTTGTACCGAATTGATTGAGTTATATACAGCCAACCCGGAAATTGAAAGTAGAAGGACCGAAGTGAAACTTTGCCATTCCGGAGAGAGAGAAACGTGGCCGGCGGCTTGAACCGGCCCCCGCCGCGTCTTCGGGCATGTGGTGGTGACACGCACCACCGCGGGAGGACGACCACGCAGCGGTGCATCGTTCTGTCCGCCGGGATCCAATTTTCGGCCACCGGAGGAGTCCGCACGCGCCGCCTGAACAGGGCGTGAGACGGGAAACCGTCTGGCGCGTGCGCCTCACGCCCCAAGAAACGCCGATTTAAAAATTTGAAAAATAGGGTCAATTACCGTTCTAACTCTAGACCCAATTCATTGTTTTTGTCTTATTAGGGGTTAAAACCGTCTTTAGCCATTTCCGAAAATAATAAAAAAAAAAAAAGTTGCGGCGGATCGGACCGGACCGGGCCGGTCCGGCCGCGCGCAATTACGCTTGTGCCCCGCTCCCGGATGCCTTATTTTGTCCTATTACCGGGGACGAAACCGTCATTGCACTGTTCATAAATGAATATTTAAAAAAAAAAAAAGGATAAACCCAAAATGGCCCCGCATGCCAGCCCCGTTTTGCCGCGCGCCCGAGGGCCATTTTCGGGCTTACACTGCTGCAATCCACAGTGTTTACTGAGGAGGTGCACAGTGCAAAATCCCATGGGATTTATTTGTTTTGTAATATATATAAAACATATGCAGTGATGTCAGGCAAGGCAGAGCACCTGAAGTCTAGAATCAAAATTTACTGTCGTTGATGGGACCAGGTCAGTATATATGTAATAATTTATTTATTTCTTGGATTATTCACGTGATGGAATGACGACGGGGAATATTTGGGGCCTTCACAATTCTTGTTCGATCCCTTCATGCTGGAGTGTTAGGTTTGATGAGCGAGCTTAACTTATTAGAACTTATTAGGTGGGTGTGGTGGGTGTGTGCTCGCTCAACCTAATGGCAATGCTTTGCTGTCCGAGTCACTTAATGACGTGTATTGTTTGTCACCGTCTATTTTGAAGGCACGAGAGATTTGGGACACTCTCCTTCACAGATCTTCCAAACTTTCGTTTTATGGTTCTTCAAGTAATATCATGTGAACAGAATCAATGAAGAAGAAATATCTTGGAGGATCGCTTGTTATCTTGAATAAATCTGTCGATTCTTGAAAAAAAAGAAACTAGAAATTAATTTATTCGTTTGAGTTGTACAAAGTAAATAACTGCAGCACCCTCCTCCAATCACTTCTATTTCAAATGCAAATCATTTTTTTAATTATGGATTTATTATTAATTAAATTTTATCTTTTTAACGTGTAGGATATAATTTTTTTTAATTTCATTTTATTCTACTATTTATTTTTATATTTTATTTTGCACAATTTTCTCGTTATATATTCTTAGTCCCTACTCATTAAGTTCCTTTTCTTTCTTGCCTGTAATTTTTCTCCCTAAACTCCTTTTATTCTCTTTATTTTTATTTATCCACTTCGCACACAAAACAAGATAAAATAAACAAAAAACTAGAAAATAATAAAAATTGATTGAACTTCATTACAAACATATTTGTCAAAAAAAATAATTTTATTAAAACACATTGAAAAATTAGATGTCAACAAAAATGGGGCACTTTTTAAAAAAAATATTTACGTTTCAAAACAATATTATGAATACATGGTCCCATCAGCTTGGATGGTTATAACATGTGCACAGTAAGAGAATCATGAAAAGATATTTGCAGCCTCTATTACCATGAAAAATCTGAATCGCCGCCAAATCATCGAATTTAGCATGTGGAAGTGAGGTGAAATTGTGGTTGTCGGTGTCATGGACTAGTCCACTGCAGCTCAGATACGTAGAACCGTTAGTTGAGCCGACGGGGTGGCATTCGCAAGTCAAATTCATGAATGAAGGGGTCTAAAAATCCAAAAACTAAAGTAGCCCTGCCCACCAAACATTGCAATTCTTTATCTTAAAAATAATATAAATTATATATATTAGATATCTTAAACTTTTAGGTTAAATAGTTTTTGATATGATATTAGAGTGTTGTTGACTTAATAGTCATGAGTTCGAATCTCATCATTCTTATTTTATTTGATAAAAATCAAGTACAAAACAATATAGATCTGTGTGTATTTTCAAACTCAAAAGATTTTTACTTGAGAGAATATTTTAAAAAATAATATAAATCATATCTCGATCTCATCTAATAACTTAAACTTTTAGCTTAAATATTATTTTTTTGAGCAAATTAGGCCACCAAATAAGGACTGTGATGCTGCGACCGTCAATTTCCCACATATTCACCCCTTGTTTAGTGTTTTTTCTCATATATTCTTACGAGCATGTTTTTCAAGGGATGTGTTCTGTGACCGTGACCGTGACCCACTAGCCAGCCGTCTGCGATTTGACCCCCAAACACTGCACCTCCTGTGCTTTAGCTCTCCCAAAGGTTACTTTTTTGTGTGCGTTTGCTTCGTGGTCCAAATTATTGAGATGAGATTTTCCGGCTGCCAATGAGAAGACTGCTTGCATGGGCCCAAACGGTGATTGCTTGAACGGTCTTTCTTTACACAATTTGAGCGTTGACTATTATAAACGCAGCCACTCGTGGGTCTAGCTTGATCGGAAAAGTCTGCTAAAAAAGAAGAAAAGTATGGAGTAAAACCTTTCACAGCAGGAAAGGATCAAGTCAAGGTCCATATTTAAATAAAAAAAGAAGAGTCAGTGATCACATTTAACACGATTAATTACGAGTAAATGATGTTCATATTGGTGAAGCTCAAAGGTCGCCCTCTCCTAGAATTTCCAAGAAGCAGAGCTTGGTTACGGTCCTTGTGGGTGATTGGGGTTCATACTCGATGTTCATTTATTTTTATTTTTTTATTTTTTATTATTCTTGTCCTTTGTTATTTTATTATTATTAATCTTAAGGTAGTTGTGTCCATACGGAGGGTTGAATTGTTGGGGGCGGAAAGCTTCTATTTTCTATCCGTTGACTTGTTGGCCGCGTGCTCTGGGTGTGAAACCCAATTTTATAGCATTGACTTTGTAGCCTCACATAATTACGCCACCTCGATGTTTTTGGAGACAAAATCCTTGTTTTTTAATATGTATGTTTGATAATTTGTAGTTTTGCAATTAGATGAATGTAAAAAAAAAAAAATATTTGGTTAAAATTGTTATTAGATGGATTTTAACTTTTAAAATAGATAATTAAATATATTTCTAAATAAAAAATACTTTAAAAAACATTCTCAAACTTTCAAACAATTCCTTAATATAAATACTGAAAAAAAGAGAACATAAATTGTGGGCTTCCTTTGTCCAACGCTGTGAGACGCACAGAAATCCAAACTAGGCCTGATTTTCAGTCTAACTTGCAACTACAGCTTCCATCATAAATCCACACTCTCGCCCATCCAAGGAATGGCTAGAATTAAAGTAGGGTTAAGCTGTCTTAATGTAGAAATCAAATCAATTAAATAAATTATCTATTGTAAATAAATTTAATTATAATTTTTTTTTAACTCAATTGATACTATAATTAAATTAAATTATAGTATTTGATTTGAATTCAATTGATGTGTGTGTGTGTGTGTGTGTGTGTGTGTGTGTGTGTTAAATTGGCATGCTTGGAAATAAAAATCATTTTATTTTATTTTTATATTGCTTTTATATCTTTATTTTATTTCTTCAAATAATTTTTTTTTTAAAAAGGGGGCTAGATGGATATTTTGGAAAAATAGGTTTAACACTAAATTTATCCATTAGGAATTGTAAGCCAGAGAGAGTTGCCTATAATTTATTTTTATAGTATTTTTTTAAATTGAATTTTATTTAAGATTTAATTGCTTAACACTTAATAGAATTTCAAGTATAAAATTTCATTAAAATCTTTAAATTGAAATCAATTTAGAGGTGAGATAATAATAAAAGAGTTTCAAACAAATCATGGTTTGGTACAATATAAATAGAAATACATTTTTTTAAATTAAAAAAAACTCCGATTTGTTTTCTTAGAAAGATTATTTTCTTCATCAATTTTCAATATCTTATCGTTGATAGTTACTGGCCTATACTGCTACGGGCAGTAGCCTGGCCCAACACATAGATGAAAACTACTGGCCCGCCTGAAAAAAGTTATGCAATTAGCCTGGCCCAACATATATATAAGAAATTCTTTGTTAAGGTGAACAACTACATCAAGATTTTTTTTTTTTATATATATATATAATCAGCCGAATGATTATCGCAACCAAGAACTTGATTTTCTTATAATCCATTCACTGTTAATTTTTATTTATTTATTATTATGAATGAATAAATATTTTTATATCTTTTAAATTCTAAAGAACATTGCCAAAAATATTAATTAAATATATTTAAAATTAAAAAGCATGTAAAAGTGAAAGCTCAAATACAAAGCCCTCTATTTAGGCGGAGTGTGGGCAAACCACACTCCAAAGTCCCAACACAAATTGATTAGTTTATATATATATATATATATGTATGTATTTTTTTATTAAAAACAATTTAAAAAAAAAAAAAAACTCAAATGATACTCTGAATATATTTTGTTGGAGCTTGTTTTGCATCTTCTCACTTAATGGCAAAGAGTTCCTGAAAACTTATTTTTGCTGGAAAACACCATTGCATCACATGAGAATAACTGTGCTGCTGGCGTCTTATAGCTATTATACAGATCGATGCTGCTTCCATGTTTCGAGGTCAGAATAGGATTGTGCAGTTTGACTTTTCCGACAAGAAAATATGCGAGTACATGAAGTTTGATTCCCAGTTATCCGCCAGTTAACTTGATATGTTGTTTCTCCACCACGTAATCTTGCTTAATCAACTCCGGTTCTTCCATTGAATGATCTTCCCTGTTACATGTGGTCGTGGAGAGGTGGTTTATGTGGCTAGGCTACCGCTTTCCCTCCCTTTTCTTACCCTTATTCTCTGAATAAATCTTTGTCAGGCAAAATTATCCACAAATGTAGATGCCACAACTTATATAGTAGGTAAATTATAAGCACTATCTAGGTGAGCCACATACAGAATTAGCAATTGAAATACTCCTAATGCATTACAAGCATAATGCCACAAAATGGTTCAAAAAACAATCTCACCTTAACAAATACATATATCATCACAATTATCTACTTGCAAGTTTTAATAAATCAAGCACTGACCCAGCAAAACCTGCCACTCATCTCCTGCAACGAGTGATCCTAGAGCACCCTCTTGAGTAAGGATTGACAGGAGTCTTAGACTTGAAGCAGTTGTGGCTATAGTACGATCTACCAGACCTCGCAGGACAAGGAATTCTATTAGCAGCCAGAGCTCCATATGAGATATAGTAATGCGTTCTTCTCCAAAGCAAAGATCTGCGACCACTACTTTCTTCACCATCTTCAAAACCCACCAATCCATCATCGAGCTCGCTGCTTTCGTCAAAATACTTGGACATTGGCCATTCTAGTGCATCACTCATTGCCTCCAAGCTTGTTCCAGCAACCTGAGCTTGGATTCTTGGACTGATAGCAAGAAAGATAGTGGAAAGGAATATCGTGAAGGTGAAATAGTATCGCAATGTAGAGCTCGCCATGAGTGGAAAACACAAGCAGTGGAAGTGAAAGTAGCTACAAAGGGCTGAGCTAGCTATAATGGCAGGTTTATTGTTTTTGAGTTCTTGAGTGGGGGAGGGAAGGTAGATGGTGGGGCTGTGGGGACATGGAGTCACATGCAGGTGCAGGTCTTGGAGGCGAGAATTGATTGGGTTACAGCTGTGGCTCATCAATGCATCAGTTAACGCGTGTCTCGATTGCTGTGATGTTTTCTCTGTCCTTGTTTTGGCCACCTACTTGGGATTTATTGTTAGATTATGGTGATGGAGTTTATGTGGGTTTCTCAGTGGGTATGTGACAAGTGTTGAGATCGCAATGGCTGTGATGTCGGCCAAAGTTTGCTGGCATGCAGAACAAAATTGCCTGGACTCCTTGGCTCGGACAAATCGGCAATTAGCGTACAAATCCACAGTGTCTCTTGAATCACTGTGGATTCGAGCAGTGCACGGGCGGAATTGGCTCTCGGGCGCGCGGGGCTAATTTTGCCTTTTCCTATATATATATTTTTTTAAATATTCATTTATGAACAGTGTAATGATGGTTTCGTCCCCGGTAATAGGACAAAATAAGGCATCCGGGCGCGGGGCACAACTGTAATTGCGCGCGGCCAGACCGGCCCGGTCCGCCGCAACTTTTTCTTTTTTTATTATTTTCGGAAATGGCTAAAGACGGTTTTAACCCCTAATAAGACAAAAACAATGAATTGGGTCCAGGGTTAGAACGGTAATTGACCCTATTTTTCAATTTTTTTAATCGGCGTCTCTGGGGGCGTGAGGCGCACGCGCCAGACGGTTTCCCGTCTCACGCCCTGTTCAGGCGGCGCGTGCGGCCTCATCCGGTGGCCGGAAATTGGATACCGGAGGATAGAACGATGCGCCGCCGCGTGTTCTTCCTCCCGCGGTGGTGCGTGTAGCCACAACATGCCCGACGACGCGGCGGAGGCCGGTTGAAGCCGGCGGCCACGTTTCTCTCTCTCCTGCACGTCAATGTGCAGGAGAGTCCCCAATATATTTGGACTTTGCACTTCGGTCCCTCGACTTTGAATTTCGTTTTTGGTCCTCATTTCTGTTATATAAGTTTTGATTTTGTTCAATTGGGTCCTCCGATTTGAATTGATTGAATGTCAAAGTTTCACTTCGGTCCTTCCACTTTCAATTTCCGGATTGGCTGTATGTCAGTCAATCAATTCGGTACAAAAGTTCCGAATTCTGCAATTTTGCCCTCTGATTTCAATTGAGAATAAAAGTAATTTGCATGTCAGCCCTTTGACTTTTAATTTTTTAATTTCAGCCTTTTATATTTGATTTTCATTTAAGTCCTTATACTTTTATTTTTTTATATTTCTACAATAATTCCTCCTTTTGTCCATGTTTATATAAAAGTGTATTTAACACAATAATAATAATAATGATAATAATAATAATAATAATACTAATAATAATAATAATTATAATAATAATAATAGTTATAGTAATAGTAATAATAATAATAGTAATAGTAATAGTAATAGTAATACTAATAGTAATAATAATAATAATAGTAATAGTAATAGTGATAATAATAATAATGATAATAATAATGATGATGACTTAATTATTTTTTGTTCTTACTCTTCTGTGTTTTTTTTCTTTCTCCCGATAATTTGATAATATTTTTTTTTCCGGTTATAGCAATAATAATTGTTTTTGTTTTTTTTATCTTTTGTTAAAATTTCTTGCATGTTTTTAGTCTTTCATTGTTTTTTTCCTTTCATTATTAACATAATAATAATAATATCAATAATAATAATAATAATAATAATAATAATAATAATAATAATAATAATAATAATAATAATAATAATAATAATTACATTGTTTTGCGTGCTTGCTCTTTCTTTAATGTTCTTTTTCCCTCCGGATAATTTCATAATTTTTTTTTTGACAGTAATAGCAATAATAGTTTTTTTTTTTAATCTTTTGTTAAAGTTTATAAGATGTTTTTAGGCTTTCATTTATTTTTGTTTCTTTCATTGTTAACATAATAATAATAATTATAATAATTGATTTTTTGATTTTTATTATCTGCACAATAATGATTGCAGTAATTTTTTTCTTCTTATTCAAATATTTTGCTCTTTTTTGTAATGTTAGTGCGCGCTCTTTTGTGATAGTTTATGACGCAATACCTATATTCTAAAAAATGTAATCTATGTTTACATGACAAACTCAACTCAAAATTTTAAACATTTTATCTTTTAATCTATAATTTTTATTTACTTATATCATATAAATTTATTGTTGTACATTTAATTATGTTAAATTATATATAAAAAAATACCCGCGGCAACGCGCGGGCAATTATCTAGTATATAATATTCAATGTATAAAATCAAACACTCCTCATATGTTCCTGAGAGACACATTTCTATAAATATCTCATCCTTCCATGCATCCTAAACTTCATTATAACTTCACTAATCATAATCATTATTTTGATTCTCATGATTTATAACATGCAAAACATCACTTGTATCGATACCAACTACAATATATTATATGTAGTTTTGTAATTGCTTTTTTAGTGTCTCGAGAAACAAAAAAAAAAAGAGTTTGGTGAGTTCTTAAAAGAGATAAAGGGTATGTTTGGGAGAGCGGTTGCGGTTGCTTTTGAAAATGCTTTTCATTTATAAATACATCAAAATGATATTTTTTATTTTTTAAAAATTATTTTTGACATCAGCACATCAAAATGATTTAAAAACACCAAAACAAATTCATTTAAAATGAAATTTTTTTTTTGAGGAAACGACAGTACAACCACCCTCCCAAACAGGCTCAAAAGGTTGAAGACGTCCAATTTGGAGAGAGAGAGAATGTTGTTGCTTCTGTTTTCTTTGATCCATGGAGAAATTTAATTACATGAGCTATTGCATTTTAGAAGTGCAATATGTCAGGTTATTGCATTTTTAATACACAGCATGTTTAATATTTTTTCTCTAAAACATGACAAATATATTGTCGTGTTTGACAATAACAATATTTAATAAATATAATGTTTTTAAAACAATACAATGTAAGAACATGTTATTCTAGTATTTTTTTCAAATAGTATTATTCTACTAGAACTTTTAAATTAACGTCCTTATTTCAGTCCAACAGAGCTGAAAAGATGAGGATCTTTTTCCTTGCTTTTTGATAAATGGATTTTCTTTTGAAGCACTCAATTTGATTTTAGGTAATACTATACTTCATCTCAATTTATTTATCCTATTTCGTTTTTTTTATGGAAAAACAATAAATCTAACATTACATTATCTGAAATTGCTACAATATTCCAATAATATCCTACAAGTATTTCGATAAATATGATTTTAATGAGAAAACTAAACATTTCATAATGTATTTCTACAAGTATTTTAGGACATCAAAAATAGACAAATAAAATACACGGAGGAAGTAATTAAATAGGGTTGTCACATTTTTATAGGCTAGCTGGTAATGCTTACAATGTTTTAAAGCTACCCCATAGCGTGTCCTTTTATTACAAAGTGTAAAATGTGCTAATGTTACACGTGGATGGCTGTCATTATATTTCGCAATTAATGCATCATGTTACAAATGTATATACTTAGACTTTCTCTAAGAGTAGATAATACTATTAAAGTTTATATCTTTATATTCCATTCCATAACATTTGAATTGTTTGAAAATATGTAATTTGAAAATATACTTTTGTGCTTGATAATGAAGGTTAAACTTAGAATATATTAGGACTGATGATTTTTTGCTAGCTTTGCTCTTCAAATAGTCTCTATTTATTATATGTTCATAATCATTTTCTATTTATGCAAGAATAAGAGTTATTTATATTTTCCAGAAGAAACTAGCATTTTATAACTACTGAAACCCAATTGGTAATTAAAGAGGCCGCCGTATCTTCAAGATTCCCAAGTGTTCATCCTTGATGAACAAGCGGTCGATCAGTTTACTTGGTATAGCCAAGTAGTCAACCGTTACAATTTAAAACCCACATTTGATAATTTTAAAATTGTTGAATTTTAAACCGACTAAATGCATATTTTTTATTTATTGAAAGAGTAAATTGATAAGGAATACATATGAACAAAAAGGATAGATAGAGGATAAAATGAAATTGAGACAAAAATAAAAACAAATAAAAGACTGGAACTATAAATTAAAATTGAAAGACTAAACTGGAAAAAAAAAACTTAATAAAAGAGAAAAGAACAAAAATCAAAAACTTAAACTAAGAGGATATATAGAGATATATTAACAAAAAATAGAGACTACTTTAAAGATAGAGACATATTAACAAAAAATAGGGACTACTTTAAAGGACTGGAACTATAAAAGAAATAAAAAAATAAATGAAAAAAAAAGGATTGAAATGAAAAACAAAGCATATGACAAATTCCAATTGCAGGAAGAAAATGAAATAAATCAAAATTTAAATAAGAAATTAGGACAAAATGAGAAATTAAAAGATCAAGGACTAAAATGTACAAACCATAAAAAAAGGACATATATGTATATTAGTGTAAGGAGAGAGAACAAAAAGAAAAAAAAAATAATTGACCACCGACGACACTCTGACCACCTATGACAATACGCTCCACACCATATGAAAGAGAACATGGTGGCACATCTAGTGAGACAGTGGTTAGCCATATGTAGCTACATGAAGCTCTATGTGCCACTTGTATGGCATGAACAACTCAAAATCACTTGCATGTATAACACATGGGTCATCATCTTTATGGATTACAACGTATTTAAAAATATCAAAATATCCTTACCGACAATTTTATATTTTGTTTTTTCTAAGGGTAAATTCCTTATTTAACTATTCATTAAAAACTCAAATACCTAAACTACCCTTATCTAACAAACGATCTTGTTTTTCTTATTTTAGGGGCAAACTCGTATTTTTATTGTTACAAAAATTGGAAAAGACACATACACCTGAAAACAATTATTTAATGATAAGATTTGAAAAGGAAAAGAATACAATACCCCAAAACCAAAGAATTAGTTTTTATGAGCCAAAGGACAAGAAAAAATTACATTGTAGCAATCCACAATAAACTTTATCTATAATTACAATGAATTATTGACTTGATTTAGCTTTTTTTAATGTCATTTCCTATTTAGGGGTTTGACAATTTGCTGATACACTAATAAATAAAAATATTTTAACACATCTCTAAAATAAAATTTTAGAAAACATTGTATTTGACCAACCCATATGAAAGATTCATGAGTCTTGTGATCTTTAGTCCACTCCACCCAAGGTCATAACTGGCCTAGTTAATTCAACAAAGATATTAGTTCTGCTTGGGATTAATTCATGCAGTCTGTATAGAAGTTTATCTTCTGAGATGCTAGTATAAGTTGATGGCAAACTAGGATTGAAAATCAAATTACCCATATTTAATAATATTATTTTAAGGCATCAAGTGTGCATCTTAAATGATAAAGATAATATTATTGGCAACTTACATGATATCAAGGTCATGGTGGTAAATCTTTTCTCTTGATATTCTCCATCTTAGATGATTGTATCAAAACATATGCATATATTTCATGTTTTTGTATTTTCTTTTTCCAATTTATAATGGATATTATATTTTGAACATTATGGAATAGTTTTTATATTTTAAATTTATATATGGTTTGTCATGCTTTCTTATTACTTTTCATATATGGCAAAAAAAGGAGAGATTTGTAGGAAATAGAGAATAAATATAAAACAATTGATTATATGATTAAGGGATGAACATATATTTTTATTATTTTTATAATTGTTAAAGTCTCGAAGGAATTATATTATTTTCAATTTGGTTCTAATTCTTTTGATTTATAATTTCTTTCTTTGGCTATATTGTTAAAGTTTCATTAGTTTTCAGTCTCATCCTACAACTAAGTTTAAGGTGTATTAGTATTTCTAATTTGACCTTCATTCTTTTGTTAGAATTTTTTTTTGCTTTTAAATTTAACCATTCGTTTGAAATTTTTAGGTCACCCACTAATTTATCTTTATTTTGATTTTCATTCTTATTCTTTTAATTATATATATTTTTTTAAAAAAACTTAGATCCTTTTGTACGATTGATTTTTTCTTCTTCTAGGTTTTATCCTTTATTGTTCGATTTGATTGATATTAGGCTTTATAAGTTTTTCATTTATTGTGATTCCAATTCGACAACATAGGTCACAAGCTTAAGAAGTTAATGCGAGTTGACATTCTTTTTGTTTTGCCTCAAAGGTTTTTTTTGATTTTATCGTTTACTATTATTAAAAAAAATATTGGTTATGTGGTTATTTTCAAAAAATATTTATCAGTTTATCTCAGTCTCATGACATATGACATGAATTTTGTAGGTGTTTTATGAATAATAATAAAAAAAACATATATGTATTTAATTTTTAAAGATATTATTGTAATTGATCTATAATTTTTATTTTACATGGATGAAATTTATTTTTTAAAATATAAATATTTATTTTTAAATAATATTTCTAATATGTGCAACCTTACATGATATTGTTTTTTTTATTTTATTCAATCATTTTCATGTGTGTGTTTGTTTTTATATATTATCGCTTGATTTAATAAAATATTAATTTTAATAAACAAATTTAATGAACATATCCGGGTAAATATCTCATATTGCGGATCTAAATCTCTTGCAACATCATTCTCTTAATTTTTCTTTTTTTTAATTACCATTAAAAAACTTTTTATTTATTTATTTACATAGATAATTATCATTTTATTTAATTTTGTAATTGCATAAATTTCTCAATATAAACTTAGAATCTTTTAATATTTTCATTCCGATTTCATTAAAAATTGGAGTTCAAATGTTTTAATATTTCTATGTAATTTAAATGCTCTTTGACTTTTTCATGAGTTCATGACTTGCTTCCTGGATTCTCTCATGGGATTGGACAACATCTGCTTCTGCATGCGCTTCCTGTCTTAAGATCTTTTGAGTATTTATGCTTATCAGTAGCAGAGCATTAATCAGAACTATGACAACCTAATATCATAAACTCAATCATGGCTCAGGAAGACAACCTAAGCAAGCTAGCTGTTTGCGGTTCGTTTTTTCGAATTTCTCTCTCTCGCAGCTTCCCTTTCTATGCATTAATGGCCGATTTGGCAGAGTACCAAAGCCACAAGAAGGTGCCATAATTGTTTTTAAAATAAATCATTATCACTCTCAAGCACCCTTTTAGTCATTCATTTCCATAGTTTTGTGTACAATATTTAAAATTCTTATTTATTTTAAGACATTTTTAGGATGTCGTTTTGGAAAAGGCATTTCAGTGACAATTCTTTAGGAAATTTTTTATAAACACACTTAAGAAATATATATATTTCTCATGAAAATTGCATTTTGGATTAGGTTTTTCCCTTTGCGACTTAAGAATAGTAGAGTGACAGGGCTTGACCATTGATCTCAAGGGTTGATGGGTGCCTTTCATGAGCTTTTTTTTTGCAAAAGATGTCTATTGTCAAAATATAGGATCATTTGTTGCTTAAGTCCATAAAATGCGAGAGGATATAAGTATGTGGAGAAGGAGAATATGTGGGGAGTAGTAGAAAAACAATATAGGGAGGGGAGCAAGAGTAGGGAAATGGCTTTGTGGTATGGCTTGCTCTGCATTATGCTTGGAGTCATGTTGTAAGGACTTATTCTTGTGTTGTGTTTTTTTTCCTTTATTAACTTATTTGATGATATAAGATATTTATATATTTTAGTTGCATCAATTTACCTTAGAGAGAATAAAGTAAAGATAGAGACCAACCTCATTGTACAAATAAAAAAAACCAAAAAAAAAACTCACTATTCTATACCTATTAGCTTCTTGTGATTTTTCATTAACATGTTTGCCACAAAGATAAGAGTTTGATCAATTGTCTTATTACACTTATAACATAGAATATTATTATTTTAGAAAATGAATAATGCTTTGAAACCATGAAATCAATGTTAAAGCATTGTGTAGGAAGACATAAAGATCCTTGTTGGAGATATAGAGACTTTAATAGAGACAAGTATAACTCATTGCGAAGATTTTATTGGAGACTTGGAGTTCTAACCGTGGAGATTTTATTGGATACATAAGGACCTATAACATGAAGAATTTGTATAGAGATATATTGATCTCATTAAAGGCGTAAAACAACACTACTACTTTATTTTTATTGAAAAGTTCAAACAATGCAAGTGAAGATATGATTTTCAAAGATTATTTGATCTTGAGTCATGTATTATATGGATCTTTCCCTACTTATATGGGTTGCATTTCCTTCCTTCTAAATTTTTAGAGGTGACCCTAAGCGATTAATCTTTTATCTATTTTTTAAAGCATGACATTCTTTAATATCATTATTATGGTTGTGGATAGAAGCAAAAATTTATTGGGGTGTTTAATGTTCATGCCACTCTTCATAAGAGGTAGATTATACATAAAACTATGCCTTTTATGACATATAACACCTCGGTATACATGGTGCTCAAAGACATGGTCAAAAGCTTATGTAATTTTAGATGGTCATGAATAGATCATATGGCTATGTTCTTAAATGTTATGATAAAATATTGATATCATTTAAGAGATTATACTCCTTAAGGCTTGAAAGAAGGATGTTCTTATTTGGTCATACTCATTTTCTTTTCTTGAATGTGGTTTCCCTCTTTGATTTCATGTTGAGAAGAGTTTTGTTAGGATGGTATATAATCATTATGATAAAGGATTGTTATAGACCTCATTGAGCAGGGCTTTAATGGTAATGAGTTTAAGTAGAATCTTCATGTTGAGAATTTTCTTGTTAAAGTTTTAAATACATGTTAAGGTGCTTTTTTCTTCCAAATGTGTGATGGTGAAGATCTAAATTATGCCTTTTTTTAGCTGGTATGCTCGTTCTACAGTAGGAAGTGAGTAAAATAAAAATTAGAGGGCGAATATAGAGTTAGGTTGAAGGTTGTAATACCATACCTAAACATATCTATAAAATGTTAGAAGAGTTTTGCACATAACATCACTTTTTTTGTGTTTCAAGTTCTAAGATCTCTCTCTCACTCTTTATATATATATATATATGTTCTATTAGGTTTAAAATACAATTATATTTGTCTAAATTGTTTTTATAGAGATGCAATATTTGAAGAGACAAGTGTGTAAAAATCAATTATAAATCAGAGAATCTTTCACTTTGTGAGGTGACAATATTTATTTCCAACAATTTTGTAGTTACTGATCTTTCTTATATTTAGGTCTATTCTAATGAGGAGTGTTTGAGCAATATTCCAAAATAGATTGATGACTGTAGCCATTTATATATATAGAACATGTAAAAAAATATTGTGAATAACTTACTTGAAGGGTTAAAGTACAAGTATTCTTGTGCCTATTTGTTTGCATATAATTTTTTTCTATTTCTCTAGGGAACTAGATTTGATTTTATGCTTCTTAGTCATATCAGCTTACCTTCTAGAGAATAAAAGAGAACTTTAATTATCTTTTTGCATTCTTGTGGCTTTAGCTCAAATTATCTTCCATGCATACGAAAAAAATATCTTTTGAGTTGGGCTCAAGCTGAAGTTATTTCTTTCAATGCATATGACACCAATATCTTTTCAGTTGGGCTCAAGCTGAAGCTACTTCTTTCAATGCATATGACAACAATATCTTTTGAGTTGAGGTTTTTTTTCTCATTGGATTTTGTTTTTCGGTTTGCTGTTAGGGGTTTTTGTATTTTTCATGCCATTTGAACATGGTTTTTGCATTCCTTTCAAGGCTTAGTTTTGTTGTTCTTGTAGCTGTTAGGCCCTTCATTTTATATTTTAAGGTGGGGTTTTAGCAAGTTAGGTCATTTTTATTCGTGGACTTCCCAAGCTCCTTAACAATATGCTCTCTATATTTTAGCTTGTTTCCCCCTCTTTTCCCTTCTATTTTTGTGTTCATACAAGTTTGTCTAGTCCTTACTTTTTCTATATATTTTTTGTTTTCTCTAGCTTGGTTGAGGATCATGTTTGTTTTGTTGTTTCTTTATGTTATTTTTAAAGTGACATCTTCTTTATAAATTGATTATGTTGTTTGCTTTGGTATACATAGGTCATTTAGTTTGTTTGGTAACATATAATAAGTTTTTCTTAGCCTTTTTTTTAAAGCTTCTTAATCTAACTAGTCAATTCAATTGCCGGCATATTATCCACAAATATCTATAAATAAAAGGTCTCACTCTAGAAGAAAAAAAAAAGAATTCTTCTAAGAGATACAATTTTTTTTCAAGATAAACTCTTTAAGCAAGGAAACTCTAAAAAACAAGAAACTCAAGCCTTATTCATTTATGCTTGAAGTCTACAAGGGATGATGCTCTGTTATATCAAGTGTAAACACCGCATAAGAGTTCTTCAACAACACTTTGAAAACAAATAAAAAGTGCTCTTTAAACTATCAAATCACCAATTTTTGCTCTGCAATAAATGCCTAAATCTGTATTTTAGCAAAACACAAATATTTTCTTAATTTAACAAATAATTCAAATTCAATGGAAGAATAAGATGATTATTTTGTTTAAGAGTATTTTAAATAGATATTGTACTCAATCATATATTTTAATAAAATTAGATATCTATACATGTGTGTTTACTTAATATTCAGGTACTCAAATTTGTATCTATAATTATCAATAAATAAGTAATGATATATACAAACTCTTACTTTGATTTCAACTAACCCCTTCTTCTTTTTTACAATATATAAAATAATATTGGAAATACTACATTCCACACCATTTCTACATTCCACACCATTTCTATATATATATATATATATATAAAACCATGTCAAACTATAAAAATAGTCACAAAGTTAAGGATCATGGAAGTCAAACACTACAAACCTATATGAAGCAATCTATTAAGGCTTCCAGCAACTAATCGACCACAGCTATATAGAAATAAGATAAACTAACCTAATTTTATTCAAGTATATACTGTAAATTAGAATTTTTTAAAATAAAAATTATAACAAAAAATAAATAGTGGACCATCAATATAAACATGAGCTTGTTATGGTGCAAGTTTTAATTTTGACATATGAACAACTACCATATGTAAAGGATATTAAAGAAACTTTGCGGAGAGAAAGAAATAAAAAATATTTTATTTCATATATAAAAATTATAAAGTAAGATGAGTCCCGTATAAAAACATGCAAGAAAATAAACATTAATAAGATTTAAGGAGAGTCTTTTTAGAAAAAAAATATTTTTTTATAGAAAACTTTAAATTAAGATTCTTACAAGATATTTTTTGTTGTTTTTATTTAAATTAATTATAAGCTTGAATTAAGAGTTATGTGAGGTATATTCTTTGAGAAGTAAAACTAAAAAAAACAAGACAATAAAATTTTACTCATTCTAGATCAATCCCTATAAAAACCCCTTAAATTATTTAAGATTTTATGATAATATATCAGTTAAATTATTATAGTTTTCATATTTCTTTAATTATTCCCTTTTACTAACAAATGGATGATATCATATCATACAACTTTGTAATACTATTTCTTAAAAGTTGCACATGAATCGAGAATGTAGATTATATATATATATATATATATATATATATATATATATCCATGATTTTTTATTTCTTTTTGCTATTGTAATAATTTGTTTTTTAATTGATATTAACCGGTATCAATAAATAAATTAGCATGTTTTAATAGAATACACATAATATAAGAATGTGTATTGAGCTAATAAGAAAATAATATTTAGATTATTATTATTTTAGTATACAGTTTTTAAAAGTTGGTTAAATAAACCTCATGATATCAATTTTTTTCTTTTTTCTTTTTTTAATAAAATAATAATAATATAAATAAAATTGATTATATTAATTTATCAGTATTATTAAATAAGATCACCAAATAAAAAATTTATTTATTTACAAATAATAGGACTGTAAAAAATAATGTTATTAAATGCAACCGAGCTTGGCGAGTCATGACAAATAATCACCAAGTTTCAAACTGAAGTGAAGAGAATTAACCTAGTGGGTCTGGTTGATTCATTAACTCAACTTGTGACCTTGTTAAAATTTAATTTGATTTTAAGTTTTTTTTTAATTTTATAATATTTTCTTAGATTAACTTCTATATCTCAAAACTTAACAAATCAAAAGTCAGACAAGTTTGATTAAAAAAACAAAGGGACTAATCTACGTATCACGAGAGCAGTCCTACATAATATAATTGAAGAAGTTATGGAAAATATACAAAGATATTACAATATATTTTGCAATAACTTTGATTTTGACAATTGTAATATTAATAAATTAATTATAAATTCGGAAAAAGGAAGCCGATAGTGCGAACACCCACCGCAAGAGCTAGGCCGCCTCAGACTAGTTACTTAAAGCAGGGCTCGGTAGTAGAGGGTTGAAAACATCTTTTATCCTTGAGCTGTGAAGACAAGATGTTTCTGTTTTCCATGATAATAATTCAAGAGTAAAGGAGCGAAAAACTCTTCATGATTTCTACTTTTCCCGGCATATTCTCCAGTTCTGAGACATATATACGTATTCCTGATAGAATTCCCAGCATAGAAATTATCTTGAAAATGTCTTTATTATGCATAGAAAGCTAAGAAAAAGATGAACATTTTCCTCTATCAAGCACATACACCGAGCAGATCTGACTGGGTTTGTTAAGCCATGCATCTAGATCGGCCTGGTACTGTTAAAATTCAAATATCAAAAGTAAAGGACCACTATATTTCTATTCTCTGCACTAAATCAAACCCCACAACCTCTGATAAGATCCTTGCTAAATTTGCGCTTCCATGAAAACTGAAAGCTACTTGCTCACTGAGGTAAAGGTAATCAAGATCTAGCAGCAGCTAGAAGTTACAGTGCAGAAGATGATCAGTTTGTGTACTTGGACTAGGGGTGATCAGCATTACCATTCTGCTCTTAATCTACATTGAAAAATGTGCCAAAGAGGAAGCAGTGTGAGGTCCAGCATCAGTAGATGTAGTTTAGTGGGTCCCTAATGATCCCTAACCCACTTCACCCATTCGAGGCTGGTATCTACTACAGCCACCGGCACACCGGAGTACTTCAGCGGCTGCCGGGGGCCATTCATCCCAAATCAAAGGGGCTGTTCTGGTTGATTACTCTTCTGACACTTGTCATGTGAATGGTGGGGTTTCTTGTGTCATTTTCTAAGCAAAGATTTATAATTTCAAGGCAATTGCAATGCACCTGAACTTTTGCGCTCAAAGATCAAAAGCACTTTGAAGGGCCATGGAAGAAAGTTTCAAATTACGTGGTTCATGCACCAGATCCCTTTAATCCTATCCCTCAACTTTGCGGCCCTAAATCCATGAAAGTTTTATTTACCATTGATCTCTTATAGTTGGAGCTGAGATTTTTCTCACTAGTAAAGATCAGATGGCTGTGAGTGTATTATCTTCTGGCTAGCCCTACATAATGGGCGGTCGGTCACTAACAAAAATCATAAATGACCTGAAACATTTCTCCCTGTCAACTTTGAATGAATAAAATATAGAAAACAAGTGGGCTATATAAAGCCTTCTGGTCACTTCCGGTAACCCTACTGAAAATGGTGATCGGTTTCTGAGATAATCTTACACATTTTTTTTTTTTATCATCTTTTTCTTAATTTCTCCTTTTCCAGTGCAATATTTGTCAGGCGACGAAGCCCTAAATATCTCTCTCTTAAAGCCTCTCTTCTCTCAGCTCCTCCATTTCCTCGCTTCGCCATCCCACCCTAGCTCTTCACATACAGTACTTAACAAACTTTAAGCTCTCTTTCCTGATTCATTGGGCGGTTTTCAAGAGTGTTATAATCAATGGATATGGACATGATGAGATCATCATCAGGAGGAGAACATATGGACAAGATGACAATGATGATGCAGATGAAAAAGCTTCCTGATTTTCGCAGTGAGCCTTTCCACAACACTACTAACTCTTCAGCAATACTACAACAAATCCATTTCTCCAACGGAAATCCTACTAGTATTGTAGCTTCTCCACCTATCTTTCATAATAACCCACACGCCTCTTCACCGCCATTCTTAAATCCACCTCCTTGCTCCATGCCATTTATGGGCACTCCAATCCAAGAACCAATGACACCACCTCTTCAACCCAATACGATGGCCAGCAAATTCAAATACACTACTCCATTCTCGAGTGCAAACTCTTTCTTGTCTTCAATAGAGAAGAAAAACTCCAGTGCAGCAATTAGAGATATGATCTTTCGCATAGCAGCAATGCGACCAGTACACATAGACCCGGAATCGGTGAAGCCTCCAAAAAGAAGGAATGTCAAGATATCTAAGGATCCACAAAGTGTAGCCGCGAGGCATAGAAGGGAAAGAATAAGTGAGAAGATAAGGATTCTCCAGAGATTAGTTCCCGGAGGCACCAGAATGGACACGGCTTCCATGTTAGATGAGGCTATACATTATGTGAAGTTCTTGAAGAAGCAAGTGCAGTCTTTAGAGCAAGCTGGTGCTAATACGCCATCGAGTACTGGTTGTGGCTTCACAGGGATGACACTGCCTACTGTGGGCTGTTCTTCTTTGTTGAAGAATTGCTGGCCTGCTGCTAATATGGCGGGCACAATTCAGACGCTAAGATGAGAGATAGGACTAATCAGTTGCTCTATTTGTGTTTTCTCACATTTGTATTCTACTCATTGTTTTTGGGTATTTGTAAGTAATCATGATTTTGATGTTATCTTGTTGTGTAACTGTGTTAAAGGATTCTGATTCCCTGAGCTCGTTAATTAAAAATTATTATTTAAGTCTGCAAGAGAATCAGAATAACATGATCTGAGGCTTATATATCAAGGAAAAGAAAAGAAAATATGGAGTAGGTAATATTAGCACTGAAACCCAGTGCAAGATTTTATGCATGGATTTTTATATACAAATGGAGATATTCCTTCCTCGCAGGGTTTTCCATTTTCATTCCTTCGCCATGGACGTCTTTCTTATTCGATCCATAGCTCTTATGATCTATTTACACACTCCGCACAACTATTTTAATTGCAATTTTTATTATTCTTTTCTAGATTTTTTCTACTTTGTCCACAAATATTTTATTTCATATGATTTATTTATTAAATTTTATCTCACATTCTTTTGATTACTTAATTTGTATATGTTTTTAATTGATTTTATTTTTCATTTTTTATCCCTAATTATTTTCTTTTATTTGGTTCTCAAACCATAATGATTCTCATTATATTCTTTTGATTATTATTCTTGTTTTATTATTTATTTATCATTAGTAAATTTACTTCGTGTTTTTTTTTTTTTTTTTTTGTATTTGCATGATCCAGGTCTTTGCTTTTAAATACTAGTCCAGTTTGATTTTTTTTATTTTTTATAATTTGACATTAGGTTATTAGGCTTTGATCTTTGTTAATTGTTCCGCTTTATTTCTTATAAGTTTATCCTCCCTTATATTTCAAGTAATTGAGTTAGCTGACTTGAGTATTTTTTCTATATGTTTTTTATTTTTTTAATTTTATTATTTGATAGTAAATTATTAACCCTTGAGATTTTTTATTTTACCAATTTTATTTATGTGAAATCATCCCGATTGCAAGTTAATCAAATGCTCTTTTTGACCTTTTCAATTTAACTTTTTTTTTGCTAGTTTCTTTGTTTTAAAAATATAATTGTTTTATCTTGATTTTATATTGCGGGTGATTGGCTGATCAAGTAACCCATTTTGATTAAGGAATTTTTTATACATTAATGTTTTTATTTTTATTTTTAAAAATTATCATTTAATATTAAATTAATTTTCCTTGAGTCTTATGATTTTTTTTATATTGGATATTTCAATCTCATATTCTAGTTTACACCGTGTTGACTTGGAAATTCATCGTCTGAATAACTACTTTAATAAATTCAACCTAGCCTACAATATAGCATAGACCATCTATTTAGTGTAGTTCTAGGTTGAAAAGGAGAGTGCATATTTAATACCAAAACTTTTATAAAAAAAAATAAATTCTAATGTGTTACTCTTTTGCGACAAAGATTAAAAACGATGACATTATTATTAATAGATTCGGATTGAAAAGTTGTTAAAATGAATTCAATAAAAAAGATTAATCAATGTATCATTCAGATAAAACAAAATTAAAATAAAATGATTGATAAAAATTAAATGACAGTAGAGATAAGAGACATATTTGTTTTTTTTTTTTTAAATCAAATTATGATTCAGGAAAAAAGAAGAAGATGATGAAATAAACCAAGTTTGAAATTAAAATCATTCTACCACCCTAATCACTTATGACCATCATGGTCTCGGTAAATCGAGGATCACCTCCACACCTTCTTTTTTTTGGTAATTGTGATGACAGAGAAAAGGAATCTCTTATCTCTATTATCAATTTATAATATTTTAACATCGATTTATCTAAAAACAATTTGTTTTTTTATCAATATTAATTTATTTTTTTATTCATTTTCCTAATCCAGTCTCACTTTGTTCGACATAGGATGAGATAATGACCATGACATAGCTTTCCTACCATAGATGAATCCTGCAAGATCTCTGTATCTTATATGTCTCCTCCCTCCAAATTCATGGAGCATGGCGATAAGAGAATTTGCATACAATGATATTGCAGTGACTTTGATACTATGTTAAGGAACCATCTCACCTAAAAGCTCAAGCTTAAGCTTATAGGTGAGGCCACAGAATATGATTATATTATATTCTAACACACCCCCTAAAGTGAAAGCTCTTTGGGCTTGAAACTTGCACAGGCCCACATTACCTTGTGCTTGATTTTTTTATCAAATAGAATGGGGGTGGTGAGATTCGAACTCGTGACCGCTGGATCAACAAGGCTCTGATACCAAGTTAAGGAACCATCTCACCTAAAAGCTCAAGCTCAAGCTTTTAGGTGAAATGGTTCCTTAACAAGAGTACTGTCTTAGAAAACAATAAAACAAGAGTTGAGATACTTAATAGAATTAGAGATGAGGTATATATTCAAATAGAAATTAAAAAAAGAAGATAAATATTAAATATGAGCTTTTTTTTAATTATAGCTTAAAATTAAATCAGAGCCTCTTTTATTATAGCATAGGAAGTTATTCTCCATCAATTGACCACAATAACTTGACAAAAGAGTTAACCTGATTTACTATTTTCATCAAAGATTAGTTACTTGTATTCATAACTTATACTTTACTATATTGCAACATCAATTTATATGAAAGTTTGTTTGAGAATAGATTTATATTTAAATTAATTCATTGTTTTCTCACATTCATAGAAAACACCGAGATGTCTTAGCAGGTGTGTAACATTGCGTTTCAAAAATGCTTTTGAAAAAAAATAGAAAGTTTTTTATTTTTATTTTATACTTTAAAATAAAAAATAGTGTTTTTAGATCATTTTCATGTGTTGATATCAAGATTATTTTTTAAAAAATAAAAAATATATAATTTTAATGCATTTCTGAATGAAAAATACTTTCGAAAGCAACTTCAACTACACTTTCAAACAAGCACTTAGTGCAAAATCTCGGTCATTCGTTCAATTTTTTAATGAAATATATAACTTTTATATGCTATATTAAAATGATTTATAGAAAAAATTTAAGTCATTTTATGTCGTACAAATAAAAATTTCATTTGTGTATGTGCTATGTTTTTAGATAGGGCGCTCGTTTCGATTTAATTATATGAAATGAGAGTAATTAAAAAGGTCAAAATTCAGTGTGGTATTTCGTGGAATCTTGAATATGACTCTACCAATAATTATATTAATGCACATGTGCTTCTATCTATCTCCGTCAATACTAGCTAAAATGAAAATAAATATAAAATATAAAATATAAATAAATAGTATAATAAGAAATTCTACTATTTATATCCTTGAATAGAGAATGAAGAGATAAATTGATATTTTTTTATATTAGTTTATTGGTAATTGAATTAATTCTAACGGGATTGATGTGGCTCAACATGTAGCTTTGACCAAGTGATATACACTACAGCATACATTTACTCATGTAATGGAGTGATTCAAAAGATTCTAGAATAAAAGGTAAATTACTATAACTTTTACAGGTATTATAAAGATTATTTAAAATTTTAATAAAAATCCAGTCAGGCTATTTAAAATATTATAAAAACCTTCTTATATTCAAAATGCCTTTAATTACTATTTTAAAAAAAATATCAAATTAAAAACTTGAAAAATTAAATCCAGACAGCAATCATTGAAAGAAATGGGCAGGTGAGTTGCCTCCCAAGGCAGGGTCGATTAATAGTAGTGTTCATGTCTCGAGGATCAAGCCATTCCTCCTGTCTAAGTCATCGAAATGAAACCAAAGCGGGTGTTAAGAAATCAACAAGAGATTAGGGGGTGTTTGAGAAACAAAAAAAATGCCTTTTAAAAAAATAGAATTTTTTTTAATACTTAAAATTTTAAAAACTTTTATGTTATTTGATCATTTTAATATGTTGAAATTAAAATTAATTTTTAAAAATTAAAGAAAATATCAATTTGATATATTTTTGAATAAAATACACTTTAAAAACAACTTTAACCACAATTTCAAATAGTAAAGTTGTATCTAAGCAAAAACACCCCATGTGTGATCGATATCCCACAAAGGTCCCAACATCCCTCCCATAGCAGTCAATTTAATGATTAATTATTTGAGAATACAGTTGAGGTTGTTTTTGAAAGTGTTTTTTATTTAGAAATATATTGAAATGATTTTTTTTTTATTTTTTAAAAATAATTCTTGATATCAATATATGAAAATAATCTAAAAAAATTAAAAAAAAATTAATTAATTTTTTAAAATATTTTTGAGATACAATATTAAACCGTGTCTAAATAAAGGGGTATTCCCCATCTTGCAAGTGCATTGTATCCTCTCTCTGACACCTTCTATCATTTCTCATACCCATCCACCTCTTTTTCCAAGGATAAGTTCTCATGTTCCTCGTGACAGGACCAGGAGATTGGTCAAATGAGAACTCAAACATAAGCTTCTGTATGAATTTTATTTTTAATATAATGTGAATGGAGACAATAATTCGTTTGGTTGGATTAGATCTCAGCAGAGCCCTTACTTTATAGGGGCAAGTGGAGAATGCGGATGTAATTTCCTTTTCGTCCAACCCATGTCCATGTCCCTTGTGCAAGGTGCGATGAATTAGTTTCTCCTGAAAATAATTAAAATTCATGCAAAAACAGACAGAGATTAATTAAGTTTTTATACTGTAAGAGACTTACAATCAAGATATCTCTTTGGCTTTGGCTTTTCTAGTTTTAGCAAAAAAAAAAAAAAAAAACTTGCTTTTTTTTCTTCTATAAATTAGATCATGCACGGTGCTTTCCACCATTGAAACTTGATTAAATAGTTAAATAAATAATTATTGGGAACCTCTGCTAACTCTTCAAGCTCTTCAAGTAAATCTGTGATTGAACCAAGTATAACTAGCATGTAACCATCTAGTAAATGGTCTGTGATAAGAACTTCGAATTAAGAGGTTTGTTTTTCTTATGATCTCAAGTTCGAGCACTGTGATTGTTAATATAATAGTCACAGAGACTTATATGATCATTAATTTCAAGCACATCCGGATATCCATATAAATAAATAAAAATATTACTAACATTTGACATGAGAACCTCTGTCAATTTCATCGCTACCAAAGTGAATGATGACGACAAGCTCCAATTAACTTCATTGGTTTCCTTTTGAAAAATAATTTTATATAGTTTCATTGATTTTCAAGGTTTTTTTTTAAATAGTTTTTTTCCTTGATACAAATGCTAAAGAGTTCGACTAGACCATATCTAGAAAATAGGGAATTTAAAATATTTTTTGTTTTATTTAATCATATGTGCTTTGAAAATTAGTGGAAGAACTCGCTTTGAATAGATTTGGGTTGAAAGTATAGTCTGTAATGTTAGTTGCCTAATTTTGACATGTTTTATTTTAAAGTAAAGTAATTTAACATATATATATATATATATATATATATATACATAAATGAATGTTTAGTAATATTTTAAAAAAATTAAAGGTTATTTTTTATAAGAATGAGTTTAAGATATATATATATTAGTTTCCCCTAAAAAAAAGTAGTTTATTCTTGATATATGGAAGGATGGTTATTTTATTTAAAATATAAAAATAACATTGAATAACATAAATAAAAAGAAAAATATATTTTTATAATTTTATTTTCTTATAAAATACTATATATAGCCAAAAAATGCTTTAGAATTTCATTCTCTCTCCCTATTTTTTCGAGAAAAAGGAAAAGAGGAAAAAATAGTTTAAAATGAACCACTCCTCTTTTGGGCCATAAATTACTGACGTATGGGTCGAAATACCACGGGCCTAAACAGACCCTAGTTTTTTCCTCTTATTCAAAACCGTGCACATGGAAAAGTACCTTTGAATCTCTGGAAGACGAAGTAGAAATTAAGTTAAAATGGGCTTTTGTAGGCTTCCATCTCTACCGGCTAATAAATATATATATATATATATATATATATATATATATATAGCCGCGAGCATGCTTGTGCATATAATTTCATATTATTAAATTCACAACAATATATTTATATTATATAATTAACAAAAAATTATAGATTAAGACACAAACATGAGTAAATCTTAAGTTGGAGTTTGTTGCGTTAGCGCAAATCATTTCTTTGGGAATCTAGCTCCTGTGTTACAGAACATCACAAAAGAATACAAACGATAATACTTTCGGATCATTGTAAACGATAAAGCATAAGCACTGGAGAACCATCGCCGACGATTTATTTTGAAACAGTAAAACCAAATCAATACAGCACACACGTATATTTTCACAGCTGAAAAAATCAATAGTTCTAAAGACCTAAAAAATACCTAAATAAAACTGTGAAGCCAAAATAGACCAAAAATTTGCGTCATATAAAAAAAATACTTTCAGCATTTAAACAAAAACATCAACGTTGGAAAATCATCGCAGATGATTTATTTTGAAACAGCCAAAACAAAATAAGATAGCATACCGTATATATTCGCATTAAAAGAATCAATAGTTCACAGATCTATTGTGTCATTTAAAAAAAAAATACGGCTCCAACAAAAAAAAAATACAGGCACATCCAGCATATAAAGCTAGCTATTAGGTGGTGAGAAAATGCAAGACCAAGACAATGAAACAACATGACAAACAGTAAAGAGCCAACAACTTGTCGGTCCCTTATGACGAGGAAATCGACCGAAATAAATTCCATTGGAAGGACCATATTAAAATAATATTTAGATTAGATAGATACAATTGTCGTTCTCTGCTCTATCTCGCACTGTTATCATAATTAATTATTAACCTTGAAATACATGAAAACGTGCTGCGAAAATAATTAAACAATGACCAATAACTCTTAATATTATATGTTAAAGATTAATTAATTTCCCATGAACACACTCGCACTCTCCTGGCATAATTATCTGTACGGACTATCCGTAGGTGCATGTTTGAGAAAATGGTTTGATTATTTTTCAAAAGTTTTTGTTTAGAAATATATTAAAATATTATTTTTTTTTATTTTTTAAAAATTATTTTTCACATTAGACATTAAAATAATATTTGTTAATTTAAAATTAAAAAAAATCATTTTTTCTCTAAAATATTTATTTTTTGAAATAAAGTGAACACCCTTCGTGGCTTTTATTTTGACCATTGCTTCTTGAAGACGACGGGACCTAAACGACATTATCATTTCAGCGCCAAACAACCAATGAACACATTGAGAAAAAAAGTGACTAAAATGAAGAACACAACATTTCTAGGCATGATAAGTGGGGAACTTGTCAATATGGTTCTGTTATACATACTTTATATAATCGAATGCTAAATACATATAGCAACGAAAATTTAAATTGTACATACATTTAGCTATTGTTGCTCAAGTACCGAAATGAGTTTCCAAATTGCAGCAGCAGCAAAGCTTTTCTCAAAACAGAAACAACAATACAACTTTAAAATAATAAAAGTTTACTGAGAGGAACTTTCTGATCTATGTCTACTAGTAGTCATAGATGGAGTACACAAGTTATTATTTATAGGTAGATCAGAGACCCCACTCATTAATTTATTTTCCAATTATCTCTTTCCATCAAGGAGATAATTAGTCATGATCAATTCATTGATCCCCATGATCAAACCCCATGACCTTTTTCCATGATCATGGGTTTACATGATCAAGAACATGGGTGTGTCATGAGAGGCACACAAAGTAATTTTCAATATTCTCCCACTTGGTCCTTATGACACATAAACTCCTTATTATGTTATGTTCTTTTTGTGATGCTCATTTGGACAAGCATATTAATTCAGACCACTCAGGCTAATAGATGTGAGCAATTACTATTTTCGTGTCCCAGCAACAGTACTCCCATGACATGATTGATGTGTCGAATTAATATTCCCTTCGATTTTTTGCTATGACTCAATATTCTATCTCAAAATTCTATCTAACACGTGTGAATATTAAATTAGAAAAATGAGTATACCTAACCCAATTTAACTTATAAAACTAGAGTAATAAAGTCAGGATAATCATATAGAAATTAAACCAAAATAGATTATAAAATTTAATTTCAAATCAACTTAGAATTAAAGATTAAAATTGAAAAAAAAAAAAGAGGCAACTATGACTAATTGATGACTCGGGTCAAGAGGTTATGATAACACCATATAAAAAAATATCAATTATAAAACACAATTCTCAATCAATTCATTATTGAAAGATTAAATTAAAAAAAATTATTAATAAAAATAAGAAAGTATCATGAGTTAACCCATGTTAATTTGTCAAACTCAGGTTATGAAATTAGGATAACTCCATAGAAAAAAATAAAAAATAAAAAATGAAGTCAAATTATCAATTTGTCCAATGTTGAAGGATTGAATAAAAAAACACTAAAGACCTAAGTTATTAGGACTAACTTGCAAAATTCGCAATGTAAATTATAAAACCGTGATACCTCTATAGAAAGAAAAAAAGAAGCTAAAATCAAAATAAATCTAATGTTAAAAAATAAAATTGAAAAATAATAATTCAAGTCAACTAGAGTTAATATATGAAACTCGGGTTGTAAAATCATGATAATTTTATGGAAACTAAATCAAAATAAATTAGTTTAACATTTAACATTTCACTGTTAATTTTTTATATTAAATGTTTAGAACTTTTAGTATATATTAATTTAATCCGCGTGTAAACTTGGATTTATTGTCATTTTCTAAATTACCCATGTTTTTAACACAAGTTATCCTTGTCATGCTTTTTACACATAACTGCATCAAATGAATCGGACATAAAAAAATACGCTCCTATAAATCATTTTAAATTTTGTCAATTTACGCTGTTGGTGTCATAGTTGTAAATTCTATTCCGTTCCGTTCAAAAAACCGAGACAAAACGGCGTTATTTTCGTCTCGGTTTTAATTCCGGTCCATTCCGGAAATTCCGGCTAAATTCTGGCCGGAACGCCTCGGTTCCGTTCCGGGCGTGCCGTTCCAGGTTCAAAATCATTTTTTTAAAAAAAAATTAAGATTTTGAAAAAAATTATCTTGCTATATTTTGAAATAAATAGTATATTATTTTTTTTTATTATCAAAACAACATAATTTTCCTTCCTTTTCAATTTGAACTAAGTTTATTTAAATCAATCAAGTCTTAATTAAGATTGTTTTTTAAAGTACTTTTAATTCAGAAATATATCAAAATAATATTTTTTAAATTTTATTTTTAACATAACACATGAAAATAATCTAAAAACACTAAAAAATTTAAATTTAATTTTTTTTTCAAAAATACTTTTTCAAAATCATTTTAATCGTTCAGAACATTTTACTTTCATAATATTTTGGAATTTTAGAGATGTTTCTAATTTTGAGATTACGTTTGTTTGACTTTGTGTTTGTATTGTATAATTTAAAGTTAATTTATCTTGAATTTTAATTATGCTTGTTAAATTAATATTTTATTTTTTTCCTATATATATATATATATATATTATTAATTATATATGAACAGTACGACACCGAAACGGCACGCCGGAACGCTCCGAAACCAGAATATTCTGTTCCAATCATAAAATCAGAACGGTGACCGAAACAGTATTGACAACAATGGTTGGTGCAACACGTGATGGTTTCTTTTAATTATTATCATTCATGTGGGGTGGGGGCCGGGGGGGACAAACTTTTCAAGCCATGTTACTGGTGGCTGACACACAGGGATTCCAAATTGTAAAGCAAAAACAAAAAAAACTATGATCATAAAGCTCTTACCCCATCGAATCATCCCTTTGATTTCTTTTCTTTAATTTTTTCTTGTTTAAATCATTCTAAACGTGCAACTATTGCATAAATAAAACCACGCCATCGAATATGACCAGGATTTTTTTTTAATTTTTTTAACTTGGGTTGGTGATCAAGTTGGTAATAGCACATGCCCATAAATATGCTTATTATCTATAATAATCATACCAAGTGGAGTTGAGGCTGCAAAGAGAATTAATCCTCTAAAAAACTTTCATTTTGTGGAGTACATTGCTGAAGAAATGGATTGCGACAAAGGTTTTTCGAGCAGTTTCATGCTCCTGAAACCTGAAGAGCTAACATTATTTGATCTCATCACCATCTTATTCTCATCTGACATCGAGAAAAGAAAGTTCGTTGATAGCGCGGAGGACAAGGAGGATAATTTTGAGCGTCGATGGCTCATATTCATCTCCATTTTAGCTCAAAAATTGCTGCAGTTTTTCTCCAAGCCGATGTCATTTTTCGGGTCACTTGCGGAGATGTGGCTCAACCTTCTGTCTAGCAACCGTGGCTTTGGCAGCCTTTCATTAAATGCCATAGAAGGTTATAATCTCAAGCAAATTATATAAATACAGATCATAGTTTAGTTTATTTTCTTTCTATATATATATAGATCTAGTGTTTATTTATGTTTACTATATGTTTGTGCTTTATTGATTTAATCTTTATTTTTTTCAAAATATATACATACTGCTAATTAAATTAAGTTTTTGCAATTGTTCTATAAGATCTATACAGTACAGCTTCTTCTTCTCCTCCTCCTCCTCCTCCTCCTCCTCCTCCTCCTTCTTCTCCTTCTTTCCTTCAGGAAATTAAGCGGGGAGAGATTCTGCATATGAAATTACGTAAACAGTTTGTAATTTGGGACCCCATTATAACCAATCAAGAAGATGCCTTATTCTCCGGCATGCACACACTAGGGTGGCTACTACAAATTTGGGTCACTTGAAAAAATTGATTTGAATAAACTCGGCTTGATTCATTTTATATCTTTAGTAATATTTGTTTCCATCATCAATATTAAATGTAGTCGTTGGTTTATTGTTTCCGTTCAGGGAAGGTGTTAATTCCGGAAAAAACATCAGCATCTTTCGTTTCTTTTACTGGAAATTACGACTTGCGAACAGAGTTGGACAGAAACATTAAACATGGTGATCCAAGGTACTATGCAGCACTTTCTATCATGGCTTCAAAAGCATCATACGAGAACAAAGAGTACCTCGAAACTATTGTCGAACATCACTGGGAGGTACAATATTGTTGTAATTACAGAAGAGTTTACTGATTATTTTTGTTAATTCACCATGACCATAGCTAAAACAACTGTAAATCTTATATGCAGATGGAGTTATTGGGATCCTATGATTTCTGGAACGGTAAGATAGCTACATAAATTATTTATGTTTCATAAAATTAAGGTTCAGCAAATCATATAATGCAGATGGATTTTAACATATGATTCCTCGGGTGCAGAGTACCAAGAAAAAGCCACAACACAAGCCTTCTTACTTCGTGACAAAAAAGATGACCATGATACAATTGTTTTGGCTTTCCGAGGTACTGAACCTTTCGATGCGGACGCTTGGTGTTCAGATTTTGATCTTTCTTGGTATGAAATTCCTGACGTTGGAAGGATCCATGGAGGTTTCATGAAGGCTCTGGGATTGCAAAAGAGCCTTGGTTGGCCTAAGGAAATGAAGCAAAATAGCTCACGCCCAGCACCAGTAGCTTACTATGCCCTCAGAGAAATATTGAAAGACATTTTGTCACAAAATGATCAAACAAAATATATAGTCACCGGCCACAGCTTAGGCGGGGCACTAGCAATTCTGTTTCCAGCAGTTTTGGCATTCCACGATGAGAAGCTGTTGCTGGACAGGTTACAAGGGATCTATACGTTTGGGCAGCCTAGAGTAGGCGATGAAAATTTCGGAAAATACATGGAAAATATGTTAGAAAAGAACACGATTCCATATTACAGGTTTGTTTACGGTTCTGATATAGTTCCTAGGTTGCCTTATGATGACAAGGCCCTAATGTTCAAGCACTTTGGAACATGCCTCTACTACAACAGGCACTATGAAGTACAGGTAGTAAATTCATGTCAAATCCTGAAACTCGATTCATATTTCGAAGTTAGCCGTACAAATTAAACCCATTTGGATTAAATGCAGGTGGTTGAAGAAGAACCAAACAAGAATTACTTCTCTCTACGTGGAGCAATACCCATGATGGCAAATGCTTTTTTTGAGTTTATAAGAAGCTTCACCATCTCGAGCACCAAGGGACGAGACTACAAAGAAGGATGGTTCTTGAGAGGGTTTAGGGTTACTGGATTGGTACTCCCTGGCGTTCCAGCTCATCTAATCCAAGATTATGTTAACTCTACTCGTTTGGGATCAGCCAATGTATTTCTTCCAGGAACTAAGAAGAAAGAGTGAACAAGCCATTAACGTTGTGCAAATATCCGTGCAAGACCCGATCAAACACGTAATCTATAGGGATTGGAGTGTCTGTGTGCTGGTTTTTCATAACAGGGAGGTCTAATGGATCCAAATCTCCGGATTTCATTAATTTTACTGCGATTTTCTCTTATTATTAAGAGATCATGATGTTTGTGTTTTCTTTATTACATGATGTCAAGATCGTAATGTGAACCAAGTCCTTGTGGCATTTTGATTTTATAAGAATGGATCTTTTGCATCTTCTTGTAGTATTTATTAGATTGGTGGCACAATTGGGCAAGAACAAATTTTTTAACCCAAAAACAATTAGAAGACAATTATATTTTTAAAGAAATAAATAAAATTTAATAGTTGAGTTTAATTTTGATTAATCTGATGCTAAGATAAAAAAAAACAATTTTTTTAAAAAAATATTGCCCTAGAGAAATTGGGTTAACATGCGAAATTCGTAGCTTGACCATGAGATAGGATCAGATTACATGTTTATCATGCGTCCTAGATCATGAGATTATAATAACTCGATAAAAAATTGAAGATAAGTAAAAAAAATTAAAAAAAAGAGAGACAAATATAAATCAAGATATTTAAAAACACAACACAAGTTAACTGACTCTGTTTAATAAATTTATTTATTAAAATGAATTTGTAATAAAAATTGATAGAAATATAGAATTTGCAAAATAAAAGATAAAAAACAATACTATGTAAGGTTGCACACATTTAAATAAAATTAAAAATTAAAAATTTTTAATTTTTAAAAGTAAATTTATTTTGTATGAAATAAATAAATATATATATATATATATATATATATATATATATATATATATATATATATTATTTTAATATATTTTCATAAAAAATTAAAGGCACTTAATATAATTAAAAAATAATTGTTATTAAAAAAAACATAAATAATCCAAAAAATAATGAAGGAGAGGCATTGATTAAAAAGAGCTTAAAATTATTATAAGAAAAGATATAAAAAGGTGTTAATTGAAAAGAAAAAAAATACTAGTACCGAGAAAGGAAAATCCTAAGTGGATAGGCGTTGACGGCTAGGCCTGAACGCCTCGGCCTATTAATTTTTCTTATCCATTCACTCCTTTTTTTAGAAAAAAAAACCATAGGCGAATGACGCATCACCCACATGTAAACAACGTGGTGTATGTAAGCCCAAATTTTAGCTACCATTATAGTGATCAAAAAATTACGCCTATGAGTTTTTATTCAAAAATAATCGTTTTCAATCCATTTTAACCATAAAAAAACCCCTAAAACTATCTTAACAATATTAAGTGGCTTTTTGGTATTGTGTTTCAAACAACATTTTAAGGGAAAGTGATAAAATCATCGTTAACAACATTAAGTGGCCGTTTAGTATTGTGTTTCAAACGACATTTAAAGGGAAAGTGATGAACATGCTTCTAAGGCTGCGTTTCATGCATTTTATTTTATTTTTCAGAGTGAATCTAGTTGCGTGGGTACCTATTGCCTAGGAGGCGATGGAGGCTGAGAATGAGATCTTCCTCATCAGGGACGATCTGCCACGTTGGTAGTTCATTCAGCGAAGACGACAACTTTTTCCATGACGATCTTCTTCATCAGAATGTTGCTCCTCCTGTTGCCGTTGCTTCAGCTGTCGCTGTAGATGGTGTTGGCTTTGTGCCTGTTTGGGAGTGCAATTGCGGTTGTTTTTTAAAGTGCTTTTCATTTAGAAATGCATTAAAATGATGTTTTTTTATTTTTTAAAAATCATTTTTGACATCAGCACATCAAAATAATCGAAAAAAACTAAAATTTTTTAATTAAAAATAAAAAAAAAAAAAAAAATTCAAATTTTTTCATAAGCACTTTCCATCTCAATGCCAAAACTCATCTTGAATAGTACAATACCTTGAAAGTGCTCTCTGTGGATTGAAGTAAACTTTGTATACCGACCGACCTTTTTCGTTTTTTTCTCTTTGGTTCTATATGGACATGAATCTAGCTAGGATGTTGCGTGTGTGTTTATGTTGTGTAGTGATGTGATGAGATTTGAGGATTGATAGAAAGGAGGAGAAGGATAAGGAAATGGGAACTCTTCTCTATTGTATTTTTTTTTTTTTTTATTATTTCTTTTTTAGATCATACAATGTATGGTTTGTTGGGTTTGTTTGGGAGAGGGAGGGAAATGATTTATCGTCACTCTCCCTATTTTATACACATATATATATAAATAAATTAATGATTTGATTTTCAATTGATATTTATATGTGTGCTTCGTATCTCTATATATATTCTTTAAGATATAAGAAATTAATAAATTTTAATTTGTAGAAATTAATTAATCAATATGTAAAATATTGGGCTGGGCTGGACCTACTTTTAGCCCAACCAAGGTTGTCAAAATCACGATTTTGACACGAAATAGAAGTAGCTTCTGAACTCGGATCGTAAAATCAGAATCGTAAAATCGTACTTAAATTTTACCGTACAAAAATCGTAAAATCATAACTAAAATTGGAGGTAGAAAAATCGTAAAATCATAAGTAAAATATTTCTGAATACAATACAACATAATTATAGTCATAAAACTTTATTATTTAAGGTTAAAATATGATTTAAAATAATTTAAAAATATATTACAAAACAATTATATAAATATACAAGAATCAATATAGGAGCATTTAATAAATACTAATTTTTTTATTTTTAAACCAGAAGAATTTAAAAAATACTGATTTTTTAATTTTTAAACCAGGAGAGAGAGGGCCAGGGCATGGGGGGCTGGCATGGGGCTGGGCATGGCCTATGGCCACGTGGCAAGAGAGAGAGAGAGCCAGTCCTAGTTGGCAGGGCATGGGGGCGCAGGGCTGGGGGGCGCAGGGGGAGGCAGGGCATGGGGGGGAGGCCTAAGGCCACGTGGCAAGAGAGAGCGAGTCAGTTGGCGTGGAAATGTAAAATAGTCTGGAATCGTAAAATTGGACCGATCCGGTCCGATTTTACGATCCCGTACGATTTTACCTGTTTTTGACCGAGTTTGACCAAAACTGATTTTTTTGCCCGAGTTAACAAGATTTGATGAGTTGACTCGTAAAATCGTACGATTTTGTGAGTCAACTCGCGATTTTAACAACATTGAGCCCATCCCAAGTCCAGCAGAGTTGGGCTTTTTTGGCCCAACTTGTTTGTGTCGGCCCATTTAGGTGGTCACACTCAGTCCAATTTTTTTTTTTAAAATCATATTTAATTTTTTTTTTAAAAATGCAGATAGAGATCAGTCCTGATGAAAGGGAAAGACGCGTGACTTCGTTTCACTACACAAACCTGTTATTTTTATATTGATTATGGATTAGAAACTTGCAACTGGATTTGGCATTGAAATTATATCTCCATAGCATGTAGATAGAGATCCTGAAACTCAGTATGGATCGTAAATGTTGTTGCTCGATCAAATAGCAAGAGATCACAAAGACATTCACGTATCGATTTAGTTCGTGATGATATTACAAGTAGTTTGATGGGAGAATAAAAACAAATGTTTAATTTACTTGAATTATTAATTGCATTTTATTGTTATGATTATTAATCTACAATATTTTAAAAAATAATACATATATCTATATATGTATATATGCGTATATATGTGTCCTTTAAAGTAATTTCACAAGTTGACAACAATATGAAAAGCATGATAATCAAACACACGAAACTGCTTTTCATTAAACCTCAAATTCAACCACAATTTTAACCAAACACTTCAATTTCAGTTATGAACCGCAACTAAAAGTACTTTTCTTGAAACTATTTTTTTTAAATCTCAACCACAACAGTAACCGAAATGTCAAACACACCCTAAGAAATCAACCTAACAAACCAAAAAAATAAATCTAAACCATAAAACCAAACTAGAAAAATACTTAATCTTGAGTTAGATTTGGTTTTTTAGGCTTCATTAAGGTTTAAAACAACCAATATAAGAGTTTCATCACCTAATAGACCATGTTGACATCAAATTTAACTTGTCTACCTGCTAGAATCATCGTCAACAAAGAGTTTTCTCTCTTTTCATTGGAATCTAACGACTCCATTATTTCCTCTCATTAAATGATTGAAAAATAATGACAATAATGTTTTGTATCAAAATGTAATTTTCTAAAATTAAATAGACTCATCCCATTATGACAGAAAAAAAATGGGGACTAAAATACACTTTCTAAACAACTTGCAAAGTCATCACCTATGTTACCTGTGATTTTTACTTCAGTCCTTTGTCTTGAAATTCAAAACTTCCTCTAAAAAACATACAATTAGATGCTAGTTGAGCTCAAAATGATACAATTAGATGTAAAATCAAATTTTAAGGATTATATTGATTTTTTTTAGAAAAATCAATGTTCCAATCCATAGTGATATTTTAGAAGATGAACAATATTTTGTTCTATAGTAAATAAACATCACATTAACTTAACTAATTTTTGTCATAAGCTATTTATAAAATAAATTTTAAACCATGCATTAAAATCTAAAAAAAGTTTCAAAGGTTATTTTAAAGAAAGTTCAGGGCAACATATTGTTTTTCTCTATTTATGTTTTTTTTACCACTTTTTAGTTTGTTTTAAAATAATTGAAAAATTGTTTGGTTAGATTGAATGATATTATTTTTCGATGAAGTTAAATATCAACACCATTTCTTATACATACAATTAGTTTATATTAAAACATACATTTTTAAAACTTGAATGAATAAGGTTGTTAGCATATATGAGTACTTTTTTTCATAAAAGTTTTTTTTTTAGCTAAATAGCTTATTTTGTTTTTGTCCCTATATTAACTAAAAATAAATTAAGTCATGAAATTTTTGAAGTCTTATTTTAGCTAGGAAGAGTAGTTTGTGATATTAACACATTACATGTTATGTATGTGTACTTATTGTATTATAATGACCTTGCACATAGAGTATTTAGCGCATTTTAGAGATGTATGAAATAATATTAAAGGATAACACTATTAATTTAATATGTCATGTTGTGAATCAATTGGTTATACATGATATTATTATATTCATGTAAATAAATATTTATTATTAATAAAAGTTTAATTTATCTTTAATATTTATATAATATTATATTAATGAATCTAATATTTAATTTATATATAATGCAAATACAAAGTTCATGAGACAAAAAATCTTACAAATGAGATTATAAAATTGTTATAATTATAAAATTTATATTGCATCAACGTATTGTTTCTAAAATGTTCACGTTCAATTCTCTTTTAAATACTATACATATATTACAACCATAAAAGCTAGTACATATTATCTTTTTTTATAAAAAAAAACAATTATTTTTATAAGTTGAGGTATAAAAAATATCTAGAACTAATATGTGGATGTTTGTCACAAGACATGTTCATTGAACTGGTCCATATGAGAATTTCTTATGAAAATATCATTTTTATCTATAGAAAGATTCATGTGATAGTCATGCATGTGATCTTTAAACTTAAGATCACTTAGTTATTTTATACAATGAGTGTTAAAATTTAATCATGTTACACGTTATCTTAATAAAATTAATAATAGGTAAACATTGGTTATAACATAAATTATATAAAGGTATTTGAGTGATAAAGAGAAGATTTATCACTCTAGGTGAAGTAGAAAAAATGTTCAACATGTTCTCAAATAATATTGATTGTTAAATCCTTGTGCCAGGTGAAATGAAATTTGAAAAGACTTTTAAATTTTATTCAAAAGATTAATGACTATATTGTTGCAAACAAATATAATTTGATATGACTGACACACTTCATGCTAAAATATCCAAATCAAAATATTATTAATCAAGAGATAATAATTACTGTAAGAAACTAATTACTGAAATGTGAAGTCAGACCACTTATAACTTTTCTAATATATGAGGGATTATGACACATTGCTAGATGATACACTTGATTTTCAAATATAAAGTAATCAATTATTAAATTGTTAATAAGTTCAATTGTTTGGTTTATTTAATTATGTTTATTACAATTATAATTTAAATTTGGGTCAATATATTAGTAACCTTATAAGATAATTAATCAAGTATGACTATCACCTATGCTTGGCACATTTTTCGTTTCGGTCCCTCTTCTGTCAATCTCACCTTTAATGAAACATCAAAATCAATTGGTTTTATTCAAGACTATATCCACATAAAAATAAAAGGTTTGAGACCAAATTGATTTTTCTTCTTCAAAGTATAATAATAAAAATAAGAATAATAAAAATAAATAAGAGTGTGTGTTAACAAATAACACGCACGATATAAAGGCTTATTATTAGATCCCGAAGCGGTTCTCCTGGTGCGTGCGAGATAGCGAACTATAGAGAGGAAAGTTACGTAGGGAGGGGAGAGGAGGAGAGGAGAGGGAGGGAGAAGATCTGAAAAATTAGGGTTTTGATATTGAAGTCCCAGGTCAGTGAGCGTGAAATTTTTATGATCTTTTGTTTGTATTTATTGTTTTAGCAGAGGAAATGGTGTGTTTGATGATGTTTAATTGTGAGAAAGAGGTTGTTGTGTGCTTGTTATTTGCAGGAGCGACCACCTACGAGAGGAGTGATAGAGAGCTAAGATTTCCTTCTGTTTGTTTTGAGTCTTCTAAGAGAGCTGAGAGAGAGCTAAGATTATCACTTTCGATTTTAGGGTTTCTCATTTTTGCTTTCCTGTCATCACCAAACAACGACAAAAGGGGTCTTCTTTGTGGTTGTTTCAAATGGACCGAAAGCTTGTGGTTAGTTAATAGTTTTTGGTTTTGCAAATTTATTTAGTTTGAATTTTCTTTTCGTGGGTTCTTATGCTTTTGTGTGTGATTCAACTTGTAGGTTTTGGGTATTCCATGGGAGATTGATACCGAGGGTTTGAGAGAATATATGAGCAAATTTGGTGAATTAGAGGATTGTATTGTTATGAAGGTTAGCCCTTCTTTTTTTAATTTTTTTTTACAGGCTTTATGCATATGATCCTGCTTCTTCTTCTTCTTCTTGTTTTTTTTTTTTTTTTTTTTTTTTTTTTTTTGTCTTTTGAATTCATGGAAAATCTTATATTGTGTGTTGTGTGATTATAACTTTATTATGGCACACGGAATTTAGATTGTTGTGATGGTTTAGTAATTTCTATTTCTTCCTGGCTTTCCCATTCTCGCATCAGATTTTGTTTAGTACCAGTATTAAAAGGTATGTACTTCATTAAGTTGTATTTTTGATGTGAGAACATTCTCTGCTGTTTGGTGTACTATATTTGGCTAAACTTTATGTTTCCTTGGTTTGGCCAAAGTATCTCATAAAGATTTTGAATTTGCGGATGCCTGACCACTAAAGGTGGAAATTTGACGGTTGATTTTCACTCTTAAGTATCTCATGCCTTGTGTAACCTTGCTGTTTGCATAATTCATGGAAGATCGTATATTGTGGGCTTTCTGGCAGTTTTGCAGCACCGCACTGGACCTTACTACTTTTGTGTACCATTTTGCTAAATAAAAGTGGTTTTTTTTAACCCCTCTGCAGTATATGAAGTTGAACCGATGTTTTGGATTGGCTAGATTAGTCTTTATCAGTATCTAGTTTTCTTGTCTTCCCAAGGTGTAGTTTATGATGAATATTGAACACCATTAGCAATTGATTGTAACAATTAAAAGTTGTAGATGTGAGAGAGGGGGAGATGAAAATAGCTTTCAGCGGGATTTTAGGTCTAAGAGTAAAAATCTTTTCTCTGAACACTTAGACGCCTTCTACTTTCTACGGCAATGTGCATTATACAATATTATTTCCTATAAATCCCTGACAGTGTTGCTGTTATACTTCTCCATGATTAGGAACGGTCATCAGGTCGATCTCGTGGTTTTGGATATGTTACTTTTGTGTCAGCTGAAGATGCTAAGGTACTTCATATGACCTCTATTTGATTCCAATTTCTACGCCGGTCTGTGTCTGTGTGCTGAAATCTTGTTGGCTGCAGGCTGTGCTATCAGGTGAACACTTTCTTGGTAAAAGAATGCTGGAAGTTAAAGTGGCTACCCCAAAGGTTGGCTAAAAAAACAATCTTGAACAGATTGCCTTGTTATTTAAATTTTTTTAGACCTGTTTCACTTTGTTTTGTTTAACATGCATGATTGAAATATAGGCGCACTAAGATTTTCTCACATGATACTTTATTTTGTGTTTTGTTTTGGTAGGAGGAGATGCGAGCACCTTCAAAAAAAGCGACTAGGATATTTGTGGCCAGGATTCCACCATCTGTGACAGAAACTACCTTTCGAAGGTAAGTATTGTGATGGTGGTCAGGGTACTTTTTTTCTTTTACTCTAAACACAATTCATGAAGTTTGATGTGGAATGAACCCAGGTCATGATATGCTTTTCTCTTGCAGTCATTTTGAGAAATATGGGGAGATAATAGACCTATACATGCCAAAAGTAAGCTCTGATTCATGTTCTAATGACCATACTCTGATTCATGATGTTTTGTGTATTAAGAATTAAATTTATTTAATTGTTCCTCTGGTTAAAAACATTATATTTTTGTCAATAATTGTGCTGTACAGGATCATAGCTCGAAAGCACATCGTGGAATTGGGTTCATCACATATGCAAGTGCAGGTCAGACTTTTAACATGTCTTGCAATATATTTTTCCTTGTAATATCCATATTTTTTTTTGGACTTGATTATGTTTCTATGTCACATGAAAACATGTATGAATATGTGGTGTAGAGACTTATCGAAGTATTGAACCTCTTTACATTATGGAGATTTTCATCCTTTGTGTGTATCTAGCAAATGTGTCCTTATTGATTACTGAGACTTAATAGAGATGTGGAGGATGTTGGGAAATGTATCCCTGATGCAAAATACTGAAATGGATTGTGTCACAACAGATTCTGTGGATAATTTGATGGCTGAAACTCATGAATTGGGGGGCTCTACTGTAGTTGTAGATCGTGCAACGCCTAAGGCAAGTTTCTACACAGCTGCCTTTTTTCTCTTTAAACTAGGCTTGTTTTTATCCTATGGAAAACCATTTTTTTTACTTGCAATTGAAGTCCAGAGGATCTCATTTGCAATATGTTTTAGCATTTTTTTTCATTTATTTTAATAGACATGTAGTTAATATCAATAGTGTAATATTATATTATTAGGAAGATGATCTTAGGCCAACAGGAAGAATGGCTCCTGGTGGATATGGTGCATACAATGCTTATATTTCTGCAGCTACTAGATACGCAGCACTTGGTGCTCCCACCTTGTATGATCATCCTGCACCATTCTATGGAAGTAAGTACTACTGGAAATAGGTATTTTTTAGCAAATTGGCAAGTACTATTTCATTATGTATTAATTTTTTTGCTGTTGGATTAGGAGGGGAATCATCTAGAGGAATGGGCAAAAAGATCTTTGTTGGAAGGCTTCCTCAGGAAGCAAGTGCTGAAGATTTGCGCCAGTATTTTGGTAGATTTGGCCACATATTAGATGTATATGTTCCCAAGGTAAGATAGTGATATTTTTTTTGTACAGTTGATAGGGATTTTCATCTATTTATTGATCTGTGCATGTTATTGGATGAAGGACCCCAAGAGAACTGGCCATAGAGGTTTTGGATTTGTAACCTTCGCTGAAGATGGAGTAGCAGATCGTGTATCTCGAAGATCTCATGAGATTTGTGGACATCAGGTATTACTTGGAACTTTCCCTTACCCAGAGCATTTGTTGATGGTTGATTTATATCCAGAATCTACCATAAAAAGAGATGTATGCAGAAAGGGTTCCTTATTCCCAAGGTTTTTGAATGAAGATATGTCAATTGAGAAGGCATTTCTAATGCTTCATAAGTGAAAAGAAGGGTTTTTGTCTCTCTTGGAGATGGTTTGCAAATTTCTGGATTTGCCAGGTGTTGTAGGGTGGTTATCATATTCGCGAGCTAGAGGTTATGATGCTATTGTACTTTGTGCACATCATTCAACAAATTGCTGTTATTAATACTTTAAAGAACAAAACATCACTTAATGCAGGAGTCAAGACTCTTAATATTGCATATTGGAGCATGATGCTTGAATAATTGATACATGTGCATGTGCTATGTTGTGCATATTATTTAGGTTCATAACACTATCTATGTGCTGTGCTTGCCTGCACATGAAACCTTAACTAATAAGGACATTTGTTAGTCTGAGGAAAACTGAGGCTTCAATTCTAGCTAAGTGCATAACATAACCACTGACTGTAACTTCCTGTGCAGGTTGCAATAGATTCAGCCACACCTATTGATGATGCTGCTCCAAGTGGAAATTTCATGATGAGTGGTCCTGAACCTTTTGGGAGTTATGCTGGTCCCATGCGCAACTTTGGCAGGATGTATGGAGCCCTGGATTACGATGATGCAAGTGCATATATGGTTCCTTCTAAAGTAAGTATGACTATTGTTGAATCCTTTTTATGGTGTTCTTACACTGATAAATATTAATAAGGTCAATAGCAGTTTCTTTTAGCTTGATCAATTTGTTAAACAAAACATTCTTTCCTTACAGTGGGGTTATGGAATGGGGAGTGCAAGACCTTCAAGGGCTGATTGGAGGTACAGGCCATACTAGACAAAGGATGGTGGCCTTGGAAAACTAGGATTGTCCCCTGAATTCTTAATGAGATGAAGGTGTCAGCTAGTTGTGTATCTTCTGTGGGTTGAAGTTTCTTCAATAATAGTATAATTATTTAATGCTGACATTTTTCCTGCTACAGAACCCTTAACTTCTTATCAAGCTTTAAGTGCCAGATTGTTTATTATGTCAATGCTGTTGGCATGTACTTGGTAGGAATGTAGCAAGGGAGGGATCTACAAGATGTGGCCTGTGCACCTTGTAGGTTTGAACTGCGAAAGTGAATTCTCCCTGTGTTGGTTTGAACTACGACTGTGAATTCGCCTGTGTTGATAGGAATTCTCCTTGTGATGATCTTAGATTTTTTTTTTCAATTGTTATTATAATTACCATTGTTGGTCAAACATTTGGAAATCAATTGTTTTCTCTCCCAACATCTCAACTATTTGCACCGTCATTTTGTCGGATGTGGCTGTAACGGCTGCAAAGAAACAATGTGCGGTGCCGAAAGAAAATACAGGTTTCTAGATGTGACCTTCACACCAGAGTATTTTGTGTTTTGGGAACTTAGCACGGTACATAAAATTTTCAACAAGTAACAAAATTAAATAAACGGACTATCAACATAATATAGTATTTTATTAAAATTTAACAAACTATATACTTATTCATAATTTTTAAAATGTATAATAGTTTATAATTATAACATATACTAAAAGAGATCAAACATTCACTGTGCATTGTGAGTGAATTCACTGTGGATATCAATAGTGTATTTTTGGGTCGGGTTGGTTGGTTTGCTGGTTTTTAATTTTTTTTATCATTATTTGCAGTAAATTAATGTTCTTAGCCCTCGAAAAAGACAAAACGGCTTATGGGTGGAGGGGCTCAGCTGTAATTGCATATTTCCGGTCCGGACCGGTTTGATTCGGTCCGCCTACCTTTTTATTTTTTTATATTTTTTTGAAAATCGCTATATACGAATATAGCCTCTAATAAGACAAAATTGATGACTTGGCCACAAGGGTATACCGGTAATTGACCATTATTTTTATTATTTTTTCTTTATACTATCGGTGTGTGTGTCACAAGCGATCGACAGTATTCCGCCTCACGTCCTCTTAAGGTGGCGCGTGAGGGGTTATCGGGTCGCCGGAGATGGGCTAACAACGTCTCTTTCGATTCGCCGCCGCGTGGTCTTCCTTCCGGAGCGGCGTGTTTCAGCTAAGGGTGGCCGTGGACGTGTCGGTGGCCGGTTAAAACCGTTGGACCCGTTTCTCTCTCCTACACGTAAAAGTGCAGGAGAGGCCCCCGATTTTGGTGCGTTTTCACTGCGGTCCCTGCACTTTTAATTTTGTATATGGTCTTGATTTCTGTTATATAAGTTTTGATTTAGTTCGATTGAGTCCTTCGATTGAAATTAATTCAGTGTTAATATTTCACTTCGGTCCTCCTTTTAATTTCCGGATTGGGTTTAAATAGATTAATATATTCGGTACAGAAGTTTCAATTTTGTCCTTTGATTGAAATTGATAATATATTTGATTTTCATTTCAGCCCTTATACTTTTAATTTTTGATTTTAATCCCTTTATTTCATTATATTTCTGGAATATTCCCTACTTTTGTCCATGTATATATAAATGTGCTCTTAGCTTTGATTTTTAATTTTTGTTATTTTCTTATTTGTTGAGGTGATATTTTTTGTACAAAAATTAGCTCTTAAATTTTATTTTGTATCTATGATCATTTGAAAATTGATATTTCTGTTTTTTTTCTCTCCCTTTGTTCTTTCTTTTAGTTTTTTATTCCTTTTTTTATTTTTATTTTCAAGTCAAATGACTTTTTCTTACCTGATAATTATTATATTATTTTTTTGTTTAATCTTTTGTTAAAGTTCTTAAGATTTTTTTAGTCTTTCATTTATTTTATTTTTTCATTGTTAACATAATAATAATAATAATAATAATAATAATAATAATAATAATAATAATAATAATAATAATAATAATAATAATAATAATTTAATTGTTTTTCTTGCTTACTCTTTTGTTAATGTTTTTTAGTTTTTTTTTCTCTGGATAATTTGATCATTTTTATTGTTTTGATAGTAATATCAATGATAATTTTAGATGTTAAGACTTCGATGTTGCTATTGTTATAATATGGTGTGTTGATATATTTTATTATATTAAAGTTTGCATATATAAATATTATATTTTAATTTTGATCCAGCAAATCCTATAAAAATTGTTTGTTCAGCCCGCAACATAGGGTAGACAATTTTTTATTTTTCAAATTAAATGATTTTTTCAACTAAAAGCTTTTATTTTTGTTTTATCATCTATTATATTTTTTTATTTTCTCTTTTATTAAAGTTTTTATGCTTTTTTTAGTCTTTGATTTTATTTTTCTTTTTTCATTATTAGCGCAATAATAATAATAATAATAATAATAATTTTAGTTTCTGTTCTTATTTGCTTTTTTGTTAATTTTTTTGTATTTTTTTCTCGGGGTAATTTAATAATTTTTATTATTTTGGTAGTGATAGTGATGATAATTTTAGATGTTAAGACTTCAATGTTACTATTGTTATAATAAGGTGTGTTGATCTGTTTTATTATATCAAACTTTACATTTATAAATATTCTATTTTTATCTCAACAGTTATAAAAATTGTTTGCTCGACCCACAACGTAGTGCAAACTGACAACATCATGAAGATTGATGTAAATGTTGGAAAAAAACTATGTTTTTCCACATTTTTTTGTTGAAAATCTTTCAAGGCAATTACCTATTTCCGTCTCTTTGATGTTAAAGTTTCGATGTTGTTGTTGCGGTAGTGTGTATTGATATGTTGTATCATATCAAACTTTGCATGTATAGATATTATATTTTATTTTTAAATTAGTAAAATTTATAAATTGCTTCAAATCCAATAATTATAAAAATTATATTGTGTCCGCAACGAAATGCGGACAATCAAACTAGTTATATCTAATACTTGTCTCGATTTATAGAAGGCCTCAGAGCACGCTAAAATTTTTATCGTGAGATGAATCAATATCATCTCAATTTGTGGATGAACTTGAGATTCTTTTGTACTTGTTTGGGATGCTTCATGACAGGCTTGGAACACTCGTGGATGTACTAACATCCTCAACACTCCCACGATATGTAATCTAGCTAATGCCACTTCAAGACTTGATTTTCCTAACCTTTTAAAGTTTACCATGACATAAATTAAGTACCGTGGACCATAATACGTCCCATCTCATGCCATTTTCATTTGTTGATTTCCAAAAAACTCCTTCCAAGTAACTAATTTTTTTTTTTGTATATATATATATATATATATATACACATTAAAAATCAAATGATTTTGTCTCGGATATCACGGTACCATGGCAGTCAAAATCGAGATTTTGACACGGATCGGAAAGGGCTCCGAAAAATCGGATCGTAAGATCGGATCGTAAAATCGTAGAAAGATCGTAAAATGTCCGTACAAAAATTATTATTTTTAATTATATTTAAATTTAAAAAATGAATTTAAATATAATTAAATATTATTATTTATTATTATTATTATTATTATTATTATTATTATTCTACAATTTTTTACGATTTTTCTACGATTTTGAACGATTTTTCTACGAGTTTGACCGAGTTTGACCGGTTTCGATTTTTCTTTCCGGTCCAACCAGGTTTTCGGAGCCAACTCGCAAAATCGTACGATTTTGCGAGTTGGCTCGCGATTTTGACTACCTTGCACGGTACATAATACATTAGATTGCTTGAATTCATAGAAAAACATGACAAGGTCTACAAATTAATCCTTTAGCATATTAATCTCGTTAATCCTAGTAAACACAAACATTGAATTCATATTGTTGTGACTATATAATGATACATCAATATAATGAGCTTGACTAACCTTATTTTGCAATATCCTTCAAGTAATTTCAACTTTTATTTCAAACATATTCTAGCAAAGTTGATTACATAACATTCTAGAAAACTCGTTAAAGGAATTCATGGTTTATTTTGTTATAAGTGAAACCATTATCAGTATTAACAATGATACCACATGGAAGTGTAATATTATTAAATTATCAGATATTATGTCAAAAAACTCAACAAAACACAATTCTAATTTATTAATATCTTGGGTTTAATCAAAGTGCATAATTTATCAATAAAACCATAACAATAATATAATAAGCTAAAACCTACATTCATCAAATTAATTGGTGATCACCTACAAACATTGAATTTCACTATCATACCAAAAAATCAATCAATTTAATGTATTTAATAGATATTATTATTATTTTATACATAATTCGGTATAAAGTATAAAACATAATTTATCTAAATCAACACTAACTATTATATCATATAATTTTGTTAATTCGCAATCGACAACAACCCAAATTCATTGGTTATTTAACAAAATAACTTACTTATCAACTTAAATTATATCTAATTAACTTAATATCTACTTCAAAATCCTAATACTAAAAAAATTTAAATTAATACATATTTAACATAAATTACATTAAATTGATTGGGAAAATGTTCAATATACCTCTAAATATAGAATGTTAATGGTGATGGTGACTATTGATGTTCAAAATTCTTAAATGTTAATCCAAGATACAATGTTAAACTAAGATTGCATATATTTCTGTACAGGAAAGAGATTCAATGATGAAGGTTGTTGTAGTCAATTCATGATTGAATTATTGTTTAAAGATAACATATTAAAATAAAAAATATATGAGAGAATTCATTGTTCTAGATGCATATCATTTCACAATGTAATTATTATTTTTACATTTGGATTTTTATTTTTTTTATTTTTTGTTGTTGAGAAAATGAACAAATAACTAAACAAAAATATGAAAGATTAGAACTTGATGGATATTCTTGATCACAATATTAGTTTACTAGCTAAGTCGAGCTAAAACTAATCCATCAAGAACTTTGTTTGGAATTGAATTCTATTTGAATTTACATTGCAAACAACCTAATAAAGATTGTGATTTCTCTTGCTTCACAATGATGGGTCTTGTCTATTCATAGGATTGTTAGGAGCAACAATATTTAGGTGAATGCATTTTTTTTTATTGGTTTGATGCTCAGTTCTTACTTTATATTTGATTTGATTCCAATTCTATTGACTTTCTCTTTAAAAACAAGTCTTTTATGTGTTTTTATCAAATTGAAAATAGATTAAGTTGGAGCAAAACTATATTGTCAATGACTAAGTGGTTAGCAGCCAAACGCATTTTTTTGGTGTGGGACCCACACCAAATTTTTGTCAAAACGCCGATTCATGCAAAGCACCAATTTGATGCTTTTTTCTCTCCGATCGTGGTTATTGAAACGGTGATTAACCGTTGAAAAAAAAAACCCACAATTATCCTCGTCTGCATGGCTCTCTCTCTCTCTCTCTCTCTGCTCAAAACAGAGCAGCCGTGGAAGCCGAGAGCTTCCACCGCTGACTCCGGCAACCACAGGCCACAATTTGCGATGAAACCACCACAGGAAGAACCACTTCGGCCTCCTTTACCCGTCGGTATCCTCCGTTGAAGCTCTCGTCGTGGTCGGTGAACAGTACCGCCACCTTCCAACGCTGCCTCCGGCCACCACAAGCCACCATTTAAGACGCCACCACAAGCCACCATTTAAGACGCCACCACCACAGGAAGAACCACCTCGGCCTCCTCTACCCGTAGGTATCCTCCGTTGAAGCTCTCGTCGTGGTCGGTCGGAAGCCACTGTGCACGTGAAATAATTCACGTGCACAGGGGTGCGCTGTACTGTCGCGCGAAGAAGACGCACAGTGCAGCGCACCGTTTTACTTCGAAGCTGGACTTGGGCTGGGCTGCACTCGGCCCAGCCCAAGTCCAGCAAAGTTGGGCTTAGGCCCAATTTGGTGGGCTGCCCTCAGCCCAACCATTTTTTTAAATATATATTTAAAAAAAATGTGTAGATACAGATCAGTCCTAATTGAATGGAAATATCTGTTCGTGATGAAATTGCAAGTAGTTTGGTGGGAGAATAAAAAATAATATTTGTTTTTTCATGAATTATTAATTACATTATATTATTATAATTATTAAATTTACAATATTTAAAAAAATTATATACATATATATATATACCCTTTAAAGTAATTTCACAAGTTAAAAGCAATATGAAAAGTTTGGTAACCAAACACCCAAAACTGTTTTTTTTTCAACCTCCAACTCAACCACAGTTTTAACCAAACACTTAACTGCTTATTTTGCAACACACTAAAAGCGCTTTTTTTTAAACTACTTTTTTTCAACCGCAATCGCAAAAGCAAAAGCAATGCCAAATACACTCTAAGATTCAATGTTGAGGCTCGTGTTGGGATGCTTAAGAGTTAGTTGATGCTATAAAGTCACCATGACCCAATTCCTAGTTTTTAATGTTAAAGAACCAACCGTGACTGAACTAAACTGGTTTTTATCTAGGTTCATAATTTTTAAAAAATAATATCTTTTGGTTTTGGTTAGGTTTTTAGACCCAAACAAAACTAGACTAGACCAAACTCGGAACACCTCTAATATGTGACATTGTCAACGTTCAAACACCGTCTTCTAAGGCGACATTGAAAACTTCTCATATTTATCTTTCTATAGGTTTCACGCTTGAACATGAAAGAGCAGTGGTTGAGATCAAATTGACTTTTTTCTTCTAATTCGATGTTATTTTCAATTTCATCTCTTGATATTTGATTTCAATTTTTTTTATGTATAAAATTAAGTCTCCATTTTCTTTATTGTTATTCCTTTTGTTTTGGATCATTCTATATTGTATTTTTTTTTTAAAAAAATTATCCCTTAGTATTTTGTTGATTTTGAGTTTTGCTGCATTATTTTTCAGGGTTTGTCTTTTATGGGGTTGGTCTTGGGATCATTACCAGGACCATAAGTTTTATAAGTTAACACAGATTGAATTTGATCATTTTTTAAATTTAATTTTTTCTTCAATTTCTTCCTTTAACATTTGATTTATTAGGAGTTTGTTTTCATATTTTGTTTTCACTTCCATTTCTTCGAGGTTATCCAGATCTGATGCCTAAAGTCATGGGGTTAGCAGATCAACCCGGGTTGACTTAACTATTCTATCATTTTTTATTTTTTTTATTTTGCCCCTTAACATTAAGTTGTTAGATAATTAAACTTCATAGATTTATTCAATTTGCTTTCAATGAGCTTCAAAGTTTTTTTTTGTTTTTACATTATCAATTTTTTTATGTCAATTTATTTATTGTTGTATTATTTAGATTAGCTAAGCTTATTAAACCCAGCTGAGTCAATGATCAAGTCTTATTTTAATTTTTTTAGAAATGTTTGCATTTATCTTATTATTTTTTTTAATGTTGGAAAAATTCTTAGCAAGCACATGGGATAGAGCGACTGCTATCAAGTTCATTTTTTCTGTAATGTTAGTGTCCAAGCCAGCTTGCACGCACCTCGACTAATCCCACGGGCCCTGAAATAAATGACCAATTAAGCAACCTCCAGTGTTTCTGAGGATTGTGAGACTCGAACCGGTGATCTATAGGGAGCAAACCTAACACCTGACCAGTTGAGCTGCACCCCTTAGGGTTGCTATCAAGTTCATTCTGACATGCATATCAGGTTTTGGATGCTGTTTCAGCTTTGTGGAATTACACAGATTGAAAAACAAAGCAATAGAAAATGGCTCTGCAAAGGTATGATTATGTACATGCTACTTAAGTCTCTTGATTTACATGTCCATCTATTGAGTAAACCGACTTGAAAGTTGGCAAGTTTCTACATCAATTGCAATGTACTAGAATAAAGAAAAAGGCAGAGAACATGGCCTAATATAGCAGAGGTGTATAAAATTTGGAGCGAGAAACTCCTGGAAAGAGCTTCCTGATACAAAGGATGCATCTCTGGAAAAAATGTTACAATTTTTAAAAAGCATGGCAAGAAGTAAAGCAACTGCCCAAGGAACTCAAACGAGCATGCTTATGAAAGAACTTGACCTTGCAGGATTTCTGGGAAACTTTGCTGTCCTGCCTGTTTGACATTGAGCTTCTCATTTCTTCAGCTTTCATATGAGTCGTTCTCAGCTTGTTCATGATTTTATCCATTGATGATGATCTCTTCTTTTCCAGATTCATCTGGAGGAAGGAGTTGTAATTAGTTAGCACCATATGATGAAATTATGACAAAGAAAATGTGCACTTCAACTTATATAACCTCGAGTTTTCGTATTGCTGCCTCTGCTCTTGCTTTCTGCAGGTTCTCCCATGCAGTGATTTTGGCTTCCTCTCTTTGCAACCTGCATCAAGGACAGTTGGCATCTGGAAAAGTTACATTTGGATAAAGAAAACATGCTTGCTTTTAATCGCAATCCACCAGTTCTAGGAGCAAATGGCAACGTGTGGAAGTGATAATTGGAATTTCTCTTGAAACTTTTAAGAAATATGGCAGCATGGGTAGTAAGGCCTAAGCATTTCATGACATTTACTTTGCTTTGTGCAACACATGTTGGAAGTCTGAGGAAGGCTTTGTAAACCAGAATGGATTATCATCAGTGGAATATCAAGATTTTGGAGCTAAATGAACTTTATTTTATCCGTTCATAGGAAGAAGGGAGAAACTAAAATGATGCAGATGGAACTTGCTTTGAAAAATCTGATACTGCCTCTGAAATATCCAAAGATGAAGAGTGAGCATCAGCAGCATTTGGATTGAAGTCCTTGACATCTGTCTGTCCCCTCTTAATTCTTCGAGAACCAGGCCTTTCGGACCACCTAATCACGGTGGCTCTTTTGTCTACCTGGAACTCCCTGATATCCAATTTACCAGGATGGTCACTTGCCGGCGCCAGTACAGGAGATATAGAGGGAGTAGAAGAGGAACTTCCTCTACAAGAAGAGTGGGAGCTACCCACAGGGCTCATTTGTGTTGCCATATCCCTTCTTGAAATAATACGATCAACTGTGTTGTTTGCATCATCAATGCCCTCAGTTTTTTCACCTGCACATTTAATCAGAAAAGAAGTATGGGAAGATAAAACCATGCAACATTTTAACACCACAGGAATTTAGCAACCATGAAAACGTTCTGCATAAAATAGCATATAAACCTATAGCCGTTCCTGAGACCAATGCATAATAAGAATGACATATTGGTAATGGCTCTATCTGACTGCTTGGATTGCAGTCAATTGATTAGATTTCCAGACATTTGGCAGATGCGCGCTAATTCAGTACCATTTCATTTCATAAGCCTATCTATCTGCATTTTTTTTGACATCGAATAGTTGATTTGGAAATGCATCGATTATTACTCTGATTTCTGATGTGTATCCACTGTTATTTTACAACACATCTTTTCCACCAAACTATTTTAGGAACAGATTAGCATTCAAAGGCACCTCACTGCCTTCAACCCATTAATTTTACATAACCTATAATACAGTTTTCTTCAAACACCCAATCAGACGATCTACAGCCTCAATCCTCGTGATGGTACTGTTCATCTGTGAATTATTACTTATCAGTCGACTGATTTAAGAGGGTGTCATCAAAACAACTTGAATAGAGTTAATGATTTCTTAAAACGCAAACTTAACTAGACATGACCAAGGCATGCCCATGAAACACATTCCCATGTATTCATATTTAGCGCTGTAGAACTAGAAATAGCAAACCTTACTTCCCAAAATGCACAATTAATGTCATACCTTGAGAGCTTGAAGATGAACCCTCGCTTGCCATGTCAGACCAACCAGGTCCACTAGCCAAACGCTCCACGTGACCTAGCCCACTATTACGAGCTCCACTCCCACTATAACGAGAGCCGACCCCATTAGGCATCAAGACTCCAGTCGAAAACGGAGAACTCACCATGAAACTCCTCACAATCCCACCATCAAGAGCTCCCATCGAAGGTGAATAATTTTGATAGTAACCAATCCCAGGGGGTACATTAATAGGCCCACTTTTTGACTTGGCACGTCTTAGAGGATGACACTGAGAACTTTTAGCAACACCGTAGCCCAAAACTGGACTACATACCCACCTCTCTGCATCTTCCCATTTTGAAGGCAAAGCCCTGCCGCCATAAAAAGGAGTTAAAGCACTTATATTCCTCCTGCTGCTGCCTGATGAAGGGTGTGGGATTCTCTCTGAACTCCATCCATTGTTATCTTGATATTTGGCTCCACCTGGACTTGGAAAAGCACATAAACTCTGGGAAGATATTAGATTTTGCTTCATGTTTGTAGGTTACAGAACTAATTGTGAAGTGGGTCTTTGTCTGTTAATTATTATTACAGGTGTTTGGTAAGCAAGAGGCTGAATTAGACTGTTAGATTTGCAAGTGCTAGCTTGTTCAGCTGCTGTGGTTTTCTTGCTTTCGCACTTCTTACTAATTTTGATTGTATGCGGACAAAACTTGTTGTCAAAGAAGTTGCATCCAACGGGGTTCAGTCAGGGAATAGTAGCTGCGATGTGGACGAAGTTTGCATTGATAATGTTTTTAGGGAAATCATTGCTGAACAGAAAGACAGTTTATTGTTTTATGTGCTAATCTTTTGATTTGAAAAGTCAAATCTCACTCAACTGTAACCCACAAGTACGGGTATAAGAAAGTAACAGTAGTGTGCATGAGACTTTCTTACTCAGCTTTCACATGTCAAGACTAGTTATATTTTTATAATCTAATTAAAAACACATTATTATAATCTCAAGAAATTCTAAATGGTAATGTGGATTCACAAAACTGTGGATCCCCTTGGAAAACAATCGTGAGCTAATTGCTCACTTTTTTTTTTTAATTTAGGTTTTATGGGACAAAATTATTAGTTAATTTAGGCTAATTTATGAGGAAGAGATGGTGAAATTAAAACATAGACGATTTTGATCAAAATAAAAAAAGTAAAGAAAATAAATGTTATTTTTAACTTGTCATTAAAAATAAAACAAAAAATAATGGAGTTGTGCATGTGATGTCATTCAATGACCAAACACTGGTTTTTGCGGCAATTTTGATTTATCCTGACATTATTTTTGTGATGAGACATGGCCAATGACCTTCCAATTTGGCATTGATGACATTGTTTTCCTTTCAATTCCTTCATATTGGATCTTTTTTTTATTTTTTTATTACCATTTGTTTTACTTTGAATAATTTATAAAATTATTTTTTTATGAATATCATCCTTTTATTGTTTTATCTTTCAAATTTGATCCTTATTATTTTTATTGTAAATTGTTTTGCTTAAGATAATTTTTAAAATGATTTTTTTTTACAATTCATTCAATTTGTGTTTTTATCTAATTTGATTATCATTCTTTTAATTGTTATCTTTTTTTTTCACTTTGACAATTTTTTTAAATTGATTGTTATTCACCCTTAACAATAAATTGGTTTGGGATTGAGTTTTTTGATTGAGTTCGAGTGTAATATTTCATGAGTTGGGAGTTGTAGAAATCAACTAGAATTTAAGAGGTTTGTCAGATTCACTCATCAATAAGGCTATATTGAGTGTTACTTATTGGATTGAGTGTGACTTCTTATCCTCTTTCTTTTTTTGACATTAATAAAGTTTATTACCACTTAATTAGACAAATCAGAGTGAGAAAAACTTTGGTTTTCTTCTTGTTATCTCTCCCTTTACTCATTAATTTGGTGGTTTTAGTTAATTATTTTAGGCGAGATTGTGACTTGTGGTTGTTAAAAGATAATAGTGGTAGTGACTAGTCCATGATGAGAGATTGAGACTTATTTATGGTTAGATCATGGCTTAGGTGATGGTGTTTCGGTTGTATATGGCTATTTATAAGAGTTAGACTTCATTAAAGGCATGAGAAATTCTTGTTTGGTGAGCTTGTTTGGTAAATAGAGGAATTTATGATGAATGGTAGTGATGACATTTTTGTTTAGTAGAAGGAGAGGATTGGGATTGTGATGACTATTACGGATTTTTTGGATTATAGCATGGAAATGGGGAATAAGAAAGGAAATTGGCTGTTATTAAAAAGAATAAAAAAGAATGTGGTGTTTTATTTTATTCTCCTTTTTCTTAAAGTACTAAGAGAGTTTTTCTATGAGCCTAGTCGGTAGTTAGAGAAATCTAAAGTGATTAGTGTAGTGATGATGTTATTATTTAGCTGAAAGAGAGGATTAAGAGTGTTGCAACTATTAGGGTTTTTTGGATTCTAGCATGGAAAAAAGGATAGGAATGGTAACTAAAGATAGATCATGGTGTTTCGTCGTGTTCTCTATTTTTTTAATAGTAATAAGAAAGTTTTTTTTTTCTTTTTACTCTTTTTTTCATCTTTTTTCTTCTAATGTTTGTTCTCTAGGGGTTTTATTTATGGCTTCTCTATTTTTTCCCTTATATTATTTGGTATATTTATAAATCATTATTTGGTTATATTTTATTTATTCATATCCTTTATCTCCTTGTTTCATTATCCTTAACTCCTCTTTTTTTATTTGTTTATCTGATAAATGTTTTGGTGAGGGACCATAATTATATATATCCTTATTTAGTTTCATTTGTTAGTTTTTATTTTATTTTTTCTCAATTTATTTTTTGTTATGTTGAGAAAAAAAGGTTAAAATGGATTATTAAAATTATGATGGTGATTGTGAGTTTTAAGGACTAGATTGGTGATGGTTCAGTTTTATTTGAGGAGAGAGAAGGGTTTAAAGATGACTATTATTGTTGTTTGGGTAACCGACTTAGATCTTATTTGGCATTGCGTTTTAAAAGTGTTTTTATTTTAAATATTTTTTATTTTTTACTTTAAATAAAATAATTTTGGTGTTTTTAGATCATTTTCACGTGTTGATATCAAAAATATTTTTTAAAAATAAAATAAAAATATTTTTTTGATGTATTTCTGAAGAAAAACACTTTTAAAAGCAACTTCAACCATACTTCCAAATAGACACTTCATTTCAGGATCATGGTGATTTAATATTGATTGGTCCACACTTCCAAATAGACACTTAGTTTCAGGATCATGATGATTTAATATTGATTGGTGGTTGGATTCAATATGAGAAAAAAAGGGTAGAATAAGAAGGTGAGTGAAGGTGCGCGCGCAGCAGCAGGTCTGCAGTTTTGGGAGAAGGTGTAAGTGCATTTTGGTCCCTAAATTTGTAATTGTTATAATTTTCAATTGGTTTTAAACTTTTAAATTTATGCGATTGTATCCCCGTAAAAATTTCAATAGCAACCTTAACTTTGAACGCCTTTTATTTTGGTCATTGGTTTCAGATTTGTACAATTTGACCTTCAATTGACCATTAAACTCTCATTTTCTTCAATTTTGCCCCTGAATCCAAACAATTGACTTGAAAAAAAATCAATCTGGTGTCTGAAAATTCCAATCTCCTCAATTGAACCAAAATTAAACTAAAAACCTTGATTTTTTTTCTATCAATTATACCTTTAATAAAATTATTCTAACCAATTTAAAGTATAATGAAGTCTTTACACTTAATTAAATCCTTCAATTGGACCATGGAAAGTGTTAAGGAAAAAATAAAATTGGGTTTTGTTCAAATCCAAAAATGATGTCTTTAACAAAGTAAAAAAAATAAATGATTATGGGCCTTTTTATTGTTGTTTTGTAGGCTTTGAAAAATACTTTTAAGTTGGTCTTGGTTGATGGTGGTTTATGTTTTCATCTAGAAAAAGTCTCCTACGTAAATTATAAGATTAAAATACAAGAGAATGTTGTTTAGTCATGTTTTTTTGTATATGAGTTGGATTGCATGCCTAACTATCCTTAGATTCTATACGACCATGAATCACATTAATATACAATTGTGCGGAGTAAGCTGAAAGTATTGTGGCACACAACCACAATACTAACTTGTGAAAAAAGTTTTTTTTTTTTTTTTTTGACACTGCATTGTTAACTTGTAAAATAAGGGATTTAAGTGAGTGGTCGTAGTGGTCTGCTTAAATATTATTTGATGTGCCGAAAATTGTCTAAAAACGAGAGTTTGATTTTGAACCTATTCTTAGAACTTTCATACGTGATAAGACACTAAAATATTGCGTGCCAGTATTGAATTGGCACCAACATCAGCATCAAGTGGCAGGTCTACTTGCATTTGCTTACTTAGTCTACACCAGGGTTGTAAAATCCGTTCCGGGTACCGTTCTGGTTTTTTGTTTGGAACGGAACGTTCCGGTTTCGGTGCATTCCGGCGTTCCGTTTCGGTTTTGTATTGTTCACATTTATTTAATTATATATATGAAAAAAATAAAATATTAATTTAATAAGTATAATTTAAATTCAAGATAAATAAAATTTAAATTATACAATACAAACATAATCTCAAAATTAGAAACATCTCTAAAATTCCAAAATATTATGAAAGTAAAATGTTCTAAAATAAAAGAAATATACATCAAACATCTTGTTTTAATATATTTATTTATATTTTAATTAAGTTCTTAGATTTTTACAATATTTTAATATTAAAAAATATAAATAACCTCCCTCCCCCCCTCTTAACTTCTCCATCTCCGGCGAGTGTGAAAAAAATGCCTAACCAGTGGTGTAAGATTAATAAATTTTCGGTAAATTAGTGACGGTTTTGACATTTTATTTTAAAATATTTTAATGTATTATTATTAAAATTATTTAAAAAAAAAATCATTTTAATATTTTTCAAAACAAAAAAAAAATCCCAGAAAATTAACTTGCAATAATACGAAACGACACGAATTCGTAGCAAAAACTAAAGGTGCAAGGCTGAAATGACAACACGATCTTGCCAGCGAGGTAAGGACCCACGTTTCACTTGAGCAATGTTCCATATACCATTGAAATGACAGAAACAGCACAGCTTATCCAACTATTTAATGCCCGGAACGGAACGCCTGGTATGGAACTGGAGCGTTCCGGCCGGAATTTGACCGGATTTTCCGGATTCAACTGGAATTCAACCCGGGACAAAAACGTCGCCGTTTTGTCCCGGATTTTGTACTGGAACGGGTCGTTCCGGCCGGAACGGAACGGGATTGATAACCTTGGTCTACACCATCTCTTTTTCTATAGTTACTTTACTCTCCATCTCCCATATGTTTTTGTTAATTTTCTTAAACTTATTTAATTAAATGAAAAAATACTAGATACATAGCTGTTATAATAGTATCATTTTGCCTGTGTAATTATAATTCATCATTAAGCCAACTTTTTGCCAAAAACTAAAAGGAAAAGGAAGATTTGATATTTAATTTGTTATATTGAAGAAAACAAAAAATAATACTTGATTAATAGACTTATTAACTTCATTCTCTTTATAAAATGGTAATAAATTTATCGAGATTCTGCTTGTCATATATCTTCCTAGTAATTTTGATGTCAGTATTCATTAATTGCTTTACAAGTTTACACTTTGTTTGACATTACAACATAACTATGTTTTTGAATATTTTTTAAAAACATTTAGCTTCAAATTATTATTTTGTGCTTTTTTTTTTAATGTGATGGTATTAAAAATAAATTAAATATTATTTAATATATTTCTAAGTAAAAATAACTTCTATTATATACCAAAACAAACCTTTAATATGTACAAACTAAAGATTGAGATTCTTAAAATCACAAAATATCAATTATAAGAGCTTTAAGATTTGCTTTAAAAATGTGATTTTTTTTCTTCTAAAAATAGTAGTCTAACTAGTTCATTGGTTTTCGCTTCTTCATGGATCATGTAATATTTTTATAAAATGTGAAAATAATAAAGAGTTGTTTGACTATATCATTAAATTGTAAGAAGCGAGTCAATCTTGAAACCTCTCAACTCAGCTCTATGTCTAACTTGAGTTTCCAATTAAATCAAGTGGGAGCTCACTTGAACTAACTTAAATTGATCAATTTCATGGGTTCAAATGCAACCTTGATGACCAATAAAAAAACATGACTTAGCTTTTAAAAATACTTTAGGATGATAACTTCTTCTTTTAAGAAAATAAATTAAGACGATAACAAATTAAATTGACTTTGGTCCTCCCATAACCTGCGTTATGAATCCTATTAAGTTTAATACCTTTTTTATAAAGTTTTTATTTATTTAAATTATATGATAAAAATAAATTTTCACAAAATTGAATACCAATCTAAAAATAGATATTTATTTGAGACATTGATAACCCTATAAATAACAAACAAAAATAGAGCTTGCATTCTATTTTCCAACCAATCCAATATTTAAGATAATGATTAAAAAAATTAAAGGGAAAAACAACATATTTAGTTGGTGAGTAAATTTATCAAACTTTTGAATGGGATAACATGGGCTAGCAATATAAACATATGAACCAGGTTATGGATCCATCAAGATTATAATTCGTTTTTCTTATAAAAAAAACATCTATCTTTTATTTAACTATATAATGATAAAAATAGATATTAACAAAATAAAACAAATAGTGATATTTGTTTTTTAGAGCAAGACAACCTTATAGAAAGCTAAACGAAACCAATCATAAAATTTAATTCTCAATTAACTTAACATCTAAATGAAATAAAAAAAAAAAACTTATCAGACCTGCAAACCAAGTTAATCAATCAAACTTGTGAATAAATCTATGAATTTTATAAAGTTTAATAACATGTTTTTCTCTAAACATATATTTTTTTAACTATATATGAAAAAATAAACAATAAAAAGTGTAAAATTTAATTAAAAAAATACTATACTAAACTCGTAAACCGGACAATCTTGATTATCCTGATAAGACAACAAATCACAGTAATTCTATAAAAAGATAAAAGAAAAAGAAAAAGAAAAAGAATTAAATTCTTAACCACCTCAATATTAAAATAAAATCAATAATAAAGATAATAAAAAGAATCATAAAAAAAAAATCCAATAAAAAAATGAAAAGAAAAATAAAAAGCAAAACATTACTGTAATCCAACAGGTCAACAGTGGTTTCATAACCTTAGTTTTTGGCAATAATTAATAATATATTAGTAATATTTGTTAACGAGAAACGGCCACCAGGGAGACGTCAACAATTGTCAAAGATACTCTCACACGGAAATGACACATGGCCCCACAATTTACGGGATTGGTGTTCCAGATTTGCTAGCTTCAAATTCATGGATTGGCTCATAATCTCTCAAACCCCACCAAGTTCTAGCTACAAGGACAACAAAAAATCCCACTTTCACTATCAAAGGGAAAAACTACTGCCATCAAAAGGAGCAATAGCATACAATACAATTTACATGGTAAGAGTAGTGGCCATAAATCCAGATATATTTCACTCTTTGTTTTGAGCTTTCTCATATCAGCAAAGGGCACAACAAAAATGGCGTCTTCAGCTTTGTTTGCCAACACCTTAACAGCTTCGTTTTCAACAACCCGCTTTCCAACCCCAATCTTCAACAACAATTCACTAGAATTCTTGTCTTCCACACACTCTAGCTACAACTTCAAAACCAATACAAGTACCCGTGCTAAGAAATTGAAAGTGAAAGATGCAGTGGCTGAGGCGCCTGCTGTGAGTAAATCAGAAGGGAACCAATCAGAACAAAGAAAGTTAAAGGTTCTGGTTGCTGGAGGTGGGATTGGAGGGCTGGTTTTTGCTTTGGCAGCAAAAAAGAAAGGGTTTGATGTGATGGTTTTTGAGAAGGATTTGAGTGCAATAAGAGGAGAAGGACAATATAGAGGTCCAATTCAGATACAGAGCAATGCATTAGCTGCTTTGGAAGCTATTGATTTAGATGTTGCTGAAGAAGTTATGAGAGCTGGGTGTATCACTGGTGATAGGATTAATGGACTTGTTGATGGGGTTTCTGGTACTTGGTATGTTGTTTCCATCTTTAATCCGGCATGTATGCCCTCGTTTTGTTTTTCCCTTACTTGGTATTTCTTTTGATTTAAGTTTATGGTACTTTCGGTTATGCTTGAAGAATTGAAGCTTTGTAGTTGTGGGTTGCTATATCCATGGTGATGACTTTGAAGAATCACTTGGTTTGTTTTTCTTGCTGCTGAAATTGTTTTGAAGTTTATGGGTATGGTGATTAGCAAGTCGTGATAGTTTTAATTTCTTAAAAAATGTGAAACTGATATATAAAGCTGAAGTTTGGTTCTTTTTCTCACAATTCACTTGTATGAGGCTGTAAGCAATTGTGAAGGTAGAAAGCGATGATTTTCACACTGACAATTCCCAAAACAGTGAAGGTGAACGAATTCCAGGCTTACTGATATGTAAAGTATTGAGATTCGGTTCGATCCCAACCACCTTTTTGTTTCTGTTTTTTGGCTTGTTTGTGAAATTGTCCAACATAACTTATGGTCTGGCCTCAACAGACCTGGAATTTTCAATGAAGAATATATAAAATAGTATTCAAACCAGCAAAACTGATGATTGCTTTACCTGGATCACTCGCTAGTTTATATAATAAAATGAAAGTCTCGTACTATCAACAAAAATTACATGTGTTTCAGATCTTTTTTGCTTTGATTTGGCCTATCAGATGTAAGTGTTAGCCTCCAGTGACATTGAATGATAAATGTTTATCAGGTATGTCAAGTTTGATACCTTCACTCCTGCAGCAGAACGAGGGCTTCCGGTCACGAGAGTAATTAGCCGAATGACTTTGCAACAGATCCTAGCTCGTGCAGTTGGAGATGATGTGATTCTTAATGGTAGTAATCTTGTTAGTTTTCAGGATGATGGGAATAAGGTATTATGAACTGCTGATTTGTTGAAGATTCCTTTTGGCAACTCCTTCCTTCACTTAGAGTTCTTTCTAGGTTTTCATTTCTTGCCCAATGGGATATTCATTTGACTTGCTGTTTTTTCAATTAAAGGCATCCTGTCCACATCTTGAATTTTCACATTTATTCATTTGTTCTTTAAATCTACAAGTGTAGGTCACTGTGGTGCTCGAGAATGATCAACAATACGAAGGCGATCTCCTAGTTGGAGCTGATGGAATATGGTCAAAGGTATTGCTATGTCAAGTTCTTTCTTTGTCCCTTTGAGAGCAAATTTTATCAAAAATAAATTTATCTTTTGAATGATCTCAACAAATGCTACCAGTCAATTGCTACAATAGAGGGAGTGTGCTTATAAAAAGTTCTGTTACAAGTACAATCTATATTGTTCTGGAGTTAAGAACTATTGTGTGATATTGAAATTCCTTATGTTTGTCTCTTGCACAGGTGAGGAAGAACTTATTTGGGCCCAAGGAACCAGTGTACTCGGGCTATACATGTTATACTGGCATAGCAGATTTTGTGCCTGCTGATATTGAGACTGTTGGGTATGTTTGATTTCATTGAATACCAATTTTCCACCCTCATAGGAGCTTCTTTTTTTTCCCCTGTACACGATACCTTGTTCGAATTCAATAGCGTACAATTTCAATTAGTTGAGTTTAATATCATCTAGATGCTGACTTTGATTTTATTCTTATTGAAGGTATCGTGTATTTCTGGGTCACAAACAATACTTCGTTTCTTCAGATGTGGGTGCTGGAAAGATGCAATGGTATGCATTTCACAAGGAACCACCTGGTGGCATGGATGGCCCCCATGGTAGATACTTTTCGGAAACTCTAGATCCATTATAAGCATGCTCTGAATAGGATATTTTGTTGAAGTATTTATACAGTTGAAACATTCTTTAGTGTTTCATAGAAAATAAGTTAATTTCTTGCAACGTATTTGTGATCTTGGCTTGACAACACGATCATTCAGCATCTAAACTCTTTTTTAAGATACAAAATACAATTGCAGCTGACAAAGTCCACGCTTTCAATTGAAAAGTCATAAACCGAAAGCAATAAGGTTACAATATGCTTGTGATACTATAGCAGTTTATGTTGTAAGCAAGGGTGTTTGTGGAATGTAATCTGTTCTGAAGCTCTAACTGCTTGGTAAATTTATACTTTTATAAAATATGGCTTTTGAGAAATCAATAGTATTTCCAATCTATGTTACTGAAGTTGTGTTTCAAGTATTATTCATTTTACTGGTCAATGTGGTGGAGTGGAGTGACACAGCTGAGTTTTAAATGAACTATGAGCGAACTTAGTCTTAAGGTTCATTTGGAATCTGAACCCTCAAACAAAGTGCACTTTAAAGTAAAGATTAAGCCATAAATCCATGATAATATTGATGAATCCATCTCATGAGTAGAGTAGATTAAAATGGTGATGAAGCACTTTATCATTTATATATATATACATATCATTTTCTAATGTTATCATTCCTATTCATATTTCTGCAGGTAAAAGGGATAGGCTGATGAAAATATTTGAGGGTTGGTGTGATAATGTGATGGATTTGCTACTGGCCACAGATGAAGATGCCATTCTTCGACGTGATATATATGACAGGGAACCCATTATTACATGGGGAAAGGGCCGCGTGACCTTGCTTGGGGATTCTGTGCATGCCATGCAACCGAATATGGGTCAAGGAGGATGCATGGCCATTGAGGTATACCTTCTTCTTTGTGAAACCAGACCGATGCTGTGATGGTAGTTTTTACTTTCAAATTTATAAATGTTTCCTAGGATTGTATCACACAATTAACATTAACCTCTTGTGTAATTCTCTTATGGTTCTTGAACTTTTGAATGTCTCCTTTGCTGGAAAAAAAATTATTTCTGTACATCCTCTTCCCATGTACTTTTACTCTTATACATAAAATAAATGAGCGGTATCATGTTTCTGATCGGATATTATTGTCTTCCAAAGTTCGCAAGAAAAAAGACTACTAAAAAATTGAGTTGAATGAGCAGTATCAAAAATACACCTAAATGAACTATGTATTTCAATGTGGCAGGATGGCTACCAACTGGCATTGGAACTCGAGAGAGCATGGGAGCAAAGCATTGAATCAGGAACCCCTGTTGATGTTATTTCGTCACTAAGGAGGTAACATTTTAGATTAACAGGAAAGCTAAATAGTGTTGAGAAATTATTGTTCAGCTGCACCCATTGCTCTAATCCATAGTTTTTTAATTGGATTTTTTTAATTTTTCTAAAATTTGTTTTGTCTGTTTCATCTTTGAAGTAATTGAGAATTGAATTTCATAATTTATTTAATTTTTATTTTGCCTTTTTATAGGGTTAAAGTGGTTTATGAGTTTGTTGTAGTAACCCAAGTTGCCCTGGTTTACGGGGTTGGTAGGATGTCATTTAGTTTTTTAATTAAACTTGATTATGTTATCGTCTATTTGTTTTGCTCATATAGTTAAATTTGTTTTTATAAATAATTCATGTTATTAGATTTTATAAAATCTATTGACTTGTTCACAGGTTTAGCTGATTTACATGGTTTGCGAGTCTAAAAGTTTTAACTTTTTGTTTTTAATTTCAGCTATAGATATTGGGTTAATTAGGAATTCACTTTCATAATGGTGTCATTTCGTTTTCTATAAAGCTACCGCTATCTCAAAAAACAATCTGATATTGAGTTGATGTTTGATTTTATGATTGTTTATTTTTATTATCATATAGTTAAATAATTTTTTTTTTAAATATAATCTTAGTAGAGTTCATAACTTGAATCATGAATTTGACATGCTAGCTCAAGTCACCTGATTCATAGGTTTTATAGATTTACCTGCTAACAAGAAATGTTTTTTTTAGTTTTTTATTTTTTTAATTATTTTTTTTGTTTATTTTTTCCTTAAATATTGGATTGGTTAGGAAATAGACTACATGTTTTTTTTTTTTTTGATAGGATTATCACAATCTCAAATAAATATTTGTTTTAAGGTTGATGTTCAATTTTGCGAGCATCTATTTTTATTGTATAATTAGATAAAATATTTTTATAAAAAAGTTATTAAACTCAATAGAGTCCATGACCCAGGTCATAGGGGAACCAAGGCTGATCCAATTTGTCATTATCTCGTTTTTTAAAAAAAGTTATTATTTTAAAGTTTTTTTAAAAGCTATCATATCTGTACCGGTCATTTAAGTTATCTTTGGATTCGTAAAATCGATCGATTTAAGTCGAGTTAGCTCCCATGCAGATTAATTAGAAACTTGAGTTAACAAAGAGCTGAGACATGAAGTTTTAAAGTTGATCTACTTGATTAGATTTGATAACTATCAAAAAACCTTTTGTGGTTTTAACATTTTTTTTAAATGATGTGAGCGCGGGCCAAGACTAATATTTTATAAATGATATGAAAATGCATAAAATTTTGAGGTTGGTATCCTGACACGAGACTTGGAAATAAACTGGAAATCATTGTCCACAAGGCATCTTATAATTTCGAGTTAAAAGTTGTCTTTGAGTAGTCTTCAGTTTAGCTCCCTTTAAGTAGTGACCACAAAACATTCTCACTTAAAGAATAAGTATGTCAAGTGAAATGTGTACCTGCCTGCAATTGATGAGCATTGTTGGCATGTCATCTCACCAGAACTCAGGCTTTATATAAGGAACAATAAGTCGGTCCTTGAAATGCTTTCATCTTGAAGTAATCAATTATTGTTATTTGAATGTTTGTCTTCAAGAAACTTCTATTCTGCTTTAATGGAAAGTGTCTCCTCGATAGAAGCATGTAAATCTTTCTGTGAACATACAATGATGTATCACGGGTAAACAATGATAACGGATAAAAACTATGTTTATAAACTATTTGCCTTGTCGTTCTATCGCCTTTTCTTAGAGTATGTGGTCGTCACTCACCATGGAAGATCCTCTAATTTGGATGGTTTGCAGGATGTTGTATACTATTTAGTATATTAGAATTAAGGATACTGGTTAGCAAGGCTTGATATTTATTCAGATTCTGACTGACCTGGTGTTTTTTACATATAATATGATGGATTTTCTTAACCACCGACTTTTCTGATTGATTCATGCTTCCTTCTTTCCACAGCTACGAGAATGCTAGAAGACTTCGAGTTGCTATTATTCATGGAATGGCAAGAATGGCAGCAATTATGGCTTCAACATACAAGGCGTATCTGGGTGTAGGACTTGGTCCACTGTCGGTCAGTGTCTTTGTTGATTACATGTTAAGAAACTAAGATAACAATCAGAAATTTTCATCCATAACTGATATGCCTTTTGACCCGGTTTCCAGTTCCTGACAAAGTTTCGGATTCCTCACCCTGGAAGAGTCGGTGGCAGGTTTTTTATTGACATAGCAATGCCTGCAATGCTTGATTGGGTATTGGGTGGAAATAGGTTGGAAATTGGAAACCCATTTTTTTTGGACAGTTGATTTTTTTTTTCTTAGGTATTGGCTATACATTTGTTACAGAAAATTTTCATCTGTTTAAAACCAATGTAACTCCTATTCATGTTATTTTCTTCTAAAAGTAGAAGCTTATGGCATATTAGATGTAACACGTCACAGTTTTCTCTCTTCTGTAATTTGGGTTTTCTCGATGGAGAGCTTTAGCATGTTCTTTTACTCTCTTTAGGACTCTAAAAATGTGAAGCATTTATGTGATGAACAATTTAGAACTATGGGCTAATGGATAGTTCAAGATCCTAGAAAATATATTTAAGCATAGGAAATGAGAGGGTTTGTAGAAAAAGAAGTGTTATAATAAGTTCATATGATTATCACATGCGGGTGGTTGGGATTGAGAAAAAAACCAAGAATTTCTATAATCATAAGTTCCACATTTATTGTACCCTCTGTTCTGTTAATCTTTTTTAACTCAACTGGAAAACTAATTTTCTTCTGCAGTTCAAAACTTGAAGGGAGGTCTCTCAGTTGCCGACTTTCAGACAAAGTATGTTACCTTAACAACATTAAGTAGTTTGCAAGGGTTGCTTATTTTATCTTATTCTTGAAACTAGAAGATTTTGATATGCAATGGAATCTAATATGTGAATGATCATATATTGGTAGGCTGATGACCAGTTGCGAAGATGGTTTGTAGATGATGACGCTCTGGAGCGTTCTCTTAATGGAGAGTACGTGTTATGCGCCTCGTGAATCTTTTCTTGGCACATTTTTTAATGATGCAACTACTGTCTCATTGTCCATCTTCCTTGTTTTGTAGGTGGTTTCTTTTACCGTTTGGAAATGAGGCTGCTGCTTCAGAACCCATTAGTTTAAGTAGGGATGAGAACAAATCGTGTGTGGTTGGGTATGCATATGGTTTTTATTTAATCGCAATAAACCAATTTAAACTCTGTGGATAAATTCATCACCACTCCACAACCATCCAGCATGACACATCTTGGGGTGTTTTTTTTGTAATTGCAGGAGTGTCTCACAAGAGGATTTCCCAGGAATGTCCATAGTGATCCTTGCACCGCAGGTAATACCGGCCTGATATGCCTACCGAGTTTTTGTGTTTCCTTTAGAAACTTAGTTCCTATAACGATGATATGAAAGTAAAAGTGCAATGGTAAGATTCTTTTTCATTAGAGTTTAAACAAAAATGCTCGTTTTTTTTTTTCTTTTTTTTTTCTGATGTCAGGTTTCAAAAACACATGCTCGTATAACTTACAAAGATGGTGCATTTTACTTGATTGATTTGCGGAGTGAGCATGGTACCTATATCACAGAGTAAGTTGTGGAAATCAAGATATATCTTTCCTGTATTTCATATTCAATGATTGAGTTCTTCTCCGAGATTGAACTCTTACACATGTGCAGTATTGAGGGGAGACGGTATAGGTTACCTCCAAAATTTACTGCCCGATTCCGCCCATCAGACACGATTCAGTTTGGTTCAGATAGCAAGGTGACAAGCAATCTCGTCCCTGTTGATAGCTTTTCTTTTAAATTCAATCAAATCCATATTCTAAATGCAATCTATTAACCAATATGTGCTGGTCCAACTTTCATAATATCTTTACTAGCATGTCTCTTACGATAGAGTGTGTTTCCAAATAAATTTGATGAGAAAAATGGTGTGAGCTTCCATGTGCAGGCAATATTTCGGGTTAAGGTGATTAGGTCTCCTACAATGATTTCAGAGAAGGATGAGGGTCAAGTTCTTCAGTCAGTATAAAACCTGGAGATCATTGAAATCTACTTACAGAGTAATTGCTATAACAATTATTTGGAGCAGTGATCTATGTCATTCTGCTGCCATTTTTTACACTCTATGATTGGAAGTACATAGCCTTGTAAATGATTTGGGAAATTAATCCGCTGTTCTTGTATGAACTGGAATTATTCTCAAAAATTAAAGAAATAGAGAGAGAAGTACTTGTAATGTCAATCTTACTAGTTGCATGTCATGTAGCCAATTATTTGGTTACATGTGATATTATTATATTCATGTAAATATATATTTATTATTGATAAAATCTGATTTTATCTTAATATTCATATAAAATTAAATTCATGAATATAATATTTAATTTATGAATCTATAATAAATAGAAATTTCACATAAAAACACTTTACAAGGTAAATTATAAAGTTATAATTATGGAATTCATATTGTTATAAAACATTGTTCCTAAAATATTCATGGTTGATGTTTTCTTAAATATTGAATATTTATTAGATCCTTAATATCTATTATGTTTTTTTATTAAAAGAAATAATTGTTCTTATAAGCTTAGATATAAATGATACCTAAAATTAATATATAGATGTTTATCATGACCTTTGTTAGAACAACTAGAGTTGTTTGATTGCATGTTTTTTTAATTTTTATCAATGATAATTAGAAATTAATTTTATGTACGAAATAAATATATTTTTTTTCCAAAAAATCAATTTTTCTCTCATGATTTTAAAACCAGATTAAAAAAAAAAATGTTTCAAGCCCCGATTACTGTTCCAGCCATGGGTGGCTGGAGTATGGAAGATCCAAATGGAATCCGGCATTCTAGTTAGGCTCCGTTTGTTTGTAGGAAAGTGGTTTCCTTTTGGAAAGTGAATTCCGGGGAAAGTGAATTTCTGAAAAGTGAATTCCGATGTTTGGCAGTGTTATGGAAAATGAACTGGAAAACACTTTCCAGTGTTTGTTTGTGTTATGGAAAATGAACTGAAAATAATTTATATAAAATATTTAATCACTTAAAATAAAAAAAATGAAATCTAAAAAGTATAATGATGAATTTTTTTATTATATCCTATATTCATACATAGCTTATTTTATAAAATATAACAATATATGTCATATCATATTATAGAGAAATAAGCTTGTGAAATATTTTTTAAGTAAAACTTATTAATATATATTTTTTTCAATTTTAAAAGCTTAAAATAAGCACTAGTTCAAGTTATGTAATTTTTTTTTGAAGGCCTCTACAATCCCTGACTATTTTAGCGCGCTACAATATCTGGTAAAAATATATTTTTTATATTAATACACATATATTATGTAAATATTATTTATATTTTAATTAATTTTTAGATTATTTTAATTTTAATATATATATATATATATATATATATATATATATATATATATATATATATATATATATATATATATATATATATATATATATATGCCTGGGCGTGTGTCTATAGATACTATGGGTGAAAGTATGGGTGAAAGTTGACTGGAAAGTTGTTTCCGTTAACCAACTTTCCTAATGACAAACAAATACAGGAAATTGGGGAAAGTGGTTTCCCGGAAAGTGGTTTCCCGGAAAGTGGTTTCCCGGAAAGTGGTTTCCGAGAAACAAACACACCTTAGATTCTCACACAGCAATGAGTGCCAACATATATGGTGTCGTTTGCCTCACCAAGTGCAGCACCTGGTTGCGCCATAAAAAATGGAGCCGGATCTACTGGCTCTCGTTGTTGGCATGAGTGGCAGCACCCATTGTCGCTGCCTTGTTAGCCGCGCTGGTAAGACCAATACGAGGTTGTTTTCTTGCACTGGTGGTAGATGTGGCGCAAGGCGGCTACCCCGCGACAACCTTTGTTGCCTCTATTGATGTTGATGGTGGTGGTGGGAAGTGAGAAGCCATATTTTTAGGGTTTCGGATCAAAATTACAAGACTTGCTTAGCTCATTTACTCTGTTCAATAATCAGGCGCCTGAAAACTGAAGGCAGATTGAACTGGGGTCACTAATTAATTTGACAGGTGAAGATGGTAGAAATATAGGACTGAGTCACTCGAGAAAAATGAAAAAAAACATGGCCCTAGACCTAGAAATATTTTGCTAGAACTGCGTGATGACATGCTTGACATATGAATGCAAAGAGCTTATGTCTCGCCCATGAAAGCATTTCTTAGGAAAAACCAACTTTTTTGCAGCCCATTTGCAGATAAGTTTTCACACAGACCATAAATCAAATCTGCAATTATTGAGCTTCTGTCAAACAAATGCTTCTGTATGGAGAGGTTCAAATTGTGGTCACACATGGAGCCATTGACAAATTCTCACCTTCCCTGGCCTTCAATAATATTCTACCAAAATCAGACTGACTTTAATACCAGCAACTGCGGCACTATGATTCAAGGAACCCTGCTCTTCTTGTCAAGGTGCTGTCACCATCCAAAATTTCTATGACAATCTCCTAATTTGAGATCTTGAATCACAAAACCCCCCAATTATCCATCACATCAAAGGCTCACACCAGGTGCGACTGTCTCCCTGTGGATGACAAAAGCGACAATGCATTGCCAACTTGAGCGACTCTTCCAAGGACAAGATAGGCCACCACCATCCCCCTCCTCGCTAGACAAGGTTTGAATTTAATCTCTATCTTCTCAAATTATCACGTGCTAATTAGCTACATATACTGTAGATTGATGAATGTATACAAGCTTGATCCATGGCTGCCTGCGTGTGCTTAGGTCAAACAAAGTGGACCCAAGAGGTTGTCTTTGGATCTACAGACATGACTGCTAGCCAAGACCTGAGCCCATGCTCCCATTAAAATCCATGAAGGAAGGTCCTTATAACATCACCATTCTCTAATTAACCATTTGTTTAGGTTTCTGTAGATAGGATGCTTGCCATTGCATGTGCTAGAAGGAAGAAGTGATGAATGTAAGCAGACGGTGGAGATTTCACGTGATAGGATCAAAGTCCAGGTTTCATGTTGTGGTGGTGATGGGTGCATTAAGTGCTCTCTTGCTTGTAGTAGTAATTTTGTCAGGTTTGGATCTAATTATTGGTGCTTGAAAATGGAATCCTTCATGTGGGCCTCAAGGGACGTATCAGTGACGAGGAGGAGGAGGTGGTGGCATCCAAGACTGATCAGGGGGTCGACCTCACTAATTTTTAACAATGATTCGTCACTCAAACAAGCTTTTCAGGAATTATTGCCTCAAATATCACTCTTAAAATCTTGTTTTCTGATAAAACCGACCGGAGCCAGGATGGGTGTTCTCTCAAACTTTTTACAGACCCTAATTGCAAGAATCTTAATATAAGGAAGCAATTTCCCTTTTCAAATCAAAACACAACAGATCGTATGAACGTGAATCCTAATCGAATCCCACTACTTGAGCTTGTGCAAGACAAAACAATGTAGCAGCATGCGTGGACATTGTTTACTTATGATCGATATTATAGATGAACCATGTAGCTTGAGATTTATGAAAGTTGTCGAAGGCAAAACAACCTTCATATGAAAGTGGTCAAACTTCTACAAGTTTCGATTCATTCCTATATTATTTCAATGGATAATAAGATTGCTAGTTCGATACCCATCTGTATCTTTTGCCGATGCTTCCCAATATTTTATAGCAATCAAACTAATTAAGCTTAATAGTATCGGATCATAGCTTGTCTTTACCGTATATCAATGTCAATTATCATTTTTTGGTCGTACAACAATGTATAAAATGGGTTGAGAATTAAACATGTTAAAGAATAATATAAATTATATTTTGAGATCTCATTTAATAGTTTGAGTTTTTTGGTGAGATGATTTCTTAATATAATATCAGAGACTTGTTGACCCAACGATCATGAGTTTGAATCTCATCACCCTTATTCTATTTGATAAAAATCAAGCACAAGGTAATGTATGTCTATATGCAAGTTTCAAACTCAAAGAACTTACACTTGAGAGAGTGTATTAGAAAATAATATAAATCATATTCTGAAAACTCATCTAATAACTTAAATTTTTAGATGAGATGGTTCTTAATAAAACAATCATACAAGGAAACAATTTTAGGGTTTGGAAGTTGAAGTACAAGACAAGATAGTCTCCTCCATTAACCTTGGATGCTACATAACATAACTAAGAAACCACATTGGTGGATAAAATATGCCCAAAGAGTTAGTAAACCATATTATTCGTAGTGAAAAGGCTAGTAGAAAATATGTCATAAATTCACTCAGCAAAAACAGACTTTAGCTCAATGATTCGTTCACTATTTCACCCCAAAAGGCAAACCATTAATTTAACACAGCAAAAACCTAACATGAAAGTTATAAATCTTCGGTGGAAGATCTCAAGTGGCCCATCTCAATTATAATAATTTCTTTATCAAATAAATGGCAACAATTCACTTAACAAAGATTGTTAAAATCACTACTGAGAAAAGAAATTTCAAAACCCTTTTATTTTAAATTACATTTTTAGTGTGTTTTATATGATTTATGTGTTCATGTTAAAAATATTTTTTTTAAAATAAATAATATTATTTTGATGTGTTTTTTTTATAAAAATATATATTTTAAAAAGTAATCTTTATCCCACTCCAAAACAGGCCTAAAAAACATCACATGAACACACACAAAAAATTGTTTTTTATTTTATTTTATATTATAGGAAATATGTTTTTTTTTTTAAATAGCTTGCAAATTGGTCAAGATTAAATTTTGTTCAGATGATTTTAAAACACATTACCTATATTGGCTTAATATATATTTAAAGAAACTTAATTATATTAGACTTTAAATCTAAAACACAAAGAAGGACAAATTCCATTCACCAACAAATAATCATGTTAATGTTATGTTACCAATATCATTGTGTCATGCACCTTCCCAAAAAAAAAAGCAATGGGGGTGTGAAACCTGTGAAGAACTCCCACCGTTAGTCCACCTTTGCTTCCTCTCCGAACCATCCCATCTCTTCTACTGTACGGCCTCTTGGGGCCCACACATCACGCGGCCCCCACCTTAAGTTTTCCTGCTACCTTCCAACGTAGGCTAACCCAGTTCCCCCCGCACTTATTTGCCGGTGACTTTCACATCTCAAATTCAGCTCTGTCCAAAATCCAATTTCCCACTCTCTTAAAAGGCGGACGGTGAGAAGTTTTCCTGTGTCAGGTTTCCCACTGGAAACCCAGTATCTTTCTTCATCACAAATTCCAAGAAAAAACAAATATATATATATATATATATATATATATATATATATATATATATATATATATTCCAAGAAAAAACAATTATTATTATTATCTCCATCTTTCAAAACTCAAAATTTCAAAAGAGGCTAGTTTGCCACTCGCGTTTAGGGGATGTTTGGCATTGAGATCTGAAAGTGTTTATAAAAAAGTTTGAAAAATTTTTATTTTTATTTTTATTTTTTATTTTAAATTAAAAAAATAGTGTTTTTAGATTATTTTGATGTGCTGATGTTAAAAATAATTTTTAAAAAATAAAAAAAATATCATTTTGATGCATTTCTAAAAAAAAAAAACTTTAAAAAACAACCGCAATCACACTCCCTAACCGCCGTTCACACAAGATTCTGATGTCCTTCTCTTGCCTTTTTCAATTTCGTTTTTCTTTCTTTCCCCATAAAATTCTTAGCCTGAGAAAAGAAAAATATGAAAAAGCAAAAGGTGCCAGCAATCCATCCACGGAGACAAAACGACACTTTCGAGAGGCTAAACGACGCCGGGTTCTGATATCTGGGTTTCGCCTTTAAAAGGAGAAATTTATGCCAAGCATTTTCAATTGCTGTAGATCCCAGCTAACCACATGTTTTGGGAAGGTGTCCTTTCAGCAGTACCAAATTTTGAATGCTATTAAACATGCATTTACAGAAAATAATGAAATGAATTGTGATGCTAATATATATATATATATATAAAATGATCATCTAAGGTTTCATTCATTTATAGAAATTTAAACTCCTTTTTTGTTTTTTTATACGCATTGTTTCATAGTACAACTCGTATTCCCATATACATACATTTTTTATAATTACTATCAGAAAAATAAAAAAGAAAACCCAACCCCGAGAAACCCTTGGAAAACAATATATATATATATATATGATGTCACTTTTCTATGCGGTGATCACCGGGAAACCGACTCGGCCAATTTCCCAATTTTCTCAACAAGTTCAGGCGACAATTTTTTAACCGGTTTTCTCTCCTTCTCTGGTCTAAAATCAAACCCCAGAGCATCCGACACTTCCTCGGAGCTCCACCCGGCTTTGCGTAGAGAGTCCGAAAACCGATCCACTTTCAAAAGCAGAGCATCTAGGACTGCTTGGTTGTCTAAAATTACCATTTCACCCTCGAAAAAACCTGACGCTGATACTTCAACCATTTCCTCTATGTCGGACTCCTTCCACCCGCCTTCTCTCAAAACCGACCCGATTTTCTCGATATAATCCCCCACCCATTTCGGTATTTCGGATATTCTCATCTCGAAAAACCGTTCCGGAGACGAAGATCCCGACGAGGACGACGCAGAATTCCTCCTCTTCCTGTCCACCGCCGCGTCACTCCAAAACTCTACCCATCTCGGTGTCCTCGAACCGTTTACCAGACCCGTATCCAAACTCTTCCGTGATAGATTGTGGGATAACCCAGTAGATTTCTCACCAACAGACTTTTGCTTTTTTATAATAATCGGTTGAGATTCGGAGCTCCGGAAGAGAGATTCACGGTCAAAAAAATCTGATAGATCCAACCCGCAACAAAAGATCCGACTTTCATCAATGAAGAAAATGGGATTACCCGCTAGGGATGGCTGACAAGGAATGTAACAATGCTTAAAAATGGGAATCAAAAGAGGGGCTCTTTTAAGTGAGTTTCTCGCGACTCGTAAAGCTTTTTCCGGGTCGGATGGTCTGGGACCCCAAGATTTCGACCATAAGGTGTTCCGGGCGATTTGGAAGCAAATAGCAGCGATTGGGAGGTCAAGAGAGGCGCGTAGGTGGAGGCGGGCACCAGCAGAACGCCAGTCGGGGAATCCTGGACCGACAGGGAGGCCGGCAGAGAGGACGGCGCGGAGGTCAGGAGGGAAAGCAAAGCCGAATTCAGCCTCGGATCGGGCGAATTCAGATTCAGTAAGACCAGGTTGGACTTGGATGCCAGAATTGCGCAAGTGGGTGATTACTTTATCAGCTAATGAAGAGAAAGAGAGGAGGCTGTTGCGAGGTGGGAGCGAGGTGGTTGTTGATGGGGCAGCTGCTCGAGCTGAGAGACGGCGTAAACCGGCAATATGGGCCGGGTTTAGGCCGGTCATTCTCCGGTCCACGTCTACCATTGTTGTTTAGTTTCAAATAAAAAGCAAGAAAACTGTGGACAGAGAGTGTACAAAACAAGAAATGGGTTTTTGTTTTTGGGCGAAAGGCGTGAGGAGGTTTGTGTTTTCTCTCTTAATTTATTGTGGAAAGGAGTGAAAGATTATTTTGCGTTTGTGTGAAGTGCAAATGGAGGAAAGTGAAGGAACCAGTGCTGCTGGTAGAAGATAGAAGAAGACTTTTTTACGAGAGAAAGAGAGAGAGAGTGGGAGAGGGAAAGCTTTTGTTTTGTAAAGTGAAGGTGGGAAATTTATAGCTGTCAAGGGATGGAGCCTACTTGTTCAGATTTTGGTTTAATCAGGTTTTTCTTTCTAGAATTCCTTATTTAACCTTCAATTTCCTTCTAATTACTACTTGCTGTAGGATAACTAGCATCCCTGCTAACTAGAAATTATACATGTTAATTTTGTATATTTTTTTATGAAATAGCTTATAAAGAAGTTGAACTTGATCATCAAATACATAATTATATATATCTCACTATTAAAAAATAAATAATGCTTTCTTCTCGAACATAACGTTCAAATTAAGAAGAATTCACAAAAAAGGAAAAAACAAAAACTTTATACCATATGCATTTGGCGAAAAAGCAAATCAGATAGGACACCATTAGAGTCCAGTCAAATGAGAAACAGGAGGGGGATAGTGTATTTAGGCTGGATATGAACTTTTTGGCATCCAAAAATCGCTGTACTGGATTACTTGAGAACAGAATTTCTGCATGTAGTCAAGGGGTAGGAATGCAACAGAGACTCGAAAGCCGCAACGGCTCCTCGAAGTGGAAAGTGACAAAGTTGGGGTAATTCGCAGGTGATTGTGTTGGGATGCTATATCGTTGCTTTTAACGGGAAGTTTAGCACAGGGGACGGTGGTGGTGATACTGAGAAAGAAAGAAAGAACAAAAAAGGATTAAACTTTGCCTTAAATTCCATTGGTCTGATCAATTCATTTGACGACGATCGTACCCTTCTTCCACTCTTTTGTTCAACTTTGGTTCTCTGCTTTTGCTTCTGGTCTGAACTATCTGTGGCCCAGAAGAAATCATGGATTTGTTGACAGCCGAGATAAAGCTAAGCACATAATCATAATGGCAGCTTGTGGTGTGCTAACGTTAATTTATTTCTCATTTGTTTAAGCAAAGATAAAGAGAGACCAGTTTTGTAGGAAAGCTAATCATTGGCTATCCACAAAACAAGATCGACAAAGAGAGACTGGTTGATATCACGGTGCTCAACGCCGCTTCTTACAGACATAACCCATACCCATTTCTTTTTCGAGCTTAATTACCATGATCGATCCTCTGTGGAGGGAGGATAAAAATCTGTGACTTTAATTGAATGATTGATTTCCCAATTACAACACATGCATGGAGGAGGAAAATGATTTCTTAATGCACACATACATGAGAAAAAGAAAGAAACTATTTTGATAGAAGGTATCGATGAAAGGCAGCCTGCGCGCAGTCCTCCATGGCTGGCGCCAAGCCAAACCCCATGATGGTTTGGGAGTTTGGCATGCTAGGTCATGCTTCACCATCATCATAACACATGAGATCAGGCATATGAGCAAATTATTGGCTTGATTTCTCTATTTAATTAGCACGATTTGGCAATGCGGTGCAATATTGCATTATGTTGGGGGGCACCGCACCATGATATTTTTATTATTCATACGAGTGTCTGGATCAGTTTGCGCACTTCTCGTTAAATTCAATGGGCTCTAAAATTAACGAACATATAAACTTTCAGTGATCATTATATTAACAGTCACAAAACTCGAACCCAAATTCTTAATGTTAACACCTACTATATGTTTGCAAAATGAAGCTCTAATGCTCCAAATTAGCGATGCTATAAGCTTTAATGATCCAAGCTACCGATGCTATAAGCTTAACACACACACACTCACGAGCTCTACGAGCTAGGAATCGAATGTGGTTGAGAAGTTACTGCCTCCAACAACACCCACCTCTCGAATTAATGACACCACTTAGTACTTTAAGAAAATGGAGACATTATCGGGAGCGATAAAATGTCGCATGCTTTTAGAGAATGCGTTGCTGTACTCACGTGGCATTCACCTCCAAACACCTAATAACTTGCTGCTTATAATCCATCATCTCACGTCCTGGCAAGCAAAGGATTAGGACAATCAATCAAAAATATACGGACAGAAATGGCCCAGTTTGTGTTATTTACGTAATGACTTCAATTTGTTTAATTATTGTAGAATTAAAAAAGGAAGATTATTTTATTATGTAGCTTCAAATCCAACAAACCTTTCACCAAATCATTAAACGATTTTATCAGTATATCATAATAATAAGGAGAAGGGTCTAACTAGTCTAAGAATAACTTTTTTAATGCGATGCAGCTAAAAAGAAAAAAAGAAAAAAAAAGGGGGGGAAGAGGATAAGCTAGCCTTCACCGTTGGATTATACAATCATAGCTCGAATGTAAATGTTAAACGCCCAATGTGTTATAATCACCGTTGGATTATACAATCATAGCGTGATAAAAAAAGAGTTGAACAAGTCTAGGCATAAAAGGGCTTCGAAGGTATCAAAAAATGCGAAAAATTACCATTTATGTCTACCAAAAAAAGAAATAATAAAAAAAAGGATGTAGATGTGTGTGTTGATGAGGGCATACACAGAGGTGGGGATTAGTATTTGGTGACAGGGGAAGGAAGCCATTATAGGTGGAACAAAAAAGCAGCCAACAGCCGGCAGTTAGATGACAACATAAATTTTGACAACGGATTCTTATGTTCGGCATCTGCTGGCAATTCCGCCAGCCTATGTGTCTGCCTGTAATTGCTCCTTTTTTATCATTACAACTCTCTTCTACTTCCTCCTTCATCAGTTAATTGCTCAAAAACAAATAATTTTCTTCTTCAATTGATTTAATTAAACTAGATTATATCATACATTGAAGTGTGTGTGTGTGTGTGTGTGTGTGTGTGTGTGTGGCACTAGCAATCTGTCATCAAAAGAGTTTTTTTTAACAAAAAAAAAGAGAGTTATTCATGCTAATAAATACAAAAAAAATGAGAATGGATATAGATCAAGATAATTGATTTTACAACATGGGTCATGAACCCAATTGAGCTTAATAATTTTACTTCTTATAATTAATTTTATTTATTATAATCAAATTATAAAAAAAATATGCACATGAAAGCAATTGAATAAAATTCAAACAAAAATATTATTCAAAGTTACATACAAAAAAAACGCATGCTAATATTAGGGAAACAAAAACTATTATCATATTATGTGAAAACCAATTAAAAACTAATTGATATTAAACCAAATACTAAATTGGATGCGTAGATCTAGAAAACCAATTGTTTCTTGAAATCAATTTTTTACTTAATAAAGTAATAATAAAAAAGACATGTTCATGAAAGAAATTCAATAATATTAAATAAAAATAAATAAATAGGGTTGCATAAAAAGAACATATACTAATATATAAACTAAGTAAAAATTAATCAGTATTCTAAAAAAATATCAAATTTTATTTAGTTTATTTATTTAAAATAATCTCAATTAAAATCAATATTAGCTAGGTTGGACACCCCACACATACGCTTTGATTAATATATTTTAATTAATTTAAATTTTAAAAAGATCAAAGCTCAAAAAGGGGTCATGAGTTTCGGCCTAGGAGACCCCACACGCTTGGCTTTTTTTTTTTTTTTTTGATCAAATGTAAGTATGAATAAAAGATCAAAGAATAATACAAGCTGCGAACAGCAAAGTCAAAGAACCTAAAGAACAACAGACACCTCAAGAGAACACATTCCCGAGGCCAAACAAAGAGAGCAAGCTAATAAGAGACCAAAATAACAAGCATAGAGTCCGCCTACAATCCAACTAAGAAGTTGGCAAGTTAGGATACAAGCAAAAAACAAGAACTAAAAGAAACACAATATTTATATGAAGAAAACTACAAATCTCACGACCTAGGCAGAGGACGACTGTCAGCAAACAACACGAAGAAGGACTACAAAACGCCAAGACAACTCAAAACACAACTAGCCACACCAAGCAGCAAGACAACCAATAACAAAGGAGAGGAGATCTTTCACGTCATCCCATCAAAGCAAACAAAGAGACAGCCACACGTCAACTCAGTAAAACAACCCAGCAAAGCAAGCAGAGAAACAACCGGCAACCAACACCACCCCATTAAGACCGGACCATACATTAGCCGACATCAATGGACAAGTGATTCTTTTCATGGAAGTGAAAAACTGTGAAGAACAAAACCTGGAATCGCCGAAAAACACTCTCCACCGAGGATGAAGAAGAATCAAACAGTCTTTTATTATGTTCTTCCCAGATGAGATAAACCGAGATGGCAAGAGAGACTCTTCGCATTCTAGAAACCATCTTTATCCGTTTTGGGAAGAGGCCTAGAATAGCACTAGGAAAGGAGCTCATCCGACAATGAATATGCAACCACCTAATAATGGTTTCCCAGAAGTTTGAAGTCCAGGGACATTTGAAGAATAAGTGACAATGCTACTCCTGGTCCTCGATACAAAACACACAACTAGTGTTAGTAAGAATGAAGTGCAGGCGATCTTTAGTTCTGAGCTTACCTAACACCGTAATCCACAACACAAAACAATGTTTAGGCAAAGACCATGACTCCCACACCACCCTATCCCAGTGGATTATGCGGCCTTTCATTCTAAAGTGCTCATAAGCATTATTCGAGAAACGACCTGTACCAGCAGACCAGAAGGACATAGTAGCAATAACAGAGGAGCTACTCTCACAATCCTGGACGAGTTAATCTTTCAAGAAAACAAGTGATTTCCATAGTGGAGATGAAGCTTTCTTAGCTTGGGCATCCCAAATATAGAAACACGTTTGGCTTATTAATATAGAAGAAGATAGGCCAACATGTCGTGATTTCCTCTCTCTTAATTCACATTTAAGGATTGAAAAGGCACGCCTGTCACCCCTGCCGTGCCTTACATGCTCATTGGGTTTGCAGGATATTCAGTGGGCCTGTGGATTTAGTTGTGGTGCGCGCAAGCTGGCCCGGACACCCCGGTTATCAAAAAAAAAAAAAAAGGAAAAAATGAACCAAAAAGTACTTTTTTTCATGTGAATTTGAGATTGGCCAGGGATTTGTCTGTTTTTGTCCTACAGTTTAATCTTTTTGTTTTTTTTGGTCTTGGCTATGATTTTCATACGGGTAACTAAAAATCTCAAAATATTGATGACCCACCGTTAGTGTTTTGTAGCAAATTGATTCCCGTTGAGAAACAACTGGCTCTGGAAACTAACGGCTATTTGCTCAGACTATATCACGTGATCGAAACACTAATTCATGCTCCTCCAAACAATAGTTAATTAATTTAATTTCACTGAGAATTTCAGACGAGAACCTTATATTCATACGTCGTTTTGACTTGGAAGAAGCCAAAACATGTGCGGTTTGCCTTGGTTTTCGTTCTCTGATCTGGGAAAAATGATAGTTTGAGTTAGATTCTTAATCATTTGGTCTGTAAAGATGGGATTGGTCAACTGTTTGATTATCAATGTGACTTTTTTATAAGCTTGTGAGATATTTTTATCAGGCTCCTCGCACCATCCATAATTTAAGGGATTGGTTCGGTGTTAAGAAAATATTATTCATTTTTTATTTTTCAATTTGAATTTTAAAACAATATGGAATGAATACAATAGTAAAAATACATGTGTGTGTGTGTTTTCGAAGATATATATAGTTTGATATTCGATGATAAGAAAATATTTGTTTATATATTTATACAGTGATCCGATTAAACTAATGCATGCCTACTTGTAATATTAAGTATCATTTTGTTATTATCAGCAAGGGTCTGTCCAGCGGTAAATGAGGGGCGTCTCCTTTCCTGATACCATGGTTCGATTCTTGCCAGGTATGTTTGTTATTCTCGCGGTGCCTTACACGCTCATTGGGCTTGCAGGATGTTCAGTGGGTCCGGGAAATAATCAAGATGTGCGCAAGCTGGCCCGGACACCCCGGTTATAAAAAAAAAAGTATCATTTTGTTATTAATTTGAAAGTACAAAATCTTATTTTAAAATTATTATAAAAATAAGATTATTTTATATTTATATCTCAATCTTTCTACCTATATTTATCTCTTTTTAAGATACCAACCAAACGCGAGAAATACTTAAATTGACTTGTATATTACTCATGCCTGTAAGTATGAAGCCTAACTTAATTGGGACATTTCCTGGTGTGTATGGGCCACAAGCATTAATTTTACTAACATAATACATGGTAGCTTTTGAAATCTTTACCGCAACCACATTGAGGCTAGCTGTCTAGCAAGATAGAACCGTGAGGAGGGGTTTAAAACTGTCGAAGATAGATTGAAATAAGTTTTCTTTCTTGAAAAATATCAGAGAATAATACTTGCTATATAATTATTTTATCTAAAAAGTTAAATTATGGTGAGATTCTAAAATATAATTATATTATTTTTTAACATATAGTTTCAAGTAAAAATCTTTTGTACTTGAAATTTGCATAGATTAACAGTATTTTGTGCTTGATTTTTATCAAATGAAATGAGAGTGATGTGATTTGAACTCGAGATTGTTGAGTCAACAAGACTCTGATGTGATATTACAAAACCATTTTACCTATAAATTTAATCTATTAGATAAGATCTCAAAATATAATTTATTTTATTTTCTACTTTAATTGTGGAATTGAAAGAGGAACAAATTAAGGGCTCTCCATCTAAACGGATGGGGAAGGTTGTCGCTGTGATCTTGACCCACTGTTAAAAGAAATATCATATCTAAAGTAGATCCCCATTATAATGTAATTTTCAATTAAAGCTAAAGTATAAAAATTAAGCTGTGTATTATAGAGTTGTGAGTTTTAATCCACGTTGTCTGCCATTGAAAGCAATTGGTGTAACTTATCACTATCTACATTTTATTTTCTTATAGTATATTTGAAAAATGATATTTATTATACTATCAAACATATATTTTTTTTAATTCTGAACTTGTTGGAACCTTAATTGAAAGCTTTGCTTGGGGACTTATTTGCCGACTGAAGAATTATGTGGGAATTTGTATAGAACAATGACTTGGAAGCTAGCTACGGAAGTTGGCCTAGATTTGTAGGGCTTGTGAGGATTCTCATGGTCAGTGGCCACTAATAACACCTACAATAGTCTAGGGAAGTTCACTAGGGTTTGTGCTCGTCTGGAACCCAATGGGAATTGCTCGATGGGGGGGTTTGATGGAGCATCGGATAATCTTATCTTATCTTCTTTTTTTTTCTTTTTTTTTTTTATGAATGTGAATGTCTCGTCAATTTATTTACATTTTAATTAATTTTATAAATTCTAAAATTAATAATTATATAAATCTTCAATAATCATCATACTAATAACTATAGAAATCATACCTCCGGTGGCAATCGGATGGTCCTATCTTGAATGAGAAACTAGTAGGCAAGGTGGGAATCCATGGTGGACCTATAGGAAATCAATTCATTGATATGGTTTATGCGGACAAAATGGGCCCTATATCTTACTTGCCTTCCCTCATCCCACAACATGATGTTCCTCCGGTTGCTGATTAGTCTAATTAAAATAAAGATATGTATGTATCAGATTCAATTCTAGAATATTTTAGATTCTGAAAAGACCAAGAAAAAATATGTTTGATTTATGTTAAGGAAATCTAGCTACAGTACTCTATTTTGTTCATATGAATTAGGAGTGAGAAAAAAATCAATTAAATCAAAAAAATCAAAAAATTAATAGATATATACTGAAGTATAAAAAAAACCAATTAAAATATTTTTAGAAATTTCTAGTTTGGTCCGGTTTGGGTTTTTTAAGGCTAAAATGGGCAAATTATAATCGAACCGAACCGGGTTAAATTAAAAAAAATACTACAAAAAAACTTTTTATTCTAAAACTAGTAAACCATAACCGAATCGTTTCGGTTCAAATTTTTTGGTCCGACTATATTTTGGTGAAATGTGAGAAGAGAAAAACTTGGTTAATAGATATCATAAAATCCAAATAAAAAACTCAAAAAAAATAATGTATTAATTTTTTATTTTTTACATGAAAAACGAACCAAAACTGACCGGTTTAAACCGATTTCAATTTTTTTTTAATCATACTTTTGATTTGATTATTTTTACACCAGATTCAACCGAAAATGATCACCCCTAATTAATATGAATGTATATCTAAACTCTAGATTTTCTACTCACAAATAAAAAGAGAACATTATATCGAGTAGCTAGCTATATCTAGTAGACATTTCTTGAATTCTTACACCTAAAATTTGAACCAGCTGACAGCTTTGTAATAAATTCCATCCACATTCCCATAAACAACAATATTGTTCTCCTTTTTTATGCTCGAATTCAGGCACTACACTGCACTTTATCATATATAAATCAAATAAATAGTAACATCATGCTGATGTATAAATCAATGTAAGAGAGGGGGGGATCCATGTAAGTTTAAATTTCATATTTTAACCTAAAGATATGGCATTAGTTTAAATCATTTTGCTGGGCAACGAGCAGCCCTACATATAATAGTCTTCTTTCATAGGACAAGATTAAAGCTAGAACATAAAATATCCATGAATTAATTAAACTAACTAAGAGAACCGACCTCGCATGTGCTTCATTAACCTCGCACTAATTAGTAATTAAATCACTGGTGCGGCTAGGCTTTATAGGAATTAATCATGCCAGTAATTAGTTTAATTAATTATTTGCAAATTAAGAAATGGGAAAGGGATTCGTTGCCTTATTGTTAATTCAAGCATTATATAAAAGCTTTGAATGGTGGGGTTTCCTGCTGCAAAATGTTTTCATAATGGAGAAGTGTACTTTGAAAAGCAGAGCAAAAGAGCTCTTTGCAAGTACACACACAGTGGAGAAAGCTTTCAATTCATGAATTTTCAAGCTTTTTACAATTAGTTAGCAATAGCTTTTAGGATGTGATTGTTTTAGCAATTGGCTTTTGGTACTGTGATGGAGGAGAGAAAATTGGAGGAAAATTAATAAATAAATAAATGCATGCTTATATATTACATGTTTCTCAAATATATATATATATATATATATTGAAAAAATTAATTAATTAATCATAACATTTAGTTTATCCGTGTTATCTAATATGTCAATTTATTAAAAAACTATATGTCAAAATTTTCTCAATCATATATTAAGGAATCATCTCACTTAACAGTCTAAAAATTTAAATTGTTAGGTTAAGCTCCAAGATATAATTTATATTATTCTTTAATACTCTCCTCAAGTAAAAGCGTTTTGGATTTGAGACTTGCACAGACTCAAACTACTTGTGTTTATTTTTTATCAAATAGAATAAGGATGGTGAGATTCGAACTCATGACCGGTGGGTCAATAAGAATCTGATATCATATCAATGAATCATCTCATCTAAAAACTTAACATGTTAGGTGAGACTCCAGAGATATAATCTAACATCATATTGTTTTATTTATTTATAACTAAGCTATCATGTATAATGCATGAAGTTATTAATTAGTTTAGATGAAAAAATATTTTATGGATGAGCATGAAAGAATATATAAATAAATTATAAATTAAGATTTGTTAATTTGTTTTAATAGAAGGGTATAAGATTGAGAAAAAAAGGGTAAATATTTGGATTTTCTAGCGAAATTGAAGTAAGAAAGTTTTTTTATTAACATGTAATGGCTCAGTGATAATTTTTAGAAGGGTATAATACTAATGAATTGTCTTTATGCATCACCTTATTTATAATACTAATGAATTGTCTTTATGCATCACCTTATTTATTTATATTTTTCAAAAAAAAAAAAAAAAACACATTTGTGAGCTCCATCACTGGATTTTCACAATCAATACAACTTTTAAAGTTGCGATTATAGACCAAACAAAGGATTAATCATAATAAATAATTTAAATAATTAAGGAGATGAACGTCCACCACCATTAGATATCATGGACTTGCATTTCAATTTTCAATAATATAAAATCCATCTTAGATTGTGTTTTTTAAAAATAACAATATGATTTAAAAATATTGGTTTAGAAATGCATGCTTGACATGGATCTCGACTTAGAACTATTACTAGTAATTTAACTCAAACTTCGCCGCGAGTTATATAAATATATTTTAAAAAAGTACTGGGCATATTGTTTCAATGTGTTTTTTAACATGAAAATTTTTAATATACATTAAAAAGTCCATGCAAGCATCTAATTAAATTAAATGAATATCTATTTATGTAAATAAATGAAAAACAAATCATGAAAAATAACCGAAATAGAAATTATAAAAATTAAAAATAAATGCAGATTAAGATATTCAATGTTACAAAATAAGACACTCACTCAATTTTGTGTTCACTGAAATTGTTTATTTAAATTAATTAAAAATAAATTCACACTTTAAACAACCCATAATATGAAATATAATTACAAATGAAATTGATTGTACAAACCCACGCCCTAAAAACATTACGCAAAGCCATACACACCAACAATATCATTTAAAAATTGATGTTTTTATTTTGAAAAATAAACTTCATTTGTATAAAAAAAAAATATAATTATATTAGAATAATATCTTGAAGAATCAAACACAAACAAAATAATTCTAAAAAATCTTATATTCAAAATAACAATTTAAAACCTATGACTTGAACCATAAGACCGAGACAAAGCCATAGAAAAATAATTTAAAGATAATCACAAAATAAATATTTAAAAAAATTGCAAAATAATAAGATTGTACGAAGTCAAAAATCCAACGAATAAAATATTAAAGATAAAATAATGAAAAATCAATTATAGAAAAGCATCTAAAAAAAAAAGGGCAGAAAAAAACTAATTAGAGGCAAAAAAAAAAAACCCGATTTTACTTGCACTCCGTAACATGTCGTAATTTGTTTTTTTAAGGAAAAAAACTTCAGTATAAAGGCTAATTTGATATGTCTTTATACACAATAAAAATCATAAATGTACATCAAAAACTTTATCCAAACATTTAATAACCATCTATGTAAATAAATTAATATAAATCATTAACAATAATAAAAAAAAGGTGAGAAAATAAAAAAAATAAAAGTAAATCAAGATATTTGATCTTGCAAAAATAGACATTTACTTGTTTGTGTCCATTGAACATATTCTATTAAAATAAATAAAAGATAATTAAAATAAAAATGCATATGAAACTAGTGAATATAAAAAGGAAAAAAACAATTATGCATGGTTGAACATACTAGAGATATTATTTCAAAGTAATTATTTTTTTACAAAACAAAACTTATATGTATAAAATAAAATAAAAAAATTAGATCTTAAATGTGAAACATTTTTTTTAAGAAATCACAAAACTTTATCCAAAAAAAGACTTGAAAAACTCATTGTCTATGTAATGAGACCAAGACAAATAGATAGAAAAGAAATCGAAGGTGACCATAAAATCATTTTCTTTTCCAAAATAATGTAGAATGATAAAATCATAAAAGAAAAAAAAAAGAATTCTTAACTCTATTAACACTTAAACCTTGTGACTCATATCATTAAATTAGAAGCATGATAAATGAAAAAAATCATGAGTTCTAACCCCAAACAAATCAAACACTAAAGGATGTGATGGGAAAAAAAGATTACTACATAAAAAATGTCATTAAAAGAATATTGGTGAAAACCAAAAAAAAAAATTGAAGGCATAAAATAAATAAATAAGAGGGTTAAATTGAAAAAGAAACTTTAACGAAAGGAAAAAATAAATAAAAAGAATGATTGTTAAATTGAAAAAAAAATAACACAACATAAACTATAATTGAACGATGACATTAAAAACCAATAAAATCTTAACAAAAGAGCCAAGGCTGAAAATGAAAAATTAAAGAAAAACGATTGGATTGAAAAATAGTATATGATAACTTATAGTTCAAGGATTGAATTGATATCATAAATAACTTTTCTAAAAAAGACAAAAAAATAAGCAATAAAAAACTGAATGAATGAAATTGAAAAAAAAAATAGAGAAAAGATAATAAACATGTACTTTCTTGCAGATGAGTTGACTGTCATCAATCAATTGATCCCAGACAATGACTTAGTAAAGCAAACTCTTCGTGGCATTCCTCATACTCTTGAATATCAACCATTTGCTCAAGACATTGTCAATAAACACACTCCAATTTCCTTCATAAGGCTTTGTGCAAGACTTCTTGTTCATGAACAAGCACTTGAATGTCTCCGTTGACGTGCACCTCCACCAGTGACTCTAGACTCACTTCATGCTTTGGTCGCCCAACAACATTATCAACCTTTTTGTAATACAACTCATGGAAATTCTCATTGTCCAAATCGTTCATAGCAACATACTATTTCTCAACAGAATGGTATTTTCTCTACAAGTATACTTGATCAGTATCCTACTTATACCTACTCACTCCTTAGTGGTTAAACTAATAAAACTTTCAGTGATGGTTTGAATAACGGTAACACCAATTCAATATTAGTTACAATCACTCTCAGTTTGACAGATCTTGTTATCGTGGCCACTGTCAAATATGCAAACAAGGTCATTCTGCTTCCAATTGCAATTATTGTTTTGTTCATCCTAATTAAAATCACAGTGCCAATAAATCTCCTCAATTTGCTAGCATTCATGTCTCTGATCCGTCAGCTCATACAAAGACTTCTCTTGATTGTGTCTCCCCTTCTTGGCTTGGAGATACTGGTGCAATGAACCATATGGCTTCTCACACTGATATAGTTAAAAAGTCTGTTCCTTTTACTAGTACCTCAGGTGTGTATGTTGGTAATGGTGACTCTAACTCTATTTCACATACTGGTAATTCTTCAATCAAAATGGGATCCAAATCACTTTTTTTGAATGGTATTATTGTGATTCCACAAGTAAAGGAAAATCTCATTTTTATTGCTAAATTCACAAAAGATAACAATTGTGTTTTTGCTTGCTTTCTATGAGGCTTCACTATAAAAGATATAGAAACAAGGGTGACACTTTTGAAGGGGTCAGTTTGAGACAACCTCTATCCAATACCAGTTCATACACTCTCATGTTCTCTTCATAAATTCTCCTGCAATAACATAACATTTGTTTTCACAATGCTAAGGTTGCTCCTAGTTCAATCAGGCCCCGCCGGCTTGGCCATCCCGTCTCTAAAGTCTTGCAGAAGTTAGTTTTTGATAAGTTAATTTGTACTCCCGATAAAATTTCATAAATGATTTTCTGTGATGCCTGTCTAAACGGGAAAAGAAAACACTTGTCCTTTAATTTATCCAATAGACTTTTTACTCATATTTTTGAATTGGTTCATTGTGATATTTGAGGTCCCTCTCCCATTATTACTACTTCTGGTTATTGGTATTACATTATTTTTGTTGATGATTATATTAGATATTGTTGGCTTTATCCTATGAAACGTCGTTTTGATAGTCTTGCCTGTTTTACCAACTTTAAAAACATGGGTGAACATCAATTTCATCAGCGATTGAAATTATTTCAGTGTGATAGTGCAAAAGAACTCGGTGAAGGAATTTTTTGTTCCTTACTAGATACCAATGACATCTCTCTAAGAGTTTCCTGCCAACATACCTCTCAGCAAAATAGTATTGTTAAAAGGAAGCATCGTCATATTCAAGAAATTTGTTTATCTCTCTTACACTAGGCATTATTGCCGTGACATTTATGTCTTGAAGCTTTCTCTACTGTTGTGTTCCTAATTAATAGGATATCAACTCTGATCCTTTCAGGATGTCTCCTTATAAGGCTATCTTTGATACTTGACTCGACTACACTTTACCATGAACTTTTAGATGTTTTGTTACCCATTTCTTAGTGATTATGGTCAAGACAAGCTTATTCCTAAAACACGACGATGTACTTTCAACAGGTATAACACTTTCCATAGAGGTTATCGTTGTTTGGATTCTTCTAGTGTCTGTATTTCTATCTCTCGACATGTAGTGTTCAATGAGCATGAATTTTCTTATAGGTTATCTTCTGGTTTACCCATTATTGCTTCACCATATATTCCTCGTACATAGTTACCTGTGGCTTTAGACTTTGAGCTAGCCTTGCATAGTCATTCATTATCTTTAAACCTCAATTCTTCTGCTGCTGAACCTATCAATGCATCAACTATGTCCCACGTGTGGAATCTACATCACTCGTTGCTCCTATACCCACCAACACTTCCAATAGTTGTGTTGCACTTGAACAACTTGTCATCCAACCATTTGCTTCACAACTGGCCTCTTCTTTGATTCCAATACTTTCCAATCATCATCCTATGATTACTCGTGCAAAAGTTGATCTCTAGAAAATCTTGTGCCTTTTGTGTCAATAATTATCCCTTGCCAAAACATTATGTTGCACTACTTACCTCTTCCATCCCTGTGAACCTTCCTCCTTCAAAGTTATCAGGCTTGATTAACACTAGGTTTCTGCAATGAACGATGAGTATCGTTCACTCCTTGATAATCAGACCTTGTCTTTAGTGCCTTGTACATCCTCTATGAATGTTATTGGTTGTTGTCGGGTTTACAAAATCAAGGACTGAGCTTATAGTTTAGTTGAACATTACAAGGCACACCTTGTTGCTAAAAGATACAATAAAAAACAAGGCATTGATTTTACAAACACTTTTAGTCTAGTCGTGAAAGCCACAACAATTCAAATCCTTCTCTCCCTTCATCTCTCTCACCAGTGGAGCATTCGATAACTTGATGTTAAAAACACATTTCTCCATGGTACTTAAACTGAAGAGGTTTATATGTCGCAACCTTCTAGCTTCACCCACTCTTCTTTTCCAAACCATTGTAAATTACATTGACTTATTTATGACCTGAGCCAAGCACCATGAGTATGGTTTCAGAGTTTTAGTGAAGCCTTAACTTCCCTTGGCTTCAAATCTAGCAAGGCTCACAACTCATTTTTTACCAATCATTCCTATGATGACACCGTATTGCTTCTTGTCTATTTTGACGATATTATTATCATGGGCTCTTTAGATTCTCTTGTTAATAAGATTGTCAGTCAGCTCTCTCAACGTTTTCATATGAAAGACCTTGGTGACATTCATTATTTTCTTGGTCTTGAGGTCCATCCCTTCTCCACCCAGCTTCATCTCACACAAAATAAGTATCTCCTCTCCATACTTAAGTTTTCCAGCATGCTTGACTATAAATCACAACCTATATCTGTCATCCTGGACGCTGTCTCCAGCTCTGATGGCCATCTATTACCTGATCCTTATGAATATCATCATCTAGTGGGAGCTCTCCAATACCTCATATTTACATAGTTAGATATCTCATATTTTGTTCATTAGGTTTGCTAATTTATGCATTCTCCATGTGATACTCGCCTCCAAGTTGTTAAGTGTATTTTGCGTTAACTTTAAAGGCACACTTGGTCTTCTCATTTTATTCGTGAATTGTTCTCCATTGGCTTTCTTCAGGTCTCCTTTGTTCGCTCTAATATCCAACTTGCTGATCTTTTTACCAGAGGATTACCTTCGTCCACGTTCCATTCTTTTCATGACAAGCTGTTGTGGCATCCTCCCCATCATCTTGAGGGGGCATGATAAGATTCAAGATATTAACATATTTGTATAGTTGTAATCCAGGCAATTGACTCTATCTATTAGCTAAAGTCTAGGTTATAAAATAGACAAATAATATGATATTGTATAACGGTTACAGATTTGAATGGCCTTGCATCTTGACTATAAATGCAACAAAATTCCAACCCTAGGAGGTTGAGATAAGCTATATTTTTCTAAATATTCTCTCTATTATTTCAGCTAGCATAGTTTGGCCTACGAAAACTTGCCTAAGAATATCCTCATTATTGCATCTAGTTATATAAATTGATAGCTAAGAAAAACAAAATTACACTTTAGATAATTGCAATTGTTGTATTTGTTAAGCATATATGGTTTGTTTGTTTTATTATCTATTAAGGGATGATACTTTATTTTGATTTTCAAAAACTCAAGAAATATTATTAAAGATAATAGATCACACTAAAACTTATTATATTATTAAAGTAGTATCTTAGTTATTTTTTTATCAAAGATCCTTGATTATTGTTTTAGTGACCTTTGACTTTTTTAAATTAAAAAAATTCATAAGACTTTTATTATAGTTATTTTGTCAAAGTTGACTAACTTGAAAGAAAATTATTTAAAGGATATTTTATAATCTTTCTTTATCTATACATGTGAGTTAGTTTCTATAAAAATTATTTATACTGATAAAATATTTTGAAAAGTCAAAAGATTCATGAATAATTTGATGTTATTGCTGATATTGTCGCTCTAAAAGTTAATTAATGCCTTGATTAAATCTTTTATTCACATCATATACTTTATATTTCATAGATATAAATAGATTCTAGTAGAAGAATAAATTGAAATTTTAATATTGACATATAAATATAGTGTTTAACATTTTATGATATATCAAATTTAACTTTTTCTCAACTAAATATTTATAATCAAAGTAAAACTTGAAACAAAATGCACCGTGTTTATATTTTAATATATTTATCTCAATTTATAAACAAAGTAAATTTATTTTTGAAATAATAAGTTCCACGTAATTTATGTATTGTTTATAAGAAAACAACTATTCACATTATTATGATAAGAAATGGGATCTTATTTTTTTTTATTGAAAGGAACATGCGAGATTATAGTATGAAGAAATAATATTTCAATTTCTAAGTATACTTTTAAAAAATCTATGAAATTGTTTTAGCAAATACCAGACACAAGCTTTACATTTTCGACAAATTAACAATTTTATATTGAATGATAATTTATATTTATATTCTTGTTGCTTTTTTAGTGAAATAATAATTATTTTATATTACTTAAATATATATATATATTATATTTTTATTAGAAATGATTAAATTTTATATAACATTATTGGAATTTTGAATATAAATATTTTTTTATTAAAGCTATAATAATGAATTCAACATTAATAAAACAAATATTCAATATATAGTCGAACAGTATCCATGCAAGTCTCGGAAGAAGAAAAATTAGTAAGTACTAAGTTGCGAACATTGGATTCTAGAATTGTTCTTTCATAATTCTACGAATTTTCAATCTAACAATAATCAGAGACGAATATAGGGGGTGACCAGGGGTGCTTGGCCCTTCAAAATTTGATTTTTATCAAAATCAACCTTGAACTTATACAATTCGTAAAGGTATTTTTATGGAATGGCCCTCCAACAAAGAAACTATACAATTTAGTCCCGTCACTTTACAATCTCTGAATTGTTGCATAACATAACGTAAATGTAACTTCTAAGGATAAAGCCATAATGTTATTGAGATAGTAGCTGAAAAGTTAAAACTCATCCTGCTTGAATTGCATTTTTTTTTTAATCTCTGATGATTATTCTCTTTTTTATTATTTTTTTGGTGGGGGGGATTCTCCCTGTTATAATCTAAGTATCATTAATTACTCCAAAATAATATTTAAACAGGAAAATTTCTTAAGTAGACAACTTCATTTAAAATAAAATAGTTGGATCGACTTTCGTAACCATGACCTTAATTCCCCATATATAAAAAATAAAACTCATGAAGAATTGGAAATATGAAATTAAATTAGGAATCCAGCTTTGATTTCCTAATTTAAGTGAAGATTTAGCCTTCAACATTGATTGGGACACAAGAAGGGAACTGGAAATTGCAATGGCAAGAGTGATTATGATGATAATTAATATAATAATGAATTATTAATCGTAAAATGTGAATGCATGCTAGCTAGAAGAATGAAATAATTTCTGTAGGGCAAGGATCTTACCTACTTCCACTTTTTTTTTATACACACTTGGATTAAAGATTGAATCTAGATGTATGGCACTCTTGATAAATCTAAGAGAGATGCACCATCCCATGTGCTTCGTCAATCTCATTGTATATATTTTTTTTTTGAGTGACTAATAATAAAAGAAGAGCGTTAATTAGGTGGTCGTCGTAGGAATCATGGATCAGTAAAGCCTACTTCAAGTGGCCTGGTTTATAAAGTGATCATGAATTGGGTTCTTTGCTTCATTGCTTACGATAATCATATATGAAACCTAATAATTAAGAATTAATTAATTAATTACGTATTTAAAAGGGATTGATGAAGATCATAGATTTTCTTGATGGGGTTCTTTGTATAAAGCTTAGACTAGAGAATATTTGTGTCCTACGAATTGTGAGAATAGAGCAATAGATGTTTCTTTGCATGAACACAAACATGATAAAAAGGGACGCACACATGTTAAGAGAGTTTTTTATATTAACGTGAATATTTTAGCTAGGTTATGCGTATTTTAACTAATTTCACGAGTCCTGAAATTGAATATTGGATATTTACCATGATCATGTACCATCCAAACAATGACACATCATCTCGGCTGTGGAGCCCAAGTTTTCAATGGGCGACACGTCATTGGCAAGATCTTTTGATGTTAGATGTCAAATATACGTGGGTGGTGATTGTGATCATATTCCTTCCAAAGGGCTAAAAGTGAGTGCAAAGTTGATATTTATATATGGGTGTCCCCTCGTGTGGTGGTCACATTTTGTATTCAGAGATGATGATTCTCCCTACGAGTTGAAGTGGATATAGGCAAGTGAAGTTGTGGCCAAAGATTTATGAGATGGCTAGGCAACGAGGCATCTCTTTCATGGGCGTCATGAGAAAGGAAGCGTGCGTGTGAAGAGGAAGGAATAAAGGAGGTTTTCGAAGCTTGTTTTTTGGCCTTTTTATTTGCTTTTGGAAGAGGCTCGTATCATATAGAACAACAAATCCCTTGCTGTACACGGATTACCGTGGAAAGTCGAAGAAGATTTTTTTTTGGATGCAAGGAATCTTATTCTTTGGAAATTGTATTTTGTTGATTCAAGTAAATAAGTAAAATTCTGGTTGTTTTAGACTCTTATAAGAAATGTATATCGTAATTCAAACTCAAAACCTGTTATATAAATCATAAGTTCTTTGTCATCACGTCACATAACTTGAAAACTATCTAGAAGATTTTTTTTTTTTTGATCATTCCTTACGAGGGAAACTCCACCCCCCGGAAAACACACTTTGTGGGCCCAGGTGAGCGGTTAAAATCCCTGGCTGTCCCAGACTCTTACTAGGAGGAATGTGCAAGGCAGAGGCTCGAACCTGGGTGAAACATTCTGCACCCAGGCACTTACCGCTGCACCCCACCCTCGGGGACTATCTAGAAGATCTCTCATTGATAAAAAGCAAAATTGCGAACTTGGATTCTTCAACACACTTTTTAATTCCTTTAAACGAACTTAAAGTTCGATAAGATACAAGTGGGGTTTCGAAATCAATCAAAGTAAAAGCTAAGGGACTGCTGTTTATCTTTGCATCGACATGACTGAACAAATTGAGGGTCTCAGTTTTTTGTGGCTTCTTGATTATTGTTTGCTGTTGAAAGACAATGGACTTCTGCTAAGCAAACGCTGAACCTCCTCGCTAGCTGGCTGGCTATGGTGTGACACCCTGTCTCGTCTCAGCTCGTTTGAACCGGAACAGATGCTTAGACAATCCGTTTTAGGCTAAACCCATTGTTTCATGTTTTCAGAGATTCATTAAAAAAGAAAAAAAAACATACGATACCATTTCGATCAATTAAACACATGATGCTCAATTAATTGGCAAATTACGAGTTCAGCCTAGATTTTATGTGCAAATTTCGAAACAGCCTCTACGAGCATCTCCAAGAACAAATGCTAAATCAAAGAGCTAAATGATTCATATAGCATTTTGAATAGTAAAATTAAAGTTATTTTTGAAGTGTGCACTGCAATGGCAAATATCATTTTAGCTACTGCTATAAGGTAAGGTAATTAATTTATTATTTTCCTACATCAGTTTTTAAAGTGATTAATGGGTATTTGTACTTCCAATAATAGTATTATAATAAAATATAAATATAGTATTTCATTTACAAAAATATTATCTTACATGTTGATATAACAACCTTGTTAAGGCTGCTAAATATAAAGAAAAAAAATTAAAATAACATTTTTTAAATTTTACTTTTATAGCATCCCCGTTGGAGATGCTCTCGTATATGCACTTCAGGAGATAGTTTTCTTACAGAGTTGACAGATTTGTCGCCTCTCCAGCAAGAGAAAAGATAAAAAATTATTACGGCCATTATTACACCTTCCAAATGTGTCGCGATGAAAAATCGCATTCCATTCTGCTTTGGGTGTGTTTGGCATTGCGATTGCGATTGCGGTTGAAAAAAAGCAGTTTCAAAAAAAGCGTTTTTATTGTGGTGCAAAATAAGTAGTTAAGTGTTTAGTTAAAACTGTGGTTGGGTTGGAGGTTGAAAAAAAAGCAGTTTTGGGTGTTTGGTTACCAAACTTTTGATATTGCTTTTAACTTGTGAAATTACTTTAAAGGGTATATATATAAAAAATTATATATATATATATATATATATATGTATGTATAATTTTTTTTAAAATATTGTAAATGTAATAATTATAATAATATAATTATATTAATAATTCATAAAAAAAAATATTAATTTTTATTCTCCCATCAATCAAAAAATAACAAGGTTGTGAAGTGCGACGAAGTCACGCGTCATTTTTTTCATCAGAAAAATACATTTTTTTGTTTTTTTTAAATATATATTTTTAAATTCGGACTGGGCCTCACACAGCTAAATGGGCCGGCCCAGCATGGGCTGGGCCGAGAGCAGCCCACTCACGCAGAAGAGTGAAACGGTGCGCTGCACTGTGCACGTCTTCTTCGCGTGACAGTGCAGCGCACCTGCACGTGAAATAATGGCTTCCGACCGACCACGACGAGAGCTTCAACGGAGGATACCGACGGGTAGAGGAGGCCGAGGTGGTTCTTCCTGTGGTGGTGGCGTCTGAAATGGTGGCCTGTGGTGGCCGGAGGCAGCGTTGGAAGGTGGCGGTACTGTTCACCGACCACGACGAGAGCTTCAACGGAGGATACCGACGGGTAGAGGAGACCGAGGTGGTTCTTCCTGTGGTAGTTTCATCGTAATTGGTGGCCTGTGGTGGCCGGAGTCAGCGTTGGAAGCTCCGGCCACCATGTCTGTTTTGGGCAGAGAGAGAGAGAGAGAGAGAGAGATGCATGTTACATGCAAAATGGTATTTTTTTTTTTAATTATTTGTCAAAGGGCAGCTGCTCAGTTTTGATCGAAAATGTGTGTGTATCGTGGTTTAAAGAAAACACAATCGTGGGAATCGGCCATAAATAAGCATGTAATAGCTGCTTAATTTGGATTGGCGTATAGAAGAAAAAGCAGCAGTGGGACCCACCAAGAAAACCACCGTTTGGTACAAACCAAACACCAAAGTTGTGGTGCGATCTGGCTTCTGCGCACCACAACGCCAAACAGCACCTTTGTTGAGTCTTGAGACCGAGTATCCAAAGATACGACTTCTCATCTCCATTTTTTAGATCCGATTTGGTACTTCATTCTAAAAGTGTTTTTGAAAAAATTAAAAAAACAGTTTTTATTTTTATTTTTTATTTTAAATTAAATATTTTTAGATATTGATATCAAAAATGAATTTTTTTTCTAAAATATATTATTTTAATATATTTTTGAATAAAAAACAATTTCAAAAATATCCAAAACCACAATCATAAATATGTACTAAGTCGTTGACAGTTGACATAAAGCTTCCACTAATTTCAAGCAAATTGCTTTCAACTTCTGTCTCGTCCAGGACGTTCCTTCCTCTAATGGTATATTTCAAAGCCATCTGCCACCAGCCCACCACCACCGCTCACTACTGGACATCTTCACATGCATCTATTATTCAAGGGTTCTGTGGAACTCTAAACCCAAAACAAACCCAAATATCTGTAGCAGGCAAATCCCAATCCAAAACTATTTCAATCATCCGAGTTTATACACAACCCGACTCACTAACCGCCACCCTCCTTATGTAAACTGAATCAAGAACGCTACCCATACAATATCAAGTTTCTATTTAAGAGTATGATTGATATTATTTTTAAAAATATTTTTCATTTATAAATATATTAAAATGATATTTTTTATTTGTTAAAAATTATATTTGACATCAGCATCAATGTTATTGATCTCATTTCATTTCTACTGAAACAACCAAAACATTTCGTACCGGATAAAAAAACGAGATAAAACAACACAATTTTTATCTCACTTAAAATTTCAGTCTATCAAAAATCTTCCAAATTTCAGCCAAAACATTCCAGTTTTGTTTTGTCCATTCTGTTTCATCAACCTAAACAATACACCAAACAAAATTGACAACCTTAATCAACATATAAAAATATCTACAAACACCATTTTTTAAAAAGTTAAAGTAAATAATAAATATAAAAAAAAATCAAATTGTTTAAATAACATTTTTGAATCATAATGCCAAACAGTAACCAAGTAAATGCAGCGTTCTCCATTAATTACATGCAACATAATAGCTTTGACTCTCGTTCAGTTACTCGTCCATGGACAAAGCATTCCAAGCAAGCCTTTGAATGCCAGAACTCCCATGGTCTATCAAGGAGGCCTCAGCCTACCCTCGTTGAGTAAAATTAATTAATGGAAATCCATTCCGCTAAGAATCAGCGACTTCTAGGTTACAAGTTTTTTACAACTTACAGACTTCTTTTAGCAGCACCAAAGGTAGATGCAATTACGACAGGAAAATGGTAGATGCAATTACGTGAAGAATCAAACACACGAGATTACAAAAATGCCTCATACTTTCATCTCTGCCTTAAAAAGCACTGCAGGTTAAGAAACAGAAGTGAAGCTAAGCATCACTATAGCACTGTAAACATGAACATCATAAATCTTGACGCCAGTGGCCAGCTTTACAGAATATGCATCAGTATCTTGATCGGCTTCTTACCCTGTCGTGATAGGCCTCTAGTTAGTTGCCAAGTTGATTTTTATCAAGCAAAAGAATAAGAAACTTAATATGACTATCACCTTGGTGAGCGGGAATAAGAGTGGGAGCGGGAGCGGGTGCGGTTGCGGGACCGAGATGGGGATGGGGAACGGGAATGATGTCTTCGAGAGCTCCTACTTCTACTTGGACTTCTACTGGACCTGTATCTTCTGCGGAAACACATATCATTGGACAAACAGAAAAATACAAGTTCATTTAAAACAATGTTCTGGTCCAAAGAAAAAAACACAAAAGGAGTACACTTGATCATATATCATAATGTGGCTGATTTCACCTTGTCATAAACTGACACAACTATCTTCATCACCTCTAACAAATATCCATTTTGTGGTCTAAACTGGTATTGAACATACTTTTACAGACTGACACAAAATGAACACTAAACTGATAATGACTAGCCTCGAAGAAGGGGGGGAAACAATGAAAGTTAAAAAAGTGATGTAAGAGTGTTGTAGACAATGGGAAAAAAAACAATAACAATCAGAATCCTGAGTCTTAAACCAATGTCAAACAGTGATTATCAGTTTAAAAAATGCAGGCAAAACTCATGGATTTACAAATTATGTGCCTACATTGAGATATATTCTCTTTTTAAAAATACACTCGAGATAGATCATTCCCGCTCAATATCTCAAACAGTCAAAAAGATGAATAAGGATGTACAAGATGCTACTAAAATTCCTTGCAATAAAGCATGGTAAATACCTTGGTGGAGAACGACTGTAGCTCCTACTACGGCTGCGACGTCTATATCGACTCAATTGATTTGTTTCTGCAAGTTTCTCTTGCCTATGGCGCTCCTGCTCTCGTTTCTTGGCCATTTCAGTAGCAGTATCTTTTTTTACTGCAGATGAGCAAAATATAAAGAAGGGTTTCATAACAGTTAGAAAGCACAAGGAACCTCTTCCCCTTCCTAAAATCAAAATCCCCAGGCCAGGTCAATCAAAGTGGATCATAAAAAATCAGGTTTCTTAAGCAAAAGTCCTTCATTGTCAATGCTCCTGATGGATATTAGAGAAACGTTGAGCTACACAGCTATAAATACATATAGTTTAGGTCATACTTTGTTTGTTTAGCTGCTTGCTCATTATCCTTTTGAGTCTCTCCTGTGGAGTTTCTTTTTTCTCTCCTTGTTGCTGCTTCAAAGGACCCCCAGAAGTACTTGCCTTTGTTAATTTTGCTAATCCAGATGATAAGCTGTTCAAGGGAGAACACCATGATATTTAAATAAGAAAAAAAATAAATCATAAATTCATGGAGCAAAGTAAATGGCCAGGAAAAGGAGCACAACATATAGACATCATGTCCATAAGCTACATATAACAGCTAAAATTCACAAGCATCAAGAATATCAGTCCATGCGCAATACCTTATGGCTGGTTTTGATACATTTGTGCTCTTATCATTATCAAGGGATACACCAGATGCAGGATCAATATGCAATGCCTCGAGTATGTGACCAGATGACGGCCTGCAGGAAATCACAAGCATTAGACATAGCATTTCAATAGTTGTGTGAAACTTGGAAGCAATTAGATTAAGCCTGTTCCAGGGAAGATTGGAGCTTCAGAAAGGAAGCCTCCTTTCCACTCCATCTTGTCAGTTAGGAAGATAACCCTAGAGTGATATATTCTAAACCACAAATGTTTGCTTCAGGTAACAAAATGGGTATGCTGCAGCACAGTAAAGACTGTCCAAGAATTAAAGTTCAGTGCTCCGACCGGTTCAACACATCAGCCTGTGATGGAGGAGAAGGTGGTGGAGAATATCCTTCAAGCTTTGGTTCATCCCTGTCACAAGAGCCCCCAAATTCAGTGATGTATTCTATCTTAGGAGTCCTTGATTTACTATGATGAATTTCATCAGGGTGCCCTCCACGAGTATAACGCCTAGAATGTGATGGTGAATATGAGCGTGATCTCGATCTCGATCTGTAAATACAGAGCAATGAGTACCATCATTAACACAACATAAAGGAAATTCTAAATGACAGTCTCTGAAAGACCAGATATACCTTCTTGAGCGAGAATAAGCTTCATAAGTCGGACTTCGTCTAGATTCACTATACAGAAAAGGAAAGCATCATTATCATAACATAATAACATGTGTGCAGTATTGTCTTCAAATAGAACAATTTCTTAGAATTTTGAGAAACCAGAAGTTAGTGTTTTCTACCGGTAGGGATCATGATGCAGCACTCTTGTTCCAGTTATTCTAGCAGCTTCTCTATCTCTTTCCCTTTCTATCTGAGAAGCTTTCTTTCTTTCCTTGCGACTCATTTTCCTCTGAAATTAGTAGTTTATACAAAGGAACATGTAGTTAATGGATTATTGTTACAAGGAAATTCCAAATGACAGTCTTGCCAAACTTACAATTGCAGGATCGCCTTTGATCACTTCCTTCTGTCTTTTCTCTTCTTCTTTTGCCTTTTTATCCATGAAAACAAGCCAGCCAAACCTTTTCACTCCAAATTCTTTTGCTATTGTTTCCATTCCTTCATCATTGCTGTCATCGCTATTAAAATCTTCGTCTTCGTCGTCATCTTCATCTTCACTTTCACTGTCACCACCATCTGAAAAATGTGTTTCCTCTTTTCCATCCCCATCATAAGAAAACCCGACTTGGGAATAAGGACCTTTGCTAGCGGGATGTTGTTGTGTCTGAGAATTACTGCATTTATGTGTAAAAACAATTGTAACCAGAGAAGAGCACAACTGGCCAGAGCCATGCATTAAAAGGTACACCAAAAAGTTGGACAAAGCCAGATCATCATTAACGTAGAGCTGTAACAAATTACCAAAAGCTTTCAAAAAGTAAACCATAATAGATCAGACCCAACTGCATATCATAGCAACAAAACAAAAATGATGCATAATCGTAGAATTAAAATAGCAGAGATACAAAATTTCTGGGTCAATGAAGAAAACTCTCATTTCTTTTAGAAATCATATGAATTCAAGCTTTTTACAACATATACCGGTTTAGCAAGAGGGAAAAAAATGCTATTTATGTGCTCACAATTCAAAGATGTGGGAGAAAATGGTTGAGGAAAAAATGAAAATTTACCATTTTAGGAATTAGCTTTCAAAAGACTCCTTGGAGATACAAATGAAATGAAAGTCTTATCATCAATATATACACATTCATTTGAAATTAATCACAATAAAAAAATTTGCCCAACACATCTAAACATGCTCTCATGAGTATTTGTTTAAACAAGATATGCCAAGCATGTTTGTTAAGATTGCTTTTAGTTATTAGCCTTATGAGGAATGAAAGAGAGCTTAATTCACCAAAAAAGAGAACTTAATTCACCAAAACACTTGCTACAATCAGGTGCTAACTCATGGAGAGGAAGATGAACCTGTCTGAAGCAAACGGAGCAGTAAACTTGGCCTCAAGTTCTTGATATACATGCTGCAAACCCTCTTCATCAGTAACTGTTATCATGTAAGTGCAAAGTCTCTCCATTAGTAATTGTCAGTGTGCAATTTAAGTTGTCGAACTGATTTTGAAACAAGGACTCTCTAATCAACACCTTAAAGGTGGATAGCCTTGGTCATTTATGCTTTTTTTTTATAAATGGAAAGCAATGTATGAAAAAGAAAATCATGAAACAAGAATTGAATACTTAATCATCAAAAAATAAAAAAAAAGTACCGACATCCTCTACGTCGATGCTTAATTAAATCCCGATAACGCTCAAAATTAACAAACTCTTCAAGTTCTTCTTCTTCTTCTGATTTCTGAGGGGCCCGTCGGGTCCCGGACTCCCGAATAAAATCAAGTAAAGCACGGCCATCAAATCTGTCAAATAACAAAAAACCATACATGCATCAATCACAAAAGTTTAGACAAACAATGAATCAATAGCCAAATAAAAGAACATAAGGCATAAAAACAGCGATAGAGAATTCACCTGTCAATAAGAACATCTTGTTTTCCATTCCACGGTATCCTGAGAAACTAAAAGATTAGTCCAAATCAAACAAGGTCACTAAATGCAAGAATAAGATAAAAACATCAACAACTCAGTCAGAAATATTAGTTTACACATCAAAAATCAACCAAACATTGCTATAAAAAGGAGATCGAAGCCTTCCATCAAGCTCACTTCATGTTTGCAAATTTCATACATTAATTTTTCAAACACAGCATTATGCATTTACAAAATTTTAAATAAAATATTTTTAATTGACAACAGGATTCATTATGATCAATTAATTGTGATAATGAAATTAACAAAAAAAAAATATATATAACCAAATTACAACAACATTTTTTTTTAAAAAAAAAAAGTTACATACAGGCCTTGCTGGTCATGTGTGGCTTGATAGAGACCATCGTCACGATACATGCGAGATCGATTGCCCATAAGTTGAATGGATTGCTTTGGATCGCCTCTTCTCTTGGCCAAAAATACGGCTCGTCGTTGAGCTCTCTTTCGAGCTGCGTCCATCATGTCGTGGACTTTCTTCTCTGATCTTCTCGCTTCGTGCCACATCTTTCAGTAAATGAAGGAACTGGAATTCCTTTAGTCTGAACTCGAGCTCGAATCCTAACCCTAATATCACTGAATTTAGTTAGAGGCTTAGAGCTTTGGCGATCTTAAAGACGACAAATTTGATGTTATGGTGTTTTATTTTGTTTTACTGTGATTTTTTTTTGTGTGATTGGCCTGGAGTTGTCCAAGGAGGGGTTTATGTTAGATCTCGACCGTTGATGGGGCTCTTAGGAATCTAAATTAAGGGTCTCTCTGACGTTGGTCCATAGTTATATCTTAGTCCCTACATTTAAAACTATTACACAATTAGTCCTTGTAGTTATTGTAAGTTGTAACTAATTATATATGTATATTTGATTTTTAGTATTTGTTTTTTTTGTAAAATACAAAAAAAGAAAAAGAGAAAATATGATTAGTAAAGAATTATTAAATGAATGTTGGTCAATTCTATTTTATTTAAACTACTTAATTATTTTTAATAATACAGAAATTAATTAATTATATAAATAAACTACACGAAGTAAAGTACAATTAATTTTTAATTTGAGCCTAGGATAGAAAACGTACTTTAAACGATCGAGTTTTTGAAGATAGCAATTTAGTAGAATGAAATGAAGTTAATAGAAAATCCATGACTGGCATTTTATTTTAAAAAAGTTCGAGGAGTCAAAGGTAAAAATGAGGCCAAGTAATAAGTCAATGATCTCAATTTGTAATATGCTAGTAAATTACCAACATTTTATCAGATGACGAAAAATTAACTAAAATATAAAACGCGTCCCGGTTTTACTGTGCTAAACCACAATAACTTACATATTAATAAATATTTCCGAGTAAGATAAGCGTCATATTGCTCTGGATGAGTTGGTCTTAGGCGCAGGTTTTGGTCGGGAAGGGCGTGGGTTCAAATCCCACTCTCAACATATATTTGTATTTTGCAAGGATTAACATTTCCTATTAATATATAATGTCAGGAGAGCAGAACGAGATATAGCTATGGCTGAGTTGGTCAAAGCAGGGTTATCAATACCGTTCCGGGTACCGTTCCGGTTTTTTGTTTGGAACGGAACGTTCCGGTTTCGGTGCATTCCGGCGTTCCGTTCCGGTTTTGTACTGTTCATATTTATTTAATTATATATATGAAAAAAATAAAATATTAATTTAACAAGTATAATTTTTTAAAATTATTTTTTATGCTAACTATTTTTTATGCTAATTATTATTATTATTATTATTATTATTATTATTATTATTATTATTATTATTATTATTATTATTATTATTATTATAACCCCTCCCCCGTATATATTATTATTATTAATAATTTATAACAACTTAACAAGTGAACCCCCCCCCCCCCCTGTAAAGTTAGTATAAAACTAAAAGTAAATAACCCTAAAGCCAAATCTCTTCTTCTTCACGCCGCCGCCCACCTCATCCATCATCTCCCTCAGGCCTCATCCATTTCTAAGCCTAAAGTCATGGAAGCTCACTTTGTTTTTTCCAGTATTCTAATTCCTATTTTTGACCATATCGACCTTCTCCCGCAATATTCCACTTAAATATGCTATCTGGATCAAAATGCATTGAGCTCAGTTGGATCCAAACATTCCTGAGCGTAGTTGCGTGCCTGAGCACATGGAGATGGAGGTGCTGAGAGCATGCTTGCGCTCCAACTAGGCGTGAGCCCAGCACATGGAGATGGAGGTGCTGAGAGCATGCTTGCGCTCCAACTAGGCGTGAGCCCAGCACATGGGGTGCTCGACGGCATGTGATGGACCCGGAACGGAACGCCCGGTACGGAACCGGGGCGTTCCGGCCGGAAAATGACCGGATTTTCCGGATCTGGCCGGGATTTTTACCGGGACAAAAACGTCGCCGTTTTGTCCCGGATTTTGCACTGGAACGGGCCGTTCCGGCCGGAACGGAACGAGATTGATAACCCTGGGTCAAAGCGCAAGTTTTGATTAGAAAGGGCGTGGGTTCAAATCCCCACTCTCAATATATTTCTATTTTGTTTGGAAATGTGTTTGATTTTTTTAAAAAAAAATATTCTTTATTTAGAAATATTTATGTTTTAAAAAAAGTATTTTTTTTATTTAGAAATATATTAAAATAATAATTTTTTTAACATCAGCACATGAAAATAATCTAAAAATATTAAAAAATACAATGTTTAGACAGTGTTTGTTTTCTGTCCGTATTTATTTATTTATGCTTTTAGATTTTTTTTCAGTTTATTTTTTGTCGGGGTTTTATTTTTATTCAGTTTCGTTATGAAAATTTAATTTATGTTCGTATTAATTTTAAAATTAATATTGCTTCTTTTTTTCCTTTTTTTTGTGTTTTCTGTTATTTTATCTGTTTTTTTGGATCAAATAATTTTATAATTTTATTGTTTGCTCAATAATAATGATAATTTTAGTGATTATTTTTTTATTGTTTTTTTGTTAAAATGTTTTGATTTTTTTTGGGCAATTTAATGATTTTAATTGTTTGGACAATAATATTGATAATAATTTTAACTGTTATAGTAATGAAAATGACGGTAACGTAGGGATGAATTTTCAATTTATGTTTTTATCTTTTTGTGGATAGAAAATTAACTACTTATTTTTGTTATTTGATTATTGCAGGTATTTTCACAATTTATATTTTATTTTTAAATGTGATTTAAATTGAATTATAAAATGAACTAATTTTAATACAATAAATTCAATAATTCACATATCCAAATCTTCTTGCTTTTTTAATAATAATTATAATTTTATGCTGATTATTTCATTGAAACCTACTAAACAGATAAATTTATATCGATTTAAAATTCATATATTTTATAGAAAATTTGCACTTCACATAAATTCTGCACAGATTTATTATTTTGACTAAATTTATATTTTAACAAAAAAACACATAATTAATATTTATTTGTGTTGGAAAAAATATCGTGCCACCCGCGACGAGGCGCGGGGGCATTGGCTAGTAAATAAATAAATCACGTTGACTCAATTGCATCTACTCCTCGACTCGATCAATAAGAGGTATTATTAATATATTAAAAATATAAAATATTTTTCTATATATATGTGCAGGAGACAATGTTAGAGTTAATATAAATAAAACCATACGACCAAGTTTTTGAATGATTTGATCCAAAGATACAGAGCCAACCTACCTGATTGGCTTATTCTAACCTTTTTCTATAATCTTGCTAGGAAAGTACACAGCCGTTGAACGGTAAAAGCAACGAAAAGACTCCACCATTGTTGACAATTTGAACAAAAACTCCACCAGGTATATATTGCAGGCAATCATCTTCGGTAAATGGTTTCAATCACAGAATAAAAAAATTAATTTAGACTAAGAATTTAGCTTATCTTTCACTAATAAATAATGGAGAAAGCCTGCTTTACTTGTTTATTTAATAGAAGACAAAGCTAAACTGTTCTTAAGAATGTTCGTACGTACGAGTTTCCTATAGAACATCTGAAATACAAGGCTCGTAAAACATTTACAGTAACCCATCAGAAGATTATTATTATTATTATTACAAACAAGACATGTTATAAATGACATGAAGAGCACTTCATTTCATAGTCTTAATTTCTGACGAATGAAAAAGATTAAATGTAATCTTTAATGAGAGACAATACATATGTAATGAAGAATGAAATAGTCAGAAAAAACAGCCTTTTTTTTATTTCAATAGAATTTCATTGGCCTGAGCTTCTGACTTTCCGAGGATCTTGCTAGGAAGATACCCAGGTATCGGGCACCAGCAAGAAATCTTGCCACTATATATGATGAGGCCGAACTCCACCAGGCAGAGTAAGAAGAACATCTTTTGATCATTTCGAAGAAGAATGGCTGGTGTTCTTGCTTTGTCTTATTCAATCCTTTTATTGTCAGTGAAGTTCATATCATCAGATGCTGGTCAGGTGAATAATGAAGGCAGCAATTTCATTAATACTATTGGTGGAGTTGTAGACTGCAATACTCGCGTGGGTAGAGAAGAGAAAATAGCCATGGATATTGCTGTGCAAGATGTTTACAGCTCGACTGGCCATAATTTGACCACGCATATTCAAGACTTGTCCGGGAAATCTGATCGAGCTGCTTCTTCAGGTATGATCATACGGCATCCTCTGCTAGTCATCTTCCACTGATTTCTTTGACATCATGAAATTTATGTCTTAACACCTTCGATGGTGTATGATTTCTGTTTAAAGTTCTTGTAGCATGATTGAAATATTTAGCTTAATTTTTGTCACATGGAGTTTTTGTTCACACACTCGGAGACATATTATGCATAATTTCCATTTCTTCTATCTGCGTTCTCTTATATTTTTTCTGTTCTTTGAATCGAAAGTAGGACACAGAATGTATTTTTAATTATCAGCAAATACCAAGAGAATTAAATTCATGCAAGAGAAGAATAGAAAAGACTTGGAGTAATCTTATTATCTTGTGGTCTCCAATAGCCAGTGATTCTGTATCAGAAGACTCTGAATTTCTGTTTGAACAATTTAAACAAAAAACAGATTCTGACTTTACATTGCAATTGAAAGTTTAATTCGATTTCTGTTTCATATTTGATGTTAAATTCAGCATTTCATCTGTCACAAAACAGAAAATTGCTAGCAATTGTTGGTTCATTGACCTGGCAACAAGCTGCATTAGTTTCTGAGATGAATGGCAAAGCCAATGAAGTGCCTGTCATCTCTTTAATCACAGCAATATCTCCGATCATGCCTGAGGAAAAACTGCCTGTCATCAGCATGTATCAAGATATATCTTTTGAAATGAATTGCATTTCTTCTATCATTTCATATTTCAAGTGGACAAAGGTAATTGCTATCTATGAAGACAGAAGTTCCTACAGTAATGATTTAGGTATCATTACACTTCTGTCTAATTCACTCCGAGTTAGTGGCGTAGAGCTCGAACACTACTCCGTGTTCCCAGCTTTGTCTTTTCTTACGGATCAAGACACAACCATTCAAAGAGAGTTAAACATTCTTAGGAGCAAACAAAGCAGGGTATTTGTACTTCTTCAATCTTCATTAACCCTAACAACTCTGTTGTTTGAGAAAGCTATGGAGATGGGGATGATGGGGAAAGGTTACGTGTGGATTACTGCTGATGGAATCACAAGTCTTCTAGATTCTATGGACTCATCTGTGGTTACATCTATGCAAGGTGTAATTGGTTTTAAGACCTATTACTCGGTTACAACTGCACCCTTCAGGAAATTTGAAGTCAAATTTCGAAGGAAGTTCAGAGCCGAATATCCAGAAGAAGACAGTTCTCGAACAAGTGTCTTCGCACTTCGAGCATATGACGCAATTCAGACCATTGCTAAGTCTGCTAAAATGTTGCAAGAGAAGAATTATTCGAAAACCCTTATCCAACATATATTATCAAGTGATTTTGATGGCCTCAGTGGAAGGATACAGTTCAAAAACTACAAATTATCAGAAGTACCTGTTTTTCAGATTGTTAATATTGTTGGTAAAAGCTATAGAGAATTAGGATTTTGGTCCTCAAAATTCGGTTTCACCAACAGCCTTGTAAAGCATAATAGTGAGGAGAATAATAGCATCTCTGCTGAAGAAGTTTTAGGTCCAGTATACTGGCCAGATGGCAGAACCTTGGTTCCTCGTGGATTGGCCGAAATTGGTACTGGTGAGGAAAGACGGACACCACTGAGGATTGCAGTGCCTGCTACATCAATGTTCAAGCAGTTTGTGAAAGTTAGTCATGATGAAAATCAAAATGTGACACTAATAACTGGATTTTCAATCAATGTCTTTGAAGCCGTGGTGAAGTGTCTGCAATACCCATTGATTTACGACATGGTTCCATTTCATGGTTCTTATGAAGATATGGTAACAGCTGTTTCTGAAAAGGTCAGTTTTGAACTTCTGCTGTTCTAAAGCATTTGCCCCTCTTTTTCTTTGAACTATTTGTCGGAGTTCCGGAATTCCTGAAATGAAATGCTGGGTTTTTTATAGGTCGAAGTTCATAAATCCTTACTCATTTCACTCTATCTTATGTTTAGGAATATCAAATAATATTTAAGATTTCTGATGAGGTTTATATCTTTGTGAAAGATATACGATGCTGCTGTTGGAGATGTTGTAATAACAACAAATAGGCACCAGCTTATAGAGTTCTCGCAGCCATATGTCCAATCAGGACTCGTGACGGTCGTGGTGATGAAATCAGACAAGTCTCACCAATCTCTTATGTTCTTGAGGCCCTTCACCAAAAAAATGTGGATTCTAATGGCAGCTATGACTGTATATACCGGATTTGTAGTCTGGGTTATTGAGCATGATAAGAACGAGGAGTTTAGGGGTTCACCTGCTAGACAAATGGGAACCATCTTATGGTTTTCTTTCTCAACACTTGTATTTTCACACAGTAAGGAGATGAATCACTCACACACTGAAAAATCATTAAGGACAGACAATCTTGTACGTGAAATTGCACATGGCAAGGAATTGAATTATTTGATTATTTAACCTTGTTGTGCAGGAGAATCACTCAGATCTCAGTCGTCCCGTTTGCTGCTATTACCTTGGTTTTTCCTAATCCTTGTCGTTACCTCAACTTACACAGCAAACCTTACATCAATGCTGCAAGCTCCACCATCTACACCTTCTGCAATTGACATCACTTTGCTCCGAAGTACAGATGCTGTGATTGGTTATGATGGAAATTCCTTCACTCTCTGGTATTTAGAAAAAGTTTTGAGTTTCAAGGCAGAGAACATCAGAAGAATTGCTTCAATTGATGACTTTGAAAAATCTCTATCAAGCGGACTTATAAGGGCAGCTTTCTTGTTTTCCCCGCATGCAAAGATTTTAGTAGCAAAGTATTGCAAGGGCCTCACCATGACAGGACCAACTTACAACCTTAGTGGTTTTGGCTTTGTAATTATCCATTATTCACTCCCTCGATTTTCAACTGCAGCATTTCAATTTAATTCCATGTTCAGATCTTTTTCTCTTCTCTGACAGGTGTTTCCTAGGGGTTCCCCACTGGCATTGAATATTTCAGAGGCAATTATATACTTAACACAGAATGGAGAACTGCAAAAGTTAGAGGAAGAAACGCTGTCATTTCCCAAATGTTCAACTTCAACGTCTGATGCCACCGGAAGCCAAAGTATAGGGCCAGGGCCCTTCTCAATTTTGTTCAAAATTGCATTTGGTGGGTCTACCATTGCATTACTTGTCGCGGTTTTTCGTCTATTGGGAAAGCGTTGGAGGGAAGTGACCTTAATTCTGTCAATGCTAATGGATAGAGGACTTTGGATGTGGCTGGCAGCGCTCTTCACTCAAAAGAAGAACAATTATGAGCTTGAACTTTCAATGGAAAGCTCCAATCCAGCTAGAAGAATCAATAGTACCTGACATATCGAGGAATAGGTTACAGAATAAGCCTGTTAGCATAGAAGTAGCAACTTTACAAGTTTGATTCGCCACCAGTAATTGATAGCGCCATTGTGCAGATTAACTAGCTAGTTCTACAAAAAAAATTGGTTGCAGAAACTTGTCTCTAATGTTGCTCACGTAGAGTTATGCAGGTAGTTAGCTAAATGAAAGCATACCAATCTTTACCAATGAGTAGATCTTATCAACTATATGTTTCCATAAACACGCTACCATAAAAGTGTCTTCCATCTTCAGACATTTTGGGATGCTCTGTAAATATTGTCCTGCAAAATCCAGACAACGAAATAGGTGGTGGCATCAAGTAATCCTATGATGTTGTATCTTTAGTCTTCGAGAAGAACAAGGAAAGGAATGAAATATGAAGGATCAAGACGTTAAGAAGATGAAAAGAACTTTTGTTGGAGAATTGGAGAAGGGGGGATGAAATCATGATCACTAAAAATATCAGTAGTTGCCAGAGAAATAATGGAATCGATTGTTTGCTCCACCAAAATAAGGTTTTGCTTTTGCGCGGGCTATCACTAGTGCTTGAATTGCCAAGTGATTCGTGTGATCAGCATGGGACACTGACATGATTTGCACTTCTTCATGTATCACTTTTCCTTTTTATTTTTTTATTTTTTTATTTATGAAAGCAAAATTGTCTGGTTGATGATGTTTGCCTTGCACACCAGATAGAGGAGTGCATGGCTTCACAGCACAGCAGAGCTGTTTCTTTTTGTGTTTTTAAAAAAATTGATTTTTTTTTAATTTACTTCAATCTTTTTAAATATATAATAAGAAAACAAGAAGCAAAATAAACATGCATTATTTACTTGAACATATGTCATGTTGCCTTGTTAATATAGTATTTTATTCTAGGCTAGAGTTGCATTAAATTTTGAATAGAAATATCTCCAGGATTGCGACCACGGGAAGATTATAACCTAGATGATGCAAGGGTTTATTTAAAATATATATATATATATATATATATATATATATATATTGTAAAGTTAGATATATTTAACTAGCTACGTATAAAATCCACTCAATGGGTTCTGCCGGCTACTATTAGTGCTTGAGTTGAAAGAAAATTTCATGGGACACATGAAATGATTAAGAATTTCAATTTTTCATGCACTTTCAACGTTTAATACTTGAATTGTCTCGGTGTTGATGATGTCTTCCATGTATTATTATTATTATTATTATTATTATTACTATTATTATTATTATTATTATAATTTACAGTAAAAAAAAATTAAATACAATATCTATTATTTAACCGTTAAATACATCTTTTTATATTAGTTCAGTATATCGTTTGAAAATTATTATTTTGATTGTGAGTATGACTTTTTAGCTATAATTATGATTATAAGTGTTTGTTAATACCTTAAAATCTATTATTATTATTATTATTATTATTTCCATATATTATTTTAAGATATTATAATTCGTAGTTTTTTTTTGAAAAAATAAGAATCATATCTTTATAACTAAAAGCTATAGATTTTCCAAACGGGCATTATGATTATTTAGTGCTCCAACACGATATAGATACCTGGGCCAGCCACCATCATATGATGTTTACCCGATGGATTTCTTTTTCTTTAGGGCCCATGTGTAAGACATGAAAGCCACCATCAAATCAAACGCGCACGGCGGGTGGTCTCAGAATAAGATCAATAAATAAATATCTTTGTTTTTGTGAGTGTTTGAAAATAGTTTATATTGTTTTTTAAAGTATTTTTTTATTAAAAAATATATTGAAATGATATTTTTTATTTTAAAAAAATTATTTTTGACATCGATAGATAAAAATAATATAAAAATATAAAAAAATTAATTTAATTTAATATAAAAAATAAAAATAAAAATTTTTAATTTTTAATTTTTTTCAAAAACATTTTTAAAATATAATGTCAAACAAGGCCTTCATGACACTGTCCTCTTCAACTAATGAACTGAAAAAATGAGAAGAGGAAAAACTCACATTTGTTTGATAAAAATCATTTTATGTAGTCCCTCAAGTTTTACTATTTGGTCAAAGCAACCTCTCCATTTTTATTTTTGCGATAAACTTTGTACTTCAAATATACAATGGACTTGGCCCCTCTCCCCGCCCGCATGCCCTATTAGATGGCTGTCGCTTGTGTACTCGATCTTTGGTAATCTTAAAATAAAAGGTTCAATTGATCAATAATAAAGTTTAGCTGATCTGACAATAATATGAATACTTTATTGGGATAATTGAAATATAAGTACACCAACTTTTAGTTTTTTCAATTGAGTACATAATCTTTAGTTTTTCTATTTAAGTACATCAACTTTTTTTTAAAACAGTCAATCAAGTATTCTTCATCCAACTTTTATCGAGTGCTATGATATTTGAAAATTTATACTTGTTATTGAACTATTTTTTAATTTTTTTTTTATTTGCCTCGTAAATGCTCAAATTATCTTTCTGTCTAGAAAGTAGAAAATAACAAAATTATCTACAAGGGTAAGCTCCATCCAATAATAAAATGGTAAAATTATAATTTAGTCATTTGAGGAAAAGGACACGTCGTTTGATAATATGAAGCAATTGACAGAAGCTGGACGAAAAATACTTGATTAGCTATTTTGAAAAAAGTTGATGTGCTTAAATGACAAAAAATAAAGTTTACGTACTCAATTGAGAAAATATCAAAAGTTGGTGTACTTATAATGTATTTTTCCAATACTTTATTTTACTTGCACATTTACATAGAAGCTTTGCAAAGCATTGCTTAAAGTTTTCTATTTTGTGGAGCTTCTATACATAGTTACAAGAGGAAATCTCAAAAATGTCTCTCAATCTATTGGTAGTTTTAATTTTTTCATTAAATAATTCTTTATTTTAATTTTACTTTCAAACATTTAAAAATTACAATTAAAGACTTTCTATCCGCTTATTAAGGTTTTTCATCCAAATAGTATTTTTTTTTCTTAGAGAAAAAAAAGGTTATCGTTTTAGAGGTAATGTTTATTGTTGACTTATTATAATAAAAATATTAATTGAGAAATCAAAATAGTTTGATAATATAATCAATAAAAAAATATTTTAGATATAAAATTGATACTATCATGAGTATATAATTATGCATGTATAAATATTTAATATTTTTAATATTTTCTCAAGTTATAAAATGATGTTATGCATGTATATACATGATCTCACATGAACTAAAAAGCTACAAGCTTTCAACGAAGGAGAACAGCAAAGAGAGAAAATCTGTGGTCAAAATTCTGTGCCGGCAATCATGCACCAAGTGATTGAAGTCTGCAAGTTAAGGAACTCATTTTGACCTTGAAAATTACGTCAGATTTCTGTGGACGATTGCAAGTTGCAGCTAAACAAGTGTTCATGTATTTTGGCTGAAGGAAAGAAGCCGCCACTCGCGGCTGACTTCCAATATAATAAACCTCCATTTCAGTGGTGGTGGTGTCCGAGTTACGCTCTTATGGAATTCAAGACCTCATAACGCACTCACCAACTTTCTTTTTTTTCTAATGATTTATGATGAGCCTAATTAATGAATTAAACTGCCTCGTGGTCTGTATACGTACGTTCTATAATAAATCCACCCCTCAAAACTTTATTTAAAAGGATTGCATAATGTGACCAGCCACACCAGTCAGCTTATCAAGAGGAATTCTGTAGCTCCAGCTGGGTTGATTAAACAAAGCATAAGAACCCTAGCTGTAGAAAGCAAGCGTGCAGCAACGGAATGAGTCATCCAGCCACATATATATTTGTTTATTTACTGAGAATATTAAAAAAAACCAACTAGAGTCGTGGTTGTTTCATTGTATATCTAGAAACGTATTATTGTAGATTTTAACAGTAAAATCGGGGGTATTTTGGATATTTCTAGGGGATATGTGTGGTATTTTTAAATTGTTTGGGGTTTTCTGGTATTTCTATTTTAAATTACACAATAAAACTACTATTTTATCCTTGGAAGCTGACAAAAAATGTGGAATAGTGGGGGTGTTTTTGTTTTTTCATATATTCATGCATAGTGAAACTACGCAAATACCCTCATAAAAGATACAAACAAAGGCTTGAAGTTTGAGGCATTGTGGTACTTTCATTCGTGTTTTTTTCCGTGATTATCGCTGGGTTCAGGGGTATAAGTAATTTGTCATTTTTTTTCTTGGAAACACTACAGCCGTGTCATGCAGACGTCCCGACAGTGTTTCACGCATACGCGCCTTTCAGGTGGTGCGTGCAGAGTCTTTTGAAAGCGAAAACTACTCGATCACCGTGAAATCTAGTGCGCCGTCATGTCCTCTGTCTCCCGGTGTGTGCCGTGTGACGGTGAGTGGTGACTCACCAGTGGATGATTTTTAGTTTTTTCTTCTTTCTCTCTCTCCTGCCTCCAAAAATACATGTACGTCTTTCATGTTTGTGATTGTTTTATTGTAGTCCTTGTTCTTTTAATTTTGTTTTTTATTACAGTTTTCTTCAATAAAATTTTTATTGTTTTCAATTGTCCCCTACAATTAAAACTGATTATATATGGTGGTTTCATTTCAGTCCTTATTTTTTTGATTTTTTGCTTGTTTTTGGTTCCTTTAATTTTTTCAATATGTAGGTTTTAATTTATTTTAATTTTGTTCTCCAATTGAAATTGATCATATATGTTACTTTTCATGTCGGTCCTTATTCTTTTAATTTTTTAAATAAAATTACACTGCATTTTTTTTAAATGCCTTTATTTGTTCCGGTACCAAAAAATTTATTTGTTTCAATTTTGTCCTCCGATTGAAATTAATTATATAATTTTTTTTATTTTGGCCCTTATTCTTTGAATTTTTCATTTGATATTAATTCCTCTGTTTTTTCTGTCATTCTTGGACAATATTTACTTTTTACCCGTATTTATGTATCTATACTTTTAGTTTTTTCTTCTTTCTCTCTCTCCTGCCTCCAAAAATACATGTACGTCTTTCATGTTTGTGATTGTTTATTGTAGTCCTTGTTCTTTTAATTTCGTTTTTTATTACAGTTTTCTTCAATGAAATTTTTATTGTTTTCAATTGTCCCCTACAATTAAAACTGATTATATATGGTGGTTTCATTTCAGTCCTTATTTTTTTGATTTTTTGCTTGTTTTTGGTTCCTTTAATTTTTTCAATATGTAGGTTTTAATTTATTTTAATTTTGTTCTTCAATTGAAATTGATCATATATGTTACTTTTCATGTCGGTCTTTATTCTTTTAATTTTTTAAATAAAATTACACTGCATTTTTTTTAAATGCCTTTATTTGTTCCGGTACCAAAAAATTTATTTGTTTCAATTTTGTCCTCCGATTGAAATTAATCATATAATTTTTTTTTTATTTTGGCCCTTATTCTTTGAATTTTTCATTTGATATTAATTCCTCTGTTTTTTCTATCATTCTTGGGCAATATTTACTTTTTACCCGTATTTATGTATCTATACTTTTAGTTTTTGTTGTTTTATTTTTATTGGAGTTTTATTTTTATTAGGTTCTATCCTAAAATTTTAATTTATGTTGTTAATCATTTTAAAGTTAATATTTCTCCATTTCCCCCTTGTTCTTCTGTTTTGTGTTTTCTATTATTTTTATATGTTCTTCGGATTAGATGTTTTTATAGTTTTATTTTTTGTGTAATAATAATGATAATTTTAGTGATTTTTTTTTGTAAATATTTTTTGTATTTTCTATTCTTTGGGGCAATTTAATGATTTTAATTTTTTTTGACAATAATGTTGATTATAATTTTATCTGTTATAGTCATGATAATGAAGATAACATATGAATGAATTTTCAATGATATTTTCTTCTTTTTATAGATAAAACATTAACTACTTATTTTATTATTTGAATATTGAAGGTGTTTTCACAATTTATATTTTATTTGTCGTGTTTAATTTAATTATATTATAAAATGAACTAATCCTAATATAGTGAATTTGATAATTCAGGTATCCAAACCTTCTTGCTTTTTAAATGATGGTGATAATTTTATGCCGGTGATTTAGTTGAAACTTACTAAACAAATAAATTTATATCGATTTGAAATTCATATATTTTATAAAAAAACTTGCACTTCACTATATTTTTATTTTATATAGATTTAAAAAACTTGCCTAGTGATGGAATTCTGCACAGATTTATTATTTTATTCAAATTTATATTATAATAAAAAAATCTCATATAATTAATATTTTTTATATTAAAAAACCTGGTAAGTGACTATATATATATATATATATATATATATATATATATATATATAATTATATATATATATATATATATAGAAAGATCCTTCTAGTCTAGATATCAGCAAACATTAATTATATATATATATATATATATATATATATATATATATATATATATATATATATATATATATATAGAAAGATCCTTCTAGTCTAGATATCAGCAAACATTAATTGTATCTATGTGCAAGATGTGTCGATGCAACCTAGGTGCATCCAGTGTGATGAAAAATCTAAGAACTTCAATAACCCGAACAATTTAATTATATTAAATTGAATTGCTGGGTATCTCACGCCTTAATCCTTAATCCAATGAGCATGCTTTATGGTTAAGAAGCCTCTTTTTTTCCCCTTCAAGTTTCAGGTTTTAGTCAACACCTGAAGGGAATCATTTCTCTCGATGCACATAACTTATTTATAATATTTTGGAGATAAGATTGGAGGATTTTTTCCCGAGAAAATATCTATGGGGTATTTATTTTCATGATTGAAACTGTTTTTTATAATATTTTTATTTAAAAATAATTAAAATTCTATGGAGTATTTCTAATTAAAAAGTATTTCTTAAAAAAGCAGTCAAACACAATTAATTTTAATTAACACTTGCGTAATCCGATAATAATACCTTTTATAATCGATATAAAAAGAAGTGACATTAATTTCTTGTTAAGTTACCAATAACCTATCTTGATCTTCGAAATTTCGGACGCCTAATTACTATTAAATGCGGAACTCCCTCGGCACGGCTGGCCATCTCTGACCACACCAACCTTCGAAGAAAAATAAAATAATAATTTAGGATGTCATTGTCGCATGATCGAAAGAAATCATCGCCTAAACATTTCTTCCTCTCTATGATGAAATTAAGTGCTCGAAATGGCAAAAATTTCGAAGGTTCTCTCCCATTTCAGATTGCATTGACCTTGAATTCTAAACGCAAAGCTGAGGTGTTTGGGAGTGTGGTTGTGATTGTTTTAGAAAGTGTTTTTCGTTTAGAAATACATCAAAATGATATTTTTTTTATTTTTTAAAAATTATTTTTGACATCAGCACATCAAAATGATCTAAAAACACCAAAAACATTTATTTATAATGAAAAAAATTTAAAATTTGGTCAAATGACAGTGCAACCGCTTAGCCAAACAGGCACAAAGTGTGCTTATGTGTATAGAAGATTTTTGGGGATTAAATTAGTGCCCAAAATAATTTTGCATCACACCTCATGTTAAAACATTGCTAGATATTTTTAATAAATAACAAGTTTATACGGCCCAAACCATGTTTTATGTAGATTTGGGTGAAAAATAGTGTTCCTATGGAGAGGGGATCATGATTGGAGTTTAATGCTTACTTGCAGTTCTTGTGTTCATCATAAAAAAACTGAGCTAAAGGAATTGTGTAAGAGGTCTTACCAACATGTGCAAGCAACATAAATATAATTTTAATGCATGCCATGAGATTTTATTGATGATGGTAAAAATTGGTTGTGGCTTGTGAATTTTGATATGTTTATTTGATGGAATTATAATTAAAAAAGAGAAGGATATGTTGAGTTGTTGGATTTTTTGTTTGGTAAAGAATGTTTAATTGTGGCTAAAAATGGCGAGGGAAAATAGAGATCTTTTTTTTTAAAATTGAAATTCTAAGATTATGAAAATATTAAGTAATGATTTTTTTTTGAAATAAAAACAAAAACTGATGACTCTTAGTGGCATTTTTGTTATTTTTAGACTTCAGAGTCTATTTAGTTATTACGAGCGAATTGCCCGCGCGATGCGCTGAACTTTTTTATCTATGTAGAAAATTGATTGATTTTATACATGTTGTATTTTGTTATTTTAATATTTAATTAGTGAAAATGTAATTGATAAAATCTGTTTAAAACAGTTTTTTTCCACCAAAAAGTGATTGAATGTTGCTATTGCTAATTTTTTTTGATAAAATTTGTTAGAAAATTTGCTAAGAAGATGAAATGATTTATTAGAAATTTGTTGTCACGGATACCCTAGTTAAAAAAAAACACAAAGAAGAAACCCGGTTAAAAAAAAAAGGCTGACTTGGATGCCCCGGTTATAAAAAAATTAAAAAATATGAAAAAAGGTCCCTGTTTATTAAAAGAACAGAAAAAATGAAGTCAGTCATAAAAAAAATTTGCAAGGGAAAGCACCTTTTTAAACAGTAATGAAAAAAAAATTATGGTGCGCGTAAACTAACCCGGACATCCCGGTCATGGAAAAAAAAATTATAAGTGGAAAAACAAACAGGGAAGAAAAATGTTAAAAAAAAATGGATCTGGAGATTAGTCGTGGTGTGCATAAGTTGCTACCGATACCTCGATTAAAAAAACAAATAAAAAGCCCGTTTAAAAGAAAAAAACATAAAACACCTTTTCAAACAGTGAAAATTACTGTTAAAAAACAAAAAAGGAAGCTTGGTTATAAAAAAAAGTGCAAGGGGAAAGTATATTTTTAAACAGTAATGAGAAGAATAATCATGGTGCGCGTAAACTAACCCGGGCACCCCGGTCATTAAAAAAATTATATAAATGAAAAAAAAACAGGGAAAAAATGTTTAAAAAAAATGGATATGAAGAAAAAATCATGGTGTGCGTAAGTTGACCCGGACACCTCGGTTATAAAAAAACAAAAAAAAATGTATAATTGGAAAAAAAAAACAGGGAAAAAAATGAAAAAAAAAAAGTGGATTTGGAGATTAGTCGTGGTGCGCGTAACTTGGCCCGTACACCTCAGTTATTAAAAAACAAATTGTAAAAAAAGAACAACAATCAGTTATTGAAAAAAAACTTGTAAAAAAACAACAACAATTAGTTATTGAAAAAAAAACCTTTTTTTAAAAAAAAAAACCTTTTTTTTTAAAAAAAAACCCGGTTTTTAGAAAGAAAGAAAAAATCAATTTTGATGGCTGAGTGGTTCGAACTCCTACGCGCAACATTTTTCAACGCGCAAAGAACCACTCGGCCACAGCCATTCATTTGACATTTCTACACTACAAATCCAAAAAAAGCAGCCCTGTAAAAAAAAAAAAGACCACCGCGCTCATGTAAGCGCGAAGCAGTGGATCAAATGTCCAGTACACAATGTTTTTTGTGTGTGTGAACAGTGTTGCTACAGTAAAAGGGCGAGCTATTTTAGCTTATACTATATATATATATATAAAACAAAAAAATAAGAAAAATACTTTAGCAAAAGAAACTGGGTCCGAGGATTAGTCTTGGTACACATAAACTGGTTTGGACACCCTGGTTATAACAAAAAAATTGGATCCGGAGATTAATTGTGGCGCGCTATAGCTAGCCCCAATCATAAAAAACAACAAAAAAAAATAAGTAGAAAAAGAAATAAATTTAAAAAATATAACCAGAAAAAAAATATTTCATGGAAAAAAAATAATCAGGAAAAAAAAAGCTATAAAAAACATTGAATTCGAGGATTAATCATGGTACGTTTGAGCTTGTCAAACACTCTGATTATACGAAATAAATATATATAAGTCGGGAAAAAAAGGTTTAACCAGCAAAAAAAATATTTCATGGGAAAATATGAAGAAAAAAAATTAGGAAAAAAACATAATAACAAAAACAAAAAAGGCAAGGGAAAAAATAATTAGAAAAAAACAAAAAAAAAGTAATAAAAAAGCAAGAAAGAAAAGCAAGAAACGAATAAAATAATAATAAAAAAAAACGTAATCCAGAAGAAAAAGAAAAAGAAAAAGCAAAAAAAAATAAAAACTAAACCAAATCGGTTTTGCGTTTTGAGTGCTAGCGCGCGGATAACCGCTCGGCCATAACCACTCCTTTTTCATATCCACCGTAAATATAAGAAAAAGTAGCCCTTTGCAAAAAAAAGAAAAAAAAAGAGCACATGCGCCCGTGAAACACCGGAGCAAATTGCCAGTAAACTGTAACAAAGAATCTAACACTACAGTAACCGATCGATTATCTTTTAGATATATAAAAAAAACAAATAAAATTATATATAAGTAGAAAAAAAAATATAACCAGAAAAAAAAATATTTCATGAAAAAAAATAATTAAAAAAAAGAAGAAGAAAGGAACGAAAAAAAAAAATAGAAAAAAAAAGGAAATCACTGTTCAAATCCACAGTAAAAGAAGTCTGGATGAACAGTATTATTTGCACAGTAAAAAATAATTAGAAAAAAAAGAAGAAAGGAACGAGAAAAAAAATTAGAAAAAAAAAAAAGGAAATCACAAAAGAAGTCACAGTTAAAAATAATTAGAAAAAAGAAGAAGAAAGGAACGAAAAAAAAAAGAAAAAAAAAAAGGAAATCACTGTTCAAATCCACAGTAAAAGAAGTCTGGATGAACAATATTATTTGCACAGTATTTGTGCGATCTCGTTTAGCTTATAAGATAATATAAAGGGATTAAAATCCAAAATTAAAAGTATAAGGGCCGAAATGAAAACATCGAAGTCTTTAAATCTAAAATATTATTATTATTACAACTAAAACAATAAAAATTATGAAATTATTACGATGAAAAAAATTAAAAAAAAAGGAAGCAAGAAAAAAAACTAATATTATTATTCTTATTGAGTTAATAATTGGAAAAAATTCAATGAAAGAAAAAAAAAAGTCAATAAACTGTTTTTTTAAAAAAAATACATAAGTGAAAAAAACAAAAACAAAATAAATTAAAAAAACGTAAAAAAAAAACAATAATAAAAAAAAAACCGGAATTAAAAAAAAAAAAAAGCAAACAAAAAAACAGAAGTGAAAAAAAAACAAAACAAAACATAAGTGAAAAAACAATGCGGTAGGCAGGGGTCGAACCCCTGCCCCTCTTAAGACACGCCTGTGTCTTTGCCAGTAAGCTTCATGCCTTTCATTGTCTCTTTCTGTGAAAAAATATATAAATAGTATATTTACTGTTCAAAAACGAAAAAAAAAAAAATTATTGAAATCCACAGTGTTTTCACTCACAATGCACAGTGAATTCACGTCCTAATTTAGCTGTATGTATAATTTAAAATATAATGATAGTATTATAAATAAATAAATAAATATTTTTATGTTGATTTGTTTTCACTAGCTTCCAAAAAATGCAAAGCTATACTCATATTCAAAGCTAAGATGTAAAATATAATACTTGAAAAATTGGTCGCAAAACCACCATGATGATGATAATAATTATCCACAACTCATATGATGCTGGTGAACAGGAAATATTATTTAGATTTTTTCTATAATACAATAAATATAAAAATACAAATCGTGATAGATAATTGCTCATATATACTTTTAAGCAAGGTTGTTAATACTATTATGTTCCGGCAAGAACGGTCGGAATCTTCTATGCCATAGTTGCTGGCGCATACTCTTAAGAGTATCCATGCTGGTTACTCTTGATAAAATTTCCCAGGAAGCTTACAGAAATTAATTTAATTGCTTAACCAAACAAGCAATTAAAACTTCTAAAATAAATAAAAATTAAAACTTTTTTAAGAAGTAAAAGACAACTCATCATGACACAGACCAACCAAAACCGAGTCCCGACTATACCCCACCACCACCTCATCCCCATATAAGCATCCATACTTTCCCATTACCCCCTCTAAAATAATTCCAATAGCGATAGGGCTCTCTAAACCACTGGCCGGCGAGGTCCTCCGACCTCCGCCGCTGCATCCCATTTCTGGGGCTGTGCCCATGTCCCTCCAAAACCCCCACCCACCGAGACCACCACCGCCATCGCCTCCAGAAGAACAAGTAGAATATCTACCACCCATACGGAAACAACAACATCAACAACATCACCGACTACTAGGAGCATCTCCACTTTACAAACAACATTCATGGTCACCTGATATTTACAGGGATGAGGCATGGCTGAAAAGGAAAGGTAATTATAAGAAATCGAAAAGCAAAAGCGTTACTGATGAAGATCTTGATGAGCTTAAAGGTTGTATTGAGTTGGGTTTTGGGTTTGACTCCCCAGAAGTGGATCCACGTTTGTCTGATACTTTTCCTGCTTTGGAACTTTATTACGCTGTTAACAAAAACTACTACGATCACTCCGCCTCCAAGCCCGTCGTCACTGCCACGCCGTCATCGTCCACGGCTTCTGATTGTGACTCACCCTCTCCCCTAGGTAGCCCTCACACCATTTTTGGTCCAGGTAATTTTTGCTAATATATTATTAACATAGAACTGGATCGAAACTACTTTTACTATATTTTAACAAATGACTCAAACTTGAGTCCCGTTTCATTTGCTGTCTTTGATCCATTGGTATACTATGTTTGGAGAAAGACATCAAGATAAGGATATCGCAATTGGCACTAAAAAAAGGACAATTTAAGAATCCTGGCATTGGTAATTTTAGCTAGATGAACATAGAAGTATTGTTTTTTTTTTTTTTTGGACAATGAAATGTTTTGTTGTATTTAAATGCAGACTAAAGTTATTATTATTATTTTTAATTTGGATTCTTCTTTTGTATGATTGATCTGATACGGCTGTTTTTGTACTTACGTAGGTGAAAATCCACAGACGGTGAAGACGAGGTTAAGGCAGTGGGCACAGGTGGTTGCTTGTTCGGTGCGGCAAAGTCCAAGTTCAAGCTGATCATATGTAATTATCGGAATTAAAAGGGAATCAATCAAACTATAGAGTTTAACCAAACATCGTTGTCAAAGCTTCAACTTGTTTGATATAATATTGATTCCCATCTTCCTACTCTCTTTGTTTGGTTAGAGATAATTTAAAAAGAAAAACAGAGTCAGAGAAAACCTCGCTCCACCATCGTAAGAATATATGAAAATCAACTTGCTTGACTTTCTCTTCGGCTTGTCATCTAAGGCTTTAAGTTAGGCATTGATTTTTGCCTGTTTGTTTTGTCGTTTAGGTCGGGCCTGTTAGGTTCATGTATGAAAAATCTTAATGAAAAAGTTTTGTGTCTCAATGCGTAGGGTTGTATTTTCTTTCTTTTTTTTACTTTAAAAAGTAAAAATTAAGGAAACATGGAGCATAAAAGGTCCTTCTTTCTCACTCTCTTTTTATGGGAATGGGGTTTCCCCGAATGAGAATCCGTTTTGCTTGATGCATACAGCTTGCTTTCTTTGATGGGTTGCAATCATTTTCTTTCGTGAAAGGCAAGGTATAATTTCTCACTTTTTAGTAAAAAGTTTGTGTTCTGTGTGCTTTGGACCGAATTAGGCTTTTTGAAAGGAGAAAAAGTGTTCATTCGTTGCATGCCCTCTGCTCCTGGCAACTTGCAATGCAATTCAATGGAATTGTGAGGTAGTGGTGTGCTTGATTATTGAATTTTCCATTCCCAAACCTGTAGATGTACGTGTTGAGCTTAATTTGTCCAAGAAAATGGAGTGGTATAATTCATGTACAAGATTGACTTCCAAACAATGAATCTTATTTTGAAGTTGCTGTTGCTATTGCTATCAAACTTTTTATTCTATTTTTGAAGTATTTTCGAGAAAAAACAAAAAAATATCAAAACAAACAATAAAAACCTATAAAATATGTTATTGATGTCTTTTTGCATCACTAGTATTGTCTCTTTTTTTTTATGTGTTTGTTGTTAACACATTTTCTAAATCGACATTGATATTGCTTTTTTTTTTAAAAAAAATAAAAATATAAAAACTAAAAAAAATCAAAATTTACAAAGGGATCGAATGTGAAAAGAAAAAAAGACAAGTACGAAAATTATTTTTTGGTTACTTGGTTACCAAGTTTGTCGGAGACTAGGGGGGGTAAGGTATTTTACCACACAAACAAAAAATCTCCAACACATATTCCCACACATTTTCTCCAAATCTCCCACACTATCCGACACACATGTAAAAAGAAAGAAAAAGAAAATGAATGAAAGAAAAGAAAACGAATAAGGTGATGCCAACTCTCTATATCATTATTAGCAACATTAGAAGGTGAGGGCTTTTAATAAAAAAAGAAGTAGAAATATAAAGCTTGGATACAATTTCACTATAATAGCCAAATGGTGAGCATAAGCAAAAGTTTTGCCTTCAACAACAAGTGATATTTTAGTTCAAATCATGAGCATAAGCAAAAAGGCCTAAGTTTTAACATTCTTGATTTTTTTTCTTGAAATAGCTATAACAAGCACTCTGATGCAGGAGCATACATGATGGCTGACAATGACGATCAAGATATCACAGACGCAGCAAACCAGGACAAACAGAGCAGCAAAATGCAGCAGAGAAACAGCAGCAAAGAGACGGACGTGGAGTCCAATTGAAGTCAGACTGGAACTCTTAATTTAGGAAATATTTCGTTTATTGTTTATTTGTGTTTTTGATCAAAACTCTGTTTTAGTTTAAAGTCTTTTACTTATCAAACACTTAGTATTATTTAAAGACCAGGGCATAATTAATTCGCAGTCAATTTTGGATTAAATATACATCGATTGAATTCTCAATCAAACAGAGAGAGTATCTCTTTTCATTGCTGGAATCTTCATAAAGTAATTTTTGGGAATTCCTTTGTTTTCAACAACCCGTAGAATAGACAATTAATTCTACCCGGCTTCAGTTGGTATCAGAGCCAATTTTTTTCCCAGGGCAATTACTGTCATAAAAGATTCTTCAATGGCTGGTGGACGTGGTCGTGGAAGGCGTGGACAGGCTCCGAATGAGGAAGTCCAACACCATGATCGAATCCTTCAGGAAGAAATTATTGCAGACTTGCAACGGCAAGTCACAGAATTAACGCAACAACTGGCAGCTCAGAATTTAGAGAATGAGACCACTGATCATGATTCCGACTCCACTTTTGATAACCCCTTTCATCATCAACATAACGAAAGGGAAGCACGGGGAAGGGATATGTCCATTGGAGGTCTAGGATTTCGGGTTGAACTACCAAAATTTTCTGGTACCCTGCAAGCAGAAGGATTCATTGACTGGATAGACGAGGTGGAACGTATCTTCGACTACAAAGAGGTTCCTGAGCAAATCAAGGTCAAACTGGTAGCCATTAAATTGAAAGGTAGAGCATCTGCATGGTGGGAGCAATTACGCCGTTCACGACACAGGCAAGGAAAATAAAAAATCACTGATTGGGGAAAGATGAATTTTTTTTTGAAAAGTCACTTCCTTCCGTTTGGGTATACCCAAATCTTATTTCAACGCCTCCATTCCCTAAGACAAAATACGAGGACAGTCGATGAGTACACAAAAGAGTTTTACCAGTTAATCGCAAGGAACGATTTATCTGAGACGGAAGAACAACTGGTGACTCGCTACGTGAGGGGACTACGACAACCCTTGCAAGATGCGCTCAGCCTACATACCTTGTGGAATGTATCGGAGGCATATCAGCGTGCACTTGCTGTGGAAAGACAGCAGAATCGACAAGTAACCAACTAGAAAGACCCGAACAAACAACCAATTCGAACCCAGGATGTACGCCCGACCACACCAGCACCGCAAGGCCTTTCTAATCCTATGATTCGTTGTTTCCGTTGTGGGGAGCAAGGGCATCGAGCTGTGAATTGCAGGAAGCCAACTAGTCAAAAGGGTAAAAACCTGCTAATAGAGGAAGAAGACTACACAGATACTGGGGATGAACCAGTGTATGATGACGAGGCAGCAGAAGATGTCCTCTATGGAGATGGCCACGAGACATTAGTGGTCAGGAAGAGCCTGTTAACACCCAAATCTGATTCAGGTGATGATTGGCTACGACACAATATTTTCCATACAACGTGTACGGTGGCAAATGAGGTTTGCAAACTGATCATCGATAGCGGCAGCTGTGAGAATGTGGTCTCCGAAGAGGCCATCCAGAAGTTAAACTTAAGTACCGACCGACAGCCTAAACCATACAAACATTCATGGCTGAGTAAAGAGAGTGAGGTAACAGTGGATAGATGCTGCCTAGTCTCTTTTTCTATCAGCAAGAAATACTTTGACAATGCTTGGTGTGATGTTGTATCCATGGACGCTTGTCACGTCCTGTTGGGGCGACCATGGCAGTACAATCGCAACGTCGTTCATGATGGACGGCGGAACACCCACACCCTTAGCATAAAAGGAAAGAAGATCGTCTTGGCACCGCGATGAGAAAACAGTCCACCTATTCCAGTCGGTGTTAATACTAATCTGCTATCTATGTCCAGGTTCTTGGGTGAATTAAAACATGAAGACACAATGGTGTTTGCTCTCATGCCGTGTGAAGAGAGTGACGCAAAAGAAAAGCCCCAAGTGCCAGCAGAAGTGCAACAACTATTAAAGGAGTTTGAGGATTTGATGCCTGACGAGTTTCCCCAAGGCCTCCCTCCGTTACGCAACATTCAACATCAAATTGATCTCATTCCAGGAGCAAGCCTACCCAACAGGCCAGCATACCGTCTTAGTCCGAAAGACACCGAAGAACTGCAGCGACAAGTAATGGAGTTATTACAGCGGGGTTTCATCAGGGAGAGCATGAGCCCCTGCGCTGTCCCAGCCTTGCTTGTACCCAAAAAAGATGGCTCATGGCGTATGTGCGTTGACAGCCGTGCGATCAATAAGATTACAGTTAAGTATCGGTTTCCGATCCCTCGTTTGGATGACATGCTAGACCAGCTATCTGGATCGAAGGTGTTCTCAAAAATTGATCTCAAAAGCGGATATCACCAAATTAGAATTCGTCCGGGTGACGAGTGGAAAACAGCCTTCAAGTCCCAGCACGGACTATACGAATGGATGGTCATGCCATTCGGTCTCTCTAATGCTCCAAGCACTTTCATGAGGTTTATGCATCAGATTTTGCGGCCTTTTATGGGAAAGCATGATAAAAAAAAGAGGGTATCATGCTTCCTTTGTTTCAATTGACACTCTACAACCCATCTTGAAATATCATATGACTTCCTTCCTAACCATGTAGAGATTATGGAATCAATAAATTTAAAGGTTTTACTTTTCCACACACATAATGTACCATGATATTATATGTGTAGTCTACTAACAAACAATGGCAAAATATCCTAATCCCAAAACATAATATGATACTGTAGAATTTGGTCTAATGGTTGAAAAATCAAATTCTTTACACTATAAGATCATAAGATCATCAAAGCCCAAGTTTAACTCGTATGATAAAGAATTATACCTATATTATTGTGTGTTTGACTCATAAAATTGGAGATGAAAATTATAAGATGAAGTATGATTGAAATCAAGATAATTATTTCTTATTCAAATTTAATTTTTTTTAAATGATAGTTAATTTATAAGATGGTTGCATGATTTTTTATGCAAGGCACAAAAAAGCAAAAAAAAGTACGATCGAAATCAAGATAATTATTTCTTATTCAAATTTAATTTTTTTTAAATGATAGTTAATTTATAAGGTGGTTGCATGATTTTTTGTGCAAGGCACAAAAAAGCAAAAAAAAGTACGATTGAAATCAAGATAATTATTTCTTATTCAAATTTTATTTTTTTTAAATGATAGTTAATTTATAAGATGGTTGCATGATTTTTTGTGCAAGGCACAAAAAAGCAAAAAAATATACAACATAAAGAGAACTTCCAAACTAGAATGACATGATGATTTGAAAGGTTTCAAACTTGTATACATCTTGGAGGTTGTATGTGAGGAATATATTCATCACGTGATATCCACTCATTTTGTGCAACAATCACAATCCAATATGGAGAACCAAAACTAGTAGTTTCATGGTTCCACTATATACACTAACGAATCCATTATGCTCATTTTGCATGTGAAACTGATAGATTTTTTTTATTACATCTATTTTTTATTAAAAAAATATTGTTTTATATGAATATGTTTAACTAAAAATATTTTTTCCTTGTATTTTTTTTTATTTTTGTACATGAATTAAGACCGATAAAGCTTTTTACAAAAACACTCGTGAAATGATGACCATAAAAAGGGTGCTACAACTCATGGATAGTCAAACTTAGAAGTTTGTGGCATGTTGGATTTTAACAAAAAAACATTTTCTTAAGTTACTATTTTTTTTTTGAATTTGCTGACTTTTTTTAGAAAACATATAACTTCTAGTTAAAGGAGAGATAAGAGAATGATCTTTTGACCTATCCAGAACTCAACACAGATTTGTTGTTGGAGACATGATCATCTTATATACCCGATAAAGATTGAGTGTAAACTATCTTAAACACTACAATTAAGAACTTGTAGATAACTTGAAGTGTTTCAAATGTTAAATGTCAAAATCAGATTTGATCATTTAAAATTTGAAGTTTGAGTCAATTTAAATCAATGAGTTGAAGCTCAAGCGACCATTCTTGTTGTCGAGGGAAAACGACTTAGTGCCAAAAAAGTTGAATTTCGTTGATTGTACATGGTGTTGAAATCATAGATGGATGGTACATGTGCTCCCCCTTACAGGACCCATGGTGCCTATGAAGAATCGCCTTCTCCTTCTCCTTCTCCTTCAACCCCTCTCCTTCTCCTTCAACCCCTGTAATCTAAATGAATTTTGTATTTGAGCTAATAGATTTTTAATTTGTAATAAATATTTAATTTTTATTTTATTTTAATTTCTTTCCATTATTTCATGTCTTGTGTAATATATATTGAAATCATAATTGATGGTTTTACCAATGGATTAAGTATATTAATATATTCCAGAGAGTTGTAAAAGAATTACTGCAAATATCATCGTAATACTATTTAATCATTGACAATTTCATTATGTCAATCATATTTAAAAAATCATCAATAAAATCACATAGGGTTGCTTTGTTGATGATTTTTCTGTAAATCCACTGCTGATAATATTACTGATGAACTCTCCTACAAAATAAAAATTATCAACGATAAACTTTTCAAAGAAGGATAACCATTTGTGAGCCTGTCATTAGAAGTCATTCTGACAAACTCATGTCTAATTACCGATGAAATATTATGTCTAAGTAGTGAATGCATAGAAGCTATCTAGTTAAAGTTTATTGTTAGTCTTTTTTTAATAAAAATAAAAATTGAACGTAGGATGTTAAATTATAAAATATGTCTATTGTCATTGCTGCAATACTCGAACTATTTTAATTACAGAAACTAGCCCTTCTAAGTGATTTAAAAACCACAGAAGAACCATTTTAATTACCTAATTCAAATAAATGTCAAATAAGAACTTAAAAATAAAATGTAATTTCTGACCCCCACTTGAAAATAAAATGTAATTTCTGACCCCCACTTGAAAATAAGAACTTGAAAATAAAAAAAAAACAATGTGAGGTACAGCATCTTACATTGTGTCTTCTTCTCTAAGATGAAAATTGCAGTTCATTGCTTTTGTGAAGGTGCGACTGATAATATCATTGAAGCAGGATGCTTCATGAATTATTATCCAGTGCTGTCAACTATCACTGGGCCATGCAAATAGGAATTTCCAGCAAGATTTTAATCCCCTGTGGGTCTATATGGGCCCGGTTTGCTGGTAATCAATTAGTACATCAGTGGGCTGAATTGTGACTATCCAAAAAGCAAATTATGTAGCCCTTTAACCACAAGTCCACAACTTATAATATATGGATAGTTAATTCTATTCTTCTCGTCCTACACTCTCATTGTAGCTCCAAGAAAGGATAACATCATATTTGTCCCCACCTATGCACCGATTCTCGATTGGATCCCCAATGTTACAAAGTATTACAAAAAAAAATCACAATTAGATCCCTACATCCATATTCATTAATGTGAAGCTAAGACAAAGGAACCACCTATCTTTGTCAAAACCCAACAACAACAACAACAACCATCTATTGGAATCAACCACCGTGTTTAGTCTCTTCCATGGTCATCGCATCTCCCATTCACTACTAGAATCAACAGTTTTACCGACATAAATATTTGTCGATATTTACACTACCTTCCCCTTGGTAATTATATTACCGACGACCTCATTGACAACAACCTACTGTTAGTAAGACTCTTGTCAATAATTTTATATTTATATAGTTTTTTTTTTTTGTCTAATAGACAATGAATCTTAAAAATAAGAGCCTAACTTACTATTTATAGGGCAATTTGAAAAACCCATTAAATTTGCAAAGTATCAATTTGCTCCTGAATAATATTCATGTATCAATTCACGATGATATTAGAAATTAACTCAATCAAGTTCTTAATTTATTTTTCTAGGTCTAGAATCATATTCCCTGTATTAATTATAGTCCAGTCCTTAATTTCTATAATATATTCCAATCAAGCCATACTTAATTAAATCATCATAGTCTAATTTTTTACTAATGATTCTTAATGTGTGTGACTCATTAAGTTTCTAATATGTTGACCCAAATATAAATTATAATTAATTAAATAAATTAAGCAATTGAATTTACTATTAATTAAATAATTGATTAATTTATATTTGAAGATCGGGTGCATTGTTTCACAACATGTTATGATCCTTTAAATATTATAAAAATCATTAGTGGTTTGGTTTAACGTTTCAGTGACTGGTTTTTTAGTGTAATTAATATCATTTCATCAATATTTTTTTGATTTAATAATAAGCATGAAGTATATCTTCCATGTTAAATCATGTTTGTTCTCTACATAATAGTTAATGATCATTTAAATAAAATTTGAAACTCTTTTCAAATCTTATTACATTTTGACCAAGGATTTCTCAATCAATATTATTTGAGAATAAACGAAACATTCTCTATATAATATTAGACCTCAAGTTTTTAAATATCACTTACATAACATCACGTGAATCTTTTCATAGATATAAATGATCTCCATATGGGATTTTCATGCAAGTCAGCTAAGTGTACATGTTTTATGACAAACACCTATATATTAGTTCTAAATACCTTAACTTATATTAACAATTGTTTTTTTTTATATAAAAGAAAGAAAATAATATGCACTAGGTTTTAAGACTCTAATGAATGTCTAGTATTTAAGAGAGCATGAACCACATATATTTTAGAAATAATACTTTGATGCAACAAGAATCCCATAATTATAACAACTTTAAATATTTTTTTGCAAATCATTTTTAACCAATAGACTCTATCTTTAATCTAGATTCATTAATTTATTTGAATGTACTAATATCATGTGTAACCAATAGATTAGTTATAGGGCATGATGAAGAAACCAATTGAGGATTTTTTAGAAGATACAAACTCAATTGATTGGGGATCCAATTGAGGAACAAATAATGAGTTGGGGACTAATCGATGGTTGCCCCCATTAAGTTAAAGACCTATAAGCTTAGTCAACAAACGTGTACTATAATTTTCTAAAGCATGAACAGCTGATTTTTTCCTCTACTTTCTCACTCTTAAATTCTAGAAAAGGATCGTAAGGAAAACAAAATTGCCATCAAATTTGGTTTGTCTTTGTTATGATGATGGTCTGTGCCCTTGACAACCCCTTTTTTAATGCATAAATAACTGTTTGGCGTCGGCTAGGTCAAGAAAAATATGCATCCAAAACACGGAATAGTCAACTCTAGCCTCGTCTGCTTTTATCCCGTAGCCCTCTGGTAAATGGACTTTAAGCTCAATACCATGGGCAATATCCTCATTTACTATCTGCCTTGGCTTAGGTTTAGGTCGATGTAGATAATACTTTCTTGTTGGATACGGTTCGTTGTGATGATTTAATTTCCATTTTATCATCCATTGATTTTTAATTTAATAATTGAAATTAATATTTGGTAAAGTGAAAAATGAATGGAGTGATTTTAAAAGGAAATAAAAAATTAATTTGGATACCGAATCTCGCTTTTTTTTTTAAAAAACGATAAGAAACAAAAGCTTGATTTACCAAGCACATATCTTCTATTAAGGGGTATTTGGCATTGTATTTTTGAAAAAAAAATTAATTTTTTTATTTTTGATTTTTAAATTAAATATTTTTTGTGTTTTTAGATCATTTTCATGTGCTAATATCAAAAATATTTTTTTTTTTTAAAAAAAATATGCATTTCTGAACCAAAAAACATTTTAAAAAATAACGTCAACCATACTCCCAATCAATCACTAAAAGTTGAAATAAAACCACTATGCTATGACTTTTCATAGGATCAAACAGAATAGTAATTTCATTCCTTTCATTTTCTTAGGGTGTGTTTGGCATTGCTTTTGCTTTTGCGATTGCGGTTGAAAAAAAACAGTTTCAAAAAAAGCGCTTTTAGTGTGTTGCAAAATAAGCAGTTAAGTGTTTGGTTAAAACTGTGGTTGAGTTGGAGGTTGAAAAAAAAAACAGTTTTGGGTGTTTGGTTACCAAACTTTTCATATTGCTTTTAACTTGTGAAATTACTTTAAAGGGTATATATATATATATATATATATATATTATTTTATATATATATATATATATATAAATATTATATATATAAATAATTTATAGATTAGACTACAGACCACGCTCTTACAAGAACCCAACCACCTGGAACACAAATAATCCTAAGACAAGCAGGAAGAGAAGGAGACACATACATATATTTTTATTCTTTAAAAAATATATAGATTAGACAAACTTGTGAAATTACTTTAAATGAGACACATACATATATAAATTATTTTTAAAATTTCGTAGATAAATAATCATAACAATAAAATGTATTATTATTATTTTAAACTAACTAATAGATTAATTTTATACAAAATTAATAGATTATTATTATACAAAATTATAAATATGTAATTATAATTTTGTAGATTAATTTTTTTACGTAATTTTGTCATATATAATTTTATTTTTATTTTTATATATATATAACTTCTAAAAATGCATGTAAAAATAAATAACAATTCCTAATAACAATTCCTATTCCTACTGAGGACGATAAGAAGAGAAGGCAGCCGAGAAGAAGAGAAGGCACAAGGAGAAGGAAGAAGAAGGGTGTGCAGACGAGAAGAAGAGAAGGAAGAAGGGTGCTGTGGTTTGTGCAGATCCGGAGAAGGAAGAAGGAAGAAGAGAGAAGAGAAGGAAAAAGGGTGCGCTTTGTGCAGATCCGGAGAAGAGATAAGGCTCGGGGATGAAGATAAGATTTTTTCAACTAACGGATATATTTGATGAAATCGCAGATCGTGAAACGGGAATCGGCAAAAAATAAGTATCAAAATGATACTTAATTGCAAACGGTATTTTGATGAAAAAAAGTGCGTGGGACCCACCTCTCAAAACTGTGTTTGGTTTTTACCAAACACCAAAACTGTGGTGCGATCTGCCAATCGCAGATCGCACCACAATGCCAAACACCTTCTTAATTGCTCCTCTCTCTCTCACTCAAAAAAAAAAAAAAAAAGACAATTTGTTGTTCATTTTAATCAGCAGAAAGTAAAATTTTCCTTTTACTTTTATTATTCCCATTCTCTATATTTTATTCCTAAACACAAGGTAAATAAGAAAAACAAAAAGTGAGAAATTAAAAGAAAGACTCATTCCTTCCCATTTTAAGTTGGATTTTCAAACTTAATTTAAAAGTCACCTGAGAAGATGATGCTCATTTCATTATATATATAACAGATAACTCCTCCTCGACATAATTCACCGCCCAGAAGACATGATGTATTGGAGCCTAAAAAAACCATTAACACAGTCAACCTATTACTAATATACTAAAAGAGATCAGGGGTTGGCACTGTAGATTGGATATTTGCTTTTTGTGTTTCGCGTGTGTACGTTAGCCTCTTTTTTTTTATCCCTTTGCTGAACAGTGAATTAACGCATTACTAATATACTAAAAGAGATCAGGGGTTGGCACTGTAGATTGGATATTTGCTTTTTGTGTTTCGCGTGTGTACGTTAGCCTCTTTTTTTTTATCCCTTTGCTGAACAGTGAATTAACGCATTTGCCTCTATAGCATCGCCGTGACCACTGGCAGGTCTGTCTGTTACCTTATACACACTCCCAAAGCCACCTTCTCCGATCTTAAGCAATCTGTTAAATCCATTTTTGCCTCTCTAAGCTCTTCAAAACTGAAAACTCGCAAATCGTGCTCCTTCTCTTTATACAATTCAGGTACGCTTCTTGGAGATGGTAAGGATTTCGCTGTACGACTCGGAGATGAACCATTTTATTTGCTTTCATCTCTCAATTCTGGGGCTGAATTTGCTTGTCCTTTCTTGCCCTTGAAAACATAGAAACACTCCATTGTTTTTCCTTCAGCTTTCAATCCTCGAAAAGGAACCGTGGGATGAAAAAAAAATGAAACCGGAGGAAATGGAGGAAAAGCAATAGAACAAAAGAAACCCAGTTGAGGCTTGAATACAAAGTGTAAACACAGCAAAGAAAGAGCTGGACTTTTATCAGAGCAATTATATCGCCGAGAGGTGATGATAGCAGAGAACCAACCAATAATTCGTTGACATGTAGATCATGGAGAAAAATCGCTTTTGCGTGAGAGTAACAGAAGAAGGGGAAATGCATTGTCGCTGGAAATGGTGAAACGAACGGCTGCAATGGAGGTTGATTTGGCTTCGGGCAGCAGACGCCCATTAACATCTCGGGCAGCCCCTGCAGTGTGAAAAGGAGGAAAAAGTGTTCTGAAGTCAGCTTAGGGTAACGGGCAAAATGGAGATAGACAACTATCTCGGGTAGCCTTCATCATTTTATCATGTTATTATTATCTAATATACTAAAAGAGATCAGGGGTTGGCATTGTGGACCGGACATTTGCTCTCGGTATTTTGCGCGTGTATGTGAGTTTTCCCCCTGATGAATAGTGGATTAACGCTTTTGCCCCTCGAATAGGACAAGAAACGACTTCTGGGCTAAGGGTCATGGAGGTAATTGCATGCGTACGGCCCGGTCCGAGTCGCCACACCTTTTTTTTAATATTTTTTGAAAATAGCTAAATACGGATATAACTCCTAATAAGACAAAACTGATGAATTAGGAAGAGGGGTAGACCGGTAATTGACCATCATTTTTTATTATTTTTTTTTGAAATACTGTCGGCGCTTGCGGGACATGCAACCGACAGTATTCCGCCTCACGCCCTGTGCAGGTAGCGCGTGAGGGGTGCTCGCGTCGACAGAGATGGGCTACCAGCGTCTCCGTCGATGTGTCTCCGCGTGGTCTTCCTCCCGGTGAGGCGTGTATTGTCACGAGTTGGCTGTAGACGTGGTGGTGGCCGGTTAAAGTCGTTTCCCTGTTTTCTCTCTCTCCTGCACGTAAAAGTACAGGAGAGACCCCGGTTTTGTTACTTTTGCACTTTAGTCCATGTACTTTGAATTTTGATGTCGTCCCTATCAAACAGGAGGGTTTCTGGACAAGTTTTGATTTACTTCGATGGGGTCCTTCGATTTAAATTAATTAAATGTTAATGTTTCACTTCGGTCCTCCTTTTAATTTTTGGATTGGGTTTAAATAGCTTAATATATTCGGTACAGAAGTTTCAATTTTTAAAATTTTGTCCCTTGATTGAAATTAATAATATATTTGATTTTCATTTCGGTCCTTATATTTTTAATTCTTGATTTTAATCCCTTTATTTTTTTATATTTTTGGAATAAGTGTGCTCTTAGCTTTGATTTTTAATTTTTGTTAGTTTTTTTATTTGTTGAGGTGATATTTTTTTGAGAAAAAAAATAGCTCTTAAATTTTATTTTATATCTATGATCATTTGAAAACTGATATTTCTTCTTTTTTATCCCTTTGTTCTTTCTTTTAGTTTTTTTATTGGTTTTTTATTATTATTTTCAAGTCAAATGAATTTTTTTTTGCCTAATAATTTTTATTTTATTTTTTGCTTGATCTTTTGTTAAAGTTTTTAGAATTTTTTTAGTCTTTCATTTATTTTTGTTTTTTTTTCATTATTAACACAATAACAACAACAACAACAACAACAACAATAATAATTTTAATTTCAATTATTTTTCTTACTTGCTCTTTTGTTAATGTATTTAAGTTTTTTCCTCTCAGGATAATTTGATAATTTTTATTGTTTTGACAGTAATAGCAATGATAATTTTAGATGTTAAGACTTCAATGTTGCTATTTTTATAATAGGGTGTGATGATCTGTTTTATTCTATTAAATTTTGTATATATAAATATTATATTTTAATTATGGACCAGCAAATCCTATTAATTTTTTTAATCCCAGCAATTATAAAAATTGCTTGCTCAGCTCGCAACGTAGTGCAGTCAATTTTTTTTAATTTTCAAGTCAAATGATTATTTTTTCAGTTAATAATTTTTATTTTTGTTTTTATCATTTATTTTATTTTCTCTTTCTTTTAGTTTTTTTTAATTATTTTGAAGTTAGATGAATTTTTTTTTCCTGATAATTTTGATTTTATTTTTTTGTTTGATCTTTTGTTAAAGTTATTACGATTTTTTTAGTCTTTCATTTATTTCTGTTTTTTTTTCATTATTAACATAATAATAATAATAATAATAATAATAATAATAATAATAATAATAATAATAATAATAATAATAATAATAAATTTAGTTATTTTTCTTGCTTACTCTTTTGTTAATGTTTTTGAGTATTTTTTTCTCTCAGGATAATTTGATAATTTTAATTATTTTGACAGTAATAGCATTGATAATTTTAGATGTTAAGACTTCGATGTTGCTATTTTTATAATAGGGTGTGATAATCTGTTTTATTATATTAAATTTGGCTTATATAGATATTATATTTTAATTTTGGACCAACAAATCCTATTAATTTCTTTAATCCCAACAATCATAAAAATTGTTTGCGCAACCCGCAACGTAGTGCGGTCATTTTTTTAAATTTTCAAGTCTAATGATTTTTTTTTATCATTGATTTTATTTTTTTATTTGCTTTTTTGTTAATGGTTTTAGACTTTTTTCAGTCTTTGATTTAATTTAGGTTTTTTTATTAACACAATAATAATATTAATATTATTAATAATAATAATTTTAGTTTTTGTTCTTACTTGCTTTTTGTTAATTTTTATTTTATTTTTCTCTCGGGGTAGTTTAATAATTTTTATTGTTTTGACAGTAATAGTGATGATTATTTTAGAAGTTAAGACTTCGATGTTATTGTTGTTATGATATGATATTTTGATATGTTTTATTATATCAAACTTTACATGTAAAAATATTATATTTTAATCTCAACAGTTGGAAAAATCATTTGCTCCGCCCACAACGTAGTGCGGGCATTTAGCTAGTATCGTATAAAAGAAGAGATAAGCTTCTGTAAAAGCCTGTATGCATTTCGTTTATTTTGACCAGGAGAATAATTTGATTCCGGACATATCTTCAGGGCAATAGTCTTCATCAAGTTTGAATACGAACTCATATTGTTATCTTGACCATTGAATCTTCTATATATATATATATATATATATAAATGCTGGCCATTGTTTTCCATGGGAAGTTTCAGAAGACTTGTAGACGTATATGTGGTTGGAAATATAAACAATTTAAGATTATTAGTAACTAAATTGATACCATTTTAATTAATCGAGGGCAGTTTATCTTCAGGAAAGAAGTCCACAAACGTTTGGATTGGTTGTCTAATTATGGTTTGATTTTCCATTAAATTATTATAGAAAAAAAGTATTTTTTTGGCACTGAAATGGAAAGAAAGGTGTTAAAGAGATGATAAATATGTGCAACAAATTAAGGAACTTCTTGACTATTGAAAAGAAATGGCTGCTTATCTTCGTGGTGAAGTCTATTTAATTTATTTTTTTCTTAGCAAAAATGGTTTGAATTTTCGTACGTACCTTGCAGTTCCTGCTCATTTACAAAATGACTTGTGATTTATTAGCTTCGTTTTTCGAGCTTCCCCGAAGAGGTCAAGATACTTGAAATCAAATCTCCATTATTGTGCTCTGCATTGAAGCGAGTGGCTTCATGGTATTTGCAGTTGACAAGCTAATTTGATTCTCGGCTTTGACCGATTCCTCTTCTCATCTTGGAAACATGATTTCTAATAGCCATTGGAGTCTTACATATTTTTTAATTTCAATACCTATAAGATTAGTTGAAATATGTATAAACTAATCTGGACATACACGTTAATAAAAAAACACAATTTCCCACATTTTTTAATAAAAAAAAACTCAAAATAGCCCATCTTATTTTCTTCTTAAGATTTAAAATCATCACTGTGAGTGCCCATTTGGCTTAAAATTCTAACTTTAAGTTTGATGGGAAGGAGAATCATCAAGGATTATTGATTATCAATGCAACCCTCCTAAAAAGCTGCTTTCTTTCCTTCCTTCCTAGCAAACATAAAGAATGTAAATTATGTTTCTCGAAGGTCAGAGTTTGACAGGAGAATGTAGAGAAGGAAAGTCAAAGTCAGATTAAAAGCTGGGTGCATGCATGATATCTTTGGATAAATTAATTCCAAACATCTGTGCGATCACGATACCTGGCAGGCTTCGTTCGATTCACGCCAGCACAAGCATACATCCACATCAAGGAAATTTTACGCAATTTGTCAATCAATAAATAAAAGCTGTACTGATGGTGGCAAATATTTACTGGTGTTAATATTCATATCTATTGGATAATTTATAATAAGGTTGCATTTGGGCTAATTTTATGTAATTTATTTCTTATTTTTATAAGTCTAATACCCACAGCGACAAGGAACCAATCTGGCCATCGTAACAAAATTGAGGGATTAACTTGGTAACCTCTTGTGTATGAGACGTTGACAAATTCTGTTCTTTGCATTTATTGTGAAATGAAACCGTGATATCTTGGATGATTTAGTAGGGGGGAAAGCAATTAAATGCATTTAATTAATCTTGAGATTTTCTATGCAACTCCCATTAGGGGAAAAAACAAGGAAATCTTCCAATGTTCTTAAGAAAATTGAGTTGTGCAAACGGGTGAAGAGATTGTAATTTCTTAAACAGAGACAGCAAGATATATATATATATATATATATATGCATGAATGAAACCATAACTTAATCGTTTAGATTTTCTTTTATACATAAAGATCTAAGAGACGCCAAAAAAGAAGCTTTGTAATGCAAATCTCCCTAACAAATTAGTGGAGAGTTGATGATTAGATTGGAATGAAGGGTGTATAGAAGTTTTTAGGATGCACAAATACAATGAAAAAGACCTTATTTTATTGATTTGAAGATAGCTAAATTTATACACTTTAGAAAGCTATGTAAGGCAATATTTGCTGAGTGAATGCCAATTAAGATTTACAGTAAAAGCTGGGATTTATACAGATATTCCAACGGTCACAAATGCTTAAAAATGGAAGTGACTGTTGAGATTGTATTTTAGGAATGTTATGTAGAATGTTCCTCAATAGGGTGGCAGAGTGAGTGTGCTCACAGATAATGGAGGAGATTATTACTTGCCATAACCACTCAACATGATATAATTATATAATACCTATTTGAACTGCTTTTCATCACTTGAAAGTTGATTCCTTTTCAAGTAAAAAAAATAAATATATAGAATTTCTCAACACGTTTTTGGATATAAAAGAAATTATGAATCATAAATCAAAATGTTTACATGCACATCTAGTTAATTATATCAATATGTGATCAAGAGATAACTAATAATAAGATATTTGATCTTGCAACATAAGTCATGTACACAATCATGTTCAATAACACTACTTCATAGAATAGTTTTCTTATTTAATCAAATTATTATCCATGCCAATAAAAGATAAAAACAAATTAGATAAAATCTATAAAGCTTGTCACACTTCTCCAGGCAACATTGGGGGGTCGTTGGAGTCGCCATCTAATTGTATGGTTCAAGGTCGCTACAAAAATCTACAAAAACTTGAATGTACTAGTCTTGTCGGAGATTCAATAACAAGAGACTAACTATGGATAGGAAAAACATTAACATCCCTAGCTTACCCTACACGAGATAAGCTACATTGCTGAATTTAATGTGGTCTAAAGCTTTTGATAGGTAAAGTTTATTCATGTGAATAAATGTGGCTTTCTTGAATTTAATCATGGGCTTGTGTGCCCAAAATAAAATCTCAAGAAAAGATTTCATGTAGATGTCCTAATAGGGTTCATTAATATGTTGGAAAGAAAATGAGTTTTCATGATGGTTTGCAATTCTGTGGTAGTGTTCTTAGCTACCATATTTCCATGTCGTCTGCGTCTGTGAGAAAAAGAACATGGTTGAAAAGCTAGGGCTAGATAGTGGCTGTCTTCAATTAACAATCACAGGTCAGTAGTAAGATCATGGTTTCCAATAACAGCCAGGTGCAGCTGCCGACAATCTGTCTCCATTTCCAGATTTATGTAGCTCACTGCAGCAGCCAATCGAAATCCGAAGATTAATGCCTACGCTTCACCTATCACAATCGACTCTCGAGCCTTCGTACAAATACAAGCTCTAGCCATTGCTTGTTCGTTATGATCACCGATGGTAGCACCAAGTTCACAACTTCTCCCCGTCGAAGAAGCATCAAAACTCATCATCTTAATCCAGTTCATCGCAGGTAGTTTCCAAGAAACAGTTCCTTCGTCGCGAGGCATGGAGTTTCTCAATGCTTCCTCGCTTTCCTGTAGCCGGGAAAAGTGACTGTGGCTACACGGAGCTCACCCTCGCATGTTTGAATAAGTTCAGTTAGTTCATCATGATTTGAGGATAAAAGATACTGATCAAACAGGAGAAGGTAGGAGTACCTACGCGAGAAGAATGGCAGTTTTTCTAAGCCCATAGAGTCTGAGCAGAGGGGCTTTCATGGAGAAGATGCAGCTGTTTTCTGAGTAGGAACTGGTAAGAGATGATAGTAATCGCATATTTTACAGTCAAGAAAATGATGTGAGAATTCCGTACCTTTTTTTTTTTTTATAACCGGGGTGTTCGGGCTAGTTTACGCGCACCACAACTAATTCCCGGATTCACTGAACATTCTGCAAACCCAGTAAGCATGTAAAGCACTGCGGGGGTGACAGGCGTGCATGGTAGGACTTGAACCCTGATACAGAGGAAGGAAACAAGTCCCTTCAACCGCTAGGCCAATAACCCACTTGCTTCCATACTGTTTTTTATATTCCTGGGCTGGTATATATTGACATTATTGTGTTTGATTTGAAATTAAAATAAAAAACTTGTATTATCTCAACTAAAATATAAGACTTTGAATGAACGATAAATTAGCATAAATTTTAAAATAAAAACTAACAACCAGAGACAACTGTCCTTTATTAGCATCCGCGTTGGTGGTCAATGGGAAACCCTCTTCGTCTCTCTTGTTGCCAGAACACCGTGCGCGGCTTTCAACTAGCTATGTAGCAAGTGATTCGCCATGGACAGATAAAAATAAATAAATGTGTGATTATTAATAGTGTATTTTTTGATAGCTGCAAAAAAATATAATTATAAACTGAACTTTGTGTATCCATTTAATTAAATAAATTGGGAATCATTTATGATGATAAATAAATAAATAAATAAATAAAATATTGCCAATAACAAAAGATTAAATTGAGAATTTAAAAGATAAATGTGTATTAAGAGATATGAACTCACAACATGGATAATTTAATAACTTTATTTTTTATAATCAATTTTTCGTTGAATTGGATTAAAAAAAAATGAGTCAAATTAATCTATTCTTTAAATGCAAAAAAAAAAAAAAAAATAGATTAGTCATCGTTACTATGTTTTCTTAGAAAAAAAAATTAATTATGAGTTTAAAATATGACATGTATTGGATAAAGTTTTTATAAATTTATTAATTCAACATTATATTGGATCAATTTAGATAAAAACGAATTTGTTTTTTTAGGTCACAGATATACAGTCCTAGGTGTCATTCACAAGTGGGCACCACTCTCAAGAGTCAAACCACGGGGTGAGCCGGTCAACACGAGGTTCTACAAGCAATCACACACTTACATGTAGGTTAGGGTGCATAACAATTCTCATGATAAACATAAGTTAATCAACTAAGTTTGAAACTTGATTCATGAGACTCTAATAACTCTTTAAAAAACAAACCAAGACAAATTATGATTTTTAATTTACTATCAACTCAACATAGAAAGAAAATATTGGGAATAAAAATATTTAATTAAAAAAAATAAAAATAAAAACTTGAATTAATTCGGGTTAACTTATAAACCTGCAATCTAAGTCGTTCACCCCACTGGATTTACACCTTTTTATTCTCAAAATTAATCTTCATTTAATTATATATCAACCATGTGCATGTGATAATTTTATATCAAACAACAATTTTATTAAAAAAAAAAAAGGTGTGACACAAGACTCATTCACCCCCTTTTAGGTCCACCTGGGTTATCTCTCTTGGATTCAGTGATTGGCATTAGAGCTTATGCTCTTAATATAGGAATTAATCATCTTATGATTAAAGATCATGGACTTTAGTGAACTTAGTTTTCCTAGACTATAGTATATGAAGAACATAGAATAGACTCACCTAGTTAAAACTCCATTGAACAAGTGAAGATGTCATTATGAGTTTTCATGATTTAATTACCTTATGTGAAGACTTATATAACAAAACTTGGAAAAGATGCATGATTTTTGTAATTTAAGCTTAAAATATTAATAAAATAGAAAGAGGCATACTAGAAAACTAATTTGTTTCAATGAGATTTAAATAATTTTTCTTCTTATATATAAAAAATTAAATTTTCATATAATTAAATAAACAAATTAAAGGGCTCGCCATAACATAGAATTGAATATTTAAAACTCGACTTAGTCTTTAGTTAGTATTAATAACTATATTTAATAATTATAGACGCATATAATCATCAATCTATTTTGTTATATGTATGCACCAAATCTTGAAATCACAATTAATCTTTTTCTTACTGCTAGAGAATAGTAACATTGTCTGCATAATAACGTTTGAGAAAATTTGAATCATGACTCATCAAACCACCTAATCTTTAGCTAGCATTACTAATTTTTATATATTTATTAACACTTTTAAAAACAACTTCAATCACACTCCCAAATAGATATCTAGTCAAGTGTTTTATGTGGGTAGCTCGGTTGTTAGGGGTTTGTTTGGTTATGAGATGTGCTGTAAAAATATATAATATATGTTTTTTTTATGAGGTGTGTGTCGCTATTTATAAACAAACAAACCCTAATTATTATGAACTTGGGGTTTTCTGGTTAGCTGATTTTATTTAAAAAATTAAGAATTTAATCCATCAACAATAGTGTGTGGATAGCTTGTGATGATTTCCTTGAACCTTCTAGATTTGAGAGGGTATGTATGTTTTGTGGTAGCCTGTTTGGATCATCACGTGCAATTTCACATAGGATAGGAGACATATTTTCAAAGGCAGAGAATTTGGGAGTGGTAGATGACGACTATTGTAGTTTCGGAATTTGATTTTGATGCCTCGAGTGGCTGCTTTTCCATCAATTGATTGCTTAATTAATTCAAACTTAACGGAAACTTGGTTCCATGATAAGCTTATCAATTAAGGAAGAGGTTTTGCTGCTCTCTAAACCTACCTCCAATGCCCTAACTTTAAGATATATAGGTGGTCTCCATGACCTAGATTAAGCAACCTGGAATCTCTAATTACTCCATTACTTTACAAGAGTTTAGATCTCCTTATTTCATTTTTGTGTTTGATTTTATGAGCATTACAATTAAGTATAACATAAATTAAAAAAATAAAATTTTTAAATTTAGTGGAATTCATAATCTTAACATGGATTTGAAGAGTTTAGCTGTGAAACCTGAACAGATTCAATATATTGTTGTCATGATATTAAAAATAATATTATCTTGATTTTTTTTAAAAGTCAAATAAAATCGATTACGTATTATTCAGATTCAGGTTATCTTTGAATATACGAAATACTAAATGACAGAATCATATTATAACAACTCTTATACCATTTGATTTTAATCCTGAACTAAATAAAAAAATTATATAATAAGACTGGATCAAATTTAATACTAATAATATAGTTTCTTACAACATGAATAATTTATTTTTCAAAAAAACAAAATCCAAGCCACGGTTTACGACCCTTTAACCCTGTATCCGTCACATAAAAGTAGGTGCAATAGTATTTATGTAGCGAAGCCTTTACTGCTTTCATTTTTGTGATGTAGGCTGTAAAACAGTTTGATATTTCCCCCCTAATCTTGATCCTTAAGTCCCAATTTAGGAGGTTTATGGCTTTTGATAGTGGAAACTTGGGTAATTAATGTGTTGACAACTTTCAGTTTTATTTCATTTTTTTCGAAAATTCAGAAAATATCCTCTGTGCATTAATTTATAATTTTATAGGGTTGTTGCATGAATTAATTTACCCCATTTTACTCCTCCCTTCTCACAAATAACAATAAATCAAGGTAATTAAAAAATATATATAATAACTCTTTGAATTCAAACGTGTGATTCCATCATTAGCAACTCAACCCGCCTACCAAATTATTTTAAATTAATGAATTGTTTTGATTTACTAAATAAATTTTAATAATTATATATTATTTTAATAATAAAAAAAAAAAACACCAGCATAAACAGAAGAGTGGCTATAGCCTATAATAACGAAGAAAAAAGAAGCAACATTATTTGGATTAAACGTTAGGTGCGGAAAAAAGGAAAAACGTTTTTCCTAACCCCATGTCTTCTCATCCTGAAGAAAAGTAAGAAACAATTGAAAAGGCTACCCCACCGATCCAAGTGTCGATCTTCGATGTTTGAACATATCTAATAGTACAATTTTGAAATGTATCAGAAGCTTCCCTCAGAGAAAGAATTGAACACCACCACCACCTCCACCGATTTAATTACTTTTTTAAAATCTCTCTCTCTCTCTAAAAAGCGTGTTATTTTGTTTGTTTGTATGTCTCCCTTTCTTTCTTTTTATCCTTATACTATTACATTATTGCTGTAGCTTTGAAAGAGTATTTCAGTGGGGTTTTCTTCGTGTTCTTTCCAACACTAGTGTTTGGTTTCTCAAAATTTCTAGAACCTGCGTCACTTTCCATGGCCCCTCTCCCCTTTATAAGAGTCCCGTGCACGAAACCAAAAGGATAAATATTTCTCTAACAAGGGGGGGCTTTAGAGGGAAGTTATGGTCTTGGGTTTGTGGGTTCTTACTGAAAAAGCCATAGGTCTCATCTTGGTAATCGAGAACATCCATGGAAGCAGATAGGCGGAAACTGTTTAACAATCTCGTTAGCTCTATGTTCTTTCTTTCTGGGTTCTATTGCTGGGACTGGGAATTCTTGACTGCTCTTTTGCTTTTTAGTTGCTCTGTCTAAACCAAACAGCACCCCAACAAGGTAATATAGGATTTGCTCCCTTTTTTTTCCCTTTTTTTTTTCTGGGCTAGATTAGATATAGATTTTTGGAGATCATTGTGGGTGTAGATTTTCTGGGTAGAAATGGCGCAAAGGTCATCTCCGGCGCCGTTTCTGATGAAAACTTTTCAGTTGGTGGATGATCCGAGCACAGATGATGTGTTATCCTGGAATGAAAGCGGCACAACCTTTGTTGTGTGGAAAACTGCTGATTTTGCTAAGGATTTGCTTCCTAATTACTTCAAACACAACAACTTCTCGAGCTTTGTTCGCCAACTCAATACCTATGTAAGCTATTTTCTTCTCCTTTTTTGCTTTTATTTCCATCATTTCTTGTTTGCATGCGCATGCTTTTCTGGCTCATCTAATGCCTGTAAACCCATTTTTGCTGTGTCGTCCAAAAATCACATCGTTGATTGATTCATCTTCTTTTTTTTTCTGGAAGAAAACGTGCAATTTAGCAATTACTTTGTAATCCATCTCCAGTTGGATTTCTTCTGGGGATGGGGGTGGGGGGTATTTTTCTATTTAGGTGCACGAAAACGAAAACTTACCATCGATTCCTTGATTTTCCTGACAACCTGATGGTCTACTCAATACATATAAAAATCATCGTAAGGTCGATTCTACCCATGCTTAAAATGAGAAACAAGTATTAGGTGAGGGATAGGATGGTCTCTCTGGTCATTTTCCAGCATGTGTATATGGAGGCAGCTACATAGATGCATGAAGGGAGACAGCACTTTTCACTGAAACTGGGGCCGTAAGTTCAGTAAGGTAGAGTTCTTAGGAGAAATTAAATTAAATCAAGGTTTAAAATGCTCATAGAGGTCCCTCTATGTTAGATATTTCAAATTGGATCCCCAAAAGTCACTAACTTGGTTGACTTCTATCAATAATTTTTCCTCACTAAAAATAAAATAATAAAAAACGGGTATATTGTTTTAGAAACGACAAAGAATTGCAAGTATGAGATCTTAAATATAGGAGATACAAGTAACGGATAAATTTTATATATCTTAAAAGTGTTTTAGAAGAAAAAAATTTAGTTTTTGCTTTAATTTTTTTTGTTTTCCGATTATTAATAATTTTTTAAAAATAAAATAAAAATTATGTTAATATATTTTTAAATAAAAAATAATTTCAATTATACTTTCAAACCAATCCCTGAAAGAATCAGGCATCAGGAAATTTAAAAATTCAGGGATCAGGAAATTTAATTCAGTTTTATTGAGGTTATTTTTTTAATAAAGTGAAGAGAAAGTGTGGTAGATACAGGGGGTAAGGTACTCTTTGCCGTGGTCCTTGTAAGATAGGACATGCGAAATTAATATTAATATGCATGTCATGCCACTTTTGTTAACAAAAAATAATGCAAACAAGACATTGTCATCAAGGGATACATTTGTTTTTCTTAGCCTTGGAAAAACCAAGAGACACACCTAACCAAAATAATCTTTAAAGTATTTTATTTATGATTCTTTCTTTGATTTTTGTCTTTTAAGTTTCAAACCTTAAAAAAATAATTATTAAATTATTCTAAATATATTAAGTTGATGTATGGAGGATGGTCCTTAAAATTGTTCGACAAAATAACTAATTCTTAATTAAAACATTAATATAAATGTCTCTACAATAATAGTAATAATAATATCCATGGGAGAAATTAGTCAACTAACCCAATTGCGTGTAAAAATTCAACCTTTCTGGAATCTCATAATCCCGACCCAAGATTTTCCCTGTTGGCTGCGCCGATTTTATTACCCACCGAACAACATTGCGTGGGCCACGTGTCTCCTCATTTTTTCCACATTGCCTTTCCCTTTTTTTCCACTTTGACGGTACCGAAGTAACCAGCCGCTTCTTTTTTCTTTTTTTTCTAATGGTGGTAAAACTTAAAAGTGGTCACCGATGGTAACCTCTTTGTTTCTAATTATTCTGAACTCTCTTTCAGGGCTTTAGAAAAGTCGTGCCAGACAAATGGGAATTCGCCAACGAGAATTTCCGGCGAGGAAAGAAAGAGCTCCTCGCCGGGATCCGCCGCCGAAAGACAACGGTGGCAACCCAAACCTCGCCAGCCGGAAAATCCGGAGGCGCGTCCTCTTCGTCCAACTCCGGAGAGGACCTGGGGTCCACGTCAACGTCATCGCCGGATTCGAAGAACCCGGGGTCTGTCGAAACGGCGGCGACACAAGTCGCCGATTTATCGATCGAGAACGAGCAGCTGAAGAAAGATAACGACGTATTGAGCGATGAACTCTCGCAAGCTAAGAAGCAATGTGAGGACTTGATTAATTTTTTGACAGAGTATGTTAAGGTGAGCCCTGATCAAATCAATCGCATCATTGGATGTGGTGGGTCCATGTGTAATGGCGGGGCAGCTGTGGGCGATAATCAAAGTGAAGATGATGATGATGATGAAAATACGAGTGATGATGATGATTGTGATGGTGACGGAGGGGAAGGCTTGAAATTGTTTGGGGTTTTGTTGAAGTGTCAAAACAAGAAAAAGAGGGGCCGTGATGAGAAAACGGGGTTTGGCGGGCCCCGTGCAAAGGAAATCAAGAGCTGTAATTGAAGAAACTGGTGGCGTGCATGGTCAAGGACCCTGCGCCTGCATGTAGCTGATCCTTTTTAAGTCTAAAAAAATAGACAAAAGGATCCACTACACTGGTACTGTAATAATAGAAGCAGTCGTTCGTGGTTGTAATTGTGATTATTAGTGTAATAAGGGATGGAATGGTAATGTATAATTAGGTCGGTGTGTGGCGGGGGGTTGAAGATCGAAGGCAAAGGGTTCTACACCCCCCTCTTCTTTCAAGTTTGCAGTATCAATTTCTACAGAACTTAATTTCTTTTGTGATTAAAATTGCTGTAATCAATGAACGATTGTTAGTTTTATTTTTTTTAAATTAACTTTTACATTAGAACAATTTAAAAATAGCAAATAAAAATTAATTTCAAATAAAAAATATTTTTTAATCGTATTCTCAGACACGCTATAAAAAATCAAATTGTGATGACGTGAGGGATTTGGGCCGTCGCTGGCAAACGAAGATGGTGTGAAGGTTTCTTTGGAAAAGGAGGCGGATGGTCCAGCGCGGAGGGTTGACATAAAACAAGAATGAGCTGGAGGACTGTGGAGATGCAACCTTGGAAAGCGATTGCAATGTGGACGATGCAAGGACGTGTCTGACAGCTCATCAGGGGGGTGGTTGCGTGTACTAAAAATAAGTTTTGCTTAAAATATTTCAGCATAAATAAAATCCCAAAATATTGAGAAAATAAAAGATTTTATTTAAATGAATATAAACCAAACATCTTCATCATTAACGCAATATAAATAATATATTAGTGGTAAATTTGTTTTTTAAAAAACCATATAAACGTGAATGAAAATAGTAACAATTATTTTCAATATTAATAATAATCTGATAATATTAATATTTTATCTTTATTGAATTCTTAAATTACAATGAACAAAAATCAAATCAATTAGGTTTTCTTGTACTTTAAGTCTATTTCACAATTTAAAATGAATGAAATCAAATAATATATAAGTTTTCTTCCATTGAGAATATATATTATTCTTAATAGTTAGCATTTAATGAATAAGATTTCAATGTGGAGACCTTAACACACTTTATGTCCATATGATTGATGGCTTGTTGCTATTTATTGAAATCTAAAATGTTATTCTCCTAGTCTATAGATTAGATTAAATGCTTATAATACATTAGTGATCATTAAGCATATTTTATGGGAGGTTGTTTATATAAAGATAAAATCTTAAGTTATGTCAACGTCAAACACATCATCATTGCAATTCAGAATTCAAAGATATTCTAAATTTAGTCTCATTAAACTTTCTTTATGAAATAGGCAAGATTTTGACATTGTGTTTCTTTAAAGAATAGGTGTTAAATGCTAAACCCGTGGAGTTTTTTTACTATTACATGTAATGGTTGACATAATTAAAAATGAAAGAGAAAATAGTGGAATTGTACAAATAACACATCATTCACTAAAAGTTGTCTTCTATCTTTTAATCTACTCTTGACAATCATCTCTAAGCAATAGCTTTTTTCTCGAGTTGTGTCACCATAAGATGAAAAGGTGATGGTAATATGACAAATGCAAGGATTTAAAAGTCACATTTAGTTTGTCACAATTTTATCAAAAATGGAATGGGTGAAATAAACTATGAGCATCTCAACCAAAACTTAGGCTAGAAATCTGAAATGAAGCAATATCCTAAGTGAGATGAATACGTTCCACTTTGTTCCTTTTAAAAATGATACAAAGTATATATGTCATTCTATTTGAAACAAATCAAAATTGATAACTTTTATTTATCCTTGTTTTTTTAAATTTGCAGGGTTAGTTATCCTAAATCAAATTCAAGCTTGGATAATGCCTATTATAAATTTAAACATAGCGTTTCAATTATTTAAAAATAAAAAACTAGAAATTTATTTAATCTTATAATGTTTATGTTAGTCTTTGGAAGCCTATACTATCTTTGGTAAATGGTCATTATAGACCCAAAGCCTACCATCCAAAAATCTAGAATTTGTTTTAACTCAAAGCAATGAAATTAGATTTTTTATTATCTAACGAGGATAATCTAATAAGATATGTAAATATAGTTAACTAGTTTTTCAATTATCATAACATCAATCCCCAATATATCTTATTTATTGCAAGGTTACATGTAGATGAGAGAGTTGTAACTTGGTTACAAAATATGGAAAAAACTGAAAAACATTACTACTTAGGAGTCTTTTGTGAAGGCTATACAAGTTTGATTTGGGCTTCCATTTATGATGAGTCTATTGAGGCACTTATCAAATTGAAACAGGTTTTTATGATAGAAAAATATAAAACACACTCCAAGTTACTCTTAATTGTAAGTTTTCACCATATAAGTTGTTTAATTGTAAGACTTATAAAAGAGATCAAAATTAGGGTCAAAATGTTAAACGCTAAATTGTTGTTACAATATATGTGTTAGTGAGGATATAAGAGGAAAATAAATGGTGATAAGAAAAAAATTAAAACCTGACTCCAATGGGACTTTAAAGGAACTCATTCCACTAGGCAAACTATAATTGTCTCAAAATCTAACTTGAAAGTTCATAAGTTGACATTGGTCCAAATAAATGAAGAAACAAAAAAAAAATTCATTTTAAATGTAATAGTTAGTAAAATATAGACTACAAATATAGAATATATTAGCCTAGGTGAAAGGGTTACTAAAGAAATTCAGGACTTGTTTAAATATCCAAAGGGATACCTCTAATAAAATATGATCATCTAATTGTGCTAACAAAAAGAAAACCATTAATTAACATTTCTCTTTACCAAATCCTTACTATCGGAAATGAAGATTGAAAAATTATAAAGGAATTATTAGAACTAAGAACCATTCAACCACGTCATAGTCTTTTTTCCTTCTTGTTTTTTTATGAGAGAATCTTATAGGTATGTGTGTCAATTATCGAGCCTTTGATAAAGAGATAATAAAGGATAAATCTCAAATTCCTATAGTAGAATAATTATTAGATTAATTGTATGAATCTTAGTACTTCTCCAAATTACACCTAAGGTATAAGTATCATTAGATTAAAATCAAATCAAAGGACATCCCAAAAACATCTTTCAAAATTGATGAAGACCACTACAAGGTCTTTATAATGCACACTACATACTTTAGAATTGAAAAACAACACCTATATCACCAAAAACATATTCTAGGATCTTAGCCTAACATAAATTATATGTTAAAATATCTAAATACAAGTTTAGATGTAGGGAACTAGAGTATTTAAGCCATATTGTTTTGGGTAAAAGCGTAAAAGTCGATCCTAAAAAGATATTAAGTCATGGTTAAATGACTCAAACCTAGTTACACCAAATACCTTGGGGGTAGGGGGGATATGTTATTATAGAAAAAAGATATTGGTCCATCGCAGGCCTATTGACTAAGTTTCTTAAGAAGAGGAATTCAACTAGAAAGAGAAGGTTGCCAAGATTTTTAAATGCTTGAAAGATGTAGTTGTCCTTCCATCATTTCTTTATCTAATCCAATTCCACTAAACCTTTTACTTTTTATAGTAGAATATAATGCCTCTAAGAAAGGGATATGAAAAGTAGTAATGCAAGATAGTGAGCTTTTTGCCTATCTTAATAAAGGTTTAAAGAGAAAAATATTTACTCTATCAACTTATATATATATATATATAAGCTTATTTCCATAGTAATGACTGTCAGTCCTTGAGTTTTATTCAAAGTGTCAAATGAATCCCCACACCTTTTGGCATGTGTATTATGCCCTTTATATACATGAACAATTCAATGTGTTAGTCAGTTAATTATCTACTTAACTGATTTCTAACTAATAGCAACAGAAACCAACAAACTAATTACAACTGACAAACTAACTTGTAACTGACTAGTTTATCTCAACATATCCTCCCTTAAACTAAATCAGTTTAAAAAAACTCGGAATTTCACATACACCAAGTTGCTTTCTTAGTTTCACAAATGCATCTAGTTTAAGAGGTTTGGTCATGATGTCCGCAATTTGTTCTTGTGAGCTGCAATACTTCAGTTCTATTACTCCTTCCTTTGATAGATCACGAAGAAAGTGATACCTGATCGATATGTGTTTGCTTCTTCCGTGCATGACTGGGTTTTTTGACAACTTGATCGCAGAGCTATTATCACAGTAGATTACACAACTCTTTTGATTCCAGTTTAGTTGACGAAGAACCCTTTGCAACCATATAGCCTGGCATGCACATACTGCTGCTGATATAAATTCAGCCTCTGTTGTTGAGAGAGTGACTATAGCCTGTTTCTTGGAGCTCCATGCAACCGCTCCTGAACTCATCATGAATACGTATCCTGACGTACTCCTTCGATCATCCAAATCTCCTGCATAATCGCTATCCGAGTAAGCAATCAATCCATTAGTCCCTCCTCTCTTCTGATAACAAATCCCCAACTCAGTGGTGCCCTTCAAGTACCTCAATACTCTCTTAACTGCCATCATATGAACTTGAGTGGGTTTCTCCATGTACCTGCTCACCAAGCTCATCACATACATCAAGTCGGGTCTTGTCACCGTCAGGTACATCAAACTTCCGATCATTTGCTTATACTGGGTAGAGTCCACCTTGACTCCTCCTTCATCCTTCGTCAATTTGCAGCCAGGCACCATCGGTGTTTTAGTGGGATTACTGTTCTCCATCCCAAATCTCTCCAGGATTTCTTGAGCATATTTCTTCTGACTCATGTAAATGCCTTTACTGGTTTGCATAATTTCAACTCCCAGGAAGAATTTCATTCTTCCCAAATCTGTCATGTCAAATTCATTCTTCATAGACACCTTGAATTCTTTGACCAATGTCTCATCATTGCCAGTAAAGATCAAATCGTCCACATATATGCTAATGATCAGTATCTTCCCTTCTCCAGTCTTAGTGAATAAGGTGTGTTCACTAGGACATTTCTCAAAACCTTCTTTGAGAAAATATGCTTCTATCCTGCTGTACCATGCCCTCGGGGCTTGCTTTAGTCCATACAAAGCTTTTCTAAGTTTGAAAACTTTGTCTTCCTCCCCGATCTTCTTGAACCCTTTAGGCTGCTCAACGAATACATCCTCTTCCAACTCCCCATGCAAGAATGCACTCTTAACATCCAACTGATAGATGTTCCACTCATTGTGAGCTGCCAAGGCCAATATTGCCCGAATAGTGTCCCATCTAGCAACTGGGGCAAATACTTCTTTGTAGTCAATCCCTTCCCTTTGTGCATATCCCAGCACCACCAATCTGACTTTGTATTTGTCCACTTCCCCTTTTTCATTCAGTTTTGTCTTGTAAATCCACTTTACTCCTATTGCCCTGGCCTGCTTAGGCAGCTCTGTCAGGACCCAAGTATTGTTCTTCTCTATAGCTTGGATTTCACTTTCCATGGCCTTCTTCCATATGGAACTCACAGCAGCTTCTTCATACGTTTTTGGGTCCCCAGTTTCAGTGTACATGACCATATCTTGGTCCTCCTCACTCTCTGACAGCCCCTCTCCAGACACATGATCCCTCATCCAGCTTGGTTCTCTGCTTACCCTTCTCTCCATTCTGTTTGACCCACCTGTATGCACTTCACCACCAGCATTCCTTTCACCCTGATTTCTTCCAACATCATCATTTCCCAGCCTTAGTTCTGCTGCAGTTTCAGACCCCATGGCAGCATTTTCCAGACTTGCATTTTCTTCCATCCCAGCATCAGGATTTTCCAGCCCTGTTCCAGCCTCATTTCTCAGCCCAGAATGAGCATTTTCAACCTCATCTTGAGCTTCTTGAGGTGTGGCTACTTCACCAGTCTCTTCCATGTCATTTTCCCCCCATTTCAATGAGTTGCTTCTAGGTTCAGTTTCAGTTTTGCTCCAAATCCAGCCTTCATACTCATTGAAAACCACATCTCTGCTTGTGATGATTTTTCTGCCCACAGGATCAAACATCCTGTATGCTTTTGACTCCTTGCTCAGGCCTAAATGTACACACTTTAGGCTCTTCTCATCCAACTTCTTCCTTGACTGGTCAGTTTTGTGCACATATCCAATGCACCCAAACACCCTGATGTGTTCCACGGAAGGTTTATGCCCTCTCCAGGCTTCTTCAGGAGTCTTATCCTTCACTGCCTCAGTTGGACTCCGATTCATCAAATATACAGCCCAATTGACTGCCTCGGGCCAGAATTCCCTCGGCACTTCTCTTTCCATCAGCACACTTCTGGTTCTGTTCATGATATCCCTGTTTTTTCTCTCCGCTACCCCATTTTGCTGGGGAGTATATGCAGCTGTAAGCTGCCTGCTGATGCCATTTGTTGTGCAAAACATATTGAACTCAGCAGAATTGAACTCCCCTCCTCTGTCTGTTCTCAAGCAGCAGACACTCTCACCCGTCTCTTTCTCCACCAGTACTTTGAAGTTCTTAAAGCTGATAAATGCCTCTGATTTTTCAGCAAGGAACTGCACCCATATCTTCCTTGAAAGATCATCAATAAAGGTGATCAAGTACCTCTTCCTGCTATGTGATGCAGGGGTTATTGGTCCGCAAATATCAGCGTGGACCAATTGCAATCTTTTTGTGGCTCTCCACAGGCTTTGCTTAGGGAATGGATCCCTATGCTGCTTGCCCATCAAGCATCCCTCACACACCTTAGATGGAGTTTTCAGCAGAGGTAACCCCAACACCATTTTCCCATTATAAAGAGCATTCAGCCCTTTATAACTCAAGTGGCCATATCTACTATGCCACAGCTGAGATTCCTCCTCAGTAACAGTTTTGAAACAGGCTAATTCACTAGGGGCAGCATGCTCTCTAGGGGTTATGGAAGCTAATACCACAAACATCCTATTCAAAGACATTTTACTCTGCATGATTAGCCCCTTAGAAGGATGGAACAATTTACACCAATTATTCTTCAACAAAATTGCTAATCCCCTCTCCTGTAATTGCCCAATGCTTAGCAAATTATTCCTTAATTCTGGAATATAGTAAACTTCAGAAATAATCTGTGTAGTGCCTTCTACATCCATTCTAATATTTCCCATGCCCATCACCCCCATTCTCGAATTATTTCCTAGCCTAACAGACTGCCTAAAGCTTTCATCAAGATTCACAAACCACAATTTATTTCCTGTCATGTGATTGCTACAGCCGGAATCTAGAAACCATACCTCATCTCTTTTTGCTTGATGCAGCTTTACATGTGTCATGAGGAGCATTTCTTCTTCTTCGTCCAGTTCAGCATAATGTGCTCCCCTCTCCCATTCTGGACATTCGTACTGAAAGTGACCCAATTTATGACACTTGTAGCATTCAATGGCTTCTTTACTGAACTGTGGTCTGCCTCGCCCTCTGCCTCTGCCTCTGGCTCCTCTAAATGTGTTGAAGACACCCCTGCCCCTTCCTCTAGTTACTCTTTCATCATGCATAACCTTGAGGGCCTGGTCTTCATCTCTGTGTTCAGCCATTCTTTGTTCATGCACCAAGAGGCTGCCGTGTAATTCATCAATGCTCATCGAGTCCAGATTATTTGACTCTTCTATGGAACATACTATGTAAGCAAAATTGGAGGTCATAGTTCTTAGAACCTTACTGACTATCACACTCTGATCCATCTGCTCCCCATGGACTCGCATTTTATTTACCACAGTCAAGGTACGAGATATGTACCTGTCAACCTTCTCACCATCCTTCATGCTCAGAAGTTCAAATTCCCTTCTCAGAGCTTGTAGTTGAGCCCGTCTCACCTTGGTTGACCCCTGATACTTCTGACTCATTGAGTCCCAAATTGCTTTGGATGTGCTTTTGTCCAGGATTGTCTCCATGATCTCACGGTCTATTGCCTGGAACAAAAATTTTTTTATCCTCAAATCCTTCAGCTTGGCTTCATCCACAACCTTTCGTTGCCCCTCACTTGCAGCAGCTAGTCCTCGTGGTGTCACCGTTGGAATGCCTTCTTCAACCAGAGTCCACAACTCTTTACTTCTCAGAAAATTTTCCATCAACATTGACCAGTGGTCATAGTACCCGTCGAATCTTGGGATGGCTGCCTGCACAAATTTGTCTGAGGAAGACATCTTCTTCAACCAAGAAATACTGATTTCTCTCTCTCACCTCTCTTACCTCTCTTTCCCTCTGTGTTTCTCTCGCTCGCTTCTCTCTCTCACTGTGTTTCTCTCACTCTCCTCACTCTTGCTCTCTGTGTTTCTCTCACTCACCACAGATTTCAGCTCCTCGATCTATGGTGGTTGTAGATCGTGGATCTGTTCTTTCCTCAAGAATTTCTTCTTCACTCTTCTACGGTCTGGACTTCAATTTCTTCCTTCAATCACTGATTCCGAAGCTCGAGATAATCGATTATCGATCAAAGAACCACTAAGATCGATCTTAGTCTCGGCAGAGAGTTTTCTCTCTTTCTCTCTCTGCTTTTCTTTTTTCTCGAAGCTTCTCTCTCTTTCTCTAAGTCAGTCCCCGTTCACACGCTCTGATACCATTTGTCAGTCCTTGAGTTTTATTCAAAGTGTCAAATGAATCCCCACACCTTTTGGCATGTGTATTATGCCCTTTATATACATGAACAATTCAATGTGTTAGAAATCAGTTAATTATCTACTTAACTGATTTCTAACTAATAGCAACAGAAACCAACAAACTAATTACAACTGACAAACTAACTTGTAACTGACTAGTTTATCTCAACAATGACAACTAAAAAAGAAAGACCCTACTTATTATGACATTCATCAAAACTAAAATAGACTAATAATGCCTAAAATATATGTTAGAATAAATTCGATAGACCTCATTTTATAAGAAATGGAATACAAAACTAATTGGGCATGAGTTTATGGTAGTATAAAAGTTAAGTAATGAAAACCTAGTGGTTGATACCTTATTTAGAAAACACGAAGGAAAATTAAAGAAGAGTTTTAGGCTATTACAATACTTTTAGTAACGTAAATATATGAACTTAAGATTAATTATGACAATAATCCAAATGTACAAAAAAATCCTCCAATAAATGGAAGATAATACTCTAAATTCTATAAGATTTAATTAATAAAAGGATTATTTTTATATAAGAAAAGAATTTATATCAGTATTACATGTCCCCTCAAACTAGGTCTCTTGCAATTCATATATGATAATCCAATAATAGGTCATTCAAGTTATCAGAAAAACATAAGGCGATTAAAAAAGGAATTTATTGGATGAGAATGAAATTTAAGGTAACAGACTATAATAGACAAAATAAAATTTGCCAGCAAGTTAAGGTAGAAAACATTAAGCCTTTAAGGTCTTACAACCTTTACTAATACCAGAAAGTCATAGTTCTCTATCTTTATACATTTTATTAAGGGATTTTTCTTTTGTAACTGATATGCAATGATCTTAGTGGTAGTAAACAAACTTTTTAGGTATACCTATTTTCATGACATTTATGTATCCCTTTATATCATTAAGGGTGTCCTAGATTTTCATGTAAAATATTATAAGACTATAGGTTACCTTAAAGTATTGTGATTTAGAAGGATTTATTTTCACATGTGAATTCGAGTAAGATATAATTTGTTTTTAAGTGATTAATTAAATCTATCAACAAAATATGACACGTAGATTATTGATCAAATCAAAGCTATTAACAAGACATTATAAAAATTTATATATTATTTTACAGATGATAACATTATGGACTAGTGTAAGTGGCTGGGTACGTCAAAAAAATAATGGTATAATACCAACTACAATACATATATAAAGATAACTCCATTTGATGCTATTTATGGCCACACCCCACATAGTCTAATTAACCATGATAAAAATATTCATATAAAATTAAATAGTGTAGGCCCATGCCAAAGACAAAATATAATTATTACAAAACATCAAGGCTAGTCTACATAAGGGACAATATAGACAAAAAGCTTAAATAGAAAGAAAAAAAAAAAGAGTTCCAGATACAAGAAAAAAAAGTGGTGTACATTAAGCTCTAACCACACCGACAATTGGTCCTTTAAAAATTTTAAATTATTTATTTTTTTGAAATCCCTAAATCAACTTAATAAATTTGTAACCTGAGTGACCAAAAAAACTTTGAGAATGAGTTTGTTAGGAATTAACCTTTATATTTTTTTAGTTTTTGTATTCTATAAGGTAATATTATTTTAATCACTCGAGTTGCGAGTTTGATATATTTACATAAGTTTACTTAAATTATTTTTTTAACCCATTTTTTAAATTGATATATTTTTACTCCTCAATATTTAATTTATTAGAATTTAGTTTCATTATTTATTTTAATTTATAACAATCTCTTAACTCAAGTCACATGTTTTATAAGTTAACAAAGAATTAATAATAATCCATTTAATATATCACCATCTAAATTTATTATCTCGCATTTTTTATAATTTTATTTAAAAAAAAATATTATTTAGGTTTCAAGTTTAATGATGACAGAATAAAAAAAATTAACCATTAAAAAACATGATTTATGATTAGCCAATGAATGTCTCTGTGGTCTTGAGATTTTTTTCCAAGACTGTTTCACTTGTGCAGTGGATTATCCCATTTCCATGGTACTATTAGTTTTGAAAAAAATTGAATCTTTTTTTAAAAAATTAATTGTTTTTAATGTTTTTAAATTATATTAATATGATGATATCAAAAACAAATATTTTAATATATTTATAAACAAAAAAATATTTTAGAAAACAACCCAACTTAATTTCAGTTCAATTGTGTTCTTTTCCTTTTTGGTTATTGTCTAAGATATATTTGTTTTTTTTTAAAAAGAAAACTATAGAGATTTCCTTTTTAAGACAAGTTGGGAAGTAAAGCAGTCAACTAAAATACAAGTGATTCGAATTTGTAAATCCAATATCTAAACTAATGGCTGTCAGCTTCTCTCCAATTTTACACTTACCACACTCATTACCATCTCTCCTTGCCCTCAAATCCTCAAGAACAAAAATCTCAGCCACTGGATCACTCTCCTCCTCATCTTCATCTGCATCCCAGATGGATCTCCACAACCAAGGACGTCAAAAGTTCATAGAATTCCCATTTGTCTCTGCCCCAAACAGGGATCTCATGGTTAATCTTGTATCAACGGTGGAGGATCGGCTTGGTTCACACCTCCTCCCTTGTACACTTCCCCTTGACGTACAACACTGCCAGAACGAAAGTGGGAGCGCCCAAGCTTCACTTCATATCAGATCCGGTCTTCAGTCTTCCCAGGTAATTTCCTCCATCTCACTTGTTGCAGCAAAGTTTGAAACTTTGAATTGGTTCGTTTATTTATTTATTCTTTGCTCATGCGCCATTGATAATCCTAAAGTTCTAAGCCAGTGCGTGTTGCTATTACTAGTAGTCTTACTGATTAATATTTATCAACGCTTATTATTTAGAAGATAGATTATTGTTTTGGTAGCTGAAATCAAACTTAATTAATTAACCCATTTAGATATGCTTATTCTGGGTTTGCTTTGTAGATTGATTTCCATCTTACATTTTGATGGACCCTATATATTGTGCTTGGCTAATTTCTTGAAAATAGCAGTTTTGACATGCATCCCACAAGAACAATTTAGAATTGTGCTATTTCGCTCTTAATTGGGGACATTTTTACATTTAGTTGGATCACATAATAATATGTATGCCAATGCTTTGTATAGTTGGTATATTGCTTACTAGATTTTGGTTCAGTTTGCTGTTCTAGGACTTGGAATCACATGAAAAACTTGGGTTGATTCCATAACTGAGACATAATTTATTAGCAGCAGCAGCAGGTACTGAACCTTCTTACTTGTAAGAATTGAAGTCTTATGTAGAACTTGAATTTGCAGCCTTTTCATTTGTAGTCTTTCTTTGGTCATGGCATCATGCCCCTTGGAATCCTCTATTGTTAACAGCTTCATATGAAACAGGCTGCAAATCATAGTACTTACCTGAATTTGCACTGTTTCTGTCAATCCGATGATAGTTATTTTTGTTTCTCAACTTTTCAAAATTGTATTAAAATTTATAGAAAAAAATCTAATTGAAAGTTTGACATTTTCTAGGTCGATTTCATATTGGGAAGTTGGCTACACTGTAAACTACCTACCGGCGGAGCATTGAACATAACTAGCCTATCTACTTATCTGAACCCTTCAACAGATGCACCAAATTTCATGATTGAGCTAATCCAGAGTAGTCCAACATCACTAGTCTTGATTCTTGACTTGCCTCCACGGAAGGACCTCGCCCTTTCTCCAGACTATCTTCAAACTTTCTATGAGAACACACAGTTAGACACTCATAGGCAGATGCTTATGAAACTCCCCGAGGTTCAACCCTACGTCTCTTCATCCCTTTATCTTCGTTCTGTCCTCTCACCAACAGTCGTTTTGATTCAAATCGGAGCCGAAGAGGGTGGACCGGAACGAATGGAGGAGATAATAAAAAATCACTTGCATCCTACTGCCCAGGAAGTTTTAGGGATTTGGTTGGATCATTGCGCTTGTGGAGAACGATTGGTGGGAGAGGAGGAGAAGGCTTATATGATGAAGCGAGATAGGCTAATAAAGAAAAAAACTATTGAGATTGATCTTGGCACAAACTTTCCACGATTGTTTGGTCCAGAAGTCACCGATAGAGTATTAGGAGCCATACAAAAGGTTTATAGCATCTGACTTCTGAGGTTGATCCCGCTTGAATATGTATTAGCAATTTAGTATAGTTTTATCTCCATTTCACACACAGATACTTGGATGCAACTTGCAAAAATATATTTCTAATTGAAGTATACATTTGGTAGAGCAGAATGTTATGCAATAGGAAGAAGATGATGATTTTTTCTTCTTTTCTTTTACATTTTCTCAAATTTCATCCAAAATCATTTATTTAGTTTAGAATTTATTTTAAGAGTATTGATTTGAATTTCAAATTGAATATAATTGCTAAACAGTTATAAAAAAGTAAATTAGCAGGAGACTTCTAATTTGCTTATAATTTAGACTGGAGTTATAAACTAATTACAAGACTTATTTAGCTAAAAATAAAAGCTACTTTATCCCTACTTTACATAATTTTCATATCTAGAAATTAACAACTATATTTTAACATTAATATTTAGGAAATAGGATAAAGAACATGGTTTCAACTTTTAAAACCTTAATCATATCATTAATTTGAAACAAACACTGGTATATATTATTTGATTTCTTTATGTTCACACATGATATCATATACTTGTTTCCTATCCTTATTTTTCTTTTAAGAAAATTTATTCTAGTACTTTTTTTTCTTAAAAATAAAGAGAGTTAAAGAAAACATTAAGAATTCCATGTTTAGCATATTTCCATTATATATTATGTGAAGCAATTAGATTGAGAATTAGATTGAGAATTCATTTGTCATCTTTATAAAAGTATTAATAATCTGTTAATTATTATTAATTGTTAGCCAAATGAGGCAATTTGAAAGAAATGCAATATTACACATGGTTATTTAGATTGTAAAATTCAGAATATGTTTTATATTGAAAGAGCAATCATTCAACCATGAAGACTTAATAGAGAACAACTATGTCAAGAATCATTAACATAATGGCAAACAAATAATAACTCATGTTTAGTTGACTCAATTAAGCTTTTAAAAATTAATTTTAGTCATCTGAAATTTTAATTTTCTCAACTAAGTTCTATTTTTATGAGTAAGAGTTACTATGCACAATCAGTCTCCTTCAACTCTCACAAACCATTAAGTTTTTTATTCATCATAATACTAGATAGCGATTCCTAAACCCTTCAAATCATAATTTTTTTATTTATCCCAAAACATCTAAAACCCTCTTGATCTAGGAGAAAGATTTGTCACTCAACACCATGCATGCCACAATAGTATGCCAACTCCACTAGGAACTTCTTTGTTTGAACAAAGCTTTGTTGATTGTTTGTTTTTTGTGTTGTATTTCATATGTTAGGCTGGATGATTCAAATTTAGCATACATTTTTTTACACACTCTTTATTCACAATTACATCAAATATGAATTTATGCCTTTATGCATTTTAAATTTCAAAAGTATAAACCCAAATCGGTAGGTGGGGGACTATCAGTCTACTCATGACTTTTAGTCAAGACTTATATTTTTGAAACGCCCACCTATGATTCAAGTATTTACTTAGTAATGAAGGTCATATTTTTTCTCCAACCATTTTTTGTAAGCCCTTGTATTGCTTTCATGAGAGGTAATTATTAATATATCATAGACCCCTCTCAAGACCATGTAATAAGTTTACCCCTAATGTAATAACTATAACCTACCTTTAAGATGTTTGACTCCATAAGAACTTGCCGCTACGATGTTTGACTCCTTTACAGTTTATTTTGCATCTAAAAAAGTGTGATCAATAATTTTAAACCCTACAAGATTTTTTTTCCAAGCATTTTTTTTTGTTTAGGGTGAGGTCCCCTATTTATAGAGATTTGTGGGGGCTTTAAGGTCATTTTATAATACCACATGATATTATTTTATTAGTTAATTGTTATTTATGAAATCTTAAATTTATGATGAGATATCTTAAATACCTCATCCTATGTGTCAACCTTTCGTTGCCCAAAACATACATAAAGACTCATTTATTTGTTATGTTATTTATTTCAATTTCATCTCATTTTTATGTAAAAGTAAAATAAAAATGACACATGAAAAATCTTGATTGGTAGAAAACTTTTTTTTTTATGGTGTCACATTTTGCCAAATCTCTCACATCTTAGATATAAAGTTTGCTCTTTTTTGTCTAAAATAAGTGTCCATCTATGTTTGTTATATTGAATGTCATTCTAGATTATCATGATCATATATTTTTTAATAAATTGATGAAACAAAAACCATTAATGAAACGTGGGCACCTCAGCTAGTGTAATTACAATACTACAAAACATGACATATTTATTGGTTTTATATCTCCAATAAGAGAGCTAAAAGAAGAGTAAAAAAACTATTTTTTTAGTAGTTCGTCCCTGATTTTGTAGCTTAAATTATGATACAATTGATTTTTTTACAAAGAAAAATGAGTCATATATATCTATTAAAAGAGCCAAGACATTGATATAAATTACTAAAAAATTCATTATTCATCAAGTAAATTTTTCTATAGATTTTTAAAATAAAAAATGAATATTAAATATATTATAATAAACCATTCAAAAAATCATATCAATAATTTCTCTTCTAAATAGCTTTTGTCATTTGAGATGCTTTAAGTATATCATGTATTGTGGTGTATAATGTTTGATAAAAGTAATTTTCAATTAAAAATGTATTAAAATTATTTATAAAATTTTATGCATTTATTTTTTATATTAGAACATAAAAATTATTTAAAACATATAAAATATTAACTTATTATTTTTTTAAAAAAAAGCACATGAAAAACATAAATTACCACAACTTTGCAATAATTCTGATACGATAGACACTAAAATAATTATGAACTATTGTTAGTGAATAAAATCAACGAGGTTATATAGTATATATTTAAGTCTAAAATTCACAAAATAGTTTAAAGCAAGGTTGTTAATTTTTTTTTTACAAGACACAAAAAACATAATGTAAGATCAGATCGTAAAATCGCAAGTATTTTTTAACTATATATTGACAATTTTGGCCAATAAATTACATTACATTAAAATTTGATAAAGAGAATCGATAATATTATAATTAATTAGTGATTTAAATAAATAAAAAAGATAGACAATATAAATCAAGAAATCAATGACATGAAAAAAAAACTCAATATCAAAATTTCCAATATGGGAATGTTATTAAATGATAGTAAGTACACAAGAACTCCGCGACAACTTGGTTGTTCTTATCGTAACAAGACATAATGAACCTCTTTTAGGTTGCAAGCTAATGAGTCTATATTAATAATTAACTAACATAAGTATAATAATTAAAATAAACTATTAAAAAATCTTTAATGCACTAGAAAAAAATTATATTAGAAGTAGTTTTTTTAACATTAAATAAAGAAAATATGATAATAAAAAAAAGTCTTCATTCTAAAAAAATTTCATGTAGTCTAAATCTCTAATTTTCACAAATTATTGGTAGATTTTAATCATGATTTCAAACACATAGTTCTCTCTTTTTCTTATGAATAAATTACTGATTTTATCATATATATTTGAAAATATTAAGATTTCTAGTTTTCCTCCCATCTAGAATCGCTACAAAATTTTATTTGTAACTCCATATATGTCCAAAATAATACATGAATATCTGGTTTGAAATATTTGATAAGATTCATCTAGTAACTTTGACTCTATGAAATAATATACGTTTAAACTTTGTTTAATCTATTAATTTAATAAAATATATTTTCATGTATCTAATATTTCTCTATAAACTTTCAACTAGATCCAATATATAGTTTAAAAGATATGTTTGATCTCACAAAATCATCAACAAATATTATAAGGCCAAATTCAAAATAAAATTCAAAACTAACTTAGCTGTTCATATCACAAATTTAATAAACTTGTAAAATTAGACTGATTTTACTGATTTTACCAGAATCAAATCCAATTTTACTAATTTTTGAATTTAGTCAAATTTAACATGTGAATACATTTTGACTTGTAAAATTATAAAATTTTAAGAATAAACCGTGATTCTGATAAATTGTTTGAAAGTGAATCATCCATATTCAAGTCTAAAATAGTTGAAAATGACTCAGCTCCAATAATTGTGTTTTTCATGATCCAGCTCATAGTCTAAATTTAGAAGAAGAAAAAACTGTTAAGACCTGAGAAAATATCTTTCACAATAAATTATTATACTAAAAAAAAATTCACACTCAATATTCTTTAATTTATTAATGTTTACTTAACGAACATTGGATGAATATTTCATTAATTTTTTTAATAAAATTGCTCTGGAAAAAAACATGTATAATCATGAAATTTATTTTCTTATTCATGAAGTTAAATTTTAAAAATCAGGTAAAATACTGATAAATATTTATTTTACTTTTTTATCGTCAGTCAAAATCATATGGGATGATAATTAAATAATTATTTATATCAAATATTTTATTCAGAAATAATTTAATATACTAAAATAAAGGAAAAGAAAAGGAAAACTCTAGCTAAGTCTCTTTCAATTCTCATATTCTATTTAAAGTCTTACATTTTTTATTGAATATTTTTAGTAAAAATGGTTTGTATATTATTTTCTTAAATGTAGAGAAATTAGTGTTCACTCCAAAGTTATTTTACATTGCAAGTAAGAGAGAGTGTGATGGGAAGGATGATCCTCCCGCTTTGCCCACATCCACATGTTAGTCTAAGCTCATATTCAACTTTACCATTGAAACAGATATCCATCAGAAAGATCAGAAACTCAGTGCGTGCCTTATCAATCACGCCATTTGAGATGGAACAGCCGATGAGAGGGCGGGCGTTAATGGAGTTTCCTCATCTCTTGGCTCCTCACAAGGATTTAATGGTGGGTCTAATCTCAGCCTTGGATAAACGCCTTCATCGTCATCTCCTTCCTTCTTCAGCCACCGTCCCTCCCGAGGCTGAATACTATCAGAACCAGAGTGGTGCTTCTCAAGGTTCTCTCTGCATCAACCGCGGAGTCGATTCCTCTCCTGTAATCTCTCTCTCTCTCTCTCTCTCTCTCTCTCTCTCTCTCTCTCACGCACACACACAATCGCTAAATTATTTCATTTTCATGTGACCGGAATTTGAATTCCGATATATGGGTCTCTGATCTTGTGATTGACTTTGCTGGCAATCTATACATAAACTAAACTTGAGTCAACTGGAATCTGGCAAATCTGATATGACAAACTATAAAATTCAAGAATAGATAAAGAGTTCATTATCCCAATATATATATACACACACTTTATAAATAACAAAAATTCCTTTTTTAATTTCTTTAAAATATAGTTATTATGTATAAACTGTGTAAAAATCAACTTAAGTTTGGGACTTTGCTTTATAGTTAAAATTAAAGTTTAATTTATAATTATGACTATATAATATCACAATAATTAATGATTAATTTATCTTTTATGGAAACCAGATTGATTTCATATTGGCGAGTTGGCTGCGCCTGTCCTCACCTACCGGAGCTATGAACATCACTAACATTCAAGGCTATCTCAAATCCTCAACAGATGCGCCACATTTTCAATTCGAGCTGGTCCAGTGCAGCCCAACATACTTCATCTTCTTTCTTGACTTAATTCCTAGGAAAGACCTTGTCCTCAACCCAGATTACCTCAAAACATTTTATGAAGATTCTCAACTCGAAGCACTTAGGAAACAACTTGGCACACAAGTCCTTGAAGCCAAACCTTACTTCTCATCGTCCCTCTACTTTCGAAATGTTGTTTCTCCCACGGGGATCGTGGTTAGCATAACATGTGAGGACGGCGGGACGGCGGGGCGTGCTGAAGAGATTATTCGTGACAATATTGAGCCCATAGCTAACGAGGTTCTTGAGATTTGGATGGATAGTTGTGTTTGTAAAGGAGGAACGACTACTGCTGGGGAAAATGAGAGGGATCAACTGGAGAAAAGGGATCGAATGATAAAGAGTAGAGCAATTGAGATGGATTTGAGCTCAAGCATGCCTATTCAATTTGGACAAGAAGTGGCAGATAGAGTCTTGGGAATTATAAGAGGTGTTTTTAGGTTATGATCATGTTTTCTTTAATCCTTCTTATTGACCCATTTTAGTGAAAATTGGTGTTTGTGCACATCAATCAAGAAGTCTTTATATTGTATTCAAAGTGGGATTTATATTTCTGTAAACAAGGTTATTGCATGGAAACAAAAAGGTAGGTTTCTTTATTTTATTTTGAACTTGTTTGGTATTTGGGTAGAGGTTATTGCTCATCTTTGATTTGGTGATCTAGTCTCAATTTATAGATAGATTATATGGAATTTGCCTCAAATATCCTTTTTTTAAGGATATTTTAAAAACATTGATATAAAAATTATTTAAAATATCCATAGTTAAAAGGATATTAAGGTAAGAATCATGAAATTTATTTGAACTTGAAATTTTAATTTAATTTGGATCTAAACCCAATAAATTTAATAAATGTGGTAATAAAGATATTTGGGTTATAGATGGGACTTATTAAAAATTTAATATTTACAAATATCCCCTTCAAATAATTTGCTTTTGTAATTTTGATACACCAAATAAATTTATCTCTTATGACTTGAAATTGTAATCGAATAAAAAATATATCTTGTTCATATAAAATTTCCAAAGAGAAGTTTATCTACCATTACAACAAGAAGACTTTTTTATTTATTTATTTACACCGCGTCAATTTCTATAAATAATGTTAAAAAAACATCTTCTTTTATTAATTAGAAGAGATCGAGCCATTAACGTCATAACTTTGATTAGATATAAATCAGAAACTATTTGTTTTATGAATACTTGACTCATTGAAAATTTTAAATGTATTGCACTAATTAGTTTACTCTTGAGAACTTCTTTAAGTTTTTTAAGTGGATTGGGCTAGACTTTGGCTCTCTTTTCATTTATTAGACCTTAGACTAAGTTTTTAGGCTGATATAAGAGGCTTAAAGGGAAAACATAATATAAGGGTGAGTGATCATATTTTTATGTAAGCATTTTCTTTTGAATAGTTGAAGAAATTGATGATTGGTGATAAAAACCCTAACATTTGCAAAACAATCCTTTTTAGTAGGATTTAAAAGCTCTTCAATATAAAGTCAGCAATTTTTAATAAGAGATTACAACAAATAAGAGTGTAAGCCTTAAGATTCTTTAGAACGAGAATGTTTGATTTTTTAATTATGTATGATAAATGCTTTTTAAAATAAGAGTATGAATAAAGAATAATTTTTTTTTTATCTAGATGGTTCAAAGGATATATAAAGTCTATGAACTATGTCATGTTGCTTGAATTGAGGGGTTGAAGTGTTATTTTCAACCAGTAGCATTAATGAAAAATAAATATTTCTTACATAAAATTAATGAGGGATAAATACCTCTTACCCAAAATTAATATGGAAATATTGTAAGCTTTTTTAGAGACTTTTATGCAGCTAGAAATTTAAGGAGATGATCATTCTTGACTTTAAATATTTTATGTTAAAACACATAAAAATAAACAAATAAATCCTCGGGGCCTAAAAAGACTATCAACTTTATATGTATTTGGTTTGTAATGATTTCAAACCTAAAGTGATGGGTATGGCACCTTGTCAAACTTATATGCATTTAGGCTTAGTAAATAGTTAAACCCAAAGATGTTGAGTTTGAAATCTTTATAAACTCACATGTATTTAGGCTCAGCATATAGCTAAATCTAAAGATATTCAGATCTGACACCTTGTCAAATCCACTACATTTGGGCTCAATGCATAGCTAAACCCAAGAATAATTGAGTTTGACACCATGTCAAACCTAAACATAAGAGGTGACACTTTTGAAGGGACCAGTTAGAGACAAACTTTATCCAATATAAGTTCATGCACTCTCTTATTCTCTTCGTAAATTCTCCTGGAATAACACAATATTTGTTGCTCATATTGTTAAGGTTGCCTTTAGTTCAACCTGGCACTGTCAGCTTTGCCATCCCTGCTCTAAAGTGTTGCAGAAGTTAGTTTCTGATAAATTAATTTGTACTTTATATAAATTTTCAACTATGATGTTCTGTGAGGCTTGTCAAGCTGGGAAAAGCAAATGCTTGCCCTTTTATTTATCCAATAGACTTTTTACTCATGTTTTGGAATTGTTTCATTGTGATATTTAGGGTTCCTCTCCTACTATTACTATTTCTTGTTATTAGTGTTATATTATTTTTGTTTATAATTATAGCAGAGACTGTTAATTTTATCCTATGAAACATTGATTTGATACCATAAAAGAATAGAAACAGTATCTAGAAAATGATAGCTCAGCTCAACCTCCTAGGATTGGAATTATGTTGTATTTATAGTCATGAGACAAGATAATCTATAACCGTTATATAATATCATATTATTTGCCTATTTTATAACCTAGATTTTAGCTAATAAGTAAAGTCAATTGCCTGGATTTTAGCTATATATATATCTTGAATCCTATCATTAAATAACATTAAAACACCTGCAGAACAGTGTTGAAGAAGCCAGGGATGGGGAGGAGAGGAGCACTGGCATGGATAGACCTCTTAATCATGACTACAGCAGTCCTTCCATTAATCCTTCCAGCCTGAAACAAACTCGAAAATAACCCTCAATCCACCACCCTACAGCAACACCACCTGGAAGCAAAAAGAACCGTGATCTCCATTAAAGCAATAAAACCATGAACCAGATGTACACGGACCGAGCAAAAACAAAACGAGACCTCCATATCTCAAGAACATGTCGGGACCTCACTCTTTTTGTCCGAAGCTCATCTACACTGTCGGTTCGATCCCTGAAGCGTACACTATTTTTTCCTCCATGCCGACCAAGCTGTTTTTTGTCTGATTCATGACATCTACAGTAGGAGACTTCTCTTGCCAAGAGCATCAGCAGAAGTTCCTCTAGCCCCCCTGCCAGCATAGCTCCTTCTCAGTACTGTCCCAGCCTCCACGGTTAAGTAGCTCCTTCTTGTCCAACCACAGACCGTTGTCCTCCAGCAGCAGTACAGCCTCTTCCAGTAGATTCTTCAATATTTTCATCTAATATTGGGTTGTAGACTTACAATAAGATATAAACTTGGAATTAATTCACTCCCCGCATGCAACACGAAGATGCTACAATAAAATGGAAGATTTTTTATGTGACGAACAACGTACCTATTAATACCGTTGGGTAAACGAGATCGAGGTGATTCTTCCGGTTGTGGTGGCGTTGTAAATGGTGGCCTGCGATGGACAAGGTAAGCATCGAAAGGTAGCCGGCCGGTGTCGCTGCAACAGCTGCCGCCTTCGCCAGAGGATCGAGGTGGTTGGGCTTCTGGCAAGGAGGGGAGGTTGCCGGTGATGATGAGGTGGAGCTAGATGGTCTATTATTGCTGCTGGAGCCGTTGACCGAGAGGGGGGGAGAGAGAGAGATGGCTGCTGGTTTTAGAGAGGGATAGGACCGGCTAAGAGAGGGAGAGCAGTTGCAGCGTTTGTATGATTTTGTTTCAGCAGATTTCTATTGAGGTCATCTTCCTCGTGCAATCTTTTCCGTATGAAACTTTCAAACTTTCATCTCTTCTGCTTAGGTTTTTTTTCTTGTTTGTTCATGAGTCTTTCTCCTCTGTTTCACAAATCTTCTCCTCTGTTTCACAAATCTTCTCCTCTGCCTCTCCCCTTTTCTCTCTCTTTTTATCTTTTCTCTCCCCCCTTTCATGTCTATGCAAACATGTATTTATAGCAGAAAAGGCAACCCTATTAGAGATATATCTTCAGTTTAAATTATCTCTTCAGTTTAAATTCAAATTCAAATATGTAATCCCGTATACATAGGACACTAGCTTTATCTTATCAATTGGGTTATTCAAACCAATCTGTAATTCTGTATTTAAAGACCATTTAGAGATGAATGAAATACACAATTGAACATCAAAACTCTATTATGGTATCAGAGCTATCACGATCTACATAAAGCCAAAACCTTCAATTTTTTTTTCTGCTAAGTCAACCATTCACCATGGCAACAAACACAACTCCAGGCACCGAAAATACCACATCCCAGCAACTTATCACTATTAACATTTCTGCTCAAGCACCACTCAAACTTACCTCTACCAATTACCTATCATGGAAGCTGCAATTTCAAACTCTTTTTGTAGGCTATGACCTCCTTGGCTGCATCAATGGCACCACTCCCTGTCCACCTGCCACCATCACCCAATCAGAAACCACAATTCCCAACCCTGCTCATTCACTATGGACACGTCAAGATCAACTAATTCTCAATGCACTTATTGGCTCCATGACACCCCATCTCATTCCCTTCATTGCTCAAGCCGAAACATCCAAGCAAGCTTGGACCATTCTTGCCAATACATATGCCAAACCTTCCCGAGGCCGCATCAAACAACTCAAGCTTCAACTCAAAAACACAGCCAAAAACTCTCTTTGCATCTCTGAATTCATACAGCTAATCAAAACTTGAGCAGATGATCTCGCTCTCCTTGGTGCTCCACTTGATGAGGAAGATATAACAGATAAAATCCTCGATGGCCTTCCTGACGATTACAGTGAACTTGTTCGTGCTGTCCAAGCACGTGACACCTCCATTTCATTTGAGGAATTGCATGAGAAGCTACTGAACTTTGAAGTCCAGCTTCAAACCAACAATTCTGATCCACATTCCTTTCCAGCCACTGCTCATCTCTCATACCGCCAATGGCGTCCTCCCCAAAATCCCCCCTCCAATAACTGGCGACCCTCCTACCGCCCACCACCAATCAGACCCCATTCATCCCCTTCATTCCCAAACCACCGTCCACCACCAAGACCTTACCTGGGCCAATGCCAAATCTGCCGTGTTCAAGGGCATACTGCTAAACGTTGCCCATCTTTTCGTCTCATTCCCATTCACAATGGTAATCCTTTCAACACATCTCCCTATCCACCCTCACAACCTCAAGCCAATATGGCAACTACTGGCAACCAATAGTCTTGGCTACTTGACACTGGCGCTTCTCACCATGTCACAGCTGACTTGGACAACCTTTCTCTCCATTCTCCATACAATGGAAATGATGATCTCATGATTGGCGATGGCTCAACCCTTCCAGTAACACATACTGGTTCCACTTCACTTCCCTCTCCTAATCATATTTTTCAATTAGACAAAGTGTTGTGTGTCCCATCCATTCACAAAAATCTCATCTCAATATCTAAGTTTTGCAAAACTAATTATGTATCAATTGAGTTCTTACATAATCTGTTTTTTGTGAAGAGTCTTCGAACGGGAGAGATATTGCTGAGGGGTCACGCACATAATGGCATCTATGAATGGCCACTTCACTCCCCAATACTGGCCTTTTCCTCCATCAAAACCTTTTCCCTTCAATGGCATCACAGACTCGGGCATCCTGCTCCTTCAATCCTTCAGCAAATTGTGACTCGCAATAATCTAGGATCATCTCCTTCCATGTCAAAAATTCAGTTCTGTAATGCCTGTTTATGCAATAAAAGTCACAAGCTTTCCTTTTCCACATCTACTATTAAATCCATTCATCCCCTTCAATTCATATTTTCGGATGTCTGGACCTCACCCATAATTTCCACCACAGGTCACAAATACTACGTCATATTTATTGATCACTTCACTAGATATGTGTGGTTTTACCCTCTCCACCGAAAATCTGATGTCAAGTCTGTGTTCCTCAAATTCAAAGCCCTTACTGAAAACCACTTCCAAACCAGAATCAAAAACCTATACTCAGATAACGGCGGAGAGTACATTGCTCTCGCCAACATTCTCTCCGATTCTGGCATTGCCCACCTAACAACCCCACCACATACGCCTGAGCACAATGGCATTTCTGAGAGAAAACACCTGCATATTGTTGAGACAGGCATGGCGTTACTTACCCATGCTTCAATACCATCACAGTTCTGGCCTCAAGCCTTTTCCACTGCTGTGTACCTCATCAACCGCATGCCATCACCCATTTTGAACCTTCAATCCCTATTCCAGAAGATATTCCAAAGAGAACCCAATTACTCTAAATTGAAATTTTTTGGATGCCTCTGCTATCCTTGGCTGAGACCTTACACTGCCCATAAACTCGAATCAAACTCACACCCCTGTGTGTTTTTTGGCTATTCACTCAGCCAGAGTGCCTATAACTGCTATGATCCCCACTCTCGAAAATTCCATGTCTCACGCCATGTGCGATTTGTGGAAACCGAGTTCCCGTTTAAATCCCTGACTGACCAGACGACAAGTCCTCCGAGTCCTTCAGCTGTCATTGAACCGTGGGTTCCACCAGTCCTATGTGTCAATTCTTCCACCACAAATCCAACTCCACATGTTCTTCGTGACGTGGCACCCACTGTTCCACTCATCACATTAACACCAGAATCTACTCATACACCAAACTCTTCCATGCCGTCTGTCACCCTCTCCAACAGCTCAGATCACTTACCTTCCCCACTGGTTAATCCATCACCACATTTATCTACCACTCAGCCTCACTCCAACAGTGTTGTCTCCACTCATCCTATGACAACAAGAGCCAAAAATAACATTCGTAAACCCATCCAAAAGTTGAGTCTGCACACTCAGCTTCTTCAAACCAGTGATATCAAACCCACTTAAGTTACAGAGGCACTCAAAGACACTCGTTGGCGTCAAGCAATGTCTGATGAATGTGATGCGTTAGTTCGCAATGGAACCTGGCAGTTAGTCCCACCTTCTGATCAACACAATGTTGTAGGTTGCAAGTGGATATATCGGATTAAAAGAAATTCGGATGGCACAGTTCAAAGGTTCAAAGCTCGTCTTGTAGCGAAGGGGTTTCATCAACGCCTAGGTGTTGATTACCTGGACACATTCAGTCCAGTAATCAAACCCACCACAATTCGGGTTGTGCTGAGTATAACTATTTCTAAAAACTAGCCACTGCAACAGCTAGACGTCAACAACGCATTCCTTCAAGGACGCCTAACTGAAACTGTATTTATGCAGCAGCCACCGGGGTTTGTAGACAAGGATCACCCGTCACATGTGTGTCAACTGCAAAAAGCTATCTACGGTTTGAAGCAAGCTCCTCGAGCCTGGTATCAAGAACTTAGAAATTTTCTTGAGCAGAGTGGGTTCAAGAATTCACATGCAGACACATCCCTGTTTGTTCTTCGTGACCGTGCTCACGTTATTTACATATTGGTGTACGTTGATGATCTAATCATCACGGGAAGTAATGCTACACTAATCCGTTCATTTGTTGATAAACTTGCCTCCAGGTTCTCGCTCAAAGACCTCGGCCAATTGTCATACTTTCTGGGGGTGGAAGTAATTCCAAACAAACAAGGCATTTTGCTGTCGCAAAGGAGATACATCATGGACCTACTACAGAAAACCAAAATGAATGAAGCAAAACCTGTGCTCACACCACTCCCCACTTCACCAATTCTGCAATCAAAGTCTGGGTCTCCATTGAATGATCCTACTGAATATCGCAAAGTTGTTGGAAGTCTTCAATATCTACTGCTCACAAGGCCTGATATTGCGTTCACTGTAAATAAGCTATCTCAATACATGCATTCCCCAACTACTGAGCACTGGCTCTTTGTCAAGCGTCTGCTACGGTACCTTTGTGGCTCCATCAATGATGGTCTTCAACTTCATCGCCACTCCCCACTTCAAGTTCATGCCTTCTCCAATCAACAGCACGATGACTCACTTGTTCAACTACAGGCCTATTCCGATGCTGACTGGGGAGGTGACAGGGACGATTTTTCTTCCACAAGTGCATACATTGTATACCTTGGTCGCAATCCAGTTTCTTGGAGCTCAAAGAAACAACAGACAGTTGCTCGTTCGTCCACAGAAGCAGAATACCGAGCTGTTGCCAACACAGCTGCCGAGCTCAATTGGTTAAGTTATCTTCTTGCTGATCTTGGAGTCTCTCAATTAAATTGTCCAGTCATTTACTGTGATAATGTAGGAGCCACACAACTGTGTTCCAATCCAGTATTTCACTCACGCATGAAGCATGTGGCAATAGATTTTCACTTCATCAGAGATCAAGTTCAAAAAGGAAGCCTGCGAGTTGCTCATGTTTCATCTGCCGATCAACTAGCAGACGCACTCACCAAGCCTCTGCCACGCACAAGATTTCAACAACTACGGTCCAAGATTGGAGTTCTTCCCCGACCTCCATCTTGAGGGGGCATATTAGAGATATATCTTCAGTTAAAATTATCTCTTCAGTTTAAATTCAAATTCAAATATGTAATCCCGTATACATAGGACACTAGCTTTATCTTATCAATTGGGTTATTCAAACCAATCTGTAATTCTGTATTTAAAGACCAGTTAGAGATGAATGAAATACACAATTGAATATCAAAACTCTATTATGGTATCAGAGCTATCACGATCTACATAAAGCCAAAACCTTCAAAAAAATTTTTTTGCTAAGTCAACCATTCACCATGGCAACAAACACAACTCCAGGCACCGAAAATACCACATCCCAGCAACTTATCACTATTAACATCCCAGCAACCATCCCACGGTGTGCAGCGAAGGGCTGTTGCCTCTGCATATCCAGCAACGTGTATTTGCTCAAAGTGGCGTGTCTGCATTGGAAGTGATTGAACAATGCACGCTTGCAAGTTGGGAGAAGGCAAAAATGCAATTCGGTCCCTCATTTTATAATTGTTCTAATCGAACCCTCAATTGGCTTTAAACTTTCAATTTTGTGCAATTGCATCACTGTTAAAATTTCGAGAGTAACTTTAGCTTTGCGCGCTTTTTTTATTCTGGTCCTTAGTTTCTAATTTGCGCGATTTAACCACCAATTGACCATTAGACTCTCAATTCGTTCAATTTGGCCCTTGATTTCGCTTAATTGGCTTGGAAAAATTCAAATCGGTCTCCGAAAATTCCTATCTTATCAATTGAACCCGAATTAAGTTCAAGAACTTGATTTTTCATTGATTAAGCCCTTAATAAAATTAATTTGACCAATTTAAAGTATAATTAAGTCATTGCACTTAATTAAACCCTTCAATTGGACCTTAAATTAGTTCTCAAACATAATTACACTTTTAAATTGGTCAACGATTAAATCAAATTGGCCCATAAAAATATAATTATATCTTTCGACTTAATTTTTACGCAGATTTATCCGATAATAAATTGTTTAGCCTTGAATCTGCGCTTTCCTTCATTTCTGGGCACAAAAGAGGTACGATCGAGCTCTAAAAAATGTCCAAAATTTCCGCCTTGATTTTTCTGCCGACACCATCCCCTTTTATTTTATTTTTTCTTATTTTTGGATAGATTTGGGGAATAACCCAAAATTGGGTTATGACACTTATATCGGCATTTTATTATAAAAAATGTTATTTTTAATTGGTTGCGGTGTTTGTAGAGTTTTAAATAATGTTTAGTAAGATTTTTTTAGTTTTTTATATTATTTTAATGTGTTAATATTAAAAATATATTAAAATATATAATTAGCCTAACATATTTTCAACACCTAATGCATAATAAAATTAATATATATAAAAAAATTAAAGAATAAAGGCCAAAATTAACAACACAATATATGAGCAATTTCAATTGAATAACAATTGAAACAATTAAAACCTTAACACTAAAAAAATAACAGGAATGAAAAAAAATTAGAAGAATAAGTGGCAAAATGAAAAATAACAACTGACTTTTTTAATTAGGTGTTGTGTTTGTGGAGTTCTAAATAGAGTTTATAAAGATTTTTTTTTGTTTTTTATATTATTTTATTATATTAATATTAAACAAATATCAAAATATATAATTAGCCTAACATATTTTTCAGGAAAAAATACTATAAAAATAATCGCTATCATTATTTTCAAAACTTTATCCATAATAAAATTAATATATAAAAAAACTAAATAATTGAAAGAATTAAAAAATAAAATATAAGAATAAGGGTTAAAATGAATAATACAATATACACAATATACGATCAATTTTAATTGAATGACAAAATTGAAATATTTAAAACCTCAATACCGAAAAAATAACAGGAATGAAAAACAAAAAAAATCAAAAGAATAAGAATTGAAATGAAACATAATATTTTTGATTAATTTCAATTGAAGGACAAAATTGAAACAAACCAAACTTTTATAAAAAAAGAGCAATAAAAAGACGAATGAATGAAATGAAACCATCATAAACAAAGAGTATCAACCTGCATTTTCCAATTGCAGTAGAGAGAAAATAGGGCAAACCATTAACCGACCATCGTCACTTGTTCGACCACCGTGAGACAACAAGCGTACCACCATGTAAAAGAGAAAATGGTGGTGCATCTGGTGATATACCAAATGGACATTTTTAACCACCGCACGTGTCATCTAAAATGCGTGTAAGGAAGGAAATTGTCGACATGTTCGGAACACGTGTCTGCAAAAAAAAAAAAAAAAAGCCTACAATTACCTAAACACTTCTGCAACCAATGCTTGATTTTTTTTTCTTTTCGGAGGGTATAAATGTAGTTTCATAGTTTAGAAATATTTGAAATATCAGAATCACCTCTACCGGCCACTCTTGATTTTTATCTTATTTGTGGATAATATGGTTAATTTACTGTTTACAATAGTGTAAAAAATCAAAAATACCCCTGAATCGTGAATTGTTTATTGTCTGTTGGCAATGGTAAAACCATAATTTTACTACGCAAAAACACTAGAAAAAGACATAAATACCCTCAAACAACTAATAAATATCAATCGGTCTCATAAAAAAGTTAAAAGTACTCCCAAGACCAAGAATTATTTTAACACATTGAGAGATAAAATAATAATTATATTATTACACCACACCGCAATTTGTGTTTACTGATATAGTACATATCCCACATATTATCTCTCCAGTCTAGATGTCAAGTGACTGCTGGTATTTTTAAATCGTGCTAAACATGCATAAGAAACACAGGCGCCGCTAGTGCCGCCCCAATCGACGTGTTGACTTTTGGTCCACCAAGGAATAGCGGCTTCACGCTTCGAGTTTTCAATATGTACGCTGTTCTCTCCAGCCGATTTTTTATGGGAAGTATATTCGGACCGGATAGTTTTAGATAGTACACGTGTCGTGTGGTACTTGTTCGGTGAGAGGAAGGATGTTTAGCAAATAGCAACAAATATAGGGAGCAGAAAGAAAAACAAAGTTAAAGTGTTTTTGCGGCTCAATAACGGCGACTCAATCTTTAATTTCGCTTTTTGGTCGGAAAAATAACTGCAGTGCTGCACTGATTGGGGCACCACACTTTCAAGTTTCAACAGCACTTACGGCTCGTTCACACACTGATTATATGTCAACTAGCCAATAACATGTCTGTGTCTAGAATTATATTTTTTTTAACATTAAAAATATTAATTATATAAAAAAAATTATTATAATATAAATTTTGGTAAAATAATAAATTTATGCAGAATTCTTATGAAATGCAAGTTTTTTTTATAAAATATATGAATTTTAAATCGATATAAATTTATCTGTTTAGTAGGTTTCAACAAAATCACTAATATAAAATTCTCATAATCATTAAAAAAGCAAGAAGATTCGGATACCTGAATTATCAAATTCATTGTATTAGGATTAGTTCATTTTATAATTCAATTTAAATTAAACACAACAAAACTGTGAAAACACCTGCAATAATCAAATAACAAAAATAAGTAGTTAATTTTCCATCTACAAAAATAAAAAGAAAAACATCATTGAAAATTCATCCCTGCGTTACCATCATTATTATTACCTAAAGAGCTAAAACAGCTCGGAAATGCACTGTTCATGCAGACTGAAAACACTGTGTACTGGACATTTGTCTCCCTGCTTCGCGCGAGTTTGTGCTCCTTTTTTTTTTTTTTTTTACAAAGGGCTTATTTTTCTATTTTGTATGGTGGAAATAGACAGATGAGTGGCTGTGGCCGAGAGGTTCGCTGCGCGCTGGAAAATGCAGCGCGCAGGGGTTCGAATCCCTCGGCCAACAAATGAGATAATGGTCCCGTGTTTTTGTTATTTGGATTTTGGAAAGCAACTGTCTGCAAAAGTTGCTTTCCTTTTTTTTATTATTATTATTTGTTTTTAAACTGCCGTTTTTTTCTTTCAAGTTGCTTTTTTTTATTATTATTATTCTTATTATTGTCTGCAAAAAAAATTTTGTTAAAAAAAAAGGGGTTGTTTTTTTTTTATATTAACTAATAAGATTTGAATGGGTTAATTGAATCATACAAAATTTAGTTAAATCAATTAATTATTTTTTTTATTCTTAAAATTCAATCCCCATTAGACTTAAATTCACAATTTGTTCTGATCATAATAACAATGGCTGAAATAGGAAGAATTTTAAGAGAAGAAATATATAAAAGGCATGGGATCTAATAATTAAAGGCAACCTAGCTTATAGCTAAAACCTCACGCGTCTTGGCAGAACCTAGCTTAATAATTCACAATCTGTCCCATGGTTATTGGTTCCGTTCCGTTCCGGCCGGAACGGCCGGAACGCCCCGTTCCAGAAGCAAATCCGGAACAAAACGGCGACGTTTTTGTTCCGGTAAAAATTCCGGTCAGTACCGATCATTCCGGCCAAATTCTGGCCGGAACGCCCCGGTACCGTACCGGGCGTTCCGTTCCGGTACGGATCAAAACGACGTCGTTTTCATAAGTAGGAAACGACGTCGTTTAGCCATTAATTCCCTTTCTTCTTCCCGCTCCCACTCTCCCAGACCAGACGACCGATTTCCCCCAATTTCCCCCAATCTACTCCCGAGTTCTCTTCTCTCAAATTAATCCAGAAATCCCTTGTTTTCGATTCATAATCCAGAAATCCCTCACTTGAAAAGCTCAATTTGTAATCCTCAACCCCTAAATCAGCTCAATTTCGGAAACCCTAAATCAAAAATCAAAATCACGGCGGCATAATTTCTTCCACACGGCGGCGCAATTTCTTCCACACGGCGGCACAAAATCTTCAGTAGTTCTTCTTCCCCATATCTCCAGTTAAAGGTACACATTTGAGGAACCAAATCCTTTAATTTATTGAAAAATTGAAACTGTCGAAAATGCATGATTTTAGTTTTTGCTGTCGTATGAGCTGAGATTCGCATCCATGGAACAAGCATAAACCAGCTTCTTGTCATTCCTTTTGACCTAAGAGTGGACTAATTTTGGTATAAAGACATGATTTTCATTGATCCTTTTGAGAGTCATATCTGGAACTTAAAACTCTGGCGTGAGTTGGTTGCTTAACTGACTCATCAATTCTGTTAAGTTATTGGAATATTTGAAGCTTAGCTTGAATGGGATCCCAAATGCATGGAAGTACTTGTTGATGATGTTTTGCCGAATTGTTTTGAATCTGCTGAGCACAAACATTTGTCAATTTGTCAATTCTGATGTTATGCTTTCAATTAGTTAATCTAAATCATATGGGATGCATGTTTGTTGCTCAATCATATGTTTAGTCAATTTGTCAATTTGTCAATTCTGATTTTATGTCAATTCTGATTTTATGCTTTCAATTAGCAAATGGGTCCGAAAACAGATACTATACATCTCGGCCCCTGTATGCGATTTCATAGGACCCTTAAGATAGACATCCCTTTTATTATTTGAATCATAATGCTTTTCAGTTGAAACTTGACTGGAAATCCGATGTCCAGGGAATCTTCATATCCTTCGATTTCATTTTCAGATTTGATGTTTGAATGTGTGCCAAGAGCCATCTTCAGAGTTTCTTTGTTAGTTGGGAACTCATAAATACACATAGATGGGATGCATGTTTGTTGCTCAATCATATGTTTAGTCCAATAGGAGCAATATAGCTCGAAACCTTGCCTGGTTTTCATGCAATTCCTTTCGTATAGTTCAATGCCTGCTGATATGCTTGCTGGTTGAGTATAGAGTTAGAGTAAATTATTCTTTGGTCCTTGTGTTTTGAACAAGATTATAACTTAAATCCAATTTGGTATGAATTTCAAATCGTGGAGTAAAGAATGATACATGCCTAACTTGTGTTATCTTTCTTACAACAGATTAAATTACATGGCTGAAAACTCATCTAGTGGTGGGACTTCCATGTATTCAGCTCCAGCAAGATCAGATGATCCAGCATGGGCTCATGGACAGGTGGTTCCTGGTGTAAAGAATGCAAGTATATGCATTTATTGTAATAAACACATCAATGGTGGTGGTGTTACTCGGTTGAAGTGCCACCTTGCTGGTATTAAAGGTCAAGTTGAAGCTTGTAAAAAGGTCCCTCCGGAGGTTAAGTGGCAAATGAAACAACTGGTAGATGAAATGACAATGGAGAAAGAGAGAAGAAAAAGAATTAGAACCGATATTGGAAATTCTCAATCAGGTTCCAATGATGAAGAAATAGAAGAGGGTGATGCTGCAAATCCTCGTTCGGGTGATACACGTTCACAAACAAGTAGAAGAATGACAGTGCAAGGAACAAGTACATCTGGAAGAAGGATTCCTTTATTTCCTCCACGAACTACCCCGGGTTCCCAGCCTAGTATTAGAAGTGCAATGGCTACTAAAGAGATGGAACACAAAGCAAGAAAAGCCGTAGCAACATGGTGGTATGATGCTAATATACCGTTTAACAGTGCTAATTCGTATTATTATCAGCCAATGCTAGATGCCGTAACATCCATAGGACCTGGGTTTAAAGGCCCATCATATCATGATTTAAGAGGACCACTTTTGAAAGATGTAGTTCATGATGTCCATGAATACATTTTTAGTATCAAGGCTGAATGGAGAGTTTATGGATGTTCAATTATGGCTGACGGGTGGTCAAATAGGAGGAATGCACCAATTGTGAATTTCCTTGCCTATTCTCCGAGAGGCACCGTATTCTTGAAGTCTGTTGACACTTCAGGACTTCGAAAAGATAAAGAGACATTGCTGGAGATGTTTGATGAAGTTGTCAAAGAAGTTGGACAGGAGAATATTGTCCAATTTGTTAGTGATAATGAGGCTGCATTTAAGGCTGCTGGGAAAGCTTTGCAGCAAAGGTATGGCACCTTTTTTTGGTCTCCTTGTGCTGCCCATTGCATTGATTTAATGCTAGAAAATATTTGTGATCCGAGATATTTTCCAATGATTGATGAAACCATTAAAAAGGCAAGAAATATAACCAAGTTTATATATAATCATGCATGGGTTCTAGCCTTGATGAGGAAAGAATTCACAAATGGACATGATTTATGTCGTCCTGGCATAACAAGGTTTGCAACCCATTTCTTAAGCCTCCAATGTTTACTGAAGTTTAAGAAGGAGCTTCGACAGATGTTTACTTGCACAAAATGGGTTGAATCAAGTCATGGCAAAAGTCGGGTTGGAAAGGAAATTGCTGCTATAATTTTACAAGATAACGACTTTTGGCCGAGATGTGCACATATTGTCAACGTCAGCGAGCCTTTAGTACGAGTTCTAAGGTTAGCAGACAGTGAAGAAAAACCATCAATGGGCTATTTATATGAGGCAATGGATAAAGCAAAAGAAGCCATCAAAATAAGGTTGAAAAATAGAATGTCTCAATATGGACCATATATTCGGGTAATTGATGCTAGATGGGATAAGCAACTTCATAGTCCATTACATGCAGCAGGATGTTTTCTTAATCCTGGAATATATTTTAGGCCTTCTTTTCAAAACAAAGGGAGGTAACTCGAGGTTTGCTTACCACAATTATGAGATTGGTTCCTGATTGTGATACTCAAGATAACATCAGTGCCCAAATTGAGGAGTATAAGAAAGCAACTGGTCTTTTTGGTATAACCATAGCTATTCGTCAAAGAGAAAAGTTAAATCCAGGTAATAACTTTTATTTTTAACAATATAATGTCTTTTTTTTTTATCTATAATATTTGATTTATTCAAAATTTGTTATCTAGTTTCATGGTGGGAGCAATTCGGCATTGATACTCCAGAACTTCAAAAGTTTGCAATTCGAGTTCTTAGTCAATGCTGTAGTGCAACTGGGTGCGAAAGAAATTGGAGTGTATTTGAATTCATCCATTCAAAAAACCGAAATAGGCTTGAGCACAAGAGATTAAATGATTTAGTATTTGTTCGCTATAATCTAAAGATTAAACAGAGGTAAGTAAAATATCAATATTATTATATTAGTAATTATTTTCTATTACATTGCTATTAATTTTTTAATTTCTTTCGTGTTTATTCTTTGTAGGAATATGAGCAGAACAAGAGATGCTTTAGATCCCATTAGCCTTGACAACATTGATCTATTGAATGAATGGATTTGTGAAGAACCTGGTCTTCTTGATGGAGATGACATAAGTTGGGAGAGTATCGAAGCACCTTTCGCTACTTTAAATTTAGATGATGAAGAGACATGTGTAAATGAGGAGAATGAGCTTGGTGGAGATGACCAGCTATTGGAATGTCTTGTTGACGACTTTCCTTATGTTCCACAGCGAGATCAAGATCCTTACTTTTATATTAATGATGTAGAGGATGTTTGATGTATTTTTCTTTTATTTTAGAACATTTTACTTTCATAATATTTTGGAATTTGAAAGATGTTTCTAATTTTGAGATTATGTTTGTATTGTATAATTTAAATTTCATTTATCTTGAATTTAAATTATACTTGTTAAATTAATATTTTATTTTTTTCATATATATAATTAAATAAATATGAACAGTAACCGGTACCCGGAACGGTACCGAAACCAGAACGTTCCGTTTCAAACAAAAAACCGGAACGGTACCCGAAACGGTATTGACAGCTTTAATCTGTCCTCTCAGTTCACAGAGGTCACGCTCCGTCAATTGCAGTTCTGAAGAAAAATAGCCTTAATTGCTTTTCAGGGTTAACGCTGCGTTGGTTAAACGTTGCGTGGATTACACTTGAGAACAAAAAACCAAATTAACGCTGCGTGGCTTCGAATTTTGGACATTGCGCTGCCTTATCAAATATCATATTTTGACGCGAACGTGGTGCATGCACTGCTATTTGTGGAAATTCAAAATCTTGAACAGAGGTCACGCTGCGTCGAATGCAGTTCAAAAGAGAAACAGCGTGAATTGTTTTTCAGGGTTTACGCTGCATTAATTAAACGTTGCGTGAATTGTACTTTATTACAAAGAAATTACAAAGAAAATGTAAAGATACCGTTCATCCACAGCCATTTGAACTGTGGATTGTAATAGTAATAGCAATTAATTTTGGCTCTTCTTTCCAGTTTTGGCTGGACTTGAAATGGCGGCAACAATTAATTTGGTTCAATTTTCAGTGCAATCACTTAATTTGCACTCTTTTCCTGCTTGACCTGTGAGCTATAAAAGTGATTGGGGCAACAATTAATTTGTCGCTCTTCTTCCCGTGTCTGACTCACCTTTCAGGGGCAGCAAAATTCATCTGCACTATTTTCTTGCTTTTCGCTCGATTAGATCTTTGCATTGATTTTTTAATTTCGAAACAAAATCTTAGATCTGACTTACATCATAACATCTACTACCCAAAAAAAATTAAAAGGATCAGGGTTTAAAACGGTGTTTATTTTTTCTATGAACATGATTTGTTATAAAAATAGAATGAGGACTTTTAGAATATAAAATCAAGTTACTGTATATTAGCATCTGGGTATGTCTATGATGCTTTAATACTTGATTGGTGTCAATATTTTTAATTTTTTTTTATTAATTTATATATATATTATTTATACAAAAAGCTAAATTGTATCAGTGCATTTCACTTCCCATTTGTGCTATGCGACTGTTCATGTTAATTAATCTCTATTCCATCTGCACATCCCCTCTCCCCTTCTATAAATATCAACCGTGAAGCACCACAATTTCAACTAGAAAATCAAAGCTCTCTCAACGAAAAAAAATCTCACTGGACACCTCTTCCTAGATTCTATGTCCTGCAAAGCTTTCAAGTTCTTTGGCAGCTGTACTCTTTCTCACCAGCCATCTCTTGATTCTTGAAAGCTTCATTGCCATGGCTGGCCTTCAATACAACTTCCCTACAGATTTCTGCTACCCTCGCCACAAACTATAAAAGTAGACACCGCCATCACCACATAGAAAGCTCTGCTCTTCCTTTGCAGATTCAAAAGCGAGAAGTCACGATAACTGATGATGACAATCGATACTCCCATGAGCAAGCACACAGCATGATCAAGCAAGCTTTTTAGAGAAATCTCTCCAAACCCATGTTTTTCTTTGCTGTGTAAAGATTTAGGTTCTCTCCATGTATAATTGATGAAAGGAACATGCATCTTTTTTCTTGGCTTAAGCTCTCTGCAAATGACAGATTTAGGTTCTCTCCATGTATAATTGATGAAAGGAGCATGCATCTTTTTTCTTGACTGAAGCTCTCTGCAAATGACATTGACAATATCTCTCTCCCTATTTCCATTTCTGAATTATTTTTAAAACCCCGGTTACAACACTGGTTTACTCTAATGGGGGTTTGCATGCCTCTAACCCAGTTATAAACATCTGGGAAAGAAAGTAGATAAATCCAGTGCTGCCTATAACGTACTGGATGAAGAGTAATTTAATGTAAATCATCTTGCTTTTGACCTGGTTCATAAAATAAAACTAACTACAAAAATCTCATCAACAAATTTTACATGTTACTTCTATTCTCTAGAATTCTACTTCTATATTCATTTGGAAATTTATATAAATATATTCATTAAAATTAATTAAATTATTAATATTAATTCAATTTATTAATTATTCAATTAAGCAATTCAATATTAGGGCAATAAAAGACTCCTTTCTTTTATTGCTATACCTTACCTGGTGTAGCAATATAAAGAAAATCCTGTTTTACAATGCTAAATGTAAATAATGGAAGTTAATACTTTGGGCAACATCAGATCTGTAGCAGTTAGAATGCACTCAAGGAAGGTAGGGATTGTATTTGGTACAAATTATTTTTTTTTCCAAATTATTTTTTTTTATGAAAAATAAATTGAAAACCTCCTTTAACCAGCACTCCACAAAAGCAGTTATATCTGTCACGAAAAACAAAATATCTCCAACATCAAAGAAATTATGACTGTATTTTATTCTGCAGCTTTTGCTAGCAGAGACGCATGCTCGACTAAAAAAAGTCATGGCCACACTGTTTATTCCACCGTGGACTGGACTGGAACAATATAGCTCATGAACTCATTTTCTTTCATTTGTAGCTGCTCTTGCTAATAGCTCCCGAATCGTAGGGTGGATAAGTAATATATCATCATCTGCATTCTAATTAATTAGCATGGACAAAATTTAAAGGCTGCCCAACGCACTGGTATTAAAACTACTTCGAGAAGCACAACAGCAGTTCACCTAATTATTTTCATGCACTGTTCGTGAAAGACAGATGGACGGACGGACGAACGAACGCATAGGAAATTTCTATAAGGCTGGGTGGATCAAGCAATCTCATGAAAAGTCAAAGAAAAGCTTGACTTTTAGCGAAGAAGATGATATTTATAGCCTGTTGGTTTTTTTTTTTTTTTAAAAAGTTTTAAAAAAAAGTTTTAAAAAATTATTAGTATTACTATTACTATATATCTAAAAGAGCTCGGACCGGTTACTGTTTATTAAGACTCAGTGGCACTGTGGACTAGATATTTTTTTGTCCGTGCGTCGCGCGAGTTCGTCCACCTTTTTTTTTTGTTTTTTCCTGGTTTGAACAGTGTTTTGATGCTTTGACCCCCGCTAATAAGACAAAAACACGTTTTCAGCTGAGGCTACGGCTGTAATTGCACGCGTACGGACCGGTCCGCCGCAATTATTTACTTTTTTAATATTTTTAAATATGTTTTTACGTCTGTAGCCCCCGATACGACAAAATCCATGAATTAGAATCAGGGGTGGTTTAGTAATTGACTCCTACGTTATTGTTCCTTTTTGTCAGCGCTGTCAGGAAGCCGTACGGGTGCGTCGACGCGTTTCTTTCCCGCGATCGATTCAGGCGGCGCGTTCGGCTTCATACGGCGGTGAAAAATTTTTCGTCGCTGGTGAAAACGATTCGCAACCCTTCCCTAAATCGCATGGAGTGGCGCGTGCTCTGAAAAGATCGACGTAGAGGCTCATATAGTCGGTTGAACGTTTATGTCCTCTTTATCTCTCCTCAGCGCCGGATTCAACTTCAGCCCCCCGGTTTATTGTGGATGCATTTCAGTCCCTTGGCTTTTGTTTGATTTCTGTAATAGAAGTTTTGAATTCTTTCAATTGTGTCCTTTCATTCAAATTGATATATATGCAGTTTGCATGTCAGTCCTTCTTCTTTGAAATTTTTGGTTTTCTATTAGATCCCTTAATTTGTTTAGTGCAGCAGGTTGTATTGTTTTCAATTTTGTCCTTCATTTCAAATTCATTATATATTGCACTTTAATTTCAGTCCCTCTTCTTTTAAATTTTTTTTCTTTTAAATCTTTTAATATTTTTGGTACAAAAGTATGAATTGTTGTCAAATTAATCCTTCACTTTAAATCAATCATATCTTTTATTTTTATTTTGGGCCTTATGTTTTTAATTGTTCTTTTGAAATTGATTTTCTTTATTATGATTTATATATTTATGCATTATTCCCTATTATTGTACAAGTTCATGTATATATTTTTCGTTAATTTGGTTTTCAATATTTCTTTTATCTTTTCTTTTGTTGGGGTTTCTTTTTATTTAGTCTTCAAATTTTATTCCTGGTAGTAATCATTTGAAAATTATTTTTTTTTTAAATCACAAATATTTTTTAAATGCTAACAATGATAATAATAATAATAATAATAATAATAATTAAAAAAAAATTAATAATAATAATTTAATTGTTTGAATATTTGTTGAATATTATCGCCTAATAATAAAAAAAAATTATTGAAAGTGTGTAAAATTAATTATATATTTGTATATTTATGTCAAATTAAAGTATGTTAAACTGCTTATATGTTTGAATATTTATTTAATATTATCTTCTAAAAATATATACAGAGAGGAAAAAAAAGACCGTGGATTTTTTGAAGGAAAACAATTTATATCAGTATTCTTAAATACATTTACTATAATAATATGATGAATAAATCTTATAAAATAAAAATAAATTTGCTCCAAATTTTAATTTTTTGCTCTTTTGTTCAAGTTTATTTTTTGAAAAAAATTTATAGTATTTTGATTTTTAATATTGCAGATCTAATATTACTGAGAACAATATACAACTCAAAAAAACAAAAGGCAGACAAATTTACCTCCATTAGCTGCAATTCAAAAATATACGAACCACTTCCCGTCTCGATTACACTGTTCTTTTTAGATGGCAAATAAGTCATTATAGCATGCAAAAAAACTCAGTTTATTTTTAAAAATAAATAACAATATTTTGATTTATAATGTGTGAGATCTAATATTACTGGGAATAAAATTCAACTCAAACAAAGAATAAAATTACAAATTTACCTACGTTATCTAGAATTTAAACATATACGAACCGCTTCCCATTTTTATTAATCTATAAAGTATGTGAGACTAATTAAATGTTTTAATATTTATTGAATATTATCACCTAAAAATATATAGAGAGAGAGAGAGAAAAATTGACCTTGGATTTTAAAACAAAATTTTTTATATCAATATGCTTAAATACATTTAATATAATATATATGATTAATAAATCTTATAAAAAATTTTTTGCTTTGAATTTAAATTTTATACTCTTTTCTTTAAGTTTATTTTTTAATATTTTTTTTTTCAATTTTCCCATTTTTAATATTTCAAATCTGATATTACTGGGGAAAAAATACAACTCAAAAAAACAAAAGGTACACAGATTGACCTACATTATCAACTCAATTTTTTTTCTGTTGACAAATTTACCTCGATTATCTACAATTAAAAAATATGCGAGTCACTCTCCGTTTTATTTATAATGTGTAAAATCTAATATTACTGGGAAAAAAAGACAACAAAAATCTTTTTTTTAATAAATTTACCTAGGTTATCTCCAATTAAAAAATATACGAACCACTTTCCATTTTGATTACACTATTCCTTTTAGGCTGGGAAAAAAATTATTTGTTACATATTTTATCTATTATAATGTTACTAAATAAATATTTAAACAACTAATTACAACATGTAAAAAATCAATTAGTTTTCTACTGAAAAAAACCCTAGCGCAATGCACGGGCAAGCATACTAATTATACGACGCAAAAACTCATTTCTAACATATTTTTATCTGTTGCAATTTTAGTAATTAAACATTGAAATAACTAAACAACTAATTACAACATGTAAAAAATCAATTAGTTTTCTACTGAAAAAAACCCTAGCACAATGCGCGGGCAAGCATACTAATTATACGACGCAAAAAACTCATTTCTAACATATTTTTTTCTGTTGCAATTTTAGTAATTAAACATTAAAATTATCTGTTGCAGAAAATATAAGTTTATTTCTGGAAAAAAAAATTACAATATTTATATTTATAATGTGTCAGATCTAATATTACAAGAGAAAAAAAGCAACTCATAAAAAAATTTTGACAAATTTACCTGGATTATCTACAATTAAAAAATTAATGACCCACTTCCCATTTCAATTACACTATAAGTATGTGAGACTAACTATATGTTTTAATTTTTATTGAATATTATCGCCTAAAAATATATAGAGAGAGAGAAAAAATGACCTACGATTTCTTGCAAAAAAAATTAATATCAGTATTCTTGAATACATTTAATATAACAATATGATTAATAAATCTTATAAATATAACTTTGGTTTTGAATTTAAAGTTCTATTTTATACTCTTTTTTTTCTTTTAATAAACGGTAACCTTTTTTTCACATTTTTTAATAACCGTCGTGTCCAAGTCTTTTTTTTTTAACCGGGTTTCTTTTTTTGTGTTTTTTTTAACTAGAGTATCCGTGACAACAAATTTCTAACAAATCATTTCACCTTCTTACCAAATTTTCTAACAAATTTTAGCAAAAGTTTTTTAGCAATAGCAATATTCAATCACTTTTTGGTTGAAAAAAACCATTTTTAACAGATTTTTTCAATTACAATTTTACTAATTAAATATTAAAATAATAAATACAATATTTATAAATTCACTCAATTTTCTACATAGATAAAAAAGCCCAGCGGAGCGGGCAAATCAGCTCGTCATTACTATAACAGTTAAAATTATTATCAATATTATTTCCCAATCAATTAAAATTATTAAATTGCCCCCAAAAAATAAAATAAAAAAGCAAAATATTTTTACAAAAAAACAATAAAAAACATAATCACTAAAATAATCATTATAATTATGCAAACAATGAAATCATTTTATTCGAAGACCAGATAAAAATAACAAAAAACACACAAAAAAAAAAGGAGAAAAGGAGAAATATTCATTTTAAAATGATCACTAATATAAATTAAAATTTCAGGATCTAACCGAATAAAAATAAAACCCCATTAAAAAATAAAATGGCAAAATTAAAAACAAAAACTAAAAGCATAGGTACATAAATACGGGTAAAAAATAAATATTGTCCAAGAAGGTCCGTAAAAACAAAATAAATGTAAACCAAATAAAAAATTCAAAGAATAAGGGCCACAATAAAAAAATAAAAAATATATAATTAATTCCAATTAAAGGACAAAATTGAAACAAATAAAAACTTTGGGATTGAAGCAAATAAAGGCATTTCTTAAAAAACAATTCAGTGTACTTTTTGATGAAAAATTATAAGAATAAAGACTGAAATAAAACGTAGCATATATGACCAATTTTAATTGAATAAAATAATTAAAACAAATTAAAACCTGTATACCGAAAAAAATCAAAGGAACAAAAAACAAACCAAAAATCAAAAGAATAAGGACTGAAATGAAAACCAACATATATAATCAGTTTCAATTGAAGGGCACAATTGAAAACACTTAAAATTTTCATTGCAGAAATTATGAATAAAACCGGAATCAAAAGATTAGGGACTAAAATAAAACAATCACAAACATTAAGGACTTACATGTAATTTCTAGTGGTAGGAGAGAGAAAAGAGAGAAAAAACTAAAAATCATTCACTAGCACTTCGCCGACAACCTGAGACCGACATTCAGCACACCGGGAGGCAGAGGACATGGAGGCGAACTAGGTGACACAGTGGACGGGCAGTTTCCACCACCTAACGACGCTGCATGTGCCACCTGAATGGCGCGTGCGAGTGAAACATTGCTAATGCGCCCGTACGATGCTTCTCCAGTATTTTTGAAAAGCAATTAAAAATGATAAATTACCTATACACCTCTGGACCTAGTGATAACCACTAAAAAACCGAGGATGAAAGTACCACAATACCCCTTGCTCTAGGCCTTTAGTTTTGTCTTTTATGAGGGTATGTTCATAGTTTTATTGTGTACAAATATGTGAAAAACCTCCCTCACTGCTCCTCGTCCTTTTTTCAGTATCCAGGGGTAAAATAGTAGTTTTATTGTGGAAAAAAAATCAGAAATACCATACATGTTTCTTGAAAATGTCCAAAACACCTCCGGTTCCAGAGGTTAAATTTTAGTTAATTAATGTAAACATTAAATTTTAATTTTGAGTTATTATTTCAATTTTTTATCACTTTAGGATAAAAATAATTTATGTTAAAATTTAGGCAAAAGCATATGAGATATTATGTGGAGATTTAAGACTTATGAGAGTTAAGAATTCATAAAATGATATTTGAAAAAAAATACTCAGATATTTAAAAATATATGGATCAAATAACATTAAATAAAATTAGTCAATTTAATTCTGACAGCAGAAAAAGGTGCTACTATTGCTAATATGTGGAGAAACTAATAATAATTAACCAACTGAGCCATTTTTGCCCTATGATGCGATTTGGCTACAATATTGTCATTGATTAAAAAAAAAAAAAACAGAGAGAGAGAGAGAGTTTTGTATCATTATTTGTGGAGATCTTGCAAGTTTGGTAGAACATAACATTATCTTTTCTCGGTTTTATATGAGAGAAAGATATAAATGTTTCCTTTTATTTAAAAATATTTACAATTAACATATTTTCGTATAAAAAATTGCATTTTCAACATTAGCTTATAATCTTATAATTTAATAATTCCAGTTATGGCATGCTCCTGCATTCTCTATATAAATAGAAAGGGTCAAATTATATAAACTTCTATAAAATTTCTATAAAATTATATGTTTTAACACATTAATCAATATATTATGATTTTTTCTAATTTATTCTCTTAACATATATTAAGATATTGGTTATTAATCATCACTGATGTATGCTTTTTGGAAACTAGAGAGATGAAGATATGTCGCAAGCAAATAATGTTTTAAAAGTAGGAATATAGTAAAATAAAAATAAAAGCTCTAAAACGATATTAGAGTAGACAATCATTAAAAAAAAATTAAAAAAAAGAGAGCAAATAGTGCATTAGTTGGAATGTAAAATAGGGAAAACAAAATTATATATATAAAGTTAACTTAGCGCTAATAGATCAACTAATGACTTGATCAACTTAGTCAATATCTAGCATGAAATAATAAAAACTAAAATAATATTATTTTTATTTTTATTTTTATTTTTATTTTTATTTTTTATAAGATTGATCTAGGTAAACCTATTTAACCTATAATCCAAGTCTTATGCTAGTTTGATATACGGATGAAGTTTAATAACTATGATTTCTCTTTAAACTCTTGATTGATGTAAATAAGGCTGTACTTATAGATAATGGATAAGTTTTTAATTTTCATAACTAAATACTTATAGAATTTTACAGTATAAAAAAAATTATGAAATGAGCAATCATAACTTACGAGGTTTTCATCTTTGTTCAAAATATATGTTAAGTATTAATCGCGCTTCATTATATCATATTTTTTTTGGATTCAAGGAAACCACATCCCCCGGAAAGTACATTTTGTGGGTCCAGATGAGTGAATAAAACTCCGGTTATCGCAAGATCTTACAAGAAGTACATGTCCTGACTCGAACTCGAGACTTCCTGTGTAAATCTCAAGCTCTTTGCCACCACGCCAGATCCCTTGGGGACAATTTTTCCTTAAAGAAGAGGAAGAAAATACACATATTACTTTAGTAATGTTTTATCTATTTGCATGTGAAATTTGAACAATTAATTTGAAAATCTAGTCAATTGACACATGAGCATGATTCAAAGATCTTTTAATGCTAAACAATAAATGTGCAAGCATTTTCAACATGTTTTTGACATCAAGAAAAATTATTTGTTGCAAATTAAAAAATTGATTCATATATTTAATTGAATAAATTTAAAACTATTTATTTGAAAGAAAAAAAAAAGTTACTAACTCTAACTAAACACTAAATTAAAAAGTTCAAACATAAATGAATATTAAGATATTTGATACCCTTTTAGGCTTAATGACTTTGTTTCTTGAAATTATTTTTTTTAATCAAACAACAATAAAAATAAACATGCATAGGGAATTTATTGAATAAAATTAAAGCAAAATAAAATATTATATAGGGTTACACAAAAAAGAATGCCTCCTAATATATATAAAAATATTATAATCCTAGGAAAAAACCATAAAAAAATTATATTATATTAAAAATATTATATTTTTTTCAATTAATTTATTTTATATATTTTTAATTAAGGCTTAATACTCATCAGGTTAGGTATCCCACACAATTATTTAATTAATCTAGATATAAATTTATAAAAAAAATAGGGAGAGGCACTAAGGATAAGGTTGCGAGTGTGCCTAGCATAATAAATGAAAAACTCATGCCAACACACCTGGGTTCTCTTTCATCTTCTTTTTTTATCCAAATAAAAAGATAGATGACATCCATCCTTATTCTAAAATAAATCATTAATAGAATGACATGTCATTTCTCTAAAAGAATCCAATCACCACAAAGGTGACCGTAAAATTAGAAATAGAGCTATTTTTTTCTGAAAAAAATGTTTTCATCTAAAACACCTAATAAATACTTGTATAATATAAAAAAAAAATTACTAAAAAGACTTAGTCTGTCATGAAATTCTAGAGAGTTGATAATAAATAAATAAATAAATGATATGTTACTCATTATTTCAAATGGAATCACCAATGTACTAAATCTCCTGGAGAGTTCTAGAGAATGGGAAAAAATTACAGAAAAATACCACTTATAATATGGACTCATCAAAGGGTTAATTCCATCAAAAATATAAAAATAAATCATTGATAAATCACAAAAAGTATTTTTTGTCGATGATAATGATGAACTCTTTTTGTTTGGCATGCTATGTTCACTGACTTGAGACGGAGCAAGATAACCCCAACCAGACTGGCGAAGCAAACAGTCAGAGCTTGAGGGGACACTAGTGGTGGCCGGTAGTTTAGTTAAAATTAGTTATAGGGTGTCTGAAGTAAAACATATCATATTATTTGTACCTTTTTATTTTTGGTCACTACTTATTGTCTTGGCCAGTGGAAAAATAATAAAATAATTTATTTTTATTTTAAAATAATTTTTGTTTTCTAACATACTTTTAAAATACCAAAACAAATACACTACGATTTGAATTCTTCTTCCAATCAGTCAGAGCTTGACTCTGTACATATACTGTACGTAGAGGTAGCAAGGGTCAGGCATGGCGGGTTCTTTTAGCTGGCAATTAAAGAACTAACTATATCGTGACCGTTGGAAGAGTTTGGCGGCAGAAAGGGAAAATGAAAACAACGAAATAAAATAAATCAACAAAACTTTCAACTCCAATGCATCTGGGAACAGAAGTTGAGTACGGAACAAATAGTACAGCGTGAAGCTTTCAAATTTTATTCTTTTCATTTGAAATTAATTTTTAAAATCTTTTATATTATTTTGATACAATATATTAGTAGTAATTTTGAAAAATATATATATTATTTTAAAAAACAATCGCTACAACACTATTGAACACTCAGAACAGAGTTAAATAGATTTTACATATTTAAATCTACCTTTTCAATTCATAAACTTATTTTCTCACAGACAACATCTACTTGGAAACAGATTTCATAGCCGCCGAAAAGTAAGGTTTCTTATTTCTCAAGAAAAGAAAGAAAGAAAGCTGACCCGGCGAGGTCCAAATTGTTAGTTTATACAATTTTGGGAAATTTGGGAAATTAACCAAATTGTTAGTAAAAATAATACCTTAAATGACTCCTCACACTCTTTTGGGGTTATTTTCTTTATTTATAAATTGATAGGCACAAGGACTTTTTGTAAATAAAATAAAATAAAATAAAATGGTTTATAGAAACTTTCATTATTTATACGTATTTGAAAGTAATAAACTTTTGGGTAGTTACTCGTATTTGGAAGGTTTTATTGAATTTTATTTACAAAAAAAAGAAAGAATGTTATTACCTTTTTAATCCTTTAATTTGTGTAAATGTCAAGGGGAAGGTCAGTAGAGTGTCATATGGATAAGAATGTTTTTAGTTCTTGTTAAAGTGCTTTTGATGACCATAAGCTGTTAGATGTTGCTCATGTACAAGCATCCTTTCTCTATGCATGATTGTCGAGTGCAATGTCACCTCGTAGAAGGGGAGTTTGTTCTGAGCGGGATGTATATACTAGGAAGCTCATTGCCTAGTGGAAGTCTGATCACACAATGTAAGTTCATTTTCCTTTCCTGCATGATTAAAAAATAAACAACAATTTATAAATTTTGAAAAACTAATTTCAATTAATGAATATAACTATAGAGGTTGCTTGTATGATAACATTATCAATAGAAATGCAATTATTTTAGTGGAGTTAGATTTCTAAAAATCCTAAATCAAAACCTCTCATTGATGCATGGTTCAGAAATTTCAACGTTAGCATCTACTGAAATAGTTTTTTATCATGTTAATTCAGTTAAATTTTTTTAATTTTAATGAACTAGTTATATTATAAATTTGACATGCAAGAAAAAGGTTTACTAGGATAGGGCTGACAACACTATTATTATAAGGGTTTGGAAAAATCATAGCGCAATGAGGCAAATTGATTTATAAATATTATATTTTTTATTTAAATGGTAAGACTTTGTTTTTCATTATCTTAACCAATTATTCATTTTTACTTTATAGGTTGCATGATTTTTGGTATGAGACATAAAAAAATATGTTAAAGAAAGAGATCTTTCGAGTTTAAAGAGAAGTGGTGATTTATAGTGATCTTAAACCATCACACATCTTGAATGTTATATGGGCAATTATATCCAACACGTGATGTCCGAACATTTTATGCAATGGTCGCAATCCATTGCGAAGAATTAAAACCTGAAGATTTATAGTTCAATTACCATGCATATTGGCAAATCAATTTCGTTCAATTTGCATGAGAAATGAATAGTTAGATTCTTTTATATTGCATCCTTTTTTTTTCTTAAATTGTTATTTTATATGAAAATGATTAACTAATAGTAATTGTTTTTTGTAGGCTTTGACTCTTGAACACAAATCAGGACCAATAAAGCTTTTTGTAGATACTCGCATGAGAAATTCAAGGTAAGTTGGATTTTAATTTTTTTTTTTTTCTTAGGTTATTATTATGTTTTAAAATTTGTTGGCATGGTTTTCTTTTAGAAAAAATATAACACCTAGTTGTATGAGAGAGATATGGATGATCCTTCAACTCATCTAGAACTCAATATGAATTTATGGTTGGAGGATGGATCATCCGATAGACCTAATAGAAATCATGTTGATGGTATCTCAAAAACAATGATCAAGGATTTACAGACTGCTCATAGTGTTTCAATCATTGAATGCTCACAATCATTTTCAATCACACAATCTTCAAAGTTCCAAATAATTTAAAATCAATATGTTGAAGCTTAGACGACCCAACTTGCTGCTAAAACAAAATGAATTAGTGCTAAAATGGTCAAACTCTGGCAATTATACATGGATCTTAAATCAAACATGGGTTTTACATGTGGTCAACATCATCGCCTCTGGTCTTAGAAAAGATCAATCTCCTCCTTTATCATCGCAATTTTTCTAGATGAATTGTATCCAAACTAATGAATTTTTAAATATATAATAAATATTGGATTTTGAATTTAATTTATATTTTAACTATATTTAATATAATTATTTGAGAATAAAATAAATTGATTACAAACAAACTTAGTTTGCCATGAAGTTCTAGAGAGTTGATAATAAATAAATAAATAAATGAAATGCCACTCATTATATTAAATGGAATCATCAATGTACTTAATCTCTTGGAGAGTTCTAGAGAGTTGAGAAAAATTACAGCAAATACCACTCACAATAAGTACTCATCTTTGGGTTAATTCCATTGAAAATATAAAATAAATCACCAATAATATCACAAACAGTATTTTTTGTCGATAATATGTCATATTCACCTTTGACATTATTGACGGAATGATGTTGATGAATTCTTTTTATTTAATAATTTCATTAGTGATTATATTATTGACATAATAACTCACATAATAAAAATGATAGACTATAAGTATTTCAAAAATTAGTGATTGTTAAGTCATTGCTAATCACATGGAATAATTCATCTGATGGAATAATTTCTAATAAAACATTTCATTGCTAATATGCAAAATCTTGTTAGGGACTACAAACCTATGCTAGGATTCTCAAACATATATATATATATATATATATATATATATATATATATATATATATATATATATATATATAGTAAACAAAGAATTAATCAAGGTTATCAATTATGTTTCGGTTGGTGCTTTGTTTTTTCAATTGGAACAGAATGTTTTGGTTTCAGAGTGTTTTGGCGCGCCGTTTCGGGGTTGTACTGTTTATGTATATATATAATTAAATATATTAATTCAAAAAAATTTAGTTCAAATCCAAAAATAAAATTATTAGAATTGTGCAATTTAATCTAAAAAGGACATAATAAAATGATTTTTCTAAACAAAATTATGAACATGTATAATATTACGAGAATGTCATCATCAATTTTGCAAGGTCATTATATTCTCTGATTGCACTGAAATTTATACAAAATATAAATAAATATGTCAAGAGACTCCTTGTAAAATTTCATCTAAATCTAACGGTCGGATTAAAATATATGATTGATATTATAAAATTAGTTATTATTTAAAAAAAAAACTATTTGGCTGAAACGGCACGGGCAAAATGATTCGGGCGCATTTCAGCAATATTTAATTAAAAAATCCAAAATAATCTGAAATTTAATCCGAGATAAAAACAACATAATTTTATCTTCATTTTTTAAGTGATACCAAATAGTAAGAGACCGACATCGCTGGACGAATAGCTTAATCTATTCTTGTGTACTAAGAGTTTTCTTTCTTCAATATCTGATTATAAATACAATTAAATATACAATAAATTATTTACAGAACACGTAGGTTAATGCAGAGAAGTTACAGTAGTTTTTAACCTAAACCTGCCCTGCTCCCGATACCTCCTGACACAGGAGGGAATAGAACTTTGTTAAATGTTTTACGTGTATTAGTCGACCAATGAGAACACAGCATCCCTGTGCTAAAAGGCATCACTTCACTGTTGTCCTATGTCGTACCCAATCAAGTCAGCACTCTACTTGTATTTTACTAGGCCACCTTAAATCATCCAGCACGTACGTGTAGACACGATCCTAAATTGTTTCCCCGAGCGGGCCGTCCACGTGAACGCGTTCATTCTAACTCTATATATAGTTATCATATCCAGTACTCAAAACCTTCCTTGCTATCTTACAAAACCCAACGACGTAGAACAAAAAAGAATGGAGGCCTCCTCGTCGAACAACTTGGTTCATAGACGAGAGCAAGAACACAACGCCATAGTATCAGCTCTCAAGCATGTAATCTCAGGCGGCACTGATCATGGCAGCACTTCCGGCCCAATTGAATACCAAGACCAGCAGAATATCCTAGCTGCTGCTGCTGCTGCTGCTGCTGCTGCTGCTGATGGTAATGCGGGTGAGAGGAGCAACGTCATTTACGTTTCAGATTCTGAGACGTGTCTGGTTTGCAAATTGAGCACCTCTCAATGCCTTGGTTGCGTCTATTTCTCCGGTGGTGCTAATGATGGAGGAGGAGGAGGAAATGAGGACACCAGGGAGAAGAAAGGTAAAGGGAAGAGGAGGAAGAACAAGTACCGGGGAGTCAGGCAACGACCGTGGGGGAAATGGGCGGCGGAGATAAGGGACCCGGCGCAAGGGACTCGTGTGTGGCTGGGCACGTTTGAGAATGCAGAAGATGCTGCGAGAGCTTATGATATGAAAAATATAGAATTTCGTGGAATTAGAGCCATAACCAATTTCCCACTATCTGACTACCAAGTTCAAGAGACGGAGCAAGATAGCCCCAACCAGACTGGCGAAGCAAACAGTGCCGGAGGGGAAACTAGTGGTGGCCGGTAGTTTAGTTAAAATTAGCTATAGGGTGTCTGAAGTAAAACATATCATATTATTTGTACCTTTTTATTTTTGGTCACTACCTATTATCTTGACCAGTGGAAAAATAATAAAATAATTTATTTCTATTTTAAAATAATTTATTTTTATTTTAAAATAATATTTGTTTTCAAACATACTTTTAAAATACCAAAACAAATACACTCCGATTTAAATTCTTCTTCCAATCGCTCAGAGCTTGACTCTGTACATATACTGTACGTAGAGGTAGCAAGGGTCAGGCATGGCGGGTTCTTTTAGCTGGCAATTAAAGAACTAATTATATATTGACCGTTGGAAGAGTTTGGCGGCAGAAAGGGAAAATGAAAACAACGAAATAAAATAAATCAACAACCTTTCAAATCCAATGGGAACAAAAGGAGAGTACGGAACAAATAGTACCGCGTGAAGCTTTCAAATTTAATTCTTTTCATTTGAAATTAATTTTTAAAATCTTTTATATTAATTTGATACAATATATTAATAGTAATGTTGAAAAATATATATATTATTTTAAAACAATCACTACAACACTATCGAACACTCAGAACAGAGTTAAATAGATTTTACATATTTAAATCTACCTTTTCAATTCATAAACTTATTCTCTGTTTTTTATCACAGGCAACATCGATCTACTTGGAAACAGATTTCATAGCCGCCGAAGAGTAAGGTTTCTTATTTCTCAAGAAAAGAAAGAAAGAAAGCTGAGCCGGCGAAGTCAAAATAGGGTTTGATGTTGACTTGGGCTTTAAGAATTAGTAAGAAAAGGTCTTTTAAAAATGTAGATATAGACAGATAGATATTTTCTTTTCCTCCAACCGGCGAAGGTTCGGAGCATATGTGACCACCGATTCAACCGCCTGCAATTTCATGTCGGCATGGATGCTTGGCGTTTTCAGATAAAGAAACATTCATTCGCTTTTCTTCAACTTTTCAAGGGGATCATCATATTTTCTTTAAGTGTCTTGTTTCTATCAAATTTATCTATGCCGTTTTTTTTTTTTGTTGTGTTGTTTTTTTAATTATAATAGAATATTTTGGTTTTGGAGTGTTTCTACACGCAGATTTGGGTTGTACATTTTATGTGTGTGTGTGTATAATTAAATATATTAATTCAAAAAAAAGTAGATCAAATCTAAAAATAAAATAATTTAGAATTACGCAATTTAATCTAAAAAAACACAATAAAATGATTTTTCTAAACAAAATTATGAACATGTATAATATTACAAGAATGTCATTATCAATCTCGCAAGGTCATTACATTCTCTGATTGCTCTGAAATTTTAACATAATATATATAAATATGTTAAGAGACTCCTTGTAAAATTTCATCTTAATCTAACAGTTGGATTAAGAGATATAATTGATATTGTAAAATTATTTTAAAAAAATACTATTTGGCCAAAATGGAACGGCCGAAACGAAACCGGTATGTTTTGGCCGGTATTAGACCAAAAAAATCAAAAACGGGCCAGAATTTAAACCATGGTAAAAACGACGCCGTTTTGTCTAATTTTTTTAACTAATACAAAACATTTCAGACGTTACGGTCAAAACAAAATTAACAACTGTGATTTCTACACGATACTTAGTTGATAACAACCAAATTAATAAAATAAGCTTGAAGTTCCATCTACTATCGATTTTGTCTTAATGAGTTCCCTCGTCACTAAAACTTTTTAATATCATCCTTGTACCATTACCTTGTCCGTAATACTAGTTCCTCCGTTACAAATAGTGTTAATTGACTGTTAATTTTGAGATATGCAATTATAGATAGATAGATAGATAGATAAACTGAAGGCCTGTGAAATAAAGGGGAAAAAATAAAAATTAAGCCCTACCAATGATTCTTTCCTTATGTAATAATTTTCAACTAGATCTCTCCATTTTGTTCTATAAAAACAAATATAAAACTTTGCTATGTGGCTATTTGAGCTCTTAGAAATTGTGATGAAAGATGGAGGCATCTAATATGGTTGTCTTGGCGGGGTTTTTTTTTATTTGATTTCATTTCTTATAATTGTGTTCACCAAATTTTATAATGTTATGGATATAGAGGTGTGATAATGAAGCTCTAAAGGTGAGGGTTATTTTTTTATTGTCATTTCACTCAATTTCAAGATTACTTTTTAATTAATAAGAACGTAATTATAAATCAAAGGAGGAAAAACCGGGGGGACTTTATTTATTTGGTTTTCTTATTTCCATATTTATTGCTAATTTTTTAAACATGCTACCAGGATTTTATTTAAATCTTGTAATACTTAAAACGGTAATCATAAGTCGGCACATTCCCAAAGCGTGCTTATTTATAATTAGGAGTGGAAAAAGAATATCTATCTATCTGGTGGACCATTACTAATATTTTAACACTTCAATCCGAAGATATTACAATTGATTGGGTGAAGTCCAACAAAGACGAATGACAGCAGAAATGGACCCCACTAACACGCAAGACCTTGAAAGGATAGCACCAAGCCAATACCAGACCTCCCTCTTCCTCCAAGAAAGAAAAAACAGAAAACATGAAGCTATTGCCAACCCGCTGGGCAACAGCACAATAGATAGACAGACCTGTGTATCAATCAATTTATGGACCCTCGTAAAATCCAAAACTCATCCATTCCCTTCCATAGATTCTGCCCATGCTAAACCAAAATTTTCATTCTCGAGAGATGCTTTCTATCCCCGGAGCTTTCAGCTTGTAAATCCAGGAAAATCAACTTTGATGTTCCTCATGATGTTGTTGATGTCGCATTTGTAGCCTGTTTAGCTACATAAATCTGCTTCGTTTTTGAAGAGGGGTAGTTCTTCTCTGTACCCAAAGAATGATTCCTTCCATGGTATGTAGTTCTACGTTGAGACCATTCATCTCCGGAACTGTTCTTCTGAGAGCCTCCACCTCCACGCTGATGATTATTCCCGGAGTTGTTGTAATGCTTGGCAGATGTATTCTTCTGGTGCAAAGGCTGTGTCTTTAAAGCAGAACTGGAGTTCTTGGCACTGCCATTCTGCATAACATCTGTCTTGCCAGCCTCTGGAATAGTGCTTGCCAATGAGCTCTTAGCACCATTGCTCTGAGTTGAAGTCACCATGCTGGTGGCACTGGAGCCTGCCAACCCTAGTTCATCTGGTAACTGGCTGACATTGGCATCAGTTGCTGCAATGTAGCTCCGTCTATTGTCAGGAGTAGGTGTTTGAGACTCAGAGAACCTGTTGGCAGCTAATGGTTTGTCAACAGGAAAGGTATGGTTAAACTGAGATGGAAGAACACCTTCTGCTTGTTGCAATGGCATTGTCACAGGAAGAGATTGCAGAGGGGATGGAGGAACATGAGGCCAGCGAGCTTGGACTGACATGTCAGGAGATGACTGGGCAAGACAATTTCATCAAAATGTTAGGTTATGGCAATAAAACAGCAATATTACACGGTAAGCAATATGGAAGAAACCTTCAAACAATTGAAGTCAACCAATTTTGGTCCGAACCAAGTTATTCAAATATCCTAAATGTGTAGCAGGGAGCTTCCATTTGATTAGATATTTTATGGCAAAAAAAAAGGGGAAACATTTGTATAAGAAAACGAAAATAATAGGAAATAACCATCGTTTTGGCAACCAAATCGTTCTAGGCTTCCAATCCATAGATCAAATGTCTACCTGGAAAGGAGAAGCATCAAACATAGCCATGGGCGGGGCCATTGACAAAAGTGGAGAACCAGGGGCAAGATGCTGGATAGTAGGCACGTTGGTCGGGTTGCGCTGTGCTGACACCATGTTCGTATCCCCTTCAACACCCATGGCAGAAGATGCAGGGTGATGCTTCCAATCAGGTTGTTTTCCGGATGGGATATATGTGGTACCCATATAACTCAAGCCAACTTGCCCAAACTGTCCCACTGGTGCAAAATGATTGTAGACAACCATGTGAGGCGGCCCTTGAACCCCTGGGATGCTCCCAGGTGGACTAATGAAAGGGCCAGTGAAACCAGCTGGAGGACCATAGAATGAGTCTACACCAGAATGTTGTTGCCAGGCCCCCGATGGACCAGAAACTGATGCTTTACTTTTCTGGGACTGTGATTGAGTAGATGCTGATTCATCGTGTGGCCCAAAAGCAAAGATAGGTCCTCCCAACATGGGATTCATCTCATAGAAGGGAAAGTGAGAAGGTGGAGCTCCAGGGAGATGCGAAAGCATCTGATTTGCAGAATTCTGTGGACTTGGTAAAGATGGCCATAAGGAAATTGGAGTCTCCACTGAAAGGTCAGCTGGAAGAGCCACAGCAAGAGACTCTTCAGCTCTTGATTGACTTGCTAATTGCTGATCAGCAGAAGCACCTGCCAAATATTATAAAAGAGAGCTCTAATACAGCTTAAAAAAAAATCTTGAATAAGAAAAAGAAACAGAATGCAGAAAAAAAATCAGTACTCGCTGATATGCTATCAAGATCAGCACTTCCAAAAATTTTGGAGTCTGAAGCAGAGACAGGGCTTGCACTCAGCACATTCCCACCGATCTCATCACTACTAATGGCTGCAACAGCCACAGCTGAAGCAGCTGCTTCAGCTTCACAATCTTCCAAATGAGAAAAAGATTCATTGGAGTGATTCTCTTTTTCAAAGAAAAGTGAGCGATCATTTTCAGCTGCAGAGAGATTATGAGAAATATGAATGTCCAATCGACATGGACCAGGAGGACCAATCCCGTGGGAAACTGCGAGGCTGTTAGAAGGAAGAATTGAAGGAGATGTAACAGCACCTGAATGTAAAGGAACAGCATAAATTTCAAAATAGGAATAATAGTAATTCTAAGATCATACACAAGAAAGTAAATGCCCACCAAATTGAAATTTCTCCCCAGAAAGCAATGAATTGATTGGACTAACAGCAGAAGAAAACGACTTGTCCTTGCTCAAAAGGGAGGATGAGGGCAAGCTGGGCTCACTAACCGAGTTAGTTGGATCAACAGATGAATGAGAATCAAATTGCACAGGCTTCATAGCCTCATCAAGTTGAGTCTGCGTGAGTGCCATTACCTATCAGATACATTCCATCAATTTCAGTTACAAATTGCAGATTTACCAAATGGTCACAGATGATTAATAACAATGAAAATATTGCGAAAATATGAAATGAGGCATCAGTACAATTATTTAAGAGAAAAAATAGATAGTGGCCCTTGAAACTGAAATACAAAACCCACTTGAAATCTTCAAACAGGTTTTTTCAGATGATTAATTAGAAAAGAGGTATCAGAACAATTACGTAAAAGAATAACTAGATTATGGACCTTGAAACTGTAATACAAATCCCACTTGAAACAATTGAACAATTTTTTCAACTTGCTTATTCCAATGACCTAGCGGCACCTTTTCTGCAGTTTATCTGCATGATCGACACTAAAAGCTAGATCTATTTGCTTGTCAAAAAGGAAATTTCTCTACCAAATCCTGAGAGAAAAACTTCTCACTAGCATGAAATGAAATTGATATAAAAAGATGATGATGCACATCTTTAATGGCACTAGATCTCCCTGGTGATGTAAAATGCTTTGATGGCACATTGTATGTCAGAGCTTTGCAGAGAGAATAAATCAAGTTAGAAAACAGTAGTTATAAACCAAGACAGGAGCCCATATGCGCTTAAAACGGAGGAGCATGCTGAATGTGATCTCGAAGGGAGGAAAGATGTAGAACAAAAGGATTGCTTTAGTTTAATTTGAGAAAGAAAAATAGCAGAGAAATGAATGGAAGGTTTACTAGAAGTGTCCTATTGGATTCACCAACATATTCCTTTCAAACTTGAGACTTTTTGGGTAAAGTGGCAAGCTGATGCAGCCTGCTGGGGATTCAAGCAACAGCAGGTTTGTAATTTCTTAAACTTCCTGAAAAGAGATATTTTCTAGCTATATACGAAATACAAAGTATCTTCTAGTTAGGACTATTTAAGTTTCCCTTTCTTAGTTAAAATAGGAATATTTATATTTCTTATTTATCAGTCCAAATCTAATTAGGATTGGGAATAACTCAAGAAGCGCGCGCGCGTGTGTGTGTGTGAGAGAGAGAGAGAGAGAGAGCGCTTCCTTGCTTTTGTAGCCATTCAGAGTTGGTATATGAAGAAATTATCATGAATACAATACAGACACTTTGGTTTGTTATTGATAGTGGGGTTTAATTGTGTTAGAATCCATTACTGTTAAGCTAGTAGTTCTCTACCCTTTTTTTTAACTTTCAGACATTTGTTTTCAGTTTCTGAAAACATAGATCCTACACCCTAACCCTATAAACTACCATCTTCAACCTTTCTCTATAACTGTCCTGCCTTTTAAGCATTTTGAAGCAAGATAAGCACAGGATCTTCAAAATTAACATATTTTCCTCTAACTTTCTGCCCATTCTCTACACAAACAAGCCAAAAAAATATGGTAGGACTGGACATACATGCTAAAATCATTAAGCCAGACCTTGAAATAAAGGTGATTTTTTAAGTAAACTCTGGACAAAGTCTGCACTAAACTTAGAGAGATTAGAATGTCCCAGAAACCCAAAATTGATGAATGAAACATAAAAAGTAACAGCCAATACACTAAAGAGGAACAGCATCAAGTAATCAAAACTTCCATCATGTTTTTTCAGTGAAATCATAGGATTTGTATTCATGCAAAATTTAGAACTACCCTGTGTGAAACATTAAAATATCATGGCACTTAGACCGCTGTAATTGACAAAATGATGGTAAGAACTGTTGATCATACCTGTTGGTTATTTTGTGAACTAACCCAAGGGTGCAAAGATGTTTGGGCAGTTTCTAGAACATTGTTCTTGCTATCAAAAATTAAGCCCGAAGCAAGGTTCTTTCCACCCCCAGACACAACAGTCAAGGAGCTTGTCTGGAAGGACCTGCAGAAGAACATATGAGACTTGCAAGTCTGTCTATATATGTTTGGCTACAGAAAATTCTTGAAAGAGTATATACTTGACAGCCTGGGCATCAGTTTTCATAGCAGGAGTTCCAATTGGAGGCAACGGTTGGGACACTATGGGTGCATTGAATCCAGCTGAGACTTCAACGCTTGCCATGCCATTCCCCTGAGGAGCCACAAAATCAGAGCAAATGCTGTTCGATGCCTCTCCACCAACTGGTGCATAATTGTTATTTGAGATGGAAGAGACAGTAGTGCCTTGCAAATAAGAACAAGGTTTCCGTGCCATCTATTATCACAAAACTTAAGTAATTAAGAAACAAGTTTTTATGCAACAAATGCTGATTCAAAGTAAAAATGCAATATAACCTTTGAAACCCTAGACTTTGCCTTGATTTCTTTCTCTCTCTGTTCTCGTCGATCATTCAGCATTTGCCTCTTTGACCTCACCTCAATGAAGTCATCGTCATTGCTAGGTGCTTCTATGCCAGGTTGCTCAAAGACACGCACGATCCCACTTTGCAAAGGAGCATCTACATCCTCTCTAGTGTGAGATATGTTCTGGATCTTTCTCAAAGATTCTTTTCCAGCTCCCTTTGCAACCCTGCTTTGATAATCTATCTCCTGTGAACTCACTGGCCTTGAAATTGAGCCCTCTGATTCAAATGTCTGTTTTGGTTGTCTATTTGCAACAACCATCCTCCCAGACCCACTTCTTGCTCCAGCACGCCCACCACCGATTTTAGACTTATCAATGGCCTCTGGTCCAGCAGATTGCTTCCTATCAGGATTTTCCCGAACTCGAAATTCAGTTCGCAAACGTCGAGGTTTCCTCTGAAAGCCACTAGAGTCCGAGCGAGGAACTTCAGGAGCCTGAAATGATGATCTTGAGCCAGAATTTTTTTCTGTGAAGGCATACCTTCTCCCTCTCCCTCCAGATATCAGGCCTGGACCTTTTGAAACTCCTAAATATTTTTCTTTGGAAACTGATAGAGATGATAGTTCACCAGTTTGTGGCTGGCCATTTAATTCTTGAGTACGTACATTTTTAAAATTCTTGACAGATGAATATTCTCCTTGAAAACTTGATTCAGTGCTAGAATTGCTATCACCACTGTGAGGACAATCTCCTTTTCCCTGGTGTATTTTTACAGTGCTATCAGCTCTTTCTCTCAGTGGCAATGAATTTCCTTCTTTTGCAACAATATGAGATAGATCCAAGTGTTGTGGGAGAAAGCTTTGTTGGTTATCAGTTGAAATTGATGAAACATCAGTTTTCACAGTGTCTTGACCAGGTTGAATAGGTAAAGCACCTCCAGCATTCTGATTGAAAGGAAAATTACTTGGAGTACTGGGCCGGACCAAAGACATTGACTGAGGATTCAAAGGCAAAAACCCCTGTGAAATGGGAGGTGTATACCTCAGCTGACCAAACTGAAAGAGAGGAGGCTGTGATGGGTGCATGTGAGTGAGGGATGGGCCGACTGGGGGGTGGAGATGAAGAGGCATCTGTATAGAACCAATCTGTATGGCTGGAACTGGTGAAGGTATCAGAGAAGGACCAGAAAATAGCCCAAACTGAAGCTTAACAGGTACCTCTGGCAGATTACTAACAGGCAGAATACTAGACATGACAACCTGACCAGATGAAGATTGGATTTGGGGCTGAATGGACAAGCCATGACTAGTAGGAGCATCACAATGATTCATAAGCTCAGGTGATGCAGAAGTTTGAGGTGCATTTTTGGATTGAATTGCCTTCTCTGTTTCCTGGAAGATTCTTGAAGACTTATTGGTCTTCACTTGAGTGGATCCATCCACGTGAATGGTTTGCCCATCATTGCACATTGTATCAATTGATCCCTGTTCTTCTGAAGGTTGAGGTGTCACAAATTTGGTTTCTTCATTCCTTGAACTTCTTTCAAACCCATCATTGGGCATCCCAACCTCAACACCCTCATTGAAGCCCAAGACCAAGTTGTCAATCATGTCAGGTGCACCTTTATCCTCTAAATGCATGTCTTCAAAATCTTGAGTCAGGTTAATATTTTCATCTTCTCCATCGTGCACTTCATCTTCTTCCCTATAACCATTATCATCCTCATCATATTCTTCTTGCTCCTGCAACTGTATCATCATATTTTATTTTTTTGATAGATCAAAGGTGAGTAAATAAAAGGAACGGTCAGTAATTGAGATGTTCAAATGACAAAAGCCAGCTACAATGGGAAAATACCAGAGATCTTACACTGTTCCTAAAACCAGATTAAAAAAAATAACCAAAACAAGAAGCAGAAAGGCAGTCAACATACTGATTAATAGCAAGATGATGGATGGTGGCAATTTCAGGAAAAAATATTATAGCAACAGTCCCACAACAGTCTATCCAAGTTCAGTAATCCATAAAGTAAAAATCGAGGCAATAAGCTTTTAGACAAGGATGCATATCCAACAAGTTGGAAATTGAAGCATCAACATTTAACAAGCTAGAACTACAGGTCACAAGGTGAGTTTGCAAAACAAAGCAGAGCCACAGAAACAAAAACACAAGAATCATTAAGCAATAGATACACAGGTGAATGTGTGGAGATTTGATGATTAGGAAGATGCTACACTAAAGAAGACCTTCTTGTTAATACCCATACCATTGCATGTTCCATGGAAATCTTCACTCAACCCCACCCTCTACTCCCAAAAAGAAATTTTATTTGAATTACCATAACTCAGCACAAAAAAAAAAAAGTTAAAGTAACAAGAACCACATAGCAAGGTCATGAGCTCATTCAGTCCAACCACAACAATCACATTAACTTCCTTAGGCACCAATTTTATGTAACAAAACCTATCACTCCAGAGATTGTGGTTTATCGCAGGATCTTAAGCAAACAAAATTAAGTATAAATAGAATCCACAAAAATAATACCCCTGGACCCAAAAACAAGCAGTATGGAAGCAAACTCAAGCAAAACTTATCAAGGAAGACTTCCAAAGAAAATCTCAAACAATACTAGTTTATTTTTAGAAAATATACCAGCAACTGTTCATCGTCCTCAACAGCCCATTCCTCATCGTCACCATTAGAGATTATACTTGAGCCACTCATCATATTCTCTTTCTCAGCTTCAGTAGGCAAGGTTGCAGATTCATTTTCTGGACCCAACAAGGCAACATCTTTACCTTCAACAGCTGATAACACTGGAGAATCTCCAGATTCATCCAAATCATCATGAGAAAGATGAACTGGAGAATCAGGGGGGCTTGAAACAGAGAGTGAAGACTGTGAGTCACACCTTGCTGTGTTCCTATTCAGTTTCTGCACCTCAGTCTTGGTATTCTCTTGCTGGGAAATTATTTCAGCTCGTCCAAGATTCTGTTGATAACTGCTATCATACCTTGGCTGCATGGTAGATTCATTTCTAGCTCCATGATTGTACCGCATCTCATTCTCTGGAAAGGTTGAGGGACCTGGACGTTCATTCTCACCTCTATAAGGGTTTCTGTGCAATGAAGCCATAGATGGAGGCGGTAGAACACGAGGCTGCCTCATGGGATACCGTGACCTGCCAAATGAATAGAGCCCATCTGCCTCGTGGTTCTGATACATTCTTTCATGGTATTGAGTATAAGGATTGCCCTGACTAAGGCCATGCCCCCATGCACTGTCAGCAAAGTTCTCTTGAAGCTCAGGTTCAATCTCTGAGTTTCTACTAAAATAATCTCCATCCCCTGAAATATTCCACCTTTGACTTCTAATCTGTTGACTAAGATCATCCACATGAGGATCAGTAATCCTTCCTTTATGATAAGCCCTAGAGGGCATTAACCCAGGTCCTCCATAGAACTCTTTCCTAGAAAATGCTCCCCCTCCAACAGATGCATCTCGCCTCGGACTAGGGAGACCATTCTCCTGGCCTTGTGTAACAAATGCTGCACTGCTCTCATTGTCAAATACATCTCGCTTCCATGAATTCACAGGTTTTCCTCTATCTAAAAAGGCTGAAGAGCCATCTCTAGAAAGGTGAGGCCTAGAACCCATCTCAAATGGTCTATTAACTACAGAGGAATCAGAGGATACTGAAGCTGTGATGCTCTCCACCATCCTTTCACTTTCTTCCCAATCAACAACATCTATCACCCTGGAAACATCTTTTTCTGTCAACATCCCTCTCATTTTCTCATCTGCAACACAAGAAGAATAGTCATTGCCACTCTTTTCTGCTTCAGCTTGCCTCTTCGCAATCTTTTCTTCCAATTCTAAGAGTTTCTGCCTAGCTCGTTGTTTCCTCCTCTCCTCCTCCATAAACATTCTCTGTTTCTCCTCCTCTCTAGCTATTTTATGTTCTTCTGCCCTTCGGATGGCTTCCAGTCGCTCTTGTTCAGCTCTCCATTCAGCTTCTTTAGCTTCTTCTTCCAACCTTCTCCGCATTTCTTCCTGTTCCCTAGCTATCCTCATTCTCTCCTCTTCTTCTCTATGAGCTAACTCCATAGCTCTTTCCTGCTCTTCAAATACCTGCTTCCGTTCCAGTTCCTGCATCTTCTGAACTCTCTCAAGTTCAGCCTCAAAAGATTCCCGAACAGGATCGTGGAAATCAGTCTGCTTAAGCACATCCTTTTTCTTCTTAACCAAATTGATAAGCCCCCCGGAGAAGGGATCATGTCCATCAAAACCAGAAGTTCCAAAATCCTTCATGAAAGGGTCCTCTAGATAAGGTTTTTCACTCTTTGAAAAAGGGCGTTTCTCCCTACCAAAATTCAGTATGGGGTCATTAACTGAAAGCCCTTTACCACCCACAGAAAATGATGATTTGGCAACCGAGTTATTCTGGTAAGGATTACCCCTGAATCTGTTGTACTGTTCACTTCCATAACGTTCTCGAGCATTCCGTTCAGGCCCTCTACTGCCAAAAGAATCCATAGTAGTACTCCAGGGCTGTCTCCCTCCTTGCCCATACCCCACATCCCTCCTCTCAGCATTGTCCTGAGAACTGTCCCGGAATGCCGAAGGGATGTACTTATTCTCCTTGACTGTTTCTCTGTTCAGAATAGGTGGTCTCACACCAATACTGTTTCTTTCATTTCCAGCCTCTGGGGTAGGGAGTCTATCTTTTGTAAGAGGTGAAGAAACTCTCCATGAGTTTCCTTCCCTTCCCTCTCTACTTGGTGTTCTGACATCTCTTCCATAAGTGTCTACCTTATTGACTTCACTGGAAAAAATATTTCCAGTTTCATTGCCACGCTGTCCTCGCCTGTCAAAAAGATTGTGAGCTCGTTTCTGTGGTAAAACACTTGGTCTTGGAAAATCAAAATCCTTATCCCAATAAGCCTCGTTCTTTGAAAAACCATGATCTCTCCCTCTGTCTGTCAAACCATGCCCTGTGTCCCGCTCGTCATCTGCCCAATCTGACCTAGGATTCAACCGAACTAATGGCAAAGGACCCGACAAGTAATCTTGCTGTTTCTGCTCTTTCTCAGATATAACAGAACGACCCAACCCTCGATAGTCACCACCATACTCATCCAATCCATTACCCAAATTATTCCTTGCCTGCATTTGGGGACGCATATCAACAACCCTACTCAAACTAGATCCATCCCTCTGCTCATTACCTAACTCTGCACTCAGCACCTGCTTTTGTTTTTGACTCAAACCATCCTTCTGCTTCTTTTCCAGTCCAGACACAGTATGTAAAGTTGCCTTCAATGATGGAAAATCCTCACCCCTCAAAACCATAGCTTTCTCCACCACTGAATAACTCTTTGGACCGCCAGAAGCAACAGCCAGGCCCATTGACCTCACAGAAGGCGGCACGTACACACTACCATTACTATCAGTGCTTGCTTTATTAACCCCATTACCCACATTACCCCCTCCCTGATCACCACCACAATAATTATTTACATTATCAACTCCATTATTATTACCAATAACATCCAACCCTTCTTTCTCCTGCACAGCAATTGCAGCAGGTTTACTCCACCCCATACCAGAAGAATTAGGCCGAGGCCCATTTCCCGGACCACCACTACCATGCCCGCCACCAGGTCCCAATGAATCAAATCTTTCATGCTCTTTACGTAAGGATGGCAAATTCAGGGGGGGTGGAACAGAAAGTTTCGGCCCAGCAGCTTTTTGCGAGCTACGTGGCCTCGAAAGCACCACCATTCCCCCTCCGCCTCCTCCAGTCCCACCGGGCCGCCCCCGACCCTGCCCATAATTATACTGATTATTATGGTGATATTGTTGTTGCTGTTGCTGGCCATAAGATTTATTCAAATTCACTGATACAAACTTCGAGCCGACTCCAGGATTGGCCATTTCACGGTCCGACCCAAGATTACGAAGCGGATTCGGATTCGGATCCCCGCAAAAGCATCAAATGCAGAAAAAAACAGCAGCAACAAAACCCTAACCTAAAGAATTCCTCTTCTTTATTCAATTGAAGCAGATCTCACAATATCAATTAAAAAGATCGACTCCGCGAAATCAAACCCTAGAGAGTGAATCGATAGTCTCTGTAATCCTGATCGAGCAAGGACAGTTAAAAACAATTAGTGAAATTAATCAGCTACTAACAGCAATAACAATCCCAGTGTAATTAGGGTTTGAAGAAATGGGAGAGGTGTAGGATAAGGGGATTACCTCCGGGGGCGTAAGATAGAAACGGTAAAGATATCGTGCGCCGCTGGAGACGAGTGAGGGGGAAGCTTTTTTCTTAACAGAGAAGCCTACTGTGAGAGAGAGAGAGACAGCAACCGAGAGAAGAAAGAAATGAAGCTGAAACTGTGCACGGGTGAAATTAAAGAAAGTTTTGTTTTCTTTTTTTTACTTATTTATTTTGTCGTTCTATAAACTTGAATATTTTATTTCATATTTTTAATTTACTGTAAAAAGAAGTGTTGAAAGAACTAGTATATTAATTCTCTTGGATAAAACATTTATCATAGCCACGACAAAGTGCAAGTCAAATGACTAGTAATGTTGTCAAAGAAGTTTTTAATGATCAATGTCATCAACAAGTATTTTTATACTCTAAACAAATCAATTTTTGTATTAACAAAACCTATTTTAAATGGGGAAATTATTGTGCATTGTTCTTGATTCATTATGGATTATAATAGTGAATGAATATTTTTTCCCTAAAATGGATTTTTTTTTATATGTTCATTTATTATTTTATAATTGTTTAAAGGTATCTCCGTTTTTCCATAATTTTTCCATAATTAACTTACTTGGTTGATCTTGAAACCAAAAACAATATATGGTTTAAGGGTTTTTTGAATTTTTCTTTTGACATGCACAATATAATTATTTTTTTGTCATTAGAAGTGATTTGGTTTTTGTTTAATAAAAAGAAAATAAAATAAAAGTTATCTTCATATTGATGGCACATGCTAGTAAGTGCGACACTCTGTAATTTTTTAATAGAGGTGTGATGATTTATGGCCGGTAAAATCAACTTCCTTGGAGTTTTTATTCGCAATGACAAGGACTACCTCTCCATAGAGCATGTGTGACTTGATTCTTCATGGTTTGTCGGTGATTAACTTTTTTCTTCCTTTTCTTATTATCTTTCTTTCTTGGTTCTTATGCCTACCCTTGCAACATTTCACAACAATACTTTAAGTTTTTTCCCTATAGGATTTGGTCTCTACTATTTTAATTGTTATTTTTTTATATTTAAATTAGTTTAATTAATTGAATTTATTTTTTTATTTCATTCTACATCAATTTTTTTCATTGTAGATTTGGTTTTTATTTTTTTATTGCTATTTATTTTATTTTGTATGTTTTTGGAATTGATTTTTGTTTTTATAATTTCACCCTCCATCGTTATATTTACATACTAGATTTTATCATCCTTTTTTTATTACTATTTTTTAACCTTTGAAAGTTTCTTTAATTTTTTTCTTATTTCATCATTCATAAATTGAGTTTCTTTATTGACCTTGGATTTAGGATTTAACAAATTACAAAAAAGAGAAATTAACTCAGATTTAAGAGAATCATTTGAGTTTTTCTTTTCTTTTCTTTATTTAAACTCATGTTTTTTTTAATCTAATCATTTAAAATTTGAATTAATTGGATATTGGTCTCCTTAAATTTCTTTTTCTTTGTATAGGAGTTGTCATTGCTTTTAAAAATAACTTGGGTTATATTGAGTTTTTCTTTTCTTTATTAGATTTAGCTTTTTTTTCAAGATTTTTTTTTTATTTTTTGAACTAAATTAATTCCTTAGTATTTATTTTAAAAGTATATCATGCAGTATATCACCATCTTTATTCATTTTAATATTTTTTAAGGTGAGAAAAAAAATATTAAACCTACAATGTTGTGTAAGGTATTAAATCATTTCTTTTTGTCTCTTTTTTAAGCTAATGTTTTTTTCAGTTTTATCCTTCAACGTTTGATTTATTTGAAGTTTAGACATCTTTTTTAGTTTTTATATGATTTTTCACTACTTTTAAAAATAACATGGGTTATCTATCATTTTTTTATTTATAGTTCATTGTTATTTTTTATTATATTATTAAATTAGCCTGACTTGATGGATTTAATCAGGTCAATTGCTCAAGTCTTGATTTTTTCTATCTTATTTAAAAACAATGGTTCAAGCTGCATCATAGCTCATAACATTGTTTTATGTTTGCTTGAGTTCTTTTTTTTTTTTGTTGAATGTTGTCCTTCAATATGTGGTTATTTTAAAATGGATTTTCTAATTTGTTTTTGCTTGAATTTCATGATATTGTCACGGGCTCATGGCTTATATTGGATTAAACATGGTTAGCCTAGGTTGATCCAATGTGTTAGAGTCTGAATTGTTTTCTTAAGAAGAAGTTTCATCCTATATATCATGATATTAATATTTTAAAAACTCTTCATTTGTTATGCATCAAGCTTTTTATTTCCTAGTTTTTTTTATATTTTTTATAAATTTATATAAAAGCCATATAACCTACTAGATAACACGGGTAAAAAACACTAGTCTTGTTCACCTAATAGATTTTCCTTATAGATGAAAATTGGCACGGAATAAAACTCGTGGAGAATACAATTGTAAAAATGATGATCGAGATAACCTAATAGAGATTTTAAAAAATAAAATTTCTAATAAATCAAATATTAAAGGATAGAAATAAAGTCATTTAATTTTTTAAAAAGAAATAATCGAGATAATTTGATAGAGACTTTTAAAAAGTGAAGACTAGTTTCTAATAAATCAAATATTAAAGGATAAAATAAAATTATTTAATTTTAAAAAATGATATAAAAAATCCAATATGCATTGGTGGAATTATAGAAAAGATGTGTTAAAGTATATGTTTATGATTTTGTTAATCTACCCTAATAACAATAACTCATATAGTGCACATTATTTGAATCTAAATCAATAAATTGAATAATGGAAATATATTTGTTTTGATTGATATATATGTGTTAATGAAAATGTAAAGCAAAGAGAGGATTATGTTACAAATGTGATGATTGGATTTATTAGAATTATTAACAATCAAATGAGTTTTCCAAATTTTATTAGAATTTATTAGGGGATTGTTGAATTTTTAACACACACATATAATACATACATATATATATACATACCTACATACTAAATATTTTTCTAATATTTTTAATATGTATAACCTTGCATAATATGTTTTTTATTTGATATATCTTATGCGTGTAAATGATAACCATGTAAATAATCTATGTTGCTATGTTAAATACCTTGATCTACATTTATTATTTAATTTTTTCAATAACATTTATATTTATTGTTAATGACTTTATTATTTATTTAAACAATGATTCATGATTTATTTAATTGAATGTGTGCATAAATGTTTTATTTACATTTATGATTTTTTATGTAAAAAACATGTTAAAACAATTCTATATATTCAATTTTTTTTATTGTATATTGATATTTTTAATTTGATTCTTATTTTTTTGAATTTTTTTCATTAGCCCTTTTATTATAGTTTTATTATTTTTAATTCCACCCTTGAATCCAAGTTAATAATGTAATATTTTTATTTTTATCCTTGTTCTTTTGATTTTTATTTTAGTTTTGTCAAGATTTTGGTCTTCTCAATTTAACTCCCAAAGTGAAAATTTGTTATTGCACTTTAATTTATTTTGATTTAAACCTGGTTCTTTTTATTTTTAATTTTAGATTTTTTAAAATATTTGTTTTTATCTTTCAATGTTTTGTTTTTTAGGGATTGAGTTTTATGATTTTTTTTTATATATATAATGCTTTCGGTCTAATGACTCAGGTCACATGTTTGAAAAGTAATAAAAGTTTGACATTTGTTTTTGTTCATTTTACTTTTTTGATGTAGTCATTTGGCACTAATTTTTTTCTTAAGAAAAATAGTTTTATAGTTTACTTTGATTTTTTTTCTTCTTATTGAATTACCTTAATCTTATGATCTACGACTCAAGTTTGTTAGGTTAATATGAACTAGCTTACACTTTAATATCTAGATTACATGTTTACTGAGTTGACCCGGGTTGGCTGGGTGAGCTCCAATCATTTTTTATTATTCTATTTCATCATTCCATGTTTAATTGGATAAAAACTAAACAACATCATCCTTTTGCTCCTGGGGCTCCTATCATTTTTTTTTAATTCTATTTCATCATTACATGTTTAATTGGATAAAAACTAAACAACATCATCCTTTTACTCTTGGATAAAAGTTTTTTTTTTCCATGTTATTATGATTGCATGTATATTTTTTTCAATTTTTAAGATAAACACATCAAAATCATAAAAAAACATCTAAAAATTAATTTAATACTGTGGAAATAAAGTGAAAATATAAATTGTTATAAAAGCCATAAACAATAGCATAAAAAACCCCAGGGGGTTGGCCTGGCGGTGGAGGCCTGGGGCTCGTGGGTGTGCTCCCCATGAGATCTCAGGTTCGAATCCGCTCAGGTGCAAATAATTCCTTGGGGCCATCGGATTTGGGCGAAGCCCTTGACTTAACCGTGGTGCACTTGTGGGAAACATGCTTACCGAGGTCTTGTGCACCCCCGGGATTAGTCAGGCCCAGCGGCCTGGATACCCGTGGTTAGCTTCGGCTTATCCAAAAAAAAAAAAAATAGCATATAAAATGTAATTTTTAAAACTGGAAATAAAGTATAATATTATGGGAAGGTGGAATAATATTTTCAATGAAATATGACCAAAATATCAATAATTCTAGAGCACAAAAAGAAGGGTGTTGAATCTATATCTAACAAGTCCGGTTGGGCTATGTTAATTTTAGTGCAACCCATTAATAATTGGAACTAAACTTATGATGCATCTCAAAACGACGCAGTATTAAAAGAATAGACATTATAAAGGGGGGGCTCCAGAGGGAAAAAAAGAGAGAGAGAATTGAGAGATGACAATAACGGATTCAATTGAAGAACCGCCCCTCCTTTTCTCACCATCCCCTTCTTCTAATTTCAGGTACGCTTTCAAGTTTCTCTTACAGAACAATTTATATTCACTAAAAAATCAAAAACGAAATCTGATAATCAATTTCGTTTCAGCCAACCACCGCCACGTCACTTCTATGTGACTGTCGTTGACAGACCACACTTCAAAACGGTTTCTCTCTCCTCTCCTCTCCTCTCCTCTTCTCTCCATCCTCTCAATTCCGTATTTACTTTCTCAGCATCACCCACAGGAGACGTTGGTCCATTTATTAGGAGTTGCTGCCCGCCGCCCTGCCCTACCCATTGTGGTTTGTTGCAGTTCTCGCGACCAGCTCGATGCCGTCTGCTCCGCCGTCTCCAACCTCCCCTTCATTTCTCTTGCCTGTCTGGTACCTGACAGTATTTAAATTACTAATTTATTATTGTTGCTGCTGTTGCTGTAATTGAGCTATAAATCATTAAAATCGTTTTATACTTTTGGCAGTACAGTGATCTAGCTGAATCGAACCGAAATGTAATTTTAGAGGAATTTAGGAAAGCGACAGTGAGGTGGAACCAAATTGTAAATGCTGATCAATCAGACGGCAGAGGCGGCAGTGGCGGTGAAACTGGAAATAATAATGATGAAAGTAATGCTAACAGTAATAAGACTAAATCACATATGATAGTTGCTACAGATGCCTGCCTTCCGCTTCCTGTGCTGGGCGAAGCGCCGGTTTCCGCTCGTGTTCTGATTAATTATGAACTACCATCAAAGGTGTGGTTTTGCTGCTCCCCTTTTATTTATTTATTTATTAATTTGTTTGTTTGTTTGCTTATGCATTTAGGAATTGAATGAGTACTTCAATTGTTGTTGAATTTGTTTGTATGTGTGTTTTTTTAAATGCTTATATTTCAAGCATTATTATCTTCTTGGGCCAATTTGATTCTGAAATTGGCAATATTATTAAGCTTTCAAAATAGGGTTTAAGATTTCTTTCCAAAATGCTGGAAACTCTAAACTAGTTCGTAAGATTTCAATTAGTTTATGTGATTAGGAGTTCAAGTCTCTCAAGTTATGATTATATTTGTAGCTGAAGTCGATTCTCATTACACTACATTCAAAGTGTGCATGCTTTCCCTTTGCTGTCCTCGCCTTTGGAGATCTTAACAGAAGCATGACCCCATCTTTTGGTTTGAGATCTCTTTTTCTCTATTACGGGAGAGGGGTGGGTTACAGATGATGGGTCGAGCCCAATTTTGGGACCAATAAATCCAATCTGTTATTGATCAAAGCATTTAATAATGTGAGTGCTTGCGTGCTAGATTATAGTTTGATGTACAGCGTGCAAAATAAGAAGCCTTGCTGCCTGTCTATGCAGCCTGCTTTTACACCTTTTCAGCTTCTTTCAGCATTTGCTTCTTTCTCTTGTTATTTTTGTTTTTTCTTGGGGTATGCCCCTCGTACTCTGTACAGTTTCTTCACTTAAATACAACTACAATTATCCAAATAAAAAAGTGCTAAATAAGAAGTTGCTTGCCTCCTTTTATTTTGCTGAACAATTCGGGATTTCATATTCTTGTTGTAGTTTTATGCGGGTGCATGCGCATTATTTAAAATTGACAAATAACCGAGATTCATTTAGAGAAGGATCACTTGTTCTGTTTTCTTACTTGCAGGAAACATATTTGAGACGCATGGCCACTTGCTTGGCTGCAGGTTATTTCCCAACCTTGTAGTGCCTTGTTATTCATGTTTTTGCATTTCATGACAAGTATGTGAAAACATGCGCAGATGGGATTGTAATCAATGTAGTTGGTGGTGGTGAAGTGATAACTCTTAAAAACATTGAAGAAAGCAGCAGCCTTGTCATAGCTGAAATGCCTATAAATGTGAGTTTGTTGCATGTTCCATGTTCCATGGTCTCCTATTAATGAGTTTGAAATAATATCCGGGTAGGAAATGAGTTTTAATAAGTAATCTTAATGTCCAAATGATGTCACATGAATCAAGTTTATTTAAATTGAGCTGCCTGGATTTGATTTTTTTGTTCCTCTTCATTGTCCCCCTATTGAACTCTGAACGATGGAGCTGTCGTCTACCTTTACTCTTTGTGATGTCATTAACTTGAATGTGGCATGTTGCAGATTTCCGAGATTTTATGAAGATTGACGATTTCCTGTGATTCCATAAAAGGACTTTATCTCTTGAGTCAGATGATCTGTGAGTAGTGCATCAATACTGAAACTTTATCTCCGTGTTTGCTGATTTTCTTGATATTATATTTAAGTTTATTTTATTTTTATTATTTAACTAGTAGTTATCCAACGGTGATCTGCATGATCAATTTGAAAGGCAAAACAGAGGAATGAAAATAAAAATTGATTAAAAAGATGCATCTTTTTAATCAAGAAATAAAACTCGAAATTCAAAAAAATTGTTGTGAAAGCGAAGTGATTTTGATTGATCCTTCGTTTACTGTTATAAGAAATCTAATACTCATGAGTTCCATAGCCCCCCAAACCCCCTCAAGGGGACTTGCTTTCGTGGCTGAAGCTTCTTTCTTTGGTTTTCTCTTGGCTTCTTCCACTATTTTTTTCTTCCATTTCTCAAGTTTTATTTTTTATTTTTTTAAAATCTGTAATAGAAAGCTTACCGCTACGTTGTCATGTTAAAACCCGTTATTATGGTAGTGTAGTGCTTGACTTTCAGGGATATTTTCAAGGCTGTCAAAATTACGAGTTGACTCGTAAAATCGTCCGATTTTACGAGCCAACTCATCAAACCTTGTCAACTCGAGTAGAAAAATTGATTTTGGTCAAACTCGATCAAAATCGTTTAAAATCGTAAAATCGGACCGGATCAGTCCGATTTTACGATCCTGCTGTTATAAAATTTTAAAGCCATTTCATTCGCCTCTTATATTTATACACAAAATTTTTTGCCTCTCAATTACTTATCCGATGTGGGATAAGTTAAGGAAGGAAAAACTTAAAACTTGCTTGCCTCGGCTGAAGAATATTTAACTAAAGAATAAAGGTGGGACAATGCTATTTGTTTGATGTGGGACAAATTGCACTGTCCCGCATATCTACACTGAAGTTCAAAGTGAGATATTTAAACTGAAGTTAAAAGTGGGACAATGCTATTTGTCCGATGTGGGACAAATTGCATTGTCCCACATCGGACAAATACAATTTGTCCAGCGGACAAATTGTATATATATATATATATATCATGGAATCACTCTTGAAAATCATTAATATTAACTTTAAAATTTATACTTATTTTTTTTATTTTTTACTTAATTTTTTTTTTACTTTAAATTAAATTTTTTTGATGTTTTTAAATCATTTTTATGTCCTGATGTCAAAATAATTTGTTGGAGTTGGAGCTAGTACTATTGTACTAGTAATATCGGTGTTGGTACCAGTATTCATGGATGTCAAAATTGTGATTTTGACACGACACGGAAGAGTTTCGGAAACTCGGATTGTAAAATCAGATCATAAAATCGCAAAATCGTACCTGAATTTTTCCGTACAAAAATCATAAAATCAAAACTAAAATCGTGTAGGTAAAAAAATCATAAAATCGTAAGTAAAATATTTCTGAATACAATACAACATAATTATGGTCATAAAAATTCATTAGTTAAGGTTCATATATAATTCAAAATAACTTAAAAATACATTATAAAATAATTATGTCCATAGAATTTCATTAGGTAAGAACTAACAAATTTAAAATAAATATTTTGTTGATGTGCTATATAAATTAAAATCAGTCTCATGACCGTTATTTTTCTTGTTATTTTTAATACATTCATTAAAAGCATTATTATTGAAAGGATTATCAGTATTAGTAGTATAGTAGTACTAGCTCCAACTCCAACAAATTATTTCGACTTCAGGACATAAAAATGTTTTAAAAACATCAATTTTTTTTTAATTTAAAGTAAAAAATAAATAAAAATTAAGTATAAATTTTAAAGTTAATATTAATGATTTTCAAGAGTGATTTCATGATATATATATATATATAATTTTTATTTTTTATAAAATCAACACAACAATTTTATTTTTTTATAATATATATATATATATACAAATACAATTTGTCCAGCGAAAATGCTAGACAAATAACATTGTTTCACTTTTAACTTCAGTTTAAATATCCCACTTTAAACTTCAGTGTAAATATGTGGGACAATGCAATTTGTCCCACATCGGACAAATAACATTGTCCCATCTTTATTCTTCAGTTAAATACTCTTTAGCCGAGGCAAGCAAGTTTTAAGTTTTTCTTTCCTTAACTTATCCCACATTGAATAAGTAATTGTGAGGCAAAAGTTTTTGTGGATAAATATAATAGGCGAATGAAATGACTTTAAAATTTTGTAACAGCAGGATCGTAAAATCGATTTTGCCAGTATTAGTACTAATCTTTTCAATAATAATGCTTTTGATGAATGTATTAAAAATAACGAGGAAAATGACGGTCATGAGACTGATTTTAATTTATATAGCAAATCAGCAAAATATTTATTTTAAATTTGTTAGTTTTTACCTAATGAAATTCTATGGGCATAATTATTTTGTAATGTATTTTTAAGTTATTTTGAATTATATATGAACCTTAACTAATGAAGTTTTATGACTATAATTATGTTGTATTGTATTCGGAAATATTTTATTTATGATTTTACGATTTTTCTATCTACACGATTTTAGTTATGATTTTATGATTTTTGTACGGAAAATTCAGGTATGATTTTATGATTTTACGATCCGAGTTTTCGAAGCCACTTTCGTGTCGTGTCAAAATCGTGATTTTGACAACCATGGATATTTTACTCTTCATTTTTTTTGAAAATATATTAAAATAATATATATTTTTTAAAATTTAATTTTGATATCTGTATATCAAAAATAATTAAAAAACATAAAGATAATTTTTTTTATATAAAAAAAGCACATACAGCCACTTGGGTCACTCTGTCATGCCTTCAAGTTTTATTTTGGGATGGTTGCTGCTGTTTTAAAATAATATTTTTTATTTAGAAATATATTAAAATAATATTTTTTATTTTTTAAAATTATTTTTGATATCATGAAAATAATCTAAAAATATAAAAAAATATTTAATTTAAAATAAAAAATAAAAAATAAAAAATAATTTTTATTTTCAAAAACATTCTGATTGAATTAGTTTCTCAGTCTTCCAGATGCTCCGGGTAGGTCTAGGACCTGCTCCTTGTAGCCCTGCCATAGTTTTGACAAGACTCAGTTCTCTAACATATTTCGACACGCTGCCTTGAAGTTTGCCAATCAGAAACTATGCTGAGAAAGTACATTGCATAGGTTCATACGAGATACATTGCCCGCGCGCTGCGGCGGGCTAATGTATTACATTATTTGAAGTTATAAAAAATAAAAGATAATTCAAATGTATCAAAGTTCATTTTTTTTTTGCCGTAAATGATTCATTAGGCTGTTTTGGTAACTATTTCATAGGTGGACAACAAAATTAGAATTGATAAAATCAATTAAAAATAAGATATTTGTCCTCTGGATCAATTTGTTTGGTTGTTGGATCAATTTGAACTGTTTGGAATTTTTTTTTGTTTTTTATAGCAAACTAATTGATTGCTCTGGATTATTTTATTTTTTTTATCTATTTGGCTAGTTATTTAATTAGCAGAGAAAAAATTTATAATCAATAAAATTCTTTGATAATGAATTCTTTGATCTATACAACAATTTTTAGGAAATTATTGCATGCGCGTTGCGTCGAGTATTTGTATTGTATTGGAGATATATAGACTTCAAGTTACGTGAGTTTAATTTTTTTTCTTTGTAACATAAGAGTTAAGGCATTATGAATGTAACAAACTGGAACCAAAATTTTGAAAGAGTTTAGGTGCTACGCGAGATAACATTAATATAAGTAGAGTGATTAAAATGTTCCATTAACTATATTTTCAATCCAAAATAGCAAATCTAACGGTTTAGAAATTCAAGAGTTGAAAGAACAACAGAAGAAAATAGATTAACTTATCACAACAAAATGGTGCCATAGCAATGTCATGGAGTAGCATTGTTCTTCAAGAGAGGATGTTGGAACAACGTATGACAACATGCAAAAGGAGTGGAAATGATGTTCACCGGGAAGTCCTGCCAATGAAAAGATAATTAATGTTGATAGTGATGAAATGAAGGAAAATAAAGGACACTTGAAAAATAGAAAATAAAGCTTGAAAGCAAATATCCATTTTGAATTGAAATCATGATTATAAAAATTGTCTTGTTTTTGTTTATTGTAAAAAAAAAAATTGTTTGAAAATATGTTGGTGCACCCTTGGAATCAAGTTAAAGGTATTAATAAAAAATACTTTGATCAATAATTGCTTCGTAAGCAACGACAGAGTTTGTGTATCTGTTTTCAAATGTGTAAAATCCATTGATTTGATAATAATCCTCTTCAATAATAGATGCAGCAAATGATTGAATGTTTATGCCTTTAGCGGAGGCCTGTATTGCGTTACCCTGTTAGATTACAACGAAAAACATTTATTAATGAGAATAAAAAATATCTAGCATGAAGAACTACTGTAGAATGTTTAGTAGATAAACTTTTTTCAAGTGTGATTCTTTTGTCTTCAAAGAAATAAATATAGATTGTTGAACAGTTGTAAAAATTATGACCATTGTTTTTAAATTGTTAATTTCAGCGTAAAAGTTTAGAGATATTATAATCATTTCATTATTCAATGGAAAAACATTGTTTTAAAATTTAAATCGCCATAGGAAACTTTTAATAGAGAATGATATGCTAAAAAAATATAACTATTCATGGAAAGTTAAACACATATGATATTGTTTTATAAATGGGAATTGCCAAACAACTCATTAAGTTAACGAACCAACGTTTGAACCTTGGCTTAAGTGGAAAGCAAGCCTTTGTTGACTTTTTTTCAATAATGACATATGTGGATGATTTGTAAAGTAGCATTTTAAAAAAAAAGAAGTTATAACATGTTTATACGCATTTGCTATTGACAGATAGGTGAGTTATTTTTAAAATAGCAAGAAGCATGAAAAATAGTTGAAAAAGAATGATGCAAAATATATGCTCACCGTGGCATCGACGAAGAGGCAATTAATACTGTTTGCTTTCCCATTGAGTTTTGGAATCCAAACACGATAAACTCTTCCACAAAAGGATGTGTAGAAGTTGTATTTCTTAATGCTTTGAACAAATAGCGCCATGACCTTGAGAATTAAGATAAAAGCAACAAAAAAAGAATGATTATAAACCAAGAAGAAATGTGGCACACAATGCATCGATAATTACAAAAAGCTATAACACCATATAAGGATACTTAATACCTAACAAAAGAAGTGGTAAGGTTGGTCAATATGGTAGCACACAGTGAATAAAGAAACACTTCCAGTTGCAAAATTTAATTTAAATGATATGCAAAAGATTGATGAGCAAACAATGAGTAATTATTTATTTAATTTGTTTAATAATGAAAAAAATGAACAAAACCTTTTGCAAGAGCGCTTATAATGTCTTTGTAGACAATATTTTTTGCATAAGTAGAAGGGCGCCCTTCATTATCACATGAAATAATCTTCAAACCCTTTTTTGAAGTGACTCTTGAGAGAGCAACATAAAGTTGGCCATGGGTGAAAACTTGTTCTTTAAGAAATACACCGACAATTTTCAATGATTGGCCCTGACTTTTATTTATTGTCATAGCATAACATGGCCTTAAAGGAAATTGACGCCTTTTAATTGTAAAAGGACATCTGACTTCATTGATTGGAAAAATAATTCTTGGTATGAATACTTTATTGCCAATGTTAGATCCAGTAATTATTTGTGCTTGAATCACCCTTGATGAAAGTTGTGTCACTATAAGTCTAGTCCCATTACATAGACCAATAGATGGGCTGATATTCCTAAGCAACATAACTGGCGTTTCGATTTTTGGAGCAAGTGTATGAGATGGGACACCATTGAATTCAAGTTGATTTATGTATTCTATTGGATATAAAGAGTCGGCATTGTCACTATCTCTTGATGATGTAGAGATAGAATCGACACTAAGGTAGATGTGCTTTTCGCTAGGTGTGATGTGAAGAACAAAATCATTGATTTCATCAACAGTTGTGTTCTTTGTTGTCACAATTGCTCTTTCTTTAAAATAGCAGGGGTCCATGTGAGCCTCAGAAATATTTGGATAAATTGTTGAGACCATGGCTGAAATTGGATCACATGAAGTTTGAAGGAGTAGATCTGAAGGTATACTAATAAAACAATCATCTGATCCATCGAGCGAAGGCAAATTAGACATGTCACCATTGCCAACACTTAAAATCCATTTGGAGAATTCATTGATTTCAACCTTTTCTTCATATGTCAGACCATTTGTAGAGAGGCGCATGTTTTCTTCAAGAGTCAATACAGTAAATCTGGGCCATAAAGTTGAGCTGGTTAAAGAAGCATTAATTATTTGTTCTTTTGTTCCACCAGGAATAACCGGTAATATTTGACGAAAATCACCACCAAGCAGAATTGTTTTTCCACCGAATGGGAGGTCTTTGCAACAATTGTCACAATCTGAAAGGACATCACGCATTGAACGATCAAGGGCTTCAAAGCAACATTTATTATTCATTGGTGCTTCATCCCAAACTATAAGAGAGGTTTTCTGAAGAAGGCCTGAAAGATGAGTGTTTTTCTTGATAGCACATGTTGATGATTCATCAATAGCAAGCGGGATTTTGAACCTTGAATGAGCTGTACGACCACTTGGAAGCAGAAGAGATGCAATACCAGATGATGCTACTGCAAGGACGATTAACCCCTCAGATCTGATGCGGTTGATTATTGTATGCCATAAAAAAGTTTTGCCAGTTCCTCCATGGCCATGCACAAAGATTAAAGCCTGTTTTTTATTAAAGATGGCTTCAACCACTGAATCATAAATAAGTCTTTGCCCGTTGTTGAGAGAAGCAAAATTTAATGAGTGCTGACTTCTAAGCTCGGCTAAATCATAATTAAGCTCTTCTCTTAGAAGCTTGTTTGTAATTTCAGTCAATAATTGTCCATCAGGCATCGGCAAGTCATGATCTTGAAGTGTTGTTGCGGAAGCATTGAAAAGTTGTTCAAGCTCATATAACACATAATTTCTAAGCTGATGATCAGGCAAAATAAGACCTGGCATGTTAAAAGATGCCCTCAATTTATATAGGATGTCATCGTGCATTGAATGCCAAAAATGATTGAACAAAGATAAAGGGTCAGCAACTTGACAAAATAAAATAATACTGACAAAAAGTTGTCTAAGTTGTGGCGATGATGCAGTTGATATCGCTTCAGAGAAAGCTTATGACCATTCTTTATCATCCCCTAAGAGGCCATATGCTTTGCAAGCAAGCTGAAATGTTGGATAAACAATCCCACCAACCTTTTTTAAATCTGCAAAACTTGTTGACCCTTTAACATGGTTTAAAAGCAGCCTTAAAAAATAAAGTTCTCCAGCAGCAGGATGCACATATGTTATACGCCCAAGGCTAAACCCTCTTGATCTCACAACCCATTCTTTTTGTCCAAAATCCCAAACATATTTGTTTGGAAATTCAGAGTAATATAACTCCCTTGCATCAGAATCTTTTTTATTGCATTCGAACCATTCAGTAAGCATTGTTTTATTGATATTTGGCCTTCTAAGAACAGACTGAAGAGTTTCATCACCAGAGAAAACAATATTCTGTTGAAAAGGCAAATGAACTTGAAGTCTTTCAACTGCAGGATTCCTTGAATGGATTGGAAATTGAAAAAGCCGCCAAACAGCCTCATAAGGGCAGATAAAACGACAATTAAGATATGCTTGAACTTCATCATTTGTATCATGCTGGAGTACGACGCGACATCTGTCTGGTCCTTTGTTGACATATTTGAACAAATACTTGATGAGCATTGATTGGCAACACAGCTCAACATTTATATGAGCATTATAACGAACCAGAAGTTCTTTATTGTATGGGACAATATAGTCATTACGCAGCGTAATTCCATTTTTGACCACAAAATTATCATGAAATTCACGTCGTTTGTAATAGACAAATCCATTCTCTGAAAAAATAGTTGAGCTTCTGAATTTCTTTGGAAATGACTTTGTGCATACACCCCCTGCCATGCATTGTGCATTTGGTCTAGCAGCACCGCATGGACCATGTATCATGAACTTAGAGACAATTTCATGACATAAGGGATCAATATTTTTATCTGGCAACTCAGCTGAAATAATTGAGTCAACATCGTTTGCAGTTTTGCATTTGAAATCAGAGGCAAGCCAAATCAAGATATGTGTATGCGGTAGCCCTCTTTTTTGGAACTCAACTGCACAGACATCTACGAAATTGTGAAATACAATTAAATATGATATCCATCCAAAAAAAAATCATAATTGAAAAAAGAAATTGCAATAAGTGTATTACCAGCAATTGTTCTGCCGAAAGGGACACCAGATTTTATGAACTTTAACATATCAAGAAGTTTTGTTCTAAAAATGCGTGGAATTATATCAGGCTTGTCTTCATGCTTATAAGCCTTGTCTTTGTTAAGCTCTCGTTGGATTTCAGGCTAGTTTGTGTTGCATGTGAATGTAATGAAGAGATCAAGATTTCCATATGCTCTGCAAATTGCCATGGCATCTTGGTAATTATTGATCATGTATCGCGGGCTACCAGTTAAAGAAGAGGGTAGGATAATTTTTCCAGTTGATGACCCCTGAACGTCTCCTCAAAGCACTGCTTCATTGATGTTATGATAAAGATCAGACCGAAGATCATCTTGGTTCATTCTAATGTAATCAAGTCTATCTTCTTCAACATTAGCAAAAGCATCAACTAAAAACTGCTGGTAAAGACGACCGCCTTTTGTAATAGTGTCTTCCCCATATTCTCGCTCATGAATAAGATAGGCATAAAAAGCTCTCATTGATACTTTGTGACGTTTCTTGGAACTATGATTATCATCATTTGCAAAGCCAATATTAGTTCGGTAACCATCTTCACCAAATGGAAATAGAAGAGGATATTGCAACGCCATAAATTTTGGATGTAGCTTAGAGATTCTTTGCAAGGCCTTTGACTGAGATTCTATAATTATATCCCGCTCCGTTCGATATTCACCAATATCTCCAACAATTAAACCGCCTATATCATCTGAAGATGGATCATTATATTGTCTAGTGTCATGTGCTCTTTGACCAAGCAATCGTAGTTTATACCCAGGGTTAGTAGTCTCAGAAAGTTTTTGTGAAGCCTGGCGGAATAAGCCAACTAAACAATTTATTGAGGCAAGCATGTGATTGAGATCATTAACAATAGTCTCATCCAAGGATGAAGCAGAGCCTGAGCGTGGAAATTGTGCCAAACGATTTGAAACCTCGTTTGCAATGTCATAAATATAAAGCTGTGCAAATTTTGGACCATCCTCTCCAGAAGGCAATAGAGACCCCATAAGATGGTGACAGTGGCCATTGATCTTAAAAACATATGAGCCAGAATGACGATTCACTGATTGATCTATATTGGCTCCCATTGATGTAAAAGCAAACATGGAGTTGTAGGCACGAATATTGGTGCAAATTTTTTTGGATGTTTCACCAAAAATAGGGTTCAGAAGGTCATCAAGAAGCTTAGGTGTTGGTAATGGCCGCGGAAGCTTAATTTTCCCACTAAGACAGCATAGAGTGAAATGTGGATTGGATTTAGCAGAGCGTGCGAGCCTCTCGTCAAGCCAAAAAAGAGCCTTGCAGTGAAAACATTTGAATGTTTTGTCCCCAAAGTCAATGTACTTATTGGAAGTCCCTGGAAAAAAAATTATGTGAAAAAAAGGTTATATATATATATATATATATATATGAAAAGCAAAGAAAATAAATTGAGAGCAAACTTTTTCTCTTTCTTTGATATGAAGCTTGCCCAATTGTCAGTTGTTCATTAATAGAAGGCATAAGATCATGATTGACAGAGGCTGAGTCAGTTGCACCAAGATCTTGAACCAACAATTGAGATGATGAATGTGATGAACACGATTGATTGCTCGCAAAAGCAAAAGAGTGATGATCATGCTGATTTTGAGAGGACATTGATGGTTGAGAACATGAAGTCTCGCCTTGATATAATCAAAAGCGTTGGCCATTGGTAAGGTCGAGATTAAGATCCGTGCTCAGTCTTGAAGATGTCGTTAATGTGCCAACCGCGTAGACATGAGCTCCATTTTCTAGTTCTGATGTATAAGATGGAGAATCTTGCCCATGATTAATAGCATGAGATGATTGTAAGCGTTGTCGTCGGCTAGTCATGTTTGCATAAATTAAAGCTGGAGGAATAACACATTGAAAAAAGGGGCTAATAAAAAATGAATCAGAAAATTAATGCCTTAAGAAAAGAACAAAATGTAGGGCAAAAATTTAAATTAAAGTTAGACAATTTGAAAATATTTTTAAATTGTATCATCAAATATTTTGTCTGTTTAGTGACCATTTTGTTATGCCATTATTTGTTAAATCTAAATAAAATTATTAATAAATTTATCGCAAATGTATCACAATGGTTCAATCCCTTGTGAATCCAAATGAAATTAGGTCTTAACCAAAGTTTTATCCCTTCAAAAATAACTATTATTTAACTTGACAGCAAGACATTTTTGTTATCTTTCTAAAGCGAACCAAACTAAACCCATCAAAATTTGCAAAGAAAGATAAAAAAAAAAGACAATTTGATTATTTTCATTTGAATTAGTAGGAGCAGGCTAACGACTGCAAAAAAAATTTAGCAACCAAAACAATACAACCAAGGAAGATGAGAAATGATTATCAGATATATCGACACAGCACAAATTAATTATGTTGGGGAAAAAATAAAAGCAATTTTTTTGAAAGATTCATGAAAGAAATAGAGCTAGAAACACAACACAAAACAAAAGAATATGCATGAACAATCAGGAACATATACAACCAATGCAAAAAAATAAACAAAGGCACTGCATAATTAATTAAAGCCAAATATGTGTAATTTGAAGAGAAAAAAATGAATGTCAATGTGGGAGCAGCGCGTCAAATAGACCACAATAGAAATGCATAGAACCAACAAAAGTGAAGAAAGACAGTAAACTAACTAACCTTAATAATAGCACAAACCGGCAATATGATCGATAGCTAACTTAATGCAAAATATGGTAGACGCAATATTCAGAAGCGAAGACACTGCAAGATAAAATATTTTGTCAAAGACAAATTAGAGAACTTAAAAATAAAAAGTTAGGAAGGAAAAAAAGATATTCAGTAACAGGTAAAAAAACATGTCAAATAACAAAGAAAATGCAAATAACTTCTATATGGTTGCCCTCCATTGTTTTGTTTTGAATAGATGAGAAATCAATGAACAAATCTAACCAGCAAGAAGTCTGCAAAACATTTGATTGCTGGAGGCACTCATTTCAACAATAATTCAATATAAAAGGATGTTGCAACATGTGACCATTGTTAAGCCTGTTTTAAATATTTTATTAATCATTCAATTCGCATATAGCAAAAAGGCAACAGGTAAAAATCAGAGAAGATGAGTTATTTGCTGTTTGGGCGAAGGATTCACCAGATGCAGGTGATTTATCATAGAACCCTTTTTTCTAGTCGAGGTCTTCTTTTTAGCAATACAATTGCAATAGTAGGTTTATAGGCAGAAAGCATGAAAAATATTTGACAGGCAAAAAACAATGCAGAAAGATTGCATGAGCTGCATTATGATTTCCTAAAGCAAACTGATTAATTGTTAGAAATGTTGTAGTTGTCCGGGCTAATGATTTACAAACCTGGTGAATTATCATAGAGTAGATATTTTTTTTAGCAAGGCCCTTTATTCACTAATGCAACTCCACTTGCGGGTCAACAGGGAAAATGTGGAAAAAATATTTGGTAAGCAAATAATGGAATAAGATTACATGAGATTCATTGTGTTTTTTTTTTCTAGCAAACTATTTGATCATGGGCCTACTCTAATAGCTTGGTTAATAATTTAATTACATCATGCCTACATGTCTATTTTTCAACATTATTTAATCAAATTATTTTTTTTCAAAGCTTTTAAATCATGTTTTAATTAGTTTTTTAAATGAGCATACGACCAAGTGTTTATCAATAACTTGATGAAATTCAAAAAAGGCTACTGCAGCTCTGCACACGTAATACTATGGATTGCAACAGTGTTTGTTGTTTTTTTTTTAAAAAAAATGAATTATTTTCTCTTCAATTTTTTCATTTCTTGCTTTTTTTCTATCATTTTTTTTTCTGTTGCTTTTCTATTTTTTTCATGAAATAATTTTTTTTGCAACAACAATTTTAACCCGTCTTATACCAGCATCCCCCCACAATTTTTTCATGGAATCTCATAAAAACTCCAGTTCTGTTGTGCATTGATAATTCAGTTTTTGTGGCTGCCTTTGTTTAGTTCCAAAGGACCCCGGTTTAAGCCACTTTAACAGCAAATTTCCACCGAGACCTTACAATCTCTACTCGCATGTAATTGGATGAAATGGGTTGTTTGTCCATTTAGTTGAGTTCAATACTGACTAAGTTATTGCTCCATGCATGACAACAAAGGTGCAGCGGCATCACTCAAAAATTGAAGAAACTCTAATGAATCTGGTCTAGGGTCACCTCTGAGTTAATTTTCTGCTGCAAATTGTTCCTTCGATCCTCTATCCCTCCCCCCCCCCCCACTATCTCACAAATAATGTGTATCCTTATTCTGCATTGTATCCGAAAATGACAACAAAAAGCGATGAACAGAAGATGTCATCGTCATTTGATTTCCCATTGGCAAAAGTCATGGTGTCTGATCCGTGTAACAGAGTCTCGCTAAAAAAATTGGAGTTCGTCACTTCCTTTTTTCCCTCCCAAACCAAGCCAAAGATCAAATTCTTCTCCTAACAATGCAATCGAAGAGAGCAAAAGATGATCAGGGCACATCAAACACTAACTACCTTGTTTACATATGCTGGGTAACCCAACAAACTGCCCATGTGGTAGGCGTAAGAACGTCAAAAAGCACGCATAAATTCTTGAGTAAAAGAGCCAATAATGAAAAGAACAAAGTAATAGAAAAAACTGAGACTACAACACCAATCTGCCAAACAACAAAATTTGCCTGACAATCAAACACACTGTGAAAATAAATAATGGGCAACAACACCGAAAAAACAACTAACCTGAGCAATATCAACAACCCAGTCGCATCAAAGATAAACCAGTAGAAACCATAAAACCCAAAGCCTAAGCACACCTGCAAATAACAATAGACCAAATAATCGATGTAAAAATCAACGACAGTGAACATAGAAGAAGAGAAAAGAGAGCAAAGACAGCAAACCAAACCTCAAAGGCAACACCAAATCCAAACAAAGAAGGAGCACAAAGGCCGGCGTAAAAATACACAAAGAAGGTGATAACTGTCAATCGAATTAAAGGAACAAACCTACACAAAAAAAACAAACCAAAGAATTGAAATGAAAAAAACAGAACCGCAAAGATAAAAGAAGAGGCAACAGAGCAATTATAGAAGAGAAAACATCAAAGCTTACACCGAAGCAAAGCAAAGCACAAAACATCAACACTGGTGGGTAAACAAACAAATGAGGTGGGAATAGCCTATTTAAATGAATTGAAGAGAATAATGAACCCAAAGATGCGTTTCGTGCAGGCTGACTCTCTGTCAAGTGCTGATGTGAAGCATCAACCCCTGCCAAAAACAGCGCGCCGTCGTTCACATCGTCAAACGACATCAGAGGGGCTGCTCAATTTTCCAATGTTTTTTTTTACAGACGCGTGCGGAGGTGAAAGACACAATTAATTATTATTATTATGAACCGCCAAAATGGACACAATTAATTATTATTATTATGAATCGCCAAAATGGACACACAACAAATAACAAACGTCCACATAAACTTAGCATTAATTAACTGCAAGAAATTAACGGCTGTGCATTAATGCAGCTGCGAGAAACGATCAGTGCATGCAGTTAATAATAATGATTTTCACTCGCAGTCTCTCTCCCATTAATGCACAGCCGTTTGGAAACAATTAATGCACCAGTGACAAACGCTGTAAGAATAGAGCATCAACTGCAAGAAACAATTAATGCATCAGGGAAAAAGACTCTGCGAAACAATTAATGCATGAAGGGTAAAGACTGCGAGTGAACAACAGGAAAATGGGCGCCACTTAACAGCTCCTCCTAACGTGATAACAAACGGCATAAAATAAAACAACGGAAAAACTATTCCAATCCACAGTAGAATAGGCCACACGATTTAGTTTCTTTGTAATATGTACGGATTTCATATCAATGTCAGGATACTGACCCATCACGTGTTCTGTTATAATGTCAGACGTCACGTGTTGCATTGAAACAGTATAGACGACGACAAGCTCCTCCTCTTGCCCGGCCTGATAATATCCAAGGATTTATTGAATTTTAATATGTCAAATTAATTTTATTAAAAATTTAATTGGTAAAAATAAAATTTGAAAGTCTAATATGGGTTTAATTGAGAAGATTTGAATTTCTAATGATCAAATTTAATGGGTTAATTAAGGGCTAGATTGAAAAAATAGGATTAAGATGTAAAAAACACAGAAATATAAGGATCAAAATTGAATAAAGAAGGGTTAAATTGAAAGAATTGGGAGTTTTGAGGGCCAATTAAAGATAAAATTAAAATATTCAAGACTAGAGATCATATTGAAAAATAAGCTAAATTCACGAGGCTTTTTGAAACTTCACAGGGTAAAATTGAATGGATTTCTAAAATTAGGATTAAGCAAGGATTTAATTTAACAGATTCAAATGATTGAGAGCTGAAATTCAATAGGAAAATTGAATCCCTAATTAATCTAAAATTATCAAAACAATATTATTTTATCTAAATGAAACAATGTGTTTACCAAAACAATGTTGTTTTGTTAAATCATAGACAAAAAAGGTTATTTAGCCACTGTTGATATTCTTCTCCAAAAAATCATGAAAAAACATGGTTCTTTTGCCATCTTGCATTACTTGTTTCTCCTCTATCTCTTCCCTCAATAAGACAAGAAATATACCCTCACACCCTATCTCTATACTCCTACCAAAACAAAATAAAGATTTTTTTGCATCCATAAAAACACTACTAAAAGGTTAAACCCCCCAGCCTAACTAGTTATATTTGGAGAAAATAAGAAAAACCAGCTAGTGTATTCTTCTTGTTAGCTCTTAAACATAGCAAAGACTAATCCTTAACCTCAATGGATGACCGAGACTCATTGTTTGATATTAAAAAGTGTGGATTGTTCAACTCATGACCTCTGAATGATCCTCATTTCCCTTTAAAAAACCATGACAAAGGCTATGAAAGTGGAGAGAAATCTTGAAAACATATGCCTTTACACTAACAATCTTAAAAGATATACTATTAACCAACCAAGAAAAAAAAAACCTTTAGCAAGTCTCCATTAAAAGTCCAAGTTGGTATAGAAATTTGTAGTTAAAAGACATTATTGTTGGATAAGATATGTCTCCAACTCTGATGAGGGGCGAAACTCGATGAGCACACCCCCTCCTTTTTTCATTCTTCTTATTAAAAGTTTGAATTGAATACTTATTATACATTCCTCTATATGGTACTTGTTAGTTTTGATGCAATAAACATTTTATTTTATTGTTTTCATATGCTTAATTATGATATGATTTATTAAATGTATAAATGTTTAAGTTTTGTTTGAGGCTATAGGATTGTTATTGAAGTGAAAAATTTGAGACACAGTTTAACATGTTTTAATGCTTATGATGTTTAATAAAGGTTTATGGAAGAATATGAATGTATTTAAATCAATAAGCAAAATAATTTGGTGTTGTTTTTGTTTTTGTTTATAGGTCATTGTTAGTGGTTGATTGAGTTTTATTAAGTTAAATACATGTGATTTATAGTTAAAATATAAAGAACTGCAAACAAAACAATGTTATTTTTTGTTTATTATTTTGCTTTTGATTTTCTCCTTGTTGTTTTGATCGTTCAAACAACTTGTGAAAGCATACCTAAGTTATCATTGTTAGGTTATAATGTTTTTTGGGTTCTTAGTGTTTGTTTCTGGGTTGAACCCTTGTTAGGCATTTTTTGGTTTATAGGGTGGTATTATTCAAATGAACATTACCTTTAGTCCTTGAGTTTTGTGTTTGTTTGATCGATTTTTGACTCTTACACACGCGTTTTAACTTGTTAATCATTAATCTATGATCTTAAGGATTTAAAAACACAAAAATCATAATGTTTGATCTTCAATTCTTTCTTATTACTTTTCATAAAGAATCAAATAATCATGACATTAGATTGTTTATCTTGTTAATCCAACCTCAAATTATTGTTTTAATATTTTTTAATTTGACGTGATTTAATCTAAATCAAGATTCATGATCATTGGGTCTTCAACGTGTTCGTTATGTTCTTTATGAATTTCTATCACAAACCTCTCATTTGATTTTCATTTGCTTTGTTTATGTTTATGTGTTGTGTTACTGGATATGCATCGGGCCAGGAAGCCTAGTCCACATGACTGGGCCGAGTCCATTCTAATCATATAGGCTTGTTTGGCATGCCCGATTCCTACCAAAGACAGAAATGATATATTTTTTTAATTCCTTAAGTGTGTTTGCCAAACATAACCTTAAGATACTATGCTTCTAATTTTAGATAAATACATGCTCGACAAGCAATCCCTATTGTTTCTTTTAATATTGGTTTATTCATCATTTTATTGTTTTGCCAAACAAGTTCAAAATAATTTCAAACAATTCTAAAAAAAATCCAAGGACTATTTTAAAATTATTTATGGTCCCATTGCATTTTTTCCCAACAATTTTATTTAATATCGGAGTCATAGACTTATGCATTAGGACTTTGCCAAAATTTCACATTCGAAACATAAAAAAATAAATTGTTAAAATAATTTGAGATATGAATTTTACAACATATTCCTTTCTCCTAATTTTAAATAAATGATTTATCAAAATGAAAATATTAGGAATTAACAACAAAATTTATTATTTAGGGATATGAAACTACATTGTAAAGTATATTTCTAGGTATTAAAGATACAAAGTAGGAAAAAATACAATATTAAATTTGAGTCATAAAATAGTTAGGATTTAGCTTGATAAGAAAAATAACTTTTTAGTAAGGGAGATTTGTTTTGAACTTTAGAAAGTTTAACAAACATAAACAAGATTAAAAAAAACAATTAATCAACAATGAAACTTATCATAGATAGAGTGCATTAAGGGGAGATGTATTTTTCATGTATAACTAGTTCTTTTATTTATTTTATGTTTAGGGTTTTATGTGGAGGGAGGTGTGTTTGAAGTTTTGGTCCTCCAAAATTTACTTTTTTTCTTCTTCTCCTCCTTCCTTTACACAGGTATGGACACATGTATATATAGTAAAAATTATATATTTTTTTTGCCCCTTGTTTCTTATCTTTTCAATTTTGGTCCCTATGTCAAGATATTTTTGGGTTTTGTTTTTGGTATTTTTTTGCTCTTTTTGAATTAGAAAAACAAGCAGGTCAAAAATTGAGTAACTATATTTTCCAATAAAAAAAAATGAGAGAAGGAGGTCATGTGAAAGGTTATAACTTAAATATTATCGATAAATTCACCAAAAGATATTATTGATAGTTAATTTTATTGATAGTTCTATTTGTAACATTAACATGTTATTTTTTCCAACAAGAATAACGACGGAATACTTGTCTAATTTTTTATTCCTTGATTTTAACAAGTAATTCCTTGAATATTCATCAATAGAAACATTTATGTTGGTGAATACTAATGATATGTTTTTGTTGATATTTTCATTTGTATTTTATAATTTTTTGGTAGTGCTATATATAGTGAAAAATACCTTATTAAAATTCTTTTATCAAATATTTTGGTTTTATAACTCAATTTTTTTAAATGAAGAGCATGAACTTTATCACATGTTCTTTTACACTTTTAATCTACAAAAAATTGTTATACATTATTAACTAAAATATTATTTTTGGAAGAAATGTGTTTAACACTCAAGAGTTAACTTGTTTAACTTAGTCAACTTATTTTATACTCAAGCTTGTTGTAACAACCATGTTTCTTTAAAAGAAATAGATATAGTCATTCATAATAGGTGGAAGACCATATCAAAAATAAAAAAATATTTTATTTTTATCTATCACGTGTGAGTAACAACCATGCATGAGTTTTTCAAATATAAAATACCACTCTTTCACTTCACGTGAATTACCTCACAACAAACAAGCTCATATTTTTACACATGATGTTTATAAATTCTTGTTTTTAGAAACTTTTATTATTTTCACAATCTTTTCAAAGCTTTAAACCTTGCATCGAATCACTATTTCATACTCTTGAGTTATTTTACCTCACTTTACTAAAGACCTGAGCCTAATCTTATTGTATTTTTTTTTTATTATTACAAGGAGTGAGGAGTTTTTATGAGATAATAACTATCATGAAATTTTTAAGAAAATATTGGTTATGTGACATTAAAAATTTTAAGCTTGATTATTGAAAAAGATGAAAAGTTTTTTCTTAATATTGATCTCATAAAAAGATAAGAGTATCAGTATTTAAGGTCTCACCTATAAAGAAAACCATGGATGAATAATGACTAGTTGAATGAAGATTCAATGAATGATATGGGTGATTTCTAATAATATTGATGGTCTCATAATAATAAAAAAGGGTTTGCCTCTAAATAATAGCAAGATAGACACTAAGTTTTTGGTGGTTTAGACAATCACCCATATCATTCATTGAATCTTTAATTTTTTTTTTTATTATGAGACCATCAATATTACTAGAAAGATCTCAATACGATGAATCCAACAACATCAATAAAGGTCACCAACGATGACTTGAATGTGTCACACTTGTCCCTCAAAGGTGGTAGGTGGCTCACTTGTGTTTGGTGGTAATTGTGGCCCACTCGGGTCATCGTTGATAACGTTTCTTAGTGTCAATGGATTCGTCTTATTAAAATATTGTTGATGGTATGAGTGGTGTTCTAATCGAAACTTCGACGTGTCACTAAATTTTTGTTTTATTTTTATCTTTTATCTCTCTTCATAAATTATAACAAGAAGCGAGAAAATATAATAATAAAAACGATTCTAGAGGCACACCAAAACTTTAATTATAACAATATTGATAAGATAAAAAAAAATCTTGTTGAGATAATCTAATAACACCGATGAAAGTTACCAACGGTGACCCAAATGGGTCATAATTGCCACCAAAGGAATTTGACCCACTTGCCACCATTGGGCGATAAATGTTGTACACCGATGAAAGTTACCAATGGTGACCCAAATGGGTCATAATTGCCACCAAAGGAATTTGACCCACTTGCCATCATTTGGCGATAAATGTTGTGCACTAGGGTAATCTTTGATGACCTTCCTTGGTGTTTTTTTTCCTTGTGTTGTTGAGATCTTTTTATGGCACTAATAATGTTGTAATTGAAGTTTATCTTCTCTCCAAGGTCTATTTTTTATTTCTCTTTTCTCTTTCCCCACTCCTCATATATAGCCCATTTCATAATTGTTTTTTGAAATTTAATGATTCTAAATAACAAAAAGCTTGAATGTCATGTTTTATTTTGCGTGAGATGTATAAACTATGTTGTTTTATTTTTTAAAAACCTTGTTATTTTATTGATATTCTTTTATAAAGGGCTAATAAGCAAAAATAGCCTTATATATTTCGCATGAATCTAATATTGACGGTTCTTCGTGTGGAAGCTCTGAAAGTCTGAAAATCATTGATTGATAGTAGTGTCCCTCTGCCATATATACCAGTATTTCGTAGTAGAAAATAAGATATGAAGCTTCTGGTGTGGCCATGGACCTCTTGCTAAGACAGCAGAAAAGAATAACAGTAGAGAATGTGGCCATGGACCTCTTGCTGAGATACTACGGAACACGAAACATGTTTCGAGTTCGAGTTAAGATATGTATTATTTATAAGAGTATAAAATAACTAGAATTTTATATGCTGGGCCATAAATTGCGCTCCAACATCCAAAAAAATATATTCTCAGCAAACAGGAGGCACTCTGGATGACTGATTACTCGAAAACAGTATTATATTATTCACAAAGTGCTAGCAGACAGAGTAAGAGGGTTGGTTCCGTGATTTGACAGTGATTTTATTCTATATATTCCACTTTTAGTGTTTGTAACTTTATGTCACATGGAATATGAAGGTGCAGATTGAAAGTTATGTGGTCTGAAATAAAATCTATGGTATGTGGTATCTAAGCTTGGAAGATGAAATCATTGAGCCCTCGTACGTACAGGATTGAGTTGCCTCAAAAGGAAATTTGACACCACATTACTTTGCTGTTAGTATGCACTGTAAATGTAAATATAAGCGGTATCTCTTGTATTGCTGGCCGGGCTATAGAAGAAAAGAGACTGTATTTAGCAACAAAATCAGAAGAAGAACCTCATTCATGTAGCAAATGGCCAAATGCCAAAAGCAATAAATTGCGTGTTTGACTTATCGTTTCAAAAACGTTTATGAGAAAATTTTGAATTTTTTATATTTTAAGCTAGCTTTTTATGATGTTCTAATATTTTTTAGATGTGCTGATGTTGAAAATAAGTTTTAAAAAATAAAAAAATATTACTTTAATACTTTTCTGAATGATCATGCTCCTAAACATGTTTCAAAACCAAGTGCAAGTGGGGTCTTGGCCTATCGGTGAAAGGAACTTGTTTTTTTCCTCTGTACCAGGATTCAAGCCCCACCATGAATGCCTGTTACTCCCGCATTGTCTTACCTGTTCATTGGGCGTGTAGGATATTCAATGAGTCTAAAGATTAATTGTGGTGCACGTAAATTGACCAAACATTTCGGTTATTAAAAAAAAAAGTTTCAAAACCAAGCGTGGGTGAAAGGTGTTTGAAGCTCAGAATCTTGGCCATTGCTTGAACTTCGATTCTGCATGTGTATATTGTACGAAGACACCTAAAGTTTCGTGCGTGATTTGTAACCGTGATTGTCCAAGTTAAATGCACCTTGAATGATGGTTGAATATCTTCAACCCTATTCAGGCTCTGATATAAAATCACCTAACCCACATTCTTTTTTGTTTTTCCCCAGGCTAATTGATTTCTACAGTGTTTAGCACTATATTAATAATTGTTTTTAATAACGTTTTTTTGTTTGAAGATATATTACAATAATATTTCTATTTTATTTTTTAATATTAGTGCTGTAAGATAATTCGAAAACATTAAGAAGTAATCTAAAATAAAACAAATTTAAATCTCTTAAAAAACACGGCCACTCCACGGTAACAAACACTCCTTGCATGGCTGTCCAAAGGCACGTGGCAAGAGCAGCATACACGTGCTAGCCACTTATGATGTAGTCGGTGAGAAGACCCGACCCATTTAACCGTGTGGCCCACCTAGGCTCTATTACTTTTGAGGTGGTGGAGGAAAATATGAAAATGGCTGTAGGCGTAAACTGACATGGATGATATGTTGACAGCTTTTCATGTTTGGCATTTGGATTTTGGAGGGGCTGCCAGCAACTGTTCTTGCAAGTGAAGGTACTTACTTTCACTCTATTATTTATATTTACCAGAGAAGATTAAAAGGGTTGGTTTAGTTTAAGATTCCCGACGAACCCTTGAAGAAAAGGACAAGCCACTGGCATGGCCACCTCCCCTCCTTATCCTCCTCTCTCTCGTCTATTCTTCACCACCAAACCCTAGCTAGTCTGGTGGTAAATATTAGATAGAGAGAGAGAGAGAGAGAGAGAGAGAGAGAATCTAGAGTGGAGTAAAATTGAAGTGCGAGAGAGATATTACAGAGAGGCTGTCATTTTTGAGTACTGAACTATATATATATATATAGACATGTTAAAGAGATACAAGGAATTAATAAAAGAATGTCCTCTGATAACAAAACTTAAACCTTGAAAGTATTGTCAACTCAGAAATACCATTTGTTAGACATTTGAGCCCAACACATATCTTCATCTTCTGAAAAATGAATGATCAAGGGATTTCAGCTTCAATTCCTCTTTTAGGCCATTATAAATCAAGACTACCATTGGGAAGTGATAAGAATTTCTTACCAGATAAGCAAGAATATTCGCTTCCCTGCGAAGATCAAGCGTGGCGTCCTTCCCTTTCACAGGTTAGTCTCAATGAATCGTCCATTCTTATACGTCTGCTTGTATTCTTTGCAGTTGTTCTCATGGGATGAAAACTAAGGAATTCAAAACTCCATTTGTTTCTCCTTTTTGTCTCTTTCATTTAGGTGGTTGCAGAGATTAAAGAGCTCTGTACCATAGCTTTTCCTATGATCATCACGGGCCTACTTATTTACGGGAAATCTGCCATTTCTATGCTTTTCATGGGGAAATTAGGGAAAGAGGTTTTAGCAGGAGGGTCTCTCTCCATTGGCATAGCAAACATCACTGGCTACTCTATCATCTCCGGTTTAGCTCTGGGCATGGAGGCCATCTCCTCGCAAGCCTGTGGAGCCAAGCAATGGCCTCTCATGGGACAGACCCTTCAGCAAACGATAACGATCCTCATCTTGGCATGCATACCCATATCTCTACTCTGGCTAAACTTTGAACCAGTCCTCATCTTCTGTGGCCAGGACCGAGCCATCTCTTCCATTGCCTCCACTTACCTTGTATTTTCGCTACCAGATCTGGTCCTCCAATCTTTCATCAACCCTCTCAAAATTTACCTACGAACCCAAAACATAACCCGCCCTCTCATGCTCAGTGCAGCTTTTTCACTAGCTCTCCATGTCCCTATCAGTTACATCCTTGCTCATCGTTTCAGCCTTGGCATTCGAGGCATTGCTGTGGCGGTCTCCATAACAGACTTGAATCTTCTGGCTGCCCTTCTGCTTTACCTCTACTTCTCTGGCATCTGTAGAAAGTCATGGCAAGGCTGGTCACTCCAATGCTTCGATGAATGGAGGCCAATTCTTAGCCTAGCCATCCCCAGTTGCATCTCTGTGTGCTTGGAATGGTGGTGGTACGAGCTTATGATAGTCCTTTCAGGAATCCTTTCAAATGCTCCGGAGGCAGTCGCCACCATGGGAATTCTAATACAAGCAACCTCCCTTGTCTATATCTTCCCTTCGGCCCTTAGCCTTGCCGTGTCAACTCGAGTTGGCAACGAGTTAGGCGCAAACCAGCCCAACAAAGCCAAAATGTCTTCTATAATCGCATTATTATGTGCCGTTTTGATGAGTATTATCGCCATGTTGTTCATGACATTAATGAGGCATGCTTGGGGTCAGATTTTTACCACCGATAAAGCCATATTGTCATTGATAGCGACGGCGATGCCGGTGGTTGGGCTCTGTGAGCTAGGGAACTGCCCTCAGACCACCGGTTGTGGGGTGCTGAGGGGCAGTGCTAGGCCAGCTCTTGGTGCCAACATAAATCTGGGTTCCTTCTATGGTGTTGGATTGCCTATAGCTATTCTAATGGGCATCGCTATGGGTTTGGGCTTGCTGGGCTTCTGGTTCGGCCTACTAGTAGCCCAAGCTGTTTGTGCTATTGTCATGGTGGTGGTGCTGACTAAAACAGATTGGAAAGTGCAGGCAAATAGAGCCAGAGAGCTTACTGGTATTGATAGTGAGGATGAAGCAGAGAGCAAAACCCTCGATGGATCAATATCAATCATTCTAGTGGATGAGCTGATTATTACTTAGTATTTTTTTCTCATGAGTTTTATATATTTAAAATTACTATTATAGTACAACCTATGTTCCTAAAAGGATATTACATGATGGTAAAAAATTTATGATTTACACAACAGGTTTCGAGTCAGGATATGTATTTTTTATAAGAACTTGAAACAACTGGGATTTTACTTACTTACATTAAGCCTATAAAATAAGCTTTCAAGAGGAGTGAAATTTCCTAGTATAAATTATTTTAGTACAACCTATGCTCACATTCGAGCCTTCTTTTTGGTTTGAATTTAACGTGAATATTTAGGTTTATGAAATTTTCATTTGTCTTCCTTTCAAGCACAAGGCAGCGGTATCATTGGTGAGCTCAATTAGACCATGTGCTATTGTACTGGGCCATTTGAGGTTTTATTTATTTATTTATTTATTTATTAATATCAAATTTTTGGAGTCAGAATAGAGTAGCCATAGACAGAGAAGGGATGGCGACGTGAGCCTCCTTCCAATTCCGAAGCAAGTAATTAAAAGGACCGGCATGCTGAACAATAGTTTTCTGAAGAATGAGAACATAAATTGTTTTTCACACTATCTATGGAATGGGTAACTAGCCAAAAAACACTTGAAAAAATAGAGTTTAATATGTTGCTTCATCCTTTTTTTATATTATTATTCTTAAATTTGAATTTTCTTTCAATTGTTTATGACCTATTTAGATAATACTATGTTTGAAATGGTTATCGAAAAAACCAAATTAAAAGACAAAATATATAGTTAATTCTAATTCAAGAAATTTTTTATTTTGGTCTAAAAATTGTTTTTGTTTATTTTTTCAGTTTCTAAACCTTTAAAAAAAAAAAACAAAAACAAAAGCACTAAAAAACAAGGAATGAGAAAGAAAGTTTTAGCTGTCACAATTCTAACAACCATAATAGTCAAACTTAGGCCTGTTTGGGAGGGCGGTTACAGTTGCTTTTGAAAGTGCTTTTTATTTAGAAATACATCAAAATGATATATTTTTTTTAAAAATTATTTTTGACTTCAGCACATCAAAATAATTTTAAAACACCAAAAAAATTATTTAAAATGAAAAAAAAATCAAATTTTGAGGAAACGACGGTACAACCGCCCTCCCAAACAGGCTCTTATAATTAAAGAGTTTAATGGTGGTCATTTTTGTCCTTTATCTTGTTGAAAAATTAGACTAGAGTTTTTTAGATTTTTTGGATTTAGTTGAATTTTGTTTTAGTGATTTTGGAATGTTTTGGAGTTGACAATTGGTTTGTGGAGGTTTTAATAGTGTTTGAAGGTTTTTTTCAAGGTAAAAACAACTTTATAATTGGGTTTTAAAGGTCCTAAAACTTAGTTGCATGATATTTGAAGAGATTAGCAAATCGTTTTCTCTTATATTTTATATGAATTAGTTGTATTTGAATGAATATTTTATAAAAATATAAATGATTTGATATTAGAAGCTACAATTACCTACTAAGATAAAATGAATGAAAATATTTAAAATAAGAAGGATAGTTAATGCAAATATATTTACATGTGTGTCTATCTTTATTTTTACTATGAAATTAATTATTTGCTTCAATACTTAATTAGTTTTAAAAATTCTTTTTGGATTTATCAATTGATATATATTTTTTAGTTTATTATATGAGGCTTAAACAATATTTTTTATTTCTCAATTAAAAAATAATTATTATCATGAAAACATTCCCATAATGCAATTTTGTTCTTTGCACATTAAAACTCAACTTAAAATCTCACTTGTAGCATAACGTGAGTAGATTGTTCTTATATTTCTTAATTTGCATCAACAACCTTCTCATATTTCATCAATATATATATTTAAATTTTATTTCATTAAGTGTAAATAATATTTTTGTATTTGTTTTTTTTAAAAAACCCAAGATACAATAAACAATATCTATAACATTAACACATATATCATGTTGGAGCTTAACTTTGAATCCTATCAGTAATGTTAGGCCAATTCCGAAGCTAGTGTTTGTTTAAGAAGGCATTAACATTATTTAGACTATGATGTTTAAATTAAAGCACAATTTCATAGACAATAGAATCATAAAAACAACAGATAACTCAAGCCAACAAAATCACCTAGCTTTCATAACAGGTGACTTCATAATTAAAAAACTTAAATCTTAACAGCAAAATGATTCAATACAATAAACAAAATAAAGTTAAATAAGAAAATCAATAATTGAGTTCATACATACTTTTTTTTTTTTTGATAACCGGGGTGTCCGTGCTTACTTGCACCACAACTAAATCCCCGGGCCCACTGAACATCCTGCAAACCCAATGAGCATGTAAGGCACCGCGGGGGTGACAGGCGTGCCTGACAAAGCTTGAATCTGGGATGAGAGGAAGGGAGAAGCTCTTCTTGACCATCAGGCCAAGACCCTATTAGCGAGTTCATACATACTTGATGAGGCTCGTATGAATCCAACTCATCTTAATAGAACTCGTGAACATGGGTGGACTTTTATTTAAAATGACTAGACCTCTTCCCAAACCAACTAGCATGTTAAATAGACAAGTTATAAACTTTTCTTTCTATAGAAAACTTAAATTTTTATAATGTGTTCATAATTATTTTTTCCAAGCTTCAATCGAGAGTGATCTTCTTGTAACCTTATTGAACATCTAATTTCTCCAAACATCAGGATGATCGATGTGAAGATCCCATGACCATAGCTTCATATGTAGAATAAAAAGTTAAAATATATTTAAATTAAAATATTTAATAGAATATAATATTACATTATATTTATAGAAACAACCATATCAACCTAATATAATTCCTTTTATATCTCTTAGAAGAAGGCACCCATTATAGTAGATGAAGACATGAATTATCTCTGTTGAAAGTTGTGAGGCCTATAATAGGAGTGCCCGTTTGGCATTGCGATCCTACCGGTTTTGGCCGAAATTTGAATTTTTTTTTTATTTTAAATAAATATGTTTTTGTGTGTTTTAGATCATTTTGATGTGCTGATTTCAAAAATGATTTTTAAAAAATAAAAAAATATCATTTTGATGTATTTCGGCACGATAAGCACTTTGAAAAGTTACCGCAACCACACTCCCAAACAGGCCCTCAGTTTCGTATACCAAACGGCTGACTAGAATGACAACATCTTGAAAACACTTCATTGGAAAATATGGATTGAATCAATCTTTCTTCCAAAAACTAGCTATTCATATTCTAATAATGTTTGGAGAGTTTGAATGATTGAATTGATCTTTCTTCCAAAAACTAGCCTACAAGTTTTGAATTATTTAGCAATTGTTATCTCAAAAAAGGTTGAATGATTTGTTCTTCTCAAACATTCTCCTTTTAATTGAAAATCCAAAGGTAACTAATATTTCAATCTGTGTCATTTCTTGTTTGAAATATCTTGCAGCATATAAACCCATTGTTGACCCGTTCTTTGTTTTGAAGATCTTGTAATAGATGGACTCTTGTTTACATAAATCTGGACTTCTACCAAGTATGATCCAAGTTCTGTCCTAGACTCTATGATGTATACACTTATTCCCTCCATCCCTCCTAAAAACATTACCCAATAAATTATTTTTCTTCCTAATTATGAGTTCAACTGAAGAGACTTCATCACCATTTATATCAATTAGTTTTTCCTAAAATGATTTGAATTTCATAATCTCTAATTTCTTTTAATTTAAAACTTGTTTCAGTTTTGTTCTCTTATATCTTGAGATGATATGATGATTTTATGCACAACTCGATTTCTTTTGTCTCTATTTAAATCCACTGTTTCTTCTTTCGACTTTAGATCTTTCTCTTCCAGATTCTTGTTTTCTCATTTTCATATTCTCTTGATAATTACTCTTCCATCGATTAATTAAGTTAGGAACCTTTGAATAATAGTCTAGACTGTTACCTCTTCAGAGTTTCTTTCTTTTGTTTGCCAATTCATTACAAGAGACTTAATTTTTCCATATAAGCTCTATTCTTTAAAGAATTGATTCCCTGCTTCCTTCTTCAACAAAGAACTCTACGTATTCTTTCTTTTCTTGTAAATTTTATGCTGAATTTGATATTTTCAAAGCCATCGTTTTTTTTTATATGAAATATTCCTTTTTTTTTAATATTCTTCTACTGAAGGCATTTTTATTATCTGGCTCAACTAGTACACCTAAAAAATTAAAAATAATCCTCCTCTCACTTGCAATACCAAACAAGTCTTATACCATATCCCTGGGGCACTAGGCCTAATTTGTAAAAGTAATTAAATCACAAAACCATCTTCAAGGGTTTCTGGCAACGGCATCATTTTTCCAGTCAACTCTTAGGAGAAAATCTTCAATTTGCTTTACTAGAGTTAGCGTTACCGCATCTTATTGTTACGGAATATCAAATTCTAAGAATTTGGTATTTCTTGGGACATTACATTCCCTACGAATAAAGGAAAACGACGACTCCCTTAAAAAAATGAAGGAAACTCATTCCCTTGAAAGTGTAAGATGCACCCATTTTAATATTAAATTGATGGAAAAATTTTATAGTTTTTAAATTGTACTATATATATATATATATTACCAAAACACTAAACCGCGTGGATTTTCCACTGTGCACTGTCTCTGGAATCACTGTGGATTCGAGCAGTGCACGGGCGAAATTGGCCCTCGGTCGCGCGGCAGAAGGGGCCTGGCAGGCGGGGCTAATTTCGCCTTTTCCGTTTTTTTTTTAAATATTCATTTGTGAACAGTGTATTGACGCTTTCGTCCCCGGTAATAGGACAAAAACAGGCATCCGGGTGAGGGGCACCGGCGTAATTGCGCGCAGTCGGACCGGCCCGGTCCGCCGCAACTTTTTCTTTTTTTATTATTTTCGGAAATGGCTAAAGACGGTTTTAGCCCCTAATAAGACAAAAACACTTAATTCGGTCCAGGGTTAAAACGGTAATTGACCCTATTTTTCCAATTTTTAAATCGGTGTCTGGGGGTGCGTCCGCCGCACGCGCCAGGCGGTTTTCCGCCTCACGCCCTCTTCAGGCGGCGCGTGCGCCGTGATACGGTGGCCGAAAATTGTCTACCGGAGGCCAGATCGCTTCGCCGCATCGTGGTCTTCCTCCCGCGGGGGCGCGTGTAGACACCAGATGTCCTTGGACGCGGCGGAGGCCGGTTGAAGCCGGCGGCCACGTTTCTCTCTCTCCTGCACGTCAATGTGCAGGAGAGTCCCCCATATATTTGGACTTTGCACTTCGGTCCCTCGACTTTGAATTTCGTTTTTGGTCCTCATTTCTGTTATATAAGTTTTGATTTTGTTCGATTGGGTCCTCCGATTTGAATTGATTGATTGTCAAAGTTTCACTTTGGTCCTTCCACTTTCAATTTCCGGATTGGCTGTATGTCAGTCAATCAATTCGGTACAAAAGTTCTGATTTTTTCAATTTTGCCCTCTGATTTCAATTGAGAATAAATGTAATTTGCATGTCAGCCCTTTGACTTTTAATTTTTTAATTTCAACCCTTTATATTTGATTTTCATTTAAGTCCTTATACTTTTATTTTTTTATATTTATACAATAATCCCTACTTTTGTCCATGTTTATATAAAAGTGTATTTAACACAATAATAATAATAATGATAATAATAATAATAATACTAATAATAATAATAATAATAATAATAATAATAATAATAGTAATAGTAATAATAATAATAATAGTAATAGTAATAGTAGTAATAATAATAATAATAATAATAATAATGACTTAATTATTTTTTGTTCTTACTCTTCTGTGTTTTTTTTCTTCCTCCCGATAATTTGATAATATGTTTTTTTCCGGTTATAGCAATAATAATTGTTTTTGTTTTTTTTTTTCTTTTGTTAAAATTTCTTGCATGTTTTTAGTCTTTCATTGTTTTTTCCTTTCATTATTAACATAATAATAATAATATCAATAATAATAATAATAAGAATAATAATAATTAAATTGTTTTGCGTGCTTGCTCTTTCTTTAATGTTCTTTTTCCCTCCAGATAATTTCATAATTTTTTTTTTGACAGTAATAGCAATAATAGTTTTTTTTTTTTAATCTTTTGTTAAAGTTTATAAGATGTTTTTAGGCTTTCATTTATTTTTGTTTCTTTCATTATTAACATAATAATAATGATTTTTAGCCCCTAATAAGACAAAAACACTGAATTCGGTCCAGGGTTAAAACGGTAATTGACCCTATTTTTCCAATTTTTAAATCGGTGTCTGGGGGTGCGTCCGCCGCACGCGCCAGGCGGTTTTCCGCCTCACGCCCTCTTCAGGCGGCGCGTGCGCCGTGATACGGTGGCCGGAAATTGTCTACCGGATGCCAGATCGTTTCGCCGCATCGTGGTCTTCCTCCCGCGGGGGCGCGTGTAGACACCAGATGTCCTTGGACGCGGCGGAGGCTGGTTGAAGCCGGCGGCCACGTTTCTCTCTCTCCTGCACGTCAATGTGCAGGAGAGTCCCCCATATATTTGGACTTTGCACTTCGGTCCCTCGACTTTGAATTTCGTTTTTGGTCCTCATTTCTGTTATATAAGTTTTGATTTTGTTCGATTGGGTCCTCCGATTTGAATTGATTGATTGTCAAAGTTTCACTTTGGTCCTTCCACTTTCAATTTCCGGATTGGCTGTATGTCAGTCAATCAATTCGGTACAAAAGTTCCGATTTTTTCAATTTTGCCCTCTGATTTCAATTGAGAATAAATGTAATTTGCATGTCAGCCCTTTGACTTTTAATTTTTTAATTTCAGCCCTTTATATTTGATTTTCATTTAAGTCCTTATACTTTTATTTTTTTATATTTATACAATAATCCCTACTTTTGTCCATGTTTATATAAAAGTGTATTTAACACAATAATAATAATAATGATAATAATAATAATAATACTAATAATAATAATAATAATAATAATAATAATAGTAATAGTAATAGTAGTAATAATAATAATAATAATAATAATAATGACTTAATTATTTTTTGTTCTTACTCTTCTGTGTTTTTTTTCTTCCTCCCGATAATTTGATAATATTTTTTTTTTCCGGTTATAGCAATAATAATTGTTTTTTTTTTTTTTTCTTTTGTTAAAATTTCTTGCATGTTTTTAGTCTTTCATTGTTTTTTCCTTTCATTATTAACATAATAATAATAATATCAATAATAATAATAATAAGAATAATAATAATTAAATTGTTTTGCGTGCTTGCTCTTTCTTTAATGTTCTTTTTCCCTCCAGATAATTTTATAATTTTTTTTTTGACAGTAATAGCAATAATAGTTTTTTTTTTTTAATCTTTTGTTAAAGTTTATAAGATGTTTTTAGGCTTTCATTTATTTTTGTTTCTTTCATTATTAACATAATAATAATGATTATAATAATAATAATAGTAGTGATTATTATTAATATTATAATAATAGTGATTATGTATTCTATTATTATAATAATAGTGATTATTTATTCTTTCAGAATAATAATAATAATAATAATAATAATTTTTTAATTGGTTTTTCTTGCTTACTGTTTTGTTCATGCTTTTTATTTTTTTCCCTCGGTATAATTTAATAATTTTTGTTGTTTTTATTCTAGCGGCAATAATAATTTTAAATGTTAAGACTCCGATGTTGCTATTTCCCTATTTTTACTCTGTCTATTAATTGATTTTTTGAATTTTATTATCTGCACAATAATGATTTCAGTCATTTATTTTTTTTCTTATTCAAATATGTTGCTCTTTTTTTTAATGTTAATGCGCGCCCTTTTGTGATTGTTTATGACGCAATACCTATATTCTAAAAAATATAATCTATGCTTACGTGACAAACTTAACTCAAAATTTGAAATATTTTTTCTTTTAATCTATAATTTTTATTTATTTATATCATATAAATTTATCGTTGTACATTTAATTATGTTAAATTATATACAAAAAAATACTCGCGGCAACGCGCGGGCAATTATCTAGTATATATATATATGGTGTGTTTTGAGAATCCAAATTCCCGTAACTCAAATGCCTTTTTCTTACCAGAGATTCCAATATATTGCAAGTTCTAGTCACACCCCAACTCTTTTTATTCATAAAAGTAAACGCGTTACGAGATAAGGCTGACAAATCCTTCATGAAATATTCCTGAAAAACAAATTCTTTTTTTTATCCCCCTCCACTACGCGGACTTTAAACTTGGTATCTTACCGAAAGGAGGGCTAGAAACAGTGCAAGTGCATCCATATTTTATATGCTTGTACAACTCTTCTTCCTCCCCTCATGAATTCAGCATGAAATTTTCCTCAACATGCATGAAAGCAACAGTGCAAGTGCATCAATATATATATTTGTACTCCATCGATCATAGAATAGAATGAGAACCTTTTCTTTCATGATATTCTTCCGCGTAGGGGATGTCAGGTTAAAGGTAATCAGGAGCTTATATAAGTACTGAGGTTATATACAAATTTAATTCAGCTTCTCATCTTGGTAGTGTTAGTTTTTATTTCATTAGCCATATCATAATATCAAACACAAATGTCGCACTTGAGTTTTCTCAATTTTCATGGCCTTCAGAGAAAGTCCTCATCCTCATCACTAACACCAACCGGGTCAAGAATCTACAGGGAGAAGAGGCAAAGCTCTAGTGTTCCAAAAGCCATGCAACAAAATGTAATCCTGAGAAAGAACTCAAATGAGTCAAAATCTTTCCAACCAAATGTGGAAGAGATGAAATGGGTGTTTGACAAATTTGACCTCAACAAAGATGGCAAGATTTCGCGTCAGGAGTACAAATCAGCACTGAGGGCCTTAGGCAAGGGACTAGAGGAATCTGAAATGGTGAAGGCATTTCAGGCTACTGATATTGATGGGGATGGATACATAGACTTCAAAGAATTCATGGAAATGATGTATAACGTGGAAAGTGGGGTAGCGAGCAGTGATATTGAAAGCGCTTTTCGAGTGTTTGATTTGGATGGGAATGGAAAGATAAGTGCAGAAGAATTAATGGAGGTTTTGAAGAGGTTGGGTGAGAGGTGTAGCTTGGATGCTTGTCGTAAAATGATTCGAGCAGTGGATGGGGATGGGGATGGTTTGATAGACATGAATGAATTCATGGCCATGATGACACGTAACATGAAATTGTGTTAGGGTCCATGTTGAGATTCATGAATAATTTTTATAGTGAAGTTAATGCGAGAGGAGGAAATGCATACAACTTCGAGTATATTTAATTAATAATTTCTAATATCAGTGTAATAGTAATGATTAGTACATGCTTGGATAAATTCAGCTAAGTATTTCATAGTCTTCCTTATATGATCCTCTTCTATAGTTATTGGACTGCTGGATTTCTCAGCTATGAATATGATAATATGCTTTGGTTTTGGTTTTGGTTTGGTTATGATATGATTTATACCATAGGACTTGACGAATCGCTAACATTTTGATCCTGATGAAGTCAATGAAAAATCTCAATGAATCTCTCTAGGTTGACAAGGAATCGGGCTGTGTTGGTTTAGTGTCATCGGCAAAACAACTCTGATGTTTAAATCAATTTTTCTAGTGTTTATTGTTTGAGGGATAGCTGGAAAAAAATATGTAGAAGTGGAAGAGGTGATCTTTCTTTCGTATGTAGTTTAGAGATGAGTCTTATTTACCTCCTTCTGGCGAGTAGTTGTTTGACACTGTATTTTAAAAAAAAAAATCGAAAAAAAATAATTTTTATTTAAATTTTAAATTAAAAAATTTGATGTTTTTAGATTATTTTGATGTGATGATGTTAAAAATGATTTTTAAAAAACAAAATAACATAATTTTAATATATTTTTGAACAAAAATTACTTCTAAAAATAACTATAATCACACTATCAAAATTCTTGTAGAAATTAACTTGTTCCGTGGCTTACCTTTCTCAAAACAGAGGTTAAGACTCAAGGATGGCAAGACTATTTTATAGCTCACCCTGCAAGGTGGCCATGCTACAAAAATCTTTACTTGTAGAATAAGAGAGCAGGCTTCATTCGTTTAGAAAATAATTTGTTCTTTCAATAAAAAAAAATAGGTTTTGAATTGTGTAATAAAACTTATTATGTGTATAACATTGTCAATGAAAATAAAGTAGAAAAATCGTTAAGAAGTTGCCATCAAACTTCAACCTGTATACCCTTCTTTTCCATCTTTGAATTCATAGTAATTAATGATCAGTCTCAGATATACACTTTGCATTCATGTTGATTATTGCATAAAGAATGAAAAATGTTTTGTGGAACCAAATCAATCCAGAGAGCCAGCATATAATTAAGCACAGTACATTTTATTAAAATTCAAGATATATGATCAGAGGCAGAATTAGATGGACGGATGAAGAAAATCTCAGCAGAAATACAGGAGTTTTCTTGCAATATCATCTGCTCATGCCCCCACCAAGAACTGGAGGAGCAACTGTAATTCCCCTGCTTTGTCTATCCATGTTAGCCTGCCAACCTTCGAATTAAACGCAGTCAAATGAGTTCATAGATATCAGCTAATAGGATTAATTATGAGCTCTTCATTAATATTTTAAGAAAAGTAATCCCTACTTACCAATCCCCATATCAAAACCACGATTCTTGAGCTCTCTATACTCTTGACAAAGTGAACAGGGCTCACAGAAGAAGTGGGCCAAGCAATCTACACAAGGTGCCTCTTCCAAGTCGTATTGTCCTCTCAATCTCGACCGATAGAAGCACGAGTACAAGCATGACAAACTAGTAAAACCCAGCAGCAGACCATAAACTGCACCACTTGCTGCACAAGCTGCATGAAAAGACCAAAAAACAAATACTCCGTCATTCTAACCTGAGAAATTCATATATATATACAGGTTTTCGTTGGATGAGGGCTTACATATTGAACCCTGATTAACAACCTCAGCAATTTGTCCAAAGGTAACACATGGACACATGCAAGTAACGAGGCAATTTGCTGGGTCATCGCAGCAATGGCAAAGACCAGTTGACCACCGTGCTGCGTAGGCGGTGGCGGAGGAGGTATATGGAGGGTAGGGTTGTCTAGTAGAGATGTTCATCGGATACCCTTGGGGTGGATATTTTGCGTTGCCTTGAGATATTGGAGGGTGCATTTCTTCAAGTTGCTGTTGGCTCCAGTAATGTGAAGAGAGAACTAAGACTAATAAACCTTATTGTTCGAAAAATGAAGTCATTTTTCTGACAGCTTTATTAGGACAGTTTTAACACTCCCAGATATTACTTAAAGTTCCAAGATGAATAGCTGTCAATCTTTGACCAAATTGGGGAAGCACAATCGAAGCAAATGCTACAAATCCTAGTTGGGTTACAATCAATATATATATATATATATATATATTCCTTTTCTTCATGTCACAGAAAGCTCATTAAATTACGCTTCAAATCTCAAGCCAAGTTCATACGATTTCTCCTCTAAGGAAACGGAAAGAATCATGGCTTTCGGAAGAAAATCTGAAAGGGGGCTGCCCAGGCTTCTGAAATCTTTAGAAATTAACATCAGAACGATTGGTGGGGAGGGTTCATTATAAACTTCAAATTATTAACATTATAGGCTCCATGAGCATTTATAAAGAAGGTGGCGCGTGGTGGCGGTGGAAACTAATGTTTATTTGTGGTCTTACCATAGCTGGCGCCTGGTGGCGGTGGAAACTGATGAGGGCGTGTATCTTTTATCGATGCATATACATTTCTTTCTTGCGAAGAATCTTTCAAGAAGAAGGACCAACTTGTTTTTAGTTTAGTTTCTCGGGGGGAGGGGAGGGAAGGGGCGGTATCCTTGCCCGGCTTGATATAAACAGTACTTCTGTACTTGTATTTTTTTATATAACAATTTTAAACAAAGTTATTAAACTTGATTTAACTCGAAGAATTAATATGATAGTTTATTATAGAGTCTCAAGTAAACTGGATTTTTTATAATTATTTTTAATATTTATCTAGTCAAACTTTGATGATTTGGTAGGTTAATTTGTTACTTAGTTGATTTGGTTAAACTCAATGAAATTCGATCATGTCAATTTAAAAGATTTATTTTAATCTAAAATGATGTGATTTTAATTTATTATTTTTACTTTTTTTCAAATCAATATCATTTCATTAAAAAATATATTAAAAGGATATTATTTTGTGTTCATCTTGTTGACTTGGCTATTTTATGAACTAATTTTTAGTTGGATTAGACCACAAATCAAGCATGAAAAAGAGAAGAACAAACATGAGAAGGCAGGGTTGCTTCTTTTTCCACCTCGACAACATTTATGTGCATGCTATTAAGGGCCTGTTTGGGAGAGCGGTAGCGGTTGCGGTTGTGGTTGAAAAAATGGAGTTTTAAAAATGGAGTTTTTAAAATAGAGTTTTTAAAAATGGAAAGTGTTTGATTAAAACTGTGGTTGAGTTGAAGGTTGAAGAAAAAGGAGTTTTGGTGTTTGGTTACCAAACTTTACAAACTGCTTTTAACTTGTGAAATTACTTTAAAGGGTATATATATATATATATATATATATATATATATATATATATATATATATATATATATATATATATATATATATATATATATTATTTTTGTTATTATTATTATTATTATTTTTATAGTAATGACTGATTTTTAATTTTTTTTAATTTTTTAAAATATATTTTGACATTGATATATCAAAATAATTAATTTAAAGATTTATTTTTTTGATTTTTTTAAAAGCAAATTTAAAAGCACGAAAAATAATTGTGTTTAATTATTATTATTTTAATTATATTAAAAAAAATTAAAATAATTACATAATTATAGAATATAAATATATTTTTTTTAACCCTACCCACCCGAATCCCTACCCATTCCCATTCCCATTCCCATTCCCATTCCCATCTTCCCAATTCTATTACCTGCGACGCCCACCCCCCAAAGCCAAATACACCAGACCCCATTTTCTACTTCCCTCTCCCCCACCGTCCTCTTCCCTCTTCCCTCTTCTTCCACCACCACCACCACCACCACCACCACTCAAACTCTTCCCCGTCCTCCTCGGCCATGCACTCTGCTATAGACCCTTTGTCGCAGATTGATGATCTGGTGGATGGCGAGCGAATCATCATCAGGATTCTTGAGGTGGTTTCTCGTGCTTTCTTCTCTCTCTATGGAGGCTGTGGGTGATGATGGTGCTGCGGGGTGGTGGTGTATTTGTTTATGTGTGTGCATGTTTGGCTGTGGTTTGTGCAGACGGAGAAGATAAGGTCAGAATGGGAAAAGATTTTTCAACGGATATATTGTAGGCAGATGGTTTATACGCCGTTCAAGTCGGCGTTTGAAAAGCACCTCCAAGGTGCTTTTCAAAAAACGCCGTTTGGATGTTAATTTCGGTGGGTCCCACTATAAAAAAATGGTGTTTGGTTTTTACCAAACACCAAAACACCATCCCGTTTGGCAAACGCCAGACACACTGGTGCGCCAAACGGGTGCTAAAAGTGCATGTTGTTGCTTTGTTTTTTTTTTTTTTTTGTTTTTATTATTATTTATTAGAATGTGGGCAACGGCCATGGAAGAACGAGATTACATTCTCCGACGTCTTTAATTATTTTATGGCAATGAGCGTGCAACTTCGCTGATGTCAATTATTTTATGTTTATGTACGAGTGTTATGCCTCATTATGCTTAATATCTGGAATTATTTCTTCCGTACGTGTGAATATTGTAGCTAAAAATTAAAAAAATATATACATATTTTTAAAAAAAGGGTCAGTAACGAATCTCGACTAACTGAGACTTTTAATTAATTCTTCATTATATTATATACAAGTCTTCTTAAAAGTATCGTGATTTATTCCTTACCGATCACTAAAAAATATTATTTGATACCACACCTAGTTATTTTAAATAAATAAAAAAACAATATAATAAATTATTAAAAAACTATCTCACCTAAAAGTTTAAACTGTGCAGGTGAGACTCTAGAATAAGGTTTATATTATTCTCTAACATACCCCCTCAAGTGAAATCTTTTTGAGCTTGAAATCTGCACAAACTCACACTTTATTGTGCTTGATTTTTCATGAAATAGAATGAGAGTGGTGAGATTCGAACTCATGACGGCTGGGTGAACAAGGCTCTGATACTATATAAAAAAATTATCTCACCTGAAAACTTAACCTGTTAGGTGATATCTTGTAATATAATTTATATTGTTGTGTAACATAAATCATATCGAGTTGCCTTCTTTGTCTCTAGATTCTTCAACATTTCTCGTTATAACATGTATCAACCCGAGCCTTCCTTTACATTTCGCATACTATATTTTACTATTAGTTAACGCCGGTCTTTTAACTACAGTCGTCAGAGATGATTCCTTAACAGCCGTCAGAGAACTTGCATTTAACTACGAGAATAAAGTTGTGAGATTGGGTTCTAAGCACCATGGAAATTAAGGAAGAAGCAATCTAAACTAAAGAAGTGGAAATGACAGAATATATTCCGTGCTCCACTGCAACACACTCGTGCATAATTATCTCCTTTTATGTGATCGCAATTCTCAAGCAGAACAGCTAACTTTACAGCAGCATATTGCCGTAGCAAGCAGTACACCGTATTCCAAAAACAACATGGCCGTAATTTGTTGTTTTCAGGTGAATCCCAGCCGTGAAATGACGGTGGAAGAATTCAAAGCCTGGCTCCGTCAACTTGAAACGGACCACGATGGACGTGTTAGCCAAGAAGAGGAGCTATAAGAGGCTCTTCAAAGCTTGAGGGCTTGGTTTCCTTCGTCCAGCCTTTTCATATCCTCGGGCCTAACCATCATAAGCCCAACTTGTTAAATCATCTAGAATGGCATCACAACCTTAGAAACCCTCTCTGTACAGATCGATCGATCGCACGCATAATATAATGGAGCGGTGTTGTTATTATAAACCGTGTTCTTTTAATCCCACTTTACTATCGAGTGCTACGATAAAAAAAAATGGTTGCTGAACTTATTTTCTTCTTGAATGGATCTCTGCATAGACAAATTAATAATCAATTGCTTTTGATTTCTTAAGAAATGACAAGATTAGAAGAAAAATGACCAAGGTAGAAAAGATGGGGAAAATAGGTGACAATTTATAAGTTTGTGTAAAATATTTAGTTCAATCCTTAAACTTTTCAATTCTATATTTCCAGTCCCTTTAGTTTTGGAAAAAGTTAGTTTTTATCCAAAATTTTAATTTTTTTTGTTTGATTCGGGAGAGGAAAGAAAGTCATTAGATTTTGGTTGATGCTAATTTGGGCTCAGAAATAAGTTTATATCATGGGCTTATAATTTTGTTAATACAAGAGATGAGAGAGGAGAGAAGGAGTCATTAGATTTTGATTACAAACTTAGTTTATATCCAAAATAGAAAATTTGGTTGATGCCGATTTGATCATGAAAAGATTGATCTTGGAATCGACTAGTTCCATTCATCATATGAGTTTCACTCAAATATTCTTCTCTCTTCAACTTGTCTAAGATAATAGATATGAGCTGAGAAAGTTTTTTTTATTTAAGTTTAATTTTAATTCTCAATTTTTTTTTTATGATTTTAAAAATAATCAGCAAATAAACATTATATATTAAATTTTATATATTTCTTTTTACTAGAAAATATTTGTGATAATATCTTTAAATTTCTTTAGAGGATAAAAATCTAACACGTATTCTAGCGTAGGCCAACTAGTTAATCAACTACATGACAAGGGAAAGGAGACAAGGAAGTTGGATTGATTAATAGAATTTGCTTTGTCCATCCGACAGGAGAATAATGCAATGTCCACATGTACACTTCCGTACGCTAGAAAAAGTTTTTTTTTATATATATATATATATATATATATATATATATATTAAACACTTGTAAATTAATAAAACAATTTATTCTAATGTAAACTGTTTACTCCTATTAATACTTTTTCTCTCAAATCCAAAAAAGAAAAAAAAAATCAAACGTACGAACGACGCTCATCTAAATTAGGTTGGTCACAATAAAAACCATAGCTTTTGCTTGCATCATATAGCATAGGAGACCAAAATCAGAGGCTCTGATCAAGCCCATGAAAGCCTTTTCCTCCAATAGGGGAATATATGTATATCGTGCAAGGAATTTTTTGGTAAATAATTTCACTCCGGTTTTTGGTGAAATAATAAGTTAATCTCTATCTTTTTAAAACTAATTTCGAGTCCATATATTCTACATTATAGTGTATTATAGTGTGATTTAGTCTTGATTGACACTGCGTTTTAAAAATATTTTAAAAAACATTTAATTATTTTTGTTTATTTTTTATTTTAAATTATTTTTTTTAATATGTTTAGATTATTTTCATGTTAAAAATAATTTTTAAAAACTAAAATATTATTATTTTAATATATTTTTAAACATAAAATATTTTAAAAAATAATCATAACCATTCACAGCACTTCCAAACATTAACTTAGCCTTTCATCAATTGGTTGTTTCCTAAAATACCCTTTATTTCTACTCAGAATTACCAATATCAAGTGCCTACAAACAACACCAAAAGGGCAGCTCGGAATCTGAGAAAGAATTAATGGTCAACTGTACTTGAGCGACTAAACAATAATTTTCAAAACCTCCAAGAAAGAGAGACACCAGGCTATAATTTACTCGTCGTCTGATTTAACAGGCTTGACCGGTCTTCCCTCAGAGGCATCGGTCTGTGGGGAATCCACCACGTGTCACGACCGGATTTGCTCGAAGGCTTGAAAAGGGTTTGAACCATGTGATTGACAACCATGTCCTCTAGGTACAAGTTAAATTCAAGTCTCTACAATATTGAAGTCCCAGCCAGCCCTTCTTTTTATTCTTCCTGGCCTGGCCTGGCCAGGCCTGCCCTGCACATGTTACTAAGACCTATCCCAGTGGTCTCAGTGTACTTACTGTATTATTATCTTTATATGTCTCCGAGATGCCTATCCCCATCTTCAGACCTCTCCCTCCTTTCAATTTATATCTCTAAATTCTTCATTTTTTATTATATTTTTAGTACTTTTGTTGCTGTTCTTGATGAATTGAAATATATTATTCTAAAACAAAAATTATTTTAAAAAACAATTTTAACCCCATTTATAAAAGTTAATTTCATTTAATTATAGGAGGCGTAATCTCCCAGTCCAAGAGTTGAATTTGTTGATTCCATGCTTTGCCAACTAATTTTTTCTATTTAATTATTAGATACTCAAAATACCCCGGACAAGTACTGCCGGTCCTCTGGGCTAGTTTTTTATTTATTTTAATATATAGAAAAAATGAAATCAAATAGCAAATCCAGATATTTTGACAGAAGTTAGAAGAACTAGCGAGCAACACAAGTGGTGTGCAATAAAGAGAGGCCAGGGCTGGCAACCACATTAATTCTTGTAAATATCGACTCAGCTTTGGTGGCGAGCCTTACTCATCCACCAATCATTCACTTCAATATCTATAAAATAATATAAATTATTGCTTCATCGAAAAAATCTCTTACACTTGCAAGCTTCTTGCAAATCCTTAATGCCGTGAACTGTAAAACAGGCTCTAAATCAGACACGAGCTACCATGGAATCAAATCAAAGTGATCGAGAGGTGGGATTTGGGTGGGTTGAGGTAATAAAACAAATTGGACGGCTGTAAATAAACAAGATTGACATGATGACAAAGAGTCTTGAGTTTGAGTCAGTACATGTATTTTTTGGAAGAACCTGAGATAGCTAGAGTTTTATTCACTCATCTAATTTCACAAAATACATTTTATAGAGATAGTGTTTCCTCGTATAAAAAAAAAAAGGAAAGATATACATACATCCCAGTTACTAATAAGCTTAATTTGACACCCGCTAGCTAGTTGTGTAAGGTTTGATTTACCAGATTTTGATATTGTTTCTGTAACATTATTTTTTTTGCAAGCAAAGGGCTAAAGGCAGCTGATGATCACGTGATCCCTTTGATGGGTCGGTGTCGATGGCCAGCTCATTCACTGCATATTTACTTACAAGTCAAAGCTGGTCAAATTATCCAATGCATGCCACCCAACCCTAATGGACGACTCTGTCACTGTGTGCCACTGTTTCTATACCTCTCTATCCGTAGCAACTTAGCTAAAAACAACTAGATTGAGCATTTCCCCATTAAAAAACCAATCTCCCGACGTTTTTGTTTTTTAAAAAACAATTTCTTAAACAGAGAAAGCTGTAGCATTGTATGCCAGCAATGGATACCATCTCCCTGAATCTGGGTACATGATCATCTGTATCATTTACTCACTGTCCAAACCATAAATGATTCTTATCTTTGCCTGCCCCCACTTGCATGCATGCACGAAATTGTGCATTTATACAGATTTTCTTATGGGCTAGAAAGATGTGCCATCGTGCATTGATGACAAAAACATAGCTAAATTGGTGAAAAATAATAATTTCATTTCAATAAAGTTTAAAACGGCAATCTTACCTATTAATTAGAGTTAATTTTTATTTTGTTGATTAGAATTAATGATGTATTTGTTAACGCTCAAACCAATTAACCTTTTAATCGTACATAAATGAGTGCTATTGCCATTGTTACCACTAGCTAGAAAATGTGGGATATATAAACCCACCTATGATCATCACTTAATAGTTAATGTAATTCATGATTTATTTCTAGCTGGTGGTTTGTCATCTTTCACAAATAGGATCTTCCCAGATTTCTATTCTGGCCACATTCATAAAGAACATGCCGTGCTTAAATTTTAAAATCTTTTTACAAATCTTCGTGAAAAAATCTCATTCTCAATTCGAAGAAACTTAAAGGGAAGTGATAAAAAAACATTTTAAAAAAAGACAATACATGCAGTAACGCAAACTGGCTGGACCCTCCTCTGAAGAGGCTGCATACTATTTTATGAACCGACCAGTTTATTGTTTTATATAATGGTGGAAGAGAACAAAAAAGAAAAAAAAAAACAGAGAGGAGTTTCTTGGTAAGCTCACCCACACGGGCCACATTCGAGGAAAACGGTAAAAAATATGGGATTATATAGAGCTCCAAAACTGGTCAACATTCAACATGCCATCACAAAAACCATCACATCATGGATTCATGGTCATGCCATGCATGAATTCAAAAGTAAAAAACATATTACATGCTCTAGCTATCTAGCTAGCCACCTCCCTCTCCCTCCTGAGATATAAATACAAACACTACAGGGTGGGTTGCAACAGTGTGCGAGGGTCCCTCGTAGAATTTATTAGGGCTAAATATTTTTCTTTCTCATTTTCCATGTTGCTTTGAAACCCATGGCATGTTTAGACATGTACAACTCCGAGCGCCAAGGTTATTGCCCTCCCATGAGCCCTAGAATCTCCTTCTCTAATGATTTTGCTGATTCCCAGCAGATTATCAGGCAAGAAAGGAGCTCGAGAGAGACCCCAGTGTCCTCTGACTTTGAATTCTCTGTTACAAACTACTCCATGATGAGTGCCGATGAGCTTTTCTTCAAGGGCAGGCTCCTGCCATTCAAAGATAGTGGCAGCAGCCAAATGCAGAGGACTATTAGAGATGAACTTCTTGTTGACGATGATAAGGATGATCAAGTTTCGCAAAGGCCACGTAAAGGTTCTTCTACAAGGTGGAAGGGGCTCCTGGGTCTAAAGAGAAGCCACATTGGTTCCAAGAAAGTTGATAAGATCAATGAAGGGTCTTTGGAGAGATCAGTTGGTGAAATTCAACATAACAAGAGTTCACAGGTTAGAATATATATATATATATGGAAAGAAAACTAGCTTGCAAATAACCATTTTCATTGTTCTTTTCAAAATTCTGAAGAACGAAAGAGAAGAAAACTTTCAGTTTTGTTTAGGGTGTAACCTGATTTAATTTTGTGTTATTACTGCAGGAGATTGTGAGTGAAGGAGGATCAAGTTGCAGAGATGTGGAGATTGGAATGTAGTGAGTGATCTGTACTACTTTTGTTAGAGTTAATTTTTTGAAGAGGAAGATAATGGTGATTTTCTTCTTTTTTAGAAAAAAAAATTAGAGATCTTAATTTGTGCTAGTGTGGTCGGTTATCAAACTTTGATTGACCTTTATTTCTCCTTTTTTTTATTGAGTTCTGCTGCCGTATCATCTCCTTCAAGTTGGTGTTTTGGCTGTTTTCCTGTACAAAATCTTGAAATATTGCAAGAATTTCTCGTGTCCTCGTCCTCACCACGGCATCTCATCGACAGATCTGTCTTTTTTCAGAACAAATATACAAACACCGAGAACATCCACTATCTCGTAATTTCTCTTGAAAAAGAAAACCATTTTCGTTTTTTAATTAGTTGAAAAACTGTACCGTTTCTTTATAATTCATGTCAATGGTGGAGCTCTTACTTTCTTCTTCATTTTTCATATACCATGGAAATGGAGCTTGGCACATGGACACCCAACTTTCTTACAAATTCTGCAAGAAAAACAAATCAATATCTCTATATATTTCATGTAGTTCATCAAATTTATTATATTTTGTGTGTTCTTCTTCTCTCTCGAGATCTCGTGAAATCTCAATGGAGTTAATAAGTAAGAATAAAGAAAAAATAAAGTAGTTTAATAGTGTTACCTTAAGATATGGCGGGGCCAGATGTCAAGCTATATGCAAATGACAGCCACTTCTTGGCTGTAAGGTGCAAGACTCTCAACATTGATTGATCAATAACTACGGAGCGGTGGAAAATGGAACAATTTGAATATATTATACAACTAGTCGTCGACCAGTGTTACTACTGGGCCGAGTTAATTATTATTTTTTTCAATAAAAAAAAATGTTTGAAAAAATATTTAATTTTTTTTTAAAAAAAATTACTTTGAAAAAATATTAAAATTTATTTATTTAAAAAAAAACAATGATCGTTTAAAAAAATTAAGTCAACTGGAATTAACCCGTCAAATTTATATTTCAGATCATTAGATGAGGATAACCTAACAAAAATAACCCCAAAACCTTTTTTTTTTAAAAAAGAAATATATATTGTCAAATTATGAATAAAAAAAACAGTATCAATAAGAATTAACTTTCCAAACTCATAACCTAGGTTATTAGACTGAAAACACTTTATCTAAAAAAAACCATGAAACTCAATCATCAACTATTATATATTGAAAGATAAAATTGAAAAAAAACTATATAAAAGAATCCAAAATAACAATTAAAATAACAAGGATTAACATTGAAATAAAAAATAAATTTGCAGACAATTAATGCCGACATTTTTTTTGGATTCAAGGAAATCTCACTCTCCAGAAAGCGTAATTGTGGGCTCAGATGAGCGAGTAAAATCCTGGTTGTTCCAGGCTCTTACAAGGAATACATCTCTTGACTTGAACTTGAGATTTGTTGTGCAGATTGCAAGCTTTTTGCCATCACACCACATCACTTGATTACTCAAAACCCCAACAAGAAAAGAACAATGTAATATTTCCAATGACACAATAAAATGGAGGTTTTGGCCAACAATAGATATCTCACAAGCCTCCCACATGTTGGCGCGTGTATTATCGATGTTATCCATTTTTTTAATTATATTTTATATTTGTTCAAAAATCAATTTCTCTTTTAGCTAACCTAATATATAATAATGGAAAAACTAGTGTGAAAAATATGAAATATCCATAAATTCTAGTTTTGCGTTCAAAGCATGAAAATACTTGTTTATATCTCTATAATTTGAATAAGTCTTATATATGTAAATATGTAAAGATCAGAATTTTCAGTAGGAAGTGCAAAATCATCATCATTATTATTCTATTCTAGTTAATACAAGTCACTTGATATGAGTAAATAGTTTATGTTTTTTAAAACATTATGTTAATGTGGTGGTTGAAGCCACTTTTCGGAAAACAACCTTTGTTAAGTATGTCTATCATTGATCAATTTAATAGTAATTAGTTATAAAAAATACTTTACTTTTGAAAAACTTATCAATCAATTTTGATTGCTTAGTTAAAAGACAAAAAAAAGTTTTGCGCTAATTAATCTTTGCATAACAGTAAGAAATAGATTATGATTGCTTGCGTGAACCACAATAATTACTCTTTTTTTTTATTAATTTGGATATTTAGATCTACTTACGTACATCTCAACTAATCCCACGAGTCCTAAAGTTATCAACCATATAAACTTATAATGACTATCATATTAACAACCACAAGATTCGAACCTGAAACCACAAGAGGAATAAACTTCTTAGTTTTAAACTTATATAACTGGTTTTCTTCATTATAGTCTTGTACGAGCGGTATACTCGCGCGATGCGGCGGCATTTTTTTTATCTATGTAGAAAATTGATTATTTTTATATGTATTGTATTTTATTATTTTAATATTTAGTTAGTATAATTATAATTGATAAAATCTATGTAATCAAAATGGAAAGTGACCCGTATATTTTTTAATTGTAGATAACCTAAGTAAATTTGTATTTTTTTTATGTTATCCGATTTATTCATTATATGATTATATTAAATTTATTTAAGAATACTGATATTAATTTTTTTTATTCAAAAAATCCTAGGTCATGTTTTCTTCTCCCTATATATATTCCTATGAGATAATATCCAATAAATATCAGAACATATAATTAATGAAAGACTAAAAATATACTAGAAACTTTAACAAAAGAAAAATAAAATATCATTGCCATTACTGTCAAAACAATAAAAATTATTAAATTATACGGAGAAAAAAAAACATTAACAAAATAGCAAGCAAGAAAAACAATTAAATTATTATTATTATTAATATTATTATTATTATTATTATTATTATTATTATTATTATTATTATTATTATTATTATTACTATTACTATTATTATTATAATTATTATTATTATTATTATTATTATTATTATTATTGTGTTAAGTACAAAATTAAAATTCGAAGACAAATTTTTTTTATGTTATTCGATTTATTCATTATATGATTATATTAAATGTATTTAAGAATACTGATATTAATTTTTTTTATTCAAAAAATCCTAGGTCATGTTTTTTTCTCCCTATATATATTCCTATGAGATAATATTCAATAAATATTAGAACATATAATTAATGAAAGACTAAAAATATCCTACAAACTTTAACAAAAGGAAAAAAATAAAACATTAACAAAAGAGTAAGCAAGAAAAACAATTAAATTATTATTATTATTATTATTATTGTGCTAAATACACTTATATATACATGGACAAAAGTAGGGATTATTCTTGAAACATAAAAAAATAAAAGTATAAGGGCTGAAATGAAAATCAAATATAAAGGGATTAAATTGAAAAATTAAAAGTCCAAGGGCTGAAATGGAAACCACATTTATTATCAATTTAAATCAAAGGACAAATTTGAAAAAATTGAAACTTGTGTACCGAATTTATTGAGTTATTTACAGCCAATCCGGAAATTAAAAATAGGAGGACCGAACTGAAACTATATATTATAATGATTTTGAATTGAAGGACGCAATTGAAACAAATCAAAACTTTTATAATTGCAATAAGGGCCAGAACAACAAATTCGGGTGTGCAGGGACTGAAATGAACTTTGCCAAAACACTGCTTCGCTGACGTCAGCTTGCGCAGGAGGAGAGAGAAATGAGGGGGGGAAATTCAAACGCCCATTGACACGTACCTGGGAACCACATGTATACACGCGCCGCCCCATGTGGAAGAGCGCATGGCAAAATATCGTTATAGACGTCGGTTGATCATTTTTGAACGCTGTATGACGTAGCACGCGCCTCCCGAAGCACGCGTGCGCGTGGAAATGGAAGGCGCGTGATGGGACGCGCCAACAGTAATCCGGCGTGAAAAAGAATAAAAAATTGGCTAATTACCGTTTCGCCCCTCCCACCCTGTGCGTTATTTTGTCGTTTTCTAGGGCTAAAACGGTGACTGCATTGTTTGAAGAAATATTAAAAAAAACAAAAACCGCCCGGCCGAACCGGGCCGGATCGGACCGGAATGGCTAATTACCTCGGAGCCCCTGAAACCGGCGGCGTTTTTTGTCTTTTTCGGGGGCTTTTTTCACCAATACACTGTAGAAAAAATGAAAAAAAAAAAAAAGGCAGAGGTGCACCCACGAAACACTGGGAGAAATTGTCAATACACAGTGCACATGATTCTTGAGCAACAGTAATGAATAGTGAATGACCGATGCCGTTTAGTGTTTTTGTTTATTAGAAAACCAAGTTATTGTATTTCACTTTTCTCAAATCTACCTTTTGTTGAGAAATTAAAAGGTGATAAAATAATTTGAGCTCTCAATAACTGAATATCTGAAAGTTTCTATATAAAATACTTTTTTTTTCTTTATATTAAAGATGAGAATTTTATTATGAAATATAGAGGAAGGTTTGTGCATCTAAAATACAATAAAAATCTTTATATAAAAAGAATGAAAACAAGCTTACATGTTATCATAAAAACGTCCAAAAACATATGATGGAAAATTAGCAGAGAAATTAAGATCTAGAGGTTATATATATATATATATATATATATATATATATATATATATATATAAATTACATATAGGCCTATTATAATATTCCTATTTCTTGATCAACCTCTGATTCTAAAATATTCAACGAAAATACGATGAACCTCTACAAGAAACCTAAATTAAAAAAAAAAAAAAAGTAACTTTCGAAATGGAAGTATTTATATAGGCCTTGTTGTCAATTTCTCAACAAAATCCTAACATAAGTGGTACGTTAAAAAATCATATTATTTAAGATGAAAAAATAGGATTATTTTTTGCTCTTCAAGAGAATATAATATTTTTCCTAAAATTCAAAGAAGTATTTTACAATTTAGCTAAAAATTAGAAATAAACTAAAAATACACATATCTCTTTAAGAAATAACAAAATACTCTCCTTATTAGCTATTTTAAAATTTCATCACTATGCCATAAACTAAACCCCGGTGAAAAGATAAACATAGAAGGACCTAGAAATAGGAATTAAAGAGCAAAAAAAGACATAATTTTTAAAGAATAGATCACATAAAAACTTTAAATCACAAATTTATCACTACATAATTCTCTTTTAAAAATATGCTTTCAGAAGATAGGCTTTGAACTAACCTTTACAAGATATAGATAATTATAATTATACTCTAAATAAGAAAATAACACATACCCAAAAAAATCTAAGATTTTAAAATTAACTAGAAAATAAGACAAAAATAATAAAAACAATATCTACTAAGCCTAATTTAAAGGCCTTTTGACCTCATATAGTTACAAAAATTTAACCTTATACAAGACAATGTTGTAATAATCTCCTACAAAACCAGTACCATGATATAATAGTTAGATAAAAATCTCTTGTATTTGTCTTCCCATGTTGAAAAGAAATTATTTTTGTCTTAATCTCATGGATGTCTAATCAAGGTTCTTCAATTCTTGATCTTTTGTCAGTCTCCAATACAAATGTTGGACTAAAATCTCCTAACCAAGCATTGAATTCAAAATTAAACATGATATTATTCTCTTTAACAACAAAATCATATGTTTTCTTATGGCAACAAGCCTCTATTGACCACATCAAAATCGCCTCAAAATTATGATTTTGGATGCTTGATTGTTGGTAAGGAATTTTCACTCCATCAATATCTATAAATTTTGCTTCAAAGAACTCTTTTAGGGCATCAAAATATTCTTCATTATTATGAGATAATCATTGTAAATTCTAATTTAGAAAAGCATTTTCAACCCTTAAACTAAATGACATCTTAAGCTTCGTTCTGACTGATTTTTTGTGGATGATTTCAATCTATAAAAGAACTATAATTATATTAAAAAAAATCAGTGTCAATATCATATTCATTGGTCAAAAGGTTGCTTTATTTACTCTTGTTTATTATATAGGTTATCAAACTAACTATGAATCAAGTGATCATCACCCTCCTCATGATATGATTTTCTTGGTCTTTTTGTCATCAATTGATAGGTTAGTTCTACAAACTACCAATGCATTTCTTTATCATGAGTTCTTGGATGTTTTTTTTCATCAAGGTGAACCTCTTCATCTCTTCATGCATGAGACTTTATGTTTTGTGACATTTTTTAGTCATGGTTATTTAACAACACACAATAAGCAACTAACCACTTCAAATTATTGAGCTATGATACCGACCGAAACAGTTGAACCTAAAGTATAGGAGTCGAAGAACAAGGAAAACATAATTTTCAAGAAAAAAAAAATATCACACAAAAGCCCTAATTCTTATTTTTATTACTAAATAATTATCTTATAATAGTTATTTGCTCTCAAACAATGGTCACAATCTCTTAAATAGGCCTTTACTATTTTGCTTGTTGATCAACTTTAAGCACCTGCACCAACATTCCCAAGTTAACTATTCATTAAAATTCTTCCTTTTAGGAGTGGCCCTTAACATGGTGGAAGGCAATTGGTATTGTCCAGGAACGCAATTACACAAATTAAAACCTGATAAATTCCAATTGATTATTGTGATCAGATAAAGGAGGATAAATTTGTTGTAGTTGAGTCCTTCGAAGGATTTTTTTAATTAAACTAGCAAAAGTATTGCAGACATGTCGTCCAGTCACATGAAGAATGAAGGGCAGATAGCAAGTAATGGAGCACAAAATTTTCACTGACTTTTCCACACAAGACCAATGACCAACAATAAGCTAGAGACCAAATTCTACAGAAAAAGTAGACCAAATTCTCCCCTGTTCTTCTTTGTTTTTGTTGAACAAGCACAGAACATAAACTTGCATCAGTGTCCCACTCTTCCAAGAAATCTCGAACCTCTCAAGAAAAAGAAAAAACATAAAACATAGGGAATGGTCACGAGCAACTTAATGTAAGGGCACCATCTTCTTAGAGATTGCAACATATGAAGTCCTAGAGTGTTACAGCATTGTGTTCATATAAATTCCTAAGAACGTTAAAAGTCACAGCATTGTCTGCATAATAAATCTTAAACCAAACATGTTACAAAAGCTGTTTATAGTAACCCGGGAGAAAAAAGAAAACGCCTGGTAAGAATAGGCGACATATACATCACCATGGAGCAAGAACCTGTTCTTGAAACTTGACCTCGTAGTCTTCGGCTTTCGACTTGAGCCTTTCGACATCAGCACCATATCTTTCATAGGTTTCCTTCAACTCCACAAGCTTTGCTTCAAGATTTCTTATCTCATCTTCAGCTTGCACTCGTTTGAGTCTAGCTTCTATATACCTCCTTGTTTTTGCGGCACCTTCTGAGTCAAAGGCAAGGCTTAAAAGGAGACCTAGCTTGGTGCGTAAAAATCCAACATTCATGCCAAATAGCTCAAAAGCCTTCAAAGCCTTGTCCCAAGTACCAAATTCATCGCGTGAGGTGGTAAGAGTACAGGCTCTCATTGCATCAGCAATATTAACAGTTTCAGAAATTATCCCAGCAATCAGCTTAAGATTAACTCCCTTGATGAGATTGTCATGAAGAAATGCATTCTGACTGCAGCAGAGTTTGTAGTACTTATTCCGAATGTCTTCTGAAAGTTCCGAATCTAAAAGTAACCCATCAACCAGAATGTTGAAATCCTCAAAGCTTTTGATGTCTTTAAATTGAACAGCCGGTAACGATAACTTGAAACCTTCTAAAACTTCTGAACCAACCTCTTCACTATCATTTTCAGATTGCTCAGCGGGTTGGCCAGCTTGCAAGACTGACGATCTTGGTTGGCCAGACTTCTTATTCTTCTTTTGGACAATAGCTAATGGAAGAGACCTGGGACGCTTCCTCTTTGAACTTTTACAAGCAGCAGTGTCCCTTCCTGCGTTATCTTTTTTGACCAAGTTTGACATCCAGATGCAACAAGGAAATATTAAAAATTAGCGTACACAGGAAACCAAAAATTGCAAGACAGAGCCATTACCCAACTTGCCTGCAATGTTTTGTTTAATTTGAGCATCCAAATTCAGCAGACCTAGAGCACCATCCACTTCGGTCAAATCATTTGCCCTTATTACATACACCTGCATCAATGAATCAGATATTTGTCATGAAGGGGGTGACTACAAAAGTGAAGCTTCAGTAAAAACAAGTTTCATGTTCTCATGATTTGCACCACTTATATATTGCCAGAATCAATCAAAGTGAAAAAAATAACAATTTGGCCTTATTGAACAAGGGAAAGCTGTTTCAGTAGAACTCAGTAGGTAGGGCAGGCCATGACACCAAACATAGTATTGGGCATCTTCAGTTCATAGTTGCTGTGTCAGTTAAAAATACCTTAATGCTATCGGATAGTAAGACTTCAAGTGTTAACTTGTATTTCTGGCTGAAGTTATTCTCCAAAGGTATCATTTATGTATTGTAGGTGGGGAGGAACTCGGTATTAGACTTTCAAAAGGTTTGTCAAAGGTGAAATCAAAAACTTGACTGGGTTAGAAAAACATTGGACTTCAAACAACAGAGTTTTACCCTTTTTACATAGCCTGTGGATGAAGAAACATGCACAAAATGAACCTGTTGAGGCAGTAGCGAAGTTAATTTTGCCCCCTGCATTGTGTTTTTCAGGATCTGATCCCACAAGGATTACTAGTCATTTGTCCAGGCACTCTCTTGTCAGATCAGATATGATGTGAGTATTTCCTTAATTCAGCCTTTATTCCACAGAATAAAAATGGCAGTACCTGGTTTCCAAACATGAATCATTCTCCCACCAGCCAAATGGCAGATGATAAATCATTTCCAGCATGTTCTGAAGTATTTTTTACACTTGTGGACACAAGGAGTCATGCACATCATATTACATGTAATTTCTATGTTTTTCCCATTTTCTCATTCTACCTTCGACCCAAACATATACCATATAACAAGTGCTGAAAGAAAAGGTCAGCATATGAACATAACAATCAATTCAAGCCATCACCTTAAATGTGCAAGATCCGATTAATTGAAAGACCAATACATCCCCCTCAAACAATTGGTGTGCAACACAGAACTGTCTCCAACCAGCACTCAAGCCTGTTTTATATGCAATGTATTTCATCTTGAATTCCTTCCCACACTCATCTAGCAAAGTCACAGTAGCATCCACATGTGGTAAATGTGCTCTACAGAATGATCCAGGAAGCCCCTGTTGTACGGAAATAACCGTGTCATAGCATGTGTAAACCCGTGTTTCTGTGGGAGGTTATCAACCAACTCAAGCTCATGCAATTTTGTTGCTCTTACCATCCAAAAACAGCTAGCAACATGTGATCTGACCAAAGATTTCACAAAGCTAGGGAATGCTGGTTCTAGATTGGATTGAACCTCTTCGGCCCTAATCAAAGCAGATGACTTAGCTTCTCCAACAGTGTTTGATCTTTCAACTGGAGCCTTATTCTGCCTACAGCTTCAGCAAAAGCGGAACAAATGGATCACAAGTTAGATTTTCAAAAGCCAAGACTGAAATAAAAGAAAGGCATAGTGTATTCCTCACTGACCAAGCACACTTCCCTGCATGACCTGATATTACCTGTTTAAGAATTTATCACAGTTCTTGTTAGTATACAACTGAGAGAGAGACTTGTATCACTAGTTAGTTAGGGTCCTAATGAAGCGAGATACAGAGAGGAAACGTTTACAAACAATCCTTCATCTAAGCATTTCTAAGTGCTCTCAAGTCTCTAATCAGCATTCTTGTAGTTGCAAACCCAAGACTATCAATCCCCCAAATACAACTTGAGGAGAAATACCATCATTACACTCATTGTAATGGAGAACTGGAGAGATCAAGATTAATTTTGGTTGACAAAATAAGAACGAAATAAAACTTACCGCAAGAAGGGTTCAAAAGCAAAAGGGAAACCAGCTCATGCATTTCACAAAAGACAGATATTGGCAGGAAACAAAGTTCAAAAAGTCAATTCCACCTGAATTATATCAGTAGCAGAAAATCCCAGCTGCATAGACGCACGAATCTAATTAATTTGTAAATGAGGGTTAGGTGAGCTCAGTAGATGACATTTCAGGATGCGACAAGGAATTTGTCTATAATCAGCCTAGCTAAACAGGTAGCCATATTGTAGCCACTGTCTTTCATCTGAGAAGAAGGAAAGGAAATGGAAAACAAGAAGGGACAACAGCTCTGTCCCCTACAGGAAAAGGCTCATCCCCATATCCAAAAATACAAGAATTCATACAACAAAAAATTAGACGGCAAGCAAATCACATAATGTGGTGATACTAATAGCAAAATCTACAAAATATTCCATGTCCTGTACTTGTCAGGCTGGCATTACTAGAGGTGGCTAAGCAAGAGCATAACAGGAATTTCTTAGCTTACAAACTTAAGTTTGGAGTCCGAATATCTTCTCTTAATCCTCAGACGCTTAGCAGTGGTCTCCATCGGACTCTTCTGCTTACCCTGCCAACATTCAACAACGAAAATCACATCTTAATCACCCATTTAAAAAAAAACAAAAAGCGAGATCTGAAGCGTCAGGCGGTGTTATTTTGTTAGAAACCGAAAGGATGAAGATAGACAGGAGGAGAAAGAGAAAAACCGATGAGGAAAGAGAGAGAGCTAATTGAGCGAGAATTACGTCTCCGTCTTCCACATATTTCCGGTTCTCTTCATGAAACGGCTGCGGTTTAATCAAATCTGTTTCTTCAGCTTCTTTCTTCACTCTTCCGCTCATGATTTCTTACCCAGATTTCTGAATAACAACCACAGGATTCGATTGAAGCCAAACCCCTGCCTTGCCCTGGAAAATGATTTTTTTTTCCGCTACAAAATCGCTTTTGTTAGCGTAATCCGACTGGGAAAGGCCACAAAACGACTCCTTAACTGTCCGCATAATGTCGTTTTGGCTAGGTTTTCTCCTCTTTTAACCGCACGTGGTTTTCACGTGGATTGCTGGATCCTTCATGCTTCATTTGTGTGTGCGCCTGCACAATTTGCTGGATTTCGCGTCATGGTTTTAATTTTTCTTCTTCTTTTTTTCTTTCATATATTGTTATGGGGCATATCTTTATTTATTAATCTATCTTATACATCATATAAAAAAAGAGAGTAGAATTGTACATGTAACTGTTGGTTTTTATGGAAGGAGAAAGGTTTTTCCTTTTTTGGTTTCTTGTTTTTTGGTTGACTAGCCTAGATTCTATCTTTTTTCTTTTTTTACATTTGCTTTATGGGTTTTGTTAAAGCTTGTTTCTTATTGTCTTAGTGTCCATCTATGGATGTAGAGTTCTCTCTTTATTTATATTATCTAAGCTCTTCTTAAAATAAGAAAACTAATATTGAAAGATTTTATTTTATCTTCTTATTGAATTAGGATTTTTTTTTATTTTCCTATCTCAAATTCATTATCTATTTATTTATTCCTAATTAATATATTGTATTCCATTATATTTTGAGTCCTCGATCATCTTAGCTTCCTTTTCTTTCATGCTTCTCATTTCACTTTCTATCTCTCTTTGTTTTTTTTGTTTTTCTTATTTTGTTATGCTTCATCACATGAATAAAGTAAAATAAACAAAAGTACCAAAAATTATGAAATGATAAAATTTATTGAATTTAATTTAAACTTTTTTAAAAAAACTCATGAAACAGAAATTAGGATTCAAAAATGAGTTATAGTAGTTGTCCTCTCTTTACAATATTTATGATATCAAGACATTGGATAATTTATTGTTATTAGAATTTGTAGAGTAAATTTGCAAATAAAAGAGAAATAACACAATATAAAATATAAATATGTTTGAAATATTAGGTGACTGACCTCGACATGAGAACTTAAATGGATCCAATGACCAACCTTGACATGAAATGTGAATATGTTCGAATTGTTAGATGTGTCAAAATTATGAGGTGATCAACCTTAGTATGAGAATTCAAAATTTCATCAAAACTATTAGGTGACCATTCTTAGCATGGAATTTAAAAATAGGTTAAAATTGTTAGGTGGACATTCTTGACATAAATATTTAAATGAAAAACAATAGGTAAAAAATATCAAGTGACCAACCTCAATATGATAATTTTAAAAACTAATTCATATTGTTAAGTGACTAATCTTGACATGAAAATAATATAATACCTTAATTGTAGAGTTTTATTTGACTAGACCTAACAATGAATTTTTTTATAATAATATCTTGATTAAGACTTAGCTTGAAGTCCATGATGATATGGTCTGACAATCTTGATTTTAGGGCATGAAACTCCTGATTGACAAGAAATATGAATGGATTCAAATAAATAGGTGTCAACCTAGACATGATAATTTACAAATTGGTCAAATTTATTAGGTGATCATCAACATGAGAATTTAACAATAGGTCAAAATTATTAGGTGACCAACCTTAATATGAAATTTCAAAATAGATTAAAATTGTTAAGTTAACAATCTTGACATGAATATTTCTTTTTTAAAAAAAAGGGTCAGGTAACCAACCTCAATATGAAAATTTTAAAAATTAATTTATATTTTAAGATGATCAATCTTGACATAAAAATGAGATGTTACCTTGATTGTAGAGTTTAGTTTGACTTGCCTTATGATGAAACTTGGCTAATGATGTCTTTATTGTGACTTAGCTTGAACTTAATTATGACATGACTTGACATTCCTGATTATAAAGCTTGAAATTCTTGATCAATTGACCTGAAATTTTGAATAATAAAATGGTTTGAAACTTCCCGATTGCAGGGGATGGAATTCCTAATTACTTTGCTTGAGCTTCTTAATAAATGGGCTTGAAATATATTAATCGCAGGGTTTGAACTTTTTAGTGAGGGGTTTGAACTTCCTAAATGTAGAGCTTGATATTTGTAATTGTAGGGATGAGATTTTTTAATGATAAAGCTTGAACTTCCTAATTGTAGGGATTGAAATTCCTTATTGTATATCTTGAACTTAAAACTTCTTAATGACAACGTTTGAACTTCTAATGACAAGATTTGAACTTTTTAATTATATTACTTGAGACCCTTTAGTGATAAGGCTTAAAACTATTGATAAGGCTTAAGACTATCAATTGCAAGATGAGACCAACCAATGGATTAAACTTCCTAATGACAAAGTTTTAACTTATTGATTGTAGGGTTTTAAACTTTCTAATGATAAAGCTTGAAATTCTTGATTGTAGAGCTGAAACTTTTTTTATTACAAGGCATGATCTTTTTATTGCAGGGCTTAAACTTTTTGATAGCACAACTTAAAACTTAAGGTGTCTTTTAACAATATCTTATTTTGACTTTATTTATAAGGGTAGCTTTTCAAATCCAAGAAAAACATAAATTGTATATTTTAAAAGATAAATATTCCATTTTATAATAATCTATATCCTTAAAGGACCTTTGGACTTGGAAGCATCAAGAAGTAGGAACTAGTTTGTTTTAATAGTTTAGGCGACCCCAATAGTTATCTCATATCCTGAACTTTAAATCAATGATTGAGTATAATTTACCCATCATTTGAGTTTGCCTCATATCAATTATGTTTGTTACTGCCCTTAAATGTAGTTTGAGAATTTATATTTATTATTGGATATTTTTCATCATCACCATGAATAGGTTATCACCTTAGTTTATGATTGATTTCATTAAATCATCATTTGGCTCTTATGGTTATAACTTGTCTATTTAAAATCAATTATCCCTAATTGACTTAGTTGTTTTCATTTTTCTCAGAGGTCATTATAAGTCATAAATGCATATCATTATTTTTATTAAGAACTTTTACAAATTTAGTCAATGAGAAAATTTGTTGTAATTTGGTTTTTTAATCTTTCTTTACTTTTTAGGATTAATCCATAAATTTTAATAATTGAGTTTATATGAAATAAAATATTGAAATGTGAATATAAAAGTATTTTAATCTAATGAATATTTAGATTTCTTTGTTCATAAGCCTAAAACCTGACATTCAAGTGTCATGATTTAATTTTAGATATTTTTATTGGTATATGAGAAATGTGTATATGTAGAAAATGTTATCCCTAAATTTCTAATCTTTGTCTGAAATGGATTGAATAGATTCTTTATCAAATGAAAAGCTCTTTTGGAAAGAAAATTTGAATAATGATTTTGACTTTGAAAAAGGAGGCACTTTGATTTTCATTGTGTTGATTCTTATTTATTGATGAAATTCGATGATTTAATTGTTAGTTTTGTTGAATTTCTTGGATGTAATAGAAATAGTAATTTTCAAAAAAAAAAACTAGGAGTTTCAAGGATCTTGTTAGACAAATATAAGGTCATTTAAGGTTTAGGAAAAGAGTTCTTTAAGATTTTACCATCTATTTCAAATAACTTATTGATATCATTACCTTTCATATCAAAAGTAGCAAAAAAAATCCATATATTTCCTTTCTTTGTTTTCCTCATTTAATTAACAATTTTTCATACTAATACAAGAAATAAAAGAAAGTAAATGTATCAATTTTATTGGTGTAAAGATATCAAAATATAGGTGTTAGGAACCTACCTATAATGCGTGATGTCTCAACACCAACCCTACCCTATGGTTTAGCTACCGAAGTATCCTCTATAAAAAATCAGATTAATTCATTACCATAATTTCTTATAACATTATGAACCATAACTTAGTTCTTTATGAAAATCTTCACATCTAAACTCTTTATTATTTTTTTTTCCAATTAATATACTCCAAAACACATAATTACACAATCTGTCAATTGTTTTACTATCTCTTATAATGAAATACTACCTTTCAAACTTCCAATTTCTTCATTTAGCTAACCCAAGAGTCATACTTTGCTTTTTGCCTCGTTCATTTATTTCAACTTATCTGAATTAATTATTGTAATGTTTGATATTTTATTTGAACTATTTTTGTTCTTATTAGGTTGGATTTATTATTATAGCAAAACATTAACTATTGTAGCTATGATTATTGAATATACATTGAGTTTTGCTTGTATAAATATATTTTCTTTGTTAGGATAAAGATCATAAATTAACTTATCAAGAATTGACCTTATGTCATCTTTTATAATTAAGTTAAGGTTGTCTATCTAAACTTGATTTTTAGCTTTCTAGGTTTGCTATCTACTTTGTTGTGGGTTGGTGGATTTTTATATCCATGAGGTTTGCATCATGCTTCCATTGCCTTTCTCTTTTCAGTTTTATAAAAAATTCTCACCTTGTTGTATGTCCTATTAAAAGGATCAAATTTACTATTGCTATTAACCGTATCTTCATCATCTCAACTTTTTATCCTATATATCTTGTCTCATCTATCATAAAACATCATTTACACTCTAATCTTGTGTCCATTTGATGACTTTATCTATATTTAAAATCTCACCACCTACTAATTCTCCATCCCATAAAGGTAATTATGTTTTATCATTCTTTGAAACTCAATGATATATTTATTGATGAATTTATTTCCTTGCAGATAGTCTTGATATTGTTAAAAAAGTATTGTTCATAATAAAAGAAAAGAGCCTTTTATGCATCATTTGTCTCATATATATCCATGATGTAATAAATTATCTCTCATTTCATAATCATGTATCGGTGTAACATTTGTTTTAAAAGAAATCTCTTACCTATATGTCATACATAACTAGTTTTATAATCTTCTATTCTGTGATACACACTTTTTTCTTAACCTTATCACATTCAATGACCCAATAAAAAAAATTCCTTTATGTCTAAATCTCTATTAAAGGTAGGTATTTATGCTTTTATCCAGAAATCAATGGCTTGTCTTTTAATAGGTTATTGTGTTCTATCTTGGTTTGTCAAGTGTGTATAACCTTTATGAAATTTCTCTTCATCAACACTCTCTCTATATAGATAAATGGTTACTAGGTGGAACTTTATGAATAGGTATATGGATAAGCCTACCCTAAGTTAAGCCTTCAAACATATTTCATTATTTGACATTGCTCTCATTATTTGCTCTAAATAATCTAGCCTCTATAATTAGACTCTTAATGCTACCTTATGAGCTCTCACATTGCCTTAGATGACCTCAACTCTTACATCTTGGGGTGGTATGTCTCTACAATCTTCATATATAAAGTTATCAACTTGTTTTAATGCCACTTAACATGGCATATAACATGAAAAAAATATTGAGGTTCTTATACATTAAAGTTACAACCCTAAATTATAAAAAAATAGGTAGAGAAAATTGATATTTTTTAAAGTCTAAAATTCTTTAATTTGATGACATAACCTAATTTTGACCCATGTTTTTAAATATTTTCAAAATACAATTAAAATATATGTTTGATGTTTTGCAACATTTTTAGCGTCGTCTTAAAAGATTTCAAATTTCTTTTTCAATGATTTCAAATTTTAACACTGTTATTTCAAAATAATTCATTAATCTTACTGATTCGATGTTCATGTTGCCTTTTTTTTGTTTTTAAATAATATATAAAAATATTTTAAAAAATAAAAAATATAAAAAAGGAAAAAAACATTTATGCTTCCGCCTTTTTTTTAGGTCATCATTACACATCTATAGAGGCCTATTTCCTGGATCCTTAAAACTTCCACGCCACTATCAACAGAGAAGGAGGGAGTCGCCCATAATTGTTACTAAAATCATCTCATGTTCCTTCTTTCCCCTTCAGTTTATCTAAAAGTCATTTATTATCTCCCCTTAAAAAAACACAAATAAACCATCACCTCAAGGGTTCTTTTTAGGAGGGCTTCTAAATTGCATATATAGAATTGACGTCTTCTCCTCTATGTCTTCCAACCACACATGGCAGCCCCAACACTTCCCAACTCTTTCCACATATAAAACCAATATATGTAAATCTATCAGTAACCACCTTTCAACTAAGACAACCCTTCTCTTTTACCCAGGTTACCCACTACTCTCTCTACATCCCCTTTCAACTGAGGATATAACCATACCATCGACAACCAACAAAGGCAAGATAACAGCAACACCACCACCATTAAATCTACCAAGTTAGGCACTATAATCCACCAATAATAGAAGAGAAGCAATAATGCTATTGTTAGCTTCCCTTGGCTTCTCTCTTCCCTATGGTAGTATTGTTAGCCCATACCTACAACAAGATCCTCCACTTCTACCACCTCTTCTAAAACCAACTAAGTGTATGTTTGAGAGTTGCTTTTAAAAAGGTTTTTCATTTAGAAATGCATCAAAATAATTTTTTTTTTATTTTTTAAAAATCATTTTGATATCAGCACATAAAAATGATCTAAAAACACTAAAAAAATTTAATTTAAAATAAAAAAATTTATTTTTTTCAAAAGCGCTTTTGAAACACAAAAACAAATAGTCCCTAAAACACACCACCAGAAAAAACATCCTTAACCTCATGTTAGCCACCATATACCCATAACTTCCTCTTTAATCCTCATGGTTTTCTCTTTTCGTCCCTTTACCATGCATCCCCCCTCATTGTTCATTGTTTAAACAATCAGGAAGAACAATAAGATTTAAAAAAATATCCAAAAAGTGGATCTATAAAAAAATAAAGATAAAATTGTTCTTTGATATGTTGATTTTTCTTTGCATGACACCATTAATGTAGACATGAAGACAAAGAGAAGATCTATATGATATGTTGATTTTTTATGTCACCGACGATGGCGGGTGAGACCAACACACAACCACTTCCCTTATAGTCCTAGGATCTTTTAATGCACTTCATGAGTTCCTAGCAATCTCACCAACCTTTGAAAGAACCATTTTGCAATTTTTTGAGATTTTAGTGTGTGAATAAACTATTGTTAGATTTTGAATTTTATCGTTTGTAAACATGTAATTGTAGGGTGTATGAGTAAAATATATAACAAAAGGTATTTGTGTGTTGGATTTTTCTTGTATTACTTTTTATCTTGCATTGAATAGATGATATAAAAAAATAAATAATCTATCTATCTATCTATATATCTATTTCAAAAGGAACTTTTAAAATATTTGTGAGTCTGTTGTGTATTTTTCCCAACCAATTTTATCTAATATCAAGTTGTAGATTTACAATGTAAGATACGGATATTATATTAAAAACACCTATTTTTTTAAAAACAAAAAAAACCATATTTCAAAAACTCATTTTTTTTCCGTGCATATGAACAGGTCCTAAAACTTTTTCAAGCATATTTTCATTAAAAAATGCATTTTTTCCTTAATTTAAAATGCATAATGAATATCGTAACTAATTAATGATTATTTGTTGAGTTTTACCTAAAATATCAAAAACCCTTCACCAATTATTTTGTTCACTTTACAATTAACAATGTTTGGATTTAGTTGTAGATTTTAATGTTTTAAGGTATAATACTACATTGTAAAGTATACCACTAGGTATTAATGATATGAAAAATAATAAACACTATGTTAAAATTCAATCTTTAGAACAATTTGGTTTTGATCCAATAAGGTAGAGATTTCCTCACAAAAAGAGAATTGCTTTAAACCTTAGAAAAACCAATGAATAGAAAATTGACCTAAAAATAAATCAAATAACATTGTAATTTATCTTAGATAGAGTGCAATAGGAATGAGGTATCTTTTCTTACACAATTAGATTCTTTATCTATACTCTCACTGATCAATAAGTTTTCTAGTGGTCTTAATACTACTAAGTTAATTAACAAATCATTATTTATAACCTTCATTATTTAACATTTTAATTTTGATCAATTTAGACTTCATTTACGTAGACGGTCGAAGCAGAGTTATTTAGCTTATTATATATTTTCTTTCTCTAGTTAGAATATATCTATTTTAAGAAAATGTAATTAGCTAAATAACTCTGCTTCGACCGTCTACGTAAATGAAGTCTAAATTGATACTGTTAAATTTAGGCTTGTCTTGTTTGTGAAAGTGTTTTCAACTTGTTAATCTTATAAACATCTTAAATTCCATCTCTTTGGCAAACTAAGTTTTGAAAAGAGTCGTGCTTCAGCGACACCAAGCCATTAAACTTATGGTCTTTTTTTTCCCATGACAATGGAAGTGCTTCAACACCCAGGTGATCAAATTGTTCAACTAAATCATGTGTTACCATTGCAATGACTCCATAATTCATGGAAGTAGAGAGGTTATGTGATCTTAATGACAAGATAAAAACAAATCGAGTGGCTCGAGGGTGATTGTAATGGTTACCATTGCTTGCAATATACAATTACTCCACGATATCTACCCATCATCAATTGGAAAGAAAGTTGAGGAGGAGTGATAAGAGGTATAAATACAACTCAGTGAGTGAATTGTTCGTGTTCCTTGTACGTAAAATTCAAGAAAGATTTGCCTTGGCTTGAACAATTTCAAAGCTGGTTGCAAAATGGATGGATCATTTGGCTCAAGCACGATGGACAAGACAACGATTCAAAAAATCAAGACAAAAGGGCATATGCCCTTGACATAGGACATATTTATGTATTCCTTTTGTTTTTTTTTTAAATATAAAAATTTAACTTTAAAATTGTTCTAAAAATATTTCTTTTTCTATTTCTCCAACCAAATACTTTTATTGTATTATAATAGGGCATTAATCAATTAGAACATAATGAAAATGTAGCAAAGTTTTCCAACCGGAAGGCTAGTAAGATAACTATGGAGTTGATCATTACTCCTATCTAATCAAACATAATGAGAATATAGTAAAGTTTTCTAACATGAAGTCTAGTTAGATAACTATGGAGTTGATCATTAATCCTATCTAATAAAAAATAATAAAAAATATTTTTTTTTCTAAAAACATGTGGAAAAAAAAAAAGTCAAGTGTTAAATATTAAGAATACTAAACATAAAAAAGTTATTCTCTATAAAAAAACTAAAAATCATAATTTTATCACCGTTATAATATTCCTACAGTAAAAAAATTTAATAAAATTTATAATAATGCATTTCAACGTAAGAAAAAATTAATTATCGTGTTGATGGCAATAATACAAATAGGAAGTATGCCTTCATGGCGTCAACGTCATTGCTTGCCTCATCACCTTGGACTAATAATATTTCCAGAAAAACTGCTACAGCTTTCTTTCTCTTTGCTTCGCATTTGACAATGTCTGACTTTTTTTATTTTTTTTTATTGGGTTTTGTTTGCTGATCTCTTTTTTTTGTCTCTTCTTGCAACAAACTTTGTCTTTCTCTCTCTCTATATAATTTCTAAACACAGGAGTCTTGTGGTATGGTTTTAAAGGCGGTGCCTTTTTCTCGTTTAACTACTATAATTGGCTTGTACTGATTTTTTTTTTTTTCCTGGGCTTATAACAAGCTTTACAATTCCTTTTTGGGTTACAGCCATTTCCTATCGGTTTGCTTTCCTGTTTCCATGGTATTCTGGTATGGGAAAGTCAAACAATCTCCATGGTTGGTTAAGGTTTCTCTATGTGATTTTTGCCTTCTTCTCAGCTTTCTTCATGGGAGCTCTTAAAGGTACCATAAGTTTGTTTATTTATTTTGTAAAATTGGATTTTGGCTCTCTGTTGGGGAAAAAAGGGTCGATTTTGGTGTGTTTGATTACATGCAAGTTCTACTTTTGAATGTTTATTTTAAAGTGTACATGTGAATTTGATGATGGGGTTTTGGGATTTTTATTGATTGATCACATGCAAGTTCTAGTTTTGAATGTTTATTTTAAAGTGTACATGTGAATTTGATGATGGGGTTTTGGGATTTGTATTGATTGTTACAGGGCTGCTGGTGGGTCCTATTGCTTCTTCAGTACTAATATTTGGGAATGTTGCAGTGATTCTGGGAATGTTTCCTCCACATGTTTCCTGGACAGTCTACACCCTTGTGAAGTAACTTACACAGAATCTTCAATTTTAAGAAATTTCAAGTATATTGATCCTTTGGTAGTGCTTTTATATTGTAGAATATTGGATTCTGTTTATTTGGTTATTAGTTTTTTTACTTTTCCTTTTTTCCCTTAAGATTTTATGTTGATTTTGGCAATATTTGGTTTTTGAAGGACAAATAGGTTTGATATACCTCTTAAAGTGGCCCTCTTGCTTGCTTTGCCTACTTTATTTGGTATATGGTTGGGTTTAAGCATAGCTGGGACAGTTCTTGTGGGACTTGGGTATGGGTTCTTTACTCCCTGGTTTGCAAGTTTTGAGGCCTTTAGGCATGGTGACGATGAGTCCAAGACATTATACCACTGTGTTGTGGTAAGTTGTTAGTTATCGCATTAATGCCATAGTTTGTGTCTTCATGTCTTGTTTTAGTCCCCATTGCTTGATATTTAAAGTGTCTGTTTGTGTTATTTTTATAAACATTTAGGATGGATCATGGGGGACTATTCAAGGCAGCTGTACTGTAGTTACAGATTTTGCAGATATATGCTGCCATTCTTATCCCCTCTATTTGAAGGAGTTGCGAGAGTCTTCTGCTTCAAATGAAATTCGAACTCTTAGGTAATAATATTGTTTTTAATAGTGATATCTATCATAACTATGTTGCTTTCTGAGTTTTTTTCAACGATGTATTGTGTACTGCTTTTGTATTGATTTACTGGGTTGTCTGGACTTGTACTTAATGAACATATCAATTCTATTTCAAAATTTTCGTTGCTTGGCTCTCGAATAAAGATAATTGATCATTCTCTCATTTGAGTTGAATAGTTACTGTGCTATGTATAAATGAAGTCTGCTCTATTTGCTAGTTAGAATCCAAATCAACATAGAAAATGAGATTGGAATCTTCTTTGCTATTGTTGAGTTCATTAATTTTACCAAGTCATCACTCCTATAACACTGTCTTGTAGGTTAATTCATGTGCCTGGATCTATCGTTGCTGGGCTGGTGGGGCTAATAGTGGATGTTCCTCTCTTTGCTGCTATTATTCTAATTAAGAGTCCATACATGTTGTTCAAGGGCTGGTATCGACTGTCACATGATCTAATTAGCCGAGAGGGCCCGTTTCTCGAAACAGCTTGCATTCCTATTGCTGGCTTGACAATCCTTTTGTGGCCACTAGTTGTTGTTGGGAGCATCTTAGTGAGCATTTTCACAAGCATTTTCATTGGATTGTATGCATCAGTTATATTATATCAGGTTGGTTCATAGTTCAATGTATTTTTAGTTTGTCATCCAACAATAATGAGCTCACCTTTATCATTCTGATGAATGCAGGAAAGATCTTTCTGGAGAGCTGTGGCTTATGTGATTGCAATGGTTGCAGAATTCGATGAGTATACAAATGACAGACTTTATCTCAGAGAGGGCACTTTCCTTCCAAAGTAATCCTTTTTTCCTTTTCATTCAAAAATTTGTGGATTTCCAGCTTAAACCAATACTTCTATACCTTTGTTATTTTGCAATGTTATATTATAACTTTCAAAATCACGTTTCCTACATCCAGGCCCAAATATCAAAAGAAAAGGACCTCTCACTCATCTGAGCTTTCTGTTGATGCCAAATTTAGCTCTGTGCATGCTGACGCTCCTGCGATATTAGTGCCAAACTTTGCACATTCAAAATCAGTTAGGGAGACAATACAAGAAGTGAAAATGGTTCAGGTATTATTTTTCTGATGTAACTGTACGCCGCCTTTTGCTTTAAATTCTTATGTCAAGCAATTAAATGAGAGTTAATCAGCAGAAATATCCTATCCTTAACTTTTGAAGTCATCATTATCCTTGTGATTAAGTGATTTTTGAAGTCATCATTTTCCTTGTGATTAAGTGATGGTGAATTCACAATTAGATGTGGTTGCTGCCATATGTGGAGCTGTCGTTTATATCATAGGCACTTTGATTTTAACTCTGAGGCAGTCTGGACTTGAGGCTGCTCGGCAGCTAGATTATGGTTTTCATCATATGCAAATTAACAAGCGGAGAGGTGCGCCAGAGGATTTAAATAGGAATAGATTTATGAATTTCCTAGATGTTTGGAAATATGGGAATATAGGCTACTTGGTTTAAAGAGTAGTGAAGATTCAGTAAATGAAATTCGGTGGCCTGCTATATCTTGACCTCTTTTTACTGATTGGTTTATGGTTATGTTGGTTGAGGTAAATGGATGGATGAGCACTCTTTTGTTTGTAGTATGTGAAATTGAAGAATTTGACTAAAAAGTGGGACAGTTTTTAGGAATAACATTATTGAACAGCTATAAGTTACAATCAAATAAAAGAATATAGGAAGGAATTCAATGTTGGGGTCCTTGAATCAATGGGAGTAAATAATTATTTCACTAAAACCATAAGGTATAATACCTGAACCATGTTGGGGGTTTTCCAAGGTTTTTTCTGCTGCCAATTAATCAAACTCACCACACATTCTCTTTAGATAATTAGATGCATGAACGGGTTTATGATGTTTGGCTCTAAATGCTACAGGTATGGGTAGCAATGATGAGATCATGTGAAATGAGGGGCAAGGATCTTTTGGATGCTGGTGCAATAACACCGGCTGACCTCAATAGCTTTTTGAAGGCCAAGGGTGGCAATGAAGCATCCGTTATAAGTGTTGGCTTGCCTTGTTATTCATTTTTGCAATCCCTCCTGAATTCCATTAAAGCTGGGTCAGATGGTTTTCTGCTTCTCGATGGTACTGAATTAACACATCTTAATAGACCAAATGACAAATTGCTCGACTGGTTCTTTCAACCGCTGATGGTCCTAAAAGAGCAAATAAGGGTTATTAAATTGGAAGAAGGTGAAGAAAGGTTCTTGCAGAGAGTAGTTCTTTACGGAAATGATACACAACGCATGGAGACTTGGGATAATGGCAGTTTGGTGCCTCAAGAGGCTCTGCGAGCTGCTCAAATACAGGGCATCACCAGAAGGTATAAAAGTTTCTGCATTCCTCATTCCAAGTTATTAAAGAAGGAATACATTGCTTTCAATAACCGAGAAAACCTAAAAATCGGTATGAGATGTCAGGAACATTCACACGATAAAACGTCAAATTCTCCTGTTCATTCTCAGCAATTTAAGGGACATGTCATTATCTTTGCTGTGCTTTCTTTCTTTATTTTTTGAGCATAACTATAGACACTTTGAAATGCATATTAACAGAGTCCCAATTTTACATCGCTTATTTACCAAGGCCCTTTATACACACATTTGGATTGGTGTTTTTGAGTAGACAACAATATAAGAGATTAGTCAGATCTTTCAATATGTTATGTTGTTTTTTTACTATCTTGAAATCATAGGATAGTTGGCACAAAGGAGATATGTCCCCTTGTCTTTTCTGCTTCAAAATACTAAAAATTCACTTACAAAATATTTTAGAGATGGATTTATCATATCATCATCTCTATTTCTCAAACTAAACACATATTTGCTCCTCGTATCCCGGGACATTAATCAAACACAAATTTAAACTTGATATGACAAGTTTTCTTCCTTTCTCTTCTGCTATATTGTGTAAAAATGTTGTCACCATTAGTATTCCATTTGTGTACTAATAATGAATACATTGGCAGGATGATTGGAATAATTAGAGGTATATCGAAATTTCCCACTTACAGACGGAAATTTCGCCAAGTTGTGAAGGCCTTGATAGTGTATAATATGGAGAAGGAGAGTGTTACGAGACCCAGTTCCATGCCATCAGTAGCAGGCATTGAAAATGTATAGGCCGAAGTTCAATTTAGGGTTTGTATAAAAACCCATTGCTTTGTGAATTGCTATAGGTTAAGTCTTACTTGTATCGCTGTATATTATTCTCGAAACATCACTATTGATGAATTTTGAAAGCCCCCATTAAATTTGCAGCCAAGGGCTCTCTTTGCCATCCACCCCACGCATTGTCTCACATGTAAAGTTTGAACATCCACCTCAATCTATGCAAGGAATATCCCTGAAAACCAGCTACAGATACCCTCAATTATTCTTTCAAATGCCACGTACACGAAAAGTAATTCCTGGTATTACGAAAAAAAAGAAAAACCTTCAAAAATAGGTTTCAAATTAGGTCATGATCTAATTTCATAACCTTCTCTGGATTATTCTTTCTTTTACTGAACGCCCATCAGGTTATTCTCAATGGTCAGCTTTTAAGGAACACATGCCAACAAGAACATAGAATTTTTATTTTGATTTATATTGCATCTTGGGCAAGATGAATTACGAATCTGCTTGGATTTTACATGGAAACTAACAAAGCTCGATAGATTTACCTGCTACTCCTAACTTTACTACCTTGAGAATACCAAAATTACTGCTTGTGCAAAATTTTGGCCTTCGGGGCTACAGAGCTAAAGTTGAAGAATCCAAGTTAAACGTTATTCTGGAAATCCCATCACATGGCTCTGCCCCTCCCTCTCTCTCTCTCTCTCTCTCTCTACACACTCACACACACATCTCTCTCCTGTAGTAACCCCATCAGAATTCTTTCAGTGGGAACCCCAAAGCAGCAGATGGGGTGTTTGTTGGGGGGCACCAGATCCAAGAGATATGGCCATCTTCCAGCATCTGCTTTCCTTAATATTAATATCACTGTACTTTTTTAGTGGAGTCCTCCATAGTACCAACATACAGACACTCATTTAAACTATCTTTGATTAATCCTCGTATATATACAATCATATATATAATCAAGTAATTAGTCAGAGAAGGGAGTTAATTCATCGTGTAGATTTTCTATTTTTTATAGTTTTAGGGTTTTGAGCACATTTATAATTTAATTCTTCATATCTAAAAGCTTACCTAGCTTGTTTCTTAACCGTTGTCTTTTTAAAAAAGTCTAAAATCAATGTTTTTATTAAAATCAATATTATTTGGACCTCTAATTTTATTTTATTTATTGGTTCTAATTTAGTACCCATTTCTATATCTCAAGCGAGCAATCCATATCTAGGATAATGTTCTGTCCTTTGACCTGCAAATGCGGATGGATTCTTATGTCCAAGTTAGATCATGAATTGACATTACCATATCCCTTATGGCATCAAAGAATGACGTGGTTTAGACATTCCTCTGTATTTTTCCATGCATGGGAGAGGGCAGAAGACAAATTGGGAAGACGCTACATTTGCGGCGAAAAAAAAAAGATAAAAAAGAAAGAAAAAGGTTATGGAAATATTCACTTGCTACTCTATTTAATTCAAGTGAAACAGTTTTTATACTATTATTTTTTTATTAACATGGAAGTTATGTGTATCTTGATTAATCTTATGGGCCCTGAAATTAACGACTACGTAAATCTTCAATGACCATCATATTAGCAATCAGATGGCTCGAACCTCAGATCATAAGAGAAACTAACTTCTTAGTCCTAAACTCTTATCACCGGACCACTCATTATATGATTATTTTTATAGTATTATCTATTTTCACTTAAAAACTAATCCATTTAGATCATGTAAAAATATTTTCTTTTACTATACAACGTGCTTGTCATGGCTGCCACAATGCCTATATATGTTTGTAACAAGTCAAAGGGGTGATCTTGTTAGGATATAAAATAAAATAATGGTGGGGGCTAATGGGTGATTAAATAATTGTATAACACTTGTATGTTAAGCTTAATACGTACACTGCTATTATATAAACTTTAGAGTTAAACATGTTTGAAATAAATTAATACGAAGAAGATGATGTTTTTTTTCTATAAATTATTGAGCACCCCACTTCACACGAAAGTGTATTATGATCATGGGTGGACCTCGAGTTAACGAAAATTTTCTTGTGTTTGATTTTTAAAAAAATAAGTGTATATCTATAAATGATATCCAATAAATATTTTACTAATTTAAAATAATTTTAATGTATTTCCAAGTTAAAATTATTTAAAAAATAATTCAAAACTCCTCTGTTTCCCCCTCTCTTTACTCCTGTTCCCATGTTTTTTAGCCAGCATTCCTTTTCTTTCCCCTTTTTGTTTTCTTTTTTTAGCACAACCAGACGTCCGAGACAGAAAGTTTTGGAAGATAAAACGCAAACACATGGACATAAAATGAAAAAAAAAAAAAAAGCCTTGAAAAAGTAAATAGAAATTGATTTGGGTTAAAAACAAATAAATCAAAACACTCTCACATGGGATGAGTTAAGCTTTCCTTCCACTCTCAACCACGTGTTCGTAACCTACACGGCATGGCGCGTGCACTTGCCACCTTCTATCCCAAAACCCACCCACCATATTACCACACCATGACTATTGTTAAGAGCAGATAAACGATTATATTTCTGAAATATACGAAGAAAAAAATCAAAATTAAATTGAATGAATAACGACAAGCAGAGGAATTCCCCCCTTCTCTGTCTTCTTCTTTAATGCTGAGAGGAAGAAAATCTAAAAGAGAGGAGAGCATCAGACAACGCAGTGAAACAGACATGAAAATTATGGACAGATGCACCAAAATGTAAGAATCTAAAACAGCCAACTACATTATTATTATTATTAACTCTCTATGTTTGCTCTTCCCCTATTTTTTTATTTTTTTATTTTTTATCAAATTTTGTTTTTGCTGCAGAGGAAGGAAGAAAAAACAGGAAAGAAGCTTCTCCTTGTTATCACTACTACCGTACATCACTAGAACAATCAGATCATCAAGCTCAGCTTCTAAATTCTAACTAAATCATGAATATAACAGAGAGCGAGAAAAAAAGGGGAAAAAAAAGCTGTACACAAAACAACGAAGAGAGAAAAATAAAAATCAAGGAGTTCTAAATTAGTAATGGGCTAGATAAAAATAAATTCAAAGCTCTTGGCTTAATTGAGCATACGCAATTGTTAATTTCTTTCTTCCTCATGGATTTAATCTAGCCCACTCATAACGTCCTTCCAACGCCTCATCTTTGTCAAAATCAAAGTTATACCTGCCATGGAAAACCAAAAAGAATCAATCCAATTTAGTTTTTCCAGCCACCGTAATTTACCATATTTTCTTGGAACAAATAAATTTTAGTGCGCAGACGCAGTGCATGCACAGTATGAATGTGTTGAATCTTAGAAGTCAGTTCATCCCCGTAATCCTTACTTGTCTTTGAAGCGTTGTGGAACATTTTTCTCAATTTCGCAGAAGAATTTCTCGACCTCTTCGTCTGTTATCCTTATCACCGTCGCGGCCGTTGATCTTTGACGGGAATTGGGCTTCTTCAATGGCACTGGGGTTGCCGTCGAATCCATGTTTTCTGATGTTGATTCTTCCCCGAGAGCGCTTGAATTAGTCGGTGTTTTCTCTCTGTATATATACATGAAAAAAGAAGAAGATTAAATGAAGAGACTTTACGTATATAAATACTACACCAACTCAACTTAGAGAGACGGAGTTTCAAACGATACAAATTTAATTTTTTTTGAATTTCCGAAATTAAATGACATTAAAAACAAAAATAAATATCCCAAACAAACCTTTCCCTACGAGTACTACTATAATACATCGACGTTTCTACTTCAACTCTCTCTTCCTGCGAAAAAAATAAAATAAATTAAATACAAAGCAATTAAAGCTGGACAAACTGATAGTTAATTCAAGAATTCAAGAGCTGATAATTGATGTAATTCTGACCTCCAGATCTGTAAATTTAATTATCTCATCAAATGATCCATTACTAGAACAACAAGATGAAGACGACATTAATGAATGGTTATCATCGGGATCATCATCTGAGCTAGGGCTTGAACCTCTCTCTTTAGTCACCTCCCGGTGACCGGAGCTAACATCCGGTGGATATGAAACTGAATTGTCAGGCCTAGTAATTACGCGCTCTTGACGACTGTCGGTAACATCACTTCTAACTTCAATAGAAATCTTGATATGGCTTGATCTTTGCTTTCTAGCTCGAGCTCTGGTTCGCACCCCAACTTGAGCAGCGGCGACTTTCCCCATCGCAACTTCTTCAATAGCTCTAGAGTGTCTTACCATTTGTAATTCAATTTTTTTTGCTGGTTCTCGACGGAGAGGATTGAGAAAGTGATATTTAAGGGGTGGAGAGTGGTGGTGGTCCAGGGTCAGTTAACAATGACGGGGGAATTTGTAATGGGAAAATTGACGGCGCCGTTACGGGGATGGATAGGCCGTTGGGAGAATGAGCCGAACTATAGGCGAATTAAGGAGAGGCACGTGGAGGAGTCCAGGTTAGAGAACGAGAGCAATGATTGAGGTTAAAAAAAAAGTGGAGTTGTACGGTTGAAATTAGAAAGAAATGGCCCAAGTGAATAACAAAAGGGGAAGCGTGTGGTTGGTGTGGCAACTTTAGCTTGTATTTGGTACTTTCGTAGTTTTTGTAATTGCCATTAAAACATAACCTTTTAACTATAATTTTAAAAATATACTTAAAAACATATGTATTTAATTAAATATATATTTTTATGAATTCTTGCATGTAAAATAAATAAAAAAACAAGTCTTGATGAATGAAAAACAAATTATTTAATTATACAAAATCAAGATTTGAAACATAATTATACATAGAGCTTCATGTAAAAATACATAATTAATTGTTGTTCGAATAACTTTTTTATTGTAAAAGAATTAAAAAAAACTTACCATAATATAAAATGACATTTTAATACCCCTTTGACATTGATTTTCACATTTCAAACTTTGGTTTGCATCCTAAAACATATAAAAAAAAAGTTTTGATAAAAAAATAATAATAATATAAAAAAAAACATGAAAGGTTGTACAAAAAGAGAACTCATAAATAAAGGAACATAAAATATGTCCCTAAACTAGGTTTGTGTAGGAACTTTAAGGTCAGGTCATATTTACTAGATGTTTTTTCAATTTTCTGGAAAAATGTTATAACAAACAAGAAAAATTAAAGAAAGCACATTTATTAGTTGAGAATAAAAAGTGTTTTCTTGAAAACGTATGCCTTTTTAATTTTATACAAACCGGAAAATAACTAAATAATTGTTTTTCAAATTCTACACAGAAAATAACCGTCTTGTTTGATTTACTTAGTGCCCGATTGTAAACGGTTGAATTGTTTTTTAAAGTATTTTTTATTTTAAAATATATTAAAATTAATTTTTATTTTATTTTTAAAAAATTAATTTTTATATCAATATATAAAAATAATCTAAAATACCAAAAAAAATTATAATTTAATATAAAAATAAAATAAAATTTATTTTATTAAAAAAATATTTTAAAACACAATATCAATCAATAATTTAATGCAAACAATTTTTTTTTAAAAAAATAAAAGTTAAGAATTTAATATTATTTCTTAAAAGTAAACACAACCTAAGGATTTTCGTGTAGAGAGTTCCGAGGAAAACATTAATTAAGATGTGGACCTAGCTAACTGAGACAAAACAAAAAGATTTTGGAGACAAAAACGAGACGAGGTCCATAGCTCGGGAGCTTTGCATAATGTTTTCCCTTAAATATTTCATATATTTAGTAAACATATTTTACCTTTGTCATTGCAATAATTTATGTAAAATATTTTGAATTCAAAATTCTGTTTTTGTTATAAAAAAAGAAGCAAATTAACTTTATAAACTTATCTATTAATTTTTCTCTAAATTAATTAATTTCTCTATTATTTTCTTCTTCTACTTCTCTTAATTTCTAATCCTCATCATTCTCATTTCTTTTTTGTTTTCCCTCCTCCTACTCTTTTGTCTACTAACTAAACAGTGAAAGCCTGGATTCTTCTGTGTTTAAACTTTCACCAATAAAAACAAAGTCGATAATTGCAATCATTTAGTAGGTTAGGTGGTCTAATTATAATAGCTTGAAATTAAGAAGTGTATTCTCCCTGTAGTCTCAAATTTGAGCCATGTGATTGATATAATATTTATTGGAGGTTTACATGGTCATTAACTTTAGAGCTCGTGGTATTAATCAAGATACACACAAACTGACCCAGACATCTATATTAATAATAATAATAATAATAAAAATAGACGAGGGCTTGTTTTCATTTTCTAGGTGGTCTAGTTACTATACCTTGGAATTAAAAAGTTTATTCTCCTTATAGTCTTAAATTTGAGCCATGTGATTGATATGATAGCCATTAGAGATATATATGGTCGTTAACTTTAGAACTCGTGATATTAGTCGGGATGCACGCAAGATCACTCGAACGTCTATTTTAATAATAAAAAAAAATAGAGGAGGGCTTGTTGCCTTTTGTTCCTCTCTTTTCCTTCTCTTTCCATCATTCGAAACACAGTGTTAAATCATTGCAGACAAAATAGCCCGTTTTGAAAATGTTCCACGTTTATATTGCTAGCTTCTTACAAGAAACATCATGCCCGACCCCTCTACGTTACCATGATAATATTGATCAAGTTTTAGAAATCGAGTGATCCTTATTAAATGTAGAGGATCATTCCAAAAATATATTTACTCTCAATTAATTACAAATTTATTTGAGGATATCTTGTGCCGTCAAATAAAAAAAAAGAAGGCAATAATTACTTTCTAGTTTTAGTGTATAATAAAAATTCAAATGGGCTAGCTTAGCTCGAAGTAATATTGCTCGGACTAGGAATATTATTATTTATGACACGTATATTGATGTTTGACTTAGCTATTTTATTTAATTTTTTTGTAAAAAAATCTTTTTTAGTTTTTCATGTAATTAAATTGTTCGATAATTAAAGGCTCAAGGGTTAGGTAAGTATATATGATTGTTTTTGTGTTACAAATTAATTAAATATTTTTTATTTACATCAAATTAATGATTTTTTATATGGTGATGTTAAAACTAAAATAAAAAAATAATTTAATACATTTCAAAATAAAAATTATTTAAAAAATAATCAAATACAATGATGAATGATGAATATCTACCCCTTTAATAATGCATACCGGTAGATATACTTGTCATGCATGGTTTGGACCCCTTCCATAAAAGATTTTGTAACCTACGATGGCTCCCATTTATTTAGCTGATCGTCGTAGTAAGCAAGGTAGTCAAAATCGAGATTTTGACACGAATCGGAAAGGGCTCCGAAAAATCGGATCGTAAGATCGGATCGTAAAATCGTACCCGAATTTGTCCGTACAAAAATCGTAAAATCACAGCTAAAATCGTGTGAGAAGAAAAATCGTAAAATCGTATGTAAAATATTTCTGCATACAAAATAGCATAATTATGGACATAAAACTTAATTAGTTTAGGTTCATACATGATGTAAAATAACTTCAAAACACATTACAAAATAATTATGTCCCTAAAAGTTCATAAGTTAAAAACTAACAAATTTAAAACAAATCTTCAGCTGGCGTACAAGTAATTGTATATTTTTTTATGATTGTTGTAATTGAAATTAATTAATGTTATTTATTATCTTAAATTAATAGATTTTTTTTAAAATTATTTTTTATGCTAATTATTATTATTATTATTATTATTAATATTAATATTATAACCCCTCCCCCGTATATATTATTATTATTATTATTAATATTAATATTATAACCCCTCCCCCGTATATATTATTATTATTATTAATTTATAACAAGTGAACCCCCCCGTAAAGTTAGTATAAAACTAAAACTTTTACTAACCCTAAAGCTAAATCTCTTCTTCTTCACGCCGCCGCCCACCTCATCCATCATCTCCCTCAGGCCTTTTCAAGCTAGAGAAGCAAAGTAAGAAATTGAACCATTAGTTTAGTACGTAAACAAGCCATTAAAGGTAGGTAGGTTTAGACCAAGCCAGACCACGAAGCAAGCTAAGCAAGGGTGGTGGGTCAGATACGGAGGGAAAGAGAGAATGCTTCCCGATCACTCTCTCAGAGAGAGAGCTATTGTACAAGGAAGCTACATACACATTTTCAACCTGAAAGCGAGATCTTGCAACCACACCCGAAGGAGCACGCAAGAATTTCATTGCGCAGCGAGGATTCGAAAGCCTAAGCCTAAACTGCTTCAGTTCTCCTCGCATTCCCAAGACAAAATAGAAGCAGCAAGTCTATCCTCTCCTTCTCTTGCCTAAGTTCTTTCTTTAGTTCTTGTTTCTTTGCTATGCTTGCTCTACATAGCTAAGTTCTTTCGAAAATGAAGTGAAGTGTTGAACGAAATCGAAATGAAAATGTGCAGTATGTCTTGAACGAAATCGAAATGAACGGTTTAGGGCAAATGTTTTTTTCGTTTGGGGAAGAAGAGAACGGGTGTGTGTCTCACTGTCTCTGTGAAAATTGAAATGAACGAAAATGAAAATTGAAATGAACGAAGAGTCGAAGAGCGAAGCGAAGCTGCGAAGGCTGAATGTCTTGAACTCTTAAAATCGGACCGATTCGGTCCGATTTTACGAGTCAACCCGATTTTGACCGAGTTTGACCGGTTTCGGTTTTTCTACTGGTCCAACCAGGTTTGCTGAGCCAACTCGCAAACTCGTACGAGTTTGCGAGTTGACTCGCGATTTTGACTACCTTGGTAGTAAGTATTTGGAGGAGCAGTGCTTTGAGTTAGTTTTTTATATACTTAAAGTAAATTCAATTCATAGTTAGTGATGCATGAGATTTGTAATCTTTATGTCTCATTTAAAAATTATTTGGTTTTTCATTAAAATGTTTTTGTTCTGTCCTTTTAGCAGATTACATTTATTAGAAACTGTAAGAAAATCAAAATATCATGTTATTTATTAATTATATAATATTCGGTCCTCAATCTTTTAATTACTATATATTGTATGATGATTTTCTTAAAAACAATTATCCTTTAGAATTTGATTTTTATATTAACTTTTACCTTTATTTTTTTATTGATTGTTATTTTTTCTCTCATCATTTTTTTAATTAATATTTTTTATCTATCGTATTTAGTCTCATTCTTTTAATTTCTATTTATTTTATTCTAAATAATTTATAAAACTGGAATGTTTTTTTATCTATCACTCTTAAAATGTTTTTCAACTTATTTTTCATGACACTATCAAATATATATATATATATATATATATATATATATATATGCTTTCCATAAAAATTAATTGAGCCAACCATCATATTAAACTCATATGGTATGATGCTTTTGTGATGTTAAGTGGGTTGCGGTTTAAAAAATAAACACAATATTGTAAATGCCAGATTCTTTAATGGAAAAAAGCAATACCTTTATGCACCAACACCTCAAATTCAAAAATTTTGATCAACTTTTATCTCTATAACCTATATTTTTGGCAATGGATACTAATTCACTCCCTCCCACTAATGTTTATAACCTTACGACCTTTAATACTAATCACAATGTATACATCACCTGAAAATTACAAGAAAAAGACTAAATAAATTGTGTATCCTCTTAAAGTTTTTCAGGATGCTTACAATACAAATTTCAATACCAGAATCAATAGTTATACCGATGGGAGTATCTATTGGTATTTGCACTCATTATCTACTTTCATTGGTAAAACACTCGTCGGTAATTCTTATTATATCGGTGATTGCTTTGGAATTTTTCATGGCATTGGCAAATTCATCATGTTAGAATTTTGAACAGATTCATCATGTAAAAATTTTGAACAGATTCGAGAGCCTTGAACAAATTTGAGAGCCTGATCATTTCTCTTTTGAGTCCAAAGACGAAGAAAAATACAGATTCAATACCAAAATAATTTATTGTTGAATAAAGCTGCATAAAAATTAAGTCAAAAGACATAATTATATTTTTTAAAAGCCGATTTGATTTAATCGTGGGCTAATTTAAAGTATAATTATGATTATAAATTAATTTAGGATCTAATTGTAGGATTTCATTAAGCGAAATAACTTAATTATACTTTAAAGTGGTCAAATTATTTTTTTTAAGGGCTTAATTAATGAAAAATCAAATTCAGGAGCCTAATTCGGGTTCAATTGTTTGAAATCAGGGGGAAAATCAAAGATAATTGAAAGTTTAATGGTCAATCGATGGTCAAATTGCATAAATCTGAGACCAAGGAGCAAAGTAAAAAAGGTGCGTAAATTTAAGGATGCTATTAAAATTTTGGTGGGGATAAAATTGCATAATATTAAAAGTTTAAAGCCAATTAAGAGCACATTATAAATCAAGTGACCAAATTGTACTTGTGTCATCGTGAAGAATTTGCAAACAGCCAATATAGTGTTCTTTTGTGCACTGTAACAGCGCACACCATCGTCTTCATCGTCACAGAAGAAGAAGAGGCAACCTGTGTTTGCACGCAATGAGAAAGTGAAAAGTCATTTTCGACTCTATATATAGTTGTGATCAACAAACAACGAGGGGGATAGGGAAAAGAGAAAACACAGATGAATGTATTAGACAGAAAAGAAGAGACAAAGAAGGAGAGGAGAATGTGATACATAGAATACGTTTAGGGGGAGGGGAGGCAACAAAGAATATATGCATCGTAGATATTGAAAACAAAGACTGCGATATCTCCCTCTCTATTGTTGGCAACAAAAACTCTTTATCTCTTCATAGTCGATGCCACCAGCCACAACCTTTAGCTTACAGTAGACGACAACTTCTTCTTCACCTTCAGCAGTAGACGACAACTTTTTCTTCTTCAACTCCGGTGGTAGCGGAAGTAACAACAACCTCTTCTCCCCCACCAGTAGCCACCAACAACAACCTCTTTTGTACCCAGTAGTATCCACCAACAACAACCTCTTTCACCATCGACGACAACTGCACTTCTCTATCGACAACAACTTCTTCTTCCCTTCTGGCAACAACAGATACACTTCTTGTCAGTAAGACCTGCATCAACTCCTTCCCCAACATCGACAACATTTTCTTCTCCTCCAACAGCAACTGCACATAGTGACAATAGCCATTGCAACACCTTTCTTCTCTTCTTGCACATAGTGATGGACAATTTTTGTTGGTAATTATATTTGTAAAAGTCACACGTCATCTTATGTGCATTTTTTTTATTCATTCTTTTCTCATTGTAATTCAATCGGTATATAATGACAGAATATTTGTGTTAGTATTTACCGATATATAAGGTTATGGAAAAACACTATCGGTAAAGTTCAAAACAAAAATACAAATGAAAAAAATTATGTTGGTGTTTTCATATGTATTCATCTATTCTCTAGTAGTGTTCATAGGTTGATAGCTTAAGGTTATTTTGATTTTATAATTAGGCTTGTTATATTTCTCATTTTTTGCTATAGACCTAGTAAAGGCTTAGATATTTAAAAAAAATGGTTAATGATGTAGAGCTATCAGCATATGATTTTTATGATGAGATTGAAAAACAAAAACTAGTCAAGAAGTTGTTCAAATATGCAACTTAATTTAAAATAGTCCTTATATTTTATTTGATCGATGGATTAAACTCAAATTTTACAAGTGGACTCCTAACGGAAAACAAGTCATTTGTGATTGAAGATTGGTCCTTGCTTAGATTTGTCAAATTCCACCGGAAAAGCTCTCAAAATTGACTTCAAGTTTTAAACCATATCTTAGACTTTTCCTGATAAATATCATATTTTAGATTTATAATTTTTCCTGATTGATTATTTTCTAGATATTTAAATCTATCTTTTTAGTTTTTTTTAACACTTTTGCTCAATAAAACTACAAACATTTTTAACGTTGGTTATGTTTTAATCTTGTAATAGGATTTTGACTTGTGTTAAACTCAAATCCATAGCTTTCTCTCATCAATTAAAGGAACAAACATGACTAAAACATTTTCATAGAAATAATTATCTTGAAGCTAGAATTAGAGATAATTAAACCATAAATAATGCAATAGATATAGAAGGGAGAGTAAACATTTTTCAATAAATATTATTTGAAAGCATTTAATAAAAAGTTTATTACGATTGAGTTTAATCAACGCGAAAGAAATTATGAAAATAAAAGTAAGAAATTATGACTGGTTATGGAAAAAAGATGTAAAGAGATGATTTATTTTTCATCACAAAGGCATTCTGTCGAAGAAAAAGAGGTAAGCTTTTGAACTTTTTTTGGCATAAAAAATAAAATGCTTGGGAGATAAAAAAAAACCAATTACTATATTAACAATTCAATTTAATCAATAAGTTTTTTTCTCTTTTCATCAGTTAAGAATCACATTCGTGAGAGAAAGAAAGAGTTGCACACGTTTGAAATGAAAAAAAAAAAAGAAAAAAAGATGAAAATATTCAGTTATATAATTAAGGCAAATAATCTTTTATTGGTTATGAAACATTAGTGTTGGGATAAACAAATAATTAAGATTTTTTTATTTTTTTTATTTTTTTATTGTTTAACTAATATAATAGCTTGTAAATGTTACAATGTTGTCCCACCATTTTCACTGTGAGGGGATACTTACTTTGTGATCATAAAAGGGCGAGATGCCCATGAAACTTGATAAATCAGGTGGTAAAGCCTAGAATTTCCTTCACTAAGTTGAAACTGCTTTTCCATCTTTATTTCTTGTTCCCTCTTTTCTGACTAAACATATGAATAATTATGCTTTCCATTCAATGTGAGCAAAAGAATTCAAACCACAATCATGAAAGTAGGGAATCTAAAGGTCACATAGCGTACAATCATGGAAATAAGGGATTAATAAAGCTATCATTTGATCAAGGAGGGATCCACAAATAATTAAACCTTAACATGAAGCATATGTGAATATGGGTTTTTTGATTCAAATTAAAGGGTACCTAGCATTATGACTTGTTCTAAATCAAAAGGATTAAAAATTAAAAAGCAAGATTCCTTCCGAGCAAGTTATATCATAATAATTATTATTATTTAGCAGACGATCGATCGAGGGGTAAGAGCTTGTGATTAAGAGGTTTGCTCTTCATGTGATTTTAGATTCAAATCTTGTGGTTATTAATATGATGATTACTGGAAGTTTATGTAATCATTAACTTTAAAATCCGTAAAATTAATTGAGACATTCACAAACTGACCCGACAACAATAATTTTTTTTATTATTATTGTAATAAGAAAGAGATAGACAAGGCCACATGGACTTTAGCCTGGGTAGGCACAGAAAGCCAGAACAGATTTTCACCTCCCTACTCTCAAAAAAAAAAAAACTTGGGACTGCCGTCATATAAAGAGTAATGTCTCCTATATATGGCTAAGTTTACAACTTTAATCTCAAAGTGCTTTTGCACTGCTTTAGTTGAAACTCTACATGAATAAATAGAAAAGCTGATTTGAATGATTAGGGTGAGATCACCAAATATTCCCAACTAATCTTGCTGGAATATACACATTCTCCAAGCGATATAAAATAATAGTGATAAAGAATTTATGATTTGTACAACAGTTCTCGAGTTCGAGTCAGGATATATTTTTTTTGTAAGAGTTTGAAATAATTAGGGTATGTAAGATGAGGTTTCCTCGCATCTAAAAGAAATACACACGCTACTCCAAATTATGGACCGCAAAAAAATGGAAGCAAATTAATTATAATGGCCCGTTATCAGTCGGAGCCACAGAACCAATCAAGCCAAAAACTATTAAATGGTGGTGGTCCGATGGAAATATTAAAGGCAGGAAATTCAAGCTCATGGACATATTCTTACAACTCTAAAGGACTACCAGGCTTTAAATTGAACTTTTAAGTTCTATATGTCTTTATGATTCTACTGAATAACAGAAAGTCATGATTTTTAAAATTTGCCTAAAGAAAATGGAAAAGAAAGGAGGGGGAAAAGTATGCAAACTATATAAAAGAGAGGAAAGATGAAAGTGGAATAAAGCAGAATGACGAGTCGTCTCAAGGTAGAGCAGTAGCAGTAGCAGGAGCAGGATGGAAGTGATTTTTCATGAAACCGAGTGCACGCCCTTAAAATTGTCCGAGACATGTTTTCATTGACAGCGAGTTAAATGGTCCTTCTCAATTCCAATTGTTCATGATGTGATTAATACTGTTTTTGAAAATATTTTTTTTATTTTTTAAAAAATTATTTTTGATATCAACACATCAAAATATCTAAAATATCAAAAAAAAAAATTAATTTTTTTTTAAATATTTTTGAAATACAAACAGTAGTCGGAAATCAGGGACTTACAGCTTTGTTTCAGACAGTTTTTGGACCCCAAGCTCCTCTCAAGTCATCTCCTCACTCCTTTTAAAAGTGTGACTTTTGGGGCTTATTTCTTTCTTTTTTTGCTTCTTTTCAAAGTCATCATAGAAAGAAAAGAAAAAAAAAAGTGAAATGGTTGTCTTCATGGATGTGAAGTGGTGCCTACGCCCATAGCTGTAACATGTTTTTTTTGTGAAAGCTCCACCTAGGGTCAAGCTTCTAGCTAGCAATTATCTAATTTTAACCACTTAATTAGTTGAAAAAAACCCTAGTTTATTACCTCTAGGAAAATGCCGCATGTCATTCATGAAGTGGGTGCGGGTTGCCCATTTGGTTATGGTGGGTCATCTTCCTAATTGGACATGGGAGTTTTAGCGGGATCGATTCTGACAAGAGACTTGAAATAATGACAAATGATTTCTTATGTGATACAGGTCATATGAACTTTAGTAACAAAATTGAGGAAAATATTTTTTATTTAGAAATATTTTAAAATAATATTTTTTATTTTTTAAAAATTATTTTTGACATCGACATATTAAAATGATATAAAAATACTAAAAAAATTAATTTCAAGTAAAAAATAAAAATAAAAAAATTTAATTTTTTTCAAAAATATTTTTGAAAGACAATATCAAACACCCTCTCTGTGTAATCGGAGGTGGTAATCCTTGGATCATAAGGTGTGAATTAGAGTGAAATGATGATAACGATCCCAAGAATATCAACCTCTAGCAATAAAACAAAAGATTGGATGTGTGATCTTGACATTCCAATTATTAGGGTGATAATGGATCAGCATTTCATTATACTTTTATTATTATTTGTCTTGAAAAAAATAAGTAGGGTAGGAAAACACACACATAAGTCTCTCATTTGAGTTTTAAAACAGGATCCTATTCCTAATTTTCTATACTTGTAATTAAATATATTTTAAATAAAACAATTTTCCTTTTTGTTTTTCAAAAGAAGGACCAATCAAAGTATAGTAATTTTAAAACACTTTACGTTGGGAATTGGGAAGCTGAGAAGGTAATTATCCAAAAAAATAGTCAATGCTGTGAAATTCTTCGACACCTTTTCTTTCCTAGGAAAGAATGATGACGCGAATGATTTCGAATGCATAGTATTTTGGACAGATTTGTACTCTACAAACTGGAAATTATAGCAATATCCACCCACAAATTGAAGTTGTTGCGAAATTATTTCCATGCTCACGCCAAATCAAGAGTTTTGATGAAGAATGTGCAACAAGAATCTAAACAATGTTTTTCTTAAATTGTAGTTCAATTTTTTTTGTAAATTGCAGTTTTAGATGGAATTCATAGTTACAAAATTGTAATTTCTTTTTTTATTAAACAGTTTGGTTCTGTAGTGAGTCTCAATTGTAAAAACCACGCAGAGCCAAACACCCACTTGAATCCAAAGCTCAAAACATCGTCTACATTGCTACAAAGAACACAGTGGCAAACAAGAAATCATAAGAGCACCGCCAAACAATGAACCCTAACCATGAGCTGACAGAACATCTATAGAGTACAGTTTTGATCAACCTGTGTGATTAAAAAAACAGCAGAGAGACTCAAACCAGCAAAACAAGGAACTGCTGAGCAAAAAAAAAGTAGTTCAAATTGTTTTTGACAGAAGATGGAAGACTGGAAAAGGGTCATAATCCATAGCTCTGGGATCATGTGCCCCTAGTAAAACGCCTCTCACATTGTCACATTCATGCACTTAAAACAATGGCGGTCCATTTTCTAGGACAGCGACAGCGGTGGGGATATCCCCTTGTTCTTGTCGAAATTGACCCAAACAGGCCCTCTCAATCCTATTCCAGAATAGCACGATTCGTCTTTTCTATTTCCATTAGTTGCTCTTAAAACCTTGGCGTTTTCGCACCTGGAAGTATGTGGATGCATTAAAATTCTTGCTTAGCTCATCTTTTTATACATTAGTTAAACTTGCTTCGGGAAAAAAGTCACCAATATAATTAAATTCACAATTCTTTATCCTTGGTTTTCTTAGTTTATAGTCTAAAATATAGGATAAAGCCCAAAAATTCTTCCTCTTTCAAATCACTTATTTAGAGAGCTTCTCTCGGTAAGAATCTTTTTAATAATAAAGGATTTCATCTCTATAATATCTTGAATCTATTAATATTTAACGTTAACATGCATTGATCAAGAATAAAAAATAGGATGCTTAATGAGATCGATTGCACTTTAATTATAGCTGTATAGCACAAAACTCTCTTGTACTACACAAAATTCATATAAGAATTTCTTACTTCGTAACAATTATTTGCCCCATTCCATAAGATAAATATATTCAACTTTAATTGTGGATGGTAGTTCACCGTATCTATGTTTAATAAACAATAATCTTTTGCAATACACTGAGGTTTGTGAGGTCTAATTGACCTTCTTAATTGTGGCTTGTTAGGAGCTTCTTGAATAACCTTTTCAGGAATAACAATATTAGTTGGCCTAAGATAATCAACTAATGACTCAATTAATGGAGTAGGTCTTGGATAAGTGTTTGGTTGGTTTTCTTAAATTCCAAGAAAATTAGTTTGTTAAGATAATTTTTAATAGTTTTTTTAAAAAAATTCACGTTTCAAAATCAAACTCAAAAGAGATATAAATTAACATTATTATATCAAATAGGATTTTTTTACAATAAATGTAGATACCTAAACTTATCATCCAAACATTAACAACCTAGTAGTGCCAACCATGATTATCGTCAACATTACCGGTTTGATTTCTTTTTTCTCTTAAAGACACACTACTCGTAACTCCACTATGAATCTTTTTTACCCACAACATAATTTAATGAAAAACCAACTTAAGTTGCCACAAATTTGCTTATAATTTTTCCCTAAGATCATAGCCTCAAACACAACATTTTATTATGATAAATCTACTAATAAATTGTGATTGATTCTTGGTAGTCTCTAAGGATAGTGGATAAAGAAGATCTAAGATTTTTTTGCTTAATTCTTCTGTTAGTTTTTTAAAAGGATTTATATAAGACGTGTAAGAAGCATGTGCCTTCCAAGTTAAGATTTCTAAGTGTTGCCAACTAGTATCATATGTATTACACATGTCAATAGTTCTCCAAGTTCTTATCTCAACAACTATTTTTTTGGTGCTTTGCAACTACCTATATGACTATTGTGGTCCTAGATTCTTTTAATTTTTTAAATTCTCTTTCATTTGCTTTATTTTTTTATTGTAATCCTTATAATAGTCGAAAATAATAATAAAAAAATGCACATATAGAGATTAAATTTACATTTAATATGCAAATATCATTAATGCTTTATAATTATTAAGGGGTTTTATATAAATGAAATGCAAAAGAAAATTTAATCCTTCTTTTGGAATTGAAAAAACTAAATAATTTCAGTGTCCCTTGGTTTACTTAGATTTTTCTATGCATTTCAATCATGTGAGTTTCCCCCCCTAATATTTGTGTTTAATTGAGGCACAAAGATGAACATAATTTCTCTTCATTCCTTGCACTTTATGGCTAAAAACTCTCCTTTTCTTTTATTTTTTCTTTCATGGCATTTAACCTTTATCTCTCTTTTGCTTAGTTTTGTATGAGTTATGGTTCAAAAGAGAAGATACCATAACTACCAAAACATTGTTTTAGGTTACTATAAAATATTGTGTTACTTCTAAATTATTAAAAAAATAACTTATCATATAAATTAGTAAAATATTTTAAATATAAATGAAATTTAGTTAACAAGTAACTTCAATGAATTTTTTTGCATAATTATTTGACATAACTGAAAATATTTAGTATTATTCATTTGATAGTTTCAATCAATTGAACACAATGACAAAGACAAGTTATAATATATGCTTATAGTAATTTCATTGATTATAGAAAATAAATAAATTATATATTGATCAAAACATATATATTGTCCAAAAAATACTTCAAAAGAAGCTAAAAAAGTTTCAAAAATAAAGACAAGTCTTGAAATTTAAAATATAAAGTGATAATAAATGCATATTCTTTATTAATTGGAACTAAAATTTAATCTTTTGTAAAAAATCTCAATATCAAATTTAAACTAAAATATATTAAATGTATATATTTTATCACATAATAAAAACTCAATTAGATTCATATGTCTTATGATATAGTAAGGATTAGAACTAATGCATCACATCAAGGACTAAATGAAATTCACATGTGATCTTCTTGCAATTTTTTCAACTAGTACCCTAACACTCTACTACTAAAAGCACTAAACTACTAACCTAAACTTAACCAAATGTATATTTTCATACCCATTAATCTTAAACCTTTCTTCAATCACATATTATTTGTTTATTCAAACTCAATCATATTTATGTTTGTTATTATAGTTATTAAACCCAATCCAAGAGTTAACCCAGTCAAAGGGCCAGGTCACTTGGATTAACTTGGGTCAACCCAAAAGAAATTAAAAAAATTGTTGATGTTTTAGTATCTTAGATGAAAAATTTAAGAAAACAATTCATGTGAATCTAGATTATAAATAATAAAGTTTAAAAGACTATTGAAAAGGTTTTTTTTTATCCTACATTGGAAATATATTATGTTCTATTTTTAAGTTGAAGTAGTTAAACAATTTTTTTTATCTCATATTAGAACAACACAACTTTTTATAAACATATAATATACATACAAATAGGCTTTCAATCCTATATTGCAAAAACAAAACTTTCTTCCAGTGTTCATATTGTGAACTTCGATATTTGCTAGTAACCAATAAAAAAAGAATGGTATAGTCACACATATATTAGATGCTTCGCTTTGGGGAGCACCCACCCATAAAAAAAATATTTGAGGCTAGGTATTTGCACATTAATGTTTTTGGCTTGCTAGGTGAAATAAATTTGTTTGTCTAGTCTCGATATTTGTAAATTATTTACTTTATTACCAAGAATAATCACCCAAAATAATATGTTCCACCTCTTAATAAATAGGTATTTGAAATTGATTTTTTGGATTATTAAAGAAAAAATTGAGTTACAGAGAGGTGCATAGGTCCCCAGTTAACGCAGTGGGTCTCTTAGGTGTTCTCGGGCCAACTGTAACCCCAATTTCTTCTTCTTCAGACCCAATTAGAGACCTTTAGATCTTCGCTAACCCATCAAGCTCAATGAGACTAGGTCTTAACAATTGTTATAGGTGGTTAAATAAACTCATTGTTCTCTTTATTGTCATGATTTTGCTAGTCAAGCCTCGTATCAATTTGATATGTTAACTTGATCCAATATCAAACAAGTCAAATTGTTAAGTTTGAACAAAAATACTCACATATCATTACATTGGAGTTGTCTAACATATAATAGAAATTAACAGAATTTATTTTATGTACACTGTATATAACTTAAATGATTAAAAATTAAAAAGTGTTTTTTTAATCTTCTATTAGTTGAGAATAATTAGGAAGCTTAACCTAATAGTTAGCCAATCCTTTATATATATATGTGTAGGGCAACATACAATAGTAATGGTGGAGATTACCACATAAGAATGAGATTACAATATTTCCTATTTAATTACATGCTATAATACGCCCCCTCAAGCTGAGGGTGGAGAATCAACCCGAAGCTTGAACCTGAAAGCCGTAAATGAAGGAGCCGGTAGTGGCTTAGTGAAAACATCGGCAAGTTGATCCTTGGAGGAAATAAACCGGATCTGAATCTCTTTCTTCGCAACTCTATCTCGGACAAAATGATAATCAATCTCAATATGTTTTGTGCGAGCATGAAAGACAGGGTTTGCAGACAAGTATGTGGCGCCAAGGTTATCACACCAAATGATAGGAGCATAGGTGGTCGGAATCTGAAGGTCTGTTAATAAGTACTGAAGCCAAATAACTTCAGCCGTGCCATCTGCTAAGGCCTTATATTCAGCTTCCGTCGAAGACCGAGCAACAGTGCGTTGCTTACCCGATTTCCATGAAATCGGCGTCTGACCAAAGAACACAAGGTAACCACCCGTAGATTTCCTGTCCTCAATACTACCTGCCCAATCTGCATCAGTAAATCCATGTAAAGCAAAAGAAGAGCTGCGAGTAATGTGTAAACCATGTGATGCTATACCACGAAGATAATGCAAGATGCGTTTCACGGCAGCCCAATGAGTATCTGTAGGAGCATGCATAAACTGACATACCCGGTTAACAGCAAAGCAAATATCCGGACGTGTGAAAGTGAGATATTGAAGAGCACCAACCAATTGCCGAAAACGAGTAGCATCAGGATACAAAGAATCAGGCATAATGGTGGCTTTGGATGCCGAAATAGGGGTGTCAACAGGTTTACAAGATAACATACCAGCTCGCGTGAGAATGTCAAGTGTATACTTATGTTGACAAAGCATAAGTCCCATACTAGTAGTCTGAACTTCAACCCCCAAAAAATAATGAACATCACCCAAGTCTTGAAGTTTAAATTCTGAGCTCAATAACCGAATTAGGCGTTGCAGCAAAACATCATTATTACCCGTAAGCAGGATATCATCAACATAAACCAAGAGATAGCAAATGTCGCTACCAACTGAGAAGATAAACAATGAGGTGTCCACTTTAGAAGCATGAAAACCAATGGACAATAAGAAGTCATTCAGACGCGTGTACCATGCTCGCAGAGCCTGTTTTAAGCCATATAAAGACTTATGCAATCGACATACATGACCTGGGAGAGCAGAATCAACAAAACCTGGAGGTTGTTTCATGTAAACTTCTTCATCAAGTACGCCATTAAGGAAGGCATTATGAATGTCAAGCTGATGAATTTTCCAACCACTCGAAACTGCAATGGAGAATACCAAACGTACCGTTGCCTGTTTGATAACAGGACTAAATGTTTCTGAGTAATCAATACCTTCCTGCTGAGTGAAGCCCCTTGCCACCAGGCGTGCCTTATACCTCTCAATACTACCATCAGATTTGCGTTTAATTTTGTAGACCCATCGGCTACCAACAACATTCATGGATGGATGAAACGACACCAAAGTCCATGTGCTGTTTGCGCGGAGCGCTTGAATTTCCTCACGCATTGCATTATACCAAGCCTCATATCTGTTTACATCATTAAAAACAAGTGGCTCATGTGAGGGAGGAGTATCTACCCGACGGAAGGAGGCAGAAGAGGAGTCTGCCGTGGTGATCAATGCTGTCTTTGGCTGTCTCGGACGAAGGACCATGGGGTGTTTAGAAACAGCGGGACAAGGAGCAGCAGTACCTGTACCTGGAGTGTGCTGAAGAGGATAAGAGGAGAGATCAACACAAAGCTTTAGACCAGGAGGTGAACTCGGGGAGGAGCTCGGCTGCACCGCAGGTGGTGGTGAACCTGCTGTCGGGTCAATTTCGGACCGAGAGTGTGCTGCTCCTGAAACCTGCACATCTGAACCTGTTCCTGCACAAAAATCAGTGGGACGACAAGCATGTGGTGATAGTATGGCAGTGCGGGATGGTGAAGCAGGGTCAGATGAAACAACGGGCAAAGGTGGGTTGGTATTTCTGGTGATTTGAGTATGGGTAGGCAAGTATGGAGGAGGTTGCAATGATGGAAGGTAGGTAGGTGTAGTGGATGGTATCGGGGCAGTTGTTACCTGTTCAGATTTCCTAAAAGGGAAGACACTTTCATGAAAACGAACATGACGGGATATATAGATACGATCAGACTCTAAATCAAGACAGCGATATCTAAGATGAGACGAGCTATAGCCTAAGAACACACATGGAGAAGACCGAAAATCTAATTTATGAGCATGATATGGACGTAAAAATGGGAAACAAAGACACCCAAAAATACGGAGAAAATTATAATCAGGAGTGCGATCAAACAAGCATGCATAAGGAGATTTATTTTGAAGGACAAGAGTAGGCATGCGATTAATAAGATAAACTGATGATTCCATAGCATAATTCCAATAGCGCAATGGAGCATGACACTGGCCTAGAAGGGTTAGACCAGTTTCGACAATATGCCTATGACGACGTTCAACTGTGCCATTTTGTTCATGAGTATGAGGGCAAATTAGGCGATGGTGAATACCAATGGTTTCAAAAAATTTATTTAATTTGCGATATTCACCACCCCAATCAGTTTGAACAGATTTAATTTTACGAGAAAACTGACGCTCAACAAGAGTTTGAAAACGTTGAAACGTGGAAAATACATCAGATTTCGCAACAAGGGGATAATACCAGATATATTTAGTGTGCGCATCAACAAATATAACAAAATAACGAAAACCATCAGAAGAAAGCATGGGAGCAGGTCCCCAAACATCACTAAAAATTAATTCAAGTGGATTTGATGTTTTGTGACCCGTCGGTCGTAATGACAAACGGGATGATTTCCTAAAGGACATGCTTGACATTGAGTAAACGATCGTCTAGACGTACAAACAATTTTATTTTCGGAAGCTAATAAATTCAAAATGCGAGGAGTTGGATGACCTAAACGACGATGCCACAAGTCGGCAGTCGCGGAAATGCAAGAAGACAAATATGCTTGAGGAATTGACGTAGCTGAAGACTCCGAGAGGACATAAAGACCATCATGACTCCGACCGGAAAGAAGAACTTCCTTGGTGACGAGATCCTTCACATAAAACACAGAATCGTGAAATTCAAAATAAACATGATTATCACGACAGAATTTCTGAACAGATAACAACGGTTTGGTAATGTGAGGTACGCGAAGAACATTAGTCAATGTAAACATGCGTTTTGGGGAATGTAAAATAGAACGTCCAACATGGGATATGACAAGGGCCTTACCATCACCAACATGCAAGAAATCGTTACCAAGATAAGGTGCAGAATCGGTTAGAGTTGCAAGGTCCGGTGTCACGTGTTGATTCGCGCCGGTGTCCGGAACCCAATTGGCGGCAGCCGAATCATGTACAACGGCAAGATGAGCAGATGGCTGCTGTGTGCTGCCACGAAAATTGGAGCATTGAAGGGCTGAATGGCCGAAATTAGAGCACAATTGACAGCGCACATGCTGCTATCCAGACCACCCCTGGTTCGGCCTCATGTCTGCTGAGTTGCGCCGGTGCTGCTGCCATGAATTGGCAGCAGATTGGCCCCTGTTTTGGCCTGAAAATCTGTTGTAATTGGGACGCCAATTACCTCTATAACGCCCCCTGTTTCGGTTATTAGCCATGACATGGTTGGCTGAATTTTGTGGCGTTGGCAGCAGTGGGGGCTGCTGCAGCAGAGGTGAAGATGGGGCGCCGAGAGCCATTGAATGGAATGAATTTTTGTTCAAAAATTCGTGAGTGAGCAGGTGGCTGTGAAGATCAGCATAGGAGAGAGGTTCGGCCTTGGTTATGAGGCTAGTAACCAAGTCTTTGAACTCACCGCGAAGACCACGAAACACATAGAGATTGAAGTCTTCAAGGGACATAGGACGTCCCGCAGCAGCCAATTCGTCAAACAATGCTTTGGCTTGCTGCATATACATGCTAACCGAGGCATCACCTTTCCTAAGGTCTTGAAAGGAGCCATGGAGTTGCATGATGCGAGAATTAGAGGGAGAGGCAAGGGCCTTCTCAAGAGTTCGCCAAACACAATGCGAAGTGGAACAATCAACCACAAGGTGCAGCACATCAACGGAAAGAGAGGAGAGGAGGGCACTCAAAATGAGTTGGTCTTGTTGCTTCCAACGAAGAAAGGAAGGGCTAATGGCAGAAGAAGTTGCAGCCGTAGCGTCAAGCGAGTGAGCTGGAGGGCACGACAAGGAGCCGTCAACAAAGTGAAACACACCTTGACCAAGGAGATATGGCTTCATCTGCATTCTCCAATAAAGATAATTGGTGTTCGTAAGCTTCAACGAAACAATATGATGAGTGTTTGATAGGGGAACCATTGCTGAATTTTGTGTTCCCATGAGAGGCAAAGGAGAGGAAGAAGAGTCAAACACATTCTCCACATGGGGAGGAAGCTCTCGGCCAGTAGGAGGAGCATGGCTGGCCGGTGATGAGTCAGCGCCGGTGGGAGAGGAGGTGGCAGCGGCGGCAGCAGAGGAAGCCATGGAGAGGAAGAAAAATTAGGGCCGGCTGTGGGAGAGAAAAAAAGAGTTTTGATGGACAAGGGCTCTGATACCAAGTTGAGAATAATTAGGAAGCTTAACCTAATAGTTAGCCAATCCTTTCTATATATATGTGTAGGGCAACATACAATAGTAATGGTGGAGATTACCACATAAGAATGAGATTACAATATTTCCTATTTAATTACATGCTATAATACTATTCTCTTTAGTTTTTCAATAATTCTTCATAGATAAAAATTACCTTGCATTTTTTTTTCCAATGATAATCATTTTTCAATTGGTCAATAAACGTTTCCTTCTTTTGATATATTATTTTAGTTTAAAGAATATTGACTTAACAATAATTAACATTAACTGTTTTTGTGTTTAGGGTTTTGTAAATATATATTGTTATTTTTTTGGTTTTATAAATAAAGTTTAATCTCCTACAACCAAATCTTTTAATAATTAAAAAAGATTTTAAATTATAATAATGTTAATAGAGTTCTCGTACCTATTTGATGGAAAGTTCGCATTTGCAAAAATATTGAAGTGAAAGGATCACAGTAACAGTAGAAATCATTGAGGGACTGGATTAGCAAAATAAGAACAATCGAGGGACTACCTAACCAACATATTATTTCAGTTTGGTTTGTGCTAACATCAAGTGAAAACTTATTTCACCTAACCACATCTTTTATTTTGGCCTGACCAAAATATTTGTGCATCAGCAAGATTGACGGCATTCCTTTTGTTGGCGAAGAAGCTGAATTAATTACTTTTAAAACTGATTAATTGCTGGGAATGTGGACCTATGGAAGGACAGATTTCTTCTAGTTTTTGTTCAATCAAAATTAGGGTTCGCAAGAATATAGGGTTTTGAGCAATTATTTATGCATGGGCCATGATGTGTCGAGTACTTGGTGTACACATTAAAGTATTCAGCGATTAATAAAAAAGAAGAAAATAGAAATAATTCCTATTCTACCAAGAATTGCAAAAAAATAATTATTTTTGACTGGGTTCTGCTTGATGCTATTTCTGCAATTACCACAAAGCTTCAAGTTTCCTACTGCTATGGTGTTTGATGTTCTGACCTCCGAGCAGATATTCTGGGCCACTTAGCAGACAGCTGAATTTCGTACCCTGCAAAATTAGACTTTCCAGAAATAATAGAGAGTAATTATTACCATATATTATTTTAAATATCTGCACGTAGAATCATTTTAATTCTATTATATTAATCCTCGCGCTTATTCATTTTAACAGGTAAATGGAAAATACACTCATGCGCCTAATTTTGATATTTCTTTTTTTTTTTCTCTTTATTTTTTTTTGTTAAATTAATTTATATTTTATTTTTTATTTCAGTTCTTAGTTTTTTATTTTTTTCCTTTGTTTCGATTCATTTAATTTTCACCATCCTTCCTTTTTTTTTTTTTTTTATTCATATTCATTCTGTACTCTTAGTTTCATTTTAAATTTGATATTTCTTCTTTTTCTCTATTTGTTTGTTTTTTTATTTGATTATTATTTTCATGTATTTTTCAAGTCAAATAATTTTTTTTTTTGCTGATAATATTTATTTATTTTAGTTTTGTGATTTATTTTGATTGTTTTTGCTTTTTTGTTAAGAGAATTTGTTTTTTGTTTTATTTTTCAAGATAATTTTATGATTTTCATTGTGTGCACAACAAAAACGATAATAACAATAATAAATATCTTATAGATATATTTTTTAATATTATTATAATTAAACTCATAATCTTAATATTTTTATTATTTTTAAAAAAAATATTAGTTGTACCTGCGACGAAACTCATTAAAAGTGCTGCGTAAGAGCATCTCCAGTGGGGAGTGTCATTTTGGAGAGGCAAATCTCCAAAATGGCACTTTGAATAGTGTAAAAATGACATTTTTATTGATGTGTGCTCCAGTGGTAAAAGCCATTTTGGAGAGCCATTTATTTTATATTATTTTAAATATAGTGCAATTATTTTGTATGTAGTTTAATCATGTAATTAATTATACAATTAATAAGAGTAAATTATATAATTAAATAATTGCTTTTAAAAAACCCTCCAACAATATAATTATTAATTTTATATATTTCTTGTTAAGGTATTTGTAAATAAAAATAAATATTTTTGATATAATTATATTATTTTCTAATATATATATTACATTGATTATACGATTAATAGGAGTAAGTTATATAATTAAATAATTGTTTTTAAAAAACCCTCCAACACTATAATTATTAATTTTATATATAAATTTTTACTCTCTTGTTAAGGTATTTGTAAATAAAAATAAATATTTTTGATATAATTATATTATTTTCTAATATATATATTACATTTTATAATATATATAAAAGGTGGCCCCAAGGTGGGGCCACCTTTTTTAGCTCCATGTCCCGAGCTGCTACAAATAGCAGCTCGGGAAGGGGGAGGTATTTTTACCTCCTCTTTTGGCACTCCCGCTGGAGTGCTGAAAAGTACTCAAAATTGTCAAAATATTATTTTTTTATTTTTGCCTCCTCAATTTGGCATGCTCGCTGGAGATGCTCTAAAATACTCATTGAAATCCTCCCAAATAGATAAATATTTTAATTAGTTAATTAGGATTCTGCCAACACACAAACGCACTGAAGCTCAAATGCTTCGAAAAAGGACCACCTTGAAAGGTACTTTGAGGTGATAAGTATCTCCTATTTTCTTTTTTTCTTTTTTTTTTTAAAATATATTTATATTTATATTAAGAAAATCAAGAAGCTAAAACTTCTATTTTGTTTTTTTATATGACCCGTCAAATTTCATTTTCTGTCCTTGCACGGGATGAATGGGTGAGGCCGTGAGGGGCAGGCATGCAACGTGTCAGGTTATGGTCAATCACTGTCATGCACAAGCAGTGTGGGTGGACTGGACCAGGAAGGCATTACCTTCCTTTTTTACTGTATTTATTTTCATGATTTTTATTTTTCTCTCTCTTCTGGAACTGTTTTAAACGTGACAGAGTGTACGTACACCTCTGCATTAATTGTCGAGAAAAGGTACGACTTTCCTTCAAATCAGAGTGCAAATTAGGAAGGCGAGTACTTTCGGATGGAATGAACAATTTGGGCACTTTAATTATTACTATTTCAATTTAAATAATTAGAATTAGAAATTAGAAATTACAAAACCATTTCCTATAATGCCTTGAGCAAGCAGCCCACGTTTATTTTTATTCATTAATCTGCGTTAATTATATAAAATTAACAAGAAAAAACCCAAGACTAAGATTAATTGACTTATTGACGGTTGCTTTTAAAAATATTTTTTTATTAAAAAAATATATTAAAATAATTTTTATTTTATTTTAAAAAAATATTTTTGATATATAAAAATAATTTTTAAAAAAAAAAAAATTAATTTACAATAAAAAAAAATTTATTATTTTTTAAAAAAACTCTAAAAACTCAGTGATAAACTGGATGTTATGATTCTTTTTATGCGATTGATTCACTGAATTAGATGACTTTTTTTATCTGGTGAAAAAAGGAAGAAGAAGAGAAAATGGAAAGGAATAGCAAATTGTGGGGACCACAAGATGGTTGGGGGCCCACAGTCAGAATGTATCTCTATCTCCACTGCATCGGATTCCAAAATTTGTCCTCATGGGCCTCACAGAAAACGACAGGTCGTCGCAGCATGTGGCTTGGCCGCATTTTATCCAGGTGGACCTCTTTTTTTCCTTTCTAATCTCCATACCCAAATAATATTTAAATAATTAGGTATCACTTATCACTTCATTGATGGTGATAGTCCATGCTTCGTCCTTGAAATTTTACCATTTCATTTTCATGAGCATTGATTCCATTAAATGTGTGTAAAATATCATTCTCCTTGGTGGAGATTTTTTTGGGAATCATCATCTTTACTCTAAAACATCGTGAGTTTTTCGTCGGTGTTCATCCATCATGTATAAATTTTTATATTTTTAATATGGTTATCATTCTTTTTGAATGACCAAAATGAAAAGGTGTCAAACATGGATGGCGTGACATGAATTTATAACTTAATACAACTTAGTCCTTTAACTTATCACGAGCGTTATACAATTTTGTCACCTCAATATTTTTCAAGCTCGTTTTCGATTAATTTTTTTTTTTTTTTTTTGTTTAGTCTCTAGTTGAGAGAGGAGAGCGAAATGTCACTGGATTCCGACAGTAAAAAGAGAAATATATGGCTGACACTGATTTAAGCCATTAAATAAAATTTATGTCAAATAGTTCCATTGCACGAAGAGAGTTCTTATTAGTTCCTTTTTTCTCTTAGAATTCATTAAAAAATATATATTTTAAGCTTAGGTTGATTTTTATTTCGGACTGATTTTGTTTTATGAATAGTGTTTTAACACTATTTATACATTTATCATATTTTTTAGAGTGTTTTAATAGTATTTTGGGTCAAAATGAGTTGAAAAATAGGTTTTTAGCTCAAAACCTCTTAAGCTCTGATTTCTTAGCCACAATGGTGATCGAAACCTGGGAAAATACAGACGACACAAATATCTTTATTTTTTTTGATATTTTTTAAGATTTAAAAAAAAATTAATTTGACTTACAACAGAGCGTGAGGACTTGGCTTGTAATATCTAAACATAGATTCTATTTGTGCAAAGAAGAAGTTATCTATTTGTACTCATTGACATTATCTCTGTTAAATAATTTTTTTTAAAATGATAATAAATATATTGTTTAAAGTTTCATAATTTTATTCCTGGACCAAATGAAATTATCAAATAATAATATTTATTTTTTAATAACAAATTATAATGGAACCAACTGATAATATTGCTAATGAACAAGCATGACAATGCAAATTTTAAAATTATAATCACATTGATTTAAAAATCTTTTGTATTGAGTTAAGAGTTATATATATATATATATATATATATATATATATATATATATATATATATATATAGTGCTCATTTAAAGTTTTAAATTGTATAAACAAAAATGGATACGAATATGTTTTTTAATATTTAATATAAATTCATGATTATAAAACGAAGGGCCAACCTCAAATTAGGAATGAATGTGAATACTTTGAACCTACATGGACAAGAATCTTTGAAACTTTTAGGAATGAACTCACCCACTAGATCAAGTTTCTTTATGTATTTAGCATGGGAACCTTTTGCTTTCTTTATAAACTCAAACACATTTTCAAAACTTGAAACAAATTCAACTCCTAATAATACATCTTGAAATCTTCTCCGTAGAAGCCTGTTCTGAAAAGATAACTATAACATCCAGCTTCCAGATCCAGCAGCTTTTTTGCAGCTGCATAAAAGCTGTCGTTCCACTTATTTCCTACGTTCAGTTTTTGGTCCACATTATCCCAACAGATGGAAAGGTTTTCATGGTTCATTAGGGGTCAAAAGTGCTATGATTTTGTTTGTGGGTCACATGAAATTATCGAACAAAAAAGCTGGCGAATAATGTTTGTAAATTATCATTAATATTTGTTACTCTAGCACGAATCTTGTGAAGAACATAGTTAAGAATTAATATATATATATATATATATATATATATATATATATATATATATATATATATATATATATATAGGGAACGACTAAGAGAAAGTGATCAGGATAGGGTAACAAAGCTACCAGATATTCAGAAGCAAATTGAGAAGCTTGAGCTCCAGAGAATGTAACCCGAGGACTATAATGTAAGGATCAGAACAAGCTATATGGACTCATTTCAGATCAATGGAATACAGCAAAAATATAGAGAGCATTTGGAGGCAGAAATTTAGAGAGAATTGGTGTAAATTGAAGGATCAAATACATTTTTTTTTTTTTTTTGATAACCGGGGTGTCCGGGTCAGCTTACGCGCATCACGACTAATCCCGAAATCTACTGAACACCCTGAAAGCTCAATGGACAAATAAAGCATCACGGGGTGACATGCATTTACAAATAGGATCAAACCCGGGTGCAGAGGAGAGAAAGGAGACAAGTCCCTTCCCCCACGCTAGGCCACGATCTCAAGTGCAAATTTTCCATATTATTACTAACATGAGAAGCAGAAAAAACACATATATGTAGTGTTAAATATGATGGTGTGGTCCATCAATCACCTGCTTCATTCAAGTCAGTTGCAGTTTCATATTCTTATAATCTGTTTAGCACGGGTCGTTTAGTGAAAGAGCAGAAATGGGAGGACAGGGTTCAAGAAGTTGAGTCATGAGCAAGCAGCCTTACCAGAAAGCAATGCTGATGCAGTTTGGAGTTGTAAGAAGTTGAGTCATGAGCAAGCAGCATTACCAGAAAGCAATGCTGATGCAGTTTGGAGTTGTGATGTTAAAAAAGCTCCAGGTCTGGATGGCGACAACTTCCGCTAGCTCTTACAGGAAAGTCTTGGATTTAATTCATAATGACTTGTTCATCCTGGTGAATGATGTTCTGCAATACGGCCGGTGATCAAAAGGGCACAGCCATGCATATGTAGCACTAATTCCAAAGAAGATGGAGGCGATTAGGTTTGCAGATTACAGGCCAATCTGTATGGTACATGGAGTTTATGCATGTTTTCAATGAAGCTGAGTAGAGAATCAGGTATGAATTTTAAAGTAGATTTCAATGAAGCCTTTGATTCAGCATTGTGGGATTGTTTGGATGAGATAATGCATCATATGGGATTCTGCATAAGGTGACGGAAAATTATTAATGCATGTTTATCTTCCTCTACTTTATCTATTTTGATCAATGGATCTCTGACTCATGAATTTCATGTGCAGCATGGGTTACGACAGGGAAAACCATTATCCCCATTTCTTTTTGATATTGCAGTGGAGTTTCTATCAGTACTGATGCGAAGAGCTTCTGATGTGAATCTCTTTGATTAAGGGATTAAATTGAGAAATGGAGTCTATCGAACTCATCAGCAAAATGCATATGAAACACTAGTTTGAAAAATGTTCAAGGCTTCAAATAATTTTTAAAAAAGTTTAATAGTTGAAGTTAATGGTGATGCATCTTATTGTTCAGAGATTGCTAGTGCTATGTTCTATCGTCATGAAACTTTTTAGATTCAAATATGGAAACCAATTGCAACTAAGTTCAGAAACAGGTTAGCCACCTGGAAAGGAAAGCTTATAAGAATGGCAGGTCGTGTCTGCATGATCAAAAACATACTTAATGGTCTTCCTCTTTATTACATGTTTGTGTTTGTAATTTCGAAAAGTAATATCAAGCTTCTCTCTAACATTCAAAGAAGATTTTTATGAGCAAGTGTATGCTAACTATGTAAGTTGTGTAAAGTTCAATGGAGTATTGTCCTGAAAGAGGAGGGAGGTGGCTTGGGTATGAGTCCGTCAACTGGGGAATAAAAAAAACAATGATTTTTAAATGGTTTTGGCGTCTTAATATAGAACATAGCTCAAAATGGTGAGAGTTTATTTGCAACAAATTCGTCCCTTGAGTGTTGTATTTCCCAGGTTGTTTAGTATATCGATGACACCAAATGAGAAAATTAGTGTGATGGGTAATTAGATAGATGTTGCCTGGATGTTGAAATCAACTTGGTGAAGAAATTTATCGAGCTTTGAGGGATCATTAGCCGACGCTCTTCTTAATCATTTGTCAGGTATCAAATTGAGTATATACAAGCAAGACAAATGTTCTGTTAGACCAAAACACTTGCCATGAAAAGAAGCATTGCTTGACAAATATTTGGTGTAGTGGTGCAACGCCTTCCAAGATTCAAATGTTCATTTGGCTGGTTATTCTATGCAAACAATTCTTCTTGCTGCAGCGTGGTTTACTATCGCAGGAAGCAGCTTTTTGTTTACAGAACTGAAAAACACAGGCGATATGAAAACTCTGGTGCTGATAACTTATTGTATGAATGGCGAGCGCTTACTAGCTACTTGAAAGTTTTATATATAATCCCGTTGTGATTTTTGATATGAAAAGTTTTCAGAGTGAAGGGCTTCAAAGTGATTTTCAGCACATGTATATATGTCGCTCCCTTCTTATTTTCACCAGTCCCAGTAGAGATCACCAGATAACGTTCATAATTCATTAGCTCGATAGGGGAATTGGCTGGTTTGTTCTTCGACATCTGTTTGGCTACTTCGCTAATTAATCGCCATGCACCAAGCTCTGCATGGATTAAATGCTGAATATCTATATGGTTAGAACTATATAATATTTAAATAAATTTCTAATTAAAAAAGAAATTCTAGTCATTGTAAAAATCTAATGAAGAAGGATTTGTAATAAACTAGTTTATTAGAATTCTTGTTTAGTTACAATGTTAGATTCCTAGTTAGATTAGAATTTTACTTGAGTAGTTTAATTCTTTCATTGTCTAGGACTTAAGACTTAATTAGAAATATTAAATAAAAGCATAAACAAATATAATTAAAGAAAAGCTAAAAGAATAATATATCTATTGTCTAGGACTTTGTTTCTGTATTTATTCTTATATATTATATATCACAACCTATACGATTCTTTCAACGTCAAATCTTTTCTTTCAGCATCAAATTAGACGAATTAATAATATATCTATTGTTACCAAATTCAAATTACGCTCCTTCCATTTTTTTTTTTTTGGAGAGGATCTTACTGGGTTATTAGCAGCTATGGCACCATCGATGAGGTTAAATTCTTGAGAATTCCCTTCACCATCATGGTTCTTGAAATAACGAGGAGGAAAATAAGTTGGAGCTGCTGAGGTAGCTATGCATATGTGTGAGAGTAGTTCATCTGCGACTGGATGGTTGGGAACCTGCATGAAGAAATTGAATGTAATTTACTAAGGTTAGCAATGAAGTAGAAAAACGAAACCAAACTGAAAAATCTACGGGCTAATAATATGTAGAGATGACCTGATACGAAGAAAAAGATCACAGGATGGGTTTTCTTGGTGTCAAAAGTTGGGATGACCACATTTTTCAAGGTTTGGTGCAACCTCGTGTTCGTTAATGTATCTCTTATCAGCTTTTGTAGATACTTGCCATCATATTTAGGTCCAGTGAAAGCTTATATACGGTGTTAGAAAATAATATAAATTATATTCTGGGACCTCACCTATAAACTTAAATTTTTAGGTGAGATGGTTTCTTAACATGATATCAGAGTCTTGTTGATCCTGCGGTCACGAGTTCGAATCTCACCACCCTTATTTTATTTGATGAAAAATCAAGTACAAAATAATATGGATATATACAAGTTTCAAGTTCAAAAATATTTCACTTCAATAGGTGTGTTAGAGAATAATATAAATCATATTCTGGGACCTTATCTATAAACTTAACTTTTTAGATAATATGATTTCTTAACATACGATCCATATATATATCGTGTCAAATATATATCCTGAGACCACCAGTGCTTGTTCCTGAGATTACATCAAAGTAATCTGCAACCCTTGGATCCTCACCATCAAGCTCCTACATGCACCAGCAAGAAGAGATATATAACATTCGAGCCATACTTTTTTTTCCGTATAGATATATTCATGGTCCACTTGTATCAAAGAAAGTATATCATTGATTCCTTTCCTTGTATTAATTTTGAGGTTCGGAAGGTGCCATACACGTTATCAAAAATAAAAACAAAATCATAAAAATGTTGGCTAGATCTTAATTGATCATTCTAATTCATTAAGCGTAAGATTAGAGGACGAAAAACTAAAGGCACCGAAGCGCTGACCTGACGAATTTAATTAATTAGGAAGGTTTGGCATCATAATCTTAGAACATTATACAAGTACTTGTGTTGCCAGAAAGGTTGTTGATTATAATATCTAGTTTTTAATGAAGCGACCAATTGGTAGAGTTGCCGTATGTTCTTGAAGGGAAGAAAAGGAAAGAAACAACTCTCAAATGGAATATGGTTTACCTGAAAAGATCATTCTTGCATCATATGTATTTATAAATAGCGAAATGAATTTAAAATTATGTGAAGACTAGAAAGTGCTTGAATTCGGTTGTATTTACATTGTGTTTATTCTTCAAATAATTTTAATTGATTCTATTTAATAAGACAAAAAAAAAAATTGGATTCGAGTAAACTTCATTCCCCGGAAAACATATTTTATGGACCCAGGTGAATGAGTAAAATCCCGGTTGTCTTAGACTCTTTTAAGAAATGCACACCCTAACTCGAATAAAACAATTATTACATGATAGGAAAAGTTGAAATTGTAAATTAACACCATCACTTGGTGCTGCTTGGAATTAAAATTGGGCAAATCAAACCTAAGAAAAATGTTAGGAAAAGTTTTTAAATTTAGTAGGAAAAGAAAAGGAAAAAATTACCAACTTTCAAAACATATTGGAGAAAATTGGTAAGGCAAAAGGGAAATTGAAAACAATTTTATTGATAATTTTGGCTTCACAGTTATAGCCAAAATTATCAACAAGATGAGGAATTAAGAAAACAAAAAGAAACTTAGATGGTGGAAGAAAAAGGGGGTTTGCGAATCACTCCAAAAATGTTTATTGAAAAAAATATTATTTGCATTAAATGAAAATATTTTTAATATTCTTAAATCATTTTGATGTAATAATTTCAAAAATCATTTTTAAAAAATAAAAAAAATATTATTCTAATATATTTCTAAATAAAAATTACTCACTCCCAGCTACTCAATGATCATGATACATGAATACATGCCAATCCTCGTAACCTACCTTACAGCTATAAGATGCAAAAGTGTTAAACATAACGAGTTGATCACTTTTTAATTGTAATTGGCATGTAGGCCTTGTTAGTGTATGATATATTGTATGCATACGTGTGAGTATGCATACGTAAGAATTGCCTCTTGGGGTATAAATATGAGACATGTAGGGTGTGTTTAACACAGTTTTTGCTTTTATGGTTGAGTTTTAAAAAAAACAGTTTTATAAAAAGCACTTTAGTTGCGGTTCAAAATAAATTTTGAAGTGTTTGGTTAAAACTGCTTTTGAGTTTGAGATTAATGAAAAACAGTTTCATGTGTTTGGTTATTAAGCTTTTTTATATTGCTTATTTACTTTTAACTTGTGAAATTACTTTAAATGACATATATATATATATATATAATTTTTTAAATATTGTAGATTTAATAATTATAATAATATAATATAATTAATAATTCAAGTAAATTGGACATTTTTTTTATTCTCTCACCAAATTTTTTGTATCAATATAATGAAACTTCATGTCAAATCTTATTTTGTTTTTATCAATATAATGAAACTTCATGTCAAATCTTATTTTGTTTTTATCAATTATTCAAGATTCCAATTATCATTTTTTATTCACTTCAAATTATTCAACACTATATGTAAATTTTTTCTTTATTTTTATCAATTATTCAACATCACAAGTCATACTTTACACACATGCTTTTTCTTCTCTCTAACAGAATATATTTAAAAAAAAAATGTTACGAGACCACGATCAACAAGGACCATAAAGCCAAATCCCAAGTATCTGGGATAGTGGACATCACAGTAATGAGCAGAGAAGGAGCAAGGGACGTTACAGATCGCATGGTTAACTGGATCGTGCGAAGTGGAAGCATTTACTGTCATTCGTTGCTGCATGAATAATTTCCTTATTATGTATTTCAGTTATAGTTCCTTTACTGCAAGTTATTTCTTTCATTATGTATTTCAGTTACATGTATTGAATTCCCTAAAAACTGCTGAATAATTGTACGTGTGTGTTGCTTATTTAAAGCAAACAAGAATGAAGAATGAGGCAGAGAATTATTCAGTAAATTGTGGTTTGTTTCTCACCCTAAGAGAAATACTTGTGTTACAAATCATCCTTAAATTTCTGGGACCTATCAGTGGTATCAGAGCTGGGATAAATGGGAACTAACAAATAGCGAATTGAGCACTTGGAGTCAGAATTGAATTCAGTTCAAGAAAGGCTACATCGAATGGAGATGGGGATGAATGACAAACTTCACCACCTGGAGGAAGTTCTCAATCGACTCTCAAATACACTGCTGACAGATCAGGTGAATGCCAATCATGGCAACCATCAACATGAAGGCAACCACGGAGGTCGACAAATCGTCTCATCCAAGACAACAAAACTGGATTTTCCACGATTTTCAGGGGATGATCCCACTAAATGGTTCAATCGTGTGGAACAATATTTTGAATATCAATCAACTGCAGAAAACCAGAAGGTGACCATGGCTGTTTATCACTTGGAAGGTGAGGCCAACCAGTGGTGGCAATGGTTACGCAAAATACTACAAGTAGAAGGACAGGTGGCTTCGTGGGAAAGATTTCAAGAAGAGTTATGGGCACGTTTTGGCCCATCAACATGTGAAGATTTTGATGAGGCATTGTCACGAATTAAACAAATTGGGACGTTGAGGGACTATCAACGTGAGTTTGAGAGAATGGGAAACAAGGTGACGGGATGGACACAAAAGGCATTGGTGGGGACATTCATGGGAGGTCTGAAGACTGAAATAGCAGATGGGATTCACATTTTTAAACCCCAATCACTAAAAGATGTCATCAATTTGGCAAAAATGAGAGATGACCAGCTCACACGACAGAAGAGATTCTTGAGATTGCCATCAACACATACCCCATTAAATCTTCCATCCACCAACCGTGTGGTTCCTGCTAATCAGGGGCTAATCAAGCGTCTGTCATGGGATGAAATGCAGAAGAGGAGAGCACAGGGCCTCTTTTTCAACTGCAATGAGAGATTTACCGCAGGACATCGATGCCAAAAACCCCAATTGTTGCTGCTTGAAGGACAGATGGGAGACATGCGATAGACAAATCAGGGTGACCTGCAAGTACTGGAGATGACTCACGAAACCCATATAGCATCACTGGAAGACGAATTTCAACCTGAAATCACACTTCATGCTTTGACGGGATGGAACGCTCCTCGTACCATGCGTATGAAGGCAGTAATGGGATCCATAAAAATTGTGGTGTTGATTGATAGTGGATCAACACATAATTTCATCAGCGAACATCTAGCATGCATGCTGCGGCTGCCCGTGATACCAACAAAAACCTTTACTGTGCGAGTTGTGAATGGCGAACAATTGAAGTGCCAAGGCTGATTTGATGAGGTATTAGTGAATTTACAAGGAACAGAGTTTCATCTCACCCTTTTTTCACTGCCATTGTCAGGACTAGATCTGGTATTGGGCGTTCAATGGCTCGAGATGCTGGGATCGGTAGTGTGTAATTGAAGGCAGTCAACCATGGAATTTATGTGGGAAAATCAAATTCAAAAACTACAAGGAATAAAGGAGCAAACCATTCGGGAATCTACTTTACATGAAATTTCCAAAGACTACCGCAGGGACCATGCCATGTTTGTGGTGAGCCTCATGTCATCTGTGGGAGGGACAGAACAGCAAGCAACCGAGGGGGAGAAATCGCAGGAATTGATGCAGATAATTCAGCAGTATGATGATGTGTTTCAGGAACCATCATGTATACCACCTACACGAGAGGTGGATCATCGAATTACACTTAAGGAGGGAACGGAACCAGTAAATGTTCGTCCCTACCGGTATGCTCACTTTCAAAAAGATGAAATCGAGAAGCAAGTTCAGGAAATGTTGAATTGCGGACTCATTCGCCCAAGCACCAGCCCGTTCTCTTCACCAGTATTATTGGTAAGAAAAAAAGATGGAAGTTGGCGATTTTGCACGGACTATCGCACACTTAATTTAGTCACTATCAAACATCGATTTCCTATCCCAACGGTGGACGATATGCTGGAGGAATTATATGGAGCATCATATTTTACCAAATTGGATCTCCGGGCTGGCTATCATCAAGTAAGAGTTCATCCTACCGATATATCAAAAACAGCTTTTCGCACTCATAATGGTCATTACGAATATCTTGTGATGCCTTTCGGTCTTTGCAATGCGCCTTCAACTTTCCAAGCTATTATGAACTCAATTTTCCAACCATGTCTACGAAAATTCATCTTAGTTTTCTTCGATGATATTCTCGTATACAGTACTAATTGGAATGATCATTTGACTCATGTGGGAAGGACCTTGGAAATCTTACGGCAACATCAATTTTTTGCCAAAATCAGCAAATATGTTTTTGGGCAACAAGAATTGGAGTATTTGGGGCATATTATTACACCTCAAGGGGTTATGGTGGATGACAAAAAAATTACAGCCATGCTCGCATGGCCTCGTCCTACTAACATTTCTAAATTGCGTGGTTTTTTAGGCTTAACAGGTTATTACAGGAAGTTCGTGCAAAATTATGGCATTATCGCGCGGGCTCTTACCAACCTGCTCAAAAAGAATAATTTTGGGTGGAGCGATGATGCCGAAGAAGCATTCATGAACCTGAAGAAAGCAATGACCACCACTCCCATATTGGCCATGCCTAATTTCAATGATTCATTCATCGTTGAAACGGATGCATCTGGAGACGGAATTGGAGCGGTATTATCACAGCAAAACAAACCAATTGCGTTTATGAATCGGGCTCTAAGCGTACAAAAGAAATCATGGTCAACATATGCCAAGGAGATGCTTGCTATTATAGAGGCCATACGCTTATGGCGACCATATCTGCTGGGACGGAAATTTTTCATCCTAACCGACCAATGCAGCTTGAAGTACTTTCTAGAACAACGGGTATCCACTCCAGAACAGCAACAGTGGGTCGCCAAATTAATGGGGTATGATTATGAAATTATTTACCATCCAGGCAACGAAAACACCGCGGCAGATGCACTGTCCCGCATGCCTCACGGTAATGCGCCTCAATGCCTAACCCTTCAACAATTGCATACACCAATTGTGTCTTTATGGAAAGAAATTGCAGATGCATATAAAGGAGACCCTTATATACAATCAGTTGAGCAGAAAATTGAAGCACAACCAGCCGGCCACTACTCAAACCGACAAGGTTTAATCTTGTTCAAAGGAAGGGTAGTAATTCCATTTCAGGAGGAGCTGCGAGCTAAACTCATATAGGAGGCTCATGATACAAAAATTGGGGGGCACTCAGGAGTGCTACGGACTTTCAAACGCTTAGCGCAACAATTTTATTGGCCTAAGATGCATCGGGCTGTCAAGGAACATGTTGCTCATTGTGAAGTATGTCAGAAAATGAAGCATGAGACTCTCTCCCCGGCAGGTCTCCTTCAACCGTTGCCCATCCCTTGTCAAGTTTGGGATGACATCACTCTTGATTTCATTGAAGGCTTGCCTTTTTCTTATGGCAAGGACACCATTCTGGTTGTGGTTGACAGGTTAAGCAAATTTGCCCATTTTTTACCCCTCACTCATCCGTTCACTGCTAAGATCGTGGCTGAAAAATTCATCGAAGGGGTTATCAAATTACATGGCATTCCCAAATCAATCATTAGCGACAGGGATCCTATTTTTATTAGTCATTTTTGGCGTGAATTTTTTAAATTATCATGAAACGAAACTCTAGTTCAGCTCCGCCTACCACCCACAGACCGATGGCCAAACCGAGGTGATCAATCGCTGTGTTGAGCAATATTTACGTTGTTTTGTTCATCAATGGCCACGCAAGTGGAGCTCTTACATTCCATGGGCAGAGCTGTGGTACAACACCTCGTTCCATGCCTCAACGGGCATGTCACCATTCCAAGCCTTGTATGGCCGTCCACCTCCGTCTCTTACCCCATACCCAGCAGGTTTTGCTTCAGTACATGAGGTCGATCAACATCTCTTGTCGCGTGATGAATTGCTTCATCATCTCAAGGCCAATTTGGAGCAATCTCATAATCAGATGAAGCAAACAGCAGATCTCAAACGCAGGGATGTTCAATTTGAAATCGGTGATATGGTTTTCCTCAAGCTACAGCCTTATCGTCAGCTTTCTGTTTTCAAACGTGCTCATCAGAAACTTGCTAGTCGTTTCTATGGTCCTTACGCCGTTTTGGAAAAAATTGGAGCAGTAGCTTACAAGTTGCAGCTGCCTGAAGGAGCTCGCATTCATCCTGTGTTCCACGTCTCCCTACTTAAAAAATGTGTGGGCAACAATTCAGTATCTTCGCAGGACCTTCCACCAGTATCTGATGGTGGCTCAGTCATTTTAGAACCTCACTCAATTCTGGACACTCGCTGGATCAAACAAGGCAACACTTTCAAGGAGGAATGTTTGGTCCAATGGAAACGAATGCCTATGGAAGATGCTACTTGGGAGGCTGCACAAACTTTACGTGACCAGTTCCCAGAAGTGGACCTTGGGGACAAGTGTCCACTGGGGGAGGGGAGTATTGTTACGAGACCACGATCAACAAGGACCATAAAGCCAAATCCCAAGTATCTGGGATAGTGGACATCACAGTAATGAGCAGAGAAGGAGCAAGGGACGTTACGGATCGCATGGTTAACTGGAGCGTGCGAAGTGGAAGCATTTACGAGTCATTCGTTGCTGCATGAATAATTTTCTTATTATGTATTTCAGTTATAGTTCCTTTACTGCAAGTTATTTCTTTCATTATGTATTTCAGTTACATGTATTGAATTCTCTAAAAACTGCTGCATAATTGTACGTGTGTGTTGCTTATTTAAAGCAAACAAGAATGAAAAATGAGGCAGAGAATTATTCAGTAAATTGTGGTTTGTTTCTCACCCTAAGAGAAATACTTGTGTTACAAATCATCCTTAAATTTCTGGGACCTATCAAAAATTAAAGAAAGAATCGGCGCAGCCTTTCCCTTTGAATTTTCGTGTACATGTATATAAATAGCACTAGAGATTCATCGAAGGAGAAAACCCGAGAGGCAGTGATGAAGAGAAAACCCGGGTCTGTGTTTTGTGCAGATGAGAAATGAAGAAGATGTGTACAGAGGAGAAGCGAGAAAAAAATTGGCCATTTTAATTCAGCTTTCCTTGCTTTTTTCAGGCGTGAAAGTCAGAGAAAAGCTACATTTCTCTGCTTTTCACGCAACCTGGGTTTCTCACTTTTTCAACGTGGACCACGCAACTTTTTTTAGCTTTTTTCTTAACCAAATGTCAAACTATTTTTTTTCAAGCCACTTTTTTTTGTAAAACTCTGGTCCTCCAGCTGTGCCAAACGGCACCGTAGTCTGTGTGCTAACCTGAAAAACAGCAATAACAAATATTTTGAAATTTTCCTTCTCCCTCCAAAATACTCTGTCTTAATTCTTCTCTTCTCTGTGAAAATACTTCACACATTTATCAATCTTAACAGGCCTCACCTCACCTAACCTTTATAATACAACAATGGCCCCATCGTCTTCAACATTTTTCTATATAGAACCCTAAAGACAAGCCCTTTAGCAGCAACAGAAGAAGCGGATGGTGCTGCCAGGCTCTTTAAAAAGCAAATTATCCTTGACTAACCCTTTTAGATTGTTTTTATATATTTATATCAAAAATAATTTAAAAAAATAGAAAACTATATTATTTTCATATATTTTTTAATAAAAAAACACTAAAAAATATATATATTGAAATATCTATTTATGGTCCAAATCTTGCCAAGGATTACTGGGCTTTTGTGTTTCAGACCATAATTGGCTTTGCAACCCACCGGTTTAGAGCGACTCCAATTAGATAACTAGAATAAAAACTAAAGAGAAAAGGATAAAAAAAATAGTTTTTATTCTTTATTTTCATAACTCTAAGGGGAAAGATATATTGAAGAGCTAAAATAATATTTCTAAATTGAAGAGTTATTTCTATATATTTGATCAAAAAAACCAAGAATTATTTAATATATTTCTATGCAAAAAAGTGTTTTTAATTGTACTTGTATTAGTTATTTATTATTAATAAAAAGTTATATTAATATTATATATATTAAAATAAAATTGGTTTTTTAAAATAACTTTTTTCTATTGAAATACAAATATAAAAAAATATTTACACTATTTAAAAAACCATATTATTAATTTAAGTTCTCAAAATACTATTTTCCATGCTATTACAATCCTTCCAGATTCATTTTGTCTACCATCACTGTCGAATAATTAACTGCACGCTTCCCGTCCTGACTCCCGTTTTCTCAATTTCTGGCATCTTCCCATGCCCTATCATCCCGACCCGGCTTCAACTCAGCTGAGCCCGGTTGGCACCGCGTTAAGCACAGGGGTGACAAGCCCTCCCCTTCCATGAAGCAGACCACCTGGTGCTCGGTCAAACAGCACGTTGACTCCTCTCTTCTGAATGCTAAAATCATATTTTGATTACATTCTCTGTCCCAAACGTTCAAATTTTTGTGTGTAATGCAACTGATCACGGCTCAAGTGGGGCGATAACCTAATGGAAAAGAATCCCCACCAACAAATGATGCCTCTCCCAACTTTCTAAGTACAAAAAAACAAAAAAAAATGGTAGTAAACATGAAAGAATTTGATTATACCATTAATTATTGCTGTATTTTAATAATAATAATTGAAACATGGGCACCACTGCCACCAAATTGTGCAGCCTCAGGGTGGGGTTCACGTTCTAAACAAACATCTCATGATTTTCTTTTCCTTAATGTTTTCCATTCTCATTATGGATTAGAAAAGAAAACTTCAACTAGAAGAAAACGTTGTAGGTAGGTAAGCAACGTTGTCGAACAACTACGTTATACTTATTACTCCATGTTTTTTCATTTCCTGTTCTTTGTGCATGTATGTATTTTTATAGCGTTTCCGTTGAATTGACTGTTTATTTGTGAGTACGGTTGAGATTGTTTTTAAATTATTTTTTATTTAGAAATACATTAAAATGATGTTTTTTATTTTAAAAAAAATTATTTTCTATATAAACAAATAAAAATAATCTAAAAACACTAAAAAAGTTAATTTGAAATAAAAAATAAATAAATCAATGTATAATACTTAATTCCATCCATTTGTTGAAGAAGGCAACTTCTAAATGGTGATTTCCATTTCTTGATTACAGAAAATTGCTTGCATGCCGTCCCAAACACGCCTGCTGGCCATCATAATTAGGATGAGCTTGGTAAACGCTTGTAAAAATATACAGCACAAAAGCTTAGCCAAACGAAAATAAAATATTTTTCTAGAAAAGTAAGCATATAATTCATTCATTGCCAATGATGATATTGATGTTCATACTCATGACATGCGTGGCTAGGATGTCCACTACTCATTTTTCTATTGCTAATTTCACCCCTTTTTTCTCCTTATTGTTTTGAGAAATTTTTAGATTATCATTAATGAAGTTTTATATATAAAGTTTTATATATAAAGTTTTATTAATTGCTCATAAATTCATTAAGTTAATAATGGAATTCTAAAACCTTTATTAGTGGTTGTAAAATAGTAATGGTGGTAGTCCAAGAGTTGAGAGCAATTAAAATATAGTATAGTGTTATTCAACTCTACAAACTCTTATTCCCATTTTATATTTAGTGAAATGACAAAAAAAAATGATTATTAAGAAAATTATAAACAAAGCATACTCGTATTATTTAGTATCAAAACAAACCTTTCGATCGTTTCCTATTTGTTAGGAGCTTATTCATGTAGTCCCAAAACAAAGGCAGAATAGATGAGACAAATCAATTAGAGGACAACTATTTAATGTTATATTGTATTAATACTACAGCAAAGTTTTTTTTTTGAATGCAATGAAACTTCATCTCCTAGAAAATATATTATGTGAGTTCAAGTGAGCGAGTAAAACTCTGATTGTCTCAGATTTTTACAATGGATGCACACCCTGATTCGAACTCGAGAAGTGCTGTATAGATTACACGTCATATGACATCATACGTAATCCTCTTTGAGACTATAAATAAGATAATAACAAGGAAGGATCCATTTATACATGTGTATGGCTAAAAATTTCTCTTGATCGATAAGCTATTGATTTATCTACATCCAAGGTAACTTAAAGAAGAGGAGCTTAGTAATATTTTTTTTTATCAATGATTAGATGTAGTAAAATAAATGACTTAAAAATCATGTAAAATTTTTAGTTTTACATGTATAAGTGGATCATTTTTTTTCTTCTAAGAACAGATAATAAATATATTTATATTAATCATAAATATTTTTTGTTCAACGATAGAGGGATCCTCAAGTCAATTTACAAGACTAAATCCCTCTTTAAACAATTTTAAAACCATGTCTCCCACGTCAATCTTATATATTCATAAAAAAATGATTAAATTTTACAAATACAAACCCTAAAGTTGGACCTAAAGAGTCGAGAAAACATGCAATATTTAGGAAAAACACAACATTAAAACTATTAAATTCAAGCTACGATGTTCTTAAAAATGTAAATTAGTCAGTGCCCTTTCGGTAATATTTTGCGCATAAAAATACAAAAATAAATAAATAAATTGCTGAGATGCAACAGATACACCATGTTGCTACCTCATGAATTTTTATTAATTTGTTGCCAGTAAATCTGACCTTTTTGGAGGCAATATCTATAGGTCATTGTCTAGTTTTAAATTTATTTTATTTCTAATCACATAATTATTTTGTCGGTGCGAGATAGATATTAGCTCTCTCTGTTCGCTAATCGTTTTTAGCCTTTTAAGCATTTGTCCATACTTATCCATGGAAATGTATCTGTCGGTCGAGCTTTTTAGTATTTATATTTTATATATTATTTATTAGAAACGAAATTAGATATTTATAAATTATTTATTAAGTATAGGGTATTCAATATGTATTTATTTCCTATTATTATTTATTAATTAATAAAAATATATTAGTTAATATATGTATATATTTTATATCAATATTAAAGTATAGTATTAAATATAAAGTTAGATTAGATGTTTTGGTTGGATTTGATAACATTATATTCAACTTATTATTCATCAAATTAAAAAGAGAAGATCAAATGAGGTTCATTTATATCAAATCTACATTAAATTTTCTTTGCATGTGGTATAGGATATTGACAATAAATCTGATTTGACCACTGAAAACTATTATGATAAGACTATGTACTTACTTAAGTTGAATTTTAACTGCAATTTAGAGGAAGGTGAGATATAGAGGACAAGTTTTTTTTTTTTTTTATAACTGGGGTGTCCGGGCCAACTTATGCGCACCACAACTAATTCCCGGACTCACTGAACATCCTGCAAACCCAGTGAGCATGTAAGGCACTGCGGAGGTGACAGGCGTACATGGTGGGACTTGAACCCTGGTGCAGAGGAAGAAAATAAATCCCTTCAACTGTTAGGTCAAGACCCCACTTGCATAGAGAACAAGTTCTTAGAGAGAGAGGTTGTGGTTGTAGGGGAGGAAAGAAGAAGAAGAATCTAGGTTAGGTTAAAATTCATGACTTTTCATGATTCACAATTATGACAACGTGAGTTATTGTGTTTTAGAAAGACGATGATTTTCAATGGATGTTGTAATTTTAAAACTTGACAACTTTAAATGACGTGATTGTAAATTAAGAAATATATAAATTGTGTTATTTGCTATTTATTTTTTAAAATTGCACTATTCTGCTACATTTTAAATTTATTATACTATTTTGAAAGGAAAAAAAAATCTTAAACATTAATGCACTTGAATTTTTTTTTAAAAAGTGTTTGCTTTTTTAAAGCACAATAGAATATTCATGCTTAAAAAAAACAATTTATTGTAAAATTCACTATTTTATGTAGTAAAAAATATATTTTTTTATAAGCATAGTAGTTAGTTACTATACACTGCTTATATTAATGTTACTCCTTTGTCTTTCATAATGCACCGCAATATAAAGAGACTCTCATAACAAATTGCTTTGCTTTTGATAACTAAAAATATGGTATTTTACTTTGTTTTAAAAAGAAAAACCCTTTTTTTTTAGAAAAAAAGTGTTATACTTTGATTTCAAAGCAAAATATACTATAAAAAACAATGTTTTTAGAGTAAAAATAACAAAAATATATGTTCTTTAAAGCACAGAAATATTAAAAAGATATATGTAAATTTAATAGTTATTCCGCTCAAAATTAATAAAGATGTCATGAATTTAGTCCGTTTATAAGCAATTTTAGATAATCTATCACTAACAAATTAATTTATTTATATTTTTTCATGTGCATTTCTTCTGTCGATCAAATTCATTTCATTATCATAAGTCATAACCTATACATGAGCCAACACTTCAATTTCTTTTCTTTTTTTCTTTTTAATTTTGATAGACTAAATAAATAAAAACAATATAAAATAGGTGGCTCATGCTTTGCCGCGAGTTGGGTTGAATTTTTATATTGTAAAAAAATGATGTTAAAGTGTTGTTAGTGTATTTTATAGAAGGAAAAAAAACCCTTGATTTAATATTATAGAAAGAAAAAATAATAATTGTCAATCCCTAAGAATCCAATCATAGAAAGATAAAATAGAAAATAAATAAACAAAACAAGTCTATTAAGAACCTATAAATCCGTGTGGATTGCCAAACTTTGCAAGCGAGATCATGTAAACAAATTAGAAGTCAAAACAGAAAATAATATAAAGTTAATTTAAAAAGAAATGTGTTTTAAAGGATAAAATTATAAAAGATAAAATAGAGTGACCTAAAAAACATTTGGGTCATTCAGGGAAATTTGTCGCCTAGAATTTGAGATGAGAATAACCTGATTGAAAGAAAATCAAAGAAAACAAACAAAATTTATTTTTTAAAATGGAAAACTTTGAATGATGTAATAGGAAGAAAAAAACAATGTTGTGTTATTTTTTCAAACTTATAACCCTAACTAGTGATTAAATCAAAAGCACATCATCTAGAAAATCACCATTTTAAAACTTGACTAAACTTGTGAGTTGACTCATGACCTAGGGCCTAGGTGAGACTGGGTTTCAAAAGAAATTAGGGACAATTGTCCTAGTGTGAAATAGTAAAAACCCTGGCTTGACTAGTAACCCTTTCAACTTGGGGGAATCTAGTCCAAAACAGGTTAAAACTTGTTGAATATATATTTTTTAAAAAAATTATATCATTTTAATTTTTTTTTATATAAAATAAAAATATTTAGTTAATTCTGATTAACTCGAGTCAACTCACCGGACCCGTGACTTAACACTTACCTCGAATCAACTCCTAGGTCAGGTCTAAAAACTATGGGAAACACTACAAAGACTATCTCCAATGAATCAAATATCAAATGATAAAATAAAAAAAATAAAACCAATTATATAAAAAGATACAAAAAAATAGCAATGAGGAGAATAGTAACCTAATTTGAAGAAAAAAGAGATGGTAAAATTTTGAATTAAAGGGACAAATTAAAAAGAAAAATAAATTTAACAAAAGAATCCAAAACAAAACACAAAAAATCAAGAGAACAAAACCCTAATTTAAGAAAAAAGAAATCAAGATAATGGAGCAAGGGATGAAATTGAAAATAAATTAAAATTTGATAAAAGTGTTAGGAATTAAAATTAGAAATCAAAACATTGAGAGTCAAACTTTAAATATAATCAAACTTTCAATTGAAGGACAAAATTAAAAGAAAAACCAAACTCACAAAAGAATCCAAAACAAAAGTAAAAATCAAGAGAATCATGACCTAAACTTTAAAAAAATTGTAAATCAATTTCATGGATCCAAGGATGAAATTAATTTTTTTTAAATAAAATGTCTATTAATCAAACTTAGAAATCAAAATTTTAAATTAAAGTAAAAACAAAAAATACCAGTCAATGCTAATCAAATGAAGATAACTATTAAGAGCAATTTAGAAATTTTATTATACAATAGAAAATGAGCTGATCATAATATCCCTTATAAATTTGGCAATAACATTTGTATCCCAATTAAAAAACCAAATTACCCTCTTAACAAAGCTAAATATTGTAGTGTGGTAGGGCTAAAATTATAAATTTACTATGTAAATAGACAATAAATCATGAGGTGTGCATAGTCCTACTTTTTTTTTTTATGTTTTAAATGGTAGTAATAATTTTATGAGTGTATTTCATAATAACCATTGATTTTTTTTTTTAGTTTTTACTTTCAATTATTTTTTTTCTTTAAAAGATCGTCAATGTCTTGCTAAAAAGAGTTAAAATTGAAAGCCTGCGCATTATTTGAGATCAATAAATTAATTGAATTATTCTTTCATAGTATTTCGTATGGGAAACAGCAGTCAAAGTCTTACGATTAGTTTAGACTTTAGAGTTGTGTCTGGAGAGTCCGAAACTCAAACATTGACTCACGCCATCTCTCTTTATGTACGACAAATATGCACGCACGTGTGAAAAGTTGACTCCTGCTTTTTCATGGCCATAGAAACTTGCCCCGGCTCATAATAGCTGACTCGATTTTTAACGGGGCGAAGTTAAAATACAATAAAATAATTCAAAGTTAATTTGGTTTGACTCATGTGTTAATAGAATGAGCCCAATCAAAATTTATCCTATTTTTTTAAAATCAATTGTTTTTAATGAAACAAATCAACTTAAATTAATTTACTTAATTTATAACAATCTTGAACCAAGTCATGAATAAAATCAACCTAAATCATCTATTTAGATATTTAGATTCTTAATATGTTTATGAGGTAATAATTATTTTTTAAAGTATTTTTTTGTTTGAAAAGACATAAATATATATATATATATATATTAAATTTATTATTTATATTGATATATCAAAAAAATAAAAAAAATAATTTAAATTAAAAAACAAAAAAAAAGCTTTTGCATTATTCGATACCTAAACTTAGACTCTCCCGGAAAATTTAAAAAGAGGTACAGTACTAATAATTTAATAATTTGATAATTTAATAATTTGATAGAATTTAGAAGGGAAAAAAATCAATAACGAGGCAACCAGCAAAGCCAGTAGCTGAGACACGATAGGAGGCAGCAGCGACTGTTTGTGGGGGAATTAAAAAAAGATAAATATAAAGAAAAGAACAGGTCTTCAATGAAGCGTTGTTTTCCACAAGGCTTCAAATAAAATATAGCTACAAGTATAGTCCGGTTCTCCTTGGCAGCTTCTCTAAGCTTCTCTCTCTCTTTGAAGAAACTTTGTGACTGAGTCTACTAGATGAATTCATCTATTATTTGTACGAGCACTAGCAAAATCTGAGAGAGAGAGGCTGTTTTTATTTTTGCTTTTTCTGGCTTAACCTTTGGTGGGTTCTCTGGGAATACAGCAATGGCTGAGTATATCTGTGTATTAAACAAGGTGCCCACTGATTCTCTCTTTACCCTCTTTTGTATGAGTAGAATAATGGGATTTCCATAAAATGCTGCTAGATTTTGTTTTTAATTTTGTTATCTGGGTAGTGTTGAGGGATGTTTTATTTATTTGTTTATTTATTTATTTATTAATTAGTTTTAGTAGTTATATTTTCAGTAGAAAAGGCTGTTTCTTCTTATAATTGTTGTTTCAGTTTTGAAGTTGATGGTAGTGTGGAACTTGTTTTAAAATGGGTTTGTGGAATAATGCATGTCCCGATCTGGGTGTGTTTCGTGGTTTTCCTAGTTGTTTACATTTCAATTTCTAAGGGTATTCTTACCTTACTGTTCTCTAACCGACACTTCACTTATCCTTCTTTTTATAAAGATAATTTATTTTTTCTTCTTTTTTTGGCTGTTTATATGACATAGATATTATGGTTTTGCTGCTTTCTGTTGTTATTTGTTTGCGGTGAAACATTGTTGTTCTTTTGAATTATTTCTATTATCACAGTAATTTCTTCACCTGTCAAAGCTAAGATCAAGACTGGAACGATAATTTTACTTTAATTGCAGATGTTCCTTTTTCTTTAAAGCTAGTTTGCATACTATTTCTTCCATTATTAACAAGTTTATTTTTCTCTTTAACAGGATTCGATAATCATAAAGCCTGCAAAGAAAACTCCCATTTTGTTAAGGATGATAGTTTTATTGTTTGCAATGGTCTGCGGTGTTTATATCTGCTCTGTTTGTTTAAAGCAGATAAGTACCAATAGTAAAATTAAAATTCAAGATATCCAAGTCATTGAGAGGCCGTCTCCTGATGTTGACCATGAAAACTTGCAAATTTCTAGTGTACATTATCCGAATCCTGAAACTTTTACCAGGTAGGCATTGCTGCCTTTTTTTTTTAATTGGATTTAATTAAAAGGTGCGCTTAAGTTCTGTGTTGGTGCGTTTCCAGGGCTGAATGTGTGCATAATCCTGTGCGGTACTTTGCTATATTATCAATGCAAAGATCTGGGAGCGGTTGGTTTGAAACATTGTTAAATAGTCATGTTAATGTAAGCTCAAATGGGGAGATATTCTCTGTTTTGGATAGGAGGATAAATATTTCATCAATTACAGAGACTCTAGATAAAGTCTACAATTTGGACTGGTTCACAAGTGCTTCCAAGAATGAATGCTCCGCAGCAGTTGGCTTCAAATGGATGCTTAATCAGGTAACTGAGGTTGAAGTTTAAATCTTTACCTTATTTGTGCTCTGCTAGGTGGGTACTAAAAGACTTGTTTGGTCACACACTGTTGGCACAGTAATTTGAAACGTCAAGCTGGCAACTACCACTCTACATTAGTGGTTGCCCGGAAGAACCTATCAATCTAAATCATAAAATAGATTTAGGTGTTTCCTGTTTTTCAATGACGGTCCGATTAAATAGTGGTTTTAGTTTGAAGGGAGAAAGATCAATAAGGAAAAAATAGTATTTATGATAAAATATCTCGAACTTCATACTCTCGAGGAGACATGCTATGGGTTAATAGTGTAACAAACTCGTATTCATGTGTGAAACTATCATAACATGGTATTGGCTCATCTCATGGTTCATCCAATCAGGATATATGGTATTATAAACAAAATGGCAAGAAGGAACAGCATCAACCTCTAGAGAAACAAAATGGCAAGAAGGAAGAGCATCAACCTTTAGAGAAACAAAATGGCAAGTAGTAACAACATTAACCTTTATAAATAATTGACACTTAAGCGTTATAGTACTATTTCTACAATAGGAATTCCCACTATATTTGTGAAAACCTTATTTGGATCTAAATTAATCACATCAGCTTCTTGTATAAATTATCGGTACCTTAAATTATGCAGATATAACTGTGGTAAGGTAGCATTCTCTGTTGTTTCCTTTTTATTTGATGGATATCAGCTGGTGCTCATAAGGGTTTGTGCGCTGCTGTTTTGTGAATCCAGTTTCTTTTGTGGGAGAACAGGGTGGATAAATAAAGTGTAGCTGATACTGAACTTTTAGGACCAAAAGTTATGTTTTTTGTATGTTATTAATCCATACCCAAACAAAAACTGTTATTGGATGTTAACAAGGAGTTTCTTCTTTTTCTGTCTTGTTTTTGGAGATCAGTCTGTACCCTGTGAGTGCACTTTCTAATTTAGAGACAGAAGGCAGTTTATGTTTCTGATTATAAGAAGACAGTTTAGCTTGGTAGTAGTACTTTTAGCAATATTCACTTGGATAACTTTAAAGGAAATTGTTGATTATTTTGCTCATATAAACTATAAAAACAAAGGAATTTTATGGTTTCCATAGCTTGAAGATTATATACTTTCAGGACTGCACTTTGCGTGGTTGAATGAGGTTACAGAAGTACATTTTTCATTTTGTTCTGCATGTCAGTTTTTATTCAATTTCTCAACTATTTGCTAAAATAATATCCAGCTAAGGGAACCTTAGGGAGGCACAACCCCCATTTATCTATTATGGGGACTAGAAGAAGGATCATGTGCAAGTATCACTGGAACTTTGTTTTCAGAGGAAAATTCCAAAGTGATAATTTAGCTTTCTATTGGTCATGCAGGGAGTAATGAAGCATCACAAGGAAATAGCAGACTACTTCAACCACAGGGGTGTATCTGCGATATTTCTGTTTCGAAGAAATCTATTACGTCGCATGGTTTCAGTTCTTGCGAATTCCTATGACCGACATGCTAAGCTATTGAATGGGACCCACAAATCTCATGTTCATTCCACAGAAGAGGTCCTTATTTCCTTACCCTTCCCTCCCATCAACTCTAACTCTCTTTCGTGCTACATATAGTGCTGAGCTTTTAGCTGTAATTTCTTGCAGGCCGAAACACTTGCAAAATACAAGCCTATGATCACTTCCACACTGTTGATTTCTGATCTGAAGGAGGCTGAGATCACAGCTACCAAAGCCTTAGAATACTTCAACAACACCAGGCACATTGTTCTGTATTATGAGGATCTCATCAAAAACCCCACAGTAAGTTATCACGTCAAGTTCTCACAAAATACATCTTGAAGTTCACTGAGAAATACCCTGATCATTGGAATGGCACTTGTTTCCTAACATTTCTGCCATTAATTCTAAGTATTTTTTTTTATAAAAAAATTAGTGTCTTTTAAAATTCAGTGGAAATTTAATTTATGTCATGGACTTCCTTAAATGGTTCCCATCTTGAGATAATCCTTTCCTCTGGAAAGGGTCTACCGTTTGATCTGTCAGTTTGTGAACATGGCAGTTTTGCATTTGCTGATAGTACTGTAAACTGTCTCTCAATGAGCATTTTTTATCATGCTTGTGCTGCAGAAACTAAAAGATGTTCAAGCATTTCTAGGCCTTCCAGTGATGGACCTAACGAGCCGTCAGGTCAAGATACACAAAGGTTCATTGTCGGACCATGTTATGAACTGGGAAGATATCAACAAAACACTGAATGGAACTGCATATGAGAGTTTCCTCCAAGCTGACTATTAAAGCTAACTAGTCTGCTAACTTTTGAACTGTGTGAATACCCACTTCAACTAATTTTGTTAGAGCTGACAAGGTGGTGGTTCCCTTAAAAAGTTTTGACAACCACACCACACCACACCCAGGTGCGATGCTTCCATGCTTGTATCTTTTTTGTTCAATCAACTCGTTGAACTTCGTGCACAATTTCTTCACTCAACTCGATGATCTTTGCTCGCAAACTCTTGTATCTCTCCGATTCTAAGCAATACCATGTAAAATGTCAGCTAAACAGTTTCAAGCAAACACGAGCAATTATTCAGCTGGCTAATTTGTGTATTTGGTAACCCCCAAGGGCCAGTACAAGTGGTAAAAGACTTTTGAGTCAAGACATTGGGTGGTCGAGTTCAAGTTGAAACCGTGGATATAGCTTCTGTAAATAATTCTCGCGTGATGGAGCCTCTTTCCGAAAAATGCTATTGTTGATCAAGGGATCTTCCATTGATATAAAAAAGTGAGAAAAAATGGTGCATTTGGTCACTGTACTCTCCATTTTGTTTTAGTTTGGTCCTCCTATTCTATCCTGATGTCATTCCTCGGCCCCTTATGGATATTGGGGAAGTCTGATAGGATTTGTGTCTCGGTTGGAGGTACTTAACTTGAATCCAACTTGCTAGGTAATCGGGTTTTAGCTGTCAAAATTACAGCACTCCAAATCGTCAAGCTTAATTTTTGAGGGTATTAGAGGCCTGCCCGAGTGGATCAGCATGTTTTTTTTAATTTTTGGTGTAATTCAATTGATACAACCAATCAACAAAATGTTTTCTAATAAGGGTATAATTCAATTGACACAGATGGAATTATTTAAATTACACATTCAACAATATTGATAAGGATTAGATTTATGGAAATAATTGATTAATCATATCGGTGAAACTTTCCAATGATTCCATTTTACATGGAAATGAATTATTGGTACGCTAACAAAGGTGGGTCACATGTTTAAGAGTGTTGGGCTCAGCTGAGGATAGAACTACCATATTTTTTGAGCTGTGCCACACTCAAAATAATACGTACTAGATAAATATAAAAATATTGAGGGAGTGCTGGGATTAAATGGGCCCAATTAGGGTGAGAAATAGACCCAAACACACTGTTTAGGGCCATGGTTATTGGACTTAGGTGTGGGTGGTGCTTAACTCAGGTGCAGGCTCAAGCCTACAAGGGTACTGACTCAGGTGCACCAGTCGTACTTGACCCGAGCTTGAAGAACTCACTGACCCTATGGTATTAGGAGGTGACCCACCTGACCCCAATGACTCACCACCAAAACCAACACTGACATTACCAGCCAATTGGACCCCAGGTTGCATCGCAGAAACAAAGCTAGAATTTGGCCGAGCAGCCATATTAAAAAATGGCGCTGTACTAGTAGCAGGAAAATCCCAGAATTCTGTTTTGATGATAATATAAATATTGAATATTAATGTTATTAATTATCTAATATGTTATAAACATTGCCACAATCGTTTTATGGAGTCATTTTTTTTTATATATATAAGTTTTAATCTTGTTTCAAACACAAACATTATTTTGTATGAAACAAATAACCGGAACCCACAATGGAACACAATTACACATCTTGTCCACTAAACTAAATGTGGATGACATGTTCAAGCATCAATCGAATAGAAATTGGTGTCATTCCATAAAATTTACTTAAGACTACCTTTATTATCAAAAAAAATAAAAAAATCCCATTTAAATCACACACACAAATTCACACGGTAAACAAAGCTAGCTAGTTCTAGGTGAGCCAACTTGAAGGCAGTAGAGTCATATTCCAAAGCATATACTTAAAAAAAAGAAAAGTTAATGTACTGAATAGCAAACTATAGGGAGACCAGCAGAATGCGAGTGCCGAATATAAAACTTGAAAGCCAAAACAACTTTTCGAGGCAATGTGGTTAACATGCATTCAAAAAGCTGCGAGCGAGCATTCTCATGGTTTCTGGTTGGAAAGCTGAGCACCGTACCTCTTAAGTTTTATTATAACTCGCCTCTGTGGAGCCTCAGGACAAGAAACGCCACCAATTTGTATTAAGAAAATAAAAAATAGAAAGAGAGAACCACAGAACCAGACACAAGTATCAATTTTAAATGCGAATGGTGGTGGGATCTTGGGCAAATTTATTGCCTTTGGAGAGAGCAGTTGCGGTAGTTTTTTAAAGTGTTTTTCTTGCTGAAATACATCAAAATAATATTTTTTTATTTTTTAAAAATTATTTTTGATATCAGCATATCAAAATAATTTAAAAACACCAAAACATTTTATTTAAAATACAAAAAAAATTGAATTTCAGCAAAATGACGGTTTGGCCGCCGTGCCAAACGGGCACTTAGAGTAAATCAACTTGTGCTCCACAGAAGTTTGTGCACCACCTTAATTATTTCAGATTTGAATTGTTAAATAGTATATCAGATCAGAGAAAGATGCGTTTGCTATTGAAATGGTTTTTAATCGAAGGAGAATATACAAATCAACGGTTGCATGGGGCATGCAAATTGTTGGCAGAGCATAATCTAAGCTATGCCCTACAGAAATGTTTGTGAGTGTGAGTGTATATGTGTGCGTGCGAGATGGAAGTGATCTTTTGGTGGAAAAATATGGAGTAATTTATTACTCATTAGTACTGTAAAACGTATTAGAAATAATAAAAAAACGTATTTTAGTTGGAATAAGATAAATCAGAAATATAATTCTCATGATTTGCTGATGAAATCTCTAAAAATCATGAAAGTGAAGCCTCTATCAAATTGAAAAGCTCTGAATAAGATTTTCAGATTGGGCTTACGAGCCCCAATTGGACTCCAAGATCAGATGTTTGCCTTAAGACTTCTTTCCATCAATCTAGTCCATGTATATTCACCACCTCGATATCCCATGCCACCAAAGGTCCATATGTTTTTGATTGTTGACAAAGATAATCACATGGTTCCGGATTGTTTATTTTATTTTAGAAAACTCAAAGGATAAAAAATTTGGAAAGAATAAATTTTATGTAATAAAATAGAATAAAACTATAAAGAAAAAAAAATCAAAACTATTGTACATGCAAATTATAAACTTACAATTTATTTCTTGAAAAGCAAGGCTAATGAAGTCTATATTTTTGGAAATTTACAATACCTTGAACTATGTTAGAAAACCCAAAAATAATTAAACTAAAAAAAAGGATAAAAACTGGTGGAATTGGTATAATTAATGGTTGCGAAGTGTGAATATTTAGCATGCAATTCAAATTCGATTTTGGGATTTTGAAGTTTAAACAGACAATCAAACCAAACTATCGTAAGATATTGGATGTGGGATTGTGATCAATTGGAATATTTCACGTATCTGCACATAGGAAAATAACAATATATAGCATCATTAGCTGTAATTGTTGAAATTCTTATACTTCACATAAGCTCACATGACTGCCTCGAGTATATTTTACTCAGAAAAAGTATATACTTCAGCCCTGATCACATGCGTTGCTGTCTTTTTTGCTCTATAAATACCGAAGCTGAGGAAAGAGTTAGCATTCAAGTTGCTCGCTAGCTAGCTTATCCTATCGCTCTCTTCTTCAACTGAAACAGTTGCTTTAGGCTCTCTCCATCTTTCCCACCCTCCTCTTTGTTTTTCTTGCAACATGGCTCAATCAAACTTGCTCAAAACCTTTGTTTTCTTCGTACTGATCATTTTCTCCCATGAATTTCTGTTCATTGAGGGAAGGCATTTGAAGCTCAAAACCTCTAACAGGTTCCTTGAGAATGAAACAAGAAAGCTTGCTGAGAACAATAGCAGGTCACACGTTAATGATAGCCTCGATAAACCAGTCGATGCTACCAAAGTGTCTCCGCCAGCACCTCCAACTCCGGTTGCTGGGGACCCCCAACCATCCCCTCGTGGCCGTGTAGATGACTTCAGGCCTACTGCCCCAGGCCACAGCCCTGGTGTTGGGCATTCATTACAAAACTAGGGCAACTTTAAAAAACTTGAGCTTGAGACTTTCACAGTTCCTTCATTCCTCATGCTGAAATTATATTTCGCTAATAGAATGGAATGGTAGGATTATTTAGCTCACCAGGTCTTACAACTTGTGCTTGCCTTCATGTCATCGCCCGTCAAAATATGTACATCCAGAAGACTCTATGGGTTTTAGTTTGAGATTTTATTTCTGATTAGTCTTCCTCTTCACAGCATAAATGTGAGAGATGGAATATTAGTTGTACTTTTGGATTCTGTTAATTTGTGTATGTGTGTTATTATTGTACCTTTCAATTCATGATAAAAAAATAAATTAGATTACTGTGCTCCTTTTAGATTCTCATCGCTTACATTTTATAGCAGTTTCTTTTCCCTTTCCTTTTTTTTTTTTTTTTCCTGTTCAAGCTACTATATGCAGCTTTCAAAGAGGTAAAGGCTGCTATCTACAGCAGATTGACTTCTGCTGTATTCGTGTATATAAACCCAATAAATGATCACTAAATATATTTATCTAAAATAATAGGCTGGAAAATGAATTCATCTTCTTTACTTTTAGCATATAATTTCAATTCATTAGTAGAGTCTCAACTACCTTTTTATGCATATTTATGCTGGTAATGTTGCATATTAAGACATGCGTGCCTTGCCTAATGCATTCGAGTTATCGTAATATTGGTGTTCTTATCTTTCCTTCCATCTTTGTTTTTTATTTTTTTGTTTAAAATGTATGTCGGGATAGCTTGTACATACCTCAACTAATCTTATGGGTTTTGAAATTGATGATCATATAAGCCTCCAATGACCATCATATTAACAATCACATAGCTCGAACTTGAAATCATAGAGGGAACAAACACTTTAATTTTAAGTTTTTATTTTAGTTGGGTTGCATGTTGCACAACTGCTATAAGAGAAACCATGATCTAATCCTCAACCCAACATGGTTGCTTGTTGTAATTATGCAACAGTTTGGATTATAGGGCAACAATATGTTCATAACGTTATTCTAAACCTCTGCACTCAGCATCTAATACGGTTTCCCATGCACAACCACAAGTTTCTAATCATTTACAATGGTGTTTTTTAAAACTGCTGCAACTCATCAAATTACCCCTAACATGGTTGGAATGACTAATTATGATCCTTAATGTTAAATGTAATTTGGAGATAGTAAGACCCTCCCTGTTTCTCATATGCATTCCAAAATGAACTTTAAAAAATGTCTAATATCCTTCATGTTCATATTACTGAAACTTTTCTATTTGTTTAACAATTTACACGTTAAGGATTTAACACTAAGGAAATATTTCAATCATCCTAAGAGGCGTGATGTGATTGCAGAGGACTTGTGATCTGCACAGAAGGTCTCGAGTTCGATTCAGGACATGCACCCTTTATAAGAATCTGAAAAAACCAAAATTTTACTCGTTTATCTAAACCCATAAATAATGATACTTTCATCGTTTAGAGTACAGTCAAATAGTCGAGGTAATCCTTCGTGCTACTTCAAGACATATTTATTATGTTGCAAATAAACTCTTCAAATACGGAATAACCTCTTAGGAACATTAGATAGCTACAAAAATATATTTTCAATTTGAATATATTTAAAATATGGACTATATATTTAAATCTTAAATATGGTTTTGGATCTCATCTCCTCTTATCTGCTGTAACATCATCATCAGAATTCAACTCTCCCTTCCTCACCATTTGTGGTTAGTAGACATCATACGGTTCTTCATCTGTGGCTACAAAAGACAGAAAATTTAACTGCCTCTACCACCATCTTTGACAGTTATACATCTTAATTAGGTAGTTTCTCCTCCTACTTATGAACCACTTACCGTTTTCTAATGCTGCTGATGGGTTTAGTGAGATGATATGAAGGCTGAAATTTAGGCGATGCACTCCAATGACACTTCATGACAATTGATACTTGGTTCATTTTTATCATTTGATCAATAATATTGGTGGTTATCATTGGGTATATAAAATCAAGTGTCGTGTTGATGATACTTGATTTTATTGTCGTGACGATGTTTTTTCAATTGTATCCAAATCAAGCTTAAGAAATTGATTAGCTTTTAATAAAATTAATTTGACCAATTTAAAGTATAAACAAATTCTTGTATTTCATTAGATCCTTCAATTAGACGTTAAATTAATATCTAAACATAATTATACTTTAAATTGGCCCACGATTAAATCAAATTGGCCTATAAAAAATATAATTATATCTTCGACTTAATTTTACGTAGATTTATCCAATAATAAATTATTTTAACTTTGAATCTGTATCTTTGGGCACAAAAGAGATACGACCGGGCTCTCGAAAATATCTAAATTTTCTATCTTGATTTTTCTATCAGCATCGGTCTTTTTTATTTTTTTTTTGTTATTTTTGTTTTATTTTGGATAGATTTTGAAGAATAACCCAAAAATAGGTTATGACACTTGTATACCACTAATTCCTAACACCCAACCATTGTTTGAGCCTCCCTCACCAAGAACCTAGCAAACCATAATCGATCACCATGTTTACGAACTAACCAGTCGACCACTGAAAACACTCTACTGATCTTTCCCTTCAACAACCATTGCGGACCAAAAAAACCACACCAAGAACAAATCCTCTCAACACTAGATTTGTTCCTCTTCTCTCTCTATCTACCAATTGTCGCTAGTTCTTCACCCACCAGCCATAACAAACAGCAACAATTCTTCTTCTCTGCCACAATGCAATCTAGTGTTGACTGTCATCTTTATCAGATCAGCTGCCTGAATAAGAAGAAGCATCGAGCGGTAGCCACTTGAAGGAGAAGAAACGCCAGTGATAACTAAAAAAAGAAAAAAGTAAATAAAAAAAAGAGAAAACCAAAACTTGTTATATATGCCTTTACTATTTTTAGGTTTTTATTGGTGGAACCGTTGACACAAGAGGGAAGAAAAAGGGATGACGTTTCAGATCCACCCATTTTTTGGTTGCCATGAGATGGCACGTGGATTCACGCGTTGCCAGTGGTAGAGGTGCATGAATACATGCACCGTCATTGCTCCTTGCAGTTCACAGACTTTCGAACACTGTTCCCTATTTTTTTTTTTTTTTTTGTGATTTTAGATAATACAATTTATCTCACGCAAGGTACACTAGAGATGCTAATACTTTTCTTAACTATAACAAATCTCTAATAAAATCAATATACAAATTTTCTAGGATTCTAAACCAAACAACTAAGAAAGCAACTATAATCACCCAAACATCGCGCGTCCTCATGCTACAATTATAAAAATAACAAAAGAATTACCTCGATAGATGAGGATGTAAACTACTATAATATTTCTTCGTAGGCTTCTAGCATGGAATTAAAAATATTTTCCCAGATTGCTGCGAATGAATCTACGCGAAGGTAGGGTCATGATTAACCAACATCATGGACAGTTGGGATTCGAAAGCAACGTGGGAGATTCTTCAGACATTGCACGTTTCTGCATAATTTAATAACTACCGACGATGAGAAATGCATGCTCGTGCATTACAGCCTAGCAAAGCAAGGGGAGAATCAAATTTGTCCAAATCAGTATAATAATTAATCGCTTGTCCTATGTTTTAATTACTCGGATTCAGTGAGTGGAGGCTGGGTGGAGAGTTCCCCAATTCGAGGAGCCAACAAGAAAGATCCTTCAGCAAGACGAAGAGCCTTGCCAATTTTAATATTATTTCCGATGTACATGGAGGGAGGAGAATAGCTAGGCGGCGCTATGGAGCTTATGATTTGTTTCATTAGACTTGTTCGATCAGACCAAGCCAGCAAATGTTTTTGACAGAGCTCTGGAGTATTGGAAAGTGGGTCCCAATTGGGGCTGGTACCTACATGGTGGGTTTGACTGAAATTCCAACCCTTGACCACGACTTTTCTGATTGAATTATGTGGTTTCCATGTGCTTTGAATTATAATTTAGATACATTGAATCACTTGAAATCTTCTTAGAATTCTATGTTAAAGTTTAAATTAATGTTTATGTTTGAAATGTTTTTGAAAATATAGATTTGAATTCCAGATAAAATTAAATCTATTGAGTCCGTAAAAAATAAATAAAAAAGGATACCCTTGATTAACAGGTCCCTCTAATTCAAATCTGAAATAATTAAGGCCACGACCAGCTAAAATCAATACGTATGGTGCACAAACTTCTGTGGAGGACAAGTTGATTTACTCTATATTTGCCCAAGGTCCCAGCAAGGTCCCAGAATTCGCATTTTCAATTCATACTTTTGTGTCGTGGTCCTTTCTTTCTGTTCTTATTTCTTTAATACAAATGTTGACGTTTCTTGTCGTGAGGCTCTGTAGAGGTACGGTGGTCAGCTTTCTAACAAAGAAACCTTGACAATGCTAGCTTGCAGCTCTTGAATGCATGTTAAGCAAAGCTTCTCTCTCTCTCTCTCTCACACACACACACACACACACACACACACACACACACGAAATCTCATTTTTAAAAAGTGTATTTTGCGGGTCTTGATGAGTTAGTAAAACTCCAATTATTCCAGATTCTTATAAGGGGTGCATACCTTGACTTGTGTTAAAAAACCATTTCACCTAAAAGTTTAAGCTGTTAGGTGAGACTATATAATATGATTTATATTATTCTCTAATACACCTCTTCAAGTGAAAATCCTTTGGGCTTGAAATTTGCATACAAGTCCACACTACCTTGTGATTGATTTTTATCAAATAGAATGGGGGTGGTGAGATTCGAACTTGTGACCGTTGAGTCAATAAAGCTTTGATACCATGTTAAAGAATCATCTCACCTAAAAACTTAAACTGTTAGGTGAGGTCCCATAATATGATTTATATTATTTTTTAACAATTCGAACTCAAAACTTACTGCATATAACGTAAACCTTCTACCTTCATGTTATCCACATCATTTTTTGAGGCCAAAACCACATGGCCTCGAAAAGCTGTTTTGGTTTTAAAGCTTTAATTCAAGGCAGCATACATGTTATTGTAAGTATTTTTGTAAGAAGTAAAAGGATCTATGCCATAACATGGATGTATGAGAAACGCAACTTCACGGAATTATGGGTCATGGATAATAGTTACAATAGAAGAGAATAACACAGAAGGTGTACGGTAAATATAAGTTCAACAATGAGAAGAGAACCTTATATGAGCTCTCTTGCATTTAATGATGCAAACACTATAATAATGACAGGATTTTTTTATATAATGTTTTCAACTACGAAATCAAAAGCATTAACATGGTGCAAGTAGGGAATGGATTACTTCATGTTTTTTTTTCCCATTCCAGAGCGTAACAAATTGATGAGAAACAAATATTGGTGAAAGTTGAGAAGACACTGATATTGCTGAGAAAGCTGACTAGCTGCCTTGTCAATCTTTTTTGTTATAGATCTTTGTTACTTTTGTTTTGTTGTATGTTTACAATGTCTAACCGCCAGTGTTGTTAATCTTGTTTTGTTTCGGACGAAACGTTTCGTACCAGTTAAAAAACCGAGACAAAACAACATAATTTTATCTCTCTTAAAATTTTGGCCTGTTCTAGAAATTCTACACAAATTTTGGCTGAAACGTTCTGGTTTCATTCCACCCGTTTTGTTTTGGCCAAATAGTATTTTTAAAAAAAAATGAATAGTTTTACAATATCAATCATATATCTTAATCCGACCGTTAGATTAAAATGAAATTTTACGAGGATTCTCTTGACATATTTATATATATTATGTTAAACTTTCAGAGCAATCAGATAATATAATGACTTTGCGAGAATGATGATGACATTCTCGTAAAAGTATACATGTTCATAATTTGGTTCATAAAAATCATTTTATTGTGTTTTTTAGATTAAATTGCACAATTCTAAACAATTTTTTCAAAATTTGTTTTTGAATGAATATATATATATATATATATATATATATATATATATATATATATATATATATATAGATAAACAGTACAATCCCAAAACGGCGTGCCAAAATGCTCTAAAACCGAAGCATTCCGTTTCAATTAAAAAACCAAAGCAACAACTGAAATGAAATTAACAACCTTAGTACTAGCATATTTATTTTTTTAAAGTTGTCAACTTTATTAGTCAAAACTGCAGAAACAGGAATGCCTAAGTGTCAAACATGTCATTCACCTTTTTTTCATTAAGTTTTAATGATGTGTCATTTAGATTTTTTTGTGTGGAATTAACGAAACTTAATTGAGTAAATGTTCTTTTGATTTGCTTTTAATTATACCTTCAGTTATCTCTCAGCTTTTAATTTTATGCAGATACACTCTTATCAAACTTGTTAGTCAACCCCAAAGTTCAATGCCTTTTTCATTTTAGTTCTTGGTTTGATATTTCTGCAATTTGAATCTTAATTGACTAATAAACTTTTACTTTGACCTTTGATTTGGTCAATTTCAATCCCTATATTCATGCGCCTTTTCCAGTTTGATTTTTGATTTTTGATTTTTTAATCAAGTCCCTAATTGCCCATCAAACTTTAATATTTATTCAATTAAACTGCTGATTTGACCAAACTAACTCTTAAAAATTGCAATTTGACCCCTAAACTTTAATTTCATCCAATTAATGCCTAAATTGACTTCATAATCAATTTATCCTGCAATTAAGCCCTTAATAAATTCATATAAACATTGAAAAACTCTAATTGAATCCTCAAACACCTAATTTTGAATTTTTCTCCTTAAATTAATCTTTTCTTGCAAATAAAACCTTTATCAATTGAAATTACACTTACAAATTTTTTAATCTTTTATATTTTCATCTTCTTCAATTAATTTTGTGACATTTTTTTGAGTATTTTGGTATACTCTATTCACTGATATATTATTTTGATTATTTTGTTTTTATTTTTTAATTAAATATTTGTTTATATAGACCATAGTTGTCAATACCGTTCGGTTTCGGTTGAAATGGCCAAAATGTTTTATACCAGTTAAAGACAAGACAAAACAACGTTGTTTTTATATCGGTTTAAATTCCGGCTCGTTCTGGATTTTTTAGCCGTTTAGTTTTGGCCAAATAATATTTTTTTTAAATGATAAATAATTTTATAATATCAATCATATCTTTTAATCTGACCGTTAGATTGAGCTGAAATTTTACGAGTAGTCTCTTGACATATTTATATATATTATGTTACAATTTCAAAGCAATCAAAGAATATAATGACCTTGCAAGATTGATGATGACATTCTCGTAATATTATACATGTTTATAATTTTGTTCCAAAATATCATTTTATCAATTTATTGTGTCTTTTTTAGATTAAATTGTATAATTCTAAATAATTTTAATTTTGGATTTGAACTAAATATTTTTTGAATTAATATATTTAATTATATATATATATATATATACACATAAACAATACAATATTTTATTATATATATAAATTACAATATCAATATATATATATATATGTATATATATTAAATTATCTTGAATTTGAATTATATTTATGAAATTAATATTTTAACTTATATATATAATTAATTAATTATATATGAACACTTGAATTTCACTGACCTCGTCCAGGGAAGTAATTTACAATGTTGTTTCCTGCTTTATATTTATATACACATTACTTTGTCTCGTCTCTTATTTATCCAATGTGGGATTGTTTTGGATGACAAAGTGCTTAACAAAGTGACAAACCGAACCATTCACCCATGGACACAAATGAACCGTATATATATGAACCAAATAATAATAAAAAAAAATCTATACTATAAAAAAATAAAATTGTTGTCAACTTTGATTTATAAAAAATAAAAATTATATTTAATTTTTTTCCTTTTAAGTTTTTTCATATATATAATTAATTAATTATATATAAGCAGTACAACCTCGAAACAACGCGTCGAAATACTCTGAAACTGAAACGTTCCGTACCAATAGAAAAAACAAAACGCTAACCGAAACAGTATTGAGAACCTTGATATAGACCCAAAATAGATAACGAGAATAATAATAAAAAACCGTTATATCCCACCTTGAAAACTAGCTCCCTTTTCCTTGAAAATTCCTTGAAAAAGGCAATAAACCCGTGACCTCACTCACTCTCTTCAATCTCATTCTTGAGCCACCCATCTTCAATCTCATCCTCCCACAAAGCCCAAAACAAAGTCATTCCCCAATAGACTCATTTCCTTCTTACTCACAGTCTATCAACAAGAAATGTTATGAGATAAATAAATTAGTAAATGTTAGGAAGAAATGTTATGAGACGTCTTTACAATGGTGTCTTCAAACCAATAAAACATATTTCTTGCACTTGTCGCATGTCGTCGCGTGGCGTCCCGAGAGATGGTTTTTGTGTCTCGCAATGGAGTTGAGAAGGAGTCACCACCTGGCTGTTGAGGGCCGCTAGGAAAACCCGTTTGCACTAGTTTGGTTAGAGATTCAAAGGTAGGGGAATACTTGCGTAAAGGGAAGGTATTAGCACCCCTAGTATGCCTTACCGGAGGTGAGCTGCATTGTCTATTTTGATGTGATTTTGAATGCTTCAACGGGTCGTATTTATTCATGGGAATAAACCTAGTTTTTGAGATTTTATTATGAGTTCGTGAACTCAAATAAAATATAAGAAAAAAAACATCCATGTAGATGCCTTAAAAGGATTATCTATCGTGGATGAGTTTTCGCAATTTTATGCCCCGTAAAATGTTTCGATTAAAAAGGGCATCGATCACCGCTCAGAATAATCCTGTGAATTTTATTGGTTATTTCTAGATATGTAAATGCTAGCCTACTTGTAGGTTTGTCATTTGCTCTGTGAAATTAAAACAATTAATCCTCATGAATTAATTTTACAATTTATCGATTAAAAAAAATCGGTCACCGCTCAGAATAATCCTGAGAATTTTGTTGGTTATTTCTGGATATGTAAATGTTAGCCTACGTATAGATACGACATTTACTACCTGAAATTAAAACCATTAATTCTCATGAATTAATTTCACGATTTCTTTCAATGTTGGCCGATTCAAGAAAATCGGTTACCACTCAGAATAATCCTAAGAAGTTTGTTGATCGTTTCTAGATATGTAAATGTTAGCCTACTTGTAAGTAAGACATTTACTATCTAAATTTAACCATTAACTCTCATGAATTAATTTCACGATTGATCGATTAAAAAAAATTGAACACCGCTCAAAATAATCCTGAGAAGTTTTTTGATCGTTTCTAGATATGTAAATATTAGCCTACGTGTAAATCCGACATTTACTATATGAATTTAACCATTAACTCTCATGAATTAATTTCACGATTTGTTTTAATATTAGGCCAATTCTTAAGATTTAACAAACTTGTTATTAAATTTAAAGTAATTTTTCGAATAAAGCTTTGGCCGTATGCAAATAAAACACATTTTTTTTTTCATTTTATATTCCTTTTTTCCTTGACAAAACAACATAAATAAAACACAAAACAACACACACACACATTCTCTTTTTCACTTCTTTTTCATTACATTCTTACAAATAAAATACAACAACACACCCACATTTTCTTTTTCATTACATTTTACAAATAATAATTAAACAACAATAAAAATTCAAATAAATACAGAAACATAAACAAAATTACAAATCGACCTCGGGGACAGTTCTGGACAGTAGTGGCAGCGGCAGGAACACTAGTGGCGCGTCAGCCCACGCGCCACAGCCGGTGAAGGTGCAAAACAGGGAGGTGTTGGATCTGCCTCTTCTATTAACTTTCCCGCCGGTGGTGGCCTTCACGGCAACTTGCAAAAACAAAGACAACACAAACACAAACACAAACACAAAAAGCACAAAATCAATTTCATTCTCTTATGCAAATCTCAGGTCTGTCCTTCTCGGATTTGTTCTTCTTTAGTCTTCTTGGATCTGTTCTTCTTCTTCAAGGGGCGGCTGGACTGCCATGGAGGCTGGTATGGTGGCTGGTGATGGGTTGTGTTGCCGTGGAAGAGGTTGTGTTGTCGTGGAAGGGTCTGTTGGCGCTAAGGGGCTGGAGCAAGAGAGAAGGACAAAGGGTGGTTGTGAGGGTGGGTGGTTGTGGCTGTTGTCTGGAGAAAGAGGAGGCAGGGGCCGTGGGTGCTGCAACTGGAGAGAAGGAGAGACAGAAAAGGGAGGCTGGGAGACTTATCTGTAAGATGGGTTACTGTGGTGGCCGACGGGAAGGAGAGGAAAAGAGAGTGGAGTTGCTATGGTGGCTTTTGAGGCAGGCTGGAAGCGGAGGAGGTTGTGGTTGCTATCTAGTGAGGAAGAGGGACGGCTGGGGGTGCAACTGGTTGAGGAAGGTGAAAAGAGGGAGACTGTAGCGGCTGATGTCGGTGGCTTGGAGGAAGAGAGGGAAAGGGAAGGCTGGGGAATGGTGGCTAACCGGAGGAGAGAGTGAAAGGGAAGGGAAAGAGAAACAGGGAGGGGCTGCATCCCTAAAATAGGAGAAAAATTAGGGTTACGGTTTTTGGGGTTTTAGTAATTTATTTTGGTCCTTCATCTTGTTGATGAGCAACTCTATTTATAGAGTTTGTAATAGGCAAAATTTTGAAAGCAGCCTTCAACTTGCGCACCTTTTTCTATTTGTTCCTTGGTTTTTGATTTGTGCGATTTGACCCTTCATTGACCGTTAAACTCTCAATTTGTTCAATTTTTCCCCTGTACCAAGATCTTTTGGATTTTTGTCTTTTTTTAATATTTTTTTTGTTTTTCTTCCTAAACCTAAAAATAAATGGGTCAAAAATTGGGTAGCAACTTCACTGATAATATATTTTTTATAGTGCAGATGACATTCTCATAAATAAATAAAAAATAGATGTATTTAAATAGTTTATCTCATTTAGATTATAATTCTTGCATGGTTTTCGTTGCCATCTACTTAGATGACTGTTTTTTTTAATATAATCCACTATTATCTAAAGGAAGAAACTTTGGGTTATGGGTTTAGAATATGTTAAAATACAGAAGAATATGTTAAAATACAGAAATGTGGTTGTTAATTTCCTAAAATGGGAGTTATGTAAAGTAGGGAGAAAGGAGGCTTTGTATTTGCTATTTTAGTATTGTAGTTTGGCTATAAATTAGCTTGCAATGTAATAGTAAATACACAATCGAATATACAGAGATTATTTTCATATTTCGAATTCTAACATGGTATTAGAGCAACTCTGATATTTTTATGATTTTTTTTTCAAATCGAAGTGTTTCTTTTAGTCTTCTTCGAAACCCAGAAATCCCAAAACACCTACTATTCAAATCTGTGAAATCTTTCCTAGCAAAAAACCCAGAATCTAAAGAACCCTAAACACACAACCCAGAAATTCCAGATTTGTCAAAAACACACAACAAAAATTCATGAAACAGTTCACGAAGCAGAAATTACAAGCAGTTCACAGATTTCACACAGACTACATTCATCAATCATTCTTCACAGATTCCATAGATTCCATGCATTCATCAATCCACAGATTTCAATTATTCTCCAGAACCCATACAAACCCATTCACAAACCCATTCAAACAAACCCAGAAATTCACAAATCCACAGATTTCATAGAAACCAAACCACAAAGAAATGGAAATTAATCCCACTAATCTACTAACCTCAATCCCGATCGTTGTTCCTCCAAACAACTCAGCATTCACAACGAACATTATCCTAAATAAAACCAATTTTGGGTTATGGTCACAACTCATTGAAATGCGAATCAGAGCTAGAAATAAGTTGGGATACCTTATCGGAGACACTACGAAGCCTGAACCAGGCAACCCACGGTTGGAATCTTGGGTCACCGAGAATCATCAAGTCAAGAGTTGGCTAATCGACTTGATGACCCCATCCTTAATGTAAAGGTTTATTCGCCTCCCGATGGCTAAGGAAATTTAGGACGCCGTCGGGCGAACCTTTTATGACGATGTCGATGCCACTTGCATCTTCGAATTAAATCAAAGATCCTTCTACACGCATCAAAATGGACGTCCATTGTCCATTTATTACATTGAGCTGGTGGCGATCTTCCAAGAGATCGATGGCTGGACTGCACCTCAGGCCAGGACCGTCGATGGGGTCCTTCACCACCACTCGGCGATGGCGCAGCTCAGGGTCCACATCTTCCTCAGTGGTCTTGACCCTGGCTTTTAGCACATACGTGGCGAGATCCTTCACAAGGACCCACAGCTCGACCTTGAGGAAGCTTATGCATGTGTCCGGCGAGAACACTCCCAAAAGGTGATTATGGACGGGAATGGAGGAAATGGCAGCCCCCCGGGGTTCCCTAAGGGCTCGATGATGGTGACAAGGCACCATCGACCGAGAGGAGAGCAGGGGAGGGAGAGAACAGGGGGGCGATGCGAATGGATGGAAGATAAAGAGGGGAAAAATTAGGTCAGTTTTTTGGTTTTAAATCTGACCGGGTTGACCGGGTTGACCAAAAATACAAAAATACAAAAATATTGGTAGACTGATGTGTTCTCATTGCAGTGAAATGGGACATTCGAAACAGAGGTGTTATGAAATTATTGGCTACCCAGACTAATGGGACTTTGCGAACAAACCTCTGAAAAATATCCGAAAAACTCTGGTTCTTCTAACAGAAGCAGATCCGCCACAACCCACAACAAATGTAACCCATCCAGGTATCATCAAAAACAATTTTGCACACTCTGTTATTACAAATAATAGTACTTGGATTATTGATACAAGTTCATCTAATCATATGGCTAGAGATTTCAATATTTTAATATGCCATAAACCCTCTTTACGGACAACTATTTGCACTGCTAATGGTTGTACCTCCCCTGTTACGGGGAAGGATATCTTGTTTTAACTGACACTATTACACTAGATACTATCCTTATTGTTCCATCTCTTGCATATAATCTCCTGTCGATAAGTGAAATCATGACTACCCTTGAGTGCACGGTAATGTTTTGGCCTCTGTTTTGTGTTTTTAGGACATTATAACCTGAAAATTTTTTGGTTATGGTGTTAGATGGGGTAACTTGTATTTCTTGGAATTAGCAAAACAAGGGGGGTTAAAGCTGGGTCATGTGCATCAAACCAGAAGTACGGATCAAGCTCATGCTCTCGTATGGTTATGGCATTGACGACTGAGACATCTTTCATTTGGGTACCTTAAGAAGTTACAACCGCATTTATTTTCGGGTTTAAGTATTTTGGATTTTTAGTGTGACATTTGTGAACTGGTGAAAAGCCACTGTATTTCCTATTTGCCAAGTTTGAATAAAAGTGTGGGGTCTTGCAATGGTCTCATCTTTTTCTAATGCACGGTATTTTGTTACATTTATTGATGAATGTACTCAGATGACCTGAATATCTCTCATCCGAAATAAAAATGAAGTCAGTACAGCGTTTCAGGAATTTCAGAAAATGATGTTGACGCAATACCAACGGCACATTCGTACACTCCAATCAGATAATGATACAAAATTTATGGATCAAGTGTTAGGTAATTTTTTACAGCATCATGGAATTCGACATCAGACATCCTGCACATATATTCCACAACAAAATGGATTAGCTGAAAGAAAGAACAGGCAAATTATGGAAATAGTTCACGCTTCGCTATTTGGTATGAATCTGCCAAAATACTATTTGGGGCGAGGCAATCAAATCCACTGCGTATGTAATGAATCGACAACATCCAGTGTAATTGAATTTTAGTCTCCTCAACAAAAAATGGAATCTCTTCTCTCGGTTCCTCATTTTCCAAACTTGGAGCCTCGGGTATTTGGTTGTACGGTAGATGTCCACATTCCTTAAATTTTGCGAAGCAAACTAGATCCGTCTGCAAAATGGTGTGAATTTGTCGGTTACTTGGAGTTTCAGAAAAGATATCGGTGTTATGATCCTCATCATCGAAAGCTACATGTGACCTTGGATGCATCATTTCGCGAATCTAAACCCTATTATTCAGGGGGAGTTCCTGGTTCTTCTCTTCAGGGGGAGGGTAACAATGAAGAGAATGAAGATATATTTAAATTAGAAGAAATGAGACCAGGCCGAGATGATAACCTGGAAGTTGGCACAGACCGAAATGATCTCAGTAACGACCCCCCTATGTCTCTGGAATTACCAGCACCTACACCATTAACCGAAGAATCAACCGAGAATGTCTCTCCTCAGTCCCCTCAGGTAACCCTAAATCCTACCCCAAATGAGATAAATGAAATTCTTGTCTTAGAAAATAATGATACTAATAGATACCCACAAAGACTAAACCGGGGAGTCCCAAAGAAACAGTATGAACCTAATCTCAAACAAAAAACTAAATATCCCATCATCAACTATATCTGTACCCATAGATTATCAGAATCATATGCATTTACTGTTAATCAATTATCCAATATGTCTATTTCTAGTAATGTACAGGATGTATTAATAGATCTAAAATGGACCAAGGCGATGCATGAGGAAATGGAGGCACTGTAGAAGAATAATACTTGGGAGTTTTGTCAACTACCAAAAGAATAATACTTTTCAATGTCAAAGTTGTCCTTTAGGAAAATCATTGCGTCTGTCTTTAGGATCTACGGGTCACAAAACTTTTGCTCTGCTTGAATTAATTTTTAGCGATGTATGGGGTCCTGCTCCCCTCTTTTCTTTTGATGGCTATTGTTATTTTGTTATATTCGTTGATGCTTATACTAAATCTGTCTGGTATTATCCCCTTGTCACCAAGTCTGATGTTTACTCGGTATTTCATCAATTTCAAACCCTCGTCGAACGCCAATTTTTTTTAAAAATAAAATATGTTCAAACTGATTGGGGAGGTGAATACCGAAAATTGTCCACTTTTTTTTAGAGCATTGGTATTCAACATTGTCTTATTTGTCCTCACACTCATGAACAAAATGGCACCGTTGAACGTCATCATAGGTATATTGTAGAAACAATTCTCACCCTTTTAGGGCAGTGTAAAGCACCTTTTTGATTTTGGAATTATGCTTTTGAGACCGTTGTTTATCTAATAAATCACATGTCTACTCCTATTCTTGCTCATCGTTCCCCATTTGATTGCCTATTTCAACGGTCTTCTGATTATAATTTTTTATGTACTTTTGGGTGTCTCTGTTTTCCCTTTCTGCATCCATATAATAATTATAAATTGGATTTTCATTCCTCTCCATGTGTCTTTTTTGGTTATAGTTCCTCGCATCTTGGTTATCGATGTTTTGACATTGTATCTCATCGCATCTATATTTCTCGGCATGTTCGCTTTCATGAACATGTGTTTCCTTTTGATAATTCTGAACATATTGCAAAGGTTTCACACACGACCCCTACCCCCGCTCAACCCACTACTATCACACTTCCCAATTTGCTAAATCATACACCACTACCCAGCTACCCAAACACCACCCAGCCCTCAACTTTCCCGTTGTAAACCGCCACCCGACCACAGCATCCACCCATTCCTTAGCCATCATCCCATGCTTGTTTATCTAACCCTTATGATGCAGGTTCAATTCATCCCTTGGAATCATCTCCTCATGGTCCTGGGGCACCTTCCAGTTTAGCTTCGGTCTCTACTTCCAGCCCCTCCTCGGTTGACAGCTCTACTCTTGCGGCTGCTTCTTCATCACCCGCTCCAGCTGGCTTGCAGCTCATGGTTGATGTAGTGACTTGAAATTTTTAAAAGGAAAATACATGTATGCCCTTAGTGGCTTAGAATTAGGTTAGGGGTGTTGTAGTAATTGTACAAGCTAGTAAATATAAATAGAAAAGAAAAGAAAAGAAAAGGAAAAAAAGAAAGAAGTAATCTGAAAATTTGAGAGAGAGAATCGGGAAGAGAGAAAGAAAAAAGAAGAAGAAGAAGAGAAAAGAGGAAAAGAGAAGAGGAGAAGAAAAGAAGAAGGAGAAATAGTTGTTAAGGTAATGTGTGTGTTTTATTATGTATAAATGTGATTATTAGCTATGATTTTTGCTTGTATGGGTTGTTAGGGTTTGAGAATTTTATTTGGGTTTGATTGATGAATTAAGAGAGATGTTAAGGGTTGAATGTGTTGGGTAATAGTTTAATTAGTTTGATTGTAGATGATTTTGAAGTTTTGAGATGTTTGGTTTAAGAAAATATTGAGAAAAAATGGTGAATAATGTTGATAAATTTCGAAATCCCTTGCTGGAAATTCTGGGTTGAGGTTGAAGATGACAAAAATTCATTTTGGTCCTTTTGGTGAAAATTACAGTTTAGTCCCCGAACTTTGGAAAAATTACAGTTTGGTCCCTGGGGTGAAATTGGAGATTCTGGACAGAATTGAGGATGAATTATGGACAAGATTTTAGGATAGCTATGAATTTATGAAGTGTTCAATTTAGTCCTTCAATTGGATAAAATTACAATTTGACCCCAAAAATATAAGAAAATTTCAGAATGGTCCCTAGGTGAAATAATAGCATTTAAGATTGGTTTGATGGATAATTGAAGTTCATTTGATGGATTATTATCAATTATATGAGTTAGGTATTTGGAATTAGATTTTGGAAGAAACCTTTGATTTAGGTTTTACGAAGAAATGGATAGTTGATTCAAAAACACATAGGATTATGATTTGAGCTCTTAGATATGTTATTAAAGGTATTTTACTTCTTTTGAGTCATTTCTTGAGTATATCTTCTTTTATATATTCAGATAATCCCGATATTCTACCCGCGGGACATCAGTAAAGTTTCATCAACATTCTGCTTTTGGAACTTGTCTGCTTTTGAGTCCGGTGAGTGGATAATATTTAATATGCATGAGAAATAGTATAAATATTTGAATTTGCTAGTATGAATTGGATTATGCTTTTTGATAATATATACCTTGATTATATTCTTGATACGATAAAGCATAATCATTTGTTGAATATATGTTCTTGATATGAGCCCATATCTGTTTGTGAATTGATAGCTCCTCATTTGATTGATATCATGAGTTGAGCCTTGAGATATGAATATGTTTGTTTGAATATCAGATATACCTATGGTATGCCAGTCAGAATACCCATGCTAACAGGGTAGTGTTAGCCTTTGTGCACATCGTATCTGAAACCCTAGTTGGTCGGGGGAGTCACCAACCTGTGTGGACTGATCATCCCACAGTACGGAGCCTCATGCTCACTATATTTTGATTTTCTAACGAGCTTTACCTATACATTCTTGTTATGACCTATTTGAGAAATTTGTTGTAAGAACCTTGAGCCGATTTGATATTATACTTCTCTTTGCTATATTATCTCGTATGTGTATATTGGATATTATCTACTCACTGAGTTGTTGAACTCACTTCCTCATTATTTATCATTTTCAGGGTCGTAGCTTGCTAGCAGATCATTTTTGTCCAACTCTTGGAACCTGCTATTTTGGTTGTATTGGATACTTTTGTTCATATGTCTAGTTAGTGCTCCACAATTATAACTGTATGTAATCAACTCTTGTATAAAGACAATCGAATTATGTTATAAAGTTTATTTTGTTATCTCCGCTGCGTTAAATTCTGGAGTTGAATGATAAGTTTATGTGTAAGTTTGGGTTCGCATAGGTGTGGAACCTTGGAGGGGGACCATGCCTATGTGCCGGTCACGGATCCGGGAATCGGGTCGTGACAAAGATCTATCCTCTTATCAGCTGCCACAGGTCCCCTCACTGCCACTATCTTTTCTTGCATCGCCACTAGCAAGCAGTAGACATTCTATGATTCTTAGACCGTGGCAGCCGAAGACAGCAAATCTGGTTGCTTTTGCTGCCGCCACCTCTGACTCCACCCGGGTACTATATTCTCCCACTTCTGAGTCCTTTGTTTTCTCTGATGCTGACAGGTATGCAGTTTGGCATAATTCTATGTGTGATGAGATCGCCGCTCTGCGCTCTAATCACACTTGGTCTTTGGTTCCATTTCATCCCTCGATGAATTTTGTTGGCAGTAGATGGGTATATCGGATCAAACATCGTGTTGATGGTAGTATTGAGCGCTATAAAGCGCATCTTGTTGCTAGAGGTTTTACCCAGCAGGAAGGCATTGATTATTCTGAAACTTTTAGCCCAGTTATTAAGCAGGCTACTATACGATTGGTTTTCACAATTGCAGTTTCGCGAACTTGGAAGATTCATTAGCTTGATATTCATAATGCATTCCTCAATGGAGTTCTTATTAAGGAGGTCTACATGAAACAACCTCCAGGATTTGTTGACTCCTCTCTTCCATCTCATGTGTGCAGATTGCGCAAATCATTATATGGTTTAAAACAAGCATCGAGAGCATGGTACACCTGACTATGTGATTTTCTACTCTCCATTGGCTTCCAGGCTTCGAAGGTTGACACCTCTTTGTTCATCTTGTCTAATGGTACTCATATCTTCTATCTCCTAGTATATGTTGATGATATTCTGCTTACGGGTAATGACTCTGCTATGGTTCATCATCTAATACAGCTACTAAGCTCTGAATTCAAGCTTTGTGATCTAGGTGATGTTCACTTCTTTTTGGGTATTGAGGTTCAGTCTACCGCTTTGGGTTTAATGCTGCGTCATCATAAATATATCCTTGACATCCTCACCTGAGCTGGTATGACTTCCTATAAACCTGTTGATACTCCAGTTTCCCCTTCGAAAGTCACCTTATTACCGGATCGATCATTCTCTGATTCTACACGATTTTGTCAAATCGTAGGTGCACTTCAATATCTTACCTTCACTCGTCCAGATATATGCTTTGCTGTTAACAAGGTGTGTCAGTATATGCATGCTCCTACAGATTCTCATTGGGCCGCTGTTAAGCGTATTTTACATTATCTGAAAGGTACAACATCTTATGGTTTTCATTTACTCGAAGCTCCTCCTTTGCTCTCCATGGCTTTACAGATGCTGATTGGGCTGGTAGTGTTGATGATCGCAAGTCTACGGGGGGCTATCTTGTCTTTTTTGGTCAGACACCGATTTCTTGGAAATCTAGCAAACAACGCACAGTTGCACGCTCCTCTACTAAAGCTGAGTATAAAGCACTTGCTGATAGTACTGCTGAAGTCATTTGGCTTCAATACTTGTTAACTGATTTGCAGGTACCCTCAGTTTCTGCTCCCACCATTTGGTGTGTTAATCTTGGTGCGACCTATCTCTCAGCAAATCCTATTTTTCATGCTCGCACTAAACATGTTGAAGTGGATTATCATTTTGTACGTGATCGAGTTGCCAAGAAAGAGATTGAGATTCGGTTTGTTCCTTCACGGGATCAACTTGCCGATGTCTTCACTAAACCGCTTCCTACTGCGTCCTTTAATGCTTTTAGGTTCAAGCTTCGGGTTGATCCCCCAGCCTCAGCTTGATGGGGCATATTACAGAATATATAGCAAGTATAGGATTATTTCCCTATTGTAATCTCCACAGTAACTACTGTGTGTGTGTGCTGCTGTATAAATAGAAAGGTTGGCTACGGCACAATCTAAGCAACTTTATTCTTTCCAACTAATTTCATAAAAAAAAAAACATTTTACATCATCGTATTATATTAAGGAACCAATTGCATTCCTAATGGAAATTATGGAGCACTCTAAATTGGATTCTGCTTTGTTTGAACAGATGGAATTTATATTTTAAAATGTAAATGTATATTTTCTGATAAGAAAAAAAGATTTATATGAATACACATAGAGATGACAATCATATTCTGTAGATTAAATCGGAATCGGAATGAAAAGTTTTGGTTTTAACACTTACGAGTAATTTTTGATAAATTTTCACACATGCACATAGACTAAATTTGTCTCAGTTAGGTTACAGGAAGGCCTTCGAATTTGGATCATTAGTGTAAATATAAAACATTTCTCTCTTAACATTCTTTGAATTCGACTATAAGATGATTATTTAAGAAGAAAACTCGAGCTGACGACTTCAAAGTGGATATACTTAAAGTGATACAAATGAAAACAAGCAAGGGGAAAAACCATTTGAAGGATGAATTGCACTATCACTCCTCTCATAGCCACTGCCAAAACCTCCCATGAGGCTTGGACTAAGCTTCATCATCTCTATGCCAGCAAGTCTCGAACCCGAGCAATGCAATTGAAAGAAGAACTCACCTTGATTCAACGAGGAAATCGTTCGATTGTCACCTTTCTGCACACGGTTAAAGCCCTTGCAGATGAACTCTCTCTCATCGATCATCCCATTGCAGATGATGATCTCACCCTTTACATCCTAAATGGATTGGGTCCTGATTTTCAGGACATTGCAACCTCAATAAGAGCAAGGGCCACTTCCCTTACCTTCGAGGAGCTTCATGATCTTCTCGTGGGGCATGATAATTACCTGCGCCGGCTGGAATCCTCGTCGCAGCAGCTCGTCGCCTCTGCTCACTACACTCACCGTCACAGGCAGACGACATTCTCTCCAAATGGGAGTCCCCGAAAGGGCATCTTGCCCAGGCCATATAAGCCCACTGGCTTGCCCCAGCAAACGGCCCAATACTCGGGTCCATTTAAAGAAAACCGGAGACATCAACAAAACAGGCCCAATCAGAGACGTTTTCAGCCCAAATGCCAGCTATGTGATCAAGTCGGGCATATTGCAAAAACTTGTTCACAATTCCGTACATCTGATTTTATGGCAAATTGTGCCACGACCTCAAATCAAAAGGACCAAAAATGGCTCCTTGACTCTGCTGCGTCTCATAATATTACTGGTGATTCAGGAAATTTATCTATCCACTCTGAATACGATGGCACCGATGAAGTTGTCATTGGTGATGGGTCAGGTTTGCCGGTTACCCATATTGGTTCTTTAACTTTAAAATCACCCACATGCACATTTGTTCTTCATGATACTCTATGTGTTCCTAATATCTGCAAGAATTTAATTTCTGCTCATCATTTTACATTACAAAATAATGTTTTTCTTGAACTTCACCCCTTTTATTTTTTGGTGAAGGATCCGACTACGGGGGCGATCATACTAAAAGGAGCATGTAAGGACGGCGTGTATCTTTTTCCAAATTCGTTGATGGGGCCATCATCCAAAATTGTTGCCAATGTGCATGAACGGACGTCATTTGAAGGCTGGCATAAGCGCCTTGGACATCCCTCCGTTAAAATTGTTCACAGTCTTGTTAATCTTTTTTCACTTCCAATTAAAGAAAACAAAAAACAAAATAAATCCTTGTGTTCTTCATGTTCTATCAATAAAGCCCATCAACTTCCCTTTCATTCCACAAGCATTCAAAGTCATGCTCCCCTAGACACTATTTATACTGATGTGTGGGGACCAGCTCATTGTGATGGTCTAGATGGTTCACGTTATTATTTAATTTTTGTTGACCATTACACCAAATATTTGTGGTTTTACCCCATCCATGCTAAATCTTGCGTCAAAAATATTTTTCCCCAATTTAAAAACATTGTTGAAAAACGTTTCCAAACAAGCATAAAAAGTCTTTACTCTGATAATGGCGGGGAATTTATTAGCCTCAAACCATTTATTTCTTTACATGGCATTAGTCACTACACAACTGCACCGCACACACCTCAACAAAATGGCGTATCTGAACGTCGTCACCGTCACTTAGTTGAAACAGGTCTTACTTTACTTCATGATGCAAATCTTCCTTTATCATACTGGCCTCATGCATTTCATACCGCTGCATATTTAATAAACCGTCAACCAACACCCTTACTTCAAAACAAATCCCCTTTTGAAACATTGTTCGGTCAAAAGCCAAATTACCTTAAATTAAAAACATTTGGGTGCATATGCTACCCTTTGACCCGGCCCTATACCAGCAATAAAATGCAGCCCAAATCCACACCATGTATCTTCATTGGGTACTCCTTAACCCAACATGCCTACCGGTGTCTGGAGCCCAATACACTTAGAGTGTATCTGTCAAGGCACGTGCTCTTTGATGAGAGCAAAACTATTGCCTCCCTTTTAACTTCATCCTCTCGGCCCGAATCGTCTCTCACCTCTCGGCCCGCTTCGACACCCATTCCTCTCCAACCACCTCCTGTTCCTCCACCTTCTTCGGCTCCATCAGCGTCCTTGGAAAACGATCTCGCCGCCGATCCATCTCCTCCAGGTATGTCTTCTCTCAATTCTTCACCAATTTCTTCAAATTCGTTTAATACTGCAAATATGAGTGATTCACATGCATCTGCATCATCTTTGAATGATTACTCCTCTACTCCAGTCACCACACAGTTAGAACCACCATCTCTCACGGTGACTTCCACTAGTCCCAATGATGCCATGAATCACCGCACACACTCCATGGTCACACGATCTATGAATCAGATTTTCAAACCCAAACAGATCAACCTTGTCACCAAACACCCCCTACCACAGAGTCTAGAACCCACGGGTGTGACTCAAGCCCTGTCCATGCCTCAATGGCGTGTTGCCATGTCCGATGAGCTCACTGCTCTCATGCGCCATGGAACTTGGGACTTAGTTCCCCCTCCACCTGGCTGCAACCCCGTGAGCTGCAAGTGGGTTTTTCGAGTGAAACGAAAACCCAATGGCTCCATTGATCGGTTTAAAGCCCGACTTGTAGCCAAGGGCTTTCACCAAAAATATGGGATTGATTACACTCAAACATTTAGCCCAGTAGTAAAACCTGCGACCATTCGAACAGTTCTTAGCATTGTTGTGATGCAGGGATGGTCCTTAAGACAAATGGATGTGAACAACGCATTTTTACATGGTAAGCTGACTGAAACTGTCCACATGAGTCAACCACCAGGTTTTAAGGATCCCTCTAAACCTCACTATGTATGCAGATTACGCAAAGCCATTTATGGCCTTAAACAGGCCCCTAGGGCTTGGTACTGCACACTTAAGGATGCTCTTATTGCTCTCGGTTTTACTATATCAAAGGCTGATCCTTCTCTGTTTATTTATCGCACGGACTCAATAATCTGTTTCTTATTGGTTTATGTGGATGATCTTGTACTTACTGGTAACACTACCTCCTTTGTGCAATCAATTGTGACCCAACTTGGTTCCAAATTTCACTTAAAAGACATGGGTATTCTCAATTATTTTTTAGGGGTGGAAGTTCTCCCCACTTGTGCAGGACTTTTCTTATCGCAGCATAAGTATATTCGGGATTTGCTCACTACAACAAACATGGTGGGTGCCAAGGACATTTCTACTCCACTATCAACCAGCACCTCACTAAAACTAGTTGATGGAACTGCTGCCTTTGACAGCACCGAATTTCGACGGGTAATTGGAAGTCTTCAATATCTTTCTTTAACTCGTCCTGACATTTCCTTTGCTGTCAATAAATTGTCACAGTTCATGCACAAGCCTACCCACTCCCACTGGGCTGCAGTCAAGCGACTGCTACGCTACCTCAAGCAGACCATCTTTCACGGCATTCACCTCAAGAAGAACACATCCTGGACTCTTACAACATACTCAGATGCTGATTGGGCTGGAAACATTGATGATCGCTCCTCTACGTCAGCCTACATCAGCTTCCTTGGTCAGAATCCTATCTCATGGAGCTCCAAAAAACAGCGAGCTATTGCTCGATCCTCCACCGAGGCCGAGTACAGATCACTTGCAAACGCAGCCTCCGAAACAATATGGTTACATGGTCTCCTATCCGAACTTGGCTTCCCCATCAAAACTGCTCCGCTGTTACTCTGTGACAACCTTGGCGCCACTCACCTCAGCTACAATCCAGTCCATCACTCTCGGATGAAGCATATTCAAATCGATCTTCATTTCGTTCGTGACTTAGTTCAAAAGGGTTCACTCAAGGTTCAACATGTTCACACTCAAGACCAACTTGCGGACCTACTAACGAAACCCTTGTCCCACCAGCGCACCGATTTCCTCAGGTCCAAGATTGGCCTCACCGATGGTAGCCCTATCTTGCGGGGGCGTATTGAGGAAACATGCAACCCAGACTGAAGATCCACACAAGCAGATACTCATGCCAAAATCAAACCTTCCATGTTAAGCCTCCTGCCGTTGGGATCAGACCGTTATACACCTTTCCATATTTAGCATTGTAATCCCTTCATTAATGTACAAATTATTGTCTTAATTACCAGCAAACATTCAGGCAAGTATGTAGCTACTCTTTGTGTATATATACACTGTAAAGAATCAATGAAAAGTGTGGTGGAATTATTCATTGAAATTGTGTCTCTAATTCTCTTATATTGCATTCCTCGTCTTATAATATATATATATATATATATATATATCCTACTTTTTTTCCCTTCAGGCCCTGCGTAATATAGTACTTAAATGAAAGAATTAAAAATAAAATTATACCACTTACAGCACTGTTTCGTACCTGCAATATTGTATCAAAATTAATTGTGGACAGAACTTAGACCCAAGAAGGTGGAGAGATTCTCTTGGCCTACTTTCTTCCACTATTAAGAAGATCTCATTTTTAGGTTTTAATATAGTTAGACCTAACCACACATATATTGGCAGCTACTGATGTAACTTCCCAGTCAAAACAGCTGAAACTTTTTCTCCTCCGGTTTTTAGTATCTAATAACCACTGTAAAATAATAATGCTAGAAAGGCCAAAAGCAAAAGCAGCGCATCACGTTTGAAATCTCCTTGTGATTCCCTTCGACAACTTGTGAGCTATAAAGAAAGCGTGTACGACACAGTATCCTATATATAAATATAAATCTGTCATCCCACACTCTTATGGGAATCTAGCTAAGACGGCCACAGTATAGGATTCCAGTGCAAATCATAGCTTTCTAAAATTTGCGGCTGTCTTGCTGTTTAACTTGTATTGCCAGCAAAATTATAGCAACTTGGTGCTGTTCTTGTTTTCGAACATCGAAAACTGTAATACTTTCATGGCGCTTTGGGTCATATTTCACATGATCGTCTCTCAAGTAAAATACAGCTCACTTGTACCCAAGATATCATGCCAGACAAGTTCTTATTCAACTGGGAGTGCTCGACTTTGCTTTTAGAATGAAGATTCTTTCTTTCCTCATAATCTTAAGCAAAAGATTCTGTGCACCATTGTTTTCTTTGAGCAAAACAACAACCTAATTACAGTTTTTTTATTTTTTTATATCTTGGGGTTGTGTTGCTTATGCTCATAATTGTTCTTATAAATATGGAATACTAGGTTAAAGAGGTGAAAGTTTGTCTTTATAAGATATTACGACCACTCACAAGGACGTGTTTTCATATATGTACAAGAAGGTGGAAATATAACTTAATTTGAATCACGAGAAGTCATATTCATAGAGAATGATTTTCCTAGATAGAGTGAAATGGGCCAAGAGTTATATCTTTATGAAATCAGAACCAGAATGCTTATGCTATACAAATACAAATGGGCTCATTTCCAAGTGGGAGTAATTTGAAGAAAGAAGAATTAGTTTCAACTCAATGTCATTGCTACCTATAATGAAACCATATATAAATGCTACTTTATATGGGAGTAACATTTTTATTGATTCATCAATGGATCAATCTTATACAATGAACTAGTAGTCATTATAATATTCCTCATCATCTTTCTAAGATTGGAAGTTAAATATTTATTTATACTACACAAGATAAAGAGAAACTAAGAAATATAAATGAAGCTCTTACATACCTTGCTAAGGAAAAATAGATTTAGGCTATAGAAGAAAAAATATAATCTATGAAATCAACTAAAGTTTAAATTTGGTTTCTTTTCCAAAAAGATATAAAACCATTGGAAATAAGTAGGTTCTTAAAATAAAGCGAAAAGGGTGTGACAATATTGAAAATATGAAGCTCGATCAATGGAAAAAAGGATATACATAAAATAAAGGAATTGGATATGAGTAGATATTTTCACTTGTTATAGTAGCTAACTTGCGTTTTTAGTTACATTAGATAGATGTAAGGACCTATAGGTTACATCAATGAAAAAACAGAACACCAAGTGTGTAAAATAATGAAATTTTAAAGACAATGATATATATAATTTCATAACACAATCACATTATACTAAAAGGTCTAAATTTTTTTTTTTGATGTTGTCATCATATATGGATAACATTTTATAGTTAAAAAAAAATGAGTATGTTAATTAAATTAAAAAATAGTTATCATATAATTTTGAGATGAAAGACATGAGTGAAGTTGCATATATCTTTGAAGTTAATATTGCAAGGGATCATTCATGAGAACTTTTGTGGCTCCATCAGAGCAACTCCAATATAATCGTGACCAAAGATCACTTAGGTTTGATAGAGGGGATGAATACCTTTTTATTGGACATTTTCTTGCTTAATTTGGATGTATGTACTCCATATTTAATTATATGAAGATTAATTAAGGACAAGATGTTGAAGCAATAAATGGCTAATATATTATACAAATGTTTGATTTAAGATCATAAGGTTGTAGAGAAGGTATTTGTGAGAGAATCATTGTAATTTTAGATTTGAAGGTGGTGAAAATTACTGTATTTGATCGCTTGAAGATGTTTTCCCAATCCACCTATATTGGGGAAGAATATGTATAGTGCTCTTAAGATGATGTCATTTCAACTATCCTTTAAAATTAAGGTTTTTTTATTTTTGTTTTTGAATTTTGATTGTAGCCTTATGCTTTCAATTAGTTTAATTACACCTTTAATTTTGCAATCTTACCCCTTTCTTAAACCAAATTTCAAACTTGAATTCAAGCATCTTTTTTGCTTAAGTCCTTGGTTTCGGATCTAATCAATTTGGTCTTTGATTGGTTAGTAAAACTTTGTTTCTTTAATTTTGCCCATAAAGTTTTTTATTTCATCCCTTACAATCACACGATTTGATCATATTGGTCTTTGGTCTTATATTTGTTTAATTAAATTTGTAATTTCTTCTCAAAATTTGAATTTTATGCAATTATGTCTCTAATTTTCACCTTTTAAGGTTCCAATTTAGTCCACAAATTTTGATTTTTTTTTTCTAATAACACCCAAAACCTAGTTCTTCATGCAATTTATAGGTCTTCAATTGATTTTTTAGGTATAACAATGATTGATTTTTTAAATGTTTGTTTTAGAAATACATTAACAATAATTTGTTATAAAAAAATTAATTTTAACATTATAATATAAAAATGATATAAAAATATTAAAAATTATTTAAAAAAAACCAGAACTTTTGCAATGTAGCCCAAACATTCCAAAAAATAATCGGTTGAACAATTCTATGGAGGTGCATGATAGATTTATTTTTTGTTCACCTACACAAAATAAATAACAAATTCCTCTTCACCATTTCATTTTCAATTTGGTCACCATCACAACTATACTATCGAATTATAAAGTGGCAAAGATTTCCTAGTGTTGGCTTAATGAAGTCGTCATGCCTTCTATTTGTTGTACTTTTAATAAAAATAATTTTGGTAATTAAGTTATGATAAAAGAGAACAAAAAAATAATATAACAAATACAAAATTTTTTATTTGAAGCAACATGGATATAGGATATTTTACATGGCTAAATATAGATTTGTAGACTATATTTCTTAATACATCCAACCATTGCTTTAATTATGCATTCAACCCAGGCTATATATTATTATGCAGAGACAACTAAATTAAAGGGCTAAGCTAGATAGGAAGGAAATGATTCTATTGCCCTTCATACAATCTTGATATTTTTTGACAGAATTAAATGAAATAACTTAACTTTGGCATTTACATGCCAAAGTTACCAAATAATAATACTTAATATGCAATCGATATGTCCATGCTAGTATACACCCTAGCTTTCATTTGAAACATCCAAATTCCACGTTTCATGCTTTCATGAATTCTTCGTTTGTGCTTCGAAAACATGACCAACCCCAGTGCTATGACCTGGTAACGTGGGTTGGAAATGATTTGGGACTCTAGTGACAGAATGTTCAATGTTGGATGGGTTTGGATCAGTCTTATCACTTTGATCTACTGATGACATATGGCCAACGCCGGGGCTATGACCTGGTTTCGTTGGTTTGAATGCGACACCAGCATGTTCGGTACTGGAGCCAGAACCAGGTGCCTTTGGATCAACATCTTCATTTTCGTCTTGGTCTTGATCTGTAAGAATATGGCCAACTCCAGGACTGTGACCTGGTGTTGTGACAGAATGTTCAATGTTGGATGAGTTTGGATCGGTCTTATCACTTTGATCTACCGATAACATATGGCCAACGCCAGGGCTATGACCTGGTTTCTGTTGGAATTCTGTGATCTAAACAGTAAGTGTTCTAAACATCTACTGTTTAGATCAAAATCTGGGAATTGACGAAAGTGATGAACAAGGCATGAATTTGGCAGAATTCTGAAGAATACTCAGAAAAACTGAAACTTTGAATAATTCACCTTGATTTTATTGAATTCGAAATGCCTATATATAGGCTTACAATGCATGAATTGAAAAAACCATAAATCTCTCAATAATCCTAAGAGATTTGGATAGAAACAGATTTTGAAATTCAAAATCTGTTATGAACAATAGTTTTAGCTAAACTCAATCACTACAGCTAATCCATGATAAATCCTACAGCTAATAAGTAATCTTCTTATCCAAAGCTAATCTCACATTCAAATTCTAACACTCCTCCTTGAGATTTGCTTTGGGCAATCCCAATTTCATCTTCAGAAATTCCAGACTTGCAACTGGAATTACCTTGGTCTTCAAGTCATGATGAACTAGACTTTTATCAGCCCTGTTTTGGCCTAAATCATCATCAGGATTTCCTTCACATGTTGCTCCTCCTATCTTCATGTACCATTCTCTAACATAACATTCCTCACCATCAATTTCTTTGCCTTTAAAAGTCTTGACAGTTTCGGCAGCATCCTCAGCTTTTCCAGGATTCATAATTTCAAAACATTTTGATTGTTCCTCAGCAGCCCTCACCATCACAGCACTAGTATTTGCTCCATGTTCAGTAAAATCATCTTTCAAGCCTTCATGTGTTGTGGATTCAGCCGAAATTTGTTCATGAACATTGTTGGATTCCATGCTAAACATATCACCATCTCTGATTTTTCCATCTTTATCACATATTTGCAGCCTTTTGCACAACTGATCACCATCATTAATCATACCACCATTATGCATAACCTTTAATGTATTAAGGCTAGCATGACCATCTCTTTTTTGCCATAACACACTCTCATCAGATTTTGCACTTAAGACATGCCCTTTCACAACATCCATATTCAAATAAAAACTATTATCTTCCATCTTAATTTTTGCTATTGCTGAATCATGTGAATCAGTAATGAAGCAAAAATTTCCTTTAAATGATACTTCATACCCATTTTTCAGCATTTGTGCAACACTCAGGATGTTTTGATCCAATTCAGGAATGTAAAGAACATTTGCAATGACTTTCATACCTTTGGTTGTGTTGACAGTAACACTACCTTTACCCTTGGCCTGCACAATATCACCATTCCCCAACTTGATCTTTGGCTTAATTGATTGATCAATTGACGAAAATATTGACAAATACTTTGTCATATGGCTGGTACATCCACTGTCAAGTAGCCATATATTTTCTTTGGAAGTGTTGACAGTTTGAAGAGCCATGAATAGATGCTCCTCCTCATCCTTGTCTTCCTCGATAACATTTGCATGTTGTAGCTGCGATTTGTTCTTCTTCAGCCTGCAAAATTTCTCATTGTGGCCAAACTTCTTGCAATAATCACAATGACTAAGAGTCCGTTCTTTAAACCAGCACTCACTCTCACCATGATTTGTTCTTTTGCAATAAGAACATGGTGGAAACATTTGATTGTTTGCAGGTACAGTAGACTTATTTTCCGAGAAAAATTTCTTACCATTGTTGAAATCTTTCTTCTGAAAATTTCCAGCCTCTCTTCCTTTCCAGTTTGCTTGAAATGCATTTTCCATAACTTCATCATCCCTCATCTGCACTCTTTGCTCCTGGATGTGCAGTTTGCTTATTAACTCAGCAATGGGAAGGTTTTGCAAATCGCAAGACTCTTCTATTGCTGAGATTTTTGCTTCAAATTTTTCAGGGACGGACATCATAAGCTTTTCTACAATCTTATGATCTTCAAATGTCTCCCCAAGGAGTCTCATCTGGTTTACTACATTCATCAATCTGCCAGAATACACTTTGACAGATTCATGGTCTTTCATCTTCATCAATTTGAACTCTCTCTTGAATGCTAGCAACTTGACAGTTTTGTCTCTGTTGCTGCCTTCAAATTCGACCTGGAGCTTGTCCCAAATCTGTTTTGGTGTTTCCAAGTTCATGATTTTCGTAAAGATGTGGTCTGCAATTCCAGAATGCAGACATGTAATTGCCTTGTCTTTCTTCAATTTATCTTCTTCATGAGCCTTTATCTGCGCCATCGTTGGATTCGCACGTAGTGGAATTGGATCAGCATCCGTCACCACAATGTTCCATAATCCTTGGGATCGCAAGAAAAACTTCATCTTGACAGCCCAGATGTGATAATTTTCTCCAGAAAAAACTGGAATAGCAGCAGCATTGTTGTTGGAGGTTGACATGATTTTTGAAAGTAAGAACTCACTTTGTGTTTACACTCAATTAACCTCTAACTCTCTGTGTTTGTCTCTAAAAAAAAAACCCCACAGTCCCGCAAGAAGATGTGCTCTGATACCACTTGTTGGAATTCTGTGATCTAAACAGTAAGTGTTCTAAACATCTACTGTTTAGATCAAAATCTGGGAATTGACGAAAGTGATGAACAAGGCATGAATTTGGCAGAATTCTGAAGAATACTCAGAAAAACTGAAACTTTGAATAATTCACCTTGATTTTATTGAATTCGAAATGCCTATATATAGGCTTACAATGCATGAATTGAAAAAACCATAAATCTCTCAATAATCCTAAGAGATTTGGATAGAAACAGATTTTGAAATTCAAAATCTGTTATGAACAATAGTTTTAGCTAAACTCAATCACTACAGCTAATCCATGATAAATCCTACAGCTAATAAGTAATCTTCTTATCCAAAGCTAATCTCACATTCAAATTCTAACAGTTTCGTGGGTTTGAATGCTACACCAGCACGTCCAGTACTGGAGCCAGAACCAGGTGCCTTTGGATCAACATCTTCATTGTGTAAGAATATTTCCCGTAGAGTGGCCGATGTATTAACGGTCCGATCATTAAAGTTCAAGTTCTTTGTAAAGTCTACGGATTCTAATACATTAAAGCGAAATCGTGATGGATCGGTCTCAATAAACGAGTATTAGAATGGGTACGTTGAGACCCTCTCCTCTAACCATAATATAACATATATTCTCATAAGGTTGTATACATACATATATTGATGGTTTTAAATATATGTATGTGTATAAAATAAAGTTATAGAATTAAAGTAATGTCTTGAATGACATTTAATTAAAAGGCACAAACCCTACCTCCTATTGAGAGACACCCATTCGGTGGGTATAAATAGGAGGGGTGGTTATTCATTTTGTGGGTGCTGGAAAAGAAAAGAACAAAAAAAAAGGAAAGGAAGAGAATATTGAGAGAAAACCGAAAAGAAAATCCTCTCCATCAAGGGATTGCAGAAAAGAAGAAGGTTTAGAGGAGAAGATCAACAAAGTGATTGCTAAAGGATTCTATGCAACAATTCAAGTGCAAAATGGAGAACGGTATGTTCTTAACTTTCATTGTTATATATTTGAAAGTTTTCATCATCAATTGAAATGCATTGTGGGATTAAATGGTCTATTGATTGTATTGGGATAGATTTCGGAAATAGAAATCATAATGTATAATTTATATGTGGTATCAGAGCCTAATAGAACCCATTAATCTCCCATTAAAGGATTGGTGATGAAATACGTTTCTTCTACTGTTTATCTTATCAAACATTGATAAATTGAAATGTATGAAAACAATTATATCAATGTGTAGAGGCTGAGATTATCTTTCCAACGGTATATTATATGTTAAAATCCATTAAGTAGATCAAAAGTTATGATTTTTTTAAAAATTTCTGGTTTTAATGGTGATGACGATGAACTGTAACCGTCAGTCCAACCGGTCGACCGGTTCAGACCAACCGGTCGACCGGTTCAGTTGGAGAAAGTAAACCGGTCGACCGGTTCAGACCAACCGGTCGACCGGTTCAGTTGGGGAAAGTGAACCGGTCGACCGGTTCACTTGGTAAAAAGTGAACCGGTCGACCGGTTCAAACCAAGTGGTCGACCGGTTCATGTTGGTAAATGTGAACCGTCGACCGGTTCAATTTCTTATGCAATTTGTGGCTCAACCGGTCGACCGGTTCACTTGGTAACCCAAGCGGTCGACCGGTTCATGTAGAAGCCCAAGGGTTAAAAGTTTCCGCTGCAAACCGTAAAGTAATTAAGCTAATGTGTTACGAAATATTAATACATAAAAGCTTATTTAAAGGAGTTCATATTACGTATAACTTGTTAATCACCACAGTGATCTAGTTATATTTAATGTGACGGTAAAGTAAAGATTCATAATTGATCATGATTAAATGATGCTTAAATGACATGAAAGGTTTTGATTGATCAATTAATTACTTAATATATCCTAGGAGATCACCCACAGGTGGATCATTGGGTGTACTAAGTAACGCCTAAAGTATTAATCATTTATACTACGGTCGATAATGTGTATACCCACAGGTAGCATTGTTATCGGTGGTATGTATGACTTGATTAATTATTAAAGAAAATCTAAACAAGCATCATGCAAAGTGTATGTATTTATGTATTGCCCACAGGTTGCTTAAATACATACAAGTAAAGTGTTTAGATTTTATTGGTTGATGAATCTATTAAAGTTTCAAAGCACTAACGGTAAGCACGTTGAAAATTTTGCAGCTTCATCAAGTTTGTTTGCTTCTGCAAATTCTGTGGTCAAGTTTAATGGACTCAACTATGAGGAATGGTCTGAACAGATAAGGTTTTCTTTGGGTGTAATGTCCCTAGACCAAGCCATACTCACTGATGAGGAGCCAGCAGCCATTACGGATGAGAGCTCAGAATTGGAAAAGTCTCGTTATGAGACGTGGGAGCGCTCTAACCGGCTGTGCCTGAACTTACTGAGGATGTCGATGGCAGAAAGTATAAAGCCATCTATGCCTAAAACACAGAAAGCAAGGGAATTCATTCTGAAAATAAAAGAACAATCCCAATCGGATGTGGCTGACAAATCGATTGTAGGCAGTCTAATGAGCGAGCTGACTACGAAGAGGTTCGATTGGTCTCAGACAATCCATGAACATGTCACGCACATGTCTAATCTGGCATCACGGTTGACGTCCATGGGGATGGAGGTGCATGAATCTTTCTTGGTTCAGTTCATCATTAACTCTCTGCCTCAAGAGTATGGCCAGTTCCAGGTGAATTACAACACCATCAAGGATAAATGGAACATTCAGGAATTGAAGGCCATGCTCATACAGGAGGAGGCGAGGTTAAAGAAGCAGAAAAACCAAGTTGCACTCATCGCTGGACTAAACAAAGCCGGTAGCAGCTTTAAGAAACTAAGTATAAAGGATAAAAGGAAGGATAAGGGTATCTTCAAAGGACCTGAAAGTAATATCCGTAAAGTGGTCAAGTGTTTCTTCTGCAAGAAGGAGGGACACATGAAGAAAGACTGTCCTAGAAGGAAGGCATGGTTCGACAAGAAAGGTACACAACATTTATTTGTTTGTTCCGAATTAAATCTTGTAGAAGTGCCTAGAAATACTTGGTGGCTTGATTCTGGTGCATCTACTCATGTATCTCATATTAAACAGGGATTCAGTACGATCCAGCCTTTAAAAGGAACTGAAAGTTATTTGTTCATGGGAAACAGGATGAAGGCGCGGATAGTAGGCATTGGGACGTACAGATTGATCTTTGACACTGGTTGTTATATAGATCTTGAAAATTGTCTCTTTGTACCTGAATGTGCTAGAAATCTTGTTTCAGTAAGTAGGTTGGATGATTTAGGATTTAATTTTAAGATTGGACATGGTGTATTTTCTTTGTACCGAAAAGACTACTTTTATGGTAATGGTACTTTGGTTGATTCACTGTACAGGTTTAATCTTGATAAATGTTTTTCTGAATCTTTGTTTAATGTTGAGAATCAAGGAATTAAACGTAGTGCATCAAATGAAAAATCAGCACTCTTGTGGCATAAAAGATTAGGTCACATATCTAAAGAAAGGATGACGAGGTTAATAAAGAAAGAATTATTACCTCCATTAGATTTTAGTGACTTAGATGTGTGTATAGAATGCATTAAAGGAAAGCAAACCAAACACATCACAAAGAAACCCGCCACAAGAAGTAGTCAACTTTTAGAGTTGATACACACGGATATTTGTGGCCCATTCGATGCTCCGTCATGGAGTGGTGAAAAATACTTTATCACTTTTATTGACGATTACTCACGTTATGGATACACTTATTTATTGCATGATAAAGCTGAGTCAGTGAATGTACTGAAATTATTCATTGATGAAGTGGAAAGGCAATTAGAAAAGAAAGTGAAAGTAGTGAGATCGGATAGAGGTGGTGAGTTTTACGGTAGATTCACCGAAAGTGGACAATGTCCAGGTCCATTTGCAAAACTTCTAGAAAGTAAAGGCATTTGTGCGCAATATACAATGCCGGGAACACCTCAGCAGAATGGTGTAGCTGAAAGGCGTAACCGTACATTAATGGAAATGGTTAGGAGTATGTTAAGTAATTGCAAACTTCCCATGTCGTTGTGGTTATACGCATTAAAGACTGCAACGTATATATTAAACCGGGTTCCTAGTAAAGCAGTTCCAATGACACCATTTGAACTATTTAAGGGAAGGAAACCCAGTTTAAGACATTTACGTGTTTGGGGATGTCCAGCAGAAGTAAAGCCGTATAACCCACATGAAAAGAAATTAGACTCAAGGACGGTCAGTGGATATTTTATTGGCTATCCGGAAAAGTCTAAGGGATTTGTCTTTTACTGTCCTAGTCATAGTACGAGAATTGTCGAGACGGGTAATGCTAGGTTCATTGAAAATGGTGAAACTAGTGGGAGTTCAGAATCTAGGGGAGTGAACATAAAAGAAATTCGGGTAGAAGATTCTTCACCCGTAGTTCCGACCCAAGTTGTTGTTCCTGTTGTTGGTGTACAACCAAATACCGAAATAGAACAACAGAATGAAGAACATACGGTCCCACTAAACCAGGAAATCGAAAATGCACCTATCGCAATTCAAGAACAGCACATCGTGCCACAAGTACCATTGAGGCGATCTATAAGGGAAAGAAGATCCGCCATTACAGATGACTATGTGGTTTACGATGTTGAAATTGAATGCGACCTTAGTCTTGATGAAGAACCGAAAACATTCAGAAAAGCCATGGAAAGCGAAAATTCTGAAAAGTGGTCAAATGCTGCAGAAGAAGAAATTTCTTCTTTAAATATCAACAAAGTGTGGGACCTAGTAGAGTTGCCTGATGGTTTCAAAACTGTTGGGTGTAAATGGATATTTACGACCAAACGGGATTCTAAAGGTAACTTAGAAAGGTACAAGGCTCGCCTTGTTGCTAAAGGTTTCACTCAAAAGGATGGCATTGACTATACGGAAACCTTCTCTCCAGTTTCAAAGAAGGATTCCTTAAGAATTGTTTTGGCATTGGTGGCTCATTATGACTTAGAGCTTCACCAAATGGATGTTAAAACCGCCTTTCTGAATGGAGAGCTTGAGGAAGAAATTTATATGGACCAACCTGAAGGTTTTGTGGCCACAGGAACGGAAAATCTTGTGTGTAGGCTGAGGAAGTCAATATATGGGCTGAAACAAGCTTCCAGACAATGGTATATAAAATTTAATGATACCATATTGTCGTATGGTTTTGTAGAGATCATCGTTGATCGATGTATCTACATGAAGGTTAGTGGGAGCAAGTTTGCCATTCTGGTATTATATGTTGACGACATATTAATAGCTGCGAATGACATGGGAATGTTAAGTGACATAAAGAAATATCTCTCTAGTAACTTTGAAATGAAGGATATGGGTGAGGCGTCTTATGTGATAGGGATAGAAATAATCCGTGATAGATCACAAGGACTGTTAAGTTTGTCTCAGAAAGGATACATAGATAAAGTCCTAAAGAGATATGGGATGGATAAATGTTCCATTGGAAAGGCTCCAATTCAGAAAGGGGATCAATTCAGCAAAATGCAATGCCCGAAAAATGAATTGGAACGTAAAGAAATGGAAAGAATTCCGTATGCTTCAGTGGTTGGGAGTTTGAACTATGTTCAAACATGTACTCAGCCAGATATCAGTTTTGCTGTTGGTATGTTGGGCCGGTATCAAAGTAATCCCGGAATGGATCACTGGAAAGCTGCAAAGAAAGTTCTCAGGTACTTGCAAGGCACCAAAGAGTACATGCTTACATACAGGAGATCCGACAAATTAGAAATCGTCGGATACTCAGATTCAGACTATGCCGGCTGCGTCGACACTAGGAAGTCGACGTTTGGCTATCTGTTCCTATTAGCTGGGGGAGCAGTCTCATGGAAGTGTGGAAAGCAGTCTGTCATTGCTACTTCCACCATGGAGGCCGAATTCGTGGCATGCTTTGAAGCCACGGTTCAAGCATTGTGGCTGCGAAACCTTATCTCAGGGCTTGGAATCGTTGACAGTATAGCCAAGCCGCTGAGAATTTACTGTGATAATTCCGCAGCAGTCTTCTTCTCAAAGAATGACAAGTATTCGAAAGGTGCTAAGCACATGGAAATTAAATACTTGTCCGTAAAAGAAGAAGTGCAGAAACGCAGAGTGACTTTTGAGCATATAAGAACAAACATGATGTTGGCAGATCCTTTGACGAAAGGATTACCGCCCGGTATATTTATTGGCCATGTAGAGAAAATGGGCATAATAGATAAGACCTTGCTACAATAGTTTGTGCTCATGTAAAATTGTTACTCAAAGATGATGTCATTAAAGTTTGTGTTTTTCTGTAATTAAAGAATGTTATCATAATAGTTATGCATGTAAAGTTTTAGATAACATATAAAGTTGAGAATAATGGTTTCCCTCAACATAAAGGTTTTTGAGAATTATAGTGAAATCTCAATAGAAAAGAAGTAGTAAAGTTGGAGTTGGTGTGTGGTACTTGGAAGGGACCCCATCGCAGTAAATGATGGGCAACCGCCATGACTCGACTAACTCTGGTTTTATGGTACTTACAATATATTGAATTTGATGTAAAGATGCGTATGAAAGGGAATTGGACTATAAAGTTAACACAACGGCCAAGTGGGAGAATGTAAGAATATTTCCCGTAGAGTGGCCGATGTATTAACGGTCCGATCATTAAAGTTCAAGTTCTTTGTAAAGTCTACGGATTCTAATACATTAAAGCGAAATCGTGATGGATCGGTCTCAATAAACGAGTATTAGAATGGGTACGTTGAGACCCTCTCCTCTAACCATAATATAACATATATTCTCATAAGGTTGTATACATACATATATTGATGGTTTTAAATATATGTATGTGTATAAAATAAAGTTATAGAATTAAAGTAATGTCTTGAATGACATTTAATTAAAAGGCACAAACCCTACCTCCTATTGAGAGACACCCATTCGGTGGGTATAAATAGGAGGGGTGGTTATTCATTTTGTGGGTGCTGGAAAAGAAAAGAACAAAAAAAAAGGAAAGGAAGAGAATATTGAGAGAAAACCGAAAAGAAAATCCTCTCCATCAAGGGATTGCAGAAAAGAAGAAGGTTTAGAGGAGAAGATCAACAAAGTGATTGCTAAAGGATTCTATGCAACAATTCAAGTGCAAAATGGAGAACGGTATGTTCTTAACTTTCATTGTTATATATTTGAAAGTTTTCATCATCAATTGAAATGCATTGTGGGATTAAATGGTCTATTGATTGTATTGGGATAGATTTCGGAAATAGAAATCATAATGTATAATTTATATGTGGTATCAGAGCCTAATAGAACCCATTAATCTCCCATTAAAGGATTGGTGATGAAATACGTTTCTTCTACTGTTTATCTTATCAAACATTGATAAATTGAAATGTATGAAAACAATTATATCAATGTGTAGAGGCTGAGATTATCTTTCCAACGGTATATTATATGTTAAAATCCATTAAGTAGATCAAAAGTTATGATTTTTTTAAAAATTTCTGGTTTTAATGGTGATGACGATGAACTGTAACCGTCAGTCCAACCGGTCGACCGGTTCAGACCAACCGGTCGACCGGTTCAGTTGGAGAAAGTAAACCGGTCGACCGGTTCAGACCAACCGGTCGACCGGTTCAGTTGGGGAAAGTGAACCGGTCGACCGGTTCACTTGGTAAAAAGTGAACCGGTCGACCGGTTCAAACCAAGTGGTCGACCGGTTCATGTTGGTAAATGTGAACCGTCGACCGGTTCAATTTCTTATGCAATTTGTGGCTCAACCGGTCGACCGGTTCACTTGGTAACCCAAGCGGTCGACCGGTTCATGTAGAAGCCCAAGGGTTAAAAGTTTCCGCTGCAAACCGTAAAGTAATTAAGCTAATGTGTTACGAAATATTAATACATAAAAGCTTATTTAAAGGAGTTCATATTACGTATAACTTGTTAATCACCACAGTGATCTAGTTATATTTAATGTGACGGTAAAGTAAAGATTCATAATTGATCATGATTAAATGATGCTTAAATGACATGAAAGGTTTTGATTGATCAATTAATTACTTAATATATCCTAGGAGATCACCCACAGGTGGATCATTGGGTGTACTAAGTAACGCCTAAAGTATTAATCATTTATACTACGGTCGATAATGTGTATACCCACAGGTAGCATTGTTATCGGTGGTATGTATGACTTGATTAATTATTAAAGAAAATCTAAACAAGCATCATGCAAAGTGTATGTATTTATGTATTGCCCACAGGTTGCTTAAATACATACAAGTAAAGTGTTTAGATTTTATTGGTTGATGAATCTATTAAAGTTTCAAAGCACTAACGGTAAGCACGTTGAAAATTTTGCAGCTTCATCAAGTTTGTTTGCTTCTGCAAATTCTGTGGTCAAGTTTAATGGACTCAACTATGAGGAATGGTCTGAACAGATAAGGTTTTCTTTGGGTGTAATGTCCCTAGACCAAGCCATACTCACTGATGAGGAGCCAGCAGCCATTACGGATGAGAGCTCAGAATTGGAAAAGTCTCGTTATGAGACGTGGGAGCGCTCTAACCGGCTGTGCCTGAACTTACTGAGGATGTCGATGGCAGAAAGTATAAAGCCATCTATGCCTAAAACACAGAAAGCAAGGGAATTCATTCTGAAAATAAAAGAACAATCCCAATCGGATGTGGCTGACAAATCGATTGTAGGCAGTCTAATGAGCGAGCTGACTACGAAGAGGTTCGATTGGTCTCAGACAATCCATGAACATGTCACGCACATGTCTAATCTGGCATCACGGTTGACGTCCATGGGGATGGAGGTGCATGAATCTTTCTTGGTTCAGTTCATCATTAACTCTCTGCCTCAAGAGTATGGCCAGTTCCAAGTGAATTACAACACCATCAAGGATAAATGGAACATTCAGGAATTGAAGGCCATGCTCATACAGGAGGAGGCGAGGTTAAAGAAGCAGAAAAACCAAGTTGCACTCATCGCTGGACTAAACAAAGCCGGTAGCAGCTTTAAGAAACTAAGTATAAAGGATAAAAGGAAGGATAAGGGTATCTTCAAAGGACCTGAAAGTAATATCCGTAAAGTGGTCAAGTGTTTCTTCTGCAAGAAGGAGGGACACATGAAGAAAGACTGTCCTAGAAGGAAGGCATGGTTCGACAAGAAAGGTACACAACATTTATTTGTTTGTTCCGAATTAAATCTTGTAGAAGTGCCTAGAAATACTTGGTGGCTTGATTCTGGTGCATCTACTCATGTATCTCATATTAAACAGGGATTCAGTACGATCCAGCCTTTAAAAGGAACTGAAAGTTATTTGTTCATGGGAAACAGGATGAAGGCGCGGATAGTAGGCATTGGGACGTACAGATTGATCTTTGACACTGGTTGTTATATAGATCTTGAAAATTGTCTCTTTGTACCTGAATGTGCTAGAAATCTTGTTTCAGTAAGTAGGTTGGATGATTTAGGATTTAATTTTAAGATTGGACATGGTGTATTTTCTTTGTACCGAAAAGACTACTTTTATGGTAATGGTACTTTGGTTGATTCACTGTACAGGTTTAATCTTGATAAATGTTTTTCTGAATCTTTGTTTAATGTTGAGAATCAAGGAATTAAACGTAGTGCATCAAATGAAAAATCAGCACTCTTGTGGCATAAAAGATTAGGTCACATATCTAAAGAAAGGATGACGAGGTTAATAAAGAAAGAATTATTACCTCCATTAGATTTTAGTGACTTAGATGTGTGTATAGAATGCATTAAAGGAAAGCAAACCAAACACATCACAAAGAAACCCGCCACAAGAAGTAGTCAACTTTTAGAGTTGATACACACGGATATTTGTGGCCCATTCGATGCTCCGTCATGGAGTGGTGAAAAATACTTTATCACTTTTATTGACGATTACTCACGTTATGGATACACTTATTTATTGCATGATAAAGCTGAGTCAGTGAATGTACTGAAATTATTCATTGATGAAGTGGAAAGGCAATTAGAAAAGAAAGTGAAAGTAGTGAGATCGGATAGAGGTGGTGAGTTTTACGGTAGATTCACCGAAAGTGGACAATGTCCAGGTCCATTTGCAAAACTTCTAGAAAGTAAAGGCATTTGTGCGCAATATACAATGCCGGGAACACCTCAGCAGAATGGTGTAGCTGAAAGGCGTAACCGTACATTAATGGAAATGGTTAGGAGTATGTTAAGTAATTGCAAACTTCCCATGTCGTTGTGGTTATACGCATTAAAGACTGCAACGTATATATTAAACCGGGTTCCTAGTAAAGCAGTTCCAATGACACCATTTGAACTATTTAAGGGAAGGAAACCCAGTTTAAGACATTTACGTGTTTGGGGATGTCCAGCAGAAGTAAAGCCGTATAACCCACATGAAAAGAAATTAGACTCAAGGACGGTCAGTGGATATTTTATTGGCTATCCGGAAAAGTCTAAGGGATTTGTCTTTTACTGTCCTAGTCATAGTACGAGAATTGTCGAGACGGGTAATGCTAGGTTCATTGAAAATGGTGAAACTAGTGGGAGTTCAGAATCTAGGGGAGTGAACATAAAAGAAATTCGGGTAGAAGATTCTTCACCCGTAGTTCCGACCCAAGTTGTTGTTCCTGTTGTTGGTGTACAACCAAATACCGAAATAGAACAACAGAATGAAGAACATACGGTCCCACTAAACCAGGAAATCGAAAATGCACCTATCGCAATTCAAGAACAGCACATCGTGCCACAAGTACCATTGAGGCGATCTATAAGGGAAAGAAGATCCGCCATTACAGATGACTATGTGGTTTACGATGTTGAAATTGAATGCGACCTTAGTCTTGATGAAGAACCGAAAACATTCAGAAAAGCCATGGAAAGCGAAAATTCTGAAAAGTGGTCAAATGCTGCAGAAGAAGAAATTTCTTCTTTAAATATCAACAAAGTGTGGGACCTAGTAGAGTTGCCTGATGGTTTCAAAACTGTTGGGTGTAAATGGATATTTACGACCAAACGGGATTCTAAAGGTAACTTAGAAAGGTACAAGGCTCGCCTTGTTGCTAAAGGTTTCACTCAAAAGGATGGCATTGACTATACGGAAACCTTCTCTCCAGTTTCAAAGAAGGATTCCTTAAGAATTGTTTTGGCATTGGTGGCTCATTATGACTTAGAGCTTCACCAAATGGATGTTAAAACCGCCTTTCTGAATGGAGAGCTTGAGGAAGAAATTTATATGGACCAACCTGAAGGTTTTGTGGCCACAGGAACGGAAAATCTTGTGTGTAGGCTGAGGAAGTCAATATATGGGCTGAAACAAGCTTCCAGACAATGGTATATAAAATTTAATGATACCATATTGTCGTATGGTTTTGTAGAGATCATCGTTGATCGATGTATCTACATGAAGGTTAGTGGGAGCAAGTTTGCCATTCTGGTATTATATGTTGACGACATATTAATAGCTGCGAATGACATGGGAATGTTAAGTGACATAAAGAAATATCTCTCTAGTAACTTTGAAATGAAGGATATGGGTGAGGCGTCTTATGTGATAGGGATAGAAATAATCCGTGATAGATCACAAGGACTGTTAAGTTTGTCTCAGAAAGGATACATAGATAAAGTCCTAAAGAGATATGGGATGGATAAATGTTCCATTGGAAAGGCTCCAATTCAGAAAGGGGATCAATTCAGCAAAATGCAATGCCCGAAAAATGAATTGGAACGTAAAGAAATGGAAAGAATTCCGTATGCTTCAGTGGTTGGGAGTTTGAACTATGTTCAAACATGTACTCAGCCAGATATCAGTTTTGCTGTTGGTATGTTGGGCCGGTATCAAAGTAATCCCGGAATGGATCACTGGAAAGCTGCAAAGAAAGTTCTCAGGTACTTGCAAGGCACCAAAGAGTACATGCTTACATACAGGAGATCCGACAAATTAGAAATCGTCGGATACTCAGATTCAGACTATGCCGGCTGCGTCGACACTAGGAAGTCGACGTTTGGCTATCTGTTCCTATTAGCTGGGGGAGCAGTCTCATGGAAGTGTGGAAAGCAGTCTGTCATTGCTACTTCCACCATGGAGGCCGAATTCGTGGCATGCTTTGAAGCCACGGTTCAAGCATTGTGGCTGCGAAACCTTATCTCAGGGCTTGGAATCGTTGACAGTATAGCCAAGCCGCTGAGAATTTACTGTGATAATTCCGCAGCAGTCTTCTTCTCAAAGAATGACAAGTATTCGAAAGGTGCTAAGCACATGGAAATTAAATACTTGTCCGTAAAAGAAGAAGTGCAGAAACGCAGAGTGACTTTTGAGCATATAAGAACAAACATGATGTTGGCAGATCCTTTGACGAAAGGATTACCGCCCGGTATATTTATTGGCCATGTAGAGAAAATGGGCATAATAGATAAGACCTTGCTACAATAGTTTGTGCTCATGTAAAATTGTTACTCAAAGATGATGTCATTAAAGTTTGTGTTTTTCTGTAATTAAAGAATGTTATCATAATAGTTATGCATGTAAAGTTTTAGATAACATATAAAGTTGAGAATAATGGTTTCCCTCAACATAAAGGTTTTTGAGAATTATAGTGAAATCTCAATAGAAAAGAAGTAGTAAAGTTGGAGTTGGTGTGTGGTACTTGGAAGGGACCCCATCGCAGTAAATGATGGGCAACCGCCATGACTCGACTAACTCTGGTTTTATGGTACTTACAATATATTGAATTTGATGTAAAGATGCGTATGAAAGGGAATTGGACTATAAAGTTAACACAACGGCCAAGTGGGAGAATGTAAGAATATTTCCCGTAGAGTGGCCGATGTATTAACGGTCCGATCATTAAAGTTCAAGTTCTTTGTAAAGTCTACGGATTCTAATACATTAAAGCGAAATCGTGATGGATCGGTCTCAATAAACGAGTATTAGAATGGGTACGTTGAGACCCTCTCCTCTAACCATAATATAACATATATTCTCATAAGGTTGTATACATACATATATTGATGGTTTTAAATATATGTATGTGTATAAAATAAAGTTATAGAATTAAAGTAATGTCTTGAATGACATTTAATTAAAAGGCACAAACCCTACCTCCTATTGAGAGACACCCATTCGGTGGGTATAAATAGGAGGGGTGGTTATTCATTTTGTGGGTGCTGGAAAAGAAAAGAACAAAAAAAAGGAAAGGAAGAGAATATTGAGAGAAAACCGAAAAGAAAATCCTCTCCATCAAGGGATTGCAGAAAAGAAGAAGGTTTAGAGGAGAAGATCAACAAAGTGATTGCTAAAGGATTCTATGCAACAATTCAAGTGCAAAATGGAGAACGGTATGTTCTTAACTTTCATTGTTATATATTTGAAAGTTTTCATCATCAATTGAAATGCATTGTGGGATTAAATGGTCTATTGATTGTATTGGGATAGATTTCGGAAATAGAAATCATAATGTATAATTTATACATTGTCGTCTTGGTCTTGATCTGCAAGAATATGGCCAACTCTAGGACTGTGACCTAGGGTTGTGACAGAATGTTCAATGTTGGATGGGTTTGGATCAGTCTTATCACTTTGATCTACCGATGACATATGCCCAACGCCAGGGCTGTGACCTGGTTTTGTGGGTTTGAATGCTGCACCAGCACGTCCAGTACTGGAGCCAGAACCAGGTGCCTTTGGATCAACATCTTCATTGTCGTCTTGGTCTTCATTTGCATGAATAGGGCTAACCCTAGGACTGTGACCTGGTGTTGTGACAGAATGTTCAAAGTTAGATGCCTTTGGATCGGTCTTATCACTTTGATCCACCAATGACATATGGCCTACGCCAGGGCTGTGACCTGGTTTTGTGGGTTTGAATGCTGCACCAGCACGTCCAGTACTGGAGCCAGAACCAGGTGCCTTTGGATCAACATCTTCATTGTCGTCTTGGTCTTCATTTGCATGAATAGGGCTAACCCTAGGACTGTGACCTGGTGTTGTGACAGAATGTTCAATGTTGGATGGGTTTGGATCGGTCTTATCACTTTGATCTATAGATGACATATGGCCAACGCCAGGGCTGTGACCTGGTTTCGTGGGTTTGAATGCTGCACCAGCACGTCCAGTACTTGAGCCAGAACCAGGTGCCTTTGGATCAACATCTTCACTGTCGTCTTGGTCTTGATCTGCAAGAACATGGCCACCTCCAGGACTGTGACCTGGTGTTGTGACAGAATGTTCAATGGATGGGTTTGAATTGGTCTTATCACTTTGATCTACAAATGACATATGGCCAATGCCAGGGATATGACCTGGTGTTGTGGGTTTGAATGCTGCACCATCACGTCCGATACTGGATCCAGAACCAGGTTCCTTTGCATCATCTTCACTGTCATCTTGATCTTGACCTGCAAGAATATGGCCAAACCCAGGACTGTGACCTGGTGTTGTGATAGAATGTTTATAGTTGGATGGGTTTGGATCGATCTTATCACTTTGATCTACTGATGACATATGGCCAACGCCTGGGCTGTGACCTGGTTTTGTGGGTTTGAATGCTGCACCAGCATGTGCAGTACCGGAGCCAGAACTAGGTGCCTTTGGATCAACATCTTCATTGTTGTCTTGGTCTTCATCTGCATGAATATGGCCAACCCTAGGACTGTGACCTGGTGTTGTGGGTTCGAAATCATCTTTGAAAGCATTGACAGAATGCCCAATATTGTTGGAGTTAGCTCCCAGTGTCTCTGGATGCCTAACACTAGGAGAATAGCTGGAGCGAGGGACCATAGGTTGCGACTCTTTTCTGTCAGCCTTGGAATGGTGAACACTAGGAATGTGAACTGGGGGTGAAGTTAGAGAAACTTTTTGATTATCTGCACTGCTGTGGTGCAAGTTGGTATTCATACTCTTGCTGGCCAATTCTTTTATCGGCTCTTTTTCATAGGTAAGAAGTTGCTGCTTATTCGTTGGCTTAATTGGCCTTCCTTCAATAAACAGGATTTGGAAGGAAGTAACAAATGCAAGAACAAGGAAAGCACATTTAAATGTTTCGGCCATAATTGACCAGAGAAGAAAATATGGTGTAGGTTTATTGGACGATGGTATGGAAGATGATTAAGGTGCAAGCCACCACATTGAGAACAAGTCTTGGTTTGAAGGTGGTATTTATAGCCATAATAAGTCAGACCCTTTGGCAATCCTCACCTCAAAACCCTGTTTGTGGACCTCAGAAAATGAAAATAAATTTGGACGGTTTGAATGCTAAATGGTCCTCACAAGTTTGACTATCTTACAGAATTTCCCCATACTTTGCATGTCGCATGCACTTTCACTACTGCTAATAATTATGTAGGCCATTTTGCTTTTCACGACACTTTGATGTATATATAGTAATTACTTAAGCAAGTAAAATTAGACTTGGCAGAGTTTCAATAAATGCAGGATTAGACATTGATATATTTCGAAATATGTTGCTCTCTTACATGTATTGACGAAACCAATAATAGTGCGATTCATTGCAACGATCATTCCAACTGTTTGAAATTAGTTTCGTCTATAGATTGACGAATTTATGCAGTAAGACTATCTCGTATAGTTTAAAGTCAAGACTTAAACACTACTTTTTTTTGTGTTGCGAACAAACTACAAATCCATTGGCTAGATAAATGTTAAACCACAAAATGGTAAATCGAAGCTATACTGCTTGGAAATTTCTCTGTCAAATCACTTGCATAACACATGATGCAGAAGCTTCTAGCTTGAAACTTGATCCTCAACCTTTCATTGTGCTGAGATGGTTTATTGTTTGAATACATTTCTATGGGCGGCAATGTATTTAAAATCAATACTTTTGACAATAATGACTGAAAATATGTCGATAGCAAAGTTCAGTCCCCCACCACCAAGATACTCCAAAATGACAGGGATTCTCTCTTTACTCTCCACTTATTGATGTTGATGGTTTATATGCAAAGCTTACAGCAGCTTTTACTCGACAGGTTCTAGTGAAACGCTTCTGTCCTTAGTTTGCTAATTTATACTTCATTATTTATGGTATATGTTATCTTTCAAATGGGGTTTTGAATGATTACAGGCTGCTGAAAGTTAGTGATTCCTTTTGAGTGGTGACCATAAAAAGAAAATCTTCTCCTTGATCATTCTTCTTCTTCTTATTGACTCTCAAACATTTCTAACATATATAGTGCATTTGAAAGATTTCTAATTGGCTGATCATATAATAGACCACAGAATAGAATGCTAACTGCCATCAGGAAGAACAATTTAATTTATATTTGTCCTTGCTAGGTGATCATTCGAATTACATAACCTTAGTTCATGTCAAACTCCGCATAACAATTAAAATTTTCATATCATCGAAGTAATAAGGTTGAAATTTCATAACAGTTTTGAAAAGAGTACCCTCCTAATTCTCAGTGGATCGATGTACCGCATGTTGATTCACACTGTTACACTAAAATGAAAAGTGATATGCGCTGTATAGTCAAATATAGGAATGCTAGTTTTAGATTTCGTCCTCCTTAAGGGTTATTTGCTTTTCTTTCTAGCCTGTACATTCTTGCAATGGAGTATCTGACAAATTTTATATGCAACAGTAAAATTCCATATGAGCGCAAAATGTAAACTTTGAGAAAACGATGCATATCTAACTAAGTCGGGACAGCAACAACTACCACTGATGGAAAGGGAGAACGATTTGCTAATGGATGGTTTATATGTCAGCCGAAATTTGACGGAAGATCTTTGCCATGTCTATTGGTCCACGAGTAATATTGGCATGACTTTTGCCTTTTGAGAAGTTTAATACAGTCATTTTGTTGACCATTGTATCTCTAGTGCTTTAGATTATAGTATTTAAAGGTTTGGTTCTTCTCACGAGTCGGTGACAGCTTTTTTCTTTCTAGCACTCCATTACTTATGTTCTTATAGTGTTTGATGGTCCAAATACATAGTAGTACATAGAAATGTTCGAGTGGAAATGAAACACAATATCGAATATATATCTTTATTGGCATGCGTAATTAGTTGGTTTAATTCATCATCATTTTTTGGCATATGCAGTATGAAACACGAGAATGTGCTCTATGGTTACTTGGAATGCGTGAATCAGGTTTTTTTCTTACTTGTTTTCTGTGAGAAATCATGCTTAAAAATACAAGAATAGCTCTCCAAACCAGCACATATTTAAAAGTAATTCGAAAATGCTCATGATCGTGCTCGATGTTTTACATATATTTTAAATAAGGGTGGACGCAGGCTATGGAGTGTGGGAAAAATCTGTGTAGAAATTAATTTTTTTAAAGAGTTTATTTCGTAAAATAGAAATTTCCTCAAGATTTTAGTGTAAGAGTCATTTTTTCTTCTTCTCAAAACTAGTGTAAGCTTTTCCCTGAAAATCCTTTCTCTTTCAAGGTTTCTCATTTATTTAATATCCCCCCGAGTTTAATAAACTGTTCCCGAGAAAGTATTGTTAATCTTCTTTTCTTCGTCGACTCTAAAGCGAGTAAACACAGAAATCAACGTCCGAAAATAGTTGAATATTGTGTGAAATGACGAGCTTAGGAGGTCCTATTTGACTTCTCTGATAATAGGATATTCTGCTGTACTCCGACTACTACTAAAAAAAGATGAATTTTAAGAGCTAATAAATGAATCTTCATAATAAGGGAAGAGATTGTTCATCTGAAGTGGAAGCTATTCTTAGTCTTGATCTTTAAGGATCTCTTGACTGTGCTTAGTTGACTTCTTTAATTCTACTCTAAGAGCGACGTCTAAGAACTACCTACAAACATCTTGCCCTCCTGCTTTGGCTTTGAATTCTAATCACAGTCCTATTCAAACACTAGTAGTATATCACTAGAGAAAGACTTTACTATATTGCTGGCATAATTGTTAACATAACTGTGGCAATTCAGTTTTCATAAGTTAAGGGAGATGTAGAGTTTTGGAATATATTCTGGAGGCTGTAGTGTGTTGTGTGCAGCACTCCCTTTATGTAATATATATATATATATAGATGTAGGGCTGCACATGATACTAACCATGTGGTAAACTACACATGATCATAAATCTATATAAGGTAAATACAAGATAAATATATATATATATATATATATAATAACATTCCATAATAAAGCCAAAGTCAGCATGTTAAGCATTGTAGGTGGAATTTGCTTTCTAAAATCGGCTTGATTGCTCTACCTATTTGTCCATTTTACTTATGCCAGAGAGGTGGTAAAAATGCTATCCACACTACAAACAGAGTTTATGTGGGTTGTTGCTACATCAGATTTGAGGAGATTTTGCCAGGTGTCGTGGTCTCAAGTAGTAGAAGAAACAAAGAGGAGTTCTGGGGGGGGATATTTGGATGGAAAAGGTAGAGCACTTATTTTTAAATTATGAAGACTGGAAGGAGATTGTTACATCATATTACTTTGGAAAATGATCTTTCAAATTATTTCAAAACGACCCAATCTGTGTTATAGCTTTAGAACCGGAAGCGACATTTTATGATGTGCTGGTCCCAATATTGAAATTACAATGGAAAAGAGAACTTAGAGTTATAAAATTACAATATCTATACCTTCTGTCATTTCTTGACACAATAGATCATATGAATGTATCACCATTGATAGGATAATATTCCCAATTGTGTCTCCGGCTGCTTCATTACAATGGAAAGGTTTACCTCCTAGAAGTCTTTCTCTGGCAATTGATGCATGACAGCTTATGTTCCAGGGAGTTCCTACCCTACAATGTCCCATAAACAAGTGACTTGTCTATTTTATGACTATGAAACAAGATTCTCCATTCATTTGTTCCTATATTGTTTGGAGCCATGAAAAATAGATGGTAAATTTATGAATTGGTTTGGGATCTAGTAGTGCATGTCATATTCAATTGAGCATGTCTTGTTGTAGTGAGATCATGGGGAGTACACCCCTAGAAATTAAAAATTTATAATGAATGGTAAATCAAAGAGAAATTATTAAATGAACTTAAATGCGTAAAGAAAATTAAAGACATGAAAAGTTTTAGAGTAAACGTGGATGAAACTAAAAACATTGTCGAGAGATGGCAATAAATTCATAAATGAAATGAAGGATGAAAATAACAAATGGATATGGTTCATGTAAGGATGGAAATAAATTAAATGTTTAATGAGAAAATGGTCCCTATAACTTGGTTGAGAAATTAATATGGTTCATGCAAGGATGGATGGCATGAGAAAAAATGAATTTTTGGTGTGAAACTACCATGACCACTTTTACGCTAACAAGCATAAGTTGCTATCCAATTATAGGATCAAGCTGAAATTTTATGAAAAAACTCACAATATATTTTTAATTCTTTAAATAAAATGTTAGGAGAATCAGATTCAAGATGGCCATAAGAAACTATTGGAAGTTGAACATAAAAGTAAAATAGAAACTCATTTTCATCTATATATTGTAGGCTTGAATTTCTAAAGGAAAAAAAATGGAACTATTCAGTTCTTCTTCATTTATATACTATTGGCTGAAATTCTTAAGGAGAGGGGGGGGGAATGAAGAGTTCCACACCAAAATCTTAGAAGGATCGAAGGTTTAATGGTTGAATTAAAGAGGAAGTGAGGGTTCAAGGGCATGAACTATGAACTACAATCGAGAATCAATAGAAAAAAGGGAAGAAAAAGGAAGGGCGGAAAAAAATTGAGTGGTTAACATTCAAAAATAATTTTATTACCAAGTTGAAAAGGAAAAGGATTGATGCCAAATTTATGAGTTTCGGACTAGGATTCATGATAGAATTTGAGGGAAATGTAAAATTTGTTGTGATGATAGAGATTATGGTAGCATAGATTATGATGAAAGGGAAATTAGAAAGAAATCATGAAGAAAAAATCATATGGTTTAATAGAGCCTATTAAATATATGGTGGAATTGTGTTTATTCAAGTGAGTTGTGCTAGATTAATGCTTGAATTTTTGTAAAAATGATTCAAGATAAATTTAGTTATGTATTATTAAAAGATTGATTTTTGTTGTTGTTATGATTAGAATTCTTGAGGAAGATTATTGAATGTAAAGGTAAATTATTGTACTTAATTTATTATTTAAATGAAGATTTTTTTATTGAAAATTGAAATGTATCATACTATTAAAAGATGTTGTGGTGTAAACCATTAAGAGAGAAAAAATGAATAATGTAAGCTTTTGTCAATTTCATAATGATTGCATGAAATTGTTGTGTGGGAAATTGTTGGTGGTGATTCAAAATTCAAGTGAAACTCTTATGTTAGTTTATGACATTGTAAGAATATGGTACATGAGAAAAGATTTGTTCAACATTAGAGGACTCTAGCTAGAGCATAAACATCGGGTGAGTGTTCTATACTTGAACACTTTCAGGAATTCATAGATTTATTGGATGTGATTTCATTAAATGAGTATAATTTCTTGTAAATGTAAGTCATCCATTAGACTAGCTAAAACTTGTAGAGTCTATATATGTTTGGTTAAACTAACGAGGCTAGTGATATTTCTATTGAAGTGATTGAAATATTTATTTAGATTATGGGGGGCGGAATATTGGCGTCTATTTATGACTATTTGTGTTCAGTAATATTGTGTGCTCCATGCTTTGACTTAGAACTTCCTTGAGCTATAGCTTAGTCATTGACCGTAGAACACTTGAAGAGATTCTAGAAAACTAGTTGAAAATCTCCGCCGTTGAATAACTCTAAGATCAAAACCCCAATAGCAATGGTAGCTAGTGGAGGATAAGGTGTACAGTTTTTTCAGTAAATCTGCTGTAGAAATGATATTTTGAAATTCCATACTAGTAAGATTTCTTCTGCTAGAAATTCCTTTGTACAACATCGTTTTTTCATAGCTAACCAGCACAAAATCAGTATAATGTTAGAAAATAATATAAATTATATTCTGGAATTTCATTTAATAGTTTGAGCTTTTAGATGAAAATGGTTCTCTGACATGATATCAAAATCTTGTTAACCCAACGGTCACGAGTTCGAATCTCACCATCTTCATACTATTTGATAAAAATCAAGCACAAGATAGTGTGAACTTGTGTACAAGTTTCAAGCCTAAAGAGCTTTCATTTGAAGGAGTGTGTTAAGGAATAATATAAATTATATATTGGAGCCAATTTTAGGTGAGATGATTCCTGGCATATAACTATCATCTCGCTATCCAAATCTTTTAATTTGACTTGTTTGAGATAATGACTGTGATTGAGTAATATTCTTCAAGCTATCATCTCCCTATCCAAATCTTTTAATCTGACTTTGTTTGAGATAATGTCTATGATTGAGTAATATTCTTCAAGCTTGTTTATTGCTGCTATTCTGTTAGAATTTGAAATACGAAAATAATCTTTGTTCTATAACGCAATTGCTATTCTGCTATGCTGCCACATTTCTGTATTTTAACACTCCCCCTCAAGTTGGAGCGTAGATATTTATCATGCCCAACTTGTCAATTGCGTTATAGAAAAACATCCTCCAGAAACTGCCTTTGTGAGGATATCGGTCAGCTGATCTTCAGACTGAACAAACAGAAGTTGTATGATTTTCTGATAAAGATTTTCTTTAATGAAGTGTCTGTTGACTTCAACATATTTGGTACGATCATGTTGAACCGGATTATGAGGAATTTTTGATAGCTGCCTTATTGTCACAGTGTAGTTTCATGGATGTTTCATAATCAATTCTCAGGTCTTGTAATACTTGTTTAACCCATGGTAATTCACACACACCATGAGCCATACCTCGGTATTCTACTTTTGCACTTGACCTTGCAACTACTTTCTGTTTCTTACTTCTCCAAGTGACATGGTTGCCTTCTATGAATGTAAAATATCCTGATGTTGATCTTTTATCAGTCTGATTTCCTTCTCAATCTGAGTCTGTATACCTTTAATATCTTGGACCTTTCTTTTTGAGAATAGAAGTCCTCTTCCTGGTGCAGTTTTCAGATACCTTAAGATCCGATACACAGCTTTCATATGTTCTTCTCCTGGTGAATGCATGAACTGACTTACCACACTTACTGTATAGGCGATATCTGACCGAGTATGTGATAAGTATATTAGTTTTCCAACTAGTCGTTGATAACATCCTTTATCTGTTGCCGTCTGATCTTCTGTTTGTCCTAGTTTATGATTCATTTCCATAGGTGTATCTACCTGTTTGCATGCAAGCATTCCGGTTTCTATCAATAAATCTAACACATATTTCCGCTATGATAGACATATCCCTGTTTTTTACCTTAATACCTCAATCTCTAAGAAATACTTCAATTGTCTGAGGTCTTTCATTTCGAATTTTGATGTCAGAAACTGTCGTAGAGCCTGTCTTTCTTCTGGATCATCTCCTGTTAAGACCATATCATCCACATATACTATTAGAGTTGTTACCTTCCCTCTTTTGTGCTTTATAAACAAAGTATGATTTGAATTACTTTGCTTATAGCCAAAATCTTTCATCGTGGATGAGAATCTTCTGAACCATGCCCGGGGTGACTATTTTAAACCATATAAAGCCTTCTTTAATTTGCATACTTCTGTTTCACGTGAGCACCTGGTTTTCACTCCGAGTGGCAATTCCATATAAATTTCTTCTTCAAGATCTCTATTCAAGAAGGCTTTCTTGACATCGAATTGTTGTAAGGCTCAGTCTCGATTCACTGCTATAGATATGAGAATTTGAATGGTGTTCATTTTTGCAACTAGGGCAAAAGTTTCTTGGTAGTCCACCTCATACTTCTGTATATATCCCTTCACTAGTAACCTTGCTTTGTATCTATCAATGCTCCCATTTGCTTCCAATTTTACTGTGAACACCCATTTACACCTAACTTTCTTCCAAATGATCTTATTTTTCGAAACTAACAATTGAAAAATACATGAAGTAGGATGACCTAGTCGACGATGCCATAAATCCATAGAGGTAGAAGTGCAACGAGACCAAAAAGCTTGAGGAAAGGACTTAACAAAAGACCGAGTCAAGGCATAGAGACCATCTTTACTCTGACCAGAGAGAAGTACTTCATGGGTGTTGAGATCCTTGACATAAAACACATGAGTGTGAAATTCAAAATAGACATTATTATCAAGGCAAAATTTCTGAACCAAAAGCAAAGGTTTCATAATTGTAGGAACATGAAGGACATTAGATAAAATGAAAGAACGATGTGGTGTATATATTTTTGTATGGCCGAGATGAGATATAGGGAGGCCCTTACCATCACCAACATGCAAATTATCATTACCAAGATACGGTTCAGAAGTGGTCAAAGTGGCAAGATCAGGTGTGACATGTTGATTTGCACCGGTATCCGGAAACCAATCAATAGAACCGGTTGAGGAGAGATTGCGCTGCACCATATTGGCATTAGATTGTTGGCCATATCTTGATTGTTGGCCATAACTTTGCTGCTGGAATTGAGGACAATGGGGAGCTGTATGGCCGAAACCTTGACATAGTTGGCAGCATGGATTCTGCCCCCTATTGCGTTGCCAAGTGCCCTGCCATGAGCTTTGAGAGCTGTTATGATCAGGTCTGAAACGGCCCCTGTTGCTGCTAGACTGATTGGGATGCCAGCCACCATTGAAATGGACCCTGCTGCAACCAAATTGCTGGCGTTGTGAAACCATAGCAGACAGTGGAGTTGGCAGCAGAGGATTTGTGCAGAAATTCATGCGTAAGGAGGTGGCTATGAAGTTTTGCATATGCTAGGGGTTCTACCTTGGTAATGAGGCTTGTAACTAGGTCTTTAAACTCTCCCTGCAAACCACGAAACACATACAAATTAAAATCTACAATGGATATTGGCCTTCCAACAGCAGCCAGTTCATCAAACAATACTTTAGCCTTTTGTATAAATTGAATGACAGATTAATCACCTTGTCGAAGCTCCTGAAGAGAGCCATGAAGCTGCATAATACAGGAATCGGAGGTGGAGGCAAGAGCTTGCTCAAGGGTGCGCCAAGCTGAACATGAACTTTGACAGCCAATAATGAGGTGCAGAACTTCCATGTATAGAGATGAAAGAAGGGCACTTAGAATGAGCTGGTCTTGCTGTTTCCAGCGAAGAAAGAATTGATTTATCTTAAGAGAGACGCCATCTTCAGCAAGAACATGTGGAGGTGGACATATATTAGAACCATCCACAAAGCCAAAAACTCCTTGACCTAGGAGATATGGCATCATCTGCATACGCCAATACAAATAGTTTGTATTTGTTAATTTGAGGGAGATAACTTGATGAGTGTGAGAAAGAGAGATAATGCTTGCAGCAGCTGCATCATACATGGGTTGCAAGAAGTGATTTGTATTGTGAGAGTTGAAGAGAGGTTGTTCACCAGCCATGGCAAAAGAGAGACCAGGCTGTAAGGCAGAGGAGAACAGGGGAGCCACTATAGGGGAGGAAATCTGCACTGCCGGAGAAGAAGGCTGGACTGCTGGTGTTACAGATGAGGAAGATGTAGTTGGCGGCTGTTCCATTTGAAAAGAGAGGCTGGGAGAAAAGTTAGAGAAAAGCAGGTTAATTATTTTATGCTCTGATACCAAGTTGGAAAGAATAAAGTTTCTTAGATTGTGCCATAGCCAACCTTTCTATTTATACAGCAGCACGCACACACACACAGTAGTTACTGTGGAGATTATAATAGGGAAATAATCTTATACATGCTATATATTCTGTAATATAATATAAAATTGTTATAGATAGTATATATGGAAGCAATATCAAAACTACTACAATGGAATCCTGCGTCGATGTTCCTCTATAGCATTTTTTCGCTCTTCTTTCCTCCAATTTAATTAGTTTTCAAATTGTTGTAATGGTCTACTTGTTTATAACAACAACAACAACAACAACATAGGTTTTCAAAAAAGAGATGACCAGATTCCTGTTCACCTTAACTTTAGGTTTGAAGTGACAAGCTTTATCAAATGTCTTTATTGTTGAAATTTCTGGACTCCAAGACTGCTGAAGGTAGAAGAGTAAAGGCTGAAGTCCACGACATCTAAAGGATGAAGATTGAGGAGATCACAACAAGGTGTTAGAGTTAGATTAGAATTTATCTAGCATATTTTTCTTTCCTAAATAAGATCAAATGTTTGATCAAGTGTTTTAGTCTAAATGCAATTTCAATTCTAGTTTAGAAGTAAGAAACATAAGAAGTTGTAAACACATTAGAACTCTTATGTAATCCTACAAGTTTTTCATTATAAATAAAGAAAAAGGGATGACAGTAACCTTACCTTGATTATGCCCCTTATAGCTGAAAGTGTGTTCATCAATGTTCTTCAGTTTTGTGCAAAATTCCAGAATTTAATTTGCACAGTAGCTGTTCTTGATTCAATAAAATAACAGTGTTGATTTTTTCGAGATTTTCAAATCCAACATTTATTCTTCGTTTTACATTCCTATAACATCCTAACAATACATTTAAAAATTATACTACAATATGATAGTTATTTTTTGAGCAAACAAAACACTAAACTACCTAATTTTTTAATATACAAAGAATGTAGTATAAAAAATACAATAACAAATGGACTTTCGTGAAATGTGAACTTATTGCTCCTTAGAACTTTTTGATCTTCATATTAGGGAGTATATTTTGTTGAAATAGAAGACGTATTTAGTAGGGGAACGAAACTGGCCCTTCAGTATTTTGGATCCACAAAATATGTTTTTCAAAGGCGGGATTTCCTCACATTCAAAAAAAAATATTTAGTTCTTTCCTCCAATTTAATTAGTTTTCAAATTGTTGTAATGGTCTACTTGTTCATGATAATAATAATAATAATAATAATAATAATAATAATAATAATAATAATAATAATAATAATAATAATAATAATAATAATAATAATAATAATTTGAAGGGAAAGTACAGAACATAGATTTTCAAAAAATAAATGACCAGATTCCATTTAACGTTTTAAGATAAATTAGTTATTTTCAAGTTTTTCTTCCCAAAAAAAACCTCCGTCCTTCATCATATATCCCTGTAATAGCCTAACAATACATTTAAAAATTACACTACAATGATAATATATTGTATATCAACGGCTAGACGGTAAGATCCCGTGCACCTGAACTATAGCTTTGCAGTGACAAGCTTGATCGAATGTCTTCATACTTCATTTTACATTCATATAACATCCTAACAATACATTTAAAAATTATACTACAATATGATAATTATTTTGTCCTGAGTTTTTTTGAGCAAACAAAACACATGAACTACCTAATTTTTTAATATATAAAGATTGTAGTATAGAACATTCAATAACAAATGGACTTTCGTGAAATGTGAACTTATTGCTCCTTAGAACTTTTTGATCTTCATATTAGGGAGTATATTTTGTTGAAATAGAAGACGTATTTAGGAGGGGAACGAAACTGACCCTTCAGTTTATTGTACAGTTAAGGTTACATAAAAAAGCAACATTTGCAAGTGTAACATGCATATTTGTCCAATGTACTGCCAGGTCACATGAAAGCAAAGCTGTCACGCTCTTGTCCTAGGGTTTGAACGTGGGTAAAAGAAAGACTTGCAAAAAATAGTGTTTCAGACAGCTTACAGCGGTTCAGTTCCCCTTTTCTTCTGGTAAACTTTAAATTTAGGTTAGTAGACCTTAAGGAATCTTCCTTGATGTGAGGAATTGTTTTTATTTTTTATTATATTTATTTATTTTGGCTTTTAGATTGTTTAGGGCCTCACATGTTGCAGCTTTGTAAGTCTTTAAATACCGATGGAAGTGAAAGGTTATGAATATCTTCTTCTTCCCTAACCGTTTTCTATTTTAATTACTCTTAGATTGATCAGTTCACTTCGATCACTTTCGTTCTTAGAATCGTAACCCTAGTTAAGTTTCTGACTAATTTCATCCCATCTGAACATGGCCAATGCAGCTTCCACTTGCTTGTTCTTCATACTAATGTTGTTCTCTTACAATATCCTCTGCGTTGAAGGAAGGAGTTTAGAACTGAAAAGGGGATTGAAGCACGCCAAACCCTGCAATCCTGAAGGGAAGAGCATCGCGAGAAACTCTAAATTAAATATCGCAAGCCCAGGTTATCACTTGCACCACACTACTAAAACTGGTGATGGATTCGTGGAGGCTTTTCGACCAACAACCCCTGGTCATAGTCCAGGTGTTGGTCACTCCATCCACAACTAATTAAGGCAATGAATAATTGTATGCTTTTAAATATTTTGGGTGGTAATATTATTATCTAGTTGCTGTTATGTCACTTTTATGGTTATGGGTTTGTGTTGTGATTTCTATCGTAGGCTGTATATATGTATTTCCACTTTTTAATAAAAAGGTTGTATTTTAATTGATCATTGGTAACTCTCTATAGAATCTGTTTTCTTCTTCTTCTTCTTCTTCTTTAAACATTGAAATGCCCTTTCAACTCTGGGCTACATCTATAATGGAGAGTGTCTTGCCCTATCTGAGTCCATCGGATAACAGTTGCATGCAAGAGATGATTAGTTGAGATGGTATATACATAGTTTCATGTAATAATTTCTCATCTCAAAAAAAAATCATTGCAGACCAAACTAATTATATTAGAGAGACTTACTGAGTAATCAAAAAATTGTAATAATATTGAGGTTCATTGCACAGCTAATCAGGCAACGTTAATCCATATTAGGGAATGTATTCTTATATAGGAAATATTTGTATAGACTTATCTTGTGTAATAGGGTACACCATAACACATGTACATATACCCTATTTATATAAATACAAGAGGAGCAGCCGCATTAGGTATTGTGCTCAAATACAATACAATCAAATACTTGTTTCAACTTGGTATCAGAGCCTAATCGGTTCCTCTTCCTTCTTGCGCCGACTGTCTTCAATTGAAATCTACTGCAACGTTATTTTTTTTTCTTTCTCTACGTGAATCTACTGCAGCGTTATTTTGCTCTGTTTCGTCACTGTCTTCAATTGGAATCTACTGCAGCGTTATTTTTTTCTCTACGTGAGGCCGTTCTTTCTATCTACGTGAGGCGTGCGTTCTTTCTCTCTACTGCACAAACGTTAGCATATTTCTCTGCTTATCATGGCTCAATCAGACAGCACAAATACTGGAATCAATACCAGTCCCTCCTCTCCAAAATCTGCTGCACCCGACGCAGCCATAGCCTCTTCAACCGCAGCTTCTGCTCTTGTTCCTCTCTCCAATACACAGCAGGTTATCAATCTTAAACTCACAAACAACAACTATTTGTTTTGGCGTATGCAGATGAAACCGTATCTAATCGGTCAAGGAGTGTTTTCTTTCGTTGATGGCTCCACACAATGCCCCTCTCCTTATGCCACGGACAGCTCTTGCTCTTTGCTGTCAGTCTGGAAACAACAAGATCAGTTAATTCTAAGTGCATTGTTGTCTTCTCTCTCGGTTGAAGTTCTTCATCTTGTGGTGGATTGTCCCACTTCTGCTAGTGTGTGGAGCACACTTGAACGTGCTCTTGCTTCCCCATCAAATTCCAGAATTATGCAATTACATGGCTCTCTTCAAGACTTGCGCCAAGGTGATGACACTGTCACATTATATCTGCAGCGAGCAAAGGGACTATTTGATGAATTGGCTGCAGCTGGCAGACCAATTTCCCTCACTGATTTTAATCTATATGTTTTTCGTGGCTTGCGAAGTGATTTCCGTGACTTGGTCACCACTTTATCAACCAAGGCCGAACCATTGTCTTATTCAGAATTGCACAGTCACCTATCTACACATGAATTTATACATCGCAATGCTGTGACTGCTGCCCCTCTTCTTCCCACACCAGCGCAACTTCCATCAGCCTTTGCTGCCCAACGTGGATATTCGGGTTCCCAAAGTAATGCATTTAGGGGACGACGCAATGGCTAGAAAAATAACTCTCGCGGGAACTACAATCAATCCAATGGACAATCTTTTAGAAGTGGACAATGGCAGCAGCCCCGACACTACAATGGACAGTGGCAAAGCAATTCCAACCGTGGGACATCACAAAATCAATGGCCTCGTCAACAGGTAAAGTGCCAACTTTGTTACACATATGGCCATTCTGCCCAAAATTGCTCTCAGCTTGCTCATCATGGAACTCAAGCCTCGGCCAATCTCTCTTTCCGCAATGGTTCAGCCGAGGATCCAGCCATGAAAGACTCTACTGATTGGTTCCCCGACACAGGTGCGAATCACCATGTTACTCCGGATATTAATGGTATGACTTCCATAAATCCCTATCTTGGTAATGATCAATTACATGTTGGTGATGGTAAAGGACTTGTTATTTCTAATATTGCACATAATCTTTTGCATACCCCAAAAAGAGTTTTCACTTTGTCAAACATACTACATGTGCCGAATATTAAAAAGAAATTGTTATCCGTTCAACAATTTTGTCGTGAGAATTATGTCTTCTTTGAGTTTCACTCCTCTTTGTTTTATGTTAAGGATCTCATCACCAAGGAAGTCCTTCTTTCCGGTCAGAGTAAAGATGGTCTCTACGTTCTTTCCGAGTCGTCCGCCACATTCCTGCCACAAGCTTGTTTGTCCACTAGCATGGTCACTTCTGCCGATATTTGGCATCGTCGCCTCGGTCATCTCAGTTCCCGTATTTTGAGCCTCTTAACTTCAAATAAAAAGGTTGTTTGTACTTCTCGCATTTCCAATTTTCAATGTCAAGCTTGTCCGCTAGGAAAATCCTCGCGTTTGTCATTAGGACCCACGGGTCATAAAACATCAACGCCTCTTGAACTTATTTTTAGTGATGTGTGGGGTCCTGCTCCGATGTTTTCTTCTGATGGTTTTCGGTATTTTGTCATTTTTGTGGATGCTCACACAAAATTTATGTGGTACTATCCCATTGCACTTAAATCCGATGTGTTCAATGTTTTTCAACAATTTCAAGTACTTGTTGAACGTCAATTCTCTTGCAAAATTAAAAATGTGCAAACTGATTGGGGTGGTGAATACCGTAAATTAAATTCTTTCTTCAAAACAATTGGTATTCATCATCGACTCATATGTCCACATACTCATGAACAAAATGGTACCGTTGAACGTCGCCATCGTCATATTGTTGAAACTGGTCTCACCATGTTAGGCCAATGTAAGGCTCCTCTAAAATACTGGAATTATGCGTTTGAAACATCAGTCTATCTCATAAATCGTATGCCCACCGTGATTTTACAAAACAAGTCTCCTTTTGAATGTTTGCTTCGTCAAGTACCTGATTATGCTTTCTTATGTATTTTTGGGTGTCTTTGCTTTCCGTTTCTTCGTCCTTACAATGCTCATAAGCTTGATTATCGCTCCACTCCTTGTGTGTTCCTTGGGTATAGTTCGTCTCATCTAGGTTATCGTTGTCTTGATTTGTCGTCTGACCGCATATATATTTCTCGTCATGTCCGTTTTCATGAACATGTTTTTCCTTTTATTGAGTCAACCATAAGGTCAAACAACTCCACCCATACACCCGTGGTTGTCTCCAACCTCCCTTCCCTCACCCTATCTCCCTTAAATTCCATCCAAACTCCACCCGTTCATCCCACTAACCAGTCCGTTCCTTCACCATCTCCATCTATGTCTATTGATCATTATGCAGGTACAGGATCAGCGGCTCAAGTTCAACCTGCATCTCCTTCATCTTCAGCTGCGGACTCTCCAGCTTTGGCATCCACATTATCTCCATCATCTGGACACTCGGATCAGTCTCTACCCGGTTTGGATCTATGTGTGGATCTTTCCACTTATTCTCTTCCACAGTTGCCCTCCACTACTATGCCGTCTGCTCCACCACTACCTCGGCAACATTCTATGGTGCTGCGTCCTAGGCAGCCGAAGACTGCTAATCTCAGCTCCTTGGCCGTCTCCTCTCCGTCGGTCTCTCCTTCCCGGGTACTGTCTCCCTCTGATTTTGAGCCTATGAGTTTTAAGGAGGCTGACCATTTTGAGTGTTGGCATTCTGCAATGAAGGATGAAATTTCTGCCTTACATGCTAATACCACTTGGTCCTTGGTACCGTTTGATCCTTCTATGATTGTTGTTGGTTGCCGATGGGTCTATAAAATAAAACGTCGAGCAAATGGGGAAGTTGATCGCTACAAAGCACGTTTGGTTGCGCGGGGGTTCACCCAACAGGAAGGTATAGATTATTCTGAAACTTTTAGTCCTGTTGTTAAACCAACTACTGTTCGGTTAGTTCTCACAATTGCAGTATCAAAAGGGTGGCAGATTCGGCAACTTGATGTCCATAATGCCTTTCTTAATGGCTCTCTTCATGAGGTTGTGTACATGCACCAACCCCCCGGTTTTATTGACACCACTTTATCTACACATGTTTGCCGTCTTCATAAATCTCTATACGGTTTGAAACAAGCACCACGGGCTTGGTACATGCGTCTAAGTGATTTTCTTCTAACTATTGGTTTCCGGGCTTCAAAGGTTGATACTTCCCTATTTATTCTGAGTGGTGCTCATGATATATGCTACTTACTGGTCTATGTTGATGACATTTTGATTACTGGTAATAATTCTGCACTTATTCATCGTCTTATTACTCTGCTGAGCTCGGAGTTCAAACTTCGTGATTTGGGGCATGCTCGCTATTTTTTGGGGATTGAAGTTGCTCCCACTAGCATGGGTCTTGTGCTTAGTCAACACAAGTATGTTCTGGATATTCTGAATCGTGCAGGTATGACGTCATGTAAACCTGTTGATACACCCGCTTCTGTTTCCAAACATGATCTGCAGTCTACCGAATTGTTCTCAGACGCTACTCGCTTCCGCCAGGTAGTTGGTGCTCTTCAGTATCTCACATTTACTAGACCTGATATTTGCTATGCTGTGAACAAAGTATGCCAGTTTATGCATGCTCCTACAGAAGGACACTGGGCCGCAGTAAAGCGTATTCTGCGATATCTCAAAGGTACCTCCTCCTTTGGTCTTCATCTTACTCGAGACACAAATTTGTCTCTTCATGGTTTTACTGATGCCGATTGGGCCGGCAGTATTGAAGACCGAAAATCTACGGGTGGCTATATGGTATTCCTTGGATCTACACCCATTTCATGGAAATCTGGCAAGCAACGCACGGTTGCTCGCTCCTCCACCGAAGCAGAATATAAAGCCTTAGCCGATGGTACTGCTGAGGTCCTTTGGCTTCGCTATCTCTTGTCAGATTTATGCATCTCTCCTAGTTCTGCTACGACTATCTGGTGTGATAACTTGGGTGCCACTTACCTTTCTGCTAATCCGATCTTTCATGCCCGTACAAAACATGTTGAGGTTGACTATCACTTTGTTCGTGATCGTGTGACTAAGAAGGAAATTCAGATTCGCTTCATTCCTTCCAAAGATCAATTAGCAGATATTCTTACAAAACCACTTGCTTCCTCTATTTTTATTTCCTTACGTTCCAAGCTTCATGTGGATAACCCACCCTCAGCTTGAGGGGGAATATTAGGGAATGTATTCTTATATAGGAAATATTTGTATAGACTTATCTTGTGTAATAGGGTACACCATAACACATGTACATATACCCTATTTATATAAATACAAGAGGAGCAGCCGCATTAGGTATTGTGCTCAAATACAATACAATCAAATACTTGTTTCAACTATCCAGTCTATGAAAAACTGCTTTACTTGTGATAACAATGTTAATTAACGCCATTACTAATCATACTGTTATGAGGTTATACATGTTGTAAAGCAAGAGAAAGAGAGCGTGTTGTCCTACAATATTAATCTCAGCCTACGAGACTTAAAAAATTTAAAATGAATCAATCCTGGCCAAAAAGTCGTGAGGCGTAGTTGTGAACTTTCTTAGTATGGTTAATAAATATGAACAGCCAAGTCATATTCGGTCCAAAGATAGCCATGCATGTGACGATGAGCATGAACATTTTAGGTCAAACCTGCTAGACCTTAAGCTAATTACTTTTTGACAATAGTCTGTTAAAAGACTGATAAGTGTTGGAGTCGATCAAAATCAAGCTAGCTAATCACTGCGTCATTAGAATTTGAGTTGTATACCTTTAAGATCGTGTATTTTCAAATTCAACTTCAACAGGATAAGCCGAATAGCAAGATTATTAGAGTCTGCAGTTAAACCATCCTACAATTGGAGTCTGCAGTTAAACAAAATTATTGCAGTCAAACAAGCATCTCAAGATTTTTCTTATGATATTAGGATTGTGGAGAACTCGAGAGGCAGAAATGAACCCTACTACAATTTCGTTCGTCGACATTTAAGTAATTATATTGCAGTTTGCAGATATATTCCGAGAGATTAGGAAGCAATCCACATTTCAGAAACAAAAAAAATAATGCCCCAGTTCTTGAGACATGAATTAAAACATTTCACCTGCTAGCCAAAGGTATAAAGCCCTATAGATAATCGAATAATAATGTTGAAGTTTACCGCAAAAAGAAAAAAGAAAGAGAAAAACAATACAGCACAATCTTTTCTAAAATACAAATATAGATTTCCCATCATAAGAAAAAATAATTTTATGTTTTTCTTCTTAATGCATATGTACATGCACCCCTCCCAAATGTAGGTTGACCTCTCCCTTTTCTTTCTTTCGGTGTAACTTCAAGGGAATCTTAATTTGTTCTTTATGGCTGTTAACGATCATGTTATTTGATTATTTTCATCTTAAACTTTTTGAGCTTTGTTGAAGCATCATCAAATTAGGTTGTCGGTCTCTTTTTTTATTCGTGATAAGCAAACCTTCCATAGATTAAAAAACAAATGTGATCACTGCCTATGGGCGATGGCGGTTAGTGTCCACACGTTTGGCACTGCGTTTCTGATATTGAAAAAAAATTTAAAAAAATATTTTTATTTTAAATTAAATTTTTTTGGTGTTTTTAGATCATTTCCATATATTGATGTTGTTGCTACCCAATTTTTGACCCTTTTATTTTTATGTTTCTGAAAAAAATAAAAATATCAAAAAAAGATAAAAATCCAAAAAAAAATTGTTACAGGGGCAAAATTAAACAAATTGAGAGTTTAATGGTCAATTGAGGGTCAAATCGCACAAATCAAAAATCAAGGACCAAATTGAAAAAGGTGTGCAAGTTCAAGGTTGCTTTTAAAATATTGACTATGACAAAACTCTATAAATAGAGAGGTATCAGCCACAATTAAGAGGACCAAAAAAAATACATACACCCCAAACCCCTAAAAAACCCTAACCCTAATTTTCCTCCCCATTTTGGGGCTGCAGCCGCCGCCCCCTCTTTGGGCAGCTGCAGCCCCTCCTCTTTCCCTTTTCTTTCCCCTCTCCTCATTCTCCTTCCCCTCCGGCCAGCAGACCACCATTGCAGCCCCCTCCCTGCCATTCCCTCTCCTTCCTCTCTCCACCCTTTTCCAGTCGTCCCTTTGCCTCTTCAAGCAACCCATGGCAGCCCCACTTTCATCTTCCCCTCATTCTCCTTTCTCCCAGCCAGTGACAGCCACCCACACCATTTCCTCTCCTTTCTCCCGGCCAACCTCACAGCTGCAGCCCCCACGGTCCCAGCTTTCCCTTTCCCTCTCTTCCTCCAAGCCACCAGCACAGGCAGCCCCCCACTCCTCCATCTCCTCCCCTAACGCTAGAAAGCTACCCGATTTAGTAGATTGAAGAGCAGATTTGAGACCAAGAGAAGGGAAGAACAATTGCTACGTGTTAGAAATTCTTCAGAGAAACAGAGAGAAATTTGGGGAAGAAGGAAGAAGATTTGGGTAAGAAAGAGAAAGGAAAGATGAAACACGCCCTCTACGTGAGACAGAGAATAAGAGCAGGGGAGAGATTTCAGGAATTCTTGTTATATTGTTCATATCATTCTGTTCCAATCATTTGGGAATATAAAGACAAATCATGTGCTTGCCAGCATGGCTACTCACGAGACCTAGATAGTTCATCTACTGAAATATAAAAGGGCTGCCCAACGCAGTCGTTTGATTACAATATATTTGAAATTCAAATGTTTCCCCCTAGTTGTCTTTTGCCTCTGTCTTCCTCTCAGCTCGCGGTCTTCTCAGCTCGTGACAATGCACCCCCCATGTTTGCAACCTTGTCCTCAAGGTTAAATTGGGGAAACCTCCAACTAAACTCCTCGGCATCCTCCCAAGTTGCCTCTGTCAAGGGTAAGTTCTTCCACAACACCAAAAGTTGAGTAGTGGCAGCATTCCCTTTTTTGACCAATCTTCTCTCTACGATTTTCTGTGGTTGTAACAAGGACTGCTTTGAAGGAATTGGAAGGTCAGATTGTATGACATGATTTCCCACATGCTTCTTCAACTGGGACACATGGAACACGGGATGGATCATAGCAGCCGCAGGTAATTTTAATTTGTAAGCCACTGTCCCAACTCTCATGATAATAGAGTAGGGGCCGTAATACTTTGCTGATAATTTATGGGACTGTCTTTGTTGCACCGATAGCTGTCGATAGGGCTGTAATTTTAAATAAACTAGATCACCTTCATTGAACACTCTCTCGCTTCTTTTCTTGTTTGCTTGCTGTGTCATTCGGTTTTGTGCTTGGAGCAGGTTATTCCTGATGAGTTTGAGCATTTCTTCTCTTTGGTTTAGATAGTGATCCACAGCTTCTACGGGTGAGTCTTTGGGGGCATAAGGAATGTGAATTGGAGGCCTAAACCCATATAAGATCTCGTAGGGAGTCTTCTTTGTGGCTGTGTGGTAATTCGTGTTACACCACCATTCACAAGAACTCAACCATTGCCCCCATTGATTAGGAAGGGAGCCTGTCATGCACCGTAGGTAGCCTTCTATGCACTTGTTAACCACCTATGTCTGGCCATCAGACTGGGGGTGATAGGCTGTGGAATACTGCAAGTTCACCCCCTGTTGGCTGAATAATTCCTTCCAAAATTGGCTGAGGAAGATGCTGTCTCTGTCACTCACAATTGTTGCTGGCATTCCATGCAACTTGTAAACATTTTCCATAAAGGCCTTAGCCACCATAACTGCAGAATAAGGATGTGCTAGGGCCATAAGGTGAGCATACTTGCTGAACCTATCAACCACCATGAAGATCACCTCTTTCCCTTCTGACTTAGGTAAGCCCACGATAAAATCCATGCTAATGTCGATGAAGGGTGCATAAGGCACTGGAAAGGGTTGTAACAACCCAGGGTACTTGACATTTTCAGCTTTGTTTTGTTGACAAACTGGGCATTCCCGGACATATTGTCTCACTACCTTCTGCAGCTTCTTCTAGTAGAACACCTACCCCAATTTCTTGGAAGTCACCGTAGCCCCTGAATGTCCTCCCACTGCCGAATCATGATACAGCTTAATGAGCTATGTCTGCAAGTCTGGGGCCTGTCCCACTACTACCTTTCCCTTTCTAATAAGGGTGTTATTGACCCATGAGTAACTAGGATGTGAGTTAGCATCCTTGATCAATTCTTCTATTAGCTGTTGTAGGTTGGGGTCTGCCTCCCAAGTCTTCTTAATGTCCTACTGAGCAACGTGTGTAGCCTTCTGGTTTAGCAAAAACTTTAGGCTGGAATGGTCGGTTCTGATAAGAAATCTTTTGCCCCACAGATAGTGCTTCCATTTAGTGACAGCGTGGACAATAGCTAGCAATTCCTTTTCATAGGTTGACAATGCCAACTATCGAGGCCCTAGTGCCTTGCTCACAAATGCAATGGGGTGTCCTTCTTGCATCAGCACTGCCCCCAATCCCACTCCTGAGGCGTCTGTCTCTACCACAAAGGTTTTGTCAAAGTTTGGCAGAGCCAATACTGGTGGTTGCGACATAGCTTGTTTAAGATTTGCAAATGCTGCAGTAGTTGTCAGTCCACCTGAAAGAATCCTTATGTAATAGCTGAGTAAGGGGTCTGCAAATAGCTCCATACCCTTGCACAAACCTCCTATAGTACCCTGTTAACCCCAAGAACCCTCTAAGTTGTTTAATGGTGGTAGGTATTGGCCACTACATAATGGCTGCTACCTTGTGAGGGTCAGTTGCAACTCCCTCCTTGGTGATCACATGGCCTAGGTATTCTATTTGGCTTGTACAGAATACACACTTACTCTCTTTTGCTACCAGTTGATAAGCACTCAACAATTCAAAAACCAGCCTAAGGTGGTGTACAAATTCTTACTGTAAACCAATATGTCATCAAAGAAAACTAAAATGAACTTTCTCAAATAATCTAGAAAAATATCATTCATTAAACTTTGGAATGTGGCTGGTGCGTTAGATAAGACAAAGGGCATGACTAGGAATTCATAGTGGCCATTATGGGTTCTAAAGGCTGTTTTGAAAACATCTTCCGAAAACCATTCTAATCTGATGGTACCCTGCCCTAAGATCAACCTTTGAAAAGATGGCTGCCCCCTCTAGTTCTTCTAGCAATTCATCAATTATAGGGATAGGATACTTATCTTTAACCGTGAGTTTGTTGAGGGCTCGATAGTCTACACAGAACCTCCATGTCTGGTCTTTCTTCTTCACTAGCACCACTAGAGAAGCAAAAGGGCTATTACTAGGCTGCATAATGCCTGCCTGCAGCATTTCTGCTACTAGAGTTTCTAGAGTGTCTTTTTGTAGTCCATAATACCTATAGGACCTTAAATTGACAGTCTGCCTCTCATCTAGGAGGGGTATCCTATGATCATGTCTCCTTGCTGGGGGTAATCCTTCAGGGTCACTAAAAATGTGCTGATAGGCTGTTAGCAGAAACTGTAGAGGTGAGTCCCCTGCCTCCTGAGCCGTATTGGGCATCTTCTGAGCATGACAGCTTAGGTTCTTTTCTCCTACCACCCTTAAACAGCAAAGCCTCACTTCTAAAATTAAGGTATATGTGCTTAACAATCCATTTAGCTCTTCCAGTCGTATGGATTGAGCTATCTTAGGGTTTTCTCCCCTTAGTGTAACTTCCTTGCCTTTCCACCAAAAAAAGACCCATCTTTCTTCATAGTTGGACAGCACATTCCCCAACAGCTTTAACCATGGAATTCCTAGGACCATGTCGTAGTTCTGCAGTTTCATAGCAAAGATGTCCGCCTGAAATTGAACCCCTTGCATCTTCCATTGCAGATTTTTACACACAGCCGCGCATGACATAGTTCCCCCATTGGTTGCCTCAACCTCCATTGGCCTTATTGGTGTCATGGGACACCCTAATTTGTCAGCCAAATCAGCGTGAAGGAAGTTATGAGTGCTGCCCGAATCAATTAGGATGAAAATAGGACTTCTATCTATTTTTCCCCATACTTTGATGGTTTGACATCCAGCAATACCTTGGATGGCCTGGAGTGACGGTGAGGAATAAGAGCCTCCACATTCATGGTCTCCATGGATTCCTCTCCTTCAGATTCATCCCCATCATCTTCGACTATACATAGGGAGTAGAGCTTACGATTCTTGCACCTATGCCCAGGTACAAATTTCTCCTCACACCAAAAACATAGCCCCTTAGCTCTCCTCTCATCCATCTCCCTAGTTCGGATAGGTCTTGAAGGTTTATGGTTTGGGTAGGTATTACTACGGTTGGGAACAAGGTTTGTAGGTGTTGGCAATAAAGCTTGTGTAGGGGCCTTGTAAGGGCTGGTGCTTGTCTTATGGATATTTGCAGGATAATTAGGCTTCATGGATTAGGAATGGGAATTAACCTGACCTTGTGATTTTGGGTATTGAGGGGTAATTTTATGGTAGGTAAAGGTGTTGTTGTGTAGTCTAGCTAAGTTGTAGGCTTGTTTTAAGGATTTTGGTTCAAACATTTTGACCAAGTTCTTAATCTCTATCTCCAGTCCCCCTAAAAAGAACACCAAGGCTTGTTTCTCAGAAATCTGTGCTCTGTTCCACAACATGTCAAATTCCTTGATGTAGCCTGTTGCTACCCAATTTTTGACTCTTTATTTTTTATGTTTCGAAAAAAAAAAATATTTCAAAAAAATAGATTTTGGTTCAAGGGTGAAATTGAGCAAATTGAGAGTTTAATGTTTGATTGAGGGTTAAATCGCGAAAATCAGGAGTCAAGGGCCAGATAAGGAGATCGCGCAAAGCTAGGGTTGAGATTGAATTTTTGATGGGATTTAATTGCATAAAGTCAAGTTTAAATCCAATTGGGTGCAATTAGAGATTTTTAGAGGACCAAATTATATTTTTACCTTCTTTTGATTTTTTGAAATCTGCATAAAAAAGGAAACATGCACTGTTCCGGAATGTTGCATTTGAATTAAATTTCCAGGCGCATTGATCAACAGATCAAACAAATTTTTCTTCCTTTTTCAATTTGATTTCTTCCCGTTTCATCTCCATCAGTCAGCACAACAGATCAAATTTCTTCCCATAAATCGTGATTTTCTTCCCAAATTTATCTCCAAAAAATCGACGTCCTGATTCTCCTCCCTTCATCCCTGATTCTCCTCTAATTACCTTCCTGGCATTCGAGTCTTCACTGCTATAAATAGCAGTCCGCATGGGAGCAAAAAAAAAAAAAAAGGCAGAGCAGAGAAAGAAAAAACAAAAAAAAACAGAGGGTGAAGAAGAAAAAAAAAGAGGAATTCACAACTTGAATTTCACGTAAAAAATTCAAGTAATCTTCTTCAACAGAGCCCCAGCATCACCAGTCCTTTTCGTTTTTTTCTTTCCTTCGTGGTCGTTCGGTCACTTCTCTCTCTAAAACCAGAAGCCAACGCTCTCTCTCTCCCCCTCTCGGTCAACTCTGGCCGCCAGTTTAGACCCTCCACATCCACCATCATCACCACCGTCAGCCTCCCCTCAACCTCCGCAGCCCATTCATCTTCTCCGAGAAGCATCAGCAGCAGCAGAGTCGACGGAGGCAGTTGCACCGACCAGCTTCAGACGCTCTTTCCGGCCACCACAGGCCCCCATTTCCGACGCCACAAAGACCAGAAGAATCACCAGGACCTCCTCTACCCAAAGGTATTTACGGTTACTCCATTCTCCATACTCGAAAATCCTTCTTGCAACTGTTCATCATCCCTGTATTTGTTGCATGCGGGGAGTGAATTAATTCACTCCCCGCGTGGGCTTGGCAGGCCGGGCCTTGTGCCCGGCCTGGCCTGAAGAAAATCTCTTGCGTCTGGGCTGGAAGCCCAGCCCAGATGGGTCTGGGCTGCTAGCCATCTGGGCTAGCAGCCCAGCCTGGAGACAAGGTGGGCTGGGCTGTCAGCCCAGCCCGAATTTAGGTGGGCTGGCTGTCAGCCCACCCAAAAAAAATAATAAAGAAAAATATAAAAATACAAATTTTCCAAAATACTTTTTTTAAAGAAAAATGCGTTGTTTTTTTTTTGCATACGGCCAATACACTAGCATATTTTAAAAATTGTTTTTCATTTGAAAAAAATATATATTATCTTGGGTTTTGAAGAGAAAATGAGTTTTAGCATGGATTTCGCAAAGAAAAAAATCATTTCTTGCATTTTGAGATTTTACAACATGTTTGTAAAATCCAAAGGGTATTGGCCAATAATCAAAAAAATATAAAAAACTTTTTTTTTGGTGATTCGTATTATTCATTGTCGGTATTTGGATAAATAAATCCTAAGGGGTTAATATCCAAAATATTCGATGGGAATGATACGCTATTATTCACCGTTGGTATTTGGATAATTAAATCCTAAGGGGTTAATATCCAAAATATTCGGCGGGAATGATATGCTATTATTCACTGTCGGTATTTGGATAAATAAATCCTAAGGGGTTAATATCCAAAATATTCGACGGGAATGATACGCTATTATTCACTGTCGGTATTTGGATAAATAAATCCTAAAGGGGTTAATATCCAAAATATTCGACGGGAATAATATGATATTATTCACTGTCGGTGTTTGGATAATTAAATCCTAAGGGGTTAATATCCAAAATATTCGGCGGAGTAATATCCCATTTGCCATTTAATTAACATATGTTTTGAGTCATAACAAATCATAAGCAAACCAAACGTCAAGCAGCTTACCTTAGGTAGGGCGTACTAGGGGTGCTAAAACCTTCCCTTTACGCAACCAGTCCCTTACCCTAGAATCTCTGAAAGACCAGTTTTAGGCTTCCTAGTAACCATAATACTAGGTGGCGACTCCCCTTTTTTCAAATAAAGATAATCCCCCTGACACATATGATATCCCCGCACACGGGGAGAGTCGTCACGACGCCGCGCTTATTTTTTTTTGGGGTGTGACATAGCCTTCTAAGTCTCCTTCTTGTTTGTGTTCGGTGAGCTCCTATAAGAGATCTCTTTGCCCCCCAAATCGACAACACAGGGCATCCACATATTCTGCCCATGTCACCTCCTGTCCCTCTAAGTTTCTGGTATAGTTTTGGTGCCAATATAGTGCCATGCCATCTAAGTATTTCTTCCAGGTCAAAATACTGGTTGTATTTGAACAACCATTTATGCACTTCCTCCCCTTCAAAGATAGGGAAATCCCTCCTGGGTTTACGTGACCTGTAGGCCAACTGTGATCCTTCTCCTAACCACTCTTGGTTGCTGACAGGGGTAGGTTGTTGAGGAGTGCGAGTGTGTTGAGATGAACTTGTCTCACCAGTTAACGTTTGCAGGGCCTGTTTGATGGAGATTTGTTGAGTTGCTATTTCTGTTACTATGGCCTTGAGCTGTGCTAGGTCATCAGATTGAGCATGTAGTTTAACTTCTATTCCATTGATTCTTTGATTAGCAGCTTCCAAAGAATCGTCCATCCTCCTTGCGTCTTGGGATCTACTTTCTGGCGCCATTTAAACTGAGTCCAAAGACGAGGGCTCTGATACCAATTTGCTACGTGTTAGAAATTCTTCAGAGAAACATAGAGAAATTTGGGGAAGAAGGAAGAAGATTTGGGTAAGAAAGAGAAAGGAAAGATGAAACACGCCCTCTGCATGAGACAGAGAATAAGAGCAGGGGAGAGATTTCAGGAATTCTTGTTATATTGTTCATATCATTCTATTCCAATCATTTGGGAATATAAAGACAAATCCCGTGCTTGCCAGCGTGGCTACTCACGAGGCCTAGATAGTTCATCTACTGAAATATAAAAAGGGCTGCCCAACGCAGTCGTTTAGGTGCTGCATAAAAACGCAGTCGTTTGATTACAATATATTTGAAATATAAATGTTTCCCTCTAGTTGTCTTTTGCCTCTGTCTTCCTCTCATCTCGCGGTCTTCTCAGCTCGTGACAACAATCCAGTTGTGTTTGTGTTGTGTTTGTTATGCTTTTTTTTTCTTTATTTTACAGGTCCTCTCAGCCTCCAACCAACAGCCACAGCCACCGCCACTAACAGTGGCCTCCCCCACACAGACCACCCTAACCCATCGGTGGCTCACCTTTACAACCACCCACCGTCTCCCTCTCTTCCTCCAGCCACATCTACACGCCAGCAACCACCTGAAGTAGGGAAGAAAAGGATGCCAAAACCAAGAAGAAAATGGCATATCCGAAGAAAGGAGATAATGAGATGAAACGTTGTGGTGTTTCGGATTTGAACCCAAAATTGCAGATCTGAAAGGAGGGAAGAGGGAGCCAAAACATTGATTTTGTTGATTTTGCGCTTTTGTGTTTGTGTTTGTTTGTCTTTGTTTTTGCAGGTCACCGGAAGGCCATCTCCGACGAGAGAAGGAAGAAAAGGGGAAGATCCATCCCCCCGTCCCTGTTCACGGTAGCGGCCCGTGGTTCCACGCGCCCCCAGTGATGGTGGCGCGTGGGCTGACGCGCCACCAGTCCTCCCTGCACTGTCGCCACTGTTCCTGGGTTATGACATTGTTCTCGAGGTCCAGTTTTTTGCAATTTTATTGTTGTTTAATTGTTATTTGTAAAATGTAATGGAAAAGAAATGAAAAAGAGAATGTGTGCGTGTGTTGTATTTTATTTGCAAAATGTAATGAAAAAGAAATGAAAAGGAGAATGTGTGCGTGTGTTGTGTTTTATTTATTCAATTTTTATGTTGTTTTGTTAAGGAAAAAAAAAGAATATAAAGTAGAAATAAAAAATGCATTTTATTTGCAATAGCCAAAGCATTTTCCGAAAATTTACCTTAGATTTAATAACAAGTTTATTAAATCTTTAGAATTTGGCTTATATTAAAACAAATCACGAAATTAATTCATGAGAATTAATGGTCAATTTCAGGTAGTAAATGTCGGATCTACATTTGCATATTCAGAAATAACCAACAAAATTTTCAGGATTATTCTGAGCGGTGATCGATTTTTTATGAATCGATCAACCGCAAAACTAATTCATGAGGATTAATGGTTAATTTAAGGTGGTAAATGAAGAAACTACTAGGCTAGCATTTACATATCTAGAAATAACCAATAAAATTCACAGGATTATTCTGAGCGGTGACCGATTATCTTTTTAATCGGAACATTTTTTACAAGGCATAAAATTGCGAAAAAACTCATCCACGATAGATGATCCTTTTAAGGCATCTACATTAATGTTTTTTCTGATATTTTATTTGGGTTTACGAACTCATAAGAAAATCTAAAAAGCTAGATTTATTCACATGAATAAATAAGACCCGTTGAAGCATTCAAAACCACATCAAGATAGACAATGCAGCTTACCTCAGGTAAGGCGTACTATGGGTGTTAATACCTTCCCTTTACGCAACCAGCCCCCTACCCTTGAATCTCTAACCAGGCCAGTGCAACCGGGTTTTCTTAGTAACCCTCAACAGCCAGGTGGCGACTCCTCAACTCCATTACGAGACAACCCCCTCCCGAGATGTCATGCTGTGACGTGCGACAGATGTCAAAAATGATTTAAAAAAAAACATCATTTTGATGCATTTATGAACAAAAAACACTTTCAAAAGCAACCTCAACCACACTCTCAAACAAGCACTAAGTGGAATTCTATAAAAACATATGTTGTTACCTATTTTAGGCCCTACATAAGAAAATAAAAAATATTGGAAGTAAAAAAGAACATATTAGTGAGAAAATTATACCAGAACGCCAAAGAAATTACTAAAGACTAGTTGAGGAGGATTAAAATCTACAAATTTAGAAAATATAATAATGTATTTCTACCGATAAAGGCTTTATTTGAAAGAAATATACAATTTAAAAAGGAAAATTCAACATTAGATGTTTGAGGATTGAATTACAATTTTTCAAAGTTTGTTTGAATTTATTAGGGTAATAATTGCAAGAAAAAATCATTTTCTAAGTTAATTTAGGTTTTAATTGGAAGAAACTAAAGTCTGGGATTAAATTGTAATTTTTAAAAGTTAGCTGGTCAAATTAAGGGCTAAATTGCATAAAATATTACAGTTTGATGGTCTTTAGGGACTTGATTGAAAAAGACCAAAATCAAGTGTTGTTACCCATTTTGGAGTCCCACATAAACAATTTAAAAAAATACAAAAAAAAAATCATTAGGGGATTAAAGTTTGATGGTCATTTAGGGACTTGATTGAAAAAGTCCAAAATCAAGCGTTGTAACCCATTTTGGAGTCCCATATAAAATAAATTTTAAAAATACAAAAAAATAAAAAGCTATATTGGAAAAAAATATATCAATGATAATAGTATAGCATAACACCTAGGAAATTATTTAAAATTGATCGAGGAAGATCAAAATATACATGATTAAAAAATATGACAGTGTATTTTTTACTAATAAAGGTCATATTTGCACAAAAAAAACAATTTAATTAAGAAAAAGTAAATTCTAATTTTTTTTATTGAGGACTCAATTATTAGAAAACTTTGTTTTTTAGGTCAAATTAGGCTTTAGTTAGAGGAAATTAAAGTATGTGGTTGAATTGCAAATTTTAAGAGTTAATTTGGTAAAATGAAGGCTTAATTGCATAAATATTAGAGTTTTATGGGCAATAAGGGACTTGATTGAAGAAATTCAAAATCAAGGACCAAACTATAAAAAAGACATGTTAATGTAAGGGTTAAAATTGACCAAAACAAGGGCTAAATTGTAGAAATTAAAAGTTTGTTGGTCAATCAAAGGTGAAATGGTAGGAATTCATAACCAAAAACTAAAATGAAAAAGGTGTTGAACTTTAGGGTTGATAATTGAGTTTGGTAGGGGTGTAATTGTATAAAATTAATAATGTGTAGGTGATTAAAGGTGCAATTAAAAGCAAATGGAAGAATAGATACTTGATTAAATTTTTCCAATCGTAAAATTAAAACCATAAATGACAAGGTGTTCAAACTTAGTAAAGAGAAAATGAATCACACATTATTTGGCACTTAGGCATTCCTATTTTTATAGTTTTTCTAATCGAGTTGGCAACTTCGAGTGAAGGAATGTGGAGCTTCAAACCTCTAAACTGAGCAAGAATTGGTTCGAATGAAAGGTGTGCATCCCCTCTACCATATGTTAGTGGTTTCAAGTGATGATGATGTCATAATTTCTATGATAAAACCTCAAAAGTGGGCAAGTGGCTCATCCATGATAGTAAAACCACAAGGTAAAAATAATTCACTAAAACATGAGAAGGTTTTCTACTTGGTTTCAAAGCATTCTTATATCTGCCGAATGATGATCCTAGTAAGGACAATATAGAGATTTTATAAAAAATGGTTAAAGGAGTTTCACGAACCAGACAAGTATTAAAATATAAGTTGGGTGTTTTAAGAAGCTAAACCTGAACCAATAGTCATAGAGTATATCATTTATTACCCCCACCTAACATAAAAGCTTGTATGTACTCTCAAAAATTAAAGAAGTGATGCGTGAAGGCATCAACCATATCCAAGATTCAATGCATGAGCAATATGTATAAAATACATGTTGAAAATAAATATGGAAACCAACTAGAATAAAACACAATAATCAGATATACAATAAAGTTTAATCCACAGGAGAATCCCTTATGAAATCTCCATCATGATCGTATTGAGTTTGAATGAACAAGGATATGAATGTGTTAGTAGTTGAACACATTGAAAATTATTTTTTAAATTTTGAATCCTTTTAAAAAGATGTTAAAATGACAAAAATGATATGAACATATCAAAAATATATTTTTTTAATTTTTGAAAAACATATTATGAAAAAATAATTAAAATTGGATTATAACACATGTAATGGAATTATTTGGATAAGAGTAGGCAATAACATGAGGCTTTGGCGGTTATAAGGTGTATTCAATGGCATCTCTAATGATTTTCTTAGGCTTTCTCTTATGAATTTTACATATATTCATAGAATAGTAATTGTCGCGATGATATTTTATTTTTGCGCTTCTCGCCCGCCATCCCTAGAGGAGAGAACGGCGCGCGGTGAAAGAGGGGTTTTATAGTCATAAAATAATTACTATAACTATCACGAGTCGTCATCCAGTATTAAAGTCACTAGAAAACTTGTTAGTCTGCGAGATTCTGGGTAAGGGGACTTGTTGTACAAGGAGAAGATGCATTACCCCCAGTGCACCGTACCTAAGGTAAGTTGCATTTTTGTTTATTGTTTTTTTCTAAGTCATTTTTTATTCGTTGGTATTTTCTAAGGCTTGTCGCACCCCAAAAATAATTTAGTAATGCGGCGTCGTGGCGACTCTTCCCCGTGTGCGGGGATTCAATGGTGTCAGGGGGTTCTCTATTTGAAAAAGAGAGTCGCCACCTGTATTATGGTTACTAGGAAACCTAAAACTGGTCATTCAGAGATTCTAGGGTAAGGGACTGGTTGCGTAAAGGGAAGGTTTTAGCACCCCTAGTACGCCCTACCTAAGGTAAGCTGCTTGACGTTTGGCTTGTTTATGATTTGATCTGTCAAAAAAAATGTAAAATAAATGGCAAATGGGATATTACTCCGCCGAATATTTTGGATATTAATCCCTTAGAATTTATTTACCCAAATACCAACAGTGAATAATAGCATATTATTCCCGCCAGATATTTTGGATATTAACCCCTTAGGATTTATTTACCCAAATACCGACAGTGAATGATAGCATATTATTCCCGTCGAATATTTTGGATATTAACCCCTTTAGGATATATTTACCCAAATACCAACAGTGAATAATAGCATATTATTCCCGTCGAATATTTTGGATATTAACCCCTTTAGGATTTATTTACCCAAATACCAACAGTGAATAATAAATTTCCCAAAAAATAAGATTTTTATATTTTTTGAAATATTGGCCAATACCCTTTGGATTTTACAAACATGTTGTAAAATCTCAAAATGCAAGAAATGATTTTTTTCTTTGCGAAATCCATGCTAAAACTCATTTTCTCTTCAAAACCCAAGATGATAATATATTTTTTTTTAAAAGGAACAACTTTTAAAAATATGCTAGTGTATTGGCCGTATGCAAAAAAACAACACATTTTTTATAATAAAAATATTTTTGGAAAATTGTATTTTTATATTTTTATTTAAATATATATATATATATATATATATATACATATTTTATTATTATGTATTGGTGGGCTGCAGCCCACTCGTTGGGCTTGGGCTGCCAGCCCGCCCATTGTGGCTGGGCTGCGGCCCAGCTTATCTGGATCTAGGCCCGCGGCCCAAACAATGTGGTGTTGGGCCCCGGCCTGTTTATTCTAAATATGGGCTTCGACCCATTTTGTTCTTGGACTGGATTTTCCATCCAGATGGGCCAGAAGCCCATCCTTCCCTCGGGCTGGGCTTCGGTTGCCTGGGCCTCTTCTCGGGCTTGGACTAATTTTCAGTCCAGCCCATTTCTGTTTGACTATGGGCCAGGCCCACAGACCGGCCCACTTCACTCGGCCTGCATGAACAGTGGGACGCGAATTGCGTCCCACTGCATGCAGCAAAATGAGGACGATGCAGGAACAGTAGATTTTGCAGTATGACGAAAGGAGAAACGATTAGTACCTTTGTGTAGAGGATGTCGTGGTGATTCTTCTAGTCGTTGTTTCGTCGGAAATGGTGGCCTGTGGTGGCCGGAGTTGTCGTCGGAAGACCTCGGTTACGTTGCAGACGGTGAAACTTTTCTGCAAGAAAACTTTGCCTGAGATGAGGCTGAGTTTCTGGAGAGATAGGTGGTTTATGGTGGTGATGTTTGGCTAGAATTTGGTGGTCAAACTGGTTATGCTTGGCTGGCCGAGAATGAGAAAGAAAACAGAGGTCTGTTTTTTTTTAGAGAGAGAACAGAGCAAAATGAAATAGCAGGAGCAGAAGAGAGCAGACGCGAAGGAGATATATTAGAAGATTTTCACGTAAATTTCTTTGTCTCCTCAGCCCTCTTGTTCCTTCTTTTTTTTTTTTCTTTTCTTTCTTCTTCACTGTGCTGCTATTTATAGCAGAGGAGACCCAACTTGCCATGCATGAAGTGGAGGAACAGCTAGCAAATCGATACAATCAAAGGAGAATTAGGAAGGAAATCACGCTGGAGATAAATTCGGGAAGGAAATAATGCTGGAGATAAATTTGATCTGCCTTGCTGTGATGGAGACGAAACGGGAAGAGAATCACGCAGGATTTTGGAATTGAGCTGTTGATCAACTGAAGAGGATGAAACGGGAAGAAAAATCACTACTGATTAGGAAAAATATTTGACTCAGCTGCTGTGATCAATGCGAATTGGAAGAAAAATCAATTTGAAAAAGGAATAAAAATTTGATTGATGTTGAAAATGCAAGGTAAACGGAACAGTGCATGCTAAAAAAAAATGCAGATTTCGAAAATATTTTTAGGAAGAAAAATATGATTTGGTCCTCTAATTTCTTTAATTGCACCCAATTAGATTTAAAACTTGATTTGATTCAATTAAATCCCACCCAAAATTCAATCTCAAACTTAGCTTTGCGCGATCTCCTTATCTGGCCCTTGGCTCCTGATTTTTGCGATTTAACCCTCAATCGGCCATTAAAATCCCAATTGCTCGATTTCACCCTTGAGCCCAAAATCTATTTTTGAAATACTTTTTTTTCGAAACATAAAAAAATAAAGAGTCAAAATTGGGTAGCAACAAGGCTTGAAGTAGATCTCTCTGCGTGAGGGAGTCTCTACTTTATTGGAAGTTAAAAATATAATCATTCTAAGGCTTAGAATGTTTTACACAACATAAGAAAAATTTCTTTTTTTTTACTATCTGAGGGTCTAATTTACAATGTAATTTTACACCCGATAGCTAAAACAAAATAATAATTTTTTTTTTGATATTTTAGACAAATTCCAAAGGATAATCATAAACTGGTTACGATATCCAATTTTCGTTCAAAACATGTGAAATATGCAACATATATATTTTAACAAAAAATATGTTTGGAAAAACCTTAGAATTCGGTCGTATGCATGAAAACAACACTTTTTTTTTTCAATGTGATTTTTTTATATTATATTTTATCAAACTAGGTTTGCCCAACTAAGTAGGTCAGTCAAGCCAAGTTAGGCCTAAAGGGCCAAATCTACTGGACTTGGGTTGGGCCGAGAGCAGGTCCAACCCAAAAGTTAATACAAAAAAAGGAAATTTGTGATGGTGCACTGTTCACGTAGCGTGAACAGTGTAAAGTGAATTAATTCACTCCCACACTATTCACGTGTTTCGTGAACAGTAACAGGGTGGTCGGCCGACGATGACAAGAGGCTTACCTGCTACTGTCACCAGGTAGAGGAGGATGATGTGATTTTTCTTATGGTGGTGGAGTCGAAAATGGTGGCCTGCGGTGGCCGAAAGGAGCGTTGGAAGGATCGTTGGGCTGTGTTGCCCCTACTGCTACTGCTACTGCTACTACTACCGATGTGTTGCCGGCACTGGAGAAGAAGAACTGAGCTTTCCGGGGGAGCTGCTGGCGTGGGGAGAAGCCACCGATGTTGAGGGAAAAGTCGTTGGTGCTCGCTCGGAGAAAGAAAGAGAGAGAGAGAGAGAGAGAGAGAGAGAGAGAGAGAGAGCTAACACTGCAAGGGAGAGAGAGGGATGTCGGCCTACGGTGACTTGCTATTGCTGGCGGTGCTGGTATCCTATCGGTGCCGAAGAAGATGGTGGTGGTTGCCGCTATGTCTTCATCTTCCTCTCCTTTGTTTTTTCTACTAATTTTTCTCGTGTTTGTGTGTGTTATTTCTGTGTTGTCTACCCTAATTTTATCAATATTATTTCATGTTCTCCTCCCTATTTTTTTTTCGTGCATGGCGTTTTCGGTGTATTTATAGGCAAAGGAGGCAACCCTTCGACTGCCCATTAATTGCAATGATGGGTTGCTTCTGCCCACCTGCACTGTTCAGGTGATCGAACAATGTAGTCAGATCGCAAGATTGGAAGGATTTGAGAAAATGCGATTTGGTCCCTGAATTTGCAATTGTTCTAATTGACCCCCAATTGGATTTAATTTTGTTATTTTTTACAATTGTATCCCCGTTAGAATTTCAACAGCAACCTTAGCTTTGCACGTCTCTTTTATTTTGGTTCTTGGTTTACGATTTATCTTATTTGACCCTCAATTGACCATTAAACTTTCAATTGTATTCAATTTTTCCCCTGACTCCGCACAATTGGCTTGGAAAAAATCAATTTGGTCTTTGGAAATTGTAATCTTCTCAATTGAACCGGAATTAAGCTCAAGAACTTGATTTTTCATCGATTAAGCCCTTAATAAAATTAAGTTGACCAATTTTAAGCATAATTAAGTCCTTGCACTTAATTAAATCCTTCAATTGGACCCTAAATTAATTTCTAAACATAATTATACTTTGAATTTCCCCATGATTAAACAAATTGACCTGTAAAAAATATAATTATGCTTTTCTGCTTAATTTTAACGCAGATTTGTCCATTAATAAATTATTTAGCCTTGAATATGCATTCTTTTTTTTTATTTTAGGGCTCAAATGAGGTTTGATCGGGCTCTCGTAAATGTCTAAATTTTCCATCTTTATTTTTCTAACGATGCCAACCTCTTTTATTTTATTTTTGTTATTTTTATTTGATTATGGATAAAATTTAGGAAATAACCCAAAAATAGATTATGACAGTAATCATGCAACAAATTATTTGACTAAGCAAAGAGTTTCGTAGAGAAGTTGAGTAAGTTGTGTGGCTATAATCTTCTTTCATAGATTTATATTTTACGTGACTTGTCTCTTTTTATCAACAGAACAGGGATGTTAGTTTAGTTTTCTGATCCTTATTATATTTTATATGTTTTCTAGCTTTTCTCTTGATATTCTTCTTCTCCTTTTTATCCATACTCTTCATAACTAAACCAGTTTATTAATAAAATTCTCTCCTTCATTGAAAAATAATGCCGAGAGAGCTCGAAGTGAGTAAAAATCATCTAAGAAAGACAATAGAATCTTTACAAAACCACCAAAGTCAAAAAAAACATGTCTGAAACATAAATATATAAAGTTGCGATAAGTTATTGGCCACAAGTGACTAAAATGGGCTCCACTAATTTTGGTCTGGGAATTTGTGTTCTTGTTTTTTAAGGACAAAATATTAAAACATCCCCAAACCCAGTTAGACATCCTTTTGATTCTTTTTGTTCAATTTTGCCATTAACTGCAAGGGAATCTTTTGATTTCTTTTGGTGGCTCATGATCAATGCCGCAAACTTTTTGAAGGTTATTCTTTTTACTTCACTGAAAAACAAAAAAAGTGAAAGTTTCTCTGGTTGTAAAGTTAGGTTCGCTTACAATATTATTAATCAAAGAGGTCCTAGACTCGAAGTAACCGCCATATTAATAAACAGTGCCGTCATGATCCACGAGATAATGAGAAGGTTAGTGGGTGCACTCGCATGGGAGTGGTGGGAGATGGGAAGTACACGCTTTTTTGTTTTGTTTTTTTATTTTAAACCCTTGTGCAACCTTTGAGTTTTTGAAAGGTAAGAGATATTGGAGAAGATCAAGAACTAATTTTGTATGTAATTTGAATAATTAAACATTGCAGTGGGAGGATCTTATTGTATATTGTGTGCTTTGGGCAAAGGTAAGGTCGACAATTTCAAATTACAAGCATAAATTTCAAGTCCAAATCCTGAAAAATGAACTGGTGATGATTTAAAAACAAAATACAAGTACAAATTGTCAAAAAATTATCTTATCTAAAAGTTTATTGTCATTTGAGGTTATATAATATGATATATATTATTCTCTAACACACATCCTGAAGTGAAAATTCTTTAGGCTTGAAACTTGCACAGTCTCACACTATTTTGTGCTTGATTTTTATTAAATAGAATGGGGATGGTGAAATTCGAACTCGTGATCGCTAGGTCAACAAAACTTTGATATCATGTTAAGGAATCATCTCATCTAAAACTTTAAATTATTAATTAAAGTCTCAAAATATTATTTATATTATTCTCTTACACAAATACAGTGTAGCTTCATTGAAATTTGTAGTGAACAGAGTAAGAAATTGTTGTTGTAAATGAACAATGTAAAAGCGATGACACAGGTCCTGCTTGGGCCAGGAGGCAAAAAGAATATAGACAACTAACCATAGCTTGGATGGTCCGAACCTTTTCAAATCACGAGAGGTAGGGCTTAAACAGTTAATTTAAACCGTTCAATGTTTCTTTTTCCTCATGCTCCTGTTTCGCTTGAACAAAAAATTGATGGAATCTTCCCACTTGTGAGGACCCCTCTCACATGCTTTTGTCCTGAAACCTTAATCAATATACAATTCAAAGTGTTTTGAGCCAGTCGAAACCCTAGCATATAAATATAGTACCACTGTGTAAGAAGAGGTTAGGTCTACTTCTTAACACTTTCATATCACAGTAGAGGAAGAAGATCATAACATACAGTCTCCTCCCTGCCCTAAATTTCCTACTTCGCCAAACTTTAAAACCTCTTTCATTATGGCCACCACTAGAGTAATCATGGTTGCTTGTGTTGTTCTTTTTTTCTTGATATTGTGTCGTGAAGCTGTTCGAGTGGAGGGAAGGCCTTTAAAGTCTGAGTTGTGCAAGAAATGCTCAACAAATAATGATAACTCGGTGAATGTGCCAGAAAATGGGAATCATGGCTTGGCAGATGGTCAAGAGAAAACAAGTAAGGTCAACTATGTTGAAGATTTCCGACCCACAGAACCAGGTCACAGTCCGGGAGTTGGTCACTCCGTCAACAATTGAACTTCCAGCTCTTGTTCTTATTCAACCATCGATGCCTCAATTGCTCGGGGTTGAAGTCTTGATGGTGGGCGGAAGGAGAAGTTATTGATCATTTCTGATTGTTTATTTTCCCTAAATTGAATGTAAATGTATAAAGTTGTTCTCAAATTAACTAAGCATTCAGTCTCTCTTAATCTGAATAATTTCTTAAAATTAATCTAGCTAATAAGGATTAGTTATTTATATCAGTTAAGCTTCTCAAACAGCTGAAATACCCTACTTATCAGTATATATATTGGCACCTTTAGGATTATGACAAGGCTGAATCACCAAGAGAATCGTAATAATTCAGGATCTAAAGCTTACGGCACTACATGGATATACATATGTGAATCAACGTAGGACTCCACTCAACAATCTCTCTTCAAGCATACATCTTTAACGTGATAATCACAATCCAGGTATCCCCTATTTCTCAGGAGTCTGCTCCTTAGGAGTTCATGTCTAGGATTATGTACTTTTTATTTTCGGATGCAAGGAAATCTTATTTTTGAAAAACGTATTTTGTGAGTTTAGATGAGCGAGTTGTTAGCATTTACTGTCATTGAGAGATTCTAGGAATTGATTTATTCTACAGCTGTATATTTCCTAATTATAATAGGAACCTAGAACGTTACAAATTCTAGTTTTGTATATATACTGTCAAAGTGTAAAACGTAAATCATTCAATAAAGATTTTACAATTTACCAAATTTCCTTCCTTATTGTCATGGTATCAGAGCAAATACCCTAAATTTTTTTTTCCTTTGAGTTGTGGAAAGCTGCGTCCGCAGACAACAAATATACCACAAAGAAATTTGATGTCAATTCCTACTGATTTAGTAGAAACGATGGCAGCCCCTACCGATTTAGTAGAACAAAATCAACAAGGAACAGAGGCTATCCTTGAAGATTTGACTACGAGAATGACCCAGGCTTTGAGACAAAGTCTGAACCCGACCCCTGCAGTAACATATGATGCTGCTACACCGATTACTATCAAGCTCAACGGAACTAATTTTTAGTTCCATCTCTTGCAACAAAATTAATATCTGTGGGACAAGCTACTGAAGAGCTAAACTGCATTGTTTTAATGTATCCACATTTTTGCCTTTTTCAGGATATTCTCACGAAGAAGATCATTGGGCGTGGTACTAAGAGAGAGGGGTTATACTACATAGATGAGTTCAGTATCGGCAAAATCAATATGGTGAAGAACTCAACCACTGCACAAGAAAAACAGATTCGGCTATGGCATGCTCGTTTGGGGCACCCGTCATTCGGCTATATGAGGCAATTATTTCCAGATTTATTTTCTAGTCAAAAACATTTAGAACTCAAATGTGATACATGCATTTTTGCAAAAAGCCACCGTGTATCATTCCCGGCTAGCTATAATAAAAGTGATATTCCTTTTGCGTTAATCCATTCGGATGTTTGGGGACCATCCCCTATTACCACGGTTCATGGTGTTCGATGGTTTGTGACTTTTATAGATGATTGCACCCGGATGACGTGGATATATTTGCTTAAAAATAAGAATGAAGTCTTTGGTGTATTTTGTGCGTTTCATGCTATGATACAGAACCAATTCTCGGCAAAAATCAGAATTTTGAGGTCGGATAATGGAGGGGAATATGTCAATCAAGAATTTGTGAAATACTTCCACAATGCTGGTCTCCTACATGAATTTTCTTGCAGTCAAACACCACAGCAAAATGGTGTAGCTGAACGAAAAAACAGACACATTTTAGAAACTGCTCGTGCACTACTCATTGGAGCAAACGTTCCGCATAGCTACTGGGATAAAGCTGTGGTCACAGCTGTGCACCTAATGAACCGTATGCCTTCTAAAGTCTTAGAGTTTAAGACTCCGCTGCAAGTTTTGGCCACTCATACTACACTACCATCTATACTAATGCTGCCCCCACGTGTATTTGGATGTGTAGCGTTTGTTCATCTACACAAGAATCAACGAAACAAGCTGGATGCATGTGCTGATCGGTGCATATTTCTGGGATATGGCGCATCAAAGAAGGGCTACTGTTGCTACAATCCGGTAACAAAACGCACATACATCACAATGGATGTAACCTTCTCAGAAGCTGAAAATTATTACTCTCCAGTGTCCACTTCTCAACTTCAGGGGGAGAAATTTGGTGAAGAAGAGAAGTGGTGGAGCTGCCCAAATATAGAACCAATACATGCATTGCCCGAGAGTGATGTAACGGGCAACGCAGGAGACGAAGAGATGGGCATAATGGATATACACGCAGACGAAGAGAGGGACATACGGGCAGTCATCAACGTGGAAAGGGAAGATGACGATGATGCCACGGGTACTCCATCAGAAGACATGGAAACAAAAAAGGCAGTCACGGGTGAGGAAGAGATGGGTGTATCTCTTGACATGGGAGATTTGGCAGTAGATACCGTGGATAAAGAAGCTGAAATGGAAATTGAAACCGAACACACATCTAGTAGTCAAACCCCTCTACTCTCTGTACTCGACGATGATCATTCCTCGCCAGAGAATATCCATGAGGTAAACCTTTTTTCTCCATCCTCTAATCCTGTTTTGGATACTCCTGTTGGTTACAAATTACCTGCCAGGAAAAATAGGGGAAAGCCTCCAGCTAGATACTCCCCTAGCATAGAGGGAAAACAATCGAAGTATCCCATCTCCAACCATGTAACAACTCAAACGCTGACCAAGCCACTTAGAGACTTCACCAATGAGTTGTCAGCTCATCATATCCCGCATGAAATTCAGGAAGCCTTGACTGATCCTAAGTGGGCACGAGCAGTAGAAGAGGAGATGGAAGCACTGACGAAAAATAAAACATGGGAACTTATTCCGCTGCCGAAGGGGAAGAAAACAGTTGGGTGTAGATGGGTCTTCTCTATCAAACACAAAGCGGATGGAACCATTGAGCGGTTTAAAGCAAGACTGGTAGCCAAGGGATATACTCAGACATATGGAGTGGACTATCAGGAGACTTTTTCTCCGGTAGCAAAATTAAACACTGTTCGAGTGCTGTTATCACTAGCAGCAAATCTAGATTGGCCACTACACCAGTTTGATGTTAAAAATGCTTTCCTGCATGGAGACCTGGAAGAGGAGGTGTATATGGACATCCCACCAGGATATACCTCATCCCCAAATACCGGAATTGTTTGCAAACTACAGAAGGCATTATACGGGCTAAAGCAATCACCACGTGCGTGGTTTGGGAGATTCAGTATGGCAATGAAGAAATATGGCTTTCAACAAAGCAACTCAGATCATACTCTATTTTTAAAACAACAACAGGGAAAGGTGACTGCATTAATAATCTATGTGGATGACATGATCATTACTGGAGATGATACAGAAGAAATCTTGAAACTACAGGAACAATTGGCTACCGAATTCGAGATGAAGAACTTAGGAGGACTAAAGTATTTCCTTGGGATTGAAGTGGCTAGATCAAACCGAGGCATATTTCTTTCACAAAGAAAATATGTGCTAGACCTATTAACCGAAGTAGGAATGCTTGACTGCAAACCGGCCGACACCCCCATGATTCAAAATCAGAAATTTGGGGACTCTACGGAAAGGGCTTCAACTAATAAGGAAAGGTATCAACGGCTGGTGGGGAAATTAATTTATCTGTCACATACTCGCCCTGATATTTGTTATGCAGTGAGCATAGTCAGCAAATTTATGCATTGTCCGAATGAAGAACACATGGATGCTGTAACTAGAATACTTCGTTACTTAAAATCAGCTCCTGGAAAAGGCCTTTTATTTTCTAGAAATGGTCATCTAGCGGTTGAAGGATACACAGATGCTGACTGGGCAGGAAGTATATCTGATAGAAAGTCTACGTCGGGATACTTCACATTTGTTGGCGGCAACTTAGTCACATGGAGGAGCAAGAAACAAAAGGTAGTTGCCTTGTCAAGTGCAGAAGCCGAGTTTCGAGGAATGGCAAAGGGACTATGCGAATTATTATGGCTCAAGAGGTTATTGTCCGAAATTGGGTTCAGTCCAGAATCAAAGATGAACCTATACTGCGATAATAAAGCTGCCATCGAAATATCTCACAACCCAGTTCAACATGACCGCACAAAACATATCGAGATAGACAGGCATTTCATTAAACAAAATCTCGAAGAAGGGGTGATCAATTTTCCATTCGTAAGGTCAGAAAATCAGCTCGCAGATATCCTTACAAAGGCCGTCTCCAGCAAAATTTTTCATAATACGCTTGACAAGTTGGGCATCGAAGACATCTTTGCACCAACTTGAGGGGGAGTGTTAGCATTTACTGTCATTGAGAGATTCTAAGAATTGATTTATTCTACAGCTGTATATTTCCTAATTATAATAGGAACCTAGAACGTTACAAATTCTAGTTTTGTATATATACTGTCAAAGTGTAAAACGTAAATCATTCAATAAAGATTTTACAATTTACCAAATTTCCTTCCTTATTGTCACGAGTAAAACCCTAGTTGTCTCAAGATCTTACAAGAAGTGCATGCTCTGACTCAAACTCGAGACCTATTATGTAGATCACAAGTTTTTTGTCATCACGTCACATTTCTTAAATTCTTGTTACGTACTCCTAAGCTAGGAGTCGCATCTTAATACTCAATGAGCCATCAACACGGCTCTTCATCAAAGAGTTCAATTGACGCTTCAACTAATCATGGAGCAAGAACCATGAAATTTAATCCATATTCTTTCTAATCCAATGGTTGTTAATGGCTATACAAACATTCATCATACCCCCTCATATCTAGCTAAACCATATGATCTCTTTATGGGTGTGCGTGTATAAGAGTCTATATATATGAATTAACATTTTAAATTCTTAGATATTTAGTTGAGAAGCCATGTTTTTTTGGGCTATAGCAACTTATTTATAAAATTCTCGTATTTCATGAACAAAAAAACAAATCTAACCCTGAAGTCTATTATTATGTTGTGGATCCATTCTACATTTATGCTACTCTACTCGTTTTTTTCTTAATTATTAAATCTGAAGGTTATTGCCCAAAGATGAACAAGATCGCTGAAACAACTCTTTTCATGCTTTGAATATGCATACCTTGAGGACTATGCGGACTTAGCACAGAGATGAACTGAGCAAAATTCGTTTGAAGAATGAAATAGAAAAAGTTGGAGGAAACGAATTACTACAATGTAGTGTAAAAATAGCTCAAGCAGCAAAGTGCTTTGATCACTACAAGGAGGGCATAAAGCCCTAGACATCTTCTTTCTCTTTTCAATATTAAACAGAAACACCATAGCCAACAACTCTTTTGGTAAGCTTACGAATCACCACTTCTTTCATATTCTCGCAATGCATGTTGTTATTCTGTTAAATCGGTGCCAAGAAATTTATCGAGCATTTCTTCAGATTCGATTTCTGCACTTTATTAGGATCTTATCAGCTTTTGCCCTACTTGGCTGCATTCCCATCCAATGAAATCTTATGCTCTCATTCTAGTAGGATTTGAACCCAGGAATCAAAGATTGAGACGCCGTGCATTTATATTCCAGTGAATCGGAAATAAGATATGGCATCCCTTTGGCTTGATCCTATCTTGTTTGAATTACCACTCCGCTTAAAAATTCTAATTATAATATAAGTCAGGAATTTATATATATATATATATATATATATATATATATATATATATATATATTGGTGGTCATATACATTTGTTTTCTTTTATTTGATATTAGAAAATATTCTTAGACGACAACTCTAAATTTAAAGGAATGCAATACTACTTAAAATGTGGTTCATGTATGTATAAAAACATTCCCTGTTTAGCTCTCCTCCCTCGTGAAAGCAAAAGGGCCTCTATGATTTACATCGACGGCAGAAGAGAAAATATTCAGCTTAAAAATCATATTTTGTGATTGTTTAAGAGTGTGATTAATTTTATTTTAAAAATGATTTTCGTTTAGAAATGTATTAAAATAATATTTTTTTAATTATTTTTTAATATTAACATATAAAAATATCAAAAAATAATAATAAAGTATAAAAAATAAATGTTTTTGAAAACATTTTTAAAAAAACAATAAAAAAACCGATCGAAAATAGTGTTTCAAGATGTGGGAATCACTGCAAAGTAAAATAATCGTCCACTGGCTATTGTACTTAATTAAGGCCTAGCAATTGTCATCATATATATATATATATATATATATATATAGAGAGAGAGAGAGAGAGAGAGAGAGAGAGAGAGAGACATACACAGAGAGGGAGAGGGAGCAGCATACTCCATTCATGCCAAGGAAGGAATCTTCAAGCTGGAATGCATGCATCCACCGGCATGGCTTGCCCTCGCCTTTGAGATGCATGTGGAGTAGCGAGCATCTATAAGGAAGATGCTATTTAAAAAAGTTAAATTGATAATATAGTTTTTTATGAGTATTTTAATTGTAAATTATTATTTTGAAAAATCAATTATAATTTTATATATTTGATACATAATTATTTTAATAACTTGGTATGACTTGGTTAGCTTAGCAGATCTATAGACGATTCTAGATTAACATAATATTAAATAATAAGATCTAAAAAAATTCAATTAAAATAAAAAAATAATTAGAATCAATATAAATGAACTCATCAAACCTTTAACACGAGTTATAAGATTAAAATAATCTTATAAAAAATAAACTAAAAAAAATAAAAAAATAAAAACAACTAGTGAAAAAAATAAAAATTATTGCAATGAATGGTATTTTGCAAGGTTTTCATATTTTTAATAGTATTTAAAAAAAATGGTATTTTGAGATTTTATTTAGTATCCTTTTAGAGAATATTAAAATGTAAGATTAATACTTTTTTTATATATTTTGAACTTTTCATTTAGCATATCTTTGAAGATACTTGATACCATTTGATCTCACGTGCACTAAGACATGCTTAGTGATCGTTAAGTTAGTTTAAAGCAAACAAGGCATATCACTAGATTTTGACCCCACCAATTAACACCCTCTCAATTTGATGGTATTAATTAATGCTGCTCTAGGATATTATTTAATTTCTTATTATCAACGACAAAGATACATTTCCTCCCTACTAATCATTTTATATGAATTAATTAATAATATAATGTCATAAAGGGGTGCTTAAATAATTAATAATAATAATAATAATACATTTCCTTCCAGCTAAGCTTATTATATTAATTAATAATTATAGAATGTCATAAAGGGGTGCTTAAAATATTTTGTAGGTTTATCAAAACGATTACTTTTTCTATTTTTGGGTTTGGTCTCATACGGAGACAGGGGCTCGTGGGTTCTTCTAAAAATTTGCAACTTGAAGCACGCGTTGTGTACGGATTTTAATATTGTTTATTTAGTGCATAATGCATGGTAATTATTTTAATTATATAGAGGTCCAGTGGCCTTTTTGAACTGAAATTTTCAAATTGACTGACCACTTTACGAGATTCTTTTCTTTTTTAACTTATTGGTTAAAAAAAGGAAGTACTTGAGTCTTAACTAGAAGAAAGAAAGATTATTAGTTCTAATAAGATAATAAATTATAAAGTACATGTTTGGTACTGTGTTTCAAAAGTATTTTTAAAAAAAAAATTGAAAAACAATTATTTTATTTTTTATTTTAAATTATTTTTTGGTATTTTTAAATTATTTCATGTACTGATATCAAAAATAATTTTTTTTAAAATATGTATATTATTTCTATATATTTCTGAATAAATAAGACTTTCAAAATCAATTACAATCACATTCTCACATCTTCAAGAAATGGTCACCCCATGTGGCTTTGCCAATGAATCGTAGAGGGAAAAAAAAGAAATACCACTACTAAATTATCAATTTTTACCAACTAGTAACACCCTGGATATGCATGTATGATTTCTTTAATAAATAAATAAATAAAATAGATAGAGAGATGATCGTCATAGGTGAACCTTTTAATATTTGTTTGGAAATATGATTTTGGTTGTTTTTTAAAGTGTTTTTTATTTAAAATATATCAAATTAATATCTTTTATTTTACAAAATTATTTCTGATATCAAATGATCTAAAATTATCAAAAACACTTAATTTAAAAATATTTAATTTTTTAGATAACATTTTTAAAACACAACTCAAGCATAAGCAGTTGCTTACTATGTCATTATTAAAAGTTAATAATATACATTGCTATCTTTAGGAATATGAAGCATATCTCGTAGTATCCTGGCGAATGGTAGAGGTTGCATAGCTGGTTATAGTGGAAAAACATGACCCCCCCTATATTCATAGGAGCATATAGAGACCTTACCCTTTCATATTAGATTAATATATAGGAGTGTTTGATATTGTGTTTCAAAAATATTTTAAAAATAAATAAATTTTATTTATTTATTTTTTATTTTAAATTAATTTTTTTAGTGTTTTTATATTATTCCATGTACTGGTATCAAAAATAATTTAAAAAATATATTATTTTAATGCATTTCTAAATGAAAAGTACTTTGAAAAACAATCTCAATCATAATCTTAAACACACACATAGGAATCTCACCTAACCTCATTCATTTGCTTTGATGGTCATAACAAATTCTTCATTCTAGAAGACCATGATGAGATTTATAAACTTTAGATCCTTTAGTTAACTTTCTTTTATATAATAATGTTCTATATGTAAGAATGATGCGAGTTAATTAGGGGAGTTTAGTATTGAGTTTTAATTGATTTTTCGTCAAATTTTGAAGAAAAAAATATTTCAAATTATTATTTTTTTAATATTTTTAGAATATTTCGATGAACTAGTTGTAAAATAATATATATATATATATATGAACTCAAAAACCACCCATTGGGATGAAAAGATAACTATTTTTATGGAAATTCACCGAAGCATTGAAGCTCGTTGAAATCTTTATCACAGTATTTGTTTTTTCTTATCAAAATTGATCTTTGGAGGCTTGAGCCCAACTCCAAAAGCTTAGTGGACTTCTTATAAAGCTGGCTCAGAAAGAAGGAAAAAAAACCCAAGTATATGGGTACTCTAGAATCACCCTCACAAGTCAGAAGGTTTTGGACAAAACTATGGGCTTTCCTACGTCCACACCTATGACCTCAACGCATATATTTGTCTGAATGTCTCAAGAGTTGAGAGCCCAATTTCTTCAGTCAAATTGGCAATGACCTAGACCTCCTAGGTATTCATGACCCTTCGTTTTCAAGACCCGTAACGAAATGGTAAAAACCTTATGATCTGGACTATAGATCTCGAGTACGAGTCAAAACATATATCTTTTGTAAAAACCTGAAATAGCCAGAGTTTTATTCGTTTATGTATTTTCCGGGAGGTGGGGTTTCCTAATATTAAAAAAAATCATGACCCTCCTCAACAATCTCAAAAAAAAAAAAATTAACCAAAATAAGGAGTTTTAAATGAAATCCAAATTAAAAAAAAAAAATCAGTTAATTTATTGATCAAGTATAATTAAATGCATGGTTAGAATAAACATGGCCTTATGTCTTGTTATACACATACCATAATATTTTTTTCTCGAAAACCTTAATAATTATAATTTCTTAATTATAACAATATAATGAAAAAGTCTAAATAACTATTAAATCTCTCCACTGTCAATAAAAATGGTTAATCTGTCCCAAGATCCAATTTTCAATGAACAAATGAAGAGAAAGAAACTATAATTTGATCACGGCGTGGCTTGAGATATTCCAGAGTGCATTTTCATCATGGGAATTATCACAAAGAAACGATCCAGAAATAGCTGCCTGACAGTGACCAAACCCTCTCTGAATTATGACAGGGACTTGCCGTAATTTGGCTTGCGAAATTTAGAAAGGCATGAAGTGACCGTTTTGCTTTCCATTTCTTATTCAATACGGCAGATCGATAAGTACCATTCGAGTTTTAAATAATATTTTTTTAAAATATTATTTTGATATATTTTTAATTAAAAATCATCTTTAAAAATAATATAAATCAAACTGACGTTGAAATAATTTAATAATCTAATAAACCAAACGATGGTGGCTACTCCTTTTCTTGAATGCTTGTGAGCATCATGATCTTCTCTTATTAACCAGAGGATTCCTCCTGCTAAAAGATAAAGATGAACTGCCACGATTTATAGCCTAAAAAATTATTTATTTATTTTTTTAGTGAATATACCAATTTAAATTTCTAGTGAAGTGGAGATACTGACGATTCAGAAAGCGATGTGTGAGCAAGTGGGCTGCTTACAGGCCTAGGGTTTCATTAGCAACTTTAAGGCTGTGTGGTGGCGTGATTTTGGATTGTTTGTGTATTAATATTAAAAACATTATTTTAAAATTAAATATTTTTTAAAGCAACGTTTCACGATACCAAATACTACTTTAACTCTACTTCCCATCAAACCATGTCTTCAGAATCAATTAAAACACGACTCTTTTGCAAACAAGAGTACAAGTTAATAAATAAAAAAATTCAAAACATTAAAAAAATAAATTATAAAAAATTATTTAATATTGTTATTAAATTTAGTTTAACAATAAATCTTAAAATGTTATGATTTGATTTTTTATTAAATTGAGATATAAAATAAAAATATATAAAAGTTCATCGGATATGATTCAATTAACTTTATCAATCTAAAAACAAACTAATCGTATAGAATAAAATATGAAAATAAAATTGTAAGGAAATTGATAAAACTAATAGGAAAAAAACTTTTCCATCCAATTTTTTTTGTTTATACTTCCCGACAACAATACATATTGCATGCCTCTTAATTTTGCTTAATAATTAGTAAGTTTTATAAAGTTTTGACTCACATATATTTTTTAATTATAAAAATGAGATATAAATTGTGTTGAAATACTATCAACTTTGTGTTAGTGCCATCTTAGATGCAATTCTCTAAATTACATGTTCTTGGTTGTGAAACTTCCTTAGTTTAATGTGTATATTGGAGAGCGTGACTTGATAATAGAGGGTTTGTGATCCACACGGTAAATCTCGAGTTCGAATTATATATTATAAAAACCTGAAACAACTGAGATTTTATTCATTTATTTGGATTTATAAAGTGGAGTTTCCTTGCATCAAAAGAAAGTGTATGGGATTATAGGTTTTGATCTCATATTTTCTTTCATATAGGTACTTTTGTTTTGTCACGATTTTGCTTTCTTGTTATGCATATTATATTTGTTATAATCACTGAAAAATAAGAGATTTCATGTGCCTAACCCGTGAATATTTGTAATATTAAAAACAAAATAATCCAACTATATATTAAACATGCTCGAGTCAAACGAAATTCAGTAGGTTGGGTTGATGATTTATAAAATATCAAAAGTTAAATTGGTTATAATTATGAACTCAAACCCGAATCAACTTTATACAGTAGCCCTTCGAATTTAGATACATATAATAATTTAATTTCTATATAAAACTAGAGTACATGTATTATTTTTTTCATGGTTATCAATTCCTATTTTTTTTCATTAAAATTTATCAAATTGTTTTACTATGACTCACTCTTAATATAAAAACAAAATTCATTGGAAATGGAAAAAGATATAAGAAAAATAATAACAAAATATGATGTAATCAAGCCTTCAATATTTTTCAAACAATTAGTGTTCTTGGTTTTGTATAAATACATAATTTGTATTATATATTTTAATCTAATTAGTATATAAAATTGGATAAACGAATTGTTAACCCCATGTGTCCAAAAACACCATTTGCTAAAAAAATATTTTTTTCTTGCTTAAATGGTTTTTTTAATTTTTTAAATTGTTTTGATATGATGATATCAAGAAAAATTATTTTAATATATTTTTAAATAAAAAGCATTTTAAAACGTAATTTCTAATAGACACTCAATGAAAAAACTATCAAAAAAGAATAGATTTAATTTCTTGGAGTGAGAAAAGTGTGTATGAAATAATGATCTAATCAATTTAGCTGTACATAAGGGAATTTTAACTTATAAATCAACATAATATGAAAGTTCAACTTAAATGATTAGTCTAGTGGCTAAAAAAGATGTATTCTTTTTGGGTTCCAGTTCTAAAGCTAGTATTTAGAGAGAGAAAAATTAAAAAAATTTAAATATCTGTAAAAAGAGAAAATGATCCAAGAATATTCTTTACAATGAAGTCAACAAGAATCATACAAAAGTCATATTGTATCTCATATATAATTATGTATATGAACTAGAATGGTTGACCATTCATCTTACATTAGATTGAATAACAAAGATAAATCATCTTGTTTTAGAGTTAGATTGTAGTTATTTTTTAAAATATTTTTTATTCAGAAATGCGTCAAAAAAATATTTTTATATATTTAAAAAATTATTTTTGACATCAAAGTATCAAAAGGATTTAAAAATATATAAAAATATTAATTTAAACTAAAAAATAAAATAATTTTTGATTTTTTAAAAAAAAAAAAAACTTTGAAAATACAATGTCAAATGGTAATACATCACTCACTTTTTTTTTATACGACTACTCTCTATTTTTGCCTTGATGGCATCAATCTTTTTTTTTTTTTGGCTTTTCATTTAATCATGAAATGAAATCAAAAGTAGGGGAGTAGAGGGATTCGACTCTTTACTCAATTAAATAAATTATCATAATACAGAGAAAATGCGTGTAATCAATACCCAAAATAATAAACTAGATATTTTATGTGTTTTGCCGTGAGTTGTAGATTTCTTGTTAAAAACAATCCTGGTGTGCAGGATATTCTGATATGTTTTTAAATAAATAAAAATGTAAATTTAAATCAAAAAGTTTATGAATGAATCTAATTAATTAAGTTGTAATTATTTAAGTAAAAAAAATTGTTAACAATAACTAAAAGAAAAACTGTAAAAATTAGAGGATAAATGTAGACCAAATTATTTATATAAGATATTTATCCAATTATATTTACTTAATTTGTTTATTAAAATCAATAAAATATAATAAAAATGGAAACACACGTGAAATTAATTGATGAAAATATAAGAAAAAAAAATTATGCAAGGCAAAACATATTAGAAATATTATTTCAAAATATTTTTTTAAAATAGGTTCATTTGTTTAAAAAGATATTCAGAAATAAAATACAAACAAAATATTTTGAAAAAAAAATCTTCTTCTCAAAAAAGACATACAAAAATTAGATCTAAGATATGAGATCAAGATAAACTGATAGAAAAGAAATGAAAATAGACATGAAACTAATTTTTTTTTTTTAAATAATAGTGTAGAATGACAAGATCATAAAATAAAATGTGAAAACAAAAAGGATATCAAATCACATTAACTTTTTAAATTCAAGATATGTGTCATAAGATTAAAAAAAAAACACCATAAATAAATAAAACAATGAAGACCAATCTCCAAGGGTGAAATTATGAAAGAATATCCAAAACAAATACAATTTTGATTGAATATATATATATATATATATATATATATATATATAAATTTTGATTGAATGATGAAAATCATAAAATGAAAAACCAATACAACTTCAATAAAATAGGCCAAGAAAAAAAAATCAAATATATAAAAAAAAAAAACATGTATTTACTTTGAGGAAAAAAAAGGAGGCGTCAGTGATTATTTATCATCTCCAACGTGCAGCTTAAAAGATACAGGGATCATGCAAGTGTTAGCGTGTAACAAGCATATACAAATAACTTCTCAGAATAAAAAATTAATTATTCAAATTAAAAATACTTAAACACCCTAGAAAAAAACCTATATAGAAGGAAAATGATACCCTTGAAAACATGCTTTAATTATTATTTTTAAACAGTAAATACATCTTTTCACTATATGCAGATAAGTGAAAAGATTAACAAATTCTTGGTCAACAAGCTTTATTTTTTTAATATTAAAGATAAATAAGTAATTTTACTGTCTTTTTAAATAAATAAATATATATATACACCTTAATAATCGATGAGCCATTTAAAATATCCCTACCATCAAGGGTTCCTGTTTTTTATACTCATTAACAAAATAATAATTTTACTATAATAATCTATATTAAATTATGTCTAGTTCTACAATAAAAATCTGAAATCATATCTTGTTAATGTAATTTAAGGATGGAATCCCTCAATCTAGCTCGTATTTGGTGTACATATTCAATATTGGAATAGTAATAGCGTAGTTTCTGTTTGGAGTTTAGTTGTTCTTGTTTTTAGAGTATTTTTTGTTTAAAAATATATTAAAATAATATTTTTAAAAAATAATTTTTGACATCAGCACATGAAAACAATATAAAAATATTTTAAAATTATTTTTTTCAAAATTATTTTTAAAATATAATGACATACAGGAATTTAATACCAGGTAAATATATTTGGATAGATGTTTCTCAGGTGTCTTTTTAATATATTTTCAGCATTAATATCTTAAAATCATTTAAATGTTTTATTTTTTGATCAAACACTGTATAATACCAGGAAAAAGATGGGGGTGAGGTGGGAGAGAGGAAGACTGCTTGCTAGAGGTCCATTTTCGTTCAACGACTCCCTCTGCACGCCAAAGTGGGGTCACATCTCTCCTACGTCGTTAGATCTGATGAAAGCTCTTTTTGGAGACAAAGGGGCAATATTATATAAAAATAAAAGGGAATGTGTGAGTGACTCGTGACTGTGAATGGGTCATTCCTGATTGCCTTAGGCTCAGGTATTATTACGTGGCTGATGTTTCAAATCCAACGGTGGAATGATGAGATTTTCCAAATAGTCGGCGCAGATTGGACAAAAAGGTCTTAGAATCTAGGGGATTATGACACCATCCCTAGGAAGAAGTGCTGTTTTTGTTGGTTGAGGTTGGCAGTTAAGCACGCCATTGATTTATTGTCAATGAGGACAATTTTCTTTATTTGATTTTTTTTGGAGGTAATTAAGATTATGATTTAAATGAATCACGTGGATCTTTATTTCCACCTGGCGGTAAGTGTGGGACACGAGTGGAGACCTGCTACTCATGGGCATAGAGCTTCCGAGGATCTTCAAGGAAATTGCTAAATGGAGCTTAGTTGTTAATTCTGTTCCGTTCCGGCCGGAACGTTCTGTTCCGTTCAACAAACCGGGACAAAACGGTGTTGTTTTCGTCTCGGTTTTAATTCCGGTCCGATCCGGCAATTCCGGCCGGAACGCCCCGGTTCCGTTCCGGGCGTGCCATTCCGGGTTCAAATCTATTTTTTTTTATTTTTTAAAAATTATTTTTGACATCTATACATCAAAATAATTTAAAAACACCAAAATATTTTAAATAAAAAAGAATTCAAATTTTAATTATGCTTGTTAAATTAATATTTTATTTTTTTCATATATATATAATTAATTATATATGAACAGTACGACACCGAAACGGCACGCCGGAACGCTCCGAAACCGGAACGTTCCGTTCCAATCGAAAAACCGGAACGATATTGACAACTTTGAAATGGAGTGCTGAAAAGACACAAAGTTTTAGCTTTTTTTTTTAGCTATAAAAAAATAATAGTATTTTTATGTTGGAGAGTCGATCCTATATAATGGTTAAAAATAATAAAGGTATTTATAGATTTCAAGCTAGGATTAAGGATGTGTTTGGTATTGCGGTTGCTATTGTGGTTGAGTTTTATAAAAAGCAGTTTCATGAAAAACACTTTTATTGCGGTTCATAACTAAAATTAAAGTATTTTGTTAAAACTGTGGTTATGTTTGATGTTTAATGAAGAAGGTGTTTGGTAGTGTGGTGCGATCGGAGTTTCAAAATAAGTTTGTGTTTTGGTGTTTGGTAAATGAAAAAAAACAAATAATTTTTTGTGGGTCCCATCTTTAAAAATCAACAAAATGCTGATTGATCAAAAACAGATAATTTTTTGTGTTCTTGTTGTTGTCGCTGGAGATCACACTGGAGGTTTTGGAGTGGAGGAGAAGCTACCGGTGCCGAGAGGGATGGTGGTGGTGCTCTCCGGGAGCTGCCCTTGACCGTGGAGGGAGAGAGAGTTATCGGTGATTGTGAAGAGAGAGACCATTAGCTGCATGTGTAGAGAGAGAGAGAGATCGGTTGTGCTGTGGTTGACGGTGGACCTGCTCTATGGCCAGATCGCTGATTGTGTTCATTATTTCTGAAGTTAAATACTTTGCTTGTGCTGAGAAGATGGAAATGCTCTATCGTAGAGCTTCGCTAGCAATTGTGTCCATGTTCGTGGTATGGATTAGAATTGTTCTACATTTTGGTGGAGAAATGAAACGCAGGGAAAGCTAAAAAATTATGCTTCTTATAAACTGTGGTTCCAACATTTTTTTGTTGCACTGTTCACTGTGGTTTTGAAGTCACCAAACGATGATAAAATCATGAAACTGTTTTCCCCCTCAAAACTCCGTTTGGAACGTAATACAAAACGACCACTTAATCAAAGATTGATCCTCCTTCATTAAAGCATGGCCCTTTGATAAAAATAGAAGAGTTTTGGGTATGTTTTACATTTGTAAGTTTTGTACCAATATTAGGTTCACAATGGTAATTTTATGACAACTTAATTTTTGAAGATTTTGGTGTTTTTTTTTTTCAAACTTGGAGACCAAAGAGCTTGTTTCTAGCCTTTGGATCTTGAGAGAAAACATGACTACTTTTTTTTTTATAAGAACCCACTAAAAGGCTTAAAGTGTGAAGGTTGACTCAATTGGTCAATTTTAAAGTTTCCCTGGATCAACTCCACTTGTAAACATCACTGAAGACTATTTGAACTTGCTAAATTATAGCTGAACAATGCATTGTTTAGGTTATATCCTAGAAATTAGGGTTTTTAATATAGGATATGATAAATTTCATGGTATTCTATGTTCTTATAGTTACTTTTTATTGTAACAGTAATTGTGTTTTAAAATTTTTAATTTCATGCAATTTCACCCCATCCAAACTCAATTGTCACCCCCAAAGTTGACAACGTATTTCATTTAAATCCTTGATCATGTGATTGTTTATTTTGACCCTCAATTGATCAAAAGACTTCTAATTTCTTAAATTTTGCTTTTGATTTTATCAATTTAAACCCTGCATTCATGCATCTTTTTCAATTTGATCTCTAGTTTTGAATTTTTTCAATTAAGTTTCTAATTGCTCGTGAAACTTCAATATTTATTCACTTTAGCTCTTGATTTGATCAAATTGACTTTTTTAAATTGCAATTTGACCTTTAGTCATTATTTCCCCCCCAATTGAAGTGTAAATTGACTTCAAAAATAAAATTTTCTTTTTATTAAATCCTCAATGAAATTAACTAATCCTTATAAAATCTCATTGAGTCTTAACCTATCAAAATATGTATTTTTTTTAACCCCAAATAAAAAACACATTCACCAATGAGACACTTTATCAATTAAAATTGGGTTGACATTTTTGTCAATCTTATATATTTTGGTCCTTCACCTCCTCCCCTTCTATTTTGGATTTTATTTTTATTTTTCTTTTTTTTTCCCTTGATTTTTCTTTACGAGGCTAAAAGTGGATAACAACAATGTTCATTAGTAACCTTCAAATTAACAACAAAACAAATATAAAAGGACAAAGAAACTCCTGCGTGAGAGTTACGTTAATTTTGTCGTTAAATGCAATATAATAATTTTACTATTTTGAGAAAATTAAAAAATTCATAACGCCCCTCATTAAAAGACATTGTATTTTTTATTGTGAAAAAATAACTAACTTAACCCTACATAAATTATAAAAGTAATTATATCATATTTTTAAAGTTTTTTTGGGCTACGGGTAATTTAGTCAAATCATTATTTTAATGAATAACAATTTATTTCTATAAATACAGGGATTATTTTAATGAATAATCATTATTTACCTTCCTTTTGGTTTTTGTTAATGAACAACTTGTACCCATATTTAATTTGTTATGATTTATAATTAGTAACGGTGCCCGTAGTTGATAGGAAGCCTCCCTACTAATTATTTTTTTCCCTAATATATATAATAACCATCCTCCTAAAGAAACAAAAAATTTTAAAAAATATTGATGATACGTGCAAATTGCTGATAAATCCAATTTTCTTATATCATATCGTAATTTTTTTTTATTAATAAATAGAATATTGACGATACTTTCCAGCTTGCAAGTAAACTCTATCCATTGATTTTTAAGTCGAATATTTATCTTCTTGTTGAAAATTGTCGAGTTTTTGAATAATGAAAGAATATCGAGTACAATTCAAGATAATTAAGAATTAATAAAAATAAGAATTTAATAACGATGTTTTTGTGTTTTTATACTTTTTATTATAATCTATGGATGATTAGCATTAATACTCATTATAGTTGTTTTTAATAAATTTCTAGTATTTTTCTGATTGAGAAATATATTTATTCCTCAGATGATTTAATTTTTCTTATAACCTTGTTAAGATTTCTGCCCAGATTATAAATTTCTAGCTCTATTGTTTATCAGTGTTTTTCAAAAATATTTTTGAAAAAAAAAATATTTGTATTTTTTATTATTTAGTATTTTTAGATCAATTAAATATATTTATATCAAAAATATTGTTTTTAAAAAATTAATAAAAATATTATTTTAATATACTTTTAAATAAAAAATATTTTAAAAAATAATGTAACTACATTACAAAACACAGTATCGGTGTAGCTGTACGCAGGAATAAGCGAAAGGAAAAAAAGATGTTTTTCATTGTTGATTGTGGCGTAAGAAAAAAAGTAAGGATCTATCTTTTGATAAAGGAAACTTTAGGAGTCTATTTGGTTCTCTCAAGAAAAAGAAATATTCCAGTAGAATCGTTTGTGGCTATCACCATAAAATCAAAGAAGCAACGACTAGAAAAATCAGAAAGCAATGATCTTGTCTGTCTATTGCAATCCAATTTGCTCACTATGTTTGGAAGTATAATGTAGTTGTTTTTTAAAGTGATTTTTATTTAAAAATATATTAAAATAATTTTTTCTAAAGATTATTTTTGAGATCAATACATAAAAATGATAAAAAAACATTAAAAAAATAATTTAAATTGAAAATAAAAAAAATTCAATTTTTGTTTTTCAAAACATTTTAAAACACGATGTCAAACAGGGTATTCTCTTACAACCATTATATACTTTTTTGGCAAAATTATAGATAAAACTTTTTATGAATATATATAAATTATTTAAATGTCAAGAAATTATTTAGTATTGTTATTAAATTCAATTTAATGGGTTGACCTAACTTTTTAACTAACTTAAGTTTAAAATTGACTAGTAAAAGATTTTTTTTTATGTAATCAGATCAACTTGGTATGTTCAAAAATCAAACTAGATCGTTGATATTTGATTTAAAAAAAAAATCAAGATGACATTTTAAATTATCAATGAAAATGATTAGTTGCAATACATTTAAATTTAAATAGAATTCTTTAACATATTATGTTAATTAACACTTATGATAATTATCATTGAAAATAATTAGTTATAAATCAATTTTGATACAAAATTGTATTTGATATATTCTTGCAATGCGCAAGTGCATGGGTTACAATGTGTTTATCCAAGAATGATATATATGTTAGTGCATGTGATAGTGCCCTATTTGTTTCCTACTAGGATTCATTAATTTCCTATTTTACACAAGTTTCCTGTTTTACATTCTAATACCCCCCCTCAAGTTGAAGCATGGAGATCTCGAATGCCCAACTTGCGCAATAAGAACTCGTATTGTTGTTTCCCCAAAGCCTTTGTAAAGATGTCAGCAAGCTGCATAGACGAGGAGACGAACATAGGAGTAAGGGAACCTGCAATTATAGCATCACTGATGAAATGACAGTCGACCTCAATATGTTTGGTGCGCTCATGAAATACCGGATTTTGAGAAATATGAAGAGCCGCCTGACTATCGCAATGGAGAGTCATTGGACGAGTATGAGACACTCCTAGGCTGGATAATAGAGCTTTGAGCCATGTCAACTCACATGTAGTCATAGCCGTAGATCGATATTCTGCTTCTGCAGATGAGCGAGAAACAATGTGTTGTTTCTTTGTTTTCCAAGAGATCAGAGAATCACCTAAAAAAATAATCCATCCAGTAAGAGATCGGCGAGTCGTAGGGCACCCCGCCCAATCAGCATCACACCACCCATGCAGTTGTAGATTATTTTGGCGACGAAGATGTATTCCTTGACCAGGATTACTCTTAAGATAGCGGACGACGCGTAAAGCTGCTTCCATGTGTTCATCACGTGGACACTGCATAAATTGGGATAATACATGAACACTGTAGGACAATTCCGGGCGAGTAAAACACAAATAGATCAACCGCCCCACTAGGCGACGATACTGCTCCGGGTCTTTGAGGTATGCACTGGTAGATAAGGCGAGTCGGTGATTTGGTTCCATTGGAACTGTAGCAGGTCGAGCTCCTAGTAACCCTGCCTCAGAAATAATATCAAGTGCATATTTACGTTGACAAAGCACAAATCCTTCAGGTGCACGTGCCACTTCTATACCCAAGAAATATTTTAGAGGACCAAGATCTTTCATATGAAAGCATGCACTGAGATAATCTTTGAATGGTTGTATGTCGGTTGGATGACTTCCGGTGATGATGAGGTCATCAACATAAATCAAAACAGTAAGTTGTTTTGCTCCTTGGCGCAGTGTGAATAAGGAGTAATCGGAGTACGATTGTGTAAAACCGTATTTTGTCAAAGCTGATGAGAGTTTAGCAACCCAACATCTGGGTGCCTGTTTTAACCCATACAATGATTTTCGAAGCTTGCATACTTTCCCGGATGTCCCTACCTGAAAACCTGGCGGAAATTTCATGTAGACTTCTTCAAAGAGATCGCCATGAAGAAATGCGTTGTGGACGTCCATTTGATGGACCGGCCAATTCATTGCAGCAGCCAGGGCGAGAAATACCCTTACAGTTACCATTTTGGCGACGGGAGCAAATGTGTCTGTATAGTCAAGGCCTTCAGTTTGATGATTTCCAAGGACCACAAGGCGAGCTTTTAGTCGCTTAACTGTACCATCGGAGTTATATTTGATTCTGTATACCCATTTGTACCCTAGTGCCTTTTTGCCTTCTGGTAAATTTTGAACTTCCCACGTGTTATTATGTTCAAGTGCCGTTATTTCTTGCTGCATAGCATTTTGCCAACCCGTGTGTTTTATTGCTTCAGAGTAGGATGTAGGTTCCTGCGTAGCTGTCAATGCTGCAAGAAAATGCCTATGTGGCACTGAAATTTTTTCACAATTTACGTAGTTCGAAAGTGGGTAAGGTGTACCTGACGAATGCTATGGTGCGGGTGGTGAAGCGAGAGATGGACTCTTTTTCTGAATGGTGTGAGTAATGTAGTCACGAAGACGGACGGAGGTTTGCCGCTGCCGATGACCTCTCCCCAAAATTTCTTCGTGTTCGACTTCTGAGCTTTCAGAAGTTAACGACATAATAATTGTATTCGGCGTATGTGTCGAGTGGTCAATATTTGCGATATCTCTTGATATTTGGGCATTTGAATCTGCGAAGGAATCAGCAGTCTCTTTGCCAGTAGGGAGCCCATTTTCTGTATTGTCTGTAGCAAATGGAAAAATATCTTCTAAAAACACAACATCCCACGAGACAAAGAAAGCTTGTTTTTCTAAGTCATATAGGCGCCACCCCTTTTTTCCATAAGGATAACCGGCAAAGACACATCGGCGACTTCTGCTTGCTAACTTATCCCCTGAGTTTGTATGTGCATAGCATAGGGAGCCCATAACCCGCAGGTGTTTGTAATTGGGCTCAATTCCATAAAGTACATGGTAAGGGGTTTTTCCCTTGAGGATTAAGGATGGAGTTCTATTTATCAAGTAGCCTGCCGTTAATATACATTCTCCCCAAAATTTAATTGGAAGTGATCCCTGAAACCGCAGTGCTCGCGCAACATTTAAAATATATTGGTGCTTCTGTTCTACTCTTCCATTTTGTTGCGGTGTGCCTGTACATGAGGTTTCAAAAATAATCCCTTGATCAAGGAAGTACTCTTTCAAACATGTAAATTCGGTGCCGTTGTCGCTTCAAAAGATTTTAACTTGTTGATTGAATTGTCTTTCAACCATCGAAAAAAATCTTTTAATTATACTAGGAGCTTTTTTCTTATCAACAAGCAAATAAATCCATACGGCACGGGAAAAATCATCAACTATTGTTAAAAAATATGAGGCGCCACAGGAGGATTTTGTTCTGTATGGTCCCCATAAGTCGCAATGAATGAGTTCAAAAATAGATTCGGTTTTATCATTACTGATAGGAAACTTATCTTTTCTTTGTTTTGCTTTCTGGCAAACATCACAGATTTCATTTACGTTGTCAATGTGTTTTTTTACTTCAGGAACCAACTGTATTATTCGCATAGACGGATGACCCAATCGCTTATGCCAAAGATCAAGAGATATCCTTCTACTGATTCGCAATGCTTGTACTCGTGGTATTCGTTTGAAGTAATAGAGTCCATCTCTTCTTTCACCCGCTCCAATCAGCGTCCTCGAAATGCGGTCCTGTATGACACAAATACTTTTAGCGAACATCACAATACAGTCATAGTAGTCAATTAATTGTGATACGAAAATTAAATTGCAACTGAGTCCTGGTATGTAAAGGACTTTTTGAAGGGTCAGATCTATTTCGAGGGGAATTGTTCCCTCTTTGGTAGCAATAATGCTATTTCCGTCTAGTAATCCCACGTGACACTCGGAAATTTCTTTTAAATCATCAAATTCCTCATCATCGCCGGTCATGTGGTTTGATGCTCCGGTGTCCAAAATCCACTTTTTATCTGTTAATTTTCCTGTCAAGGTTGCAATTAACTTCTTACCCGTCATCTTACCCATTATTAATTCATTTTCCTCCTTCAGTTCAAGCATCTTTTTCAACATCTCCCACTGTCCCGTGGTTAAGCCAGGCAGCGTGGAAGGAGGGTCCTTCTCGTCGGCGTAGCTCGCCTGAGCTGCGTTGGCCCGAGCTGTGCCCCCTCTGTCTCCGCTGCCACTGTAACTCCGACCACCTCTCCTTCCACTCATTTGTCCCCTTCCACGGCCAGACCCGTGTCTCCCGTCGCTTCTGGGTCTCTCTCCCCACCATTCTGGGTAGCCCCTTAGTTCGAAGCAAGTTGCAGCTTCGTGACCCACCTTCTTACAGTGATCACAGAACATGTTACCTCTGTCTCTCCCGTCGGGTTCTCTTGTTCGGTTCGGGTCGAACATTCTGGGTCGGGTTCGTGCGGCTAGGGCCATGGCTTCCCTTTTGTCATCTCTTCCCCGTGAAATCATCTTCACTCGTTCTTCTTGAATCAGAATCGAGTATGCCTTGTTGATTCCTGGCAGTGGGTCTTGGCTAGAAGGTTAGACCTCACCGTTCCATACATATTTTCATCGAGACCCATCAAGAACAAGTGCAATTTTTCTTCTTCTCTCTTCTTCTCCAAGATTGACCCAAGGTTGCAGGTACAGTTTCCACATTTGCATATGGGTATTTGTTCAAAATTTCCCAATTTATCCCAAATTTGTTTAAGTTTGCCATAGTAATCCATGATTGACATACCTCTTTGTTTACAATCTGCCAGTGATGATTTCAATTGCTGAATTCGTGGTCCATTGGTGATGAAGAATCTGTCTTCCAAATCCTTCCATAATTCTTGGGCAATTTCAACGTGAGAGATAGAGGACCGAAGACTTGGTTCGATAGTGTTCCTAATCCATGACACTAACAGTGAGTTAATTGTCCACCAATCTTCCAAATCTTCTGATTTATTATCGGGTTGTTTAATTGTTCCATCAATAAACCCGAATTTCTTCCTAGCTCTTAGGGCAGTTCTGATTGATCATGCCTATTCTTCATAGTTGTCTCCTTTTAATTGCACTTGAGTGATTGTGAACCCCGGGTTGTCAAGAGAGGTTATATCATAAGGTGAGATGGTTTTTCTTTGTTCTTTGGTGGCAGAGGAATCGGTGGTGTTTTCTGCCATAATTCAGTTCTTGGCTTGATTTCTGACAGGTGAAATTTTGTGCTTCAAATTTTGTAGGGACTGAATGGCAGATGGTGATTTCTGGTGGATGATCTTTGGTGATTTCTTGATTGGTTCAATTCCCAATTTCTGGGTTTGTTTGTGAGTTCTGGCTTTGTTTGTGAATTCTGGGTTTTTTTTTTTTTGATTTTCTGGATTTTGGTTTGAATTTTCTGGGTTTGATCTTTGGTGATAGATGGTTGATTGGCTGGTCTGTTACGGCAGATGATGGTTGAATTTTCTGGTGTTTGATCTTTGGTAGATACCACAGATGATTGTGGTATTTTCTTGGTGATTCTTAGCTTTGGGTGATTGATATTGGATGGATTTTTGGTGATGAGTGTTTTGGGTTTGTGGCAGATTTCTTTGAAGAAGTCTACATGCAAAGCCCTCTTTCCTGTTTTACATTCTAATACCCCCCCTCAAGTTGGAGCATGGAGATCTCGAATGCCCAACTTGCGCAATAAGAACTCGTATTGTTGTTTCCCCAAAGCCTTTGTAAAGATGTCAGCAAGCTACATTTGTCTTTTGATCAGCTTTGGGTGATTGATATTGGATGGATTTTTGGTGATGAGTGTTCTGGGTTTATGGCAGATTTCTGGGTTCGGGTTCTTTAATTGCCAGATGTTTTAATTTTCTGGATTTTGTTGGATTAGTTGATTTTGGTTTTGTTTAGGCTCTGATACCATGATACAAAATTGTATTTGATATATTCTTGCAATGCGCAAGTGCTTGGGTTACAATGTGTTTATCCAAGAATGATATATATGTTAGTGCATGTGATAGTGCCCTATTTGTTTCCTACTAGGATTCATTAATTTCCTATTTTACACAAGTTTCCTGTTTTACATTCTAATAAATTTAAATTCAATGGATTTCAATATTAGCATATCTCATTCCGAACATTTAGTAGAGTGGAGCAAGTGTTCTGTGAATATATACTTGGCATAACTATGAAGCACTTATTCTTAGCAAAAATTCTAATTAAAATGCACTGTAAAGCTTAAAAATATTAATAAATTACACATGTTTCTTATTTATTACTCCATTATACAAAACAACGATGCATTTTAATGAAATATATTCATATTAATTAGTCTTGTGACTCAATGACATTTAAATCTTCTTTCGAACTTTTTCCTTGTAACAAAAATGAAAATACATTCTTGAAAGGAAAAAAAAATGATAGAGTATATGATGCAAACCTCGTGATTATGTGGTCACGCAACCCACAACCAAGAATGCGATCTGATCCCGGAAAATTGAAATAGGTCCGATAGGAGTGTGACACAGTGGAAACCTACCTCAAGTCACCAACACTATTGAAATGAGTGGAATGATGCTACAAAATCAGTTAATCTTCGATAAGTCAGATTCAGTTCGTTCAAGAATGCAAGAATTATTCTTACACATAAAACTGAAAAATTTCAGAAGTAATAAGTCCTTGCTGGTGTTTCTAGGCTGGTCTGCATTAGTATATGGAGAAATTTGATACAACAATAGCGTTGAAAATTTTCACTCAAGAAACTATAGATGTATAATTGTGAGAATTATTTTCTTATTTTTTTAATTAACATGAATGTCCAAGCCAACTTGCACGCCTCAACTAATCTTACAGACTTTAAAGTTAACGATCATGTAAACTTTCAATAATTATTATAATAACAATCACATGGCTCGAACTTGAAACCACATGAGAAACAAATCCCTTAGTCCTAAGCTTCTATCACTAGGTCACTTACTAGATGGTCATTTTTTTCCTTATTATTATTATTATTATTATTATTATTATTATTATTAGTAGTAGTAGTAGTAGTAGTAGTAGTAGTAAAACATTCTTGAATTTCTTGCATGGTGATTGTTGAATTCTAGTACTTCTTATAGCAAAAAGAAACTATGACTCTGCAAGTTAACCATGACTGTAAATTACCAAATCTCTTTTTAATTATCCTTTAAATTTTTGTCTTAATTTTAGCAAAACATACAAAAACATGTCATTTCATTTCATTATAAATGTAATGTAATGATAATTGATTTTCATACACTTAAGAACCACATTTTTTTAATTTAAAAATAGTATTTGATCAATATCTATTTTATTTTAAAATTAAAATATATACCATTCTATTTTTAAAAGAAATTGTTTTGATTTTGAAACAAAGTGTAATTGCTCTACTTTTAATCTATTGTTTGTTTTCGATTTTATTTTTTATTTTAATTAAAATGATAATTTTTTTTATTAATTTATTATATCAAATAATAATAATAATTTAAAAGATAAAAAATATAAGTACATAATATACTACCATTTGATAATTAAAACTACTTTATTGATTTTTCATTTAACTTCAGAATGTCATGTTTTAATTATAAAAATAAAAATCATTTTTAAAATAGAAAAACAATTAATTATAAGAGAGTATAATAATAATAAAAAATGATCATATAGTAGTCAAAATAAAAAAAATATTTAATAAATATCTTTTTTTACTTTACTCAATTCACATATACTAAGAATAACATATATTCCATTTTGTTTTATATTTTATTATTTAACAATGTTTATGCTGCTTGCAAGCTATTTAACCTATATTTTACCGCGAGTCAAATATTTTTTTTATAATGAAATTAAATGTATATTATTTTTTAATATGCTTATATATATATAATTCATGTCAATTAAAAAGATCATGCATATATATAATCAAATAAATTTAGAATTATATTTATTAATAAACAAGAAAAAATCATTAACAATTACCAAACAAAAATTAAAAAAAATCAAGAGTAATGCATAAATAAAGATATTTAATCTTGTAAAATAAGATGTTTACTTAGTTGTGCTTGTTGAGTTTTTTTAAGTTTATTTTTTTATTCAATTAAACAATAATATAATACACATTAATTTAATGGAAAAAATAGGAAAACAATTACACAAGGTTTCACATATTAAAAATATTATCTGAAAATAAATATTTGTTATTTTAAAAAATAAAATTAATCTATATAAAAGATAAAAGAAATTTGTAGATGAATCACAATTTAAAAAAAAAAAACTAAATACACATAGTAGCATAAAACAATTCCATAGAAATTATTAAATAAAAAATTAGATAGAAATGATATTAATTGAAATATAAATTTAAAGATTATTCATGAAAAAAGACTTTTCACTTTAAGAAAATAATTTTCATGAAAAATGGATAAAATGTTATGACTTAACTTGTCATACCTGTGTTTCAGGTCATAGACTCAATTGGACTCAATAACCTTTCTTTAATTATAGATAATCTTAAAAAATGAGGGCAAAATAGCCTATGCTTATGGGCGGGTTTTCAAGCCTAGACTTGTGTGCTTGAATTTTTATTTTTAAATGGGTGAATGATTTATTATCCACTTTTATTTTCTTGATTTTTTCTTGCAAGCAACAAATCATTTGCCAAGGAAGATGACATATCACTTGGCAAGGAAACAATGTATCACTTGAGAGCTTAGATTCTAATAATATGGTGTTGATTGGAAAATTGGGGTAACCCCTTCATTCTCCTAAAATAAATTTAATTTTTAAGTTATTCAAACTGAGAAAATATCTCACCAACACCTTTTAAACACCTCCTAAAAACCAACCCATAAACTCAAAATACCCTAAAAAAAGTCTAAAAACAAGAAATCAAGCCATGTTAGATTTATCTTACTCATCATAGATCTAATTTTTCAAGAAATATTAAAACAACAATTATCAAACCTCTCACATATAATGGAACCCATTAATACGAAACAATTTATATTTTGATGGTTATAAATGACTATAACGACAACTTTCTCTCTCATCACTAGACCTCTTGTGATTCCCCTCTCTCCTCTTTCTAACCGATGATCTAAATGTAATAAAAAGCTTGTACTAAAAATAATTTTGTTTGAATTTTAAGAAACCTAAATCATATATTTTGTGTTATTTTTAAAGTTTTAAAACCTTAATGTATCTTTACATAATCTATAGCACATCACCTATATTTGTCATGTTTTTAATTTTGGTCTCTATTCTTCAAATACCCCCATTTTCTATGAAATCTAAATTAATTATTCTTCAATTAGGATTAAATCATCCAAAATAAAACTTTACAAACTAAAATGAATCTTAAAAATAAATAGAGTCATCCATATTATTTTATGAAAGAATGAAAAGTGACAACATAATAGTGCTCACCCACACAAAGTTTTTAAATTAAATTTTCATTTATAGTATTACTTTGGTTCTACGTAAGAATAAAAGGATATTAATAGATTAGACTTTTCAAAAAAATATACACAAACGTTTAATCATCTATTTATATTGTGGTTTTATTTATTTATATTTTTTTAAGATAAATTTTATAAAATAAATATGTTTAAATGCTATACAATTTTTTTTTAAAACCATACATTGCTTAATATAAATAAAATATTCATTTCTTAGAATATTTTTAACATTTTAAATACTACTTTTAGCTTATAGGATGGTACCGAACAGCGGAGTACCAAAAACACCCTAGTCTAACCCCTGTCCTGGAGGTAGGTTTGGTTTTTGAAAGGCACACACATATTATTTGACACCATATAATTTAATTATATACATACATATATATATATATAATTATTTGATACCATATAATTTAATAATATAAAAATTTCATAATATCAGGTGCTACTTTCTCTCTCTCCTATTTTCTTCTCCTCTTTCGTCTTCTTAAAACCACCCAACCAATCTCTCTGTTTTTGTTTTTTTGCTTTCTGAAAATTAGACCATAAAAATAAATAAATTCATCAGATGATTCCTTGCCTTTCCGGACATGGTTGACTTCCTTATCACACCTCGTCAGCAACATAAGAACAACCTCTCCATGTTCTGCCTCCGGTAACTCTTCATCTCTTACTCTCTTTCACATTTTTAGTGTTTTTCAATATCAGTTTTTGGTTTTCTCTTACTATATATTCTTCTATTTCTTAATCGCGGATTTCTTTTACGCTGATTGCTGTTTCTGTTTTCAGTATTCTAAGAAAATGGTTCTTATTTTTAGTATTGTTGAATTTTTTCTTAAGGAAAAGTTTGCGGCTTTGAGTGATAAAGATAAGTATTTGATGATTATTTTTTGGTACTAACTTTTGTTTTCGGGTTATTAATATGAAGTTTTGGTTAAATATTTATTAGGATAAGTGTAGCTTCCAAATTTATAGGGACGAAAATGGTTAGTTACTATTTAGTATTTTTATTTACGGTGAAGTTTTTTTTTTTCCTGTTGGATTAATGTTTGATTTGGAAATTTTGAGCTGGTGTAATAAATGAAGGTTTTTTTATTTTATATATATATATATATATATATATATATATATATATATATATATATATATATAGTAATATGTCGTATTGGGTCTGTTTGCTTGCTGTGAAAATGGTGGGAAGTGGAAAAAATGTCTTTTCTATGATTTTGTTTTCCTTTCAAGGGAAAAGTTATGTGAAGTTAGTGTTTTACAATAATATGAACAGATTGATTTTTGTATTTTATTTGTTTTTGTTTATGTTCTCTTTTCTTAAAAAAATCTTCTTGAGTTTGGAATAGCGTATTTACAGCTGTTTCTTGAATTGCTAATGGCTGGTTGGTTTCAGGGGATTGTTTCACCAGGTCAAAGCATTTCATGTTATTCTGGTTCTGTCATGTACCCTTTTATGCTTTGCTATGTGCGAACCGTGCTTGACGAATGGATTGCAGAAACCAGCTGAATATGATTCATGTGGGTCCTATGGAGATAATGGTGCTGTGGGATTTCAAGATACTAGCATTGGTGATACTAGTTTGGGCTATGCAGCAGGAAGTTCTATGACCCACCTAAATTTTGAGAATATTTGTACCAATTCTCATTCATTCTGCTTCCTTTCAACATTACCTGGTTTTTCATCAAAAGAGCACAAACTTAAAGTAGCTGCTTTAGAAGTTTCTAGTTGTCAGTCTGATGGTTCATTATTTGTAGGATCAATTCAGGGTAGCAAGTGGGCAGAGAACAAGAACTGGTCATTGGATTATGGTATGTTCCAGTTATTAAATGGCCAGACTGTTTCCTGTTCTATGAATTCTAGAGAAGCTGTTGATGAATTATCATCGATTCAAGCCAATAGTTGTGACCAATGTGATCCTTCTTCATGTAAAGATCCTTTATTAACTCAGAAGAGAACAAATGTAAGGCTGAGGAAAAAGTCTGAGATGATGAAATCTAGTTCTTTTGATGTCTCTCCTTCCAATGTAGAAATTAGCCCTCCAGTACTTGATTGGGGGCAGAGACACTTATATTTCCCCTCAGTAGCATCCTTTACAGTGGCAAATACCTGTAATGACAGCAATTTACATGTCTATGAACCATTTAGTACTGATACACAGTTCTATCCCTGCGATTTTAGTGAGGTTTTATTAGGACCAGGCGAAGTAGCTTCAATTTGTTTTGTGTTTTTGCCTAGGCGGTTGGGTTTGTCCTCAGCTCATCTAATCTTGCAAACGAGCTCTGGTGGATTCCTGGTACAGGTTAAGGGCTACGCAGTTGAGTCGCCATACAATATTAGTCCTTTATTCAGCCTGGATGTTCCTTCTAGTGGAAGGTTGAGGAAGAAGTTTTCTTTGTTGAACCCTTTTGATGAAATCCTTTACGTGAAGGAAGTAAGTGCATGGATATCGGTTTCTCAAGGGAATATTTCGCATAACACTGAAGCTACCTGCAGTTTAGAAAATTTGGGAGGTCCTGATGGGCTCAGCCTTTTGGGTGTTAAGGATTGGTTGGTTGTAAAAAGCGCTCAAAATGGTTTTCCATCGATGGCTATGAGGCCCCAAGAAAATTGGGAGATTGGTCCTCATAGCAGTGAAACCATTATGGAGATAGACTTCTCAGTTGAATCTGAAGGAAACGTTTTCGGTGCCTTTTGTATGCAGTTGCTAAGGTCCTCTCAAGACAAGACCGATACTATTATGTATCCTCTTGAACTTGAACTGGATGGAAAAGTAGCATACAATGGCATTTCCGGTTCAGTTTCTCTTGAAACTCTGATTCCACATGATGTTGGCAACACTGTTGTTGTTGCTATCGCACTGAGAAATGAAGCTCCTCATGTGTTAAGTGTTGTCAAAATAAGTGAAGTTGCAGCAGCCAAGGTTTTCCAGATCAAGTACATTGAAGGACTGTTACTTTTCCCTAGCACTGTCACACAAGTTGCTACAACTCAGCTACTTGTTGACTTGCATGATTCTCCATCCGAAATGTCACATATGAACAAAGACTGCAAACTAGTTGTACTGACAAATGACTCCAGTACTCAGATTGAAATTTCTTGCCAGGATATATTCCATGTATGTTTGAAACGTCAAAAGGATTCATTCATTGGATATACCAATCACTCTGAAGGGGCTGAAACTGGAAATAGAAGGACAGGGTCATTAGGCAGTGGCAAGCAGTTGCTGTCAGAGATAAAGGTATGCTGATTCTGATTTATCTTTTCCAATCTGTGGTCTTCTTCATCTTTCATATTTGCTTTATATTATTCCGTTGTTTCTCTTCAAATTGTCTGTATAATTTGTTATAAGCCTTGAATTATTGTCATTTTCTTCTGATGGAAATAGTAATCCCCGTAGCCAGTGATTTATGCATAAGCAGCTAACTAATGTGTTAAAACCCAAAAATTATGTGCATAGCATTAGCATATTAGAGAACAGCTAGTAATAAAATAGCAGTGATCTCTGCTAGATTCAAAAACTTTGGCTGCTGTCCAAATTGGATGGGGGCTTAATTTATGCAAATTGCTTGCTTATTGAACATCTGTTTTCAAATCATGTAGGCATTCAATGAAATTCGTCTATTACATGTATGGCCTTACTAGATTTTTGCTTCCTGTCTGTTATTATGTGCTAATGTTAATGCTGATAATAAGTGGAATTGTTATATATGCCTCACATGTTTACTAAATGGTTAAATTTCATGTTTGATGTAAGTTTCCAATCATTTATGGGAAGTGATGGTGATAGGAGAAAGTATATGGAGTAAGTTTCCTACTTTTCAAGGGCTTCAATCTCTGCTGTTTTTATGACTGTCAGGATGTAGAATGGATGGTCACTTCCTTGCTCCAGACACACTCACTGCATGGTCTTGTGTCTAAATGAATGTATGTCTGTCTGCATATGCACATTTTCACACACATTCTAGAGTATCCAACCATTTGTGTGACAGTTCCCGAAGGACATACAAACAAGGGATTTTATTCTCTGTATTTCAGTCTTCTTCTTTTTTTCATTTTGATGTGTTACCCTCTGGCTGACTAAAATGGTTATGTGAATTTATAGGAAATGGAGATGGCAGAAGCAGATGAATTTGTTCTGGGCAATTGGAAATCTCAAGGTACAACAAGTGGCATGACTGTGCTTGATGATCATGAGGTGCTGTTCCCAATGGTTCAGGTTGGAACTTATCACTCTAGGTGGATCACTGTAAAGAATCCTAGTGAACAGCCAGTTGTAATGCAGCTCATTCTTAACTCAGGAGAAATTATTGATGAGTGCAGGAGCACAGATGGTTCTTTGGAGCCCCCTTCTACAAGTATTTTTGTCCATACTGAATTGACTGCTCCTATCAGGTATGGGTTCTCAATGGCAGAGAGTGCACTAACAGAAGCTTATGTTCACCCTTATGGTAAAGCATATTTTGGGCCAATATTCTTTCACCCGTCAAATCGCTGTGGGTGGAGAAGTTCAGTCCTGATAAGAAATAATCTCTCTGGTGTGGAGTGGTTGTCTTTGAGAGGATTTGGTGGGTCACTTTCCCTAGTCCTGCTAGATGGTTCAGAGCCTGTTCAGAGCATAGAATTTAATCTGAACTTGCCAACACCCCTAAATATCTCTCATACAGATGGGCTATTTAACATGGAAGAGACTACTTATGCTTGTTCTGTGCCCTCGTCTAAAGAGCTGTATGCGAAGAACATGGGAGATTTGCCACTTGAGGTGAAAAGTATTGAAGTTTCTGGGTCTGAGTGTGGGTTGGATGGATTTATGGTTCATGCTTGTAAAGGTTTTTCTCTTGAACCTGGGGAGTCAACAAAGCTTCTGATCTCATACCAGTCTGATTTTTCCGCAGCTATGGTGCACAGGGATCTTGAACTGGCCTTGGGTAGTGGAATTTTTGTGATACCCATAAGGGCAAGTCTTCCTTTGTCCATGTACAATCTCTGTAAAAAATCAGTATTCTGGATGCGCTTGAAGAAATTCTCTGCAGCAGTCCTCCTCGCCACTTCCTTAATGATTCTGATATTCTGTTGCATTTTCCCCCAAGTAGTTGGTTTTGGCTCCCAGGATTACTATTTTAACAGCAAGGAAAGCTCCTCTACTACTGCAAGAAGTGCAGGAAAAGCTTCTCGTATGCATCGTAACCAGAGAAAGTGCAAGTTCTCTATGTCTAGGGGAATGGACAGTTTGTTATCATCAGTTGGGGAAGAAAAGGCCTCTAATCAGGCCTCTAATAGTAAATATGTTGATGGTCATGATGGGGTCTTAGAACAGGGGCAAACCATTAAGAATTTGGCATCAACCCTAGAAAATCACAAACAAGGTAACATCTTGTCATATACTGAAGAGGAAAAATCTGTAGCAGCTGGGAATTCTGATACACTTGATGCTCTCCAACCTCCCAGTCTTACAGTCAGTACCGGAAAAGAGAAAGGAAGAAGGCGAAGAAAGAGGAAGGGTGTTGGTGCATGTTTAACAGGACTGCTTGAAGTTTCAAGTAGTCAAAGTGGAAATTCTACACCTTCATCTCCTTTGTCGCCTGTATCTGCAACAACACCCAATCGACTACGGTCGCCATCTTATGATGTGGAAAGTGTTGCAGTTAGAAATCCATTCACTCTAGTGGCAGGCCAACAGTTTGGGAGGTTTCAAATTTCTGAATCTGCCTCCAAGATGGTTGCCGTGGAGCCCAAGGGTTCAATGAAATACCACACTTGCAACTACTTCTCTGCTACTCAAGAGCGACCTTCAGTGCCCAGCAAGACCTTTAATAAACCTTCTGCTGCCTTTCCTTGTGCTGGTGGTGCTTCCCCCACTCTGCATTACTCTTCTCCCTTGTCATCAACATCATCATCAACATCAACAATTGCACCTATTGTGCGAGCTCCTGGGGCTAAACTCTTAAACCAAAGAAGTGTTAAAGTAGATGAAAAGGTGGGGGATGAGTATACATATGATATCTGGGGTGACCATTTTTCTGGACTCCATTTAGTGGGTAGTCCAAAGGATACAACCATGAAAACAATAGCAACAGAAGACAATTCCAATACCTTCTTTGTAAGGGGTCCACAAGCCCTTATGGAAAAATCTCAACCAAAATCTGTGAGTTCCTTTCAACAAGAGGGTTAATAAAATTTTAATAAATAATTAAAACACATCCGGCTCCCTATAGCTGATTACTTTGATCTACTTGCTGCTATTACTTTGATCTAGTCTAATAGCACCAAAATCTGTTTTTCTTAACACTTTTTGAAAGGCTGGTTGGTTTGTTTGTGTTATTTTTGTTTGCAATTGGTAAATAAAAAATTGGAAAACTAACATAAATTGGAAAACTAGCATTAGACAGTGAATATCTACTGATCATGACTTCGTATAACAATAATGAGCCTAGTTCGTCATTGTGATATACTGATGAATTAGACAGTGAAATATACCCTTTTCTATTATGTTAGCAAGGATGCTACATTTTTTGGAATATGCCTGCTTCGTGGTTCTCTTCATAACATTTCATGAGATCACTGACTGGCCAAGCAGGAGTAGACTAGTTGATTACTTTGATCTACTTGCTGCTATTACAAAGACATTCATTTTTATTTCACAGGGTGAATTTGCTTGATCTTTCTGCTATTTAATCTTAGATTTTTCATTTAGAACTCCCTGTGCCTGCAAGTTGTAATGATCTAATATCATGATTACAGAAATGAAGGGTAAGTTAAATGAAACCTTCAACCTAGGATGCAATATCTAGACTTTTGAGTCGGTTATCTTTGTGCATCCGTGTCCATTTACTGCAATGTAGGAATGAGGAGTAAAGTCTGGATGTGATAAGAACATGTTCGACTCAAATATTTATTTGATTGTATCATGCACTACATACTAAGTGATAATCATGCAGTGCCAAATATCATGGAATTGATTGCAAGAGTAGTTCCTTAAAGATGTGTGTGTAGATGGTCTTTTAGTTTCCTTATGATGCTAAATGACCAGTGCGCTGTTACGGTGCATGTTATTTTATTTCAAATACCCTTGTATGTTTAATACATGTGGTTACAAGGTAGTACACATTCTTGAGTGTATAGTTACGAGGGATTATTGAGATTTTGAGAAATTTGCAAGCAGTGCAAGGGCACCAACACCAGTTAAGGTGAGTATGTGCGAATTGAAAGCAGGGGAAAAGGACTCAGTTGTGAAAAATTCTGAACTTGTATAGTTGCAATGCTTGTGTTTATTTACAGTAGTATTTTTATTACTTTTGTATTTTCGTGTGCATGTATGTATTTTGCGTATCAATATCTTTTCAAACTTTTGATAATGATGTGTGTATACTGGTTGATGGAATATAGTTGCAATGTAGCTAGACATTTAAGCCTTTTGCAGATGTTTGACTCAAGTATACTCAACTCTTCTGCAGAAGTTAAGAGTAATATAACTCTGTAATTTGATGAAAACACGGATATTAGTTCTCATTAAACATGCATCGAGGATAGAAGAAAAATATGAGTGTGCTGTGTTCGCGTTGCGTTAATGTTCATGTTCATTATAATAGGAAGTCTTCTTCATTCGTTGCCGCATCTAATTGTAGCAGTAAGGCAACCTTTGGCTGACATGCTGTATGAAAGTGATCCTACACTGGAAGAAGCTCCCCATCAAATCCATGGCTTGTGCATGGAAGAGTATGGTGTAGATGTAACAATTTGTCGAGATTTGAAGTGTCAAGTATGAAATGCTTGTGATAAGGTAGCTGGAAGAACTGGGGGAAATGTTGCAGCGAGTCCTACCTGACTGAATGTTACGCTAGGGACATTTGAGGATTTCTCAGATTTAAAGACCTTCCCATGGCACTTAAGAAGTTTTAGGGTTATAACTTCGTTTTAAGCATTCTGTCATCTTAGAAAGTTTGCTTCTCTTGGCAATAGAATTTCCCACCATCTCTGTGAAACTGGCTGGCTGCACTGGCATGTTTTGTAACGCTGCAAATTGCCTGTCGACTTCTTACAGTATTCAGCAAACTGTTAACGCACGTGCATACACAAGGGGTGCACGCTTACAAGCCAATAATTAGCACGGGAGACCATTTTACTATAAAGATTGTAGAAAGCTGTGACTTCCACAATAGAAGTGGCAAAGCCACGTTAAAGCTGTCAGTACGTACAGATGAGACTTTTTTGGTCGATGAAGTGGCGACGTTGACGAGAGAGAGGAGAGCCCTGTGAAAATGTTAGAAATAGCTGGAAAAACAACTGGAAACAAAAACACAGACCTTGCTAACCTAACAGCAGAATCCAATCTTCCTGTCATTATCAGTTAGTAGTGGTCTCATGGTTTCGTTTTATGTTATGGTGGTATACCCTAAAATTCAGATAAATTGCAGTAACTGATCTGAATGTACTCATGCTGGAAGGGTCGACGGGATCCATTAGAAGTGGTCCAATTTCTTCTGTCTCTGCTGGACCACATCCACAGCAAGTGATGACTGTGACTTATCGTCCTATACTGGCCTTTTTTCCTCGGGCCCCTTTCATATCCTAACAGTTGTGTGTGGGAAGAAGAAGAAGAAGATAGATTACTTTGTGAACATGGTACATCTTGGTGACAAGGCACTATCCTTCAAGTAATTATCTCAAAATTTAAGTAGTGGTAATAAATGGATAGATAAAAATAATATCCAATAGCTGGAAATTCCGCGTTGATGCCTTGATGATTTAATGACTGGACAATCATGGTTGTCAATTTCGTTTCGGTTGATGCTCTGTTTTTTCAATTGGAATGAAATGTTTTGATTTCAGAGCGTTTCAGCGCGTCACTTCAGGGTTGTATTGTTTGTGTGTGTATATATATATAATTAAATATATTAATTCAATTTTTTTTAGTTCAAATCCAAAAATAAAATTATTTAGAATTGTGCAGTTTAATCTAAAAAAGACACAATGAAATGATTTTTTTGAACAAAATTATGAACATGTATTATATTACGAGAATGTCATCATCAATCTCGCAAGGTCATTACATTCTCTGATTGCTCTGAAATTTTAACATAATATATATAAATATGCCAAAAAACTCATCGTAAAATTTTATCTCAATCTAACGGTCAGATTAAGAGATATAATTGATATTGTAAAATTATCCATTATTTAAAAAAAAATATTATTTGGTCGAAACAGAATGGACAGAACCAAACCGGAATGTTTCGGTTGGTATTTGGCCGAAAAATCCAGAATGAGTCAAAATTTAAACTGAGGTAAAAATAACATTTTATTTCATTTTTTAACTGATACGAAACGTTTTGGCCATTACAATCGAATGAAACGAAACTGAAAACCCTAAACTTAATGACTGAACAATCAGCAAAGGACAACTGATCTCTCTCTCTCTCTCTCTCTCTCTCTCTAACAAACACCTTGCAATGAAGGACTTAATGGCATGGAATCTCTATTTGATCATAATTTAATGAACTGATGGGACCTGGTATAAAAATTCCTTGATATCAAATATGTATGGCAATAATATTCATTGGTATTCAAGAGAAGCATTGATGCCTCACCTTTCAATTTATGAAAGCAACATTCTAGCAACTAACCATTTCATGTGAGAGATTTGTCATAAGTGCAATAACTTGGTCAATGTATGCTCGCTCAACATAGTTGCCAGCAAAAATTAAGAAATAGAAAAATAAGAAAGCATTTATAAGTCTTACTTTTAGACTCATAACTCAACCTCAAGTGTGGAGCGTGAGGCATAACCAAAGCTTGAAAGTTAATGCATCCAAAGCTCATCTTGGACGTGATTCACCATTATTTTTGGGTTTATTATGTTCATGACCTAAACACATCACTAAATTTAGGTGTGTCACAACTTTGTAGAAGTCCAATTTGGGTGTAAGAAGTTTAATTGACCTGGTTAGTCCACAAACCATTAAATTTCATTTAAAGGTGAAAATTGAAAATAGGATGTACACGGATTTTTTCAAGGTTTATTTTTATTTTTTAGGGTTTTAATTGCAAGGAAAATTGGATTATGAAGTCAATTTAGGCCTTAATTAAAAGATATTAAAGTCTAGGGTTTAATTTGCAATTTTGAAGAGTTGATTGGTCAAATTAGAGGATTAATTGCATAAATTTTGAAGTTTGATGGACAATTAGGGACATGATTGAGGAAATTCAAAACCAATGACCAAACTAAAAAAGGCTCATGAATATAGGGGTTGAGATTGAATAAATCATGGCCAAATAGAAACAAATGGAAATTTGTTGGTCAATTAAGGGCCAAATTAAACAAATTCAGAACCAATAACCACAATGAAAATAACAATCAACTTATAGGTTGAAATTTTAGATTGACGAGGGTAGAATTGAAAGAAAGTGAAAGTTTAGAGGCAATTAGGGGTGTAATCAAAAGTGATTATAAGAATAAGGACTCAATTAAAATTATCCAAATCCTAATTTTAAAAAAGCTCTAATCTCATCAAGATGACGCATTGTTCGACTTTTAATAAGAGAAGGTTAATGACATGTCGTTCAATCTCTATTTTGACAGTTTTGGTTTATTGAGTTGAAAACTTTAAACACATGAGTACGGATCTACAAACCTTCAAATTGAGCACGATTGGATCAAAATGAAAGGTGTGCATCTTCTCTATCAAGTTGTTGTGTTTTTTTAATGATAATGTTATCATATTTGCTCTGACAAAACCTCAAAAGTGGGTCACTTAATTAGTTTTAACAGTAGAACCGCTTGGTAAAAACCAACATATTCTTTATCTATTTATATTCCAAAACACTTCAACTTGTTTCTATAAAGGATCTATAACATGTATATCAAGTCAAGTAGTCAAAAATGTATTCAAAACATCCTAAAATCTTATAAAATCTCTATAAATACCCCTCAACATGCAAAAAGGGAGCAGGATCAATTGTAAAAAGGAATGAAAAAGAAAAGAAAGAAAAAATTGTTTTAAGTATTTTTCTAATCCCAAAAAAAGCCTTTTTTTTTTTTTTTTTTTTTTTTTTTTTTTTTTTTTTTTTTTTTTTTTTGCTTTATTATGCATTTTGTCCTACATTTTATATTAACAAGCATATAAAAGAGGCTTGGAATGCTTAACAATTAATGTTGTATTCACCTCTTTGATATTATGTTTTTCATTGTTTTATGTTGTTGTTCTTAAGTTTTTTAGTTTTACTTGATGTTTGTAACTGTTGTTGAATTGTGTTTTTGTTATATATAAGTATTGTTTCTTTTAGTATAATGTTTTGACTTAATTCATGCATGTTGATAAAATGATGTTTATCCTTATCATGTTCGAGTTTGTTCATGCATTAAATGGATTCAAAAAATCAAATTTAAATCCATGTTTCATGAACACATGAGTTGTGCTATGTTGTTTTGGTATTATTGTTACAAGTTTAATTTTATGTTTTGATGTTTTTCTTTAAATGTTTTTTATCCAAATATTCTGGTACGTGTCAGGATGACCATTTGGGATAAAACATGTCTATTTTGGAAGCAAAAAATGCTAATTATAAAGGTTGACCGAGGTTGTTTTTTGGGCATGTTCTATGTTTAGTTGGGCAGTGTTCTTGCAAAAAGCATTGTCTTGGCTCCATGATTTGAACCATTTCTTCTTTAATTTTATTAATCAAAATTCTATGTTTTTTTTTTTTTTTTTTTTTTTGGCGTCGATAACATGTTTTGATAGGTTTAAATTGCATTTTCTTCTTTTGGTTTCTGAGCATGTTCTTCCAAAGAACATTGCCTTAGGTATATGTTTTGGACAACTTTTGGTCTATATCATTACCCAAAAAACTCACTCATGAACAATAACAAGTAATCTAGTGTTTACTTGCATCATTAACATATATATACTGAGTTTTAATAATTGGATTTCAATTTCAAACCGAACCATATTTTGACAAAATCGTGCAATTTTAGTGTAAATTGACATGATTGGATGCTAAAATATTTTTTTGGTGTTTTCCTAATTTATATATGTGTTTGTTTTAACCAAATTTGATTCTGGTTTTGGATCCATGTTGTTGGGTTTTCCTTCGATTGTTGGGTTTTGTTCTTTAATTTTTTTTCGCTTTTATATCCGTTTTAATCGAGTTTTTCTTGTATTTTTGTGTTTTTGTTAAGTTTAATCCATTTATTTTATTCTATTTTTGGTTTGAACCAAGATTTCGGGGTTCATTTTATGGTTAAACCAAATTGGTCGGGTCAAATAATTCAGGTTGACCTAGTCGGGTCAGGTAAAAAAATATAAATGTATTTGTTTTCTTTCCTGTGCCTTGTTTGTTTTGTCATACTTTAACATAATTTTTTTTTTTTAATTTAAGGGTGTGTTTGGCACACACCCCTTTTGTTTTTTTTAGTTTCTTTCTTCTTTTTTTAACCAAAGATAACCTAAGAAATAAAAATATTTGAGCATACCCTATAATATTTTTTTGCATATGGCCAAAAATTCTGAAATTTATTTGAGCATACTTTTAAAAATAATATATGTTAATTTTTTTTCTTTATATATCGCAAGAATTTTACAATTTTGTAAAAATCCTAAGAATTTTGGCCTATAGTTTTTTTTAAAATAATATATTCTTTTTATAAAATAAATACTAGTCACTTTTAATATAAGGATAAAAAGAGCTAATATCCAAGATATTATTAGGAATGTCCTTTTTTAATTATTCACTTCAATATAAGGATAAAAGCTACATGAGGTAAATATCCAAAATCTTGTTGTAAATAATAAACTCATTTATTTTTCATATTAGAATAAAAATACAAAGAATTTTATTTGAAATATTATTTGGAATGACATGTTAACAAAAATCTTTTTTTTATCCTGAAAGAAGTATCAACGGCATTTGAGTTTTTTCTTTTTTTCTCTGCATCATTTTTATTAATAAAAAAAACAAGGTTTTGCTCATTGTGGTGAAACTGTCGTGGCAATAATAATAATCATCAGCCTATTGCAAGAATAATAAAAAATTATTGAATGTTGTGCGGAGAAATGTGACACTAAGGAAATAATGCTCTTTCCTATATCCATATAAAAGCAATAAAGGTAGTAAAGCCACTATATCATCCTTATTAGTGATGTGGCATCTCAAATGAAAAATATTTTCCTTTGGCTACCACGAATTATTCGCTTTGACTTTTAAACTCAATACACGCCTAACCACAAGTGAGGCTAATGGAAAAACAATCATGGGGGGACAAAAAAAAGTTGAATATTTTGTGCAATTCAGTCCAAAATGTTTGCAAGAAAAAAGGGCTCAATACTTGTTCAGTGTTCGGATTTAGTCAGGTTTCTTTAATTGCTTTAATTTAATTTAATTTTTCAAAATCAAGTATCATCTAGGGTTTTCTTGTGACACTGAAAATAGTCAATACCAAGACAAACAAAACAAATAATAAAGTCCAGTTCTAAATTAATCTAATGAAAAAGAATTAAACTGGAAAAAAATTATTGAAAAAAAAACGATCCAATCCATGGCATTTCCTCGCGGAGAGTATGCCATTTTTTTTATCTTAATGTCTCTCATAACATTCTGATATTAGCTCGCGCTTGCTGCCATACAAAGGCAAGCTATGCTGGAAGTATTTCACATCTATCGAAAAGCAGCGAAGAAGCTCAAGCCCGCAACTGTAAAGTGTCTGCATCTATATTTGATGAAGAAGACGACGAAGAAGAAGAAAAGGCATTGAAAGGTAGAACCCCTTTTTTTAGAGAGAGAGAGAGAGATTATTAAATATAATAAGATTAGCCAGAGAAGTTAATGATTTCTGTGGCATGACGCATGGCATACATTTCATCACCACAGCACATCCTTAAAGCTGGATACTTGAAGAAGAAGGTTGTCTCCCACTACCATGCACACTCACTTCAGCTTTTACAGTGACAGATCCACTACTCTAATATAATGCTCTCTTAGCCGTAGATTATAAAAAAAACACAAATAATTAGTTGTCGAATTTCGAAAAAGGTTTTGTCAAGGCTTGATCAATGATATGATCTGTGCTAGTAGTAATTAACCCATGAAAACAATTCCTTTTACCTCGACCAAAAAGTTATGCATTCATGAAAACCTTCCATGACTATAAATATGCAGGACACTGATCACACGTAGATGGATTTTTTTAGCCGCTTTATAAGAAAGTTGGTGCGTGTGTGTGTCTATATATATACATTATTATGTGAAAGGTGTAATGATAAGAAAATAAATTTAATTTTATCATAACTAGAAATTCTAATTAGTCTTTCAGCTATTTTTAAGTAGTAGAGATTTTGCTTATGCTAAATGAAAAATAAAAATCCTCATAAAACATCTATGTAAATTATATTGTTATTTGATTTTATAATAAAGATATATTATGCGTTCATGTTAATATTTTGTCTAAATTGAATGCTTGTATTTATTAGAAATAAATTTTTTTATTATAATGATTTGGAATTCAAGCTTGACAACAAACCCAATCCTCGCCTTTTTAAATTAGGGGAAGATGTCAAGGAACCATCTCATCCAAAAACATAAGTTATTAGGTGAGGTATCAAAATATGATTTATATTATTCTCTAATACACCCCTTCAAATGAAAATCTTTTGGGTTTGAAACTTGCATACAGACTTATACTACCTTGTGCTTGATTTTTATCAAATAGAATGAGGGTGGTGAGATTCGAACTCATTACCACTAGGTCAATAAGATTTTGATAGCATGTCAAGAAATCATCTCACCCAAAAACTTAAGCTATTAGGTGAGACCTAAGAATATAATTTATATTATTCTCTAACAGAATAGATTTGAAATAATAGTAAATGGTACTCAAGTTTTGATTAGTTTCTTCTGATTACTCAATTTAAATTAATCCATCATAAATTAATTATACTACCATAAATAATACAATCGATTCAATTAATACAAGTATAAATATAAAATGAAAATCATGTGCTCGTCAAGAATTTATTCAAAACAACATTCAAATTCATATACATTCGCGAGTCAAGAATTAACAAAAAAAATCACAAATTGTTAATCAAAATTAACCTTTATGAGTCATTGGAGTGGGTTGGAACTAAATTAAAGGGGCAGAATAGTATAAACAGTACTAAACTAGAAAGATAATGTTAGGCAATTATATTATTGATAATAAATTTCAAATTAATTTAATTTATGTTCTTTATTATGTTTTTTTTTTCGCTAGATTTTTTTTATTTATATTCATCCTCTTGTTTGTGTGAGTGTTTTCTATTTATATTGTGTGAGATTTTCTGCAAAAAAGAAAAAAACTAAACCAGAAAAATAAAGTGAGGCAATTATATTATTTTCTTCTCGATAATAAATTTCTAATTAATTAAATTTACGTTTCTTCATGTGTAAGATCTCTTTTAATAGATTTTCAATCCTAATTATTTTATTTATTCTTAACCACTCCATTCCGTTGTTTCTCTCTCTTTTTACTCCCTAAACTCTTTTTAATTATTTATGTTATCATCATGGAAATAAAATTAAATAGAAAAACTGAATCAAAATGGGTTTTGATTATATATATATATATATATATATATATATATATATATATATATATATATATATATATATATATATATAACATAATCACGTTTAATTAAACAGAAGAAATCAACACGATCGCTGCTTCCTTTTGCTGTTCATATGGAGTGATTAATAAAACAAAAGAAAAGAAAAAAGAAACACCATTGGTAATTGTAGAAACTTATAGAAAGGCTTTTCTTACGCATTACATGGCAAGATATATATATATATATATATATATATATATATATATATATATATATATATATATATATATATAGAGAGAGAGAGAGAGAGAGAGAGAGAGAGAGAGATAAATTCGAAGTGTATCCAACTAGAAAAGAAGAATGAGATTTTCATTTATTTTATTGCAATTTCTAATAGGGTAAGAAATGAAAAATAGATAACTATTTAATATGACGTTCTGGCTCAAATATTCAATAAATATTTGTTGGAAAATGACACGCATATATACAACGTTACGTTAATTAAGAATCGTCTTTGACTATTAGATGCAAGGAGTAGACAATTTATTTATTTATTTATAAAGTCCTTTGATGCAGAAGATAAGATGACAAAAATTGCGCACAAAATGAAATAATGTTAGGATCAAGAAAAACAATGGTACGCGATCGTGGTGGAGCTGGTCAGTGTCTAATGCTGTCTATTATTAATTAGCACGTTGCCTTGCTTGCCTTGGACGTTCCTTTCCTTTTTTTTTCTTTTTTTTTTCCTTTTTTTTGGGGGTTAAAGTACGGCCAATCAAATGAAAATCAAGGTATCCGAGGTACATTAACATTAAAACCTATCAATGATCTGCTTATGATTATATATTATCATTAATCTTCTCTGCAGTTAAACTAATCAAAGTGGTTGAAAATTAAAAAAAATAAAATAAAGTGTATATCAAGTTGTGATAACATGTGCTGCCTATCTTGTTTTTTGTTTTTGATCTTCCTTTCTTCCAAATGATAGGACAGTCAGCTAAAGTTGAAGGGAGAAGAACGCAAAAAAGAAAGTTTTATTTGTCCATTATGACATTATTGCAAAAACAAAATCTAATCTTTTTATTCATATTCATCTAAGTAGATTTTAGGTTGTACAATGATGATGATAATGCTTTATTTTCTTATTTAGTAATTATGATAGTTACATTGCTTTAGATTCTCATTAAGTTGAAAAACATAATAATATGAACATCATTAATAAGAATATATCCCTAAGGATACAAACTTTAAAGTGCTAAATGAGGATTAAAAATATTCTTTTATGATATTACTAATTAATTATAAATGTTTTGTATTATATTAAATATGACATATGAAAATAGTTATTCATTACTAACATGATCATTTAATTGTCCCCAATAGACGCGACGTGATAACAGAGGGTTTGTGATCTGCACAGCAGGTCTTGAGTTCGAGTCAGGGCGTGCACTCCTTGTAAGAGCATGGAACAACTAGAATTTTACTTGCTCATCTAGACCCACAAAATAAGCTTTTCAGAAGGTGGGATCTCCTCAAATCCAAAAAATAAATAATCATTTAACTTATATTTAATTTATTCGTCTTGTTGTGTTACTTTTAACTTCTAAGACTTTAGATTTAACAAAAATATTAGTAACATGTTCCACACACTATAACTCCTTTTTATAAGGTTTTAGGTTCAATTTATTTTTAAAAACAAATCTTATTTATGTACATTTTTTCTTTCTTTCTATTTTACAGGTAGCTGATTCCTTGTGTATAAAGATTGGAAAAAGATAATAACAGCACATAATGGACACTCAAATGAAGGGACAATCACATGTGGTGCTACTATATGAAAGAGTCGGTTGTTATTTGTAATAGTTTTTTTTTTTTTCAAAAAAAAAAATTTTATAGAAAAATAATAATTTTTTTTATAATATTAGTACATCAAAATTATTAAAAATATTTATAAAAGCAGATAAATATTCGGCCTCTAAAAGTGAGAGTAAAAGATGAAGAGTCACGTTAACTAATGATGAATGGAGCGGAATGCCACGCCCACCAATGGCTGAAAGATAATCACTGGCCCGCTGTCCCTCCTGCCATCTCCACTCTTTCCTCTTTTTTCTTTTCTTTTTCCCTCAGCTTTATATTACTACTACCACTGTACACTATATATGCAATGGAAAAGATGAACAAACTAAACTCCAACAACGAATGAGTCTAGAAGTAAGTGTCTGTCTCTCAAACGCATATATACATTAAATTACTGGTTCTTGTTTGTTTGTTCTGATTAATAATAATAAATTTAAGGAGGTGGGTTTTTGTTTGTGTACTAAAATCTGTTACCCTTTTCTTGGGGATTGGATGGCCAGTTTCAAGCTCCAATTTTCGTCGTCGTTTTCTACCTTCGTCTCTGTTCTGTGTACTCTTTTGTTTGCTTGCTTGCTTTATTTTTTTCACACTGTTTTGGATAATAATAATAAACAACTACCACTAAAACTAAACAAATGCTTCTCTCCTTACTCTGACGCCTAGCTGCAGCCATTTCTGTTTCTGGGCCTCTTAGCTTTCATGTTTTCCCGCTCTCTGTAAAAAGAAAAAAAACAAAGCTTAGCTGGGTACTATTTTTGCATTGTTTTCCTTTTTCTTTTTTAACATGTGATAGCTGGTGAGTTGGTGTGTATATGATTTGCTTTTGTTTTTGCAGGTTAATATAATTGATAAAGAGAAAGTTGGTACCATTGTTATCTTGTTTTCAAGTGGGGATCAATCGAAAAGATGAACACTAGAGTCCGCACTGCTCTTCAGGCCATGAAATCTCCTTTAAACCATGAAACTAATAAAGTAACCTCCCTCTTCTTCTTCTTCTTTTTTGTTATATATTTTCAAGACTTGGAAGATTTTTATTAAACTTTTTTTTTCTATTTTTCAAATGGTTTAATAATGGCTTGATTTTACAAATCTTTGAAGGTGAGTTTTTTCTGTCCACATAATTTTCAGCCACTTTTTATAAGAAACTGGATTAAAGATAGATAGATAAGCTTCTGGCTCTTACAGACCAGAAAAAGTAAGTACTTTAGATCCAACAATCTGCATTGGATTCTTTCACTCGTCTCAAGAAAAGAATATATATACTTTTTCCCTCTCTTTTACTTCAAGTTTGATCTTTATTAACGTATTTGTTGTAATTCATATGGAATTTATCAAGAAGGAGAAGATGGAGGCTCAAGGGAGCAGCAGACCTCTTGGTGGCCATAAATCTGCTATTAATTGGCGTAAAGCAAACAGAGAAAGGAAATTGGCCTTGCTACAAGACGTACTTAAAAACTTTTATCAACAAAACCATTCAATTCTGCTTATTACAAGAAGAGCTGGGTTGTTTTGAATTTGAATGTTGCTTTGGTTTCAAAACTTGCAGGTTGATAAGCTGAAAAAGAAACTTCGACATGAAGAGAATGTTCATAGAGCTTTGGAGAGAGCTTTTACTAGGCCTTTGGGAGCTCTACCTCGCTTACCTCCTTATCTGCCTCCTTATGTTAGTAAAATTCGCTATATTCTATCAATCAGATCTCTACCTCTATCTCTATCTATCTGCCCCCTCTCTAATTTAGTCAAGAGAATTAGCCAATCCAATGTTTAATTCTCGCATGTTTTTCAATGAACAGTAATTATTGTGGGTTCTTATTTGGTTTGTTTTAGATTTTAGAGCTGCTTGCCGAAGTAGCTGTTCTCGAAGAGGAAGTTGTCCGGCTTGAGGAGCAAGTTGTGAATTTCAGACAAGGACTCTATCAAGAAGCTGTCTACGTCTCCTCCAAGAAGAATGTGGAGAATTCAAAGGATGCAATTGATCAACCGCCATCAACCACAAGACCGAAACACACGAGATCAAAATCTCTCTCTCTTAATGAGACCAATTCTGCAACTTCTGCAGCAAAGCCTCAATCTTCTCTTGCTAGATGCACTTCAAGTAGAAGGCTGTTTTCCACCGACCCTATTATTGAGCGATCAAGGCAGTGTTCTAACAGGCCAGCAAATGGAGGAAAATATGCTTCTGGTAAACCCAATTGTTCTTCATCTCTTGTGGATGATGGACTAGGAAAGGAGAATCGGTCGTGTATTAATTACGTGAAGGATAGGCAATCTCCATATAAGAAAATGGAAAAAATTACAACTCCCGTGAAGAGAACTCCAAACAAGCGTGAATCAGAGCAGAAAAATTTGGAGCCTTATAGGTTACAGGTACGTAATTACACACTGTTTTTACCGGGAACCAGCCTTGCATTATATTATGTTATTTGAAAAATTGGTGATATTTTTGTATTGCTCAGCTAGAATGCAGGTTGGTAGAGCAGGAAAGAGCACAGGAAAGCACTTCTGCTCACATAAATGACAGAACTAGCGAAAATAACATCGCACCAAACAAGTTAACTGAGGATATTGTGAAGTGCTTGTCCAGCATTTTCTTGAGGATGAGCACGTTGAAGGACAAAGTAGTTGAATTAGGAACATTCTCATCACGAGCGAGTTTGTCATCTCCTGAAGGTGGAGGAAACGAAATGTGGGATCCTTATGGCATGTCTACAGAGTTCAAGATTAGAGATATCGGTTCTTATAAGCATCTTTACGCAATTGAAGCTAGCTCAATCGATCTCAACCGTACGACGAGTGCCTTGTTTTTGCTCCAAAGACTAAAGTAAGTTTTGTTCGTCACTTCATTCGAAATTCAAGCAGCTATGGCTTGTATTTACTGTATTTTCAGCAATGTTCAGGTTTCTGCTAGGGAAGCTTGCCTCTGCAAATTTACAGGGTCTTAACCATCAGCAGAAGCTTGCTTTCTGGATAAACACTTATAATTTATGCATGATGAATGTAAGATCTCTCTCGAAACTAAAATGATAAGCCCAATGTTAAAATGCAAACTTGTGAAGCATTTATAGAGCCAAAATGTTGAACTTTCAGGCAATTTTGGATCATGGGATACCCGAGACTCCTGAAATGGTCGTTGCTCTAATGCAAAAGGTAGGATATATTTATAATTCTCTCTATCCATTTTTTTATTCTATTCTTTATGTTATCTCCATCGTCGTGCTTTATGATTTTGTGTATGCTTAAGAGGTCAGAAATTTTACAATCCAATAACTTAAGTTGTTAAGTGAGACGCAAGATATAATTTATATTATTATCAAGCACACCTTCTGAAACGAAAGCCGAGAGAATAAGAGTGGCAAAATTTAAACTCGTGATCATTTGTCTATCAAGGTCATGATACCATGTTAAGAAGTTAACCGAACCCAAAAGTTTAAGCTATAAGGTGATATTTATATTATTCTTTAACAATTAATTTCAAACACAGTCACTGACCAAGTGTGTAGGTAACACTGTAAAGGATGATGCCCTCCTGTTTCTAAGATTCTGTTGACATTAATTTTTCGATGAAAACAATTTTGAGATTGACTTGAATCAAATTATGATTTCCTTAGGCAACAATAACTGTTGGCGGACACTTGCTAAATGCAATTACAATTGAGCATTTCATCTTGAGGCTTCCTTATCACTTAAAATTTGTAAGTCGCTTTCCTTGAAACTTCAATGCTCTCTTTACTTGGTAATTTAGCATTGAATTGCTAACTGGGTGGTTTCTTCAATATGGTAGACCTGTCCAAAAGCAGTAAATGATGAGATGAAAGCACGTAGCATTTTCGGATTCGAGTGGTCCGAGCCTCTGGTTACATTTGCACTCTGTTGTGGAAGCTGGTCGTCCCCTGCTGTAAGTTTCTTCATGGATGAGGCTCCTTGAATTTATTGCACAGGCTAGGTCACCTCACCATTTTCGTTTACACCTTTTTTCCAAAACCACCAGGAATCTGCTCATCAAGTTCATCATTATCAGAATAAAAAAATAAAAAAAATATTTGATGATGCAATCCAAATATTACTTGTAGACGTTCTAATGTTGATATCTACAAAAATGCAGGTAAGAGTTTACACGGCCTCTCGAGTTGAAGAAGAGCTAGAAGCAGCAAAGCGAGACTATTTACAGGCGACAGTTGGGATTTCAAGAACGAACAAGTTAATAATTCCAAAGCTGCTGGATTGGTATCTACTAGATTTTGCTAAAGACATGGAATCTTTACTTGATTGGGTATGTCTGCAGCTACCGAGTGAACTCAGGAATGAAGCAGTCAAATGCCTTGAGAGAAGGGGAAGAGATCCACTTTCGCAGTTAGTACAAGTTATGCCGTATGATTTTAGTTTCAGGCTGCTCTTACATCGGTGAAATATTATCCCTTTTTTTTTTCAATATATTTGATCCTTCCTAGATTCTGGCCTGCTATCAACATTGGATTGGTACAGGGATATTACAGACATGGTCAAAGTACTTGTACATGTAAAAACAACATGGGTTTTGGTTGTGGTGATTGTTTCGTAAACATTGATTGATACCAGAGAACGGATAAAAAAACCTCGAGTTGATTCAGTTTATGCTCATAACTCTTGTCAGTCTCTCTGAACTAATAATCTATGTTCTATGAGCTTGAGATGAAATCACTGAACAGTTCTTGTTGATGACGTAGTTATAGTTACTGAGGGTGTAGTGACTTGAAATTTTTAAAAGGAAAATACATGTATGCCCTTAGTGGCTTAGAATTAGGTTAGGGGTGTTGTAGTAATTGCACAATCTAGTAAATATAAATAGAAAAGAAAAGAAAAGAAAAAGAAAAAAGAGAAGTAATCTGAAATTTGAGAGAGAGAATCGGGAAGAGAGGAAGAAAGAAGAAGAAGAAGAGAAAAGAGGGAAAGAGAAGAGGAAGAGAAAGGAAGAAGGAGAAATAAGTTTTTAAGGTAATGTGTGTGTTTATTATGTATAAATATGATTATTAGCTATGATTTTGCTTGAATGGATTGTTAGGGTTTGAGAATTTTATTTGGGTTTGATTAATGAATTAGGAGAGATGTTAGGGTTTGAATGTGTTGGGTAATAGTTTAATTAGTTTGATTGTAGATGATTTTGAAGTTTTGAGATGTTTGGTTTGAGAAAATATTGAGAAAAATGGTGAATAATGTTGATAAATTTCGAAATCCCTTGCTGGAAATTCTGGGCAGAGGTTGAAGATGACAAAATGTCATTTTGGTCCTTTTTGTGAAAATTACAGTTTGGTCCCCGAAATTTGGAAAAATTACAGTTTGGTCCCTGGAGTGAAATTGGAGATTCTGGACAGAATTGAGGATGAATTATGAACAAAATTTCAGTATAGTTGTGAATTTAAGAGGAGTTCAATTTAGTCCTTCAATTTGGTAAAATTACGATTTGGCCCTAAAAATATGAGAAAAATTCAGAATGGTCCCTAGGTGAAATAATAGCATTTAAGATTGGTTTGATGGATAATTGAAGTTCATTTGATGGATTATTATCAATTTTATGAGTTAGGTATTTGGAATTAGATTTTGGAAGAAACCTTTGATTTAGGTTTTACGAAGAAATGGATAGTTGATTCAAAAACACATAGGATTATGATTTGAACTCTTAGATATGTTATTAAAGGTATTTTAATTCCTTTGAGTCATTTTGAGTATATCTTCTTTTATATATATTCAGATAATCCCGATATTCAACTCGCGGGACATCAGTAGGATTTCGTCAACACTCTGCTTCTGAACCTTGTTTGCTCTTAAGTCAGGTGAGTGGATAATATTTAATATGCATGAGAAATAGTATAAATATTTGAATTTGCTAGTATGAATTGGATTATGCTTTTTGATAATATATACCTTGATTATATTCTTGATACGATAAAGCATAATCATTTGTTGAATATATGTTCTTGATATGAGCCCATATCTGTTTGTGAATTGATAGCTCCTCATTTGATTGATATCATGAGTTGAGCCTTGAGATATGAATATGTTTGAATATCAGATATACCTATGGTATGCCAGTCAGAATACCCATGCTAACAGGGTAGTGTTAGCCTTTGTGCACATCGTATCTGAAACCCTAGTTGGTCGGGGGAGTCACCAACCTGTGTGGACTGATCATCCCACAGTACGGAGCCTCATGCTCACTGCATTCTGATTTTCTGACGAGCTTTACCTATATATTCTTGTTATGACCTATTTGAGAAATTTGTTGTAAGAACCTTGAGCCGATTTGATATTATACTTCTCTTTGCTATATTATCTCGTATGTGTATATTGGATATTATCTACTCACTGAGTTGTTGAACTCACTCCCTCATTATTCATTATTTTCAGGGTCGTAGCTTGCTAGCAGGTCATTTTTGTCCAACTCTTGGAACCTGCTATTTTGGTTGTATTTGATATTTTGTCGTATGTCTAGTTAGTGCTCCACAATTGTAATTGTAAATAAGCAACTCTTGTATTAAGACAATCGAATTATGTTATAAAGTTTCCGTTTGTTATTTCCGCTGCGTTAAATTCTGAAGTTGAATGATGAGTTTGTGTGTAAGTTTGGGTTCGCATAGGTGTGGGACCTTGGAGGGGGACCATGCCTATGTGCCGGTCACGGATCCGGGACTCGGGTCGTGACAAAGATGGTATCAGAGCCAAAAATATAAATGAATAAAAGTAAAAGAGTATGTGACAAAAGATAAAAAGAAGGGTAGTAGTTACGACTTAGTATCAAAGCTTGTTATTCATGAAATAATAGTAAAGTTAGGATTCGTATTGTGGAGCATTAGGATTCGTTTTGTCTTGTTTGTTATCCTTGAAATTCTGAATTCTCATCAAGCATATCTTCTTGATTCCTTATGTCTTCTATTGATATGCTTTCCGATAATTATTCGATAACTATTGTGCTATTGTTCTAGAATGACAAGAGTGTGTTATTTCTTTTAGAATATGTCGAGGAATAGACTTATAGCTAATACTATTGGAGTACGTGACGATCAGAAAGATGTCCGTATTTTGTAGTTAAGAAATGCAAGGTATATTCCTTATAGGAGGGGTGATGTATTCGCACTTGAGTATATTCTTTTTGTTTGCACTTTTGAATCAAAAGTTTTGTTTGATACGGGTGCAACCCTTTTGTTTATGTCCTTATATATTGCCATGAGGTTAGAAAGACAACTAACTCTGTTAGGATTTCTCATTTCTGTTTATATTTCCGTGGATGAAGAATTAATATTAGTGAAGTATGTGTATCCAAATTGTGATGAAGAAATTGGAGATAGAATTTTTATGGGAGACTTGAATGTTTTACATATGATTGATTTTGATGTGATTTTGGGAATTAATATTAGTGAAGTATGTGTATCAAAATTGTGAGATAGAAATTGGAGATAAGATCCTTATGAGAGACTTGAATGTTTTAGATATGATTGATTTTGATGTGATTTTGGGAATTAATATTAGTGAAGTATGTGTATCAAAATTGTGAGATAGAACTTGGAGATAAGATCCTTATGGGAGACTTGAATGTTTTACATATGATTGATTTTGATGTGATTTTGGGAATTAATATTAGTGAAGTATGTGTATCAAAATTGTGAGATAGAAATTGGAGATAAGATCCTTATGGGAGACTTGAATGTCTTAGATATGATTGATTTTGATGTGATTTTGGAAATAGATTGGCTGTCAAAGCATAGGTTTCCAGAAATTTATCAGGGTAAGAAAGTAGTGTTTGATTTAGATGGAGAAATGAGGTTAGTTTTTCGAGGAGATAAGATTGTGTGTTCATTAATTATACTATTGACTATCTCGAGGAGAATGACACGAAAAAGGGTATAGTGTTACCTAGCATATATAGTGGATGTAGATAAGGAAATTTACTGGTTAAACCAAGTCCCAATAGTTAAGGAGTTCATCAAAGTATTTCAGGATGAGTTACCTGGATTGCCTCCATATAGGGAGATTGATGTTTCTATTGATTTGGTTCCAAGTACTGAACCAATATCAATGGCACCATATAGGATGGCACCAGCAGAATTGAGAGAGCTGAAGGAACAATTGCAGGATTTATTAGATAAGAAGTTCATTCGGCCAAGTGTGTCCCCTTGGGGAGCCCCAATGTTGTTTGTGAAGAAGAAAGATGGGTCATTGAGGTTATGTATAGATTATAGACAACTAAATCGAGTGACAATTCGAAATAGATACCCACTCCCTCGAATAGATGATTTGTTTGATCAGTTGCAGGGAGCTCAATTCTTTTCTAAGATTGATCTTCGATCTGGGTATCATCAGTTGAGGATAAGGAAGGAAGACATTCCAAAAACCGCTTTTAGAACTCGGTATGGTCATTATGAGTTCTTGGTGATGATGATGTGTTGAGATTTGGGGATAGACTTTGTGTACCTGATGTTGATGATCTGAAGAGAGAACTGATGACAGAGGCACATCAGACAGTCTATACAGTGCATCCGGGTTCCACCAAGATGTATAAAGATCTTAAGGTGTGCTATTGGTGGAATAGGATGAAGGCTGATGTAGCAGACTTTGTTTCTAGGTGTTTGACATGTCAAAGGGTAAAAGGTGAACATCAAAGACCTCCTGGATTGCTGCAACTATTGTTGATACCAGAATGGAAGTGGGAAAGGATCACAATGGACTTTGTGACTGGGTCGCCTAGGAGTCAGGAGGGTTATGATTCGATATGGGTGATTGTTGATAGATTGACAAAATCAGCCCATTTTCTACCAGTTAAGATTACTTATGGGTATGCAAAGTTGGCAGAATTGTTTATTAGCGAGATTGTACGATTGCATGGAGTGTCAATCTCGATAATTTCAGATAGAGGTCCACAATTCACATCGCGATTTTGGGTGAAGTTTCAGGAAGCGATGGGTACTAAAGTGCAGTTGAGCACAACTTTTCACCCTCAGACTGATGGTCAGTCTGAAAGGACTATTCAGATATTGGAGGATATGTTGAGAGCCTGTGTTATGGATTTTGGGGTTGGTTGGAGTAAGTTCCTATCATTAGTGGAATTTGCTTACAACAATAGTTATCAGGCTAGCATAGAGATGGCACCTTATGAGGCTTTGTACGGATGAAAATGTAGATCACCAGTTTGTTGGTTTGAGGTTGGTGAGAAAAGGCTAATGAGACCTGAGTTGATTCAAATTACCTCAGAGAAGATAGAGGTGATCAGAAAGAGGCTTCAGACAGCTCAAAGTAGGCAGAAAAGTTACGCGGATAAAAGGAGGCGTGACTTAGAGTTTTCAGTGGGTGATTGTGTGTTCTTAAAGGTCTCACCGACCAAGGGAGTATTTAGGTTTGGAAAGAAAGGCAAGCTAAGTCCTCGATTTATTGGGCCGTATGAGATTTTGGAGAGAATTGGAGCAGTTGCTTATAGGTTGGCCTTACCGCCAAATTTGTCGGCCATACATCCAGTATTTCATGTTTCTATGCTACGGAAGTATATGCCGGATCCATCTCATGTGTTAGAAGTGCATCCAGTTGAGTTAAGAGATGATGTGACTTATGAGGTGCAACCAGAAACTATAGTGGACCGACAAGTGAGAAAGCTAAGGTCGAAGGATATAGCTTCAGTGAAGGTGAAGTGGAAAAGTCATTCAATTGAAGAAACGACATGGGAACTTCAGGATAAGATGCGTGAGGAATATCCTCATCTTTTTGATAATCTAGGTACGTATTCAAACATTATTTAGTTTCGAGGACGAAACTTTTATAAGGTGGGGAGATTGTAGTGACTTGAAATTTTTAAAAGGAAAATACATGTATGCCCTTAGTGGCTTAGAATTAGGTTAGGGGTGTTGTAGTAATTGCACAATCTAGTAAATATAAATAGAAAAGAAAAGAAAAGAAAAAGAAAAAAGAGAAGTAATCTGAAATTTGAGAGAGAGAATCGGGAAGAGAGGAAGAAAGAAGAAGAAGAAGAGAAAAGAGGGAAAGAGAAGAGGAAGAGAAAGGAAGAAGGAGAAATAAGTTTTTAAGGTAATGTGTGTGTTTATTATGTATAAATATGATTATTAGCTATGATTTTGCTTGAATGGATTGTTAGGGTTTGAGAATTTTATTTGGGTTTGATTAATGAATTAGGAGAGATGTTAGGGTTTGAATGTGTTGGGTAATAGTTTAATTAGTTTGATTGTAGATGATTTTGAAGTTTTGAGATGTTTGGTTTGAGAAAATATTGAGAAAAATGGTGAATAATGTTGATAAATTTCGAAATCCCTTGCTGGAAATTCTGGGCAGAGGTTGAAGATGACAAAATGTCATTTTGGTCCTTTTTGTGAAAATTACAGTTTGGTCCCCGAAATTTGGAAAAATTACAGTTTGGTCCCTGGAGTGAAATTGGAGATTCTGGACAGAATTGAGGATGAATTATGAACAAAATTTCAGTATAGTTGTGAATTTAAGAGGAGTTCAATTTAGTCCTTCAATTTGGTAAAATTACGATTTGGCCCTAAAAATATGAGAAAAATTCAGAATGGTCCCTAGGTGAAATAATAGCATTTAAGATTGGTTTGATGGATAATTGAAGTTCATTTGATGGATTATTATCAATTTTATGAGTTAGGTATTTGGAATTAGATTTTGGAAGAAACCTTTGATTTAGGTTTTACGAAGAAATGGATAGTTGATTCAAAAACACATAGGATTATGATTTGAACTCTTAGATATGTTATTAAAGGTATTTTAATTCCTTTGAGTCATTTTGAGTATATCTTCTTTTATATATATTCAGATAATCCCGATATTCAACTCGCGGGACATCAGTAGGATTTCGTCAACACTCTGCTTCTGAACCTTGTTTGCTCTTAAGTCAGGTGAGTGGATAATATTTAATATGCATGAGAAATAGTATAAATATTTGAATTTGCTAGTATGAATTGGATTATGCTTTTTGATAATATATACCTTGATTATATTCTTGATACGATAAAGCATAATCATTTGTTGAATATATGTTCTTGATATGAGCCCATATCTGTTTGTGAATTGATAGCTCCTCATTTGATTGATATCATGAGTTGAGCCTTGAGATATGAATATGTTTGAATATCAGATATACCTATGGTATGCCAGTCAGAATACCCATGCTAACAGGGTAGTGTTAGCCTTTGTGCACATCGTATCTGAAACCCTAGTTGGTCGGGGGAGTCACCAACCTGTGTGGACTGATCATCCCACAGTACGGAGCCTCATGCTCACTGCATTCTGATTTTCTGACGAGCTTTACCTATATATTCTTGTTATGACCTATTTGAGAAATTTGTTGTAAGAACCTTGAGCCGATTTGATATTATACTTCTCTTTGCTATATTATCTCGTATGTGTATATTGGATATTATCTACTCACTGAGTTGTTGAACTCACTCCCTCATTATTCATTATTTTCAGGGTCGTAGCTTGCTAGCAGGTCATTTTTGTCCAACTCTTGGAACCTGCTATTTTGGTTGTATTTGATATTTTGTCGTATGTCTAGTTAGTGCTCCACAATTGTAATTGTAAATAAGCAACTCTTGTATTAAGACAATCGAATTATGTTATAAAGTTTCCGTTTGTTATTTCCGCTGCGTTAAATTCTGAAGTTGAATGATGAGTTTGTGTGTAAGTTTGGGTTCGCATAGGTGTGGGACCTTGGAGGGGGACCATGCCTATGTGCCGGTCACGGATCCGGGACTCGGGTCGTGACAGAGGGTCCCAGGTTTTAGAGTCTTTTTGGGTTTTACAGGAAGAACATTTTAGTTTTTTCAATTCCCTTTTTCTCATAACCGATACGTCAACAAAATTTTAATACCATGTTAAAAAATCATCTTATTAAAAAATTTAAAGTATTAGATAAATTCTAATAATATAATTTATATTATTCTTTGAAAAGAAAATTTTAATTTTTTCAACTCCCTTCTCCTCGAACAAAATTAAGACTGCAACAAGCACGGGTGGATCATGAAGTTCACCGAGGAACGTCGTTTGCAATGTGATCACAATCCATCTTAGAAAACTCAATGTGATCACAATAAAATTAGCTTTGTTGTTAAGGGGAATAGTTGATTCTTGATTAGTAAGTTTCTGAATGGAACAGTGGCCATGTTTAAATTTAATTGGGGAAGAATGATTGCATGAGTATTCCTATTACATTACGTTACAATTACCATTATAATTGCAATTACGTTACAATTATCCTAAAAATCTTTTGATTTCACTGTATTTCTACATAGAAGAGAGAATTTATTGTGTGTTGCAAATTTGTAATCATGCTTTGCCTTCTTTTTTTTTCTTTAATCATTTTCTACTCCAGTTATTTTTTTTTAATTTTATCATTTTAGATTATATTTCTTGATAGTTAGGTTTTTTTTGTTTTGTTTCAATTTGTTTTGCATGAAATTATCACGGTGTCAAAACCAAATTGAAACAAATTGATTTCATGCTTTGCCATGCGTCATGCTCGATTTTGCAAGAAACAAATTGATTTATTGATTGTGGAAAATTAAAAAATATTGACTTGGAAAATTAAAAAATTAAACAAACTTGGTAAGTCACCACCATATTGACTTGTTGAGCTCATTAGGTTTAATAATATCGCTACAAATTTCTCATGATAGCATACAACTAACTAGTTGCAACAATTTATTAAAGGCATGATAATCAAACAATTTTTAAGAAGGTTCTTGATTTGTGTATATATAAGGATTGGATGAACATAGTCAAATGAATTTAGAAAAAAGATTGAGAACTTAATCGGTGTGTGTGTGTTTGAGGAAGGACAAAACCGTTGGTGTATCTAAACTGAGGGACCAAAATGAACTTTGATCCCCATAAAGCCAACGTGGCTACTACTTCCCAACAAACATTATGATATGCTTGTATAGGATATAATTTTTATATTTTGTAATACTTCCCATTAAATATTATCCCCTCCCCACAATTGGTTTATCCATATTCCATTGAAATATCTATCTAGCCATTCATACTATGAAGGTTTCCCATTATTGATTTTTTTTTTTTTTTGTGTACGTTTAAAAATATAATAAAAGTTATTTTTCAAAACATTTTTTTTCTTGGATTTATATTAGAATAAATTTTAATTTTTAAAAAAATTAATTTTATTATCAACAAATTTAAACAATATAAAAAATATATAACCTGACACAACGCCAAATACCATTAGTCTTCAAAAACAAAACAAAAATATTGAGAGATCGAAACTAATTTCGAATAACATAATATATTGGATATATATATCATGAACATCATATTTGTTCTATTTCTTGAAATTTATGAAAAATCAAAGAGTAGAAACAAATTAGGGCAGGGGGAATTGAGAAGAGTTCCTACCTCTGTCAAAAACACAAAACTCAGCAAAATTGACACATGGATCTTGGTATTGTAAGATTTAAAATTATCACGAGGAATGGTATCATGCCAAAATACAAAGAAGCAGAGGCAGGAAGAACACTTAAGTTATGGCTATTATCAGTCTCTGAGATGTAAGAAACTCGTCAACATTTTCAATCTTATGCTCAATGCCTGTATATTACAATCCACATGGAACCATATCATATTCTACAAAAATTTCTTACATAGACTATGTTCCACGACAAAAACTGGCTATAACATCACAATGAAAAATCGGGATAAGTGATTGTACAAAAATTGAGCACGTAAAAGAAGAAAAATTGAAACTCAAATACAAACAGATAATCACACTTACATACAGTCACTTGCGCTGCTACTTCCCTCCCAAGGATTTTGGTGCGGAGATTCTTCAAATAACATTTCCATTACAATGACTTCTGTTGGGGAAGGAAAGACCCGTTAAGGCCGAATTTCCGGAGCAGTCGAGATAAGACCAAGCCAAAACCTCCACATTTAAACATCAGCCGAAAGGTGAAGGAACAGGTCCTGCGAGGGCATCTGATCTCTTTATACTTCCCATTCCACAGATGATGCATCCAGGTGCAGAGAGAGCTGAAAATTTGGCTCCACAGAGATCACAAACATCATATCCGATTGTTGAAAGACGGCTGAGTGTGGCAGCACAGAACTGGGAAGGATCTTCCAAAGGATCAATAGACTTATTGGATGAACCCCTCTGAACACACATGTCAATCAGGCTTCTCAACTCATCCTGCTTACTGGGCGGAGCTTTGGATACAAGGAGCTCAAGCATCTGCTTGCCATAAGCAAAGTTCTGCACTTCCATATTCCGCTTAATGGCAGTTCGGATGCAATTTATTCTGTGTTTGGCCAGAAGAGGCAGAGAACCTAGATGCCGTGACAATCTTGCCATCTCATCTTTTGCACTGAGTGCATTTGGCCCTTGCACTTTCTGTAACCGTGCTATTTCCTGCCCAGATGATACTAAAGCATTATTTTTGCTGATACTAGGAAAGGGGGCTTCAATGCAAATACTAATTGATGGCAAATAATTTTATGCATGCATTGCTCGTGACAAAAGGTATCCATGTGAGAGAAAAAAATAGTATTAACTGGAACTGCAGTTCAATTTCTTTAAACGATCATCAATAAATGTATACAGCAATCACAGATCTTATTTTAACAGACTCAAGGAAATGACATGATATATTCCTGTTCATTTGTTTCAATTTAAACCCATCTAGCATCTACTTGTCAGCTGGTTAGGCCAGTCAAGACCTATAACAATTCATATTTTTGACTAACAAACTTAGTTTTTTGAGTCCAAAATTTAAACGATATCTAAGTACCTTGAGAAGAGTAACTGCTATCTTGTACTGAGCACAGATTGTTGCTTGAGCTTTAATATCAGCTCCACGAGAGTTATCCTTAGCTAGTGCCAGGAAAGCTTCATCAAAACATGACAAGGCATCAGGAAGCTGATTCTGTTCAAGGTGTGCAAGTCCAGTCTTAAAACATACTGGTGCAGCTGCTCCTCGGGGAACCTATCATGAGCCAAGCCACAAGAGTAAGAAAAGAGAGCAGGATAAGGCAAACAAAACTACAAACATGTCAACTGAGCATAGCCAAACACATAGCAGCAAGTTATACAGCATGGGGGAGTACATTCAAATGCCTGCAAATCAATAACACCTTTAATGTGCCACCACTCTCTTATATATCTTACCCATAGTTGGGTGGAGTAATTGGTTACTCTAATATTCTAAGAGAAGCAATAGCATACCCTGACAGAAAAAGAAAAAAATATAGGAAACTTAAGCCATATTCACCTGTCCAGGTCTCACAGATGATGGCTGAGATGCAGGGGCAGGAATTGTTCCTGAATCTTGAACTCCGAGAACACTAAGATCAAGAGGTTGCGTGGAAAGGGGAACCTGAGGTGTTTGAACTTGCAACTGATGTGGAATAGCAGGCTGAATGGAAGCTTGAGGTGGGACACCACCATCAGCAAGTCCAATGGATGCAAGTGGGGCGCCTAGTTGAGTTGCTTGTGGTGGAATACCACCATCAGGAAGACCAATATCACTCACAGAAGCAGCAACTGGGTAGGGAGCTGCATTGGTGCTTCCAGCCCCTTGAGAAACTTGATCTATTTTTGCAAGATAAGTTCCTGGAGGAGGCAGAGATGCTGCAACTTGCAGGGAAGGTATTGTGTTCTGGAAGAAGTCCTCTGGGATAGGTCCAGCTGTAGCTCCTCCACCCATACCAATAGGGCCTGGTTGTGATACAGGTGCAGGTTGCGTTAATGAATTGAAACCAAACATATCAGCAGGGGCAGCAGAAACTGGGACAGTGGTTGCAGGAGGTTGGGATAAAATCAGACCAAGGTCCTGCGAGCCAGTTAATGACTTTGTCCTCATGGGTGGGCCTAAACCATCACCAAGTTTAAACTGTCTTGTGGCTTCTTTGATCTTGTTGACATCCACTGTAGTAGATGAAACTGGCTTGTCCCGAATTCTAATTTGCAGTTTCTTTGTTTTAGACACTCCTTCCTCGTCACTGCTGCTACCATCATTAGCAGTTCCATACATAGTTTTCTTGAATTCCTCTTCTGCTTTTGCCTGTTCATCGGCAGCAGATGTACCTGCGTTTTGTTTGGTGAGAGTTTCCAGACCCAACAAAGAATCAAGCTTCACATGACCATCAGGCAGTCCATTTGACTTATTGGATATTGATTTAGCTAAAGCATTTGGAAGCCCATTTGGCTTATTGTCACCAGCAGGGATAAATGTTTTGACCAAACTGTCTTCCCTAACTTCAACAACATTCCCTCTTCCTTTAATTGAGCCCAGGTAAACACCAATATGATCTGTAATAATGGCCGGGATGGTACCATCATCAGTCTTCATGTATGGCATCACTTCTCCAGCCAGCTCCCACTGAGGTATACTCTTCAAATCAGTAGGAGATTTAATTTCCCAGTTCCCACCACCCCACTCAGGACCTTTGGGGACCATGCTCTCAGCAGCAAAGTTGGCAAAAATGCCTTGTGTCCACCCAGTAGAGCGAACTCTTAATATCCTCTCACAGTGCCGTCTCAATTGTGAATCCAGACCCTCTTCTTCCAGTTTCTGAGCAAGGCGCCGCATGGCACTGGGGTTAAGGTGGCATATAAACAAATCTAGCATGCATTCGTAATCTGCAATGACTTCAAAAGTTTCTTTTGCGCTATCAAACTGACCATACCTGCAATTTGAAATTTATTGCTAGTTTAAGAATAAAAGGGGGCTATTTAACAAGAAATATACACCCACCACTGGTAACCATCATCTAATCTTAAATCACAACAAATTGCACTTCAAGAATATGAGAATCTTTGTTGTAAGATGGAACATCAAACCACCAATTTCTATATACTAAACTTGTATTCCACAAACAAGGACAAAGCAACTATACTCATAGATCTAATGTTTTAGGTAACCCGTATTTCGATCTGCAAAAAGAATATCATGATATGTTCAGAAGAAAAAATAACATCGGCTACAGATTTTTCTAGCAATTTAAATTTATATTCATTCTACATCGCATGCAACACTAATTATTCCAATTATCTGTTAAGCTCATGTGGAGGGAGAAGAAAACAAGAATGAGAGAACAAAAACAGTTGTTTCATCATAAAACTTAAACTTGTGGGAGATGCAGTGATAGACTAATACAGTCGGCAAAATGCGAAGCAATCTTTAAAATATTATTCTTCGCTCAAAACAATGACCAAGAAATACAATACCTCACTTGAATGTACCTGGTCTAGATGACTCAAAACTCAACTCAATATGTCATCAAAGACTATTTTAAGAGGAATGGAGAGATTGAAAGCATGCCAGCATCCATGTTTTGTAGGATGGCACATTGAATGGCTAAAAGTGTTCCATAAAACAGTTTGAAGGAGATCCTTAAAATGTTATAATAAAGTTACAGAAACTAGCATACAGGTAATATTATAGTTGCTTATGTTACCGTGAAGAAAATAATAACCCAGAGAACTGAGATGGATTTACCAAAAAGGTTCAAGTTATAAGAACATAGAAAAATATTTTTGACACATGCAGAGTATATTTTTTAACCTTTATCATTCGATCCTTTTATACCTGTATGCTAGTTCCATAAATTGAAATAAATATATTTCAAAATATCCTCACATGGATGTATTTTCTCTAGATGACCTTAAGACTTGAATCTAGTAAAAATAATTTTGGCAAAAGGAGAAAGCAAGGCAAACACCAAAAATCTTGTTGACACATGCAGAGAATGCCAAATAAGTTATTGGAGCGAGATAAAAAATGCAGAAAGTTGCAAGAGGAGAAAAGAACGAATGATAAGAATGTTACAGGAGTTTAGTGAAAATCAATCACAGGAAAGTGGTGATGGACACAATTAGTTCTTTAAATGAGCCACAGCCTCTAGTAGGTGGACATTGTCCACTATGACATTACACCTGTATGGTTTCATGTTACAAACATACATGACAATCACACAGTAAGAACCAATCATTGTTCAGTTTAAAGATAGATGCAAGTGTATAAACATGCACAAACAAAGATATTTTTCATTTGCTTACTTGATGCAGGCATATCCCAACTGTCGAAACCGGTGGAATAAGTGTGATGTTGGAGGACATTTTGGATAATCTCTAGAACGCAAGAACTCGTCCTTCAAAACAGATAAAGCAGTAGAAAAACGGAGAGCTTTGATAGCGTAAACACCCCGCAACACCTGTGTTTGTCACCCAACATGCTCAGAAACTATTCAGATGAAAACAAAAAAGTGGGGAATACTGCATCAGGTTTCACTCACCTGAGTAAACTGTGGACCAGCTTGAGATAATGAAACTGCAAGATCTCCACAAACAGGAGGGCCTCTAGCAAGAATATCAAGAGATCTCGGTGTAATACGCAAGCTGTCAAACCTTCACTCAGATAACACATTAGAGAAGTCAGATGCCTAGCATTCATGTGCAGCAACAAACTGATATTGCAGAAAAGTGTATGGAAAGTGCAAAAGCCCCTTAATTAATATAGCGTTGGGAACAAGATTTTGTTTCATAATGCAATGAAATCCCACTGGACACAAGATAGCTTGTGCAAAAGAGAGGAAGACCTTGATGTTATTTGGTACAGTATTTCTGACAGGTCAAGCTGCTGCTCAAAAGTTTGTTGCATTGTGGCAAATCCGATAAGAAGAGGTTCAAGGAGCCCTACAAGACAGCTCTTAATCTCAACCCCTTTCTTTTGTCTGGGACTAACATCTGTTGGGTTAGCGAGCAGCAATCTATCATTCAGAGCACCAACCAAAACTGCACAAAGAGAGTTAATATCAAGCACCAGGAAGATGATAGAGCATGCTAGAGATGTAATTAATGGCATAAATCGACTTCCAAGAACACCAAACTACAAAGTCAAAAGACAAACCATTCAAAGTATAATAAGTTATGTACCTGCATAGGGCAAGCTAACAGAAAGAATTGTCCTCACAATTCCATCCCAGCCAAGCACACTAATCGCAGTGGCAGTAGAAAAAAGAAGAGCAGGTCCAAGCCACAAAAGGGATCTAAAGTGCAAATAAGTTAAGTGTTCAAAGAGATATGTATACTTCAATAAAATCATTGAATTCATCATTCAAAGGGACAAGTTTCATCCAAAAAAATTTCTTTGTTAGGATATTGATGGAAGTCCTTTATCAAATTTTGTGGAACTGCTTGCCAGTATATCAAGATCTGCTGAAACCATAAGCACTCTGTGTGTGGTTAATATCCCTGCAACATAGCCTCGAAGAGTTTCTTGCCAATGCACCTGTAGCAGCAATTGACAGTGCAATGTTTTTCAGCAAATAAATTCAAATTTTAATACATCATACCAAATAACATATTAAATCTCAATGGTCAGTGATTTGAAAATGCAGACTCGGGCTTAATTATACAGTGAGTTAAAAGTCTATTTGCTAGATGCAACTATATATACATATTTATCAATTGGCAGATGGAACATATATTAGCAATGAAGGCGATATCACACTACTCTCTCTGTTACTTTGGCCTATGTGTTATAGAACTTGAAAACGATAATGGTATTTTATTCTCGGTTTCCCTATGATTGATGTTTGTAGAAAAGAGAAACTGCAAGAGAGACTACAACCATATTCATTACATTCATTAAATACAACACCATGTTCAAAAAGCATAAGTCAGCATGTAAAATATTGTCTTATATTTCATCAGACTAAGCACTCAATCAAATGCAGTTTGCCTGAGCCACTGCAATGACCGAGCATGTATTTAGCCATCCATAGGCAGTAACTAGCATTAAAACTGCATGTCCTATTATAAAACCTACTACTAGTTATAGAATGCAACCTGAATTAATCTACTACAGAAACATGTATCAACCATAGGCCCATATGCACACAATTAAGTCAGGCCACTAATGTGTTTTAGGACAACAAAATTCTAAAGGGTTTTAGCAATGTAGACAAGGGATCTTTTTACTGTAAAAAGCCACGATCCAGCTTTCAAAGAAGCACCACTGCTGTTTGGCATTTTGCTTCAGAAAGCACTCCATGTGGGCACAGATCAGCAATCGCAGTAAAAAGGAGTGGTAAAGCCTCTGTTTACTTATTGGGGTATAGGAACACTAAATCACTTCTCAATTAAGACAACTCTATAGTATGGTCTGTCTTTATTATTTTCCATTTTGTTGTTAAACATCAAATATATGCATTGCTTGGAAAATGAACCTATTTACCTGGAGAACAATCTCATTCACTTTCAACTTGATTGATTTTTTCCCTTCAGTTTTAGTTGATATATAATTACCATCCGAAGTTGAGAGCCGGTATCCTTGCACCATCTTTGCAAAGCCAATATGGCTCCCGTTAGAAGCAAACATCAAAGTTGACTCTGCAAAAAAGTGTGATTTCTGTAATCATCATATTCCATTAATGAACATGATATCAAATAAGAAAAATCTCATTTCCTCACACCTAGTGGCGTGGTAAAAATACGATCAACTTCGCTTTCAAACAGGAACTGCATAGGACCCCGAAGAGAGGCACCATTTGTTTCAGCAAAATGGTTTTCTTCGAGTAATAAGTTTTTTTCACCAGCTTCTTTAGAAGCTCCTCCTGGTAGAATATACAAAGCCACTCCAGTCTTGTCTTCATCAAGAATTGCAAATTGACTTTCACTTGGACCAATAAAAGCTGCATCTCGACCTACAAAAGATGCAGTGAAGTTAGTCATTAGTGAATTGTTACCTTCATGTGCACAAAAACAGCAGGCAATATCAGCCACAAACACATTTGACAGATGCATACCTTTGATTGTGCTTCCCTTGTTGTTGGCTGGCTGAGTATCAGTATTTTCCCAATAAAGTACTACTTCATTTGTAGAGCCACTGAATTCATAAACAACAAGAAATAAATGTTGTTTTACACTGTACACCATGTGCTTTGCTTGGTATTCCACGTTTCCAGGGATCTGAAAGAGAAACTTGATTTAGCAGATCAAATTATGAAAATAGCTTAGCAAAAAGGATCCAATAATTGAAATTCAATTTGAAACACATGGCTCCCAATATCACTACCAAAAAAAGCATAGTTTTAACATTACCGATGTGTAAAGTTTCTTGTATATCTTATCCACACCAGAGCAGAAATTATATGCCATGAGGTTTAAGCCATCAAGGTAAAAAGCCCTGACAGGATAATGAAGAACTCTGTTCTCTTTGTTAAAGAAATTTAGCTCCAAATGAATAGGCTGTCAATGAAGCTAACTTGGTCAGATGCAAGATCTGGCAAACACAAATCAAAATAAATAATTAATTCAGTTACCTGGCAAACAGGAATGTCCTTCAGATGATGTTTGGTATCCAAAATAGTGATGAGAGGCAGCCGAGATATGGGAGCACTTTTGGCATGGCCTTCCATGAAATGCTATGATTCATGAGGCAGCATTAGAGCAGATTGGAGTTTCAGTTTAAAACCCAGAAAAGGATATTTGAAGAGACATTTCTGGGGCATGCAATAAAGATATGCAGATGGATAGCATAGAATAAAAAAGTAATAAGATCATATAAATTATGAGTCAATTGAAAAAAGTGTTTTAAACCAATAGGACAATGGTTATAGAGTCAAATATGAACTGAAGGAGATCTGACACCTAAAAACGCAAGTCACAGTCATGCAATTTTAGTTCAAAAATTTAACATCCCATCACGGCTAGAAGGCCCAATGATTACTACATAATGCCTTCTACAAATTATGAACTCAATCATCAACGTAAAGCGAGATAATTAGATAGAATACAAGTCCTGTAAAGGCCAGGTTCTGGGAGCAGTGACCTTTCTTTTCTATATGAAGTAATATTGATGGTCCAATTATTCAAATTTATAAATCAAGGAAAAAATAAAATTTGACTGGATAATGGTGTTAGTGTCGTAGGGAAGCAACATACACTGTAAAGGAATGCCTTCCTTGCAATGTCTGAAATTGTCAGCTGACCTTGGCTGCCATAAAGGATAATAAATTGCCATTAATCATACTACAAAATAAAATGAATAATATGCATTTTTATTATTACTTTACGTAGTAGAGAAGATTGCATGCTAAGCATTGATAGCATAGCACATAAATAAAAGGAGGACACGATGCACAAATGCTAGCTCAAAATATTTTGTGAAAAATCCAAACAATCACCATCAATGTGTTCACTTTAAAATCATTGTCACTAACCCACATGAGGGTGGAGCCAATTATTCTGAAAATCTACATGAACAGCCTCCCTTTGGTTTCTCAGAACCAATAACTTGGTAATTGTTCACACTTACCCCTTGAGGTGATGCTCTTGCAGCTGTGCTTGAAGTTGATGGTCTGCCAGAATTCCTGATGAGCCCAAGGATGAGAGTTTTTCTTTCAAAACAGAAGCTGCAAGTCACTTCTACCGTTAGCATATCAGGAAAATAATCACAAATATACTTTATTCACAACATGATAATATGATGAAGGCAAGATGCCATCAAAAAATTAATCATCCACTCTTAAAAACAGAAGGTATTGCAAAAGAACATTAATATCATAATGAAAGAAATAAAATTTCATTCACTGTTGTTGTTCCCATTAAACAACAACCAGGGAAGATTCTGGATTGGTTATTACTTTCAAAATTTAGGAATCACTATATACAGTTAACAGCCTGTGGCTCCCTGTAGTAAATATAAATCAATATTTTTACTGTACATTCGCACCATGTTTCACACCATGGGTGAAAATGTCTACCGTGCCAATACAAGCAATTCCATGTTGTTGCTGTGGTTGTAAACAACAAAATCCCATTTATTGTTCTAAGAGATGCATATGATATTTGGCGGGATCAGGGATGGAACAAGCTCAAGTGGCACTGGGACTAAAGGCAGGCAACTTAATTTTTAAGACAATGGAATGAAGCAACAAATGACACTGAACTACAATCAAAGATTTAAAAGTCGCCTAAGTTGCAAAAACCCTATGAAGTTAGATTGGAAGTTCTCACAACGACACCTAACAAAATTTAAAAATTGTCATTTTGGAACAAACAGGAAGCCGCTGAAAATAAGACAACATATATTTGTTAAATTAATTCATGGCATCAAGGGGTGAACACACCTAATCAGGCATCTGCTGTAGTTCTTAGGCTGCTCCTGTAAACCAGGAACACATGTTCTGTGTCAGGAAAAAACTAGCAACTTCTAGCACATCAAAATGGGTAAAAGCTTTCTATGGTCCTGGAGGAGTCCAGTCCATGAATGTCAACAGGATTCAGGACAAATTGTTATAATTTGGGAATAAGTTAGAAAAGAATAGCAGTTGTTTGATGTGGAAAGAAACAGTGAGGTTCAGGCCATTGATTTGTTAAGGAAGAAGCCACAAGGATTAGATATTAGATGATAGAGCACAAAAATTAGCATCCAGGTCCCACAATAAGACATTCTCAAATATTTGGACACCAGAGAGAGAGCAATATCATCTAAATGAATGTACCATGATGTTTCAACCATTTTGCACTAATGTGACGTTTTTCCAGTGCTAGGGTTCTGATTGTGTGTTCCTGTCACTAATAAAAAAAAATCCACTGAAATTCATATATTAAAACTACATTTTTTGCAGCTAGAAAATCCTGCAATTGACACCTAGAACTCAAGCCACCTAATATTTGTTGAATTGAAATAAATATCCCAATGTGCTAAGAAAATCAGTTGAAATAAATTGAAAGAACTGATTTTCAAACAAAAATGATGAAAGAGTTTCCAGACAGATCCAGGATTCCAGATTGAATAAATCATTCACCTGAAGATCCCCTTGCACTTTGCAGAACAGAAAAAAGCTGTTTCCTTCCATCCCTAGTGTAAGCAGTCCTACTTTTTACATTGTCAACACCAGTCATATTCTGTCACAGAAATGAATCCACTTTAAGCTTCTGATATAAGAATTCAATTTGACCCATAAAGATGGTTGTGCTTAACTGCAAATAAAAGAGCTGCTAAATTTAGTTTGGGGTGAACTTCCAAGACTTTAATTTTCGGTAAAGGGTAAACTGCATCTCCACCCTGTTGAGATAAAATACGCGGGATGTCAATTGATTCAATTCCTGTACAGAAGCATTCATAAAGAAGAATCAGTCTGTGAACACAATTAACATTAAATGAAAAATGAACAAATTGAAAATATTGAATCATCAATCAAAATTCATCTGAAATCTCTGGATCTTAGGTGTCTTTAAAGACCTTTTAACTCTTCTTACTTAAGCCTCATCCCCTGAAGATATTAAAGATGACATCCATTACTAGGCCACAAGAGTAATTTATCTTGTTTAAAAAATGTACAGAATATTTAAGTAAGTAAAACATTCCACTAACTCACATTGCGACAAATAACAAAGAAACAAAACATGCTGGAGAAATGACCTTCTTTGCTAGCATCAAAAACTAAATTCAGCCCTTGGGTGTTAGCTTAAATGTATGATGGTGGGATGGGAATGAGATATGCCTAGTGTTTACCTTTTACCTCTTACCAATAGTAAGAAGTAAATAACTTTCATGTACAGCTAAGAGAATTTTATGAAACCATATAAAAAAAAAAAGAACAAATATATCAGTATATTCTTTTGATATTGAAGCAGAATGGTAGTTTGAAAAGACAGTGACTAACCAGCAGGCTCGAAAAAATTTGCTTGCATTGGAGGTCTATTGGGATTCAGAATCACTCGTGTTTTCCATGCTTGTAAAGTTCCATCCTTGGAAACAGTAACAAGTAACCGCAACACTGGAAGCCAAGCAATTGATGTGATTGGTTGGGAGCCCACTTGTGTTCTGCAAATGCACAAAAAGCAGTCATAAGAAGTGAAGTCAAAATAGAACAATCCTGAAATTGGAAGAATCAAAAGCTTCTTCAACAATTCATTATATTATTTCCAGCTATGGCCAAACCAGAGTAGAGTTTCGAAGAGAATCTATAATAGATATGGCCATTTAACACTCTGCATCAAGTAGCTACTCCGGAAACTAAAACCCATCATCACACCCTAATAATTTCAATTCAAAACTTCTTCTTTTGCACCAACTAATAGCCTAAGGTCTTATGCAACATGAGACTATAATTGGAAACTCAAACCCATCATCACACTTTTGGCTTTTAGTTTTTTCTTTGAAATAAATGTCCGCTTCTTGTATTGACAAACTATGATGAGGCTATTGCCTTTTGGAAGATGGCATTATGGCATAAACTTAGGAAAGATGAAAGCATCATATGATTACATAGAGCTGCAAGTGTAACTGCATAATCTGGGAAGGTCCATTCATCACTGAAGTGATTTTATTAGATACCTATATGTTCATTAGAGGCGCCGCCGCATTCAGGCATTTGATTTTGCATTACAATAAATGTTAAATTTCTAGTTAAATAGTAATATTTTCAAGCCGTGTCTTTTAAAATCACAAGAACAACAAGAGTCTATCTTTCCCAAACCTTCATTGAAAGACCAAAACAAAATCTGATACTTGAAATTTATAGTTTAGAAGAAAGGGTAAAGAATTGCATTTTTATTAGCTAGTCCAAAATAGATCCGGATGTTGTGCATTCACCACAACTATACTCAGAAATTTCCAATGAGTGAAGTCACTAACTTCCAATCAATGAACTAACCAACAACTGGAAAATACTGAAATTCTCTTAGAAGTAATTTCTATACATATCAGTAAAGGGAGAACCAGTAGTCTCAATTTACAATCTATTAGCAAAACTATAAAAAAAAAACCATACAAAGAAAAATGAAAAGCATGTCAAAACAGGTTGGTATAGCCTGTTCAACAAACAAGAAAACAGAACAGCTGCATAAAAACTTACATGCCAATCATACTAGGTCTCTCTGTTGAGACATCCCATGCCAAAAGGGTACCACGTCTATCACCAACAAAGATCCATTCCAACATTGGATGAAAAGCAAATGCACCAGCACCAATTAGCTTAATGGTATTATCAACTGCAATGTTGAGCCAAAGAAAGAAAAGGTGAGTGTAATGTGTTTGATAAAGACTAAATAATGAATACTCTAAAACAAATACTGATATTATCAATAATCTTACGTTGTAATGTGTAATGAACAGCATATGAGTGAATGTTGTAAGCTCGAATCAAACCATCTGCATAAGCAACATACTGGAAGAAATAATGCAAAATTAAACCAAACTGGTGGTAGAACTTCTACTGAACATGAAGTCAATAAGCTTAAAGCTTAAACACAGCATTCAGTAGGTAGACATAAGCAGTGATCGGGGCTTGCACTGGATCAGACCCGAAAATGTCTGAATCCAATTGATCTGAGAATATAGATTTGATTAAGAAGATTTTATCCATTAATTTCTTCACAGTCCAAATGTGAATGAACTGATTGTTAATAAAAAAACAAATACAAACTTTATAATACAGCCCTCCCCCTTTTCTAATGGAAATATTTGAGATGTAGACTGTCCCTAAATCCAACTTGTATATTATGAAAGTCCATGTACAGTTATCTTCACTATCCATCAATATAACAGTACAGATCAGCAGAAAAATATACATAGCTATATATTCAAACACAAGCTGGCATCTCAAAGTCTCTAAGGCTACATCAGTATTTGTCTCTACTCCACGTCTAAAAGGACCATGCAAATCAGTTGCTCTTGTATGGTCAACTACTTCTGCTCAAATCATGACTCTTTGCACTTTTATCATAATTATTGTTCTCCCTCGCTAGCACCATCAACAGGATTGAGAAATGTATACTTATTTTTCATGTTTGATAAACAAAGAGTATTAGAATTACATATTTCAAAAGTCTCTTCTCCATAACTTTATTCTTGGGTCATCAGATTCCTAATGTTGAATGTGAGAATCAATTCATGGATGATCCTTAAGCTGGTATTCATTACTATAATACGAATGTTCATAGATCCTCTCCACTGATTCATTGGATTACCAGATAAAATAGGATTTATTTTATTTTATTGCATAAATAGAAATAAATTACCAGGACAGGATGGCGCGTATGGCAAGCAAGATTTACGATAGGCCTCTTCAAATCAGTCTTTATTTTTGTGGGTGCCCTTCCTCCATCAACCGTTCCAACCACTTAACACAAAGCATTTTCACAATTACAAAATTGCTGCAACTTATAACAAATAATAAGGAAATAAAGAGTGAACAACATGAACCAACCGGTTACGCTCATCCTGCGGTGGAAGCCGAAAAAAACAACAGGTTGCAATGGGGTCAAGGCCATATGAACCTCCGTATCAAAAGATACGGGTTCCATTTTCTTTTCAGGCGAATGTAAGACCCAACTTTGCTCCGTATCAAAATCACACGACCGAATCGTACCATCCTAAGATTAAACAAATCACAAATCATCACTAAATGCTCTCAAAATGCTTAACGCGAATATGCGTGCGATTTGGACCAACCTCAACCATAGCAATAACAGCATGGCTAGTATGAGGACTGTATGCCATGCGAAGAACGGATGCACCAATGTCAATGGAGGATAATTTGCTTCCAGTTACTGCATCAAATTCTAAACAAAAAAAAAAAAAAAAAGAATTATTGTTTGAAACAAAGAATGAAAAAAAAAACTGACAAATTACCGATGATGTAAGTGCCGATCGCGGCGGCAATGAGAGTTTGAGTAGGGTGAAAAGCAGCAGCATGAGGTTGTAAGGGTTTGTGAAAACCACGAGTGACATGTCGTAGATCCAGATGCTGCACAGTTGTCCACTCCATTCTCTTAGCTTTCTGGTGCTTCTCTTCGTTGTTTGTATAGTTATAATAGTATCAGCATCATTAGACTTCAAAATTTTATATCTGCTTAGATCTGAATTCAGTTACAACTTTGTGAACGGTGAGAAAGAAGAGAGAGAGAACAGTTGAGACTTGAAAGAAGACGACCAGAATAATAGCCCGGCTATAGATGTCTGTTTGGGCTTATAAGAAGTTTTCATGAGCTTCATTTTGGGCTTATTGTGGGCTCTAAGTCTAGACCGCTATGATTACTGCCATGTGATATAAAAAACAAATTGATGTATTTTAATAGTGTTTGTTTTTAATGTATTTTTGTTCAAAAAGATATTAACATAATATTTTAAAACAAAAACTATTTTTCACATGAAAACATTAATATGATTTACAAACAAAAAAATTATTTTTTTAACAAACTCGTGGTCAGTCATGTATTAAGCGCCTGTTTGGGAGTGCGATTGCGGTTGCTATTTAAAGTGTTTTTCGTTTAGAAATACATCAAAATGATGTTTTTAAAAAAAATCATTTTTGACATCAGCACATCAAAATAATCTAAAAACACTAATTTTTTTAATTTAAAATAAAGAATAAAAATAAAAAAATTCAATTTTTTTCATAAGCACTTTCAGATCGCAATATCAAACAGCCCCTAAATAGTTTCATGTTAGACGACATTAGCTTGATTTTAGATATTGTTTGGTATTGTAACCGTGATTTTTTTTAAAGTGTTTTTTTTAATACATTTGAATAACATTTTTATTATTTTATAAAATTTATTTTTGTTATCAACACAAAAAAAATCTAAAAATACTAAAAAAATATTTTTTTTCAAGAATATATTTAAAACAACAAAGTCAAACACCCTATTAGACATGCCTTTTTGAAACTTCAGCTGCACAGATATAATTTCAAAGGAAAAACTAATGTTACTTGAGATTTTAGTTTTATTTTACTGAAAAAATATGCTAAAAATATTATGAGTATGTTTGGAGCATAGTTGAAGTTGTTTTATAAAGTATTTTTTATTTATAAATATATCAAAATAATATTTTATTTTTAAAAAATTATTTTTGACATCAGCACATCAAAGTTATCTAAAAACATATAAAATAGATTAATTTAAAGTAAAAAAAATAAAGATAAATAATTTTTAATTTTTTCAAAAATATTTTTGAAAATAATGTCAAACAATTGCTAAATTTGTTGATGACTCGAAAGAGAATGAATTACTATGCAATTTGAAAGTTTTTCGTTTATATTGTGTATCAAAATGTTTTAGAAAATATGATTTTTTTATTTATTTTTTTATAATTCTAAATTATTTAGATGTATTAATGTAAAAAAAATATTTAAAAAATAATAATGAGTTCCCAAATCTTACCAGTGAACGAATGTTGTTGTCAGTCACCACATGCATGGGAACTTGTTAAGGACTCCCTGGACCTAGAAGAATTCAGAAGGATGTTGATGAGAAGATGACACGTTTTAAATGAAGAGCACGGAGATGAGTAGCAATTACAATGATAAAAACTATTTTGAAGAGTTAAATCTCTAAAATAATTTTTTTAATAGTGTAAATATAGTTTTTTGTCTGTGTCTACTCTAATGATAAAAGTTATTTAGAAAAGCCATTTTTTATATATTATTTTAAATATAGTGCAATTATTTTGTATATATTTTAATTATACAATTAATAGGAGTAAATTATATAATTAAATAATAGCTTTCAAAAAACCCTTAAACAATATAATTATTAATTTTGTATATAATTTTTTACTCTCTTATTGAGGTATTTTTGAATAAAAACAAAAACAAATACTTTTGATATAGTTACATCATTTTCATATATATTCAGGATCAACCCCCCCCCCCCCCCCCCACACACACACACACACACACACACAAAATACCTCGTCAACCCCAACACAAACAGAACAACACTCCTCGCGCCTTTCCCTTCTCCCCCAGCCTGCACACAGCCCCCGCAGACAGCACCCCCCTACAGACAGCACCCCCCATCCTCCCCCAGACCAAAGTGTGGGTTCTTTTTTCCTTATCTACAAAGAATATGTGTACTTTTTAATGTTTTTTTTAATTTTTAGCTTTTCTCTCAAAATATATAGGAAAAAGAAAAGTTGGCTACCAGAATGGCTCTCCCATTAAAAACCTAAAAAAAAAAAAACAATAACTAAAAGGATAAAAAAGAATGTCTCTGCCGTTGGACTTGCTCTTAGAAAGGATTTTATGGAGCCATCATAGATTTAGTGAACGATTAATATTATGTAGCTACTGTATTTCATATTATAATAACTTGCATGGCCATGATTTTAGATTTAAAAAAAATATAAATTATAATTATTATCTAAGTAAGTTTTTTAAAAAATTTCATAAAATTTATGCAAAACAAAATTAACTAAATATTTTTAAATATGTAATTAGAGCAAAATACAAACCACGCCATATAAATAACTAGAGTTTTAGTATCCTAAGCTCGAATGAAAGGGGAAAAATACATACATATACACATAAACATGTGGTGTGCTTTGTTATTAATCTTTACTCAACAGATCATGTAAGGTCAACTCGAGACCTGAGTAGGGTTGGATCTCAAAACAATCACATGGGAGTTAACTTGGTCAAAATAGAATGATCTGGTTAACTCATTCAAGATTTGATTTATTTATTTATAAAAAATATTCAAAACTATGTTGTTTTAATATTTTTGTTAAAGCTAATAATTAGATGTGTTATAATTAATACTTAGCATAAGGTTGAAGCATCTTTTCGCATATATTATCCAACTAATACTTCGCTGCTCTTAAATCGGAAAAGAAAGGCTCGAGACCTAAAATCTCGCCTCCAATAAATATTAGATGCCTAAGTGATTGATTATAATGCATGTATAAGCATAATTGTTAGTTTCTTTTTTCTTTGACCGAAATATTTTGTATCAATTAAAAAAACAAGACAAAATGGTGTTGTTTTTACCCCAGTTTAAATCCCGGTCTGTTCTGAATTTTTCGTCCAAATACTAGCTGAAACATATTGGTTTCGTTCCGTACGTTCTGTACCAGCCAAATAGTATTTTTTTTTAAATAATGAACAATTTTACAATATCAATCATATCTCTTAATCCGATCATTAGATTAAGATGAAATTTTACAAGGAATCTCTTGACATATTTTATATATATTATGTTAAAATTTCAGAGCAATCAGAGAATGTAATGACCTTGCGAGATTGATGATGACATTCTCATAATATTTCATAATTTTGTTCAGAAAAAATATTTTAATGTGTCTTTTTTAGATTAAATTATACAATTCTAAATAATTTTATTTTTGGATTTGAACTATTTTTTTACTAATATATATATATATATATATATATATATATATATATATATATACATAAACAGTATAACCCTGAAACGGTGCACTGAAACACTCTGAAATCAAAACATTTTATTCTAATTAAAAAAACAAATCACCGACCACGGCATTGACAACTTTGTGTATAAGTCGCCCTAGCTATAAAATTTCTCTAATATATTATTTATTTTTATAAATTAATAAATTTAATTAAATAATATATCCATGAATTAATAAACTTTTTATGATCCTGCCAATATGAATTGATTTAGCTGTCAGGTCTTAAAATTTGAATGGAATAATTTCTATCATCCCTGACAAGACTCCTAACAATTTGGTCCCAACTCGCCGACCATCTAAAGCCCGAGCCCTAAATTAAGATATTGGACAAATGGCAAACACCATTTTTATACTTTCCATCACTTTCACCACAAGTTATCATTATCCTATTTGTATTTTTGAAAAATATATTTTTTTTAAAATAAATTTTATATTTTTATATTAAATTAAAAAATTTAATGTTTTTATATTATTTCCATAGGCTAATGTTAAACTAATTTTTAAAAAATAAAAATATATCATTTTAATACATTTATGAGCAAAAAATACTCTCAAAAACAATCTTAAACATACAGATTGTATAAATGTTTCATATTTTATTTCAAACTTTATATTTTTTATGTTTTTAAATATTTTAATGCATAAATATAAACAATAATTTTGCACAAAAATAACTTTAATCATATTATCGGAACAACATGTCCATGTCATTGATGATAGGATTGTTAAAGTTGCTCATTTATTGTTTGGTATTGCTTTTGTTTTTGTGGTTGAGGTTGAAAAAAAGCAGTTTCAAAAAAAAGCGCTTTTATTGCGGTTCAAAATAATCAGTGAAGTGTTTGGTAAAAACTGTGGTTGAGTTGGAGGTTGAAAAAAAAGCAGTTTTGTGTGTTTGGTTATCATGCTTTTCATATTGCTGTCAACGTGTGAAATTACTTTAAAGGACCAACACACACACACACATATACATAAATTGTTTTTTTTAAATTTTATAGATTAATAATCATAACAATAAAATATAATTAATATTTCATGAAAAAAATAGATATTTGGTGTTATTCTCTCATCAAACTACTTGCAATTTTATCACGAACTAAATCGTTACGTGAATGCCTTTGTGATTCCTTGCTATTTGATCGAGGAACAATATATGGTAACAATATCATTACTAACAACATCTGTGATCCAGTTGTACGGTTATAATTCCAATGCAAAATCCAGTTACAAGTTTTTAATTCATAATCAATCGAAAAATAACAGGGTTGTGGAGTGTAACGAAGTCACGCGTCATTGTTTTTCATCAGAACATATCTTTATCTACATTTTTTTTAATTTTTTCTTAGAAAATATTTTAAAAAAAAATCAGAATGCGCTTGTCCCAAATTAAATGGCCCGGCCCAGCCAAGTTAGGTCAAAAAGGCCCAACTCTGCTGGACTTAGGCTGGGCCAACAGCAGGCCCAGCCCAGCCCAAGAGTGCAAATAAAAACATAAAATGGTAAAACGGTGCGTTGCACCCTTCGTTCAGTTGATGAATTATTCATCCATGTTACTGTTCACGTGAACAGTAACATGAACGACTTTGACGAGAGGGTGAACGGCTGATACCGACGAGTAGAGGAGGCCAAGGTGGTTCTTCATGTGGTGGTAGCGTCGAAAATGGTGCTGTGTGGTGGCCGGTATGAGCCTCGGAAGGTGGCACCTGGTGCTGCTGCCGCTGGTGCTCTCTACACGACTGGGATTGCTGCGGCTTCTGGAGGTCACGGAGGAGCTTGTGGCATGGAGGAGAAGATAACGGTGATGAGGGGGATGATGGCAGTGCCGAGAGCTGATGGTGACGGTGGAGAGAGATGGCAGCGACGGTGCTGTAGAGAGGGAGAGATCGTCGACTGTGTTGATGAAGAGAGAGAGAGAGAGAGAGAGAGAGAGAGAGAGAGATCGACGATGACTGTTACTATATATTACAATGCTTGTTGATCGTCGGCTGTATATTACAATCTCTGTTGGTTCCCTTAATTTATGCATGGTGTGTATCGTGTTTTTAAAAGCTGGAATCGGGATTTTAAAAGCATGTATTTTCTGCTTTTGTGCAAACGGTGTTTGGATTTAATTTTTATGTGGGTCCCACGGTTTGTATCACAGTTTGAAACTGAACCAAACACTACAATGCAAACGCCGTTTGACAATCGTGGATCGCACCACGATGCCAAACGGCCACTTAAGGCTATGAGTGTGTTTGACATTGCTTTTGCTTTTGCGATTGAGGTTGAAAAAAAGCAGTTTAAAAAAAACGCTTTTACTGCGGTTCAAAATAAGCTGTGAGGTGTTTGGTTAAAACTGTGGTTGAGTTGGAGGTTGAAAAAAAACCAGTTTTAAGTGTTTGGTTACCAAACTTTTCATATTGCTTTTAACTTGTGAAATTACTTTAAAGGGCATAGACATATACACACACATATATTTATATTATATTAATAATCATAATTTTAATAATAATAATAATAATAATAATAATATAATATTATTTTATTATTTTAATATTAAAATATTAATATTAATATTTTATATTATTATTTTATTTTAATATTAAAAAATATTCATAGTTTAATATTATTATCTTTTGCTGCTGCCGGCACTAAGGTTGATAATATTATTATTTTAATACTAAGGTTGATAAAATGTATTTTTATCTACTAACACTCCCCTAAACCCATTTGCTTCGTCTCCTCCCCTTTGAAAGCTCTCAGCTGCAGATCGAGACCTTTTGCTTTGTGACCCTCGCCCTAACCCACCCACCCACCTCTGCTTTGTGACCTTCTGCTTCTAACATGCCCCCCCGGCCTCTCTCTGGAAGCTCAACCGAAACCCATTTACCCCTCCCGGTGCTTCTGCTGCTGCCGATGATTCCAGTGTTGATGCTGTTTTTTTCAAGAAGATAATTGTTCCAGGCTCTTGGTTTCTTGCGATAGAGCTTGTGCCAGTGAGAGAGAAGAGAGAGACGTTGCCCATGCAGATCGAGACCTGCGTTTTGTGCATGTGAGAAGCATCTTGCCTCTAAAGTTGCAGAGGAGAGCAAAGTTAAGAGATGGGAGGAGGCGCAGACGAGAGGATAAAGTAGGGTTTTTTTTTCAACGGTTATTTTTCCTATTTAAAATGTGTATCGCCGTTTCAATTAAGCTGGATGGCAATCTGAAAAGCTGCAAATTCCAGCTTTTCTTCAAACGGTGTTTTGGAGAGAATTTGGTGTGGATCCCATGATTTAAATCTGTGTTTTGATCTTTACCAAACAACAAATATAACACCCGTTTGGCAAACCTGGATGCCACCACAATGCCAAACGGGTGCTATGTACAGCGACCTTCACTTGCCTCCAATCCAAAGTCAGCCACTGAGTTATTTTACGAGGACCACGTAATTGCAACTTGGATGACAGAAATTAAAGCGCAGTTTGTCTTCATCTCTTTTTTCTTCCGCTTGGGATTTCTCCGGAGGAAGGAGCCATACCTTAAGAAGAAATAGTGTCCAGAGAAGGTAGAATGTCGAGAAAATGACTACATGCCACCATCCTTATCCATACGCAAACAAGAAATTACTATCACTATCTAGTGCTTTAAAAAAAAATGATTTTTTTTTTGTTTCTTATTTTAATTAAAAAAAATGTTGTTTTTAAACTCATTTTGATATACTGTATCCCAAATTATTTAAAAAAAAAATTATTATGATATTTTTCTGAATAAAAAATACTTTAAAAAATAACTTCAACCAAACTTTCGAACTGATAAACAACATTTTACAAGAATTTGCATTAACCTAGAAATTTTTGTTAAAAACAATTGACATATGGAAGTTTTTTTTTTTTAGCTCGTTTGGTATTATAATAACTATTATAATAACGGTTGTTTTTCAAAATATTTTATTATTTAAAAATGAATCAAAATATTATGTTTTAAAAAATATTTTTTTTATATTAGCACATTAAAACAACCGGAAAATTTAAGAAAAAAATTGAAATAAAAAAATTACAAAAAAATCAAGTTATTTTAAAAACTATTTCAAATGAGAAAATAAATAGATTCTTCTTCTTCCAAACAGAAATAAATAGGTTTCTTGGTAATTTTATCTCGTTGCAATTGGATTTATGATTCCAAGAAAAACAAAATATGTGAAGAGCATGAATTGTTTCATTTTCTATATCCTAGCAACCACAGGAGACTATAGTTTTAAGAAATAAAAAGGTTTGTTTTAAGTGCTTGTTTGGAAGTGTAATTGAGATTGTGTTTTAAAGTGTTTTTTTATTCAGAAATGCATCAAAATAATATTTTATTTATTTTTTTAAATTATTTTTGACATCAACACATGAAAATTATCTAAAAACATAAAAAAATTAATTGAAAGTAAAAAATAAAACTTTTCATTTTTTTTTTCAAAAATACTTTTGAAATCTAGTGTCAAACACCTCTATGTTCCATGCAGAATATATATATTTTTTATTAATAAAATTAATCGTTCTTTTGTACCAAAATTTTACAGCAAAATAAAAGTAAGAAAGTAGATTCTAGAAAATAGTTCAAAAAAGCTACATGTAAAATAAAATGTCTTTGAAACATATTTGCAAACATCTTCTGTAAAGTGTTTTCGAAGAAAACATGATATATTTTGATGTTTGGGCATGTTAACAAGAGCAATTGAAAACAATTACTTGGTTTGTAATGTATATGAAAAAAATAAGCCCTTAAGAATTAATTAGTGGTAATCCCATAAAATCTAATCATAAAAGTAGTCTTCTAAAATATATATTCATTAGGGATATTTCAACTAATATTAAATATTAAATTGAAAAAAAAAGTTGAAACCCAGCATGAATTAATATTCTTTAAGGGCAAGGTCTTGTTTAAGCAATTGCGCACCTATTATTATGATTATTAGAAAATCTAATTAATTAACAAAATTATATTATATGTGATTAGTTACACAAAAAATATTAGTACGTCTTAAGCGTCCTACATGAAATAGACTGCATTGTTGGTTTATTTTCGATTATTAACAATTTGTTATCGATAGTCTACCTGTAAAATTCATAAATCTAGTGTTGATGAAGTTTCAATTACAAATACTATAAATTCTCTTGTTGGTAAGTATTATATTAAAAACAAGTATGAAATTCCTAACTTTATTGAATATCAGGGTTTAAGATTACTTCCAATTATAATGTCAATATTTCTAACTTTGATATTAGTGAATATCAAGAATATTTCTAATTTTAGAGTTAGTGGATGTGAATATTCATGACTTTGATACCAATGAACATTGGCTAAAAGTTATTCTTAAATCTAATGTTGATATTCCTAACGATGATGTCAATGAAATACTAAGTACATTCTACAAAACAAATGTTCACAACTTTGATGTTGTGAAAATTTTGTAATAAAAAATATTTTTATCTAGAAAAATAGGGTTGATGTTTTTTATTTTTTTTAAAAATTAGGCATGTCAACTCTTTGTGCCTTTTAATTTTGACCAAGTTTTAATGGACTTTATAAACTTGTTATAAAGTCCAAAAATGCATGCAAAATACTTTTTTATATATTTTTTTATGTAATATCTAAAAAATGTTAAAACATGTTAAAAAATTTTGAAGTTTTTTTATGAAAATACTTGGCCATAAAAAGTTAAAGCTTTTAAGATAGCATTAGTGACATGTGATAAACAAACTACTTTTTTCATTTTTTAGAAAAGAAATGAACACCATTTCCCTTAATATTGTTGGTTAAAAAAAAATTGTATCAATTTCTCCACTAATCTTGCCTAAGAAAAACTTTATGTTTCCTTATCACAACAAAGACTTAGATACACTTCTCCAAAGAGTCTTAATAACTAATCACTCAAGTTTATTTAACACATATGCATGTATAAAAATATAAAAGGGAAGGAGAAAGTAGTATACCAAAAAACAAATGTGTTTGACACTAAGTTTCAAAAGTACTTTTGAAAAAACAATTATTTTTATTTTTCCACTTTAAATTAAATTTTTGTGTTTGTAGATTATTTTCATTCGTTGATGTCAAAAATATTTTTTTAAAATAAAAATATCATTTTAATACATTTCTAAATAAAAACACTTTCAAAGTCAACTTTAACTACATTCTCAAACACACGAAGACTTACTTTTCCATACATAAACACTTGTCATAAAAATAACAAAAGAAATTAAAGGGAACTTCACATTATAATTTAATTCTTTTGACAATTTCGCACGTCGCCGCGCGGTGTTCCAGGAGGGTTGTCTCGCAGGGAGCTGAGTAGTCATCATCTTGCTGTTGATGGTCGCTAGGAAAACCCGGTTGCACTAGTCTGGTCAGAGATTCAAGGATTGGGGACTAGTTGCGTAAAGGGAAGATATTAGCACTCATAGTACATTTTACCTAAGGTAAGCTGCATTATGTATCTTGATGTGATTTTGAGAGTTTCAACAGGTAATATTTATTCATGTGTATAAATCTAGCTTTTGAAATTTTATTATGAGCTCGTGAACCCACATAAAATATCAGGAAAACAAGATCCAAGTAGATGCCTTAAAAGGATCATCTATCCTGGATGAGTGGATGAGTTTTCCGCAATTTATGGATCGTAAAAAATATTCTGATTCAAAAAAATTGGTCACCGCTCAGAATAACTCTGGGAATTTCTTTTATCATTTCTAGATATTTAAATATTAGTCTACTTATAAGTCCAACATTTACTATCTGAATTTAACCATTAATCCTCGTGAACTAATTTCACGATTTATTTCAATATCAGCCAAATTCTCAAGATTTAATAAACTTGTTATTAAATCTAGAGTAATTTTTCTACAAAGGCGTATGCAATTAACACACTTTTTTATTTACTTTATATTCCTTTTTTTCTTAGCAAAACAACATAAATAAATGAATAAATAAAATACAACACATACACACATTCTCCTTTTCAATTCTTTTTCATTTCTTTTCCATTACATTTCACAAATAATAAAAAAAAACAATAAAAATTCGAAAAAACATATAAACATTAAAAAATTACAAAAAAGACCTCAAGAACAGTTTTGGAACAGTGGCGGTAGTGCAGGAGCACTGGTGGGGTGACAGCTCACGAGCCACCATCACTGGCGGTGCGTGGAACCACGCGCTGTTGCCGATAGAGCAGCAGGACAGGGGGAAGTGGATATTTCTCTTCCCTTTCTTCTCTTGCCGGTGTGGCCTTCACTGTGACCAGCAAACACAAACACAAAGACAAACACACAAACACAACAACACACAATCAATGTTTCAGCTTCTTTAGATCTCAGTTTTTTTGTGTTTTTCTCCTTCAAATGGCAGTTGGACTACCGTGCTAGTAGAGGAGTTGGAGCAGGAGAGATAGAGGCTGCCAGAGAGGGAGAGAGCCATCATGGAGGGTAGCTGGGGTGGCTGATCGGGGAGTGTTTGGTGCGTAGGGCTGCCTTCGGTCGATGATAGTTGGTGACCCGAGAAGGAGATAGTGTGATTGCTTAGGGTCAGGTTTGGCTGGTGACCCGAGAAGGTGGCCGTTAGTGGAGGCTGTGTGGGTCAACTCTAGCCAAGAGATGATAGGAGAGGGGCGACGGTGGTCGGCTGTGCTGCTAAGGAAGAAGAAAACAAGAGTTGGTGGGGGCTGCGGGTACAGCTAGAGGAAAAGGCAGTGAAAGGTTGGCCATTTGGTGGCTGACGGGAAGGCAGGATGTCAGTGAAAGAGAGGGGGGATCGTTGGTAGTGATGGAGGCTACTGTTGGTGGGGAAGGGAAAGAAAGAATCGAGAGGGGGCTTGAGGAAAAGGAAGGTTGGGGTTGGCGGTGCAGCTGGAGAGGAGAGGGATGAGTAAGAGGTGTAGCTGGTTAGACGGGGTTGTGGCTGGGAGAAGTGAGCAGGAGAGGGGAAGGACTGACAGGGCTGAGGTGTCAGAGAGGAAGGGGAAGGGAGATCGTGGGGCAGCAGCTTCCCAAAGGAGGGGGCTGGCGGGTGCAGCCCCTAGAGAGAGAAAAAAGATGTAGATTTAGGGTTTTTTGGATTTTAGGGTTTTTTGGTGTGTCTATCTTTTTTGGTTCTAATCAACTCTATTTATAGAGTTTTTTCTAAGTCAAAATTTCAAAAGCAGCCTTCAGCTTGCGCGACTTTTTAATTTGGTCCTTGGTTTTGAATTCATGCACTTCAACCCCCAATTGAACATTAAACTTTCAATTTCCTTCAAATTTGCCCCTATAGCAAGATATTTTTGGATTTTTGTATTTTTTGATGTTTTTTGTTTTTTTTCCGAAACATAAAAATAAGTGGGTAAAAAATTGGGTAGTAACAAACAATATTTCTCCGATACGCATACCTTGAGTTTGGAGTATAATTAGTTGGACTATAAAGACATTGTTTCATTTTTTTGTTTGATTATTATTTTTTTGTGCTAATAATATTTATTTTGGGTTTGCCATTTATTTTGGTTGTTTTTATTTCCTCTTTTGTTAGAGTTTTTTTGATTTTTTATTTTATTCTTTAAGATAATTTATAGTTTTCATTGTTCACACAATAATAATAATAATAATCTTGGTGGTTTTTGTTATAATTGTTTCTTGCTTACTCTTCTATTACAATAAAAACCGTTTGGATTGTTAATATTAATAACAAAAAAATATTAATAGTGTGAGCCCTTTATTTATTTTCCTTTGTTTTTCAAATCAAATAATATTTTTTATTTGTTGGTGATAACTTTTATTGATTTTGCCTCATTTATAATAATATCAATAAAAATATTAATTCAACTAATTTATCATTAAGTGTTGTATTTATTAAGAATTAAGTTTTCAAGTTTCTCTAAATATAATATTTCAAATATAATATCACATATTAATAGTTTGCAAAAATTTTGTAACTCAATGTTGGCTTTAATTTTTTATCTTATTTTTTGAAAATAGTATTGCTTCACATTAGTATTAAACACAAAAAAATATCTTATTAATTTTTTTTTAACGTTACATATAAAAACTTTTGTTCATAATTTTAAAATGACCAACAAAAACAACATACATAGCCCTCATAACATGATTTGTTTTTTGTAACTTGGATGTTCGGGTCAGCTTGTATATATCTCAACTAATCCCATGGATCCTGGATTGAACGATCAATTACCATCCTCCAGTAGTCCTGAAAGTTGTGAGAGTCGAACTGGTGACCTCTAGAGAGTAAACCTAGGGCCAAAAGACTGAGTTGCACCCCTTAGTTTTCATAGTATGATTGTTTGAGGGGAAATGAAATTTATTGTATCGTATGTTTATATGTATCTTGTTTTATGAAATATATCTATACAAGCACATACACACACATGTATATGTTATAAATATAATATTATAGATGTATAATCATGTAAAAATATGTTTTTATACAACATCCATTCAATATTTTTTATTTGTAAATTTTCCAAGTTGAAAATGAGTGAATAGTATCAAGTCAAGGCTAGATAATTTGGGTTTTTTTTTTTGTATTGAGGATTTTGTTTTTAATTTAGGTGGATATAAAGATATTTTTGATAGGTCCTTTAAATAAAATATTTCCTCGCAAGAGGGTCTAGATCGTCGTCTCTCGATTGTTTATGAACTTTATTTATAGACTCCACAAATATCACAACTAATTAAAAAAAATCATTTGTTATGTTTCATTTGGATCCTTATTCTTTTGATTGTTTTTATTTTTTATTTTTCACCCTTGTTATTTTTTCGGTATTGAGGTTTTAATTGATTTATTTTTGTCATTCAGTTGAATTTAACCATATATTATGTTATTCATTTTGGCCCTTTTTTTTTTTAAAAATCATATTGGACTACGTATTTTGGCTAATACCAGGTATGGCCCCGTGCTATATTACGGGTATGTATTTTTTTTTCTCAAAAATTAATATTAAAGTGATGCAAATTCTCAATATTTTTCTCATGAAAAACAATGTCTAAGTATTGGAAACGAGTTTTAAATAGATAAGATATAACAACAATTTGAGTTATAACACCAAATGAGATTAGTGAGTTGGTTTTATTTTAATTAAATAGTAAAAGAAAATACAATGATATTAATTATAAATTAAAAAAATAACAACGAGAGTACAAAATTGAACAGAGTCAACAAACATGAAAAAACATAATGAGGAAAAAAAATTAACTACACAAAAATATCTAAAATAAAATTGTAATTACAAAAATGAGAGTTAAAATCAAAATAAAGAAAACAGAAAAATTGTCTGACTATGAAAAAAAGTTCTATATTTTAGGTCTATATTTTTAATATAGACTCTGTTTGACATTCCATTACAAAAATATTTTTGAAAAAAATTAAAATTTTTTATTTTTATTTTTTATTTTAAATTAATTTTTTTAATGTTTTAGATAATTTTCATGTGACGATATCAAAAATATTTTTTTAAATAAAAAATATCACTTTAATATATTTTAAAATAAAAAAATAATTTCAAGAATAATTAACAAATACACTAAAAGAAAACAAAAAACACTGTTCGGACAGTGTTCACACAGACTCAAAGTCACTGTGGACGCGAACTTTGTCCTCCGTGCGTCGCGCGAGTTCGTCCAACCTTTTTTTTTTGTTTTTTCCGCCTATGAATAGTGTAGTAACGATTTTAGCCTCGGTAATAAGACAAAATAACGTTTTCGGCTGAGGGTTAAGAGCGTAATTGCGCGGGTCCGTACCGGTCCGGTCCGCCGCAGGGTTTTTTTTAATAAAAAATGGCTAAATATGGTTATAGCCCCTAATAAGACAAAAACGTTGACTTGAGTACAGGGGCAGCACGGTAATTGACCCTATTTTTTAATTGTTTATTCCGTGGCTGTCAGGGCGTGAGGCGCACGCGCCAGCCGGTTTTCCGCCTCACGCCCTGTTTGGGTGGCGCGTGCGGCGTCATACGGTGGTCGGAAATGGCCTTCCGGAGTCGTTTTCGATGCGCCTCCGCGTGATCTTCCTCCCGCGGTGGCGCGTGTACCCTAAAAATGTCTGTGCACGCGACGGTGGCCGGTTAAAGGCGCTGCCAACGTTTTCTCTCTCTCCTGCACGTAAAAGTGCAGGCGAGTCCCCCATTTTAAGTTACTTTTCACTTTGGTCCTTCGACTTTTAATTTTGATTTTGGTCCTGATTTCTATTATATAAGTTCTGATTTAGTTCGATTGGGTCCTCCGATTTTAATTGATTGAATGTGGCAGTTTCACTTCAGTCCTCCGACTTTTAATTTCCGGATTGGCTTTAAAATCTCAATAAATTCGGTACAAAAGTTTTGATTTTTTCAACTTTGTCCTTTAATTTAAATTGATAATAAATGTGATTTTCATTTCAGCCCTTAGACTTTTAATTTTTTAATTTAATCCCTTTATATTTGATTTTCATTTCAGCCCTTATACTTTTATTTTTTTATATTTCTAGAATATTCCCTATTTTTGTCCATGTATATATAAGTGTACTTAACACAATAATAATAATAATAATAATAATAATAATAATAATAATAATTTAATTGTTTTTCTTGCTTGCTCTTTTGTTAATGTTTTTTTTTCTCCGTATAATTTAATAATTTTTATTGTTTTGACAGTAATGGCAATGATATTTTTTTTTCTTTTGTTGAAGTTTCTAGCATATTTTTAGTCTTTCATTAATTATATGTTCTAATATTTATTGAATATTATCTCATAGGAATATATATAGGGAGAAGAAAACATGACCTAGGATTTTTTGAATAAAAAAAATTAATATCAATATTCTTAAATACATTTAATATAATCATATAATGAATAAATCGGATAACATAAAAAAAATTTGTCTTCGAATTTTAATTTTGCACTTAACACAATAATAATAACAATAATAATAATAATAATAATAATAATAATAATAATAATAATAATAATAATAATTATAATAATAATAATAATAATTATAATTTAATTGTTTTTCTTGCTTACTCTTTTGTTAATGTTTTTTTTTTCTCCGTATAATTTAATAATTTTTATTGTTTTGACAGTAATGGCAATGATATTTTTTTTTTCTTTTCTTAAAGTTTCTAGGATATTTTTAGCCTTTTATTAATTATATGTTCTAATATTTATTGAATATTATCTCATAGGAATGTATATAGGTAGAAGAAAACATGACCTATGATTTTTTGAACAAAAAAATTTAATATCAGTATTCTTAAATACATTTAATATAATGATATAATCAATAAATCGGATAACATAGAAAAAAATTGTCTTCGAATTATAATTTTGTACTTAACACAATAATAATAATAATAATAATAATAATAATAATTAATATTATTATAATAATAATAATTTAATTGTTTTTCTTGCTTACTCTTTTGTTAATATTTTTTTCCCTCCAAATAATTTAATTTTTTTTATTGTTTTGACAGTAATAGCAATGCTAATTTTTATTTTTATTTTATTTTTTTGTTTTATCTTTTGTTAAAGTTTCTTGAATATTTTTAGTCTATCATTAATTATATGTTCTAATATTTATTGAATATTATCGCATAGGAATATATATAGGGAGAAGAAAACATGACCTAGCATTTTTTGAATAAAAAAAAATTAATATCAGTATTCTTAAATACATTTTATATAATAATATGATGAATTAATCGAATAACATAAAAATTTTTTTATTGAATATTATCGCCTATAGATATATAAAGAGAGGGAAAAAATGACCTAGGATTTTTTCCTTAAAAAAAATTAATATCAATATTCTTAAATACATTTAATGTAATAATATAATTAATAAATCTTATAAAAAATATTTGTATATTTGTATATTTATGTCAAATTAAAATATGTAAAACTAATTATATGTTTGAATATTTATTGAATATTATCGCCTAAAAATATATTAAGAGAGAGGAAAAATGACCTAAGATTTTTTGAATGACAGAAATTCATATCATGTTTTCTTAAATATATTTAATATAATAATATGATTAATAATTCTTATATAAAAAAAAGATTGGCTTCAAAATTTAATTTTGTGCACTTTTATTTAAGTTTATTTCTTTACAAGAATTTCCAATGTTTTCATTTTTAATATTTTAGATATAATATTACTGGAAAAAAAAACATCTCAAAAAAAACAAATGTTGACAAATTTACATGCATTATCTACAAGTCAAATTAAAAAATATACAAGTCACTTCCCGTTTCCATTAGACTGTTCTTTTTAGACGGCAAATAAATAATTATAGCACAAAAAAAAAAATAAGTTTATGTTTTAAAAACAAATTACAATATTTTTATTTCTAATATGTCTGATATTTATTGAATATTATCACCTAAAAATATATTGAGAGAGAGGAAAAATTACTTTGGATTTTTTGAAGGACAAAAATTCATATTAGTATTATTAAATATAATTATACTAACTAAATATTAAAATAATAAAATAAAATACATAAAAAAACAATCAATTTTCTATATATATAAAAAAAACACGCCGCATCGCACGGGTAAATCGCTCGTTTTAACTATAATCCTAAACATGCACATAAAATGGCAGAGAGGCAGCACTCGAAGTTTGACAGAAGCTTAGAGAGCTGGTTTGGAAATGCTCCTGGAGCGTTTTTTTTTAATTTAAATTTGTTTTGATATTTTAATATTAAAATAAAATTTTAAAAATAAAGAATATTATTTAAAGCAAAAAAAAAACATAAAAAAAACTATTATTACAATAACACGCTAGTTTTAGACCCCGTTTGGGAGTGCGTTGCAACCAGCGTTTGGGAAAAATTTGAATTTTTTTTTTCATTTTAAAAACCGGTGGTTTGGTGTTTTTAGATCATTTTGATGTGCTGATGTCAAAAATTATTTTAAAAAAATAAAAAAACATTATTTTAATATATTTCGGCACGAAAAACACTTTGAAAAACTACGTAATCACATGCCCTTAACCGAGGCAAGAAAGTGCTTCTCAGTGAGGAGGAAAGACAGAGACAGCTGACGAAGGTGATTGTATCCCCCATCTTATAATATATATCAGATTCCTCCTAAAACCTCTTGCAAGCTGCTTGTTCAATTCTTGGTGAAATCATTTTCCTGGGGGCTCAAGTTTTCGCCTCCCAAAACAAGAAAAAAAATCCTCATAAGTTCGGCAAAGATGCGGAGCATGACAAGCTCCACCTCCATCAAAGGCATCGCAGCCATTGTTGGCGTTGGACCGAAGCTCGGCCGGTCCATTGCTCGCAAGTTTGCCCATGAAGGTTACACTGTTGCCATCCTTGCCCGGGACTTAGGTTCTTTATCTTGCTCTCTATCCTTCACTTGTTTTTGCTTCCAAGAAAAAGGAAACAAGATTATAGTCAACGCTTTTTTTATAGCAAAATCTCTATATCACTTGCTAGTAATCAATGATTTTGCTAGTGCAGCAGAATCTCACACTACGTATTCCTGCAGTTTAATTAGTTTCCCTCGACGAGAAGAAAAGGATTTACATTTTTTCAAACTAGTATATATGTTTTGCTTTGCTAGCAATTAGTTTACTTGTATCGAGATCAGTACATGAAGAACACCATATACGTTCTACTCTCAATCAGTTCATATCTTTTAGCTGTATGTAATAAATTGTTTGATATTTGATACATGTAAGGGAAGAATCGAACTTGAAAATGCTGTAAACTAAAACTTATCAGGGACTGAAGGAGAAGGTGAGAAAGAGATTTTTGAGCTAATTAGATGATTGAGTGAGATATGGGTTTTGTAGGGAGGTTATCAATATTTGCAGACGAGATAGCAAGGGAGGAGAAAGCTCAAGTCTTTGCCATCAGGATAGACTGCTCGGATTCAAGAAGTGTGAGAGAGGCATTTGAAGGTGTTCTTTCACTTGGCTTCGTAGAGGTACTCGTCTACAATGCCTATCAGCCAGCAGTCTCTCGACAACCCACCAACTTCACCGATATTTGCATCGACTCTTTCGTCAAGTCCCTCGCAATCTCCTCCGCCGGTGCCTTCCTTTGCGCCCAACAGGTAACCAAAAGCCTATTCATAATTCTCGCAGGCCATGAAAGTGTTCCATTTTCAAGAATTTAAAGGCTTCTAGCTAGTTTTTTCAGTATGCTATGTGGGTTCTGTTGATGGAAATACACAGGTTCTTCCCGGCATGGTAGAAAGAGGGAGAGGGACAATTCTATTCACCGGCTGCTCAAGTTCCTTAAATGGCATTGCTTGTTTATCTGAACTGTGTAAGAACTGTCTCTTAAGATATCCCGAATTGAATACTGAAAAGGGTTCCACTTTATTCTCTTATTCTTATATATATATATATATATATATATATATATATATATATATATATATATATATATATATGTTATCTGCTAAGTACGCAGTTCTTAATTTTTTGCCCCCAAAATACAGGTTGTGGAAAGTTTGCTTTGAGAGCTCTATCACAGTGTTTATCCAGGGAGTTTCAGTCTCAAGGTGTGCACGTTGCGCATGTTATCATCGATGGCGTGATTGGCCCGCCTATAGCTAGGTAGGTTTTATGTTCATCTATATCTTCTTTCCATTTCCTTTGTAAGGATTCTCATCCTTCATATTCTCAATAATATAACATAAAACAGCAAGATTCTAAATTCCTTACTCCACTTTTATCTCCAAATCACCTTACTTTCATCGATTAATGACTCATTACCAGCTAAAAAAAAGAGATATTAGTCTGATATCTGATCAATTCCAGCTAGATACTTTTTGACCGGAGCAAAATACCAGTACTTCTGACAAAATGAGTATGATAGTTGTCCCTGTAAAGTGCGAGACAGTCCTATACATTACCAGTTCATTTTACAGCAGTAACCACCAAAATACATGGATGGATATCCATTCTATGTGGGAGCAATAGTTCTAAGTGTCGTTCTCCAGATGAACAAACAAACAAAGAGATTTTCATAAAAAACTTGATTCATTTATGAAAAGGGGTGATAAGTAGCTGTCAATGAAAAGGGATAGTGATGAGCGATTAATGAAAGAGAAGGGAAATTGACAATTGTAGGGCACCACCGAGCTCTCAGAGAACCTCATCAGCTGGAGAACAACAACAGCAACAACAAGGTGTGGCCGGTGGAGAGATGGTGATGGACCCAGACTGGCTGGCTCAAACCTACTGGCACCTGCATGTTCAAGGCCGGACTGCTTGGACCCAGGAGATCGACCTCCGTCCCTCTAACTCCACCAACCCGACCAGATTCACTTAATTTCTCTCTTTATAAATGTTTCTCATTGTTATTCTGGGTTCTTGTAGCTCATAAACCCCAGGCTACACTATTCTATTCCTTGTCCACCATGGTCTCCTTTTGAATCCACTTGAAGGATGCCTCCACGCCGAGAGCCCCACCGTCTCTCCAAGTGGTCATAAAAGGGAAGTACTGGGCTCCAATTTTCCGTTTTCTTTCGGGTTTGCAAGAACTTTCATATTTGCACCGTCGCTAATTGAATTGTTTGTACATATTTTTCTCTACCAGTGTGATTATAAAAGGATTGGTTTTGGTGATCTATTGATTCTTATTTTATTTTCTTAGTATTAATATTTTGTTTTTAGCGTGCAACTAGTTTTAAGACCCCACCTCAAGGTGGGCATGAGAGAAGCAGGGGGGGTACGAGGGTTGCATGGATACCCGAATGACCTCGTGTTCAAACCAGCTTCATATACTCGAAAACGAACGTCTTTTCTTTTTAGTTCTTTCTCATTTGTCTTTATCTATCTTTTTTTCCAAATAAAGATATCTTTTATTTAACATTTATATCATGAGACTAAGGTGTTTTTTTATTACAATAATTCTTTTTAAATATTAACTTTAAAATTTGAAATAAGAAATCTTGTTGATCTCACGATCAATTTTTAGATGCAGTTTGGTACAACGATAAATATGTTTTTTGAAGAGTATTTTGTTTAAAAATATATAATTTAGTTTTAACATTTATATATATCAGAAAAAAAAACAAAAACAAAAACAAAATTTATAAAATCTCCAGTAACACCCCTTACAGTTTAATTCCCATGCAGTTATTTGCTTCCTATATTATAGATAAGAGCACACAAAGGCCACTAATCAGAAACCAAAAGAAAAATGCAGCAGCATCATTTTAGACGAATTTCACAAAAAAGAAAAGTGTACAGGGTGCCTTCGACGAGCCGTCGTCTGGTGGTTTTATGGTGTCATGCTCATGCATGCCAGCAATACTTGGATGACGCAGGCATGGCTCCCACTCCAATCATTCTATGTCACTATAATTTGCCCTGAAAGTCTCAATATTCCAGCATCTTAACGATGACTCCACCACATGATTTCATGGTTTGATTCTGATAAAATCCCTTTTTCATAAGGTTGGTCAGGAATCTCTCTTTTCTCATCAGCAGATTTTGTTTTTCAGAGCCTGGCTCCAGTTTTCAAGGTGATTGGGTGGGCGTTTTTCTTTAGGACTGTTTGGGAGGGCGATTGCGGTAGCTTTTGAAAGTACTTTTTATTTAGAAATACATCAAAATGATATTTTTTTTATTTTTTAAAAATTATTTTTGACATCAGCACATCAAAATGACTTAAAAACACCAAAAAAATTCATTTAAAATGAAAAAAAAAAGGGAAACGGCATTTCAAATGCCCTCCCAAACAACTTCTTAATCTTCGAGGCCGTTTGGTAGTGTGTCCACGCCGCATGTTTAAAAGAAACAGGTAAGGGTTTAGTTATCTGAAAAGTTGAAAAAAATTGTGTGAGTTTCATGTCTAAAAAGTTAATAAACAGAGTTGCATGAAAAACAGCAAATTACTGCTTTTCACGCGTGAGAAAAGCTGAAACAGCTTGTGTGATGCTTTAAGATCATGTTTGGACCCGTGATAAAACTGATTCCAACATAAATATTACAGTTATATTTATAATTCCAAAATAAACCCTCATTCTCCCCTTCACCTGCAAATAATAAAAAGAAATGTTTTTGTAAAAAAATCTACATTAATATAAAAGTAATAATTCACCTAATAAAATTATTCTTTATAATTTATATCATTAACATTTTTTTAAATGTCTTTTTCCATTCCATTTTAACTAAACACAAATTAATTTTAAAATCTAATGTGCGATAGTGCTGACCAAAATACTGGTCTGATCCTAAAAAAATTAAAATTCAATATAACAAAACAATTAAAATGAAAGGCAAAAATATTATGGTTATTAGTTTATTATTCACCATAATAGTGTAATTATATTTTCGACTTTAAAAAAATTTAATGGGCTTGTGTTTGAAAGTAATACAAGGGCTATTTTGTCTTTGAACTTTATTTTTTTTTGTTATATTTACGTTTTCTTAGGGGAAATTTTTTTTTTTATTACATAATATATATATATATATATATATATATATATATATATATATATATATATATATATATATATATATAAAGATATTAACATGTAGCACATCAGAGAGTATGTTGCTTCTAAGTGACTCATTTAACCGTGTCAAATGATCACCAACAAGCATTCTCGATGTGGCTATTATGTTTGTCCCAATAACCCTTTCTTTCCTAGGTGTTTTGTGTGACATTCCAAGCTTTAGTTTGAAGCCAAAGGATTTTTCTTTTCTTTTTTCTTCTCTCTCCACCTTGCTTTTCACGTATGACACCTTAAAATTTTAAACAAGCCTTTCAATTTATTTTCTCTTTAGATTTTATCCATGTTAGATTAATTACTATTTTTTTTTTAAAATGGTTTGGATAATAGGAATTTGTTTTGATCTTCTTGTTTGAATTAACATCTAGTATTTTGTGGGTTATGAATGTGGAGGGTTAACCCAAATTTTAAATGATTAACCTTGGTTTAAGAGATTTGATTATGCTTTCATGTTTCCCCCCTACTTGTAAGCTATTTTCTCCTCTCATCCTTCACTATTTATGTTATATCTTTAGATATTTATAAATTTCTTAAATTTCATCATTTTTCTTTAATCAAACCTGAGGTCAACTGAGATCTGGTCACGTTAGGAGAAGATGAAGGTAGAAGAATTAGGTTACTCATTGTGGCCATGTCTATTGACTAGGTCATCGATTTCAAGAGTTAGCACGGGCTGATACAATGGATTGTTTTTTTTTATTTTACTCCGTAATTGTTTAATGGTTTGATAGTACATTGTTTCACATTAGAGCTAGAGTTAGATAGAGATTATTGCTTTTTAGCTAGATTGCTATATAAACAAGGTGACCAACTTGCTCTTGGTCCATTACATCAAACAAACCACTTTGATTTTTTTTATTTATTAACACATGACATATGTAGTTAGTTGATTATATTTGATCAATTTGATCCTTATTTCAAATGTTTTGTCACATGATGATTTTGATCCTATCCATAATAAAAACACGAGCCTGGACCTAGTTTAATTCTTTATCGAGAATCTTTTTCTTGTTCAATATTGCAAAATCAATAATGTCAGTCAACAACATTTGCAAAAGCAAGCATGAGGATCTAGATAAATGGTTGAATTCAATTCACTCAATAATCTCTATCAGGCACACTATAGTGCATCAATTCCAGCCAACAAGGAAAACCATGACTCTAGATGAATAAGCATTCGATAAAGCTTAAAATGTAAGAATTTCCTTGGCGAATTATTGGACTAAATAGGTTGACCAAACATTTACTAGTCCACAACTTTCAAGACCTACCAAAAAGACTTGGAAGCTCTAGAATCCTAGTCTCGTTAATTAAGATGAACTAAGATTTATTTTCTAGCAATTCTTATCAATGCGGTTAATGTCTTTAATAATAAATCATATAGAAAGGAAATGTGTTCACTCAACAAGATGATGTTAGCAACATGAGAACAAAATATTTATGCTGAAGGGAGAGGGTGGACCAGCATTGTTGGCACCAATATCTAAACTCAAATCAGTGAGAACATGATAGCAAGATGGAAGCAATTTTTTCTTATTAACATGGATGTCTGGGTCAGTTTACGTGTACTTCGACTAATCCCACAAGTTATGAAGTTAATGACCATTTAAAACTTCAGTGATTATTATATTAGCAACGACATGGTTCGAACTCGAGCTTACAGGGAAAGCAATTTTTTTAATCTTAAACTCTTACCATTGAATCATCTAGGCTAAATAGTTAAGATGGAAGCAATCTTTGCTATTTGTGTTTGCATGAGAACTTGTCGATACAATTGTGATTGTATGCTTCACAACATCTACCTCGCATCGCGATCATTGCATGTATCATTGATAAATGATCAATAAAATCCAATATGAAAGGCTGCCATTATCATGTCCTCCTCCTGTGAGCCTTTGACGAATGAATATGATTGTAGTATCTCATGCATGATTAAGGTGGATCAATAAAGAAAGAAAATAACCACCTGGAGTATTTACAACCAAATTAGGGCATCGATTGCTATTCTTTGTAACCATGTTACGTGCCCATATGAAAGGAGGGGCAATGTCACGTGCAGGCTAGTCCATTCGGCAGCAGGTCCAGCAGCAGGCTTTTGTCAATTCAAATAAAGTATTAGTGAAGTCAAGAGGAACAGATCTAATAATCCTGTTAGGCTTGTTCAGTTCCATTTAGTTCAGTTAAAGTCCAATAGAGTCAGTCCAGTTATATTTTGTTTGGGTCAGTTGGGTTATTTTTTATTTGGGTTATTTCTCATTTATTTTGTTAAGAGTGGGTCCATTAAATAAGCCTTTAGAATGGGTCAAATAAGCTGGATTCGTGGGTTAAGATATTCAAGGAACACGAAATCCGGGAAGTTGTTGATTTCAATGTATTTAGTCTATGCAATCGCAGATAAATAGCACTGAACAATTTCTAAATTTCTAAATTAAACTATTGGAGGTTTTGGATTCCTCGAAAATCCATTTTTATCTTCTTGAATTACTGGGAACATGACAAACCATCATTTGAGCGACAGGAAATAACCCATATTTCATATCTCATATATGCCATCTTAACGATGATTGTCCATATCTCTCTATACAATGATGGTCCATTAACATCAAAGCTAAATTGAGGGGGAAATACTGTTCATATAGACCATATATGGTTTTTTTCCTTTTTTTTTAAATCTTTCAATAATAAAATTGATTGAGAAATAAATTGTATGATTTTTTTCTTGTTTTTTATAAGATTATCACATTTTGAAATGGATATTTTTTTTAGAGTTGATGTTCAATTTTATAAACATCTATTTTTATTATATAATTAAATAAAAAAAGTAAAAAAATTATTAAACCTGATAGAATTCATGACCTGAGTTGCAAGGGGATCGGGTTAATTTAATATGATATTATCTCAATATTATCTAAAAAAAATATTATCTTAATTATTTTTTAATAGCTTAACTCTCTCTCTATATATATATACTAGCTAATTGCCCCGCGAGTTGCCGCGGGTATTCTTGTGTATATAATTGAACATAATTAAATCTACAACGATAAATTTATATGATATAAGTAAATAAAAGTTATAGATTAGGAGATAAAATGTATGAAATTTTGAGTTTAGTTTGTTACGCAAGCATAGAATACATCTTTTAGAATATAGGTATTGCGTCATAAACGATCACAAAAAAGTGCGAACTAACATTAGAAAAAAGACAGAAATATTTTTATCAGGAAAAAAAATAATTATTGAAATCATTATTGTGTAGATAGTAAAATTATAAAAATCATTTAATAAAAAGCGGAAATAAAACTAAAAAAAAAATAAAGGGGAAAAGGAAGCAATATTAATTTAAAATATTATAAAAACAGCAACATCGGAGTCTTAACATCTAAAATTATTATTGCCGTTAGTATGAAAACAATAAAAATTATCAAATTATACCGATGGAAAAAACATAAAAAGCATGTACAAAATAGAAAGCAAGAAAAACAATTAAAGTATTATTATTATTATTATTATTATTATTATTATTATTATTATTATTATTATTATGAAAGAATAAATAAATGAATGAAATATTAAAAAAATTGTAAGAAAAAAAAAACAAAAGATAAAACAAAAAATACAATAAAAACTTAAAATTATCATTGTTATCACTTTTAACACAATAAAAACTATGAAATTGTTCTGAGGGTAAAAAATCCTCAAAAACATCAACAAAATAGTAAGCAAGAAAAATAATTAAATTATTATTATTATTATTATTATTATTATTATTATTATTATTATTATTGTTATTATTATTATTATCATTTTTTTGTGTGTTAATAATGAAAGGGAAAAAATGGAAGAGGAAAAAAAACCCAAAAAACTTCAACAAAAGATTAAATAAAAGAATAAAACAAAAACAAAAATTATCGTTGCTATCACAGCCAAAACAATAAAAATTATCAAATTATCCCAAGGAAAAAATCTTCAAAAACACTAACAAAAGAGTAAGCAAGAAAAAAAAATTATAATTGATGATAAAACAAAAATCAAAATTATTAGTTGGAAAAAATCATTTCATCTGAAAATTTTAAAAAATATATGTTCTATGTTGCGGGTTGAGCGAACAATTTTTATAGGATTTGTTGGATCAAAATTAAAATACAATATTTATATATACAAAATTTAATATAATAAAATTGCTCAACACACCTTATCATAACAATAGCAAAATCAAAGCCTTAAAATCTAAAATTATCATTGCTTTTACTATTAAAACAATAAAATTATTAAATTATTCTGGGGAAAAAAACTCAAAAACCATTAACAAAAGAATAAGTAAAAGAAACAATTAAATTATTATTATTATTATTATTATTATTATTATTATTATTATTATTATTATTATTATTATTATTATTATTATTATTATAATGAAAGAAACAAAAATAAATGAAAGACTAAAAATATCCTAGGAACTTTAACAAAAGATTAAAAAAAAAAAAAACTATTATTGCTATTACTGTCAAAACAACAAAAATTATATAATTATCCGGAGGGAAAAAAAACATTAAAGAAAGAGCAAGCAAGAAAAACAATTTAATTATTATTATTATTATTATTATTATTATTATTATTATTATTATTATGTTAATAATGAAAGAAACAAAAATAAATGAAAGACTGAAAATATCCAAGAAACTTTAACAAAAGATAAAAAAAACAAAAAAAAAATTATTATTGCTATTACTGGCAAAACAAAAAATATTATCAAATTATCAGGAGAAAGAAAAAACAACAGAAGAGTAAGAAAGAAAAATAATTAAATTATTATTATTATTATTATTATTATTATTATTATTATTATTATTATTATTATTGTGTTAAATACACTTATATATACATGGACAAAAGTAGAGATTATTCTAGAAATATAAAAAAAATAAAAGTATAAGGGCTGAAATGAAAATCAAATATAAAAGGATTAAATTAAAAAATTAAAAGTCAAAAGGCTGAAATGCAAATTAAATTTATTGTCAATTGAAATCAGAGGACAAAATTGCAAAAATCAGAACTTGTGTACCGAATTCATTGAGTTATATACAGCCAACCCGGAAATTGAAAGTAGAAGGACCGAAGTGACACTTTCACATTCAATTAATTAAAATCGGAGGACCCAATTGAACTAAATCAAAACCTATATAAAAGAAATGAGGACCAAAAACCAAATTAAAAGTAGAGGGACCGAAGTGAAACGTAACGAAATATGGGGGACTCTCCTGCACATATACGTGCAGGAGAGAGAAACGTGGCCGGCGGCTTTAACCGGCCTCCGCCGCGTCCACGGACATTTGGTGGTTACACGCACCACCGCGGGAGGAAGACCACGCGGCGGCGCATCGAGATAGCCTCCGGTAGACAATTTCCGGCCATCGTATGACGCCGCACGCGCCACCTAAACAGGGCGTGAGGCGAAAAACCGTCTGGCGAGTGCGCCTCACGCCCTGACAGACACCGATTAATTTTTTTTAAAATAGGGCCAATTACTGTTCTAACCCTGTATCCAATTCAGTGTTTTTGTCTTATTAGGGGCTATAACCGTAGTTAGCCATTTCAGAAAATATTAAAAAAAAAAAGTTGCGGCGGACCGGACCGGTCCGACCGCACGCAATTATGCCGGTGCCCCTCAGCCGGATGCCTTTTTTTTGTCTTATTACCGGGGGTGAAATCGTTAATACACTGTTCATATCTGATTATTTTTTTTTAAAAAAAAGAAAAACCGAAATTAGCCCTGTTTGACCAGCCCCTTCTGCCACGCGGATGAAGGCTAAAATCGGACGCACACTGTCGCAATCCACAATGATTTGTGAGAGGGTGCACAGTGTAACACCCCACACACGGTTTATTTGGTTTGTAATATTAAAGAAAAATGATCTCAATTATATGAGGATTTCGATGTAATGGCTGCTAATCATTTCTGGTATGTGGTTCAAATTGCTCCCTTCAAAGTTGTAGCTAGGATTTGCATGGCCATAATTGGTTCCACTGTTTTGAACATCGTCGATGAAATGTGAGGTCAGGTTAATCTTCAGAAACAATAAATGTGCGTTTTAAAATTATTTTAGAAAAAATTAAAAAAAAATAATATTTAGATATTTTATATACTATGTCAAAAAGAATGGTTTTTTTTAAATAAATATTTTAATATATTTTTAAATATTTAAATATATTTATTAATTACTGCTACTTGATCAATAATCTGAAAAGCAGATTCTTAACACATTTACCATTATATCTAGGGAGATAAAAAAATCCAATAAACATTGTTGGTGGCAAAGCAATGATTTGCAGAATTAACTTTTGACAAGAAAGCATAAACGTAGAAACGATACATTTCAATCATGGACCCAAAGAACAGTCCAATGTGTCAGAAAATCAATTTCTCCTAACCAGTTCAATAAATATTTTCACCTGCAACTAGACACTTAACTACAGCTTTACAGTGGAAACTGTGAATGCCCATGCTACACTTGCCTGAAGAATCACAAGCATGTCACAAACAACCCTAATAGTATACAAGGTCGTGCCAGAAATATTAAAATGGTCTAAACTTCTCTTCTCCCATAAATTGGAGGCAGATATACCTGTGTCAGACCATTTTATTTTATTGGGCAGCAGCCACATCTTGGAGCATCTAAAACCAGCTTCAAAACTTCTATTGAGCTTTCACAAGAGTCCTGCTAGATGGACCATGCAACAATTTGACAAATCCAAGGAAACTCAACTTTCCATCAGTGTGCCGAATCCAATCATGTAGAACAGCGTGAACAGGAACAGAAGGGCCAAGGCCAAGCTCCTGAAAAATGAAATTGATCAGTCTCTGCTTTTTGACATGCCGTATTCGTATTCATGCCCTAATGCTTCGGCAATACAAGTTAAACACGCACACAGCGGTGCATGGACCGACTGGCAAGTTGTTTCTCAGATGTATGGACCATTGAAACAGTTAAAACCACATCCACGATGCAAAATTTGTGCGGGTAAAGTAAATAACTGACAAGAAGCCTATTTGCAAAGAATTCTTTGTAGGGTCAGAAATAAGAGAGAAACATACCGACGCCAGCTCCTCAATGACAATGGCCCTGTTCCCATCCTTCTCAAACAGTTCATAGGCACAACGGGCATGTTGCTCCCATCTATCAAGGGCCTCTAGCTGATGGACACTTAATGCAGCAGCACAAAACTCCTCAAAATCCATCCTTCTGTATTGAAGTGCATTAAGCTGTAACCAACAAAAACAAGCACCGGTTTGAATTGAAGATTAGAAACTGCAAAACCACAAATGACAATCTGAATAGCTACCGCAATTGAAACACCTACAGATGCTAGAAAATCAGAAATCCGTGACTCCTTCATGGCATCTGTAGCATTTTTCATCAAGGTCTGACCATTGAAAATGTATTAGCATAACTAACGAGAAATGAGTTAACAAGTAATAAAAATTAAAGCACTAAAAAGCAACCAACCGCTTTAATATTTTCTAAACTTATAGTGCCATTTTTGTTTGGTTCTAAGCGCACAAACTGCTCCTTCAAATAAAATAGCTCATCCACAGTCAACGTTTTAGATAGAGCCTGCCAAAATGCCAACAAGAAGTTCAATACAAAATCGTAAGAACATAATCATCAAAGGTCAAGGCTACACAAAAAACTCCAAGTAATTTGCTCAATGATAGCCCAAAAATTGCTTGATAATAACCACTTGTAATAATTATTGCATGTATGTTCGATGACAACCTTATATAAATAATCTCTAAATTGCATTTCTGGAGCCCATTAGAATCATTAATCAGCCAATGCTAAGCTGGGCATGTCTTAAAGAGTTACAGTTTCGTGTAATTTTCCTTACTACACAATCAACATTAAAAGTTTGATAATAGCAAAATTGAGGTGTACCGAACAAATTCTGGCTAGCTTTTCTAGCTGTAGCCATGTATACACTTTCAAAATGAAATATGATCTAAATATCTATGCATGAATGATCCAGGAAGGATTATATTGCCTGTGTTAACCCATAGTGACACCTTCACAACCACTCAACATAAGCACATGGAAGCATCATAGGAAAAATAATGACATAAGTTGAATGAAGCCTCAAATGAAAAGTTACAACTCACACTCAAGTAGACAGCATCAAAGCACATTACAAAACAATCTCATTGGTAAATTGCATTACAAACCTTTAAAGCAGCTTTCCGAAGAGATGATGAGCGCATATAAGCCCTCATGAGTTTGAGTATGAGTATATCTAGAGGCACTTTAACCTCATTAGAATTTTTAATCCAAGGATGGCCTGCAACAAATAATAGGAAATATCAATTCAGATTCAAGAAAACCAGCAGATAGCATTTTAACAGTGGTCAAGGCATTTACTTAGTGCCTGGGCAGCAGTCAATCTTTTTCGTGGGTCTTTATTCAATAGGCGCTTGACAAAGTCTTTTGCCTCAGGGGAAAGAGAAGGCCAAGGGGTCTCGTCAAAACTTGGATCAGCTTTTAGAACAGACCGAAAGATCCCAGATTCAGTTCTGGCCCAGAATGGACGGCTTCCACACAACAAAATATATGCAATCACACCAATACTCCAGACATCAGCCTCTGTACCATAGGATCTATGTAGAACTTCAGGTGCTACATAGTATGCACTACCAACAATGTCATTCAACCTTTCATCTGTAAGAAGAGATAAATTTTAGAACCACTAGTGAATTCATGGAGCTATTGAAAATAAAGCAGCCAACTACATCTCAGAATAAAGAGCAAGTGCAGACCTGGCTTTACAAAATCTGACAAACCAAAATCTATGGCCTTCAATTGGGAGTCTTCATCCTTTGATGTGAACAAGAAATTCTGATCCAGCAATCAGCTACACTTAGATAAGACTACATGAATAACAAAATGCAACTATGCATGCAGTAATAAAATAAGTAGTCAGTTTTCAACCAATAAATTAGCAAAAAAGACAGCCAAACTTAGGTCGTCATCTTCTTCTTCTTTTTTGTCTGTTTTTTCACTTTTAATTCCGGGAAAATCTCTAAAATGGAAAATCCTAGCAAAAGGGAGTACAAGTTATCACATGTGTTTCCCTCTTCCTGATCATTTTCTCAAGTCGCATTTGGGTCAAACTAAAACCTTGACTCATAGCTAACAGGAAGAACTTTTTGATGCCTATAAATTACAAAATAAATATCTCGCAAGGGGCACACACTTATATTCCACTCGTGGCTCAAAAAGGAAAACAAGAAGGACTCCTTGGAAGTCACACTAGTCTTTGTTATGCAAGCAGATTCAGGTGCTCCAGTTTCATACTCTGCCTCAAATAGCACAATCGATCCTAACTAAAACAACAATGAACAATTTGATGAATTGGAAAGGAATAATCTTTCACAGTGCCCAGCAATAAGACTGCCTAAGGTAACAGAAGTCGCAGGACAGAATGCATCTGGTTATACATGATATAAGACTCTATGTCACCTCAGGTTTAAGATCACGGTGCACCACACCCTGAAGATGGCAAAATGCTACAACATTTAATATCTGTATCATGACAGCCTTTGCATCGTCTTCTGTATATTTTCCGCCCCTACAAGAAAAGAGCATCACTTGATTAGCTGTGAGCAGCTGACCTCCATTAAATTCCACTTCTTTAGTCCATCAATTAGATCAAAGTGAACTAAATACTGGTCTAGCTACTATTTTATACCTTGCAAGAATTCTATCCAAGAGTTCTCCACCTTCACATAACCTGAGAAATGCATGATGATCACAACAATCCATTAAATAGATGCAGAATACCATCCAAATGAAACTCAAAAGATTACAATCTATTTCACAGCATACCATAATAAGGATCTAATTTACAAAAATAGAAAAACACACAATAATCAGCACTTACTCCATTACTATATAGACATTATCATGATCTTCATAGGCATCATAAAATCGTACTAAATTGTTATGTCCGGTCAATGCTCTCAGTATGTTAACCTCCCTTCTCACATCCTCAATGGCAATTGCTGTAGTCATCTAATAACAAAAACCAAAATAAGCAAATGAAACAAATTGGCGAAATGCAAGTGCCAAATACCTAAAACCATCAAGCAGCAAATAAAATAAACCAACTAAAACCGATCCAGCTGGTCTAGAAATAACACAGAGACAGACTATTTTCCATGTAGTTGAAACTTAACAGCAGAAACATCTTTCATCAAACAAGTTACATCATGTAATTTCTTCCCCAAAATTTAACTTCCCAAAACACTGCATTTCATCATAATGCTCACTACAGAAACAGGAATTCGAAATCAACAATAAGAGCTTGTTTGTTTTTGCGTTTCAAAGAGTGTTTTTTTTTTAAAAAAAAGTTATTATTTTTATATTTTCTTTACCTCAAATTAATTATCTTGACATTTTCAGATTTTTTTTGATATATTGACGTGAGAAATAAATTTTAAAAAATAAAAACAATATTTTTTCGATGTATTATTAAATGAAAAAAACTTTGAAAACATGATGTTATAAGTATACAGAACACGCTAAAGATCTATTGCGAATGCACAATTCACATGTATCATTATTTTTTTCTCTTAAAAACAACTAACACCGCATTCATCAAACAAACAAATTAAAATACTAACACATATGCCCACAGATCTAACACACCAGAAACTTGAACCCTAAAATCACTCAATTACATAAAATCACTAACAAATTACTAAAATAATAAAAATACCTTTGCTTTAGGGATTACTTTAACAGCAACTTGTTGTCCTTTGAGTTCACCTTTTTTAAACTTAGCTTGACAAGTATACCCAAAATGTCCTCGCCCTACTTCATCTCCAAGCTCATACTTATTGCCAAAATGCTTAGAGAATCCAAAGCTCTTAACTAACCTTGCCGCCTCCGCCTCGCTTCCCTCCGGTATCGTCGCCTCGTTCGGCTTCACCGATCCATGCCGCCTCGCAAGCACTGCTCGTATATGCTTCGCCGGAGACGGCGGAGGGAACGGCCGTTTAAAAAACCTATTTGGCGTCGAGTTGGCACTGGCCGCGTTCCTCGCCGGAGATCTCGCTGGCGACGACTTCTTAGAAAAGAAGTAGCGAGCCGGACTCGGACTGTAAAAAGGGAAGGGCGATCTCTTAACGGATTCTGAGTCGGTATTCTTGTTCTGATCGTTAGCATTTGGGGTACTGGGATCCGGTCTAGGTGTATTCTTGGTAGGAATAGTGTTGTCCTTAGCTTGGATAGCGATGGGAGAAGAGAGAGTGGAGTTTGGGGAGGGTTTAGAGGTGCAGATACCCATATCGTTAAGCCTCTCCCCAAACAGAGAGATTGTTAGAAAAGAAACAGAATTGGAAATGAATTATTTAAAGCATTTGAATTGGAAGTGAGTTTTCTTCCAAAGGGTTTTGGAATTTGAAAAAAAAATACAGAAACGTAAAGGAAATTGAAGTCTGTCTGTCTATGGTGATTAGAGAAGAGAGAGATAGAGAGAGAAAACAGATAGGGAGGGATCTGTAACTGTAACTGTAATATAGGGTCTATTGGGAAGGCGGTTGCGGTTGTTTTTGAAAGTATTTTTCATTTAGAAATACATCAAAATGATATTTTTTTTATTTTTTAAAAATTATTTTTGATATCAGCCCATCAAAATAATTTAAAAACACCAAAAAAATTCATTTAAATAAAGAAAAAAAAAAAGAAACGGCGGTAGTACCACCCTCTCAAACAGCTTCATAATATGGTTACAAGGACGGTGCGTTTTGTTGTGCTTTTTTTGTTTATTTATTTATTTATTGTACCAAGTAAATAAGTTTGGACAAACCTCAATTTAAATTTGATTAAATTAAATGAGTAAATAATTTTATTTTTCATTTTCTTTTCACGTTAAAAAATATTAAACAAAATAAAATATTAGGAGAAAAAAACTATTATTACATTTGTTGGTATTAACAAATTAAATTAGTCAACAATATTTTGTTTTATTTTTCTGATGATCTTGTATAGTCTTTAGTTGGGGGACTAGTTTGTACTCTTCCCAACAAGCTCTACCAGCTTTCTGCTTTGGAGTGGTGGCGGTGGTCCCAGCGAGTAGAATAGGTACACGTGGCATCATTTTGGAAGGGCTGTCTTCTATTTATTTTATTAAATGAATTTTGATTGGTGCTTGTCGCTGTTGCTGTGGGTTCTTTCTTTTGCCTGAATTAACGGAAAGAGAGAAAGTTCTTAAATGTTATCTTAATTTTGATAAATTGAATTGTTTTGCTCATAATACAAAAAGGCCGAGTGGGCATGAAAAGTCAAAAGCATTATGTAGCTAGATTGATTTTTTAATAGGGGGTTTTTAGAATATTTTTTATTTAAAATATTTTTTTTAAAATTAGCACATTAAAATATATAAAATATTAATTGCCATAACCTCCTTAATTAATGTTTTTTATTAGTTTAATTTGTGCTTTAAAGTTTAAAACATGAAATTAAAGTTCCAAAAAAGGGGAAATGAAAATTGGGAGGATGTTCTTGGGACAAAGAGAAAAGCAGGTCAAACGATTCATTTTCCTTTTACCAGATGCTTCCTTTTTATTTTTTATTTTTTCTTGCTAAAAATAAATAAATAGGAGAATCTTCTATAGATTTGCTTACAGACATATTTATGATAATTTTGTATTAATTTAGGGAATTTTCGCATAAAAAAACTATGTCTCGACAAAAAAAGATGATTATATATATTAATTATCGTTTGCTCTATGATTGGACTATATTAATCAAAATATTCTTCCCCGAATTATATGTGCCAATAAATACATAATACAAAATGTTAACATGTATATTCAATTCGTCTAGTTGTAGATTGAATAATTAATTTTTCTTTTGTAACATCAAAGAATTAATATGTAGGTGCTATTAACCTTTTTTTTACATTGGATAAGAAATATAATTGTGAATAAAAAAGTCAATGTTTATATATAATAAAATAAAATAAAGATCATTTACGTTAATAAAAACATGTATGATCTTAAACTAGTTTTTAACGTGGCAGAAAAATATTATAATATTGCAATTGTCACAATAAAATGCTATTTTCTTAGTCTTTGTATAATAATGTTTCAACAAAAAAAAGTGTAAAGAAAAACAATTATAAAATAATAAAAATAAGAACAAAAAGAATGGTATAAATAGGGCAAATGTAGAGTGATAAATATTCAAAGTGTAAAAAAAAAAAACCTTTTTCCAAAAAAAAAATATAAGGAAAAAAAGGAGGGAAAACTACTACAAAAATTAAATATAATATAAAAATATTGACAAATAGGCCAGGTGTAAAATGATAAAAGTATCAAATAGAAATAGAAAAAAAGAAAAGAAAAACTTATTTAAAAAACCTAAAAATTATAATTCTTCCACCACTAAAGTAAAAACAATAAGCAATATGTATAATTATTGTATTTCTACATGAAAATATCATTTCTAAAAAACCCTGATAACTATAGTTTTTTCATCACTATAGTAAAAACAATATGCAAAATTTATAATTATTTTAATTTTGGATTGGAATTCTCTCAAACTATTTTTTGTTTAAAAGTAAGTTTATTATTGTTTTTTCATTCTAGCAATGCAAGTGAGCTTTCCAATAGCTAAAATGTGACAAAAATTTATGGATGTTATGTTTTTCCCTCCAAAAAATGTTCCTTTCCTCCAACATGTTTTTTAATTGCTACTTTCTTCTCTCCTAAGTGCTAAGAAACTAGCACATTTTAGGAGGGAAGAAACAAGTTTTGGGGAGAAAAGAAAAATATTCACAATTTTCTGGGAATTTTTTTTTAATAATCAAGTTATTTGGGTCAGCTTACGCGCATCACAACTAATCTCCGAACTTATTGAACATCCTGCAAATCCAGTAAACAAGTAAGACACCGTGAAGGTGTCAAGCGTGTATAATGGGGCTCGAACTCTGGTGCAGAGAAAGGGAACAAGTTCATTCCTCCGCTAGGCCAAGACCCCGCCTACAGTTTTAGGATATTTTTAGCCATTGAAAAGTTGAAAAGTCAATAATATACAAGTAAACTGTATCTATTACTTTTAGAAATTATAATAAAAGGATCCACTTTTAAATTAAAAAAGTTGGAGGGAGGTCTGATTCGAAATTAAAAGTTTTAGGACTTGTTCTTAAATTGCTTGACTATTTAGCTAATCTAAATAATTAATTTAAATCGCACCGTCATAATTTAGTGTATAAAATAAAATAAAAACAACTTAGTTGTTTATTATAATATTTTATTTCTGAATTAATGTGGAGATTTGGGATATAAATGACTATATTACAAGGGGGATATAAAATTTAAATTATGTAATTTGTCTCTAGTCGCTTGAAATTGAGAGAAATTAATGAAGGAAAATTTCAACATTTTCACGAGCGGTATGGCCTTAGGGTTTATCACATGAATTTTTTTTATAGTCCATATAAAATCATAGGTGGCTCTCTCGTGCACGCAATTTTTTTTTTTGAAACATTCCTTTTAAAAAATTAAAAAAAAAGAATATTAGAAAGACCTCTAGTATTTTAAGGGTTTGTTTAAAAAGTTTCAAAGGATAGTGTGATGATAGAGAGGACTTATGATTTGCATAGTATGTTTTGAGTCCGAGTAATGATGTGTACCCAGTCTAAGATAATTGAGATTTTACTCACTCACTTGTATCCACAAAATATATTTTCCGAAGAATGAAATTTTCTCGCATTTTAAAAAAGGTTTGTTTAAGAAGTCATGATTTTTAAAAAACTATAAATTATAGTTTATTAAAAATAATAAAAATTTTGTGATATTAGATTTTAAAATGTTAACAGTTATTTAAAAACTATCAAATGTGATGATTTATAAGAGATATCAAGTGTTGTCTCATGCATGGTAAGTACGGTAAATATGATTTTTTAATTTGTAAAAATATTATATTTTTTAAAACATTTAATTTTAATATTAAGAGAATATAGAAACGCACACATCAAACAGAAAGAAAATTGAAACTAAAATAAAAATATTAACATCACAATAAAACCTTTTTTTTTTACAAGTTCATGCATGTTTATCTTTGAACGAAAACGCCCCGTCCCGAATTTTGATCCCTTATTGTAGCCGTGGCCCAGCTTATGATTGTGTGTGTGTGTGTAATGAAAAAAATATAAAAAAGAGAGCCAACCAATTACAATGCGACAGACGACGATCTGTGAGTGTAAATAGACAGATAAGGTTCTGAGAAATGCAGAAAACTTGTGATGATGATTTTAAATTCCTTTCACAGTGATAATCAATGGAGTTTGGTGAATGCCTTTAAATCTCAATCAATAGGGTCATCATGTCATCTCTGCCTCTCTTCAACAAAGATCCATAAAATTATCACCTACTAGTATTTAATTAGGGCAACATAGGGTTTTATCAAGATTGTTGCAATGGAGCTTTACATTTATCAGACAAATTAATTACGAGAAAAGAGAAAAACAACATTGAGATGATAAAGAACCATCTCATCTAAAAGCTTAAGCTGTTAAGTGATGTCCAGAATAAGATTTATATTATTTTCTAACACATAACTTCAAGTGAAAACCCTTTATACTTGAAACTTGCACAGACTCACGTCGCATTGTGCTTGATTTTTTATCAAATAGAATGAGAGTTGTGAGATTCGAACTCGTGACTGCTGGGTCAATAAGGTTCTAATACCATATTAATGAACCATCTCACTTAAAAGCTTAAGCTATTAGGTGAGACCCCGAAATATGATTTATATTATTCTACAACACACACTCTCAAGTGAAAGCCTTTTGGGCTTGAAACTTGAAAAGACCCACATCACAAATGACGAGATTCAAACTCGTAACCATTGGGTCAACAAGGATCTGATATCATGTCAAATAACCATCTCACATAAAACTTAAATTGTTAAATGAAGTCTTTAAATATGATTTATATTATTCTTCAACATGCGAAACCCTAAGCAATTTTACAAGTTGCCCATAATTCTAAAGAAAGCTTCATTATCTAACAGCCCACTCACATGCTGTCATCATAAATTCATTATTCAGCTCCCCACTTCGAAATCCGCCATTCTCTCTTCCTTCACCTTCTTGCCCTGCAAAACCTATCCAGACATGCCATCCTCATAATTAGTGACATTAATTTATTTCAACCTTATCACTAAGAATCGTGCAAGACCAATAATAATTGAGGAAATCCCACATATTAAGTTTAAAAAAGATAATGGATTTAATAAACTGAAGAAATGGTGGGATTCAAAACTCTCATCCCAAGCATTACGATATCTCTCTAGTGATCATTGAGATTGACTGAGATACGCTGCATGCATTGCTGGATATATAATACAAGATGACCAACATTTTCTTATTATGGACCTTTCCTCCATTGTTAATTGAATAAAAAAAACCTCCAGATTATTATACGAACACCTATTTTATAATCACTACGTGGTTTTGATCGGCATTCGTTGTAAGATTGCTATTATTATTATTATTTTATATATTATTATTACTTTCTATTATTTTTTTATATATTATTTACAATATCATAAAACTTATCATTAAGATATAAACTATCAACCCTTTTTGTTTTTGACTAACTGATTATTTTTTGACGAGCTGATTTTAGATAAATATATAATTTGTATAGGATATTTAATAGTTGAATTATAACGAAAACTAGTCAAAGGAGTGTCAATTATATATATGAACAACGTATAATCTAGGAATCATAAATTAATAACTCAGATGCTATCGTTAATTTATCCCACAAACGGGTGTAAATTAAATAGATTTGAAGTTCAAGAAAGTGGCATGTATTCATGCCGCAATTCGGCTCCTAAAATATTCCTGCATGCATCAGAACAATCGGCAGGTTGTCAAGCTGATCACAGCTTAGAGACTGTGTCCAGCCACGACGACGTCAATGGAAATATATATTTGATTATATTTTTTTTTGGATAACGTGGGAACCACATTACCCGGAAAGCGCACTTTGTGAGCCCAGAGCATGCGTAAACCCCCGGCTGTCCCAGGCTTTTGCAAGGGGAGTTGATATGCAGGGCTCGAACCTGGGCGATGCGTATAGCCAAGCCAGGCTGTTACCGCTGCACCCCACCCTTGGGGACTATATTTGATTATATTTATATATATGTAAACAGCACTTAGTCTAAAAAGTGATCACTGTCATACACTTTATATATAATATGAATGCTAAATTTAGCAACAAAAATTTAGATTATAAATATGTTTAGTCATTTTTGCTCAAGTTTCGAATAAATTCTCAATACAGCAGTAGCAACACAACTTCAAAATAATAGAAAACTTTTACGAGAAAAGTCTTCTAATTTATGTCTACCAGTAGTTATAGAAAAAATATATATGCTATTATTTATAGGTAAATCAGAGATCCCTATCATTAATTTAATAACTAATTTTCTCCACTCATCAAGGAGAAAATTAGACAATTGATCTCATGATCAATCAATTGATTCCCATGATCAAATCTCGTGATCTATCTCCATAATCATAAGTTTGAATAAACAAGAATATAAGTATGTGATGAGAGATATAATTGTAATTTATAATACATTTTGCCTTTCTTGTCATGAGGTTTCGCCACACTGTTTTTGTTTTCGTTGAGCTGAGAAAGAAGTAAGGAAACATATTCATTACAGAAACGTTGCCGGCCCGAGGTAGCAATTGAATGAGGTTTTGACGACTGGTAGGTTTGCATGATGACGATAATGATGGTGGTGATCTCTTTTGGAGCCAAATCAGAGTGGATGTTGATGCCTGGATAACTCCAAGGAAATAAAACCACTGTCAAGAACACAAGGCCTCTCATGGTGGGTTTTGGAAATGACACTTTTTTTTTTTTTTGAACGAGAGCCTCGAGATGACAAAATGCTGTTAATTTGACCTAATTGAATGACAGGATGGGATCAAAGTTGTTAATACCGTTCTGGTTTTTCTATTAGTATGAAATGTTTCAGTTTCGGAGTGTTTCGACGTGTTGTTTCAGGGTTGTACTGTTTATATATAATTAATTATATATATATATATATATATATATATATATATATATAAAATTAAAATATTAATTTAACAAGAGTAATTAAAATTTAAGATAAATTGATTTTAAATTATACAATACAAACACAAAGTCAAACAAACATAATCTCAAAATTAGAAACACAAGCACAAGTTAATCAAAATAAAGAGAATTTTAAGGCCGAAACGGCACACCAGGAACGGTACCGAGACATTCCAGCTGGTATTTAGCTGCTATTTTCAGAACGGGCTGGAATTAAAACCGAAACAAAAATGATACCGTTTTATCTCGATTTTTTAACGGCACAGAACGTTTTGGCCGGAACAGAATGATATTGACAACCCTGAATGGGATAGATGGTGCATGCTTCAGCTTCTCGCCAAGAGCATTTGAGATTGTAATTATTTTCTCAAGTCCAAAGTCAAAATGATCTTTGAAGGAAAATAAGAATTAAGAGAGAATTTAATCCGATTAATTGAGTATAAATAACAACAAAAGGGAAGCTGTCAACTTCTTTGATAGCTTCCATCTCATCCAATAAAAGAGAAAGTCCAACCCATCATTGCACATGCCTTCTCACCAACTTGAGCATAAATTTGAGTGTGGTCCTTTCAATGGTGAAATTAATAGTTACATAGAATTAATGTAGCATTTCATAATTGATACACAGCATGCATGCCCCTTGAAAACACACACACAAAAGTTTAAATCTATATGATTTTGGGGACAAGCTGAGGGGATGTACATGATTGCTTAAACTATTAGTGAGGTACTAGAATATAATTTATATTATTCTTTAACACCTCCCTCAAAATGAAAGCCCAAACTTGAACAAGCTCACACTACCTTGTGCTATCAAATAAAATAAAGATAGTGAGATTTGAACTTGTGAGCAAAGTTGTCAATACAGTTCCTGTCGCCGTTCCGGTTTTTCTATTGGAACGGAACGTTCTGGTTTCGGAGCGTTTCGGCGTGCCGTTTCAGGGTTGTACTGTTCATATATAATTAATTATATATATAAAAAAAATAAAATATTAATTTAACAAGCATAAAATTCAAGATAAATTAACTTTAAATTATACAATATAAACACAAAGTCAAACAAATATAATCTCAAAATTAGAAAAAAAAATCATAAGTTAAAAAAAAAAAAGGATTTTAAGGCCGAAACGGTACCGAGACGTTCCGACCGGAATTTGGCCGGATTTTCCGGAATGGACCGGAATTAAAACCGAGATAAAAACGACGCCGTTTCATCTCGATTTTCTTAACGGAACGGAACGGAATCGACAACTATGCTTGTGAGTGCTAAGTTAACAAGACTCTGATACCATGTTAAGAAACCACCCCTCTAAAAATTTAAATTGTTAGGTGAGACACTAAAATATGGTTTATATTATTATGTAACAAAGATTTCAGCACGATCTGCCTGATGCATCCACTTTATAGATCCATGAATTTAAATGCGGAGTGGCATCCGATATAGCAGCGCATGGCTTCCAGCAAAACACAATTCATTCAGCATATTCTCTTCTTCTGCCAAAAAGAAACCAATCTGCTGGCAAGTTTAAGAAATAATATAAGCAGGTAGGCTCACATGACCGAGAAAGCTTGAAATCTGGGTTTTCAAGCGCAGCTGATGCATTTATTTGATTATCACTGTGATCGAGCTGTACTATCGTGTGCTTGTAATATTTCGATTTTGTTAAGTGTCAAGTGGTGCAGGTGAAATGTCGGGATCAAGCAACTTCACCCACTCTGTTTCACATTAGGCGACACAGGTCCTTATCGATCCATTGGGCTCACATGTGATGAACAACAAATCATCATCATATGTTTACTGCCATGTAATTTATTGGTACACAGCTGAAGGCAATTATTTTCTCTGTAAATAACAACATATATATATATGGCTATTCCATTTTAGAAAAATAAGACATTCATCAAGTATTTATACAACAAACCTTAATATGATGTAGTAACCAATAAGATAAAGCTAATAAGTTTACACACATAAGATTAAGTAGAGTAAAAAAACAGTCTTTGATTACCCTCTTTGTACGCAATACAATGCCTATATTTTTTGAAACTTTTGTCTAACATTAATTTGTTTTTGATGACTCTTAAACTGAAATCTTAATTTTTGAAATATTTGGAATTAATTTTTTAACAATCACAAAAATCCCAACAACTCTTTTATTTGAAAACTTTAAACAACTACAACTCTTTAACTCCCTAACAAATTTTTTTTCCTTCGTTGTATTGTTTTACAACAGTCTTAGGGATATTTTAAATATGGTGATTAACCAAAGGAGCATTTCATGTAAGAAAATTATCGGGAAAAAAAGAAAAGTGTCTTCCATAATGGTGTTATTTCTTATCTAGAACTCCGGCGCACAATGAAGAAACTAACCCGATGTTTTGTCCCCACCAAAACCAGACTTCAGGTATCCTGTTTCATTGAGATGGCTAACATCGCCCCATGTTTTTATGGTCCAACGATCCCCATCAGATATGAGGAAGATGTTGATAGACGTGTTCAATACCCTTCCACCAGACTTTCCATTTGGGCAAGCTCGTTGGTACAGTTCTCTGATGACACCCCCATGAGTGACCACAACAACTCGCTCTCCTGCAATTCAAAACAGGAAACATTATATATTTTACTTGCAACTAAAATGCAAAGTTTTCCAGACACTTGTACTAGAAAATAAGAAAGCCATACTAGCAAATGACTTCCACCAAAATTAAAGACGAGATGTTACTCCTTACTATACCTGTATGCTTCGCAGCAATTCTCTCCAGTGAAGATGTACAGCGCTTGTAAAGTTCATCAAGACTTTCTCCTCCACCCTGACATGTAGTAAACCAGAGTAACTACTAGTTTGGAATCAAATTCAAGAATTTTAAGAATCAACCTACATTAAGGCAACTGCTTTGGGTTAAACAAGCTTTGGGGCTTCTTTTAGTACACTTTCAAAGGCTTTCAGAGGAGTTTCATCATAAAGATTCAAAGAGATTCAAAAGAAGTTCAAATTTCTTCGACGCATTTCGTTCTGCATTTGCTCATTTTTCCTAATATTAATTTATGAACTTTGAGAGAGAGACAGCGTTGCACAATGTAGTCGGAAAAAAATTGGCTGGACACTTTCCTCAAGCATGACACATGCCTTGCATAGATTTTTGAGAAATTATGCATGGTGAGGTAATAGAGCATGAAGAGGTAGTGTTATGCACCAGCAATGTCTGAGTACAGTGTGGGATGAGCTAAGAAGAGACTTGACAAGAGACGATCTTGTTGGAATGAAAAAGATGCATGATAGGTAAGAGAGACAAGAAGATTGCACATATGACAAGAATATTCATAAAAGCTTTGCCGTGAGAATTGACAAGATAGACTGATAATTAGAACAAACAATTAAGGGAACTCATTGAACTAAATTTTTTCACAAAAAAATGGGTTTTTTAACATAGCAATATGATGCCGACAAAGAACCAAGGTAAAATGTTATGACTAGCATGTATTAGGTTACATAACTAAACATCACTTGGACTAAAACAGAACAGAGAATCTATCATACTATTGTAGCAACATCTAGAATTTACTATTGCAATCAATGAAACCATAAAAAAATAAAAAACAAATTGTAGTTTTATAAATATTTTCAGTGCTAACCAGGAGCAGTGCAAGGAATTTTGGTAAGAATACATTCACTTATTAACCTCCAGAGAATATAGCCTAATAAAATCACTCTATAGGTACTTCTAAACAAAATCAATCTGTTGTTTAAATAAAGAGAAATGTTTGACCAAATCAATAACTTCAAAGTAAAATTCTCAATCTGCCCATATTTGAATTGTTAATGATGTTATTTGTTTTCTTTTTTATTTATGTTCTTGTTAAATTCAATGTTCATTTCCACTATAGGCTCTAATTAAGTTTTGTAAGAACCTGTGCACCAAGAGAGGTTTGTCATGCTAATTGATATTTTATTTCCTTATCTAAAAAAACACCTTACACTTACTTTGTTTTGTGGTATCCGCAAATCTAATGAAGGGTATGTTATTAATTGTCACAAAAAAAGATAAAAAGGAAACCAGAAACAAAAATTTTCAGCAGGAAGGAGACTGAAATGGTAGCACCTAATTAATGGAAAAACAGAACGCTAATGCATTGTTTTATCCAACTATATACATCATGAGAGGGTAGCTCCATTCTAACTTGAAGTATCAACATGGTATCTATTATTTTTGGTAGGCAGGGGAACAATCTAAGATCCAATTCATAGCCAATAAGGTTGAAATGTGGTAATGGACCCAATAGGACTTTCCAATAACGGGATACTGCGGTAAATAATCAGAATGTTTGGAGGAGGAGATCAGTCTGACATACTGGGATATCTTGATTGGTTCTGTGGGATTTAAAGGCCCGGTAAGCCACATCACTAAGTTTGGCAGCTTCTCCGAGAACAAGTCCTTGAAGATCCCCTAAATGTCTTTCTCGCAGGTCAGGATCCTTAATAACCTGTAATTGAATTTCAATTGAATAAGTAAAAAAATTAAAAACAAAAGGTTAAAATGCATTCCACAAAGCTCAATACTTTCCAAATCATGGCTCAAGATTGTAAGGGTAGAACTAACATAAACAACATAATTGAACTTCGTCCATGTAGGTAAAAACCCGGCCGGTAAACAAGTTATATTAATGAATGCATAACTAACCAAAAATCATATATAAATCGAACCCAAAACTCAAAACCATAGTCTCATCATGTCAGTGATATACCTCAGCAATGCCACAACTGGCAGCGATTTTCTCTGCTGTCTCGGAAGCTCTCTTCAAATCAGAAGAGTATACAGCAGAGACTTTAAACTCCCTGGATAGTCTATCAGCTACCTGCAAGAAGTTAAAATAAAATAAAATTGCAAACATGAGAACAAGAAACGCTAATGCTAATAAACCAACATGAAATACAAATCGGTATCGTACCACAGCTGCCTGTTCTCTCCCGACATCATTCAATTCCACATCAATATGTCCCTAACAAAACACAGCAACCAACACACAATCCCATAACACTGAATTCTAATGCAATCATATCATATCATACATAATGTTTTTTTTTTAAAAAAAATATAGCAGTTTAAAGTTATTATTATTTTTGTTTAAATTATAATTGCTGGATTCCCCATAATCCAATCTCACTTACATTAATCAACCACAGCTTGATTACTACAACAGAATCATTAACCAAACAAACCTAATTAAGCTGGTTTAAGCAAAGAAATTCAAAATTTGAGGAATAAAAACCTGAATTCTTCCGTCAACATTCCACACCGTCTCGCCATGACGCACCACAATAATCTCAGCACAAGTAGGGCCCACAGTACCAGAACTGTACCATAAAACAAATCTTAATGTTTAATATTTACAAATTAAAGAGAAAAGAAAGGGGGGGGGGATGGGTTAATAGACCTGCCCGGGATTATTAGAGTTCGCCATGGATGGGAATGAGTTGGGTGTTTTGCGGAGGCCGGTGCGAAGCAGCGACGGTATTGCACTTGCCCTGCACAATGCGCTCTTAAAAATACTAGTTTTGAAGCTTGGGTTTAAATCAGCCTTTTTATTCCTGTGCTGAGGCTTGGGCCAATTTTAAGTTTTTAATTTAGGAAAGAAAGAATGCCAGGCCTGTTTAAATTCCCAAATCTAACGCTCAATACATTATTACTAGCTAATTGACCCGCGCGTTGTCGCAGGTATTCTTGTGTATATAATTTAACATAATTAAATCTATAACAATAAATTTATATGATATAAGTAAATAAAAGTTATAGATAAGGAAATAAAATGTATGAAATTTTGAGTTTAGTTTGTTACGCAAGCATAGAATATATCTTTTAGAATATAGGTATTGCGTCATAAACGATAACAAAAGAGTGCGAACTAACATTAGGAAAAAAACGGAAATATTTTTATCAGGAAAAAAAAAATTATTTAAATCATTATTGTGTAGATAGTAAAATTATAAAAATCATTTAATAAAAAGAGGAAATAAAAATAAAATAAAAAATAAAGGGGAAAAGGAAGCAATATTAATTTAAAATATTATAACAACAGCAACATCGGAGTCTTAACATCTAAAATTATTATTGCCGTCAGTATGAAAAAAATAAAAATTATCAAATTATACCGATGGAAAAAACATAAAAAGCATGAACAAAATAGAAAGCAAGAAAAACAATTAAAATATTATTATTATTATTATTATTATTATTATGAAAGAATAAATAAATGAATGAAATATTAAAAAAATGGAAGAAAAAAAAAACGATAAAACAAAAAATACAATAAAAACTTAAAATTAGCATTGTCATCACTTTTAACAAAAAAAAAACTATGAAAATTTTCTGAGGGAAAAAATCCTCAAACATCAACAAAACAGTAAGCAAGAAAAATAATTAAATTATTATTATTATTATTATTATTATTATTATTATTATTATTATTATTATTATTATTATTATTATTATTATTATTATCATTTATTTATTTTATTTTTGTGATAATAATGAAAGGGAAAAAATGGAAGAGGAAAAAAATCCAAAAAACTTCAACAAAAGATTAAATAAAAGAATAAAACAAAAACAAAAATTATCGTTGCTATCACAGCCAAAACAATAAAAATTATCAAATTATCCAAAGAAAAAAATCTTAAAAAACACTAACAAAAGAGTAAGCAAGAAAATAAAAATAAAAATTATAATTGATGATAAAACAAATATCAAAATTATTAGCTGGAAAAAATTATTTAATCTGAAAATTTTAAAAAATATATGTTCTATGTTGCGGGTTGAGCGAACAATTTTTATAGGATTTGTTGGATCAAAATTAAAATACAATATTTATATATGCAAAATTTAATATAATAAAATTGCTAAACACACCTTATCATAACAATAGCAAAATCAAAGCCTTAAAATCTAAAATTATCATTGCTTTTATTATTAAAAAAATAAAAATTATTAAATTATCCTGGGGAAACAAACTAAAAAACCATTAACAAAAGAATAAGTAAAAGAAACAATTAAATTATTATTATTATTATTATTATTATTATTATTATTATTATTATTATTATTATTATTATTATTATTATTATTATTATGTTAATAATGAAAGAAACAAAAATAAATGAAAGACTAAAAATATCCTAGAAACTTTAACAAAAGATTAAAAAAAAAAACTATTATTGCTATTACTGTCAAAACAACAAAAATTATCAAATTATCCGGAGGGAAAAAAAATTAAAGAAAGAGCAAGCAAGAAAAACAATGTAATTATTATTATTATTATTATTATTATTATTATTATTATTATTATTATTATTATTTTGTTAATAATGAAAGAAACAAAAATCAATGAATGACTAAAAATATCCAAGAAACTTTAACAAAAGATAAAAAAAAACACAAAGAAAAAAATTTATTATTGCTATTACTGGCAAAAAAAAAATATTATCAAATTATCGGGAGAAAAAAAAAAACAGAAGAGTAAGAACGAAAAATAATTAAATTATTATTATCATTATTATTATTATTATAATAATTATTATTATAATCATTATTATTATTATTATTATTATTATTATTATTATTATTGTGTTAAATACACTTATATATACATGGACAAAAGTAGGGATTATTCTAGAAATATAAAAAAATAAAAGTATAAGGGCTGAAATGAAAATCAAATATAAAGGGATTAAATTAAAAAATTAAAAGTCAAAGGGCTGAAATGCAAATTACATTTATTGTCAATTGAAATCAGAGGACAAAATTGCAAAAATCGGAACTTCTATACCGAATTAATTGAGGTATTTACAGTCAATCCAGAAATCAAAAGTAGGAGGACCGAAGTGAATCTTTCAAATTCAATTAATTAAAATCGGAGGACCCAATCGAACTAAATCAAAACTTATATAACAGAAATCAGGACAAAAAACGAAATTAAAAGTAAAGGGACCGAAGCGAAAAGTAAAAAAAACTGGGGGACTCTCCTGCACATTTACGTGCAGGAGAGAGAGAAACGTGGCCGGCGGCTTTAACCGGCCTCCGCCGCGTCCACGAACATTTTGTGGTTACACGCGCCACCGCGTGAGGAAGACCACGCGGCGTCGCATCGGGATAGCCTCCGGTAGACAATTTCCGCCACCGCATGACGCCGCACGCGCCACCTAATCAGGGCGTGAGGCGGAAAACCGTCCGGCGCGTACGCCTCACGCCCTGACAGACACCGATTAAAAAATTGAAAAAATAGGGCCAATTACCGTTCCACCCCTGCACTCAATTCATGATTTTTGTCTTATTAGGGGCTATAACCGTATTTAGCCATTTCAGAAAATATTAAAAAACGAAAAAGTTGCGGCGTACCGGACCGGGCCGGTCCGGCCGCGCGCAATTACGCCGGTGCCCCTCAGGCGGATGCCTTGTTTTGTCTTATTACCGGGGACGAAAGCGTCAATACACTGTTCACAACCGATTAAAATTAAAAAAAAAGTAAAAACCCAAATTAGCCCCGGTTGACCGTCTGTTTTTGCCGCGCGGACGAAGGCTAAAATCGCCTCCACACTGTCGCAATCCACAGTGTTTACTGAGAGCATGCACAGTGCAACTATCCACGGCTTTTATTTGTTTTGTAATTATTATTATTATTATTATTATTATTATTATTAACTATCATTATTACTATTACTATTATGATTAATGATTACTACTATTATTATTAGTATAGATATTATTATCTTTTTTATTTTTATTATTAGTAATATATCATCATTACCATTATTAGTACTACCATAACTATTATTATTATCACTAATAAAAAAAAAGAATTTGTTTTATAGTTCCAGTCCTTCTGAAGCATTTTTATTTTCTGTTAATGTTTCTGAGTTTATACTTTTAATTTTGATTTTTAATTTTCATCTTTTTTTCTCTTCTATTAGAATTTTTTATTTGTTTTCAATTTCATTCAATTTTAATTTATGTAGATAATATTTTTTTAATTGGTACTTCTTCTTTTGATTTTTGATTTTTTTTCTCTTAATTATTTTGTCGAAGTTTTTATGGGTTTTTTTCAATAATAATAATATTTATTTTAATTTTATCATTTTATTTTTTAAACTTGTTTTTTGTCAGAATTTTTATGTTTTTTATTGTATTTTACAAGATATAAATTTAAAGATTTATCTTCTTACTCAAGTTTATAGCATTATAAGAAAAAATGTGCTTTTAATAATATTTTTTTACATTTTAAAAAACATGGTTAAAGAAACATGGTTCTAAGCATATATAAATTATCCAGCATTCAATGGGGCATATTAGAAGCCACACACAATTCGTTAGTTATTGGCTTCGGAGTTGCTTCTTTTAATTTTACTTTATAAAATTATTTTTTAATAAATCCCATGTAAAAAATTATATTTATTTATTTATTGAAAATTATTTTTGATATAAGTAGTACACGAAAATAATTTAAAAAATCTAAAAATATTTAATTTAAAACAAAAAGAATTCAATATTTTTTAAAAATCATTTTTCCCATGATTGCTAAACAAACAAAAGGATACGACAAGACTATGATTTATAGAGAATAAATTAAAGTATCTTGGAAGACAACAGCGCATATAAGTTGATTAAAAAATATTTATAAGCGTCAGCAAGGGCTTGTGCTGTTGCTCTCTCCACGCAGCTTTTGGAGGAGAAAAAAAGAAAAGAAAAACAGAAATGGTGCTCCCACATACGAGGGTGCAAGTAGCTGTGCTCAAATGGTGGGGTCATATTGTGCAGCTATGATTTTCCTGCTTGCGTAGAACTAAACATTCAAGCACGGATCAATTATTCTATACTCAAAAGTGGTAGTTTTCTGATTTCCCTGTCAGTTTGTCATCTATCTCCTCGCAGAAATAGTTACCCTACTGCTCACTGTCTGGTATGAATCTTCTGTTCAAGTGAGAGTCAGGAACAAGATCTGATGAATTCTGGAAATAATATACACTTTGATAGTAACCAAAGTAAGCGAATAGATGAGAAACTGGGGACATCAATTATTCATAGAACTTTTACTAGAAATAGTTACCCTACTGCTCACTGTCTGGTATGAATCTCGTGTTCAAGGGTGAGTCAGGAACGAGATCTGATGAATTCTGGGAATAATATAACTTTGATAGTAACCAAAGTAAGCGAATGGATGAGAGACTGGGGACATCGGTTATTCATAGAACTTTTTACTAGAAATAGTTACCCTACTGCTCACTGTCTGGTATGAATCTCGTGTTCAAGGGTGAGTCAGGAACGAGATCTGATGAATTCTGGGAATAATACACACTTTGATAGTAACCAAAGTAAGCGAATGGATGAGAAACTGGGGACATCAGTTATTCATAGAACTTTTACTAGAAATAGTTACCCTACTGCTCACTGTCTGGTATGAATCTCGTGTTCAAGGGTGAGTCAGGAACGAGATCTGATGAATTCTGGGAATAATACACACTTTGATAGTAACCAAAGTAAGCGAATGGATGAGAAACTGAGGACATCAGTTATTCATAGAACTTTTACTAGAAATAGTTACCCTACTGCTCACTGTCTGGTTTTAATCTCGTATTCAAGATAGAGCCATGAACGAGACCTGATGAATTCTAGGAAAACTTTACACTTTGATAGTAACCAAACTAAGCGAATGGATGAGAAACTAGGACATCAATTGTTCGTAGAACTTTTACCAGATCTTTGTGTTTTACTAAAACACATAATTCATTCTGATGCTAAACTTCATTCATCCAAAGATATGAATATCTAAATTATAAGTATAATTAGGTTTTTATATCAAATTAAATTCATTAATTTGATCCAATTAATTCTTAAATCTAATTAAATCTTAGTTAGGTCCATGATTAAGTTAAATTGGCCTATTAATAATTAATTATACCCTTGAAATTAATTTTTATATATCGGGCTCTCGACTTGATTTTTCCACATATACGAGATCCTCGTCAGCCTACCTTTTGCTATTATGTTTTTGAAAGGATAAAAGAGTAGAGTCGAGGAATAATCTAAAAATGAATTATGTGCAATCTGATAGGAAATTAAGACTTCAAAGTGCTAGCAGGGTTTTGACCTGGTGGTCAAGAAGAGCTTATCTCTTCCTCTCACCCCAGTTCAAGCCTTGCCAGGCATGTCTGTCACCCCCACGGTGTCTTACATGCTCATTGGGTTTACAGGATGTTCGGTGGGCCCGAAGATTTAGTTATGGTGCGCGCAAGCTGGCCCGGACACCCCGATTATCAAAAAAAAAAAAAAGACTTCAAAGTTCAAATAATGTATAAGGGGAATATACTCCCAAAATTTAATCATAGAACAATTCATAAAAAAACAAAAACAAATAAAAAAATAATTGTTTTTCGATGGGGCTACCGATCATGAAAGATGGATATGTCAATTGCTCGTTATTGTCATCATCTGTATTTATCAATATCAGCCCCACAATTAATTGTTTGTTTTTGAAAATATTTTTTATTTAAAAATATATTAAATTTTTTAATTTAAAATAAAAATATATATTTTTAAATCTTTTCAAAATCACTTTTAATTTAAATTAAAATAATTTTTTTTTTTTCAACAGAGTGTGAACTCCTATCAGTAACAAACACGCCATTGAGCCTCTGTTATGGACGCTTTTGTCCATCCTACTATCCAGAAGTACATGGATTTTTAGGGAATTTTTAATATTTATTTATTTAATTAAGATTTTGGATACTGTACACCATCTAACAGTATCATCTGCTTGGTATTCGTTTTTATTAATTATTAAATTATTTTTCTTGTTTCTTGTAATTGATTGTCTAGTTTGTTTTGCTTGAAAGGCTGCTCTTTGGAATATATGTGGCTGCTAGTCCTCTGATTGGTGAAAACAAAGTTATCACGTGCGTTTTTCTTTTTTAATTTAATCATATTGTTTTTGGAATATTTTATGGGCTCTTTTGGACTTGTGTTTTTAATTGAAGTGTGGAAATTTACAAATGTATCCTGTTAGTATTTGAATAACAGCAGCTAGGGAGACGTTTGATGTCGAAGTTTTTTTTATGTTATTAACATAAAATAAATGAATTTATAATTGGTTGTCGGTTATTAAGGATGAGAAAATAAAAAATAAAATTAAAAAAAAATAAAATCAAGGGTGATAACTGATAAGTGGTGTTATGTGTTGCGGTAAAGTTGAAAATAAATAATATTTTTTCAATAATTACAAATATTTGTAAGAACTCATTACAAGACATCACTTATCGTGTTTGAAACTCTTTAACTTGATTAAGGTCCTGTTTGGCACAGGTTTCAAAAGCAATGAACAATTTGCCGTTTGGCCTTATTGGCATGAGTCGTAACATTGTTCAATAATGGAAGGACACATGGCTACAATGTGTGGCCATTCAATAAAGGCGTGCGTGTAGTACAACCTTGAAAAGAAAGAAAAAGCTCAATAATTACCGAAGGTGGGTCAGCAATTCCATCGTTGAAGGCCTCTATTGATAGAAACTTAAAAGCAATCCATTTGTATCTTGTTTATTTTTTGTATTTTAAAATTATTTTTTTGGTTTTATCTTATTAAAAAAAATATTATTTGACTACAAAAAAGCAACCTATTTGTGTCTTGCTTATTTTTGGATTTTAAAAGTATTTTTATTTAAAAAAATATTTTATTAATGTTATCTTACTATTTTGATATACGATAATATAAATAAATTCTATAAAATAAGAAATATTATTTAAATACTTTTTTTATCAAACGCGAAACGATTTATTAGTCTCTTTCTGTTTTTATTAATATTGGTATCCAAGTCAATTTTTTTTGTATTTTAACTAATTTCACGGGTTCTAAATTTAATGATTAATTTTTTTTTTTTTTATTAACATCGGTGTCTAGGTCAATTTACATATATTTTAACTAATTTTACAAATTCTGAAATTAACGATTATATAAGTCTACAATAATTATTATATTATTCACTATAAAACTCGTGACTGAAACAATAAGAAAAATAAACCTTTTATTCTCAATTTATTATCAATTAGCCACCTAGTTGCTGTTAGTCTCTCTCAGGTCGTCGGTCACTTCCCCCCTTAAATAGACAGCATTTCGATCGCTTAGATGCATATTAGCTCCCAGCAACCAGTACTGGAACATAAATATTACTGATTTTTTTAATCGAACACCAAAGTTGAAACCGATATGGCTACTGGTTTTGGTAAGAGAAAGGTGGCGACAGTGCTAAGCATTGATGGAGGTGGCATCAGAGGCATAATTCCGGGTTCCCTTCTTGCCTTTCTCGAATCCAAGCTTCAGGTAGCCAATAATCATGTCGTTTCCCATCGTTTCCATTTCATCTTTTCGTTTATGCTTATGCTTTCTTCCATGCTTGGCTATTTGTCAGGAGTTGGACGGAGCACAGGCAAGGATTGCCGATTACTTTGACATAATTGCCGGAACAAGCACCGGTGGACTAGTAGCCACCATGCTGGCAGCTCCTAATAAGGAAAACAGACCCTTGTATGCAGCAAAGGACATCAATGACTTCTATTTCGAGCACTCCCCGAAGATTTTTCCACAGAAAAGGTGAGTTCCAGCACTGGATCGATTCTTTTATCCACATTCTTTAGCTCCCAGTACAGGACCTGCAAAAGAATTGTTCCGAATTATTTTTTTTGTTTTTTTTGTGGTGGGTATTCACTCCAATCCGTTGAATAGTAACCTGTTAGGTCCGCTGTCAGTTTTCTTTGGTGGGCCGAAGTATGACGGGAAGTATCTGAGGTCATTGACGAACAACTTGCTAGGAGATAAGACTGTCGCACAGACCCTCACAAATGTTATTTTGCCTACTTTTGACGTGAAGCTCCTTCAACCAGTGATCTTCTCCACCATTGAAGTATGATGCTAGTAACTATCAAGCCAGCTAGAAAAATCTTCCTGTACTTCGAAAGTCAGAAACTAAGTACTGATCTTTAATTTTTCGTTTGTTTTACAGGGAAAGACTGATGTTTTGAAAAATGCTAGGCTAGCAGACATCTGTGTGGCAACCTCTGCGGCCCCAACGTACTTGCCAGCACACTTCTTCACGACCAAGGATCCCAATGGAACCTCCACTCGCGATTTCGATCTTGTTGATGGTGCGGTTGCCGCAAATAATCCTGTAAGTACATCAAGCTAGGTTACATAAAAATGAACTTACAGTCTACAGTAGCATGGAGTAACCAATTCAATCCAATTATCCACAGGCATTACTGGCCATTTCTGAGATCCGCAACCAGATCAGGATGCATACAGGTGAATTCGCCGACGTAGATCCCACACAGAGAAAGGGTATGCTAGTCTTATCTCTAGGAACTGGAGAGGCCAAGTATGAAGAGAAATATAACGCCCCCACAACCGCTAATTGGAGCATGATCAATTGGGTTTATAACAGTGGCAAAACACCATTGATAGACATGTTCAGTAGCGCGATCTCTGATATGGTTGACTATCATATCTCCACCCTCTTCCAGTCCATGGACTCCAAGGAATATTACCTACGTATTCAGGTATATATATACATAAAAGGGATTATAATTTATTTATTTTTAATTATCAAGTGCAAATTAAACAATTCCAACAGCACAGGGTGACATGATTATATAAACAAGTCATTCGTGTGGGATTAACAGGATGACAAATTGAACGGGGATGCAGCATCTGTTGACATCGCAACTACCCAGAACTTGCAAAGGCTTAAGGAGATCGGAGCTGAGCTCCTGAAGAAGACGGAGTCAAGAGTGAATCTGGATACCGGGAAGTATGAAGAAATTGAAAGAGGCCGTACGAATGAAGAAGCTCTTGCCCACTTTGCTCTGCTGCTCTCAAATGAAAGAAAGAACCGGCAAACTAAGTAGTGGTGCTCACTAGCTACGTAATTGGAATACAGGATCTGTGTATTTGGAATAAAAGTGGGTTTTGATTTGTTTTCATAAGTCGCAATCAACCATCCATTTGTATATAATAATTGACTTGAAATATTATTGCTAGCAAAATAAATGCTAGGGTATGAGGATATTGGCACTATGTTTGGATTTTGGACCATATAATGCAATTGTATGTGCATAACAATTCAGAGATAATGTCTTTACAATTCTTGTTATGTTTGTGTTATTAAGGTCCTAAAACATGTCTCTAAAAAGCGTGGTGTGATGACAAAGAACTTGTGATATGCACAACAAGTCTCAAATTTGAGTCAGGACGTGCACTCCTTGTAAGAGTCTGGGACAACCGAGATTTTATTCGTTCACCAAGACTTACAAAGTGCGCTCTCTAGAGATAAAATTTCCTTGCATAAAAAAAAATCCTAAAACAATTTTTTTTTTTGGGAAAATCTGTCTCAACAATAAATATCTTAGTTATAGTTATCACCCCAATAGAGTACCTATAATTTCTACAACTTCAGCTCATGTTAAAAAAATAAATCAACTTGAGGTAGGTTAAATATCCATTCATTTTATATAAAGATTTTGACAACAATGGTAAAACATTTAGCAACAAATTCATTAACTAATATTATTATGCAGAAACATTATTCAATAATATGCAATCTATCAATTAAACAAGTCATATAAAATGTGTAAAAAAACCATTAAGTTTTTCAGCATGACCCAACTTTACAACCAACAAAAATAGAAGAAAGACAAGCAACTTTACAGCCAATAAAAATAGAAGAAAGACAGGTCATTGATGACATTCGGTCAAAAAGTCATTTAAACTCACTATTTTTTTGGACCAATGGATGCAATTGTAGGTATAGAACAATTCAGAGATAATGTCTTTACAATTCTTGCTATGTTTGTGTTCTTAAGGTCCTAAAACATGTCCTCAATAAGCATAATATGATGACAAAAAATTTATGATTTGTACAACATATCTTGAGTTTAGGTCAGGATATTTATTCCTTTTAAGAGTCTGGAACAACCGAGATTTTACTCGCTCACCTAAGCTCACAAAAAAGAAAAGTTTCCTCGTATAAAAAAAATCATAAAACAATTTTTTTTGAGAAAATCTACCTCAACAATAGATATCCTAGTTATAGCTATCACCCCGATAGAGTACCTATAAGAGCATCTCCAACACGGTAGGCATCAGGCGAGCCAAAGCAATATTTCTATACTTTTTTCCTTTTTTTTTCTTTACATGGTCTCCAACGTGGCATGCATCAGTAGAGCCAAAATGGTTGTCCCGACCCCCAAATGCTAAATATAGCTGAGCAAATGGCAAAAGCCATATACACATATATTACTGTTGCAATCTCCACCACTGCCTATCAAACATCACAAATAAATTTACTCATGTTAATTGTATAATTAATTGCATATATTACCGTTGCAATCTCCACCACTGCTAAAAAATTAATAATTATATTGTTGGAGGGTTTTTTAAAAGTAATTATTTAATTATATAACTTACTCCTGTTAATTGTATAATTAATTGCATAATTAAACTATATACAAAATAATTGCACTATATTTAAAATAATATAAAAGAAATAACTCTTCAAAATGGCTTTTACCATTAGGGTACACATCAACAAAAAAACCCATATATACGCTATTCAAAATACCATTTTAGAGATTTGGATCTCCAAAATAGCTTTTGCCATTAGAGTTGCTCTAATTTCTACAACTTCAGCTCATGTTAAAAAAAAAAATAACATCAACTTGAGGTAGGTTAAATATCCATTCATTTTATATAAAGATTTTGACAACAATGGTAAAACATCTAGCAACAAATTCATTAACTAATATTATTATGCAGAAACATTATTCAATAATATGCAATCTATAAATCAAACAAGTCATATAAAATGTGTAAAAAACCCATTACGTTTTTCAGCATACAAGTACAGATTTCAACAAATGCGTTGATTTCAAAAACAAAAACTTAAAAAGTTATTTTAATATATTTTTAATAAAAAAAAATATTTTTCACTGCATAAATAAACACTTAAAAGCCAAGCATTGCACATGACTCCTAGCATTACCCATGTCACTTGCAATTGTCGAAGCCATGGTAGTGTTTTCTTTTCTTTCTTTTTTTTTAAAAAAAATCTTTCATCAATTCAGATTTTGCAGGCCATCATGTGGATCAAATTGAATCCAACCATCCCTAGCCCTATTCATGAAATTATAGTATCTCTAGCCACCACCACCACCAGAAGAACTCAGAAATCTCAAGCTGCTAAAGACAGAAATCAATACATTTTTTAAGTCAAAGTAAAGGCCATCTTAAACTAGAATGATTTAATAAACATGTAAAGCAGAAATCTAGTTTTGGCCAGTACATAGAACAAGATTTGAGTTCAAACATATTTCACTCTTTACTTTCATATCATAGTATTTTGTAATCTTCCCTCGGGGGTTAAAAAAGGGCTCTCTTCAAAGATCTGGCAGCTTATATATCCTGAACAAAAACACGCCTGAACGGGAGAATAAATTCATCAGAAGATGAACAGAGATTTGGAGCAGACAAGTTCCTAGAGATACAACAACGAGAAAGTGCACAAAATGAGCCAAGATCTCTTTCCTTAACCCCAATTGTGGTTCAATCTTCATATCAACCTATCATTTCTCAAATATCAACTTAAGACTTGGACAGGAAAAAATAAAAAAAATAACAATAGGCACAGCATCAGTAAAGGGTACTAAGATGAATTTCGCAAACAGAAACCTTTACGCTGTTGATTACGCAGCCTAACATGTGAGAAACCAAAAGTGAACCATCCAAGCAACAGGTTGCCTGTATTACAAAGCAAGAAATGGCAGGTTAAGCTCGACGTAACTTATCATGGAGAAAATACAAAGGTATCTACCATACCAGGTTGCTGTCTGGACACTATTGAAACATTCTAGCATAGGCCTTTTTCTCCTGATCATGCCTATCAGCAACCTGTAGTATTTTCAACAGAAGAGAGCCTGTAGAAGCAGGACGGAACTATATAATATTAAGAAGAAGAGGTGATACAACAAACAATTAGGGGACCTTCTTCCTAGCACTGGCAAACTCTTTCTTTATTCCACCTGGAAATTTTTTAAGAAAAAAAAAGCAGCTTGTAAGGTGAGAATACTAACATCTAGCAAATTCTTAAGAGTTCATAGTAACCATGAATTCACTCAACTGATTTTGTCAGTGGTAGTGTAACAATGGAACTTGGAGATTAATCTTTTGCATAAAATATACAAGTAGTACAAAGAAAAACTCATTGGCAAAAGACAGACCTTGTGCTCACACGCAACCAACTTTGGTTATAATAATGTCATAAACATGGTCCCCTCAATGACAATAAGAGAAAGAAAAAGATAATATGATATCATAATTAAGAATGGCAACATAAATAATAGCCCCATCATTTCCACCACAATTTCAAGTCCTTAACCCAAAGCTTCTATAAACACATCTCAAAATTCTTCTTGCTAAACAATAACTAAAATGCCAAACAAAAGGAACCACTGACCATCATTTGGCTCCAAGTCTAGAGCCTTCTTGAAGCTTTCAACTGCAGCATCTATGTCATTGAGTGCCATATGTGACTGAGATCAACATGAAATCATTAAACAAATATAACATCATGTGTAGAAGCTACAATAAACAGTCTTACGAAAGCATGTGATACACACACACACACATATATATATCTTCCCATTTATTAGATCATTAGAAAATATAAAATACCATAACATAAACATATAAAATTATATTTTGCACCCTTTAAATAAAATAAGATGATTTAAAGTAGAGACAATGTTGTCAAAGGTGAAAGGGGCTAAAAGGCACCAAGCCTGTAAAATGCAAGAGGCGCTAGGCTCTAGGTGACCAATGGCTAAAGGCAATGTGGACTCGCCTCACCTATAGCACTTAAGAAAATGTTTGAGCGCCTTTTGACAACATGGCAAAAAATGTGAAAATTCCTAGGGATAGAAAAAAGCATGGAACACCTCTGAATAATTCCTTTCATAAAGAGAAGATACAAACCTGGCCTTGGCGGAAAAAAGCCTTTGCATTGTCTTCTCCATCACGCACGGCAAAGTTTGTGTCCAATAATGCTCCTTCAATATCTCCAAGCTTCAGTTTACAGGCCTAAGGCAAAAATGTTGGGCATCAATCTTAGATAACAGGGAAGGCTAAAATGGAGAACATTACAGACCAATGAAAATGAAGGGAAGCTACATGTATTATAATCAAGAATGATCTAATAGCATTCTTGATAAATTAGAATTCAAACATACTACAAAGATCTTTTTTAATTACAAAACTATAAATATCTCTGTGAACTATGACCAGGATAATATTTTCAGAGAGAGTTAAACAATGACCATACAGAACTATTTGTAAATATCTGAGACTTTGTCTTCCGCAGTGATGAGCTCTTCTCTGTACAACATAAAAAAAAAATATACAAGCAATCATCAATCAGATGGAATAAGGAAACTAGAGTCAGCAGACTGATAGTGCTAGTTCTCAGCATATCAGGAAAGAACATAGGACACACCTTCGTCCATGTCATCCTTCTCCCAACAAAGATCCAAGTAGCGCCAAGCCTTGCGATATTTTCGAAGAGCCATCTTAAAGTCTTGCTTCTGCAGTAGGAACAGGAGTGAGCAAGAAGTTAAAACTAGAAGCATAATCATACAGGCAAATTGAAAGGCAAATATCAAACTGGCTTAAGGAATTCAGAAAGTCAAATATGGGATCACTCGCATAACAGGGGTAAGAAAATGCACTCTCCATATAATCTACAAAGTATATTTTCTACCAGATGAATCTTATAAATATATATATATATATATATATATATATATATATATATATATATATATTCTCCCAGATGAATCTTGAAATAATAAAAAAAAACCATTTGTGCACATGAGCTACCTTGTACTCTTCGTTTCCAAAAGCTTTGATCGAATCAACTGCCTTCATCCACCAAGAAATCTCATCTGGTTTTGTGTCTAAATCAGCCGGCCAATCAGGATAAGTATCACCATCTTTAAAGAAGTTGGATGCCCCATCATCCTCCTTTTCAGGAATTTCCCCACAGTCAACAATCACTACATCTTGAGAGGGATAATCACCCGCCTCGGTCACAATATGCTCAATAGAACGAACCAGGCCCATTCCTTTGACTACCTTCCCAAAAACAACATGCTTTCCATCTAGATGAGAAGTTCGAGTGGTGGTAATAAAAAACTGAGATCCGTTGGTGCCAGGGCCCATATTAGCCATCGCCAACATTCCTTTTCTTTCATGTTTCAACTCAAAGTTTTCATCCTCAAATTTCAATCCATGGATAGATTCTCCTCCAGTTCCATCCCCAGCTGATATATCACCACCTTGTATCATCAAACCTTTGACAACACGATGAAAGCGACCCCCCTGCAATTAGGTATTCAGCCTCCATCAAAAAAAAAATGCAAAATCACAAAAACAATCTGACTAAAGCAAAGCTTCATAATTTCGCACATCTGTTACAAGCCAGCAGCCAGAGTTAGGAAGTTATCTCTGAAGTTACAAATTTAAACTTTTCTCAACTGATAAATAGGTTACTACTCAAAAATAGATCTTCCAAAATAAAACAAAAACTAGGTGACAATGACTTAACACCAAAACGCATCAACAGATATCCTAACACATCCCAATTTACAAGTTTTACAAAATCCACAACGCCCCAAGAAGCTATACTTTACCAATGAACAAAATTAAAAAGACAACAATGAATCATTTTTTTAATTATGATAAAAAAAAATCCCTTTAAACTAAAACCCAGGGCACTCATAAACTCCATGGACAATGCACAAAGCATAATCAAAGCTAGAATATTACAGCAAAAAACATGATAACAAGACAGTATAATCAAGAAAAGTCCATTTCTTTCAATGACAAGCAAAGACAGTTAATCAAGAAAATGTTACTCTAATAAAATAAAAAGAGTACAGATTTGAAGACCAAATAATTACAAACGTCAAAACAACACAAACTAATAAAAAACTAATCCCAATTATTTAAACATAAATAATAAGAATTAAAGAACACGTAAAAAACTAACAAAAAAAAGGAGAAGAGCATGCAAAGACAGAAAGGTCTAAAGAAGAAAAGAAAATCCAGCAGAGAGTATGATTCTGACTTTGTAATGAAGAGGGACACCAGTGTTGGGTCCAATGCCTTTTTCTCCAGTACACAAAGCCCTAAAATTCTCAGCAGTTTTAGGGACAACTTCTTTGTTAAGCTCCACTACTATTCTCCCTTCCAGTTCTCCTCCTATACTTATATCTAAAAAACATCTTGGCTTTGCCATCTCTTGCTTTCTTTCTCAAATCTAGAACCCTAAAACCCGGTTTTATACTTTTTTTAAAAAAAAAACTACAGACAAGAGTACACTGTGAAGTGAAGTGGACTCTTTTCATTAGGTGGCTTGCTGACTGGCCTATGTATGCGGTAGTCGTAGGGGTGAGCAAACCGAACCGAATAACCGATTTAACCGAGAAAACCGAAAAAAAATAACCGAAAAAACCGAACCGAAAAAAAAAACCGATTAAACCGATTATTTTTTTAAAAAAAAAATCCGGTTCGGTTCGGTCTCGGTTTTTTACGGAAAAAACCGATTGACCCGAACCGAACCGAACCGGTTCGGTTTAAACCATTAATATAAATAGAAACTTTTTCCCATTCTCGCTTGAAACCCTAGCGGCCTCGCCTCTCCCTCCCTCCTTTTCCTCTCGCTCTCACCTTTTCCTCTGGCCTCTCGCCTCTCACTCCCTCTGGCCTCTCGCTCCTCGTCTCTCTCTCCCTCGCCTTCTCGCTCGGCCTCTCGTCTCTCCCTCCCTCGGCCTCTCACGGGAGTCTTCTTCCATTCCAGGTAGTTCATTTATTAATTAAAGATATTTTTTTGGTATAAAATTATGTTTTTTAGTGAAAAAGCTGAGAAATTTGTGTGCTTTTTTTTTATAACAAGAGTATTTTTTTTTTCTTTCTCAACATAGATGTTGTGGTTGGTAGGAGAGAGAATGATGGTGTGGTGGTTTCATCGGAGATAAGGAGTCATCTTGCAGAAGAAGGGAACCCCACATCTGGTGTTTGATTTTTTTGGATAGCATGTGAGTAAAAGCTCTTAAAATTTCTTCTGGTGTTTGATTGTTTTTTGGAATTTTTCATAATTTACTCTTTTTTGTGTGTATTGCAGGAGACTGTCCCTCATTATCCTTGCTGCTGTAATGCTTGATTTAGCGTTTCTTGGATTCTGTAAGTGTTATTTTCTTGGATTAGAGAATGAGAATGAAAAGTGAGCACTTTATTGCCCTGCACTTGAGGTAATATCCTTCCGAATGCTTGATTTATGATAGTTTTCTTCTAGAAATTTTATTGTTGTTTGAATCATTGTCTGGCAAGTTTTTCTTATTATTGAATTGTGCTTAGCAAGGAAAAAGCAGATTGGAAAGGAGGCTATAGTGAAAATAATTGATGATGCTTACAGGTGCTTTTTTCAATTTTCATGTTATGCTCTTGAAATCTTGACAGTTGTTCTGTAGTGTGTCTTCTAAAACTTTATTTACCCGTCTATTTACTGGAAAATAGTGTTGTTTCCCCCTTTAGGCAAGTAACCCTGACAAAGAACGAAGGCAGGGAAAATGCCCTCTCACACCAGAGGAAGTTGGTCTTATGCCGAGAGCTCTGGGTTTCGGAAGTGATGTTCACTTGTACGTGGCTTCAGGTGTGAAGTATATGGAGGTGAATCAGGTTATTTTTCTTCTACACTTGTATTTTTATTTTATTATCTATTAATCAACTTATTTTCAATCTAACATTTCTATTTTTTTTTTTTTGTAGAATTTGGTGGAAAGTTAAATCTACTAACGGATGATAATTAGTTCAAAACCGGGTGTATTTCTCGAAATTTTTTATGATGCTTGCTTATTTTGAAGCCCTTTGAAGGCATTTTCTGTAATTTAAATTTAAATTTGTTCACTTGTGTAGTTTTAATTATTTCTCATCATGCTAAATTACACAAAACAAAAGTATTAGAAAGGGTAAAAAAAAAACTTCATAAACACTATTAACAATTTAATATATTAATATTTGTATTTGTTGCAAAAAAAATTTAAAAATACTTTGGGTTCTGGTATGAACAGTTTTTCAAGCCCATCAGAAAATTTATTAGAAAACTCATCAAAAAGCCCATAAGAAGGCCCATCAGATGGCCCAAAAACCAAATTCGGTTTTATGAATATTTTGACCAAAAAAACCGGACCGAACCGAACCGAAAGTGGTCGGTTTTGAATAGATTCGGTTCGGTTTCGGTTTGATTTTAAAAAAAAAAATCAGTTTGGTTACTTTTTTGATAAAAAACCGGACCGAACCGAAAATGCTCACCCCTAGGTCGTCGTATCAACTATGGCCACAGGATATGGCTGTGGGACCTGGATGACTTTGATTTCTAGGTGAGTCAGGAGTAGGGTGAGCATTAGAACTGGATTGCATGAAATATTTACATTATCTCACACCACCATAAATTATATGGTCTGAGTCGGATGGAAATAATGGATTCATACAAAAACTAAGAATTATGTATTACTCGACACCTTTCTTGAAAACATATATGGTGTAAGGAGTAAACGAGAGTAATTAGTTATTTTTTTACATTTATTTTGATAAAAAGAAATTACATAAGTAGAGATAACTTTTTGAAGAAGATATTTTTATTATTTTTTATGGTTAATGAATTCTCTTTTTTTTATGCTGGTTTCTTTCTTCAAGATTAATTCTAAAATATAATTAATAAGATATCACTAACTCTTATTATTTGATCTTTATTTTTAAAAAAATGTTATACTACTTTAAGGTAAATATAATTTAGTTCTTGATAAAGTTTAAATATATCAAGTGGTAAACTTGATTAAAATTTGGTAGATAATTTAAATGGATTGATAGGCAAGATAAGAATTAAGTTTAAAAGTCTAAAAAGCATCTAAGATGGGGTGAAATTAAGATTTGTACTTTAACAAATAATCATTTAACTCTTTAAAAATATTTTTGTTATGTCAAATTAAACTCAATAAAGACTTGATAACAATTTCAAAATTATAAAAAAAAAATATTTTTTCTTTACTTCAAATTAATATTATTTTTTTTAGTGTTATCGAATTATTTTAATATGTTAATGTCAAAAATAAATTTTAAAACTAAAAAAAATAATAGTTTAATGTATTTTCAAATAAAAAACATTTCAAAATACACAATCGTTATCGCAATATCAAATGAGCTTTACATGAGATTAAGCTTAGGCAACTTAAAATCAAGTTGCATTCAAAAAGTTAATATTGCTCCAATTGATATAGTAGAATCCAACTTTGATATACACATTAAAACTTCTAACATGTTGTTATCATTGAAATAATTAAACCATTGGTGCTCGATAACTTTGAGCTAAAAGAGATGATTTAAACATTTATAAAAATTTAAAATTAAAACTTTTGCTTCCTATAATATTATATATTTATTCTTAAAAAAAGCCATTTATTTAAAATAAAAAAAATATTTCCCTCATTTTGCATCTAAAAAAGTGAGACTAAAAAAACAATTATCAGAATATTATTTTCTTTGTTAGGTTATTGAACTATTTTTTTAATATTTTTTCACATATTATTATAAATATACTTTTTTTGTTTTGTTTCGTATGATACTATATATGTCCATTATGAGATTTTCCCCTTATTTTAGTTTTTCCTACTTTTAATAGTTAAATGTGGTAATAAACTGAAAAAAAGAAAGAAATACAATTCAAATAAATTCTGAAAATAGATATATGGTTTCATAGACCAATTGTTTACCCCTATTTTAGCATATTTCAGAACAAAACAAAATAATTTAAAAATATATATATCTTTTTAGTAAATTTAATTAATTTACTAAAAATAATTTTGGGTCCTAATTGAGGGTTTAATTGAAGAAGAAATTCCAGAAAATAGCTTAATTTGGTTTAGTTTGGCTAAAATTAAAAGTTCAAGAATGAGTTTGAAACAAATAACCAAGTTAAAAAAACCAATTAGAAGCTTGACCGAAGAAAAACAAATTACAATTGGAGATCAATTTAGCTTAAAATTTAAGAATTAAGAAACCAAGGGCTAAAATAAATTTACTAAAAAAGCCATGAGCCTCTTTTAAGTATGGTAGGGGAAGAATTAAAATAAAAGGCTAAATTGACCGAAAATAAATTCTCTATAAGAGATTATTATAAATATAACTAAAAGAGATCAAATATTCACTGTAGATTGTGAGTGAAAACACTGTGGATTGTAATAGTGTATTTTTGGGTCGGTTCGGTTCTCGGTTTGTTCGGTTCGGTTGGTTTGCCGGTTTTTCAAAAAACAATTATCATTATTTGCACAGTAAAATAGTGTTTTTAGCCCTCGAAAAAGACAAAAAAAACCGGTTATAAGTGGAGGGGCTCCGCGGTAATTGCACAATTTCGGACCGGACCGGACCGTCCGGTCCGCCTACCTTTTATTATTTTATATTTTTTTGAAAATGGCTAATTACTCATATAGCCCCTAATAAGACAAAATTGTTGACTTAGGCACAAGGGTGTACCGGTAATTGACCATCATTTTTTATTATTTTTTTCTTTATACTATCGGCGCGTGTGTCACACGCGACCGACAGTATTCCGCCTCACGCCAAGTTTAGGCGGCGCGTGAGGGCTGGTCCTGTGTCCGGAGATGGGATACCGGCATCTCTGTCGATGCGCCGCCACGTAGTCTTCCTCCCGGTGTGACACGTTTTATCCTACGACGTCGGTGGACGCGGCGGTGGCCGGTTAAGGCCGCTGCAACAGTCTCTCTCTCTCCTGCACGTCAAAGTGAAAGCGAGTCCCCCGGGTTTGGTAATGTTTCACTTCGGTACCTGTACTTTTAATTGTGTTTATGTTCCTGTTATATAAGTTTTGATTTAGTTCAATTGGGTCCTTCGATTGACATTAATTCAGTGTCAATGTTTCATTTCAGTCCTCCTTCTTTTAATTTCTGGATTGAGTTTAAAAAGATTAATTAAATTTGGTACAACAGTTTCAATTTTTTTTAATTTTGTCTTTTGATTGAAATTGATAATATATTTAATTTTCATTTCAGCCCTTATATTTAATTTTTTATTTTAATCCCTTTATATTTCATTTTTATTTCAGCCCTTATACTTTTAATTTGTTATTTCAATCCTTTTATTTCTTTATATTTCTAGAATAATCCTTACTTTTGTCCATGTATATATAAGTTTGCTCTTAGCTTTGATTTTTAATTTTTGTGATTTTCTTATTTGTTGAGTTGATATTTTTTTTCAAAAAAATTAGCTCTTAAATTTTATTTTTATATATGATTTGAAAATTGATATTTCTATTTTTGTTTCTCCCTTTGTTCTTTCTTTTAGTTTTTTTATTTGTTTCTTTATTTTTATTTTCAAGTCAAATGATTTTTTTTACCAAATAATTTTTATTTTATTATTTTGTTTGATCTTTTGTTAAAGTTTTTAAGATTTTTTTAGTCTTTCATTTATTTTATTTTTTTCATTATTAACACAATAATAATAATAATAATAATAATAATAATAATAATAATAATAATAATAATAATAATAATAATAATAATAATAATAATAATAATAATAATAATAATAATAATAATAATAATAATAATAATAATTTAATTGTTTTTCTTTCTTACTTTTTTGTTAATGTTTTTTAGGTTTTATTTCTCTTGGGATAATTTGATAATTTTTATTGCTGTGACAGTAATAATAATGATAGTTTTTATTTTTATTTTATTTTTTTATTTGATCTTTTGTTAAAGTTTTTAGGATTTTTTTAGTCTTTCATTTTTGTTTCTTTCATTATTAACACAAATATAATAATAATAATAATAATAATAATAATAATAATAATAATAATAATAATAATAATAATAATAATAATTTAATTTTTTTTCTTGCTTACTCTTTTGTTAATATTTTTTAGGGTTTTTTTTCTCGGGATAATTTGATAATTTTTATTGTTTTGAAACTAATAACAATGATAATTTTTATTTTTATTTTATTTTTTTGTTTGATCTTTTATTAAAGTTTTTAGGATTTTTTTAGTCTTTCATTTATTCATTTTTTCTTTAATAATAATAATAAAAATAAAAATAAAAATAATATTTTACTTGTTTTTCTTGCTTACTGTTTTGTTAATGTTTTTTTTTTCTCAGAATAATTTGATAATTTTTATTGTTTTGATAGTAATAGCAATAATAATTTTAGATGTTACGACTCCGATGTTGCTATTGTTATAATAGGGTATGTTGATCTATTTTATTATATTAAAGTTTGCATATATAAATATTATATTTTAATTTTGATTCAGCAAATCTTATAAAAATTGTTTGCTCAGCCCGCAACGTAGAGCGAATAATTTTTTAAATTTTAATGTTAAATGATTTTTTTCAACTAATAATTTATATTTTTTTTTATCATCTATTATATTTTTTATTTTCTCTTTTATTAATTTTTTTATGATTTTTTTAGTCTTTGATTTAATTTTGCTTCTTTCATTATTAGCGCAATAATAATATTAATAATAATAATAATTTTAATTTTTGTTCTTATTTGTTTTTTCTGTTAAAAGTTTTGTATTTTTTCCTCGAGGTAATTTATTAATTTTATTATTTTGATAGTGATAGTGATGATAATTTTAAATGTTAAAACTTTGATGTTACTGTTGTTATAATAAAATTGTTCATCTGTTTCATTATATCAAACTTTACATGTATAAATATTCTATATTAATCCTAACAGTTATAAAAATTATTTACTCGACTTACGACATAGTGCAAACTGACAACATCACAAAGGTTGATGTAAATGTTGGAAAAAAACTATGTTTTCCCTTATTTTTTTGTTGAAAAACTTTCGAGGCAATTACCTATTTCTGTCTCTTTGATGTTAAAGCTTCGATATTATTATTGCGGTAGGGTGTATTGATGTGTTGTATTATATCAAACTTTGCATGTGTAGATATTATATGATATTTTTAAATTAGTAAAATCTATAAATTACTTCAAATCCAACCATTATAAAAATTATATATTGCCCGCAACGTAGTGCGGGCAATCTAACTAGTTTATATTAAAAAGAATCATAAGTTTAATAGGATATTTCTAATGAATAATATAAAATTACAATGAAATTGATTAATATTTGGAAGAGTTTGCAAGTTTAATCAATAACTTTATGGAAATCACTCAACCATAAAAAGATAGTAAGAATATTGATTCTTTATTAAAAAATTAATTTAAATTAAAAAATTCTCTATGAAAGAGTAGTTATTCTAGAAAAAAATCATAAGTCGTATAGGAAATCCCTAACAAATATGGATAAACTTTATAAATAATTATAATCCAACGATTCCAAGTTTAAATAAAGGTTATATTATCTTTAAAAAATCTAATGATAACTAAAAGGTAAATAAAATAATAGCTTAACTAATTTAAATAAGACTAAAGATGTTTACGTAACATGTTGGCAAACTCAAAGCCCAACTTCAAACATATAATTTCTTTTTCTTAGTAAATTAGAAGGTGTGCCATATATATCAATAGTAAGATATGAATTTATAATTTTCAATTCAACTAGAATCGTATTAAAAAAAAAAAACTTATATGGTTTTGGTTATGAAACAATAATGAAAGGTTAAAATTGACAGATTTAATTAATAATTAAATTAGAAGGTGTGACATATATATCAATAGAAAAATATGAATTTATATTTTTCAATTCAACTAGAATCGTATTAAAAAAACTTATATGGTTTTAATTATGAAACAATATTGAAAGGTTAAAATTGATAGATTTAATTCTTCTTATTCCAATCATTTTTTTGTAATTTTTGAATGTCCACCTTGAATATGAATCAAAATAATCAAGGCTTATTCTTCATTATTTAGTATCTTCTTAAAGTTTCTTTTAACTTATATATCTTGAAGAAGTCTATTAAAGTCCTTTTTAAACATTTTAGCCTCAAGTCTTGTCATTGTACTAATTAGAACCTCCAAAGAATCATTTGGTGGTACAAAGAATCCCTTGATGTTACTTAGATCATATCATTCCCTCTTTTCTCAAATCATCACTTACATTAAATAAAGAGATATATAAAAAAATTGAATATAGCACTAACACCATATTCACCTAGTAGATCTATTTTATAGATATTGTCATTAATCCTCATTATGATATATAAATGATCATCTTCTCAAGGTAACAATTTTTATCTTTATTTAGGAAACTTTTTCTTCCTTATATGTACCCAAAACCAATATACTGGCTCAAACCAATAACCTAATTTTGTAGTTCGTTATTTCATGTAGATTTATTCATCTAATTATCCATTCAAGAAAGTAGCTTTAACATGCATTTGGTGTAACTCAAGATCATTAAGCACAACTATATCAATTAATATACAAGTAGATATTATTCTAGTAATTGGTAGGTAGATATTAAAGTGATTGAAGCCTTGTTCTTGTTAGTAATCTTTGACTATTAGTTTGGCTTTGTATTTAGCAATAAATCCATCAACTTTCATCCTCCTCTTAAATATTCATTTGCACCTTAATGGTTTATCCTAGAAAGAATATTTATCAATTTCCATGTATGATTTTGCATAGTGAATCTTATCTTATTGTTGATGGCCTTTTCTAGAATGATGTTTTTAGAGTTGACTGTTTCTTTTAAGGTTTAAGAGTCATGTTTTAATAAATAAATTCGAAATTAGGACATGATTTCTTAGAAATTTTAGCTCTTTAATTTCTTAGAGGTTCCTTTTTCTTTTTAACTTCTTGAGGATCACTGCTAATGAACTCACTAGTTCTTATAACAGTCTTTTTTTTTTTTTTTCATTTTTGCATGATTATTTTTTAAAAAAATGATGCATTCTTGTATTATATTTGTGCAAATTAGATATCCTTAATATTTATATTAACTCATTATAATACACAAGAAAATGCTAAACAACATTATTGTTAGCATATCCTATGAATAAATAATTAATAATATTAAATCCTATTTTGACTTTTATGGGTGGAGGAACCACAACTTTAGTTGAACACCTCCACTTCTTCAAACCTTTTATAACACATTTGATGTCATGTCCAATTTATTCTTAGATTTTTCTATTCAAAATATAATTTGTTAATAAAATAACATCTCATATAAGTTTTGAGGTAGTCTTTAACTTATCGATATAGCATTCATCATTTATTTCAACATTTGATTCTTGTTTTTAACAATACTATTTTGCAACAATAAATAAACAGTTAATGACTTAATGGTTTGATGAATTATATAATGCTCAGAATAAAACTCATCAAAATATGAATTGTATTTCCCATCCCTATCAATCCGAGTTACTATTATAGTTTTGATCGATGTGAAATTTTGAATCAATCCAAGTTACTATTTTGTAATTAATATGACCTAATCTACTATGTTATAGATTAGAAGAATCAACCAACAAGACAAAGATCTCTGTTAATCTTTTTATTTTTAGGTGCAATGATTATAAAATTGAGTTTAACTTGCCTTTAAGCATCCAACTCTTGAAAAAGACAAACTTGTCAAAGTCAACCACCAATACAAACTCATTCTTTCTCAATAATGAGCCGATAACAAAACTATTTTAAATATCAAAAGCATTAACCATACTGTTCTGATTTAACTCATTTCAAAAAACCATCGTTCGCACCGATCTTTTCATGCCTGGGATCTTGTGTACAAAATTGTTTCTAGTCCTAACCCCTTATGACTCAAACTCGGCCTAGGTTCGAGTCTGAAAATCCTAGAAAAATGACCCAACCCAAACCCTCAGCGCCTGGACCAAAATCTCAATCCGAGCCCCAAGCATGATCCACATTCTTTTCAATTTTAGCTAGTCCTTCGATAGCTTTAGCATCATCTCGTCTCCAAAACATCAATGCTTGAGTAGAGGAATGCAGAAGTTTAAGCATGTAATCAACAGCGACACCAATTGAATTGTTGTATGGCTTGTGATTGAGTCCACCATGGCCATAAGCCTAGATCTGTTTTCCTTACGTAAAAGCATCAGCTTCTAGTCCAGTTAATAACAGTAAATTCGTGGCTGCTTTTACATCCAGCAAGTCCTTCAAGGTTTTAAGCAAAAACATGTGTAATGAATATGGTCATAATGCAAATATTCCAAAAAAAAATCCCATAAATTGCTGATCTGCAATTGAAAAAAGTCTCAACTAAACGAATGAAATGAATGTTACTGTTTTAAAGTACCTTCTCAACTAAACGAATAAATAAGATATTAGTACCTTTGTTACAAATCTGGAGCAGCAACAAATGCAGCAGAGTTTTTGAGTGTCTTCCGTGCACGCCAACAAACAGCATTCGCTGTTTCTGATGTTCCTAACTGTTTAGCGCAAAATGTTAACAGCAAGTAGTATTGAACAATATCAAAAAATTCATCCAAATCAACAATGAGGTAGCCCCATAATATAATGTGGCTTTTGAAGATAAAGCAGCATGAGGGAATGAGTAACTGTTGGGAGCAACGACAGAAAAGTGGTGCAGTAACATGTGCATTAAGTCGGGCCACAAAAGGCTGAGAATATGATTTTCCAGTGACAAATGATTTCCCTAATCAATACAGCAGCTAGGATATGCTCATAGAGAATTGCCACTTATGCATTTCATTCAGGAAGCGGGTGGTTTGGAGAACAAAAGAAAGACAAACGAGTACTTTAAAGAAAGTAAAGGTACAACAGCATTACCTTAATCTCCATCTTGTGGTAATCTTGCCACAAGGTCACATTTTGGCCATAAGTTGCGAGTGCAGATTCATATAATTTTCGGGCATTTGCAAGGCAATCTCTATCACCAGCAGATGCAAGGTCCACTTCCAACTCGATGCAACGTCTGTAAAAAGCAAGACCAGGATGGGGTAGTGCCAGAAATCTGCAAATTAAAATCAAAGATGCAGGTTTAATTAGCTACTAGAAATTAATTAGCAAAACAGATAGAAAACTAGAGGCGGATTATAGAGTTTCAATTTTTAACCAGAACAATCTAAAGCTTACAAATCATGTTAAGAAATGGAAAGGCTTTTTATATATAGGATGTCACGTACTATTTTCACAGCTCATTGTGCAGGCACTTTACAGACAAGTTTATTTAACTGTTAATTTAGCAACTTACCGCTTATAAGCCTCTCTTGCTTTATGAATTCCATCCTTCTGAAGCATGAAATTTACAATAGCAGAAGAGAGGGAAAATCCATCATCACTACCACCATCTTTGGCTACTGAGATAAGAGTCGTCTCAACCAGCTTGTCCAAATATTTTTTATCTTTTGCAAAACATTTGAGTGCCTGTTTAAGCAGACATTTTACACGGACAACAACATATTTCTCAACAGACAGCTCTAAATAAAAACAAATAGAAAGGTAGATCAACTGGGGCTGGAAGCATAATAGTCACATTTTTCAATAATACCACAAACTTTAGATAGCATACCATTAACCATAAGTCCTCAGCTTTTGATAATGACACTTTAGTCAATGCACTTCTAAGGAGTCCTAACACATATTGCAGATCATCCTTGCTTGGTGCAGAAGTATCATCAGTAAAAGATTTCATTTCCATAGAGGCCCTTAAGATCCACAACTTTTCTGAATCTGATAGTTTTCCGCTGCAAAGCCTGTCTGCAAGTTTTCTGGCTTCATCAAACCTACCAAGTTGCAGGTAAAATGAAACATACTGACAAGCAAGATCCTCAGTCATGCATCCCACCACGTCAGCTTTCTCGTATACCACCAAAAGGTGTGGAATATAATCTTCAGTGGGGCTGGATACCTTAGAAGGCTCATTCTCTCCTTCAGGAGCAATAGCATCCATCAAAAACTTTATATATAAATTAAACATCACCGGAGAAGGCACAAATTGTAGAGCCTCCTCATATACCTACATACAGAAAACCAAAAATGATCATGAGAATACTAGGCACATTATCTGGAAAGTATTCAGATTATATACCTACTTTTTAATTTTCAAAACCAATGACTCGAACACTTGTCAGGTATCAAAATTTCAATTGTTCAAAAAAACATACCTGAATTGCCTTTTGCAATTGAGGAAGCGTTAGAGTTACCCTCATCTCTGACACACTCTTAGAACCAGTCATTTCAAGTCTTGCAAGCCAGTCCCAATATTCTGGTTCTCTCAAAAAGTCTCTTTTCATATCACACAGCATCTCCTTGCGCATTTCTTCAGAGTGGGCCAAGCCTGTTGCTTCCAGTATCTCTAGTAACCTCTTTCTCAGGCCAAAACTAGAAGGCAGAGCTTCAACAGCTCCTGTATAGATTGTCTCAAGAATGCTCATACCTTTCTCTTGAAACAAATTCAGTTTCTTCCCTGACACCTCAGTGCCAGCATTTGATCCATCATCATTTCCTCTCTCTTCATCCAGCAACATATCGTAATCATGAACCACATTTTCCTTCTCCTCTCCAAGAGCTGCCTTTCGCTCCTTTAGCTTATTAAGATATGTCAGTTCCATCCGAAGATACTCTACCCAAAGATCCTCTGAATGTGGGCATACCCTCAAACCATTCTGCATAAGAGCACGAGCGGCTGAAACGTTCAAGTCATGATCAAATTCCCAAGCTGCAGCATAAATCCAAACTCCAGGCACCTTTGGATGAAACCTAATTAATTGAGCCAAAACCTACAAATGAACAATAAAAAAAGACATGGTTTCACTAAAAAATGGAGAGAGAAAAAACCAATTCCCAATAATGACAATAATTACCAATTAAATGAACAAAAAGCAACAACACTCCAAAATTAAAAGCAACTAAGCACCTAAACAAGAAAAAAACCAAAAAGGCATTGTTAATTATACAAAAGAAGATCAATTAAGTGAGACAACGCCTAAAATGATGAGAGAGAAAATCCCTCCTTTATGAATCACAACAAGTGACCGTACCAACCAACCCCTAAAATCACAGGCTGTTAAAATATCAAGATAAGAGAACATGATAAAACCCAAATTGGTATCTTTGTTTCTCCAAACACAACAACAACAACACACTGCATAACACTAACCAAGCAATCAAACACCCAAAAAACCAAAACAACAACAATAAACACACTGCATAGCACTAACCAAAGCAATGAAACATACAATTATACATCCAAAGAACCAAGACCCAGATAGCCAAATAGAATAAAGCTGTAATGGATACTTTAAAGAGAGAAAGATAGTTATTAACACTAAGCAAACCAATAAACACAGACAACCTCCTAAATAAAAGCTCTCACCTTTTTCATTCTTCCATTTTTTTTATCCTTACAAAACTCCAAATACCTGAACCAGAGCTCTAAATCTCCCTTAAACCTCGTAACAGCAATTCTATAAATATCAACAATCCTTGAAATCCCAGCAAAATCAGAAAGAGATTTTTTATTTCTCCTCCTCTTATCCCCTTGCTTCTCCAGCTCGCGCGCCACTGACTTCTTTCGTAGTCTACGTAGAGAGTCAAGTTGAGTCTCGTAATCAATATAAGCTAAGAAATCTTGCTTTAAAGGACTCGGCCGCTTCAATCTATACTCGAATTTTCTTCTTTGTTTCACTATCTCTGCTATTTCTCGCCTTGTGAAAATGCCTTTACGTTCCAAGTCGTCTAGCTCATCAATCATCCGTTCTAGCTTGTACTGAACTGTGTCTGCCATGGCTTGTACTGTACTTGGCGCTGGGCAGCAAGAAAAAGGAGTTTTACGTTTAAGCAGTAGGTGCCGTAATAAAAGAAGGGGGAAATATTAGGGGTGAGCATTTTCAGTTAGGTTCTAATGAAGGAGAAAATCCATCAATATAAGCACATATTTCAAATGTAATTAAATACTTACTCACTGCGGCTCAAACAAAACATGAATACAACAATTAAAAGTAACGGATTCTTAGTTTTTTTTTTTTGTTCAGATAAAATGTAATTTCTGCAAGAACCGTGAGTATGGAAAATAAAGCCAATAAGGGTGTAAAAAAGTGGGTCTTGCATTGATAGATGGTGATGACATGTTATTGAAATATAATTCTATCTAGTTCTACAGCCGATCATGCAAATGCAAGATAATGCAAATGGGTAATAGTGAAAAGGACTGATCATTTTACACTTCCATGTCTCAAACCCTCGATTCATTCATTAACACTTATTGATAATTATTTACACTTTAAATTATATTCACAACAGAGCCACTCATCCTTCACAGTTCACCAGGATTCCCTCTAGATTTTCATGCAGTGGACCATAGTTGTTGACAGTCTCCGGGCTATGTAGCTGAAGTATAGTAAATTACTTGGCTTGAAGTTGCAGAAGAGATGATATAACATACCTTTTGTAAACAATAGGCTGTCTCAAACAATCTGTAGCTCTCTGCAATAGCTCTTGGCTCAATCGGCTGTCTCAAATTGACTCTCAATAATCTCAGTGACGACTGGCGAGTAGAAATAAGAGAGGCTGGTGAATTGTAGAGGGAAGGAGGGGGCGGCGGCTAGGTTTAGGAATTTGGGAAAGAATTAGAAAGTTAGACAGTTGTCTAACTGAGCAAACTAACAATCATCTCCTTAGGGTGAAAGAATTGTTAGATTGCGTAGGGTAACTCTAGCCTGGGATGGGTCCAGCCCTGAGCAGTGTTGGGCATATCGACCCAGCATGGCTGGGGCGACTCATATGGTTGGGTCAGCCCAGCCCGAATATATATTTAAAAAAAAACAATAAAAATCTGCATTAAAACAAATATATTTCTAGGAGAAACATCCTTAAAAATAATTGTTATTATTATAAACGTTTTATCTATAATACAATGAATATAAAAAAAAACAAAATAATCGAAAGTTTTGTAGACTGATTATTTCGTTTAGATGTATAGCATCATAAAAAAAATTAGAACCATTAATATTTTTTTACATGTTAAAAAATTTGGTTCTGGCTGCAGCGAAGCGTGGGGCAAGTGGCTCATAGATTTTTTTATTATAGATAATTTACCCCAATTTTTTCACCTGTTTTGTCTACGTGTAGTTTCATATATTTTTCTATTTACGTGATATTAGATTTGAAATATCATACATAAAATAACACAAAAGTCATTTTTTAACAAAAACAATATCGACTAATGAATTATTTTGAAAAATAAATATAAATATTATTAACTTTAAAAAAATCATTTGACTTTAATAGTAATTTTACTATTATAATCCACAATAATATGTGTCTATTACTACAATATTTTCGCTACAATGATTGCACGATCTCATTTAGGGTATAGGTAATGATAATGTTGCTTCATTTTTTTGTTTTCTGGAAAAAAACAATAGTGAAAATATCTTGTTAAAATGAATGGTATTGTCTTGGATTGTATGCTCAAATTCAATTTTTAATTTGCATATTTTTGTAGGATTATTTGGATATCCTTGCTGTCAGTGTCAATTTCAATTGCAAAAATGATTTTGGATTAGATGTCTTGGTGTCAATAATGGAAATTCTTATTGTTAGACACGTGCAAGAATACAATGAGACTATTTAGATACACCGCATCATTCCAAATCTCCTGCCATGACATCGTTTCCTGACAAGTAAGCTGTGTGATCTCTAATTATAGTAGATATAAAAAATGTTGAATTACTTAAAAATCCTTATACCTAACTTTTAGATTTTTTCTTTTATAAGGGCATATTTATATTTATATATTTTCAAAAAAGTGAAATTCCAGTAACACCCCCGCAGGTAACCCTTTAGTTTTTGTCTTATTTGAGAGTATTATGATTATTTTACTATGCACTTAAACTGTAAAATTCCAGTAACACACCTATTGAAAACTCTTGATTTTTGTCTTATTTGAGGGTATTATGGTTATTTTAATGTGCACATAAAGGTAAGAAAATAAAAATTACCTCTGAGTCCAAGGCTAAAAATATTGTGCATGAAATGGTAAAATAGTAATTTTACTATTACAATCCATAATGATATGTGTCTATTGCTATAGTAATTGCTATGGTGAAAGAACAATTTGTTTTAGCTTATAGGTAATTGTTTAATTGTGAACTGGTTCAGTGTGCATTAATTGGTTTTAGACCTATAAAACCAATAGTGAACCGAACCGGTAATTTTTCATAAAATTCCAACTAACTTATTCAGTTATTTTTACTGGTTTGGTTTTTTCAATTATTATTTATCAGTTTTATCAGTTTTCTGGTTTACTTGCTCACCCCAATAAAATATAATGTATTATATCTTATTGTGAGCCCTAGAATTAATTTGCCTAAAATCACTTGATGGAACGAGCGGGCTATGTACTCTAGGGCAAGGTCACTTCACACTAGTTACGATGTGTGATTGTTAAATTGCTTGGGGTTCTATATTAGGGCTCACTCTTTGACACCTTAGAAAAATAGACTCATAGGCTGTACAAGACATATGAACGACTTTAAATAGAGGGGCTTTGACTCCATCCCAATTTGTAGTTTTGTCATACAATAAGATCCAATTGGTTTTATTTTTTATTTTGATCATTTTGTTAATTTATTTTATTCATTAATAATCTAAAATTCTATTTTGTAAATTCAAACTTGAACTTAACATGAATTTAATGGTGAAATATTTTATGACACATTAAGTGTGCAAAATAAAAAATCATATCAAGTAACTTGTAAGGATAAAATTAAAAACAGAAAAATGGTTAGAATGCAAGAAATGAAAACTTCAAATGGTAAATAAAAACAAAATAAGATAGTGTTTTATTTTATTTCTTAATATTAATATTTAGTGTTTCTGCATTTAACGAATGACGAAACCAGTACATATAAAAGTAAGAAAAGAACTAGCCCCTCCCCAGTTTTTTTTTTGCCAGTGTTTCCTTTGCTTTATTCAGACCACCTCTTCACCATTCCTTCTCCAACTCTCGGCACCACCACCAACACTTAGCTCACCATTGACGATCAGAAGCAGGTGTTCCTTGTTGTCACCCGTTGCACCATTCTCTTTACACAACTCGACAACCACACACCACTTATTTTTTCCTCCCACCACAAACAAGCAGAAGTTGCACTCCTTCCTCCTCTCCAGGGACAACAACAGCTCCACTCCTTCTCTTCCAACGACAACAACAACAGGTGCATTCCGTCTTCTTCCTGTTGTCGCAAACTTTATCTCCCTCTAACAAACAACACCGACCACCATTCTATCCACCAGTACCTCCGTTGTCGTTAGTTACCTCGTTCACCCTTGTTGTTGTTCACGTACTATGTGAACATTGTAGAATAAGTTAATTTAATCTACATTATTCACACAAACTTTTTTCTTCTTCTTTTTCTTAGGTTGGACCCGTTTCAACCCCATGTGGGTCCGATCTAACTTACATTAAACAGTGTTGGGCATATCGACCCACCATGGCAGGGTCGCCCCATTTGGTTGGGTCAACCTCACCCGAATATATATTAAAAAAATAATAAAAATTTGCATTTAAAAAAAATGATAAAATAAATATTTTATTTCTGTGCATACGTCCGAATCTTAAAAATCTTCTGAGCATATTTTCACAGAACACAAAAAAAACATCTTTTCTCATGTTTAAAATGCAAAATTGGATAATGTAACCATTTTATGATTATCCATTAGAGTTCGGTTAGAATCTCAAAACTCTTTCACCAACCATTTTGTTCATTCTATTTAATCTATAGACTTTAATATTTAGGGAAAACTAACATGTAAAGTATAATAAATACAGTGCTAAAATTTAGATCTTGGAATGATTAGGTTTTTTATCAAATGAAATAGAGACTCCCTTACAAAAAGAGATCTACTTTACACTTGAAAACAGACCAACAATACAATTTATTTTTGGTGGGGTGCACTCGGGGTAATGTGTTTTTTTCATTGCACAACAAGTTTTCTTACTTAGAATTTTGCAGACCATTAATTTTTATAATGAACTTGATATAAAGTGACCACTCTTGACAATAACACTCATAATTTTATTTTTATTGTTTTTAAAAAAAATTCCACACACTTCCCCTGTCTCGCACATGGCCGCGTGAAAACACACCATCAAGACATGGTCAATGTTCAAAACGGTTAAAAAAATAGTTCTTATTTGAGACAAGCTTCCAGTCAATGTATCACCGAGTCAGCTTTGTTTAGTTAGCTTGAGTTTAATAATTATAAGTGAAAATTGATTTATGTATATGTGTGGATGCATCTTTTTTATATCGATTATATTTAAAATTGAGAAATGGAAAGATTGTGTTTATGCTTTATAAAATAAATTATATATATGAACTAATACATCAATAAAAGTTGTTAGCGATAATTTTAAATACTATAGCCTAGAGTTGATCTTCTTATCAAAGGAAAAGGATAAATTCACATGCAAATAATTTCTCCATATGTGCTTTTTATTTTATATATTTTTGTTTATTTTATCTTTGAGATTAATTATATTTCCTAAGAACAAATGGTTTTTATATTATAAATTCATCATACAAACAGAGCTTATATATATATATACACGGGAACAAAATTAAAGATAAATTATAGCAATCTCTTTAAACTATAATGAATTTAAGAAAAAAAAACATAATTACATTTTATAAATAAATAAATTGATATTAATTAAAATTAAAAAATGAAGTCGCTGTTATGCTCGGTCAAGAGTGAAAGAGCCTCTGAACACATAGGCCTAGATACCTAGGGGTGCACGCCTGCTTTATTTATTTATTTATTTTTAAAAATAACACGTTATTTTTTTTTATAATTGGGATATCCAGATCAGCTTACATACATCATAATTATCTCTTGGATCCATTAAACATCCTACAAGTCTAGTGAGCAAATAAAACACCATGGGGATAACATACATGCATAATTGGACTTGAACCCTGGTACAGAGTAAAAGAATAAAACCATTTGCCAAATAACACATCATTTGTGATGTTAGGTGATTGTTTTGTTTACAGAAAAATGTTACTCTATAACAAAAATGATTTCTAAATTAGAAATAAAATAATAAAGACAATCAACTGAATTCATTTCATAAATAATTTAATATTTTATTTCAAACACAAAAATTAAAATAAATTATCAATTAAATTCAAATTTAATATTTCACCATGAAGGCTTACTGGTACCTCGGGTGAAACATTATACAAACATTTCTCTATCGAGGACATTTTCAATTCTCAGCAACCCACGTTCAGCTATTCAATCAGACTTATTTCAAGCAAAAATTATATCTGAGTCGCCGAGTTAATTAGGGCAAATTTGAAATACTTTCAAATTGAAATGGGTCGGAGTCATTGCCCACAAATAAGACTCCATATCCAGGAATTGATGCAATCTTAAGCCGAAGCTAGTCGATATATATATATATATATATATATATATATATATATATATATATAGGGAAAAGAAAAGAGAAGAGAAACAGCGAGAAAGCACAGCGCAAATAACAGCGTCGAGTTTGTACAAGCCATTGTAGTTAATTGGAATGATGGGAACTGAAGAGAGAAAGAAGAAACACCATTTTAGATGAAGTCGATAACACTTAACAGAGGTTGAAACAGCACAAGTAATCTAAGCAGTTCTCTGAGCAGTCATAACAGCAGGAACAGCTGCATCCCCAGATCAGATCAAACACAAACAATCAATTCTATGCTCAAAATAAAATTGGGTTTTTTTTTTTTATATAAAAAATAAGAGCAGAAAAACAACAGAAAAAGCCGATAAAGATGAAGGATAAAATAATAATAATGATACCATTCGTTGATAGCTTTTTCCTGCTCATCTTCTCCTGCTTGGTAATCCCTGTCAATGGCCATTGTTGCTGGTGGCTCCATCTCTCTCTCTCTCTCTCTCTGGATTATTGTTGTTTAGATAAAGGAAGGAATGGGAAGTGAAAGTGAATGACAGGGAAGGTAAAGGAGAGGAGATAAACAGGTGCCTATGATCACGTGAATGCGTTCCTCTCTTTCTATTTCTTTATTTGTTTTAGTGTTTAATTATGGAAACAAATAATATGATGAAATTTGTATTGCTAGTTTATTTACAAGGCTCTGTTTGTATAAAGAAACAAAATTGTTTTTAAATCAGTATTAAATAATAAAATCAAATAAAATTTTCATATTAAATAATGAAATTGAATATATATATATATATATATATATATATATATATATATATATATATATATATATATTAAGCCCCCCCAGAAAACCTCATAAAAAATATTTCTTTTGTTTTGAATTATTTTTTATTGTATTTTGTTTCAATTTCATCCCAAGAGCACATTGATGATTTAGAATTTTGCTTTTTTTTTTTTTTATGGTTTGCTTTCTATGAGATTAGTCCTAGGCTCATGACTAGGATCATAAATTTTGAAAGTTAATAGGTTGATCTTGTTCTTTTTTTTTAAATTGATTTTTTTATCTTAATTTCATCTTCCAAAATTTAATTTATCGGAAACCAGTTTTCATGTTTATTTTATTCTTTAATTTTTTATGAGTTTATCTCAGTCATATGCCCAAGGTTACGAGGCTAATTGGTTAACCCGAATTTACTTGATTTTTTCATTATTTTTTTAATGTATTTTTTTTAGTCTTACCCTCTAATATCGAGTTATTTGATAATTAAATTTTATAATTTTATTCAGTATGATTTTGGTGAGATTACTCTGATACCACAAACAGATACAAATTTCGCAAGCTAACCATGATGAACTCGAGTTGAGTTTTTTTTTTATATTGTTATTTTTTGTTAGTTTATTTGTTATTGTTGTAATTTTTTTTAATATTATTTAAATTACTCAAGCTTTTTAAAAATAATTATGTCAATGATCCAAGTCTCAGGGCAACTCGAGTGCCATTTCCAGAGCTAAAAATGAAAAAAACAAATAGTTTAGCATGTTTGTTTAATTTTGTACACTCTAATAGGAATGCTATTAATACCTCAACAAGAGAGTAAAAAATTATATACAAAATTAATAATTATATTGTTGAAGGGTTTTTTTAAAAACAATTATTTAATTGTATAACTTATTCCTATTAATTGTATAATTAATTGCATAATTAAACTACATGCAAAATAATTGCATTATATTTAAAATAATATAAAAAAACCAACAAAAAAACCATATATATGGACGTATATATACTATTAAACCATAATTAAACTATTCTCCAAAATAGCTTTTATCATTGGAGCACATCAACAAAAAAACTATATATATACTATTCAAAAAATTATTTTAAAGATTTAGTTCTCTAAAATAGCAGAGTTGCACTCACTTTGTTTTTTCTGGAATTCTTATATTATCTTGGCATTATTTTTGGATGTTAAAAAAAAGGGGCCGGCCAGGAGGGTAGGGTATGCCCCTATCTATTAACCTTTAAAATATACATGGACGCAAGATGTCACGGGTTTCAATTCTCTTCTGGGAGTATTTTAGCTTTAAAAAGTGTTTTCAGTATTTCTTTTTAGCTCCGTGTGTTTTGTAGCTGGGACCAATTCAATTTGTCCGTAGGAATACGACTCCCCTGCCCCATTCACTACTATGTTCGAATTTTGTTTTAAATAAAAATAAAAAATAAAATATATTTTTTTTATTTTAAATTAAATTTTTTAGTGTTTTTAAATCATAATTTAAAAAAAAATAAAAAACAATATTTTGATGCATTTCTTAACGAAAAACACTTTTAAAAACAACTGGAACCACTCTCAAACACTAACTAATACTAATGGGGTGTTTGACATTGTCTTTCAAGAGTGTTTTTAAAAAAAATTCAAAATTTTTATTTTATTTTTTTACTTTAAATTAAATATATTTTTTGTTTTTTAGATAATTTTCATGTATCGGTGTTAGAAATATTTTTTAAATAATATTTTTTTTATTTTAATATATTTCTAAACAAAAAAATATTTTCAAAAACAATTTCTAAAATAAACTTAGTCAAACAGTCACTAAACTGTACCTAGCTATACAATGATTGTGGGTTACAACGTTAAAAAAATAAAAATAAAAATAAAAATAAAAATCAGAAAATTATGCATCGTCCAATATCTGTGGAGAATCCCAATTCCTGGCCCTCCCCAGCACATGGATGCCTGGGAGAGGAGACAATCGGCATATCTAGGAAGGACAGCAAGCATCGTACACGTGCACAGCCGTGTATAGATATATGCCCACAATGTACACGTACGATGTAGACACGTCATTAGCTACCCACGATGGCAATTTTCAACTGTAGCATTTTCATGTAGCAAATGAAGATCCAAACTTATTCATAAACCCAATTTCAACATGTCTAAAAAAACCTTATGACCTCTTTTTTCTTGGGCCGACACAATCACGGGGGTAGATATCTCGTGGCTATTGATTTTTTAGTTGGATAAAATAAATAGAATACAACTCATAAGATAACAAAATATTACAGAGAAAGTTACCCTCAATCACTTTTCTTCACAAAAGAACAAAACTCATGAGCAATAAATACATCATGAGACTTTCAAACAAATGTTGTTTCTTAATAATAAAAAAAAGTGTGTGATATGATTTTAGAAGCACCAATCGAAGATCTAATTGTAAAGGAAGATCGTTTTTGGTGTTAATTAAAAAAATAAAGGTTTGAAGACCAAAAATGAATTCTAGAAAGTCAAATTAGTGAAGTTAAGGATTTAATTGAACAAACCAAAAACTAAAACTGATCCGTGAAAGTCGTGTGACTGAAACCCATGAAATTAAGGACCCAATTAAAGAAAACTAAAAGTTTATTTACCAATCAGAAACTTAATTGGTCAAATCAGAAACCAAGAACTAAAGTAGAAAGACGCTCAAATCTAGGATCGAAGTTTGATTTCAGCAAGGGGTAAAATTGCAATCAATTTAATGTTTAAGAGTAACTAAGGGTAAAATTAAACTAATTAAATAAGTAAAGGTGCAATTAAAGTTTGACAAATCCCAAATCAGAAAACACTAATATTTAGGGATTAGTCAAAAGACGTCGTCTTACAAATATTTTACAACTTCTTCTTCAATTTTGGTAGATCAGGAACACATTTTCAAACGATCGAATATGACTTTTCTTACAACCCTAAAAATTGAAACCACCATCGTTCCACTTAGAAGCACTTTGTCTACAACCTTATAATCTTAAAATCAAACGATTATATCCCAACATCTTGTTGGTGATCAACCTTAACTGCTTATTTAGGAAAATGTTGACCATAAGACATTTTCAATAAGTTAAATATGGAACTATAAATCTTCAAATTAAGTAAGAGAGGATAAAATAAAAAGATATGCATCCCCTTTATCGATACCAATTGATCTTAGGTCACGATGATGTTAGAACTGCTCCGACAAGGTCACGAAATTAACCTAGTTAACTTTGACTAAGACACCCATCTGCATAAAAACCCCTAGCCACCTCTCATGGCCACACTTAAAATTCATCCAGAGAGATCTTATGAAAGGTTTAAAACCATTCACTCTAGATCAAAAGGCTAAAAATATTTTTTGTTGATCCCAAGTTACAAAACCATTTGAACCCCAAACCAGAAATCTTAGGTAAAACCAACAACTTTCAAGATTCAATACCAACTACTAAAATATGAAATTTTCAAGAAGATTTTACGGTTGAGGACTGCTCAAGAATCTACCAGGATTATTCTGTCACATGAAATTTCCTTGGAAAATTAACAGGAACACGGTAGATGGATAGTAATAACTTTTCTCTAAAATCTAATGATGTTACATTAAGGCAAGATTAACCTTAGGAAATATACATACAATTGAACTTCTGAATACTGAAGCTCTAAACTCAATGAATAGTGTACAAAACATGCTTCTAAAATCCTTGACACAGCTTGTATTTCAGGATGAACAAGCATCTTAAACACCAGGAAGCATTGATAATAATGATAAAGCGAAGAACGTTCTACTCAGTAACCTGTGGCCACCTGAAATCTACTAGCATGCACAGGGGACAGCAGTAGAACTTTTTCCAATTTAGAGTTTGTTGTTAGCTTAGTCTATTAAAAAAAAGAAGCAGAGGCTCTCCCAGTTTTGCGTTATCTTAATCCATGGTTAATTTTAGCGCCACAAATCCAACTGCAGAGGAGCTAAAGCAGGGAGAAACTCAGGAACTGAACGAGGAGAATGACGGGAGACCATTTTGTCAGCTAAGATGGAAGTTTCATGGCGAGGTCGTCGGACAGTCTTGCTGGATAAAAAGAATAATGCATGTAGCTGGAGCCAGCAGTCACGCATGAGTAGGAAATTACACATTTGAGAATCTATTTAATTCTATGGTCAAGAAATGAAGAGAAGTCTTGCAAGGATAACGCAGAAATTTAACTGTTACCTGTCAGAAGTCGCCTTTCCTTCAATACTTTTTGAGCTTGGTAATCCTGGTAGATGATCAAACTTGAATTCAGATGCTCTTCGAATATGGGATATATCCTGCCAATAAATACGATACATAATCCAAATTATTAAATTCTGCTTAGAATCTGAAAATGAAGGGTAAAAAAAAAAAAACAGGGAATGATATGTAGCTTACAGTCAAATTTATCCCATTGATTGACTGCATGGTAGAAGAAACATCGACCTGCTGACAGCTTTTCAACCACCGATGTTCTAGTAGCATGGCAGCTGTTGGTCTCTCAGCTGGGTTTCTTCGAAAGCAACAGCGCAAAAAATCCTTGCCCTCAGGTGATAATATTTCAGGTATATCTGGGCTATCCCTCATCACTTTAAACATGGCCGCAGCCTGCATAATAGAAGATAACTTATAATTTTAAATTAGCATAGGAAGACTTGAGTTAAAAGTTACATAATCTCTGCATCCTTCTTCAGCCATTTTCATGAAATGACTGGAGAAGGTAACCCTAGCACTTCCTCCACCACAATGTCAGTACACAACCTTCCTTCATCCTATATTGTTTTCTTAATTGACATCTATGTTTGGTAAACCAAATCGAAGGTGACTACGACATAAGAAAAATCTCGCACTCACCCCCTCATACTCGCTCCAAGGAGGTTTCCCGGTGAACATTTCAATAATAGTGCATCCCAAACTCCAAATATCAACAGCAAGAGCTAGGTCAGAGCTAGCATCCTTTCTCATCACAGCTTGCATGAGCTGCGAAGAAGGAATTTTAGTCAGAATAAAAGATACAAAATAAACGCCATGCAGTATTGATGTGCAAGAACATACCTCAGGAGCCATCCAGTAAGGGCTTCCCTTAAGAGAAAGATCAGCTGCTTGTCCAGTAAGCTGAGCAAGAAAGAAGCGCCATTTTTATGAGCCGAGTAAGAGACAGGGCAAATCAAATCTTTAATGGAAATTAAAATGTGATTTCACATGTAACTGCGGAACACAAATGCATTAAGGTAACGCTAAATGATGTTTCACCCTAGGGGGCACCAGGAGTAACTATACGAATGTTAGACTGCATTCTACTGAAGGTTGCAAAATTTCAAAAACACGAGTGGGAACAAAGTACTGTAAGCCAAGAAAATTTATTTTCACAAAAGATCACACAACCATGTTTTTTTAATTTGAATGTGAACCATCACCAAATCTTCCCTCCCACCCCAATATGGTGGGTACTAATTCCCATTACTAAGTGATATCCTATTTTATCGAGTAAAAAGAGGAAAGGATAAAGAAGGCATGAACGACAGAGAGGTACAAATTAACAGTCATATCAGTCTCCATACTGCTTACAGGAACAAACTCGTGATGGCATTAAAAGATATCCATAGATGCATTACTTCAGACGGAATGCATACACACTACACAATTCTATGCATATTTTCATGTGACTAGCAGAATTTTGGAGAAAAGAAAAGAAGCCAGTACTCACAAGTTTTGCCATCCCAAAGTCTGCAAGCTTCACAATTCCAGATGCATCAACAAGCAAGTTAGCCCCTTTTATATCCCTAGATACACAAAGATATGAGATTCTCAGCCACAAACAGAGGCCACATAATTCCACAGACCCTTTCCTAGAAGAAGCTTAAAATGTATGCTAGCACTTATTTCAAAATATAAAACTGCCCATTCTCCTGTACCTGTGTATTGTCTTCATGCTGTGTAAGTAAGCTAGCCCAGAGACGATATGGCGACTAAAATTACGAACAACACTTTCTGTTATGGCTCCACAATGTTCATGTACATATTTGTTGATTGAACCCGGATGAACATACTCCAGATATATATAGAATTTGTCATCAACCTGCACACATAATTATTTGTTAACTAAGTTCAGAAGGATGACCTGGTAGAGATGTATACAGCATAAAAAACTAAAGAAATACTTCTTATGAATGGAAAAGAAAGGAAGAACCTAAAGTAGCCACTGGAATTACTCACAACTTCACTACCATAATACTGCACAATGTTTGGATGCTTCAGCTGGATAAGAACTTTGATTTCCTGGAACAAATGATACAAGTAAGAAAAGAAGCTGGGAGAGGAATACAAATTAACAATGATTTTGAGTAATCCTATAGAGCCCAAAAAAAAAAAGTTTAATCTTAATGCATTTGAAAAACCAACACAGAAGCATTAGATGTAGAAGTCCTCTTAAAAAAAAAGCACAGAAGCTTCACAGCAAAAGCTATGGAGATTATGACACATATACTTAAGTATTACAGAATCAACCTGTTATAGTCAAGTGAATCACCTGTTCTAATTGCTTTATAGACTCAGCAGATTTCGGGTCGTCAGGAAACATTTCCACTTCCTTCATTGCACATAATGCCCCAGTTTCCCTGTCCGAAACAAAAGACTGTAATTGGGGTTTACTGCACCAAATAAGCCAGCACAGCAGAGAATAGAATTCTTATACCTATTGCTGGCAACATAAACACTTCCAAATGTACCGCGTCCAATAAGCTTTCCCTTCTGCCACTGACTTTTCATAGGTGGGAACTCTGGTTTATGTAGAGCTATAGAAACGGATACTGATGGAGAAGGGACAGCTGCTGCTCCTGGAGGAAGAGGTAATGGATGGACCTCAAAATTAGCATTACTTTCACGCCGTCCTGCTGAGCTTTCGATTGATGACCTGGTAGTCAATGGGGATAAGGGTCCAGTTGGGCTTCTGGCTCTCCCGCGGGGACTTATATTTGGCGGACTTTGAAGAGGAGAACTGTCATTACTAAAAGCACTGATATCCATGAATGCCGGAGGAGGAAGCCCATGTGTGTCTAATGTTGCCATCTCCGGTGCAGACCAGACTTTATGTGATTTAGCGATCATGCGGTAGTAATGAAGCATACCAGCAGTGCTACTCGTTCTCGGCGGGCTGTGAATAGGGCTTGCAAATGGACTTGTAGGAGCACTCATAATTGGAATATTGACCTCGAAGTTGTCTCGAGAACTCTGCGCCGTGCTGAGATCCGGACGCACCGTCCAGGATGACCGAGTGTCTATATGCTCAATCATTTTCTTCGTGTTTCGGGCAGCAAATATACTGTTATAGGATCACATATTAACCAAAAAATATAATTTAATTCAATGCCAAATTATCTGCCAAATGAAAATGCATCTCTGATACAGCCATGACAAAGGTGCATGTAATTAAGAAACTGAAAGTCACCATTCATATATATGTCATCTCCTGTTAGCAAAATTTCTTCAAATCAAGAAAAATATGCCACATTGTGTACCAGTTTTTCCAGGATGTAGCATCCTGCGATCTATAAGTAGCATAGAAACATTATTTATAAAAAAAACCACAGTTCATATTCCATTTTGGGGATGAAAAGAAAAGAAAAAATTAATCATTGATCAACAAAAGCACCCTAAAAAAGAAATCGAGATAGCAAAATTACCTAGAAATAGGAGTATTCGAAGAATATAACCCCTCTCCAATCCTACCTCTGTCTCTGTCTCTGTCTCTTTCCCTAAAACCATCTCGAATCCTCTCCTTGGGCGAAGGCAACCTCGAATCCCCATCTCCAGAAGGCACCGGCAATGGAAGCGGCAGTGGCACAGCTACTGAAGCAGAAGTTGACCTCGAAAGGGCACCGGGATCCACACGATGATCCGGTGGTGCCACCTGTTTTTGATGACCTGGAAGGTCTTGACCGATCAAATGTCTCAAATTCTTTTCCCTTGATATTTTAGGCCTGTCACCGAAATCATAACCACCACCTATCCTCAAACTACGAGGATTATTCCGGCTAAAACGACTGCCATGAGCTCTCCTCACCGAAGAGAAAGTTTCATCCGTAGTCATTGAAGAAGTAGAAGTTTTATGAATAGAAAGGGACGAAGATGTTGAAGACGAAGACGAAGACGACGAAGAAGAAAAGTTATGAATCCAACGCATGGCTCGCAGTAGATAAATTCCTAAAATTACAACAAAAGTAATGCAACAAGAATATTCTGAATCGTCATGTTTCTAGTTTTTTCAGTGAAGAAGAAGAGGAGGAGGAGGAAATGGTTTCGCGAGAGCGAAAACGAAAGGAGAAGAAATCCATGGAGGGTGGAGGAGAAAAAGGAACAGGACAGGACAGGTCGTTGAGAGTCTTGAGACAGAGAAACCAACGCGGTTCACAAACAAAATAATAATAATAATAATAATAATAATAATAAATAAAATCCGGTGGTTGTTTAAACGAAATGGAGGGAACGGGTGAATGCAGTTTGCATTTTAACTGTATTTCTGTTTAAGTTTCAGGTTAGGTAATTCTGTTGTCTTTTCCCTCCTCAGATTTTGGTGGTAAAATGTCAGTTTACTATTTTACATCCTTAAAATAAAGGAATTAAAAGTTTTCCAACTCATTTTTTTTTATTATTGTTTTGTTAAATTTAGATTGAGTAAAATTACCAATAATTATCATAAAAACAAGCTACAAAATTTGAGTTCTAATCCTCATCAATTCTTACCGTAAAAAATAAAATAAAATCAATCATGTTTAGTTTTTTGGATACGAGTGAACCTCATTTCTTGAAAAACATATTTTTATAGATTTAGATGAGCGAGTAAAATTCCTGTTATTCTAAATTTTTATAAAAAATACACGTCTTGACTCGAACTCAAGATCTATTATCGTGCAGATCTCAAATCTCTATACTCGTGATCAATTAAATTTTATAAATCATGCCCCGAAGGTTTTAAGACGATTCCAATAATATATTTGTTAGTTTCTCTTCAAACTGATATTGTTTAAGTGCATAAATATGCATCTTAAAATGAAATTATAAAAAGAAGTATCCAGTTACTCAATAAATATCTGAAACCTAATTGATAAATTTTGAAAATAATTGAGAATGAATTATAAATTTATGACTAAATTCATGAACCAGATATTCAATACAACCCGAAACATCCGGGTCGAAAGGCTCGTAAATACTTAGATTCTAATTATTGTGGTGACCGGACAATTATGATTCTTATTTTATTTTATTTTTGCTTAGAAACCTAAATTTCAACCCTTTTTTTTAACTATATGCTTTTCAACCTATTTAATTTAAAAATTCAAGTAGTTTGTTTAAGTATTTCGTATATAAAATGTAAAAAAGATTATGCTAACAGACAATGAGTTCGTTGTAACAGTGGTTATTTGTTTATAAAATAATAATATTATTATTATTATTTTAATATATCAAAATAAACTTTTTTTTTTTAAAAAAAGAAAAAGCTTCTTCAAAAACATTTTACAACCGTAAAAACAAACAGGGGAATAAGGTTTTGAAAATAGCAATTATTATTATTATTATTAGTAGTAGTATTATTGAGATCTCTCCAAAGATTGAAGCATGAATTATAGTAATAAGAAACATATTTATTTAGGACGGGACCATACCCATCACTCTTAAATGTCTAAAAATCATGTCTCCAACGATTACTTCTCATCTAACATTACAAAGGACTACTTCATTAATATTTATTAGGTTTGACTTAATTTATTTTCTTTGAGCAGCTTAATTAGGTTGTTGGCATGCAATAAGCTAAGACATGACCAAATTTTAATTAATATATATATATATATTCACGACTGGTAGAAATTCCATTCAAGGCAGAAACTATTAAGAACGAAAAAAAAGGGGGGTTTCAATTAAGACTACAATGTTGCTTTAAACTAAAATAAAATAAAAATATTTTAAATTAAAAAATAATATATTAAATTATTTTTTATATATTGATGTAAAAAATAATTTTTAAAAAATAAATAAATAAAATTTCAATATCATATATGCAAAAATACGGAGTGAAGCTTTGACTTTCCATTCCCAAGGACAATGGTAATACTACCGTTTGACTCTGATTGGAATGGCTATATTACAATTATATTACATTTTTCATTAAAAAAAAAAAAGTAAAATGAAAGGTATAGATCTTTTCTACATCAATCCAGTGTTTTTTTTTAACTTAGTCATTGAGACTCTTTTTTTTTCAAATTGTTTTTTTTTTGTCAAACGAGTACTTAATTACTTCTAATTTGTTAAGAAATTTTAAAATCAAAAGATAAAAAAAACAAGGTTAAAAAAGCAAGAAAAAATATATGGTAATTTCAAAGTTATAACAAAATATTCATTTTGATACAAAATTTTATTTTTTTTATATTTTAAAGTTATTGACTTGAGTGGGGAGAGATAGAGTTAGATTCTTATGGCTGAAAAGCAAAAACATTTACTGATTCTAATCTCAACCATGAAATTATTGATTTGAGTGTTAATGAGATATATGATTTGGGAAATTTCATTTATTTTTGGGTTTTTTTTTTAGTTATTTGAAGGCATAAATAAATATATTTTGATCTCTAGTCATCAAAAGCTAGGCACAAGTGATTCATTGCCTACTTTATTTTTATTTTTTAAAAAAGAATATAAATGACAACATGTTACCCATCACTCTAAAACAAATCAAAGCAACCTCTAACCTCAATAATTACAATCTGAATTTTCAAGTTTTATCCATTGAGAAAAGAAAGGGAAGAAGAAAAAAAACAAGAACACAGCGATCATCCATATCGGTTTTGAATGTTTGATACATTCATGCATCATTTACCAACAACTAATACAACCTGCCAACAAAGTAACTAAGATGCTAAAAGCATCTATCCACGAATGTCTTCCTTCGTTAGAAAATCCCAAAACACCACCTCAAGACATAACCTGGACAAAACAAAAAACTTATTATTCTAAATCTCTAACGCAGGAGCTGCGAATCATATCTGGTTGAGGTGATTCACAGGCATTCCACTGGCTATATCTCTGCAGGTTCTGGACTTTCTAAATTCAATGCCGCAGGTTCTGGGGTATCCAAATTTGTTGCCACAATCTTACATACAGGCATGTTCTCATTCTTACTCAAAAGCTTCAATGATGGATGAACCTCGACATCATGCATGAATAATCCATCTTCAATATCTAGATTGCTTATATCCACCTCAATTTTTTGAGGAATGTGTTCGGCTGGGCAAAGATATTTTAGAGTTTTTCTCATCATCTTCAAATGGCCCCCTGTTACAGCATTGGAGTAAAGTGAGAGATGCAAAAGCACCATCAGATATCTTTAAAATTTTGGAGGAATTCTCTAGCATGGAAATATGATGATTTTGACAAACGAATTTACAGGTGAGGTGGCTCTGATGATTTTTTTGAAATGTTCTCTCCGAAACCAATTCCCACAAACAAGCTTATTTCTTCAACTAGCAAAGAAACATTATATCTCAAACATGTGGTAAATTCAATGGGAAAAAAAGCATACCATTCTAATCAATGCCAGTGGTTGTGACTCTGGTGTTATTTATGAAGATGGCATCGCAATCTTGGGGAGAAAACTAAGCCACATGCAAATTAGTATAGAGTGGCACAGTTAAATAGCACTGATAACAAAGTTCATGGGAGGCGTGCATTGATTTGTTCCATGGAACCATTCATTTCTATCACATGCCTTGCTAAGACATCCATGGATATTTGACAAGAATGTGCAACAAATTCCTTCAAGTTAATGACCTTGTGATTAATTATAATTGCCCCAATGACTTAGGATAAATCTCTAGATAACCATAGGTTTGTTTCTCTTAGAGCACATTATGGAGAAGAAATTCAAGGATGAGCGACCTAACACAATGGAGTTGAGTTTTTTTTGGAAGAGAGTTAATGCCACACCTATTGCAAACATGGTTAACAGATTCAATTTCAGAAACCAACAGTCAGAGCAATATCCCTATCATAATGAACAATGGAGAAGAAATTCAAGGATGAGCGACCTAACACAATGGAGTTGAGTTTTTTTTTTTGGTAGAGAGTTAATACTATACCTATTGCAAACATGGTTAACAGATTCAATTTCAGAAACCAACAGTCAGAGCATTTTGATCAAAGGAAAGGTGTTCTCTGTAGGTGTATGGGCTCTAGCTTGCAGTTCATCTAGTCTAATTTATGTCGTCAAGAATGTATTGCTGGAATGAATCTTACGTTAAGCTTGAAAAATGATTGTCTTGCCCATCAGAATCAGGACTTGCTACATTAACAGCTGGAAAAAGATTACGATAAGGATCGCAAAATAAAAGACTAAGCTGTCCAACACCAAGGATAATTTACATATCACGGAGGGAAAAAAAGAAGTGTTGTGGTTGATGATGGAGTACTGCTGTCAAATTCTCCTATTCCAGCCAACAAAACCACCATTTTGTCTTAGAAGCTCAACTCAGACACAAACTTTCGGATGGTGACTAAGGGCAAGACTCAAACATTGGTGAGTTGTCACATAATTGTAATTTTCAACTTGCTTAGGTTTATTAGAATTGTCTTCAAGACATCTTCCATATGCTACCAAACCTAACTTTAGAAAGATATCCAATCAATGATTCTCATGACATTTATCACACTCTACGACAAAAAAAATATCCACGAGAACCATGACCATGCACAGCATACCTAAATCTATACAAGTTTTGAAGAAAGTTAGCATACTAAATAACCTACAAGTGCCACCTTGAAAAACAAAAACCAAATCCAATGATTCTTACAAAACGTTCTTCATACACAGGAAAGAAGACCCACAATCACACATAACTTCACTACAATCTTCCTAAATTTATAGAAAGTTTCTTAACATACTAATAATCTACAAACATCCTATCTGCCATAACATTTACCCCCATAAGAAATCATGAGAAAACAGTCACGTCCTCACAAATAACATCATGTTACAAAGCCTCATTGACGAGCCATGCTGGCACCAGCCCCCAAAAGTCTTTAGAAGGCATTCTGACAATAACTCCATTGCTCAAGCATTGATTTGGCACATGGTTAAGATAGAAAACATAGTTGGGAACTTGGGCAGTTTGGTAATTTCCAGATATGCTGGAAAATCTGGAAATTACAGAATTTTATTTCTATTTTAGTATTTTATTTTTAGGTTTTCCTATTCTAAATAAGAATAGTTATGTTGAAGGTTTAGAAATCCATGTACTTGTAGGATTTGAACTGCTAAAACTCTAAAAATAACTACGTCGTCTTTTAATATTTTCGATGAAATACTATCAAATTGTTTCTAGCAATTTTCTTTGATTAAGTTCCTCAATCTCCTCTCAGGTGCGACTCTTAAGAAACCTAGGTGTGAGTCCTAGAAATCTATCCACACACTTCATCATAATCCACATGAAATCTACAGCAACTCATCCCTAGACAGCTTTTGAAACTCAGATTCAGAACAGTCCCTACGCTGTCCTGCGCATCACTCATAGTAATAAAATTTCCATCCCTTTAACAATCAGGAAAGCCTTACAAAATAAATAAACAAATCAGCAATAATGAATTAGACAGGAGTAAAACGTACCTTTCTTAAGACCGGGACAATTTTCTTCTCCTTTGAAAACAACCGGCACGTCAACTTTCATTTCAGTTCCCTCATCAGCCCAAGCAAACACCAAATTCAGTATCTTCCCTGTCTTTTCATCCCTATGTATCTACAACACAATCCAGAAAACATAAGAAACCACACAAACTACAAATTATTAAACTCACTAAGATTGAGAATGAACTAGAAAAATGTGACTTGCCTTAATGGGTAATACAGTCCCGGATTCAAGCAAAGCCGATGACCCAGACCCAGCTCGGATCTGAAGAGGGAAAGTAGTGGAGCAAAAGAAAGGGATTTCTACGGACTTAAGAATGGCTTGAATCTGCTTTTTCTCAGTAGTCAATAATCTCTTTCTAGAGTTATACCGATTTGATGGGTTTATATCAAGGAGACTCTGAGAGAAAACCACAGCAGGGATTCTACCTTGCTCCCTGTCTCTAGCTGAAACTCTGCTGCCCACAACCTCTCGAGGTATTGCTTGGATTGTGTGGTAACGTGAAGACTGGGAGTGAAATGGTTGCGGTGGTGATAAAGGCTGTTGTGAGGATTGGATTGCCGTCCTCAGGCTTCGCCACCACTTGGCCATAGTGTTATTTTAGGTGTTCTGCGTTAGAGATTTCAGGGTTTAAGGTGTGGGGCCTTAAGTTGAGTGTATATGCCCCGCAGACGTGAGGTGGTTTTCAAAATATATATTTTATTGTTTTAGCATATTGCAAAGGATATATTGGTAAATGTGTATAAAAAGAATAAAATAAAATAAAAGGTCGCCACTGTAAAGCAATGGTAAATATAAAAACCTATATGACTAATAATAAAAAAAAGATAACAATTGTTTTTTATATTTACCTCGTGTTTTTTTAATAATAAAGATATGTGTGTATTATTTTCTATTAAATAAAAAATATAGGTAATGAAAGTACAATTGTAACCCTGCTAATTTTTTTCACGTAAAATTCACACTTGAATATAGAGAATAACTCAAAAAATATATAGCTAATTTAACATGAAATAATAACATTAACAAAAAAATAAATAAGTTGTAGTAACAAAAACAATAAAAGCAACAACAATAAAATATAATAACAAAAATTAAAATAGAAAATTAATTTGCTTTAAATTTCGAGGAATAGATTCAAATCCGAGTCAATAAATAAATTACGAAAAGTTAAATTATGAGAAAATAAATTATGGGAATTAGGTCCAAATCCACTACAATAAAATAAATTTTGAAAAATCTAAATGAAGAAAATAAATTGCAGGGAGCAATTAGGCCCAAGTGTGCATCAATGTGTTGTTGTTTTGGGTTCACATCCATGTGGAGGAAATTAAGAAAATAAGTCCATAAAGTCTTGGCATTTCCTTTTCGTGCCAAGGAGGCACGATAATTAATCCTCACACTTGTGTATATTTTTCTTATCATAAATATTTATTTACATATTATATATAAATTTTAAAATTATATATTAAACATAAAAATTGTTAGCATCAACCAAATAAACTATATACAGATTTGAAATCGAATAAATGAATCCAGGGGTATAATAATAAAAAACTAGGAGTCCAGGGACAAACCCCGCTCTCTATAAGAGATGAGGGGCTGACAGAAGTGATTGATAATAATCAGGGACTGATTTGGAAGAAAAACACGAGTTCAGGGTCTGAGCTAAGAGGTCAATAACGAGAAGAGGCCTTGAAACAGAAGAAGACAAGACATAGTGCAGGCGCTTGGGAGCGTGTAACGCGGACGCTGGCGGATCGATACTGAACTGGAGACAATACTTCGTCTTGTCGGGGGGAAGTCATGTATGACGGCGCGTGCTCCGGTGAAGCTCCATCGGTGGCTGGCTCAGCAGGTTTTTCGTCTCTCTTTTTCTTTACTTTTCTCCTGTTTGCTCTCTCTTCCAGCTTGATTTTCTTCTTCTTCTTCTTCTTAGTCTTCTCCAGCTTCTTTCTCTTTGCAAGTTATCTCGGTGAAAACAAACGAAGCCCCTACCCCCAATTACCCTTTTCTTTTCTCCCACGTATACCCACTTTATTTATTTTTTATTTATTTGTTTTTCCTTTTGCCCTGTACTTCAGAAAATTATCAATGGTAAGAATTTGCATGTACCGTTGTCAGTTTCGTCTATAAGTGATAAAATAGTATTGTTTTTAATTTAGTTTAAATTTTGGTTTATTCCAGATTTTTAGTTAAATGTTGGCCGAAACGTTTTGGTTTCATTCTGGCCATTCTGTTTCGGTCAAATAGTATTTTTTTTAAATAATAAATAATTTTATAATATCAATCATATCTTTTAATCTGACTGTTAAATTAATCTGAAATTTTACGAGGAGTCTCTTGACATATTTATATATATATATTATGTAAAAATTTCAGAGATAACAGAGAATGTAATGATCTTGCAAGATTGATGATGATATTCTCATAATATTATATATGTTCATAATTTTATTCAGAAAAATTATTTTATTATGTTTTTTAGATTAAATTCCACAATTCTAAATAGTTTTATTTTTATATTTGAACTAATATATTTAATTATATATAAACAGTACAATCCCGAAACAACATGAAACACTTCAAACCCAAAACATTCAATTCCAATTAAAAAAATAAAACACCAACAGAAATTCTAGAATTGAGAACCTTGTTCTATAATCATAATCAATTGAATCTGCCAGTGGGAACGCATATGGCAGCACCAAGGGAACCCGGCTAGAGAAGCTCCAAGAAAGAGTCCGGTCTCTGCAAACAGATCGATCGAGAAGAAAGGTGATGAACATCAAAGCATAGATTTGAAGAAATAAGAGAAGGGCGAGTACAATTGAGAGAGGAAACTAATCTAATCTCCCCCTCTTACTTTCCTCTCTTGACTCTCCTAAGAGTGGGAGATTAGGTTAGTTTCCCTCTCTATTGCACTCACCTCTTCCGATATTTCTTCAACTTTTCCCTTCTTGTATCCCCTTCTGATGCATTTAGTCTCTGTTTGGAACGCTAGAAACTGTGTTAGAATATCAAAACAAAAACCACATGATGACACTGACTCTATCAGAAAGAACAGTTAATCGCCGACAGTGTGTAAAAGGAAAAACCAACATACCAGAAGAACCAGACTCTTTCTTGGAGCTGCTCTGCCGGATTCCATTTCGATGTTAATAAGATTAATAATAATAGGAAATCCACCTTTCCAAAGAAGTTTCATGGGGTTTTATAGGCAAGCATGGAATCCTGTAGGAGATATCATTGCTTGAATGAACCTGATTTCCATGTACTGTCCCTATAGGGTATTTAAAATGCGGTATTAATTATTAATTTTATAGTGTTTTTTTATCTAGAAGAATATAAAATTATATATTTTATTTTTAAAAAATAAAATATAATGAGAAGTGAGTTGCATCGCAGCTTCAAAGAGGGTTACTCCATACGCGTTTTTGTTTGTAAGGAGTAAAATTTAAGGAGTTTACGAGGAAAGTCCTAAATTTAATTTACGAGAAAGAAAGATGTTGATTGAGATGTTGATTGAGAAAGTAAAGGAAAATGCCATGCAATAACTCTTTTACTTCCTGACACCCATAGTCTACTGTCCATGTTGACCCAACTGAGAAACAAAGGAAAATCGTATCTGAAATATCATTTAATAATGATATGATATCAGGGTTTTATTACCCAGCAATTATGAGTTTGAATATCTTCACCACACTCATTTTATTTGATAAAAATTAAGCACAAGATAGTGTAGACTTGTACGCAAGTTTCAAGCTCAAAAGGCTTTTACTTGAGAGTGTGTTAGAGAATAATATAAATCATATTTTAAAGTCTCATCTAACAACTTAGGTGAGATAATTTCTTAACATAGTATCAGAGCCTTGTTGACCCAGCGATTACGAGTTTGAATCTCACTACACTCATTATATTTGATAAAAATTTAGCACAAGATAGTGTAGACCTGTATGCAAGTTTCAAGCTCAAAAGACTTTCACTTGATGATGCGTGTTAGAGAATAATATAAATCATATTCTAAAGTCTCATCTAACAGTTTAATATTTTAACTGAGATGGTTACTTGACACATAGATGCCTAATGTTGGTTTTCTTGATAGAGCTTTTTGTTATTATTATTACTATTATTGTCATAGATTTTAAGAAAAACAAAGGTTGTCAATTTCAAGACTGCGAATAAAAGGAAGGGTAACATCAATCTTTATATAACTCAGGCATAGTCCAACCTTGTGGAGTTGTGTGTTTGACCATAGAAGGGAGGGGAGGGCATGGAGACGAATCCAAACTGGCAGCTTAAAGATTTTTTTGTTGTCAAATTAAGTGAGGGGCTGCCATTGTTGAAGGATGATTTAATGGGATGAAATAAATAATGAACAATGTTATATTTGTTTCAATATAATCATCAAAACATCTAGTAATAACTAATGATTACTAAAGATAAGGACTAGCAAGTTTATCCACACGAGGCCTCATAGCATTTTTGATTTTTTTCATTAAATCTTATGAAAATTAAAATATATTCAAGGACTGAAACGTGAAAAAATAAATTTCTATGATTAAAATACAAACAAGTAAAACTATAGGAACCATAGAGCAAATGGTAACACAGTGCATTCCAAGCCTCCAAATGCGAACCTCGGCTTAGAATGGCCTCACCAGCCAGGGCCCAAGAGTAACTCGGTGATTACTCTGGTGACTCAGTGTCCTATTTAGTCACCAAACCATGCATTGATAGATGAAGAAGTTCTTGGGGACCATCCAAATCATTTGCATTTCACATCTGCAAAGATAACTTGTTAATTGGGAGAGTAATTAGCACTGTTTTCTGCTAATTACAGTTCATCTCCTCTCTCAATATCTGAAGGCCATTTTGTAAAACCATTTTCCTCTTCATCTTTCAGTTTTCAGTTCTTCTCTTGCTACCAAGATTCCAAGAATCCTCCATTAATACACATTTCTAACAACGTAATTCAGCTTTCAGATCCTTCATTGTTTTTTTGTTCCTGGGAAGAATTGATCTTCACTTCATTGCTTTTCTTGATTAGATGATTATAATAACTTCTAAATCTGCAGAGAAAATGACCAAGCGTCCACGGTGTGGAGCTTGCAGGAATCTTGATAAAGAATGCAAAAAAAACTGCATCTTTGCACCTTATTTCCCACCAGAGAAGTCTCAAGAATTCTCACTTATTCAACAAGTATATAGTGAAAAAGAGGTGGAAAAACTTCTCAAGAAGCATGGGGACCCCACGATCTGTGGAGACATATTGGAATCTCTTTTTTATGAGGCCAGGGCTCGTCTTGAAAATCCTGTTTGTGGCTCTGCTGGCTATGTCTATTGCCTTCAACAACAGATTGTCGAAGCTAAAATACAACTTTCTAATGCCAAGAGGGAACTTGCAAGTTATATTGGTGAAGAACTCGCAGGATTTCCTACATATATTCCACCAATTAGACTGCAAAACCAGCTGAATCCTCCTTCTTCTTTTCCAAGTCCACCAATCTTGAAATCTTCTCCTTACGCAGCAGTGAAATGGGATCTTCCTAAACTTGATCGAAAGGAAATTGACTTTTTTACTGAAGCGGCTACATTACACCATCAGGGTATTCCCACCACTACTGAAACCTTGAAATCTTCTCCTTACGCAGCAGTGAATAAAACAGATCACAGATCTTCTCAGATTGATGAATCACCAGCGAATTATTGCCTCATAACAACTCCAGTCACAGAAGGGACAGCACCAAACGCGAACGAGTGGACTTTTTAGTGTAAGTTGGACCTTTCTTGGTTCTTGTTAGTTCCCTGAATTTATTTTCCTTTCACGTTTACATTCTTCCAATCTTGTTTGCAGTTTGTTGTTTCTTTTGGTTCATTTCTGATTGATTAGAGGTGAAAGAAGCGCCTTGCATTTGAGTTTCATCGTATCGCTAGATGTTTTTTCATGGTTGCATATACTCAATAATCATTATTCCATCTTTGATATTTCCAGTCTGTTCTTGTTCATGGAAAAACTATTTGCTTGATCTGAGAGTTCAACTCGAATATGTCAAAACTGTTGATTAAACACGTGCCTGCAAGATTGAATAATGAATTTCTTCTGCAATTGTTTCCAGTGAAGAATTAATCCCGATTAGTTTCTTATAGATTAGAAAAGGGTTGTCTCTTGATCAATGGCAACAAGTCAAAGTTCATATAAGTAGGATCTTTGTATGGAAATATACATCTGAGCAGCTAAATGAATTTATATAATAATCAGATTGACATCTCCTAATTACTTTTTCCCTATTTTCCTCCTTTATGCAGCTCAAACACACCTGCCAAGGCACCAATGAACACCACAGAGAGATTTACATCTGATAAATGAAGATCCAGCAATAGTATTTTCAGAATTTTTTGGGATACTAATGAAGGGTGTAAATTTGATTTTTCAGTAGAGATTTATTTTTCCTTTGCAGAAGTAGAGTTAGTCACTTTCATGAAAATGGTTAGATGTTAAATGGCTTCAAAAGCTTTAGTGATTCTACAAACACTAGATGATGTATGGAATCTGTGGTCTGGAAATTCTTCTGCAAAACCATGGTGGAGTTTCTGAAACATTGCCTTCTGGCGTGCTTGGCATCGAAAATTACCATGAATTTGTAAACAGATTTGGCATTTTCAAAGATTCACGGCAGTATTAGATTACTTTTTAAAATGTTTTTTATTCAAATATATCAAAATAATATATTTTTATTTTTAAATTTATTTATTATTTACATGACATCACAATTACTTGCTTGTTCTTCATAATTAATCTTGAAAGATCCGAGGTTGCTTGAAACACAACCGGTTAATGGTTTGAGTTGAAGTCAATAATCTTAAAGGATCGGCTTTCTATTTTCTGCCCATTAAGGTTTTTCCAAGCCCATCACAGAAAAAAATATGTTACCAGCCAACCTTTGATTTCTATGCCGGGATATGATTGGGCCATAATTGTTTTTATCGGTTATAATTTAGGTTATGGGAGGAGGATAAATAAATAGAAAATAATTAAAAAAAAATGTTGAAATCCGGTATATAAAAAAAGAATGAAACTAATTCTTGACCAATTTAATATTAAAATATAAAATCAAAAAAAATATCAATTTAAAATAAATGTCAAAGTAAATTCAACAAAAAATGACAAATAAAAAAACCCGAAATATCCCGAATTGTTTTTTAAAATAGTGAGAAATTAAATATAAAAAAACATGTAAATAGATATAATAAAGCTCAATCTCTAATTGAATAAATATTGAAAGATAAAACTAAAAATATATGAGGTTTTTTTTTTTAAAAAAAAAAAAAAACTTGAACATACCTCCCAAACCTAGGTTAATATCTAAAACTCACAAACCATAAATTTCTTAATTCAAACGCAATCAAGAAGCTCATTTCTCAATCAATTTAATATTAAATGATAAAATAAAATAAATATTAATTTAAAAATTCTAAATAAAAAATATAACAATCAAAAGATAAAGAATAAAATTAGAAAAACATTGCTAATTTTTATATCAGTATTTATATGATATCATGTATTGTTACTATATGGAAAAATATTATTTATACTTTTATGTTAATAATTTTTACTTTCTAATAATATTATATTTTATAATTTATTGATGTTTATGTAAAGAAGAATAATATTATTTCTACTTTATTTCTTCGGTTTCACCTGCACTCGTTCCCGCCAGCCAAGCAGAGTCAAAAGAGAGGGTGCTTAAGTGCATATCAGGGTACGTAGGTCCGCCATGAAAATGGAGGACAGAAGAAAATTATCTGTTTATTTTTTTTAAAATAACAATGAAAATCAACCGTCCATTCATCCTATGCATGCAGTTGCATGGCAGTCAAAATCGAGATTTTGACACGGATCGGAAAGGGCTCCGAAAAATCGGATCGTAAGATCGGATCATAAAATCGTAGAAAGATCGTAAAATGTCCGTACAAAAATTATTATTTTTACTTATATTTAAATTTAAAATTGAATTTAAAAATAATTAAATATTATTATTTTTTATTATTATTATTATTCTACGATTTTTCTACGATTTTTTACGATTTTTCTACGATTTTTCTACGATTTTGAACGATTTTTCTACGAGTTTGACCGAGTTTGACCGGTTTCGATTTTTCTTTCCGGTCCAACCAGGTTTTCGGAGCCAACTCGCAAAATCGTACGATTTTGCGAGTTGGCTCGCGATTTTGACTGCCATGTGCAGTTGAATTATTTAGGTTCCTATCAGTAGGTTGTGATCAAATTTATAGCCCTATCATTTGAAATTTGCGAAGCTCACTCCTGGAAGAAACCTTCCAGTGTCAGCTGAGATTACCTAACTAATATATATATATATATATTAAGGATTATCTATCATACTCTCTAAAATGAAAGTTTTTTGAGCTTGAACTTTGCACAGGTCCACACTATCTTGTGCTTGATTTTTTTATCAAATAAAATGGGGATTATGAGATTCGAATTTGTGATCGCTGAGTTAACAAGACTCTAATATCATGTTAAGGAATTAAGTTTGTAGGTGAGATCCCAGAATATAACTAATATTATTCTCTAACTAATGATTTTAATTGTTTGGGCAATAATGTTGATAATAATTTTAACTGTTATAGTAATGAAAATGACGGTAACGTAGGGATGAGTTTTCAATTTATGTTTTCACCTTTTTGTGGATAGAAAATTAACTATTTATTTGTTATTTGATTATTGTAGGTCTTTTCACAATTTATATTTTGTTTTTAAATGTGATTTAAATTGAATTATAAAATAAACTAATCTTAATACAATGAATTCAATAATTCAAATATTTGAATCTTCTTGCTTTTTTAATGATGATAATTTTATGCTTGTTATTTCATTAAAACCTACTAATCAGATAAATTTATATCGATTTAAAATCCATATATTTTATAGAAAACTTGCACTTCACAGGAATTCTGCATAAATTTATTGTTTTGACTAAATTTATATTATAATAAAAAAAAATATTTTTTGTATTAAAAAAAAAATAATGTCGCCCGCAACGAGACGCGGAGGCACTGACTAGTATATATATAAAAATGAGTAAATTTTATAGAATTTGAAACCCCTTTTGTCTGGTTTACAGGTTTTCAACAATGACTGCAACGGGTAGCCTGTTGAGGACAAGCACAAGATCCACAGCCTGTGCACGTAGTATCTTGAAACCTGTTCATCCTTCGTTGATCTTCTTCATTCTAGTGCCAAAATAAACAAATACAAAACCACCGTGGTATTGTATCCTTGGATCAATGGATAGCGTTTAATTACTCTTTTGAAATAAAAAAGATGTAGTTGGGACAAATTAACATGCATATTTCTCATTTTTATTTGAAAATAACAGCAATTTATTCCACAAATATATCTGTTTTTCTTAACCAAACAAGTTTTTCTTTACATATCGGCAATGTTCTTGGACATCAATCCATCTACAAGATGGCTAATACGGCCGCTTGCTACTAAATGGCGACAATTCCAGATTAAGAGAAGAGAAATAAATAAAAAAAGGTGAGAAAGATGCCGGTGCAATGATGAGTGGAAAAAATGGTAGGAAAAGTGGTTAGGTATTTTAGCATTCCATGTCAAATCCATGCACGTACATGATGAGCTTCATAGTTTACACCAACTCATCAAAAGTCAACAGTAGTAAAGGCTTCGAAAAGAGAATTTAAACACCAATTAAATAAAGTTGAAAGAGACAAAATGGTGATTTGCAGGCAGCAGCTCACCTGGTGATGATCAGCTGATGATATAACCATTCTTCTTCTTCCAATTAACTATTCAACCACAACGTAGAGAGCCTTGAATCTCGATCACCAACCAAAATATATATATTTTTTTATATCAATACATTAAAATATCTAAAAACATTTAAAAAAATTAAAATAAAAAATAATTCTTTTTTAAAATACAGTGAAATTATTCGTATAGTTTTTGGAAGCCAACAGCCAGAAGCGGAAACCAAATAATGAGAGAGTATAAAGCAAGGGTTCACGATGATTAAAGGAAGGGAACATGGATAAGAGAAATTGAGTGCTTTGAATGAAGTGGCCCAATTGTGATCACCTTCTGTTCTCCACAATTTTCCATCTCTAGCTAGCTTCTGCTTAGCAAACCATATACATCATATATTGTTTAATTGTTTTTTTTTTCTCTCATGTTGGTCAAGCACATGAGAGACCCTTCAATCCATTTAAAATATGATTTGGAGTTGTGGTTGTTGGAGGCTAGAATAATTGGTACACCTGCTATGAATAAGGTTTATAGTATCTATATGACTAAGACCCGAGATATAAGTTGCGGATTTAGTAGGTTGACTTGGATTATTTTTTTAAAATTCTTCTTGTAAATGATTCTTTCTCAATTTTATTTTTTAATCTTAGATTTATTGAAAATTGAGTTTTATAATTTGTTTTGATTAATATTTTATGAGGTTATTATAACCTGATAACATGATATAAAAATTGTCAGGTTAACTAGAGTTAATTTGAATTTATTCCAATATGTTTTTTTATAAATATTTATAAAACAAATCTCATTTTTAATATATATTTTAAGTAAAATTATATTTTTATCAATAATCTAAGTGCTTTTTAGACCTACAAAGTTAAAAGATTCATCTAAGGTAAATGCATACTAAAAATCTAGTAACTTACAAGAAAAAATCATCATTTACGAAGGAGTGTACTATAAAAAGATCAACACAACCTATTGTAGAAAGAGTTTTGGCTATTAAAAAAAAAAAAAATCTTTCTATTAACAATTGTTCTAAAACTCAATACGGGGTCGATCTGAAAAAGATATTTAAAAAAAAAAAAAAAAAAAAAAAAAAAAAGTTAATAGTTGAGTTTTTATATGTTAGATAATTCAACTTAAGTTTTTCAATTGACGAGCCATGTTCTTTTTTTTTTCTTTTTTTTTTAATTAATACCATCGAAGCTTCTAGTTAGCTTGGTGCCAGATCAGCTTGCATGGCCAATCCGAGGATTACAATAGAGCCTATAACCACTGCTCAATGCATGAACGCGCTCACCGTACCTAGTGATCCTCTCTCCTGATGATTACGAGACTGTTTGAAAGGATGACTTTAATTTTTAAAGTATTTTTTTATTAAAAAATATATTTTTTATTTTTAAAAAATTATTTTTGATATTATCACATTAAAAATGATTTAAAATTATTAAAAAATTAATTTAAAGTATAAATAATTTTTTAAAAGCATTTTTGAAACATAATAAGTTATTATTGTATTTTTAAAAAAATTATTATTATTATTATTATTATTATTTATTTTACATTAAATTTTTTGGGTATTTTTAAATCATTTTAATATACTGATATCAAAAATATATTTTTTTAAAATATTATTTCAAGTATTTCTGAACTAGTACTTTAAAAAATAACATCAATTATATCCCAAAAAATACACCTTCTTAACACATCCCCAACAGGCTACTTTTGAAATACTCTGTGGTTTGCAAGAGTTTTCTTCAATTCGAGAATCAAACAAATTGAAGTTTCACAAAAGAAAAAAAAATAAAGTTATTTAAAATTAAGAGAACAAATTCATAATCTTGAATTTTTGTGCTTTCCCCCCGAAACTAGGATTTTTTCTAAGAAAAAATGATTATTTTTATTTTTTAATTTCTTTTAATCTTATCAAGATTAAAAAGTTGTTGAAACTTGAAACACTTTTTTCTTTCTCAAAATTTGAGTTATATTGACTTTTCAATTTACGTGCATTTTTCCATATCCATATCCATTTTTTTTTTTGTGCAAGTGTCGACTTTAGTTGACTTGTTAGTCGATTTGGCAAAATTTAAAAGATAAATTGGACTGCAACCTGATGGACAGGCCATATTAAAAAACAAATGTAGAGAGCCGTCGTATTAAACTTCATAATTAAACATCGAAAATAGAATCCCAAGGCATCCGTTTTCTCTTAAATTCTCCCCTTTTTTGGTCACCAGCCAGGTTTATGGGTACCATTTTATTGACTATCTGCCTGCCTGGAGTTGTATGGCCTGCACTAAACACCTTTTTTTTTTTTTTAATTCCAGGAAATATTGTTTTCTATAGTTATTCTTTGTTAGCTTAGATTAAACGAGTAAATTCTGACCGTCCTAGATTCTTATAAGACAATCACATCCTGACTCGAAACTGAAATCTGTAATACAAATCTCAAGCCTTTTAACATCATACCACGATTCTTGAAGACTAAACACCATTTTTTATTATAGTGAAATCCTATTCTAGGTTAATCGATACCTTGTCACCAAATTTCAAGTATAAAATGTGTCACATGACATCAAATTTCATAAAAATATTTATATTTAGATGCGTCGTGCATTATATTATAGATTTTATAAGAAACATATATTTAAGTGTGTCACACGACACACCTCGTAAATAAATATAGATTTAAAAAATATTATGATGGTTCGGTTGGATACGTTAAGGTATTGTTTACACTAAGTTTTAAAAGTATTTGAAAAAAATTAAGAAAAATTATTTTTATTTTTTATTTCAAATTAAATTATTTTGATATTTTGAGATGATTTTCATATACTAATATTAAATCTATTTTTTTTAAAATAAAAAAAACATTATGTTAATAAATTTTAAAATAAAAATTATTTTTTAAAATAACTTCAAAATCACTTCCTAATCGGGAATAAATAAAAAGAACCTGAAACTTAACGATCATCATTGATGAAGACAAAGGATAGAAAGTCACAAGGACAAGCCAGCCATCAGCATATTATAAAAACTTGTCCCGTACAGGAGCAAGAGAGAGAAGGGGCAGTGGTTAATTTAATGGAACGAAGCTCTGTGCACGCAATTGCTCACCCTCTCTTTGTTGGCTCAGCACTCCGTACTGCCAGCCGAGCCTGGGTGGTCTCGCCACTGAACCAGGAGGCTCGAGCCAGGAACCAAGAATTCCTGCAATGCACCCCAAAGCAACACCTCTTCGTTATATTTTTTATACTCAAATCATATCATCCCACCTTTTTGTCCCCTCAGGTTCAGGGCCTTAAAAAGTTCTGTGGGCCCTTCTGTCGTTTTGCGTAATTCATTTTAAATTTACTGTATATTTAAAAAATAATATAAATTATATTATATAATTTTATTTAACTTATTGAATTTTTATATAAGATAGTTTATTAATATAATATTATAGTATTATTGATCCAGCAGTCATGGGTTTTAATCTTATTATCCTTATTTTATTTGATAAAAATCAAGCATAAAATAATATAGATTTGTACAAGTTTCAAACTCAATTTTTTTTACTTCAAAGAATAAATTAAAAAATAATATAAATTATATAAAATAATTATTTAATAATTATGTCCCCTCACCTTCTATCTCTACCTCTCTTCACACTCACTCGGCATCAGCACGGATCTCCCTGTCCCTCCCTCGCTTCCCGTTAAAGAGAAGCAATGCCCGCTGTATTCCTGCGCTTTACACCTGTCTTACTTGCAAACCTGGCCTCCTTTCAATCTGTGCACTTTTTTTTTTACTGATGTAGTTTCCTTGATGGTATTTTTTTTATTATTATTAGAGTAATTAATGAGACATTAATTACAAAACTTAAGTTCCCAGAATAATTAATCACCTATTTATGCTTTGATTAGCACGTATAGTGGTGATTTAAGAAGGCCAGATACCCTAATTATGAGACAATAATCACAAAACTTAAAAATAATAATCATTTCTATGTGTTTATCAACGTAATAAAAAACATTGAAGATATAATATTTAAAGATTCTTTCATTTACCTCTATAATTTTTCTCAATGCTTTATTTAAAAATAAATAAATAAATATTAATATTAAATTACAAATGGGTTCTAAGAATGGGTTCTTTTTATTATTATTATTGGAATGCACGTGAAATTTTTTTATTTACATTATTAAAAAAAACTAAATCAATAATTTGTCCCTTGCATTTTTTGCCGTTGACTATTTATCTATTAAGCCTGGATTTAGGGCACTATAGCTAGTTAACAGTTTATATATTTTTATTTTTTTCTAAAACCATTCTTATACTATGTACGCCGTATTTAAATTAGCCGCCAATTGGATTAAGCAAACAATGCGAGAGTGGAGAGGGTTAGTAGTGGAGAGGGTTAGTATCAGGGTTGTCAATACCGTTCCGTTCCGGCTGTTCCGTGTCATTAAAAAAACCGAGACAAAACGGCGTCGTTTTCGTCTCGGTTTTAATTCCGGCCTGTTCCGGAAATACCGGTGAAATTCCGGCCGGAACGTCTCGGTACCGTTCCGGGTGTGCCATTCCGGCCTTAAAATCCTCCTTATTTTGATTAACTTGTGATTGTGTTTCTTTTTTTGAGATTATGTTTGTTTGACTTTGTGTTTATATTGTATAATTTAAAGTTAATTTATCTTGAATTTTAATTATGCTTGTTAAATTAATATTTTAATTTTTTCATATATATATATATATATAATTAATTATATATAAACAGTATAACCCCAAAACGGCACGCCGAAATGCTTCGAAACCGAAATGCTTCGAAACCGAAATGTTCCGTACCAATAGAAAAACCAGAACGACAACCGCTACGGTATTGACAATCTTGGTTAGTATAACTAATTCAGTAATAGCTAAGCCAGCTTCAAATTTTGAAGTTAGCCAGCTATAGTTTATTTAATTTTAAAAGACAATATATAAAATGGAATGTTTCATACGCACTCACCCTTTCGATCTAGAAAATTTTGCGGTAATATATAGAGAAATTAGTTCATTTCCATATGCTTTGTCAATAAAAATTAAAATGGTAATTAACTAATCTATTACAATTTGGATGATATCATCATGGGATTATAAACTAATTAGCACAAAATTACAAGTCATTTTCTTGATTGTCAATTTAGATAAGATTTTTTTTTATGAAAAAATAAGTAATTTCACACCCAAATTTTGAAATTAAAATTCAAAAAAAAAATTTCAAATTTTTTTCTCAGGCCAATCCATTTTTAATAATAACTCATTAGATATTGTGATAAAAAATGTTTTTAAAATTATTTTTATTTGAAAATATCTTAAAATAATATATTTTTAAAATTTTATCGTTATATTAAATCTATTAAAATGATATAAAAATATTTAAAAACAAAAACAAATATTAAAAAAATCACAAAAGAAGGAAGGAGCGCATATTAAAATAAAAAAATTGTCTATCGACGAAGAAGCAAGTGAAGTCAAAAACAGCTGCGGATGAACGCCTGCCTGCACATGGCATCGTTTGGTGCTCCGAAGAAATCCTTCCGATATAATAATATTTCAGAGGCGGCCACTTCTCCCATGCTGACTTGTGTGAAATCCAAGTTTTGAAAACATGCTTCCAAGCATAATCGCAATTCTCATCCTCCAATTAATTAATTTAATTCACCTGTGCGAATGTGTGTGTGTGTTGAAGCTTAGACAAATATAAAAATTATATTTTTTTGTTGTTTTTAGTAATAGAAATTTACACAAATGCACTCTTAATATAATTTTTTTTTTATGTTTTTAGATTATATTCCTGTATTGATATAAAAAATGATTTCAAAAAAATAAAAAAACATCATTTTGACGTGTTTTTGAACGAAAAACACTTTAAAAAAAAACATCAACTACACTCTCAAAAAGATATTTAATCCAAGTCGAGACACTTCAAATGTCATTATGAAAGACATTATTTTGATACCTACCAAACATGGTCAAATTCAGAATTTAATGTAAAGTTTTATATTGTCATATTTATGCTATTGAGCATATCTCCATATCTAACCATTAAATTGGACTAAAATTTTATCAAATAATTATAAAGATATGTTTCTATGTAGAGGTGGAGTTTCAGATCAATTGGAGTTTCAAAAAGTCTTATTATATCGGTCATAATAGCCTTTAAAAGTTTTGTTATTCAATTTCCTTAGGTGAACATTTCTTTAACATTCAATTTGTATCCCTGAAACTCTAATTATTATAAATAAATAAATGAGTTTTGCATTGCAAAACCAATATATATATATATATATATATATATATATATATATATATATATATATTATCGTTCCATAATAGAGAGAGGTGCCTAAGTTTTTTTACAATCCATTTAATAACTAAATCTCCCGAATTTCTCATTTCAGATTTGCCTCACAAATTTAAAACAAGAAAACTTTGTCTAACAAGATGTTTCCATTTGAAGATATACACAATGATTTTTAATATAAAAAAAATAAAACAAAAGAGGTTAGAATACATGAAGCCTACCTCAATTCATACCTCCAACACATAGTTATTTATAAGATCATGTTCTTAGCTTAGGTCACAGGTTGATAGGGCTATTTCTAAGATGATGTTGTTTAATAGTATCATATATATATTTTTTACTCAATCTTTCTTTTTTTTAAAAAAAAAATTGTTTTGAAAAAATTAAAATTAATTTTTTTGCTGTTGAACTTGTCAGATTTCACCCATATTTAAATTAATGTCCATCTAATTTAAAAAAGAAATAATAATCTGACTCATATGAAAATCATCAATTCAACTTATTTGACCAACTGAATTTCATAACTATGCTTCCAAATTATGTGGTATGTCAAGTAATTAATGCTTGTTATATGTCTCACCATATAATAAGCATTACTTGGTTGGCAAATTTTCAAAAAGGTTATTAAATTTTAACAAAACTCATAGAGTCAACATGGTTAATTTTAGAGGATATGTTTTTTTAAAAGGAGCTTGATGAATATTCTTTTTTAAAAAACACAACATTTTCACCTCATTAACAATTTTGGTCCTCATATTTTATTTTATTTTATTTTATGTGAAATCAAGTATCAATTCAATATCAAGATATTTTTTAACATTATAATAATATCTTAAAAGTCAAATCAAAACAAATTATTAGTTTTTTTAAGGTCCTCATATTTTATTTTATTTTCTCCAAAATCAAGTATCAATTCAATATCAGAATATTTTTTTAACATTATAATAATATCTTAAAAGACAAATCAAGATAATTTTTTTTTTTTAGTTTGATAGGATTTGATTCATTAGTTTTATTTTATATATTGATCAAATATGAATAATTCAAATAAAAGCTAATCAAATTAATTAACACAAATAAAATAAACTAAAATCAATAAATTGAACTTTGGAGTGTGTGAGATCTCAACTAAAAGTAGTTCTACAAATATAATCAAATGCCATGTACATGTAAATCGCAATAGAATCCATTCAAATCAACATTTTTAGATATGATTGAGTAGACCTAATAAATTTGACAATATCTTAAATGTTTAAGAGCCCATTTTTACAAAATAAATAAATAAAATTCAGAGTGATTAATTAGGTAACCTCTCAAAGTCTCAAATCTTGACACTAAAGGCATTGAATCAAAGAAGGGAAACAAATTGGGCGGGGGGGCAAATTTGGGAGTCTTGGAAGACAGGACAGGGACGAGGAGTAGTTAACTCAGTAAGCATTAAATTTTTGGGTCAGAAGAAGAGGATCTCTCCACCTCTCCCTCAGACCAAAAAAAAAAAAAAAAAAAAAAAACCAGAATTTGATCAGACAGCTAATATTCAACCTCTTCAAGCATTCTAAAATCTCAATGGCAGACATTTCACCTCATGTGAAAATGACCCATTCCATGCTATAACACTACCTCTCTTCTCTCCCTTTCTATCATTTCTGTTTTTTTTTTCCTTTTCTTTTTTCACAATCTCTCTCTTTTTATAAAGAAAAAGTTTGCATTTTTATTTTATCATGCATCCTTCTCTTTCTTGTTTGTTGGGATTTTGAAACTCAAAGATCGGATCGATAGTCATCTCATTTTGGCGACCCTACACATGATCTCTCTCCCCCCCTCTCTCTTTGTATTTCTAAATGGTCTCTCTCTCCCCCTCTCCTCCCACCATTGTTAATACAGTTATGTTACGAACAGTCTGCTGTTTCTTTTCTGTCCTTTTAAGTCAGTGTTTTCATTGCAGGTTTAACATGGACCTTTTGAAGACACACAAGGAGAGTGACTGATCTCTGAAAACACATAGCTTTCTTAGCAAGATCAAAGGTATACTTAGGTCTTTTGCTCCTTTTCAAAGGTTGTTTCTTTTATTAAAGTTTGCGGTTTCGGTTGGCAATAAAAGATGTCAATATCTCTTTGGATATGGAGATTGAAGGATTTCTTTGATTTAGTTCTGCGAGAAAACAACAATAAGAACAAGAAATTTGTCTTTTTTTTCCTTTTTTATTTTTCTGAGAGAGAGAAAAATTGAGATCTTGAAGCATCCTTCCACCTCATGCTTCCTTGCATTTCAAGGTGTCAATGATGCAGGAAAGACACTCATCACATTCAAAACTTGTAGAAACTAACCAGTTTTCAAGAGATAAAGAGCAAGAGCTTGCAGGAGATTCATCGGCTATATCTCTATCTTTTCTTTTTCTTTTTTCATATATTGGTAAATAAATTACACCAAGTAGTTATTAGATAAATATTGTTTTCTGTTTCACTCTCTCCCTCTCTCTCTAGCTAGGCTTGAAAAAAATATTATTAGCCTATCAGTTAACTGATGATTCAGTTTCCCTTGAATATCTTCATTATTACAGTTTCCTTTTCTTTCATTACAAGTTACTGTTTGATTGTCTATATCGTTTTTGACTCACCAAGTATAATTAATATTATTATTTATTTCCTTATATTGGTAAATGAAGTTTCTCTGAATCACTTCACCTTTATCTTCGTGAAACCCAGATTTCCATGCCTTAATAAAACCTCTCCTTTATTACCTAGTGATTTGAACTTGTTTTCTTTAATGGGATTTGATTGTAGTTATTGGAAGAAGGAAAAATGTCTTCTTCCAACTCTCCATGTGCGGCATGCAAGTTCTTAAGGCGAAAATGCACACAAGAATGTGTTTTCGCACCTTATTTCCCACCAGACCAGCCTCAAAAATTTGCAAGTGTCCATAAGGTATTCGGTGCTAGTAATGTTGCTAAACTTTTGAATGAGCTCAACGCTGCTCAACGTGAAGATGCTGTTAATTCACTTGCCTATGAAGCTGAAGAACGGCTCCGTGATCCTGTTTATGGCTGTGTTGGCCTAATTTCAATTCTTCAACATAGACTGAAGCAACTCCAGAGTGATCTCTATAGTGCTAAGAAAGAATTGGCTAATTATATAGGGCCTCAAGCAATGCTACCTATGATTATGCAGCCACAACATATGGGCAATCCCTCTTCTTCAACTGGGATGCAGCATAATGTGATGCCAATGATGGGTATTCCTTCTGCTGGACAAATGGGGATGCGCGCAGAGGCTCATCAAAACCACCATGTCCATCCTCAGCAGATCTACGAGGCTCAACAATTGGCCGCCGTGGTGGCTGCTAGAGAGCAAGAGATGTTCAGGGCTTATGAGCAACAACAGCAAGAAATCGTGAGATTTAATGGTGGACTTGAGTCAGCTAATTCAGTTTCTGCTACGGGGTTTAATCAGATCAATCCCGCCGCAGCTGCTATGCCACCCTCTTTGGCTCTAGGAACTTTTGACAACACTTTTCAGATTCAACAACAAGGAGAGCCCCATCCCAATCAGCTCCAGGCACAGGTTTTGCTTCGGTCACAACAGCAAATCCAACAGCATCCAAAATCTGAAAGTGAGGAAGGTAGGAGTGTTGCTCCTTCTTTTTGAAGTTTTTTCAATTCTGTCTAGGTTCTTGCTAGTTTCTTATGGCAATTTTCCAATCTAGGTATAGTTTGTTCACTTCCTTTGTGTATTTGGCTCGTTGTTTGCTGTTTATGCCTGCGCGTATTTCTCTGAAAAAATAATCTTTGCATTGATGGATGGGTTCTCCAGTAAGTAATCTGGTTTGGTATCCTTTCACAAATGGGGTAATGCAGTTTGTTGGCAGGAGAAAGCCAAAGTTACTGCTGTTTTGTACAGAGCAAAAGGGCTTCCTCGTTAACTTATTCTCTTTTCATATGCAGGGACATATCACCTCATGGAATATAAGTAGCACCTTTACTTGTGTATATATATATATATATATATATATATATATATATATATATTTTCTGTGATTTTGTTTGAGTTTTCTTTTGGGATTATCTTGATAATTATAGCATCAACACGAAACATGTATAATTGTTTTTTAACGAATAATATAAAAATTAAACAAATTAGTATTTTTAGTTAATTTTAGAAGTGTTATTCTTAAACACAATGTGCTTATTAGTCACATTTCATTCAATATATTTCTTCTTATAAGTCATAGCCAATCATTTTTTATATGTGTAAGTTAGATTTTTCTAATATGTGTGGGGGATTTACCTATAGTTTATTCTATTTTTCAATTTCCTTTTTTTTTTAAATTGTTTTTGCTGGCATTATGAAAACTAATGGAAATATGGGTGCTTTTTTTTTAATTAAAATTTTGTATCTATATTTTGCACTTGCTGAAAATGGGCTCAGGTCTAGGTCGGCAGGATAATATTGTTAATTATTAATGATGTTTAAGTATGTCATTTTCTTTTGGAAGGATTATGAAATGATTTTTATAATATGATGCAAGGAAATTTATTATTTTATTAGTAAGAGACATAAAAGAGATAGCTAGAAAGATTTTAATGGTGTGCTAATTCCATCCATGATCTTGACTTTTGCTTTGTAATTTTTCTCTAAGGACACCAGTGCCCTTGTTAATGGCTTTCTCATTTGCTTTAGAAAAAAACTTTAATTTAGTCCCAAATCATCTATCTATACCTTTCTCAATCTATCTATAAATCTATCAATTTATTCCTAAATATATTTTTATATTTTTCAATTGTATCCTTTTCTCATTTTATAAAACATTAATGAAGTCCAAAGTGCATATTTTATTTACTAAAATACATATATATAGTAGTGATTATATTTTTCTTTCCTTATATTTTCCTCTTGTCCATGCAGCTCTTATATAAATGCCGGACACGAGTGGATAGAAAGAAATACATAGAGAGTAAGGTTTACATCTAAAATCTTAAGGCAGTATTTTTATTTATTTATTTTTAATTTTTGCCCCCTGGAGAAGAAGACTTTCTGGAGCTAACATGTATTTAAATCTTGAAACGAAGGGCCTGTCTTGGTTTTCGAGCACAGTTTTCTTTTATCTATCGGCAGAGACTGCATGCCCTTAAATTAATGCAGATAACATGTATTCAAATCCGAAGCAGGGGGGAATAAATCTTTTTTTTTTTTATTTATTTATTTTCCCCGTCTCTTTTAGCATGCCCAGCATTAGATCATATGATAAAACCCTAATAAAATTTATTTTTTCAATGCTCAAAGGGACAGTACCTTCAAAGACTGCGAGAACATCTTCAAAATCTTGCACCGCTGCTATTGCAGAATTGAATGCCCTTTCCACTAGATCTAGACTCTAAGATTCCCTTTCAGTCGATCATCTCCTTTTCAATTCTCTTCTCTGATCACCAGCACATTGTTATATTCCTTCCTTTTCTTGATTTGACTTTCTTTATATCTCATGAAATAAATGTGTAACTTGTAATTAGTTGGTCAAAACTCATTATGTCCTTACCATTTAACAACCAAATTCAATAATAAGAGATTATAATTGAGATTATTAGTAAATTAGAATTGAGATTCAACATGCACCATCATAAACAACCAAATTCAATAATAAGATATTTTATGGGAATATTGAGAATATATTTTTAAATTTTATTATGTTATTCCTTGGTCTTGTGGGGTAAATACAATTGAATCGAAACTTTTAAAATACAGGAATCATTTTCTTTTTAAACTTATTTTAAGTATGTATCTTCATCCGGGATTCCAATAATCTATATAGGATAGAAGTTTTTTTCTAGAGTTTGTTAGTGTTTTACGTGGATAGATACATGTTAATTGATATAGTTGGTTGTCATAGCTAATGGTTCCAATAGGACAAGTCTAGAAAATAATCAGCAGATAAATTTTTTTTGGTTGTTTTGTTTAAATTGTGACCCAGATAAATTAGGATAGTAGGATAAACCTATTTGATGCAACCCATATAGCCATGTTGCTTACTAAGTTACCTAAAGGTGCTAAGGTTTTATGATATACTTAACACATGTCACAGGGTGCATGCGGCGCCTCTGGCAGCTGGTCTGCCTCCTAAGATGTGTGGAAAATGAGTTGGAAATATAATTATATAATTATAATTATAATTATAATTTTAAGAATTCTCTACTTAGTATTAAAGTTATTATGAAACCTAATGGTCTGTGAGATTTTGGGTAAGAAAACTTGTTGTTCAAGAAAAAAACGCATAATCTTAGTGACAATTTTTAGGGCAATAAAGTCAAGAGTGGCTTGCCTTAACGACGAGATTGGTGGTTGAAGGTGTTCCTAGTTTTGGAAGGAAGACAAAAGTATGGTTGGTGACGAAAATGGTGGCCGAGACACGACAGAGGGAATGGGCAAAGTTGTGGTTCAAAAGGGGAAAGAAAAATTCTAGGTTGAAAGTTGTTTTTTCCCCTCAACTTTGGCTTCGAGTTCTTGATGATTTGAACATGGAATCCACCCCTATTTATTGTTGGTGGAAGAAGACAATCTTAACTTTATTGGGGTAAAATTAATGCCCATAACTCAACCTAGAAACACCTCAACCGTTAGCTCAAAGTTGCTATCATGAGATATCAACTTTGATAGCGAAAGGCTATGTTGGTTGACCACATTAGGATGGCACCATGACAATTGTTATGTCAATCAGTAGAAATGAACCATATTGTGGTGTAATACAATGTTATGAGAGCATTTTCGTGCAAATTTTGTCAAATTTGGAAGAAATAAAACATTAAATGCATATGAAAAATAATCATCCAAGCTCACTGTTTCGACAAAAAATAAGATGAACAGTGAATCAGATGATGTGTCTTGCAGATTGATCCTTACCTGTGATTTTTTTCAATTTAGTATTTAATTGACTAAAAAAATTTGATTTTCTTGCAATTTTTTCCTAATTTCAATCAATTGACATGATAAAAATTACACTTGGTTTTCAAAAATTTCAACATTCTCAATTAAGCTTAAATTCGGCACCCAAGCTTATTTTTCACTAATTAAGTTGCTAATAAAATTAATTTGATCCATTTAAAGTATAATTAAGTCCTTGCACCTAATCAAATCCTTAAATTAGACCCAAATTATTTCTTACATATTATTAAACTTTAATTTATCCCATGATTAAATCAAATTAACCCATTAAAAATCTAATTATAAGTTCTTGCAGAGTTGTTCTATAATCATTTATTTTGATCTTGATTCCACATTTTTTTCTTCATTGTTGGATAGAATATGGTATAATCAGGCTTTGAGTTTCATCCAAAATTTAGCTTGATTTTTTTTACCACGTCAGTCCCTTTTATTTTTGTTTTTGTTGTTATTATTTTTATATTGGATGAATTTAGGGAATAACTCAAAAATAATTTATGGCCCAAATACAATTAGTATGGCCATCTTATTTCATAAGTGACTTGGGCAGGCTTGGACTTTAAGAGTGACTTACTAAATGCAAGCCTTATATTGGGTAAGATTTGAAGTTGAATAACTAGATTAGACCCTTATAGACATCTTGTTCAGTAAGATTGTTTTTTCTTAGATAAGATTATAGATCTAATATTCAAATAAAAGGATGGATAATCCTAAAGTTTATAAAGACCCTTAGTAAATTCCATATTTTTTTCTCTCCAAATAGTCTTTGGTTTTGCAAAAAGTGATGTTTTTTCTTTATACTATGGTGCTATATTACTAAGAAATAAGCACAAAAAGAATAAATAAGCACAAAAAAGAATAAAAAATAATAAATAAGCACAAAAAGAATCACAATAAACTAAAATACAAATTTAAAAAATATTTTTTTAAAAATAAAAAATAGTTCTAATTCTTTTTTTTTTTAAATGAGGTTAAACCTAGTGTTTGACCCATTACAAACAAAATAAACCGCGTGCCATTTTCACTGTACACTGTCTCTAGAATCATTGTGGATTCGAGCAGTGCACGGGCGAAATTGGCCCTCAGGCGCGCGGCAGAAGGGGGCTGGCGAGCGGGGCTAATTTCGGCTTTTCCGTTTTTTTTTTTTTTTTTTAAATATTCATTTGTGAACAGTGTATTGACGATTTCGTCCCTGGTAATAGGACAAAAACAGGCATCCAGGTGAGGGGCACCGGCGTAATTGCGCGCGGTCGGACCGGCCCGGCCCGGTCTGGTCCGCCGTAACTTTTTCTTTTTTTTTATTTTCAGAAATGGCTAGAGACGGTTTTAGCCCCTAATAAGACAAAAACACTTAATTGGGTCCAGGGTTAAAACGGTAATTGACCCTATTTTTCCAATTTTTAAATCGGTGTCTGGGGGTGCGTCCGCCGCACGCGCCAGGCGCGTGCGACGTTATACGGTGGCCGGAAATTGTCTACCGGAGGACAGATCGCTTTGCCGCATCGTGGTCTTCCTCCCGCGGTGGCGCGTGTAACCACCACATGTCCGTGGACGCGTCGGGGGCCGGTTAAAGCCGCCGACCACGTTTCTCTCTCTCCGGAGTGTCAAAGTTGCACTTCAGTCCTTCTACTTTCAATTTCCGGGTTGGCTGTATAGAACTCAATCAATTCGGTACAAAGGTTCCGATTTTTGCAATTGTTTCCTCTGATTTCAATTGACAATAAATTGAAGTTGCATTTCAGCCCTCTGACTTTTAATTTTTTAATTTAAGCCCTTGATATTTGATTTTCATTTCAGCCCTTACACTTTCTTTTTTTTGAATCCCTACTTTTGTCAATGTATATATAAGTGTATTAAACACAATAATAATAATAATAATAATAATAATAATAATAATAATAATAATAATAATAATAATAATAATAATAATAATAATAATCATGATTTAATTATTTTTCATTCTTGCTCTTTTGTTATTTTTTTTCCCTCCCGATAATTTGATAAGTTTGTTGATCGTTGTAGATTTAATTGTGTTAAATTATATACAAAAAAATACCCGTGCCAACGCGCGGGCAATTAGCTATATTCTAAAAAATTTATTCTATGCTTACATGACAAACTCAACTCAAAATTTTAAACATTTTATCTTTTAATCTATAATTTTTATTTACTTATATCATATAAATTTATCGTTGTAGATTTAATTATGTTAAATTATATACAAAAAATTACCCGCGGCAACGCGCGGGCAATTATCTAGTGAATAAAGAGACTATGTGAAGTTCTGCAAGGATTGACCCTTTTACATGCGACTTTTTTTTTAATATAATCTAATGAGGCGTATGTAATAGGCCCCAATTCAGTTTTTTTTTTTTTTTTTTTTAAATTGACAATGCATTTGAAATCTTTAAATTGTAGCTATTGTGGTGATCAAGAAATCATGGTGGTTGTTTTTCCTTCAAAAACCCATTTTCAGGCAAACACACGTAGAAAAACACTCTAATAACCTTGTTAAATCAATCTATAACCTCTAAAAGCGCAAAAACAAATATTTCAAAACCCAAAATCAACCCTAAACTCAAAATCTTCTCGAGCTCAGATATATTTTGTAAGTACTTAGAAGGTAAAAAAACAATATGGGAGACTTAATATATTTTTCAAATAAAATTGAAAGACGCTACCTTATTTACCTGTGTTTATCACTCTAATCCTCAGACTTTCAATTCAACCATCTCTTAAAAAAAATACAATTAGGTTCTAATTTGAGCTAAAAAAAGTTTAATTGTGCAAAGCAGAAGTTAAAAGATCAAATTAAACAAAAATCACTACTCTAATCCATAATAATATGTGATATCTTGAACAATCTAAAAGACACATTTTAGCTTTATACTTAATATATGTAAATCACAAAAAAAATTAAAAAAAGATTCAACTACTTTTTTTACAAAAATAAAAGAAAAGAGAATATAGGATAATTTGACTGGTGATTAATTAGGTAACCTTTCAAAGTCTCATTTCTTGCAACGAAGGCATTAAATAAATAATATTTTTTTTTTTTAAAAAAAAGACAAAGTGGTAACTCAGTGAATGATTCAATTTTTACTCAAGTATAAAAGGACCTCCACCTCTCTGTGACTCAACCTCTTCGACGTGTCTGAAATCTCAATGGCTGACCCATTCCATGCTATAACGTTACGTCTCATTATCTCCTTCTATCATTTCTTTTTCTTTTTCGTAATCCTTCTCTTTTTATAATTAAAGAGTATGAATTTTATTTATTTATTTCATGCATTCTTCTCTTTCTTGTCGGTTGGCATTTTGAAACTTAAAGATCGGATTGATGGTTATCTCATTGTCAATACAGTTCTATCGTTTGTTTCATTATATTGGTGAACGAAGCTCGTGAATCCCAGATTTCCATGCCTAGAGATTTTAATGTGATGGGGTTTGATTGGAGTTGTTAAAAGTAAATGTCTTCAATTTCTCCATGCGCGTCATGCAAGTTTTTGAGGCGAAAATGCACGCAAGAATGTGTTCTGGCACCGTATTTTCCACCGGATCAGCCTCAGAAATTTGCTATTGTCCACAAGGTTTTTGGTCAGAGTAATGTTGCTAAGCTTCTCAATGAGCTTCCTGCTGCGCAACGTGCAGATGCTGTGAATTCTCTCGCCTTTGAAGCTGAGGAACGACTCCGTGATCCAGTTTATGGCTGTGTGGGGCTAATCTCAGTCCTTAAAAATAGGGTGGATCAACTCCAGAGTGATCTTTATATTGCTAGAAAAGAATTGGCTCATTATATCGGGCCTCAAGCAGTGCTACCTACGGTGGTGCAGCCGCAACATCTGGCTGATCCTCCTTCAACTGTGATAAATCATAATGTGATGCCAATGATGGGTCTTTCTGGTGGACAAATGGGGATCCGAGCAGAGGCTCATCAACGCCACCATGCCCATCCTCAGCAAATCTGTAAGGCTCAACAGTTGGCTGCCATGGTGGCGCCGAGAGAGCAAGAGGTGTTAATGGCTTATGAGCAGCAGCAGCAAGAAATGGCGAGGTTTACTGGTGGATTTGAGCTAGCTGATTCAACTGCTGCTACAGGGTTTCATCAGATCAATCCTGCTGCTTCTTCCATCTCATCTTCTTTCGCTCTGGGTAATGATGAAAATACTTTTCAGATTCAACCACAAGGAGAGTGCCATCCCAATCAGCTTTTGCTTCAGCCACAGGAACAGCAGCAGCCACGACATATCCATCAGCACCCAAAATCTGAAACTGATGAGGGCAGGATTGTCGGTCCATCTTGTTGAAGTTTTTGCAACACTTTGTACCTTTCTTGCTAGTTTCTCAAGGCACTTTTCCAATTAGGAATATTTTTTTCACTACCTTTCAAGGACAAATTTAATGATTTGTAATATTTCTATTGATTTGATTCATAATATTAGGTGATGGACTGGGTTCCTATAATAATTTCTTCTTTTATATGGATCTAGTTCTTTGTTTATGCCTTAGCATTTGTCTGTAAATTATAGTCTTTGCATTTATGGATAGGCTATTTATGTGCTATGTGGGTTTTTTTCTCAATACTTTTTGAAAACTAAATGTGAAAGGTTATTTGTTTTTATTTATTTATTTATTTCAATAAAACAAAAACTGGGTAACAAGTTTTCATTTTTTTTAAAGCAAAAGACTTTCTTTTGTTTTCAAAATTTGTTTTTCACATCATCAACATATTATTTACAAATAAAACTTTTTTTTTATGTCATGAAATGAAATGAGTATGGATCTTGCCAAAGCAAGATCTAGGATGGACGAGGTCGACCTGATCTTGGGTCAGGCTCGGTAAAGTCGAGGTATCATATATAGCACATAAAGTTTGGACATTCAAGGGGGTATTTAGTATTATGATTGTTTTTATGGTTGAGGTTAAAAAAAAATAGTTTTATAAAAAATATTTTTAATTGAGTTTTATAATTTAAATTTAAATGTTTGATTAAAACTGTAGTTGAGTTTGAGGTTGAACAAAAAACAATTACATGTGTGTCGGTTAATATGTTTTTATATTGATGTAAATTTGTAAAATCATATTAAAGAACATATCCTTAGACATATATGCATACACACATGCCTTTGTCTGTGTTCTTTCTTCATTTCACGTCGATGTTCTATTTGGTCCTCTACCTTTTTAAGAGCCAAATTCAGCTTTGTCAAAATGTCCAGCCATGACAGATTGTAGCAAGGTTAATGTATGTAGTCAAAAAAATTCTTGGTTGCAGAAATCCCTTTGGTCTTTGCTATAAGATCTAGGTAAATTGCATGGGAAACATTCATTTTCCTCTTCTGCATCCTCTTCCGTTTTTCCAACGCTACTAGCACCGCTTCTGCCGCCGTGCATAGCTGCCGCACCACCCATGATCCCGTCCAGAACAGACTACTTCATACCTTTTTTGATTTTGCCTTTTGTTTTGTCGGTGAAGAGGGTAAAAGCAGCGAAATGTTGTTTTAGAAAAACTGAGGTGATTATACCACCATATTAGAAATCTCTTAACTTAAAATCATTTTAAAATAGAGAGGTTATGATGCCTTGAGTGTTAGTTCTTTCTTTTGTGTTTTGAGGTGTGTTTGTAATGTATGTTTTGAATCAAATAATATAAATCATGTCTTGGTGTTTTACCTAATATCTTAAGTTTTTAAGTGAGATGATTCTTTGACATGGTATCAGAATCTTGTTGACCCATCGATCACAAGTTCAAATTTCATCACCCTCATTCTATGTAATAGGAATTAAACACAAGGTAGTGTGTGTATGTGTAAGTTTCAAGCCTAAAAAGTTTTCACTTGAAGGGGATGTTAGAAAATAATATAAATCATATCCCGGTGTTTCACCTAATAACTTAAACTTTTAAGTGAGGTGATTCCTTGAAAGCATACTGTTTTTTTACCTTATATATGAGGCATAATTTCTCTTATTTTATTTCAAGATAACTTTAGAAACTTATTCAATCAAGTCTCTACTTGATTTTTTTAGAACTAAAATTGTAATTCTTTGTATTTATTATATTATAGTCCTTTATTTTAAAACTTATTTACAGTTAAATCCCATTTGAATAAGCATCCTGATTTATTTATTTTCTATAATTCTTTGTGTGTGACCCATTAGGTTTCATAATATATTAATCACGATCCTAAATAAACTAAGATTAAATATATAAATAATTTAATTTATTATAAATTCAATAACTGATTGATTTATATTTAAAGAGCAAGTGTGGTATATAACAATACATCATGATCCCTCAAATATTAAAAAAAAAAATCATGAATGGTTTGATTTAATCTCTTAGTATTCAATTTCTCAATGTAAAAAAAATCAAAACTGAAGTTTTACAATAAACAAATATTAGCTGCTTTTCAAACGAACAGATGTGGGATAGAAAGATTTAAAGTCTATTTAAAAATATAGTAAGAGTTGTTTTTTAAAGTATTTTTTTATTAAATAAATTAAAATAAAATCTTCTATTTTCTTTCATATTTTTAATATCAACACATCAAAATAAAATAAAAAACTAAAAAATTAATTTAAATTAAAAAAAACTTAAGAATTTTAAAAAAATATAATTGAACCGCAATGTAAAACAGGATGTGCTAGTTCTTCATATGTCATGACACATTGCTTCATGGACTTAATGTTATATTGAGACAACTCGGCCAATATATTACTGCCATTGATGGTGCTCCCAAGAAAAGAGAGGAGACATGTTAATATTCCTACTTCCAAGCAAAGAAAACAGAAAGGATATGTCTTTAATGCTTTGACATTAACAAGAAAGAAGAAAGAAATAAAAATCAATTTTTTTTTTTTGGATTCGAGAAAACCATACTCTCTGAAAAATATATTTTGTGGGTCTAAATAAGTGAATAAAATCCCGATTGTCTCAGACTCTTATAAAAAATATATAACCTAGCTCAAACACAAAATTCACTGTGTAAATCTCAAATTCTTTAATACCGCGCAACACCGGACAATAAAAATGAAGTTGCTAGCGACTACACAAACATACATGAACATGAAAGATTCCAACAAAAGTACTGCTATAATTTTGAGTTGTGGGCAAAATCTTGGCGTGGGCTCACCATATCCTCTCGATGAGATTCACACCTTTCTTTTTTATTATTATGAAATTGACAACTTCGATGCTGTTTCCAAGCTGCTTGCATCAAAACCCCAGAAAGAGAGAGAGAGAGAGAGAGGCAAACACAAAGTAGAAACGGATAATTTAAACAACAAAACTCAATGGTTTGAGAGAGAAGAACGTGGTGATCAGGTGAATTATTAAGAATATAAAGTGCCTCCCTTTTTAGGGTTCTGGTCGATTGTATATAAGCAATTGAAGTTTGGATAATTTCTTTTTTTTTTCCTCTGAAAGATGATAGGCCCAGGGCTTTCTGATGCATGTGTTGCTTGACTAGATTCCGAGAACCTTTTGTTCCTGCGTGTTCGCGCACGTGGTCGGTGGCATTTATTGTTTTTTCTGGCACCTTTTTGTGGGTGGATGGAGATCGTTGATTTAGCAGGATGAAGGGACCTACAGTAGTTCATGGTTTCTGAAATTAATTAGGTAAATGGCACTCCATAGATAGAACCGCCCTTCATTTGTCTGAGGTTGAAAAGGCCAGATGGGGCCGTCACAAGGTAACTGTTTTTCCCCATCAAATGGTTGCTGGTTTTCTCAACATAGGATTCTGCTAAATGTTCTGAATGCCATACGACTAGAGAGAGAAGGCAAGATCTGTAATAAGATGCATCAATTCTTAGGGCCTCATTACACCCTACTGGTGATATTGATACTAGTATCGCCATGGAATCTTGTTTCTCGTCAACTAGCAAGCTATTTGAGGTTGAAAAACATATTAGCTAAATGTTCAAGGCAAATGAAACCTCAATCATGTACTGAATAACAAATTTTAAAAGGAAATTAATAGGCATTTGTAAGAGAAAGTTGTATTTTACAAAAATTCTGTTATGAAAATTCTTGGAATCCATAAATATGAATTACAGAAATTCATGACGAACTCATACAGGAAGGGACGTAACCCATATTATCTGCAAAATTTCACCATGCCTCTAATGTTTCTCAAGGTAAAAAAAAAACACTCCAGTTTTGAATCCTATCTTTGTAAACTTCATTATTCTGCTCATCTCTACAGACTACAATCCAATTCCCTGTGTATATTTGTATCTGCAAAATTCATGGGATCAGAATCGGTTTGTCACACTATACATGAACTTCTCCTGGTTTGTGAAGCACACCATTCCAACTATGACTCTCTGATTTGTCATCATCTTCTGTTTCCATGCTATCTCCTCCAGTATTGGAGGTAGCTTTGGCAGAGCCACTTGCATGGAGGGATCCTTCCGGAGAATTAGACTGTGAAACGTTACCTGTTGAAGGGTCCTTGCATCGATCTTGAGATTTCCAGAAGCCATTTTCCGGGGCAGCTGAAGATGCTGGGACTTTACGGAGATGAAGCCTGTATTTCTGCTCACAAAAACACCTCCTGTTAGTTAATACTCCATAAAAGACAATAGCCTAGAAAATATGTTGGTTAATAACAAACATACTTGCAAGTGGCTCTTAACTTCATCATTGGTGAGGCCATCCACTTGCATAAGCTCTCTGATCTGTTTAGGAGTGGCCACTAAATCACAGGAAAAACCAATTAGTTTGAGAGAGAGATAATCATGGTATAACAAGAAAAGGATTTGCTAAGGAACGAATCAAGTATTCCGGCCTAAGAACAAGCAAGCCTCAGAATGCCATTTCATTTCTCATATCAGCAAATTTTACAATTTAGAATTCACTCAAAATTGAAGTTTTCAAGCAAATAGATCTTATGTTTATATCCCATAGTTTCAGACACTCTTTAAGGACCAGCTAGCTACACATCAGTCTAATTAATAGGACTAAAAGTTCCTAGCAAGAACCCCTTTCTCGTGCAGCAGTTTGGAATCTTTTTCCTTAATTACAAGTGTCAAAAGGAGAAAATTTAGCAAGTATCTAACCTTGACAACCACCAAGTTGTTGAAGGGAATCAACAAAGCGCCGGTGAAGCTCTGGTGACCAGCACCGTCGCTGCTTCCTGTAAGCCTGCTGTTGCTGCTGTTGTGATTTACTCTGTATCTTCGTTTGATTACTACAATTGTTGCTCAATGGCATTAAATTGCAGGAACTCAATTCAGGTACCTGAGTCACAAGAGAAAGTCCTGTAACTTGTGAAACAACCTCCTTTTCTTCCTTCCTTTTACTCCCTTCAAGATCAGAAAGCGCCTTGAAAGGCACAACAGCCCCTCCCTTGTTGCTATGATTACCTAACTGAACTGGGTTCTCACAAGTAGACCTATCATCTTCTTCTTCACTTTTCTAAAAAGAAAAAAGAAAAACCATGAAATCAAACGGATTCCCAACCTTGCAAAATCCAAATAAATTTGCTATCTTTATTCCTCCAAATCAAGAAAATTAAAGAGGGTTTGAATTTACCTGTTTTGGTTCTGATTTCGAGTCTTGCTTTTTGCAATTCAAGATGCTGTTAGCGTTCCAAAGCTGAGCAGAACTCATCCAGTTCTTTTTATCATTCCCATCTTCATTGGAATTCCCTTTCAATGGTATCAAATCGTTCAATTCATTGCACTGCATTGCCTCCTCCTTTAACCTCTCAATAGCTACAAACCCCACAAAACTATACAACTTTAAAAACCCCAAGAAATCAAAATCCCATCTTTAAAAACACAAAATCAAATACATACATTTTTTTTTAGAAAAAAAAATACCTTCATTCAAGAGAAGCATGCAAAGAGGGAGCTCGCGTTTAAAACCATCAATCTTTCTCCGTTCATCTTCTAATCTATTGACATAATCAGAAAGCTTTGGTAACTTTCGGCTTCCATCTTTAACCATCGAAACCTCTTTTAGACTTTCATTCACTGTTTTTGGTTCATAAACCAAACTCAAATCCAAGCTCAGCTCCATCGTTTTAGCTTTGTTTCACCCAGATTCTCTCTTAAAAATCTCTAACATGACCAAGAAAATGAATAACAAAAATGAGAGACAGCCCATGTCCTTATATAGACAAGGGGCAAAAATTCAGATTCAAAGACGCCAAGATTCGGCTACTCACCCACGGGTAGTCGCATAAATTTGAGTCAACTCGGTTGACTCGGTGGCCTCGCAGAGGAAAAACAACGTAAATTATATTGCTGTCTTTATACATTCAGTAATGATTCAATTTTACCCTCCCACTCTAGAATTGCACATCGTCGCTATTTTCATATTTTTTATTTTCCTTTTTCTTACTTTTCTCTCTCTTTTTTGCCTTCCTAAATAATTGTGACGCATTTTCAGACAGCTATATCATTCGTGGCTAACTTTTTAATATTCTATGTGAAATTCATGGTAATGTTAACGTTAATGCTTTCTCTCATATACCTATTAATTATTATGTTTTTTTTTTTTTCATTATGTTTTTTTAGTCAATTTATTGTGCCGATAAAATTAAAGGAGTTGATTATTACGTGCAATATGGTATAACAATACTAAATACATCCTAAATTAAAAAAGAAAATTCAATCAAAACTAAAGAATTTATTTACACGACTGTTTTAGGCATGAAAAAGTAATAATTGGGTTAAATCCTAGGCTCATCCATCTAGTCCTTATACAAAAATGGGATTTCTTATTATTTAAAAAAGTTTATTTAATGAGAATAGCAACGCTAATAGGGTTACATATTATACTAAAAATTAAAAACATTACTAGGGTTAGTTTACTATAAGGGTGGATTGATGCGGTGATAAAAATCAATAGGAATATATTTTTTTTTAAAGAAAGTACAAAGTTACTGTTTATATTATTATATCTTATTAAAATACTCCAATACTTCAAAACTATAGGTTCTACAAGAAAAATCATGGTGGCTATGTTGCTTTATTACATATATAATATTTAAAGACCAATTTAATGATTAGGGGTCACAAAGAATTATTTGGAAATTATAAGGATAACATTGAAAAACTTTACACTAAGAATAGAAGCAATATCCACTAGTAAAAAAAATTGAAGGAATTTTGCACTAAAAACAAGAGGAGAGTAATGGGTGGATACGAATTGAGAATCTTCAAACGCGGCGACTTGTAGTCAACAATTATTTAGCATCTTTTATATGGTGAAGGGGAATTTATTAGCAAGTGGAAAGGAATTATTTTGGTATGGTGTGGCTTATAAGTTTTTTTTTTTTTTTTTGTTATAGTTGTGATCGAAATTGTTTTTGAAAGTATTTTTTATTTATAAATATATTAAAATAATATTTTTTATTTTTTAAAATTATTTTTGATATTAATATATAAAAATAAATTTAATTCTTTTTAAAATATTTTTAAAATACAGTATCAAATTACTTAGGTGAGGTGAGGTTGAGGTATCTTGGTGATATATATATATATATATATATATATTGAAAAAATAATATAGATAAATTACTTGTTTTGATTATTTTTATTTTTTCAAATGTTTTTATAGCTTTTATTGTGAAACGATAACCTTTATAATGATGGATCGACGGTGAGCACTAGCAACCAAGATTTACATGAAAATTCTTCCTATGCCACTTTCTAGAAAATCTCATCAAAATCCACTTTGCAGATCCTATGAGATTTTTTTTAAAAAAAAAGAGACGCCTAGAAAAATCATTGATAAAATATTCGTTTCTGTCTTATATTGAGCATCCCCCGTTCTTTTTTTTTTAAAGTATATTGAGCATTTTTCATTTAATGTGTTTTAAAAATATTAAATTTTTTTTATTTTAAATTAAAATTTTCTGATATTTCTAGATTATTTTCATGATGTTTTTTAAAAAATAAAAAAAAATATTATTTCAATATATTTCTGAATAAAAAATATTTTAAAAAATAACTTTAACCACACTTTTAAACAATCACTTGGTATCTTACATAACAAAACTAATAAATGTTGAAATATGATACTTTTAATTGTAATTTAAAATATGTTTTTCAATCAAAATCTTATGATTTATGAGTATCACGTTGATGTCATAATCAAGTCATAATCAAATTAAAATCACTGAAATCTCAATGAATTAGCCAAATCTAATATTCATGTGAAATGAGCTCATCTTTTTTTTTTTAAATAGAAATTAATGAGCACATATTTTCATATTAAAAAACAAAAATCTCTATAATTGTTTTGTCATGAGTTGTTTTCCATTACGGTGAGGTTGATTGGAGTGGGTGAATTCTTAAATATTCTTCCTTTATTGAACATAAATACACGCACTCGTCTTTCTTTCCAATACGGAAGAATCTTGCGTATAAAGTTTGAGTCAGTACACATCACCATGCTTATCCGAGATCTCTCATCCTTACATACATACATACATACATGCATACATCATAAAGACCTAAATGAAAATTAAAAAAAGAGAGTCTGCAACCCTATGTGACAGGTATTGATTGTTAAGGTAATTTCCAACAAAAAGGAGATTCAAATAATAGTCAACGATTTGTAGCCTAATCAATACTAATAGTTTCTTGAGAGATTACGTTTTTTTCTCTCTTTTAAAGTAAAAAAAGAGGACATAATTAACAAAGAATTATTCTTTCCTATTGGTTGTATAAACAATTCAAGAAAAGAAAAACACCTTATTTATGGTGTTTTTTTTTCTCTTTTCCCTTACAATGCTTTTATATATATATATATATATATATATATATATATATATATATATATATATATATATATATAAGAGATTATGTGTGGTGGTAGATGAATTTACTTTGTGTTTTATTAGTATTCTAATATAAAAATAATATATATAAAACAAACAAAGATATGGTTGTTTAAAGTGATTGAGACATAGTGGCCGTTTGACACAGCTTTTTTATCTCTGGTTTGAAAAAAGTAGCTTGAAAAAAAGCTATTCAGTGTTTGGTTACATAACAAACGGAGGTTTGTGGCATGAGTCCCACGTGAAATTTGACTCAAAACACCAGTGCAAGAAAAGCGAGAATTTGCTACTTTTTGATGCCTGGGGTGTGACACTACTTTTTGTTTGTCACGTAAGCATTACTTTTGTTCTCGGTAATGAGAAAATATATTTAATGAAATTCAATTCTTCCATCGCACCTGTGTTTTGATTTATTTATTTGGATAATTAGGCATGAAATCTGATCAGCAAGGTGTAGTATATTATTATTATCATTATTATTTTTGCTTAGAAATGTTTTTTTTTTTCTGTTTAAACACCAAGATCATTAAAATTATTAATAAAAGAATTTAATATTTGTTCTTCTAAAATACATTTTTAAAACATATCCAAACACAATATAAAACAGGAACTCACGAAGAGCATTCTTGATTAATCAACAGTGGACTATTTTAACACGTCTATTAATTACTTAGCTGAGATAATGCGTTATCTATTACATGGTCAAGCAGATTTATCCCAAAAGGGTGCTCGAGCAGATTTTATATAACGAATATATTTTATATATTTTTAAAATATATTTTAAAATATAAAAATATATCATTATTTATTATATTCTCTTATAAAAATATATTTTTAATATTAAAATAATCTAAAAATTAATTAAAATATAAATAATTTTTACATAATACATGTTTATTAATATAAAAAAACAAGTGTCTAATTTACTTGAATTATTAATTATATTTTATTATTATAATTATTAAATATTTAATATAAATATAAATATATATATATATATATATATTTAAAATAATTTTTCAAGTTAAAAGCAATATGAAAAGTTTGGTAACCAAACACATGAAACTACTTTTCATTAATCTCAAACTCAAAAGCAGTTTTAACCAAACACTTCAAAACTTATTTTGAACTGCGGCTAGAGTGCTTTTTATGAAACTGCTTTTTTAAAACCTCAACCACAAAAGCAAAAGCTGTGCCAAACACACCCATAAATTTCAAGTACATTTGTGTCTCTATAATCATTTTTTTTTAAAATCAACTATTAGAGAAATATATTCCCTGTATTTTCAATAATAAATAATAATTACTCGTTAAGAATTATTTTTTATCCATACATAAAGAGTTTTTAAATTAATACAATAATTGTTTTTCCCTATACTATCACTCTTTAAATGTCATATTAATTTCTTTTTTCTTCAATACCATAATTTTCAATTTTCAATATTTTTTCAAATAATTTTTGGCTTAAAGAAGCTAGTTTGAAATATTTTTGTAATTGTTACATTATGGGCGATCAACTATCAAGAAATAGTTTCTGATACATGTTTCAAAGACAAGAAATCACATCACAATTAAAACCAATAAATCTATTTTATAATTTTATATTTAATTATTTTAAACAATATATATTTTAAAAAACATGCATTCTTTTCAAACAATATTAGAATATCAAAACAATAAAAAAATTATATATATATATATATATATATATATATATATATATATATATTAAGAGGATGTTTGATATTGCGTTTTAAAAATGTTTCTGAAAAAATGATTTTTTTTTATTTTTTATTTTAAATTAAGATCTTTTAATATTTTTAATTTTTTTTTATTTGCTGATATTAGAAATAATTTTTTAAAAATAAAAATATTATTTTAATATATTTTAAAAAAATGCTGCATTATAAACACAAATCAAATCAAATCAAATGGCCCGAAAAGAGTGGTGGAATAATAGTAAAAAAGAGAGAGAAATCACAACAAGAAATTATGTTAGTCGTGAAAGATTCTCTGCGCAAAGCACCTTTATTTCATAAAAAAAAAGAAAAGTGTGCGTTGTTTATCAACATGGTAGGCATGCCCCTAATTTGTTTTGCACAATCTTAAAAAATCTGTTGTAACCACCAACCAATCACCACCACGTTGCCATCTACTTTTGATGAGCGGTGACAATCTTCTGTCCGTCACAACTTGCACAAGGACAGAATAGTCTCTTCCAGAAGTGACACCAAGAGACATCAAGAGACAAGCCACTGAATTCCTGATTCCTCTGTTTCTAGATTCTCTTGCTGACGCAACCGACACGTGTCCTAAGAGCATCCGATTTACAACATGTGATTTAAATTACTAAATTGTAAGGATTTGCAAAGCTTCGGACTTATCGGCTCTTCTTTGGTGATAAGATTCCCCCTTTTTTTTTTCTTTTTTTTTCCCGAGGGTTTTTTAATTATTTTGTTTAAAAGAAAATGGAGTTGATGCCTTCCATGCAAGATGACAACCATTTGCAACCACCGGCTGTGTCCTCTTAAGGCATCATCAATCCTTTTGGCCGATAGCGTTTCTTTTTGTGGTTTCAAGTAGGGGTGAATATTTTTATTTCGGTTTGGTTTTTATCAAAATAAAGGAATCAAATCAAAAATTATATATTTTTAAAAAAAATCGAAACCGAACTGAACCTATTAAAAATCGACTATTTTCGGTCCAGTTCGGTTTTTATTATTAAAAAAAATTGAAAAACTCGAAATTGGTTTTTGGGCCCACTGATGGGCCATCTGATGGGTTTTTTTGATGGGTTTTCTAATGAATTTTCTGATGGGCTTGCAATTAATTTTCTTATCAAATCCCACAGTATTTTTAATTTTTTTGCAACTAATACAAATATTAATGTATTAAATTGTTAATATAGTGTTTATTAAGTTTTTTTTTTACCTTTATAATACTTTTGTTTTGTTTAATTTAGCATGAGGTGAAATAATTAAAACTACACAAGTGAATTAAATTTAAATTTAAATTACAGAAAATGCCTTCAAATTAAACAAACAACATTAACATAAAATACTTCAAGAAATACACCCAATTTTGAACTAATTATCATCTGTTGCTAGATTTAACTTTCCACCAAATTCTACAAAAATAAATAAATAATAGAAATGTTAGATTGAAAATAAGTTAATTAATAAATAATAATAAAAAAATACAAGTGTATAAGAAAAATAACATGATTCAAGATTTTCATATTTTTCATAATCATTCATCAAGGTTGGAATATCGATCGGGATTGATCCATGATGCAACCAATTTTGACAACAAACAAGTGTTTAAACAGTTGTTAGAGATAAAGAACTTTAGAATTGGTCGAGTATATGACCGTCAGTGCTGAAAGATGATTCATAAGCCACTGTGGATATAGGAATAACTAAAACATGTTGTGCAACCTTCGAAAGTATTTTATATTTTGAACCATTACCCTTCCACCAACCTAAAATATCTAATTTATCATCATTAGGATCCTCACAACCATCATTCAAATACCTCTCCACTTCATTTTTATTTTCTACACTATCTTCCTCTTGTAAATGTCTTTTGAATCGAGCAAAAGTATTAACATCTATCTTCATGTCATTGCAATCCATATCATTAACATCATGAATATGTCTATTAACATCCTCCACTTCATTAGCTCTTAAAATAAAACTCATATAGTCTTACCAAATGATCTTTCACCTTTTTTGTTAAAGATTGTGCTTTGTGATAATCATACAACTCACCAAAACAAAATTTAACATATTTCAACTTAAAACGTGGATCTAAAACATTAGCCACATACAATATAAAATTTTGATATGCATCATAACCCCAATACTTCTCAAACTTCAACATCATTTTCATCGTCATTCCACTTAAAACATTATCTCTACTTTTACACAATTGCAACAAGTTTGTATGCATGTAAATCAATTCATTGAAGAAAGAATTTGATGTCACATGTAATGAACTAGAAAACTTTAATGTAACTGTGTAAAAGATCTTTAAAAACTTGACCAAAATTCTACCATTTTCCTAATCCTCTAAACCAGGTGGCCCTATATTTGTTTTATTCCCTTTTAGATCAACCTCTAAAAAGTAACCTATATACCTAGGTTCACTCTCACCTAACCTCACAAACATCTTTTCAAATTTTTCAACAGCATCCAACATAATATAAGTTGAATTCCATGGAGTTGCAACATCTAACACATAATGACTTCTTATACTCTATATGCAATTTTTCTGCACGCTTTTTAAATGCAAGCTGCCTTGCAGGTGAAGATCTCACAAACCTTATTGCATTTCTAATCTTAACAACCAAAGCATTAATCTCTTTCAAGCCATCACTCACAATAAGGTTTTACAATATGTGCACAACATCTTACATGCAAATAAGCATTTGACAATATATTAAATGACCAATCTATCATCACATTCTTCAAATATGAAATAGTCACATTATTAGAGCTTGCATTGTCTACTGTAATAGTTAAAAGTTTATCAATCCCCCTCTCTACCAAACAATTCTCAATCACTTGACCAATTATCTCACCCGTATGATTTGAAACTTGACAGAAATTGAGAATTTTTTTATGCAATTTCCACTCATTATCAATCCAATGAGCCGTTAAGGACATATAATTAATGTTTTGGATTGATGTCTATGTATCTGTTGTCAAACATAATCGTTGACCCTTAAGTGCTATCTTCATTTTTTCCTTCTCGTCAACATAAATTTTCAAACAATCTTTCATAACAGTAAAACGAGAAGGACTATCAAATCTAGGTTGTATTGTCCTCAAAAATAATTTAAATCCCCTACCCTCCACAAAATTAAAAGGCAACTCATCAATTATAATCATTTTTGCTAGTTCTAGTCTACATTCTTCATAATTATAACCCATTGTCTTTTGATTCATCACTCTCTTTTTTAGGTTCTAATACCAAAAGTTTTTGCTTCTTATCAACCATAAAAGGGAATTTTTTGTATATTTTCAAATGACTCCACATATTACTTGTTCCATTCAAAATAGTATGACATGCATAACTCTTTCTACAATAATTACATTCAGCTTTGGGAGTTTTAGGATCACTATCAAGTTTTATAAAATGATCCCAAATTTGTGACTTTTTTCTATCATCAACATTTCTTTTTCTTAATGTAAGGGCTTCAGGTTATTTACCTCTATCATTTGTGACAGATCTTGCAGTGATTGATGTAGGTTGGGTGTTTGAAGTGAGGGCATTAAACGTTGATGTGGGGGTAGTGGTTGATGTAGGTTGGCTTCAGGTTGACTTTTTTCTATCATTAACTTTTAAGAGTTTTTTGTATTTTTATTTAAATTGATTTTTTTTATTTTTAATTTATTTTGATGTGATGATTTTTTTTAAATTATTATTTTAATTTATTTTTAATACAAAACATTTTAAAAATCAATCAATATCAAACCCTACCATGTTATGTACTATTTTTTTAAAATTTTCTATCAGTATAAATCCTTATATTAGTTTTCACTTGTTTATTAAGAATTACTTGCATGAATAAATTATACTCATTAAAAATTTTAAACCACATCAAATCTCACAATGCAGCTTATCTCAGGTCAGACGTATTAGGGGTGTTAATACATTCCTTTTATATAATCATTCATTTATCCTTAAATATCTAATAAAACTAGTGTACCAGAGCTTTTTTCCTAACGAACTTGAACCAAATAACTAGATGGTTACTTCATCGACCCCATTGATATCACACGTCTACATGTGACAAAGTGTTGAATCGATTTTGAATCAATGCCTGTATTTTTATTTTATCAAGTAATAAAATAATTAATTCAATCTAATGAAGTCGATAACTAAGTTTGTGGGTTTGGTAGATTGACTCTAGCCTATTTTGTTTTTATTTTGACCTATATAATCTATAAAATCATATCATGACATTTTCAGATGATTTAATTTCAAATTCAAACTAATTAAAATAGCAAGACAAAAATTTTGAAGTTTAAAAATGTTATACTTTAATAAAAAGTTTCCAAGGATTTAAATATTATTTCTTTTACCTTCTTAAAGATTTTAAAGATTGTGGTCTAATAAAACGAAAGTACGGGAATACACTAATAGCAGGTTAGTTTGCAAATCACAAGTCTCTCCCGAGGGAATACACCAAGGCGAGCTGTATTAGTGAAATGATATTAATATTATAAATAAAATAATGAGTCCATCTTATAAAATCTCCGTTGTCGTCCAGCGGTTAGGATATCTGGCTTTCACCCAGGAGACCCGGGTTCGATTCCCGGCAACGGAAGTTTTAATTTTTTCTTCAATTAACTAAGAAATTGATATGTAAAAGAGTCTAAAATGAAAAAAAAAAAATTTAATAGATAATAAAATAGCATTTTTTTTTTTCTTTACTTCAATTTCTGGAATCAATTTATTCCACCCAAGTTGATCTCTAAAATCCCAATAGACTTGATAATTTCCCTACCTTGTGTGTGTGTGTATATATCACAAGACATGGAACTTATTCCACCCGAGCATAGTATACTTGATTAGTCACGTGAAGTGGAAAAATGAAATTCGGAAATACAGTGATATAGGCCTCTCAATATGGTCCTTGTTATTGTTTTGTGTAATTCTCTGGCTTCAAATATACATTTGTTACGAGCATGCTGGGTCATCCTTGTTTATATCAAGAAATTATCTAATCTAAGTTTAACTGTTAAGTGAAATCTCAGAATATAATTTATATTATTCTTTAACATTCATTTCAAGTGAAAACTCTTGGGGTTTGAAACTTAATTTGTAATATTATTCTCTAACATGCCTTTCACTACGGTAAATGTGGTCGTGTTTTTTTTTTTGCATCTAGCTGTTGGTCACTTAACAAGGTATTCCAGTTTTCAATGGGATTTGATTCTGTGCCGCTTGGATGGCACTGGCTTGAACTCATTAGTTTGCCAGCAGATCATGCTGTATTCAGCAGCTAATAAGTAGCAGAAACTAGTTGGAGTGTTCATCAGCACACTCATGCAGTATATTTTTTTTTCTGTCATTAAAACCACAAAGTTTGGTTAATCCCTTCCTCATCTTATAGGCTTTTCCTTGGTGCAAATCACTAAATTCAACTGCATGTAAATACAGCAACACACATTTTCAGAGTGCAGCAGTTTCTCTCCAAGAATAATATTCAAACCAAAAAAAAAAATGGGGGCAGTTAGTCTATTGGTTAGTGGATGTCACTTCGGCGTTAACTCTTTTGGCATATGTAGACAGGGTTTGTTGAAGTCGCTGGTGACAGAGTTCTCTTTTATCTTACAGCTTCCTGTTTCTTCTTCAATGGTCTAGGTAATAACAGAGTTTAAATAATTTTGTATTTCCTTTACTTGGGTAGGAGATACTAACCTATATTTGTTGTTGCTGAGTTGCAAGTTGTTCTGGGTATCCATGAGTTCAGAGAAGGATCTTGACGCCTTCATACTCCAATCCCATCATTTATGGATTGCTGCTTTCATAATCCATTGATTTTTTTTTTAATTTGTAGTCAAAACTCTTCCTCTATCTAACTGTTATATTATCCATCAACATGTAACCAGATAAATCAATGTCAGGCGACATTTTTATGAAATTGGTCCCTGTTAATGTTAAAATTCTATGATCTGAACAGTCATTGTTCTAAACAGTTACGTTTAAATCAAAATCTGGAATTTGAAGACTGGAAAATTTCTTGAAGAACAGATCACTGTTTTATTGAATTTACGTTTTTATTAAAGACTTACAAGTAATTCAATTTTAATCAAAGACAAACTCTCAACAACCATGAGAGATTACTGGCAGAAGATAACGAAATTATAGCAGTAAAATCTGCTATTGAATTCAAATTTGAAAAACAGAAAATACAGGAAATAAATTGACTCTATTCTGTCTTCAAGGCAGCATCTCACACGCGATTCTAACAGTTAGCAGAATACAAGCACTTGATCCAGGATATTTCAGCTTCTTTTCTTCTATTCAGGGTAATCTCTCTGCTTTCATTTGCATTCGCACGTACCAAATCCAGCTATGACAATAGAATAGGAGATTTAAAATTCACAAAAAAATGGGTTTTATAAAGGAGTTAAAAATAAAGGCAAAACAAAAACCAATTACAGAACAAACGTGGGTCAAGAACGATGATTGTAAAGCCAGTTTAAGTTGATGTCTTCTTTCTGAACCTTAAGCCTCAGATTCTTGCAAACAAGCATAATTGGTTTCCACAAAATGGCTGTTTCTTCATCGCAGACGACTTCCTTCAATTGCTCAAGGTTCATGATTGATGATGGCAAAACACAGTTGCTTGAGCAGCCCATCATAAGGAGCTGCCTTAGATTCTGCAGCTCGCCGATCTCTTCGGGCAATCTTTCAATTTCTAAACACTCTGATATGTCGAGAATACTCAAGTTACAGAGACCCCCGATTGTGTTCGGTAACTCCAGCAATTCAATACAGGAAACAAGCCTCAGAACCTCTAAATTAACCAGCTTTCCGATTTCATTAGGCAATGAAACCAAGTTATGACAGTTGATGATGCTGAGTTTCTTTAGCTTGGTAAGAAGACAGATCTCAACCGGAAATTCTGTCAGATCATTGCTGTACTCAATGTTGATTTCCATTATATTTGGCAATGATTCTGACACCAGGATAGTAGAGGTGCTGAAAGCTTGACCAATGTTGCACATATACAAGGTTATCTTTTGTAGAATCTCTAACTTCACAGAGGTGAAGGCAGAGGGAGGAATTGAAACATGCTCCAATCTGATTCTCTTCAAGCTGGTTACGGAGCCAAGAAGCAGGAAATTATTTAATTCAGTTGGGAAGAAGCCGTAGTTCTGGACTATCAAGACTTTCAGCTTCTCCATTTTCTTTATGAACTCTGGTAAGGTGTGGTTCTTTGATCGAAAATTAAGAACCAAAACCTCAACTTCAGGTGCTTGTATGAAGAACCAACATGATGAGAACTTTTCATCTGCAAAATTTTTCCCACTTTCATATGATGCAAAAGAGCATATCAAAAGAAGATGAAGCAAACGAACTATGCCTCCAATGCCCTCAGGGGCTGGTTCATCATATTCATAGATAAGATTGTGTGAAAGTAAAGAGACATGAACTACCTGTGGAGATTGACATGAGGCGGCAACTAATGCTTGGCTGATTCTGTTCCATCAACCAGGCAGGAACATTATTTGCACTTATCTCCAGAATTAATCTTTTTCTCCCCTCAATGGGCTCTAAATCGCTCTGACGGATGGCTAGCTCTCTAAGAAGATCATGTTGCATGGCGAACTGCTGATTGTAGAAGCCACTAACAACGTTCCTGGAGGAAGAACAGAAAATAATTGCTTAGGGAATACACAACATAATTTTCACGTACAAAGACATGTATAATACATGCGTATTCAGTCAAATGACGAAATATATTAAGTCAATGAAGTCTGAAGAAGAGATTCAGGCGGCACGGCAGCATGCCTTGCGACTACAAGATCAGCTAGATTCCGGTTGCAGAGTTCCTGGAGTTTGGCCACAGCATATGCTTCTTCATCTAGATTGTACAATTCCATCCACATATCAACAAGGGCATTAACAGGAATCCTTTGATCTTCTGGAAATGAACACAGGTCTATGAAGCACTCCTTCAGGATAACCTTGCTATCTAAGGTATCCAAACTTTTCTGGAGAGAATTGAGCAGGTCAGTGTGTTCAAAAATAGAACCAACTTTAGAAAACTCCATTGCTCTAGTTTTCCAAATTTCTTCAGGCTCTCCACAGAGTGATCTGCCAACCACTTTAAGGGCCAGTGGGAACCCCTTGCAGCCTTTCACAATCTGAAAATAGAGATGAACATTTCACTTTTTGGTGGTAGTTAGGGATTCAAAAAAGCTGAAGTCTCTAGGAAATCGGTTATTTGTCACACAGATATTGTTTCTCAAAGGTAAAAAGTGGCACCTTGCTGACAACAATTTCATCTGTAATGTCCTGGCTCTGATTAGGCAGGAATGCGGAGCTTCGGAAAAGAGTCAAGGAATCTTCATAATTCAATGGTTTTAATTTATATGTAGAACCAAATCTTGGAAATAGAGATCTTGATGTTACCAGAATCTTGTAATCTTTAATTTGGAACACAAACTTCTCAAGAAACGACTCCGATTCAGGCCAAACATCATCCAGAACCAACAATATTGGACTTGGTCCAATGCTGTTCAAAAATTGCTCCAACTGGTAGACTACATCTTCATCACTTCGAAAATCACTTAGGTACTGTTGACGTTTATGATTGAATAGTGCCCTTACAATGCCTTCCATGTTGGTGTTTTTCGACACAATAACATAAAAGATGTTATCCTTGAATTTTTCTGTCCAAAGACCCATAATTATATCAGAGACTTGCAAATAAAAACTTGCAGAAACTCTTAGATAAGAAGGAAAACATTAAAATGATCACATCAGAATATTTTGAGCTGATACCTTGAACTTCTTCATCATGACAAAGTAGTCCTGCCAACGTTGTTTTCCCGCAGCCTGGAGGAGCAGACAGCACAGCAATAGACACCCCATCCTTAAACAGCTCCATCTTCAATTCTGCTAATTCCACCTGTAATCCGACAGGCATCACCAGAGACTCTGGGATTGCACATGAGACATTACGTCCATGAATAGTTCCATTTGAACCTGAACCCATGAGGCCTCTTATCTCCAACCGAAGTATTTTGGTGTCTCTTGCTGTTATCGCTGGCATAACAGTCTGAAAAAAATTATTGATTGATCCTTCTAACTCGATGAGCTTGTCTGTGAATCTTGACCTTCTCCAATAATCATACCTACGAATCTTTGAGCATTCAAGAACGAGCGTCTTGCCATTCCTGATCACTTCCATTATTTTTTCTGTCTCTTCATTTCCACGATCCAATTTTTTGTTCAACTGTTCGATTTCTTCTAAAATTGGAATCTTGGATTCTAGGATTTCTTGTATTTGTTTCAATTTGGTCTTGTACATGATGGTTTTTTTTGTCACTTCCACAACTACTCGTAGCAGCTCTCCAAACACTGCCCCAATAGCATTTCCGCCAAGCATATCAGCTGCCATATTCACTGTTTCTTTACAGCACAGGGCAGTTTTGTTTTCAAGAACCTCAGGTCCTCTCAATATTGAGTTTTGTAAGATGAAACTGCAAAGTCGGGCAAAGCCAGAAAAGAAAGACGAATGTATCCTGGTCTTGCACCATGCAAATTAAGAAAGGAATTGCAGAAGCTGTAAGGGAATTTCATGCCTTACTCTCATTGACTTTTACTTTTACTATATGGCTTAGTTATGAAGCAATACAAACTAGGCCGTTTGTGTTTACACTTGTATGGTAAACAAGAGTAGACAAAAGAAAAGAAGAATGGAATAAATGATTGTTGTAATTTTTGACTTAAAATTTATTTGTATAAATAAATTAGGCTTTTAGAATATGTTATGGGCTTGTATGCTCAAACACATTTTTGTAGGAGAAAGTTCATAAAGTTGTTCTCACAGAGTTCATCTATCTAGGATAAAAGATATTTTTATTTTCAATTAAACTATGAATCTATTTTTAAGATATTTGGCGGTATTCAACACCATAAAAGGCATTAAAGAAAAAAAAATATTTTATTATTTTTGTAATTTCACAAAATTTAAATAGAAATGAAAAGAATAAATACCAAAATTAATTAAAAAACAATAGCAGGATACCTTTATTTTTAGCTAGAACAACGTGATTTCCATAGAGAGGAGAGAGAGAAAAAAGGAAGAAGGAAAAATAATTGTGAAAAATCATTAAGGAATGACTTATGTGAAATCCACTGACGGTAGAGCATACGTGTAAATTCATGAATTCAATAAACTGACGGTAGAGCATACGTGTAAATTCATGAATTCAATAAACTCATTATTAAAATCCTAAATGACTTATGTGAAATCCCAAAAAAAATAAATTTCTTTTTGATTAAAATATAAATCATTATTTAAGATATTTGTTCGTATACAACATACTAAAAGAAATTAAGGAATTTTTTTTTTTTTTTTTTTTTTTTTTTAATTTCATGTTTGACAAAATTTAAATAAATAAAAAGAACAAGTACCCAAATTAATAAAAAAAAATAGCAGGGTGCCTTTATATTTAGCTAGAACAACGTGATTTCCAATGAGAGAAGAGAGAAAAAAAGGGCGATAGAAAAATAATGGTCGCCTAAGCGCCGCCCATACACCTACACACGCCACCCTGTGAGAATAAGCTCTCCGTGGCACTTGAGATTACATTGGGGACAACTGGGTTTGGCCACTGGAGGAGGTTGCACGTGTCACTTTAACACGACATGGTAGAGCGTACGTGTATACGATGTATTAGCATAGTTGTAGAAACAATGAATATCATTCTTACTAGTAAAACTAGTATACATCCCTCGATAGAAATGGAACTGGCTCTCCAGCATATGCGGAAAACATCCTCTTAATTAGGACACTCTTAGCAGCATGGAGATTCAGCAATACGTCTATCAAATCCAACATCATTTCATCTAAAAGTTTAAGCTATTAGATAACACTTTAGAATATGATTTATATTATTCTCTAACATACCTCTTCAAGTAAAAGTCATTTGGGTTTGAAACCTGTGCAATTTAAGCTGTTAGATAAAACTCTAGAATATGATTTATATTATTTTCTAATACATTACCTCAAGTAAAATTCTTTGGACTTGAAATTTACACAGACTCACACTATTTTATACTTGATTTTTATCAAATAAAAAAAATAATAAAATTCAAATCGTGACCGCTGAATCAATAAGATTATTGTAGCTAAGTCATTGACCAAATCGTATACCTAAGTGATAGTTAGTCTACTGGTGAAACAACGCGTACCACAGGAGAAGTAGCACGCACTTTGAAGCTAGTTACTTCGAAATTCCTTTGAGGTTTGTTGAGGGAAGACTTTTGCACTCTTTCCTTGGTTTAAAACTTAGTCAAAAATTGAAGCTCTTAGAAATTGTTGGCGAGCTGCTTTTTATGTTTATGCGGAAACATCTTTTACTTTAACGAAGGCTACTAGCAATTTACAGATGCACACCTTCTTACAAAGAATTAAAGGAAATCGCAATGACATAATTACAAATCAAAGGTTCATCTGCATTCTTTGAGAATAATCATTATCAGAAAACAATAGCTACCCAAGCCAGTTCAAGTTGATTTCTTTATGGACCCTTATCGTCAGAGATGGAAGGCAGGGTTTGAAACGCGTCCATGACATGACAGTTTCTTCATCGCCTATTATTTCTTTTAGGTGGAAAAGATTCGTAATTGATGATGGCAATTCACAACTTGAGCACTCTATCATGTAGAGCTTTCTCAGATTATACAACTGACCAATTTGTTCTAGATAAATATATAGATAAATAACCTGTTGAGATAGATAAGAGTTTCGCCCTGATTGATAGATCATTTTGTTTCGTCAACCACTCAGGGATTTTATTTTCATTTATTTCCAGAATTATTCGTTTCCTATTACTCCCTGAGCAGGTCATGCTGCGTGACAAAATGCTCATTATAGGACCATCGTCTTTGTTTGCATCTTTCCTGGTGAATCACAGAAGTTTATCTCAAGTTAATTGAAATGAATAACATAAAAGGACTTCTAATGACCATTAAAAGTTGCAATCATAACAGTTGAAGTTGGTCATCCATCAGCGAAACCCAAAAAGATAAGCCAAGTTGGTAATGGTTTTGTTATAATATTTTCTAGATAACTCATTTTATATATAAAGGTCCATGTAGTCGTAGGATCCATATGATATTCATAGAATCGATGTTTGCTGTTTGCACATACTATTAATAGAATAGATACCCTAGCCACGAGAATGTCAATAGGGTTCATACACTACTAAAAAACAGGTCGATTTGCAACGGATTGCTCCGTTGCAAATAACAAAGAAAGCCGTTGCTAATATTAATTAGCAACGGCATTTGGAACGGACACAATCCGTTAGAAAAAAGTCGTCGCAAATTTTGCTTGCAACGGATTACCCGTTGCAAATTCTCCCGTTGCAAATACACATTTTGAAACGGCTGGTCCGTTGCCGTTGCAACGGGAGGCCGTTGCAATTGCAACGGCAGGGCCGTTGCAATTACAACGGACGAAATATTATTTAAATATTTACATTTTTAAATTCTATTTTTAATATATTTTAATTTTAATTAATTACAACTAAATCTTTTAAAAGCACTAGCAAATATTGAAATATTATTAATATTGAAAATAACATAAATATGGTGGAAATAAAAATTATTATAAATTAAAATTCTTAATACACTACTGATTCGATTATATTTACATGACTAAGTAAATAAACGTGGAACCTTAATACACTACAGATTCGATTATATTTACATGACTAAGTAAATAAACATGAAACTTAAAAATACATATTTTAAAGTGTTTAAGGCGGAAATGATCTACGATGTTGTTGATGAGAGGAAGATGGACCATTATATGGCATTTGAGGTTGAGGTCGAGGTCTATATCCTGGTGCCATTGTAGGTGATGGCATCGACAGAGCCACAGGTGATGGCATCGACGGAGCCACAGGTGTTGGCATACTTAGACCCATATGTCCTACCAAGAGCTTAAGACAATCTTCAATGGAAGAAATTTTATTTTCCATTTTATCCAATTGCTCTTGATACTGTCTATTAGTTGTTGTGCTTGGATATGATGAATTTACTGAGTAGGTATGTGCAGAAGAACTCACATCAACTTTAGATTTAGGCATACGGGGTGCACCATATACTCGACCCTTGCTTACTCCCCCTGAAGCCTCACACCAAGATGCTCCATCAAATGAGGGATGATTGTCCTGATCAGGTCCATATCTTGCAACCATCTCATTTCTATATTTTTCCTGCAAACAGACAAGTCCATGTCAAAATATATTAATTTGAATATGAATGATATTTCATATATATATATAAAATAAAATATAAGTACTTACCACCACTATTTTAGACCGGTTATCTACAAATGTGCCGGTCTCATTTGATTTTTGATGCAAAGCAGAAAAGACCTCATCCCAGGGAAGTTCTTTCCCCCCGGCCTGTTCTTGCTACGTACATGAAAAAAAAAGTAAGCAACAAAAATACTAAACAAATTAAATTACAAGTGTTGAACAACAACATTTCGTACCATACTAGCTCGATATGATGCAAATGACACAGAGCCAGCAGAATGGGTACTTATTTTCCCATCTGTTTGCTTCAATCGATTTTGTTTTGATGTTTTGGATCGTTTGCAAAATCTATCGGTAGACCAAACATCGTTGATCATCGTATTCCAATCTTCATTTTGGATCCAAACAGGTCCTTTATCCAGGCAATCGATGATATTTGTGGTACCTATTATTGACATAGCTTTATTTCGAGCTCTTGCCAATTGTTGGTTCAAGGAAGTTCGAGCTTTATCTTCCCATATTTTACGAACAATTGCTTCATCTTCTTCGGGGAAGGCATATTTTTTCTATCAAATACATATGACAATTAATAAATGTTAACATAAACACACAGATCTCAAACAACCTCATCATTTAACAAAAAACTAGTATCTCGTGCCAATCATTTGCAAAACATTCTCAATAATCATTGAACTACTGTTAAACATGATTGTCAAATCTCCCTCAAAAATAGTTAACAGAAAAACATACCTTGAACTCCTTAAACAGTTCATCTTTACACATGACATCAACTTTATCCCAAGAGTGCCATGGCCCCTTGAAATTAGTTCTCAAAATTATTCCGATTTCTCGGCCACATGAAGCGTTATTGAACCTGAAAAATTAAAGTAACAAACGTTCATGGAACAATAATGACACAAATGATAAATATGTAGTAAAAATATTATACTTACTCGGATGTTCCATACAAACTCAGTTCTTTTTTTCCCGACACTGGATCGATTGCCGTGTCAAAACTCTTCCGTTTAATGCTTACACTGGTTCGAGAACAGCTTGAACCATGGATTGAATGGAGGCAATCCGGATCCTCTGAACATCGCGTGTTACTACCTTCTCTTGACTCATCGAATTCTCTCTCATCACTACCATCTTCATCAACTTCATCTCCAACTCCTCCCGCATAACCTTAATGAACATTAAATTCTCTGAACATGTTTGTATCATCTCGCGGGACACCTTGTGTTGCTAACAAATCTTGAAACCCGAAAGCTTCATGTGCATTTAACCTCACATGATCCTCTTGATGAGGAAATGTACTTGCAACTCTGTGTGCATAATAATCATGTTGTTTATCAGGCTCGGGTTGGTGAGAAGATGATGCGTTCTTATCCACGGTAGATGGAGTTCTATTCGCTCTGGATGCGGACCTATCACTTCTGGAATATTGTAATATAGATGCTTGTTTAGACATCCTACAACAATTGGATTGTCGTCAATAAGTATTGTTGGTAAAAACTAATCGATATGACAATAATAAGAAATATGAACAAAAGAATATTAAATATCATAAGTTAATATATCAATTAAATATAAGAAATACAAGCAGCATGGTAATCAGCATCATCATCACATAAAAATAAATGCATTGAATATACCTGCATAATGCTAATCATCATCATCATCACTTCTAATCAAATCATCATTATTATCATCATCACCAACGACTTCATTATCATACTCAATTTCCTCATCCGAATCCATTTCATTATCGTCTCCCCAATTTCCCTCTACCGTAAGCAAATAATTTTGGTTGACTTCTTCATAATAAGATGTGTTAACAAATATACTTGGTTCATCAAGTGTCATATTAGGAAGCACACAACATGGTTGAGAAATTTCATCTGATTGATCAACATCAAATGTTTTCACATTGTCATTGTTTTCAATAAATTCACCCATCTCAACATTATAACGACTTCTAGCTGTTGTCTTCATAACTGCCCACCATTCTGAAGATTTATTATCGGGTGGACACGTATAGTAGACTTGTTGACATTGCTGCGCCAAGACAAAATCTTCAGAATATGGAAGCTCCCAAAAAATGCTTTTCTTCACCCATTTGTGATACACACCAAATCCGGGAATTTTCCCACCATTTGAAGAGCTACCAACATGTCCCTCGGTGAACTTAGAAACTTCAGCTAACATTTCTAAACCAGATCGATGAGGAAAAGGAGGGAGCTCTTCAATTACTCCTTTTATAAACTTATCCGACTGATATCTGTAAGGGTGATTAATGGGTAGGAATCGTCGGTGACAGTCAAAGAATGAATTTTTCCCACCATGTTTTAATCGAAATGCCTTACTGTGTTCCATACAATAAGGACATGATAATTTGCCATGTGTACTCCAGCCCGACAACATACCATATGCTGGAAAATCACTTATGGTCCACATCAAAGCTGCTTTTAACTGAAAATTTTCTTTATGGTATACATCATAAGTTTCGACACCTACAAACCATAACTTATTCAATTCATCAATCAAAGGTCTTAGAAAAATATCAAGGTTTTTTCCCGGATTCTTTGGCCCTGGAATTATCATTGATAAAAACATAAATGGTCTTGTCATGCACTTCCAAGGAGGCAAATTGTACACAGTTACAATTACTGGCCAACAAGAATATGAATTTGAAACCATATTAAATGGACAAAACCCATCAGTGCATAATCCTAATCGAACATTTCGTGGATCTGCCGAGAAGCTTGGATGGACTCGATTAAACTCTTTCCAAGCATATCCATCTGATGGGTGCACCATTATTCCATCATCCGACTTATGAAAATGATGCCATGTCATATCCTTGGCATGATGTGGAGACATAAATAGTCTCTGAAGTCTTGGTGCCAATGGAAAGTATCGGAGTTGCTTCTCCGCCTTGTTAGGGCCTTTACTAGTAGGGTTTCTAGGCTTGTATCGTGAACTTCCACAGAAATCACACCTTATTTTCATCTCATCAACCCCATAATATAGCATGCAGTTATTACGACACACATCATATTTGTCATAGCCAAGTCCAAGAGGCCGCATAAATTTCTTGGCATCATAAAAATTTGAAACCAAATTAGCATCATCAGGCATGCAACTCTTAGCAAATTCAGTGAATTTGATGAAGGCATTCTGAGTTAAATTTAAATTTGACTTCATATTAAGCAATTGTACACAAGCAGATAGTTTTGATTGCTTAGTACACCCATCCCACAAAGGTTCCTCTGCAGCTTTCAACAACTTAAAAAATTTAGATGCCTCTAGATTCGGAGGTTCCTCTATCACAACAGTACTCCAATCCCTATCATTATAGTATGCATCATCATCCCTCATTGCATCTAGAACCATATTTCTATATGGATTTGCATCTCCCTCATCATTCACAACACGACTAATCCCTCCTGATGAAGGTCCGACCATATTATCTGTGTCATAAGGCTCCCCGTGTACAGTCCAATTTTTATAATAAGGTAAAAACCCTTTTCTCAATAAGTGATTACAAACATCATCTTCTTTCTGAAACTTTTGATTTTTGCATTTCACACAAGGACATCTAATTTTCCCCAATGATACATTTCTTTCAATTGAATATGCAAAATTGATAAATCTTCTAACACCCGTAATATATTCAGGATTCATACGACCACTTCTGCTACGACGATACATCCACTCTCGATCATCCATATTAATCTAGTAAACATTATAACATAGAAACATTTTAGAATGTTGAAACATTTTGTATTACGCATAATGTAAATATTTGACGCAATTCAATACTACATTAATTACGAAGCAAAGGGGACAACTATGTATCCCTTGAGTTCAATCGATATCTCTAGTTTATGGATTATTCATGGCCAAGACAAAAAAAACAAAAAAACCAACAAATACTTAACAAAACATCAAACACACAACACCAAAACACATAGGAGCAACACACACACAGCAACACCATACACAACAATATGCATTAAATCGATATTAATACTCAAATGACACAATCAACAAATTACACTAACCTTTCAAGCGAATTTAATATAATTTGAAGTCAAAAGATATTGATCGATGCTTGATGTTCCTTTAAAAAACCCTGCGTAGAGAGATGTTGTTAGTACTTTCAGAAGAATAAATTTGAATACTTTTTTATGCTAGTGACCACTCATTGCTATCCCTTTACCCAGCTTGAAGACATGGCTGCCAGGATAGGACACTGAAACATAATTGGGTTGAGTTTGTGATGCAATAATACCATGCATAATAATAATTCAGGATTCAATAAATTATAACTACTGCATTAGATATAATATAATATCTTTTTATCTGCATTGTTTGAATGTTCATTATTATTCTGTAATTTGATTTTTTCAATTCCTGGAATATCCTAACAAAATGAATCTTGAACATGTGTATGGATCATAGGAGAAATCCAACAAATTACTTGAACATTTATATAGAAGGTACTAGTTTTCCCATTAAAATGAAAATATTATGATTAAAGAAGAATGGCTTGGAATCTTGAGTTTAACAGAGAAATGATTGTAATCCCTTGTATACTTTCTCACTTTAGTATTCTGGTTATCAGTGTTTTAACTCCACACTACAAGGAAGATGTTATGTATTCAACGGATGAACTTAATTCAAGAAAGGAAGGGGTTTCCATCAAGTTTTACATGCAGAGGATTTATCTAGGTGAGAAAGGAGTCCTTTTTTTTTATTTGTTTCTTCATGCTAGTCCAAACACAACTCTTATCTTGTCTCTATCCTGTTGTATATCTTAGATGAGTGGAAAAACTTCTTGGAACGCACGGGATTTGAAGATTCAGACGAAATAAAAGATGAAAAAATGAGGAATGATCTTAGAAATTGGGTTTCTTTCCGAGGTCAAAAATGAGACTTGAAATTCACTTATGTCATTTCATTTCAAATGTTTGGATCACAAAAGTCCTCTGGAGATCCCCATGCACAAGACATACTTGACTTGATGAACAGGTACCATTTTACATAAAACAAATTAAATATTCCTATACTGAAAGCATCAATTCATCTGATTTTGACCACATAACTATCACTTGAAGGTATCCCTCTGTCCGTGTTAAATTAGAACATCTCAGCTAAACGAAATTAACATGAAATGATTTGCCAATTCCCGAACAAAGTAATTCATAATTCTTTAGACTCAAAAAACCTAAACCCCATAAAACTCCCCCAAAACGGAATTTGTGCCTAGCTATGCTTAAAAATTGCAAGAAAATTTAATACAAAGCTCCCCCAAAACTCCCTAAACCCTAAACTAATTTAGAAACTAAGAAAATAAACAGGAAACTGAGCAGAAATTTGAATTTTGAAATGGTGACCGTACCTTCGTTGTGGTGGTGATGGGACTGCTGGGTGGCTGAAGCTCGTCGCCGGCGAGGTGGTGTTCCAAAGGTGCACGGTGGCGTTGCAGCTGGGTTTCTGGTGCAGAGGGGAGGATTCCGACGAGGTGGTGTTCGGAGTTGATGGCTGATTTTGCTGAACCGAGAGGGAGAGAGAGAGAGCGAAGGTCTTCTGGTTTTAGAGAGTGAAGGTGTTCGGTTGTGAAGGGAAAGAGAAGAAGGGAAAGATCTGATGAGGCCGGGAAGAAGAGATTGAGCTGGAAGAAGAGATTGAGCTGGTAGATGTGAGTAAATGTTAGTAAATGACCGGGAAAGAGGAAGACAGTGGATATTCAATTAAAAAAGGTAAAACGGTGCGTTTCAAATTTGCAACGGATTATCCGTTGCAAAATTTGCATTTGCAACGGCAAATCCGTTGCATTTGCAACGGCTAATCCATTGCAAATGCAACGGATTAGCCGTTGCAAATGTTGCTAATGCAACGGTAATTCCGTTGCAATTGCAACGGATATTCCGTTGCACTTGCAACGGAATATCCGTTGCAAATGAAAATGAAAATCCGTTGCAAAATCATTTTGCAACGGCTTATTCGTTGCAATACTTGTTTCTTTTTTATTTATTTTTGCAATTCGTTTAGCAACGGAATATCCGTTGCTAAACAATTTCCGGATGCAAATTTAGCAACGGAATTTCGCCGTTGCAAAATTCCGTTGCTAACGGCACCCTTTTCTTGTAGTGATAGTGTTGATATATAAGCTGCTCATAGGAACTACAAGATGTTGATGTCTAAGTTGCTTATGTGGACTACAAGTCCACTGAAGAAGGAAGAAGAAGAAGAAGACTTGCTGCTACAACTATTCTCTAACATTATCAGTTGTAACTCATTCTGTTTGTAACTAATTCATATGTAAGAAGAGAAGATGCAATTGACTATATCTCTAGAACCATGTTACATCAAAACTTAAGCTATTAGGTGAGACCCCATAATATAATTTATATTATTCTCTAATACACCCCTCAAGTGAAAACCCTTTGGGCTTGAAAGTTGCACAAACCCACGCTACCTTGTTCTTGATTTTTATCAAATAGAATGAGGTTGTGAGATTCAAACTCGTAACCGCTAGTTCAACAAGGCTTTGATACCACATGTTAAGTAATCATGTCACCTAAAAGCTTAAGCTGTTAAGTGAGACTCCATAATATGATTTATATTATTTTCTAACAACATGAACTACCTGTGGAGATTGACATGAGACGACAACTAATGCTTGGATGATTCTGTTCCATCCACCAGGCATGAACATTATTTGCACTTATCTCCAGAATTAATCTTTTTCTCCCCTCAATGGGCTTTAAGTCGCTCTGACGGATGGCTAGCTCTCTAAGAAGGTCATGTTGCATGGCGAACTGCTAATTGTAGAAGCCACTAACAACGTTCCTGGAGAAAGAACATAAAATAATTGCTTAGGGAATATACAACATAATTTTCACATACAAAGACATGTATAATACATGTGTATTTAGTCAAATGACAAAATATATTAAATCAATGAAGTCTGAAGAAGAAGAAGAAGTGATTCAGGCGGCACGGCAACATGCCTTGTGACTACAAGATCAACTAGATTCCGGTTGCAGAGTTCCTAGAGTTTGGCCACAACATATGCTTCTTCATCTAGATTGTACAATTCCATCCACATATCAACAAGGGCATTAACAAGAATCCTTTGATCTTCTTGAAATGAACACAGGTCTATAAAGCACTCCTTCAAGATAACCTTGTTATCTGTTGGGAAAAGAACTCAAACAATCGGGCACTAATTTAGCAGATTACCATTCACAAGTCCTAATCATTTTTCCTCTTTGTGCAATCAAAATAATGGAATCATACAATTAACAAGATAATGCAAATAATCAAATAAATCAACACCAAGATTTTTACGTGGAAAATCCAATGCGGGAGAAACCATGGGACTGTAGTCCACTTAAAACTTCTACTATCACAAATAATGGGTTCACAATGTTCTTCCTCATATTCAACTAAGGGCTACAACATATATTATCAAGAACAACCTATTCTTGGAATACAACAAGATTAAAGAGAACAAAATTTTAGAAAAGGCTCACGATACTGACAGCCCCGTTTTTTGTCTAAATGACTTCCACAACTCCAATCTTTAATCCAACCGTTAAGAATGAAGATTAATGTGTCTAGAAGCTTCTATCCAAATCTCATCCCGAACCAACGATGAACGAGCTGGAAATCAAGGAAAGTAGATGGACTGTGCAGCTGCCACCACTTTTTTCTTTTCCCGATTCTCTTTTCTCCTTTTTGTCTCTTATTCGGTTTAAAAAAACCCTACACCTCTTTATGTGATGTGGCAACCCTTCTTTAATTCAAATGTGGTGGTCCCACCATCACATGGTGCGGGACCACACAACATTATCTAAGGTAGCCAAACTTTTTTGGAGAGAATTGAACAGGTCAGTGTGTTAAAAAATAGAACCAACTTTAGACAACTCCATTGCTTTAGTTTTCCAAATTTCTTAATGTTCTCCACAGAGTGATCTGCCAACCACTTTAAGGGCCATTGGGAACCCCTTGCAGCCATTCACAATCTGAAAACAGCAGCCCCCACCATGGGCAGCCCAGCCGCCCCTTGAAGAAGAAGAAGCCGAGAAAAAAAGACCCGAGATTTGAAGAAGAACATGAAATTGATTTTGTGTTTGTTTGTGTTGCTTTGTCTATGTTTGCAGGTCATTGAGAACACCACTGCTGGCGAGAGAGTGGAGAAAAGAGGTAGATCCATTGCCCCCCTGTCCTGCTGTTCACCGGCGGCGACACGTGGTTCCACGCGCTGCCAGTGACAGTGGCCCGTGAGCTGATGTGCCACTAGTGCTCCTGCTACTGTCGCCACTATTCCAGAACTGTTCCCGAGGTCTTTTCGTAATTTTTTTATGTTTATGTGTTTATTTGAATTTTTATTGTATTTTTTTTATTTGTAAAATGTAATAAGAAATAAATCAAAAAGAAATCAAAAAGAGAATGTGTGTGAGTTGTATTTTACCTGTAAAATGTGATGAAATAGAATTGAAAAAAGAATGTCTTTGTGTGTGTTGTATTTTATTTGTTCATTTATTTATGTTATTTTGACAAGAAAAAGAATATAAAACTTGATAAAAAAATATGTTTATTTGCATATGGCCAAAGCGTTTTTCGAAAATTTATCTTAGATTTAATAACATGTTATTAAATCTTGAGAATTTGGCTTATATTGAAATAAATCATGAAATTAGATCATGAGGAATAGATCTAATAAATTTGTCTTGGGAATCCTCTTTTATAGCTATATTTCCAACAATAGTGCCCTTACAATGCCTTCCATGTTGGTGTTTATCGACACAGTAGCATAAAAGATGTTATCCTTGAATTTTTCTGTCCAAAGACCCATAATTATATCAAAGACTTGTGAATAAAAACTTGCATAAATTCTTAGATAAGAAGGAAAACATTCAAATGATCACATCAGAATATTTTGAGTTGATACCTTGAACTTCTTCACCATGACAAAGTAGTCTTGCCAACGTTGTTTTTCCGCAGCCTGGAGGATCAGACAGCACAGCAATAGACACTCCATCCTTAAACAACTCCATCTTCAATTCTCCTATTTCCACCTGTAATCCGATAGGCATCACCATAGACTCTGGGATTGCACATGAGACAATACCTCCATCAATCGTTCCATTTGAACCTGAACCCTTGAGGTCTCTTCCCTCCAACTGAAGTTCTTTGGTGTCTCTAGCTATTATCTCTGGCATAATAGTCTGAAAAAAATAATTGATTGATCCTTCTAGCTCGATGAGCTTGTCTGTGAATCTTGGCCTTCTCCAATAATCATACCAACGAATCTTAGAGCCATGTTACATCATCTGACCTACACTTAGTAAGTTCTCATCCAGTCCTGGAACCAGTAACACTTCATTTATATATCTTCTCCCTTGTTTGGTTTCAACCACCAATGTCCCTTTACCAGTTGTTAGTAGAAGGTGTCCTGAGCCCATCTTCACTTTGCAGGTGATAGTTCTATCAATGTTGATTAGAATTGATTCTTGTGAGGTCATATGGTTGCTGCATGCACTACCTGCAAACCACACATCTTCATCTTTCACACTAGCAGTATGAAAGGCATAGAACATTGTTCTTTTGGAAACCTCTTCCTCCTTTGCACAATTTACTAATTGTTTGTAATTATTACAATTTTTTGTATTATGTCCAAAAAGATTGCATCTTCCACACTTTGTCTTTCCTTTATATCTGCAAATACCATAGTGAAACTTCTGGCATGTGTTGCACTGTGGTTTTGCATTTGCTTGACTATTGCTCATATTTCTATACTGTGGATTGAAAACATTGCCATGACTACTTCCAGCTTTATGATTCCAGTTTGTGTTGTGATTATTACTCATATTTCTTCCTTGAGTCCAGCTTGAATGGCTTTGATCTTGTCTCTACCATTTTGGATTAAATTTCCTAGTGAAAACCTGTTTGCAGCAGTATGTCCATGGTTATAACCAACTTTAAGACTGCTAAATGCCTTTTCAGTTCCTGCAACTCTTTCTCTTTCATCATGCTGGTCCTCTCTTTTGACAGAAGCTATAACTTCTTCAACCTTCAGCACATCAAGGTCTCTTATCTCTTCAATGATTGAAACTATGGACTTGTATCTTCTGCTCAGACTCATCAGAAGCTTTTGCACTATTCTTATTTCATGTACATCTTCCCCTAGTTATTTCAGGCTGTTTATGGTTTTAAAAAACTTAGATAGATAATGATCTAAGCCTTCTCCTTCTGACATTCTCATATATTCAAATTCTGCCCTTACAACTTGTAATTTTACAACTCTCACTTTCTTATCTCCCCTGTATTCTCTTTTCAATACATTCAATGCTTCTTTTGCAGTGTTTTCATTTCTATTTCGTGGACAAAAGTTCATTAGATAATACTCCTTGTATGAAACTCAATGCCTTAGCATTTTTGATCTTTTCCTCTCTGGAAACAGTTTGTGCTTCTCTAGGTATGCTTTCAGTTTCATCTTCTTCCCTCTCAGATTCTTCTACAGTCCATAGTTTGTTTTCATGCCAAACTCTATTACATCTCATAGATCATATGCTATGAGGATTGTTTTCATTTTACTGCTCAGAAATCATAGTTCACACCATTAAATTATGGTGTTCATAGATCTCCACTTGTTACAATATCCTTTTCTGAAATTCACAGTTCTTAGTCCCTTGTTCATCAAGTTACTGCTCTGATACCATGTTGAAGTTTTATTGTGTTTGTTTGTTGATTTGCAGGTATAATTGTTGATTTTGGAGAGAGAGGGAAAGAAGGAATTTACACAGAGATAGAGGATTGAAGAAGAGAGAAAAAATGCAGAAAAAAGGTAAGTTATATTCTTGTATTGCTTACCAAATATTTGATAAAATGCCCCTTACATAGGCTTGGGGGAGAGCACACAAAATGCATGTTTACAACAACTTGTAACTGCCATGGTTACAATGAGAAGAGAATTCAATTTCATTTTCTCTTCTGTACTTCAATTTGTTACACAATAACAGAAAAATATAACTAACAACTACATGCTATGCATTAACAATCATCTGCGTTTTCTTCTTCTTTACTGCCAATGCACTTTGGTCAAGTCTTCTGCATTTGTTTTGTTAAGCCAGAGCAGCAACTTATCTTCCAACAATACTAATAGTGTTAAAACGAGCACGTGTTTTGCTAAGCCAGAACCAGGAAATGGATGTACTTGACTATTACCTTGAAGAGCAAAAAACACAATGAAACCTATTCTGTTTGCAATTTTGTTTTGCCTAACATGATCTTACCATAAAAAATGAATACAAATAGCCGGACCAAAAATAAGCAGAAGAGTAGAAAGATAAGAGGAGATAGTCGAAAGAACTCTCATGTTGACTAAGTGCTGTAGCCAGTGTTGTCTTTCCACATCCTCCGAGAGCAGATAACACAATATGCTGCGATGTCTCATCTTTAAGCAGCTTTATACTCAATTCACTCAATGGAATCTCGAATCCAACAGGATCCACTTTCAGTAGAGGAGGTGAGCATACACCAGCTAAACGAATATTACTATTGCTTGAATCCACTCTATCAACATTGCTTAGAGTCGTCCTTAGCTTCACGATTTCTGTTGTTATTTCAGTTGAAGAGTAATGCAGAAGAGAAAGAACATAAGAGTATTTTTGCAGAATGTATTATTCAATTGATTTTATTAGCAAGCAGGCTTACAATATATAGACCAGAAAAGAATCATAGAATCCTATTGTTAAGCCATGATCTTCAATAAGTTTAAACAAACTAACAGCTTCCTAACAACGAGGACAAACTGAAGACTGGCAAACAGTAACCAATAAACAGTAACCGAGAAAACTGAATTACAGTGAAAATGAACTTGCAGACCTAAAATAATCAACTAATAGTTTCATCACCTTGACTGTGCTACTCCAGAAGAAACTTGATTACTTAACTGTTTTACTCCAGAAGAAACATTATTCAGACCAACCAAAGTCGAATTTTGTTTAACCAAAATCTCTTTTGTATCTGCTACTTCCTGAAATTGCGAAACAATGTTAATATGATCACGAATACTCTTTTCTAATTTGAGAAGTTTCTTGTTATAAAGAGGCCTCTTCAAACAGTTGTATTTATGGATTTTTGAGCATTTTAGGACTAAATCTTTGCCGTCTGACAGTAATCCTTGGAGCCTTTCGAGTTGCTTTGGTTGCTCAAGTTCTCTGTTGAAAGATCCTATTCTCTTGATATTTGGAGCCATCTCTTCTAACATCTTCTGTAGACGCTCCAAGCTTGACTTGAACTGGGAGTTGTTTTTCTGTACTTTTAAACCCATCTTTAATAATTCACCAAAAAGTATCTCGAAACCAGCCCCAGCAAGTGCTGATACCACAACTTGACCTCCCATGGCTTCTTTTTCACAAAGAAAAACCAGCTAATTTTAGTACAACAGCTAGTGAGGAACTGAAGTTAAGAGGAAAATGGTTTCTGGTGTGTTTAGAGAGGAAATCTTTTCCGGGGAACTGGATTTCCTGTCTTGTTTTCTTTCTTGAGAAACAATGTAAAGCGTCATTATATGCTTGATGTCTTAAGTGTCTACACTTGAGAGGATTGACTTTTCAACCATAGATTATTTCTCTGTTTGGTGACAATATATATATATATTGAAAGCTAATTGATTCAAACCTCCCATGAAGTTTTGATCAATGAAACTTCATCCCTAATCTTTAAAATTTGTGACTTTGGTCCTTGACAGTCCTTTCAGGGTTTAATTTCTTAACAAATTTAATCTCAGATTGTGAGATTCCATGTGTAGATTTTAATTTGTTACCACATAGAACCTTGGGGTGACATTTCATAAAGAGAAGACCTTTGCACATGTTCTACATCTAAAACACAAAAGGAGAACTTGATTTCAATAATATTCTTTTTCAGTAATGATCCAGAAACTCATAACACCGTAGTTAAGTCAACGGTTGAGGTAGGTGGGGGGGCATGGTAAGGCTGACGGCAGTGTGCAGTAAGGAATTTCATGGCAGCTTCCTCCTCAGAGCATTGAACATTCAGGCTCTACACTCTTTCCAACTCTCATGGCAACTTTTATATATATATATCAGCATGAAGTTGATGCTAGCTAGTTTATTTCCAATAAACAACGTTCACCAAACGACTGGCCGTCGAATAAATAAATAAAATGATTTGGAGCTTTGTTCTTATTTGAGCCCGTCAATGCTTCATAATAAATAAATAAATAAATAAAATGCTTCATAAATAATTGTACAAAACAATATAAGAATTAGGTTAAACCGCGTAAACTTCCTCTTTTTTATTGGGAATCCTAATAATTGCCCAAAAAAAAATACATAAGAACAAAATATGAAATGGTTTAAACCGAGTAAATGTCCTCGAATTATCTTCTCTGATTTCAATTCTAGAAGTATATTTTATTGGATTTTCTCCCCTTTAAATATATATCTTATGCAACCCCGGTTTTTCTTCAAAACTCGCCCAAAAATTATAAAAGAGATGAATAAATTCATATTTCATCTATTTAATATTTTTTTTAGAAATTTGAGTCATATATATTGTATATTGTATAGCATATTCTATATTTATTTATATTAGATTCGAATAGAGATATATTCGAATGCTACTTTCAAATATCTTATGTTAATCGCCACAAGATTGAAAACCTCTCGTGTGTGAGAGGTTTTGACTTTTGAGAGGTCATATATATCAAAACGTAGCGTTTAAGATATCATATAATCATTAAAGATGTGAAAATTAACTACTATACTAAATAAACGGGGTTCCCCAACCACCTTTAGTGTTTATATATATATAAAAATGAAGGAGGTTATTTTATTTTACTTTATTTTATTTTTATTTCCATGAATTTTCTTTTCAATAAATGTTTTTTTAGCCTTTTATTTCAATATTTCTTTCAATACCTTATTTTTTTTTATTATTCATTATAATTTATTTTAATTGAAACTAATTATGGCAGTTACAAACGAACAAACAAACATGCAACTATTTTATTAATAATTAATTTTATCAATATTTATTTTTTACTCTCATATCATTAATTTTTTTAGTCTAGTGGGGTCCATGATTCAGGTTATAGACTTTGGTAATTATTTTATATCCTATTTTACAATAGTGATGTTTTTTTAGTACCAATTTGAATAAATAATGAGAATGCAATATTTTTAATTAAAAAAATGAAATTGTACATGCAATTTTTGTAAAGGTAGCAAGGGCAAAAAATTTATAGAGTGATTATGATTTCTATGTTTATTTTTTTTAATGATCCAATAAAGTCGAAAAATTATTTTTTAGAAATATCATTGTGAATATTTTAATCATTGTAATAATCTATTCACAATTTAATTATATTGAAAGAATAAAGGGTGTAAATGATACAAATCCAAACTAGCTATTAATCTGTAATAAATTTAAGAAATTTTGAAATTCACTTTTATTTACTCTTTATCCTGAACAAAAAATTAAACAATACTCATGGAGGAATGTTTACACCGTAAGCATTTTCTAGTTTTAACATAAATATTTTCTAGTTTACAACATAAAACTTCATATATTTTAAAAAACAAAACAATACTAATATATTAATGTTTGTTTTTATTATATTTGTATTGTGTTTGAAAGGATTTTTTAAAGTATATTTAAATAGTAATTTGATGATTTTTAATTATTTTTAAATGATTTTAATATTAATATTTTTTAAAACTGCTACAGTAAAGTCAACTGTTGAGGCAGGTGGAGACATGGCAAGGGTGGGGTAATTTGCATTTAGGAATTTCATTTCAGCTTCCTCCTCGAAGCATTGAACTTTCACTCTCTAGAATTTCTCCAACTTTTATTTGCCGTTGGTCCACTGAGAATCAATTAGATTCTTCAAGGAGCTTTCCATGAAGGATGATCTAATGGTTCAAATTCAAAAAGAAAGCAACGTTCTTAATTAGTATTTTTTTATGAACTATACATTTAGAAATATACAATATATTTTATAAATAGCTAATATAATATAAACAAGAACAATGAATATTAAAAGAATATAAAAAATGTTATAAAAAGAATAAATAATTAACATATATAAGCATAGACATCAAATATAAGCAAACGAGACAAGAGAGAAATACTTTTCTTATTATGAATCCTTCTATTTTTTCAAAGTGTAACGAATACAGGACAAGTGGTCTATTTATAGGAGAAGTAAATGAACTCAAGAATTATGAAAATCTAAGAGACTAAACTCAAGAGTCATAGACATTCAATACACATAAAAAATGAATTTATAACACTTCCCCTTGAATGACCTCCTACTTTAAAATTCAATAGAGAACTTTATATAGATACTTAAAAATCGATATATGAATACTTCAACATTCATTAAAACAATGTGAAATTGCAAAGGAAAACCTAGTGAGAAAAACCTAAGCGAAGGAAAAAGAATATAATTTGCATTGACTTCCCCTCAAAAGTACATGTCTTATGACAAATCTTTAAGATGATGCATTCCAATATTGTGGACAAGTTTCTTGAAATTTGAGGCTCGTAAAGACTTTGTAAATAAGTCTGCTAAATTATCACTTGACCTGATTTGTTTGATATCAATTTCTCCCTTTTGTTTTAGCTCTTGAGTATAAAAGAACTTTGGTGAGATATGCTTTGTTCTGTCTCCTTTAATATAGCCTTCTCTAAGTTGAGTGATGCAAACAATATTATCTTCAAACAATATTGTGAGACTATTTTCAATGGATGACAATCCATATTTTTTCTTTATTTGATGGATAATTGATCTTAGTCATATACATTCTCGACTTGCTTCATGTATTGTGATAATCTCTGAATGATTCGATAAAGTAACCACCAATGTTTGTTTGACAGATCTCCAAGAAATTGCAGTACCGCTATAGGTAAATAGATAACTTATTTGCGATCTTCCTTTGCGGGGATTAGAGAGATAACCTGCATCTGCATATCCAATCAATTGTGAAATTAATCCACAATAAAATAATCCCATTTTGGTTGCTCCATGAAGATAGCGAAATATATGTTTAACTCCATTCCAATATCTTTTTGTGGGAGTGAAATTATATCTTGCCAATAAATTTACTGCAAAATTTATATCTACACCGAATCGCATCATTCTCAAACCCCCTTTTAAGAGGTATTCATTGAGATAATTATACCACATCCGACCAAATTGCTTCAACCCATATAAAGATTTTTGTAGTTTAATAGAATAACACTTCTGGGTTCATTACAAAAGGCTTCAGGCATTGTAGATCCTTCAAGGATTTTCATATGAATGTCTTTATCTAATGATCTATATATATATATATATATATATACTGCAACTATATCCATTAAATGCACATCTAACGTTTCTTAAACCACTAAACCAATTAAAAATTTGAAAATGATTGTTTTGTGGGTGAGGACTCTTCAAGACTACCATCATCTATTCGTTAGAGTTTTTGTTTTCTAGGATTTTTGTCTTTAGCACCAATAGGTCTTCCGCGCTTCAGGCGTGACATAGATTCATTTGTTGTTATGTTGACCTTTTTTCCTTCAGAAATTTCAATTCTAGATGCAACAATTGCAACAGAATATATGAGATTTAACTATCTTTTCAGTACTGGTGAAAACATCCGGTAATTGATTTGCAACATTTTGTAAATGAATTATCTTTTGAGCTTCAAGTTCACATTGATTTGTCCTTGGATCAAAATGAGATAACTTCAGGTTATTCCAAGTAATGTCTTGTCGTGCTTTAGCACTAAATTTGATGAATTTAGGTTATTCCAAGTAATTTCTTGTTGTGCTTTAGGCATTGAATTTGCTTTTCCTAATGATGGGAAAATGTTCTCATCGAATTAACAGTCTTTAAAACGTGCCTTAAAAATATCACTAGTCAAAGGTTCAAGGAATCTAATAACAGATAGAGAATCAAACCAACATAAATTTCTATTCTTTATTGTGGACCCATTTTAGTCCTTTGTGGGGGGGCTATAGGCATATATACCGCACAACCAAAAGTTTGTAGATGAAATATATTTGGTGGTATACCATAAACAAGTTGTAAAGGAGAATAATTATGGTAAGCACTTGATCTAATTCTAACTAGCGATGCATCATGTTATATAGCATCTCCCCATATAGATGTAGGCAATTTTTTTTTTCAATTTTGATTTCATAAGTAATGGTCTTGCAATTAAATGAAGTTGTTTTATAAATGATTCTACTAGACCATTTTGAGTATGTACATGAGCAACAGGATATTCAACATCAATTCCAATAGAAGTGCAGAAACTATCAAATGCTTGGGAAGTAAATTCACCAGCATTGTCTAGTCGAATTTTCTTGATAGAATAATTAGGAAATTGCGCTCGTAGTCTTATAATCTATGCTATTAATCTAGAAAATACAATATTTCAACTCAAAAGCAAAAAAACATATGACAATTTACTTGATGCATCAATACCATACAATATCTAAAAGGTCCACATGGTGGATGAATAGGCCCACATATATCTCCTTGAATTCTTTTGAGAAAAGATGGTGATTCTATAAGAACCTTTGATGAAGATGTTTTGGTAATTAGTTTACCTTGAGAACATGCAACAAATGGATTTTCACTTGGTAAAAGAATTGCTCTGATACCATGTAAGAATTCGAAATGAGACTAATTTCAGTATTTTCAATTGTGTTTGTTTTTTACAATAGGATTTTAAATAGGAAAATTTACTGACTAATTTCAGTATTTTCAATTGTGTTTGTTGTTTTCAATAGGATTTAAATAGGAAAATTTACATTATAATTCTAGCTAATAACAGTACAATTTAGCTATTTACTAGAACAGTTTATATTTCTAGTAAATTACAAAATATCGGCAATATTTAACAGATTTATATTATTCTCTAATAATTTATACTGGTTTGGAAATTATATAGATGAAGCGGGCAATCATATCAGACCTTGTCTCTGGCCAGTTTGTAGGTCTACACTGTATGATCATTTGTTTCAAAAGAGTCTTCGTCATGCCTATCTTCCTTGCAATTATTATCTTAATAGAACAAGTCTTGGACTCGTGCTTTCAGAAGAGTCTTTTAAGATGCAGGCTTGATGAAGTGGCTTAGGTCCACAGTGTTGAAGGTCAAGTAACGCTTGTTACCCTGCAATTTTATGGCTCTTAAGCGCAATGGCTGTGAAAATGAGCTTTTCTCAAGGGTCAATCCATGGCTGTGCTACAATAGGCTCGGTTGTTCATGTTATTTTAGAAAGGTACTCAATTCAAGTCGCTGGTGACAGAGTTCTCTTTTGTCTTACAGCTTCCTGTTTCTTCTTCAATGGTCTAAGTAATAACAGAGTTTAAATAATTTTGTATTTCCTTTACTTGGGTAGGAGATACTAACCTATATTTGTTGTTGCTGAGTTGCAAGTTTTTCTGGGTATCCATGAGTTCAGAGAAGGATCTTGACGCCTTCATACTTCAATCCCATCATTTATGGACTGCTGCTTTCATAATCCATTGATTTTTTCTTTTTTTTAATTTGTAGTCAAAACTCTTCCTCTATCTAACTGTTATATTATCCATCAACATGTAACCAGATAAATCAATGTCAGGCGACATTTTTATGAAATTGGTCCCTGTTAATGTTAAAATTCTATGATCTGAACAGTTATTGTTCTAAACAGTTTGAAAAACAGATCACTGTTTAGATCAAAATCTGGAATTTGAAGACTGGAAAATTTCTTGAAGAACAGATCACTGTTTTATTGAATTTACCTTTTTATTAAAGACTTACAAGTAATTCAATTTTAATCAAAGACAAACTCTCAACAACCATGAGAGATTACTGGCAGAAGATAACGAAATTATAGCAGTAAAATCAGCTATTGAATTCAAATTTGAAAAACAGAAAATACAGGAAATAAATTGACTTTATTCTGTCTTTAAGGCAGCATCTCACACGCGATTCTAACAGTTAGCAGAATACAAGCACTTGATCCAGGATATTTCAGCTTCTTTTCTTCTATTCAGGGTAATCTCTCTGCTTTCATTTGCATTCGCACGTACCAAATCCAGCTATGACAATAGAATAGGAGATTTAAAATTCACAAAAAAATGGGTTTATAAAGGAGTTAAAAATAAAGGCAAAACAAAAACCAATTACAGAACAAAAGTGGGTCAAGAACGATGATTGTAAAGCCAGTTTAAGTTGATGTCTTCTTTCTGAACCTTAAGCCTCAGATTCTTGCAAACAAGCATAATTGGTTTCCACAAAATGGCTGTTTCTTCATCGCAGACGACTTCCTTCAATTGCTCAAGGTTCATGATTGATGATGGCAACACACAGTTGCTTGAGCAGCCCATCATAAGGAGCTGCCTTAGATTCTGCAGCTCGCCGATCTCTTCGGGCAATCTTTCAATTTCTAAACACTCTGATATGTCGAGAATACTCAAGTTACAGAGACCCCCGATTGTGTTCGGTAACTCCAGCAATTCAATACAGGAAACAAGCCTCAGAACCTCTAAATTAACCAGCTTTCCGATTTCATTAGGCAATGAAACCAAGTTATGACAGTTGATGATGCTGAGTTTCTTTAGCTTGGTAAGAAGACAGATCTCAATCGGAAATTCTGTCAGATCATTGCTGTACTCAATGTTGATTTCCATTATATTTGGCAATGATTCTGACACCAGGATAGTAGAGGTGCTGAAAGCTTGACCAATGTTGCACATATACAAGGTTATCTTTTGTAGAATCTCTAACTTCACAGAGGTGAAGGCAGAGGGAGGAATTGAAACATGCTCCAATCTGATTCTCTTCAAGCTGGTTACGGAGCCAAGAAGCAGGAAATTATTTAATTCAGTTGGGAAGAAGCCGTAGTTCTGGACTATCAAGACTTTCAGCTTCTCCATTTTCTTTATGAACTCTGGTAAGGTGTGGTTCTTTGATCGAAAATTAAGAACCAAAACCTCAACTTCAGGTGCTTGTATGAAGAACCAACTTGATGAGAACTTTTCATCTGCAAAAATTGTCCCACTTTCATATGATGCAAAAGAGCATATCAAAAGAAGATGAAGCAAACGAACTATGCCTCCAATGCCCTCAGGGCTGGTTCATCATATTCATAGATAAGATTGTGTGAAAGTAAAGAGACATGAACTACCTGTGGAGATTGACATTAGGCGGCAACTAATGCTTGGCTGATTCTGTTCCATCAACCAGGCAGGAACATTATTTGCACTTATCTCCAGAATTAATCTTTTTCTCCCCTCAATGGGCTCTAAATCGCTCTGACGGATGGCTAGCTCTCTAAGAAGATCATGTTGCATGGCGAACTGCTGATTGTAGAAGCCACTAACAACGTTCCTGGAGAAAGAACACAAAATAACTGCTTAGGGAATATACAACATAATTTTCACGTACCTTCATGTATAATACATGCGTATTAAGTCAATGAAGTCAGAAGAAGAAGAAGAGAGCCAGGCGGCAAGGCATCATGCCTTGTGACTACAAGATCAGCTAGATTCCGGTTGCAGAGTTCCTGGAGTTTGGCCACAGCATATGCTTCTTCATCTAGATTGTACAATTCCATCCACATATCAACAAGGGCATTAACAGGAATCCTTTGATCTTCTGGAAATGAACACAGGTCTATGAAGCACTCCTTCAAGATAACCTTGCTATCTAAGGTATCCAAACTTTTCTGGAGAGAATTGAGCAGGTCAGTGTGTTCAAAATAGAACCAACTTTAGACAACTCCATTGCTCTAGTTTTCCAAACTTCTTCAGGTTCTCCACAGAGTGATCTGCCAACCACTTTAAGGGCCAGTGGGAACCCCTTGCAGCCTTTCACAATCTGAAAATAGAAATGAACATTTCACTTTTTGGTGGTACTTAGGGATTTAAAAAAGCTGAAGTCTCTAGGAAATCGGTTATTTGTCACACACATATTGTTTCTCAAAGGTAAGAAGTGGCACCTTGCTGACAACAATTTCATCTGTAATGTCCTGGCTCTGATTAGGCAGGAATGCGGAGCTTCGGAAAAGAGTCAAGGAATCTTCATAATTCAATGGTTTTAATTTATATGTAGATCCAAATCTTGGAAATACAGATCTTGATGTTACCAGAATCTTGTAATCTTTAATTTGGAACACAAACTTCTCAAGAAACGACTCCGATTCAGGCCAAACATCATCCAGAACCAACAATATTGGACTTGGTCCAATGCTGTTCAAAAATTGCTCCAACTGGTAGACTAGATCTTCATCACTTCGAAAATCACCTGGGTACTGTTGACCTTTATGATTGAATAGTGCCCTTACAATGCCTTCCATGTTGGTGTTTTTCGACACAATAACATAAAAGATGTTATCCTTGAATTTCTCTGTCCAAAGACCCATAATTATATCAGAGACTTGCAAATAAAAACTTGCAGAAATTCTTAGATAAGAAGGTAAACATTAAAATGATCACATCAGAATATTTTGAACTGATACCTTGAACTTCTTCATCATGACAAAGTAGTCCTGCCAACGTTGTTTTTCCGCATCCTGGAGGAGCAGACAGCACAACAATAGACACCCCATCCTTAAACAGCTCCATCTTCAATTCTGCTAATTCCACCTGTAATCCGACAGGCATCACCAGAGACTCTGGGATTGCACATGAGACATTACGTCCATCAATCCTTCCATTTGAACCTGAACCCATGAGGCCTCTTATCTCCAACCGAAGTATTTTGGTGTCTCTTGCTGTTATCGCTGGCATAACAGTCTGAAAAAAATAATTGATTGATCCTTCTAACTCGGTGAGCTTGTCTGTGAATCTTGGCCTTCTCCAATAATCATACCAACGAATCTTTGAGCATTCAAGAACGAGCGTCTTGCCATTCCTGATCACTTCCATTATTTTTTCTGTCTCTTCATTACCACGATCCAATTTTTTGTTCAACTGTTCGATTTGTTCTAAAATTGGAATGTTGAATTCTAGGATTTCTTGTATTTGTTTCAATTTGGTCTTGTACATGATGGTTTTTTTTGTCACTTCCACAACTACTCGTAGCAGCTCTCCAAACACTGCCCCAATAGCATTTCCGCCAAGCATTGCAGCTGCCATATTCACTGTTTCCTTACAGCACAGGACAGTTTTGTTTTCAAGAACCTCAAGTCCTCTCAATATTGAGTTTTGTAAGATGAAACTGCAAAGTCGGGCAAAGCCAGAAAAGAAAGACGAATGTATCCTGGTCTTGCATCATGCAAATGAAGAAAGGAATTGCAGAAGCTGTAAAGGAATTTCATGCCTTATTCTCATTGACTCTTACTTTTATTATATGACTTAGTTATGAAGCAATACAAACTAGCCTGTTTGTGTTTACACTTGTAATCTGTCAGCAATTACTTTTTACAGAATCAATACTGCTGTTGTGAACAAATCACATCGGAGTACTTCTTTAATGAATATGATTCTTTGTTTCGTGTCCAATGATGTCGCGAGGATCTAGCGATGATGTTGGGGTTTAAGAGTCATAATCTAGTTATTTAATTATGATTGCTTGAAAACTTCAATGTTCTGATCTTTTTTAGATATTTTAAGAATATGTTATGGGCTTGTATGCTCACACACGTTTCTATATGACAAAGTTCATAAAGTTGTTGTTCATCTATCTAGGATAAAAGATATTTTTTGATTAAAATATAAATCATTATTTAAGATATTTGTTCGTATACAACACACTAAAAGACATTAAGAAATTTTTTTATTTTTTTTATTTTTGTAATTTCATGTTTGACAAAATTTAAATAAATAAAAAGAACAAGTACCCAAATTAATAAAAAAAAATAGCAGGGTGCCTTTATATATTTAGCTAGAACAACGTGATTTCCAATGAGAGAAGAGAGAAAAAAAGGGCGATAGAAAAATAATGGTCGCCTAAGCGCCGCCCATACACCTACACACGCCACCCTGTGAGAATAAGCTCTCCGTGGCACTTGAGATTACATTGGGGACAACTGGGTTTGGCCACTGGAGGAGGTTGCACGTGTCACTTTAACACGACATGGTAGAGCGTACGTGTATACGATGTATTAGCATAGTTGTAGAAACAATGAATATCATTCTTACTAGTAAAACGTTGACATTTTCGATTCGGTTCGCCTGGAATAACTTGTCACGACCCGATTCCCGGATCCGTGACCGGCACATAGGCATGGTTCCCCTCCAAGGTTCCACACCTATGCGAACCCAAACTTACACACAAATTTATCATTCAACTTCAGAATTTAACGCAGCGGAAATATCAAAGTAAACTTTATAACATAATTCAATTGTCTTTGTACAAGAGTTGATTACATATTGTTAAAATTGTGGAGCACTACCTAGACATAAGAACAAAAGTGACGACTACAACCAAAATAGCAGGTTCCAAGAGTTCGACAAAAATGACCTGCTAGCAAGCTACGACCCTGAAAATAATGAATAATGAGGGGGTGAGTTCAACAACTCAGTGAGTAGATAATATCCAATATACACATGCGAGATAATACAACAAAGAGAAGTATATTATCGAATCGGCTCGAAGTTCTTACAACAAGTTTCTCAAATAGGTCATAACAAGAATGTATAGGTAAAGCTCGTCAGAAAATCAGAATGCAGTGAGCATGAGGCTCCGTACTGTGGGATGATCAGTCCACACAGGTTGGTGACTCCCCCGACCAACTAGGGTTTCAGATACGATGTGCACAAAGGCTAACACTACCCTGTTAGCATGGGTATTCTGACTGGCATACCATAGGTATATCTTATATTCAAACAAACATATACATATCTCAAGGCTCAACTCATGGTATCAATCAAATGAGGAGCTATCAATTCACAAACAGATATAGGCTCATATCAAGAACATATATTCAACAAATGATTATGCTTTATCGTATCAAGAATATAATCAAGGTATATATTATCAAAAAGCATAATCCAATTCATACTAGCAATTTCAAATATTTATACTATTTCTCATGCATATTAAATATTATCCACTCACCTGACTTAAGAGCAAACAAGGTTCAGAAGCAGGATGTTGACAGAATCTTACTGATGTCCCGTAGGTTGAATATCGGAATTATCTGAATATATATAAAAGAAGATATACTCAAAAAATGACTCAAAGGAATTAAAATACCTTTAATAACATATCTAAGAGTTCAAATCATAATCCTATGTGTTTTTGAATCAACTATCCATTTCTTCGTAAAACCTAAATCAAAGGTTTCTTCCAAAATCTAATTCCAAATACCTAACTCATAAAATTGATAATAATCCATCAAATGAACTTCAATTATCCATCAAACCAATCTTAAATGCTATTATTTCACCTAGGGACCATTCTGAATTTTTCTCATATTTTTAGGGCCAAATCGTAATTTTACCAAATTGAAGGACTAAATTGAACACTTCATAAATTCATAGCTATCCTAAAATCTTGTCCATAATTCATCCTCAATTCTGTCCAGAATCTTCAATTTCACCCCAGGGACCAAACTGTAATTTTTCCAAAGTTCAGGGACTAAACTGAAATTTTCACCAAAAGGACCAAAATGAATTTCTGTCATCTTCAACCTCAACCCAGAATTTCCAGCAAAGGATTTCGAATTTATCAACATTATTTCACCATTTTTCTCAATATTTTCTCAAACCAAACATCTCAAAACTTCAAAATCATCTACAAACAAACTAATTAAACTATTATCCAACACATTCAAACCCTAACATCTCTCCTAATTCATCAATCAAACCCAAATAAAATTCTCAAACCCTAACAACCCATACAAGCAAAATCATAGCTAATAATCATTTTTATACATAATAAACACACACATTACCTTAACAACTTATTTCTCCTTCTTCCTTTCTCTTCTTCTTCTCTTTCCCTCTTTTTTCTTCTTCTTCTTCTTTCTCTCTTCCCGGTTCTCTCTCTCTCAATTTTCAGATTACCTCTCTTTTTCCTTTTCTTTTCTTTTCTTTTCTATTTATATTTACTAGCTTGTGCAATTACTACCCTACCCTTAACCTAATCCTAAGCCACTAAGGGCATTATTGTATTCTCCTTATAAAAAAAATTCAAAACACTACAATCTCCCCACCTTATAAAAGTTTCGTCCTCGAAACTAAATAAATATTTAAATACGTACCGAGATTATCAAAAAGATGAGGATATTCCTCATGCATCTTATCCTCAAGTTCCCATGTCGCTTCTTCAATTGAATGACCTTTCCACTTCACCTTCACCAAAGCTATATTCTTCGACCTTAGCTTTCTCACTTGTCGGTCCACTATAGTTTCTGGTTGCACCTCATAAGTCACATCATCTCTTAACTCAACTGGATGCACTTCTAACACATGAGATGGATCCGGCATATACTTCCGTAGCATAGAAACATGAAATACTGGATGTATGGCCGACAAATTTGGCGGTAAGGCCAACCTATAAGCAACTGCTCCAATTCTCTCCAAAATCTCATACGGCCCAATAAATCGAGGACTTAGCTTGCCTTTCTTTCCAAACCTGAATACTCCCTTGGTCGGTGAGACCTTTAAGAACACACAATCACCCACTGAAAACTCTAAGTCACGCCTCCTTTTATCCGCGTAACTTTTCTGCCTACTTTGAGCTGTCTGAAGCCTCTTTCTGATCACCTCTATCTTCTCTGAGGTAATTTGAATCAACTCAGGTCCCATTAGCCTTTTCTCACCAACCTCAAACCAACAAACTGGTGATCTACATTTTCGTCCGTACAAAGCCTCATAAGGTGTCATTTCTATGCTAGCCTGATAACTATTGTTGTAAGCAAATTCCACTAATGATAGGAACTTACTCCAACCAACCCCAAAATCCATAACACAGGCTCTCAACATATCCTCCAATATCTGAATAGTCCTTTCAAACTGACCATCAGTCTGAGGGTGAAAAGTTGTGCTCAACTGCACTTTAGTACCCATCGCTTCCTGAAACTTCACCCAAAATCGCGATGTGAATTATGGACCTCTATCTGAAATTATCGAGATTGGCACTCCATGCAATCGTACAATCTCGCTAATAAACAATTTTGCCAACTTTGCATACCCATAAGTAATCTTAACTGGTAGAAAATGGGCTGATTTTGTCAATCTATCAACAATCACCCATATCGAATCATAACCTTCCTGACTCCTAGGCAACCCAGTCACAAAGTCCATTGTGATCCTTTCCCACTTCCATTCTGGTATCAACAATGGTTGCAGCAATCCAGGAGGTCTTTGATGTTCACCTTTTACCCTTTGACAGGTCAAACACCTAGAAACAAAGTCTGCTACATCAGCCTTCATCCTATTCCACCAATAGCACACCTTAAGATCTTTATACATCTTGGTGGAACCCGGATGCACTGTATAGACTGTCTGATGTGCCTCTGTCATCAGTTCTCTCTTCAGATCATCAACATCAGGTACACAAAGTCTATCCCCAAATCTCAACACATCATCATCACCAATCACAAAACCTGCAGTTTTACCCTGCTCAACCTCACTTCTAATCCTGAGTAGTGAATCATCTTCCTTCTGAGCTGCTTTTATCCTCTCAAACAAGTCTGACTTAACCTGAAAGTGAGCAATCATTGCTCTACCTCTGCTAAGGTTAAATTTAACTCCTTCATCCACTAATCCATGCAACTCCTTAATCAAAGGCCTTCGTACCTCTTGAATATGAGCTAGGCTCCCTGATGATTTCCTACTCAAAGCATCGGCAACTACATTTGCCTTGCCTGGGTGATATTGTATAGTACAATCATAATCTTTCAACAGTTCCATCCATCTCCTTTGCCTCATATTCAGATCTCTCTGCTGAAAGATGTACTTCAAACTTTTATGATCCGTAAAGATTTCGCAAGTTTCTCCATATAGGTAATGCCTCCAAATCTTCAAAGCAAAAACTACCGCGGCCATCTCTAAATCATGTGTAGGGTAGTTTTGTTCATGCTTCAATCTTTTGAGGGTCAACCTCAATCCCATTTCTTGACACTACATGTCCAAGAAATGCTACCCTCTCCAGCCAGAACTCACTTTTTGAGAATTTACCATACAGTTGATGATCCCGCAGAGTTTGAAGCACAATCCTCAAGTGTTGCTCATGCTCCTCTCTAGACTTTGAATAAATCAAAATATCATCAATAAAAACTATCACAAATTGATCAATAAACTGTTTAAACACTCTGTTCATCAAGTCTATAAAAGCTGCTGGCGCATTCGTTAATCCAAAAGACATCACCAAGAACTCATAGTGATCATACCGAGTTCTAAAGGCGGTTTTTGGAATGTCTTCCTTCCTTATCCTCAACTGATGATACCCAGATCGAAGATCAATCTTAGAAAAGAATTGAGCTCCCTGCAACTGATCAAACAAGTCATCTATTCGAGGGAGTGGGTATCTATTTTGAATTGTCACTCGATTTAGTTGTCTATAATCTATACATAACCTCAATGACCCATCTTTCTTCTTCACAAACAACACTGGGGCTCCCCAAGGAGACACACTTGGCCGAATGAACTTTTTATCTAATAAATCCTGCAATTGTTCCTTTAGCTCTCTCAATTCTGCTGGTGCCATTCTATATGGTGCCATTGATATTGGTTCGGTACCCGGAACCAAATCAATAGAAAAATCAATCTCCCTATACGGAGGCAATCCAGGTAACTCATCAGGAAATACATCAATGAACTCCTTAGCTATAAGAACTTGGTCCAATTGGGGAATTTCCTTATCTACATCCACTATGTGTGCTAGGTAACATTGTACCCCTTTTCGTGCCATTCCCCTCAAGATAGTCAACAATATAAGTAATGAACACACAATCTTATCTCCTTGAAAAACTAACCTCATTTCTCCATCTAAATCAAACACTACTTTCTTACCCTGACAAATTTCTGAAGCCCTATGCTTTGATAGCCAATCCATTCTCAAAATCACATCAAAATCAATCATATCTAAGACATTCAAGTCACCCATAAAAATTCTATCTCCAATTTCTTCCTCACAATTTGGATACACATACTTCACCAATATTAATTCTTCATCCACGGAAATATAAACAGAAATAAGAAATCCTAACAGAGTTAGTTGTCTATCTAACTTCATGACAATATATAGAGATATAAACAAAAGGGTTGCACCCGTATCAAACAAAACTTTTGATTCAAAAGTACAAACAAAAAGGAATATATTCAAGTGCGAATACATCACCCCTCCTATAAGGATATACCTTGCATTTCTTAACTACACAATACGGACATCTTTCTGATCGTCACGTACTCCAATAGTATTAGCTATATGTCTATTCCTCGACATATCATATAAGGAATAACACACTTTTGTCATTCTAGAACAATAACACAATAGTTATCAAATAATTATCGGAAAGCATATCTATAGAAGAACATAAGGAATCAAGAAGACATGCTTGATGAGAGTTCAGAATTTCAAGCATAACAAACAAGACAATAAGGAATCAAGAAGATATGCTTGATGAGAATTCAGAATTTCAAGGATAACAGACAAGACAAAACGGATCCTAATGCTCCACAATACGAATCCTAACTTTACTATTATTTCATGAATTGAAACCTATGTCATTATGTTTTGTCACTCACTCTTTTACTTTTATTCATTTTATAATTTCGGCTCTGATACCATCTCTGTCACGACCCGATTCCCGGATCCGTGACCGGCACATAGGCATGGTTCCCCTCCAAGGTTCCACACCTATGCGAACCCAAACTTACACACAAATTTATCATTCAACTTCAGAATTTAACGCAGCGGAAATATCAAAGTAAACTTTATAACATAATTCAATTGTCTTTGTACAAGAGTTGATTACATATTGTTAAAATTGTGAAGCACTACCTAGACATAAGAACAAAAGTGACGACTACAACCAAAATAGCAGGTTCCAAGAGTTCGACAAAAATGACCTGCTAGCAAGCTACGACCCTGAAAATAATGAATAATGAGGGGGTGAGTTCAACAACTCAGTGAGTAGATAATATCCAATATACACATGCGAGATAATACAACAAAGAGAAGTATATTATCGAATCGGCTCGAAGTTCTTACAACAAGTTTCTCAAATAGGTCATAACAAGAATGTATAGGTAAAGCTCGTCAGAAAATCAGAATGCAGTGAGCATGAGGCTCCGTACTGTGGGATGATCAGTCCACACAGGTTGGTGACTCCCCCGACCAACTAGGGTTTCAGATACGATGTGCACAAAGGCTAACACTACCCTGTTAGCATGGGTATTCTGACTGGCATACCATAGGTATATCTTATATTCAAACAAACATATTCATATCTCAAGGCTCAACTCATGGTATCAATCAAATGAGGAGCTATCAATTCACAAACAGATATAGGCTCATATCAAGAACATATATTCAACAAATGATTATGCTTTATCGTATCAAGAATATAATCAAGGTATATATTATCAAAAAGCATAATCCAATTCATACTAGCAATTTCAAATATTTATACTATTTCTCATGCATATTAAATATTATCCACTCACCTGACTTAAGAGCAAACAAGGTTCAGAAGCAGGATGTTGACAGAATCTTACTGATGTCCCGTAGGTTGAATATCGGAATTATCTGAATATATATAAAAGAAGATATACTCAAAAAATGACTCAAAGGAATTAAAATACCTTTAATAACATATCTAAGAGTTCAAATCATAATCCTATGTGTTTTTGAATCAACTATCCATTTCTTCGTAAAACCTAAATCAAAGGTTTCTTCCAAAATCTAATTCCAAATACCTAACTCATAAAATTGATAATAATCCATCAAATGAACTTCAATTATCCATCAAACCAATCTTAAATGCTATTATTTCACCTAGGGACCATTCTGAATTTTTCTCATATTTTTAGGGCCAAATCGTAATTTTACCAAATTGAAGGACTAAATTGAACACTTCATAAATTCATAGCTATCCTAAAATCTTGTCCATAATTCATCCTCAATTCTGTCCAGAATCTTCAATTTCACCCCAGGGACCAAACTGTAATTTTTCCAAAGTTCAGGGACTAAACTGAAATTTTCACCAAAAGGACCAAAATGAATTTCTGTCATCTTCAACCTCAACCCAGAATTTCCAGCAAAGGATTTCGAATTTATCAACATTATTTCACCATTTTTCTCAATATTTTCTCAAACCAAACATCTCAAAACTTCAAAATCATCTACAAACAAACTAATTAAACTATTATCCAACACATTCAAACCCTAACATCTCTCCTAATTCATCAATCAAACCCAAATAAAATTCTCAAACCCTAACAACCCATACAAGCAAAATCATAGCTAATAATCTTATTTATACATAATAAACACACACATTACCTTAACAACTTATTTCTCCTTCTTCCTTTCTCTTCTTCTTCTCTTTCCCTCTTTTTTCTTCTTCTTCTTCTTTCTCTCTTCCCGGTTCTCTCTCTCTCAATTTTCAGATTACCTCTCTTTTTCCTTTTCTTTTCTTTTCTTTTCTATTTATATTTACTAGCTTGTGCAATTACTACCCTACCCTTAACCTAATCCTAAGCCACTAAGGGCATTATTGTATTCTCCTTATAAAAAAAATTCAAAACACTACATAACTAATACATTTTGTTTCTATTAAAAAAATAAAATAAATTGGAGCAAATTTTATCTAGTTTAAAATTTTGGTCGTTTCTTTCGATTCAGTTCACCTGGAATGACCGATACAATTCGTTTCTATTCAAAAAATAGAATAAATCGGAGCAAATTTTATCTTGCTTAAAATTTCATCCGTTCCAGAAATTTCACTCAAATTTTGCCCGGAACGTTTTGGTTCCATTCCACTCATTCCATTTCGGCCAAATAATGTTTTTTTTTAAATAATGAATAGTTTTGCAATATCAATTATATCTTTTAATTTGACTGTTAGATTGAGATGAAATTTTACGAGAAGTCTCTTGACATATTTATATATATTATGTTAAAATTTCAGAGCAATCAGAGAATGTAACGATCTTGTGAGATTGATGATGACATTCTCGTAATATTATATATATTTATAATTTTGTTCAGAAAAATAATTTTATTGTGTCTTTTTTTAGATTAAATTTTCTCAATTTCATTATTCAACAACGAATTTACTACAAATTGGATTTTATAATTTGATTTGCTTTACTTAAGGTTATCATGGTCTTATAAGTTATAACGAAGGTCACATATTTGAAAGGTTAACCAAGGTTGACCCGAGTTGATTCAATATATCATTGTTTTAATATTTTTTTAAGATGTAAACTTGGTTTTTTTTATCAATTTCTCATGTTATCTTTGAACTCATCAAGTCGATCGAGTTATATCAGTTCAACTCTCATTTTCTTACTTATGTTTAAAATATAAATTATACAATTCTAAATAATTTTATTTTTGGATTTAAACTAATTTTTTTTTAATATATATATATTACCACCATGAAATAAAACGTTAAAACACTTCGAAGCCAAAGCATTTCATTTTATACCCAAGTGATAGTTAGTCTACTGGTGAAACAACGCGTACCACAGGAGAAGTAGCACGCACATTGAAGCTAGTTTCTTCGAAATTGCTTTGAGGTCTGTTGAGGGAAGACTTTTGCACTCTTTCCTTGATTTAAAACTTGGTCAAATATTGAAGCTCTTGGAAATTGCTGGCGAGCTGCCTTTTACGATTATGAGGAAACATCTTTTCGAAAGGAAAAATGGCTTGACATTAGATCACGCCATTATAATACTACTTTAGCGAAGGCTACTAGCAATTTACAGAAGCACGCCTTCTTACAAAGAACTAAAGGAAATCGCAATGACATAAGCAATCATTATCAGAAAACAATGGCTACCCAAGCCAGTTCAAGTTGATTTCCTTATGGACCCTTATCGTCAGAGATGGAAGGCAGGGTTTGAAACGCCTCCATGACATGGCAGTTTCTTCATCGCCTATTACTTCTTTTAGGTGGAAAAGATTCATAACTGATGATGGCAATTCACAACTTGAGCACTCTATCATGTAGAGCTTTCTCAGATTATGCAACTGACCAATCTGTTCTGGCAATTCCGTTACACTTAAGCAGTCGGATAAGTCAAGAATCTGCAACTTTTGAAGTCCTCCGATTGTTCCCGGTAACTCGGTCAATTCGATGCAGGAGTTGAGTCTTAGGACCTCCAAATCAAGTAGATTTCCCATGTCTTCTGGAAGTGCCAAAAGCTTATGGCAATTTGTGATACTGAGTTTTCTTAGCAGGACAAGATCACAGAATCCACTTGGCAATTCCTCCAGATCGTTGCAGTAGTCAATGGTGAGGTCGACTAACTTCGGGAATGCATCCGAAATCTTATTGGTAGATTTATTAAAAGCTTGACCAATATTGCACATGACCAGGGACATCTTTTCTAGCTTCCTCCATTTCATTGAAGTCAAGAAAAGGGATGGAATGGAAACCTTTTCCAGTCTTATTCTCTTTAGATTTGATAAAGAACCAAGAAGTGGGAAATTGCTGACTTCAGCTGGAACGAACCCATAATTGTAAAGTACTAAAACTTTTAGCTTATTCATTCCTTCTATGAACTCAGGCAACGAGTATTTCCCTGTCTGAAAATTCAGAAGTAAGACCTCAACTTCCGGCGCTTGCATTGAGGGCCAACTTGATGAGAATGTTTCATCTGCAAACAAGGTGATGAAAATACAAAAGTATTAAGAACTTGCTGTGTATGTTTGGTGGGCGCGCGAATGCATGTGTGCAGAGGCCAGACTCTCTTTGCATTAAGATAAATAACCTGTTGAGATAGATAAGAGTTTTGCCCGGATTGATAGCTCATTTTGTTCCGTCAACCACTCAGGGATTTTATTTTCATTTATCTCCAGAATTACTCGTTTCCTGTGCTCAATGCCTTTTGAGTTGCTTTCACGGATGGCCAGCTCCCTGAGCAGGTCATGCTGCGTGACAAAATGCTCATTATAAGAGCCATCGTCTTCGTTTGCATCTTTCCTGGTGAATCACAGAAGTTTATTGCAATTTAATTGAAATGAATAACATAAAAGGAGTTCTAATGACCATCAAAAGTTGCAATCATAACAGTTGAAGCTGGTCATCCATCAGCGAAACCCAGAAAGATAAGCCAAGTTGGTACTGGTTTTGTTATGATATTTCCATGATTTTGTTATAATATTTTCCAGGATAACTCATTTTATATATAAAGGTCCATGTAGTCGAAGGATCCATATGATATTCATAGAATCGATGTTTGATGTGAAGATTCCACATACTATAATAGAACAGATACCCTGTCCACGAGAATGTCAATAGGGTTCATAGCTATCGTACCTTGTAACTAAAACTTCAATCAGATTCCTATCAGAGAGTTCGTGGAGATTGGCAATGGCGTCATCTTCATCTAGGTTATACAATTCTGCCCACATATCAATAAGGGTAGTGGCAGGAATCCTCTGGTCTTCAGGGAATGAACCAAGGTCCATGAAACATTCCTTGGCTACTACATTATCATTCAAGGCTTCCACAGTGCTTTGAAGGCAATCGAGAACTTCATGTTCGGTAAGAATAGAAGCAGCTTTAGAGCATTCCCTAAGTCTCTTACGCCATTCTGCAGCAGACTTCCGGCACAAAGATTTTCCAACCACTGAAATGACTAGAGGAAATCCCCTGCAGCATTTTACCATCTGCAATTCAGTCCCATCAGAAAAATCAGTCATTCCGTGCAGGTTGGTGGGCAGCAACAAACTAAAAATAAAGTTGCATTGTGTAAACACATCGATTGTTTCTGAAAGGTTTAAAATGGATGTTTTTCTTTTCTTTTCTATAGTTGCAAAATTGTAAGATATCATCCCTGGAGTAAATTTACAGCGGAATTTATATTTGAACGTCTGATAGCATTTGATAAGACCACATAACTACGCACAAGTGCATGCTAATTCAGAGAGTCAAAATTTTGGACACAGAATATTTATTCACTAAATTGTATTTATGTAGAAGGTGAAAACCATATAAAAATGAGCCAATAAGCATTCATAATTGCAGGTTGATAAATCACCTCCTCTAGAGTTTGTTGATCTGGAGCATATGACTGCTGATCCCGTGGTAATGCAATTCTCTGAAAAAATGTCACTGCATCTGCATGATTCAATGGTTTCAATTTATATGAGGATCCAAAACTTGGAAATTCATATCTTGATGTCACCAAAATCTTGTAATTTTCTAGTCGGAACTTGAGCTTGTGAAGAATAGATTCCGATCCAGGCCAAACATCATCAAGGACCAATAACACTGGATCTGGTCCTATCTGCTTCAACAAACGTTCCAAATGGTTAACTGCATCCTCTTCACTTTGAAAATCAGGTAACTGGCGATCCTTATGCTGGAATATCATCTTCACAATTACCGTCAGGTTTCGCAGCTTTGGAACGTTGAGAAAGAAGATGTTGCTCTTGAATTTATCTGAAAGTCGGAAAAGAAGAAAGCTGTAATGCAATTTCTTCAGATATTCTTACGATTTCACATATACTACAAGAGCCTACGTGTGGAACTCCAAATTATAATCCACAGAAAAACTAAAAGCAAAATATGGGAATTGCTTCATTTACTCTGCTAAAGAGTTCCAAGTAATGAACTGTGTCTATAATATTATACATAGATTCTTGAACCAATACATTTTCTTATTTCAATCAATAAAAGACCAACAATTCAACAAGAGAATGTACAGGAATCTCTATAGAGATACGAATCAGACAAGAAAAACAAAAAGGAAGACAGCAGCAATTTGCCTCTGATACTAACAGAGCCAGGAAATGGATGTGCCTGACAATTACCCTGAAGAGCAGAAAACATAATGAAACCTATTCTGTTTGCAAAATTGTTTGCCTAACATGATCATAGCACCTGTATAATAACTAAAACACTCTTTTACCACAAAAAATGGATACAGATAGCCGGACGAAAAATAAGCAGAAGAGGTAGAAAGACAAGAGGAGGTAGTCGAAAGAACTCTCAAGTAGTAAATGTGTACCTTTAACATTCTCAAGCTGACAAAGTGCTGTAGCCAGTGTTGTCTTTCCACATCCTCCGGGAGCCGATATCACAATATGCTGCGATGTCTCATCTTTAAGCAGCTTTATACTCAATTCACTCAATGGAATCTCGAATCCAACAGGATCCACTTTCAGTAGAGGAGGTGAGCATACACCAGCTAAACGAATATTGCTTGAATCCACTCTATCACCATTGCTTAGAGTCATCCTTAACTTCACGATTTCATCATTTATCTGTGTTACTCCAGAAGAAACTTGATTACTTAACTGTTTTACTCCAGAAGAAACATTATTCACACCAACCAAAGTCCAATTTTGTTTAACCAAAATCTCTTTTGTATCTGCTACTTCCTGAAATTGCAAAACAATGTTAATATGATCACGAATACCCTTTTCTAATTTGAGAAGTTTCTTGTTATAAATAGGCCTCTTCAAACAGTTGTATTTGTGGATTTTTGAGCATTTTAGGACTAAATCTTTGCCGTCTGACATTAATCCTTGGAGCCTTTCAAGTTGCTTTGGCTGATCCAGTTCTCTGTTGAAAGATTCTATTCTCTTGACATTTGGAGCCATTTCTTCCAACATCTTCTGTAGACGCTCCAAGCTTGGCTTGAACTGGGAGTTGTTTTTCTGTACTATTAAAACCATCTTTAATAAATCACCAAAAAGTAACTCGAAACCAGCCCCAGCAAGTGCCGATACCGCAACTTGAGCTGCCATGGCTTCTTTTTCAGAAAGAAAAACCAGCTAATTTTAGTACAACAACTAGTGAGGAACTGAAGTTAAGAGGAAAATGGTTTCTGGGCTGTTTTGGGTTGATGGAAATCTTTTCCGGGGAACTGGATTTCCTGTCTTGTTTTCTTTCTTGAGAAACAATGTAAAGCATCATTATATGCTTGATGTCTTGTGTTGAAGATTTGTAAAGTGTGTGGACTTGAGAGGATTGACTTTTCAACCTTAGATTATTTCTTTGTTTGGTGACAATAACCTTAAACAAAAATGTTGATACATTTTTCAATAATGATGGAAATTATAATACAGTGGTACTTAAAAGTATTTTTCATATGAAAATATATTAAAATATAATTATTTTTTATTTATTAAATTTTCTTTTTAACATAGCATATCAAAACGATTAAAAAAATATAAAAAATAATTTTAATTTTAAAAATTACATTTAAAGGGTGCTTAAGAGTGTGTGATTACGGTTGATGTTCAAAATGTTTTTCATTTACAAATACATTAAAATAATTTTTTATTTTTATTTTTTTAAAAATATTTTTGACATTAATACATTAAAATAATCTAAAAATATTTCTTTAATTTAAAATAAAAAACAAAGTTAATTTTTTTCAAAAAAACAGTTTTAAAGTGCTTCTGAAACACCTCATAGATATCACCTTCGTAGCTAATGGCCTGGGTGGTACTGGTTGAAGAATTGAAGGATTCCAATAGCTAAAAGACCTAGGATATTGTTTTATTCTATGAATTTGTATTGTGTTTTAAAGGAATATTTAAAGTATATTTTATTTGTAATTTGAAGGTTTTTTAAACTTTCTAATATTGATTCATACCTTGATGCTGAATGAAATAAATAAATAAAAAAAACCTGCTACAGTCAAGTCAACGGTTGAGGCAGGTGGGGCCATGGTAAGGCTGACGGTAGTTTGCAATAAGGAATTTCATGGCAGCTTCCTCCTCAGTGCATTGAACTTTCAGGCTCTAGACTCTTTCCAACTTTTATTGCCCGCTGGTCCACTATATATATACATGAGCATAAAGTTGATGCTAGCTAGTAGATTTCTAAGAAACAACGTTCACCAAAAGACTGGCCGTCCAATAAATAAATAAAATGACGAATGTGGAGCTTTGTTCTTATTTGAGCCCGTCAATGTATAATAAATAAATAAATAAATAAATAAATAAATAAATAAAATACTTCATAAGTAATTGTACAAAACAAAATAAGAATTAGGTTAAACCGCGTGCACGTCCTCTTTTTTATTGGGAATCCTAATAGTTGCCCCAAAACAAAATACATAAGAACAAAATATGAAGTGGGTTAAACGTCCTCTAATTATCTTCTCTGATTTCAATCCTAGAAGTATATTTTATTAGATTTTCTCCCCTTTAAATATATATCTTATGCAACTCGGGTTTTTCTTCAAAACTCACCCAAAAATTATAAAAAGACATGAATAAATTCATATTTCATCTATTTAATATTTTTGTTTTAGAAATTTGAATCATATATATTGTATAGCATATTCAATATTTATTTATATTAGATACGAATATAGATGTATGTGTGAAGTTTTGAGAGGTCATATATATACAATGAAGGAGGTTATTTTACTTTTATTTTATTTTTATTTTTATTTCCATGCATTTTTCTTTTCATTAAATGCTTTTTTTAGCCTTTTTCTTGCAATATTTCTTTCAATACCTTATTTATTTTGATTAGTCATCATAGTTTATCTTAATTGGAACTAATTATGGCAATTACAAACAAACAAACATGCAACTATTTGATTGATAATCAGTTTTCTCAATATTTATTTTTTGTTCTCATATCATTAAATAAAAAATATTTTTTTTAGTCTAGTGGAATCCATGATTCGGGTTATAGACTTTGGTGATTATTCCTATATTTTATATCCTACTTTACAATAGTGATGTTTTTTAGTTCCAATTTTAATAAATAATGAGAATTTACATATTTTTAATTAAAAAATGAAATTGTACATGCAATTTTTGTAAAGGTAGCAAGGGCAAAAACATTATAGAGTGATATAATTTCTCTTTTTATTTTTTGTATTGATCCAATAAAGTCGAAGAATGATGTTTTAGAAATATCATTGTGAATATTTTTAATAATCATAATAATCTATTCACAATTAAATTATATTGAAAGAATAAAGGGTGTAAGTGATACAAATCCAAACTAGCTATTAATCTGTAATAAACTATGAAAAGCTTAAGAGATTTTGAAATTCATTTTTCTTTTCTCTTTATCTTGAAACCAAAAAAACAACAATGCTCATGGATGAATGTTTACAGCATAAGCATTTTCTAGTTTTAACATAAATATTTTCTAGTCCTCAAGGGTCATGATATGATGACATATGATATATAATCTGCACAACAAGTCTCGAGTTCGAGTCAGGATATGCACTCCTTGTAAAAACATAGGACAACCAAGATCTTACTTGCTCATTTGGGCCCATAAAATACGTTATCCAAGAGATGTGGTTTCCTCGCATCCAAAAAAAAAAAAAATTGCTACTTTACAACATAAAACTTCATATATTTTTAAAAACAAAATAATACTGCAAAAAAAAAAAATTAATAGATTAATGTTTGTTTTTATTATATTTGTATTGTGTTTGAAAGGATTTCTTAAAGTATATTTAAATAGTTATTTGATGATTTTTCAAAAAAAAAAAATGATTTTAATATGAATATTTTATAAAACTGCTACAGTAAAGTCAACAGTTGAGGTAGGTGGAGACATGGCAAGGGTGGTTGTAATTTGCAATTAGGAATTTCATTTCAGCTTCGTCCTCGGTGCATTGAACTTTCACTCTCTAGAATTTTTTCAACTTTTATTTCCCGTTGGTCCACTGAGAATCAATTAGATTATTCAAGGGGCTTTCCATGAAGGATTATCTAATGGTTCAAATTCAAAAAGAAAGCAACGTTCTTAATTAATATTTTTTTTATGAACACTCTAATTTCATATGACTTTGTAATAATATATGTTTTTTTTCTTCTCTCAACAATGCATCAATTTATAGGCACAAGTACATAAATACTTATAAACTTAAAAGACACAAGAAGATACAGATTCAAATGAACTTATAAAGATTCAAATGAAGTTTAGAATGATGAATAAACATAATAAGTGAGGGATGTAAGAAGGTATTTAGACATCCACATATAGAATGTATAATTTTATAACACTCGTCCTTGGATGTCTATTGTACAACTTTACGTATTGAAAATTGTCTCATTAAAAACCTTACCAAGAAAACCCAATGGGAAAAAATCTTTGTTAAAGAAAATAAAGTGCAATGCGAACTAACTCTCTCTAATGAATATATCACCTCAAATCTTGAAGTTGTCGTATTTCAATATTGTGTCGCAATCCTTCAAATATTGTAGTTGGTAATGCTTTAGTGAACAAATATGCTAGATTACCTTTTTGAGTGAATTTGTTGAGCATCAATATCACTGCACTTATCAAGTTCATATGTGAAAAAGAATTTTGGTGAGATGTGCTTTATTCTATCTTCTTTGATGTATCATTCCTTTTTAATTGAGCTATACATTCATCATTGTCTTCATACAGAATGGTTGAAGTTTCTCTGTTGGAGGATAAATCACATGTTTTACGAATATGTTGAGTTATGGATATTATCGACACACATTCTTGATTTGCTTCACAGATTAAAAGTATTTCAACAGGATTAGATGAAGTGAGAACTAATGTTTGTTTTGTAGATCTCCATGATATAACAATATTAACACACATAAGGAGATAATCTATTTGAGATCGCCGGTTATATAGATCAAATAAATATCGTACATCCACCACAAGAATTAATTGTTTTACTAACAAAATTGTTGTCGGTATTGTAATGTAATTTCTGTTAGTAATTGTTTTCCTGACTGATACATGAACAAGAACCATTCGTTAGTAAAATAGTCATCAATAATTTAGTTTCCGTTAGTGGTTCCATCGATAGTGGTCCCATCGATGGAACACCGACTGTAATTTCATCGGTATATTTCATCGCTGAGGCCATTAGAATATACCATTGATGATTCCATCGTTAACATTCCACCAACGATTCCATCGGTGTCACTTTGTCGGTATAGCCATCAATAATAGTGATTTTGTCCAACTGTATAGAAATACCAATGAAACATTCTATTAGTATAATCATCGATAATAATGGTATTTTGAGTATTTTTTTCTAACTCTCTGGAAAATACCAACAGAACATTTCGTTAGTATAACCATTACTAATAGTGATATTTTGAGTAATTTAAGCCCAACTCTCTTGGAAATATAGACAAAACATTTTGTCAGTAGAACTATCGGTAAAAGTGGTATTTTGAGTAATTTTTGTCTAATTCTTTGGAAAATACTGATAGAACATTTTATTTGTAATTATGTTACTACTATTTTTTTTAAAATAGAAAAAATATTTGAATAATATAAAAAATAAATTAAAAATCAAAATATATTTCAAATTAGATTAAACTGATTTAAATTCAAATATTTATTACAAATTATTAAATTTTTAACATTCAAAATTCAAAAATAATAAATATAAAACAGAGGTGGTGGTGCAAAAAAAGGTGAAGGAGGAGGAGGAGCATTGGGATTGCGGGACGTAAACGGAGAAGTGCGTGGATCACCCCAATATAATTGCATTTGTATAACTATTCAACGCAGTGTGACCATCTCAACACGAAGTCTTGTCGTCTCATCATGAAATTCAATTGTCTTATCATGGACTTTCTCGGTCAAAACACTCTAGGCTTATCACAAATTCTCAGTCGTAGTGTGAGAGAGTCTGTATACCCGATTTCTATCGAGTCCACTAGATATTTGTTTTTTTTAATCATATTTGGTCCTTTGTCTTTTTATTACTATTTATTTTATTCAAAATAATTTATCTAATTACAAATAGTTTCAATTTCACCCCTGATAACTTTGTTCCTATCAAATTTAATCGTCATTTTTTTATTGCTATTTTTTTGTAGTTGGGAAAATATTTTGTTTGATGAACTTTGTTTTCAACTCTATCATTCAATATTGAATTAGTTGGGAATTAAGATTTTTAAGCTTCAAACTTCTTGATTAAACCTGAGTCTAGGATTTCACAAGTTGGGAGTTCAGTATATTAACCTAGATTTAGAAGTTTTACCCGGGTTTATTTCTTTTTTTAAGCTCATGTTTTTTACTTTTCATCTTTCAATATTTATTTTACTGAAGATTGAGCTCCATTACTTTTTTTTATTTGCTTTCAATATTTCAATATGATTTTTAACTTATCTTGAAAATAACTTAAGTTATCTCGGGTTTTTTTATTTGATGTTCTTTATTAAATTTGACTTCTTAAAAATAAAATTTGTTTTGAAATTAAATTAAATCAATCAATTAAATATAAAAAATGAGATGTTCACTTCATGATATTTTGTTTTGGTTTGTTTTATGGATCATTGCTCTGACAACGCATGTGGTATCTTTTAATTGGTGTTGTCGTAAAGAGTTTCATAGTGATGTTAGAACTACCTTGATGAGCTCTTTTTGGTGGTAGAGTGGTGTCCACAGCAGAGGGATAGTAAGTCTCTAGCAAGTTTCTCGTTTTTCTTCTCTTGAGTATGATATTGACTACTTACAATTTTGTTTTTTTTAATTTTAAAAAAGTGTTTAATGATAGCATCCTACTTAAATGAGGGTTTTTCCTTGTTCAATGCTATTCAATTCTTTGAATTTTCCAATTTCATTTTCGTGCTTGTGAACTTGTTGCACACTTTTGATTTATTTCAATCAATTATAAATATGTAGTTAGTGGGGTTTTTTTCCCATTTAAAAATTCAAGTTGGTTCTGTGTAATTTACCATAAAAACAGTGATCATGGTAGGATGCAGGTTGATGTCGCATTAGACATGGTAACAGCAACCTTCTCTGAACTTTTAAGTCTTGGTCTTGATGAAGAATATGTTTTTATGGTATGCGGCAGGTAAATGGAAGTAATTATTCTCTTGAATCCCACCTTGTCTTTTTTGTTTTCTTCATTTGATTCCTTCCCTTGCGTGCCGGCCATTAAATTAGAGTATCTTGTCAGAAAGTCCTATTCGAAGCCAAGCAAGTATGCATATTCCATATCTCATATATTGGGAAAGAAGAAAGGCATTTGTGGATGTACGTGAAGAAGCAAACAAAATTCTTGACATTTCTTTATTAAAAAGTTGTACCGAGATACGTTGTTCCAAATCAACAGTATGTGAAAAATTGGAAGTAATTGGGATTCTTGAGAGTAAGAAGTGCACCTTTCCATCGAAGAGAAGCAGTGATGGAAATTGTTACAGGTTTTGTTGCCGAGAAAGTGTTAGAGGAGTTGTTAAAATCTGTGAAGGAAGCGATGAAGAAAAAGAAAAGGTTAGAAACTACCTTGAAGAGCATGGAATCCACACTCAACTCTATAATTCCAGTCCTTGAAAGCATAAAGGAGTTAACCGGAAAATCAGATCGTGAAGATGAGGACATGGGGAGATTATGGAAGCAAATAAAAGAAGGGCAGGAACTTGTTAGAAAATGCTCAAAAGGGAATTGCTTTAGTGCTTGCTTTAAACCCTCTGATTGCACCGAGGAACTTAGAGACTTCGATAATTCACTTAAAAGGTTCTATGATTTTATTTTACCATTGAAAGGAACAAAGATTCTTATGGATACTAGGGAAAATGTCAACGAAATTATGCACACGGCAAAGAGCATTGATGAGAGAGTGGGAAGTACAGGTGACGAGGTGAAAGAAATCAAGGACATGGCAAAAAACATGAATGAGAAGGTGGAAGTCATAAGTGATGAGGCGAAAGGTATTCACAAGGCAGTGAGCTACATCAAGGACAAGGCAAACGCCATTGATGAGATGGTGGACGCTACACGATTTGATGTTAAGAACATCAAGGACAAGGCAGAAGGCATTGACGAGGTGGTGCGAGTTACAAGCGATGATGTGAGAGTTATGTATGAGGCGTTGATAGACATTAAGAACAAGGCAAGTAGGGTTGATGAGATGGTGGGGGACATTCATAAAGAGATCCAATTCCTGAAGATCCCTCCAACTTTCCCTCTGTATCTACCCCCCGAACCACCAGCGATTATCGTTGGATTGGACAGGCAGTTGAGGGATTTGAAGAAAGAACTGCTCAATAATAAATTATCGGTGATAGTAATAACTGCTCCTGGAGGAAGTGGAAAGACTACGTTGGCTAAAAAGCTTTGCCACGAAGAAGATATTAAAGGTAAAGTCCTATATTGTCGCATAGTTTTCTTGCTTTTTCTTTTTCTTTTTCTTTTTGGTTTTGAATCTTTAAGAAACGTTGTTAATTAGCAGATATTAGAAACATGAACTGTTTCCATCTCAACAATTTGGGACCTGTATTCCCAGCAAATTGCCTCAATTATATCTTCCACTGTGTATATCCTGGGCTTGGGATTGGGAGGTTAGTTGGGGGTTTCAATTTTTTGAACATTTATATACTTTGTTAAAGAACCATTTTATCTAAAAGCTTAACTTGTTAGGTGAGGTCTTAGAATATGATTTATATTATTCTCTAATACACCTCCTCAAGTGACAACTTTTTGAGCTTGAAGAAAGGCTGAGTTCCAGAATATGATTTATATTATTACATAGAAAAAACCAGCTTTTAATTAATGGTGTTTCAACAGGAAAATTTAAAGACAACATCTTCTTTGTTACTGTCTCCAAAAAACCAAACCTGAAGGTAATTGTACAGAATCTCTTTCTGCGTAAGGGACATCCACATGCGCCTGAGTTTCAAAGTGATGATGATGCTGTCAATCAGTTGGAACAACTGCTGAAGCTAACACGACCTAATCCTATACTGTTAGTCCTGGATGATGTTTGGCCTGAATCCGAGTCCCTTATTGATAAATTGAAGTTCCAGATTCCAGATTACAAGATTTTGGTGACTTCAACATGTGTCTTCACAAGATTTCCTTCTACATGTAGGCTGAAGCGGTTGAATGAGGTGGATGCCAAGGATCTTTTTACTAGCTCGGCAATCCTGCCTGATCAGAGCTCTTACAATCCAGATAATAGTATCTTGGACAAGGTGCTTTCTCAATTTCTTACACAATATGCAGTTATGATCTTGATTTCTTACAGGAAAATGAATTACAGAGCAATGTTGTTCCATACCATTTTACCGCAATCATATTTGCTTAGCTTTGCTAGCAGTCACGCTTTCTATTAAAACTGAGATGAGAAAGGGCATAATATCAGTGCATGAGATTGTTTTTGGTGTCATACCTCCTTGATTATAGGATAGATTTACTTGATCGTACACTTCGAAAAAAAAAAAAAAATACTTATAAGATGCTGTTTTTAATTGTACTTCAGATAGTGGAAGCCTGTAAGGGGAATCCACTGGCCCTAACAGTTGTTGGCAGATCATTGTGCGGGAAACCTAAAGTCGTCTGGGAAAACACTGTGATGAAATTATCTACTATAGTTCAATCAAACCCTACTCTGCGTGATTGTCTCCATCAAAGCTTGGAAGTCTTGGATAATAACGTCAAGGTAAAGGAGTGCTACATGGACCTAATTTCATTTCCTGAAGGCCAATGGATTCCTGCCACTGCTCTCATTGATATGTGGGTGGAATTTCATGATCTTGATGAAAATGGAGTGGATTCAGTTGCCAGGCTCCATGACCTTGACGCCCTGAGCTTGGTAAATTATGATGGGGGGAGGTAATCAGGCACTATTATTCTCTTTGCTGTGCCAATAATATCTACCGGTTAATTTTCTTGAGCAACAGTTTATGTAAGTTTCTGGGTATCTCGTACGTTGATATCCGACGTGTGTTAATATTCATCTTTGAAGTCTTAATAAACCTATTTGATGTGCCAGGGAGGATAGCCAGAGCATCCTAAATATTTCTTCATTTAGAATGATTACGGTAGGGAATTAGAAGAAACTTGATCAATGAACTACATGAATTTAGAACTAATGAGGTCTTATTTTTTATTTTTTCTTGTTAATCTAACTGGTATATGAGCTCCATTGATATCATTGCAGATAGAGTGTCCACAAGGACTTATCTCTTTAAACCATTATTAGAATATCTTGCTAAGTAAACGCTTGTTTTCATTCAAATTTTACCAGGAAAGATGCAAGTGAAATTGATGGCAATTACAACGACCACTGTGTTATGCAGCATGATCTTCTTCGACAGTATGTTATTGATCAAATAAGCTCAGTGCCTGTTGAACAAAGGGAAAGACTAATCATAGAAATAAGTGGAAACAAAATTCCAGATTGGTGGGGAGAACAAATAAACCAACACATCAGTGCCTACCTTTTATCTATCACCACAGGTTCATGCTGTTGTCCGAATGCTATTTTATTATGCAACTAGGCTAACTGAAAAGCAAGTTACAACATTTTTGACGAACATGTGATAACTTAGAGTCTGCCATCTTTAATTCCTCACACATCATTTTTACAGATGAAACATTTGTACTGAACTGGCCTAACTTGCAAGCACCTGAAGTTGAGGTTCTAATTCTGAACATTCGCTCAAAGAACTACTTGCTGCCTGAGTTCGTGAAGAAAATGGATAAACTGAAGGCTATCTTGATCACAAACTATGGTTTCGTGCCTGCTGAAATAAGTAATTTCCCACTTCTTTGTTCTCTGCTCAATCTGAAGAGAATTAGGCTGGAGAAAGTTTCAGTTCCATCACTTAGCTTGTGCTCTCTGGAACTGGGAAAGCTTCAAAAGATTTCCTTGGTTATGTGTAACATTGGTCAGGCTTTTAGTACCTCTAGAATTCAGATATCAAGCTCCTTCTCGAACCTGTTAGAGATCAGCATTGACCGTTGTATTGATCTGAAGAACCTTCCTGATTGGTTTTGTGATCTCGTTCACCTAAAGAAACTCAGTATCAGTAGCTGTTGGGATCTGTCAGAACTTCCTAAGGAAATTGGTAAGCTGGAGAATTTAGAATTGCTTCGCCTTCATTTCTGTATTCAATTGGCAGAGCTGCCAGAAGGTATCGAGAAACTTTCCAAGTTAAGTGTTGTTGACATATCTGATTGCTCAAACATCCGTCACTTGCCAGAAAAGATCGGAGGTTTACATAATTTAAGAAAGCTATTCATGAATGGGTGTTCAGTTTCAGAGCTGCCCTCGTCAGTAGTGAGTCTTAAACGATTACAAACTGTCACGTGTGACGAAGAAGTTACCATTTTGTGGAAATCTTTTGCCCAAAGGCTTCCAAATCTAAGGATTAGAGGACATAATCAATAATTGTATGTGATTGTATATATTAAGATTTATTGTCCCACGTTGTCATCATTGTAAAGTTGAATAAATAAAAGACACATTAAGATTTCTTAGATTATTAATTTCACATGAAATCAGGTGTTATTTTTGAGTAGCTATCAAATATTTATGCATTTTGCAAAGTTTTCTTGCTCCCTGTTTCAAATTCCTTAATTTTTTGTATCATGTCTTCCATAAATGATTAGTGTGCTCATGTGAAGGAAACTTCATAACCATTCCTTAACATTTGTGCAACACTTAGCAGATTTTGCTCTAGTTCAGGAATGTAAAGAACATTATTGATGAACTTAGTACCTTTTCTGGTGTTGACAACAATTGTTCCTTTCCCTTTGGCCTGCACAACATCACCATTTCCCAATTTGATTCCCGGTTGAACAGATTCATCAATGGAAGAGAAAATTGCCAAATGCTTGGTCATGTGGCTGGTGCAGCCATTATCAATCAGCCAGACATCCACCCCATGCATGCTGTCATTCTGTGATGCCATGAACAAGTGTTCGTCCTCCTCTTTCTCTTCTTCTGAAACCTTTTCTTGTTGCTCAATAAGTTGTTGAGGTTGTCTTTTCTTTGCTATGCAAAACTTCTCACTGTGTCCAAGATTGTTGCAGAAGGAACATTTAAAGGAAGGTTTGTTTTTGTACCAACAATCTTTCTCAGCATGGTTTGTTCTTCTGCAATGAGGGCAAGATGAGTAAACTTGTTTACTTGAAGTATTTTCAGTTTTCCATTTAATGGAATTGAACTGATTTTTTCTTTTCATATCTGTCACGACCCGATTCCCGGATCCGTGACCGGCACATAGGCATGGTCCCCCTTCAAGGTTCCACTCCTATGCGAACCCAGACTTACACACAAACTTAACATTTAACTTTCAGAGTTCAACGCAGCGGAATTAACAAAGGAAACTTATAATATAATTCAAATGTCTTAATACAAAAGTTGAATAATCTTGTTATAATAGTGGAGCGCTAACTAGACATAAAAATGTCAATTACAACCAAAATAATAAGTTCTGAAATTTCAACGATAATGATCTGCTAACGAGCTACGAGCCTGAAAATAATAAATAATGAGGGGGTGAGTTCAACAACTCAGTGAGTAGATAACATCTAATATACACATGCGAGATAATACAACAATGAGAAATATATTATCGAATCGGCTCGGGGTTCTTACAAGAAGTTTCTCAAATAGGTCATAACAAGAAGATAATAGATATAGCTCGTCAGAAAATCATAATGCAATGAGCATGAGGCTCCAGACTGTGGGATGATCAATCCGCACAGGTTGGTGACTTCCCCGACCAACTAGGATTTCAGATACGATGTGCACAAAGACTAACATTCCCCTGTTAGCATCGGTATTCTGACTGGCATACCGTAGGTATGTATATATGTATCATAATCAAATAGACATATTCATATCTCAAGGCTCAACTCATGACATCAATCAAATGAGGAGCAATCAATTCACAAACAGATATTGGCTCATATCAAGAACGTATATTCAACAATTGATTATGCTTTATCGTAGCAAGAATAGTACTTAACGTATATATATTATCAAGAAGCATAATCCAAATACTAGCAAATCAAATATTTATAATATTTCTCATGCATATTAAATATTATCCACTCACCTGACTCAAAAGCAATCGAAATTCAAAAGCAGAATATTGACGGAATCCTACTGACGTACCGCGGGCAGAATATCAGGATTATCTGAATATATAAAAGAAATAGATACTCAAAAATGACTCAAAAGAAGTAGAATACCTTTAGTAAACATATCTAAGAGTTCAACTCACAATCCTATGTGTTTTGAATTAAACTATCTATTTCTTGCAAAGCCTAAAAACAATGGTTTCTTTCTAAATCTAGTTCAAAATACACAATTCCTAAATTGATAATAATTCATCAAATAAACTTCAATTATCCATCAAACCAATTTGAAATACTCATATTTCACTCCAGGGACCAAACTGTAATTTTCCAAAGTTCAGGGACTAAACTGTAATTTTCCAAAGTTCGGGGACCAAACTGAAATTTTCTACCAAAAGGACTAAAATGAATTTTGATCATCTTCCACCTAAACCCATAATTCCAGTAAGGGATTTTCGAAATTTCTCACATTATTTCACCATTTTTCTCAATATTTTCTTAAACCAACACATCAAAATCATCTACAATCAAATCTAATAACCATTACTCAAACCATTAAACCCTTAACATCTCAATCCATTCATCCATCAAATTCAAATAAAATCTACAAACCCTAATCACCAATGCAAGCAATTAGCTTAACTATTAAACAATACTTTTACATAATAACACATACACATTACCTTAATATTTATTTCTCCTCCTTCCTTTCTCCCTTCCTCTTTTCTCTTCTTCTCCTTTCTTCTCTCTTTTGGCTCACTCTAAATTTTCAGCTTGCTTCTCTTCTCTCCTTTTTCTATTTATATTTTACAAGTTACTATTATATCCTTAACTCATTTATCCCTAATATTAAGTCATTAAGGGTATTAATGCCTTTCTTATTTAAAGTTTCAAAACCCTAAAATTATTTTCCTATTTAAAGTTTCAAAACCCTACAATATCTCCAAAAAAAATTCCCATAGTGCTGGCTTGGAAGGCCCCTTCTATGACCTCTTCATCTCTCATTTGCACCCTTTGCTCTTGAACAAGCAATTTGCTTGTCAATTCTGCAATTGAGAGAATGTTTAAGTCACGAGACTCTTCAATTGCAGAAATTTTGGCTTCAAATTTCTGTGGCAAAGAAACCATCATTTTCTCTACCACCTTTTGATCTTCAATCACCTTTCCAAGCAGCCTCATTCGATTCACAACATCCATTAACGTGCCAGAATAATCCTTGACAGATTTAACATCCTTCATCTTCATCAGTTCAAACTCCATTTTCAATGCAAGGATTCGAACTGTTTTGACTCTACTACTCCCTTCAAATTCTCCTTGAAGCTTGTCCCATACAAGCTTTGGTGTTTCCAAGTCCATAATCTTGGTAAAGATATGATTTGCAAGTCCCGAGTGTAGGCAGGTAATGGCTTCATCCTTCATGTGTTCTTATCTGAGCAAGCGTTGGATTTGTTGATAATGGTGATGGATCAACATCGGTTGTGACCACATTCCACAACCCTTGAGATCTTAGATAGAATCTCATCTTTACAGCCCATATATGATAGTGTTCTCCAGTAAATACTGGAATGGCAGCAACAGTGTTGCTTGAGGTAGACATGTTTTGATAAAAATAAACCTCTTTTGTTTGCAATCAATCACTCTGTGTTTAGCTCTCAAACTCTCTTGTGTTTATCACTTAACAAAGTCCCACAATCCCGTAAGAAAAATTACTCTACTACTCCCTTGCTCATGATCTTGTTTTTTTTATATATGATTATTCCAGACTCTTATAAGATAAACATATCCTAACTTAAATTTAAGAATTGTTAAACAAGTCTCAAGCCATTTGCCATCATAAATGATATGCTTGCTCATGAGTTCAGAAATTATTGGATTATTGATGGAATTTTACTCCATGTAGGAGTTGTTATGACATGAGCAGTAGTTTTTTTCCCCTTAATCATTTCACCAAATCTCAAATAATTAATGTTTCATTCCTTATTGAGGAGATTAAGTTTTTTACTTGTGACATGTCTTTTTTTTTTTCCTTCGTCTAGATTCTTTTCTTAGTTTAGTTTTAGCTCTTTTGCATGTGTTTATTTCCCATTGGATTAGAGAAGCATAAAAAACTGAGCAATGCGATACATCGCCATTAAAGCTCTGCTTGTCAGAAAACACTTTTTGAAACATGCAAGAGGAGATTTATGCCTAATCAAAATCTTGGATGGTCACAGAAGAAGAAAAGCATTGATGCAGTGGTGGATTCAAAGGCGAGGGCAATGCTCTACAAAGTTTAGAAGCATCTTCAATTCCTGCTCTAGAAACTGAACTTTGCCATTGAAGGGAATCGATTGCACATGTTGTTGTTGATGATTTTTTACCGATGCTGTGTTAGGGGTTCTGTTAAAATCTGTGAACGAAGCAATGAGGAAAGGGAAGATGTTTGAAAAAGGTTATATGGAGTCCATACTGAACTTAAGAAAAATACTCTTTCAAATTCACTTTCTTAAAATTTATTTTTCACCAAGAATCTTTAAAAAATTACACATTCCCTTTTTGAGAGATTTTTCTGAAAATTAGTTTTGGTTTTTATAAAGTAACACCAATTTTTTTATTTTCTTATATGAGAATAACTATTTTATAAGTAAAATAGCGAACTTATAAAGATATTGTTAGAACAAGTTGACATAATTTTTAATACAAGACAGGAGAGAAAAAATAAAAGGAAAGAAAGATAGAATGTGACCCAAAGTTGCATCGAAGGATGATGATAATCTTATTATTAGTTTTAAAAATTCAATGAGATAAATCTAATGATAAATAAAAAATCACCACCTATAATTAAAATATGCCACATATGCGGTCTAAAAGCACAAAGCGACTCACTTGCTTTTAGATGATATATATGGGTTATCGTTGATATCATTATATTTTTCTAGTTAAGATATTAGAATTGTCATTTTTGAAATTTCATAAAACCTTGGGGATTTTTTTCAGGGAGGGTGAGGAAAATCCTATTGAATGTAGCCTTCTCATACCTTTGAGAAAAGCATAATATGTTTTTTCTTGTATTGTTATTTTCTTTACAAGTCTTTTAAAAATATGTTTGGAAGACTTTAACAAACAAAAGTATTTGGAAGATAGATCTTTATGAGAGATGCATGTTTTAAGGTCATGCCAGTGGCTTTTGTTATTTTTTTTGTACGAGATTGCTTCATGTAGATATTTTTCCATATTCTTACAAGATAAAAAGTGTTTCTTATATAGATAAGCAATGTAATAATAAGAAATGAGTGTAAGAGTAAGTTGGTCTAGCTGTGCATTTATGAATGTCTCTTTAGAGGAAAATGTTCATCCACAGGCATAAAGACTGAAAGGAAACCTATTCCTATTTGGAAACTAGTCAAGAAGACTTGAAGAATTATAAAAGGGATTTGCTATGAGATTTTATAGAGATGTAGAGATTTTGGAGGAGACACGAAAAAACACTATAATTTTTATTTGAAATATTCAAAAGACAATGAAGATAGAATTTCTTAAAAATGACTTTATTGTAGGCAGGTTATATCTTCTTCTTCATAAATTGTTGAAAGTATCCTTTAGAAATTAGTCTTTTTTTCTCTTTTTTGAGTGGATGACTCTCTTTTGTGTTGTTTTCATGATCATGGTGAAAAGGGATTTGCTATGAGATTTCATAGAGATATAGATATTTTGGCGGAGACACGAAAAAACACTATAATTTTTATTTGAAATATTCAAAAGACAATGAAGATAGAATTTCAAAAAAATGATCTTATTGTAGGCAGGTTATATCTTCTTCTTCATAAATTGTTGAAAGTATCCTCTAGAAATTAGTCTTTCTATCTCTTCTTTGAGTGGATGACTCTCTTTTGTGTTGTTTTCATGATCATGGTGAAAGAGAGGGAACTTATTAGTATTCCTTATGTTTGAGTCGCTTTTCATTAGAGGTGGGTACTAGATGAAATCTTTCCCCTTTATGGTAGCCAACTCCTAAGTGTGTGTAATGGTGAGAGATGTTGTTAAGAGTTTGAAAAACATCAGACGATCAAGAATTTTCCTCTTGATTTTCTTTTTTGGTGTTCTTGGTTGAGGATATTGGCATTGTGGAGATTCTACCCTCTGGAAACAATGATGGTGACCCTGCCTACTTATAATAATTTCTTCTACTTGAATATGGTTCTACAATATTAATATCACATTGATAAGAGTTTTGTCATTGAGAGTTGTCGCAAGTCGCCGCGGGGCGTCCCGGGAGGGATCCTGGCTCTCGCAGTGGAGTTGAGAAGGAGTCGCCACCTGGCTGTTGAGGGTCGCTAGGAACACCCGATTTGGTACTGGTCTGCTCAGAGATTCAAGGGTAGGGGACTGGTTGCGTAAAGGGAAGGTATTAGCACCCCTAGTACGCCTTACCTGAGGTAAGCTGCATTGTCTATTTCGATGTGATTTTGAATGCTTCAATAAGTCATATTTATTCACACAAAAAATGTTTTGATTGAAAAAGAAATCGATCACCGCTTAGAAATAATCCTGTGAATTTTATTGATTATTATCATCCCCGCCGAATATTTTGGATATTAACCCCTTAGAATTTAATTATCCAAACACCGAAAAGTGAATAATAGCATACTATTCCCGCCGAATATTTTGGATAAGATTTATTTATCCAAACACCGAACAGTGAATAATAGCATACTATTCCCCCGAATATTTTGGATAATAACCCCTTAAAATTTATTTATCCGAATACCGACAGTGAATAATAAATTCTCAAAAAGTAAGATTTTTATATTTTTGAAATATTAGTCAATACCCTTTTGATCTTTACTAAGAAAACATATTTTTTATTTCATTTTATATTCCTTTCTTTTCTTTATCAAAACAAACATAAAATTGAATAAATAAAACACAACACACACACACACACATTCTCTTTTCTTTCTTTTTCATTATATTTTACAAATAAAATACAACTCACACACACACACACTATCTTTTTTTCATTTTTCTCATTACATTTCACAAATAATAATTAAAATACAATAAGTTCAAATAAAACACATAAACATAAAGAAAAATAAAAAAAGGGACTTCAGGAACAGTGCCGGAACAGTGGCAGCAGTGCAGGGAGGACTGGTGGCGCGTCTGTCCACGCGCCACTGGTGGCGCGTCTGTCCCACGCGCCACCGTGGTGAACAGTAAAATGGGGGGGACAGATCTGCCTCTTTCCTTTCTCTCTCGCCGGAGATGGCCTTCCGGTGACCTGCAAAGCAAAACAAAACACAACACACAAACAGGGCAGCTGATCCGTTTTTCTCCTCTGTCCCTTCTTCTTCTACTTTCTCGCCAGCGAGGGTGTCCACAATAACCTGCAAACAGAAACGAAAAACAGACACAAAAATGCACAAAATCAAGTACAGTCCGTTCTCTTCTGCAAATTCAGATCTGTCCTTCTCTGGTTCTCCTCCTCCTCGGCTTCTCCTTCAGATGGCTGGGCTGCCGTGGAGGCAGGGCTGCTGTGGTGGTCGATCTGCTGTGGTGGCCGATCTGTTGGCCAAGAGGAGAGAACCGAAGAGGGCAGCTGGCTGGTCGATCGTGAACGAGAGCCACGGAGGAAGCCGTCGGTGTAGGCTGTGTGGCTGGTGGTTGTGGATGCTTGTGCAGCTGGTGTGAGACCGTGGGGGGCTGCTGGTCGGAGAAGAAAGAGGAAGGTGAAGGCTGTCGGTGGTGGCTGCAAGCTTGAGGGAAGGGAAAGCTGGTGTGGCCGGAAAAGTGAGGAAAGTGAGGGTCTAGCTGGAGAAGAGGAGAGAGTGAGGCTGCAGGGGCTGCCATGGTGGCTGACAGGGGAGAGGCTGAGAATAAATGGAGGGGAACGGGGGCTGCAGCTGAGGGCTGAAATGAGGCTGGTTGGTGGTCTGTTGGCTGCCAAGAAGAGAACTGAAACCAGGGAAGGCAGTGGGGAGGTTACCCGAGGAAGGGCTGGAAATGGGGAAGAGAAGAGGGGGCTGCAGCTAACCCGAAGGGGGCTGGCGGCTGCAGCCCCTTGAGAGGAAAAAGATTTTCTAGGTTTAGGGTTTTTTGGGTTTTTTGAATGGGTGTATTTTTTTGGTCCTCTTTATTGTGGTTGATACCTCTCTATTTATAGAGGTTTTTCAAAGGCAAAACTCCAAACACAACCCTCAGCTTGCGTGCTTGTTTCAAATCAGTCCTTGATTTCCAAGTTGTTCGATTCGACCCTGCATGAACTGTTAAATTCTCAATTTATTCAATTTTGCCCCTGTAACAAGATATTTTTGGATTTTTGTCTTTTTTCTATTTTTTTTTCTTTTTCTTCTGAAACATAAAAATAAGTAGGTCAAAATTTGTGTAGCAACAGATGCCCCCCCTTTACAATGCTTACGACCAAAGTCTTGCAAAAGACTTTAAATAGTAAGCGTTGTAAAGAAAAAATAGAATTGTGGAGATGGTCTCATTATGATGGGTGACCTACCCGAATGAAATAATAGTTAGGAGGGTCTCAATGGTGACGGGTGACCTACCCGGGTCTGATTATGACGGGTGACCTGCTCGTGTTAGTAGAGTCTCGATAGTGACGGATGACTTAACCGGGTCTGATTATGTGTAGGGCAACATACAATAGTAATGGTGGAGATTACCACATAATAAAGAGATTACAATATTTCCTATTTACATGCTATAATACGCCCCCTCAAGCTGAGGGTGGAGAATCAACCCGAAGCTTGAATCTGAAAGCTGTAAATGAAGGAGCTGGAAGTGGCTTAGTGAAAACATCAGCAAGTTGATCCTTGGAGGAAATAAACCGGATCTGAATCTCTTTCTTCGCAACTCTATCTCGGACAAAGTGATAATCAATCTCAATGTGTTTTGTGCGAGCATGAAAGACAGGGTTTGCGGACAAGTATGTGGCGCCAAGGTTATCACACCAAATGATAGGAGCAGTGGTGGTCGGAATCTGAAGGTCTTTTAATAAGTACTGAAGCCAAATAACTTCAGCCGTGCCATCTGCTAAGGCCTTATATTCAGCTTCCGTCGAAGACCGAGCAACAGTGCGTTGCTTACCCGATTTCCATGAAATCGGCGTCTGACCAAAGAACACAAGATAACCACCCGTAGATTTCCTGTCCTCAATACTACCTGCCCAATCTGCATCAGTAAATCCATGTAAAGCAAAAGAAGAGCTGCGAGTAATGTGTAAACCATGTGATGCTGTACCACGAAGATAACGCAAGATGCGTTTCACGGCAGCCCAATGAGATTCTGTAGGAGCATGCATAAACTGACATACACGGTTAACAGCAAAGCAAATATCCGGACGTGTGAAAGTGAGATATTGAAGAGCACCAACCAATTGCCGAAAACGAGTAGCATCAGGAAACAAAGAATCAGGCATAATGGTGGCTTTGGATGCCGAAATAGGGGTGTCAACAGGTTTACAAGATAACATACCAGCTCGCATGAGAATGTCAAGTGTATACTTATGTTGACAAAGCATAAGTCCCATACTAGTAGTCTGAACTTCAACCCCCAAAAAATAATGAACATCACCCAAGTCTCGAAGTTTAAATTCTGAGCTCAATAACCGAATTAGGGTTTGCAGCAAAACAGCATTATTACCCGTAAGCAGGATATCATCAACATAAACCAAGAGATAGCAAATGTCGCTACCAACGGAGAAGATAAACAATGAGGTGTCCACTTTAGAAGCATGAAAACCGATGGACAATAAGAAGTCGTTGAGACGCGTGTACCATGCTCGTGGAGCCTGTTTTAAGCCATATAAAGACTTATGCAATCGACATACATGACCTGGGAGAGCAGAATCAACAAAACCTGGAGGTTGTTTCATGTAAACCTCTTCATCAAGTACGCCATTAAGGAAGGCATTATGAATGTCAAGCTGATGAATTTTCCAACCACTCGAAACTGCAATGGAGAAAACCAAGCGTACCGTTGCCTGTTTGATAACAGGACTAAAAGTTTCTGAGTAATCAATACCTTCCTGCTGAGTGAAGCCCCTTGCCACCAGGCGTGCCTTATACCTCTCAATACTACCATCAGATTTGCGTTTAATTTTGTAGACCCATCGGCTACCAACAACATTCATGGACAGATGAAACGGCACCAAAGTCCATGTGCTGTTTGCGCGGAGCGCCTGAATTTCCTCACACATTGCATTATACCAAGCCTCATATCTGTTTGCATCATTAAAAACAAGTGGCTCATGTGAGGGAGGAGTATCTACCCGACGAAAGGTGTCTGAAGAGGAGGCAGCCGTGGTGATCAATGCTGTCTTTGGCTGTCTCGGACGAAGAACCATGGGGTGTTTGGAAACAGCGGGACAAGGAGCAGCAGTACCTGTACCTGGAGTGTGCTGAAGAGGATAAGATGAGAGATCAACACAAAGCTTTAGACCAGGAGGTGAACTCGGGGAGGAGCTCGGCTGCACCGCAGGTGGTGGTGAACCTGCTGTCGGGTCGGTTTCGGACCGAGAGTGTGCTGCTCCTGAAACCTGCACATCTGAACCTCTTCCTGCACAAAAATCAGTGGAACGACAAGCATGTGGTGATAGTATGGTAGTGCGGGATGGTGAAGCAGGGTCAGATGAAACAACGGGCAAAGGTGGGTTGGTATTTCTGGTGATTTGGGTATGGGTAGGCAAGTATGGAGGAGGTTGCAATGATGGAAGGTAGGTAGGTGTAGTGGATGGTATCGGGGCAGTTGTTACCTGTTCAGATTTCCTAAAAGGGAAGACACTTTCATGAAAACGAACATGACGGGATATATAGATACGATCAGACTCTAAATCAAGACAGCGATATCCAAGATGAGACGAGCTATAACCTAAGAACACACATGGAGAAGACCGAAAATCTAATTTATGAGCATGATATGGACGTAAAAATGGGAAACAAAGACACCCAAAAATACGGAGAAAATTATAATCAGGAGTGCGATCAAACAAGCATGCATAAGGAGATTTATTTTGAAGGACAAGAGTAGGCATGCGATTAATAAGATAAACTGATGATTCCATAGCATAATTCCAATAGCGCAATGGAGCATGACACTGGCCTAGAAGGGTTAGACCAGTTTCGACAATATGCCTATGACGACGTTCAACTGTGCCATTTTGTTCATGAGTATGAGGGCAAATGAGGCGATGGTGAATACCAATGGTTTCAAAAAATTTATTTAATTTGCGATATTCACCACCCCAATCAGTTTGAACAGATTTAATTTTACGAGAAAACTGACGCTCAACAAGAGTTTGAAAACGTTGAAACGTGGCAAATACATCAGATTTCGCAACAAGGGGATAATACCAGATATATTTAGTGTGCGCATCAACAAATATAACAAAATAACGAAAACCATCAGAAGAAAGCATGGGAGCAGGTCCCCAAACATCACTAAAAATTAATTCAAGTGGATTTGATGTTTTGTGACCCGTCGGTCGTAATGACAAACGGGACGATTTTCCTAAAGGACATGCTTGACATTGAGTATACGATCGTCTAGACGTACAAACAATTTTATTTTCGGAAACTAATAAATTCAAAATGCGAGGAGTTGGATGACCTAAACGACGATGCCACAAGTCGGCAGTCGCAGGAATGCAAGAAGACAAATATGCTTGAGGAATTGACGTAGCTGAAGACTCCGAGAGGACATAAAGACCATCATGACTCCGACCGGAAAGAAGAACTTCCTTGGTGACGAGATCCTTCACATAAAACACAGAATCGTGAAATTCAAAATAAACATGATTATCACGACAGAATTTCTGAACAGATAACAACGGTTTGGTAATGTGAGGTACTCGAACATTAGTCAATGTAAACATGCGTTTTGGGGAATGTAAAATAGAACGTCCAACATGGGATATGACAAGGGCCTTACCATCACCAACATGCAAGAAATCGTTACCAAGATAAGGTGCAGAATCGGTTAGAGTTGCAAGGTCCGGTGTTACGTGTTGATTCGCGCCGGTGTCCGGAACCCAATTGGCAGCAGCCGAATCATGTGCAACGGCAAGATGAGCAGATGGCTGCTGTGTGCTGCCACGAAAATTGGAGCATTGAAGAGCTGAATGGCCGAAGTTAGAGCACAATTGACAGCGCACATGCTGCTGTCCAGACCACCCCTGGTTCGGCCTGAAGTCTGCTGAGTTGCGCCGGTGCTGCTGCCATGAATTGGCAGCAGATTGGCCCCTGTTTTGGCCTGAAAATCTGTTGTAATTGGGACGCCAATTACCTCTATAACGCCCCCTGTTTCGGTTGTTATTAACCATGACATGGTTGGCTGAATTTTGTGGCGTTGGCAGCAGTGGTGGCTGCTGCGGCAGAGGTGAGGATGGAGCGCCGAGAGCCATTGAATGGAACGAATTTTTGTGCAAAAATTCGTGAGTGAGCAGGTGGCTGTGAAGATCAGCATAGGAGAGAGGTTCGGCCTTGGTTATGAGGCTAGTAACCAAGTCTTTGAACTCACCGCGAAGACCACGAAACACATAGAGATTGAAGTCTTCGAGGGACATAGGACGTCCCGCAGCAGCCAATTCGTCAAACAATGCTTTGGCTTGCTGCATATACATGCTAACCGAGGCATCACCTTGCCTAAGGTCTTGAAAGGAGCCATGGAGTTGCATGATGCGAGAATTAGAGGGAGAGGCAAGGGCCTTCTCAAGAGTTCGCCAAACACAATGCGAAGTGGAACAATCAACCACAAGGTGCAGCACATCAACGGAAAGAGAGGAGAGGAGGGCACTCAAAATGAGTTGGTCTTGTTGCTTCCAACGAAGAAAGGAAGGGCTAATGGCAGAAGAAGTTGCAGCCGTAGCGTCAAGCGAGTGAGCTGGAGGGCACGGCAAGGAGCCGTCAACAAAGTGAAAAACACCTTGACCAAGGAGATATGGCTTCATTTGCATTCTCCAATAAAGATAATTGGTGTTCGTAAGCTTCAACGAAACAATTTGATGAGTGTTTGATAGGGGAACCATTGCTGAATTTTGTGTTCCCATGAGAGGCAAAGGAGAGGAAGAAGAGTCAAACACATTCTCCACATGTGGAGGAAGCTCTCGGCCAGCAGGAGGAGCATGGCTGGCCGGTGATGAGTCAGCGCCGGTGGAAGGGAAGGTGGCAGCAGCGGCGGCAGCAGAGGAAGCCATGGGGAGGAAGGGATTAGGGCCGGCTTTGGGAGAGAAAAAAGAGTCCTAATGGAATAGAGCTCTGATACCAAGTTGAGAATGAATTAGGAGGCTTAACCTAATAGTTAGCCAATCCTTTCTATATATATGTGTAGGGCAACATACAATAGTAATGGTGGAGATTACCACATAATAAAGAGATTACAATATTTCCTATTTACATGCTATAATAGTGACCTGCCCGGGTTAGAAGAGTCTCGATAGTGACGGATGACTTACCCGGGTCTGATTATGACGGGTGACCTGCTCGGGTTAGAAGAGTCTCGATAGTGATGGATGACTTACCCGGGTCTGATTATGACGGGTGACCTGCCCAAGTTAGTGGAGTCTTGATAGTGACGGATGACTTACCCGGGTCTGATTATGACGGGTGACCTGCCCGAGTTAGTGGAGTCTCGATAGTGACGGATGACTTACCCGGGTCTGATTATGACGGGTGACCTGCCCGAGTTAGTGGAGTCTCGATAGTGACGGATGACTTACCTGGGTCTCATTATGACGGGTGACCTACCCGGATTAGATGGGGTCTCAATGGTGACGGGTGACCTACCCGGGTTTCATTATGACGGGTGACCTACCCGGGTTTCATTATGACGGGTGACCTACCCGGATTAGATGGGGTCTCAATGGTGATGGGTGACCTACCCGGGTCTCATTATGATGGGTGACCTACCCGGATTAGATGGGGTCTCAATGGTGACCTGCCCGGGTCTCATTATGACGGGTGACCTCCCGGATTAGATGGGGTCTCAATGGTGACGGGTGACCTGCCCGGGTCTTATTATGACGGGTGACCTACCCGGGATAGATGGGGTCTCGATGGTGACGGGTGACCTGCCCGGGTCTCATTATGACGGGTGACCTACCCGGATGGAAGATGGTGATGAAGGTCTCATTATTACGGGTGACCTACCCGGATGAAATTGGTGAGGAGGTGAAGGTCTCTTTATAACGGGTGACCTACCCGGTGGAAAATGGAGGAAGAGGGTCTCATTATACTGGGTGACCTACCCGGATGAAAAATAGAGGTGAGGGTCTCATTATAACGGGTGACCTACCCGGTTGAAAAATGATGAAGATGGGGGATGCAATGCATGATGATGCATGTATACTTACCTGAGAAATATAGGTCCCCTTTTCTTTGGTGCTTCATTGTCATAATATGTCTTTGTCTAATCTCCAAAGCTTTGTTGTCATTCATCCACCGAACTTAAGCACATTGCTTATTCTGGGCTATCTGCGATGATCTCTGCTCACATTGTTTATCAAGTCTGACCTTGCCCCCAAGTGTAGTGTTGCTTGATTCATCGTGAAAGAGTGTAACAAGTCATCACCTTTCTTGGGTTTTCTCAACAACAGCTCTTTGGTTTGCGGGTGTTCTGCTAACAATCATTGCAAGGCTTGCTAGTGCTGACCTCATATTCGGTTGTCGATCAATCATGGAGTTTTTTCATCAATTGAATCATATTTCTTCTAGCATATGTCATCATCAACATTCATGCGATAGATTGTCAAGTCATCTAGAAATGCATCTAAACCTCATCATTGCATGCTCAATGTTATCCATAATAAATTCCTCTCAGCTCATGAGAAGAGACGTAATGTTATCATCATCCACATTCATGCCATGAATTGCGCCTTGAATTGATGCGACTGTTCGGTCATGCAATCTGAAACTCTTCGTCATAGACTCAATTGCTTCTAACCAAATTCTTCTTATCTGCGCAAAGAATTATGATATTGTCATTAACGAGGCTTTTTCTGTCTCCCATATTCATGTGGTGAACTGAACCTTGATTCGACTGGCTTCAAAGCAAATTATTCCTTAATCAATCTTGGTGTGCATATTCTTCAACATTTATCAAAATGCACTCATGCGACCATATCTTTGGAGACAAACAAATCTGCGAGTAAGATATTCCAAAAATTTGAAGCTGCCCTTCAAATACAATGCTAATCTCAACCATCGTTGGAGCTTGTTACACCATCGTTCTCTACTAAGCAATTCTGCCTTGAGTTGATTTGTTGTTGCTCATTGGTGAATTTCACTAAATCATCATTTGCTTGTGCTTCTTTGCCCCCAGGCTGATGTGAAATTATTCGCATTCCTATCAAGATTCACATTCTGGCCTCTGACTGCTGGGCTTTCAAATCAAGGACTGTCAATATCAAGGATTCTGCAAAATCCAGTTACTGTCTTCTTCGTTTGTAAATCTTTTTGTTCTGAAATTACATCACCAATTTAAAAATTCATGTGCATCCAAAGTCTAATCCTTGTAATAAAATCAAAGAGATATCATTTGCTGAAAATCAAATTCATTTGGTCAAATATCCAAATTCACGATATTCAATGCATGCAAATCTGTAATATCTTGTATTTTTGCAAACAATAATTGACCCATTATGAGATTGAAATCGTCTTTTATGGGGTTTTCTGTGTTTCAATTCTAATCTCGGATTTTGGAGGTATATCATGATGGAGTGATAATTTGCGGTTTTCAAAACAATTTAGAGCTGAGTAAAAACTTGAGGTTTCAGTTGAAAAATCTGTCTCATTTTTCAGTACTTACTTTATCAATATGCATAACAACTTGCAACTTTTTCATGAAATTATAACCCTTATGGAAAAACTCTAGCAAATTTGGAGAGCGCCACTTATCAGTTAAGATTGCTTGCTTGATCAAGAAGGACTTTTACAAGCATGTAATGAGGCTATGGTTCATGGCTATAAAAGAAAAGGATATTCATAGGCTCAAAAGGTGTTTAAGGGTTTCAAAGACCTAGGATCACCATCATCTAGTCGTTAACTCATTTTTCTCTTGTTGTCTTTGTAGAAGAGACCACATCAAAATACGTTAATTATCTTAACGTGATTTTTTTATCAATCAACCAATGCACTAAGAATCTCTACAACCATGTCATTCCTTTCATTGACAATTTCAAACTTAAAAGGGAAATACTAAAACCCGAATCATCATTTGTCATCAAATGTTATTTCATCTCTTGTTGCACTCAATATAGTCTAACAAAACAATTATGCAAGATCTTCATTTGATGGATCAATTATCTTGAAGACTTGATAATCTTAATAACATTTCTTCCCAAGTGAGGTTTGACCACAGATACCAACGGACCTGGTATAGTTCAATATTCTCTTTTTTTTTTCTTTTTTTTTTCTTTTTTTTTTTGAACTTGTCCTTAGCATTGACTCTTGATTTTTGTCATGTCCTATCTTCATTTGATTATTCTCAATGTTGGGTTTTCATTCTTGAGCATCCCCCCTTCTGTTGATTCTAATGTTGCCACTGTATCCTCAAACTACAAATCTCTTATTTGCCCCTACTGTATTTGCCCCCAGTGTGAGGGTGTGATCCCAATGTTGGGTTTTCATTCTTGAGCATCCCCCCTTCTGTTGATTCTAATGTTGCCACTGTATCCTCAAACTACAAATCTCTTATTTGCCCCCAGTGTATTTGCCCCCAGTGTGAGGTTGTGATCCATGTCGGGTGTTTTCAAAGAAATATAATATCAGGCTCAAATTGGGGTTAACAAGGGATACATATTTCAAGAATAGTGAAGGAAATAAACAAAGATGGCCTTTTATCATTTCAAGCAAAGTTGGTTTTAACTGATAAATTTTGACCTCGTCCAATGTAATGATTTGGACGTGCAAGAGTCATGATTCGCGAGTCCATAACTACCGAATCCATTACATGTCGATATGCATACCAATAAAGCTTAGTTCTATGATGTGGTTCAAAAACTCGGTGTATGGGCTCAAAAATTGTTCAGTCATCTGGTATTGGTCATCATGTCTTTTCACAAAAGTTGGGTCAATTATGCAATTAAAATACATTTAATTTTCAAAAATGATAAACTTTAAATTTTGCATGTTGGAGTTTGATCAAAATATTTTGTCAAAAATAAGAATGCAAACATCTCTTGATTTCAAAACAACAAAAAGACAAGGAAAACACATGCTTCAATGAACTGATGATTTAACCACAAAACAAAGTGATAGCAGATGAGATTCCATGAGAAAATTATTGACGATGCGACACTTTTCTCAGAGTTTCCAAACAATCTTATCTGCATTGTCACTGCTCATTGATCTCGCTTATGCTCGCAATGATTTATTGCTGACATTGTCGATGATAACATCCTCCACAAAACTTGACTTGCTTTTTGTTGATTAACTTCCACACTTGATTACTGAAATTCTTGCAACTATCCATCTCTCTCATCTGGATTATGTCGCAAAAAGAAGGCAATTTTTTATGCGCTCTTCATTAGACATAAGAAGTGAATCAAGCTTGGAAGCACTCTTGTCAAAACACCAAAGTGCGCAAATCATAAAAAATTTCGTCATACAACGAAGAGACTCTTTTTGCGGCAAACTCGCTTCTTCGAGCAATGTAATCTTGCAGTGCACATACTTTGACTTCTCAGACACCGGAACAAATTCAACAGTATCATATTATGTCTTCTCACTCAAGATATTTGTCTTCGCTTTAACAGACAAAATTGTGCGCAAAATAACATGGTCTTCTGTGCGTGGCGGCATAAAACTCCTTGATTGATAGTGCCACAAAAACTCCACATGATCCGGAGAGAAATCAATTAATACTTAAATGGACTGACAACTTCTTTGACCGATGCTTGCTTTCTGGAAATGGACTCGTATATGGACTACCCGCACCCCTTCAAAAGAAACACGAATTTCCGCAATCTGCATTGATGAATGAATTAACACTTTGCAGATGATATATCGACATATGTTCCACCTGATTTCACTAGAGAGCAGAGAACTTTGTTGTTGGCGTGCAGAAGAAACATGAATGATGGATCTGTATCGGTGTCAGTTCTTCTCAGCAACGTCAACTGTCCAATGACCCTTGACCCTTCGGAGGATAACAAATTGAGGGACCCCTATTTCAAAACTGTGGGAATGCATGTTGAAATGCATATGCATGTTTTTGGGTTTTTTTTTTTTTTTTTCGGACTCGCCCTTCAAGGTGACATGTGATTGTAACAATTGCATGATAAACAAAAAAATATGGGAATGCATGTTAAAATAAATATGCATATTTTTTTTTAATTTTTTTTTTTGACAAACTCGTCTTTCGAGTGACACATGCTTGTAACAATTGTATGATACACAAAAACTATGGGAATGCATATAAAAATGCATATGCAAATTTTTTTACAGACTCGTCTTTTGAGGAAATGACACATGACTGTAGCAATTGTATGATAACAAAAATTGGATTTCTGCTTAAACCCTGCAATGCAAATTTCCTAAGCGATGGCTACTGTGTCACCCAAAACTCTTGAATTCAAAATCCCTCGAGAAGAGTTTGCCTTAATGCAAAACAGAATGAGGGGAGCATACACCCTAATGATTGGCTCTAATCTTTGCACAACAAATGGTGAGTTTGCTACTTTGGTCTCTAAACAGGGTCTCTTGTTGTCCCAGTGATCACCCTCGTAAAGGCAATATGGGGTCTTAGCAGATAATGGGATGATACGTATACCAATCACTACCATCTAAGCTCTCAGCGAAGAGTTGGGGTTTACACAAACTTCAACCTTGACTCAAGTCATAGGTAAGCTGCTAGTCCCCCACGTAACTTAAAGTTGCAAACCACAATGATATAACTGAAATAAATTAACAATGCATGGACATGTACATATGCACGAAATAAAAATGCGAAAAACTTGCTAAAAATAACACACATAAAATTCAAACTAATTGAAACAAATAAATCACATCAAAATATTCAAAGCTTAGTCCAATATTTTTCAGAAAAAAATACCGTCCCCAGTGGAGTCGCCATTCTGTCGCACGTCGCCGCGCGGCGTCCCGGGAGGGATCCTGGCTCTCGCAGTGGAGTTGAGAAGGAGTCGCCACCTGGCTGTTGAGGGTCGCTAGGAACACCCGATTTGGTACTGGTCTGCTCAGAGATTCAAGGGTAGGGGACTAGTTGCGTAAAGGGAAGGTATTAGCACCCCTAGTACGCCTTACCTGAGGTAAGTTGCATTGTCTATTTCGATGTGATTTTGAATGCTTCAATAAGTCATATTTATTCACACAAAAAATGTTTCGATTGAAAAAGAAATTGATCACCGCTTAGAAATAATCCTGTGAATTTTATTGATTATTATCATCCCCGCCGAATATTTTGGATATTAACCCCTTAGAATTTAATTATCCAAACACCGAAAAGTGAATAATAGCATACTATTCCCGCCGAATATTTTGGATAAGATTTATTTATCCAAACACCGAACAGTGAATAATAGCATACTATTCCCCCGAATATTTTGGATAATAACCCCTTAAAATTTATTTATCCGAATACCGACAGTGAATAATAAATTCTCAAAAAGTAAGATTTTTATATTTTTGAAATATTAGTCAATACCCTTTTGATCTTTACTAAGAAAACATATTTTTTATTTCATTTTATATTCCTTTCTTTTCTTTATCAAAACAAACATAAAATTGAATAAATAAAACACAACACACACACACACACATTCTCTTTTCTTTCTTTTTCATTATATTTTACAAATAAAATACAACTCACACACACACACACTATCTTTTTTTCATTTTTCTCATTACATTTCACAAATAATAATTAAAATACAATAAGTTCAAATAAAACACATAAACATAAAGAAAAATAAAAAAAGGGACTTCAGGAACAGTGCCGGAACAGTGGCAGCAGTGCAGGGAGGACTGGTGGCGCGTCTGTCCACGCGCCACTGGTGGCGCGTCTGTCCCACGCGCCACCGTGGTGAACAGTAAAACGGGGGGGACAGATCTGCCTCTTTCCTTTCTCTCTCGCCGGAGATGGCCTTCCGGTGACCTGCAAAGCAAAACAAAACACAACACACAAACAGGGCAGCTGGTCCGTTTTTCTCCTCTGTCCCTTCTTCTTCTTCTTCTTCTTCTTCTTCTTCTTCTTCTTCTTCTTCTTCTTCTACTTTCTCGCCAGCGAGGGTGTCCACAATAACCTGCAAACAGAAACGAAAAACAGACACAAAAATGCACAAAATCAAGTACAGTCCGTTCTCTTCTGCAAATTCAGATCTGTCCTTCTCTGGTTCTCCTCCTCCTCGGCTTCTCCTTCAGATGGCTGGGCTGCCGTGGAGGCAGGGCTGCTGTGGTGGTCGATCTGCTGTGGTGGCCGATCTGTTGGCCAAGAGGAGAGAACCGAAGAGGGCAGCTGGCTGGTCGATCGTGAACGAGAGCCACGGAGGAAGCCGTCGGTGTAGGCTGTGTGGCTGGTGGTTGTGGATGCTTGTGCAGCTGGTGTGAGACCGTGGGGGGCTGCTGGTCGGAGAAGAAAGAGGAAGGTGAAGGCTGTCGGTGGTGGCTGCAAGCTTGAGGGAAGGGAAAGCTGGTGTGGCCGGAAAAGTGAGGAAAGTGAGGGTCTAGCTGGAGAAGAGGAGAGAGTGAGGCTGCAGGGGCTGCCATGGTGGCTGACAGGGGAGAGGCTGAGAATAAATGGAGGGGAACGGGGGCTGCAGCTGAGGGCTGAAATGAGGCTGGTTGGTGGTCTGTTGGCTGCCAAGAAGAGAACTGAAACCAGGGAAGGCAGTGGGGAGGTTACCCGAGGAAGGGCTGGAAATGGGGAAGAGAAGAGGGGGCTGCAGCTAACCCGAAGGGGGCTGGCGGCTGCAGCCCCTTGAGAGGAAAAAGATTTTCTAGGTTTAGGGTTTTTTGGGTTTTTTGAATGGGTGTATTTTTTTGGTCCTCTTTATTGTGGTTGATACCTCTCTATTTATAGAGGTTTTTCAAAGGCAAAACTCCAAACACAACCCTCAGCTTGCGTGCTTATTTCAAATCAGTCCTTGATTTCCAAGTTGTTCGATTCGACCCTGCATTAACTGTTAAATTCTCAATTTATTCAATTTTGCCCCTGTAACAAGATATTTTTGGATTTTTGTCTTTTTTCTATTTTTTTTTCTTTTTCTTCCGAAACATAAAAATAAGTAGGTCAAAATTTGGGTAGCAACAAGAGTGTACAAGCATTCCTTTTTTATTCTGGTCTTTGGTCATGAATTTATGCAATTTTACCCATAATTGACCATTACACTATTATTTTTCTTCAATTTCACCCCTAATTTTAACCAATTAAATCTCGAAGCTCAATGAATTTTGCAAAAAAAAGTGTTTCGCTATGAATCTCTTTAATTTGATCTTCAATTGACCCTAAACTTTCAATTCTCTTCAATTTCACCCCTCATTTCAATCATTTGACTTTACAAAAATTAAATTTAGTCCCCTAAAATTCCAATATTCTCAATTAAACCCAAATTGGGATCTTGAACTTAATGTTTCACTAATTAAGCCCTTAATAAAATAAATTTCATTCATTGAAAGTATAAGTAAGTCTGTAGTGTTTTGAAATTTTTAAAAAGGAAAATACATGAATTCCCTTAGTGGCTTAGAATTAGGTTAAGGGTGTTGTAGTAATTGCATAAGCTTATAAATATAAATAGAAAAGAAGAGAAAACAAAAAAAGAAAGGAAATAGATCTGAAATTTGAGAGAGAGAATCGGGAAGAGAGGAAGAAAGAAGAAGAAGAAGAGAAAAGAGGGAAAGAGAAGAGGAGGAGAAAACAAGAAGGAGAAATAGTTATTAAGGTAATGTGTATGTTTTAATATGTATAAATGTGGTTATTAGTTACGATTTTGCTTGTATTGATTGTTAGGGTTTGAGGATTTTATTTGGGTTTGATTGATGAATGAAGGAAGATGTTAAGGGTTGAATGTGTTGGGTAATGGTTTAATTAGTTTGATTGTAGATGATTTTGAAGGTATTTGGTGTTTGGTGTAAGAAATGTTGATAAATGGTGAAATAATGTTGAGAAATTTCGAAAATACCTTGCTGGAATTCTGGGTTGAGGTTGAAGATGATGAAAATTCATTTTGGTCCTTTTTGTGAAAATTTCAGTTTAGTCCCTGAACTTTGGAAAAATTACAGTTTGGTCCCTGGAGTAAAAATTGGAGATTCTGGACAGAATTGAGGTTGAATTAGGGGAAAATTTTCAGTATTGTTATGAAATTATGAGGAGTTCAATTGGTCACTCAATTTGGTAAAATTACAATTTGACCCTAAAAATATGAGAAAAATTCAAAATGGTCCCTAGGTGAAATAATAGCATTTCAGATTGGTTTGATGGATAATTGAAGCTTATTTGACGAATTATTATCAATTTTATGAGTTATGTATTTGGAATTAGATTTCGGAAGAAACCTTTGTTTTAGGTTTTTGCGAAAAATGGATAGTTTGATTCAAAAACACATAGGATTATGAGTTGAACTCTTAGATATGTTATTAAAGGTATTTTACTTCTTTTGAGTCATTTTTGAGTATATCTTCTTTTATATATTCAGATAATCTCGATATTCTACCCGCGGGACATCAGTAAAGTTTCATCAACATTCTGCTTTTGAACCTTGTCTGCTTTTGAGTCCGGTGAGTGGATAATATTTAATATGCATGAGAAATAGTATAAATATTTGAATTTGCTAGTATGAATTGGATTATGCTTTTTGATAATATATACCTTGATTATATTCTTGATACGATAAAGCATAATCATTTGTTGAATATACGTTCTTGATATGAGCCTATATCTGTTTGTGAATTGATAGCTCCTCATTTGATTGATACCATGAGTTGAGCCTTGAGATATGAATATGTTTGTTTGATTATAAGATATACCTATGGTATGCCAGTCAGAATACCCATGCTAACAGGGTAGTGTTAGCCTTTGTGCACATCGTATCTGAAACCCTAGTTGGTCGGGGGAGTCACCAACCTGTGTGGACTGATCATCCCATGGTACGGAGCCTCATGCTCATTGCATTCTGATTTTCTGACGAGCTTTACCTATTAAATTCTTGTTATGACCTATTTGAGAAACTCCTTGTAAGAATTTCGAGCCGATTTGATAATATACTTCTCTTTGTTGTATTATCTCGTATGTGTATATTAGATGTTATCTACTCACTGAGTTGTTGAACTCACCCCCTCATTATTTATCATTTTCAGGCTTGTAGCTTGCTAGCAGGTCATTTTTGTCCTACTCTCAAAACCTGCTATTTTGGTTGTAATCGATACTTTTGTTCATATGTCTAGTTAGTGCTCCACAATTATAACAGTATGTAATCAACTCTTGTATAAAGACAATTGAATTATGTTACAAAGTTTACTTTGATATTTCCGCTGCGTTGAACTCTGAAAGTTAAATGATAAGTTTGTGTGTAAGTTTGGGTTCGCATAGGTGTGGAACCTTGGAGGGGGACCATGCCTATGTGCCGGTCACGGATCCGGGAATCGGGTCGTGACAAAGTCCTTGCACCTAATTAAATCTTTTAATTTAACCCAAATTAATTCTTAAACATAATTACACTTTTAATTTTGTCCGCAATTAAGTTAAATTGGCCTATTATAAATCTACTTATGCCTAAGAACATAACTTTTATGCATATTTGTCCAATAATTATTTATTTTGACCTTGGATTTATATTTTTTCTTTAGTCTTGGGTATAACGGGGTATAATCACACTTCCGACTTCATCCAAAATTTCTATCTTGATTTCCCCACCATGCTAGTCCTTTTTTATTTTTTTTATTAATTTTATTTTTATTTTAAAAGGAAAATAGGTGAATTTGGGGAATAACCCAAAATGGGTTATGACAATACACAAGGAAACAATGTTTCTCTATTTTTCACACTTTCTTGACATATTTGATTCCTAACTTCAAACATTTCGCTCTCTCTTTTATAGATGAAATAGTTTTCTTACCATATATCTTTGGAACGTTAAGAATGTTTTCTTTCTGACCTAATTGGAATCTTAGCAAAACTCATTTTGTATCTCTAGATATAGTCCAAACAATAGACAAACATTAAGAATGTTTTCTTTCTGACCTAATTGGAATCTTAGCAAAACTCATTTTGTATCTCTAGATATAGTCCAAACAATAGACAAAGGTCCAAATATGAAATATTGATCCCATAAAAATAATAGTGTATTAGTAAGGTCTTACCCATTAAGAAGATTATGAATATGAGAGAATACTATAAATTATATCCTATGGTCTCACCTAATAACTTAAGTTTTTAGATGAGATAATTTCTGGACATGGTATCAGAGTCTTATTAACCTAGTGGTCATGAGTTCGAATTTCATCACCCTCATTCTATTTGATAAAAATTAAGCACAAAACAGTGTGAGTCTGTGCAAGTTTCAAATTCAAAGAGCTTTCACTTGAGGTGATGTGTTAAAGAATAATATAAATCATATTTTGGAGGCTCACCTAATAACTTAAATTTTTAGGTAAGATGATTTCTTGACAATGGGTTGATAGTAAATGCTTGAACAGAAGTTCTAGAAGTGGAGTAGGTAATTGTTCAAACCACTATAAATTTAATGTCTCTTCTACTCTTTATCTTATTTTATTTGTGCCTTGCATTATTATGTGTTGTTGCCGCAATTGAAGTATTAAATTTGATGAAGTATCAAACTTTCAATTAAGCCTTAATTCAAGCCCCCTCTTATGATCTTAAAAAAATAAGTCCCGATAGGAACATGAGATGCTTAAGTTAGTACGTGTGTAGAAGAAATAATATACAGGAAAAGAAAAAATAAAGTAAGGGTTAAGGAGTGCGTATCTGGCCTAGCTTTCAATGGTTTCACCTAGCTTTCATGCCTTTTGGCTAGTTTTGAGTAGCTTTTATGACCATGACTGGCATTTCTTACTTGTAAATGCGTGTTTGGTTATATTTATGACCTTGGTATTTTTTTTCATGGAAAAGAGATTGTATTATTGGTGAAGAAAATAGTTTGGCTAGCCATGGTAATTAACTTCTGGTTAGTATGCCATGTTATGGTTTTGTGCCATTGACATAGAAAAAGTATATGCATTAGTAAATTTTCTATTCCTTGATTGTATCATTAGGAAGTGATTACACTGTGATTTGTTCCTCTTGGTTCGTTTTCTTGTTCAGCCGTTCATTCTTGGTCAACAATTTACCATCTTAAATCCTATTCTTTCCCATCTCCATTCTAATTTGTGTGCTCGTTTCTTTGTTTTCCTTGGTCAACTTTTCGTTGGGAAAAATGCATGCAAATATTAAACCTCTGGAGTGTTATCTCTAACCCATTTGTGTTCTTGAAGAAAGCATATATACTTTTTTCATGCCTCAGATATGAGACAAGCACAAAGGCATTGATTCGACGATTGGTTGATTCGGAAGCTGAATAAATATCTCCACCTTGCCGAGGCATCTTCTGTTAACAAAAAACACATAAAATTGTTGGGATTTCAGATTTTTCGATTTGAAGGATGGCATTTGTTGTTACTGCTGCTGTAGGAACACTTCTAGGAGAGTTGCTACATGAAGTGTGGGAACTAAAGAAGAAAGGAGACATGTTTGAAACTGTATTGGAGAGTATGGAGATAACGTTAACATCTGTAACTCAAGCTCTTGAAAAGATAAAAGTGCTAAACAAAGAATTGGACCGTGAGAATGACAAAGAAATATGGAAGTTGTGGAAACAACTAGAGAAAGGGAAGAAGCTTGTTAGCAAATACAGACAAGCAAAATGTTCAAGCTGCTTGAAAAAGCCTTTTTACATGAAGGATCTTGAGAAGTTGGATGATTCTCTTAAAAGGTTTAGTCAGATTGTCATGCCGGTACTACAAACCTGGATTCAGATGGAGACATTGCTGGTGCTGACGGAGAATCAAGAGGAGTTGATAGACTCTCACGAGGATGTGAAAGACATTCAGGAGGAGATTCTGTTGAAAAATGAAGAATCAAATTCAACTGATTCCAAGTCTGCAAAATGAAGACAGAGCAGAGAAGGCAGAGCACCATCAAAGATTTCCTTTATTATGTTTTTCCTCGTTTTAATTAAGTAGTTGTGTTTAAGTTAATAAAGATCAAAGTATATTGATCATATCAAGTTAGTTTATTTTCCTAGTTAAGAATATTTTATATTTCCTGTTTCATTGAAGAGATTGTAATAGACTAGAATTACCATTCTTGTATTCGATCTTTTTCTATAAATAAAATCCAAGGGATGGAAGTAACCTACCGAATTCTGCCCTTTGTTCTGTATTTCTTGCATTAATTATTAGTTCTTTAGCTCTACAATTTTCTGGGAAATTTCTGGGCAAATTGTCAACTTTATAAGCACTGATTTGAACAGTGCTTGTTTTTCACGTCAGGATCAAAAACACAGAAAGTAATTTGAACAGTAACTGTTCGTCTCTCAGATTTTTTCCAACAGATTCAACAAATTCATGAGGAGGTGGAAGACAATCTTGAGGCGGTGAGAGGCATCCATGAGGGAGTGAGAGACATCCACGAGGATGTGAAGCAGGTGAAGGAAATTCATCAGAAAGTGAAAGATATCCAGACCAATGTGGAAGGCGTAAGTGATAGGGTCAACGATATTCACGATGAGGTGAAAGAAGTCAAAGAAGTTCTTGAAGAGGTGAAAGGCACTCATGTTGGTGTGAAAGACATCCAAGTGCAGGTCAAAAAAATTCATGAGGAGATGAGAGAGATGAATAAGGATCTTCGTTCAAATATTCAGACTGAAAAGGCAGCCAGTCCTGTGTCAAACAACAATGTACATTTCCGGCCTTTGTTGCCTCCAGAGCCACCAAGGGTTACTGTTGGATTGGACAAGCCAATTAAACATTTGAAGAATGAATTGTTCAACGATGGAGTTTCCACGGTTGTATTAACAGGTCCTGGTGGAAGTGGAAAGACCACATTGGCTAAAAAACTGTCATGATGAAGCCATTAAAGGTAGCACTTCAATTTCTCAGAAAGTTTTTGTTTCTATAATTTATTCATAGATCTCAAGTAGTTGAATCCCAATTTGATGATGACATCTCATTTGCATCCGTAATCTATAAACTAAACATATGTGAAGGTTTTGTAAAGTGAGGATGTATTTCTCACAGTTGTTGTATTCCATCAAAAATCCAGAATATATACAAGCTAAAGTGCAGTATTCACGTGCACCTTCTATATCAGAATTCCTAAACACATGGCTGATTGATCTCTAATTTCCTATTTACAGTTTTGGGATATTGCCTATTCTGATTGTGCAGATATCTTAATTCTGATTTGCAGAGATCTTCGCCCAATATTTCTGATTGCAGAGATCCTCGCCAATACCCCTCCTCAAGTTGGAGCATATGGATTTCGAATGCCCAACTTGCGAAGAAGAAATTCAAACTGCTTCTTGCCCAATGCCTTGGTGAATATATCTGCCAGTTGAACATGAGTGGATACATACCGAGTTTTGATGGTGCCATTAAGGATTGCATTTCGAATAAAATGACAATCAATCTCTATATGTTTCGTACGTTCATGGAAGACCGGATTGGCAGCTATGTGGAGGGCTGCTTGATTATCACAGTGAATGGTCATAGAGTGAGGATGAGCAACACCAAGTGACAGAAGTAAGGCTTTTAGCCAGAGTAATTCACAGGTGGTGGAAGCCATGGATCGATACTCAGCTTCAGCCGAAGAACGAGACACCGTGTGTTGTTTCTTTGTTTTCCAGGAGACAGGTGAATTGCCAAGGAGGATGAACCATCCTGTGATTGATCGTCTGGTCAAGGGGCAGCTTGCCCAGTCAGAATCACACCAAGCATAGAGTTGCAGATCACAATCAGCACTGAGCAAAAGTCCTTGGCCTGGATTGCCTTTTAGATACCTGACAACTCGAAGAGCTGCATCCCAATGCTCCTGGCGTGGCTGCTGCATGAATTGTGCAAGAGTATGCACACAGTAGGAAAGTTCCGGTCTAGTGACAGACAAGTAGATTAACCTGCCCACTAAACGTCTGTAATGCTCTGGGTCTGGAAGTAGAGATCCTTCAGCCAATGATAGCCGATGATTTTGATCAAGAGGAAGACTGGCAGGCTTGGCTCCTAACAAGCCAACTTCAGAAATGATATCCAATGCATACTTTCTTTGACAAAGAAAAAGACCAGTAGAGTTACGTGCAACTTCAATGCCTAGAAAGTACTTTAAGAAACCGAGGTCCTTCATGTGAAAACATTTGTTCAAGTATTGTTTAAATTTGTGAATGGCAGCATTGTTGTTCCCAGATACTATGAGATCATCAACATAGACTAGTATATGAAGCCGTATAATACCTTTATGCAGAATAAATAAGGAGTGATCAGATTGAGATTGCACAAAGCCATACTGTTTCAAAGCTCCTGCCAATTTTGCAAACCAACACCTTGGGGCTTGTTTTAACCCGTAGAGGGATTTTTGAAGACGACAGACTTGTTGCATGTTAGAAGATCGAAATCCAGGAGGCATCTTCATATAGACTTCTTCTGCTAGATCACCATGCAAGAAAGCATTGTGAACGTCCATTTGGTGAAGTTCCCAGTTATTGGCAGCAGCAACAGCAAGGAAAATTCGGACGGTAACCATTTTGGTAACCGGGGCAAAAGTTTCATTATAATCAATTCCTTCAATTTGATTGTTCCCTAATATGACAAGTCTGGCTTTAAACCTCTCGATGGTCCCATCTGAATTATACTTTATGCGATACACCCATTTGCACCCTATAGCTTTCTTTCCAGGAGGAAGAGAAACCATAGTCCAGGTTCCATTATTTTCCAAAGCTTGAATTTCATGCTGCATGGCTTGTCTCCACCTTGCATCTTTGACAGCCTCAGCATAAGATTGAGGTTCTGAACCTGCTGTTATAGCTGCCAAGAAAATTTTGTACTGTGGAGAGAATTTATCACAATTGACATGGTTAGCTATAGGATAAAGAGTACCTGAGGACTGTGTTGATGAGGAAGAACTCGTAGAGGGGCTTATTTTGCATATAGTATTTGTCACAAAATCACGCAGCCGAGTGGAAGGTTTCTTGATACGTTGGCCCTTGCCCAGATTTTCTTCATGAACAATGCTCAGATTTTCTGCATGATCATCCTCACTAAAAATTTCTGTTTCAACCATGGGTTCAGGGATACTGTTATGACTGCAACCTTCTATCTGTACATGATCATTAAGTTCTGTTGAACTGGAGGGACCTATAGCCACTACATTGTTTTCCACATGTGCTCCACCTTCCCCAGAAATGTCTTGCCTCACAGCAGGAACAATGCATGGATGTTCATCTTCTTCTGTATTTTCCCGAGCTGTTGCAGGTCCCAGACTAGTTTCATCAAATACAGACCGTGAGTGTGGCTGGCTATCAATGGAATAAGGAAAATTTTCCTCATTAAACACAACATCTCTGGAAATTAAGAATGTTCCTGTTTCAAGATCATAAGCTCTCCATCCCTTCTTGCCATGCGGATAGCCAATGAAAACACACTTTCTACTTCTGCTGGCAAATTTATCCCCTTTGAGTTCCTGGTTATGAACATAGCATAAACATCCGAACACACGTAAATGTGAAATTTGAGGTGCTTTACCATATAAGATTTCATATGGAGTTTTTCCTTGCAAAATCAATGATGGAGTCCGATTAATCAAGTAACCAGCTGTCAAAACACATTCCCCCCAAAATTCTATGGGAAGATTTGCTTGGAATCGCAAAGCACGGGCCACATTCAGTATATGTCTATGCTTTCGTTCCACACGTCCATTTTGTTGCGGAGTGTGTACACAAGAGGTTTCATGTAGAATACCATTCTCACGGAAAAATTTCCCAAGACAAGTAAATTCAGTACCATTGTCACTGCATACTGTTTTCACTTGTTTGTTAAATTGTCGCTCCACCATAGCTATAAAATTGCATAAGGTTACTGAAACCTCTTTCTTGTCAAGCAGCAAGTGTATCCATGTTGATCGTGAATAATCATCCACTATCGTTAAAAAATACCTTGCACCACAAAATGATGTAGTTCGATAGGGCCCCCATAAATCACAGTGAATCAACTGAAAATTTGCAGAAGTTTTATTATCACTTGTAGGAAATTTATCCCTTGTTTGTTTTGCTTTAAGGCAAATATCACAAGCTTGATTATGAAAACTACTGAACTTATTGTCACCAATATTTGGAACTAGCTCCAGAACCTTAAAAGATGGGTGTCCCAACCGGTTGTGCCATAACTTGAAAGTTGTCTCCTTCCGAGCTTGCATTGTTGCCACACTGATACCGATTGTCTTCCCTTGCAAGTAATAAAGCCCCTCTCGTCGTTCACCCACACCAATCACCATCCTCGTACTGCGGTCCTGTATAGCACAAAATTTCTTTGTAAAATAGACAATACAGTCAATCTCATCAATTAATTGAGAAATAGAAACAAGGTTGCACTGCAAACTCGGCACATATAAAACATTTGCCAATTTCAACTCATTGTTGAGCTCCACTGCTCCTTCCTTTGTAGCAGCGGTATGTTCTCCATTTGGAAGGCCTACTGGACATTCTGTTATGTCTTGTACATTCGAAAGACAGTCCAGTGTTCCTGTCATGTGATGGGAGGCACCCGTGTCTATAATCCATTGTATAAAGGAGCGAAATTCCTTACCAGTCAATTTCTCTGTTGCTCCTATTTTCGTGGTGTTCAAGATGTTCAGCAGCGTCTGCCATTGTTCATCATTTAGTGCACTAGTATCACCTTTTTCTTTGAGGATCTGTGTTGCATTGGCTCTAGCCAGTCCTCCACGTCCTCTGCCAAGAACATCCTTAGGTCCTCCTTTACCTCGCATGTTTCCTCTCCCAGCTCCACGGGCACGCTCTCCCCACCAATCTGGATAGCCAATCAGCTGAAAACAGCTATTAGATTCATGTCCTGTGCGATTACAATGCCTGCACACTGCATGCTTTTCTTTCCCCTCTGTTCTATTTCGTGGTTTGAAGTCAGTTTGCATTGCGAAGCTCATCACCTCGCCACGCTCTTCCTTTCCTCTGGACATGATTCTGACTCTTTCTTCTTGAATCAGTGTTGAGTAGATTCTGTTTAGATTTGGTAATGGATCTTGAGCCAATAAATTTGATCTTACAGTTCCATAGGTTGTTTCATCGAGTCCCATGAGGAATTGATGAGCTTTTTCTTCCTCACGCTTCTTTTCCAAGGCTACTCCAAGATTGCAGACACATAATCCACATTTGCACATTGGCACTTGTTCAAAGTTTGCCAATTCTTCCCACAATTTCTTAAGTTTTCCAAAATAGGAAACAATTGTTGATCCTCTTTGTCTGCATTCAGCCAATTCAGCCCTTAATTGTTGTATGCGTGGTCCATTAACCATGGAAAATCTTTCGTTTATGTCTTCCCATAGGTCTCGTGCTACCTCCATGTGTGACATAGTTGATCTCAATCCGGGTTCAATGGTGTTCATTATCCAAGACACCAGTAAGGAGTTGTTGGTCCACCAGTCTTCAAGGTCCGGTGATTCCTCACTCGGTCGTTTGATGGATCCATCTACGAATCCAAATTTCTTCCTTGCTCTCAACGCAGTTCGGAGAGCACGGGCCCATTCATCATAATTTTCTCCCTTCAGTTGCACCTGTGTTAGCAGACTTCCAGGATTGTCACTGGAAGTTATATCATATGGGGAAATAGTTTTCCTCAGAACAACCACTTCGCTACTCTTGCTGGTGGTGTCTTCTTCACTGGCCATTGTGACAGATGAAAAAGTGTTTATTTCTAGGTAAGGTAAAGCTCTGATACCATGTAAAGTGAGGATGTATTTCTCACAGTTGTTGTATTCCATCAAAAATCCAGAATATATACAAGCTAAAGTGCAGTATTCACGTGCACCTTCTATATCAGAATTCCTAAACACATGGCTGATTGATCTCTAATTTCCTATTTACAGTTTTGGGATATTGCCTATTCTGATTGTGCAGATATCTTAATTCTGATTTGCAGAGATCTTCGCCCAATATTTCTGATTGCAGAGATCCTCGCCAATAGTTTTGAGCATTATTTGAATGATTTAAATGATCTCTGACTCAACTTTCAGAAAATTTTTGTTATAAATTAAAGCTTTTTAAAGTGCAAAAACATAAATGTTCATGAACAGTATGGCCACCTGAATTCATTTCTTCATGATAATCTGGGACAGTGCAACAGTTTACTATATGTATCTAACCCTTCATATAAGACAGGCCTTGAATTAGGAAATCCATATGGTTAATTTCGAAAATGAATGTTAATATATAGAGAAAAAAAGCACAAAACTTTTGGCTAACAGTTTTCTCTGTGATGAAGAAAAATATACAGACAATATCTTCTTCATCACTGTCTCAAAATCACCCGATCTGAAGATCATTATACAGCAGCTATTTCGGCATAAGGGTCATTTGGTCCATGAGTTTCGGACAGATGAAGAAGCAGTGCACAGCTTGGAGCAATTGCTGAAGCGAATAGGAACAAAGCCTATATTATTGGTTCTCGACGATGTTTGGTCTGGATCAGAGAGCCTTGTGGACAAGTTTAGTCCCCTAAAATTACAATATTCTCAATTAAACCCAAATTGGGATCTTGAACTTAATGTTTCACTAATTAAGCGCTTAATAAAATAAATTTCACTCATTGAAAGTATAAGTAAGTCCTTGCACCTAATTAAATCTTTTAATTTGACCCAAATTAATTCTTAAATATAATTACACTTTTAATTCCGTCCACAATTAAGTTAAATTGGCCTATTATAAATCTACTTATTCCTATGAACATAACTTTTATGCATATTTGTCCAATAATTATTTATTTTGACCTTGGATTTATATTTTTTTCTTTAGTCTTGGGTATAACGGGGTATAATCACACTTTCGACTTCATCCAAAATTTCCATCTTGATTTCCCCACCATGCTAGACCTTTTTTATTATTATTATTATTTTAGAAGGAAATAGGTGAATTTGGGGAATAACCCAAAATGGGTTATGACAGTATACAAAAAACAATGTTTCTCTATTTTTCACACTTTCTTGACATATTTGATTCCTAACTTCGAACATTTTTCTCTCTCTTTTATAGATGAAATAGTTTTATTAACATATATCTTTGGAAAGTTAAGAATGTTTTCTTTCCAACCTAATTGGAATCTTAGCAAAACTCATTTTGTATCTCTAAATATAGTCCAAAAAGTAGACAAAGGTCCGGATATGAAAAAAGTAACACCAATTTTTTATTTTTTTTATATGACAATAACTATTTTATAAGTGAATAGCGAACTTATAAAGATATTGTTAAAACAAGTTGACATAATTTTTAATACAAGACAGGAGAGAGAAAATAAAAGGAAAGAAAGATAGAATGTGACCCGAAGTTGCATCGAAGGATGATGATAAACTTATTATTATTTTTAAAAATTCAATGAGATCAATGTAATGATAAATAAAAAAATCACAACCTATAATTAAAATATGCCACATATACGGTCTAAAAGCACAAAGCGACTCACTTGCTTTTAGATGATATGATATATATGGGTCATCGTTGATATCATTATATTTTTCTAGTTAAGATATTAGAATTGTCATTATTGAAATTCCATAAAACCTTGGGGATTTTTTTTCAGGAAGGTAGGGTGAGGAAAATCCTATTGAATGTAGCCTTCTCATACCTTTGAGAAAAGCATAATATGTTTTTTCTTATATTGTTATTTTCTTTACAAGTCTTTTAAAAATATGTTTGGAAGACTTTAACAAACAAAAGTATTTTGGAAGATAGATCTTTATGAGAGATGGATGTTTTAAGGTCATGCCAGTGGCTTTTTTTTTTTTTTTTTTGTACGAGATTTCTCCATGTAGATATTTGTCCATATTCTTACAAGATAAAAAGAGTTTCTTATACAGATAAGCAATGTAAAACAGATAAGCAATGTGATAATAAGAAATGAGTGTAAGAGTAAGTTGGTCTAGTTGTGCATTTATGAATGTCTCTTTAGAGGAAAACGTTCATACATAGCAGGGGTGAGCAAAAAAACCAAACAAGCGATAAAACCGAGAAAACCGAGAAAAAAATAACCGAAAAAACTGAACAAAAAAAAACCCGATTAAACCGAGTATAAAATTCTGAAAAAAAATCTGGTTCGGTTCGGTCTCGGTTTTGTACAGACAGAACCGATTAACCCGAACCGAACCGGTTCGGTTCGGTTGAAAATGTTAGTATAAATAGAAACTTAAGAAACCTAGGATTTTAATCGTCCGCCTCTCGCTCACCTCCTCTGCCTCTCCCCTCCCTTTGCAAGACTAAAACAATTTCCCTCTCTCTCGCCTCTCCCTTCCCACTGCAAAACTGGACCTTAAATCTCCCTCCCTCCCTCTTACCTCCCTCTGCAACAGTATGAGCTTTGCTGGTTGGAAGATGGATGATGATTCCACTACCCGTCTTGTACGCCTTGCCTACAACCTCAAAGAACTTGACATGTATGTCTCTGCTCCTCTCTCTCTCTCTCTGTCCGTACCTATGTATTTCAAATAATGAACTCAGTGGTGGTTTTTCTTTGATGGGTTATTCTGTGATTGTTAATTAAACCATTACAAAATTGGAAATTTGTCGATAGAAGAAACTAATGTTTTGCAAGAGATCATGAAAGTTGGTTTCTTATTTCGTTTATGATTTTGGGTTTCTTGAGATTAGGCTAAGATATCTGAGACCGAGTTTCAGTTTTTCCATGTGTGATCATTTGCTTTGGTAGTTGCATGACATAATTTCCTATAAATTTGAGAATTTCTTGAAAGATTCAAGCATGAACAATTAGGTCTCTAGCTTCGATGTCTTTTGAGATCATAGATATTGTGAATGGCTGAAGAAATGCCCAGTGAACAATAATGCATATACACTTGTATTTTTATTTTATTAATTATTAATCAATTTATTTTCGATCTAACATTTCTATTTTTTTTTGTAGAATTTGGTGGACAGTTAAATCTAGCAACATATGATAATTAGTTCAAAACCGGGTGTATTTCTTGAAGTTTTTTATGTTAATGTTGCTATTTGTTTATTAGCTCTTTGAAGGCATTTCTTGTAATTTAGATTTAAATTTGTTTATTTGTGTAGTTTTAATTATTTTGCCTCATGCTAAATTAAACAAAATAAAAGTATTAAAAAGGGAAAAAAAACTTAATAAACACTATATTTACAATTTAATACACTAATATTTGGATTAATTGCAAAAAAATTTAAAAAACCTTTTGTTCTTATAAGAAAATCAGATTTTCTGCAAGCCCACCAGATAATTTATTAGAAAGCCCAACAAAAAGCCCATCAAAAAACCCATCAGATGGCCTAAAAACCAATTTTGGTTTTTTCAATTTTTACTCATAAAAACAAAACCGAACCGAAAGTGGTTGGTTTTTAATGGGTCCGGTTTGGTTTCGGTTTTTTTCTTTAAAAAAAAAATCGGTTTGGTTACTTTTTTTGATGAAAACCGAACCGAACTGAAAATGCTCACCCCTAATACATAGGCATAAAGACTGAAAGGAAACCTAATCCTATTTGGAGACTAGTCAAGAAGACTTGAAGAATTATAAAAGGGATTTGCTATGAGATTTTATAGAGATGTAGAGATTTTGGCGGAGACACGAAAAAACACTATAATTTTTATTTGAAATATTCAAAAGATAATGAAGATAGAATTTCTTAAAAATGACTTTATTGTAGGCAGGTTATATCTTCTTCTTCATAAATTGTTGAAAGTATCTTCTAGAAATTAGTCTTTCTTTCTCTTTTTTGAGTGGATGACTCTCTTTTGTGTTGTTTTCATGATCATGTCTTCCATAAGTGATGAGTGTGCTCATGATCTTGTTTTATATATATATATATATATAAGTTTGAAGAAACCCTACCTTTTTTAAGGCACTCTTTGTGGGTTTTGGTAAAATAAGTAAAATCCTGATTGTTTCAGATTTTTATAAAATTAACATATTCTGACTCGAACTCAAGAACTACAAAAAAGATCTCCAGTTGTTTACCATCTTGATGTGCGTGCTCATGAGATTAGAAAGTATTGGATTACTGATGGAATTTTACTCCATGTAGGAGTTGTTTTTGACCATGAGCAGTAGTTTTTTTCCCCTCAATCATTTCACTAAGAGCTTGTTTGGTATTGCTTTTGCTTTTGTGGTTGAGGTTTGAAAAAACCAGTTTCAAAAAAAGCACTTTTGCTGCGGTTCAAAATAAGTTGTGAAGTGTTTGGTTAAAACTGTGGTTGAGTTTGAGGTTGAAAAAAAGTTTTTTTTTGTGTTTGGTTATCATGCTTTTTATATTGCTTTTAATTCATTTTTAGATTATTTTAATATTAAAAATATATTTTTTATATTAATAAACATATATTATGTAAAAATAATTTATATTTTAATTAATTTTTAGATTATTTTAATATTAAAAATATATTTTTTATATTAATAAACACATATTATATAAACATTATTTATATTTTAATTAATTGTTAGATTATATATATATATATATATATATATACAGCCCCCCCCTCCCCAAATCACAGCAAGAAAAGCAACAAATTACTGTTTTTCTTGCACCGGCGATTCGTAACAAATTGAATGTGGAACCCATACCTTGCACCGACATTTTACAAGTAACCAAACACATGTTTCAACTTCTTTTTCAAATCTCCGGCGCCACAGCAATACCTTATTGGGGAGATTAAGGTTTTTACTTGTGACATGTCTTTTTTTTTTCCTTCGTCTAGAGATTCTTTTCTTAGTTTTGTTTTTTTTTTCCTTCGTCTAGAGATTCTTTTCTTAGTTTTGTTTTAGCTCTTTTGCATGTGTTTCCCACTGGATTAGAGAAGCATAAAAAACTGAGCAATGCGATACATACACCATTAAAGCTCTGCTTGTCAGAAAACACTTTTTGAAACATGCAAGAAGAGATTTATGCTTACTCAAAATCTTCGATGGTCACAGAAGAAGAAAAGCATTCTTCGATGGTCACGGTCACAGAAGAAGAAAAGCATTCTTCGATGGTCACAGAAGAAGAAAAGCATTGATGCAGTGGTGGATTCAAAGGCGAGGGCAATGCTCTACAAAGTTTAGAAGCATCTTCAATTCCTGCTCTAGAAACTGAACTTTGCCATTGAAGGGAATCGATTGCACATGTTGTTGTTGTTGATGTTTTACCGATGGTATGTTAGGGTGTGTTTGGTATTACTTTTGCTTTTGTGGTTAAGGTTTTAAAAAAGTAGTTTAATAAAAAAATACTTTAACTGCGGTTTAAAATAAGTTTTGAAGTGTTTTGTTAAAACTGCTTTTGAATTCAAAATAAGTTGTATTGGTTAATTATTATTAATAAATAATTATATTAATATTAAATATATTAATATATAATAAAATTTTCTAAATAGTTTTATATTAATATATATATATATATATATATTATCTTATTTTATTTATACTATTCAAAAAAATTATATTATCAATTTAACTATTCTAATATCTTATTGTCCCCCTTCAAAAAAACCCATAGTAAAATATCATCTGAAATAAAATTAGAATTGCAAAACAAAAATTATACTGTGATCTCCTTCTAATATATTTATTTATTGTAATTAATTTTTAGATTATTTTAATATTAAAAAATATATTTTATATATATATATATATACACACACACCAGACCCATATCTACATATATATATATATATATATATATGTACCAGACCCCCCCCCCCCCAACCCCTCTCTCCTCACGGTACGGAAAGCAGCAAATTGCTGCTTTCCGTGCACCCAGATTAATTGAATTTTATAAGTGGGGTTCACCTGTTTTTTCACATCTTTACCTTAACCAAACACTTAAACCCTTATCTTTTTTGCAATCAGAGGATACACTACAATCTCAAACACCCTCTTAGAGCAACTGCAGCCAAGAAGTCATATGTAAAGGCAAAAAAAAAAAAAAAACAAATTGTTTAGCATGTTTGGTTAGATTTTTGCACTACAGCGGGAGTGCCATTGGCAGAGCCAAAAATGGCACCCCGTGCATGAACTGCTATTTGTAGCAGCACATGCACAGAAGGTAAAATTTTGGCCCCACCTATATATATATATATATATATATATAATGTAATATACATATTAAAAAATAATGTAACTATATCAAAAATATTTGTTTTTATTTAAAAATACCTCAACAAGACAGTAAAAAATTATATACAAAATTAAAAATTATATTGTTGAAGGGTTTTTTAAAAGAAATTATTTAATTATGTAACTTATTCCTATTAATTGTATAATTGATTGCATAATTAAACTACATACAAAATAATTGCACTATATTTAAAATAATATAAAAACAAAATGGCTCTCCAAAATAGCTTTTACCATTGGAGCACACATCAACAGAAAAAACCATATATACACTATTCAAAAAACCATTTTAAAGATTTAGCTCTCCAAAATAGTTATTGCCATTGGAGTTGCTCTTACGGGTTCTGTTAAAATATGTGAACGAAGCAATGAGGAAAGGGAAGATGTTTGAAAAGGTTATATGGAGTCCATACCGAACATAAGAAAAATACTCTTTCAAATTAACTTTTTTAAAATTTATTTTCAGCAAGAACCTTTAAAAAATTACACATTCCCTTTTTGAGAGATTTTTCTGAAAATTAGTATCGTTTTTTATAAAGTAACACCAATTTTTTATTTTTTTATATGAGAATAACTATTTTATAAGTGAATAGCGAACTTATAAAGATATTGTTAAAACAAGCTGACATAATTTTTAATACAAGACAGGAGAGAGAAAATAAAAGGAAAGAAAGATAGAATGTGACCCGAAGTTGCATCGAAGGATGATGATAATCTTATTATTATTTTTAAAAATTCAATGAGATCAATGTAATGATAAATAAAAAAATCACCACCTATAATTAAAATATGCCACATATACGGTAGACAAAGGTCCGGATATGAAATATTGATCCCATAAAAATAATAGTGTATTAGTAAGGTCTCACCCATTAATAAGATTATGAATATGAGAGAATACTATAAATTATATCTTATGGTCTCACCTAATAACTTAAGTTTTTAGATGAGATGATTTCTGGACATGGTATCAGAGTCTTATTGACCTAGTGGTCACGAGTTCGAATTTCATTATCCTCATTCTATTTGATAAAAATTAAGCACAAGGCAGTGTGGGTCTGTGCAAGTTTCAAACCCAAAGAGTTTTCACTTGAGGTGATGTGTTAAAGAATAACATAAATCATATTTTGGAGCCTCAACTAATAATTTAAATTTTTAAGTGAGATGATTTTTTGATAATGAGTTGATAGTAAATGCTTGAACAAAAGTTCTAGAAGTGGAGTAGGTAATTGTTCAAACCACTATAAATTTAATGTCTCTTCTACTCCTTATCTTATTTTATTTGTGCCTTGCATTATTATGTGTTGTTGCCGCAATTGAAGTATTAAATTTGATGAAGTATCAAACTTTCAATCAAGCCTTAATTCAAGCCCCCTCTTATGATCTTAAAAAAATAAGTCCCGATAAGAACATGAGATGCTTAAGTTAGTACGTGTGTAGAAGAAATAATATACAGGAAAAGAAAAATAAAGTAAGGGTTAAGGAGTGCGTATCTGGCCTAGCTTTCAATGGTTTCACCTAGCTTTCATGCCTTTTGGCTAGTTTTGAGTAGCTTTTATGACCATGACTGGCATTTCTTACTTGTAAATGCGTGTTTGGTTATATTTATGACCTTGGTATTTTTTTTCATGGAAAAGAGATTGTATTATTGGTGAAGAAAATAGTTTTATTATTATTTTTTTTCGTTGGGAAAAATGCATGCAAATATTAAACCTCTGGAGTTGTATCTCTAACCCATTTGTGTTCTTGAAGAAAGCATATATACTTTTTTCATGCCTCAGATATGAGACAAGCACAAAGGCATTGATTCGACGATTGGTTGATTCGGAAGCTGAATAAATATCTCCACCTTGCCGAGGCATCTTCTGTTAACAAAAAACACATAAAATTGTTGGGATTTCAGATTTTTCGATTTGAAGGATGGCATTTGTTTTTACTGCTGCTGTAGGAACTCTTCTAGGAGAGTTGCTACATGAAATGTGGGAACTAAAGAAGAAAGGAGACATGTTTGAAACTGTATTGGAGAGTATGGAGATAACGTTAACATCTGTAACTCAAGCTCTTGAAAAGATAAAAGAGGTAAACAAAGAATTGGACCGTGAGATTAATGACAAAGAAATATGGAAGTTGTGGAAACAACTAGAGAAAGGTAAGAAGCTTGTTAACAAATACAAACAAGCAAAATGTTCAAGCTGCTTGAAAAAGCTTTTTTACATGAAGGATCTTGAGAAGTTGGATGATTCTCTTAAAAGGTTTTGTCAGATTGTCATCCCGGTACTGCAATGCGGGATTCAGATGGAGACATTGCTGGTGCTGGAGGACAATCAAGAGGAGCTGATAGAAACTCACGAGGATGTGAAAGACATTCAGGAGGATGTGAAAGACATTCATGAGGTGGTGAGAGACATCAATGAGGGAGTGAGAGACATCCACGAGGATGTGAAGCAGGTGAAGGAGATTGATCAGAAAGTGAAAGATATCCATACCAATGTGGAAGGCATAAGTGATAGGGTCAACGATATTCACGTTGAGGTGAAAGAAGTGAAAGAAGTTCGTGAAGAGGTGAAAGGCACTCACGATGGTGTGAAAGACATCCAAGTGGAAGTCAAAAAAATTCGTGAGGAGGTGATAGACATGCATAAGGATCTTCGTTCAAATATTCAAACTGAAAAGGCAGCCAGTCCCGTGTCAAACAACAACGTACATTTCCGGCCTTTTATGCCTCCAGAGCCACCAAGGGTTAGTGTTGGATTGGACAAGCCAATGAAAGATTTAAAGAGTAAATTATTCAACGATGGAATTTCCACGGTTGTATTAACAGGTCCTGGTGGAAGTGGAAAGACCACATTGGCTAAAAAACTTTGTCATGATGAAGCCATTAAAGGTAGCATCAATTTCTCAGAAAGTTTTTGTTTCTATAATTTATTCATAGATCTCAAGTAGTTGAATCCCAATTTGATGATGACATCTCATTTGCATCCGTAATCTGTAATCTGTAAACTGAACATATGTGAAGGTTTTGAGCATTATTTGAATGATTTAAATGATCTCTTACACAAGTTTCAGAAAATTTTGTTATAAAGCTTTTTAAATTGCAAAAACATAAATGTTCATGAACAGTATGGCCACCTGAATTCATTTCTTCATGATAATCTGGGACAATGCAACAAGTTGCTATATGTTCTAACCCTTCATATAAGACAGGCCTTGGATTAGGAAATCCATATGGTTAATTTCGAACATGAATGTTAATATATAGAGAAAAGCACAAAACTTTTGGCTAACAGTTTTCTCTGTGATGTTTGTCAAGAAAAATATAAAGACAATATCTTCTTCATCACTGTCTCAAAATCACCCGATCTGAAGATCATTATACAGCAGCTATTTCAGCATAAGGGTCAATCGGTCCATGAGTTTCGGACAGATGAAGAAGCAGTGCACAGCTTGGAGCAATTGATGAAGCAAATAGGAACAAAGCCTATATTATTGGTTCTCGACGATGTTTGGTCTGGATCAGAGAGGCTTGTGGACAAGTTCAAGTTCCAAATACCAGGATACAAGATTTTGCTGACATCAAGATCTTCACTCCGTGGATTTGATTCGAAATATAAATTGGATACGTTGAATTATGAAGACTCCCTGAGTCTATTTAGACAGACAGCAGAGCTGCAGAATAGCACCTCTAACAAAGTAGAAGATGACGTGGTTAAGAAGGTACCTACAATTCTAAAGAGCATGTATATTTATACTAAGTATATAACCTCCAAAATCATGTTCGTTTTCCTCTCCTTTTGCATGGATTTATAAATTTCATCAAATTCTGAAATGAAGATTTGTTTAGCATGAGTTATGTTTTTTTCATGTAAAGTCCTTTTAAGCTATTTTTCATCTGTTGGAAACAATTAGAATAACCAACATCCTGAAAACCAAAATATTTGTGGCAATAAATTGCAGATAGTGAAATTTTGCAAGGGATTTCCACTAGCTCTTACAGTCGTAGGCCGTTCACTCCGCCAACAACAACCTGCAGTATGGAAAACTAAAGTGAAGCAATGGTCAAATGCTGGTGCTTTTATTGAATCCAATAATGATCTACTTGCTTGTCTAAAGACTAGCTTGAATGCAATGGATAATGAGCTGAAGGAATGTTACGTTGACTTGGGAGCGTTTCCTGAAGGTCAACTGATTCCTGCCTCTGCCATCATTGACATGTGGGAGGAGTTGTATGAAATGAATGGAGATGGTCTGAACTCAATATCAAACCTCCATGAACTATCCTCCTTCAATCTAATTGATCTGGTAGAGACAAGGTATGCTGGATTCATATTTATCATCAGGCTAACCATATCTCTTATTCTCGCGTACTTCGTATAATTCACACCTTTTGTTGTTTAATTTAACACTTTTGCAGTATCTTATGGTTTTGTTTTCGTAGAAACCTTACTTTTGATAACCAGAAAGATTGCGGAACAGGAAAAGTTTTACAGTGTTCAAGGATATTTAATATAACCCTTTGTAATCAATTCTTTCTCACTCGCTAGGACGGATGAAAATGAAGGAGAAGACTACAGTGAAACATTTGTCACACAGCATGGCCTTCTTAGAGATCTGGTCATCCATCTTAGCGGATTGGTTGGTTCAGAACAGGGGAGGAAAAACCTAGTTGTGGACATAAATGGAGATGAATTTCCCGGCTGGTGGAAGCAACAAGAGCAACAAACAATCATGGCCCGAGTCCTGTCGATCACCACAGGTAGCACATCCCTATCTTTGTCAAACATTCTTTTCTGAGGCCTACTGCTTGGATTGAAAAACTCCGGTTTGGTATAATGTTAAACAATAGCCCAGTTTTGTTTCTTCGATAGAATTTTTTATTTCTCCACTCATGGAGATATTTTATGCAGATGAAACTTTCAAGTCAAGTTGGCCCAATATTCAAGCACCCGAAGTTGAGGTTCTAGTTCTCAATTTTCGCACCAGGAAGTACTCGTTACCCAAGTTCATCAAGAGCATGGATAAACTAAAGACTTTGATCCTCACAAATTATGGTTTTTTCTCAGCTGAAATAAGTAACTTTATAGTTCTTGGAAACCTGTCCAATCTAAAGAGGATCAGGTTGGAGCAGGTTTCGATTCATTCCCTTACCATGCACTGTGATCAGTTAGAAAATCTGCAGAAAATATCGTTGATCAGGTGTAATATTGTTCCGTCCGGCAATGACAAATCTATCCGGATTTCAGATGCGCTGCCGAAACTAGAGGAGATCAACATTGGCTACTGCGACAGTCTGATTGAATTGCCTGTTGAGCTCTGTGACATTGTCTCCCTAAAGAAACTTTACATCACCAACTGTCAATGCCTGTCAATATTGCCTCCAGAAATCGGAAAGATGGTGAATTTGCAAGTCTTGATGCTTAGCTCCTGCAGAAATTTGTCAGAGTTGCCAGACACTATTGGAAGCATCCATACACTGAGAATTCTTGACATATCAGACTGTGTTAGCATTAAGAATTTGCCAGGACAAACAGGGAAGCTGCAGAGTCTAGAAAAGCTTTACATGACAGGATGCTCAAATTGCAGGTTACCTAACTCAGTCACCGCTCTTAAGAGTTTGAAGTCCGTGATCTGCGATGAAGAAACAGAGAAATCATGGAAACCTTTCGAGCAAGACCTCCCAAACATGGCTATTAATTACCGGGTCTAGATGATGATAAGAATTAAGAAATACAATTGCCATAATTTTAATGTACACTAATGAATCACTTATATATAAATATCTTCCATTATCCAAGGTCAGAATGAGATCAAATACCTCATGTCACTTTTTTGTGATGATTTGTTCTTTTTTTCAGCAGTGTTGCTCCCAAATGGACCAACTGCGAAGTGGGTTTAATCCTCCTGAAAAACAGCCACACTGACTCTGATATTAGTCAGATTTTTGTCCATGGTCATTTAGATAGTTCTGCATCAAGCACACCATGTCCTTGTTGGTGTGAGCTGTCATACAAGAATCAAATCAAATAATTTATGGAAAATCCTGTAAAATCCCTTACTCTAAGGGATAATCATACATATACCTGAACAATTTGTCTTTGTAAAAAAAGAAAAGAAAACGATAGAAACTTTCATTACTTTTATCAGTTCTCTCCAATTTCTTGAGATCAATACAACATATAGATCACTTGTTAGATGTTTATTTGTGTAGCCATGAGGGCCAGTTGTGTTTTGATGACTGATTGAAAATGCATTTTTCCAAAACAGTATGTCTATTTAATTGAATGGTAGAGTCTAAGGAGGCACCTTGAGTTGGTTAACCGATGATTTTGAATTTTCTTCCTATCAGAATTGTGTTTAATGATACAGAATTTCTTTCAAGTCAGGGAAAATATTGTAGCAGAAAACAGACTTTCACGACAGATACTTCATCCTTAAAGAAACATTATCTTTCATTCGAACTAGAAGTCATGGAGGGTCAAGAACCCAGCAACAGAACATAGATCTTGGTTTTATTAAGGAAGATTTGAAGTTAAAACAATAAGTAAGGAAGATGAATTCCTAAACTAAATATGAAAAATTAAATTATCAAGCGTAATATTTGATTTCCTAAACTAAATAGGAAAAACATCATAAAGGAAAATATTCTGATAAGAATTGAGGAAACAAATACTTTCCACTAAAAATCACATAATTACAATTTTAACAGTAACTGTCTTGCAAAAAGCAGAATCCAAGTTAGTTAGTTTGTCAGAAACTAAACCCAAACTTGGTAACCTTTTCGCTTCTTTGATAATTCATTCTAAATCTCCGCATTGATGGCTGACTTTGGCTTGAAGGCCAATGAGAAGAACACAATGAGTTTTCTTGATCGTTTAAAGGTACGACATGGCTAGGCTTAGGCAACTCCTCTTCATGATCCACGAATTTCTTACTCATTTCATTAACCTCGGTCAAAAGTTTCCGCATGTTCTCGTATTGCAAAAGCTGAAAATTCAACGTTAAAAGATGTTTGAGAGATTCATCAAGTTCATCAATTCTCTTCTCGTATCTTCTCATCTTGAAATAATTCCACCGCGAGATTCTTGAGCATTTAGAAACTAGACGACTCCCTCTCACCAGCAATTCACACAATCTCTGAGCTTCTGCTCCAAGAAACTGCTTTTGTTCTCCTCGGATTCCTTTGAATCTTGAAATCAAGATCCTGACGGTTGTTTGCAGAAGCTGTAGCTTGAATTTGAAGCTGGAGGCTGTAGTTACTGCACGCCTGATCGAATCACTTAGCAGCTCAAGGGCAACTCCCAGGGCAGCCCCTGAAACAAGCTGTGAGACTGGCTCCATTGGAACAATTTGGCAACAAAGAGTATAATAACTTACAGAAGAAAGATTGCTCCTGGCTACTTGTAAGTTCAAGTGATGTTGTTGTCTCTTCAGGGAAGTAACTATGAAACAGGAAATAATATCGAAAGCTTTTTAGAAACTCTAGTTGTGCACAAATCTCACAGTGGAGGAGAATTGCTCTGAATTTTATCTGTAATAATAAAAAAACTGAATATTATAGCTCTTCTAAGTTTCTTAAATAATGCGAAAAAAATCCTAAGTAGAACAGGAGAAATAATAAAAGAATCCTTAACTAAATAGGAAAAATAATCCTAATTTGACTAGGAAAATAGGACCTTTCCTAAACAGTAAACTTTGAGCTTAATTTGAAGGCCATATCCTAAACTGAATAGGAAAAATAATCCTAATTTAACTAGGAAAACATGACCTTTCCTAACCAGTAAACTTTGAGCTTAGTTTTGTTAGAGAATAATATAAATCATATTCTGGGGTTTCACCTAATAGCTTGAGTTTTTTTGGTGAGATGGTTCCTTAACATGGTATCAGAGTCTTATTGACTTAGTGGTCACGGGTTTGAATCTCACAACTCTCATTCTATTTGATGAAAAACTAAGCACAAGAAGATGTTAGTTTGTGCAACTTTTACTTGAGGAGGTGTGTTAGAGAATAATATAAATCATATTTTGGAGTCTCACCCAACAACCTGAGATTTTAGATGAGATGGTTCTTTAACAAGTTTGAAGGCCATAACGGTCATTGAGAGCTACAAAAATTAAACCTGATTAAAAATAGAGCTTCTAAAATTTTAGCATAATAGTCTAAAATAAATCTTTTTTCATCAAGGACTATAAAGCGGAGATTTTATCTAACAATCCCTCTTTTAAATTGATATTCTTAAATATTCAATTTAAAAATAAATATTTTTTCTTTAACCTTGTCTTGAACTTTCATTTTTCATCAATGGTTTTTCTCCTTTTGTTTCATAACATATAGATTGCTCAAGTTATTTTGTTTTTTTTTTCTTTCTAAAGTGTTGTACGAACGTCACTAGTATCGGGTTTGGCATGCGATCTTGGATCAACATGAGTCATTTATTTTTATTTTTTTTTCAATTTCTTTGTTTGATGTTGAATTTTATTTTAGCAAGTATTATTTTTATGTCCCCAAAGGAAGTGATGCTTGAGATCTATATTTTAGGTTTTAGATTTGAGTGAGGACGTGTTCATCTTGTAAAAGTTTATAATAATTAGGAATTTACTCTTTTAACTTGACAAAGAGTGGTTAAAAAAGGTTGGTTCCTCAAATCCAAAAAAAAGGAATTATTATTATGCATATAGTTATGATGACTTTTATATAAAAACTACTTATTAGATTCAGGATGTATGACCTGATATGATCCAACAATCTAGAAATGAGATCTTACTATATAACAAGCCATTCACCTAACAATCGGAGAAAAAAAATTATCGTACAAGGATGACAGAAAAAAAAAACTACAGGGATGAAATTAGTCTTTTGCTTTGCTCAACGCATTTTGATGATGGCAACCGTCAATTTATTATCAAAGGTAATTAAAAAATCTAGGGTATTGAACCCGACGTGAATCGAACACGCAACCTTCTGATCTGGAGTCAGACGCGCTACCATTGCGCCACGGATCCACCTTCGAAATATGATGTAACATATATTTAATATATCTAAATTTATTTGAACACGATCCTAGCAAGTACCGAGCAATATTTTGTAGCACTCGAATCAAGAGCTTAAATCTAAATTTTCGAAAGCCTGTCGATGAAGGAATGAATCAAGATCTTCTTATTATTCATATTATTTTTAACGAAAAATATTGTTTGAAAAGGAATTAAAATAATAGTCAAAAGATTTAGTAAACGTTAAGAAGATGCAAAAACTTTTAACATCAACCCCCAACATTATGAGTTAGTGTTTGATAACATGATTGAAATTGTTTTTAAATATGTTTTTTGATTAAAAATATATCAAAATAATATTTTTTATTTTTTAAAATTATTTTTGATATATGAAAATATCTAAAAGCACTAATAAATTTTAATTTAAAATAAAAAAATCAAATCATTTTAAAAATACTTTTAAAAGGCAGACAAACATCCACTTGCTCTAATCTTCGTTGGATATGTTAAATACCGAAAAGTGAAAGTACATTAGATTATGTAGATTATGTTATACAAACATTGGCATCATCCTTGGACTATGTACTATTTTACAAGGATATATCTTCCACATCATTTTTATTCTAATTTCTTTAAATTAATTTTCTCTGTTAATTTAACCACTCGGTTCTTCAATCTCTTGACAACCTTCTCATCAACCACATCATGCAATCTTCTTGCTTGCATCCTCGTCCACTCTCCAAACCACTTTATGTTATCCTCGTTCTTTACATATATCACAGGAACAGTCATGCCCACCACCATATCTGTAAATTAATTAAAGACTCTTTTTATATTTACATTTAGAGGAGAAACACAGTGTTCATGCACAGTCACGAGCGATACAGTTATGAGCTTACCTATGTAAAGAAGTGATAGGGAATCACAGAAGCTTCCGACATAAGAGAGCAGCCACAGAGCAGCAACGACACGAGCAAAAACAAACAGTTCTCTCTCTGCACTCACATGGCACATCCATCGAACTCCCTATTCTATCGATTGTCTAATGGAGCGAGCAGTTTCAATAGCTGTCTGCTCTGAGATCTCCAAGCAGGACAAGTCCTGCTCTTTTCTGAGAAAAACCCAGAAATTAAACAACCTTAAATTCTTGAAAGTTTTATATGTAGCAACAAAGAAACGAGAAAAAGAGATGGGTTAGCAATGGAGTTAGAGGTATAATTACTTGCGGAAAAGCCTGAGCATGTTGCCATAAAGGAACAGTGAAGTGACAGCAAACATGGCAGCCCATGAAGAAACGGTGATGAAATTGAACTGATAAACATCAATCGAAACCCATGTAGCTGTTGAGACTACAAGAACCAATAAACTCAGCTTCTTTCTTCTCCACAAGAATACATCTCTCAAAGTATCTGGATCAAATTAAAAAAGAAAGTGAGGCCGGAAAATATCAATTTGCATGAAAACATAAGCAATTCATTCATTTCTCTCCCCCTACTATTCTTCTAATTTCTTTCTCATTTCTTATCTTTTTCTCTTCTAAACTTTCTTTTCTTCTCAAAACCTTATTTGTTAAGTAAGGTTCATAGCATTTTTCAATTAAATCATCATACTTTTCCATATATATAAATTGTTCTCTTTCTTAGATTTATACATTCCCTATCTTCAAAATCAAAATTCTCTTTTTCTAAATATATAAAGGTTGATGTTTTAAGAGTGTTTATGGAGGAAAAGACAATGGTTGTGGTGGTTGGATTAGTGATGAAGGTGATCATACTCTCTGTGTTAATGATTACTTTCTTCCTAGAATATTAGTTATTTCCCTTCTAGAGAGAGCAACAATGATGTATTTGTTTTTTTTCCTTACAAATATCACATGCCAACATGTACTTTGGTTTTGGACCCATGTAATAGTCAACTTATGGCATGTAATATGGAGAGCCAAATCTATAAAGCTCATTTGATATTATAGTTATGGTTTGATTGCTTTTCAAAGTCATTTTCATTTACAAATGCATCAAAATATTTTTTTTGCAAATACAATTTGAAAACTTATTCATATATCTAATTAAAAAAAATTATATTTTATTAAGGGATATCTAAGATTAAGATATTTGATCTTGTGACATGAACTATATTCTCAATTGTGTCTAATAATTTTTTATTTAATCAAACAATTATCCATGCCAATAAAAGGTAAAAAAATCATTGATAAAAGTAAATTAAATAAAACTATGAAGCTTAACCATCAAACAATCTATTTTTGAATGCAAAACTAGATAAAAAAATAATTCTAAAAAAAAAGAAATGGAAAAAAAAGGATTATGATCAACTAAGGTTAATCAGTTAACTTTACAATCATATGTATAAAATTAGAACAACCTCATAGAAAGAGTAGTAAAAATAAAACCATGAAGATCAATTCTCAGTATAGTAAATGCTCAAGGATGAAATTGAAAAAAATAAATTAAAAAAAACCTAAAAATTCAAAGTTAACCCATTTTAACCTTTTATACTCGTGACCATGGTCATGACTCAAGGACCGACCGTATAGAAGACAAACTTAAAAAATTAATGACGCAAAATTCTCTATAAAAAAATGTTTAACAATGAAACTAAAAAGGAAATAATTAAAAAAAAAGCAATGAAAAACATTATCTGAGCCAACTTGGGCTAACCTCCTAACCCTAAAAACATGGACATAGAATTGGTATAACCCATGGATAGGAAAGCAAAAAGAAGAAGAAGCACGAACATCAATTCCAAAAACAATCAAATGTTGAATGATGAAAAAAAAATTAATTATATAAAGAACCTTAAAAAAGACCAAATCCAACCCTTATTTTTCTTCAAAACCTATAACCTTTTACATGTGGTTGAGACTAACCTCATAGAAGAAGAAAAGATAAAATAATTCACAAAAAAATATTGAGGGATAAAATTGAAAAAAAATACAATAAAAATGATTTAAAAAAAATTAAATAACAATAAAAAATAAAGACCAAACTTAACTTAAAAATAAATAAAAATTAAATGTTGAGGGATAAAATTGAAAAAAAATTAATTAGTAAAAGGGATATAAAAAAAATACTAGAATAAGGATAAAATCTGAAATGAAAATCACATTAAACCAAATGATATGGATGAAATTGAAAACAAATCAATTAAAATAGTTAAAAAAAAAAGAATATCAAAAGGAAAATAACCAAATTGGATATAAGACTTTTAATAATAGAACACCTTTATAATTTGGCAAAAAAATAAAAAAAGAAAAAAGAAGAAAAAAGTCAATTAAAGCCCAACTATCATATTGTCATGATGCACACTTGTTGCATCATCATGCAAAGGATGTCATCATGCTTCTAACATCACCATGGACAATGGTTCTTGACACATGAAGATTGCCTCAAAGGTGCAATGCATCATACATATATACCATCATTTTTTTTTTAAAAAAAATATTTATTTGTATTAAAAGACCAATTTTTCTCTTATTAGAAAACAAAAAGAGTAAAATACTAAAACATCCCTAAAATATATTTTTTTCACGTATTTTAATTGTCTTTGGAAAATAAAAATATCAATAAAATCTCTGGAAATCATTTTTTTTCTCTAAAGATTATTTAGGCATTTCAATATTCCAAAAAATATAAAAAAGGGGTTCTGAATTGACTCAGTTGACAATGATCATTGCGACTATTTTATTCCTTAATGATAATTAAGTGGAAGGTTTTATTTAAGAGTCCATTATGTATTATAATGTTTTTCCCATATAGTTTAATGTTTTCAATAATATAATACACCATAATAAGTACATGAGATGCAATTTAAGCAACAAGCGCTTGAAAGAGAACCATACTATGATGATTCCCATCAACCACTATCCATTGGTCAGGTAATGTGGGGGCAGAGAGAAGACTTTAGACGGTGGAAGGGTCCACTATCCCCACCTTAAACCTTGCAGGAAAAATTAAGGCTCATCAATAGTCACTCCAGAGCTACCGGCAGGGGCAGGGCTCCACCGCAAGATTGTGTCCAACTTTTTGGTCTTCTTCCATTCTCTCTCTGTTTGTGTTTTATTTTTCTTTAAATGTCACGAGCAATGGTAAATACGTGTGGTACCACCCCCTTGGTGTTTTAGAGTCAAAAGTTTAAACCCTAATCGCCGACAACTCACGTGAGTGCCCATCATCGCTGAATTCTCTCTCTCTTTTTCATGGTTACCTCAATTACTCCTCAATGTATAACGCTTGTCACAATTAGGTCCCAACTAAATTTTAAACAAACTAGCCCCGATTTATCCCATTGATCCTTCTTGAATCAACTTGACTAAGCTTCCTCTCAGTTGAGCCCTCAAAATCTAGGTTTTAGATGATATCAGGTGTATTTCTGTGACGGATGGGCCAAATAGAGGGACTCAATATGATTGGGACCCAATTGATGAAAAATATAAGTTAGAGACGCAATTGAGAATAGGGTTTTAAATTGAACCCAAATATAAGGTTTCCCTTTGTTTTTCAAGTATAGATTTCACTAGACAAAGCATGCACCAGTTGACCTGCGCTATTCTTTTCGGGCAGAAGCTAAACGAGCTGGCATTAGTAACACATTCCTGAAGTACAGTAAGGTTTTTTCCGAGGCCGGTCTGGTCCTGAAATGCAAATAAGGTTTTTTCTCAGGTAGGTTTGGTCAGTGAAGTCGTAGTTTAATGGCCACTATCCAGTTTGGATTCCAGCTGAACCTTCACCCAGCTGTATGTTGACCTAAATCTCATGGCTGGAGTCAACTGGCATGAGAGCTGGTATGGAGAATTAAATATGGTGGTTTCTCCATTAGTGACTGAACAGTCAGCCCTTGCTCTGCTTTTCAGATTGTTGATTCAATATACCACCTTGTTCTTCGTGAGTGCCTGATAAAAAAAGAGCAGATGGACCTATTTGTGTTAAGATATTATGTTTTTTTGTCATTTGTTGATTTAGTGTAATAGTGGATTGATGGGGATTTAATTAAGAATCTCGTTTTTCTTGTATTCTTTTATTTGTTTTCTTTCTCCTCGTTATTTAAATATTTTAAAACAAAATGATTTTTTTTTTTGTATTAAGTTAATGTTTTTAGTGTTTTCAGATTATTTTTGTGTTAAATATAAAATTATTATTATTTTAATATATTTTTAAATAAAAATTCTTTTAAAAAAACAATAGTTACTGTAATACAAAAGACTTTAACTTTTCGTTAATATTTTGACATAAAGACAATGAAAAAAAAATATATTGTCCCAGCACACACTACTCCAAAGATTTAAAAATTTATTCTAAAATTATTTTAAAAATATTTTTGTCTTCTAAAACAAACATGTATCTATAACTAAACGCAATCTTAGTGATAAAAAATATATTTGATTTAAAATAACATCAAAATAATATATTTTTTTTAAAAGTTATTTTTCATATCATCACATTCAACTATCTAAAAATAAAAAATTTAAAATAAAAAAACTCTTAAATTTCTTAAAAGTGAATTGGACAGCAATGTATTTTTTACAGTTTCCAAAGCTTCAAAATTTAGGGAAATGAAAAATGCCAGAAGGTGGAGTCAACTATCATGACTTCTGCCCTTAACACTTCATTTCAAAAATATTTTTGATATTTTTGATTTTTTGATTTTTTGATTTTTTATTTTAAATTAATTTGGTAGTGTTTTTATATTGCTTTTATATATTAATATCAAAAATATTTTAAAAAAAATATTATTTTAATATAATTCTAAAAAGAAAAAATTAAAAAAAAAACTCAACCACATTTGAGGCAATTCCACACAACAACTAGTCGTGCAATGGCAGAACCATAAATTACATTACAAACGTCAAAAACCTTTTTCTCACAAAAATACATAAAAAACACTCGATCGATCATCACTGATAATAATAATAATAAAAATATAATAAAAAGTCATAATGACAAAACGAGAATTGACGATCCAAGAGGAAAAAGAAAAGAAAGGGATTAAAGGCAATGAGCGCAATTAGAGGATGGTTTTGGCATGATCTTTCTTTCAAATCACTACTAAACCTACTTTTTGCATGAAAAGAAAACAAATGATTTAATCTTTGGTTTGAAGAGATTATTATTACAGCTCGGTAACGCGTGAAATCCGCCGAATATTTATGATGAGCTCAGACTCATGCAAGGAAAAAAAGAAGCATTACGCGGTGTAGCTCTTTAATTTTCGCGGGTTGTCTTTATTTAAAGCCTGTCCTCACCAATCCACTTCTCTATCAGATTATTGTCGTCACGACAGAAAACAGCTGTCTTCCCTCTCAAATCCAGTAACCAGTAATGTTCCTTTCTCAATCTTTTAGTTCTAGACTACGAGAGTGATGTCTTATGTCTCATTTCTGCTCATGTTCATAACTGACATTTGTTTTTGCAGATCCGATGGGAAACGCAGTCTTGCTTCACTTTTTATGTGGAGTTTTGGCTGTTTTTAGTGCTTCTTTAGTGAATGCCGATGACCCTTATAGGTATTATACATGGACTGTCACTTATGGGACTGTTAAACTTCTCGATGTGCCCCAACAGGTTGGTAAATCATGCTGCTGCTGCTGCTGCTGCTGCTGCTCTGCAATGGATTGTTTGTGATAATTTTGGTTTTAGTTTTTTCTTAAAATAAAAAGGTTCTGGGTTTCTGGGTTTTGAACATACAGGTTATCCTTATCAATGGCCAGTTTCCTGGTCCCAGGCTTGATGTGGTCACTAATGACAACATTATCCTCAACCTCTTTAACAAGCTGGATCAGCCTTTCCTTTTGACATGGTGGGTGGTTTTTCTCTTGTCACTGCATTCCTTGAATGAGTCGTCTCTTGGGTTAACTACTACTCTTTCTTCTTTCTTTTCATTTTTTGATATGTTGAACTTCGGAGGCAAAAATTGTGTGTTATTTTCTCAAATCCCATTCTAGTTACTAGAAAGCTAGAGTCGCATAATTCTTTGTTCTAAGTAGTCGGCATATTGTTTAACATCAAAACATTACATGTTTACTATATTTGAGTTAGTAGTCTTTGGAAGTCGAATTTTATGCACAGTGATGATTCCAAATCTGCATTTCGGTTATGGCAATCTAGTGAAAGCATTGTATACTGAGAAATTGTTTTGTAACAACTAGGAATGGAATTAAACAAAGGAAGAACTCATGGCAAGATGGAGTGCTGGGAACCAATTGTCCCATCCCCCCCAACTCGAACTACACTTACAAATTCCAAACCAAGGATCAAATTGGTTCCTTCACATACTTCCCATCAACTCTGTTTCACAAAGCTGCTGGAGGATATGGAGCAATTAATATCTATGAGAGGCCGAGGATCCCAATTCCTTTCCCTGTTCCTGATGGCGATTTCACTCTACTTATTGGTGATTGGTACAAGTCCAGCCACAAGGTAAGCAACATTTACTTTTCTCTCTGGATACGTTCTGTTTTTCTTCAAAAATTCCATTCCTGATTGTTTGTTCAGTACCAAGACATTCCCATTGAATTGCATGTTATTTTCATTGAAGTTTTAGAAGTTTTACACACTTTAGCTAACATATAGGCAAATGCTAAAACGTACATGCTTTATGATGTCCAAGTTGTGCTATTTGGGTGTAGTTTTTGTTTTATTTGCTTCCAAACCATTAGCCTATTGCCGCAGAACAGTAACTGGGTGGTGAGAGCTTGTGATTATGAATTTTACTCCAATTTTTTCTGACATTAACCGAAGGGACTGAATTCTTTTCTTTATTTCTTTGGGAATATGCCTCCCCTTGAAAGATTAGATATCAGTTGATATTTATTAGTGTTTCCAAGCTGCTATGTTTTAGCTTCCTTTTCCTTTGGAACACAGCCTGTCGAACCATAAGTGTGCTGAAAATCATGTCAGTTAGGTGGGAATCTTGATCATTATATGGCTGGTAATGATTCATTACAGGGCCCTCTAATTCCATAGAGCAGTGGTTTAATAACTAAGTTCTACACTTTTCTTGGACCAAGTTTCCTGTGCAAGTGTCATAGCTTCTTTTGGAAGTCTGTCTTCCTGTCTTGGCACCACGTCCATGTTAATCAGTTTTTATTTTGCAGACTTTACAGGCGTACTTGGACTCAGGCAGAACTCTTTCCTTTCCTGACGGGGTACTTATAAATGGCCAAACTTATTCTACCTTCAGTGGTGATCAAGGTCATACATTGCACTATAATTTTCTTGGCTCCATTCATGATATTCAGCATTTAAATCATTCTAATCTTACTCTTTCACAGTTTTTCTTACCCGCAATATTTGCCTTTATCTTCAGGTAAAACCTATATGTTCAGGATTTCAAATGTGGGGATGTCAACCTCATTAAACTTCAGAATTCAGGGCCACAGCATGAAGTTAGTCGAGGTTGAAGGATCTCACACTGTTCAGAACATGTATGACTCGCTTGATGTGCATGTTGGCCAATCCGTTGCTGTCTTAGTAACCTTAAACCAGGCTCCAAAGGATTACTACATCATCGCATCCTCACGTTTTAATCGGAAGAATCTAACAACAACAGCAATTTTACACTACTCAAACTCTCGGACCCCAGCCTCTGGACCTCTCCCAGCTGCTCCATCTTACGGATTTCATGGGTCCATGATGCAAGCACGAACTTACAGGTATATAAAACTTCCGAAAATTTGAGCTTTATTTCATCTACTCAAGTTGAGTTGATTAACTTGATATTCGAGTAGAATGATTGTTTCTCACCATTTCATTTGCAGGTGGAATTTGACAGCGAGTGCTGCCAGGCCAAATCCTCAGGGCTCATATCATTACGGAAAGATTACACCAACAAAGACCATTGTATTGGCCAATTCAGCTCCCTTAATAAATGGAAAGCGTCGCTATGCAGTTAACAGGGTATCCTATATTAATTCAGATACCCCACTGAAGCTGGCTGACTACTTTGGCATCCCTGGAATCTTTAGTGTGGATTCCATCGAAAGCTCTCCTTCCGGTGGTGCTGCATTCTTATCTACCTCTGTTATGTCTGCCAACCTCCATGATTTTCTTGAAATAGTTTTTCAAAATGATGAAATCACTATGCAATCTTGGCATCTTGACGGCTATGACTTCTGGGTTATCGGGTAACTACGAAACATTTTGTTGTATTTACTATTTGCACAATGAGGAGACTCCAAAACTTACTTTACCTCGTGCACAGCTATGGTAATGACCAGTGGACTCCGGCCAAGAGAAGCCTGTACAATCTTGACGATGCTCTTACCAGACATACTGTTCAGGTAAAATAAACAGATGTTCTCATTAGATTGTTTTCCTGGATCAGTATGGCAGATGGCTGGTAGCTCGTCTACTAATTATTGCATGCGATAAAATACTAAAATTCATCGGTTTCATGTGGCAAGACACAAATCTGTTCTTCACTCGTGTAAAAGGAGAATAAAAAGTAATTCACGCTTCATGAAATTCAGTCTACGTGGTTGAGCATGCACAACTTAGGAAGCTTAGCATTCATTCTATCATTTTCTGCAGCCTCAGATTCGGATAATATCATTATAAACAAAACATTCAGCGATCAAGCTTGCCTATTATCAAATTGTTTCAGCTGTTTACCTCTGTTTTCATTTTCCTGATGAGAATTCACCTACTTGCAGGTGTACCCAAAATCATGGACTGCTATTTACGTCTCGTTAGACAACCAGGGAATGTGGAACATGAGGTCTGCAATATGGGAAAGGCAGTATCTTGGGCAGCAATTCTATCTCAGAGTCTGGACTCAAGTCCACAGCCTTGCAAATGAATATGAAATTCCTCCCAATGCTCTCCGCTGTGGCAAAGCCATCGGAATACGATCTTAGTTTCACCAACTATTAAATCGCGGCCTGTTTTCCTGGTCATGAGAGTTTGACTAGGAACGGAAAACAACGCAGAGGAACAGAAATCATGGGGCATATTTAATTGATTGTTGACTTTGTTATGTATATCTAGAGGGAAAGAAACTCATATTTTGGTTGCAATTTATGATATTTGTCAACTTTAAAAGCCTGGAATTCTGCTCATCATAGTATTTATTTTCAGATGGCTAACAAAAGAAATTTAAAATCTGAGAATACATGTCGAAGGTTTGTGTTTGTGTTTTACTTGCTGGAGGAGAGAATTGTTTTGGTAGTTTGATATGAACAATAATGCCAAGTTGCAAAACTAAAGAATAAGAACACACTTTTTTTATCTATTATTACAAGGATATTTGTAGGCCTAAAATTCTAGAAAAATAAGAAAACAAACTACTCAAAAAAATCCTAATCTAATCACGAAATACAATTCTGTCGACTTAACTGGTTGATCGATTCCTCTGTTTTTTTTGAAATACTATAAATCTAGTTTATTTTCTACATCACCCACATCAAATTGTCTTTGCTTAATAGGAATGCTTGTTCATTTTCTGTTATTCTGCAGACTCTAGCAACAACTAGCATAGAAGGTCGTGATGAGATTAGGATGATGAATCTCCTTTGCAACTAATTCAAGTATAACTTGCTGGACCATTCATATTCATCGCCACTTCTTAGCAATTTTTCAGTCGAAATCTAAGCAGAACAGTGGCATTGCAGGTGAAAAATGGCACAGACCAATTGAAAAATGGCACAGACCAATTGAAATGCTGTTAAATTCATGAAAAGTGTCATACGGGAAGAAATGCTGCTGAACTCATGAAGATATTCATTTCTTCATCACATTAGTGCTGAGCAGATTTATCCTCCAACCTCCAGGCACATAAATGAATTCCAGCTGACCTCGGCAATCAGACGAGCACAGATAGATGTGAAACTACAGCATCCACTCTTTCTAAACCACTTATAGCTAGTTGAATGAACAACTAAATCATCTCTCTGCACCATCTTTTCAGGAAATACAAATTTCCGCGCTGGACAAGTGCGTAGGTGATAGATAGCAGTAGCACCTCAGTCACTCGGCCTCAGCTTACTGGCTAGAGCTCTCAAGGTCTTGTCTTGTAAAAGGCCAGAATCACCAGGAAGGAGCAAGGGATTATCCTTGTCTCCAATATGAGGCAAGTTCCAAAACAAGCAGGTTGATATAATATACATATACGAAGTTTTTCTTTCAAGTCTACATGACAGCCAAAGAGGAGGGGAGATTCTTCGAGGACCGTTGATACTGTCAAAGGAATTATCTCATCTAAAAATTTAAATTCAAATGAAAGTTTTTTTGGCTTGAAACTTGCACAAGCCCACACTACCTATACTTAATTTTTATTAAATAGAATGAAGGTGGTGAGATTTAAACTCGAGACCGCTATGTTAATAAGATTCTGATACCATGTTAATGAATCATCTCAACTAAAAACTTAAATTGTTAAGTAAAACCCCAGAATATGATTTATATTATTATCTAACATATAACTAAAACTCTATAATGAACTATATTTGGAAAGATTAATGTGAAGACACTTTTAGACAAGATCTAGCATTCCTAAGAGTTGATTAATTTTAGGAGCACATAATCTACCTCAAAGCACATGATGAGAACTAAATCGGGTCTGTTGCATGTGTAGTTTTTCTTTTCTTTTCTTGAATTTGTGATCACGAGAGATCTATCCTTGGGATGCATTCTAATATCTAACCAAGTCAACCGATTCTGTAACTTGTCCAAGAAAGTAATGTATGATCATAGTTTGAGCAACGAAAGCCCCATGATTATGTTTCCTTTACTACAATGTTGTTTTCTACTTCTAAGCTGTGACCCGGAGATTAGATCCGTTCATTGGCTGGGTCTGTTTTACAAGGCATGATCGGCCTGAGGCTTGATCCTGAGCGCAGCCATAGGAATATTTTATTTATCATTTATCCGTTCTATAATGCTTGTATTTCCTTCTCGAAAATAACTCCATTGCACGATTATTATTATTATTATTATTATTATTATTATTATTATTATTACATGATAAAAAAATAGATACTTATAAAATTTAATATTAATCTAAAAATAAATATTTATTTGAAACATTGATATTTGATATGTAAGTAAACTCGTTAAACTATAAAAAAATCAAAATCAAGTTCAATTAAAAACAATAAAGACAACACACCAAAGGACGAATTGATAAAAACTATTTTTAAAAAACAAAATCATAAAAAGATTCAATAAAAAAACAAAACATTATAAATTACTCTATACCAATTAATATTGATAAACAATAATTTCTCTATAGTTTTTGTTAACTAGATCAATTGTCTCCGTTTTTTTATGAGTATGATTATTAAAGTTGTAATGGTCTGATTTTTTTTTGTTTTAGAAATTGAGAGTAAATTCATAATAATATTACACAGTTAATCCGGTGGAAATCCTAATTCATGATTAGAAAAGAAAGAAAGAATAAATAGTGCTTGAAAAAACAAAATCTATATTGTTTTTATTGCTTTCAATTAAGGTCCCTCTATTTGTTGAGGTAATACTCGGAGACCCTCTATGTAAGGCGGTTCAATGATTGAGCATTAAAGCTATTCCACAAGTCTCTAATGCGAATGGAAAATATTTTTTGTTGCTAAATGGTCCTTCCTTTTCCTCTTAATCAATTAAGGCCTGTACTTGAATCTTAATTTATAATAGGTGGACTTTAATCACAAACTTGTTTTCATACGAGAAACCCCATCTCCTAGATATATTTTATGGGTCCGGAAAATTTAGTAAAATCTCGATTATTTTAAGTTCTTACAAAATATATATGTACTGACTTGAACTCGATACTTGCAATGCAGAGCTCAAACCATTTGGCACCACGTCACACTCCTTGGATACCTTTAATCACAAGTCACTCAATACAATGCTGCATAGCTAATCTAAATTATGCCAACTCGAAATATAATTGGCTGAATTGTTTTTATCAAATTCTTTCCACTTGGGAGAATATTTTAATTTTTTGTAATATTATAGAAATCCCTTCAAATATATATTTTTTATACATTATTAAACTATGGGTAAAAGGTGTTAATTCTTTTTAATTATTGTTTTAAATCGAAGAAAATGTAGGAAAAAATAATCATGACTTCCTCCTATATTTTATTTTTTTCTATTTTAAAAATTAAAGCATAAAAACCAAGTGCATCTTTCATGCTCGAGTTAACACTAATAAAAACAAAAACCTAGATTTAACTAACAAAACGATCTAATTTGCTCTTTAATTTTTTTCAAAGACATTTATTTATTCATAATAATAAGATAAGTAGAATAAAGAGATTGAAATTAATCAACGCCCCCAACACAGTTATAGTTGATAAAGACTGCTGTCAAAACAGAAAATTGATTATTATTTTTTAAAATTTATTAATTGTTTTAATATGTTAATTTAAAAAAAAAAATTCAAAAACAGCTAACACCCTCTCAGTTCTTGCTGCTTCCATCATGTGGCCCGTAGTCTAAATTATTTATTTTCTCCACGCGTTTTCTTGAGCAACTCTAAAATTTCACTATTATAAATCAGAGCTTGCTTCACAAATAAATAGCAGTTAATGTTGATCCGTTCTCGGCTGCGCAGCCCTCGCTTCTTTAGATCTCCCCCCCTTCCGCCACCGCCACCGACGATCCTTATTCTATGGTTCTCCATAAATCACCAAGCTCTGCTTACTTGTTTAAAGAGAAAAATTGAATGAACACTTCCATGAAAAAATTGTAATGAAATACGAGACACATATTGTTTGTGTTGGTGAGCACCTCCTCACCTCGCTGTACCAGCCGCAATTTCTTGCCCATTTGTGATTTTGGTTTCCATGGCCTCTACTGAAATGGAGCAGAAAATGAAGTCAATCTTAAGCTATTAAAATTCTCGAAAATACTATAAGCAATTATATATTTACAGAATACTAAGAGGCTCTAGCTATTTACATTTCTACTTTACTTTTTAAGAAAAATGCCCCATAAAAAAATAGGCTACAATCAGCTCCTAACTTTACAGCGGTGATGAACTCAATCCTCATGGTGATATATAATATTATCCTTAATACATATGTTTGTGAATTACGTCGGTCCAATATAACTTAACCTATTTGACAACATACAAAGTCCAGCTCTAAATATTATTGGGAAATAAAATGGTTGCATAGAAGGCTAGTTTATTATGTCAAGAAATTTTAGTCAAAATGGCAGCTGGTGATTTATCAAATATCTAAATGTTTCTGAGTTGTGGAAGAGTATGTAAAGTTGAGCATGAAGTGCGCCGCAATAGAGCTTTCCATTTTCTGGGTTTTCGTGGCCCTCCATGTTGGCACCTTCAGAATCACGATTCATGCATGATTCTTCCCTTATATATGGACTCCACATTTTGAGTCCTCCTTACTGTACGTGCCCACAGTTTCTACCTCTTTCCTCATTCTCTGAGGATCATTCTCCAATCCTTAGGTGTTCATGCAGTTTCTATGCTATTCGTTTGCTGAGAATCTGTCAAATCTTCGCTGGTCATTGAATCTAAATGTTTTGTTTATGTTTTTGTTGGGCAGATATCTGGAAGCTGAGAAATATTTCTGCGCAAAAAATGAGGCCGGCCAGTATCCTGTATTTTTGTGTTGGATTATTGGCTTTGCTGAGTGAAACAAGGGTGCGAGCAGAAGATCCCTATAGATACTATACATGGACAGTGACATATGGAACACGCACTGTTCTTGATAAACCTCAGACGGTAGGCTACATTTCCTTACTGTTTTGCATTTTCACACTTTCTGCACACTCAATTGAATCTACTCCTCTCTTGTTCTCTGTCAAATTTGCAGGTTATTCTTATCAATGGACAGTTTCCTGGACCAAATATTGAATGTGTGACTAACGACAACATAATTGTAAATGTTACTAATAAGTTGAACGAACCTTTCCTCATAACTTGGTTAGTTTTCAATCCATTCTTGTGCTATTATCTGTTTGTTTGCACGAGGAAATCCAGCTGATTCTAGCTCTTGACCTCTCTTTACCACTAGAATACAGGCTCCATTTTCTATTTGCTAGAACACGTTGTTGTAAATATGAGTGATAAAAAGCAATAAATTTCCACTGTGAAATCAGGAATGGAATCAAGCAGAGAAGGACTGTATGGCAAGATGGAGTGCTGGGGACCAATTGTCCGATCCCTCCAGGCACCAGCTGGACCTACAAATTCCAGGCGAAAGATCAGATTGGAACTTATAACTACTTCCCTTCAACGACAATGCATAGAGCCGCTGGAGGATTCGGAGGTTTCAATATTGCATCGCGGTCTGTGATAGCAATTCCATACCCTATTCCTGTCGCAGAATTTACCCTGCTCGTTAGTGATTGGTACAAGGCAGGACATCAGGTTTGTCACAGAAAATCCTCTGATATATCTCTGAACAATGCCTTTCACCCTCTTTGGGTTCCAACAATATTTATAATGGCTACTAATTAAGGAGCATCCATCGTTGCAGGCATTGGAGAAGGACTTGGACCAGGGAAAAACTCTTCCTGTTCCTGATGCTCTTCTTATAAACGGGCTTTCTAAACCTGCAAGCTTCACTGGTGAAAAAGGTAATCATCATATAATAAAATATATGTTCAAATTCTTTCTAAACTATGATTAAGAGATGGAACATGCATTTTTCAGGGAAAACTTACAAGTTCAGGATTTCAAACGTCGGAATTTCAACTTCAATCAACTTCAGAATTCAGGGCCACACACTGACTCTTGTTGAAGTTGAAGGAGCTCATACAATTCAGGAAAAATACGAGTCGCTTGATGTTCACGTTGGCCAATCAGTAGCAGTTCTGGTTACATTACAGAGTGCAGTAAAGGACTATTACATCGTTGCCTCTTCTCGATTCACTAAACCTATTCTCACCACCACTGCCATTCTTCGCTACGCGGGCTCTAACACCCCGCCCTCTCTGCCATTGCCTACTGCCCCAACTTACCATGTTCACTGGTCTATGAAGCAAGCCAGGACCATCAGGTTATCTTCTTCAAGTTTCTCTCCTATTACCATGTTTTTTAGTCAGTCAAATATGTGTCTGGTAGTAACTATTGCCAAATTCATATGGGAACAGGTTGAATTTGACTGCAAATGCAGCCAGGCCAAATCCTCAAGGTTCATTCCATTATGGGACCATAAAAGTTGATAAGACGTTCGTTTTTGCCAATACAGCAGAGAAGATAAATGGCAAGCTGCGTTACGCTGTTAACTGGAGGTCTTATGTCGATCCTTCCACCCCGTTGAAACTTGCTGACTGGTACAACATTCCCGGTGTCTTTTCCTTGGATTCGATGAAGACTACACCTGTCAATACCCCTGCAGTTCTCGGCGCATCCGTGGTTGGAGCTGTACTTCATGACTTTGTGGAAATTGTCTTCCAGAACAACGAGAACACGATCCAGTCCTGGCATCTATCCGGAACCAGTTTCTACGTTGTTGGGTAGGCATTTTTATCAGCTTGCTCTTGCTATATTTTACATACAAATTTGTTAAACTTGTTTACACGTCAATCTGATGTCACATTTCAATTCTAAGCCCTTGCATTCACCGAGTTTTTGCTGATACAAAGTACATTTTCTTTTCTGATTAATTTCTAAAATTTGCAGATATGGCGATAATGTGTGGAACTCCACCATGAGGAAACGCTACAATTTACTTGATGCTGTCTCTCGACACACTGTTCAGGTGATTGAAAAGAACAACCACAATTGTTTAAAGATTAAAAACAAAAAACATACACATACACATACACAACGAAATGTCCACTTTCCTCCCGTCTGATTCCTAGCTCTGAATAGATTATCATTATTTTAGGGATAACTCCATTGAAGATGTTAATTGTTCAGTATCTTAAATAAACTAACTTGAACACATTGATATTTGCAGGTATATCCCACTGCTTGGACTGCAATATTTGTGTCATTGGACAACAAGGGTATGTGGAACTTGAGGTCAGCAATCTGGCCACGGCGATATCTAGGGCAACAATTGTACATCAGGGTTTGGAATGACGAACGTAGCCTATTTACAGAGTCTGCTCCCCCTCCAAATACATTGTTCTGTGGCTTGGCTAAAGGACCATAGAATTGTTTCGCTTTTGTTTAGTTAATTTCTAGAGTCCTTCAAAAAAATCTTAAACTTCTTGAATCAGTTACGAGGGGGTGACTGTTCGGAGGTAAATGGGGAAGCAGGCTTTAGAAAGAGGGCGAAAGTAGAAAATTTTCTTTGTTTTAGTGTGATGTCGATCCTTTTCTGATTATATTTTGTACTAATAAATTATTTGCCCACCTTTCATTGATCAACTGGGATTTATGATTGTTTTTCACTCTACATTTCATGCTACATTGCATCCTTTTATCTAATTAAACAAGAAAAGTATCATTTCATATTTGCTAAGCTTTTATTATGCCATAGAGATGGCTTAATTTGTATTGCTTTCATTGTAAATTAATAAATTTGAATTGGGAATAAGTTACTGATATAAGTTATGAACTGATGAGCTCATGTAGTAATCGTTTGAACAAGAAGTTGACCTGATTTGGTCAGAACCCATCCACTATGGAGAACTCCATGGTTTGACTCTAATGGGTTTGATCTTACTTGTCCAAACAAGTAACATGGATGGGATGAGATTTTGTTTTCGGCAGGAATTCATGTCGCTCATGATTACGAAAAAGGTCAACAAACTAGCCTTTCACCATCCTATGCACGCCCACAAACAAAACTAAAGCCCCGTGGGCTCAAACTAGGCTAGCCTTTTAAGAGGGAAGAGGCCATCAAAATTGTATGTGAAAAGTTTTTTTTATAAGATTAGGAGCGAGAAAACTATCAAGTGTTCACAGATTGGCTTCTATGTTGCTTTGTTGTTTTCTTTGGATGAAAAAAAAATTAAAACGTTGTAGGGAGATTTTTTTGACAATATCACAAAACTTAGTTTAGTAGGTTAATTTTGACACTTTTTAATCCGATTACTTGTGTAACATGATTTAGTTAAATTGGTCAAAGACAAGTCAGAAAATTATCTAAACATGGGTTGACATAAAAAAATCAGGATGATATTTTTGTTTTGTTTTAATACTGAGATATTAGATCACACCTAGTCGACTCGAGTTACACCTGAAATTTACATCCCAAGACATGAACACGATCAAAATACACTAACTCGATTGAGCAACTATCATTTTCTTTTTTTCCTTCCCTTATTCTATTCCAAGTTGGTCTGTTTTGGGTTCTATGTTGCTAGGTTTGTTTCGATATTCTTGAGTGTTTTCATGTTCTTAGAAAGAACATTGTCTTAACTCATAGATTCAAGTAATTTTTGGTCCATTTCTTTGAACATAGACCTTCTGTATGCATGATTATTAGATGATCAAAGTTTTCTTGTCATTAATAATGTATTTTTTTTAATGAAATTTAGGTTTAAAATATATATTAACCTATTTTTATAAAATCATGATGTTTTAATGATAATCAAGTTGAATGAATACTAGATTATTATTCCTTGCATAATTTACAACATATATGTGCCTTTGCTTTAACCAAATCCATTATGTTTCGAGTTCCATGTTGTTGGGTTCATTTCGGTGTTCTTAAGTATTCTATGTGTTCTATATATTTTTGGTGTTTAATATGGTTTATTAAAAAATTATTTGGCTTTTTGAAGTTTTTATTTGTTTTTTACTCTCTTTTTTGGATTGTTTTGGGTTATACCAAGGTCTTTGATTTAGTTTATGATCGAACCAAAGATTTCAGGTGTACCCGGTCAAGTCAAGTCAAAACAATTCAGGTCAAAGGGTTTATATCTTTTTATTTTTGCTATTTTTTTATTGAAGGGTTTTTTTTTGCTTAAAGGTGTGTTTGACAAACACTATTTAGCCTATTTTTGGGTAGTTTTATTTTAATAAAAAAATGGGTTTTTACCAAACAAAGTCTAAAAAAAAAAAAATAATAATAATGAAAATGAGAAAAAAAATTCATATGTCCAAGAATCCTAAAATAATGATTTGAGCATTTATTTTAGAAAAAAATGAAATACACTGGATGAGAGTGCCCAAACACCCATCTCTGGTCATGCTATAGCCAAATGGCTAAAGTAATTCATGATGATAAAATATTGACCTATTCTTTTCAAGACAGTCTCATAGGTCCATACCGAATTTATAATGAGACTAGACAACAGTAGGATTAAAGAATAGAATGACTTGGCTGAAGCTTTCTTAAATCAATAAGATTTAATATAGAAATTATCTATGATAGAACCAATCTAATAACTATGAAAATAGGAAGTCAATAACGGCATATGCATAAAGATGGCAAGATAAGGCCACACATGTCCAACCTCTTTTGATATAAACGAAGATGGTGATTTTGTTCATCAATACTTTTAAGTCCCCTTATTATAAACATCTTATTATAAGCTCATCATAGTATTTCTATAATGTTTTATGTATTGCTAAAAGAATATAGTAGGGGATTAAGTTTTGACGCATAGTTAAGTCGATGGAGAAGAAAGGTTTTACAAAAAAGAAAAGGGAGAATGATGTGAATTGAATGGAAGGTAGGTATAAGGGCAAAAAGTAAACTACACCATACCCCTAGATGCTTACCTCTAAGATTACCAATGTTAACATCATCAAGCCTTTTACCATAAATCAAAACAATCAATCAAATATCCAAATAAATAATAAAAACAACCATCAAAGACAAAGCACAAGAAATAGTCGCGAATAACTACTACTTATAGCTATACCTAAGCCCTTAAGAGATTTATATGCCAAATTATTGAGTATTACACACATAAATACTATATTTGTACCACCATTACAACCATATTTTCTTGTTTGGTACAAACCAGGTTTAACTTAACTTATAAATACTACGTTGTTAATCTAGGGTATGATATTAAAACCTTTTGTCATTACCCAATTTTGGGTTTTTCCCCAAATCTACCCAAAAATAACAAAAATAAAATAAAAGGGGTTGGTGTTAGTAGAAAAATCAAGGTGAAAATTTTGGATGTTCTTGAGAGCTCGGTCGTACCTCTTTTTTGCCCAGAAATGAAGGAAAATGCAAATTCATGGCTAAAATAATTTATTATTGGAATCTACGTAAAAATTAAGTCAAAATGCATAATTATATTTTTCTAGGCCAATTTGATTTAATCATTGGCCATTTTAAAGTGTAATTATGTTTAGGGATCAATTGAGAGCCCAATTGAAGGATTTAATTAAGCGCATTGGCTTAATTATACTTTATATGGGTCAAATTAATTTTATTAAGGGCTTAATTGGTGAAAAAATAAGTTTGGAAGCCTTATTTGAGTTAAATTGAGAAGATCAGAATTTTCGATGACGAAACTTATCGGGTGAAATCGTGTGCCAAAATTGAAGATAAAAACATCATTCTTCTTGTCAAAAAACTCTTTTTGTAACAACCCATTTTTGTCAGTCTATTTTATATTATTTAAAAAAAAACAAATTTATCCAGCCTCGTCGGAAGCCATGCTACACCTATGTTGCACCCATGCCCACTACACCTCTGCAACACACAACACCCCATTCCTAGACACCTCCCCTATGCTTTTAAACTGCAAATTTGGTCTATAAAAGGGGAGGAAATTTTTGACAAAGGGGGGATGGAACGTAGGAGAAACCATTTAAACCGGAGGAAAAAATACAGAAATAACACACACGGTAATTAACAAAAAAAGGAAGGAGAGGAAGACGATCACAACTGTAGCCACCACCATCTTCATCAACTCCGGTGTCCCTCTCTCTCTCTCCCCTACAGTTCCCTCTCTCTCTCTCCCCAACGGTGGTTCTCCCTCTAAAAAATAGTTGCAGCTCCAGCTCTCTCCTCCACCAGCATAGGCCAACCTTCTCGGTAGTTGGGATATTTCTGCCATCGACCACCACCTAGTGTCCCACCTTAACGCCAGCATCTCCCGACCAGCCCTTCTTCTCCAGCTCTAGCAAGCAAAAACAACAGGGGCAACGAGTGGCAACCCCTCTAGCAACAGACCCACCACTTCAAGAGCTCCTCCCGACCGCTATTTTTGACGCCACCACCACAGGGATAGCCACCTCGGCCTCCTCTACACGGTGGCAGTGGTCGGTGAGCCTCTCATGGTGGTCAGCCGACCACCTTGTTACTATTCAAGTGCATGAATTAATTCATGCAACGTGAGTGTGTGTGTGTGTGTGTATTTTGTGTGTTGGGTGGGCTGCTTTCAGCCCGACCTGGCACGACCCAACCCAAGTCTATCATAGTTGGGCCCTTGGCCCACCTTGGTTGGGCCGACCAATTTAGTTGGGCCAATTCCAGCCCGATTTCTTTTAAAAAAAATACATTAAAAAAATTGCATTTAAAAAAAACAAAAAAAATGTGTTGTTTTCATGCATACTGCCAAATTACAAGGTTTTCCAAACATATTTTTTGTAAAAAAACAATATATGTTGTATCTTTCTCATATTTTGAACGAAAATCGGATATCGTAACCAGTTTATGATTATCTGTTGGAATTTGGCCAAAATATAAAAAATATATATATATATTTTTATTTTAGCTATCTCAGTGTAAAATTACATTGTAAAGTACACATGTATATACTAAAAAAGGGTTTTCTCTAACTACGGTGTAAAATTACATATAAAGTACACCCTCAGACAAAAAAATGTTTTTTTTGAAAATGTAGTGTAAAAAAAATTAAACCTAGAAAAAAACAATCAAACAACAATGCAGCTTGCCTTAGGTAGGGTGCACTGGGGTGATGCGTCTTCCCCTTGCACAACAAGTCCCCTTATCCATACTCTCGCAGACCAATAGGTTTCAAGTGATCTTAATACTAGGTGGCGACTCCTAATAATTATAGTCGTAATTTTACGACCATAAAACACGTCTCATTTTCACCATGCGTCGTTGTCCCCCAATTAGGAGATGGCGAGGGGCAAAGCATGAAAAATCATCGTCGTGACACCTTCTATATTTTCAAGAAAAGACTGTTAGAGATCATTAAGATAAGATGGGTAACTTTTGAAGATACACCCAATATTGATTTGAATTCATTACATAATCATGTTTCAGGTAACAATGGAGTGAGTATGATGAAAGTCAACGGTAAAGATAAGGTGTTAATGGTATCTATAAAAAGGTTATACAGTATGTTTGTACAATAAGGGTTTTTGAAAATGAATATTGATGCAAACATATTATTCAATAGTCTTACCTATATTTACTTAGTATTTTGCCCATGTTTTATATATAAAATATCATGATATTCTTTGTCTTATGTTTTAAAGGTATTTTTTGATGTTGGATTTGAAAAGAAGTAATTTGGAGCTGAAACTTGGACTTATGGGTGAGACAAAGCTAATTGGACAATTTCAATATAGTTTTGTAATACGGGTATGACTCTGTCATACAAACTCTTATTAAAGCAATTCAAATTAATATGGAACCTTGAGAGATATTTCTATGATTTTTATGTTGTGGGTTATCAGAAATACTAAATACATTGAGGTTAAAATTTGGTTTAAATCTATTGTACCTTTATTTTGATGTTTTTGGCATGTGATATGATTTAATTTCAAAAATTTCCAACCTAGGAGCATTATCTGCAACTGAGAACACTAATTTCCGTGGTATATTAGGATTACATTTTATTATTTAGAAATTTTATTAAGTATTCATATCTTTAGAAGGATAATATTTCTTGTTTTAAAAGAACTTTTAGGTTATTTTGTAGGTTTCAAAATAAGAAAAGGAAAAGATGTAAAAGATAAAGGCATATCAAATTTTCATTTCTCTCTCCTTCTTCTCTCATTCCTTTCTCCAAATCTTTTAGTCTATTTCATTATTTCATGCAAGACTAAATTATTTTTCTTGGTTGAAAAGATATAGAAGCCTTCAGATTTCAAGATCTTTGAAATCTTATTCTATATTTTCTTTTCGGTTTATATAATGAATATGAATAATTTCCTATGGTTATTTCTTATTTATTGCTAAGTTTGTTATGAAAATCAAAGTTGTGATATTAAACTGGTGAAGAGACTAGGATTAATAATTATGGCGGATGCATGTTGTTAATTTTAAGAAAAATGTTCAAATAATATATCTAAGCAAATTAATACTTATGTTTTCTAGATTTATCAACCTATATATTTGTTAAAGTAGCCATTAAACTATATTATTAGAATGGACGCTAATTATTTAATGGTAGAGTTTGTTATATTGCAAATCAATTAACGGACTAATATAATATCATAATTGTATCTCAAGTTAACTTAAAAACCGAAGATTATATGTAAAATGATACCAATTATGAAATCCCATAGCAAAACATATTTATAGCAGTATTTTTTTTCTGTGAGATTTTTAAGAAAATGTGACTAAAAGACAAATTTGTTGTAATAAGGTTATAATACATCCGTAAGAATAGTATAGAAAACTTTTATTTACACAAAAGTTTTATCATTTTTTGAAGAAACCCTAATCAAGTTTGGACTCTAGAGGGTCATGACACATTAGAGTCCTCTTGTTTGTTATCACTTACACTACTAAAGTAAGCTATCAGAGATAATTAATTATAAGCATGTTAATTAATGTATGGATGCACGTGTGTGTTAGAGGGAGGAGGAAGGAGGGAGAAGATGGTGGTGGCGAGTACTTCCAGTACGAGATGAAGAGAATAAATCTAAGCAAATTAATGAGAAGCAGTGAAGCGCAGGCAGGCAGGCAGAAGGCTTTAAGAAAGGCTGCAAGAGGAATCCTTCATCCCAACTGTTCGAATCAAATTGCTTTTTGAGGAAACCGATCTAATTTCCAAATGCTGCTTTAAATACTTAATTTGTCGATCACTTTCTCGTAAGAACTAAACGAATCTACATATGTGCCACCCCACAGACTACCACCACTAACACCACCTTGCACCTGACCTCCACCCCTTAATACGTATGAAAAGGAAAGCTCATAAAGTTTTTGAGTTAACCAAGATGATAAACTAAATCAATCATGTGATGGTTTATTCTTTCTCACATTTTATTATTCTCATAGCACAAGATTTGATGGGAAGTTGCCTAAAATCTATCATCATTTTTAGAAAAAAGTCGATAAACTAGTAAGAAACACCTCTAGCTAGTCATTTGTGCGATTGTATCCTGCATTTGAAATAAAGAAGAGTGATTTAAATGAAGATGGATTGGAAGCCAATCAATATTTTCATCGCTACTTCTTGGTCCTTGGTACATCCTCACAATTTAAACACACTTGAAAACACACAAAATTAAGAACATTGAAAGAAACGGAAAAGAAATACTGATTCTAAGACCATATTCTTATACCACACCCCAAACGACAACCCTAGAAAATGAAGGAGATCTAAAACTTAAAAAAGAAAAAGTAAAAAAAAATGTTCTTAAGGATATGCACCATTAGTTGTTGGAAGATCAGACCATGAAAAGGCTGGATTCCAGTAACCCAATTCACCTCCAGCAACTGGAGCAGACTCCAAAATAGTTGAGGTTGAAGTTGATGATGAAGGGGCAACATTGCTTAGAACTACTGCTGATGGGTTATCAGTATAGTAATTTGTTGATGATCTAATCCTTTGATACAGTTCTTGCATCCCTGAATTTTGAGCTTCACCAACAGCGAAACCATTTTGTTGGTGCTGATTGCTTTTCCAAAAAGGACTGCAAAGACCAAGAGAAGGAACTTGACTAATAGGGTCAAAGCCTAGGGTTCTGGCATTCAGTGCAGCTGTTCCAACTCCTGGCTGATCACTTATGAACTGGTTTCCAATAAACACCCCCTCCTCCTTTACAGAAATAGAATTAGATAGTGTACTAGGGTTAGGGTTAGGGTTTTGGGTGGCTCTGAGCAAAGCCAAAATATGAGAATTCTGCGGTGAAGCCCACATGATAGGGCTTGACGAAAGCTCATGCTCAAACCCATTTCCAAAACCTGATCTTCCGATGTCAGAAGCCATAGTTTTCATCTTATTGGTGACAGATTTTCCAACTGAGGCCGATACGCTTGTGTTCTTGTTTTTCCTACACCCACCTCCAATTGGAACATTCCTAAGCGCACCACCTTTAGTCCAATATCGGCGGCAAGTCTTGCAGAAGTGGCGAGGCTGAGTGAGGTTATAGTTGTTATAGTAACAGAACTTGGTGTTTGAAGAATCGCATCGGGGGCATCTCAAGCTCTCTTGAGCTGAAGAAGGTGTTGCGTTAGTAGCAGAAGTAGTTGCCGCTGATGTTGTTGAGGAAGAAGGAGATGGCGAAGGAGAAGGAGAAGGGGAAGGAGAAGGCGTGCCCTCTAAAATGGTTGCATTGATGGGAAATTTCCTCTCACCGCCAATTAACCCAGCACCTCCTAAGAGTTCCTGAATCATCTTTTCTTCTTTGTAGATCTACAACAATCCAAAACAAGAAAAGCTAAGATGGGTGAGAACTCTTTTTGAGTTAGTAGAAAAGCTAAAGAAAGAAAGTTAGGTTTTTATTGTCATGAGTTAAGAGTATGTGTATATTGATGAATGTGATGAAGATGACGATGTTGTAGAAGTAGAAAACATGGCTTGCCTTTGTAAGTTCAGCTGATTTGTATTTTTTGCCCACTCTTTTTTTTTTTTTTGGTGCGTATGTAAAGGAATATATGATAAAGTTTATATGAAGAGATGTAATATAGACATACAATGTGAAAGCATGCAGCCACTTTAATCTGGTGGCCCTGGATTCGGAATTTTGCTGTGGGTTGTTTTTACAAGGAAGTGGGTTGTCTTTTCCTAATCTACCCTTCTGCTCCCTTTCTTCCTCGATCATCGTATCATTACTCTAATTTCTTAAGTTCACGATATGAATGTTACCCTAATTGTTTGTTATTGGTATTCTTGGATCAGCTTTAAATTTCTTTTATGATCGGTATTCTTATATAATGATACCATCTAGCTAAATATCGTGACGTGATGACAAAGAACTTATGATCTGCACAATACACTACTAAAAAAGGGGGGTGTTTGCAACGGACGCGTCCGTTGCAAACAAGAAAGGAGGCCGTTGCAAATATTTATTTGCAACGGACTTTGCAACGGATGCGTTCCGTTGCAAATCCGTGACTGCAAATTTTTTTGCAACGGAATTTCCGTTGCAAATTAATTTGCAATGGATTATCCGTTGAAAATTTGCAATGGATAATCCGTTGCAATTTGCAACGGATATTCCCTTGCAAATTTGCAACGGATAATCCGTTGCAATTTGCAACGGATATTCCGTTGAAAATTTTGAATTTGCAACGGATATTCCCTTGCAAATTTGCAACGGATATTCCCTTGCAAATTCAAAATTTTCAATTTTATCTTTTCTTCAACGGATTTAGCTGATTTTTTCTTCCTTTCTTCAATTTTTTCAATCTTCTCTCTTTTCTCCCGCTATTTTTCAAGCGTTTTAAGTGATGTGTCAACAAATCAGAGTGATTCGCAGGCAAACCAGGGTAAGCTCTCGCTATATACTTTGCTATGGCTATCCTGCTTGACCCATCTTGTTCTTTCAAAGCTGTAATCGCTGAATATATCTTGTATATGTGCTGTAAATGAAGCAAACCCCCCAGTTCCATACCATGATCCATCAGGCATTTGAATCATTTCGAGATATTCGACAGCTCTTGCGATAAAAGTCTCAATTTCTTTCTTCCTATGTCCCGGGTAGCTCTTCATAAACACCACAAATCCATGGATTGCCGATGATGTGCACTCAACATAGCTGCACAGATGTAGTTCCTCCTCTTTTCCTCCTCCTAAAAGAGAAACAAATCAAGATTAGAGCTTTAAGAGACAAGAAAATAAAAAACAAGTCTTTTCTTTTTTGTTTTGTTTACCTCGGCATAGGAAGGAAGGGTTATGGTGGGGGTCGGGTGGGGTGGAGGAGCTAAATGGGGGGCTTCGTTGGTGGTGGGTGTGGGGGTTATGGTGGGGGTGACGGTGGCGAGATAGACGGTGGAGCTGGTGGAGGCCATGGAGATTTTTTTTTGAGAGAGAGCGCGTTAAAGGTGAGAAATTGATAAATGAGAAAGATAGGGTATATATATAGGGGGCCGGGGTTATGGTGGTGGCCCCAAAGTAATTTTCATTTGCAACGGATAATCCGTTGCAAATGGTTTTAAATTGCAACGGATTTTCCGTTGCAAATTAAATTTGCAACGGATTTTCACGTGCAAAGTAATTTAATTTGCAACGGATAATCCGTTGCAAATGGTTTGAAATTGCAATGGATTTTCCATTGCAAATTTGCAACGGAAATTCCGTTGCAAAGTAATTTAATTTGCAACGGATAATCCGTTGCAAATGGTTTTAAATTGCAACGGATAATCCGTTGCAAATAGTTTTATATTGCAACGGAAAATCCGTTGCAAATTAAATTTTCATTTGCAACGGATAATCCGTTGCAAATGGTTTGAAATTGCAACGGATTTTCCATTGCAAATTAAATTTGCAACGGAAATTCCGTTGCAAAGTAATTTAATTTGCAATGGATAATCCGTTGCAAATGGTTTTAAATTGCAACGGATAATCCGTTGCAAATAGTTTTAAATTGCAACGGAAAATCCGTTGCAAATTAAATTTTCATTTGCAACGGATAATCCGTTGCAAATGGTTTTAAATAGCAACGGAAAATCCGTTGTAAAGTAATTTAATTTGCAACGGATAATCCGTTGCAAATGATTTTAAATAGCAACGGATAATCCATTGCAAATTAAATTTGCAATGGAAATTCCGTTGCAAAGTAATTTTCTTTTGCAACGGATATTCCGTTGCAAATGATTTTAAATTGCAACGGAATTTCCGTTGCAACCCATGTGTTTTTTTTTTTTCCGGAATTTGTTTAGCAACGGAAAATCCGTTGCTAAACAAAATTCCGTTGCAAACACCCCCCTTTTTTAGTAGTGATAGATCTCAAGTTCAAGTCAAGGTGTGTATTTTTTGTAAAAACTTGGGACAATCAAAATTTTATCTGTTCACCTGAATTCACAAAGTGCATTTTTCAAGATGTGTATCCAAGGATATTCTCAAACAAATATTAACAAATCATATATATATATATATATATATATATATATATATATATATTTTGTGATGTTAATAGTTTAGCAATTTTATTTTTTACCCCTAATAACTCCAAATAGTATTATATTTATTCGTATTTAATTTTCAAAAGCCTTACAATCCTGGAGTCCAAATTCCAATGCATTCACTTGCTTTAGAAGGTAACAATATTGTTTGAGAGAGCAGTGGATATTATTTTTAAAAATATTTTTTATTCTAAAATATATCAAAATAAAAATATTTGAACTTCAGCGTTGACGCTCCTGCAGTTGAATGCTCCTGCAGTGAACAGTTGAATGAAATTCAAACTTAGACTCAAAAAAGATGTCTCGTGCATCATTGATTTTAGTTGCAAAATTTGAAGTGAAAAAACTCAGATAATCTATTAATTCATCTAAGTAAATTTAATCAAAGTCTGGATCCACAAAATCATATACATACATACATACATATATAGATGAAAAGAGAATTAAAGAGGGTTTTTGGTAATTAAATAGCCTTCTGGCTCCGGAGATAGAAATGATAGGCTCTCCCACTCCAATGACTCCAATGGCGCTATGCTTGCGTATAATCTGGTTAGCACTCTATATAAAATCATAAGCAAAAGGAGGGAGCGAGTGAAGAGCAGGAGAGCATTTATAATGATTATAGTAATCAATTAGTAGTAAATGAACAATCTTTGTTGGGAGCTTCGTGTTCCCTTGTTGAAGATGCTGTTCAGAAACCATCATTACGAGTTCGAGGAGAGGGCTAATGACATGAAAATACGTGTAAAGCTGATGGCTCCACCCCCAACTATAAAGCCACTGCCGAGACTTATGGCTTCAATTTAGCCTTCCCCCACAAACAGTGCCAAAAATCAAGATATGATAGCCATCGTGTGCTACACATTGAGTCATTTTAAATCCAGCCCTAATGATTCACACGTATATAATTAATTATGTGCTTCCTCCCTTATTATACCTATCGGCTCACACCTGATGAGCTAAAACTAATCCAAAAACAGTAAACAGACCCCATGATCTGATGTTTTCCTTCACCAAATTAATTAAAAACGAGAAAAACAAGTGGTCAATCGTAGACCTAAAACTTACTAGATTTGACTACCTAACCTCAATTTGTTCACATTTAAACGAATTTCACGATGAAGTTTCGTAAAGTTGGAAGGGAGACCTGACCTATATGGACCTAAGACTAAAACTTGTGCCTGATAATATTTGATTTGCGTCTAACACTGTTTTACCTAATAACACTCACACATAAGACAAATCGCAAATCGGTTGATGTAACCCAAATGTGTTTGCTACTCGTAAAAGTAGCTGTTCAAGCATAAACCATCATGACAATGTGAATCAGATCCCTTCTATGAACCTGTGGTGAGAATTTTTTTTTTTTTTCAACCGTGTAAATGGAAAACAAAGACTGAAGACTAGGAAATAAGAAGATGCGAAAACGAAACTTGGGGTTGGTGGATAAGGCGAAGAGGGGTCTACATGTTTTATTGTCTTATTTTTGTGGAACCAATCGTCAATCCACCATCTGTATATGAAGATTGTGTTCATCATGCAGAGTTAATCTTATCACTTGCGTTTCAAGATAAACACAGTGATCAATGTTTAATAAATATATCCTCAAGTTGCGTGGCGGCAAAAAACTTTTTTATCTGCATAGTGAGTTTTAAGTTCGAGTCAGGGCGTGTATCTTTTGTATGAGACTGGAACAGTCAGGATTTTACTTACTCACTTGGACCCATAAAATATACCTCGTAGAGGATGAGATTTCATCGAATCAAAAAACAAATATTTAATTATTTATACCGTCAAAACTATCAACCCTATTGCCATCATTGCAATGCCTACAAGAACGCATGATCAAGTCTCATTGTCATTGACTCAATCAATACATAAATTAACTAATATTCTAATTATCACCATTAGGAAAAGAAAAAATGTCCCTTTGATCAATCAAAGTCTATAATTAAGATGCACATGAACGTAGCGATTTCAGTACAATGATCGATCATACGGGTGCAAAGTGGATTTTCTTTTGTTCTTCATAAGTGGATGAATAAAACTAGGCTAATTATTTGGAGAGAATCTTAGAATCAAAGCCATTGAGAAACCTATGGCGCCGCTCCTACTGTATAGCAAATAGCTAGTGTGACAAGTTGTAACCAACTCAAACTTGGCACCATGCTAGAATCAACTTGGCCAAGTCGGTTTCAGCCGAAGTGATTTCTTTGACCAGAGCACTTAAATTAATTTATTGAGGACCAGCAATATATTATACACTAGCTGGCGTATTATCTCAGCTTTTCTAATTTCCAATAACTCCGGTTCGTTACATATTACCCATGAAACAAGAAAAAAATATAAAGAAACTTTCTTTTATGATCTCTGATTGCACCACCAAGTCTACGAATCAATTAGATAATGCCTGATCGGTATTCTGAAGATAGTGGATAACTTTTTGCCATGGTTTTATTCAATCCATAAGAATGGAGTAATATTCCATAAAGCAAATAAATAGTGTCAATAAGAGGCAACAGCTGTATTTAATTCACCATATAACAATTCGCTTAAGTCACCATATAAGAATTTGCTTGTAAAATAAAAGCTCGACAAGTAAATCATTTAGTAGGTGACCCAATAATAAGAGTTTAAGACTAAAGAGTTTACCCCCTGTAATCTTAAGTTTGAGTTCTGTGGTTACTAATATGATTATCAATAAAAATTTACATGGTTGTTAACTTCAAGATTCGTGGGATTAGTTGAGATAAATACAAGTTAGCACAGATACTCACGTTAATAAATAAAATAAAATAACTCAACAAGTATGTTCAAGCTGCGTTTAAAGCCTATTTTTGGAGGATGTCCATCTTCTTTTTCTTTTCTTTTTTAAAGATAAAGCCTAATGAAGGCAAAAATAACCAACCCAAAAGGTAGGGAATAACATATAAGATAAAGGAAAATAATTACAGGAGAAATAAAAAAAAATAACATAAAAAAAATAAAAATCATTAGCCTGCACATTCAATCAATAAAACCTTCCATTATCGACTCCTCCTGATAATGGATGTAGCTTTCAAGTCTATGGTACCACCAAGGGTGATCAGATCTTGTGTACTGTGTAAATGGCAGCCATGCGATTAGATTCATTCAGAAAAAGGAAACCTAAGGGTGAATGCGAAGGGGGAATAAAAAAGCAAGTCTATGAACCCATGTTTTATTTTTGACAGTCGCAGCAGTGATAAATAGACTAGACTTTGGCCACTTTTCACATGATTTCTGATTTTCATGAAAATAATTGTTCCTGTAAATCCATCTCTCAAGTATCATAGACAATTCAAAATAGTCCTTAATATACAAATTATTGCAATCTCATCACTCAATTATTACTGCCTTGACAATCAGATCTCTCATTTGCATTCTAGAAACTAACTATCGTGTTCTTTTCTAATGGATTATTCTACTTCTAGATTTTTCATCTTTTTTCTTCAAATACTTTTGTCGACTCTAGCATATCACATGTTTTCGGAGTTATTAAAATAAATATCACTTGGAATATAAAAAATAAAAATTTTGAAATCTCTTTTACTTTTCAAAACCACTCAAGTTTGTTATTCTATATCTTATTATAATATCTTTAATGCTCGAGATTTTATTTTAAAATTAATACATTAAAAAGCTCTATGAAGACTTTAATTTTATTTCGCTATGCCATTTCATTTCCATAGAAAAACTATATCTTGGTGTTTAAAATGAAATCACATGAAAATTTGACATTATAAGTTAGTTGTATATAAATAAAATAATAGATGGACTTGATTGTAAGATGAGAGGTAATTGGATGGGTGAAATTGAAATTGTAAGAACATTGGTTCTAGTTATTTATACATACACTAACACAGTAAGAGTAACTGTAAAAGTACACAGATCACGTACCTGACCGCGCGTGCCGTCCGGACCGCGAGACCTGTCCAAATTCCGACACAGAAATCAGCCCGAACTTTATCTGTTTGGACCGGGCAGCAGAAAACGACAGAAGCTTATGATTTTCATTTAGTCGCCGTCAAAGTGGGGCTGCCCGTTCTCTCCCTCGATCCTCGGGCTCTCTCTTTTATATTTTCTTGGTCAGTCACTGTCAACTTCTTTTCTCTTTTTTTCCGGTGACAAAATTACATATCCCGCCCGTTTATGTTGAAATTTTTAACAGAATTATACAATTATTACAGGCATTAAAGGCAGAATAAAAAACATGGTGAAAACATATAATACGTTTATGGGTTCTCTCCTTTTTGTTTTTGTACTATTGACCAGCTTTTGACTAGGATCCATACCTCGATAGGGTCTATATTACATGCATTAAATATGAAACTTGACTTTAATTTTATTTAAATTGCCAAATTTTTAAGGAAAAAATTAGTATTCTGTTTCCAAAACAAATTAAAAAAATATATATTGTATTTTAATATAAATATTTTAGTGTTTTTAAAATCATTTTCATGTGTTGATGTCAAAAATAATTTTTAAAAATAAAAAAAATATTATTTTGATGTTTTTTTGAACAAAAAAAACTCTTTAAAAAACAACTGCAATCACATTTTCAAATAGACATGTAATTTTTAAAAATAAAAAAATATTATTTTGATATATTATTGAACAAAAAAATCTTTAAAAAAACAACTGCAATCACATTTTCAAACAGACATAAAATTCCCATGCAAATTAAATTAAAAAAAAAAAAAAGGACATTCTAGGTTGCTTGAACACTTTTTCTTTTTATTTGGAAGAATCTTAGTAGAGTTTCATTATTGAGAGGGAGAAGAGAAAATAAAATTCTGGTCTGGTTGGAAGTGGAAGCTACAAAATCTTCATCGCAAATCAATGGTGGCAAAGGTATGATTTTACAATCAAAATATTTAATAGTTAAAAAGTGAATTTCCAACATTTTTTTAATGCACATATTTATTTTAAAGGTAATTTATTATTTATATAAACTGTGAATCATCATAATATATTTATATAAACAGTGAGATCATGGATTTGAGAATTGATTGACGCGTTTATTTTTAAAATTTTGTTAAACATGTGCTATTAAATTTTTAAAAGAATAAAAAATCAAGAAAGGACATGTGCTAGGCTTCATCTTTTTCTATCGTTTTCTCTTGTTTTTCATGCTCTAAAAAATTGAACCATATTTATTTACCAATGATATATATTTTGCTATTATATCATTACATAAAAACTACTTTTTTTAAAAAAGAGTTGTTAAACTCAATGGAATTAATGATCTAATTTGTGGGTTTGAAAAGTTAAGCCTTGAAATCTAGGTCGATCTAATATGTCATTGTCACAATATTAAAAAAAAATATATAATCTAGAGGATTTTAAAAAAAATTCAAACCTCTCTTTTTTCTATTTATTCAGGTTATTTCTAGACCCATCAAGTCTATTGAATTATGTTAGACTTATTCTCATTGAGTTGAGATATTTAAGGTTGATAACTCAATTAAATTTTAATAACTAAAAAAAGTATTATGAAATTTAAAAAGTTTTTTAAAGATTCAACCGACAGGGCATGAGAAAACTAGTTAAATTCTAACACTGTTACAATTTTTGTCCAAAGCTATGTCTCTATGCTATGGTATCTTTTGGTAACTATGTAATTTTTTTCGTGTTGCCATTGAGTGTGGATGCTTATTATGAAGTCTTATCATTTGATTTATAAGGAAAAAGTTAGAGAAGTCATATTCAAAAAAAAAAACACAACCTTAAATCATGATATGGATTAGCTTTTTAACATTTTAAACTATAGTATCTTGAATTTTTATTCTATCATTGGTGTGATATATATATATATATATGAATTAATATTTTTAGTATGTTTAATATATTGAAAAGAAATATATTTTAAATATTTTGATAAAATTGAATATAATTTCCACTTTTATTTGTATATCCATTTCTCATGTATCATGTAAATAATATTTACATGTGATTCATTAGCAATTGAAGAACGCTAACTATTCATGTGCCAGCGGCAACAAAATAAAAAGTAGACCATATTACTAAAGAGCTAAAAGAGCTTGGGATTTTACTGTTCACGTACACCCAGATCAACTGTGGACTGGGGTGCGTGATCTGGTGTAGTAAATGTCATTTAAGTACGGTGCCTTGCTGCACCCTTGCCTTTTAATTGATAGTTATATACGTTTTCGCGGTAAAAGACCAACAAATGTTTGTAGCTCAGTGGAAAACGCTTGATAAGCAAGGAGGGCAGGGGTTCGACCCCTGCGCCTCGCGAGCCTGATTAATTGAGTTGTGCTCTTTTTTCTTCTTTTTTCTTCCTTTTTTTTTCCATTTTTTTTCTTTTTTCTTTCTTTTGATTGTTTTTTGAGTTGTGCTTTTTTATCTCTTTTTTTTCCTTTTTCTTTTTTCTTTTTTCTTTTTTTTTATTGTTTTTTATTAGTTTTTATTTATTTATTTTGACATCAAAATATTTATCTTGCTTATAATTTTATATTTTTCATTTGTTTTTTTGTTAAAGTTAATGATTTTTTTTCATTTATTGAATTTTTTTCTATTATTAACGCAATAAGAATAATAATTTTAGTTTGTTTTTTTTGCTTTCTATTTTTTTAATATTTTTGATTTTTTTTTGTCAGTATAATTAAATAATTTTTATTGTTTTAGCAATAATAATAATAATATTTTTAGATGTTAAGGCTTCGATATTCCTATTGTTATAATATGGTGTGTTAATGTGTTTCATTCTATCAAACCTTGCATGTATATATGTTATACTTTATTTAATTTTTAAATTTTTTTCATTTGATTGAAATCAATAATATTTTTCCAGCCCTTATACTTTTGATTTTTTATTTTAATTCCTTTAATTTTTTATAGTTCTTACATATCTTCTATTTTTGTCTATGTTTATATATATATATGTGCCTTTAATTTTGGTTTTAATTTTTATTATTTTTTCATTTGTTTAGATAACATTTTTTTCCAAAAATTTTGTCTTAAATTTTAGTTTGTGTTTATGATCATTTAAAAATTGATATTTCTTATTTGTTTTCCTTTGTTTTTTCTTTTAGCTTTTTTATTAGTTCTTTTATTTATTTTCACATCAAATAATTATTTTAGCTAATAATTTTTATTTTTTAGCTCTTTTGTTAAAGTTTTTGGGCTTTTTTATTCTTTTATTGAATTTATTTTTTCATTATTCATGCAATAAAAATAATTATAATAATAGTAGTAGTTTTTCTCTTGATTTCTTTTATTAATATTTTTGAGTTATTTTCTCCTCAGAATAATTTAATATTTTTTTATTGTTTTGGCAATAATAATAATGATATTTTTAGGTGTTAAACCTTCAATATTGTTATTGTTATAATAAGATGTATTTTATTATATCAAACCTTGCATGTATAGATATTTTATTTTATTTTTAAACCAGCAAAATCTTTTAATTATTTTAATTCCAACAATTAAAAAAATATTTGCTCGGCCCGCAACGAAGTGCGGGCAATTAACTATAAAAGAGATAAAGGAGATCAGTGTTTTACTGTTCACGCACACCAAGACTAGGGTGCATGGTATGCTGTGGTTTTTTTTTAACAGGCTTCTTTTTTGTTTTATTTAAAATGGGTATCCGTGGCAGCTTACGCACACCACGACTAATCTCTGGATCCAATTTTTTTCCCTTTTTTTTCCACTTATATTTTTTTTTGTTTTTTTTCTCATAACCGGGGTGTCCAGGTTAGGTTACGCGCACAACAATTTCTTTTCTCATTGTTGTTTAAAAAGGTACTTTTCCCTTGCACTTTTTTTTGTTTTTAACAGTAATTTTCACTATGCAGTGCTGTCTAGAAAGGTGTTTTTTTTTTAATCGGACTTTTTATTTGTTTTTTTTAAATCGGGGTATCCGTGGCAGCTTATGCACACCACGACTAATCTCCGGATCCACTTTTTTTTAACATTTTTTTCCCTTTCTTTCCAATTAAACTTTTTTTTTCCATGACTGGGGTGTCCGGGTTAGTTTACACGCACCACGATTTTTTTTCCTCATTACTGTTTAAAAAGGTGTTTTCCCCTTACACTTTGTTTTTTATAACCGGGCTTCTTTTTCTTTTTTAATAAATGAGGACCTTTTTTTCATTTTTTTATAACCAGGGTATCCGTGGCAGCTGACGTGCACCATGACTAATCTCCGGATCCATCTTTTTTTTAACATATTTTTCCCTGTTTTTTTCCACTTATACATTTGTTTTTTTATAACCAGGGTATCCGTGGCAGCTGACGTGCACCACGACTAATCTATCCGAGATACTAAAGGTGTTAGTACCATAGTTGTCAATACCGTTCCAGTCGCCGTTTCGGTTTTTCGATTGGAACGGAACGTTCCGGTTTCGGAGCGTTCTGGCGTGCCATTTTGGTGTCGTACTGTTCATATATAATTAATTATATATTTTTATATATATATATATATAGGAAAAAAATAAAATATTAATTTAACAAGCATAATTAAAATTCAAGATAAATTAACTTTAAATTATACAATACAAACACAAAGTCAAACAAACATAATCTCAAAATTAGAAACATCTCTAAAATTCCAAAATATTATGAAAGTAAAATGTTCTGAACGATTAAAATGATTTTGAAAAAGTATTTTTGAAAAAAAAATTAAATTTAAATTTTTTAGTGTTTTTAGATTATTTTCATGTGTTATATTAAAAATAAAATTTAAAAAATTTAAAAAATATTATTTTGATATATTTCTGAATTAAAAGTACTTTAAAAAACAATCTTAATTAAGACTTGATTGATTTAAATAAACTTAGTTCAAATTGAAAAGGAAGGAAAATTATGTTGTTTTGATAATAAAAAAAATAATATACTATTTATTTCAAAATATAGCAAGATAATTTTTTTCAAAATCTAATTTTTTTTTAAAATGATTTTGAACCCGGAACGACACGCTCGGAACGGAACCGATGTGTTTCGGCCGGAATTAAAACCGAGACAAAAACAACGCTGTTTTGTCTCGGTTTTTTGAACGGAACGGAACGGAATTTACAACTATGGTTAGTACTGTTTTGGTTGGTTCTTTTTTTTTTATTATTGGAATGGAATATTTTGGTTTTGGTTTTGGTTTTGGAGTGTTTTGGTGCGTCGTTTCGGGGGTGTACTGTTCATGTATATATATAATTAAATATATTAATTTAAAAAATTAGTTCAAATCCAAAAATAAAATTATTTAGAATTGTGTAATTTAATCTAAAATAAGACACAATAAAATGATTTTTCTCAACAAAATTATGAACATAAATAATATTACGGGAATGCCATCATCAATCTCGCAAAGTTATTACGTTCTCTGATTGCTCTGAAATTTTAACATAATATATTTTAATCTAACGATCGGATTAAAAGATGTGATTGATATTGTAAAATTATTTATTATTTAAAAAAAAAACACTATTTGGACGAAACGGAAAGAACGAAATGAAATCGGTATATTTCGACTGATATTTGACCGAAAAATCCAGAACAAACTAGTATTTAAATCAAGTTAAAAACAATATTATTTTATTTTATTTGTTAATTGGTCGACCGGAAAGAAATGAAACCAGCAACTATGCTAGAAACTAGATAAAATACGAGTGAGGTGCGTGTAAATTAAACTACATTTATCCTCATAATTTGTGAGGGCAACGTGTCATGCATTGGAATGATATGAGATTACGACCATGCATGACAATTGATGCACTCCCACATTCTATGTTTCCCCTTATGCGGCAACAGTGATTTCTAGGGTTTCTCACCTTCCGTCCTTTTTTTACAAGTGGGATTGGTACCTCCTTGTTGCTGACCCATTTCAATAAATACAAATGGCACGGTTTCCTTGCCTTCTCTAACCTTCAGGGGGGAATTCTAGGATGCAACGTGCTCAGCATCACCACAATAAGGAAAAAGTATTCAATCCTGCATGAATAATTATATTGATTTCTTAATATAGTTAAGAATATCACTGATTAGATGTCTTAGACTATAGTATAAAATATACGGGGAGGTTTAGAAAAACATTAATAGAGAGTTAACTGCTATTTTAATGATGTTGCCTACCACTTATTTTATAAAATACCTGTGAGGAACTGGCTTCTAAATGTGTTAATTTGTTTGAGAGAGGAAAAAACCTTTCGTTTTCAATGTCATTAATCTAGGCTCTCCCTCGCCCTTCCCCTCGTCTCCTTGAAACAACTGGTGAACCCCATTTTTCTAGATGCAATTTTCCACACCTTACAAAAACACAACCATCATCTTGTCCTTTTCTCTATGTGTTTTGAGAGATTTTCCTCTAACCGGAGAGTTGTTGATTTCAAAAGGATCTTTTCTAACATTTTTTGTCAGAAAATTGTCAAATATCAATGGAAATACCGATAAAAGAAATATTATTGATAAATTATGATGATATTTACTAACAAAAAAAATCATGTTCATGTTTTCATCACTAATAACTGACAAAATAATTTTATTGGTGAATATTAAGGGAATTACAGAAGGAATTCAAAGAATAAAAAAATAGACATGTATAAAGTTATAACCAACAACATGCCCCCTATCCCTTCTTCCCATTTCTTCTTCTTCTTCTGCTAGAAAATAGTAAGCCCTTCTATTTTATCATAAATTTGGCTCTCATTATTATAAATTGGTCACCCCAACATGCATAGGTATAGATGAAAAACCAAACACAGACACAATTAGATCTTCTAAAATATGAATGATTTTGATGAATTCTTATCGGATAGGAGCCTAAATTACATTAGATTATCAATAATTGCATAAGTGTCCACCATTAAGTTAGATCAGAGGTTGAGTGAGGCTGTTATGACATAATCTTCTAATGAGCAAGAAGTTTTTTACCTGAGCATAATAAAAAATGTATGTGTTCAAAATTTTACATATTGTGCTATCATGAAAATGCGTGGTTCTAATAGTCTGGGTAGGAAATAAATGCTTGTTTTCTAATGTTGATTAATGAATTGAATAAGTTGTAGTCATTTACAATTTAGGGGTTGTTTGGCATTGCGATCGGAAAGTGTTTATGAAAAAAATTGAAATTTTTTTATTTTTATTTTTTTACTTTAAATTAAATTTTTATAGATTATTTTTATGTGCTGATGTCAAAAATGATTTTTAAAAAATAAAAAAACATCATTTTGATGCATTTCTAAACGAAAAGCACTTTCAAAAGCAACCGCAATCGCACTCCCAAACATGCATAATGTATGATGTCTTAAGAAAACAAAGTTTTAAGATAAAGATAGTTCTAATGTCGACTATCAATGATTTTTCTATATATATGATGGTTTCTAGTTGGAGCATGCATGAAGAATTATCTTTTTCATATTGTATGAAAAATAAAAAGGACATCATCATAATAAATAGTGGTAAAATATCCTTTTTTTTCCATTAAGAGTTCTTGCCAATCGATCATAAGTACATAAAAGATAGAACTATATGAAAACTTGAAAGAGATATTGTACTGTCAGTACATTTAGGTGAAGAATTAAATGAGGGTATTTGTTTGATTTTCAATCTGGCAAGTAGAGGTTTCCTATTTTTAGTGTGACCCGTAATTGATTAATTTTCATCAGAAAAAATTAATGAGTCATTATTAGAACATAAAGTTGGTTTATAATTATGAGAAAAAATATACATTTCTTTTGATATTATTAGAGCATAAAGTTTTTTTAAAAATGTTTTTGTCAGATATGTTTTTGAGTAAAAAATAGTTTTTGAGTAAACCAAAATATGTATATATGTATGTGTGTGTCTATATATATATATGCGCTCATACTTTCAATGCAGGTTTATAATCAATTGAAAAATTATCCAATAAATCTAATTTGTTTAATTTTAAGATATTAAGTTATTTCTCACATTAATTATTTAATTGTTCTGCAAATTTTAATTTGCTTACCATAAATATTTTAAAATATTGTTACAAGTGTGGGATTATAAGTATGAAGTTGTAAGAAAAATGTCAATGTTTCAAATTGATAACATTCCCTTAAGACAAGTATGGAATTAATAGTTTCTATCAAGCATGACCTTACAAAAAATTTAAAATAAAAAAATGTTTTCGTTAATTAATTTTGTGTGTTTCATACGACTACGTATCTTAAAAATTAAATTCATGTTTAAATAAAAATAGTCCATTTTTTTTTGGGTTTTTGCATACATCCCGGGATTTGAATAAAGATTTTTTAAATCCCTTAGAATTTGAATAAAGATTTTATTAAATCCCTTAGAATTTGATCACTATTTTAAAAAATCAACTGATCTATTTTAACTCATGATAATCAAAGGTAAATTTTATGATAAAATATTGGACATACAAGTAGGGAGATATTTAAAATAGTAATGATTTATTTGAAAACTCTCAAAGTTATTTTAAATATTCATCAATTTTAATTGAGATTATTTTATTACCATAGAGAAGTCTCATATCCGGTATAGGTCAACTCCGTTCGAGCACCTTTATGAATTCACAAGATAAAAGTTATTTGGGTATACAAGCCTCTAATAGATGAAAAAAAATCTAAATTTATTATTATAAATAAATTCCAAATCAAAATACCTCCTAGGAAATCATCAAATCCATAAACCACATCCGAACCACACAAAAACAACCTACCTCAGGTGGAGTGTGTTAGAGGTGATAGTACAGTTTCTAACTGCAATTAGTGCTTACCCTTTGAACCACTAAAAAAAATTGAATATTCATATTTTCTAGCAACCTTAACCAAATAATTAGATGACAACTCACAAAACCTCAATAATATCATGTCGACCCTACGGCATATATATTTAAAAAGTTAGAGTTAGTAAGTTCAAACTCTACAAATTACAAGTTTTGTCGGTTTTGATAAAAGCTGACAATATTATTTTGTTTATGATTATGATACTTAACACTAGCTCACATTGTTTAGATAGTCAAGTGCCTATATTTTAGTGCAATAAAATATTGTTTATCAAATTGTTTCTTATTTATAAATACATTGAAGAACTATATATTTTTTAATTTTTAAAATTTATTTTCAATATCATCATATTAAAAATATACGAAAAACACAAAAATATTAATGTGAAGCTAAAAAACCTCAATTTTTTTTAATTAAAAGTGCAGTTGAATCGTAAATACAACCACCGAGTTCTTAATTGAAGCAATTGGTACGTGTTAAGGAACCATCTCACCTAAAAGCTTAAGCTTTTAGGTGAGATGGTTCCTTAACATGGTATCAGAGCCTTGTTGACCCAGCGGTCACGAGTTCGAATCTCACCACCCCCATTCTATTTGATAAAAATCAAACACAAGGTAGAATGGACCTGTGTGCAAGTTTCAAGCCCAAAGGGCTTTCACTTGAGGGGGGGTGTTAGAGAATAATATAAATCATATTATGGGGCCTCACTTATAAGCTTAAGCTTTTAGGTGAGATGATTCCGGGTTTAAAACATTAATCTGAATAAAATAATATATCACTCATGTTCAAAACATAATTTTGGTATTGTAGCCACCACTATCATAATCAATGCATGTACTAACAACGCATGAAAGGTCAAAGATATTCAAATGAACTTGCACAGTATTGCTTGATGGAACAGAATAGATTAGTTACCTACTTGGAAAAAAATAAATGGACACACTTGGCCCGTTAACCTAACATCTACTAGTATGGCTTGATTATGAAATGTGGACCCAAAGCATCGTCATGGATTGCATTATCCCTTATTGCTAGTCCCTCTCCATTGCTGTAGTGTAGACCATGATTGTCCCTATCAATCATTCACTACCTGTCCCTATCGTTTAATCACACTAGTTTTTTGGTTTTTATTCTCTGGGAATCCTCGGATCTTGTTTTTAAACCCAATGGTGGTGTTCCAAGATGATGGTTTTGTGTCTTCGCAAGCTTTCAAATGTGCTAGCTGTGATTAGGGTTCTTACAACTCGTTTCTGCAATTTTGACCATTTAAGGGGACACTTCTAACAATTTCATAAAACTTCTGTCGCAAAATCGTCGTATAACTGGCAGTTTTCTTGTTAAATTTTATGAAATTACAGAGATGGAGCACATTTGAGGAAGCTTTGTGAAAGAAGCTAGTCAAATGGATGGTGGTTCTCAATGCTACATTCTCTAGCTAAGGCCTAGGGCCTAAGGGGCCCCCCATGAGCAATTACAGCAGGATTGTGTCATAAAAATGGGAATTTCAATGTAGGGTTGAGCCTGACAAAAGCTAAGATGGGCAGGATCCTTCCTGCAGAACAGATCAAATCATGTCTGTAGACAAAGCTGGCATGTGGGTTGTTTCTGATTGGAGAATGTGGAACTTACAAAAGCTTAATAAGTCTTGACGATGAGCTTCTTGGCTCGGATAATTTCTTACTGACATATATGACAAGGATCTCTTCCAAGATTAGATTTGGTTCCACATAGGAGTTTGTATTTTAATGCATGCTTCAGCATTTAATGTAATAATCATTCCAAATCTCTGTGTGTGTATCTGTGTTTTTTAAGATTGAAGCTAGCTCAGTTTTTCCATGTGATTTCAATTTTTAAACTTTCTCAAGAATGCCCACGATCGTATTTTTTCAAGGCACACGAGACAAATTCGAGAGCCATTCACCCAGCAAGGTACAATCTATTTTGAATGCAAGCAAATAAGGATCGGATCTTCTTGAAACCCTAAAAAACAAGAACAGGTTGTTTCTTTTGCCAAATAACACATTAGGGTTTAGGGTCATCATCCACCAAGATAGCTCTTAATTATATCAAGTGAACTTCGAATAAATTCACACAAGGTAAAATATCTTTTGACCGCAAAATTGAGTAGACATATACACAAGGAGTTTGTTTTCCAACAAATTGATTTTATACATAATAATGCGGTTAAACTGATTTTTATTTAAAAATATATAAATAATTGATAGTTTTTTATATATATTTTATTGTTTTAATATGATATTAACAATTTTTTTTAAAAAAAAAACTGAAAAAATTATTCAATGTATTTTTAAATAAAAAACCCATAGAAACACAAAAACAATAACAACAATCACAAATACAAAAACAATAAGCTGATAATTGCAATCACGAGCGTTCTTTGAACTATTATATCCACATCTTTGAACTAATTTTGGATCACTCAAAGCAGAACAGGTCGCAACTTAATTTCTGGCTTAGAAAAAAAGAAGCCTCCTCGTTTCACAGGCCTGTGATCTGTTCGTGGTGCATGTGTGTCCAAGAAATTCATGTCATAGTAGGTAGCTCCATCAAATCAAGAATCGTAAGAATCTCAATTGGGACCCATATGGGCAAACAAAATTGAAGACCACCAATCTATGCTTTAATGAATTATTACACTAATTGTCTTATTACAGGAAGATTCTGCAACCGAAGTGGGATCGGTGTTAACATGGGAGTGGTTGTTTTTATATATATATGCAACACCATTTTATTCTGCTCAACGAAAAATCATATAAAAATGGGCATTTGTCAATCGTCATCTTCTTTTTCTTGAAAACCATGTAACGTTTAATGGAATTTGAGGTTCTCTCGCTTTAATTTAGACATTCCACTCTTCTTTTTTTTACAATAAAGAATTTGATAGTTAATGTTTTACTTTGGATGTTGTTGTTATTCCTCTTATTGTCAACGACAAAGAGATCAGGACTCTCATATTGGATGATTGGTCCCCCATTGGTGATACTCTAATTATATTCCTACATATGAGCCTTGCTTCCTAAGCCTATATGATCCATCGTTTCAACTTTTTTTAGGTGAGTAAACCTTATCTTTTAGTTTCTCGGTTGTATTAGGTTCTTACAAAAGGTGCACGTTCTAATTTGAATTCAAGACATGTTATGCAGATCGCAAGCTCTCTACCATCACATCACATTTCTTGAATACTATCGTTTCAACTTGCTGAATGCTTTCAAACAAGATTTCACATAGAGCTAACCATGAACTTATTAGCTCTAAATCTTGTGTTTCATATAGACATCTGATAGGAGTTTTTTTTTTTTAAAAAAAAATTATTGTTGTTTTCTTAATTCATTTTATTTTTTTAATTATTTACTAATATATTTCTTTTTAATTGAAGGAAAAATGTTTTCTAGATTTATTTTGTCCAGGTTTTAAAGATTTTTTATATCTGTATAAGAGGTTGTTATTATTTTTTATAACTATGTATTTTTTATCTTTGAAATTTCTAATTTATAACATATCTTTTTATTCCTTACTTCCACTGCGCGAACAGTCCAAGATTTTCAACTTAGGTTTTATACCTTGAGCTAAAATTATATTTACATTGAACTTTTGCACTTTGATAGCCACATTGATTTCGGTCAGATTTGAAGTAACCCATATATTAATATATGGAACAAAATGCCCACCCAAACCGTTTTGGTTTGACCGATGTTCACCCAATTTAACTGGAAATTGGATGTATAGGATAGCAACCCATTTCAGCCAATTACTTACCACAGGTAATATATAATTAACATATAATAATTATAGTATAAAACATAATAAAATAATCATTTGACTAGAGTTAAACAAACTTAATTTATAATATTTTGACTAAAATGCCTGTTTCTCCTCATTAATCTTTCCATATGATTTTCCATTTCTTAAAAGGAAATTGAAAAATAACTTGAAAGAGATGAAAAAGTTTTAATCTATAAATGGATTAACAACTGCTAGGGTTAAATACAAAGTTTATAAGACTATGAAGACTAGTTAATTAATTTTGATGGGTGTGTATACATGTATATAGGGGCTATGAAAATATTTTATTGTTTCTTTCTTTCTTTATATATATATATATATATATATATATGAGTCACTTGTCATGCGCTTCCTCACAGATAGAACCAAATTTTTTAAAATGTAAACAAATATATTAAGAGTGTGAGTATTTTTTTTATAAGGCTATATATTTGGACAAAATAATCAAACTGGACAAAATTTTTGTTTAGCAATGTTAAAAAAGCTAATTATAAGATAATTTAATATGTTTAATACTAATTTAAGTAATATAATTTTAACGATATAAGATAAAAAAAACATTAAAGACAACATTGAGTTACATAATTTTTTTCAAATTAGTAATCTGTGATATTAGATTTGAAACATTATATATAGAGAAGTTGTAAAACTTAATTCTTAATAAATAGAATATCGAATGATAATTAGTTGAATTATTATTTTCATTATTATTATTTTGATTGAAGGAAAAACCTAAAAAAATATTATCAGTATAAAAATAATACTATTTGATTTGAAAAACAAATGAAAACAATTAAAGGACAAAAGGAAAATCAGTATTATTATTATTATTATTATTATTATGAATATAATTATTATTATAATCATTTGGATTATAATAAAATTTATTATTATTGATATTCTTGATATTATTTTATGAGTTATTGTTATTATTAGCATCATAGCCATAATTATTAATATCAAAACATTATAATCATTGTAATAAATGATTATTGTTATCATTATTATCATCGCTATTACCATTTAAACAATGAAGATATTCTTTTATCTTGAATAATAATAATAATAATAATAATAGTTAAAAACCATAGTAGAAGAGCAAGTAAGAAAACAATTATAAGTAAACAATTCTTAAGATTATTATTTTTATTATTGTGTAAATAATGAAAACCATAAAATTATCTTGAAGAACAATACAAAAACTATAAAAACTTTAACAAAGAACAAATACAAACAACAAAAAAAGACAAAATCAAAATAAATATTATTAGCATTTAAAAAACCATTTGAATTTAATAAGAAATAAAACTATGAATAAAAAAGGGAAAAAAGATGAAATATCAATTTTAAAATGATTATAAACATAAATTAGAATTTCAGGACTAAATTGAAAAAAATTAAAACCTCATTAAGAGAGAAAACGATAAAATTTAAAAACCAAAACTAAGAGTACAAATACATAAATACAAAAACAAATAGGAACTATCCCAGAAGGACCGAGAAAATTAAAAGAATCAAAACTAAACCAAAAATTAAAAGAATAATAGTCAAAATGAAAAAAAAAAGATAATTATTTGTGTTCAAAACTAATGTTATGTAATAAAATTTTAGAGAAATAAGATAAAAAATTAAAGACAACATTGAGCCATAGAATTTTTCCAAACCATTAATCTGAGATATTAGTTTTGAAACATTATATATATAGAGAAGTTGCAAAACTTAATTTTTAATAAATATAACATCGAATGATAAGTAATTTGAACTATTATTCTAATTGTTATTATTATGATTGAAGACAAAACTCAAAAAATATTAGCAGCATAAAAAAAGCTATTTGATTTGAAGAATAAATGAAGATAATTAAAGGATAAAAGTAAAATTAGTATTATTATCATTATGAATATAATTATTGTAATAAATTTTGTTATTACTGATATTATTTTATGATGTATTGTTACTATTAGCACAATAAAGGGTACAATTGAAAAAAACCAAACCTTATGTAGAAGCAATCAGGAAGAAAAATGAAATAAAAAGATCAGGGACTAAAATCAACACCCATCAACAAAGAGGACCAACAAGTATCTTGTCATTGCAAGAGAGAGAAAAGGGGTGGAAAAAGAAAAGCAGACCATCGGCCACCGTTTTCCCTCCTTACATTGACACGCGCATCACCATGTGGAAGAGAACATGGTGGCGCATCCAGGGATACAACAAACAAGATTTTCACCAGCCGCATGACACCAAACGCGCTGTCTAAGAGGCGCATACAAAAAATAACGACTGACGCATCTAGGAGACACGCTTGTAGTTAAACCAAAAAATATTAAAAAAATACGAAATTACCTCAACATCCTTCGAGGCGACACTAGTAATGAAAAAACCTAGAATAAAAAATACCATTATGCCCCCATCTACAGCCTTGTGTTTTTGTCATTTTAGAGGGCATTTTCATAATTTGACTGTTCACCCAACTATGAAACACCGAAAATGCCCTTTCCATTAGGTAATTATTTTTGTCTTATACGAGGGTAAATATATTAATTTACCGTTCACCATCAGTTTAAAAAGCCTAAAATAACCTTCGCATTTCTTCCTTTTTTATCTACATCTAGGAGTAAATACAAAGTTTAACTGTTACAAAAAATACAGAATAGACGACAACACCCCTAATAGGTCCCATGGAAAAGTCTAAAATACCTTGAGTCTAAGAATTAAATTCTGTGCACTGAAGAGCAAAAACATAATTACACTATTACAATCCATAATAATATATATCTACTGATACAATAATTATCCCATAACACCATAGCTTTTGTTTTAATAGATGGATTTGAACATTATGTACTTGACGCAAACACATCAAACCCACCATGGATGCAACCCAAAGAATCTAGCCCAGATTGATAAAGCTATAGCCCATACTCATCCAAGACATCCAAGCAAAAGGAATTGGCCCAAGCCCAAACATCTCATAACCCTCTGCGATAACAGAAGACAACGTTTGGGCACGTAAGAATAAGATAACAAATTCCGGTGGCACAATCATGGAAAATATGGATTGATAACAAGAAAACTGGGTGCCAGAGTGATTTCATGATACTAAGACCCAATAAAGGCTATTGGTCCTTTGAATTCTTGCAAATAATGCAATGTTTTCTACATGTTCAGACGAGGATTGAGAGGGGGAGAAAAATAATAATGACAATAGTACTTGAAAGGAGACACTCCCACCGTTGTTCCTATCATGGGTCCATGAGAGGCTGTCACCACGAGAGTTGCCGTGAACAGTCGTGAAAAGGAGGCTACATTGGCTCGTTTGCTGACGGTGAATGGATGGGTGTTTTGAGGAAGACAGTGGGGTTTTGTTTTTGTAGGGGCTTGTTTGATTTGGGAGAGATTGTTTGCAGCCGGGTCTGGTATCGTCAGGAAATGCTGGTTTTTATTTCCAGAATTCTTTTTTTGATTAACATCGGTTAAACTTGTTTATATCTCGATTAATCTCACAAATCCTGAAATTAATAACCATTCGAATCTTAGACTAGGGTTATTTCCAAAATTCTTGATATTCTTGGCCGTATCCCCCCTGCTTGGAACTGTTGTTGCCTTTTTTATAGGTGATTAACAATCCTTTTTAGAAAATAAATCACCATCTTTACGAGGAATGATTCTTGGAAATCAAGTGCTGAACACCTGAATCTTGCATCAAAATGGAAAGGATGGCTGTTGGTCTAGAAGGGAGGCTTACTAAGTGAGCATGCCTGACAAGAAATCTGTAGTGAATTCTAAGAGTTAAAACCTGATTTCTAGTCTCATGACTGTAGCCAACATATCAGAGAACATTCTTTTTGATTGATTTGTAGAGATAAGATCAGATTTTGAAAGCTAAATCCTGCATCAAAATGGAAATGATGGTGCTGGTCCTGGACGAAGGCTAATTGTGTGAGTATGTTTGACCCAGAGTTTTTTTTTTTTTGCTGATTTTGAGAGCTAAACCCTTGACATCATTATAACAATAAATAGTGTAATGTTATAGCTGTTTTTTTTTTTTTTTTAAAAAAAAAAACAATTGTTGCTCAAAACTTCTATTGCTTGTTTCCGAGTGAAGTTCATATGTATTTAGAATTGTCATTTAGTCTTATCTTATAAAATATTTAAGAATTAATTTTGTTTAAAAAATATATTAGTATTTCTAGTGTACTTTACCTGAGATAAATTGTATTTTTCAATTTGATGTGACTTAAAGATTTTGATGGGATAAAAATTTATTTATGTGACTAAATCTAGCTTTTTTGAATTTGATTATGCGCTCATGTGCCTAAAATAAATTTGTGAGGTAAAGTTTCATGTATAAATTCCACAACTCATGTGTCATGAAATATTCCAATTAAATTTTTTGGTTAAAACTCAAGTGTTAAATGTTTTTGGTTAATTCTAAATATTTAGATATAATATGAAAAGTGTAAATAACATACAAACCAACTTTTATACTATAAGAGTTGTTTTTTTAACAAATAAAGGATCTTGAAATAATATCCGTTGTCTTGCATTTAAGAAAATGAGCTTCTAAAAGAACTTTCATTTAATTCAAATAAAGAAATAAAAACAAATAGATTTATTTTGAGAATTCTTAATTTCATTTTTTTGGGTTACAAAATCTTTGTTAATTCTACCTCTTCAATTAACAAAAAAACTAGGTTGTCTGGTGAACTTATTATCATACTTACATTGTACAATCTTTCAAAAAATCATTAAAGATTGAAATAGTTATTTAAAAAAAAAAAATCAATTTGGCCATAGAAAATATTTTTTTTTCATAATTGAGCTATTTTGAGTTCAAAATAACATTAGATTATTTTTTGTTTTTGGAAAGAAAGGTTGGATTAAAAGATAAAGGATTAAAATAAAAAGAGAGGGCAACATAAGTGGTGGCTTCAATGTTTTTTTTTGAAAATTTCCTTTCGGTCTCTCATATTTTTAGTTATTTGGTAATCGGTCCATTTAGTTGTCAAAAAATAAATTTTAGTACAAATTTTATTTCTCTCATTTTTCATTTTTTTTTGTGAGAGTAAGGAAAGACTCATTGGATTCTAGTATAAAAATAAAAGGTTTTCATGAAGGGATTTTGACCAATCAAAATGTTTGATATCGGTGTTAATAAGTTTCATTTATTAACAAAAGCTTCACCAAAGTGTTTTATCTCTTCTCTTTGCCCTAGATGACATATCTAACTATAAAAATCAATTCAAAGGATAAAATATGACTCAATTTAACTCAGGTTAACCTATTAAATCTGGATCATGAGACTAAGATAACTCAATAGAAAATAAATAATTAAAAAAAAGAGTTAAGTTAACCCAAGTTAATCTACCAAACTTTTAATTTAAAATTTGATACGGGGATAATTTGAATTAATAGCAAATTGAAATAAGCTATGAAGTTTAATTTTCAACTAACCCAATATTAAAAGATGAAATTAATTTTATTTTTATAAAAAACAAAAAACCTAAGTCAAACGGGTTAAGTAATAAAAATTATGACTCGAGTTATTAGATTAAAATAACATATAAAAAATCAATCTAAATAAATAATGAAGTTCAATGTCAAATCTTACATTAGAAAATAATTTTTTTTTAAATAAATTTAAAATAAAAAAACACAAATATTGTAATAAACGGTACTGTTTGAATAAATAGTTATTTTTTTAAAAATTTATTTTTGTTAATGTTTGCTACTAAAGTGGATGTGCTCGTTATATGACATCTTGAATTTTAAATTCATATATGAGTTTAGGTTTTTTGATGTGTGAAACGATGGTTAAAAGTTTTATTATTTTAACAGAAACAAAAAGTAAAAATGGAAATCCATATTAGAGGTCAAATAAGTAATTTCAAGCCTCACTCCCCATTCAAAGTTATAAAACCCGATCAGAGAAGAAACTCGAGTTGCAAAATAATAAAAAAAAAAACTACATTGATTTGTATCACCATTTTTTTTAAACAAATATGGGTCAATTTTGCTATGAGTTAATCTAGATTTTTCAGTGTCACTTGAGTTTTTTTTTTTTTTTTTTTTTTTTTTTTTTTTTTTTTTTTTTTTTTTAACTTAGGCTAGTCCAAAGTCCAAACCGTAAATTGATTTAATACTAGATCAATCCACCGAGCTAGTTAAAACTTAGTTTCTATTTGTTTTCATAATTATCCACACCCACAAATTCAATGCTTTAATTAAATAAATGTGGTTTGACATGGTTCTCACTTCAAAATTTATTTTAAATATTAGATAAAAGATTATAATTTATATTTTTTTTATATTTTGCAAATGTAACCACCATGGTTGTCAAAATCGCAAGTTGACAATTTTGCGAGTCAACTCATCAAACCTTGTTCACTCAAGTAGAAAAATCGGCTTGGGTTAAACTCGGTCAAAAAACAGAAAAATCATACGGAATTGTAAAATCGGACCGGATCGGTCCGATTTTACGATCCCCCAATTTTACCCAAAATCCCTTCTGCCTAATAAAATAAAAAAATCAAAATGCTAAATATAATGATATAATTGTTATGTATTTTTAATTTCCTTTAAATCATGTATAAACTTTAACTAATAAAATTTTATACATATGATTTTATGATTTTTCTACCTACACAATTTTAGTTGTGATTTTACAATTTATGTATGGTAAATTTTAAGTATGATTTTACGATTCCAATTTTACAATCCGAGTTCAGAAACAACTTTCAATTCGTGTTAAAATCACGATTTTGACAATCATGGTAACCACAAAACTATCACCCTGAAAAACAAAACTCCTAAACTAAACCTGTTCTTAGCTTAAATTAATAAATTAATAATAATTATTTTTAGAAGATCATCTCCTTCAATAAAAGCTTAAACTCACCGACCCGTCATTCACTTCCCCATTCTCTTTACGTAAAAATAAAACCTCTCAATATTTGAGGTTCCACTTTAGCAAAATCATCAGCGATCATCATGAATTGTGAAGTCTGCCAACTCAGAGAACTTGTAATAAAAAATCACTGTTTAATCTCTTGTATCAGTGAAGTTTTTGTGTTTTTATCTCTGATTTTTCTTGATTTTGAGGTTTGAATTAAATTAAATTCAATTTGTTTTGTTTTGTCTTACAGGAAGTTGAGCACTTTGAGATACGAGAAGTTCTACGTTGTAAGTAAATTTTAGAAATTGGGTTTTGTGTTTTGATCGAATTTGAGGTTTCTGAGTGGTTAGAGTTTTTTTTTTTTTTTTTTTATATATATATATATATATATATATATATATATATATATATATATATATGTTATTAGCTACTGTCATGTTTTGCGTGTACTTTGTTTTAAGAGTTTTGAGTGTTTCTTATGTTGCTTGGAGAATCTTTTGTTCGTGAATGAAGATTAGTGAGTTATTACTTGCACAGTTATGGGATAGAATGGAAATTTATTATGATTAATTTTGTCATGTTTTGAATGCATTTGTTTTGGGCAATTGATGTTAATCTCGTCTCATTCTGGATTTGTAAAGTGAAGATGATTATATTCATATTGTGTTTTATGTTCGGAGTGATGAGATGAAATTGATTGCAGGTATCTTACACACGATTGTGTTTCATAGAGCTTTGGGTCTTGTCCGGCCAAAAGACATTGATTTGGAACTTTTTAACATTACATATGTAAGTGACTCTATATTCTTTCATGTCATTGCTACAGTTTCCCTTGGATGAAAACAATCTAGAGCTTCATGATGATGATTTTGAAAACTTGAAACTTCATGTAAGAACTAGTGATGGGAGAGTGCTTTACTTATGAATTGTTTGTTGATGTGCACCTTCACTATTTAAAATACAAGTGTTGACTTACTATGGGAAAAAAATGCAAATGAAAAAAACGTTCTAGCTTTTAAACAAAGCAAAAATGAATCTGTACAGAATTTCATTCCCTGCAAAATTGCTGGTTGACTGGAGATCGACACTTCAACTTCTGATGTTTCTCTGTGAACAGGATGTTGTTGTTTATATTGTTCTGATTGTATTTTGTTCCATCTTATTTTCTAATCAATTAGGTACAATGTGGTGATGTTGAACTTGAGAAAAAGATAGAGGAGAAGATTGATGAATTCATAAGTTGGGTAGAAAAACACCCAAATAAGAAAAGTCAGGTAGGCAGTATGCTGCATTCCTTTCATTTCTTGAAGTCGATCCAACCAAACTGTTTAATGGTACAGGGATTTCTCTTATAGTTTTCTAAGACATTCCTTTCATTTCAGTGGACCAAGTCTTCTTCTTCTTCTTCTTCTTTCATGTCTTCAAGTGTTAGTTAATATTTGAAGTTGTATTTTGTGTTTGGGTCATTTTCTCATCCTCTTTGTCATCATTGCACCTTGCAAGTGTCATGGCACCAAAATTCTAGTGCTTATGCATACTAATCACTGGATACTTAACATACTGCATGTGCATAGCCATGAATTGGAATAGTTTACACCTGATTTCTGTTTCTAATATTATTCCTATAGCTTGCTCCTTCATTCACAAATTAGCAATTTTCATCTCTTATACTCTTTCTATAGTTTGCTGACTCCTGGATTGACCATGCAGATATGCTTATCTTTCTATGAAATGAAAAACAAACATTATTCATGGTTCAACAAAAACGAACGCCTCTATTGGGAACAGTGGTTTGTCAACTTGCATGTCACACATCCTAAAGCACACTCTGGAAAGTCTCATAATTCAAAACCAATGGTTGACCCTGAAGGTAACATCACACTTATGTATCAACCTGATGAATTATTAATGCTTAACCCTCTAATTGCTGAAGTCTCCCCCCCTAACTTTACTGTGTTTCATCATGATTATAGAAACTGGATATGAGGACAGGGGTGTTCGTAGGGAAGCACTTGAAGTCTCTCTTCGTGACGTTTTATTCCAGATAATAAAATTTGTGAATGAGAAAAAGGATCATGTTCCCCCCATAAATGAAAAAGCTATCTGTTTTCCCTGTGAAATTACCATTCCAAGGTCAGTCCTTTTAATTCACCCCATACACGTGATACAAAACAAAATATTCATAAAAAAGTAAGCTGCAGCATGTTGTATGCCTCTCTTTCTAGAACAGTTTACCGTTTTTTTTCTTTGATTTTCTTTTTCCTTTTAATCTCTCATTTTTCTGTAGCAGCTTTGTTGTGGTTGATTTTTTTGCAGCATTTGTTAAAATTATATCTGTATAGCTTCATTCTTGTTCATGAAGTTCTTTTTATGAAGTAGTTTTACCAGTTATTTGTTTCATGAGATCTTTCCTTTCTTCAAACTGAACGAACAAAGCAATAATCATATGAAAGAAACATTTTAGCATTCACATTTCTTAGATGAAATGAGAAAACTGAATGTGGAAGCTTTAAGAGTGAACAATCACACTTCAAGAAAAAGTCATTCATCTAAAATTCATTATAATCTGCAGATAAGGCTAGATAATTGCTGATGTCACTGAAATGACTTCCATGTAGCTTCATGCCTATATGCCCATTCCTTGTGGCTTTTATATGCTATTGCTTTGTGGGCTAGCTGGATTGTTTTATTGCTTAGATCAATAGTTGCTTCCAATGGGGAAAAGGGTTTCTTGGCAGTGGGTGCAAGCAACCGCTGTAGAATATACCTCTTAAAATTGGCAAAACTCATCATTTGTACCCTGTGTTTTTGTTAATTAATCATAAAAGCCTCTCTATTATCATTTCATTAAATTAAACCCTTTTTTTTTTTAATTTCATCCAATTAATTACTATTTGCCAAGTAAAAAATGATTCTACTTGATAAGGAGGGCAGGGAGGGTGAGAGTGAGTGATGATGTTAATTGGAATGAAAGGAAAGTTGATGACTAAGTAGTGAAAAACACTACTCAATTAGCTGATAAATTTTCAATTTTGGGAAGTACTCAATTAACTGAAATTGAAAATATAGGGGCTCATTTGATTGAATCAATAATAGAGGGGCCCTTTTGATGAATTGGGGGAAAACACAGGACCCAAATAATGGGTTTTGGCTCCTAAAATCAGTCAAACTCCAAAGGATGTTTGGTAATTGCTGATATAAGGAAATGGGCAGAAATAGAGGTGGATAATTAGGAACATGCGAGCACATCAAAGAAGACTCCCATTTATTAAAGATGCTCCAATGGCTCAATTTAGTTTGATTTGAGTCTTGCATATGCATTGTGGATTCTATTGGTTATTGTTTTACTAGCTTAACTACATTATATGATTCGAAATATATCACTTTGTCTCGAGGGAAGAAGAGAATTATAATGTATTGCCTTAGACATTAATGTGATATTCCATCAATGGGATGGTTATTCATGTGATAAGGAGAGGCAGAATGAAATTAATTGTTTGTTAAAGAAAAATCTTTCAAGCAATAGAGTGCAGAGGTACATTTTCTTGTGCAATGGAGAGAATTAATAAACAAAACTAACATCAAGTGTGCTAAAGTGATTCACAGGTCTTATTAGTGGATAATGTGAACTACCTTTATTCTTGTTTTTGTACTAATGCTTGAACCATGGTCAAGTGTGGGGTAATATAACACGAAACCACAAGACCCAGGAGCATCGGCAGTGAACCTTAATTATCAGCCCTCATTCATATAGTGAACAAATGCAAGTTAAATTAACAGGTTGAGTTGATCGGAACCGCTTGCACCTGTGATGCCAACTATATCCAGTCTCCTGGCTTAGCAATGTGGATTTTACCTGATAAAGAAATTAAAGAAGTGTGTTACCGGCATTAACTAACAAGCTGCACTTATATTTGCTCTAGCTGTAATTGGCAACTACTAGGATTCATTGACTGCTCTTTGAGGCCTTGCCCTTGTCTTGATAATAAGATATTGTTGTGTCATCATTTCTCTTTGTTAGGAAATTTCTCTGAGGCACTTGATTAGACTGCTGAGTTAACATTATACTGCCATTACCCAGTTCATCGGATTCTCCTTTTGGGATGGATGTGTTCAAGAGGATGTTACAGACCGGGCATCCAACCATGCTCAGCTGATTATAATAGTTGGCCACCTGAACTGCTTCGTCGACCACTTGGAGGTTAAAAAGATTTTTATTATGATCGTGATATGTTGAAATGTGTACATATCAGGTGGGGCAGACTTATGGGGCAACGAGGTTTGATTCCTTTGGTGCTTGTTTAGATGCATCATCTTTCGTTGCCCCATTACCTTTTCTCCCCTCTTTACTCGTCCTAAACTGCAATATATGTACTATGTTGATACAAGTGCAATAACATTATGCGTATTATATGTTGCAAGAATGCGTTGCCTCCAAGCAACCTGTCCAGCTTGGATGCCATGTGAACTTCATTCTCAAGCAAACAAATTGCTTAAAACCTCTCATAAAATGATATATTTTATGTGGGACTCACGTGAAAATTATCTGTAACCTTGAATATTTCGGAATAGCCATATTAATTTATCTATTTTCTTCTCTTTTTACCGCAAATGTCTGAGTTAAATTGAAAATTCAATGACAAGAAACGTGTGCTTTGAACCCCTCCTCCCTACTGTCCCGGAGTCTTTGAATTTATCAATTAATATTATTAATATTAAGTTTTCTCCCTGCTCTTTTCTATTTTGTAGAGTCAATACTTAAAATTACTCAGATTTTCTTGTCTGATACCCGAAGGCATCATTTTGAACATTTTGGTACTTTCAACACTTGATACAGCTGACAACACTAGCTATAGAATGATGAAAAAGAACCAGTAACATTTGTGATAGAGAGAAATTATCATTTTGATTTAGCTATAGAACTAGATTGGTGTTTTGTGTTATGATGTTTGGCTAAACAACTAGACTAGTTAAATTGCCCGCATTACGTTGCGGGTTGAGCAAACAATTTTTATAATTGTTGAGATTGAAACAATTAATAAGATTTGTTAGTTCAAAAATAAAATATAATATCTATACATGCAAAGTTTGATATAATAAAATAGATATAATATCTATCGAAGTCTTAACATCTAAAATTATTGCAACTATTATTGCCAAAACAATAAAAATTATTAAATTATCCCGAGAAAAAAATCCCTCAAAAAATTAACAAAAGAGTAAGTAAGAACAAAAACTAAAATTATTATTATTATTATTACGATAATAATAATAATAAAAATTAAATCAAAGACTTAAAAAAGTCTAAAAACTTAAATAAAAGAGCAAACAAAAAAATAAAATAAATGATAAAACAAAAAAAAATTATTAGCTGAAAAAAAAACATTTGACTCGAAAATAATAAATAATAAATAATAAACAAACCAAAAGAAAGAACAAAGGAAAGAAAAAACAGAAATATCAATTTTTCAAATGATTATAAACAAAAACTAAATTTTAAGAACTAATTTTTTTTTAAAAATACCACCTCAATAAATAAGAAAATAATAAAATTAAAAACCCAAGCTAAGAGCACACACATATAAACATAGACACCAATAGGGATTATTACATAAATATAAAAAAATTAAAAATTAAAATAAAAAATAAAAAATTAAAATAAAAAATTAAAAGTATAGTGGCCGAAATAAAAACTAAATATATTATCAATTTCAATTAAAGGACAAAATTGAAAATATCAAAACTACAGTATTGAATATATTAAGGGATTTAAAACCAATTCGGAAATTAAAAGAATGAGATCCGAATTGAAACCTAAATATATAATCAATTTCAGTAGAAGGATCCAATTGAAACAAACCAAAACTTATATATTGAAATCAGGATCATGAAAAACAATTAAAAGATCAGGAATTAAAATAAAAACACCATAAAACTGGGGGTCTGCCTTGTACTTTAGCATGCAGGAGAGAGAAAAGGGTCAAACAAAGTTCAACCAACCACTGTTGTGAATCCGGCCACTGTGGGCCGTGACGCGCCACCTCAGGAGGAAGATTACACTGCGGCGCATCGGGTGAGACATTGGATGGATATTTTCCCCCATCAAAAGACACCGCACGCGCAGCCTCAAGCGGCATAAGGCTGAATATTGTCAGTCCCGGAGTCTTTGAATTTATCAATTAATATTATTAATATTAAGTTTTCTCCCTTCTCTTTTCTATTTTGTAGAGTCAATACCATAGTTGTTAATTCCGTTCCGTTCAACAAACCGAGACAAAACGGCGTCGTTTTTGTCTCGGTTTTAATTCCGGTCCGATTCGATCCGGAAATTCCGGCCAAATTCCGGCCGGAACGTCTCGGTTCCGTTCCAGGCGTGCCGTTCCGGGTTCAAAATCTATTTTTTTTTATTTTTTAAAAATTATTTTGACATTTATACATCAAAATAATTTAAAAACACCAAAATATTTTAAATAAAAAAGAATTCAAATTTTAATTATGCTTGTTAAATTAATATTTTTTTATATATATATATATAATTAATTATATATGAACAGTACGACACCGAAACGGCACGCCGGAACGCTCCGAAACCGGAACGTTCCGTTCCAATCAAAAAACCGGAACGGCGACCGGAATGGTATTGACAACTTTAGTCAATACTTCAAATTACTCAGATTTTCTTGTCTGATACCCGAAGGTATCATTTTGAACATTTTGGTACTTTCAACACTTGATACAGCTGACAACACTAGCTATAGAATGATGAAAAGGAACCAGTAACATTTGTGATAGAGAGAAATTATCATTTTGATTTAGCTATAGAACTAGATTGGTGTTTTGTGTTATGATGTTTGGCTAAACAACTAGACTAGTTAAATTGCCCGCATTACGTTGCGGGTTGAGCAAACAATTTTTATAATTGTTGAGATTTAAACAATTAATAAGATTTGTTAGTTCAAAAATAAAATATAATATCTATACATGCAAAGTTTGATATAATAAAATAGATATAATATCTATCGAAGTCTTAACATCTAAAATTATTGCAACTATTATTGCCAAAACAATAAAAATTATTAAATTATCCCGAGAAAAAAATCCCTCAAAAAATTAACAAAAGAGTAAGTAAGAACAAAAACTAAAATTATTATTATTATTATTACGATAATAATAATAATAAAAATTAAATCAAAGACTTAAAAAAGTCTAAAAACTTTAACAAAAGAGCAAACAAAAAAATAAAATAAATGATAAAATAATAAAAAATTATTAGCTGAAAAAAAACATTTGACTTGAAAATAATAATAAAATAAATAATAAACAAACCAAAAGAAAGAACAAAGGAAAAAAAAACAGAAATATCAAATTTTCAAATGATTATAAACACAAACTAAATTTTAAGAACTAATTTTTTTTAAAAAATACCACCTCAATAAATAAGAAAATAATAAAATTAAAAACTCAAGCTAAGAGCACACACATATAAACATTGACACCAATAGGGATTATTACATAAATATAAAAAAATAAAAAATTAAAATAAAAAATTAAAAGTATAGTGGCCGAAATAAAAACTAAATATATTATCAATTTCAATTAAAGGACAAAATTGAAAATATCAAAACTACAGTATTGAATATATTAAGGGATTTAAAACCAATTCGGAAATTAAAAGAATGAGATCCGAATTGAAACCTAAATATATAATCAATTTCAGTAGAAGGATCCAATTGAAACAAACCAAAACTTATATATTGAAATCAGGATCATGAAAAACAATTAAAAGATCAGGAATTAAAATAAAAACACCATAAAACTGGGGGTCTGCCTTGTACTTTAGCATGCAGGAGAGAGAAAAGGGTCAAACAAAGTTCAACCAACCACTGTTGTGAATCCGGCCACTGTGGGCCGTGACGCGCCACCTCAGGAGGAAGATTACACTGCGGCGCATCGGGTGAGACATTGGATGGATATTTTCCCCCATCAAAAGACACCGCACGCGCAGCCTCAAGCGGCATAAGGCTGAATATTGTCAGCCACGTGTGCCACACGCGCCCACAGTATTCAGAGGAAAATAATAATAAAAATGAAAAAGTATCGTAACACTCTTACATTCAAATCTTTAATTTTGTCTTATTAGAGGCAGATTAATATTTAGCTATTTTCAAAAAATATGAAATTCCCGTGGCGCCTCTGGCCAATGTTGTTTTTTGTCTTTTTCGAGGTATAGAATGCTTATTTTACTATGCAATGGAATGTGCAATTACCGCGACACCCCTCCCGATTACAACAGTTTTTTGTCTTTTTTGAGCGATAAAATGATTATTTTACTGTGCAAAAAAATATAAAAAAATCAATAAACCAGTGACTCGACCGAACCAAACCAACCTAAAAATCAAACCAACCCAAAGAGATACTATTACAATCCATAGTGGTTTCACTCATGCTACAGTAAAATACTGATCTCTTTTAGTTATTTTATAATTGGTGTCTTATGTTTTGATGTGGACTAGTTAATTTTTTTTTCCAAAGGTGATAGTGTTTTTTTAATAAGTTGAAAAAAAAATCCAAGACATGGGTTATTAACATGACTAGATTTAATAAACTTGATTAATTTAATAATATGATAAAAAAGCACCGACAATAGATAAATTAAAAAAATGGCAATAATTGACTATAAAATTAAATTGATAATATCATATTTGAGAGAAGAAATAAAAGTTGGATGGAGACTTTTCATTGCTCTAGCATGAACATCGCCTCATCATTAGAATGAGCTAACTAAGAAGGTTCTAAAACCATTCTTGAAATTAAAATAGGCTATATGTGTCATTAAATAAACAACCTAGAAAACAAATAAAATAAATTATCTTTTAAGGTCACAAAATTAAAATGTGACAAAAATTTTTTTGTTACCATAATTACCACAAAAGAAAACTATGGAGAAGTTGACAACAAAATATTACAATAAAAGTGTTGGTGTTGTGATAAGAAATGGATATAAAATGATATAATAAAGACATACAAGGAAAAGTGATCTTAAGCCTTTAAAAACAATAAAACACATTTTGAGCCTAATGTATAATAACCTCAATATCAAACCTTTATTACAAACCTTAAACAATTCCTTTTTGATCAAACAAGTGTGTGAAAGGTTCATAATTGAAGTTCTCAAGATACAAAGAATCATTTATGAGAAGTATGATGAAATGAATAACTTTTTTTTTTTGCACAAACAACTCGAGAATGAACCCACTTCTTTACCATGGTTAAAACACCTTTACAAATAATGAAGATGACATGAGACTTTATTAATTGACATACTATTAAGAATTCCATAGTTTTCAAAGATTAGGTCAAATTTTTGAGAGTAACCATTTTCCTATAAAAATCAAATCATATATTATGAAAATTAAGAGCACAATATGACTTTACGAAACTATAGGGGCTTCAAGGCCTATTTTATTATGATAGTATTCATCATTAAGTTGTTTATCAATGAGAAAATATATTGAATCAAGCTTGATAATCAAGATCCAAAACAATATATCAGCATGGACTTGCCCATGTATACTGGATGAGAAACCACCTGAAATCTTTACTTCAAAGGTTCAAACTTGGAAGGATAAAAAAAAACAAATATTGATTGAGGGATCTTTATTTTGAAAAGCTTTACTTATGAACTAACCATAACATTGGTGCAAAATATTTGATTGGCATGTCATATAAGAAAATAGACAAAACTTGTTTTGATATGCAAGGTCACCCAATAAAATATACTATTCTTGTTTTATGGGCATATACTTTAAAAATTGTACCAATTTGTTTTTCCTGAAAAATAGACCAACATTTAAAATTAAAAAAAAGGGACAAGTCACCCATGATATACATCAATGTTTTATATCACTTGATAAATTAGCTGCTCTTTTCTTTATAAAGCACACTATGCAAAATCTAGACAAGATTATGCTTCGTGTGTATTGTAAAGAAAGAACATATGTAGTTACCTAAAATAAAGGCATCAATTGAAGGCTTAAACTTCCCAAAAAAAGAGTTTTGGGGAGAATTTGAGTGTTATTCCAAAAAACAATAAAGTTTCGAGGTTCAAAATTGTACCTTAAAATCCTAAAATGTTGAAATTCTCTACTTAATTGTATAAAATCCAAACTCTAGAAAGTAATTAAGGATATAATTGAACAAATCCATGGACTAATAAATGAAATGTGTGTAGCTTTAGGGATTGAAATCAACGATTTTAAAGACCCAATTGAAAAAAAAACAATGTTTTATCTATCAATCAAGTACTTAATTGGTCAAATCAGAAACCAAAAACTAAAATGAAAAAGTCTCTCAAATCCAGGGACAAAATGGGATTTTAGTCAGGGGTAAAACTGCAAGCAATTAGAAAGTTTGAGTGTGTAATTAAACAAATTGTAAGTATAAGGCAATTGAGAATTCTCAAACCAAAAAATCCTATTTTTTAGGGATTAATTAAAATAACACTGTTTCACTAATATCGTATAGCTTTTTTTTGTATTGTATTTTGGAGAATTAGTAAGTCATCTAATTTACTTAATGACTTGAAAATTTGGAAATCACATACATGACTTGCACATCTCCTAACCAACTAGTTAGGGGTGGTAACTTGGAAATCAATGGAAAAAGCAAAGGCATTGCTTTCATCTACCACTCACGTTAAGTGGCTGTTTGGTATTGTGTTTGCGGGTGAGGTTTGAGGAAAAACAGGTAAAATCTTGTTTGGTTATCTTACATCCTCAGGTTAAGTTGTTATGGGACCCACCAAAAATTGCTTCCGAACCACAATTTGTCAAAAGTTGAACCAAGCTGTTTTGCTTGCGTTTCATTTCTCAGAAAACATCCACCCACCGACAAACACCTCACCCACAATTACCATTGAAAATTTATGTCAATAACCCTTCAAAGTAAAGAGAGAAGAGAATGGCGATCCTCTTGGTGGTGACCACCTCAGATCCAACATCCATATGCCCAACCTCAGCTCTTTTAGCCATGCTTGGTTGACACACTGGCCCCTCCTTGCAGGTCAGCAATTCTCACCCTCTGTTTTGCTTTATTTTCTTTCAACAAAATTGATTAAAGTTTGAACAGAAGACTGACTAACATGATTTAAAAAAAGCTAACATATTAGGTGATTCCAATTATAATGGCGTAGAAGAAGAATACTTTAGTGAAGGTAAGCAAGAAGAATTTGCTTTTGGACATGATATTCTTTCTAATGGTGATAGTGATGGTGATGATGGCTTCCTTGTCGATGATTTCTTATAAGGAGGAAGCGGTGATGAAGGTGGGTTTTTTGAAGGGTGATACCAAGCATTGGAAGATGCAACAGTGATGGATGCAGTGGTGCCAAAAACACTTCTTTTTTGTATTAAAAAAAAAAGAACCCAGGTTGTGTATGTTTGTTTTAATTTTAAAGAAAATATGGGCAACCTTAATAAAAAGAATGGTTAGAAGCTTAAACCTATCCTTAGAAAGGAAAACAAATTAATGGGGCAGTAAATTTCTATGGTAACAATAAGATGAATGGTTTTTTGATTTAGTGGATGGATTTTTATAAAATAATTTTTTATTTTAAATTAAATTTTTATTTCTTTTAATTATTTTGATATACTAATATCATAAATAATTTTTACAAAATAAAAAAGTATTTTAATATGTTCATATTTCCAATTATATCATGGATGGATTTTTACTAGATATTATAGGTCGCGCAAATAGTCAGAGATTACAGAAGTCTTCACATATGAATCTTGTTAATTATGACATTGCAAGTAGTTTGCTGGGAGAATAAAAAACAGTGCCCAATTTTCTTGAATTATTAATTACATTATGTTATTATGATTATTAAATCTATAATATTTAAAAAATAATATATATATATATATATATGTGTGTGTGTGTGTGTGGGCGCGCGCGCGCGTATATGTATATGCCCTTTAAAGTAATTTTATAAGTTGACAACAATATGAAATACATGGTAACTAAACACACGAAATTGTTTTTCATTTAACCTCAATCTCAACCACAGTAACCAAACACTTCAATTTCAATTATGAACCACAACTAAAAATACTTTTTATAAAATTAATTTTTTTAAATCTCAACCATAATAATAGCCGCAATACCAAATACACCCTAATCTCGTTGGGAATTTCGAACTCCAAATCTAAAGAAAACATTAATTAGCGAGGAATCTAACTTTTGAGACACCGCAAACTTAGGTAATAGGCCGGTCATTGCAAAAAGTCAGCCCTCATACTATGTTTATTCCCCAATCCCTCCTCCCTTGATAAAATGCCGAGATGGGATTATTTATTGATTTATGTAAATAAATATAGGCAAGTTGATCGAAGACACAAAATAAGGTTTGAAGTTGATCAACAAAAGTTTTGATGATCTCTTCAAACTATAAGTATATTATTATTCTCTCCCATTTTCCCGACAAGAAACCCTCGTACCACAAAACTTTTGTTAATGGCTATGATTGTTCAAGTCTCAATTTAGACATAACTTGAAAACAAATAGTTGAAAGTTTTTGTTTATAATATCAATATATATAAAATAAAAGATAAATTAAAATTAAAAAAAAACAAACTCACTCTTAATAAGTATTACAGAAAAACATAAGATCTCAGCGATGACGACATATAGAGGTCGTTTACATCCATCGACAAAGTGAGTGATTACTCTCACTCATTATTATTGATGATAACCTTATTTCACCTTCTTTCTTTTTTTTCCTCTGACGGATATACATCTTCAGACCATTGTAACTAGGGTTCTAACAAGGACAGATTAAGCATGCTTCTTTGCTATCTCCGAGAGACACTGGGAGAGTTCTTGTGACTTGCTAAACATAACCATATGGTCTGCACCTTTAATCTCCATAACTTCGTCAGCACCACTGTTTTCAATCATCCAGCGTTGAAACTCCACTGGTATCGCTAAATCTTCATCGCATATAACATATACTCGTTTGACTGACCCATAACCCTTCGCGGAGAAATTATCTGCCTTCGACAAATCATGCAGAAACAGTGATCCTGGCCTTATCAAAGTCCTTGCTTGCTCAAGATCCTGAAAAATGAAAATGGCAAACTTAGTAATCATGTGAAGCCTGCAGCGCGCTGACTCTAACAGATTTGACAGGATCAAAAGGACTGAAGAAGAGAGAAGACTACTTTAACTGTCATGTGTTCAAGTGCAACTGATGTAACTATGAATTAATTTGAAGATGTTGATAAGAAAGGTACCTCAGGCGGGCTTAGCTGATAGAGCTTGAGAGATAAGAATTTGGGTCCAAAAAGCATTGCTGTGAGATGACGTTGAGAGCTGCTGAATGGAAAATATTGATTGTCCAACCAGGCCTCTGCTGGGGTCCTCTCGGTACACTTTATAGATTTAGGGGGGGTAGACAAGAATTAAACTCGAGAAGCAATTACAAATTATACTTCAAAGAATTTTTTCCTTTTTTACCAATATTACTAGTAGTACCTGATCCATGACAAATGATGGTTTGTGCGTGGTATCTGGCATGAAAGCTGTTACGAAAACAGCAACAGCAATCTTGTTTGGGAACTTTTCCGCAGCAAGAGCCAAATTGATGCCTCCTAGGCTGTGCCCTACTAGAATAACCTTCTCCTTGGGCTGTAATGAGGCCAGAAAATCTAGCAAAGGCTCCGAATATTCATCAAATGTTTCAACATCTTCGATTTTCTTCATGTTGGTGCCTGAAGCAGCGAGGTCAAGCAACGTGACCCGGTTACTTGCCGACTCGAGCAGCGTTTCGAGCTTTTTCCAACACCAAGCCCCATGGCAGGCACCATGTACAAGAACAAAATGCTTCTGATTGTTGATGTCTGCCATTGCTGTGCTGTTGAGAGTCAGCGCTGCATCCCAATATATAGCGTGGATAGAGGAACTGTCTCCTCGTTTGGTTGAGATAATTTTTTTTAACAAAAAATAGTTGTAAAATTAAAGTCTCAAAGGCTCTAGCCTATTGCTAAGGAAAACACAATGCTAAATAGCTACAATGTTTAATAGTATTCCCCATTCCCTACCTCCCTGGATAAAATGCTAGAGAAAACAGTAGTTAGCGAGGAATCTAAATTTTGAGACACCGCAAACTTAGGTAATAGGCCGGTCATTGCACAAAGTCAACACTCATACTATGTTTATTCCCCAATACCTCCTCGATCCCTTGATAAAATGCCGAGATGGGATTATTTATTGATTTATGTAAATAAATTTAGGCAAGTTGATCGAAGACTTGAGGTTTTCTGTGGGATCCATTTGATGATTTCTTCGAAAAATAATAAGTATTATTACTTTAAATTCACTCCCAAATCCCCATCAAGAAACCCTCGTAACTATGTAACTCTGAATTTGAAGATGTTGATAAGAAAGGACTGAAGAAGGGAGAAGACTACTTTAACTGTCATGTGTTCATGTCCAACTGATGTAACGATGAATTGATTTGAAGATGTTGATAAGAAAGGTACCTCAGGTGGGCTTAGCTGATAGAGCTTGAGAGATAAGAATTTGGGTCCAAAAAGCATTGCTGTGAGATGAATTTGAGAGCTACTTAGGTGTCTTTATATTGTTTTTGCTTTTATGGTTGAGGTTTTTAAAAAATTGTTTTATAAAAAGCACTTTAGCTGTAGTTCAAAATAAGTTTTGAAGTGTTTGGTTAAAACTGCTTTTGAGTTTGAGATTAATGAAAAACAGTTTTATGTGTTTGGTTACCAAGCTTTTCATATTGCTTTTAACTTGTGAAATTACTTTAAAGAGCATATATATATATATATAATTTTTTAAATATTATAGATTTAATAATTATAATAATATAATTTAATTAATAATTCAAGTAAATTGGATTTTTTTTTATTCTCTCACCAAATTACTTGAAATGTCATCATAAACAATATCTATACAAAAAGGTGTGTGTGTGTGTATTGTTCTTTAAATATTTAATAATTATAATAATAAAATGTAATTAATAATTTAAGTAAATTAGACGATTGTTTTTATTTTCCCATAAAACTACTTGTAATTTCATCACAAACTATAACTCCATACGTTAAGGCATCTACGATCCCGGAACAACATATAGTAAAATATCATCTGAAACAAAATTAAAATTACAAGACAAAAATTATATTGTGATATCCTTCTAATATATTTATTTATATTTTAATTAATTTTTAAATTATTTTAATATTAAAAATATTTTTTATAATAAAATATAATAAATAATAAATCATTCCCCTCCCTACAAAATATAATAAATAATAAATAATACTACTCCCAGCCCCCCCCAAAACAAATATAAAATGTAATAAATAATACTACTCCAGCCCCCCAAAAAACAAATATAATAAACCCCTAACCCCAGCCCCCATAAATAATTATACCCCGCCCCCCCCCCCCCCCCAAAACGCAGCAGCGTGAAAAGTAGCAAATTGCTACTTTTCATGAGCCGGCGTTTTACATTTTTATCAAGCAGACCACACTAATTTTTCAACTTCTTAAACCTTACCAAACACTAAATTCATGCTTTTCTACCTGATTTTATTAAACCTCCGGCGGGGCCACGATACCAAACGCCGTCTGAATTGAGTGTCCAACCAGGCCTCTGCTGGGGTTACCTAATTTCCTTAATGACTTGAAAATTTTGAAACCACATAGTGAGGTGGAAATCAATTTGATGATCTCTTCAAACCATAAGCATTATTACTTTAAATTCTCTCCCATTTCCCCTACAAGAAACCCTCGAAGCACAAAACTTTGTTAATGGCTATGATCGTTCAATTCTTTTTCAGATCTCAATTTAGAGAGAAATTGAAAAAAAAAAAAAAAGGTGAAAATTTGTGTGAGAGCTACTCTAATTCCTGCAGGGCAACCTGTTGACAAGGTCGTTAACAGCGGCGTAAGAGATTACTTTCTTACTGCAAAAACTTGCAAGGTTTTGGTATCTATTTCCATGTACGTAGGAGTAGCTTTTTAAAATAATTTATATTTTAAAATATATCAATTGTTTTCTTAAAAAAATAATAATTTGATAATAATTAAAAAAACTAAAAAAAGTAATTTTAAAAAATTACAACTGCACTACCAAATATCTCATGAGTAGAGTAGGTAGTCTGTCTATTTAATATGGTGAAGTGACGACAAAAGATCTTAGCAATGACGACAAATTGAGTTATAACTTTTGTAATTTGTAAGTATATGACTAGTCAAGAGCTTCACCCTCGTTGTTCATATGGTGAAATTATTTTGTATTTAAAATATAAAAATAATATATATATATATATATATTTTTTTTTTTTTAAAAAAAAATTATTTATAATATCAATATATATAAAAGATAAAATAAAATTAAAAAAAAAAACTCACTCTTAATAAATATTACAGAAAAACTTAATTTTATAGAGGTCGTTTACATCCATCGACAAAGTGAGTGATTACTATCACTCATTATTATTGATAATAACCTAATTTCTTTTTTCTTTTTTCTTTTTTCTTTTTTTTCCTCTGACGGAATACATCTTCAGACCATTGTAACTAGGGTTCTAACAAGGACAGATTAAGCATGCTTCTTTGCTATCTCCGAGAGACACTGGGAGAGTTCTTGTGGCTTGCTAAACATAACCATATGGTCTGCACCTTTAATCTCCATAACTTCGTCAGCACCACTGTTTTCAATCATCCAGCGTTGAAACTCCACTGGTATCGCTAAATCTTCATCGCATATAACATATACTCGTTTGACTGACCCATAACCCTTCGCGGAGAAATTATCTGCCTTCGACAAATCATGCAGAAACAGTGATCCTGGCCTTATCAAAGTCCTTGCTTGCTCAAGATCCTGAAAAATGAAAATGGCAAATTTAGTAATCATGTGAAACCTGCAGCGCGCTGGCTCTACCAGATTTGACAGGATCAAAAGGATTGAAGAAGGGAGAAGACTACTTTAACTGTCATGTGTTCATGTCCAACTGATGTAACTATGAATTTGAAGATGCTGATAAGAAAGGTACCTCAGCTGGGCTTAACTGATAGAGCTTGAGAGATAAGAATTTGGGTCCAAAAAACATTGTTGTGAGGTGACGTAGATGGCTGCTGAATTGAGTGTCCAACCAGGCCTCTGCTGGGGTCCTCTCACTATACTTCATAGATTTAGGGCGGGGGGAGGGGGGGGATTAGAGAAGAATTAAACTTGAGAAACAATCAATATATACAAATTGCAATAACTAGCAGTACCTGATCCATGACAAATGATGGCTTGTGCGTGGTATCTGGCATGAAAGCTGTCAAGAACACAGCAACAACAATCTTGTTTGGGAACTTTTCCGCAGCAAGAGCCAAATTGATGCCTCCTAGGCTGTGCCCTACTAGAATAACCTTCTCCTTGGGCTGTAATGAGGCCAGAAAGTCTAGCAAAGGCTCCGTATATTCATCAAATGTTTCAACATCTTCGATTTTCTTCATGTTGGTGCCTGAAGCAGAGAGGTCAACCAACGTGACCCGGTTACTTGCCAACTCGAGCAGCGTTTTGAGCTTTTGCCAGCACCAAGCCCCATGGCAGGCACCATGTACTAGAACAAAATGCTTCTGATTGTTGATGTCTGCCATTGCTGTGTTGCTGAGAGTCAGCACCTGCATCCCAATATATAGGGTGGATAGGTGAACTGTTTATTACAATTCATCTTGCGCCCCACCATAGGAGAAAGGTCAAAGTTGGTTGCCACTTGAAGCAAAATTCAAGTGGCCCAGTTAATAGGGATTCCTGAAGAACAAGGTCATGCTGCGAGACCCGGTTTCTGGTGGACTCAAAGCAGAGTTTAAGCTCCTGCCAGGAACATGCCCCACTATTGTTTCGAATTCATCCGAAAGACGTAGACAAAATTTATTATTAAGGCCAAGTAGTTGTTAGTTGGCTGAGAAAACGAAAAGCATTCGATTAACTACCATGTTTTACATGATATTTTAAAAAGATAAATTGATAAAATAATTAATTGAACTATTTAAATATAGTTTTTTTTTGTTTATGTGTATTCCAATGATAAAAACCATTTAGAAGAGCCCAATATATTTTGTATATCATTTTAAATATAGTACAATTATTTTATATATAATATAATTATGTAATTAATTATACAATAAATATGAGTAATTTATATAATTAATTAAATGCTTTTAAAAAACCCTCCAACATTTAATTTCTAATTTTTTAATTTTATTTAAATATAAAAATCAAATTGGAAAAAAAAAACTTTCTAACATTTTAAATTTTAAATTTTCAAATATTGAAAAAAAACTGCTGAAATTCCAAATTCTGAAAAAAATTGTTGTCAACTTTAAATTTTAAGATTTCAAATATTGAATAAATAATCACCAACTTTTTAATTTTTAAGATTTCAAATATTGAAAAAAACCGCCATTATTTTAAATTTTAGGGAAAATTTTCATTAACACACTAACCAATATATTTAAAGTAACCAATGAGTTTAAACATAATTAGATAAAAATAAATTCCCTTACAAAAAAATCAATCAAATTAATTAAAAATTAAAACCCATATTTTTCATCATTTCTAACTTTCTATTTTGAAAATACACTGCAGAAATTGGATCCAAATTAGAAGAATCCATTATCATAATTTGTTCTTCTTTCTCAATCTTGTCCAATTCTTGTTTTTTTACTTTGTTTAATCATTATAACTTGTTGCTTTAACATATTTTTATTGTCTTGTTTCTTTTGATCCTCAATTTCAACTAAAATATCCTTGAATTGCTGTAAAAGATTTGTTATATTTATCTCTCAAACTTTCTCTTTTCCTTGTCTATGTTTAACTCAGTCCTTTGTAGGCTTCTAGTCAATTGGTCTATCTTGATAAATAGTGTTTCACTATATTCTCTTAAGCTGACAGAATCAAGGGTAAGAAGCTGAACTTGCATTTCCATATTTTTTTTGTTTCTTATTTGACCTTTGATGTTGACTTGCACACTTAAATTGCCATTTGAGTTCTTTTTTTAAGATAACAATGTTCTAGTTGAAATCGTTTGCCAACACATGAAGTATATACCATTCTCAATCATTCATTAAGGGATATGTTTAATGGAGGGATTAGGAATTCATGACTTTTTCTAGGTGATATTATTGTCGGCATTGACAAAGATACCACTATAAAAATATCATATTTTTTAATTATCAGATATTTTATTAAACAATACAACAAAATACAATTTTTTATTAATATTTTGGATTAATAAAAGTGCATAACTTATAATCAAACTACTAATCAATAATATTCCTAAACCACCGACAACATCATTTCTTTCTTTACTAATGAAATTGAAACGGCACTATGAAATGACACCATCAAATGAGCGTATTGATTAATGAAATTACTCCTTCGGATGACGTGGTTTTGGTGGTGTCAAATCATATTATATGGTGTTTATTAGTGAGTTTCAAAAATATTTTTGAAAAAACTAAGAAAAAAATTATGTTTTGTTTTAAATTAAATTTCTATGGTGTTTTGAAATTATTTTCATGTACTAATGTCAAAAATATTTTTTATAAAAAAAATATATCATTTTAATATATTTTTTAACAAATAAAACACTCTTAAAAATAACTGCACCCAAACTCGCAGCCCCTATGAAAGTCTGATTTTTTTTTTTATACAAGATGAGAGAAGTGATGCACATGCCAGTTTATAAATAAAAAAGAAAACCCATGAAAATCTGTCCCGAAAGATTTATTTATTTACATATTTTATGAACGAAAAATATTGCTCTCTTTTTTATCCAGTACACTACGAAAAATGTTGACTAGAAAAATAAAATGACACTTTTATTGCTCTCAAAAAATTTAACAAAGCTTTGAGTTAATAAGGTGCATACTTATAGCGAAGTTGTCGATAGGGATCGATGAATTTGTTTTATAAATTTATGTCACTCTTTTAAAAATATATTTTATCAATTCTAATTATAATTTCTTTAATTTTTTTTTTTAATTTTTATCTCTAAACATTTAATTTTAGTATTTAATTTGATTTTCATTATCTCGGTCTGTTTTTTTGTTTTATTTCTTTCTTGATCTATTTGTGTTTTTAATTTCTTGCATCATCATTATATTTGATTTAACTTTTTTTATCCATTTTTTATTGTTTTTTTATTTTCTTTATTTATTATTTTCGATTCTATCCCTTAATATTTCTTTATTTATTCAAGTTTCATCCTAGTTATTTTCATTGTTATTTTTTTATTCTTTTCTAAATTCTGTAATTTAGTCCCTAATTATTCTCTTTCATTTTTATCCTTTTTATTATTACTATTTTTTTAGGTATTTTTTTTAAATTCATCATTTGTTATTGGGTTACTAGGCTTTGAGATATGTTATTTTTTATATTTTTATAGTATTATTCTAGTCTTATATCTTAAGTAGTGGATTAGTCGAGTTAATCCAAGTTGTCTTTTTTTTCAATTTTTTTTTTTTGAAATTGATTTACTTTTTAATTTTATCTTTTGATATTAAATTATTCACCCTTGAACTTTGTGATTTTTTTACCTTTCGTTATGTGTTGTTATCCCTAGTGTAGGCAATCAAGTTAACCCGATTGACTCAATTTCTCTTAGCATTTTTTTTTTTAACTTTGGTCTTTTTTTATGGTACAAACATTTTTTTTATATCCTTATTTTTCTAGTCATCGTGATGTTGAGTTGATTGATGTTATAATAGTCTAAACATATTTTTTTATATAATTATTCGAAGATAATAGTTTTCTTATTTTCATTTAGTAATATTTGGATTTTCTTCTCACTTTAGCTGACTCCAATAACTCGTAAAGGTTAAATTTTCATTCCTATATGTGATTTATTTATTGTTTGAACATTTGTTTTTTTGTTTTTTATACGAGAAAACTTCATATCTCAAAAAGTATATTTTGTGTGTCTAGATAAGCGAGTAAAAATCTAGTTGTTCCAGATTCTTACAACGCATAGACGTTCTAACTCGAACTTGAGACCTGCGGTGCAATTCACTATCACGACAAGTTTTTGTATATTATTTTTAATGAAGTTATAATGTATTCATTATTGTTTTTTCCTTTTGATTGTGCTTGTTTATATTAAATGAGTTTCGAGTAAAATATTTGTGGTAATTTATAATGGCTATTATTGGTAAAATAATCAATTTATGTCGGGTAAAAAAAATTATAGAATAGAAAGAAACAATAAAAAACTCGAGATTCCATTATTTATTCTTTGATTTTTTCTTACAATCAAGGAAATATTACATTACCAAAACAATTATAAAAAGCAAAGGAAACTCCAACCGATACTTTCTAATAGAAATAGCAGTGAAAAAGTCCGGTCAATAATTACTATTAAAATTAGCAACAGGATATATTTTGTTGAGAATTTTGATTAAATCTAAAAAAAATAAAAATATTATACCAGTAATTTCATTGGTATTTTGACTCGTCCGTAAATTCCAACAACCGAGCATGAACACTGGCCAGTTATAACTAGTGACTGTTTAAGAGTATGATTGATATTGCTTTTGAAAGTAATTTTCATTCATAAATATATCAAAATGATATTTTTTATGTTTTAAAAATTATATTAGACATCAACACATAAAAATTATCTAAAAACACTAAAAACATTTAATTGAAAATGTCGCACCCCATAAATGAGCGCGGCGTCGTGACGACTTTCCCCGTGTGCGGGGATATTCAATGTGTCGGGGGTCTAATCTTTGTTTTCGTGAAAAGGGAGTCGCCACCTAGTATTATGGTTACTAGGAAACCTAAACTGGTCTTTCAGAGATTCTAGGGTAAGGGACTGGTTGCGTAAAGGGAAGGTTTTAGCACCCCTAGTACGCCCTACCTAAGGTAAGCTGCTTGGTGCTTTTGTTTGGTTATGATTTGTCATGATTTTGATCTTTCCGAGAACATGTTGGTTAAAAGATGAATGGGATATTATTCCGCCGAATATTTAGGAAATTAACCCCTTAGGATTTATTTATCCAAATACCAACAGTGAATAATAGCTATCATTCCCGTCGAATATTTTGGATACTACCCCCTTAGGATTTAGTTATCCAAATACCAACAGTGAATAATAGCATATCATTCCCGTCGAAGATTTTGGATACTAACCCCTTAGGATGTAGTTATCCAAATCCCAACAGTGAATAATAGCATATCATTCCCGTCGAATATTTTGGATACTAACCCCTTTTAGGATTTATTTATCCAAATACCAACAGTGAATAATAAATTCAAAAAAATAAGATTTTTATATTTTTTGAAATATTGGCCAATACCCTTTGGATTTTACAAACATGTTGTAAAATCTCAAGATGCAAGAAATGATTTTTCTTCTTTGCAAAATCCATGCTAAACCTCATTTTCTCTTAAAAAACCAAGATAATATATATTTTTTGAAACAAAAACAATTTTAAAAATATGCTAGTGTATTGGCCGTATGCAAGAAAACACATTTTATATTTTTCTAAAAAATATATTTTTTATTTGCAATTTTCTGTATTTTTATATTTTTTTATTTTTTTTTATTATTTTATTTATATACAGGTGGGCTGGACTGCCAGCCCACCAATTTGGTGTCTGGGCTGTCAGCCCAGCCTGTCTCGGGCTGGGCTGTCAGCCCAGAGAAAACTAGGGTCTGGGCTGCCAGCCCAGCCCAAAGGGAACTGGGATCTGGGCTGTCGGCCCAGAGAGTATGGGATCTGGACCGTCGGCCCAAAGAGTCTTGGGTCTGGGCCGAGGGCCCATAGATTCGTGGGTCTGGGCCGAGGGCCCAGAGAGTCTTGGGTCTTATCCTGGACTGGGCTTTAAGCCCGTATGGGCTAAAAGCCCGGCCCGACCCGACCCGTTACTGTTCACAACAGTAACCGGGACGTTTTTTGCATGAAATGGAGAAGATGAACAGTAAATGGTGGATTTTTCGAGTTCAAGGAATGGAGAAACGGTTAGTACCTTGGTGTAGAGGAAGTTGAGGTGGTTCTTCTTGTCGTTGTGGCGTTGAAAATAGTGGCTTGTGGTGGCCGGAATGTACGTCGGAAAATTTGACAGGTCACGTTGCTGTCGTCGGGGCTGCTCTGTTTCCTTCGCCGGAGAAGGTGGCTGAGGCGCTGGAGCTGTTGGCGGAGACGAAGGTGGTGCCTAGGTGGATGTGGTGGTCGACAGTGATGGGAGTTGGCTGCCCGAGAGGAAGAGAGAGAGAGCTTCGGGTCTGTTGCGTTTTTTAGAGAGAGAGAGAGGAGAAAAACGACAGAGAGTGAGAGTGAAAGGGAGTTGGTGCGAGGGAGACAGTGGTTCGAAAATTTACGTGAGTTTTTCTTTGTTTCTTTCAGCCTTTCATTCTCCTTTTCCCCTTTTTTTTTTTCTTCCTCTTTTCAACTCTCAGTTCTCTCTATTTATAGGGGCAGAGCTGCCTCTGCCTCCTCATGCCCGTTCTGCAGAGGACGCCTCTGCAACAATTTTGCAGAGGCTCCTCTGCAAATTCGTTGCAATTTGTTGCAGAGGCTCCTCTGCAAATTCGTTGCAGAGGTTGCAGCCTCTGCAAATTTGTTGCAGAGACTGCCTCTGCAACGAATTTTGCAGAGGCTGCTCTGCAAATTCTTTGCAGAGGCTGCCTCTGCAAAGAATTTGCAGAGAGGCCGTGGATTGCCACGGCTGTACTCTTCTCTTTTCTTTGCAATTTGGTCCTTCAATATTTAATTGTTTCAATTGCACCCCTAATTAGTTTTAAACTTTTAATTTTATGCAATTGTATCCCCGTTAGTTTTTCGAAAACATCCCTAGCTTTGCGCGTCCCTTTTTTATTTGGGTCCCTGATTTCTGATTTGTGCGATTTAACCCTCGATTGAACGTTAACTCGTAATTTAATCAAATTGGTCCTCGATTTCGCATAATTGGCTTGAATAATTTCAAATTGATCTCTGAAAAATTCATTCTCATCAATTGAGCCCGGATTAAATTTAAGAACTTTATTTCTTATTGATTAAGCCCTTAATAAAATTAAATTGACCAATTTAAAGTAAAATTAAGTCATTGCGCTTAATTAAATTCTTCGATTTAGACCCTAAATTAAATCCTCAAATATAATTACACTTTTAATTGGCCGCTGATTAAATTTAATTGGCATATAAAAATTTAATTATATCTTTCGATTTAATTTTTACGCAGATTTATCCGAGAATACATTACGTTAACCTTAAATCTGCATTTTCCTTTATTTCTAGGCACAAAAAGAGGTACGATCGAGCTTTCGAAAACAATCAAAATTTCACCCCGATTTTCCTCCGACACCAGCCCCTTTTATTTTATTTTATTGTTATTTATGGGTAGTTTTGGGGAAAGACCCAAAATTGGGTTATGACAGAAAATAAAAAAATTCAAATATTTTTAAAAATATTTTTGAAATGCAGTGCCAGCTATGGTGTAACTTTTGTTAGAAGTAGGCTATGATTTTTATAATTGTAGCAAGATCCCGGGTATGTGTTCCTTCGACACCATCCTAGATAGATGGGCTTGAATCTAGAGGGATAAGAAGGGTTAATTTAAAAATGGCTCGTACTATTATTATACTCCAAAGTCTAACCTCTAATCTTGTTCACTTAAAATATTTTCTAATCCTAAAATATCTCAAGACAAAATCTTATCTCGTTTCTAGACCCCCCCTATGTTCATGGTCTACGCATATTTAAAACATGTCGCAGAAATTATCCGTGCACGCCAAGCACATCAAGTTTTATCCCCATCCATCTGGCGCAACTTAAAATTTAATTTTAACATTAATTTATTAAAAAAATTGAAAACAAAAAAAAAATTAATTTTAGGCATAATTGAATTTTTTTTTTAGTATGGGATAAAAAAAAAAGAGAGCATAAATAAACCATGTTGCCATGCCACTTTAAAAAGATATGTAACTTTCTCATCTATAAGGATAAATTGTTCAACAAGTGCTAGTTCATAAAGTTTGACATTTGGCCTCACATTGTAATCTTTTCTTTTCTCTTTTTTTCTTTTAGTTTTATTATCCAAAGTATTCTTAAATTAGTTTTTTTTTAAAATGTAAAACAATCATTAAAAGAGCGAAGAATATTTTGCAATGTTATTAAAACTAGTCAAGCAAGCCAATTGACTTAGCTATTTATCTAACTCGAGTATCCAATTAAGTCAAAGAGTTCTTGCCCACCTTAAATAGATTGCTTTTATGGGTTCAAATGTAACATTGATGACAAATAAAAGCATCATTTGAAATTTTAAAAAACTTTAAAATGATTTTTTTTTAAAATTTAGACATTGACAAATTAGATCGACCTCGGTCTTTCGTGACTCGGGTAAACGATTGTATTAGGTTTAATAAATTAGTTAATAAATTGTTTATTTAATTATATGATAAAAATATGAAAAAGTATAGTTTAATAAAAAACATAATATAATATTAAAAGGAAACCATCCCTATTGATATTAATCTCAAATTATCTTGCGTTGAAATGTACCATAACCACACTAATAATTAACTTCGTCAACCAGATTGAACGATCCATTTAATTTCTATTTTTTTATAAATTTAAAACCGAAAATTAATGAAATCATCAATGTACTTCAAAAGATAAGGAAAATAAAAGGACTGCATGCATTGAATGTCATGTGTTGGGTCTTTCACCTTTTTTTTTTATTTGAGGAAATTTTACTCTCGGAAAGCGTATTTTGTGGGTCCATGTGAGCGAATAAAACTCTGACTATCCCATATTTTTATAAGAGATGCACACCCTGACTCGAACTCAAGACCTTTTGTACAGATCTCAAGTCCTTTGTCATCACGCCACGCCCCTAGAAACTAAGAATTGATGCTTCAGGTGTGCTAGAGAGTAAAGTGTCATTACCTACAGAATGATAAGTAAGAATTGGTCGAACATGAGACATGGTATTAAATGTACTAGGAGGCCTTCTATTTTAGGTCAACCGAACTAAAAAATTTGAGAAGATTAGTTTTGAAAAATAATTCATTTATCCTTACAAATTTACCACATAAAACACTTAACAAGTCCTTTCTTTGTAGTAGAGGGCATCTGTTATTAACTATGTTTCCCCCCAAACAAAACAAAAGGGAAAAATACAAAAAAATATTCAGATTTTTTTTTAAAAGAAGTCAATATATATATAAATATATGAGGGAGAAGAACACACCGGGATGCCCAAGAAATTGCCAAAGGCTTCTTGTGAAAGATCAAAATTGAATTTGGATTGTATATTTTAACTAAGGAAGTTACAAAGTTTGAAACCACTTTTCACGTTCAAAGAACTGGATACCCATTGTTATACTTGAAAAGGAAAAGTACAATTTTTCATCATCCAATCTATTTATTTGGCTGGGAAGGTGGTATTTATTATTATTTTTCTCGAAAAAACAAGACTGAATTTCATTTATATGTTGTTGGGTGCTCTTTTTCGCATTAGGGAATAAACGACTACGTAATAGAAAATAAAGAGTGGGAGTAAATTAGAAAAATTTAAAATTGGACTCATCATGAAAATATAAAAGTCAATACGAAGACTACAGAATCATGAAAATTGAAATGAATGACTAGTCATGCCAGCGACACCTCGGACATCTCCAACTTCTCAGCATCCAATCTATTTATTTGGGAAGCTGCTAAGAAATACTAACACAAATTGCCAAACAAAACAGATTTACTTTGTTAGAATTTACAGTCTGTGTGCGAGGAATCTATGGTCGTCGTCATCTATATCTAGAGTAATTCAAACGAGGCTGCTTTCCATCATCAATTTCGAAACGATTACCTGAAATCATAATCTCCCAAATGCTTGTTAATGGCTTGAATAATGAAGAACATGTCAGTTGACATTTCCAACTTCCAACTTTGGTGTTCTCTACCTATATATACAACCATGAAACGACATTATTAAGCACTATCAAGCCATTACCAAGACATAATTTGCTATCAAGACAAACCAGAAGCCTTTCCTTTTTTTCTACAGTGCTATCGATCAACCAAAAAAATGGGAGATAGCAACAATCAAACAACGCATTTTGTCTTAATCCATGGCTCAGCTTCAGGAGCTTGGGCATGGTACAAGGTGAAGACCATGCTGGAGGCAGCTGGCCACTCTGTCACAGCCCTTGACATGAGTGCATCAGGGGTGAACACAAAAACAATGGAAGAAGTTCTTACTTTCGATCAGTATAATGAGCCCTTGATTGAGTTCATGGCCGACTTAGCTGAAAATGAAAAGGTTGTGTTGGTGGGTCATAGTTTAGGTGGCTTAAACTTGGCTTTCGCCATGGAGAAGTTCCCAGAGAAGATTTCTCTAGCTGTTTTTGTTACTGCGTTCTTGCCTGATACCGTGCACCAGCCGTCGTATATGTTAGAGAAGGTACCGCATGCAATTTATTTTATTTTTCATTTAATTTAGATGATGAGCAAAAGTGCCTGGATATGTTCTGTTTAGGCTATTTTAAGGTCCAACACCACAACCCATTTAGCAGAAATATGACGACCAGATCCTTTCGCTTAATTGATCAAGAATGAAAATTCACAGCGGCATTACTTGTTAAGCAACCATCCCACCTAAAAGCTTAAGCTGTTAGGTGCGGTCTCATAATATGATTTATATTATTATCTAACATACTCCCTCAAGTGAAAGTCTTTTGGGCTTGAAACTTGCACAGGCTCATCGTCCCTTGTGCGGGGTGATGAGATTTGAACTCGTGACCGCTGGGTCAATAAAACTCTGATATCATGTTAAAGAACCATCTCACCTATAAACTTTATGTGAGGTCCTGATTTATATTATTATCTAACATTACCAATCATCTCTAACTTTATATTAACCCTTTTACATTTCGGTCTTTCTGCTAGTTCATTGAAAATAGCTCAGCCGTTGCAGAAGGGTGGCAAAGTGTGGTGTCCTCAGCCACGGGATATGAAACATTCATGAAGTCCACTGCTTTTAACCTTACCCCTCCTGAGGTACGGCTCATAAATCTGATTACAGATTAATTTTCAATCCTGATCAACTGATCTATTTGATGGTAGAAACTGGTATAGTTATGGTTTTTTTCTGGTTTGCAGGATCTCAGCCTACAGACACTTTTAAAGAGATCAGGATCGTTGTTTCTTGAAAGTCTGTCCAAGGCAAACAAGTTCACGAAAGAGAGATTTGGATCGGTTGTGCGAGATTATGTTGTTTGTACTCAGGATTTACTGGTGATTCCGTCGCTGCAGCGATTCATGATTGAGCACAATGACGTTAAGGAAGTGTTGGAGATTCCCGCAGATCACATGGCAATTCTTTCTAAGCCTCAAGAACTCTGTCAATGTATTCTGGAGTTTGCTCGCAAGCACGCGTAGATTGTTGTTCTAGTCTGCTTATTATTATATATATAATAGGATGGCTATTGAAATAAAATAAAGAAGAGATAGGTGTTGACGTGATTTTTAGGTTTGCTCTTAGGATTATTTGAATTGCAGGCGCACCTTACCCAAATGATTTGTTTTTTTTATTTAGTGTATTCTTTTCCAATTATGAATAGTAAACGAGATCATTTTCTAGTCTGGCTTAACTTGTTCTCGTACTCTACCTCAAGAATATTATATGTTCTCTGCTTACACACTCTATTGTTGTCATCCATGCAAAAAAAATCTCAGACTTTTCACCCCCCATTCCTATTAACGACTCCTTTTACTGAAGTTTAAGCGGCGAGAAAGTCTTGGCATTCTGATAATGGTACAATAAAAAAAAAAGCATTAGGAAAAGAGGACTTAGGATTTGTCTTTGACAATGTCAAGAGGAATTGAATTTTCTCGCTATTAAGGAAAGAAAAAGAAGAAATACATGTAGATACTTGATCACCATATGGGTTTTTAATACTAATCAAATCAGTTTCTGTTTATGCTAATTTATTTCCAGTACTTTACCTCATTAATTTTTCTGAGCACTGGTTAGACTTTTGTATCATTATTCACAGGAATTCGAAAGTCTTTCCCTTTCCCTAAGTGGTTTGCAAGGGATCTATTCTCTGACTATCCTCAATTACTTCCCTTTATTATGATTATGAAACAGAGTTGCTTCCTTGCATAATATGTCCGGCCGCTTGTCAATGGAAGTTCTGCAGAACTAGAATGGCATTTATTTCATCAGAACAAGTCTCGAAAACCCAGAAATAATGTCTGATGTTATACGTATGCTGGTGACCGGTACTGATATAAACTAGAAGAAGTTACAATGCACTTTAAGCAACATAGAAGAGATGAACACCAAGCAACACGGTCAGATTCAATGCATCAAATGAAAATCGAAGATGTTTCTAAGTATGTTCTAAATAACATCCAATGTATTTTCCTACCTATTTCTTCTCTCCTCTGCTGTGCATTACTTCCAATCTGCAATAAGTTCACAGAAAATATTTACAAGTATCTATCGCCAATGTCCAGGAGACAAGAGCAGAGTTCTTGTGGTTTAGAGAACATGGCCATGTGATCAGAATCGGAGATGACCATCACTTCGTCCACAGGATTGTTGTCAATCATCCATGTTTGCTTAGGATCGTTTTCTTCGTCACATACTACGTAAATTCGACGAACAGATCCATATTTCTCCTTGGTGACAACTACAGCCTTTTCAGTTTCTAAACTGCTGTAGATAGGGAAAGGTCTAAGCAACAACGTGGCTAGCGTCAAATCCTGGATGAATAACATAATTATCCTAATCAGGTTTACGTGCACTATTTTTCCTGACAAGTGAAAAGGGAGGTCTTACCTCAGGTGGGGAAAGGCGGTAGAACCTGGAGGCCATGTAGTTGGGACCAAGGACTAAGGCAGTTGGAGGGTTGTCAGGGCCATTACCAAACACAAATTGTGTATCCATGTAGGGCACTGATCTTTGAGATGACTGCATGTTTTTGCAAAGTAAGGATCAGTAGTTAGTTCATTCACCATGGACGAATGCTAATAACTCAATACTGAAATACAAAGCAAAGAAAAAAACCCGGAAAGGTAAGAATCCTCTTCTCAAGTAAATCTCTATTCAGAATTCTACAAGTGCCCGATAACCATAATCAACAGGTAACTTGGCATTAGATCGTGCTGCTTAAACTTCTGCTAGGTGCGAGCAATAAAAAATGATAAGGGTTAAGAAAAATGATAACCCCTGGAGAAGATTAAAGGTGTGAGCTCCTGCTTGGTGAGAGCAATAAAAAAATGACTCGAAAAAGACAGGGCACACACAAGATTACTGATCAAGAGAAGATGAAGAAAAAGATGGAGCATTTTTTTTAGTACACACCGAGACTTTGTACCAACGACTCCATACATTGAGAAAATATGAGAGGATTGTTAATGAATACACTGAAAATTTCTGCTAAATGGTGGCTAATAATGGTTTTCCAGAAATAAAACACACTTGTTTTTCTTGTGTTGTTTTTATCTATGTCAATTATTATTAGATAGAGCTACATTAGCTGGGATCATATCTCGTAGAGTTTGTACCATACATGTTGATTGAACCCTTCATTTTCTTTTCTTATTTGATATTCCTACAAAAATTGACAACACACTCGATCAGAGACTTTTAACAGCAACTATGTTGATCGTTAAGCTATTTATGTTACTGATCTCGAGTTGTCAAATGCCAGAACTAGAAAGTCTTCAAACAATCAAGCCCTTCTTTTGTTGAAGATCAGGATACTGCAATAAGAGTTTCAGTTCTTAACTAAGCTCTCAGGATCTACCATGTTATTCAGCATCTTCAACTTCAAGCAGAGTTGGAGAAACACACTTGAGCATAACTTATCTGGCCCCCAAGATCATCTCCAATGAATTCAGTCACATCAAAATCCCAAATCACAATTCCCATTCTGAAATTTCAAAGTAGAAATAGATTCCCCAGTTCCCTTTACCCTAGTGTAAGCAATAAAGGAAAGACACTAAACAGCTAGAGCTCCCAGCTATTACTGTTATCTAATAAATAATAAGCTAACCACAAGCATGAACAAAACACACCAGCAACGTTTTCTGCTAATGATTTACCTATGTGGGAGAAATTCATTAGCAAGCCCAACTGCCTGCCCACGAAGCTTATATCAACATCGATAACATCTGAATTACTAAACCAAATGCATTTGAAATCGATTGATGATTAAACCACCTAATTAATGGTTTCCACAGAATTAGACTATCAGGCAAGAACATAATATTGACTTGCTATTTCTTTGAGGGGGGGCAGAGCAAACACTACCTTTTCTGCTATTGCTTTGAAGCTTAGGTCAGGACCAGGCATAACAGCTGCAGCAAAAACAGAAGCTGAGATTTTCTCTGGAAACCTTTCCATAGCCACAGAAATGCATATCCCACTCATGCTGTGCCCCACTAGAACCACCCTCTCTTCCGGTGGCAAAGACTCCATGAATTCCATCAAGGGCTCAAAATAGTCCTCAAATGAATGGAGCTCATGAACTTGCTTTGGATGTACCCCTGATGCAGCCATGTCCAAAGCTGTAACATTATGCCCTGCAGATTTTAGCTGAGCTGATACTTTATACCAGCACCATGCTCCATGGCAGGCTCCATGGACCAACACAAAATGCCTCTGTGTTTTAAAATTACCAGGCAGTTTTGCGCAAGCAATTGGAGACACTCCTGTGGAAAGAAGTTTCTGTGATGGGGTGGCAGGTTTTGGGAACAAGAGAAGTCTATCCTGTCTGTTGCATATTTCCAGAGGAAAAAAGATTGATTTCACTGAAGGAGACAGGGAATTGAAGAACATTTCTATTCTTGATTTTGATCCTGACTTTGATGAGAGTGAGAAATGGGGCAGGTTAATGCTAATCCTTCCATTTATTATCCCTTCCATTTCATTTCTTTTTCTATTTAATGTCTAGGAGAAGTTGTTTTTTTAAATAATTTTGTTCAAAAATATATTAAAATTATATTTTTTTTATTTTTTTTTAAATTAGTTTTGATATTAGAACATGAAAATGATCTAAAACATAAAAAAAAAATTAAAATAAAAAAAATAAAATTAAAAGCACTTCTAAAAAACAGTCGCAAACAGTATTTTAGAAGGAAAGTATGTTTGATTTAATAGCATTAAATTACGTATGCAATGCAAGAGTTCAATTTGGACCACAGACATTGTTTGCTTATCTTGTTAAGATAAATGCTAAAAATGTTCTGATGGGCATACAATTGTCTTATTGCATCAGAAAGTGTAAAGAAAAAACAAAATTCATATACAAATTTCTCTACAAAAACTAAAATTAAACTCTAGAGTATGAGAGAGAAAAATGGAAAAAACAAACCTTAAATCTGAGGAGAATACGTTGAAGAATGAAAGTAGAGAAGAGTATAAAAAATTCTAGAAAAATAAGTATAAAAACGCCTGCCTTAAACTCTCTTTTATAGGGATTTAATTTGGAATTGATACTGATATAAAAATTAATACTAATGGGGGTATCCCCTATAAAAACAAAATTAAATATAATAATTTTGACTTTTCACCTTTTTATGCTCAATAAATCTATCTAGATTGATGGAAAAGAAGACTAATTAACTGTTTAAACTTTGAACAAACTATCAGGGCATGTAAAAAAGTCGATTTTCTTATTTTATCTTTTTATCTAAAAGTTTGTGTTTTTTAATTTAATTTTAAAATTTTATCTTTCCACTATGTAAAAAAACATGAAAATTTAATTTCTTTTCTATATGGGATAAAAATCTTGAGTCTTACAAAAACATGTCAAACAAGAATATTTTTAAATTAATTTTGATTCACTCATAATTTATTTTAGTCTTGTTAATAATTCATGTTAAAAAGCTTATGTTAAATAATAAACTCCTATAAAGTTTAACCATAAAAGCGAGTTAATTTCATTTTTAATTTCACTTCAAATATATCCATTTATCATGATTTTTTTTAAAAAAATAGTTTGTTTTTCAAGCACTGAATTTTTTTATTCATTTATTTATTTTGATAAATCAAAATATATATTAAAAAACCTCCAGGGAAAAACATGTTTGAAAGGCTATAACTCAATCAAGATACAAAACCAAAACCCACAGCATACAAAAACTAAATACAACAACAAAAAAGACTAAAGCCCTATTTTAATTCATTGTTTTATTTTTATATATAATGTTAAATATTTTTTTGAAGGTTAGAGTTTGAGAAAACGCTTTCAATCATGTTTCGAAAACTAAATTTTCAATTAAAATATATTTTTTAAAAACAGTTATTTCAATTTTTTTATAAACAAATATGCAATTAATATATAATAAATAGAAATTAGTTTCATTTATCCTTTTATTGAAACATATCATTCCATGCATAATGATCTTAATTTATTTAATATCATCATATATAGTTTTTCCACGAAAAATATCTTTTCAACTAAAATATGATATTGTTTTAAAAAAATCCTTTTAAGATTTTCTTAATAAAAAATATTTATTTTTTAATAAATGGAAATTGGTTTCATTTTCTTTTTTAATGAGACATATCATTTCATTAGTAATCTTAACTCATTGAATCGAATATTTTCTAACTTCTCTATTAGCCTATATATATATATATATATATATATATATATATATAACATACTTATATATAATATTAAATATTGTTTAAGGATTATATTTGATAAACCATCCATAACTCTATTTTATCTTTGATTGATTCAAATTGTATAATTTGCAATATATATTTAAATTTTAGTAGGTATAACTTGCAAAACAGGGATTATTATCTATAATTAATACAACTTTTTAGTTTCTAACATATACCTTTGTTTGTGAAGTCATTACTTCATAAAATAATACAAAATATTTATTAATAATTATGATTTACAGTATATGATATTTGATACTCAAGATATTCAGGATCATAATTCATTAGTGGTTGTTTTCAAATTTATAGGATCTACCGACTCAATTTTAAGTTTGTAAGAAGAAAAATATTTTACATGACTTTTATTTATAGGCTGATACTTCTTCCTCTGATCATTTGCAAACAGTATCAGGCTCCGACAAGCAAGTGGCAATTGACATTATCAGAAGTAACTCTTGGCAACCTCCAGGAGATAGGAGCACATCTCCTGAGGTTTAGAAAACATGAGCATGTGATCAGAACCAAAGACAACTTTAACTTCATCAGGTGGATTTTTTTCAATCATCCATCTCTGTAAACTTTCCTTCACTACGTTATCTTGGTCACAGATGATATAAACTCGAGGAACTGACCCGAACCTCTCCTTCGTAACCCAGACTTTTTCTTGGGTTGCCTCGGGACTAAACAAAGGGTGAGGACGCAGTAACAACATTGCTAGCGTAAGATCCTGCAGGTAAGTTTTAAGAGAAAAGATAATGGGGCATGCAAAATTAGAAAAGAAAATTCAATCAAATCTAAGAAAACAATCATAGTGTGCTTATGAATCATTCATGAAGAGAAATCCTCTTTACCTCGGTAGGGGAGAGCTGGTACATCTGTATTGACATGCAGTCAGGCCCAAACAACAAGGACGTTGGAGGATTGTTGGGGCCTTTATCAAATATATATTGTGAGTCCATGAAGGAATTCATTTGTCTGACATACTGAAATATATTTCCAAAGTCAATATCACCGTTTAACACAGAGACAAAGCTTAAGAGTGATGCAATTTCCACTCCATAGCTATCCTTGAACTTCAATTTAAGAGAATAATATGAGATAGAGCATAAAAACTAAAGAAGATTAATATTATCACTTCATAAAGTTCTGAAGTTATTTACAATATGCAGGTTCATTGCTGTAATCATGAGTATACCAAAATGCAACTTCAAGGAGAGGGACAGCAAGAACAGGTTCATTGAGCTTACGGTTACGCGAGTTGGCTCATCTTAGGCAAACTGAATTTTAACATAGAGGTTGTTTTACGCGAGTTGGCTCATCTAAGGCAAAGGGATTTTAATAGAGAGGTTGCTTTCAAGGGAAAGCAAGTTTTTCTCCGTGTTCCTATTCTCGAGAAGAAAAATCTTCAGCTCCTATTCCTATTCTCGAGAAGAAAAATCTTCAGCGTCCATAATTAACCAAGGTAGAGAGAGTTGGACCCTTTACACACTGTATCATCGTTGACCCATGAAAGCATATTTGACAATAACCCACATGCATGATCATGGATTGGAGTAGCCTTAATTAGAGCCTGACCATGTTACATCAATGATGTTTGGCAATTAATAGTGCATATGCTAGACAAGGTTGTAACGAAGCTCAGATCATGCTCAAATTTATGTGGGATCTATGTCCATCACTTGTCTAAACAAAGTAAGAGATTCAGCAGGTGGGTTTCGGCCTAGTGGAGGAAAGGTGTGTACCAGGATTCAAGTCTTATTATGCATGTTTGACATTTCTGCGGTGTTTTACTTGATTACTAGGCTTGCAAGATATCTAGTGAGTCCAAGTATTAATTGTGTTGTGTGTAAGTTAGTCCGGACACTCACAACAAGCTTACTAACATGTGTTCTCAAGTTTGAGTTATATGGTTTCAGGACCATAGAATTAATCGTGCATGACCCATATACCTATGTTTATCAAAAGAAAAATAAGAAATAGGAGATTTAGGCATTCTCAGCCTGCCAAACAATCAGCTAGAATCAAATACAAGTAAATCTAATTTGCTGGGCAGTAAAGAGAAAGCTACCATCTTATGGAGATCCATTGTAGCCTGCATAATAGATCTGAAATTACACAAGCCAGTGCAAGAAATAACAGCAATATATATAATTAAGACACGTCGAGGAATCATACAGTATAAATATCATGCTCCTTTCTTCTCTTCTCCCTTAAAAAAATAGTTCCTTCTCTGGAAACTTTTAATTTTTTCTGCGTATGTCTGTGTGGAGAAAGAGAGAGAGATAGAAAATGATACCTCTTCACTTGCAGTTGTGAAGCTGAGATCAGGACCTGGCATGATAGCTGCTGCAAAAACTGCACAAGAAATTTTCTCAGGGAACCTTTCCATTGCAACAGAATTACAGAGCCCACCCATGCTATGACCTACTAGAATCACCCTTTCTTCTGGTGGCAAAGATTTCATGAACTCCATCAATGGCTCGAAATAGTCTGAGATATCTCGGAGCTCTTCTACCCGTTTTGGATGGAGCCCTGAAGCAGCCATGTCTAGAGCTGTAACTTTGTTACCAGCTGATTTCAGCAAAGTTGCCACCTTATACCAACACCATGCTCCATGACAGGCTCCATGGACTAGCACAAAATGCTTCTGCCTCTCCATCTCCTCCCACTCCTAACTCTACCTTCTTATCTCTTGTTTCTGTTTTCCCGTCCTGCTGGTTATGTTATTCTTCCCTTATGAAGAGCTATTATTGGTGAAAACATTTCTCGCTTTCACATCACATTTGGAAAATTCAAAGAATTGCCTTTTTAACTGGTCCCATTTCTGTCATTTCGCCGTCTCTTGATAGCATCACAAGTTCTTTCTTTGTTATATGGGATAAAAATCCTTTAATTTAACCATAAATGCAAGTTAATTTCACTTTCTTATGTTAAAGAATAAATTCCTATAAAGTTTAACCATAAATGCAAGTTAATTTCACTTTTAATTTCACTTCAAATATATCAATTTATCATTATCTAAAAAAAAATCTCAATAGTTTGTTTTTCAAGCACTAAATTTATTTATTTATTTTTGATAAATCAAAAAATATATATATAAGTCAATTGTGAAATATAAGGGCATCTCCAGCAGGAGAGGCATCTGAGGAGGCAAAGCCAAATTTTTGTCCTTTTAGCTAGTTTCATCTTTTTTCAGCTCTCCAGCAGGGGAGGCATACTAGTAGCCAAAATGGCTTCTCTTTAGCTGAGAAGCCATTCCTACATGTTTTGAGAGAGAAGCCAAATGTTTAAAAAATTAAAAAAAGTACCCCCACTTGGGTCGTTGCATGTATTCTTGGTGGGGATGTTTTCCGTGTTCATTGCTAGAGTGTTCTTCACTGCCTCAGCTGCTCCATGGGCCATGCTCTTCACTTGCTCCCCAGTCTGGAAAAATAAAAATCAGTTCCATTTTCTTTGAACTTGAATAATCATGGTGGCGATTAATAATAGTAATGGTGTGAAAATAGAAAACAAAAAACAAAGAAGTTGGAGGCAATATTGCCTGCTGAAGGAAGCTGGAAGCTTGCGCAGTGGAGGAACTGTCTTGGGTACTGGATTGGCAGCCTTCCTCGCACTGGTTCAAAAAATCATCCTTCCTGGCCTGTAAAGAGAAGTAGACATGCGCACATTGGATTAAAAACCAACTAAATTCTCGTAAAAGAAGCACAGCAAGAAATCGGAAACCCATCTGAGCTTGACCGGTTAGCTCGCCGGCATTGTTTTATTTTAAATTCATTTTTTTATTTAAATATAATAAAAATAATAATTATATTGTTGGAAGGTTTTTTAAAAATAATTATTTAATTATATAACTTATTCCTATTTAATTGTATAATTAATTGCATAATTAAATTATATACAAAATAATTGCATGACATTAAAATAATAATATAAAAAAAATGGCTCTCCAAAATGCCTTTTACCATTAAAGTGCACACCAAAGCCAAAGCCATTTTTATACTATTCAAACATCCATTTTAAATATTTGGCTCTCCAATATGCCTCTGCTGCTGGAGATGCTCTAAGAGGTGAATTGTTTTGCGCATAGTTTTTCTTCTTATATAACTACTAATGAATGAAGCATGAGTTATGGATGGTTTATCAAATATAGTCGTTAAACAATATTTAATATTATATATAAGTTTGTTAAAAAAAACTTAAATTAATATATATATATATATATATAAAAAAATTAATCAGTATAACTTGCAAAATAAAACTAAATAATTATTAATATATCGTTTTAGTTTCTAACATATACCTTTGTTTGTGAAGTCATTACCTCATAAAATAATACAAAATAATTATGATTCATAGTATATGATATTTGATACTTGAGATATTTAGGATCAAAATTCATTAGTGAATGTTTTCAAATTTATAGGATCTACCAACTCAAATTTAAGTTTGTAAGAAAAAAATATATTTTACATGACTTTTATTTTAAAAAAATCAGTACATGATTAATTATCTCTAACATTACTATTTTACATGACCTCTCTCTAATTATACTGCGCATCAGTAGGATGATACTTATTCCTTTAATCATTTGAAAATAGTAGCAGTCTCCGACAAGAAAGTGGAAAATGGCAATATCAGAAGTAATTCTTGGCAACCTCCAAGAGACAGGAGCACATCTCCTGAGGTTTAGAAAACATGAGCATGCGATCAGAACCAGAGACAACTTTTACTTCATCAAGTGGATTGTTTTCAATCATCCATCTCTGTAAACTTTCCTTCATTACGTTATCTTGGTCACAAATGAAATAAACTCGAGGAACCGACCTGTACCTCTCCTTTATAACACAGATTTTTTATTTAGTTGCCTCAGCACTAAACAAAGGGTGAGGACGCAGTAACAACATTGCTAGCATAAGATCCTGCAGGTCAAGTTTTAAAACAAAAGAAAATGGGGCAAGCAAAATTAGAAGGAGAAAAGAAAATTCAATCAGATTTAGAAAAAAAAAACAATTATGGTGTGCTAAGACATGTATAAATCATGCATGAAGAGAAATACTCTTTACCTCGGTAGGGAGAGCTGGTACAGCTGCATTGACATGTAGTTAGGCCCAAACAGCAAGGACGTTGAAAGATTGTTTGGGCCATTATCAAATATATATTGTGAGTCCATGAAAGAATTTATTTGTCTGGCATACTGAATATTACACACAAAATTAATCGATTTTCTATATAGAAAAAAAAAACAACGCATTACACGAGCAAGTTAGCTCATTCACTCATTACCTTAAATTTGAGGTGAGACTTCGAAGGTTCTGAAGTCAATATCATCGTTCAACACAAAGAGAAAGCTTAAGAGTGATGCAATTCCCCCTCCATAGTGTTGAGATTGTGAGAAGTTGCAGAGAATTGAAGAAATTAAGAAGAAAAAGAAGAAGAATGGTGTTTAGAGAAGGAAAGAGAGGGAGAATAAAATTTTGAATTTGAATGCTGTTCAATATTATTTCCACACCAATACGTATGTTCACCAGCTCTATATATATACATGTCATATACCATACACTACTATACACTACCATCATGTATATTCTATAATACACTTTCATTACTCTAGAATACACTCTTAAATATTCTCTAACATCCCTCTTCAATCTCTTGCTTTGATGAACCAAGCATGAGATTACAGCAATAAATACGAAACACATGAGTACTTAATCCTTTTGACAGAAATCATTATGTACAAGAAAGAGAGAAGAGAAAAGAAAATCAGAAGGAAAGAAAGATGAGTTTGAATTTAATTGAGAAGATTTGAGAAATTGTGAGATTGAGAAGAATGCTCAAATGGCAAAAAAGATAGAAGATAGAGGGAAAAAATTTCATTTGTCTATTTCTTGATTTGAATTTCAGTTGTCTGTGTAAGAATTTGAGAAAGAGAGGGACGAGAGGGAAGAAATGAGAGGGATGAGAGGGGATAGAATTTGAATTTCATATTTTACTTGCTGATGAATTTCTTAATCTGTGTAAGAATTCATTTTTGACTTCTCGATGATTTTTTTTTTGCTTTTTTTTAACTTACACAAAACACACCACAAAATAAGAGCCTAAATCCACATGTCTCTGACACCTTCTAGAATCAGCAACAAGCAAAGTTAAAATGTCCCTTATCTCCTTCTTGCTCTGCTCATCCACACACTTCTAGTAAAAAAACACCACAAGTGCTTTTGCTTATGCTCTGCCTGATCGTATAGATCTGAGATGTGTGTCCTCCACCCTTGACACGGATCCTCATGTCTACTCCAGCAAAATGTTGACATGCCAGGAGAAGGATTGGTTCGTAGGCCTTTTCACTCGAATCGAAGGATTTCATGCTCAAAACCCGCGACCGCGCTTGCAGTGTGTGACTGCGAGTGATGTTTTCTTCTTACCAAAGCAGAAGGCGGGATTTCATGCTCATAAAGTCCTGAAGTTATTTATAATATGCAGGTTCATTGTTGTAATGAGTATACCAAAATGCAACTTGAAGGAGAGGGACAGCAAGAACATCCATTGAGCTTACGTTTAAGCAAGTTGGCTCATCGTAGGCAAGGGATTTTAACATAGAGGTTGCTTTACATGAGTTGGCTCATCTTAGGCAAAGGGATTTTAACAGAGAGGTTGCTTTCAAGGGAAAGCAAGCTTTCTCCATGTTCCTATTCTCAGGAAAAAAAATCTCCAGCATCCATAATTGACCAAGGTAGAGAGAGTTGGACCCTTTAGACACTATAATATCATTGTTGACCAATCAAAGCACATTTCACAATAACCCACATGCATGATCATGGATTGGAGTAGCCTTAATTAGAGCCTGGCCATGTTCCAACAATGATGTTTGGCCATTAATTGTGCATAATAAGCTAAACAATGTTGAAACGAAGCTCAAATCATGCTCAAATTTCTATGGGATCTAAGTGTTAGTTATTAAACTTATTTATCAAGATTAAGTGTATTCAAGTTAATACAATGAATTTTTATCCACATTAGAAATACTATGAATCTAGAAATACTATGAATCTAGAAATACTATGAATTTATAAGTACTATGAATCTAAAGTAAGTATTGAAGAGTCTCCATATTAATTAAGTACTTTGAAGATTGTAAAAGATATTTTATAATGTCTATATTTATTGTATGAATTTCATAATGAAAAAGGGTGAGAGTACCATTTTTTTAATGTATTGTATTCTACCAAAACTTGTGTGAGTAGTAATCCCTCCAATCCTTTCTTCTGTTAGTGTTGTTTTTTCCAACAAATTTGGTATCAGAGCTTGAGAGTAGATATGATTTTCAACAATAAAAATTCTCAATTTCATATTCCCCGTCTTACCAAACAAAACTATGATTTGCATTGTATTCAATACAAGGCACTACTAAGATCACAAGAGTTATGAGAGTTAATTAAATATGGTAACACTAAACCAAAATCAACAAGACAAGAGGCATCGATGAGCAATGCAGAAAGACAGACATTGAGAGAATAAAGAAAGAAGGATAATAAAACATTATTCATGATTTATCAAGGACTTGATGAAGCAACTCTTGAGATGGTGGCACTAACAAAGACATCAAAAGAGGCATCAGAAATGCTTAGCAAGACTTATAGTGGAGTTGAAAAGACAAAAAGTGTATAGTTACAAGTGTTGAGAGGAGACTTTGAGAAGTTGAATAAAGAAAGTAATGAGACAATTTCAGATTACTTCACAAAAATAACCTCTTTGGATAACCAGATGAGAAGGAATGGTGAAAATATTGATGATGTTCGTGTGATGGAGAAAATTCTGAGATCTCTAGATTCAAAGTTTGATCATGTGGTTGTAGCAATTGAAGAATCAAATAATTTAGGATATCAGTAGAAGAATTAATGGGATCTTTGTAAGCCCATGAGCAGAAAATTGATAGAAAAGGAGAAGGAAGATCTCTTGAACAAGCATTGCAAACACAATTAACTGTGAAGAATGCTAGTGAATCTGGTAGATGAGCATTTCAAAGAGGAAGGTCTTTTCATAGAAGAGGAAGAGGAGGAAGATCATATAGAAATCAAGAATCTCATGGAGCACGAAATCAAAATTTTAATTTTAGAGGTCATGGTAGAAGCAGAGGAAGAAGTCGTGAAGGATATTCAAATTGGAGGAATAATAATGCAAACATACAATGTTATAATTGTAAAGAGTATGGCCATTTTCTTCATATTGTTCACAATACAAATTTGTAGGCAAGAATGTCAACTTTGCTGAGGAAGAAAGTGATTCTGAAGAACCTGCATTATTGTTGGTTTGTGGAAAATTTGATGGCAGCAACTTCAACACCTAATATCTAGATACAAGAGCATCAAATCATATGTATGGTATAAAGAAAGCATTTATTGATATCAATGAAAGCTATAAAAGTAAAATTATCTTTGGAGATCTTTCTCAAAGACTAGTTGAAAGAAGAGGCAGAATTCTTATTAAACTTAAGAATGGTGAGCACAAGTTCATATCATAAGTTTTTTATGTTCCAAACATGAAGAACAACATTTTGAGTTTGGGTCAATTTCTGGAAAAAGGCTTTGAAGTGCAGATGAAAGATAAGAATTTGAAGATTTTTGATGAGTCTGGAGCTCTAATTGCTTTAGTTAAAATGATTAGAAATAGGATGTTTCCCCTAGATCTGAGTATATATTTGTCAAAATATTTTAAGGAAGAAATCTCCAACATGACGAATTTATGGCATTTGCAATATGGACATTTGAACTGTGAATCACTGATGGTTGATGGAGAAAAACAAAATAGTTCTTGGAATACCAAAGTTAGAGCACACAAACAATATGTGTGAAATGTGTAATGGAAAAGCAGCATAGAAAGTCATTCCCAAAGAAGAGTTCAAGAGCATCTCAACCTCTCGACCTAGTATATTCAGATGTGTGTGGACCAATTTCGCCCATTTCAATAGGAGGAAGCTAAGTATTTTCTAACTTTTACTAATGATTTTAGTGGAAAGACATGAGTATATGTGTTAAAAGAAAAGAAGGAAGTGCTAAGCAAATTTAAAGAGTTTTAAAAACTCATCATTCCATGCATAATGATCTTAATTTATTTAATATCATCATATATAGCTTTTCCAAGAAAAATAGCTTTTCAACTAAAATATGATTTTGTTTTAAAAAAATCCTTTTAAGATTTTCTTAATAAAAAATATTTATTTTTTAGTAAATGGAAATTGGTTTCATTTTCTTTTTTAATGAGACATATCATTTCATTAGTAATCTTAACTCATTGAATCGAATATTTTCTAACTTCTATATTAGCCTATATATATATAATTTTTTTAACATACTTATATATAATATTAAATATTGTTTAAGGATTATATTTGATAAACCATCCATAACTCATGCTTCGTTGACTAGTAGTTATATAAGGAGAAAAACTATACAAAAAAAAATTAACCTCTTATATTTCAACAACTCTATTTTATCTTTAATTGATTCAAATTGTATAATTTGCAATATATATTTTAATTTTAATAGGTATAACTTGCAAAATAGGGACTATTAGCCTCTCTCTGATTATGTTGCGTGTCAGCAGGCTAATACTTCTTCCTTTGATCATTTGCAAACAGTAGCAAGCTTCGACAAGCAAGTGGCAATTGACAATATCAAAAGTAACTCTTGGCAACCTCCAGGAGACAGGAGCACGTTTCCTGAGGTTTAGAAAACATGAGCATGTGATCAGAACCAGAGACAACTCTAACTTCATCAGGTGCATTTTTTTCAATCATACATCTCTGTAAAGCTCCCTTCATTATGTTATCTTGGTCACAAATGATATAAACTCGAGGAACCGACCCGTACCTCTCCTTCGTAACCCAAACTTTTTCTTGGGTTGCCTCAGGATTAAACATAGGGTGAGGACGCAGTAACAACATTGCTAGTGTAAGATCCTACAGGTCAAGTTTTAAAACAAAAGAAAATGGGGCAAGCAAAATTAGAAGGAGAAAAGAAAATTCAATCAGATTTAAAGAGAAATACTCTTTACCTCGGGAGGGGAGAGCTGGTACAGCTGCTTTGACATGTAGTCAAGCCCAAACAGCAAGGACGTTGGAGGATTGTCGGGGCCATCATCGAATATATATTGTGAGTCCATGAAGGGATTCATTGGTCTGGCATACTGATAATATATTTCTGAAGTCAATGTTTAACACACAGAGAAAGCTTAAGAGTGATGTAATTCCCAGTCCATAACTATCCTTGAACTTCAATTGAAGAGAACAATATGAGATAGAACATAAAAACTAGAGAAGATTAATATAATCACTTCATCTTTAAAGTTCTGAACTTATTTACAATGTGCAAGTTCATTGCTGTAATGAGTATACCAAAATTCAACTTCAAGGAGAGGGACAGCAAGAACAGGTCCATTGAGCTTACAGTTACGCGAGTTGTCTCATCTCTTAGGCAAAAAGGGATTTTAACAGAGAGGTTGCTATCAAGGGGAAGCAAGTTTGTTCCTATTCTCGAGAAGAAAAATCTTCAGCGTCCATAATTGACCAAGGTAGAGAGAGTTGAACCCTTTATTAGACACTATAATATCATCGTTGACCCATCAAAGCACATTTGACAATAACCCACATGCATGATCATGTTGGAGTAGCCTTAATTAGAGCCTGGCCATGTTCCATCAATGATGTTTGGCCATTAATAGCGCATAATAAGCTAGACAATGTTGAAACGAAGCTCAGATCATGCTCAAATTTCTGTGGGATTTAAGTCTATCACTTGTCTAAACAAAGTAAGAGATTTACAGAGTTTACTGTGGTTTCAAATTCAAGCTATATCTTGCTAATATGATCTCATGTTTATTAAAGGAAAAATAAGAAATAAGATATTTAGGCATTCTCAGCCTCCCAAACAATCAGCTAGAATAAAAAACAAGCCAATCTAATTAGCTGGCCAGTAAAGAAAAAGCTACCATCTTATGGAGATCCATTGTAGCCTGCATAATAGATCTGAAATTACACAAGCCAGGGCAAGAAATAACAGCAGTATATCTAATTAAGACACGTCGAGGAATCAGAGTATAAATATCATGCTCCTTTCCTTCTCTGAAACATTTCATTTTTTCTGGGTATGTGTGTGTGTGGAGAGAGAGAGAGAATGATACCTCTTCCCTTATAGCTGTGAAGCTGAGATCGGGACCAGGCATGATAGCTGTTGCAAAGACTGCACAAGAAATTTTCTCAGGGAACCTTTCCATTGCAACAGAATTACAGAGCCCACCCATGCTATGACCCACTAGAATCACCCTTTCTTCTGGTGGCAAGGATTTCATGAACTCCATCAAGGGCTCGAAATAGTCTGAGATATCTCGGAGCTCCTCTACCCGCTTTGGATGGAGCCCTGAAGCAGCCATGTCTAGAGCTGTAACTTTGTGACCAGCTGATTTAAGCAAAGTTGCCACCTTATACCAACACCATGCTCCATGACCGGCTCCATGGACGAGCACAAAATGCTTCCGCCTCTCCATCTCCTCCCGCTCCTGACTCTACCTTCCTATCTCTTGTGTCTGTTTTCCCGTCCTGCTGGTTATATTAGGCCATTGCCGTCTGGTAAAGGATGGAGGGACCCATAAAACAGCAAAAAAATAATGGAGTTTTTAAATTAAGAAGAAGAAAAAATTGCCAAGTCTGTGCAAGAGATGATGGAGCAAGCAGAAGAAATACATGCCGGCTTTTTGGTTGTATCCTCCATGCTCAACCTTATCGTCATGTGCTTACAAGGAAAGGAAATTGTAGTGCTCGAATACGATATTTTTAATTAAAAAAAAAAGATTATTTAATCTTCTTAAAATAATTTAGGTACATATCTCAAGAAAGAATCTTATCTCGTTTCTAGACCCCCTTGTGTTCATTGTCTACACATATTTAAAACATGTCGCAGAAATTATTCGTGCACGCCAAGCACATCAAGTTTTATTCCCATCCATCTGGTACAGCCAAGGTTGTCAATTCTTGTCTACATAAGTAGGTCATGAAAAAATATAGAAAAATCTAGTTACATTGTAAAGGTTACTTTATATTTCTAAAAAAAATACATTTGAACTCCAAGCAGTCATATAGTACATGCAATTGACATAATTGAAATGTTTTTTCTACTTTGGGATAAAAAAAAAAGCATAAATGAACCATGTTACCATACCCCTTGTAACTTTCTCATCTAGAAGATCAATTGTTCACGGTCCCTCGTGACTCGGGTTAACGACTTTATTAGGTTTAATAAATTATTTTATAATTTTTTTATTCAATTATATTATTATATGAAAAGATTATAATTTAAATAAAAACCATAATATAATATTAAAAGGAAACCATCCCTATTGATATTAAATTCAACTTATCTTGCGTTGAAATGTACCATACCATAACCACACTACTAATTAACTTCATCAACTAGAGAATGAACGATCCATTTAATTTCCTTTTTCTTATAAATTAAAAACCAAAAATTAATGAAATCATCAGCATACTTTGAAAAGGAAAAGGAAATAAAAGGATTGCATGTATTGAATGTCGTGTGTTGAGTCTTTTACCAAAGAAGGTTGGTTTTCTATTTTCAATTTGAGAGATGGTTTCAAAACCAGAAATATTTTAAAACCAAAACAAGATTATTGACAAGGTTTGCAAAATCCTTGATATATATACAACATTGACACTCCTTAATCATCCTTAAATAGTTCATTTAAAACGCCTACCCAGTAAGCAAATCAGCTGAATACCACCAGTAAAAGCGCCTGAAGCTTGCTGGCAAACAAAATCCAGCAAATTGTTCGGACAAAACGTAGATATGACAGCTACAAAAGGAGTTTAGCTGACATGTTTGAATGATGGTTTGACACGTGACCGCCATTTTTTCACGCTGATATGCATCCACATACATCCTACCTAAAATTTATACAACGTTACAGGATCATGCTGCAGCATCTTGTGTAGCATTAAGAACATCCATGAATAGATAGAACAGATAATGGATGCTGCCTCCCATGCACATACGAAAAGAAATTAAATTTCTAAGACTCAATAAGGAGGTGATTTGCAACACCCTGGAGCAAAGGCCGGGAGAAAGACAACATATAGAGCAGTAAAACAGGTTCTCAAAATGAAATTTAAGGATCCTTGTTAAATTCAGGCAATCATCAGGGCAGCCAGCATACAAGTTGACATCAGACTTCATCATCCAATGCTATGCTAATCAGCGTCATACATTTCGATATTTTGGTCTTGATGGTTTCTGGAAGACAAAAGCAAAGGAATTTCGAATTGAGATTTAGTAGATCGACAATGGAAACATAGAAATTAAGGGGTTGTTTGGAACATCATAACAGCATTTCCCTAAATTTTGAAAATTATTAATAATAATAATAATAAGGAAAAAATATACTCACAGATGTAGGTCCAAAGCTAGCGCCAGATCCTGCCACTGTACCTGGCAGGAAAATTAAAGAAATTTATTCAGAAACAGCTCTTAGTCACTGAAATTAAAGCTCTTTTGTTTATGTTGGCAATGATTTGCACATTCTGTAGAAAAAATTGATGAAATAATAGAGGTTGCACAACTTTAACTTCCTTCAAGCTATTAAGTAAATTGCAAGACAATCCAAGTTCAGAAGTTTTAAGGACCCAGATGAAGATAAACTAGAAAAGAAGGTACCTGTAAGTGGTGTTGAAAATAGCGAACCTCCAGCAGAATTAGTACCAAAAGCTGAAGGGGTACTGCCAAACAAAGAGGGAGTTGAAGCAGAACCAAGTGCTGGTGCTGATGAAGAAGTGCCAAAAGCTTGGGTAGCACGGCTAAATAAAGGAGTTACAGTTGACCCAAACAAAGAGGATACTGGAGCAGAAGTTGTCGGTGTTGCGAACAAAGAAGATGACATGGAGGAAGATGGCACAGAAGGTGTGTTAAAAAGAGATAGAGCATTTCCTGAAGATGCCAGTGCTGGTGCTGTAGATGTCTGGGGAGCAGTTGATGCTGAAGAAGTTGCCGAGCTTGCAAACAAACCAGCACGTTGTGTGGAAGGCTGTGAATTTGCAGGCAAATGCAAAGTTGGATGTACCCTTTTAGCAGCAGCTTCTTTTCTTGCTCTTTCCCGCCGATCCGCCTCAAGGAATGGATCATTCCCATCCCCTCCCCGACGCTGGTCAACTAGATAGGCTGTTTTCATGGATTCGATGTACTGATGAATGCTCTCCATGCCACCTAAAGGACATTAAAAGACACAAATGAAATATGCTCTAACCTTTAGCGTGCATGCATACTTCCACTTTTAAGGAAAATCCACATGTATGTTGAATCAAATCCGAACCTTGACTATGGGAGAATTCTTACACATCACTAAACTAGCTAGGTATAGTTTTTACGTGCATGGGTCGTTTTTCTTGCATTAAAACGGCTCCAATACCTATTCTTGAAGCATCACATTCAATCTCAAAAGCTTTATTAAAATCAGGTAAAGATAGTAAAGGTGCCGAAATCAACTTTGATTTTAACAAGATAAAAGTATTTTCTTGTTCTTCTCCCCTCTTGAAACCTACGATTTTCTTAACAATTTCAGTCAATGGAGAGGCTATCGTACTTAAGTTTTTGACAAATCTCCTATAAAAACTAGTCAAACCATGAAAACTTCTAACGTCTGTTATGGATTTTGGTGTAGGCCATTCTTGAATAGCCTTAACCTTAGCCTCATCCATTTCTATACATTTTGCACTAACTACATATCCAAGAAAAACAATCTTATCCATGCACAAGTCACACTTTTTCAAATTAACATATAAGGACTCTTTTCTAAGCACATCAAGAACTTGTCTCAAATGACTTATATGCTCATCAATCTCCTTACTATAAATCAAGATATCATCAAAGTAAACGACTACAAAATTACCAATAAAAGCACGCAACACATGATTCATCAATCTTATAAAAGTACTAGGTGCATTAGTAAGTCCAAAAGGCATAACCAACCACTCATACAAACCATATTTAGTTTTAAAAGCAGTTTTCCATTCATCCCCTTCTTTCATCCTAATTTGATGATAACCACTTTTCAAATCAATTTTCGAAAATAATTTAGAACCATGTAATTCATCCAACATATCATCTAATCTAGGAATGGGATGTCGATTACTTGACAGTGATGTTATTGATGGCTCGACAATCCACACACATTCGCCAAGTTTTGTCCTTTTTTGGAACAAGAAGCACGGGAACTGCACAAGGACTCATGCTCTCTTGAATGTATCCTTTCGACATCAACTCCTCCACTTGCCTTTGAAGTTCCTTAGTCTCTTTAGGATTGCTCCTATAAGCCGGCCTATTTGGTATAGATGCTCCTGGAACAAAGTCAATTTGATGCTCGATACCTCTAATTGGCGGCAAACCACTAGGAATATCATCTGGAAAGACATCCTCAAATTCGTGCAAAAGAACTTTAACAACACTAGGAACACAAGAATCTAACTCATCTGAGTTAAAGAATGCCTCCTTATACACAAGTAAAATCATAGGCAAGTCAGAAAGATAGGCATGTTTAAGATCATTAGATTTTGCAAAAAAATTATGGTGTTTCCCAACTTTTTCTACACACTCTTCTTTTCTCACCCTTTCTTTCTTCTCTCCACTCATTTTCTCTCCACTCTCGGCCTTCTTTTCATTTTTTATTCTTGGCCATGACCCTCCCCTAATGTCCTAAGGGCCGAAACTTTGTTCCCTTTGGTTTTCAACTCATGGCTCACTTTCTTTTCTCTCTTCCTCACATCCTCACCATGTTGTTCAGCTTGTTTTTCCATTTTGGCCAAATCTTTTTGTTCCTCCACTTTGGCCAAAACATGTTGCTCTTCTTCATAACCCTTCTTCAATTGAATTTGATCTTCATACACTTGCTTTGGTGAGAGTGGGGCAAGTGTATAAATCCTTCCATCCTTCTCTAATGAATACATGTTCTTAAACCCATCGTGCTTGGCTTTGCTATCAAATTGCCAAGGCCTCCCTAGTAACAGATGAGTAGCATGCATAGGCACAACATCACATAACACTTCATCCTTATATTTGCCAACTGAAAAAGAAATCATCACCTGTCTATTCACCCTAACAACACCACATTCATTCAACCATTGAAGTTGATAAGGTCTCTCATGCTTTATGGTATTCAATCCCAACTTTCTAACCAAAGTAACACTAGCAACATTAGTACAACTACCACTATCAATGATCATACTACATACCTTATCGTTGATTAGGCATCTAGTATGGAAGATGTTCTCCCTTTGTTGCTCCACATCCTCCTCCTTATTTTGAATACTAAGTGACCTTCTAACCACCAAAACTTTATCACCAACAGCATACTCTAAATCACTAGCATCCTCAAGTGGGGGCATGTCATCATAATCAGACTCCTCACTAATGGACACAATCTCTCCATCATCCCTTAGAATCATAACTCGACGATTTGCACATTCTGATGCATAGTGTCCCAATCCTTGACACTTGAAACACTTTATATCACGATTACGCTTCGGTTGAACTTCTCCCTTAAGTTTTTGATCATTGGCTGAAACCTGCTTCTTCATGGAGTTAGGTTCGACAACTTTAGAAGTCACCAAAGGCTTCGATGATGCATTACCTTCTCTCCTATAATTCATCTTCCAACCCGAAAAAGACCCCGTATAAGCTCCAGATCGTGTATTACCCTTCCTTTTCAACTGTCCTTCAACCTTAATGGATAAGTGTACTAACTCCTCCAAATCAACATATGATTGCAACTCCACAACATTAGCTATGTCTCTATTCAAGCCATTTAAAAACCTAGACATCGTAACTTCCTCATCTTCATTAACATTAGCTCTAATCATAGCCACCTCTAATTCTTTCTGATACTCCTCCACACTCTTATTACCCTGTGTAATCATTTGTAAACGATTAAACAACTCCCGATAATAATGTTTAGGAACATACCTCTTCTTCATTATTGTTTTCAACTCCTCCCATGTGCTGACTGATCTTTCTCTATTCCTTCTTCTTTCTACCACCAATCTCTCCCACCAAACCATGGCATAGTCAGTAAACTCCACTACAGCTAACTTAACCTTCTTTTCTTCAGAGTACCTATGGATGTCAAAAATCATCTCCACCTTTTTTTCCCAATCTAAATAAGCTTCCGGATCAGTTTTTCCCTTAAAGGCTGGGATTTTTAACTTAATACTACCCAAATTTCTGTCTATATCTCCCAAATCATCAAAATCCCCTCTATGCTCAAAATCCCTATGTGGCCGAATATGTCCCCTCCTTGGTCGATTCTCATACCTCTCTCCCCTATGTACGGAACCCACCACTACGGCTAAGATCATCCTCGGCTTCATCTGCAGAGTTTCCAGCAACACTCTCCTCTTTCCTAGCTTCTCTACCCCTTTTACTTCGTCCTCCATCAGACCTAGTCTCTAATTTTTCAATCCTATTCATTAGCTCACCAAACATAAATTCCATCTGTTGTTGCATTCTCGAAAACCCATTTTCTTGGATTTCACCGATCTTTTGTGGCACACTATTAGAAGACATTTTTTTTTTGAAACCTGCACGAAAATCATTAGCAATAAAAAAAATCACCTCACACACTCGTGTTTCACACAAATTTATAGGCTTTTCACTCGAATATGCTCCCTATGCCCTTTTCCACTCAAATTGCCTTTCTTTAGTTCTTGAGATCACTTAGCAACAATTCAGAAAAAAGCAACCAACTAAGCAGTGACCTTATAAATTTGATATAGACTCTAGAAGCAAGAAATTACGAAACTAACAAAACAAAACTCGATGACAAATTCACGAATAGCAATGCAAATTTGTACGAATAATATGACGATTTGTAGACACGAACAAAAAAAAATCAGAAAAGAGCGAAATAATTTCGAATTATCAAGAAAATTCCAGCAACTCAAAAAAAAAATAAACTAAACTACCCAAATTTTCAAGGTACACAAACAAGACTACTAAGTGGAAGACTAACTAATTTCCCAATGCTCAAGGTTTTCTCAAACATGTATTCGGCCAAAACAACAACAACAAAAGTGATTTTTCTTCTTTTTCTTCTTCTTTTTTTCCTTTTTTTTTTCTTTCGCTTTTTTTTTCTTTTTCTTTTTTCTATGTAGCAACAATCAAGATTTCAAGATCAAGCACCTTTTTTTTTTTGATCTATATATGTATATATTTCGGCAAGAACACTAACTTATGATTAAGTGTTCAACAAAGCAATAACATGTAAGATCCCTATTTTTTTTTTTTGGTGGCCGAATCTATCAAAAACAAAACAGGAAACAATAAGAACTCAAATTGAAGGATATAACATGTGATTAGATTGGCTCTGATACCAACTGATGCGAACCCTAGCGGAATTTAATGGTATTCGCGACCCCAAGATCAATCTAACCCAAGTTTGTTGAGAATTGAATGAGCTTATCACAATGGAAGACTTGCTCCAAGGCAACAAGACTATAAACCAATTCAATCACAACGCCTACACCTGGAGACGAGCAAAGGAAGTATAAATTCACAACAAAGAATGGTCAATTCTTTGAAGAGTTGAAAAGTTCAATCAAGAACCAAGATGAAGCAACCAAAGATGGCTACAATGCTGGAAAATATTGTTCAAAAAGTTTCCCTAACATTATTCCTAAAGAGTATTTATACTCCAAGCCAAAACCCTAGTTTCCCTAATGGGTCTCACATAAGCCCAAAATAAATAATAATCAACCCAAGCTAAAACTAGCCCAAACTAATTAAAATAAACAAATAAACAAGTCTAGAAACCCAAACAAATTGTCTCCTCTCAAAATAATTAAAATTTGATAGCCCAACTAATTAAATAAGACAAGTTCGTTGTTTCCGTATTTTGTCGGGCAGCAGCAAGACCCAACTTAAAACGGATGGTTCTCTCTTGTATTAATGAATTATAAGGCGTTCCATATACCGTTGGAAAGTATTGAAGAAAAGTTTCCATCCCAACTAGAATCACATCAAAATTCGATCTGTAGCTCCAGTTATGACTAAACGAGTAACCAAAGGTCAAACTGTCCAAATCTAGTCTTCTTCTCCCAATCCTTGTGCAATGCTCTTGGTTACACCAACAAGCCCTTCTTGAACATGAATGAGATTAATCAAGGCTTGCTCTTTATTATTACAAATCCTCTTGAAGTCCACCTTAGCCCATGTATCTTGAAGAAGTCCATTGAAAGCTTCTTTGAACTTCTTAGTCCTAAGCCTAGTAACTGGACCAACTGGAACCTCCAATGGATCCTTTGATGGTTGGATCGCATCAAGTATTCTTGTAGATCTTATTTATGAATATCTTCAAATTAGGGAAGGCACTATGATAGAAAGTCTTATTGCTTTCGTCACATCAATTGTTGAAGTTTTGGGGGAGTGGTATCTAAGGGCACCAAACGAGATCGATATTGGTCGATTATTATCAATTGGAGAGCAACGTGGATTTCCAAGGATGTTAGGGAGCATTGCTTGCATGCACTGCATAATGGGAGAAATGCCCAACTTCATGGCATGAGATGTATATTGGACATTATCATGAACCTATTATAATTCTAGAGGCAATGGGTTCACAAGATCTTTGGATATGACATGTTTTTTTTGGAATGTCTAGATCACTAAATGATATCAATGTTCTTGATCGGTCACATGTCTTTGCTGCACTTGCCGAAGGTCGTGTTGCTCTTATCAATTACACAATCAATGGACATGAATATGCAATAGGTTACTATTTAGCATATGAGATTTATCCGAATCGGTCTACCTTTCTTAAGACAATCCCATCCATTAGGAGCAAAGAGAAAATATTTTGCAAGTAAATAAAAGTCTACAAGAAAGGATGTGAAGAGGGCATTTGGGGTGTTACAATCTCGTTTCACAATAGTGCGTGGACCTGTGTGATACTGGGATGAAGAAACCCTTGTAAATATTATGAAAGCTTGCATAATAATTCATGATATGATTTTTGAGGATGAAGGAGTAATGAACCTAGGATTTGACCATGAACATGAAATTAGTTCTTTTATATCAGTGTTACATGGTGAAACACTAGAACTACGTGATTTTGTTTAAACTCATAGTTGAATCCGGGATAGAGCAACTAACTCCCAACTCTAAAAAGATTTAATTGAACAATTATGGGAATAATATGACAATGAGTAAAGGATCATTAGATTTAAGCTTCTTATGTTATCATAATTTTCAAGTATTTGTATGTTTTTTTATGCTTATTATATTTCAAGTTAATTAATCCAACTTATTTTTATTGAGTGTTTGAAGAACTTAAAAAAATAAAATGAATTGATATCAATTTAATAACACGATAAAATATTATGAATCAATATTAACATTTAATTAATCCAATTTTTTTAATTATTTTTTAAAATTTTTATCTCTAAACATTTAATTTTAGTATTTAATTTGATTTTCATTATCTTGGTCTGTTTTTTTGTTTTATTTCTTTCTTGATCTATTTGTTTTTTTAATTTCTTGCATCATCATTTTATTTGATTTAACTTTTTTTATCCATTTTTTATTGTTTTTTTATTTTCTTTATTTATTATTTTTGATTCTATCCCTTAATATTTCTTTATTTATTCAAGTTTCATCCTAGTTATTTTCATTGTTATTTTTTTATTCTTTTCTAAATTCTGTAATTTAGTCCCTAATTATTCTTTTTCATTTTTATCCTTTTTATTATTACTATGTTCTTAGGTATTTTTTTTTAAATTCATCATTTGTTATTGGGTCACTAGGCCTTGAGATATGTTATTTTTTATATTTTTATAGTATTATTCTAGTCTTATATCTTAAGTAGTGGATTAGTCGAGTTAATCCAAGTTGTCTTTTTTTTTTCAATATTTTTTTTTGAAATTGATTTACTTTTTAATTTTATCTTTTGACATTAAATTATTCACCCTTGAACTTTGTGATTTTTTTACCTTTTGTTATGTGCTATTATCCCTAGTATAGGTAATCAAGTTAACCCGGTTGACTCAATTTCTTTTAGTATTTTTTTTATTAACTTTGGTCTTTTTTTATGGTACAAACATTTTTTTTATATCCTGATTTTTCTAGTCATCGTGATGTTGAGTTGATTGATGTTATAATAGTCTATACATATTATTTTATATAATTATTCAAAGATAATAGTTTTCTTATTTTCATTTAGTAATATTTGGATTTTCTAGTGTTATATATATAATTGTAATAACTTTTTAGCAAATAAGAACATTAATAAATAATGCTAATTATTTTCAACTGATGCAGACTCGTCTACGTGAGATTCAATCCACCACTCACATAATTTGTGAAGATAATTCACATTGTTTCTTATCTTTTTCATCTTTGTGTCAACATTTAGTAACAAGTAAGGCGCACAACATACCAAAAGTTCAGAGAAATCCAACGGTGGACGGAGGAGGAACTAGCTGGCGACTCTGACGAGTTTTAGGGGGTTTTCCAGAAATCTTCAGATGACTGGATTTCTCAAACGGATTGAAATAATAACAATCCCTCTGGTCAGATTTTAGACAATGGTTCAATGGTTAGGCGCATAACATACTCAAATTCCAGCCCGATCCAACGGTGGCCGGAGGAGATATTGTTCTCGGAGTACCACCCCTTCTTATCTTTTTCTCTCCAACCTCTCTCGAACTTATCCCCCCCCCCTAAGTGCACAAATGAGCCCCCCATTTCCTTTTAAATGTATCTTTTTACCCCACCTCTTCTCTTCTTATAATTTAAATCATAATCTTTTTATTTATTTCAATTTCACCCCTCTCAACTTATTTTACTCATCCTTTAATTCATTCCTTGGGTTTTTTGCAAGTTCATCTTGTTGCAGATTACTTACAGAATATTGACCTTGGTCGTATTTCTTTACGATTTTCTGTCGCGTCACGAAATCGGCAACGAAAATCTAAATCAACCTTTAATATTTATATATTCTGTTGGGTGTTTACACCAACAAAGATGTTTGGCCATTAATTGTGCATAATAAGCTAAACAATGTTGAAACGAAGCTCAAATCATGCTCAAATTTCTGTGGGATCTAAGTGTTAGTTATTAAACTTATTTATCAAGATTAAGTGTATTCAAGTTAGTACAATGAATTTTTATCAACATTAGAAATACTATGAATCTAGAAATACTATGAATCTATAAGTACTATGAATCTAAAGTAAGTATTGAAGAGTCTCAATATTAATTAAGTACTTTGAAGATTGTAAAAGATATTTTATAATGTCTATATTTATTGTATGAATTTCATAATGAGAAAGGGTGAGAGTACCATTTTTTTAATGTATTGTATTCTACCAAAACTTGTGTGAGTAGAAATCCCTCCAATCCTCTCTTCTGTTAGTGTTGTTTTTTCCAACAAATTTGGTATCAGAGCTTGAGAGTAGATATGATTTTCAACAATAAAAATTCTCAATTTCATATTCCCCGTCTTACCAAACAAAACTATGATTTGCGTTGTATTCAATACAAGGCACTACTAAGATCACAAGAGTTATGAGAGTTAATTAAATATGGTAACACTAAACCAAAATCAACAAGACAAGAGGCATCGATGAGCAATGCAGAAAGACAGACATTGAGAGAATAAAGAAAGAAGGATAATAAGACATTATTCATGATTTATCAAGGACTTGATGAAGCAACTCTTGAGATGGTGGCACTAACAAAGACATCAAAAGAGGCATCAGAAATGCTTAGCAAGACTTATAGTGGAGTTGAAAAGACAAAAAGTGTATAGTTACAAGTGTTGAGAGGAGACTTTGAGAAGTTGAATAAAGAAAGTAATGAGACAATTTCAGATTACTTCACAAAAATAACCTCTTTGGATAACCAGATGAGAAGGAATGGTGAAAATATTGACGATGTTCGTGTGATGGAGAAAATTCTGAGATCTCTAGATTCAAAGTTTGATCATGTGGTTGTAGCAATTGAAGAATCAAATAATTTAGGATATCAGTAGAAGAATTAATGGGATCTTTGTAAGCCCATGAGCAGAAAATTGATAGAAAAGGAGAAGGAAGATCTCTTGAACAAGCATTGCAAACACAATTAACTGTGAAGAATGCTAGTGAATTTGGTAGATGAGCATTTCAAAGAGGAAGGTCCTTTCATAGAAGAGGAAGAGGAGGAAGATCATATAGAAATCAAGAATCTCATGGAGCACGAAATCAAAATTTTAATTTTAGAGGTCATGGTAGAAGTAGAGGAAGAAGTCGTGAAGGATATTCAAATTGGAGGAATAATAATGCAAACATACAATGTTATAATTGTAAAGAGTATGGTCATTTTCTTCATATTGTTCACAATACAAATTTGAAGGCAAGAATGTCAACTTTGCTGAGAAAGAAAGTGATTCTGAAGAACCTGCATTATTGTTGGTTTGTGGAAAATTTGATGGCAGCAACTTCAACACCTAATATCTAGATACAAGAGCTTCAAATCATATGTATGGTATAAAGAAAGCATTTATTGATATCAATGAAAGCTATAAAAGTAAAATTACCTTTGGAGATCTTTCTCAAAGACCAGTTGAAGGAAGAGGCAGAATTCTTATAAAACTTAAGAATGGTGAGCACAAGTTCATATCATAAGTTTTTTATGTTCCAGACATGAAGAACAACATTTTGAGTTTGGGTCAATTTCTGGAAAAAAGCTTTGAAGTGCAGATGAAAGATAAGAATTTGAAGATTTTTGATGAGTCTGGAGCTCTAATTGCTTTAGTTAAAATGATTAGAAATAGGATGTTTCCTCTAGATCTGAGTATATATTTGTCAAAATATTTTTAAGGAAGAAATCTCCAACATGACGAATTTATGGCATTTGCAATATGGACATTTGAACTGTGAATCACTGATGGTTGATGGAGAAAAACAAAATGGTTCTTGGAATACCAAAGTTAGAGCACACAAACAATATGCGTGAAATGTGTAATGGAAAAGCAGCACAGAAAGTCATTCCCAAAGAAGAGTTCAAGAGCATCTCAACCTCTCGACCTGGTGTATTCAGATGTGTGTGGACCAATTTCGCCCATTTCAATAGGAGGAAGCAAGTATTTTCTCATTTTTACTGATGATTTTAGTGGAAAGACATGAGTATATGTGTTAAAAGAAAAGAAAAAAGTGCTAAGCAAATTTAAAGAGTTTTAAAAACTCATCATTCCATGCATAATGATCTTAATTTATTTAATATCATCATATATAGCTTTTCCATGAAAAATAACTTTTCAACTAAAATATGATTTTGTTTTAAAAAAATCCTTTTAAGATTTTCTTAATAAAAAATATTTATTTTTTAATAAATGGAAATTGGTTTCATTTCTTTTTTAATGAGACATATCATTTCATTAGTAATCTTAACTCATTGAATCGAATATTTTCTAACTTCTATATTAGCCTATATATATATAATTTTTTTAACATACTTATATATAATATTAAATATTGTTTAAGGATTATATTTGATAAACCATCCATAACTCATGCTTCGTTGACTAGTAGTTATATAAGGAGAAAAACTATACAAAAAAAAATTAACCTCTTATATTTCAACAACTCTATTTTATCTTTAATTGATTCAAATTGTATAATTTGCAATATATATTTTAATTTTAATAGGTATAACTTGCAAAATAGGGACTATTAGCCTCTCTCTGATTATGTTGCGTGTCAGCAGGCTAATACTTCTTCCTTTGATCATTTGCAAACAGTAGCAAGCTTCGACAAGCAAGTGGCAATTGACAATATCAAAAGTAACTCTTGGCAACCTCCAGGAGACAGGAGCACGTTTCCTGAGGTTTAGAAAACATGAGCATGTGATCAGAACCAGAGACAACTCTAACTTCATCAGGTGCATTTTTTTTAATCATCCATCTCTGTAAAGCTCCCTTCATTATGTTATCTTGGTCACAAATGATATAAACTCGAGGAACCGACCCGTACCTCTCCTTCGTAACCCAAACTTTTTTCTTGGGTTGCCTCAGGATTAAACATAGGGTGAGGACGCAGTAACAACATTGCTAGTGTAAGATCCTACAGGTCAAGTTTTAAAACAAAAGAAAATGGGGCAAGCAAAATTAGAAGGAGAAAAGAAAATTCAATCAGATTTAAAGAGAAATACTCTTTACCTCGGGAGGGGAGAGCTGGTACAGCTGCTTTGACATGTAGTCAAGCCCAAACAGCAAGGACGTTGGAGGATTGTCGGGGCCATCATCGAATATATATTGTGAGTCCATGAAGGGATTCATTGGTCTGGCATACTGATAATATATTTCTGAAGTCAATGTTTAACACACAGAGAAAGCTTAAGAGTGATGCAATTCCCAGTCCATAGCTATCCTTAAACTTCAATTTAAGAGAGCAATATGAGATAGAACATAAAAACTAGAGAAGATTAATATAATCACTTCATAAAGTTCACAAGTTATTTATAATATGCAGGTTCATTGTTGTAATGAGTATACCAAAATGCAGCTTCAAGGTGAGGGACAGCAAGAACAGGTCCATTGAGCTTATGGTTACGCGAGTTGGCTCATCTTAGGCAAAGGGATTTTAACAGAGAGGTTGCTTTCAAGGGAAAGCAAGTTTTTCTCCGTGTTTCTATTCTCGAGAAGAAAAATCTCCAGCGTCCATAATTGACCAAGGTAGAGAGAGTTGGACCCTTTAGACACTATAATATCATCGTTGACCCATCAAAGCACATTTCACAATAACCCACATGCATGATCATGGATTGGAGTAGCCTTAATTAGAGCCTGGCCATGTTCCATCAATGATGTTTGGCCATTAATAGTGCATAAACTAGACAAGTTTGTAACGAAGCTCATATCATGCTCAAATTTTCGTGGGATCTAAGTCCATCACTTGTTTGAACAAAGTAAGAGTTTTACATAGTTTGTTTTTGGTTTCAAATTCGAGTCAATTTGATTATTAATATAATGGTCACTAAACATTAATTTTAAAGCTAAGGCTGGCGTAAGGTTAGCGCAAAACATCCATGTTTATTAAAAGAAAAATAAGAAATATGAGATTTAGGCATTCTCAGCCTCCCAAACAATCAGCTAGAATCAAATACACGTCAATCTAATTTGCTGGCCAGTAGAGAAAAAGCTACCATCTTATGGAGATCCAACGTAGCCTGCATAGTAGATCTGAAATAACACGAGCCAGGGCAAGAAATAACAGCAGTATATCTAATTAAAGACACGTCAAGGAATCACAGGGTATAAATATCATGCTCCTTTCCTTCTCTTCTCCCTTAAAAAAGTAGTTCCTTCTCGGGAAACATTTAATTTTTTCTGGGTATGCGTGTGTGGAGAGAGAGAGATAGAGAGAAAGAGAGAATGATACCTCTTCCCTTGCAGCTGTGAAGCTGAGATCAGGACCTGGCATGATAGCTGCTGCAAAAACTGCACAAGAAATTTTCTCAGGGAACCTTTCCATTGCAACAGAATTACAGAGCCCACCCATGCTATGACCTACTAGAATAACCCTTTCTTCTGGTGGCAAAGATTTCATGAACTCCATCAATGGCTCGAAATAGTCTGAGATATCTCGGAGTTCCTCTACCCGCTTTGGATGGAGCCCTGAAGCAGCCATGTCTAGAGCAGTAACTTTGTGACCAGCTGATTTAAGCAAAGTTGCCATCTTATACCAACACCATGCTCCATGACAGGCTCCATGGACTAGCACAAAATGCTTCTGCCTCTCCATCTCCTCCCACTCCTAATAACTCTACCTTCTTATCTCTTGTGTCTGTTTTCCCGTCCTGCTGCTTATATTATTCTTCTTTTATGAAATGTTGGTGAAAACATTTCTCAGCTTTCACGTCACATTTGGAAAATTCAAAGAATTGCCTTTTTAACTGGTCCCATATCTGTCATTTCGCCGTCTCTCATCACAAGTTCTTTCTTTGTTATATGGGATAAAAATCTTGAGTTTTAGAAAAACATGTAAATCAAAAAAAAACTTTAAAATTAATTTTGATTCACTCATCATTTATTTTAGTCTTGTTAATAATTCATGTTAAAAAGCTTATGCTAAAGAATAAATTCCTATATAGTTTAACCATGAATGCAAGTTAATTTCATTTTTAATTTCACTTCAAATATATCAATTTATCATTATTTATAAAAAAAAACAATAGTTTGTTTTTCAAGCATTAAATTTTTTTATTCATTTATTTATTTTGATAAATCAAAATATATATTAAAAAACCTCGAGGGAAAAACATGTTGGAAGAGCTAAAACCCAATCAACATACAAAACCAAAACCCACAACATACAAAAACAAATACAACAACAAAAAAGACTTTGGCATTGTTTATCATTGTGTTTCAAAAATGTTTTTGAAGATATTTGAAACTTTATTTTTATATTTATTTTTAAATTAAATATTTTTAGTGTTTTTAGATTATTTTCATATGCTAATATTAAAAATAATTTTTTAAAAATAAAAAATATTATTTTGATATAGTTTTAAATGAAAAACACTTTTAAAAGCATTTTCAACCATAATCATAAACAGGTAATTAAACCATAATCATAAATTAAACCATAATCATAAATAGCTAATTAAAGATACAAAAAGACATAAATCAATAAGATATAACATTAACATCCCACTTAAATCTTTATAATATACAATAATTTTATTCATTATTTTATTTTTATATATCATGCTAAATATGTTTTTGAATGTTATAGTTTGAGAGAACGCTTTCAATCATGTTTCGAAAAGTAAATTTTCAGTTAAAATATATTTTTTTAAAACAGTTATTTCAAGGATTTATAAACAAATATGCTATTAATATATAATAAAAAGAAAATAGTTTCATTTATCCTTTTATTAAAACATATCATTCCATGCATCCATGCATAATGATCTTAATTTATTTAATATCATCATATATAGCTTTTCCAAGAAAAATATCTTTTCAACTAAAATATGATTTTAAAAAACAATCCTTAAGATTTTTTTAATAAAAAAATATTTTGTTTAATAGATGGAAATTGGTTTCATTTTCATTTATAATGAGACAAATCATTTCATTAGTAATCTTAACTCATTGAATAGAATATTTTCTCACTTCTCTATTAGCCTATATATATATATATATATATATTAATTTATGTTTTTTTAACAGACTTATATATAATATTAAATATTATTTAAAGACTATATTTGATAAACCATCCATAACTCATGCTTCGTTTATTAGTAGTTATATAAGAAGAGAAACTATACACAAAACAATTAACCTCTTATATTTCAACAATTCTATTTTATTTTTAATTGATTCAAATTGTATAATTTGCATTATATATATATATATATGTATAAGTTGCCAAATAATACTAAATGATTATTAATATATCATTTTAGTTTCTAAAATATACCTTTGTTTGTGAAGTCATTACCTCGTAAAATAATACAAAATAATTATGATTTATAGTATATGATATTTGATACTCAAGATATTCAGGATCATAATTCATTAGTGAATGGTTTCAAATTTATAGGATCTACTGTCTCAATTTTAAGTTTTCAAGAAAAAAAATATTTTACATGACTTTTATTTTTTTTAAATTAGTACATGATTAATTATCTCTAGCATTACTATTTTACATGATCTCTCTCTGATTATACTACGCATCAGCAGGCTAATACTTATTCCACTAATCATTTGCAAATAGTAGCAGGCTCCGACAAGCAAGTGGCAAATGACAAAATCAAAAGTATTTCTTGGCAACCTATAAGAGACAAGAGCACATCTCCTTAGGTTTAGAGGACATGAGCATGTGATCAAAACCAGAGACAACTTTTACTTCATCAGGTGGATTGTTTTCAATCATCCATCTCTGTAAAACTTCCTCTATTACGTTATCTTGGTCACAAATGAAATAAACTTGAGGAATCGACACCTAACTCTCCTTCGTAACACAGACTTTTTCTTGAGTTGCCTCAGCACTAAACAAAGGGTGAGGATACAGTAACAGCATTGCTAGCGTAAGATCCTGCTGGTCAAGTTTTAAAAGAAAATGGGGCAAGCAAAATTAGGAGAAAAGAAAATTCAATCAGATTTAAAAAAAAAAAAAACATTCATGGTGCGCTAAGACATGTATAAATCATGCATGAAGAGAAATACTCTTTACCTTAGTAAGGGAGAGTTGGTACAGCTGCATTGACATATAGTCAGCCCTAAACAGCAAGGATGTTGGAGGATTGTTTGGGCCATTATCAAATTTATATTGTGAGTCCATGAAGGAATTCATTTGTCTGGTATGCTATGAATGGTTTGTCTTGTTCAAAAGCTTTAGCATGCATCTTTACATCCTGTCATACATGGTATATCGAAAATGAGTAATTTTTTTCTTAGGTCCTGTCATGCATCACCTTTATTATTTTTTTTTTTTTGGCACACGCATTAAACTTTAAGTTAAGTGGGGGACTAGCAGCTTACCTTATGACTTGAGTCAAGATTTAAGTTTGTTTAAACCTTAACTCGTTGCCGAGTGTTTAGACTGGAAGTGATTGGTATACATATCATCCCGTTATCTACTAAACACTCATATAGCCTTTACGAAAGTGATCACTAGGACAGCAAGAGATCCTCTTAAGAGACCAAGTAGTAAACCTACTCTATGTCTCACATAAAGAAACTAGAACCTATTGTTAGAGTGTATGCTCCATAATATCTTTTTGCATAAAAAGAAAAGGCCTAAAAAGCATCTTGACTTGCAGGTCTTATGAACGAAATAGTCACCACTACTAAACTTTCTATCATGGAATATGAGAAAAATTCTGGATTGTCACAATTGACTGAAGGAGGCTACCTTAAAAGTAATGCTAAGAAGCTATCACCAATCAAGAATCTGAATTGCATTGTGAATGAGGTGAACAAGTTTACGACTCATTTTCAGTATATGGATAAGGACGTATTTTTTAGAAAATACGGACGCCTAGAAGAGATTGCGAGGGTAGAAGTTTTACGCCCAGCGGTGCGAGCTCTAGTTCACTTTTGAGATCCAGACTACCGTTGTTTTTCTTTTGGGAGCATAGACTTATGTCCTACTATGGAGGAATATGGGATATTGACCGGGTTTCCAAATGACCTGTATAGAATTTATTTTCCTTTGAGATCTAGCAAAATCATCCCTGAACTGTCAAAGCTGCTCATAATCCCCAACTTGAAAAGGTTTTTAGAGAAGAATGTTACTGGAATTTGAACTATAAAAGAAGTTTGGATCATAAAAAGAGACTAATTGCCTTAGGAATATTTGGCCTTGTGTTGTTCCCAAGTCAAATAGGTATAATAAGCTTGGACGTTGTTGCTGCTTATATAGAGTATGAGAATACACAAATCAATCTAGTGGCCTCTATTTTGATTGAAATCATCATAACCCTTAACCATTGTCAAAGAGACGGGAAAGGAGCAATGAGTATATTTATTAAAAGAAAAGAAAGAAGTGTTGAGCAAATTTAAGGAGTTTAAAAACTTATCATTCCATGCATAATGATCTTAATTTATTTAATATCATCATATATAGCTTTTCAATGAAAAATATCTTTAAAATATGATTTTGTTTTTAAAAAATCCTTTTAAGATTTTATTAATAGAAAATATTTATTTTTTAATAAATGGAAATTGGTTTCATTTTCTTTTTTAATGAGACATATCATTTCATTAGTAATCTTAACTCATTGAATCGAATATTTTCTAACTTCTCTATTAGCCTATATGTATATAATTTTTTTAACATACTTATATATAATATTAAATATTGTTTAAGGATTATATTTGATAAACCATCCATAACTCATGCTTCGTTGACTAGTGGTTATATAAGGAGAAAAACTATACACAAAAAAAAATTAACCTCTTATATTTCAACAACTCTATTTTATCTTTACTTGATTCAAATTGTATAATTTGCAATATATATTTAAATTTTAGTAGGTATAACTTGCAAAACAAGGATTATTATCTATAATTAATACAACTTTTTAGTTTCTAACATATACCTTTGTTTGTGAAGTCATTACTTCATAAAATAATACAAAATATTTATTAATAATTATGATTTACAGTATATGATATTTGATACTCAAGATATTCATGATCATAATTCATTAGTGATTGTTTTCAAATTTATAGGATCTACCGACTCAATTTTAAGTTTGTAAGAAGAAAAATATTTTACATGACTTTATTTATAGGCTGATACTTCTTCCTCTGATCATTTGCAAACAGTATCAGGCTCCGACAAGCAAGTGGCAATTGACAATATCAGAAGTAACTCTTGGCAACCTCCAGGAGACAGGAGCACGTTTCCTGAGGTTTAGAAAACATGAGCATGTGATCAGAACCAGAGACAACTTTAACTTCATCAGGTGGATTGTTTTCAATCATCCATCTCTGTAAAGCTTCCTTCATTATGTTATCTTGGTCACAAATGATATAAACTCGAGGAACCGACCCGAACCTCTCCTTCGTAACCCAGACTTTTTCTTGGGTTGCCTCAGGATTAAAACATAGGGCGAGGACGCAGTAACAACATTGCTAGCGTAAGATCCTGCAGGTCAAGTTTTAAGAGAAAAGAAAATGGAGCATGCAAAATTAGATGGAGAAAACAAAATTCAATCAGATATAAAGAGAAATACTCTTTACCTCGGTAGGGGAGAGCTGGTACAGCTGCATTGACATGTAGTCAGGCCCGAACAGCAAGGATGTTGGAGGATTGTCGGGGCCATTATCGAATGTATATTGTGAGTCCATGTTGGGATTCATTTGTCTGGCATACTAATAATATATTTCAGGAGTCAATGTTTAACACACAGAGAAAGCTTAAGAGTGATGCAATTCCCACTCCATAGCTATCCTTGAACTTCAATTTAAGAGAGCAATATGAGATAGAACATAAAAACTAGAGAAGATTAATATAATCACTTCATCTTTAAAGTTCTGAAGTTATTTACAATGTGCAAGTTCATTGCTGTAATGAGTATACCAAAATTCAACTTCAAGGAGAGGGACAGCAAGAACAGGTCCATTGAGCTTACAGTTACGCGAGTTGTCTCATCTCTTAGGCAAAAAGGGATTTTAACAGAGAGGTTGCTATCAAGGGAAAGCAAGTTTGTTCCTATTCTCGAGAAGAAAAAATCTTCAGCGTCCATAATTGACCAAGGTAGAGAGAGTTGAACCCTTTATTAGACACTATAATATCATCGTTGACCCATCAAAGCACATTTGACAATAACCCACATGCATGATCATGTTGGAGTAGCCTTAATTAGAGCCTGGCCATGTTCCATCAATGATGTTTGGCCATTAATAGCGCATAATAAGCTAGACAATGTTGAAACGAAGCTCAGATCATGCTCAAATTTCTGTGGGATTTAAGTCTATCACTTGTCTAAACAAAGTAAGAGATTTACAGAGTTTACTGTGGTTTCAAATTCAAGCTATATCTTGCTAATATGATCTCATGTTTATTAAAGGAAAAATAAGAAATAAGATATTTAGGCATTCTCAGCCTCCCAAACAATCAGCTAGAATAAAAAACAAGCCAATCTAATTAGCTGGCCAGTAAAGAAAAAGCTACCATCTTATGGAGATCCATTGTAGCCTGCATAATAGATCTGAAATTACACAAGCCAGGGCAAGAAATAACAGCAGTATATCTAATTAAGACACGTCGAGGAATCAGAGTATAAATATCATGCTCCTTTCCTTCTCTGAAACATTTCATTTTTTCTGGGTATGTGTGTGTGTGGAGAGAGAGAGAGAATGATACCTCTTCCCTTATAGCTGTGAAGCTGAGATCGGGACCAGGCATGATAGCTGTTGCAAAGACTGCACTAGAAATTTTCTCAGGGAACCTTTCCATTGCAACAGAATTACAGAGCCCACCCATGCTATGACCCACTAGAATCACCCTTTCTTCTGGTGGCAAGGATTTCATGAACTCCATCAAGGGCTCGAAATAGTCTGAGATATCTCGGAGCTCCTCTACCCGCTTTGGATGGAGCCCTGAAGCAGCCATGTCTAGAGCTGTAACTTTGTGACCAGCTGATTTAAGCAAAGTTGCCACCTTATACCAACACCATGCTCCATGACCGGCTCCATGGACGAGCACAAAATGCTTCCGCCTCTCCATCTCCTCCCGCTCCTGACTCTACCTTCCTATCTCTTGTGTCTGTTTTCCCGTCCTGCTGGTTATATTAGGCCATTGCCGTCTGGTAAAGGATGGAGGGACCCATAAAACAGCCAAAAAATAATGGAGTTTTTAAATTAAGAAGAAGAAAAAATTGCCAAGTCTGTGCAAGAGATGATGGAGCAAGCAGAAGAAATACATGCCGGCTTTTTGGTTGTATCCTCCATGCTCAACCTTATCGTCATTTGCTTACAAGGAAAGGAAATTGTAGTGCTCGAATACGATATTTTTAATTAAAAAAAAAAGATTATTTAATCTTCTTAAAATAATTTAGGTACATATCTCAAGAAAGAATCTTATCTCGTTTCTAGACCCCCTTGTGTTCATTGTCTACACATATTTAAAACATGTCGCAGAAATTATTCGTGCACGCCAAGCACATCAAGTTTTATTCCCATCCATCCGGTACAGCCAAGGTTGTCAATTCTTGTCTACATAAGTAGGTCATGAAAAAATATAGAAAAATCTAGTTACATTGTAAAGGTTACTTTATATTCTAAAAGAAATACATTTGAACTCCAAGCAGTCATATAGTACATGCAATTGACATAATTGAAATATTTTTTCTACTTTGGGATAAAAAAAAAGAAGCATAAATGAACCATGTTACCATGCCCCTTGTAACTTTCTCATCTAGAAGATCAATTGCTCACGGTCCCTCTTGACTCGGGTTAACGACTTTATTAGGTTTAATAAATTAATTTATAATTTTTTTATTTAATTATATTATTATATGAAAAGAGTATAGTTTAAATAAAAACCATAATCTAATATTAAAAGGAAACCATCCCTATTGATATTAAATTCAACTTATCTTGCGTTGAAATGTACCATAACCACACTACTAATTAACTTCGTCAACTAGAGAATGAACGATCCATTTAATTTCCTTTTTCTTATAAATTAAAAACCAAAAATTAATGAAATCATCAGCATACTTTGAAAAGGAAAAGGAAATAAAAGGATTGCATGTATTGAATGTCGTGTGTTGAGTCTTTTACCAAAGAAGGTTGGTTTTCTATTTTCAATTTGAGAGATGGTTTCAAAACCAGAAATATTTTAAAACCAAAACAAGATTATTGACAAGGTTTGCAAAATCCTTGATATATATACAACATTGACACTCCTTAATCATCCTTAAATAGTTGAGCAACTAGGGGCAATCAAGTGAACCATGGAGGGAAAACAAACAATATATTCAGATAATGAACTAACAAGAAAAATAAAATCAATAAGACTAATTTTAGTTTACATATCACACCAACAGAGTATTTATTTTAAATTTGTTAGTTTTTTTATAATAAAATTCTATTAATATAATTATTTATTATTGTATTTTTAAATTATTTTAAATCATATATGAACCTTAATCAAGATTTTCCTATTACATTTTGGCAGAAATAAATACATGACAGCCCACCCAGTAAGCAAATCAGCTGAACACCACCAGTAAAAGCGCCTGAAGCTTGCTGGCAAGCAAAATCCAGCAAATTGTTCGGACAAAACGTAGATATGACAGCTACAAAAGGAGTTTAGCTTGACATGTTTGAATGATGGTTTGACACGTGACCGCCATTTTTTCACGCTGATATGCATCCAAATACATCCTACCTAAAATTTATACAACGTTACAGGATCATGCTGCAGCATCTTGTGTAGCATTAAGAACATCCATGAATAGATAGAACAGATAATGGATGCTGCCTCCCATGCACATACGAAAAGAAAATAAATTTCTAAGACTCAATAAGGAGGTGATTTGCAACACCCTGGAGCAAAGGCCGGGAGAAAGACAACATATAGAGCAGTAAAACAGGTTCTCAAAATGAAATTTAAGGATCCTTGTTAAATTCAGGCAATCATCAGGGCAGCCAGCATACAAGTTGACATCAGACTTCATCATCCAATGCTATGCTAATCAGCGTCGTACATTTCGATATTTTGGTCTTGATGGTTTCTGGAAGACAAAAGCAAAGGAATTTCGAATTGAGATTTAGTAGATCGACAATGGAAACATAGAAATTAAGGGGTTGTTTGGAACATCAAAACAGCATTTCCCTAAATTTTGAAAATTATTAATAATAATAATAATAAGGAAAAAATATACTCACAGATGTAGGTCCAAAGCTAGCGCCAGATCCTGCCACTGTACCTGGCAGGAAAATTAAAGAAATTTATTCAGAAACAGCTCTTAGTCACTGAAACTAAAGCTCTTTTGTTTATCTTGGCAATGATTTGCACATTCTGTAGAAAAAATTGATGAAATAATAGAGGTTGCACAACTTTAACTTCCTTCAAGCTATTAAGTAAATTGCAAGACAATCCAAGTTCAGAAGTTTTAAGGACCCAGATGAAGATAAACTAGAAAAGAAGGTACCTGTAAGTGGTGTTGAAAATAGCGAACCTCCAGCAGAATTAGTACCAAAAGCTGAAGGGGTACTGCCAAACATAGAGGGAGTTGAAGCAGAACCAAGTGCTGGTGCTGATGAAGAAGTGCCAAAAGCTTGGGTAGCACTGCTAAATAAAGGAGTTACAGTTGACCCAAACAAAGAGGATACTGGAGCAGAAGTTGTCGGTGTTGCGAACAAAGAAGATGACATGGAGGAAGATGGCACAGAAGGTGTGTTAAAAAGAGATAGAGCATTTCCTGAAGATGCCAGTGCTGGTGCTGTAGATGTCTGGGGAGCAGTTGATGCTGAAGAAGTTGCCGAGCTTGCAAACAAACCAGCACGTTGTGTGGAAGGCGGTGAATTTGCAGGCAAATGCAAAGTTGGATGTACCCTTTTAGCAGCAGCTTCTTTTCTTGCTCTTTCCCGCCGATCCGCCTCAAGGAATGGATCATTCCCATCCCCTCCCCGACGCTGGTCAACTAGATAGGCTGTTTTCATGGATTCGATGTACTGATGAATGCTCTCCATGCCACCTAAAGGACATTAAAAGACACAAATGAAATATGCTCTAACCTTTAGCGTGCATGCATACTTCCACTTTTAAGGAAAATCCACATGTATGTTGAATCAAATCCGAACCTTGACTATGGGAGAATTCTTACACATCACTAAACTAGCTAGGTATAGTTTTTACGTGCATGGGTCGTTTTTCTTGCATTAAAACGGCTCCAATACCTATTCTTGAAGCATCACATTCAATCTCAAAAGCTTTATTAAAATCAGGTAAAGATAGTAAAGGTGCCGAAATCAACTTTGATTTTAACAAGATAAAAGTATTTTCTTGTTCTTCTCCCCTCTTGAAACCTACGATTTTCTTAACAATTTCAGTCAATGGAGAGGCTATCGTACTTAAGTTTTTGACAAATCTCCTATAAAAACTAGTCAAACCATGAAAACTTCTAACGTCTGTTATGGATTTTGGTGTAGGCCATTCTTGAATAGCCTTAACCTTAGCCTCATCCATTTCTATACATTTTGCACTAACTACATATCCAAGAAAAACAATCCTATCCATGCACAAGTCACACTTTTTCAAATTAACATATAAGGACTCTTTTCTAAGCACATCAAGAACTTGTCTCAAATGACTTATATGCTCATCAATCTCCTTACTATAAATCAAGATATCATCAAAGTAAACGACTACAAATTACCAATAAAAGCACGCAACACATGATTCATCAATCTTATAAAAGTACTAGGTGCATTAGTAAGTCCAAAAGGCATAACCAACCACTCATACAAACCATATTTAGTTTTAAAAGCAGTTTTCCATTCATCCCCTTCTTTCATCCTAATTTGATGATAACCACTTTTCAAATCAATTTTCGAAAATAATTTAGAACCATGTAATTCATCCAACATATCATCTAATCTAGGAATGGGATGTCGATACTTGACAGTGATGTTATTGATGGCTCGACAATCCACACACATTCGCCAAGTTTTGTCCTTTTTTGGAACAAGAAGCACGGGAACTGCACAAGGACTCATGCTCTCTTGAATGTATCCTTTCGACATCAACTCCTCCACTTGCCTTTGAAGTTCCTTAGTCTCTTTAGGATTGCTCCTATAAGCCGGCCTATTTGGTATAGATGCTCCTGGAACAAAGTCAATTTGATGCTCGATACCTCTAATTGGCGGCAAACCACTAGGAATGTCATCTGGAAAGACATCCTCAAATTCGTGCAAAAAAACTTTAACAACACTAGGAACACAAGAATCTAACTCATCTGAGTTAAAGAATGCCTCCTTATACACAAGTAAAATCATAGGCAAGTCAGAAAGATAGGCATGTTTAAGATCATTAGATTTTGCAAAAAAATTATGGTGTTTCCCAACTTTTTCTACACACTCTTCTTTTCTCACCCTTTCTTTCTTCTCTCCACTCTCGGCCTTCTTTTCATTTTTTATTCTTGGCCATGACCCTGCCCTAATGTCCTAAGGGCTGAAACTTTGTTCCCTTTGGTTTTCAACTCATGGCTCACTTTCTTTTCTCTCTTCCTCACATCCTCACCATGTTGTTCAGCTTGTTTTTCCATTTTGGCCAAATCTTTTTGTTCCTCCACTTTGGCCAAAACATGTTGCTCTTCTTCATAACCCTTCTTCAATTGAATTTGATCTTCATACACTTGCTTTGGTGAGAGTGGGGCAAGTGTATAAATCCTTCCATCCTTCTCTAATGAATACATGTTCTTAAACCCATCGTGCTTGGCTTTGCTATCAAATTGCCAAGGCCTCCCTAGTAACAGATGAGTAGCATGCATAGGCACAACATCACATAACACTTCATCCTTATATTTGCCAACTGAAAAAGAAATCATCATCTGTCTATTCACCCTAACAACACCACATTCATTCAACCATTGAAGTTGATAAGGTCTCTCATGCTTTATGGTATTCAATCCCAACTTTCTAACCAAAGTAACACTAGCAACATTAGTACAACTACCACTATCAATGATCATACTACATACCTTATCGTTGATTAGGCATCTAGTATGGAAGATGTTCTCCCTTTGTTGCTCCACATCCTCCTCCTTATTTTGAATACTAAGTGACCTTCTAACCACCAAAACTTTATCACCAACAGCATACTCTAAATCACTAGCATCCTCAAGTGGGGGCATGTCATCATAATAAGACTCCTCACTAATGGACACAATCTCTCCATCATCCCTTAGAATCATAACTCGACGATTTGCACATTCTGATGCATAGTGTCCCAATCCTTGACACTTGAAACACTTTATATCACGATTACGCTTCGGTTGAACTTCTCCCTTAAGTTTTTGATCATTGGCTGAAACCTGCTTCTTCATGGAGTTAGGTTCGACAACTTTAGAAGTCACCAAAGGCTTCGATGATGCATTACCTTCTCTCCTATAATTCATCTTCCAACCCGAAGAAGACCCCGTATAAGCTCCAGATCGTGTATTACCCTTCCTTTTCAACTGTCCTTCAACCTTAATGGATAAGTGTACTAACTCCTCCAAATCAACATATGATTGCAACTCCACAACATTAGCTATGTCTCTATTCAAGCCATTTAAAAACCTAGACATCATAACTTCCTCATCTTCATTAACATTAGCTCTAATCATAGCCACCTCTAATTCTTTCTGATACTCCTCCACACTCTTATTACCCTGTGTAATCATTTGTAAACGATTAAACAACTCCCGATAATAATGTTTAGGAACATACCTCTTCTTCATTATTGTTTTCAATTCCTCCCATGTGCTGACTGGTCTTTCTCTATTCCTTCTTCTTTCTACCACCAATCTCTCCCACCAAACCATGGCATAGTCAGTAAACTCCACTACAGCTAACTTAACCTTCTTTTCTTCAGAGTACCTATGGATGTCAAAAATCATCTCCACCTTTTTTTCCCAATCTAAATAAGCTTCCGGATCAGTTTTTCCCTTAAAGGCTGGGATTTTTAACTTAATACTACCCAAATTTCTGTCTATATCTCCCAAATCATCAAAATCCCCTCTATGCTCAAAATCCCTATGTGGCCGAATATGTCCCCTCCTTGGTCGATTCTCATACCTCTCTCCCCTGTGTACGGAACCCACCACTACGGCTAAGATCATCCTCGGCTTCATCTGCAGAGTTTCCAGCAACACTCTCCTCTTTCCTAGCTTCTCTACCCCTTTTACTTCGTCCTCCATCAGACCTAGTCTCTAATTTTTCAATCCTATTCATTAGCTCACCAAACATAAATTCCATCTGTTGTTGCATTCTCGAAAACCCATTTTCTTGGATTTCACCGATCTTTTGTGGCACACTATTAGAAGACATTTTTTTTTTGAAACCTGCACGAAAATCATTAGCAATAAAAAAAATCACCTCACACACTCGTGTTTCACACAAATTTATAGGCTTTTCACTCGAATATGCTCCCTATGCCCTTTTCCACTCAAATTGCCTTTCTTTAGTTCTTGAGATCACTTAGCAACAATTCAGAAAAAAGCAACCAACTAAGCAGTGACCTTATAAATTTGATATAGACTCTAGAAGCAAGAAATTATGAAACTAACAAAACAAAACTCGACGACAAATTCACGAATAGCAATGCAAATTTGTACGAATAATATGACGATTTGTAGACACGAACAAAAAAAAATCAGAAAAGAGCGAAATAATTTCGAATTATCAAGAAAATTCCAGCAACTCAAAAAAAAATCAACTAAACTACCCAAATTTTCAAGGTACACAAACAAGACTACTAAGTGGAAGACTAACTAATTTCCCAATGCTCAAGGTTTTCTCAAACATGTATTCGGCCAAAACAACAACAACAAAAGTGATTTTTCTTCTCTTTTTCTTCTTCTTTTTTTCCTTTTTTTTTCTTTCGCTTTTTTTTTCTTTTTCTTTTTTCTATGTAGCAACAATCAAGATTTCAAGATCAAGCACCTTTTTTTTTTTGACCTATATATGTATATATTTCGGCAAGAACACTAACTTATGATTAAGTGTTCAACAAAGCAATAACAAGTAAGATCCCTATTTTTTTTTTTTGGTGGCCGAATCTATCAAAAACAAAACAGGAAACAATAAAAACAAAAAATTGAAGGATATAACCTGTGATTAGATTGGCTCTAATACCAACTGATGCGAACCCTAGCGGAATTTAATGGTATTCGCGACCCCAAGATCAATCTAACCCAAGTTTGTTGAGAATTGAATGAGCTTATCACAATGGAAGACTTGCTCCAAGGCAACAAGACTATAAACCAATTCGATCACAACGCCTACACCTGGAGACGAGCAAAGGAAGTATAAATTCACAACAAAGAATGGTCAATTCTTTGAAGAGTTGAAAAGTTCAATCAAGAACCAAGATGAAGCAACCAAAGATGGCTACAATGCTGGAAAATATTGTTCAAAAAGTTTCCCTAACATTATTCCTAAAGAGTATTTATACTCCAAGCCAAAACCCTAGTTTCCCTAATGGGTCTCACATAAGCCCAAAATAAATAATAATCAACCCAAGCTAAAACTAGCCCAAACTAATTAAAATAAACAAATAAACAAGTCTAGAAACCTAAACAAATTGTCTCCTCTCAAAATAATTAAAATTTGATAGCCCAACTAATTAAATAAGACAAGTTCGTTGTTTCCGTATTTTGTCGGGCAGTAGCAAGACCCAACTTAAAACGGATGGTTCTCTCTTGTATTAATGAATTATAAGGCGTTCCATATACCGTTGGAAAGGTATTGAAGAAAAGTTTCCATCCCAACTAGAATCACATCAAAATTCGATCTGTAGCTCCAGTTATGACTAAACGAGTAACCAAAGGTCAAACTGTCCAAATCTAGTCTTCTTCTCCCAATCCTTGTGCAATGCTCTTGGTTACACCAACAAGCCCTTCTTGAACATGAATGAGATTAATCAAGGTTTGCTCTTTATTATTACAAATCCTCTTGAAGTCCACCTTAGCCCATGTATCTTGAAGAAGTCCATTGAAAGCTTCTTTGAACTTCTTAGTCCTAAGCCTAGTAACTGGACCAACTGGAACCTCCAATGGATCCTTTGATGGTTGGATCGCATCAAGTATTCTTGTAGATCTTATTTATGAATATCTTCAAATTAGGGAAGGCACTATGATAGAAAGTCTTATTGCTTTCATCACATCAATTGTTGAAGTTTTGGGGGAGTGGTATCTAAGGGCACCAAACGAGATCGATATTGGTCGATTATTATCAATTGGAGAGCAACGTGGATTTCCAAGGATGTTAGGGAGCATTGCTTGCATGCACTGCATAATGGGAGAAATGCCCAACTTCATGGCATGAGATGTATATTGGACATTATCATGAACCTATTATAATTCTAGAGGCAATGGGTTCACAAGATCTTTGGATATGACATGTTTTTTTTGGAATGTCTAGATCACTAAATGATATCAATGTTCTTGATCGGTCACATGTCTTTGCTGCACTTGCCGAAGGTCGTGTTGCTCTTATCAATTACATAATCAATGGACATGAATATGCAATAGGTTACTATTTAGCATATGAGATTTATCCGAATTGGTCTACCTTTCTTAAGACAATCCCAAGTCCATTAGGAGCAAAGAGAAAATATTTTGCAAGTAAATAAAAGTCTACAAGAAAGGATGTGAAGAGGGCATTTGGGGTGTTACAATCTTGTTTCACAATAGTGCGTGGACCTGTGTGATATTGGGATGAAGAAACCCTTGTAAATATTATGAAAGCTTGCATAATAATTCATGATATGATTTTTGAGGATGAAGGAGTAATGAACCTAGGATTTGACCATGAACGTGAAATTAGTTCTTTTATATCAGTGTTACATGGTGAAACACTAGAACTACGTGATTTTGTTTAAACTCATAGTTGAATCCGGGATAGAGCAACTAACTCCCAACTCTAAAAAGATTTAATTGAACAATTATGGGAATAATATGACAATGAGTAAAGGATCATTAGATTTAAGCTTCTTATGTTATCATAATTTTCAAGTATTTGTATGTTTTTTTATGCTTATTATATTTCAAGTTAATTAATCCAACTTATTTTTATTGAGTGTTTGAAGAACTTAAAAAAATAAAATGAATTGATATCAATTTAATAACACGATAAAATATTATGAATCAATATTAACATTTAATTAATCCAATTTTTTTAATTATTTTTTAAAATTTTTATCTCTAAACATTTAATTTTAGTATTTAATTTGATTTTCATTATCTTGGTCTGTTTTTTTGTTTTATTTCTTTCTTGATCTATTTGTTTTTTTAATTTCTTGCATCATCATTTTATTTGATTTAACTTTTTTTATCCATTTTTTATTGTTTTTTTATTTTCTTTATTTTTTATTTTCGATTCTATCCCTTAATATTTCTTTATTTATTCAAGTTTCATCCTAGTTATTTTCATTGTTATTTTTTTATTCTTTTCTAAATTCTGTAATTTAGTCCCTAATTATTCTCTTTCATTTTTATCCTTTTTATTATTACTATGTTCTTAGGTATTTTTTTTTAAATTCATCATTTGTTATTGGGTTACTAGGCCTTGAGATATGTTATTTTTTATATTTTTATAGTATTATTCTAGTCTTATATCTTAAGTAGTGGATTAGTCGAGTTAATCCAAGTTGTCTTTTTTTTTTCAATATTTTTTTTTAAATTGATTTACTTTTTAATTTTATCTTTTGACATTAAATTATTCACCCTTGAACTTTGTGATTTTTTTACCTTTTGTTATGTGCTATTATCCCTAGTATAGGTAATCAAGTTAACCCGGTTGACTCAATTTCTTTTAGTATTTTTTTTATTAACTTTGGTCTTTTTTTATGGTACAAACATTTTTTTTATATCCTGATTTTTCTAGTCATCGTGATGTTGAGTTGATTGATGTTATAATAGTCTAGACATATTATTTTATATAATTATTCAAAGATAATAGTTTTCTTATTTTCATTTAGTAATATTTGGATTTTCTAGTGTTATATATATAATTGTAATAACTTTTTAGCAAATAAGAACATTAATAAATAATGCTAATTATTTTCAACTGATGCAGACTCGTCTACGTGAGATTCAATCCACCACTCACATAATTTGTGAAGATAATTCACATTGTTTCTTATCTTTTTCATCTTTGTGTCAACATTTAGTAACAAGTAAGGCGCACAACATACCAAAAGTTCAGAGAAATCCAACGGTGGACGGAGGAGGAACTAGCTGGCGACTCTGACGAGTTTTAGGGGGTTTTCTAGAAATCTTCAGATGACTGGATTTCTCAAACGGATTCAAATAATAACAATCCCTCTGGTCAGATTTTAGACAATGGTTAGGCGCATAACATACTCAAATTCCAGCCCGATCCAACGGTGGCCGGAGGAGATATTGTTCTCGGAGTACCACCCCTTCTTATCTTTTTCTCTCCAACCTCTCTCGAACTTATCCCCCCCCCCCCCCCCCCCCCTAAGTGCACAAATGAGCCCCCCATTTCCTTTTAAATGTATCTTTTTACCCCACCTCTTCTCTTCTTATAATTTAAATCATAATCTTTTTATTTATTTCAATTTCACCCCTCTCAACTTATTTTACTCATCCTTTAATTCATTCCTTGGGTTTTTTGCAAGTTCATCTTGTTGCAGATTACTTACAGAATATTGACCTTGGTCGTATTTCTTTACGATTTTCTAACGCGTCACGAAATCGGCAGCGAAAATCTAAATCAGCCTTTAATATTTATATATTATGTTGGGTGTTTACACCAACAAAGATGTTTGGCCATTAATTGTGCATAATAAGCTAAACAATGTTGAAACGAAGCTCAAATCATGCTCAAATTTCTGTGGGATCTAAGTGTTAGTTATTAAACTTATTTATCAAGATTAAGTGTATTCAAGTTAGTACAATGAATTTTTATCCACATTAGAAATACTATGAATCTAGAAATACTATGAATCTATAAGTACTATGAATCTAAAGTAAGTATTGAAGAGTCTCAATATTAATTAAGTACTTTGAAGATTGTAAAAGATATTTTATAATGTCTATATTTATTGTATGAATTTCATAATGAGAAAGGGTGAGAGTACCATTTTTTTAATGTATTGTATTCTACCAAAACTTGTGTGAGTAGAAATCCCTCCAATCCTCTCTTCTGTTAGTGTTGTTTTTTCCAACAAATTTGGTATCAGAGCTTGATAGTAGATATGACTTTCAATAATAAAAATTCTCAATTTCATATTCCCCATCTTACCAAACAAAACTATGATTTGCGTTGTATTCAATACAAGGCACTACTAAGATCACAAGAGTTATGAGAGTTAATTAAATATGGTAACACTAAACCAGAATCACCAAGACAAGAGGCATCGATGAGCAATGCAGAAAGACAAACATTGAGAGAATCAAGAAAGAAGGATAATAAGACATTATTCATGATTTATCAAGGACTTGATGAAGCAACTCTTGAGATGGTGGCACTAGCAAAGACATCAAAAGAGGCATCAGAAATGCTTAGCAAGACTTATAGTGGAGTTGAAAAGACAAAAAGTGTATAGTTACAAGTGTTGAGAGGAGACTTTGAGAAGTTGAATAAAGAAAGTAATGAGACAGTTTCAGATTACTTCACAAAAATAACCTCTTTGGATAACCAGATGAGAAGGAATGGTGAAAATATTGATGATGTTCGTGTGATGGAGAAAATTCTAAGATCTCTAGATTCAAAGTTTGATCATGTGGTTGTAGCAATTGAAGAATCAAAGAATTTAGGATATCAGTAGAAGAATTAATGGGATCTTTGTAAGCCCATGAGCAGAAAATTGATAGAAGAGAAGGAAGATCTCTTGAACAAGCATTGCAAACACAATTAACTGTGAAGAATGCTAGTGAATCTGGTAGATGAGCATTTCAAAGAGGAAGGTCCTTTCATAGAAGAGGAAGATCATATAGAAATCAAGAATCTCATGGAGCACGAAATCAAAATTTTAATTTTAGAGGTCGTGGTAGAAGCAGAGGAAGAAGTCGTGAAGGATATTCAAATTGGGGAATAATAATGCAAACATACGATGTTATAATTGTAAAGAGTATGGTCATTTTCTTCATATTGTTCACAATACAAATTTGAAGGCAAGAATGTCAACTTTGCTGAGAAAGAAAGTGATTCTGAAGAACCTGCATTATTGTTGGTTTGTGGAAAATTTGATGGCAGCAACTTCAACACCTAATATCTAGATACAAGAGCTTCAAATCATATGTATGGTATAAAGAAAGCATTTATTGATATCAATGAAAGCTATAAAAGTAAAATTACCTTTGGAGATCTTTCTCAAAGACCAGTTGAAGGAAGAGGCAGAATTCTTATAAAACTTAAGAATGGTGAGCACAAGTTCATATCATAAGTTTTTTATGTTCCAGACATGAAGAACAACATTTTGAGTTTGGGTCAATTTCTGGAAAAAAGCTTTGTAGTGCAGATGAAAGATAAGAATTTGAAGATTTTTGATGAGTCTGGAGCTCTAATTGCTTTAGTTAAAATGATTAGAAATAGGATGTTTCCTCTAGATCTGAGTATATATTTGTCAAAATATTTTTAAGGAAGAAATCTCCAACATGATGAATTTATGGCATTTGCAATATGGACATTTGAACTGTGAATCACTGATGGTTGATGGAGAAAAACAAAATGGTTCTTGGAATACCAAAGTTAGAGCACACAAACAATATGTGTGAAATGTGTAATGGAAAAGCAGCACAGAAAGTCATTCCCAAAGAAGAGTTCAAGAGCATCTCAACCTCTCGACCTGGTGTATTCAGATGTGTGTGGACCAATTTCGCCCATTTCAATAGGAGGAAGCAAGTATTTTCTCATTTTTACTGATGATTTTAGTCGAAAGACATGAGTATATGTGTTAAAAGAAAAGAAAAAAGTGCTAAGCAAATTTAAAGAGTTTTAAAAACTCATCATTCCATGCATAATGATCTTAATTTATTTAATATCATCATATATAGCTTTTCCATGAAAAATAACTTTTCAACTAAAATATGATTTTGTTTTAAAAAAATCCTTTTAAGATTTTCTTAATAAAAAATATTTATTTTTTAATAAATGGATTGGTTTCATTTTCTTTTTTGATGAGACATATCATTTCATTAGTAATCTTAACTCATTGAATCGAATATTTTCTAACTTCTATATTAGCCTATATATATATAATTTTTTTAACATACTTATATATAATATTAATTATTGTTTAAGGATTATATTTGATAAACCATCCATAACTCATGCTTCGTTGACTAGTAGTTATATAAGGAGAAAAACTATACAAAAAAAAATTAACCTCTTATATTTCAACAACTCTATTTTATCTTTAATTGATTCAAATTGTATAATTTGCAATATATATTTTAATTTTAATAGGTATAACTTGCAAAATAGGGACTATTAGCCTCTCTCTGATTATGTTGCGCGTCAGCAGGCTGATACTTCTTCCTTTGATCATTTGCAAACAGTAGCAAGCTTCGACAAGCAAGTGGCAATTGACAATATCAAAAGTAACTCTTGGCAACCTCCAGGAGACAGGAGCACGTTTCCTGAGGTTTAGAAAACATGAGCATGTGATCAGAACAAGAGACAACTCTAACTTCATCAGGTGGATTTTTTTCAATCATCCATCTCTGTAAAGCTCCCTTCATTATGTTATCTTGGTCACAAATGATATAAACTCGAGGAACCGACCCGTACCTCTCCTTCGTAACCCAAACTTTTTCTTGGGTTGCCTCAGGATTAAACATAGGGTGAGGACGCAGTAACAATATTGCTAGTGTAAGATCCTACAGGTCAAGTTTTAAAACAAAAGAAAATACGGCAAGCAAAATTAGAATTTTGAAGGAGAAAAGAAAATTCAATCAGATTTAAAGAGAAATACTCTTTACCTCGGGAGGGGAGAGCTGGTACAGCTGCTTTGACATGTAGTGAAGCCCAAATAGCAAGGACGTTGGAGGATTGTCGGGGCCATCATCGAATATATATTGTGAGTCCATGAAGGGATTCATTGGTCTGGCATACTGATAATATATTTATGAAGTCAATGTTTAACACACAGAGAAAGCTTAAGAGTGATGCAATTCCCAGTCCATAAAAACTAGAGAAGATTAATATAATCACTTCATAAAGTTCACAAGTTATTTATAATATGCAGGTTCATTGTTGTAATGAGTATACCAAAATGCAGCTTCAAGGTGAGGGACAGCAAGAACAGGTCCATTGAGCTTACGGTTACGCGAGTTGGCTCATCTTAGGCAAAGGGATTTTAACAGAGAGGTTGCTTTCAAGGGAAAGCAAGTTTTTCTCCGTGTTTCTAATTCTCGAGAAGAAAAATCTCCAGCGTCCATAATTGACCAAGGTAGAGAGAGTTGGACCCTTTAAACACTATAATATCATCGTTGACCCATCAAAGCACATTTCACAATAACCCACATGCATGATCATGGATTGGAGTAGCCTTAATTAGAGCCTGGCCATGTTCCATCAATGATGTCTGGCCATTAATAGTGCATAAGCTAGACAAGTTTGTAACGAAGCTCATATCATGCTCAAATTTCCGTGGGATCTAAGTCCATCACTTGTTTGAACAAAGTAAGAGTTTTACATAGTTTGTTTTTGGTTTCAAATTCGAGTCAATTTGATTATTGATATAATGGTAACTAAAAACTTATATAAACATTAATTTTAAAGCTAAGGTTGGCGTAAGGTTAGCGCAAAACATCCATGTTTATTAAAAGAAAAATAAGAAATATGAGATTTAGGCATTCTCAGCCTCCCAAACAATCAGCTAGAATCACATACACGTCAATCTAATTTGCTGGCCAGTAGAGAAAAAGCTACCATCTTATGGAGATCCAACGTAGCCTGCATAGTAGATCTGAAATTACACGAGCCAGGGCAAGAAATAACAGCAGTATATCTAATTAAAGACACGTCGAGGAATCACAGGGTATAAATATCATGCTCCTTTCCTTCTCTTCTCCCTGAAAAAAGTAATTCCTTCTCGGGAAACATTTAATTTTTTCTGGGTATGCGTGTGTGGAGAGAGAGAGATAGAGAGAAAGAGAGAATGATAGAAAATGATACCTCTTCACTTGCAGTTGTGAAGCTGAGATCAGGACCTGGCATGATAGCTGCTGCAAAAACTGCACAAGAAATTTTCTCAGGGAACCTTTCCATTGCAACAGAATTACAGAGCCCACCCATGCTATGACCTACTAGAATAACCCTTTCTTCTGGTGGCAAAGATTTCATGAACTCCATCAATGGCTCGAAATAGTCTGAGATATCTCGGAGCTCCTCTACCCGCTTTGGATGGAGCCCTGGAGCAGCCATGTCTAGAGCAGTAACTTTGTGACCAGCTGATTTAAGCAAAGTTGCCACCTTATACCAACACCATGCTCCATGACGGGCTCCATGGACTAGCACAAAATGCTTCTGCCTCTCCATCTCCTCCCACTCCTAATAACTCTACCTTCTTATCTCTTGTGTCTGTTTTCCCGTCCTGCTGCTTATATTATTCTTCTTTTATGAAATGTTGGTGAAAACATTTCTCAGCTTTCACGTCACATTTGGAAAATTCAAAGAATTGCCTTTCTAACTGGTCCCATATCTGTCATTTCGCCGTCTCTCATCACAAGTTCTTTCTTTGTTATATGGGATAAAAATCTTGAGTTTTACAAAAACATGTATATCAAAAAAAAACTTTAAAATTAATTTTGATTCACTCATCATTTATTTTAGTCTTGTTAATAATTCATGTTAAAAAGCTTATGCTAAAGAATAAATTCCTATAAAGTTTAACCATGAATGCAAGTTAATTACACTTCAAATATATCAATTTATCATTATTTTAAAAAAAAAATCAATAGTTTGTTTTTCAAGCATTAAATTTTTTTATTCATTTATTTATTTTGATAAATCAAAATATATATTAAAAAACCTCGAGGGAAAAACATGTTGGAAGAGCTAAAACCCAATCAACATACAAAACCAAAACCCACAACATACAAAAACAAATACAACAACAAAAAAGACTTTGGCATTGTTTATCATTGTGTTTCAAAAATGTTTTTGAAGAAATTTGAAACTTTATTTTTATATTTATTTTTAAATTAAATATTTTTAGTGTTTTTAGATTATTTTCATATGCTAATATTAAAAATAATTTTTTAAAAATAAAAAATATTATTTTGATATAGTTTTAAACGAAAAACACTTTTAAAAGCATTTTCAACCATAATCATAAACAGGTAATTAAACCATAATCATAAATAGCTAATTAAAGATACAAAAAGACATAAATCAATAAGATATAACATTAACATCCCACTTAAATCTTTATAATATACAATAATTTTATTCATTATTTTATTTTTATATATCATGCTAAATATGTTTTTGAATGTTATAGTTTGAGAGAACGCTTTCAATCATGTTTCGAAAAGTAAATTTTCAGTTAAAATATATTTTTTAAAAACAGTTATTTAAAGGATTTATAAACAAATATGCTATTAATATATAATAAAAAGAAAATAGTTTCATTTATCCTTTTATTAAAACATATCATTCCATGCATCCAGGCATAATGATCTTAATTTATTTAATATCATCATATATAGCTTTTCCAAGAAAAATATCTTTTCAACTAAAATATGATTTTAAAAAACAATCCTTAAGATTTTTTTAACAAGAAAATATTTTGTTTAATAGATGGAAATTGGTTTCATTTTCATTTATAATGAGACAAATCATTTCATTAGTAATCTTAACTCATTGAATAGAATATTTTCTCACTTCTCTATTAGCCTATATATATATATATATATATATATATATATATATTAATTTATGTTTTTTTAAAAGACTTATATATAATATTAAATATTATTTAAAGACTATATTTGATAAACCATCCATAACTCATGCTTCGTTTATTAGTAGTTATATAAGAAGAGAAACTATACACAAAACAATTAACCTCTTATATTTCAACAATTCTATTTTATCTTTAATTGATTCAAATTGTATAATTTGCATTATATATATATATATATATATATATAGGTATAAGTTGCAAAATAATACTAAATGATTATTATTATATCATTTTAGTTTCTAAAATATACCTTTGTTTGTGAAGTCATTGCCTCGTAAAATAATACAAAATAATTATGATTTATAGTATATGATATTTGATACTCAAGATATTCAGGATCATAATTCATTAGTGAATGGTTTCAAATTTATAGGATCCACAGTCTCAATTTTAAGTTTTCAAGAAAAAAAAATATTTTACATGACTTTTATTTTTTTTAAATTAGTACATGATTAATTATCACTAGCATTACTATTTTACATGACCTCTCTCTGATTATATTGCGCATCAGCAGGCTAATACTTATTCCACTAATCATTTGCAAATAGTAGCAGGCTCCGACAAGCAAGTGGCAAATGACAATATCAAAAGTATTTCTTGGCAACCTATAAGAGACAAGAGCACATCTCCTTAGGTTTAGAGGACATGAGCATGTGATCAAAACCAGAGACAACTTTTACTTCATCAGGTGGATTGTTTTCAATCATCCATCTCTGTAAAACTTCCTCTATTACGTTATCTTGGTCACAAATGAAATAAACTTGAGGAATCGACACCTAACTCTCCTTCATAACACAGACTTTTTCTTGAGTTGCCTCAGCACTAAACAAAGGGTGAGGATACAGTAACAGCATTGCTAGCATAAGATCCTGCTGGTCAAGTTTTAAAAGAAAATGGGGCAAGCAAAATTAGGAGAAAAGAAAATTCAATCAGATTTTAAAAAAAAAACAATCATGGTGTGCTAAGACATGTATAAATCATGCATGAAGAGAAATACTCTTTACCTTAGTAAGGGAGAGCTGGTACAGCTGCATTGACATTTAGTCAGGCCCAAACAGCAAAGATGTTGGAGGATTGTTTGGGCCATTATCAAATTTATATTGTGAGTCCATGAAGGAATTCATTTGTCTGGCATGCTATGAATGGTTTGTCTTGTTCAAAAGCTTTAGCATGCATCTTTACATCTTGTCATACATGGTATATCGAAAATGAGTAATTTTTTTCTTAGGTCCTGTCATGCATCACCTTTATTATTATTATTATTTTTGGCACACGCATTAAACTTTAAGTTAAGTGAAGGACTAGCAGCTTACCTTATGACTTGAGTCAAGATTTAAGTTTGTGTAAACCCTAACTCGTTGCTGAGTGTTTAGACTGATAGTGATTGGTATACGTATCATCTCGTTATCTGCTAAACCCCCATATAGCCTTTACGAAGATGATCACTAGGACAGCAAGAGATCCTCTTTAGAGACCAAGTAGTAAACCTACCCTATATCTCACATAAAGAAACTAGAACCTATCGTTAGAGTGTATGCTCCATAATATCTTTTTGCATAAAAAGAAAAGGCCTAAAAAGCATCTTGACTTGCAGGTCTTATGAACGAAATGGCCACCACTACTAAACTTTCTATCATGGAATATGGGAAAAATTCTGAATCGTCACAATTGACTGAAGGAGACTACCTTAAAAGTGATGCTAAGAAGCTATCACCAATCAAGAATCTGAATTGCATTGTGAATGAGGTGAACAAGTTAACGACTCTTTTTCAGGATATAGATAAGGACGCATTTTTTAGAAAATACGGAAGCCTGGAAGAGATTGCGAGGGTAGAAGTTTTACGCCCAGCGGTGCGAGCTCTAGTTCACTTTTGAGATCCAGACTATCGTTGTTTTTTAATTTGGGAGCATAGACTTATGTCCTACTATGGAGGAACATGGGATATTGACCGAGTTTCCAAATGACCTGTATATAATTTATTTTCCTTTGAGATCTAGCAAAATCATCCCTGAACTGTCAAAGCTGCTCATAATCCCCAACTTGAAAAGGTTTTTAGAGAAGAATGTTACTGGTCTGAAATGGAAGATGCTAGAATTTGAACTAGAAAAGAAGTCTGGATCATAAAAAGAGACTAATTGCCTTAGGAATATTTGGCCTTGTGTTGTTCCCAAGTCAAATAGGTATAATAAGCTTGGACGTTGTTGCCGCGTATATAGAGTATGAGAATACACAAATCAATCTAGTGGCCTCTATTTTGATTGAAACCATCATAACCCTTAACCATTGTCGAAGAGACGGGAAAGGAGCAATGAGTATATTTATTAAAAGAAAAGAAAGAAGTGTTGAGCAAATTTAAGGAGTTTAAAAACTTATCATTCCATGCATAATGATCTTAATTTATTTAATATCATCATATATAGCTTTTCAATGAAAAATATCTTTAAAATATGATTTTGTTTTAAAAAGATCCTTTTAAGATTTTCTTAATAAAAAATATTTATTTTTTAATAAATGGAAATTGGTTTCATATTCTTTTTTAATGAGACATATCATTTCATTAGTAATCTTAACTCATTGAATCGAATATTTTCTAACTTCTCTATTAGCCTATATATATATATAATGTTTTTAACATACTTATATATAATATTAAATATTGTTTAAGGATTATATTTGATAAACCATCCATAACTCATGCTTTCTATGACTAGTAGTTATATAAGGAGAAAAACTATACACAAAAAAAATTAACCTCTTATATTTCAACAACTCTATTTTATCTTTAATTGATTCAAATTGTATAATTTGCAATATATATTTAAATTTTAGTAGGTATAACTTGCAAAACAGGGATTATTATCTATAATTAATACAACTTTTTTTAGTTTCTAACATATACCTTTGTTTGTGAAGTCATTACTTCATAAAATAATACAAAATATTTATTAATAATTATGATTTACAGTATATGATATTTGATACTCAAGATATTCAGGATCATAATTCATTAGTGATTGTTTTCAAATTTATAGGATCTACCGACTCAATTTTAAGTTTGTAAGAAGAAAAATATTTTACATGACTTTTATTTATAGGCTGATACTTCTTCCTCTGATCATTTGCAAACAGTATCAGGCTCCGACAAGCAAGTGGCAATTGACAATATCAGAAGTAACTCTTGGCAACCTCCAGGAGACAGGAGCACGTTTCCTGAGGTTTAGAAAACATGAGCATGTGATCAGAACCAGAGACAACTGTAACTTCATCAGGTGGATTGTTTTCAATCATCCATCTCTGTAAAGCTTCCTTCATTATGTTATCTTGGTCACAAATGATATAAACTCGAGGAACCGACCCGAACCTCTCCTTCGTAACCCAGACTTTTTCTTGGGTTGCCTCAGGATTAAACATAGGGCGAGGACGCAGTAACAGCATTGCTAGCGTAAGATCCTGCAGGTCAAGTTTTAAGAGAAAAGAAAATGGAGCATGCAAAATTAGATGGAGAAAAGAAAATTCAATCAGATATAAAGAGAAATACTCTTTACCTCGGTAGGGGAGAGGTGGTACAGCTGCATTGACATGTAGTCAGGCCCGAACAGCAAGGACGTTGGAGGATTGTCGGGGCCATTATCGAATGTATATTGTGAGTCCATGTAGGGATTCATTTGTCTGGCATACTAATAATATATTTCTGGAGTCAATGTTTAACACACAGAGAAAGCTTAAGAGTGATGCAATTCCCACTCCATAGCTATCCTTGAACTTCAATTTAAGAGAGCAATATGAGATAGAACATAAAAACTAGAGAAGATTGATATAATCACTTCATCTTTAAAGTTCTGAAGTTATTTACAATGTGCAAGTTCATTGCTGTAATGAGTATACCAAAATTCAACTTCAAGGAGAGGGACAGCAAGAACAGGTCCATTGAGCTTACAGTTACGCGAGTTGTCTCATCTCTTAGGCAAAAAGGGATTTTAACAGAGAGGTTGCTTTCAAGGGAAAGCAAGTTTGTTCCTATTCTCGAGAAGAAAAATCTTCAGCGTCCATAATTGACCAAGGTAGAGAGAGTTGAACCCTTTATTAGACACTATAATATCATCGTTGACCCATCAAAGCACATTTGACAATAACCCACATGCATGATCATGTTGGAGTAGCCTTAATTAGAGCCTGGCCATGTTCCATCAATGATGTTTGGCCATTAATAGTGCATAATAAGCTAGACAATGTTGAAACGAAGCTCAGATCATGCTCAAATTTCTGTGGGATTTAAGTCTATCACTTGTCTAAACAAAGTAAGAGATTTACAGAGTTTACTGTGGTTTCAAATTCAAGCTATATCTTGCTAATATGATCTCATGTTTATTAAAGGAAAAATAAGAAATAAGATATTTAGGCATTCTCAGCCTCCCAAACAATCAGCTAGAATAAAAAACAAGCCAATCTAATTAGCAGGCCAGTAAAGAAAAAGCTACCATCTTATGGAGATCCATTGTAGCCTGCATAATAGATCTGAAATTACACAAGCCAGGGCATGAAATAACAGCAGTATATCTAATTAAGACACGTCGAGGAATCAGAGTATAAATATCATGCTCCTTTCCTTCTCTGAAACATTTCATTTTTTCTGGGTATGTGTGTGTGTGGAGAGAGAGAGAGAATGATACCTCTTCCCTTATAGCTGTGAAGCTGAGATCAGGACCAGGCATGATAGCTGTTGCAAAGACTGCACAAGAAATTTTCTCAGGGAACCTTTCCATTGCAACAGAATTACAGAGCCCACCCATGCTATGACCCACTAGAATCACCCTTTCTTCTGGTGGCAAGGATTTCATGAACTCCATCAAGGGCTCGAAATAGTCTGAGATATCTCGGAGCTCCTCTACCCGCTTTGGATGGAGCCCTGAAGCAGCCATGTCTAGAGCTGTAACTTTGTGACCAGCTGATTTAAGCAAAGTTGCCACCTTATACCAACACCATGCTCCATGACAGGCTCCATGGACGAGCACAAAATGCTTCTGCCTCTCCATCTCCTCCCGCTCCTGACTCTACCTTCCTATCTCTTGTGTCTGTTTTCCCGTCCTGCTGGTTATATTATTCTATCCAAACTAATTACTTTAGTTAAATGTATATATTATTAAAAAACACTCTTGTTGATTGTTTTTTATATTTTTAAAAATTTAATTCTTCATGCAGCGGAGCGAATAGCTATGCAGTTTTTATTTAAAAGAGATTTAGAAGAGATATATTATGGATCAGTTCAAATATCTCGTGTTAAATATGCCGTGTAATTTGCTTATAAGAAGCCAGAAAGAAGAAATAAAAGTGAATAAAGCATTAGGCCATTGCCGTCTGGTAAAGGATGGAGGGACCCATAAAACAGCCAAAAAATAATGGAGTCTGTGCAAGAGATGATGGAGCAAGCAGAAGAAATACATGCCGGCTTTTTGGAAATTGTAGTGCTCGAATATGATATTTTTAATTAAAAAAAAGATTATTTAATCTTCTTAAAATAATTTAGGTACATATCTCAAGAAAGAATCTTATCTCGTTTCTAGACCCCTTGTGTTCATTGTCTACACATATTTAAAACATGTCGCGGAAATTATTCGTGCACGCCAAGCACATCAAGTTTTATTCCCATCCATCCGGTACAGCCAAGGTTGTCAATTCTTGTCTACACAAGTAGGTCATGAAAAAATATAGAAAAATCTAGTTACATTGTAAAGGTTACTTTATATTCTAAAAGAAATACATTTGAACTCCAAGCAGTCATATAGTACATGCAATTGACATAATTGAAATATTTTTTCTACTTTGGGATAAAATAAAAAAAAAGCATAAATGAACCATGTTACCATGCCCCTTGTAACTTTCTCATCTAGAAGATCAATTGCTCACGGTCCCTCGTGACTCGGGTTAACGACTTTATTAGGTTTAATAAATTATTTTATAATTTTTTTATTTAATTATATTATTATATGAAAAGAGTATAGTTTAAATAAAAATCATAATCTAATATTAAAAGGAAACCATCCCTATTGATATTAAATTCTATTAACATAATTATTTATTATTGTATTTTTAAATTATTTTAAATCATATATTAACCTTAATGAAGATTTTCCTATTACATTTTGGCAGAAATAAATACATGACAGCCCACCCAGTAAGCAAATCAGCTGAACACCACCAGTAAAAGCGCCTGAAGCTTGCTGGCAAGCAAAATCCAGCAAATTGTTCGGACAAAACGTAGATATGACAGCTACAAAAGGAGTTTAGCTGACATGTTTGAATGATGGTTTGACACGTGACCGCCATTTTTTCACGCTGATATACATCCTACCTAAAATTTATACAACGTTACAGAATCATGCTGCAGCATCTTGTGTAGCATTAAGAACATCCATGAATAGATAGAACAGATAATGGATGCTGCCTCCCATGCACATACGAAAAGAAATTAAATTTCTAAGACTCAATAAGGAGGTGATTTGCAACACCCTGGAGCAAAAGCCGGGAGAAAGACAACATATAGAGCAGTAAAACAGGTTCTCAAAATGAAATTTAAGGATCCTTGTTAAATTCAGGCAATCATCAGGGCAGCCAGCATACAAGTTGACATCAGACTTCATCATCCAATGCTATGCTAATCAGCGTCGTACATTTCGATATTTTGGTCTTGATGGTTTCTGGAAGACAAAACCAAAGGAATTTCGAATTGAGATTTTAGTAGATCGACAATGGAAACATAGAAATTAAGGGGTTGTTTGGAACATCAAAACAGCATTTCCCTAAATTTTGGAAATTGTTTTTGCTTAAAATTAAAAAAAAAATTATGTTCTTGGATAGTTTTGATATAACGAGGTCAAAAAAATATTTTAAAAAAATAAAAAACATTATTTTTATGCATTTATAAACAAAAAACATTTTAAAAAGCAACCGCTACCATTATCTCAAATACCCCCTAAAGTAGATGACATTAGACATTATGGCTTTGAAAATAACAATGACTGAAGAAATTTTAAATCCCATGTTTGTGGCTCTTGCAGCCATTCTAAAATAAGATCAACGCTAAATGAGGATTTGTTCCATAATAATAATAATAAGGAAAAAATATACTCACAGATGTAGGTCCAAAGCTAGCGCCAGATCCTGCCACTGTACCTGGCAGGAAAATTAAATAAATTTATTCAGAAACAGCTCTTAGTCACTGAAATTAAAGCTCTTTTGTTTATCTTGGCAATGATTTGCACATTCTGTAGAAAAAATTGATGAAATAATAGAGGTTGCACAACTTTAACTTCCTTCAAGCTATTAAGTAAATTGCAAGACAATCCAAGTTCAGAAGTTTTAAGGACCCAGTTGAAGATAAACTAGAAAACAAGGTACCTGTAAGTGGTGTTGAAAATAGCGAACCTCCAGCAGAATTAGTACCAAAAGCTGAAGGGGTACTGCCAAACAAAGAGGGAGTTGAAGCAGAACCAAGTGCTGGTGCTGATGAAGAAGTGCCAAAAGCTTGGGTAGCACTGCTAAATAAAGGAGTTACAGTTGACCCAAACAAAGAGGATACTGGAGCAGAAGTTGTCGGTGTTGCGAACAAAGAAGATGACATGGAGGAAGATGGCACAGAAGGTGTGTTAAAAAGAGATAGAGCATTTCCTGAAGATGCCAGTGCTGGTGCTGTAGATGTCTGGGGAGCAGTTGATGCTGAAGAAGTTGCCGAGCTTGCAAACAAACCAGCACGTTGTGTGGAAGGCGGTGAATTTGCAGGCAAATGCAAAGTTGGATGTACCCTTTTAGCAGCAGCTTCTTTTCTTGCTCTTTCCCGCCGATCCGCCTCAAGGAATGGATCATTCCCATCCCCTCCCCGACGCTGGTCAACTAGATAGGCTGTTTTCATGGATTCGATGTACTGATGAATGCTCTCCATGCCACCTAAAGGACATTAAAAGACACAAATGAAATATGCTCTAACCTTTAGCGTGCATGCATACTTCCACTTTTAAGGAAAATCCACATGTATGTTGAATCAAATCCGAACCTTGACTATGGGAGAATTCTTACACATCACTAAACTAGCTAGGTATAGTTTTTACGTGCATGGGTCGTTTTTCTTGCATTAAAACGGCTCCAATACCTATTCTTGAAGCATCACATTCAATCTCAAAAGCTTTATTAAAATCAGGTAAAGATAGTAAAGGTGCCGAAATCAACTTTGATTTTAACAAGATAAAAGTATTTTCTTGTTCTTCTCCCCTCTTGAAACCTACGATTTTCTTAACAATTTCAGTCAATGGAGAGGCTATCGTACTTAAGTTTTTGACAAATCTCCTATAAAAACTAGTCAAACCATGAAAACTTCTAACGTCTGTTATGGATTTTGGTGTAGGCCATTCTTGAATAGCCTTAACCTTAGCCTCATCCATTTCTATACATTTTGCACTAACTACATATCCAAGAAAAACAATCCTATCCATGCACAAGTCACACTTTTTCAAATTAACATATAAGGACTCTTTTCTAAGCACATCAAGAACTTGTCTCAAATGACTTATATGCTCATCAATCTCCTTACTATAAATCAAGATATCATCAAAGTAAACGACTACAAAATTACCAATAAAAGCACGCAACACATGATTCATCAATCTTATAAAAGTACTAGGTGCATTAGTAAGTCCAAAAGGCATAACCAACCACTCATACAAACCATATTTAGTTTTAAAAGCAGTTTTCCATTCATCCCCTTCTTTCATCCTAATTTGATGATAACCACTTTTCAAATCAATTTTCGAAAATAATTTAGAACCATGTAATTCATCCAACATATCATCTAATCTAGGAATGGGATGTCGATACTTGACAGTGATGTTATTGATGGCTCGACAATCCACACACATTCGCCAAGTTTTGTCCTTTTTTGGAACAAGAAGCACGGGAACTGCACAAGGATCTTGAATGTATCCTTTCGACATCAACTCCTCCACTTGCCTTTGAAGTTCCTTAGTCTCTTTAGGATTGCTCCTATAAGCCGGCCTATTTGGTATAGATGCTCCTGGAACAAAGTCAATTTGATGCTCGATACCTCTAATTGGCGGCAAACCACTAGGAATGTCATCTGGAAAGACATCCTCAAATTCGTGCAAAAGAACTTTAACAACACTAGGAACACAAGAATCTAACTCATCTGAGTTAAAGAATGCCTCCTTATACACAAGTAAAATCATAGGCAAGTCAGAAAGATAGGCATGTTTAAGATCATTAGATTTTGCAAAAAAATTATGGTGTTTCCCAACTTTTTCTACACACTCTTCTTTTCTCACCCTTTCTTTCTTCTCTCCACTCATTTTCTCTCCACTCTCGGCCTTCTTTTCATTTTTTATTCTTGGCCATGACCCTCCCCTAATGTCCTAAGGGCCGAAACTTTGTTCCCTTTGGTTTTCAACTCATGGCTCACTTTCTTTTCTCTCTTCCTCACATCCTCACCATGTTGTTTAGCTTGTTTTTCCATTTTGGCCAAATCTTTTTGTTCCTCCACTTTGGCCAAAACATGTTGCTCTTCTTCATAACCCTTCTTCAATTGAATTTGATCTTCATACACTTGCTTTGGTGAGAGTGGGGCAAGTGTATAAATCCTTCCATCCTTCTCTAATGAATACATGTTCTTAAACCCATCGTGCTTGGCTTTGCTATCAAATTGCCAAGGCCTCCCTAGTAACAGATGAGTAGCATGCATAGGCACAACATCACATAACACTTCATCCTTATATTTGCCAACTGAAAAAGAAATCATCACCTGCCTATTCACCCTAACAACACCACATTCATTCAACCATTGAAGTTGATAAGGTCTCTCATGCTTTATGGTATTCAATCCCAACTTTCTAACCAAAGTAACACTAGCAACATTAGTACAACTACCACTATCAATGATCATACTACATACCTTATCGTTGATTAGGCATCTAGTATGGAAGATGTTCTCCCTTTGTTGCTCCACTTCCTCCTCCTTATTTTGAATACTAAGTGACCTTCTAACCACCAAAACTTTATCACCAACAGCATACTCTAAATCACTAGCATCCTCAAGTGGGGGCATGTCATCATAATCAGACTCCTCACTAATGGACACAATCTCTCCATCATCCCTTAGAATCATAACTCGACGATTTGCACATTCTGATGCATAGTGTCCCAATCCTTGACACTTGAAACACTTTATATCACGATTACGCTTCGGTTGAACTTCTCCCTTAAGTTTTTGATCATTGGCTGAAACCTTCTTCTTCATGGAGTTAGGTTCGACAACTTTAGAAGTCACCAAAGGCTTCGATGATGCATTACCTTCTCTCCTATAATTCATCTTCCAACCCGAAGAAGACCCCGTATAAGCTCCAGATCGTGTATTACCCTTCCTTTTCAACTGTCCTTCAACCTTAATGGATAAGTGTACTAACTCCTCCAAATCAACATATGATTGCAACTCCACAACATTAGCTATGTCTCTATTCAAGCCATTTAAAAACCTAGACATCGTAACTTCCTCATCTTCATTAACATTAGCTCTAATCATAGCCACCTCTAATTCTTTCTGATACTCCTCCACACTCTTATTACCCTGTGTAATCATTTGTAAACGATTAAACAACTCCCGATAATAATGTTTAGGAACATACCTCTTCTTCATTATTGTTTTCAACTCCTCCCATGTGCTGACTGATCTTTCTCTATTCCTTCTTCTTTCTACCACCAATCTCTCCCACCAAACCATGGCATAGTCAGTAAACTCCACTACAGCTAACTTAACCTTCTTTTCTTCAGAGTACCTATGGATGTCAAAAATCATCTCCACCTTTTTTTCCCAATCTAAATAAGCTTCCGGATCAGTTTTTCCCTTAAAGGCTGGGATTTTTAACTTAATACTACCCAAATTTCTGTCTATATCTCCCAAATCATCAAAATCCCCTCTATGCTCAAAATCCCTATGTGGCCGAATATGTCCCCTCCTTGGTCGATTCTCATACCTCTCTCCCCTGTGTACGGAACCCACCACTACGGCTAAGATCATCCTCGGCTTCATCTGCAGAGTTTCCAGCAACACTCTCCTCTTTCCTAGCTTCTCTACCCCTTTTACTTCGTCCTCCATCAGACCTAGTCTCTAATTTTTCAATCCTATTCATTAGCTCACCAAACATAAATTCCATCTGTTGTTGCATTCTCGAAAACCCATTTTCTTGGATTTCACCGATCTTTTGTGGCACACTATTAGAAGACATTTTTTTTTTGAAACCTGCACGAAAATCATTAGCAATAAAAAAAATCACCTCACACACTCGTGTTTCACACAAATTTATAGGCTTTTCACTCGAATATGCTCCCTATGCCCTTTTCCACTCAAATTGCCTTTCTTTAGTTCTTGAGATCACTTAGCAACAATTCAGAAAAAAGCAACCAACTAAGCAGTGACCTTATAAATTTGATATAGACTCTAGAAGCAAGAAATTACGAAACTAACAAAACAAAACTCGACGACAAATTCACGAATAGCAATGCAAATTTGTACGAATAATATGACGATTTGTAGACACGAACAAAAAAAAATCAGAAAAGAGCGAAATAATTTCGAATTATCAAGAAAATTCCAGCAACTCAAAAAAAAAATCAACTAAACTACCCCAATTTTCAAGGTACACAAACAAGACTACTAAGTGGAAGACTAACTAATTTCCCAATGCTCAAGGTTTTCTCAAACATGTATTCGGCCAAAACAACAACAACAAAAGTGATTTTTCTTCTCTTTTTCTTCTTCTTTTTTTCCTTTTTTTTTTCTTTCGCTTTTTTTTTCTTTTTCTTTTTTCTATGTAGCAACAATCAAGATTTCAAGATCAAGCACCTTTTTTTTTTTTTATCTATATATGTATATATTTCGGCAAGAACACTAACTTATGATTAAGTGTTCAACAAAGCAATAACATGTAAGATCCCTATTTTTTTTTTTTGGTGGCCGAATCTATCAAAAACAAAACAGGAAACAATAAGAACTCAAATTGAAGGATATAACCTGTGATTAGATTGGCTCTGATACCAACTGATGCGAACCCTAGCGGAATTTAATGGTATTCGCGACCCCAAGATCAATCTAACCCAAGTTTGTTGAGAATTGAATGAGCTTATCACAATGGAAGACTTGCTCCAAGGCAACAAGACTATAAACCAATTCGATCACAACGCCTACACCTGGAGACGAGCAAAGGAAGTATAAATTCACAACAAAGAATGGTCAATTCTTTGAAGAGTTGAAAAGTTCAATCAAGAACCAAGATGAAGCAACCAAAGATGGCTACAATGCTGGAAAATATTGTTCAAAAAGTTTCCCTAACATTATTCCTAAAGAGTATTTATACTCCAAGCCAAAACCCTAGTTTCCCTAATAGGTCTCACATAAGCCCAAAATAAATAATAATCAACCCAAGCTAAAACTAGCCCAAACTAATTAAAATAAACAAATAAACAAGTCTAGAAACCCAAACAAATTGTCTCCTCTCAAAATAATTAAAATTTGATAGCCCAACTAATTAAATAAGACAAGTTCGTTGTTTCCGTATTTTGTCGGGCAGCAGCAAGACCCAACTTAAAATGGATGGTTCTCTCTTGTATTAATGAATTATAAGGCGTTCCATATACCGTTGGAAAGTATTGAAGAAAAGTTTCCATCCCAACTAGAATCACATCAAAATTCGATCTGTAGCTCCAGTTATGACTAAACGAGTAACCAAAGGTCAAACTGTCCAAATCTAGTCTTCTTCTCCCAATCCTTGTGCAATGCTCTTGGTTACACCAACAAGCCCTTCTTGAACATGAATGAGATTAATCAAGGCTTGCTCTTTATTATTACAAATCCTCTTGAAGTCCACCTTAGCCCATGTATCTTGAAGAAGTCCATTGAAAGCTTCTTTGAACTTCTTAGTCCTAAGCCTAGTAACTGGACCAACTGGAACCTCCAATGGATCCTTTGATGGTTGGATCGCATCAAGTATTCTTGTAGATCTTATTTATGAATATCTTCAAATTAGGGAAGGCACTATGATAGAAAGTCTTATTGCTTTCGTCACATCAATTGTTGAAGTTTTGGGGGAGTGGTATCTAAGGGCACCAAACGAGATCGATATTGGTCGATTATTATCAATTGGAGAGCAACGTGGATTTCCAAGGATGTTAGGGAGCATTGCTTGCATGCACTGCATAATGGGAGAAATGCCCAACTTCATGGCATGAGATGTATATTGGACATTATCATGAACCTATTATAATTCTAGAGGCAATGGGTTCACAAGATCTTTGGATATGACATGTTTTTTTTGGAATGTCTAGATCACTAAATGATATCAATGTTCTTGATCGGTCACATGTCTTTGTTGCACTTGCCGAAGGTCGTGTTGCTCTTATCAATTACACAATCAATGGACATGAATATGCAATAGGTTACTATTTAGCATATGAGATTTATCCGAATTGGTCTACCTTTCTTAAGACAATCCCAAGTCCATTAGGAGCAAAGAGAAAATATTTTGCAAGTAAATAAAAGTCTACAAGAAAGGATGTGAAGAGGGCATTTGGGGTGTTACAATCTCGTTTCACAATAGTGCGTGGACCTGTGTGATACTGGGATGAAGAAACCCTTGTAAATATTATGAAAGCTTGCATAATAATTCATGATATGATTTTTGAGGATGAAGGAGTAATGAACCTAGGATTTGACCATGAACGTGAAATTAGTTCTTTTATATCAGTGTTACATGGTGAAACACTAGAACTACGTGATTTTGTTTAAACTCATAGTTGAATCCGGGATAGAGCAACTAACTCCCAACTCTAAAAAGATTTAATTGAACAATTATGGGAATAATATGACAATGAGTAAAGGATCATTAGATTTAAGCTTCTTATGTTATCATAATTTTCATGTATTTGTATGTTTTTTTATGCTTATTATATTTCAAGTTAATTAATCCAACTTATTTTTATTGAGTGTTTGAAGAACTTAAAAAAATAAAATGAATTGATATCAATTTAATAACACGATAAAATATTATGAATCAATATTAACATTTAATTAATCCAATTTTTTTAATTATTTTTTAAAATTTTTATCTCTAAACATTTAATTTTAGTATTTAATTTGATTTTCATTATCTTGGTCTGTTTTTTTGTTTTATTTCTTTCTTGATCTATTTGTTTTTTTAATTTCTTGCATCATCATTTTATTTGATTTAACTTTTTTTATCCATTTTTTATTGTTTTTTTATTTTCTTTATTTATTATTTTCGATTCTATCCCTTAATATTTCTTTATTTATTCAAGTTTCATCCTAGTTATTTTCATTGTTATTTTTTTATTCTTTTCTAAATTCTGTAATTTAGTCCCTAATTATTCTTTTTCATTTTTATCCTTTTTATTATTACTATGTTCTTAGGTATTTTTTTTAAAATTCATCATTTGTTATTGGGTCACTAGGCCTTGAGATATGTTATTTTTTATATTTTTATAGTATTATTCTAGTCTTATATCTTAAGTAGTGGATTAGTCGAGTTAATCCAAGTTGTCTTTTTTTTTTCAATATTTTTTTTTGAAATTGATTTACTTTTTAATTTTATCTTTTGACATTAAATTATTCACCCTTGAACTTTGTGATTTTTTTACCTTTTGTTATGTGCTATTATCCCTAGTATAGGTAATCAAGTTAACCCGGTTGACTCAATTTCTTTTAGTATTTTTTTTATTAACTTTGGTCTTTTTTTATGGTACAAACATTTTTTTTATATCCTGATTTTTCTAGTCATCGTGATGTTGAGTTGATTGATGTTATAATAGTCTAGACATATTATTTTATATAATTATTCAAAGATAATAGTTTTCTTATTTTCATTTAGTAATATTTGGATTTTCTAGTGTTATATATATAATTGTAATAACTTTTTAGCAAATAAGAACATTAATAAATAATGCTAATTATTTTCAACTGATGCAGACTCGTCTACGTGAGATTCAATCCACCACTCACATAATTTGTGAAGATAATTCACATTGTTTCTTATCTTTTTCATCTTTGTGTCAACATTTAGTAACAAGTAAGGCGCACAACATACCAAAAGTTCAGAGAAATCCAACGGTGGACGGAGGAGGAACTAGCTGGCGACTCTGACGAGTTTTAGGGGGTTTTCCAGAAATCTTCAGATGACTGGATTTCTCAAACGGATTGAAATAATAACAATCCCTCTGGTCAGATTTTAGACAATGGTTCAATGGTTAGGCGCATAACATACTCAAATTCCAGCCCGATCCAACGGTGGCCGGAGGAGATATTGTTCTCGGAGTACCACCCCTTCTTATCTTTTTCTCTCCAACCTCTCTCGAACTTATCCCCCCCCCCCCTAAGTGCACAAATGAGCCCCCCATTTCCTTTTAAATGTATCTTTTTACCCCACCTCTTCTCTTCTTATAATTTAAATCATAATCTTTTTATTTATTTCAATTTCACCCCTCTCAACTTATTTTACTCATCCTTTAATTCATTCCTTGGGTTTTTTGCAAGTTCATCTTGTTGCAGATTACTTACAGAATATTGACCTTGGTCGTATTTCTTTACGATTTTCTGTCGCGTCACGAAATCGGCAACGAAAATCTAAATCAGCCTTTAATATTTATATATTCTGTTGGGTGTTTACACCAACAAAGATGTTTGGCCATTAATTGTGCATAATAAGCTAAACAATGTTGAAACGAAGCTCAAATCATGCTCAAATTTCTGTGGGATCTAAGTGTTAGTTATTAAACTTATTTATCAAGATTAAGTGTATTCAAGTTAGTACAATGAATTTTTATCCACATTAGAAATACTATGAATCTAGAAATACTATGAATCTATAAGTACTATGAATCTAAAGTAAGTATTGAAGAGTCTCAATATTAATTAAGTACTTTGAAGATTGTAAAAGATATTTTATAATGTCTATATTTATTGTATGAATTTCATAATGAGAAAGGGTGAGAGTACCATTTTTTTAATGTATTGTATTCTACCAAAACTTGTGTGAGTAGAAATCCCTCCAATCCTCTCTTCTGTTAGTGTTGTTTTTTCCAACAAATTTGGTATCAGAGCTTGATAGTAGATATGACTTTCAATAATAAAAATTCTCAATTTCATATTCCCCATCTTACCAAACAAAACTATGATTTGCGTTGTATTCAATACAAGGCACTACTAAGATCACAAGAGTTATGAGAGTTAATTAAAGATGGTAACACTAAACCAGAATCACCAAGACAAGAGGCATCGATGAGCAATGCAGAAAGACAGACATTGAGAGAATCAAGAAAGAAGGATAATAAGACATTATTCATGATTTATCAAGGACTTGATGAAGCAACTCTTGAGATGGTGGCACTAGCAAAGACATCAAAAGAGGCATCAGAAATGCTTAGCAAGACTTATAGTGGAGTTGAAAAGACAAAAAGTGTATAGTTACAAGTGTTGAGAGGAGACTTTGAGAAGTTGAATAAAGAAAGTAATGAGACAGTTTCAGATTACTTCACAAAAATAACCTCTTTGGATAACCAGATGAGAAGGAATGGTGAAAATATTGATGATGTTCGTGTGATGGAGAAAATTCTAAGATCTCTAGATTCAAAGTTTGATCATGTGGTTGTAGCAATTGAAGAATCAAAGAATTTAGGATATCAGTAGAAGAATTAATGGGATCTTTGTAAGCCCATGAGCAGAAAATTGATAGAAGAGGAGAAGGAAGATCTCTTGAACAAGCATTGCAAACACAATTAACTGTGAAGAATGCTAGTGAATCTGGTAGATGAGCATTTCAAAGAGGAAGGTCCTTTCATAGAAGAGGAAGAAGAGGAAGATCATATAGAAATCAAGAATCTCATGGAGCACGAAATCAAAATTTTAATTTTAGAGGTCGTGGTAGAAGCAGAGGAAGAAGTCGTGAAGGATATTCAAATTGGGGAATAATAATGCAAACATACGATGTTATAATTGTAAAGAGTATGGTCATTTTCTTCATATTGTTCACAATACAAATTTGAAGGCAAGAATGTCAACTTTGCTGAGAAAGAAAGTGATTCTGAAGAACCTGCATTATTGTTGGTTTGTGGAAAATTTGATGGCAGCAACTTCAACACCTAATATCTAGATACAAGAGCTTCAAATCATATGTATGGTATAAAGAAAGCATTTATTGATATCAATGAAAGCTATAAAAGTAAAATTACCTTTGGAGATCTTTCTCAAAGACCAGTTGAAGGAATAGGCAGAATTCTTATAAAACTTAAGAATGGTGAGCACAAGTTCATATCATAAGTTTTTTATGTTCCAGACATGAAGAACAACATTTTGAGTTTGGGTCAATTTCTGGAAAAAAGCTTTGAAGTGCAGATGAAAGATAAGAATTTGAAGATTTTTGATGAGTCTGGAGCTCTAATTGCTTTAGTTAAAATGATTAGAAATAGGATGTTTCCTCTAGATCTGAGTATATATTTGTCAAAATATTTTTAAGGAAGAAATCTCCAACATGACGAATTTATGGCATTTGCAATATGGACATTTGAACTGTGAATCACTGATGGTTGATGGAGAAAAACAAAATGGTTCTTGGAATACCAAAGTTAGAGCACACAAACAATATGTGTGAAATGTGTAATGGAAAAGCAGCACAGAAAGTCATTCCCAAAGAAGAGTTCAAGAGCATCTCAACCTCTCGACCTGGTGTATTCAGATGTGTGTGGACCAATTTCGCCCATTTCAATAGGAGGAAGCAAGTATTTTCTCATTTTTACTGATGATTTTAGTGGAAAGACATGAGTATATGTGTTAAAAGAAAAGAAAAAAGTGCTAAGCAAATTTAAAGAGTTTTAAAAACTCATCATTCCATGCATAATGATCTTAATTTATTTAATATCATCATATATAGCTTTTCCATGAAAAATAACTTTTCAACTAAAATATGATTTTGTTTTAAAAAAATCCTTTTAAGATTTTCTTAATAAAAAATATTTATTTTTTAATAAATGGAAATTGGTTTCATTTTCTTTTTTAATGAGACATATCATTTCATTAGTAATCTTAACTCATTGAATCGAATATTTTCTAACTTCTATATTAGCCTATATATATATAATTTTTTTAACATACTTATATATAATATTAAATATTGTTTAAGGATTATATTTGATAAACCATCCATAACTCATGCTTCGTTGACTAGTAGTTATATAAGGAGAAAAACTATACAAAAAAAAATTAACCTCTTATATTTCAACAACTCTATTTTATCTTTAATTGATTCAAATTGTATAATTTGCTATATATATTTTAATTTTAATAGGTATAACTTGCAAAATAGGGACTATTAGCCTCTCTCTGATTATGTTGCGTGTCAGCAGGCTAATACTTCTTCCTTTGATCATTTGCAAACAGTAGCAAGCTTCGACAAGCAAGTGGCAATTGACAATATCAAAAGTAACTCTTGGCAACCTCCAGGAGACAGGAGCACGTTTCCTGAGGTTTAGAAAACATGAGCATGTGATCAGAACCAGAGACAACTCTAACTTCATCAGGTGCATTTTTTTCAATCATCCATCTCTGTAAAGCTCCCTTCATTATGTTATCTTGGTCACAAATGATATAAACTCGAGGAACCGACCCGTACCTCTCCTTCGTAACCCAAACTTTTTCTTGGGTTGCCTCAAAATTAAACATAGGGTGAGGACGCAGTAACAACATTGCTAGTGTAAGATCCTACAGGTCAAGTTTTAAAACAAAAGAAAATGGGGCAAGCAAAATTAGAAGGAGAAAAGAAAATTCAATCAGATTTAAAGAGAAATACTCTTTACCTCGGGAGGGGAGAGCTGGTACAGCTGCTTTGACATGTAGTCAAGCCCAAACAGCAAGGACGTTGGAGGATTGTCGGGGCCATCATCGAATATATATTGTGAGTCCATGAAGGGATTCATTGGTCTGGCATACTGATAATATATTTCTGAAGTCAATGTTTAACACACAGAGAAAGCTTAAGAGTGATGCAATTCCCAGTCCATAGCTATCCTTAAACTTCAATTTAAGAGAGCAATATGAGATAGAACATAAAAACTAGAGAAGATTAATATAATCACTTCATAAAGTTCACAAGTTATTTATAATATGCAGGTTCATTGTTGTAATGAGTATACCAAAATGCAGCTTCAAGGTGAGGGACAGCAAGAACAGGTCCATTGAGCTTATGGTTACGCGAGTTGGCTCATCTTAGGCAAAGGGATTTTAACAGAGAGGTTGCTTTCAAGGGAAAGCAAGTTTTTCTCCGTGTTTCTATTCTCGAGAAGAAAAATCTCCAGCGTCCATAATTGACCAAGGTAGAGAGAGTTGGACCCTTTAGACACTATAATATCATCGTTGACCCATCAAAGCACATTTCACAATAACCCACATGCATGATCATGGATTGGAGTAGCCTTAATTAGAGCCTGGCCATGTTCCATCAATGATGTTTGGCCATTAATAGTGCATAAACTAGACAAGTTTGTAACGAAGCTCATATCATGCTCAAATTTTCGTGGGATCTAAGTCCATCACTTGTTTGAACAAAGTAAGAGTTTTACATAGTTTGTTTTTGGTTTCAAATTCGAGTCAATTTGATTATTAATATAATGGTCACTAAACATTAATTTTAAAGCTAAGGCTGGCGTAAGGTTAGCGCAAAACATCCATGTTTATTAAAAGAAAAATAAGAAATATGAGATTTAGGCATTCTCAGCCTCCCAAACAATCAGCTAGAATCAAATACACGTCAATCTAATTTGCTGGCCAGTAGAGAAAAAGCTACCATCTTATGGAGATCCAACGTAGCCTGCATAGTAGATCTGAAATAACACGAGCCAGGGCAAGAAATAACAGCAGTATATCTAATTAAAGACACGTCAAGGAATCACAGGGTATAAATATCATGCTCCTTTCCTTCTCTTCTCCCTTAAAAAAGTAGTTCCTTCTCGGGAAACATTTAATTTTTTCTGGGTATGCGTGTGTGGAGAGAGAGAGATAGAGAGAAAGAGAGAATGATACCTCTTCCCTTGCAGCTGTGAAGCTGAGATCAGGACCTGGCATGATAGCTGCTGCAAAAACTGCACAAGAAATTTTCTCAGGGAACCTTTCCATTGCAACAGAATTACAGAGCCCACCCATGCTATGACCCACTAGAATCAAGAAATTTTCTTCTGGTGGCAAGGATTTCATGAACTCCATCAAGGGCTCGAAATAGTCTGAGATATCTTGGAGCTCCTCTACCCGCTTTGGATGGAGCCCTGAAGCAGCCATGTCTAGAGCAGTAACTTTGTGACCAGCTGATTTAAGCAAAGTTGCCACCTTATACCAACACCATGCTCCATGACAGGCTCCATGGACTAGCACAAAATGCTTCTGCCTCTCCATCTCCTCCCACTCCTTATAACTCTACCTTCTTATCTCTTGTGTCTGTTTTCCCGTCCTGCTGCTTATATTATTCTTCTTTTATGAAATGTTGGTGAAAACATTTCTCAGCTTTCACGTCACATTTGGAAAATTCAAAGAATTGCCTTTTTAACTGGTCCCATATCTGTCATTTCGCCGTCTCTCATCACAAGTTCTTTCTTTGTTATATGGGATAAAAATCTTGAGTTTTACAAAAACATGTAAATCAAAAAAAAACTTTAAAATTAATTTTGATTCACTCATCATTTATTTTAGTCTTGTTAATAATTCATGTTAAAAAGCTTATGCTAAAGAATAAATTCCTATAAAGTTTAACCATGAATGCAAGTTAATTTCACTTCAAATATATCAATTTATCATTATTTTAAAAAAAAAATCAATAGTTTGTTTTTCAAGCATTAAATTTTTTTATTCATTTATTTATTTTGATAAATCAAAATATATATTAAAAAACCTCGAGGGAAAAACATGTTGGAAGAGCTAAAACCCAATCAACATACAAAACCAAAACCCACAACATACAAAAACAAATACAACAACAAAAAAGACTTTGGCATTGTTTATCATTGTGTTTCAAAAATGTTTTTGAAAAAATTTGAAACTTTATTTTTATATTTATTTTTAAATTAAATATTTTTAGTGTTTTTAGATTATTTTCATATGCTAATATTAAAAATAATTTTTTAAAAATATCAAAAGTATTTCTTGGCAACCTATAAGAGACAGGAGCATATCTCCTTAGGTTTAGAGGACATGAGCATGTGATCAAAACCAGAGACAACTTTTACTTCATCAGGTGGATTATTTTCAATCATCCATCTCTGTAAAACTTCCTCTATTACGTTATCTTGGTCACAAATGAAATAAACTTGAGGAATCAACACCTAACTCTCCTTCGTAACACAGACTTTTTCTTGAGTTGCCTCAGCACTAAACAAAGGGTGAGGATACAGTAACAACATTGCTAGCGTTAGATCCTGCTGGTCAAGTTTTAAAAGAAAATGGGGCAAGCAAAATTAGGAGAAAAGAAAATTCAATCAGATTTAAAAAAAAAAAAAAAAACAATCATGGTGTGCTAAGACATGTATAAATCATGCATGAAGAGAAATACTCTTTACCTTAGTAAGGGAGAGCTGGTACAGCTGAATTGACATATAGTCAGGCCCAAACAGCAAGGATGTTGGAGGATTGTTTGGGCCATTATCAAATATATATTGTGAGTCCATGAAGGAATTCATTTCTCTGGCATGCTATGAATGGTTTGTCTTGTTCAAAAGCTTTAGCATGCATCTTTACATCCTGTCATACATGGTATATCGAAAATAAGTAATTTTTTTCTTAGGTCCTGTCATGCATCACCTTTATTATAATTATTATTTTTGGCACACACATTAAACTTTAAGTTAAGTGGGGGACTAGCAGCTTACCTTATAACTTGAGTCAAGATTTAAGTTTGTGTAAACCCTAACTCGTTGGTGAGTGTTTAGACTAGTAGTGATTGGTATACGTATCATCCTGTTATCTGTTAAACCCCCATATAGCCTTTACGAAGGTGATCACTAGGACAGCAAGAGATTCTCTTTAGAGACCAAGTAGTAAACCTACCCTATGTCTCACATAAAGAAACTAGAGCCTATCGTTAGGGTGTACGCTCCATAATATCTTTTTGCATAAAAAAAAGGCCTAAAAAGCATCTTGACTTCCAGGTCTTATGAAAGAAATGGCCACCACTACTAAACTTTCTATCATGGAATATGGGAAAAATTTTGAATTGTCATAATTAACTGAAGGAGACTACCTTAAAAGTGATGCTAAGAAGCTATCACCAATCAAGAATCTGAATTGCATTGTGAATGAGGTGAACAAGTTAACGACTCTTTTTCAGGATATAGATAAGGACGCATTTTTTAGAAAATACGGAAGCCTGGAAGAGATTGCGAGGGTAGAAGTTTTACGCCCAGCGGTGCGAGCTCTAGTTCACTTTTGAGATCCAGACTATCGTTGTTTTTCTTTTGGGAGCATAGACTTATGTCCTACTATGGAGGAATATGGGATATTGACCGAGTTTCCAAATGACCTGTATATAATTTATTTTCCTTTGAGATCTAGCAAAATCATCCCTGAACTGTCAAAGTTGCTCATAATCCCCAACTTGAAAAGGTTTTTAGAAAAGAATGTTACTGGTCTGAAATGGAAGATGCTAGAATTTGAACTAGAAAAGAAGTCTGGATCATAAAAAGAGACTAATTGCCTTAGGAATATTTGGCCTTGTGTTGTTCCCAAGTCAAATAGGTATAATAAGCTTGGACGTTGTTGCCGCGTATATAGAGTATGAGAATACACAAATCAATCTAGTGGCCTCTATTTTGATTGAAACCATCATAACCCTTAACCATTGTCGAAGAGACGGGAAAGGAGCAATGAGTATATTTATTAAAAGAAAAGAAAGAAGTGTTGAGCAAATTTAAGCAGTTTAAAAACTTATCATTCCATGCATAATGATCTTAATTTATTTAATATCATCATATATAGCTTTTCAATGAAAAATATCTTTAAAATATGATTTTGTTTTAAAAAGATCCTTTTAAGATTTTCTTAATAAAAAATATTTATTTTTTAATAAATGGAAATTGGTTTCATATTCTTTTTTAATGAGACATATCATTTCATTAGTAATCTTAACTCATTGAATCGAATATTTTCTAACTTCTCTATTAGCCTATATATATATATAATTTTTTTAACATACTTATATATAATATTAAATATTGTTTAAGGATTATATTTGATAAACCATCCATAACTCATGCTTTCTATGACTAGTAGTTATATAAGGAGAAAAACTATACACAAAAAAAATTAACCTCTTATATTTCAACAACTCTATTTTATCTTTAATTGATTCAAATTGTATAATTTGCAATATATATTTAAATTTTAGTTGGTATAACTTGCAAAACAGGGATTATTATCTATAATTAATACAACTTTTTAGTTTCTAACATATACCTTTGTTTGTGAAGTCATTACTTCATAAAATAATACAAAATATTTATTAATAATTATGATTTACAGTATATGATATTTGATACTCAAGATATTCAGGATCATAATTCATTAGTGATTGTTTTCAAATTTATAGGATCTACCGACTCAATTTTAAGTTTGTAAGAAGAAAAATATTTTACATGACTTTTATTTATAGGCTGATACTTCTTCCTCTGATCATTTGCAAACAGTATCAGGCTCCGACAAGCAAGTGGCAATTGACAATATCAGAAGTAACTCTTGGCAACCTCCAGGAGACAGGAGCACGTTTCCTGAGGTTTAGAAAACATGAGCATGTGATCAGAACCAGAGACAACTTTAACTTCATCAGGTGGATTGTTTTCAATCATCCATCTCTGTAAAGCTTCCTTCATTATGTTATCTTGGTCACAAATGATATAAACTCGAGGAACCGACCCGAACCTCTCCTTCGTAACCCAGACTTTTTCTTGGGTTGCCTCAGGATTAAACATAGGGTGAGGACGCAGTAACAGCATTGCTAGCGTAAGATCCTGCAGGTCAAGTTTTAAGAGAAAAGAAAATGGAGCATGCAAAATTAGATGGAGAAAAGAAAATTCAATCAGATATAAAGAGAAATACTCTTTACCTCGGTAGGGGAGAGCTGGTACAGCTGCATTGACATGTAGTCAGGCCCGAACAGCAAGGACGTTGGAGGATTGTCGGGGCCATTATCGAATGTATATTGTGAGTCCATGTAGGGATTCATTTGTCTGGCATACTAATAATATATTTCTGGAGTCAATGTTTAACACACAGAGAAAGCTTAAGAGTGATGCAATTCCCACTCCATAGCTATCCTTGAACTTCAATTTAAGAGAGCAATATGAGATAGAACATAAAAACTAGAGAAGATTGATATAATCACTTCATCTTTAAAGTTCTGAAGTTATTTACAATGTGCAAGTTCATTGCTGTAATGAGTATACCAAAATTCAACTTCAAGGAGAGGGACAGCAAGAACAGGTCCATTGAGCTTACAGTTACGCGAGTTGTCTCATCTCTTAGGCAAAAAGGGATTTTAACAGAGAGGTTGCTTTCAAGGGAAAGCAAGTTTGTTCCTATTCTCGAGAAGAAAAATCTTCAGCGTCCATAATTGACCAAGGTAGAGAGAGTTGAACCCTTTATTAGACACTATAATATCATCGTTGACCCATCAAAGCACATTTGACAATAACCCACATGCATGATCATGTTGGAGTAGCCTTAATTAGAGCCTGGCCATGTTCCATCAATGATGTTTGGCCATTAATAGTGCATAATAAGCTAGACAATGTTGAAACGAAGCTCAGATCATGCTCAAATTTCTGTGGGATTTAAGTCTATCACTTGTCTAAACAAAGTAAGAGATTTACAGAGTTTACTGTGGTTTCAAATTCAAGCTATATCTTGCTAATATGATCTCATGTTTATTAAAGGAAAAATAAGAAATAAGATATTTAGGCATTCTCAGCCTCCCAAACAATCAGCTAGAATCAAAAACAAGCCAATCTAATTAGCTGGCCAGTAAAGAAAAAGCTACCATCTTATGGAGATCCATTGTAGCCTGCATAATAGATCTGAAATTACACAAGCCAGGGCAAGAAATAACAGCAGTATATCTAATTAAGACACGTCGAGGAATCAGAGTATAAATATCATGCTCCTTTCCTTCTCTGAAACATTTCATTTTTTCTGGGTATGTGTGTGTGTGGAGAGAGAGAGAGAATGATACCTCTTCCCTTATAGCTGTGAAGCTGAGATCAGGACCAGGCATGATAGCTGTTGCAAAGACTGCACAAGAAATTTTCTCAGGGAAGCTTTCCATTGCAACAGAATTACAGAGCCCACCCATGCTATGACCCACTAGAATCACCCTTTGTTCTGGTGGCAAGGATTTCATGAACTCCATCAAGGGCTCGAAATAGTCTGAGATATCTCGGAGCTCCTCTACCCGCTTTGGATGGAGCCCTGAAGCAGCCATGTCTAGAGCTGTAACTTTGTGACCAGCTGATTTAAGCAAAGTTGCCACCTTATACCAACACCATGCTCCATGACAGGCTCCATGGACGAGCACAAAATGCTTCTGCCTCTCCATCTCCTCCCGCTCCTGACTCTACCTTCCTATCTCTTGTGTCTGTTTTCCCGTCCTGCTGGTTATATTATTCTATCCAAACTAATTACTTTAGTTAAATGTATATATTATTAAAAAACACTCTTGTTGATTGTTTTTTATATTTTTAAAAATTTAATTCTTCATGCAGCGGAGCGAATAGCTATGCAGTTTTTATTTAAAAGAGATTTAGAAGAGATATATTATGGATCAGTTCAAATATCTCGTGTTAAATATGCCGTGTAATTTGCTTATAAGAAGCCAGAAAGAAGAAATAAAAGTGAATAAAGCATTAGGCCATTGCCGTCTGGTAAAGGATGGAGGGACCAGCCAAAAAATAATGGAGTCTGTGCAAGAGATGATGGAGCAAGCAGAAGAAATACATGCCGGCTTTTTGGATGCATCCTCCATGCTCAACCTTATCGTCATTTGCTTACAAGGAAAGGAAATTGTAGTGCTCGAATATGATATTTTTAATTAAAAAAAAGATTATTTAATCTTCTTAAAATAATTTAGGTACATATCTCAAGAAAGAATCTTATCTCGTTTCTAGACCCCTTGTGTTCATTGTCTACACATATTTAAAACATGTCGCGGAAATTATTCGTGCACGCCAAGCACATCAAGTTTTATTCCCATCCATCCGGTACAGCCAAGGTTGTCAATTCTTGTCTACACAAGTAGGTCATGAAAAAATATAGAAAAATCTAGTTACATTGTAAAGGTTACTTTATATTCTAAAAGAAATACATTTGAACTCCAAGCAGTCATATAGTACATGCAATTGACATAATTGAAATATTTTTTCTACTTTGGGATAAAATAAAAAAAAAAGCATAAATGAACCATGTTACCATGCCCCTTGTAACTTTCTCATCTAGAAGATCAATTGCTCACGGTCCCTCGTGACTCGGGTTAACGACTTTATTAGGTTTAATAAATTATTTTATAATTTTTTTATTTAATTATATTATTATATGAAAAGAGTATAGTTTAAATAAAAACCATAATCTAATATTAAAAGGAAACCATCCCTATTGATATTAAATTCAACTTATCTTGCGTTGAAATGTATCATAACCACACTACTAATTAACTTCGTCAACTAGAGAATGAACGATCCATTTAATTTCCTTTTTCTTATAAATTAAAAACCAAAAATTAATGAAATCATCAGCATACTTTGAAAAGGAAAAGAAAATAAAAGGATTGCATGTATTGAATGTCGTGTGTTGAGTCTTTTTACCAAAGAAGGTTGGTTTTCTATTTTCAATTTGAGAGATGGTTTCAAAACCAGAAATATTTTAAAACCAAAACAAGATTATTGACAAGGTTTGCAAAATCCTTGATATATATACAACATTGACACTCCTTAATCATCCTTAAATAGTTGAGCAACTAGGGGCAATCAAGTGAACCATGGAGGGAAAACAAACAATATATTCAGATAATGAACTAACAAGAAAAATAAAATCAATAAGACTAATTTTAGTTTACATATCACACCAGCAGAGTATTTATTTTAAATTTGTTAGTTTTTCTCTAATAAAATTCTATTAATATAATTATTTATTATTGTATTTTTTAATTATATTTTTAAATCATATATGAACCTTAATCAAGATTTTCCTATTACATTTTGGCAGAAATAAATACATGACAGCCCACCAAGTAAGCAAATCAGCTGAACACCACCAGTAAAAGCGCCTGAAGCTTGCTGGCAAGCAAAATCCAGCAAATTGTTCGGACAAAACGTAGATATGACAGCTACAAAAGGAGTTTAGCTTGACATGTTTGAATGATGGTTTGACACGTGACCGCCATTTTTTCACGCTGATATGCATCCAAATACATCCTACCTAAAATTTATACAACGTTACAGGATCATGCTGCAGCATCTTGTGTAGCATTAAGAACATCCATGAATAGATAGAACAGATAATGGATGCTGCCTCCCATGCACATATGAAAAGAAATTAAATTTCTAAGACTCAATAAGGAGGTGATTTGCAACACCCTGGAGCAAAGGCCGGGAGAAAGACAACATATAGAGCAGTAAAACAGGTTCTCAAAATGAAATTTAAGGATCCTTGTTAAATTCAGGCAATCATCAGGGCAGCCAGCATACAAGTTGACATCAGACTTCATCATCCAATGCTATGCTAATCAGCGTCGTACATTTCGATATTTTGGTCTTGATGGTTTCTGGAAGACAAAAGCAAAGGAATTTCGAATTGAGATTTAGTAGATCGACAATGGAAACATAGAAATTAAGGGGTTGTTTGGAACATCAAAACAGCATTTCCCTAAATTTTGAAAATTATTAATAATAATAATAATAAGGAAAAAATATACTCACAGATGTAGGTCCAAAGCTAGCGCCAGATCCTGCCACTGTACCTGGCAGGAAAATTAAAGAAATTTATTCAGAAACAGCTCTTAGTCACTGAAACTAAAGCTCTTTTGTTTATCTTGGCAATGATTTGCACATTCTGTAGAAAAAATTGATGAAATAATAGAGGTTGCACAACTTTAACTTCCTTCAAGCTATTAAGTAAATTGCAAGACAATCCAAGTTCAGAAGTTTTAAGGACCCAGATGAAGATAAACTAGAAAAGAAGGTACCTGTAAGTGGTGTTGAAAATAGCGAACCTCCAGCAGAATTAGTACCAAAAGCTGAAGGGGTACTGCCAAACAAAGAGGGAGTTGAAGCAGAACCAAGTGCTGGTGCTGATGAAGAAGTGCCAAAAGCTTGGGTAGCACTGCTAAATAAAGGAGTTACAGTTGACCCAAACAAAGAGGATACTGGAGCAGAAGTTGTCGGTGTTGCGAACAAAGAAGATGACATGGAGGAAGATGGCACAGAAGGTGTGTTAAAAAGAGATAGAGCATTTCCTGAAGATGCCAGTGCTGGTGCTGTAGATGTCTGGGGAGCAGTTGATGCTGAAGAAGTTGCCGAGCTTGCAAACAAACCAGCACGTTGTGTGGAAGGCGGTGAATTTGCAGGCAAATGCAAAGTTGGATGTACCCTTTTAGCAGCAGCTTCTTTTCTTGCTCTTTCCCGCCGATCCGCCTCAAGGAATGGATCATTCCCATCCCCTCCCCGACGCTGGTCAACTAGATAGGCTGTTTTCATGGATTCGATGTACTGATGAATGCTCTCCATGCCACCTAAAGGACATTAAAAGACACAAATGAAATATGCTCTAACCTTTAGCGTGCATGCATACTTCCACTTTTAAGGAAAATCCACATGTATGTTGAATCAAATCCGAACCTTGACTATGGGAGAATTCTTACACATCACTAAACTAGCTAGGTATAGTTTTTACGTGCATGGGTCGTTTTTCTTGCATTAAAACGGCTCCAATACCTATTCTTGAAGCATCACATTCAATCTCAAAAGCTTTATTAAAATCAGGTAAAGATAGTAAAGGTGCCGAAATCAACTTTGATTTTAACAAGATAAAAGTATTTTCTTGTTCTTCTCCCCTCTTGAAACCTACGATTTTCTTAACAATTTCAGTCAATGGAGAGGCTATCGTACTTAAGTTTTGACAAATCTCCTATAAAAACTAGTCAAACCATGAAAACTTCTAACGTCTGTTATGGATTTTGGTGTAGGCCATTCTTGAATAGCCTTAACCTTAGCCTCATCCATTTCTATACATTTTGCACTAACTACATATCCAAGAAAAACAATCCTATCCATGCACAAGTCACACTTTTTCAAATTAACATATAAGGACTCTTTTCTAAGCACATCAAGAACTTGTCTCAAATGACTTATATGCTCATCAATCTCCTTACTATAAATCAAGATATCATCAAAGTAAACGACTACAAAATTACCAATAAAAGCACGCAACACATGATTCATCAATCTTATAAAAGTACTAGGTGCATTAGTAAGTCCAAAAGGCATAACCAACCACTCATACAAACCATATTTAGTTTTAAAAGCAGTTTTCCATTCATCCCCTTCTTTCATCCTAATTTGATGATAACCACTTTTCAAATCAATTTTCGAAAATAATTTAGAACCATGTAATTCATCCAACATATCATCTAATCTAGGAATGGGATGTCGATACTTGACAGTGATGTTATTGATGGCTCGACAATCCACACACATTCGCCAAGTTTTGTCCTTTTTTGGAACAAGAAGCACGGGAACTGCACAAGGACTCATGCTCTCTTGAATGTATCCTTTCGACATCAACTCCTCCACTTGCCTTTGAAGTTCCTTAGTCTCTTTAGGATTGCTCCTATAAGCCGGCCTATTTGGTATAGATGCTCCTGGAACAAAGTCAATTTGATGCTCGATACCTCTAATTGGCGGCAAACCACTAGGAATGTCATCTGGAAAGACATCCTCAAATTCGTGCAAAAGAACTTTAACAACACTAGGAACACAAGAATCTAACTCATCTGAGTTAAAGAATGCCTCCTTATACACAAGTAAAATCATAGGCAAGTCAGAAAGATAGGCATGTTTAAGATCATTAGATTTTGCAAAAAAATTATGGTGTTTCCCAACTTTTTCTACACACTCTTCTTTTCTCACCCTTTCTTTCTTCTCTCCACTCATTTTCTCTCCACTCTCGGCCTTCTTTTCATTTTTTATTCTTGGCCATGACCCTCCCCTAATGTCCTAAGGGCCGAAACTTTGTTCCCTTTGGTTTTCAACTCATGGCTCACTTTCTTTTCTCTCTTCCTCACATCCTCACCATGTTGTTCAGCTTGTTTTTCCATTTTGGCCAAATCTTTTTGTTCCTCCACTTTGGCCAAAACATGTTGCTCTTCTTCATAACCCTTCTTCAATTGAATTTGATCTTCATACACTTGCTTTGGTGAGAGTGGGGCAAGTGTATAAATCCTTCCATCCTTCTCTAATGAATACATGTTCTTAAACCCATCGTGCTTGGCTTTGCTATCAAATTGCCAAGGCCTCCCTAGTAACAGATGAGTAGCATGCATAGGCACAACATCACATAACACTTCATCCTTATATTTGCCAACTGAAAAAGAAATCATCACCTGTCTATTCACCCTAACAACACCACATTCATTCAACCATTGAAGTTGATAAGGTCTCTCATGCTTTATGGTATTCAATCCCAACTTTCTAACCAAAGTAACACTAGCAACATTAGTACAACTACCACTATCAATGATCATACTACATACCTTATCGTTGATTAGGCATCTAGTATGGAAGATGTTCTCCCTTTGTTGCTCCACTTCCTCCTCCTTATTTTGAATACTAAGTGACCTTCTAACCACCAAAACTTTATCACCAACAGCATACTCTAAATCACTAGCATCCTCAAGTGGGGGCATGTCATCATAATCAGACTCCTCACTAATGGACACAATCTCTCCATCATCCCTTAGAATCATAACTCGACGATTTGCACATTCTGATGCATAGTGTCCCAATCCTTGACACTTGAAACACTTTATATCACGATTACGCTTCGGTTGAACTTCTCCCTTAAGTTTTTGATCATTGGCTGAAACCTGCTTCTTCATGGAGTTAGGTTCGACAACTTTAGAAGTCACCAAAGGCTTCGATGATGCATTACCTTCTCTCCTATAATTCATCTTCCAACCCGAAGAAGACCCCGTATAAGCTCCAGATCGTGTATTACCCTTCCTTTTCAACTGTCCTTCAACCTTAATGGATAAGTGTACTAACTCCTCCAAATCAACATATGATTGCAACTCCACAACATTAGCTATGTCTCTATTCAAGCCATTTAAAAACCTAGACATCGTAACTTCCTCATCTTCATTAACATTAGCTCTAATCATAGCCACCTCTAATTCTTTCTGATACTCCTCCACACTCTTATTACCCTGTGTAATCATTTGTAAACGATTAAACAACTCCCGATAATAATGTTTAGGAACATACCTCTTCTTCATTATTGTTTTCAACTCCTCCCATGTGCTGACTGATCTTTCTCTATTCCTTCTTCTTTCTACCACACAATCTCTCCCACCAAACCATGGCATAGTCAGTAAACTCCACTACAGCTAACTTAACCTTCTTTTCTTCAGAGTACCTATGGATGTCAAAAATCATCTCCACCTTTTTTTCCCAATCTAAATAAGCTTCCGGATCAGTTTTTCCCTTAAAGGCTGGGATTTTTAACTTAATACTACCCAAATTTCTGTCTATATCTCCCAAATCATCAAAATCCCCTCTATGCTCAAAATCCCTATGTGGCCGAATATGTCCCCTCCTTGGTCGATTCTCATACCTCTCTCCCCTGTGTACGGAACCCACCACTACGGCTAAGATCATCCTCGGCTTCATCTGCAGAGTTTCCAGCAACACTCTCCTCTTTCCTAGCTTCTCTACCCCTTTTACTTCGTCCTCCATCAGACCTAGTCTCTAATTTTTCAATCCTATTCATTAGCTCACCAAACATAAATTCCATCTGTTGTTGCATTCTCGAAAACCCATTTTCTTGGATTTCACCGATCTTTTGTGGCACACTATTAGAAGACATTTTTTTTTTGAAACCTGCACGAAAATCATTAGCAATAAAAAAAATCACCTCACACACTCGTGTTTCACACAAATTTATAGGCTTTTCACTCGAATATGCTCCCTATGCCCTTTTCCACTCAAATTGCCTTTCTTTAGTTCTTGAGATCACTTAGCAACAATTCAGAAAAAAGCAACCAACTAAGCAGTGACCTTATAAATTTGATATAGACTCTAGAAGCAAGAAATTACGAAACTAACAAAACAAAACTCGACGACAAATTCACGAATAGCAATGCAAATTTGTACGAATAATATGACGATTTGTAGACACGAACAAAAAAAAATCAGAAAAGAGCGAAATAATTTCGAATTATCAAGAAAATTCCAGCAACTCAAAAAAAAATCAACTAAACTACCCAAATTTTCAAGGTACACAAACAAGACTACTAAGTGGAAGACTAACTAATTTCCCAATGCTCAAGGTTTTCTCAAACATGTATTCGGCCAAAACAACAACAACAAAAGTGATTTTTCTTCTCTTTTTCTTCTTCTTTTTTTCCTTTTTTTTTTCTTTCGCTTTTTTTTTCTTTTTCTTTTTTCTATGTAGCAACAATCAAGATTTCAAGATCAAGCACCTTTTTTTTTTATCTATATATGTATATATTTCGGCAAGAACACTAACTTATGATTAAGTGTTCAACAAAGCAATAACATGTAAGATCCCTATTTTTTTTTTTTGGTGGCCGAATCTATCAAAAACAAAACAGGAAACAATAAGAACTCAAATTGAAGGATATAACCTGTGATTAGATTGGCTCTGATACCAACTGATGCGAACCCTAGCGGAATTTAATGGTATTCGCGACCCCAAGATCAATCTAACCCAAGTTTATTGAGAATTGAATGAGCTTAACACAATGGAAGACTTGCTCCAAGGCAACAAGACTATAAACCAATTCGATCACAACGCCTACACCTGGAGACGAGCAAAGGAAGTATAAATTCACAACAAAGAATGGTCAATTCTTTGAAGAGTTGAAAAGTTCAATCAAGAACCAAGATGAAGCAACCAAAGATAGCTACAATGCTGGAAAATATTGTTCAAAAAGTTTCCCTAACATTATTCCTAAAGAGTATTTATACTCCAAGCCAAAACCCTAGTTTCCCTAATGGGTCTCACATAAGCCCAAAATAAATAATAATCAACCCAAGCTAAAACTAGCCCAAACTAATTAAAATAAACAAATAAACAAGTCTAGAAACCCAAACAAATTGTCTCCTCTCAAAATAATTAAAATTTGATAGCCCAACTAATTAAATAAGACAAGTTTGTTGTTTCCGTATTTTGTCGGGCAGCAGCAAGACCCAACTTAAAATGGATGGTTCTCTCTTGTATTAATGAATTATAAGGCGTTCCATATACCGTTGGAAAGTATTGAAGAAAAGTTTCCATCCCAACTAGAATCACATCAAAATTCGATCTGTAGCTCCAGTTATGACTAAACGAGTAACCAAAGGTCAAACTGTCCAAATCTAGTCTTCTTCTCCCAATCCTTGTGCAATGCTCTTGGTTACACCAACAAGCCCTTCTTGAACATGAATGAGATTAATCAAGGCTTGCTCTTTATTATTACAAATCCTCTTGAAGTCCACCTTAGCCCATGTATCTTGAAGAAGTCCATTGAAAGCTTCTTTGAACTTCTTAGTCCTAAGCCTAGTAACTGGACCAACTGGAACCTCCAATGGATCCTTTGATGGTTGGATCGCATCAAGTATTCTTGTAGATCTTATTTATGAATATCTTCAAATTAGGGAAGGCACTATGATAGAAAGTCTTATTGCTTTCGTCACATCAATTGTTGAAGTTTTGGGGGAGTGGTATCTAAGGGCACCAAACGAGATCGATATTGGTCGATTATTATCAATTGGAGAGCAACGTGGATTTCCAAGGATGTTAGGGAGCATTGCTTGCATGCACTGCATAATGGGAGAAATGCCCAACTTCATGGCATGAGATGTATATTGGACATTATCATGAACCTATTATAATTCTAGAGGCAATGGGTTCACAAGATCTTTGGATATGACATGTTTTTTTTGGAATGTCTAGATCACTAAATGATATCAATGTTCTTGATCGGTCACATGTCTTTGTTGCACTTGCCGAAGGTCGTGTTGCTCTTATCAATTACACAATCAATGGACATGAATATGCAATAGGTTACTATTTAGCATATGAGATTTATCCGAATTGGTCTACCTTTCTTAAGACAATCCCAAGTCCATTAGGAGCAAAGAGAAAATATTTTGCAAGTAAATAAAAGTCTACAAGAAAGGATGTGAAGAGGGCATTTGGGGTGTTACAATCTCGTTTCACAATAGTGCGTGGACCTGTGTGATACTGGGATGAAGAAACCCTTGTAAATATTATGAAAGCTTGCATAATAATTCATGATATGATTTTTGAGGATGAAGGAGTAATGAACCTAGGATTTGACCATGAACGTGAAATTAGTTCTTTTATATCAGTGTTACATGGTGAAACACTAGAACTACGTGATTTTGTTTAAACTCATAGTTGAATCCGGGATAGAGCAACTAACTCCCAACTCTAAAAAGATTTAATTGAACAATTATGGGAATAATATGACAATGAGTAAGGGATCATTAGATTTAAGCTTCTTATGTTATCATAATTTTCAAGTATTTGTATGTTTTTTTATGCTTATTATATTTCAAGTTAATTAATCCAACTTATTTTTATTGAGTGTTTGAAGAACTTAAAAAAATAAAATGAATTGATATCAATTTAATAACACGATAAAATATTATGAATCAATATTAACATTTAATTAATCCAATTTTTTTAATTATTTTTTAAAATTTTTATCTCTAAACATTTAATTTTAGTATTTAATTTGATTTTCATTATCTTGGTCTGTTTTTTTGTTTTATTTCTTTCTTGATCTATTTGTTTTTTTAATTTCTTGCATCATCATTTTATTTGATTTAACTTTTTTTATCCATTTTTTATTGTTTTTTTATTTTCTTTATTTATTATTTTCGATTCTATCCCTTAATATTTCTTTATTTATTCAAGTTTCATCCTAGTTATTTTCATTGTTATTTTTTTATTCTTTTCTAAATTCTGTAATTTAGTCCCTAATTATTCTTTTTCATTTTTATCCTTTTTATTATTACTATGTTCTTAGGTATTTTTTTTAAAATTCATCATTTGTTATTGGGTCACTAGGCCTTGAGATATGTTATTTTTTATATTTTTATAGTATTATTCTAGTCTTATATCTTAAGTAGTGGATTAGTCGAGTTAATCCAAGTTGTCTTTTTTTTTTTCAATATTTTTTTTTGAAATTGATTTACTTTTTAATTTTATCTTTTGACATTAAATTATTCACCCTTGAACTTTGTGATTTTTTTACCTTTTGTTATGTGCTATTATCCCTAGTATAGGTAATCAAGTTAACCCGGTTGACTCAATTTCTTTTAATATTTTTTTTATTAACTTTGGTCTTTTTTTATGGTACAAACATTTTTTTTATATCCTGATTTTTCTAGTCAACGTGATGTTGAGTTGATTGATGTTATAATAGTCTAGACATATTATTTTATATAATTATTCAAAGATAATAGTTTTCTTATTTTCATTTAGTAATATTTGGATTTTCTAGTGTTATATATATAATTGTAATAACTTTTTAGCAAATAAGAACATTAATAAATAATGCTAATTATTTTCAACTGATGCAGACTCGTCTACGTGAGATTCAATCCACCACTCACATAATCTGTGAAGATAATTCACATTGTTTCTTATCTTTTTCATCTTTGTGTCAACATTTAGTAACAAGTAAGGCGCACAACATACCAAAAGTTCAGAGAAATCCAACGGTGGACGGAGGAGGAACTAGCTGGCGACTCTGACGAGTTTTAGGGGGTTTTCCAGAAATCTTCAGATGACTGGATTTCTCAAACGGATTGAAATAATAACAATCCCTCTGGTCAGATTTTAGACAATGGTTCAATGGTTAGGCGCATAACATACTCAAATTCCAGCCCGATCCAACGGTGGCCGGAGGAGATATTGTTCTCGGAGTACCACCCCTTCTTATCTTTTTCTCTCCAACCTCTCTCGAACTTATCCCCCCCCCCTAAGTGCACAAATGAGCCCCCCATTTCCTTTTAAATGTATCTTTTTACCCCACCTCTTCTCTTCTTATAATTTAAATCATAATCTTTTTATTTATTTCAATTTCACCCCTCTCAACTTATTTTACTCATCCTTTAATTCATTCCTTGGGTTTTTTGCAAGTTCATCTTGTTGCAGATTACTTACAGAATATTGACCTTGGTCGTATTTCTTTACGATTTTCTGTCGCGTCACGAAATCGGCAACGAAAATCTAAATCAGCCTTTAATATTTATATATTCTGTTGGGTGTTTACACCAACAAAGATGTTTGGCCATTAATTGTGCATAATAAGCTAAACAATGTTGAAACGAAGCTCAAATCATGCTCAAATTTCTGTGGGATCTAAGTGTTAGTTATTAAACTTATTTATCAAGATTAAGTGTATTCAAGTTAGTACAATGAATTTTTATCCACATTAGAAATACTATGAATCTAGAAATACTATGAATCTATAAGTACTATGAATCTAAAGTAAGTATTGAAGAGTCTCAATATTAATTAAGTACTTTGAAGATTGTAAAAGATATTTTATAATGTCTATATTTATTGTATGAATTTCATAATGAGAAAGGGTGAGAGTACCATTTTTTTAATGTATTGTATTCTACCAAAACTTGTGTGAGTAGAAATCCCTCCAATCCTCTCTTCTGTCAGTGTTGTTTTTTCCAACAAATTTGGTATCAGAGCTTGATAGTAGATATGACTTTCAATAATAAAAATTCTCAATTTCATATTCCCCATCTTACCAAACAAAACTATGATTTGCGTTGTATTCAATACAAGGCACTACTAAGATCACAAGAGTTATGAGAGTTAATTAAAGATGGTAACACTAAACCAGAATCACCAAGACAAGAGGCATCGATGAGCAATGCAGAAAGACAGACATTGAGAGAATCAAGAAAGAAGGATAATAAGACATTATTCATGATTTATCAAGGACTTGATGAAGCAACTCTTGAGATGGTGGCACTAGCAAAGACATCAAAAGAGGCATCAGAAATGCTTAGCAAGACTTATAGTGGAGTTGAAAAGACAAAAAGTGTATAGTTACAAGTGTTGAGAGGAGACTTTGAGAAGTTGAATAAAGAAAGTAATGAGACAGTTTCAGATTACTTCACAAAATAACCTCTTTGGATAACCAGATGAGAAGGAATGGTGAAAATATTGATGATGTTCGTGTGATGGAGAAAATTCTAAGATCTCTAGATTCAAAGTTTGATCATGTGGTTGTAGCAATTGAAGAATCAAAGAATTTAGGATATCAGTAGAAGAATTAATGGGATCTTTGTAAGCCCATGAGCAGAAAATTGATAGAAGAGGAGAAGGAAGATCTCTTGAACAAGCATTGCAAACACAATTAACTGTGAAGAATGCTAGTGAATCTGGTAGATGAGCATTTCAAAGAGGAAGGTCCTTTCATAGAAGAGGAAGAAGAGGAAGATCATAAATCAAGAATCTCATGGAGCACGAAATCAAAATTTTAATTTTAGAGGTCGTGGTAGAAGCAGAGGAAGAAGTCGTGAAGGATATTCAAATTGGGGAATAATAATGCAAACATACGATGTTATAATTGTAAAGAGTATGGTCATTTTCTTCATATTGTTCACAATACAAATTTGAAGGCAAGAATGTCAACTTTGCTGAGAAAGAAAGTGATTCTGAAGAACCTGCATTATTGTTGGTTTGTGGAAAATTTGATGGCAGCAACTTCAACACCTAATATCTAGATACAAGAGCTTCAAATCATATGTATGGTATAAAGAAAGCATTTATTGATATCAATGAAAGCTATAAAAGTAAAATTACCTTTGGAGATCTTTCTCAAAGACCAGTTGAAGGAAGAGGCAGAATTCTTATAAAACTTAAGAATGGTGAGCACAAGTTCATATCATAAGTTTTTTATGTTCCAGACATGAAGAACAACATTTTGAGTTTGGGTCAATTTCTGGAAAAAAGCTTTGAAGTGCAGATGAAAGATAAGAATTTGAAGATTTTTGATGAGTCTGGAGCTCTAATTGCTTTAGTTAAAATGATTAGAAATAGGATGTTTCCTCTAGATCTGAGTATATATTTGTCAAAATATTTTTAAGGAAGAAATCTCCAACATGACGAATTTATGGCATTTGCAATATGGACATTTGAACTGTGAATCACTGATGGTTGATGGAGAAAAACAAAATGGTTCTTGGAATACCAAAGTTAGAGCACACAAACAATATGTGTGAAATGTGTAATGGAAAAGCAGCACAGAAAGTCATTCCCAAAGAAGAGTTCAAGAGCATCTCAACCTCTCGACCTGGTGTATTCAGATGTGTGTGGACCAATTTCGCCCATTTCAATAGGAGGAAGCAAGTATTTTCTCATTTTTACTGATGATTTTAGTGGAAAGACATGAGTATATGTGTTAAAAGAAAAGAAAAAAGTGCTAAGCAAATTTAAAGAGTTTTAAAAACTCATCATTCCATGCATAATGATCTTAATTTATTTAATATCATCATATATAGCTTTTCCATGAAAAATAACTTTTCAACTAAAATATGATTTTGTTTTAAAAAAATCCTTTTAAGATTTTCTTAATAAAAAATATTTATTTTTTAATAAATGGAAATTGGTTTCATTTTCTTTTTTAATGAGACATATCATTTCATTAGTAATCTTAACTCATTGAATCGAATATTTTCTAACTTCTATATTAGCCTATATATATATAATTTTTTTAACATACTTATATATAATATTAAATATTGTTTAAGGATTATATTTGATAAACCATCCATAACTCATGCTTCGTTGACTAGTAGTTATATAAGGAGAAAAACTATACAAAAAAAAATTAACCTCTTATATTTCAACAACTCTATTTTATCTTTAATTGATTCAAATTGTATAATTTGCAATATATATTTTAATTTTAATAGGTATAACTTGCAAAATAGGGACTATTAGCCTCTCTCTGATTATGTTGCGTGTCAGCAGGCTAATACTTCTTCCTTTGATCATTTGCAAACAGTAGCAAGCTTCGACAAGCAAGTGGCAATTGACAATATCAAAAGTAACTCTTGGCAACCTCCAGGAGACAGGAGCACGTTTCCTGAGGTTTAGAAAACATGAGCATGTGATCAGAACCAGAGACAACTCTAACTTCATCAGGTGCATTTTTTTCAATCATCCATCTCTGTAAAGCTCCCTTAATTATGTTATCTTGGTCACAAATGATATAAACTCGAGGAACCGACCCGTACCTCTCCTTCGTAACCCAAACTTTTTCTTGGGTTGCCTCAAAATTAAACATAGGGTGAGGACGCAGTAACAACATTGCTAGTGTAAGATCCTACAGGTCAAGTTTTAAAACAAAAGAAAATGGGGCAAGCAAAATTAGAAGGAGAAAAGAAAATTCAATCAGATTTAAAGAGAAATACTCTTTACCTCGGGAGGGGAGAGCTGGTACAGCTGCTTTGACATGTAGTCAAGCCCAAACAGCAAGGACGTTGGAGGATTGTCGGGGCCATCATCGAATATATATTGTGAGTCCATGAAGGGATTCATTGGTCTGGCATACTGATAATATATTTCTGAAGTCAATGTTTAACACACAGAGAAAGCTTAAGAGTGATGCAATTCCCAGTCCATAGCTATCCTTAAACTTCAATTTAAGAGAGCAATATGAGATAGAACATAAAAACTAGAGAAGATTAATATAATCACTTCATAAAGTTCACAAGTTATTTATAATATGCAGGTTCATTGTTGTAATGAGTATACCAAAATGCAGCTTCAAGGTGAGGGACAGCAAGAACAGGTCCATTGAGCTTATGGTTACGCGAGTTGGCTCATCTTAGGCAAAGGGATTTTAACAAAGAGGTTGCTTTCAAGGGAAAGCAAGTTTTTCTCCGTGTTTCTATTCTCGAGAAGAAAAATCTCCAGCGTCCATAATTGACCAAGGTAGAGAGAGTTGGACCCTTTAGACACTATAATATCATCGTTGACCCATCAAAGCACATTTCACAATAACCCATGTCGCACCCCAAAAATGGTATGGCGTCGCGGCGACCCTCCCCGTGAGCGGGGGATTCGTGTATCGAGGTCTAATCTTTATTTTCGTGAAAAAGGGAGTCGCCACCTAGTATTATGGTTACTAGGAAACCTAAACTGGTCTTTCAGAGATTCTAGGGTAAGGGACTGGTTGCGTAAAGGGAAGGTTTTAGCACCCCTAGTACGCCCTACCTAAGGTAAGCTGCTTGGTGTTTTTGTTTGGTTAAGATTTGTTATGATTTTGATCTTTCAAAGAATACGTTGGTTAAATGATGAATGGGATATTACTCCACCGAATATTTAGGATATTAACCCCTTAGGATTTATTTATCCAAATACCAACAGTGAATGATAGCATATCATTCCCGTCGAATATTTTGGATACTAACCCCTTAGGATTTAGTTATCCAAATACCAACAGTGAATAATAGCATATCATTCCCGTCGAATATTTTGGATACTAACCCCTTAGGATTTAGTTATCCAAATACCAACAGTGAATAATAGCATATCATTCCCGTCGAATATTTTGGATACTAACCCCTTAGGATTTAGTTATCCAAATACCAACAGTGAATAATAGCATATTATTCCCGTCGAAGATTTTGGATACTAACCCCTTAGGATTTAGTTATCCAAATCCCAACAGTGAATAATAGCATATCATTCCCGTCGAATATTTTGGATACTAACCCCTTTTAGGATTTATTTATCCAAATACCAACAGTGAATAATAAATTTCAAAAAATAAGATTTTTATATTTTTTAAAATATTGGCCAATACCCTTTGGATTTTACAAACATGTTGTAAAATCTCAAGATGCAAGAAATGATTTTTCTTCTTTGCAAAATCCATGCTAAAACTCATTTTCTCTTAAAAACCCAAGATAATATATATTTTTGAAAGAAAAACAATTTTAAAAATATGCTAGTGTATTGGCCGTATGCATAAAATTCATTTTTTTTTATATTATTTTTTTTGAAAACTTTTTTTTTTTTGTAAAAATAATAGTGGTAAAAATAAAAATACTTTTTTTTTTGTATTTTATTTTTTGTATTTTTTTTGTTATTTCTGGGCTGGGCTGTCAGCCACAGTGGGCTGGCAGCCCACCCTTAATGAGCTGGGCTTCCAGCCTCACGGGCTGGAAGCCCGAATATCTAAGGGCTGGGCTTCCAGCCCTCACGGGCTGGAAGCCCGAAGATCTAGGGGCTGGGCTTTCAACCCTCATGGGCTGGAAGCCCAAATATCTAAGGGCTGGGCTTCCAGTCCTCACGGGCCGGAAACCCAAACAACTAGACTAAAAAATGTGGGCCTCCGACCAAGGTGGGCTGAAAGCCCACCTGGATTACATATTGGGCCGGGCACAAAGCCCGACCCGCTTCATCAGCCTCAGCCCGCATGAACAGTGGGACGCAAATTGCGTCCCGCTGCATGCACTGGCTAGAGGAAGAAGACGAATGAACAGTAAATTCTCAAGTGTGACGAAACGTGTACCTGTTAGTACCGTTGGGTAGAGGAGGTCGAGGTGATGATCCCTGTGTTAGAGAATAATATAAATCATATTATGGGGCCTCACCTACAAGCTTAAGCTTTTAGGTGAGATGGTTCCTTAACATGGTATCAGAGCCTTGTTGACCCAGCGGTCACGAGTTCGAATCTCACCACCCCCATTCTATTTGATAAAAATCAAACACAAGGTAGAATGGACCTGTGTGCAAGTTTCAAGCCCAAAGGGCTTTCACTTGAGGGGGTGTGTTAGAGAATAATATAAATCATATTATGGGGCCTCACTTATAAGCTTAAGCTTTTAGGTGAGATGGTTCCTTAACATGGTATTAAGGAACCATCTCACCTAAAAGCTTAAGCTTTTAGGTGAGATGGTTCCTTAACATGGTATCAGAGCCTTGTTGACCTAGCGGTCACGAGTTCGAATCTCACCACCCCCATTCTATTTGATAAAAATTAAGCACAAGGTGATGTGGACCTGTGCAAGTTTCAAGCCCAAAGGGCTTTCACTTGAGGGGGTGTGTTAGAGAATAATATAAATCATATTATGGGGCCTCACCTACAAGCTTAAGCTTTTAGGTGAGATGGTTCCTTAACACCCTGTCGTGGTGGCGTCGCCAACGGTGGCCTGTGGTGGCCGGAGGGAGCTTCCAAAGGTGCACGGTGACGTTGAGTTCTGGGGAGGCTCCTGTTGCTGCTGGTGCTCTCTCCTATCTTCGCCTGTGTTGCTGGGAAGCTAGTGGAGGATTCTGTGACTACGTGGTGAGGTGAAATGACGGGAGCTGGTTGCTGGAGTCGCTGCACCGAGAGGGAGAAACTCCTCTGGTTTTAGAAGGAGAAAAATGGTGACTGACCGATGGAGAAGAAGAAGGAGAAGAACTGATGATACGGAGCCAAACTCTTCTGTTTTTCACGTGATTTGTATTTCTGCCTCTTTTCCTTTCTTTCCTCTCTTTTACTCTCTGTTCTTCCTTTTTTTTCTTCTTCTTTCACGTAACTTGCTTTTTTTTCTTTCAGTTCTTTCGTCTCCTATTCGTTCCCCTCTTTTCAAACTCTCAGTTTCTCTTCAATTTATAGGGGCAGAGGCAGCTCTTGCCTCTGCCTCCTCTGCTAACGGTCTCTGTAAAAATCTTGCAGAGGCCGTTAGATGCCACGGCCTCTGCAAATTTGCAGAGGCTGTGGGTTGCCACGACCTCTGCAAAATTTTGCAGAGGTTGTTAGCTGCCACGGCCTCTGCAAATTTGCAGAGGCTGTGGGTTGCCACGACCTCTGCATTTTTGCAGAGGCTGCCTCTGCAAGGATTTTGCAGGGGCCGTGGGTTGCAATTTTGCAATTTAGTCCTTTAGTGTTTGATTGATTCAATTGCACCCCTAATTAGTTTTAAACTTTTAATTTTATACAATTATACCCCCGTCAAAATTTCACAACAACCTTGAATGTGTACGCGCCCTTTTATTTGGGTCCCTGATTTCTGATTTATGCGATTTAACCCTCGATTGAACGTTAACTTGTAATTTAATCAAATTGGTCCCCGATTTCGCGTAATCGGCTTGAATAATTTTAAATTGATCTCTGAAAAATTCATTCTCGTCAATTGAGTCTGGATTATATTAAAAACTTGATTTCTCGTTGACTAAGCCCTTAATAAAATTAAATTGACCAATTTAAAGTAAAATTAAGTCATTGCGCTTAATTAAATTCTTCGATAGGCCCTAAATTAAATCCTCAAATATAAATTACACTTTTAATTGGTCGAGGATTAAATTGTATTGGCATATAAAAATTTGATTATATCTTTCGACTTAATTTTTACGCAGATTTATCCGAAAATATATCATATTAACCTTAAATCTGCATTTTCCTTTATTCTAAGCACAAAAGAGGTACGATCGAGCTTTTGAAAACAATTAAAATTTCACCCCGATTTTCCTACCAACACCAACCCCATTTATTTTATTATTATTATTTTTTTGTTATTTTTTTGGGTATTTCTGGGGAATGACCCAAAATTGGGTTATGACAACCCACATGCATGATCATGGATTGGAGTAGCCTTAATTAGAGCCTGGCCATGTTCCATCAATGATGTTTGGCCATTAATAGTGCATAAACTAGACAAGTTTGTAACGAAGCTCATATCATGCTCAAATTTTCGTGGGATCTAAGTCCATCACTTGTTTGAACAAAGTAAGAGTTTTACATAGTTTGTTTTTGGTTTCAAATTCGAGTCAATTTGATTATTAATATAATGGTCACTAAACATTAATTTTAAAGCTAAGGCTGGCGTAAGGTTAGCGCAAAACATCCATGTTTATTAAAAGAAAAATAAGAAATATGAGATTTAGGCATTCTCAGCCTCCCAAACAATCAGCTAGAATCAAATACACGTCAATCTAATTTGCTGGCCAGTAGAGAAAAAGCTACCATCTTATGGAGATCCAACGTAGCCTGCATAGTAGATCTGAAATAACACGAGCCAGGGCAAGAAATAACAGCAGTATATCTAATTAAAGACACGTCAAGGAATCACAGGGTATAAATATCATGCTCCTTTCCTTCTCTTCTCCCTTAAAAAAGTAGTTCCTTCTCGGGAAACATTTAATTTTTTCTGGGTATGCGTGTGTGGAGAGAGAGAGATAGAGAGAAAGAGAGAATGATACCTCTTCCCTTGCAGCTGTGAAGCTGAGATCAGGACCTGGCATGATAGCTGCTGCAAAAACTGCACAAGAAATTTTCTCAGGGAACCTTTCCATTGCAACAGAATTACAGAGCCCACCCATGCTATGACCCACTAGAATCAAGAAATTTTCTTCTGGTGGCAAGGATTTCATGAACTCCATCAAGGGCTCGAAATAGTCTGAGATATCTTGGAGCTCCTCTACCCGCTTTGGATGGAGCCCTGAAGCAGCCATGTCTAGAGCAGTAACTTTGTGACCAGCTGATTTAAGCAAAGTTGCCACCTTATACCAACACCATGCTCCATGACAGGCTCCATGGACTAGCACAAAATGCTTCTGCCTCTCCATCTCCTCCAACTCCTTATAACTCTACCTTCTTATCTCTTGTGTCTGTTTTCCCGTCCTGCTGCTTATATTATTCTTCTTTTATGAAATGTTGGTGAAAACATTTCTCAGCTTTCACGTCACATTTGGAAAATTCAAAGAATTGCCTTTTTAACTGGTCCCATATCTGTCATTTCGCCGTCTCTCATCACAAGTTCTTTCTTTGTTATATGGGATAAAAATCTTGAGTTTTACAAAAACATGTAAATCAAAAAAAAACTTTAAAATTAATTTTGATTCACTCATCATTTATTTTAGTCTTGTTAATAATTCATGTTAAAAAGCTTATGCTAAAGAATAAATTCCTATAAAGTTTAACCATGAATGCAAGTTAATTTCACTTCAAATATATCAATTTATCATTATTTTAAAAAAAAAATCAATAGTTTGTTTTTCAAGCATTAAATTTTTTTATTCATTTATTTATTTTGATAAATCAAAATATATATTAAAAAACCTCGAGGGAAAAACATGTTGGAAGAGCTAAAACCCAATCAACATACAAAACCAAAACCCACAACATACAAAAACAAATACAACAACAAAAAAGACTTTGGCATTGTTTATCATTGTGTTTCAAAAATGTTTTTGAAAAAATTTGAAACTTTATTTTTATATTTATTTTTAAATTAAATATTTTTAGTGTTTTTAGATTACTTTCATATGCTAATATTAAAAATAATTTTTTAAAAATATCAAAAGTATTTCTTGGCAACCTATAAGAGACAGGAGCATATCTCCTTAGGTTTAGAGGACATGAGCATGTGATCAAAACCAGAGACAACTTTTACTTCATCAGGTGGATTATTTTCAATCATCCATCTCTGTAAAACTTCCTCTATTACGTTATCTTGGTCACAAATGAAATAAACTTGAGGAATCGACACCTAACTCTCCTTCGTAACACAGACTTTTTCTTGAGTTGCCTCAGCACTAAACAAAGGGTGAGGATACAGTAACAGCATTGCTAGCGTTAGATCCTGCTGGTCAAGTTTTAAAAGAAAATGGGGCAAGCAAAATTAGGAGAAAAGAAAATTCAATCAGATTTAAAAAAAAAAAAAAAAACAATCATGGTGTGCTAAGACATGTATAAATCATGCATGAAGAGAAATACTCTTTACCTTAGTAAGGGAGAGCTGGTACAGCTGAATTGACATATAGTCAGGCCCAAACAGCAAGGATGTTGGAGGATTGTTTGGGCCATTATCAAATATATATTGTGAGTCCATGAAGGAATTCATTTCTCTGGCATGCTATGAATGGTTTGTCTTGTTCAAAAGCTTTAGCATGCATCTTTACATCCTGTCATACATGGTATATCGAAAATAAGTAATTTTTTTCTTAGGTCCTGTCATGCATCACCTTTATTATAATTATTATTTTTGGCACACACATTAAACTTTAAGTTAAGTGGGGGACTAGCAGCTTACCTTATAACTTGAGTCAAGACTTAAGTTTGTGTAAACCCTAACTCGTTGGTGAGTGTTTAGACTAGTAGTGATTGGTATACGTATCATCCTGTTATCTGTTAAACCCCCATATAGCCTTTACGAAGGTGATCACTAGGACAGCAAGAGATTCTCTTTAGAGACCAAGTAGTAAACCTACCCTATGTCTCACATAAAGAAACTAGAGCCTATCGTTAGGGTGTACGCTCCATAATATCTTTTTGCATAAAAAAAAAGGCCTAAAAAGCATCTTGACTTCCAGGTCTTATGAAAGAAATGGCCACCACTACTAAACTTTCTATCATGGAATATGGGAAAAATTTTGAATTGTCATAATTAACTGAAGGAGACTACCTTAAAAGTGATGCTAAGAAGCTATCACCAATCAAGAATCTGAATTGCATTGTGAATGAGGTGAACAAGTTAACGACTCTTTTTCAGGATATAGATAAGGACGCATTTTTTAGAAAATACGGAAGCCTGGAAGAGATTGCGAGGGTAGAAGTTTTACGCCCAGCGGTGCGAGCTCTAGTTCACTTTTGAGATCCAGACTATCGTTGTTTTTCTTTTGGGAGCATAGACTTATGTCCTACTATGGAGGAATATGGGATATTGACCGAGTTTCCAAATGACCTGTATATAATTTATATTCCTTTGAGATCTAGCAAAATCATCCCTGAATTGTCAAAGCTGCTCATAATCCCCAACTTGAAAAGGTTTTTAGAAAAGAATGTTACTGGTCTGAAATGGAAGATGCTAGAATTTGAACTAGAAAAGAAGTCTGGATCATAAAAAGAGACTAATTGCCTTAGGAATATTTGGCCTTGTGTTGTTCCCAAGTCAAATAGGTATAATAAGCTTGGACGTTGTTGCCGCGTATATAGAGTATGAGAATACACAAATCAATCTAGTGGCCTCTATTTTGATTGAAACCATCATAACCCTTAACCATTGTCGAAGAGACGGGAAAGGAGCAATGAGTATATTTATTAAAAGAAAAGAAAGAAGTGTTGAGCAAATTTAAGCAGTTTAAAAACTTATCATTCCATGCATAATGATCTTAATTTATTTAATATCATCATATATAGCTTTTCAATGAAAAATATCTTTAAAATATGATTTTGTTTTAAAAAGATCCTTTTAAGATTTTCTTAATAAAAAATATTTATTTTTTAATAAATGGAAATTGGTTTCATATTCTTTTTTAATGAGACATATCATTTCATTAGTAATCTTAACTCATTGAATCGAATATTTTCTAACTTCTCTATTAGCCTATATATATATATAATTTTTTTAACATACTTATATATAATATTAAATATTGTTTAAGGATTATATTTGATAAACCATCCATAACTCATGCTTTCTATGACTAGTAGTTATATAAGGAGAAAAACTATACACAAAAAAAATTAACCTCTTATATTTCAACAACTCTATTTTATCTTTAATTGATTCAAATTGTATAATTTGCAATACATATTTAAATTTTAGTTGGTATAACTTGCAAAACAGGGATTATTATCTATAATTAATACAACTTTTTAGTTTCTAACATATACCTTTGTTTGTGAAGTCATTACTTCATAAAATAATACAAAATATTTATTAATAATTATGATTTACAGTATATGATATTTGATACTCAAGATATTCAGGATCATAATTCATTAGTGATTGTTTTCAAATTTATAGGATCTACCGACTCAATTTTAAGTTTGTAAGAAGAAAAATATTTTACATGACTTTTATTTATAGGCTGATACTTCTTCCTCTGATCATTTGCAAACAGTATCAGGCTCCGACAAGCAAGTGGCAATTGACAATATCAGAAGTAACTCTTGGCAACCTCCAGGAGACAGGAGCACGTTTCCTGAGGTTTAGAAAACATGAGCATGTGATCAGAACCAGAGACAACTTTAACTTCATCAGGTGGATTGTTTTCAATCATCCATCTCTGTAAAGCTTCCTTCATTATGTTATCTTGGTCACAAATGATATAAACTCGAGGAACCGACCCGAACCTCTCCTTCGTAACCCAGACTTTTTCTTGGGTTGCCTCAGGATTGAACATAGGGTGAGGACGCAGTAACAGCATTGCTAGCGTAAGATCCTGCAGGTCAAGTTTTAAGAGAAAAGAAAATGGAGCATGCAAAATTAGATGGAGAAAAGAAAATTCAATCAGATATAAAGAGAAATACTCTTTACCTCGGTAGGGGAGAGCTGGTACAGCTGCATTGACATGTAGTCAGGCCCGAACAGCAAGGACGTTGGAGGATTGTCGGGGCCATTATCGAATGTATATTGTGAGTCCATGTAGGGATTCATTTGTCTGGCATACTAATAATATATTTCTGGAGTCAATGTTTAACACACAGAGAAAGCTTAAGAGTGATGCAATTCCCACTCCATAGCTATCCTTGAACTTCAATTTAAGAGAGCAATATGAGATAGAACATAAAAACTAGAGAAGATTGATATAATCACTTCATCTTTAAAGTTCTGAAGTTATTTACAATGTGCAAGTTCATTGCTGTAATGAGTATACCAAAATTCAACTTCAAGGAGAGGGACAGCAAGAACAGGTCCATTGAGCTTACAGTTACGCGAGTTGTCTCACCTCTTAGGCAAAAAGGGATTTTAACAGAGAGGTTGCTATCAAGGGAAAGCAAGTTTGTTCCTATTCTCGAGAAGAAAAATCTTCAGCGTCCATAATTGACCAAGGTAGAGAGAGTTGAACCCTTTATTAGACACTATAATATCATCGTTGACCCATCAAAGCACATTTGACAATAACCCACATGCATGATCATGTTGGAGTAGCCTTAATTAGAGCCTGGCCATGTTCCATCAATGATGTTTGGCCATTAATAGTGCATAATAAGCTAGACAATGTTGAAACGAAGCTCAGATCATGCTCAAATTTCTGTGGGATTTAAGTCTATCACTTGTCTAAACAAAGTAAGAGATTTACAGAGTTTACTGTGGTTTCAAATTCAAGCTATATCTTGCTAATATGATCTCATGTTTATTAAAGGAAAAATAAGAAATAAGATATTTAGGCATTCTCAGCCTCCCAAACAATCAGCTAGAATAAAAAACAAGCCAATCTAATTAGCAGGCCAGTAAAGAAAAAGCTACCATCTTATGGAGATCCATTGTAGCCTGCATAATAGATCTGAAATTACACAAGCCAGGGCATGAAATAACAGCAGTATATCTAATTAAGACACGTCGAGGAATCAGAGTATAAATATCATGCTCCTTTCCTTCTCTGAAACATTTCATTTTTTCTGGGTATGTGTGTGTGTGGAGAGAGAGAGAGAATGATACCTCTTCCCTTATAGCTGTGAAGCTGAGATCAGGACCAGGCATGATAGCTGTTGCAAAGACTGCACAAGAAATTTTCTCAGGGAAGCTTTCCATTGCAACAGAATTACAGAGCCCACCCATGCTATGACCCACTAGAATCACCCTTTGTTCTGGTGGCAAGGATTTCATGAACTCCATCAAGGGCTCGAAATAGTCTGAGATATCTCGGAGCTCCTCTACCCGCTTTGGATGGAGCCCTGAAGCAGCCATGTCTAGAGCTGTAACTTTGTGACCAGCTGATTTAAGCAAAGTTGCCACCTTATACCAACACCATGCTCCATGACAGGCTCCATGGACGAGCACAAAATGCTTCTGCCTCTCCATCTCCTCCCGCTCCTGACTCTACCTTCCTATCTCTTGTGTCTGTTTTCCCGTCCTGCTGGTTATATTATTCTATCCAAACTAATTACTTTAGTTAAATGTATATATTATTAAAAAACACTCTTGTTGATTGTTTTTTATATTTTTAAAAATTTAATTCTTCATGCAGCGGAGCGAATAGCTATGCAGTTTTTATTTAAAAGAGATTTAGAAGAGATATATTATGGATCAGTTCAAATATCTCGTGTTAAATATGCCGTGTAATTTGCTTATAAGAAGCCAGAAAGAAGAAATAAAAGTGAATAAAGCATTAGGCCATTGCCGTCTGGTAAAGGATGGAGGGACCAGCCAAAAAATAATGGAGTCTGTGCAAGAGATGATGGAGCAAGCAGAAGAAATACATGCCGGCTTTTTGGATGCATCCTCCATGCTCAACCTTATCGTCATTTGCTTACAAGGAAAGGAAATTGTAGTGCTCGAATATGATATTTTTAATTAAAAAAAAGATTATTTAATCTTCTTAAAATAATTTAGGTACATATCTCAAGAAAGAATCTTATCTCGTTTCTAGACCCCTTGTGTTCATTGTCTACACATATTTAAAACATGTCGCGGAAATTATTCGTGCACGCCAAGCACATCAAGTTTTATTCCCATCCATCCGGTACAGCCAAGGTTGTCAATTCTTGTCTACACAAGTAGGTCATGAAAAAATATAGAAAAATCTAGTTACATTGTAAAGGTTACTTTATATTCTAAAAGAAATACATTTGAACTCCAAGCAGTCATATAGTACATGCAATTGACATAATTGAAATATTTTTTCTACTTTGGGATAAAATAAAAAAAAAAGCATAAATGAACCATGTTACCATGCCCCTTGTAACTTTCTCATCTAGAAGATCAATTGCTCACGGTCCCTCGTGACTCGGGTTAACGACTTTATTAGGTTTAATAAATTATTTTATAATTTTTTTATTTAATTATATTATTATATGAAAAGAGTATAGTTTAAATAAAAACCATAATCTAATATTAAAAGGAAACCATCCCTATTGATATTAAATTCAACTTATCTTGCGTTGAAATGTATCATAACCACACTACTAATTAACTTCGTCAACTAGAGAATGAACGATCCATTTAATTTCCTTTTTCTTATAAATTAAAAACCAAAAATTAATGAAATCATCAGCATACTTTGAAAAGGAAAAGAAAATAAAAGGATTGCATGTATTGAATGTCGTGTGTTGAGTCTTTTTACCAAAGAAGGTTGGTTTTCTATTTTCAATTTGAGAGATGGTTTCAAAACCAGAAATATTTTAAAACCAAAACAAGATTATTGACAAGGTTTGCAAAATCCTTGATATATATACAACATTGACACTCCTTAATCATCCTTAAATAGTTGAGCAACTAGGGGCAATCAAGTGAACCATGGAGGGAAAACAAACAATATATTCAGATAATGAACTAACAAGAAAAATAAAATCAATAAGACTAATTTTAGTTTACATATCACACCAGCAGAGTATTTATTTTAAATTTGTTAGTTTTTCTCTAATAAAATTCTATTAATATAATTATTTATTATTGTATTTTTTAATTATATTTTTAAATCATATATGAACCTTAATCAAGATTTTCCTATTACATTTTGGCAGAAATAAATACATGACAGCCCACCAAGTAAGCAAATCAGCTGAACACCACCAGTAAAAGCGCCTGAAGCTTGCTGGCAAGCAAAATCCAGCAAATTGTTCGGACAAAACGTAGATATGACAGCTACAAAAGGAGTTTAGCTTGACATGTTTGAATGATGGTTTGACACGTGACCGCCATTTTTTCACGCTGATATGCATCCAAATACATCCTACCTAAAATTTATACAACGTTACAGGATCATGCTGCAGCATCTTGTGTAGCATTAAGAACATCCATGAATAGATAGAACAGATAATGGATGCTGCCTCCCATGCACATATGAAAAGAAATTAAATTTCTAAGACTCAATAAGGAGGTGATTTGCAACACCCTGGAGCAAAGGCCGGGAGAAAGACAACATATAGAGCAGTAAAACAGGTTCTCAAAATGAAATTTAAGGATCCTTGTTAAATTCAGGCAATCATCAGGGCAGCCAGCATACAAGTTGACATCAGACTTCATCATCCAATGCTATGCCGATCAGCGTCGTACATTTCGATATTTTGGTCTTGATGGTTTCTGGAAGACAAAAGCAAAGGAATTTCGAATTGAGATTTAGTAGATCGACAATGGAAACATAGAAATTAAGGGGTTGTTTGGAACATCAAAACAGCATTTCCCTAAATTTTGGAAATTGTTTTTGCTTAAAATAAAAAAAAAAATATGTTCTTGGATAGTTTTGATATAACGAGGTCAAAAAAATATTTTTAAAAAAAAAAAAAAAACATTATTTTTATGCATTTATAAACAAAAAACATTTTAAAAAGCAACCGCTACCATACTCTCAAATTACCCCTAAAGTAGATGACATTAGACATTATGGCTTTGAAAATAACAATGACTGAAGAAATTTTAAATCCCATGTTTGTGGCTCTTGCAGCCATTCTAAAATAAGATCAACGCTAAATGAGGATTTGTTCCATAATAATAATAATAATAATAATAATAAGGAAAAAATATACTCACAGATGTAGGTCCAAAGCTAGCGCCAGATCCTGCCACTGTACCTGGCAGGAAAATTAAATAAATTTATTCAGAAACAGCTCTTAGTCACTGAAATTAAAGCTCTTTTGTTTATCTTGGCAATGATTTGCACATTCTTAGAAAAAATTGATGAAATCACAACTTTAACTTCCTTCAAGCTATTAAGTAAATTGCAAGACAATCCAAGTTCAGAAGTTTTAAGGACCCAGTTGAAGATAAACTAGAAAAGAAGGTACCTGTAAGTGGTGTTGAAAATAGTGAACCTCCAGCAGAATTAGTACCAAAAGCTGAAGGGGTACTGCCAAACAAAGATGGAGTTGAAGCAGAACCAAGTGCTGGTGCTGATGAAGAAGTGCCAAAAGCTTGAGTAGCACTGCTAAATAAAGGAGTTACAGTTGACCCAAACAAAGAGGATACTGGAGCAGAAGTTGTCGGTGTTGCGAACAAAGAAGATGGCACAGAAGGTGTGTTAAAAAGAGATAGAGCATTTCCTGAAGATGCCAGTGCTGGTGCTGTAGATGTCTGGGGAGCAGTTGATGCTGAAGAAGTTGCCGAGCTTGCAAACAAACCAGCACGTTGTGTGGAAGGCTGTGAATTTGCAGGCAAATGCAAAGTTGGATGTACCCTTTTAGCAGCAGCTTCTTTTCTTGCTCTTTCCCGTCGATCCGCCTCAAGGAATGGATCATTCCCATCCCCTCGACGACGCTGGTCAACAAGATAGGCTGTTTTCATGGATTCGATGTACTGATGAATGCGCTCCACCTAAAGGACATGCATTAAAAGACACAAATGAAATATGTTCTAACCTTTAGCGTGCATGCATACTTCCACTTTTAAGGAAAATCCACATGTATGTTGAATCAAATCCGAACCTTGACTATGGGAGAATTCTTACACAAGCAGTATAAGCATCCTGTATCATCACTAAACTAGCTAGGTATAGTTTTTACGTGCATGTATCATAGATTGAAACAATATAATACTTCAGTCAGGAAAAAAAGAGAGAGAGCATCTCAGATTTTTTAAAACTTTGAACTGAAATTGATCAAAAATAAATAAATCATCAACTCAACTGTTGGCTGGCAGATAAAAATATATTTTCATGGGTTGACATGGAAACGGGAGAATTCTCAGATCACATGTCCAACTGCCTACAAATATACTATATGTGGAAAATATGGGCTGTCATAAGATATTCCAGCACAAGGCAATGACATATAACAAGATACTGAAGGTTGCAACCATATCTATCTTTATTTACCTTAGCAGCCACATGAACAAAAAAATCATGCACATTTGACATGACTTTTGGCAGAGACTGCAATAATGAGGATCCAGGGTGGGAAGAGTTCCTGTCAGAATCTAAGAGAATCAGTTGCTCTAATTCTTCAATCCACTGGCTGCATTCACCCAAATACTTTCCAAATCTAGCAACTGTCTGCTGTAAAAAGAGAGATGGCTTCTTTGGAAGGCCACTGTAAAAATCAAACACTGGAACAATAGAGGAAGATGTTGGCTGACTTGTGGAACCAGGTATTCCTGTTGTTCCAGGAGGCTGGGATGGTGCTGTGGCATTTGAAGCACCACCTCCTGCATTAGAATGAAGGAATCTAGGATGCAGCATCATGAAAGAACGAACAGCCATCTCTGTGTTCCGTAACATGTCTTTAACATTAGTCATAAGCTCTTGTAAAAGAGCTTTCTGTCTCTCCATGGAATTACTGATTCCCCCAAGTTCCTACAAATATGGCTTAAAGTATTAATTATCATCCCATGAGCATAACTAAAGATCAAGGAAGTCACAATATTAGCTACGAATACTTAACATATTGTGGTCACATATTATACATTAGTAGCCTAAAAATTTAATTTCTCCCTGAATACTTAACATTTCCATAGATTTCAACCCCAGACAGTACATTCAAGTTCATACAGTGTATCCGTTTAAAAAGATGAAACATACATGCCGTACAGAATCATCTAAGAGATGGACTGGACAAACCATTCTCTGCACTAGCAGACTATAATTTCTAAATTACAAAACCTCATAAGTGGTTTGAGTTACATTAGGAAAATAACATGCTGTCAGGCATCAACAAGGTTTCTGCCCACATAACTCTATAGGAATCTACAAATCCCAACCAATGTGCAATCCAAATAACTTCAGTAAAGCAACTAATGGAAAGATTTTTACACACACAAACAATGACATTCACTTATTTTGATGCACCAAACACCTATAATTGGCAACACAAAAACAGAAGTAAAAACCTGAATAATTTGGCTTGCATCAAGCTCAAACCCTTCATTGGAAACTGAAGAGTCATAAAAGCGACTACACTGATCTAGCCTCTTACTCTCATCCCTATACATTAGGAAAAAAAATGTAATTTATGGGTTTTTAATACTAATCAAATCAGTTTCTGTTTATGCTAATTTATTTCCAGTACTTTACCGCATTAATTTTTCTGAGCACTGGTTATACTTTTGTATCATTATTCACAGGAATTCGAAAGTCTTTCCCTTTCCCTAAGTGGTTTGTAAGGGGGTCTATTCTCTGAGTATCCTCAATTACTTCCCTTTATTATGATTATCAAACAGAGTTGCTTCCTTGCATAATATGTCCGCTTGTCAATGGAAGTTCTGCAGAACTAGAATGGCATTTATTTCATCAGAACTCGTCTCGAAAACCCAAAAATAATGTCTGATGTTATGCATATGCTGGTGACCGGTACTGATATAAACTAGAAGAAGTTACAATGCACTTTAAGCTGTTAGGATTGAGAGAGTTTGCAGATAATTGAAAGAAGAATTAGTTTAGATACGGGAAGAGGGAGAAGAGAGAAAAGAGAAAAGAGAGGGAGACTGAAATTTGAATATTTTGTATTAATCTTCTGTTTTGCATACATTTGTTGTGTGTGCACTTCTCTATTTATACACATTTCTCATACATTCTTTCATACTCTAGATTACAAATATAATATTCTAGAATATATCTTTTATACTCTAACATCCCCCCTCAAGCTCATGCTTGGTTGAGGGGGGATGTTAGATGTTGCCATAGCAGCAACACGGATCTATATTTCGAAGAAGAACAAAGAAAACATCACAGATAATCATCTTCATCTTTAGCTCGAAAAGAAGGTGCAAAAGATCATAAAGAAAAAAAAATAACTTGAACGACGTGTTTTCTTTAGCATTTTTTTTTTTTTGAATGATCCATTGAAGGATCAGATTGCAGAAACTTGGATCAATGCGCTAGCATAGTAGCTCTGATATCATGTTAGGATTGAGAGAATTTGCAGATAATTGAAAGAAGAATTAGTTTAGATACGGGAACAACGGTCCGAAATATAAAGTGCAAAATTTCCTATTTTATAGCAAGTAATCCACAAAGTCTCTTAAACATGTCAAACCCATAAAATAACTTTCAATATGTTGAAATAAGCTTGAAAGATGTTAAAAAGCATAATGTAAAAGGAATACAAATAGATGTGTATTTTGCACTTGTCAAATTCCCCCACACTTAGCTTTTGCACGTCCTCGGGCAAGATTCAAATCTACTTTTTCGAAAGAAAATGCAATGCCATCAACTAAGAACAATCAAACTCTTAAATTACCATAATATTTCATGAACAACAATCTACACAACTTAAAAGAAATGCTTAGCAAGCATTTTTTATTTGAAAATAAAATAACCGAATGCATAGACCTCATAGAAATAATCACTCCATTCTCACGTGTTTGACAGGTTAGTGTTTCTCTCAAATTTCTTCCAATGTAAGTGATCTACCATAAGCTTGCTAATCATCTCACTCTCCACCACCTAGATTACATGCATTACATAAATCATAAGGTCTTCAGAAGGGTTGTAATGGGGCTCGGTTTAAGGTGGGAAATTTATTTGGTAAAGTAGTATAAAAGCCATTGAGACCAATGGAGTAAAGTACCCCGAATTTGAACACGAAACCTCAAATACTCCATCCATCCCTTCTTTAAACTTAAAGATATCAAACCCACTTTATCCTTTGTTGTTGGATAATTTATCACTCACAAAAAATTGCACTCCACTTAAGGGACGATCGTTGACCTCTTATTAGAATTTGTCGAGGAATCAATGATAAGAGCAAATAGTTGCTATCAAGCAGAAAGCTTAGCTTTTTGTCATGGATTCTTATAATTTCCACATTTTCTTCATTCCTTTGCTCCAGCCCATGATTTAATATATATCAATGTGTCATTAGGGATGAAGCAACCAATAGAACTAATCTTTTCAATAATATACTGAAAGTACTTTAGAGTAACAATTTATGGCATTTCCCTACCATATCACATCACCTTTCAAAACTCTCCTAACTTTCCAGGTAGTCTCATGCTCCTATAATATGAATTATACTCCACTGGTCCCTACAACTTGGGTGAGATAAATGGTAAGGCTTGTAATGTAGGTTATCAAGGAAAAAAAAAGTCATCAGCTCAAAAGGGTTCGCAATGGGAATATTAATTTAAAGGTGGGTTGATAGGCTTTATGTGGCATATAACAAAGAATGCCTTAATCATGTTTATACATGCATGTATCAATGTGGTCTCGAAAAGAATCATGGCAAGTTCTAGAGAAACAAAACAAATGGAAGAACATCACACATGAAAGGAAAATAGAGATCGATATGGATGTTTCGATCATTAGGCTCAAAATCTCACAGGCTAGTGTCTATCACATTCAGTTACTTTTCTTCCAAATAATATCGCTTGACTAAACAACCTTTAAGAAGCAAGTTCATCATTCAATCATGTTATGATTTTTCTTGAGTTCAACTGAAAAGTCGTTCATGACATTAACATTCAAAACAAAACAAAAATTTGCTCGAGGTTTTTTTTTTTTTTTCTTTCAAAAATATTGGATTTAAGGAATGCACCCCCACACTAAAAATGGACATTGACCTCAATGTGTGCAAGTAAATTTAGTAAATTCACCAAGAAGGGAAAAGAGAAAACTGCCCTGATTACTCTTTGTATTACTAACATTCGGTGGAGCATTTCTTTGCATATTTGACTGGAGTGGCAACTGGATCAAGAACCTGTCTGAGAGAATGAATAAGGAAAAACAAATTAAAATCATATTAAATATAAAGAGAGAAAACGATAAAAGAAATCCAACGGAAACGAAATCTTTATTCATTGTGGTGCATCACCACAGTTGGGTTGCCTCCCAAAAGCGCCTTTTTTTTATTGTCTTTGGCTAGACAAAGTCCTTCTGCAACATTAATCTTGGTAAATTGGAGTGACCAATTGCATCTCCTTCACATTAGTGCCATCAAAATCATCAATATAAGGCTTAAGTCTATGACCATTCACCTTAAAAATCTTGTTAGTTTCCAAACTCTGAATTTCAATAACACCATTTGGAAAAATATTCACTACAACAAATGGTCCAATCCATCTAGATCTTAACTTACCTGGCATGAATTTCAACCTGGAGTTAAAAAGTAATACCTTCTGACCAATGGAAAATTGTTTTCGGAGCAACAACTTATCATGAAGGTACTTTGTTCTCTCCTTGTACAACAATGCATTATCATAAGCTTCCAACCGAATCTCCTCCAACTCCTGCAGTTGTAACTTTCTTTCTACTCCGGCTTCTTTAGCATCCAAGTTACATTGCTTCACTGCCCAATAAGCACGATGCTGAATGGCAACAGGTAAATGACATACCGAATACCAACCTATATGGTGACATTCCAATTAGAGTTTTGTATGTTGTTCGGTATGCCCACAGTGCATCTTCCAAACGTAGACTCCAATCTTTTCGGTTGGGGCTCACTGTCTTCTCAAGGATATTCTTAATTTCCCGATTTGAAACTTCTGCTTGTCCATTGGTTTGTGGATGATAAGTTGTGGCTACTCGGTGGTGGACTCCATATTTTCGCATCAATGCTTCCACAGTTCGGTTGCAAAAATGGGTACCTTGATCACTTATTATTGCTTTCGGAATTCCAAACCTACTAAAATATTAGACTTGAGAAATCCTACAACAACTTTAGAATCGTTAGTATAGGTAGCTTTTGCTTCTACCCATTTCGACACATAATCCACAGCAAGTAGAATGTAAACAAAACCAAAAGAACCAGGGAAAGGTCCCATAAAATCCATGCCCCATACATCAAAAATTTCACAATATAAAATAGGATTTTGTGGCATTTCATTCCTACGGGATAGGTTACCCATCTTTTGACATTTTTCACAACTCTTACAAAATTGGTAGGCATCTTTAAAAAGAGTTTCCCAATAAAACCCACTGTCTAAAATTTTTCTAGCTGTTCTTTTGGGTCCAAAATGTCCACCACATGCATAATTATGACAATAAGTAAGAATGGAATAAATTTCATCATTTGGTACACATCTTCGAATTACTTGATCTGAACCTAATTTCCAAAGATATGGCTCATCCCATATGTAATACTTAGAGTCATTCTTTATTTTGTCCTTTTTTGCTTTATTTAATTCATGAGGTAAGATTCCTGTAACCAAAAAATTAACAATGTTAGCATACCATGGTTCCTTACCTTGTAAATGGAATATTTGCTCATCAGGGAATGTCTCAGCAATTGGTAGCTTATCTTCCTCATTCACATTTCTACTCAAATGGTCTGCCACTGAATTGTCAGGTCCTTTTTTATCCTTGATTTCCAAATCAAATTCTTGCAACAGCAAAATCCAGCGTATAAGCCTTGGTTTGGATTCTTTCTTTGATAATAAGTACTTAAGAGCTGCATGATCTGAGAAAACAATCATTTTAGATCCTAACAAATATGATCTAAATTTGTCCAAGGCAAACACAATAGCTAAAAGCTCTTTTTCTGTTGTTGAATAATTGCATTGAGCCGAGTTTAGTGTCCTCGAAGCATAGCAAATAACATGGCTTTTCTTTCCATTTCGTTGGCCAAGTACAGCTCCTATTGCAAGTTTACTTGCATCACACATGATTTCGAAGGGCATCTCCCAATTTGGTGGTTGTATGATTGGTGCCGAGGTGAGGAGCTCCTTCAATTTGTCAAATGCTATCCTGCAATTTGCTTCAAAGTGGAAAGGCATGTCCTTTTGCAAAAGTTGAGACAGTGGTTGTGCAATCTTCGAGAAATCCTTGATGAATCGCCTATAGAAACCTGCATGACCAAGAAAACTACGAATTTCCTTAACATTAGTAGGATAGGGTAAACTTGTAATCAAATCAACTTTTGCTTTGTCAACCTCAATACCTTTGGCCGAAACCACATGACCCAAAACTATCCCTTGCTGGACCATGAAATGACATTTTTCATAGTTTAAAACCAAGTTTGTGCTAATACATCTCTTCAAAACCTTAGTTAAGTGATCTAAACATTGATCAAAAGAATTGCCATAAACAGTAAAGTCATCCATAAAAATTTCAATGCAATTTGCAATCATGTCAGAAAAAATGCTCATCATACATCTTTGAAATGTACCTGGGGCATTGCACAATCCAAAAGGCATACGTCGGTAAGCAAATGTTCCAAATGGACAAGTAAAAGTTGTCTTTTCTTGGTCTTCTTGAGCTACAATTATTTGATAGTAACCAGAAAATCCATCTAAGAAACAGAAAAATGACTTACCTGCTAGTCTTTCAAGCATTTCATCTATGAAAGGAATTGGGAAGTGATCCTTTCTTGTGTGAGCATTCAACTTCCTGAAATCGATACACATTCTCCACCCATTCTGTACTCTCATGGGGATAAGTTCATTTTGTTCATTGGGAACAAGAGTTAGACCAGTCTTCTTGGGAACTACATGTACCGGACTTACCCATGGACTATCAGATATTGGATAGATAATCCCTTGGTCCAATAACTTCAAAATTTCTTTCATAACAACCTCCTTCATTGCTGGATTCAGTTTGCGCTGAGGTTCCCTCACGGGTTTGGCATCATCGTTGAGGAAAATTCTGTGCATACAAAGTGTAGGGCTGATCCCTTTAATGTCCGCCAATGTCCAACCAATTGCTGTCTTGTGTTCCCGCAAAACCCTTAATAATTTTTCCTCATGAACATCGGTTAAATCATTTGCGATAATGACTGGCAATGTTTCATCCTCTCCTAAGTACACATACTTCAAATGTGTGGGCAACATTTTTAACTCCAGCTTCGGTGGTTGCACAATGGAAGGTAGATCTTTAACATGTGAACTTGGTAATTCAACAGGTAAGCTAGTCCACGTGTTAGGCATTATAGGCAATGAGTGTAAGGACATTATTGCTTCTTTCATGTCTTCATCAATTTCTCTCCTTGCATCCTTATCTGTCTTACTCTGTTGCAACACTAAGTTCAACTTATCCTTCATAAGATTCAACTCAAAATCATCTTGCACAATAGGGTCAATAACATCAATATGAAAAACAGATTCAAATTCATCAGGATATTTCATAGCATCAAAAATATTAAACGTTACTGTTTCTCCATCAAACTCAAAAGATAAAGTACCCTTATGCACATCAATCTTAGTCCTGGCTGTTTTCATGAATGGTCTACCTAACAATATATGAGTTGAATTTAAAGCACAATCATCATCCATGTCAATGATATAAAAATCTGCAGGAAAAATTAATTCACTGACTCTAACCAGAACATCCTCAATAATACCTTCAGGATATGCGTTAGACCTATCTGCTAATTGAATTATTACCCTTGTTTCCTGTAAAGGTCCTAGATTCAAAAATTTATAGATTGAAAGAGGCATAACATTTATTGATGCTCCTAAATCTAGCATTGCCCTTCCTAGCATATAATTTCCAATCACACATGGAATAGTAAACATACCTGGATCCTTGCATTTTTGAGGAAATTTTCTTTGTATTACTGCTGACACGTTCTCTCCAACTCTGATTTTTTCTTCAGTTCCTAACCTCCTTTTGTTGGTGCACAACTCCTTGAGAAACTTAGCATAACGTGGAATTTGCTTGATTGCATCCAACAATGGAATGTTGATCTCAACCTTCCGAAAGGTTTCAAACAATTCATGCTCCCCCTCCTCTTTCTTTGTCTTCGCCAACCTGCTAGGAAATGGAGGTGCAACTAACATATTTGGCTTATGCAAAGTTGACTCAATACTTACCTCATTACTTGACTTTGGCAAAGGGGACTCAAGTAGTGTGTTTCCTTCTTTTCTAATTTCCTTCGGCACTGTCAGCCTTGGTGATGAGGTCTGCACCTCCTTACCACTTCTAAGGACTATTGCATTAGCATTTTCCCGTGGGTTAACTTTTGGTTGAGCTGGTAACTTACCCTTGTTAGCCTCCATTTTGCCTAATGAAGTTGCCAGCTGTGACACTTGAGTTTCTAAATTTTGGATGCTAGCTCTTGTCTCCTGCTGGAACAAATGGGTGTTAGTTGCTAAAGATTTCACAATATCCTCTAGAGACATACCTGAGCTTGATGCTTGGTGAGGTGGAGGGGCTGCTTTATTCTGACCGAAAGAAGGGAACCGTTGTCGATTATGGGGTTGTCCATACCTTAGGTTTGGGTGGTCTCTCCAACCTGGGTTGTACTGATTTGAATATGGGTCATGGTTCCTTGAGGGGTTACCAAACCCATTTACAACATTCACTTGAGGAATTACATCCTCTTGAAGTTGTGGGCACATGTCGGTAGAGTGATCTGAAAAAGCACAAATACCGCAAACTCTGGTCTGTCTTACCTGTCCCAAAACTACCTGCTTGACAAGAGAGGTTAATTCTGAAAGTTGAGTTTCAAGATTAGAGTGACTCACCTCACTTACCTTTCTAGGATTGTTGTCACCTCTGATTCCAAATTGCTGTGAATTTGCTGCCATCATAGAGATTAAATCTCTTGCGGCATCAGGAGTCTTTTCTACAAGTGCTCCCCCACTTGCAGCATCTATCATGCTTCTGTCCATATGCAATAATCCTTCATAAAAATATTGCAACAACAATTGATCAGAAATTTGATGGTGTGGGCAACTAGCAACCAGTTGATTAAAACGTTCCCAGTACTCATACAAAGTTTCTCCATTATTTTGGCGAATCCCACTAATTTCTTTCCTAATTGTTCCAGCCCTTGAAGCTGGAAAGAATTTTTCTAGAAACCTTTTCTTCAATTCATTCCATGTCCTTATTGATCCTGAAGGAAGGTAGTATAACCAATCCTTTGCTTTGTCTGCCAATGAGAATGGAAAAGCCCTCAATTTAATTTGTTCCTCACTCACTCCTTGCGGCTTCATGGTTGAACATACAACATGAAATTCCTTCAAGTGCTTATGGGGATCTTCACCTGCAAGGCCTCGAAAAGTAGGTAACAAATGAATCAATCCTGATTTTAATTCAAAAGCTACCTCAATATTAGGAAATTCAATGCACAAAGGTTGTTGGTTAACGTTGGGAGTTGCCAACTCCCGCAAAGTCCTTTGTTGTGCCATTATTTCAGCAGTTTCTTCTTGTATGTCTGTCTTGGATTTACTGTGCACAGGTGTTAAGGCCGGCAAGATGTCCTCTTGTCTTTTAGCCTTCCTATTCGCTCTTGCAGTCTTTTCAATCTCTGGATCAAAAACTAATTCACCTGTATGAGAAGATCTTGGCATAAATTAGTTTGATATTAAAGAAAAATAAAAACTTCCCCGGCAACGGCGCCAAATTTGATGGTTGTCGAAACCTTCACAAATTAATTCTGATTTTACTATCACCGAAACAATAATTTTAGTAGTATGGTGGTAGAGACCAGGTCGAACCCAAGGGAAATTGATTTATTTTCCTACAAATACCAAATTCAAAAGAACGGGGTGGTTTGAATCAACAAGAATTAAATAAATAAAAGTGCTAAGTCTTAACGAAGGTTAATCAAGATGTTGGCAACTCGGTTCAAAGGGGTGATTCCTCCAATCTTACAAATTGGTTGATCATAGAAGTTAAATTAATATCCTTTCACAATAAGCAAATAAATTAGGCTTCCATTAAAGCTAAGGGAAACCTAGAGGCATGCTAAACTAATCCGAATAAACTTCTAATTAGTTCCTTATCGTCAAGCGAATTAAGTATTGAGAAGCAATCTTTCTTCACTCAACGGTAGCTTTAAGATCAAGATCTACGCAATTTATTCCTAGCTAACATTCAAAAGCTTGAACATATACTCGTCCTATTCATCCTAAATAAATTAATGTGATAGATAAGACAATCAAATTAATTTACTTGCTTCTTATTCTTGTTCCCCACAACAATTACGGATTGAAAGAAACATAGAAAGCATATAAACCATATCAAACCAATTCCATAAGCATGAATCCGAAATCAATAGCTTAAATTCTGGAAAAAGATAAATAAATACTTGAAAGTGTAAGGATTACAATGGAAATGTTACTTCTCACAACCAATAATGAAGATGGATGCTATCCCCTTTGAACCAAGAAAGTGAATCAGCTGCTCATGCCTTTTAGGTTGCTGCCGAATCTGGAAAATTGATGGAGAAAGAGTCAAGAGTCCCTTGCTTGCATGTATCTTCCCTTTTATTCTGGAAGAGTCCTAACCCTAATGGTGTTACTCAAGCTAAAGAATAGGAGATAAGTGTTATAGAGAAAATCTCTCTAATCTTTGACAAATTAGGAAGCATATCCCGTCATCCAGATTGCACCAGTATTTTCGTGATGTAGATGATTTTTCCTGACTTCGGTCTCTTCATGAAAGTTGTATCCCTAAATGTGTAGATGAATTTGGGCTTTTGAATCACTTGATTTGGACATCATATGCTCCAGATATGCCCAGTTCAGTGTTGGTGCGCGAACAGAGTCCAGTCTGACGTTGTTGTTCCAATTGGATGCCCAAATCTGCATTGAATTTCTGCCACAATACTTTTCCAGCAAGCTTGATATCTATATTTCCAATTTTGAACCTCCTCTTTAGGAATTAAAACCTGAAACATGCAACAACGGTCCGAAATATAAAGTGCAAAATTTCCTATTTTATAGCAAGTAATCCACAAAGTCTCTTAAACATGTCAAACCCATAAAATAACTTTCAATATGTTGAAATAAGCTTGAAAGATGTTAAAAAGCATAATGTAAAAGGAATACAAATAGATGTGTATTTTGCACTTGTCAAGGGAGAAGAGAGAAAAGAGAGGGAGACTGAAATTTGAATATTTTGTATTGATATTCTGTTCTGCATACATTTGTTGTGTGTGCACTTCTCTATTTATACACATTTCTCATACATTCTTTCATACTCTAGATTACAAATACAATATTCTAGAATATATCTTCTATACTCTAACATAAGCAACATAGAAGATGTTTCTAAGTAATTCTAAATAGCATCCAATGTATGTTCCTACCTATTTCTTCTCTCCTCTGCTGTGCATTACTTCCAATCTGCAAGAAGTTCGCAGAAAATATTTACAAGTATCTATCGCCAATGTCCAGGAGACAAGAGCAGAGCTCTTGTGGTTTAGAGAACATGGCCATGTGATCAGAATCGGAGATGACCATTACTTCGTCCACGGGATTGTGTTCAATCATCCATGTTTGCTTAGGATCGTTTTCGTCGTCACATACTACGTAAATTCGACGAACAGGTCCATATTTCTCCTTGGTGACAACTACAGCCTTTTTAGTTTCTAAACTGCTGTAGATAGGGAAAGGTCTAAGCAACAACGTGGCTAGCGTCAAATCCTGGATGAATATACAATGATTAGAAATGATAATTATCCTAATCAGGTTTACGTGCACTATTTTTCCTGACAAGTGAAAAGGGAGGTCTTACCTCAGGTGGGGGCAGGCGGTAGAACCTGGAGGCCATGTAGTTGGGACCAAGGACTTGTTGAGATTAGTAAAAGAGTGAAGAAATTGTGCAGAGAAGAAGAGAGATAGAGAGTTCAAAGAGAGAAGGAAATTTTGAATTTATTCTGTTGCAATATTTCTGCACACACATGCTAAAGAAATTTAGAATCAGAAAGTGTGTTGCGGAAACTTGTATATTATTGCTTGATTAAACGTGAGTACAGAGTCCATTACAATATATAGGCTTTACACATTGTGATTGTAATGTGGAAGGTCACGGCACGTAAGGTAGTAATCTTCCACAAATCTTCATTCCTATTTTGGTGCTATTTGTGCAGCTACAATGAAGGAGTTAAATGCTCCTTTGATTTCCTGTTTTGCAGTCATGGATTTCCTGTATTGCAGAGATTGGATTTCAATGGGATTCCTTGAATTACTCTTCACGTTGCTTCTAGTCTTGGAGAGTCAACCACATCTTGGTCACCTTCCTTATCTCTCCGGTTGTCATCCTTATCACTTGCCATTGACTCAAGATGGTGGATGGGATATATGTTATGTTTAATACCCTCCCTCAAACTATGCCGAGGCTGAAGGCAAAGTTTGTTGCGAAAATGATGTAGTGCAGCTTTATATAGTGGCTTTGTAAAGATGTCCGCAATTTGTTGAGCAGAAGAAACGTGACGAGTAATAAGAAGCCCCATCGATACCCTTTCCCGAACAAAGTGGTAATCCAGTTCAATGTGTTTACTGCGTGCATGGAACACAGGATTAATAGTCATATGTAGAGCACTTAAGTTGTCGCAAAATAGAGTTGGGGGTTGTGTTTGGGGAACATGAAGATCACGGAGAAGGAATGTCAGCCACGTTAATTTGGCAGTGGTGTTGGCCATGGCGCGATACTCGGCCTCAGTGCTGGAGCGAGAGATGGTTGGTTGCTTCTTAGCACACCATGAGATAATATTTCGTCCAAGGAATGTGCAGAAGCCAGTTGTTGATCGACGAGTGGTAGGACAGCCTGCCCAGTCTGCATCTGAAAAACCACAAAGATCAAGTGTAGTATCACCGGTAAAATGTAAACCAAGATGAATAGATCCTTTTACGTATCGTAAAATACGACGAACCATTTTCATGCTAGCAAGTGAAGGTGATTGCATGAATTGAGATACATAATTAACAGAAAATGATAGGTCAGGCCGAGTAAGTGTGAGATATTGAAGTGCCCCAACAATGCTGCGGTAGAGTGAAGGATCGGGGTAAGGGGTGCTGTCAGTAAGCCCTTTTGTTTTTGACTCTAATGGTGTGTTCATGGGTTTACAATCAAGCATTTGTGCTTTCTCAAGCAAGGAATAGGCATAGTGCGTTTGCGAGAGATGAAGGGATTTGTCACTTCGCTGAAATTCAATGCCGAGGAAGTGGTGTATTGGGCCAAGATCTTTCATGGCAAATTCAGAGTGTAGAACTTTTATAAATTCAGTAAGTAATCCTGCATGAGATCCTGTCAAGAGCATGTCATCAACGTAAAGAAGTAAAATTAAAGTGCCAAGGGATGTGTGCATGATAAATAGTGATGGATCAGCTAGGCTACAAAAGAAACCCTGTGCAAGGAGGAAAGAGCTGAAACGATCGAACCAAGCCCTTGGGGCTTGTTTAAGACCGTAGAGAGCTTTATGAAGTTTACACTCATGAGAAGGTGAGTGGGCAGCATGCATACCAGGGGGTTGTTCCATAAAGATATCTTCATTGATAAAGCCATGTAGGAAAGCATTTTTGACATCAAGTTGTCTAATGTCCCATTGTTGAATCAAAGCAAAACTGAGAACAAGTCGAATTGTACCTGGTTTGATGACCGGTGAAAATGTTTTAGTGTAATCGATACCATCAACTTGATGAAAACCTTTGGCTACTAATCTAGCCTTAAGCCTATCAAGGGTACCATTAGCATTCAATTTGGCTTTAAAAACCCATTTTGATCCAACAACATTCATGTGTGGCTCACGGGGTACTAATGACCATGTGTGATTTTTGTGCAGGGCTGCAATTTCTTCAAGCATGGCTTGTTTCCAACCATCATGTTGGAGGGCCATTTTAACATTGCGTGGTTCATGAGGAATGTCAGCCCGTTCAAGAAGTAGAGCATAACGTGGATTGGGTTTGCATATACCATGTTGTGACCGAGTGACCATAGTGCGTCCCATTGTTGGTTCCTGTGCAGCCTGCAAGTTAAAGTCAGAAGATAATGAAGGGGAAGTTGGGAAGATATCACCAGTAGCAGGGGAAAGTTCCTCTGTAGGTGATGTCATTTGTGATTCCATGGACATGTCATGTGTTTCCAAAGGTGATGCAACCGAATCATCATTTATGAGGGTGAGCATGGTTGTCGAAGATGGCAATTCTGGGAACATGGGAGTGTTGTGGTGTTGAGAAGATGTTGTAGCAGTAGGGTGCTGAGCAGGGGCAGATTGTGTGCTGGAATCGTGTGGATCAATGACAGTATCCGGAGCATTTGTGGCTGGTAAGTTAGCCGTGGAAATGCAATGAAGTAAAGGAGAGGGAATTGTGTCCATCGTGGAATCTGAGAGCTGATCTGCAAGTGATAGTGGGGGATTATCCAAGAATTCGTCAAAATTTGTGAGTGAAGAAGAATGAATCTGTTGACATGGAAATTTATTTTCGTCAAACACAACATGTCTTGAAACAAATAGCCGATGTGTTTTTAGATCAAGACAACGATAGCCTTTGTGTTGGTTACTGTAACCTACGAAAATGCATGGAACTGTTTTAGCATCAAATTTATTTCTTTTTGTATGCCAAGTATACGGATAACATCTAGAACCAAAAACTCGTAAAATAGAGTATTTGGGGTGAGAGCCATGTAATCGAAAGTATGGAGTGTCAAATGCAAGAGAAGATGATGGTAAACGATTAATTAAATATGTTGCAGTAGAAAAAGCCTCAACCCATAAAAATTTAGGCACACCACTGTGAAAAATTAGTGTCATGCCAAGTTCCCTGATGGTGCGATGTCATCGTTCCACAATCCCTGTTTGCTCAGGGGTATAAGGGCATGATAGATGGTGAATGATGCCTTGTTGCTGGAAATGAGAAACAAGTCTTTTGTTTGTAAATTCACCCCCTCCATCGCTATGGAAGATTTTTATTTGCTTGTTAAACTGACGCTGCACATAACTTTCAAAAGCCAAGTAAACATCAACAAGCTCAGATTTAGCACGAAGAGGGATCAGCCACATGTAATGAGAGTAGTCATCAATAAAACAAGCATAATACCAAAATTTACCAAGAGATAAAATAGGGGCTGGTCCCCAAATGTCACAGTGCAATTTTTCAAAAATTTCAGAACTAACGGAATCAGATGAATTAAATGGAAGTTTGCTAAGTTTGCCTAGTTGGCAGCTTTCACACAAAGTATCAGTTTTTGCATGAGAATTAACACTAATTAACTGCTTGTTCCTTAAAATCTTGATGGACGAAAATTGTGGGTGTCCAAGACGTAAATGCCATAAGTCTTCCGAGCCTGTAGTCTGTCTGTTTGAGAAATGAGCTTCCTTTATGTTTGAGAGGTTTGTCTGGCTGGAGAGAACATATAAGTCACCTTTACGCTGACCCACTAGTAAAATTCGCCCTGTTGCCCGTTCCTTAACACAAAATAGCTTGTCAGTGAATTCACATTTTAAGGGATATTGGGTTATCAATTGACTGATGGAGAGAAGATTTCTTGTTAATTGCGGAACTAACAAGACATCCCGTAGCAACAATTTATTCTTACCATCGGAGACTAGAGTGTCCCCAATTGCATCAATCTTCAGCCGTGAGCCATCTCCAATAAAAACAGAGTCATACCCAATATATTCTTTAAGATTAGAGAGGATACCTGTGTCTGCAGTCATGTGGTTCGAAGCCCCAGTGTCAGTGGTCCATTCGGTGTCAGTGATTGAAGTATCCATGGTAAGGGCTGCAAGTGCTTGGGGAAGGTCATCGTTGTTGTGTTGATCGGGTAAGCTCCAACAGATTTTAGCTATATGTCCTTGTCTTTCACATAGTTGACAGACTTCATTCTTGTACATATCCCTTTCTGTGCCAGTCATCCTTCGTTTTCCAGGTGGTGGTGGACGGGAAGCAAAATTGATGTTCCTCTATGATCCCGAATTGGTACCTGCAAAATTAGAGAATTGAAAATTCTTGTTTGTTGCATGAAATCCTCTTCCTTTTGATGTGAATTTATTGTGTTGAGGGCTGCGATTGTTGTAATTCTGCTGCTGCTGCTGATTTTGATTTCGATGCCCATAGAATGCATACGGAGGATTTGACTCTGCAATCCAGGAATTGCGTTGTTCAAATCCTTGTAGAAGTGATACAACTTCAGAATAGGATGGCATTGGAGGCTTGAGCATTGTTGTTGTGAAGGATTCATATTTGGAGCCGAGATTTGCAAGCAAGGAGTAGACCTTTGTCTTGTCTGGTATTGGATTGCCTATTGCTGTTAGGCTGTCACATATCCCTTTGAATTTTTTCAAGTGTTCAGCTAAGGATTGGTTTGGTTCCTTTTTGAGATATGTGAGTTGCTGACGGAGAGTAAACTCTCTTTCTTGTGAGTCTTGGGCATAAGCTTCTTGTAGAGCATGCCAGACCAGTTGAGATGAGTCAAGGCCAATAACCAGACCCAAGGTTTCTTCTGTGAGAGTGCCAATTATCCATCCACGGAGTAGACGGTCTTCTTTCTTCCATTTGAGAAAGTCTGCTGAGATTTGTTTTGTTGTTTCTGTATCTGTTGATGTCTTTTCTGTTGTGACATCAATGTACATGGGGGGTTTAATGTTCTCGTCTGTGAGAAGCCCAACCATGTCTTGACTTTCTGCCAGTGCAAGCATCTGTTCACGCCATAAAGGATAGTTGTTTGGGGTGAGTTTGAGTGTAACAAAGTTGGCAACATTGAGAGAGATTGTGGATGCCATTGGTGTTTTTTTTTTTGAGAAACAGTAAGCTGAACTATAATTTGGACTCTTTTGTCTCACACAAGCTCTGATACCATAAAGAAATTTAGAATCAGAAAGTGTGTTGCGGAAACTTGTATATTATTGCTTGATTAAACGTGAGTACAGAGTCCATTACAATATATAGGCTTTACACATTGTGATTGTAATGTGGAAGATCACGGCATGTAAGGTAGTAATCTTCCACAGATCTTCATTCCTATTTTGGTGCTATTTGTGCAGCTACAATGAAGGAGTTAAATGCTCCTTTGATTTCCTGTTTTGCAGTCATGGATTTCCTGTATTGCAGAGATTGGATTTCAATGGGATTCCTTGAATTAATCTTCACGTTGCTTCTAGTCTTGGAGAGTCAACCACATCTTGGTCACCTTCCTTATCTCTCCAGTTGTCATCCTTATCACTTGCCATTGACTCAAGATGGTGGATGGGATATATGTTATGTTTAATACATGCTGTGTGCTTAACATCTTTGCATACACATTTCAAATATCATATACTACCATCATGTATATTCTAGAATACACATTCATTTACACTCTAACAGGACTAAGGCAGCTGGAGGGCTGTCAGGGTCATTACCAAACACAAATTGTGTATCCATGTAAGGCACTAATCTTTGATAAGACTGCATGTTTTTGCAAAGTAAGTATCATTAGTTAGTTCATTAACCATGGATAAATGCTAATAACTCAATACTGAAATACAAAGCAAAGAAAAAAACCCGGAAAGTTAAGAAACCTCTTCTCAAGTAAATCTCTATTCAGAATTCTATAAGTGCCCGATAAACATGATCAACAGGTAACTTGACATTAGATCGTGCTGCTTAAACTCCTGCCAGGTGTGAGCAATAAAATATGATGAGGGTTAAGAAAAATGATAACCCCTACAAGTGACATTCAACACATACTTTGGATTTGGATTTGGATTAGAAACGTCAGCATGACTTCTAGTAACCATTGGGTGGGGATGAGTGGTGTGGAGAGAAGTTTCGATACTAATAGGGTTAGAGATTATAGTAGTGTTTGGGTGGGGATGAGTGGTAACAATAGGAGAGGGGATGAGGGTAGGTGGAGAGCCAATATGAGCTGATGGGATATGGGCAAAGGTTCAGTGACTATCTCTATTGGTGGATGAAAAATTGGTGAAGTCGTCTCTGCAGGAAGAGTGTTAGCGGTCTCTTGGAAGGGAAAGGATGAATCATTAAAAATGACATGACGGGACAAATAAATACGACTTATACTTTGATCAAGACAACGATATCCTTGGTGATTCAAAGAGTATCCCAAAAATACACACCGTTTGAAATAAAATTGTAATTTATTTGTAATGTAAGTTGTAAATAAGGAAAACATGCACAACCAAATACACGAAGAGTATCATATGAGGGAGATTTGTGAAATAATTTTTCATATGGATTGAGGTACTGTAAAACACGAGTTGACAGACAATTTATCAAGTATAAGGCAGTTTGAAATGCATCTACCCAATGATTTGAAGGCATATGGGCATGAGCAAGAAGTTTGAGTCCAGTGTCAACAATGTGATGATGTTTTCTTTATGCAATCCCATTTTGTTCGGGATGACCTGGACAAGAGGAGTGGAATCCAATACCATTATGACTCAAATAATTTTGAAATTTTCTTTGTGTATATTCACTCCCACCATCATATTGAATTTTTTTATTGTGGATGAAAAGAGATTTGAGTATGAATGCAAAAGGGATAGATACCATCTTCACTGTTTCTGCGGAAAAGCATCTTCCTCGTTGTTGCATCCTCCACACAGAAACAATTAGAATAAAAAGCAAAGTAATAATTATTATCTCGTGTGAATTGATATATTGACAAAATATTAGTAGCAATTGAAGGACAATGCAAAATATTTTTCAAAGCAAAGGTTGAGGAACCACAATGAGTTTAATAGAGCCAATGTGAGTGATAGTCAAACCTGCACCATTACCCACAACAACATGATCTTTACCCTGATATTTATTGTGAACAACCATACTTGTAAGATCAGAAGTAATATGGTTCGATTCACCAGAGTCTGAAATCCATGTGGTTGATTGATTGTTGAAGGAAGCAATAGCAGCCATAGCTGTAAGTTTTTTAGTTGGAATTCTGCCTTCATATGCATGATTCATGCGTTGATAGCAATCAAGGGCATTGTGCCCACTGTGATTACAAATTTGACATGGAGGGCATGAAGGCATAGGACCAGAGTTACCAAATTTTCCAGTTGGATTCTGGTTGCATAAACTTCAACAATTTAATGTCCTGCAATAATCACCATACAACTTTCCACAACTTCAAATTACATGTTTCATGATGTCTTTTGTGACACATTTGATTATAGGCTGGCAGCAATTATTTTTTTGTTTTCATAGATTTGGCTGGCAGCATTTTTACCAGTACATGAGTTTGTTGATGAAATTGGAAAATGAGAATAATCCTTAGGTTGTGCCGTGGCCAACCTTTCCATTTATATACATTACATTACAGCTCAGCACATACACATAATAGTTACAGTAGAGACTATATAAAGAAATAATCCTATACATGCTATACATTCTGTAATATGCCCCCTCAAGCTGAGGGTGGGGAATCAATCCGAAACTTGAACCTAAAAGCATTAAAAGACGCAGTAGGAAGCGGTTTAGTGAAGACATCGGCAAGTTGATCCTGTGAAGGGACAAACTGAATTTGAATTTCTTTCTTGGCAACTCGGTCACGTACAAAATGATAATCCACTTCAACATGTTTAGTACGAGCTTGAAAAATAGGATTCGCTGAGAGATAGGTCGCACTAAGATTATCACACCAAATGGTAGGAGCAGAAACAGAAGGTACCTGCGGATCAGTTAACAAGTATTGAAGCCAAATGACTTCAGCGGTACCATCAGCAAGGGCTTTATACTCAGCTTCAGTAGATGAACGAGCAACTGTGCGTTGCTTTCCAGATTTCCAAGAAATCGGTGTTTGGCCAAAAAATACAAGATAGCCTCCTGTAGACTTGCGATCAGTGACACTACCAGCCCAATCGGCATCTGTAAAGCCATGAAGAGCAAAGGAGGAACTCCGAGTGATATGAAAACCATAAGATGTTGTTCCCTTTAGATAGCGTAGAATACGCTTAATGGTGGCCCAATGTGAATCTGAAGGAGCATGCATAAACTGACAAACCTTGTTAACAGCAAAGCAAATATCTGGACGAGTGAAGGTAAGATATTGAAGTGCACCTACGATTTGACGAAATCATGTAGGATCAGAGAATGATCGATCCGGTAATAGAGTGACTTTCAAAGGAGAGACCGGAGTGTCAACATGTTTGCAAGAAGTCATACCAGCTCGGGTGAGGATGTCAAGTATATACTTATGTTGACACAGCATTAAACCCAAAGCAGTAGACTGAACCTCAATACCCAGAAAGAAGTGAACATCACCAAGGTCACAGAGCTTGAATTCAGAGCTTAGTAGCTGTATTAGATGATGAACCATAGCAGAGTCGCTACCCGTAAGTAGAAGATCATCAACTTACACTAGGAGATAGAAGATGTGAGTACCATTAGACAAGATGAACAGAGAGGTGTCAACTTTTGATGCCCGGAAACCAATGGAGAGTAAAAAATTACTGAGACGAGTGTACCATGCTCGCGGTGCCTGTTTTAGACCATACAGTGATTTGTGCAATTTGCACACATGAGATGGACGAGAAGCGTCAACAAATCTGGGGGGTTGCTTCATGTAAACCTCTTCAGTCATAACTCCATTGAGGAATGCATTATGAATATCAAGCTGATGAATCCTCCAATTTCGTGACACTGCAATAGAGAAAACCAATCGCACAGTGGCCTGCTTAATAACTGGGCTAAAAGTTTCAGCATAATCAATACCTTCCTGCTAGCTAAAACCTCTAGCAACAAGTCACGCTTTATAGCGCTCAACACTACCATCAGCATGACGTTTGATCCGATATACCCATCGACTGCCAACAACATTCATCGAGGGATGAAATAGAACCAGAGACCAAGTGCAATTAGAGCGCAGAGCGACGATCTCATCACACATAGCATTATGCCAAACTGCATACCTGTCAGCATCAGAAAATACAAAGGGCTCAGAAGTAGGAGAAGATAAGACCCGGGTGGAGTCAGATGTGGCGGCAGCGAAAGCAACTAGATTTGCTGTCTTCGGCTGACGCGCGTCGAAGAGTCATAGGATGTCAACTGACTGCTGACGAAGACGCAGGATGTGATAGCTGCAGTGAGGGTACCTGTGGCAACTAATAGGACGATAGATCCACCATGAGCTGCAGGCCAGCTGAAGTGGATGATGAAGAAACAGCCGCAAGAGGAGAGCTGTCAGCCGAGGAGGGGCTGGATGCAGAGGCTGAAGCTGGACTGGGAGGTGCCATAGGACCATGAGGAGATGAAACCACGGGAGGAACTGAACCTACATCACAAGGGTTAGATAAACAAGCAGGTGATGATGGCAAAGGAATGGGTGGAGGCTGTGGTCTGGTATCTGTTTGCAATGGTATGGGTTGTGAGGTGGTTGTTGGGTGATGGGGTAGTGATGTAAAATTTTGCAAAATGGGAAGTGTGACAGTAGTAGATTGAGTGGGTGTGGGAGTTATGGGCGAAACCTTTGCAATTTGTTCAGAGTTATCAAAAGGAAACACATGTTCATGAAAACGGACATGACGAGAAATATAAATGCGGTGAGACGCAATGTCAAAACATCTATAACCTAGATGCAAGGAACTATAACCAAAGAAGACACATGGAGAGGAGCGAAAATCTAATTTATGGTTATTATATGGACGCAGAAAGGGAAAACAGAGACACCCAAAAGTACGCAAAAAATTATAATCAGGAGATCTTTGAAATATGCAATCAAATGGGGAACGAAGACCAAGAATGGGAGTAGGCATACGATTTATTAGGTAAACAGCGGTCTCAAAGGCATAATTCCAAAATCAAAAAGGTGTTTTACACTGCCCTAAAAGAGTGATACCTATTTCTACAATATGCCTATGATGACGTTCAACGGTACCATTTTGTTCATGAGTGTGTGGACAAATCAGACGATGTTGGATACCAATGGTTTGGAAAAATGTGGACAATTTGCGGTATTCACCGCCCCAATCAGTTTGAACATATTTTATTTTTAAAGAAAATTGACGTTCAGCAAGGGTTTGAAATTGATGAAATACCGCGTAAACATCAGATTTGGCAACAAGCGGATAATACCATACATATTTAGTATAAGCATCAACAAATATAACAAAATAACGATATCCATCAGAAGAAAATAGGGGAGCGGGACCCCATACATCGCTAAAAATCAATTCAAACGGAGCAAAAGTTTTGTGACCCGTAGGTCCTAAAGACAGACACGATGATTTTCCTAAAGGACAACTTTGACATTGAAAATTAAGACGTTTGTTGTTGCAAATGATCTTACTTTTCGAAACTAACAATTGAAAAATACGTGAAGTAGGATGACCTAATCGACAATGCCATAAATCCGCAGAGGCAGAAGTGCACGGAGACCAAAACACTTGAGGAAAAGACTTGACGAAAGACCGGGTCAAGGCATAGAGACCATCTTTACTTTGACCGGAGAGAAGTACTTCATGAGTGTTGAGATCCTTGACATAAAACACATGAGTGTGAAATTCAAAATACACATTATTATCACGACAAAATTTCTAAACAGAAAGCAAAGGTTTCGTAATTGATGGAACATGAAGTACATTAGATAAAATGAAAGAACGAAGTGGTGTATATATTTTTGTATGGCCGACATGAGATATAGGGAGGCCCTTACCATCACCAACATGCAAATTATCATTACCCAGATACGGTTTGGAAGTAGTCAAAGTGGCAAGATCGGGTGTGACGTGTTGATTTGCACCGGTGTCCGGAAACCAATCAACAGAACTGGCTTGGGAGGGATTGCGCTGCACCATGTTGGCAGTGGATTGGCCATAACTTCGCTGCTGAAATTGAGGACAATGAGGGGCTGTATGGCCGAAATTTTGACATAGTTGGCAGCGTGGATTCTGCCCCCTATTGCGCTGCCAAGTGCACTGCCAAGAGCTTTGAGGGCTGTGATAATCAAGTCTGAAACGTCCCCTATTGTTGCTAGATTGGTTGGGACGCTAGCCACCACTGAAACGGCCCCTGCTGCGACCAGAATTGCCAAAATGCTGGCGCTGTGCAACCATGACAGATGGTGGAGTGGGCAGCAGAGGAGCATGAATTGCAGCTGAAGATTTGTGCAGAAATTCATGCGTGAGGAGGTGGCTGTGAAGTTCTGCATAAGCTATGGGTTCTGCCTTGGTAATTAAACTTGTAACCAAGTCTTTAAATTCTCCCCGCAAGACACGAAATACATACAAATTAAAATCAGCAAGAGAGATTGGTCTCCCCGCAGCAGCAAGTTCATCAAATAGCACCTTGGCCTTTTGCATAAAAAGAGTGACAGATTCATCACCTTGTCTTAGCTCCTGAAGAGAGCCATGGAGCTGCATAATACGTGAGTTTGAAGTGGAAGCAAAGGCTTGCTCAAGTGTGCGCCAAGTTGAGCATGAACTTTGACAGCCAACAATGAGGTGCAGCACCTCCATGGATAGAGAGGAAAGAAGTGCACTGAGAAGGAGCTGGTCTTGTTGTTTCCAGGGGAGAAAGAGTGGATTAATCTGAAGAGAGACACCATTTGCAGCAAACACATGTGAAGGTGGACATATGGTAGAACCATCCACAAAACCAAACACTCCTTGGCCTAGGAGAAATGGCAGCATCTGCATACGCCAGTACAGGTAATTTGTAGTTGTTAACTTGAGAGAGATGACTTGATGAGTGTGAGAAAGGGAGATGATGTTTGCTGTGGCAGATGCATCAGATGTGAGTTGAGAGAGTTGATTCGTATTTTGAAAGGTGAAGAGAGGTTGATCATCAGCCATGGTAGAGGAGAGATTGGGCTGTGAGGTAGAGGAAGGCAGGGGATCGACTGCAGGGGAGGCAGTCTGCACTGCCGGAGAAGAAGTCTGGGATGCAGATGAGGTTGGCGGCTGTTCCATTGAAAAAGAGAGGCTGGAAAGGTTAGGAGAAAAAGTAGGTTAATTGTTTAATGCTCTTATACCAAATTGGAAAATGAGAATAATCCTTAGGTTGTGCCGTGGCCAACCTTTCCATTTATATACATTACATTACAGCTCACCACATACACACAATGGTTACAGTAGAGACTATAATAAAGAAACAATCCTATACATGCTATACATTCTGTAATAGACGATGAGCATTTATGAAATTTCTCCACATGATTACCCCCATAATTTCTTCCTTTGCTTTCTTAACGTGTAAGAATAGGGTTAAAATCATCCTTGAAGTTGTAGTTTCGATCGTAAATGAGTTTGGTTCAAATTTTAGAAGATGCCACCAAAAATGATTTGCTGGCAAAGTTTAAGTTTCTAAAATTAAACACGTCGATCATTTCCTTACACCCTATATCATGGGGTCAGCAGTCAGCTAAGAAAGATGATAAGTGCAAATTGCTTTCTTTTTTCAGTGATTGACGTGATGCAACCGGATCAATCTTGTTCGATTTTATTTTTTTTAAATTGGAGGATATATATGCAAACAGTTTGATTTAGAAGGAAACCAGAAGGAGGTTACAAAGTTTGAGACCACTTTTTTTCGGTCAAGGTAAATGCGTGTCAATATAAAATTATGCGGTGATCATATCCACTTATTAGTACTCGGACATCCCCAACTTTTCATCATCCAATCTATTTATTTGTCTGGGAAGGTGGTATTTATTATTATTTTCTCGAAAAAACAAGAGTGAATTTCACTAGAAGATGTTAGAGGAATTTGATTTATTACACACGGATATGTTGTTGGGTGCTCTTTTTCGCATTTGGAAATAAACGACTAGGTAATAGAAAATAAAGAGTGGGAATAAATTTGAAAATTTAACATTGGAGAACTCATCATGAAAATATAAAAGTCAATACGAAGACTACAAAATCATGAAAATTGAAATGAATGACTAGTCATGCCAACGGCACCTCGGACTTACTTTGTTAGAATTTACAATCTGTGCGCGAGGAAGCTATGGTCCTGTTCATCTCTATCTAGAATAATTCAAACGAGGCTGCTTTCCATCATCATCAATATATATCTTTTTCATAGTTCAATTTCGAAACGACTACCTGAAATCAACACCCAAATCTAATGCATAATCTCCCAAATGCTTGTTCATGGCTTGAATAATGAAAAACATCTCATTTGACATTTCCAACTTCCAACTTTGGTGTTCTCTCCCTATATATACAACCATGAAACGCCATTATTAAGCACTGTCAAGCCATTACCAAGATATTACGTGCTATCAAGCCAAACCAAAAGCCTTTCCATTATTTTATAGTACTATCGATCAACCGAAAAAAATGGGAGATAGCAACAATCAAACAACGCATTTTGTCTTAATCCATGGCTCAGCTTCAGGAGCTTGGGCATGGTACAAGGTGAAGACAATGCTGGAGGCAGCTGGCCACTCTGTCACAGCCCTTGACATGAGTGCATCAGGGGTGAACACAAAAACAATGGAAGAAGTTCTTACTTTCGATCAGTATAATGAGCCCTTGATTGAGTTCATGGCCGACTTAGCTGAAAATGAAAAGGTTGTGTTGGTGGGTCATAGTTTAGGTGGCTTAAACCTGGCTTTCGCCATGGAGAAGTTCCCAGAGAAGATTTCTCTAGCTGTTTTTGTTACTGCATTCTTGCCTGATACCGTGCACCAGCCGTCGTATATGTTAGAGAAGGTACCGCACGCAATTTATATGTAATTTTGCATTTCAGTAAGGCCCTTTAATTGACTGCTTTTAATTTAGATGATGAACAAAAGTGCCTGGATATGTTCTGTTTAGGTTATTTTAAGGTCCAACAACACAACCCATTTAGCAGAAATATGACGACCAAATCCTTTCGCTTAATTGATCAAGAATGAAAATTCATAGCATTCATGCACATGAAAACATGCAAATGTAAAGACATTATCTGTGAAAGAACTATCTCAGCTAAAAAGTTAAGCTGTTAGGTAAAGTCCCATAATATGATTTATATTATTATCTAACACACACCCTCGAGTGAAAGCCTTTTGGGCTTTAAACTTGCACAGACTCATCTTACCTTGTGCTTGATTTTTATCAAATAAAATGGAGTGGTGAGATTTGAACTCGTGACTGCTGGGTCAATAAGACTCTGATACCATGTTAAGGAACTATCTCAACTAAAAACTTTAGGTGAGGTACTGATTTATATTATTGTCTAGCATTACCAATCATCTCTAACTTTATATTAACCATTTTACATTTCGGTCTTTCTGCTAGTTTATTGAAAATAGCTCAGCCGTTGCAGAAGGGTGGCAAAGTGTGGTGTCCTCAGCCACGGGATATGAAACATTCATGAAGTCCACTGCTTTTAACCTTACCCCTCCTGAGGTACGGCTCATAAATCTGATTACAGATTAATTTTCAATCCTGATCAACTGATCTATTTGATGGTAGAAACTGGCATAGTTATGGTATTTTTCTGGTTTGCAGGATCTCAGCCTACAGACACTTTTAAAGAGATCAGGATCGTTGTTTCTTGAAAGTCTGTCCAAGGCAAACAAGTTCACGAAAGAGAGATTTGGATCGGTTGTGCGAGATTATGTTGTCTGTACTCAGGATTTACTGGTCATTCCGTCGCTGCAGCGATTCATGATTGAGCACAATGACGTTAAGGAAGTGTTGGAGATTCCCGCAGATCACATGGCAATTCTTTCTAAGCCTCAAGAACTCTGTCAATGTATTCTGGAGTTTGCTCGCAAGCACGCGTAGATTGTTGTTCTAGTCTGCTTATTATTATATATATAATAGGATGGCTATTGAAATAAAATAAAGACGAGATAGGTGCTGACGTGATTTTTGTTGAAGATTGAAGAAGAGTTTGGTTCCAAGACTTCAACTGAAGATTTGAAGATCATTAGGAGTGTTTAGTTTTTAGTTTATGTTTCAATAAAAGATCAAATGTGTTGATCAAAGTGTGTTAGTTATTTCCTATTTAAGAAGTTTTTATTTTTCCTAATTAGTTGAATAAGTTGTAATAGACTAGAATTCCTATTCTTGTATTCAATTTCTTCTCTGCTTACACACTCTATTGTTGTCATCCATGCAAAAAAAAACTCAGACTTTTCACCCCCCATTCCTAGCAACGACTCCTTTTACTGAAGTTTAAGCGGCGAGGAAGTCTTGGCATTCTGACAATGGTACAATAAAAAAAAAAGCATTAGGAAAAGAGGACTTAGGATTTGTCTTTGAAAATGTCAAGAGTAATTGAATTTTCTCGCTATTAAGGAAACAAAAAGGAGAAATACATGTAGATACTTGATCACCATATGGGTTTTTAATACTAATCAAATCAGTTTCTGTTTTTGCTAATTTATTTCCAGTACTTTACCTCATTAATTTTTCTGAGCACTGGTTAGACTTTTGTATCATTATTCACAGGAATTCGAAAGTCTTTCCCTTTCCCTAAGTGGTTTGTAAGGGATCTATTCTCTGAGTATCCTCAATTACTTCCCTTTATTATGATTATCAAACAGAGTTGCTTCCTTGCATAATATGTCCGCTTGTCAATGGAAGTTCTGCAGAACTAGAATGGCATTTATTTCATCAGAACTCGTCTCGAAAACCCAAAAATAATGTCTGATGTTATGCATATGCTGGTGACCGGTACTGATATAAACTAGAAGAAGTTACAATGCACTTTAAGCAACATAGAAAATGTTTCTAAGTAATTCTAAATAACATCCAATGTATGTTCCTACCTATTTCTTCTCTCCTCTGCTGTGCATTACTTCCAATCTGCAAGAAGTTCACGGAAAATATTTACAAGTATCTATCGCCAATGTCCAGGAGACACGAGCAGAGCTCTTGTGGTTTAGAAAACATGGCCATGTGATCAGAATCGGAGATGACCATCACTTCGTCCACGGGATTGTTTTCAATCATCCATGTTTGCTTAGGATCGTTTTCCTCGTCACATACTACGTAAATTCGACGAACAGATCCATATTTCTCCTTGGTGACAACTACAGCCTTTTCAGTTTTTAAACTGCTGTAGATAGGGAAAGGTCTAAGCAACAACGTGGCTAGCGTCAAATCCTGGATGAATATATAATGATTAGAAATGATAATTATCCTAATCAGGTTTACGTGCACTATTTTTCCTGACAAGTGAAAAGTGGGGAAAGGCAGTAGAACCTGGAGGCCATGTAGTTGGGACCAAGGACTAAGGCAGTTGGAGGGTTGTCAGGGCCATTACCAAACACAAATTGTGTATCCATGTAGGGCACTGATCTTTGAGAAGACTGCATGTTTTTGCAAAGTAAGGATCATTAGTTAGTTCATTCACCATGGATAAATGCTAATAACTCAATACTGAAATACAAAGCACAGAAAGAAACCCGGAAAGTTAAGAAACCTCTTCTCAAGTAAATCTCTATTCAGAATTCTATAAGTGCCCGGTAAACATGATCAACAGGTAACTTGACATTAGATCGTGCTGCTTAAACTCCTGCCAGGTGAGAGCATTAAAATATGATGAGGGTTAAGAAAAATGATAACCCCTAGAGGTAAGACCTGCCTGGTGAGAGCAATAAAAAAATGACTCGAAAAAGACAGGGCATACACAAGATTAGTGATCAAGAGAAGATGAAGAAAAGGATGAAGGAGCATTTTTTTTAGTAAACATTGAGACTTTGTACCAACGACTCCATACATTGAGACAAGATGAGAGGATTGTTAATGAATACACTGAAAATTTCTACTAAATGGTGGCTAATAATGATCTTCCAGAAATAAAACACACTTGTTTTTTTTTAATTTTTAAAAAATATTTTTGACATTAACATATAAAAATAATTTAGAAATATCAAAAAAAATAATTTAAAATTAAAAATTAAAATTTTTATTTGTATTTAAAAAAAAAAAAAAAACAGTGACAAACAGTATGTTAGACGGAAAGTATGTTTGATTTAATAGCATTAAATTACGTATGCAATGCAAGAGTTCAATTTGGACCACAGACATTGTTTGCTTATCTTGTTAAGATAAATGCTAAAAATGTTCTGATGGGCATACAACTGTCTTATTGCATCAGAAAGTGTGAAGGAAAAACAAAAATCATCAACAAATTTCTCTACAAAAACTAAAATTAAACTCTAGAGTATGAGAGAGAAAGATGGGGAAAACAAAACTTAAATTTGAGGAGAAGTTGAAGAATGAAGTAAAGAAGAGTATAAACAATTCTAGAAAAATAAGTCTAAAAACGCCTGCCTTAAACTCTCTTTTATAGAGATTAAATTTGGAATATAAAAATTAATTCTAATGGGGGTATCCCCTATAAAAACAAAATTAAACATAATAATTTTGATTTTTGACCTTTTTGTGCTTAATAAATCTATCTAGATTGATGGAAAAGAAGACTAATTAACTGTTTATACTTTGAACAAACTATAAGGCATGTAAGAAATAATAGTTAGCTTATGTTGAGGCATGAACATGAGCCGAACAAACTATAAGGCAAAAAGTTTGTATTTTATCATTTAATTTTAACTTTTTATCTTTCCACTATATAAAAAAACATGAAAATTTAGTTTTACATTTTTTTAAAAAAAATTTTTTCTTTTCTATATGGGATAAAATCTTGAGTTTTACAAAAACATGCCAATCATTTCAAAATTAATTTTTATTCACTCATAATTTATTTTAGTCTTGTTAATAATTCATGTTAAAAAGCTTATGTTAAAGAATAAATTCCTAAAAGTTTGACCATAAAAGCGAGTTAATTTCATTTTTAATTTCACTTCAAATATATCCATTTATCATGATTTTAAAAAACATTCAATAGTTTGTTTTTCAAGCACTGAATTTTTTTATTCATTTATTTATTTTGATACATCAAAATATATATTAAAAAGCCTCCAGGAAAAACATGTTGGAAGGACTAAAACCCAATAAAGATATAAAACCAAAACCCACAACATACAAAAAAAATATAGTAACAAAAAAGACTTAGACCCTGTTTGGCATTACATTTCAAAAGTGTTTTTTAAAACTTTCAAAAAAAATTATTTTTTATTTTTTATTTTTACTTTATATTAAATATTTTGGTGTTTTTATATCATTTTCATATGATAATATCAAAAATAATTTTTATAAAAATAAAAAAATCAACTTTAATTTTTTGATACGTTTATAAATAAAAAACACTTTTCAAGATCAATTTCAATCACACTGTCAAACAGACACTTAAAGTTACAAAAACACATAAATCAATATGCAATTCAACAAAGCCTGTCTTGTCATGTTTTAGAGGGGGGGATTTGTGTTTGGTACTGTGTTTCAAAAGCGTTTTTAAAAAAAATTGAAAATTTTTTATTTTCATTTTTACTTGAAATTAAAAAAAATTGGTGTTTTAAATTATTTTGATATTCTGATGTAAGAAATGATTTTAAGAAAATAAAAAAGCATCATTTTGATATATTTCTGAATGAAAAATATTTTCAAAAGCAACCTCAACCACACTCTCAAACATGCACATAAGATATAACATTCCACTAATGCATTAATTCATAAAATCTTTATAATATACAATAATTTTATTCATTATTTTATTTTTATATATAATGTTAAATATTTTTTGAAGGTTAGAGTTTGAGAAAACGCTTTCAATCATGTTTCGATAACTAAATTTTCAATTAAAATATATTTTTTAAAAACAGTTATTTCAAGGTTTTATAAACAAATATGTTATTGATATATAATAAATAGAAATTAGTTTCATTTATCCTTTTATTAAAACATATCATTCCATGCACAATGATCTTAATTTATTTAATATCATCATATATAGTTTTTCCACGAAAAATATCTTTTCAAAAAAAATATGATTTTGTTTTAAAAAAATCCTTTTAAGATTTTCTTAATAAAAAAATATTTACTTTTTAATAAATTGAAATTTGTTTCATTTTCTTTTTTAATGAGACATATCATTTCATTAGTAATCTTAACTCATTGAATAGAATATATATATATATATATATATATATATATATATATATATATATATATATATATATATATATATTTAATATTATATATAAGTATGTTAAAAATAAAATAAAATAAATTATATATATATATATATATATAATTTATTTTATTTTATTTTTAACATACTTATATATAATATTAAATATTGCTTAAGGATTATATTTGATAAACCATCGATAGCTCATGCTTCGTTGACTAGTAGTTATATAAGAAGAAAAACTATACACAAAAAATTAACCTCTTATATTTCAACAGTTCTATTTTATCTTTAACTGATTCAAATTGTATAATTTGCAATATATATTTAAATTTTAATAGGTATAACTTGCAAAATAGGGATTATTATCTATAATTAATGATCTTTTTAGTTTCTAACATATACCTTTGTATGTGAAGTCATTACTTCATACAATAATACAGAATTATTATTAATAATAATGATTTATAGTATATGATATTTGATAATCAAGATATTCAGAATCATAATTCATTAGAGATTGTTTTCAAATTTATAGGATCTACAGACTCAATTTTAAGTTTGTAAGAACAAAAATATTTTACATGACTTTTATTTATAGGCTGATACTTAGTCCTCTGATCATTTGCAAACAGTAGCAGGCTCCAACAAGCAAGTGATAAATGACAATATCAGAAGTAATTCTTCTTGGCAACCTCCAGGAGACAGGAGCACATCTTCTGAGGTTTAGAAAACATGAGCATGTGATCAGAACCAGAGACAACTTTTGCTTCATCAGGTGGATTGTTTTCAATCATCCATCTCTGTAAACTTTCCTTCATTACGTTATCTTGGTCACAAATTAAATAAACTCGAGGAACCGACCCGTACCTCTCCTTCGTAACACAAACTTTTTCTTGAGTTGCCTCAGCACTAAACAAAGGGTGAGGACGCAGTAACAACATTGCTAGCGTAAGATCCTGCAGGTCAAGTTTTAAAAGAAAGGAAAATAGGGCAAGCAAAATTAGAATGAGAAAGAAAATTCAATCAGATTTAGAAAAACAATCATAGTGTGCTTATAAATCATGCATGAAGAGAAATCCTCTTTACCTCGGTAGGGGAGAGCTGGTACATCTGTATTGACATGCAGTCAGGCCCAAACAATAAGGACGTTGGAGGATTGTTGGGGCCTTTATCAAATATATATTGTGAGTCCATGAAGGAATTCATTTGTCTGACATACTGAAATATATTTCCAAAGTCAATATCACCGTTTAACACAGAGAGAAAGCTTAAGAGTGATGCAATTCCCACTCCATAGCTATCCTTGAACTTCAATTTAAGAGAATAATATGAGATAGAGCATAAAAACTAAAGAAGATTAATATTATCACTTCATAAAGTTCTGAAGTTATTTACAATATGCAGGTTCATTGCTGTAATCATGAGTATACCAAAATGCAACTTCAAGGAGAGGGACAGCAAGAACAGGTTCATTGAGCTTAAGGCTACGCGAGTTGGCTCATCTTAGGCAAAGGGATTTTAACATAGAGGTTGTTTTACGCGAGTTGGCTCATCTAAGGCAAAGGGATTTTAATAGAGAGGTTGCTTTCAAGGGAAAGCAAGTTTTTCTCCGTGCTCCTATTCTCGAGAAGAAAAATCTTCAGCGTCCATAATTAACCAAGGTAGAGAGAGTTGGACCCTTTACACACTGTATCATCGTTGACCCATTAAAGCACTTTTGACAATAACCCACATGCATGATCATGGATTGGAGTAGCCTTAATTAGAGCCTGGCCATGTTCCATCAGGGATGTTTGGCAATTAATAGTGCATACGCTAGACAAGGTTGTAACGAAGCTCAGATCATGCTCAAATTTATGTGGGATCTATGTCCATCACTTGTCTAAACAAAGTAAGAGATTCAGCAGGTGGGGTTTTGGGCTAGTGGAGGAAAGGTGTGTACCAGGATTCAAGTTCAGTCCTATTATGTATGTTTGTCATTTCTGCGGTGTTTTACTTAATTACTAGGCTTGCAAGATATCTAATGAGTCCAAGTATTAAATGTGGTGTGTGTAAGTTAGCCCGGACACTCACAATAAGCTTGCTAACATGTGTTTCAAGTTTGAGTTATATGGTTTCAGGACCATAGAATTAATCGAGGTTCGTGCATGACCCATATACCTATGTTTATCAAAAGAAAAATAAGAAATAGGAGATTTAGGCATTCTCAGCCTGCCAAACAATCAGCTAGAATCAAATACAAGTCAATCTAATTTGCTGGGCAGTAAAGAGAAAGCTACAATCTTATGGAGATCCAATGTAGCCTACATAATAGATCTGAAATTACACAAGCCAGTGCAAGAAATAACAGCAATATATATAATTAAGACACGTCGAGGAATCATACAGTATAAATATCATGCTCCTTTCCTTCTCTTCTCCCTTAAAAAAAATAGTTCCTTCTCTGGAAACTTTTATTTTTTTCTGGGTATGTCTGTGTGGAGAAAGAGAGAGAAGTGAAAATGATACCTCTTCACTTGCAGCTGTGAAGCTGAGATCAGGACCTGGCATGATAGCTGCTGCAAAAACTGCACAAGAAATTTTCTCAGGGAACCTTTCCATTGCAACAGAATTACAGAGCCCACCCATGCTATGACCTACTAGAATCACCCTTTCTTCTGGTGGCAAAGATTTCATGAACTCCATCAAGGGCTCGAAATAGTCTGAGATATCTCGGAGCTCCTCTACCCGCTTTGGATGGAGCCCTGAAGCAGCCATGTCTAGAGCAGTAACTTTGTGACCAGCTGATTTAAGCAAAGTTGCAACCTTATACCAACACCATGCTCCATGACAGGCTCCATGGACTAGCACAAAATGTTTCTGCCTCTCCATCTCCTCCCACTCCTAACTCTACCTTCTTATCTCTTGTTTCTGTTTTCCCGTCCTGCTGGTTATGTTATTCTTCCCTTATGAAGAGCTATTATTGGTGAAAACATTTCTCGCTTTCACATCACATTTGGAAAATTCAAAGAATTGCCTTTTTAACTGGTCCCATTTCTGTCATTTCGCCGTCTCTTGATAGCATCACAAGTTCTTTCTTTGTTATATGGGATAAAAATCTTGAGTTTTACAAAGTCAATCAAAAAAAAATTAAAATTAATTTTGATTCACTCATAATTTATTTTAGTCTCGTTAATAATTCATGTTAAAAAACTTATGCTAAAGAATAAATTCCTATAAAGTTTAACCATAAATGCAAGTTAATTTCACTTTTAATTTCACTTCAAATATATCAATTTATCATTATCTAAAAAAAAATCTCAATAGTTTGTTTTTCAAGCACTAAATTTATTTATTTATTTTGATAAATCAAAATATATATATATAAGTCAATTGTGAAATATAAGAGGTTAATTGTTTTGCATATAGTTTTTCTTCTTATATAACTATTAATGAATGAAGCATGAGTTATGGATGGTTTATCAAATATAGTCATTAAACAATATTTAATATTATATATAAGTCTGTTAAAACAAAACTTAAATTAATATATATATATATATATAAATTTTAATCAGTATAACTTGCAAAATAAAACTAAATAATTATTAATATATCATTTTAGTTTCTAACATATAACTTTGTTTGTGAAGTCATTACCTCATAAAATAATACAAAATAATTATGATTCATAGTATATGATATTTGATACTTGAGTCATTCAGGATCATAATTCATTAGTGAATGTTTTCAAATTTATAGGATCTACCAACTCAATTTTAAGTTTGTAAGAAGAAAAAAATATTTTACATGACTTTTATTTTTAAAAAATCAATACATGATTAATTATCTCTAGCATTACTATTTTACATGACCTCTCTCTAATTATACTACGCATCAGCAGGATGATACTTATTCCTTTAATCATTTGAAAATAGTAGCAGTCTCCGATAAGAAAGTGGAAAATGGCAATATCAGAAGTAATTCTTGGCAACCTCCAAGAGACAGGAGCACATCTCCTGAGGTTTAGAAAACATGAGCATGCGATCAGAACCAGAGACAACTTTTACTTCATCAAGTGGATTGTTTTCAATCATCCATCTCTGTAAACTTTCCTTCATTACGTTATCTTGGTCACAAATGAAATAAACTCGAGGAACCGACCTGTACCTCTCCTTTATAACACAAATTTTTTATTTAGTTGCCTCAGCACTAAACAAAGGGTGAGGACGCAGTAACAGCATTGCTAGCGTAAGATCCTGCGGGTCAAGTTTTAAAACAAAAGAAAATGGGGCAAGCAAAATTAGAAGGAGAAAAGAAAATTCAATCAGATTTAGAAAAAAAACAATTATGGTGTGCTAAGACATGTATAAATCATGCATGAAGAGAAATACTCTTTACCTCGGTAGGGAGAGCTGGTACAGCTGCATTGACATGTAGTTAGGCCCAAACAGCAAGGACGTTGGAGGATTGTTTGGGCCATTATCAAATATATATTGTGAGTCCATAAAGGAATTTATTTGTCTGGCATACTGAATATTACACTCAAAATTAATCAATTTTCTATATAAAAAAAAAAAAAAAAAAAACAACGCATTACACGAGCAAGTTAGCTCATTCACTCTACATTACCTTAAATTTAAGGTGAGACTTCGAAGGTTCTGAAGTCAATATCATCGTTCAACACAAACAGAAAGCTTAAGAGTGATGCAATTCCCCCTCCATAGTGTTGAGATTGTGAGAAGTTGCAGAGAATTGAAGAAATTAAGAAGAAAAAGAAGAAGAATGGTGTTTAGAGAAGGGAAGAGAGGGAGAATGAAATTTTGAATTTGAATACTGTTCAATATTATTTCCACACCAATACGTATATTCACCAGCTCTATATATATACATGTCATATAACATACACTACCATACACTACCATCATGTATATTCTATAATACACTTTCATTACTCTAGAATACACTCTTAAATATTCTCTAACATCCCCCCTCAATCTCTTGCTTTGATGAACCAAGCATGAGATTACAGCAATGAATACGAAACACATGAGTACTTAATCCTTTTGACAGAAATCAGTATGTACAAGAGAGAGAGAAGAGAAAAGAAAATCAGAAGGAAAGAAAGATGAGTTTGAATTTTATTGAGAAGATTTGAGAAATTGTGAGATTGAGAAGAATGCTCAGATGGAAAAAAAGATAGAAGATAGAAGGAAGAAATTTCATTTGTCTATTTCTTGATTTGAATTTCAGTTGTCTGTGTAAGAATTTGAGAAAAACTTGAACAATGTGATTTCTTCAGCTGCAAAAGTTTTTTTTTGAATAATGCATAGAAAGATTAGATTGCGGAAGCTTGGATCAATTCATGCATAAGCCTAAAAGCTCTGATACCATGTTGAGATTGTGAGAAGTTACAGAGAATTGAAGAAATTAAGAAGAAGAAGAAGAAGAATGGTGTTCAGAGAAGGGAAGAGAGAGAATAGAGAAAATAGAGGGAGAATGAAATTTTGAATTTGAAAACTATTCAATATTATTTCCACACAAATACGTGTGTTCACCAGCTCTATATATACACATGTCATATACCATACACTACCATCATGTATATTCTAGAATACACTTTCATTACTCTAGAATAAACAATTATTTATACTCTAACACATAGTTATCCTTGAATTCATTTTAAGAGAACAATACGAGATAGAACATAAAAACTAAAGAATATTAATATAATCACTTCATAAAGTCCTGAAGTTATTTATAATATGCAGGTTCATTGTTGTAATGAGTATACCAAAATGCAACTTGAAGGAGAGGGACAGCAAGAACATCCATTAAGCTTACGTTTAAGCGAGTTGGCTCATCGTAGGCAAGGGATTTTAACATAGAGGTTGCTTTACATGAGTTGGCTCATCTTAGGCAAAGGGATTTTAACAGAGAGGTTGCTTTCAAGGGAAAGCAAGCTTTCTCCATGTTCCTATTCTCAGGAAAAAAAATCTCCAGCGTCCATAATTGACAAAGGTAGATAGAGTTGGACCCTTTAGACACTATAATATCATTGTTGACCCATCAAAGCACATTTCACAATAACCCACATACATGATCATGGATTGGAGTAGCCTTAATTAGAGCCTGACCATGTTCCAACAATGATGTTTGGCCATTAATTGTGCATAATAAGCTAAACAATGTTGAAATGAAGCTCAAATCATGCTCAAATTTTTGTGGGATCTAAGTGTTAGTTATTAAACTTATTTATCAAGATTAAGTGTATTCAAGTTAGTACAATGAATTTTTATCCACATTAGAAATACTATGAATCTAGAAATACTATGAATCTATAAGTACTATGAATCTATAAGTACTATGAATCTAAAGTGAGTATTGAAGAGTCTCAATATTAATTAAGTACTTTGAAGATTGTAAAAGATATTTTATATGTCTATATTTATTGTATGAATTTCATAATGAGAAAGGGTGAGAGTACCATTTTTTTAATGTATTGTATTCTACCAAAACTTGTGTGAGTAGCAATCCCTCCAATCCTCTCTTCAGTTAGTGTTGTTTTTTCCAACAAATTTGGTATCAGAGCTTGAGAGTAAATATGACTTTCAACAATAAAAATTCTCAATTTCATATTCCCCGTCTTACCAAACAAAACTATGATTTGCGTTGTATTCAATACAAGGCACTACTAAGATCACAAGAGTTATGAGAGTTAATTAAAGATGGTAACACTAAACCAGAATCAACAAGAGAAGAGGCATCGATAAGCAATGCAGAAAGACAGACATTGAGAGAATCAAGAAAGAAGGATAATAAGACATTATTCATGATTTATCAAGGACTTGATGAAGCAACTCTTGAGATGGTGGCACTAGCAAAGACATCAAAAGAGGCATCAGAAATGCTTAGCAAGACTTATAGTGCAGTTGAAAAGACAAAAAGTGTACAATTACTAGTGTTGAGAGGAGACTTTGAGAAGTTGAAGAAAGAAAGTAATGAGACAGTTTCAGATTACTTCACAAAAATAACCTCTTTGATAACCAGATGAGAAAGAATGGTGAAAATATTGATGATGTTCGTGTGATGGAGAAAATTCTGAGATCTCTAGATTCAAAGTTTGATCATGTGGTTGTAGCAATTGAAGAATCAAAGAATTTAGGATATCAGTAGAAGAATTAATGGGATCTTTGTAAGCCCATGAGCAGAAAATTGATAGAAGAGGAGAAGGAAGATCTCTTGAACAAGCATTGCAAACACAATTAACTGTGAAGAATGTTAGTGAATCTGGTAGATGAGCATTTCAAAGAGGAAGGTCCTTTCATAGAAGAGGAAGAGGAGTAAGATCATATAGAAATCAAGAATCTCATGGAGCACGAAATCAAAAATTTAATTTTAGAGGTCGTGGTAGAAGCAGAGGAAGAAGTCGTGAAGGATATTCAAATTGGAGGAATAATAATGCAAACATACGATGTTATAATTGTAAAGAGTATGGTCATTTTCTTCATATTGTTCACAATACAAATTTGAAGGCAAGAATGTCAACTTTGCTGAGAAAGAAAGTGATTCTGAAGAACCTGCATTATTGTTGGTTTGTGGAAAATTTGATGGCAGCAACTTCAACACCTAATATCTAGATACAAGAGCTTCAAATCATATGTATGGTATAAAGAAAGCATTTATTGATATCAATGAAAGCTATAAAAGTAAAATTACCTTTGGAGATCTTTGAAAGACCAGTTGAAGGAAGAGGCAGAATTCTTATAAAACTTAAGAATGGTGAGCACAAGTTCATATCATAAGTTTTTTATGTTCCAGACATGAAGAACAACATTTTGAGTTTGGGTTAATTTCTGGAAAAAGGCTTTGAAGTGCAGATGAAAGAAAAGAATTTGAAGATTTTTGATGAGTCTGGAGCTCTAATTGCTTTAGTTAAAATGACTAGAAATAGGATGTTTCCTCTAGATCTGAGTATATATTTGTCAAAATATTTTAAGGAAGAAATCTCCAACATGACGAATTTATGGCATTGGCAATATGGACATTTGAACTGTGAATCACTGATGGTTGTTGGAGAAAAACAGAATGGTTCTTGGAATACCAAAGTTAGAGCACACAAACAATATGTGTGAAATGTGTAATGGAAAAGCAGCACAGAAAGTCATTCCCAAAGAAGAGTTCAAGAGCATCTCAACCTCTTGACCTGGTGCATTCAGATGTGTGTGGACCAATTTCGCCCACTTCAATAGGAGGAAGCAAGTATTTTCTCACTTTTACTGATGATTTTAGTGGAAAGACATGAGCATATGTGTTAAAAGAAAAGAAAGAAGTGCTAAGCAAATTTAAAGAGTTTTAAAAACTCATCATTCCATGCATAATGATCTTAATTTATTTAATATCATCATATATAGCTTTTCCACGAAAAATAACTTTTCAACTAAAATATGATTTTGTTTTAAAAAAATCCTTTTAAGATTTTCTTAATAAAAAATATTTATTTTTTAATAAATGGAAATTGGTTTCATTTTCTTTTTTAATGAGACATATCATTTCATTAGTAATCTTAACTCATTGAATCGAATATTTTCTAACTTCTCCATTAGCCTATATATATATAATTTTTTTAACATACTTATATATAATATTAAATATTGTTTAAGGATTATATTTGATAAACCATTCATACCTCATGCTTCGTTGACTAGTAGTTATATAAGGAGAAAAACTATACAAAAAAAAATTAACCTCTTATATTTCAACAACTCTATTTTATCTTTAATTGATTCAAATTGTATAATTTGCAATATATATTTAAATTTTAGTAGGTATAACTTGCAAAACAGGGATTATTATCTATAATTAATACAACTTTTTAGTTTCTAACATATACCTTTGTTTGTGAAGTCATTACTTCATAAAATAATACAAAATATTTATTAATAATTATGATTTACAGTATATGATATTTGATACTCAAGATATTCAGGATCATAATTCATTAGTGATTGTTTTCAAATTTATAGGATCTACCGACTCAATTTTAAGTTTGTAAGAAGAAAAATATTTTACATGACTTTTATTTATAGGCTGATACTTCTTCCTCTGATCATTTGCAAACAGTATCAGGCTCCGACAAGCAAGTGGCAATTGACAATATCATAAGTAACTCTTGGCAACCTCCAGGAGACAGGAGCACGTTTCCTGAGGTTTAGAAAACATGAGCATGTGATCAGAACCAGAGACAACTTTAACTTCATCAGGTGGATTGTTTTCAATCATCCATCTCTGTAAAGCTTCCTTCATTATGTTATCTTGGTCACAAATGATATAAACTCGAGGAACCGACCCGAACCTCTCCTTCGTAACCCAGACTTTTTCTTGGGTTGCCTCAGGATTAAACATAGGGTGAGGACGCAGTAACAGCATTGCTAGCGTAAGATCCTGCAGGTCAAGTTTTAAGAGAAAAGAAAATGGAGCATGCAAAATTAGATGGAGAAAAGAAAATTCAATCAGATATAAAGAGAAATACTCTTTACCTCGGTAGGGGAGAGCTGGTACAGCTGCATTGACATGTAGTCAGGCCCGAACAGCAAGGACGTTGGAGGATTGTCGGGGCCATTATCGAATGTATATTGTGAGTCCATGTAGGGATTCATTTGTCTGGCATACTAATAATATATTTCTGGAGTCAATGTTTAACACACAGAGAAAGCTTAAGAGTGATGCAATTCCCACTCCATAGCTATCCTTGAACTTCAATTTAAGAGAGCAATATGAGATAGAACATAAAAAAAACTAGAGAAGATTGATATAATCACTTCATCTTTAAAGTTCTGAAGTTATTTACAATGTGCAAGTTCATTGCTGTAATGAGTATACCAAAATTCAACTTCAAGGAGAGGGACAGCAAGAACAGGTCCATTGAGCTTACAGTTACGCGAGTTGTCTCATCTCTTAGGCAAAAAGGGATTTTAACAGAGAGGTTGCTTTCAAGGGAAAGCAAGTTTGTTCCTATTCTCGAGAAGAAAAATCTTCAGCGTCCATAATTGACCAAGGTAGAGAGAGTTGAACCCTTTATTAGACACTATAATATCATCGTTGACCCATCAAAGCACATTTGACAATAACCCACATGCATGATCATGTTGGAGTAGCCTTAATTAGAGCCTGGCCATGTTCCATCAATGATGTTTGGCCATTAATAGTGCATAATAAGCTAGACAATGTTGAAACGAAGCTCAGATCATGCTCAAATTTCTGTGGGATTTAAGTCTATCACTTGTCTAAACAAAGTAAGAGATTTACAGAGTTTACTGTGGTTTCAAATTCAAGCTATATCTTGCTAATATGATCTCATGTTTATTAAAGGAAAAATAAGAAATAAGATATTTAGGCATTCTCAGCCTCCCAAACAATCAGCTAGAATAAAAAACAAGCCAATCTAATTAGCAGGCCAGTAAAGAAAAAGCTACCATCTTATGGAGATCCATTGTAGCCTGCATAATAGATCTGAAATTACACAAGCCAGGGCAAGAAATAACAGCAGTATATCTAATTAAGACACGTCGAGGAATCAGAGTATAAATATCATGCTCCTTTCCTTCTCTGAAACATTTCATTTTTTCTGGGTATGTGTGTGTGTGGAGAGAGAGAGAGAATGATACCTCTTCCCTTATAGCTGTGAAGCTGAGATCAGGACCAGGCATGATAGCTGTTGCAAAGACTGCACAAGAAATTTTCTCAGGGAACCTTTCCATTGCAACAGAATTACAGAGCCCACCCATGCTATGACCCACTAGAATCACCCTTTCTTCTGGTGGCAAGGATTTCATGAACTCCATCAAGGGCTCGAAATAGTCTGAGATATCTCGGAGCTCCTCTACCCGCTTTGGATGGAGCCCTGAAGCAGCCATGTCTAGAGCTGTAACTTTGTGACCAGCTGATTTAAGCAAAGTTGCCACCTTATACCAACACCATGCTCCATGACAGGCTCCATGGACTAGCACAAAATGCTTCTGCCTCTCCATCTCCTCCCACTCCTAACTCTACCTTCTTATCTCTTGTTTCTGTTTTCCCGTGCTGCTGCTTATATTATTCTATCCAAACTAATTATTTTAGTTAAATGTATAACCTTATCGTCATTTGCTTACAAGGAAAGAAAATTGTAGTGCTCGAATACGATTATTTTATTTAAAAAAAAAGATTATTTAATCTTCTTAAAATAATTTAGGTACATATCTCAAGAAAGAATCTTATCTCGTTTCTAGACCCCCTTGTGTTCACTGTCTACACATATTTAAAACATGTCGCAGAAATTATTCGTGCACGCCAAGTTTTATTCCCATCCATCTGGTACAGCCAAGGTTGTCAATTCTTCGTCTACATAAGTAAGTAGGTCATGAAAAAATATAGAAAAATATAGTTACATTGTCATATAGTATAATAAAAGAAACACATTTGAACTCCAAGCAGTCATATAGTACATGCAATTGACATAATTGAAATATTTTTTCTACTTTGGGATAAAAAAAAAAGCATAAATGAACCATGTTACCATGCCCCTTGTAACTTTCTCATTTAGAAGATCAATTGTTCACGGTCCCTTGTGACTCGGGTTAACGACTTTATTAGGTTTAATAAATTATTTTATAATTTTTTTATTTAATTATATTATTATATGAAAAGAGTATAGTTTTAATAAAAATCATAATCTAATATTAAAAGGAAACCATCCCTATTGATATTAAATTCTATTAACATAATTATTTATTATTGTATTTTTAAATTATTTTAAATCATATATTAACCTTAATATATTAACCTTAATGAAGATTTTCCTATTACATTTTGGCAGAAATAAATACATGACAGCCCACCCAGTAAGCAAATCAGCTGAATACCACCAGTAAGAGCGACTGAAGCTTGCTGGCAAACAAAATCCAGCAAATTGTTCGGACAAAACGTAGATATGACAGCTACAAAAGGAGTTTAGCTGACATGTTTGAATGATGGTTTGACACGTGACCGCCATTTTTTCACGCTGATATACATCCTACCTAAAATTTATACAACGTTACAGGATCATGCTGCAGCATCTTGTGTAGCATTAAGAACATCCATGAATAGATAGAACAGATAATGGATGCTGCCTCCCATGCACATATGAAAAGAAATTAAATTTCTAAGACTCAATAAGGAGGTGATTTGCAACACCCTGGAGCAAAAGCCGGGAGAAAGACAACATATAGAGCAGTAAAACAGGTTCTCAAAATGAAATTTAAGGATCCTTGTTAAATTCAGGCAATCATCAGGGCAGCCAGCATACAAGTTGACATCAGACTTCATCATCCAATGCTATGCCGATCAGCGTCGTACATTTCGATATTTTGGTCTTGATGGTTTCTGGAAGACAAAAGCAAAGGAATTTCGAATTGAGATTTTAGTAGATCGACAATGGAAACATAGAAATTAAGGGGTTGTTTGGAACATCAAAACAGCATTTCCCTAAATTTTGGAAATTGTTTTTGCTTAAAATTAAAAAAAAAAAAAATTATGTTCTTGGATAGTTTTGATATAACGAGGTCAAAAAAATATTTAAAAAAAAAAAAACATTATTTTTATGCATTTATAAACAAAAAACATTTTAAAAAGCAACCGCTACCATACTCTCAAATACCCCCTTAAGTAGATGACATTAGACATTATGGCTTTGAAAATAACAATGACTGAAGAAATTTTAAATCCCATGTTTGTGGCTCTTGCAGCCATTCTAAAATAAGATCAACGCTAAATGAGGATTTGTTCCATAATAATAATAATAATAATAATAAGGAAAAAATATACTTACAGATGTAGGTCCAAAGCTAGCGCCAGATCCTGCCACTGTACCTGGCAGGAAAATTAAATAAATTTATTCAGAAACAGCTCTTAGTCACTGAAATTAAAGCTCTTTTGTTTATCTTGGCAATGATTTGCACATTCTGTAGAAAAAATTGATGAAATAATAGAGGTTGCACAACTTTAACTTCCTTCAAGCTATTAAGTAAATTGCAAGACAATCCAAGTTCAGAAGTTTTAAGGACCCAGATGAAGATAAACTAGAAAAGAAGGTACCTGTAAGTGGTGTTGAAAATAGCGAACCTCCAGCAGAATTAGTACCAAAAGCTGAAGGGGTACTGCCAAACAAAGAGGGAGTTGAAGCAGAACCAAGTGCTGGTGCTGATGAAGAAGTGCCAAAAGCTTGAGTAGCACTGCTAAATAAAGGAGTTACAGTTGACCCAAACAAAGAGGATACTGGAGCAGAAGTTGTCGGTGTTGCGAACAAAGAAGATGACATGGAGGAAGATGGCACAGAAGGTGTGTTAAATAGAGATAGAGCATTTCCTGAAGATGCCAGTGCTGGTGCTGTAGATGTCTGGGGAGCAGTTGATGCTGAAGAAGTTGCCGAGCTTGCAAACAAACCAGCACGTTGTGTGGAAGGCTGTGAATTTGCAGGCAAATGCAAAGTTGGATGTACCCTTTTAGCAGCAGCTTCTTTTCTTGCTCTTTCCCGCCGATCCGCCTCAAGGAATGGATCATTCCCATCCCCTCGACGACGCTGGTCAACAAGATAGGCTGTTTTCATGGATTCGATGTACTGATGAATGCGCTCCACCTAAAGGACATGCATTAAAAGACACAAATGAAATATGTTCTAACCTTTAGCGTGCATGCATACTTCCACTTTTAAGGAAAATCCACATGTATGTTGAATCAAATCCGAACCTTGACTATGGGAGAATTCTTACACAAGCAGTATAAGCATCCTGTATCATCACTAAACTAGCTAGGTATAGTTTTTACGTGCATGTATCATAGATTGAAACAATATAATACTTCAGTCAGGAAAAAAAAAGAGAGAGCATCTCAGATTTTTTAAAACTTTGAACTGAAATTGATCAAAAATAAATAAATCATCAACTCAACTGTTGGCTGGCAGATAAAAATATATTTTCATGGGTTAACATGGAAACGGGAGAATTCTCAGATCACATGTCCAACTGCCTACAAATATACTATATGTGGAAAATATGGGCTGTCATAAGATATTCCAGCACAAGGCAATGACATATAACAAGATACTGAAGGTTGCAACCATATCTATCTTTATTTACCTTAGCAGCCACATGAACAAAAAAATCATGCACATTTGACATGACTTTTGGCAGAGACTGCAATAATGAGGATCCAGGGTGGGAAGAGTTCCTGTCAGAATCTAAGAGAATCAGTTGCTCTAATTCTTCAATCCACTGGCTGCATTCACCCAAATACTTTCCAAATCTAGCAACTGTCTGCTGTAAAAAGAGAGATGGCTTCTTTGGAAGGCCACTGTAAAAATCAAACACTGGAACAATAGAGGAAGATGTTGGCTGACTTGTGGAACCAGGTATTCCTGTTGTTCCAGGAGGCTGGGATGGTGCTGTGGCATTTGAAGCACCACCTCCTGCATTAGAATGAAGGAATCTAGGATGCAGCATCATGAAAGAACGAACAGCCATCTCTGTGTTCCGTAACATGTCTTTAACATTAGTCATAAGCTCTTGTAAAAGAGCTTTCTGTCTCTCCATGGAATTACTGATTCCCCCAAGTTCCTACAAATATGGCTTAAAGTATTAATTATCATCCCATGAGCATAACTAAAGATCAAGGAAGTCACAATATTAGCTACGAATACTTAACATATTGTGGTCACATATTATACATTAGTAGCCTAAAAATTTAATTTCTCCCTGAATACTTAACATTTCCATAGATTTCAACCCCAGACAGTACATTCAAGTTCATACAGTGTATCCGTTTAAAAAGATGAAACATACATGCCGTACAGAATCATCTAAGAGATGGACTGGACAAACCATTCTCTGCTACTAGCAGACTATAATTTCTAAATTACAAAACCTCATAAGTGGTTTGAGTTACATTAGGAAAATAACATGCTGTCAGGCATCAACAAGGTTTCTGCCCACATAACTCTATAGGAATCTACAAATCCCAACCAATGTGCAATCCAAATAACTTCAGTAAAGCAACTAATGGAAAGATTTTTACACACACAAACAATTACATTCACTTATTTTGATGCACCAAACACCAATAATTGGCAACACAAAAACAGAAGTAAAAACCTGAATAATTTGGCTTGCATCAAGCTCAAACCCTTCATTGGAAACTGAAGAGTCATAAAGGCGACTACACTGATCTAGCCTCTTACTCTCATCCCTATACTCCAATATCCGCTCCCTGCATAAAAAAAAATGCACTTAAGAACCTCAAATACCACATAGTTGTTAACAAATATTACATAAAGCGTTACATTTCAACAGAAACTCAACCATTTACCAAACAAAATAAGAAATTCATTACTACTGGTTCAACCCAAAGAACCATCAAAATAATTTAACTGCATAATCCTCAACTCAACCATTTTGTAGGTCAGTATTGAAACATGAATTTTTTTGAAGGTCTTAATTCAGATAGTGTTCAGCAACTAAACAAACCTCAACTTCCTTTATTGCTAATTATAGGATAACCAAACCAAACTGTCAAACCTTAAGCACTTCTTACCTCAACAAAACATTGAAATCAAAGAACTTCTACTTTCATCAAACCTAACAGAGCATATATATATATCTTATTTTCTGGTAAACAAAATAAACAGAACACATACTTCGAAAGGCCCTAAAATGTATGTATACTTTTGAGGAAATTAGAAATCCTAGTACCCAATCAAAATATATTTCAATGCTATTTCTTTCATCTTTTCTTTTCTTTTTCTTTTCACATTTTCTTAGCAACCAAAAGTCAAAACATAAAACTCATAATTAAAAAGAACCCAAGAAAATATACTCAATCTGAAGCAAAATTTTATGGGACTCTGGGTGAAGATCTGCCCATTTAGTACTATAACTTGCAGGAGCCTTGTCATTAGTAAAAAGATATAATTGCTGCTGTTGGTGCTGTTGAAATTGTTGTTGCTGTTGTTGTTGTTGCTGCTGCTGCTGATGCTGCTGAAGCTGCTGCTGAAACTGCTGCTGCTGTTGATTTGGAAACGGCAACTGTGGTTGTTGCTGCTGCTGTTGAAAAAGAGGGCTGCTTTGTTGAAAAGGCTGAGATTGAGGCTGAGACTGAGGCTGAAACATAGATGGGGTTTGCTGTGGTGGAGTTGAAAAAGAAAATGCCATCTGGGTTTTTGATTTTGATGTCCAAGATTGTGCCTCTGATTGTGATTTTGTTGTATTCTTGGTATTAGAAAGGTTTTGGGTGAAAAAAACCTAATTTGAAAACCCTGGAAAGGGAAGTTGGGGGAAAGAAAATCGCGAGAAAGACCCGCCTTGGTGTCTTTTGATTGTTTGGGAATTTATCTAAAAGGAGTGGCACTAGTGGGTATTTGCTAAAGAGGGTAACTTTTAGAAAATATTAGTTAATTGCCCGTATTATATTACAAATGTATTGCAGGCGGAGTAAATAATTTTTATAATTGTTTAGATTAAAATATAATATTTATACATATAAAGTTTGATAAAATGAAACAAATCAATATACCCTATTACAACAACAATAACATTGAAGTCTTAACATCTAAAATTATCATTGCTATTACTGTCAAAACAATAAAAATTATCAAATTATCCCGAGAGAAAAAAAAACTCAAAAAAATTAACAAAAGAGTAAGCAAGAAAAACAACTAAAATTATTATTATTATTATTATTGTGTTAATAATGAAAAAAAATGAAAAACTAAAAAAATCCTAAAACTTTAACAAAAGATCAAATAAAAAAAATAAAAAAAATTATCAGATGAAAAATATTCATTTGAATTGAAAATAAATAAATAAACGAATAAAAAAAAGAAAGAACAAAGAGAGAGAGAAAAACAGAAATATCAATTTTCAAATGATCATAAACACAAAATAAAATTTAAAAGCTATTTTTTATTAATTACCACCTTAACAAATAAAAAAATAATAAAAATTAAAAACCAAAACTAAGAACACACTTATATATACATGGACTAAAATAGAGACTATTCTAGAAATATAAAAGAAATAAAGGGATTAAAATAAAAAATTAAAAGTATAAGGATCGAAATGAAAATCAAATATATTATCAATTTCAATCCAAGGACAAAATTGAAAAAATCAACACTTATATACCGAATATATTAAGGTATTTAAACCCAATCCGAAAATTAAAAGAAGGAGGACCGAAGTGTAACCTAAATATATAATGAATTCTAATCGAATGACCTAATTGAAATAAATCAAAATTTATATAACAGAAAATCAAGGCCATAAACAAAATTAAAACTGAAGGGACTAAAGTGAAAAGCTCACAAAACGGGGGGCCTCTCCTACACTTTAGCGTGCAGGAGAGAGAAAACAGAAGAAAGACGTTTAACTGGCCACCGCCGCTTATACGGCCACTGGGATAAAACATTAAGGTCAAATACTGGGATATCTCTGTGCTTAAGTCATCAATTTTATCTTATTAGGGGCTATATCTGTATTTAGCTATTTTCAAAAAATGTGAAATTTCGTAGGCACCCCTCCCGCCCAGACCTTATTTTTTTCCTTTTCGAGGGATAAAAGGGTTAATTCACTATGCAAAAAATGATAAAAAAATTAGAAAATGCGGCGGACCGGAACAGACCAAACCGGACCGAAATTGTGCAATTACATCGAAACCCCTCCGTCCATAACCTGTTTTTTGTCTTTTTTAAGGACAAAACCGTTATTTTGATGTGCAAAAAGAGTAAAAACCAGTGAATCGGCGAACCGAACGACCCGACCCACCCGAAAATTGAGTATTACTATTGTAATCCACAGTGAAAATACATGCAAGCTACAGTAGTGACTCTGAGCTCTTTTAGTGTATTTGATAATTTTCGTTTTAGAGACTTTTGCTAATAAATCTTTGAGTCCGTATAAGAATCAAGAATCAACAAGGTTATCAATTCTGTTTTGGTTGATATTTTATTTTTTTAATAAGAATATAATATTTTGGTTTCGAAGTATTTTAGTGTTTTGTTTCAAGATTGTATTGTATATATATAATTTAAGATATTAATTCAAAGAATAAAATTTTAGTTCAAATCAAAAGATAAACTAATTTGAAATTGTATTATTCAAATTTCAAATACAAGTAAAAAAGTGAGAGTTGAATCGATATGACTTAATCAACTTGATGGGTCCAAAGATAACATGAAAAACTAGAAAAATATAGTTTGACTAAAAAAATCAAGTTGACATCTTAAAAAATATTGAAACGACGATATATTGGATCAACTCGGGTCAACCTAGGTTAAACCTTTCAAATGTATTATCTAGGTAATGAGATCATGTAACCTTAAATAAAGAAAATCAAAGCAAAAAATATAAAGTTCAATTCTTAATAAACTCATTGTTCAATAATGAAATTGAGAAAAAAAATCAATCTAAAAAAAGACAATAAAATAATTTTTATGACTAAAGTTATGAACCTAGATGATATTACGAGAATATCATAAGCAATCTCACAAGGCTTTTATATTCTCTCATTGCTTTAAAATTATAACCTGAAATCTATATAAATATGTTAAAAGACTCATAAAATTTCAACTTAATCTAAAAGTCTAATTAAAAAGATATATTTGATATTATAAAACTAGACATTATTTATAAAAAAATATATATATTATTTGGCCGAAATGGAATATAAATGTTCTAGGAGGAATTTTTGAAACGGATAAAGATTCTAACTGAGATAAAATTTGTTCTAATTTGTTGTATTTTTTAAACTGGAATGAGATATACAGGTTATTCTATACAGAACGGGACATAATTGACAACTTTTATAAGAATATATTGATGTGTGATTGAAATTAACTCGTACCTTAGTTATGGTTTATCAATATACGTTATGATTTATAATTTTAAACGAGTTTCAATGAAATTTTTCAATATAGAATTTGGTTTAAGAAAATTATAATTTGTAGGTTTTTTAAAATTTATTATTTTGTTAAGAAAAAACTAGAATTTATATATAAAAAAAAAACCCATTTTTAAAACTGCAACTTAAAAAACAACTACAGTAAATCAAACTTATATTTATTAGGTATTTCATATTATGGTATCGAGTGTTTTTTATTTAAAATATATTTAAATATTTTTTTTTTATTTTTTTATATTAGTACATTAAAATCATATAATGACATCTAAAAAAATATTAATTTAATATTTTTTAGATGAGTAATATTTTTGAAAAATAAGTTGTAAAGCAAAATAGATTAAATGTACATTTTAGGCTTCTGCCTCAATATCCCATGTCATAGTAACTTTTAGTTTTTTCTTTTCTTTTTTTTAACACAAAATTAGTTAATTGGCTTGATTTGAAGAAAAAATTGCAGACTCCTTGGCTGGATCTTTGATTTTGAAAGTTTTTAATTTTATACTTAATTGACCCTTTAAACACTTGATTCTTGCAATTGCATCCCTCATTAAATAACTTATACTCTCATATTTTCGGAACCCCTTCATCTTGGTCTCTAGGATCTTAATTCTTTTAATTTTCACCCTAGTTGACTTCTAAGTTTTAATGTTCTCAAATTAAACCCCTAACTTCCACTTTTGGTTAAACAGAACTCCAAACTTAATTTTTCTTCCAAATAAACCTCGGATTAAGCCAATTAAACACAATGAAAATTCAATTAAGTCTCTAAACTTTCAAGTTTTATAACTTCATCCCAATCTTCAATATTTTTCACCAACTAAGCCCCAATCTTCAATGTTCTTCTTTGGTTAGGCCTTTTATTAGTACAGATGAGATCCTAAACTTTTCCATTTTATCGATCTTGGTCCTCCAATCTCTAATTTGTGTAACCAGATCCAGTTTAGTCTATTTTCTTCTGCATGACTCAAATTACATGTTCACTCGGTGTTCTGACCAGGGTGACTCAAAGCATGTTTGTCCGTGACCCGAAAATATAAGTTTTAGGATTTCGAAATATTTCTGGAAACAAAAATATTTTATATGAAAAAAATAGAAATTTTTGGTGAGTGAAAATTAAAACAATGTTGTAGCAGAAAACCCAAAAAAGGAAAGCAGGAAAAAAGATTACTTCCACTGGAAACAGGGCAACCCGAAGAGGTAAAGAAATCTTTCAGCCCTTCTGATTCAAACAAATCGCAAGCAATAATCCAAGTGACAGCTGAAAACTCAAACAAAAATGAACAAAAATGGCACAGAACAGCAGTGCGTTTTCAAGCTCTTCAGCAAATGAAGCTTGTTATTTGCATGCAACATTCTAATTGTTAACCTATCATCAGAAAAAGGACAGAAATCAACCAGAAAAACCCTACCATCATACATGAAGCAACCCGCCTCCACCTCCGCCTCCGCCTCCGCCTCCGCCTCTTATCTCTCATCATCGGTTTTGTTCAAGAAAAAGAAGGGTAAGAACTACAAGAAGAATTCAATGATATCATAGCTGAACCAAAACCAATGGCACTCGTCTGCTGCATGGTGTTTCTGTTGCATGGTAACATGGAAGTTTCATCACATATCCATCGGATGAACAAAAGCTGAGGACAAAAGCCCAATCTGCAGAACCAATCCAACGCTGCTCAGCCAAACCAGAGCAAGAGGAAAGTCATGTTCCGGCGGATTTTTCCCTGTCCTGACATCCGGCCAACTGTTGCCATGTGTGGGCTTTATTCCTCAATTGCCAGCCAAAGCAAACAGGAAAGTCATCAAAATGAAAAGCTCATCGTCAAGACAAGAGAACAGAGAGAATAGCATATGTTTTGCTTTGAAAATTGACTTTATTATAATATATATATATATATATAGTCAATAAAAATTGATCTTGAAGTAATCCAAAAAAAAGAAAGAATCAACACATCGCAGAACTTTCAGATAAATATCTCGAACGTCGACCAAGATGTAACATTCCAGTTCACCATAGCCAGGTCTTACCCTCAGAATCATCATCACATACGTCACAATCTCCCTCTATAAATAAGCGACTCCATCTCTTTTCTCTCTTCAGCCACGAAGTTGAAGCAATGGCAGATAAAACCAAGATTCTACTGATTGGAGGCACAGGATACATAGGTAAATTCATTGCAGAAGCAAGTATCAAGGAAGGCCACCCAACTTTTCTTCTTGTCAGAGAGTCCACTCTTTCTAGCCCTGCTAAATCCATTATCATTAATAACTTCAAGAATCTCGGTGTCAATTTTCTAGTTGTAAGTGTTCCTTTACAAACTAAAATCATATGAAAGTCCTGTAGGAACTGTTGTAGCAAATGTTAAGTGGTGAAACATTAGTTTACTGTCACATCGGTGTGTAAGAATATTTTGTATGATTTGTGTCTGAAGGTATTTGTTTTTGTTTGTGTTTGTTTTTGGTTTTGTAGGGAGACTTGTTAGATCATGAGAGTTTGGTGAAGGCAATAAAGCAAGTGGATGTTGTGATATCTTCCATTGCTCATGATCATGTAGATAATCAAGTCAACATCATTGCCGCCATTAAAGAAGCTGGAAATATCAAGGTAGGTAGTTAAACTTGACTTGATGGATGAATTGTAGCTTAACAGGCATGTTTCCAACATCATCTGGCCTCATACCTGGACCTGGTTCGATTGTCCTTGTAATTCCAAAAGAAATGAAACGAAAACTGCTTAGTCGAATCAAATTTATTTATTCTTGAACGAATAAGGGTAGCTAATGAGAATTGTTTTTATTGCAGAGATTTTTCCCATCAGAGTTTACAACTGATGTGGATCGATCGCATATTGTTGAACCAGCAACAGGATTGGCCGCTTCAAAGGCTAAAATTCGACGAGCTATTGAGGCTGAAGGTATTCCTTACACATGTGTGGCCTCTAATTGTTTCGCTGGTTTCTTTCTTCCAGCTCTGAACCGACCTAGTTCTGGGGGTTTGGGATCGTTTCTCCAACCAAATGTCCATGGAGCTACTGCATCTCATAGCGATAAACGTGTGATTTTAGGTGATGGAAATGTAAAAGGTAATAGCATCTTTTAGCATTCAATTACAGTGTTTTACTAAAGGATTCTTCTTAATTGAGTGTCGTATATATGGCATTATTTACTTCCTAGCTCCTTGGCAATCTGCTAACAGTGTTCTGTTGATCTACAGTGGTTTTCAACAATGAAGAGGACATTGCCACATACACTATCAAAGCAGTGGGTGATCCAAGAACAGTAAACAAAATCCTCTACATTAAGCCCCCAGGGAACATCATCTCATCCAATGATCTTGTTTCTTTGTGGGAGAAGAAGATAGGGAAAACAACCGAAAGGGTCTATGTTCCAGAGGAGCAAATTTTGAAGAATATTCGAGGTATGAATGTCATTTCGTTGACTGTGAATGTAAACTGTCAGCTTGAGTTGAATAATTTTTAGAAATACTGGTGAAGAAAGCTTGACAATGCTTCTCCTCTCTTTGCAGAAACTTCAGACTTTCTACGCAAACTGACTCTAGCAATTTGCCACTCTTTGTTTGTGAATGGAGATCAGACAAACTTTCAGATTGAGCCATCATTCGGAGTAGAGGCTTCTGAGCTATACCCTGATGTCATATACACTACTGTCGATGAATACCTTAACCAGTTTGTTTAAACAGTATTTTCTATAATCTTGTATACATCATATATCTTATGGAACCGTTGAGATCTCTTTGATTTACCATGTTAAAATTCAGGATGAATAATAAGCATCTGGTTGACTCCAAGAATTACATTGTTGTTTCACCTCTGATACTTAGATTAAATTAGTAGCTCTTGGAATCATCCGCAATGTGGTAATTTTCTGGTCAGGATTGAGATGGTAGCTTATGAAGCCGTTTTGCTTTAACATATTGCATGCATGATTATTTTAGAAGACAAACAGTTCAAGCTAGCAGTAATATCCTTTGCTGACATTAATTGGAGATCCACATAATGAGTTCTTGCATCTAATATTTTCATATCTTGCAAAACAAGTATTGTCCCACATGTTTTTTGGGCAGCAGATAGATTATTCTGCGTCTTTTAATAAGAATCCATTTTTACGAGGATTAAGGAGCACACAGTTCTTACGGAATGATTTATATTTATGTTCTTACTCTAGTTAGTCATAAGAAGTTTATACCCTTTTATTTTAATTGGCTGGTAGAGTGTACTCATTCCATAGCAGAAAGAATCTAGACATGTCACATACACTGTTGATCTACAGTGGTTTTCAACAGGGAAGAGGACAGTGCCACGTACACAATCAAAGCAGTGGATGATTCCAAGAACAGTGAACAAAAGGCTCTGCATTAAAACCCCAGCAAACGTCATCTCATCCAATGATCTTGTTTCTTTGTGGGAGAAGATAGGGAAAACAAATTTGGAAGAATATTCAAGGTATGAATCTCATCTCGTTGACTGTGAAGGGAGATCAGACAAACTTTGAGATTGAACCATTGTTTGGTGTAGAGGGTTCTGAGCTTTATCCTGATTAACCAGTTTGTTTGAGTCTCCGAATTGATCAAGCAGCATTGCCTCAATCGATAATCTTGTACAAATGCTGAGACCAGAGCCAGTCTTCAATATTTTATAAGTTTAATGAAGAATAATTATTTTTACAGCAACGGTCATTTTTTATAAGAAAAATCATTGTATTCATATACATTAACAAAAACACTAAACGGCATCGGTCATTCACTATTCATTATTGTTGCTCAAGACTCATGTGCACTGTGTATAATATGCAGTAACACTTAACTTTATTACTGAATGAGTTCACATATAAATACACAGCCAAGAGGCCAAATATAATATCAAATCTCCTACAGACTAGGAGCAGATACAGCAAGCTTTTGAATGTTTAAAATACAAACTAATCTGATACAATATCTCAGATAAGAGATTCAAATACAGTTTGAATATTTACAGCTAACATTATCTCTATTATGCCCCCTCAAGATGGAGCTCGGGAGAGAATTCCAATCTTGTTCTTGAGCTGCAGAAACCGAGAACTTGACAGGGGTTTTGTTAAAGCATCAGCAAGTTGATCTTCAGAGGAAATGTGAGCAACCCGAAGCACACCAGTTTGTACTTGATCCCTTATGAAATGAAAATCAATGGCAACATGTTTCATACGAGAATGAAAAATTGGATTTGAGCAGAGTTGAGTTGCCCCAATGTTGTCGCAATATATAACAGGGCAGCAAGGAAGAGTAATCCCAAGATCAGTGAGAAGGTAACAAATAAAATTCAGCTCAGCAGCAGTATTGGCAACAGAGCGATATTCCGCTTCAGTAGATGATCGAGCAACTGTACGTTGCTTTTTGGAACACCAGGCTATTGGATTTTGACCAAGATAGATAATATACGCACTTGTCGAGCAGAAATTATCCTTGTCCCCTGCCCAGTCAGCGTCAGAATAAGCATGAAGACTGAGAGAATTATCTGTAAACGCATGTAAGCTGAGTGGGGAAAGTTTATGAAGTTGTAAACCTTCATCAATTGTGCCCACCAGATATCTCAGCAAGCGCTTGACAAAGGACCAGTGCTCAGTGGATGGACAATGCATGTATTGTGATAGCTTGTTGACAGCGAAGGCAATGTCGGGTCTAGTGATGAGCAGATACTGAAGACTGCCCACAACTCTTCGATACTCAGTGGGATCAGAGAGAGGTGACCCCGATGTAATTGAAAGTGCTGGACTCGTGGGAATGGGGGTGAGAACAGCCTTTGCATCAGTCATTTTGGTTTGCTGAAGAAGATCCTTAATGTATCTTTTCTGAGAAAGCAGCAGACCCTTAGAATTTGGAACCACTTCAACTCCCAAAAAGAAAGAGAGGTGGCCGAGATCTTTGATAGAAAAACGGTGACCTAGCTGTGCAATGAAGTGAGTTATTGTATCCATGTTGTTGCCTGTAAGAATGATATCGTCAACGTAGACTAGAAGATACATTGTGACTTTATGATTCTGAAAAATAAACAATGACGTATCAGCATGAGAATTCAGAAATCCAAATTGTAGAAGAAATGCCCTGAGTTCATGATACCAAGCCCGTGGGGCTTGCTTCAAACCATAAATTGCTTTGTTAAGTTTGCAGACATGAGTGGGTCTGTCTTGATCAACAAAGCCTTGTGGTTGACACATATAAACATCTTCCGATAAATGGCCTTGAAGAAAGGCATTGTTTACATCAAGTTGGCCCAATGGCCACCCACGGCTCACGGCAATGCTGAGAACAAGCCTAATTGTTGATGGCTTAACAACCGGACTAAAGGTGTCATGAAAATCAAGTCCAGGTCATTGATGGAAGCCCTTGGCTACCAATCGTGCTTTGAATTTATTGACTGAACCATCTGAATTATGCTTTACCCGAAACACCCATTTGTTTCCAACCAAATTTTGACTGCAAGAATAAGGTACAAGAGTCCAAGTGCCATTTTTGACCAAAGCATCAAACTCCACAGACATGGCCTCACGCCATTTAGGAATCTTGAAAGCCTGTGTAAAACTTGTAGGTTCCGAATCATTATGATTAAGTTGGGCATGAAGGTTTAATTTGGTAATAGGCTTGTAAATGTTGTTTTTAGATCTTGTGGTCATGCTGTGGGTAGGTTGGGGTGTGTTGTGAGAAATGGGTTCTGTGGATGTGGGCACGGGAGATGGGATTTGTGCAATTGACAGTGGGGAGGGCAAGGTGACAGTGGGTGAAATAGCAGAGAGAGATAAGGTACCTGGCGTGGAGAAAGATGGCACAGCAGGCGAAGTGGAAATTGGGGAAGCTTCACTGAGGGACTGCTGTTGAACAGGAGCTGAAGATGGCGTGGTGATTGGGAGGACCTGTGATGAAATGGGAACATGAATGGGCAAAGGAAGCCAAGTAGCAATTGTATTTAAAGGAGTAGAAACAGAGGCAGCCAATTGACGGAATGGAAAAATATTTTCAACAAATCTAACATGTCTGGAAACAAATAATTTGGTGGTAGAAGGATCTAGGCAATAGTAAGCACTTTGGGTTAAGGAATAGCCAAGAAAAACACATGGGGTTGAGCGGGTGTCTAATTTATGGGTGGTATACGGCCTGAGCCAAGGATAGCATAGACAACCGAAAACTTTGAGCTTTGAATAGTTTGGGGTGGATGAAAATATTTTCTCATATGGTGAAGACAAATTTAAGGTGATTGTAGGCATCCGATTTATTAAATATACAGCAGTAGCAAAAGCATAAGTCCAATAAACTAGGGGAAGTGAAGCATGATTTAATAGGGCAAGACCAGTTTCTACAATGTGCAAATGACGACGTTCGGAAAAGCCATTGTGTTCCGGAGTGTGAGGAGGTGTAGTAAGATGAGAAATACCATGGTTTGATAAAAAATCGGCAAGGGCAATATATTCCCCACCATTGTCCGTGTAAAGAGTTTTGATGGTTTTATCAAAATATTTTTCCACAATGGCCTTAAAACGAACAAAAATATCTTTGACATCCGATTTACGTTTAAGTGGATAGAACCAAATATAACGCGTGAAATGATCCACGAATATAACGTAATATTTAAAACCATGCGTTGATGTAATTGGTGATGTCCAAACATCCGAAAAGATTGTTTCTAAAGGCTGTGTGGAGAAAATAGTTGAATGAGAGAATTTTAACTTATGGCTTTTGTTGCTTAGACAAGCATTACAAGACCAATTATTTGCAAAAGAAGATGGAAAGCAGAGATTATTTTGCGAAACAATTTGTTTCAAGATGGGGAGAGCTGGATGTCCCAATCGGTGGTGTCAATCTGACAAAGAAATTTTTATGCTTGAAAATGCAATTGGTGATGGGGAGACCGGCCACTCATACACGCCATCCTTAACCTTGCCTCTCAGTAGTATTTCCCCCGTGTGAAGATCCTTGATAAGAAAAGCATTGGGTAAGAATTGGACAGAGACGTTATTAGTAACACAAAATTGGTAAATGGAAATAAGATTCTTGTGCATTGCAGGAACACATAAGACATTATCTAAGGAAAAAGAATGATGAGAGGTGTTAAGGGTGGAAGAACCAGTGTGGGTTATTGAGAGACCTGTGCCGTCACCAATCATAACGTCATCGGAACCATTGTAGGGAGTATGCATGGAGAGATTATCAAGATCTGATGTAATATGGTGGGAAGCCCCACTGTCTAGAAGCCATGGAGTTGTACCAGAAGATGTGGCTGCAAAATGAGCCTTAGGTTGCCACGGGGTCGCAGGATGAGGATGCTGTTGTGAAGGAGTGTGAGCTGCATTGACTGGAATGAGTTTATAGGAGGGACATCTCATAGCTGAGTGGCCCTGCATACGACATATTTGGCAATATCCCAAATAGGGACGTGAAGGACGAATACCTGGAGGGGCTTGCGAACCACGAATTGGTGGTGCAGAATACCTGTTATTGGAAGCAGTCGATGGACGTCATGCATGAGTTTTGGAGCCTGAGGATGCAGGTGAGCGCCAAGGTGTGTAGTTTCTGCTTGTGGGGTTGGCAGTGGCTGGAAATGGAAGCAAGGCTGGACTGGAAGCATGCTCTGAGGCTTCAAAATTCAGCAGCTTTTCATGCAATTCTTCAAATGAGATCGGCATGTCTCTAGCTTGGACAGCACGAGTGAGCTCCTTGTATTCATCCCCAAGACCATCCAAAATCTTGTCAGTGAGGTCTTCAAGATGTAACGGTGCACCCAAGAGTGCAAGCTCATCAGCTTTTGATTTGACACTTTGAAGAAAGGTGGTGACATTATCAGAACCCTTGGTTAAGTGTTTCAATTGGGTTTTTGTTTGCTTGATACGGCCACGAGAAGGAGTGGCATAAATGGTTGCTAAAATATTCCATGCTTCATGAGCTGTAGCAGCTTGGGCTATGAAGGGAATAATAGTATGGGAGATGGAATCGATAATTGCATTCAAGATCAGTTGATCTTGACGAATCCAAAGCAGATGAGCTGGATTGGTGATAGTTGAATCGTTGACTGTGAGAGTGGCTGAAGGGCATGGTTTTGAACCATCAATGTATCCCAATAAATCATAGCCAATGAAAAGGGTTTGAAATTGTAGTTTCCAGGAAAGGTAATTTGTGGATGTGAGTTTGAGAGGTGTTTGGGCAGCAACATTAATGCTGATAAGGTTGTTTTGGGACTCAGTTGTAGGAGAGGGAGTTGAGGCAGAGGCAGCCATGGTTGTGATTCGGGTTGAAGGATAAGTTGACAGAGAAAAAAAAAATTTGTTACCTCTAATACTGCTCTGATACCATAATATGCAGTAACACTTAACTTTATTACTGAATGAGTTCACATATAAATACACAGCCAAGAGGCCAAAGATAATATCAAATCTCCTACAGACTAGGAGCAGATACAGCAAGCTTTTGAATGTTTAAAATACAAACTAATCTGATACAATATCTCAGATAAGAGATTCAAATACAGTTTGAATATTTACAGCTAACATTATCTCTATTAGTGTATTGGCAATTTCGCCCGGTACTTCGCGGGTGCACCTCTGTCTTTTCTTCTTTTTTTTCGTTTTTTCTATAGTGTATTGGCGAAAAAAGCCCCCGAAAAAGACAAAAAACACCGCCGGTTTTAGGGGCTCCGAGGTAATTGGCCATTCCGGTCCGATCCGGCCCGGTTTGGCCGGGCGGTTTTTTTTTTTTAATATTTCTTCAAACAGTGCAGTCACCGTTTTAGCCCTCGAAAACGACAGAATAACGCACAGGGTGGGAGGGGTGAAACGGTAATTAGCCAATTTTTTATTCTTTTTCGCGCCGGATTATTGTTGGCGCGTCCCATCACGCGCCGTCCATTTCCGCGCGCACGCGTGCTTCGGGAGGCGCGTGCTACGTCATACGGCGTCCAAAAATAATCAACCGGCGTCTACAACGATTTTTCGCCATGCGATCTTCCACATGGGGCGGCGCGTGTATACATGTGGTTCCCAGTTACGTGTCAATGGGCGTTTGAATTTCCCCCCCTCATTTCTCTCTCCTCCTGCGCAAGCTGACGTCAGCGAAGCAGTGTTTTTGGCAAAGTTCATTTCAGTCCCTGCACACCCGAATTTGTTGTTCTGGCCCTTTTTTGCAATTATAGAAGTTTTGATTTGTTTCAATTGCGTCCTTCAATTCAAAATCATTATAATATATAGTTTTAGTTCGGTCCTCCTACTTTTTAATTTCTGGATTGGCTGTAAATAGCTCAATAAATTCGGTACACAAGTTTCGATTTTTTCAAATTTATCCTTTGATTTAAATTGATAATAAATGTGGTTTCCATTTCAGCCCTTGGACTTTTAATTTTTCAATTTAATCCCTTTATATTTTATTTTCATTTCAGCCCTTATACTTTTTTTTTTTTTTTGTTTCAAGAATAATCCCTACTTTTATCCATGTATATATAAGTGTACTTAGCACAATAATAATAATAATAATAACAATAATAATTTAATTGTTTTTCTTGCTTACTCTTTTGTTAATGTTTTGTTTTTTTCTCCGTATAATTTAATAATTTTTATTGTTTTGACAGTAATGGCAATGATATTTATTTTTTTTCCTTTTGTTAAAGTTTGTAGGATATTTTTAGTCTTTCATTTATATGTTCTAATATTTATTGAATATTATCTCATAGAAATATATATAGGGAGAAAAAAACATGACCTAGGATTTTTGAATAAAAAAAATTAATATCAGTATTCTTAAATACATTTAATATAATCATATAATGAATAAATAGAATAACATAAAAAAAATTTGTCTTCGGATTTTAATTTTGTACTTAACACAATAATAATAATAATAATAATAATAGTAGTAGTAGTAATAATAATAATAATAATAATAATAATAATAATAATTTAATTGTTTTTCTTGCTTACTCTTTTGTTAATGTTGTTTTTTCTCCGTATAATTTAATAATTTTTATTGTTTTGACAGAAATAGCAATGATTTTTATTTTTTTTCCTTTTGTTAAAGTTTCTAGGATATTTTTAGTCTTTCATTAATTATATGTTCTAATATTTATTGAATATTATCTCATAGGAATATATATAGGGAGAAGAAAACATGACCTAGGATTTTTTGAATAAAAAATATTACTATCAGTATTCTTAAATACATTTAATATAATCATATAATGAATAAATCGAATAACATAAAAAAAAATTCTTCGAATTTTAATTTTGTACTTAACACAATAATAATAATAATAATAATAATAATAATAATAATAATAATAATAATAATAATAATAATAATAATAATAATAATAATAATAATAATTTAATTGTTTTTCTTGCTTACTGTTTTGTTAATGTTTTTTTTTTCTCCATATAATTTAATAATTTTTATTGTTTTGACAGTAATGGCAATGATATTTTTTTTTTCTTTTGTTAAAGTTTGTAGGATATTTTTGGTCTTTCATTAATTATATGTTCTAATATTTATTGGATATTATCTCATAGTAATATATATAGGGAGAAGAAAACATGACCTAGGATTTTTTTAATAAAAAAAATTAATATTTGTATTCTTAAATACATTTAATATAATCATATAATGAATAAATACATAAAAAAAATTTGTCTTTGAATTTTAATTTTGTACTTAACACAATAATAATAATAATAATAATAATAGTAGTAGTAGCAATAATAATAATAATAATTTAATTGTTTTTCTTGCTTACTCTTTTGTTAATGTTTTTTTTTCTCCGTATAATTTAATAATTTTTATTGTTTTGACAGTAATGGCAATGATATTTTTTTTTTCTTTTGTTAAAGTTTCTAGGATATTTTTAGTATTTCTTTAATTATATGTTCTGATATTTATTGGATATTATCTCATAGGAATATATATAGGGAGAAGAAAACATGACCTAGGATTTTTTGAATAAAAAAAATTAATATCAGTATTCTTAAATACATTTAATATAATCATATAATGAATAAATCGGATAACATAAAAAAAATACAAATTTACTTAGGTTATCTACAATTAAAAAATATACGGGTCACTTTCCATTTTGATTACATAGATTTTATCAATTATAATTATACTAACTAAATATTAAAATAATAAAATACAATACATATGAAAACAATCAATTTTTTACATAGATAAAAAAAAAAAGCCGCCGCATCGCGCAGGTATACCGCTCGTTATATACTATTAACAACTCAATTTATTTATTTATTTCATCCCTGGCCGATTGAACTTGAAAAGATTAAATTTGATCATTTAAAATTTCAGTGCTCTAAATTAAACCAAATTATATTTTCAAACTTGATTTGTCATCGCTTCGGTCTCTAATAAAATTAATTTGACGAGCTAAAAGTCTAATTAAGTTCTTACAATTAATTAGTTTTTTTAATTTTACCCAAATAAATTTAATTAAACCTTTAATTGAGCCTATAACCAAATCAAATTAGTATATTTAATGTTTTAATTTAGTTTTTGATTTTTAAGCAAATTCATCCTATAATAATTTAGTTTAACATTAAATCCCCATTGTCTTTCAATCTCAAGTTCAAGTGGATTTCGAATTTTGTATAAAGTTTTAGTTTGTTTTTTCGGTGCTTGAAACTCTTCTTCTAGCCAAGTTACCAGTTTTTTTTTTTATTATTTTTGCTGTATTTTTAATGTTTTTATTTTAAAAAAGGAAAGACAATTTTAAAAGAAACCCAAATTTACGTTATGAAAATGAAAACAAATAATTATTAAAATAAAAGGTTTAAGTTTTATAGTGCTTTTACTCTTTTGCACAAAATAGGCTTTTTTTTCTCTCAATTAAGCCCTTTTTTTCTCAACTAAGCTGAAATGTCATATCATCATAAGAAGAGTGTCAATTTCACTTAAAACTCCATGAAAATCAAACTAAATGGATAAAATAATTATATTATTTAATGAATAAAATAGAAAAATTATCAAACTTTACTCAATTTTATATATATATATATATATATATATATATATATAAGAAATTATATTGATAAATAAATAATGCAAATATAATAATTACATAAAACACAATAATAAAATATAATTATATAATTTCTTTTATTCACTGAATAATGCCTAGGCATGGATATACAAAAATAAAATCCAAGTAAAAGATACTTATTGTAGTCCCCACCATCAATTTTCGAAAGTTTTTTTCATTCAAAAATGCATTAAAATAAAAAAAATAAAAAAATATTTTTAACATCATCACTTTTGAAAATGATCTAAAAATATCAAAAAAATTAGTTTTAAGTAAAAAATAAAAAAATTCATTTTTTTCAAAAACAATTTTGAAACGTCGTGACAAACATAACAGTAGGCCTAGAAATAACACAACTCCCATTACCTATAAGCTAAAACATATCTAAATTTAGCTGTAGAGAAAATATTGTAGCAATAAATACAGATTATTGTGGTTTATAATAGTGAAATTACTATTATACCTCTTAGAACGCCTCAATTTTAGCCTTGAACTCAGGGATATTTTTATTTTTTTATATTTATGTACAGAGTAAAATAATCATAATACCCTCAAATAAGACAAAAATCAAGTGTCGTAGGGGGTGTTACTAGAATTTCACATTTTTTTAAAAATATATAAATACGGATATGCTTTAAGAAAAGATAAAATCCAAGAGTTAGTTATAGAGGTGTTTAGGCAGTTCTACTTTTTTAATTATTTTTTCGTGTGGGTTTTGTGGGCACTTTGGACTGAAGTGCCGACAATTTTGGCCTCACGTATCTTTGAAACGACGCGTGTTGCGTCGTACGACGATGAAAACTATCCACCCAATGTCTCATCGGATATGTCATTATATCCTCTTTCTCATGGTGGTGTTTGTGGCGTTCCACGGTGGCCGAATACATGACAGTTGTCGGTTGAATTTTTTCCCTTTTCTTGCAAGCTAAATTAGAAAAAAATTCTCTTTCCTCTTTCCTGCAAGCTAATTTACATGAAAATTCCCTTGGTTTATGTTATTTTTATTTCATTTCCTAATTTTTTAATTATTTGATATTTGTTTTATATGATCTATTTGTGTGCCTCTTCATTAGCTTAACGAATAACTTCATCATACTATTTTTCATTTTATATTTAGATTGCCATTAATTCACCCAAAAGAAAAAAGAGCGTATAATAAAGGTGAAAATTCCACGACGATACAATCATTAAACTAGGGAGTGGCAAATGAGTGTCGTGTCGTCGAAGGAACTCAATGAGGCCATGGAATACGATCATCATCATAACTACATGTAAAACAAATAAGGACCATGTTAAACTACGAAGAGGAGGGAGGGCACATGAACTAACCAAATAACATCTCATAGAGTCAAACCCAAAAAAAAGTCAACAGTAATTTTAATTTTCTTTCTAATTTGAACCCTAATTTGCTCTCTCAACACTTCAATACTACAAGGTAACTAAACCCTCCAATCCATAATTAGGACCAAAATCCAAGAGAAAAAAAAACAAGAAACACCAAATTAACATACTACTACATCATTTAAGACCATTCCCAGGAGTTGAAATAGCAAGATCAGGCCAGGAAAAGCAATCCCCGCCTACAAACCCGTTTTCTTGACCATTCTCAAACTGCCACGTGTTCCCCAATCCAGCTGTGACAGCAGCTCCGCCATTACCACCGACAGAAGCGCCAACATCTCCCATTCCCGGAAAAGGCCACAGCCCTCTTCCAAGAGCGAAGTTCACATCTTCGATTCCAGACCCGAGTCCAATCCCAAAACCATTTAGAGCCAAGAACCCAGCTGGGCCTTGAGTATTCAACAAAGATGTAAAACTCCCGCCCAGACCACCACCGTTGCCCTTCCCATCACCACCACCGTAGTGAACGGAAAAACCCTGATTAGCTGAGAGTGGGAGCAGCACTGGGGTAGCCGGCAGTGGTAAGTTATCAATACTAGTGCCTGTAATAGGACCCACAAAGGAGACAGGAGAAGTGGCTGAAGTACGTGATCTTTTAGCATTTTTCCGAGTGCCACCACCAACTGGAATGTCCCGGAGAGTGCCACCGTGAGTCCAGTAACGGCGGCAAGACTTACAGAAGTGACGAGGCTGGGAGAAGTTGTAGTTGTTGTAGTAACAAAACTTGGTATTCGTCGAATCACAACGCGGACATGGCAAGTGCTCTTGTTCTTGAGGTGGTGCTCCTCCTGCCTTAGTTAATGTCGCAGGTGTCGATTGCTGTGGTCTCCTTGTTGCTTCGCAGGGTGTCAATTCTGCTGGCATTTTGGCTTTCGGGGGCGAAGAGAGTGTTGAAGGAGTGAGGTTTGTTTATGTTTTGCTGCGTTTCAAGATCGAAAGAAGAGTGATTTTCTATGTATGAGCGTGTAGCTTGTGAGGTTGTGAAATGTGGGTGGCAAATGGGTAATAGAAGGGAATTTATGTAGAGATAGATGGGGGAGGGAGAATCTGAAAAATTCTGAGGGTGCAGTGCAAGGCAGGGAAGAGAGAGAGAGAGAGAGAAGCATCAGCAGCAGCTTCAGCAGCTTTTACAGTGTTCTGTTATAGGGGTAGCCAGGCACGACATATTCAGTCGGCTCCAGAAACGGGTTTCTTACTGGGGTCAGCTAGTCAGCTCTAGCCTAGGTATGCGGCTTCTGTGCTTAGCCATCTCTCTCTCTCTCTCTCGCTCGCTCACTCTCTCGCTGTGTTTGAAACAAGATAATATTCCTACTACTGCTACTGTTTTTTGTTAGTTGTAAGACTCGTAAGTCTTGAAAGACTACACAGGTGGGATTACTACTGTCTGCCTAATCTTTTCTTGGTTTACGGGGGCGACGAACGGATTAGATCTCGGACATAGATTATGTTTGTTGTTGATATTTTCCAAAATTTATAAATATATTAAAATAATAATTTAGTATTTTATTTGACAAAAAAACAATTTGAAAAATAGACTAAACCATGTTACTACTAATCACAACGTTTATCAGAGGAGACTTGCTTGTAAACATTAATAATATCTCGTAAATGAAAATTGTGAGCTTAGTAAATTATATTTTTTTAAAAAAGAGAGAGAATTAGGGTGATTAATTGAATTGGCAAGCTAAGGTACTGATTATTATTATTATTATTTTTAATCTACAATGATGTTGTTTCTTTGGTGGTGGGGAAGGGATGTGATGAGTTAGGTAGAAGCATTGGCATTATTAATCTAGCAGGGGCCCTGCAATTCTTGATTGATTTAAATATGATACCAGAAAAAGGAGGCTGAGATTAGAAAAATTAGAACAAAAAACAAAAAGAAAATAGATAATGTCAACAAACAGAAGCTCCATCTTGATAACGATGGTAAATGATATGGATAGAAGAATTAGATTCAAAAAAGGAAGCTAGCTACCTTTCAAATCCCAATAATTCAAGCATTTTTTGTTTAATTTGCTCTTAAGAATCAATAATACAGGCATTATTAGAGAAACGTAGCTTCTTTTTTCCTTTTTATTCTACTTCATTAGGTTGTCCTTACAGTAGCTTAATGCAATTATAAATAAATATAATTATAATTATATATATATAGGACGGACTGACGGACGATAGGTCCCAACAAATTATATCAAGTGAAAGGTAATATCGTTGGCCATAAGATTGCATGCATGCAATAATTAAGATCATGCATTATAAATTTGAATATTATTTAATAAATCAGCAGTTTATGGATCACAGCAATCTTCTTCGGACATGCAAGAAAATCCCAACATTGCTTACAAAAACATCATACGTATTACACATAGAACAAACGCAATCATTTGAAATAGATTTCACCAACAAGATCTTTGTCAACTTCTGATAAAAAAAATAAACACACCAGTATCTTTGTCAACTTTTTTGTTCCATGGTCAGACCTAGAATGTTTCTAACCCAATATTTAAGCAAAGATAACCAGACCCAACAACATATTTTAGCACACCCCCGGTTCCACCCAAATGCACAGATTTTGTGGTGCGCTGCACGTGATTCTAACTCTATGATTAGGAAGCTGTGGGGTAGCCGGATATTATAGTAATGTTGTGGTGGGGGCGGGTGCAGCTCACGGTGGCTCTGGCTACTGGACAGGCGAGTCGGACCAGAGAGAGCCAAGAAAATTCAAGAAGCTATAAGCGTGAGAATAGAGGACAGGAATTTTGAGAGATTGAGAGCGACTTTTGATGAGATAGAAGTAGAAGGAAGAGGGTGGTGGTGGTGGTGGTGGTGGGGCAGAGCCGACAGAATCATAGATGTCGGGCAGCGTGGGTTACAATAATTGGGTCTTCCCTCTGATTTCGGACGCGTCATGTCCGCATCAGATTCCTTACTCCGTACCACTATGCCTAGCTCTCCTGCACCTCTCTCACCGGATTTCACGCTCACTGTTCTCGTTACCAAACAACACTGTTCCCTTTTTTGGACACACATTATCCTTACCATGATGCATCATCACCCCTTGATTGTCATCATCTCCTGATGTGCGGTGGTAATCAATCTCACGTTTTGAGTAGGATTTATTTTCTTACATTAACATATTAAATATAATTTAAAATAACATTAAACTTTTTTAAACAAAACAAAAGATGTTATCATTTCACAAATCTTACTTTGTCAACTAAGACCTGCAGTCTTCAGGTCGTGGGATAGGGTCTTTGTAACTCAGAGTCTGTAAAGTGAAAACGTTGTAGCCATTGTCGTATTGGCTACCCTATCCCTACCTCTTAATACTTTTATTTTCTTTGGTAGAATGGAATTAAAAAAAAAAAAAAAGACATTTATTTGATTCACCCATGATGTGGTCATTCACATTGGATAAATATCTAAAGCGATGCCATCATTTTGCTCCTTTAGCTTTTTATTACACCTGGAAAGAAAAAAAACTTTTAATTTTTTGAGTAGAAACACTGACAAATTAAACATCTGCTTGATTGAGTTCGCCATGGGCAATTCGCAATCTTTTGTTTTATTATTATTATAATTATTATTTTATTGAGTTTTTTTTAATGGTGGTGTGATAGTGCTCCTTTTTTCTAAATATTGTTTACGTGAAAATATATTCATATAATAGTTCTATTTATTTATTAATATTTATTTTCAAGATCAGTACATCAAAACAAATGAAAATTAATTTAAAATTAAGAAAAAAATATATAACAAAAAAAACATAAAAGTTGATAGTTATCCATGTTAGGGTTTGATAATTAAAAATGTCATCTCAATCATTTACAAAGTGAGAGTACTGCTACAGATGTGGAAAACTTCGTTACGAAAGAAAGGGTCCCCTGTAAGATGAACAAAAGAGTTAGTAGAAGCATGCTTACAAATTTGACTGCACGTCAAAGAAAGACCAGCACATATATATATATATATATATATATAAAAGAGAAAAACCAGATGAGGGAATTCACTTAAATCTCCACCAGAAGGATATCTTAGCACTTTTTAGGGCTCCTTGATGGAGCAGGAAACAGAGGCCATGCCTCTCCAGTTCCGGTTCAAAGCAGGCCGAGGATGGAGGTGGCTGGCTAAGCTTGGCTTTTCTCGGTCATGCTAGTTTGTAGTCAAAAAGTGAGTCCATCGAGAAGGGTAAGATCGATGATGTGGGTGGGGTCCTCAGCCATGAACAGAGACACTGTCAGCAAAGGACCTGAGGTGTCGGTAGAGGAAGGTGGGTCATGGCCATTGCTGTGGAGGTCTCTCTCTCCTCTTCCTCTCTCTAAGCCCGGGGGCACGCGAGGGCAGAGAAGCCATCTAAATGTCTCCTCGGCACAATCATACGTCGCTTTCAGTAAAACAATGCTGAGCTGATGAGCCTCCATTGATAGGTAGCCGTAGCACCATATATGGTGTAGAAGTTCAGAACTGTGTGATTCGGTCGCCCATAATAACTGACAATCTGTCCTTTCCTTCTCCATCATCCCCCCCTGTTCTTTTCTTCAGATTGAAACTCTGTTCCCTGCTTTTCTTTTTGGCATTTTCTTGGCGCATTATGATTCCATCACATGGATTTTAGTTGGGATGGATATCTTAATTAGTCCCAAGCTTTTATTTATCTTCCATCAAAAGTGAATGCCATCATTGAATTGGTTAAATATCGATTCCTTCGTGTATAAGTGAGTGTTTTCGGTGGCAGGTGTAGCGTTATTCTCGCTCCTAATATCAATCAATATCTCACTTCATGCTGTTATTTTTTTTATTATTATTAGTGTGTAAATCTGGTACATCTCATATTTCACGAGTAATTTTATAGATTTTAAAGTTAATAATTATATAAATTTATAATGATTATTATATTAGCAACAATAAAATTTAAACTTAAAATAACAAGAAGAATAAATCTATTAACATGAGCTGTTTTTTTTTGTTTTTTTTAATAACTAGAGTGTTCGTCCAGCTTACGCGTACCACAATAAATCCTCGGATTCATTGAACATCCTGCAAGTCCAGTAAGCAGATAAGACATCACGGGGATGACAGACATGCATAGTGGAGCTTAAACCCCGATGCAGAGGACGCTAGGCCAAGACCCCACCTGCAAAAGTTGTTATTTTTTTTTATTAATATTAGTGATGGTGTCTTGGCCCGCTGTCACGTATCTTGACTAATTGTACGAACTTAGAAATTAATGATAATATATATCTTCATTGATTATCTTATATAGCAATCACATGACTCGAACTCATTGATTTTTAAAAAAAAAAACTTATTAAAACAATTTAGTTTTAGTGAAAATAAATAAATTACCCGTGGTCTAATCAACCTTTATTTATTGACTCATGATCCAAACTTGCTCTAATTCAATCATGTCAGGTCTTCAAGCCACGCATGCATGGCATTAGGTTGTGCAGTGTTATCGCAATATATATATATATATATATATATATATATATATATATATATATAAAGCGAAAATATTTTGAATAGCTAGCATGCATAAAATTTTATACTTTTAACATGGTATTTTAATAAAATTTAAGTTTTTTAGCTTTTGTTGAGAATATGCCTTTTCTCAATTCTTAAAACTGATTTTCATGATTTTTTTTAATTACTATTTATGATGTTATCTGAATCTTATATTCTAAATTGCAGCATTATTGGGTTAGCTCTAGTTAACTTGGGAATTTTTTTGAGATCCTTTCTTTCAATTGATTTTTTCTTCAATTGTCTACTTCAATTTTTGGTTTTTCTAGAAGAGAGGAAAAAAATTTAAACATGCAATTAAGAAATAACCTTGTTTTATGAGCTCTGTTTATTAACTATTAATTTTAAAGGGTTGACTTGATGGTTAAGAAAATTTGTACATTTCCTTAACTTTCTAGGTTAAAATCTTAGGTTCATCATGTGTAAATTTATTAAATTCTTCTGAATATATCAAATTAAAGTGAGAGGTGTCCTAAATATTGTTCTTTATATATATAACTTTCCCAAGGCAAAAGATGTTTCGTGTAATTTTTGAAACTTGACAAAAAAAAATGAAAAAAGTAGCATTTAAATTTAGCTTTCATTAAGATATGGGAGAAAATTATATGGTAATACTCAAAGATTAAACAAATATTGCAATTTTCATGGATATAAGAAGGGAAATACCATTTTTATTTTTTAGAAGAAAAGAAATGGATTTCATTTTTTTCTTAATATTTTGGTTCTTCAAAGCAAAAAAATTGAAGTTTTTAAATATGTTTTAGAGTGCTTTAAATATTTATGTTATCGAATAATTACACTAAATTTTTATTTTTATTTTCAATGTAGGTAATTTGCAGATTCATAAAAGTTTTCTTATACAAGTCTTCAAGATAACATATGTTTAAAAAACAAAGAGAGGCTAAAAATAGTTAAAGGAGATATCTAGGTTTTGTATGATTTTTTTTTTAAAAGTTAAAATAGTCTCAAATAAATATATCAACATTGGACTGATGCTTAATTTTACAAATATCTTTTTTTTTTACTATTATATTATTAAATAAGAGTAATTAAAACTTAAAATTTTTAAACCTTGTGGAGTTCATGTTCAGAATTACAAGTTTGTTGAACTTGATTTCATGCTTGTTTCCACGAGACTTTGCTTTTAAGCTTGATTTGATGTCTTATAATGCTTCATTATTACACCATTTTATTAAAGTTTGAGTTTTATTTAATATAATAAGTATTACAAACTTTTATTTTGTTTTTATTTGATGATAATAGATTTTGAAAGTTTATGATATACTATATAATTTTATTTAAATTATTTTATAGTACTCACATGACAATCACACTCTCAAACATATCATATAGTGCCCTCTCAGCATTACTCTTGAGTTGTTGGTCATGGACTTGGGATTCATGACATATTCACTCCACAAAATTCATGAATAACAGGATCACACCTTTCACTTTCGATTGAGGAGATATGGTTCACTAAAAAACCCAGGGCTTGGACCATTTCAACCAATGTCTCTGTTGACCCTGAGGAGATTTAGTTGATCATTTTGTTACTACTAACAATGTCACTCCCTAAAATCAAGCCATACAAAAATCAAATTCTGATGATGTTATTTATTCTTTCTTTCCTAATTCCTGTTTCCCTACCTTAACATGGGTAATTGTACTTTTAATATTTCATGCTACAATTGTGGCCTGTGTAAACAGCTCTTTGAAATTTGAATATTTATGCTAAGACCATGACTATGTTTTTCACAGAAAAAACTCCAACTTTCTGAACCTTCATGTTTGACACTTTTGAACTATCATTGAGATGGTGGTTGTATAAATCAAAATCTATAGTAGCTAACTTTGTGTTCTTGTTATTTCCCTTCACATGTTGCTAGAGATGGAATGGTATTTTCAGGATTTGAATAGGTTTAAGGGTTCTTGTTATTTCCCTTCACCATGTTGGATTAATAAAATATGTGACCTTGCAAGATTTATGTGTTCTTCAGTCACCTATTTTTTCCTTCTCATTCCTTTTTTATTTGAATTATATCATGCTACATGATTGCATCTTTCATATGATATAATAACATCAATGTGCGTATATGTAGAAGAATCTGAAACCTTAACAAATACACATCAATTGCAGTAAGAACAGGTAAAATATATAGCTTTGCACTAGAGTCTGTACAGGTTGCAATTTATAGAATGAATTGGTTGAAGATCATTGGATCATTATGAAGTTTTCTTTAGTAAGATAATGAGAACATTGTCTACCTGCTTAAATCTTTAATTGAAATCTTGATGGTGGGAGAGTGTGAGTAAGTTAACGAAATCAGGGATTAAGAGGATCCCATTTCAGATTTCCTACTAGCAACATAACATGTACAACAACGACTATTTCAACTAAATTCGGCATTTCAATCCCTAAAATTCTGAAAAGGGAGTAGTAATTTTGTTTTCTTATCAGAAATATGGGTACATGGAACTTGGATTTATATGATGCTAGGGATCTGGTGAAGTTTGGTTTTCCTCTGGCTTTCACTGCAGGACATATTAAAGCAATGAAACAATTGGATCATAAACAAAGTGACAGAATTGAAATGATAGAGTAATGAGAAGAGAGATTGTATATTGCGGTGTTTTCATATGTACAAACTAGTTAAGTGTTATATAGAAACAATATTGAACTATTCTAGGAAAATCAACTTATAAATTAAAATGATCCTAAGATCATGATGGGCTGATCTGGTGCATTGATGTCGATCCATAATTTTCTACCAAATAGGATTCATTTCCTTTTAACACTGTCCCTCAAGTTGGAGTATGAATGTCTATGATTCCCAACTTGTTGAGATGTGTATGAAATGTTGGCGATCTTAATGGTTTTGTGAATAAATCTACAATTTGATTTCTAGTTTGAACATAGGCTGTCTTGACTTCTCCTCTTTGAATTCTTTCTCGAATCGTATGACAATCTAGTTCAATATGCTTTGTTCGTTCGTGATAGACTGGATTTGCAGCAATGTGTAAAGCCGCCTGATTATCACAAAACAACTTCGCTGGTCTAGGGTGTGATACTCCCAAATCTTTTAATAAATATCTCATCCAAGTAAGTTCACAGGCAGCAACAACCATGGAGCGATATTCTGCCTCCGCTGATGATCTTGATACTGTCATCTATTTTTTACTTTTTCAAGACACAAGTGATTTGCCAAGAAAGGTACAATATCTTGTTATAGATTGTCTTGTAATTGGACACCTTGCCCAATCTGCATCACAATATCCAATCAAGTGAAGCGGGCTATCTGAAGGAAATAATAATCCTTGTCCTAAGGCTGCCTTTAAGTAATGAAGGAGTCGATGAGAAGTCTTGAGATGATGTAATTTTGACTCTTGCATGAATTGACTCAATACGTTCATAGAGTACATGATTTCCGGTCTGCTAATTGTGAGGTAAATCAATTTTCCAACTAGACGTCGGTATCTAGTAAGGTCTTTAAGTGTCGCACTCCCTATATCTGTTAATACCAAGTCAGGTTCCATGGGTACTTTAGCTGGCTATACTCCAAGTAACCCAGCTTCATCTAATATTTCTAACATGTATTTTTGTTGACATACTGTAATCCCTGTCTTGGATCGTGCTACCTTGATCTCAAGAAAGTATTTTAATGGTCTAAGATCTTTAATTTTGAAGCAATTGTTGAGGAACGTCTTGAGATCATTAATGACTTTCTCATTGTTCCTAGTAATAACCATATCATCAACATAAAGTAATATGATTGTTATAGATTCTCCACGGACCGGTGTAAAAAGTGAATAGTCAGCACAAGATTGTTGGAATCCAATTTTTTTGGATTGCACATGAAAATCTACGAACCCAACTACGAGATGCTTGCTTAAGGCCATAAAGTGATTTATGGAGTCAACAAATTGCATTTTCCCCCTGTCGACGATAACCTGTAGGTAGTAGCATATATACTTCCTCACTGAGTTCGACGTGTAAAAAGACATTTTCACGTCCATCTGATGCAATGGCCAGTGCCGAACAACAACCACTATGAGGAGGCAGCGAACGATGTTCAACTTGGCAACTGGGGCGAAGGTGTATTTGTAATCAATACCTTCGCATTGTGTAAACTCCTTTGCGACAAGTCGTGCTTTGTAACGCTCGATACTACCATCAATATTGTATTTGATCTTAAAAACTCATTTGCACCCGATGGTTTTTTTTACCAGGAGATGAAGGAACAATGGACCAAGTGTGATTGTCCTCAAGAGCTTTAATCTCAACAGTCATGGATGTAACCCATTGAGGATTATGGCGAGTCTGCTCATAAGTTGTTGGCTCAACCAATCGAGAAATATTACTCACAAAAGAACAATATGGAATAGAGAGGCCAAGTAAGAGTCATACCGATATAGTGGGTAATGAGTACCAGACGAGGATGTAGAGGATACATCAGGGCCTAGGACAACAACATGGTAGGTTTGGAAATCTTGATGGTAAAGTGGGGACTGATGAAGGCGGGTGGAATGTTGAGGTTCAAACAAGATTTGTATTAGGTCTACCATGGGGGTTTTAGTGATGGTTGTTAAAGGGGGCATTGGTGAAGTAAGATGTTTATTGTGGTGCCATCACAGGAGGATCCAATGGGGCTGTGGGGTTGTCGGTGGGCTGAGTGCGTTGAGAGTAAACTTTAGGTGGGGTTGGTTGAGGAGGGACAACATTCAGAGAGGAAACAAGAGTTGAAGGTGGGTTGAGTGGGGGGTGTATGTTGGGAGGAGGAAGAAGGAGGGTCAGTATGTTGGAGTATGGTAGACTGGTTAGGTAGTATGGGCTAAAGGTGGATGATGGGCTTGGAAAATGAGGCTAGGCTGCCAGGGAAAGGTAAAACTGGGTTGTCATTTAGAATTTCGGGTGGGAGCTTATTGAAAGGAAATGTACATGGAAAGTGACATCCCGAGAGGTAAAAAATTTCTTGCTTTCAAGATCATAAATACGATATCCTTTTTGGCCATGAGGATATCCAATAAAAATGCAACGACGTGCACGATAGTGACCAGGGGTGAGATTTATGGCATAACATATGCAACCAAAAACCCAAAGAGTAGAGTAGTTGGGTGAAGTGTGGTATAGAAGTTCATATGGGGATTTGAAAGAAAGTACAGGAGTGAGTAGACAGTTGATAAAGTAACATGTTGTTTGGACACTTTCTCCCCAAAATTATAGTGATAAATTGGCTTGAAAGAGAAGGGCTCTGGCTACATTTAGAAGATGTCAGTGTTTACGCTCAACCACCCCATTTTATTGAGGTGTATAAGCACATGTGTGTTGAAAAATGGTGCCATGTTAATCAAGAAAAGAAAGCAGTAAAATGATTTCACCCCCATTATCTGCATGTAAAATCTTAATATCCCTATTAAATTGTATTTTTACCCAAGAGAAAAAGGATTTTTATCAATGATTGGGTGTTGGATTTAAGACTCATGAGGTGTACCCAAGTAAAACGAGTAAAATCATCAACAATGGTTAAGAAATAACAAGCCCCAGAATGTGTATGAATTTTGTGTGGTCCCTAAACATCACAATGAACTAAATCAAATGGTGCAATTGTGTTTATTGAACTTGTAGGAAAAGATAAACGAGTTTTTTTTGCCAGAGGACAGATCTTGCAGACATGTTTATTATTAAAAACGATATCAGGAAAAGATTGGCATAAATGGTGGAGGGGAGCAGCAAATGGGTGTCTAAGTCGTTGGTGCTAAAGATCGGAGGTGCGAGTAATGTGATTGATGAGGCAAGGATTTTGGGTTGGGGTGAGATAGTAAAGACCATTAAAATGCTTGCCCAAGCCAATCATCTCAATAAAAATCTGGGTAAAATATACTATACATCTCAAAGCCCGTGTTAATTTGCTCTCAAATATCAAGTTCATGCAAAAATTTGACACATGAAGCACTCCATTAAGAGACAAGTCTGATGTCAACTGAATAGATCCTATACTCTTAATGCGTGTTTGATCTCCATTGGATAAATCAACAAAGTCATGAATCAACCTATTTTTGCTATGTGTTGGTGGTAGACGTGATACATGATCTATTGCTCCACTATCCATTATCCAATATAAAGTTGAATGTGCATCAATGTTATCACAGTCGGGTGTAGAGATGCCTGTTGCGTTTGCAAATGGTTGGTCATTACCGTTTTTCAGTAATGCCATAATTTGCTCAGCTATGAAGGTTGGGCTTTCATTAGTCGATTCCCTCTTCATCTTAACATTATGAATTGTTGTTTTCTTATTTCTTGGTTTCATATTTTTTCCATGTCATTTGTGGCCGACTGGAAATCCAATCAAATAATAGCATTGATCCACCAAATGTCCTCGTTGTTCACAGTGAGTACAATACTTACAGTTGCCAAATGAAGTCCCGTCGGTGGTCCTGCCCGTCGCACAACCTGCATTGCATGGGAGGCCGGCACGATGTAATTGCAGGCTCCTACCTCCATTTGCCTCTCTAGTTGGAGAATGAGACCATGAGTTCTTCGTCAATCTGGTAGAGGGTTCATCATCAAGGTTGACCCATGAATTTGGGAAAGGGTTCGTTAAGCCCCATTAAGAATTGCATCACCTTCTCCTTTTCTTCTTTGTTTGCAATCTTCTTCAACATGTCGCAAGAACAGGTGATGGGTTCCTGGTAAGACCCTAATTCATCCCAAAGCCCCTTGAGTTTGGTGTAATAGGCAGAGATGGAGAGAGACCCTTGATGACATTCAGTAATTTCTTGTCGTATTTGGTAGATTTCGGATTCATCTCCTTAAGAAAATCTATCCTTGAGATCGTTCCATATCACTACTAATGTATCTGAATAAAGCACGATATGAGCTATCTCTGGTTGGATAGAATTAAGAATCTAGGATACCACCAGATCATTGTAGCATTGCCACAATAGGAATTTTGCATCAGTTGTTGGCGGAGCTTCTATGGATCCATCGATGAGATCGAGTTTGTTTTTGGCGTTGAGGTTGCGACGAATTGAACGACACCATTCCCTATAGTTGCGTCTATTAAGGAGTGTGATGACCAGGATGAGTCCTGGTGTGTCTGAATGATGTAGAGCCAAAGGATCAAGTAAAATAATCCCCTTCTCTTTGTTGTTTTGTAATGTGAAATATGTGGATTTGTCTGGAATTTTAGCCATGTTGATTTCGGTGTTGGCCATGTTGTCAAGGTATTTGTGTTTTGGTTAGAGCAGAAGGTTAGGCTAGAGACACTAGAATCAGTGATCTGATACCATAAACAAAGTGGCAGAATTGAAATAACAGAGTAATGAGAAGAGAGATTGTATATTGTAGTGTTTTCATATGTACAGACTAGTCAACTGTTATATAGAAACAATATTGAACTATTATAGAAAGGTCAACTTATAAATTAAAATAATCCTAAGATCATGCTGGGCTGATCTGGTGCATTGATGTTGATCCATAATTTAATGCTAAATGAGATTCATTTCGTTTTAACCGATCATGCTTAGGATACTCTAACTTGATTGCATATTTCTTATCGATGCATGTCCTTTTCAGTGTGCTTTACATCCCGGTTCCCTGCTTGCTCATACTATTTACATTTTCAACTTGAATTCATGGCTTGGTAGTGCTCTATTTTGATTGGGATAGTGAAACTTAAGCGATGCTGATAGACTTCAATTTCTTTGAGGTTTACCTTCATCTGTAAAGTTCTTATCCAAAAGTACAAGGATTTTGAATCTCAGAATTTTTGGACAAATATATTTTACCTCAACGATAGAGTGTGTGTGTGGTTGTGTCTCTAACTATTGAATGATGAGAACTTTCAATTCCTGATAGATTTCAACGTTTGTTACCACTATCACCCAATGCTTATCCTGTCAATAGTGTCTTTATTCAAGTAAGAATCACTCTCTCAATTGTTCCAGTCTAAATTTCACACAAGTGAGTGATCGTGAACTAAATCGTAAATTTTTCGAGAAGACCTGAAACCAAGATGGAGAACATCCCCTTGACCGAAGTTAACAAATCTTTCCAGGAAACTGAAGTTGCAGCATAACTTGTGGCTGATGTGGCATCATTATCTCTTGTTTTCAAGAAAATCAAATCCTTTCTTTCTCCTCATGCATGCCCAACAACTCCTTACTTTTGTAGACATTTCTAGAGGTTCTCTTATAGCGTTAGTACCCCCTAAGTGCATACACCAAGATAGGCTATAACTTCATGATATGGGGATAAGCTCTTGTGGCCAGCTACTTGGATCTACCCTGTAACAGGGAACCTGTCATATCTCATGTTTATTTGGTATGACAAAGCACACTATTAGGAACTCTGGCATTATGGTGAAATATGATATCATCTAAAAGTTTAAACTTTTAGAAAAAGATCCTAAAATATGATATATATTATTCTTTAACACACCCTTTCAAGTGAAACTCTTTGAGCTTGAAACTTGCACAAACTTATACTATCTTATGCTTAATTTTTATCAAATTGAAAGAGGGTGGTGAGATTTGAACTCGTGACGGTTGGATCAAAAAACCTTTGATACAATGATAAAAAACCATCTCACCTAAAAACTTAAACTTTTAGGAGAGATCCTAGAATATAACTTATATTATTCCTTAACAAAATATATAGAATATATAGGACACTCATGTGCTCTTAAATCTTCAAGCCCAAAAGGCTTTCACTTGAGGGGTGGTGTTAGAGAATAATATAAATTATATTATGGGGCCTCACCTAAGAACTTAAGTTTTTATGTGAGATAGTTTCTTAACAGCTCGAAGAAGTACTAGTCCCATACAATTCAAGAAACATTATTGATTACAACATTCAAAGATCTCGAAGCTGCCTGAGATTCACCGGAGTTATGTAATTTTTATCTCCATCCAACAGTTTCTTGGCTATTATAAAGTTGGCAACCACACTTGGATTTAAGGATCCCAGAACACATGCTTGGACCGATCTTTGCACAAGCTTGATGTCGGTCCACATGGAATTATCCCTGCAAATTGCCCTCCATTTCCACAACAAGCTTTACTTGACGTTGTAAATCCTTCACACAACTCTCATAGATCATCACATAAAAATTCGGATTCTTGGCGGGTTCTACATCCCATATGTAATATTTTTTACTAGTTAATTGCCCGCACTACGTTGCGTGCTGAACAAATATTTTTTATAATTTTTGGGATTGAAACAATTAATAGATTTTTCTAGTTTAAAAATAAAATATAACATCTATACATGCAAGGATTGATATAATAAAACACATCAACACATCAACACATCATATTATAACAACAGAAACATCGAAACTTTAACTCCTAAAAATATCATTATTATTATTGCTAAAATAATTAAAAAAAAATTATTTTGAGAAAAAAAAAACTAAAAAACATTAATAAAAGAGGAAGTAAGAAAAAAAAACTAAAATTATTATTATAATAATAATAATTATTATTATTATTGCATGAATAATGGGAAAATAAATTCAATAAAAGATTAAAAAAGCCCAAAAAATTTAACAAAAGAGTAAACAAAATAAAAATAAATAAAAATAAAAATTATTAGCTAAAAAATCATTTGACGTGAAAAACAAAAACTAATAAAAAAAACCAAAAGAAAAAACAAAGGAAAGCAAATAAGAAATATCAATTTTCAAATGATCATAAACACAAACTAAAATTTAAGAACATTTTTTTTTATCTCAACAAAAGAGAGAATAATAAAAATAAAAAACCAAAACTAAAGACACACATATATATAAACATAGACAAAAATAGGAACTATTTAAGAACTATAAAAAAATAAAGGAATTAAAATAAAAAATCAAAAGTATAAGAGCCGAAAACAAAACAAAATATATTATCAATTTCAATCAAATAAAAAATTGAAAAAAACAAATAAAGTATAACATTTATACATGCAAGGTTTGATATAATAAAACACGTCAACACACCCTATTATAATAACAGGATCATTGAAACCTTAATATCTAAAAATATCATTACTATTACTACTAAAACAAAAAAAATTATTAAATTATCCTACGAAAAAAATCGAAAACATTAAAAAAAGAGGAAACAAGAAAAAAAACTAAAATTATTATTCTTATTGCGTTAATAAAGGGAAAAAAATTCAATCAAAGAAAAAAAAGATCAATAACTTTAACAAAAAAACAAACAAAAAATGAAAATAAATAAAATTATAAGCAAAAAATAATAATTTGACGTCAAAATAAATAAATAAATCAAAAGAAAGAAAGAAAAATGAAAAAAAATTATAAGCAAAAAAAAAAAAAGAATAATTAGGCGCGCTAGTCAAGGATCGAACCCATGACCTCCTATTTAGGAAACACGTTTTATCAACTGAGCTACAGGTGTTTCGTGATATCTTATTGTGCAAAAATATTTAAATATTAGTTAAACAGAGAATCAAACGACCCAAACTGAAATGGACCGACCCAAAAATTGAGCAATACTATTGTAATCCACAATGATTCTCCTCACATGCTACAGTAACCGACTCTGATCTCTTTTAGTATATTAGATAATATCATGAAAACAATTAAATTTTGTATTTTAATATAAAATAGAGAGTACTAACTTTCACCTAACTATAAAACAAATATATATTCAACACCCAGCAGTCAGCCAAGCAAACTTTAACAGACCACCAGCAGGGGTTTGTCCCAGCGGTAGTTGGAGGGCGCCCCCCTTCAAGGGACTGTGATTCGAGTGTCCCAGCGGTATCTGGGAGGGTGCCCCCTTCATGACACCCTGGTTCGATTCTTGCCCGGTACGCCTGTCATCCCCGTGGTGCCTTACATGCTCACTGGACTTGCAGGATGTTCAGTGGATCCGGGGAATAGTCGAGGTGCACGCAAGCTGACCCAGACACCCCGGTTACCAAAAAAAAAAAAAACTTTAACAGACCTCTACATCAGGACTATTTTAGCACATCAAGAAAAATCAGAAATTAAGATCCAGCCTAACATGCCAACTGCCAACTGCCAACAACTATGTAACTTTGTCAAACCAAGAGTACTTAAATAGTCTTTGAATTAATCCAAAATCACTTGGCATGCCCCAACCTGCCTCAGCCGTTGAAGTAATCCGGTGTTATTAGTTTGTGTTTTATATATAGTAATCCGGTAAAAAAACTCATCGGTTATATCCTCGCTGAAACTCCGGCGAAAGGAAATTTAGTGCTTAAGTTCTTCTCTTTATGAAATGTCACCCCAAGGTTCTATGTGTTAACAAATTAAAATCTACACATGGAATCTCACGAAAGAAGAACTGTCAAGGACCAAAGTCACAAATTTTGAAGACTAGGGATGAGGTTTCTTTTGATCAAAACTTCAGGGGAGGTTTGAATCAATTAGCTTTCAATATATATATATATATATACTAGCCAATGCACCCGCACCTCGTCGCGGGTGGCACCATATTTTTTTCAATACAAAAAAATATTAACTGTGTTTTTTTTGTTATAATATAAATTTAGTCAAAATAATAAATTTGTGCAGAATTCCTGTGAATTGCAAGTTTTCTATAAAATATAAGAATTTTAAATTGATATAAATTTATTTGTTTAGTAGGTTTCAACGAAATAACCAACATAAAATTAATATTATCATTAAGAAAGCAAGAAGATTCGGATATCTGAATTATTGAAATAATTGTATTAAGATTAGTTCATTTTATAATTCAATTTAAATCACATTTAAAAATAAAATATAAATTGTGAAAAGACCTGCAATAATCAAATAACAAAAATAAATAGTTAATTTTCTATCCACAAAAAGACGATAATATAAATTGAAAATCTATCCTTACGTTACCGTCATTTTCATTACTATAACACTTAAAATTATTATCAACATTACTGCCCAAACAATTAAAATCATTAAATTGCCCTGAGAAATAAAAAAAATCAAAACATTTTAGCAAAAAAACAATAAAAAATTATCATTAAAATTATCATTATTATTGCGCAAACAATAAAATCATCTAATCCAAAAAGTAGATAAAATAATAGAAAACACACCAAAAAAAAAAGAACAGAGGGAAAAAAGGAGCAATATTAATTTTAAAATTATCACCAATATAAATTAAATTTTCTGATCGGAATCTAATAAAAAAAAACCCGACAAATAATGAACTGAAAAAAAACAATCTAAAAGCATAAATGAATAAATACGGACAGAAAACAAACACTATCCAAGAAGGACCAGGAAAAAGAAAGGAATGAACACTAAGTAAAAATTTAAAAGAATAAGTGTCAAATGAAAAACAAAATATATAATTAATTCCAATTGAATGACAAAACTGCAAGAAATCAAAACCTTGAGACCGAAAAACAATAAAGAGATTTGTAAAAACAAAATGCAGTGTAACCAACATAAATTAAAATTTCATAACGAAACCGAATAAAAATAAAATCTCAACAAAAAATAAATCTAAGAAAATTAAAAACAAAAACTAAAAGCATAAATGCATAAATATGGACAAAAAATAAACATTGTCCAAGAAGGACCAAAAGACCAAAGGAATACCAAATAAAAAACTTGAAAGAATAAGCACCAAAATAAAAAATAAAATATATAATTAATTCTAATTGGAGGACAAAAATGAAAAATAAATAAATTCCGGACTAAAAAAAAATAAAGGGATTTTAAAAAATCAATATAGTGCAATTGCTGAAAAAAATAAAAGAATAAGTACCGAAATGAAACTAAGCATATATGACTAATTTTAATTGGAAGACAAAAATCAGAACAAAATAAAACTTGTATACCAAAATTATTAAAGGAACAAAAAACAGACCAAAAATCAAAAGTTCTAATGGATAATATATATAGTTGTTTTAAAATTATCCAAAATCAAAAAGAAAAACAATAATAAGTTTCTTAATGTTTCTAGATTATTTTCATGTGTTGATGTTAAAAATGATTTAAAAAAAACAATTATCATTTTAATATATTTATAAATAAAAAATAATTATTTTAAAGAAATCAATTACATTTCTATTTTGCTGAAAGTGTGAACAGCGCCCTCTTAGATTAATCTGCTGCATTAGACTAGACCAACTCGGTCATCTCAACATCTTGTTCTTCGTTCTCGACACTATATATTAATAATAGGTTTTATTAAGCAAAATAGAAATGTTTGGAGAGTGGAATTTGAACCCGCGCCTCTCGAAAATCTCGCGTACCTTGGAACAACTCGGCTACATCAACATCCGTTTGTCTTTCTTGACAATATATATTAATTCTAGGTTGTACTGTGAATTAGCACAATAAAACCAGGACGCGTTTTATATTATAGACTAGCCAAGTGCCCCCGCGCGTTGCCGCGGGCATTCTTGTATATATAATTAAACATAATTAAATTGACAACGATAAATTTATATGATATAACTAAATAAAAGTTATAGATTAGGAGATAAAATGTATAAATTTTTAAGTAGAGTTTGTTACGCAAGCATAGATTACATCTTTTAGAATGTAGGTATTGCGTCATAAATGATCACAAAAGAGCGCAAACTAACATTAAAAAAAAGAGCAAAATATTTTTATGAGAAAAAAAAATTAATCACTAAAATCATTATTGTGCAGATAGTAAAATTATAAAAATCATTTAATACAAAGAGAAAATAAAAATAATAATAATAATAAAAATAAAGGGGAAAAGGAAGCAATATTAATTTAAAATATTATAACAATAGCAACATTGAAGTCTTAACATCTAAAATTATTATTGTTGTACTATCAAAACAATAAAAATTATCAAATTATACCGAGGGAAAAAAATAAAAAGCATGAACAAAATAGCAAGCAATTAAAACAATTAAAATAATATTATTACTATTATTACTATTATTATTATTATTATTATTATTATTATTATTATTATTATTATTATTATTATTATTATTATTATTATTATCATTATTATCATGAAAGATTAAATAAATAAATGAAAGATTAAATTTTTTTAAAAAACTACAAAAAAAGATCAAACAAAAAAAATACAATAAAAACTAAAAATTATCATTGTTATCACTGTCAACACAATAAAAACTATCAAATTGTTCTGAGGGAAAAAAACCCTAAAAAACATTAACAAAAGAGTAAGCAAGAAAAACAATTAAATTATTATTATTATTATTATTATTATTATTATTATTATTATTATTATTATTATTTATTTGTTTATTTTTGTCTTAATAATGAAAGGGAAAAAATGGAAGAAAAAAAAATCCTAAGAACTTCAACAAAAGATCAAACAAAAGAATAAAACAAAAACAAAAACTATCGTTGCTATCACTGTGAAAACAATAAAAATTATCAAATTATCCCGAGAAAAAAACCCCTTAAAAACATTAACAAAAGAGTAAGCAAAAAAAACAATTAAATTATTATTATCATTATCATTATTATTATTATTATTATTATTATTATTATTATTATTATTATTATTTATTTTATTTTTGTGTTAATAATGAAAGGGAAAAAATGGAAGGAAAAAAAATCCTAAAAACTTCAACAGAAGATCATACAGAAGAATAAAACAAAAAAAAAACTATTGTTGCTATCACTGCCAAAACAATAAAAATTATCAAATTATCCCGAGGAAGAAATAACAAAAAAACATTAACAAAAGAGTAAGCAAGAAAAACAATTAAATTATTATTATTATTATTATTATTATTATTATTATTATTATTATTATTATTATTATTATTATTATTATTATTATTATTATTATTGTGTTAATAATGAAAAAAACAAAATACATGAAAGACTAAAAAAACCATAAAAACTTTAAGAAAATTTAAAGCATAAAAAAAAATCAAGGGATTAAAAAAAAAACATTAAAAGTATAAGGCCCGAAAGGAAAATCAAATATTAAGGGATTAAAATCCAAAATTAAAAGTATAAGGACCGAAATGAAAATCAAATTTATTATCAATTTCAATCAAAGGATAAAATTGAAACTGTTGTACCGAATTTATTGAGTTATTTAAACCCAATCCAGAAATTAAAAGGAGGATCGAAGTGAAAATTGCACATTCAATTAATTTCAATCGAAGGACCCAATCGAACTAAATCAAAACTTATATAACAAAAATCAGGACCATAAACAAAATTAAAAGTACAGGGACCTAAGTGAAAATGCATGAAAACCGGGGGGACTCCCCTGCACTTTGACGTGCAGGAGAGAGAGAAACGGCTGCAGCGGCTTTAACCGGCTACCGCCACGTCCACGGACGTCGGAGGCCAGAACGCGCAGCACCGGGAGGAAGAACAGGCGGAGGCGCATCGACTGAGACGCCGGTAGACCATCTCCGGCGACTTCATCACCACGCACGCGCCGATCAAAGAGGGCGTGAGGCGGAATACTGTCGTCCGCGTGTGACACACGCGTCGACAGTAAAAAAAAAAAAAAAGCATGGCCAATTACCGGCGTGCCTCTGTGCCTAAGTCATCAATTTTGTCTTATTAGGGGGTCAAACTGGTAATTAGCCATTTCCGGGAAAAATATTAAAAAATGAAAAGGTAGGCGGACCGGACCGGACCGGTCCGGTCAGAATATGTGCAATTTCCGCAGAGCCCCTCCACATAAGCGATTTTTTGTCTTTTTCGAGGGCTAAAAGCGTTATTTCACTGTGCAAAAAACAATAAAAAAATGGGAAAACTGGGAAACCAACTAAATCGAGCGAACCGAGAACCGAACCGACCCAAAAATCACTATTACAATCAACAGTTAAATTACTCACAATCTACAATGCATGGATGTACAGGGAATTGGCAACGCCGTTTATATATTAGTTAATAATATAATATCTCAGGTTGAAATAATCTAAGGTTGAAATAATCTAAGGTTGAAAAGTCAATCCTCTCAAGTCCACACGCTTTACAAATCTTCAACACAAGACATCAGGCATATAATGACGCTTTACATTGTTTCTCAAGAAAGAAAACAAGATAGGAAATCCAGTTCCCCGGAAAAGATTTCCATCAACCCAAAACAACCCAGAAACCATTTTCCTCTTACCTTCAGTTCCTCACTAGTTGTTGTACTAAAATTAGCTGGTTTTTCTTTCTGAAAAAGAAGCCATGGCAGCTCAACTTGCGGTATCAGCACTTTCTGGGGCTGGTTTCGATTTACTTTTTGGTGATTTATTAAAGATGGTTTTAATAGTACTGAAAAACAACTCCCAGTTCACGCCAAGCTTGGAGCGTCTAAAGAATATGTTAGAAGAGATAGCTCCAAATATCAAGAGAATAGAATCTTTCAACAGAGAACTTGATCAGCCAAAGCAACTTAAAAGGCTCCAAGGATTAATGTCAGACGGCAAAGATTTAGTCCTAAAATGCTCAAAAATCCACAAATACAACTGTTTGAAAAGGCCTATTTATAACAAGAAACTTCTCAAATTAGAAAAGGATATTTGTGATCATATTAACATTGTTTTGCAATTTCAGGAAGTAGCAGATACAAAAGAGATTTTGGTTAAACAAAATTGGACTTTGGTTGGTGTGAATAATGTTTCTTCTGGAATGAAACAGTTAAGTAATCAAGTTTATTCTGGAGTAACACAGTTAAGTGATGAAATCGTGAAGTTAAGGATGGCAATAAGCAATGGTGATAGAGTGGATTCAAGCAATAGTAATATTCGTTTAGCTGGTGTATGCTCACCTCCTCTACTGAAAGTGGATCCTGTTGGATTCGAGATTCCATTGAGTGAATTGATGATAAAGCTGCTTAAAGATGAGGCATCGCAGCATATTGTGATATCGGCTCTCGGAGGATGTGGAAAGACAATACTGGCTACAGCACTTTGTCAACTTGAGAATGTTAAAGGTACGCATTTACTAATTGAGAGTTCTTTCGACTACCTCCTTTTGTCTTTTACTTGGTCCGCCTAATTGTATCCATCTTTGATGGTAAGAGAGTGTTTTAGTTATTACACCTGTTATAAAGGTGCTATGATCATGTTAGGCAAACAATTTTGCAAACAGAATAGGTTTCATTGTGTTTTCTGCTCTTCAGGGTAATAGTATCAGAGACAAATTGCTGCTGTCTTCCTTTTTGTTTTTCTTGTCTGATTCGTATCTCTATAGAGATTCCTGTACATTCTCTTGTTGAATCGTGGGTCTTTTATTGATTGAAATAAGAAAATGTATTGGTTCAAGAATCTATGTATAATATTTTAGACACAGTTCATTACTTGGAACTCTTTAGCAGAGTAAATGAAGCAATTCCCATATTTTGCTTTTACTTTTTCTGTGGATTAGAATTTGGAGTTCCACATGTAGGCTCTTGTAATATATGTGAAATCATAAGAATATCTGAATAAATTTCATTACAGCTTTCTTTTTTCCGACTTTCAGATAAATTCAAGAGCAACATCTTCTTTCTCAACGTTCCAAAGCTGCGAAACCTGACGGTAATTGTGAAGATGATATTCCAGCATAAGGATCGCCAGTTACCAGATTTTCAAAGTGAAGAGGATGCAGTTAACCATTTGGAACGTTTGTTCAAGCAGATTGCACCAGGTCCAATATTATTGGTCCTAAATGATGTTTGGCCTGGATCGGAATCTATTCTTCACAAGCTCAAGTTCCGAATAGAAAATTACAAGATTTTGGTGACATCAAGATATGAATTTCCAAGTTTTGGGTCCACATATAAATTGGAAACATTGAATCATGCAGATGCAGTGACTCTTTTTCAGAGATTGGCATTACCACGGGATCAGCAGTCATATGCTCCAGATCAACAAACTCTAGAGGAGGTGATTTAACAACCTGCAATTATGAATGCTTATTGGCTCATTTTTATGCACTTGTGCTTAGTTATGTGCTGTCTTATCAAGTGCTATCAGACGTTCAAATATAAATTCCGAAACCATGTGTTTTGAATCTGTAAATTACTCCAGGGATGATATCTTACAATTTTCCAACTATAGAAATGAAAAGAAAAACATCCATTTTAAATTTCAGAAACAATCGATGTGTTACACAATGCAACTTTATTTTTAGTTTGCTGCTGCCCACCAACCTGCACGGAATGACTGATTTTTGTCATGACACTAAATTGCAGATGGTAAAATGCTGCAGGGGATTTCCTCTAGTCATTTCAGTGGTTGGAAAATCTTTGTGCGGGAAGTCTGCTGCAGAATGGCGTAAGAGAATTCGGGAATGCTATAAAGCTGCTTCTATTCTTACCGAGCATGAAGTTCTCGATTGCCTTCAAAGCAGTGTGGAAGCCTTGAATGATAATGTAGTAGCCAAGGAATGTTTCATGGACCTTGGTTCATTCCCTGAAGACCAGAGGATTCCTGCCACTACCCTTATTGATATGTGGGCAGAATTGTATAGCCTAGATGACGATGGCGCCATTGCCAATCTCCACGAACTCTCTGATAGGAATCTGATTGAAGTTTTAGTTACAAGGTATGATGGCTATGAACCCTATTGACAGTCTCGTGGCCAGGGTATCTGTTCTATTAGTAGTATGTGAAATCTTCACATCACACATCGATTCTATGAAATATTAGAACAAAATCATGGAAATATTATAGCAAAACCATAACCAACTTGGCTTATCTTTTTGGGTTTCCCTGATGGATGACCAGCTTCAACTGTTATGATTGCAACTTTTGATGGTCATTAGAACTCCTTTTATGTTATTCATTTCAATTAACTTGCAATAAACTTCTGTGATTCACCAGGAAAGATGCAAACGAAGACGATGGCTCTTATAATGAGCATTTTGTCACGCAGCATGACCTACTCAGGGAGCTGGCCATCCGTGAAAGCAACTCAAAAGGCATTGAGCACAGGAAACGAGTAATTCTGGAGATAAATGAAAATAAAATCCCTGAGTGGTTGACGGAACAAAATGAGCTATCAATCCGGGCGAAACTCTTATCTATCTCAACAGGTTATTTATCTTAATGCAAAGAGAGTCTGGCCTCTGCACACATGCATTCGCGCGCCCACCAAACATACACAGCAAGTTTTTAATACTTTTGTACTTTCATCACCTTGTTTGCAGATGAAACATTCTCATCAAGTTGGCCCTCAATGCAAGCGCCGGAAGTTGAGGTCTTACTTCTGAACTTTCAGACAGGGAAATACTCGTTGCCTGAGTTCATAGAAGGAATGAATAAGCTAAAAGTTTTAGTACTTGACAATTATGGGTTCGTTCCAGCTGAAGTCGGCAATTTCCCACTTCTTGGTTCTTTATCAAATCTAAAGAGAATAAGACTGGAAAAGGTTTCCATTCCATCCCTTTTCTTGACTTCAATGAAATGGAGGAAGCTAGAAAAGATGTCCCTGGTCATGTGCAATATTGGTCAAGCTTTTAATAAATCTACCAATAAGATTTCGGATGCATTCCCAAAGTTAGTCGACCTCACCATTGACTACTGCAACGATCTGGAGGAATTGCCAACTGGATTCTGTGATCTTGTCCTGCTAAGAAAACTCAGTATCACAAATTGCCATAAGCTTTTGGCACTTCCAGAAGACATGGGAAATCTACTTGATCTGGAGATCCTAAGACTCAACTCCTGCATCGAATTGACCGAGTTACCGGGCACAATCGGTGGACTTCATAAGCTGCAGATTCTTGACTTATCCGACTGCTTAAGTGTAACGGAATTGCCAGAACAGATTGGTCAGTTGCATAATCTGAGAAAGCTCTACATGATAGAGTGCTCAAGTTGTGAATTGCCATCATCAGTTACGAATCTTTTCCACCTAAAAGAAGTAATAGGCGATGAAGAAACTGCCATGTCATGGACGCGTTTCAAACCTTGTCTTCCATCTCTAACGATAAGGGTCCATAAGGAAATCAACTTGAACTGGCTTGGGTAGCCATTGTTTTCTGATAATGATTACTCTCCAAGAATGCAGACGAACCTTTTATTTGTAATTATGTCATTGCGATTTCCTTTAATTTTTTGTAAGAAGGTGTGCTTCTGTAAATTGCCAGTAGCCTTCGTTAAAGTAATATTATAATGGCGTGATCCAATGTCAAGCCATTTTTCCTTTCAAAAAGATGTTTCCTCATAAACATAAAAAGCAGCTTGCCAGCAATTTCTAAGAGTTTCAATATTTGACCAAGTTTTAAATCAAGGAAAGAGTGCAAAAGTCTTCCCTCAAGACTAACTATCACTTAGGTATAAGATTTGGTCAATGACTTGGGTATTAAAGCCTTGTTGAATCAGCGGTCACGAGTTCGAATCTTATCACTCCCATTTTATTTGATAAAAATTAAGCACAAAGTAGTAAGGACCTGTACAAGTTTCAAGCTTAAAGAGTTTTCACTTGAAAGGTGTGTTAGAAAATAACATAAATTATATTTTGGAGTCTCATCTAAACAGCTTAAACTACACAGGTTTCAAGCCCAAAAGGTTTTTACTTGAGAAGGTATTTTAGAGAATAATATAAATTATATTTTGTAGATTCATCTAATCGCTTAAATTTTTAGGTGAGATGGTTACTTAATAGAATAGCCCGCAGCAAATAAGGAATCTTCTTTGGCCCATGGTTGGATTCGGGTCGATACAGATGGTTCAAGTAAAAGGAATCCTGGTTCAGCTGTTTCTTGGAGCTAATTTAGGCACTGGTAAGCAGGAACATGAGCTGCTTAGCCGTTGGGCTATCGTGAAGTGGAATTGGAGATTCATTTAATGTACATGATATTTATACGTGACCTTGCATGATTTATTTGTTCTTCAGTCACCCATTTTTTTCTTCTCAATCCTTTTTTATTTGAATTATATCATGCTACATGATTGCATCTTTCACATGATGTAATATGTGCGTATATGTAGGAGAATCCAAAACCTTAAAAAATAAACATCAATTGCAGTAAGAACAGGTAAAATATAGCTTTGCATTAGAGTTTGAACAGGTTGCGATTCATAGAATGAATTAGTTGAAGATCCTTGGATCGTTATGAAGTTTTCTTTAGTAATATAATGAGAACATTGTCTGCCTGCTTAAATCTTTAATTTAAAGCTTGATGGCGATAGAGTGCGAATAAGTTAACGAAATCAGGGATTAAGAGGATCCCATTCCAGATTTCCTACTGTCAACATAACATGTACAACAACAACTAATTCAGCCAAATTTGGCATTTCAATCCCCGAAATTCTGAAAAGGGGATAGTAGTTTTGTTTTCTTATCGGAAATATGGGTACTGGGAACTTGGATTTATATGATGCTAGGGATCAGGTGAAGTTAAAGCAATGAAACAATTGGATCATGCTCAGGATTTTCTAACTTGATTGCATATTTCCCATCGATGCATGTCCTTTCCGGTGTGCTTTACATCCTGGTTCCCTGCTTGCTCTTACTATTTACATTTTAAACTTGAATTCATGGCTTAGTAATGCTCTATTTTGATTGGGATAGTGAAACTTAAGCGATGCTGAAAGACTTCAATTTCTTTGAGGTTTACTTCCATCTGCAGAGTTCTTATCCAAAAGTACATGGATTTTGAATCTTAGAATTTTTGGACAAATGTATTTTACCTCAACAATAGAGTTTGTGTGGTTTAATTCAGTTTTTGTTCAGGTTATAAATGTCCAGGTTGAAGAATTTTGGTGCACAAGGGATTTCAAGCGAGGAGAACCTTAGATTTCGGTTTTACAGGAAAAAGTATAAACACCTGAGTGATCAGGCAGAATCTGTTATGAGAAACAAGAATAAGTGTAAAAGAATTTAGAAAAACTCTGAAGCGAAAGATGATATATGAAAACTTTAATTATAGTTGTAAGAATTCACAAAATATATCTATGGAGCAAAACCTTGTTGAAATACAGAACAAGATCAGATCGGTTCATATATTGCTCCAAGAAGTACTAGTCCCACACAATTCAAGAAACATTATTGATTACAACATTCAAAGATCTCGAAGCTGCCTGAGATTCACCGGAGTTATAATATTTTTATTTCCATCCAGCAGTTTCTTGGCTATTATAAGGTTGGCAGCCTCACTTGGATGATAAGGATCCCAGAACACATGCTTGGACCGATCTTTGCACAAGCTTGACGTTGGTCCACATGGAATTATCCCTGCAAATTGCCCTCCATTTCCACAACAAGCTTTACTTGAGGTTGTAAATCCTGCACACAACTCTCATAGATCATCACATAAAATTTCGGATTCTTGGCAGGTTCTTCATCCCATATGTAGTAGTTTTTATATCATGAAAACAATTAAATTTACTATAAAACAAATATATATTCAAAACCCAGCAGCCAACCAGTCAGCCAAGCAAACTTTAAAAGACCTCTACGTCAGAATTATTTAAGAACATCAAGAAAAATCAGAAATTAAAATCCAACCTAACATGCCAATTGCCAACAACTATGTAACTTTGCCAAACCAAATATCACTTACCATATTTATCATAATTTGTGATGAGGTCCAGCACCATATCATACACGTTAGCAAGAACAAATGTAGCTCCAGGAAGGTTATCGTTTAGTTCAGCAAGTAAATCTTTCAATCGTCCATTATACTGAACTGCTAGCTTATTTGCCAGCCCCACGCATTCATTTTCGTTTAATTGATTTATTGTCTTTTGATATGGAATGCAACCTATCGGCCCAACGTTCCCGATCACAAATTTTCGAGCATCCATTTTGTACAGTCTCTGCAACCAAAAAAAGAAAATTATATATATATACATGTATATTTCTAGTAATTAGAGGTTACTAATGAGAGTGATAATTTCCACACCGTAAGTTGGTCTTTGAAGTGACTGAGCATGTCATCAATGAATCCATCAGGACTTTCAGAAATTCTTGCTCCAATAGAGAGAACTGGAAGTAGATAATTGTTGAGGAAATCATTTGCTCCAATAGTAATGGAGAAGATGGATTTCTTCATAATATAATCTCTTGCCTGGGATGCTCCCAGCAATTTATCAAACTGTTTTCTAGTGATTGAGAAGTAGTCAATTTGGACATCCATTCCTAGCCTATTAACCTGCACAATACAATACATAAATACACGTAGAAATGAATATATGAATATAAATATATACACACACACACAGTAGTTCTCTAGCTAGAGTTGTCAAGTGCTAACAAATATTCTTCCAGTTGCATTCAGAATCCCTCCTCCTCCTGATGCATAATTCACACCATGTAATAAAGCCTTTCCAGTGATGTTTGGAGACAGAAATGGGAGAGCGTAGTTTGGTTGCCCTAGTTCTTCCCCTGCAAAAATGAAGTTTTAAGCACTCACAAATATGAAGCAATGAGATATATATAGAGAAGATTGAAACAGAAAGAAAAACAAATTAAAAACACGTCACAAGCAGCTGGCCGCTTACCTACAATGTCACCGATGGTTCTCCCGTTGGTATACCGGCCGGTAGGGCTTCCGCCGGATGCTTTAAAATCAATGCCATTAGGTTGGATATTGGCCTTGGACAAAGTTGATAGATAATTGTTGTTTCCAGCATCAACCAGAGAATCACCAAATATAAACGAAGCTCCTAACGCAGAATTATCACAAGCTACCTTTCCAAAATAACTCACATTGACGACAAAAAACACCAAGACCAAGGTGTAGATCATCGTGGCCATGGCTATCTTTTCTACAGCTCCCAAGCTACTGAAACTGATGCTAAAAATGTTATATCAAGATAGTGCCCTAGCAGTAGGTATTTATGCAGCTTTTTGTCACATCAGGAAGTAAAGAATCCGAAGGTGAAACTTGTAAGCTATGTTCTTACAGAGTATTTGGTAAGACCCCTTATTGTAGAGGGGAAGGACTAGTGCCATGGATGGACGACAAAGTTACTAGAGGTAGTTCATCAACATTGTCGCAAATTTCTCAACGTGCTATGAACTTTCGGGGCTTGCTTTTGCGACACGTCATTCGCTTTCTTGAAGGTCAAAGATATGCATTAATTCAATCAAGGTTACTAGTGACCTAAATGAGAAAATGAGTGGTGTTTGGTTCAGGTGATGCAAGCCGAGCCTGAAGCCTGAGGTAGACGAGCCATCCAATTGGAAGTCCGAGCCATGCACAGCACTGTCACCTCTCGAACCACTCCCCACCGGACTGGAGCAGGCAATTTAAAGACTCTTTATAAATATAATGTTTTTAGAAAATATTGGCCTTGATCTTTTATATATATAAAGTAGGTTAGCAAAAATTGAGCACTGAGCACCCACTTGAGCTTCAAAAGTCGCGCGATTGAGAATAAAGTGTTATTAATTTGAAGGCAATGAATATTTTTTAATTGATTTACACATTTATGGAAACAATTTTTTGTATATGATTTTAAAGATGCGTTCTCATATTCATATTAGTTTGATGTATGAATATATATTTAATATTTTTATAAATATTTATTTTAAAATTCAAATTTAGAGAGTTAAAATATATCTTACGTGTTTAAAATTTGAAACCGAAATATAAAAATAATCATGTATTTTCTTATGCATTGTGGATGAGGCACACATTTTAAAATTTTAGTAGATGAGTTTGAGAGGAGAAGAGAGAGTTGCTAGTTGATCATATTTTATTAATATTGATGTTAATGAGTTTTGTTTAACAAAAGTGGTTTAATTTAGGTATTTTTAACCTTTTATATTGGTGGGAAAAGTAGATTGAGGCTTGAAAATATTTTTTTTTCTATTCAAGATAAATTTTGATTTCTTGACCGGTTAAAGGTTATTACGAGATTAAATATTGATTTATTGAGTTTTGTGAAGTTTTTCGAGGATGTTTTCTAGTGAAAACAAGTTTTATTTAAAATAATTTTGAGCACAAGTTTTTGGTTAGCTAACTTAGTTAGAAAGATTATCGGTAAGCAACACATCATTTATTTATTTATTTATTAAAAAAAAGATAGATAATCATTTTAAACAAAAAAAAAATTCTAGTAAAAACAACCACCAAAAAGGGAATCACATTAATATGATAAAGAAGTTGTTATTAAAGAGATGTATTTTTTTTTCATTTTTAGTCTTTGTCCAAGATATTTGAATATTTATTGTAATTTCAATCTCACGTAGCTAAAAAAACTATATTATTTTTTGATAATTATATTAATAAGAAAATGAAGAATTATAACACCAAATTATTTTATTTTAGTAGAATTTAAGTTATCACTTTTCTTATAAGAAGATATTGACATGAGATAAAATAAAAATAATTTGAATAGCTCTCTATGATACGTGATTATATATTTTTGTCTGTATTTAGTGTTTAATTTGAATCATTATCTCTTTTTAATATTTATTTGCACAAATCATTCTTGATTTATTAGATAAAATACATGCGTCAACTTTTGATTCAAAAAAAAAATAATCTTAAAGCTAACAAAACATGTCATAGTTGTCAATTCCGTTCCGTTACAAAAACCGAGATGAAACGACGTCGTTTTCATCTCGGTTTTAATTCCGGCCCGTTTCGGAAATTCCGGCCAAATCGGCCGGAACGTCTCGGTACCGTTCCGGGTGTGCCGTTCCGGCCTTAAAATCCTCTTTTTTTTCTTTTTTTTCTTTTTTTTTTAACTTGTGATTTTTTTCTTCTAATTTTGAGATTATGTTTGTTTGACTTTGTGTTTATATTGTATAATTTAAAGTTAATTTATCTTGAATTTTTATTATGCTTGTTAAATTAATATTTTAATTTTTTATATATATATATATAATTAATTATATATGAAAAGTACAACCCCAAAACGGCACGCCAAAACGCTCCGAAACCGGAACGTTCCGTTCCAATAGAAAAACCAAAACGGCGACCGGAACGGTATTGACAACTATGGATGCTCTTTGTTTTGTGTTAAAAAATAATTATTTTCAAGGTCTCATTGTATTTTATTATTTATTGGTCAAAGTAGATCCAAGATGGGTTATATTTTTATTTTTATTTAATATTGGTAATACATCTTACATATAATTTTATAATTTTTAAATATTAAAAGTTAAAAGTGGGAGAGAAATGGATTTTTATTCATGTACTAAATTTTCTTATTCTTGTTTTTTTACTTTTGAAAATACATATTAAGTATAAGTTTGTAAATCTTAAAATTTTAAAAATAAATAAATTTTATTTCTCAAAACTTATATCAAGTTCCTTATAGACCTAATAAGCCTTTTATTAATTCCACAATGCATGCAAAATATAAAAACTGTTTTTTGAGTTTTGTTCTGGTATTTTCAAGAAATGTTAAATCATGCAATGTATTTTTGTTTTTTTCTCTTTTCTTTCATGTTTTTTTTAAAAAAATTTTATTAAGAAATGCGAAAAAGATTGTTTTAGAAAAACTTAGCCACATGAAATTTAAAACATTTGACTAGTTAAAAGTTTTTATTTATTTTCTTACCATTTATTTAACACATAAAAAAATAAAATGCAAAGACATACACACATCCTACAATCACTCCTGTATTTACTCAATTATCACATGTAATTAAACACGTTAAATCATCCAAAATTTACACAAAAGAAGAGACTGGACAAGTTCTGAATGATCAAATGAGCAACTAGAGTTGCTGGAACAGTGTCGGTGTGTGGGTTCCTCCATGACTGCCAGCGTATGGAACCATATTGCTGGAACCTAATGGATTTGAAGCGCCTTTCCTCCCTTATTATGTTCTTGCTGGTGGTGAGATTGATCGCTACCTGCAAAAGAAAATAGCACACAAACAAGGCTTTAGTTTGTTTTATCTCCTCACATGTTCATCTATCTTCTGTAAGGACTGAAAGAGGTGGTGAAGTTTATGAGATGGGTCGTGGTGGCTGTGTCGGTGGTTAATGGAGTTAGGTTTTTTCCGAGTGTTAAAGAATAATATAAATTATATTTTGAGGTATCATTTAATAGCTTAAGTTTTTGAGTAAAATAGTTCTTTGACATTGTATCAGAGCCTTGTTGACCCAGTGATTACGAGTTTGAATTTTATCACCCTCATTCTATATTATGATGAAAAATCAAGTATAAGGTAGTGTGGGCATGTGCAAGTTTTAAACTCAAATAACTTTCATTTAAGGGAGTGTGTTAGAGAATAATATAAATTATATCTTATGTCTCACCTAACAGTTTAAGATTTTAGGTGAGATGATTCCTTAACAATAAGATTTGGAGTTGGCAATGAGAGAAAGAATGCGTGATGGTGGACAGAGAGGTGACATTATTGTGGTTTTGAATGAGGCAATGGTGGGTCATCAGTTGGAAGATGCAAGCATTGCTGGAGGAGGTAGATAATGTTTTGGATTGCAGTAGTTGTTTTAAAATTGAATTTTGCTCGAAAAATACTAAAAATTGTTAGGATGAGAAATGTTGCAGGGAATTTAGGAAGAAAGGAAAGCAGTTTAGAGAAGAGAGGAGAAGAGAGAACGAGAGAGAGAATGAACTTTGTATTTCAACAGTAACCAATTATGTTTTTCCCATACATTTCCATACATTTCCTGTGAGTCCATATTCCTATTTATACATAACAAACTATCACCATTCATACTTCTAGAATGCAAATACACTACTCTAGAATATTTTTTCTTCTATACTCTAACATCCCCCCTCAATCTCTTGCTTTGATGAACCAAGCATGAGATTGCAGCAATGACTTTGAAACAGAGGAGCAGTGAGGCCTTTTGTCAAGATATCTGCAAAATAATACTGATTGGTGCGGAGATAAAAAACAAAACACATGAGTACTTAACCGTGTTTAATAGAAATCAGTTTGGAAAATAGAAAGAAGAGAACAGAAAGATAAGTTTTGAATTTGATTGAGAAGATTTTGAGAGATTGAGAAGAAGAAGAATGCTCAAATGGCATAGAAGATAAAAGAGAGAGAGAAGACATTTCATATGTCTATGTCTTGATTGACATTACTTCAGTTTTCCTGAAGTTTTTCATCTTTAAGAAGAGAGGGATGAGAAGAAAGAAATGGGAGGTAAGAGAGGTGATAGAAGGGGTTTGAACTTCCTTTGTCCACTTCAGTTTTTCTGAAGTTTTTCATTTGCCGATGAATTTCTTAATCTATGTAAGAATTCATTTTGTAATTTTTTTTTTTTTTTTTTGAATTTCTTAATCTTTGTAAGAATTCATTTTCTACTTCTCAATCATATTGATTTCTTTCTTTCTTTCTTTCTTTCTTTCTTTTTTTTTTTTTTGATTTCTTTTTTTTTTTTTTCTTCGATTTCTTTCTTTTCTTTTCTTTTTTTTTTATTTTTTATTTTTTAAAAAACGGCAGCATGAACACATAAAACGGCACAGCACACACAGACGACAACATACAAAAAAAAAAAAAAAAAAAAAAAAACATACAATCTAGGTTTCACAACTTATTCCTCTCAGCCGCCTCAGCCTCTTCTCTTCTCTGCCAAAAAATTTGCACTTCATCTTGTCGAATTTCTCTTTCAACAGCCTCACATCCTGACAAATAACGGATATTTCTCCTTGCAATGTTTCAACAACACAACCACGGTCCATAAGAAACTCCCGCAGCTTAGCATTCTCCTCTGCCTCCTTTTGTAGAATTTTTGACTCTTGCACCACCTTCGCCATTATGATTTCTTGCTCGACAAGAGCATTTTGTGCAGCCTCCTCCTTTTCCAGCTTCTCTAACTCAGCTGTTTCATTAGCTCCTCTGCTGCATCTACTTATTATTGCTCTCTTTGTGACGAGACTCAACGGAAACATGTCTCTTTCTAATTCTCATTGCTTGTTGCTGAATCTGGAACAGAGAAACGTTTTTTTTTTTATTTTATTTTATTTAACTGCCTTGCTTAGCATATAATGAAGATTCACCTGCCGCCGGGATCTAACCTTCCTTGGGCTCTGTCTTTTTTCGCAGCCATCGTGTCTCTCTTCTTTGGATATGGATTCAGATCTGAAGGAGCTACATCTGTTTAGAGCAACAGCTCATATGGCTTATTTGAGAGAGGAGGTGTGCCTGAACCAAGCATGAGGTTTGTCCGAGTCTTCACCTCTCCGGTGAGATCTTTCACTTGGATCTCCCTGCTTTTATTTCTCACTTCTCTCTCTCTCTTTTTTTTTTTTTTTTTTTTTTGAGAGAGAGAACTTGGTAGAGAATTGTTGTAGGAACTCTGAAGATTTGAATCGGTGAGTCATGCATCCTCACTCTGCTGCTCTGTTTGAGAATTTTTTTTTTTTTTTTTTTTGCTTGCTTTCGGCAGACTCTTTGAACACTAAATGTTTGATTTATGGATTGGAGACGGTGGAGAGAGGAGGAGCAGGAAAAAAAAAAGAAGATGATATAGCAGCAACACAAATCTATATTTTAAAGAAGAACAGAGAAAATCACAGAGACTGAAACTATTATTGAAGGAGCAACTATCAATTCATAGGAAGAGAACGAAAGTACCAGAAACAGACGATATAACGTGCAAAGTATATTACTGAGACTGGAGATTTGAAAAGGATAGAACTGATATTACCATGAGAGATTGTAAATGAGGAGGAGCAGCGGCATGGATGATCATCTTTAGTTGTTTTTTTTTTTTTTTTTTGATCCATTGAAGGATTAGATTGCGGAAGCTTGGATCAATTCATGCGTGAGCAAAATAGCTCTGATACCATGTTAGGATGAGAAATGTTGCAGGGAATTTAGGAAGAAAGGAAAGCAGTTTAGAGAAGAGAGGAGAAGAGAGAACGAGAGAGAGAATGAACTTTGTATTTCAACAGTAACCAATTATGTTTTTCCCATACATTTCCATACATTTCCTGTGAGTCCATATTCATATTTATACATAACAAACTATCATCATTCATACTTCTAGAATGCAAATACACTACTCTAGAATATTCTTTCTTCTATACTCTAACAAAAATAACATAAGTACGTAAAAAAAATCAAATTTGTTTTTATTGTTTTCCTATTATTTTTAAATTACTTGGGAAAATATTTTTGAAATGTAGTAAAAAATTAGATTACGAGACCATGGTGAGAAGCATATAAAACACTACCAACAAGAAATAATAATAGTTTTTTGGAAAGGTAATTCAAAAATTGTACTAACTAAGTGAGTGTTTTTTATTGTGGTTGTGGGTGAAGTTGAAAAAAACTAGTGTATTTGGTTATTTGTTAAACACGACAGCAATTTGTATGGGGGCCATAAATTGAAGCCCTCATACTATGGTTTAGGAGAAGCAACTATTAACTGCTTTTCGTTGCTAAATTGGCTTGTCACCGACAGACTTCATTTATTCCCACCACAAAAATTATCGTTGCAAAATTTATTCCAAATTAAACCCTCACTTCTCGTCCTCACCAAATGTATCAAAAAGGGCCTCTGCTCCCTTTCTCCTTCGTTCATCTACACCTCCCATTTTGCTTCCCTCACAACTGTGACCAACTCCATAGATCCCCGCTCTCATTTCTCTTCCCTCACATTTGTGACCAACTCCACAAATCCAAATCACGCGCGCATACCTTAGAGAAGATGGATACACACAAGATCCATAACCTGCAACACAAAGCCAAGAGAATCAAAGCACAGTTTACTTGGTTACTTGCATAACTTCTTGCCACATACCAGTTCCCTTCCACCACCACCGCCAAAAACATTGCACCGTCAAAGAAGATGAAGAATAGTTTGTTAGGAAATAAATTCTCCATGGAAGAGACTAAAGAGTTTTATAGAGTGGTGGGGTTTAGAGAGTGCAATGGGGTTTAGTTGGTAAAGCAAGAGAGAGGTGGAGAAAGAGAAGAACGGGAGCTGGATTCTTTATTTCTTTTAGTGGGTGTTTGTGCGATATATGTTTATGTATATGTATGTATGTGTGTATATATATATATGTCATTTAAAGTAATTTCACAAGTTAATAGCAATATAAAAAGTGATAATCAAACACACAAAATTGCTTTTCATTTAACCTCAAACTCAATCATAATTTTAGTGGGTGTTTGGATCTGCGGTGGCTTCTGCGGTTGAGGCTCACTGCAAAGCTAAACTGTTTGGTAAAGGAAAGAACCACAATTGTACAATTATGGGTCCCACTTAAAACTGTGGTTCAACCGCAATTTATGAAAAGCATCTCACATATGCTTTTGGACCTTAGCCACTCCCGACTGTCAACATGAGTTGCGTTCATAATTCTACTACCATGTACATCGCGTAAGGACAATAGGATCGATATTATCTTGGTACCAAGTTTTACACCATTATCGTTGTCTTCCTCTCATTATCGTCGGCGGCGATCTCTCTCTCTCCACAATCACGACAGCTCCCTCTCTCTCTCCACAGTCACGACAACTCCTTTTCTCTCTCCACAGTCACGGCAGCTCCTTCTCTCTCTTCTAACAACAGTTCCTGGAGAGCACCACCATCATCCCCCTCAGCACCGATAGCTTCTCCTCCATGCCATAAGCTTCGTCGTGACCTCTAGTAGCAGCAGCAAGCCCCGGCATAAGCAACAACAACAATAATAACAACCTCCCGACGATTCTCTCGGCCACCACAGGCCACCATTTTCGACGTCGCCACCACAAGAAGGACCACATCAGCCTCCTCTACCTGACAGTATAGGGAGGTGAGCCTCTCATCATCGTCACCCCTGCTACTGTTCACGTATTATGTGAACAGTGCATAAGTGAATTAATTCACTCTGCACTGTTCACGCAAGATGTGAACAGTGCAGCGCATTGTTTTGCTTGTTTTAAAACACTTGGGCTGTACTTGCTCTCGTCCCAGCCCAAGTTCAGCAAAGTTAGGTTTTTTTTGCCCAACTTGGTTGGGTCGGCCTATTTAGTTGAGTCAGGCCCGGTCCAATTTTTTAAATATATATCATATTTTAAAAAAAAATATATAGATAGAGATTATCCCTGGTGAAAAAAAAGGTGTGTGTCTTCTTTTCACTCCACAACTCTATTGTTTTTCAATTGATTATGAATCAGAAACTTGCAACTGGATTTGACCTTGGAATTATGGGTTTGTTTGGTATTGCGATCCATACTGAGTTTCAGGATTGCAGATGTTGTTTCTAATGATATTTTACTAGATGTTGTTCCACGATCAAATAGCAAGGGATCGCAGAGGCCTTCACGTATAGATTTAGTTCGTGATGGAATTGCAAGTAGTTTGATGAGAGAATAAAAACAAGTGTCTAATTTACTTGAATTATTAATTACATTTTATTATTGTAATTATTAAATCTACAATATTTAAAAAACAATATATATATATATATATATATATATATATATATATATATATATATATACATGTGTGTGTGTACTTTAAAGTAATTTCACAAGTTTACAGTAATATTAAAAGCGTGGTAACCAAACATACAAAATTATTTTTCATTAAACATTAAACTCAACCACAGTTTTAACTAAACACTCCAATTTCGATTATGAACCGCAGCTAAAAGTGTTTTTCATAAAAATATTTTTTTTAAATCTCAACCACAACAGCAACCGCAATACTAAACAGACTCTTTACCAAATATTTCAATTTCAATTATAAATCGCAATTAAAAATAATTTTCATAAAACTATTTTTTAAAATATCAAATTACAACAATAACCACAATAACAAACAAACACTAAGTTTTCTTGCTGGAAAACAAATAAGAGAGAGAATGCTGAAATTTCGAAGGAAGGACAGTGCGGACCATGCCCAAGCAAATTCAGGTTCCCACTCCCTACCTTCAAATCCAAAAATATATTATGTCAGGAGAACCCTTGAAAACAGAGTGTAAACATGGGAGGTTTAGTGACTTGTTAAGGGCATTGGTGTCATTTAAAAATCCCATATCCCAAGTTTCCTCCTTCCATCTTCCATTTCAAAACCCAAACCACAAACATTACCGTTGAGAAACCACACACACAGAGACCAAAATCATAGAGAGCGAAAGAGAAAGTTCAAAAATGTCAACTTTGAGAAAGAGAAAACCACAAGAGACCAACAACAACACAAACCCAAATGAGATCAACAACAATGAGCACCTCGAAAGCCCAAAGATTTCTGTGTATGAACAAACAAGAGAAGAAAGAATCAAAGAAAACCTTGAAAGAATGCAAAAACTTGGTCTCATGGACCTTTCTCTCAAGCTCAAGGCTTGCACTGCGCCTCCTAAAAGAACTCCAAGGACAAGTCCTTCCTCGACAAAACACCCCACTCCCTTTCTGCCACGTGGGCCTCTTCGCCGTTCCTCTAGGTGCCTGTAGCATGAACACCCCCCCCCCCTTTTTTTTTTTTTCTTTACCCCATTTTGTGGTTTATTGAATTAATGCATGTTTCTATTATGTTTTGAATGGTATGGCTTTGAAAGAATATTTTATCAACTGGGTTTGATTAAAGTTCATATTTTTAGGCCTTTTTTTAATATCTTAACATTTAATATGATCTTTTGAGTTTATTAAAGTTTTTATCTTTCTTTGTGTTACTAGCTAGAAACGTGAAAACAAGTAAAAAAAGGACATGAAATATAGAATTTTTTGTGTTTTAATGTTAAATACAAATTTATACAAGGATTTTCAAGTAAGTGATGAAATTTTGTATCTTTCAACTGTTTTGATAAAATTTCCTCAATTAGTTTTGGAAATATTGAATTTGGAATATTGATAGGTGTAGCGGGATAACATTTATTTTTAAATCCTGCATGGGTCTTTTGTATTTTTGGCTAGGAATAAGGTTTCAAGACTAATTTTGTTTTCATGTGAGTTATTGTCTCACTTTAATGTTTTTCTTTTCTGTTTTTGGGGCAAGCTTAGGTTGCAAAATTCAACTCCAGTTAGTTACTCAGAAGTGGCATTGACTAAGAAAGATGGATTGTTAGAGGATGAGAATATAACGCAAGAGGTGGGATCAAAGCCTGAGATATACACGGAAGAGCATGAGAAGCTGTTAGGAAACACTGAGAGGAGCTGGACGCTTTTTGTGGATGGGTGTGGGAAGGATGGAAAAAGAATTTATGATTCGATAAATGGAAAAACTTGCCACCAGTGCAGGTCAGCATGCTTTGTGAAATCCTTTTTTAAGTCATCGTATGCCAAGCTTATCTTTTGAGGGTAGTAGGGTATGTCTTTGCGATAGTAGTCTTATTATTAACAAGAAAATGTGACATTTTTTCACATGCTTTCCAACAAATTTAGCTATGCTTGACATGCAATTGCTCTAAAAGACATGGAGGTGTCCATTTGGTAGTGCACAGAATAGTAAAGTATTGTGATTATAAGTGCTGTTCTTTGAGAAGGTTGCTGAAATGAATTGTAGGGCATATAGTAACCATAATTGTAAAATTACATTTCGTAAAACCAAAATTGGTGGATTTTTTGTGCTTCTAAAGCTTAAGTTGGTATGTCTATCCATAGAGTAATCTTCACTCTAATTGTGACCTTTTTCACATCCTCTTCTGTATGAAGTACCTTAAATGCTGCTTCATGGAAAGAACGTTAACTTTCTTTACCGTTTGACCTCATAGAACTGTCAAAGATGAACAAACACCCAGTAAAGCATTTCTAGGTTACAGCTAGTGAATGGTTGGGGTTTCTTACTGCTGTTAGATAGTTTTTTGAAGAGGAACCAGTGATAGAAACATGTTAGCAATACTAACAACAATAAACAAAAGGCATGGCCATATTTGCTTGTGTGATGATCATGAATTGATTTGAATGCTTAGTTTGTATAATGTGCTGGTACAGCTACTGACAACAGTATCAAAATTCACATTGAATATCTTATGAAACAAAAAGATTATAGTGTGTAGAAGTTGACTTTAGTTTTAGTTTAAACGTTCTCTGTAAATCTTGGTATGGCACAAGTTTTGAAGGAAAGCTTAGCGCTAGCTTCTTTCCATTATTAACTGAAACGGCTATCTGAAAATATGCATTAGAATACCAAAGTTTTTACTCGTGGTTGTTGCAAGGGATGCACTGCTAATGGTAACAAAAGTTGTAACTGAAGTTCTGGGAGTGGACTGTGGGGGGCTGTGGTGGTGTTCAATGTAGTGGTTTTGGAACAGGGGACTTGTGCCTGGTTGACGAAGCAATGATAGTATATCAATGATGCAATCTTATAGTTGATGCAGCGGCGCTGGTGAGAGACTAGTAATGACTAGGTTGGGAGTTTCCAAAATGCTAGGAAAGGGAGGACCTGGTTTGGTGTCTGAAGTGATTGGGGTGTTTGGGACTTGGGGAGAAGTGGGCGGAGAGTTTTGTTGCAGTAAATGGAGCTTGGTGGAAAAGGGGGTGGGGGAATTTGTTTTGCTAATTAATGTATCAGTTTCTTTTTTAGAAGGTTTTGTTATGGTATGATGCTATAATGAGGTTATGTATTTTTCTTTTGACAAAATTAAACTTGCTTTCATTGTTGAGAAGTTGAGCTGAATATTGATAGCTATGGGCCAATTTGCATTATTCATGACAATACCCTGCATGTTAAATCGGTTTGTCAGATCATTGATTCTCAAGCTGTTTATTATTTTGATTGATTGATCAGTGTAAAAAGCTTCAAATTTAAAATTTAATGTTTGTTTCCGCACATGGTTCAAAAGCAAATAAACTTTTGAAAAGTGAAAGTTCAATAGAAAATGCTTTCCCACAATCACTTCTTTTCCTTTAAAATTAGCAGCTGGAAAGAAATGATCAAAATAGCTTTGGATGTCTTTAATGTGAACACCTATCCAACAGTTAAAACTTTCCTTATCTGATGTATCTGTTTGCTATTAGGCTCTTAAATTATTTCCTTAAAATCTATATGACTGCAATCATTCACAAACCAAAAATAATACTTTGACAGGCAGAAAACTCTCGGTTATCGTACTCACTGCTGCAAATGCGAGATGGTCCAGGGACAGTTCTGTGGAGATTGTTTGTTCATGAGGTAAATATTTTTAGAATATTCTTGACTTGTATTTTCTCTGAGTTTGCAAGCTTTTTTAAGTTTATAATTCTAAGTTTCAATGCACACTAACTACGGAAACAATCTGTTGATAATCAATTCATATTTTTTTTCCCTGCCAAACTCTTAAAACCTCTGCTAGTCTGTCTCTCTCGGACCACATATTTTCTCAGTTCTTCCTTTCTTGGTATGCAGGTATGGGGAGCATGTACTTGAAGCCCTGGAAAATCCGAATTGGTTATGCCCTGTGTGTCGTGGAATTTGCAACTGCAGTTTCTGCCGGCAAGCAAAAGGGTGGCCTCCCACTGGCACTCTTTATAGGAAGGTAGCTTTCTCCGCTTAACATAACATGAAAATCTAATTCCTTATTGCAGAAAACTAACAGGGCAAGCCTTTTGTCAACCTATCCTTCCAGATATCAAGTTTGGGCTACAAGTCGGTTGCACACTATCTAATCCAAACCAAACGCCCACAAAACACTGCCAATGAAGTTTCTGCAAAAAGGTCTTTGCCCTTTGCCAACATGGAAGTTGTGTCTGAGGAATCTCCGCAGCTCATTTATAAAACAGCTGAGCAACTAGAGCATAAATCTGAAGACAAAATACTTGATGAGTTCAAGAGCAAGACAGAGAACAAAATATCAGGCAGCAGAAATATGGCTAATGATGGTCAGACAAAAAGGGCATTGACTTTTTCAGGCAGTGAAGTGAAGTCTGAGAACGTGGAATCTGCAAAGGTCAACCTTGAGGTTCATGAAAACCTTGGTTTGTCAAAGCCTCGATCTGAAGAATTGAATATCGAGTTTGAAAAGGAGAAGCACATGCAAAGTAATGGAAATCGAGCTACAGCTTGTCAGACAGAATTTTCTGGGAGTAAAGCAAGGTCCAAGAAAGTTGAATCTGCTGGCACCCATGAGATTCATGACCATGTTGCATTACCAATGCCCAAATTTGAAGACATGTGTGAGAATGAGTTTAAAAATGAGGAAGAGAAGGAAACACGCATCTTCCATGAGATTCAGGGTGATCTTGCATTATCAATGTCTAAATTTGAAGTCAATATTCCATCTGAAAGTCGCCTGAAACAGAAAGGGAAACATGCATCTGCCATCAACCGAAGCCCAGATAGTATTGCTGCAAGATTAAGGCAGAGACATAGGAAAAGTAGGAGCAGAGATGATGGAGAGTTCATGGGAGTTGATGAGAAAAACTCTGATGTTAAACCTGCTGTAAACACCATGTCGTCAAGCCAAAACATTGAGGAAGAAAACGAAATGCATGTTGAGGATGATAAACGTGCTGTATTGGAGAGCAGTCAGCTCAAGAAGCGTCCTCGTGCTGCTGAACCAAGCCCAGATAGTATTGGTGCAAGATTGAGACAGAGGCGTAGAATGGGCAAAGGCCATGAAAACCAGTTGCCGGGGACAAATGGGAAAACTTAAAATATTCAGGTGGCGGCTCTTCTTGAGAAGTAGAGGTTAAAATGAAACCCTACTGAGTATTAGGAACCCTAGGAAAGACATTGCCTGAAGATTTTGAAGCCCAGGGAGACAAGCAGCATGAATATCAACGGCTTTTTTCCATTTTTCTCAGCAGCAGCAGGAATGGAGCTTAGGATCTTTTTGTTGATGCAGCATTCTTAATGCCATTAGAAACTATGGTTTCCTGGATTTAGAGCAGTTTGCAACAAATTGGCTTTCGCCAAAATCTAACCGCGTAAGTTTGATTTCCAGTTAATCATAAAATATCAACCTTCCCGTACGGCATGCTTATGATATAATTATCAATTAAAAAATGTTACTTTGTGAGCATCTAACTTCAATTGCTATATGTGATCGATCATCAAAGAAAACTATATATTAATATATCAAAATGATCGTGTTTTCCCGCATCATGATTTTGGTCAAAGGGTTTGTTCTTCGTTCAGTTATATCATGAGAGCTTCTAACTTTTTAGCCTGGACATGGATATGTGACCAGGGAGAGAGAGCAGCAACTTCTAACGTTGTTAGCTTCTGTTTTTTTAACCTGTGTTTTTGTTCTTTAATACTTTTGATGTATTGATATAAAATTTATTATTTTATTACATTTTAAATTAAAAAAATGGATATCAATCGATCGATAATTATCACACATTAAGTGGAATGCCAAAAGTATAGCTTCCAATTCTATTTTATAATGCATTCTCACCAGAAACTTTATCGGTAAAACTTGGAACGAGGAGAACATCATTGCGAAGAAAAGAAAAGGGAGAGGACGAATCAAAAAAGCCGCATAAAGAAAAGGGTATAATTTCAAAAGGGGATCATCCCCTTCTCCTTGCCCTAAATTCAAAATGGAGTTTCCTAAACCCACCTTTGACAAAGATAGCTGCTGTCTTTCTGCTATAAAATGACGTCGCATTGCTTTACATTTGACAGTCGGGAATCCTTTCTTCCTTGTCCTCTCGATAAAGAAGAGCATGCAAAGCCTTGAAGCCTGGTGGTTTGAGCAAAGAGGAGCTTCGCTCTCCCCGATGAGATTATCTTTGACTGATAAATCATTTGTTCATTGGTGCTTTTGATGCAGCCGATTCCTTGTGCTTGACCCATCGATAATTTGACCTTTTTCAGTAGGCAATAATGATGAATCAAGAACATGGATGCACCGTAGCTTTATAGCTATTTCAGTCCTACTTTACCGCGGTCAGATATTCCGACCACCATTTCAGGGCTGAGCGTTTTCCTACCCAGAATCTTATTTTTCACTCGAAATAGTTAAAAAAAAATGTATTAATGACTTTGATAAACTTATTGATGATTTAAAAATTTTAAAAATAAAACAATTTTAAAGTTTAAAATCAGTTAGAAATTATAAAACTTCTCAAGCTAAAATATATTTTTTAGAAAATTTAGAGAGAGAAACATCTAATATAAACTTTTCTAGTTGAACTAAACCATTTGACACAAAGATCATGAGTATTTGGTGGCTAAAATTAACATCAATAATATTTTCTCTTTTCACTGCTGATTTTTTTTTAACGTGGATGTTTGGATCAGTTTATACGAACTTTGACTAATCATACGGACCTTGGAGTGAATGACTAGTTAACAGACTCTAGTGACTCGAAAGATAACAAGAGTCGAATTGGTGACCTCTAGGGAGCAAAACTAGAGTCAAACCACTTATCTCTCTCTCCTCAAATTAGATACCGAAAAATAACTAAAATGAACTTTTATACCAAAACTTAATTGAAAAAATATTGAGGGATCACTTATATATAATTTTTAAAATGTGAGGACTAAATTAAACTTTTTGTGAACTTTAAAATCATCACTTATTTATGACACCTATTTTACTTTGATTCCCTATCTTTTAATTATGCTCCTAATCAACAAATTTGATTTAATTGTCCTTGAATTTGAACCAAAAATAATGCAAATGCGAGGGGAAATTAAGAACCAAATTGAAGAAAAAAATTTGTCGAATAGCATGTCCACAGCGAAATGTGAAAGGATGAATAGCGATGTGTGTACAGTGAAAAACTCACCTTTTGTGTGTTTTCTAGTAATGTGATTTAAGCTCCGCCACGAATTAAATATTTCTTTCCCTGTAAAAAAAAGGTTTTTTCAATGCATTCCTATAGTTTAAAAAATCTAGGTGCAAATAATATACACACACACACATTATATATTTATATATATAACACGTCCTGATTTTATTGTTTAAATTTTTACTGTTCACACAGACACATATTACTATGGATTTGAACAGTCAAATTACCATTTTATCCCAAGGGCCAAAAAATTTTAACCCCCGAGACCAGGGGCATTTTAGAATTTTTTAGGGGACATAGATGGTATTTTCTGAACTCTTTGTAAAGTAAAATAACGAAACTAACCCCCCTAAACGACAAAAACCACCACCTGGATCTAGGGGCATGACAGTACTTTCACCCCCGATTTTTTTGTAGATATCATTAGGTCTAAAGGTGTATGGATAATTGACCAATTTTTTTTCTGAAACACTGCAAGCACGTTGTACGGACGCGCCAGCAATGTTTCGCCTGCATGCGCCTCTTTAGCGGCGCGTGCGGTGTCCTCGGGCTATGAAAACTGGTCTTTCATCATGTCATCGAGTGCGCCGCCATGTCCTCTGCCTCCCTGAGTGGTGCGTGACATGTGAATGTGGTCATAGAATCGCAGATGGACGATTTTCCTCCCCCCCCCCCACCCCCTTTTTTTCTCTCTCCTGCTGTTGGGATTAGACATTCATCTTATGATTTTGTCCAGATTTTAGCTACTATGATGGCCAAAAAATCAAGGCTTAAGTTCTTTTGAGCACAAAACTTGTTTTCAACCCATCTTGACCTAAAACACATACAAAACACTTTAGAAACCATGATGAGTCTATTCATGGCCTCGAAAAATTGCCTTAAGAACTAAAATCAACCTAACAAAAAAATCAACTCAAATTTAGATATTTTTTTCATGGACTTTAAAGGTAAAAGAAAACATCTAATATGAATTTTTCTCATCAAATGAATAGCTTTACACATAAATCGTATGCTTTGGTGGCTTAAATCATGTCACATACATTTTCTCTTTACTATAAGAATTTAACTACCTTTCCCTTTACTAGGAACATAAAAATAAAAAAAATAAAAATTTGTATCAAAATTAAATTGAAAAGATATTAAGATGTCAAAATTGTATAATTTATATTATTTTTAAAGTTTATGGACAAAAATGCATCTTTTGCTAAATTTATAGTTTGTCATCTATTTTTAGTGTCTTTTTTTTTATTCCTTTTCTTTCAATCTCACATATTCATAATAAAAAAAAATGATCTTCAATTCAAATTAAATTGTAGAAAGAAAAAAGCTTGATAACCAAATTAAAAAAACAAAAAACAAGCTACCCAAGTTATCCACCATAATGTTTGAAAGATGAAAAGTGAATCCTTGACTAGTGATCTCAAGCCTTTTAGAGTTAATAATAATATTATTAATAATAATAATAATAAATTTCATGTTCAATTTTGGGTAACTCAATTGTATTCCCTAGCTGCATATAACTGGCAGTAATTTAATTAAATTTAATAAAAACTAGACTTATAAAAAGTTAACCTATAAATTTCATTCTTATTCTTGGACAAATTTTATTATTTATTTGTTATATATATATATAAATTCCTCGGTGATCCTGGTATCACACTGTATCAACATTCCATTGCTTATAAAATATAATTAGAAAAAACTAGAAATATTTGCATTAATAGGATTTTTGACCAACACGTAATTGAAGTTACTATTTGAGGTAGTGATTTTCACATCTCAGGCTATAGTTCTCAACAATGAAACAAGCTGGGAGCACAAGCTCTTATCTAGAACATGCTATCCCGAGTCAATCACGTGCAAATGCAACCATCTACATACATTATACAGTAAAATTGATTGAATCCATAGATAATTGCAGGCTCAGCATGGTCTTTGACTTTGTGGGTCAAATACATTGACCATCAACATAAATTTGACTTGGTTAATTATTATTTCACTCAGCAATTTGTACTAGTCAACAAGGTGACTTTTAGCACTTGATTGGAATAATGTCACCTTAATTGGTATCTATATATTTTAAGAAACAAAATAACAATATTTTTTATTATATAGTTTGATAAAGCTGGTCTTAAAATTATTTCCAAACAGATTGCTGAACATACGCTATTACAACATGGTTTGACCATGTTTGTCGTTTTGCATTTCAAGTGTGTTTTTGAAAAAAAACAAGAATAATAACTTTATTTTCTATTTTAAATTTAAAATATTTAATCTTTTTATATCATTTTCATAATATTAAAAATAATTTTTAAAAATAAAAAAAATATTATTGTGATGTATTTTAAAATAAAAAAATATTTTCAAAAATAAACTTAATTATATTTATAGACAATTTATAGACAATAAAAAAAAAACTGCAATCAATGTCTCATTGTCTGGCAACTGATAGTCTGAATCATAATCTGAAAAAAAACATGGCATTACTTTCTTTTTTTTGTTACATTATTAATTTATTGTCGTTGCTAGAAAAGTAATAATTACGAGAATTATACTAGTAGGTGTTTGTGATAATTAAGTTTTCATTAATTAAATACTGGAGCTCTATCTATCTTTTCATAATGGCCTACCTGTTCTCTGTAATTGTCTGCTCATACATCGCTATCAAAATTGACGCGTGGTAACGTCACGTCAATTAAGAGCCACACCCAAGAATTCAACTTCCAATTCCAGACTATTTTTATTTATTATTTTAAGAAAATAAAATATAGTTTTTGAGTTAATTTACGCATTAACTAACATTGTTTTTTTAATAAATAAATAAATAAACATTTCAAGAGAGAATCACTCTAACTATCGTAATACCCAAGTTGTTTTTATACTTAACCTTTCTATTTTAAGAAATAATTACGATAATGTTTTTATATATATTTAAAATAAATTACTTTATGTATTAAATCAAATATTGAATCTCTGTGTTTGTCACCGCATTTTAAATATTTATTTTAAAAAAAAACATTTTTTTACTTTAAACTATTTTGATATGCTAATATTAAAAACTATTTTATTATATTTTAAACAAAAAAATATTTTTAAAAAATTCAACAATGTAACCTAAATCTCAAGAAAGAAGTTGCATGTTTGTGAGTATGGTGCTGGTTGTTTTTTAAAGTTTTTTATTTAAAAATATATCAAAATAATTTTTTTTATTTTTTAAAAGTTATTTTTGATATTAACACTTGAAAATAATCTAAGATCCCATTTGGCATTGTGTTTCAAAAAAAAATTTATTTTTTATTTTAAGTTTAATTTAATATTTTTGGTATTTTTAGATCATTTTCATGTGCTGATGTAAGAAAATAATTTTTAAAAAATAAAAAAATAATATTTTAATATATTTCTAAATAAAAAATATTTTTAAAAACAATCTCAATCGTAATCTTAAACCTACATTAAAAACACTAAATACAATAAATTTAAAAAAAAATATATATTTAAAAAAAAAAAAACGTTTTCGAAAGGAAACTCTAAACAGCTTGATTGTATTGGTAAGGTGGAGCCCTTTTTTCGAACGATTAGTGTTAACCTCGACATAGGAAGCCGCTATACATCCAACTTTTTAGGGCTGTGGTCAAATTCTGAAAATAAACTGCAATCTAGCTAATGGCCTTTTCCCCTTTAGGGCAGCATGTGGGGTAGGTAGGGCAGCATGTGGGGTAGTGCGCACAAGTCCTCCCGCTGAGAAAAATGGGGATCCAATGTGGAGAGCTACTATTTGGCAGGAAGTGATGACCTGTTTATGGCTACTTGGGAGTTGACCTAACATGTTTGTCACCTTCCCCAAACATAAATATGTAGGTGAAGTAGCTTTTCATATGGATATGTACATATTAATTTGGTGATCTTGGATTTTCCTACTACTTAACATTAATGAAAACTATATCGAGGCTTACATATAATTTATTTATTTATTTTATAAGAAAATAAGATTTTTTTTCAAAAAATAAGAATGTTGTATACATTTGTTTTTGAGTATTTGATATTGAGTTTCAACCTGTTTTTAGTATTTTTTATATTGTTGTAATGTGTTGTTATTAAAAATAAATTTTAAAAAATAAAAATATATATTTTGATATGTTTCGGAGTAAAAAATATTTTGAAAAATAATTTATGATATATTAGAGTGTGTTTGGTTAGACGATTGAACCTACTTTTCATCAAAAAAAATTTTAAAAAAACAATACTTAATTTTTTTTATTTTTTATATCATTTTAACATACTATGTTAAAAAATAATTTAAAAATAAATAATAATAATAATAATTTAATATATTTATAAATAAAAAAACATTTAAAAATGTAAATCTCCTTACATTCTCGTAGTAGGTTGTAAGAGTGTGGAGAAGAATCTTTGAACCTAAAATCACAATAAAAGCAAACCTGTTTGAAAATGTAATTGAGGTTATTTTTTAAAGTAAATTTTGTTTAAAAATACATTAAAAAAATATATAAAAAAATATTTTTAACATAACATATAAAAATAATATAAAAATATTAAAAAATTCAATTTAAAATCATAAATAAAAATTAAAAAAATTCAAATATTTTCAAAACACTTTTAAAACTACAAGTAACACAAACTTACCCACTGGTCACCTACCACATTTAATAGGGCATGTCAAGGCGACAAACATTAAATACCTCATCAACATGGAATGCATGACATAAATTGAAATCATTAATAACTTTTATTACTAGCAGTGAAGAGTCGGCAGCGCCACTTACAGGCTGCCGGAGTAGAATCCAATCTGAGGATCCAAGGAAGATTACACTCTTTTGCTATCGAAATAAAAAAGAAGATGCATTTTTAAAAAATCAAATTTGATGATAAAATAAATAAATAAATGAATAAATAAATTATAATTATTATATAGAACAAGCTTAGGGTTGGGCTGCTGAATTATTTAACTTAATTATGAGGCTAACACATCTGGGATAGATTAAAGAAAGGCTGACAATAAAGAACTGGTCGTGGACTATTAAATTATATTTCCGTAATTAAATTAAATCATCTTCTAAGAGTTGACCGACCGAAGAGGGTTAGAAACTAAAATGATTTAATTATTTTTAGAAAACAACAATCTTGTCTTGTCTCTATAAAAATATTCATAGAATCATCTTCTTGTGGCAATAACAAAAGACACTAACGTGGAACTGCTAAAAACAAGATTTAGGAGGTGTTTCTATATTTAATAAAAAAAATTAAAAATATTTTTATTTTTTACTTTAAATTAAGATTTTTAGTTTTTTAATATTATTTTCATATGCTAATGTCAAAAATCATTTAAAAAAAAACATCATTTTGATGCATTTTTGAACTAAAAATACCTTAAAAAATAATTTTAACCACACTACCAAACAAACATTAAAATGGAACGCAGATAAACAGTGATTGAATAAATGAAAAAAAAAACTAAGATACGAAACTAAACTAAAATCATGAAAATCTGAAAATTTGAACCGATTTTTCAATTCAGCTCAAATCAACTTTAGTTTTTTTTTTAAAAAAATCGGTTTGGTTGGGTTTTTGGTTCAAACTGGACCCAACCATCCGGTTCTCACCCCTAACTTCAAGCATCATGCATGCATTTAGCAGTAGATAATAAAAAAATCAGTGATTTTTTTATTTGTAACACTTGAAATCATTTTATATTATAATATATAATAATATAAGCAGCATATCTTCATAATATTCAACTTGGCCATGGCTCAAATTTAAAGTCACAAAAATATCCACTTGCAAAAGAAAGAAATATCTTTACATGTTAGTGGAGAAATCATACAGATAATCCACCAGCATTTTAAATTATGCACCGTTTCCTAAATTATAAATATATATATAGGCAAAGAGAATTCGATTTATATATATATATATTAAAAAAAAACTAAACTAAAATCATAAAAATCCTCACCAAGATCGGGTCAACGTGAAAACATTCTACTTTCCTTTCGTGGAGAATGAAAAGAATCACACCAAGCTCTCTGATTTATATTGTTGATATTATTTTTAAAAATGTGTTTTAATAAAAAAATGTATTAAAATTATTTTTGTAAAAAAAATATCAACATATTAAAATAATCTAAAAATATCAGAATTATTTATTTAAAATTTAAAAAAAAAACAAAATTGAAACGCTGAATTTGACACTCAAAACAATTAGTTGATGAAGCTACAATATTCCATTCAAACTATTTTAAAATAAAAAGAAAAAAAAATAAGAAGCAAGAGATTGATTCGGGTCTGGAAGGATTCCGAGCTACGTAGGTGGACAGAAAATAGCTTTTAGTTTACAAGCCACCAACTGATTATTTGACTTTTGAGCACTGACCGGATGAAGAAAAATGCCTGAGAAGGGTCCCACCTCCTCTGAACATAAATCATTTAAAAAAAGAAAAAAAAACAATTATTTGGCCAATTAGTTAATAATAATAATAAAAGAAAGATTATTAAAGACAAGACCACTTACATTTGGTCTAGCAAAGTCAATGTCCTTTCTGTCACTGTTTTGTCAAGGAAAGATAGTCAATTGAGAGAGGGCTAAGGGCCTGTTTGGGAGAGCGGTAGTGGTTGCGGTTGTGGTTGGAAAAATGGAGTTTTGAAAATGGAGTTTTTAAAAATGGAAAGTGTTTGGTTAAAACTGTGGTTGAGTTGAAGGTTGAAGAAAAAGGAGTTTTGGTGTTTGGTTTCCAAACTTTACAAACTGCTTTTAACTTGTGAAATTACTTAAAAGGGTATATATATATATATATATATATATATATATATTATTATATATATATATATATATACCCTTATATATATATATAAATTTTTTTTAAATATTGTAAATTTAATAATGATAATAATATTATGAAATTAATAATTCATGAAAAAACAAATATTATTTTTTATTCTCCCATCAAACTATTTGCAATTTCATCACGAACATATATTTTCCTTCCATTAAGACTGATCTGTATCTACACATTTTTTAAAAAATATATATATATTTTAAAATTTTTGGTGGGCCGAGGACAACCCAACCAAATTGGGCCTAAGCCCAACTTTGCTGGACTTGGGCTGGGCCGAGTGTAGCCCAGCCCAGGCCCAGACCAAATTTGTTCGGTCGGAAGGCAAAAACGGTGCGCTGCACTGTGCGTCTTCTTCGCGACAGTGCAGCGCACATAATTCACGTGAATAGTGCCTTCCGACCGACCACAACTAGAGCTTCAACGGAGGATACCTACGGGTAGAGGAGGCCGAGGTGGTTCTTCCTGTGGTGGTGGCGTCTGAAATGGTGGCCTGTGGTGGCCGGAAACAGCCTTGGAAGGTGGCGGTACTGTTCACCGACCACGACGAGGGCTTCAACGGAGGATACCGACGGGTAGAGGAGGCCGAGGTGGTTCTTCCTGTGGTGGTTTCATCGTAAATGGTGGCTTCATCGTAAATGGTGGCCTGTGGTGGCCGGAGGCAGCGTTGGAAGCTCCGGCCACCATGTTTGTTTTGTGGGCAGAGAGAGAGAGAGAGAGAGAGAGAGAGAGAGAGAGAGATGCATGTTACATGCAAAAAAGAAAACAAAAATTTACGATGAAGGAGAAGATGAAAGGAGTGCAGGCAAGATCGGTTTTCGGCGAGGGTGTTTTGAGAAGATAAAAAAACATGTTAGATGGGTCAGGGACGCCGTTCCAGTCGGCGTTTGAAAAGCACCTCCAAGGTGCTTTTCAAAAAACGCCGTTTGGGTGTTAATTTCGGTGGGTCCCACTACAAAAAAATAGTGTTTGGTTTTTACCAAACACCAAAACTCCATCCCGTTTGGCAAACGCCAGACGCACTGGTGCGCCAAACGGGTGCTAAGTGGGTTTAGCAACTTACCAATATCAAAACCAAAAAGATGAGTGGAATGAATTACCCCGCGATCCCCTTTTTATTCAATTTATACCATGATAAATTGAATTAATTTGGGTTAATTCAAAAACATGTAGTTTTAGAATATAGAATTTAGATAAACTTAAAAAATAAAAGAAAATGGAAGCTGGTTAAATAAAAGCCAAAAGTACAAGTCAATCTCACTAACCCGAACTCAGGATCACCTCACATAAAAAAATAAAAAAATTGCAAAACTTAATAATATAATATTAGATGATAAAATAAAAAAAAAATCAATTTCATAAAACAAATGCTGAGAAAAAAAAAACTAAGTTAATCTAAATTATTCGACCAACTTTACTATCTAGGATATAAGATTGAGATAAACTCATAAAAAGAAAATTTGAACAAATACCAAAACTCAAGGCTCAATTATTTAATGTCAAATGATTAAATTAAAATAATAATAATAATAATAATAATAATAATAATAATAATAATAATAATAATAATAATAATAATAATAATAATAATAAAGAATCTAGTAATTGTAAGTTTTGCTTTTTTTGTTTAATGCGATTGAAATTGTCATTACACTGTTTGAAATCTTAGTGAGAGCAAACACAATATACAGTGTTTAACTTAACCCTTTCAATTTTTTTTAATTACATTGAGTATAATATATTCCACTTTACTTTATACTTTGTTTCTGTTATTTTAAAAATTATAGAAAATATCCTAAGTTTTTTATATTCATAATACTTTAAATGGCATTAAAAAACAAAAAACTTTAAATTATTTACAAGTTTATCATTATTTTTAATTTAATAACAAAGAACCTTTGATGCATATTGATAATGAAAATATCATTAGTTATTGTTTCATTTTTATATATATATAAAAAAAAAGCTCTTGTTATTTTTTATGAGTATCCAGGGCATAAATACAATTGATTGAAGATAAACTTCTCACTGAAACACACATAAACACTAGCCAATATTTAACTACATAAAAATCTCAGAGAATTCATCAAAACATCTTCATAAACCCAATTGCAACTCAAACTCCCAAAATCTCTTCTTAACAAACTATCACAAATTCCTCAACACATTACCAAAAAAACTCCATCAACTAAAATTCATAGAATATATTCAAAATCATAATTGACAAAAACAATTTCCTTTCAACTACTAAAACATAATCCTAATAAAGGCAAAAGTCCTAGAAATGACCAAATTTTCAGCTCTTGAATTTTAAACATAACTAAAACATAAACTCATAACACATGATCCATTTACATTAAATGATAATATTACATAAACTTGTAACAATTACAATAGACTAAAGTTCAAGAAATGAAGTATACGAAAAGTGGAAAATAAGAAATTATTGGGGTTTCATATATTAAAACCAGCAAGAGCAAGTTATTCTACATATCTGATGACACATCATGTGATGATATTTTCATTGTCTAGTGAAAACCTATAAATAAAGAATGTCTTAATGATCATGAGCTTGTACTAGATGAGGTGAAGAGAGTAAAGGACTAGTTATGTCAAGTTTGGATCAAGAATCCTAATATAGAGGATAACACTGCAAGTATAAAAGCATATGATGATAGTTAATTTAGTGAGTGCAATGTTAATATTTGCAACTATTATAATATTCATGTCAACCAAATGAAATATATTTAAATAACAATATTACATTAATATTGTCCTAAAACATAACATGAACATCATTATAATAAAGCATTAACAAGAATACATAAACAGTAAAATTTTATTCTTACTTCATACATCAAAGCAGCTTGATATAAAAAACATATCATAAACACGCATAACAATCTGGTACCAATAAAAAATATTCTTCAAATTATTCACTCTAATACAACTTCTTTACCAATTTTACCACCTCTTCACTCTATTAAGCCTTTGCTAATATACTTTTCCCTTATTAGATAACATTTTTGATCTCATTAAGGTTTGCAATAAAAAGCTACTAATTAAACTAAACCATAATTGAACATAATTAATATAAATTGCATAAATATTAATTAAACATACCATAAGGTTATATCAATAATAACCCCAACTTTTAGACCCCGTTTGGGAGTGCGTTGCAACCGGCGTTTGGAAAAAAATTGATTTTTTTTTTCATTTTAAAAACCGGCGGTTTGGTGTTTTTAGATCATTTTGATGTGCTGATGTCAAAAATGAGTTTTAAAAAATAAAAAAACATCATTTTGATGTATTTCGGCACGAAAAGCACTTTGAAAAGCTATCGCAACCGCACTCCCAAACAGACCCTTAATTTGAAAGTTATTTTGGGTTTTCAAGAAAACAATTAAGATTGTTTTTTCACTTTTCTAAACTTCTTTAAGATTCTTAACATCAAGTGTGAACATGAAATAACTTGAGATTTTTGGATTTTAAGTGTAGGTGCCTGTGATTTTCAAAATAACCCTTATTTTATGCATTGTTTTTTGTTTATTAGAGTCAACCAAACTATATTATAATAAAATAACGATAATTTAATAATGACTAAATCACTAACTTGATCATTGAAGTTTTGATTTGAAAAATCAATTGAGATAATATTTTTGTTGCTGTGTTATTCTAGACTATAAAAATAATAGAGAGAAATTACACAAGTCAATAATACAAATAAATAGCTAAACTTTAAATTTGTAGAATTTTAGATTTAGTTAAGCTAAAATTTGCTTTAATTATAGAGAGTTTTTGTTTAGAAGCTATAAGCTAAAAAGGGAAAGGCTTGTTTTTTTTATATATATATTACAAAACAGATAAAAGGTGTGGGATTATGCACTGTGCACCCTCTCACAATCCACTGTGGATTGTGGCAGTGCAGGGACGGAAATGGGTCTCAGCCTCAGGCGTGTGGTATTTATTTAATGGGGGTGTTTTCGGTTTTTGGCTTTTTTTTTATTCAGCCGCAATGTGCACAGTGTCATCACGAATATACCCCTCGAAAACGACAAAATAATGCACAGGGACGAGGGGCGCTGTCGGTTTTCCCCTCCTTCAGTGCACAGTGCACAGACAAAAAAAGCCCTCGAAAACGACAAAACAATGCACAGTAACCGGGGACACTGGCGTCCTTTCCCCCGTGGTTTTTTCATAGATCTGGGTTGAGGCAGGAGTGGCTTGGTAATTAGCCTATTTTTTTATTATATTTCGGGCTGAACGGCTGGCGCGTCGTCAGGACGCGACAGCGGCCCTCAGCGCCAACGCGCCCTTTAGGAGGCGCGTGCGGGTACATGCGGCGGTCAAAAATTGGTATCCGCCTGTGATTACGGTGCGCCTCCACGTGCTCTGTCTGCCGTCGCGGCGCGTTTCCATCATAGATGCCCGTGGAAGCGGCGGTGGCCGATTTTGTGGCGGCTGTCGCTTTTCTCTCTCCTGCGGGCCCAATGTCAGGTCCGGTCCCTCATGTGTGTGGTTAGTTAATTTCGGTCCCTGAGGTTTTGATTTCGATTGTCTGCCTGATTTCTTTAATTGAAAATTTGATTGTTTTCAATTGTGCCCTTCAATTAAAACTAATTATATAAAGCAATTTTAATTCGGTCCCTATACTTTTGATTTTCGGTTTCTTTTTGGTTCCTTCAATTTTTCCGGTACCGAAGTTTTTCTTTCTTTAATTTGGTCCTCCAATTGCAATTGGTAATATATACAAAGTTTGATTTCAGTCCCTCTTCTTCTAATTTTTTTTATTAAATGGCAGCATTTGATCATTATTGAATTTTTGGTCCTCCAATTATTTTTTTTTTCAATTTTATCCTTCAATTGGAATTAATTTATATATGTTATTTTTCATTTTTGTCCTTATTCTTTTAATTTTCTATTTGATATTAATTCATGTGTTCTTTTTTGAATGTTTATTTTTTATTGGTATTTATGCATCTATGCTTTTAGTTTTTGTTCTCAGTATAACTTTTGTCCATGTATATATAAGTGTATTTAACACAATAATACATATATTTTTTTAAATTTTCTGATTAAATTATTTTTTTCAGCTATTAATTTTTATTTCTGTTTTATCATCTATAATATTTTTTTTATTTTCTCTATCTTTTAGTTTTTTATTGGTTTTTTTATATATTTTCAAGTTAGATTATTATTATTAATAGCAATGATAATTTTTATTTTGTTTTCATCTTTTGTTCAAATTATTAGAATTTTTTTGTTCTTTCATTTATTTCTGGTTTTTAATTCATTATTAACACAATAATAATAATAATAATAATAATAATAATGATAATAATAATAATAATAATTATAATAATAATAATAATAAAAATAATAATAATAATTTAATTGTTTTTCTTGCTTACTTTTTTGTTAATATTTTTTTTTCGCTCCGGATAATTTGATAATTTTTATTGTTTTTACAATAATAGCAATGATAATTTATATTTTTTCTTATTTTTTCTCTTATCTTTTGTTAAAGTTTCTAGGATATTTTTGGTCTTTCATTTATTTTTTTCCTTTCATTACTAACATAATAATAATAATAATAATAATAATAATAATAATAATAATAATAATAATAATAATAATAATAATAATAATAATTTAATTATTTGAACAATAATGATTTTGTGATTAATTTTTTTTTTCTTATTAAAATATTTTGCTCTGGTTTTGAAAATGTTAGTTCGCGCTCTTTTGTGATCTTTCATAATGTAATATCTACATTCTAAAAGATGTAATCTATGCTTGCGCAATAAACTGTACTTAAATTTTTTTACATTTTATCTCCTGATGTATAACTTTTATTTGATTATATCATATAAATTTATCGTTGTTAATTTAATTATGTTAAATTATATACACAAAAATGCCCGTGGCAACGCGCAGGGAATATAGGTAGTATATATATATATAAAAATAAATAATGTTATTTTAATTATTTTAAGATTATTTGAAATTTTTGATTGAATAATGATATTTTTTATAATTTTTAAAACAATCCAGGCAAAACTTAAAAATAAAGTAAAATAAAGAGTACTTGCATAATTTTCCTTTTATTTTAATTGGATTTACATAGCGGTAGAAGTAGTTAATGAGCATTCTTTGTTAGCTTCTTTCATTTATGCTGTGCAGTGAGAGAGAGAGAGAGACAGAGGAAAGAGAGGTTCTTTTTTTGAGCTCTCATGAGTGTGTTAATGGAGTCTTGGTGATACAAGAGTGTTTAAAAAAGAGTTCTTAAAACTGTGTATCCATTTAATGTGAAACGCCTTTTCTGTTTCTTTCTTTTGAGAGTCTTGCTTGTTGTGCGTGACTGTTTTTTTTTTTTTTGCAAGATTTAGGGATCTGGGTTTTGGGGTTCTAGGGTTTGACTCTCTCTTTCTTGCTTTCTTGGGTTTCTTCCAAATTTCTTTCTCTCTTGTACTCTTTACTGAAATGGGGTTTTTGACTTTCTTGAAATGAGTTATTTCAGCTCTGAGCTTTGGTTTTTGACCTGCAATTTGTTGAAGCTTGCATCTTTGTATAGATTCTGTTTATAGTTTTGGGTTCTCTATATAAAGTCGAATTCTTTGAAACAAATCTTGATCTGGTTAGGGTTTTGAAGCTGACCCTTCTTTTTGTGAATTCTGAGTTTTTCTTAGAAGAGCTGTACCCAAACTGTTATTGTTGAGTCTTGAGCTAGATTTGCTTTCTTGGTTTTGTCTCAGTTGATTGTGAAGTTACAAGATTTGATGCATCTTTCACTGTGGAAGCCTATATCTCACTGTGCTGCTCTACTGTTAGACAAGAAGAGCAGAAGGAAAGATGGGTCTGAATCCAGTCTTGAAATCAAGAGGAACTCATCAATTCTTCGAAAACTTCAAGAACACAAGCTCAGGGAGGCACTTGAAGAAGCATCTGAAGATGGGTTACTCGTTAAATCTCAAGATATGGAGTCTGACACTCTTGCAAACCAAGATGAGAGTCTTGGGAGATCAAGATCACTAGCAAGGCTCCATGCGCAGCGAGAATTCTTGCGTGCCACAGCGCTAGCTGCGGAACGAATATTTGAGAATGAAGATTCTATACCTGACCTTCTTGAGGCATTTTCCAAGTTCCTCACGATGTATCCAAAGTATCAGTCGTCAGAGAAGGTCGATCAGTTAAGGTCAGATGAATATGCACATCTGTCTCCAAAGGTATGCCTTGATTACTGTGGATTTGGGCTTTTTTCATATCTTCAGTCTTTGCATTATTGGGAGTCTTCAACATTTAGCTTGTCGGAGATAACTGCCAATTTGAGTAATCATGCTCTGTATGGTGGTGCTGAGAAGGGCACTGTGGAACATGATATAAAGACTAAAATAATGGATTATTTGAATATCCCTGAGCATGAATATGGTCTTGTTTTCACTGTGAGTAGAGGGTCGGCCTTCAAATTGCTTGCTGAATCGTACCCTTTTCATACCAATAAGAAGCTGTTGACCATGTTTGATTACGAGAGCCAGTCTGTGAATTGGATGGCTCAAAGCGCTAAAGAGAAGGGCGCAAAAGTTCATAGTGCCTGGTTTAAATGGCCAACTCTTAAACTTTGTTCCACTGATTTGAGAAAGCAGATTTTGAATAAGAAGCGGAGGAAGAAGGATTCTGCAGTTGGTTTGTTTGTATTTCCAGTGCAGTCAAGAGTTACTGGGGCAAAGTATTCGTACCAGTGGATGGCACTGGCTCAACAGAACCGTTGGCATGTATTGCTTGATGCTGGTTCATTGGGTCCTAAAGATATGGATTCACTTGGTTTGTCCTTGTTCCGTCCTGACTTCATTATCACATCATTTTATAAAGTATTTGGATATGACCCTACTGGTTTTGGATGTCTTCTTATCAAGAAATCAGTGATGGGAAACCTCCAAAATCAGTCTGGGAGTACAGGGTCTGGAATGGTAAAGATTACACCTGAGTATCCTATGTATTTGAGTGATTCTGTTGATGGGCTGGATGGGCTGGTTGGTGTTGAAGATGATGAGGTTGCTGGGAATGCTGAAAAAACCACAGAAACTCGCCCAGGATCACAGTTGCCTGCCTTTTCTGGTGCTTTCACATCTGCTCAGGTGAGGGATGTATTTGAGACCGAGATGGATCATGACAACAGTTCTGACAGAGATGGAACAAGCACCATATTTGAAGAAACTGAAAGTATTTCAGTGGGCGAAGTGATGAAAAGCCCTGTCTTTAGTGAAGATGAATCGTCAGACAACTCATTCTGGATTGATTTGGGTCAGAGTCCCTTGGGATCAGACAATGCTGGTCAATTGAACAAGCAGAAACTGGCCTCTCCGTTACCACCTTTCTGGTTTTCTGGCAAGAAGAACAACAAGCGACTCTCTCCAAAACCAACATCTAAGATATATGGCAGCCCAATGTATGATGACAAAGGAGTAAACTTGGGGTCACATGATGACCACCATATGCTGTCATTTGATGCTGCTGTTCTATCAGTTTCAGCTTCACAGGAACTGGACCGAGTTAAGGAGGTTCCTGAAGAAGAACAATTTTCAGATACAGACCTCTCTTCAAGAAATAATAAAGGCTCAGGTCGTTTGCATGTTCATGAGATTGAGGAAGAACCTGGAACCAGCTCCTTTTCAAACTCTTCCATAAACAGATCCCATAACAATAAATCAACCCCTGGATCGCATCATAACCTAACAAATGGCTCAACTGCTGCAATTTGCTCGGAGATGAAGGAAAGTGCTATAAGACGAGAAACAGAAGGTGAATTCAGGTTGTTGGGGAGAAGGGAAGGGAGTAGATATGCTGGCAGTAGATTCTTCGGGTTGGAAGAGAATGAACATCCAAGCAGGGAAAGAAGGGTATCATTTAGCATGGAGGACAATCGCAAAGAGCGTCCAAGCCATGCTCTGGAGCCGGGAGAGATATCTGCTACCAGCCTTGACGATGAAGATTACAGCACTGATGGAGAATATGTTGATGGGCAAGACTGGGATAGAAGGGAACCTGAGATAATTTGCCAACATTTGGATCATGTGAATATGTTGGGTCTGAACAAAACTACTCTCCGGCTGAGATTTTTGATCAACTGGCTAGTAACTTCTTTACTTCAACTCAGGTTACCCAGTTCAGATGGAGATGGAAGGGTAAACCTCGTACACATTTATGGCCCAAAAATAAAATATGAAAGGGGTGCAGCTGTAGCTTTCAACGTCAGAGATAAAAACCGAGGGCTAATAAATCCAGAAGTTGTTCAGAAGTTCGCTGAAAGAGAAGGCATCTCTCTTGGCATTGGTTTCCTGAGTCACATAAGGATTCTAGATAGCCCAAGACAGCAACGTGGTTCTGTGAACCTTGAAGATACGACTCTGTGCAGACCAATGGAAAACGGGCATAATAATGGAAAAGGTGGGTTCATAAGGGTTGAGGTTGTCACAGCATCTCTCGGATTTCTGACCAACTTTGAGGATGTCTACAAGTTATGGGTTTTTGTTTCCAAGTTTCTTAATCCAACCTTTATCAGCGAGGGTGGCCTTCCAACTGTTGAAGAGGGCACGGAGGCTTGATTTCTGGGACACATCTATCAATTGCGGTGCAAAATCTGAGAGTCAGAGCCGAAGATTGGGAAGTGTTAAATCTGTGTGGCCAGATCCTTTTGCTCTTCCTCGTGACTCTTTGATGCAAAAGGATGAATTTGTTAATTCTTGTTTGTTTGATTTTTCCCTTCTGGTTTTTTTATTTTTGTAGAGGTGGCTTTAGAATCTGTATCAACTCGGGGAGTTATGTAGACCTCAAAGCAGAATTATATGGATATAACTTTCAGCACCCAAAACTTTCTGCTTTTGCTCTATACAAAATCAAATTTCTTGCATCTGTAAAATACAAAACTCACCTTATTTTGCCTGCCTGTTGTAGTCTATAATACAATTCAGTGGCCTATTCATAACTTACAAAATCAAATTTCTTGCATCTGTAAAATACAAAACTCACCTCATTTTGCCTGCCTGTTGTAGTCTATAATACAATTCAGTGGCCTATTCATAACTTTGAATCCCAAGTTCTGTCAGCATGGTGCTAATTTTTATTCTTGAAGTTGGACCAGGAGTTTTCGTTTCTTAATCTGGCTGGGATTGCATGGTTTCACTACTGGCTAGCTTTGTTAACCAATGAAGAGAATGTCGCTTTGTTAACCAGTCCTTGGAAATTCATAGCTTAATGTATCTGTCAAGATGAGATCCAGGGTCTTGACTGGAATTTCGATTAAGAGAGTTACTGAATAGCCTTGCCTGAGTAGCCTTGCCTGAGGAAGCAGGTTGTTTGGTCGTTAAACTTCCTGTTTTATCCTTCATATTCTTGTCTTAAGCAGTAATGTTTGTTATATCTTCACCAGAAGAAGTCGTCTTTTTGTTGACATTGAAATAAACATCTTCCTGTTGGTGACAATTTTCAAATAAAGAAGACTTAGAATCTGCTGTTGAAAGCAAATGGCCAAAACCATAATCAAAATCTGCTGTTGAAACGGGTATCTCCTTGCATAATGCAAACCTCACCATCAGGTTCCCATTTAGTAATTATTATCATTGGGCCATACCCATTTAAGTTTGTTTCCCACGGAAATAATGGGGGACGCATGAATTATTCTGCTTCCTTTTCTTTTGGTGCTTGTGGATACTCACTTCTCAGTGTTCTAGGAGAGCTTGAGTGGGTCTTTTCATAAAGTTGGTGTGGACATGGCACTGCAAATTGCATTTTGAAACCATACCATAATGATCATCATCACATGCTTTTCTTAGAAATAGAAAATAAAAAGAAACCTCAGCCGGTCACCACCAGATACTCTTGCCATTTCAAATGGGAAACCTTGTATACAATCCAAAAGATTCCTTAATAAAGTATAACAAGAATGGTGCCATGTTTGACAAAGCTGCTTCCTGAGCTCCCGTGGAGAAGTTGCTTCTAAAAGGAGCTTTTACGCGGTGGTTGGTGACAGTGCATCGTTGACAAACTTCAACTGATTAAGCTAGTTGGCTACTAATCTACAAGATTTGAAAGATATTGCATGTCATAGTCATGATCAAGAAAATGCTGTTTGCATAAACAAAGATATGTAGAAGTACGTCCTAATGCTTCCTAAATTATTGTATTATATTATAAAATAAAATTTTGGTCTACAAAATTTCTTAGGAATAACATTGGTATGGACAGTCTCAATAAGAGAAATCTAACCTGTCACCAGAAATTGAAGATCTGGTCTGTGCACTGAATGAAGTTCTCTGTTCCAACTGTATTGGCCACCACACAGTTAAAAATTTAAAACCACTTCAACTTAAGCAGGCCAGATCAACCATCCCCTATGGTCCGAAATATCAAATCAAGTGTGAGTTAAATATTAACAAACAACGACAGTAAAGAAAAGAATTCCTTCAGCTCGTGATTGGTTCCTGGCTGGCAACTTAAGTTGGATCCAAATCTTATGATTCCATCATCTTTATAAGAAATGCAGTTTCTAATGCTGATTCCTTGCACTGCAGGTATCTATTTTCCTCCACTATATCCGTAGTTAAGTTAAGTAGTATCGGTCGTTTGGGATCATAAATAGCATGTTCGCGAACTCGTGCAGCCCATTTTGCAGCTTCCCAAACCCCAAATCTGAAACATACCAAGGATAAATAACATGAGCATCCCACTCAAGACAAAATCAAAAGAAGTGCAATCATTGTTTCTAAAAGTTGAAAAAAGCAGAACCAATTTGACATAATAAACATAGAATAACAATTTCTAAGGAAAAGAATTAAAAAGAGAGTCCTGAATCAGTCATTGCTTTAGGATCCAAAGCCATTATTAAGTTCCTTGCAGAAGCAGGTGGATGAGTTATTTCAAACAAGAAACATGAACCACTCTAATAAACATCATGTACACATAATAATATGTCTGTGTGCACAAACGTGACATATCTCTGATTTGACAAAATGCACACACTTTATTTAATACCAGAAAGGTGGCCTCCCTCTATTTCTCATTAATGAACTTCACTAAATAAGCTCAAATTGTGCGAGAGTACGAATACATACACCATTCCATCTATTATGTGTCTTTTGACATCTATGATATATGCTTGAAGTTAAAGCAATTAATCCACAACATTCTGAGCACATTAACATTAGCTCAAGTTTGTAGCTCTCTATGAATTAGAAGATATTTTTGGAAACCTTAAAAAATTGGCTACTATTCAAAATTTAAAAATTTATCTGAATTCAATTCCAAATATTGCTAGTTACAGTCAATGAACACCACTATTCAGAGAGAGGCTCAAATTTTTGACACAGCAGTAGTGACTCAACTTCAAATTCAAAGGAATAACACGACTTGAAATGAGCATGCAGTTCAGCAATGAGTAACTTTTGAGATGAACTTCATTTATATCTATCACTATCTAAATGAATTTGGGAGTTTAACAATATAATCATTATTCATAGAGCATAAAACCATTTGTTTTATATAGAAGAAGAGACTGCTCCATAAATGTAAGCCAATAACCTGAGTAGAGGAGAGCAATTTCATCTGAAATCATGCAAGACAAATGGGAATCAACTACAGAGAATTATCTATCAAGCATGAATGGGAAACACGGGACAAGAGTAAGACTTTAGGGCCAATAATCATCAAACCAAGAGCATATCAAGTCACACAAAGAAAGGAAAGTCACAAAGGACAACTAAAGAGTTTCCAACTCGAAGAAAATTCTCGAACAGCCAGTTCAAGGTCCTAATGTATGAAAAGATGATAAATGCTTTGTGGAAAAAAAAGGATGACAGTGTTCTTGTCATAATTGTTCACTCCCAGTGGTTTTGGTCTTGCCACTATCAGTTAAGCTCACCAACTTTACGTGTCAAGAAATTTTTTTGCATTTGTGTTAAAGTATCTGTCTGATCACAGACTATGCAAAGAAAACCTGACATGTTAGCAAATTACCGTGTATTAAAGGACGAGGTTATCAACACAGCAGGATAAAGGACATCTTTCTGAATATTGGCATAAGGACAATATTTCATTATGGCATGAAAATCATCAATGTCCCCAGGATATCCAAACTCTTCGTAGTCAGCTGCTGTGAGTGGTAAAACGGGATTGAGAAGAGTGCTGGTAGCATCTAAAAAAGGAACCTGAACAAAAGGAGTATATAATTACTGGAAAACAAGAATAAAGAACTGAGACAAGATATTGACAAACGACCACATAATTGCAAATGCTAAATGAATCTACAGAACTTTTTAATTACATTGTCCAGACCATCGAAAAGAATTGCAGAGAATCATCTATCACTAGCAATACCGTCATATATCAAGGGAGAACAACGACAATGATGTTTTGTATTGTATAAGGTAACCAAGAAGTTGATTGTTTAAGTCAATTTGCTTGATAACAATGACAGCTTTGTATATTATAAAACATGGTTTCACAATGAGTGAAACATGTATACCTTCAAAATGGCAGCACGAAATAAATCTGGGCAACTATTAATGGCAGCAGCCACCAAAAGTCCTCCAGCACTATATCCCCAACCAGCAAGCTTGTTTTCTTGCACAAACTCATTTTCAACGAGGAACTTGGCACAGGAGACAAAATCTTTGATTGAATTAAGTTTCTTCTGTTGTCTACCGTTATGATGCCATGCCTTACCATGACCGCCTCCACCTCTACAAGCACAATGAGCTGTAGGTAATTAAACTTTAAACAAGCCCAGACAAACAGTAACCAATTCAAATGAGGATTTAACTGTATTAACACTAGAAATAAGCTGAGCCAAAAAACATCTGAATAGTTGCAGTACAGGTGAAAAACACACCTAACATCAGCATATGCAATAACCCAACCACGATCAAGAAGGCTTTTCAAATCACTGCGCCACCGCTTGTCAAGTAACTCACCATAAGCTCCATGCCCATGAAGCAAACCAGGATTTTGATTCTTATTTTTGTTTTTGCGTGAGTACAGAATAGTTAAAGGAACCATAACTCCATCATAAGAGGAGACATCATACTGTTCACAAGCATAAAACTCAGAGAGGCAATTCCACAAGTTATCATCTTCAGATTTGATTTCATTCAGAAAATCAGAATTCAAATTATTCAAGGATCCATTGGCAATGCCTCCTGAAGAGGTTGTCCCATACAAAATTCTTGTTCTTTCATAGAGCAAATTTTGCTGTTGGACAATATTCCAATTGCCACTTGACAGCTCATAATCAACTACAGCATCGGGCATCTGCAAAAAATTGGAGATGTTCAAGTGGAGATGCTCACTTTTGCAAAATATATAAGAGGAAGATAATATTCACATGGAGAAAAGTTGGAAGAAATCTTCATTCTTATTAAAATCAGAATATCATGAAAGAGCAAAGCATGCATTGTATGCTAACTGGATATAAACCCCAACCCTCAGACACTAAAACCCCATAAAACTGCACATCAAAAAAGAAAACCCTCAGAATTCCCAATTGATCAAACAACGAAATCTCTCAAGATAACAACAAGCACTCAAGAAAAAATCATTTGTCAAGCCGAATGATGAAATTGCTGGTCTAAAATACAGCGTCAGAGGTTGAATGTCTGGTCTTACAGATACTCGTTTTCACTCATATCTTACCATTATCTCTGAATCAGAATCCAAGTATAATATAATTTAAATGCCAATTATTTATTAAATTTCGTATGAACATACGCAGCAACAAAAGCATGAGGAAACCATCTGCTAACATTAATGATCTTTACAGGTCATACCACAGGTGATGATAATGTAAAGCGCATGGTTGATGAGTAGTAGTCATAATTTGGTCCAGGCCAAATTTGAGAAACATGATCTGGAAGAGGAAGGAATGTAGGGTTAAGTTCTTTCAGTCTAACTGCTTCCTGCCAGAACAAGAGAAGAAAAGATGAGAATAGCAGATCAGTAAAACCATAAATGATTTCTTAGTGAAACCATTACTTTACCTTCCTAGCAGGCATAGGTAGAGGAACTGAACAAAGTCTAAAGCTGCAGTTTTCCCGTATGATTAGTGTCAAGTGTGTATTACAGAAATCAACATCTTCAATAACCATATCTCGATCATCATCGAATACTCTCTGCAATAAATGCAGTGATTGAGAAAAGATTAAATGAAGTAAAAGTGTTTGCCAAAACATAAAAGATTTATGAGAATATAGGTGAATTTTAACGACAAGGAAAAATTTCTAAGAAAAATGCTGAAAGAAAAAGGTATAAAGTAGTGAAAAAAAGAGCAGAGAAAAGAGATATGCAGCAAAAATATATGAAGCTGTCAAGCACCATACTATCCAACCAATGATATCAGCTGGGTCAACAGAAAGCAATCAGGGAATAATAGACAAAGTGATTGCTCATAGTTAACCCACCAACCTCCCAGATCCTTGGACAAGAAGAAGCATTAACTGCACATCGAAGAAGATAATGATGATCAACCAATTGGCCCCCTTTGGCAGCATCAGTAAACAAGTAAAGGTATCCTTGGTGATGTTCAACTATGCAGTGGGCTTGAGCTTCACATTCCCAAACTAAAGTGATGCCAGATAATGGATCGGCTGCATTTATCAGAAAGACCTAAGACATGGTCATGATTACTATTCCATTTTAACTAAGATTAAGGTCAGGATCTCGAGTTGAGAATACGCATTTTGAAAGTGATACCTTTGAGAATGTTGTAGAGAAAGTATTTACAGTCACAAAGTGGAAATCCTTCGTGTGTCTTAAGTTAACATAAACATTTTCTGCTGGCTCATCTAAAAGCAAAACATCTTCCTCAGTTGATCCGATCATGCTACAATATATTCTGATGACAAAAGAACACAAATTCGATTTCATGCTGTTGAATTCGACAAGCAAGAAAAAAGCACACAATGATGAGATAAATCACACTAAAATGTTATAAAGTCCATGTAATACCAACCGACAAGGCCTCTTATGTTGATCAGTAACAACATACAGCAATGCTTGTCCATCCTTGGCCCAAGCCAAATTTGACACTCGATCTGCTTGAGGCTTACTACACAATGCACCAGAATTCAAATTCCGTACAGACAATCTAAAGTAGTCATTGTCCTTATCATACATAGTATATGCAAGAAACTTATGATCAGGTGACACTTCTGATAATTCTTCATAAGCATAACCTATAAACACAAACAAAGAAACATTGTCCCAAATAGCTTAAAAACAACAAAACTTCATTCTTCAGTAAAAATTATTACTTTATCAGTACCTCCAAATCTCTCAGCTTCTAGATTGTAATCAACCAACTTCTGCTCAATTTTTTTCCCAGAAACAAAATCAAACCCGCCCGAAGGATCTTTATTCGAAATGAATTGTTCATTTAAACTTGCCAATCTCCTACAAAGCACAGGATACTGCTTCCCCGCTTCAACTCTTTTATAATACAACCTACAGTGAATAACATCCACCTTGAAACAGTAGCAAAAAGAAAAAGAAAACAAACATTTTGAGATTCTCAAACAAAATTAACAACTTTGATAAAAATTATCCAATACCCCTTTGAAATATTAACAAAATTACAAGCAGCAGGGACAGCTTGAGATAGTATGCAATCACATACCATGGACCCCAGCGAATGGGAGAGGTAGAGAGGTCAAAATGCAGTCTTGAAGCCATTTCAGACTGGAGTTTACTTTGAAGTTTCTCGGTATCAGACATGACAGCTTCTATGTACTTCTCTTCTTGTTCCATGTAAATATCCATGTGTCTCATAGCTACTTTGTCATTTAAGTGCGCCATCCAGCTATATGGGTCTTCCCAGGTAGCATCATGTAATGTGAAAGATTGAGGTTTTTGCGGTGGGTTTGGAGGTTTTGGAGGGGCTGGTGGTTTGGGTGCTCTATAGTGGCGGATGAGAAGGTGGTGGAGAATGGCGGGCAGACGGTGGTTGTGGCGGTGGAAAGTCGTGGTTAAGAGGTGACGCATGTTTGGTGGGGGTTTAGGGAGAAAATGAGGAATTCTTGGGGTTTAAGAATTTTGATTTTTGAAGAGATAGAAAATTTATACACACTCCCTTTGTTTATTTACTATTGCGATATGGTCCTGGTTCTCTTAATTTTTAATTTCTAATAAAAAGGATATATATATATATATATATATATATATATATATATATATATATATATATATATATATATATATATATATATATATAAACTATATTTTTCTCAAACCCATTTCACCAACGGGTCAACTCAGGAACTTATCAACCTAGATCGCATTGTGTTTTCTTAAACCAATTATGTAGTTGAGTTGAAAAAACCCGGTTGACTCGTTTGTAAATAATCTTGTCCGAACTTGATTAATTATTTTTTTTCAAAATGATTTTACTTCGGTTTTTTTCTAATAAATATTTTTTTTTCTCTAAACAACAATGTTTCAGATAAAATAGATAAATAAATGAATAAAATAATTGAATTGTATCCAACTAACTTATAGTAACATGTGATCAAAATCTTTGATTCGAACCAAGTTGAGTTTTAAAATTTTTAAAAACTCTCAAAACTATAAATTATACTTTTTTTAATAAGGATTTCAAGAGAGAAGAGTCTGAGATAAAATTATAATGTATTGATTAAACAATTTTAAATTTATGAATGAAGTAAAATAAAAAAAAAATCAGGACTTCTTTTGAATGCAAGGAAACTTCACACCACAAAAAACGTATTTTATAGGCTCAGATGAACGAGTAAAATCTTGATTGTTCTAGGCTCTTATAAGGGATGCACGTCCTGACTCGAACTCGAAACCTGATGTGTAAATATCCTCTGCCATTACATCATGCTCCTTGAGAACAAAAATAAAATAAAATCAAGACACTACTTTAGGGTTCATATAAAAAGAGGTTAAGGAGTTGACTGCTAACTCCTGTGTTTTGGATAGTTTCCAACATACATGAACTGTCCTAATGTTTTTTATTTTTTATGTCTAGGGGGGTGTTTGGTAAGCAATCTAAAATTGCTTTTCGAAAAAAAATATTGTTTTAAATAAATGTTTATAGTATTTTTATATCATTTTGACATGATGATGTCAAAAATATCATTTAAAAAAAACATTATTTTAATATATTTATAAGTGAAATAACTTTGAAAAATAACCGCAACTATACTCTCAAACATTTTAAAGATGTTGGCAAGATGGTTCAAACCAACCATCTTGTAAGTGATCTGGTGGTAAGATTTTGGAACTAAGGGGTTTGTTCCCCCTATAATCTTATATTCGAGCTATGTGGTTGTTAATATAATGGTTACTAGAGACTTATATGATCGTTAATTTCAGAGCCAATAAAATTAATTGAGATACACATAAGCTAACCTGGACACCCATATTAATAAAATAAATGTTCTAAACCAAACCTCTTTCAAGATCACAAGATTACTAGATAATACTACTTCAACTCAACAAGAATTTTTCTTCTCGTGTTTGTTGTGTACTGTATTAAATGATATACTTTATCTTATTTTATACCTGGTAGATAATATTAAAAATCCATCTCCTCATTTTATGTGATTGTTTCATATTTGGATATTTTCTTTTTATTTTACTCCAATGTCTCAACTTTATTCCTTACCACTTGAAAATATCACATGTATATTATATCAGCACAAGCAAAATTGATAATGATATATTTTTCATGCAAAAGTTGTATACTTTAAATATGAAATACTCATTGTTGATCATGCTAAAACCATTTCATAATATATAAATCATATAATTTTTGTTTTCTTGAAAAATTAATTTGTTATGGAACCATTGGGATTTAATGATAGAATCCATATCTCTATTGGCTTCTTTTTTTAATTGAAGAAAACCCAAAAAATCCAACCTATTCCATATATCAAGATATTGAAAAATTGAGTGTTCATATATATATATATATATATATATATATATATATATATATATATATATATAATGTTTACTTAATTTTATCTCATAAGAAGGGAGCTCTACTCCTTTTCATTATTGTTACAAGAAGGAAGGGGTGCATATGCCCATGAACAAATTCATCTTCAAACCCATTTACTTGCTCACAATATTCTGCGCATCAACATTTTGATGGGTTTATTTTCCCATGAAATTTAAGTTGAACATTAGAGCATCGGAATTCAGCCGGACCCTCACTTCCGGTGTATCTGAGGTCAATATCAGCAACCTCGACTTCCTTGCATGGGATGTCCTTGCTGCAAGAAAGCTGAACAGCCACGGGAGTTCTAGATGTGCCTCTTATATTCTTGAAGCTAACATTCCTGATGCTTACTTTTGATGGAGACTGCAATAAATGATGACAAGATTCTATCAGTATCCTTAATTCTGAGAGGTTTCTTTCTTAATTTCAGTAATCAGTAAAGCAATTACTACCTTTTTATTGCATTCATTCCATGGACAGTATACTTGATCTATGACAATCGGATTGCTGACGTTCTTCATGATAATATCTTCGAAATGTATATCAGACGCCGAGCCACCAAATAAAGCCGGCCAGGATTTAATTCTCACACCATTTTGGGTGTTAGAGATGGTGCAGTTCTTGACAAAGACTCCAGACACAGATTCTTCGTTCTGGGATTTCCCTAAACTTCCGATGCTGATGCCGTGACCTGGTGCGCACGTTACTCCTGCAATTGTAATCTGTCTGCTACCATGGCCGAGGGAGATACAATCATCTCCTGTTCCGATGTCTGAATCAATAATCTTGATGTCTTTTGATCGTCCGATGTGGATTCCATCTGTGTTTAGGCTCTCATCATGCGCAGTGATGGTAAAATGTTGGAAAGTAAGGTTTTTGCACCCCAGGAGATGAGCATGGAAGTACTTGCTGTCTGTGGATGTTATATCGTGGACTATCCCGTTGGTGATGAAATTGAACTTCAAACTCTGGCCGATCAAGCAAACAAGAAAAACATAAAATTAAGAGATTTTAATCCCTCATTTCGATCATTTAGTACTAATTACCATAACGTACAAGAACTTAAACTTACGACAGGGGGTAGCTTGCAATGTTTATCCTTTCCACAAATTCTTTGATTCGACGCCAGTTTTCCTTGGCCATCGAAAGTTCCACCACCAGTCAAAGTAAACTGGTCAACATAGTTGAGAGTAATCCAGCTACTAAACCCTTCGAACTCGCTCATGTCTGCTGGCGCCTGCAATTTTCCTTTAACTTGAAGCTCGATTGCAGCCTTACAAGGCCCTGATATAATCACCGGGCCTAGCAAGTATGTCCCTTTCGGAATCAAGACTGTGCTCGGACTTGTCGATGCACAAGCATCTTCCCATGCACTTTTGAAGGCCTGTGGAGCTAGGTTATAAGTATTCCAGAATAATATAAATCATATTTTGGAGTCTAATTTTTTAGGTAAGACAACATTTGGTAAATCTGATATGTACATTGCTGTAAGCTTACCTTGCAAATATCTTCCTCGTTGCCATATTTTGTCACGTCAAAGACAACATTTTCGGCTTTAACATCAGATCTAGATGCCAAGAACATCAACAAAAAGATTGCCGAGACATTAACCTTCATCAAGCCCATATTTCTTCCACCTCCTTCTGTATTCTGCAAATTTGTTTGGATCGAAACTGATGTGGTTATAAAATTCTATCAACCTTTTTATAGATCTAGCATTGAGGAAAACAGAAAACCAGTCATATTTTTTCCGGCAACGAATTCATATGGCTTCTATTATTAGATTTCTCTCAACTGCAAAAGTATCACAGCTCGGCAAACTAACTTATCCAAACGTTCCTTTTATTTTTAGATCTGGGCAAAGAAATCTTATATGGGAGGGAAAATAATAATTAAGACCAATTACTGGGAAACAGAATGACAGTAGAGTTTTCGAAGAGAAACTTGTAACCAACTGCTGTTACATCATGCTCTCTGCCATTCAATTCATTAATTACATCGAAGCTCGCCCTCTTCAATACTTCATAACCAGACCTGGATTAGTACATATACAGATGTTTAGCTCAAATGGTTGTTAATTAGGTTTAGTTTTTGTTACTCCATCAAGCTATATATTTTTGGAAATTAGATAATGTGAAATGGATATGTAGGCCATGACACCAAAAGTTTTAACAGAAGTGCGTTTATCTCGACTAATTTTATAGGTTTTAAAATTAATGATAATATAAAATTTTATTTATTATCATATTAACAACCATATAGCTCAAATATGAGATCATATATAGTCTTCACATTTCAAGAGAACTAGTTTTTGTTTGTTTCTTGCATGAGGAGGTTCTTTGAATTTGGATTTTCATTACAACTCATGCTTAGATGCTTAGCTCTCTTCTTTTCCTTTATAATATCAATTTAAGGGATTTTTATTAAATAAACTGGACAGCAATGCTGACATATGTCCTCCTTTGGGAATAACATAAGTGGTTGTTTTTTTCAGGAATGCGTTGTTGTTTTTTATTTATAAATATATTAAAATATTATTTTTAAAAAAAAAATTATTTTTGATATTAGCACATTAAAATAATCAAGATATATTAAAAAGAATTTATTTTAAAAAATAAAATTCTTTAAAAACAAAATACTTTTAGAGTGATTCACAAACACAACATTTTTTTTTTTTAATTATTATTATAGTGAAGTTCATACCTGAACCTAAAATCTGAAGAAGAAGTTCGTGAATATTAACTATTAATAAATATATAAAATCATCAAATATTAAAGAATATAAATGATATAAAAAAACCAAAAAGGTTTTAATTGAAAAAAACAATTAAAAGGTGGAATTTTAAAAAAAAAGAAAAAAAAGAGAAAAATGAAATTAATCTTTTTTTTTTAAATCAATCAATGGAATCTAAAAAAGAATAAAGAAAAAACGTACCAGCTTCTTTACTATTCATATAAATAACCATAGAGTTGCTCCCAATTCTTTTAGCTAATCTTTCCCGAACTCAAAACCATCATTATACTTATAGTTTTGTTATTTCTGTTTTTTTTAAGAATAAAATAATATAAACTAATTTCGGATACCCCGTTATAACTTATACCAATAGAATTTAATATTTATTTCTATCAATGTTTTTTTTTTTGGAACATTATTTCTATCAATGTTAATAAATAAAATATAGTATAACTTTTTTATGACAATATTTCAGTAATATGGAGATCCTAAGAGTAAAAATAAATAAAAATAGAAATCACCACTTAATTTTATATAAATATAAATTCTAAGCTGATATTTTAAATAAAAAACTAATTGTGTTGAAAGAAGTTAAAAATCATTTTAAATCATCTTATCTAATATAGCTACTTAATCGTCTTATTATTTAAATCAAGTTTACCAGGTTTAATAGGATTTTTTTTTAATTATTTTTTTATATCATTAACAAAGAACCTAAAAGACATCGGTCTTTTATTGTTTAATCATTGTTCATTGTGACTCATTAACACTATTCATTGGCCATTTGGCTCGGTGCTTCGCGGGTGCACCTCCACCTTTCTTTCTTTTTTCGCTTTATGAATAGTGTATTAACGAAAAAACCCCTCGAAAAAGACAAAAAACGCCGCCGGTTTTAGGGGCTCCGCGATAATTGACCATTTCCGGTCCGGTCCGGTCCGGTTCATCTGACCGGTTTTTTAATTTTTTAATATTTCACTGAACAGTGCATTAACGATTTTGTCCCTCGAAAAGGACAAAAAACACGTCTGCGTGGGAGGGGCTTCACGGTAATTATCCAATATTTTATTATTTTTTCCGTCGGATTACTGTTGGCACGTCGGCAGACGCGCCGTTCGTTTCCGTGCTCACGCGTGCTTCGGACGGCGCGTGCGGCTTCATACGGCGTCCAAAAATGCCCAACCGGCGTCTAGAATGATTTTCCGGCATGTTTTCTTCCACCTGGTGCGGCGCGTGTGGCACGAAGGTTGGGCATTAATGGTATTAATGGTCGTTTGAATTTTCCCACTAATTTCTCTCTCATGCCTGCGCTAGATGACGTCAGCTAAGCAGTTTTTTGTCAAATTTCGTATCGGTCCCTGAACGTTATAATTTGTTTTTCTGGCCCTTATTGCTATTATATAGGTTTTGATTTGTTTCAATTTTGTTCTTCAATTGAAATTGATTATATATTGAAGTTTCAATTCGGTCCTCATGCTTTTAATTTTGCGGGTTAGGCTGGAATTCTAAATATTTTTGGTATCAAAGTTTTGATTGATTTCAATTTCATCCTCCCATGCAAATTTATTATAAATCCTTAATATTTTCGGTATCAAAGTTTGATTTCTTTCAATTTTATCCTTCTATGCAAGTTAATTATGGATTTCAGTTTCATTTCGATCCCAAATCTTTTAATTCCAGGTTTTGTTTGAAATGATTTAATTTCAATTTTTGGATTTACTTCAATTTTATCCTTTAAATTAAATATATTATTTAAAATATGTCAAATTAATTATATACTTGTATATTTATGTCAAATTAAAATATGTGAAACCAATTACATGTTTTAGTATTTATTGAATATTATCGCCTAAAAATTTATATAGAGAGAAAAAAATGACCTAAGATTGTCATTTAAATTAAATATATTATTGAAAGTATGTCAAATTATTTATATATTTGTATATTTATGTCAAATTAAAGTATGTGAAACTAATTATATGTTTAAGTATTTATTGAATATTATCGCCTAAAAATATATAGAGAGAGAGGAAAAATGACCTAGGATTTTTTGAAGGACAAAAATTCATATCAGTATTCTTAAATACATTTAATATAATAATATGATGAATAAATCTTATAAAAAAAATATTGGCTTCAAAATTTAATTTTGTGCTATTTTGTTTAAGTTCATTTCTTTAAAAAAAAATTCAGTGTTTTGATTTTTAATATTGTAGATCTAATATTACTAGAAAAAAATACATCTCAAAAAAACAAAAGGTAGACAAATTTACCTACATTATCTACAATTAAAAAATATACTAGTCACTTCCCGTTTCGATTAGACTGTTTTTTTTAGACGGCAAATAAATAATTATAGCACGTAAAAAATTTAAGTTTATTTTTAAAAACAAATTACAATATTTTTTATTTTTAATGTGTCAGATCGAATATTGCTGAGGAACAAAAGCAACTCATAAAAATAAATATTGACAAATTTACCTAGGTTATCTACAAATAAAAAATATATGAACCACTTCCCATTTCGATTACTCTATAAAGTATGCGAGACTAATTATATGTTTTAATATTTATTGAATATTATCACGTAAAAATATATATAGAGAGAGAAAAATGACCTAGAATTTTTTTAAAAAAATTAATATCAATATTCTTGAATACATTTAATATAATAATATGATTAATAAATCTTATATAAAAAAATTTGGCTTTGAATTTAAATTTGATACTCTTTTGTTTAAGTTTATTTCTTAAAAAAATATTTACAATATTTTCATTTTTAATATTTGAAATCTAATATTACTGGGAAAAAGAAACAACTCAAAAAAAAATTACAAATTTACTTAGGTTATCTACAATTAAAAAATATGGGAGTTACTTCCCGTTTCGATTACACTGTTCCTTTTATACGCCAAATAAGTCATTATAGCACGCAAAATATTTAAGTTTATTTCTTCAGAAATTTATAATATTTTTATTTTTAATGTGTCAAATGTAATATTACTGGGGAAAAAACAACTAAATTTTTTTTTGACAAATTTACCTAGGTTATCTACAATTAAAAAATATACGAGTACTTCCCGTTTCGATTATACTGTTCCTTTTATACGGCAAATAAGTCATTATAGCACGCAAAAAAATTAAGTTTATTTCTTCATAAATTTACAATATTTTTATTTTTATTGTGTCAGATATAATATTACTGGGGAAAAAAAACAAAAAAAAAAGTTGACAAATTTACCTAGGTTATCTACAATTAAAAAATATACGAGCCACTTCCCATTTCGATTACACTATTCCTTTTAGGCGGGGAAAAAATTAATTTGTTACATATTTTATCTATTATAATTTTACTAATTAAATATTTAAACAACTAATTACAACATGTAAAAAATCAATTCGTTTTCTACATAGAAAAAACCCTAACGCAATGCGCGGGCAAGCATACTAATTATACCACGCAAAAAACTCATTTCTAACATATTTGATCTATTGCAATTTTAGTAATTGAACATTAAAATAACTAATTATAGCACACAAAAAATATAAGTTTATTTGTGGAAAAAAAATTTATAATGTGTCAAATCTAATATTACTGAGAAAAAAAAGAACTCAGAAAAAAAAATTTACCTACGTTATATGCAATTAAAAAATATACGAAGCACTTTCCATTTCGATTATACAGATTTTATCAATTATAATTATACTAATTAAATATTAAAATAATAAAATATATTACATATAAAAGCAATCAATTTTCTACATAGATAAAAAAACCCCGGCGCATCGCGCGAGTATATCGCTCGTTTTATACTATAATAATATTGAGTTATTTAATAATTCAAAAAGTTATGATTTCATTATATATATATAATGTTTATTATTTTAATTTTATATATTACTTAAATTATCAATTTAATAAATGATTTAGAATTTGATATTTTTTCTGTAATAATGTTTTTATAGTTGAAAAAATATTTTACTCGCCCGTGGCAGACTGGGACAACAGATGTAGTGTTTTATAAATTTCTTTTTGATATTGTATTTTAAAAATGTATTTAAAAAAATTAAAAAAAAATTATTTTTATTTTTTACTTTAAATAATTGTTTTTTAATATTTTTATATTATTTTCAAGTGATAATATCAAACATATTTTTTTATTAAATATAAAAATATTATTTAAAAAAAAACACTTAAAAAATTGAAATAGCCTAAAAGTGGGCCAGGTCTATGTTTTTTTATCTTTCTAAACAGTCCACTAGGGTTTTGTTATCTCTAAAGCTCTCTCCACAATACTTTGCACACTCTCTAGCCGTTACCATCACTTCTCCAGGTTCCTCCATTTTTGTTATTTGGTAGGTTTTCTTTCGATTCAACAGCTTAGATTTGAGTTAAAGCATGGGTTGTTTCTTCTTTTTTAATGTTTTTTTTCCTGTTGTATTTGAAGTTGCAGGACAAAACTCTAAAAAGGGTTGCGTAAAGAGGTTTCAATCATGAGGTATGTCTCAAAATCTTTAGTTTTTTTTTTCTTTTTATGTCTTTTTGAAGGGTTCTTGAGCTTTTCATGTTTTGGAAGTAAATTCATTATCACTGTTTTGTTTTCATGGATTGCAAGTATACATGATGTAGGGTTCTTTGTTTTTTAAGCATTTTAGTATAATTTGAAAGGTTCCATTGTTAATATATGTTAAAAATGAGAAATTTGTTTGGATATTTTTTTTTATAATTGCTTTGGATTTATATAATAAATTGAAGTTTTGATAAAGATCTGTCCGGACTTGGTCCCGATTGTTTTTGCTTGACTGATTTCTTGGTTATGAAGCGTAAACTAGATAAAAAAATTTTCACCTGAAACATCAATGGTTGAGCCAAGGAGTGATTGGTGTTACATTTCATGATATGAATGTTGTATATTTTGCTACTGCAGTAAGCTTGCAGGGGATACAATTCGTGAAGCTGTTACAACTATAAAAAATGGTGTGAATGAGAAGCCCCGCAAGTTCGTCCAGACCATTGAGCTACAGATTGGATTGAAAAACTATGACCCCCAGAAGGACAAGAGGTTCAGCGGCTCTGTTAAGTTGCCGCACATACCGCGTCCCAAAATGAAGGTCTGCATGCTTGGAGATGCTCAGCATGTGGAGGAGGTAATTGTTCATTCCGTTCATAAATATACATTTCATACATATACGTAGATTACAAGAAGCTCTTTAATCCAGTGTTGTCAAAAGTGAAAGGCGGTAAAAGGTGCCAAGTCTGGAAAAGGCACGAGGCGCTAGGCGCTTAACAGAATGAACCAAGGCGCTCTCAACTTGTATGATTTTTAAAATTACATGTAAAATTATATTATGATATATAAATATAAAATATATACCAATTAAGATTTAGATCATTAGAAAATCAAAAGAAAATATAATTCCACAACATAGTCATATAAAGTTAAATCTTTCACCCTTAAAACGAAATAAAATAACTTTGATGTAAGCTGTAACAATTAATCTAGAAAAGTGGCCTTTTTGACTAGATAGAATATATATAAGCAAACGATATGTCATGAGTAGAAAGCTCCAGCTATATACTATTACCGACTGGAAATTTTGGCAGCATAACAGAAGAGAGAATGAATAACATGGAGAGAGAGAGAGAGAAAGTTAAGAAGAGAGATATTAAGAAACAAAAAGAGGAGATTACATAAGAAAAAATTGAAGGAATGCCTCTGCTCTTCAATCTTCACTCTTCTTTCTCTTATTCTTCTATGGTGTTTCACGTTCCTTGTTCTTCAAGACTAGAAAAGGAGGTAAACAAGACAAAACATTAGTGTCCTCTCTTAAAAAAGAGCAGAAATCAAACAGACTTTTCATCAGGTGATGCCTTTATCGCCTGCTGCCCATGCACAGGTGCTCACCTACACACTGCCTCTTCAAACTCCATCACATCAGGCTAAGAAAAGCGCCTTGGCCTCACCTCGCCTCCAATGCTTAAGCGAGGGCCTGGGCACCTCGTGACAACACTGCTTTAATCATTGATGAGGTTTCAGTTTAGTTGTCTATTTAATGTTCTCTGTTTTTGCAAAATAGCATATTTGATCTGTTCATTTTCAGATCATGTTTGGCAATGATTTGTAAGGAGTTCCTATACTACAATAATAGCATTTCTGCAAGTTATAGAGAAAGTGGATTGCTGTTGTCCTTTTTGGATGCAGTCATCAGATGATTTAGTTATGTCTTGTACCTGCGAGATGTATTGCTGGGGCTATTAAATCATTCCACAAACTTTGAGTCTTTAAACCTTTTCACTTGTATTGATTTTTAATAGGATTAACTGTTTAATTTATATTTGCAGGCAACTTCTATAGGCTTGCAATGGATGGATGTTGAAGCATTGAAGAAGCTGAACAAGAACAAGAAATTGGTTAAGAAGCTTTCCAAGCAGTACCATGCCTTTTTGGCATCAGAGTCTGTCATCAAGCAGATTCCTCGTCTTTTAGGCCCTGGTCTCAACAAGGCAGGCAAGTTTATTAAAGACTCTTCAGTGCAGTCTTTTGGATATGGTAGTTTCTCATGGTTCCTGTCAATTTATATGTAAATGCAGGAAAGTTTCCTACCCTTGTGAATCACCAAGAGTCACTGGAGTCTAAAGTTAATGAGATCAAGGCAACAGTGAAGTTTCAATTGAAGAAAGTCCTTTGCATGGGTGTTGCTGTTGGTAACTGCGACATGGAGGATAAGCAGATCTTCCAGAATGTTCAAATGTCTGTGAATTTCCTTGTCTCCTTATTGAAGAAAAACTGGCAAAATGTGAGTTTGTTCATCTTAAACTTGTTGCGACTCTCTCGTACCCGTTGACTGTGTTCTGAACTCATTTTATGTCTTTTGGTGTTAAATCAGGTGAAGTCGCTGCACCTAAAGAGTACCATGGGTACCCCAGTCCGCCTGTATTAAGCTAGCTCTAAACTACGGCATTATGTTTTTGGAATGCTTAGAAATGTCACCCCTTTCGTGAACAAATTATAATTGTTTTTTGAGATGAAATTATGTTCATGGATTTGTTCTGAATTCTTAACCCTCAATTCAAATCTGTTATGTGTGAACTTTGCTTCCTTTGAAATGTTTAATGCTGCTGGAAAGCCAGCTGCAGAAAGAAAAACACAAAAGTGTCAAAACTTGCCTGAGATGAATCTCCTTTTGCTTTATATAGACGGTAAAATAGGTAAACTTGCTTCATAATTTCAATGGTGTTTTTTTGCCGTTCTCTGGTAATAAAATTGGGTCTAGCATCGTATGTCTTAAAAATGACCAAAGAGTTGTCTCCAATCCTGCCCCGGAGTTTACTCTCAAACCTAAAAGAGTTTTTCAACAATATTTTTTTTGTGAGAAAACTTTACTCCTGTAAAACACACTTTGTGAGCCCAGATGAGCGAGTATAACTCCTATTGTCCTAGACTCTTACAAGGGGTACACGTCCTGATTCGAACTCGAAACCTCTTCAACAATTACATCACACGAACCTCTTCAACAACATTGTTGCATCATAAACAACAATTTCTTCCTATAAACCTTTCCGCAAGCTGCACAATTAAGAATTTCTTCCTATAAACCTTTCCGCAAGCTGCACAATTAAGAGAATCTGTGCTCACTATTCTTCTCATCCTGGAGAAGATTATTGATTTGAAGGCATTCGATCGAGCTCACATTCCATAGTTTCTTCGAACCTGGCTCTAACGAATTAGCATTGCAAAGTCGAGCACAAGTGACAAAACAGTATTAGACTGTTAATGTACACTGCACCAAGATTTAACAGACTTGGATCATTCTTTTCCTCAAGGGAAATATTGGTCCCACCTTTTGAAAAATCAAACGAAAGAAGTTTTTCCCGCAATGAAGCAGAGAACTCGGCTAGACTTTGTTCTGTCCATATCCCTGGTCCTATAAAAAGCCAGCACCATAGCTAATTCTACGCATAAATTAGCATTGCAGGTTGATCATGAGACTTGAGTTTGCGCCATAGACATAGAAAGGAATCAAATCTGCAATGTGGGGAATATTTCACTTTCGATAAAAATTAATGAGTTTTTTGATAAAATTTCTGTTTCTAGCTTTGCTGCAGGTTTCGACAGATAAAGACAATGATGACTTTTTGAATACTGCAGAAGAATTTCATGAAAGCGTGTTCATAGCTTCCCAGAGTACCATGATACATTAAATCATCCCTGTCCAAACTGAAGGGGGGGAAAGGTAAAGCAATAAGTTCACATTTCATTAAAGAAGTTGCAGAAATTGGAGCAATTCTATTCAATTTGGCTCTCAACTTTGTTTTAAATGAATCCCTGATCAGACCAATTTAGCATTTTAAAGTTTCAATTTTATATCTCATACTCTAATCTTTGTCAAATGATCCAGATTAAGCTTTCAAACCAGGCTTGTTAATTCCGTTTCGTTCCGGCCGGAACATTCCGTGCCATTAAAAAAACCGAGACGAAACAACGTCGTTTTCGTCTCGGTTTTAATTCTGGTCCGTTCCATAAATTCCGGCTGGAACGTCTCGGTACCGTTCTGGCTCAAAATCATAATATTTCTTTTATTTTAGAACATTTTACTATCATAATATTCTGGAATTTTAGAGATGTTTCTAATTTTGAGATTATGTTTGTTTGACTTTATGTTTGTATTGTATAATTTAAAGTTAATTTATCTTGAGTTTAAATTATTCATGTTAAATTAATATTTTAATTATATATATATATAATTAATTATATATGAACAATACAACCCCGAAACGGCAAGCTGAAACGCTTCAAAATCAAAATGTTTCCTTCCAATAGAAAAACCAGAACAGCGACCGGAACGGTATTGACAACCTTGCTTCAAACCTTTTTTTGATTGAGTCCTTTATTTAACCCATAAAATCCATTAAAAGTTTGATTAAGTCTTCAAACTTAACTAATTATTCTAATTTTAATCAAGTTTGGACTTCAACCTTAATTTTCTTTTTATTAAATCTTTCTTCATCCTATTTTGTCAAAATATCCTAATTTGACTATTCTTCTTCCATTTTGGTCTATTTCAACTTAAACGCTTATCTCCTGATGCTCCGACAATATTCTTGGATTTTAAATATCTATTTTTTATAATAAAAATATGTATTTTTATATTTAGGGATCCCAATTTGGGTTATAACACGGAGTAAACAAGGGAGTTTTCAATTTTTATGCACACAAGTTGCAATTGAATTCAACAAACAATCTAGATCATGGAAGCCACTATTTACTAGAGTTTATCTGAATTGAGTTTTATCCCTCCCCAAGTGTAAACTTTATTTTTTCAAAGTGTTTTTTGCCAACTAGGAGAGATATGCTTGATACAACTTTACCTTTTCATATTTGATTTATCATCCTCTCTTCACATGATAGATTATTATCATTGAATTCTCTTACACATCTAACTTTTTTTTATTTTCATTTCTAAATTATGGATACATGCTTGGCTATGCTATTAGTGTAGTCAAAATATAGCTTGATTGAGATTGGATAATGCTTATCATTTGGGAAATATAGCTTGAAGTACATCATTCATCAATTACTCTCCATTTGCTTTTTAATTGCTAGGAGATCTTCATTTGAAAAGATTAGAGTTTGTAATTTTCATTTCCTTTTAGGTAGTTTGTTCAGAAATATGTTTAAATTAATGTTTTTTTATTTTTTTAAAATCATTTTAACATAGCATATGAAAATAACCTAAAAAAACTAAAAAAAATTAATTTAAAATAAAAAACACCTTTTCTTTAAAAAAAAAACACTTTTTAAAATCAATGCAAATTACCTATATTAGGTTTCACAATTCATGAACTTATTAAAATAATAATAAATAACTTGCCTTTTTTCTTCCCGTCTCTGTTATGAAATAACTTGTGATTTTTAAAATTAAAAAACAAATTCTTTAAACATGTACTTTTCTTCTTATTTTTTTAAAAGAAACTCTAACAAGGATGGTGATGCTGTAGATATGAATTACTGCTGAGTTTTTTATTCAAAAAAAAAGACGAAGAAATGGTGAAATCTAAAAGAAACGTTTCTTTCTCCAGAGAATTCTTCAAAGTTTACCTTTCAGATCTCAGTTCCCGCCAGCTGGTACTTTCTCTCATTCTCTATGCTTCTCAACTGGGTTTTTTGTTTTCTCAATTGGATACTGATCAAAATTGAATCTTTCTCAATATTTGCAGAGTTTACCACCTGCGTTTGGTATACAATTTAATGGAAAGAATGAAGCTTTACCGAAGAATGCTACACTTAAAGATGGAAACACAAAGATTTGGCAAGTAGGGTTGGTGAAAAGAGAAGGGGTCTGGGTTATTAATGATGGGTGGAAAGAGTTTGCTTGTTATCATTCTTTAGTTGATGGAGATTTCTTAATTTTTAAGTATGATGGGATTTCTGAATTTGAAGTTGAACTGTATTGTAATAATGGATTGAAGAAAGAAGGCAGAGGTTTAGAGAATAAGCCTAGCATTCATGTGAAGGAGGAGCAAGAAAAAGAAGAAGATTTAATTGGTCGTAGGCCTAGTAGTGGTTGCAAGCAGAATGATTCAGTCATTGAGCCTCGCATAACTCGATCGCAGGGTTAGTTTTTGATAAATTATTTTTTGTAGACATGATTTTGCCTTTTTATTAATGTAAGTTGTTTTGTGTTAATAGGTTTGTTTGGAAAAAGTGGACCTAAATCAAGTGAAACTAAGATAGCAAAACTTGGAGAATGCAAGGGGTCTAAAGCACCATCATCTGTTCCTCGTGAAGTTCCACGCTTTGTTATCAATATCACTCAATATACTCGATATGCAGTGAGTTTTCTTATCTTGTATCTTGCAAGATTGGTAAAGAAAGTAAAAAAATAATCTCAGGAATTCATTTTAATCCAATCATTTTGACTGTTAGATGCACAATTGTGGTTATTTTGCCTATATCTAATTACTTTGTGGTTCTAAAATGGAAATGGAAGGAATATGACAAGTACCCTGTTGTCCGTTGTGGTTCACTTGCGTGTATTGGTTCCAAGAAACAACACAAGACTAGGAAGTTTGTATGGCTTGGTCTTAAGTATTAAAACAAAACGAAGAGAAAAAGTAGACTATCGTTTAGCTTTAGCCTTCAGTATTTAAAAAAAAAACAAAAACAAAGCAGGGGCAAGGAAATATATCTAGCCCTATTGCAATTGCAAGTTCCAACCATAACTATGACACATTGTTTATTTAGAATTTGTCTGATCTAATGTCTGAATTTAATGGATTTTTGATATAGTTATGAGTCATTTAGATGCATGCCTTTCAATGTTAAATGAAACATAAATTAGTCGTTGCAGTTGCTAGGTCAAATTTGGCCTAGTGCTGATTTGATCTAATATGATAGCTCAAATTGTTCATCTATATTGAATTAGAAAGTCCGTTGTCTGTGTCAAATAAGGTTTGTCTTTTAAAAAGACAAGAGTTTTAAAATCTTTACTTAGGTAATGAGTTGTTCCAGGAGTTCATTGATGCGATTGCCTGGACCGAAGCCTCAACTCTACTAGTTTTAATTGTCAACTAGCATTTGGTTATCTCGTCTGTGGTTGCTCTTTGCTTGGGTTTCAACATGAGTTGTTAGTTCATTTTAAGATCCGTGAAACAATTGCACAGCAGCAATTGTTGCTGGGGATTTCAAAATTCAACCAATTGGATTACTCTGATGTCCTGCCTTTTACACTTAATTTAAGGACCAAGGAAAAAAAAACCGTCCCCGCCAAAATCCATGAAATCTGAATTGATATTGCTCTCTTAGCTGGCAGAGGATCCGAAATCTTCTGAAAAATGGTCACTGCTTATTCCAGAGAAATTTCTCTCTCGACTTTGTTTCAGCTGTTAGTAAGATTGTCTTCGCCGACTTATACGGCACATTCTTCTCTATTACCTTTAACTTTTACCTAGTTATTGTCTTGCCATTGAGAATTTAATCTTGTTTGGTGACCTTTTTTCATTACCACTGCATCCATAGGATGTCTTATTGTGCTCTTGCTTTCTGCAGCGTATTCCTAATAAATTCATGAGAGAACATAATATTGAAGTGCCTAAAGAGATAAAACTTCGCAATGAGAGGGGGAAGTTATGGCCTGTGCAAATCAATCTCTGGGACAGCGGCTATACTGTGCTTAAAAATGGATTCTCTGAGTTTTGCAGAGCTAATAAGTTGGTACCAAAAGACCAGTGCGTTCTTACATTTATATGCTCAAAAGGCAATTTATGCAAAGTTATACAGGTGCAAGCTGTTCGCAGGGGTCCCAGAACTTGAAAACATGGTTGGAAGTTGAAAGCATGGCAGCTTGTCTGACATTTATCATAAGAGGTAAGGCAGGCTATGCACCATTATTGCTTTCCTGGTTAAAGGAAAACATTGTTTAGTCCAGGAATATTCTTCCTCTTAAATTTTTGAGCATGGTAAGATGGTTTGTTTATACTTGATCAAATAGTGAGAACAATCCATTGTTCTGAATGCAGTTTTGGTTGCTGATATCTGAACTAGATTTTTCAATCGGTTTGTTCCAAGGTTATCAATTTTGTGTCGGTTGGTACTTTGTTTTTTCAATTGGATCAGAATATTTTGGTTTCAGAGCGTTGTTGTGTTGTTTCGGAGTTGTATTGTTTATATATATATATATATATATATTAAAAAATAGTTAAAATACAAAAATAAAATTATTTAGAATTGTGCAATTTAATCTAAAAAAAGATACAATAAAATGATTTTTCTAAACAAAATTATTAACATGTATAATATTACGAGAATGTCATCATCAATCTCGTAAGGTCATTATATTTTTTTATTGTTCTAAAATTTTAACATAATATATATAAATATATCAAGAGATTCATCATAAAATTTCATCTCAATCCAATGGTTGAATTAAGAGATATAATTGATATTGTAAAATTATTTATTATTTAAAAAAATACTATTTGGCCGAAACGGAACGGATATAATGAAACAAGAATGTTTTGGCTGGTATTTGGCTAAAAAATCCAGAATGCGTTGGAATTTAATCCGAAATAAAAATGATGTTGTTTTATTTTATTTTTTAACTAGTATAAAATATTTCGACCGAAACAAAATGAAATAGACAATCATGGGCCAGAGCAAGTCATCTGAACACGTGACTATTGCCTTCTTCAAAAGATTGAACAGTAGCTTGGACTAAAATAATAATAAATAGGTCCAACAGGATTCCATGAGCCAGGCAGTAGACCAAATCTTTGTCTGAACCAGACCATTTGGTTGACATAAGAACCTGAGAGTGGATTTGGTGAACTAATCAATTAAAAAACACACTGATGATCAGGCTTGACTCTTGCACAGCACATATTCGTTTTCTTGATTTGTTTGTATTTTATTTTTTATAGGATCACATATTACATAGTCTATCGTCGTTTCAGCTTGTCTTTTCCACACCCGATGATGCAGATTTTTGTTTTATAGCGTTGGAGTTTACTAATGAAGTTAGATAAACTAGAAACTTATTATATTGTAGTAAGGTAAATGACTTCTGCTTTAGCTATTACCAGTTTTTTTAAAGTTAAAAATTATAATTTTTTTTTTTGCATGGTTATGTGATAATGATAAAACCATGAAATGTATAGCAAAACAAAATAGTATGTCTAATAAATATTAAAACCTGAAAATAATAATAATAATAAAAAAAAAAACTAACTTGAGTAAACCTAATAGTGGTTAGTGCAACTCCTTGGGGCGAGACAAAATTTTCAACCTAAACAATAAACAAAAGTTAAGGTGATATTAGGATTTCCAAATAAAAGAAATTTGAGATTCAAGTCATTAAGTTTTATAAGTTTAGTTATATATACACAAACAACTCTAATTTAATAGTATGAAAAAACAAGCAAACTCAATAAACTTTTGGAAATCAAGGTTAATCTTTCAAAATCATAACTCATGACTTCTCAGACTTTGGTTTCAACAAGAAGCTTAATTCCCAATAAATTTAATTTTGAAAGATAGAATTGAAAAATAATAGCAATAAAAAAAACAATAACCAAACACGAGAAGAAGAAGAAGAAGAAAATCACAATGAATAAATAAAATCTACAACTTTTCTCAAACAAAAAAATAAATGAAAAGAATGAGGATCAAATTTTTGAGAGATAAGAAACTGAAGGAAAAAATTGAAATTTGTTTTTCCAATATGAAGTGGTTTTTTCAAATAAAACAATTTTAACTCAAAGAAATTGAACTAAATTTGAAGGGAAAAGAAATTTAAGGGTTGTTGTGATTTTTTTCACAAGCAACACGCAAATTGAGATAGATAAGAGAGAAGTAAAAGAAAAAGGAACCAGACCGACACCAAACCGGACATAATCACCATACAAGTGTCACCCAAATAGTATGATAATGCCAAAACGCATCAAATAAATGACAAAACATTTTTTTCCACTACTAGAGTCAACCATACACACTGCCCGTAAGCGGTGTTGTGGCTGACACACTAATACGCGCTACAAGTTTTTTTATGCATTAAAAGACAACATTACCCTTAAGATCAGATAATTATTGCAAAAAAAACCTAATGATGAGTTCACATCTACAAAGATGTTTTAAGAAATTTGATTTTAAAGACGTTATAGTCATTACACTGAGCTTAAAAAGTGAAATAAAATCATTATAATATGCAAAGATGCTTTGAGAATTTGGATTTTAAGGGTGATAAAGTCATTACATTGTTCTTAAGAAAGTGAAAATAACCAAGAATGCCCTTGGGCATAGTTAATTGATATTTTTCTTTTAAGAATATTAAAGTAGATCCATTGTACAAAAAATTTAGAAAAAAAACAAAGATGTCCATCAACAATTCTAGAATGATAAATGAACCTTATTAAATATAAATCTATCCATTTAAGCAAGTTCAATAGTTTTTTTTAAAGCAAAGACATAAATCCACTATTATAATTCACAATGATTTACACCTAATGTACAATAGTTTGCCCACATGATTTAGTTTATATCAACTAGTTATTTGACCTACATTCTATGCTGTAAAAAAAATATATATAAGCTTTTTCAACGTGTTTTATATATAAGAAATCAAAAATAGAAATTGAAAAACTTATGTATAAATCTAATAAAGTAAGTTGAGAACTTTATATGTTAATAAATAAATAAATAAATAAAAAGTCATTATTGATAAATAGAAAATTTTAAAAAATGAGAGTTAGACTAAGATATTTGGTCCCACAACTCAGATATTCAACATAGTTGTGTTTAGACACTTTGTTCACAAAAATAATTTTTTTTATTGAATTAAATAATAATAATAAACACATGAAATTTATTAAATAAAAATTAAAGGAAAAAAATATTATAAATGGTTACACGTTTTAAAAATATTATCTGAAAATAAATATCTTGAACATGCAACCTTTTTCAACATATTATTTTACATAAAAATATTTCGTGTAAATAAAAAAGATTATGACAACATGTAATTAAATAAATCGAGAACCATTTGTGTCAATAAATGAAAACAAAATCATTAACAATAATTTAATTTAAATATATCTGGAAAAGTCGAGAGGTGAATATAAATCAAGATATTTGATCCCACAACATGAATCATGTATCTGATTATCTTAAATGACTATGTTTATTAAAACAAATTTTTTATTTTATAAAATGATAGTGAAAATAAACACACATATAAAATTGATTGAATAAAAAAAACTATATTGTAGTGTTGCACTTATTAGAAGTACTATAACAAAATATTTTTAACTCTTAAAGATAAATTTCAATTATACATAGCATAAAAAAACATAGATGAATTAGAATAACCTCTTTAAAAATTAAATACATAAAAAATAATTGAAAAACAACCACTATTTTTTTTTAAAGAAAACTAAATACAAATTTTTTTAGAGATAAGGGATATTAATTGAAATAAAATCTAAAAAATATTAGAAAAAAACATGTAAAAAAACATGATTTTTTTAAAAAGATAAAAAGGTAAGACCCTGCTAGGCCAGGACTTGGCCTGTTAGAGTAAGGGTCCTTGGACAGGTTGGCAAGAGGAGCCCATGAATGAGCCCTTTTACTGTTAAATATAATTATCTTTTGAAAAACATTTGAGACGATATATTGTCCAGGACTCTCCAGATTCCAATCATTGCAACAACCGAAAAAATAACCGAACAGGCGCTGGCCCAGTGGTTGAGGAGGGCACCCCCCTTCCTCGGGAGCCAGGTTCGAGCGTCCCAGCTGATCCTTGGGGGTGTGCCTCCTTATGTGGCACCCTGGTTCGCTCCTGTTTGGTATGCCTGTCACCCCCGCGGTGCCTTACATGTTCATTGGGCTTGCAGGATGTTCAATGAGCCCGGGGAATAGTTGAGGTGCGCGCAAGCTGGCCCGGACACCCCGGTTATCAAAAAAAAAAAAAAAAAAAAAAACAACCGAAAAAATAAGATACATGTTGTTTTGAGTCAAAAATCTATTTTGACCTAAAACACTTAGAAAATTACTGAAATACCTATACAAAACCATAAATGGTCTTAAAAAAAAACACATAAGAACCTGAAATCAATCTTAAACCAAAAATCTTCCAAAACTAGATTTTGTTTAGGTCATTTCAAGGTTAAAAATACACATAAAGTGGAACTTCCCTTACAAAATGAAACTCTTTGACACAAAGTTTGACCATTTTGGTGGTTAGAATTAGTAATTATGCTGATTTTCTCTCATCTCTTAAATTAAAGATAAAAAAATAATAAAAATAAACTCTTGTACTAAAATTGAATATATATATATATATATATATATATATATATATATATATATATAAAGTAAACATTTCATTCACTTGCCCTTGATGTTGATCCAAAAAGAATGAGTTCTTGCAAAAAATAACTTTGAGGATCAAGTTGAGAAAAAACACAAAGTTACAAACAGTATCCACAATAAAATGCACACTTGGTAATTACTATTAATGCTTGATTTTTGTCCGATAAGAAAATATAGCAAAAAGTGGCCTCCTTGACCAGTATCAATATCTGTTTTCCTTGAATATTCATCAGCAACTAAACCAAGTGCCTAAGCAATAGCTAATCCAAAGAAAAGAGTTCCTTCGTAGGAAAATGAATGTTCCTACAGGATTCTTGAACCATGTTTTATACTTTGTCATCTTCTTTCCAATTTTTTTGTTTCTATTTTTTCTGGGATGCATCAAAGGTATCCATTTATTCCTTTTCTCTGTCTTCTTCATTTTATCCGAGTCACTGTTAATCCTTTGTTGTTAATCCTAAGAGTATTGTGCAGGTGCTGTTTTCAGTCCCCTTGTTTTTCTGGTAATTGCTTTCGGTGATACTGGTATAGTCATTGGGTTATGGCCCCTTCACCTTATATGGAGTAACTACTGCATAATAAAGTAAGTTTTCCGTTTGCATGGGAGTGTACCTGTTAATGGGTCAGCTCAATATAGCATCAGGCCAGTTCTTTCCCTTTCTTTCTTACCGTTCCTTTGAAATTGAAACAGATCAAAGAGGTTTGGCCCATATATGAAATGCCTATTGATCTTACTAGTTCCAATACCAATAGCTTTGTGGACTGTTGTTGGAGTTGTTGGGAGTGCGGTTATGGGTGCTATGTATGGTTTCATTTGGCCTGTCATGGAGACATTTAAGGCTATCAGCAAGGAAGGTTCAATTTGTAGGAAGATGATTAGATGCTTTGATGTAAGATTTCTGTAGCTCTCCTACTTCGATACACCATGAAAAACATGATTTGTATGTGTCTAGCCAAGATATGATGTTGTTTTTGTTATGACTTTTCTAGGATGGCACTTGGTCCTGTGTTCTGGGAGCATGCACAGTTGTCCGTGATTTTTCTGACTTTTCCTTCCACTCGTACTTCTCTGTTATGGATGAGCTGCTGGAGTCGAAGGGGGAGGAGCCTATTGAACTCAAGTATTGATCTTCTTATTTCATGCAATTTGATTCTGCTAATGTTAGAACTGTTTCATTGTTGGGATTCAAATTATTTCTCCTTTGAATGTTTCATTCAATTGCATGGTCATTATTTCATTCTTGAAAACTTGTAAACGAATCATATCGGTCTCTTCATCTGCCTCTAATGAAAGATGAGATAGTTAACCATTTACGCTGCACATCCATGTTTTCTAACTTGTGATTTTGGCATGTCTGGACATTTTCATGGGCTTTTCATTTACATGTCTAATGAAGTTTTTATTATTCCCTGGTTTTCTAATAGGGTCACTCAGATACCTGGATGCCTACTGGCAGCAATTCTAGGAATTGTGGTTGATGTTCATGTCATCACCATAATAGTTCTGCTAAAAGCACCTTTAATGCTTTTGAAAGGTTGGCACCGGCTAATACAAGATCTTGTAGGAAGGGAGGGCCCATTTTTGGAGACTGTATGTGTTCCCTTCGCTGCACTTTGGATTCTGTTATGGCCTATCATGGTTCTGCTGGCGATTGCAGCAGGCATAATATCAAGTCTTGGTTTTGGTTGTTTTGCTGCAGCTGTTGCATATCAGGTAAAATTTGACTACCATATTATATCTGCTACCATTCATGTGGGATTATTATGGTTATTTTCTTTATGAGATTTCTCTTTTCTCTTTAAACCAGGAGAATTCTACTAAGAGGGGGTTGCTTTATGTAATTGCTTCTGCCTCTATATTCGATGAGTACACCAATGATTTACTTTACTTGCAAGAGGGTTCCTGCCTCCCCAGGTATGGAACTATAGTAATGCCTATATATGTTCCTGAATATTATTCTGCTAGATTGTGTAGCCAGTCCTTCAATGATCTGTATGATAATTTCTGTTGGTGCGGCAACCAGGCCCAGATATCGAAAAGGGGCTACTTCCAGTTCTTCACTGATTCCTGTGAAGGGACTGCATGAACGATTTGAAGCTGCTTATGTTGGTGAACAATTAGCAATGACTACTACAGACAAAGCCACGTCACTGAAGGCTGCATTGGTAAGTATGAAATGTGTACATGGCCTAGTTATGACAAACTTCACCATCAGGCTTTGTTTTCAGAAATCCTTGTTTGGTCCCACCAAAGAGAGGGAGGGGGAGGAAATTGAATGTCATTGTTATAATAGCCTTCTGTTGACAGAAAATAGTTTTATGTCGGAAATTTCAGTTAAGGCACTCTTTGCTTCGTAAGTGTGTTCGTAAATTGTTATAATGTTACTGAATAAATAAAACCTGAATAACTTGAACAGGCTGGACATAAGTACTCATTGCTGTATAACATTATTATTCTCTTTTCTGTCTTCTACAGCTCTCTTTTATTGCTATCAGACCATAAGATTCACATAATTTTGTATTGTAAAATGATACTCTCGTTTTCTTCCCATCAAATTCACCTTTATTATCTTTAGTTTTTTAAGCTGTCACTTCAAAAATGTTTCTGTTTCTTTTGTATGTTGATTAATTCTGTCTACGATATGTAAATCAGATATGGGATAGTTTCTTCAAAACATTTGAAGATATAGGGAAAGAGCTTCTCGGAATGGGAGCCATTGGAGTACCAGATTTGGATGCCTGGGCAGACTCAAAATCAAAGATCATCAACAACGGAATTCCTGCATATGCATTTCTTGAATGCTTCCTCCGCTCTATCAAGCAGGGCTCCTATGGTTTAATCCTGCGTAAGAATCACTTCACTCTTGCCACTTAACACGAAACTAAGCAATTTACCAAATTGCAGCAGTAACTTCATTCAAGGCCACTTTATTTACAGTGATGGAAATTATCCATTTTTGGTCATTATTGTAGAATTCAAATCAAATATTTGTGTTTTACTTCTTAAATGGGTTTATGGCACTTATTTTGTCTTCAATGTCACATATGAAGTCCCCAAAATAGTAACTAATATCTTGAAGTTTGCAAATAAAGTTTCTAATGCAAATCTCCATGTCTGTACTGGAGATTTTGGTCTATTGATTGCTAACTTAATGAAAACGAATTGATGATCGCATGACATGAAATAATCTTCATCCTACATGTTTCAGGTGACAATGTTGAGATAACAAGATTGAATAGACCAGAAGGACGAATTTTTGATTGGCTCTATGAGCCAATGTGCATCATGAAGGAGCAAATCAGCAGTCTAAAATTAGATGAATCTGAGGAGCTGTACTTTTACAAACACTGCCTGTATGGTGGCGATGCAAAAAGAATAAAAACTTTGCTGAATGGTGGCACTCCCCCATCCGACGAGATCAAAAGAGCCCAGTTGGAGGGTATTAGTAGAAGGTATTGCTAACACTTCCATTCTGAATCATGTAGTTCAATAATGTACATTTCCAAAACATCCCAAAATGTGTTGCAGTGGCTATGCTTTGTTCAGCAACCAGAAACTGACCGTTAAACATTGCCCTCCATTCGATTATTCTCCAATTTGAATTACTATAATATGTTCGTTAAGCGACGAAGTTCTCTTATTTGCATTTTCCTTGCTTGTGTACTCTGTGCTTGTCTATTTCTTTCTTTTTACTTGAAAAATGATTTATATATTGCAAACCAGATTGCAAGGTTTCTGTTTGACGCTGTCAAGGCTGCCGACATCAAGGCGTCGCTTCTGTGAAGTTGTGAAGGCAATTGAGCAGGAAGTGAAGGCAATTGAGCAGGAAGCGAAGAACTCCAGCATCCTCGCGGGAAGAGATGACTTGGAGGCAGCTAGATAGGTCCTCTCCGCATCTCACACCTGTATAGAAATGATCGGAATGAATCTGCTATTGTTACTCGTAAACTATGTTTTAGCCTCTCAGCTAGCTGGTGAACTAGTTTACAGTCACCGGAAAATATATTTGTAAGAAAAACAAAAATTTATACATGGGAAAATGGATGATGTCCCATTTCAATGAAAACATCTGATATCTGATACGTCAACCATTTAAAATATAATTAAACTTGACGCAACAATTTAGCCTCGAAAATTCTTGATCAAATTTCTTGTCTAATCCATGCTTTAAATTAAACAGTATAAAAATTGTTATGAAGTGAAACTATTGATTTACGAGTCCAAATGTAACTTGGATGATTAGCAAGAACATGGATTAATCTTTTTTCAAAATAGGATTATATTTTTTTAATATTAAAATAATTGTATATTGAATCATTCATAATCAACTCGAGTTAATTGTCAGGTTTGTTACTTTGAGTTATGAGCATGATAAGAATGTGGTAACCCTATTGCTAGCCTATCTCTTTCTTTTTTCTTTTCTTCGAGACTTGGGACTAAATTAAAGAATTGTTAGAGAATTAGAGAGTAAATTAAAAGAAAAGGGCTTAGGACTCAATTAGAATGAAATTTAGAATTCAACTGAAGAGTTGTTATAGATTTGATGACTAAATTGAATGAAGAGGGCAAAAAGGAATATGACACGTGTATGGCCTCTAACTTTTATTTTCTTAGAAAGGAATTCTTTCTAGAAGGAATTATTTGACTTTTCTTCCGCAGTTGAAGAGAGAGAGAGAGAGAGGGACTGACGACATTCTGGGCTCCTCGTGAAGACTGGGCTCTCCCAACCAATGGCTTCTTCTATGAACATTCTAGACCCAGCAGAAACCCCTGGAAAGTTCCTTGAGTTTCTACATCTCTCCAGAAACTCCCATCTCCACCCCTAATATCCCCCTATAAATAACCACTCTCCCCCCGCTAGGATCTACAGCCAACAAGAGAAGAAACACTAAAAAATTTCAGCAATCGAAAAATCCAGCGAGAAGTGAGAGATGGATCTGAGAATCTTGGGCATGGACACGCCATTCTTCAACACTCTCCAGCACATGATGGATGCAAATGATCACGAGGCAGACAAGTACATCAACGCACCAACAACCACCTACGTGCGTGATGCCAAGGCAATGGCATCGACACCAGCTGACGTGAAAGAGTATCCGAGCTCGTACGCGTTCATCATTGACATGCCGGGACTGAAATCAGGGGACATCAAGGTTCAGGTGGAGGACGGCAACGTGCTGGTTATTAGTGGAGAGAGGAAGCGTGGAGAGGAGAAAGAAGGAGCCAAGTATGTGAGAATGGAGAGGAGGGTTGGTAAGTTTATGAGGAAATTTGTGCTGCCTGACAATGCCAATACCGACGCCATTTCTGCTGTTTGTCAAGATGGGGTTTTGACTGTCAATGTGGAGAAATTACCACCTCCTGAGCCCAAGAAGCCTAAGACGATCGAGGTCAAGGTTGCTTGAAGAAGATTGCTTGATCATAAATATAATGCGGCTTTGTTTTGTGTGTTCAGGTTATGATAAATGATGAGTGCGTGTTGGTGTTTTTATTGATTATAATTACAATATAATGTTGTTGTTTTCTGAGAAAATTTCTTTCCCGGGCCTCTTAAATATTTTATATGTTTTAATTTGGTTATCAAACTTTTTTTTTTATTTAATCCTCACAACTTCTAATTTTGCTCTTCTTGAATTTTTGTTCTGTTGACGTTACATGCTATCATATGGATTCGAAGAAATTCTACATTCCTTTAGATATTTTTTATAAGTAAAATTTTGACTGTCTTATACTCTGTAAATATAATAATCACTAGAAAACACTAATTGATGAACAGAAATCTATGATAAGGGATTGATTATGCTAAAGAAAAGATATTTTCATCCTAATTTATCTTACATGAGATCAATTGTATTATTAATCATGTCTTTTATTGGTCTATCTATAAAATATCTAATATAATAATAATAGTAATAGTAATAGTAATAACAATATTTATGGTTCATGATTCTTCTAGCATATGATATTATTGGTTAGGTTAATACAAAAGTATAAGATTTATAATAAAAAAATTAGATTCACAGTTTTTTTTTTCAAACTGATTAAAAGAATCAATGAATCTCTAAAATTTAATTCACTCAAATATTACTTCATTTATAAACGAAGCTAATAGTCTTTCTCATAATTAACCAATGAAGTTGGAATCATTTCCTACTACCGATCAACCTTGGCTCAATGATAGTTGTTGCTAAACGTCAACCAATTTTGTAAACAACATACAGAAACCATTGTTATCCGTTGTTCCGATGGGAGATTTCTTTTCTTGGCAGCTCAAATTGACAAAGAAAGAAAACAGGACAGTGTTGAACTGTATAGCAACTGTTTATCCTCTCGTATTTCAGCATTTACTATTTACATTGCCCACACTCTGTTGTGGCACATATTCGAGGTGTTAGCAATGTTCTCGAGAGTCATTTTTTTAAGCTAACATGTGTAAATTTATAATATACCTAGTTGACACAATTGAAAAGTAAAAACAATTGTTAGGCGATATTGTCTGATTTTAAAAAAAAAATTATAATCGATTTCTTTTTAGACAAAACAAATTGAACAAGTCATGGAAATTCTTTGACAATATAATTAAACTTGACGCAACGATTTAACCTTGAAATTCTTGATCAGATTTCTTGTCTAATCCAATCTTTAAATTAAACCGTATGAAAATTATTATGAAATGAAACTATTGATTTACGGGTCTAAATACAAATCGGATGACTAGTAAACACATGGATTGATTTAAAAAAAAAAATCGGATGATATTTTTTTAATATTAAACTAAGTATATATTGAATCATTCATAATCAACTCCCAAGTTCATGATTTTGAGCTATCAACATGATAAGAATGTGGTAACCCTATTGCTAGCGTATCTTTTTCTTTTCTTTTCTTCTTGATTGAAACTTCAATCGGGATTGGATGGGATGAGGCTTAGGACTAAATTAAAGAATTGTTAGAGAATTAGAGAGTAAATTGAAAGAAAGGGTTTAACACTCAATGGAATGAAATTTATAGTGCAATTGAAGAGTTATTAAAGACTTGACGAGCAAATTTGCCCGCGCGATGCGCTAGGCTTTTTTATTTATGTTGGAAACTGATTGATTTTATACCTGTTGTATTTTGTTATTTTAATATTTAATTACTAAAATGATAATTGATAAAAAAATATTTTATGTTTATTATTAATGTTTGAAATTGTAATCTCCTTTAGTCATTCTATAAAATAATAGTCGTGGTGCCCGTAAGATGACTCGTACACCACAGTTATAAAAAAAATATAAGGGGAAAAAAAAAGAAAAAACATGTTAAAAAAAAGTGGTTCCGGAGATTATTCATGGTGTGCGTAAGCTTTCCTAGACACTTCAGTTATAAAAAAATTCTTGTTTTTTGTAAAAAAGAAAAAAAAAGTTTCTAAAAAAAACCAAATCAGATTTGTTAAAAAAACAACAACAACCATTTTTTTTTTGTTAAAAAAACAGGTTTTTTTAAAAAAAAATGGTTCTTTTTTTTTAAAAAAAACAAATCGGATTTGAAAAAAAAAAAACAATCCCTTTTTTTTACAAAAAAACAGTTTAAAAAAAAAATAGATTTGGTGCTTAGGCGGTTCGAACTCGCGCGCGCCTATGTTGGCAACACGCGGACAACCGCTCGGCCAAAGGTACTCATTTGTCAATTTCACCATAAAAAATACATAAAGAAGACCTGTGTATAGAAAAAAAAGGTGAATAATTAGTTGTAATTTTTTCTCTGATAAATATGTTAGACTAATTATATATTTTGCTATTTATTTCATATCAACGTCTTAAAATATATATATATTCATAACTTTATGGAATTGCGATCTCCTTTAGGTATAATAGTCATAGTGCGTGTAAGCTAATACGGACACCCTGATTATATATAAAAAATATATAAGTAGGAAAAACAAATAGGAAAAAATATTATGAAAAAATGAGCCCAGGGATTATTTGTCGTGCGCTGAGTTGGCCTGGAAAAAAAATATATACTTGGGAAGAAACAATCGTGGTACGCGTAAGCTGAGGACACCTCGATTAAGAAAAACAAATATATAAGTGACAAAACAAAATAGAGAAAAAAATATTAAAAAAAGTGGATCCAGAGATTAGTTGTGGTGTGCGTAAGTTGGTCCGGACACTTCAGTTATAAAAACAAATTCTTGTTTTTTGTAAAGAGAAAAAAAAAACAACCAATTATTTAAAAAAAAAAACCCGTTTTTAAAAAAAAAACAGTTCCTAAAAATCCAAATCAGATTTGTTAAAAAAAAAACAGCCATTTTTTTTGTTAAAAAAACGGGTTTTTTTTTTTAAAAAAAAAGCAGTTCTTTTTTAAAATAAAAAACAAATCGGATTTGAAAAAAAAAAAACAATCCCTTTTTTTAAACAAAAAAAACCCGTTTTTTTTTTAAAAAAAACATTTTTTTTACAAAAATACAGTTAAAAATTAAAAAAAAAACAAAAAAAAAAAACAGAATTGGTGCCCAGGCGGTTCGAACTCGCACGCGCCTATGTTGGCAGCGCGCGGACAACCGCTCGGCCAAATGTACTCATTTGTCAATTTCACCATAAAAAAATACATAAAGAAGACATGTGTATATATAAAAAAAAAAGGTGGACAAACTCGCGCGACGCACGGACAATAAAAGTCAAATACATAGTGCGTCTGAGTTAGTGTGAACAGTACCCACCCCGAGGTGTTTTAGCTATATAGTAATAGTAATGACTAAATTGAATGAAGACGGAAAAAAAGGTATATGACACGTGTATGGCCTTAACTTTTATTTTCTTAGAATGGAATTCTTTCTACAAGGAATGATTTGACTTTTCTTCCGCAGAGGAAGAGAGAGAGAGAGAGAGGGACTTAAAAGAGTCTTAGCAAATACATTCTGGGCTCCTCTCGTGAAGACTGGGCTCTCCCAGTTGCTTCTTCTATGAACATTCTAGACCCAGCAGAAACCCCTGGAAAGTTCCTTGAGTTTCTACATCTCTCCAGAAACTCCCATTTCTCCGCCCCCAATAAGTTCCCTCTATAAATAACCACTCTCCCCCCGCTAAGATCTACAGCCAACAAGAGAAGAAACTCTAAAAAATTTCATCAATCGAAAAATCCAGCGAGAAGAGAGAGATGGATCTGAGAATCCTTGGTATGGACACGCCATTCTTCAACACTCTCCCGCACATGATGGATGCAAATGATCACGAGGCAGACAAGTACATCAACGCACCAACAACCACCTACGTGCGTGATGCCAAGGCAATGGCATCGACACCAGCTGACGTGAAAGAGTATCCGAGCTCGTACGCGTTCATCATTGACATGCCGGGACTGAAATCAGGCGACATCGAGGTTCAGGTGGAGGGCGACAACGTGCTGGTTATTAGTGGAGAGAGGAAGCGTGGAGAGGAGAAAGAAGGAGCCAAGTATGTGAGAATGGAGAGGAGGGTTGGTAAGTTTATGAGGAAATTTGTGCTGCCTGAGAATGCCAATACCGACGCCATTTCTGCTGTTTGTCAAGATGGGGTTTTGACTGTCACTGTGGAGAAATTACCACCTCCTGAGCCCAAGAAGCCTAAGACGATCGAGGTCAAGGTTGCTTGAAGAAGATTGCTTGATTATAAATGTAATGCGGCTTTGTTCTGTGTGTTAAGGTTATGATAAATGATGAGTGCGTGTTGGTGTTTTTATTAATTATAATTACAATATAATATTGTAGTTTTCTGAGAAAATTTCTTTCCCGGGCCTCTTAAATATTTTATATGTTTTAATTTGGCTATCAAACTCTCTTTTTTAATTTAGTCCTCACAACTTCTAATTTTGCTCTTCTTGAATTTTTGTTCTGTTGACGTTACATGGTATCATATGGATTCGAAGAAATTCTACATTCCTTTAGATATTTTTTTGACCTGGGTTTAGGTATAAGTAAGTAAAATTTTGAATGTTTTAAACTCTATAAACATAATAATCACTAGAAAACACTAATTGGTCATCAGAAAATCTATGATAAGGGATTGATTATGCTAAGGAAAAGATATTTTCATCCTAAATTATCTTACATGAGATCAATTGTATTATTAATCATGTCTTTTATTGGTCTATCTATAATAATAATAATAATAATAATAATAATAATAATATTTATCGTGCATGAGTCTTCTAGCATATGATATTATTGGTTAGGTTAATACAAAAGTTATTAAGTCTTAATTTATTACAAATTATAGATTAGAAATAAGTATAAGATTTATAAAAAAAAATTAGATTCACAATTTTTTTTCAAACTGTTTAAAAGAATCAATGAATCTCTAAAATTTAATTCACTCAAATATTATTTCATTCATAAACGAAGCTGATAGTCTTTCTCATAATTAACCGATGAAGTTGGATTCAATCATTTGCTATTACCGATCAACCTTGGCTCAATGATAATTGTTGCTAAACGTCAACCAATTTTGTAAACAAACATACATAAACCATTTTTCTAGCTGGATTTGGATGAGGTCTCTGCATACCCCAGAATAGGGGTGTAAAAATCAGTCTCATCGAATTCATCTATGCATTGGAATTGTGAAAATCCACCAGGTGAGTTAAATATAAGGTTAATCCACCACGTCCTCCTGAATTTGAAATATAAAAAATAATATCAAGAAAGAAATTAAAACACTAGGTGTTTTACTGTATAGCAACTGTTTATAACCATTGTTTCGATGGGGAATTTCTTTCCTTGGCAGCTCAAATTGACAAAGAAAGAAAACAGGACAGTGTTGAACTATATAGCAACTGTTGATCCTCTCGTATTTCAGCATTTACTAGTTACATTGCCCTCACTCTGTTGTGGCACATATTCGAGGTGTTGGTTATGTTCTTGAGAGTCATTTTTTTAAGCTAACATGTGTAAATTTATAATATACCTTGTTGACACAATTGAAAAGTAAAAAAAATTGTTAGGCAATACTGTCTGATTTAAAAAAATATATATATAATCAATTTCTTTTTAGGCAAAACAAATTGAACAAGTCATGGAAATTCTTTGACAATATAATTAAACTTGATGCAACGATTTAACCTTGAAATTCTTGATTAGATTTCTTGTCTAATCCAAGCTTTCAATTAAACCGTATGAAAATTATTATGAAATAAAACTGTTGATTTACGGGTCTAAATACAACTCGAATGACTAGCAAACACATGGATTGATTTTTAAAAAAACTAGGATGATATTTTTTTAATATTCAAATAATTATATATTGAATCATTCATAATCAACTCCCAAGTTCATGATTTTGAGCTATCAACATGATAAGAATGTGGTAACCCTATTGCTAGCGTATCCTTTTCTTCTTGATTGGAACTTCATTCGGGATTGGATGGGATGAGGCTTAGGACTAACTTAAAGAATTATTAGAGAATTAGAGAGTAAATTGACAGAAAGGGTTTAACACTCAATGGAATGAAATTTACAGTGCAATTGAAAAGTTATGGTGGAAACGCCGTTTAGCCAAATTTTGATTATTTTTTTTTTTTGCATTTTAAATGAATATGATTTGGTGTTTTTAAATTATTTTGATGTGCTGATATCAAAAATAATTTTTAAAAAAACAAAAAAACATCATTTTGATGTATTTCGGCACGAAAAAGCACTTTCAAAAGCAACAGCAACAACACTCCCAAACACCCTCTAAATTGAATGAAGAGGGAAAAAAGTATATGACACGTGTATGGCCTTAACTTTTATTTTCTTAGAAAGGAATTCTTTCTACAAGGAATGATTTGACTTTTCTTCCGCAGAGGAAGAGAGAGAGAGAGAGGGACTAAAAAGTAAAAACAGTAAGTCTTGGCGAATACATTCTGGGCTCCTCTCGGGAAGACTGGGCTCTCCCGATTGCTTCTTCTGTGAACATTCTAGACCCAGCAGAAACCCCTGGAAAGTTCCTTGAGTTTCTACATCTCTCCAGAAACTCCCATTTCTCCACCCCCAATAAGTTCCCTCTATAAATAACCACTCCCCCCGCTAAGATCTACAGCCAACAAGAGAAGAAACACTAAAAAATTTCAGCAATCCAAAAATCCAGCGAGAAGTGAGAGATGGATCTGAGAATCTTGGGCATGGACACGCCTTTCTTCAACACTCTCCAGCACATGATGGATGCAAATGATCACGAGGCAGACAAGTCCTTCAACGCCCCAACAAGCACTTACGTGCGTGATGCCAAGGCAATGGCATCGACACCAGCTGACGTGAAAGAGTATCCGAGCTCGTACGCGTTCATCATTGACATGCCGGGACTGAAATCAGGGGACATCAAGGTCCAGGTGGAAGCCGACAACGTGCTGGTTATTAGTGGCGAGAGGAAGCGTGGAGAGGATAAAGAAGGAGCAAAGTATGTGAGAATGGAGAGGAGGGTTGGTAAGTTCATGAGGAAATTTGTGCTGCCTGAGAATGCCAATACCGACGCCATTTCTGCTGTTTGTCAAGATGGGGTTTTGACTGTCAATGTGGAGAAATTACCACCTCCTGAGCCCAAGAAGCCTAAGACGATCGAGGTCAAGGTTGCTTGAAGAAGATTGCTTGATTATAAATATAATGCGGCTTTGTTTTGTGTGTTAAGGTTATGAACTTATGATAAATGATGAGTGCGTGATGGTGTTTTTATTAATTTTAATTACAATATAATGTTGTTGTTTTCTGAGAAAATTTCGTTCCCGGGCTTAAAGTTTTTATATGTTTTAATTTGGTTACCGAACTTTGTTTTTAATTTAGTCCTCAAAACTTCTAATTTTGTTCTTCTTGAATTTTTATTCTCTTGATGTTACATGTTATCACATGTTTGAGGAGTCGTAAATCATTTCAGAGCCAAATTTAAGGTCAATTTACATAATTTAATTTTACTTAATTATAATTAATAATAATAAAAAAAACTAAATTTGATATTGACAAAAAATATTTTTCTTTTTCCCACATAGATTTGTTCAAGTGACACATAAAACTACTCTAAAATCCTTTAATTGTTTTATATTAATAATTGGTTCGCTATATTTAGGATTTTTTTAATGCCACACTCTTTGTTTCTTACAATTAATTCCTCAAATCTTGAGAGAGAGAGAAAGTTATTGAAAGGTTTTTGGAGAGAGAAAATTCTTGAGTGACCAAATTTCAATTGCCAATAATTTTAATTTTGGTATTTGCATGTTCAAGATTGAACTTAATGATGATGATTTTCATCTTTAATGATATTATATAAAATATATTAGAATTCAATTTTTTGTATTTGTTTTTTTATTTAATAATTAAAGATTTTATAGTTAGAAATAGAGTTTTAAATATTCATGGGATTTGTTTCATGTTTGTAGATAATAACAATTATTAAAATATGAATTTTAAAGTTCCAAGAACTTAAATCTCAACTTACCAATCATCAAACCCATCAATAATTATCAGAAATTGCAAATGTACAATGCTTTGTCTATCATTTAAGAATAAAAAGATAGACATATAGGCCTAGACATTAAGGTAGTATCTGGAAGTATAGTAGCAATTATTTTTTAAATTATTTTTCATTTTAAAATATATAAAAATAATGTTTTTTATAATAAAAAAATATTTTTTTTATATTAACACATCACAACAATCTAAAAACACCAACAATCTGAAATCACCAAAAACATATTTTTATACAGAAAAAAATCCAGTTTTTTTATTTATTTTATTAAATGCACACATCAACTTTTCTTTTGTCAATTAGATTTTTTTCATAATGCTAGAAAAGTGTTTTTATTGTCTATGCATCCATCTTTTGTATTAAAAATTGACCAAGAATCCTAAACGCAACATAACTAAGTACTTGACTATTTGCTTTTATCTATGAATTAGATTGTGTCTCTGACACACACATGAACAACACAAAAAAGACAACAAGCAAGAAAACACATGGTTTTGACTCAACATAACTTAAATATAATTAACTCTAACTCGTCGTTTTATTCTAAAATATAATTCTTATACATTCTTTCTCTCAAAGAGGTTTTACAACTCTTTAAATAAGTTAGAAACTAGTATTTACAAGGTATAAAGATTAGAATCTTCGAATAAAAATGAGATTTTTTTTGGAAATTTGTTTTAAAACATGATTAATTGGTAAATTTGTGTCAATTTAAAAATAGATTCCGCTCACTGTATAGGTTAGGCCTTTGTTGGGATTTAACGTAGAACATCTACATAATTAAAATAAATTATGTGTGAATGATAAATTGATCTCAAAGAATTCTTAATTGATATGTTTTGAAGAAACATAAAACCCTTTAAAGTTCTATCCCATATAAAATAGAAATTATCCTTTTTAATTGTTTATTTAATGGAAATGTGTTTAGTTAAAATTAGACCTAAAGAGAACCTATGCTTTTAGAGGTAAGAGGACCTAGACAAAGTAGGCTTTGGGCTATAAGGTACATTCACACGACTCATGCTTCAAGAGGGCCTAAGCTCATGTTTAATGCAAAAATCAGGTTTTAATTATTTTAATTGTCTATCTTGATTAGTTTTTTTAGAACAATTTCTTCATGACCTGAACATTCTATTTTCCAACCAAAAAACATTAGACTTTTCTTCATAATCTAAATAATATTTTTAGCTTAAACATATCAAATTGTATACTAAAATATCTAGGTTTGTTTTTGGTTTTATGGAAGGGAAACAAAGTTGAATGATAATAAAAGGGAGTTTTATGTTAATCAATATAATTAATGTTATCTTAGTTTTGGTTTCAAAATCATATATAAATTGGGGATTGTATAATAGTGTTTTTGGTTGTTTCTAGATTCTATAGAATTTTCCTTACCCTGTTTTCATTTAGCCCTTTTTCTTCTATTTTAAACTTTGAATTCTTTTTTATTTTTTCTTATATTTCAGAGCTTAGGTTTAGATTTTATAAAAAGAATGTTTACGAGTGAACTTAACCAAAGTGGTATTACTAGATTTTTACAAGACATATTGAAGGTAGTCTCTTTACTTATAGTGAGGAGCAAAAAATTTCAAGGGAAAAAGGTTAATTATTGATAACGACACACTCAACATCATAGCGAGTCCATTAAAAACAAAAAGCTTCTTTTATATTTGTAAAATAATATATAAAAAAAGAGAAGAAGAAGTTGTCACTAATAATCATTAGAAAATACTAATTGATCAACAAAGATCAATGATAAGGGATTGATTATGCTAGAGAAAAGACACTTTCATCCTAAAATATCTTACCTGAAATAAATTGTATTATTAATTCTATCTTTTATTTATAACAGTTTGTTATGCCTAATTTACTAGTGGTCTATCTATAAAGAGATAACAAGTTTATTGTTATGAGTTAAACCCTAGATTGAAGGTTAAACCCATAGTTATTAATACTGTTTCGGTTAAAATATTTCATATTAATTAAAAAAATAAGATAAAACGATGTTGTTTTTGTTTCATTTTAAATTCTGACTTTTTTCAAAAATTTCAGCCAAATACCAATCAAAACACGTTAGAATCACGTCGACTGTACCAGAAATTTTAAATGAGGGTAATTTTTTTTTAAAAAAAAGGCAAAGACGTTACTCCTTGTTAATATTAAAAAAAAAATAGCTCCCTGTTAGTCTATTGTCTAAAATACCAGGAGTGAATAACAAATGTTTTATCGATCATGAGTTTGAAAAAGGGAGAATTTTTGAAATATCATCTTTTTGAAAGCCTTGTAATTTGGGCCAAACTTCAAGTAGCTCTTTTTTAGCAGCCGCACAGCTCCTAAACCTCTTCATCTCTTCTCACTGTCCTAAAACCCTCCCTCCCCCTTACAGAAGTCCAACAAGTAACCAATTTCTTAAAAATATGACTTGAAAATAAAAGCGGGATTCTCAGCTCCTCGTCTCTGTTTCTTTTTAAGTTACAATCTTTTTTGTAACCATAAAACAAAAGTTTTGTTTTTCTTCTTTTTAATGCAATCCACGTTAAACACAGCCATAAATTATCATCAATTCAATTTTCAATGGAAATCTCAAAAACCAAGTGCAAGAAAGTTCAAGGCCTCTCCAAAAATCCTACCTTTATCCAATTCCCTGAGAACATCTGTTAATTATGAGCCTGAAGAAGGCCTTGACAGGGTTCCGGGTCCACCCGGGTCTGAACCCAATTCAGTGCTAAGGTTGCCTGTTGTCATTAGGCAGTCAGGTCGGGTTTCGAGGTATATATATGAAGGGAATAGCTTGAAGTTGGTCAGTCTTGATGGGGGTGCAGGGTCCTTTCCTTTGGATTTTGAAGATGCGTTTCGTAAATTGGTTCGGGTTATTAAGGATTTTCTTATACCTAAACAAGTACCTGAGAACTATATGGGCTATGTTAAGTGGAAGTTTTTGCATAGAGTTTTTAGCTCTGCTTTGCAAGTTCTTGCTACTCAGGTACGTATTATGCCTTGGAGATTTTATTTTATTTTTTGCCTCGTTTTGTTTAGAAGTCTTGAGGGTGGTTGCTGTTTATTGAGCGTAATTAGTTTATGGTTATGGTTTTAAATGTGAAGGTTGATGCTTTAATTATTTGGTGATTTTAAATTGATCCCATTAAAGTTGCTGAAGAAATTTTTGGAGACTGATAAGGAATATTAACTAATAAGACTTAAAAACTGGATAAACAAGAAGAGATGATTAGAAAGATGGGACCCTTTTTTTTTTTTTGAAAGGAAATTTTGGCTTACTTGAATGCTTATTTTGTGAGAATGGGATTTTTTTTTATATTAGGCAATGTTTCGAGCTATAGGCATTGGGTATTCTCGTTCACTCCCATCGGCAGCAGCTCTTAACTGGGTGTTGAAGGATGGACTTGGACGGCTAAGTAGATGTATTTACACTGCTAGTTTAGCATCTGCATTTGATACTAATTTGAAGGTATAATTTCTGCCTCCATTAGAAGTTCTGATTTATAGGCTTGAAGCTTTTTTCACTTATTTGCTTTTGGAGATGTTTAACAGACTTGCACTTACAAGCGCTGTATTATTTTTGTGTTGCTAGAGCCTTCACACTATTCTTAATGTGTTCTGTTATGATGTTCTTTCTTTTGCAGAGAGTTAGGTTCACCACATCGGTTCTATTCAGTTTGAGCATTGGAGTTGAGCTGCTGACTCCCACCTTTCCCCAGTATTTCTTGCTTCTTGCAACTCTAGCCAACGTTGCCAAACAAATAAGCCTTGCATGCTACCTGGCAACTGGTGTAAGTATTTACGCTTGACTGTTATTCTCCTTTCTGTTAACTATCCTTGTTTTCAATTCATGATATGCTGATGTAAATTAGTTCTCTTCTATTGTTTTGGAGAATATAATGTTAGTTAAGTTTTGTTTGTTGAGGACAAAGAAGCAGCCATGACTAATATATGCCTATATTATTATCTTACTTTCACTACCTTGTGTTGGTGTTTATAAGTTTATTGTTTAGCAATTTCCCCTCCAACATTCTGTAGTTCTTTCCCCCCATTTTGATTGTTCCTTTTTGTCTATGTACCTACTTGCTGAACATTAGCTTCATCATAGAACATGGTCTGCAATCATTTCAGTGTCAGTTCTAGGTGGCATTCATAGACAAACAGTGAAGCACATAAACAACACAATTCTAATATAAAATAAATTTAGTGGCTCAAAATAAGTTGCGAGCCCCGGAATCATTTCCCTCATGTGATTAATGGAAGCATGCTGCACCCATTTCATCATTATTCTTAGGGACTGCAGTTTTACAAAGCACTTCTAGATGTTATTGCTTTTTGTTGTAATGGGTCTCTCTAATATGCAGTCTTCTGTTCATCGAAGCTTTGCGATAGCAGATAATATTGGTGAAGTTTCTGCCAAAGCACAGGTTATAAATTTTCTCTAGCATGTCTGCTTTGTCTTTCGCACAGAATTTATTCCTTTTCCTTGTGAACATATCCTGACCAGTGGTATGGGTTTCAGATACAAACGGTTTGCTTTGATAACTTTGGTCTCATGCTTGCTGCACTTCTGAATATGCTGTTAAAAAACAACCAAAGGTTTTCTTTCTTTCCCTACAATGTCCTTTTGTTTTTGTAGGTATATCAATAAAAATATAGGGAGGATTTCCTCTCTGTAATAAACGTTTTTGCATTTTTAATATTCAATCAGCTGAGACATGTCTGATACTTATACATGTTTTTACTCCCCACTTTATACATATGTTCCTGTTTCAAAGTTACATGCACCTCTGGTTCTCATTATATTCTGATGCTGAAAAGTTATTTTAAATTGATCTTATTCGAATAACACTTAAACCTTCCTTTCTGAAGAAATACTGTTTTCTACCATTTGGACCTATCCTTAATGTGCTAACTGAATATTGTGTTGATTTATGCCACTGTATATTTCTGACTTGCTGTCACTGTGCAAGATTGCTTGCAGGTTTACCTTTCTTTGTTTACCCCATTTTCTCAGTTTTTGATCTTTATGGTATATATCAAGGACTCCAGCATGTCCATCTACAGACATTAACTAAGGTTTGTATGGGCTAGCATAATCTTTCTGCCTTCACATTTGGGATCGTTGAAGAGCATGATATGCTCAGTAGCAGATTTTGAGATTTTCAGTTCTCTATTCTTGTGCAAAAAATTCTTTCTGTTGCTATGTGCATGCCGGTTCATTATCCATTATGTTTGTTGGACCACTCCTGAATGAAAAAAAGCCTATACTCAAATTCCATAGATATAACATATTAGATGTCTAGTGGCTGTTTTGTTATCTGTACCCGGACAATATAATAAGATGGTGCTTACCTATTAGAAATTTGTTCTGTTTTATTTACTAATGTGATTATGTTGAAAGTATTGTAATTGAACTTTAATTTTAATCCATCACTTGTGTCAAACTGTGGATCGACTTTGCTTTTGTAAAAATGAATTTCATCTGTACATGTACAGCATATGTGCTCTAGTACTGCTTGTCCTCATTTTATAGATACAACTGTGTTTCCTCAAAGTATGAAGTTCATTGTTCAACCTCTTAACTTTTCCTATCTATTTTCAGGATAGGCTTGAAATCATTCTAAATTCATGGATTGATTTCGGGCATGTTCGTTCACCTGCAGAAGTGAGTAAAGAGGAAGGAATTGATTTTCTATGGACTAAAAGTGAGTCTTTTCTTCTCAGGTTTTTGTGTTTTTTTAGTGCTTTGATGTTAGTTGTTATGAATGATGCAACTTGAGCTAATTATTGGGTTCTTTACCAGGCAAAGAATTGTGGCCCATTAGAATAGGGTGCTTAAATACCAACAGCGAGATGCCAAAATCGGCAATGATGGCAATGCAGTCTTTAACTAGCGAGGATTATTATTTTGTATGCATGGAGAACTCTTACAGAGAATGGATAAGAATTAAGCCAGTATATCCATCAAAATCTTTTTCCTTGCATCTTCATACAATTATACAGTCACTCTTAAAATGCTTCTCACTCGTTCTTTTCTCTGATGAATTTCTAGCGAGGTATCCTACTTTGCCTACGGGAGGGTTCTGGTACCGCAGATGTTATGATGGGTTTGTTGCAGGTAAAAGGAACTTATAAAATGCCATTTACTTAGGATGCATGCATTATAATTTTCATCACATCATTACAGTATGCATGTTGATAGGAAAATCTGGCAGTATTTCTACTTTTTTTCACATTAATGATGTAAAATGCCTTTTACATTGTTGTTACAGGCATGCTACATTCGGAAGGCCCTGATTTTCAGCAGCATGTGGGAGACTGCAGTGGAGGATAATGATGCCGCAGACTTGGCTTTCAAGGAGTGGTTTAAATTGATCGATGATAGCAAGCAATCTGCAAAAGGGGATTTGTCCACTTTGAATGATCAAATGGGATCTCTGGGTTGGGCTCTAAAACACATATTACTCAGCACAGAAGAGCAGGCTAGATACAGTTTTGTAGATGATTGAACATGGAAGATAGTTTGGGAGTACTGTTATATTGTGGGTGGCTCTCTGATACATCATCAGAGTTTTCTGGGGATGAAATTGTTTGGAAAGGGGGACAAGTTGTTTCTGTTGTCTTTCTGAGTTCCTTCTCAGGAGCATCAAATTTCTATGTATACGAACATGCACGCACACAAACAGGTGAATAATTCTATACAGTAGGGCAGGGTGCCTGGTGATAATGGTAGCCTTCAACTTTCTTTTGAATATTGCATCTGCAATATAATTTTAATGACTGGAAAAAACATGACATGCATAACTTGTTGCTATTCATAATAGCAACATTAAAAAGAATGTATGATTTTTATTATGCGTCAGTTTCTGAAAAGTGATAAATATTTTGTTTTTATGATAATAATAAAGTTTGCTATTTCATTAAAAAAAAAATACGTTTGAGAAAATCAACAGGGCATTGCATGATTTTTTGCAGTATCTTTTCCTTGTATTTAACTATTTATCTATACTCATTGAATAGGCACATGCAAATGCAAACCCCATCACGTATGCCAGCGTTCATTCTCATCCAAATACTCTAAATAAAATAGAGAAAAAGAGAATTGGTGTATGAAGAAAGGCAGCATCCGAAAGATCTTGTGATATCATCTTATACTACAAATGAATATTCGATTCTGTTCAGCTGTGGAAATAACTACACACAAAGGTAGAAACCAAGAACATCAACCGATCCCTTCTTCAGTCTTTCATCCTAATTTATGTGCCGGTAATCTCGCAAATAATTTTTTTGCCGCTTCATATCGAGATAAACCTAAAGGCTGGCTTAGCAATCTTACAATAGCTCACGCAAGTAAAACTTCATCTCGTTAATTTCTGTGCCATTATATGTACAGTGGCAATGAGAACTGCTGCTTGGAGGCAAGACCCATATACAAGTGTTTCTTGCTTTACTGATCAGGTGGAATTGAAGCTTGCTTCAGTGCTATACATGGAATACTCACTGAGACTGAAGTTGGGTTTTTCTTCATCCCATTTCAAAATCTCCCTCGCATATTTAAGAGCCGAGTCAACGCTATCAGGTTCAAGTCCCTTGACTACAGAAGCATACAACTTCCTTCCAGTGAGTGAAGAGTAGAGCCTCTTGAACTTGACTGCCAAGTAGTGTGCACCCTGCTGACCAAGTGAGGGGCTACAATTAATGCTATTGCTGTTGTTGTTGGGGCGATGGCTACTGATCACTGGATGAAAATCATCAAACCAGTCACACTGAGTCAATGGTACTTGCTCAATCTTCTCCTCAAACAGATCAAATTTGTTTAGTATCAAAAGGAAATCCATCTGCTCAAATGTTGGATGCGTAACAATGCTCTCAAAGAATTTCCTGCTCTGCATCATCTTGTTAGTAGACATGCCATTCCCGTCGACTGTAAACTGGTCGTAGTCACTCATGGAAACACAAAAAATGACCATCCCAACATCTTCGAACATCTCTAGCCACTTGCAGTTCTCTCCAAGCCCCCGTGCATGTACACTAATTAGTTGATACCTGATGTGACCAAAGAGATGGGGAAAAACTGTCAACAATAAAAAGATACCACTCCAAATGACTACATATTTAATAATGTTCCTGAGTGATGAGATAGAAGGATGAGCCATGCCAGAGATCAAGCAAATAGCCCAGCAGGACAGCGATTGCTTACGAGCTGTTCATTAAAAAGGCCAGAGCGTAAAGCATCTGAAATTTAAGACATATCTATAATAAACCATGGCTCCTACCTAAGCAAGGCGTCATGCACGTCTTCAGTGTCGTATTTATCATCAGATGCTGACTGGGGATATGAGAAATCCAAACAAGCAAGCCCATTTGATGAGGTAACACCCTCAGCATATAGGATATCCAAATCTGAGGGCTCATAGTCTGTTCTCAATATATCAACAGCCTGTGGAGAATGATTTTAGTAACAATAACAAAGCAACTGCAGTTACAGCTATTATCTAATGTGTTTGGCAAGAGCACAATAAGATGAAATAAAATAGTCTATAAACCCTTAATCAACCCAGTGGTAAGCTTAAACATTACTATTGCTCAGCCTATGCAAGCTGAGGAATGAAAATTTCATTGCAACCATGAATCAGGTTTTGTTATTGCAGAGAAGCATATGTATAACCACATATAATTTAACAATTTTGACCAAGCAAATGAACCTGAAGAAGGATCTTACCCGCTCCAAGAAATAGCTTGACACACTAGGTAGCATTTCCAGTTCATTTCTCCGCTTGTAAGTGGCCTGAATGGCTGTGTCCTTCCACAACTCTTCAACTAATGGTGCATATTCACGAGTAGCAGCAGGAAAAATGGCCTCCAAGTTTCCTGAAACCATAGTCTTCAGAAGCCAATCTGAGAATGCTTTCAACCTTGGACCAATTGAATAGATAGTTCGGTGATTGGTGTTACTGGTACTCCCTGTTACCACAAAACATTTTCACTCAGGCACTTACAGAATATAAGAGCACGTAGAATTTTAAAGTAAATATAAATCAATCAGCTATCACACACCTACTTCTACATTGTAAGTGAGTGGATTCAACACATTCTGAAACAGAATGTTATTCATCAATACTACAAAGCACTTATCTAATCACATCTTGAAGATGGAACGTTCTTTGGCCCATCCCAGCTCCCACCTAAAATCTGTTTCCTTATTTTATCTCTGATACACTACTTGGATGCAAGAGGAAGTAAGAATCTGGTGTATTCCCATACAATAAAAGAGAGTTTTGGAAATCACAAATGTGAAGCAACAACCCTTGTTCTTCCCAAAGATAAGTTCATACCAAAAATCTCAGAAAGAACCTAGTAAGGATCTCCGTCCACTTTTAGTTCTATTGGTGTTCATCTATACACGTTCTATACATCCATGGACATTTCTTTTTCGTTCCCCTTTATGCATGTCCACACACATGAGTTAGTAATAAACATGAGGGTCATTCTTCAAAAAACAATACCGAGAACAAGGAAAAAATGAGAGTTGAGAAGATAAAGAGAATAGAGAGACTCAACATACCAATAGCTTCTGTTTCATCAGTAGATTGCTCTTTCTTCATTGCAGCTAATCTTTCCTCTTCAAAACGGTCACGGCCCTCAAGAAGTATACCAATATAACCGTACACGTTACTCTGGATTGTCAGTTTAATGTTTTCACGCTCATCTTCAGTAAAAGGGACAGGTTTATAAAGAATCTTTGCCTGAAAAAAAGCATTGAATTAAAATTAAGACACTAATTTTGGACAGCATTGACTAGCATTGCTTTTATAGCCATGCTTTGCAGGATAAGGCATGGCAGCCCTGATAATTTCACAGGCCATGTTAGAGAAACTAAGTACAAGCATACAGGTACACAGATCAGTGCGTAATAAAAGTAAAAAGCTTGCAGAACAAGGTTCATATACAAGCAATCCCTCCACGTGTAGTCAGTTGTTTTAAACAGTCCAATACAGGCAATGACAAACGTCGTAATGGCACAAAACCCACTAGACCACCTAAATGAGTGGGCCTTTTCAATGTTCTAGTAGTGTTACATCTATTTTGAACTCATTTTTAATCCAAAAATATTGCTTTTGTTGATGGTTTGCCTATGTTTCAAAGTTTAACTATGGCTCACCATTTAAACTGCTTTAACCAGTGTCTAGGTTTAGATTGGAAAACTTACGCTTTCTTAAAATAAACATATAGCTTGAACGCTGTTAATGGTTCCTACTTTACCATCCAAGGTTCTCCAACTAAATTCAATAATCAAATAAATGCATTAGCATAATAACATCTATGTAACTTTTGAACATCACTTGGATGTTCTTAGATAGAAAAAGAGACCACAACCATATAACAAAAAGTAATGACAGGCAAACCACATTAACATCCATAGTTGGCAAACAAGACAATGACCATATGACACTATAAAACGACTGGTAATCCTTAACATAAACAAATTTAGAGGTGAAATTCCCCAATTGAGAAAATACCTGTTTAAAGATAGTACTTGTTCCAGATCCACTGTTTCCAACTAAAAGCAGCTTCAGAAGTGTTCTCTGCTCAAGGTAGTCTGGGACACTTCTGCTAATCAGACTATTAACTTGTTCTCCACAAGAATTTGAAGGTTTAAAAGGAACAGGCAGTGATAAGAACGCACAAACAAGCTTCATTCCCGCCTGTTAAGTAACACACACAAATAAATTCCCATGTGCATATATAAATGCAGAAACAGAAACTTCAGGTAGGGATGAGTTTTCCATGTAGAGCATACCTTGCCCCAAATGTAACCTTTAGTGTTCTTCTGTCCTTCTTCTTGGTATGATCCATCCTCGTTCACCCAAAAATGTGGGTTGCCAGCACATTGAACTCCTGCTAGCTGCAATTTCAGCAAAATGGTCTTAATACTAAACCCTTAACATTAAATAATTCAAACCAAACAAAGAAGAGCATGATTAAAGACTCAACCTGCAACATCCTGAGCTCTACTTTTGTGATCTCCCGGCCATTAATGAAAACCAGTGAGTTTCCATTGCTAGCGTTTGCCTTAATTGGACCCCCAACATTCAAATGAGGACTTATAATCTGGGAAGGCTTCTGCCCTTCCTGTTAAATTAAAATTTTGAAATAACCATCAAACTCCAAAACAAAAACAAACCATGTCATATTATTACAAGAACATAATCACTGAAAGTATTACACTATATTCACCTTTCCCCAGAAACCAGACACTTTATCATACCAATAGTTTCCAGGTTTCATCTTCTTAGGCGGGTTCGAACAAGTCTGCAAAATAACCAGCTCCTCGTGACAAAGAGGTTCTCCATTCACATAAACATACTCTGGAGGCAACTGATTAGCTTCGCACAACTTCTCCGCCTTCATTACCTGTCTAACCTCCAAATCATTCAACAACCTCTTGAGCATCCTCGAACACTTCCCTAAACTCCCACGCTTCGGTTCATCAATCGGAAACCCGATACAAGTAACACACTTCCTCCCTTCTGGCATCGATCCCATCGCTCTAAGCACACAATTACTACAATATTTCGCATCACAAACAAGACAGACTTCCTTCTCCGTAAACCTATTCCCTTTGAAACACCTATAACAACTCCCTTTCTTCCCTTGACTTCTTGCCTCTCGTTTAACCCGTATAGCCCTCTCCTCCTCCTCCAAAAAACCTTCATTCCCTTCAAACCCACCATCAGTATCGCTAGTAACTTCACCACCAACACCATCATCCGATTCAATATCGCGAAAAGTAACAACCGGGGCTTTTCTACCCTCACCATTCACGTCATTATTAGAAACCTTAACGAGAGAAACACGCGAAGATGGGTACTCATCATCAACATCAACACTGCTTAATACAGACTCATTTGACTCCCAATCTCGAATTGATGACAATTCATTAGAAACCCTCGATTTTAACAAACTTTCATCACGAGATTTATCATCAAAACTATCAGAAAACTCTATGGTACTTGAACTCCTAGCACCATCATTTAACAAACCTGAACTACTTAACTCACCAGAAAAAACACTCTCTTGCAAATTACAATCAGCAGCTCTCTCTATAACTGAAGTTGGCGAAACAGTTATAACTCCCTCTTCAGATCCACAATCCTTACCTGGGATGTTACCGGTAATGACAGAATTTAGGTTTTTACTGGTATCAGATGAGGGTAGCAGGGGTCTAACTACAGGTAAAGTGATCTTCCGGGGGAAATTAATGTGCGAAACTACCGCGGCGACAGGTATTTTGTTGACGTTTATCGGGACGGCGCGTGGGATATCGTAACCCACCGGAGGGCCGGTGTATTCAAGGGCAAATGAATATTGAACTCCATCTTCAGTGTCTGGTGGCATTTTCGTAAATTTGTAGATCAAATTGAAACCGTAACCTTAAATTAAAAAACAAGATGAGGAAACATGTTTTTGGTTTTGGTTTAATTTAGGGGATTTTGAAAAATAAAGTGAGTGGTAATGAAAAGTGTGGGCTATTGAGTTGATTTGGAAGGAAAAGATGGGGGAGGGGAAAAAGACACGGGAAAAGGGAAAGTGGGTGACTAATGAGTTTGCTTGGGAGAAGAGGGAAATGGAAGAGATGGTTGAAAGGGAGATTTGGGTTTCAAAAATGGAGGCTCGAAGAAGATGACAAATGTTTTGAGGAAAAGTTGAGAAGGAAAGTGGGTGTTTGGGTAGAGAAAATGTGTTGGAGAAGTAAGGAACGCGACCGCTAAGAAAGAAGAGAACCAGCAATAAGACAGGCAAGATGAACTCAAATAAGACAGGGCAAGATGAACTCAAATAAGTGAAGAGAAGATGCTTTATGTTTTTTTAATATTTATTTTGCTATTTAATATATTAAATATTTTTTTATTTTTAATATTACCGTATTAAATAGATTAAAAAATTCAATATAAATATATTCTTTACACAGTTTTACACATAAAACCAACTTTCAAATAAAAAATAATTTTTTCTATAAAATATACTATACTATTTTTATTTTTAATATTAGAACATTAAAATCAACTAAAAATATTTTAAAAAATAATAATTAAAAAAGCAAGAATTAAAACTTTATGAAACTATGTTTCAGCCAAATATTATTTTAGGATATGATTGAGATTGTGTTAGCAATTGTTTTCTTATCTAGAAATATATTAAAATAATTTATTTATTTATATGTTAATTTATGGGGAATAAAAAATTAAAATAATTTATTTTTATATTTTTAGAGTAAAATAAAAAAAATTAAAATATCGTTTGTTTGGAAATATATTATCATAATTTTTTTAAATAATTTTTGATATTATAATATCAAAATAAATAAAAAAATCATAACAACGGTTGCACATGCCATGGATGGAACAAGGTGTGGATGTGTTCATCTTTTGTTATTATTAGCATTAGCAGGGGCAAAGTAGGTATCTGGTTTATTGAGTCATTCGAAGAAAGGTGAGGGTGGTGGTGGTGGGGGACACAATTTTTGTCTTTTACATCGTGGTGGTGGAATCGGGGGATAAATGTAGGGTTTGGTAGGGCAATGGATGGGACCACCACCGCTCAATTGGGAGGGAGAATATTGTGCTGTGGCCATGTGATTACTGTTTATTACCGTCTGTTAGTTATTATTTTTTTAAATAATACTGTTTTATAAATATATTAAAACAATATTTTTAATACCAGCATATCAGAATTATAAAATAAAAAATAAAAATACAATTTATATTACAGTTTTCTTTAAAATAAAAAAAAAGTTTTGTGCTTGGAATGTGTTTTTTACTTTTTGTATTGGGTAGACTAGCAGTGGAGGTAGGTGAGTGATGGCTATGTTATGGAAGAAGACCAGGACTAGGCACGGGGTTTCCCTGATATTTTTTGACCAACTCTTTCACTGAGCCGCCGGCTTTGGGATCTATTTGAACCAGGATTGTCAATACTGTTTTAGAATGTCGTGTCGTTAACAAAATCAAGATAAAATGGTGTTATTTTTATCTCGGTTTTAATTCTGGCCCGTTCCGTAAATACCGGCTAAATACTGGCCGGAATGTCTCGGTACTGTTCCGGGTGTGCTGTTTCGGCCTTAAAATCCTCCTTATTTTGATTTAACTTGTGGTTGTGTTTCTAATTTTGAGATTATGTTTGTTTGACTTTGTGTTTGTATTGTATAATTTAAAGTTAATTTACCTTAAATTTTAATTATACTTGTTAAATTAATATTTTAATTTTTTCATATATATATATATATATATATATATATATAACCACGAAACGGTATGCGGAAACGCTCCGAAACCGAAACGTTTCGTACCAATAGAAAACCCGGAACGACGACTAGAACGGTATTGACAACCTTGTCTGACCCAATTATTTATGCCCTATATATTTTATTTCTATCTTTATTTATTTTTATTGCTCATTAATGCATGTGAAGTTTTAATTGTAATAAAATTTAAAAAAAAATAAAAAATCCAGATTTTGATAGAACAAGAGGGGAGAAAATGGAATTTAAATACACGTGTTAAATCTAAGAGCCCGACCTCACACACGTGTTAACATAATGTTTTTTTACACCTGGTCTCTTTGATTTAACACCTGTCCTCACAGAAAAAGATAATTTGTATTATAGAAGGTCCAAACGAGTTGTTCTAAAAATATAACAGGCTTGTACGTTTAAATTTAAGATTAAGATGTTGATAATAATTAATTCTCAGAATTCTGTATTTTAATTGTATTAATTCAATTTATTAAATATTGTTTAATTTTTTTCCCTTTTATGATAATTTGAATTATATAATAAATAAATACTAAATTTTATATATAAAGAAAAAACGGAGATACTACATGTATGTATTTTGAAGTTGTAGTCATTAATTATAAATTGATTATTAGATAGAGAAATTAAAAGTTGTAGTAACTTTCTATGGAATATTTATTCTAAAATATAAGAAGATTACATAATAAAATAATCCACCCAGCACCACATGTCTAATAATAAAGTTTTATTATTATTATTATTATTATTATTAAAGCAAACAATACTCTTATATTGAATTCTTTATTATTTTTCTCTTATATGAATTCCTTATTATTTTTTGTCTCGTCAGCTAGAAGTGTTATTGCTCATTGTTACCTATCGATCATTAGTTTTCTTGTAAATTTTATTTTTTTATCATTTTTTTTTTGTTTTTGCCTTTTCCCCCTATCATTACCATAAATTCCTTACAAGAAAATCCTGCCACTATCAACCTATATTTCATTAAGTGATTTGAACTCTAATCTTATAATTTACTACTCCTGGTGCTTATTGATAGGGTATTTGACACTGTGTTTCAAAAATAATTTCGAAATAAAATTGAAATTTTTTATTTTTTATTTTAAATTAAAAATATTTGATATTTTTAGATCATTTTCATGTTCTGATATCAAAAATATTTTTTAAAAAAAATATTATTTTGATGTATTTTTAAACGAAAAATACTTTAAAAAACAACCGCAATAACACAAGACAATCACAATTGGAAGACTATTTGTTTTTTTTTATGATGCTTCTAGTGCCATTTCTCTAGTTTATAAATCAATAACTTCATGTTTTTGAAATGAATATTTAAATTTTATAAATTGTCTTAACTTTATGTTTGTTATATAAATTGTTTAAAAATGAAAACAATACCAAACAAGAAGTTATTTTACAAATTCCCTTACAATTACAAAAATGCCACTTTTGCAAGTGTTTAACAGCAAGTTTATTTATTTTCTAACCATTTTCATACACAATCAAACATCAAGTTCTTCCATAAACCCTCATCTTTTCCAACTGCAATCAATAGTTATCTAGCAATAACATGTAGAAAAATATTTAGTTCCATATGGCCTAACGCTATTGGTTTACCTGCATGGCAGTTCAACAAACTTACAGGGATTATCAAGATGCTATCGTAGCAAATCAGCACTGTCATTGAGATGATAATAATAATAATAAGGAAATCGTAAGTTGAGTGGTTCCAAATTATATGCTAAAGTCATTTAATGGTTCTTTCTCCACCATATCTTTTGTTGAGATAGGTGCGCTGATCATGGCGTTAAGCAAGTGAAAAGATGAGGGGGGGAAACAGCAACAGAAACGACATAAATTAGATATTGATGAATTTGTCAAGAATCAAGTTTCCAATATTAAAGGAATATTGATCATCTCATGGTTGATAAATAACAAAAGTAGGTGGAATGGTGATACAAGTTTGAAACCAAATAGTTTTTTTTTTTTTTTTTTTTTTTTTTTGGTTTGAATTCTATAGTTGTTAATATGATTTTTTTATTTCAAGAATAGATTGTTTTTTATGATATATGTTGTAGCCCTTAGTTAAATCCGAGGAAGAACATTGTGAACCCATTATTTGTGACAGTGGAAGTTTTAAATGGACTACGATCCCGTAGTTTTTTCGACATTGGATTTTCCACGTAAAATCTTAGTGTTGATTTGTGTGATGAATTTTAAATCAATATAAATTTATCTGTTTTGTAGGTTTCAACGAAATAACCAGCATAAAATTATTATCATCATTAAAAAAGCAAGAAGATTTGGATATTTGAATTATTGAATTCATTATATTAAGATTAGGTCATTTTATAAATGAATTTAAATCATATTTAAGAACAAAATATAAATTGTGAAAAGACTTGCAATAATCAAATAACAAAAATAAGTAATTAATTTTCTATCCATAAAAGGACGAAAATATAAATTGAAAATTCATCCCTACGTTACCGTCATTTTCATTACTATAACAGTTAAAATTACTATCAACATTACTGCCTAAACAATTAAAATCATTAAATTGCCCCGAAAAATAAAAAAAATCAAAACATTTAAAAACAAAAAAACAATAAAAAATAATCACTAAAATTATCATTATTATTGCGCAAACAATAAATCATAAAATTATCTGATCCAAAAAACAGATAAAATAACAAAAAACACAAAAAAAGGAAAGGAAAAAAAAGAGCAATATTAATTTTAAAATTATCACCAAAATAAATTAAAATTTTATAATGGAACCTAATAAAAATAAAGCCAAAAAAAAATGAACCAAAAAAATAAATAATCTAAAAACATAAATGAATAAATACATATAGATAACAAACACTATCCAAACATTGTATTTTTTAATGTTTTTAAATCATTTTTATGTGCTGATGTTAAAAATAATTTTTTTTTAAATATCATTTTAATATATTTCTAAACAAAAAATATTTTTTTTAAAAAAATTAATCACATTTTTAAGTAAAATAGAAATCTGTCAAGAATGGGACTTGAACACCCAACCTCTCGGACCAAAATTTTGTCTCCCGCCTCATAGACCAGGTTGGCCACCTCAACATTTGTTCATCTTTCTCGAAAATATATATTAAATCTAATTTTAATGTGGATTCGCTAAAAAAAATGTGTTGAGAGTGGGATTCGAACCCATGCCCTCTCTGAGGGAACCTTAATCTGACGCTCTTTAGACCATCTCGGCTACCTCAACAACCGTTCGTCTTTCACGAAACGTTATATTAATCATAGTTTTTACTGTGGATTACAGTAAAACCGGGACGCGTTTTATTGTATAGTTAATACGAGCGAATTTGCCCGCGCGATGCGCTGGGCTTTTTTATCCATTTAAAAAACTGATTGATTTTATACATGTTATATTTTGTTATTTTAATATTTAATTAGTAAAATTGTAATTGATAAAATCTGTTAAAAACGATATTTTTTCCACCAAAAAGTGATTGAATGTTGCTATTGCTAAAATGTTTTTGATAAAATTTATTAGAAAATTTGCCATGAAGATGAAATGATTTATTAGAAATTTGTTGCCACGAATACTCTGGTTAAAAAAAACACAAAAAAAGAAACCCGGTTAAAAAAAAAACTGACTTGGACACCCTGGTTATAAAAAAATGAAAAAAATGTGAAAAAAGGTCCCCGTTTATTAAAAGAACAAAAAAAAGGAAGCCAGTCATAAAAAAATTTGCAAGGGGAAAACATCTTTTTAAACAGTAATGAGAAAAAAATTATGGTGCGCGTAAAGTAACCCGGATACCCCGGTCATGGAAAAAAAATGTGTAAGTGGGAAAACAAACAGGGAAGAAAAATGTTAAAAAAAAAGAGTGGATCTGGAGATTAGTCGTGATGTGCATAAGCTTCCATGGATATCTCAGTTAAAAAAATAAAAATAAAAATCCCGGTTAAAAGAAAAAAACATAAAACACCTTTTCAAACAGTGAAAATTACTGTTAAAAAAAAAAGGAAACCCGGTTATAAAAAAAAGTGCAAGGGGAAAGTATCTTTTTAAACAGTAATGAGAAGAAAAATCATGATGCACGTAAACTAACCCGGACACCCCGGTCATGAAAAAAATATACAAGTGGAAAAAAAAACAGGGAAAAAAATGTAAAAAAAAAAATGGATCTAAAGATTAGTCATGGTGCGCGTAAGTTGACACAGATACCCTGTTTAACAAAAAAAACAAAAGAGAAGTTTGAAAAAAAAAGGAAAGGACCTTTCCAAACAGTAATGAACAGTGAAATCATCGTTCATTGTTGTTTTAAAAATATTTGCAGCTGGAGAGATTCGAACTCTCACTCCTTTGATTTTGTGCCCACACTTAATCACTCGCCCAAATGATTTTGTTGTTCATCCTAGCATTCAAATAATACTTATCTTAGTATATAGTGTTTACTATTCCAATCCACAGTGTGTATGAGTCTGGGTTAACAATGCAATGAACAGTGAAAAATACTCATTATGTTTTAGCTTATAGCGAGCGAACTTGCCCGCGCGTTACGTTGGGCTTCTATTTATGTGGAAAACTGATTGATTTTATACATGTTATAATTGGTTATTTTAATATTTAATTAGTAAAATTGTTGTATCGAACTTGTTGATGGATGTGTTTATTTTAACTACAATGAATGATTTAACCGGGTGATAGCAAAATTGCAACCGCTAAAATCTATCAAAGATGGATTATGTCTGGTTGATTGCTATTGTGTGTCGATTTATTTAATTCATAGATTGCAAAACTGCAATTGATTGATTGTTTGGTGTGTCTTAATTGTTTTGATAATTATATAATTGGTTGATGAAAAAAATATAATCGATGAAATCAATTAGGGATGAATTTTTTTTTTGTAGTCAATTGGATATTTGTTGGTGGTTGGGTGTGTCGTAATTGTTCGGCTTATTATTCTTTTTTTTCTTTTTATTTATTCTTCAAGTCAAATAATTTTTTAAAATCTAATAATATTTTTTTTATTTTGTCATTTATTTTATTTTTTAATTTCTTTTTTTTAAATGGTATTAGGTGTTAAAATTTCTAATTATTATAGATGAGGCATTCAAAAATAATGATCTTAATTATTCATCAATTGTTTCCTTATAAATATGTTAGACTAATTATATATTTTGCTATTTATTTCATATTAGCGCTTTAAAAATAATGATAATAATAATTTTTAATTTTTTCTCTGATAAATATGTTAGACTAATTATATATTTTGTTATTTATTTCATATTAGCGCCTTAAAATATATATTCATCACTTTTTGGAATTGCGATCTCCTTTAGGTATTCTATAAAATAATAATAGTCATGGTGCGTGTAAGCTGATCCGGACACCTTGATTATACAAAAAAAATGTATAAGGGGGAAAAAAACAGGAAAAAATGTTAAGAAAAAGTGAGTCCAGGGATTATTCGTGGCGCAATAAGTTGGCCCGGAAAAAAAAAAAACTTGGGAAGAAAAAATCGTGGTGCGCGTAAGCTGACCCGGACACCTCGGTTATAAAAAAAAACAGAAAAAAATGTATAAGTGGCAAAAAAATACAGGGAAAAAAATGTTAAAAAAAAGTGGATTCGGAGATTAGTCGTAGTGCGCGTAAGTTGGCCCATACACCTCAGTTATTATTATTATTATTATTTTTTTGTAAAAAAAATCAACCAGTTATTAAAAAAAACAAAACCCGTCCGAATCGAAAGATTAATTGGACAACTCTTGAGAAATAAAAGAGCAAACTAAATTGAAATATTAAAATAATAATTAATATTATATTAGAAGAACTGTGTTATATAACTTCATTCAAAGAAACTTTCTTTGAATCAAATCACCATGGAAAGCTACGGCCAAAAAAACAAAACCTGGTTTTTAGGGGAAAAAAAGAAAAAAAAAAGCAAAAACAGCTTTGTTGGCTGAGTGGTTCGAACTCCTGCGCGCTAAATTTTCCAACGCGCAGAGAACCACTCGGCCACAGCCACTCCTTTGTCATTTCTACCATAAAAATTAAAAAAAGAAGCCCCGTGTCAAAAAAAAAAAGGAGTTCATGCGCGCGCGAAGCGCCGGATCAAATATCCAGTCCACAGTGCTTTGTGTGTGCGTGAACAGTGGCTAGCTACAATAAACGATCCATTTTGTTTTAGCTTTTGTTGTAATATATATATAACTTGGTGATTGTTTGAAAGTGTAATTAAAATTGTTTTTCAAAGTAATTTTTATTTAGAAATATATTAAAATGATATTTTAAAAAAGTTATTTTTGATATTAATGTATAAAAGTGATATAAAAATATTAAAAAATTAACTTGGTGATTATTTGGAAATGTAATTGAGATTGTTTTTTAAAGTGATTTTTATTTAGAAATATATTAAAATGAATGATATTTAAAAAAATATATTTTTAACATTTACATATAAAAATAAAAAATAAAAATAAAAACAATTTTTTTTTTTCAAATCTTTTGAAAAGGGACTGTTTATTTTGCATACAATTACCCTTTGAGATTATTGTGATTCTTTTATCAAAAAACGGGGGGGAAATCATTGTGATTCATAGATGTTTGGCAAAATTTTGTTTTTGATTTTTTGCAGATTTTTTTTTATGTTTTTAAATTATTTTAGGGTGCTAATATCTAAAATAAATTTTATAAATAAATAAATATTATTTTAATATATTTCTAAGTAAAATAATATCCAAATTAATCATTCAATTCTTCTAAAAATTCAATCTTTGAGTAGTTTAGGCTTATCCTCGATCCGAACCACAGATTAAATAAATATAATTCCATATGGAGCTTAAGCATAGAAGTTTCTAGCCTGCACTTCAATCAAAGAACAAAATAAACAAAGATTCTATCAAGTTCACTATCAATTACAATACTTTCGGTGCAAGGAATCTTCTTCACTCTGACCAGTTTAGAGTGTCTTCGGTTGTTTTTAAAATTGTTTTTTATTTTATTTAGAAATACATTAAAATCATGTTTTTTATTTTTTAAAAATTATTTTTGACATTAACATAAAAAAATAATCTAAAAATATTGAAATTTTTTAATTCAAAATAAAAAAATAATATATTTCAAAACCATTCTTGAAACGCAGGGTCAAACAGGGTTTTAGCTTGGTTCCCATCTCTCACAGGTTCTGAAAGAAATCCCTCTATTTGCATCTATAATTTATCAACTTTCATGAGAAAAGAAAAACAGCTACTCATTAATCAGAGGCAAAATCTCCATCAGTAGCTTTCATTGACAGTGTTTTGCTATATTCTTTCCTTTTCCTAAGCAATTTAATTGGTTATGAGAGAATGTTTAAGTTCTTGTATTAGACTTAAAGTAAAGGTAAGCGTAATTATAGATGAAAGGAATCTGTAAGAACTCAACAGCATTCACCACTGATCAATATTTTTATTTTATCTGGTTGCAAAAACAACTGACAGAGAGCAGCTGAAATGGAAAGGATGATACAAATAGAACATCAGACACTATTGTTTTTTTGGATCCGAGGAAATTCCATGCCCCGGAAAATGTATTTTGTGGGTCTAGGTGAGCGACTAAAACCCCGGTTGTCCCAGACTCTTACAAGAGATGCATGCATTGACTCGAACTCGAGATCTGCCATGCAGATCTCAAGCCTCTTGTCATCACGTCACGCTCCAGGGGTTCAGACACTAGCTTATAAGAGAGTAATTTTGTTTTTTCCTTCCCCTTAACATGAGCACCCTTCCCATCAGCCACGGATATGAAAATAAGGTTGAAGAATAATTCAAAACCATTAATTTGTTTGGCATAGAATCAACTATCCAAAGATCATGCAAATTTACAGGTTTTAATGCAGTCATGAATGCGGTGAGAATACCTTGGCTGTTTTTTGGATCATGCAAATTCAGCGAAATGACTGAGAAGTGCAGCCGGTTGCTTCTGGTCTTGACTAGTAGCTTCATCCTGCAATTTTCCCTGACCATGCTTGTCTTGCAGAAAGTTTGCAAAACAAGTTATTAGCGCCGCAGGGTTAGCAGAGAAGCTCTCGGTGGAATGAATGACTAGTGATTTTTTGCACAGATTTAGGGTTCATTTCAGGATGAAGAAGCCAGCAACGATCTGTCAAATGTCCAAGATTGTGATTGGCATTTCAAATCAGTTTGTTTCCCTTTGTAGGATTTTGAATCAGAGAATGGTATGAACTGGCCACGATCAAAAGGTCTAGGATTAATATCCCGCGATATCAATTGGGCTTGATGAGGATTCTTTTTTGTAATACAGCAGCATTTACAGTATATGGGCTATACATCTCCAGTTCATTCCAACAGCTTTTCAGGCTTCCCAGTTGCTGAACAAAAGGTTTTCCATCCTGATGAAATTGGCAATCTCGCGGTGAATTTGGAAAATCTTGGCAGAATGTTTTTGATTGCCATGCATGTCACGAATGGCATTCCACAGGTCTAATGAAGACCCCTAGAAACTAAATATTTCAGCAAGATTCCGGTCCATTGAGTTGAGGATCCAGGACATAACCAGTTGTTTTTGGAGAGCCATGGTTCATATTCTGGATCATTAGCATCTGGAGGAATGGTAGAACCATTTATAAACCCAGCTTAGATCTTCCACCAGCGGAAATAATTACATCCCTTGATCAAGAAAGATAATTGAATTCATTCAATAACACCCAACTAAATCTTTGAGAGGTGTTGGTATCGTCAGAACCATATTTCAGTAACAGGACCTTTGAGCCTACATCTATGGCATTCCTTAGGTGGTTTTCCATAACAAGAACAAGGTAGAGTCTCAATTCTGAAAGAGCAAGATTAATTCTCCATGATTCTAGCTCTTAATTGACTCCCTGTGATCTCTCCATCATATCTGTAATATTCCCATCATACCTGTAATATTTCATACCATGTTTAGAAGGATTAGATTACCATGTATAGGAGACAATCTCTCTTGTAAGCTTCTATATATATGAATACAATATCAATGGCAACGGTAGGTTGGCCACATTCTACATGGTATCAGAGCTTGCAATGGAATCCCCCACCACTTCAGTTGTATCTCCAGCAACCACTCCTTCTCTTGATTTTGCACCCTCCAAGACTCACTTACCTGATATCTCCACTAAGCTAGCCTCAAACAATTATCTCCTATGGAAAGCACAAGTTGTTCCAATCCTAAGAGGACATGGTCTTCTTGGATATGTGAGGGATGAAGTTCCCTGTCCTGCATTAACCATTGCTGGTGCTGATGGTGCAGCACAACCCAATCCAGCTGCAGCAACTTGGCTGCGAATTGATCAATTAATCCTTGGGTGGATTAACAGTTCCTTGTCAGATGGTCCCCTCTCCCAAGTCATCAACTGTGAGTCTAGTCATGATGCTTGGAATGTTCTGGAGACTCTTTATGGAAGTCATACCAGAGATCGAATTCAGCAGATAAAGGGGGAGTTGCAAACTCTCACCAAAGGAACCTTCTCTTTAGAAGATTATCTGCACAAAGCCAAGTCGTTAGCATTGTCTCTTCGTGGTGCAGGAAAACCAATTGATGAAGATGACCTCATTATTTGTATTTTGCGTGGGCTAGGATCTGAGTTTGATCCTATTGTTGCTGCACTCAATGCCCGTGATATGTTTCCCTCTCTTGAAGGGGTTATTGGCAAGCTTCGTGATTTTGAAATCAGACTTCAAGGTACAAGAACCCAACCATCCAGTGTTGCTTTTTATACTAACAAAAATCGTTTTGCTGCAAGATCTCAAGGAAATCAAAATCCTCGCAATCGCTCTGGTGGCTATCAAAGGATGCCCTTTCAGCCACGGAACAGAGACACACGTCCCTCTCGTTTTGGTGAAAATTCTTCAGGCACCACACGTCCTTCCTTCACTCGTGGACAACGCAATTCTGGAGGCAATTCTGGTCGTGGACGAGGTGGAGGTAACATTACTTGCTTTCGATGTGGTGGTCCTAACCACAAGGCAGACGGCTGTTTTGCCTCAGACGAAGATGCAGATCAGTACAAGGCCTTTGCTGCCATTCAAATTGGGGACACTACAGAGGACACCTGGTATCCCGATACTGGTGCAAACCAGCACATGACCCCCAATTCCACTGAGGTGCAAGGTACTCATCCTTATTCTGGTACTGATACTGTAATGGTTGGCAATGGTGATGGTTTATCTATAACTGGTACTGGTCAAATTACTTTGCCAACAAATAATCTTCAACTGTCAAATGTTTTAATTGTTCCTGATATTAAAGGAAAATTATTATCTGTGTCAAAGTTTACAAAAGATAATAACTGTTATTTTCTCTTTTATCCATGGGGATTTCTTCTCAAGGACATGAAGACAAATCAAGTGATTCTTAAAGGTCCCATGGTGAATGGCCTATACCCAATAAACCTGCGGCAATTTTCACAGCGCAATGCAATCTGTTTTCTAGCAAATAAAGTTTCAGGCAGTTTGTGGCATGCTCGCCTGGGCCACCCCCATTCTCAAATTATTAGCAGACTTCGTTTACAATCATTAAATAAAGTGACAGATTTTTGTGAAAGTTGTATACTGGGAAAGTCTTCCAAGTTGCCTTTTAATTCTCGTCAATCTTATGCAAACTCTTTTCTGCATACTTTACATACCGATGTATGGGGACCTGCATCAGTCTCCTCTTATGATGGTTTTCGTTTTTATTTACTTATTGTTGATGAATATTCTCGCTATATATGGCTTTTTCCTATGGCTCGAAAATCTGATGTTGCATTGATTTTTCCTACATTCCTTCAACAAATGGAAAAACAATTTAATAATTCTGTGAAAATCATCCAAAGTGATGGTGGTGGTGAATTTGTTAACACAGTATTGCAGACTCATTTTGCAGCAAAAGGTATAATCCATAGACTTTCATGTCCAGGAACACCTGAACAAAACGGTCTAGCTGAACGAAGACATCGACATGTTGTCGAAACAGGTTTAACTCTTTTAGCACATGCTTCTGTTCCTATTAAATACTGGACAGCAGCCTTTAACACTGCTGTTTTTCTAATTAATCGCATGCCATCCTCTGTGCTTGATCATATGACTCCTTATGAACTTGTTTTTGGCTCTTCACCGAAATATGATTTTCTAAGAGTTTTTGGATGCTCCTGCTACCCTTTACTTTCACCATTTGGTCGAACCAAATTAGAATACAAATCAGTATGTTGTGTATTCCTTGGTTACTCGACAAATCATAAAGGATATTGTTGTCTTGAACCTCATTCAAGTCGCATATATATTAGTAGACATGTCAGATTTAATGAGCATCATTTTCCATTCACAAATATTACTGCTTCTCATTCATCTCATTCATCTTATAGTCAATTGTTTAAATTAAAAGCAGTTCCCAAATCTCTTCAGCATAATACATTACAGCCCTCATTTGCTAGTCCTCCGCCTACTGAAATGGTTATTACAGTAAGTGAACCTTCAGTACCTATGTCTGCACCTGCGTCTGAAACTCCTTCAACTTCAGCTCCAACAACAGCAGCAGAGCATGCTTCGCAACCTGCAATTGCTCCTCCCAGTGTTCCACAGCGCACTCATCGAATGGTCACACGTACTCAAACAGGAAATCTTAAGCCAAAAGCCTTCTTTTCTACTAAATATAATATACCTGTTTGTTTTCTTGCTGACCTTGCAGCTCAACCAACAGAACCCACTTCATATCGCCAGGCCTTACAAATTCCCGAATGGAAACAGGCTATGCAAGCTGAGATGGCAGCTCTTCATGCCAACAAAACGTGGACTTTGGTTCCTCGCGAATCAAACATGAATGTTGTAAGTAGTAAATGGGTTTTTAAGGTTAAGACAAAATCCAATGGCACTCTTGACAGGTATAAGGCTAGACTTGTAGCTAGAGGATTTACGCAACTTCCGGGATTGGACTATGATGAAACCTTTAGCCCTGTTGTTAAAGCAAGCACTATTCGGTTAATACTAACAATTGGTTTATCTCAGGGCTGGATCATTCGCCAATTAGACGTCAATAATGCTTTTCTACAGGGTGATTTACAAGAACGTGTGTACTTGGCTCAACCACCTGGTCATGAAGATCCTGTATTTCCACAACATGTTTGTCTTCTTCATAAAGCTTTGTATGGTTTAAAACAAGCACCTCGTGCTTGGTACATGAAGTTCAGCAACTACATCCAGTCAATGGGTTTTCTCCGATGCCCTTATGATCAGTCATTATTTTATCAAAGACAGGGAGCAGATATTCTCATATTATTAATCTATGTTGATGATATACTTGTTACTGGCAATTCGTCTTCCAAAATATCTGACTTTATATTACATCTCTCTTCTGTGTTCAGCATGAAGGATCTTGGTGATATCCACTATTTTCTTGGGCTCCAAATTGCTAGGGATGAAACAACTCTCACTGTCACTCAAACACGATACTTGGTGTCTCTTCTGCAAAAATTCGGCCTAGCTGACTGGGCTGGCTGCCATGATGATCGACGCTCCACCTCTGGTTTTGCTATTTATATGGGCAATAATCTGCTATCCTGGGGTGCCAAGAAGCAGGCCACAGTATCCAGATCCACGGCAGAGGCAGAATATCGCGCACTCGCATCAACTACAGCTGAGCTGATGTGGTTTATGAATTTGTTACAAAGTATTGGCTATCATCTTCCCCCACCAAAGTTGTATTGTGACAACATCAGTGCTGTGACAATGGCCAAGAATCCTGTTTTCCATCATCGCACCAAGCACATCGAAATCGATGTCCATTTTGTCCGAGAACAGGTTGCCCGTGGAGATCTTCTGCTAGAACATGTTGCTGGTCCTGATCAAATCGCAGACATCTTCACTAAACCACTTTGCTCTACCAAGTTTGTTCCAAATCGTGACAAGCTCTTCATTGGTTCGCACCCACCTTGAGCTTGAGGGGGGATGAAAGAGCAAGATTAATTCTCCATGATTCTAGCTCTTAATTGACTCCCTGTGATCTCTCCATCATATCTGTAATATTCCCATCATACCTGTAATATTTCATACCATGTTTAGAAGGATTAGATTACCATGTATAGGAGACAATCTCTCTTGTAAGCTTCTATATATATGAATACAATATCAATGGCAACGGTAGGTTGGCCACATTCTACAAATTCAGACTAGGAACCTAGAGGCTAATGCTCTGATACCATGAAGAATTTTAAAGAATAACAATCTTGTCATGTATTCAAACTTAGAAACTGTACAAATATATAAAGTAGAGAAATCATGCAGCAAGGAAAGCATATCTTGCCTATAATCATCTCTTCCATGATCGCTGGCATGACTATATACTACTAATAATGGCACAATCATATCTAACATATTCTAGGTAATAACATGATGGTATATATCTTCAATAAATTGAAAATTTCCAGGTAACAAACTACATTTACAGACCTTTTTTGTTTCTTCTTATTTTTTAATATTCCTGGTCTGAGCAGGGAAGCTTGTAGCTGCTGGCAATGAACTCGGCATGGAGGTTGGAGCGCTACTGGCACAGCCTTTCCATGCCATTGGCGGTGCCTTTTCAGATACCCTCCACATCTTTACAGACTTATCAAGGCTGCCACTGTACAAAATCCATCGCCTATCGTTCGGCGTGGACTCGAGATCTTTCTCTGCTGCCAAGCACTTAACAGGTCCATTGTGACCTGTCAACAATGACAGACATATGTGGTCGTTTCCCGTTCTCCTCCACACACATATTTCCATATCAGCTGAGCCGCTGAACACGAGGTTCCCTGCTGTAATTAAGCATAGAATGGCCAGTTTATGACCTCTTAAAACACCACCATGAGACATTTTTTCACGTTCCCAGAAGTTAACAAGCCCATCTGATGAGCCACAATAGACGACTGTGGAATTAGGATTAACCGCCACTGCCGTGACGGCACATTCTTGTTTCAACAACGTTTGCGAAAAGAAATGTTTGGTTCCTTTCCCTTGTAATTCTCTCCTCCAAACCTTGACAGTTCCATCCGCTGATCCTGTAAAGACCAGGCCATCGTTTCCGGCAACGATTGAATTAACAGCATCATCGTGAGCAATGACTGATTCAAGGCATCTAGAATTGGATATTCTCCAAACTTTAAAAGTCTTGTCCCAGGATGATGAATAAAGAAATGCCTTATCTTCGCTCAAGCTAAGACATGAAATTGCATCGCAATGTTTGTACCATACCGCATTGCTGTGGCGTTTGCCTTCGATATAATTACTTGTTTTCATTGAGTTCTTGAAGTAATCCTTCATGGTTGGCAAGGTCCCTATACGTTTATGAATACTTGGATCCTTCGATGAGACCTTCCATACCCGTATTTTCCCATCTTGATGGCCTGTAAATATCATTGCACCAGAAATTACAATTGCTTTAACCAATCCACTATTCGATTTAAACCCTGGAAACTCCTTCTGATTCTTCCAGACCCTTATATTCTTGCTATCAGAGCCAGTATACAGAAGATCACCAGACGCAGCCAATGAATAAATATGACCCTCTTCTCGTACTAATGACCCCATTAGCACGTTAGGAGAGAAATTAGCATCACTGTCTTCAAAAGGAATGTTGGCGTTCCTCTGAGACGACCATGGAGACTTCTCCATTGGAGATACATTATAAGGCGAACTCGATCTGGAGTGAGTTACAGCCTGATCTTGGCTATTTCTTGTGTTGCAATAGTCATCATCCTTATCAGCAGGAAGATTTGCTTTCTTGATTCTGTTAAATTTATGCACGCTATTCTCATCAGAGAAAATGCGCCTTCCTCTTGACGAGCTCCCTCGTTTCGAACCTTTCTTTAGCATCGAAGAGTTCATGTTTTGATTTCTACACAAGGTAATTAAAAAGAGAAAACAAAATATATAACAAGATACATCATTTCTGAGGTGATATGTAGATCCAAGGGTTAATCTCATGAGGCTGTAATAGTAAACCTAACTAAATCCAATGCCATGTAGCCGATACGTAGTTTTGCAAATCATAGTCCTGGTAGCTTCGGACGATCATCAGGGTGCTTAAACTTAAAAAGGATGGTGAATCTAGGACTGCATGTTATCATCAGGGCGCTAAAACGGAGAGTTCGGGATCATTTGTGGTGCTGAAACAAGGGTGCCTGTAAGATCTAGCTAAAAGGAGACAAAAGTTATTTATTCTACTTGTAAACTACGAGCCATGTATCTAACCTTTGACTCGGTCAAAAAGACTAAATCAGAGTTCATGGTTTAGCCATTTTGTTGGAATCTGACTTGTAAATATTAGACCCATCCTTCATGCAATTTCATTTTGTCTATAGTCGTTGAATATGCGGGGGGGGAATCTTTTTAAAAGGCATTGCATTCCTACCCTAAATAAAATTTAATTTTTTAAAAATAATTTTTTTTTTTAATACATTTATGAACGGACACTTTAAAAAACATACTCCAAACAATCACAACCAAGGTTGTCAATACCATTCCGGTCGTCGTTCCGGTTTTTCTATTGGAACTGAACGTTCCGGTTTTTCCGAGCGTTTCGGCGTGCCGTTTCGGGGTTGTACTGTTCATATTTAATTAATTATATATATGTATATATAAAAAATTAAAATATTAATTTAACAAGCATAATTAAAATTCAAGATAAATTAACTTTAAATTATACAATATAAACACAAAGTCAAACAAACATAATCTCAAAATTAGAAGAAAAAAAAATCACAAGTTAATCAAAATAAAGAAGATTTTAAGGCCGGAACGGTACCGAGATGTTCCGGGCAGAATTTGGCAGGAATTTCCAGAACAGGCCGGAATTAAAACCGAGATAAAAACGACGCCGTTTCGTCTCGATTTTTTTAACGGCACAGAATATTCCGACCATTCCGGACGGAACGGAACGGAATTGACAACTGTGATCACAACATCTAGAAGTGTACGGACATCGTCTGTGGGATATCATTCGCAACAAGTGAAAGACTGTGGTCTTACGTGGATGAGTTTTTAAAGTAAGTCTCAAATAAGGATTAATGTATAATTTCGGCTTCAAAATCCAATTAAACTTTCTCCATTTAAGACACATGATAAATTACATAGCAGAGCTAGTGGAGCTTTATTTTGGTGTCTCCTTGAACACACTTACTTTGTCTACCTTAACATGATTTTAATCTTACGGGACACTTTGTCTACTTGGTATAATGTTGGTTGGAGTAATGCTAAGCTATGGGTGCTAAGGAAGTACATGAGTTTATATAAGTGAAGAGTACAATAAAAGAAAAGGTTATTATGATTTGACAAAAAAAAATTTAAAATTTGTCTTTTAAGGTTGATTGGGGTTTAATTTTGTATGAAAATATTTGATTTAGTTGCTTGAAATTTTTTTTAATTTGAAGACCAAAATTGATAATGAGAGAATATGAGAGGTTTTTTTTTTTTTTTTTTTTTCTAAATTGTTTAAGGGCACCTTTTTGACATTTTTTTTCTTCAAAGTTTGGGAAATTATATTTTTTATCCTTTTAGGTTAATGATTTTTCATTTTTCTATAAAATTATATTTTCTGCACTTATGTCTTTGTGTTTGAGACATGAAAGATATTTTTTTTTTGAAAAATTGCAGAGAACTGAAAATGTTATTGAAGAATAGAGGAAGAGAGAGAAAATCATTAATTTTTTTTTTAATGGCCAAGATGACTAATTTTGATATCAATAAGTTATATATTAATTAGATGAGTTCTATTTAGGTGTTTTTGATCCCTAATATCCCTTAAGAAATAGGTTAAATGTTAGGAGCTTTTTTTTTTTTAATTTTGAGTTAAATTTTGATATTTTGATCCAGTAAAGGTCATTTTGAGGTTAGATATGAGTTTATTGTGGGATTTTTTTTTTGGGTGGGGGTCACAATAATTAGGTATGTGATTTGGTCTAAGATTTGATGGAATTCGAGTTGATTTAAGTTGATCCAACAGATCATTGTTTTTATATATATATATATATATATATATATATATATATATATATATATATATATATATATAAAAGGCGTCGTGATTTTACTGTGGATACGTTTTTACTGTGCACCAAGACATAATTCACTATTCATTGTGGCAGTGTAGCGACAGAATTAGCCCTCGAAAACGACAAAATAGTGCATAGTAACCAGGGGCTTCGCCGGCTTTTCCATTTAATTTGCACATTTCAGAGACGAAATTAGCCCTCGAAAACGACAACATAGTGCACAGTAACCAGGGGCTCTCTCGGTTTTTCCCACTTTTTTTCCATCTGCACAGACGAAAACAACCTTCACAAACGACAAAATAGAGCACAGTAACGGGGGCCGGGGCGTATTTTCCCCTCAGGTTTTTTCGTTAAAACCGGTGGGTTCAGGGGTGTGTTTGTAATTCACCATTATTTTATTATTTATCCCGGATTAATAGCTGGCGCGTTGCCCATACGCGCCAGCAGTGTTTAACGCCAACGCTCCATTCAGGAGGCGCGTGCGGCTACTTCCGGCGGTCAAAAATTATCTTCCGCCGTGTTATGAGGTGCGCCGTCATGTCTTCTGTACACCGGTTCGGCGCGTTCCGGTCATATATGTTCCGGTGAGTGGCGGCGAACGGGTTTGTCTCGGCTGTCGTTTTTCTCTCTCTCCGCGCCGGAATTGCTGACAGGTCCCTGATGTATGGGATAAGTTTACTTTAGTCCATGAGGTTTTAATTTCGATTTTATTACTGATTTCTGTAATTCAAAGTTTGATTGTTTTCAATTGTGCCCTTCAATTAAAACTGATTATATAAGTAATGTTTTATTTCAGTCCTTATTCTTTTGATTTTTGATTTCTTTTTGGTTACTTCAATTTTTTCGGTACTTAGGTTTTGATTTCTTTTAATTTGGTCCTCCAATTAAAATTGGTCATATATGCAACTTTTCATTTCAGTCCTCCTTCTTTTAATTTTTTTATTCAATTACACAGCAATTATCATTATTATTCCTTTATTTATTTTGGTCCCAAATGTTTTATATTTTTCAATTTTATCCTTTATTTTGAATTAATTATATATTTTACTTTTAATTCAAGTCCTTATTCTTTTAATTTTTAATTTGATATTAATTCATTTGTTTTTTTTTTTAAATTCTTGGACAATTTTTAATTTTTATTATTATTTATGCATTTATGCTTTTAGTTTTTGTTTTTTGTTTTTGTCTTTTTTATTTTGGTTTTATTTTTGATCGGTTAAATCTTAGAATTTTAATTTATGTTTGTAATCATTTCATAATTAATATTGCTCCCTTTATTTGTGTTTTTTTTTTTTTTTTATTTGTTCTTTGAATTAGATAATTTCTCTAATTTTATTATTTAAACAATAATAATAATAATTTTAGTTATTATTTTTAAATTTCTTATTTATACAAATCTTTTGATTTCCCTTAAATTTTTATTTTTATCGGTTATCATTTATGATTTTATTATTTATGCGGTAGTAATGATAATTTTAGTGATTATTTTTTAATTGTTTTTTTATAAAAAACTTTTGCTTTTTTTTAGTTATTTTTCAAGGCAATTTATTTATTTTAATTGTTTTGACAGTAATGTTAGTAATAATTTTAGCTTTTATAGCAATGATAATGACAATAACGTCAGGATGGATTTTAAATTTACGTTTCCGTCTATTTGTGGATAGAAAAATTAACTATTTTTTTTTATTTGATTATTGTAAGTATTTTCACAATTTATATTTTATTTTTGTTTGATTTGGATTGAATTATAAAATGAAAAAATCTTAATACAGTGAACTCAATAATTCAGATATCCGAGTTTTCTTGCTTTCTTAATGATGATGATAAATTTATACTGGTTATTTCGTTTTAAACTACTAAACAGATAAATTTATATCGATTTTAAATTCATATATTTTATATAAAACTTGCACTTAACAGGAATTCTGTACAGATTTATTATTTTGGCTCGATTTATATTATAATAAAAAAATACACACAGTTAATATTTTTTACACTGAAAAAAATATTGTGTCACTCGCGGCGAAGCGCGGGGGCATTGTCTAGTATATATATATAACAAAATCTTTAACAACATCATCATGAAGTTTTTTTTTATATATATAAATCAAGTTTTAACAAGGTTCTATTTGAACTCATCATGTGATCGGGTTAACTAACTCGTGGTTCAATTTGGAACTTAAGCAAAGAAAAAGGCCGGATCAACCAAGTTAAGTCATCGAGATGGGCTGGGTTTGGTGCCATGACTAAAGAGTTTTATGTATCAACGCATTTTCAATTGTTTTTATAATATTTAAAAATATATTCATATTAAAAATTATCTTAAAGTATATATTTGAGCAAAAAAATAACCAAATAAAACAAGTTGATAAGATAAATAGAGAAACGCTTTTCAAGTGGTTAGTTTTAGCTAACAAGTGAAAATTGGATAAAATATTTTAACCGTCGCTAGCAATAGATGGATCGAGTGGTGAAAGATAATTGTCTAATGTCAATTACTTATATTGTAGTTGTAAAATTGATAAAAATAAACGATCAGGGTCTCAATTGATAATAAGGTATTATTTAAGGGTTAAATAGAGGTTTTCCAAGGAAGAGTTCAATAACACGTGTGCTGCTACTCTTTTCACTATAAAGTCATTGCCTGATCCTCATCTTCCCGCGCCGATGACACGTAATAAAATGCCAACAGAACCAAAAAAATCCCTTACCCAGACTTCACTCAAGTAACCGAAAACCACCACCGTTATGTTCTTCCACGACGCCATTCACCGGCGACTGGTGTCATTATTGCGGCCGTGGTTGCAAGATGAACCGGAAACTGAACTCCAATTAGGGCTTATCAACTCTGAATTGACCGTAAAGAAGTTTAAACTCGATGTCTCTGCTCTCAATAATGAATCCGAATCCTCTCGGTTTAAATTTAGAGAAGTCACCGTTGATCACTTGAGTCTCCGCTTCTCCAATTGGTCTTCCCCTGCTTGCAAAATCGGAATTCGCGGCGTCAATATCACTCTTTTAGCCGGGTAAGCTATTTTATTTGTATATGTTGTGATTGATTTTAATGTGAGTTTGAATCTATTTGGTTTTTTTTTTTTTTTATATAGGGAAGTGAAGGAGGAGGGGAGTTTGAAAAGGGAGAGGAAATCGAGTGAGGAAAAGAAGAAGGCGGTTGCCGGGTTTGATCCCGAGGTATTTTATTGTTCATTTTGTTGCCTAGAGAGTGTATTTGAAGATCTAAAATTAGCTCAACTGAGTAAGTGATGCCTTGTTTTAGTGATTTGATTGATTATGCTTCAGTAGGATCACTGATATTTTTCGTGTGTGTATTGGGTAGTTGTTTGTTTGTGGTGTAATTGTTTTTTATTTCAGGAAATGCCTGTACGAATGGAATACCTGCCTTGTATCTCTATTTGGTTGATCCAATTCATTAGTGATTGTGTTAGTATTTTAGCTTGTATCAGGTCTTGGCTATTTTGCTGAGTTTGTTTGGAAATGAAACAAATTCATTTATGCAAAGAAGAATTTTTTTGAGCTGGTGGATATCTGTTTGCTTTTTTCTTTTTGTAATCCCCGTTTGGAATCACCAAGATGTTGGTTTGTGTACATCAGGGTAGTGCCTTGCATGATGTGCTGGAGAGGATCTTGCTTAACCCCCCTTCAAGAAATTGGTTTAAAACCTCCCTGTCGAATCTTGTTCTCAAACATTGCCACTTCCAGATTTCCGATACTAATCTGCAAGTGCAGTTTCCCAACTTGAATGACGCTGTAGTTTGCTTGTTGGAACTAAAGGAGTTCAATGGAGAATCTGAGCACTCTGACCCTGGGTGTCTCTTAAGAGGGGTTGTTGGTGCAGTTTTTAAACCACTAAAAGTGGTTTCTTTTGTTATGAATTTTAGAGGTTTTGGGTTCGCTTATAAGATGGAAGATCAGATAAACCACATTTCTTCTTTCACAGATCTGCGTACTTGCATTAAATTAAATGATCTTCGGGTTGCAGACGTCAATATCCGTGCTCCAAAATTAAGTCTGTTGTTTTCTCCACTTGATCTCCTTGTTCTGTCAGCTTTTGGTAAACTATCAACGAAAGAACCAAAACATGTCAGAAGTGGTAGACAACTATGGAAACTAGCTGCAAACAGATTAGGATACATGCCTTCATCTCCCAGATTATCTTTGCAGAAATTAGTCGATTTCATTTGTCTCTGGCTACGTTATCAAAATGCATATGAATATTTGCTGTCTCTGCTTGGGTATTCTGCTGATAACAACTTGTTAAAAATGTCTGTTATTAAGTTGTCTGAGGACAAAATGTTTCTGAATTCTGTCAAACACAATTGGGAGGAGATTTCTGGCATAGAGAAGGAGTTATCAGCTGAAGCTATTGCCCAGGCACGACGAATAGCACGATACAGAGCAGTCTCAAACATTCAAAATGGTGAAAATAGTTTCAAAGAATCTTCAGTGGATAAACAGGTCGATGTTTTCTCCAAGATCCTTTCAGTATTCATATTCATTTGGAATGCTATGTACAGGATTTTGCTCTCAATTTTACAGTGTTTCTTTTATATTATATTTTTCTTTCAACAACCAAAACTTGATTGGAATCTGGGAAACAATTCTGAAGATTACAGCTCTCGATATTACTTCCTGCTAAACTTTGGAAAGATTTTAGTTATGTTTTCTTCAACAAGCAAGCACCAGAATGTTCATGAAAGAATAGAGTCCCGTACAGGGATTTCATATTCTGATACGCACTCATTCTGTCTATCAATTCATATGCCGTTACTTGCATATGTTGATGAAATTTTTGAACAGTCTTTGTCTCTTTCCTGTGGGAAGCTGAAGGTTAAGTCCTCTTCTGTTATGGAGGCTACAATTGTGGATAGGAGTGTAAAGAATCCTTTTAGTTCAAAAACGGTACATCGGAAAGGGAATGTTGATAAATTAAAAACTATCTTGACGTGTAAGCCTGCACAAGTATTTCTTCCTTCACAAACTAGCGAAACCAGTGTTTCAAATCTAGCTGAAGGAACCTGTAACCCATATTTGCAGACACTTCTGGAAGAAATGTGGGTGGCTTGGCAAAGATCTTCCATGGAATATAAGGATAATGAGATCGCATGTTCTGAAACTCCATGGCTTCTTTGTGAGATTAAAAACTGTTTGATGGATCCAAACCTGAAGAGACCAGTTTCTGGGTTTTGGAAATGCAGTTTGACAACTGGGAAGATAGATTTAGCCTTGGGTTATTCATCAGTATTGTCATTGGCTATACTGCTTGGCCAGATACAGCATGCTCTAAATTTGAATGAGAACACTGGGAAGACATCTGAACTTTTGGATTTTCCTCCAGCCATTGAGAATCAGGAAGGAGCTAGTTGGGAAGATAGATATGAGTTGTATTCTAATAGACTGAAGTTGACTTTTCTTAGAATGCTTCCGGAGAAACATATTCAACTAGGAGTTTTTGTAACTGGTCCTCGTATTGAAATGACACTGAGAAATGTTGAACTTAACAGTGGGGATAAAGACACGAATCAGGATGATTATCACCTTATTTTTGATATCCAAAATATCGAAGCTGTTGTCTGGCCAACCTCAAAATCAGATTTGGCATTAACTGGATGGTCAGAATCTGATGGTGCAGAACCAGAGAGCCACAAATTGCGAGAACCTCGGATAATTGAAATCCCTAAACCAGATAATGAAAAGTATGCATCTGAGGGATGGATTTCACTTGGTTCTTACTTCAATATTAGTGGTTTTGATATTTACTCGGGGAGTTCAGCAGAAAGAGAACGAAACCAAATCTTTTCATTAAAGCCAATTGCTGCTCGGTTATCATTCTTCAGGTAAGGAATTTTGTCCTTTCCATTTGAATTTCATTTTCTCATACCAGTTAACTTGGACACCTTGATTTCTTGATCCTGTTTACCTTGTTGTTATCTGTTTTGAGTGTTAAGCAGTTACATTTATTCTTGTTTTCTCAAGAGTCTCTGCTTTCCATTGCTTGCAAATCATTTACATTCAAGGAACTTTCTTCTTTTTCAAATAATTTCTCCCGTGACTTTGCTGCTCAACATGGGGGAGAGCTGTCTCTTTCTTTTATTACTCCAATCCTGGGCAGTCATGGAATTAGATGTGAGGTTGCAGTTGGATGAACTGTCTTAAAGAAAAAAAAATCTGCATCACAGAATGCCATTTGAGGATTTTTTGCTTGTTCTTTTTCTTTGTTTGTATTCAATTTCTTTGAAGTCCAAAAACATATAGGAACAAATTATCCAGCTTAATAACAAACAGCATGAGGTGCTTAAAGATTTTAAAAAGTAAAATACTGCTTATCCGATGGACTTTTCCTGCTAGTTTTTTGGTGAAGTAGATAACATTGCACTGAACAACATTTTTAATCCCTCTTTGATACCTTTTCTTAATAAACTAACCAAGCATCTATCTTGTCTCGGTCTCTGTTTCAGGGAGTTTGTACATATGTTTAGCACGACTGTTATTGCTTTCTCAGCAGCTTTCTCTGTGACGGCTTCAGGATTATCTATTATATCATATATGGATGAGCTGTATGTTCTCTTTCAGGTGATTGTGTTCTTTTACTTTTCTTGAATAGAAGTAGCTACAGGGAGTAGATCAAAGCACACGTGTAAATGCCAACACCTTGAATTTTAGTACTTGAAATATTCTGCATTTAGCTGTATCCTGAGCCAATTCTCTGTGCACTCATTGGCCTTTCACCTTATTGACCTCCATCTTATTCTTTCAAAGCCTTTAAATTCAAAACATGAATTCTCAAGTCGGAGATACTATAAGGACAGTTGAAATAGTTTGTCTCAGAAAAGTGAGAGAGGGCGTAGTTGCCAATGAATTGCTGAAGGATGTTCCTAGGAAAGCTGAATGGACTGGTTTGTTACCTTAATTAGTAGGACATAAACATTATTGACTTTGATGTGGTATTTAATACTTGCATTAGTGAAATGACAACCATTGCTTTCTGGGTTTTAACATGATGACCTTGTGGTGATGATAGCACCAATTGAGGCTACCATGCACTAACATGAGAAGGAAAAAAGGGCTACAATCCCCTAATTGTTGTAAAGACCCTACCATGGCATTGGTATTTTAACTCCCATTTGCTTTTTGCTTCTGAAGGAAGAATACTTAAAATAGTTTAAAGTGTTACCGTAGTATTTGTTTTCCCTTTTCTTAATGCAAAAAAAAAGATATTTTATTTTGAAGTTACCGTCTTTGCATTTGTTTGTTTTTTTCAAATGGCATGACTGATCATATAATCTCTATCCAGGTGGTTGCAAGTTTGCTTTCAACAGTTTCACTTGATATGAGTGGTTTCATGCCTCTTCCAAACTTTTTGAGGGAAAATATGGTGTTCAATGAACCTGAGAATGATGAAATTAGTGCTGAAGGAGCAGCTTTGATTTGTAATAGCACTTTGGTCTTAACTACTGGAACCTTTAAGTTCAATTCGATGGATGTAATTCTTCAGAATTCTAGGATAGATGATAAGGAGGGAAATTCTGTCAAAACATATGCTGCTATGAGCAACCAAATGGCAGGGCATGATTTGCCTGATTGTGGAATTTTGATTTCTGTTCATCAAACGTACACAGAGGTATCTTTTGAAGAGAACAAATTGGAAATTCTCTGTGATTTGCAAGGAATTCAGTTTGTGATTTCTAGATACCAGGATCACATGCTAAAAAGATTTGATCACTCTGTAGTTAGAAACTTGCTGCAGCAATCTGAGGGTGGATTATATGAAATATTTCTTTCTGATTTCAGATTTGCTTTTTGGCTGGGTCAACCACAAAATAGTTTAAATAACTCAGATGGTAAAACTTCTTCAAGTGGTAATACATCACAAACAGTGGACAATGCCCATTTGATCAGTGAGTGTGAAACATCAACTGCTCAATCCTCTAGATTCGCTAGGAAGTTAGGTTTTGCTACAGATATCACAGCTTCATCCTCAAGCCATTGGATTCTCATAAATGTTACACTTGGTATAATTTTTGTGGCAAAGGGGTCTTTAAAGAATTCTCTGGTTGGGCCAATTCAATTCAATAAGCTTACTGCATTGCTTGAACTTGGGAGAAATCTTCATACAATCTCTTGGGGAATAAAGGTGCTAATATCCTGAACTGCACATATGCTGATATCTGCTTTTGTTTACTTGCTCATTCAATGAATTTATAGGCTTTTGTACATCTTTTGTAGTGCTGAATTATCAGTTTATGTTTTGAAGCTCTTATCTGAGTCCTTACTTCTGCATGTTTATATCTGCTGTTTACTAATGGGAATGAGACTATGCTTTTGGACAGGGCGGCGGTCTTGTCCTTGAAACAGCAGCATTAACAATGTTTTTTCGGTGTGTTGTTTCATATCTCCATCGTATAAAACATCTTGTATCAATCATTAGTTCTTCTGTTAAACAAGCTGAAAATGCTGAATATAAGGCCCAAGAGACACTACATATGACCCGACAAACCAAATGGGAATGGCCGGAAGCTTCCACTGTAGACATGTCTCAGTTTTCTCTTATTCTTGTTGTTGAAGATGGCTCTGGTATAGTGTCCTTTCTTTTCTTATATGTGATTCCTATGCAACATATTGCTTTTGAATAATTAGTTCATTTGTGTAGGAGGTTTTCAGGAACTTGTGATTGAGGTTGATGTCCATATGAAGTTTGAATCTGCAAATCTGCTGAGGAAATTCATATTTAACCTTTCCAGGATGGCGATATTTTCTCAAGTTCATAGAGAATATGTAGAAAATGAAAATCAAATTCCTCATTTTTCATCTGACACATCATTGGGATCTCAAGTTGCACCAGGAGACAGGGTTGTGGCGTTTCAACACATTGATGGAAGTCATAGGAGCAAAATGTTGAATAATTTAGTTGCCTCTATATCAGCTGAAAAGCTTGAGATGTTAAATCAGGTTTGGGTTGGCATGGGTTCCATTTCAGGTTTTGAAATGACAATATCCTTGTCTGAAATACAGGTGAGCAATGCTAAATTTCTTTTGTTTCTTTCGAGTTTTGAAAATGCAGTCCTTGTATAACATGCTGCAATTCTCATACTGTTGGTGCTTCTATCACTGGAAGAGCACCCATACCATGTTTTTGATATCTCATTCTAACTTGCCTTTTATACTAGATGATTTTATCCATCGTTTCATCCTTCTCTGCATCCAATATAGAGACAAGCAGTTATCTGAAACGAAGGCAATTGTCCAGTAACCAAGAAACTAACTGTTTGGAAGATATGGTTCCTGATGGTACATGATGCACATTTTTTTTTTTTAACCTTTTGCTTGCAAATGTAAGGGAAACTGAACTAAATGTTTTTCATGAGTTGTGTAGGAGCAATTGTGGCAATTCAAGATGTGCATCAACACTTGTACGTTGCTGTTGAAGAAAGGGAAAGTAAGAATAGCTTGACTGGTGTGATTCATTATTCACTTGTAGGAGAGAAGACACTTTTTAGGGTAAGAATTTATTATTTCACATTTCCATTTAATTCAGGAGCTTAAGAGTCTTGATTCGTGGCAATTTCTTGAATCTTATAATTTTTGTATTGAGTTGTATGCTTTTAGATGTTGCTAACTTTGTAAATGTGAAATGAATAGCTCTGTACACAAATTTAATTTTTAGATGCTTACCTGGTTGGTTATTACAATAGTCTGTCTGGCATGCAGCAGTGGCTTTCTTGGTCTTTGTTCCAGTACATATGGTGCTCTTGTTCAACATTTTGGGAGTTGTGCTGTTTATTGCTTACTGTGACATTAGGCTTTGCTTCTAGCCGTCATGGTTCTTGGGTATTGTATTGAATTAACAAACAATGAGAACCTTCACCTTTTCTCTTATGTTGTTTGAGGAGAAAAGGAAAAGTACAGGCATTAAAACATGGGTGCCCGTGTAAAAGTATGCATTCTATACTAGAACAAGGTTGGGGGCTTGAACATTTAATGGATCTTACAAGATTCCATGGCTGTATGTTCACCTTGGATCCGAGGCTTAGAAATGTCGTCTTTTGGAGATTATTTTATGCATTCATTCATTTTATTGGAGCCTGGTTTTTCATTGAATAACCATTGTTCGATATCCATACATTGATCATTTAATTCTAACTTGCATTTAGATTCTAATTCTACTTTCCCCATGCTTCCTGTGCTATCATTTGGTTTGAGAAGGTTATAATGATCATAAACCAACTTGTTATATACGTGTTTCTTTTGTACTGGGTTCAAACTGAATGATATGGAGAAAGTGATCTTCTCTGACTGTGAAGTTCGAGCACGAGCTCTTTTGAGTACACAGGACTGATCCCTAGTGTGCTGATGTTGTGATTTCTTAGGGGGGAAGTTATAAGATGTTATTGTTACTTTGCGTAATTGTGTGGGAGTATAGTTGTGTTACTCTGGGTAGAAAATATCACCGGCAGCCAGCTGAATTCTGAATTACGACAGTTGATGGGCGAGTCTTGTCTTATTGCTTTACAGCATTACATACTGATGTGGCACCCTCCCCCTTCTAAACCTGATTCTGGAGCCAACCATCGGGTAACACTTTCACAAATCCTCTTCTCAGGAGGGAGAGTGCATTTGAACACTTCTGAGGATAACATTGTTGAAGTATTCTATAATGGAATGATCTGTAATACCGCAAACTTTCGAACACATCCTTCATTTTGATTTCTTATTACATCAACTGGTTCCCTTTTGCACTTTGTCTTCAAATTTAACTACCATGATACAAGTGATGTGGGACTGTAACCACAGCTCAAACTTATTTGTAGGTCAAACGCCATAAGCAAAGAATGTGGAAGTCATCAGTTCTGTGGTTCTCCTTGATATCATTGCATGCTAAGAACAATGTTGGTGAACCATTGCGATTGAGCTATAATTCTGGATCAGATTTTGTTGAGATCTCCGGTGCTAGTGATAGTGATTGGTCACTCTGGAGAATACTTCCTTGTGAGCCTGAAAGCTACAACAGTGATATTGATTGGGAGCCTTACAATAAGTTGTTTAAAGATACTTTTTACCTGGTAAATAAGAAGAGTGGCTCAGCTGTTGCATTTATTGATGGAGTTCCGTTGTTTGTTAGAAAGCCTGGACATCCTTTCAAGTTTAAAATATTCCATGACTCGGCTTTGATTCGTGATGTTGCGACATCAGATGGGCTTTCTTCTGTGGCTTCTGGAAGTAATCAGTTTCCTAGAACACATGAGGATGAAGGCAGAATTTCTGGGCAGTGTGGAAGCCTCCCTTGCATTCAGATTAAAATCGACTATGTTTCTGTGACCATTGTCCATGAACTTTTAAATACAAGGGACAGGTTTCTACTTCTTCGTGGCTGCATCAGTAATACTGAACTTAAACTCCAGATTCTATCTTGTAAAACCAGAGTTATGAGCACATCAATTGCTTTGCTTTATTACTTTGATGTCCAAAGAAATTTGTGGTGAGTAGTAATTCTGAAGAGAATACTAGTCTATGCTCCTAAATTTGTTTTTACATCAAATTGATCTTCAATTTCATGCTGATTTTTATTAATTTCCTCTGCTATGCAGGAGAGAACTTGTTCACCCTCTTGAAATATGTACATTCTATCGTTCAGTTTTCCACATCCAGGATTCAGAAACTGTTCAGCACGGAGCACCAGTTCATTTCTATTGCCGAAGTAAAGAGGTCAGAATAATGACAATTGAATGGTATTTCTCTCCACGGCTCATTCTCCTTTCATTCAAGGATGTAAACAATTTTTGTTCTTGCATATTGACAGTTGGACATATCCCTAAATGAGCTCTCCTTGGACGTGCTTCTTTTTGTGATTGGGAAATTACAATTGGCTGGTCCATTTTCATTGAGGAGCCCCATGATTTTGTCCAACTGCTGCAAGGTTTATACTCCCTATTTAGATGGTTTTCCCCGGGTGTGTGTGTGTGTGCCGTTGCTGGTGTCATCTCCATGTGGCAAAACATGCTCATAAATCATTCCTTTTAGCTTAAGCTTATTCCTGAATCATTCTTTATAGTTTAAACAACAATTTGTTTTACCGTTTTTTTAAATTAGGGAGTCCTTCCTGTAGGCTTGGGATCTCAAGGCCTTCCATTATTCATCCATGTGTGGACTAGCAATGGGCAACCCTATGCCCTCACTTGGGATGGATTAGAAAAATATGTTTTTCTTAACAACTTGCAGATGGTTGCTAATTCCATCTATTTAATACATCATGGTGCTAATCTGTGAAGTCTGACTGCATACATGCATGCCTCTATTTGGTAGGGGTGGAAAGGAAGAAGGATGGAAAGAGGGTAAAATGGAGGTACAAACCCATTCATCTGATTGTTTGGCTAACAAGGGAGGGAAATGATGGCAACCAATCGAGCCTATTTAGGAGGATTGTAGGTTACGATTTAGGAAGGATAGAAAAGATCTTTCCCTTCCATTCTTGGGTCTTTATCCAACCTGCCAAACAAGGGAAGCGTCTCATCCTTCTCCTCTCATCTCCCTACTTTCCCTCACAACAAACAGAGCGTAATTGACAAATGCTTGTGTAGCTCATTTTTTGTTGGTGGTTGTTATGGCGGTTCAGCCTTTGCGTTTTACAATAAGCCATAAAAGCCAAAGCTGCTGATTTGCCAGCCATAGATTTTCCAGCTAAGAAGCATCACATATGAATCTGATCTCATTCTAAAAGGATATGTGTTTATATTCATCTCCAACGCTGGAATAAGATTTTAGCATGTATTTTATTCTGTAAGGAATGACATGCTTTGAAATGTTGTCTGTAACTTTAAGAGGTTCAATTTCGCATTTTTTCTCTTGGACCCGTTGATGCTATTACTTTGATTTAAATAGTATTAATGACAACTGCTTATTGACTAGCCTTCACTCCATATTTCATAACCCCCCTCCCATCCATTTGAGTTTATCATCCTGTTATATTCTTATAACCATCCTGCATTTTGTATACTTGGAAAAAGTTGTAATGGTGTTTACTATACCAGGTGGAAAACCAAACAGGTTTGAGCCTTATTTGTCATTTCTATAACAAGAAAAGTGTGACAATAGCCAGAAAACAGTCTGCTTCTGTTTTTTTAAGGTAACTTATTAGAAAGGTCTGTTTAATGGTTAATGGGTATTGCACATACAAAGATGCTCATTCTTTGTTTGCATGTATTGAGTTTAACATTTGATTGATTAATAATCTCTTATTATTAATGCTCTGAAGCAGTCAAATATTGGCAAATCAACCTCCAGAAAGCAGGTCAATTGTTACAATTCAGCTTTCTGATCTTGGATCTTTTGCTACTTCCTCACTTGATATTTCTATCCTAGAAACTCGAGCACTTGCTTGGAGAACACGTATAGTGTCACTTCAAGGTATGCCACCACATCTATTTGAACTAAGTATTAGCAAATGTGTCCAGTTTATTGGTATATCAAAGCAAACTGTCAGTTCTCCTGTCCAGCTTGCTTTACTGACTCAAGTAGACGTGATTGCTAAATTTAACTTCGTGTCTGTTAGTTGTTTTTGAGTGAAATCGATTTTTACTTTCCCATTTATTAAATGACGGGGAATGAAGAAAGGCAGCAGTGAGAATTAATATTCTATTTAACTGCTAAATAATAATAGAATAAATACTGATATTCTTAAATAATACTAAAAATCTAGAATAATCATTCAAAGTTTAATTCTCATTGCTGTCTTTCTTCATTCCCATCTGTATATTTCTATGAACATATTACAGATATAGTCATTTCCATTATGGTTTTAAATTTTCATTGATTTTATATTTTGACATTCAGAAAATCTTTATGGATATATAGCTGATTCTCTTAATTTTCCTTTCCTTTTATTTCTTATCTTTAGATCTTAATTCCTTGTGGAACTATGGGATGAACTCTTGTGGCTTCTAAAATCAAAGATATTTCCACGCCTTTATAAATTGCAAGGTTGCAGCGTTGCTACAATGCTGTTACTAACTCTTGTGGTTTTGCATAAATTCTGAGCAGATGTTTTTTCTGTGCATTGAGTCATCTTTCGATTTGCATTGAAACAAGAGAGATTTCAAATATTGATGTCATATGACTTTTTTGTTAGTTACACTACACTTTCATCCTTAAACAGATTCAAGAACTTACCCTGGACCATTTGTGGTGGTTGATATTTCAAGGAAATTTGAGGTAAGTCCCCTAATATTGCACTAAATGATCTTATTCCAGAGAAATTCTTATCTTTTTTCTTCTTTGATTATAGGATGGTTTGTCAATTGCGGTTTCTCCTTTAATAAGAATTCATAATGAAACTGAATTTTCCATGGAACTACGTTTTCGACGATCTCAACAAAATGAAGATGTGTTTGCTCCAATGTTACTGAAGAAGGGGGCTTCTGTTGATGATTCCATGAAAGCGTTCGAGGCTATTGGTTCATCTGGTGGGTTAAAGAAGGCATTAATGTCTTTCACTGTTGGTATGCTTTCTCAATTCAGTACTTCAAATCAAATCTGGAAAAAGAGCTACTAAATTACTGACATCCAAAAGAGATCGATAGAATGATCCCAGACGCAAACACTCAACAATTCTAACCCTCTTGACAGTAATTACAGAATGATACAACCCTAATTTGAATGTTTAGGCTCTGATACAATGACAGAAACAAAGGGTTTTGTCTCAATACCTCTCAACAGAGAGTTCCTTACATTATATAGAGCCAAATAACATAATACATCCTAATTACAAGGCTGATTTCCAGATCTAACCTAGCTAAATATGGAAACCATATACACAGCTATATAATTAGCGTACAAATAGAATTCTATAATTAATTTGGCAAGGTCTAACCTAGCTAAATATACGGAAACAAAATATTGCCAGCCCATATCTGACTGACAATATGTAAGTGATATTGATTTTCTTACAAGAAGCTATTATCTGTCAATATGTATTTATGCGAGAGTTTGCATGGAAGAAAGTTTGATGCTTGAGTTTGTATTTGCTTGCTCTTTTACCCATTAACCTTCCCAAATCTGTTGCCCCTTCCATTCACACCTGGTTCAATTGGCACGATGACTGATAACAAGGCAATGGTTGAAGTTTGGCTATGCTGAACTTCTGAAAATCTTGATGAAATGATAAAAATGAATAGTTGGAGTTTGGCTGTGCAATATCTTAAGGAAAATTGTGAGAGAGTTCTGTATAATATTGGAGTGGGAGATTTCAGATAAAAATTCGAAACTCAATCATAAATCTCTTTTATAAAGTTTCTGTTTGTTTGTTTTCTTTTTTTTATTGCAAATTAATAGTAATTAAGTTTATTCATTCCTAGAAGGGTGTTCATGAATCACACTGTTGGCAAAAATGGTCAGGATTCTCCATTGTTCTAAAGTCAATGGCGGATGTTTTATTGTCTCAGAATAAGCTAATTTGGCTGCTTGCTTGTTTCTTTCTTGTTGAACATTGTCAAGTCTTTCTCATAACAAACTTGCATCTGGTAATTGATTTGCAGGAAATTTCTTATTTTCTTTCAGACCTGAAATCACAGATGATTTGATAAATTCTAAGAGCCCACTTTCAGCAGAATGGTCAGATGAGCTTAAAGGTGGAAAGGCTGTTTGCCTTTCTGGAATTTTTGATAAACTAGGCTACAAAGTCCGCAAGGCATTATCTGTTGATACAACTAAATGTTCCTTTAGCACTGCTTGTTGTACCCTAAAATCTGGAGATGCACATGCTACTAACCTGCATTTTCTCATTCAGAGCATTGGAAGAGATGTGCCAATCATACAGCCTGATGAGTCTAGTGGTAGTTCTGAAAATATGACTTCAGCTGTTTCCTTCCAGGAGCAGAAGGAAATTTTTATACTTCCTACTGTAAGGGTGTCCAATTTACTGCACTCTGAGATACATGTGCTTTTGACTGAGAAGGGTAAAATCACAAAATATGATGTATTTATAACTTCTTCTTTTTTGTTGTTTCTGATTCCTACTAATAACTTTCATCTTGGAGCAGGTCTATGTACTACTGATGGTAGTGACAGTTTTGGGAAGCAGGCAGCCATACCATGTGGATCAACAGTTGACTTTTATGCTAATCCTGCTATATTATATTTTACTGTTACTTTAACTGCTTTTAGTATGAGCTGCAAACCAGTGAACAGTGGTGATTGGGTCAAGAAGTTACTTAAGAAGAAAAATATAGTGCACTTTTTGGACACTGATCTGGAGTTTGGTGGTGGAAAGTATTTTGCATCACTAAGATTGTCACGTGGGCACAGGGGCATATTAGAGGTGGTTATGCATTTATTTATTATAAAATGTACAATTTATTCGAGGTTGTTGCAAATAAAATGCCTAGCCACTTGCAATCTCTCATACGATGATTTTTTTTTTGCCAATTTCTTATGCTCCACAAGTTCTCATGCACGTCCAATTGAAGAACTACAGTTCATTTGGGTGGAAGACTAAACCCAATATTGTTTGCAGGTTTCTATCTTTACACAATATTCCTTGAAGAATGACACTGAGTTTTCACTGTTTATGTTTGCACCACATCAGAAGCCTCTGTCTGGGTACTTACTGAATCTGAGGATACTAAATGTACTCTTTAAGAACTCATGTTAGATAATTTACATATTTGATGGCGGTACTATTTGCAGGGATGAGGTCAGGAAATTTTGTCCCACCACTCCTCCTGATTTGGGATTATTTTCTCCTCCTAACTCGACAAGATCATGGTTTTTAAAGTAAGATTACTCCCTTGCTACTGCCACTGCCATACAGCAGTATAAAGTTCTTACTCTTTGTCTACTGATACAATAAAATTGCTGCATTGTCCTTTATCAGATCGCACAAGGTGCGTCTTAAATTGTTAGAGGACTATGCATCTGAGGCACTGTTAGACTTGGATGCTCTTTCTGGCCTCACTGAGATAAGCTTGGAAAAAGAAGATTCTGGAGAGAAAAGCATCGTGAAGTTTGGGGTTTCTGTGGGACCCTCTTCGAGTAGTGTGATGGTCCCAGCACAGATAGTGACTATGGTTCCAAGACATGTTGTATTTAACGAGTCAGAGGAAAATATCACTGTCCGTCAGTATTATTTGGAGGTCTGCTTCTGTTCAATTCTAGATGGTTGTTTGATGATTTTTTACAACTTGTGATCTTACTGGTTTCTCCCCCCCCCCCCCCAACAATTTTGCAAGAAGGATGAAGCGTCAAGCCTTGTCCACGTTAACAGTAAACAGAGAACAACACTAAAGCTTCGGAATGGAATTAGCAAGCGGAAAGAATTCAATTTATTTGAGAATGTTATCAGGAAGCATAAAAATGATATTGATACTTCGTTAGTATATATCCAGTTTCAGCTGAATGACCCTGAATCTAGCTGGTCAGGGCCAGTATGCATTGTTTCATTAGGACGGTTTTTCATTAAATTTAGGAAACAATCAAATCAAGCGCAAGCATTAGACAACAGTGCATTAGAATTTGCTGCTATTCATGTGGTTGAAGAAGGTTCTACTGTTGGTGTACACTTCCACAAGCCACCAAATGTTACTCTACCATATCGGATTGAGAATCACTTGCATGGTGCATTTATCACTTTCTATCAAAAGGTGGTAGTGTTACCTGATTTTTCTTATTCTTGCTTCCATTTCCATTCCTCAACTAGAAACATTTTGTGTCAACTCTCTATTGATTACGGCTGGAAACATTTTCAGGAATTATCAGAGAGAGAGATTCTTGGATCTGACTGTAGTGCTTATTATGTCTGGGATGATTTGACTCTTCCGCATAAACTGGTTGTTGTAATCAATGGTAATCACTGCGCTGCTATTTCTTAGAAACTCTTGTTCATGCTGCATCATGTGTGGTAGATGCCACATATTTATAGTTGTCCATATAATGGCCAAGTCATTACCTATAATGGTCAGGGAAAAAAACATTTAGCCAGCACCTAATACTGGGTTCTTACTGTTGTGGTTGCTAGTATCCTTAAGGTACATGGGTTTTATTTTCATGCAGATCTTCAACGTGAGATTAACTTGGATAAGGTACGGGCATGGAAACCTTTTCTCAAATCGACAAAACATCGAGGACTGGTATCTCATTCATTTTTGCACCAAAAATCCAGAGACCAGAAACACAACTTTGATCATTTAAACAGCATGGATATTGTGAAGGTGGGGTATGAAGTATATGCTGAGGGTACCACACGAGTTTTAAGAATTTGCGAGTTTTTGGATAGTCACAAGGGAGATAGATTGTCTCAGTTAAAGATTCAAGTGAGAGTGTTTCATTTTGCAATCCACTTTCTTGAACATGAAAAAAAGGTCAGCTACCTGAACATTCCATCAAAAGGATGTCTTTTCTTATATGTGATATTTACCCCTTCTAATAAGTCCAAAATAAGTGTAAAATTTTGATGTACTTGTTTGATGACTCTGTTACACAATGGGGGAGGGAGTAAGGGTTCGTTCATTGATCTCATGAATCCTAATTATCTCTTCTCTTTTATTATTAGAAACTATTTAAAAGGTTTTTGGCAATAACTTAACAACAAATAACTTGGTTGCTTCTTGATCTAGTGACTTCTTACAATGTGTTATTATTTCTTAAGGATTTTGATGAGGTTGTGGATCTCTCTTATACACCACTTATAGTTGCAAGGCTTGGAAATATCAGTGTGTGCTCAGTCTTCACTGATCTGAAGAAATTTAACCTGATCAGTGTGCAGGTAATAGTTGTAACATAGGTTGCCCACCTTATAAAGGGGAACAGATCTCAAAAATCTCTGCCTCCTAATTTCTGATTCTGGAAGGTTTTATAATCAGTTAAAAGTCAGGATCATAGAATTTCTATAATGCTGTGCTTGTACTTCCAAACAATGCAGTCCTTAAATGTGGATCAGAAGTGGTTAGGTTCTCCTTTTGCGGCAATGCTTCGCAGACATCAATCAGACTTCAGTGACTCAAATGCTTCTGTACTTGAATTTGTCGGTGTCCTACTTTCAACCAACTCCAATGTTAGGCAACTTGAATACTCATCCATGGTTCTGCAGGTATAATCAGGCGCTACACATGGTGATTTTTCATGTGTTGTCCATAGCTTGTTGGTTACAGTTCTTTTGTTTATACATGTTTCTAATGAAGTTGAGTAGCCTAACTTCATGAATTTGTTGTCCATAGCCAATTGATTTGAATCTTGATGAGGAAACTTTAATGAGACTTGCCTCATTTTGGCGTACGTCTCTCAGCGACTCAAGAACTCCAAGTCAACAATATTACTTTGATCATTTTGAGATCCATCCAATAAAGGTTTTGTGCTTTCAATTCTTCAATTATAAAATACTTTTGTTGCAGGTACCTGTGTTCCTTGGTTAATCTGACCAGTGTTATGGTAAATCATGTAGATTATTACTAATTTTCTTCCTGGGGACTCATATTCAAGTTATAACTCAGCACAGGAGACCCTAAGGTCCTTACTGCATAGTGTAGTAAAGGTGTGACTCTTTCTCTGTATGTAAGAAAACACTTTCATATATCTCTTCATACATTTTGGCATGTAAAGCATAGGTGCTGCTATAGTGTGACTTGTTTGTTTTCCCTTTTTTCTCATCTGCAGGTTCCTCCCATAAAAAATATGGTTGTTGAGCTCAATGGGGTACTGGTTACTCATGCTTTAATAACCATGCGTGAATTGTTTATCCGATGTGCACAACATTATACATGGTAAGCCTACTCGTATTCTTTTGTTTTCATACAGTATGTGCCTTACAATTTTCACAATAATCCAGGTATGGAATGAGGGCCATCTATATTGCAAAAGGAAGCCATTTGCTTCCACCAGCTTTTGCATCCATGTTTGATGATTTGGCTTCGTCTTCTCTCGATGTTTATTTTGATCCTTCCCGTGGGTTGATTAATATTCCAGGTTTCACTTTAGGTAATTGATTGGCATTACTTTTTCATCTTTCAGAGGTTGCGATGTACTTTCTAGGTAAATTACAGTTTGCTCCCAACTTTCATGTTTGCAATATTTTATTTATTTCTGTTCCTGCTAGAAGGGCATTCGCATGTGAAAAGCTCTGCACAAACCATATGCCATTTGACGATATTTGCAAAATACACTTCTTTCCCTGTTAGACCTTGTCTTCCTGTTATCCATTCTCTTACCATGTTGTGAGCATGCAGTTACATAAACTGGCCCGACCAAGTAAACAAACTGCCCTTTTCCTGGTTTCCTTTTTCTGTGCATTTTTATGTGCATAATGAAAAGGTAGCTCAGAATAAATATTTTTTTTTCAATAATTAACAAATTATATTGATATCAATGATATTATCATCATTGTTGTCTTTATTTGTCAAGTTGCCTAATCTTGATAAATCATTTGGTAGATCTATTTTGCTCTCTTTTTCCATGTGCATCAGTGTGAGTCCATTCATGAGTTCAAATTCTGGTGGTTTTCAATGGTTCTAAATTCGTATACTCAATTGGTCCTCTGCTTCTTGAGGACAGGTACATTCAAATTCCTCAGTAAATGTATCGATGCTAGAGGGTTCTCGGGGACTAAACGCTACTTTGGTGACCTGGAAAAAACTGTATGTTTGTTGCCTTTTTCAGTTACAGATTAAGTTTCCATGTAACAAAAGCTGTTAATTGCAAAATGGTTCTGCAGTTGAGAACAGTGGGATCGAATGTACTGTTTGCTGCTGCCACTGAAATATCAGACTGTGTTCTGAAGGAAGCAGAAACAAATGGTTTTGATGGAATGGTATCAAACATCTCTCTGCTAATATTCCTACATTCTGCTACTTCTCCATGTTAATTCTACAATTAACCATTAACAAGGATTGGAAAGTGTAATTAACCACTTGGAATTATGAATGTTGGCATGTCCTCTTTCCTTGGTATTGTCAAGGCAAGCGGTTTCCACCAAGGGATTCTAAAATTGGCTATGGAACCATCACTACTGGGGACTGCTTTAATAGGTGGTGGCCCAGATAGAAAGGTGAAGCTTGATCGAAATCCAGGCATCGATGAGGTAATTAGCTTTGATGTGTTATGCAGAAATGGTTAAACAAACTTTCTTTCTTTCTTATGGTATGTATACATTCCTTATTGGTGGAAATTGTAGATAAATTGATATGGTAAAGCAGTCCACTCTTATTCAAATCTAGTCAGTGTGCACAGTTGGTCAGATATGTGGTAAGGTCTGCGTCTTGTACGGAATTGATGAAGTATCAGTTGAAAATATGCACAATTAAGAAGTTGGGAATCAATATTCTGTCTTTTACTTGCATTTTATGGCTGCAAGCAGAATAAAGAGGTTAACATATTGCTAATATTATATCCATCATTGGCCAATCATTATTCTTTTTGAATATTGCAGCTGTATGTCGAAGGATATTTGCAAGCAATGTTGGATACAATGTACAGACAGGAATATCTTAGAGTCAGAGTGATTGATGATCAGGTAATTACTGGAGGGGGATATTAGGTTCATGATTCTTGAGATAATTCGAGGGAATAATTTAAAAACAAAATGGCATGTTGTGCATCAAAAATTTGCTAGATAATAATATAGATTAAAACATGTTATGCTATGTTCAACCTTGAGAATCCAGAGTCTCCAGACTCACCTATCTGCACCAGACTGTTGAAATTTATTGTACATGCTACGTATCTGCAACTTGTAACTTTTACTTGATAGTGATAGGAACCTTGTCTCTAGATTCCGTATTTAGAGTACTTATGCTATCCTATTCTGATGGGGTTTTGGTTTTTTTTTTAGTGTTTTGCTCATTAAGTTTTGGTGATATTATCTATGTGTTCAGGTTTTCCTTAAAAACCTACCCCCGAATAGTGCCCTCATAGATGAGATCATGGATCGTGTGAAGGGATTCCTGGTAAGCAAAGGATTACTGAAAGGTGATCCTTCAACATCTTCTCGCCCCTTGCGCCATCTTCAAGGAGAGAGTGTACGTATCCCTGAATTTTGTATTCATTCATTTCCTTTTTATTAGCACTTTTCTGGTCAATATATATTTGGATGTCACACGTTCGAGTGAAATCTTATCATATTGAAATACCATGGATTATCTACTGGCTATAATCTTGTATTTTTAACGGATTCTCTCAACCATTATCTTGATGTTTTCTTTAAGCTGAATCTTTTTGATGTGTGATATACGTCTAGTTTGGCACCAACTTCACCATAGAAATCATATGCAAAACTTATTACAAGGTGATCTAAATGGTTTCATTTGTTTTACTTCCTTTCTTTCAATGCTATGCAATGATTTGTTAATTTTAATATGCATGCTTGCTTAGTCTTTCAAGTCCATGACCATGAGTGTCCATGTCAGTGCACCCATAATTGAGCTATTCATATCGATCATGCATTCCTATTTTGTTTATCACACCTTGAAGAACACAGCTTGCACTAAAGTTTAATATTGAGAATCGATCACAGGAATGGAAAATTGGACCAACGGTGTGGACATTGTGTGAACATCTTGTTGTGAGCTTTGCAATCCGCATGCTGAGAAAGCAAGCTGGAAAATTCGTGGCCAATATTAATTGGAAAACAAAACCAGAAAGCGATGATGGCAAAGCAATTGTCCCAGCAGACTCCCGTGAGCAGGAGAAGAAGGTGAGGTTCATATGGAAATGGGGCATTGGTAGGTTTGTGCTGTCAGGCATTCTTGCATATATTGATGGAAGGCTATGTCGCTCTATTCCTAACCACGTAGCACGACGAATTGTGAGTGGCTTTTTGTTGAGCTTTTTGGACAAAAACGACAGTGGATGATAGTACAAGGATTTCACGGATACACTTCTCATTCAGTTTGATTTACTGTTCCCCTCTCTTCTCGTTTTAGTTTTTTTCTTGTTTTGCTGTGCATTAATTATTAATTAATTAATAAAAACTGAAACTGTTTATTGTGCATCATATTATCCATTGAAAACTATACATTGCAAAAAAAGTTGGTTTTTTTATTATTTAATATTTGGGTTTATAGTTTTGCAGGTTAATAGATTGCTTAAAAAAAACAATAATTGACATTGTTTTCAATATTATCTTTTAGCATTGAAATGATTAGAAATTAAATTTCATGATTTGTTCAGTTTGTTTTCTATCAAGTTATTTTAGTTTCATGACCTAGATTATGTATTTTGTGGACTAACTTGGTTAGACTAGGGTCATTTAAATTGTGTGTTATTATAGTTCAACATTTGATTTATAATTTGGCAGGTTAACCGATTGATTCTTGAGTTTTTTTATATTTTTGAATGATTTTTTTTTTACTTTATCATTTAACATTTAATTTTATTTTTTTTTTATTAGAAAAATGAGTGATTTTATTTTATTTAAAAAATAACTTGTGATATTTTATTAGTTACTTTCTAAGTATTAAAGTTTTCCAAAAATAATATTAGCAATGCTTAATATTTTTTAAATAAATAAATAAAAAAAAAACTGATCTAAATGCAAAGCACGCCTACAATCTAATGTTATACTATGACAATTACTTCGTTGATACAAAATCCGGCGACCAGTTGACTGATAGGATGTTAGGTGATGATGATGTCACTATTATTATTATGTATAACTGTCAGCTTGATTTCGGAACTTGTGGAGGTCTCCTCCTCTCATAGGTTGCGCAATTGTTAACTTCATATACATTTATTAGTGGAGCGCCTGGTTGACTAGAGATTTCAAGCACAGTAGCAGAAGATGGATTTTATACAGCAAGAGTCGTCGTTGGCTGCGAAAAAGGGAATGTTATTGGAAGACTGAGAGCTTGTAACTCGATCAACTATGCCAATCTGTTTGTTCAAGATCACTATTGCATTGTGATTTAATATTAATAATATCATCTAACCCATCTTTTCTTTTCTTTTCATTTCTTTTTTCCATCCCTTCTGATACTGTTAGCTGCCATCCTTTGTTTGTTGATGATAGATCCTACTCAGATTGATTAATAATGTCCTTGATTTGTAAGAATTGTTGCTATTGTTTGTTTTGGTGGTCGTACTTTGAGAGTATAGGTCAGGTTGATTTTTAAAATGTTTTTTTATTCAAAAATACATATACATATCTAAATGATCTATAAATAACAAAAAAAAAATTAATTTAAAAAAAAAGTGCCAAGAGGGGTTACAAACAAAGTAGTCAATTCCGTTCCGGCCGGAACGGGCGGAATGTTCCGTTCCGTTAAGAAAACCGAGATGAAACGGCGTCGTTTTCATCTCGGTTTTAATTCCGGCCCGTTCCGGAAATTCCGGCCGGAACGTCTCGGTACCGTTCCGGGTGTGCCGTTCCGGCCTTAAAATCCTTTTTTTTTTTTTTTTAACTTTTGATTTTTTTTTCTAATTTTGAGATTATATTTGTTTGACTTTGTGTTTATATTGTATAATTTAAAATAAATTTATCTTGAATTTTAATTATGCTTGTTAAATTAATATTTTAATTTTTTTTTATATATATATAATTAATTATATATGAACAGTACAACCCCGAAACAGCACGCCGAAACCGGAACGTTCCGTTCCAATAGAAAAACCGGAACGGCGACCGGAACGATATTGACTACTTTGGTTACAAACCAACCGATGATCAGATCCATTGATCTTGACAATAATTGTGATTGATAACTCTTCATTCAATCAACAGTAGCTTGACTAATTAATTTCCCATCGAAACCAAACCCCAAAACCCTCTAATTTCTTTTTAAACCCTTGTGTACAGGAATAAGGGGAAGAGTCCCAGGATGCATTTACATTTATTCCATGAACATCTCTGGACACTTTGTGCTAGTATTGCTTGCAAAGTGAGACAACAGATACTTATTTCCATTGATTTTTCGGGGTTAAACGGTTGACCCCATATTTTTTAAAGAGAATGGAAAAGGTCCAAGGAAATTTCGGGCGCAGGTCACCTATTGTCTTCTACATTGAGCACAAGCAGAGTCGTCTCGAAAAGACACTGGCAAAGCATTCACCAACTTTTAAAAGAAGCCTGAGCAGGGCAATCAATACCAAGATACACCCCACAACATTAAACATTTCAAGGGAAAAAATGTTAACATCTATCAAACATAACAGGTCTGGATTAAAGGCTAAGCATTCAAAACAAAAATGAAATGAAATGATAAAATCCAAGGACATAATTTCATCTTTCAGAAAACAATTATACGCTCTGCTCAGAAAAGGGATGACATTTCTAAGCATTCCAAAACTACAATGTCGTAATATAGAACTTGCTTAGTAGAGGCGGACTGGTGTGCCCATGGTACTCTTTAGGTGCAGGGACTTGACCTGATTGGCAACAAAAGACATTAGTACGTACAAAAAACAGTCAACACTGCTAGAATTTCAAAGTTCAACGAGATCAACACTCACATTTTGCCAATTTTTCTTCAACAGGGAGACAAGGAAGTTCACGGACATCTGAACATTCTGGAAAATCTGCTTATCCTCCATGTCACAGTTACCAACAGCAACCCCCATGCAAAGGACTTTCTTCAATTGGAACTTCACTGTTGCCTTGATCTCATTAACTTTAGACTCCAGTGACTCTTGGTGATTCACAAGGGTGGGAAACTTTCCTGCATTCAAATATAAATTGGCCAAAAGTTTGAGAAGCTACCATATCCAAAAGCCGGGTCAACTGTTCTACATGAAGAAAGTGCGAAAAGCAATACACAGACATGGAACTCTCATAATAAACTTGCCTGCCTTGTTGAGACCAGGGCCTAAAAGACGAGGAATCTGCTTGATGACAGACTCTGATGCCAAAAAGGCATGGTACTGCTTGGAAAGTTTCTTGACCAATTTCTTGTTCTTGTTTAGCTTCTTCAATGCTTCGACATCCATCCATTGCAAGCCTATAGATGTTGCCTGACAATATAAATTAAACAGTTAATACTATTAAAAATCCCATAATAAGTGGAAAACATTCAGGCTCAAAACATGTAGATTGTATTAAATTGGTTTCAGCAATAAATCTCACAGATACACATACAACCACAACCATCTGACAACCTCATCCCAAAAGGACAACAGCAATCCACTTTCTCTATAACTTGCAGTGATGCTATTTTCATAGTATAGGAACTACTTCTAAACCATTGCCAAAAAAAAATTAGAAAACACGCAAGATAAATATGCTACTTAAGGACATTTTATAGACACCAAACAGCAACATCAAAAATGATTCAAAAACCTCTTTTAATACATGTAAATTGATGAATGGAATGGATAATCACCTCCTCCACATGTTGATGATCTCCAAGCATGCAGACCTTCATTTTGGGACGGGGAATATGAGGCAACTTAACAGAGCCACTAAACCTCTTGTCCTTCTGGGGATCATAATTTTTCAGCCCAATCTGTAGCTCAATAGTCTGAACAAACTTGCGAGGCTTCTCAGTCACACCAGTTTTGATAGTTGTAACAGCTTCACGGATTGTATCCCCTGAAAGCTTACTGCAGTAGACAAAGCATAAAACACTCGTATCATAATGTGTAACACCAGTCACTTCTTAGCTCAACATAGGATGTTTCAGGATGCTTTACGCTAATGGGCTTACTTCTGTACCTTAAAACTCACAAAATTCCGTTCGCTTCCTTAAGAATCATCTTCAGGTAAAAAGGAACACAACTTAATTTAACTTCTCTTGATATCTGGCATCACATGCTTGACATTTATAGCTCCTAACTTGTTTCACTAACAGTATTTATTGTAAATAACCAAAAATCCTGAACCAATTTCTACAGTAGCTTTGGTGAGTTTTTATTTTTTGTGTAGACTTCATATTCAAGAAATCAGTCAAGTAAAAGCAATCAGGACCAGGTACAATCAAAACTTCAACTTATTATATAAATCCTAAGCAATTATCAAAGATTAACCAGACAAATTTCCCAGTTTTAACATGTAGCTGAACAAAAGAACCTTTCAAATTATACTAAAATGCTTCAAAAAAAGATAACCCTTAACTTCACATCACATTTCCGAAGTTAGATGATAGGTAACTAACTGCCGAAACATGAAAAACACAATAACCCTTGGAGGGGAATAAAAGAGAAGGAAACAACTAGAGATCTTGAGCCACACCTCATGTTTGAAACCTCTTAAAGCAACTCTCTTCAGAGTTCTACCCTGCAAATATAATAGCAAACACATTAAATCTCAATTGGTAGAAGTCAAATCTAAGCTCTTGAAGCGATAGAAGACCCACCAGAGAGCAGTGATGAAGGAACCTGGCGATGAGAAGAAAGCGGCTATGGAGTGTGGTTTTATATTTGTGGAGAGCATTTGAAATAATAAAACCCTAGCAAGTTAGCTACGTTTGATGGGCTGGGTCTGGCTGTATAGAAAAGACATCGACTCAGCCCATACATTTAGGCCATTTAAGAGAGAGTTATTTTTAATATCTTAATTTAATTTATAAATATATTAAATACTTTTCAATTTTATTATTTTGTAATCTCGTTTAGTTTTGAAATGTAAAAGTAAATTATTTCACTTGAGTATTTTGGGTTTCATCTGAGCTGGAGTTGGAAATACAGTTCCATTCTAATTGTGTGTGTGATTTATTTATATTAAATTGTATTTAAAATATATCAATAATGAATTATGTGAAGCACTACTTTTCTTTCATAGTTAATAGGTTGTTTTTTAAAATATTTTTTATTTTAAAATATATTAAAATAATTTTTTTAATTATTTTTAAAAAATATATATTTTTGATATCAATTTATTATGTTTTGTTTAATATAATCTAGCTCAATTCTAACCAATTCCTTCCACAATATTAATGGTTTTGATCTACAATTTCTAGGCATTTTGAAAGATGAAAAAAACATATTTGAGAGGGTTGTAGTGACAAAAACAATTATAGGTAAATGAGATAGTCGATTATGGAAGAGAAAGAGAAAATTTTCTTTGAACATTTTTTTCTAGAGGGTGCTGGAAAAAAACTAGTTTTTTAGAAAATATATTAAAAACTCTCACCATTAACATCTTTATAGTAAATAAAGATGCTTCTTGAAGATTCATAAACTCCAAAATCTTGTAATATTACAATAATGTCATTTTCAAAATATAAAGGTGTAAATTATATAAAAATTAAACATCATAAAAAATCCAAGACTGTCAACTAATAAAATGAAAGACTATTTTTTTTTAGTTTCTTTGATGATGATTTAAAATAATATTTTTTTTTTTTGTAAAATAACATCTTTTTTAATTTAGTTTTTTTTATTATAAAACTCATATCTATATAAGAAAAAACGAATAAAATTCATAGCTTAGAATCTAACCTTATAATTGTTTTTAAATTATTTTTTATAGGGTTTCATAGTCTCATAATTAGGTTAATCCAAATCGATCTAAGATATCATTATTTTAATATTTTAAAAAAAATAAAAACCAACATATCATCATATGAATATTGTAAAGAAATATCGTTTAATAATTATATTTTGAGTTTATAATTTCTCTTTTATTGTAAAATATATTTGCAACTCTTAGATATTTTTTATATTAAAATATACTCTTGAACGAGTAATGTTTTAGGACATGTTTTTTAAACAGGAAAAAAAAAAGTCATCGTCAGAAGAATTATTGCCTCCTAAAAAACCTTGTTTTAAGTCTCTTTGGACTCCACAGTTTTCTAGTCAGCCCACAGGGTGAGAGACCACGACAGGAAATAAAAAAATAAAATCAATAGTAAAGAAAAAAATATTAAAAACAAATGCTGATATTGCATTGTTTCATGGATGATGACATGCCATTTCAAAAACAATATTAAATATATAGAAATTGTATTTTTTTTTTCTTATATAGATATGAGTTTTATAATAAAAAAAAATTACCTAGATTATTTATATTTTGTTTAACAGATTATATTTTTTCTTTTACATCAATAATAATTTTCATGATAGATATAAAAGATAAACTCTAATTTGTAAACATATTTCTACGTATCAATAAATTTTATATTAGCCCGCGAGTTATCATCTAAGATGCATGACATCATTCAAGCTGATGTGACCACACCCATGGAATGGCACTTGAATGGTTTCACCGGTGGAGCTTCCGGCCGTGAAGGTAGCCGTAGCCCCGCCGCCGCCCGCCGCACCCCAACCACCACCATAAATGGAAAACCCACTGATTTGTGCTATAAACAAAACCACTAAACAAAACAAAAGCTCCCATTGAAACCTCTATTTCACACGTTATTTATATGGATAGGACATGGGACACCCCACACAGTTCCCATTCTCGTACTCTTTCCATCTCCAAAAACAATGGCTTCCAAGATTTCTAAATCCCAGCAATCTTTCTCTGGAACTGAGAAATCGAACCAAAATCATCCCGAGGTTGAAGACGAACAAGCACCCGCTTGTCCCATCAGCAGCCAGCTCCATTTAAAACCATCAGTTCATTCCATGGACAGAGATGTTGTCCTGAAACGTATCCGCCACCACAAGAGGTCAAACAAGGTGAAAAACGTTTTCCAGACTCTGGCTACATTTACAAGCAGCCACCGAAAGTGGCTGAACCCTGATGATGCCTTCTCCTCATCTTGAACGTGGCAGTGTAATTGATGAAATTTGTTGCTCGGATTGTTGGATGCACCTCACTTCCTACAAGCCGAAGAGAAAGACATGAAGAAGAAAATGAATCTACTAATCTACTCCAACCTTTTGCTTTCATTAGTAAAATCAGATTGAAGCTTCAACATGACTAAGCTAAGATATTGTGACCATGTTTATAATTTCTATAATATATTTTATGAATTGATGGTCTTGTATTGCCATGTTTAGCCAAATTTTTTGTTCTTTTTGACATTTAGCACGCCGCTAGAAAGAATTGTCACTCAGTAAGATCCCCATAAAGCACACGAGCATTTAAGCATCTGTGGCGAGAACTGGTCTAATTAATCCATTCACTTATCGAAATGACTAAAAATAAGAAGCAATAATAGGTTGTAATAAACAATTTTTTGTTAGCCTTCAAAGTAAAGGACTTCTTACAAAGGAGACGGCTTTTTGTTCAGCAATTGCAGTTTAATGGACTTGCTTTGAAAAACATTTCTCTCTGAATTCAATATAAGCTCTCGAGGCTTCATCACCCCCATTTTGTCATCAGGTCTCGAGTGAAAGGGTTACCAAAAGACCTATGAGTGTCCGTAATGCATTTGGGTTTCTTTTTACTTTCCTTTTTCTTTTTTAATCCAACTCGAAAAACTCAGCTCATATTGAGTTTTATTAAAATAATCTAAAATCATCAAAAAATAATTTTTTTAAAAAAATATTTTTCAAATACAGTGCCAAACAATCACAAAAGTGTCAGCGTTAAATGTATACGACTCAATTTTGCATGCGTTTCGGTGGAGTTGAAAGTGATGTAAGAATTACTAAGGCGCAGTAGCTTGAAAATACGATTTGAGAAGCTGAGTAACTCGCCTCTTTTCGATATCAATGTCTTACACTTGCTTTGAATGGCTCAGCCATGCATGGGTACATTAACAAGAAAGTGACTGGCAAGCTTGTCATTTCTTACTGAACAAGCCAGAGGAAGATATGAGGCGAAGTGCTTGGCCAGGGTTGTTCAAAACCGAAGATGATCTTGAAAGCTGCATTTTCTTTTTCTTCAAGAACTCCAGCGAGTTTTGTATGCATTGAGGAGGTGCCATGTCTTTCAAAATAACAGTTTCATTCCTGCAAATTAAAATTCAATAACATTATTATTTTGTTTCAAAAAATTCATTTCCATGTTTTGCTTTCAATTATGCCTCACCCCAAGCTTCTGCACTTTTTCTTTTTTCGAAGCCGCTTCTCTTCAGCCTTCTCGTCATCAGAATCGGACAAAAATACTTTTCTGCAGACAGCATAAGTTCTCTTGGTAAGAATCCTGTACATAGTGATAGAAAACATATATCTCTGTCCACATTCATGTGCTTGTGCATGCTTGTGTGTGTGTGCACTCTTGAGAGAGAGAGAGAGAGAGAGAGAGAGAGGCTATTGTACTTCTCCCGAGCTGCAAGCAGTTGAACAATATCACTTGGAAGCATCCCTCCAGAGCCCAGAGACTCTTTCCCTGTTTCTGTTTCAATTTCAGCTTCCACCACATCTAGGACACTTTCATTCACTTTAGGTGGTTGTGCTGTTTTCCTCTGTGCCAATCGTCTGCGCTTTTCTTTAGCCTCACGAACAACTCTATTCAAAGTTAAACAAGTTTGTAAAACAAAATGCTAACATCAAACTAAACAGAAATGAAAGAACAGTAGAATAGACTTTTCAAGAGGTATATAACTATATCTAGATTTGGCTTTCAACAGGGAAAAACTATAAGGGTGAAGCAAAAGGTGAACCAAACCAATAATATTGAATCTAGGAGTAATATAGTTTTTGCAGCCTTAAAAAATATATAAAAAAAAGCTAATGTTCCATGCATGTTGCCTTCCCTACCATAAGATAACATTCCCCGCTATTTTGTAAAAGACTTCCGATTCTGCTGATTTTTTAATTGAGGCTGACCTAAATTTGTTCTTCTTCAGTAAATGATGTATAGATGGCTTCTGCGCATGCATGCCCAGAGTTAAAAAGTTTACCTTTTTGTCCAATATATCCCAGTTTATGAAGTGGAGGCACATGTGATTTGTGCACTGTGGTTTTTTGAACTCTAACTATCCCTAGCCAGTGTTTTCTCAGGCTTCAAACCATGCCCACTTTGCCAAATTAAACTTTAGTGCTACCTCCAAGAAAATTTTCCCGCAATGTCCACCTTGATAAAGAGAATGCCTCTACTTTTCAAGGTTAAACATCAACAAGGCCTCCTAGCCAAACCCAAGGCTTGCATGACACTTAACAAGAGCTGAATGGGTAAGTCATTATAAATCCGTCAACTACATTAATATAGATGATCCTTCTGGGTTGCATAACTAGAATAGCAGAGTTACAGCAGTAATCCTCACTATCCTCACATCAACAACTTAATCTAAAGCTCAGTGTTTCCTGGGAAACTCAAAATGGGCCACATCCCACATCAATAGCAGTTCAGAAGACTACCCAAGCAAAGTTGCCATTGTCAGCTCCTAATTTATGAACAAAAAAAGAACTCTCTAGCTAAACAAACACCTTGATCCACGATTTGTAGTTAGGATTTAAAGGGCCATATAGAAACAAAGAGTATTAGAAACATAACACAGACCAACTAGAAATCCAGACATCCTAAGGACAGCAAGAAAGTATGGGCAGCCAAGAAAGAGAAGCCTGAAGCAAACTGTAAATCTTTAATAGAGGAAGTCAATTCAGGAAGCAATTCGGCAAATCAAAGGAGAACACGTTAAAAGACGAGCATTTCATGTTCTGCTAAGTAAATAGTATTTCATTAGTATTATTATTTTTCTCTCAAGGACTTCTATGTTTCGCACCATCCAGTGCTTCTCTCAGCCGATTCTGAACACCATAACTTAAGAAGAACAGAGTAACTTTAAAACTTCAAAATTTGATAATCAAATCCACAACATTTCATAAATTTATAATATTTATCCTAAAATGAGTCTACTTGCCAAGTAAATGTCATCGATTAAAAGCATCAATGGATTTAACTAGTGAAGTTTCCCTGACGAAGTTATTCACAATAAATAATTCAACCAGCGAAAAATTTCAAGTAAAAAAACAAAAGAAAAGAAAAAGAAAAAAGTTATCCAAAAGAAAAAAAAGAAAAAAACAAATAACTAGAAAAAAATGTCAACCAGCGCAAAATGTCACCACCCCTTTTATAGTTCCAACCCGTGTAACCATGACAAAAGAAAAAAACAAAAGATCACGGCTTCAATTCAAAAAACCATTATCCAAATAACTAGAAACACTATTTAGAATCAAATCAAACAAAAGTTAAAAATAAAGGGGCAAAAAATAATAAGCTCAATCAAGAAAACAAATTTCGTTTGAGGGTCTGGTTTGCTAAAAAGGGATGCGGTAGTACAGACTCTAGTACAGAGAGCAACGTAATTACCTTGCCTTACTTTCTTTCTGAACTCTTCTTATCTCTTCATCTTGTTGTATTCCCTGTAAACGTAACAAAACATCAAAAAAAGATAAGACTTTTGAGTAAAGCATAAAATTGAGAAATAAAGGGATAGATTTTGGAACCTGCACTGCAGTAAATTCCTCAGGTGCGTCCGATTCCGAATCCTCTCTGTCCGACATTTCGAATCACTTGTCTTCGGTTTTGAAACCCAGTTTTGAGGTTTCTCTCTAGTCTTAGGGTTTTAAGGTTTAAGATGTAACATCATGTCATGCACACCTTCCACCTTGCTTCTGATGGGCTTCGTCTTGCGGGCCTCATATTCAAATCTTCTTAAATATATTTGGGCTTGTTGGGCTTTGTGGCTTCTTTTTTACGTTTTTCTTTTAGAAGAGAGAACATGCCCTCAACTTAGGATCTGTTTGACACAGTTGTTGCTGTTGTGGTTGAGGTTGAAAAAAAGCAGTTTCATGAAAAGCGCTTAGCTGTGGTTCAAAACTAAAATTGAAGTGTTTGGTTAAAACTGTGGTTGAGTTTGAGGTTTAATGAAAAGTAATTTCGTGTGTTTGGTTACCATGTTTTTCATATTGTTATCAATTTTTGAAATTACTTTAAAGAACACACACACATATATATAGTTTTTTTTAAATATTGTAGATTAAAAATCATAAAAATAAAATGTAATTAATAATGCAAGTAAATCAGACACTTGTTTTTATTCTCCCATCAAACTACTTGCAATTTCATCACGAACTAAATTCATACATGAACGCGTCTGCGATTCCTGATTATGTGATTGATGAACAACACCTGGTAAAATATCTTCATTTTATATATCATTTTAAATATAGTACAATTATTTTATATATAATTTAATTATGCAATTAATTATACAATTAATAGGAGTAAGTTATATAATTAAATAATTGCTTTTAAAAAACCCACCAACAATATAATTATTAATTTTGTATATAATTTTTTACTTGTTGAAGTATTTTTTAATAAAAACAAAAACAAATATTTTTGATATAGTTACATCATTTTCAATTATATATATATATATATATATATATATATATATATATATATTCGTTCCCATCCCCACCCCACCCACACACCACCCACACACACACAGACAGACCCAGCTCTTCCCTTCCCGTTCCCAGCCCCCCTCCCCTCCCCGAAAACTGGAATGAGTGTTGAGTGTCAAAGCCAAGTCATTGCTGCAAAAACAAGGGATGGTTGCTGCTGCTATGGATTCCTAATGGGATTTCAACTGATACTTTTTTTTTATCTTTCTCTTCCGTAACCAAATCCATTTTGTGTTCCCCTGTATCCTTGTTCTATGTCTAAGGTTTCTTGTAGTTTTAGTGAGAACGATCGGAGATGATAAAGTCCTCGATGGTGCCTTTTTTGCAAGAGTTAACGCCGCAGCTGCAAAAGCAGCTCTCAGGTGCTTAGCGGTTATTTTTTAGTGGGACCCACAGCCAAATGCTGGGGTCCTGGTTGGAGCCGCGGTTCAGCACAAACGCAGGTTGAACCGTGGTGCCAAACACCCACTTAGTATCTGAGACTATAGTTAAAATTATTTTTGAAAATAATTTTTATTTATAAATATATTAAAATAATGTTTTTTTTTTGTTTTTTTAAATTATTTTTATATTAGTACATGAAAATAATATAAAAATATATAAAAAAAATTGGGCTTTTAAAATACAATACCAAACAAAACCTTAATTATACCCTTCAACGAAAGGTATGGTGACTTCTGTATATGTAGCATAGAGGGTATGTATAGTATAGACGATTAGTCGGTGGAATATTTTAACAAATGATGAAAATGTGAAGCAGCTGATTAATTAGTTATAAAAAGCTGAATTTAAAATTCATTTGGTCATAGCCAACCATTTGGTCAAACAATATTTTTGTGTAGAAAAACACACCGGCATGGAGTAATTTTCCATATTTCTTTTTTTCTCGGTTCTAAGGACAATTCAGGAATATGAATGATGGGATAAGCATAAGATAAAATTAAAGACATGGGGAAAATGGGCTAGATGCATTCAGTCTTGACTAATTAATAATTACGACCATCTTATTTGGAATAGATTCGGTTTATTTTTTTTGTTTTTTTAAAAAAAAAACATTTGCTTCGAATTTTTTTCAAAAAATATTTTAAAATGAAATGCTAAACAAACATTTAGTATTTCTATTCACTCTGTGTAGACAGTTGACATTATAATTATTTGACCTGTCTCTTTACTTTAAAATAACATAACCAAAAGTAAAAAATAAAAATAAATATATAACAGTTCATCTTCTTAATTATATTTATCTTTTCATGACCAGATCAGAATACTACAGCATCTGGCTTCTAGTACTTAATCAAATAATATTTGAAGATTTACCAGGTATCAACTTGTTCGAGAAACACACACCCCGTCAAAGTCAACTAAACATCCTTGCTACGAAATTTGCAAGTACATTCTGTACACCAACTAAAGTACTAAACTATGTGTCCCTGCCTCGTAGCCATCACAGAACTTTGGTTAATGGTGTTGCTTCATCCAACCACCAACCATATGTATCTCAAAAGAATCTTTACTGCGTTATAAGATTAATTTTGTCAATTTTGTTTCGGTTAATGTTTTGTTTTTTCAATTGAAATAAAATATTTTGATTTTGAAGAGTTTTGGTGCTCTGTTTCGAAATTGTATTGTTTATGTATATGTATATATAATTAAATATTTTAATTCAAAAATGCTTTTAGTTCAAATCTAAAAATAAAATTATTTAAAATTGTGCAATTTAATCTAAAAAAGATGCAATAAAATAATTTTTCTGAACAAAATTATGAGCATGTATAATATTATGAGAATGTCATCATCAATCTCGCAAAATCATTATATTTTCTGATTGCTATGAAATTTTAACATAATATATATATATAAGAGATATGATTGATATTGTAAAACTATTCATTATTTTATTAAAAAAAACTATTTGGCCAAAACAGAACGGGTGGAACAAAACCATAACGTTTCGGCTGAAATTTAGATGAAATTTCTGGAATGGACTGAAATTTTAAGCGAGGTAAAAACTACACTGTTTTATCTTTTTTTTTTAATTGATATAAAATATTTCGATCGTCTCAACCGAAACAAAATGAAATCAATAGGATCATTTCTACGTATTTCGAGGCCAATGGTAGTGTAAGCAAAGCTTAAAACTAACACATATTTTGTGGCCTTCTTGACCCTTCATCAATGGAGATTTCCTGCGTTATATTATAACACACATCATTTATTTATTTACGAGTTGATTGGCCCGCTTCGTTGGGCATTTTTATCTATGTAGAAAATTAATTGATTTTATAAATATTGTATTTTGTTATTTTAATATATAAGTAGTATATTATAATTGATAAAATCTGTTAAAAATAGTTTTTTTCAACCAAAATGTGATTGAATATTGTTATTGCTAAAAAACTTTTGATAAAATTTGTTAGAAAATTTGCTAAGAAGGGGAAATGATTTATTAGCAATTTGTTGTCATGGATACTCTGGTTAAAAAAACAAAACAACAAAAGAAACCCGGTTAAAAAAGAACAACTGAGTTGGAAGGTAAAAAATCAAAAATACATGTGAAAAAAAGGTCACCGTTTCTTAAAAGGAAAAAACAAAGGGTCTAAAATATAAATTCAAAGACAAAGACAAAAAAAAATTTTATAAGATTTATTCATCATATTATTATATTAAATATCTTGAAGAATGCCGATATTAATTTTTTTTTCAAGAAATCGTAGGTCATTTTTTCTCTCTTTATATATTTTTAGGCGATAATATTAAATAAATATTAAACACATATACTTAGTCTCACATATTATATAGTGTGATCGAAATAGGAAGTGATTTTTATATGTTTTTAATTGTAGATAACATAGGTAAATATGTTAAAAAAAAACAATATGAGTTGCCTTTTCTCCCCAGTAATATTAGATCTGATACATTATAAATAAAAACATTGCAATATTTTTCAAAAAAGGAATATATATTTTTTGCGTGCTATAATTACTTATTTGCTGTTAAAAAAGAACAGTGTAGTTGAAACGGAAAGTGCCTCGTGTATTTTTTAATTGTAGATAACCTATGCAAATTTGTTTACCTTTTGTTTTTTTTACCTGTATTTTTTCCCGGGTAATATTAGATCGTAAATATTAAAAATCTAATTTTTTGTTTTTTTTAAGAAATAAACTTGAACAAAAGAGCACAAAATTAAAAATCAAAGCCAAGTTTTTATTTTATTTTATAAGATTTATTCATCATATTATTATATTAAATTTATTTAAGAATGTTGATATTAAATTTTTTCATGAAAAAAATCCGAGGTCATTTTTTTTATCTTTTTATATATTTTTAGCCGATAATATGCAATAAATATTAAAACATATAATAATGACTTGTTTACAGTTTAAAAGGAACAGTGTAATCGAGACAAAAGTGACTTGTATCGTTTTTTAATTGTAGATAACCTAGGTAAATTTGTTTATTTTTTGTTCTTGAGTTGTCTTTATCCCCAGTAATATTAGATATAAAATGATTATTGTTATTATTGCAAAAACAATAAAAATTATCACATTATTCCGAAAGAAAAAACACTCATAAACATTAACAACAGAGTAAGCAAGAAAAAGAATATATTATTATCATTATTATTATTATTATTATTATTATTATTATGTTAATTTTAAAAAACAGAAATATTGTTTTTTTTGCGTGCTATAATTACTTATTTGTCGTAAAAAAAGAACAGTGTAGCTGAAACGGAAAGTGCCTTATATATATATGTTTTAATTGTAGATAATTTAGGCAAATTTGTTTACTTTTTGTTTTATTGAGTTGTATTTTTTCTCGGGTAATATTAGATCTTAAATATTAAAAATCCAATTTTTTTTTTTTAGGAAATAAACTTTAACAAAAGAGCACAAAATTAAAATTCAAAGCCAATATTTTTTTTTATTTTATAAGATTTATTCATCATATTATTATATTAAATTTATCTAAGAATGCTGATATTAATTTTGTTAATCCAAAAAATCCGAGGTCAGTTTTTTTTTATCTCTTTATATACTTTTAGGCGATAATATGCAATAAATATTAAAACATATAATAATGATTTGTTTGCCGTTTAAAAGGAACAGTGTAATCAAGACAAAAGTGACTTGTATCTTTTTTTAATTGTAGATAACCTAGGTAAATTTGTTTATTTGTTGTTCTTGAGTTGTTTTTTATCTCTAGTAATATTAGATATAAAATGACTATTCCTATTATTGCAAAAACAATTAAAATTATAAAATTATCCCGAAAAAAAAAACACTCATAAACATTAACAAAAAAGTAAGCAAGAAAAAGAATATATTATTATTATTATTATTATTATTATTATTATTATTATTATTATTCTTATTATTCTTATTATTATTATTATTATTATTATGATTATTATGAATATTATTATTATTATTATTATTATTATTATTATTATTATGATTATTCTTATTATTAGTATTATTATTATGATTTTTATTTTTATTATTATTATTATGATTATTATGATTATGATTATTATTATGATTATTATGATTATGATTATTATTATTATAATAATAATTATTATTATTATGATTATTATTATTATTATTATTATTATTATTATTATTATAATGGAAAATAAAACACAAATATCAATTTATCAAGGCATGAAAATCAAAAATTAAAACTATAAGGGCCAAAATGAAAATTCAATATATTATCAATTTCACTAACAGGATCCAATTGAAGAAATCGAAACTTATGTACTGAATTTATTGAATAATTTAAACCGAATCCGAAAATTAAAAGAAGGAGGACCGAACTGAAACATTGACATCCAATCAATTCCAATTGGAGGACCCAATCGAACTAAATCAAAACTTATGCAACCAAAATCAGGATAAAAAACAAAATCAAAAGTCAAGGGACTGAAGTAAAAAGTATCACAAAATGGGGGACTCCCCTGCACTTTGACGTGCAGGGGAGAGAGAGAAATGTGGCCGGCGTCTTTAACCGGTTACCGGCGCGTCCACAGACATATTTATGGTAAACGCGCCACCGCGGGAGGAAGAAAACGACCAGGCGAACCGCTCTGGACGTCGGAATCCCGTCTCCGGCCACCGTATGACGTCGCATGCGCAACCTAAACAGGGCGTGGGGCGTGAAATAGGAAGACGCGTGTGACACACGCTCTGACAATAAACGCGGAAAATATTAAAAAAATATGGTCAATTACCGGACGGCCCCTGGACCGAAAACCATGGTTTTGTCTTATTCGGACCTAAAACCGTAATTAGCCATTTTCAATAAATAATAAAAAACCAAAACATGCGGCGGACCGGACCGGTCCGGTCCGTAGGTGTGCAATTACTTGAATGGACCTTACCCTCAGCCCTTTTTACCGTCTGACCGAGCGCTATTTTGTCTTATTACCGGGGTTAAAAACGTCGTCACACTGTTCATTGGAGAAAAAAAAAAAAGGCAGACGAACAGCCGCGACGCACGGCCGAAAAATGACCAGTCCACAGTGCATTTCTCTCTAGTGCTACAGTAGCCACCCCGAGCTGTTTTAGCTCTTTTGTTAATACTCAAACATGTTGAATGGTGCTGTGGGAACAGGGGGAGAGAGAGAGAGAGAGAATATACGTCAATAAAATATAGAGAGCATGCACTGAGTCAAGAAAATATACAGAGCATGCACTGAGTTAAGGGTCGCACAGTGGCTGGTGTTAGCAGTCTCCTCTGCAGATAGAGTAAAAGATTGGTTCGTGGAACATTAATGAAGTGGTGATTTAAGTCCATATACGCAGATGATTTTCTAACTCCATGGCCCCCCCTGGCTTTCCTTTGATATAGGGGATGTTTGGGAGAGCTTTTTAAAGTGTTTTTAAAAAAAATTAAATTTTTTTTATTTGAAATTATTTTTTTTGGTGTTTTTAGATAATTTTAATGTACTAATGTCAAAAATAATTTTTAAAAAATAAAAAAAATATGATTTTGATGTATTTTTAAATGAAAAATATTTTCAAAAGCATTTGCAACCACATTCCCAAACAGGCACTTAGACAAGGCATGCATAACTAAAATATCCTAAATAATGAAAATAATATTAAAATAATAATAATAAAAAAAAAAAGCTAGACCACTCCGTTAGTCCTAAACCAGAACCACTAACTATTTAAAACCTGGTGCAAACCATGCCACTCTTTCCCTGGGGACAGGTTAACCTGCAGTTAGGTCAGCTTCCATTCATTTTGTCATGCATTCACACAATTTATCTATACTGGGCCCCATTGATAAATTAGACAAATCCACGCATGTTATCTTCAAGAATATTAATAATAATAATAATTATTATTATTATTAGATTCGTCATGTGATATTGTAGTAATGTAAACGGCAGAGGACGACCCCCGTCTTGCAAGTAATTTAATTCTCATTGAAAAGTCATGAAAAGCTGTAACGTAGTTCTCATAGCATTTCCTATCATTTTCCAGCACTTGGGCTGTCTAGTGGTGCTTCTAGTAAGATGAAATTAAAAGAATAGACAAAACAAAAATAAATAAATTTTAAAATAGTTTTTAAATTAATTTATATATTTTTTCATCAGTCCCTTCTAAACTACGTGTCAGTTTGGAAGTTTAGCTGATATTATTTTTAAAAGATTTTTCTTTTAAAAATACATTAAAATGATATATTAACATTAGCATATATAAAATAATTTAAAAATATTTTTAAAACACGGTTCCAAAAATCTATTTTTTCTGCCATGAAATTCCACTGAGAAAGTAGCACGTGCACCTTAATTTATGACCAGTCGTTTGAAGTATACGGCAACGGATAGGACTAGCACTCGGTTTTTGACTGTTTATATACGCGTGTGCGTAATTATAGGATTAAACTTTTATCCTTATTTGACGGTTTGATTCCAAATTATATTAAGTATAAACTAGCCCCGGTTGTACTCTACTTTTTCACAAATTACAATTTATTATAATATGTTTCTTTTTTATTATTCAATCAATATATTTTTTAATATTATATATTTCTTTATTAAATTATCATACTTTCATGACACGGATTGTGGGTTAACGAGTTAACCTAATCAATTATTTTTTTTATTTTTATCATTTAATATTGAATTGATTGAGAATTTTATCTCATGTCTGTTTTGTTTACTTTTTATTATGTTATTCCAGCCTCATGACCTCAAAATAATGCTTATGAGACTAACCCGAGGTAACTCAAGTTGTTTTTTGTGTCTTTTTTATTTGATTTTTTTAATTTTATCATTTAACACATAGTTAGTTGATAATTGAGCTTCATAATCTTTTTTTATTTGCTTTTTATACGGATATCTTAGTCTCACATTTAAGATTGCGGGTTTTGGTATTTTAACCTTGATTAAATCAGATTAATTTTTTTTATTTTTTTTAAGAAGTTATCTCGATTTCATGACCGAGCTATGAATCCTCCAACACTTGATTCTTTTTTACTCAGTTGTTTTCATCTTATGTCTTGGATCGTGAGTTTGACGGTTTAAGCCAATTGAATTCTTTTTTTTTTACTTTTTTCCCTATTTCATCATTTAATAATGTCTTCGATTGAGAGTTATGTTTTTTATTAGGTTATTCTAGTCTCATGGCCCAAGAATAATGCTCAATGAGTTAACTTGACTTATTTTTTGTGTTATTTTTTAAATTAATATGGTTATAGTTTTTATCATTCAACATTAAGTCTGAAAGGGACGATTAAGAATTAACCTTTGTAATTTGTTTTGATTTACTCTCTATGGTGTTATCTCTATCTTATGATCAAATTCATGGATTTGGCAGGTTTATCCTTATTAAATCAGGGTTTATTTCTTCTTTCTATAAGGTTATTTCGGTGTGATGACCTAAGTCATGAGTTTGACGAGTTGATTCAAGTTGTGTTTTGTGTTATTTTATTAAATGATTTTTTTAATCTCATGCTTAAACATTAGGCTTATTAGGGATTAAAAAAATTCAATTTGTTTCAATTTTCTTTCCATGCAATTTTCTTGATTTTATGACCTGGATCGAGAGCTTAACAGGTTAACCGGGTTGCCTTTTTATATCATTTTTCATATTTTTTCCAATTATGTCCTTTAACATTAGATTGATTAGGAATTAGGTTTCATAATTTATGTTTATTTTTTTATATGGAGTTATTATAGTCTCATAACCTAGATCGTGAATTTAACATGTTAACCCAGGTTGACCCAAGTCAATTAACATGTTATTAGCATAATCTTGAAAATAGATTTATCTTGAAATTATATTTTTTTTATCAAATTATATTTTTATAGGTTGTATGAGTTGCTTTTGGATATACAAAATCATTTAGATTATATCAAGTCAACACTCACACGATTTATGTTTTTTTTTCTTTTAGAAAAAAAAAAACATTAGCAACATCTAAATAATTTTATGTTCAAGAAAAATCTAACCTGACCAGAAGTGTAGCGTGGGTGAAAGATCTACTAATATACTAAAATATACCTGAATATCACTCACTTCTTTACTATTCTTAAAAGTAATAACAGAGATCCCTCGCTCTCTTTTTTTCTTTTCATTTTTTTCTTTTTTTGGTCTATATTGATTCCCCCTGTTTTAGTTTTTAATACTTGGTTGATTTTGAACTAGACATTATCATTTATTTCAATTTGCTTATTACGAGGCTTTCTTAGTCTCATACAAATGTTCCAATATTTTATTTGTACTCGATTTTGCAAATATTTATTTTTATTGTTGTATAATTAAGTAAAAATACATTGAAAAGAAAACTTATTAAACTCAATGGAATTATTGACCCGAGTCATGAGTATGACGATTTAAGCTACAAAACCTATGTGAATAAAATATATCATCGTTTTAATATTAAAAAAATTATCATATTGATTATTATTTTCTTATAAAAATCAAATCATGCTTTTCACAAGTCATCATGACTGTCTTTGGACATGCTAAGTTGATTGGATTACATCAGGTCAACTCTCATTCTATTTAATTTTTAATTTTAAACTCAAGTTACACAAAAAAACAAGATGATAGATTTCAAGATTGACCCGTTAGATCAAATTTAATAACAATGCTAAATAGTTCCCTATTGCCTAAACATTTTATATTCATTTTTTTTAATTCAACCTATAGCATAACATAACCCAATAAACTAGATATAGCTAAAAAGATATGGATATTTAACTATAAATTATACAACAATCAATATTCTATAAACAACTAAAACAGAAGGGTTTTTCGAACAATGTTAATCATTGTTCAATCACTCACAAAGCTTTATAAATAGGAGCAATAGCATTTTTTTTCTTAGATTCGTAATTTTTTTATTATGTCCTTTGGTTTCAAAATTAACACCTAACTCCTTTAGATTTATTGGTTAGGGATATAATTGAAAAAAAGAGACCAACATAAAAAAAAGCCCTGAAAATGGATGGTGTGTTTAAAATTGACATTAAAAATACACTTTAAGCCTTGTATTAGAAGTGGAATAAAAAAAACTTTTATAGTACCGAAAAGTATTTGCAAGCAAACCAATAATGCCACGGGGTTGAGAGTTCTAATTTATAAATTTATACATTTTTGACTCTTTATGTTTTTCTAAATTCAAATTCGGTACACAACTTCATTTATATTATTTTTAATTCTCTGGTTTTTGAAGGAGAGAGAAATCTTCATCAAATTACAACATAAAGAGAGATGGAACACCAAATTGGTTGATATTGGTATCCAAGATTTTTATTTGAAAAAAAGAAGTTGAATAACGGTTGTTCTAAACATTAATATTGCCTAAAAAGTATATTAAGGTTACAAAAGAAAAATCTAATTAGATTTGAATTCACTTTAAGGGCTATTTTGGAGTGTCTTAGGTTGATTAATTGGATTCTGGGTGTTATGGGGTCTTTATAATGTTTTTATTGGTTAAATAGATTGAAAGTTTTTTTGGATAAAACATACTCATGCCTGATTTTTCTATCACCATCATGGTGGCTGGGTTCTAGGCAGACAAGCAACGTGTCACCCAATTTTTTTCAATCGAAGGAGCAAACGACAAGTGATCCACCCTTTAAAAAAAATATAAGGTCTAAGTGCGCAAACCTATGCTTTTTTAATAGGCCTAAGCGTGTTAGGTCATTATATTCACACACCTCGACTTTTTCATAGGACTTTTTTTTAAAAAATCTTTCTGATCTTTATTTAGATGAAACATTTATTTAAAATCATTATTGGACCTAATTGTGTCTTTAGCACAAATCATTGATTCTAAAGGTTATGACTCAACATTTATGAGTTTTTTTACTCATTTCTCCTTATTTGTTTTTAACTAATGCAAATTAATCATTTTTATCACTTACCTCAAACAATCATGCCTAAATGAGATCATATTTTGACTTGGGTTTTGATCATCGTAAACCATTATTATGCACAATTGTCGCACTTGTTATGTATTATAATAATTATATTTATAAGGAACCATGTATGGTTTTGTATAACATGGGGATGAAATGGTTGAGTAAAATTTTAAGTGGACATTGGATATGTTGTGTAAATATATTTAGGATGGATGCAAATAAGCTTCAGAGTCTTTGTCTTGATTTAGAAATACAGTATAGATTGAATCTCTCAAGAAGGATAAATGTTATCGAAAAGGTCAACATGTTTTTTATACTTTAGCATTATGTGCTTTTAATAAAGAAGTTAAAGAGAATTCAACATTATGGTAAAACCATAGCATATATTTCAATGAAATTCTCAAGGTGTTGACAATTGAAATAATCAAACTATTTAATCCTAAATCTTAATACTATTTAAATTGTAATAAATTGAATTTTAATACTTTTGTGTTGTGTAATTGTGATTACTTTATATAATAATTAGTAATTGCATGGAAGTATTTAGTTGTTAACTCTAGTTATCCAAAAAAATATGAATATCTAAATTCATATTAAATTGAAGAATATCATAATTTTAATCAAACAATTTTAAGTGTAGTTTGATATAATGAATTTTAACCAAACATAAATGATACTAAACAATTTCAACTGCATTTTAAATCAAATACATGTTTTTATCTCTACCAACCACAATTTAAAATAATTTAAAAAAAATACTTTTATCAAATCACAAATATAAAAAGTTATCGCAATAAAATGAAAAAATAGCTAAAACGGATGGCGGTACCCTACTACGCAGAACTTCATCGAATCACATTATCAAATAAAAAAAGTGATTGCATGCTGTCTTCACAGAGACTTTTCTCAAGTCAAAATCCTTTTATAAATGCTTGCTGACTGGTACCATTCCCAATTTCTCATCCTTCCCTGTGTAAATTAGTGCCCAATTCAATGGTATTTTGGTACATATAAGTTTCAAACACATTGGCCTTCTAGTCAACACGTAAAGACTTTGTCATTTTTTGTATTTTTTAAGACTTGTCATTTTTGTATTTTTTTATTGGGGTGTTTGCTTAAAACCCAAAAGAAATATGAGAAATCCAAAAAAAATAGTTTTTGTTTCAGTCCATAAACAGCAAGAAGCAGTTTAAAGAAAGCTTGAATTGGAAATATTAAGGCTATTGCTGCTGCAGCTGCAGCCCGCAGGCAGGCATTGAAGAAGGCGAGAGGAAAACAAGGCTAAGGTAAGCTCATTCATTGATTATTCTTTGACCAGCCCACAAAACCAAAATTTTAAAAAGAAAACAAATAAAACCATAAATGAACCTCTTGCTTTCAATCAATAATTTATTGATTTTTCACAAATTTCTGTCCCTGTAGCAAGTACTTGGGAGCCAACAACTGAAAAGATTGGATCTTCGATGTCTTTCTGTCTTCGATTTTCCTTATGATCAAGCTCGATCTTTGTAGTTTAATTGGTGATCTTTTGTGGGTTTTGCAGCAAGGTAACAAAAATGAGTCTTCAACAAGAAAGTTTGGTTCTTTTCATCGCCATCATCACAATTTTTATTGCCGCCACAAGTACTACAACTAGAGCTCAGAAGTTCAACAGCAGCAATTGTAAATCTTCTTGTGGAACTGGGAAACGTGCTAATGTTGTCCCATACCCTTTTGGCTTCTCAAATGGATGCCCCATCATTTTAAAATGCAACCAAGCAGCTGGTGACGTCAGAATCGGTGAATTTCAAGTCCAGAACATAACCCCAAATGGTATCTTGATCAATATTCCAGCAGAGTGTGATCGTTCTATTGAAAAAATCAGGCCACTTTTTGGTCAAAACTTTAGGCCTTCTTCGAACAACAGTTTCTTACTTCAAAACTGTAACAGCAGCAACAAGTCTTCAAGTAGTTGTGTTATTTCAACAAGTTCATTACGAAGAGACTTGAATTTAACAAATTGCGGTGATAAAAATCACGACTTGAATTGCTACTCTCCAGTGCCCGGAGATTCTGATACTTTTGATTATCATAGTATGATTTCAACTCAGTGCAAGTCTGTTTTCTCTTCGCTTGTTTTTGGGTGGGAGAGTTTGGTTGTTTCTTTCCAGATTGAAAGAGTTAAATTGGAATGGTGGCTTAGCGGTCATTGTGCTGATAGACATAATCTCTGCTCAAATAACGCGACCTGTACTCAAGTTAAGCTCTGGGATCGGAGTTTTGGATTCAGGTGTCATTGCACTGATGGGTTCGCCGGAGATGGGTTAGCGGCCGGGAATGGTTGCCGGAGAGGTAAGTCAACCTGGCGTTATATTTGTTATTTATTCCTGTTTGCTTACAAGTAGTGTACAATTTGGTTTGGTTTGATTTTTTGGTGGGACTTGACTGGGGACAAGTGGGTTTGTGAGATGGCCACTTGGAGGACGACACCTTAATGTGGGACTAGCACCCTCGTGTAAGTCTTGACCTGTGATTGAGGGGTTTGATGGAAAAAGAAATGATTTTTAGGGGCACATTGGTCTAATAAACCTCTTACATTTGTGTGATCAAGGATGTTGATAATGATGTGCTCATAACAAGGATCATGAAATTGGTAGCAAATTTAACGGCTTGACTTTTACTAGATTGTTTATTTATTTTGTATTAAATTAGCTAGCAAATTTACACCAAAAAAAGAAGCACCTTGACATAATTCTCCTGATAATAATTAGTGGAGTGCTATAGTTTTAGATACATTGAAGGATAGAATGCACCATGTCTCCCTCGTCCCTAACCTTTTTTTATGTTCGAGAAAATCTTATTTTTTTTAGATATGTTTTTGTAAATTTGGATTAAACGAGTAAAATTCTAGTTATTTTAAATTAAAAAAAATCTCAAATTCTTCAAATTTGAGCAATTCTCAATCCCTCGAAATGGAGTGAAATAGTTAGCTTAGGTTGACAGGAGGGATATGAAAGTGGACAAATATGCTTCACTTCATTCCATTTTGTCCTCAGTTGTCATAAAAACCCACCAACTCATGAGATGAGACTGTTCGGTGTGAAAGCCCAGGTGCTCTTTCACCGTTTTTCTTTCACCGTTCTCTTACATCCTATCCAAACATTGTCGGCCAGAATCATTGCCCGTGATTGTAGCCCCAGCACATTGCTGTCTTGAAAGTTCACCATGTTGTTTTGACTTTAAACCTCACCAACCATGGAATTCCAAGCTTTCTACTGATTGTCAGGAATCTGATAGGTAAAATTATTTGATCTGATCCATTGCGACCCTACTGGGGCTGCTGTTTTTGACTTGGAAAAGCATATGGGCTTGTTCTTACTTTTCCCAATGATTGTATTTTTTTGTTCATTTTCCATGTACAAGAAAGGCAAGGTTGCAAGCAAGCCTTAGTTGTCTCTGAATGACTGTTTCCATGGAATTCTCTTAAGACAAAAGTTTTATATTATCATCTATTTGCTATTTTTTTTACTCCATCTCTAATTTGCCTATTCTTACGTGCTGCTTTAACGAACTTGAATTTGACATTTCAGCATCTTGATATATTAATATTTTAAAATAATTTTTAAAAATATAAAAATATTACTTTAATGCATTTTCAAGAAAAAAATATTTTAAAAAACAATTGAACCACACTTTCTAATACCTCTTTAATTTGAAATTTAGGTATTTTATGGATGGATAAAGAATTTGTTTAGTTATTGAGTACTAGAAGTTAGAAAGTACAAGACTAATGTAGTAAGAATTCGATATATATAATTTATATTATTTTCTTAGTCACTTCTCCATTTAGAATCTAATGTTATGTCAAATAACCATTTTAATTTAAAAGTTTAGATTTTCTTAATGATTGTATATCGATCTCTAACAACTCAGAATACAACACAAAGTAATTATGAAATGAAGCTTGGTAAATTGAGAGCCAGCTTGCTTCCTGTATTCACAATCGAACTTTTAGCCTTGTATTGTTAGAACATGCATTTTTGCTAACCCTTCTTTCTTATGCTTTCCAGTTTCTAAGTGCAATGTTTCAAAGTACATGTCCGGCCGCTGTGGAGGAACTACTAGAGTAGCTGTTCTTGTTGGAGGTAAAGTTTTTATACCGTAATGGTGGCAGCCATGATTTCCCTTTTTTGTTTATCTGCTCTTGAAATTCATAAAACGCGATGGTATTTCTGCATTATTGCATGGAGCTGAAGAAACTGTTGAGGTCTCTAAAGTCTTGTGAACATTTTGTTTCCTTATGTTCTTGCTAGTTGAAGGTGTTTTGATGGGAATTATTCAAAATGCTATTCGATCTATGTGTTTTCTGCTGCAGTATTTGCAGTAACAGCTCCAGCTTTCCTCATTTTTCAGGGCTTATTGCCGGAGCTTTGTTAATGGCTTGTTTGGCTCTTCTCTGGTACTATGTCCGGCGTAAGTCCACTTCTCTAAGAAATCAGTCGAGTGCAAAGCGCCTTCTATGTGAAGCTGCAGGCAACTCTAGTGTTCCGTTTTTTCAATATAAAGAAATCGAGAAGGCCACTAATGGCTTCTCTGAAAAACAGAGGCTAGGAACCGGAGCCTATGGTACAGTTTATGCTGGAAAACTCCACAGTGATGATTTGGTTGCCATAAAGAAGCTCAGACATAGGGATACTAACAGCATTGATCAAGTCATGAATGAAATAAAGCTCCTTTCATCAGTGAGCCATCCGAATCTGGTTCGTCTTTTAGGTTGTTGCATAGAGGAGGGTGAACCAATCCTAGTCTATGAATTCATGCCGAATGGAACTTTGTGTCAGCATCTACAACACGAGAGGGGCACCGGGCTCCCATGGACAATTAGACTCACCGTTGCGACAGAAACTGCTAAGGCCATTGCCTATCTCCATTCAGCCATGAATCCGCCGATTTACCACCGAGACATAAAATCCAGCAACATACTCTTGGATTACAACTATAGATCAAAGGTAGCTGATTTCGGTCTTTCCAGGCTTGGCATGGTCGAATCATCTCACATATCGACAGCGCCGCAAGGAACTCCAGGCTATCTGGATCCTCAATACCATCAATATTTCCATCTTTCTGATAAAAGTGATGTCTACAGTTTCGGAGTCGTTCTCGTAGAGATCATAACTGCACTGAAAGTAGTAGATTTTTCTCGCTCCTGCAGCGAGGTTAATCTGGCTGCACTTGCCGTTGATAGGATCGGAAGAGGTTGTGTGGATGAGATAATCGATCCATATCTTGACCCAAACAGAGATGCTTGGACCTTAACATCTATTCATACCGTGGCCGAGCTTGCATTTAGATGCCTTGCTTTTCACAGGGATATGAGGCCTACCATGATGGAAGTGGCGGAAGAGCTAGAACAGATTATGCTCAGTGCATGGATTCCAACCATGTACATGGCATCGCCGTCAACTTCATCCTGCTCCTCGGAATATGGAAGTCAGAAATCACTGAGCGTCTCTATCGGTAGCTTGGCAGGGATAGCTAGTGGGAAATTACTTCCTCCGCAGAGAACAGATAGTTTGACTTCATTGGAAGAGACTAAGGATATCTCCCTGGTTTCTGTGCAGGATACATGGCTGAGTGAACAGAGCTCACCTTCAAAAAACAGCTTGTTGGACAATGTAGTTCGTTGACGAAACTGTGTTCTTTTGGGTGCTGAGCTTCGAATCCTTTTTGCGAAAACAATTTAGGTACTCTTGCAGTTTTCTATCACTCCATTACTATATATATATATATATCTTGCATAAATTAAATCTTATATGCTTTGCCTACTAAATATATTGGCAATGTTGAAACAGAACAGAAGATATACAATTCAATATTAAATACAATCTGCATATGTTCAGTGTAAACATGAACTGAATTTTTCTTCGCCCATGATATTATTTACAGCAAATCGCTTAGCATGGTTTGGTTCAAACACTCCATCGATGAGCAAGCTTTTTATCTTTAGCAGTAACTCGGTACCCTGTTTCGCTGCAAAAAATATTGATGAGGTGATGTAAATGGATTCTTTTTTTGCGGAAAAATGAAATGATGTTGAGATGATGCCAACGGGTTTTAGATAAATTAACACTTCTAGATATAACATCAACTAAAGATTAAAGAGTTGGTTTTATTTTAAATAGAAGTAAAAAAGAAGAAAATAATATTAATCAGATATTTTTTCAAAGAATATCTGATGCCTTGGAGAGAAAAAAACAATGAGAGCACAAAAAAACAAATAATGACTTTAAACTTTTTTAATAAAATAGTTTGATTTTAATTCGACTAGCAACGAAGCATGAATCCTTAACTTGGGGAGTGTTTTGTCACTGTATTTCAAAAATATTTTTGAAAAAAAAATATTTTTATTTTCTACTCTAAATTGAAAAAAATAGTATTTTTTGATCATTTTCATGTGATGATGACAAAATTAATTTTTATTTTAAAAAAATCATTTTGATGAATTTCTGAACTAAAAATATTTTCAAAAATAACTTCAACCACACTCTGATACTTAATATACAAACTACAAAGGAAGGGAGGGAAGTAAACAATTGGAGGTTAAGTGTTTTCAAATGTTACAAGACTACTAACTTGAGAGTGTAAATCTATATGAAATTTCAAAGGGTATCATTTTCATGCATAACTAATATAGAGAATGACTCCGAGTTACCATTTAAATCATTTTTATTAAAACCATATTGTGTCCTTAAAAAAAGTTATTCGTTGTTGACCTAATTAAATCACTACGAACACAGCCAAGTTAACCAAGTTATATAGTACAGGGTTAATAACTAGATGGATACAACTAGACACTAGGATTTATAAGGTTAATAATTAGTCTGATTCAACTAGAAACCCAACCCAGGCAAGTCTCCATGTCAACCCTCCATGCAAGTTTATCAACTGTGCTTGCATGGATCCAAAGGTCCAAGGAAATGAAATCACCACTTAGAGTATGCTTGAGAGTGGTTGGTGTTGTTTCTCAAAGTGTTTTTTCGATCAAAAATATATCAAAATAATATATTTTTTATTTTTTTTAAATTACTTTTAACATTAGCATATTAAAATGATTTAAAAACACCAAAAAAAATAATTTTAAGTAAAAAAATTATAATAATTTCAAAAATACTTTTAAACGCAGTGTCATACAGCCACTTATAAAACATATCAGGAGTGTTGTCTTATCTTATGAGGATCTGAAAGGGAAATGAAAGTACCATTTACAAAACCACATCAGCAGCATTATTATTCAGGATTTGTGCATGGGTTTTGCAGGCTATAAAGAAGTTTCTTCTTCCCCCATAATTCTACAATTGAGAAGCAGACCTAACCTGTAGAAATTATAAAAAAATATATATCCAGAATGTGACCCCTATAGATAAAATGAACAGCAGGTGAAAGTCAAACTTGGAGTGGGAGATTCAACCTGCAAAAGATCATCAAGTATTAGATCCTGAGCACAATCTAGTCATGACTAAACTAGAAACCGCTACATCATGGAAACTCTTTCATGTGGATCATTTGCAAAACAGAACATTCCATCTTCGTTCCACCTATGAATGATATATTGAGTGGAGAAACCAACATCATGCGATGATTTTATTATCTCACAGCAGACCTATGGAAGATAAATCTAAAACAGTTTATAAAAGGCAATCCAAGATTGGAAAAAAACCAAACGTATAAAACATCACTTCAGAAAGGAAGTGTGGAGCTAATTTCCCTTAAAATTGGAAGTCCTGGTTGATGAGTGTGAAATGGTAGATGAAAGTCGATGTTCCTTGCTACCAGAATGGTGCAATCAGATTATTATGTGGCAGCATTATCAAGCTACCTGATTATCAAATTGATTAGAATTGTTATAAAAAAAAATGTTATTGAAATTACCTCATGAACACCTTTTCATGAAAGAATTTTATGTACATGAATTTGAATGAATTCCAAAAATGATGCGCACTCTCAAGTTGTGGAGCCAAAGTCACAATTTATGTACATGAATTCGAATGAATCCCAAAATGATGTGCACTCTCCTAACGCTATAAACTTGTGTGGAATTAGATACAGATGAGAAAGCAATACAATGTTGTATAGAACTAACCTCGGCATGAATTTCAGGTGAAAAATTGACTAGTCTTGTATATCTACCCATGGCTTCTAGGATCAACAACCGAGCGCACCTTCCTCTTTTCTGCACTTGAATACTGTCCAACAACTCGGGCATGAGGTATGGATGCTTCCCCGCGTGCAAGAGCTTCAACATTCTCAAGTAGGTACTTCCCTGGAAGCCTGCCAACTACATTACCCTCTTCATTCCCCTTTCTATCCAGGAATGCAAAGTGTGGAATACCCTCAACACCAAACTCATCAAGTTCTTGCTCCCACTTGGTATTATCAACGTTCAGCAAAACAAAATTCACTCGGTCCCTAAAAGGCAAGTGGCATTAAGCAGGCACAATTAAATCAACAGGAGACGACAGAATCACTAAGATAGTATAAGGAGATAACTCAAATATCATATAGTTAACCAAAGCTTGATCAAGGCTGTTACTTGTACTGCTGCTCTACTTTGTAGACATCTGGGGCTAACTCTCTACAAACTTCACACCAATCTGCATAGAACTCCACAACAGTTGGCTTCCCATTTGAGAGGGCCTAAAAAATTACACCAGAAAAAACCAGTAAGTAACAAACAAAGTGATGTACAGAACGTGGCATTAACCATTTACATTAAAATGGAACATTATTTTCAGAAAGCAAACCCACTTAGAATTTGAAATCAAAACTTTTCTACTAAAACTAATAAATCCACGTAAACTCCCTGTTAAAACAAAGAGAAATCCTTCAACTGCTTTCAATTCCATGGATATAAACAAATTACAATCCAATTCATAAATAGAGAAACCCACTTTTTACTACTTGACATCAGAACTAATGGCGAATAATAATAAAAACTCCACAAAGGGTAACTGTACTTAAACCCCATAATTAAAAAGAACTAGAAATCCCTCTCAATGGTAACCTATTTGACAAAAAATCCAACTTTAATCCAATTAAGCAAACCTCTTCATAAGGCAAAGCAGCAGCAGATAAGTCCGTCAAAGAAACACCAAAATCCAACCTTGAAGACAAGAAAAGTCCGGCAGCAGCAAGAAGAGAAACCACTGCTATTCGTTTATTAACATCTTTATTTGGAAATTCAGGCAACCCAGGATCTTGGGACGCGCCTGTATCCTCTCTTATGGTATCATCACTAACCGGACCAGGTTCAAGAACCTCTTTTTCCTGAATTAAAAGAAACAGACCAGTTCAGAAAAGATTATAACTTGCTACTTAGTGACATAAGTGAAGTAGGAAATGGGGTTGTACCGCTGGTGTGGAGGTTTCAGATGATTCGGGGCTTGTTTGGCAAGAAACAGTAGGGAATTTACGAGGTTTGGTTTGATAGTGGAAAGTGGATTTGAGGAGTGATGGTGAAGATTGAGAGGCTTGAAGATATGGCCGGAATCTATGGAGACAGAGAGGGTTTGAAGCCACACGAGCCATGGAGACTTTGTAATACGAGTCAGTTTTCTTTTTTGATTTGTACTAGTGATTTTTTTGAGCTAATTAAACGGTCAAAATGTAAGTGGGCACTCTTTTTTTCCTTTTCTGAACTCGAGGGATCATGAAGAGAGTTTTTTCTTTTATGCATTTTCTTATGAAAAGGGTTGGATCCACAGTCAAGAAACCCGACGAGCTTGAGGGTTAACTCGGGCCATGGTTCGGACTGTGAGTTGATTAAAAGTTAAAATTAATTTATGATTTGTTTAAAATACTAAAAGAATTATTTCTATGACTATTGGTTACAGAGGATTCTAAAATGATAAGTAAAATCATATCTCTTGAATGGATAGGGATAATGGTTACAAGGGTTATAATTGTTAGGAAAACCATGTTCATATAAACAAAACGTTTAAAATATACATTGTTTCGTATATAAAGAGATACAAATAAAAAAATTAAGTACATTAAATCTTTTTTGAGTTGATAGATATATCATATCATATTATATGGAAGAATTATAATATATTATAGGTAAATTTAAGACGTGGAAAAAAACATCGTGAAGTATCCACACTGTTTTTTTTTTTCTTTCATTTATTCACTTTCAGAATCACTTGATTAAATAGTTTTTATGAGGGTATTTTTTATCATTTTATAGAGATTCATTTATTATTATCATATTTACGGGGAATAGATCGGTCTTTTATATATATTATGTACTTTAAAATCAAGAATTTTAAAGCTAGTGCCAAGGGATGGTCTTATCTTTTAGTTTTCATATATATTATAAAATATTTAAATTGCCTCTAAAAAGTTAACTCTTATTCACTAATGATTAGAAGTGTTTTTTCATAGTGTTGTTCTTGAAATAACAAGTTTGTAAATAAGTTTTTTTTCATGGATAATAAAATTACTTAATTGCCTTCCATGTAAAAAAAAACTCCTTGCACAAAGGATACAAGACATTTTGTTCTTGTAGTTAATATAAAATATTAATAAAAAAATTTGTCAGCACGTGTGTGGAATGCGTTGGCGAGTAGACGTCATTTAGGCCTTTTCGAGTGGCATGTGTGGCAACATCGTGCGATCAAACATCATCTTCAAGGGTAGCGTTCAAAAGGCATCGATGTCTTCAACTCAATGGTGCAATGTGTGTGAAGAAGCTCCAACTAGGTCTTGATTAACTTTTTCCTATTTTCCCCTCTTTTACTTGGCAAAATATGGGTGTGTCCTCTTGTATATTGTTATAAATTCATTTTCTTCAATCTCGTCCATGCCATTTAGTTAGCATAGTTTGACTTTGATCCTTTTTTGTTCTTTTTGATTTTCCCCCTAATTTCATATATATATATATATATATATGGAATTGATCTTCATGCTTTTTATTTCACTTCTTCACTATGATCTATCATAAACTTGTGTTCATGGTCTTATAGGTTACCGAGTTAACCTAGGCTGATCTATTTTTTTATTGTTTTTTTCTTAGTTTCATTATTCAATGTAGGGGTGTTTAATAGTTAGGCTTCATACCTTTATTCAATTTGCTTTCATTGACATTTTTTTAATCTTTCGTTGGCTTTGATAATCATTTTACTAGATAAAAAATTTATCCTAAGAAACAAAGTTACGAGGCATAACTAATTGCTTGGCCTGTGTTCCTATATCAAATATCTTAATCTTAGTTATCTCTTCATCAAATATCAATTTATTCAATTAGATGCGCATATAAGCATTTCTATTTGTGATTGAGATTTTTTCTTATATCTAAAAACATGTTAGAAAAGCCTATATATTTATTTATTTTATTGAAAAAGAATTCAACCCGTGAAGAAACGCGAGTCATATAGCTAATAAGTAAATCTAAAAGGTATGGGGAATCCACTTTGCAAATTACATTGTGGATCCTCTGATAGACACTGTGAACATATTGTTCAGAATGTCTATTTTTCCATCATATTTTTTTTATTTAGCCCTTATTGGACCAAATTATAGGACAATCAGGCTGATTTATTAAGGAAATGTGAGATTAAAATATAGAAAACCAAAGTGAAAAGGTGGAGAAAATGGGTGAAATTTTCATACTTTTAAGGTGAAAGACCTATTTTGCACTAAAAAACCCATTCTATTAGGGGCAATTCAATAATTTCACAATATTCCATTTGACATTTTAAAATTTTAAAGGGACAATTAAGTCTTTTATTTTATTAATGCTTAGTTAAAAGATCTTTATACCTTTGGATTAATGATTTTTTAAAGCTCATGTTATAGGTGTTTTAATCCTTTTTCTACCATTTATGAATAAAGTTTTGTCTTTTAAAGACCTTTTTATGTGTGTTTATATATATATATATGGTGAATAAATGAGTACGCAAAAATTAGAACCCAAAAAATATTGGATTTCCAAAACATATATCCATTGAAAATGATAATTTTTTTTTAAAAACAATTTAGGAGTCTCAAGATTCTATTAAACAAATCTATAATTGTATAGGATTTCTACAAGGATTATCTAATAATATATGTTTCTTTTTGCTATGAATAATTATTCTAAAGTTGAACTGTAGCAAACCACAAATTTAAATATAATTAAAAGGGTTTGAAAGATGTGATAAATCCAGCATTAAAATTACAATTTGTAACGAAATAAAAACAATTTTAAAGACAAGCATAGATATTAATAAAAATAAACATATATAATTGCAAAGTCACACCACCACATAAATAAAATCTTTTCCTCGTATTTATCGACCTCACAAATCAAGTCTACTAGGCTCAAGTCTGTTAGCCGTAAAATCCATGGCTTCAATGCTCTCTCCACTGCCACTCAGAACTCTCTCTCTCCACCGTATGCGCAATGCTCACCCCACCATCTGCAAGGCCAACATCAGTCCTAAACCTGCGCCGATTTCCTTCCCCAACCGAAGACATCTTCTCTTCATGCTAACGTCAGTACCAGCACTGGCCTTAAGAGAACCATCGTCACTGGCGCAGGACATTCCCTTGTTTGGGCTGAGGAAGAAGCTGAAGAAGGCGGAGGAGGAAGCTGAGGAGCTGGTGAAGGAAGGGTTTGAGACGGCGGAGAAGGGGCTGGAGACAGCGGGGAAAGGAATTGTGACGGTTGAGAGAGGGATTGAGACAGCAGAGAAAGAGATTGTGACGGTAGAGAAGGAGGTTGTGGAAGCGGTGAGCTTTGGTGGGCTAGCGCAGGCTGGTGCGGTGGCTGGAGCTGAGGTTGTTGGAGTTTTGGTCGCTACTACCATTGTTAATGGGATTTTGGGGCCTGAGGGTTCTAAATCATAAGTAAGAGTATTAGTATTTAATTGGTGTTGATTGTATTTATTTTGATAGTTTATGATAATCCCATTTCATACTCTCTTGTTCTTAGCGAATTATATCAATACATCATCAACAAATTGAATGCAAAATGAAATGTGCATTGAAATAGAGGAGAAAAGTGATCAGTGTTTGAAGAACTATCAAGTAATATTATTCAATTACAATTTGTGGGTTGATGGGATATTATTTCAGGTACTTGCATGCTCGATTTGTTTAGGGTGGTGGTAAAGTAGGTTGATGGGATATTTGCTTTCTTTTTCTGCAATTCCATTGAACTTGGACTATTTTATGTCGCAAAATGAGAAACGGAGAAATGGTAGATTGGTTGAATTGAAGAAAAATGGTTTGATCTGTTGAGTTTTATTATGATTTGATGCGTTTTGGTTTATGATTTGTGTTCTCTATATTAGTTTGTGAAGCAAAAGTGTTTAGGAGCCCACGGATTTTGGTACCAGCACCACCACCAAATTCATCTTTTTTTCAAGAAAACCAGTGAGCAATGCAAACTATTGCCAATGCCGCTGTTGAATTAGAATGGATTCTCTCCCTTCTCACTTATCTGGGCACTTTGGTTTCTTCATCTCCTCTCTCTTTTTTCCCCTGTTGTAATTATATTCTTTGTGCACAGTGAATACCACACCATTTAGCTTTCTTTATAATAAGAACAATTACACTCTCATTGCTTCCCTATCCAAAGGCTTTGGCTTTCCATATTTCAATCCAACCCGTTTCTGGCAGATTGTGGGTGGTCTCCAATATCTCACCTTCACTCAACCAGACATTTCTTTTATGATCGATTCGATGGTGCTAGTGAGCTTTCTATGCATGGTGATGAATGGATATCGACAGGAATTATCTATCTTGGGCATAATCTTGTTCTTGGAACTCCAATAAGCAATAAATTGTTGTGTGTTTATCAAATATAAAGTTGCTGTCAATATCGCTGCTGAGTTGAAGTGGATGTGCTCTCTCTTTACTGATTTGGGTATTCTAGTTTCTTGACTCCCAATATGTTCTCGACATGGTTTCTAGGGAGGAACTACTAGTTCATATCTTCTAACTATCTACTTGTCGATATTCTTACCACGTCATTGTCTCCTACTTGCTTCCCCTATCTTTGATCCAAACTGAATTTGGTTTTCCCCCCATTTGACACTGTTTTTTTTTTATAAATATTTTATATATTGATGTCAAAAATGATATTTTTTTTTAAAAAAAATTAATGGATTTTTGAATGAAAAACACTTTAAAAAACAACATTAGCTATACTTCTAAATAAACACTAAGTGAGTAGTTGTTTAAGAGTTGTGTCAAGGATAAACTTGTTTACTAACCCTAAGAATTCCTGGTAGCCAAATAAACAAAATTAGAAGAAAATAAGGTAAGGAGGACTATCTTGTCTAGCAACCAGAACAATGAGAGTTCTTCTCTCTTTTGGTAAAGGAAGAATGAGAGTGATAGTACTCCTTTCTAAAATTGGATTCAAAACTATAGAATTTTAAATTTAACTTGTGAAATCTAAATTGTACTCCTTAGGAAAAAAAGTTATTATGAGTCATTTTTAGTCAAATACACTTATAAATTATAACTTTTAACTCACATATTATAATTAAAAAGAAAAAAAATATTTTTAATCATAAATCTAAATTCAATTTTAATTTGAAAATGTGGAATAGATTATTTTTTTAAAAATAGTATATTAAAATAATTTTAAAATTTAAATTTATTTAAAACACCGTACAAATGAAATAAAAAACCGACATGACTGCACTTTTTTAATAGCCCAATTTCCCACGGACGACACCTCACTCATCAAAATCATCTTTTCCGCCACGAGAAGCCCCTTTTAAAACCACGCTAAACCTCCTCCTGCTGCCTCTCCCTCTCCATTTTTCTCTACTAAAACAAAATTCATGGCTCCGGAACCCTCAATAACCGCCGCCTCAGAAGCCCAAACCTCAGTCGAAGCCACCGCTACCTCTCAGGGCGGAGCCGCCGACTCCACCTGCAACGAAAACAACAATGGAGAAACTTCAGACCCAGAGAAGTCTCTGGATTTAGCTGTTGAGTTATCAGAGAAAGGATCTGCGGCGCTTAAAGAAAATGACTTCAGTGAAGCCGTAGACTGCTTTAGCCGTGCCCTTGAGATTAGGTTAGGGTTTTCATTTCATTGTCCAATTTTGGTTTTGATTAATCGATCATTGCACTTATCTAGTCAATTCTCTGATCTATCGATGGCTTTTAGTAGTTTTGGTTTTAGGGTTTTTTTTACGGTAGAGCTTTACTTGTTAAAATGTGGTTAATTTGGGAAGAAATTTACAGATAGAAGGTATAAATATTATATGTCAAGTTTCAGAATTTTCTACTTTAATTGAAAGAATTTGATGTTTATGAAATGGGAATTTCTCAAGAGTCGTTCAAGTAATGGGGTTTTAGGGTTTATATAATTAGGAACTTCACGTTTAAGAAGAGCAAAGAGAAGGACGGCGATATTTTGGGAATTCTAGTGGTAAAATGTGCTGGAGTTTAAATAATAACATTTTTTCTGGGGTCATAACTAAGAACTTGAGCTTCTGAAGTGTTTAACTTGAAATGAATGAATTTGATATTTGTGAAATTGGGAGTGAGATTTTGCTCCAATAAATCTATGCAGATTTTGATGGAGCTTTAGTTCAATTTATGTTTTTCTTATTTTCTCTAAATTTTGATTTTGTTAGGGTTTTGCATCATGGTGAGCTTGCACCTGAATGTGCGAATGCATACTATCAATATGGACGTGCACTGCTGTATAAAGCACAAGAGGAGGCTGATCCCTTGGGTATGGTGCCTAAGAAGGATAGTGAATCTAAACAAAATGATGATAAAGATGTAGCTTGTAAGAATGTTTTAAATGGAGAATCTTCTACTACTTCTGCTTCTAGTAATGTTGGAGAAGGTGGGGGTTTTAATCATCCAGAAGGTGCAGCTGATGATGGTTCGTATTTTGCTGCTTGTAATGTTAGTTCATAAGCTGTCATAGTAGAACATGCTAGTTAATAGGTTTCTTTTTTGTTAATGTTTTGTCGGTATTGATCAAAATTCAATTTCTTTGCTTTAAACTTGTGTGACACGTGGGCACAATCTCTATCAGTAATGGGTGTAAATATGTGAAAAATGAATAAACTGAACCCTGATTTTTCAAAATTCAAACATATGTTGCTATTTGCTGTTCCTGTTTTCTAAAAGAGTCTATCTTTGTGGTTTGGAGATTGTTGGTTTAAAAGACTCATCTACTTATGGTGTCATTTAATATTTCTGCCTCCTTTGATGCTTTAAGGAGTGCAACATGTGTTATGTAAATTTTTTTCACCACACAAGCATTGGATCCATGTTTGTGAGTTACTTGATGTTCTGACAAATAGGCAGTCTGCATGAATTGACATTAAATTTGTTATGCTTGAGCAAAATGACCGTCAATGATTTTTTATCCTTGAACACTCTTGCCTCCTCTATGCACACATACATACATCCATTAAAGAACTATTGGGAGCATGGACGAATGAAATTGTATCTGACATGGTTTTCATGGTAAATGATCAAATGATTTTGTATGCACTAAGACTGTTGAACTTTCCACCAAGGCGAGAAAGGTAGCCTGGGATTGGAAGTAAGCTGCCATAGTTTTATAGGGCTATTAGTGGCATCAGTTTTATGGTTAAAATGCATCTGACTATTTCTTTCTGTTATGTCTGTATTCTGTTGCAGCTTCTGATGGAAAGGATGAAGAAGAAGAAGATGATGAGGGAAGTGATGATGATGATGACCCTGCTGAAGCTGATGAAGAGGAATCTGACCTTGATTTGGCATGGAAAATGCTAGATGTTGCGAGGGCAATTGCAGAAAAAAACCCTGGTGACACAATGGAAAAAGTTGACATTCTATCAACACTGGCAGAAGTTGCGTTGGAAAGAGGTTCATTTATGCATTTATTTGAGTTGAAATTTGCAAAGATGAAGATGTTTATGCATGTATTAAAAAAAATATAAATAAATGGATGCATTACTGATATTTGCAACTTGTTTCTTGATGCCTCTTGCTTGGCTTAAATCTGTGTTGTATTTTTTATTTGCTTCATGCAGAGGATATTGAAACATCTCTCAATGACTACCAGAAGTCACTATCCATTTTAGAAAGGCTTGTTGAACCAGACAGTAGACATTTAGCTGAACTGTATCCTTTTCAAGGTTTACATACTCCCTTGTCTTGAGATGGTAAGGATGACACATTGCCTGTTTATTTATTCTCCGGGTTCAGTCAAATTTACTGATAGTCATATGGGCTTTGTCTGGGCCAACTACTTTTGTGTTTTAGGGATTCCATCTTATTCACTTTGTCACTGCTTTAACTGTACAATTTAGAAATTTTCGGATATGTTTGTGTCTGGAGATTGGCTCTAAGCCCCAGGAAGCAATCCCATATTGCCAGAAGGCGATATCAGTTTGCAAGGCACTTTTGCAGCGACTCATCAATGAAGTAAAGAGTTCTGGAGAATCAACCACAACACCAGCTATTTCTGAACTAGACGAGGGTGATGAAGTAAAGAGTTCTGGAGAATCAGCCACAACACCAGCTATTACTGAACTAGACGAGGGTGTCCAACAGCTGTCTAACATGCAGGCTGATAAACCTGTGACCGATAAAGAAGCAGAGATTGAAACACTTACAGGCCTATCTGGGGAGCTGGAAAAGAAGGTAAGTGCTGCTCGTCTCTTTGCAAGTGTCAGAATTTCATGTAAACCATTCCAAGTAAAATTGTGCATCTTTGTATTTTCAGCTTGAAGATCTACAACAGCTGGTCCTGAACCCGAAGTCCATTCTCTCAGAAATCCTGGGAATGGTGGCAGCCAAGGGAAAAGTAGGTGAGAAGAGTGCTTTTCCAACTGCCATGAGCTCTTCTCAGATGGGTACTGCTACTAGCAGTGGAGGTTTTGACTCGCCAACCATGTCCACTGCTCACACAAATGGGGTTTCTGGAGTCACAGATCTTGGTGTCGTCGGAAGAGGAGTAAAGCGAGTTTTGACCAGTACAGGTTCGATGGGATCAAGCTCAGTGAAGAAACCCACTCCAGATCCCTCATCAGACAAAGGGGATGGAAAAACCATTTAGTGGTTCTGAATTTGATTTGATGTTCATAGTGCAACCTGGTAGCATTGTCAAATATAACCATTCAAATATCGATGTCATGGGTCCTTGAGAGCTGCCTGATTGGTCCTGCCTGGTGACTGCTGTCTAGGGCAGTGTCAATCCGCTATCTGGCATTTAGGTGGCATAACTTTCTTATATTATTTCTGTGACATGACTTTGGAGAACTATACTCTTTCAGCATCTTGTACTTTTCAGTTATACTAACATGTTAGTGCACTTTATTAATATTGGGAAGAAATAGACTGTTTGAATCCATATTTCAATGTTGAAATGGTGCTTGCCTTGTGCTTGGAACTTTTCTCATGCAGAATGTTCCTTTACAGACAGGGATTTCTGTAGGATTCCAAGTTCCTGCTGAATTCTAATCAAAACCTTAGTAAGTTTGATTTTGTGATATTGGTTCTTTTTTATAATTTTAAATCTAAATCGTTTTGTTTCCAGTGGTTTTTTTTAGCAGCCTCACAGTTATAAACGTTCGAGTAGATTGTCCAAATTGGAATGTGTTTGACCGTTATATGGTCGGTACAGTTGACAGGTAAGGTGTTTGGCTCCCGCAACAATTCAATCAACCTTGGAGAATTCTGTTTAGAGAGGCAATTTAATTTTAACTTGACAGATATTTACACTTAAATCTTGAAGGAATGATATTTTTTAATAGAAACCTGCTCAAATCTAATCTTAAATATGTATATTTATGTAACATTTAATCTTTTTTAGTAAATTATGATATATATATATTTATGTATATTCAATCGTATCTGAAATAGAAGTTTAAGATAACTTTGTAAAAAAAAATGAAAATAAAACTCGTATTTAAATAACCCCACCGTTATAAAAGTGGAAAAATCACACAGTATAATAATCGATATTTTAATATTAAAGAAAAACAAGAAGAAAAAAATACAAAGCAAAACCCTCAATCATATATATATATTTTAAAAAATAAATAGAAATTAAAGCAATAAGGAGTAAATAAAAGCTAAATTAAAAGAAAATACTCAGGGACTAAATTGAAATGTAAGAAAATAATTTTTTTTTAAAAGAATGAGATCAAAATTGGGTAAAAATCTAAATGAAATAAAATGTGAGAGGGACAAGATTGAGAAACATTTCAAGAAAATGATAAAAAGAAATAGTTATCAAAAGAAAAAGGATGATATTCGATAAAAAAAAAATGAAATAAAATGCTCAAGGATGAAATAAAAAACGGATAAACTTAAAAAAAAAATCAACACAAATAATAATGAAAAGAATTATGACTAAAATTAAAATAAATACAAACCAAAGGACATAATTGAATTTTGTTCTAACCAATGTGAAGCCCGAGGTCAGGAGAGAGAAAAGAGGGGGGAGGAGAAAAATAACCGCTGTCTTGCAGCAAATATCACCATACCACCATCTCATTATACGACGCCGCACACAATATCTGGAGAGCATGTGCGGCATTCATTTGTCGGCATGTGCGTTTTATGCGCTAGCTTTTTTATTATTAATAATATTTTGTAGTTATAAAAAGATTGAATTGCTCCTCGTTCAAATAGAATATAACAAAAACTGTGATGAAAATACAAATTTGATCCTATATGTAAGTTTTAAATATTTTATTTTAAAAACAATATAATTATTTTACTATGTAAATAAAAATAATAAACTGAAAACCCTATACCTCAATTTTAGTATCTGGTTGGAAGCGTGATTGAAATTGTTTTTTAAACTATTTTTTTGTTCAAAAGTGCATCAAAAACTCAAAATGATAGTTTTTTTTTATTTTTTAAAAATTATTTTTGACATCAGCATATGAAAATAATTTAAAAACACCAAAAATTTTAATTTAAAATAAAAAATTTCAAAATTTTTCAAAAATGATTTTGAAACGCAGTGACAAACAAATAAGATCTTAAAATATAATTTCCTTAAATATGATTAAAGTAATTTACTTTTTTTGAAGAGGACTAAAAAAACTACAATATCCCTATACGCAAGTTTAATTATTTTTTTATATTTAAAGAATAAAAAAATCATTTTACAGTGAAAAAAAATAAAAATATTGATTGAATTTTGTAAAAAGCTCATTTTGCCCCCTCACACCTACTATCTTTGGCTCTTCCAGCCAAGGACAAAAACACCATTCTACTCTGCAGTAAAATACTTTTATTTTTAGTTTTCTTTAATGATTTTCTTTTCTTTTTATGAAACAGTACCAACTTTAGATTGAAGTGTGATTCCATCCAATGTTATCAAAAACGCGAGTTGACTCGCAAAATCGTACAAACTGGTTAACTCGGGAAGAAAACTCAAAACCGGTCAAACTCGGTCAAACCCGTTTAAAATCAGGCCGAATCATAAAATCGGACCAGATCGGTCTGATTTTACGAGTTTAAGGTGTTCGGATTTTGGGGCTTTCATTTTCAATTTTTCATTCTTTCATTTACAAATTACATTTGGAGCAGCTCAAATCAAAATCTTCTCTTCTCTTCTCAGCAAAAAAACTCAAACCATCAGCTCTCACCCCCAAAATCTGACCCAAAAATACACTTACCCACCACCTGCACACCTAGCCCTTGTTGTCCTCCACATCATCTGGATGAGGAGACGAGGAGGAAGAGAGTAAAGGAGAAGAGGATGAGGAGGAAGAAAAAAAAATAGAGAAGAGGATGAGGAGATGGGCGGCGGCGTGGGAGAAGGGAATTATGGATTTAGGGTTAGGGGGGGCCTTTTATACTAGTTATAATAATAATAATAATAATAATAAAGTAGGTTTCTACGGTGGGAGGGGTTATAATAATAATAATAATAATAATAATAATTTGTGGGTTTATAATAATAATAATAATTAATAATAATAATAATAATAATTAGCATAAAAAATAGTTAGCATAAAAAATAATTTTAAAAAAATCCTATTAATTTAAGATAATAAATAACATCAATTAATTTCAAATACAACAACTATAAAAAAAATATACAATTACTTGAAAAACATAAAATAAGTAGTTTAAATTTCAAATCTCAAATATTGTGGGTCTTTTAATTATATTTAAATTCATTTTTTTAATTTAAATATAATTAAAAATAATAATTTTATTGTTGGAGGGTTTTTCAAAAACAATTATTTAATTATATAACTAACTCCTATTAATTATATAATTAATTGTATAATTAAACTATATATAAAATAATTGAACTTTATTTAAAATAAGATAAAAAAATGGTTCTCCAAAATAGTTTTTATCATTGGAGAACACATCAACAAAAAAGTCATATATACACTATTTAAATTTTTTTGATTTTTTTAAATCATTTTCATATCCTGATGTTGAAATAATTTGTTGGAGTTGCAACTAGTAGTAGCAATATCGGTGTTGGTATCAGTATTAGTCCTGATAATCCTTTCAATAATAATATTTTTGATGAATGTATTAAAAATAACGAGGAAAATGACGGTCATGAGATTGATTGTAATTTATATATCACATCAACAAAATATTTATTTTTAGTTTGTTAATTTTTACCTAATAAAATTCTATGGACATAATTGTTTTGTAATGTATTTTTCAATTATTTTGAATCATGCATGAACCTTAACTAATGAAGTTTTATGGACATAATTATGTTATATTATATTCAGAAATATTTTACTTACGATTTTATGATTTTTCTACCTACACGATTTTAGCTGTGATTTTACAATTTTGTGTACGGAAAAATTCAGGTACGATTTTACGATCTTACGATCCGAGTTTTCGAAGCCCCTTCCGTGTCGTGTCAAAATCACGATTTTGACAACCATGATTCCATCACATTGAAATTGGGAATTGTGGCTGAAAGGAACTGATCATGTGAAAATCAAATTATAGGCAGGCAGGACCACAAGTAATAGGTGATGCTAGGAATGAAGATGAGGAACATCAATGGTAATAACTCATGATTATGAGGTGTTTGTCACGATATTTTAAAAATATTTTTGAAAAAATTTGAATTTTATTTATTATATATTTATTATTTATTATTTATTATTTATATTTATTATTAATTTTAGATAATTTTGATGTGCTGATATCAAAAATAATTTTAAAAAATAAAAAATATATAATTTTGATATATTTTTTAAATAAAAAATATTTTCAAAAACAGCTGCAACAACACTTCTAAATAGACATGACAATGAGATCATCAAACTACGAATTAATTATATTTATTTCCGAATATTTCTTTATAGTCTTAGAAACACCAATTGTTTTTTATAAAAAAAATGCACTTAAAAATTCCTTGGTAATCTCGACAAGACATTACTGAAAATGCCTGTAGTTTTTCACGATGTAGAACATTAATGATGCTTTCCCCACATTTATTCCAGGGCAATGCTGTGCTCTCCTCGGTCCTTACAGATGCTTGCTTCCCTGGAGAGGATCATCAAAATTCAAAAGCAAGATAAGGGGGAGCGAAATGAATCAAATTCTCTAACTTTTGTTTTGGTTATTTCATAAGCTATTTAAGATAATTGGAATTGAATTCTGATTCCCAAAGCTTGGAAATTTGTTGAAGTATTGATTTGAATTCTTTTTGGAATTTAATTACTAGACAATAATCGTAAGTACAAACCCTCAACATTTTGTGTTTCTGTAAGGTATCTTAAGCAGACAATTAATTTAATTAATTTACAGTTTAAGAGAAGCAAGCAAAATCGATTCTTGCGTCCAAAAAACTAAAAAAAGGGAAAGAATCTCAAATCAAGTACATGATTTCAATTTTTTTTTTTTTTGAATTCGATGAAACTTATTCTTCTTTATATATATATCTTGCATGAGTCCAAGTTAAACGAGCAAAACCTCATGTTCCGACTATAACTCGAGATCTGCAAAATGAATTTTAAACCCTTTTACATCATGTTTTGTCCCTTGGGACTATGATTTCAATACTCGTTAAACGAGTAAAATCTCATGTTCTAACTCGAATCCGAGACTCATAAGACAAATCTTAAATCTTTTTACACCATGTTTTGTCCTTTTGAGACCACAATTTTAATACTCGTTAAACGAGTAAAACTTCATGTCCTGACTCGAACCTGATACCTACACGTCAAATCTTAAACTCTTTGACACAACGTTTTGTCATTTTGGGACCATGATTTCAATACTCATGCGCTAATCACGAGACCTGAACACAAAGCTGAAAATATGCCTGTAACAGCAAACAATATTCTGTGTAAATGCATTGTGAACATTAGGCTTGGTTTTACCTTCCTTCCTAGATTAGAATCTATACATCTATACATGCTGACACAATTCGATGAACTAACTTGTGGGAAAAACTTCTTTGAGGATCAATAAGAGTTTTAGTATTTCCATCTCTTGAAATCTTCATGAACTAAAACCATTTGCTACAGAGCAGTGTGCAAGCAATGCAAAAAAATTCCTGGGGTGGATGCGGCAACCACCTCACCGCCCTGTATGCGAGAATAGAAAAGGGAAAGCAATGCATGTGCAAGCCATGGCCCGGTGTTGTCATCCTGCCGGAGGAGACAGCTGCCGAGAAACAACCATGCCACGACGGCTGCAGGTATATCTGCAACTTTTGCAGTGAATGACACTAAACGCCTCTGCAAATGGCTGGTCTCTCGTAAATATCTTTTTTGAGATGCAGGGCATCAGCGCAGATGGTGCTGTGTTTAGGTTCAGTATTCTAATGACATTGCGTTGCGTATCCAAGATTTTATTCCCCAATTCCTTAATGGTGGCACGCATGAATTCTGTATTATCTACAAAATTTATTGCCAGCAATAGCTTTGCAACTAATGGGATTTCATGATCTTTGTTTCAGGTTCAAGGTATCAAGCAGATGATGTATATAATCAGAATTTTATTAACCTAGCGGTTATGAATTCGAATCTTATCACCCTCATTCTATTTAATAAAAAAAACGCAAGGTAACATAGACTTGTGGACAAGTTTCAAGCTCATATACTATATCTTAACTCCCCGCTTAACTTTCTAAGTAAGATATTTCCTTAGAATCGTGAGTTTTTTCTTCACTTTTTGCCCTTTAATCTCTTTTCTGAATGGATGGAGTAAGTAATAAAGAATCAAACATGATTACTCTCTCGGGTTTTGTAAGATGTTTGGATGATTTTGTCATGGGTTTTGCGCTGTCAAATCTTCTCCTTTTCTTTCCTTTTGAGCCCTGTTGCGATTTCTGAGGTAACAGCAGAGCATTAGTGTCTGTGTGAGATGGAGAGCTTGAAATTTAAGTGGCGGGTGGCGTCATTTCTCGAAGAAAACAACAATGTGACCCACCTGTAAGCAATTATTAAATAAAGCATGGTAGTCTGACCTGGGAAAATATTTGGCTTGGATTTTGCTGTCCTCGAGCGCAAGAGAACTATAAAACACCAAGAACATAGACAAATTTGTGTCCACAACGAAGCAGCTAGCTATCATTCTGATGTGCATTTTGTCTATTGATTAGTCACCAGAGCATGTGATTGTAAGAAACAAAGGGCTCCATCAGTTCACTTTTACAAAACATTTATCCCTTCTATCTAGCCTCCTTTACCTTTCAAAATCTTTTCATCGGCAATTATTATCACAGAAGTTCCAGTTTGGCAACTGGGGTTTTCCTGTTTGTTTTCTTCCTTTCCATGGCCACTGTTCCTGACACCACCCTCGCCCTCGCTATCCTTTCATAGTTTCATGTCTAAAGTTTTCTTAATTATTTGGTCATTATCACACGACCCACCCTAATCACGTCCTCTTCTTCTTTACTTTCTTTCAATTTCATCTGTTTCCTCCCTTTCCTGGACTGTGCGCTTCCCTGTTTATAATCGAAATTACATCAAAACGAAGAAGAAGAAAATGGTGTTCCCTATCAAAACGATTAAATGTCAATTTAAGTCCCCATGCTTACAATCTATGATGTCTAATCACGTTTAATAGCACTAATGTTAGTTGTTAATGGATGAACACATTTAATGATTTAACCATTTATTCTCGTCAACTCATTAATATGGTCATAAATGGAGGAGGTGGGGTGAGGTGGTCGGTAGGGTGCTATAAATGAGAGTGAGCGCCATGTTTTCAGACCTGAATTTCAAGAAGAGGAGAACCATTAATGTCAGAAAACTTCAAAATTTCAAGAAAATCAGCCAGAATTGAAATTGTGGAGTTGTTTGCTTCTCTTTTTACGTGGGTCATCATCTCCATGTGACCATTTATTCCTGCATCAAATCATAGAGTGAATCTTAAGTATGACCCCCCCATTTATTAATTTAATCTTGGACGGCATAAATTTCAAGAATTCCTCCCTCTCAAGAATTCCTCCATCGGGGATCAGGCTCTGATAATTCATGCCTTGCATATCTCTGCTGGGCAGCCACTGTCATGGCACTGTTGTGACAATCTAATTAGCAAATTTGTCAATACAGTTTGGGTTGGTACTTCATTTTTTTAATTAGAATGAAATGTTTCAGTTTTAGATTGTTTCGACAAGTCGTTTTGGGGTTGTACTGTTTATATGTGTGTGTGTATTAATTCAAAAAAAATTACTTCAAATTCAAAAATAAAATTATTTAGAATTGTGCAATTTAATCTAAAAAAGACACAATAAAATGATTTTTCAAGATAAAATTATGAACTTGTATAATATTACGAGAATTTTATCATCAATCTCGCAAGGTCATTATATTCTCTAATTGCTCTGAAATATTAACTTAATATATATAAATATATCAAGAGACTTCTCGTAAAATTTCATCTCAATCTAACGGTCAGATTAAGAAATATTATTTGGATGAAACGGAACTGGCAGAACAAAACCGAAACGTTTTAGCCGGTATTTTGGCTGAAAATACAGAACAGACTAGAATTTAAATCGAGACAAAAATAACGTTGTTTTATCTCATATTTTTAATTAGTACAAATCATCTTGCCATTTCAGTTAAAACGGAGCGAAGTAGACAACTAAACTATGCTAATTAGTGGACCATCTAGGAGGGGGGGGCTTGTCTTATTTATTTTTTAACCTTTTCGTCCTCTTTTTAACACTTTTGATTAGGATATTATTAGCTCCAAAAGGAAGAAAAATAAAGGATCCAAATAATTATCATACCATCTCTCTGCTGCCTTGCTGTGACCTTACTGTTAAGCCCGTGATCTCTGCTTTAAATATAAAGATGACGTGTAATATATGTAAAAATATTTTAAATCCCAAAAACTCAATTAAATTCGTATTTATGTATAAAATCATATATTTATGAAAAACCTATTTCTTTTAGCATTTGAATTCTTGATAAAAATGTAAAAAATAATAATCTCGCCTATCATTTAAAGTATCACCTCCTCGAACCCTTCAAAAATATTATAATTAAGATGCTTTGAATTGGAGCAACAAATTAAAAATTGCTCCTTTATCTCTTATTTTTCGTACCCACCTAACATTTTGATTAAACAACTAGAGGTGGTTGCCTATTGATCAAATTTCAAGACACAGCATGTGACTGTTAACACAATTCAAGTAGCGGTGCTATGTGGGAGAACTTTGTCGCCTTTACAGCCCTTGTAGGTCTCATCTGGCTCGAATTTAGATTAATCGGTAGTGGCCAGGCAACGGATGTTAGATGGTTATATCAAAAAAAAAAAACACAATTCAAGTAGGATATTTCTCTTGTAAGAATATATTAAAATAATACTCAGTTAAAAATATATTAAAATAATAATTTTTATTTTTTTAATATTAACACATTAAAAAAAAACATTTTAAGGTTAAACTTTATAATTAAAGAGAGTTTTCGATTATCATCTATCTGGCACCTTAAAAGAAATGTAACCGTGAAGTTTAGATATTGATTGCTCCATCGAGAAATTATGAATAAACTGTGTTTGAGAGTGTCACCAAAATTATATATTTTATTATTTTTTAAAAATTATTTTTGATATTAATATTGAAAATAATTAAAAATTAAAATTAAAAATTAAAAAAATTCAATATTTTTTCAGAAATACTTTTAAAATGCAGTAAAACACCCCTAAATATATACCATGATTTACGCAGAAAAGCCCCAGTTGGCAAGCAGTGGCAAAGGATTGTGATGATGAAGATGATGTCTTTTTAAAGTCTACGATGAAAATTCTTCAGAAAGACTTCCTTTTTACTACTACAGGAGGAGTTTTGAGTTGGAGTGGTTAAGATTCTGATCTCATTCGAAGATGGAAAAAGCAAAAGAAATTTTGATTTAAAAAAAAAAAGAATTATGAGGTTTACTGATAAAAACCCTTCACAGACTATTCTTTGTCCGTTTTGAGCTGTAGGATTCCCGATCTCTCTTTCCTTGCTTTGTCTCTCTGTTGTCACGCAAACAAAACCCTTTCACCACACTATTAGTTTAGTCCTAAACACAAAGTTCCAAGGTAAATACAGACATTTTGTCCTGTCATTCATTCTCACACTTTCATGCCAAAAACCTTCAAACGCTCTTTCCCTCTCTTCTCATGGATCTAGCTTAGTTTTTGAGAAATTCTCGTCTCGCAAGAAGCAGCAGGTTTTCTTGAAAACTAAAATGGCTGCCGAGAAGCCTAGCTCTAAAGGACAAGCATGGTTAGTCTTTTTCTTGCCCATGTTTATTTAGTTCAAACAACGATTGGGTGACTAATTTCTCCAGAAAAAAATTCCCTTTTTTTTCTTGCAGGTTTTGCACAACTGGGCTGCCGAGTGACATTGTGATTGAAGTAGAAGATATGACCTTTCACCTCCACAAGGTAAAACATAGTCACCATAACCCTTGTAGTTATATCCCATGTTCAAGCCATTTTCTTTCTTGTTTGCTTACTAGTGGGTTTGTAATCTCTGCTTGGTGGTTTAGTTTCCTCTGATGTCAAAAAGCAGAAAGCTTCATCAACTGATAACAGAGCAAGAAACAAATCCCTTAACCTCTACAACCCAAGGGAATGACCAACAAGAACCAGAAGAAGAAAGAGATGAAATTGAAGAAATTCTTTGTCAGATTTCTCTCATGGACTTCCCAGGCGGCTCTGAAACGTTTGAGATGGCTGCCAAGTTTTGCTACGGCGTAAAGGTAGACTTGAACTCATCTATCATCGCTCCCCTTCGCTGTGCCGGAGAGTTTCTTGAAATGACGGAAGAATATTCAGAAGATAATTTAATTTCCAAGACAGAGAGGTTTTTCTCTCATTCTGTACTCAAAAGTATCAAGGAGTCAATTAAGGCCTTAAAGTCTTGCGAGCGGGTAATGGCACTCGCGGAAAGTTTAGGCATCACAGAGAGATGCATTGATTCCATTGCTTCCAGAGCATCCTCTGCCGATCCAGCCTTATTTGGCTGGCCAGTTAGCGAAGCTGCAAATGAGAATATCAAAGCTGGTTCCAATCAGGCCCTGTGGAATGGGATTGAATCCGCAGTACGTAGAAAAGGAGGTGGTGCTAAAAGCAATAATGCGGATTCTTGGTTTGAAGATTTGGCACTTTTGAGCCTGCCATTGTTTAAGCGATTGATTCTGTCTATGAAAATGGGAGATCTGAATCCGGAGATTGTAGAGAGTTGTTTAATGTACTATGCCAAGAAGCACATTCCGGGCATATCAAGATCAAATAGGAAGCCATCTTCTTCATCATCTTCAATTGCTTCAGAGGGTGGACAAAGGGATGTGTTGGAGGCTATTGTTTCCAATCTTCCATTGCACAAAAGCTCTAGATCTTCCACAGCTACAAGGTTCTTATTTGGTTTGCTAAGAACTGCTAACATACTGAATGCATCTGAAGAGTGTCGGTCTACATTAGAGAAGAAAATTGGGTTACAACTGGAGCAAGCTACACTAGATGATTTGTTGATTCCTAGCTATTCATATTTGAATGAGACATTATATGATGTGGATTGCTTGGAGAGAGTCTTAGGCTACTTCTTTGATGGACTTCAAGAAGAGAGAAATGGAGGTGAGATTGAAGCCGCCGAGGATGGTGGAGGTAACAGTGTGAGCTCACCCATTTTAATGCTAGTTGGTAAACTAATTGATGGCTATCTTGCTGAAATTGCATCAGATGCAAATTTAAAGCCTGATAGATTCTATAATCTTGCACTTACACTGCCGGAGCAAGCTAGACTCTTTGATGATGGCCTTTACCGAGCTGTAGATGTCTATCTTAAGGTAACAAATCCCCCATTGAATTATTTATATATACTTAACTTTGCAATGAGATACTATAACTAGAAATGTGGTTTTGCAAATTATAGGCAGATGAAGTTGTTACCTTGTCACTATCCCTGAGATATAGTACCATGTTAATTACAAAATCCTTTAGAGAAAAATTGCAGTATACAGTCATGTTGTTTTGTTGTTACAATCCAAGATTCGATTATCTTTTATAATAATTATTGTAAAGAAGTTAATGCTTCCCAGCAATAAAGTCTGTTTTTTTTATTCTTGAAGGCACATCCATGGATATCAGAGGCAGAGCGAGAGAAGATATGTGGAGTGATGGACTGTCAAAAGCTCACATTAGAAGCGTGCACTCATGCAGCACAAAATGAGCGGCTGCCATTGCGTGCGGTGGTTCAAGTTTTGTTTTTTGAGCAGTTACAGCTGCGCCACGCAATTGCAGGGACATTGATTGCGGCTGAAGCTGATCCTGCAAGACCATCCATGCTAAGATTGAGGGGGGAAGAGGTAGAGGCTGGGGAAGAGGCAGAGGCACAGGCAGGGGTAGAGGTAGAAGCAGGGGCAATGCAGGAGGGTAGCAGTAACACTTGGAGGGCAGCAGTGAGGGAAAACCAAGTGCTGAGGCTAGACATGGACAGCATGAGAACTAGAGTGCATCAGCTTGAACGAGAGTGTTCAACTATGAAGAAGGTGATTGAGAAGATTGACAAGGAGGGCCCGCTTGGGAATGATGGAGGGTGGAGAGCGTCCTTGACAAGGAGGTTTGGGTGCAAATTTAAGACCCAAGTTTGTGATTCTCATGAACAAACGGTTGTAAATGCTAGGAAGGGAAGGCAGCAGCAGCAGCAGCAACAATAGATGTTTCAGCATGGGAGCAGAAGGTGTAGTTATTAGTATTCATTTTCTTGGTTGATGGAGGGTGGAGAGGCTCTTTGACAAGGAGGTTTGGGTGCAAGTTTAAGACTCAAGTTTGTGATTCTCATGAGTAAACGGTTGTAAATGCTAGGAAGGGAAGAAGAAGGCGGCGGCGGCAGCAGCAATAGATGTTTCAGCATGGGAGCAGAAGGTGTAGTTACTAGTATTCATTGTCTTGGTTGAGGTGACCAAATTACATTGTTTAGTGGGTGTTCATAATTTATTATGTTTAGTCCATGTAAGTTGCTTCCACTTATGATCTGAAAAGATGGGGAAATAAATGTATGATTTTTTCTTAAGGGTGATACTGTTTCTGCACCAATGATTTTGTTGATTGTCCAAATAGGCTCATCTTCTAAGGTAGTGCCTGATGGGCATCGCAAAGCATGAGGGGTAGTGTAAAACTGCAGGGTCCTTCTATAAGTTTCCTGTAATCTGAACTCTGTGGTCAGTGGTCACTCCCAGAAGATAAGGGACCCCATTCATGTGCATTCTTAGATCATTAAAAGCATCAAAAACTTTCCTTGTTTGTCCTGTTATTTGTCCCTTTTCTTTTATATATATATAGAGAGAGAGAGAGAATGTTCTGTTTCGAACTGGAAGTCAAGGTGAAGATGACACAAGAAGCTTGTAGTGTTCGGAGGATTCATGATGATGAGAGAAGATTAGAGCAAGGTGAAGTCCATTCTGTCCAGGAATCATTTTGCTCACCACTTCATTCAAAAGGAAAAGGCTGAAAATGAAATGTGATACAGACCCCTGTCTCCTAGGGTCACCTCTGCCTTGCCTTCCCCTGAAAGCGATTAAAAGTGTCATCTTTTTTTCTTTTTTTTTCACAGTATAATAGCTCTTTTTTTTTCTCTTCTTCTTCCCATATTCTTGAGTTGAATAGTACGAGAGCTACAGGAATGTTTCCTTTGTATTTGGGTTTACAAATAAGAAAGAGATTTTAAGACCCATAAATAAAATAAAAATAATTTAAAAATACTAAAAAAATTAAATTTAAAGTAAAAAAAATAAATTATTTTTTTTCAAAAATATTTTTAAAACACAATATCAAATATAATCTTAAGTGGACGACTTTCTCCATTTAATATGTATTCGATGACATGATCTTTTTTTTTTATATAAAATCAAGATTTAAGCTTAAAAAATAAATTATATATCCATCCACGAAGAATAAAATTAAAAGGGAGAAAATATCCCAATTATCGTATAGTTTTTTTTTTTTTTACACTCATAAAAAAATTAACTATTAATAAAAATAAGTATAGAAATAATTAAATTATAGAATGGAGAAGATAATTTTTCTTATCAAAAAGTAAAATCTAATAAGTCTTTTAATAAATCATAAAAATCCTCCAAAACAAAAGTTAAAAACATCAAATCAGATGATCCCATCACCGGCCTACACACCCGACTCCCATCAATTCGAATAAAAATTCAATCCAACCCATCATTCCTATTTAAATCCCCGGTAATTATTTAATTCTTATTTCTTAATTTGTTATTTTATTTCAATTGATGTTATAACATCAATGAATTGCTAAATAGAAATTTAGTACAGGCATTATCTGCAAGTTGTTAGCAAATTAGTTTATTATTTAAATATCTTGATGAAACTCACTGAGTCGGTCTTATAAGGAATGCGAAAAGTACTATCTAGTTTTGAAAAAACAAATCTTACACAAAAAATAATAAACTTGTAAATTAATCAATTAAATAAATAATCATGAGAGATTTTAAGACCCATAAATAAAATAATAACAATATATCTATCTCGCATGTGTGTGTTTGTAACAACCCTAAATTTTTTTCTCCTATTTGTTTAATTTTTTTAATCTTTCCCCTTATAAAAAAGATAGATGAAGCATGAGAATTTTTTTTTTCTCTTGCCGAACGAAATTTCGGCAGAGTCTCCCCTATATCGGGAGATCCCAAGTTATCAATAACACAACCTGCACACAATTTGAATCACATCTCATCCACAATCACATCCATTTTTAATACAATCAACTGCATAATTCATTCCAGAATATGCTCAGGACCATATTCATTCCCAAACTCCATCTTACATCACACACAGGAGATAAAAATTAAAAGGGTCAATTCGCACACGAAGATTTCACATATAGATACATATATACATATACATCGAACATAACACAGTTTAATATTCGAAGATAATCTAGTACTTTCTAATATCCTGAGCGTAGGTTGATACATTTAATATTACAGAAACAAAATTTACAAATATACTATTCTATACAATTTACATGTTCTTCTACATAACAAAATTTCATCATAACTCCCTAAGTTCCTATCTTATACAAAAAGGAATTAAGACTTAAAATCTATTCCTGACGAGAATGGGAAGAACCTGCAAAATATAGATTTTTCATATGAGTAAAACAATTAAGTAAATACTAGCAATTTACAGAAGAATTTGAACAACATATCCATCAATCTACTTAAATCATATGACATTCTAAACACAACCATATACACCCTTTTAAAGTTATATAAAAGAAGATTTATTTCTTTTGACTGCTTCTTTCCCCTTTTTCACATCGAAGAGACTATAGTCGACACTAATGACCTCCAATAGTGTCTCTAGTTACCCGTCCTGAAATCAACTAATCAGTTTCATGAAAATGTTGACACGAACATAACCGTGGGTGTCATTAACTATATATATGTATTTTTTTAAAAAAACCAAAATAGTTAATCTTTGTTCCGTAATTTCCTTAGGAGGTTTTAGAGTATGCCGATGTCAAGGATTCTTGATATCATTAGCTTTCATCTCAGAAAGCTAATCAAGTCTATAAATTTTTGTCAATATCGACGTCACCTGCCGATATCATTAACTATTCTGAAATCGAATAGTTAATCAAGTTTATACATTATGCCGATATCGACGTCACCCGCCGATATCATTAACTATTCTGAAACCGAGTAGTTAATCAAATTTATCAATCATGCCGATATCGACGTCACCTGCCGATATCATTAACTATTCTGAAATCGAATAGTTAATCAAGTTTATACATTAAGCCGATATCGACGTCACCCGCCGATATCATTAACTATTCTGAAACCGAATAGCTAATCAATTCTATATCTCACCACCAATGTATCGGTAATGCCGATATCAACCAGCTTGTTTCTTTCTACACATATATATCTATTTTTCCATCCCCTAACCTTTCCTTTACCCGTTTTCTTTTCCTCATCAATAAGCACCAAATTATAACTTATAGTTCAATAACTAGTAAAGAAAATAATTATTAGATAAAGAAAATATAGGTACCAAGTACCTACCTGCTGTGAATGTTCAACTTGCATTACCCTGTTGTTGTTGTTGTTGCCCTTCACCCGCGGTTCTTCCTGAAACCACAAATACTCACCATTTTTTTTTTATATTAATCCACATATCACACACAACAACAATAAAAATGGTAATAATATTCATATCCCTTTACCAATTCTTTTCTTTCTCACTTATATTCCTCATTATCATCTTTTAATTTTTCAACTCATTTATAGTCCAAATGGACATCATGAATTCAATTTTTTATCACCATTTATTCTCTTCTTTTATTTTCTGAAGATCAAGACACATTTTATGAAGGGAAAGGGACAATTTCTACCCTTAACATGGTTAAATTTTTGTTATTTTCTCAACTTGACCGAAACTGTCAACACAGGTGACAGCTTGACCTCTCCTCAGAGTTTTACCCATATCTGGAGTTCCAGAACTCCAAATTAGACGAGGTTGAACTAGTTGGAAAGCTAACACTCCCAACTACAACTTCTATGAAGGGACCCTCCCTGAATTATGTATTTTTCAGGTCCAAATGTCCCTAAGAAATAGGGCAACGAAACTGCCCTGTTTTGAAAAAAAAGAGAAAGTATCTCCAATTCATCTTCAATCCTTGATTTCTCATCAATAACAGCCATGTCTTCCCTTTATTCATGAAATCCTACTCATTTATGCATTTTCCTAACATTTTGTGTTAAAAATCCTAATTCCCAATTCAAGAACAATCATGAACTTCTAATCAAATTGAAGTTAATTTCATAGAAATTGGAATTAGAACTCCTTACTTGGATGGAATCTAACAATTTTGGAAGAATCCTAGCCTCCTTCTCCTTGAAAATACCCAGCCACTCTTCCTCCTTTCTTCCCCAATTTCTTCACTTTCTTCTTGTTACTTCTCCACCCAATTGTGTTCTTCCACTTTAGAAATCCAAGGCTTGTATGGGTTTACAATTTTTTTTTTTTGGTGTTTACTCTTGCTTTTTATGAAATGAATTTCGAAATTCTCCCTCCCCTCTTTCTTTTGTTTCAGCTAGACATGGCTGAGAGAAGAGATGAGTATTTATAGTCCCATCTCTTCTTAATTCTATTTTGACCCCGTGTTTTTTTTATATATAATTTTGTATTATACCAACATTTTAATTATTTTTTTTGTGAATCTCCTATCTCTATGTATACTTTATTCTCGGTTTCACAATATTAATTATTTTTCATTTAATATCTCTATCTAGGCATATATTGTTAGATAAATTGGTTTTATATGAAAATAATTTAAAAATATTAATTTAAAATAAAGTTAAAAGGGAAAAATTATCCTAATTATCGTATAATTTATTTTTTATTTCAAATTATTTTTTTTGATATTTTTTGATTATTTTTATTTTCATGTACTATATCAAATAATGTTTTTTTTAAAATATATTATTTAATACATATCTAAATAAAAAAAATACTTTTAAAAATAATTTTCAATCTCAAACATCGTTAAATTTAACCCCACATCAATGATCAAACTTAACCCCACATCAATGATCACAAAACCTTCTTTAATCACATGCCAACTCTCTAAGTAAATCTAATCATTTCATTGTTGATATGATTACTGAATAATCAACAAAAATCATAAGTTGTTATTAAAATAAAATCTATCACACTCATTAGTCATAACTTAGCCCCTATATTCTTAAGAAACAGATTAATTAGTCCTTTTAGTTTTTGAAATATGTAAAAAAAAAAAACTCTCTTGACTGTTATCAAGTTCTTCATCCCTTCACTCATTATCATATTTGCAAAATTCTTCCTCATTTTTTATAATGTATTTACATTTTATGATACTGAAATTTTATTTTGGATGAAGTACAATAACTTTGCCTAAAATATCCTGAAAATTACAATAATCATTTACAAGTTTGAAGATATTAAAAAAAACCCTTTTGCACCTAAAATGCTTTAATATTAAAGAGTGTTATTTTAGAAATATTAAAGATAAAATACAGATTTTTACCATTATTTAAAAAAAAAAAATCATATTTGAGGCTAATTTTGTATTTGTATTTATGGTTTTGTTAATATATTTTTTTCCTCTTGAATGGTAGCAAAATCAAGGTTGAGTGTTTTTGTTGTTAGGTGTTTTTTTTAAATTGGTAAATTTGGTAGGAAAAGAAGGGTATTTGAGGAAGAAAAATAACTTCAGTGGGATAATTTAGAAGCATACCTCACAAGAATTAACGAAATTATATCAATCCAGAGCCGGAGGGCAAACCGAACACCATGATTATGCTAAGGAAACTCAGCTTTAGATCTACCTTGGTTTGCCAAGAAAAATCCAATCCTCTATTATCCAGGAACTACAAGTTTGGAGCTTGAGGAGGAAGGAGAGCAGCTCAAAAGTGCTTGAAATGCAATCATGGGTAAAACCCTCAACGCTTAAAGAGATACTAATATTGCTCTCTCATCATCGCTGCATCCTCCCTCCCTCCATCTTTTTCAGTTTTCAGATCAACAATCCAAGTAAAATACCCTTTTCAAGAACAGCAAAAAATAAAAAAAAATCCAAAATGACCCAGGATTAAAGAATATATATATATATATATATATATATATATATATATATATATATATATATATATATATATATATTAAAGAGATGGAGAAGGAAAAGCGAATGATGATTTCTCTCAGACAAATGCCTCGAATTGTCCTCACGATTTGAAAGAATGGAAAATGTTCAGACTCGTCATCTGTGTTTCTTCATCACAGAGAAATCATCAATCCATTATCATTTACTGAAAAACAGAGAAACGAGAATCATGATTGATATGAAAAACGGAGGCATGTGGCTAGCTGGCTCGAGTTTTCTTTATCACCACTCGAGGTCTTTGTTTTTTTATATATAGGTGAGAGAACTAGGGTTTGGGTTTTCTTGCCTTTCAGCGCTGAAATTACCGTTCGTCCAACCATACGCGTTTGACAAGTCGGTGAACGAACCTTTTCTTTTTTTAGACTTGTTCAGCTAATTTAGAAGCTAGAAGCTATTTTTATTTAAAACTATATTATAATAAAATTTTAATTATTTTAAAAAATTATTTTTTATATTAATACATTAAAATAATCTGAAAACATATAAAAAAATAATTTAAATAATTTTTTTTTAAAATATTTTTAAAACACAATATCAATTAGATAATTTTAATAATGTTCAAACTCCAATCCAAATATTGTTTTTCTAAATGTTTTTTAAAAAATTATTTTTTATCTTTTTAAAATTATTTTACTATGCTGATGTTATTAACAATTTTTTAAAAATAAAATAAATATTATTTCAAAATATTTATTAATAAAAAACAATTTAAAAATAATTACTATCACACTCTCAATCACTTGTTAATGTGGTGTTGTGATGAGATGTGTGGTTGTGATGTTACTTACAATTTTATAAAGATAAAAAATAATATTTATAATTTATTAATATGTTGTATTTATAAAGTTTAAAGTATTTGAAATGTTTTTTTTTATATCAAATTTCATTGTTGGTTTTTGATATATAATAAAATGACCAAAAAAAATTGTAATATATCAAATACTTTTATTTATTTATATTAAATAGTTTATAGTTTATTAAACCTTTTTTTGTCTATGAATAGTTTACCTAAGATTTAACTTACAATTGATAGTATTCCACACTGTATTTCAAAAGTTATTTTCAAAAAAAAATATTTTTTTTATTTTAAATTATTTTTTTGTATTTTTAATCATGATGATTTCAAAAATATTTAAAAAAAAAAAACATTATTTTAATAACCTCAATTACACTTTAAAACTAGCTAGACAATTACGAGGTTAGTTCGTAATTTCCTTACATCTTCCCGGTGCAAATTAATTGAAGCGGAAGATCATCATGTAGATGCCTACACGTAAACATTATTTATTAGAGCAGAGTAATTGAAAATTTTATTTCCATACCTATAAAACTTAACGCTTGTTTTTGAAAAATATTGAAATCTTTTCATATGTTTTATTTGTCATTTTTAAATTAATTGAAAACAAATATTAATTTTTTTTCATATTGAGTTCACAATAAAACAACCCTCATTGAAAACAAAAGGTTTAGACCTTGCATGAAGAAGTATTTTTGTTATTATAATTTAAATTGTGGAATAATTTGGTATTTAATCAAATATAAAAAATAATAATCAATTAAGATACAAAATAAAATAAAAATATACATTTAAAGTCAAACAATTTAAGTTGTGTCATTAGAAACCCTATCATGTTATCTTCTATCTTGTTGATGTGATTAGAAACCCTGTCATGTTATCTTTTTTCTTGTTGATGTGATGCATGTTAAAATTGGTGAATTTTTTTTCTCTTTTTTTTTCTTAAAAATTATAATTTGATTTTTTTTTTTGATATTTTAATTTTATTTTAATTTCACCTTTCAATTAAATTAAAAAGATGATTTTTTTTATTCTCATTATTTTAATTATAGTCCTTTTTTTTAATATTTGATTAATTAAGAATTGAATTTTATAGTTATTTTAAACTAAGTGTTTTGATTTTAATAATTTGAGTTACAAGTTTGGAAAATTAACATTTTCTGTATTTAATAGGATGTAGATTTATATGCTATCATTTCTTTTTTCATATACTTAAAATAAAAATTAAAAATATTTTAATATATTTAAAAAAAAACATTAGTTATTACAATATCAAACACATACTTAATTATTTATTTCTTAAGCATACACTTCATATGTCGATCTAATGCATTTAGAGCAACTCCAATGACAAGAGCTATTTTGGAGAGCCAAATCTTTAAAATAGCTCTTTAAATAGTGTATATATGGTTTTTTTATTGATGTGTGCTCCAATGGTATAAGTCATTTTGTAGAGCCATTTTTTTATATATTATTTTAATTATAGTGCAAATATTTTATATATAGTTTAATTATGCAATTTATTATATAAAGGGGGAATATTTTTACCTCTGCTTTTGACACTCTCGTTAAAGTGTCAAAAATTAAGCAAAGAAGATAAACAATTTATTTTTTATTTTTAGCTCCCTATAATTATATGCCACTCCTGCTGAGTTGCTCTCAGAGGGATTTAATAAGTTGTAGGTGCCGACTCTAAGGATTGAACTTTAGAAAGTAAAGGAAGGAAGCAAATCTCCTTACGATAAAGTTCACTCTTTGAGATTAATTATACTTCTGGTTACAAACTAATTTTTTAATCCGTACTGTGCAGTGGCATGTATTTTTTTAATCTTAAGAATTGTAAAAATACTTTGAAGTAGAAACACTTTTAAAATATTTAATTAATTATAAATTGGATGAAATATTGTTTTAAAAAATATATATTAAAATTTTGACATATTAGATTAACATGGATCGATCATGATTATCTTGCTAAATTCTTGATATAAGGTATGAGATAGCACTAAGACCATAGAGCTCATATCAAAATAAATTAAAAATCCTGATTATAATGAACTAGGTATTGAAGGCTAGAAACGAATAAAGTATAGAATTAAAAAAAAAAGTAGTAAACCTAAATTCGCATGTGACATAATGACATGGGTCATGGGAAATCTCTATAGACAAAAAAAAAATGTTAAGGTGATACTTGTATAATATTCCAAAATAACATGAAAGAAATACAAAATAAGTTTGTTTAATTTTCTAGTATTTATATATATATATATATAAAAAAGTAGGTCTAATTTAATTGCATGAAAAACAACACAAAGCTCTTGTTAATCATCTAAATTTGAATTAATATTCTAAAATAACAACTCATTAAATCTAACAAACAAGATTATTTGGAAAAGTTAATTTTTAACTAATTTAATATTGAAAGATAAAATTATAAAGTGAATATCACAACTAGTAAAATCTTAGGCTTAATCAAGAACAATTCATAACCAATCTAATATTGAAAAACAAATCTATCTTAAAAACTTATCATAAAATAAAATTAAAAATTAAAATAATGATGATCAAACCCTATAAAAAAAAAAGAGAGGATGAAATCACAAAAGAAATCAATTTTATAAATAACTTAAATAAGCCTAAAACATGATTAAGACTAGAGGAGTGAGCCTTATACGCCATTTAATAGTGGTGGAGCACTCTTACACGTGCTTGACACAACTTTTCTTTATATATATATATATATATATATATATATATATATATATATTACCTAAAGAGCTAAAACAGCTCGTCCTTTGAACTGTTCACCGTGACTCATTGTCACTGTGGAGTGACAATTTGTCACGGTGAATCGCGGGTGTACATCCTCTTTTTTTTTTTTTTTTTTGCTTTTTGAACAGTGTATTAACGAAAAAGCCCCCCGAAAACGACAAAAAGCGCCGCCGGTTTCAGGGGCTGAATGGTCATTGACCGTTTCGGTCCGGTCCTGCTCGGTTCGTCCGCCCGGGTTTTTTATTTGTTTAATATTACATTGAACAGTGTATTAACAATTTTGTCCCTCGAAACGGACAAAAAACAGGCCGGGGGGGTTAGGGGCTTAACGGTAATTAGCCAATCTTTTTTTATTATTTCCCGCTGACATCTGCTGGCGCGTCGCCGGACGCGCCGTTCGTTGCAGCGCTAATGCGTTCTTCGGACGGCATGTGCGGCGTCATAAGGCGTCAGAAAATGACCAACCGGCGTCTAGAATGATTTTCAGGCATGTTCTCTTCCACATAGGGTGGCGCGTGTGTCACTATGATGTGCGTATACGTGTCAATGGTCGTTTGAATTTCCCCCCCATTTCTCTCTCCTGCCTGCGTAACATGACGTCAGCTAAGCTGTTTTTTGTCAAAGTTCATTTCAGTCCCTGAACGTTATAATTTGTTTTTCTTGCCCTTAATGCTATTATATAGGTTTTGATTTGTTTCAATTTCGTCTTTCAATTGAAATTGATTATATCTTGAAGTTTCAAATCGGTCCTCATGCTTTTAATTTTTCGGATTGGGCCGGAATTCTATATAATTTCGGTTTCAAAGTTTTCATTGATTTCAATTTCATCCTTCAATTCAAATTTATTATAAATCCTTAATATTTTCAGTATCAAAGTTTGATTTCTTTCAATTTTATCATTCTATGCAATTTTTTATTTCAGGTTTGATTTCGGTCTTTTTTTTCTTCAGGTTTTGTTTTTCAATATTTGGATTTACTTCAATTTTTTCCTTTGAATTAAATATATTATTTAAAGTATGTCAAAGTAATTATATGTTTGTATATTTGTGTCAAATTAAAGTATGTAAAACTAATTAGATGTTTTAATATTTATTGGATATTATCGCCTAAAAATATTTAGATAGAGAAAAATAATGACCTAGAATACAATTATATATTTTGCTATTGTTATACTAGGGGGTGTTGAGCTATTCTATTACATTAAATTTTGCTTAAATAAAAATTAAATTTCGCATAAGTGTCAAATATTTTGCCTGTTTCGACTACACTATTCTTTTTAGACGGCAAATAAATAATTATGCACGAAAAAACTTTTCTATTTATTTTTTCAAAAAATTTGCAATATTTTTATTTATAATGTGTTATATTTAATATAACTGGGGAAAACAGACAATTCATATTTTATTTTTTTTACAAATTCATCTAGGTTATCTACAATTAAAAAACTATAAAAATCATTTCCCATTTCGATCACACTATAGATTATGTGAGACTAAGTATATGTGTTAAATATTTTTTTAATATTATCGCCTAAAAATATATAAAGAGAAAAAAAAATGACCTACGATTTCTTACAAAAAAAATTAATATCGGTATTCTTAAATATATTTAATATAATAATATGATGAAAAAATCTTTTAAAAAAAACTTTGGCTTTGAATGTAAATTTATATTTTAGACTTTTTTGTTTTTTCTTTTAAGAAACGGTGACCTTTTTTTCACATGTATTTTTTATTTTTTACTGTCCAAGTGAGCTGTTCTTTTTTAGACGGTTTTCTTTCTTTGTTTTTTTTTAACCAGAGTATCTGTGGCAACAAATTCCTAATGAATCATTTCACCTTCTTAGGAAATTTTCTAACAAATTTAATCAAAAGTTTTTTAGCAATAGCAATATTCAATCACATTGTGGTTGAAAAAAACCATTTGGAACGAATTTTATCAATTATAATTATACTAATTAAATATTAAAATTACAAAATATAACATTTTTAAAATCAATTAATTTTTAAAAGAGATAAAAAAGCCCAACAAAGCGGGCAAATCGGCTCGTATATAACTAAAATGCTTTGTATGACTAATTAATAATAGCAAAACAAATCATTATGAAATCACTATCAATCCCCTAAAGTCAAGACTAAAAACTTTTGGATGGTAAGGATAATGAAGCAAATACTTGAAAAATAAGATTCCTATAAAACAACTAGGCCAAAGACTACAGTCTTAACTTCTTAAGGCTAGTTTAAAAAAGAGGAAGACAAAATTGCCCTCAAACAAATAAAGAATATTAAATTAACCTTATGAGAAAACTATTTTATTCATAAGGTCAATTAATCATATTTTTTTAGTAAAAAATGAAATTATAATTTTACTATCAAAATCTTGTGAAGAAGAACTACACAGATTTTTAGATTTTTTTAAAAGAAAACTAATAATAGGATGCTGGAATTAAAGAAAATACGTAAATAAAAAAAATAAAAAATGAAAGATAAATTGAATTAAAGGGGTGCTTAAAAATAGCTTTACATAGAATTAGGGCTCAAGGATCCAGAATTAGTTCGACCAAGCCAAGTCCTGGCTCGATGAATCATCAAACCAACTCATCAAGATAGGTTTTATAACTATAATGAATGACCAAACTAACTTAGGCTCGGCAAATCACCAAACCAACTCATCTCGAGATAAATTTTATAGCTATGATGATTGAGGACTATGAAAACGCAACAAACTCATTGGTTTTCTTTCCTTTAACTTCAAATTTTAATCAAATCCAGGTTTAAAATGAGTAAAATTGCATTTGCAGTATAACTTAAGAGGGAGAAGGGAGGCTTCCACCATCCTTACATCAACAGCTCTCTTACATCAACTGTATACAAAAGTTCTTTTTATTGCAAACAGAAGCACAGTTCAATAAAATTTATGAGCAACCGACTGTCGATACAGACCAAATCATAATATTATTTGAAATCTAACGTATAAATCAAACAGAAACTGAAGGTTTTGATTTGCAGTGCAGTCAAAGTTTCACTGCTCCAATCTGCTGCGCCTAGAGGAAGTGAAGAACTAGAGCCCACACGGGATAAACTATCAGAAGGATAATCCCAACAGTGTTTGATATTCCATGGGGTTGTGTAAACGAGTTTCTGAATCCACCAGATGCCCGGATGTGTTCTTGCAGTAGGTAACAAGCAATGATAAGGCATATGAAGACACCGACAATGCTGCCCTTCAAGGTGTGTGCAAAGAAATTTGGAGCCACAACCAGAAGAAGAATTATTGATCCTGGCATCTCCAGCCAATCTGTACATGGAAATGATCAGAAATATTACGTCAATGGACGGTAGCAGAGGCATAGTTGCAGCGAACAAAGCACATGCATTTCTTACGAACAGAGCAGGCAGTCGGTACGTAGTTATTATATTAGAGTCATGAAGCATCACGTATTTTGTTGCAGAGTTTAGAAATAGAATTTAGAATGACAGCAAGTTTTCACACATGAACAATGCAACAGCTGTCTCACATGAAAATCTAATGTGGAATCCACGTATTTGGGGGAGAATATGGCTCAATTTTAATGACAACAAATATCGGTTAAACCACCGGATCGAATTTGCCATCTCTAATCTGACAGATCAATATATAGCAACAAGAAATCAAATTGTGGAAAAAGAAACGGTGAACCTCCACTTTCACTATATTAGTTAACAGTTGACCCGAAAGAACCATTGTAGTCTTCAAAGGGGAATATGAATTTAAAGAAAATGTTTATGAGATTGTTTCTTCTCAGCAAGCATACGTGTGTAGGTGATGGTGTGGGTGGCATGGACGGATCTAGGATTTCAGAGGCTGTATCGGGGAACTGCAAACTATCCTTAGCCATCGCAATTTCACTGACCGGGAAAATAGCAAAATCACAGTTTGAGATAATTTAACTCACACAAGTGTTCAGTCAACCTCAGGAAATTTTGCATAGAATAAACAGCCTAGCCTTAGATGTGCCAATCAATTTTGGCTCCTGGGAAATACAGTTCTGAAAATGTTTCAAGTAATCCGGAAAACTCAGGTTCTCTTTCTCAATATAACTTTGCTTCTTGTCAAACATGGTGGCCGGTGCAGAAAAAAGAATGGCAATGCATGCTGCTGAAAACTAAGATCAATAGGAAACTAATTTGGGCCTGTACCTGGAAAATGTCGTGGGAAGAAAAGCCTGAGAACCACCGCAACAAAAGCAATCCACCGTCCGACTTCCCCTCTGAATTATTTGGACATGCATAGAAATCAAGATCAGTAGAAGATAAACCAAAATAAATCGAAGTGAAAAGGTTAAATATCATAGAAGATTATCACCTGAAGAAGTTAAATAGCACAGAAGGAAGACTAAAGAAAATGTAAGGGACTAAAAGTGAAGTCAGCATGTTGGATTTCCAGTTTGTCCGGTCCAATATCAACAAATATCTGCACAAAAACATCTAATATAAGCTAATTATTTGCAGAAAGAATTCAACACTCACAATGGGAATAGATGGAGTTCAAATTCATATAGATTGCAGATAAAACGTTGAACTCCCGGAACAAAGCCCAGTTTATGACGGGACAAGATGAATTCCCAAATAAACTATACATGAAACAATCTAGAGTATATGCGATCCTTAATTTACATTACCTGTGTACTCAGTTTTCAAAGAGAAAATTCAACAAAAGAATATTGTATATTGTATCAAGAATTGAACTTTACTAAATTAAGCAAAAGCAAAATCAAAATACTTACATAGCAGCAAAGGAGGCAACCCATTTGAGAAAAGAGGTACCAAACCCCAAGCCACCAAGCTTAGCGGCATCCTTGATAAGTTTCTTGGCAGCAACCTTGAACTCGTTCACATCCGACTCAATTAAATTAGCGCTGATTTCATCATCAGTCTTCATCTTCAAAAACTCCATCCTCCCCATTTTTTTCACCTCTCCCCTTCAAGATCTAAAAATCAGAGAACAGAAGGGCCGACAATGTGGAATACAGATACGATATTAAAGAGCAAACAGACAATAGAAGCAGCAGCAGTAATTATGGCCAAGGGGATATGAAAGACAAGCAACTTTTTATGAGCTGGTCTCTTCAATGGATCTATTCCAATGACACCGATGCCAGTTTTGTGGTCTAACAAGGTGGGGGGGGCCCTTGTTTAGAGGGAAATCAACTTGATAAGTTTGGAAAATCTCCCTTTTTTTATAAGATTTTGAGTCAGTCAGTGAAGTCTCGGATCTCCCCCAACTGTTTCTGTCAAGACTCTTGGAATTACCCGCGAAGCCGTAGAATGCTGTTGTAAATCACACGTGGCTTGGTAACTGGCTTATGTTGGGAGAATGATGCGTCGTGGCCGAGGTGGCGAAATTGAAATGTTCTCAGGGGTTAAGCCCAGTTTGTGAATTGGGTTCAGGGCCCATTTGTGTTGATGTAGTAGCTCGACTTTAGGTTCCGCCTTTTCTTCAAATTTTGATTTTGTTTTTGTTTATTTTATTTTAATATATTTTTTTAAAAAAATATAAATATATTATTTTAATATATTTTAAACAAAATATTTTAAAACACAACTGTTATCACACTCTATATACTCACTAGACAATGCCCCCGCGCTTCGCCGCGGGCGGCACAATATTTTTTCCAATGTAAAAAATATTAATTGTGTGTATTTTTTTATTATAATATAAATTTAGCTAAAATAATAAATTTGTGCAGAATTCATGTCAAGTGCAAGTTTTCTATAAAATATATGAATTTAAAATCGATATAAATTTATCTTTTTGTAGTTTCAAACGAAATAACCAGCATAAATTTATCATCATCATTAAAAAAGAAAGAAAACTCGGATATTTGAATTATTAAGTTCACTGTATTAAGATTAGTTCATTTTATAATTCAATTTAAATAAAAAAAATAAAATATTAATTATGAAAATACCAACAATAATCAAATAAAAAAATAAGTTGTTAATTTTCTATGAACAAAAAGACGAAAACATAGATTGAAAATTTATCCTCACGTTATTGCCATTATCATTGCTATAAAAGCTAAAATTATTATTAACATTACTGTCAAAACAATTAAAATAATTAAATTGCCCTGAAAAATCACAAAAAAAAGCAACAGATTTTTATAAAAAAACAATAAAAAAATAATAACTACAATTATCATTATTATTGCATAAATAATAAAATCATAAAAATCATATAATCTAAAGAACAAATAAAGAAACAGAAAAAAAAAACAAAAAACGAATAAAGGGGAAAATAGAGCAATATAACTTTTAAAATGATCACCGATATAAATTAAAATTTCAGGAAAATCTTAAAAAAAAATCAAAAGATTTTTATAAAAAAATAATAACTAAAATTATCATTATTATTGCACAAATAATAAAATTATAAAAATCATCTAATCCAAAGAAAAAATAAAAATAAAAGAAAACATCTAGCCATGGCACCCGCGCCTCGTCGCGGGCCGAATCATATTTTTTTCAACGTAAAAAAATATTTATTATGTATGATTTTTTTTTTATCATAGCATAAATTTAGACAAAATAATAAATTTGTATATAATTTTTATGAAGTGCAAGTTTTGTATAAAATATATAAATTTTAAATGAATATAAATTTATTTGTTTAGTAGGTTTATATAAAATAATCAGTATAAAATAAGTTGTAATTTTCTATCAACAAAAAGACGAAAACATAAATTGAAAATATATCCTTATGTTATTGTCATCATCATTACTACAACAGTTGAAATTATTATTAACATTACTGTCAAAATAATTAAAATAATTAAATTGCCCTGAAAAATTATTAAAAACAGAAAAAGATTTATAAATAAAGCAATAAAAAACCAATCACAAAAATTATCATTATTATTGCGTAAATAATACAATCATAAAAATCATTTAATCCAAAGAACCAATAAAAATAACAGAAAACCAAAAAAAATCAATAAAGGGAAAAAGGAAGCAATATTAATTTTAAAATGATTACCAATTTAGATTGAAATCTTAAGATTGAATCGATTAAAAAAATCTCAGCAAAAAAAACTATAAAAAAACTAAAAGTATAGATATATAAATACGAATAAAAAATAAAAATTGCCTAAGAAAAAAAAATAAACAAAATGAATTAATATAAAAAAACCCTCAAATAATCAAATAACAAAAATAAATTGTTAATTTTCTATCAACAAAAAGATGAATACATAAATTGAAAATCTAATCCTTATGTTATTGTCATCATCATTACTATAACAGTTAAAATTATTATCAATATTACTGTCAAAACAATTTCAATAATTAAATTGCCCTGAAAAATCAATAAAAAAAAGTAAAAGATTTTTGTATAAAAAAGAAAGAAAAAAAAAACAACCACTAAAATTATCATGATCATTGCATAAATAGTCAAATTAAAAAAAACATCCAATCCAAAGAACAAAAAAAAAGAAGCAAAAAAGGAAAAAACATTAACAAAGAGAGAAAAAGAGCAATATTAATAGTAAAATGATTATTATAATAGCTAAAATTATTATCAATATTACTGTCAGAACAATTCAAATAATAAAATTGCCCTGGAAAATCATTACAAAAAAGCAGAAGATTTGTATAAAAAGCAATTGAAAAATAATCACTAAAATTGTCATTATTATTGCGTAAATAGCAAAATCATGAAAATAATTTAATCAAAAGAAGAAATAAAAATAACAGAAAAAAAACAGAATAAAGGAAAAAAAAGTGCAACATTAATTTAAAAATAATTATCAAAACAAATTAAAATTTCAGGATTGATTCGATTAAAAATAAAACCTAAAACAAAAAGACAAAAACTAAAAGCATAGATGCATAAATATCAACAAAAAATAAACATTAGAAAAAAAAAAGAAGAATAAGGACCGAAATGAAAAATTACATATATAGAATTAATTCCAATTGAAGGATAAAATTGAAAAAAATAATAATTGGAGGACCAAAAATAAATAATGATAATTGCTGTCATTTTATAAAAATATTAGAAGAAGAGGGACTGAAATCAAACTTTGTATATATTACCAATTTCAATTGGAGGACCAAATTAAAGCAATCAAAACATCCGTACCTGAAAAAATTGAAGGAATAGAAAATAAATCAAAAATTCAAAGTATAAGGACTGAAATCAAAACTTCTTATATAATCAATTTTAATTGAATGACACAATTGAAAACAATAAAACTTTAACTTTAATAAATCAGTAATACAAACAAAATCAAAACCGCAGGGACCAAAATGAACTTACGACAAACATCGGGGGCCGGAGCAGACTTTGCGGCGGCAGGAGAGAGAAAAGAGACAGTCGGCAAAAAACCGTCTACCGTCGCTTACCCGGACATCTATGACCGGAACGCGCCGCGACGGTAGATAGAGGACCGTCTGGCGCATCCCCCGGTATGGCAGAACAGAATTTTGGACGGCGGGAAGAAGACGAACGCGCCGCCTATAAGGCGCGTTAGCGGCGAACGCTGCTGTCGCGTCCGTAGGACGCGCCAGCAGTTAATCCGGAAAAAATAATAAAATATGAGACAATTAACCAAGAGGCCCCTGACTCTACCGATATTTACGGAAAAACCGTAGGGGAAAGGACGTAGCTGCCCCCGTTCACTGTGCACTATTTTGTCCTTTTCGGGGGTTTTTTCCGTCTGCGCACTGTGCAAAGAAATTGGGAAAAGCCGAGAGAGCCCCTGTAACTGTGCACAAAGTTGTCGTTTTCGGGGGTTAAAAATGTGCTTCCACTGTTCACAAAATGAAAAAAAAAAAAAAAACACTATTGCAATCCACAGTGCACTGTGTCTGTGTGCACAGTGCGTGGGTGCACAGTGAAAACCCCACGCCTTTTATATATATAGTAATTATCTGTGTGCATTGTAATATTGTGTTTTTCTCTTTATATGAATGATAAGGATAATCTCGAGTTGTTGATTATAATAAAAAAAAATATTTTAAAAAAAAATTATATTTATAATTTAGGATTAATATCTATATAAATAAATAAATATTTTTTGAATCTTTTAAAATAGTTTACAAATAAACTAATCCATAAATATTATAAAATATAAAATAATACGAGATAAATGATAAAACAAAGCTCTACCACGAAAATACGTGAAAGAGGATGGTGTTTTGTTGTAGAAATACTTTTCATCCTTGTACTTTTTTCTCCACACCATTATTCCTAGTTAATTTTCTTCTTAGCTTTCTTTTATAATTTAATTTTATTTCGCTTTAACTTTATCCTTTCATGTTATGTTATGTTGAGATAATTTTTTATGTTCGAATTTTTTTATATTCATGTATTTTTTGAAATATTCAATATGTAATAGAATATTTTGATATCAACTAAAAGTTTGATTTTATGAAAAAGAATTTTAGGTTTTGTTACTAAAACATAAAGAACAAGAACATATTTAACAAAAACAAAGTTTTAAAATACACTAATCAATTTAATCCCTAAAATCTCAAAATATATATTATTTGTTACATGTGTTTTAAATTCTTATATTTTAGTTCAAAACTTTAATTTTTTTATATTTTTAATCGCTAGATATTAAAAGAAAATAGACAAAGTTGCTATAAAAGAGAGAATGTTCAATCAATCATATTTCAACTATAAAAAAGGTTGAACTTAGTATTAACATGTTTGTCTTAGAGATGAGAGTTCAATGGATGTGGTTTTTTCTTTAAAAAATTTACAAAAATAATGATTAAGACTAATGAGTTTTGTTTAGATTGAGTTTCTTTTGGTTTTTTCTTAACTAATTAGAGGGTATTTTATGATTGAGAATTTATTTATCGAGGCTTTATAATTTTTTTGAGGTATTTATGTTTTTATAAAATCAAATTGAAAACAGTTTTTGAAATATAAAAACTCAAAACTTAATTTTACACTCGGCATATATGACTGGAAATCCTTCTAGAATAAAAAAAGTCATCTATCACAATGAATAATGTCATTTGCTAAAATAAATAAATAAGTAAATACTAAAATAGAAAACACGTAATCTACTCTTTTAGGAAATAAAATTCATAATAAACCATAAAACATTTTCATTATAAATCAAAATTATTAATGGTTTAAAAAGAAAAAAAATTATTTAAGGTGCCTAGGAAAAGAATATGGAGAAGAGAAAAAAGACTATAAGGATAATATTTTATATCTTATTTATTACATATGCTCAAAAAACAAGCATCTCTTTTATTTGTTCACCCATGGTTTATCCATTTTTATTGTTCAAACTAGAGTTTTTGTGAAATAAGCTTTCATTACAAATAATTAATTATCTAAAGATCATCAAAGTGAGAAGAGTTACATTATTCCCATTATTTTAATTATTACTTGCAATCCATAAAATTATAGAGTGACAAACCATTTTCTTAATATTTTTTTATTTGTATTGAGTTTTAAAATATTAAATATAAATAAAGAAATTTTAAACCAAATATAAATTTTAGTAAAGAAAATATCAAGATAAAAAATCATATTTGAAATTTAATATGTTCTTGATTATTTCTTTATGCTTTACATTTGAAGATTAAATTGAAAGTTAATTCCAAAATAGATTGTAAATCTTTGTAATTTCTTATTTGTTTATTTAAATATTGTCTTTGAACTCATTATCATGAAACACTACTCTTATATCTCAATTAGTAAGAGAAATGTCGATGCTATAATTGTTTTAAAAAAAAACTATTTCACTAAATGATTGTACTTAGATTTATGATATTTATAATATAGTGAAAATTCAATTTTAAAGAAAATATAAAGAGGGTTGGAATTGTCTCTCCATTGAATTGTGGAGTTATAATAAAAAAAAATAGAAATAATTTAAAGTGATAATTATCAAGGAGTAACTACTAACAGTTAATTGATATAAAAGAGATAGACATAAAAAGTAAGGAAATAATAAAGAATTAACATACATATATGCCTAGATAGAGATACTAAATGATAGATAATTAACACACACACATATATGTTGGTATAGTTTGTAAATAAATAAATATTTATCCTACATTAGAGAGAAACACTCCCTCTAAGTTTTATAAGTGTGAGTTTTATTGTTTAGTTAATTAAATGAAAGTGATAGACACCTTAAAGATAATGTTTACACACTTCTAAGCTAATTCTCTATTTATTTCTATATATAAACAATACATCTAATAATTTTAAATTGTTTATTCGATGAAGACAAATTTGAGTTCAAGCGTTAGGGTTGTTAATAATGTTAAAATTCAACTGGATAATTTTGATGGTAGAAATTACACAAGGTGGATTGATAGGATGGTTTACCTACTTATTTCATTAAATATTTAGTATTTTTTTTTTTTATCTAAATCCGTTTACACTACCTGAACCGTAAAAAATGAATATAGAAAGAATATGTTACATTCAACAAATAATTATACAATTAAACAATACCAAACACACTTGCAAATTGAAGTTTAATCTCGTATGCGTAAATTGCAAGTGATAAGTTCTAAAGTGAATTTGATTACTGAAATTAGTTTGATAATGACTCAAAATAATATGAAAATGCAAAAAATAAATTTTTTTTTTTAATAAGAAACATAATACTAATAAGAATAATATAATTTGTTTTATTGTGGAAATAAAAGGCATTACATAAGAGAATACAAATTCAAGAATTTTAGCAAGAAAGGTGATGTTAAAAAAATGATTATAGTTGATAACGATAACGTCAAACAATTGGTTGCCATGATTTTAAACATTCAAATTGGTGGTTGATTCTAGTGGAACAATTTATATTTGCAACAACAAAGTATAGTTGAAGTTTATGAAGAATTGAAAAAACCTGAAAAGGTTTTGATGGGTAACCATAATTATGCCAAAGTGTTGGGAAAACAAAATATTGAATTATACTTTAATTTTGGGTAAAGTTGTTTTTAGTTAATGTGTTTTATGTTTTTGAAATTAGAAAAAATCTTGTATCTACTAATATTTTGAGTGAAAAAAAGGTTTAAAATTGTTTTAGAGTCTTATAAGATTATTGTAACTAAGAGTGAGATGTTTGTGAAAAATAATTTATTCTTATAATGACATGTTTAAGTTTAGTATTAAATCAATGATGTTTTTGCTTATATGGTTGAATTTACTTCTTCTCTATGACATGCTAGATTAGATCATTTAAATTATAGGTATTTGAGGTATATATGTAATCATGGTTATATTTCATATCAATATGATGATAATGATAAATGTGAAGTATATGGTCAAGCTAAGATAACTAAAATCCTTTTACTAAGGGTAAAATAAATTTTGATTTAGTTCATTTAGTCCATTTTGATATATATGAAATAAATGGTACATTAACAAGGGGAGGGAAAATATATTTCATAAATTTCATTGATGATTATTTTTATTTTATCTATGTTACCTTTTAAGAATTAAGGATGAAACCTTTGAAAAATTCATAGAATTTAAGATAACATTAAAAATTTAAAGGGATAAGAAAATTAAGATTCTTAGAAGTAATAAAGGTGGCAAATACTTTTGCAGGAAGTTTTCTATATTTTTGTGAGGAAAACAAAATAATTTAACAAATGATTGTACCCTATATATCATAGCATAATGGAATTGATGAAAAGGAAAAATATGAACTTAATGGATATGTTCAATGACATGCTTTTAAATGCTTTTCTTACTACATATCATATTCATAATAGAATACCATTTAAAACATAAAATGTTTTTCTTTATAAAGTTTTTAATTCTTTAAATAACAAAAATTAAGAATGTTTTTGTGGGTCATGCACAAAATTTAAAAGCTTATAGGCTTTTATATTTATAAGCTAATATTATAATTGAGTTTATTAAAAATAAATTCATAAGTGATTTAAATATACAAGAACCAAATAAAACAATATTAATTTTCAGCTAAACTCTACGTGAAAAACATAAAAATATAGAAGTAATATGTTCAAATAAATCTAAAAAAGGTCAAGTAGTTAGAAAAGAAAGACATTTAGATAAAGATTTTGTTTTTACTAATTCAATTGTATTTTTAGAAGAAGGTGATAGAAATATAGTAAGGAAAAGAAATTTGATTATAAATATAGAAGATTATCCATAGACATTTGTGAAGCTATGTCTTCTAGAGATGTTTTTTTTGGAAGAAAACTATAAATGATAAAATAGATTCAATATTATCCAACAATACTTGAATCATAATGGATTCGCCTCTAGTTCAAAGCCAATTTGATGTAAATAGGTATTTAGAAGTAAATAAAATAATGATAGTTCTATACAACCTTCAAGGCAAGATTAGTTTCCAAAGGGTTTACTCAAAAAGAAAATCTTGATTATTTTAACACCTATTTTTTAGTGACAAAAATCACATCCTTTATAGTTTTACTAGCTATATGCCTGCGCGTTGCCGCGGGCATTTTTATGTATATAATTTAACATAATTAAATCAACAACGATAAATTTATATGATATAATTAAATAAAAGTTATAGATTAGGAGATAAAATGTGAAAAAAATTTAAGTACAGTTTATTGCGCAAGCATAGATTACATCTTTTAAAATGTAAATATTACGTAATAAAAGATCACAAAAAAGCGCGAATTAACATTTTAAAAACCAGAGCAAAATATTTTAATAAGGGAAAAAAATTAATAACAAAATCATTATTGTTCAAATAATTAAATTATTATTAGTATCATTATTATTATTATTATTATTATTATTATTACTATTATTATTATTATTATTATTATTATTATTATTATTATTATTATTATGTTAGTAATGAAAGGAAAATAAATAAATGAAAGACTAAAAATATCCTAGAAATTTTAACAAAAGATAAGAGAAAAAATAAGAAAAAATAAAAATTATCATTGCCATTACTGTAAAAACAATAAAAATTATCAAATTATCCGGAGGAAAAAAAAAACATTAACAAAAGAGTAAGCAAGAAAAACAATTAAATTATTATTATTATAATAATAATTATTATTATTATTAATATTAATATTAATATTATAATTATTATTATTATTATTCTTGTTGTTAAAATTATTATTATTATGGTAATTATGAAAGAAACAAAAATAAATGAAAGACTAAAAATATCCAAGAAACTTGAACAAAAGATGAAAAAATAAAAAATCATTGTTATTACTGGCAAAAAGAAAATATTATCAAATTATCGGGAGGGAAAAAAAATAACAAAAGAGTAAGAGAGAGAAATTATTATTATTATTATTATTATTACTATTATTATTATTATTATGAATTAATATTAAATAGAAAATTAAAAGAATAAGGACCAAAATGAAAAATGACATATATAAAATTAATTCCAATTGAAGGATAAAATTGAAAAAATTACTAATTGGAGGACCAAAAATTAAATAATGATCAAATGCTGTCATTCTATAAAAAAATTAGAAGAAGAGGGACTAAAATCAAACTTTGTATATATTACCAATTGCAATTGGAGGACCAAATTAAAGAAATCAGAACTTCCGTACCAGAAAAATTGAAGGAATCAACAATCAATCAAAAATTAAAAGTATAAGGACTGCATTAAAAACCTGCTATATAATCAATTTGAATTGAAGGGCACAATTGAAAACAATAAAACCTTAATTTAAATAAATCAGTAATAACAAAACGAAATCAAAACCTAAGGGACCGAAATTAACTTACCACAAACATGAGGGACTGGAGCTGACTTTGCGTCGGCAGGAGAGAGAAAAGCGATAGCCGGGAAAAAGCCGTCCGCCGCCGCTTACACGGGCATCTATGATTGGAACGCGCCGCGACGGAAGAAAGATCACCTGGAGGCGCACCGTATTCACCGGCGGAGGGAAATTTTTGACCTCCGTATGGCACCGCACACGCCGCCTAAAGGGCGCGTTGGCGTTGAGCGCGGCTGACGCGTTCTGACGACGCGCCAGCCGTGCAGAGCGAAATATAATAAAAAAATAGGCGAATTATCAAGGCACCCCTGACCCAACCCAGATCTACGAAAAAACCGATGGGGAAAGGACGCCCGTGCCCCCGTTTACTGTGTACTGTTTTGTCGTTTTGCGGGCCCTTTTTCGTCTGCGCACTGTGCAAAAAAAGATGGAAAAACCGACGGAGCCCCTGCTCCCCTGTGCACTATTTTGTCATTTTCGAGGGCCAGAGGCGTCAATACACTGTACAAAAGCGGAAAGTGGAAAAAAAAAGAGGCAAAAACCCAAAACACCCCGATAAAAAAAAAAGGAACGCCGGATGATGAAGGCTAAAATGGGGCGCATACTGTCGCAATCCACAGTGTTTACTGAGAGGATGCACAGTGCACACCCCCACACCCTTTAGCTGGTTTTTAATTTACTTTAACATAAATTTATAAATTGTATGTTAATCAAATAGATGTTAAAACAAATTTATTAAATTAAGATTTAAAAAATGAAATGTATAAGAAAAAACCTGGGGATTTTATACTTGTGGAAAACAGAAAAAAATATGTAAATTAGTAAAATCTTTATACGGTTTAAAATAATCTCTAAAAACATATTTTATACAAGAAACTTGTTATAATTCACATAAAGAAATTGGATAAAACTGATGCTTTTTTATATATATAAATAAAAAAATACATGATAAAAGAAATAAAAGTATAATAATCCATAGCACAAAGGTTTGTATCTTGTATTTATGGAAGCTGCATAAGCAACCAAGTGTTGGCAGGCTATGGATATTTTTCATTGGCAAGATTGAGTCTAAGAACCACATATTCTTTGCAGTGGGGCCGACAAGATTTCCAATCCATAATCATCATCAGCATCATCCACTCTGATAGAGAGAGTATCTTAATCCCATACCTGATATTTGCCACATGGCAACCCAGAAAACCAGAGACATTAGCTTCACTAAATCAGCCAATAGGAGGAAGCCTTATCCTATCTCTTATCTTACTCACACGAAAACCAATCAGTTTAACTGGCCACTCTTACCAGGACATAACTCTTCCTCTTGTGGTCAGCTGGTCAGTTTGTTTTTATTTCCTTAGAATAGAGAGAGTTCCCAGAACTAAAATGGCAGCCTCAATGCAAGCAGCAGCTACAATGATGCAACCCACCAAGGTGGGCGTGCCTTCTAGGACCAGCCTTCAACTAAGATCTTCTCAAAGTGTTTGTAAGGCTTTCGGCTTGGAACAATCTAGTGCTAGGGTTTCTTGCTCTTTGCAGTCTGACCTTAAAGACTTGGCTCAAAAGTGTGTAGATGCTAGTAAGATTGCTGGTTTTGCTCTTGCTACTTCAGCTCTTGTTGTCTCGGTGAGTATGTCTTAGTCTGGTGTTTTTGAACTTCCAGTGGTTGTATGATCAGATTAATGTTAGACAAATTTGATTGGCCTGATTATGTCCTGACCCTGTCTTGTTTCTGTGTATTTTTTGTACACATGCTGCCCTCTTAATCATAGTATAGTGTTAATGGACTTGGTTTAACAACTTATTTTCATGTAAGATGACTAGGAAATGAAGAAGTATCTATCCTTTTGAGAATTGATAATATTGTAGCAAAAAAATCATTCTGTATGATGATTCTTTTAGTTTAGAATCACTTTCTATGCTCAATTTTCAGAGGGGTGTGAATAAAAGCAGTGGAAATGAACAGTTCTAATCCACATGTTTTACTGTTCAGAACTGGGTAGCAGAATTTTAAGGCCAAGCCCTAACACAGTTTATTTCCATCTGACACATTAATAACAATGGTATTAAGGGTTTAGTGCTTGATCAACGAGGAATTAAGGAAAAAATGCTTATAAACTATTCAAATACATGGTAAGATCTTCGTAGTTAATTAGCGTGGGTTGATTATTAGAGAGCATCCTTTGCTGAACATTTTTATTTAAGATTTCAGTGTTACATTGAGGAGTAAATCTGACCCCGGAGGTGATATCTTTTTGTTTTTTCAGGGAGCAAGTGCTGAAGGTGTTCCAAAGAGGCTGACCTTCGACGAAATCCAGAGCAAGACATACATGGAAGTAAAAGGATCTGGAACTGCTAACCAATGCCCAACCATTGACGGAGGACTTGATTCATTTGCCTTCAAGCCCGGAAAATACAATGCTAAGAAGTTCTGCTTGGAGCCAACTTCATTCACTGTCAAGGCTGATAGTGTGAGCAAGAATTCCCCACCTGATTTCCAGAAAACCAAGCTTATGACACGTTTAACGTACACTCTCGACGAGATTGAGGGACCTTTCGACGTCTCTGGCGATGGAAGCATCAAGTTTGAGGAGAAAGATGGCATTGACTACGCTGCCGTGACTGTTCAGCTACCTGGTGGCGAGCGCGTGCCTTTCCTTTTCACCATTAAACAGCTGGTTGCATCAGGAAAAGCTGATAGCTTCAGCGGAGAGTTCCTTGTGCCATCCTACAGGGGCTCATCTTTCCTGGACCCAAAGGGAAGAGGTGGCTCAACCGGTTATGACAATGCAGTTGCGCTGCCTGCTGGAGGCAGAGGAGACGAGGAGGAGCTAGTCAAGGAAAACAACAAGAGCACCGCATCATCAACCGGTAAAATCACCCTGAGTGTTACCAAGAGCAAGCCTGAGACCGGAGAGATCATCGGAGTGTTTGAGAGTGTCCAGCCATCTGATACTGATCTGGGAGCAAAGACTCCAAAGGATGTCAAGATCCAGGGGATCTGGTATGCTCAGCTTGATCAATAGAGCTCTTCTCGTATGGATTCCGTGTATTAATTCCTGGTTCGGATTTTGCTATATGTTCAAGATGCCGCTAAAACTTTTCTGCGACCCCATTGAGCTGCACTGAAATATTTTATCTTGTCTGTATATTATCAAGCCTCCATGTAATAATATTTGGAAAATTAAGGTCCATGGTTAGATAATTGCAGGTTGTGGGAGCTCTGTGGTTAAATGTCTAACCAGCTGCTCTCTACACAGAACCTTGTGCCTGCAGGTTTCAGATTTTTGAGCCCAACGGGACCTCAAGATCATATAAAAATGCAATAAAAAACTAAGGAAAGTTGAATCAAGAGGGTACCATTTAAAAATCATTAACCTGCCTGCTTCAAGATCACACCAAATTAGTTGTTCATGGGAAGAGATCGAAGGGAACTTGCTTTATTTATTAAAAAACTATAATGGTGTTTAGCAGGACCACCAAAAATGTGATTCCTTGTGAGCCTCACTTTGCCGCAAGAGGAAGCTATCATGAAGACTGCCTGCCAGACTGTATTTGCAGTTGGTGACTAAAAAAAACCCATTTATTTTTTATCGCCAATAATGCCAGCTTCGGTATTTTTTTTTATTTTTAAGAAAAAAATCACATACCCAGCCATCTGGTACCTGTTTAGAAAAAAAAGAATTATTTTAAATTAAAACATCCCTTCCTTGATATGGATGATTAGGTACATTTTGAATTTAGTTTCCAAAATATTTTTGAAAAAAATTGATTTTTTTTATTTTAATTTATTATTTTATAATATTTTTAGATCATTTTCATGTGCTGATGTTAAATTTTTTTTTAAAAAAACAAATAAAAAAACATTATTTTAATATATTTTTAAGCAAAAAAATACTTTCAAAAGCAATCTAACCACACTTCCAAACAGGTATTCACCAGACTTCCAAACAAGCATTTAAATGACCCTTCAATGGCAGAAAAAATAATACACATAAATACATAAGACATGTTTTTAATTGTTTTTTATATTGAAAATTTAAAAATTAATTTAAAAAATTATCTGAGAGACCCATTTAATTTTTTCTCTTAAACTAAACACTTTTTTTTTAATCTCTTCTATATCTATGTATCTTTTATTTTATTTTATCATGATATATTAATTAAACCTAACCTAAATGAACCTAGCTATGCTTAAACCGTCCTTTTTTTAGATTAATCCCTAATCTTGGAAATATCTCCAATCCTAAGACCCCAAACATAATTCTTTCTTGATATATCTTTCGATATGATTTCAACATTTATGAATCTCAAACCAATGGTTTTGGTGGCTCACAGTACTGAGAGTATAATTAAAATTGTTTTTGAAAGTATTTTTTATTTAGAAATACATCAAAATGATATTTTTGTTAATTTTTTAAAATTCATTTTGATATCAACACATGAAAATAATCTAAAAATACCAAAAAAATAAAAATAAAAAATAATTTTTTTTTTCAATTTTTTTCAAAAACACTTTTAAAATACAATGTCAAACATAGTCTTAATGGGTTTTTTTTTCATTGCTTTCCTTCTACAACAGTAATGTTTTTTGTAGTGAGTATAATGTTGTGTCTTTTATTATAGGATTGTTTCAAAATATATATTTAAAATAAAATAGTCTTTTATTACAAAAAGTTGTTTCTTTTGTTGGTTTTAATTAAATTAACGTTAAAATCATCTCTCTTTATAATCTTGTCATGATTATAATAATTGAGAAAACTTTTAATCTTTTTTTGTACAAACTTTCTTATCATTTTTTTTTATTTTTCTTCTTTGTGAGAAAAAATAAAAAATAAAAAAACTTGAAAAATAATATTACAATTACACAGACAAAGTAATAAATTGTTTTCGGATCGATAATTTATATTTTCTAGTCTTCTTACTATTAACCATTACTACAATTTAATTTTTGTTTTGTATGTTGACCAATATAATGTTTTATGTTATGTGAAAACCATATTATAAAAGAAGGAAAACAATGCTAAGACAAAGTGCATGAATTTGATTTCAATTCGTTTAACTTAGGGTAATTCTAATAAATAAATAAAAATTACTAATTAAGAGAAATAAAAAAGACAATAGAAATTTATTTAAAAAAAAATAAATGTTAAGAAAAAAATTATAAAAAATCATGCGCTATTAAATAATGTGATCAGCATTTTGAAATTCTCTTATTTAACTTTCATAAATATTTGTAATAACTCTTCTTTTATTTTTCTATTAAGAAATGGGAAAATAAATGGTTTAATAATAAAGTAAAGATAGACAAGGACAGCCACACCCATGAAGACACCTTAATTTTACCACTTACCCTTTTCAGACAGCACCAACAAAGCCCACGTTTTCAAATCTAACTCACCTCTGTTCTTTTCTATTCTCTGTCAGACAACGAACGAACCCAAAGAAACCAAACCCCAAGAGCCAAAATTAAAGATAAGAAATAGAGAAGAAGACCAGAGAGGAGACACTTGCAAGTCTCTCCTTTTGCATGAGGCTTTAGAAAATTTAACGTCCCTCTCCCTTGCAAATTTCTTTCACCAAAAAAACGACTGTTAATGTTACCTTATCCTCATTTAAGTCAATTCATTTAAGAAAAATTATAGCAGGCGTTTCCCTTCTTTATTAGATTCGAGTTGAATCCCTTTTATTCGGTGGTGGCAGCGATCACCATGAGAGAACAAGGGTGAAATGAAGTTCTGGAGATGAAGACACGGTGGGGGAGTTGCTTAGAAAGATGGAAGAGCAGGTGCCTGGAGCCATGGGGTCAAGTGCTAGCCTGGCTTTGAGATTTGGGCAGACCTGTTTCTCTTGTGCTTCACTTCTCTTTATGTGTTTGGATATTGATTTTTACAGCTATACTACTTTCTGGTACTTTTTCTGGCCTTTTTTTTTAATGAATTTCAATACCTTTCATCTCTTGTGCTGTTACAGCAATTTTATTACATTCAATTTTGTTTTGTCGACTGCTCTTCTTTTCTATTAATTTCATTTCTTTCTTTTTTCTATTTTTGGTTGAAATTTCTTTTCTTTTTACTGCTTACAGTTAGTTAATTCTTGCTTAAGATTGTAAAAGGGAAGCACAGTTGTGATCATATGACCGAACGGTTTTCTGAGGATTTAGGCAATAAGTTAGAGAGTCAGAAGGTCAGCCATATGATTTATCTGAAATCTGGTGCATCACATTCATACCATCTAATCCTTGTCTAGACCATTTTTGGTATGGTCTCCTGTAGGAAAACAAGACTGTATCTTCCAATAGAGGCTTGATTTAGGTTGCCATTTATGAGTTTGCAGCAAGAGATGTATTTTGCCGATGGTTTTGCAAGCATGTGGAACAGATTTAGGGGACTTGTTTTTTTTTTTAAATAAATATATCTACAACCATGGTTGCAGAAGAAACCTGTAATCAGTTTTCTGCATATCCAAACAATAGATGTGCTTGTTTTAGCTCTCCATCAATGGGTTTTTGGAATTGCCAATCAACTATTAGACTTTTTGGTTTTTTAATGGTGAATTGACCCAGTACCCTCAGGTTGAGAGCCAGTGTTGTTCTGTATGTTGTATTGCTTGTTCTCCGAAGTTGATGACCTTCACTAGTCTCAAGTTGTCTTGGTGACCCAACCTTGCAGTGATCCCATGTTGAGAATGGTGGATATCAATACTGTGTTTTCTTGGTTTGAAGTGAGTTTGATTGTCTTAAAGAACCTATTCAACTGTCCTGATGATGATGTTTCTACAACATACAAGTTACTACAAGACCTATCAATCAAATATCTTTCTTATGATTATTCTGAAATTTTATAGGCTCTCCAGATAAATGATACTGAAATTAACCACATGATCTGGATGCAAACAAATCTGTAGATATGAGAACGAACTTGGGACTTGTGTTTGTTTTTCTTTTCTCCCTAAACATTTAATTCGGTATGAATTTCTTTCCTTCTTTCTTTTATTTGTCTGACGATGGAGTTGCTGCTTCGAGAAATTGCAAGCATCTGCAATTCTCATTTTTTCTTGGACATCCATTATTACCACTATTACCAAGCAATACAGGATGCTGGTGTTTTGTGTGCTTCAGCTTTTTGTAATCGGTAGGCATTTCTTTGTCAGCTTCTTGGTAACAGTTATGGGCTTGGTAATTCCATGGAGCTTGGTTTTGGTACTGGTGGATGCTTATTCTGTCTTTGTTAAAAGTCTAGATCTTCAAAGAAGAAATCTGCTAATGATCATCATTGGAGATTTGGTACGTCCTGGTTATATTCCACTGAAAACTTAAATCAAAGAAAGAAACTGCCATTGTATGCTTATTCACCATTTGATACTTTGACAGGTTTTATCATTTCTATCACTAGCAGCAGCCTGCTCAACAGCAAGTGTTGCAGATCTTCTGCTTGATGTTGGCAGATCATTTTGCCCAGCAAAGTTATGTAGTAGATTTCAGTTATCCGCCGCAATGGCGTTCTTGTCTTGGTTCCTCTCATTTTCTTCGTCACTCTTCAATCTCTGGCTTCTTCCTTCTTTGTAATACTTCTTTTCTTTTCATATATGACTATTGCCATGCTATGAAAAGTTGAAAACAGATGAGAAAATATTGACGAAATCTTGCTACCCAAAGTTGCTTTCACACACATTTCCAGCTAGTGTTTCCCTGATTTTAATGAAATACACAGCCAAATTATTATGCATCTTGTTTTGTCCTGTTCATTTTGTGGACTAGAGAATTGTGAGCTTAATCTTCAGAAATCGGTGATGCTCAGTTTTTCCTGCCGACAAGGTTGCTGCAAGGTCATCCTCATCGCCTCAATTATGAGCTTTCAACCATTGTCTTTGTCCATTGCTTCTAAGGTAATAAAATAGGTGAAGGGGAGGGAATGTAATTATTATGGGACACCAGATAATAATGAAGACTATTTGCTTCTTTTTTTTGTCGTTGACAAAAATTGTGTGACAGTTTAAGAGTGTTGTTGAGGTTGTTTTTGAAAATGTTTTTTGTTCAGAAATACATCAAAATGATATTTTATTTTATTTTTTAAACATTATTTTTGACATCAGCACATGAAAATGATCTATAAACATCAAAAAAAAATTTAATTTCAAGCAAAACACAAGAATAATTTTTTTTTAATTTTTTTTTTAAATATTTTTAAAATGGAGTACCAATCAACCTTTCCAATCCTAATCATACACTAATTGTCAAGGCATCGAATGATGTTGAGAAACTATGCACAAGTCCTCTGCACCAGAAATGCTGCTGTTGAAATTACTGGTGGGGACTAGCAAGGTAGTATCAAATGCTTTTTACTTATCAAAGTAAATATATTTTATTATTTTTTAAAGTTTATTTTCAACATCAATAGTATGTTGATCTAAACGATAATAAAAATTAATTTAAAATAAAAATAAATAAATTTCTTAAAACAAACAGTCATGCTACAATACCAAACAAGATCCAAGTCTCTGTGATCTATGATAAGGCGACTGTGGATTCAAAAAAACTTTGGATAGCATGCCAACACAGAAATTAAGAACCTTAAAACCAGCAGGTAGTAAATATTAAAAAAACAGCCAGTAGAGCTGAAGCAATGGAATGAGATGGGATATCAGCAACTGTGGATTCATTCACAGAACCCAGCTTTGGATAGCATGCAACACAGAAATTTTGTAGTTGCAGTAAAAAGGTAGTAGCGAATCATAGCAACTGTTCTAGATCCTAAAATTTCAAGATTTGACTCTAGTTAACTTTCGGCCAGAGTTGAGAGAAACTCTAGCCATGATCAGCTATCCACGCACGGATTTGGAGCCCAAAACCAACTGACCATGGTTATCATCGACAAAAGATGGTTGCTTTTTCTATAACAATTGACTGATTTACAGTTGATGATGATTGCAGCAGTTGTTATGGTTATTCTACTATAAAAAATTCGATCTCCATTTGAATATTCATTGATGTAAAAAGGGTATGAGCATGAATTAATTATCATATCATTGGCGTGCAGAAAAGTTGTGGTCTCGTGGTCGAGTCATATGGTGATGCAAGAAGCAATGGGAACAGCTGAGGAAGATGATTGATGTCTTGGAAAAAGAAGTGGAAAAGGAACACCGAAAAGGTCTCCTTTATTTTAACCTCTGTTAATAATGTTTTTATATATCCTTACCTTGCTAGATCCTATCCGTTAGGTTGTCCCCATACGAATACTGTTATTTTTATCAATAATAGATTTCCAGTATACAAGGAAGTCTTGAAATTATAGACAATTATTCTTATAAATAAAAAAATTTATAGAGAAAAACATGTATATATAAGAGTATTTAAGAGCCAGCAGGGTCTTGGTCTGGTAGTCAAGAAGGGCTTCTCCCTTCCTCTCATCTCAGGTTCAAGCCTTGCTAGACACGCCTGTCACCCCCGCAGTGTCTTACATGCTCATTGGGATTGCAGGATGTTCAGTGAGCCCGGGGATTAAGTTGTGGTGCGCGCAAGCTAGCCGGACACCCGGTTATCAAAATAAAATAAAAAAGAGTATTTAAGATAGTTTATTCTTTAATTGCACCATTGTTTTTTGCAAGTGGACAGAATCCTCAATCTGAAAACAGAAGTTGCAAGAATCACTAAGCCAAAGCCTCAATCTGTGTTTTTATTACAAATCTTAACTTTTTTGTAGTTCTGACTTGGCAATAGCACAAATTGAATGAGGTCCATCTGCAACTGTAAACGTTGTTGCGGGTTCCCAAAGAAGTGCAGAACCCTTGTCATGCAATAAACCAGCTGCACCATGGTTGCCATTATTTGGATCTGCTACCTTGGCATGGCAATGGCTCCACATGATTTATAAATTATATATATAAATCTAAGACATGTAATGACAATACTAGTTTTTTTTCTTTCTACTTGCAGTAGATTTATTGTTAAAGAATAATATAAATCATATTCTAGGATCTTACTTGATAGTTTAAGGTTTTCGGTGAGATAGTTACCTGACATGGTATCAGAACCTTGTTGACCCAATGGTAACGAGTTTGAATCTCACCATCCTGATTCTATTTGATAAAAATCAATCACAAAGTAGTTTGGGTCTGTGCATATTTCAAGCCCGAAAGGTTTTCACTTGAAAGGGTGTATTAGAGAATAATATAAATTATATCTCGGGGTTTCACTCACGGCCTAATGTCCTGATTCATGAACATATTGTTGATACTATGGATAATTAGCATCATTAAAAGTTTGCTCAGGGAATGAATGTACTGATGATGGAAGAGACACAGATCTACCAGCTGGTCCAAACAATCTCTGCATTCACGAATTATATATTAGGAGGAGCTTTCCTGGTAACGACGATATTATATAAGAAATTTTGGTTCAAAGATTATTTTTTTTAAGGGCATGCATGGCAGATATATTGTATTTTTTTTTATTTGATTATCAGACCAGCTTGCATATAAAAAGAGATGAAGCCTCCGATTCAGACATCATAGTTGTATTATATTTCCGAATTATGATTTTTGTGTTGGTTGGTAATTAAATCTTCTGTTCATGAGTCCAGAATTGTTTCCCGACTTATTTTATTTATTTTCTAAACAATCCTTTTTTTAACTCCAGCACAAGAAAACAAATCGACAATTATACTTTAATTAACAAGCAGTACGTGTATACTTTATTGATAATGTTTGTTCTCTAGGAAAGATTTTCAATTGCAAAATTTATTTTCCTCGCTACCAAAAAAAATGACAGCTAATAATTGAACTGTTGGAATTGGTAAGTGATACAACTTCCTATATAGGAAAAACTAGGAACTGAAGAGTACTTTGAGTCTTACCAAAAGAGAAACAGAAGGACTTTTCCTAATTGAACCACATAAATACCCAGCTGGTATACTTTTTAGGGTTTATAGCCACCTTAATTCACCAATTTAGCTTCGAAAAAACAGGAAGAAATTAAGAACAGAAGCGTTACACACAGAGCTGCCGATCATGGTGGAGCATGCAACTTACCCGCAATGGGTTCTGGACATGATAGAAACCGAATTTTATGAGCCATGTGAAAATCATAGTGCTTCTGAGAAGGCAAAATACTGCAATTTCTTTTGCATGGATTGCCCCAGATCACCTTTCTGTGACCTCTGCTACAGCCACAAAGTTCATGATGGCCACCGAGTTATTCAAGCAAGTGACCCCCCCCCCCCCCCCCCCCCCTGTTGCTGTTGATCTATATAGTTTATTTTTAATTACAAGTGATGATCGTTTTAATTGTTTGTTGTTTTTGTTTAGGTTTTCAAATCTTCACACTGTCCAGGAGTCCAAATACCTCATTTAAGAAAACTGTTCGAGATATCAGAAATCCAGCCATATTCCATAAATGGGAATTTTATTATTTATATTCGACAAAGAACTTCAAAAGAGAACATTAATGGGTCGGTGATAAATCAAAGGCAAAGACCTCTAAGAAATCACAAACGTAAGTGCAGTGAAACAAACGATCACAAGAAAAAACGTCAGTGTGAAACATGCCAATGGGAACTCACCACATTACAAGGCTCTCCTCAAAACTACAGCTTTTGCTCAATTGAATGCAAAGTCGTGAGTTCTAACTGTTGCTTTCAATTATTATTTTTACCTAAATTAATTAGCATCTGAATTTACGAATTACCAACTGATACTTGAAGTTTAAATTTGTTGCAGAGAAGGCCAAAGCTCTTAAGAAGAAGAAAAGGTACACCCATGAGGTCTCCTCTATTTTAGATTTTATTCATTATAGAATATTGAAACTCTTTTTTTATATGAAGAAGAAGATTCTTGTTTTTTTTATGTAATCTATTGTCTTTTATGCTGTTAAACAGTATGCGAGAGTTATTGTTTATTTATACGTGAACCTCTAGCTAAAATACAAAAGGCTTCAGTTTCTTGATCATGTTGGGTTGCAATTATTTATATAATAAATCCCCATTAATTTTGATTTATAATGGTGGTGGTATATAGAGTACTGGGTCAGAATAATATTTAAAAACTTCTGCCATGGAGATCGAAAAGTTGCTTCAGGGGACTGCATGCCAATTGTTCATATGCATGACAGCCTTGCATTGGCAAAAAGCAATAATTCTGAAGGAACTTTCCTGCTAATGACCACGTTTAATTTCGTAAGTGTATCCATGAATGAGTTCAAAGATGCTTTTTGGAAAAATTGTCTCATTGAGAACCCTACAAGATCTACAGACCGAATTGATAAAATAATTTAGACTAGACTTTCTCTGGTGTCTGATAGTAAACTCTACAGTGCATATGATTGTGGGAGCATTGTGTTTTTGCCGGTTGGTGTGTGTTTACTGTTGGCTTCGCCAACTAAGTTTGCTCCATGCTGCCATGATCGACTACTCTGTTGAGAGCATGGAACCCTAGAATGTCAGTTCAAATCATTTAAAAATATGAAATCATTGTATATATATTGCAGATAATTATGAGTAAATCAAAAGACATCTTACTGAAGTCTTCATGTTTAAGGGATATTTCAATAATCAATTCTCTGTCTGAATGGTGTCGGCATAGGTAGAAGAATAGCATTCTTTTGTTGGCCTCGAGTAGATAAAAACTAGTTTTTATTTTTGCACTATGATGTGCTAGATTCAAAAAATGTATAGAAATTTGTTTTTGTATTCTTATTAAACTAAAAAAATATTTTTTTTATCGATATAATTTTGCTTATTAGTGTATATCTTCCTTATTTTAGTCGGTCTAAATCATTATTTCTGCTTAAGAATATATAAATATATTATAATTGTTAAAGCAAGCTAACAAATAATCTGAAAATAGTATGTTCATATTTTATAAAATTGATTGAAAATTAAAAGAATAATAGATATGATAAAATTATGTTTAAAAGCTATGTAAGAATTTTAATAATAAAAAACCAATTTCAATTAAATTTTCATGAGCAATTTATCAATTTTTTTAAATAATTATTAAAATTCAAATAAAAACTTTTACTAGTATTTCAAAAATAAAAAGTAAGTTTATTTACTTTTCTTTAGAAAAAGTGACAGATGATTGGTAAAAGATAATTAAAAAATATATTAAGGTTATTGATATAAGATGATTAAAAAATAAATTAAAGTTCTTTAGTATTCATATGAAAAGGCACCAGTTTTTTTAGACATTTTAGGTAAATTGGTTGACATGAGATTTGAAATTGTTCTTAATGGATTGAGATCCAATTTTGCTCAATCTCATAACAAGTTATTTAGGCTGAGCTTTACCAGCTAGAAACAAAGTGCACCACCATTGTATATAGTTCTTTTTAGCCATACACAATCAGGCTCTATCATACCTCCATTGGCATGGCTTGAGAAGATAAAGAAAAAGTTTACAATATATTGGAATAAGGACAGAATTCATAATAAATGTTTGTGTGTATGTGTGTATATATATATATATATATATATATATATATATATATATATATATATCTTATTTGGTAGTGTGGTTGAGATTGTTTTTGAAAGTGTTTTTCATTCAGAAATGTATTAAAATGATTTTTTTTAGTTTTTAAAAATCATTTTTGATATATGTACATGAAAATAATATAAAATTACCAAAACAATTTAATTTAAAATAAAAAAATCAATTGTTTTTCAAAAATATTTGTAAAACATAATGTCAAACATGAACTTAATTTTAAATGATTTGAGTGGAGAAGGGAAAAGGGCTTGAAAAGCTTCATATAAAGTCTTGGAGGGGGGATGCCTAATTCCTTCCCTTTATTATTAATCCAGTTTTTAACAATAAATTTAACTAATAAACAACTCAAAAGGATATTTCATAGAAATCATACGCATCAGACATGCACAGTATTGGCCTCTTGATATAATAAAATATGAAACAGAATTAAATTTGTAGGATGGATCGGTCTGTACAATTCATGTACTTCTCTTTTGCTTTGCCTTCAAGAATTTGCCTCCATTCCATGCCTCAATAAGCATGTGCACCGAATAAATTATCATAGATCCTTTAATTTTAATGTTGATTATCTATCTTTTTCTATATATATATATATATATATATATATATATAAACTTTAATAAGAAATTATATAAATCATATCAAATAACGCAAGCTTTTAAATTCGTCCTTAGGGGACGTGACGTAATGACAAAGAGTTTGCGATTTGCACAACAAGTTTCGAGTTCGAGTCGAGACTTGCATCCATTGTAAGAGCCTAGAGCAGTCGGAGGTTTACTAGCTTTTTTTTTTTTGGATATCCATATAGGAACGGGGGAAACACATGACCCGGAAAGTGCACTTTGTGGGCCCAGGGCATGCATAAACCTCCGGCTGTCCCAGGCTCTTACGAGGAGGGGTTGTTTCCCGGGCTTGAACCCAGGTCTGCCGAAGCAGAACCCAAGCGCCAGCCGCTAGGCCACCACCTCAAGGACTGGTTTACTAGCTTATCCAAACCCATAAAATGCGCTTTTCAGGAGATTAGATTTCCTTGCATAAAAAAATTAAAAAAAAATGAAGTATTTCTTTGATAAATTTAATCTTTATATATAAAATTTGGATTGAAAATAGCCGTTTATATAAGAATTATTCTTTATATAAAGTTTATAATGGGCAGGCACATCATGGAATTCAAAGGTAATCAAAATTGAATGGTCAACATCAGCCATACGTACCATTCCAATACATTCCATGGATCAATAATAATCATAAAGTATGTCACATGTTGAATATTCAGAAAAGGTTAAATGATTGGAGGCAAGAAAGAAAAATCAACTCAGCCATTTATGGCTGGTAGTGTCCCTAAAAAACAGAGCAAGCAAAAAAAAAAAAAAAAAAGGGAGAAGAAGAAGAGTGATGGCAAAGCATAAAAGGGTGGCGTATTTTGTATTGTATGCTGAGATACAGAATATGGTGCCGGGATACAAGGACCCCTGCAGGATTAACAGGGCCTGGACAAGGCAGACATAGATAAGATTACTCCATCTCTTGTCGGATCGTTGGCTTTACTTCTTTTTTCAATTTCATTACCATAGTTATGGACCTTCTATACTAATCAAATAATTTCAGTTTATATATATAATTTTTATTATTTTTTAATATTTTTTTTAAAATAAAAGTTTTTTGGGTTTTAAATTTAGACAGATTCACACTATTTTAAGCTTAATTTTTATCAAATAGAATGAGAATGATGAGATTCGAACTCGTGATCGTTGAGTCAACAAAGCTCTGATACTATAACAACCCCAATTTTTTTCCTATTAGTTTATTTGTTAATTTTCCCCTATAAAAGTTAGATAAAGCATAATTTATTTTTCTCTCTCGCCAAAATTTTGTTATATTGGATTTGAATATCTCACATCGACGGGTGAGGGAGTGGTAGCTGACCTTATTAAGAATGATGGTTGCCAATTTGTCATACACATTTTGGGGTGTCAGGCTTAGAAGTGGGCTCGCGTCACCAGGAACAAAACCGTGAGGGCATTAAGGCCCAAAACGGACAATATATGGCATGTTGGGCTGAGCTATTACAAATATCATATCAAGTAATTATCTTATTTAAAAACTTAAACTATTAGATTAAACACTAAAATATAATTTATATTATTCTATAATATGCTACAAGTACTCTATTTTCTGTCCAAGTTTTTTTTTCTCTTCCTGAGTCGCTCCCCTACTTGAAAAAAATACCCTTAGCTCTGTACAAATCTGCAACAGTAATGGACCCAAGATCTTGTGTGTCTCCCCTATCTTCTTGAATTTTCACCAGCATTTTTGTCTGTAGATGAGCCTTGTCGCGATCGAGCATGGTGTTTTATTGAAGGAATGGCACGCCTCTTACTTCCTGCACTTGTGCACATTTCATGTCACCTTGTTGAAGGGCTCGATTTCTTTTTTTCCTTTATAGTTTTCGCAATGGGTCGAGTGGCAGCACTTTTAGATTTTCTCTCGCCCTTGAAATTATATTTTTAATTTTGTTCTTACCTCCTTGACTAATTAAATCTTCTTAAAATATGATTTGGTCGTATGAAGTGCCTTTGTTTGGGTTGATCACTTATGGATTTAATTTTGAAATATAAAATCAAGTTGAAGACGGTAAAAAACATATCATCACTTTCCTGAAAAAAAATCTACATTTTATCTTTGGATCCCCGAGGTGATAAACTTGAGGAACAGGTGGGAGCTAGAAAGTGACAAATTGGGGCCAATACACTAAATAAACTTGAGGTTGCAAATTATATTAATTAAGATTTAAATCTTGTAGATATATATATATATAAGAGAAAGATCAAATTCTTGAAAATTAGTGGTTCAGAAAACAAATGTTGAAAATTTATGTTCTTGGAGACAAGGAAACGGTGTTGTCATATCATTAACATAGTATCAAAACCAACGTATAAAAAGCAGTTAAAGGATATGATATGAGTGTGTTGAGAAATGAAGATTAAAGTAGTAATGGTCGAATGATGCGCACTAAGGATACAGACTGCACTACTGCAGGTGCTTCTGGTGAAGAGGAGAAGTTGACGGTGTCGAAGAAGAAGCTGATGGTGCTCGTCAATGACTGCTGTTGTAGAAGGAGAGAGGGGGCTACATCCATGGCTATTTTTGAGAGAGAAACTTGTGACCGAAAGAGAGAGGGAGTTATCGGTTATCCTTTTGGCGCCAAGGGTGGTAGAGTGGTCGGTGGTTATGCTAAACTTTTTTTATGTTGTGTCATCGTCTTTTACCTCTGTGTTATGTTATTGTTTTTGCCAAAATCATCCTGCATGGCCGCACATACAAATGAAACGCAAGCAGAGATCCAAAATGAAACGCAAGCAAAAGCTTTAAAATTTTGTTTCTTGTAAACGGTGGTTCAACAGTGTTTTTGATGGGTCCCATTGACAATTAAAACTATGATAAAACCTTTACGAAACGATTGCAAACTATGTTTTACTTAAAACACAGTTTCCAGCGCAATATCAAACAGTCACTAAGTGTTCAAGAACACAATTCAAATCACTGTTTCTACAGAGGTTTTAGGACAAAGTATTGGATTCAAGTTTATCAGACTAGACAGTGACCTACTTTGTCCAAAAACTCCCCTTCAATCCTGTGTAAGAACCCAACCAAGATTAGAAGTAATTAGGTAGAATCAAATCCAATCGCCATACTTGACTGTAGAGGAGAGAGCGACTACAAAAAGTGAAGGCACCATTCATGCAATGCGCCTAACAATGCTTCTAATCTGAAAAGATCTGCCATTTCCATGCTTGGATCTTGATGCCTTGCTCCGTATGATGATCAAACGGATTTCGTCTTCTCTCCTGCCACGAATGGAATGGCTCATCATTCAAGATAGTGGATGTTAGGTAGTACCGCCATTATTAACAGTACCCACACACAGAATTTCACGTCAAAACCTTACCTTCCCTACCCCCTGCACCCCCCATCAACCAGAACTAGCTTGGATATTATGAGTCATCACCCACAGAAATCAACAGTGCAATCAATTTACACACGTACAAAAATCCATCCTAAAAACATAATAAAACTCCCATCTATAAAAGATATTGATGGGACAAATCTAATAATAGTTAAAATAATTATCAGTTTTGGACATATTTAAAGCTACAAATAGAATTTTATTGTGATTTTAGATAGGATGAAAACTAGATATTTCAATATTTTCAAATAAATATGATAAATTCAATAATTTATTCATAAATTAGATATTCAAACTAGATGGAAAATTTTTACAATGAAGACTTTGTTTTTATTATCATATTTTATTTTATTTATTTAATTTTAAATAATTATTTCTAATTTAGATTTTTTCTGGCACATTAAATATTGTTTAATAGTTTATTTTAATTATTAGACTTATGTTAATTAATTAGTAATTTAAACTCGTTAGCTTGCAATCTTAAAGAGATTGATTATGACTTGTTATGATTAGAACAACCCAATTATCACGAGGTTCTTGTATACTTACTACCATTTAGTAATTTGTCTATATTGAAAATTTTTATTTTGAGATATTATATTTTTTCATGTAATTGATTTCTTAATTTATATTATCTATTTTTCTTATTTATTTAGATCACTAATTGATTATAATATTGTTGACTCTTTTTATGAGATTTTAATATAATTTAATTTATTGGCTGAAATTATTAGCATATAGTTAAAAAAATATACTTATAATTTTACAATCCAATTTTATGTATGGTGTTAACAGCAATTTTGATAATAATAATAATAATAAGAATAAAAGAGATCGAATTAAGACAGCGGCCTTGTGAGCGTTTTAAGGTTAACGAGTCCAAAAAACGACAAGCAAGTAAAAAGGTTCACTCCTAAAATCTAAGAAAGATAGAGATTTGTCTCTGTGTAAAAATCTGAAAAAACAAACCTTGAAAATGAAAGAAGATGCTAGTGGGAGTCGAAGCTGTGCTGTGATTGGAGGTCGCCCTCCTGTTACCTGGCCTTCTTGAAAAATAACAAAAATAAAATTTAATATTTAAACTAAAACTTTTAGATTTTGAGGTCACTGAATAAGTAAAAAAATAAAAATCCAAATATGCTATTTTAAAAAAAAATATATAAAATACACCACCCCTGTATTTTTCATTTAATTCTTTCTCTTTTAATTCAATCATATCTTACAAAAACAAAATTCAATGGAATGGTAATTTGGACTATATAAGAGCTCAGTTGTAAGAAAATAATAATTAAAAATCCAAATAAATATTTTTAAAAAAATAACTATTTTAATCCACAATTATATATTAAATAATCATTATTAAACAATAAAAACACAACACCTTTTAACTTTATAATTAATTCTATGTTTTTTTTCACCAAACAGAAGCAACTAAAAAAGACCCCTTTGACTACACATCATACAACCTGTCTCCCACCACATACAGGCTGGCAGCCCTGACCCTGCTAGCATAAAACGACAAGTCCGACGTGGCAACCAGGTACAGATATCGAGGCGACCTCTCCTCACTATATAAACACCACTCTTCTGGTCTTCGAGCATCGCTTAACTAACGATTAAAATCATTTCAAGATTTTCTCTCTCAAATTTCTGAACTCGCAAGATGGGTATCTGCAGTTCTTGTGAATCATCAGCGCATGTAGCCACCGCAAAGCTGGTTCTGCAAGATGAAAGGTTGCTGGAATTCTCGTACCCAGTTAGGGTTTCATTTGTTCTCGCCAGCATTCCGACCTACTTCATTTGCAGCGCTGATGAGATGGAATTCGATGAATTTGTTTCATCTATGAATGGCGATGAAGAACTCCAGCCCGGTCAGCTTTATTTTGCTTTGCCGTTGAGTTGGCTGAAGCATCCTTTACAGCCTGAAGAAATGGCTTCGCTGGCCGTTAAAGCTAGCTCAGCTTTAATGAAAAGTGGCGGGGCTGAAAAATGTGGATGTCACAAGAAATTGGCCTTTTCCGTTGATAACGACGGTAAGTCAAGCCGGAGAGTGGCCGCCGTCAATGGTGGGCCGAGAAATGGTGGCAGGAGAAAGTCTTCGGCGAGGTTGGGTGCCATCCCTGAGTAGGGGTAGCTTGGGAAATTAGAGACGGGTGTGGATGTAAATATTGTCATGATTGGGGTTAGTTGCTGAAGTTTTTGTGTAGGATTGTACTTGGGATGAGGATGAGTTGGCGGTCGCTATACCTTTGGCTGTCAACCATTTAAGGGTTATATTACAGTTTTACCCCTACATGAGTTGACTGGCTATATTTTAAAATAATAATCATTTTTTCTTCTTTTTCTTAATTAACAAGTGAGTATCAAGCAACATTAAATGGCTTCGTAAATTATTACCATTGCATAGGGCTCAAATTTAAAAATACCTTATACTTTAGTCCTTGCAATTTACCATAGGTTAATTTTGGCCTATAAACAAAATGAAAAAATAAATAAATTGCTACCAGCAATTGTATGCATTATAATACAAATCATCAAACAGTTAATATTGACGTGACTAATTTATTTTAGCCATAGAATATGCATAGCACGTGCATCAATATATAAATTGCCAGTCAAAATAGAAACTAGGGTTTATAATTACTAGTTGAAAATAAAATATAATAGAGGGATAACATTGTTACTCCCACATTCTTGATTAATTTTAGATTAAAATGGAAAATATTTTTGTTTTTGAGAAAGAAAAAATTACGTACTAAAGGAAGGTCTGTAATTTACTCAATTAGTTATAGTAAATTAAATAAAGCCGAGTTGAGTTGAATTGTTTGTAGTGATTTTATTTTTTATTTATTTTCTTGGTAGGAAAAGAGCCAAAGTTTGGGGTTCCGAGAATAATGATTTTTTGTCGAAATCTTAGAAGCTTGTCTCTGCTGTCCAACATGGGAAGAAAAATGGATTATAGACATAGGGTATGGACAATGAAGTGTGGCCATGTCACCATGATGTGTCAATTTCAGGCGAGAGAGGGGGCAAGAAAATGGACAAAATAATAATATAGTAAGTGGTCAGTATTAAAAATTTTGAACTAAGGAATTTACTTTTTAATAATTTTAATTTCGAGTTTTGTGCCTGTTAATAAAATAATCATTAAAAATTTACATGATCATTAATTTTAGAAACTGCAGGATTAATCAAATTGCGTGAAAGATGACTCATACACCATGTTAATAAAAAAAAGGACAAAATGTGAGATCGACACCACCTTGCTAATGCTGCCTAATCCATCATGGTTTTGCCTAATTTTGGTTTTTCTTTTTTATAGTTTTGATATGTTAATATTTTAAAAAATAATATATTTTTAAATAAAAAAATATCTAAAAAAATAATAATTTGTTATGTTCATTAAACCTATATTGAGTTATTTTCTAAATATAATGATAATGGGCATGCAGATATAATTCTTCTCCACACTGCAGTGTCTATTCACCATGATTATAAATTTGAAAATGAACAACGTGATGTGAAGGGCATTTTTTATTTCCGTAATTACTGTATAATAACTATGGATTAGTTTCTGATTAATGGGGGCATGGCCAATTGCAAATTGGTTTTCGGGTCACTATTCAATGCTTGCGACATGGATTTAAATGTCTGCCTTGAGTGATAGTACTGTTACAGCTGTTGTCATAATAATTTGATGACTTTTAGGTATTGACATTTCTGTTTTAAAAATATTTTTGAAATAATTTTTTATTTTAAATTAAATATTTTAGTGTTTTTAAATATATTTTATATTCATATAAAAAATTATTTTTGATCTATTTCTAATTAAAAAAATACTTTAAAAACAATCATAATTATACTTCCAAACCATACTTAAGCTTTCTTTTGGTTTGCAACACGGGACACAAGAGAGTCGTTTTGGAGGTAGGTTCTCAAATTACGGTAACTGCTTGATGTTGTAATTTAAATATAGTTTTATAAAAAGTACTTTTTTTATTTTAAATTAAATTTTTAGATGTTTCAAATTATTATGATGTGTTAATATTAAAAATAATTTTTAAAAAATATGTTATTTTGATATATTTTTAAAATATACACTTTAAACAATTGTATCAAATATAGACTAGGAACTAGCTATGCTTCTATGGACTCTTACTACATTCATCAATCATCCCTAAACAAGCACCATGCAATTGCCTTACGTGTTATTTATTGGTATATTTCTGGGGGGAAAAGAGACTTGAATTAATCGGAGTTTTACCTTTAAAAAAGAGGGAAAAGGATGGGTATTTTCATCTTATTAAAAGACACAGTATTTCAAAAGTATTTTTAAAAAAAATTGAAAAAAAAATATTTTTATGTTTTACTTTTTATCTATTTTTTATTTTTAGAGATATCAAAAATAATTTTTAAACATAAAAAGGGGTTTTTGTCATTGCATTTCAAAAGCGCTTTAAAAAATAGTTTTTATTTTTTATTTTTTACTTTAAATTAAATTTTTTAAAAATATATATTTTGATATATTTTTAAAGAAAAAGAACTTTAAAAAACAACCACAATCACCTTTTAAACAATAAAAATATATTATCTTAATATATTTTTAAACAAAAAATATTTATAAAAATAACTTCAATCAGAGGTAAGAAGAATAGTTAATTGTCTCCGATACCGGAGGTAAGCAATAATAAAATGGGAAGATCCATCGTGAAAGCTAGCTCGGAGAATCCAATGTTGCATATGAGGGTGAAGACCGATTATTACCTTCAAAAATACAAAAATAAAAAAGTGATGCAAGAAAAGAAAAGAAACGCGTTTCTTTATTTATTTTACATTTTTTTTTTTTGGATGACGGGGGAACCAGTGACCCGGAAAGCGCACTTTGTGGACCTAGAGCACGCATAAACCCATGGCTGTACCAGGCTCTTACAGGTTTGGGATAGATTGGCCGGGACAGGCTCGAACGCTGTATTTTACATTTTTTGATGGAGGGAGGGAGACATTTTTGATGTATTGTATCATATCATACATTGAATTTCTTATTGCTTTGACCATGACAGATCCCACTACACCCTCGTTTTCCTAGTTATTCCATTCTTTCCTAGGGAATAAATAAAAAAATAATAAGTGAATTACCTTTAAAATAAAAAAAAACTATTATAGTTCGCTCTTATATAATTCGTAACTTTATTTCAACACTTTTTGTTACCGGCTCTATGTATAACTAGAGCCATGACTACAGTCCACCCTAAAGAGAAACTGATCTGAATAAAAAGAAGAATTCCTTGGACAGATATTTTCTAATTCTATTATGCGAGGACATGGAATTTTGAAGTATCTAATAAATAAAAAATAAAATTGAATTGCATGGTCCATGTCTAGCAACGACACTGAAGCTGTCACTTGTCACCGACTGCAGGCCACTGGAATTTCCCGAATAATTTTGTGAGTTTTCTCCATGTTGGCAGAGATCACCGACTAATTGCCCCTCTGTAAATTCGTCAACTGCTATTGTTTTATGTGTTGAATTTGTTTCTCTTTACATGATTTTACGAATGCAAAGGTGCCTTCGGAAGTTTTAATGTTTAGTTAAAAACCAATTTTATGAAATATTTCCATGCGGAAAACTTTAGTTTGGCCACTAAAGTTTCAATTTACACATTATTTGGCCTCTCGTAGGTTAATTCAAACCACGACACCTTGCGGGTGAAAGTTACATAAATCTACAGAGCTCATAAATCCGCTCTCTTGCTGTCCTCCACTGAAGCCATCTTTCTGTGTTAACATCGAAAGGGAAGAAGATTCCAAGTTTCTTACATCCACGGGGAAAGAGCTCTTGATTACTATGGATGTTAAAGTATTTTCCACGTGCTTGTTTCTTCTCACCTTTTGATTAGGGCAAAATATTACGTCCTACTGCCATTGTCACCTACCTCTAGCCTCCATCCCCCATTCAAAGATGAGCCCAGATTTATTTTTCCCTTTCTACTTCTGAATTCATGATCTCATACCTACATTTGCTCGATAATGGATCCAGCTGTAAATGTAGAGTTAGATAGCATCGGTTTTTGTTTGGAAGTGCGCCTGTTCACAAGCTCTCTCTTGTTTTAGATGCTGACAAATTTGATTCAAGTTGCTGAGGTTAGGGCAACTTGACGAGTTTTATGATCTCCGTATACATTTTTGAATTAATGGGAAAAACCCTTTGAATAATCTTAGAGAAAAGGACAGCAAATACATATCTTAGCTCCAAAAAGGACTTGCCCATATGGCCATTCACTCATCGTAGTTCATGGAATAGGCAATGATACATTAAAGTGAAATTTTGAAGTACGCATGCTCACTCTCTCTCTATCGTACGATCAAATTAGAGTTCTTTGGCGTTATTGTATACTCTTCTTTTTTTTAAATGAATGAGTGTAAGATCTTGTGATCCACTTTCCCTACGACATAGAATGACCTAGCCTGCCCTCGCCGTATGCTCTTCACTTCCAACTTTTGGCTAAAAAATTCGTGGTGATCTTGTGCTTAGTTCTCTGTGTAATGATGACGCCTAATTGCCTATAGCTAAAAGCCAAACCGACACGCCAGCAGATTGAAATTCACTATCGTTTCATCATTTGACCTTTACACAGAATTTGGATTTGGTATCGTAAATATATATTATTTAGCGTGTGTTTGTTATTATTTTTGATTTTGTGGTTGAAGTTTTAACAAGATAGTTTTATGAAAAGTATTTTTACTGCAGTTCAAAATAAATAGTAAAGTGTTTGATTAAAATTGTGATTGAGTTTGATGTTGATAAAAAGCAGTTTCGTGTGTTTGGTTATCATGCTTTTTGTATTCATGTCAACTTGTGAAATTACTTTAAAATACACAGACATATATATAAATTGTTTTTTAAATTTTGTAGATTAATAATCATAACAATAAAATATAATTAATAATTCATGAAAAAAACATATATTTGTTTTTATTCCCCAATCAAACTACTTGCAATTTCATCACGAACAGATATTTCCCTTTCATAAGGACTGATCTGTATCTACATATTAACTTAAAAAAATGGATTGGGCCGAGAGCAAGCCAAAGCCCAACTCTACTTAGACTTGGGTTGGGCCGAGTGCAGGCCCAGCCCAAGTCCAGCTTTAAATAGGGAGACGTGAAACGGTGCACTGCACTGTTCACATCTTCTTCATGTGGACAGTGCAGCGCTACTGTGCACGTGAATTAATTCACGTGCGCAGTAGCGTCCGACCGACCACGACGAGAAATTCAATGGTCGATGCTGATGGGTAGAGGACGTCGAGATGGTTCTTCCTGCAGTGGTGGTGTTGGAAATGGTGGTCTGCGACAACGTTGGAAGGTTGTTGCATCCATGACTGTTTGGGAGAGAGAGAGAGCTTCTAGTGATCCATGACTGTCTTCTTCCTCGTGGCCGTTTGGTTGAGAAGTCACTGTAGTACCATCGTCTTCTTGGTTGTGCCATCCATGACTGTCTTCGCGCCCGTTTGTCCTGTGGTCGTGGCTTCTCGCATGGAATGGTTGTCTGTAGTCGTTGCCCGTTTGGTCGTGACTGAAAGAAGTAGCCACTGTAGTGGCTTCACACATTGCAAATAGATTGCAGGAAAAACATGAATCTTCTGCTTATTACGAAACACAGTTTCGATCATTTTTGTGGTGAGACCCATTGCAATTTTCTTTTACTTATTTCGTTACCAAACACCACACAGCTTCTTATCAATCGAACCTCCGTTTCAATCGCAATGTCAAATGGGCACTTAAGCATAAATTGGTTGCCCTATATAATTATCACAGGCTCAAGATTAATCTAATAAGCTATTTGTAACTAACAAAACCATTATTTGAGCTCCGTTCAGATTGAAGTTCCAGATTAAATTCTACACACACGTAAAAATATACAGGGGTAATTATTTTTGGTTCATTTCGGTTTTCATCTATAAAAAAATCAATTTAAAATTATTTTTAAAAAAAAGAACAAACCAAACTGAAACCAGTCAAAACCGACTAGTTTTGATTCGGTTCATTTTTAACTAAAAAAACAAAAAATAGTTATTGGTTTTTTATTTTATTTTTTATTTTAACCAAGTCTTTCTCTTCTCCCATTTCACCAAAATAGAATTTGACAAAAAAAATTGAACCAAATTGGAAGAATAGAAAAAGATTTTATAGTATATTTCCTTTTGAATTGTTCGGTTTGGTTTATCAGTTTTAGCCTTAAAAACGAAAACTAAATCAAAAGTTTTTTAAAAATTCTAATTGATTTAATCGGGTTTTTTTAATGGTTCGGTTTTTATCAAATAGTTTTTTATTTTTTCGGTTTAATCAAGTTTTTTAAATGGTTAGGTTTTTCTCAGTTATTTTTTTTTTATTTTCTCGGTTTAATCGGTTTTTTGGTATTTTGTTCTATATAATTACAATCTATGTTTCTTTAAGCAAGGACAATGCCTATGAAATCACCAACAAATATTAAATTACCGACAAACATTTCATGTCCATGTATTGATAAAAAAAACTGATTACTAACATAAATTATATTACAATACTAACAGAAATCTCCATCAATAAAACAATTAATCATAGCGGTGCATATGCTAATTTTAGGTTAGTCCATCATTCATTTTATTTGAATACAATAAAGTAATAATTCATTATTTTTATTTTTAATAAGTTAACAATTTAAACTCTATATTTTATATTTATCATATTTAATATTACAGGAGTTATTTGTTAATAAGGTGAGGTGTCATTTTAGACATTAACTTAAAAGCTAGAGAGTTGTAAATAATACAATAAAAAAAAGAGATTTGCTATACTAAAGTAATTAACAAAGGTGGTCAAGGTAATAAATTATAATTTTTGTAACCAGAGAACTAATTTATGAGCTTATTAAAAATTAAAATATATTTTCACTCTAGATGATTTTGTTTTCAGGTTCATTTTAGTTCTTGAGGGTTGTGTTATTATTTTTGGAGGTTATAAACTGATTTACAATGGTTTGAATTTTGAGGAAGAAATAGGTTGGAATGAGCTTCTAGAAGAAAAAATCAGTAACCTTGTTTTTAAAGCCACACCAATGGCTGGATTTTGAGGATTCTAAACGGCGCGTCGTCTATTTTTTTAAGCTACATTGAGGCGAATGACATGTCAACTTACAAAAAAATAAAGGCTTATGCGAGCACTATTTATTCATGGGCCTATAGCTTGAACTTGTTTACCAAGTTAGTAGTGTCTGACCTCATTCTTCACCTTTTTTTAAATATTTTGTTTTAATTTAAACTTTTTTATATGTCTTTTTAAAAACAACTTTTAAGTTCGTATTTTACTTCTCTATGATTTTTTTTCTTGCTTATTTAATCTTTTTTAATAGTGTATTGGTCGTGTTAATTTTTTTAATGGGTTAATACAATTCATGAGTAATTTTTTTACATATTAAATGTATTTTTTTTTAAATGTTTATGTTTTACAATATATGTAATGTGTATAACCTTGCATAATATTTTTCTCCTATTATTTAATAAAAGGTGTTATGAGTGTGACAATTTCTATTACAAATTGATTTTAATAAATAAATTCATTAAACATAACTACGTAAATAACTTGTGTTGTGATATTAAATATCTTGATCTTCATTTTTCGCTTGTTTTTTTTTTAGTTTAATTTTTATTTATCGTTGATGAATTTTCTTGTTCTAGAATTATTTAATTAGGTTCATGCATAAAGTTTTTTAATTTATATTTAGGAATGTTTTTATGTTAAAAAAGATGTTGAAAATTCTACATATTTAGTTTTTTTTTTTTATTATGTATTGATGTTTTCAGCTTGATCCTTATTCTTTGAATTTATTTTTTTCCTTAATCTTTTTATAAGAATTTTATTGTTTTTAATTTAACTATTTTAATTCAAGTTTATAGTGTTTGTTTTTATTCCTTACAATTTAACTCCAAATTAAACCTTTTTTTAGGCTAAAAAAAATTAGATATGATCGTCCAAATCACCAATCTAGTATATATCATTACTCTAGTAACTCACAAAATATTTTGAGATTTCTAAGCCATAAATTTCAACTACACTTGGAAGGATCTCCTTTATCTTCAAAACAAAATTAAAAATAAATAAATCAAATCAATTCATAGGAACTAAATAATAGTTTGAATAAATAAATGTTTGAGAATGTAAGAGATTATTTTTCAAAGTAGATTTAGACTGATAATATATTATAATAATTTATTTATTTAAAAAAAATAAATATCAATACATCAAAACAAAATGATCTCAAAATATCAAAAAACAATAACTTCAAACTATAAATAAAAATTCTCAAAAGTGTGACCATATTGACACACTTGGAAAGGAAAAAAAAACCACCATGGAAGCCATAATTGACCTTGACTGTAATGGCTTTTGGCCAGGAGGAAGTAACATAAAGCGAAGAATGTCTCTATTATCTGGTCCATGCCACCATTGAAGCAGCCACATTTGACATGATGGGGGAGTAACCTTATAAAAAAAAAGAAAACGCGATAAATATTTGCTCTCCTTAGATTCCACCATGCCGCCACCTTTTCTTATTGTGATCAGCTTGCTGCTGCTCATTAGCTTCCTGAAGTTCATACACAAAATCATATGGATCCCACTAAGAATCCAGTACCATTTCAAGAAGCAGGGCATCGCCGGCCCTGGCTACCGTCCAATATCAGGCAACTTGGGGGAGCTCCGCCGGCTATATGCCGCAGCTCAGTCGTCGAAGTCTATGCCATTTAGCCATGATATCATTCACAGGGTGCTTCCATTTTACCAGGAGTGGTCAAGGAAGTACGGCAAGATGTTTCTTTTTTGGTATGGAATCAAGCCTAGGGTGGTTATATCTGACCCAGATATGATCAAGGAAGTTCTGATGAATAATAAGATCGCAGGGTCGATTGAAAAACTTGCACTCAACCCTCTAGGTAAAATTCTGTTCGGTGAGGGGCTTGTCGTGCTTGAAGGAGAGAAATGGGCTCTCCATAGGAGAATCGCAAACCAGGCTTTTAATTTGGAGCGAGTTATGGTGTGGTTTTTATTTTCTGATATAATTTTTTTAAAAAAAATTGATTCAGTAATCAAACTGATTATGTGTAAAAACTGAAGGATTGTTCATACTGAAGGATTGAGTTTCCTTCAAGTTAGTTGATGTTAGCTGTTAGTTTAACCTTAATTATTAGGTGATTTTCTCTTAATTAGATTTACATCTGTTTATATTTCAAATTTAATCAAATCCATATTCTTTTTAATATACAAAAAGAATTACAAAGTAAACATCCTCATTCTATTGGCCATCGCCCCTGATTTTTATCATTTCCTGCATAACAAAAGGAAGAAAGCACCTATACAATGGCAATCACCCACCCAAGGAAAAAATATGTTCTCTCCTTTGCACCAGGATTCAAGCCCCACCATGCACGCTTATCACCCGCGGTGCCTTACCTGCTCACTGAGCTTGCAGTGAATCCAGAGATTAGTTGAGATGTGTATAAGTTGGTCCGGACACCCCGGTTATAAAAAAAAAAAAAATATATGTGTAGCTCTACTGATGTCAGAATCGCTTTCCTAGACTAACATCCAGGCATATAGAAAAAAATATTTTGCTATATCTGTTGTCATGCAAGTTTGATGCAGAAAGTCAGATTATGTGTAAAAACTCCCGACTCCAGAATCCTTTTCCAGAGTTGGGTGCCGGATATTGTAGCGAGCACCACAGATGTGTTGAGGAAATGGGAGGAAATTAGAGGAGGGAGAGAGGAATTTGAGGTTGGACGTGCATAAAGAATTTCATGCCCTTTCAGCAGAGATCATATCCAGAACAACATTTGGAAGCAGCTATGAACAAGGGAAGCGTATATTTACATTACAGGAGGAACAAATGCATCTCATCTCCCAAGCTCTGAGAAGTGTATATATTCCAGGGTTCAGGTAATCATTTTCTTTTAATCTCTGTCAGAAGTCAACTTATGTTCATTGAATCCTGATCGGCTAAATTGAAGTTTCCAAGGTAAAGAAAACAACCCTTGTGATAGCTTGATTTTATATTTGTTTTTTGTGGATTTTAAGAATTTTTTGTCCAGGACAAATTTAAATTTCTGTCCCATTTGCCCGTAGGTCTTTTATTTTGCTTGTTGAATAGTGTACAAAATTCACAAACATAATTTTTCAGGCTTCATTTATGTAATGCAGGTTCTTGCCTACTAAGAATAACAGAGAGAGATGGAGATTAGATGCAGAAACTCGTGAGGCGATAAGGAATCTGATAAAGATTAACAGCACATCAAGGGACAATTCAAGAAATCTACTTAGTTTGCTAATGTCTTCGTATAAAAACCAGGATGGGGAGGAAGAAACTTTAGAGGCAGAGGAGGTCATAGATGAATGCAAGACCTTTTACTTCGCAGGAAAGGAAACCACTGCCAACGTTTTGACTTGGGCTCTTCTCCTTTTAGCATCGCATCAAGAATGGCAAGAAAAAGCACGCGAAGAAGTCTTCCATGTCTATGGAGGGAAAGAGGTTCTTGGTGCCGATAATTTAAGCAATCTCAAGATAGTAAGTTGATTTCTTTAATTACCTTCTTCTGTGTTAAGAATAATATTACTAAAGACTTAAGTTATTAGGTGAGGCTCTAGAATATGATTTATATTATTCTCTAACATACCTCCTCAAGTTAAATCTATTTGGGCTTGAAACTTGTACCGTTAAGGTAGTTAAAATCGCGAGCCAACTCGCAAAATCGTACGATTTTGCGAGTTGGCTCCGAAAACCTGGTTGGACCGGAAAGAAAAATCGAAACCGGTCAAACTCGGTCAAACTCGTAGAAAAATCGTTCAAAATCGTAGAAAAATCTTAAAAAATCGTAGAATAATAATAATAATAAAAAATAATAATATTTAATTATATTTAAATTCATTTTTTAAATTTAAATATAATTAAAAATAATAATTTTTGTACGGACATTTTACGATCTTTCTACGATTTTACGATCCGATCTTACGATCCGATTTTTCGGAGCCCTTTCCGATCCGTGTCAAAATCTCGATTTTGACTGCCATGTGCACCGTCTCACACTACCTTGTGCTTGAATTTTATCAAATAGAATGGGGGTGGCGAAATTCGAATTTGTGACCGCTGGGTCAACAAGGTTCTGATATCATGTTAAAGAACCATCGCACCTAAAAACTTAAACTATTAAATAAAATCCAGAATATGATTTATATTATTCTCTAAAATTCTACAACATAAGTAAAGTGGGTTTTCCATGTTTTCAGACGAGGAATTCTGCTTGCCACACACTTACATCTTAGTTTTGAATTCTAACAGCTGGGTTTGATAATCAACGAAACGCTCCGACTATATCCTCCAGCTGCGACATTAGGGAGGCAAACATCTAAAAAGGTTGACCTGGGGAACCTGGCAGTTCCTGCCGGCACACAGTTGTCTATACCGTTGACTGCTGTTCATCATGACACTGATATATGGGGAGAGGATGCCAATGAGTTCTATCCCTCGAGATTTAATGAGTCCCGAAAGCGCTTAGCTTCATTTTTTCCGTTCGGGTTAGGCCCCAGGATCTGCGCCGGTCAAAATCTAGCCATCTTTGAGGCAAAAATTGTCCTAGCCATGATCATCAAAGATTATTATTTTGTGGTGTCCCCAACGTACGCTCATGCTCCGACATTTTTTATAAGCTTGCAGCCTCAACATGGCGCACAGATCCTAGAAAGATTTCAAATTGAAAGTTCGTCGGCAGTTTCTTTAGTCCTCCTGTAAAAGCATCAGAACCCTGAATCGATTATCTTCAAGTCACCATGGATTATAAAATTATGCTATGAAGTTTCTGTTGTGATTTGTTTTAGCTCTCAAAGAAGCACGTTCTTGTAGATTCATGGGTTGCAGTGAGTTCTTCTGAATCTGATAAATATCTCTACTTCCTGACCAAGAACTTGAATCCTGAGGAAGAAAACAAATGACTTCATAAGGCGTAGCCTTTATTGAAATTTTCATTGTCAAGCAACTCATCCTATTGCCACACCGACTATTGAATCGAGGCATAACAAGCTATAAGTCAAATCTCAAATATTATTTTGAAATATTTTTTTAATGAAAAATATTTTAAAGAACAATTTTAACCACACTGCTAAATGCACTTCAATTCTATGTGGCAGCCTAACCCTGCCTTCCTAAGAAAGTTTTCCTCATATTTAAACTCAATATTATCAAACTCGATCCGCAACTCGTTATAACTTAAAATATATATTTGTAGAATATTTAATTGTTTTTCAATATGATAAAATATATACATATTTTAATATTAACATAAAACACGCATATAATACATATTATTTTATCATTTAATAACATACATATGCATATTTCAAATATATATTAACTTTTTATTTGTTATTGATTAATAAATAACAATAGATAATAGATATCCATTGAATATCCAAAACCAAAACCCGATAAATAATTTATGAGAACATTGTTTTTTTTTACCTAATGTATAAAAATATGGTATCATATATATATATATATATAACCCTAAACCCTAAATATTGCTTTTCCCATGTGTGAGATGAGCCCAGCTCCCATGAATATCCAAACTAGTAGTGTCTTTGAACTTCATGGCAAGTCACGATAATAAAAATGAAGCCATCCCTTGCTGCTTCCTTTCACAGCTAACATGTCGAGCTTTTTGCAAGGAGGAGCAAAGCAGAGATCATGGGGCTTCGCAATGAAGAAGTCGTCCTCATCTATACATGATGCCGTACACCAAACCCTTCTTTAGCCCATGCCTTGCTCACTTCCTCTGCTATCAAAATAATAATCTTGTTATAGAATAATGTAATTTATATACTTACCCTCACTTAATAGTTTAAATTTTGATATTAAAAGGTCATGTTAATCCAATAGCCACGAGTTCGAATTTTACCATCCTCATTTTATTTGATAAAAAATAAGTATAAAACAATGTGAATCTGTGTGCAAATTTCGATCCCAAAAGATTTTCACTTGAGAAGGTGTGTTAGAGAATAATATAAATTATATCATGAAACTTCAACTAATAGCTTAAGTTTCATCTCCGTGCCATAAAGGCAAAAACCACAAGGCAACACCAGATTTCTTGATTGTTTGGGAGTTTGATTGAAATTGTTTTTGAAAGTATTTTTCGTTCAGAAATATATCAAAATGATATATTTTTTATTTTTAAAAAATTATTTTTGATATCAGCACATGAAAATGATCTAAAAATATAAAAAAAAATTAATTTAAAATAAAAAATAAAACTAATTTTTTTTCAAAAATACTTTTAAAAAACAATTCCAAACCTCCCTTTTACTTACTGCATAGGTCAATAAAGTGAATAAACAATGTAACAACACATGATCTCCAAGCCCATTTTGGTGGGCACTGTCGGAGCATGCCCTTTGTTTCAAGGCTCCTTGTCTCCATGCCCAACAAGTTTTGTAGGCCAATAATGCCTTCAAGCCTCTCTGCCATATAAAAAAAATATAAAAATAATTAAGATATGAATATTGTTAACCTCAATGAAAAATCTAAATCCAAATATATATATATATATATATATATATATATATATATATATTATTTTAAATTAGATATGAATATTGTTAAACTATGTATATATTATTATTTTATTTTAAATTGGACAAACCACTATATCTATTTAAAAACTAATAAATATATATATAATTATCTAATTTTCTCTTATCATATTTAAAAGTGAGGGTGTGAAGGCCAAACTAGTCATATCACCTAAGCATAGCCAATCCACACGAGCAAATCTATTTATACACTGGATCGTCAAGCTCAAAATCACATGACCTTATCAAAATCTAGCTAAACGAATGGCTTCCACCTCCTTGCTTCTTGTTCTGGTTCTAGCTCTATGCCACAGCTCAGCCAATGGTGCAGATCCTTCATCGAGCCATAACCCCACCCAAGTCCCAACAACTCCAATACCACTACCAAATGTAGCCAATGAGTACCTACAATCGCACAACCAAGCAAGAGCAGCAGTTGGTGTTGGCCCTCTCAAATGGAGCGAAATGCTAGCCAATTCCACGAGCAGACTCGTCAGGTACCAGAGGAACAAAATGGGTTGCCAATTTGCGAACTTGAGCACCAGTAAGTATGGTGGAAATCAGTTATGGTCTGGTGGCATGGCTATGACTCCACGTATGGCTGTTGATAATTGGGTGCAGGAGAAAAATTACTATAACCACACTGACAATTCCTGCGCACCGAATCATAGTTGTGGTGTTTACACACAGGTGGTGTGGAGAAAATCTCTGGAGCTGGGGTGTGCTCAAGCAACATGCGTGAAGGAGCAAGCTAGCTTAACTGTATGTTTTTATGATCCTCCTGGGAATATTATAGGGGAAAGCCCATACTAGACAAGAAGTTATAGCTTACTTAAATCTCTAGTCATCTGTGTTTGCGCAAGTTCTGTAATGTGTTAAGAGTTCTTTTAAATGAAGATCTCGTTACTTAAGTAGTAGACTGAACTTGCACGCCCACAAATTTATAAGCACAATTGCCTCAATTTTAGTGCAGGGTTTTTGATGGATTAAGAGTCATGCTGCAAAAAATTCAAGGCTTTGCATTTAGTTTTCGCCAAAATGATCTTTTCAAAAGCATAGATCCAATGGAAAGGGTGATTATACTGCTTCCAAATGCTTGTTCTGTAGATGATCTTCACTGACAATTGTGAGCACAGGGGAGCTGTACTGCCTCACTGTGAACAGAACCAACCTGCAATAATTGAATAGATATATCTACCCTGAAAGGCTGTAATAATTGAGCTGCGACTGTCCATCACATGTTCACCCACCCCATTGGAGTGATCTTATTTATCCCAGAGTATCTATTAGCCAATGATCCATGGATCCACATGACACCAGTTAACCACCAAGTAATTGATATTATTTGGCATACTCTTTTATTATTATTAGAATCAATTTGCGCGCACCTCGACTAATCCCACAACCCTGAAGTTAACAATCATATAAGCCTCCAATAACTATCATGTTAGCAAATATTAGTTGGCATAGATGGATAGCATTGATTATTGCTACTGCTGCTGGTTCTTTTTATTCTCTTAGAAGTTTCCTTCCGGAGCATTTTCTGGTTTTTAATCAACAAATTTTGTTTTTAACCATCAATACAGTCACAACCACAGCATTTTCTTTTTAGCCTCACACGTCTAGATGTGAGAATTCCAACCTGTGTGTGTGATATATAGACCACATCATCAGTGCTGAGACACCTGATTCTAGCTGTTTTCTTCATTGGATGATCTGTGCCAGTGGCCCATGCAAAAATTTGCAATTTTTATCAACCATATAACTAAATTGATGAATTGTACTCCACATGCATCTCATGTAAAAGGCAGTAGGAATATGTATAATATCCAATGCACATTTTCATTTCCTTTCCCAACATCACAGAAATCATGAATGTTTCAACGACCCAGAACAAGCAGAATGGAGAGGACATTGTACAAAACAAAATATAGCATTGTTCTACCCTCCATTTCCGACTTCATCTCCTAATTTGTACAAGGAAAAAATTTAAAATCTCAAAATATAAAAACCTTGAGAGCTATGCGAATGAGATCGAGTCCCAGAAACATTTAACACACGCGAGTGATCACTTTACAAGCTCTTTAGATATCAGGTACCGAAAAGTAAAATTATGCGGAGTCCATTCAATAGTCTTATGAGGTTTTCCTAGCTGACATTTCTTAAGACACTTCCTTACAGATTCAGGCAAAGATTGTTGGATCATTTCGAGAACACCCGCTGGACATAAACCTGAATCCTTTGCATAGGATTCCACGATCTTCGGAAGTAGGACTTTCTGGCCCTTTCGTACACCAAAGGTAGCTCGGATATACTCTTCCTTCGCAACTTCAAGCTCATGAATTACTCTTTTTGGAGTGTAGACACGAACCTGGCCAAAATATTTGTACAAGTTCCATTAGAAAAAGATAAACTAGACAGAACATGTGATCAAACTCCACAAAAAAACAGTTCTACGAAGAAGAGAGAAACCCATGTTTAGTTTCTGTGGCTGAGACCGACATTTCTTAATATACTTTACATCAGTCAAAGATGAAATTACGACTTTTCAAACCAGTTCATGGTGATTATCAACAAATGGAGTTCCTTATGACAGAGTGCAACGAAAGACATTGTGCAGGCTGTGGAAAGACTATTCATAAAAAACTTCCACGGAGATATAGCATTTATTTTTGGTCCGGTTATTAGTCACAAGTCTTACCTATTATGAACTATATGCAAGCCATGCTCATGCTGCACCGTGTCTTACTTATGAATGCTACTCATGTTTTGAAGATTTTGTAACAGGTAAAAGGAAAATGAAGTACCGCAGGATCAGAATGGCTTCCAGAACAGAGTGCGAAGTGCAAAAGTGGCTCTGGACGGCTTATTGCATATGCTTGCCGTTCTTCTATAGTCTTGAATTTGAACTTTGATGAAAGTAAAAACCGAATCCACTGCAATTAGGGACAAGCTTTGTCAGGACCACAGAATCAGAAGAAGTTTGCTATGTAACTGATAGCAAATCAAGCGCATTGTTTTATCCCATTAGAATTATTTATAAGCACAAATATGCTGATTGGAAAGAGATATATTATCGTATTCCTTTTTGTATGAACCATGCATGTGTTCTTTTGATGAAACAAAAACAAGTGCCCCTGTCTATTTGAGAAGACGTTTCATGATAATGGTTTAACTCTAAATGCCAAATCCTGCATGGATATCAACTGGGGCATGAAAAATTGGAAGACCGAAAACACCAAAACCATTGGACAAGATATTAATAATAATCTCAATGACCCGATTCTCAATTTCAAGATGAACTCTAAAGATCCACCTGTCCAGGACGAGACATCCGGCATCGAAGGATAGAACTCTGTATCGTGTCGGCACTAAATGTATGGCCCCCAATATTATATGCAGCCTGCATAGAAATAGTGTAAGGACAAGTATATTGCACACAACCTCTTCTTTAAAAGAGAAGCAAGAGTTTTCTATACCCTCAAAAGTAGAAAGAGCCTCTTAACATTGTTTTGTGGAATCCCATATGCCAGAAATGCCTATTAGAAAGCAGTGAAGATTAGAAACTCATGTCAAAGATAGAAAAAAAATATTGAATTAGCTTTTTAAGCAAGTATTTCTATGGAAAAGAGCCATTACATGCATCACTAGTGCATTGTGTATATTGATCCAGAAAGCTAGTCTTTCCTCATGTTTGAGCTTCCTAGGATCGACTTCTTCCAATCGACAGATAAGTGATCTGCAGCAGAACCTAATAAGTGTAAGAAAAATCTCTAGAGAACAGAGCTGTTTACTTGATACCTACATTATTAACGCGTTTTCTGGTAGTAATATTAAATGGCAGAACAACTCACCTGAAATTTTGTAGCAAGTTTTCAACATCTCCTAACTTTCGACTATCTCTATAAATCCACGGCACTTCAACCATTGTACTGTATGGACCACTGAACTCTTTCAGACCTTCAACAAGGAAAGGGTTATCTAATCGCACATCAAAGGATGAATTATTCTTAAATCCCGGACTCCACATATCACATTGTTCTCGTGGGGAAAATGCACTCGTTGATGATAACGATGAATTGGGAGATGAAACGCTGTTATGCGTCAAAGGTGGATCTGAAAGTTTGCAAAATATAGCAGACATGCACTTTATCATATCCTCTGAAAGTTTGTTAGGTGTCTCTGGAACATGGTCATAAATACTAGTACCAAGATGCTCAGCCAAACTGATAATGTTTGGTGCACTCTGCGCATACTGCATAAAAAGCACAAAATTTATAATCAATTCAAGACTGACAGATTTGTCATGTGAAGAGCTTAATCGCCCTACTGTTACTTCTCTATTATTGTTGCACTTGGAAATGGATAGCCAATTACAGAATTCTTCTCATCTCCAAGAAAGAAGTCAATGGAACACAAGATTTCCTAGCATCTTGTTTCCGCACTCAAACAGTAAATTAAACAACTTGCGCAAAAAAAAAAAAAAAAAAAACACCATAAAGACTAATGGTTTGTGTATTAGCACTCAAAATTACCTCCATCATGGACAATGGCTGGGAATGGCAAGCACGTACAGCTCTACCAAGAGAGTCTGCTGGAGGAGAGGTTAATGCTGAGCGTTGTGACAATGAAGAGTGACAGCGATGAACTCCAGAATCTAATAGTTTCTCTTCTCCTCCAATACCATTGGTTTCCTTCCATGTATTGGCATGTGACTGACAAGCAGTTTGAGTTGCTGAAGTTTCCCTCTTTGATGTCTCAGGCCTGGAAACATCAAACAACCTTCGTCTTGGGGTTGTGACAGGGGTTTTTAGACTTCGATCCTGGTTAGACGGAGAAACCAAGCATGTTTGCTGATCAAATGCCTGCCGGTACAAGGAAAGAAGATATTGTTCCAATTGTACAACTTCCAACTCCAATACCGCGATTTCTTTAATTAATTCTGTGGCTGGCTGGAGTTAAAGAAAACACAGGAAGTAGTAGGTCAAAAATTTGAACCTTACAGTTAACTCCGGCATTATAATTCCATTTCATTTTACATAAAAGTTACATAAACCAGTTCAAAAAAATTGCAATTACAGGCTAAAACTCAACAGATTACATGGTTACAAGCTGTGTGGAAAAGCCCCAGTTCTTGATACTCACTTTGAATGACAGTGACATACACGAGAAACTATTTCTATTTCCATGAAATCATTATGGCAAGAATTTACCTTAGGCATTGACAGCTCAGTCGTACTATCATGGGAAGAGGTCCTGTAACCCAATGCATTTTCCAGAGCATGACGGACCTGAAATTGATCTTGTAATCTTTTCTCAAGCTGTAGAATCTGCATAAACAAGTTAAAATAATATTTAACTCAGAGCGTGAAAGACCAGCATAAGATATGGTTTGAAGAAGAAGTTCCCTTGCATACCTCTTGCTTTAATGAATTTTGCATTTCAGTCTTGGGGGATTGCTTCTTCTTGGATTTGTCTGAGCTTTTCAATTGCCCCATTTTCTGCAATCAGATTGTATCCAAAAATCATAATACTTAGCAAATGCTTCTTGAATTATACCCCAGGAGGATTCACCTAATCAATTAATGTTCTGGAAAAAGCTACCGAATCAACCTAACTATTTTTTGTTAATTATACAAATAATAAAACACAATAATATTTCATTCCATTCAGGTACACTGATACGGTTGGGACCATAAGTGAAATCTGACTCAAATGTGTTAAGCTAATTCTTCGTCCCATTGGCCCATTAAAAACACAAATAATTTGAAGGGGAGGAAACAACTTTGAGCGTTTCTAAAAGAAGAAAAATAAGTCATTTTACAGATGAATTTAGGCTGGCTTGATTTCTGTACAACATGGGGAAGAAGGGCTTACTGTAAGAATAAATAAGAGACTGCGCTGCTTTTTTCCTTGGAGCAAAAGAGAAAAAAAAAAAAGAAAAAAGTGTAATCTTACTAGCTTTATGCGGCTTGATGATTCAAAGGAACTATCTAAGCCATCTTCCTCAACTCTTTTCTTATCTGGCAAGCTGCAACAGCACGAATAGCAAACATCAAGATGGAATTAGATATATATATATTGGAGAGGAACAAAATCAAAAAGCCTCCAATATAGTTCTTGGCTGCCTTCATATAATGTGTACAGCTCCAGCAACGTATTTACTGGATTTTCTTTTTCTATTATACTGGAAAGGAGAAGATGGTCAGAGATGCCAACAGTTACCTCCTGCCAAAGGTCCACTTAGCAATTATTTTCCCAAGACCCATCTTTAAACAGTTTTCAGTTACATTCAACACCTCTATTGCTCATTAATTACTAACTTTATAAGGGAGAGAACTTGGGAGAGATTGAAAATCATTTATCAAAAAGAAAACCCTCCAAATTTTAAGCTGGGAACACAGGATTTCATCCCTAAAACCCCATCTTCAAGCTCTTCTTTTTGATGATTTAGAAAAAGCTCTCCAACAATTCCTCTTTCTTGAAGCTCTAAAATTTCATCTGGGCCACAAAAACTTCGTGGTCTTTTCTGGTTGGAAAATAGCTAAAGAATAAAACCAAAGACTTCATGGGGTTTTATACAGTTGTAGTCTCATTGTTTTTACTTGTAAAGAACAGTATTGAGCTGCTGTGATGATGCCCCAAATTTCCATTTTACTCATGAAGTCCACCGCAGAAGCCATTCCAGTTAAAGAAACTCATCAAGTAGCATAGCAATATATTGAAATTAGTAATGAGCACAGTAATTGCAAACTAACAAAAAGATTGAATGGATAGCTACCTCTTTGAACGCTTGTGTCTCGTAGTCACTCTCAGTCCATACATTTTACAAACTTCACCACCTTCAAAACTGAGAGAAAACACACCCCAGACAACAGTAACTTTAGTAAAAGAACATCATTTCCCATAAACAAAGAAAGCAAAAAGAAACATGATAACAGAGGTAAAGAGAGTTACCATTAAACTTCAAGAACCGGACAAGCAAGCACCCAAGGTAAGATCTTTAAAGAAATGATGAATCAGAAACCAGAGTCCCCAGTCCCAAAAGAGTCCAAATGAGTTCACACTTCACAGACCACTGAGGTCTAATTAGACTACAAAAACTGAACTTGTCTTCATGCAATGTAGCTGACCAGAGGTTCCAGGAAGTACCCACAAAGTGATCATTAGCAGCTGTAGCAGTTTCTGAACATTGCAGGGAGCCTGAAATAGTTCACAAAGATAAGACCTCTATGTTTTTTACCACCGAACCTTCACCTTTGAGAGGGTGAAAGAAATGTTGTGCTTGATGAAGTAATAGAGTTGTGTTTTTTTTCTGAAGAGTTGTGCTCATTGATAAGGATGTCTTTTTTAAATAAAAAAAAATAACATTACAATTGTTTCTATATATATGTATATATACATAAAGTAAGACAATTTATTTTTTGTATATTAATTTATATGTATATTTTATGTTTTTGTAGAAGTCAGATTAGCAAAAAGAAACAATTTAAAGCGTTACAACATCACTTTGGCGTATAAATCAGTTTCCTTTTTACACATTAAGAGTCTTTTTGCATTAAAAGATGTAAACCAGCTCGTGTCCTTTAATTGGAGGGGAAAGCAAGTTTGCTCAAGTCTATGCTATAGTAAAGAGTAGACCCATGCACCTCAAAACGTCAAAGGTGTCCAAAAGTGAGCAATATTCCCTCGTAGAGAAAGAGAGATCCAGAGAGGCAAAGCATGGGAAGAAAAATAGTGGCTAAGGTGACTGTTAAGTGAGAAAGGTCAACAAAGTCCAGTTTCCACATTCTCTTTTCTTGTTGGTAAGCAAGTGGGAGTGGGTGACCGTCCCTCTAATCTTGTCCTGTACTGTTTACACGTACACAGTATCCTATACTGTAATGTATGTATTGGGTTTGTAAATACCTGGCCAGCATGCTTTCTTTTGAACGGATATGTACGTTTTTTTTCCTTGTTTTACTTAAAGTATATACATCATTTGGATTTTGAAGAACAAGAATATAGACAGGAGAGTGCTCCAATTGTGTCTTAAGTATGCTCATGCAATGAAATATGACGGAGCAGAGGATACAGGATAATCTAATAGCTAATCGATCTTGTTTGGTATGCAAATAATTGGGTTGTGCCAAATCACAAGATCGATGGACCATCTTACCAAATTCTTACTTTACAAGCTAAGAAGTTTTGTTCTTTTTCTTGACATGGAGTTTCTAAAGTCAAAAAAGCTTCAATTTCTTGCAACACAATGTAGCCTTGATTTGATTTTTGCACCTGGCTTAGTCAATCTTTTGACAAGGACCCTTCTTTTTTTATTAATGAATTTGTGTGTTAATAGTAATTTCTAATTTGATTAAGGAATCAAGGAACCAATCTCTTCCAAGTATAGCATGAAAAACCAATGCTTTTCTATCTGCCAATCAGTTTTTCTTGTGCTCAAGAAACATAAATCTTTCGGAGAAGAAATATACCAAAACAGCCCGAAAGTTGTTCAGGTGAGTCCATCCAAATACAACAGCTATATTGAGCGCTAATCAAGAAAGGGGTTAGGTCCAAATGTAAGCTGCTAAAAGAGTTTAGCCTCCAAGCAACAAAAGCAGGCTCGCCTCAAAAGGGATGAAAGGTGAGGGATAAAGGAGACATTGGATGCTTGAAAGTAATTGAGGTTTTGTGGGGTTTTCTCTTTGTCTTAAATCTCTTTTTGTAGAAATTAGGTTAAAGTCAGATACCCCATATTGTCCTTCAGTATCCAAGAGACTCATTTTTGTCACAGAATCCTGTAATAAAATATGGAGATGGGGCTTGACCTTTTCCAATATCGATACAAAAGAAAAGGTGGCCTGAGTGTGTGTGTGTAGGAAGGTGGTCAGGTCTCTCCTTTTGTCGTGATACTCACCTACTGACAAAAAAAAAAGTTTCTTTTCTCACTGCAACTAGAAAAAGAGAGAGGAGAGGCAGAGGGGAGAGGCTGTTTCTCGAAAACTTTCCACAAACATTTGTTTAATTGGAAACTTTTCTCTAGAAATTGTAGAAAATCCACTAGCTTAATATAATCTATGAATTTATAGCCATTAGAGTCTATAGCATTGCTTAGAATACTAAAAATCTGAGCAATTGTACAGAGGTCATGACCCAGAAACTGCTTACCATAAATACCAGCCTGAATTCTCAATGAAAAAAGATTTTTTTCCTAGTCTCATTGTGTGTGTGTGTGTGTGTATAAAAAAAAAAAAAAAAACTGTCACCCTGCTGCTTCCTCCAATTTTGCAAGAAAAGGGACTACTTTAAACCAAACAAGTAATGTAGTTAGTGCATGAGTTGTTGAATTGAATCTTCAGAATTGTTGATGACAGGATTACTTGAAGGGACAAATAAAACCCTGGATTCAACTAATACAGCAGAAGAATCTATGATTTTTATATTATGCTTGCTTGTTGGTGATTCTTCACTTGGGGATCAAGCTGAAGTCAGAATTATTTTGGACATATCTGTTAGTTTAAGCTGTATGTGGTGGAAGAAGTTAGAAATTTTCCAGTTCCAATAAATAAACAAATGAAACTTCTATTTTATCTTATTATCATAATCTTAAACAAGTCAGATTGGATTCTTTCTCAGTGACAGAAACTCAAGCACACCAAGAAAAAAATATATGTATATCTGTTCAAATTTTGAGCAAAGTATGAGTTTTTTAAGGAATCTGACAGACATGCTTCATAGATTCATGAAATTACTAGTTGCATTAATTATGCTCTTTAATTGTGAATCACAAATTAAAAAACATCCCCTATTGTAATTAATGATCCAACACAGAGTTCAATGATGCTGAAATTTTTCTTGAAAAACTGACTGTTTATAAGCACAAGATAAGGTTAGATACCCATGTGTCTCCATGATTTTTAGATCAAGAAAATATCATTTTTTTAATGTCCATTCTTCATTGCAGCCTGGTAAAAAAAAAAAAACAGAAAATAAATCTAAATGGATGGTCAAACAATGCTAAGATCCCATAGGGTTCTGACATGTTTGTGATCTCTAGTGAAAAATGAATTTGATTTGCAATGCTAGGCAGGAAACTCAGTTAGGTTTTGAAAAAAGAGGCTTCAGTAGGCAACAAAATCGAAGCAGGTTCCTATTTCCTGTAATTTGCAGTGGTCATGCACAATGTTCAGCTGAAATTATCAAAGAAGACAATTTAGAAGTTGGTATAATAAACTGTATGAACCTCAAAGAAGCTTGCAAAGTTCCAAAACAATGGATTTGAAGTGTAACATGAGTCCATGTTCTTGACTTCTTCTGGCATTCTACTGTGTTTTTTTGTTTTGTTTCTTTGAAACACGAAGATTTGCTTGGCAATAAACCGTAAGCTCATAAAATCTTCATTAACAATCATGTTCTTTCAAAAAACACAAATCGTATTCCATGTTTAATTTGAAATTTGGAGTTTAAATAGGAACACTGTCATTTCCACTCAACATTGCAACACGAACCAACCAGGAAACCCAGCTTTTAACATTTTGGTTTGCCACTAAGGTATAGGACCACGATTATGCCATTCAGCAGACATAGATATGTTGGCAGCGATGCAAAGATGAGGTGCAGAAATGACAAATATGGTTCCAGTCCAAAAATGTGTACCAGAACCAATGCTTCTCGATCCGGGACCCTGATACACACACACACACACACACACACACACACACACACACACATATATATATATATATATATATATATATATATATATATATATATATATATATATATATATAGTGAAAAGGGACTGGAAATGGGCGAGGGTTACATTGGGGGGTTGCGCATTCGTTTTGGGTTAGAGAGAGAGGGTGTCGAATCCCACAGGTGGGACAGCAAAAGCGAACTTTCCAAAAGACATTTGGACAACGAGTCAATGCCAATCATAAAATGCAAAAGGCATCTCTCTCTTCTTCCTCCTTTTCTGTCCCCACACCACCACTTTTTCTCTTACAAAACGGGTATGGATCGTAAGCCAGAGGGTCCGATCCAAACCTAATTAATTAGTATTAACCTGTATAATCAATATTTTTTTTTTTTGTTGGGAACAAATTTGTCGATACCATTACCATTTCGGTTACTACTTTTTTTTTTTCAATTGGAATATAATATTTTGGTTTTAAAGTGTTTCGGCATACTATTTTAGGATTGTACTGTTTATATGTGTATATAATTAAATATATTAATTCAAAAAAAATAGTTCAAATTCAAAAATAAAATTATTTAGAATTGTGCAATTTAATCTAAAAAAACACAATAAAATTATTTTTTTGAACAAAATTATGAACATGTATAATATTACGAGAATTTTATCATCAATCTCGCAAGGTCATTATATTCTATGATTGCTTTGACATAATACATATAAATATATCAAAAGACTCCTCGTAAAATTTCATCTCAATCTAACAGTCGAATTAAGAGATATGATTGATATTGTAAAATTATTCATTATTTAAAAAAACACTTTTTGGACAAAACGAAACAGGCGGAATGAAACTGGAATGTTTCAGCCGGTATTTGGCCGAAAAATCCGGAACGGGCTGGAATTTAAATCGAAGTAAAAACGATGCCGTTTTGTCTCGTTTTTTTAACTGGTACGAAACGTTTCAGCCGTTTCGATCGAAACGACACGAAACTGACAACCCTGGTCCAAACCTAATTAATTAGTATTAACCTGTATAATCAATAGTTTTTTTGTTTGAAATGTCAATGCCCGACTAATTTACGTGTACCTTGACTATCCTAAAATTAAGTTAAAACTTCAAATGACCCCGATTAATATGGAACCCGGACCGGTAAACTGTGAGGAGCAAACACAAAACTTAACCAATTAAGCTACCCCTCAGGGTTGTATAATCAATAGTTTCTGCTAACCTATTTCAATTATTTGCTTCCAGGAGGTCTCTATTTTACACCAAATACTTTACAAGTTGCAGCCCTTTTCTTAACTTGGCAAAAACTTTTAGGTAAATCTATATATCTAACCTATGGTTGATCCACTTAGTTTTCCCCCCCTTGTCGTAGAGGCACCTGCTGCACTGCCAGAAAACCAATTTGAAGTAGATAGTTAGTAAACCAGCTCCATGACCATGATACTGTCTCATCCAGGCTCTGGTGTTTCTGCTGTCATCTGTGAAAATTATTATCTATCAGGAATTACAAATACTTATAGGACTGAGTTGCTCAAGTACAGTGTTATGTATACATGGCGATAGGCGATTAAATAACATTAACAGTAAGAAAATAATCTAAAACAAATGGCGGGGTGATGGTGAAAAATGGTTTATCCATACAGAGCACGTGCCAATGCATCATGAACTCTCTTACCTTCGAGCAACACGTGTGTAGGCTTACGACGGTCAAATATGTGTAGTTTGATTCGTCTCGGCACGTGTGTTGCATTCTTACATTTGGTTTTGCACCGGTTGGTTTTTTCCCCTTCTTTTCTCCTCTCACTTTTGACCCTCTTTGTTTTTATTGTAATTCTTTGTTTTAGATTTTTTTTTTAATTTCATCCTCTAATATTAAATTGATTGAGAATTTAACTTCTTGATTTGCTTTTGTTTCATCTTCTTTTTTAAGCAAATGCTTTAGGACTTCACAGGTCTAACATTGGTCTACCAGATTTGTTTGGGTTTGCTTTTGTTTCCCTTCTTTCAACCTAATGTTCTTTAGTTTCTTCAACATTTATTTGTTTCTTAAATTTCTTTTTTAATCTTTAATCGAACCTGTGACCAATTGAGATCCGATCATGACTCGTCTAGGAAAAAAATAAGAGAAGAAAAATAAAATATACCGCGTCAATTTATTATGGTCGTATCTATTATCCAAGTCGTTGATTTCACAAGTTAATAAAGGTTAATTAAATATATTGTTATCTTTTCATTTCATTTCCAAAATTATTATCTTTTTACAATTAATTTTATTTGATACACTGATCAAATTTTTAATACAGACATTTATTTTTTTTAATTCTCATTTCAGATATTTTATTACATGAAAAAAAAATATCAGCATTCATTTTTTTTTTAATACAGACATTGGATTTTGATCACCATCTCTTAACTAGTTCAATTACCCACCACCATTCAACGGGGTGGAAAAGCCAAATTTGCTCTCTTTTGAGCATCGTTTTCTGGGTCCCCGCTCTTCCCGATAATCACAACAAATATTGCGTTTTCATTTAGTGTCAGGGGAGACCTATTTATGTGGTTAAAACTACCCACCAAATCCTGCATCTACCTCAACTATAAACTATAAAGATAATGTTATCTTGACAATGTCCCAAAAGACATGGCGTGATAGCAAATAGATTGAGATTTACACAGTAGATCTCGAGTTCGAGTTAGGGTATATGTTAGAGAATAATATAACATATTCTGGAGTCTCACCTGACAGCTTAACCTTTTAGGTGAGATGGTTCCTTAACATGATATCAGAGCCTTGTTGACCCAACGGTCACGAGTTCGAATCTCACTATCCCTATTCTATTTGATAAAAATCAAGCACAAAATTATGTGGGTCTGTGCAAGTTTCAAGCCCAAAATGCTTTCACTTAAAGAGGTGTATTAGAGAATAATATAACATATTCTGGAGTCTCACCTGACAGCTTAAGTTTTTAGATGAGATAGTTTCTTAACAGTATACATTTTTTATTAGAACATACGATAACCAGAATTTTATTGGTTTACCTGGATTCACACAGTGAGTGAGTTGAGTTGAGTTGAGTTTACTCACTTACCGTGCCTATAAAATATAATTTTCAAAAAAAAAGATTTTCTCGAATAAAAAAAATATTATTATCTTGACAAGAGATTCTTCCCGAAATCACTCGTCGAAAACTTTGAAGCATTGAAATTATGAGATCGGCTAAAGGGCTATCATCTATCCATTAAACGCACAAGATTTTTAATAAGTGAGTCAAGAAAGTATTCGATAAAATTCCCATCAACTCGGTCCCATGATTGACTGTTAAAAATGATTTCCAGCCGATGAGAATGGACCTGTGATTGTGTCCGCATGCAAAACTCGAATGCGAGGGGGCCAAGAGGCATGCTAAGATGGCAATTAGCGTGAGGCCTACATTACAGCAGTAATTTTCAGATTTTATGCTGCAAGATGAGTAATTATGGGCTAAATAAAGAGTGATTAAAGCAAGAACTTGCCTTCACAATATTTAATAATAAATAAAGCAGAATAAAATCCAAAAAAGCTTTAGCATTTATTGAGTGTGTGTTTCAAAAATGGTTTTTTTAAAAAAAATAATTAATTTTTTTTGGTTTTTTAGATCATTTTCATGTGTTAATATTAAAAATTATTTTTAAAAAAAATATTATTTTAATATATTTCTAAACAAAAAAATATTATAAACAAAAAATAATTTTAAATACATTACCAAATAGACCGGTACAGAGCTGGAGTGGTTTAGCTAAAGTTGCCCCTAGTGCTTGTCATTTGAGCTACCATGTCCTCGAGGAGAAACCATGTCCAAGCCCATAAATCTCTCGGGCATGGAACAACCTTCAAACAAATCCAGCCATTGGAGTTTAGAGAAGTAGCTCTCAAAGAAACTTGGAAAAGGTATGGATAATTTCATTTTTTTTTAAAAGATAAGAGATTTACAAGTTTTATGATATTTCTTTTATGTTATTAAGTTTTTCTTCCAAATAACTGTCTTTTTGTATTTTCTTAAAAAATCTGTGTAGCACATTTGAAAATTTATTATTATATTTGTCTTTTTATATTTTCTTACAAATCTGTATAATACATTTGAAAATTTATTATTATCTTTTTTCTGTCTTTTTGTATTTTCTTAAAAAATCTGTGTAACACATTTGAAAATTTATTATTATATTTGTCTTTTTATATTTTCTTACAAATCTGTATAATACATTTGAAAATTTATTATTATCTTTTTTCTGTCTTTTTGTAGTCTGCTGAAGCTTTTTCATTTATATTGTTATCTTAAAGAAATTAAAGATTTATTATCTTACAGTTTTATTCTTGTTAATTGCTAAAATTCATAGCAAAGTTTTAAAGCACCTCATTATGCTATAATAATGATCATTAATTTTTTTTTTTAAAAAAAAACTAAGATTTATAGATATGAATAATTATATATTTCTACTTTGTCCATCATAATTTGACTGAATATAATCAACATTTACAATAATAGTAATATAAAGAAAAGTTGATTATATTTACAAACTATTTTACAAGTTATAGAAATCAGACATTCAAAACATGAAGAGTAACATAGACTGTACAATTAAATATGATTTTTTTAAAAGATGAGATATAAAAGTGAACTTGTTGATATTTTAAGAAATTAGCATAGAACATTTTTTTTTTTTTTTTTGAATGACGGGGGAACCACGTGACCCGGAAAGCGCACTTTGTGGGCCCAGAACACGCGTAAACCCACGGCTGTACCAGGCTCTTACAGGTTTGGGATAGATTGGCCGGGACAGGCTCGAACGCTGCTCTCATTAGCATAGAACATGATAATTCTAAAAAAATAAAGTAAGAAAAGAAAAATAATAAATTGATATGTCATTGACTCGGTTCAAAGGTCTCGTCAATTCGTAAGAAAAGAAAAATAATAAATTGATATGTCATTGACTCGGTTCAAAGGTCTCGTCAATTCGTAAAACTTTATTGATCATCAAAGTAAAAATTAAATATCCTTTTAATTCAATAAAATAAATTTGATCTCTTAAGACTAAGGGAAATCTAGGAGATTGTGAATAAATTAATTAGATGAAGTTTTCTAATGAATTTTTTACCTTCAAACGAATTTAATATTGAAAAGAAATTTTAGTTCACTCTATAATAGCATTAAGAGCAAAGTCTATAAATTCTATTATAAACAATCATTCAAAAGCATGAGCAATTTAATTTAGTTTATTCCTCTTTAATGAATTAAAGTGAGAGTTGTAGCAATCAAGTTAGCTTCTTCGCTTCTTATTATAGCCCATAAAAACAAATACGGATTAAAAAACAATTATAAAACACATATATATCATCTCAAAAAAATTCAATAAGTATGAATAGAAATCAATAACATGATTTTGAAATAAAGATAAATAAGCACTTTAATATGAAAAGAGTTACAATAATGGTGTTAATTCCCACAAGTTATGTTTGGGAGAGCTGTTGTTGTAGCTTTTCAAAGTGCTTTTCGTGCCGAAATACATCAAAATAATATTTTTTTTATTTTTTAAAAATCATTTTTGACATCAGCTCATCAAAATAATCTTAAAACACCAAACCATATTCATTTAAAATGAAAAAAAAATAAAATGAAAAGCTGCAAATCGGCGTTTGAAACGCCATCCAAACAGGCTATTAATCTAGAGATGGTGTTGATTCCCCTTGAACTGAAAATCAAAATTTAGTTTATAGTTGCTGAAAAATTAACAAAAACAGAGAGAGAAAAATGTTGCTGAGAGGAAGGAAATAAGTTGTTTTTGTTGTGATTTGCTTCCTTTATTCCCTTAATTAGCTATTATTTTTCATTAGGGTTGTTCTTTTAATTAGAAATCATTAATGTTACTTAACTCTTTTTTCATCTAGTCATTAAAGTTGGTTATATCTTTTAGAATTTATGTTGAAAAATGACTTTGTTTTTTTTTTTTTTTTTGAAACGGGGAAAACCCCACAACCCGGAAAATGCACTTTGTGGGTCCAGGGAGTGGATAAACCCCGGCTGTCCCAGGCTCTTACGAGGGCACAGAGGATCGAACCCAGGACATGGCGCTGACCATTCCTGGTATCGTCCGCTGCACTAACCCCTCGGGGACATGACTTTGTTGTTGTCATAACTCTATTGTAATTTAAACTCGACTACAACTTAAACTTTATTTTTGACTTAGTTTCTTTTAATATTCGGTCATTCTAGTTATATTCTTTCACTTATGTATTGTTATAAGCTTTATTTGCACCTTTATTAGATCATATGATCCAACATTTCTATGTCAAATCCTCGGTCATAATGGGATATCTAGCACAATTAGTTCTCTTATCAAATCAAGAGACAACTCTCGCCCTTCAACATGCATCCAACTCTTAGCATTCAAAAAATATTGTGTCTTAGCTTTTTATCCTCGTAAAAGTTTTATTCCTGAATGTGTGGATGAATTGGGGCTTTTTAATCATATGATTTTGATATTTAAGGCTCAAGATATGCTCATTTGAATATGTATTGTAAAAGTATAGAATCATATTGCAAGTAGGGTTTCAACCCAATTTTGCACGTTTGATCAGAGGTTCAGATGAACTCAAATTCTGCTCATAATACCTGTCTAGAAAGCCTGATAAGTGTACCTTAGCTTTGACCCATCCAACATTTTAATTTTGAAATTTTAACTTGGTAAATAATCTGTCACAAGAAGCAACGTCCAAAATATAAAATGCAAAAATTCTTATCATGAATTAACGAAGTCTCTTAGGCATGCAAACTCATAAAAATTACTTTCAATAAACTTAAATGAGCTCCAAACATATTAAAAGGCATACTATCATTTATAGAAACAATTAAATTGATTTTAAAAAGATTGTTTTACCTTCTCAAATGAAATCACATAAGTAATTATGGGGGGGGGGGGATATGATCTTTTCAGAGGGTTCGATGGTCATCACAATATTGATAGAGGATAGATCAATATTTTTTTTCATTTTTCTTATGCATTGCAAAATGACTTCATTACCCTTATAATAATTAAAAAAAACTGATACGCAAGAGAATTTTTAAATTTTCTTGCACAATAAAACGACATGAATATCATAAAAAATATTTTTCTTTCACTTATGTGCGTGGGTATTTTTGACTTTTTATTCATTTTTTTATTATTGGATTGATAGAGGGGTGATTTCATAATTTTAGAAAAATATTAATAAAAACATTTGTTCACATGTGCAGTACATGTATCATGCTTGGGTGGCTCGTGTAAAGTCATCTACTGACCAAACACTATCTTTCATAAAAAAAATTAATCGTCTTAGCATCCCTTTCAAGAAGAGGTGGCATGTATGGCCAATAGTCGTCTAATTTATTTTTTTAGATTTGGTTTTTATGTTTTTTCTATTTGAAATAATTTATAAAATAAAAATTAATTTTGAATTTCATCTACAATTTACTTATTTGGTCTATCATATTTTATCCCTATTTTTTATTGTTAATTATTTTTATTTGAAATAATTTTTTAATTGATTTTTATATAATTTCATCATTATTGAGTCTTTTTTATGATCAAATTTGAAACTTATTCTGTGTATTGTTATTGCTTTCTTTGACAGTTTGTTTCGAATTTTATCTTTCAATATTAAATTAATCAGAGTTTGAGCTTCTTAAATAAGTCTGAGTCTAAGATTTCATGATTTGCAAGTTTCATAACTCAAGTTTAGGAGATTAGCCTGATCTTTCTTATATATTTTCAGGTTTTAATATTTATTCAATTAAAGATTCAGTTTTATTATTCTATTTATTTTCTTTTTATATATTTTTTGCAAATCCCATAAATGACTCGAGCTATCTTGATTCTTTTTAATTTACTTTTTTAGATTTTTTTTAAATTGATATTTTTTGTTTCGATATAATCTTTTAACATTATATTGGTTTGGGATTAGTTTTTCTCTTTCATTTCCGTCCTTCAAAGTTAGATTTTTGTTATATCAAGCCTTGCGATTTAGTTAATTTTCCTTTGTATTTGTTTACTCTAATACCATCACTTCAGGTTTAACATTGACTCATATTTGTTTTTTGAATTAGATTTTTTATTTATTGACATATACATTTCTTGTTTTATTTAATTAGATGTGTGCATAAACTTATTGATTAATACTTAAGATATTTGATGTAAAAATACTCATAAGAAAAACCTGCATAGTTATACAAATATACTCTATTAAATGATATGTTTTTAAAATAAAATTATTACATTGACAATTTATTTAAAAATAAAAATTATCACACAAAATTTCAAATAGCAGGCAAATGTCTAGAGATAAAAAAAAGGAGTAAATTTGAATTCCTAAAACCTTACCTCTACAGAGGCTTGACTGTCGTCAGGTAAGAGAAAAAGGACCCATCAGCCACCACCCCTGTTCTTTTCTTTCCTCCTTCTCCCTTGTCAACAACCCGGCCACACTCCCGTTCTAGCCCCTCGTTCCTCCTTTCCTCTTTTCACCTCTGATCTCCCTTTCCTCTCAGCCTGACACAGCACTGACCCAACCGTTCTCCGCCACAAGCTTACCACCGTAACCACCACCCCACCGTTTCTCCTCCACCTTTAGCTGCAGCCTTCCCTTTCAGCCACCAAGGCAAACTTGTTGTCAGCCCCTTAAAAGAAAACACAGCCTCCTTCGGTCCTTCCCAACACCCCAGCATTCAGCCTCACCTCACCCATCAGACCCCTCCTCAACCTTCCACTAATTGTGATTCCACCTCAACCAAACCACCAACAACCACCATTGTTTCTCATAATAGACCAGCTCCTCTTAGCCAAAACCAAACCAGCCATTCTCCTCTCTCACGGACCCATCCTTTCTCCTCCACCGACAGTGCGATCTTCTCAGGCTAGACGTGTGGGTAGCCCGTGCACCTAGCCTATTTGATTTGTTTTTTATTTTTTAGTTTAATGTGTTTTTAACCCCTTAAAAAAATACTTAATTTACCATTTGTTTGTTTTTTAAAGGTGGTTTTTATTAGAGTTGAAAAAAACTCGTTTTCAACAAAACTTTTTTAAAACCCTAGGCTATTTTTATTTTAGTCAGCGCAACCCCCGCTTTTTTATAACAAATTATTGTTTGGTATAAATTTTTTTTCACACATTTGATTGGTGTATAATTAAATAAAAAATAAATTTGAAAATAAAAATATGTTAAATCAAATGGATAACCCTCTAATTAGGAGTTTGGTTGATTATCCAAGATTATCTTATAGTTTTATTTTATTTTGAATTAATATTTTTATTTTTTAACTTTTGTTTTGTATTTACTATAAAAAAAAATACATTGAAAGAGATTGAATATTTATTTTATTTTGCTGAAAAAATAGTATTCAGCTCGCAATGTTGCACATGTCAAATGACTAATTCATTGGGTTAATTAGAAGTTCAACTAATGATTCAACAATATAGTTTGCGTCGAAAATTTTTATGGTGACTAATGATGGACTAATAATATACTAGTAGTTGCTCTGTGTGCTCTATTTATTTATTTTTTTAATTTAGAAAAATACAAAGAGAATAAAATTCATGGTACATTAAAAATGATAAAGATATTTTATTTTAAGATTTATTTTTCCTGTTTGTATCTATTTTTTAAAAAGTTCACCTATAGAATAATAAATAATATATCACTAATTATTCTTTAAACATCATTTCTTGTTAAAATCATGTCCATGATTAGGTTTAAACATCATATTTTATTTTAATTAGTAATGATTTGTTGATAGAGTAGATATCCAACATGATATGGATGATGTAAAAGAATGTAATTTTATTGGATCCTTTCTAAAATCAATATCTTTAGAACTTTTCAAGTTTACAAAGCAAGAGTATAAAACACTTCAAAGACTAAAAAAACTTAGTGCCATAACTTTTTACATTTTTTTATTATATATATTAAAATAATTTTATTTTTTATATTTAATATCAGTATACCAAGATTATTAAAACAAATCTAATATTTTTTTAAGATAAATATATTTTAAAAAAACATAAAAAAATACCACACTCCCAATTAAGCAGCAATTGATTGAACAATATGCCAACTTGTAAATTAAAAACTCAAACTTATGTCCTTTTTATTTTCAAGTTAAAATAATTAAATTTTACTTTTTTAAAAAACAATTGATTTTGAAGGACAATAAATAAAGTGACCATTAGTGCTACCATATGGACCAAATACATTCTATCACTTACACCAAAATGATAACATTCTAGTAGTAAAGGTGAAAAGATGGTGTGATGATGTGGTGAAGACCATATTTTAAAATCTTATTCGTTGAGTAATAAGCTATTGTAAGTGGTAGGTAATAGGGTTTTTTTTAAAACATTAAAATTTATTTTTGATATTAATTTATTTAACAATTTGAAAATATAAAAAAATCAAAATTTTTAAAAAATATACTTGGATTGCGCTCTTAAACACCTCAAAATCATTATAATTACAAAAAATTGTAAATGTTGAAAAACTACATATCTAATTTTATTTTTTTCATGGATTCACTAGAGGAAATTATATTAAGATTCTTAAATGAATTAATTATCTCATTGATGATTATATAATCAAATAATTTAACAGAGTAATTCACTTCAAAACTTACACTATATTGTTGCCATAGTTAATTGGATATTTTAATGATTTTCATTATCCTTTATGAGGTAAAAAGAATAACAACAACAACAACAACAACAACAACAACAACAACAACAACAACAACAACAACAACTTATTAGAGCTTTATCTCTATACAAATCAAATTTATTATTTTAAGAATATGAATATGTTTTATTAATATGAACATTGTTTAAAAAATAAAGTAGTTTATTAGTAAAACAAATAGTTTATGCCATAATTTTAGAAAGAAAATCACATTATTAATAACCAGTTACACGATTTAAGAGAAAACAATCGTCTTATTATCATCAAATAAACTTTTCAAAATTGCAAGTTTATAATTTAGAAGTTTGAGATTTGTTAAAAAAAATAAATTGATTATGGAGATTTAAATACTATATTGTAAAACATGATCTTACCATCAACATCACTTTTATATAACTATATATAGAAACAATTAATATCCTCTAAAAAAAAAGAATGACTTTCAATGGAGGCTCATTTCCATCAAAATCAATTAATGATGATCTTGAATCACACATGACTAATAATATTGTTCCATTTCTATAAGAGGAAAACAAAGCAAATAGCAAGACAACCAAGCTATAATCCAACTTATTGAAAGCTATACTTTTGTATTTGTTTGCAATTCAGTCCTTTATTGTTTTTTATTGACAATTATTATCCCCCCCCAAAAAAAAATCTCTAATAAAATTTCCCAATGTCACCTACTATACAAACAAACTGCAAAATTGTATTTGAAAAGAACAATATGGAGATTTAAAAAAGAATTAACAACGGATAATGGACTAACTTATGATTTTCAAAAACTAGCTTACAAAATCATCAACAGGGACTAAACTATAATTTACTCAGCTTTATGTTAAAAGAAAAAAAGAAGATTTGCTACGACGTCGTTGCTGACAGTTCTGTTATGGTCTCTGGCATATAGAACCCTCGAATTTCTAGCTCTTCACTTACCTAGTGAACGACACAAACATAAACCAGTGACCTCCTACATGCGACAACATCAACACATAAAAAAAGGGGGAACAGACAACCCAAAATTACCCCATAAAAGCCCTGTAGAATAGCACCTCCCTCTGCCCAATCCAGCTAAAACTCTTCGTGTACACATCTTTTTGTTGTTCTCTCTCTAGATTTACACATATATTTCTCCATTTCTCTCTGTTTGTTTTTGGTCACGGGACCTATACCAGCCCAATTGCCCGCAGAAGCACATCTCACCCTAGCCAAATTTGGTAGAGACATAGGAAATTGCAACCAAAAAATAAAAATAAAAACACAAACACAAACACAAATCCCCGCTAACCTTATTACCCTTGAGGCCATAGCCTATCAACGCAACAACAACACTACTGGGAAAAAAGGGTGATCTCTCCTTGCGATCACACTCTCTTATTCTTTTACATTACAGTACCATACCTATCTCTTATTTATTTTGTCTTTTGACTTATTATTGTTGTTGTTGTTGTGTGTCACATTTTATTTTCTTGCAAGCAATTGTAAGACCTAGCTATAGCTGTTAGTATGTATGTCTGGTGCTGGTGCTGGGGTGTGGTGTCGTAACAAAAGAGAAAGAAAAAACCCTCAATACCCTCGATAAAAATAATAGACATGGATTTAAAAACAAACCCTTTTTGATTTAAGGGCTTTTGTTTAGGGATTTTACGTTTAATTAATTAAGGGGTTTTTATTTGGTTTTGGATCAGATAGACCGCACCTTCTAGGTCATGCGTGTTTCACACGATGTTGATCGTGTTCAAAATCTGGTTGTTGTGGGTTTTGGATAGTGTGAATCCATTATGGGGTTCTTACAATTTCTGTAACGATTAATGGTGAAATGATGTTAAGGTAGGGTTCAATGGCACATTTTGTATCTGGGTTTGGTGGGTTAGGGTTCTAGCAGATACTATCTCCAAAAGATCGAGTCTTTGAAGTGGGTTTTTGATTTTAAGGATGCAGGCCTTCTTTAATTTTTGTTATCAATTAATTTATAATGTTTGTTTTGATTAATGTGTTGTTTTGTTGTGCTACATTGTCTTGGTACTGTAGCAGAAGCTATGTGTTACAGGTTTATAATTGCAGACAGTGAAATAAAGTTTAATTTTTTCTTTCATAGACCTCTGTAATGTACATGGTTCTGCACGATTGCATGTTTTGATTTCAATTTTGCAGAAACCCCTAGATTCTGATGAATTCTGTATTTGTTATTTTCTGCATTTTATTAATTTGGTAAATCCAATTCAATTTTTTTATTTTTTTAAATAATTGGCTTGGTGGAATTTTTATTGAATGTATTTGCAGATGATTTTGCTTTTCTTTTATATCAATATCAGCATTTGTTTTTTTAACTAATTACATATGCATATATTATGCTCATTTAATGAGTTTAGATTTAGGGAAAGAAATGATAACACTTGGCAAATTTATTACAAATAAGCAACCATGGTAAGTTATGCACATAAGGTGACCTGGATGAGATACAAAAGGAAGTGACTTTATCCAGACTGGTTCTATTATCTGATGAAATGATAGAATTTTACTGGACTAATATTGAAAAAGATAAAGTAGAAATCACAAGTAACTAGGTTGGCTTTGGAATCATGATGCAACTCAATGCCATTGAGTTTTATTAACTCAAGAGAGAAATGATAACTACAGTTGTGATTTTTTAAAGGATGTTCACTTAATATAAAGGGAATGACTAGCAACAGTGAAAAATAGGGAATTTTGTTTATTCATAAAAAATGGGTAACAGTTTTTTACAAAATCTGACCAAACATGATTTTATGCAGGCACATATTTATGGTTTTCTTTGGAAATTCATTGATAAGATGAATTGTTCATTATATTCAAGATTGCTGTAATTACTCCATCTTCCTTATGGTCTTTTGAAATATTCAAAGTCATTAATTTAATAAGTTCATGATATGGACACATATCACACGTTGGGACAGTACTGTCGCTGCAATAGTAATGGATAATTTGGTGTTTCTTTTTTTTTCTTGCTTGAGAATGATAAGAATTAGTTTTTAAGTTTGGTTTTGTTTTGTCAAATTGTTTATGATAAGATATTCTTCAATCTCTTTCTCAAGTCTTCTGACCATTCATTTATCTCCTATGCTTGTATTTGTAAGTCTTTAGAGTTCTTTTTAACTCTTTTGCCAACAACTAAGTAGCTGTTTGTTTTTTATACAAAAAGGGTCTGATCTGTATGCATTTGAATTTCGCGCTATCGTTTCTGCTGCTTTAAAGGAAAAGGCTTGATGTGTGCTTACAATACAATAGTTGGTTAAAGCATTACAGAGGTGGGGAGGATGCTTTATATTACATGTGCTTAGACCCAGAAACTTGGCATGCATATTGACTACCTGCAATTTGATTTCCCCCTCCATATCTGACTATTTGTTGTGCTAGTAGTTGGCTTGAATAGCTAATAAGAAAACACACCATGTTAAATTACTTGACAACAGATTGCATGGAAGTTTTTATTAAGAACTTCTTCAATTAGCACCATTGCATGACTAGTTACATTTTTTCTTTTCTAAATATTCTTCCAACTGTTTGATGTGTTGGCCTTCACTTGAACAGGGAAATGAGTTTGGAATGACCATTACATGTTATGTGCGGCTGCAGATTTCTAGTTTAAAATATGGATGTGCTTCCTTGTAACGGTGTTCAGTATGTTGGAGAATCTGATTGTGCTCAACAGAGATCAGGGACAGATTTTACTTATGATGGAGAATCTAATAATTTTAAACGTGTAGAACAAGTTGAAATGAATGATGGTAGAGTAAATGACTTGTTGCTACATGTAGAAGAGTCTCGTATAGAAAGACAAAGTGAGGGCCAATTGACAGTGGACAAATTACCCATCTCTACAGGTGGAGCTTCATATTCTGTTTTTCAGGTAGAGAGCCAAAGGTTATCTTGTGATTCTCAGGATTTTGAAGAAGATGGCATAAATGTACAGGATTATTACACAGAACCCTGCGCAGCCTCTGAAAACTCCAATTTAATTGTTGATACCATTGAAAGTGAACCAAATGACTGCAAGCATGGAGAGCCATCCCTTTCAGAGCCTCAGTGGCTAGAACATGATGAGTGTGTCGCACTATGGGTCAAGGTAACTCTTTTTTTTTTTTTATTCTTTTACGCTCTTTAGCAAATGCTGCAGTTTCTTTATACTTTGAAAGACATAATTTGTTGATTTTAAGATATCACATGCTATGTGCTTGAAAATTTATCTTTTGAGGCTTGTATTGTGGTGTGCACAACCCTTTTTGGGTCTCCCTGGGTTTTTTCCTTCACATGCTCGTCTTAAGAAGGAAGGGTTATTTTATCCATTGTTCCGAGCTTGATTTTCATGCTGATACTTCTATGATTTTCCAAGTATAGTGGAGAGGGAAGTGGCAGGCAGGAATCAGATGTGCACGGGCAGACTGGCCATTATCAACTTTGAGAGCCAAACCAACTCATGATCGGAAGCAGTATTTTGTGATATTTTTTCCGCATACCAGGAATTATTCCTGGGCAGATATGATGTATGTCCTACCCATCGATGAATTTCCAGAGCCTATTGCATATAGGACTCACAAAATTGGACTAAATTTAGTTAAAGATTTGAATGTTGCACGGCGGTTTATAATGAAAAAGCTGGCTGTTGCCATGCTCAATATTGTCGATCAGTTTCATTCCGAGGTATTTTGTTTCACTGCTTTGCTGTTTTTCCAAAACTCTGATGGAAACTCATACCACTGTTCTTGGTTCCTTGAAATGTCTTTGGTCCTTTCAAACTTGTCATAGGCTTTAACAGAAACAGCTCATGATGTGACGGTCTGGAAAGAATTTGCTACGGAGGCTTCACGATGTACTGGTTATTCTGATCTAGGAAGAATGCTTCTGAAACTTCAAAATGTAAACTCCTTCCCCCTTGATACTGCAGATTCTAAGTCTTGAGATTTTTCCTATTTCTTTCTCTAATGCAGCAATTAAAACTTGAAGTTTATAAAAGCAAGCCTCTCCCCCACTAATTGATGCATCCATACATTTGTTTCTTTGGTTTATATGCATTGCTGCATGTGTTCATATAGACGGGGGAGATAGATAGCAGTTATTAATACACTTTACTGCTTGGAAATTAAAACTTGCAGTTCATAAAAAAGCAAGCTTCTCCCTCACTAATTGATACAGCCATGCTTTTGTTTCTTTGGTTTTATATGCATTATTGCATGTGTTCATATAGATGGGGGAAATAGATAGCAGTTATGAATACACTTTACTGCTTGGAAATGAAGTACTTTTAGTTCTCTCTCTTTGTTTTTCTGTTTATGAGTTTAGTCTTATTTCATTGTGTCAAGTTTCCATGCTCATGTGCTTTTTTTGTAAATTGTAAAATTTAGGTGCATTTGGTCATTTCATGACTGTTTTCACCTGGCACATGTTAGAACCAGGATTTGTTTTTATTTTCTTCCTCTTACCAATTTTTTCCCCTTGGATTAATTAAAAATACTGAAGAACTTCTCCCGCCCACCCTCTTTGTTAATGATGATGTAATGCCACTTCTCCTTCTCTGCAGATGATATTGCAACGGTACATAAATACGGATTGGCTGCAGGATTCTTTTCAATCTTGGGTACAGCAGTGTCAGGTTGCATGTAGTGCTGAATCGGTTGAATTGCTAAGGGAGGTATGTGTTAACTTGGCTGTCTACACATGTTAATTTGACTACAGATTGTGCTTGAGGTGTAATATGCATGCTGGAGTTACTATTTCTGTTACGCCAAAGTTATTATAGGATAAATTTTGTTCCTTGATATGGTATGTGATATATCCATCTATGAGTTAGAATTTCTCGAAAAGTGAAAAAAAATGGCAGTTTAATGTCAACTTACCTAAATCAACTAAAATTCATCTATAATGCAGAAACATCCAATTCATGTTTTTGCTTCTTGTGATTAATTTTGGAATGTTTAACCAGTAACCAATTGATGCATATTTAATGTATTTGTTATAGTAGATGGGCTGCATGATTTGCACAACTTATCTGATTGAATTTCATAGAAAGTAAATGCCCCTCAGCCTCTGTGCAGATAAACTTTCAGTAAACCTGTCCCTATTTTAGGTTACCTGTCTCATAGGTTGCTTCTTTCTTGCATGGATACATGGTGGATTGCTGGGCCATTAAGCTTCAGCTTGCACCTGTGCTGACCACCTTCCTTTTGGTGCTAAGTTTTATTATTGTGCTAAGTTGTCTCCAAACATTTGTTGATTCTGGCTTTCTGTGATTCAAGGAATTGTCCAATTCTATCCTATGGAATGAAATTGACTCTCTCCGGGATGCATCAGTGCAATCGACTTTGGCATCTGAGTGGAAAACCTGGAAGCATGAAGCTATGAAGTGGTTCTCAACCTCTCACCCTGTAGCAAGTGGCGGGGATATGGAGCAGCAGAACTGTGACAGTCTCTCCTCAACCATTAGTCTTCAAGCTAGCAGGAAGAGGCCAAAACTTGAAGTTCGCCGTGCAGAGACACATGCTTCCCAGATGGAGACAACCAGTCCACTTCAAACTTTGACTGTTGAAATTGACTCTGAGTTTTTCAGTAACCGAGACACGGGCAATGCTCATACTTTAGAATTAGAGATTTCAAAAGAGGAGGATTTTAGGGAGGTAGCTGCACCTTTAGAATCACCTTGTAGCGTGGCTGATAGATGGGATGAAATTGTAATTGAAGCAGGAAATTCTGAGCTTGTACAGACCAAAGGTGTAGAAATGACTCCTGTTAGTGAAGTTTTGGGTAAAAAAAGCATAGAACATGGGAGTAAGAATCGCCAGTGTACAGCTTTTATTGAATCTAAGGGAAGGCAGTGTGTGAGGTGGGCCAATGATGGTGATGTTTATTGCTGTGTGCATTTGGCCTCTCGTTTTGCTGGAAGCTCCTCAAGAGGAGAGGCAAGTCCTCCTGTTCAGAGTCTATTGTGCGAAGGTACCACGGTTCTTGGTACTCGATGCAAGCATCGGTCTCTACCAGGTTCTGCATTCTGTAAGAAACACAGACCCTGGCCCGATACAGAGGTGACCTCAATTTTGCCAGAGAATCCCCATAAGAGAAAACATGAAGATATCTTTCCCAGTTCGGACACCACATATTGCAAAGAGATAATATTGGCTGGACAAGTTGAAAATCCTCCTCGAATGGAACCTGTCTCAGTCATGGATGGAGATGCCTTTCATGGAAGGAACAGCTTACCTGAGAAGCTTGAGCATCCTGGCCCTTGCAATATCTCTGAGATTCTGCACTGCATTGGCTCAAGCTCCCTTGATAGTAGCATTCACTGTCCTGAGAGTCCAAAGCGCTACTCATTGTACTGTGATAAACACATTCCTAGTTGGCTCAAGCGTGCTAGAAATGGTAAAAGTAGGATAGTATCAAAAGAAGTGTTTATAGATCTTTTGAAGGATTGTAGCTCATCACAACAGAAATTTCATTTACATCATGCATGTGAGCTTTTCTACAAGCTTTTCAAAAGTATTTTCTCTCTAAGAAATCCAGTTCCTATGGATGTTCAACTTCAATGGGCCCTCTCTGAAGCTTCCAAAGACTTTAACATTGGGGAACTCTTGTTGAAGTTGGTTTTCACTGAAAAGGAGAGACTAAAAAAGTTATGGGGCTTCGCCATGGAGGAAGATGTACAAGTTTCCTCCTCTGTCATGGAAGAACCAGCAGTTTTGCCATTAGCTATTGATGGTAGCCAAGATGATGAAAAATCTATTAGGTGCAAAATTTGCTCGAAAGAGTTTCTTGATGATAAAGAGCTTGGCAACCATTGGTTGGACAATCATAAAAAGGAAGCACAGTGTCATTTCAGAGGTCATGCTTGTGCCATCTGCCTGGATTCATTTGCTAACAGAAAGGGTTTGGAAACCCATGTGCAGGAGAGACACCATGTGGAATTTGTTGAACAATGCATGCTTCTACGGTGCATTCCTTGTGGCAGCCACTTTGGGAATACTGAGCAGTTATGGTTGCATGTCCTCTCTGTTCACCCTGCTGATTTCAGGCTGTCAAAAGGTGATCAGCTGCTTAATCTGTCTATGAGTGAGGAGAAACAGGAATCTGTGCAGAAACTCGAGCTACAAAATGCAGCACCAGTGGTAAATAACTCTGAGAATTTAGGTGGTCTCAGAAAGTACATTTGCAAGTTCTGTGGCCTGAAGTTTGATTTGCTGCCTGATCTTGGCCGTCACCATCAGGCTGCTCATATGGGACCAAATCTATTCAGCTCTCGCCCCCCAAAGAGAGGTGTTCGATATTATGCATATAGATTAAAATCTGGAAGACTTAGCCGCCCTAGATTTAAGAAAGGTCTGGGGGCAACATATAGCAGCATCAGGAACAGTGTGACTGCTGGTCTGAAGAAACGTATCCAGGCATCAAAGTCACTTAGTAGTGAGGGCCTAAGCATACCATCTAATTTAACCGGGGCAGGGACACTTGGTAGATTAGCAGTATCTCAAAGCTCAGCAGTCGCAAAGATATTGTTTTCTGAGGTTCAGAAAACAAAACCTCGGCCTAATAACCTTGATATCTTAGCTATTGCACGCTCTGCTTGCTGCAAGGTGAGCCTAAAAGCATCATTGGAGGGGAAATATGGAGTGTTGCCAGAGCGTTTTTATTTGAAGGCAGCCAAGCTTTGCAGTGAGCGTAACATTCAAGTACAGTGGCACCAGGAGGAGTTTATCTGTTCCAGAGGATGTAAGAGTTTCAAGGACCCAGGATTATTCTCTCCTTTGATGGCTCTTCCAAATGGTTTTACAGGGAAACAAATTACAATTTCATCTGATCATTTATATAGTGAGTGGGAAGTGGACGAGTGCCACTATATTATCGATGTGCATGATGTTAGAGAGGGGCCTAAGCAAAAGTCTTCTGTCTTGTGTACTGACATAAGCTTTGGGAAGGAACCAATACCAGTGGCGTGTGTTGTAGATGAAGATCCCTTGGATTCTCTCCATGTCTTGTCAGATCGTTCTGATGGTCAAATCAGTAATTTCCCCAGGCCCTGGGAAACTTTTACTTATGTAACAGGGCCATTGCTTGATCAATCTGATAGCCTGGACATTGAGGTAGCTTTTGGTTGGTTATCTATTTTTTTTAATTTTAAATTCAATTGGATTTTGATAATGGCTAATTGTATCAATGTGGAGTGCACTTGTTGGCTGTTCTCCTACCTTGGAGATGATTGAACCCTTGTTAGCTACTGAGGACACTGCAATTCAAAATATAAAACAAGTACACTCAGACATGCTTACACATAAAGATAGGGAGGAAAGGAAGAACAACACCATGCAAATATGCTCATGCATGTTATAGAATACACATATAATGCACTACCTTTTTTCTGTACCCTCAACACCATCCTTTTTTTATGTAGAGTTTGCAATTGGGGTGTTCTTGCCAATATTCAATGTGCTGTCCTGAAACTTGTGATCATGTTTATCTCTTTGACAATGACTATGAAGATGCGAGAGACATACATGGGAATTCCATGCTTGGCAGGTTCCCATATGATGATAAAGGGCGAATTGTTTTGGAGGTAATGCTATTTTCTTTTTACTTTTGCAAATAGTTACTGATTATCACTCCAATGCTGATGCTCTTTTGATAGTTAAGTATGTATGATTGACTGCATATGGAATAGCTTCTTCATTCCTTGAACTTTAATTTTCCTGCAAGATTTTTTATTGGCCTGCTGCTTTCAAGAGTGTCTGGTATGATGACTGATACATGCTTTTGTTTCTCCCTTCTACATCACTTGCCAATTTGATTCCATATACTGTACATGTGGGAATTCTCTTATAGAAAATACATAAAAAATTAACTCCCTTTCACATCACTATCTTGCTCCATTTCCCCTTCATAAGGAATTTTTACGTGGTCTGATGAAGGGGAGATGACATGAAGGTTAGTTGAATTTCAATAAAGTAGAAAAGAGTAGAATTTTTTTCTAGTTATGAAATGTCATGCATCCAATAATAACGTTCTTTTTTGTGAGGGATGAAATAAGAACTCTATTGGAATGGGAAGAATTTATAGAAGAGTCATCCTCCCATAAAGTGATAAAAAAACAAAGTGGGACATGAGAGCACTATAATTCTGTTGAATATCAGCTAAGTAAAACTTCCTAAAGAATTATACCATAAAGTGGCTAGGAATCCTACCCTATCCCACTAAAACTCCCTTAAAGTCAAGGATGTTACCACTTCTTTATAGATTCTACAGTATGCTTAATAAAGCATATTGTTTTCAACTGCTCACAACTCTGATTATGCTTTCAAGCACAAATGTGATGACTGAAAAGGACAATGTTCACGATGCTTCCAAGTATCTATTATCAGTCCTCTTGATTTGATTCCATATGATGACAAAAACCAGGGTACTGTTGGTCTATAAGATCTCTAGGTCTAAAGGTTTCTCCTAATGGAGGTAATTGTCATAAACATGTAACCTATGTACTGCATGTTCTCATGCTCTATTTGACAAGCAGATATGGCCTTTTATTTTAGATCTCTCTCTCTCTGTCTCTGTGTGTGAGGTTGCCGACGGTTAGGTAGGCATGCATACTTGTTTTACTGGTGAGACATGTATTTTAAACATTTCTGGCAAAATTGTGCAGGAGGGTTACCTTGTTTATGAGTGTAATAGCATGTGCAGCTGCAATAAAACTTGCCCAAACAGAGTTTTGCAGAATGGAATACGAGTGAAATTGGAAGTCTTCAAAACTGATAATAAGGTAACAAACCTTCCCAATTATAGTTCTGCTTTCAATTGCTCATTGTTTCTATAGTGCCACATTAACTTCTGTCTTTGCTGAAATACAGGGTTGGGCAGTCAGGGCTGGGGAACCAATCCTACGTGGTACATTTATATGTGAGTACATTGGAGAGGTTTTAGATGAACAGGAGGCAAATGATAGACGTGACAGGTTATCAACTTTGGAAGATGCAGTTTTGGCTCATTTTTTTTCTTGCTATGTTTTGAATATGCTTTGTTTGGCTGTTAGGTATGGTAAAGAAGGTTGCAGCTATATGTACAAAATTGATGCTCATACCAATGATATGAGCAGACTGGTTGAAGGACAGGCCCATTATTTTATTGACGCCACAAAGTATGGGAATGTTTCACGGTTCATCAACCACAGGTAGGGAAAGTTCTTAGTTATATTCCTTGCAGTCGTCTTCTCTATGGTTCGAGAAATTTGCTTCGTGGATGTAAATGTATCAGTTATCAATCTGAACCAACCAACATCGCCTCATGCTCGATCTAACCACTTGATTTTCTGTAAGGTGATGATGTTGGCTGGGTTTAATGCTGCCTCTCTTTAGATGTTTCAGGCGTTAGCTTGATGCCTTAATGTTATATGGATTTAGATTTGATGATATTCATATGTATGCACTTGCATACATATATAAGCTTGAGTTTTGTTCATATTGAAAAAAGCAATACCAAAATTATCAATGCCTTCAAAAAACTTCATAATTCAAATGATGTCTGTGTGATATGATAATATGTAGGTTAATGTATCTTTAATGGATGAAAATGCTAATAATTGATAGCAAAAGTAGATTGCCAGTTATATAGAAGAGAAGCTTCAGAACTGCTAAGATCCAACACATAAGAAACATCAAGCAACCCCAGAAGGTAGTTCTTAAAAGACCTGATTGACTTTGTCGAATCAGGGCACCAAGGGGGACCATTCATGGAACCAGTACCTTCATGGCCTTTAACTCATGCAGTAGCGCTACCAGTTTGGCCAGAACTGCAAACCAGTGAACCTGATACCTTGTTGATTTATCCAAAGAAATTTTTTATTGAACCAGTAAACAAAATATTAAAAGAATTTTTATAGAGGGCCCTTAATATATAGATACATGTGAGGTTCTTGCTTTGAAGTATAGCTAGACATTCTGTTATGTTTAAGTGCAAACATCCTTATAATTGCACAAGGACATCTACAGCCTTTCTTTTTTCTAGTTTGATGGTGGGATGGTTTTAGGATTTTGCAAGAAGGGAAGAAGGAGGTGATTATTTAATAATGCCATAAAACTCATTACCATTCACCTGCTTCTCCGTTTTAAGGAGTGGGATCAATTCACAGCATGCTCCTTAAAAAATAGAAACATAAGCTATTGGCTTATATTTTAACGTCTAAACTTTCAAATGCATCAAGATATGAAGAGTGCTATTCTATATTTTAAGGGAAGAAAAGCCTCGAGAGTGAGGTAGATGATGGAACAGGGTTGGGGTAGTTGATTAGTTGTCTTCAGTCTTTTCTGGCCCGTTAATTTATCTGCTTGAGGCTGTGCACATGACATCTGTTTATGTTGGCAGCTGCATGCCAAATCTTGCAAACCACCAAGTTCTTGTCAACAGCATGGATTCCCAGCGTGCTCATATTGGTCTTTATGCAAGTCGGGATGTAAGTACTCTCACTATTCCTTCTTGAATATCAGTTGTTGTAATCATGGAGGATATAGAGGTCTATATATGTTTTTCTAAAAATCTTAAATGAGACTTTTAAGAATATTGATTTTCTTCAGTAGCGTTTGGGAACGCGGCCCAAACACAGTTGGCAAAAAATTGAAATTTTTACTTAATATTTTTATGTTTTTCGATTGTTTTGATGTGTTGATTCAAAAATTAAATTTTAAAAAACAAGAAATCATTTTGATGTAATTCTGAGTGAAAAACACTTTGAAAAATAACTGCTATCACAATACCAACATTATCTTATTAGTTCAAGGGATGGTATTTTGTGGGATATATTTTGGGGGCTCTGCCCATTAATTGTGCCTGATGTAGTTGGAATTCATCTTTACTTCGTTGTAGCTCAAGGCATACTGCATCTTGTCTCAGTACTGTGTTCGTGTATATTACTAGCACATTTCATTTATTTGGTTAACCATATCACGTGCAGATATCTTTTGGTGAAGAACTGACATACAACTATCGGTATGAGCTGCTGCCTGGAGAAGGCTATCCTTGCCATTGTGGAGTCTCCAAGTGCCGAGGGCGCCTCTATTAAATCCTTAAGAATATCTTGCCCTCCCCTGCTTGAAATAAGGGGATGTGGAGATCCTGACATGAGAATCAGACTCGGATCTGTTCAATGATATTCTTTGCTGGCATTTATTGGCTGATCAAATCATATGCAGTTGGCTGAGTGGATTTGGTGTCAAGCTGACAGGATATTTGGCCATGTCCAGAGCAATGGAAGCTGAGACAATCATCTTCGTGATGATTTTTTTTTTCTAGTTGCCCCGGCTAGTAGCTAGTGTTTATTCTCATTTATTGATACAATCTCATCCATAAAGAGGACGTCCGTAATTGTATCTTGGCTTGTTTGTCAGTAATGGAGTTCAGTGCAAAGTGTAGAAGGTTTTAGTTTCCACCCTTGTTTTAAGATTGTAAGTATATGTGCTCCCCTGTTTTGGCTATTCCCCCCATGTTTATACATAAATTGCTAGTTTTCAAATAATGCTCCATAGCCATGCTTGCCAAGTTTGCGCATAATCATGTAATGTAGCCAGAGTTAATTTTAAGAATGCTCGTGGTTTTCCCAACATATTTTGGTTGGCATGCATTGAAAATGGATTAAAAGTCATTGCTGCTCGTTGCTGGTGAAATCTGGGTTTCTCTGTCAGCCGTTCGAATCAACAGGGCCTCTAGAAAATTCATCCATATGACGTAAAAGCTTTACAGGGATCAGTCTAGTACCAATTTTGAGAGATAAATTGTAATTTGCAAGGTTATTATTATTATTATTTTCTGTGGAAGGTTCAGCTTCACCGTTTCATCTGCTTCCTTCCCTTTTATTTCCCTCGCATCTATAATTCTTCATGCGTAAGAGTATCAAACTTGCCAGCTCTAATGGATGGTGTGGAAGCTGCTAAGCATTTACTTATTTGTGCTGTTCTTGATGTGCTTGTCATAATATTTTCTGTTCTTTTTGTCCGAGACATGAGTTAATTTGGATAAAATTGCTCTTCTCTGCAAACTTTTAGATTACAATTCTCTTTCGTATTAGTTTTTTTGAAGCCATCTAGGTGGAGTGATCGTTAGGTGTCTCAATTTAGCAAATGTTGCAAGTTTTTCAACATGGCTGAAATTAGACTAGGTGAAGGTAGGAAAGTCCAAGCCAGGATTAAAAATGAACAGATATTGCTGCAATCCCACCACTGCTGTTTAAAAGCATCAAGTCCTACAAATTGAAACGTTGTTGGCAATTGAATCTGGTGGAATAAATTAACAGGGTGCAAGCAAAATCCTAGACCAATCAGAAATGTCCCATTTTAAAAGGATTTCAGGTGGTTTTGTTCCTTGACATGATCAAACTTCATTTCTCCATCTTGAATCACAAAGAAAACAAAAGGAAGTCCAAAACTGAAGATCACCAAGATTGCCATCCCTGCATCGATGATTCTTTAGTTAGTGTCAAATAAAGTCCAGCAATCAATTTTGCAGGTCTAATGTTTTAGCAAAAAAAAAAGTAGGTCCAAAGCATTTACCATATTCAACAGATCTTGGGAATTCCCTTCTGTTTCTTGGCATCTTGGAATGTTTTGGTTCTGACGATGCTTCCAAATGCAAAATCATGGAAATTAGAACCAACCCACTTCCGGTTTTCTCCCTCACAACTCTCTCACTCAGATCTAATGACCAGAAGCCAGCTGTTCCATTAACAAAATCTTCTATTACAACCTTTAGAAACATGAGTGTAGCAAACCATAATGTCACCTTTGCAATTTGCCTGACTGTTGTTTTGGCGATGGCCCAGTTCACCAGATTAACAGCACAAGCACAAGCATAAAGAGGGAGCCAAAAGTACCAATCTTTAAAAAATAAAAAAATAAAAAAAAATCAGAAGTATTAAAAAAAAAAAACTGAAGAAAATTAGCATTTGAAACACATAGGAGTACACATATGGCTGAAAATATCATCAAAGCAAGCAAAGTACCAGGGTCATTTAGCTGGACTGATGCAGAGTAACCAAAGAGTGCAGCCATTAGTAGAGAACACAGGCTGAATGCTGTAGTTGCTGTCATTTTGTTCTCTTTCAAAGCTAGGCATCAAAGTGATGGATCAAGGTAGGGGAAAGATACTTTATGGTCAACTTCTGATACATTTATTTAATTATATCTAGCTGACATTATTTATTCCTTTTACAGGGAGCAATTATCACAAGGTCGAACCAATTGAACCATTAATTTATCTTGTTGACTATTCTCTCATTCACCGATGAATGCAAGATTGCTTTTATTGCCTCAACTTTGCTAGTTCCTGTGAGCTAATACATTGTGCTGCTTCAACTGTTTTCATGGATAAGGTTGCTGTCTGTTTGTCACCTCCACTGAAGCCAACACTTCTGACAAAGTATTTTTAAGGGGGGGGGGGGGGGGGGGGGCACCAAAAAGAAAAAAAGATGGATTCCAAGCAAAGCTTTATTTTTCCTTTTCCAAATTAATATCAATTGCAATAATACTTCTTTTTTAGACAACTGAATTACTTTTGTGCCAGAGCCCTCTCAATTCTACCCAAGTTTTGAAAAATTACATAAGAGTGTGTTATATAAACGATTGATTAATTAGTAGAGATTAAAGAATATCCATAAGCAGCACATATGCACCATTAACTAATTTAGTGAGGAAAATGATGAGAGCCTTATAGATTGAGAATAAGATTATCTGATCTGATCAAATTAGACAAGGATAAACATGTTCTTGGGGAGGAAAACTTAGCCAGAAAAACGGGGGCACACAATCATGAAAAGTTGGCTAGTATATATGCTATGCAGGGAAAAAAGATAGAGGATGGGAAACTTTGGAGTTGTCTGTTGAGTATAATTCCTCCACCATCCCTATTGCTTGCTTCTTGAGCAAACAAGACATGATTTATCAGCATGCTGGTGATGTTGATGTATTTTAAAGACCTGTAAAATCACTTTGAATATTGCAAGATTACACTTGCACGTGCCAGGGAGTCATATTTCATGTCAATGAACATAAAGAATTCTGACTAAAGTTGTCAATATCGTTTTTGGTTGGTGTTTCATTTTCTCAGTTGGAATGAAATGTTTCGGTTTTGGAGTGTTTCGGAGCGTTGTTTCAGGATTGTACTGTTTATATATATATATATATATATATATATGTATAATTAAATATATTAATTCAAAAAAAATTTAGTTCAAATCCAAAAATAAAATTATTTAGAATTGTGTAATTTAATCTAAAAAAATACACAATAAAATGATTTTCTTGAACAAAATTATGAACATGTATAATATTACGAGAATACTATCATCAATCTCGCAAGGTCATTATATTATCTATTTGCTCTGAAATTTTAACATAATATATATAAATATATCAAGAGACTCCTTGTAAAATTTCATCTTAATCTAATGATCGGATTAAGAGATATGATTAATATTGTAAAATTATTTATTATTTAAAAAAAAACACTATTTGATCGAAACGGAACGGACATAACAAAACCTGTACGTTTTGGCCGGTATTTGGCCTAAAAATCCAGAATAAACCAAAATTTAAATCAAGATAAAAACATCATCGTTTTATCTATTTTTTTAACTGATATCAAAACAGAAAGAAATTAACAACTTTATTCTAACCCACAACTCTACGACCTACCACATGAAGAGTGATGAAATGGTGGGCCAAAATTCCAGCAAGATCCATCTAACAATGGCTTTCTTTTGGTGCCATTGATGATGAAAACGTGCTCTCTTTTTTCTCAATGCAGCATCATCATCATCTGTGATCTGTAATAATGTTGCACAACAAGCCAGATGGCAAGATCTACTAGCTTTTTAATCAATGCAAAAGAAATCCTCTAAAGAAAGAAAGGGCCAAGTCAAAAGATTCAAAACCACCCTCGAATATTTTGTCTCCTTAGCAATCACCCCCCTGTCTTAGATGCAATTTTGCCACTTGAAATGATGTTTTCTTCTCCTTTTTATAAAGCAGGATGGAAACTTAGCAAGGAACGGAGAGGAGGTAACGTGTGCAGCATGAATGAGACTCCTTTTCAATGCTTTTGTTACATGAATTGGACCCATTTATAGCATGATGGAGATTCGAATTAGATTTTGCTGTGGCATATTAATCATTGATGAAAGATGCTGCTTATGGATTTAACATTTCTTTCTCTAGTTGCACTGCGCATTTACCTAGGAATTGAACATTTTCGATTCGGTTTGGTTTTTATCACTAAAAACAACCCAAACTAGTAGCACTGCGCATTCCCCTAGGAGTTGAACATTTTCGATTCGATTTGGTTTTTATTAATAAAAACAGTCCAAAATATTTTTTCAAAAAAAACCCAAACTGAACCGGATCTGGTTTAAACCAACTGGTTTTAGTTCGGTCTAGTTCAGTTTTTTAACAAAAAAACAAAACAAAAATTGTTGTTTTTTTTTTTTTTTAACTTTAACCATGTTTTCCCCTTTTCCATTTAACTAAAATGGAAGCAAACCAAATTTTTTTAATGGAATTAGAAGAATAAAAAATAAAAATATAGTAAATTTTTGTTTAATTTGAATCAGTTCAGTTTCAGTTTATCTGTTTTTTACTTCAAAAACTGAAAATCAAACCGAATTGGACTTCTTTTTTTTAAAAAATCTAATCAATCTAATTGGTTTTTTTTCAATTTGGTTATTCTCAGTATTTTATTTTAATTTTCTCGATTTAATCAGTTTTTCTGGTTTTTTTACCCCCATCTCATCTATAATAGACTACTTCACTAACAAATTATGATAATCTCAAGCTAAGATTCTACACCGGTCTGTTGAAGAAGCCCACCAACTACTAGAAGAATTATTACATATTATTTCCAGGGCAAATACACGTCCATGGAGTAAGTTTATTTACGGGGTCAATCTGTCAAGCGATTAAAGGTGATGCCATAACCTAACAATTGTCTGTATCAGATCAGTGGTCCTAAATTTTGTCAGCATCTCCCTGTTTCACTAGTCAAACCTAATCATGTAAGTTTTCTTCCCTTTAAGTTCTGATGTGATCTTTGCCACCCAATGGTCAATTACCTCTCTTGGAGTTGGGCAGAGGTAGCTGCCTCTCTTCCATGGTAGTCCAGAGTTGCATCAATCAAACTTGAATACTCTTGAAATTTCAAACCTAAAGGAAACAAATAAGTATATCGAAATTATGGCCTACCAAAACAGAAGAAAACATACGAGTAGTTGGAGTTTGGACCATCCATCATTTTCACTTGGCCCTTACACTTCATCCAAGATTAATCAAAATATATATAAGATGATCCATGTTAATAATAATAATAATAATAATAATAATAATAATAATAAAGCTTTGGTCTCTTTCAGCATGGAAAATCTACAACGGTCTATGAAAGCAACAAAACATAAAAAAAAAAAAAAAAAAAAAGAAACAAGAAATAATAATAATGAAAAGTATTAAAAAAACATTAAAAAAGGATGATGAGAGACAAACATGATGTGGTCACCGAGAAAGTGCTTTTTTTGAGAGAGAAAGAAAGGGAATATTTATAGAGAGAAAGAAAGGGAATATTTATAGAGAGAAAAGGGAGGAAGACATACACAGGCTTTGTGTCTGAGACCCACATTTCATACAATCATCAAAAGCATAAGATCGACACAAACCCATGAGCCCGTAGCTACTTTAGTTTTCTTTTTCCCTTTCATTAGAGGGGGAGTGGGAGTGTGTTTTGTCACTTTTGTGGTTTTTTTTTTCGTTTCCGTTTTTATTACAGTTAAAAGAGACATTACTCTCATCATTCCACCCTGCAACTCTCTGTTCATGGTTTCCTTGATGCTTGACAGCAGAGCTATCTTTCAATCATCGTAGGCACTTGTGGCCTTCAAAAATAAGAGATAAGAGATGGGTTTTCTAGGAAGTCTCTAAATTTCCAAATTTTGGTGTGTTTCTAGTGTTTTGGGTTTCCAAAGCTACTAACTTTCAAACTTGTTTATGGTTCCTTAATGTGTATTTCTTATGAATTTTTGTCCACTACCCGATCTAGTTTAGATTTTGAGTAGATAGGAGAACCTGTAATTTTTTTTCTTTGCCTTTTTGTGCTTTTGTGTAGTTCCGATTTCTGCATGCACAAGGTTGTTTTTGCTGTAACAGTACTCTTTGGAACTGTGTTCTTATCTTCTTACTAGCTTTAGATTAAGATTTTTCCTGTGTTTATTTTTCTTGGAGTTGTATTTTGGAGTATTATTGAATTTTAAGTGGTTCATTTTCCAAGAAAAACTTATTAATTACATCTCACATTTTTGTTTTGTAGTGCCGTTTTGCTCTCGAAAATATAATTTTGACTTTGGGATTCCCAGGATTGACTTGAATTACAGCTTTTCAGTTTCAATAATTTGTTTCCTTGAGTCCTTTTGAAGGAAAACCAGCTGGTTGATGTAATCTTATTATCCTTGTAAAACTAATCATATTTTGATTTGAGTAAATGCTGTAAGCTTTTCTCAAACATGGCTGAAATTAGACTTACAAAGGTAGAACAAGGCCAAACCAAGATCAGAAATGTCCCAATTGCGGTAACTCCAGAGGGTTTCTGGTGTTGTCCCTCTCCTGTTGTCTTTCAAAAGACCATTAAAGCTCAAAATCCTTTAAACAAAACCAAACCCTCTTCACCACCACCGAAGACCAGCGTCCAAAAGAAACGAACCCCGATTAATGAGAGAAAGGCACCATCAACTCCATTAAGATCATCAGTTGTTTCTGATGATCAACGAAATTGTGGCTCAGATACACCTGGTGTTAGTGCTTCTATTGTTAGCGAGAGAACTCCCAGGCCTAAGATAGAAAGTTTGCCAAGGAAGGTGGCAATTGAATTTGGGGAACCTGGAACCAGTGATATGAAGGTAGTTTTACTTGGAAAGCAGGGTTTTTGTGTGAAGTTGAGTGTCCACAAGAATGTTCTAGTGGAGAATAGCAGTTTTTTTGCTGATAAGCTTTCCGAAGAGGAGTCTAATCTGTCCTGTCTCGAGATCGATGATTGTGAGGATGTTGAGATATATGTTGAAACTGTGGGACTGATGTATTGCAAGGAAATGAAGCAGAGGTTGATCAAGCAAAGTGTCTCACGCGTGCTTCGAATTCTCAAGGTATTTTACTGGCAATAGTATCCTTAATTTCATTACGTTAATTGCAATTTCTCTGTATGCATCTTGTTTTCTTTTATGTAGCTTATGTTAAACCGGTAATGATAATTGATTGCGCTTTTGTTGCTCTGAAGAACCTATATTACATCATGGGTAGTTCAGGAGAGAGCTTTTTTGTGGGATTATAATGTAGCATGTAATGAAAAACATACCTGTTACCTTGGAAGATCTGGCTAGACCATGCACCCCTCTCTTCCACAGCATCCATAATCCAGGGACCTTTGCTGAAGCTGTTATAAGATGGGGTAAGTGAGGAAGGGTTTAGGATAAGCTCAATGTCCCAATCTCGTTTTCTGTGCCTTAATGCGTGGTCAACATGCTGCAACTCTCTGTCTCCCCTAGTGTTTAACCCACTAGTCTGTCTTTAGCACCAGAATCAATTGGTTTATGATAACACTGTTAGTTTTGAGTTGAGGGATAGTTTTAGGATTTGGGTACTGTAATTGTTGATAAGTAGTTGGTGAAGGATGGTTAACTAGTTGGGAGAGTTCTATTGGATACTCTTAGCAACAAAATATTTGATGGTTAAAAAAAGATTGGGACTTGGGAACAGAGAAATAATGTACTTACATTGTAATGTTATACAAGGCTTTGTGTCTGGTTTTTTCCTTTTCTTTCCATAATAGCACCTTTGTCTATCTGTAGCCAATTCTAACCACCATAAACATTCTAATAGTTTCTGATTTACACTTTCACATTATTCTAAAACTCCTAATCCTTTCAAGACATTGCATTTCTCAGCTTCAAGTTCTTACTATGTTTGTTAATCACTACATCCTAGAAATGTTAACAGCCACCATTGTTTCTTAGACACGTCTAGAAAGAGAATCATTTGTTTGTTTAACTGGGTGGAGATGTAGAGTATGTAATTCTACAAAATAAGTTGCAGTAAAAGCCACTTCCAAGAAGCTGCAAAACAAGAATAGAATGTCAAAACGTAAGATTGTTGCTGCAACAATGTTAATATCAGATAAGCAAGGAGGTTCTGTACTTTAAAAATTGCAAGACAAGAAATCACTTAGAAATACAAGACAGTTAAAAATGTTATCAATGTGTCATTAAGTGCTGTTGTTTGTTTGCTTACAAATAGGCACCAAGTGAATGGTGCCAATGAAATTCTGGGTCAAGATGGATGATGGGAATGGGAGTGTGGAGGATGAGTAGGAGTAGGATAGATGATGTTCAACCTGTAAGATATACAGAAAATCACCACTCTAAGGAGAATGAACAATGATTAAACTCACAAATCTCGATAATATAGTCACATGACAAAGAGATAAGAGTTTAGGATAGCTCACCACTCAATGCAATCCACCAAAGAGATAAAGAACCAAAACAGGCTAATTTTGATTTTAGCTTCAACAGATTCTTTCCCAAGACATTAATGAAAACAAACCTATTTATACTTGGAACAATCCCTCCAAGCCAGGAAAAACAAAACAAAACATACACTCCTATATCTTAACACGAAATTCAAACTAGTAGCTTCTACTAGGTGATAAAATCTCGAAGGTGGCAGATTTTTCGACATAAAATCTTCCACCATCTGCTCCTATAGTCTAAGTTATCGATATTTTAGCTGGCAAAATCTTGGCCATTTCATTGACCATGGAGGCCCTTTCCAAATGCAAGTGACATGCATATAACAATTCCAAAAGCTTGATGTGAAGTTTGTTGGCAAAGTAGAAAGAATTATGCAAGTTAAAATTAATGGTAGGGAGAGATTTCTGTTTTCCTGACAGCCTGCTCACTTGAGAGTAAAATTGCCGTAGCTCTCACTAGGAAACTCTAACTCATGCACTGTTCGAAGCAGTAGAACCTAGACACATTTATTTTTCTACTAGTATATGATTTGTTTGGTGGTTTTTTAAAGAATCAATACAATTTTTCTTTTGAACCTGTCATTAGTTAGGATAATTCTCCTGTTTTGGGACGTGTTTTTGTTGTTTAAGAACCCTTTGAGCCCTTAACCATCTCTTAACATTTTACCAACCAAATTGAATTTATATCTTTGGGATTATTAGGGCAGCCTCTACATTATAATGCCATTTCACTTGTTTCAAATACAAATTTTTCTTCTTTCTTCCATATTGCACCTTCTTTTTTGGTTCCTCCGACAAATGTTTTTTTGTCCACTAGATTATTCACTACTTTCAACCTATCAATTATCGGTTCTTCACATTGAGCATAAAGTTATGCTTCTTCAAACCAAAAATAACTTGGACAAATGTATATGGCAGACAGGTAGGTGAGCGTTCATCATCATCATCATCATTATAGATACAGAAGGCTTTAATTACATTTGGCATCTAAAACCTTTGCTGCACTGAGTTAGCCATAATCCACATACTCTTCTTTGTTCTGTTTTCAGTTTGACTAAAACACTACCATGATCGGGTCTGTATGCCTGTATCTTGCTACCTAACCGCCTTCTTTTAGGAGCTAAAGCTTCACGTCATATGTTGAACACAAACATTTAGCATTCCTGGATTTGACTTCTTGATATACATAGCTTAACCTTGTGGTTTGACAGTCTGTAATCTTTTTATTATCTTGATTTCTAACATATAATGTGCATAACAGAATGCTTCCTGTGGCACTCTCATTGTATCATGTTCCTTACAACTTGGCATGTGTCATGGAAACCAGAATGTTTAGGGGTAACTTGTAACTTGAGACATCAGTGTAAGCCCATTATTTAACTGAACAGAATTTTGGCTTGTACTTTGTCACATTTATGAATGATTCTCAAATGTGAACGATGGGACACTTGAGATGCAAAATTCACTCGAGTTTGAAATTGAGAAAGATTGAAAGCTCAAGGTTTCTTTTTTTTTTTTTTTTTTTTTAAAAAGGGGGTAAATATGCTGTTAATATTAACAAATAGACTGTTCCTCGGCTGCCCTTTAATTTATTTTGTAATGCAAGTTGAATAATACCATTCTTGACCAATGGTCACTATGTTCCAGATCTTATCATTGGCTAGAGCTAAGCCTTGAAGGTACTAAGCTGTGGTGTGGTACTGGTTAAGTGATCTTCTCTTGCCTTTCCATGACAAACCACTTTTGTTCTTTCACATTTTTCTTTTCTCTCCCGTGTCACGGTTGCTTTATGCTTTCTCACTGTGCGTTATCACTGTATCCAGGAACAGTGTATTGTTTAGACTCTGATTTGATGTCCATGTGTTATTTCCCTAAAACATAGAGCTTCTACTGGACAACTGAGCATAATTTTCATGTATTGATTCAACCTTTATCGATACCCTCCCTTGCTCCCTTTATCATTTAATACATTTCTAGAAGTTCATGAAACTGTTTTACTTGCATTAAAATCCATCATCAATGGAATTGTTTTGCAGGTTGCTGAACTTATTAGCTTCAACACATGCATCCAGTCATGCTTGAAATATTTGGAAGCAGTTCCATGGATTGGGGAAGAAGAAGAAGAGAAAGTGGTCTCCTCGGTTATACGGCTTCAGAATGAAGGTATTGGGGTCACACCAGTTTTGAAACGAGTCTCTTCTAATGTTGCTAACCCACCTAAAGATACAATTTCTCACATAATGGAACTAGTTCTCAAAAGCAATGAGGAAAAAGGCCGGCGTGAAATGAAATCTGTAGTACTGAAGCTCCTTCGGGAGAACAACAGCCTTTCAAGTTACACAGATTCCTCTGACATCTGCAACGAAACTATTTATAGCTCCTGCAGGAGTTGTTTGAATTCACTTCTATCTTTGTTTAAGCAAGCAGCTGAACCTGAATTTGCTGACAAGCCTCTTGACAATAAGGAGCCTGTGGTAAAGCAAATAGCTCTTGAAGCTGACAATCTCTCATGGTTGCTTGAGATTTTAGCTGACAGACAAGCAGCAGATGAGTTTGCTCTAATTTGGTCTAACCAGCAAGAGTTGGCAGCCCTGCATTCAAAGCTACCTATAGTGTCTCGTTACCATGTTAGCTGCATCACATCCAGGTTATTTGTTGGAATTGGAAGAGGGGAGCTGCTACCTTCAAAAGACACTCGTCACCTGTTGTTACAAACCTGGCTGCAGCCATTGATCAATGACTACAGTTGGTTACAACATGGGTGCAGGTCATTTGATAGAAAGGTAGTGGAGGAAGGGATTGGGAGGACGATTCTCACACTACCCCTGGAGAACCAACGGAGCATTTTGCTTGCTTGGTTGGGCACTTTCTTAAAGGCTGGTGATAATTGCCCAAATCTTCAGAGAGCCTTTGAGGTCTGGTGGCGAAGGACTTTCATTAGACCATACATGGAAACACAAGGTAGTCCACAACAGCCTGATAGCTCAATGACATCAGGGCAGGACACTTAAAAGAGTGCAGATATGAGTGTGAGCAACTTTAAATGATAAGTTGTTATATAGAGTACTTGCGTCTACTCAAAATATAAAAGAAAAGCTAACACCGAAATCCTTCTGGGAAGGCAAAAAATGGTGTAACTAATGTGTTTACTGCAACTAGTGTTTTTGATGAGAGTGCTATAGGTGTGTAAAACTCCATTTCAATTGATGAATGTAGATTGGCTTCTTGAGGTGAAAATCATTTTAAAAAAATGAATTGGAAGTTTCCTTTATATATCTTTAGTTACACCTCCAAGTCACTGGCTGATGGTCATTGCTAGACTTTCTACATTATGCAATGCCATTCAACCGAATTGAATCTTATTCAAGCTATATATTATACACTGATGAGCTCTTTATGCTTGGAGACAGTTTACAGAAGCTGGTCTTTGCTCATAAGTCACACTTGAGCCTGTTAGTTTTTCTTCTGTTCTGCTATCAGGTTGTGGTCAGGTCACGTAGAATCTTTTCTATTCTGGCCATCTCAGGTTTCCTGATGCATCTTTTACGCAACCCTTTGCTTTTGTTTTGTTTGGGAGCGCTCATGAGCGCTTTCCCCTGGCATAACTATAATGGAGGTTCTGGTTTTCTTCTTCTCAAGGTTGGAAAACCCAGGATTTATCCTCCCCTGATATTCTATTAGGTATGAACTGGTCTGCTACTGCTGCCACTTCTGTCAAAAGGGTGTACTTCTATTATGTTCGGTTTCTTCTATGCTATGCTGTTATGAACTAGGGTTCTGATTTTATTACCTTCGTTGCCTTCAAACCTCTTGCTTGGATGATCTTGGTGACCTACAGTTGTTCTACTGTGAGGGGTCTAGAATATTTTTTATAGTTTATAAATTTTATTTTTATTTCTCCAATTAGTATTATTAATTTTCTTATTTAGAAAGAATATTTTCTTTATTCAATGACATAGCATCTCGGCAAGGGAGATTGAATAAATAGAATTTAAATATTTAGGGTGCTTTTTATAGTTATAGTGTAGCTGGTTTTGAAAGTCTTGAATTGTAATAAATATCTTTGGTTTTTTAGTGTTTTCATCTATGACAAATATTGTTAGTTTTTTTTAGAGTTTTAACTTATTATAAACTCCATTATATTTTATTTTTGTTGTCATCTTATTTATCTTGCATTATTGATGAAAAACAAAAAAAAACAAAAATCTATTTTGTATATTCATCAAATCAAATATAAAAGATATTTCAGAGTACAGTCCAACCGTGATTTTAAAAAATATATATTATTTTTTTTGTTTCAATTTTTTTTGTAGTATTTTTAGATTATTGTAATATATTGGTGTCCAACATCAATTTAAAATAAAAAATAATATTATTTGAATATATTTTGATTCCTATACCACAATTTTAACTTTTGGCGGTATTATATATTTTTTTTTATCTCACCATCATTGTAATTGTAATTCTAATTAGCAAACTGCCAATCACAATAAAATTATTATTTTATCTTTTAAAAGCTAAACAATGAATACATATTTGGGGTAAAATTGTATTTTAATATTTTTATTTCATAGTTTAATTATACTTATGTCCTTGAAAAAAAAATAACACTGACTAATGTTTAAGAGTTTTTTTTATGATTTTCACATTTTTTATATGGTGTAATTATCAAATAGTCTCTATAGTCAATTTTGTTATTGCCTAAGGTTGAAGGGTATTTTTTGTTTTTTAACCTCTATTTTCTTGCAATTATAGCATGGTATCAATAGTGTTTTGGTCTTTGTAATGTTTTTATACATTGTAATTACCAAATAGCTCTTGGGGCCAACTTTCTTTTGCCTAAGGTCAAAAGGTTTTTTTGTTTTTTTGACCTTGTTTTTTGTCTAATTATCACATAATGTCAAGGGGTATTCTAGTTTATATATATATAATCACTGTATGCTTTGAAAGGCACCTACACTCTTTGAGTGATACATACGATGTCTTTAAATAGTTATTGGTAGCCTTCTAGATGATGTCTGACGCACCGCGCCACCCTCTTTATGGTGAGTTGATGTATGTCAGACTCTAGATAAAAGAGGATCTCTAACGACAATTTGTCCCCTCCCTCATTTTCTCTCCCCTTCACATTGAAAGATGTGATGCCTTTGTAAAATTACAAAGCAGTCCTCAGTCATTTAATTGTATTGAATTTGATTTATTTATTTATTAGTTTTATCATTTGACATTTGAATTCTTATGTTCTTTAGGAAATTAGTCTTCAATCCTTTAATTTTATAGAATTTGATTTATATATTTTTTAATTTTTTCATTTGACATTTAATTTTATATATTTTTTTTTTATCAAATTTGATCCTCATTCTTGTGATTCTTATATATTTTGATTTTATTTTTTTATTGGATTTTAACTTTTGATTTCATCCCTAATTAATTGATTTTTTTTTAATTTGATCTTTATATTTATGACTGCAATTCCTTTTATTTTGAGTTCTTTTATTAATTGATTGTTTTTTAGCCATTTCATATCTCCCCGTTTAATTTCATAGAGTTTTCATATTATATTTGATGTTTTTTTATCATGCTTTTAAAACCAGTTGTGGGAGTCGAACCTTGTCATGTCCTAGGTCACAGGTTGGGTCGTATAATTAAGGTATACAACAAAAAAAGGTATCACATGATTTTCTCCTAGCTAATCGCTTGGTTTTTTTTATTCAACTAAAAAGTGAATGACATTATTAATAATGGAGAAAAAAATCATTCAATTATGATCCTATTTTTTGTTCGGTCTTTCTTTGTTTTGGAATACTTTTAGATTTTATTTCCTCTTCATTTGCATCCTTTTCCATTTGATTTTATTTTGTTTTGTATACCAAATATGCATCTTATTCTCTTCATTGTTTTTTTTTTCTTTCAGTTTTTTCCCTCAATATTTTATTTGATTTCTTTTTCTCTAGATTTAGTTTTTATTTTTTCAATTGCTTTCTTATCCTTTTTTTTTAAATTTTTTCCTTAAAATTGTATTTCATTTTTTTTATCCAATCTTGGTTCTCATTTTTTTAATTGCTATTTTTTTATTTTATTTTTCAGTTCAGTCCCTAATTATTTATTTATTAGTTTTATACTAAATTTGATCCTCATTGTTTTGATTACTATTTTCTTTTTAATTTTTGGATGGTTAAGCTCTATTTAAAATAATATAGTAAAATAATATATATTTTATCTTTTAAAAATTATTTTAATATCAGTATATCAAATAATCCAAAAATATAACAAAAACCAACTCCAAATAAAAAAAATCAAAATTTTTAGGAAACTTCATTAATTAAAAAACAATTTCAAACTGCCTTGTAAGTCTCGGATGTTGCCATTTTAAACCGACGAAACAGTAAGTCAGTGACTACCTGAGTTGATCCCAATGTCTGAAGAATCGAACACATTATTTTTTTTTGAAAATAAGGTGGTTTAAACCATATATGATGTGGTAAATGAGGATACCTAGCTAACAAGTTCCCCGGATTTATGATTCCGACAGCATTCATCATGTGACTTTTACTGCTCACAGCACCTTGTGGTACATCAAAAATGTTCATGTAGGTCACACAGGTCATGTTTAAAGAGAGGGTACTGCTATAATATTTGTCCTTGGTCTCCTCTCGCTCGCTCTGAGTCCTTTTCATCCATGCCCGACAGTAGAAATGTCAAATGCCAGTCCTTTTAGCAGGAGATGAACTGTATAATGCTCATGCTATAGTAGCTAGCTTGATGGTAATAGGCGGTGGTGGTGGTGGTGGTGGTGCAATGGATAATCTAAATAATAAATGAAAATACAGGTAGCTGCTTCTTTAATGTGTCTGCTGGTTTCCATACACAAACAATTGACACCATCACAAATCGCAGAAGAAGTTTGAAAGCACCAGTCATGCATATAATTAGGGCAATCTTTCATTTTCGGAAGTAAAAATTCAATGGGAACATGGATTAAAAGTGGAGAAGAATCTATGAACCAAACCAAAATAGTAGCATTATCATTTATTGTGTGCGTCTGAGGACATTACTACTCGGAACTGAGTACTGAGTCACTCAACCCCACCTGCACGTGCACACAAATGCTGAGGCTGAGGAGAGCACGAATATGCTTTGCATGCCATGTTTTTTTGTCGCAGAGGTAAAACTGACCCGCTACCTAGCTCTGTTATTTGTCTCTTGTCGTGTTTTTTTTGTTGATGTTACTGTCTCAACTTGGATCTTGTTTCTGCTGGTTTCTTCTGCAATTTCAAGAACTCGTCTTTTGACAATTACAGTCGACTGTAGTAATGTGTAGAAGAAACAAGTACTGTTGTAAAATTGAGTAATAATAACAAGACCACACCATCTGGACTTTCTTCTGGTTTAACCCCACGAACACGTACCGTTGCAGAAATGAGGTTTCAAGTTCAAATCTAGGGCTAAAACCTACTATTTGTACGTTGAAAACCCAAGTTTGAATCCCACCATTACCTTTTCTACGACTTAATTATGGTCCTCCAATGTACTAAAAAATAGCTAGTAATAAATAAAACCACTTCTTCTTATGGGAGACTTGCTAAATTATGTTTATATCAGTAAGGCAATAAATAAGAAGGAACAATAAGGGCAGTGGGGTTGGTAGGTTATGATGATTGAACAGCTTCATTGCACCATGTGAGATGTAGAACAGAAGAAGTTTTCAATTTTCAAGTGGTCCTCGTTGGATAATTTGTTTGTAGACGAAGGAGGTGAATGTGCTCTTAGTTAATCCACATATCTTGCTGCCAGCCCATGTCGGGGGTGTGGGGCATATGAGCTTCCCTTGTCATTAAATTTAGATTGCTACTAATATAATGTTGGGCCTCATTGTATTTAATATCACTTTCACGGATCATCCACTTGTACCAAAAAATAGAGTAGCATTATCCTCTTAATTATCTTTGGATAATACCACCAATTTAGGCCCCGTTTTTGTCATATTGTTTTTATCATTTATATATATATATATGTAAAGCGATTAGCGTTTTATCTTAATTACATATATTAAAGATGTTTATATCAAAATTATTTATTTATTTATTTATTTTTATGGAAAGTGGTAAATTTTAGGTCAACTTTTGCATATTACTGAGATTAGATTCATATTTTCGATAAAGAATAAACTATGATAAAATAAATGATTTTCATTGATTAAGAAATAAAAAAAACAATAATTTAATGATACTCATTACTCACACATGATAGCTTGTAAGAATTTATGATTTCATCAATTATTCACTTAGAAACTAGAGGATGGATTCGTGAGAATTTTAATTCTCACAATCTAACATGAGATTTGAATCTTAATTGCTTGAAAGAAACCACATCGAGCTAACTCCATTAGGGTGACATCCTACCTTTACTAATCAAGTAATAATCTCGAGGAAAAGAGATGGTAGTTAAAGTAGTTACTTTCCCACCTAGCGAATAAAACATTCACGAGTGTTTTAACTAGAATTTGATGTAAAAAATTATTTTTAAAAAATAAAAATATTATTTTAATATATTTCCAAGCACAATTTCTACTTTTATATCAAACACTCTAAAGCCGAAATCAAAGTTAACTAATGCTAGTAGGAAAAGATCCTACATTTTTCAAAAGAAGAGTGTGGAACTGCTTATAGTTTCAAGAGACGCGATCATTTAATGGTGGTTTAATTAGCATAATTTTGAGTTGGATACGAGCATCCTAACAAGCAACAAATTGTTCTTTGTTTATTTGTTTATCTTATTTCTTAAAATTATATATCACAGATAATTACTCATCAATAACATGCATGCTTAGAATATGGGAAAATTATAGGATAATCAATTATAAGATAATCAATAGTAGTTATGACTTATGAATTCATGTCTATTTGATAATATAGTTGAAATTATTTTTAAAAGTATTTTTGATTTAAAAATACATCAAAATGATTTTTTTATTTTTTTAAAATAATTTTTTACATCAGCACGCATATAAAAATAATTTAAAAATACTAAATTTTTTAATTTAAAATAAAAAATAAAAAAATTTAATTTTTTTCATAAATAGTTTTGAAGCGCATCAACAAACATATGTTGTTTTGGCATCCAAGGTCGACACCCCAGCAGTAGCCCCACTTGCCAAGGTCGACACCCTAGCAGTAGCCCCACTTGGACTGAATCGGAGGCTATCTGCAGAAAACTCTTATCCTTTTGCTGCGTCCAAGCAGTTCTATTTATTTGTCTCTGAGGTCTGTAAAACTGTCATTAGCCATGGCAGCCATGACCGAGAAGAAATCAAGAAAGAGCTTCATCATGGGCGTGTTCCCATCTACATTTCCGATTGTGGGCCCGATGTTACAGGTTTCTGGTTGGTAGACAGTCCCTTGGATTGGATCTGACAGGTAGCTTTCAATCTAGCAATGGTTTTTGAATCTACGGGTCCACTCCAAGCTGGTGTCCTTTATTGCATTCATAATTTAACACTTGGTTATATTTCTGTGGGAGTGATGTCCTTCTCTCTGCCTCGTTTTTATTCAAGAAAATAAAAATAAAATATTTTCTTATTGTCAGTTTCTCGACATTGAATTTGTAATTTATGTGCTCAAACAAGACAAAGAAACCATTCTGGGGTACTTATCGAACCAGTCTTGTAGCAGAGGAAGGGTTTTGAGCCTATCCTATTCATAGCCCAGATGTTTATGAACTCTGCTCAGACCCACTAGAAAGCAACATTTATCGGAAAAAAAGACTCTTAACAAGAATAGCAAAACAAGTCCTCCATTTATATACAACCAGTTTGTTCAATGATCAGACCTTCATTAATTAAACCCTTTTTTCTCTATTTTTTTTAAATCCTTACAGTCAGTGAGAATGCTCTTACACCATGGCATACAGAAGTCAATGCAGGTCTAAAATGGGCACGTAACTTTCACTAGTCAGTCAGTCGCTAGAGAGAGAGAGAGAGATCTAGAGAGAGGAATCCCTATGGCTGTGTCCCCATTGGGTTTTTACAGAATTTGTTGTGTTATGATAGCAAATTCATGTCTGTTGCTATGAAACGCACTTGCTAGATTTGGTTGCAGTGAGTAAGGGTCTTGAGAAAAATCACTTTCATGAATGCCAGCTACTCTCATTTGTGGGTTTCAAAATACAATAATATTGAGAATCATTTAGTCGGGAAATGATTCCGGAAAAATTCTCTATAAATCCAGATATTATTAATTTCTAAATGTTCACTAGAACACACATGCATCTTAGAATTAACTTTGAACATTGAAAGAAGAAATGAAAAATCCGAAACTAATTACTGTTTTTTTTGTTGCTTTTTTTGAAGGAGAGTTGTTAAACATGATTTGATTCAACAGGTTGACCTAATAAATCTTTTGTATGAGCTTCATTCTAGAAAAAAAAATCAATTGTAGCCAACAGATTCAATAACTTTGGTTCGAAGCACTTAGATTATGTAGCTTAGTGTGATTGACTATTTGACTATCAAGATAGTAGAAAAGATTGAAACCAAACTGTCCCATATCCTGACATTTTAATTAATCTTGGTCCTTATAAGTAGTTCTTGTTTATTATTATTATTATTATTATTATTATTATTATTATTATTAAAACCCTTTTTCTACGCAACTTTCACAATCAAAGAATGTTACATGGAAGAAAATGACATTGCTGCTTCGATATTTACATCCATGAAAGTGAAACATTGAGCTCCACACAGTTTGCTGGTATTTTTCCTGCCAAGATAACGATTTAACCGCTGCTGCATCACATCACACACGACCCAAAATATTTATTTGATTTTCTTGCAGGGTTTTCTTCCTTGAAGTTAGATACCACAAATTCAAATGCAAAATGATGGCAAATACATGTAGTTTTAGGTTAGTTATATATGGTGTTCCCAAAAAGCAAAGCAACCTATTAGGTAAAGAGTTCTTGTTGCTTTACATATTATTGTTGTGGATTTTAAGGAACCTGTGTTTCAAATTGGTGTTGGTTACGTACCAGGTAACATAACTAATACTACCAGTCTGCAGCTATATAGCTAATTGATTAATTAATTGAAATTATATGGTATATTTCATTACCTATTACGATGCTGTTTTGAAAAGATAAAAAAAAAAAAAAAACACGATATATTTTTTATGAATATTAGGACGCTGACATAATTTATCGACTCAGACTACGCGATAAACCAGAATAAATTACAAAGACGAATTCAAGATCATGAAAATATTAAATGGTGAAATTGAGAGAAAAAAGAATGGAAATAAAATAGAAAAATGAGAGCGAAATGGAAAGGGGGGGAAAGGGAGGGAAAATAGAAACTCCATTTTTTTTTTATGTAAACAATGAAGAACATTGTTTTTTTATGATAAAATTAAAAAAAAAGAGCGGGAAATGAATGAAAAAAAAGAAAAAAAAAGAGTATTTGCTTCATTGTTCATGTTAAACGTGAAGGACAAACCAATTTTTTAGCATGAAGGAAATAATTCTTTATAAGTATTGAAAGCTAAAAAATCATATTTTCACGAATAATTTATTATTAATATTAGTATTTAGATATTGGATGCATACATATTGAAAATAATTATTAAAACTCAGATAAAAATGCATAATATCACTTAACAACCACGTCAAAACTGAAAAGTAAGTGAATCAACATAATTGTTTTTTCTTAATTGAGAAAAAAAAAAAAAGACAAAAGGATAGAAAAGGGTTATGCTTGGCGTCTGGCCCCCAAGTATGAGGTTAGGCAGGAGTCGGCATGGAAGTTATACTCATGTGTCTAGCTTTGATTGATTTATTTTTTATTGAATGGGTGGATGACTTGAAAAACAATTTAAAAAAATTAAATTGGATAACATGTCCTTTGTTGTGGTAGACAACATGTTGTCCACAAGCCTAGGTTTTAGCAGCCAAAGTGGTAATTTGAAACTAGACAAAATATATATTTCGAATTTTTAACCAAACAACCAATTTTTTTGTAAAAATTACAATTTTTTTTGTACTAGGATATTATCTAATTTTAGATATTATTTTGTTTTTAAAAATAAAATAAAATTTTGTAAATATATTATATATTAGATGAATCTTAACAAAATATATTATATATTAATTTGTTATCATTAAAAATAAAATCATAAGAATATTATACAACAGGATATAATTTTGTAACTCTATACCAAAGACCTATTTCATGAAAACGTGGTGATTTGTTTCGAATCCACTTATGGTTAAGTGATATTTTATTTTTCTTAATTTCTCAGTTCATTCGAGGTAGATCATCCGTAACAAAATTAGATGATTTTCATTTAAAAAAAAAATACTTTTCGGAGAGCTCAACACACACACACACACACACACATCAATTAATCCCTATCAAAGACTTGCTTAAGAATAAAAAATAAGGTAAATAACATGAAATAAAGATTTAATCCTATCTATGAAGATTCCGTAAATATTCCCGTTCACAAAAAAAGGAGAAATTTCAAAGCGATTAGAATTTTTTTAGAGATTGATTGCAATTACTCATTCATGATCTTGACATTTTCTTTTCTTCTATGAAGGTATTATTTTCCCTATATATATTTTGATTTTGTGAAATTCTTCTTCTTATATGATGATCAATTCAAACTATAATAATAAAAAAGATATGCTTTGGTTATTTTTCATCTCTTCAACAAGTTTAGTAATGGGTGTAATAGTTCTATCGTTATGATGGTGATAAATTAGGAAATTTCCGACAGATTGATGGATAGTTAGGATCATCATCACTAAATATAAGTAGAGCCTAGCTACTCTTATCTTAAAAACATTTAATATTTGAATATTTTTACTTTCTATACAAGGTTGTCTAATATATATTAAACATCTTAATCTCCCAAAAATACGCTAAAATTGAAAACAATTATTTGTGAAAGAATCTAGGTGGGAGGTAAGCGAAAAGAAAGAGACACCAACTCCATAACTATATATAATGGTGACACATCGATGTGCTTTAAATTCAAGCTTACTGTCCGTCTCTATAGCTTCAACCACATGATTTTATATCAAATTTTTAATACCAAACCAGTAGCTTTCATTACTCAATCATAGTACTCATCACAAAGGTATATCCTATATATGTATGTATATATATATATATATATATAGCCCATCTCGACGTATTGTGTTTCTTAATATTTATTAAGGTAATTAGCAATAATTGTATATATTTGGATGGAAAAAAGGGATTTGAGGCATCGATGTTTTTCTACGGAAAAAGGAAAAAAAAGTGTCTGCCCACATTTGGCAATACCTTCCTCTCTCTCTCTCTCTATATATATAAGGGTGCAAAATCTTAAATTAAATACGTACATAATTAGAAAGATTGAGAAATGCAAGACAATCTACTATACAATTACAATATAATCCGTACAGCTAGCTAGCTTCAATATGCTACGTTTTGATGCCATTATGTATTTCTTTCTTCATAGAATGAAAATAAAAAAGGACAGAAAACAAGATTACTTTTTTTTTCTGAAAGGTACTGTATAAAAGTTCATGATTAAATAATTAATCAACAGCCCCCAAAATCTCTCACGGAGAAAGTGGGACTCTTCTCAGGCATCTTCCCAGCATGGCGTAACCCTAGAGTGAGAGACACATCGCCAGCAGTGGTGGTCCCAAACCTTAGAAGCGTAGATCCAATGTGTTCAGCACCAGCATTTGCATTACTGGACGTGGTCCCATAATCAGCAGTAACAATGCTGCCGTGTCGACATGTGTCGTCGGCGAAGTCGTGGAAAGGCTGTCCAGCATGAGACGGCGGTGCAACCTCGGCGGTGGAGGTGATGTTGGTGGGTGTAATAATGGTGGTGGTGGTGGTAGAGGAGGAGGTGGAGAGTTTCGTTTGGTTTTCCGAGAAACATTGTCTATTGATTGCAAGGAGTGAAGGGTCGTTTTCACTGGCATTGATTTCGGATCTTTTTCCTGATGGCATGGTTGTTGCTGTGGCAGCTGGTGCTGAAGATCCTGTCGTTGTTGTAGTAGGCGTTGGTGTTTGTGCAACGCCATTATTGTTGCTGGCTTGCTTCCTTTCTCTATCATCTGCTCCTGGTTCCTCCTCTTTGGATTCTTGCTGGTACATGTCTTCAACCATGGGTTTCCACAACCGAACCCTGGCATTAATGAACCAGTTTGAAACCTAGACACAGGGAGTGTGGTGTGGGATTAGCAACCTCCATTGATTAAACAGCTACCAAATATTTTAAGCACAGGATTAATGAATGATAGTAGGTTTCAAAGATGAAAATAGCTAGGGCACATATATTTTATGCAGCAGCCCTGCTCATTGGAATGCCATACTAATTAGTGCTTAAAGTACAAATTTATGCATTTCTTCTTCTTGCATTAATGATGGACATAGTCTCTTTTTTTTCATTAACACATAAAATTAAAAAGTCATGAGGTTTTTCAGAAAGTAAATAAATGCCACCAGCTGAATTCTTTCCACATACAGTGCTTCAAACCCTACAAGTGATTCAATAATCTTGCTTAGAAATGAAGTTTATTAAACTTTGGACTCCACACAGCAATAGGAAGTGAAAATCTTTTCATTTCATCAATGAGTTTATAGCTCAGTTGACACTTCTGTCTTCACATTGGCCTCGAATTCCTATATATATATATATATATATATAAAACCCCATTCCAAATCTTCTAGCTCCATATTCTATAATTAATCATAATAATAATAGGAACGAATTTGATGTAGTCTGTTGAATCACTTGTCAGTGTTCTAGCTATATCTCCACGAATAATTTAAGAATCGTAATAACAAAAGCACTCCATTTATGACCATCCTATATATATAACTGAGTTTTAGCTCCTACTCTGAGTTATTTATTGTATATACAGCATAAACACATTTATGATCATCCTATATAAGAAAAGCACTCCATCTATGTTTTTCTTTCCATGGCCAATCCCTTTCCAAAGAGAGGAGCAGCTTTGGGTTCTTGCTTTTCATGCAAATAATGTATCACGTAATTAATGACAAGAAAGTTATAAGAAATTAAAGTACATGTTATTACTAATAATTAGTGGCTATGCAATAAAGTGAAAAAGAAAAAAGGGATATAAAGCTTTAGGGTTTACCATCTACTGGCTTAATCTTGTTTGCTTATCAAAAAAGAAAGAGGAGGAGATGCAGGTGAGAGAGTACAGTATGGAAATAAAAACTGTAAAAAAAAAACAAACCCTCTAGCAGGGGATAATTTCTGTAACAAAAACAGGAACAAAGGTAAGGGATAAGATCGATGCAAGTAAAAATCCCGACAAGTTTATAAAACATGATCCTCGGTACAAAAATTCTTGTTCGCTCTCTTTAATGTCTCATCTTTGTGTGGTTGGATAATATAATATAATATAATATAATATAATATGAGGTGTGGTGTGTAGTTTGGAGAGAGAGAGAGAGAGAGACGTAGAGAGAGAAACAATCAAATCTGCAAACTCTCATGTCTCATCTCTTCTGTACTTTTCTCTTCTCTTAAATAATACTCTCTCTACCTCCCTTGAGTTTCTTCACTGACTCGGTATTTATGTCTGTATCTGAATCTATTTATGTCCCTTAACTTATAAAAGAGAGCAAATAAATAAATAAAATAAATGGAAACATAAATCATATATATATATAAATAAACGTTAAACCCTTATGGTAAAATATCATTCTCCAACAGAAAGTAAAGCCCAAAACCATGCAAATCTACAGAACTTACTCATTGTTCCTTGTTGTTTTCCTCCCTCTAGAATATTACCAACTCCATTTTCATGTTAAATTAATATACCTTAATATTTACTGTTTTGTTTAAGAAGAGATCAAAAGGGGTGTGTGTGTGTTTAGAGAGAGAGAGAGAGAGAAACCTGATTTCTCGATAAACCAGTCTGTCTAGCTAACAGATGCTTATCAGCATCGCTTGGATACCTGAGAAAGGGTTCAGAAAATGACATCAGAGTCAAAACCTAAACCGTATAAAGAGAGACCAACATTGCAAGCTTTTATTTATGTACCAAATTACACGGGGCGTGAGAATCTAAGAAAAGAGAATATGAGCAGTGTTTTGTAGTGGCAGTAGTAGGGGCATCAGAGAAGTTTAAGGGGTACAACTGCACTCACCGATCGATCTTATTATTTTGTGTACATTACTTATCATAAAAATTATGATTTCACAGAGAGAGATAGAGAGAGGTAAAGAGAAAGAAAAAGGTGGTCAGCTAATTATACTGTAATAAAGTTTTATTTTTGACACAATTAACTAATTTTCTGAGGTCTGCGGAGGTAAAAGCAGTGGGCAAATAGAAACCCTTTGACAGCTTTTGCTGACGAGATTTACAACATCCAAGGACACTGCATTACTGCTCCTTTAATCGCATTTTGGATAAAAAGCTAGAAAAAACAACGACAAGGGAACTTGGATCTTGTGATAGTATCTGTCTTGTTAACAAATTAGAAAGTATCATTATGCTGTAAAAACTTTTACTACTACGACTACAATAATTTCTAATTAGGGTTCCATTTTCTAGATTGGTGTGAATATGATACGAGTAGCTAGCTAGTGTAGTGAAGTTCAGGTAAAAGTAACGTACGGGTGGAGAAAATGCTCAAAAAGCCAGGCTCGTAAGATGTTGACAGATCGCTCAGGCAAGCCTCGTTGGGGTCTCCAAGCTTCTTGTTCCATCATTCCCATTTGGTGAAAGGCTCTTTGTTGTCTGAGACTTTGCTCTAATAACTTGAGCCTCGGCGTTTCACCTTTTGTTATGCCAGAGGTCCCAGCACCATCTTTATCGCCGAGTAACTCACAGCTATGCTTCAATTGTGCTGCTACTGCATCTTTTAGACACCTGAAATGCCGTGACATTGCCTTCTGGGCAAGGGCGGTGTAAGGGACCGCCGCCCCGAAACCCAGTACTAGATCAAATGAGTTCACTACCATTTGCATTTGCTCACAGTAATGGTTGTACCTTCGATCTACCTGCAATTTTGTACCCCACGTATTAAATATAGAAAGAACGATTAAATTTCACCAATCGCAATGCTCGCTCTGTAAAAATTATTGCTCATGAGGATATATTGACACTACCTTATTTATTTATTTATTTTGTAAGAAAACAGTTTAAGGCATGCTTTAAATACGAAAAGCTAGCCTGCTACATCAAGTCCCATGAAGTAAACAAAACTCAAATGTTATTTTCACTGCTTCCTCATATTGCAAACACATTACAGTTGTGTAAGGAAAGAGGAAAATAAATCATGATAGGACTAAGTCATGTGACATGATCATTTGATATTCATGACACTGAAAGAGGAGAAGGGTTAGAAGAGACAAAGAAAGACAATCAAGAATTGTTATGACACCCATATATATATATATATATAAGACTTTTTAGGGCTCTCAAAGAAAACACGAATAGCAGAGAGGAGGAGAATAAATGGGTTAATAAAATGGCGGTACAGTGATGAAATGATTGCTAATAGGAGCATAAATAGAATATCATTGGTGTTTCTTTCCCAATACAGCCAATCGATAGGCTTGCTTGTGGAATGCATAAACGAAACAAAAACAAAAGGAAAAGAAAAGGTCAACTTATATATAATATCAATGGCTTCCTTTCTTTCTCTGCAATGTTACTATGATGGCTACCGATCTTCTTAGCAGAAGAAGCTTCATATTAACTTCATATGGTGGCTTAACAGTCATCTTCCAAGTCAGGAGGAACGTCGTTTCTTGCTGGACGCATCGAAAGATAGGAACCTCTATTAATACTAGACTTTTTATTTTGTTTTTTTACTAAACCAAAAACCTTAACACATCGCCTACTTAATTTGGAAAAATAAATAGATTAGATATTGAAAATAATAATAATAATAATAATAATAATAATAATAATAATAATAATAATAATAATAATAATAATAATATGATGACTAATCTGGCTAGCTCTACCAACTAGATCTTATGTAACCTTATTGCACCAGCAGCCGGCTTTTTTCTACTTTGAATTTTTAAATCTTTTATAATATTGTTGAAAAACTTGCCGGAATTTTCTGTTTGTTCGTGTGATTTGGAAAATCATTGATGTACTAAAATAAACAAACCCAAGAAAAAGTCTTGACTCTTGAGGGGGAGAGAGAGAGAGAGATAACATGCCTCATCAATCATCGACAAGAGTTTGACCTTCCTTCTTTGATGCTCAATTCTATCAGCAGCTGACAAGGGAGGGAAATCTTTTGTTGAAGAAGAAGAGCCGCCGCCGCCTGGATTGTTATTGGAACTAGGGTTTGTGTTTTGTCTACCAAATTTGCTTTTCTTGAACTGGCCTCTTCCAACACTACAAAACTCTTCTAACAGCTCTTGTGCTGCTTTCACATACTTTGAATTCCTCAAAACATTCACCACTCCTAATGATGACCCAAAACCAACATGAACTTGGTTGTGGTTTTGTCCCATTCCACCCTGTAAATGTAATGCTTGATGGTGTTGGTGACCTCCCAAATTCTTGTAATATGTACTAGAAGAAGACCCACCAGCTCCCTGGTTATAATACAATAACCCACCATCTCCCATCCTCAATTCTTCTGCTTTGGCTGCCTCTAAATGTTGCAGAGATGATGACAGTGATAAAGAAAGCCCTTGTGCTTCAACAACACCACTAATCTCAGCTGGATTATTGAGTGGAGCACCAGTGTTGCCTCCTTCATGAGAACTATCAGGAACCCATGTGAATTGTGGCGGAGATATAACACTAGTAGCACCAAATCCCCCTCCTGATACGGTACTAAACCCTTGAAGAGAACTTGAAGGATTTGGTAGCAACATGTGAAGTGTAGAAGAAGTTGAAGGAGGGGGCTGATGATGAGAAAGAGAAGGAGATTGTGGTGATCTTGGTTGTGATGGGTTCATCAAAAAAAGCTGCATGGCTGCAGCTGAATCTGCATTAATGCCTGAAATTTGATGCTGATGTTGAGCCAAACTTTCACGGCTATCAGTATTACTATGATTCTTTGAATTGCCTATCCCCAAACCTCCAACTACCATGCCTTGCCGGTTGTTGCTGTTATACCAATCGTTGGTTGTCACCGGTTGTTGTTGTCGTGTCTGAGTCCGGTAGTTAGACCGTAAGGGCTGATCTAACAAATCAACAGCCGCAGCTGGTCCGCCGGCAGGAGGGAAATTGAACATTTCTGATAACATTCCGGCTGTTTCGTAGACAGGAAGGCCACCTGATTCTTCTTCTTCAATACCTAGTAATGCCGATGGAGGTTGTTCATAGCCTGATTGAACTCTAAGCTTATCCCTGCGGATCTGTTGGGCTATATGGTGCTGCTGCTGCTGAACATGTTCTTGGTGAGAAACTGAGGGTCTCTCGAAACCGCCATTCGAGAAGGAAAAGATACCTTGATGGTAATCTTGGGACATAGAATTATAATTTGAAGTGCTGGACTTGGTGTTTTGTAGTATCGGAGAGCTTAACTGGTGGCGAGTCTTTGAGTGAGGAAGTATTGGAGGGAATGGAGGTGCTGTAGCTATTCCCATATCAATATTTTGAAGATGATCATCGCCATCATCATCTCTTTCAATTATCTTCTTAATTTGCAGCACCCTCACCAACTTATAATTTCCTCTCTTTTGCCAATCAAATCTGCTACATATGGATCATAAGTTTAGAGACAGCCATAAAAAACACAAGAAATAAAACCATCTTAGACTTAACATATCAAGAAACATACTGAAAACCAAGAAAGAGTATGGGAGATGGAGAGATCGAGCAACAAGTATCAAATGAGTCTTAATTTGTTGGCGTTTCTATTTGGTTAATTCTCTTTTATTCATGTTTCAGTTCTATCATACTCATATATATACACACACAGAAGCCAGTACCTCTTGGAGTTTCAGAGTATGAAAGGATAGAAAGCTCTCCGACATCGTTTTCTCTTCTGTGGTTTTGAAAGCTTGGTGAATTCCTCAGTTTCTTTCTCTCTTTCTATTTATCTATCTCTACATGTGTTGTCCTCTGTCTCTCGTCTCTTTCTTTCTCTTTCTCTCCTTTTCTCTCTCTTTGCAGCGCTCAGAGGCAGTGAGTGTAGAGAGAGAGAGAGAGAAGAGATGAAGCTTAACGATAAAATAAAGGAAAAGAATGGAGGCCGCTCTTCTTTCTTCTTCTTCACCTTCTCTTTTTGCTCACCCAATAGTATGTAAATTTATTTTGTTTTCTATACATTTTTACAGCAGGAGGTTTAAATTAAAAATAAATTAAAAAGTATAAATATTAATTAGAGAAAAATTCAATAAGTAAACTTAAAATGAAACATATAAAAACAAAAACTTGAGGGTGTAATTGATTAGTTTATTACAACTCGACTATCATGACCTCTTTTATACCCTCGAAGAGTTTAGGGTATTTGAGTCTTTTAAGTTTTTTAAGTCAAGGGTATCTAAACTGACATTTTCAAGCAAAAATAATTATCGGAAGCAAATGGTCAGGTTTTTTTTTTAAATTTATAAATATATTTTGAATTAAAATATATTTATTTTATATAAAATGACCAAAATATTAAAGCTATTAACGTCTGTACATAGTCCTTAGCAAACCAACGCATACTAAGGAATAAAATAAAGATAAGGTCAGTACAAAGTCATCTCAATGATCCAAACTACCACCATCCTTTGATTTGATTTCCGTGACCACAATGCCCTGGCTATATTATTATTTGGACCCACAACAATACAGGTTGGTAAGAGCATATTGGTCATTTTTAGATGCATTAATAACCCAAACAAAGCTAGCCATATAGATGGATAGGCAATCATAAAAGTAGAGAAAACATTATCAATACAATTAAAAGATATGGGTTTTGTTATGGTGCTTTAGAAAGCTTTTATTTTATTTTTTAAAATTTTCATCTTTTTTCTTACAATTTTATCCTTGAATATTTTTGTTTTTGATTCAATTCTTTTGTGATATAATTTCATGATATAAAGTATAAAATTTCAATGGAAATACAAAACTAAAATATAGAGAATTACAATGTAAATCACGGGAAAAAAATACGTGGTCAACTATAAGTTTTTATAATTTTAATTTTGATTTAAAATTTTGTTTTGTTTATTTTTTAGCCTTCAGATTTGAGAATAAGAGATAAATTCATTGGAAAACAATAAAAAAAAACAGAGAAAGTCGTTTGCCGATTATTTTCTAGTTAACTCGTCTCCTTAAAAGAAGGCAAGTGAGTTTTTAGGCCAAAACCCCCTATGATTTGTGGTCATAATTGTGGATGCGAGACGACGATGAGGAAGCATCCCAATAGGCAAAATGACACTTATTACTATTATAGTGTTGTTGATCTTATTCCATTTCGGTCAAAACATGTCGTACGAGTTAAAAAAAAGAAGATAAAACGACGCAGTTTTAACATAGCCTGTTTTGGAAATTCCGCTCAAATACTGGTAGGAATGTTCCGGTTTCTTTTCTCCCATCCCGTTCCGGCCAAATAGTATTTTTTTAAATAATAAATAATTTTACAATATCAATCATATCTCTAAATCTAACCGTTAAATTGAGATAAAATTTTACAAGGAGTCTCTTGACATATTTATATATTATATTAAAATTTCAGAGCAATCAGATAATGTAATGATCTTACGAGATTGATGATGGCATTTTTATAATATTATACATGTTCATAATTTTGTTCAGAAAAATTATTTTATTGTGTTTTTTTTTAGATTAATTTTTTCTCAATTTAATTATTCAACAACGAGTTTATTACGAATTGAACTTTATAATTTGATTTGATTTGCTTTATTTAAGGTTATCATGGTCTTATAACGGAGGTCATATATTTGAAAGGTTAATCTAGGTTGACCCGAGTTGATTCAATATATCGTTATTTCAAAAAACAATTAAGATGTCAACTTGATTTTTTTTTAATTAAACTATATTTTTATCAATTTGTCATGTTATCTTTGAACTCATCAAGGCGGTCGAGTTATATTAGTTCAACTCTCATTTTTTTACTTATGTTTGAAATTTAAATTGCACAATTCTAAATAATTTTATTTTTGGATTTGAACTATTTTTTTTTGAATTAATATATTTAATTATATATATATACATAAACAATATAACCTCGAAACGCAGCCCTGAGATATTTTGAAACCCAAACATTCCATTCCAATTGAAAAAACGAAGCACCAACCGAAACATAATTGACAACCTTGATTACTATTGCTTAGATTTTTATATTAAAAACAAGAAAAAAAGAGGAAAAAAAAAATCAGGCAAAGGCCTAGTCTTCTAAGCCTACTCGCACCTAGGATTTTTAATTAAGGTTAGGCATTTGAGTCTGTTCTATTTTTGCTTTAAATTTTTAGATTTTTTTATTTAAATTTATTTTTTAAATTTATTATTTTAAAACATTATAAATTTATAAATATGTTAAATTCTTAAATTAATTAAAAATATATTTTAGATACTATTTTATTAAATATCATTTAATTTTTATTTTATTTTGAATAAGAGTATACTAGTGTTTTTATAGTATTAGCAAGTTTTTTCTTTTACAGTCCATTATTGATTTTTTTTTTAAAAACATATGTGATTAGTTTGTTGATGATGTATATTTTATTTTTGTATATTTAAATAAAATTTATTTTAAAAATAATATTATTAGCTCTAATTAGGCTCATGGTCTGAGTTTGATGTCTTAACTCAAATTGATTGGTATCGATAAAAGATATTATCAATTTAATATTTGGAAAAACTTTGTTTCATATCCATTAAATTTTAATTTCATAAATAAAAATTATTTGCATATAAAAAAATACATGTATGTTTTTTTTATTTTTAATTTAAATCTTTTACTTTTCAGCTCAAATCTGCAGCGACATAGAGGCTAATCACCTAGTATATGCTAATTCATATACATGAAGAAATTAAAGGATGATTTTCATTTAATTTTATTAGCAATAAGGAAAGCCTACACGCAAGAGAGAAGGTTGGCACGTGCGATTGTGTGGGCTCAATGAAAGTTAGGTTCATGTGTGGGGGAGTGCATGAAAAGCACATATAACCGCTTTACGGTTTAGCAATGCCAAGATTGGCATGTTTGATTACCCTTTTCATTTTCTCTTTGATTTCCGCGAACATATTGGATTTTACGTGCTTATTATTTATTTATTTATTTATGTTTTTTTTATATTTTTAATTATTACTAAATTTATATTTTCATTATCATAAAAGTGAAATTTTCCAAATTCAAAATCTTCAATTGTTCGATCGGATTTTAGGCTGTGTTTGTTTCCCGGAATTCACTTTCTGGGAAACCACTTTCCAAACTTTCCTGTGTTTGTTTGCCTTCCGGAAAGTTGGTCAACGGAAAACACTTTCCAGTCAAAGTAAAATTTGGCTTGGTTTTCAGGAAAGTGTTTTCCGGAAAATTTGGGCGGAAAACACTTTCCGGAAGTTGTGAAAAATTTAGAAATGTCATTATTTGCTGATTATATCAAATTTGATCCTCAAACTTTTAATTGCTATATATAATTTGTTTTGAATATTTATTTTTCAATTCCATCTCTTAAAATTTAATTTTTATATTAATTTTGGTCCTTATTTTTATAATTGCTATTTGCTTTTTTCTTATCATTTTTTTATTGAAATTTTTTATCTATCAAATTTGGTCCTCATTTTTTTTATTGTTACTTATTTTATTTGAAATAATTTATGAAATTTTAATTATTATTATTTTAATTTATTCACCTTTCATTTTTTTTTTAAATTTTTAGATTTGATCTTTATTATTTTGATTATTATTTATTTTATTTGAGATAATTTATGAAATTATATTTTTTTTCAATTTCATTCTCATTCAACTTTTTAATTTGTAAGATTTGTTCCTCATTATTTTAATAAACTTGAAAAATAAATTAATTTATTAATAAATTATTTTTCAGTTCATTTTCCATAACACAAACAAACACTGGAAAGTGTTTTCCAGTTCATTTTCCATAACACTGCTAAACATCGGAATTCACTTTCCAGGAATTCACTTTCCCCGGAATTCACTTTCCAAAAGGAAACCACTTTCCAGCAAACAACGGGGCCTTAGTAAACTTTGGACCTACTATTGCTTGAGTTTGTAAATCATTTTCCATGTTTAATTAATTTATAGAGACACACATTTTTATTATATTATATCAGTGAGGCGATAAACCTAGGAAAAATAAAGAAGAAGATATGGGATTTTCGAAACTCCCTCTTGGTATTCAATGGCATTTCTTGCATCATCTTTTAGGTATTGAGATACAATTACTTTAACATGTTTTAATTAAATCATCTACGTTTAAATTGATATTTTCGTAAAAGAAAATATTTTTGTTTACAGTCCATCCTTGCTTTTATTACTAAGTTGTGGAAGAGATACGGGATGTAGCTAGTAATAAGAAAGAAATTCTATTTTTTTATTTCTTTTCGATAAATTCTAAATGTGATCTATAGATTTTTAACTGGTCAAACTAAAATAGGCTTTTAATCTTTAGAAATCATAATTTGATTACTATAGATTTTTTTAATTAATAATAGTTTTATATTATTAATTCTGATCATGTGTAACTTCTCATGAATAAACCTCAATCATGTTATATGAAACAAGTAAAAAACAAATTACAAAAAATAAAGATTCATCATTAAATCTCAAGCACTGTCAGGAAAAAAAAAAGGTTCAGCAAAATCCTCTTATCTCCAAATTTTTTATTTTGATTTTGTTTCCAAAACCCTGGATTTTGAAGACGCCCGTCATATTCTGAGACGATCAAAATGAAGAGAGAAATGGAAATCTGGAAGAAAAGACGTGTTATTATCAAAATGACAGGCTAGTGAGCTAATTTTTTGGAGAAAGACATTTGTTTCCATCAACTCGATCGAATCTATTTTGGTTAGTTCATTATAAATCACAAGGAAATGAGATAGACATACTGCTAACTTGAAAACTCCATTAGACAATCTATAGAGACTAACTAGTTTTCAAATTATGCAGGCAATCTGATCTCCGATCCTTAATTGAGATAGTGGGGCATTGTCATTCAGATTTTAAATTTGTGGATGAAAGGTAATGAATCTTTTTCAATTTTGTTTGCTACATGCATGTACTTATCTAGAGAGAGAGAGAGAGAGAGAGAGAGAGAGAGAGAGAGGAGAGGTATATGCATGAGGATATATATATATGTTTTCTTGCATCCAAAAAACATTTATCACACAGCAAAAAAATCCCATAAATCATAATCTCATAAAAAAATATTACAACAAAATTTGAAAGAGATTCATTAATAATATATCTAAACGGAGTCATGTCGGAGGTGAAGTCCATGGCTTCATGAGAAACAACCTTAAAATCAAAACGAATTATTGTGGCTGTTTCGGTTGAACAAGGAGAGAAAATATGGGGTTGGTGTTGCTATCACAACTGTTGGAGGAGAGTAATAAGGGGGATTATCACATTATCCATGCAGTCTATGTAAAATAATTTAATAAAAGGTGAATGTACATTAAATTTTACTGTTAAATTTGGATTTATTTCGATCTTTATGCATTATTTTTCTTTTATTTATTTATTTATTTGACGTGTAATTATTCTTCCAGTAATGAAAGAGGTGCTAAACTTGTAATTTTTTTACTATGAATTACAATGACATGACCATATCCTAAATTATTCTAAATTATACATTTTCTCCTCGCTTATAACCTTATCCTTAATGTTGTACCTTTCTTGTTTATTTTTTATTAAATCCTCAACTGTAGGATATTTACGTATTTATTATTTATTTATCATTGATCTAGAATTTTACTTTAATATATAAAAATAACATAGAAGAATCCTCGTGGAATTTTAGCTTGATTTAACAATTTAATTGAAATTTATGCTTGATATTGTAAAACTAAATAATATATATAATCTTACGCCGAAACCTAAATTTGCATACTATTTTATTTATTTACCTTATCAAAATTTTGAAACTAATTCATTAGGGAATTCCATTCATAATCATAGTAACTTTCTACCTTTTTTCAAAGTTTATTTATTTTGAATTTTATACGGGGTTTTAAAGAATCTTTTTATTTTTCCCTTCTTCATAAACAAAAAAAAATATATTATAGATCTTAGAAAAGATAAAAAAAAAAATGATTTGCATTCGGGGTACTTCTATACTTTCACATGAGATTTTGGGTAATTACCAGAGTCATGGGGTGTTTTTTTTTTTTTTTGGTTAATGTTTGGTTTTTGAAGATAATATTCTAATATTTATCTATAAATTTTCATTTGTTTTATACAAATAAACTTTATATTTTAAAAGAAAAATATTCATTTTTAAATAATATCTCTTATATGTTTGGCCTTGCGTAATATTTGTTAGGGTGTGATTTTATTCAATTAATTTTATTTATGTTTTTATTTTTATTTTATTTTATTAATTTAGAACCTTTAATTTTGTCCCATATTTTAATTTCCTCTTTAGTGAAGGAACGTTACTATGCGGTGAGTACTCTCTCAAACTTATTCTTATGCAATTGTACCCTTAAGTAACCTTATTCTTATGCAATTGAATCCTTGAAAATCATTAGTGGCTAATTAGCTTTGTATCCAAAACCATCCATTGCACTTCGAGAGAGAAAAGCAAAAAAAAACAATTTAGAACATGACCCTCAAGTGCCCGTAGACCAATGGTGTTCACTAGATCCTCGGATGTCAATCACTAGTCAACCTTCGACATCTACAGATTAATTGGTTTCTTCTTTTTCCTCTTTTCTTTGTCTTGGTTTTCTCGTTTAACCTTCTGCATGTTTCAAATTTGAATTTTTATAAATTAATTGTTTTTTTATGTTTTTTTATTAATATGGGTATCCTACCAGCTTACACGTACTTTGATTAATTTTACAAGTCCTAAAATTAACAATTATATAAGTCTCAAGTGGTCATCATAGTATAAAATATAATTTTTAAAAATATATTATTTTAATTTATTATTAAGCAGAAATTATTTTAAAAATCAATAATTATCATATTTTCAAACATCCCGGTATATCTTGAAGAGTTTTAATTTAATTTAATTTGGGATATTAACCCTGAATTGAAAAAAGAAAAAGGAAAAAGGTTGCTTTGGCAACTACATGCAATCCGGAATGATGGATGATTTTAATGTCAATCTGTCGTCTGTTGGATTGATGGTCACGTGAATCCCACCCTCCCCCTCCCACGTTGCCGTTTCCACAGCCCCATGCTCCCACGGTCCCACCTTCCCATCAAAAAATGAAAAATCTAATTATTTTCTCATCTGCCCCTCACGTGCCAAAGCTGGCCCTCCCTTTTTCTTTTACTAAATTTAAGACCACCATAGTCTGCAATGTACAGAGAGAAAAAAAAATCACCTTTATAGTTTAGTTGTAACAAGCTGATTTGCCTGCTTCGCTGGGTTTTTTTTATCTATGTAGAAAATTGATTGATTTTATAAATGTTGTATTTTATGATTTTAATATTTAATTAGTATAATTGTAATTGATAAAAGCTGTTAAAAATAGTTTTTTAAAACCAAAATGTGATTGAATATTGCTATTGCTAAAAAACTTTTGATAAAATTTGTTAGAAAATTTGCTAAGAAGGTGAAATGATTTATTAGAAATTTGTTGTCACGAATACTCTGGTAAAAAAAAAACAAAAAAAAAACCCGGTAAAAAAAGAACAACTGACTTGGACACTAAAAAATAAAAAATACATGTGAAAAAAAGGTCACAGTTTCTTAAAAGGAAAAAAAAAGAGTCTAAAATATAAATTTAACTTCAAAGCCAAAGTTTTTTTTTATAAGATTTATTCATCATATTATTATATTAAATATATTTAAGAATACCGATATTAATTTTTTTTTGCAAGAAATTGTAGGTCATTTTTTTTCTCTCTCTATATATTTTTAGGCGATAATATTAAATAATATTAAACACATATACTTAGTCTCACATACTATATAGTGTGATCGAAATGGGAAGTGATTTTTATATTTTTTAATTGTAGATAACCTAGGTAAATTTGTAACAAAAAAATATGAGTTGCCTTTTTTCCCCAATAATATTAGATCTGACACATTATAAATAAAAATATTGCAATTTTTTTTAAAAAATAAATATAAATTTTTTGCGTGCTATAATTACTTATTTGCCGTCTAAAAAGAGCAGTGTAGTTGAGACGGAAAGTGCCTCATATATTTTTTAATTGTAGATAATCTAGGCAAATTTTTTTACCTTTTGTTTTTTTGAGTTGTATTTTTTCCCGGGTAATATTAGATCTTAAATATTAAAAATCCAATTTTTTAATTTTTTTTAAGAAATAAACTTGAACAAAAGAGCACAAAATTAAAATTCAAAGCCAATTTTTATTTTATTTTATAAGATTTATTCATCATATTATTATATTAAATGTATTTAAGAATGCTGATATTAATTTTTTTTCTGCAAAAAATCCGAGGTCATTTTTTTTTATCTCTTTATATATTTTTAGGCGATAATATGCAATAAATATTAAAACATATAATAATGCCTTTTTTATTTATGTTGGAAACTGTTTGATTTTATACGTGTTGTATTTTGGTATTTTAATATTTAATTAGTAAAATGATAATTGATAAAAAATATTTTATGTTTATTATTAATGTTTGAAATTGTAATCTCCTTTAGTCATTCTATAAAATAATAGTCGTGGTGCCCGTAAGATGACTCGTACACCACAGTTATAAAAAAAATATAAGGGGGGAAAAAAGAAAAAAACATGTTAAAAAAAAGTGGTTCCGGGGATTATTCATGGTGTGCGTAAGCTGTCCTAGACACTTCAGTTATAAAAAAAAATTCTTGTTTTTTGTAAAAAAGAAAAAAAAAACAATTATTTTAAAAACAAACCCTTTTTTTTTAAAAAAAAAAAACAGTTTAAAAAAAAATCAAATCAGATTTGTTAAAAAAACAACAACAACCATTTTTTTTTGTTAAAAAAAAGGGTTTTTTTTTTTAAAAAAACAACAAATCTGATTTGAAAAAAAAAATCCCTTTTTTTTAACAAAAAAACCCGTTTTTTTTTTTTTATTAAAAAACAACCCTTTTTTTTTTTACAAAAAAACAGTTTAAAAAAAAAAAAACAGATTTGGTGCCTAGGCGGTTTGAACTCGCGCGCGCCTATGTTGGCAGCGCGCGGACAACCGCTTGGCCAAAGGTACTCATTTGTCAATTTCACCATAAAAAATACATAAAGAAGACCTGTGTATAGGGAAAAAAAAGGGTGAATAATTAGTTGTAATTTTTTCTCTGATAAATATGTTAGACTAATTATATATTTTGCTATTTATTTCATATCAACGTCTTAAAATATATATATTCATAACTTTTTGGAATTGCGATCTCCTTTAGGTATTTTATAAAATAATAATAGTCATAGTGCGTGTAAGCTAATCCGGACATCCTGATTATATATAAAAAATGTATAAGTAGGAAAAACAAATAGGAAAAAATATTATGAAAAAATGAGCCCAGGGATTATTCGTCGCGCGCTCAGTTGGCCAGGAAAAAAAATATATACTTGGGAAGAAACAATCGTGTTGCGCGTAAGCTGACCCGGACACCTCGATTAAGAAAAACAAATATATAAGTGGCAAAACAAAATAGAGAAAAAAATATCAAAAAAAAAGTGGATCCAGATTTAGTCGTGGTGCGCGTAAGTTGGTTTGGACACTTCAGTTATAAGAACAAATTCTTGTTTTTTGTAAAAAAGAAAAAAAAACAACTAATTATTTAAAAAAAAAAACCGTTTAAAAAAAAAAAACAGTTCCAAAAAAAAACCAAATCAGATTTGTTAAAAAAAAACAACCATTTTTTTGGTTAAAAAAAAGGGTTTTTTTTAAAAAAAAAGAAGTTATTTAAAAAAAAAAAACAAATCGGATTTGAAAAAAAAAAAAAAACAATCTCTTTTTTTTAACAAAAAAAACCAATTTTTTTTTTTAAAAAAAAAAACCTTTTTTTTACAAAAAAAACAGTTAAAAATTAAAAAAAAAAAAAAAAAACACAAATTTGTTGCCCAGGCGGTTCGAACTCGCGCGCGCCTATGTTGGCAACGCGCGAGTAACCGCTCGGCTAAAGGTACTCATTTGTCAATTTCACCATAACAAATACATAAAGAAGACCTGTGAAAAAACAGATAAAAAAAAAACACAAATTTGGTGCGCAGGCGGTTCGAACTCGCGCGCGCCTATGTTGGCAGCGCGCGGACAACCGCTCGGTCAAAGGTTCTCATTTGTCAATTTCACCATAAAAAATACATAAAGAAGACGTGTGTAAAAAAAAAAAAAAAAAAGGTGGACGAACTCGCGCGACGCACGGAGGACAAAAGTCCAGTCCACAGTGCGCCTGAGTCAGCGTGCACAGTACCACCCCGAGCTGTTTTAGCTATATTGTATTGTAATTGCACATGTTTGTCGAGTTTAAAAAGATTATATTTTATATCCTAAATAAATATGCACATGTAATAGTTTACATTTTTAATTCATTCGTCATAAATTAATAAACATTAAGTAATTACTTACAGATTTGAAATTATTTTTTATTTAATGATCAAAGAGTCCATATTTCATTAAAATAACAATTCTAAATTGACCCATTCAAATTCACATTTAACACTTCACAATATTAAATTAAAAAAAAATTCATTGTATCTCTCGCACACAAATATCATTATAAATTGAGTTTAATCTGTCACTTGATGAAAGTAAATATGATTTTATAAATTAGGTTTGTTAAAATTGAAGAAATGATGGGTAATTCAATGGACACCAAATATTTTTCTTTTCTATTTAGGGGAATTGAGTTATTTGGAATTCAAAAAATAATAAGTTGTTAAGTTTTATTATGAATTATTTATTGGTTTGTGTAGATTAATTGTGATTTACTTTTAAGAAATAGTTGAATTTGTTATTGATATGTTTTATTATTATTTAAGTATTTGTTAGTTACTAGTCATAAATTTTACTTTACATAATGGTTAGCTAGTTGAACTCTCTAATGTGTTTGATTAATTATATTAGGGTGATTATATTTATTAATCTAAAAAAATATTATTATGAATGATTGTTCTTAGATATATTGAGAGTCAAATGATGGATTGTATAAGAAGTATTTTCTTGATGGGGTTGAGAGTCTTGTTAATTTTATACTTTTCAATTAAAAGAATATTAATTATAGTAAAATTAGATGTCAATATTTCAAGTTAAGAATTAAAAATTATACTATGAAGATGTGAAAATGCATATACTTCAAAAATTTTTATCGAGAAGTACTTAGATTGGTTTGCATACAAAGAACCCTATTTTTCATGCACAACTATGTTAGCAATGATGATTGGTTTAACTTTTGATTCTATCAATAGGGATGGGGGTGGGTGCATGGGTTATAGAAGTACGTTGATGGATTAAACAAAAATTAATCAAAATTAATTAATTGAAGATTAACATTAAGTCCTTTTAGTAAGAATAAAATATAGACGCAATCAAGATTTTTACAGTTTTTAAAAAACTATGATGAACTGCTATGAGATAGGTGTACAGCTTAAAACAAATTATCACCCATAACAAAAGTGTTTACCATCAAGTTTGATTTAGTGCTAAGTGAGGCTGATTATAATAAGATCAACGAATGGGGAAAAAATAAGTTACCTAATAGGAATAGATTGAAAGATAATTATTATGCAACCAAGTCCATGATGAAACCTCTTGGCCTATGACTCAAGAAATTAATATGTATTTAAACTTGTACATGTTATACTACAATGAATATGCAAATGCTAATAAATATAAAATCTATGAACATACTTGATATAAACTCAATAGTGGTAGATGAAGGACAATTATAACATGTAAGAGCAATGAAGAAGGTCCAATCACTAGATATATAGAAATGGAAAAGGTATTGACCAAATTATGTCACATAATAAAGTATCTTCAATTTGTTGTCTAAAAAAGGTTTACAAAGCTCTTAGAAACCAATAAATAAATTGAAAGATAATAATAAAAAAATCATGATTCAATTAGAAAGCTCATATTTCGCTCTTTTTTTCTTCAAATTTTAATCACATGTTTAGTAGTGAAACTTTTAATAAAAAAAAACTCATATCAAGAAAGATGATATGGGAAAAGAGAGAAAGTATGTCCATAAAAAAGGTAACATGTTTCTTGTGAGTATTTTGATAATTATCTTTCATTTTAGATAAATAACATGAAATGCAATTGATTTTTAATACTTGATTTTTATTTTGTTTTATAGAAGATAAATAATGCCAATATGACTGGGAAAATTATTGAAAAGACATTCACTCATGATCATCGATGATGGTTTTAGGTCGATGTAAGTGTTGCACCCTGTAAAAATCAAGTTCATAGTTTGTATATGATATTAATATGAATTAAAAGAGGGTCATCCCAAGCTATTCATCATAAGAATTAAATAAGTTTGTGAAAAAAAAAACAAAAGTCAAAAGCACTAAAATAATATGTACTAATCTCATTTAAGTACAACTATAAGTGTAGATTTTCCTCTCTCTATTGACCTTCCATTTTAACATCGTTTCTTCTTTCTCCACCTTGAACATCCTCGATGTGATATAGTGGCTTAAGAAATTTTAAATTTATGGAGGATATTGATTGGAATTTAATTATATTGTAGTTATCTATTTAGGATTTCTCATACCCGGATAAATTGATTTATGCTAATCACATTTGGAGTTAATTATACATCATGCAAATTGTTTGAATTTTACTTTACTACAATTTGAGGTTTAAATTAATAGGTTTTACAATTTTGGGATGGACATGGTTGATAGTTTTATTGTGATGGCTCTACGAGGTAACAATGTGTTGTCGCGTCAACATTATTATTCTTATATTTCTAAATTAACCTGCAGGAATTACCATCATTTTGTGATATGTATACATCACAGGATCACGAGTGATGCCTGCATTACTCCTCAAATTATCTTTGACCGGAGTGTTGGTTTCTAAGAATTTAAGATCATGACAAAAAATGTATAATATATAGAGAGAATTACTCACTAATGGCTCATCTCATTTGATTGTCATTTTCTTTTTAATTAATTTCCGAAATTAAAGTGGTGTTAATTTAAAACTATGATTAAGATTTAGGAGCAGAATAATTTCATGAAGCTTTTTTTTTTTTTGCAGAGATAATATATGAAATTAATTATGCATCAATTTAATAAATACAATTTATATTATATTCTAAGACACTCCTCGGGTAAAAGTTCTTTGAGTTTAAAAAACTTGCACAATACTTTTTTTTTTATCAGATAAAATGGGACAATGAGATTTAAACTTGAGAACACTTGGTCAACAAATCTTTAATATTATGTCAGGAAAACCATCTCATTAAAAACACAAGCTATTAGGTAAGATCTAAAGATACAATTTGTATTTATTTTTCCGCTAACATTGATTTTGAGCTTAATTAAAGTTGATGTAGATTAATTACTATGATGAAAACTTTTGAAATCAATTGGGAAAGATACATAGAATCACAAATGCAACTTCCCATCTTCATGTTTCTTCTTCAATAGCACGAGCAAAATGTTCGAACATCACTAGCTACGATCACAACTCTCGACTCCTAATGAGCCTTTTCGATTCCCAGTTAGCATGCAACCAGTGATATGTGTATCTTGAAGAGGCACGTCGACATATTTTAGGTGCGTAAGAGAAACTATATTCACTCAATCACTCGACACACTCTTTGGTTACGTACATGAATCATGGATAAAAAACTATTAATCATGAATCAAGCTGCTACTCTCTGACAGCTCTTGGCGAACAACATCCAAAATAAAAATGGTTTCAAGAATTTTTGTTTTATTTTTTCATGCTGCAAAAATGGAACAAGTTAATTGTTTTTTTTTTATTTGGGGAAACTTTACTCCTCGAAAAACATATTTTATAGGTCTAGATGAGCATTTAAAACTCTAGTTATCCCAAGCTCTTACAAAAGATATACGTCCTGACTCGAACTTGAAACCTGTTGTACAGATCTTAAATCTTTTGTCATCACATTATATCTTTAGGGACAAGTTAATTGTTTATCAAATAGGGTTTTGAATTCTACAACTTCGATGTGTATGCATGCTAGGAGAATAAACTACAAATCATGATGGGAAATAATTATTTTAGGGAATGAAATTATATGATGAACATCAATTTCTTGTAGTTCTAACCCTAAAAAAATAAAAATAAAATCTGAATGTCACTGTTATGGTGGTGCGAAGGTGGTGTCGGTGGTGCAAATAGGTATTGTTGGTGTGGGAGATGTTGATGGTAGCAGAGAGTATACTGAATTATATATGTCATATGGTTTCAATTTCTTTTTTTTTTTTGGTTCCTTTCGGCTTCCTATTAGGGCACATTAGCAGGTGCGCCTGTGATTTTTTTTTCTTGTATTATTGAAGCCTTGGGCTGTTGAAACTGCTTAATTTTTGTTTCAGGGACGTAATACCTACATGAACAAGATCTATCAACTTCGTAAATCTTAATTCCATGGCTCAATTTCAAACGAAGACAGCATATCAATAATGTTCCCTAAATTAATTCTTGAAGAAGTGATCTTCTCCTTGCTCCTTTAATTAAAATGACTGAAAAGAGGGACTTTGAGTTCAATTAGAGTAAGATATTATTATTATTATTATTATTATTATTATTATTATTATTATACCCCTTCGCAAATTGCTAATTAAGGAATGTATTACAAAGAGATTAAAAAAAAAACAAATCATCATAAGGTGATGTGATATTTGTACCCACAATTTTTGTCGGTAAATTCATCGGTAATATTTAATTTATGACCTCACAATCAACTCTTATCCCCCTTATCAACTTCCCTAAAATTTTAACACAATTCAACATCTCCCAACAAGTTTAGCCACCAAAACACTTAGTTTGTTAACATTGGTGTTTTTGTTCAGATTTTATTGATGATTCTCCACTTTATGTAAGAAAATCTATCCTTTTTTATTTGAACTTAATCTTAAATGTTCATTTCTTTTGCATATTTTTGTGGTATATGTATTTTATTTGGGTGTATACTTGTTTTGTAGTCTTTTCTTATAGAAATTTATTGTATGGATTTATGATTTTTACATGTTAGAGTTTGTTTTATATTTCATAAAATTATATTTGTTTGTAAATTGATAAAATTTATGTCGAGTTTTTGACTTAGGTGTTTTGTTTGTTATGAAATAAATAATGATTTTTTTAAAGGGTTTGTTTTATATTTTATAAATTTTATTGTCGAGTTACATTTTTTGATAAATGTGTAGAAATTTAAATTTGTGTAGATATTTGATAATAAATTAACAATACTATTAAAATAGATTGATTAAGTTTGAGCTAAATTAAATTTTTTTTCAATTTGTTTTAGTTAATATATTTAATTAACACATGTTGTCATCATTATTTATATAAGTTTGATATAAATAATGAATGATCGTTCATGGATGTATCGAGACTCACCTTAAAGGTTGCAGATGATAGGTTAATGTAAAGAGATTCATGGTTTATTTAATTACGCACTATTTAACTCGATATAAGTAATGTGTCTGTTAGTATATTCAAATGACTATGGGATTGTTCCCCTTCTCCCTATCATTGTTCATGATGTTTATTATATACGAGTATTTAACTCGATTTAATGTATCCGTCGATATATTCTAGTGATTATGGGTACGTTCCCTTTCTCTTAGCAGTTTTCATGATGTTCATTACATACATATATATCGACATAATGAATCACTAATTTTTTAAATATTTTATTTTATTGTTTTTTTTTTATTGTTTTTGTATATTTTATTTTTTGTCTGTAAATCTGTTAAATCTGATAGTGAATAATAATAATAATAATAATAATAATAATAATAATAATAATAATAATAATAATAATAATAATAATAGTAATATTACTTCTACTACTACGAGATATTATTACTATTATTGTTTTATAGAAACGAGAGCATATCCGGTTAAAGGAAACGCACAAACGCCAAATTACAAAGTCAATAAAAGCATTTACAATATTATAAGTTGTGTGAATCTCGATACTAGTCTCCTATATCTAAATGATTTAAGAGATTCTTAGATAGATACAGTTCTTCGTACGCATATTTTATAGAAGGTTATTAATTCCTTTGTGGGTTTTTCCCCTCAACATTCTGGTAATAAGCTAGGATAGAAAGAGATTAAAATCTAAGGATTTGATGATTTTCTAGTAGTGTGTTTGGACTTGATTTGGAATCAAGAATGTGTTTGGACTTGATTTGGGAAATATTTTTGAAAAAAAAATGAATTTTTTTAGATTATTTTCATGTGATGATGTCAAAATTGATTTTTATAAAATAAAAGAATATCATTTTGATGCATTTCCGAACGAAAAACACTTTCGAAAGCAACCTTAGCCGCACTCTCAAATAGACACTAAAAATATATTTTTTAAATTATAACTAGGGTTGGTATGCTAATAGAGAGAATTCAGGTGATTTTATAAACTTGAACGGATTAAATCTTGAACATTTCAATCAAATTTATTCATAGAAATTAAAATGAATCTAGATTTTAAATGAAATAAAACTTATTTCACTCTGTTTCTTTTTGTAAAATGATTCAAATACTTTTGGGTCCATTGCTCAATGATATCCAGATACTGTCCCCAATGGATATAACATGATAATAGAGAGTTTGTGATCTACATAGTAGGTTTGGAGTTCAAGTCAGGGTGTGCACCCTTTATAAGAGCTTGGATTAATCGAAGTTTTATTCGCTCACTTGAACTTATAAAATAAGTTTTCAGAGGGATGAAATTTTCTTATATTAAAAGAAAATATCCAAATGTTGTGCCAATAAAAAACATAGCAAAAAAAAAGGAGTTCAAATATGGCACCTATAAAATTGTATCTTTATCAAAGTTTAAGAGATGTTTAACATTTAAGTTTCAATAAAATATTTAACAAAATATTTCAATAAAATATTAATATTTTATAAAACATAAAAACAAAAACAAAACAAAAATCTCTCAGTCCCGGCTTATGAATCCACAAAGGAAAAGGATATCTCCCTTGTTCATGGATGCTTTTGCAATATATGCAGTTTCCCAACTGTTCTTATACAATCTCAGGCCCGGCTTTCAAGAACAAAAAAAATGCTGTCCATGATAACATCAAGAAACAAACTGATACATCATTATCGATGGAAGGACTTTTCACATTTATATATCAAAGTTAATGGCTTTGACTATTCCTCCTCTGTATTGTGATTTATGAGAGATGACTCCAATATATTAAACTTTTTTATTTATTTTCTGCTATTTCAGTGTGGTTGTTAATTCTCATACGAGGAATGTGATAACTTTGAATTACAAACAGTGAGGGTATGAGTGTTCATCTGCAAGAATTTATATGTTTATTTTTTATAATTATTATCCAAGCAGGTGATATGAATGTGGCTTTTAAGGTTTTATCGTTTGATACATAATGATAAGTTACAAGATTTATGACTTCAATTATAAGAATCTAGTCCAACTTGAAGGTGTAGCTAATAGGTTGTCTAAATAAAATCAATTTAAAATCAATTGGTTTGCGACGTGAGTTATTAATGTGTATTTGCAGGTTTTAAATTTTGATGTGAATCTCTTGAACATACAGTTAAAAAAACTCACACGCAAAGATATTAATTTTTAAAAAATCTAGTAAATCAGATTTGATAGGAGTGTGTCACTAGACATCAATACTATTGCATTTGAACCTCCATCTAACAAATAACAATTCACGAATGAGAATTATAAATTGACGCCACATAACTACATATAATATTGATAAGATTATCATCAATTTATTGTTTTTGGTAAGATACATATAAATGTAATTCTTTGATGGATTAATTTCTTCAATATAATATTTTATCACTGAATTTTAGAAATATTTTTATAAAAAAATTATTTAAAATTAAATTTTTTAGTATTTTTAAATTATTTTTATATACTGATATCAAAAATAATTTTATTTTTTTTTAAAAAAAAATATCATTTTAATATAATTATAAACAAAAAATAATTTCACCGCACTCCAAAAAAAAAAAGGCACGAAATCGATAGATGAAGTCTGTATAGGTCAATGGCATGTACTGCTCGGGTCCTTTTTAAACTTCATAGATTTCTATCTTAAAAGTGATTGTGATTTATGATACCAAGTGCTATTGCTAGAGACATGGAGAGGCTCAACTCGCAGAAGCAATTTTGTTTGTATATATTATTATTATTATTATTATTATTATTATTATTATTATTATTATTATTATTATTATTATTATTATTGATCTTTGTGTGATGACTTGACATGGAAACAATTTGAGTAAAGTTACCTTGGACTCTTTCAACTAAAAGTCTAAAGCGAAGTGTTGGTGACTTCAATTAATTCTTATCCAGATTGTGTTTGATGCCATAGGTTATAGATAACAACATGCTTTAGAATGTGGCTCAGCTTATCAGATTTTGATCTTGTTTTTTTTGAGATTATCAATTCAAGTTCCACAGTAATTAAGGTCATTAAAGATTTTAACTAATTATTAATTGTAAAATTTTAAAAATTAGTCGAGATACGAGTAAATTGATCTGGATATCAACATTAAAAAAATATAAATAACACCGTAAGACTTTTCTAGCACTTTTTGTTCCCTAGAACTGTCTTCACCTTTCTTTAATTTTTCCTACTTCGTAAACTAAACGGGTAAGGTTTTCTCAGGGAGGCCTTGATGCCTATTAATTTTACCAGCTAGCATCCAGAAATTAATTAGTGTCAATGTTCTTTCACCTGGTAATTGTAAGGATCTTCATATGAAACCTAGGTGAGTGTCCTAAGCAAGCGCAAACCATGATTAATTAGTGCAAGGCTGCAATGAAATAGGTTTCAATTAAGATTCTTAACAGCATGAACACTCAAGTTGGATACTTCTTTAGTTAATTTAAAACGTTAATTAGCATATGATCACCCTCCAATGGTGTGGTAACTGTAAATACAAAATTAACTATATAAATATATATATAATATTTTGATCAGCTGATGTATGAATGATATATGCTAGATAAAGATAAAAATTGAAAAGATTTCATGTTGTTATATAGAATTCATTGGAGCATGACATGGTTTTCAATAATACTCTGAGGAATTACGGTTCATGTTTTTATTTTAGAGTATGATAGAGTCAAGTGTTATTTGTATGAAATATATTTAAATAATATTTTTTATATTTTAAAAATTTATTTTTAACATCATCATATCAAAACGACAAAATATTAATTTAAAACTAACTTTAAAAAAAATCAAAATACAATTGAAACGCAATGCTAAACAACACATTACTCTACACAACACGATGAATAATAATGATTAGTGCAGAAGAAATCCTAATTTGGTCCCCAATGAGCATGCTGTGGTGACAAAGAGCTTGAGATCTGTCTTGCAAGTTTTGAATTCGAGTCAGTTGTACTCATCTTGTAATAGTCTGGGATAGATGAGGTCTTACTCACTTAACCCGAATCCGCAAAGAGTACCTAAAATAAAGTGAGATTTTCTCGAATCCAAAAAAAATCATAAATTGAACTGTGATTTATTTTTATTTTGTGTTGTGTGTTATTTGTTTTTCATTAACCCCTACCTAATTGGCTAGTATTCATTAATAAAGTATTCGCATTATCAAAAAAAAAAAACTGTATATACCCAACCCTCATATGTTGCAATACAACCTAAAAAAAGATAACATTGAAACATAGAAAGTTTCAAATTAATCCCTCCCAATTAATATACAAAATCCGACTAGAATTCATCCTAATTGCATGTTTGCACATGAAATCAACCATAAATATAAATTTTAAATTAAAGAGGCAACTCTCACCTAATGATGTTAGGGCCTACCAAACGTTTTCCCCTTGAAGGATTCTATCTTAGATAGTATATATTTATTTATGATCTAAGCAACCAAAATCCTGCTGTGTGTGTGTATATATATATAAATATATATAAATATATTGGCTTAGAATTCAAGCCCGTGACACTCCTGCTTCACCGAACCTCGATTATTTAAAGGGTTCCCTTACTTCTTCTATTGGTCGAAAAAGTTGAAACCCACCCATGTTGAGCATATATCATAAGAAAATCATTACAATTATGTCAGTTGTTCTTTATTCCAAAGGTGCCATTCATGTCGAACACTAGTCATCCATGGTGTTTATTGTTTTAGGGAAAATAAAAACAATCTAAATTAAATGAAGAGAAATCTTCATTGGACTTAACCCCACTTCAATATAAATTAGATTGATGATAAGATGATTACTGGCTTACCTCTTCTGCTTTTCTTTCTTTTAATTTTCTATAATGATCTAAATAAAATCCACCTCTCTTATCGGATGATAAATCAAACTATCCACAACAAAACTCTCTTTCTTTTGAGAAAAAACATCTATCAATTTAGTTAAAAGTACTTGTTTAGCCTCATAAAGTACTGTAATTAGCATGATTAATGATGTCTTATTTTGGCTTGTCGACATTCCAACTCCTTAGAGTTCTTCTACCAACTCAATTTACCTAATTAAAAGATATTAGCAGCATCAAATCATATAAAAAGGCTTAGATATTATGTTTGTGGACGAGTGAGACAATTTTTAATAGATACTAAACTGAAATCTTAGTGATAGTGAATTCTTATTAATTCACACACCTGCTTTTGATCAAGGATTTAAGAATCCAATTAAATTAAAGATGTTGAGGAGGATGTAACATGGAAGTCACTGTGTGCTTGTTTGGGACGGCGGTTGCGGTTGCTTTTGAAAGTGCTTTTCGTTTAGAAATACATCAAAATGATATTTTTTTTTTATTTTTTTAAATCATTTTTGATATCAGCACATCAAAATGATCTAAAAACACTAATTTTTTTTTTTATTTAAAATGATTTTTTTTTGAATTTTGGCCAAACCCCGGTTTGACCGCAGTGACAAACAACTTCTATATGTTTATAGATTATCTTCCTGCGTTTCTAATAAAATATTTTATAATTAAGAGCCAATAAGTATTTCCAAATCTCGTGTTTCAACCAATAAGTATTTTATAATAATACAAAATGGATGTGTGCTCTAATCCAAGATTATTATTTAGGGCATATATAAATAAGACAATTCTTAGCTCCTTCTTCTTCTTGGGACCTGAGGAAGAGACAGCCACATGTCCTTCTCAAAGTGGGCCATTTTCCTCTCAGATGATTACATTAACTAAAGGGACCAACATTCTCATGGTATGGCTCTGCCCTTTTCGATTTAATTTTACCTTCTTTTGCTTTTGCTACTTTTTTTTTCCTTTTTTTTATTTTTTTGCCCACACAGCTACATTAGCACAAAAAATTATTCATGGGTATTTTTTTAATGAGCTTTTGTATCAAAAGAATGAATTAAAATTAGAAAATCATGTGGATTCTATTAGATTTGTATCACCTAAATTAGAATACGTATTTTTTATATATAAAAAAAGGTGTGGAAAATAAAAATTTGAAAGAAGGAATAAAAGCATTTTGAAATTTCAAAAGAGTGATTTGTTTGGGCCTTATAGTAATGGGCCCACATAGAAAAGGACCTGAAATTATTGAAAGCATCAGAGCACTAGTTGTTGTTATTGTACAAAATGCTGATATGTATTATCAAGCATTGTGTATAATGTTTGTGCGTGCGTGCGTGCGTGCCTGCCTGTAAGGTGGTCCTCTAGGGGGTCCACGTGGCGCGGCCGGCAAGGGATGGCCATGGCCACGTGGGAGAGGTGGTCCAATGGGATCTAGACTTGTTTGAAACATGACTCCTGTCTGTAAAAGAAAGGTGACAGGCTGTTGAGCAAGAAGGCTTGGGAGAGGGCAAGGGTCTTGGCAAGTGAATTGAGATTTTTTTTTTTTTTTTTGGTTTAGGGTTTTAGTGAGGAGGTAGACCTAAAAGTTAAAGAGAAAAGGTGTTGATGTTATTGCTTTAGCAGCTTTGTGAGGCGGGGCTACTTTTTTTAGTCAAGCTTTGAAGACAAATGCTACATATATATGATCATAAAAAGTGCTTTTTGATAAGGGACAATAAATAAATAAATTATATATATAAAGGGCCTATTTGAGAAGAAAAAAAAACAAAGTGTTTAGCTGAGAAGATAAAAATATAAAATAAATAAAAACATTTTTATTGTAAATTTATATACTTATAAATTTATAAGAACATTTTACATTTTCACGATGAAAATCGTTATCTTATCTATATACAATAATTAAAGACTATCTAGGACCCAAGCTAGACTATTATTGATGTTTGGCAAGGTCAATCCCTACCATTTACTAGTAAAGGTTTGTGCTTCTGTTATTAATAGCCTTGCAGGTTTTTATCTTAATTTTCTCACATATGAGAGAAACAAAAAGTAAATTCCCATAATAATAATAAAAATAAAAATAAAAATAAAAATAAAATATGTGAACATTACATAATCAACTACGGGAAAGGAATACACTTCTTACGCTGTTATGAAAGTGGGCAGAGTCCCAATGAATAAAGGTACGCTCCCCTAATAAAATTCCGTGTTTGATTTAAGAAATAAAAATAGAAAATAAATAAATATATTCTCTTATAGTTTTGAAGCAAGTTTATGTATTTTTAAAATATATAAAATTATGTTCACTTTGATTTTATTTTTATCTAAAAATAGTAACTAAATACACTACATAAAATATCAATGGATCCAAGCTGAATTATGACTTAATATCTAGGTAAAACAATCCCTACATCCATAAGTAAAGGCTTTTGCTCTTGTTATTAAGAGCCCTCCAGATTATTATCTTAATTTTTCCTCAAATATGAGAGAAATGAATAAGGTAAATTCTGAGGAAAAAAAAGAGGAATGTGATGTGAGCATTACAAAAATAGACGACGGTTAAGGAATATACTACTTGCATTATGAAAGAAGCAGGCCCAATCGAAGCCTTAACCTTGACTGCTTTAGCCCATTCAAATATCTTACATATAAACAAACAAGCCCATAGTCTAGGTTGTTTCTTGGATCAAAACTAATAAAGAATTCCACATTGGGCCACAAACTCTTTACAATAACCTACATGTTTTAAACTGGGCCCATTCAAATTAAAATAATAAGTAATAATACCAGTAAAATCATTAAAATAAAGAACAACTTATTTGTCTTGAAATTGTATCTCTTTTGTCATAGATTATAATGATGGTTTAATTAATTGATTGATAGAAGGATGATGCAGTTGGGATTTTTTTAAGCCTGGGTTGAGAATTATATGATAATATTTGTTTTAAGGCTTGATCTATAATTCATTGATCAGAATGATCTCAACTGCTCATTAACGAGAGTTATAAGAAAATAACTTCTAATAAACAAAATTTAAAAAATAAGATCTTACAAAGTAACTAAGCTGGATAGAAATCCCAATGATCCAATCAAGTTTGAACATCGGCTTTGACAATGCAGCCTAAGAACTTCAAGCAAGTATCAGAAAAGGAGCAAGAATTAGCGTTCCCTGACTTGCCTTTCTTCTTCTGTTTGAATAATCTCTTAAATTTTCCTGCAACACTCTTACTACCCTCTTCTTCTCTTGTAAAAACATAGCTCCTCAGGTATCTTTGGCGGCAAACATAATTATCGGGGCTCCCGGTAGAATCTGAGCCAAAAGAGAAGATCTTGCCGCCCTCCTCCGTCACCTTCTGATAACCAAAATGCTGGAAAGAAAGAGAGGAAGCAATGTGATCGGTACGTTTCGCAGAAATCCCCTCTCCTTCTTTCGCGACGCTAAAACTCTGTATAAATCTTGCTTGTGACTTATCCCACTCAGGTTTTGCAGACAGAATTCTTGACGAGGACTTCTCTGCATGGGAGCTCATCATCTTTGTTTCAATCTTCGTTTATGGAGGGTTTTGTTGAATGTAAATTGTGGTGATCGTATTTGCGTTGGTGCATATTTATAAGAGGTGGCTGTGAAAGGTTATTTGCTACGCTACCGTGTCCTTCTCGTAGTAGGAGGTTTCAGCCGCCTGGTTTACTTATTTTTTTCGGAGAGAGTTTTTGTCTGCGTAGAAAACAAAAACCAGATTCCACAAAAGAAACTGAAAAGCAAAACAATCCTTTAAATTTATGTGTATATATATTGTAATGTTCTTTTCTTTCAGAAAAAAAGAGAGGAAATTTAATAATTTTGTTTAGTATTCTGACATAAGTCAATTGATAAATCAAAATAATGTAATGGAGAAATTGATAGGAAAAATAGTTTGGGTGTAAACTTAATAATATCTCCATAATTTGGTGATATATTAGATATTTGTCCCTTTTTTAAAATTATAAATATAATTTAACACAGTTATTTGACATCAAAAGTGATTGCAATTTTAGACTTTTACACATAGTTGTAAAATCCGTTCCGGGTACCGTTCTGGTTTTTTGTTTGGAACGGAACGTTCCGGTTTCGGTACATTTCGGCGTTCCGTTCCGTTTTTGTACTGTTCATATTTATTTAATTATATATATGAAAAAAATAAAATATTAATTTAACAAGTATAATTTAAATTCAAGATAAATGATATTTAAATTATACAATACAAACATAATCTCAAAATTAGAAACATCTTTAAAATTCCAAAATATTATGAAAGTAAAATGTTTTAAAATAAAAAAAAAATACATCAAACATCTTCTACATCATTAATATAAAAATAAGGATTTTGAATCCACGTGACGAAAGCTGATATTTTCTTCACCTCACTCTCGTTTTTTCATGTTTATAGCTGTATGCCTCTATTGTCTTGCTAATCTCTTTTTTTTATTTCTTTATCATTTGTTTTTTTCTTCTCCCATCATTCACAAACTACAATCCACCGTCTTTCTCTCATCTGATTCACAGCCAGTCTTTATTAAAGCAGAGGCGTCGCCCAAGTCTCCTCTCTATTAACTCCCTGCAATTGCATGCCCCTTCCTCTCCTCAAAATCTTCAGACACTGAGAAATGAAGCCATTTACCATCTCTCTTTTTGTTGTTCTCCTTCTGGGTGTTTGCCACGTGTCCCGGGCAACGCTAGCGTCGAGCAAGGAGAAAAAAACGACTTACATAGTTCACATGTCTAAATCCGAGATGCCGGCGAGTTTCGAACACCACACTCACTGGTACGACACCTCACTCAAATCGGTCTCTGACATCGGAACGGAACCCCCGGTACAAAACCGGAGCGTTCCGGTCGGAATTCGGCCGGAATTTCCGGATCGGTCCGAAATTCTACCCGGAACAAAAACGTCTTCGTTTTATCCCGGATTTTTCAGTGGAACGGAACGGGATTTACATCTATGCTTTTACACATCTTGAATGAAGTAAAAACATATCAATTTTATTATAATGCAAATAAGGTTACAGTAATTATCTACGCTTATATATACAATCACATACTGTGCGGATTCTCTCCTATATCATTTTTAGAAGTTTACATTCTCAAGTGACCTTATATAATTCATGTATTGTTTTTATATATATTTTTTCACGTTTTGAACAAAAACCCTAAAAGAAATATTTTTTATAAGCGTAAAAAACGAAAATTTTATAAATAAATAAATAAATAAGATGTTTGGCGAAACATAAAAAAACACAATAGAAAACATAAAAAATAACCAATTTGAAAAATAATAAAAATTGAGAAAACAAATCTTGTTCATAAGTTTTATTTAAAAGTGTTAGCAATTTATATATATATGCAAAATGAAATTGGTTTAATTATTATTTTTTGTATTAAGCGTAAACCTATAACACTAAAAAAACTATAATTATTTATATTGATTTAAGATTTATATGTACAATTAAGCACCTTAATTTTTTTCTCTTCATAACAAATCAAAATCTCAGTTTAGTCAGTTAGCCCTCATAACAATTAACATATTTTTTAATTGTTTCTAAAATATGACAAACTCTATCATATATTGTTTTCATTAAAAAAAGTAGTCTATCCCTTTTCTTTGCTGGTTTTTTATTTTTTCTTTCTTTACCGTTTTCCTTAATCCAAAAAGTATGACTAAGGATGTAGTAGAGGACCTACCAGTTGGGGAAAAAAAAGACAAGCAAAGTCCTACACTATTTCGAAAAAATTTAAGATCGCATTAACAAAGTTGAAGCATACGAAGGTTTAAAAGTGCGGAAAGAATGAGAAAAATGTTTATTTATTGAAAATAAAATTTTCATAATTGTGTTAGCTACCACTTTTGATCAATGTTATTAATCTTGTTTTGTTTCGGCTAAAACGGTCAAAACATTTTGTATAAGTTAAGAAAACGAGATAAAACCAAACAATTTTTATTAGCTAAAATTTTTGGCCCATCCTGGAAATTTTGCCTAAATTTTGACCAGAATATTTCGGTTTTATTCCGCCCGTTCCGTTTCAACCAAATAATATTTTTTTTAAATAATGAATAATTTTACAATATCAATCATATATCTTTATTCGACTATCAGACTGAGATTAAATTTTAAGAGGAATCTCTTAATATATTTATATATATTATGTTAAAAGTTTAGAGCAATCAAATAATGTAATAACCTTGCGAGATTGATGATGTCATTTTTGTCAAATTATACATGTTCATGATTTTGTTCAGAAAAATGATTTTATTGTGTTTTTTTTCGATTAAATTGAACAATTCTAAATATATTTTTTTGAATTTGAACAATTTTTTTTAATTAATATATTTTATGCTGGCATACAAGGATGTTTTCTTCTTTTTATTATAGTTTTGTCTTTATATATAATTAGTTTCTTTTAAGAGCTATTTAGTAATTTAATAAATATAAAAATTATTAAACAAAACATATCAGACATATGCTTGTAAGGCGTCCATACATGAGACGCCACCGTATTCTTTAGGTGACGTGTGCACAGTTTCTCTTATAACCAGACACCGTTTTATACGGGGTGTTTTTAATTTTTAAAACACTTGCACTCCTTAAGTTTTTTTTTTTTTAATGTTGAAAAAAAACAAGGTTCTGCCCGCAGATAACCCTGCCACCTGTGTAATTAATATGAAATCAGTTTTAGCTTTTCTCACCCAGTAACACATAATATGAAATATTCACCTTGTGTCTTTACACTTTTTGTCCTTACCACATGTTCTTAGTGGAGATGAATTAGAGATATTTCACCTTTATCAGAATCATAAAATTTTATTAAATAATTAAGATATTATTTAAAATTTAAATATAAATCAGGATAGATAAATTTCTTTAATTAAGATTATTAATTTTTAACAAGATTATATTATATTTAATACACTACCAGAAAATCGGCTGATTCATACGGAGCTATCGACAAATATATTCCATCGGTATTTAGAAGATAATATTACAGCCAGAATGTTTGCCTCAGTATTTTACCAACATCTTTATCGGTGGAAGGATTATGACAATAATTCTTGATGGTAAATACTAAGAGAATTACAATGTAATTCAAAATGCCATTGTTACTGATTATTCTATCGACAGAACAGTCCATCATCACTTTCTAGAAAGTAGAAAAGATATTACTTAAAATATCACTTTTATCGATGACTCACTCTATCGACGGAATGGATTGTCAATAGTTTTCAGAGAGTTAGACAAAAATTACTCAAAATATCATTATTACAAATGATCATATCGATGGAATCACCGGCAGAATATTAAAACTGAAATCATCGACATTATATTATAACGGCTGAACCAAGGAAATATACTAATGAAATTACAGTCGGTGTTTTTATTGTTGATGACACTATAATGGAGTCATCAACATAAACTAAATTACGATGATAATTTTACCCACAGACATTTCTCGTCCATGTATTAGTCGGAAAACAATTATTAGCATAAATTACATTACAATACCAATAAAAGAACTTATTAGAAAAACAATTAACTCTGATAATAATGACAATTTAATGTTTTTACCGGTGTCCAGTTGACTGCATCTTAATCACCAATAAATCATAGAAAAATCCATGAAAATAAAACATGGTATGAACCCAATAAAAAGTGAAAGTCGACGAAAAGGAAAAGGTCCCTCGCATAAAAAATAAAATATGTGAACATTACATAATCAACTACGGGAAAAGAATAAACTTCTTACGCTGTTATGAAAGTGGGCAGAGGCCCAATGAATAAAGGTACGCTCCCCTAATAAAATTTTGTGTTTAATTTAAGAAATAAATATAGAAAATAAATAAATATATTCTCTTATAATTTTGAAGTAAATATATGTATTTTAAAAACATATAAATATACTACTGTTATCTAGGTAAAACAATCCCTACATCCATAAGTAAAGGCTTGTGCTCTTGTTATCAAGAGCCCTCCAAATATTATATTAATTTCCTCAAATATGACAGAAATGAATAAGGTAAATTCTCAAAATAATTTATTTTAGTTTTTTTTTTTAAAAAAAGAGTGGTCTGTGAGCATTACAAAAATAGACGACGGATAAGGAATATACTACTTGCATTATGAAAGAAGCAGGCCCAATCAAAGCCTTAACCTAGACTGCTTTAGCCCATTCAAATATCTTACATATAAACAAACAAGCCCATAGTCTAGGTTGTTTCTTGGATCAAAACTAAGAATTCGACATTGGGCCACAAACTCTTATAAAATAACCTACATGTTTTAAACTGGGCCCATTCAAATTAAAATAATAAGTAATAATACCAGTAAAATCATTAAAATAATAAATAATAATACCAGTAAAATCATTAAAATAAAGAACTTATTTCTCTTGAAATTGTATCTCTTTTGTCATAGATTATAATGATGGTTTAATTAATTGATTGATGGATGGATGATGCAGTTGGGATTTTTTTTAAGCCTTGGTTGAGAATTATATGATAATTTTTGTCTCAAGGCTTCATCTATTATTCATTAATCAGAATCTCAAATGCTCATTAACGAGAGTTATAAGAAAATAACTTCTAATAAACTAATTTAAAATAAATAAATAGTTGTAATGCATGGAAACGGACGAAAACATACATTTACTTAAACCAGAATTTTATTATAATAGATCTCCAGAACAAAACAAGAAATAATCTGGATTTTCTTTTCGCTAAACATTATATAAACGTAAATCCTACAAAGTAATTAAGCTGGATAGAAATCCCAATGATCCAATCAAGTTTGAGCATCGGCTTTGACAATGCAGCACAGGAACTTCAAACAAGTATCAGAAAAGGAGCAAGAATTAGCGTTCCCTGACTTGCCTTTCTTCTTGTGTTTGAATAATCTCTTAACTTTTTCTACAACACTCTTACTACCCTCTTCTTCTCTTGTAAAAACATAGCTCCTCAGGTATCTTTGGCGGCAAACATAATTATCGGGGCTCCCGGTAGAATCTGAGCCAAAAGAGAAGATCTTGCCTCCCTCCTCCGTCACCTTCTGATAACCAAAATGCTGGAAAGAAAGAGAGGAAGCAATGTGATCGGTAGGTTTCGCAGAAATCCCATTTCCTTCTTTCGCGACGCTAAAACTCTGTAAAAATCTTGCTTGTGACTTATCCCACTCAGGTTTTGCAGACAGAATTCTTGACGAGGACTTCTCTGCACTTGTTAATGCATGGGAGCTCATCATCTTTGTTTCAATCTTCGTTTATGTGAACGTAGGAGGGTTTTGTTTGATGTAAATTGTGGTGATAAAATAGTATTTGCGTTGGTGCATATTAGGGTTGCCCAGGAGAGGCATATATTTATAAGAGTTGCTGTGAAAGGTTATTTGCTACGCTACCGTGTCCTTCTCGTAATAGGAAATTTCAGCCGCCTGTTTTACTTATTTGTTTCGGAGAGAGCTTTTGTCTGCGTAGAAAACAAAAACCAGAGTCCACAAAAGAAACTGAAAAGCAAAACAATCCTTTACATATATATATATATATATATATATATATATATATATATATATATGTGTGTGTGTGCGCGCGCGTGTGCGCGCAAAATGAAATTGGTTTAATTATTATTTTTTGTATTAAGCGTAAACCTATAACACTAAAAAAACTATAATTATTTATATTGATTTAAGATTTAAGATTTATATGTACAATTAAGCACCTTAATTTTTTTCTCTTCATAACAAATCAAAATCTCACTTTAGTCGGTTACCCCACATAACAATTAACATATTTTTTAATTATTTCTAAAATATGACAGACAATCTATCATATATTGTTTTCAATAATAAATAAAAAAAGTCTATCCCTTTTCTTTGCTGTTTTTTTTTTAATTTTTATTTCTTTACCGTTTTTCTTAATCCAAAAGTATGACTAAGGATGTAGTTGAGGACCTACCACCTGGGGAAAAAGAAGAAGTAAAGTCCTACACTACTTCGTAAAAATTTAAGATCGCATTAACGAAGTTGAAGAAGTTGAAGCATACGAATGTTTAAAAGTGCGGAAAGAACGAGAAAAACGTTTATTTTTTGAAAATAAAATTTTCATAATTGTGTAATCGACCACTTTAGATCAATAAAAAGATAATTATGATATCCAATGGTTCATTCTGTGTTTCATGCTTAGCTTGTATTAAAATAAATTCCTACATGAAATTTTCTGTGAGGATTTATTTTGCATGGGTAAAGATTAGCAAAGAAATCCTCGAATCGACTAAAATTCCTAAGAAATTGGTTTCATCAGTATGTTGGTTCAACATGATGATTCTAGAAAGAAAAAAAGATATTTACTACCTTAGCAAGAAATTCACTTAATATGAGTCTCATTATAGTATATTAGAAAAACTATATATGTTATAGTGTAGTATAATTATTATTTTTTTGGATTCGAGGAAACCTCATTCTCTAGAAAGTGCACTTTGTGAGCCCAGGTGAGCGAACAAAACTCTAGTTGTCCCAGGATCTTACAAAAGATGCACATCCTAACTCGAATTTGAGACCTGCTGTGCAGATCTCAAACTATTTGTCATTACGTTACGCCTTTTAGAGACAATATAATATAGATTACCTAACGACTTTGCCAATACATGTTTTAATGCACCACATGGCTGATCTCAAAGATAGACCCTCTCAAGTATATTTTGTAGACACCTTACCTATCAAATGACAATTATTGTTGGCCGAATATGACATCATTATATAATAAAAAGGAGTGAAAGTTAGTGTGATTGATAATCATCTAGCAAACCATGCAATTGATAACAATGAGCCTTTAAACTTTGATTTTCCATATAAGAGTATAATGGTGTAGAAATAAAAGTGGATGATTGTAAGAATTTCTAATTCGATTAATTCTTGTATATTCAGTGTTATTTCCCTCTTACAATTGAGAATCAATTTATAGACAAATTCCTATACTAAATTAGCTAAAATAAACGTTATTTTTACAACTGTGTTAGAGTATAATATAATCATATTCTGGGGCCTCACCTATAAGCTTAAGCTTTTAGGTGAGATGGTTCCTTAACATGGTATCAGAACCTTGTTGACCCAGCGGTCACGAGTTCGAATCTCACAACCCCCATTCTATTTGATAAAAAAATCAAGCACAAGGTAATGTGGGTCTGTACAAGTTTCAAGCCCAAAAGGCTTTCACTTGAGAGGGTGTGTTAGAGTATAATATAATCATATTCTGGGGCCTCACCTATAAGCTTAAGCTTTTAGGTGAGATGGTTCCTTAACAGCTGCTTTACACAATACCTATACCAGGTAATTAACTGCCATATTCAACAATGACCAAAAAAAATAAAAATGAACTATGTATTTTGAAACTTATATCCATGCTTTAGAAGTTTTCCTTGTGTGTGTGTGTGTGTGTGATTCAATGCGAAGAGCGAGTGACAAATAAAGATGAGAAATTAAAACTTTAATAGAAATACTTTACTGAGCTCGTAGTTAAGCTTGAGAAAATTGAATTCATGTATCTAAATAGAGACAAGAATCAGCTTGCAGATATCTTGAAAACCTTAAAAGTTATAGCTAAGATTAATTATGAGATCAGGGTATAATCTATGCATTGAAATTAGAAATTTGTCGACCCACTAATATTAAGCATCTCATCAAGTGCCAATAATACCCGCGAGGGTATTAAAATTGGATTCAACACTTTTAATAAGAATGACTAAGGTTTTTACTTGAAAAAGAAGTTTTATACAAGAGAGCTTTCCATGGAACTTTACTATGATGTCTAGATACGGTAGAAACAAAGGTAGATATAACTATGGGAAGGGATTGTATTGAATATGTTAGTACAAGTGTGCGATGTTTTTCATTTTTGTTTTCGAATTTTTTATTTTATTTTATTTTATTGTTTTGAATTTTCAAATTTTGTTAAGTTTTTAAAACCATTTTTTTGTCTTTGAAAATTAATTTTTATTTTGTGATCCAAGTGATATTGTTTTTCAAAAAAGTAGCCAAATAGTAAATGAGAGAAAATATAAATATGCGAGATAAATTTTGCTAAAAAAAGTATACCAGAGAAGCCATCCAAGACTAAGATAAATACATTTATTTAAAAAAAAAAAAAACAAATCTACCTATTTTCTTTAAAAGTGTTATTCAGAATACTTGCGACACTAATTTCTAAATGGTTTGATTTTATTTATTTATGAAAAGTGTTTGCTAAAGAAATATCAAGAGAAAAGATAAATTTAACGAATTCTTACTTCACGAATACTCACACAAAAATGGAAAAATATTGCTTGTATGAAAATAGCACTATTTTGTGCTTGCATGTAGCATTCGTGTCAAATTTTTGGCAATGGATTGCGTCGATTAAATCTAAAAAAATAAAAGATAAATTCATGCTACTCATATTGAAATATTTCTCATATTCTTAAAAACATGAAAAATCATGTTTAATTAGAGTTTCAACATTACTTTTGAACTCAATGATTTGGATTAAGTTAAAGAAAGAAAATCTAAGTTCTTTTCAATTGGATGTCTCTTGTAAAATGGTTTCTAAGAGGCGTGACGTGATGATAAAAAACTTGAAATCTGCACAATAAATTTTAGTTTGTGTCAGGATGTATATTCCTTGTAAGAATTTAGGACAATCATGATTTTATTCATTCATTTAAACCTACAAAATACATTTTTCAGAAGATGAGATTTTCTAGCATAAAAAATAAATCTTTATAAATGGGTTTTAATTGAAGAATAGGAAGTCCTCGAATAGACTTACACAATAATTTGTAAATTAATGCCAGCTGATGTTTCAAAATTAATTTATATAATCAAAAGAAAAATACCAAGTTTGTTCAGTGTTTTACTATGATATGTAAATTAACTAAATTAAGTTTTTTAGTCTTTTTAGTTTTATCCACACAGTAAATTAATGAAATTACCCTTACAATAAAAATATATATTTTATGCTAGCATAGAAGGATATTTTCTTCTTTTTATTATAGTTTTGTCTTTTCATATAATTAACCTCTTTTAAGAGCTATTTAGTAATTTAATAAATATAAATAATTATTAAACAAAACATATCAGACATGTGCTTGTAAGGCGACCATACATGAGACGCCACCGTATTCTTTAGGTGACGTGTGCAAAGTTTTTTTATAACCAGAGCGTTTTCTACGGGGTGTTTTTTATATTTTAAACACTTGCACTACTTAATTATTATTTTTTTAATTTGAAAAAAAAAGATCTGCCCGTAGATTACCCTGCCACCTATGTAATTAATATGAAATGAAATCAGTTTTATCTTTTCTCCCCCAGTAACAGAGAATATGAAATATTCACCTTGTGTCTTTACATTTTTTGTCCTGACCACATGTTCTTAGTGGAGATGAATTAGAGATAAACCTTCATAGAATCATAAAATTTTATTAAATAATTAAGATATTATTTGAACTTTAAATATAAATCAGGATAAAAACAATTATTTGATTAAAATTATTAATTTATAACAAGATTATATTATATTTAATGCATTACAAGAAAATCAGAGAATTCACACGAAACTATTGATGAAAATATTTCATCGGTATTTAGCAGATAATATTATCATTGGAATGTTTGTCTCCGTATTTTACCGACGTCTTTACCGGTGGAAGGATTCTGATAGTAACTCGATGGTAAATACCGAGAAAATTATAGTGTGATTCAAAATGTCATTGTTACTGATTATTCTACTGACAGAACAATTCATCAGGACTTTCTAGAGAGTTGCGAAGAAATTACTCAAAATATCTTACATATAAAATAGACGACGGATAAGGAATATACTACTTGCATTATGAAAGAAGCAGGCCCAATCGAAGCCTTAACCTTGACTGCTTTAGCCCATTCAAATATCTTACATAAAAACAAACAAGCCCATAGTCTAGGTTGTTTCTTGGATCAAAACTAATAAAGAATTCCACATTGGGCCACAAACTCTTTACAATAACCTACATGTTTTAAACTGGGCCCATTCAAATTAAAAAATTATTAAGTAATAATACCAGTAAAATCATTAAAATAAAGAACAACTTATTTGTCTTGAAATTGTATCTCTTTTGTCATAGATTATAATGATGGTTTAATTAATTGATTGATAGAAGGATTATGCAGCTGGGAATTTTCTTAAGCCTTGGTTGAGAATTATATGATAATTTTTGTCTCAAGGCTTGATCTATAATTCATTGATCAGAATCTCAACTGCTCATTAACGAGAGTTATAAGAAAATAAACTCTAATAAACAAATTTTAAAAAATAAATAGTTTTAGTGCATGAAAACTGATCACCAAAACATACATTTACTTAAACCAAAGAACTAGCCAGATTTTTATTAAAATCGATCTCCAAAACAAAACAAGAAATAATCTGGATTTTCTTTTCGCTAAACATTATATAAACGTAAATCTTACAAAGCAATTAAGCTGGATAGAAATCCCAATGATCCAATCAAGTTTGAACATCGGCTTTGACAATGCAGCACAAGAACTTCAAGCAAGTATCAGAAAAGGAGCAAGAATTAGCGTTCCCTGACTTGCCTGCCTTCTTCTGTTTGAATAATCTCTTAAATTTTTCTACAACACTCTTACTACCCTCTTCTTCTCTTGTAAAAACATAGCTCCTCAGGTATCTTTGGCGGCAAACATAATTATCGGGGCTCCCGGTAGAATCTGAGCCAAAAGGGTAGATCTTGCCTCCCTCCTCCGTCACCTTCTGATAACCAAAATGCTGGAAAGAAAGAGAGGAAGCAATGTGATCGGTAGGTTTCGCAGAAATCCCATCTCCTTTCGCGACGCTAAAACTCTGTAAAAATCTTGCTTGTGACTTATCCCACTCGGGTTTTGCAGACAGAATTCTTGACGAGGACTTCTCTGCACTTGTTAATGCATGGGAGCTCATCATCTTTGTTTCAATCTTCGTTTATGGAGGGTTTTGTTGAATGTAAATTGTGGTGATAGTATTTGCGTTGGTGCATATTAGGGTTGCCCGGGAGAGGCATATATTTATAAGAGGTGGCTGTGAAAGGTTATTTGCTACGCTACCGTGTCCTTCTCGTAATAGGAAATTTCAGCCGCCTGGTTTACTTATTTATTTCGGAGAGAGCTTTTGTCTGCGTAGAAAACAAAAACCAGATTCCACAAAAGAAACTGAAAAGCAAAACAATCCCTTAAATTTATATATATATATATATATATAAATTGTAATATTCTATTCTTTCAGAAAAAAAAAGAGGAAATTTAATAATTTTGTTTAGTATTCTGACATAAGTCAATTGATAAATCAAAATAATGTAAAGGAGAAATTGATAGAAAAAATAGTTTGGATGTAAACTTAATAATATCTCCATAATTTGGTGATATATTAGATATTTGTCCCTTTTTTAAAATTATAAATATAATTTAACACAGTTATTTGACATCAAAAGTGATTGCAATTTAAGGTTTTTACACATCTTGAATGAAGTAAAAACATATCAATTTTATTATAATTAAAATACGGTTAGAGTAATTATCTATGCTTATATATATATATATATATATATATATATATATATATATATATATGCAAAATGAAAATGGTTTAATTATAACTTTTTGTATTAGCGTAAACCTATAACACTAAAAAAACTATAATTATTTATATTGATTTAAGATTTAAGATTTATGTGTACAATTAAGCACCTTAATTTTTTCTTAAGCACCTTAATTTAAGATTATTAATTTATAACAAGATTATATTATATTTAATGCACTACAAGAAAATCGGCTAATTCATACGGAACTATTGACCAAAATATTCCATCAGTATTTAGCAGATAATATTACCATTGGAATGTTTGTCTCCGTATTTTACCGACGAAAGGATTCTGACAGTAACTCTTGGTGGTAAATACTAAGAAAATTACAATGTGATTCAAAATGTTACTGTTAATGATTATTCTATCGAATGAACAATTCATCAGTACTTTCTAGAGAGTTGAAAATAAATTACTCAAAATGTCACTTTTACTGATGGCTCTGCCGACAGAACGATCTATCGATAGTTTTCAGAGAGTTAGGCAGAAATTACTCGAAATATCATTATTACCAACGACTATATCGATGGAATCACCGACAGAATGTTAACAATGAAATCACTGACAATATATTGCACCGACAAAATATACTAATGAAATTACAATCAGTGTATCTATCGGTGAAGACACTGCTGATGGAGTCACCGACATAAACCAAATTATTGATGATAGTTTTACCGACGGACATTTCTCGTCCATGTATTATTCGGAAAACAATTATTGATGGAAATTACATTACAATATCGATAAAAATTTATCAGAAAAACAATTAATTTTGATAATAATAATAACTACTAATTGTTTTACCGTGTCCAGTTAACTGCATCTTAATCACAATAAATCATAGAAAAATTCCATGAAAATAAAACATGGTATGAACCCAATAGAAAGTGAAAGTCAACGAAAAGGAAAAGGTCCTCACATAACAAATGAAATAAATTTAAAACATGGTGAGAGCCTAATATGGTATCTCCAAGCTAGTAGGTATCTTCTTCATTACATTAGCATTGGAATCTTAAGAAAGCCTACATTAAAATATTTCCTTATAGACCTAGATGACATACTTCAAATTTGATTAAAACAAAATTCAATTATTAAGTGATTGTTTAGGAATATGGTTCAAGTTGTTTTTGAAAGTGTCTTTCATTCAAAAATATATCAAAATAATATTTTTTTATTTTTTATAAATTATTTTTTATATCAACACATGAAAATTATCGAAAAACACCAAAAAAATTTAATTTAAAGTAAAATAAATTATTTTTTTTCAACAAAAACATTTTGAGTTCCATAAATATATGGGATAAAGTTGATTTGAGAATAATATTTTTAAAACGAAAAGATGAACTAGGGAATATACACTGAAATTGGTAATGAAGATTTTCCTTTATTAGAAGTTGCAAAAACATAAAATTTTGCAAAACGGAGATAGTAAACTTTAATGGAAATCACCACTTATCTGTTTTAAAAGTTTTTTAAAAAAATATTAAAAAGAATTATTTTTATTTTTTAGTTTAAATTAATTTCTTAAATCATTTTATATGCTGATATTAAAAATAATTTTTAAAAAATAAAATAAATATTATTTTGATAATTTCTGAATAAAAACACTTAAAAAACAACCGAAACATATTCTTCCCAAACATGAACACCCTTCATTGAACGAAGCTGTCTTTTAGTTTGAACTTCGATTTGGGTATGAAGCAAAACCAGAACCTCAAGCAAGTATCAGAACAGAACACGAATCGGCAATCTCTGGCTTGTTCCCATTCCTCTTGACGTCGAACCAACTCTTAGCTTTCTGTAGTAAACTCTTCTTATCGTTTTTACTTGTATCCTTCTCTTCTTCCCTGGTAAATACATAGCTTCTGAGCTTGATCATCTGAGTATATAAAAATATATATTAAAGGTTAAAAAGAAAATGAAATCATGTTTAAATTATTGATCAAAACTATTAATTTCACTATTACAATCCAAAGTGAAGTAAGTCTAGAGCTATAATAGTTTTGCTACAGTAGCTGCAAAAGTCAAATTTTAACAAAAACAATATCGATTTAAAAAATTGTCTAATTACTTTACTAATCAATGATTGTTCTGTTTTGTCTTATATGGAGGTATTTTTGCATATATACATATTAAAAAAAGGTGCAATATCCTTAACACCTCTGCCGGAAACGACTGATTTTTGTCTTATATGAGGGTATTATGGTTATTTTACTGTGCCAAGATACGTGAAAAAGAAAAAATACCCCCGAGTCCAAGACTAAAATCAATGTGTACGGAGGGATTAAATAATAATTTCACTATTATAATCCACAGTAATCTGAGTCTAGAGCTACAATAATTTTGCTATATTAAAAGTACGATCTCATTCAGCTTTTAGTGTAATTGCACAATTTCACAAATTTTGTTAAATAATAATTTACAACTATTTTATTTATTTTTACAGCTAGAATATCCCTAAGATGGTATTGATTAAAATCTAGTTCTCGGGTTCAGTGGACTAACTATGTGTTTGTTTGGAAGTGCGGTTTTGATTGCTTTTGAAAGTGTTTTTCGTTTAGAAATGTATCAAAATGATATTTTTATTTTATTTGTTAAAAATTATTTTTGACATCAGCACATGAAAATGATCTAAAAACACTTTTTTTATTATTATTAATTTCAAGTAAAAAATAAAAATAAAAATAAAAAAAATCAATTTTTTTAAAGCACTTTTGAAATACAGTGTCAAACACCTCATATAGAAGATTTTTGTTAAAAAGTAGCAAAAAGATAAAAAATAAAAAAAACAATTTTAAATACACATTGATCCGTGGAGATGCAGGGGATCGAACCTTGCACCTCTCGCATGAATGACAAGTGGCGTACCAGTTGATCTACTTTCACGCTAACGTTCAGTTTGGATATGTTTAAATTATTAATCAAAACTATTAATTTCACTATTATAATCTATAGTGCACTGAGTCTAGAGCTATAGTGACTGTGCTACAGTAAAAGAACGACTTCATTTAGCTTCACTATTATAATCCATAGTGAACTGAGTTTAGAGCTATAGTGATTGTGCTACAGTAAAAGAACGACCTCATTTAGCTTCATTATTATAATCCATAGTGAACCGATTCTAGAGCTACAGTGATTATGCTACAGTAAAAAAAACGACCTCATTTAGCTTCACTATTACAATCTACAATGAACCGAGTCTAGAGCTACAATGATTGTGCTACAGTAAAAAAACGACCTTATTTAGCTTTTAGTGTAATCATACTAGCTTGTGATGTCACTAGCCAGTGATGTTACAATTCACTATAATTTATAACCTTTTTATCTATTTCATTAATTATAATTTTGAAAATTACAAAACTAAAAATATAATGAGTCATTATATGATTTATTACATGATATAAAATATTTTAAGAATTCAAAAATATAGTTAAGATTATTTTTTAATACATTTTCAATTTAAAATAATATCAAAATGATATTTTTTAAAAAAAAATTACTTGAATTTTTGAAAAAGAGGGAACAAGATGTTGTAATTTCTGCATCTTTTATCCCAAAACCATTTCCAATCTTATTAAATGAAAGGGAAATGCGACAATATGTTGATCAGCCAGTAGAGATCTTTAACACCTCCTCCTCTCCTCTTTTATCCTATTTATTTCGAGAGATATTATATATTTTTTCTATCAATTTGGTAAGCTGAACAGCAATATTCATATGCATGAAATTACTTTCACGTGCAACCCCAGAAAGCAACTTGACCACCAAACAAGATTCAACCCCATTGGAGGAGGGCTATTTGCATGATCCATACACAAGAATGATAGAACAGGCGACATGCAGGCATTAATCTACTAGAGCCGGTGCCGTCAAGATCATAAAAAAAGTGGAGAGTAAGCGTTGTTTATTGAGGTAATTTCTTTTGAAGTCATAAAATAACACAATTATTACAACTATTTCTTTTGATAGGCAGTTTAATCAATGTGATCTCCAAGCAGAAAGTTGTGAAACGAAGGGCAACACACATACCACCAGAAAACCTGGTACTGAGCCCTTGAAGAAGCAAGAAACCCAAAAATGATGAAACGATCTTTCTTGCTTCCTGTTAATATTAACAGCCCTAAAAAAAAACACTAATCCTTTCTTAAACAAAAAAAAAATACTAATCCCAAAAATTAGGAATGAAAAATATTAGGGGCAAACATGATTTGATCCATGAGAGAAATGAAAGATAGATTTTATTATTGGACTAAATGTATATAAATTTATATAATTTCACTGAAATAAAAATTTTAATTGCAGTCCTTGTTTTTTGAATTTTTCTAATTTTATTCATTTTTTCCTGAAGCACCTTTCTCTTTTTAACTGTATCCCTAATTGAATCAATTTAGACCTTTAAATTTATAATCTATTGCAATCTCATCCTTGGTTCCTAAAATCATTCAATTTTGATCAATCCAACTCCCAATTTTGATTATTTTTTATCTTTAAATGAGTCCTTGATTGGCTTCTTAGTGCCTGTTTGGGAGTGTGGTTTCGGTTACTTTTGAAAGTGTTTTTCGTTCATAAATGCATTTTTAAATCATTTTTGACATCAACACATCAAAATGAATTAAAAAACACAAAAAAATTAATAAAAATAATTAATTTTTTTCAAAAATATTTTTAAAATGCAGTGTCAAACACCCTCTTTTAATTGGTCGAGACTGACGTGGGAGATTTTTCTCTAATGTACGGTTTTCTATTAGGGTACATAAATTCAATCCAACTATTAGGCCGAGTTAATTTTAAAAGCTCTATTTCTTTCATAGTCATCAATATATTCTAAAAGTTACTATTCAAGATTTGTATCGATTTTTAGTTGATTTTAAACGTTTTATTTTCGATTTAGAAAAATTTGCCACGAGATTGCCTCGTCGCCATTGCTGTGGTGGTTGGTGTAAGCATGTGTGTTTTTATCAATGGGTCTTGAACTACATAATGGGATACCCTCCAATCCATTCCAAAATCCCATCTCTTTATTTTTATGACTTGAACCTAAAGTCATTCTATATATATATTACTATATATATAATACCCGTTGGTTTTTCACTGTGCAGTGCACTGTGCACACAGACACAGTGCACTGTGGATTGCAAAAAATTCATATATTATAATAAAAAATACACACAATTAATATTTTTTACATTGAAAAAAATATTATGCCGCCCGCGGCGAAGCGCGGGGGCATTGTCTAGTATATATATATAAGACGCTAGAGTTTATTTTATTAAAGTATATATAAATGTTCTGAAAATCCACTTAGAAGAATCCCATATTGCTGATATCAACGAAAATAAAAATGATTTATCAGGCTCGAAATTAAATTTTAATAGTGGGCTAACTCGCACGAATATCAATCCATTTCATTCCAAGACAAGGATTCTACTTAAAAAAATGCTAACGATGGCTGTATAGTCTGAGAAAATCCTTGTTATTGGTTGGTACAAATACTAAAACCCGAGATTTGAAAACCAGGATCGGACAAAGTGCAATCAAACGGCGGTGATGAAATCAAAGAAAAAGTTGAAAAGCCATTAATTATAATTTATTACAGTTCATGTAAATATAATTAACCTCTATACGTCTCTAATTAAACAGTTCAGTCTATCCTAATCATGATCTGGAAAGAATCATTTCATTTTTGGATGTGTTCATCATTCATTCTTTTCTTCTTTTTTTTAATTTTTAGTCAGTTTTCTAAAGTTTGGTTACGTCAATAATACCCCAACAAATGTAAACAAAACTGACCTGCCACGTCTCTACTCTAATTTGAACAATAAAATGTGGCTGCTTGTGTTGGTAGGTTACCTTGAAAGGTTATTGACTATTAAAATATTCTGCCTGAAATATATAATTGGCAATAGATGATCCCAGCGTCATCGAACTATATTATACAAGCGAGAAGGCTTGCCAATCTGCTTCCTTTTTTCTTCCTAGGTATATTATACTAGGTTAATTATTTTCCATCCCCCCTGATAAAATATTTTATAAGCATCATACTATTTGTTTATTATTTTTATATATATGAAATGACCTTCAACATGTCCATGTACACGGGCGTTGAAATTTACAAGAATAGTTGTAATAAAACAAGAAACATAGGCACGCCTTTAACTATCGAGATGACAGCGATAAACGAAGCTCAAATCTCTCACGATTTTAATGACTCAGTAGTGATCAGTGACCCAAGCTGCTGTCGGCTGGTTATATTTTCTGCATGAGAACAACTCCAAAAAAGCTAGCTGGTACAGCGGATGGGTATAATTTAACGTCATCTAATGACCAACGAACCAGCAGCCCTAGCATCTATGGTGGATTCTGTGTCATCCACATGCCCTGACATCAGTGGTAGTACATTATGGCTAGGTTTTTCTTCCTTTTTTTTACCCCGTAAATTAATATATCATTTAAAACTTTAAGTTATTAACTGATTTTTTAAAATATAATTTATATTATTTTTTAATATAACCCTCAAGTAAAAGCTTTTTGAATTTGAAACTTACCTAAATTCATGCTACCTTATGCTTGATTTTCATCAAATAGAATAAGATGATGAGATTCGAATTATGATATCATTTCTAGTAATTATCTCATCTAAAAATTTAAATTATTAAATAAAATTAAAATATAATTTATATTATTACCCTATGTATCATTTCTTTTCCTGATGAGCTTCTTATACTGTATTTATAAATGATTATCAGGAGAAGTTTGGGATTTAAGCTATGAATCTTTAAAATCCAGTCGCAAATCATTTGGATTGAGCTGCTAAAAGCATATAGCTAGCTAGTAGTTACTATGACCTTCCTAAACCCTAACCAAAAAATAGTAAAATCACTGTGCAAGAAAGTCGAATTTAATTAATGGAAGTGAAGAACACGAAGCAAGGAGACACGAGGGGTAGTAGGGTCATTGCACTGCATTGTGAAAGCGACAAAATAAATGGTCGGTTGAGAGTGCTTGCTTGATTTCTTTTGCTACTTAAATATTTTCCACCCTTTGAAGCATCCACAAAATATCAGTAATCCCCTGCTAATGATACTAGGACAAGCCAAGGATTTAGCAAACTAATTAAGTGCTCATGATCTGCAGTTTTTGTTAATTTATTTCAAAATTATTAATTACTATTAACAAAAACTAAAAGATATAGTGTTTTTACAGTGCATCACCTCACTTCATTGCAATAATATTTTTTTAGCTTTTTTTAAAAATCTATTTTCCCCTAGTTTTTTTTCAATATTTTATTTAAAAAATCTATTCACTCCCAGAAAACATATTTTGTGAGCTCAGGTGAGCGAATAAAATTCTGACTGTCTAAGATTTTTACAAGAGATGTATACCTTGACTTGAACTCATAACTTATTGTGCAGATCATAAGTACTCTATCATCATATCATGTCTCTTGGAGACAAGTAATCACTATACATGTATCCCTAGATCCCAAAATATAATGCCAGACATGTAGCTGGTTACTTTTGAATCTGGGAAGAGAATGAAGTGGAGGCAAGCTTATGATTGTTAAGCCCACCATTGTCCCTCTATCGAAGGATTGAAATCAGTAAAGCACAGTTCCACATGATGAATCTGTTGAGTTTGAACCTACCTCAATGATTGAAAATTATCAGCACTCCTGCATCGAGAAAAACATGGTAACTCAATTAAATTCCATAAAAAAAAAAAAAAAACAATAATAATAGGATAAAATTTCACCAATTTGTTTCTCTATCCAAAAATTAATGAGAAAACAAATTCTAATTTAAGTGAATGCTATTCATTGACTGGACTGTATTGCCATTAAATCAAAGCCTAGAACCAAATTGCTACTTCATCCATGGCCCTTGTTCTTGTTGAAAATAGAAAATTTGGTATATCTTCACAGAAAGTTATTGAAGTTTGGTAAGCTTTCAGGTTTGAGTGATCATCGACCCGTGAAGCGTGCGAGGAAGCAGGTGGCCGTATGGCTTCAACGTATTATTATTATTGTTATTATTATTTTAAACTTGACAGAAGACCTAACGAAGAGATCCGCTTTTTTATTTTTTATTTTGGAGTTATTTTATTTTATAGTTTATCTTTTAAATCAAACAATTTTATTTCTTCTGTTTATGTTTTTTTCTAGGTTACTGGACAAAAAAAAAATGAAAATATTTGTCTTATAGAAATTCAATAAACAGATTAATAACACAAATCTAAAATCTCATAAAACAAAAATCAAACTGAAAAAATTGCAGGAAATTAAAAAAAAAAAAAAAAAAACATTGCCAGGCAAGCTGTTTATCTTATTGACAAGTGTCACAAATTGTATATGCATTGACTTGAGTCATCACTGACATAAAGATTTTGGTATGCAAGTACACACAGAGACCTCAATCACATCCATCTACAGTCCTTTCCAAGTCCATAAAAAAAAAAAAAAAAAAAACCCACAAGTAGCGCTCTCTGTATATCCATGTCACTTTCTCAACAAGAAAGATTTATGGGTTCTTTGACAGTTTGCGAATTGTGGTGGAAAATGGCTAAATCACCCACTTGCAAAAGTAAAAAACGTTGTTAAGAATTTCAACAGACTAAACCACCCCACTATGGCCCTTTGATTTGATTCTCCCATCCCTCCCTCTCTCTCAATTTATCTTAAAAACAGTTTCTCTATACTTTGGTTTTGTGGGTCTTAAGGAAGGTTAGACATAAACATAATATAACTGTATCACATGATCAAAAATTCCTAAAAGCTCACTCTGTCGGCATTTTTTGCCCCCCCTTTTAGCCAGGATTTGTGTAGGATTCAATTCAGGGATTCCTCTTTTCCGGGTCTCTCTCTTTATAAAATATTCTTATCCTGACTAGGACAATACTATTTTTATTTTTTTTGTCAAAGTAAAAGGTAAAGTATTTTTTGCAGGATTGTTTTCTGTTAAAGAGATGATGAAAACCATGACCTTTTGTGTCATGAGAGTCTTCTTTTGGTAACTATGTGTTTATGGGAATTGGGTTCTGTAACTGATCTTGGATTCATCCGATTCTATTGTTTCTGCAGATTCTTAATTTGTTTCAGGTCAGGTTCTGTCTGAATCTTATGGCTTGCTGTTTTAACTTTTGATGGACAACTGTGTCATATCTTCCAGTATGATTTCAAGCTGAAGTTGAAGGTTTTTCTTTCAATTTTTGTTTTTTTCTGTTGATAGTATTGCTGCTGGGTGTTTTGGGATGATGGGGTAAGATATTTGGGACTAATGATTACATTATATGTGAATTTGGCTAAATTTGTATGGAGAGTAATTCTGGATTGCCTGTTGTTGGCATGGATTTCCAGATCTCTCGATTGGATTGAGGTCCTTTTGTTTCTTGATCTAATTTATACTATCTTTTTTCTACATTTGGTGAGCTTAATTATACTTCCTCTCCAGCTTGATTCCTGCCATGATCGGTTCAATTTCTACCTCCACATTTAGAAATTCTAAGGCATCTGTTGAAATATACTACAATTTTCTACTTGTGCTGGTTAACCTTTGATTTCAGTAACATCTTAACCTCTTACTTACCCTGTTAAACAATATGCGTCAATTCATCGTTTCGATTGAAATTACTCCTTTCAACAAATTGATGTTGCTAACAACTTGTAATAATTGTAATTGTTTATTAAATGAGTTTGCTGCTGTAAATAATTTCTTACATACCTATCTGATTTTCTTTTCTATACTGAATTCTCTCTGGCACTCATGTGTTACTCAACAGGCCAAAACTCACCAGCCTGCTAGTGTAAAGCATTTTGCACTATGGGTTGGTTGACCAAGATTTTCAAAGGTTCTGGCCATAAAGGGTATCATGGAAATGGCAGATACTGGGATGAGCCTCGCCAATCAGTGGTAATCATTGTCTCTGTGCCTTATAACTGTTCTCCATGAAATGATGCTGGCCTAATCTCTATGAAAGGAGCTAGTTTTGGGAGTAAATCTTGTGCTATTAGTTAATGAAACAGATGGGACGTTGTAATCTTCTTTCTTATTTTTATATATGCTGGAACTTTCTTTTAAGAGTTTGCTTTAATTTTTTCCTGATCCAACTGTATGTTAATGGACAACTCGTTACAGGATGATTCATCAGATTTTGACAAAGAAGAAATCGAATGTGCTATTGCACTTTCCCTTTCTGAAGAAGATCAAAAAGGGAAAAAAGTAGTTGGTAAGTTGCAAAGCTGTAAGCACCGATTAGGTTCTTACTCCCAATTCTGGTTTGAAAACTTTTATTGACTGTGCTACATGACTGTTGACTCAATTTTTCAAGCAGTTTTGGATAAGATATCAGAAAGAAGAACTGAAATAGTTGTACTTTAATCAGGTTCTTGTCCATGCTGTGTTTTTGTAAGCTGAATTTGACAACAATTCACATGACAATGTTTTAATCATGCCTACACTTTACATTAATAGAAAGATTTCATTCTGGATGATGTATCATTCTTAAGGTTTCATAATATAGTTCTTTTCGTTCATAAAACTCATAGTCACAGTCAAGACAGCAACACTCATCCTTTTCTTTTGTATATGTTGATGATTTATTGTGTCAGCTATGTCCCTTTATTTTTATCTCATTCACTGTTTAATTATCAAGTAAAAATATTATTTCATCCAGAGGAAGATACTGAGTCTGAACAGTCAGAGGAAGATTACAAGCCCCACCAGTCAGAGGAAGATAACCAGACCCACCAAGCAGAGGAAGATAACCAGACGCACCAGTCAGAGGAAGATAACCAGACCCACCAGTCAGAGGAAGATTACCAGGCCCAACAGGCAGAGGGAGGTTACCAGCACCACCAGCCAGAGGAAGATTACCAGCACCACCAGCCAGAGGAAGATTACCAGCACCACCAGCCAGAGGAAGATGAGAAGGATGTGAACGGTCAATTGGAAGAAGATGAGCAACTTGCCAAAGCTATTCAAGAAAGTTTAAGTGTGGAGCCTCCTCTTCAAGCTCGATATGACAGTGGAAATGTAGTTCCACATTATCCGTTCTTCATTCCATCAAGCTACAGGTATCTGTGGTTTTGTAGAACAGTCATTTCTCTGCATTTCCAATGATGCAACATGCATTCAAATCAGGTTTCAGTAGATTGATTTCTTCTTTAGGGTGATAAATGAAGTGCATAGCCCTACACGATAAAATGCTTTCATACGTATTTTATGAGATCAGTCTGTAGAAAAATTATGTGGTCTCTATTATATTAGCCAGACATTTTGGCCTTCATCTTTCCATCAAAGGGGCAAAATGAAGTTGGTTAAGAAAACATTGGAGGTGCTATATACTCTTGAACATTTAATTGCATGTAAATATCTCTCAGATATGATGATGCTTGCATGTTCCCTAAATCACTTTTTTCATATCACAGTTCAGAGAGATCTGATTGTTAAAATTTATTGCTCCTAGGATCTGTGCTGGGTGCAACACTGAGATTGGTCATGGACGGTTTTTGAGTTGCATGGGAGGTGTTTGGCATCCTGATTGTTTTCGTTGCGATGGTTGCAATCTACCAATTTCTGATTATGAGGTCTAAATCTCATTATTCTTGTCTGGAATTGATTGGCAGTGTGCTTCAAGTAACTGGTTTATGTTTGTTTACTAACTCTCAAATTCATTTCTGTGATAGTATTCAATGTCTGAGAATCGTCCTTATCACAAATCCTGCTTTAGGAATCAGCATCATCCAAAATGCGATGTTTGCAGCAACTTTGTAAGTATTTTTTGACAGAAACACAAGTCCCTTCTTCTGGTCGAGTATTTAATCATTGATTTAAGGCTTTTCTAAGTAGCTGAAGAAGGAAGCTAATCTTCTGCAAACCATGGTAGGGCTTCATTATAACCATACTAACAGATTATATAATATGCGGCTTTATTGTGGAGAGAAACCATAGCAAATATCAAACCTGAGTGATTTTATTGAATCATTATTTTTAGCCAAAGAAGAATCAATGTTTGTAGCGAAAAGTTATCCAAAGGTGACCTTTTTGGTAAAAAATCAGTTGATACTTCTACAGTCAGCAATGGTTATTCTTAAATATTAGATGTGCTATTTGTATATCCAAAAAAAACAAAAAACTTAGGGAGTCACTGAAATTATCTCTGATGTTCGTTCTTTGCTACATGTTCTTTCAAACTGAGGAATCACCTATTATTGGAGAGCCTCATTTGGTGAATAAAGGTGTGGTGGAATTTGAGTTTGTAAGGGTCAAGTGTTTTTCTATCTGCTAGAGTAACTGGACACAATAAATATTGTTTAATTCCAACATTTCTGGGATTCTGGGATTTACAATATGATCGTTTCTTCAAATTTCAATGATATATCATCTAAAACTAGAACATTAATATTCCATCAGATTGCTTCTATATATCTATCCCCTTGATTTCATGGTGACCTTAAAATTCTTTTTCCATTTATTTTTGTACAGATTCCTACAAATTCATCTGGTCTCATTGAGTACAGGGTCCATCCTTTCTGGCGACAAAAATACTGCCCCTCGCATGAGCATGATGGAACTCCTCGTTGCTGTAGTTGTGAGAGAATGGAGGTCAGTCGAGAGAATTTGAATCCACCTTCCTTTAGTCCAAAACAGGAGAGAAGGGAGGGCAAACAAAGGATCTTAGAAAGAAAATGTAAAATGTATTTTTCTGAAAAACGGTTTTAATTTTATAGTAAAGTTTTTGTTTTTCCCAATCGATGCAGCCTAGGGACACGAGATATCTATCGCTTGATGATGGAAGGAAGCTGTGTCTAGAGTGTCTAGACTCTGCGATAATGGGCACTCATGAATGCCAACCTCTTTACTTTGAAATACGAGAATTCTATGAAGGTTTGAATATGAAGGTGGTGCAGGAAATTCCTTTACTTTTGGTTGAGAGACAGGCCCTGAATGAGGCCATGGAGGGAGAAAAGAATGTAAGGCTGATGAATCATGGCCGTCAATATTTAAACTCTTTTTTCCTTATTTTTATTTTTAATTTTCACATTTTTGTGGTCAGGGCCATCATCACTTGCCCGAAACAAGAGGGCTCTGCTTGTCTGAAGAACAAACTGTTACAACAGTAATTTTTCGCTTCACAAGTCCTACTTGAACTACTGTTTTGTCTGTTAGATTGGGATTCTGTATTTATTTGACCCCAATTATCAGGTTTTGAGGAGGCCAAGAGACGGACACCGTTTCGTAGACATAATTACAGAACCTTACAGGCTAAGCCGCAGGTGTGAAGTGACTGCAATTCTCATTCTGTATGGCCTTCCCAGGTATTATCTTTTATTTGCGTTCATCACTTGTCAAATTCATCATCATTCGTGATATTTGGTGGAATTTACCTGCATGAATCCTCTACATTCTATACATACAGGCTGCTGACAGGTTCGATTCTGGCTCATGAGATGATGCATGCTTGGCTTCGACTTGAAGGTTTGTCGACATATCTGCTAGATTCTATTCCTCTTTTTTGTATGGTCAGCTAAGTAGAACAAGTTTGTCTGGCAGGCTATCCGAACCTCAGCCCAGATGTCGAAGAAGGCATTTGCCAGGTGCTGGCTCACATGTGGCTGGATTCCGAGATATATTCTAGTTCAGGAAGTGAAGGTGCTTCGTCGTCCTCGTCATCTTCATCATCACCATCATCGTCGTCTTCCACATCGTCAAAGAAAGGGCAGCGGTCTGACTTTGAGAAGAAACTTGGTGAGTTTTTCAAACACCAGATCGAGTCGGACGAGTCGCCAACTTATGGACAAGGGTTCAGGGCAGGCGAGCAGGCAGTGCTGAAATATGGCCTCAGGAGAACCCTTGACCACATGCGGATGACAGGAAACTTTCCTGTCTGACATGATGATTGAATAGTTATAGCATTAATGGGTGTTTTCTCGCACAAATACCCCCCCCCCCCCCCCCTGCCATATAAATTTATACTACCAAAAGTCAAGGACCAACATAGATAAGTAAAACACCAGGAGACTTTACAATCAATAAAAATGAAATTACCTCTGTGCAATTATTGTAAAACTCCTTAAAGTTGGCACCCCATATAGCATTTTATGACGAGCTCTTGAACCTCTTCAGAAGATTGAACATATAATAATTGTGTATACGTTCCTTTTTGTTTTCTCTGCAACATTTCCCTGCTTTCCATTGATCACTTTGAAGCATCGTTTTTTACATTGCCTGCATATAGTTGTCGTTGTGGATCTTACATTATACATTTGTTTCTTGACATGGGATTTCTTTTCTCCTTTTTTACCATCCTTACCATGATTATCAATTCTGTTTCGGTTGGTGCTTTGTTTTTTTAATTGGAACAGAATGTTTCGATTTTGGAACGTTTCGGCACACCATTTCAGAGTATATATATATATATATATATGTATATATTAAAAAAATAGTTCAAATCCAAAAATAAAAATAATATATATAAATATGTCAAGAGACTCCTCATAAAATTTCATTTCAATCTAACGGTTAGATTAAGAGATATGATTGATATTGTAAAATTATTTATTATTTAAAAATAAAAAAAAACACTATTTAGCCAAAACAAAACGGGAGGAACGAAATCGGAACGTTCCGGACGAAATTTGGGTATTTAAAACAAGGTGAAAACTACGCTGTTTTATCTTGTTTTTTTAACTGCTATGCAATATTTTGGCTGAAACAAAAGAGAATTAATAACACTGATCCTTCCTCCTCTCCTTTTACACGAGCAGACTCATGTTTTGCACCTCTGGTAATGTAGGCTTCAACATGCTTCTTAAACGAGACAACGTACCAATTTGATTTGGGATTTCTACCTGGAAATTTTTCAAGTAAAATGGCTACTTCTTACTACAATACAAATGGCCCATGAGCGTTCCTAACTATTACCAATTATCAACACCACAGCCATATTTGATTATGCTTTTGAGAAGCCTTTTGATGGTGTCATTTCTTGCTAATTAAATAAAATTAAGTGGTATACTAGATAATAAAGATTTTTATATCTGTATTATTAAATCCAATTAAGCGATTCGATTTTAAAATCTAAATGTCTAGCTTAAGTTTTAAACTAAATTATGTGAAAGTTGGCTCAATTTGAATCAATTAATTTAATAGGTCTAAAAACAACTTGGATGGTTGATAAAAACATAACATAGTTGTTTTTTAAATAAAATACATATAAGGTTTGATTATTAAACTTGTCAAACCCATGAATCAAATTAGATAATGGACTCCAATGAGATTAATAACTTATTTTTTTCTAAACTATTTTTTATTTAATCATACAATAATAAAAATAAATTATCAATTATTAAAAAAATCATATAAAAGACAACCATATTTGATAATGCTTTTGGAAGGCCTATATTGATGGTGTCATATGCTAACTTTTCTAATTAATTCTAATTAAGTGGTATCATTAAATATTAAATATTAAGAGAATAAAAAATTTTCTAGTCGCATAAGTAAATCTAATTAATCGGTTGGATCTTAAAATTTGTTAATCCAGTTTTATGTCCAGCTCAAGTTTTTTATTAAATTATGTAAGAGTTAACCCAAAGTAAATAAGTTAATTTAATAGGTCCAAAGACAATTTAGATGACCAATAAAAACATAACATAACTTATATATATATATATATATATATATATATATATATATATATAAAAAAAAACATATAAGGTTTGATGAGTAAACTCGATAAATCCATGAATCAAGTAACCCAAAAATTTGAACCTATCAATTGAGTAATAGACTCCGGTTAGATTAATAACTTTTTTTTTTCCAAAACTATTATTTATTTAACCATACAATAATTAAGTACATATGTTAAGAGAGGTCATTAATTCCTGCGGTTCACCATGTGGTGACCATATGTTTGCATTAAATCATAAATTATGTTAAGATGGTTTTCTGCTAAAAGAACAAAAATGACCCTAAGAGGTCATAAATCCTGGGGTTCACCATGTGGTGGTCCACTGCATCAATTCCAACGCTATTAAATAAATCTTGATTCTGATACATGTTTTTGAAAATTGTTACCATGCCGAATAAGGTGTTGCCCTCATATATATATATATATATATATATATATGAGTCTGCAGAGAACCTCTTTGAGTTTATATATGTGAGTTTTCTCTACAATGTTTTTCTTTGCTTATTACTATTGAGACGAGAAATTGGAATTTATAGTCTTCAAATGTATACTTAGAGAAACGATAATTTAGGCCGGAGATGATTACCCCCCTCTGTCAAGCCACTCAAGGATAAAATGTGAAAGAGATATTTGATCATTTAATCTGGTCGCAAATCATTAAACTGGGAAATCCTTTCATTTGTCTTTTATATGTTGTCTGTTCTGATTTTCTTGCAACAAATGTTAGCCAATTTGATTGGATACAAAGAATATTTTTATCAGATTCTGATGCTGCAGCAGATAAAAAATTCTGGAAATCTCTGTATGCTAAACAGTCCTGGAGAAGCCATCAAATTCGTTGCTCACTAAAGCATTGGCCCACTGGCTTTATAGAATTAATTCGCAACTCATTGCCGCCCTGATGAGGGCTCTGTATTAAACTAGTAGAGGTGACTCACAAGGGTTCTAATTTTTAAGCAGAAAACGGAAATATACTAATGATAGGATTGGTTCTTTCAGATGTATGAACATGTCAGCCCATCATATAATATGTACTTGACGCACAGTTTTTATATGATGTCTGCATCAAGGAGAAGGTAACCAAGAGAATCATTCAAATCAAAGCTAAAGATTCATTACAATAAAATCTAACTTGCTTGGAACAAAATGCCAAGCTAACAATGCTGTTCAGCTTTTCCATCAACCTTATGCGAGAGTTGGCGAGATGACGTTTTCATTTAGTTCATATGAAAAATTCTTTCAGAATCTAATCATTCAAGCTTATGGCCATGGCAATTTCTTTGCTCTCTTTCTTTTTCACTCAAGCTCTATTTCTCTTGGTTCTTGTATTTTTCTCCACCTATGTCACCGCACAAGAACCACCTGGCCCAGATTTTTCATGTCCTATTGATTCACCTACCACATGTTCTACTTACATTAGTTATCTTGCCCAGCCACCAAATTTTATGGACCTCGGAAAGATTTCTAATCTATTTGGAATCAGTGGTATGATAATAACAAGGGCCAGTAACCTGGAATCTGAGGACACCCCATTATTTCCAAATCAACTCTTGCTTGTACCTGTAAGTTGTGGTTGCAGTGGTAACCAATCTTTTGCCAATATCACTTACCAAATCCAGAAAGGTGATAGCTACTACTCGGTTTCAACTAGTTCATTTGAGAACCTCACCCGTTGGCAAGAGGTGGAAGCTTTGAACAGCTTTCTGACTCCAACCCTCTTGCATGCTGGTGACAAGGTTATATTTCCTTTGTTCTGTAAGTGCCCTTCAAGGACTCATTTAGAGAATGGGATTGACCATCTCATTACTTATGTGTGGCAACCTGGTGATGATCTCAAAAACGTTGCTGCTAAGTTCAATGCATCTGAACGTAATATTGTGAAAGAAAACAACTATGATAACTTTAATGCTGCAGTCTATCACCCGATATTGATCCCTGTGTCCAAGTTTCCAGTTCTCTCTCAAGAACACCTCACTCCTGAAAGAAGAGGATCTAAGATTATCATTGTTTCTGCAAGCATAGCAAGCATTTTTTTTACCTGTCTTTTGGTTGCTTTTCTTATCCATAAGCAGAGTTCATATAAGGCAACCAAGGGTTTAGATCGTACTGGTTCTAGTTTGGAGACCAGCTATCCCATTCAAACGAAGGAAATTATGAAATTGGAGAGTTTTGAGGCAAAGATCAAGCCGGATAAGCTGCTTCCAGGGGTTTCAGGTTATCTGGACAAGCCAATCGTTTACGAGGTTAAAGAAATTATGGAAGGAACCATGGATCTACATGAACACTACAAGATAGGAGGATCAGTATATAGGGCCAACATCAATGGCTGTGTCTTAGCAGTGAAGAAAACCAAGGAAGATGTCACGGAAGAACTAAATATTTTGCAGAAAGTCAGTCATGCAAATCTGGTGAAACTAATGGGGATGTCATCTGGATCTGACAGAGAAGGCAATCGCTTCTTGGTCTATGAATATGCAGAAAACGGGTCACTGGACAAGTGGTTGCACCCCAACTCTGAATCTTCCTCAAGCTATGTGGGTTTCTTCACTTGGAAGCAAAGGATGGGTGTAGCCCTAGATGTGGCCAACGGCCTGCAATACATGCATGAACATACTCAGCCAAGAACCGTCCACAGGGATATTCGAACGAGTAATATTCTTCTCGACTCCACATTCCGGGCGAAGATAGCAAATTTCTCAATGGCTAGAACTGCCACAGACTCGATGATGCCTAAAGATGATGTATTTGATTTTGGAGTTGTTTTGTTAGAGTTGCTTTCTGGAAGGAAGGCCATGGTAACAAGAGAAAATGGCGAGATTGTTCTGCTGTGCAGGGAAATAAAAGATGTCTTGGAAATGGAAGAGAAAAGAGAGGAGAGGTTAAGAAAGTGGATGGATCCCTCCTTGGAGAGGTTTTATCCCATTGATAGTGCTATGAGCTTGGCAACCTTGGCTAGGTTGTGCACACTGGAAAAGTCTTCAGAAAGGCCAAGCATGGCAGAGATTGTCTTTAACCTCACAGTTCTCACCCAGCCATGTCCAGAGACATTAGAAAGATGGACTTCTGTGGTGGAAACAGAAGATTTCACTCGGGTCATCGGCCCTGTCACAGCTCGTTGATTTCTCATAATAAGTTTGTATTGTAGCTTATTTTCAATATGTAACATAATACATCAGCAAAATACATCTTTTTTTAAACATATATATGCCACGGCAAAGCCAAACTCATTGAAGAACTCGTGTAAGTTAGAGTTCTAATAAGATTAGCTTTTGTTTTAGCTGCAGTGTTTTAGTTTAGCTCAACTTTTGTTCTAGCTGTAATGTTTCAGTTTAGCTCAAATTACTATTCATAACAGGATTTATCATCAATCCTATGCTTATCCAATAATCTCTCAAATTTGTGAGAGTTTTTTGGCTTTAGTTCGTTATCATTGTAAGCCTATATATAGGCAATTTGAATTCAATAAAAGTGTGTGGTTTGAGTCCAGTTTTTCAGTTTGGTTTTTTTCAAAATTTCTGCAAATTTATTCTTCAATCTAAACAGTAAACAGTAACTGTTTATAACAGTTACTATTAAATCCAACAGTGTATTCTTCTCCCTTTAATGAACAAGGTTGAAGCTGCCAATTTTAGCCCTTAAATGTCTGTTGAGCAGAACATTACTGCTACAGATGCGTAGGATCAGTGAAGTTGTGATGATAGTGAAGCCCATTAGCAACATCCAAGGCAAATCTGAATCCTAAACCTCCAACTCTGAATGCAGCATAGGACCTAATCAAATTTGAAGATTTTCCATGTCCAAGACCACCCTTACTTCCTCGAATTTGAAGATTTTCAATTCCTAAATGTAAGAGGTGTTGGCCTGATAGTATTGCCCTGAGCTGGAACTGATGGGAAAACACCAGGACTTGAGAAATTGTTGATGCAAACAGGCTCAGGCGGGTCTGAAGATAGAAGGTTTGAAATGCTATGAGATGAGATTTGTAGATGGGAAGGCTTGGCAGGATTGATTCTTACCATTTCAGGTGTAAGGGAAAGCTGAAGATGCGCAAGTTGCATCGCAGTTATCGCAATCCATGACTGTTTCCTGAATAACTTTGTGTTGGGAATCAAAATTTGGAGGTATAATGTCAATGCTCTTCGAATTCATGACCGGCACATAGACAAGATATTTCTTTAAAGTCTTATACTTATGCAAACTCAAACTTACATGCAAACTTATTCTTTAAATAACTTAATCAGAATTCAATGCAATATTAATAACAAATTTAACTTCTTAAAATAATTTGATTGTCTTAACTCTTAATATAAGAGTCAAACACAAACTTCTAAAATTGTGAGGCACTAACTAGATATAAAAAAAAGGGTATCAATTAAAACCAAAGGAGCAGGTTTTAAAGATACTACAAAAGTGACCTTCTAATAACTACAAGCTTGAAAAAGATAGATAATGAGAGGGTGAGTTCAATAACTCAGTGAATAGATAACATTCAATATAGGTATACGAGATAATACATCAATGAGAAATATATTTATGAAGATAAGTTTAAGATCTTACAAGAAAGTTTCTCAAATAGACCATAACAAGAATATTATAAGATAAGGCTCGTCCAAAAATCAAAATGCAATAAGCATAAGACTTCAGACTATGGGTTGATTAGTCTACACAAGTTGGTGACTCCACCAACCAACTAGGGTTTTATATACAATATGCACAAAGACTCACATTACCCTGTTAGCATGAGAATTTTGATTGACATGCCATAGGTTTATATCATAATCAAACAAATATATTTATATCTCAATGCTCAGCTCATGACATCAATCAAATGAGGAGCTATTAATTCATAAAACAATTCAAGATTTTATATTAGCTCATATCAAGAATTTAGATTCAACAATTGATTATGTTTTATTGTAACAAAAAATAGTAATCAGCATATATATCATCAAGAATCTAATTCGTGTTAAGAAAAATGCAAATATTTATATTATTTTTCATACATATGGAAAATTATTCACTCACCTTACTCAAAAGTGAATAAACTCAAAAGCATATACCGAAAGAAATCCTACAGATGTCTCGCTAGCAAAATATCAGGATTATTTGAATAGAAAATGAGACATACACAAAACAAAACTCAAAAAGGAAGTAGAATCCATTTAATAAACTTAACTAAATGTTTAGATCATAATCATTTATGTTTATGAACCAAACTATTTATTTTTCTTAAAACCTAAAACTGTCACGGTTTTCCTAAAATCTAATTCAAAAGAAATAATTAGTAAAATTGATCATAGTTCACCAAAATAAGCCTCCATTATTTGTCAAAAACATCTGGAAAACTAATATTTCAACTAGGGACCATTCTGATTTTTTTTTAGATTATTGGAGCCAAATTATGATTTTGTTAAATTGAAGAACTAAATGAAAACATCATAAAATCATAAATATACTGAAATTTTGCCCATACTTCATCCTCAATTCTATCCAGAATCTTGAACTTCACTCTAGATATTAAACTGTAATTTTTCTAAAGTTTAAGGACTAAATTGTAATTTCACAATTTGGGAATAAACTGAAATTCCATCATATTCAATCTCAAGACCACTGTCCAGATTTCCATAAAGGGTTTTTCATAACTTCTCAATATTCTTACACCCAACACATCAATTAACCTTAAAATCATTATTTCTCACCAAATCATTTACAATTCAACGGATTAAATCATTACCCATTACATTTAATCCAAAATAACTCAATCAATTCATCAATCAAACCCAAAAAAAATCTTTTAAACCCTAATCTTTAACAAAATGAAAAGCAAAGCTAATTAACATAATTATACATAACCAAAGTATAAATTTTACCTTTTAAATTTATTTCTCTAACTCTTTTCTCTTTCCTTTTATCTCTCCCTCTTTTCTCTTCTTATTTCTCTCCTCTTGATTCTCTCTCACAGATTTAGATATTTCTTCTTCTTCTTCTTTTGTTCTATTTATATTTATCTATATTCAATTACCATAAGACCCCTTAATCATTTATACTTACTTTTAAGCCTCCAAGGGCATTATTGCTTTTTTCTATTTTGTTTTTAAAACATCATGTATACAAAAGAAAAATAGGAGACTATAAACAAGGCGATCCATTTTTTTATGGAAATCTTTTCTAAAGACTTTCTTGAAAATTGAAGTAAGAAAGTGTGAGAACTAGGAATTAGGGAATGTTTTGTTATTCTAGCATAGTAAAAAATAATTTGATTAAATAAGAACGTGCAAAACATATTTAGAAAAGTATGATAGATTGGAGAGTTGTAATGACATCCATAATTCGCAAGTAGCAAGTGATTTTTTCAAATTGCAAAATTGTTAGACATAAGATTCAATAGAGAGAGAAAGAAGGAAAGAAGAAAATAAAGACATTAGAGACACATTAAAACACGGATGACAACACCATCAATAACATTTGAGATCTTTTTTATGATATTTAATTCGTCTTGTTGAGATCTTTCTAATGATATAGTGGTGTCTTCATTAGAGCTTTGATGTGCCTCTAGGATAAAAGAAAATTCTTTGTTTGTTTCTCCTCTCTCATCCTGAAATTTGTGAAGAGAAAGGAGAGGGAAACAAAAGGTAAAAAAAGATGATCTTAGAGGCACATCAAAGTTGTGATGATAATATAGTCGACAAGAGAAATCCAATAACACTAAAAAATATAACAAATAGCTAAAGAAGTGAGTCATCCAAAGTTATTGGAGCTCCATTTCTTTTGGACCGCTTATATGATCCACTTCAATCATTGTTAATAATCTTCTTTAATATCTTTGAATTCATCTTTTCAAAATCTTTTTAACATTAATGGTAACATCATCATTAAAGTTTGGTGCTACTTTATGATCTTTTCTTTCTTTCTTTCTTTTTCTCTCCCTCCTCTCTCTTTTTAATGAATATTACTTTCATCACTTTTATAATATGAAAAGGTTCATATAAAATTGGTTACTTGCAAATCACAGATATTATATATAATTTTTTTTGAATAGTTTTATTTTTATAAATATTTTTTATAGTGTATCAAAAAAAATTAGTATGTTAAAATCCCAAAAAGCTTAGGAACTTGGATTCACCGGATTCATTATAGTAATATTAAATAATTTTGTTGTCTATATCATGAGCTTGCCTGATGGAACTTCTAAGCATATCAACCTTGGTTGGTCCAGATTCAAACATGAGTTGTAATCTACTAAAAAAGTTGCTAAGATTTGAGCTTGTTTCAACTATGATCATAGAAGTTCTACATTAATTATTTCAAGTGTCGCTATACAAGAAAATAAATATTTTGTACTACATTCGATAACCATTTGATGGAAAACCAGAGAAGAAGAATGACAGAGTTTTCGGAAGGTATATAATTGGTGAAAGAATTCACTTCAGGTACCTTGCTCTCGAGGGATCTCATCAGAACTACGGTAGCACTATGTGTTGTTTGACAATTCCCAGGCCAGAGAAGTGGTCAAAATTACTGTGAGAGACTGCACGATTTCATCCATGGCTGGGCGATCTGATGGATTTTTATTCAAGCAACTAACAATCAATCTGAGAATCAAAACGGCGAGTCCTGAAGGATAATTCCCTTGCATTGAAGGGTCAATGAGTTGACTCAGACTCTCCTCCAGCCTACCTTCCTCAGAAAGAACACCATTTAAAACATCAGATAAGTTCCTGTTTTCCTCGCTGTATAAAGCAGCCACTTCTTTCCCAGTCATTATCTCCAGTGTGAGAATCCCAAATGCATAGACATCAAGTTTTGTAGAGATAAAACCATTTTCCAAGTACTCAGGAGCCATGTAACCCTTAGTCCCAACGATGTGCCTTGTCAACGCAAATTCACCTTCCGGCCCATCTGTTGACCTAGCCAGGGAAAAGTTTGCAATCTTAGCCCTTAAATCACTATCAAGAAGTATGTTGCTGCTCTTTATATCCTTGTGGACATGTGGATAGTTAGTGAAACTATGTAGATAGCTAAGCCCTGTGGCCACATCCGTGGCAATCTGTATCCTTTCTGTCAATTTCAGAAACTTTCCTTCGTTGCTGCTAACATAAATCCAATCACTCAATGGTCCATTGACAGCATACTCGTAAACCAGGTACCACTGCCCATCATTGAAACAAACACCGGAGAGGCGAATTAGATTAGAGTGGTTGATCTTATTCAATAAATCTACCTCCTTGGACACGTCTCCGTTCATCTTCTTAATGGCAGCCAAATCACCATTGATTCGGCCACGAAAAACAGACCCTTTGATCCAACAACTGGGACTGAAGTTGTCTGTTGCAGCTATCAGATCTTCGTAGTTGTAGACTTTGAGAGATTGAGCGATACTATAAGCACTCTCAAGCAAATCCTGAGGTTCTTCATCCAAATTCTTGTTGTGTGGTTTCGCATGTGCCTCAAAGCTTTGTGACACGATAATTGGACCGGGTTGCTTCTTACTTTTACAGAAGAACATGAAGAAAATAATGGTTCCAATGAGTAGTGTAAGAGCAATTCCTCCAGCAACCCCAACGACAACATAAACCCATGTTTTGTTTGAGCTTTGGTCGGAGTTTGGAGACGGTGGTGAAGGTGAAGCTGAAGCTGGAGGTGAGGGTGGGGATGGAGGTGGCACTAAAGTTTGAGAGCTTGTTGGTGGGTTTTGTAAAGGAATTAGGAGTGTTGTGAAAGGGTAAATGGTGGTTTGCTCACTGATTTCATTAGCTTCAAGAGCTCTCCCGACATCTGCACCAAATCGTACACTAACAGTTGAAACTTCATCGCCCCATGTGATTAAGTAACTTAACAGATACCTGATACCTAAATCACTCTGGTTCTTTGTAGGACAGGCACATCTAAGAGGAACAGTGAGAGTTTCACCAGAAAAAATATCGACAGTTCGTGTACGTTTTTGACTCTGGATAGCTTGACAGGTGGAGAGGCCTTGATAAGTGTTATTAGCAATCAAGAAAGGAGTGTTACCTGATTGAACAACATAAGATGCGTTTGCCTGAAAATAATCACCTGAACACGAGCAGTTGACAGGAACCAGCACCAACTGGTTTGTTGGAAACGATGTGGTCTCAGAAATTGAATTTATCTGAGAGAGCTGAGATGGGTCAGAACCCAGAAGAGTAGATATGGAGGCAACAGTGGTGTAAGGAGGTTGAGATCTGAAGATCAGATAAGCTTGGCAACTCCTGTTTAGGCCATTGCAAGAATACCCCAGAGTGGAATTTTTTGTGTTTGAACATTTTGTTGTACCTCTCCCCACGTAAGGTTGCTGAGCTTGAATCAAAGAACAGCAGCAAAGAATGAAGAGAACAAAAGGAGAAACAACAGAGCGGAAGCTCATTTTGATTTGGGAAAGAACTAATATCTATGGCGGAATTTGATGTGAATGGCAAAATTCAGGTCAAGCGGGACGGATATCTAGTCAGGCGAAGCAGAGCTGTTGCATGAGCTACTTTTTTCTTTGAAAAGAAGAAAGATTCTTTATATAATTCCATATATTGAAATTCATGATTGAGAAATTTCTTGCACATAGGAAGGAAGATGGGCTTGAAAATATATTAAAATAATTATTTTTATATTAGTTTATTAAAATTATTAAGAATATTAAAAATTATTTTTTAAAATCAAATATATCTTTAAAATACATTTATCAAATAAAGTATATTGATATTTGTCACTGTCACCTGGTTTAGAATTAATCCGGCAAAGTAGCTATATCCGGGTCAATGAGGTTGACCCAAGTCAACCAAAAAAAGAATAACGAGAGAGTTCAGCTACAAATCATCACTGATTACTGACCGAAAAAGAATCGATAATTTTACAAGAAAAAAAAATGAAAAACAATTATATAAAATTTAATTCTTAAACAATCTAATATTAAATAATAAAATTAAAAAAAAAACTTAATAAAAAATTAAAGAGTAAAATTAAAAAAAAACATATTTATGATATGGAATCATGGAATAAACTTTGTAAAATATTTAGAATGAAAATATATTTAGAATGGTTTCCAGGCTAATGTGATCTACCTTCTGCCCCATCTTTTGCTGCAAACCAACAAAACGATCTACAAGATCAGCCGCAGTATTTGACTTTGGTCTGCTATAACTTCTCCTATTTGTGCACGTTGAAGCCGCGGCCTCCTGGAAGCAGCATCGTCGGTGGAAAAATAAGCACATAATTCCAACAAATAACACTGTTCACGCTCTTAATGAAAACTGTACTCGCTGATTAAATTTCTTTTTTTTTACTATTTTGGTTTTTTTTTTTTGGGTGACTATAATTTTTTAGAGATAAATTAATTTAAATTTATCAACTAAAAACAAAAATGAAAAAAAAAATGATACCAAAAAAAGCTCTCAAAATAGATTGTGGATTCAAAGGTTTTGCAAAAAAAATCAACTTAGTTTTCAAACTTTTCCAAATTGTACATATATTCTATTTTCCTAAATTAATTTTGATAAAAAAATTATTTTATTTTTATTTTTTGATTTGAGAGAGGAGATAGAGATTGTTGAATTTCAATGATAACAAGAGGAAATTGATATATCATTATATTTTTTGCAATTTAATTTTGATATAAAAAAAAGTTTTTCTTAGTTTGAGAGAGGAGATAGAGATTGCTGAGTATCAATGATGAAGAGAGTAAATCAGTATATCATTATTTTCTTACATTTTAATTTTGATATATATATTTTTATTTCTTGACTTGAGAGAAAAGAGAGAGAATCAACATTGACATTCATTTCACTAACAAAGTGAAATTTAACACAAAGTGAGAGAGGAGATAGAGGGATCCCTTAGAATGATTTCAACATTGGATATTGGTGTTTGGTTAGATTTTTGGATGTGTTTAATTCAAATATATAAAATTAATTTTACTAAACAAAGTCACTATCTTCTTTAGTTATTGTTAATCATTTTATTATTGATATCAATAATTCTTGATTTTCTTAACTAGATATATACATAAACCTTTCAATTTTCTCTTGATTTTTTTAAAAAAAAAAAAAAAAACATCAAAAAATCTAACCAAACTCCAATGTTGTAAATCATTCTAAGGGATCCCTCCTGCCCTCAACTTGATAAGGCATAATAACAAAGGCAAAATCTGAACCAATCTAAAAAGCTTAGATTTCCAGTAGGGTTTATTCTTCTTTATTATAATGCAAGTAACTTGATAGAGTGAACCAACCGCTTTCTTCTCATTGTAAGATCTTCTATTCTCCAAATATAGAAAACACATACAGCTCTTATACAGAATAATCTGAGGCATGGGATTTAAGCTATTTCAAGTCAGCAAAGGCACTGATCAAGAAAATAATTCCCAGGGAGCATAATTTGAGATGAAGAGGGGTGTCCTTTCTGGTGAAGGTCATTTCTACCAAGTTCCTAAGCATAGATAGGTGATTGTAAAGAAGAACAAGAAGGGTATAGCAAGACAATAACCAAAGCAGAGTAAACTGCATTCAAGAATCCTGGGTCCTTCAATTTCTCGAATCTCCATTATGACAATTAAAATTCCAATCAGAAGACAAAAGATAACACCAGCAATGCTATCGCGCAATTCATCTACCAACCAGTCAGGCGAGATGACGAATAGGATAAATCGAGAAACTGCAGTTCATAAGCAAAAAGTATAATTGTTGATGCAAATAGCTCAATTGTCAATGCTAAGGATAAAATAATTTTTATATTCTCGAATGATGCGAACCTGGAATGATTTCAGGAAAGAATAGGTTTGCCGCAACAGCAAGAAAAGCAATCCAGTAACCAAATTGTCCTCTGAATAAAAGTATTGGTACTTTTAGTGAATCAATGGCAGAAAAAGATGCAAATCAACCAAAGCTGTGATTATGAAAATATGCAAGCACCTTAAAATTTTGAACAACACCGATGGGAAACTTGTGAGCAAATAGAATACAAGAAGGGTAGTCTGCACAGATGATTTCCGTCCTTTTCGGTTCAGGATCAGCAAGAGTCTGTTGGCAGTGACAAAAAAAAAGAGTCCAGTTGCTTGAATAAATAAAACAAGGAATGGACTTATAATCAGACGTCAACACTAAAAACCAGGTAGACCATCTAAACAATTGTATGTTTCAGTTCAGTGCGAGTGAAAATGATGCCTCATGATCGAAGCATTTGCAAGTTATGGCATCCTTTGTTAGAATCAATGAGAAACAAGTTGTTTGAACTTTGATAGCCTTTTGAACAATAAAATTCCATAAGGTTTCTTATAATTCGCCACAAAAAAAGTACAACTACTACTCCTGGTACAATCCAGCTTTTTAGCAAGGCAAAAGCAATGAATTCTCCAAAAATACTCGATGCACTCGCTTATCCAAATATGAAGAGCAACCAGAAAGGGTTTGCATGTTATCATCAAAGCTACTAAACTAGAAATTGGTATAGAAACAGCACAAATCCTACTTGTGGTTGCATGTTATCATCAAAACCACAAAACTAGAAGGTAGTGTAAAAACAGCGTTAATCCAACTTGCGTTAGTTAGCTACACAAAATGAATCACCATTTAATATGAAGCATTTACTCCCAAACCATAGTATTCACAACTACTATAGCTCATAAAAAATATGACTTCTCATAAATTCCTATACAACCCCACCAATATGACACAGGGAAAAGTGCGGCATGATAATTCGACGAAGTAAAGTAATCATCTAAGAAATTAACCTTGAACACTACTTCAAGAATCAATAACACAATATATATATATATATATATAACAAGACATGATTTTTCTTCTTTTGAGCAATGAATTAGCATTGATAGTGGAAATTAAAGATGAAAACAGACTTTAAAGTATAAAAGGCTATAAAAATTGAGAAGAAACTCACATAGCAAAGATGGTTCCACCCCATTGAAAACTAACTCGAGCCCTGCTAGATCTTGACTCTACAGCTTCTGCTACTGCTAATGATGTTGAGTTATATACATTAAAACTTGAAACCACCTCTGTTAATCCCATTTCAGTCAAATTCCTCAGATTTTCTTTCCTTTTTGACAAGAAATCAACTTTCAAGGATCATCTGGCCTTCCTTCTTCTTTCTTGACAAATCCTTCTCTCTCTCTCTCTCTCTCTATATATATATATATATATATATATATTTATATATATATATATATATATATATATATCTGTGTGTGTGTATTGGACGGAATCAGAGATGAATGGGAAAGACTCCCTGACTGTACCATGTAGACTGAGCTAATGGTAAACCACGTGGCAGTCCATGTGGCCTTATGGTTCCCCTATGAGCCGAAAACGTTTATTTTGGGCTTTGTTGCTTAGTGGTTGATTTATAGGCTTGGGCTTTCTTACACCTGAACCTGAATAGCAGCACAGCGTTTTGACTCAATTTCAATTGATTTTTTCTTTTCATGAACGGAAATGTTATCACTGTAGTGAAATTTTTAAATAAAAGATAAAAATAATTTATGTATTTTATATAATAAATTATAAAATATATTAATACATAAATTACATATAATTTTTATTTTTACAAATGCATAATACAAATACAAATACAAATTAAACATACATTAAACTAATCTCGTGAAGTTGTTATGAGATTATAGAAATAATTTAAAATATTTATTACCATTTAAAAATAATTAAATTAAAAAAACTAAAAAGGAAAGAGGATTTTAATTAAAAATCCAATTAAAAAACAATAAACAAATAAAGGCTAGGTGCTTCTATATCTAGAAATCTAGGCTCGTACGTCTAGCTCTCTCTCTCTCTCTCTTTATTTTTATTTTTAATGGATGAACAACAAATCATATGCACAATTGTGTTTTGTTTTTCTGATTGAGCGGATAACAAATGATCTATTTAGATAAAATACATGCTGTTTACTATTATATTTTTCCAATCACCATTAATGATTATGAAATCAAGATTCGAGTTTTGAGATCTTAAAAATCTAGTTTTTAATTAGTTTTTACTTGAAAAACAACTCAAATGTATTAATTTGAACTTCAACAAACTCATTTATAACCTCAAAACATATTTTAATTTTTATTTGTGTTGTTTTAATTTTTTTCTAACAATAACCTAAAAATATATTTTATAAAATTGATCATTCATTTAACATCATGATATTTTTATGACACTTCACTTAGAAGAGCATGTAATTAGAAACAAATTTCAAAAATAATAAATTATGATAACATAACTTATAAGGACCAAATGAAAAAGAAAAAAACAATTAATGACTAAAGCAAAAGGAGCTACAAATTAAAGGAACTTAAAAGGAAAATATACATAATGACCGAAGCAGATGCATGGTTTTCCTTAATAGTAAAGAAAAAGAAAGGAAAATAAAAGGCTTGGGTACTTGTGAAGGAATTTGATGCTGACATGTAACAAGGCCTACCTTAGTTTGGTCCAGCGACTCCAAAACAAGGGATTGATTGTGAAACATCTCTTGTCGTGAAGCAAATATTTTTTGTTTTACTTTTTTTATTATTATTAAAATAGATGGCATGATGTCTCTATTTCGAAGATAATTTAAATATAATTCAACAAACACCCTCCATTTACACCTAACTAATTAACATTTAATCTAATTTTTTTATTTATACAACAGGTCTTAAGTTTGAGTTAAGACATACATCCCTTGTAAAAATATGAAACAGTCAAAATTTTATTTATTTACCTAAATTCACAAAATACATTTTACGAAAAATAAAATTTCTGACATCCAAGAAAACAAAATTAACATAACCTTTCATATGTAAGAATAAAACAGTTAAAAGGAACTCAAAGCTTAACTTGTCAAGTTGATCCATCATGTCTTCATATGTATATTATAGTCGATGAACTCTACTTTGCTAACGGTTTCTCATTTATATTCCTTTAAAAAAATATATAATATTATATACAAGTGTGTTGAATAAAATAGTGAATTAAATTATTTATATTATATAGAGCTATAGAACGAGATTCTAAAAAAAGTTTTATATTAATATTTACCATATTTTTTCAAATAAAAATTATTTTTATTCGAAACTTGCATATAATCACCCTATTATCTTGCGCTTAACTATTAAGTTTTTTAACTAAAGGAAATAAATGTGATAAGATTCTCACTCATAATTTTTTTTTAATAAGGTTCTAGTTTTTATTGAAATTGAAATTAAGAGTCAAACAGCTTTAGGTTAACATGCGAAACATGTAAACCAAATAATGAGAATGTGATTATCCGATAAAGAAGAAATTAAGAAAAATCACGAGGCTAATTATTATTTACTAATTAATATTTTATATTATGGAAACATATAAATGCTCCTATCCCCGCTTGGAATAATAAAAAGCCTAGATACAAAAAACGTAAATACCCCTCAAAGAAAGATTTAAAGTAATTTGATCATGAGAGTATTGAAGTATTTCTACTATTTATTTAAAAAATGATGAGGAAGCCCCTAATCAAAATTGTTTTTTTAAAACGTTCTTTTAGTAAGAAAAAAAAAGGCCAAAAGAAAAGTATCCTCATTGTGTTTTTTTTATAATATATTTTTTTCCAATAAAAAGACAAAATACCCTCTATTTTATGACTTAGTCTTTTTTTTTTTGTTGTTGTTGACGAAGACAAAATAAGAAAAAAAAACTGTGGATTCATTGTGGACATCCACAGTATTTTTCCTCCAAGTATCTTATAATTTAAAAAACTATAAAATAAAACAAAGTGTTTTTTGCTTAATTTATACCATCTAGACTCTAATTTTAGCACTCCAATAGTGAATTTCAACTATTTGGATTATTCTGGATACATTCATAATGTTATAACTTGTAAATATTTAATTAAAAAAAATCAATTTTTTTCAAAAATATTTTTAAAACTTAATGTCAATCACTTTTTTCAATACAAATTCTGATCTATGTATAGATCTGGAAGACATCAGGTTTTGGAGCAACTAATGCCTTTTCTTTTCCTTTTGTATTTTTTAGATTTATATTCTCTGGAACTTTTTCTTTTATATTTGTTTAATGACAAGGGAACTTTAATAATAGATTGATTTTTATATAAAAAAAATATCGTCTAGCCATAAATAACTTGTGTTACGTGTCAAGTGATAACAGTGTGGGAAGTGATAAGAAGAATAAGAGAGTGTAGAAAGTTTCCTCCTCTCCTTGCTTATTTTCTAAATTATTAAGCGAAATAAATCTGTTTTTCTAAATTATAAATCCTCCCTTTGTGTTTGTTGTAAGCCACCATAAATGGTTTCCTTCCCCCCTCTCACCATAATGAAGACCACTTCAAGAACACATACGAAGCCGTGAACTCATTTTCAAACTCCAATTTGATTCTTTTTTGTAACGTGAGGAAACTCTACCTCTAAAAAGAAATTTTTATGGGTCTTGAATAGGTAAAACTTTAGCTATTCAGATTTTTACAAGGAATGGACGTCCTGACTCGAACTCGAGACCTGTTATGTAGTGAAGAAACTCTACCTCTAAAAAGGGAATTTTGTAGGTCTAGATGAATGAATAAAACTCTAGTTGTTTAGACTATTACAAGAGATGCATGTCTTTACTCGAACTCGAGAAATACTATGTAGATCGCAAATTCTTTATCATCACGCTTCATCGATCGAACTATTCATTATAATTTGATAGTCCAAGACATAAAAGATCTGTCAACGAGATTATGAAAAACAAAATGGTAAAAGAACAAAATAAATCGGTATTAATCAAAAGTATGTTATGCTTTATTTCCAAATTTGATTCCACTTTACACGACAGGCATAATGGCTACTAGATTGTATGGTCGCTTATTCGTTTGACTCACGCCAACATGGGATTCTCAAACACAAGGACAAGAGGAAACGATTCTCTCTGGGTTTTCTTCCTCCTTTAATCATCAGACATGCAGATATATATCACGAGAATCAAGATAGTAAATCCTCACTCTTCTTTTTTTGTTGGATATTATTTACAAATTCGAAGCTCCAAATCAGGCCATCATTTGATTAAACTCGTAAAAATCAAGAACTCCATTACCATCAATATCAAAAGCCTGAATCATGGCCACGCACTCATCGTACGACTTTGCATCTCCTAGACGACGCAGCATCCTTTGCAAGCCCTTGGGGGTTATGCACCCCGATCCCTTCTCCATTTCGAACATTCCAAATGCCATTTTGATATCTTCATCGTTATCACTAGCCTCCCTCTTCATAAACCTCGAAAAATCTTGGAAGTCCAGCAAGTTGTCCTGGTCTGCATCGAGATCATGGATCGCTAAATTTGCCTCTTCATGGGACATGTACTCCCCTATGGATCCAAAATATGCCCTAAGTTCTAGGGCTGAGATCCTTCCATCTCCATCACTATCGAAACAGCGAAAAACTTGTCTGAGCTCATCTTCTTTGGTGCTATCTTTTTTTGGTGTACGTGGAGAGCTAGGAGAGCTTAGTGTTGAGCTCGACTTCGATCGACGACGATGGAGGCTCAACTTAAGACTCTTGTTGGAGAACCACTTGGAAGATTTTGAAACTCTTTCAGTTTCCATAAAGGAAGTAAAAATGAAATATATTTATTAAGAAGTTATAAAGCAACAACTGGGCATGCAAGGGTTTAAATAGATAAGGGTAGAGAAAGCATCGCATTTATTTCGAAATAAAAGCATTCAATAGTGGAAGTTGCAACGAAACTCCATCGCAGAAAAGATAAATCGCAACGTATGCAAGAGGAAATTTCATGGCAGCTTCCTGCACGGGTCCAAGAATTGATTGATCACTGCCCTTTACTATATTTGTGTAGCTTGCACGCTCCATATTATTGAATATTTGCATATTATCTTTTCCTTTTCCTTGTTCAAAGTAAAAAGAAAAAAGAAAACAATCTTCCTTGAGGATGAGCAAGCTTGATCTCATCAGATCCGCAAATATTTTCGGATCAGATATCACAATTAGGTGCGGTGGAAAACAAAATATTATTTGGCGTTATCTTTTATTATCTCACTGATTCTTCCAGTTTTAGCTCGATTTTCATAATGATGGTGTCTACCAAATACTATAGTGAGTGTAAACATGATTTTACTTGCACTCGAGTTTGAGTGTTTAAAGAGCTAGCTAGCTGCACAATTCGTTTTGACTGGAATTATAGCCATATATATATATATAAATTCGTTTTGACTGGAATTATAGCCATATATATATATATATATATATATATATATATATATATATATATATATATATATGAAACGTATGATAAATTTATAATTAAGAGTGGTTAGTCACTGAAATAAGATATAATATAAATATGAATTCACTAATTTAATTTTTTTCTGCTGTCAAGTAATGATAAGAAATGCTTCCAGAATAAAATAAAAAAAATATTTTGTAGCTATTAGTTCACAATTTAAACTAATTTTGAATTACTTAAATTGACACGAGTTTCTTGTTTTCTCTATCACCAAGAAATGAGATGAAATTCCGAGAGCTAGAGAGGAGTCACAGATTGCACTCACGCGGGAGTCTTTTTTAGAAGACTAAACATATTTGATATTATTATGCTCTCTCTCGCATTATTATAAAGCCAAATTAAGTTAATTATTACAAATTATTAATATTGCCTGAAAATGTAGAGGAGAAATTATATATATATATATATATATATATATATATATATATATATATATATTTGCCTAAAAAATGTAGTCAGAAGCACGTTTAGGTAGCCCATAAAACACGTTTAGGTCTGTTTTTGAGTTCAACAGTGGAGGAAAGGAAAACCTGAGACAGCCTAACACGTTCGAGTGAATTATATGGTGCAAGTGAAGTTGTTAATTGGCAGTGCGTCTTGGCCAAATTATTATTTAAAAAAATATGTATGTTCTTTTTATTTTTGAATTATTTTAATATATTGGTATTAAAGATATTTTTAAATAAAAAATTAATATAGTTTTAAAAGAAAAAACATTTTACGTCTCTTTCACGCTCATCATAGTGGCTTAAAAAACCTTTTTTGTAAGCAAAGTTGAAGTTGTTTTTAAAAATATTTTTTGTTCAGAAATACATTAAAATAATATTTTTATTTTTAAAAAATTATTTTTAATATAATCAAGTGAAAATAATCTAAAAACATTAAAAAAATAATTTAAAATTTAAAATAAAAATATTTTTTATATATTTTTAAAAATATTTTTGAAATATAGTTTCCAAATAGGATGTTAGACTTAATGCTAACTATTGAAAACCATAACTTCTGTCTTAAAATTAGCTGAAATTCGGTGACGAATCCTTTACTTTTCCTCCACTCTTTTTATCTTTCGTCATTTAATTTTCCAAATAAATGGATTTGAGCTGTAACCTAATTAACCTAACTATGGGCCTCTTTAGTATTGTATTTGAATTTCTGTTTGAATGTGTTTTATAAGTGTGTTTGACTTGAAAAGAAATTAAATTAATATTTATTTATTGTTTTTTTATGATTTTAATGTACTAATATAAAAAATATTGTGCACTACAATACCAAACACACACTATCAATACCCATTAATATTTGTATCTTTTCATCTTTTAAAATATTTTAAATTCAAACCTCTTTTATATATAAAAAAATTATTTTTTGTAATTTCATTCTTTGTTTCGGCGTACTTTTATATGTTGAGATATGTTTCAATTTGCATGCTCTAATAATTCAATATATCATAGAATATTCTAACATTGAATTAAAGATAAATTTTAAGAAATATAATTCTAGATTATCGTTCAAAAAGAAAATGAGAGATGAAGGATCAAAACATGTAAAAAACAATATTTTTTTTTTCATTTAAGGTGTAAGAAGCTTCAATTTTATCCCTCAAGTTTTGATTCTTTTTTCATATTTAATCCATGTTCTCTTAATTTTTATATTTTTATCCTAATTTTTTATTTTTTTGTATTTTAGTCCCTGATGTTTGAGAGATAGGGAGAGAGAAAATGTACGATCAACCACAATTTGATCTTGAAAAGACTTATCTTAGTGTCAATGATTTTATTTTTACGATGAAAGTTTAATGGAGATAATTTTATTTCATTAAACCATGTAATAAAAAGTAGATCATACCCTTAAATTATTTTTTATTCAGTTTAATTTGTTGGTTTTTAGAGTAATTATAGAATCTATTAAGTAAATCTAGTCTGACATGAATGGGTAGGAGTTTTTTAAACCCGATAGATAATAGATAGAGTATAAATATTGTCAAACCCAATTCTAAACCCGCTAGCACCTAATCCAAGGTATATATTTATATTATATAAATATATTTATAAAATATTTATATTTTTTAAAATACTACACACACCTTAATGTAGATATAAAACACACATATATAAATAATACTTATTATTTCACCATTTAATATATATATATATACACACACACACATATTTAAAATATATATATTGGTTGATAAATGATAGTAGATAATGAATAATTATTGAATACCCAAAATTCAATAAATATTTTACAAAGATGAATACTTTTTAAAGAACATAATCGAACGGATTGGGTAAATCTGTCGTTCTGTTCCGCCCATGAGCATCTCTAATGGCAAGCCTGTCGTACTGTTCGGCCCATGAGCATCTCTAAAGGCTTGTTGAAACAATCCGAAGCTCGAGGAGATGGAGATGCTGCAAAGGAAGAACAAACAATCCTAATGGGATATTTAAATTGGTGAGATAATGTTAATGTAAATTGGATAGCAGGAATAGATGGTAGCCTGATAATGACAGTTGCTCTTCTTTAGACGTTGTTGATTAATTATATAAAAAACTTATGGCCAAGTACATGTTATTTGGCAGTATTATTCTTCATAAAGTTGTTGCTAATATTTCTATTTTATTGATATCTGCAGAATTTGATTTATTTTTTTTCATTCGTCCTCTTTTTTTATTGTTCTTAGCTTAGACAGTAGGATTTAACTTCTAATTTCTTATCGATTTCATTATAAAAAAATCCTAAGTTACAAAATTAAATTCAATGTCATCAACTGACAAACATATATAATTTTGTAAAATATCAAGCAAACTCGAACATGTACAAATCATACATTAATACAACAAATTTATAAGAATAAAAGCTATAAAATAAGTAAACACACAAACAAACTACATGTACTACATCAAAATACCAGAAACAAAATATTTAAAAATAAGTAATAACAAATAAAGGGTAGTTTTGCTAACTTAATCTGGTGAACCTAAAACAAAAAATTAAAGTAGAATAGTAATACTAATAAATTAAGTGTTTGATTAAAGTAGAACAGTGATGCTTATAGATTAAGTGTTTGGGTGACTGGATTTACGGTGATAAGAGCTTGGTTTGTGACAAAATAAAGGGATTATGCGTGTTGCTTTCTACAAAATAAAAAGGAAAAGGAAGAAGAAATGAAGGAGGGGGGTCATCTATCACGTTATAATTTAAATATTATCAACCAACGAATTCATCGATGAACAGTAACCATGAGTATATTTTTTGTTTGTAACAATGACACCTTATTATTTTTTTTTTTTATTTTCAACTGTAATTCAGACGTTATTTACAAACAATTGTTTTCTGCAAGTGTATATCCAGGAAAATAGTGAGGAAAGACTTCGCCCGTAAATATCATCGTAAATATCATCGTAATGTGTGTGAATGATTTTATTTTGTCAAGTGTTTGACAATTTCATGGCAGTGAATTCTTCAAAATTAATGAAAACAGTGTTAAGATTGGTGAATGAAACTTAAAGTCTCTCGTAACCATCATAACTTTTTTCACCGCATGATCATCGCTCTGTTAACCTATCCCTTGTCATAGCAATTCATGATTTGAGTTCCACGAATGAGAAAACATAGGCACGTCTAACAAGGAATAATACTGGTGACTCAGTAATGGATATGCGCGCCAACTCACTTAACTGATCATGAAGGGCGCCATCACAGAAACAGATATTGCAGTTCAAGTCGGCAGATCGACAACGAGGGGAAGAATGATGATAGCTTCGATCAGGAGCGTGGATAGACGTGAAACGATAAGCCCAAGAGATTGATACACACGTGTACAGGGTTTGGATTCACCAGCTAGCATGCAGCGCACCGTCGCTGCTTTTGACTGTCTGTCCTTTTGTCTGAGGATCAGATCATCCATCCTTGTCCACTTTCTTGCCTGTGGTCTCAAAACATTTCATGTCCAGATATCACCTATACTAATCTTTGAGCAAACGGGCCTTCACTTTTGCGTATTTAAAGCAACGCCCTCCACAGATTTGGAATTTGATTTTCACCCACTATTAGGCCTTCGATCAAAACTTGAAACATCGAACTGATTTGATTGATCCAAGAAAATGAATTGGGTATGAATTGAATCATGATAGGAGCACATGAACCTGGATGTGTTCTAGGGCATGTTCAAGTTGAGAGCGAATAAATGGTGATTTCATATCGTAGTTTTGTCATTTATCTTGGTTGAACTTGGTCTGTATCATGGGTGTAATTCACAGTGCGGGCCTGCTCTGTGTGTACATGTCTTTTAAAAACAGTAGATCCATTTGATGTTTGATAAAAAAAAAAAAAAAAAAAGGGAATAGCTTCGATTATGTTAAAACATAGCCAGCCCGATCTTTCGAGTAAAAAAATCATCCAAAAGCAGTGTTTTTTTTTCTTCTTTTCTGATTTGATAATTCAACCGCTTGTCATAGCTGGTTGTGAGTGTATGGCATAAATCATTTATGCTTAGAATGTTTTAGTTATTAAACTAGTTTGTCATGATTAGATATATTAAAGTTAGTACAATGAATAATCATCTACATCATAATATTATGAATTTATAAATAATATAAATATAAAAATAATATAAATATAAAAATACTATAAATCTAGAGTAAATATTGAGAAGTCTAATATTAATTAAGTACTTTGAAAATAATAAAAGATTAGATATTTTATAATATCTATATATATTTAATGGATTTAATAATAAAGTACCTTTATTGAGTGTATTATATTTCACCAAAAACAATTGGGTGGAGTCACCCTCCTCTTTTCTAGTATTGTTAATTTTTCCGACAGAATGTTCTATGTAATATGCGCTTGAATGATTGTCTAGCTACTGCCTCGTACAGTGGACTGCGAGCTGTAAGAAGTGAAGCCCTAAGTGAGCGGCTATCTGATCCCAACTATCGAAATGGTGTGATGCATCAGATATACTCGAGCAAAGAATTGATAAAATAATCCAAATGTTTAGCCTTCGGCTGATGAAACAGAACAAAATGGAATCCATACATAACCCAGTAGCTGAATTTAGAGTAGATTAATAAAATGGAGGAAGAGCTAGTCCAATCAGAATCTTGAACTATGCAAGTGGGTGTTTAAAATTTTCATGGAAGCACAAAAGAAACAAAAGTTTTCATCAATGGCGCGAGCTGTGAATCAAACAATGGGTACAGGGCAAGTGGCGTCTTGGCCTAGCCGAAAAAGAGAATTTTTCTTCTTGTATCAGGTTCAAGTCCCACCATGTGTATACATGTCACTGTGATATCTTATCTATTTAATAGGTTTGCAAGATAATCAATGAATCTAAAATTTAGTTGTGATGTTCGTAAACTGATCTAGACTTGATTATAAAAAAACCAATGGACACAGGATGTAAAGAAAGGAACAGTACTAGCCATACATTTACTATGTCAGAAGATGTCATCATGTTCCTGTCATTTTGCGATTATTTTCACAAAGTTTCTGAGGCATCCTCACCCTCGATTTAGCTTTGGCTATGCCCAATCCAGGGCATCAAAAATGAAACTAAAAGAATATGCGTTCAACCAATCAGTACAAAAAAGAAATCACGGCCCCTCGTTTTTTCTTACAAATATATATACTTAACTCTAGAATTAGATAAATCCATCCAAACTTTCAGCATAGCATCTCACAAAGTAGAATATGCGGAGAATGCGGGGCGTCCTCCATGCAACATAATATATTTATGTCTCCGAGTTTCTTTTTCACAAATCGACCCTCGAAAAAGAAAAACAGGACGTTTTCGTTTGAATTAATTACTAACAAGGGTAGCTACACCCCTGAAGTTTGTCTTGTAATATTTTTTTTTATTAATATAGATATTTAAAATAATTTACATTCACCTTGATTAATTATAATAATCCTGAAATTAATAATTACATAAATTTTCAGTAATTATCATATTACCAATCAAATAATACAAAAAACAAAGTAAAACTTTAACACACTAGATGGGTAGAATTGTAATATATTGATAAGACTAGCGCTTGCAGTGATATTTATAAGTTCTGGTCGCTTCCTTTATAGCCAGCCGTCTTGTTTCACCACCTAAAACACTCAAACATTCCGGCGAGAGAGGGAGGAGCGGGGAAGAGAGCGGTGGCCATGTCTGTAGCTTATTGTGTCAAGGAACAGAAACCTTGTGTTCGTTGGGTTCAGAAATACTTCAAGGACTGTCTCTGCAATCTAAGAGATGAGTTCTCCTTCTCATTTGGGCTTGTTAGTCTAGTGTGCTGGGGAGTTGCAGAAATCCCTCAAATCATCACCAATTTCCGTACAAAATCCAGCCATGGAGTTTCTCTAGCTTTTCTCCTCACCTGGGTTGCCGGGTCAGTCATCTTCTCCACACACACGCGCGCGTTCCTCTAATTCTCTTCTAGTCAAGTTAAAAACACAGAATCTTATGTTTCATGCACGAAGAAAAAAAGTTAAAACACGAGCCATGAACAAATTTGAATTCTGATGATACTGCACATGTCAGCATGCTGTGCTAAACAAGACTTTGAATTTCTTATTCTTTTTTGTTTATTTATATATCAACATTTTTTCCTGGTGCAGAGACATCTTTAATCTGGTGGGCTGCTTACTGGAGCCAGCAACGGTGAGTGGTTAGGCTGCGTAAATTAAAGAGAGCCATAGAACTAGAATGGGTGGTGGTCCTCCATAGAAATGGCCTCGTTGAGCTCGCTGCCTGCGGCTGTAGATTGTTTGTCTTTCCGTTTCAAAAGTTATTTTGATTTTTTTTTTTAAATTAATTTTTTAATATATTTAGATAATTTTAAAAAATAAAAATAATTTTTTTTTTTAATTTTTAAACGTTTTTTTTGTGTTGGCTGCCTGTGGCTATGTCCACTCTCTCCTGAGATGACTGCATGTCAATTTATTCTTTCACTCTGTCTCTGGATTATATAATAAATAATGCTATCTTTTTCTCTTTTTTTTTTTTTTTCTGGATGCAGTTGCCAACCCAATATTACACTGCTCTGGTAAGTGATATATCAATTCAAGGGTCCATAATTTTCACTTGAATATTGCTAAATGAACCTCAGTAATTCTGATTTTATTTGGCTTTTGTTGCATATAAAACCTTGTACTGATAAGAACTAGTGGGGCTCGTGGCATGAATTGACAGGCTGGTCCCATAAAAAACTACAGTGATTATTACAAGCCAGAATCTTTTTACCAAGATACCTTCCACCCCCACCAATCTATTCTTCTTCTTCTGTTTATATTTATTATTAATTTGTTCATAGTACACCCAACTTAATGGCATGTTTTATCGTCTTGGCACTGTTTTAAATGATTTTCAAAAATATTTGTGAAAAAAGTTATTTTTTTAATTTAAATTAAATATTTTTGATGTTTTTAGATTTTTATACGCTGATATTAAAAATAATTTTTTAAAAATAAAAAAATAAATTATTTGATGTAATTCTGAACTAAAACCATCAAATCTCAAACAGTTACTCAGTGTCGGTTTAATATTATAATATAAATTATTTTAAAAATATTTTTAATTTAAAAATACATTAAAATATTTATTATATCATCAAATCAAATAAAAAAAATACTAAAAGATATTAATTTTATATTATTTTTAAGCTAGATGTATTTTTAAAATATATCCAAACAACATTTCAAATACAGAAACAAACATAAGTCTTGTTTGTCATCCACCAGTGTTTTTAAAATATATTTTATTTTTTAAGTTTTAAATTAATTTCTCTTTAATATTTCTAGATTGTTTTAATATATTGATATAAATAATAATATTTTTTAAAAAATATATATTTTAATATATTTACAATCACAAATCACTTATGAGATCCAGCCCATGCTTATCGTAATTCCTACCTTAGGTTACACATTGGTGAAGTAGAATACTTATCTTGAAGCTTAATTGCCAAGAAATACAGGTTCCTGCTCAAGATCAAATAGTCAGCTAGAAATATTTCTCTATCCTAGTCCCTACCTTAGCTTGCACATTGATGAGGAAGATTATATACTTATGTTGCCTGTGTTTTAAAAGATTTATTTATCTTCTTCCTTTCTGAGAAAACTTAAGCTTTTTAACTGGGTGATTCTCATCAGATACCTAATTACTTGGTGTTTCTCAACCAAAAAAACACTAAATTGTTTGCTTTGTTGATCTCATTTGTGATCTTTTCATGTGATATTTACAGCTCTACACGATAAGTACTGTAGTACTAGTGTTGCAGGGTCTATACTATGATCATGTCTACAGGTGGTGTAAATGCAAGAAAACCAAAGTTAACCAGAAAGTACTGCTTCCTTTCCATTTCCCACCTCTTTCGTTCAGCCTTCTTTGAATCTCATGTTTATAAACCAAATTAACGATGGCTTTATTATTATTGTTTTGTCTCAGGTTGATGATGACCAAACAGCACTGAAGCCCAAGTCAGCTGATCGCTCAGGCATTTCCATACCCAATGCCACTCCAAAAGCTACCCCTCGTAGAGATTTTTATTATATGTATGCACATTTTATAATGCTGAACATTTAAAATTTGTTATAGGAAAATATCATTAACTAAATGAAAATATCATTAACTAAATGAAAATATCATTAACTAAATGAGTCAAATTCCTTATTAATTTCTTCTGTTTCTTTTGGTTTCAGGTCAGCTAGATCCATGGCTGGCAGTGACACTCCACCATTTAGAAGTTACCTAAGGGCAGCCAAAAGTGGTCCATCAGCTGTGGGACTTGACAATGAATCATCCTCAGATGATGAGGCTGCAGCCCCAGTTTCGGCTACTAAAACCGGTAGTCAGCCGAGATCAATTCCACGATCGGTGAGCATTCAATCCAATATATATCTGTGTGTGTTGCTCCAGGAAATGGAAAATATACAAATGGTTCTGCTCAGCTTTCTTATATTTGAGATGGCATGGCTATTTTTCCAGGGTGCCTATGGAACATTTCTTGCTACATCCCTCAACTTGCCACTGCAAAGCAAGGCTCTGGGACAAGCCTACATTGGATATACTGGACGAAGACTTTTACATGTATGATCAGTGATGATTATTGCAAATACTTAACCAAATTTTTTATGCCACTGAATTTCTATTGTCCCAGCTGATCTCTTACATGCTGTGGTCTATATATCTTCAGGAAGGTGGCGGCGTGGATCATAGTGCGTTTGGACAATGGCTGGGATGGCTGATGGCAGCTATTTACATGGGTGGTCGGATCCCCCAGATATGGTTAAATGTGAGTCTAATTAACTTTTGAGCTAAAAAACTATAATTTGCTCTGCTTCTAATCCAAGTTGTTGTTTTTTCTCTGATCAGATTAAAAGAGGGAGTGTTGAGGTGATGCTCTTATATTCATTAACCCTTATATTTATAATCCAACTTTTGCTCTTATATTTCTCTGCTATCATTGAATCATACCCATTCTATCGCATAACCCTTTTTCTCAAAATCAAATTTACGCAGGGCTTGAATCCTCTCATGTTCATCTTTGCATTGGTGGCCAATCTCACTTATGTGCTAAGGTCTCCTTCTAATATCTCTTTCCATCGCACACAATGTGTCGTTTAGTGTCCTGACAAAGCCTTTCTCCTCGTGAATACAGCATTGTTGTGAGAACCACAGAGTGGGATAGCATCAAACCGAACATGCCATGGTTGCTGGATGCTGCTGTCTGCGTGCTGCTCGACCTTTTTGTATCCTTTCTTCGGTTCGGTGTTTGAAAATGCTTTTGGAAAGCGTTTCTGAAAAAAAAAGAAAATGTTTTGTTTTATTTTGTACTTTAAATTATTTTTGGAGTTTTTAGATATTTTGATGTTAAAATGATTTTTTTATATTAATTTAATGTATTTTTAAATCAAAAAACATTTTCAAAAGCAGTCTCAACTACACTACCAAACATGCACCGGCCCAAAAAAGCCTAATATCTGGCTTAAATTATCGATCATTCTATTGATACCTTAACAAACATTGTGATAGATAATTATGCAGTACATTTATTACCGGTACTTCCTCGAGAAAAGGGTGGACCAAGAAGAAAACTGCTACGGAGACTATGTGGATGCTAGTAAATCTGCTGTTTCTTGATTGCAGATTGTGTTTGCAATCTTGAGATTTAATCTTTCGGGTAGAACATCAGTCATCACTAATCCGGCATGTGAGCTTGCATTTTTGCTTTTAAGGTATTGTTTCTGTCGACAATCACAAACAATTATGATGTGTTTGGTACTTTATTGACGGATTTGTATAAATAGTTTGTAATTTTGTATCAATAATGTGAGTTGAGCTCTAGCTCATCTTACAATAATAATAAGAAATAAAAAATCTATTTATATTTTATATGTAAATTGAGGAAATATATTTTTCATTTTATGCCCTTTTCTTGAGGAAATACTTGCATTGCATCGAAATATTAAATATCCTTGTGGGGTCTTGAATAAAATAAATTCATGACTTTGGGAGAATTTTGTGAACTTTGTGACAAGCAGAGGACCTGTTAGGCTCATTGAGCTAAGATAAATATAGTACCACCTATTTTTGTTGGGCCCATTACTGTATCCATTATGGACAGGCAGCATCCTCATATTGCCCATCACTGCTAGTTCCGGCCACTTAAGCTCATTTAAGTGGGTTTTTTAGTATGGGCCTGCAATCTCGAGCCATTGAGGAGATGTCAAGATTACAAGCCACACCGACAGCCCGTTCCTTTTTTTTTTTTTTCCTGCTGGATTTATTCTTGTATTATACATATAAATGCGTTTACAAACGACTAAATAATAATAACAAAGTAATCATCATATAAATTAAAATTAGTTTGTTAGTAAAAACGTTTATAAATGCATGATAGCATTTATAACTCCCTCGTTTCTTGAATAATCATTAATATTAATATTGTTTTTAAGATTTTTCTCCTGTGTTGTAGAATACTTTTTAAAATTATTTTTCACTTGAAAATACAATAAAATATTTATTTTTCTTCTTTTATTTCTTACCATCACCACGTAAAAACCTTTATAAAGCACTAAAAAAAAACTCTCTATACAATGTTTTTTGGAACTAAAAACATTTTTGAAAAACATCTAAAAACAGAAACAAAATTATGGAAAATACCCACATTAAAATATTAAATCAAGAAGCACCCGTATAAAATATGCACAAAGCTGAATCAAGTGACGATACATTTAATGCAACAAATCCCACCTTAATAATTTGAGGTAATCGTGTGTACGACAGCCCACATGGAAGTGCACGTGTCATGTGTGTGAGGGAGACAGGATTGCAAACTTGAGGCGTTTGGTGTGTTCGCCATTTATTAGTGATTTATAGTTGAAACTCAACGTTTCACCAACGACCTCTTGTCAATGCTTCTATTTTACTCGACGCTTCTCTTGAATTCATAATTTTTCTTTTTCGAAACAAACATTGAATTAATTACGTTGGACCGGATTGCTCTCCATCTTCACTATCAATCAATAGGCACTCATCGATCTTCCTTGGTATTATTTTTTATATTTTGGGAAAAGGACAATAAGCTAAGTCCATGTTTGGATGTGGTAATTTTCATGTGATGTACTTTAATGTGAAAAATATTCTAAGAAAATAGATTTTTTTTTTAAAGAATATGTTTGGTTATAACTTGAATGAAAAAAAAAGATACCGTGAATGAAAAAAACTATTTAGCTTCTACAAAATTATAGCTTGAAACTTGACTATGCGTGGAACTAGTCTAAAAAATGTAAGTTATTTAGTTAAGATATGTTTTGGAATTGCGGTTGAACCATTATTTTTTAGCTTATTTTTAATGTTTTTAAAAGAAAAGAAGTATTTTTAAGAGTAGCTTCTACAAAATTATAGCTTGAAACTTAATTATGTGTGGAACTAGTCTAAATAATATAATTTACTTAGTTAAGATATTGTTTGGAATTGCAGTTGAACCCTATTTTTTTAACTTATTTTTAACGTGTTTTTAAGAGAAAAAAATATTTTAAAAAGTAGTTAGGCAATCTTTTTGTTATGTAGTTAGGCAAAAACAAAAGCTACAAAAGTATTTTAAAATAGCTTCGAGATGTTCAATTGTCAACATAAATACAGAATGCTACCACAATTTTCTCCCTTATTTCTCCAAAGAAACTATATAGTATATGATTTAAGGTAGGCGGGCTAAATGTGTTGACCCCTAGAAGGCTACATTTCTCAGCCGTCTCCTTTGCCCTGCATTCATAATAGATCTTGTTGTTTTGTGAAAGTAGCAGCTCCTGCCTTGCCTAATAATTTGTCTACTCCTCCAAATTCTATAGGATATTCAATTTGGAGCCATCAATTATTGACTCATTGAAGCTAAGTTAGTGAGTTACTCACCGTAGTTTCAGCCCATTACACTTTTCAAAATATTCTTAATATTCCCCATTTAAGATCTATTGAATTAATTGCATGATTAACTAAGCTTAGATAAATAAGTTGACTCGCATTGATAAATTAGTCTATGTCTAGCAATTAAAAAAGAGAGATCTAGGCAGGCTAAATAAATAATTAATTACAAGTCCGTAATCCCTATGAGTTGACTCGAAGCCCCTCTAATGGCAGCAAGAAGTTGAGCCAAAGATCTAGCAGGCACGGTAACTAGATTGCCGGGGGCACCTGGAAAGGGCAGAAAATATAAAAGAAGCTTCCATTCGCATTAATCACTGTTGGTTTCAGGAAATTGAGATTTAAAATTAATAACCCTACTTGGTTTCTTCGTCACATAATGTGCTCTTGAATCTGTGTGATTCAATTAGTAATCTTTCTCCCGGTCGAGCTGATCCGATGATCATTTGACCTTGAAACCTGACGTGGTTTGGCTACGTTCATATCTAGCTGCTTGGATTGGATCTCCCCTGAGGTTTTTCGCAAACTACGTGTATGTTTGGTAGTATTGTAGAAAATAAATTGAAACTCATTTTTTAATGTTTGCCTATATTAAGGAAAATAAACTGGAAAATAATTATTAATGTTTTATTTTTTTATTAATTTTATTAAAAGAATCAGAGACAAATCAAACAACTAAGGTGACGGAGAAGGAAATTAAAATATATATATATATATATATATATATATATATATATATATATATATATATCATGAATTATTTTAAATAAAATAAATAGCACTTAGAATAATGAAGACAAAATCCGACAAATAAAAACTGAATAATGATAAAAAAAACATAAATTATTTCAAATAAAATAAATAAATAATCAATTAAGAGAGTGATAAAAGAAAAGCAAACAACAATAAAAAAATTAAGGATAAAAGTTGATACAAAAATCAAATTATAAAGAATAAAATTCAAAAAATAATTCAAAAAATTAAGGATCGTGGTTTCTTGAGGCCATGATGCTGACATTGGATGAGTTCATTGATGAATGGGATTGTATGGTAGTGTTTTATTATTGTTCTCTAATAGAAAAAATAGAGATAAAAATGTGTTCGGTTAAATGAAATATGAATATATCAGGAGGTACAAAAATGTTATATCACTAGAGAAACTTTCAATTCTATTTTTTTTATTAAGAAAAATAAAAATAAAAATAATTATTATCATAATTTAAATCCAGCTTGAGAGTCAATTTGAAAAAAAAAAACCCGGGTCATTGGTTGATGCTCTAGTCATGAGTTGGCTTGACCTAATTCAATATAAAAATAAAAATAATAATTATTATAATTTTAAAAATTGAGGATTGATCCGAGGATAGCCCAAGCTATAAGTGGTGTTGATCGTCCACTCAAGTTAACAAAAAAATAAACCTAGTTATTATTATAGTGTTAAAATTTGAATCAGGATAAAGATTGAGTTATGTGTCTAGAAGGTCAATAAAAATAAAAATGGTTATTATCATAGTTTAAAATTTTGATTTAGCGGTCAATCGAAAACAAGGCTTTGAGCACAAATCAAGAGTTTCAACTCGGTTTGACCCGGGTCACAGGTTGGGATATCATATGGGTTGACAAAAGTAAATGTATATATAAAAATAATAATTATTATAATTTCAAGAATCAATTAGAGATTTAACCTAAGACAAGGTTGTCAAAAAAGTCAATCCAACTGACCCAATTACTTAAAAATAATAAAATAAAGCAACCTTGTGTCAACAAAGTATTTTTTTCAAAAAAGTCAATAGATTTTTTACTCGTGTTTTATCCCGAGTTAACCTAGATATTTTACTAGATCAAGTCGAGCCAATTCATCTATTGTTTCTTATACTTAAACTAGCCCATGCCCCAACTCAACCTATCAAGTCAGTCATGATTTTATAATTAATATTATTATAATATTATTAATTTTAACAATCAATATAAATTAAAATACAAAAAAATATCTAATTACTCTTAAAATACATAAGTTTGACAATAATACATATAAAAAATAAAAAATTTCATTATTTACGTGGATGTATGTCGAAATTATTTTTGATCTCCTTTAATCTGGATAGTTAGGAGATAATGAAACTTAATCTAATACTTATGTATTCGATAATTTTCTTCACTAACACAAGATTTAAACATCAATTTTTTTTTTCTCTTTGTAATAATGTAATCGAAGAAGGCCTCTCATTTTTGTAGTTAAACGTCCATTTTATCAGTCAACAAACCAAAGAAAAAACCTATTTGATTGGTGGGTTGAAATCATATTAATAGCCTACTAAGGTGCTGTTTGGTATTGCGTCTGTGTCGGAGGTTTGGGAAAAATAGATAAATATAATGTTTTGTTAATTGCCAACTGGAATTTTTGGCATGGGTCCTACATCACATTTTGCTCAAACCTCCGGCACAAGAAAAACACCAATTTGTTGTTTTTCTTGCTTTTTGATACTGGGAGGGGTTGCTTTTGCCTCTTTGTTGCATGTGCCGAGAGATTGATAAGAAGGTTTGATTTATTGTTAATATTTTTAGTTTGTACCATGGAATTATTACTCAAGGAAATTATTTTTTAAATTTATTAGAACAATGTAAGGTTTGTATTTTTAGAAAACAAGGTTTAACTTCATGAACCGATTCAAATATCTTTCTAAAAAATATATTTATAATGACCATTGAATTTTCAATATATATATATATATATATATATATATATATATATATATATATATTTTAAGAGAAAGTTATTATAAAAAAATATTATGCAATACAGTATAAACGTGTTAATTTACAAATAAATTCTAAATTATATTTAGATATGTTTGTTTTAAAAAATATTAAATTATTATTTTTAATGTTTTTGCACTGTTAAAAAGTCCACGAAAAGGCCATGTGGTAGCTTGTGGGTGACATATAATTTGTTTTTTTAAATATTATATTTAAAAGTTATCACAATAATTTTTTTTTTGTTAATCTCTTAAAACTTATTTTTTATATATATTCAAAAATATTTTTTTAAAAAGTAAAACATATTCAAACTTTTTATTGTGTTTTAAATTGTAGAAACTAAAATAACGTGTTTTTTTATTTATTCAGAAATGCATTAAAATAATATTTTTTTTTATTTTTTTAAAAATCATTTCATTTATCTCAAAATCAAAAGCAGTTTTAACCAAACACTTCAAAATTTATTTTGAATTTATTTTGAACCGCAGCTAAAGTGTTTCTTATGAAATTGTTTTCTTAAAACTTTAACCACAAAAACAAAAACAATACAAAACACACCTTAAATCATTGCATTTTGCTAATATTTCAGGTATAAAAAACAGGTTCCACTAAAATAGTTACTTCAATTGGATGGAAATATCCAATGGGCTAAGCTGAACGTAAACGGGTGTAGAGCAAAGGTAATCCAGGCTTTGCTGAAGCAGGAGGCTTAACTCGGGAGAGTTACTGAACATGAATTGAAGGGTTGCTATTAACAATGGCTATTGCTCGTCGGTGGATGCTGAATTATGGACAATCATCTCCGGTCTAGAACTTGGATTGGTTCTCTCGGGTTTTAATGGATGTACGGATCAGTTTGCGCGTAACTTCACTAATTTCATGACAATATAAATTTTTAATAGTTATTATATTAACAATTACAGGATTCGAACATGATATCAGAAAAGTAAACCTGCAAATGCAAACTCGGGCTTTGAATCTGGAGGTTGAGGTCCAGTATATATATGTATTTGATAGAAATAACTTAATTTTTAATAATCCTCATATGGGATTGTATTTATTATTTAACATTGTATTACGACTCGACTCTTCCTTAGGGTCTTTGACCGCGAGTTTTTACCAAAAAAAAAAAAGTAGGTCTTGGAAATCTAGGGCATTAATTAGAAAAATGTGCATGTCTAGAAGTTGCCAAATTTTGCAAGCCAACGAAGTATTTAAAGCCACTGGCACTACACAATGAAGACCGAACAGTTTAGCCACTGGCACTACACAATGACCAAGTGATACGATTTCTTGATTTTTGTCCTACAGATTGTTTGGCAGTCTCCATTTATCATGATAAATTAACAGTCATATATTATTGTAAGTATATATACTATGATTTGATGATCTTAGCAGGCATTTTCCTTATTTCAAGCAACCCTTTGAAAAAATAATTTATACAACTCTAATAGGTAGTGCGTAGTAGCCAGTAATTGAACTTAGTCCAACCCTTTGTTTTTTATATGCTTTTTAAATGTGTTTTTGTTTGAAAAAAAATATGAATTAAATATAATTTGTTAGTACTCTCAATCAGGCTTGTTAATTCCGTTCCGTTCCGGCCGGAATGACCGGAACGTTCCGTGCCATTAAAAAAACCGAGATGAAACGGCGTCGTTTTCTTCTCGATTTTAATTCCGGCATGTTTCGGAAATTCCAGCTAAATTCCGGCCGGAACGCCTCGGTACCGTTCCGGCTCAAAATCATAATATTTCTTTTATTTTAGAACATTTTACTATCATAATATTTTGGAATTTTAGAGATGTTTCTAATTTTAAGATTATGTTTGTTTGACTTTGTGTTTGTATTGTACAATTTAAAGTTAATTTATCTTGAATTTAAATTATACTTGTTAAATTAATATTTTAATTTTTTTCATATATATATATATATATAATTAATTATATATGAACAATACAATCTCGAAACGGCACGCCGAAACGCTCCAAAACCGAAACGTTCCGTTCCAATAAAAAAACCGGAAAGGCAACCGGAACGATGACCGGAACGATATTGACAACCTTGCTCTCAATGATTTTGATGTGGTGTCAAAACAATTCTGGAAAAAAACCATTAAGATTTCAAGCAAAAAACAATCTACGCAATAATATCAAACACACTAACTATTGTAATCTGCCCCCACAACCATTGATCAAATATGAACGGTGGCTTTGCCATTATTGTAGAACTTGCAGTTTAAAGAGAAGCAAAGCTCAATTATGGGGTCAAACAATCAGTGTTCGGCTTTGGCCAGACAAGAGATCCCAAAAGGAAAGGAAAAATAGAAGAAGCATATCAAGTAAAGCAGCGATTAAAATAATTACGCTGCATCAATTGTAGGAGTATCCAATCACGAAAGGTAGAAAATATTACTGTAGAACCGAATTATTTAATAGATCCATATATTTTCTTTTTCTCTTTCTGGTTTTTGTTTTTGTTTTTTTTTGGAGAAGGAAAATTCTTCTCAAGAAATAATAAGAAAAATAGAACTTTCTATTTGGATGGTGTTTTATTCCCGCTCCTTCAATTTTTTATCCTTGATTTTATGGGTTACCAAAATCAGCGCTACTCTTATACAGTGATGCCTTTTTCCTCGTATTATTTTATATTTTTTCAAATATCAAAATCAGGTGGAAAGTAAATATATTAAATTTTAAATGTTACGTGTAAGAAAAGAAATTATTTTATTATTCTATAACTGGATTGTACATCCCTAAAACAAGCTGCAATGTAACACGTATTGTTTATTTATTACTATTATTACTATCCATGTCTTACAATAGACATTGAATTATATAATACTCATTTTTTGAAAGTGACAAATTAAACTAAACATTTGCTTCGAGTCTCATACCTTAGAAATGTAATGACAAAAAAAAAATGAAAAATAAAGATTATAGTCAAATGAGAAATCATATACGCAATTTCAATTTACAAGTTCGAATTTAAGATTTTCTTTATATTAATAAAAAGAGAGATTAATATTAATTGAAGTAAGACTCATAAGTCAAATTGAACGTGTGTTACGGCTTGAAAGTTGCTTTTGAGTTTAAGTAATTAATAAAGTACCCATTCCCTGAGACGAATTTTGAGAGAGGGTCCTTCGTCCCTCAAAGTTTTGACAATTCTCAAAATACCCCCTAATTCTGTGTTTAATTTCAGATAACTTCTACAAAATAACCCTCTAAATTAAAAATTACAAAATCTTTCTTGGATCCGTCCTTTCCTCTCTAACCACTAGCTAGTTATAACACTTGTATTATTTTGGGATAGCTATGTCTTAGCTCATGCTAATTTTTTAGTTCACACTTTCCTAATTGCTCGACTACCTAACGCTTAATTTTAAGCATTCATCAAACACTTTTGACAGTTCATTCTGTTAATGAAACAAACTGGAAATTAGCGACTAATCAATTTGAAAAACCAACTAAGAAATCGATCTGGGCGGTGCTGCTGTACATGACAAATTGTAAACTCGGAAACACAAATCGCAGCGATGAACAGTACAAAAGTATATAAAAAGAAAATTTGATCTATCTTTTTCTGTAATTCCTCATCACTGTACTGCTTACGAGCTCCTACTATGTACTTCGGTACAAAGCAAAACCCAAAAATTGAAAGAAAAAAAAGGAAAAAGGAAAAGATGAAATTGCTGTAAGGTCTGTTGATGGGCGTATAACCTATGAACACCTTCCCACTTTCCCCATCTATCTTTATTATTGGAAAATTTACACTAATTTCTGAGATCTAAGACTCAAGAGCAAATTGTGTCTGCAAAAGATCGTAAGGAGCCCATAATGCATCTAAAGGGCATGGCCTGTTAGCATCTAAGCGAACCCAGGGCTTCCCCTTGCCACTCCAATGCAAAAGACTCACCGGACCAGGATGCAAATTCCTGCAAAGACCTCTGAAATTATCCCCACCAAGACCATGTTGATTCCATTTATGATCCACAGACGCAATATTCCCGGCAAAAACTAACAAGAACGGAGGCAATGAACCCAGCTCGTAAATCCTCATCCTCTTTTGAAGCTCCATCCATTCAACCAGTTTTGTTGTGTAATCTCCTTCTCTCCATCTCTCTAAATCAATGACCATCACTCCTGTGTTAAAATAACAGGCATTGCGTTCGGAAAATGTTAAGGAAAGCAAAGGGTTTGCCCAAAATGTGGGAGTGAAGTATATGGTAAAGTTAGCATTACAATATTCTGGTGCTGCTAACACAGTTCCGGCACCAAGTGGTGTGGCTGCTAGCAATGCAATGTCGTCTACTAGGACTAAATCGGAGTCTAAGTAGACGACTTTTTGGACGCAAGGAGGGAGGATGTTGGCTAGATAATTTCGAGCGTAGTTAAGAGGAGAGTCAAGGGCTGAGCGGATGGAGGAGGAGATGAGGCCGGAGACAGGGTAGGTATCGAAAGAGTAGATTTGAGAACGGAGGTAAGGGAAGGAGGAGGAAATGGCCTCATGGAGGTGGGTAGAGGAGGGGGTGGAAATGAAGTGGAAACGAATATTTTCCGGGCAGGAAGAGTGCTGGAGGATGGAAAATATAGCAGCCATGGTGCCGCGGAGATAAGGGTAGTCAAGAGTCATGGCCACATGCACTGCTTGTTGTGAGCACATGTCTTGTGTGGAGATTGAAGGACATGCTGGTGAGTTGTCGTATTGTGGGGCTTCTTTGAATCTCCTACCACTGGCGGTGGTGGCTGTGGCGGTGGCATTGATTATGATTATAGGCAGGAGGAGGAGAAGGCAGAGGAGGTGATGTGGCGACGGTGATGGCGGAGTTGATTTTAGCCCTCCTAGTTTGAACATGGTTCTGACAAAGGAAGAGAGATTTAGAAAAATGAAAGAGAGATGGAGTGATTTGGTTTCTAAGCTCTTAGAAAGAGAGGAGACATGCCCACATCTCGGATTTGAATCCAAGTTCGAGATGTGTTATAAACATGTAACGAAAGGGAAAATGCAAGGAAGCATAGCTAGAAGAGTCAGGGATTTTGAAACCGAGTCAAGGTTTTTGGACCGAGTCAAGTGTAGCCACACGTTTGTTAAATGTGCTTCAAAACTCAAGCCCGAGTATAAATGGTGAGAAATTTTCAAGCAAAACTTTAACCTCTGACTATATTCAACGATTGATTAAAAAAAAGAAAGTATTTATGAATATTGTATTATCTGTTATTATTACAAATAAATTAGTAACGGTAGTAGGATCTTTGACCTGCAACTGTAGTAAAGTTTATGTTTTTGTTTAGAATGCATTCAAATAATATTTTTCACTTTTTTTAACATTAAGCATATCAAAACTTAAAAAAAATATTTTTTTTTTACCACAATGTAAAACAATACAGAAAAAAGAGAGGAGAAAAGGCAAATTTGGTCAAGTAAAGTGGTCAGGCCATAGACTTTGCTTGCCTCGACAGTCCAGCTTTCGAAAGTAACATTGATATGCGGATCTTTAATTTTGTGGGACAAGAATGATGAACTGATGAGGATTTAGACAATTCGTAATGCCTACAGAGTGTTTTGTGCTGCCTGAATTTTAGCCATCTAATCTTATTAATATTAAAAGAATATATTTCTGTTATATTTAGAGATTTTTCAACTTTCTGGGCCATGTCTTTTAGTTGATCCATCCACGTCGAAGAAAAGCTCCGTCCTATCTTCTCACCTTCCATGTTAACCATCGATGAATTTATGTATCTCTATTTTTAAAAAAAAAATTGAAAAAAATTATTTTTATTTTTATTTTTAATTTTTCATTAAATTATTTTTAGATATTTTTATGTGTTGATGTTAAAAATTATTTTTAAAAACTAAAAAAATATATTTTTGAACAAAAATAATATCAACCACATTTCTAAACAAGTAAAATTCCTTACTAGAATTCAACGAGGAAAAAAATAATACTAACCAGCAATGAGATGGTATTTTGGGTAGTGAGAATTTAATACAAAAATCCTAAGAGTAATTATATATATTCCATTAAGGAACTTTCATTTGAGTTGTTATTATGAATAAAGTATGGTAAATAAATTAATACAAACTGATTTGTCAATTATTTTCCTATTTTACCAATCATTAATTTACTCCATATATATTAATGAAACCAGCAGCGAGGGTGTAATTTGTTCACACTCACACACGCAATAACCAGCTTTAATTAGAAACAGATAGAAATTTAAAAATAATGATGCTAAATATTAATCGAAAAACATTTAAAACTACAACAAAGTCATTAAAATTAATAATCTTCTTTGAATTTTTTTTTTAATATTTAGCATCAATGTATTTTAAATAAGCCTGGTATCATTGTATTGAAAAGGCAAATGCAGATGATAAATCTGCAGGTTAAAGGAATATATATATATATATATATATATATATACATACACATACAGTTTCATAGAGGGCATTTGGTGGATCATTTAGCGCACAGAGACCCGTCGTTCTCTATTGATGATCGATTCATTACAAGCCCGGAATTTATGTCCAAAAACCCGACCACCTCACCTGATTGTACGGCTCCCATCTGCCACACACTCAATTAGCGGCACGAACCTAGTAAAAAAAAAATTGCAACGTTGCGATTTTAGTGGGACAAATGTAGTTACACGTAGCTTAGTTAGCATGGTAATGATGAGAGAAAAGTTGCCAGAGATTCTGGCGCTGTTTGGCATCGATTCAAAAATTATTTTTGAAAATGTTTTTATTTTTTTAGTATTTTTAGATTATTTTATATATTGATGTTAAAAAAATAAAATTTAAAAGAAATAATATTATTTTAGTATATTTTTAAACAAAATATACTTTAAAAAACAACTTCAAATACTCTATAAACTTAAGCTTAGAACTCGGTAGAACTGTGCTTGTTTTGGGGACCTGTCTATGTGATATGTAAGTTACATTTGATTGATGTAATAACAATTGTGATTACGATTTCTTTTTTAGAAAGAAAATCTGTGTATCACACCATAAATTGAAGAAGAAAATAACTTTGTTTCATAGTCACCACGTTTTTAATTTAATGTTTAGCATTTTAATCACACAACACCTTATTTGAGGAGTATGCTTGGATTGATTCCTGCTATGTTACTTTCTTGTCAATATTAATGAACTTGATATCGGTTTTCTTTACAAAATTAATTAACATTTATATTACGGAATATACTCTTTTTATAGTCATTAAATTACAAGCCACAAATCAGGTTTTGAGAAGTATAGTTATCACTTCATTTTTTTTTAATTTTGATTTGAGTAAGCATTTTTTAAAAAGAATTAAGCTCTTCATGATAGGATCTTTTTGAAGTAAAATTCACCGTTGAATATGACACTATTAATTTTGTTAGCCATATGAATAATCCATATAATAGATTGTGAAGATTTTATGGGGCGTGACGTGATGACAAAGGGAATGTGATATGCACAACAGGTCTCGAGTTCGAGTCAATTCGTGCATTCCTTGTAAGAACTTAAAATAACTGGAGTTTTACTCGCTCATCTGGATCCACAAAGTGTGTTTTTCAAAGATAGAGTTTCCTGACATAAAAAAAAATCTCCTTAGCTTTTCATTTTAGATTGTGTATTTTTTCCCCTCAATTTTTACATGATGCTAATCATATATAACCGATGAATTTATAAAATAAAATGATCTGGCTTGATTTTTCAAGATCTATTCTTGTTGGAATTAACTTCAGGTTCAATCCATCCTTCCTTGATTGCGCCATGGTTGCTGTCATTGAAAGCTATTATCGTTGCCTTCTATGGATATTATTTTTTTCAGAGAAGAAGTGATTTTATGATTTGGAATCTGTATTCTTTATCATCTCAGGGTTTCTTGGTTACGAATCATGTATCTTTGTTTACTATTATTTCTAAATAATCTACATATCAGTACTATTAGTTCTAAAGATCCTCTTTCTGGCCCTATCTTGTAATTTTTTTCTTTAATAATAATAATAGTAATAAAAAAAAAAAAACTCAATCTGTGATCGTTAACTAAAAACAATATGTGGGTTGGGGACAACGATTAGACAAACACCTGCAAAAAAAAAAGAAAAAGGAAACAAACAAATAGAGTGACCTAAAACTTGAATCTTGGAAGATTGGAGTAAAGTAATAGTTCTGTCTTGATAGAACTATCTACACAACGAAAAAGGTGCCAACACTTCATTATTAAGGATTCATTGAGGCAACATTTCCATGTGCAACACATGACGAACTCACAAACAATTCCAATTATTTAGGTGCATGGTAGCTTCAGATGTCCTTCATGAAAGCATGCATGTTCATATATTCACAGCAGTGGGCTATCCTGCGCTGTCAGCTTCAAATCATACATTATTGATGTGGAGAAAGAACTTGTTTACTCCTGCTAGTTCTGCTCTTAAATTCTTCTCACGTTCATGGCTTTAGTTTTAATCAGGGTTCCCGTTTTCGTTCTATTTTGGTAGAAACAACTGAAATGTTTCGTACTAGTTTAAAAAAAAAGATAAAACAACATTGTTTTTATCTCGGTTTAAATTCCAGCTCATTCTAAATTTTTTGGCCAAATATTGACCGAAATGTTCCGGTTTCGTTCTGCTTCAGCCAAGTATTGATGTGTTTTAAATAATAAATAATTTTACAATATCAATCATATCTCTTAATCCGACCGTTAAATTGAGATGAAATTTTACGAGGAGTCTTTTGATATAATTATATATATTATATTAAAATTTCAGAGCAATCAGAGAATATAATGACCTTACGAGATTGATGATGATATTCTTATAATATTATATATGTTCATAATTTTGTTTAAAAAAATTATATTATTGTGTCTTTTTCTATATTAAATCGCATAATTCTAAATAATTTAATTTTTGAATTTGAACTAATTTTTTTTGAATTAGTATATATATATATATATATATATATATAAAAAAAACAATATACCCAAAACAGCACACCACAACCTTTCAAAACCGAAACATTCCGTATAATTGAAAAGGAAGAAGAATTAACCGAAACAGATTGTTTTAACCAAAGATCTACAGAGCATCCAGGTTTTGTTACCGACAGCAAGTGGGTCAAGGGGAAGCCACAAAGTCAGCAGAGAAGGGCAGAGCTCGTTGTCTAAAACACGGATCGAGTGTTTTCAAGGGATCGAGTTTAATAGGGATCTGTAGGAGTAGTTGTGCCGGTGGCCAAGCGCGTATAATATTTTTGGTTGCATGAGGAGACCATACGGGAAAAAAACAAGAGGATTTTATAATCCAGCTCACTTTTCTAGACCAACGTATTCGCGGTCATAGATTTGGGTTTTTCAATTTATTTTCTACGAAAATATTTGGCATTTTTGGAAATGCATGTGTCAACTTCACTGTATTTTATAAGCAAAGAAGAAAAATCTAGAGTCAAAGCTCTTACAATTGACTCCACAAATGACAATTACCCGAAATCTGCCTAACCATTCCATCATGGGTTTTCTCCCCTCATGACTTTGGTGGAAGGTTTACATTACAAAGCTGCTAGCAGAGAAATCGTCAAGTAAAGTGAAACCAGGCTGGGTTAGAGGAAGATGACGGAAATGGATCACACAGCACATGTTGAAAGCAACGAGATGATTTTTATCATTTAAGAGCACTGGATTTCGCATCAAAGAGTTCCATCGGCATGAGGTGACTGTATGTAGTGCGATTGGGGTTGTTTTTTAAAGTATTTTTTATTCAAATATATATTAAAATAATATTATTTTATTTTTAAAAAAATATTTTTAATATCTTCACATAAAAATAATCTAAAAATATCAACAAAGTTTAATTAATTTAAAATAAAAATTTAAAGTAAAATAAAATTTATTATTTTTAAAAATATTTTTAAAACACAGAGTAAAACGACACAGAGACTTTGAGGCCTTGATCTTGACACGGTTTTTTTTTTTGTACGGGCATGGAATTCAGCCAGCTATGACCAATTGGCCACAGAAAAATTAATAAAAATCAAAATACAGCTAATTATATTATATACTTATTTCCTCTCGCGTCAAGGACAGAACATAGTACATGTGTAGTTGGACACGGTTAGCTGAGAGTTACCTTTTCTACCCTCTGTCGACATTTTTTTTTTGTAAGAATCGTGTATATTTGAGAGTGTGGTTGTGGTTGTTTTTGAAAGTGTTTTTTGTTCAAAAATATATTAAAATTATGTTTTTTTATTTTTTTAAAATCATTTTTGACACCAGCACATCAAAATGATCTAAAAACACCAAATTTTATTAATTTAAAATTAAAATTAAAAATAAAAAATTTTCAATTTTTTTCAAAAGCGCTTTTGAAAAGCCCTCTCAAACACCCTTTTAAGGGGTATGTCAGAATTCTTCTGCCGATGAGATTTATTTTTTTCAATGTAAGAAAAAACTACAGGTACTGTCAATGCTTCCAATATTAAAAATTATTTTAATCATAAACTAAAAAGTTATGTTATTGTTTCATAAAATAAAAGGTATATAAATAAATAAATTTAAAAGAAATTATTATCACTAACAGAAGATTTAGTCCATAAGATAAAGACAAATGCATATTAACATGTATGATTGTGTCACATGAGGAGCTAATTAATTTTTTCTTATTTAATTATGCACTAAAAAATTAATTTTATAAAAAAATTAATTTTTATTATTAAACTCAGATAAACTTTTTGGGTCAATCTGACTATCTACCAAACTGATATAGTGAGGCACAACTGACTTGGTGGGTGTACTTGATACTCAATGGATCTAATCAAAACTCAGTTTATGTTTATTAAATATTCGTGGGCATTTGCTTTTTTATTATTACACATTAGGTACATAATAATTGAAAAATAAATTGTTAACATTCTCATAATTGGCATCCCATTATATTCATAAAATAATGTTTAGTTAAAATTAGAAAAAGACACTGATCAATATATAAAAAATATAAATATATTTAATTGAAAAAACAGAAATAGTAACAAAAACATCAAATAAATTTATATATTTTCAAAATATAAGGTATTCAGGAAATGCTTTTTTTGCTTTTATTATTATTTCAATGAAGTAGCTAAGCACTACCTTTAAACTAGAATAATAAAAATATATAATAGCAGTTAATGACATCAATACTTCCATATATATATATATATATAATAACAACCTTATAACTTTTTTTCGAAATGATTTTAAGATAAAAAACCTCCTGTTCCATGAACTTATTTTCTCTGTTAAAAGAGAAGGGTGGCCATTAAACTATACCCAATGCTTAAACCATGTCTAAGTCGTGCTAATAATTATTAATAATAAAAAGGGTAAAGATACAGAAATGGAAAGTACAATTTTTTGTAATTAATAATTGTTCTTAGGCTCAACCATTTTTTGTTCCTTTCCTTGGATTGCTTGCATCTCGAGATGGCTCTGAATTGGATAAGGATGGGATTGTTTGTCCATCGTCTCATCAAGGATAACAATTTACCACTTTACGAGAAGATCAGATCAAAAACAATTTATTTCTTCATTTATAAAACATAAAATTAACCATAAGTATTGTAAAAAATATATATTAATACATAAACTATAAGATAAAAATTGATCAATTACATTGAAAAATATAATCACAATATTATAAAATAAAAACCCGTTTATTTTTTTTTGTTTTTAAATAATATTTTTTATTTACTTTAATTTATTTTCTATATGTTCTCAAATTATTATAATATGTTTATATCAAAAAATATTTTTAAAAATAATTGCTATTACTTTTATGAAAATAAAGCTTGATAAAGCTTTATAAGCACAATAAAAATAAAGCTTGATAAAGCTTTTAAACAGGTGAAGTGACACTGTGAAAGAAAATTTAAGATCAAGGACATAGTATATACGGCGATTCAAGTGAAATTCAACGACAGCCCGATTTTTAGCTTGGCCCAACATCGTGTCGTTTGCCAATCTATAACTTAAATGTCAACCCGATTTTTGACCCATAAAAATCAAGAAAACAATTTCAGCAAGCAAACATCTTATGGGTTTACTTGGTAAGATATTTAACATTGAAGTTGAACTTGTTTTCATTAAAAAATTTAAAAAATAAACTATTTTTTAGTATATTTGAATTGTTTTAATGTGATGATAGTAAAATTAAATTTTAAAAAATAAAAAATATATTATTTCCATTTATTTTCAAAAATGTATTTTAAAAAATAATCATTATCATAATTGTAATCACTTAATTGCAATCACTTAAACAATTATATGCCTCCTTACATTGCCAAGCTCCCTTATCTTATCTTATCTTATCTTTATTTATTTATTTATTATTTTACTAGAATTATATCAAATTCAAAAAAACAATCCTTCTCTCAATACAAGTCATGTTTATTTTAATGTTTTCACTTTTTTTTTTGCTTAAAATACAAATTTTCGATTATCTGAACAATTATTTCAAATTCAAACAGTAAATACTAAATAAGATAAACTAAGGAAATGATCCCATTAAGATTTTCTTGCTTATTGACACTTTCTAGTGATTATGCTATTTTTATTTTTTTCATAAACAACTATATTTTGAAGAACTGAATTAAAAATAAGCAATGTTATCTTTTCTTCAGCATGTGCTTCCAGTGAAAAAAGGATTTGATTTTTCTCTATTTATCATCAATATGAACAAAAATAAAAAGATGAGCAGAACCTATTACAGATTTATGATTGTATATTTTCTCCAACTCGAGAAGCACGCACGAAAAATTCAGGACGAAAGACGAAATTTCAAAGGAACAGAGCATAATTTCTCAAAAACTCAAATGGGACTCTAAATTTTGGTATCTTTTCAAGGGTCTCTTTTCTATTTCAAAATTTAACAGTGATGAAAATTAAACTCAAATGGTACTCTAAAATATATTCTTTTTAAAAAAATATTTTTTAAATTCTCTATTTGAAAGCAGAGGAGGGAAGATCTGATTGAAAAGAAATAAAGATAGTAGCTCTTTCGAGATTAGATAACAAGTTATAAAATATTTGGAAAGCCTACATCCATATATAATTAGATAGTGATTGAGATTGCATTTCAAAAGATGTTTTTAAAAACATTTTAATTTTTTTTTAAGTTTAAATTAAAAAAATTTAGTGTTTTTAAATCATTTTGATGTGATAATGTTAAAAATAATTTTTTCTAAATATAATTTTAATACATTTCTAACAAAAAAAAACACTTTCAAATGCAAAACTGTTGAACTGACACTTAATCATGCTCCATGACTGCAGGTCCTTGTGGAAACGTAAGAATCTTTCAAAAAAACACTTTAAGCATTATAGAATTATACAATTACCAGCCCAGATTAAGTATATACTATATACAGATACAAAAAAAATAATTCGAAAAGACAATATCAGTTGAAGTTCAAAAGCAAACCGTTGATTCACCCCAAAAGCAGGGCGAGTACCACCAAAAAACCAATCAGAAAGAAGAGATTTTTCAAAACATTATCGGCCAGCTGCCCTCGAGTAGTAGCTGAAGGGAACCAGCGAGCATGGTTGCCGTGAAAACCATGAAATCCATACGGAAATCCAGATGTTGTTCCATAGACAGTAGCATCTGGGAACCCTTGAAGCTGAACATTAAAAAAAGATGGGAAAAGTGACAGACCACCAAGAGCATTCGAAGAAGTGAAGCCACCACTCCTTGCAGTGGCCGTCGGCATAAAACCTCCCCCCATCCCGAACCCAAAATTGGGTGAATTATACGCATCCGGAGGAGGGGCAGTTTCAGGCCTCCGTCCAGATGGGCGGCTAGGAATATCAATATCCGGATACGATTTGGATCGAGGGTCAGTCTGTGTTTTCCCTCTTCCATAAAGAGGAACCAGCTTCTCCTCCTCTATCATGGCCTTACACACTGGGCATCCATGGGACTGCGAGTGATGGTGTAGCCACCGGTATAAACAAGGCCAGCAATAGAGATGGCCGCAAAGAGTTACAATCGGGTCTTGAGCTAATTCGAAGCAAATATTGCATTCGAAATCACCAACATCATTGCCATTGTTGTTCGAGTAAGATGAGCATTCTGGCGGCACATTTGTCGATTCTGCAAATCCGCTTTCCATCTCTTTATCTAAAAACTCTCAAAATCAACACCCTGTAATCACATAGTGTCCTCAATTACCATCAAGATAACAATTTCCATGCTTCAAATCTAAAACCCAAAGCACAAATAACCTCCAAAAACAAAACTTGTCACCTTCATTTACGATTAATAACCAGAAATTAAATTGACCTTATTCCAAAAATCTAGCATAAGACAACGTAAATTGAACCAGAACAGTGATTCACAAGATAACCAAAAAAATCACCATCTCATAACCCTAATACAATCAAAAAGTAAGAAATGACCCGTTACAGTCGATCACAAGAACATCATAATTCACCATGTCAAAGCCTTGAAAACCATAAAAAGTTTACAGCTTTATAAATCCCAGCATAGAACAGAACATCGTAAACAAGTAAAAACAATCAACTAGAGACAAAAAAAAAAGCATGGAAATCCTCTAAAAACAACCCTAATCATACATAAACCACAAGCAATAAAAAAGTCAAGGCAAAGCTTCACTCACCCTGATCAAGAGAGAAGAAAAAACAGAGATTTTATAGTTCCCTTTTCTTTTCTGGAGTCTTTGATAGTTTAATACAATTGCTATATGTTTACATAAAAATAAAATATTATAACTATTATGAAAAAGGAAGGAAAAAGAAGTTTGCCTGGAAGATTCTGGATGGGTTTTACCTAACCTTCCTCGGATTTTTCCTGGTAAACGAAGTAAGGGATATGTCTTGGGTGTGGCGTAACTGCATTTGCCTGATTCTATTCTAAAGGATCTGTCGGTTCCGAATCTTTATAAGATGTGATCAAAACATTGAACCGTTGATGTTTATCTCTATAAGTTTTGGATTGTGCTTTTTAATGGGCTGGACCTTGAGGGACGGTTTGGATTGGTGAGACTGTTAGCCGACATCCTGTGAGAAAAAACGTGTAATATTCTAGGTAAGGCCCAGGAAAGCAGATTCCAATGGAGCAGAATTCAGGAGATTGGCCTGCACTGCAGTCATATATAAAAAAGGTTCGATAACGACGGTAAAAGAAATTATTATAATTTTAAATTTTAACTTGAAAGTCAACCATGTATAAAAATCATGTATGTTTTGTGGGTTCATCCAAGTTAATTTAAAAATAAAATTATTTATTATTATTATAATTTTAAAACTTTACTAGAAAGCCAACTTGAAGCAAGATTTAAGTGACGGGTTGGAAGGATTAACCTGTCAACATGGTTTTATATCTATAGATATTATAATATTAATTATTAATCATATTAAGTGTTATTTTTTTTTAAAAAAAATAATATTATAATAACTCTAGTTATTTATTATTTTTAAAAATAAATTTAACAAAAATACATTAAGGGTAAAATATTTTTTTCATATTTTGTTTTATCTTCCATAACCATAACCAAATAGTGTACAAAGACAATCACTTTGTTTTTTGAAATACCATTACCAAACACAATTATATCTTTGTTTTTTTTTTCTTTTATTTATTATCTCTGTCTTTTATATCCCTAAATAATAACCCAACGCTATCTTAGAGTTTATTTTAAAAAAAAATGATATTTTGAACATACAATAAAAAAACTAAAATGAAATGAAAATTAATCATTGATGGTTGGTTTAATTCAAACTCCACCTAGACATTAAGTCAACAAATTACTGGATGAACATATTAGGTTAGGTTTGGTAATTATACATTTATACTTATTACTTGTTTAATATTGTGTTTCAAAAGTGTTTTTGAAAATTTTGATTTTTTTTAAAAATTATTTGTTTTTGGTGTTTTTATATCATTTTGATATGTTGATGTCAAAAATATTTTTTTTAAATAAAAAATATATTATTTTAATATATTTCTAATAAAAAATCACTTTAAAAAAGCAATATTAACCCCACTCCCATAATTTGTATTTCGAAGTAAAATTGTGATTGGTACGTATTAATTTCTCCAAAATGATATACCGAAGAGATTTTGCTTTTGAAAACTATTTATTTTAAAAATCACTTGCAAAAACCCTCTAATTTCAAACAAAAACTAGTCTGAGAAAGGGTAAATAATTTATTGGCAATTTTTTATATTTCCAGTCTACTTTGCCCGGTCGGTCATCACAACTAAAGGGTTTTCTGTCTTTTGATGACAAGCATCCATTAATGTACTCGTAAAAAAAAATAGAGTATAGAATTTGTTTCTAACCTGTAACTTGGCAATCTGTGGTCTATACCGATGTCTAGATTCTGCATCATGTCAGATACCATATACTCTGGTTAATGAAGTGTTCCGTTGATTTTCATTTTGTTTTACAAATACACGAACCTATAAACCCGCGTTTCACCGCTAATATTAAATTTTTTTATCTAGTTTTAACATATATAATTTTTTATTTTATATTTTGATTTTGATTTTCTTTAGTTTAGTTTTGATCCATTGATTTTTTTCATTCTTTATAGTTCTTAATTTTTTATTTGTATCTATACATTTCTACACTTAATTTATATTTTTTTATTTATATTTGTATTAAATGCAACTTGCGTTAAAAAATATAATAGGTTCAGCTTTGGTGGTGTAAAATGAGAGTGAAACTCTCTCTTAGTATATGAAGGTTATTTTATATTTGTATATTAAAAAAACCAAAAAAATGTATAAGTAGAAAAAAACTGAAAACAAATGTAAAAAAAAAGTGGGTTTGGGGATTAGTCTAGTCATGGTGCGCGTAAGCTGTCCCGGACACACTAATTGTAAAAAAAACAAAAAAAAAATGTATAAGTGGGAAAAAAATCATGGTATGTGTAAGCTGGCCTGGACACCCCAGTTATAAAAAAACCAAAAAAACATGTATAACTGGGAAACAAAAGAAAAAATGTTAAAAAAATAGGTTCGGGGATTAGTCGTGGTGCGCATAAGCTGGCTTGGACACCCCGGTTATCAAAAAAAGGGAAAAAAAGCATAAGCGGGAAAACACTGTAGCAATTAAAAAAAGCAGGTCTGGTGATTAGTTGTGATGCGCGTAAGCTGGTCCAGACACCCCGGTTATCAAAAATAAAATGTATAAGTTGGGAAAAAAAACAAGAGAAAAATGTAAAAAAAAAAAGTGAATCCGGGGATTAGTGGTGGTGCGCGTAAGCTGACCCGAACACCATGGTTATTAAAAAAATGTATACGTGGATAAAAACCACTGTGTGCGTAAACTGACCCGGATACCCCGGTTATAAAAAAAAACTCAAAAAAAATGTATAAGTGGGGGAAAAAATGTCAAAAAAAAGTTGATCTAGAGATCAGTCGTGGTGCTCGTGAGCTGGCCCGGACACCCCAGTTTTAAAAAAAAAGATCTCGGTTAAAAAAAAAAGCAAGGGAAAGCACTGTAGCAATCCACAGTAAAAAATTTTAAAAAAAAATACACTGTAAAAAAAATATATACGCAGGAGAGAAAACCCACGGTGCGCGTAAGCTGGCCCGGATACTCCGATTATACAAAAAAAAAAAAACAAATCCCGGTTAAAAAAAAAAAGGGCAAGGGAAAACACTATAGCAATCCATAGTAAAAAATTAAGAAAAAAAAAACTGAAAAAAAAGAAGCATAATTAGAAAAGAAAAGAAAAAACACTGTAGAGGGAAAACACTATAGCAATCCACAGTGAAATGTGTGAGGAGCTACAGTGCTTTCCCCATATCGTTTGTATGTATAATAAAAAAAATATTTTTATTTTTAAAAATTTATTTTTGATATGAGTGTAGTGTATTTAAAAATATTTAAAAATACTAATTTTTTTAATTTAAAATAAAAAAAATTAAATTAAACTTTTTTCAAAAAAAAAAAAAAACATTTTTAAAATATAGTGACAACAACCCCTAATTCTACGACTACGAACAAGAATATCGTGATTCATGAGGCCATCACTTCTATCGAATATTATTTGATTCTTTAACTCTCATGGTCATGGGGACATGGCGATGCCTCGTAACTTGCAGGGCTACACTTTACACAGCAGTTATCGAATCTGGCCATACTCTGATGAGTTCATCTGCTGAGTCGTTGAACTATAACTTGATTTGGATTGTGTTAAGAGTTAATCCTATCATAACCTCGTAAATTAATTTATTGTTCAATTAACTTTATTAAACTCATATAAATCAATTTTACAAGTTTCTTAAGAAAAACTTTTTCATTCAAATAATGTTAACCAGGTAAATCTACTACGGGTCTTCAACTGGTCTGATAACTCTTCTCTACGAAGCTGCTCTGTCGTGATAGTTCTGCTCTACACAGCGGCTCTGCCGTGGCGGTGCTATCCTACCACCACCCTGCCCTTCCTTCAGGCTTCACCACTCTTCTATGATTGTTTTGCCGCATCCTTCTTTCAATTCCAAACAATAGCACAGCTACATCCAGGATGTTCTGTGGCACCGATCGATTGCAGCATTTCAGCATCAGAATCACATGTTCATCGAATCAAATATTTAAATGTTAATATCCTTGTTGCAGAGCTAGAACTGATAGAGAAAAAAATTAATTTAAGATATCAAATCTACCAAGTACGTGTAGTAGCTCTAGCCTGAGGGCTATTGACCACACGATCAAAAACTTGCAGTAGTCACAGCTGCACGAAATTGATTTAATTAGCACTCCTATATTTGACTTCTCCACGGCTCCATTTCTGTGACTAGATCGTGTAAGAAGAAGACAGTGTTTTAGGAATTCAAGGCTTAACCTTTTTCTACAATTTGTTAGACACTCGTAGGAATATGGAGGTAGTTTTCTGGACAAGATCAGTGTAGAGATTTGATGGACTTCCAGTTTATTGCATCGCCCTCCATCGCTTGGCTAGCTGGCTTCCATTCGATCTTCATCAGGAGTGCCCTTACACTTGATATCACAATGGGGGGTCTGTTTTCGTGAATTAAATGAGTGATCTTGCTGTTCGATCAGATCTTTTAGTTCTTGACAGTTCTGCAAATTTGACAGACGTTTCAATCCTGGAAACTTGAAGTTACAAAGTCAAAACGTATCCTGCTATATATATATATATATATATATTGGAATGAACATAGACATTGTGATCCTAGGTAATGACAATGAAATAATGGATATGACAACGTTGTCGGTGTCAACATTATATATATATCACAACCCTAGCGGCGGAGCTCAGTTATGAAGGAGGGGGCATAAATAGAGTCAACCAGTCAATTTCCAACCAGATCATGGAAAATGCAGCTCCAATTTGTTTAATAAATGGATTGGTTCGGAACTTATGAATTCAATCAAGTTTCTCAACAATCAATCTAGATTCTAAGGATTAGATCAAGATATCCATCCTATTTATCATTCCATTATTTTTATATAGTCAGTTCTATAATTATTAGAGGTATTAAATAGTTATACGAGGATTTGCTTCAAACAAACTAAATAAACGACAACGAAACAAGGTTATATCCAAGAGAAAGATCTAATTATGCTAGACTATGATAATGATTTAAAATTATGATAATAAGATATTCGACCATTGACTTAAGATTAATTTTTTATAAAATATTTATAGTTTTTTATTTATTTATTTATGACTAGTCGCTCATCAAACTATTGAGTTTCCTGAAAATTAGGCTCAGAAATTGTGTTTTTGGTAATTTTATTATTTCTCCTAAATATTATAAAATTTATGTCCCGAGTCATTTAATTGCAAGCATCAAATATAAAAAAAAGCATATATTAATTCTCAATAAATTAAGTATTGAAAGATTAAATTAAGAAAACGTAAAGAGCATAAAAGGGTTCAAAATTGATTTTTTTTTTAAAAACAATTTCTTAAAGGCAAAAAAGAGAGATGTGAATCATATATTTTAACTTGTCAAACTCATTGGTCATGTCATGCTATCACGATAACCGTATAAAAATAAAAAAATATCACGAAACCCATTTTTTTAAAAGAAAAAAAAATACTAACATCAAGCAATGAGGTCAAGAAAAAAATAGGTATAAACTAAGGATTGGAGCTCATGCTTGCTTATAAAACTCAAATATGAATCCCAATTCTTTTTAAAAAAGATCAAGTGTTAAAGGATAGAATTGAAAGAAAAAAAAAATCAATCACAAAAATTAACTCAAACGAAAAAATAGCAACTAAAAAAATAAGGATATATTTTTTTTAAAAAAATGGATAATTTTGGATAAAAGAGCTAAATTAAAAAGAAAAACAATTTCAGTAAAAATCACCAAGAGAAACATTTAACTCAAAAATATGATTGACAAAATATAAAATAGACTTGTTAAATAAACTATTATTTATTTCATAACAAAATACCTAAGTCACAAATTCAAAATAAATTTAATCAATTTACAAACAAATATAATTTAATAAAATCTCAAAGAAACCCTAACATGCACAAATAATACATCCATACAACATTTTGTCTACGGAAAAAATCTATAGAACAGGTAAACACCCAAACAAAATACATATACTACAAAAATACACAATAAAAAAATAACATTTTTAAAATTAAGTTAAAATAAAAAAATGAGAAGTTTTGATTACTTCAATTAAAATAAAATTGAATCAGAAGTGACAAGCTCACAAACTAAGAGAGTGGTTGATTGATTTTGTAGAGGGAGATTGATTTGTGATAAACTTAAAGGGGTATTATTTGTCGCAGAGATGAGAGGGGGGAGGAAGATTGCCTGTTAGGTTATAAATTAAATTATTATAGATGAATGTACCAATAACTTTCACTGATGGGTTAATTCCACTAATAATCTTGTCTATAAAAATAACACATCATTGTATATTTTATTAATTTTAATTATTTCTTTTCGTATTGTAATTTGCTCAATTAATATTGGTGAAATATTTTTGTCAATCTTTATTAAGTGTTACAACAAGGCACTATTTTAATAGTAAAGCTCACCTTAATCTATAGATTTAATTCTCTCTAATAATGTATGAATAATAATATATGAAATGATGAAAAAGGTTGTCAAAATCATTTTTTGACACGACACAGAAATGTAATGTAAAATTAAATCGTAAAATCATAAGTATAATATTTTGGTAAAAAAATTGTAAAATAGTAGAGAAAAATCAACCACCTAAATAAGGCTAATGGAATTATTATTTATCAGGATAAGGGGAACAAAATGATTAAAAATCAAGATAGTGTTTTTTTTGGATCTCATGTCTCACACTCTCACCAGTTTTGCCTTTCCTATTTATTAAGTTGGGGAAACTGATAATATTTTCTTGTCTTCTAGTAAAATTAAGACTACCAACTCATCAACTACTGTGGAACTCTCTTTGGGACGGACTGAGTAAAACAAAACCACTTTACATGTAAAAAGTGTTCTGGAATATTGTTTGAAGTTTTTTTATTTTTTAAAAATTATTTTTAATATTAATATATCAAAATATAAAAAAATTTAATTTAAAATAAAAATAAAAATATATTTTTTTATTTTTTTGAAAAAAACATTTTTAAAATATATTATTAAACAGTAACTTAATATTTTTTATTAGCCTTGGTAATTGTGAAAATCAATCCCAGAATTTATGATGGTAGGTCCACTGGCAAACTCGGTGCTCGTCTCCTTTGTTATTTTAAGAATTGTTTTTCAAAATATTTTTTATTTAAAAATATATTACTATATATTTTAAAAAATTATAATAATATATCAAAATAATCTAAGAATATTAATTTTTTTGAATAAATAAAATAAAATAAACTTTTTTAAGAAAACATTATTTAAATGCTTCCCAAACACCAAATACAATACAAAGCATTAGAGAGAGAATACAAATTAGAAACCTACTTCAATTTAAGAATCTCCGTCAAGATCAACAGCCTTAGAAAATAAGTGGATTGACTAATAAATCTCATAAATTAAATAATGAATGTTTGTAAGAGTAAATTAAAAATATTAATGTAAAAATCAATAGATAGTAAGATTAATAAATTACTAGTAAGGGATAAAGCATAAGTCTCTCATAAATGTTCATCCGAATTAATGCTCGTATACTTAAATGGGTGTCAGGCATTACAAATCAGCTGTATTTTTAAGATTTGTTTATTTTTAAAAAATAGTTTTAAATTATTTTAATTCATGAATTAATATTTAAAATAAATCTAAAAAATAGTTTTTTTCTCATGTGCACCATAGTATACAATAGAAATTCATCACAACCGAAGCATCTGATTTTTTTTCTCCATCTCTTCCTGTCCACCAGTCATTCTAACCAACAACTCCTTTTTTAACCCTCCTCTATCTTTCGTCCTCCCATCAAAAAATGTTTCCTCTCTAAAGAAAAACCCCCAGAATATCTCAGAGCTGTATGACCGAACCACCGCAACGGTGGTGCTCTTCCTCTTCAAACCCTCTCCTCCACCACCAATAATCTCCATGATCACTGAAACACTAATCTACTACCTCTCCCAACACCCCGCCATAGTCACTTTCCGATGGAGCCACATCCAATCATGGGGCTCCACCTGGTCTTTTGTCTTGACCTCCATAGCCTTTTACCTCACGTTTTGCGCACTGGTCCATCTTTTCTTACAAATCTTCATTAAACGTGGCCGTACTGTACCTCTCGGCCCAATCCCAGCCGTGTACAGCCTCTTTATGGCCTTAATCTCCGCCGTCATTTTCTCCGGAATCCTCCTCTCAACTGCCTCCGAGATCCAAGAAACGCGGTGGTTTTGGCGGAGATCAAAAACCCCGTTTCAATGGCTTCTTTGTTTCCCTCTGGGAACTCGTCCCTCCGGTCGTGTCTTTTTCTGGTCTTACATGTACTACCTGTCACGGTATCTCCATATGTTTCGTACCTTTTTCACAATTTTGAGGTTTCGCAAGCTGGTTTCTTTCCAGCTCGTCAACAATTCTATACTGACCTTCATGTCCTTTCTATGGCTCGAATTCTCTCAATCCTTCCAAGTCCTGGCGATTCTATTAGCAACCTTGGTGTACTCCATTGTTTACGGCTACAGATTCTGGACTGCGGTTGGTTTGCCCTGCGCGTGTTTTCCTTTTGTGGTGAATTGCCAGATTGTGCTGCTGGGATGCAATGTTGCTTGCCATGTGGGGGTGCTTTTGTTGCATTTTATGAAAGGTGGGTGTAATGGGATCGGAGCTTGGTGGTTCAATTCAGTGCTTAACGGGGCTATCTTGTTCCTGTTCTTGAACTTCCATGTCAAGATGTATCTGGGGAAGAGGAAGGAGGTGATAAGAGAGGCCATGGTGGAGGCAGAGATGATGAAAGTTAAATAACTGAATTAAATGGTATAGTCTTTTTGGTCACTGTAATTTTAGCCCTCTTCAGAGGGGAAAATAAGACAATTGTATAGCGTATATGCTAGGTAAAGTAGGGTTCTTTTTCCTTGGTTCTTATAAAAATCAAAGTATACTAGTAGTAGATTTGTTTTTTTTATGAAATCAAGTTTCTGGGCTAATTTAGATCAGTGGATGAAACTCAATATGTTAGTAAGAATCAATATTAGTTAAAAATCACAATGTGCAAAGATAATTTCCTTGTCTTGTTAGTTTTTCTTTGATAGTTTATGTTTTTGTTTGTATGCTGGAAAGATAGAAGGTCCTATATATATATATATATATATATATAAAACTATTCCGTCATCTCTGTTTCTAGAAAATCATTTTTAGTTCTTTGCTAGTTCACAAATTGATTTCTTACACCATTATAAAAGAGGCTTAAATCTTATTCGGTGGATGGAGATGCTTACTTTTTCTTGAAAAAGATATCTCAGCTTTGCATTTGAAGGTATCAGGATCAGCTTAAAAGCTTTGTCGTTAACAACCATGCAAGAAACCCTACCCAAACCGGTTTAATGTTTTTTTATTCTTTATGTTGATTATTAATTAAAAATATTGTCGGAATAGCTCCATGAAGCGAGAATATATATACTGGCTTAACATTTTTCTATTTTTTATGTTGATTTTTTTTAAAATAGCATAGTTAATTAAAAAATAATACGGAATAGAGCAATTGAATATATTGTTTTTAGTAAAATAGCATGATTTATACGTGGTACTAAAGAGAAAAATTTTGAATAAAAAATATATCAAAAAAATGAATCAAAAGATATAAATAAAGTCATCAATGATGATCCAAGTGGACCACTTGTTTAAATAGGAAGGCTCAACTGTTTTTAATATCAAATGTTAGTCATTCAGGTCATCTTTAGAGATATTCATTACTGTCAATATTTTTTAATTGTATATATAAACTGTGTTATTTTTTTAATTGTATTATTTAACTGTGTTGCTTCACCAAAAAAATAATAATTAAAAACGAGATTGCTGCCAAATCAATGCATGGTAATTACTAGAACCTTCAATCTGTGACATAACTATTAATTCATCAAAACCAATGAGCTGGAGCGTCATTATCTATGGTTGGAACGTTGTCAAAAAAAGTAAATTTGATCATGATTGATGATGAATTGATGACTTTTTATCTGCAAAGAATTATTTGTTAGTCGAAAAGGTGAATCCCGACGTGCCCAATAAACCAGGTGACCACTGCTGATTTTGTCATCTACCGAGGGAATATCTCTCTTTTTCTCTCTTCTTTTTGCCTTTTGGAGACTGCAACCATGGAGTCCACGTCGATTTTATGCAGTCAAAAAAGATGAGCGACGGCTGTCAGAGATATTTTAGAACTTCAATGCCCCGACACTCGTATTTTCTACCCTTGCTGACCCATATATTGGTTAGACCAACTCTTCCCATTTCAAGTTCCAATTTTGCAAACTTCTCAATTTTAGTTTATCAAGAAACTCGTTAAACAACTTTTTTTATTTTTTTTATTAACATGATAGTTTGGATCAACTTGCACTCTGATTAATTTTATGGTTCTGAAGTTAATGATCATGTAAGTTTTCAGTGACGATCATATTAGCAACCACATGACTCAAACCTGAGATCACATAGAGACAAACCCTTTAGTACCAAGCTTTTACTATTTTGAACCACCTACTAGATGATTATTATGATGTAATAATCATAGACTTGTCAAGGTGGTGTTGATAATGAGAAGTAATTGTATGTTGATTAATAATAATTTCATTGATCTTCTTATTGCATTGAATGCCTATTTATACATGTGTATGGATTCTGTTTATACAAGGAATTCTGTTTATGCAAGGAAACCTAAGACTAGGATTATACATAAGATTTTTCCTAATTTATAATGTTGCTGATTTGAATCTTGTTAACACTCCCCCTCAAATTGGTGCAAAGATATCTCTTATGCCTAACTTGTTAAGATAGTAGTGAAACACGTTACGCGGTACTACTTTAGTAAGTATATCCGCCAGTTGATCCTCAGATTTGACAAAAGAAAAGATCACAGACGGCTCGTCAAGTTTCTATTTAATGAAACGTCTATCTACTTCCATGTGTTTAGTTCTATCATGTTGAACTGGAATGTTGGCTATAGAAATTGCAACTTTGTTATCGCAGTATATTTTGATCTCAGTCTCCATAGGATATCTCAATTATTTAAGTATCCCTTTTATCCATAGTACCTCACGTAATCCTTTGGCCATCCCCCTAAATTCTGCTTCAACACTAGATAGAGCAACTACCTTTTGCTTTTTACTTTTTCAGGTTACCAAGTTTTATATTTTATAGTAAACATCCATTTACATCCAACTATCATTTCCCTATCTGGTAGTGTAGTTAGCTCTCAAGTGTGATTATATTGGAGGGCCGTCATTTCATCATAAACAACCAACTTCCACCGTTCATCTAGCTACCAAGTATGATTATCTTGGAGGGCCTTCATTTCATCATAAACAAGTAACTTCCACCATTCATCTAGCATAGCCTCTTTGATGATGCGTGGATACTTTTTCCATAAAGACTTTTGCTTCATCTAACATGTTATGAGTTTAGGTAAAATTTGCAATGGAATATTTAGACTTTTGCCTTTTTTCTGGAGAGTACCAGTTTGGAGGTATCCCTCGATTATGTCTGTGAGGTAAACTACATTGTATAGCATCAAATAATATAGAAGAGTCAGGAGACCTTACCTCAGTTGTAGTGTTAGGTTTGTTCTTACGATTCTGAATTTTGTCGTTGTGCATGTTAGAGGGAGGGTAATATATTTTGGCTTTAATATGTATGTTGGTGTTGCTAGTCTACTCAATATTTTCTGGATCTGTTTGAGTATTTTCTTTAGCAAAAAACTAATCCCATATATGTTGTTCAGTTTCAGTCTCCCCCGGAAGAGCAGAAGAGGATGAGTCATTGAAGAAGTATTCGTTCTCAAGAAAGGTCACATCTATAGTAACATAGAGTTTGTGTGAAAGGGGATCATAACACCGATATCTTTTCATGTGAGAACCATAACCAAGAAAGACACAACGTAACATATGGATCTAACTTAGATCGTTGGTGCTTTGGAATATATACAAAGGCAACACAACCAAATTTTTTTGGAGGTAGGTAGAATATTGAAGGTAGTGTAGCATACCGTTCCAAAGTCTGTAGTGGTGTGCGGAAAATAAAGTACTCGAGATGGCATGTAGTTGAGAAGGTAAACCGATGTCCCTATGGCATTAGACTAGAATCGTTGGGGCATATGAGAACTTCCACAATTGTTTGTATTGTCTTTAGTATGTGTCTATTTTTTCGTTCAACAATTTCATTTTGCTGAGGAGTATGAGGACATGTAGTCTCATGGATGATGCCTTCGTTATCACGAAATTGTTTAAACTCTTGACCAATATATTCACCTCCATTATTTGTTTGAAGAGTGTTAATGCTCATGGAGAATTGAGTTTCTACAAAGGTGATATTTTTTTGAAAAAATTGGAAAACATCATTCTTATGTTTTAACATATAAACCCAAAAGGTTCTTGTACATTCATCAATAAAAGTGACAAACCATCTAAAACTAGTAGTAGTCGTACTGGGTATAGGCAAGGTTGTTAAACTCATTTTTTGACATGGCACAGAAATGTAATATGAACTCGGATCGTAAAATCGTAAGTAAAATATTTAAAAAATCATAAAATCATAAGTAAAATATTTATGAATACAATACAATACAATACAATACAATACAATTTGGCTATAAAACTTCATTAGTTAGGGTTCATACATGATTTAAAACAACTTAAAAATACAAGACAAGACAATTATGTCCATAGAATTTTATTGGGTAAAAACTAACAAATTTAAAACAAACACTCTGCTGGCGTGCTATGTAAACTAAAATCAACATCATTACCTTCATCTTCCTCATTATTTCTAAGACATTCATCAAAAACATTACTATCAAAAGGATTACTACTATTACTACTGGTAGTATGATTCATAATGTTTCGTATGTACCCTTAATTTCAAATTTCTCAATATCACCCGTGTAATTATGCAAGTGTTTTCTAGACATGGTGGAAGAGTCCATATAATACTATTAGGGTAACGAGCTTAATTTAAATCTTATGGATATCAACTCAACCCGACTTGAATGGATATGATTTTTTTAGATTTAATGGATAATATATAAGGTATGAATATGGTCAGACTTAACCCAAAAAACCGCCTGAACCTAACCTAAAATATATATTTATGGTCAATACTAATTTTCATTAATCTTCTTATTAAGTCTATTTATATATGTATAGGAATTCTGTTTATGCAAGAAATCCTATTTATGAAAGGAAAATTAAGACTAGGAGTCTAAATAAGATTTTTTCTAATTTATAATGTTGTTGATTTGATTCTTATTAATAGGTGGTAATTAACCTTTTTCTTAATATATAATTTTGGCTTAAATTTGTTGGGAAACATAACTCAAAATAAGAATTTCTCCAATTTTATGAAAACGGAGAGGTTTGGGCGTGATATATGCTCACAAAACAAGTCCTTGTGAGATCACCAGGCGTCAGCCCGCATGCTAACAGAGGGAAAAAGACATCATCGTTCTTCATCGTAAATAAAAACGTTTAATTAATTATTTGTAAGACCTTTGACGGTAATCATAATTATGGATGATAAGTTTTTCTTCACAGAAAAATAACATTCCAAAGAAGATGTGATTTGACAACCAGAAAGTTAGACCACCATTAGAGTCAGTGTGGAAAGCAAGTTCCAAAGAAGTCGGTGTTTGAAAGTTCGTTTTGAAAATATTTTTGAAAAAAAAAAAATTGTTTTATTTTTTATTTTTTATTTTTTATTAAAAAAATTATTATTTTTAAATTATTTTGATGTGTTGATATCAAAAATAATTTTAAAAAAATAAAAAAAATATTATTTTGATACATTTCTATATAAAAAATATTTTTAAAAACAACCTCAACAACTACCCATTTAGTCGTATCTACATCCTTGTTTGTCTTGACATAAAAACTTCTTATTTTCACTGATTATACGACCCCGGGATTGCCTTTTTTATTTATTTTTTATTAGAGCATTAGTCTGGGAGGGAGAGAGAGACAGTTTACCAGCAATTACCGTTCTAGAAGTGCAGTTTTTATTATTTTTAAGAGTATTTTTTATTTAAAAATACATTATAAATTAATATTTTTGATATGAGCACATAAAAATAATATAATTTTTTTTTAATTTAAAATAAAAAATAAAAATATATTTTTAAATTTTTTCAAAAACATTTTTGAAAAATTAGTAACAAACAGTATCTAATTAAGAAAAGGTAATTGGACTGCTACCATGGTTGTCAAAATCGCGATTTTGACACGACACGGAAAGGGGTTCGGAAACTCGGATCGTAAAATCGTACCTGAATTTTTCCGTACAAAAATTGTAAAATCACAGATAAAATCGTGTAGGTAGAAAAATCGTAAAATCATAAGTAAAATATTTCTGAATACAATACAACATAATTATGGCTATAAAACTTCATTAATTAAGGTTCATATATAATTCATAATAATTTAAAAATACATTACAAAACAATTATGTCCATAGAATTTCATTAGGTAAAAACTAACAAATTTAAAATAAATATTTTGATGATATGCTATATAAATTAAAATCAGTCTCATGTCCGTCATTTTCCTCGTTATTTTTAATACATTTATCAAAAATATTATTATTGAAAGGATTATCATTACTAATATTGGTATCAACAGTCAACATCGATATTACTAGTACTAGCTCCAACTCCAACAAATTATTTCGACATCAAGATATGAAAATGATTTAAAAACATCAAAAAAATTTAATTTAAAGTAAAAAATAAAAAAAATTAAGTATAAATTTTAAAGTTAATATTACTGATTTTCAAGAGTGATTCCATGATATATATATATATATATATATATATATATATAATTTTTTAATATATATATTAAAAAAATTATAAAAAATATATATTATAAAAAAATAAAATTGTTGTGTTGATTTTATAAAAAATAAAAAAAAAAATATTTTTTATAAAAAAAATTAATATATATATATATATATATATAATTTGTCCAGTAGAATGCTGGATAAATTCAATTTGTCCGATGTGGGACAATGCACTCTTCTCCAGTTAAATACTCTCCAGTCTCCACTCTCCACTCTTCAGCCGAGGTAGCAATGTTTAAATGTTTCCTTCAATTATCCCACATCGGATAAGTAATGAGAAGGTAAATTTTTTTGTGTATAAATATAAGAGGTGAATCAGTGAATCATTTGGCTTTAAAATTATGAATTTGCCGGATCGTAAAATCGGACCGATCCGGTTCGATTTTACGATTTTGACCGATTTTGGTTGAGTTTGACCGAGTTTGACCAAAATTGATTTTTCTACCCGAGTTAACAAGGTTTGATGAGTTGGCTCATAAAATCGGACGATTTTACGAGTCAACTCGCGATTTTGACAACCATGACTGCTACCACGAAGAAGTCTTTTCTGCTTATCAAATGAAGAAGACCCTTTCAATTTTGAAAATATTTACTGTTTCTTTCAGCTTATAAAAAAAAAAATTCAATGGAAAGGGATTCATAAATGGAAAATAAATAAATAAAGATAAACTCAATATACTCTCCTTGGATCTATGAGGATGAAAATCTTTGCAAGAATTCACGTTTTTATAGGATGTTGAACTTATCTTACACTTGAAATATCATTTTAATTTAATTTCTAATCATATAATATTTGAATTATTTTTTCAGAGTTACTGTTCAAAATCTCATCTCAGATATTAATGAACATTTGGAGGCCCAATTGTTAAAGAATCATCTCAGCTTAAGCTTATAAGTAAGGTCATAGAATATGATTTATATTATTCTTTAACATCAATCAACTCTGAACTATCAGTAATCATTCATTCTCCTTTTCTAATTCTCATCCCAAAAAAAAAAAAAAAATTAAATACAGACAAAATTTTTGTTGGTAATTATTTTATGGAAAAAAAGACGAGAAATATTTGCCCAAAAGCCTATTTGCGTTTTTCTCTTTTAATCCAGAGATTCTATGCTTTTGCATTCACAGCCCATTGATTTAATTTTCTGGTATGCTTGATCCTGCAAACAAGATAGCAGCAAAGTTGCAGGACACTTTGTTTATACGAGCCGAATTGCATGTAAAGTGAAAGAAAGGTGAAAATTGAAAACTCATGTATTAGATAATAATATAAATTACATTTTGTATTCTTATCTAATAATTTAAGTTTTTAGATGAGATAATTATTTAATATGAAATCAGAACCTTCTTAATTCAGCGGTCACGAGTTCGAATCTCATCATTCTCATTCTAATTGATAAAAATCAAGCACAAGATAATATAAGTTTGTATGCAAATTTCAAGCCTAAAGACAAAATAATTTCTTTACATTGTATCAAAAAATAAATAATTGAAAATGGAAAGCTATGATAAAAACGTCAACAAAATTCTATCGGTATTTCTGATAAAAATCCCATCAATAGTTTGTAATATGTCAAATTAACAGTAAAATGACCGACAGGATAAAAACTCCAATGAACAACTTTTCAACGATGTATTCTATTAGCTATTGATAATAAGGTTATCAATTTTGTTTTGGTTTTTATTTTGGAATAGAATGTTTTGGTTTTGAAGTGTTTTAACGCATTATTTCAGGGTTGTACTATATATATATATAATATTAAATATATTAATTATAATAATAGTTCAAATCCAAAAAGATAATTATTTAGAATTGTGCAATTTAATCTAAAACATACATAATAGAATGATTTTTCTAGACAAAATTATGAACATGTATAATATTACGAGAATATCATCATTAATCTCGCAAGGTCATTATATTCTTTGATTGCTTTGAAATTTTAATATAATATATATAAATATGTCACGAGACTACTCATAAAATTTCATCTCAATGTAATGATCGGATTAAGAGATATAATTGATATTGTAAAACTCATTATTAAAAAAAAACACTATATGACCGAAACGGAACGGTCGAAACAAAAATGGAACATTCCGAACAAAATTTGGACGAAATTTCCGGAACAAACTAAAATTTAAAATGAGATAAAAACTATATCGTTTTATCTTGTTTTTTTTATTGGGATCAAAACCAAAGTTGTCAATACCGTTCCGGTCGCCGTTCCGGTTTACCGATTGGAACGGAACGTTCCGGTTTCGGAGCGTTCCGGCGTGCCGTTTCGGTGTCGTACTGTTCATAGATAATTAATTATATATATATGAAAAAAAATAAAATATTAATTTAACAAGCATAATTAAAATTTGAATTCTTTTTTATTTAAAATATTTTGGTGTTTTTAAATTATTTTGATGTATAGATGTCAAAAATAATTTTTAAAAAATAAAAAAAAATAGATTTTGAACCCGGAACGGCACGCCCGGAACGGAACCGGGGTGTTCCGACCGGAATTTGGCCAGAATTTCCGGATCGGACCGGAATTAAAACCGAGATGAAAACGACGCCGTTTTGTCCCGGTTTGTTGAACGGAACGGAACGTTCCGGCCGTTCCGGCCGGAACGGAACGGAATTAACAACTATGATCAAAACAAAACAAAATTAATAACAGTATTGATAATACCGGCATAAATGCCGACATAATATTTTGCTGGGATTCTTTAATGGATGCCCCCTCAGAGAAATTAAAAACAAACAATTGAAAATCTAATTTTTAACTATTAAACTAATGTAATACTTGCACCTCCTATATAAGCTTTTGATTTCAAATTTATGGTGCAATATTTAACGGAGCACCCTAACCTTCTGTATTTGTTTATTGAAAAAATTATTAATCTTGGTTTTTAGTATTTATAATTAATTTTAATATATTAATATAAAAAAAATTAAAATACACGCTTGACCTCTAGCGTAGTGGAGAGGGTGTCATGTTGGATTTAAGAATGTGCGGGTGTGTATTCCCCCGCGCTGTATGTTTTATTTATTTATTTATTTTATTTATTTGTGGTCGAATCAACGTGTTTCTCATTTCCTAAATTGCAAAATTTTGTTGTATTATTATCTACTGTCGGTGGAACATTTTTATACAAAATATCTTTTAATTTGAAAGTCGGTCGTGGTCTAGCAATTAGCTCTCGTTTGTGGTTGCAGCTACTGACGTTTGCGAGCTATAAATACTTTTTTTTTTCTCATTAATATTTGCCTGAGTAATATAATGTCTTAGTCCATCCTTTTTATTGAAAGATTTATGACATATAAATAAACTTGAATTCTTTAAATAAAATATTTGAAACTTTCATTCTATATTATATATTTATTTTCAGAATATTTGTCAAAAAATCGCCGATTTAACTATTAAAGAGTTTTTAAATTTATTAAAGATGATATTTTTGATGGTATCAAACACTAGCTTTCATTCACCTCAAAAGCAAAAAAAACTAAAATTTTAAAGCAAAAATACTCTAATCATTCAAAACATAAACTTTATCCCTAAACTACTCGTAATTTTTGGTATTTCATTATAAAAACAAAATATATTTTCTGATCATCTAAACTCATTGAAATAAATAAATAAATAAATCCTCGTGCAGGCTTCCTGCATGCTTTTCACTAACCTAAAATACTTTAATAAAAGCTAGGTAATAAATGAAACCCAGTTGTGGGAGTGGATTTGTGCTGGAGATAGCGATACGCAGGCAAAAGGTGTAGCTGTAAAGAAATAGTTGGGCACCAAACTTTGTTGCATTATCTCGATCGTCGGTGGAATTTTTTTATACGAAATATCTTTTAAGTCGTCAAACAATTAGCTCGTTTGTGGTTTGCAAAAATAAAAACGTGGACATTGTTTGCGTTGCTAATCTATAGCTCCTCTAGTTCTTTTTACTTTAAATATGAGTGGTAGTGGAATATTGGTGTTCATCATCGTGTTTTTTTTTTCAAATAATAATATATTAAAATAATATTGTTTTTAAAATATATTTGTTTGACTGAAAAATATATAAAATACCAATTTGGCATTTTTATATGAAAAACAATTAAAAATCATATTCTTGCCCTTTTTAAAAAAAAATTATCATTACCAACTCCACACATGTAATTTTAGCTAGACATGAATCGCTTTTAGTATGACATATCTTCTTAATAGGAAAAATAAAACATGACATGGCACTAATTATTTGCTAAATTAAGAAAATTGTTGTACTTATTTTTTATATTTAAATGTAGTTGTATTTTATCTGGTCATCTAAACTCATCGAAATAAATAAATAAATAAATAAATAAATAAATAAATAAATAAATCCTTCACCATGTTTCCCGCATGCTTTGCACAAACCTAAAATATTATAAGAAAAACTAGGTAATAAATGAAAGTCAGTTGTGGTAGTGGATTTGCGCTGAGTTAGTGATCTGCAAGCAAAAGGCATGCAATAGTTAGAAAAACAATAAGAATCGCATGCCATAGTTTGTAGATAATCTCAAATTGAGCTTCTTTTTAAAATTGAACGCATCGAATGCATGTCAAAGTTAGAAGAAAAAAACTTCAAAATAAGCTCCCAACTTCTATATTTCTTACTATCATGCTATTGGCATGACACTAAGAGAAGGCATGACACCAAGAAATTGAAATCTTGGGACAATATTTGCTCATCATTGTTATTTTAATTTTTGTTTTTGTTTTTCATTTTTAGACTTTATATATTATACTTTTCTCACCATTCGTTTCTTCTTTTTAGAAAATAAAAGTATAATATTTTATTTACGGGAAAGACCTCAAAAACCCAATAAAAAGCAAAATATCAGTTTTCCTCGTAAATAATATCATAACCATATTGTGTTTTTCCCCGAGGCTTCTTTTCAAATCTAATTATAAACAAGTATGACTGCATGAACCATTGAATTTGGACCTCACAAGCATTAATGCCAAAATGAAATGTGGACATGACCATATTGTGTTTTTTTATGAAATTTTCAAAGGTTAATTGGTAAACTAATCTTTGAATTATTGGTCAAATTTAACTTATCTTATAAAATTATAATTTTTATCTTGATCTTATGAGCCATCGAATCATATCAATGCCCTATTTTTGTTAAGCTTTTTTTTTTAAAAAAAAAAAGAAGAAAGAAAGTGGGTGGAAGTATATTACTTGCCAAGAAAATGGTTTTCCCCCCCCTTTTAAATTCCCAATAAAGACAACGCATTGCTTTGACATGATAGTTTAAAGGATTTTAATAAAAATAAATCAAAATATCAAGGGGGTAAGTTGAATTTATAAATTATTCAGAGGTCATTTCAAAAATTAGCCATTTTCCAACCCAAAGCTCAAACGCAATGATGAAAGGTGGAGATAAGGCCTGACCAGCAAAACCTTCCCTGGCTACACCCCCCCCCATGGAAACGAACTTGCTTTGCTTTCTCTCCAAACCAGGGTTGTAAAATCCGTTCCGGGTACCGTTCCGGTTTTTTGTTTGGAACGGAACGTTTCGGTTTCGGTGCATTCCGGCGTTCCGTTCCGGTTTTGTACTTTTCATATTTATTTAATTATATATATAAAAAAAATAAAATATTAATTTAACAAGTATAATTTAAATTCAATATAAATGAACTTTAAATTATACAATACAAACACAAAGTCAAAAAAACATAATCTCAAAATTAGAAACATCTCTAAAATTCCAAAATATTATGAAAGTAAAATGTTCGAAAATAAAAGAAATATAAATCAAACATCTTCTACATCATTAATAAAAGAACCATTTTTTTTATCTTATTTTAAATAAAGTTCAAGTATTTTATATATAGTTTAATGATACAATTAATATATAATAAATAGGAGTAAGTTATATAATTAAATAATTGCTTTTGAAAAATCCTCCAACAATAAAATTATTATTTTTAATTATATTTAAATTAAAAAAAATAAATTTAAATATAATTAAAAGACCCACAAATTTGAGATTTGAAATTTAAAATAATATTTAAAAATTAACCCTCCAAAAAAAATATTATTCTTATTATTATTATTATTATTATTATTATTATTAATTTATAACCCCCCTAGAAAGTTAGAAACGTATTTTTATTTAGTTATTTATTATTATTATTATTATTATTATTATTACCCCTCCCCCGTATAAAGTTATAAACCTACTTTTTTATTATTATTATTATTATTATTATTAATTTATATAACCCCCCGTAGAAAGTATTATTATTATTATTATTATTATTATTAATAATTTATATAACATAACCCCCCCGTAGAAACAGAAACCTACCTTCTTCTTCTTTTTTTTTTTTTTTTTATTATTATTATTATAATAACTAAGTATAAAAGGCAAAGCCCCCACATAACCCTAAAGGCTAAATCCCAATTTTCTTCTCCCAGCCGCCGCCCACCCTTCTCCTCATCTCCTCTTCTCCATTTATTTTTCTTCCTCCTCATCCTCTTCTCCTTTACTCTCTTCCTCCTCATCTCCTTTACTCTCTTCCTCATCTCCTCATCCTCTTCTCCATTGTTTTTTCTTGGCTCCGTTTTGAAGTTTGAAGGCTACACTGATGCCAGACTTTATCTCTTGATTTTAATTTTTTATTTTTACTAATATATAATTTATGGGTTGAGTTTTTCTTTTTTGTTTTTGATTTTTTTTTATTTTGAACCCGGAACGGAACGCCCGGTACGGAACCGGGGCGTTCCGGCCGGAATCCGGCCGGATTTGCCGGAACTGGCCGGGATTTTGACTAGGACAAAAACGTCGCCGTTTTGTCCCAGATTTTGCAATGGAACGGGCCGTTCCGGCCGGAACGGAACGGGATCAATAAGCCTGCTCCAAACTGAATAGCATTAGCCAACAAACCCTTCGTTAATTGTTTATTAATGATATGTGTCAGGAGGTGATTTGCCAACAACAAAAAGGCATACGATAATGATTAGAAAAAGATTGCGATGGTTTGTGTCCTATTGTCCATATGAGTATTAGCGAATAAAATAATGTATAGGGTTCGTTTCTTTAAAATATTTTATTGAAACATGTTTTTAATATTTTTCCACATTTGTTTCTAGAAAATATTTCATAAAATTGTAAAATATTTGATATAAAAACTCAAAAAATATTGTTAGAAAATATTTCAAATCATAAAGTTTATAAATTTCTTTAAACATTTGATGAATAGTATTTTATTTAATATATGATCCACTATTTTATTTACTATCTCTATTTCACTATAATCATCGCCACTAACATACTTTTTATCATTACCATTTTTTATTTCATTACCATCAGAGTTGTGAATCCCGTTCCGTTCTGACCGGAACGGCCCGTTTCACTTCAAAATCCGGGACAAAACGGCGACGTTTGTTGCTACCCAAATTTTGACCTACTTATTTTTTACGTTTCGAAAGAAAAAAGAAAAAAATAGAAAAAAGACAAAAATCCAAAAATATCTTGTTACAAGGGCAAAATTGAATAAATTGAGAGTTTAATAGTCGATTGAGGGTTAAATCGCAAAAATCAGAAACCAAAGACCAGGATAAAAAGGGCCGCGCAAAGCTAGGGTTGATATTGAAGTTCTGACAAGGTATAACTGCATAAAATCATAAATTTAAATCCAATTGGAAGTGCAATTAGAATAATCATAAATTGAGGGACCAAACTGCAATTACACCTTCCAAAAGCATACAATGCACGCCATCTCTGCACTGCCGCAGACAAGCCCCTGCGCATGCCACCAACGGCTATTTTTGCCGCAGGAGGTGACCCACCGTTGCAACGGCTACCTCCTGCGGCTATAAATTCAGCAGCCATGCACGACAAGGAAAAAAAAAAAAAAGGGAATAAAAGAGGAGGGGGACAGAGCCAAAAGGAGTAAAAAAGGAAACAGAGGGGAAACGGGAGAAGAGAAGTTGCAGCGAAGGGAGAGCAGAGAGAAACAGAGGGGAAAAATAGGAATTCACGAGGCAAATTTTACGTAAAAAAAAAGCTCAGTAATCTTCTGCAAACAGAGCCCCAGTATCACGATTTCCTTTCCTTTTCTTCTTTTTTCCCTCTCGATCGTTCGGCCGTTTCTCTCTCTAAGACCAGGTACGCCGGCGCTTCTCTCTCTCATCCAGCAGCCACCACTCCGACCATTTTTGCATCACCCCACCATCACCAGAAGCCACCTTTCCACGACAAAGAACCCAACAGCAACTCAAGCAGCAGCAGCAGCAGCGTCGACGGTAGCAGCCACAGCCCGTCACCTTTCGAGGCCCACTCCAGCCACCACAGGCCTCCGTTTCTGACGCCACAACCACCGGAATCATCACATCGACCTCCTCTACCCAAAGGTACTAACAGTTTCTCTTTTCATCATACTCGAAAAAACACTGTGCACCCACCATCTTCATCTCGCCTGCATGCAGTGGGACGTGATTCACGTCCCACTGTTCATGCAGGCCAAGTAGAGCGGGCCGGGCTTTGTGCCCGGCCCAAGCCCAGTAGACCATAAGTTGGGCTGAAAGACTAGCCCAATGATAGTGGGCCAAGAGCCCATCCCGGCGAGGGCTGACAGCCCAGTGAGTGGCTGCAGCCCAGCCTAGCGAGTGGGCTGGCAGCCTGGCCCATCAGGGCTGGGCAGCCAGCCCACCCTTAAATAAAAAAAAATAAAAAAATATATAAAAATACAAAAATTGCAAATAAATTATTTGTTAGAAAAAATATAAAAATGTTTTGTTTTCTTGCATACGGCCAATACACTATCATATTTTAAAAATTGTTTTTCTTTCAAAAAAAATATATATTATCTTGGGTTTTTTAAGAGAAAATGAATTTTAGCATGGATTTTGCTAAGAAAAATCATTTCTTGCATCTTGAGATTTTACAACATGTTTGTAAAAATCCAAAGGGTATTGGCCAATATTTCAAAAAATATAAAAATCTTATTTTTTTGAATTTATTATTCACTGTTGGTATTTGGATAAATAAATCCTAAAAGGGATTAGTATCCAAAATATTCGACAGGAATGATATGTTATTATTCACTGTTGGGATTTGGATAACTACATCCTAAGGGGTTAGTATCCAAAATCTTCGACGGGAGTGATATGCTATTATTCACTATCGGTATTTGGATAACTAAATCCTAAGGGGTTAGTATCCAAAATATTCGACGGGAATAATATGCTATTTATTCACTGTTGGAATTTGGATAACTAAATCCTAACGGGGTAGAATCCAAAATATTCGACAGGAATGATATGCTATTATTCACTGTTGGTATTTGGATAAATAAATCCTAAGGGGTTAATTTCCTAAATATTCGGCGGAGTAATATCTCATTCATCATTTAACCAACATATTCTTTGAAAGATCAAAATCATAACAAATCTTAACCAAACAAAAACACTAAGCAGCTTACCTTAGGTAGGGCGTACTAGGGGTGCTAAAACCTTCCCTTTACGCAACCAGTCCCTTACCCTAGAATCTCTGAAAGACCAGTTTTAGGTTTCCTAGTAACCATAATACTAGGTGGCGACTCCCTTTTTCACGAAAATAAGATAATCCCTTTGACATTTAACCTCCCCGCTCACGGGGACAAGTTGCCACGACGCCGCATACCACCATTTTTGGGGTGCGACAACGTTTTTGTCCCGGTAAAAATCCCGGCCCGATCCGGCAAATCCGGCCAGATTCCGGCCGGAACGCCCTGGTTCCGTTCCGGGTGTGCCGTTCCGGGATCAAAATAAAAAAAAAAGGTTCGCAGTAGGTGGCAATTTTCCACTTGTTCCGAATGAAGTGAAGGTGAGAGATGGAGAAAGAGAAAGAGAGGCTACCTACTGTCAAGAAAGAGAAACCATCGTACATGTATCTCTCACCTTCACTTCATGTATATGCTCTCTTTCTCCTCTCTTTCTCCTCTACGATGGTTTTCCACGTTTTCTCTAGCAGTGGTTTGGCGGTCTTCACTTTTGATCTTCTGTCAAGAAAACCATCGTAGAGGAGAAAGAGAGGCTAACGGCTGGGTGCCTGGGTGTGTCGGCGGCGGCTAGAGAAGAAAGGATGGGTAGGGTTTTTTGTATTGAGATGAAGGGGACAAAGTGACAAACGGGGTGGGGTGTTTTTTAACCTTTTATACTAATTAATAATTATTGGTTTTTATACTAATTATTATTTAATAATAATTATTAATTATTATAATAATTAATTATTAATTATTATGTAATAAATAATAATAGTTAACATAAAAAATAGGGGTATTAATTTGTAATTAATTTGATTGAATTATTTATAATGGAATGTATTTTAATTAATTATGTTTGAACTTATTGATTATTTCTTAATGTGTTCATTTTGTTTTTTTAAGTTTTTCTAACATTAAAAAACAATAAGTAACATTAATTAATTTCAAATACAACAACCATAAAAAAACATAGAATTACTTGAAAAACATACAATAAGTAGCTTAAATTTCAAATATTCTGGATCTTTTAATTATAATTAAATTCATTTTTTATTTTTTATTTTAAAAAAAATAATTTTATTGTTGGAATTTTAAAGATGTTTCTAATTTTGAGATTATGTTTGTATTGTATAATTTAAATTTCATTTATCTTGAATTTAAATTATACTTGTTAAATTAATATTTTATTTTTTTCATATATATAATTAAATAAATATGAACAGTACAAAACCGGAACGGAACGCCGGAATGCACCGAAACCGGAACGGTACCCGGAATGGATTTTACAACTATGTTCACAACTACTTTATCATCATCTCTTTTAGCACCATCATCTTACTACAATGAAAGATATTTTTTAGAAAAATATTTTTCAAGTCAATTGAAAAATATCTTAAATGTAAAACATTTTACGTAAAACATTTTATATTTGTCAAAATCTTACACATTATAAATGAATCCTTAATATTTAAATATTGAAAGAGCCCAACAAATTAACATAAAAAGTGCATTGTTTTGGTTAGTAAAATATTGTTTATTAACCATGTTTTCATTATGGGTCGAGCCCAAGTACTTTGAACCATAACAAAAAATAATCTTTCGATTGTCAGAAATTATTTTTAGGATTGTTATTAAACTCGATATAACGATTCAAACTTGAAAAATTATAATCCAACTCTTTCTTTAATATCTAGTCATTCCACGACTAGAGTTATGTACTCCACTTGGTCAAATTAATTATTTTATATTATTATATGTTAAAATAATAATAATAATAATAATAATAATAATAATAATAATAATAATAATAATAATAATAATAATAATAATTTATCATAAAGTTAATACCAAAAAATAAAATTCAAGAAAAACCCCGGGATCAATGCTAGATTTTCCAAAAAAGGATAAAAAGAATAAAACTTGAACAACATCTCAAACATAAAAAAATCTTAATCTGACTCATTAATTAATATTAGTTAATATATTAAATTCACGGGTTATTTATGAGCTTCATCAGGTAAAATTAATATTTTTATCACCCACCTAATATTAAAAAATAAAACTTTATAAAAAAATCCCATGAATGGAAGAAAAATCCAAAAAATAAAAGCGTCTAGAGGAGTCAAACCCGTGACCTCTCTGATATACAATCTCAAACTTGCAATGTTACATTATTTCAACGCATTAATTATTAAGTTACAGCCCAAAAGTTGTAATTAAACTTGTAAAAAAACATGAACTTAATTTACTATTCATACAGTGAAACCAACTATGTCAATTCAGTTTTGATATAAATTTGAATTTTGGATTTTATCATTGAATTTGAGTAGTTTTATCGATACAGCTATAGCTGGCACATGGGATTTCATTGATTGACTACTTTGCAATCCAACAAATTCCATTTCCCTGTTAAATTCTCAGAACTATCACAATGGTAATTCACTCTATATTATAAAATGCGTTCTTGGCTTTATATAACCAATACAACAACCTGAACCAATTATAACTTCACATATTGAAGATTCTGGTATCAAGCAAAACTGACACAACAATTTTACAACAACTAACAAAATTAACTAACTCCAGCTCAGCAATTCAAAACAGAATTAACAGACTTTATTCTGCAGAAATCTTGACTGCTAAACTGCTAGCATAGCCTCCCCTAAACTGAACTTGTTAAAACACTTCAGTTTAAATCTTCTATGCCTTGTAATCCCAGTAAATTTCACATCTTCACAAATGAATCCAATTTCAAGGGTTTTGTCATGATGTTTGCTATCTGTTCATTTGTTCCACACAAAATCAACTCCACAACCCTTTCCTTTACTAACTCTAGGAAATGAAATCTCACGTCTATATGTTTAGTTTTTCCATGAAGAATGAGATTCTTTGACAGTTTTATTGTGGAACTGTTATCATAATGAATTTTCACACATTTGCAGAAAGATAGGCCTATGTTGTCCAGTACCCTCTTCACCCACATGCTATGACAAGCACATGCAGCAGCTGCCATGTATTCTGCCTCAGTGGTAGAGAGTGTAAATATTGGTTGTTTTTTTGAACTCCAAGCAACAGCCCCACCACTTAATAGAAATACATACCCTGAAGTGCTTCTTCTATCTTCTACATCCCCCGCATAGTCACTGTCAGTGTACACTTCTAGTTCATCCTCAGAGTCCCCTGCATTTCTTCTGTAGAATACTCCCAAGTTTTTCGTTCCCATCACATATCTAAGTACTCTTTTTGCTGCTGCCATATGTGATCTCTTTGGATCAATCATGAACTTGCTTAATAAACACACAACAAATACAATATCTGGCCTAGTGACTGACAAATACATTAGGCTGCCGATTATTTGCTTGAACATGGTTGGATTCTCACTATCTTCTTCTCCATATTTGATTAGTTTCGTGCCTGGCACTATGGGATTCTTTACTGGGTTGCATGCTCCCATTCTAAATCTGTCAAGAATTTCCCCAGCATACTTTGATTGGCACATATGTATTCCTTCACTACTCTGTTGCACTTCCACTCCTAGGAAATATTTCATCTTCCCCAAGTCACTCATGTCGAATTCCAGCATCATTGATTGCTTGAATTCTTCACACATCTCCATATCATTTCCTGTGTAAATCAAATCATCCACATAGAGGCTGATTATTAAACATTTGCCTTCACCTTCATGTTTGAGAAATAATATGTGTTTATGGCTGCATTTCTCAAATCTATTTTTTAGTGAAAAAACTCTCTATTCTACTATACCAGGCTCTTAGAGCCTGTTTCAACCCATAGAGAGCTTTCTTCAGCCTCAAGACTTTATGCTCTTCTTCCCTTTGAACATACCCTTCTGGTTGTTCCACATATACTACCTCTGTCAATTCTCCATTTAGGAACGCACTTTTAACGTCTAGCTGAAATACATTCCATCTCTTATGTGCTGCTACTACCAAGAGTAGCCTTATGGTGTCCCAACGAGCCACAGGTGCAAACACTTCACTATAATCAATACCATATCGCTGAGCATAGCCTCTTACAATTAACCGTGCTTTGCATTTATCCACCTCTCCCTTCTCATTTAATTTTGTTTTGTAGATCCACTTCACACCAATTCTCTTGACCCCATTCGGTGGATTTACCAGTTCCCATGTTTTATTCTTTTTAATGGTCTCTATTTCTAAGTCCATTGCATCTCTCCACTTCTTTTGTGTTACAACTTCTTCATAACAAATTGGGTCATCAGTCACCATGAAGCATGTTGGTTCTTCATCAATTTTTGCTTCTTGCACATAGTCATCCATCCACTTAGGTTTTCTTTTCATTCCTCCCCTTGTTTCATCCACATCATTATCTGCCTTATTCCCAGATAATATAGTAGCAGTGTCACTCTGCCCTTCTAAATCAAACACATTTCCTCCTCCTCCTGGAATATGGCATTCATTTTCACCTTCTAATGTCTCTCTGTCATATGTAAACCCTCATGTATGCCCTCATGTTCACTTTCCAGTGTCTCATCATCCCTTTCAATACCTTCTAGTTTGTCTTCTTCCACTGATTTCTCCTCATAATCACTAATCTCTCCATTATCAATATCTGCCCAACCGAAGACATCATTTTTAACATCATCATCACTTCTTTTCCAATCCCAACCTATACTTTCATCAAACACCACATCCCTACTAACAATCACCTTGTTGGTTTTGGGATCATAAAGCCGATAGGCCTTAGATTCTTCACTGACCCCTACAAAAACACACTTATGACTTCGTTCATCCAACTTTGTTCTTCCTTTATCAGACACATGCACATGTGCAATACAACCAAACACTCTAAAGTAGTCAACATTTGGTTTAATTCCACTCCAACATTCTTCAGGAGTCATCTCTTCCACAGCCACAGTCGGGCTTCTGTTTAACACATGAATTCCCCATCGTACTGCCTTAGGCCAAAATAATTTCGGCATTTCCATTTCTGATAACAAGCATCTAACCATATTTAATAGGGTTCGATTCTTACGCTCTTCCACTCCATTCTGTTGAGGAGTGAAGGCAGCAGTGAGCTGCCTTTTGATACCATTCTCAACACAAAAATCATTGAACTCTTTGGAGGTGAATTCACCTCCTCGGTCTGTTCTCAAGCAACATATGTCAGCCTCTACTTCCTTCTCTACATGCCTTTTAAACACTTTAAACATGGTAAAGGTTTCACTCTTCTCAGCTAGAAAGTAAATCCAACCTTTTCTGCTAAAGTCATCTATTAAGCATAGTATATACCTCTTGTAGCTGCTTGAGGTGGGAGTGATCAGGCCACATAGATCTGCATGTATAAGTTGCAATCTCCTTGAGGCTCTCCACTGACTCTTCTTGGGAATGATTGTTTTGTGTTGCTTGCCACGATGACACACTGTGCATACTCCATCTGTGGCTTGCATTGCAAGTAGCCCCTTAACTAGTTGTTTATTCCCCAAAGCTTTGAGACTTGTGCTGTTCACATGTCCATAACGCTTGTGCCACAGCTCTGAAGATTCTTCTTCACTCGTTTTCAGGCATATAATGCTTTGAGTGCACATAGTGGCTTGAAGAACAAACATCCTGTTAGCTGACATGGATGTCTGCATGATCAATCCTCTCTCAGGATGATATATTTTGCAATACATGTCTTTTATAACAATGGCCAGTCCTCTTTCTTGCAATTGTCCAATGCTCAGTAAGTTGTTCTTGAGCTCAGGAATAAAGAACACATCTCTTATTCTTTGAGTTAAGCCTTCAATCTTGAGTCTGATGCTCCCTTTTCCCATCACCATTATTTTCTCACCATTTCCCAGTTTTACAGAGCGCCTGAATTGATCATCCATCTCAATGAACCAACTCTTATTTCCTGTCATATGATTCGAACACCCTGAATCTAGGAACCACACATCTTCTTGGCTTACTATCTCGTCCTGCACATACACCATTAACAACAGTTCTTCCACTTCTTTCACTTCAGCATAGTTTGCACCTTTTTCCCAACTAGGACATTCATAATGAAAATGTCCTAGTTTGTGACATTTATAGCACTCCACAGTTGCCTTGTTGAAGCTTTGCCTGCCCCTGCCACGGCCACCTCTCCAGGTTACTTGTCCCCTGCCTCTTCCAGGTCTTTCTTCATAGGTAACCTTGAGAACTTGTTCTTCTTCCACTTGACTTTTCATCCTCTGCTCATGCACAAGAAGGCTGCTCTGAAGTTCATCTATGGACATTGTGGTCATGTTGTTTGATTCTTCAATCGAACATACCACATAATTGAATTTAGGAGTCATCAATCGAAGGATTTTTTCTGTGATCATAGTCTCATTCAAATCTTCTCCATGAGCTTTCATTCTATTGGCTATGGATAAAACCCTAGAAAAATAGGTATTCACAGTCTCTCCCTCTTTCATGCGAAGAACTTCGAAATCACATCGCAAAGACTGTAATTGAGCTCTCTTAACTCTTGTTGAACCTTGGAATTTCTGTTTCATGGAGTTCCAAATTGCTTTTGCAGAGCTTCTGTCAAGAATTGTTTCTAACACTTCTCGTTCAATTGCTTGATATAGGAGATTTTTTGCCTTCAAATCTTTCAATTTGTTCTCTTCATGCACCTTCTTCTGCGCCTCTGTGGGCTGCTGAGTTTCTGCCACAATTGATGATAAAGATCGTGTTTCTCATGTATTCTCCCCCCCAACACCTTGATCTACAACATTCCAATACTCCTTGGATCGAAGTAGATTTTCCATCATTTCAGCACAGTGATCATAATGTCCTGCAAATTTAGGCACATATCCAGTGCTGCTCCCCTCTGTCATTTTGAAGAAAAAACAGTTTCTCCCCTTTTTTTTCTTCCCTTGCACTCACTGCTACGCCTTAAAAGGCTCTGATACCAATTGTTAAATTCTCAAAACTATCACAATGGTAATTCACTCTATATTATAAAATGCATTCTTGGCTTTATATAGCCAATACAACAACTTGAAGCAATTATATCTTCACATACTGAAGATTCTGGTATCAAGCAAAACTGACACAACAATTTTACAACAACTAACAGAATTAACTAACTCCAGCTCAACAATTCAAAACAGAATTAACAGAAACTTTATTCTGCAGAAATCTTGACTGCTAAACTGCTAACATTCCCCTCCATTAAATTACCTTTCCAATCTTTTTTTAGGATAAAGAGTAAATATTAATTCTTAAAAAATATATTTTATGAATTTAAATAAATAAATAAATAAATAAAACTCTATTATCAAAAACTTTTATAAAAAATATACATCATAATTCAAATTTAAAATCTATTATACAAATCATGAACTCGCCAATTTTAACACATCTTTTGGAGATTACCATGCAGATTTCAAGCCCTCACAAGCTTTCCAATCACAATGAGGTTGCCGTTTCAAGACGCCAAGCTGCAGTTACAATTTGATTTTTGAGAATGACAAGAGAGTTATCATGTCTTTTATTCTTCGAGAAAAAAAGGTTAATCATAATTTAGTACACATTGTTTAATTAAACTAAATAAGCAGTCCTTGTAGTTTCAAAATATAAATTTATCATCCTGATTCCTGAACCGATAAAAAAAACAGAAAACTTTTTAACTACACTGTCGCTTGTATTTCATGTGTACAGAAGAGGGAATACAACTTAAATTCTAAAATAAATCCCAAGTCAGAATCATGGCAGGTGAAATATCAAAGTTAGATATATATTTTCTGGATGAGAAAACAACTCTACCACAGTGGTAATCATAGTAAGCCGCACCTACATTCTAAAAATAAAGGCCAAGAGGGAAAAATCCAGCAAAATTGAAAAATATACTCTACATTTTATTCTTACATCCTAATTTCTCTTTTGGTTCAGCATATATTTCCAGCTTGATCAAGCGAAGTCATTGCTTGGATCTTCTCCACGGATGATGGAAGAGGGCAACAAATTTTTCGAAGCACATTGTACCTCTCCAGATCGAAATTGTTGAGCTTCATGAGTTGCTTCTGCTTGGCGCTAAACCTGCTTTGATAGAACCCTTCAAAAGAAGGCTCCTTCGATGTCCTGAGGAAGAAGGTATAGCCTGCCACGAAATAAAACGATGTAACGTAGAAGCAAATTGGCTCCATGACATCCCAGGTAAGTTCCCAGAATGTCAGCCTCATGAACCCAGCTGTCTGAAGAATTAAGAAGCCAAGGCCACACCATAGTTCGCGGCGAACCAGAGTTCCGGCCTTTTGATCGATCACAGCTTTCTGTTTCTCCATTTCTTGCAGCTCCTTTCTTCTTGGATCATTAGGGTCGGCTGCTGGTAATGGAATTAGGCCTCCGATTGCTTTCAATACCTGTGATTCACAGAAATGGAAATACTTGTTTGGGTAAAAGATAAACTCTGTATGACTTAGCAGATCAATTTTGTTAGTACATTAACCAACTAACGAGAGTAAATTGTTTTTCAGAAAAAAAAATGATGGAAAAAAACTCATCTCCCACAAGAAATCAGAAAATCAGAATCAGGTTACTACCTCACTCGAGCCCTGATCAACAGGGCTACCCTTAAGTTCAGTAGCAAAACCAAAAAAGCAAAGAAAAACACAAATTTTAAGAACTTCATTTAAGCAAGTGAAATAATTAGTAAGAAAAAAAAAAAAAAAAACTCGCTTTGTTACTGCTAGTGATCTGCATGCATCATCTGTACATGGTGAGCTACAGCCTTGCAGCTGACCCATTTTCCAGATCATTCGCTAGACTCTTCTAAAAAAAGCTAATACATATAACAAAAAAACAGAAAATCTAACACCCCCTCCCCCCAAATAATAAAATAAAATTGTTTCTTTACTTTTTTTGCCACACTAATTCAATTACTAACATTCCTAACCGGAAAAAAAGAGAAAGGAAAAAAGAATTTCATTATTAAGGTATGTATTTGTGCATATTTTTCTTTTTTTCCCATAGTAAAATCATGTCAATGTGTTTCCTTAAATCATATCACTGATTCTAAGGTTTGTGTCCAGAGTATATCATGAAATATAGCACCTTTCTGCTCTGATTATCAAGAATAAAAACCCTAATTCCACCATGACCACCCAATTAAACGTGCACTTCCTCCATTAACCAATTAAACACCCATCTCTTTCACTGTTTTTCTTCTATTTTTTTCTCTTCACCACAAAAAATAAACACCCACTTTATTTTTTTTCCAGTCCCAATTTCTCTATCTGATTTTTAATTAATTAACTTTTTTTTTTTTGAGCATCTATATGCACCAAAAGTATGAAACAAATCTTGTCACTGTAGAAACCGAATGGCCCTTAGATCTGGCTTGTGTAACAACAAAAGTTTCATTCTCCTGCCGAAACAAAAAACACAAAAATATACATAAAAAATATCAGTTTTCAGTTTTCCAGAAATCGAAGAAAAAACCAAAACAAAAAATTGTATTTATCTGTTAATTATCGGTTAAATAGTACTCAATTTAACCTTCACAGGACCATCATTGCCATTATTTTAATCTGTAAAACAAATTAATTAACGCAAAAAAACCAACACGATAAATTGATCGAGATCTAACCAAACAGTAAGAAAGATGATTTTTTTTACCTGCTCTGGTTTCAGTAAAACAAGATTTCCAAGAACAACAACAGTCCCAGATTCATCGAGATTCCTCGCGACTCGAATACCATACTCAAGATCCGAACACCCCTCACTGCATACCCGAACAAACTCCGAATAACTAATCCATGTTTTCTCCATTTCTCTCAGTCTCAATTTCAACCCCTCCAGCTGAGCCACCTTCAACAGCTTCCTCGCGTCCTCCGCCGTCAACCCCTCTTCAGCCGCCACCTCCTCCATCACCATCGGAGGCGGACTCAACCCATCCCACCGGATCCTATCCTTCACAATGTCAAACCCCCGGATTCTATCAATCAAGCCTTCCCCAATCGGAAGTTTCAGGATATCAGGCGAGAAAGAGGCAGGTTTGTGGAATAATCGTCGGAAAATGCGAGATTCTCCAGGATGGTGAGGTATAGTGTTGGATTGAGCCGGACGTTGGTGGATTCTGGTTCGGAGCGGCGATGAAATGCGGCAATTGGTCAAGTATTGATTAGGGATTTTGGAGAATTTCAGGGCACGCTCTGCTAAGGATTTCTTTTGCGACATTGTTGTAATAAAATTGAAAACCTTAAATGAAATGAAAGCGAAACAGAGACGGAGAAAGAAACAGAGAGAGAGGTTTCGTATCCCCGGGATGCTATAAAAATGGAAGCTTTTAGTTTTGTAAGGGCATTGATGGAGAAATGGTAGGTATTGGGGGACATATATAGTTGTCCAAAGAAGAGGGAGGTGGGTAGAAATTGATTTTTTTTTTATTTTTTTTTTTTTAATTTAACCACTGCCTCTAATTTTAGGCATATTCGTTTATTCTCAACAAAATCTATTTTTTTGGATTAAGTATAAATTAGTCCTCTAACTATGATAGAAGATTTAATTTAGTTTCCTAGATATAAGTTATTACCATGGAAGATTTTGATAATTTAGTTTTGTATTTATAATTTTTATTAGTTTTTATAATATGGTATTTTTAGATTTTATGTAAGTCGTTAGAAATAGATTTTCATTAAAAAAAAGTAAAATAAATGCCAAGACTTATTTTAAGAAATCGTTATTGTGTGATCCTTAAAGTAAAAATTTAAAAAACTTGTGTTTGCTCATACCATACACGGCAATTACTCAATTAACTTTTACATTAAGTTTCTTATATATCAATATGATAAAATGATTTTCAACAAAGAAAATATTAATTATATTGTAATTGGATGCAATGTATCATATGATTTCAGAATTTATCTAACTAGAATAATGTCTAGTCAATTAAAAATTCAAGTTAATTTTTAAAATATTAAAAGAATAAATTATATCACTAATATAACCTACTTATTTTTCCTTTTGTCGTTTAAATTGCGATTTCTTGTTATGTCTATCTTAAGGATTGATTGTATTCTTTATTATTGAATTATATAGTATAGGGACTGTACTGAAATATGATTTGTATTGTCGGACTAGTTTGTATTAGCATTAATACTTTTTTGTCCTTCTTTGAAATATATTCGCATCGAGAAATAGAGAAGTTGAAGATATGGGGCCCAAATCACGAGGAGAGATATCCCAGGGCCATGCCTAGACACCGTACACGTATGTGGTTAATATTGTAACAGACACCTGCAACCACCGTGGCATCATAAGAAAATATAGGAATCAAAGGCTGAAAAGTGTTGAAAGGTAAGCGACACTGATGTTGACTTGATATTAAACTTCAAATGACTGACGTGGCATGATCAGGTTCAACACGAGCAAGAGAGCAGCGAATGTTATCTGATAAGTATAAAATTTAAAATAGACTTGCTTACATGTGATGAGAATAGAGGGTTGTTTGTGGGACTGGAAAATTGGAAATGGACAGCTCAGATGAGCCTGGTTGCTTGGGATGTGGTAGGTCGATAGGGTCTATTTTGCGCTCACGCAAACGTGTCGCCACATATTTTTTTATGAACATATCCATAAACATAGTATTTTATTTGGAACTTGGCAAAAAAAAAAAAAAAAGAATATCATGGCGATTACAGCGAAAAAAACAATAATTTTATGATCAATTAAAATTGATGAAAATAATTTTATTTTGGCCGAGATACATTCTCCCTTGTTTCTTTATTTTATATATTTTTTTAAAATAAAAAAGAAACTCTAAAATTTCTTGATAAAAACTCTAATTAGTAGATTCATTTAATTGCTATAGCGATAAGACTCTAATTATTACAGGCGTTTATGGTAAGAAAGATCAACTTGGGAACTTTCCGTTTTCTATTTTTGGTGGATTAATTATAAAATTATGAAGTTCTGGTAGATGATATTATGATGGTCAATTTATCCCAATCCCACCATAATAAATTTATTATTCTTATTCCATTTGGTGGTCTATGAATTTTATTAAAAAATCTAAATAATAAATCATCCTATACAGCCAATAGGTGCATGCATGCTGTAAAGCATTTAATTTAATTAACTCATTTAATTACTTCTATGAAGAGTTAAGTTGAAGGTTTGGATTAATGCCCTCTATATTGTGGTATTACGCTCAAGTAATTAAATATTTAAATGTGTTTGGTGCTTCAATTACAAACCAAAGACAAAAGGATTTATTGGTAATTTTTAAATTTTGATGAAGGCTAGCTAGAATATAATTTTAATTTTCTGCTGGGATAAAGATCACCACTTCTAATATCTACAAATATTAAATAAATTGTATAAAGACTCGATTTATTATTCATTATTATTTTATGGTGGTGGGTGATTTATCATTGGCCAAGGTTATTTTAAAAAAAAAATAGTTCTTAGATAAATATATATATATCAACTTCAATTTTTATTTTTCTTAATTTGTAACTTTTTTCTTTATTTCTTATTTCTCTTTAATTTAATCATTTTATTCTAATTTATCATGTTTTGGTTTTTTCCTTATATTATTCACTTTCTCTTACTTCTATTTTCTTCATGTTTTGTTTCTGTAAAATCTTTTATGTTTTTAATTTTATAATTCAATTCAAGTTTATGATGTGTTTATTATTAATTTGGTCCTTATTCTTTTGATTATTTTTTTGTTAGTTTTTATTTTCTTTTTCAATTTAACTCTTCAATCAAGAAATTTTTGTCCCCCTCTAATTTATTTTTTATTTGATTTTCATCCTCATTCTTTCAATTGTTATCTTTTTATTTGAGATTTTTTTATGTAATTGTTTTTAATTCCTGATTTCATCATTCTAGATTTGATTTTGCTAGGAATTGAATTTATTGTTTTGTCATTTATGATGTCTTTTGTCTAATGACATGAGTCAGTAATTTAAAAAGTTATGCGGGCTGATGTCTTTATTTTGTCTTATTTATTTTTATGATTTCATCTTTTAATATATATATATATATATATATATATATATATATATATATATATATTAGACAGAAATTTTGAAAATACTCATCATCTCAATCGGTCACTTTATACTTTGTCTATATGGAAAAGAGGTTTAATAGTACGAAATTTATAAAATTAATCATATGGGATCGAAGTTCATAAAAACAAGAGGAAAACCATGGAAAATAACTTGAAAAAAAATGTCCGTCCAATTAAATAATAAATACTTTTTTTTTTAATTCTAATACATTTTATAGATAATAAAATCTAGAAATTGCGTGTATAATAGTTAACTTTCCATAATTATTTATAGAAAGATAGTTTAATATGGATTCAAATTTAACATCTTTTTGCTGGAATAATATTAAAACCCAACTTGAATCTGTCAACCTTGGTATACCAATTTAGTAACTCTGTTCTTTTATGTCATACCTTAAAGATTTAGCTCAAAGATGTCACCTCCCTTGTTTTTAGTGTGAAATTTTTCAAAATATAACAAATCAAGTCCCAAATATAAACTATTTGTAGCCATTTCAACATATATATATATATATATATATATATATATATATATATATATATATATCTTAGTGATTAGGACCTCAAACATCTGGTATATGTATATATATCTTAGTGATTAGGACCTCAAACATCTGGTGATAAGGCCAGAAATTTTAATTTAGGTCATAGAAAAATAGGTTTTGCCATCACAATTAATTAACATATCAAGTTATCAACTTCTATAAACCCTTACCAAACTCGTGTGCAAAAACAAATTAAATTATTCATATAGTTAGATATCATATGGTGAGTCTCACGATGTTTAATTGACGTGATCTTTAAGAGATGTTATTTAATTACGTGATGTCAATTTGGCTGTTATTACAAAACTAATAGAATTGATCAGCATGATTTACGTTTTAATTAGCTGATTAAATGTCTGAAGCAACTTCATTGGTCCAAGTGCACTACTAACCATTCGATAAGCATGTGTAATATTCTAAACTAAGAAAAAAACAATCCTTAATTTTTTGCAAAAAATAAATATACAGCTAAATAAATATTAAATTTCTTTTATTTTTATTTTTATTTTTCTCGGTTGAAGGTATTCTTGAATGAAACTTATAAGTCAATAAAAATAAATCAATCTTCTTTAAATAATTTTAATAGTGCACTTTCGCACCAATTTGATTTGTTTTAGAAATAATTTTTCTTTGGAGTTTCACCTCAATGATTAGACTTACAAGGTGTTTGGGAAACAAAACAAAGCATTTTTGAAAAATTTTGAATTTTTTTTATTTTAAATTAATTTTTTTTATATTCTTAGATCATTTTAATATGCTGATGTCAAAATAAAAAATAAAGCACTTTTGCACTAAAATAAAAACACATTATTTTAAAATAAAAAATAATTTAAAAAACAACATCAACTATACATTAGACACTTAAAAATAAAAAATATGAACAAAGCTTTCGTACAACCACACACATGCCTTAGGGTTAAAGTAACCTCCTTCACCTTGGTTTATGGGGTTATTGAATCTAACATGATTAATGTAGGCTTAACACGATTTGATGGGTGTCGATTGAAACAAATTTTAAGGTGTTTTCAGCTTTGTAGGCGGATTTTGGCCTCAATTTAAGGGGAGATACGTTTACGTATTTTTGCATTTGGCACCAATATTTAAGAAACTTCAGCAGATTATGAGCTAGCCACAATATCCAGCAAGCTAAACACTACAGATATTCCAGGAATAATTAAAACTCTACTAAAATGGAGGTGGGGATCGCAACATGTAGGTTCATGGTTAGCAGGCATTTTGGAGTGATGCTTACTGAACGAGAATTGCCAAAAAAAAACGAAATCGTAAACACAATTTCTGCAATAATTTTAGCGGATTGGGTGCTCCATTTCTCATCAGACTTTGTTTTCACCTGAGAATCCTTCCTAGCTAGCACAGCATCACATGCTTACACTAGTTATAGGGCTACCATTTTCTTCCCAGCTGGTTCCAAATCTTTCTCAACGGGTCAATTTCACCTCCAAAAAAATGCAGATGTCACGCTGGCTGGCACATCAGCATTTTGATGATAAATAAAGTTCTTTTTGACGAGACAGAAATAATTAACCTGCCCTTCAAATCTGACGACCGGATTGTTCTCAAGGCTTTACGTTTGCTACCATTCTTTTTTACATTTGGAGAGGGGCAAGGGGACAAGGAAATGGCAGCCAATATTAATCATAAAATTTTAGACATCAAAGTTAAGGGAAATATCGACCTCAGGATTTAGAGAACTAATCCAATGGAGAGCATGTAATGCTTTATTCGTTTATTATCATGTTCAGTTCACGTAATATAGAAGTGGCAAGAAATTTACGTGGGAGAACCTAGTTCCTTTGGTACATTTTCGTCATTTTCTTCTTCTTTTCGTCCCCGATCCATGATTTAACTTTTTTTTTTTTATTAATGTGGGTGTCTAAACCAACTTGTACATATCTCGACTAATCCCACGAGTTCTGAAGTTAACGACCATGTAAGTCTTCCATGACTATCATTTTAGCAACCATATATAACTCGAAACTGAAACTATATGAAGACAAATCTCTTAGTTTCAATCTCATATCAGTGAGTCAACTATTAAACCTTTTTAACTTTGAATAGACAAGTCATGAGCGAATCCAAAACAAGTAGCCTAAATATGAAATTGTTTGCGTTCGAAAACGTTCACTGGAAATTAGTAGATGAAATGCTCTCCTATCTCACGTATTGTTTTTTGGCACTTGAACAACTAATGAAGTGTTTTTTGTGTTTTTAGACTATTTTCATGTGGTCATATCAAAATGATTTTATTTTTTAAAAATATCATTTTAATACATTTATAAATGAAAAATACTTTTAAAAACAACAACAATCACACTCTCAAATATCAAATAGACATGAAGAACCTACAGATGCCACATGCTGCTGAAAGAAAGAAGAAGAATATGGAATGCTACTTCTAGCCATTTGACTTGGAGGTAATTTGCAACTAGGCAATAATAATTGAGAACCACCTTATCCATACGAAAATGCATGCATTGCAATCTGATCGCATAAGCTTCTCCACGTCCTGATTTCTTATTATCAACTAGGTTGAATAGCATATATTCTAAGGAATTTTTGCCCAGCACATATTGTGCGGTGGATTCTTTTTTTTTATTTTTTTATTATCACTCTTGATTATGCCAAATAAAGTTCTTTAATGTTTTTCACTTACTATTACCAGAAAATTTCAAAACATCGATGAGAATTTCATCAATAATTTTATATTGATGAATTTAGTGATGAATTATTGTAATCATTCTTAAAACAATGGGTCGACCAAGATCGGTCGCCAAATTCATTGGTGAATATACAATATTTTTATGTCACTAATAATTTCTAAAAAAAACTCCGATGATATATTTTGTCGGGGTAAATCAAAATAATTTATAGGTCTTTGTAATTATTTAGAGACAAAGTTAAGTTAATCATTTATCAACATAAATTGTGGTGGTGTTTTTAAAAAATAATTTTGTAATTTCACAATAGCATTAAAGAAATAAAAAATATAATTGAAATTGAAGAGTTTTTTTATATATAATATAAAGAACAATTACAAATGTCTATAAAAATCAATTAAATCAAAGAATTTGGTTATAATGTAAAAATCATTTATAAATACATATACAAAACAATTACAAGCTATAGCTATAGATGATGGGTGGGGGAGCTGGAGGACAATCTCGTGGAAGTCCGTTGAGAGAAGGATAATGAACGGAACAATATGCTTCATACTATACTATAATCTCTTATAACTTATTGAGTAAATGATTCTTTTCCAAAATTATTGACAAAGAAAAATCCCAATCTTGCTTTATTACTTTGGTTTTACTTCGAGTATTAAAAATAAATAATAAAGAGATAAAAAACCCTTACAATAATTTTAGTAGTTTTTACTTTTAAATGAAATTTAGTCGTTTTACTGTATTGAAATTAAAAAAAAAAACTCATGGATGCTAGCTAAAAACTTTTATGTTTTAAGGGTAATTAAGTCTTTTTAGTATACTAAAGAAAGTAAAAAAAATCAATTAGCTTCAATCAATTTAATAATGTCAAATAAATCTTGTAAAAAAGATATTTTTTTCTTCAAATTTGCACTCCCTCAGTTTTTACTTTGTAGAGTAAGGGTATATTTGAAAATATGACTGAGATTGTTTTTTAAAATAAATTTTTTATTTAGAAAAGTGTTAGAATAATATATATTTTTTATTTTTTAAAAATTATTTTTTATTTTTAAAAATTATTTTTTATATCAATATATCAAAATGATCTAAAATATCAAAAAAATTAATATATAATAAAAATAAAAAATTTCTTTTTTTTTTTTCAAAATTAATTTTGAAATGATGTACGAAACCCAAAATATAATAAGCGGCAGAAATTATAATGGACGGATAATAATTTTTTTGAAAGTATTCATGTAATTGATGACGAATCTAGTAGTTGACCCTAACTCTCCTACTTTGTTAGATCTGCTTAATATTCTTAATTCATGGCAGCTTCTGTCCTTTTCACTAAAAAACCCAGAAGAAGACTATACAATTAGCCAACTACTAGCGTCACATAAGTTGCCTCTCATGTGTTCTAAGCATAAGCAGGCACCATCTTCCTAATGGATGATATATATATATATGTTTTTTATTAACATAGGTATCCGTACCTGCTTACGCGTACCACAACTAATCTCACGAGTCCTGAACTTAACAACTATATAAACCTCCATTAATCATTATATTAACAATCACAAGCTCAAATTTTAGATCACAGAGATCATTATATTAACAATCACAAGCTCAAATTTTAGATCATAGAGAGAGCAAATCTCTTAGTCCCAAGATCTCACGACCAAGCAATATATATATATATATATATATATATATATATATATATTGATAATAGAGAGTGCGCTCACATTGACTGCTGCTGCTGCTTTCTGCGAATGAAGGATTTGGATGGTTAAAGAAGCTGCAGGGATATATGACTTGTGGTTGAGGACCTTGTCAAAATTGTACTGTAGTAATTAGAATAATTAATGAGAATGCTTGTGTAATTAGTGCACTAATTAGAATGAGTGATGACATCATAGATAAGATCCCAGCAATTCTCTCCATTGAAATTTGTTGATAGTCCCCTGTGTTTCGAGAGATCTTCCTGAAATGGCAGGGCAGCCACCACGGAGAGTACGGCGAGGATATGCTTGGACCTTAAGTTGAAGACCGTCGGCAACCACCACCACATCAGCTCCTTATTGTTTAAAGCCGAAACCTATCTTCTAATTAATGGGTTTCATCACAAAATGGATTAGGACAAGCTTAAAAGAATTTTTTAGTTAGCAGCAATCTGTTTAATTAATTGCGAGAGGGAGGGTGTCATATGCTAACAAAATATCTAAATATGTGACACAATGCATATATAAGAAAGAAATTAGGTTTTCGAGCTCTAAAAATTAGATTTTTCAATCTCTAAAATTGCTCTCCTAAATTATATATGAAAAAAAACACATTTGAATAATTATGAAAGTCAATAATAATAATAATAATAATAATACTAATAATGTGATTTATTCTGAAAAATATCATACAAAATCAACTTAGTTAATGAAATATAAACCAAAGAAAATTCTAAAACCTAACTACAAAAATAAAATTATGAAACAACATTTGAATATGTTCCTGATCTCAGCTCATCTCATCTCACTAATCCTATAAAAAAGATAACCTTTAAAACACACTTGCAAAATCCCAGCCCAATCTAACGGTTGCATTTTTATTAGCAATCTCGATCTAACATGTCCAAACTCTTACACATCCTGAATCACACTATGTTTATAGTTTTATATAAATTTCTGTCTTTCTCTTGAGCAATATTTGAAAACAAAACAGTGGGAGAGGGGAATGGCCAAGGGATTTGTATCATTGAGTCAGCAATGTTCCACGAGCAGAAATCTGAATAAAAAGAATTCCTAATCTCTTCCGGATACACTCATTTGTTTATCAAAATGGAAAATTTAAATTTTATATTCAGCAAAATCAATTCGCCATGGACCGATTCATGCATTCACCGAATGCTAGCTAATCTTGTATCTGAACAAACTCTTCTGCTGTTGCTCTTTGACAAGTAAAATCATCGGTATATATTCAAGAACGCATTCTCCAGACAATCAAAGACCAAAAGAACTTTCTTGGGTGCCCTCCAAATAGTTTCTTGGGTGCCCTCCAAATCCAAGGAAATACGATGTCCTTTACCATTACAGATTTATATTTTTCAAAATGAACTTATCAGGGGAAACTCTCAAGGAACAAATTGTTGGGAAAAGTACTCAATAACAGGGAACCAATTTTGCGGATTACCAATCAAGTCCCAAACCTTTTTCCCTCTTTGTGCAATCAAATTATGGGATCAAACAACAATAATAGGGAACCAATTTTGCGGATTACCAATCAAGTCCCAAACCTTTTTCCCTCTTTGTGCAATCAAATTATGGGATCAAACAATCAACAATATAATGCAAAATAATCAAACACATCAACACCAAGATTTTTACGTGGAAAACCCAATGCGGGAAAAAACCACGGGACCATAGGCCACTTAAAACTTCCACTATCACAAATAATGGGTTCACAATATTCTTCCTTAGATTCAACTAAGGGCTACAACATATATCATCAAGAACAACCTATTCTTGGAATACAACAAGATTAAAGAGAACAAAGTTTGAGAAAAGGCTCACAATACTGACAGCCCCGTTTTCTGTCAAAACGGACAACTTCCACAACTCCAATCTTCAATCTAACCGTTCAGAATGAAGAGTAATGTGTCTAAAAGCCTCTGTCCAAATCTCAGCTCGATCCAACGGTTAACGAGCTGGCAATCAAAGAAACAAGATGCGCTGTTCAGCAGCCACCACTTTTTCTTTTCTCCCTCACTTTTCTCTTTTTGTCTCTTGTTAAGTATAAAACCCTAATACCACATTTAAGTGGTGTGGCAGCCCCCCTTTTAATTTAAATGGTGCGGGACCACCCAACAAATCTCCCCCTCACGCACCATATGAGGAATTCACCATACTAGCGATCAATTTGTAAGGTTCAATTTAGGAGGCTCTACCAAGCCTACTTCCTTTCTGCAAAACTCAAACTTCTCTCTTGGTAAAGGCTTGGTCATCATATCTGATGCATTGTTATCAGTATGGATCTTCTCAACAACAAATGACTTCATCTCCATAGCATCTCGAATCCATTGATATCTAACTTCAATGTGCTTTGATCGAGAGTGAAAAGTAGGATGCTTACTGAGATGGATTGCACTTTGACTGTCACAGTGCAACACAAAGTTCTCTTGAACTAGACCAAGTTCATGCAAGAACTTTTTCATCCATAACAACTCTTTGCCCCCTTCAGTAAGAGCAATATATTCAGCCTCTGTAGTGGATAATGCAACACATTTTTGCAACCTTGATTGCCATGAGACTGCTCCCCCTGCAAACTTCATCAAGTATCCCGATGTGGACTTTCTAGAATCAACATCACCAGCCATATCTGCATCTGTGTATCTTTCCAACACAGGTTTGTTATTGCCAAAACACAAGCTGAAGCTAGAAGTGCCTTTGAGATACCTGAGTATCCATTTCACTGCTGACCAGTGTTCTTTACCAGGATTGGAGAGGAACCGACTAACCACACCAACTGCATGAGCTATATCCGGCCTTGTACAAACCATGGCATACATCAAGCTGCCAACTGCGGATGCATAAGGAGCCTTTTTCATCTCATCTTTTTCTTCATCACTTGAAGGACACTGATTTGAACTTAGTTTAAAGTGGCTTGCAAGTGGAGAATAAACCGGTTTGGAGTTGCTCATGTTGAATCTCTCAAGTACCTTTTGAACATATCTCTCCTGAGATAGCCAAAGTTTCTCCTTCTTCCTGTCACGTGTGATCTTCATGCCAAGAATCTGTTTTGCCGGGCCTAAGTCTTTCATTGGAAAAGACTTACTTAACTCTTCCTTTAAAATCTGAATCTTCTTAGCATCATGGCCAACAATCAGCATATCATCCACATACAGCAATAGAATAATAAAGTTTCCATCTGGAAACCTCTTCATAAATACACAATGATCAGAAGTGGTCCTGTCAAAACCATGATCCACCATGAAAGAATCAAACTTCTTGTACCACTGTCTTGGAGCCTGCTTTAACCCATATAGACTCTTTTTCAACTTGCAAACTAGTTGCTCTTTGCCTTTTGCTTCAAACCCTTCAGGCTGCTCCATATAGATCTCTTCATCTAAATCACCATGGAGAAAGACAGTTTTTACATCAAGTTGTTCAACTTCAAGATTCAAACTAGCAGCTATACCAAGCACAACTCGGATTGAAGACATCTTGACCACTGGTGAAAAAATTTCTTCAAAATCAATACCTTTCTTCTGACCGAAACCTTTCACAACCAATCTTGCCTTGTACCTTGGTTCTGAGCAATGTTCATCAGTTTTCAACCTGAACACCCATTTGTTCTTGAGTGCTCTCTTACCTTTAGGAAGCTTCATTAACTCAAAGGTATGGTTTTCATGCAAGGATTTCATCTCTTCTTGCATTGCTTTCAACCACTCACTTTTCTTCTCATGTGACATAGCTTCATCAAAGCATTCTGGTTCTCCCCCATCAGTAACCAGCACATATTCATAAGGAGAATATTTGGTGGAAGGTTGGTGAGGTCTAGTTGACCTTCTCAACTGTGGCTCATCTGGAGCTTCTTGTATATCCTGTTCAGGAATAACATCAGTATCATCATTAGTTGATTCAGAATCACCAACTAATGGCTCAATAAGAAAACCATCATCATCATCATTTTGCAAATCTCCCCCATGATTTGCAAGCATCAAAGGTAACTGTTGAGTAGGTCTTGAATTTGAATTGGATGGAATAAAAGTAGTAGACTTTGCTTTCTCTTTTTGTTCAAAGTCTTCAATGGTTTGATCTTCAAAGAAGATAACATCTCTGCTTCTCACAATTTTCTTCTCCTTTGGATCCCACAACCTATAGCCAAACTCATCATCTTCAGAGCCCAAGAAAATGCACTGCTTTGTCTTGCTGTCGAGCTTAGACCTTTCATCTCGAGGAACATGTACAAATGCTCTGCACCCAAACACTCTCAAGTGTGTATAAGAAACATCCTTTCCTTTCCAAACTATATTTGGAACATCAAATTCAAGGGGAACTGATGGAGAAAGGTTGATCATGGCAACTGCAGTCTTCATTGCCTCACCCCAAAAGGACTTAGGCAGCTTTGCATGAGAGAGCATACATATAATTCTTTCAACAATGGTTCTGTTCATTCTCTCAGCCACTCCATTCTGCTGTGGAGTCTTAGGAACTGTCTTCTCCAACTTGATACCATGTTCCCTACAGTACTTCTCAAAAGGACCTCTGTATTCACCACCATTATCAGCTCGAACACATTTCAGCTTTTTACCAGTTTCTCTTTCAACTCTGGCATGGAAATCCTTAAAGACATCAAGCACCTGATCTTTGGATTTCAAACAAGTGGCCCAAGTTTTCCTAGAGTGATCATCAATAAAACTAACAAAGTACAATGCACCTCCAAGAGACTTATCAATCATAGAGCAAACATCAGTATGAACTAAATCAAAAACATGTGATCTTCTATGTGAAGGTGATCTTTGAAATGTAACTCTATGTTGTTTACCAACTAAACAATGAGTACATGTGTTCAAGTTCATACCTTTTAAAGGAAGGTAGTTCTTCTTGGAAAGGATGCCAAGACCTTTCTCACTTAAATGTCCAAGCCGCTTATGCCATAAATCAGTAGAGCAATCTTCAATTGCATTCACCTCCCCTCTGATCACCTTGGCTTGTGACATGTAGAGACCCATCTTTTTCCCTTTAGCAACAATTAAGGAATTTTTGGAGAGCTTCCATTTACCATCTCCAAAGTAACTGTGATAGCCTTCTTCATCAAGAGTACCTGTAGAGATCAAATATAGGCGCATATCGGGTACATGTCTAACATCTTTGAGTATCAACTTGCACCCAGTATTGGTTTCCAACCATATGTCTCCAATGCCCACAACACTAGCCATCCCTTGATTTCCCATCCTAACTTGGCCAAATTCGCCAGCAGTGTAGGATGTGTAAAAATCACGTCGGGGTGTAACATGGTAAGAAGCTGCTGAATCTGCAACCCAGGTGGTATCCTGACATGCAAGGTTAACACAACCATCATCACAAACAATGGCAACATCACCATCAAATACAACTGCAGCTGTACCATTCTCTTCATTCTTGTCTTCATCTTTTCCCTTCTGATCTCTTTTATACTTTCTACAGTCTTTTTGAATATGCCCAGGCTTGTCACAATAATAGCACTTAAATCCCTTCCTTGACTGAGATCTTCCTCTTGGCTTCCATTTGCCTTTTCTATTACCAGATTCTCTATCTTGTTTGCCGTGAGAGAACCTACTTTGACTTCTCCCTCGACTTTCTGTAACAAGTGCATGAGACTCGGAAGTGCTTGTCCCTTTCCTCCTCTTCTCTTCATTGAGGATACAATCCTTCACTGTTTTCAAAGTGATCTCTCCATTCGGAGTAGAATTGCTAAGTGACACCACCAAAGTCTCCCAACTATCCGGCAACGAACTCAATAGGATTAGTGCTTGCATCTCATCGGCTAGCTCAAGATTCATCAATGACAGCAGATTCAAAAACCCGTGGAATTCATTTATGTGCACTGAAGCATCTTCACCATCTCTATACTTCAAATTCACAAGGTCTCTAATTACAAAAACCTTGTTTTGTGCACTCTTTTTGGCAAATGTTTCTTCCAACATCTTCCAAACTTTATAGCAGTCATGTTCTTGAGAAATATGATTAATGGACTTAGAAGATACCCATTTTCTAACATTAGCGGTAGCCTTTCTATTAAGCCCCTTCCATTTTGCATCATCCATTTCATCAGGCTTTACCCCTTTACATTCAATCGGCAAAGCCAAATCATTGCAATATAAGTGATCCTCCATCATTGTTTTCCATAGAAAATAATTTGAGGAAGTGAGCTTTATCATGCCCGAATCTTCCTTTTCCATTTTAATTGCACAAGAAAATCAATCTACACAACCAGTGCTCTGATACCACTTGTTGGGAAAAGTACTCAATAATAGGGAACCAATTTTGCGGATTACCAATCAAGTCCCAAACCTTTTTCCCTCTTTGTGCAATCAAATTATGGGATCAAACAATCAACAATATAATGCAAAATAATCAAACACATCAACACCAAGATTTTTACGTGGAAAACCCAATGCGGGAAAAAACCACGGGACCATAGGCCACTTAAAACTTCCACTATCACAAATAATGGGTTCACAATATTCTTCTTTAGATTCAACTAAGGGCTACAACATATATCATCAAGAACAACCTATTCTTGGAATACAACAAGATTAAAGAGAACAAAGTTTGAGAAAAGGCTCACAATACTGACAGCCCTGTTTTCTGTCAAAACGGACAACTTCCACAACTCCAATCTTCAATCCAACCGTTAAGAATGAAGAGTAATGTGTCTAAAAGCCTCTGTCCAAATCTCAGCTCGATCCAACGGTTAACGAGCTGGCAATCAAAGAAACAAGATGCGCTGTTCAGCAGCCACCACTTTTTCTTTTCTCCCTCACTTTTCTCTTTTTGTCTCTTGTTAAGTATAAAACCCTAATACCACATTTAAGTGATGTGGCAGCCCCCCTTTTAATTTAAATGGTGCGGGACCACCCAACACAAATAAAGCTCCTAGTAAATTTTATGTATTTCAAAACACCATGCATCTCAAGGTCTAGTCGGGACAACAGCATCAAAATGAAATAAACTCATCGCAAAATGGTAAAGGTGAGACCCAGATTTCGTAAGCCTAGCATGTTCTCACAAAAGATTAGAAATGCGCATTCCAAAAGCTGTGCAAACCAGATTCCTGATACGTACCCGCTGGTTGAGATAATTAATCCAAATAGATTGCTCTGTAACTTAACCAAAATATTATCGAAATAAACTATGTTTTAGGTTCATCTCAAAACAATGGAATCAGTTTACTGGTTGAGAAAAATGGAAAGATAAAGATGGGATTGGTGACAAAAAACTATAGTAAAAAGTAAAGGATTGGATATAATGAAGTTTTTTTCTCTGGTTGTTAGATTAGAGACTACTTGATTGATAACTACAACAGTGGCCCAATATAAATGGAAGATCTACCGAATATATATTAAGCCAGCCTTTTAAAATGTTTTTTTTTTATTTTAAAAAAAGTTTATATTGAGCAACTATAGGTATGAAGTGAAGGGATATAAAAATAAGGTATTAAAGTTTATTATAGTCTTGTATAGATTAAAGCAAGCTGTAAAGCTTTGTATAGTCACATTAATAGTTATTTTTTGAAGAATGAATTTGTAAAATATCTCTATGAGTATGCTATCTATACAAAGATAAAAAAAAATGATGATACTCAGTATTGTATGCTTGTACATAGATGACTTGAGTTTTATAAGAAATAACTCAAAGATATTTGGAGAATTCAAGCAAATAATTATTAAGGAGTTTGAGATAATAGATATCAGTTTTATAACCTACTACCTATGGATTTAGATAAAAAATAAGAAGATGAAATCTTTATAAATCAAGAGAAATTTGCAAATGAGATTCTTAAGAAGTTCAAAATAGAGAATTGTGCAAAAAGTTAATTCTCTAGTTTAGTGTAGGGTGAAGTTATCAAAGAATGATGAATGAGAGAAAATAAACTCTATAACATTTAAGAGCATAGTTAGAAGTTTGAGATACTTTATATGCACCATTTCAGATATTCTATTTGGCGTAAGACTTGTGTGAGCAAGTTCAAGAAGACACCAACTATGACACATCTCAAAACTTTAAAGTGAATTCTTTTATATATTAAAGGTACCATAGATTTTGGCTTATTTTATGGTTACTATAACAACTTTGATCTTATAGATTACAATGATAGTGATTGAATTGGATATATGGATGATAGAAAGGGCACTACAAGTTTTGTTTTTGACATTTGAGATACAATATTCATATAGAGTTTAAAGAAGCAATTTATAATCATATTTTAATGTCATTAGTATATTTAAGAATCATATGCAACATTCATGAACCAAGAATATTGATATAAGACAACATTTCATTCAAGAACTGATTGAGTAAAAATTATGAGATTAGAACATGTTAAGACTGGACATCAATTGCTTGAACTTTTTGCAAAATCTTTAAATGGTTTTAGGTTTGAGTTTTTAGAAAAACTATTGGTGTATGCAACATGCCAGGTTTTTAAAGATAATGTCCTTATATATAATTTAAAAAAAATTGTTTCCTTTTTGTTTTTGTTTCATCAAGTTTTTTTTCTCTTTCACAGTTAACATGTTGCTGACACTAAAGCAAAAAACCAAAAACTTGTAAGTATACCCAATGTATTATTCTGAGTTCTATAAATATCATTTTAATAAGATTGAGGTGAACCTTAATTGAAAGATCTTCATTTCTAAAATAATATTCCTTTTAAAGACCAACTAAAAAGTGTTTTCGTGTGCATTGTGATAAGTCATCATTCTAACTATTAGCAAAAAAATAATTGAATGCGGATAAACTAAGCTAGTTAAACTTGGTATAAATTGTTATGACAGATTTCCTTATAATAAGTCCTTGAAAAGAAGTTGAATGCTCATATTATTATGGAAATAGACTAGAAATCTCATGATAGATCATTTTTGCTTTTTAATTCATTGATGGAAAAGTCAATTGCTCACTTGATTGTGAGAATTGATAAGTAAATTTATAATAGAGTTGTTGAGTTAATCCCTTGTTGTTTAGTTAAGTCTTTTTAGTTTATTTAAAGAGTTGTAAACTTCATGGGATAAACTCCGTGAATAGAAAATATCTAGTAATAAAATTTTAAATTAGAATTTTGTATAATCCCTATTGGATATAATATTTTAATGCTTGTTTTTCCTGTGCTACTTTTGCATGTATCAAAAGATCTATGGGAAAGAGTCAGATTTTTATAAGCAACGTGACAAGAACAGAGGAGGATTTGAGGCAGTTTAGTGAAGGGGCAACTTGCAAAACAGGAATCAAGACAAAATGTACAAAATTTTTGAAAGGCATAATTTCCTCAAAAAAGACCGCAAGTTTCTCTCGAGTTGGAAGATTCAACTGCGGCCATTAACAACTCGGTTCTTCTTACAGATTATTTTGTCTTCTTCTTGTTTTTTTTTTTGAAAAACAATTACTTTATTTTGTCTGAACAAAGGAAGCTGTTACAGATAAAGATGTTGGTGCATGACATAGTTGAGAAGAAAAAAGGAGGTTGGGATGAATGGTGCTTAGGATTTTAAAAATTCAAGGCCTCAAAAGAATGAAATATTTTCTTCTTCTTTTATTTAATGGGCCTAGCTCAAGTTTTAAAGGATAAAGCTTAGATGGTCAATTAAATTATTTTAGTGTGAAAAAAAGGAAACACAATTGTACTTAATAGTGTTATGTGAGCATGTTAGAAATCACTGTTATTTCTAATTTTATTTTTAATTTAATTTAATTTAATTTGGACTTGTATAGTGTTTACAGTAATGTTTCTTGTTCGAGAAGGATGAAGGAAAATTCTTTACCAGATTTGCTTTTTGTTCTCTACTGACCAATATTGTGGCCATGCTTGGTGGCAAGAACAATTCCAAAATGGCAAATCTTTACTCATATCATTGATTTCAGTCATTGTAAATGAAACAACATCCACATAGAGGGTTTGTCAAGCCGGTTCCAATCACCTGTGCTACTCTTATCATAATTATTATTGAATTTAGTTGCAGTTATTGACTTCAAGAACATAACATGCTTGAAATGCACAATTATTGATTTTTTCTCGTAAACTGATGATTGAAATTTACTCAAAGTCATTGTAGTCTACACAAGTGTGCTTCTAATACAATTTATATTCAACATGTGTTAGATTTGTTAGCTTGAGCTGATGGCTAAATGGAAAATAATAGAAAATAAGGGAACAACAAGCTACTTCAAAGGTAACTTAACCTCCACAAAAGACAATAGCAACTTTTGGTTGAAATATTCTATGATGCATTCCATTGAAAGCAAGGATTTAAATATAGAAAATCAAAGAGTTGTTTCCTCAATCTACTCCTACTTGTATTCTTAGTTTGTTACTTAACAAACTATTTATTTGACTCCTGCTGCTAAGGGATTTACAACAACAAGCTTGTTACCTTGCTGAAGATTCTGAAGTTGTCTCTTCAGATGTGTGATGCGTGATCGATTCTGAGCAGCAAATCGATTAGCCAATAAATCTCATACTTCCTTTGAGGTGTTTAAACCGAAGACTGTGGGTAGAATAGATTCTGATAAAGTAGCATTTAACCAGCTAAGAATATACTGGTCTTTCTTGGTCTATAAGACAAAATTTGGATCCAGTTTAGATGTAGGTTGTCCATTCGTATCAACAAGGAATTTTGAAGGACAAGTTTCTGAACCATCAACAATACTGAGAAGATCATTGCTTCTTAATACTAGAAGAAATTGTGACACCCAACCGAGATAATTAGAGCCATTTAACTTGACAGAAATAAGATGATTGATGTTGGGAAAAATAAAGGGAACAGAGGCGTCTGTGCTGGAAGAGGCCATGAAGGACAGGAAAAAAAAATTGAGGTGTTAGCCTAAGGGCTCTGATACCATGAAAGATTATAATTTGGGAGAACTGTCTGCCTTGATTTATTATCACAGTGTTGCATGATTATATATTACACAGAGATAGTATTTACAATTACTAAGAGCACTAGTAGATAAGTTCTAACAGAAGAGTTAGATTGCAGCTATAACAGAGGAGTCCTCATGCATAACGTCTGTGGCCGAGTCCTCATGCACTACGTCTGGTGTAATTCTTCTAACATTTTATAGTCATAAAAATTACAATTATAATTATCAGGAGTTGTCACCTAGTATTACGGTCACTAGGAAACCTATTGGTCTGCGAGAGTCTGGGTAAGGGGACTTGTTGTGCAAGGGAAAGACGCGTCACCCCCAGTGCACCCTACCTAAGGCAAGTTGCTTTGTTGTTTGATTGTTTTTTCTAAGTTTAATTTTTTTAACACTGATTTTCAAAAAAAACATTTTTTGTCCGCGGGTGTACTTTACAATGTAATTTTACACCGAGATAGCTGAAACAAAAGTATTTTTTAACGATATTTTGGCCAAATTCCAACGGATAATCATAAACTGGTTACGATATCCAATTTTCGTTGAAAATATGAAAAATATGCTATATTTGATTTTTACGAAAACAAAATGCTTGGGAAAACCTTGAAATTCGGCCATATGCACAAAAACAACACATTTTTTGTTTTTTTAAATGCAATTTTTTGTTTTTTTTAATTTCGGGCTGGCCCAGCCTAGTTGGGCCAAAGGCCCAACTCTGTTGGAATTGGACTAGACCCGACCCAGCCAACTGGGCTGGGCCGCTAGCAGTCCAGCCCAAGACAAAGCAGACAAAAAAGAGGCAAAGAATTAAAATTGTTCACGTAACACATGAACAGTAAAATGGCACTAGAAAGAGAAGAAGGGTTTGAAGGGGTCTAGTTCAGAAGTTGACCAAGAGATTTGATTTGTCTCACTTCAAATGCAAGCTTAAAAAGTATCAAATTTAATAAAACCTCTAGTAAAGATGTGATCTTTTTTCCTTCCATTGCAATCAAATTGCAAAACTATCAAATCTAAGCAAACCCAGTTATCAAGTTGACTTAAACAACATAATCCAATTTAGGAAAGTTTCAAAACTGTCCAATGTTAAAGTCAAAACTAGCTTATTGAACAAGAAAACACTCAGATCAACAGAGTTCTGTTATAAACTGCAAAACTCTGAACCAAATTCTTCACTTGATGACAAGAAGTAGATCTACAAAACGAAATCAAACCGAAACCCCAGAGGCAGGCCAGAAATGTAAGAAAACAAATTGGGTATTGAACAGCTTACAATATATTCCTCTGTATCCGACGAGTTTCAACTACCTGAAATTTAGTTGAAATAAGTAGCTTCCTCTCACGATCGAGCAATGAAAAAAAAGAGATGTTGTGCTCCCAAAAGAAATTTTGCTTGTTTAAATGTAAGAACCAAAGCAATAATATGTGACAAGAAAATGAATTCCGAGAAAGAGACCTGTTATCTAAATAATTAAAATAAAGCACTAAAAAGAGAAAGGTTTGAAGGGGTCTAGTTCAGAAGATGCTTCTTTGGACAAGAAAGCGAAGGAAATGAAAGAAAATGCGTTGAAAACAAAACAAAAAAAATGACGTTGCCAAAGAGCTGACTTTTCCTTCTTGGGCAGTTGCTTGATTGCATATCGATGATAAGAGCTCTTATGCCTTATTAATTAAAACTAGTGGGACAAATGACTATAAAGAACTGTTTCTGAAACTAACTAAGCGTTGACATTCTAAATAGCTGAAAGCTGAGTGCTGACTTTCTCGTATGTTCTATGAAGGGTTGCATATGCAGCAGAACTGACTAGGTTCCTTCTTGGGTATTTGCTTGATTGCATATCGATGATAGGAGCTCTTCTGCCTTATTAATTAAAACTAGTGATATCTTATAATATATGTATATATCATAGTTGTCCGTTCCATTCTGTTTCGGCCGGAACGCTCCATTCCAATAAAAAAACGGCGCAAAACGGCGTGGTTTTTGCCTCGTTTTTTATTCTGCCTGTACCGGAAATTCCGGCCAAATTCCGGACGGAATGCACCAGGAATATTCTGGTTGTTCCATTCAGAATGTAAAAAAAAATGCAATTAATCCATTTAAGAATCCCCGTCCCCGGCACCTCTAAATTCCCAATTGATAATTTTTCCCCAAACTGAAAAAATGAAATCCCTAACCCACAGCGAGCGACACCACCCACCCAATTGATTATTCTTCACTTCTTCTTCCCCAAAGCTCTTCCCGCGATAGCACCACCTTCAGGCTTCACCAGTTTTGCATTTCATCTTCTCCAAAACTTAAATCCCTAACCCACAGCGAGTGACACCACCCAATTGATTATTCTTCACTTCTTCTTCCCCAAAGCTCTTCCTGCAATAGCACCACCTTCAGGCTTCATCAGTTCTGCACTTCATCTTCTCCAAAGCTCGTCTCACGGTGGCAAGCCAGCACCCCCATCATTTCTTCTTCTCCACAGTACTTCCCACAATGGCACCCCAACCGTTTCTTCTTCGACGATACCTCCTCTGAAAGGTACACATCCCTTGTCTTGTTAGCAATATTATGAATGTTCCATTTTTAAATATTTATGGGAATTTCTTATATTACTTGCTTTAAATTTAAGTTTACAGTATACTCTGCGAGGTTTTATGTTTTTCTTTATCTACACGCCCATAATGGTTGACCCTTGCTAGCTAACCATTGTGTAATACGCTTGAATAAGAAACAATGTTGGACTGTGAAGGGTAGATAAATGTATGATAGAGTTTTTTCAGTTTACTGTTACTTACCAGCTATGAAAAATACATATATCTAGTTATCTACCTCTTCAAGAGACCTCGCTGCAGCAACTTTATTGATGTATGGAATTATGGATGCTGAGAATTTGGGATATAAATTATAAAGTGAATATAATTTTTTTGTATTATGCAAACTTTAGATTACAACCAGATTATTGTTATAATTAGAATTATTTGGGAAACAATAATTTATTGTTTATATTGATGCTTTATTGATGTATGGATGCTGAGAATTTGGGATATAAATTATAAAGTGAATATAAGTTTTTCGTAATTGATGTATGGATACTTATGGATTTAATCATGTATGCTCATGCGATGCTTGTTGTTTCTCGAAATTATTGCTTGTTGTTTCTCAAAACTCTTCCTTTAGAGATCCAATTTACCGCCACCTTTTCTTTGCTGACATATTTTATTTTATTTTCTTCAGATTAAATTACAAGGCTGAAAACTCATCTAGTGGTGGGACTTCCATAGCTTCAGCTCCTGCAAGATCGGATGATCCAGCATGGGCTCATGGATAGGTGGTTCTTGGTGCAAGAAACTCATTTATATGTGTTCATTGTAACAAACGAATCAATGGTGGTGGTATTACTCGTTTGAAGTATCACCTTGCTGGTATCAAAGGTCAAGTTGAAGCTTGTAAAAAGGTTCCTCCATATGTGAAATGGCAAATGAAGCAATTGATAGAGGACTTAACAATGGAGAAAGAGAAAAGAAAGAGACTTAGAACTGATATTGGAAATTCTCAAATATTTTCCAATGATGAAGCTGATGAGGGTGATGATGTCAATCCTAATTTTAGTGAAATAGGCTCACAAATAAATAAAAGATCGACAATGCAAGGCACAAGTGCAACTAGAAAAAAAATGACTTTATTTGCTCCACGAACTACCCCAGGTTCACAACCTAGCATTAAAAGTGCAATGGCTTCTAAAGAGAAAGAACATAATGCAAGAAAGGCCATAGCAACATGGTGGTTTGATGTTAATGTACTATTTAATGGTGCTAAATCATATTATTATCAGCCAATGATAGATGCCATAACATCAATGGGATCTGGTTTTAAAGAACCTGCATATCATGATTTGAGGGAACCACTATTAAAAGATGTAGTTCATGATGTCAATGAATATCTTTTAGGAATCAAGGCTGATTGGAAATTTTATGGATGCTCTATTATGGCAGATGGGTGGTCAAATAGGAAGAATGTCCCAATTGTAAATTTTCTTATTTATTCTCCAAGAGGGACCATATTCTAGAAGTCTGTTGACACTTCAGGTCTGCGGAAAGATAAAGAGACATTACTTGAGATGTTTGATGAAGTTGTCAAAGAATATTGTCCAATTTATTAATGATAATGAGTCTGCATTCAAGGCTGTTGGGAAAGCATTGCAGCAAAGGTATGGCACCTTTTATTGGTCTCCTTGTGCTGCCCATTGCATTGATTTAATGTTAGAAAATATTTGTGATCCAAGATATTTTCCGATGATTGATGAAACCATTAAAAATGAAAGAAATATAAGCAAGTTTATATATAACCATGCATGGGTTTTAGCTTTGATGAGGAAAGAATTTACTAATGGAAATGATTTATGTCGTCCTGGAATAACAAGGTTTGCTACTCATTTTTTAAGCATCCAATGTTTACTTAAATTTAAGAATGAGCTTCGACAGATGTTTACTTGCACAAAATGGGTAGAATCAAGTCATGGTAAAAGTCGAGTTGGGAAGGAAATTGCTGCTATAATTTTACAAGACAAAGACTTTTGGCCGAGATGTGAACATATAGTCAAAGTTAGTGAGCCTTTAGTACGAGTTCTTAGGTTAGCAGACAGTGAAGAAAAACCATCAATGGGTTATTTATATGAGGCAATGGATAAAGCAAAAGAAGCCATCAAGACAAGGTTGAAAAATAGAGTATCTCAATATGGGCCATATATTCGGGTAATTGATGCTAGATGGGATAAGCAACTTCATAGTCCATTACATGCAGCAGGTTGTTTTCTTAATCCTGGAATATATTTTAGGCCTTCTTTTTCAAAACAAAAGGAGGTTACTCGAGGTTTGCTTAGCACAATTACTAGATTGGTTCCTGATTGTGACATTCAAGATATAATTAGTGGCCAACTTGAGGAGTATAAGAAAGCAACTGATGATTTTGGCATGGCCCTAGCTATTTGTCAAAGAGAGAAGTTAAATCCAGGTAATAATTTTTAGTTTTTTAAAATATAATGTTTTTTTGAATCTATATTATCTGATTTATTGAATTTTTTCTTATCTAGTTGCATGGTGGGAGCAATTCGGCAATGATACTCAAGAACTTCAAAAGTTTGCAATTCGAGTTCTTAGTCAATGTTGTAGTGCAACTGGGTGTGAAAGAAATTGGAGTGTATTTGAATTCATCCATTCCAAAAGGCGAAATAGGCTTGAGCACAAGAGATTAAATGATTTAGTATTTGTTCGTTATAATCTAAGGATTCAACAAAGGTAAAGTATCAATACTATTATATTAATAATTAATTTTTATTAAATTGATATTAATTTTTTAATTTCTTTCATGTTTATTCTTTGTAGGAATTTGAGCAAAACAAGAGATGCTTTAGATCCCATTAGCCTTGATAACATTGACCTATTAAATGAATGGATTTGTGAAAAACCCAACCTTCTTGATGGAGATGATATCAGTTGGGAGACTATTGAAGCACCTTTGTCTACTTCAAAATTTAGAAGATGAAGAGACATGTTTTAATGAGGAGAATGAGCTTGGTGGAAATGATCAACTATTGGAATGTCTAGTTGATGACATTCCTTACATACCACCATAAGATCAAGATCCTTATTTTTATATTAATGATGTAGAAGATGTTTGATTTACATTTCTTTTTATTTGAGAACATTTTACTTTCATAATATTTTGGATTTTCAAAGATGTTTCTAATTTTGAGATTATGTTTGTTTGACTTTGTGTTTGGATTACATAATTTGAAGTTAAATTATCTTGAATTTGAATTTTGTTTATTAAATTAATATTTCATTTTTTTAATATAATTAATTAATTAATTATATATGAACAGTACAACACCGAAACGGCGCGCCGAAACGCTTTGAAACCGAAATGCCCCGTACCAGTTGAAAAAACGAAACGTCAACCGAAGCGAAACGGACAGCTATGGTATATATCGATTGATTATTATTTTCATTTTTTAGCAATGTTGTGCAGAGAAGTTTTACTCTATTTATTTGTTAACGTAACAATTAATTAATCACATCATCTTTAAATATTAACTTGGCTGTCAGCAATTTACTAATACACATCTACTTAGACACTTTAATGCGTGAAATAAAAACATCAAATTTCTATTTGAAAAGATAAAAGATTAAACATTAAATTTAAAATCGCAGGACATGCGGAGACTTTGTCTTCTCATTGAAACCAACGGCTCGACCACCGGAAGCAGAATCGTATATATATATAATCTGATAATTGTTCAAGGATTTTGTTGTCTTTTTATCATGTTCACCATGGCACTTTGTTGTATTTAAAAACAAAAAGTCATTTAACTATTAGTCCCTTGTTTTTGTTGGTTTTCATAATCCATCCTTTTGGTTTTGATTTTTTTAGTTATTTTTTATTAGAGGTTAATTTGTTTTCAATTTAGCCCTCCAATTCTAATTTGTGAATATGATGTTTTTTTCATTTGATACTTCTACTTTTGATTTTTTTCTTAACTATTTTTCAAAGTCTTATAGTTTTTGATTTTATTCTTCAAATCAAATTTATGATTTTTTTTCCAATAACAATAATATTTATTTCAATTTGGTCCTTTTTTCTCTTAACTTCTTATTTGTTTCATTTTCTCTTTTATCAAAGTTTTTTTTATGGTTTTGAATTTTATCATTTAAATCAAGTTTATGATTTTTGTTATTTCAACAACAACATTAATAATAATAATAATGATAATAGTTGTAATAATAATAGTAGTAATAAGGATAATGATATTAACAATGTTTTTTATAGTGATGATAATGTTATTGAAGGTAGTAATAATAATAGTTTATCATGATAGTAATGTGGTGTTGCTAGAGATAATAATAATAATAATAATAATAATAATAATAATAATAATAATAATAATAATAATAATAATAATAATAATAATAATAATAATAATAATAATAATAATAATAAAGATGATGATGATAGTGCTAATAATTATCAGACATTAATCCAAAAACCCAAAATTAATCTGAATTCAAATAATTTTCCAAGTTCATATCTACCTTTTCAAATAATGGGAAGGCCAAAGAACACCCCAATAATTTTTTTCTCATCGAATGAAACTCATGAGTACCATAATCAATATTTTTGGTGCTAGAATCGATGTCAACCCATATTGTTTTTCTTTCAACTACTAAAATACAATTATTTTCTCTCTCATCTCTCGAATCAAAAACTACAAAAATAAGAAAAATAAACTTTTGAATCAAAATTACTTGTCAAAAACACCAAAAGGATTGAAACATGATCATATGATAGTATTAGGACCGTAGTGTTTTTTTGCACCAATTTTGAACACAACTATTTATTTTCTTTGTTATTTTCACTTTTATCATTTGTCTTTTAATCTTTTCATTTTCTAACATTTTAGAAGTAATTAATCATTAATTTGGGGAAAAACAATTCAATTAGAGAGAGAAAAAGTTTGGGAATCAAACAAAAAAAAAATCAATATTGAATCATAATGGCATATGATAAAGAACATTGTGATTAGAGTTACAGCCCCCCCCCCCCCCCCCAAGCTCAAATCTTACTTTGTTTTAATCAACTATAATTTTAGTAAATTAAATGATGTTTTTCTTGCCAATTCGTTGTTTTCTTTGACCTTTTTTTCATTCAACCAATAGGATTATGACAAATTAAGGATTGCTATCAAACTAGTCAATCATGTCAATGAACTCTCTTTGTCGTCTTAGAAACAGGATGGTTAATCCAATCATTCTAATTGGTTTAGATAAATTCACCTAAGATTTTCTTATCAAGAAAAGAAATCTCTTTTCAACTTTTTTTTTAAACCTCAATTTCACTTGTATTTTTTATAAAAAAAAACTAAAACTTGTTTTTAGCTTGGATCTTTGAGTGAGGATTTTGGATTAAGATTAAAAGTTTATTTGCATAGTCTATGATTATAATTGGTTAGTAAAGCATAAAAATGAATTTATTGATGTTTTAAACTATATGAAGGTAATGACTAAAAAGTTTGATAAAATTAATTTAACCACTAACAAAAACTATATTTCAAACCTAAAATTGATTTGTCATTAATCTTTGTTTGCATTAAGGCGCAAGCTATAAAACTTGAAATCAATAAAATTCTACTTTCAATAATTAAATGAAGGTTGAGAGGGTTTTAATGTACCCCTCCTGACAATACATTATTCTATTTTTTTATAATTTCAATTTAACTCTTCAACATTAGATCTATTAGGGATTGAACTTAGTTTTTAAAATTTATTTTTCATAAGATTATCATGTAATTTGGATCACAATTTTAACATATTAATTTGGTTGGTGTAGTGATGTGCACGACATTAGGGATGATAGGCTTGCCCCCTGCAATGTGGAAGAGAGGTTTAGGGTTTAATCATGAAATTATTATTATAATTTAGGAGTCACCATATGATATTATGGTCATCAAAAAACATAATGGTTTGTGAGAGTCTAGGTAAAGGAACCAGTTATGCATAGAGAAGATGCATCATCCTCAATCCTCTCAACCTAAGGTAAGTTGTATTGTTATTTGATTCTTTTTTTAGGTCCAGTTTTATATTTGTTAGTCTCATCTAAGGTTCAAGATAAATATTCCTTCGTAGAGATGTCTCTACCTTAATGAATCAAAACCTAACCATTTTAAAACCTAATTTTAGCATCATATTTATTATTATTATTATTATTATTATTATTATTATTATTATTATTATTATTATTATTATTATTATTATTATGTATCTTTAAGATATAAGGGTATAGTCTGCAATGTAGTTTTATACCTTCAAATACTAAAGTCTATAGCTAAATCCTAATAATTAAAATACATTGTGAATAAAATAATTGGTGAAAAGTTTTTGAAATTTGGTCAAACTCTAACGAATAATTATAAACTACTTACAATATTCATTTTATATTTTAGTGCGAAGATGGCTTGATATTGAATAAAATTGCTACAAAAGCATGCAACAAAATAAAAAATATTTTAAATGATCCTTATAATTTTTTGGACTTTTTTTCTTGAAGTTTCAGAGAAAATTGAGTATTTTTAATATCACGTTTGTATATTACGATATAAATCTACGACCTGATATTATGTCAAATTGTTGAAAAAATATGCGAGAATTAATTTGCCATTAACAAAAGCTATATATCAAACCTAAAATTGACTAAAATTTAAAACCTAAAATTGATAAAGTCAATTTAACCACTAATAAAAGCTATATTTCAAGCCTAAAATTGATTTGCCATTAATCTCTAGTTTGCATTAAGGCCTGGGCTACATTTCACTATTATAGCATCACGAGTGACAAGAATTTTTTTTATCACCAAAAATCATCGCACATGTCTCTAGAAATTCATGAATGCCTTACACTTGTTAGCCACTTTGGTAATTTAATAATATTTTATTAACAATTAAATTGTCCTTGACCCACTTGATAAAAACAAAAAAGTTAAATTGAAAAGACAAACCCTACATGCAATAATAAAATAAAAATTTAAAAGGAAAATAAAATTATTTTAATGTGAAAAATAAGGAAAGAAAATTGTAGAGAATAGCTTCATGTGAGTATGTTAGAAATCACTGTTACGTCTTATTTTTAATTTAATTTAATTTAATCTGGACTTGTATAGTATTTGCAGTGATGTTTCTCGTTCAAAAAGAATGAAGGAAAAATCTTTATCAGATTTGCTTTCTGTTCTCTGCTGACCAATATTGTGGCCATGCTTGGAGGCAAGAACAATTCCAAAATGGCAAATCTTTACTCACATCATTGATTTCAGTCATTGTAAATGAAACACCATCCACAGAGAGGGTTTGCCAAGCCGGTTCCACCTGTGCTACTCTTATTAGAATTAATACCCAATTTAGTTGCAGTTATTGACTTCAAGAACATAACATGCTTGAAATGCACAATTACTGAATATTTTCTCACAAGTATGCTTTTAATACAATTTATATTCAACATGCCACTAATATGGTAACAGCATAAACATAAACTGTCACAAACAATGGTCTCTGTGGCATAAATATTCTGGCACTCAATCCAGATGGACACTATTATGGAAAAAATCCCACAGATTTCATTTTTTATACATACGCGTAGAGAGAGAGAGAGAGAGCATAAGCCCCTTCTGGAAAATACAGTTTTCTAGGTAGAATATAAATCAAACTGGAGGAGTTGGCATCTCTTTATTCAGTGCATGAAACGCACAAAGGATGATCGTTGGAAGTCATTCCTACACGTACCGGAGTACTTCACTGGTCAGCATATTTAAGTATCCTGTTCAGAATCACTGTCCTTGCTTGGCTTATGTCGCGATTACACTTATCAGCATGGACAGCTAAATCTTCAATGATTTCCATGAACACCGCCATCTTCTTTTTTATATCATCCATCACAAGTTTCACAGCATCTTCTTCTCTGATAGCAAAGTCAGCATCGTGCAGGAGTGACTCGATTTCCATTTGCAATTTGACGACAAGCACCCGTATACTATCCATGTCCTTGATTGTAAGGAAAGTCCCAACCTCAATTGACCTCACTAACCCCTTTTCTTCCTTCAATGCTTTCTCATAACGGTTCCAAAGCGAGTTGCACCATTTTCCTACAGAACCAAGTGGAATGGCCATTGCACCTGCTAAGGCTGTTACAACAGGGGGTGCAACAACGGAAGCTGCTACCACTGAGATAATCAACACAGAGACAAAAGCAGATACAAATATTACATTTGACACCCTCCTCCATGTCTTCATGGATTTATATTTCTTATCAAGCTTCTTCTTTCGAGATAGCAATTTGTCCAACATGGATACCTGTTGCTCATACACTGATTGAAACAGAGCAAAGAACTGGGGTGTAAATGGGTCCTCCGCTGCCTTAAACTTCTGTAATCCTTCCAATGTCTTCACAAACTTCTTCTCAGCTGCCCCATCTTGCATTTCCACTTCTTCCTCAAACTGCTTAATTGCTAACTGTATAATCAACTGGCTATTTTGAGCACGTTTAAGAGAACTTTCAAGAGCCGTACAAAACTCCATGGTTTTGACACTATTCTTAAAGTATTCCTTCACCAAACCAAACAACTCTGGATTATTCCATATATCTTCCTTGCTTTCTAGTATGACTTTAACAACATCTTGGTTCATTTCAAGAAGACAATTTGTGACCTCTTTAAATGAGCCTAAGGATCGAATCTCCACACCAGTAGCAAGGCTATTTATCACATGATTAGTCCTTTCATGGAGAGTAGCATCAAAGGATTGCAATTCTGGATCTCGCTTACAGGCATCCTCATATGAGCTCAAATCTGCTGTGAGTTGGGAATTGGTGTTAGCTTGGAGAAGTGGCGACGGGGTACCACTTCCTCCCGTTTTGCTACATTGCCCTCCCATCATATCCAAATTATAACTGAAATATTTTAACAAACCCAATGTGACCAAGAGATTTGATCTCTTTCACTTCAAATGCAAGCTTAAAAAGTATAAAGTTTAAGCAAAACTCCAGTAAAGATGTGATCTTTTTTCCTTCCAAAGCAATCAAATTGCAAACTATCAAATCTAAGCAAACCCAGTTACCAAGTTGACTTAAACAACATAATCCAATTTAAGGAAAGTTTCAAAACTGTCCAATGTTGAAGTCAAAACTAGCTTTAAGAAAACACTCAGATCAACAGATTTCTGTTATAAACTGCAAAACGCGGAACCAAATTCTTCACTTGATGACAAGAATTAGATCTACAGAACGAAATAGCCGAAACCCCAGAGGCAAGCCAGATTTGTAAAAAACAAAAATTGGTATTGAATAGCTTACAGTATATATTCCTCTGTATCCGACGAGCTTCAACTACCTGAAATTCAGTTGAAATAAGTACCTTCCTCTTACAATCAAGCAAGAAAAAAAAAACTGAGATCTTGTGCTCCCAAAAGTGATTTTGCTTGTGTGAATGTCAGAATCAAAACAATAATATATGACAAGAAAATAAATTCCGAGAAAGAGAGGTTTTCTAAACAATTAAAATAAAGCGCTAGGAAGAAGGGTTTGAAGGGGTTAATTTCAGAAGTTGCTCCTACGGACAAGAAAGCGAAGGAAATGAAAGAAAAAGCGTGGAAAACAAAAAGGAAAAAACGATGTTGATAAGGAGAGCAGACGGAAGTAGTTAAGAAGATTCAGAATACGCGTCTGAACCATTTTTATCAATCCGGGCCGGGCCTGGCGGATTGATTCAAAATCCGAAACTAGAGTAACCTGTATTTCTTTTAATAAATTTAAAATAATTTATAAATATCTTCCAACATTTTTTTAATGGAAATGCCTTGACTCGCGCGCAAGAGTCAATTGAAGGTTATTTTCTTACTCACGTGCTAGTTTATTATTCTTTACTTATTAGTTATTAGATTATATTAAACTTTATTATATAAACACTAAAAAGAATATTTTATTTTTTAAATGGAGGGTTGAAATCCTTTTTTTATATATACCCAATGTTAAGATAAGAAATATTTTTTTTATTTAAATACTTCAATTTCAAAAAAGAAATTAGTATATTTTCAATGTAGTGTAAAAAAAATTGAAATAATTTTTTAAACTTAATTATTTACAATATATATAACAAATATTGTTTCTTAATTTGTAAGATATTAAAACATCAACTATTTCTTTTAATTTTTTTGAGATCCCTTGACTTGATCAAACTGGTCTTAATAAATATGGTAAAGGAATGAAGATTGTCCGGGTGAAAGCGAATAAAGATAGGCAAGCGAGACAGTCGTTGTTGCTGCTGATGTACGGATGGCTTGGCTAATGACTCGACACGTGGTCTTTTTATAGACGTGTGTACATTGACTTTAACAATGGAGAACTGGACATACTTGAGTTATTGGTGACTTAACATGGTGATTACTTACACTATTGGCATGCGCAACATTGCAGATTGAGTTTTTTTTTAATAAAAAATAATGTTTTTTTAGATAAAATACAAAATTAAATGTATATTTAAAAAAAATATTATGGTAATAGATAGTAATATATTGAAAAAAATTTTATTGAAATAACAATATATTAAATTAAATCGAATTAATTCTAGTTAACTTGTTAAACTTATGACCTAGATTATGAGATCATAATAAAAAACACAAAAATGATGTTACTATTTAAAGATAAAATTTAAAAAAATATATTCAATTAAAAAATGAAGATCATAATGAACTTTGATTAACTTATTAAACTCGTGATCTAGATTATGAATCGCACTAGATTTAATAATCTTTTATCTCTTAAATTATTTTTTTATCTAATCACACGTCAACCAAATGTGTGAGACTTGTTTTGTATCAAATTAAAAAAAAATTAAAGAACAAGGAAGATAAAGGCATGAGATTGAAAAAAAAAACCATTTTTAAAATAGTTATATAACTAAAGGAGTTTTTTTAAGTCAAATAACAAAAAGAGACCATTAAATAATGATTGATAATTTGTTTTTTTATTTTAAAATGGTGAAAATATATCAAATAAAAATAACATTTAAAAAATTAGCAATCAGGTCAGGTGTGTAAGCCTACCCATAACCCAAGCATATCAAAAGAGACATGGCATGCACGCCGAACCTTTTTTTATTATCAAAAAGTGGAAGTCATGTCATATACCCTATATTTAAAATCTTTTTTATATATCTATATAAAAAAACAAAGCAGATGACTCGTCTTTCGCGTCTCTAGAATCCGACGACTAGAGAGTCATAGAAAAATCAAGCATAGATATTTTATGACTTAAAATTCATTTTTTAACCTACCCAAAACACCTTAAAACATCGTAGATACCTTAATAAACCTGTTTATGACCTAAAATGACTCAAAGATTGATCCAAAAACCCAAAAATCAATTTGAATTCAAATAATTTCCTAAGTTTATATTTATTCTTTCAAGTTTAAGGTTAGAGAACACCCTAACAAGTTTTTTTCTAATCGAATGGAACTCATGAGTACCATAATCAGTACCTTTTAGTGTTGAAATCGATGTCAACCCATATATTTTTCTTTCTATTACTAAAATTCAATTATTTTCTCTCTCATCTCTCGAATTAAAAACTAAGAAATAAGAAAAATAAATTATTGAGTCAAAGTTACTTGTCAAAAAAAACTAAAAGGATTGAAAAATGATCATACGAGAGTATAAGGACCACAATGTTTTTTTGCATCAATTTTGAAACAAATATTTATTTTCTTTGTTCTTTTCACTTTGATCTTTTGTCTTTTAATATCGTTATTTTCTAACAATTTAGAAGTAATTGATCATTAATTTGGGCAAAAGATGATTCAATTAGAGAGAAAAAAAAGTTTGGGAATCAAACGAAAAAAAAATAAAATCATTGCTGAATATAATGGAATATGATAAAGAATATAGTGATTAGAGTTACAATATTTTTCCCCCACAAACCTTAAATCTTAGTTTCTTTTAATCAATGATAATTTTAGTAAATTAATAGATGTTTTGCTCTCCAATTCACGGTTTCCTTTGGCCTTTTTTCATTTAACCAATAGGATCACAACAAGTTGATGTTTGTACTATCAAACTAGTCAATCATGTCCATGAACTCTCTTCGCCGTACTAGAAATAGGATGGTTAATCCAGTCATTCTAATTGGTTCGAATAAATTCACCTGGGATTTTCTTATCAAGGAAAGAAATCCCTTTTCAACTTTTTTTATTTCTTAAACCCTCAATTTCACTTTTATTTTTTAAAAAAAAAAAAAAAAACTTAAACTTGTTTTTAGCTTGGAAATTGAGTGAGGATTTTGGATTAAGATTAAAATTATTAGAAATTAAAAGTTTTTTGCATAAAGTTTGTGATTATTATTGGTTAATAAAGAATAAAAAAGAATATATTGATGTTTTACACTATATGAAGGTAATGACTAAAAAGTTTGATAAAGTTAATTTAACCACTAACAAAAGCTTTATTTCAAACCTAAAATTGATTTGTCATTAATCTCTGCTTTGCATTAAGGCTTAAGCTATATAAACTTAAAATCAATAAAATTCTACTTTCAATCATTAAATAAAAAAAAAAAAAGGTTGGGAAGGTTTTAATGCACCCCTCCTCACATTACATTATTCTAGTTTTGTTTTTCTTTTTTTTCCAATTTCAATTTAATTCTTCAATATTAGATTTATTAGGGATTGAATTTAATTTAAAAAATTTACTTTTATGAGATTAGTATGTACTCATGTTTGGATCACGAGTTTAACAGATTAATTTTGTTGGTGTTGTGATGTGGACTACATCAGGGATGACAGGTTTGCCTCCTAAAATATGGAAAAAAAAAGTTCAGTGTTTAATCATAAAATTATTATTATTATTATAATTTAGGTGTCACCACCTAGAATTATTGACACCATAAAACATAATTGTTTGCGAGAGTCTTGGTAAATGAACTAGTTATGCAAGAAGAAAATACATCACTCCCAATCCACTCAACAAAGGTAAGTTGTATTGTTATTTAATTATTTTTCTATGTCCAATTTTATATTTATTAGTCCAATCTAAGGTTCAAAATAAATATCTTTCATGGGGATGTCCTTACCTTAATGAATCAAAACTTAACCATTTTAAAATTTAATTTTAGCATTTTATTTATTTATTTATTATTTTTATTATTATTATTATTATTATTATTATTATTATTATTATTATTATTATTATTATTATTATTATTATTATATAAGGGTATACTCTACAATATATCTTTAAACCTTCAAATACAAAAGTCTGTGGTTAAATCTTAATACTTTTAATATAAAGTCAATGAAATAATTAGTGAAGGGTTTTTGATATTTTGATCAAACCCTAACGGATAATAATAAATCGATCATGATATTCATTTTACATTATAGTAAATAGATGACCTAATATTGAATAAAATAGCTACAAAAGCATGCGATAAAATCAAAAACATTTTAAAATGATCCTCAAAATTTTTTGGAATTTATTTCTTAAAGTTTAAGAGAAAATCGAGTATTTTTGTGTCTATATCTTACAATGTAAGTCAACAACCTGATATTATGCCAAATTCTTGAAAACATCTACAAGAAAACCACAGATATTTTGAAATACTCATTTGAAACAATTTAGAATTTTTTTTAAATATTATTTTTATAATATAATATAATATAAATATATGGGTTGGCCCAACTCATATCGGCCTAACAAACCTCTCTTTTTTACTTGGGCGAGTCTAACCCATAAATTTGGGTTGGATCTCGCTTAAGCCCATGCTAAGTAACTTCACTTAGCCATTGTATGTGTTGGCTATCTTCGGGGCTGGTTTTGGTGAGAAAAGGTAAAGGTTTGCTTGCCTTTCTAGAGGAGATTATGCTCGTAGGTGTTCCTGGTGTTGGAGGTGAGGTGTTTGATGGTTGTTAGAGGTTGTGGCGTCGCTAGAGATAAAGAAAAAAAAGGGAAAGAGAGGCTGCTAAAATAGAGAAGAAAATTTTAGGTTGAATGATGCATTTTTCTCAACTTTGGCTTCGAATTTCTTGATGATTTGAGCATGAAATCCACTCATATGTATAGGTGGTGGAAGAGAGTAATCATGTCTTTGCTTGGGAAAATTTTTAGCTTTTGATTCAACACAAAAATATCTCGGCTACCTGTTCAAAGTTGTTATCAAGAGTTGTCAAACTTGACAGCTCAAGGGGGTTTGGGCTGGCTATTTTAAAATGGTGTCATTTAGCTAGAAAATCATACCGAGATAAAGTCAAATGTCAGACCATTATTTTGTTGTATGGTTTGTTGTATTTGGTTAATAAAATGAAGCATTAAATGTTTTTGAAATGTAGTCACTCAATCAGTTTTTCCTTACAAAACAGAAGGGGAAGAAGATCAATAGACAATATGTCTAGTATTGTTTTTTCAATATGACATTGTTTTGTTTAAAGTCTAATTTGGTTCTTCAACGTATAATTCCTTAAATTACACCATTAATTGACTTCAAACTTTTTTTTTACAATTTCACCTCTGACGAACTTCAAAGTCAGCCCTATATTTGCGTGTCTTTTTCATTTTGATTTTGGTCTTGCATGTTTTTATTTTAATCCTTAATTCATTGTTAAACTTTTATTATCTTCAATTTCACCCTTAGTTTCAACCAATTAAGTCTTCAGGGTTCGATACTTTCTACAAATTGGTCATTAACTGTAAATTTCTTCAATTTAGCCCTTAATTGTTCTTAATCTATCAATTGTCTTCCAATTTTGTCTCTAATTTCAATCATTTGGCTTTGTGAAAATTAATTTTGATTTTTTAAAATTTCAATTTTCTCAATCAAACCCAAATTAGGCTCCAAAACATAATTTTCACCAATTAAGTTCCTAATAAAATTAATTTGACATGTTTAACATATAATTAAGTCTTTGTATCTAATTAAATCCTTCATTTATACCTAAATTAATTCTTAAATATAATTAGAATTTTATTTCATGTATGATTAAATCAAATTGACCTATTAAAAATCTACATTGTGTTCTTAATTTTTGGGGCACAACAAGGTATAACAAGGCTCCTAGCTTCATCTAAAAATTTTAACTTGATTTTTCCACCACTTTAACCCTTTTTATTTTTTATTCTTGTTGTTTTTGTTTTTGTTTTTATTTCTGATAAATTTGGAAAATAACCCTAAAATGGGTTATGATAGTTGTTGTTGTTGTTGTTGTTGCTGTTGTTTTTTGATATAATAAAATTAAATCATCTTATTTGATCCAATAGGGCCTTCAACTCGAGTAAATGGATTTTGTTATTTTAGAACACATTAATAGTCCTTGAACATTGTTTTTTTAGTTAAAATAACTGACCCAACCCACAGCAAAGCACAAATCACCTATCTAATAACCGACTTATTTTTTTATTTTTTAAAATTCATTAGACATATAAGGACCTGATTGCAAAAACTTGTTTTTTTTAACAAAAGGGCTACTTTTTTAATCAAAAACCTTTCAATTATCTGTAAAAGAAAGTATTAACTTTTGGGGGGAAAATAACCTTTTCCAAGAATTATAAGGACAAGATGAGAATTTATGACAAATTATGTTTTAATAGGAATTAAATCGACAAATATATTTTAGGGATGATTTTAAAGGGTAATTTCTTAATGGATATAAATGGGATAAATTTTTAGTGGATAAGGTGTAAAATTAGCCTAATGGATCAGATATTTGTACATTGTCATCTCTAGTCACCATTACATAATTGATGCGGTATTAGGCCACACTAGATATGTGGTTCATGTTATCTCATTGGTCAAGTTATATTTTTTTCTAACATAATAAAAGAATATCCAAATGATGATAGCATTTAGAAAAAACAAAAGAAAATCTAGGACTCAAGCCATTTAATTTGAATGGGTTTAACAATCTTAGATAATTTAATAATATGGTTAAAAAAAGTCAATGACAAAAAATATCAATGACCAATAGAAAAATGAAATCATGTCAATATTATGAAAAAATACCCTCTAAATAATCTTAAAAATCTCAACAATCTTATTTGATAATAAAGGAAAAAATAACTGAGAATGGAAGAACTTAAATAAGAGAAGAATGAAGAAATCTTAAGTTGAATTACCAATAAAACAAACACTAAAGGATGAACGAGATTTTTCTTTAAAAAATAACAAAAATCCTGACTCGATTAAGCATTCTAAATGTGTGGCCGAGACATGAGACTAAGATAACCCCTTACAAAAACAAATTTAATAAAATAATAGAGGTCAATTCTCAATCAAAAAAAATAATAAAAGGCAAAACTAAAAAGAAATATAATTTTAAAAAAATTAAAAAAAAAAACAATGAGTAAACTCTTGTTAACTTAACTAATATGCAACATATGATATGAGATTAGGATAACCCCATAAAAAATAAAAAACAGAAAAAATCATGAAACTCAAGACTTGGTCATCCAAAGTTGAAAGATGAAATTGGATTTTGTTTTCTTCAAAAAATAGATTTTAAAAACACTCAAGTTAAATCGTTAAATCAAATTAATTCTTGAAATATGTGACCTAGTTCATGAGACCAAAATTACCCTATAGAAGATAGAAATAAAAAAATAATCATGAAGCAAGATTCTTTTAAGCAAAAAGAAGCATAAAAGATAAAAGAAAAACAATAAAAAAAAAGGATCAATTTGGATACCAAAATTAAATGAAATGAAATATCAAATGATAAAATTTAAAACAAAATAAATTTAAAACAAAATAAATTTAAAAAGAATCAAAAGCAAAATAAATAACAATAAAAAAAATCAAAATCAAAATCAAAATCAAAATGGATACAAACACAAACTAAGAAGAGACATTTGATTTTTGCAAGAGTTGACCCGAAAGTTTAGATAACGAGAGAGGAAAAAAAAAAGAAAAAATCATTGGAGCTTAACCACTACGCCGTTGAGCACACACACTAGATAATTGCCCGCGTGTTGCCGCGGGTATTTTTTTGTATATAATTTAATATAATTAAATGTAAACGATAAATTTATATGATATAAGTAAATAAAAATTATAGATTAAAAGATAAAATGTTTAAAATTTTGAGTTAAGTTTGTCACGTAAGCATAGATTATATTTTTTAGAATATAGGTATTGCATCATAAACAATCACAAAAGGGCGCGCATTAACATTAAAAAAAAGAGCAACATATTTGAATAAGAAAAAAAATAAATGACTGAAATCATTATTGTGCAGATAACAAAATTCAAAAAATCAATTAATAGACAGAGTAAAAATAGGGAAATAGCAACATCGGAGTCTTAACATTTAAAATTATTATTGCCGCTAGAATAAAAACAACAAATATTATTAAATTATACCGAGGGAAAAAAGTAAAAAGCATGAACAAAACAGCAAGCAAGAAAAACAAATTAAAAAATTATTATTATTATTATTATTATAATAATAATAATAGAATAAATAATCACTATTATTATAATAATAAAATACATAATCACTATTATTATAATATTCATAATAATAACTATTATTATTATTATAATTATTATTATTATGTTAATAATGAAAGAAACAAAAATAAATGAAAGCCTAAAAACATCTTATAAACTTTAACAAAAGATTAAAAAACAAAAAACTATTATTGCTATTACTGTCAAAAAAAAAATATGAAATTATCCGGAGGGAAAAAAAACATTAAAGAAAGAGCAAGCACGCAAAACAATGTAATTATTATTATTATTATTATTATTATTATTATTATTATTATTATTATTATTATTATTATTATTGATATTATTATTATTATTATTATGTTAATAATGAAAGGAAAAAAACAATGAAAGACTAAAAACATGCAAGAAATTTTAACAAAAGATAAAAAAACAAAAACAATTATTATTGCTATAACCGGAAAAAAAAATATTATCAAATTATCGGGAGAAATAAAAAAACACAGAAGAGTAAGAACAAAAAATAATTAAGTCATTATTATTATTATTATTATTATTATTATTATTATTATTATTATTATTATCACTATTACTATTACTATTACTATTATTATTATTATTACTATTAGTATTACTATTACTATTACTATTATTATTATTACTATTACTATAACTATTATTATTATTATAATTATTATTATTATTAGTATTATTATTATTATTATTATTATCATTATTATTATTATTGTGTTAAATACACTTTTATATAAACATGGACAAAAGGAGGGATTATTGTAGAAATATAAAAAAATAAAAGTATAAGGACTTAAATGAAAATCAAATATAAAGGGCTGAAATTAACAAATTAAAAGTCAAAGGGCTGACATGCAAATTACTTTTATTCTCAATTGAAATCAGAGGGCAAAATTGCAAAAATCGGAACTTTTGTACCGAATTGATTGACTGACATATAGCCAATCCGGAAATTGAAAGTGGAAGGACCGAAGTGAAACTTTGACATTCAATCAATTCAAATCGGAGGACCCAATTGAACAAAATCAAAACTTATATAACAGAAATGAGGACCAAAAACGAAATTCAAAGTCGAGGGACCAAAGTGCAAAGTCCAAATATATGGGGGGACTCTCCTGCACATTGACGTGCAGGAGAGAGAGAAACGTGGCTGCTGGCTTCAATCGGCCTCCGCCGCGTCGTCGGGCATGTTGTGGATACACGCACCACCGCGGGAGGAAGACCACGCGGCGGCGCATCGTTCTGCCCCCCGGGATCTAATTTCCGGCCACCGGAGGAGTCCGCACGCGCCGCCTGAACAGGGCGTGAGACGGGAAACCGTCTGGCGCGTGCGCCGCACGCCTCCAGAGACGCCGATTAAAAAAATTGAAAAATAGGGTCAATTACCGTTATAACCCTGGACCCAATTCATTGTTTTTGTCTTATTAGGGGCTAAAACCGTCTTTAGCCATTTCCGAAAATAATAAAAAAAGAAAAAGTTGCAGCGGACCGGACCGGTCCGGCCGCGCGCAATTACGCCTTTGTCCCGCGCCCGAATGCCTTATTTTGTCCTATTACCGGGGACCAAACCGTCATTTAACTGTTCACAAACGAATATTTTAAAAAAAAATTAAAAATTAAAAAGGAAAAACCGCATTTATCCCCGCCTGCCAGCCCCTCCTCGCCGCGCGCCCGAGGGCCATTTTCGGGCGTGCATTGCTCGAATCCACAGTATTTACTGAGAAGGTGCACAGTGGAGAGGCCACGCCGTTTGTTTGTGTTGTAATTTAACCACTGTAAAAAGGATATTTGATTATAAGGATGTGTCGTATAAGTAGTCTAAAAAAAACAATGTAATAAAATTCTAAAGAGACTGAATCACCAAATTATAATAAAAAACATAATGAAAATGTTAAAACTCCATTGACCAACAATTGTTTTTATTTGAAAAGGACAATGTAATCATTTTATTATGTAACCAAATAGTAAAAGACTGAAAAGCTTCAGGACTCTAAGTTTATTTTTTTAATAATATTTAAATTATGTTATTATGCATCTAAAACATAAAAAGACTAATTTGTTTACAGATATATATATATATATATATATATATATATATATATATAACAAATGAATCAAGTAAAAAAAAAACTAAAATTCTTTACGTATATAACTTAGTTAAATGATTTAAAAAAAATAACAACACTGATATTTCACTATTTCTGACATGCATCTTGGTGTATACTGAGTTTTTATTTTATATTTTTAGTCAAATGCTTTACCATCGACACTTAACCATCAAATCATCTTCATTAAAGCACTATTGACCTCAGCTATTGTACCCTTTTCTCCATTTGTGACTTGAAAAATCAGAAGGCACTGAACCCCACTCTCTTTTTCTCCACTCATGGATCATGGCCAATGACATTTCTCCAGCATATATAAAGTCCATTACCTAAAGAGCTAAAACAGCTCGTCCTTTCTACTGTAGCAGCAGACTCATTGGCACTGTTCATTGGCCATTTTTCGGCCGTGCGTCGCGGCTGTTCGTCTGTCTTTTTTTTTTTTTTCTCTTATGAACAGTGTACAGACGCTTTTAGCCCCGGTAATAAGACAAAATAGCATCGGGCCGAGTGTAAAACACGCTGAGGATCAGGGGCATGCATGTCATTGCACGCATCCGAACCGGACCGGTCCGGTCCGGTCCGCCGCAGTTTTTCTTTTTTTAATAAATTTAAAAATGGCTAATTACGGTTATGGGCCCGTATAAGACAAAAACCTCTCTTTCCGTCCAGGGGCTTTCCGGTAATTGACCAAATTTTTTTATTTTTTCCCCGGGTGTTGTCAGTGCGTGTGAATCACGCGCCTACCTGTTTCACGCCCCACGCCCTGTTCAGGTGGCGCGTGCGTCGTCTTGCGGTGGACTCAGACGAGTTTCCGACGGACAGAGCGGTTCGCCTCGGCGTCTGCTTCCTCCCGCGGTTGCGCGTGTACCCTAAAACTGCCCGTGGACGCGCCCGTGACCGGTTCAAGCCGCCGGCCACGTTTCTCTCTCCCCCAATTTGTTAACCTTTTTACTTCAGTCCCTTGACTTTGGATTTTTGTTTTTGTCCTGATTTTGGTTGCATAAGTTTTGATTTAGTTCGATTGGGTCCTCCGATTGCAATTGATTGGATGTCAATGTTTCAGTTCGGTCCTCCTTCTTTTAATTTTCGGATTCGGTTTAAATTATGCAATAAATACAGTACATAAGTTTCGATTTCTTCAATTGGATCCTTTGATTGAAATTGATAATATATTGAATTTTCATTTTGGCCCTTATAGTTTTGATTTTTGATTTTCATCCCTTGATAAATTGATATTTGTGTTTTATTTTCCATTATTAACATAATAATAATAATAATAATAATAATAATAATAATAATAATAATAATAATAATAATAATAATAATACTAACAATAATAATAATAATAATACTAATAATACTAATAATAATAATAATACTGATAATAATAATAATAATAATAATAATAATATATAGTTTTGATTTTTGATTTTCATCCCTTGATAAATTGATATTTGTGTTTTATTTTCCATTATTAACATAATAATAATAATAATAATAATGATAATAATAATAATAATAATAATAATAATGTGTTTTATTTTCCATTATGAACATAATAATAATATTGATTTTAATCCCTTGATAAATTGATATTTGTGTTTTATTTTCCATTATTAACATAATAATAATGATAATAATAATAATAATAATAATAATAATAATAATCAGAAAGTGAATAATAGAAATAATAATAATAATAATAATAATAATAATAATAATAATAATAATAATAATATATTCTTTTTGTTTAATAATAATAATAATATTAATATTAATATATTCTTTTTCTTTCTTACTCTTTTGTTAATATTTATGAGTGTTTTTTTTTTCGTGATAATTTTATAATTTTCATTGTTTTTGCAATAATAACAATAGTCATTTTATATCTAATGTTATTGGAGATAAAAAACAACTCAAGGACAACAAATAAACAAATTTACCTAGGTTATAATGATAATAATACTAATAATAATAATACTAATAATACTAATAATACTGAAACTAATAATAATAATAATAATAATAATAATAATAATAATATGTGTTTTATTTTCCATTATTAACATAATAATAATAATAATAATAATAATAATAATGATAATAATAATAAGAATGATAATAATTGTAATAATAATAATACTAATAATAATAATAATATATTCTTTTTCTTGCTTACTCTTTTATTAATATTTATGAGTGTTTTTATTTTCAGTTTTTTATTAATTTTATACATTCACAAAAACCCTGCGCAACGTGCGGGCATATGGCTCGTTAAATCTAAATTAAAAGGTTGGTAGGTCTCGTGTCATTAAACACTGATCTGAAATTTCTCTTCACACCTCCATTGTTCATGGAATAATACTATTTATCCCTTTCCAGTCTCCGCAACTTGTTGGTATTCTTTGTATATTGAATTTTATGAAAAAGCGTGACAGCCAGGTCGTTGTAGTATAGTGGTGAGTATTCCCGCCTGTCACGCGGGTGACCCGGGTTCGATCCCCGGCAACGGCGTTTTCTTTTTAATCTCTTTTTTTTTTGTTTTGTGCAGAGAGAGAGAGAGAGATCCTTCTCTTCTAGGCAGTAGGCATGGAAAGGGACTATCACTTGCTGCTACCGGGAAATGAGCAAAGATAAACTGCGGGCCAATTGAGGTTGATTACTTCCATTGCGTTCCAAATTCATGAATTGTTTCCTGGGACAGTTTCACATGTAACAACCATGGAAATCTTGTCTTTGGCTAGCAAGTACTGAATGGTCATCCTGAGGTCTTACAGTCTCTAAAACAGCATGCATTGATTCATTTTATCTGGGATTTTTCTAGGAATAGTCGCAAGGTACCTAAGCTAGAAATCTTTTTTTGCATTTTGCAGTCCATTTCACTCCCTAACTTGTGCTATCGCCTGACACTTTGAGTCACGAAAATCAATAACTATATTTTCCACATAGTTCTTTCCAGTTCCTGCAAGAATTTGGCACCAAGGGATTCCCAAAGTAATGCAAGAAGCTTCTCTCATTATTAGGCCTCTGAGAGGCTACACAATTTTGAATCAGAGTTGATTATCACAAAACTTCAAGCAATACAAAATCAGCAGTTTCATTTTAAGAATCGATTATTGATCTTTGGTTTATTCCAGCAACAAAAATATTAGAAAGAACAGCAAAACTAACCCGGACCAGAACCTTATTTGTGCTTCTCCAACTAGCTGCTTAAGAGTCTCCAGAAGAGGCCCGTTCGTAATAACAGCCTTTTGGCAGACAACAAGTGACAAACAGATTTGCATGCAATGGTGCTACAGGATATGAACAAGCACACCAGCAGGAGAAAATACAATTAAGAAAAGATACAGAAAACAAAACCACTTAAAAGTTTGCTGAAGCAGAAAGGAAACATAACATTACAGAACCTATAATTGTATACTTCGAGGGAACAGAAAACTTCAAGCTTTCAAAAATGCAGATGCCTCAAATTTATGAATGCATTCTTCATCCAGACAAAAATACATAAATCAGGAAGTCCTAGGAGGGTTCGCAATTCTTGAACGACATTGAAGAGCTTTCACGCTGTCACAAAACATTCTTTTCGCAGTTAATGCATATTGAACGCACTGTTCAGACCACAATTCTTATCAATGAAAAACCTGACAATCAAGCAAAAAGAATGACAGCGCAGTTAGTTGTCAGGTAACCCCAATTTCAAGGGGAAATTCAGCATGCTTGTTTCACAAACGATGAAAACTTATGCACAGAGAGAAAATTAAGTTGTCCCTATTGCTATTGATCTGGATCGCAACTTTGGTACAACCTCAGTAACACAACATTGATGCAATAAGCTCTCTTCGAAAACTGTAGAGAGATCTAACTTCATACAAAAACAAGGCAACCGAGAAACAATTGTAATACAACATAAATTAGTTTTGCCTGTAAGCAATGTAATTAGCTAAAGCAATCAACGGAGCGGCCTTCTCTTGATCAAATCCAGAAAGCAAGTCCTTGGCTTCGTTAAGCAACTTCTCAGCAAACTCCCGAGACTTCTCAATCCCCATTAACCTAGGATAAGTAGCCTTATCCGCAACCAAATCCTTCCCTGCGGTTTTCCCCAATTCTTGTGAAGATTTGGTAACATCAAGAATATCATCCACTACTTGAAACAACAATCCAATACTTCTTGCATATTTCCTCAATTTCTCAACTTCCTCATCGGTTCCTCCACCTAATATGGCCCCTAGAACAACAGCACCTTCCAACAACTTCGCCGTCTTATGAATATGAATAAATTCAAGCTGCTTTAACCCCACTTCGGACAACCCTTCAGAACAAATATCAACAACTTGTCCAGCAACAAGTCCTTCAGCACCAATAGCTTTCGCCAATTCACCAACTGCACGAACAATTCTATGAGGTGAAACATGGATTGTAGACACTGCAATATGTTCAAATGCAAATGACAGTAAAGCATCCCCTGCCAAAACCGCAACATCCTCGCCAAAAACAATATGATTGGTGGGTTTCCCGCGGCGAAGATCATCGTTATCCATGCAAGGAAGATCGTCATGGATTAATGACATGGTATGGATCATTTCTACGGCGCAAGCAGCAGGCAAAGCCATGGATTCAGACCCACCAACAAGGTCACACGCAGCAAGACAAAGCACTGGCCTAACCCTCTTGCCACCAGCCAGAAGAGAGTATCGCATAGACTCATGGATTTTAGCAGGCTCTTTAAGAGTGACAGCAGCATCTAATGCTTTGTTAACAGAATTGGCTTTTTGTAGCATGTAAGACTTGAAATCAAAAGTGGGCTTTTGTTGATCTTCTTGAAGAGTCTCTTCTTTTGTGAGAACCGCATAAATTGAAGACATGGGTTTTCTCTGTTTTTTATGTATTGAAGGAATTTGAAGACTTCTAGAACCTGGAGATAAAAATCTTGAGATGGGTCTGGATCTGGATCTTGAATCTTTGTTGATGATTGATGTCTGAAACCATGAACCCAAATTCACAGAAGTCATTTTCTGTGTGCGCGTGTCTTAGAGGGAGAGAGAGACAGAGAGAGAGGGGTTGCTCTTACTCTGTAATTGTAATAAAAAGCTGAAGTACAAGTGAAACTCAGGTTAGGTTCTAAACAATAGCACTACAAAGGTTGGCCATGAGAGTTAACTTTAGCCAGAAATGGAAAAACATTCAAGTGTCCACAAGGCCATGAATGAGAAAAGGAGTGATGATATTCCTAGTATCAAGTACTGAGACAATAAAGGTATGCAGGGAGAAAGGATTCTGGAGAGAGAGTGAAATGGGAAATTTTGGACAGAGAGAGAGAGAGAGGGAGGGTGTGGAACTGTGATTCATTGAAGCTAGGGTTTGGATTGGTTTGGATGGATGGATGGATCTTAAAGGACGCTTTATCATCATCTTTTCCTTGAGCGTGTGTCAATGGTCGGAATTTGACTGGTGATTCAGTTTTTCCAAATAAAAGTGAGATTTTTTTGCAAATAAAAAAATTAAAATATAAAATAAAACAAAAACATTTTTTAAATAAATAGCAAAATTTAGTGAGTTTTTTTGGATATCCATATTGGATCGGAACCACATGACCCGGAAAGCGCACATTAGTGGACCCAGGGCATGCGTAAACCTCCGGCTGTCTCAGGCTCTTACAAGAACCTTACGGTTGGCTGTTGAAGCTCAAACCCTGGCCTCCCACGTTTAATAGCGAAAGAACCAAGGCTGTTGCCGCGTTTAATAGCAAAATTTAGTGAGTTGCTTTTAATATCTATAACCTGAAAGTTGCGAGTGTCATTGCAACTCTTAAATAGTAAAATAAGCATATATAATTTATAATAGGAAGAGAGATAAGAAAAACAATAAATAAATAAAAAGAGATTTCATAGACTCATAAAAACTTTGATAACGATAATATTGGTACCAATAGAAAAATCTCTACAAAATAAATTTAATTGTATAAGAAAAATCATCCATAATACTTAAAATGAGTTACATAAGTCATCCAAAAACAAGTAAACCTTAAGATCTTTGAGCGACTCGTATGACTTTTTTTATTCACCATGACTAACTTTTTTAGTGGTGTTGTTCAGTAAATCATTGTTTTTTATTTTAAAAGTTATTAGCTAAATTCCTTATAATTTTAATTGAGCTAATTTTATCTTGAATAATTTTTAATATTTTAATATATCATTTTGGTAAGAATTTTGATTTGATCATGATTGAAGGCTAATTCATTTGGATTTCTTAAGCAGAATTGGAATTAAAAGAATAAAGATCCAAATTAAAAGTCGATAAACATAGATGACATTCCAGAAATTTTGGAAAAAATAATTTTTGGATCTTAAACTTTAAAAATAATACAAATTATATGATTTTAATGCTTTATTTTTTTTTAAATTCGGTATAAAGTTTGTTTTTATTTGTATATTCCCTAGTATTATTTGTCACTGTAGTAAATAGATTGATAGAAAATGATGGAAAATAAAGTTTTTGAAGTTAGAACTTTGAGATTACTATTAAAGTGAAATTATTCTAGTACTTTTGAATATATATTATCCCAAATAATTGTTAAACAAATGAGAGTTTTTTCTCCAATTATCTAAATTTGTTTCCTCTTCTTCAGTAAATTGTAAGGAAGTGGAAGTAATAAATAATAGATTTCTTGTACATAAACTATTTTATTAATGAAATTATTTTCCCATTTTCCGTACATAACTTTGCACCAATTAAATGGAGTTGCTTGCCCTGCTTATTCGATGGAATGCATTTATTGTAACCTAAGAAAATAGAATTATTTTGATTCAACACATTTTCCATGGCATGAGAACAATGCCGAAATCTAAGCCCTCGTGCATGTTTTCATGGCCATACTCCATTGTTTTATACATTAACTTGGTTTGAAAAAGTCCGACACATCATTGGTGGAAGACTTGCTGATTCTAATTATGATTGATATTGTTTTTAAATATATTTTTGTTGAGATTTTTTAAAAAAAATATATTTTTAATATTAGTAATGAAATAATTTAAGAACACAAAAAAAATTAATTTAAAATAAAAATAAAAAACAAAATTTTATTTTTTTCAAAAATATTTTTAAAACGGAATACCAAACATCTTCAATTATTGATGGAAGAGTTTATCCCCGACTAAGAGGTACACCATCTATTAAGAAAATTATTTTCTCTTGAATTAGATTTAGATTTAGCTCTTTTGGTTGGATAGTGGATAATGTTTTCTTTCCGGAAGGTATTACAAAATGTTGATGTATAAAAAAAAATAGCATAGCCCATTTTTTCAGGGGGAGGAGGGAAAGCTTAATTATTTCTTTTCAGCTACCAAAATAGTTAAAATTTATATCAACTTCTTTCTTTTGATGAGGAGAGCTCACACTACAATTTTTCTTACATTGAAAATGCCAAGAAAAAAAAAATCTGGTATTGGCCAATTCTTTCTTTTGACGATACGTTGTTTAATTTATTTTTTTCAAAAAAAATGGGTACATGTGATGTCACATGCTTGAGCTACAAAAATATAAAAAAACAAAATCTCATTCGCCCATGCCCTAACAAAATGGGTCGGACATGCTAAGCTAACTTATCAAGCCTCACAACACTTGATTTTATTGAATTATTCTATTTCTATTTTTTAATTACTGTTTTTTTGTGGTTTTTTGTAATAATTATTTTTATTTAGATTTAGATTAATACTTTTCTCTTATATTTTGTTTACAGAGCATCTTTTAAATATTATTTATTTATTATTTTCTATACATTTAATTCTTAAAGTGATTTATCTATAATTTTTTTATTTTCTGTATATATAAACTTTATTTTTAAAATAAAAAATAATTATTTTCAAATAATATCTCTAATATATAGTTTTACATGGTATTCTTTTCTATTTGATTCAATTAATTGAATGTGTGTTTCTATTTCTATTATTATTTGATGAAATAAAATATTATTTTAATAAATACAACTAAATAAATATTGTATTTTACAAAATTAAATATATTGATATATATTTATCTTTCAAGTTTTCAGTTTTATTTCAGCTTCGTTTTATTGACACAGTTACATATTTATAATTACAGATTTATTTGATTACATGTATACATAAAGAAATTTTCACTTATTTTTTTTAATTAAAAAAACATGTAAACAAAAGCATTTGTACACAAATTTTTGCCTATGGAGTAATCCTAGTGAGCTAAAAGGCAACATTTGCAACGCAAAGGAAGAGTAAAAAAACAAACATATTTTCCAAATGGTGAATGGGTGGGAGAGGGGAGTAGGAGAAATTCTCAAAAGATTCACTCTCGCTAGCAAAATTATTAGACCGAGATATAGCAAATGATTTACCATATAGTAAAACTGCATTAAACCTATAATGTTATGGTTCTAATACTCATCAAAGGTTCTAAAAGTGCAAAACTAATGGTGGATAAGTTCAGCACAACGTCATTTCACCAATATTCCTCCTAAATAATGAAATTGCTAGGGAAGCTGCTCCATGGCCCTCGAAATATTCTCCAGGTGTTAAAAAGGGACCATCTAAATAGAAAAGCAATCATCTCTGTTATAACAGGGCTTTCACTTGTGGTACAGGTAAACAAAGCTGAAGATAAAGAAGCCAGCCATCTGCAATCAACAGAACCATTTGTTTAGCACGCACATGAACATACACAAATGATATGGATTCACAGGATAATAAAATTCTAGTTTTTTTTATATTGAGAATACCATTGTAAAAGAAGCTCCATAGTAAGGAAAAGCAGCTGTTATAAATCTCTCATATTCATTGTGTTTGAAGGGCCGAACTGGAATCTGCAATCACAATATAAATTGGCTTTTTACTCGGAGCCTTTCAGGATGTTCAGCACTACGATGAGGAATTATGCACTGAGGGTATATTGACAACATGCAATAATAGATGCAGGAATCTTCAAAAAACTGAAGGCAGCATGCATTAATTCATGCATTTTGTAACTAGAAGCAATACAATTTGCAATCAATTTCTTTGGGATTCATTATTGTTGCCCCATGACTGGATCTTTGGACAGGTCAGCATATAATAATATTTCTCAAAGTGCTTTTCCCCGGATGAACATAAACACGTCCCTCCAGCAAAAAATAAAGCCACTGAATTGATACAGTTGCACCACTTATTCTACCTGATATGCCAGAATACTGTTGTCAACTATCCAAATTCCTTTTCATAAGAAGTCCCAAATATGTTATCTTTGGTTATATTACTATCACCAAATTGCAATCAACATTTTCAACATCAAAAATCACCAAAATAATCAATCCACTACAAAAATAAAGTAAACCAAGTAAGTTGCTACGTTGATTGGGTACAGGAGAGATCATACAAGTCCAAGAAGCTTACCTGTTTGGAGAGCAACAGGCTAGTATATCCAAGCCTGTTATACTCAACCTTAAACTGAAAAACACCATAAACATCAGGCACCTTGAATGATGTATGATACAAGCCCTGAAAAGCAGGTGCACAAATGATCAGAGAAATGGGCACGAGAAGGGTTATAAGTAGTAAGGAAATGATATTGGGTGATAGAAAAGATGTACCTTCTTGTCATTTGATAGGGTTTTCAACACATAGGGGCTCATCATGTAGAACTGGACCTGAACATCATTGGCCACATATGGTTCCCAGCTCTTTCCAGACCATTCATATATCTCAACAGAAAAATCCTGCACTCGTATATAAGTTCATGGTGATTGTCTATACTCTCTCATATGTAGCTTCTCAGAAAAAAAAAATCAAAAAACTAAATGAGCACACAGCTTGACAAGTTACCAAATCATCCTTGATCCTGTACATTGCAGGCTCGTCTGTTTCGCCAGCTTTGTTGTGTCTAAGATTCACAGCCTGGAGGTCAAGAACAAGACTTGATATTACACAATAGATGAAAATGCAATGAAACACTATAGAGTGAAAGAAAGAAAGAAAGAAAGATCCTAAAAGTTGCCATTGTATCAACAATCTTAAGACTATTCTTTAGTATGTCTCAAAATGTTGCAATTTAATTATACATTAGCAAGATGCATAAATTAACTCAAGACAACTGAAATAAAAGCCTAACCTTCAGATGACCTCTTTCATGGAAGACCCATTTGCTAAGTTCAGCCACAAATTGCTCATTACCAGATTTATCATATCTGCCAACACAAGGTCACAGATAACGTGACTTTCTTCCCTTAAAAATATCAATATATATTTATTTCTGTTCACAAGCAAAACATGTTGCCAAGCATATGGATGAAATTAACAAAAGTATCCAACCAAAAATTTCAACAACCAAAATCAGGAGCAATGACATCCCCCTTCTCTCACTGTGAGCTCAAAATCAGCCAAGTACTGTTTAATGAGCATACAAACACAAACATCATGGCTTTGTGGGTCCTCTAAGAAAGCTATTCCTCTTCTTATTGTATCCATAAGCATATTGTGAATGGGAATCAACCATGGAAAATAGAAGCTATGTGGACCTGGCTCTGATATCAATCAATCGAGGCCTTGACATATACAGAAGTATACGTGTATTGTGTGTTTGTGTGAAATAAAAATTGAAACTTGCAAATAAAGTTTTGAGACATGTATGGATATAATGCTATCAACAATTCAACACGATCTCAGCCTAAGCAAAGCCTTAATGATGTAAAGGAAGGTGATTTCCTTGAACTCTTCAAAATGAACTTAGCCATTAACCATTAGTTTTCCCATTCTCAGTCCATTGTACTATATCGAGTTGCACAGAAAAAATATGCATTTGCACAGCAAACAGTTAAAATGATGGATGAGACCATTTCATATTGCAAGACATGAAACAGAGGTTTAGAAAAACCTCAGGTCCCCAAAGTAGATGTAAAATGAAAAGGAGTCCAATAAGAACTTCACTTACTTTTTTGGGCTCCCGGCTTTCTGTATGCTTGATCTGAAAAATCTGAATCATATAAAAAAGAGATGGTGTCAACAAACATAAACCAAACAATTGCTAGAGAAACACTGAAGCTGAAAAATCATCACATGATTGCATACCGGTTACTAAACAAATCTAATGAGCCCGTAATCATAATCCGAGCATTGTTTCTAGCCTGCATTATGTAAAAAACGTTGGTCAGAAGAAATTTCACCTCAATTTTTTGATTTTTCTCAAAACCTAAGCTAAGAGCAGTGTTCAAAACACAGACATCCACTATGACATGCAATAGTCATATGTACATGTGTGCTTGTATGCATTCAGAACCGACACAAGGAAGTATAATTAGAGACCAAAAGAATGGTCAGCAAACAAAAATACAATAAACCATCAAGTACAACACAACAAGCAATTGTTCTTCAGCTGTTGCACGGGTGGTATGAAAAAACGAGCAGCAATTTGATGGAGGGAGCCAAGTTACCTGAACTACTGAAACTAATGAGATGGAAGATCCGGTTAATGATGGAGGACTTGACAATTTGGAACTTGGATTAGCTGAATAAGCAGCAGGTGATGCAGAAAGGACCTTCAATACCTATACATCATACCACATACCCCGTAAAGAGAGAAACCGTTAGCACAAACCCTTAAAAACTTTTTCAACTAGCGACATTAACAAATAAATAAACAAAGAAACATTTGACCTCACCAGGTTATTTGCTGCATTTAAAGAATGTGCAATCCCTTTATAGAGCACAGGAGCCTGTTTAATCCAAAACCCATAAACATTCAAAACTCGAACTTTAAGCTTCACAAGCAAATCACTGATCCATAATTGCAGGGGGGATTTTAATATAAGGAACGAAACAATCAGACAAACCAACCTCAATCTTATTTTCTCCAAGCAGCACATCAGATTCAATAAAATCATCCGCAGCAATCAATGTATGATCACCCTCAGTCCCAACGACTGCATAACTTCTATGATCAATAACCAGAGCCGATGGATCCTACAACATTACATAAACTCAATAAACAAATTAAACTAAATAAATAAAATGACAAAAACAACCAATGAGTCACAAAGTCAACACTGACCTCATCGAAATCAACCCCACATTCAGTAGCTACACTCTTAATCAGATCAGAAGCAGAACTATCGGCCGCAATAATCAGATCATGGCCCGAGTCAACAAAGTCAAGCACAGCAGCTAAATCCAATGCACCACCAAATCCTAACGATAACAAGAACAAACAAAACCCAATTGCCCGATCACAAATCATTCCCAAAAAAGAAAAAAAAATGTAAAAAGAACCAAACCCATGTTCTCAAATCAGAAACAGGACCATAAAAACCAAAAACTTGACAAAGATAAACAACAATTTCCTTCAATTTAATAGCTTACTTTCGATTGAAGGAGAGAAGAGAATCAAGCCATCATACAAGTACTGGCCATAACGTTGAAGGGCGAGTTTTGGGTCATCAGCAAGCTTGAAATCGAGATCAAAACCGCGAGATTTGAGAGAATTGAAGAAGATTGAGTGGGAAGATTTGAGTGACAAGTCGTCGAAGAGGACTAAGAGGCGACGATCCGAGGGCGAGTCAGGGGAGAAAGAGAGGGAAAGAACGGGAAGGAGGAGTATGACTGATAGAATTGTTAATACCGAGAAATTGATTCTCGCCATTTTTGTGGTTGTGGGATCTTTTGGCTGCCTCGGAGAGAGAGAGAGTGGCTGAGGGTTTACCCGGTGAGGAGGAGACATTAAAAGGACTGATAAATGGGTTTTGAGAGTTTGCAACAAGAGTGTCCACTTGGATTTTTTTTTTTGAAACGTTTCGAATGGAAATTAAATTTCTTCTTGTTTTTGAAGCAAACATTTTAGCAATTTTTATTTTTATTTTTATTTTTATTAACTCGATAGACTATTAATTATTGTATGTCGTTCACTTACAAAACGATAAAATATTTTTATGATTTTTTATGGATTATAGATTTTTTTTATTTTTTTATTTTTTTATTTTTTTATTTATGTAAAATATACTCACAAAATAATTAATCATAGAAAGAATGTTATAAGTTATTCTTTCTATACCATAAAATTCTTCATGCAATATAAAATCAATTTGGTTGGGACATAATGAAAAATAAATTTAAGATAATATACGATATTTTAATCAATCTTTTAACTTTGTAATTCTTTTTACTCTTTTATTCATGGTATCTAATTGCCCAGAATTGTAAGAGAAAAATTATTAAAAACATCCTATATTTTGAGTAGTGCACTTTACATACCATAGTTTCATTTATTATAATTTACATTTTTGGTATATATCATCTTAAAATAATGATGGAAAATGTTCATGTTTATTAATAACCCAAGTCCCAAAAATCTAATATGGAAATACCATTTTATCTTCTTTATATTCAACAAAGATAATGACAAAAAAAAAATCTCTCTTTTTATAAGCTACTATATAAATTTTTAATGAATAAAACAAAACAACATCTCCTCGAAAACCTAAAACAATTTTTCTTTGTGTCTATCAAATAGATCAAAACACTCATATTTTCAATCATTTCCTCATTTCTTACCTCTATCTCCTATATCGTCTTTTCTAAACTATCTATCTCCTTCACTATAAATCTCGTCACCTCAACCACAACCATTTTTATTGTTTGAATTTTCACGAACCTAATTAACATAATTCTTTTGTTAAAAAATGAGTTTAGATTTCAACAAGGTTTCAAAGTATCAATATTTGATTTCAAAAGTTTTTTTTAAAATTAAACAAAACAAGATTATTGAGTTTGTTTAGATTAATCTTATATCTTTTGGTTATTTCTAAATTCTATCAATTTAGGTTTAGTTTTGTGTTTGTTAAAGATTTTAAAAACATTAATTTTATTGTTTTTAAGTGGTTTTCTAATAGGCTTGTATTGTTTTCTTTTGTTTTGTGATTTGTTTATCAATAATTTCAAAGGTTGGGATTCAAGCAATATGGTATAGGATATATTGATATTCTTCATATAAATTTCACTACTTTATTATAAAGTTGTCTTGGCTAGAAAGGTGTATTTGCATATGTTTATTGATACTAAGATTAAAAGAAAGGTTAAATAACATTGAACTTCTATTAGTCTACTCTTCTTTAACATCATTTTTTTAGAAATTAAACTTTGTATTTTAAAAGTTTATTATTTTAACACTTCACGTTTGCTTATTAAAAGTAGTCGTTGTTTAATGCCTTTATAAATATAAAAATATCATCATTTACATTTTTTTAACAAAGAGATAATCTTTCTCTTACCTCATCATTTAAAATAATAAACATCAAATTTTTCATTTTTTCACATAGTTTTCTCAACAATTCTTCACTATTTCTAGAGATCACAAACTTGCAACCATATTATTAATATGAACACCATTTAAGCACAAAACTAATCATCATATTCAACAAACCAACTCATAAATTTTTATAAACATATTATAACAAATCCAACAAACATATGACCATAAATCCAGCAAAACATTGTCTGAAACTTGAAGAAACACTGCCAACATTTCTAGCAAAAACACATCCTAATTTCTAGCAAACTCCTTCTGATTTCCAGCAAAATCCACATCCAAAAACCTAGCAAACACAGACATTGCCCAAAACTTAAGCAAACATAACAAAGATTTTCTATAAAAACACATATCAATTCCCAACTTGGATATAACTCAAAACACATTGCCAACAACTCAAGATTTGAAGCATATTTTTTGCTAACAAAAATAAACACATTATCAACATGTCATCATATTTTTTATGAAAAAAATAGAAGAATAAAGAGAAACATGTGTAATGGCGATTTTAGTTGGGAGAGAAGGTATTTTTTTTCTCTAATAAGAAACTACTCAATTGTAAATGGTCAATATTAGTGGATAAAATATTTCATTATTTTTTAAAACTACAAATTTTAATAATATTTTTTTTATAAATTATAAGGGCTAAGTCATAGTTCATTTTTGAAACTAAAAAAGGAAATTCATTTGTAGTTAAAAACAAAATCTTGATGGAAGGATTTATTTTCTGTTTTTTCTCTCCAAAGATCTCTTTCCCGTGTGTTAAATCATTGAAAAATACTAAAATTTTTGTTTCATTTTATAGAATATTAGGAAGAAAAAAACCTTCAAATTAACTTTGTCTTTTTATGTCAATTCGACAAATCAACCTTAGCATTTCATCAAATTTAAATTCAATTTGTCTTCGTTGTCAGAGATATTTTCACCTCAACCACACTTATTTTTTAATGATTGAGATAAATACATTCTAACACAAAGTTTGGTTATAGTGTCTAACATATGGTTGTGCTAATCAACCCCACCAATAACTATTGGTGGAACAACTTTAACTTGATTTTAGCATGCTTTCTTCTAGAGAATGCATGTTTCACGGTTTGAAACTATGCAATTACTATATATATTTTAATTATTTTATTGTAAATAAAACATTTTCAACAATAGTTTTAACTAAACTCATGAGAGCTATTTTTTTATTCAACAAGTATTTAAAAACCAACTGTAACTAAACATATATAAAATCAAACAAGCAACAACTAAAGGTAGTTTTTAAAATTATATTCACAAATACTATACTTTATGTAAATATAACATTTATAAAACCAATAGTTATAATAAGATCAATTTATTTCCATCCAAATAGGGCATGATCCAAAAAATAAGATCACTCAAGCTTGGGAAAGGCCTAGTACACGGGAAATAAAATCCACCTATCAGAGGAAAAAAATAAAATAAAATACTCATATTAGAAATTTTGCTTTTAAGAGATAACTCTTTTAAGGAAATTGAAACAACATAACACCTGCTTTGATTTAATATTTTTTATTTCAGCATAGAATATTTAATATATCTATTGTTATAAATTATTAGAAAAATAAAAAAGTTTAAAAGATAAAAATGTTGTAATACTTCAACAAAACTAATTTGAATTTGTGGGATTTTGTACACAATTTTGTACAGTTATTATAGGAAAAAACCATCTTTTTTCTGTATAAAAATTAAGTAACAAAAAAAGACTATAAATACAAAAAAAAAAAATCCATTGCAAAGTAGTAAATAAGCAATCTACTTGATATTTCCTTCACTTATCCACATATAAATTTTATACACACTTTAGTGGTCGCGAGCAGGTACCACAAACTTTGGTTTTAAAAATAAAATATAAGTCAACTCCAACCATGCATATAATTTTTAATTAAATCTTTAAACTTCAAAATTAAACAATATTATTTTGAGACTATTATATTTTAATTAACAGTATCAAGTTGTTATGCATTCTTGCTTACAAATGCAACTATTTACATTGACAAAACCTATTAAATTATGTACATTTAATGACATTTTAATTTCTCTTAATAAATGTTGCTTATGTAATTATTTATGTGAAATAATATATTTTTCAATTCTTACCATTATCATTTGATTTGAAAACAAAATAATACTTTGATTTATCTTTATATTATATTTGTACAAACAAAATTCTCGTGTATCGTATAAATGCGCTAAAAAAATTTGCTGACAAAATTACAAAAATAAATTTGATTACAAGAAAAGGTGGAAACTCTTTTGAAGTGTTCTCCACTTGCACAAATCATCTTATTAATGGTCAGATCTAGACATTGTTCTTGTTTTGAATGAATAGATATTAACATGAGCTTGAAAGTTTTAATCGTGTGAAATATTGATTTGAAAAAAGATTTGAATTGATTTGGTAAAGATTATTCACTCGAACTTGAAAGCTTGAATAGTATGATATCTTGATTTGATTTGGTGAAGGAAAACACTTTGATCTTTTGTTTCCTTGATTGATTTGATGAAGATGAAGACTTTTATCATTTTCTTCTTGATAAACTTGAATTCTTTTTTAGAGAATTTCCTAAATATTTGTGATTGGTCTTTAGTTTCTTCTTGATAAACTTGAATTCCTTTCAGAGAGCTTCCTAAATATCTGTGATTAGTCTTTAGTCTTTGCTTGTTTTTTTTTTTTTTTTCTGCTTGTTTTTTGTTGTTCTACCCCTCCTTTTTTATGATGACTTTTATGTCTATTTATAGACAAGTCAAAAGTTTCAATTTACTTCAAATATCCTTTAATTAAATGATATTTTAGAAAAATCAATATGAAAATTACTTAAAATACTTTTATTTGAAGGATATTTAAGTAAAATCTATAAACTATATTTGAATTTAGATTTTTAATTTGGGCTCAAACCCAATAAATAATTAGGTCTACACCTAATAAATAAATTTTTTGGATAGATCAAACTTGTTGAAATTTTGATGTCTACAATATTTTCTTGGCTTGTAACAATTATATTTTAAAATATATAGCATGATTTGAATGACTTGTAAAAGATACTATATTAAGAATTTAATTTTGATATAAAAAATTATGTATATATGTGATATTTAAAACCAAAAATTTTTTTGGCATGTGAACAAACGCATACAAATTTCTAATGTTATGAATGCTTCTGATGGTTGGAGCAAATGGAGGGTTCAATTGCATGATTTTGAAGATAAAGAACTTAGTCGAGATGTGTAATAAAATTAGAGGACTTTGGGCAAGTTTGTCCTTTTCTGTGCATTTGGAACAAAAAATTAGGACAACGAACCATAGGGGCCAGCCAGAGGGGGTGGGTCCAGCCTTCACTACTTGTAAATAATTTGCATAGCCAAATCTGTGTGTACTGTGAAACTGAGAAACTCTCCTTTCCCCTCGTTTTATAAAAGGCCTTGCTCGTAAATCAATCAAAAAAAACTCTCTTCTTTTTCTCCCTGTGGATTTTCTTCGAACAGATAAGGTACTTTTAAGATCCATGCCTCGCTCTCTCATTTTAGATTTTGTTTTCTCGCTTTAATCGGTTTAGGCGTTTTGATTTCTGGGTTTTGTGCAGGTATTTTGTTTTTGTTATAATTTTTTTTTGTGTGTGTGTGATTGCACGTTTTAAAGCTTGGATTTTTTGGGGTTTTTCAGTTATTGAAGTAAAACCTTTATTCCTTTTCATTTCGTGGATAATAAGAGACTCGAAAGTAAAATATTGCGATCTAGTTTTTTTTTTTTAAAGTGTCCTTTTTAACTTGAAAGAAATGAATACCCGATTGTCCAATTAGTGAATGACTCTAGAGAATCATGTCTTCTTGAATTTTTTGGAGGGCCCTTTTGTGGTTAGAGCAAATCCTTAGTTTATTTAACTGGGTATTTGTCTTCTTTTTATCATGATTGACTGGTGAGTAGTTTTGTGTGCGATTTTGATTTGTGTTGTTAAAGCAAGTAGATTATTTTAAGAATTTTGATACACATGAGCTTTGTGAAAATCTAAAGGGATTGGATGGATGACTAGTGCTTTTCTTTTTCTATGATAGGAGCTATGATTCGGCTATTTAAAGTGAAGGAAAAGCAGAGAGAACTTGCTGAAAATGCTAATGGTGGCGTGCCGATCAAGAAGCAAAGTGCTGGAGAATTGCGTCTTCATAAAGGTTTGCCACTTGTAGTTAGTAATTGCATGGTTTTATTTTGTTCTGTTTTATTACTCTCGTTTAAGTTGTTAACGATGAAAACGTGTCTTGCTGTAGTGCTTACATGTTAGTTCTTAAAAATGTTTCTCAGCCCAAGTTAGCAATGTCATAGTAAATTTTTGTCACTTTGATGTTCAAGGAGAGGAAGTTGATTTGTTGGATGGTTTCTCTTGGATGAAAAGATTTTTTGTTTCTCTTCTTGGGCTAAGAAAGAGGTGTGTGTTGAAAGTTGCAAGTTCTGTTGTAATGTTTCAAGCAACTCATTGGCTCAAAGAAACCAGCACACATGTCATATTATTTGATCTTGAGGACCCTTTTACTTGATGTGATATCAAGTAAATGTCATAGATCAACAACAGATTTCTGCAGATGAAACTATACATGAATTTGTTATAGTAACAAACTCGATCATGAACCGATTAATAAAACAAAGTTTTTGTATTTGAGTTGGTTATAGTTGTCTGGTTCAAGGAACACATAAATAATCTTGGAAGTTGAGATCATTTCTTATGTGCTGTTGACTTGTTGACATTCTCACTCATTTCCTACATTACATCGCATGTTGCAGATATTTCTGAGCTGAACTTACCTAAATCATGCACCATGACATTCCCGAATGGCAAGGATGACCTTATGAGCTTTGAGGTTTCTATCCGGCCAGATGAAGGATATTATTTGTAATGAACTTTCTCCAAAGCTTTGGCTCTGAAATATATTTGAATGAGTTATTTTGGATGAAGGAAAATTCTGTATTTTTGATAATTTTTCCTTATTTTATAAGTTTCTTTGTTATATGATCTGAAAAGCTGTATAATGCAAGACTTTTTTTCTAGAAATGTTTATTTTACTTTTAACTCTCATTCGTGTTTGCAGAGGTGGAACATTTTTGTTCTCTTTCCAAGTTTCCCCGATCTACCCACACGAAGCACCAAAAGTTAAATGCAAGACGAAGGTATTTTATTAAGACATTGCTTTTCTAAATTAATCGATCTTTTAATTGGTTAAGATGACCTTTTATACATTGTTTGTTCAACTTGCAGGTTTACCATCCAAACATCGACTTGGAAGGAAATGTCTGCCTCAATATCTTGCGAGAAGATTGGAAACCTGTCCTCAATATAAACACCATCATTTATGGATTATATCATCTCTTCACGGTATTATTTTGTGTGTTCAACTTATCAAGTTCATCTCTGTGATTTTGTTGGCATTTGGTATCTCTGACCTCTTTGTATCTATTCAGTTTACCTCATTTAATATTTGCTTTCAGGAACCAAATTACGAGGATCCCCTTAATCACGATGCTGCAGCAGTGTTGAGGGATAACCCAAAGATGTTTGAATCTAATGTGAGAAGGGCTATGACTGGCGGGTATGTGGGCCAATCCTTCTTTCCACGGTGTATTTAGGTTCTATGTGGTGGCACATAGTGCCAATTCAATTATGTTATCAATGCATGAATGCCCGTGGTTGTAAAATTTATCTGCAAATTACAGTCATCCTTTTTTATTTTCTGGGTGGAGCTTGGGGCCTTAAGCTCTTAGGAAACCATGCAACTGAAAACACAAACATAATCTGTATGCTATTGGAACTCTTGGATGCAATTTGTATGTCTTGTTATATTATTTATTTCAATGTGGAGCAAGGATAGACAAGAATTCGCGCATGGCTCCTAGGGAATTAACGTTATTATCGGCTGTATTGAAATTTTGCATGATTGGTAAATCCAAACTAGTATTCCACTGTCATATCTTGTTATGGAAGTACTTCTCTCCTGTTCATTCTAGGACTGGATCACCAGAAGTGAGCCTTTCAATTCACTTGGGGTCTTAAAAAATGCGTGAGGTTGCTTCTGGTAATCCTTGTAAAAAATCCTGATTAAAATCCAAACGAAAGGGGGCTTCCTTCGACTATTTAAGGAAATGATTGGTTGTTATCTTTTGGGTTTCCAGAAAGCAAACAGCCATTGTTTATGGTTCAAGTCATCAATGTATTCAGCAATTGGTTTAAGCTATGCCCCTGAGAATCGTTGGTGGACAAAGTTAGGTTTCCAAGGTGGTAACATCGTTGTATTCAGCAATTGGTGGACTGTTGATAATACCCATCAGTCAAACTCTTATCTGGATTTTAATATGGGAATTGTGATTTGGGGCAACAGTAACCATGGAAGAAACAATAACGCCTCTATTTGGACGTTAGTAAGTGCTCGGGCTAGCTTAGATTTGGTCTTCACCAATTCAAAGTAGAGTTGTCAATTTTATTTTGTTTTGCTCGAAATAGTTCATATAAATTAAAAAAATAAAATAAAACAATATTTTTTTATCTCAATTTAAATTTTAGCTCATTTCAGATTTTTCGGCTAAATATCAGCTAAAACATTCTAGTTTAGTTATGCCTGTTTTGTTTTGACCAAATAATATTATTTAAATAATAAATAATTTTACAATATCAATCATATCTCTTAATTTAATTATTAGATTGAAATGAAATTTTACAAGGAGTCTCTTGACATATATATATATATATATATATATTAAAATTTCAGAGCAATCAGAGAATATAATGACCTTACAAAATTGATGATGATATTTTTGTAATATTATACATATTTATAATTTTGTTCAGAAAAATCATTTTATTGTCATTTTTAGATTAAATTGCACAATTCTAAATAATTTTATTTTTGGAATTGAACTAGAATTTTTTAAATTAATATAATTAATTATATATATAATCCTGAAACAAAACGACAATGAAACACTCTAAAACTAAAATATTTCATTGCAATTAAAAAAATAAAACACCAATCTAAGCGGAAATGACAATTTTGATTGAAAGAATACACATGGATGATCAAGTTCAAGTGTTCAACAGCAACGTAGAACAGCCTTGATGATCTGGGGTGCATGCGAGTTCAGGTTCGTACCAGTGACATGGGAGTGGGACCAAATGACATCCAACTTGTCACAGAATTGACCCCTCAAATGACATTACGGTGTGGACCAAGTGACAACTTTTCTGGGTATAGAAGTTGAAATTTCATCCTCGCATGACCTGTGACAATTATTGCACCCCCATGTTTCATTTTCTAATAGCAAATTGGAGAGCTAAAATCTAAAGTTAAAAGACAAAAAATTTATTTTTTATTTTTTATTTTTATAGTTTAAAATAGAGAGTTATATCGAAGTGTTATTTTTACATGTTTGATCAAAAGAACTAAAAAATTAATATATTTTTATATAAAAAAATAGTTTTGATTGTACTTATATTAGTTATTTATTATTAACAAATAGTTACATTAATATCATATATAATAAAATAGAATTGACTTTTCTTTATGTTTTTTTTATTGGGGTGCAAATATAAAAAATACTATATTTATATTATTTAAAAAACCATATTATTAATTTGATTTCTTAAAAAAAAAAATTAAACCCCATCAGTTTTCGTTGTGGAGCAAGACTTAGCGCACTGTAGGTTGCTACAGTGCACAAAAAAAATTACCCTCCATATTTGCAAGGAAAGAGCTGGGATTTGGAGGCTGTCTTTTTCAGAGGGTTCAATTGTTATTTGACAATTTGTTTATCGATAAATTGATCTTTTATTGAACAATTAAATTACTAATTTATCCTTTTAAAACAAAAAAATGACATGGGGCAAGTTTTTTATGTTGTTTTTCAATTTGCCATTATTTTTTTTTTATTCATATATCAAGTTTTATTTTTACTTTTTTTATTTTCCATTTTTTTATTATTATAAACACTATCGACCCAGGTCTCAGCTTTTTTTCTTTAAAACACTTGTGTCGCTTTGGCTTGACGTTCTTACGAGTTGGAGCTAGAAAGATTGTCTTCTAGAAATTGGTCAAACAACTACCAGCACGCAGCGATCTACGTACTGCAGTTAAACGCCATCTTGATATGATTCAAGTGAAATGTACAAAAGCATGAATCCTCGAAAAACAATGCTCCATGAAAAAAATGTTCATCGTGGAAACTCTGAAAAGGATTCTTACATGATCTCTAATGATTTTGAGCCCGCCACCCTTGCATTCTCACGGTCTTGCCTAAAATATCTATACAATGGGGTGTAAAACAAGCAACACAAACCAAATGGGATCGCCATCATCGAAAGAAGCCCCTTGGACAGTGCAGAAGCTTCCCGCGCAGAACCTTTAATTGGATCAATGGACTTTGAATCATAACCAAACATCTGCTCTGAAAGGATTCCAACCAATGGAGCCGCAAAAGAAGAGAACGATCCTTCAAAAGCTCGATCATACGCGTAAATCATAGTCCGGTGTTTTACAGGCACCACCTCGGCGAAAATCGGGGCATTGACAGCAGTGCCATTCCAACTGATTGTTAAGCCCATCATGAAAAGGGTGACAGCAAAGGTGGAATAGCTGCTCACTGATTGTGGAATCACTTTGAGGAGAAACCAGGAGAATGGGATGCCCATGACGGCGCTAAACTGGGCACACATGATCCGGCCAGAGTGAGGGTAAATATGTGACATTCGATCAGCTATTAAGCCACCAAGGAGCGATCCCAGTGAGCACCCAACAGCAAAGACACTCAGGAGAGCTGCTGTTTTGTTATGACTAAAACCTGAAAGTTGAGAACTCGGCGTTATAATAAGTCATTGGGAGATAGCCAATCTGTTGTTATTGAATGTTCTGGAGTAATTATCCTATTGCAATATATTCCCTGCACCATTTCTAAACTAACATGAAAGAAGAAGAGTTAGTATGTTGACAGAAATCGGCTCCCTCATTGCTTAACGAAACAGATGAATTCCATCATGGCACTCAAGTTTGAAGCATATCATCAGCAATTTCAATGTATTTCTGATGAGAATAAGAGTTTGGAGTGAAATGAAATTGGAATGTACTTACCAATCAGTTCAAACCACATGGTAAAAAACACCATTGCAGTCCATGGCAGGGAACCAACAATGCCCTGCAGGACAATTATCTGAAATGTTTTGACTTTCATAACGGCTTTTGTTGCTGTCCAGGACTCTGTCCAAATTGATGATTCATAAGAATTTCCCTTTTCTATCAGTTCATCTCTGCAGCAAAAAGAATCTGAATTACCAAACCAAAAGAATCAGAGACATTGACTTCCCCATCACCTATTTACACAGGAAATGCTCATTTACAACAGACTGTACTTTTATTTTTAAGTTGAAATGAATATTGCCTAAATGTAAATTAAGATAAGCAAAGTATATGAAGAAAGAAACTAAATGATCTCAAGAAAGTGATAGGCACCTTTCAAAATTCTCACTGGTGTCACGGTTGGCACCAATTGTTTTCCTTGGATCAACCACAAATAAGTAAACAAGAAGCCCTATTAGTAAACTCAGTGATGCCATCATGATGAAGGCAAAACGCCATCCTTGTACACCCCAATATTGCTGACCAGCCATAACTGTTGCCAGAACGCCGCCGCCTATACCTCCCAAGTTACCAATAAAGTTTAGCAATCCGAATCCAGTACCCCTCACACCATCCTTATAGCTATCAGCAATGAAAGATTGCAATGCTGGTATTACAATTGCCAGTCCAAAGCCATTTACTGCTCTCCAGAATGCAACTTGCAAGAAATGCTGGCTTGCACCCACCGCAGCAGTCGATAAGGCCCAGAATAAAGTTCCCATTGCAAGAACCGTGGGACGGGCATGGTTTATAACTAAAATACCTGCCAAAGGTGATGACAGTCCCTGCACAAAGTTCCTTATGAAAGTAAGATACCCCAGATCAGATGGTCCAGCATTAAAAGCTTCACTAACTTCTTTGTAAACAGCAGGAAGGAGATTTTCATCAGCGCGCTCCATTATAGCAGCCATGTTTATAAGAAGGATAGAAAGTGAAACCCCCAAAATCTTTCTTCCTCTGTGAAAAGTAAACATATTGCCAGAATACAGCAGATAGAGTCAATACACTTGAGTAAAACTCTTCTGAAGGGACATTCGATTGACTATAAAAATGGCATTTAAAAAGGTTATGCTCCAGGCACAGGAAGATACTAGCATTAATATCTATTATGAGAACAAGCGAGCCTAGTTTGCAATCGACGATCCATCAATTGATGTATAGTCACCCCAGAGATCATACTGAATCAAAGTTGAGCAACATGTGGGACTGGTATTGAACTCATATACAATCTATAATTGTAACTTCCTTGACAAGTGCTCGTTTAATGGTATTGAAAATTCGTTAAAAATCTATAATCTAAATGGTTTTGAGACTTCTAAACCACGGGACTGAGTTTACTAAATGAAGGGCTCAGCAATTATAAATAGCAACAATGCATCAACAGAAGATTTGAAATCTTCCTACAATCTCCACCTTATGCAAGTACACCCAAAAAATGATACACTACAGAGTTGTGATCAATCTCAACGCCTAAATCAAAATCAGAATGAGACATGCAGGATGCATTGATAGAGAACAACAATTTCTCTACAACCACAAATGTTTGAGAAGCAGGTACACCAACAAAGACAAGCGTTTTTAAATAAGCAATCCAACACCTACCTGTCGGAAAATGCTAGGGAAAATTGTTACGAACTGCAGGTTAGTGACAAATTAAACGAGGGATTAATATGAACGATTTACCTACAAAATAGCCAACCCACTATCTAAGAGAAGGACTATTGAACTTTCACACTTTCTGAAAACCATTCACAAAACGGCAACCATATATCTCAATATTGAATCCACATCACACTATCCATGAACAAAACCTATTTCATCAGAGAAGAACAGCAAAACTAAGCCTTTGATGAAATTAACAAACAAAATTGCTACCATGCATCGTTTGACCGATCACCAGACCTACTCTGCTCTATAATCTCTAAGCAAAACCTCATTAAGTTCTTTCTAAATTTCAAGAAAAATGCATTATCTATAATCAACCTTGACTATGAACAAAACAATCACAGAACCAGAAAACTAAAAAAACGAAACAAAAACCAAAAGATGCAGGATTAGATTTCTTGATGAAAACCAATCAGCAATTAAAAAAGAAGAAGCTTACTTCATGGCATCAATAGTTCTGGGAAACATAGACTTGAATGGTGCTCGAAGGGAAGCAGAACCAAATCTGTAACGAGTTCGATTAAGGCCCATCAATCGAAAAACCTCAATAGAGTCAATGACTTCCTTTAAAAGAGGAATAGTAATAAATCCTCAGCACCTATGGCGGATCTTGGACCCCGGCTAACAAACATACCTTTATTGTAAGTCAAATACTTATACTTCGGAAAACATAAATCAATAAGGTAAAAATGGAATATTCAAATCTTCATCAAGTGTCAAGACAGATGATTGAAGTATGTCACCAAATAAAATATGACATTAAAACAGATGGGATAAACTCTCCGACGTTTTATCGTACTGTGTTTTAAATATTGGAGGGTTTTTTTATCGTACATATGTCATCGATGCCATATTATGACTACATATCTGCATAATAAGAGAACTATTTTCCTCGCGGTTCTTAAATACAATTGTTCATTCGCATGCAAAACCTTAATCTAAGAAACTAGAAATGTGTATGATTACATTTATTGCTAGTATACAATGACTTCTTACTTGTATGATCTTAACCCCCCCCCCCCCCCCCCCCCCTTTTTTTTTTCCCTTTATTAAAAAAACATGTCTGAAAAGGATGCAACTAAATTACTTTAATCTTAATCATAAAAAAATATTAATTTGAATGATATTTGTTTTTTTAATTATTATTTCACATTTCAAACCCTTGTTTTTTTATTTTATTTTTCAATATTAGATTATTTTAGAAGAAAAAAAAATAATTATTTGGGTTATATATTGATCTCATAGATTTACTTTTTTTTCTTTTCTCGTTTCCAACTTTTAATATTAGATTGGTTAGAGATGAGACTTTGTTTACATTTTATGAATTTATATCAATCTCATTTTCCAAGTTGAGGGGTTTATCAGGTTAACACAAGTTAATATGATACGAGATTTCTTGGGTTGTTTTTTTCTAAATAGTTTTTTTTTTCAATTTCATCCTTCAATTTTTAGTTGATTGGAAATTGAGTTTTATAAAAAAAAATCATTTTATTTTTTATAGAGTTATCATAACCTCAAGACACAAGTCAAAGATTTGGTAGGTTCATTTAGGTTAATTCATATTATTTTTTTCAGAATTTTTTTAATTGAATATCATTTTTAATTCCAACCTCTTACAACTCAATTTTCATCTCTTTTTTTTTTTTTTTTCAATCTCATCATCCAAAATTAGATTATTTAGGAATTAGGATTTGTAATAAAAAAAAAAACAATTTTTTATGGAGTTTTCTTTGTCTCATGGATTCAATTTAGTTTTTATTTCAATTTTAATCTTCAATATCGGATCTATTAGGAATTGAGCTTCGCATTTTTTTATGTAGTTATTTTGATCACATAACCCAACTCATGGGTTAATAAGTTAATCTGGATTAACTCAAATTATTAATTTAGTTGTGTTTTCTAAAAAAATTATTTCATCGTTCAATATGGGTTTATTGAAATTAGATTTTATAATTTATTTTGATTTGTTATAGAGTTATCTTGATCCAATGACCTGACTCACGGGTTTGGCAAGTTGACATAGGTTTACTCTGTTCATTTTTTGATATCTTTTTTAATTGAATATTTTTTTTATTTAGACTTTGTATTTTTTTAATTTGTTTTCTATGAGATTATTGTAATTTGATGACCGAGGTTGTGGGTTTTGTAGGTTGATCAGGGTTGAATTTGTGTATTTTTTGGAGGGTTTTAATTGAATATTTTCTTTCTCATTTTCACCCTCCAACAATTACATTATTATTTTTTTTAATTTTATCATTTGATATTATATTTTATAGCAATTGAGATTCATAAATTTCTTCAATTTGCTTTATATGAGGTTGTGGGTTTTGTAGGTTTGTCAGGGTTGAATGAGAGATTGAATAGTGTTATATATGATTAAGGAATTTGGACTTGAGAAATTTATTGATTTAATTTGTAATATTAACATGTTATTTTATTATATTTAGAATTCAACCACGAGAAATAAAGCTGGTAACTAACTAATATAGATAAGAGAATACATTGAATTACCAACTAAGCTAAAATAAATAAAACTAAGATCGTTTTTCAATTTTTCGAATCTCAATAAAACCGAAGATGATCCCTTTTTATATCTGAAGCTCAAATTATACATCTTGAGAAATTAAATAACTTAGAATACCAAATAAAGTTATCAATTTAACAATACAAGCATTTTTCTTGTTCAAACTATGATGGTTACAATTTGTTTTAAAAGTATTTTTTTAAAAAAAATATTTTTATTTTTTATTTTAAATTAAATTTTTTATGTGTTTTTAGATATTTTAATATGTTGATATTAAAAATAATTTTTTTAAAATAAAAATATATATTTTGATATTTTTATAAACAAAATGCATTTAGAAAAGTAATATCAACAATATTCCGAAAAAATACTGGTAAAGAGAAGTCAATGTCGAGAAATATTATGCAAATTGCAAATCTTTTCGTAATCTTTTGATCTCATTCAGTGGTAAGTTTGTATCAAGAGTCAAAAGTCAAAAGTCAAAAGTCAAGACTGCAATATAGGATCTCGACATGACACGTGGAACATGTATCAGGGTACCCACCTTTTATTAATTTTTTTTCTTTTTGCATTTGATTTTTCGTTTAAGATAAGAAAATTTTACATGAATCTAAAATCTTAATAAACCCAATCTACCATTAACAAACCGTAATTCCATCTATAATTGATTGAGTCACTTTGATGAAAAATGTTTTTTAATAAAAAAATCACACTAAAATAATTAATTTTAGATTTATTTTTATATTTTTAACATTAGAATATTTTGAAATCATAATTTAATATATTTTAAAGTATAAATATTTTGAAAAAAAATATAATGCTATTAATATGGTTATTCCGTCCTTTTCTTCTTCTTTTTTTTTCTTTTTTATAATGATATTTCCTTTTTCTCCTTCTCTTGTTTTTATTTTCAGGACCATTATTCCATCCTTGAAATTCGCCTTTAGAGAAAAAAAGAGAGGGACAAACAAGTGTGCAAACTATACGTATTAATTTTAATTTTGCTAAAGTCAAAATATTCCGATCTAGATCATTAGCCCACGGCATTTATGGGTAGCCATTCTTTTTTAGCTTCGTTGACTTGATTGTTCTATCAGGTCTAAAAAAATCACACGTGTAATACAAGGAAACACTACTAAAATATCTTTGTTATTCTTTCATTGAAAATATAGATAACAGAATGGTTGTAAATTCTTTTTTGTTCACATTTTGTTTTTTTAATCGAAATCAAATAAAAATAATTTTAATTTAAACATAAACTAATTTGAATTTATGTAATTAAAATTTTAAATACAAATAAATAAGTGTGAGAGTTGAATCAATAAAATTTGATTCACTCGAAAAGTCCATAAAAAATCAATGACTAATAAAAATAAAATTTGATTAAAAAAATAAATTCGAAAAATATTTAAATTTTAAATGTATTAGATCGATTTGGATCAATTTGGGTTAAGTTTTTAAATGTATGATCTAGATTATAAGACCACAATAACTCTAAATAAAACAAATCATAACAATTTAAATTCTAATAAACTCATTATTGAATAATAAAATTGAAAAAAACACAATAAAATAATTTTTTTAAACAAAATTTAAATCTGAAATTTTTTTATAACAAGATCTTTTTAGTTTTTTATTGTTCTACAATTTTACTTGAAATAAACTAATATCTCAGAAAACTCATCATAAAACTTCAAACTTCAGTTCAATTCAACAGTAGAATTACAAGATACGATTAAATACTATAATTTATTAACATAAAACTATATATTATTAAATAAAATACTATTTAACTGGAACAGAACATTCCGAATAAAACTAGAATATTTCGATTAAAATTTTCAAAACAAATTAAATTTTAAGCCAGTAAAATGTTTCGAGTTTATTTTATTTTTGAACTTGAATGAGACAAACCGCCTGTTTTAAACGTTACAGAAAGCAATTGACAACTTGGAGAAGTCCATCTCAAATGACGTGGACAAATTTTAATTCATTAAGCACGTGAAAGAGCTGTGATTGGACAGCAAGGTCTGGTTCAATGAATTCGAGCCAATTGAACAAGTGACATGACAACCCAAAATTAATACTCCCTCCTTGTTTATACTTTATGATTTTTTTATTAAAAAAATAATATAATGTCAATCATCCAAAAACATGAAAGCGTTTTGCATGTCCTTTTTTTCTTACAGAGATTAAGAAACATAATTTGAATAAATGATATAATTGGAAAATTAGATATTTCATTGTATGCCCACACAAAAAAATTAAGACAAGATAAAAATAAAAACATGGACAAAAAAACCAATGTCTAGGAAAAATGGATATGTGGTCCAGTCACCACCGCATGTCACTTCATAAGAAAGTGGGAATGACTTGGATTGGACAGAGTTCGTCTCTCCACGTGGGCTTTAAAGTCCATTCAAACCCACGTGAGGTATGGACCCCATTTTCCGGTGGATTCACCAATAATCATAAATAAAAGCCATCCCAAGTTTGCCAAGTGAAAATGTGGGAGTGTGGCCACCTCTCTGCCATGCAAACTCATGATCGATGATAAGTCTGCCATCTTGCATCATGGCTTGTTGATAAAATGTGGGCCACAACATAATATTTTAATAAAGCATTGACAATGGCTAATGTTTTCTTTTTTTATATATATATAAAATTTTAAAATTAATAATCATATAAATTTTTAATAATTATTATATTAACAACTACATCGAATTAAACCTAATATATTTGTTTTCAATTAATGAATTCTTGTGAAAAGATGATATCACTCTTAACAATTAGATCATCGGTTTTGACTTGGCAATAATAAAATAATTATTTATTGTTCAACCATAATAACATGTGTTTTGGACTAGATGAGCTGGACTGGGTTCATGTTAATGATACGTCCAACACTAAAATGAAAATAATATGATATGATTAAACTGGTCCGACTCGTTCAACTACTCATAAGAAAACAAGAGAAAAAAGACGAGAAAAATAAAAAAAAACATGGGGAAGGATAGCCCCCCCACGTGATTCGCTGGTACCAATGGAAGACCATAATAGTAATACAGCACCATCTGTTCTTCTCCTTTTGCAAAGAGGCATGCGAAGGATAAAAACGCTATGCTAATATGATACTTGTTTTTTTTTTAAAAATATTATTTTTTATATTGACGAATCAGATCTATAAAATATATATATATATATATATATATATATATATATTTATTTTTTTTATTTAAAAAAAAACTGCCGACATGAACAAGGAGACCTTAGAGCACATAGGTTGTGCGCCAGTAGCAACTTCCAAAAAACAAACGACACAGTTCATGGTTCCCGTATGAAGGGAACACGCGCATGGCATGATCTTTTAGTACCACACGTGCAGGAGCTCTTTTTCTTATGCCTTTGAGATCGAGGCATCGGGGCTAGGGTAGGCAAGCCAGCTAGCTATCCTGTCTTCTTCACCTTAGCTGGAAGCCTGGAACCGCACGTGGCCATGGCCTGACTATAGGGTTCTCTTGATTTCGTAGATTTCTTGCAATCAATTCATTTTGGTGAAACACTACTTGTTTTTATTTATTTTAATCCCTCGCAACTAATGCATTCTTTTTTCTTGCTTTGTCGATTTTAGCTATTTAAACTTGTTATTTTTTGCTCTTTTTTTTTTCTTTTCAAAAATAGATCTGATTTCATTCGTAAAAAGAAAATTTATAAATGAATTATCATATCTCAATAAAATAATCGATCATAACTATATAAATATTATTGGAAATTAATTCGTGTTTTTTTCTTTGGTTAAAAAAAATAAAATTATTTTGATAAACTAATAGTATTGAATTTTTACACCACATAATAAACAAACATGTGTTTTTATAATAATGATAAGTTATAAAGTGATCAATCTTAACTCTAACCATGAATATTATAATAAACAAACATGTGTTTTTATAATAATGATAAGTTATAAATTGATCAATCTTAACTCTAACCATGAATATATTTTAAGATTTGTTTATCTTATAGTTTTCTTCAGTAAATCCATGTTTGAGTATCAAAAACTTTTGTTTTCTTAATTAAACAATAAAAAAAGCTATTATTTAATATGTATCTCATAACCTATTAGATTAGGAAGAAAATAAAGAGAGAGAAGAAACAAATTGATTAAATTAAAGAGTATTCTCACATAATATCTTTGTGCTAGCTTGCACATTAGCTATAACTATTTTTTTCTAAATAATTTTAAAAATATATTCTTCGCATCAATCTAATGTGTAACTTTATGGTTATTAATACTAAGATATGAATCTATTCTTTTTTTTAAAAAAAAAAAAAACTAATTATTAGTTTTACAAGTATCTCAATAAATATCATAGCTATTAAACTCGACTCATTAAATCAACTCGCTAACTTAGAGCTTAACTCAAGCCCAACAAGGTTTTTCTTTCAAATCATTTTACAAATTGCATCGATCAAACCTCAATGAACTGACAAGTCAATCCATAACCTATTTAGCTCGGTTAGAGTTTGATAAGATATGATCAAATCAACTCCAACGATTTTTTTGTTCAAAATGAGATCATTTTAGGTTTGTTTTTTTTTTTTTTTACAAAAATCTATCCAAAAAATGTCTTTGTAGTTTTTTCTTCAAAAATATAAACAAAGTCATTTTAAGTATATTTGAATTAATTTGATAAACTTACAAAACAAGCCTTGAGTTGGGTATGATAATTATTGAAAATTTTATTTAAAGCATGGTTAATAGGTGCATTTGAAGTCAAATTAAATGTAAAATCCGCTCATTTTTGTGATTAAAACTTTGTTGAAATTTAATATTTAACATAAGCTTCCAACATAGAATATCAAATTAAATTTAAAAAATATGATAATTATTGAAAATTATCATATTTTTAAAACATAGTGTGATATACTATTGAAATTGTTATTTAAAACATGGTTAATAGGTGCATTTGAAGTCAAATTAAAAGTCAAATCCACTCACTTTGGGATTATACCTTTGTTGGAATTTAATCATTAACATAAGCTTTTCAACATGGAACATCAAAATAACTTTAAAAAATATGGGTGAATGATAAACATAGTATGCACAATTCTATGCACAATAACTTTAAGTTTATATATTTGCTTAGTAAAAACATTAGTCTTTTGCTATGATTGTAATTTTACTAAGAGTTTATTAATCCTGCTTAATTATAAACTAAATATTTATGTTCACCTGTCGATTTATATATGATTTTCGGACAACAATAGTCATGTTAATATCTCATCGCAAAAAATAAATTTGACAATTTGTTTTTTCACACTCAACCACTCTCCCGGATGTTAGAGAATAATATAAATCATATTATGGGCCCTCACTTACAAGTTTAAACTCTTAGGTGAGATGGTTCCTTAACATGGTATCAAAGCTTTGTTGACCCAGCGGTCACGAGTTCGAATCTCACCATCCCCATTCTATTTAATAAAAACCAAGCATAAGGTGATGTGGGTCTGCAAGTTTCAAGTTCAAAAAACTTTCACTTGAAGGAAGATGTTAAAAAATAATATAAATCATATTATGAAACATTAATTACAAGCTTTAACTTTTAGGTGATATAGTTTATTAACACCGGTCACATAATTGATTTGTGGCATGGAGGAGAAAGCAAATATGCACAGTGATTGACGGCGTAACCAGTATGAAAGAAAGCGCAATGAGCCGAGCCGATCTCTTCATCTTCGTTTCCAGAAACGAGGAAAGAGAGTCTTAATGGCCCACATCACGTGCTCTGTGGGAGGGTCGACACGTCAAGGAGATGACGTGGTCCCCACACAGATGCGTTGGAGTTTAATTCTTCTTATGGATTTCTGTGTCACACGTGTGAAGCCGACTGAGCGCCCTCCCCCCCGGCCCCACCCCTCTAGCCCTGCCATAGTATCTAAAATTGTTTGCATGATTTGTATGTGAAAGTGACAGTCTGAGCCTTTGAGGGGCCTAAGGCTACGAGCTCTGCTCTACTTTTTAGGTTTTATTGTTTAAAATTATTTTATATACATTTATATCAAAATAAGTTTTTTAAATAAAAAAATATTTTTTATATTATATTTTAAATAAATTTTTTTTATTATAAAACAGTTATTATTGTACTCTCAAGTATACCTGAATTCATATTTTATTACTCATGATTATTAATTAATCCTCTATTTCTATAATTGTGGTAATAATTATTTTTAAACTTTATTTTTAATATATAGTAAAATAATATTTTTTATAGTGAAAATAAAATAAATATATATTTTTTTAAAACGACGCTTTTAATGTTATTATTAATAGGGACAGTCTAAAATTTATACTAGGCAAAAAGGTTCAAAATAAAAAGAGGTCGGAGAGGCATCCAGATAATTAATTATACGGGTTATTAAACTTAAATAATGAAAATAAAAAAGTGATTTCTGATTTGGACACCCGTGGATGTTATTACAGGGACCATGCTATGCGTGCAAGACTCCTCATGCCTAATCTACCCGTGGATCTAGGCTTCGCTGTCCTTGAGAATTGATGCTCATTTTTTCAAAAATGGAGGCACCCCTTCTTCTTGATGGCTTCATTTTTCTTTTCCGATTTTCTTTCGTTTTTTTTATTTATTTAATAGCATTTTTTTTTAAAAAATATCAGTGAAATAATATAAATATTTTTTTCTATAAGCATAATATTTATAGTTTTTGCTATTAACAATTAGTCATTCAGTAAAAAAAATTAAATAAGTATGAGAGAGAAAAATTGAGACAAGTTAAATATTTTATTACAACATTACTATTATCTTCATAAATATCTCAAGAAAATAAATTCAATGATAATAAAGCAAATCTTCATATATTTCTAAATTCCCATTTTCACTAGAAAGTCGCTACATTTTTATTTTTATTTTTATTTTTCAATTTTATTCTATAACAATTTTTCATATGTTAAAACCAAGTTCATCTATTTATTTTCCAGGTCATTTTTTTAATGGAGAAAACTTCTTCCAGCTAGCAAGTATGTCAATCGAGATTAATTCCATATTTTCACTAACATTTAATATATTAGAAAATAATTAAAATCCGTGAAGAAAAGGACAAAGCCTGGCTCATACTGATCGTTTAAAAATTAATTTCAACAGACACTTTCATGATGGACTCGTGGCATTAATGCAGCCATATAACTCCACCTCCCTTGCTTTCCTCACGGGGATGAAACTCACTTTTTGAGAGTATATTTGTTATTGTTTTTTAAAGTGTTTTTTTTATTTTAAAATATATTAAAATAATAATATTTTTATTTTTAAAAATTATTTTTATCAGAATATAAAAATAATCTAAAAACATGTATAAAAAATTAAAATAAAATAATAATAATTATTTTTTTCAAAAATACTTTAAAAATACAATGACAATTAGTGATTTACTGTAAAAAAAACATTTGACTTTCTTCTTCTTCTCCGTAAACTCTCTCTTGAAAATTTGGCATTGCCAGCTAAATCGGAAATTCCAATAGTCGAACAAGATTTTTTTTTTTTGTTAAATAAGACTGGATTAAAAGCAAAATATGAGTATTTTATATTGTAACACTATTTGAGAAAAAAAATGTAAAAATAACATAATATAAGATGAAATTGAAAAATAACATAATATAAGACAACCCAATTTTTGAATATTGATTTTTTATATTTTTGCATTCCCAATACATTTGATTACTGACTCTTAGATAGTGTAGTTGAGATTATCTTTCAAAGTATCTTTTGTTTAAAAAGATATAAAAATGATATTTTAAAAAAAAAATATATTTTTGATATTAAAACATGAAAATGATAAAAAAAAAATAATTTAAAATAAAAATATTTTTTTTTCAAAAATATTTTTAAAATACAATGCGGAACAGGACCTAGTCCATTTCAAAAAGCATCTCTCATACAAAATAATTAAACTCAACAAAAATTTCCAAAAACATAATAGGCGTGGGGTGTTACACTGTCGCTTCTCTCACAAATCACTGTGGATTGCGACAGTGTGCGCCCCATTTTAGTCTTCATCCGCGCGGCAGAAGGGGCTGGGCACACGAGGCTATTTTTGGTTTTTCCTTTTTCCCATCCTTTTTTTTAAAAAAATATTCAGTCGTGAACAGTGCATTGACAATTTCGTCCCCGGTAATAAGACAAAATAAGGGTTCCGGCTGAGGGGCACCGGCGTAATTGCGCGCGGCCGGACCGATCCGGTTCGGTCCGCCGCAACTTTTGATTTTTTTTTCTTAAATGACTAAAGACAGTTTTAGCCCTAATAAGACAAAAACGCTGAATTGGGTACAGGGACAGGACGATAATTTACCCTATTTTTTAATTTTTTAATGCGGTATCTGTCAGGGCGTGAGGCGCACGCGCCAGCCGGTTTTCCGCCTCACGCCCTGTTTAGGTGGCGCGTACGACGTCATGCGGTGGCCGAAAATTGGCTACCGGAGCCCTTCTCGATGAGCCTCCGCGTGGTCTTCCTCCAGCGGTGGCGCGTGTAACCTACAAATGTCCGTGGACGCGGCGGAGGCCGGTTAAAGCCGCCGGCCACGTTTCTCTCTCTCCTGCACGTAAATGTGCAGGAGAGTCCCCCATTGTTGGTGACTGTGCACTTCGGTCCCTCTACTTTTAATTTGGTTTTTGGTCCTGATTTCTGTTATATAAGTTTTGATTTAGTTCGATTGGGTCCTCCGATTTTAATTAATTGAATGTCAAAGTTTCACTTCGGTCTTGCTACTTTCAATTTCCGGATTGGCTGTATATAACTCAATTAATTCGGTACACAAGTTCCGATTTTTGCAATTTTGTCCTCTGATTTCAATTGAGAATAAATTAATTTGCATTTCAGCCCTTTGACTTTTAATTTTTTAATTTAAGCCCTTTATATTTGATTTTCATTTCAATCCTTATACTTTTATTTTTTTATATATTTCTAGAATAATCCCTACTTTTGTCCATGTATATATAAGTGTATTTAACACAATAATAATAATAATAATGATAATAATAATAATAATAATAATAATAATAATAATAATAATAATAATAATAATAATAATAATAATAAGTTAATTATTTTTTGTTCTTACTCTTCTGTGTTTTTTTCCCTTTCTCCCGATAATTTGATAATATTTTTTGTTTTGCCGGTAATAGCAATAATAATTGTTTTTTTTCTTTTGTTAAAGTTTCTTGCATATTTTTAGTCTTTCATTTATTTTTGTTTCTTTCATTACTAACATAATAATAATAATAATAATAATAATAATAATAATAATAATAATAATAATAATTAAATTGTTTTTCTTGCTTGCTCTTTCTTTAATGTTTTTTTTCCCTCCGGATAATTTGATAATTTTTTTTGTTTTGACAGTAATAGCAATAATAGTTTTTTTTTTAATCTTTTGTTAAAGTTTCTAGGATATTTTTAGTCTTTAATTTATTTTTCGTTTTCGAGGGGTTGATTCGTGATTACACTTTGCACATTGCGGCTAATTAAAAAAAAACAAAGCCAAGAACCGAAAACACCCCCAGAAAAAAAACACAACACGCCTTATCACCAAGCCCATTTTCTTTTGTGATCTTTTATAACGCAGTTTCTTTATTCTAAAAAATGTTATTTATGTTTGCGCAACAAACTCTACTTAAAAAATTTCTACATTTTATCTCATAATCTATAATTTTTCTTAATTATATCATATAAATTTATTATTTTTGATTTAATTATGTTAAATTATATATAAAAAAATGTCAGCGACAACGCGCGGGCAATATAGCTAGTTAACTTAATATTTCATGAAAGACTTATTCCGTTTCCGGGCATCGATCAAGAGATAATATTCAAGATATTAATCACAAATTGAAATACCATTAAAGGAGGTTGTAATTAATTATTTGGAGTTAATTTAGCATTATTTACGATCTCATTTGAGGGTCAATCATTACTGTACGGCGGCGAGATACTTTTCACTTTTATTACTGAAATTTGCGCAGATGAATTGAAAAACGGTGACGTCATAATGAATCACCAACACAGTCTTGTAAAAAAAAACATAAGCCTATGATGAAAATGAGAAATTAGGCAGGCCACAGAGATCTATGGTACTCTAGCAGAACATAGTAGAGCACGCCAGCACGGTACACTTATCCACGTGTCACATCATTCTTATCAGATGCTCAATGATGCTCATTGATTAGCCCATTTTCACCTCTGTGATTTGCTAGTCAGCTGTCATAAGTCACAGCAACATTTACTACCCACTAGTAATTGGCTTTTTTAGATTCGACTTTTCGTCCACTTTTTTTTTATTTTTTTTATTTTTTTAAATAACCCACGTCTCTCTTCATGCTATAAAATAAAAAAAAACAAAACCCCTAAATTGCGTGTTGTTTTCACTCTATATAACAATACTCTACAATGGATTAGATTAGAGTAATGATTTCTTTTCATTAAATCCTTTTTTTTAATATAGTTTTTTATAGTCAAACTAATAGCTAATTACTTTTTGTTTATTTAAAAAATAAAATTAAAAAATAAATGATCAAAGTGAAAAGTGCAAAAAAAAACAATGGGTGATCCTGTTAAAGTTAATGTTAAAAGTTAACTTTAGGTCTAGTAATTTTTAATGTATATATTTTTAGTCCATTTAATTTTCAAAAATTTACTTTGGTTCAAAACTCTATTTTTTAAAAACATTTATGGTTTGAGCGAGAAATTCTTTTTTGTTGAATTTTAGTTGAAAAAAACAGTAGATACATCAATTTTACCCCTCTATATTCTCTTAACTCGCCTTTAATGAAAAAAAAAAAATAGATATGGAGGAGTTGTTTGGATTCAAATGATTTCTTAAACTATTTTACTGGATTTTAGGTCATTTGAAGCTATTAATAGGTTTGTTTAAATCTTGTATTTTTTTATATGTAAAAAACAATTGAAAATAAATTTTAAGAAATAAAATACCCCTATCTTGATTTCCTAGCAACTCTCTTGATTTATCAAGTTGACTATTAATCATTGTATGGTTTCAAGTTTATTTTCACTATATAACTTGATAACAATACCTATTTTTCAATGCTAAAAATATAATGTAGTTTGCTTAGAAAATATCCTTCCATTTTTCAAAGAGTGTGCGAAAAAAATATAGTAGTGATTGTTTTTCAAAATATTTTTTTGTTAGAGTTGTATTAAAATAATATTTTTTTTGTTTAATTTATTTTTGATAACAACATATCAAAATAATATAAAAAACTAAAAATAATAATTTTAAAATGAAAAAAACTAAATTTTGATGGAAATAAGTTAAACCTCAATTACAAATACCTTAGACCCCGTTTGTTTTGATGTTTTAAAAACAATTTTTAAAAAAAGAGTTTTTAATATTTTTTTTGCTTCAATTTAACTTTTTTAAAATATTTTTAGATTGTTTTGATGTGTTGATATTATAAATATTTTTATTAAAACAAAATTATGTTATTTTAATAAATTTAAAAAATAATAAATATTTTAAAAAACAAACTAATATTTAAAAATATCATCAAATAATAATAAAAAAATGTTTTTTCAATGGCTAAAGAAGGCTTGAAACTTCTCAATTACCCTTTTCTAGAAGAACCCAATAAAATCTTTTACTAATAACAAAAGTGTGCTAAAAGAAAAAGGAAGGGGAACCGAAGGATCTAAAGAAGCAATATTTCTTTCATAAGAAAAGCGCTTGAATAATAAATAAAAAATAGAAAAAAAGCAGAGTTCTTTATGATAAACAGATAAAGAGAGAGACATCACAGACAGACTTGTTGAATCCAGAAAGAGAAAACATTAACACAGAACAAGAACTTGAGAGAAAGAGAGGGTTTGCCGGGATAAGGAAAGATGACAGCCGGTGGATCCTCAGGGAGGTTACCGACATGCAAGGAAAGAGAGAATAATACGAGAAGAGAAAGAAGGAGACGAGCTATAGCTGCTAAGATATATACAGGTCTTAGGACTCAAGGGAATTTTAAGTTACCAAAACACTGTGATAATAATGAAGTCTTGAAAGCTCTTTGTTCTGAAGCTGGTTGGATTGTTGAAGAAGATGGTACCACTTATCGCAAGGTTTGTTTGATTTTTTGTATGTTTTTGTTTTTATGGATCTATACAAGCATGCAGTAGAAGTTTGTTTGTGAATTTTTTCGTGTGTTCTTTCCTGGGTTTATGGCTCTCTGATCCTGTTTTGTTTTGACTAGTTTTTCTTTCTGATTTTGTTTTCCCTGAATCTATTGGCTTGGAGTTTTGGGAAAAGGATGTGAAGCAACTATTCATTTTTTCTTCTTCTTTTGCATCCTAATTGATGTCATTTGCAGTATAATTTTTGTTCACATCACTGTTTTGTTTTTCTGCGATTTATTGAGAATTTAATTCGACGAGGGAGTAGATTTCTGTTTCTGGTGGATTGTGGGTTACTTGCAATCAAGAAAACCTTTACTGTTAATCTAATCTTCATTTACTCCAGCCTGAGTATAATCAGTTTCTCAAGTGTCATGAGTAGTCCCCTAATCTCATCCATACTAATCTAGGATGGTAATTTATGATTTTAATTTAGACGAAAGAATGTTCTGCTTAATCTGTCTGCTTAAGTTGCACAGCAACGACTTATCTTCTTGTAATGTGCACTGTCACAGGGTTGCAGGCCACCTCCAATTGAGATTGCAGGCACTCCAACAAATATCAGTGCATGTTCCTCAATTCAACCAAGTCCACAATCCTCCAATTTTCCAAGCCCTGTAGCTTCCTACCATGCCAGTCCGACATCGTCCTCATTCCCAAGCCCCTCTCGTTTTGACGGAAACCCCTCCACATACCTCCTCCCATTCCTCCGAAACATAGCTTCCATCCCCACAAATCTCCCTCCTCTTAGAATATCCAGTAGTGCTCCTGTAACCCCACCGCTTTCGTCCCCCACATCTAGAGGCTCTAAGCGGAAAGCTGACTGGGAATCCCTCTCTAATGCCACCCTTAACTCTCTTCACCATCCCCTTTTTGCAGCTTCTGCCCCATCAAGTCCTACACGGCGCCACCACCTAACGCCTGCCACAATTCCAGAATGTGATGAGTCTGATGCTTCCACCGTGGACTCTGGTCGCTGGGTGAGTTTTCTGGCAGTGGCACCCCAAGTAGCTCCTCCCTCGCCAACTTTTAATCTTGTTAAACCAGTGGCTCAACAGAATGGTAATCAGGATGAAGTTGATGGGCATGGTGGTTTAAGCTGGGGGGCAGCTGGAGAGAGGGGGAGAGGTGCGGAGTTTGAGTTTGAGAATTGTAGAGTAAAGCCATGGGAGGGCGAGAGGATTCATGAAATCGGGGTAGATGATCTTGAGCTCACACTTGGAGGTGGAAAAGCCGCCGTGGTTAAGCCTCCAAATGATAATCTAGCTTGGGAATGTAGCTACAAGAAGTAGCTTGAGTTCATTGTGCATTCTCAATGGTGTAATTGGTTTGTACCGATTCCATTCACTAGCTTGGGAAGACTACAAGATCACTTTTGATGCTTCCTATCCTTGATTTTAGCTGTACAGTTTTCTTTTTATTGATTCGGAATTTATAGGACTCGGTTGCTGATTAGCAAAAAATCATGCTAAGGCCTCATGGAAGAGGCTAAAAGTCCCCAAATTTTCGTTTGGGGAAAAGACTGGAGCGAACGATGTGGAAAGCTAAACTCTTCCTTCCCTTGTTTAAGCCTGGAGCATCTGCTACAATTTTTCATTGATTTCAGGTTCCTATTTAAGCTTTTTAATTGGGATGGATGGTCTCACCAGCTTCAAATGTAGAGATTGTGTGCTCTTTTTGTTCTTTGGGATTGGATATTTTCACATTTTTTGTAGACATTTTAAAGAAACACAAACTCAGCAATTTGAATGCTCTGCTACTTATTATCCTTTGAATGGCAAAAGCAAGAAGCCCCCTTGTCTTTATTTTCAAAAAGATGATTTCTTTTTTGTTTTTTGATTGTTTCGATACTATTATTCTAATATATTTTTACATAAATAGTAATTGTTATTACAATCCCTTCGGTTCCTCATGCTTTCCTGAAGAAGGTCAGCCCCAGCCACACAGATAATGCTATCCGCTGCTACATTACATGCTCACTGTGCATATAGTTGCTTGTTAAGATCTTTTATTGCTTTTGAAAAAAAAAAGTTTTTATTTTAAATTAAAATTTTCTGATATTTTAGATTAAAATTGATGTAAAATAATTTTTTAAAAATTAAAAACAATATTATTTTAATATATTTTAAACAAAATTTTAATCAAATATTAGATAGTCATTTATTTGGTTTGGTAGTGCTACTTTCCTGTTGCAGGACAACTGCCTCTGCTGCTGCGTCTGGCCTTTAGTGGGCCAAAGGGCATCTTCTTAGCCTACAAGGGGGACCCATTCCATGTGATATGTTTTCTATGACGGGGGCACGTGACCTATGTCATGCCTTTTGTCCTTATACACCACCTAATATAAAACTTCTCTCTCAATTATTAGTGGTATCACCTCTCTGCTCTGAATCCTGATAGGAATCGGATAGCTCTTTCGTATTGGTGCTTGCATTGACCACCTTTGGTGTTTACCCGTTAACTCTTTTAACCAATAACATGGATGTTAGACGAGTGATATTTGTAAGAAAAAGATAACTAAAATAAATAAGTTGTCAATATCATCTTCAAAAAAGAAGAAGAAATCACCAATTGATCTCTATATGCTTCATTTATTTATGAAAAATCAAGTTGTGAACAATTTGAATAGAACACTATTTCTCACAATACATAAATAAGAGAGACGAGAGAGAAAAACTCCTATTTATACAGGTAATACACGTAACCAAACAATATTTTTGATAATGAATGTTACAACTCGATGCTCTGCTACAATTAAAACAACATTCTTTCTTGCTTTTCTAAGAAATAAAAGAATCACAAAAAACATAGAAACAATAACAAATTTTTGATCCATGGAATCACTACCATGATCAATATTAGAGTATAAAGGCAACTCCAATGAGGAGGTGAATGAAAGTTAGAGACTCCAAAAGATTGTATCCCTAAGATATCGTAAAATACAAAGAATATATACCCAATGAATGAAAGTAGGAGAAACAACAAACTAACTAACAACATTGTCATAACCCATTTTTGGGCTACTCCCCTGAATTTATCCAAAATAAAACAAAAATAAAAAAAATAGAATATAAAGGGTTGGTGTCGGTAGAAAAATTAAGGTGGATTTGTTTTTTGTGAGAGCCCGATTGTACCTCATTTGTGCCCAAAAAATGAAAAAATACAGATTCAAGGTTAAAATAATTTATTATTGAATACATCTGCATAAATATTACGTCTAAAAACATAATTATATTTTTTATAGGCCAATTTGATTTAATCATGGTCCAATTTTGAGTATAATTATATTTTAGAATTAATTTAGGGTCTAATTGAAGGATTTAATTAAGCACAAGAATTTAATTATACTTTAAATTGGTCAAATTAATTTTATTAAGGGTCTACTCGATGAAAAATCAAGTTCTTGATCTTAATCCAGGTTCAATTGAGAAAATTGGAATTTTCGGAGACCAATTGATTTTTTCCAACCCAATTGTGCGAAGTCAGGGGCTAAATTGAAGAAAATTGAGAGTTTAATGGTCAATTGAGGGTCCAATCGTATAAATTTGAAACCAAGGACCAAATTAAAAAAAAGCGCGCATAGCTAAGGTTGTTGTTTAAATTCTGACAGGGATACAATTGCACAAAATTATAATTTTAAAGCCAATTAAGGGTGCAATTACAAAGAAATACAAATTGAGGGATAAAACTGCAATTGCACCTTCTCCCAAAACTGCAGTCCCATCGTTGCATGCGTGCAACAGTAAGCACGCGATCACAATGGGTACCTCCTGCGCCTATAAATGGGGAGAAAAATAGAAAAAACTAGGGGGAACATGAAATAATAGAGGAGACACAGAGAGACATAGACACAGGGAAAAAAATGACAGAGACAATCAGTGAAAAAAAACTACACCAACAAGTTTTTCCCTTTCTCGGCACCAATAATAACAGTTGACAACCCCCTTCTCTCCCTAAGCGACTTCTTCCCCTCGACATGTTTGAGTTCTCTGCCGTTGACCACCACCTGATCTCCTTCAGCACTAACAACCTCTACTCCTTGCCAGCAACTCCACTGACAGGTCTAGCTGTCTTTCCCTAACTTCAGCAACAAACAACAATAGAAACAATATGAACCAGCAACTCTTCTGACGCTCCTCCTGGCCACCAAAAACCACCATTTCTGATGTCACAATTATAGGAAGAATTACCTCGGCCTCCTCAACCTAGAGGTAGTGGTAGGTGACGAGAGGCTCACCTCTCATTTTTAGAATATGTAAGATATATTTTGGATATTAAATAAAAGATTTGTTCATTTTATTTTTTATATATCTTCATTTTTAGAATGACTAAGTTTTGACCTCATAAAATACAATAATCTCTTTATTAAGAAAAACTTTTCTTAAGCCTTAAACAAACTAATAATTAAAAAACACAACAAAACTTTAATTTATTTTTTTAAAATCACATTTTTTTAAAATTAAACAAAATATATGTTGTTTTCATGCATACAGCTGAATTCCAATTTTTTCCAAGTATATTTTCATTAAAAAACATCTTTCACACGTTTTGAACAAAAATTGGATATTGTAACCAATTTATGATTATCCGTTGGAATTTGTCTAATCTATCAAAAAAATTAACAATTATTTTGTGTTAGCTATGGGGGTGAAAAATTATATTATAAAGTACACCCGTAGATAGTAAACAAACTTTTTTTTAAAGAAAATACGGTGTAAAATTATATTGTAAAGTACACCAGCAAATAATTTTTTTTTTTTTTTGAAATGCAGCGTGAAAATTTCTAAACTTTAGAATGGTTAGGTTTTTAAACCTTGTAAGGTAGACACTCTCTCACGAAGAGAGATCTACCTCAAACTTTAGGAAAGACCATTAATTAAAAAATTTGGCTTAGAAAAAATAATCAAACAACAATGCAGCTTACCTTAGGTAGGCTGCATTGAGATGACACGTCTTCTCCTTGCACAACAAGTCTCCTTACCTAGACTCTTGTATACCATTAGGTTTCATAATGATCTTAATATTAGGTGACGACTCATAAGAACTATAGTTATAATTTTATGACTATAAACCACCATTCTACCGCGCGTCGTCTTCCTTTTGGAGATGGCTAGGTGCATGAAAAAACACTGTCACGACAAACATGAGCAACATATGCAATGTCTTGACAACTAATAATGAGATATGTCAAGTTCCTAGCAATAGTACAATATAAAATAGAAAAAGGGAAAAAAGAATTATCAATTTTCAAAGGATCACCAACACAAATTAAAATTTAAGAACTAAATTAAAAAAAACTACAACCTTAACAAAAGAGAAAATAATAAAAATTAAAAACAAAAACTAAGAGCATATACATATAAACATGGAAAAAAATAGGGACCATTTCAGAAATATATATAAAAAATAAAGGAATTAAAATAAAATAAAATAAAAAAAATAAAAGTATAGGGACGAAATGAAAACAAAATATATGATCAATTTCAATCGAAGGATAAAAGTAAAAAAAAAAATCAATTTAAATCCAATTCCAAAATTAAAAAAATAAAAACCGGAATGAAACCAAAATATAAAATCAATTTCAATTGAAAAATATAATTGAAACAAATCAAAACTTATATCACATAATTAGGTTGATACAAAACAATAAAAAAAGTAGGGACTAAATTGAAGACACCATAAACAAAAGGGACTTTTGTGTAATTTAGCATGGAAAAGAGAAAGGGGCAAAAATAATCAACGACCACCGTCACGTCTTTGGCCGCCGTGGGATGCCATGATAAAGAGGAAATAACGACGCATCCAGTGAGACGCATCCAGTGAGACGCCAGATGACATTTTTCACCATCAAAATATATCGCAAGCACCGCCTGAAGATAGCAAATGAAGAAAATTGTCGGCGCATCCGCCTGACGCTCTCACAGTATTCTACATAAAAAATAATAAAAATCATAAATTTCATTAACACCCCTATAACCAACTCGTTAGTTTTATCTTTTCTGAGAGTATATTCGTATTTATATTATTTCAAAAAATATGAAATTCCAAAAACACCCCTTCTGGCAACTCTTGATTTTTATCTTATTTGAGAGTAATATAGTTATTTTACTGTGCACAGAAATATAAAAAATAAAAAATGTCCCTGAGTAGTCAGTTGTTTGTTGGCTGCTATCACAGGTAAAATAATACTTTTACCATGGAAAAATACTAGGAAAACACGAGAACACCCCCAAACATTCTGGTAATGTCAACTGGTGCCTTGGAAAAGTCGACAATACCCCTAATTCCAAGGATAAAATTGAGGTGCACTAAGGGATAAAATAATAATTTCACTATTATAATCTATAATAATGTATGTCTAATACTACAGTAAATAGTGAAACAACGACTTCAATTTCCCATCTCTTTTAACATGGGGAATATGCAGAGCAAATCATCATTTTCAATTAAATAACACTTATATTCCAAAATCCTCCCATTTTGCACTATATGTTAAATTTCCGATGAACAGGGTCACAATCATCGAATTAAAATCTCTAAAATTCTCTCATTTTTTGTTGCATCTAAGTGGTCATTAATGTAAACCCCAATAAATAAATAAATAAATATAGATGTAAAGTATAAACTAAATAAATAAATAAATAAATAAATAAATAAATAAATAAAAGAATTCATGTATTTAGAATTTAGGATTTTTGGATATAATATCCAAAACCATGAATTCTCCTTTGTTAATTGCTCATTGCATAATTTACCTTAATAAATTAAAGATATTTTATGAAAGGGATACTTTGGTTGATAACTTTTTCCACTTTGTCTTTCAAAACCATCTTTACATCCTCCTTTGTCAATTGCTCATTGCATTTCCTACGAAGATATTATAATTAATCCAATAAGTTACACTTGTACATATCATTATATATATATTTTTTTGAAAAGAAGGTCTTTTCTTTAAATGCTTTGCTGTTACAATTCAATCACCAGCCAGTGGAGCAATCTTCAAAAAATGTTTTTGGCCCTACAAAGGTCCCCTATCATCACTATCTTCTGACTTTTTTTTTGGTAATAATCGAGGTGAATATCCTTTTCTAAATTAAATGAGGAATAATAGACCCAATAATACAAAAAATAATAAAGCCTCTTATAAGTGTTATTTAATTGAAAATGATGATTTTGGTTCTGACTTTGTAATTTACGATTCTGGAAAAGCATTAATTAAGTAGCACCCGAAATATTCAATAACAATTAATAAAAACTCAACAAGCTCCAGCTTAACAGGTCAAGCTCTTTAATTGGTGACCAACAACTATCACATATTTTACCTACCATATTATCATTAAAGAAAAATAGCTGACGCGTACAAGAAAGTGACTGTGATTTTCTTTATTTTTGTAGTTCAAAAATATTTTTAAAAATATATATTTTTATTTTTTAAATTATTTTAATATGATAATATCAAAAATAATCTTATTTTTCCTAAAAAAGTATTATTTTAAAATATTTATAAATATAAAAACACTTTAAAAATACAACGTTGTTGTTCCATTCTTCTCCACTCTCTCTATAAATGGCATCATCACAAATACATATTCTCTGCAACTATTTCCATCATTTCTCTTCTCCACCCTTTCTTGCTACCTGGATATTTACTCTTACTCATGGAGAACAAAACAGGCTCAAAACCCCATGTAGTTTTGTTAGCCAGCATTGGAATGGGCCACCTAATCCCGATTCTCGAACTCGGCAAACGGCTATCCACACACCAAAACTTCGACGTTACCATATTTGCTGTTGCCTCTCAGTCTTCCGCGGCGGAATCCCAAATTCTCCACTCAGCCATGACTGAAAACCTCTGTGAAATCGTTGAACTTCCACCGGTTAATATCTCCGGGCTTGTCAGTCCTGATGCTGCTGTTGTTACTCAGATTTGTGTTATCATGCGTGAAATCAAGCCAGCTCTTCGGTCTGCTATATCTGGCTTATCATTTCGTCCCGCGGCCTTGATCGTTGACTTATTTGGAAGTGAAGCTATGATGGTGGCTGATGAATTTGAAATGCTCAAGTATGTATATATTCCTTCGAATGCATGGTTTCTAGCACTAACCATATATATTCCAATACTTGATAAGGTCGTGCAAGGAGAATATGTTGATCAAAAGGAGCCGTTGAAAATCCCTGGGTGCAAAGCGGTCCGACCGGAAGATGTGGTTGACCCCATGGTAGACCGCGCCAACCAACATTACCTGGAGTACGTTCGCATGGGCATGGATATCCCAAAATGTGATGGGATTTTGCTGAACATATGGGAGGACCTGCAACCCAAAACATTGGAAGCATTGAGAGATGAGGAGCTCTTGGGTCAGCTTTGTAAGGTTCCGGTTTACCCGGTTGGACCATTAACGAGGCCGCTCAAACCACATGATTCTAGGAGTGGCGAGTTATTTCTTTGGTTGGATAAGCAACCCAGTGAATCTGTCATCTATGTATCATTCGGAAGTGGTGGAACTCTGTCCTTGGAGCAAATGGTCGAGCTAGCTTGGGGTCTTGAGCTAAGTCAACAGAGATTTATCTGGGTGGTACGCTCACCTTCAAGAAAAACAGGAGATGGATCTTTTTTCACTGCAGGGAGCGGCGAGGCTAACAGCATGGCAAGCTACTTTCCCGAAGGTTTCTTAGATCGAATTCGAGAAGTGGGTTTGCTGATTGAAGACTGGGCTCCTCAAGTGGAAATCTTGAGCCATCCATCAGTGGGAGGATTTATATCTCACTGTGGATGGAATTCGACCCTGGAGGCCATCACTAACGGAGTGCCTGTTATTGCATGGCCACTGTACGCCGAGCAACGGATGAACGCTGCTCTGCTAACCGAAGAGCTTGGTGTGGCCGTGCGACCGAACATTTTGGCATCGGAGGGAGTGGTAGGAAGGACAGAGATAGAGATGATGATTAGAACAATTACGGTGGATAAAGAAGCGACGCACATAAGAAACAGGGTGAAAAAACTCAAATACAGTGCAGCCAAGAGTTTATCGGAGGGTGGTTCCTCTTATAATGCGTTGTCTCTGGTGGCCAAAAAGCTTGAGCTACGATGGAAAACCATGGAGGTGAATGCACCGTGAAGTGGTTGATATTGTGGGGCCTAGATCTACTTTTGTGGACAACCAAAAGTAGACTGGGTTCTGCAAATCTGAAGAGTTCTAGCACTGGGTTCAGTAGAAAAGAGAATTGCAACAATGGATCTTGAAGATCAAGAACCGATTGTGAAGATCAAGAGCTAGTTTCTACAGATCTGCTAATGGTATATCTTTTTATTCATCTTCCTCTGTTATTGATTTGCAGTAATGGCTTTTATTGTCAAACTAACAGATTTCTTAACAAACTAACAGATTTCTAACAATATTAACAGCTCAATAACAGATTTCAAACAATATTAACAGCTCAATAACAGATTTCTAACAATATCAATAGCTCCGCATATCCCTTCAAACCCTCTCTTAAGCTAATTGTTGTAAAACATTCAGTTTAATTCATTAATATCACATACACCTAGCAATCCTTGAAGCTTCTGGAAGACATTGACTTTTCCGTGGTTTAGTCATCACATTTGCAATTTGATCATCACCTGCACCAAAGTAGTCAAAATCGAGATTTTAACACGGATCCGAAAGGGCTCTGAAAAATCGGATCGTAAGATCGGATCGTAAAATCGTAGTAAGATCGTACCCGAAATGTCCGTACAAAAATCGTAAAATCACAGCTAAAATCGTGTGAGAAGAAAAATCGTAAAATCGTTTGTAAAATATTTCTGAATACAAAATAACATAATTATGGACATAAAACTTAATTAGTTTAGGTTCATACATGATGTAAAATAACTTCAAAACACATTACAAAATAATTATGTCCCTAAAAGTTCATAAGTTAAAAACTAACAAATTTAAAACAAATCTTCAGCTGGCGTACAATGTAAACTAAAACCAGCTTCAGTTTCACTTTCACCCCCCTCACTATGTCCAGGAATTGCATCAATAGCATCACAATGAAAAAGATTACTAGTACTACCGGTGCTAACAGCGATATTGCTAGTACGAGATTGAGCTCCAACATTATTTAACTCTAAACTCCTTGAATGCAAAGTTTCAAAATAATCTTCAGTGGCTTCAGTACTCATCTCAACACCATTAAAATTATCTTCATCACTATCGTCTTCTGTTCCATTTTGTCTTCGTGTTGCACTATCAATAGTTTGAAGTAAATTAATGTTCGATGAACCACCATGTCCTTCTCTTTCAGTCACCCATTCATCATCAGATGGAAGATCATCTACAACGTCATCAAAATCAATGACTTGCTTTTTGTCCTTATCATTCATTTTCAAATTACACATCACAAAAACCAAGTAATTCATTTTTTTTCTGTTGTAGACGATTTCTTCGTTTAGTATGAACCTATTAAAAAAATTCACAATTGATAAAATATAAGATTCTTATAAAAAATGAAAACAATATTTGTTTTTTTTTTTTAAAAAACTTACCATCTCAAACGCACTCCAGTTTTGGTGGTTGATTATTAGTTAACTTTTTACAGCAAATTAATAAATTATTACACTTTTTTCAGCTCATTAATTCATTTTCTATTATTATTATTTTACCTTAAATCTAGATTTGAGTTAATTAAAAAATATATATCATTAAACACTCTCTCTCTCTCTCTCTCACACACACACACACACACACACACACACACATATATATATATATATATATATATATATATATATATATATTGAAAAATATATCATTCGGTCATTTCTTGAAAAATCGGCTGTTATGCCATTCTCATGGTCCCATGCAATGTTTTGATTTTTTCTATGATTGTTTACTGAAACCATCAGCAGTACAAAATTATTATGATGTTTGGAAGTATGGTTGGACTGTTTTTTAAGATGTTTTTTTTTTAAATATATTAAAATGATATTTTTTTATTTTATTTTTAATATTAACATGTTAAAATTATTAAAAAATATATATAAAAAAGTAATTTGATATTTTAAATAAAAAGCAATGTAAGAGATTGTGTTTGAAATTATGAAGTGATTGTCCATCATAAATATTATTTTTATAATAAATTTAAAAAAAATATTTATTGTTGTTTTTAGATAAACACGTCAAAATAATAATAATAAAAAAAACTAAAAAAATATTGAGAACTTGAGAAGATGGTCCAACAAATTTGTCAAGCGTCGGTGCTCTCCAAAGTTGACGTAAACGGTCAACTACTCAAACGAAAGGCAAGAGGTACGTGGCATGGACCCACGTTTACATTGGGTTTGGAAATATGCCGAACGCGTAAAATCGGTCCGATTTTTACGATTTCACGATTTTGAACGATTTTAACCGAGTTTGACCGAGTTTGACCGGTTTCGGTTTTTCTACCGGTTCAACCAGGTTTTCGGAAGCCAACTCGCAAAATCGTACGATTTTGCGAGTTGGCTCGCGATTTTAACTACCTTGACCTGCACAATAAATTAGGTCAATAGATTCTTCCTTTGAGAGATTCCATAAGAAATGATACCTCATATATTGCTACTGTTGCAGTGATGATTTTTTCGCTTTTCACGCCTTCCATCTCCGAAGGTGGGAGAACAGCGCGTGATGAAAATGATGTGTTTTATAATCGTAAAAATTATAATTATAATTATAAAGAGTTACCACTTAATATTAAAGTCACCAAAAATCCTAATGGTTTGCAAAAGTTTTGGTAAGGGGAATATTGGTATTTTTCTTAAATAAATTAAAGTTTTGTTGTGTTTTTTAATTGTTAGTTTGTTTAAGGTTTAAGAAAAGTTTTTCTTAGTAAAGAGATTCTTATATTTTATGAGGCCAAAACTTAGTCATTCTAAAAATCAAGATATATAAAAATAAAAAGAACAAATCTTTTACTTAATATCCAAAATACATCTTACATACATTTGTAATCCTAGATCTTAAATTAAATAATTTTTTTTTAAAATATTTTAGAACATATAAGATAAATGATGATACAAAAGAATATTTTATTTGACAGAAACAAAATAACTTTTTTGGTGTTTTTGAAATATAGGTCAAATTCTTATGGATTTAATAAACTAATTATTAAATTCAAAATGCATGCAAGAAATAAAACTATTTTCCTATGATTTATTTATATAGAAAAATATGTAGATATAATATATTTTTGAGAAACTTGACCATTGACATGAAGACAAAAACATATATTTTTGTATTTTTGAAATGAGGGTTTTTTTTTTTTTTGAGTTTTTTTGAGATTATGGAGATAACTAAGTATTTGCTAATACCAGATCCGTATATTATAATATAAGTATTTAGGTCAAAATTAAAAAAACCTACAAATAAATTTAAAATAACCCCTTAATGTTTTTGAAATCCTTAAAGTTTATTTGGCTAAATACTAAAACAAAAACAAAAACAAAAACAAGCTAAAAACAAAGATAGAAGGCGCCCATAACCTAAGGATTAGGTGAGTGTAAGAAATTATTGACGAGCTGTAAATTCATGTTCATGCGACTCTTTTGCATTTGCATTTCTCAATGCTTCCCATATAGCTTGAGTCAAGGTCTGCAACAAAGCTTATGTTAATATGGGTTCTATATTAATATTATTTATATTAATAAGATAATATAAGGGAGAGGGATGATGAATTAATTACACCCTAACAATATCTACCCAATTTTAATATCTCCTCGCCCTTATAAATATGTCTATTAACAAAACATACAAAAAGGAATTAATAAAAAGTATAGAGGAAAAACAAAACCTAAAAGAATCATTTGTGCAAATAAAAAGATATGCTTAGGGAGTGAATAACATTTTAAAATGCAGTTAAAATTAATTAGAATTTATTAAATTGTAGATTTGCACATCCGTGTCGCTGGTCTGGAAGATGGTCAGGAGAGAAAATAATTGAAGGAAAGAAGAAGGAATAATGTTACCAGGCTGGGGGAGGGTTATTCTTATCTGGTGGAGGAAGAGCTGGGGTGGACGAGAAGAAAGCACCTGCTCACGGTGGAGAAAAGAGAAGAAGGTTGGTGGGTTGCTGGAACTGAAGGAGAACGTTGCTGTTTATATATTTTTTTTGAAAGGAGAATGAAAGAAAACATTTTTTTTGAAGGCTGGAAACAATGGAGCTCGGCTGCTGGGAAGTTGGGGTTCACGGCGCCTGAACGGAGAGGTCTGTCACGGTGGCCGATGGCGCTCGGTGTTGCTGCTTTTGAAAGAAACAAAGGAGAAATCACAGCTGCTAGGACCTTGGGAGCTAGAGATGGTGGAAGTTGTTGTATATCAAACAGCTATGGCTGGACCGCCATGTTATCCTCTCTGTAACTCGATTTTGTAAAAAAAGTTTAAAATTTTTATTTTTATTTTTTAATATTTTTAAATTATTTTTAAAGTACAGCAAATTACAATTAGAAACATACTACAAACCATCACTGATAACATTTAAAAAATATTAATGTGATATTTTTAAAAATAAATATATTTCTAAAATCCTAAACACAATTCCATGACTTATAACTTCTTTTATGAAAACAAAAGAAAGTCCTTGGATATTAGAATGAACCAGAACCAAATCAAATGAAAAAGAAGAAATAGAAATATCACAATTGAAAGGTAAAATGAAGGATTATGCCAATTTACATCCATTATAATAAGAAATATCATAAGTTTATAATTTCATAAGACTCCTATGGATGTCAAAAATCTCAAACGAGAAGATAAAACATTTACTAGTCAAGAATGTCATAAATAAAAACTAGAAGATGAATGATTTAATCTAAGAGAAGATAAATCAACACTAGTAACAACAACATTAACTATCACTTTCAACTCATCCATAATATACAGTCTTCTCTCTACAGTGTATTGTAATCAGCCTATGAAATTGTAGATTATGCACATAATAAAGAAAAAGAAAAATATGACTAAATATACCCAAAATCATATATTTCACCATCAGAAATAATATTTAATGTGAGATTCATAATGAGATAAACATTAAAGAGATACACACGAGTTGTGATAACAAAATAAACATCTGTTAAAGACATAGGAGTGACATCAGTAGTCATGACTTGAATAGAGAACGATAAAGATACAAACATAAAAGATGGGGATCTAAAGACTTATGATACAAAACACCAATATCCAATACCTATTCAGAATATGAAATACCTAAAGAACTATGAGGCCACTGACCTATGAGAGAGGACACAAACATAACTTGTGGCTATGAGGAGAGAAACTTCTAAAATTGCTCAATTAAAATACTAGGATCGATTAAAGAACCAAATGAGATTGTTACTGTATTATTATGGTATAATGGTTTGTAACCCTAAGGAGGTTAATGAGAATTGAATTGTGACTGCCTGCCAAGTTCTTAGGCTTGATTCTAATGTCTCATTTTAGGACACTAAGTCTTTCAATGACCCTTCTGCTTATAAAAACTATAGCTGTAAAAGCAAACCTTTTGTAAGGCTTATTCTGATTATTACAGAACAATTTGGAAGGTGTTGCTAGCATATAAGGACTAGATATAATTTCTTTTCAAAAGAAGAATGATAACATATTTCTTCAATCAATAACTCGTTGATAACTGAATCAATAGAGAGAAGTGGAAAATGTTGCAAAATTGAACCTCTAAGTCCTTCACCAATTATTGTAAGGTGCCATTAAAAACTATACCAATCCTTGTTGCTCTCTACGATCAATGTAGACACCACATACCTTTAATTTTATTGTTTTTGTAAGAGTTAATTGATCCCAAAGATCTGTTATGACGAAATAAAACTTCTGGGTATTGATATTCTTTTGGTGAATAGCTTGTATGTCAGTCTCCAATTGATATTGCTTTGTAAATTTTGATTGAGTGAATAACCTTTGTAAATGATCCCAAATTTCTTTTGCTATCTCATACTTTGACAGGTGTGTACCTTGTAGAAACTGTATCAAACTCTCTGTGTTTTATTGTATATCTCAATGTTACAATGTGTTTTACTTATAGATATTCACAGGCTTTCATAACTGAAAGATTACATAAGATAAACTTCTATAGAGAGGATAAAGATGGTTGATTGTTATTCAAATTCAAACAAGGAGTCCTAACACCATCTGATACTGATCTTGTGGAAGACCATCATCTGCTACGATCTTGCGGAGGCCCGTTACTCTTCACCTGTTACTGTATGTCCAATATCCTCCCTCAAGATGGACAACCTTTTGTGAGTCCAATCTTGTATTTGAGATTCTCGAATATGTGACGTGAGAGAGGTTTTGTCAACGCATCAGCGAGTTGATCATTAGAGGAAACATGACACACCCTGAGATTTCCAGATTGAACCATTTCCCTTATAAAATGAAAATCAATTGAGACATGTTTCATTCGTGAATGGAACACGGGATTTGAACTCAACTGTGTTGCACCAATATTGTCGCAGTAAATGACAGGAGTATGAGAGATTGGTTGTTGAAGTTCATTCATTAATGAACAGACCCAGCTGATCTCAGAGGTTGTATCAGCCACAGATCAATATTCAGCCTCTGTGGATGATCGAGCAATTGTTCTTTGCTTTTTGGAGGACCATGAGACAGGATTGCGACCAAGATATAAGATATAAGCACTGGTAGAGGAAAAATCATCTTTATTCCCCCTCCAATCTGCGTTGGAATAAGCATGTAGATGTGCAGGTGATTCACGATGTAGAAGAAGACCTTCGGTGCTTGTTCCAGAAAGATACCTCAATAATCTTTTGACAAGCTTCCAGTGAATATCAGTTGGTTGATGCATGAATTGTGCCAGTTTGTTTACTGCAAAGGAGAGGTCTGGGCGAGTAAGTGCAAGGTACTGAAGGCTTCCCACCGTAGCTCTATATTCTGATGGGTCTGATAGTAACGTACCCATTGCAAGTGTGGGAGGAGGACCAGCTGGCATAAGAGTGTCAACAGGCCGGGAGCTGCTTATTTTTGTACGATGTAGTAAATCTTGAATGTACCTGTGCTGGGATAGTATCAGCCCTTGAGGATGAGATTGAATTTCCACCCCTAGAAAATACGTTAGTGATACCATATCTTTCAAGAAAAATTTGTGCGCAAGCTTGTGAACAAACATATTTACTGCATGATCATCATCGCCAGTGATGATTATATCATCAACATATACTAGCAAGTATAGAAGGTGACTGTGCTGATTATAAATGAACAATGAAGTGTCATTGATTGAATTGATAAACCCAGATGTAAGCAGAAAGGTGCGTAGTTCATGGTACCAGCATGAGGAGCCTGCTTGAGTCCGTAGATGGTTTTGCGAAGCTTGCAAACAAAATCTGGTTTATCTTTGTCGACAAAGGCTGGTAGTTGGACCATATATACATCCTCTTGCAGCGTTCCTTGAAGGAATGTATTGTTAACATTCAATTGTCGTAGCCTCCATCCTTTACTTACTGCAATGGAGAGAACTAGCCTGACTATTGTAGGTTTCAAAACTGGGCTAAATGTCTCAGTGTAGTCAAGTCCCGGTCTCTGATTAAATCCTTTGGCGACTAGACACGCTTTGAAGCGAGCAACCGAACCATCTGAATTTTGTTTAACCCTGAAAATCCATTTACAACCAATCAAGTTAGAAGCACACTGTGAAGGCACTAAATCCCAAGTGTTGTTCCGTATGAGGGCAGTGTATTTATCTTTCATTGCACCGTTTTTAAAGCTTGTGTAACAATTGTAGGTTCAGTAACAAAGGACTTGGAAAGTTGGGTGCAGTAACTGAGTTTCTGAATGGGTTTATGAATGTTGTTTTTGGATCTAGTCTGCATTGGATGTGTGGAGGGAATAACAACAGGTTGGGGAATGGGAGAGTTGGAATTGCAATCTTGTGGGGGTGAGGACTGTAAGCTGGTGGATACATTGAGAGAACTTGGAGAGGAATTGCTACCTGATGGTTCTGCAGATGGTGTAACCGTAGATGGTGTGAGTGGCAGGGGCACAAGAGCAGGGGAGACAACAGAGATGATATTTGGAGAGAGAATGACAGGTGGAGAGACATGAGTTGATGACTGTGTTGGTTGAAAAGAAGAATATGGAAACGTAGATTCAATAAATTGAACATGCCGGGAAGTAAATAACTTGGAGGACACTGGTTCAAAACAAATGTATGCACTCTGTGATGACGAATTGCCTAAAAAAAATGCAAGGTTTGGATTTGACATCTAGTTTATATGCGGAGTAAGGACGAAGCCATGGATAACATAAACACCCAAAAATATGAAGTTTCGTAAAATTAGGAGTGTGGTGGAAAATAAGCTCATATGGTGAGGAATAATTTAAAGAAGATGCTGGCATGCAATTTATTAAATAAATCGCAGTTGAAAAAGCAAAAGACCAAAACTTTGATGGCAAATAAGCATGAGTGAGAAGGGAAAGACCTGTCTCGACAATATGTCTGTGTTTACGTTCAGAGATTCCATTGTGTTCAGGAGTGTGTGGAGGAGAAGTGCGATGAGAGATGCCATGGATTTGAAAAAATTCTTTGAGTGCGAGAAATTCACCGCCATTGTCCGAATAGAAAGTTATTATTTTATGCTTGAAGAAATTCTCAACAATGGCTTTAAATTTTATGAATGTAGATTTGACGTCAGATTTGTGTTTAAGTGGATATAGCCAAGTATATCGGGTGAAGGGATCCACAAAAATGACATAGTATTTAAAGCCATAAATGGAATGAATTGGAGCAGTCCAAACATCAGAAAAAATAACATCTAATGGAGTGCGAGATATTAAAGAAGACACAGAGAAGGATAATTTATGACTCTTGTTACAGTGACATGCATTGCAGGCAATTTGCTTATTGAAAGGAGAGGAGCCCAAATTATTTTTGGACAGAATCATGTTTAGAATTGATGACGATGGGTGGCCTAAGCGAAAGTGCCAATTTATTGGAGCTATTTTAAGGCTGGAGAAGGCAACTAGAGAAGATTTTGGACTAAGCCCCGTCCATTCATAGACACCACCTTTGGTTTCACCTTGAGCTCGAACCATTCTCGTTAGCAGATCCTTCACAAGAAAATACCATGGTAAGAATTCCACAGAAACATTATTTGTGACACAAAACTAATAAATAGAGATGAGGTTCTTTTTAATATGAGGAACCCAGAGAATATCTTGTAGATTAAATGAGTTTGATGATGTTTGTAGTGTGGTGGATCCTGTGTGTGTAATACTTAAGCCGGTACCATCTCCTATCATAACATCTTCGGATCCAGTGTATGGATTGTGAAGAGAAAGGTTGTTGAGATCAGCTGTGATGTGATGAGAGGCACCACTGTCAAGCAACCATGAAGATGCACTAGGATTGTTGCCAGAGGCAAGATGTGCTTGTGTTCGCCAGTTACTGGAATTGTTGAGTGCAAGAGGATTGGATTCGTGAGGAACGAATTTAAAGGAGGGACAGTGTTTTGCTGTGTGTCCTTGAACTCCACATATTTGGCAGTATCCTTGCTACTGACGAGGACCAGTCTTTGAAAGAGAGACCCCTGATTGGGAGTGTTATGTTGCTGACGGGGTAACATTTGATAGGAAGGACGCTAGTGAGACAATGGTTGAGAATGAGATCTGGTCACAGTTGGATGAAAATGCCGATACCTAGGTCTACTATTGACAGCATTGGCTGTAGGAGAAAATTGCAGAGGAGACTTGTGTACTGGAGGCAGAGAAGCCTCAAACATGAGCAATTTCTCATGAAGCTCTTCAAAAGAGATTGCAGAATCACGTGCCTGGACTGCAATTACCAATTCCTTATATTCATCTACCAATTCCTCTAAAATCTTGTCTGTGATATCTTCACCTTCTAAGGGGCCCCCAAGCAATACCAATTCATCTGACCTTGCTTTAACAGAGTAAATGAGCTCTGAGATGCTGAGGGAGCCTTTGGTTAGAGCTTTAAAAATGGTTTTGATTTGTTTGATGCGGCCTCGGGAAGGGGTGGCATAAGTGGATTCCAGAATTTGCCAAGCTTCTTTGGATGTGTTTGCTCGGGCTATAAAGGGAATAATAGTGTGGTGAATGGAACCAAGAATGGCATTGAGAATGAGCTGATCTTGACGTATCCAAGCAGGATACGCAGGGTTGATTGAACTACTGTCATTTGTGACGAGAGTTTTAGGTGGGCATGGTTTAGAACCATCAATAAAACCTTTAAGATCATAACCGGTAAAGAGTGTATGGAATTGTAACTTCCATGACAGATAATTAGAGCTTGTGAGCTTGAGGGGAGTTTGTGCTGTGACATTGATGGTCACTAGGTTTGATGGATTATTTGTAGGTTGGCTGGAGTTGGAAGTCATGGCAATTTGAAGAAAAAAAATAGGGACGAGAAAAAAAATTCAAGAGTGCTCTGATACCATGTAGAAACTGTATCAAACTCTCTGTGTTTTATTGTATATCTCAGTGTTACAATGTCTTCTACTTATAGATATTCACAGGCTTTCATAACTGAAAGATTACATAAGATAAACTTCTATAGAGAGGAAGATGCTTGATTGTTATTCAAATTCAAACAAGGAGTCCTAACACCATCTGATACTGATCTTGCGGAAGACCATCATCTGCTACTGATCTTGCGGAGACCCGTTACTCTTTACCTGTTACTGTATGTCCAATATACCTATGGAATGCTATTTTTTTTTTTTTGTTAATCCAAGTAATAATTTTTACATTACTTCTTAAACATCTATCAAAGAAGCACAACTCCATCAGTATTCTTAGGTTTTACAGGAGTTTTACTGACATATCTTTATATCTTTTCACCGTTAATTTTTTTTCTCATCGCATAACTTCAAAACTGACTATTTGATTTCATCTATTATGATTTTGAAGCCAAGATCCCCCCTTTCATTTTTAGAATGATCTGATACAGGTCCTTGGTCAGTAACTTCCCTTGTGTTATTATTTTTAATATTTTCTGTCCTGCAAGGGGTGTTCAAAATCCTCCGATGCATAGATTATCCAAATGAAATGGATCCCTTTTAATTGTACATATCATTATTTTTGAAGAGAAGTAGGTCTTTTCTTGAAATGCTTTGCGGTTACAATTCAATCACCAGCCACTGGATCAATCTTCAAAATTATTTTTGGCCCTTCAAGATCATCACTATATCTTGGTTTTGGCCCTTCAAAATTATGATTCTGGAAAAAAGCACCTCTGAATTAATTAAGCAGCACCCGATTCATTTAACTATCACATATTTTACCTTCAAAATTATCATTCAAAACAAAATAGCTGTTTCGTGCAAGAAAGTGACTGTGATATTATTTATTTTTGTATTTCAAAAATGATTTTAAAAAAATATTTTTTTTAACTATTAAATTATTTTAATATGATAATATAAAAATGGTTTTGATTTTTTTTAAAAGTAATATTTTAATATATTTATAAATAAAAAAACATTTTAAAAATACAATGTTATCCACCCGAAGTCGTTCCATTCTTCTCCACTCACTCCATAAATGGCATGGCATCATCACAAATATATATTCGCTCCAACATTTCTCTTCTCCACTCATTTCTGGCTACCTGGATATTTACTCTTACTCATGGAGAACACCACAGGCTCAAAACCCCATGTAGTCTTGTTAGCCAGCATTGGAATGGGCCACCTAATCCCGATTCTCGAACTCGGCAAACGGCTATCCACACACCACAACCTCGACGTTACCATATTTGTTGTTGCGTCTCAGTCTTCCGCGGCGGAATCCCAAATTCTCCAATCAGCCATGACTGAAAACCTCTGTGAAATCGTTGAGCTTCCACCGGTTAATATCACCGGGCTTGTCAGTCCTGATGCTGCTGTTTTTACTCAGATTTGTGCTATCATGCGTGCAATCAAGCCAGCTCTTCGGTCTGCTATATCTGGCTTATCATTTCGTCCCGCGGCCTTAATCGTTGACTTATTTGGAAGTGAAGCTATGATGGTGGCTGATGAATTTGAAATGCCCAAGTATGTATATATTCCTTCGAATGCATGGTTTCTAGCACTAACCATATATATTCCAACACTTGATAAGGTTGTGCAAGGAGAATATGTTGATCAAAAGGAGCCGTTGAAAATCCCTGGGTGCAAAGCGGTCCGACCGGAAGATGTGGTTGACCCCATGGTAGACCGCGCCAACCAACAGTACCTGGAGTACGTTCGCATGGGAATGGATATCCCAAAATGTGACGGGATTTTGCTGAACATATGGGAAGACCTGCAACCCAAAACATTGGAAGCATTGAGAGATGAGGAGCTCTTGGGTCAGCTTTGTAAGGTTCCGGTTTACCCGATTGGACCATTAACGAGGCCGCTCAAACCACATGATTCTAGGAGTGGCGAGTTATTTCCTTGGTTGGATAAGCAACCCAGTGACTCTGTCATCTATGTATCATTCGGAAGTGGTGGAACTCTGTCCTTGGAGCAAATGGTCGAGCTAGCTTGGGGTCTTGAGCTAAGTCAACAGAGATTTATCTGGGTGGTACGCTCACCTTCAAGAAAAACAGGAGATGGATCTTATTTCACTGCAGGGAGCGGCGAGGCTAACAGCATGGCAAGCTACTTTCCTGAAGGTTTCTTAGATCGAATTCGAGAAGTGGGTTTGCTGATTCAAGACTGGGCTCCTCAAGTGGAAATCTTGAGCCATCCATCAGTGGGAGGCTTTATATGTCACTGTGGATGGAATTCGACCCTGGAGTCCATCATCAACGGAGTGCCTCTTATTGCATGGCCAGTATACGCCGAGCAACGGATGAACGCTGCTCTGCTAACCGAAGAACTTGGTGTGGCCGTGCGACCGAACATTTTGGCATCGGAGGGAGTGGTAGGGAGGAAAGAGATAGAGATGATGATTAGAGCAATTACGGTGGATAAAGAAGCGACGCACATAAGAAACAGGGTGAAAAAACTAAAAGACAGTGCAGCAAAGACTTTATCGGAGGGTGGTTCCTCTTATAATGCGTTGTCTCTGGTGGCCAAAAAGCTTGAGCTACAATGGAAAACCATGGAGGTGAATGCATCTTGAATTGATATTTTGTTGTTTTTATTTTCACGAGTGATTGCACATATTCTCCTTAGATTCTCTAAACAAAGTGGGAAATGGCCTTGAAGAAGACGGGTAGTAGTGACGCTCTCTCCATTGAGGATGCCTGGAGAAGATTTAATTCTATCCCCTTGGTTTGTGGTTAGAATAAGATTTAGCTATCGTTATGAGATATTTCTTGTAGCGAAAGAAGTGGGCGCCACTTCGCTTTCTTGAAGCAAGATTTAGCGTGAAAAAAAAGAGTGAGATTTCTGTTTTTTTTTATCATTGAAATCAAAAGAATATGAGCTAAAATCATAAATTACTAGCTGGATTGCCCGCACTACGTTGCGGGCACAGTGTGGACAAAACAAATAATCCTCATAACTGTTGAGATTAAGATATAATATTTTAGTATGTAAAATTTGATATAATGAAAAAGATCAACATCTTTTATTATAATAATAGTAAATCAAAGTCTTAACTTCTTAAATTATTATCACCATCACTGTCAAAACAATAAACATTATTTAACAAATCTCAGAGAAAAACCAAAAAAAAATAATAAAAAAGCACGTAAGAATAAAAACCTAAAATTACTATTATTATTCTTAATATTTATATTATTATTGTTTTAATAACGGGAAGAAAACAAAATTAAATCAAAGGCTTAAAAAAACTTTAAGAACATTAACAAAAGAGCAAATGAAAAAATAAAATAAATGAAAAAAACAATAAAAATTATTGACTGGAAAAAAAATTTATTTGACCTGAAAATTTATAAAAAAAATATTACACTACTTTGCGGGCTGAGTAAAAAGTTTGTATAACTATTAAAAGAATAAAAATTATCAAATTATCCCGAGAGAAAAAAAAACCTAAAAAACATTAACAAAAGAGTAATTAAGAGAAAAACATTATTATTATTATTATTATTATTATTATTATTATTATTATTATTATTATTATTATTATTATTATTATTATTATTATGCTAATAATGAAAAAAAAATAAAAGACTAAAAAAGTCATAAAAACTTTAACAAAAAATCAAACAAAAAAATAAAATAAAAAAATTCAAAAAAGTCATATGACGTAAAAATAAAAAAGGAAAAAGGAAAAAAAACTAAAAGAAATAACAAAAAAAATACAAATATCAATTTCCAAATGATCATAGATATAAAATAAAATTTAACTATTTTTTTTTTGAAAAAAATATACCAGCCCAACAAATATGAAAATAAAAAAAAATTAAAAATCAAAGCTAAGCACACTTATATATATATATGGACAAAAGTAAGGAATATTCTTGAAATTAAAAGAAATAAATGGATTAAAATGAAAAATTAAAAGTAATAGGGTTGAAATGAACATTAAATATAAAGGGATTAAAATCCAAAATTAAAAGTATAAGGCCGAAATGAAAACATCGAAGTCTTAAAATCTAAGAATATTATTACCATTACAACTAAAACAATAAAAAATATTAAATTATTACGATGAAAAAAATAAAAAACATAAAAAAAGGAAGCAAAGAAAAAAAACTAATATTATTATTCTTATTGAGTTAATAATTGAAAAAAATTCAATCAAAGAAAAGAAAATGTCAATAAATTGTTTTTTTTTTAAAACAAAGAAATAAAAAAAAAACGTCAAAATAAATAAAAAAATTAAATTAAATAAAAATGAAAAAAAAAACATAATTGAAAAGATAAGTGAAAAAAAAACGAAATAAGAAAAAACGTCAAAATAAATAAATAAATAATCAAATTAAATAATAAAAAAAAACATAACTGAAAAAAAAAAAAAAAAGGCAAAGAAAAGAACAATGCGTTAGGCAGGGGTTCGACCCCTGTTAAGCGCGCCTCCCTCTGGAGGCACGCCTGTGCCTCCAGTAAGCCAAAGGTATTTCTCTATCTTTTTTTGTGAAACAATATATAAATAGTATATTTTTGTTCAAAAACGAAAAAAAAAAAACACTATTGAAATCCACAGTGTTTTCACTCACAATGAACAGTGAAATCCTGAGCTCTTTTAGTTTATTTTATAATTACCCCCTTTGATGCCTAAAATGATATATCACGCAAGAGTCGCTGTAAAATGATAAGTTATGAATATAAGTTATCTTTTTTAATAAGTTTTATTGGTATTTGTCTTAAATAAATTAAAGTTTTGTGTTTTTTTTTTTATTTGTTAGTTTGTTTAAGGTTTAAGAAAAGTTTTTCTTAGTAAACAGATTCTTATATTTTATAAGGTAAAAAATTAGTCATTCTAAAAATCAAGATATATAAAAATAAAATGAACAAATCTTTTATTCAATATCCAAAATACATCCTAGATCTTAAATTAAATAATATATTTTTTAAAATATTTTAGAGCCTTTGTAACTATTGATTTTGTAAAAAAGTGAAAACATTTTTATTTTTTATTTTAGATTAATTTTTTTATTGTTTTAAATTATTTTATGAGCTGATGTAAAAAAATGTTTTTAAAAAATTATTTTAATACAATTCTGAATATAAAATATTTTTAAAAAATATCAACAATACTCCAAAACAATAGAAATTTATCGGGCAAAAATCCACATCCTTTTCTTTTCTCTTACTAGCTTTTAACATAAGCCAACAAATGTTTGCAAGATTGTTCCTGGCAAATTTCTTTTTACTTATTAAAAATATTTTTGATTTTTAAATATATCAAAAAATATATTTTTTAATATTTACATATTAAAATTACTCAAAAAATATTAATTTGATATATATTTTTAAAATACAGCAAATCACAATTAGAAACATACTCCTAGACCATCAGTGATAACAGTTTAAAAAATATTAATGCGATATTTTTTAAAATAAATATATTTATAAAATCCAAAACACAATTCCGTGACTGATAACTTCGTTAAGCTAGAACGCATTGTGCTTATCAATTGAACCTTCTTGAGTTTTGTCCTCTCAGATATCGCAGCAACTTTAGGGTATTCTTCTCCACCGTCGCAGTTTTTTTTCTCTTCTTCTTTAAACACGAAACACGTCGAATTTTATGCTTTATAAGCATCTAACCCAGACAAATTATATGTATTTTCCTTGAATTTTCCCGAAAAAGAAACTTGGATTCTTCCATGTTCTTGCATGACACATAGCAAATACATGCATGTTCCCAATGTCATAACTCAATTTTGGGTTATTCCCCAAATCCACTAAAAAATAACAAAAATAAAACAAAAAGGGGTTGGTATCGGCAGAAAAATCAAGGTGAAAATTTTGGATATTTTTGAGAGTTCGATCATATCTCTTTTGCCCAGAAATGAAAGAAAATGCAGATTCAAGGCTAAAGTAATTTATTATGGATTAAATATGCGTAAAAATTAAGTCGAAAGACGTAATTATATTTTTATGGGCCAATTTGATTTAATCGTTGATCAATTTAAAGTGTAATTATGTTTAGGGTTTAATTGAGAACCCAATTGAAAGATTTAATTAAGCACAAGGACTTAATTATACTTTAAATTGATCAAATTAATGTTATTAAGGGCTTAATTGATGAGAAATTAAGTTTGGAAGCTTAATCTGGGTTAAATTGAGAAGATCAGAATTTTCAAAAACGAAATAATTTTGGGTAAAATCGGAAGCCAAATTGAAGAGAAAAACATCGTTCTTCCCGTCGAAAAACTCTTTTTGTAACAACCCATTTTTGTCAATCTATTTTAAATTATTAAAAAAAAACTTACCTTCCGAGGCCTTACTGGAAGCCAGGTTGCACCCATGCCAGCAACCATGTCTGCCACCCACTCCTTCAACACACCATCTCCTGAACAACACTCTCATACCTGCAAAAGTCTATAAAAAGATAGCAATTTTTAATAGCAAAGAGGAGGATAAAATAACACTGGGGAATGATGGTTACACTCGAGAGACCATCGTTAACGGGAAGAACGCAAAACAAAAACACATGCAGACAAAGAGAATTTGCATAAAAAAGCACACGGACGACGAGCACTGGGAATTTGTAGGGACGCCGTGACTAAAAACTTGCACACGACAGCCACCCCCTCCATATCCCTCAGCTCTTCTTCTCCACATTCGGCATAACACCAACACTGGTGTCCCTCTCTCTCTCTCTCCCTTGCAACGTCGACTCTCTCTCTATAAAACCAGCAGTAGCCACAACCACAGTAGCCAGCCACCAGAACCCTCTCTCTCTCTCCTTCCTTAGCATCGGCAACCTCACCGTGACCTCTAGCAGCTCCCTGGCAGGGTCAACCTTCTTCTCCAGCGCCGACAACGAAGCAGCAGGGATGACTCCAGCACTGACCGACGGCTTTCAACGCCTCTCTCGGCCACCACAAGCCACTATTTTTTACGCTATCACCACAGGGAGAACCACCTCGACCTCCTTTACCCGGCGGCAGTGGCAGGTAAGCCTCTCTCACCATCGGTCACCCTCCATTTTATTGTTCACGTTACGTGAACGCAGTGAATTAATTCACTTATGAACAGTGCGATATATATATATATATATATATATGTGTGTGTGTGTGTGTTTGGTTTTTGGGCCGGCTGCTCGCGGCCCAGCCCAAGTCTAGCATAGTTGGGCCTACCCAATTAGTTGGGTCAGACCTTTCCCGAATTTTTTTAAAAATATATAAAAAAAATTGCATTAAAAAACAAAAAAATATGTTGTTTTCGTGCATACGACCAAATTCCAAGATTTTTTCAAGCATATTTTTCGTAAAAAAAATGTTGTATCTTTCTCATATTTTGAACGAAAATTGGATATCGTAACCAGTTTATGATTATCCATTGGAATTTTGCCAAAATATAAAAAAAATTAACAATTATTTTGTTTTAGCTATAGTGGTGTAAAATTACATTGTAAAGTACATTCAAAATAGTTAAAAAAGGGGATTTTCAAAATGCGGTATAAAATTACATTGTAACGTACACCCGTAGAAAAAAAAGTTTTTAACTGCAGTGTAAAATTATATTGTAAAGTACACTCGTGGAAAAAAAAAGGTTTTTAAAAATGCAATGTAAAAAAAAATAAACTTTAAAAAGCAATCAAACAACAATGCAATCTGCCTTAGGAAGGGTGCATTGGGGGTTATGCGTCTTTCCTTGCACAACAAGTCCCCTTACCCAGTCTCTCGCAGACTAGTAGGTTTCCTAGTGACCGTAATACTAGGTGGCAACTTCTGATAATTATAGCTGTAATTTTTACGACTATCAAACACATCCCTTTCACCGCGCGCCGTTCTCTCCAATCTGGGGATGACGAGACGCGAAACACGAAGAATATCGTTGCGACACCCAATACACACACACATATACAAGTTGAAGAGTGAAGTTAATTAACAGCTTAGCCCCATTTCATATTTTATCTAGAAGTACAAATTTCTCAAAGCGGAGCTCTAATGAATCACTTTTTCTGAAAAAGAAATTTGATGTCAGATATGTTTTACGACCCATTAATTTGTGCTCCGCCACAAAGATTTTTTTTTTGTTTCATTTCAATATATATAATTTTTTATTTTGTATTTGGGTTCTTATTCTTTTATTTTTTTGTTTAGTTTTTATCCCTTTATTTTTTTCTGTGCTTGTGGGATAGTTAATTTTTTTGTTTGTATTTTTGTATTTATACTCTTAGTTTTGACTTTTAATTTTTATTGTTATGTATCTTTGTATTAAATGCAATTTACATTAAAAAACATAGTAAATTTAGTTTCGGTGGCGTGAAATAAGAGTGAAACTCTCTCTTATGCATATATAATGAATCTTCTGTTGTTAGTGATTTGTTATCCTTTTTCATCTGTTTTGTCTATGTGCGACTTGATATATTTTTAGTTTAAAATGATTTTTATTTCAAAAGAAATTAAATTTTATTTTTTATTTTTTAAGATTTATTTTTCATATTATTATATTAAAAGTATTTCAGAACAAAGAAATTAAATTAATTTGATATTTAAAAAAAAAAAAACTTAGTTCATTTTTTAATATATTTTAAGACGTTAATATTAAACAAATATCAAAATATATAATTATCTCACATATTTTTAAGAAAACAAACCTTAAAAATAATCGAAAGTTTTGTAAGTTGATTATTTCGCTCAAATGTATAGTATCATAAAAAAAAATCTAGGACCATAAACATTTTCTTACATGTTAAAAGATTTTGTTCTGAGTGAGGCGAAACGCAGAGTAAGTGACTCGTATATTTTTTCATTGTATATAATTTAGCCTTATGTTTTCACCTGTTTTGTCTACGTATGACTTCATATATTTTTTGTTTATGTAGTATTAGATCTGAAATATCATACATAAAAAAGCCTCAAAAGTCATTTTTTAACAAAAACAATATCAACTAATGAATTATGTCAATTATTATTCTCATTGTTATTATCATGATTATTAAATTGTTACAATTATTATAGTTGTCATTATAACCATTATTGTAAATAATTAATATTCTTATTATTATTGACAATACTATCGTTGCCATTATTACGACAATAATCATTATGATAACCAACATTGTTATTTTTTAGTAATATAATTAAAATTATAATTAGTATTATTATCATTATTATAATTGTATTTCTTATTATTGGCATTTTTTATATTATTTTATGAATTATTGTTATTATTACCATCAAAGCCATAACTACCATAAGCACTATAACCATTACAATAAATTACAAATGTTATTATCATTATGATTAATAATATCACTATTATTATCATGGTTATAAAACCTAAAACTATTATTATTATTAGTACTAAAACAATAAAACTTATCATATTACCCCGAGAAATTAAAAAAACCCAAAAACATTAACAAAAGAGCAAGCAAAAAAAAAAACTGAAATTATTATTATTATTGTGTAAATAATGGGAAAAAATACCTCAAAGAAAAAAAAACTAATTTTTAACAAAAGGGCAAATAAAAAATAAAATAAATGACAATACAAAAATAAATATATTAGTTTTAAAAAAATCATTTGACTTGAAGAATAAATAAAAATAATAAAAACAAAAAAAAAAGAACAAAGGGAAAAAAATAAGAAATATCAATTTTCAAATGATCGCAAACACAAATTAAAATTTAAGGACTAAAGTAAAAAAAATACAACACAACAAAGAGAAAATAATAAACATTAAAGTAAAAACTAAAAGCATATACATATAAATATGGATAAAAATAAGGACTATTTCAGAATGTATATAAGAAATAAAAGAATTAAAATGAAAAAATGAAAAAATGAAAAGTATAAGAGCCAAAATGAAGAAAAAAAAATGATCAATTTCAATCGAAGGATAAAAGTAAAAAAATCCAAACTTCTATACCGAAAATATTAAGGGATTTAAAACTAATTCCAAAATAAAAAGAATAAGCATCGAAATGAAGCCGAAATATATAATCAGGATCATACAAAACGACCAAAAGAGCAGGGAATGAAATGAAGACACTATAAACAAAGGGGAGTTTCATGTAATTTAGCTTGCAGGAGAGAGAAAAGGGGCAAAAAATATCAATAGTGCACCGTCACGTCTCTAGCCACTGTGGGTCACCGTGCGCACCACCATAAGGAAGAGGAAATGACAGTGCTTCCAGTGAAATGCCGGATGATATTTTTCACCTTCAGAAGACGTCGCACGCGCTTCCTGAAGGGAGCGTAATGAAGAAAACCGTTGGCGCGTTTGGTTGACGCGCTAACAATATTCTGTATAAAAAAATTATAAAAATTATAAAATTTTGTAAACACCCCTACAACCAACTCTTTAATTTTTTTTCTAAGGGAATATCTGTATTTATATTTTTTCAAAAATTTTGAAATTCCAGAAACACCCCCTCTGACAACTCTTGATTTTTATCTTATTTGAGGATAGTATGGTTATTTTACTGTGCACAGAAATATAAAAAATAAAAATATCCCCAGGTAGACAACTGTTTGTTGGCTGCTGTCACGGGTAAAATAATATTTTTACCCTGGAAAAAAATACTAGGAAAAGATGAAAACACCCCCAAACATTCTGGTAATGTCAACCGGTCCCTTAGAAAAGTCGACAATACCCCTATTTCCAAGGATAAAATTAAGGTGCACTAAGGGATAAAATAGTAATTACACTATTACAATCCATAATATTTTATATTTAATGCTACATTAAATTCTCGGCTTGATTTAACTTATTTCTTAATGTTCTGAAGTGAAACAACGGCTTAAATTTCCTATCTCTTTTAACATGGGGAATATGCAGAGCAATCATCATTTTCAATTAAATAACACTTTTATTCCAAAATCCTCCAATTTTCATTATATGTTAAATTTCCGATGAACAGGGTCAAAATCATCGAATTAAAATCTCTAAAATTCTCTCATTTTTTGTTGCATCTAAGTGGTCATAAATGTAAATCCTGAGAAATATATATAGATGTAAATTATAAATTAAATAAATTTAAAAAAGAAAATAAGAATTCATGTATTTAGAATTTTTAGATATAATATTAAGATAAAATATCTGAGATATTATAATTTTTAACTTGAAATTAATTAGAGTTAGTTTTAAGGAAAGAAAATAAATTAAAGGAAAAATAAAATTAGATTTATAATATCATTATATCTTCCATTTTATCTTCCAAAACCATCATTACATCCTCCTTTGTCAATTGCTCGTTACTTAATTTCAAAATATTTGAGTTGTTTTGTTTGATAACTTTTTCCACTTTATCTTCCAAAACCATCATTACATCCTCCTTTGTCAATTGCTCGTTGCATAATTTCCTACGAAGATATTATAATTAATCCAATAAGTAGAGCTTGTACATATCATTATAGTTATTTTTTTTTATTTTTGAAAAGACGTGGGTCTTTTCTTTATTTTTATTTTATTATTATTTTTTTTGATAACCGGGGTGTCCGGGCCAGCTTGTGCGCACCACAACTAAATCCCCGGGCCCACTGAATATCCTGCAAACCCAATGAGCATGTAAGACACCGCGGGGTAACACACGTGCCTGACAAGGCTTGAATCTGAGAGAGAAACCCTTGATGACCATCAGGCCAATACCCTACTGGCGACATGGGTCTTTTCTTTAAATGCTTTGCTGTTACAATTCAATCACCAGCCAGGGGAGCAATCTTCAAAAAATGTTTTCGGCCCTTCAAGGTCACTGATCATCACTATCTTTCTGTTCTGACTTTAAAATTTATGATTCTGGAAAAGCAGTAATTAAGTAGCACCCGAACTATTCAATAACAATTCATAAGAACTCTACAAGCTCTTAACAAGTCAAGCTCTTTAATTGGTGACCAACAACTATCACATATTTTACCTTCCAAATTATCATTCAAAACAAAATAGCTGTTTCGTGCAAGAAAGAGACTGTGATAATATTTATCTAGTTCAAAAATATTTTTAAAATAATATATATGTTTTAATTTTAAATTATAATAATATCAAAAATGATTTTTTTTAAATATATTATTTAGAAATAAAAAAACACTTTAAAATCGAACCTAGTTGCTCAATTCTTCTACACTCTCTATATAAATGGCATCATCACAAATACATATTCTCTGTAACTATCCCATCATTTCTCTTCTCCACTCCTTTCTTGCTACCTGGATATTTACTCTTACTCATGGAGAACAAAACAGGCTCAAAACCCCATGTAGTTTTGTTAGCCAGCATTGGAATGGGCCACCTAATCCCGATTCTCGAACTCGGCAAACGGCTATCCACACACCACAACTTCGACGTTACCATATTTGTTGTTGCGTCTCAGTCTTCCGCGGCGGAATCCCAAATTCTCCAATCAGCCATGACTGAAAACCTCTGTGAAATCGTTGAACTTCCACTGGTTAATATCTCCGGGCTTGTCAGTCCTGATGCTGCTGTTGGTACTCAGATTTGTGCTATCATGCGTGCAATCAAGCCAGCTCTTCGGTCTGCTATATCTGGCTTATCATTTCGTCCCGCGGCCTTAATCGTTGACTTATTTGGAAGTGAAGCTATGATGGTGGCTGATGAATTTGAAATGCCCAAGTTTGTATATATTCCTTCGAATGCATGGTTTCTTGCACTAACCATATATATTCCAACACTTGATAAGGTTGTGCAAGGAGAATATGTTGATCAAAAGGAGCCGTTGAAAATCCCTGGGTGCAAAGCGATCCGACCGGAAGATGTGATTGACCCCATGGTAGACCGCACCAACCAACATTACCTGGAGTACGTTCGCATGAGCATGGATATCCCAAAATGTGATGGGATTTTGCTGAACATATGGGAAGACCTGCAACCCAAAACATTGGAAGCATTGAGAAATGAGGAGCTCTTGGGTCAGCTTTGTAAGGTTCCGGTTTACCCGGTTGGACCATTAACGAGGCCGCTCAAGCCACTTGATTCTAGGAGTGGCGAGTTATTTCCTTGGTTGGATAAGCAACCCAGTGACTCTGTCATCTATGTATCATTCGGAAGTGGTGGAACTCTGTCCTTGGAACAAATGGTCGAGCTAGCTTGGGGTCTTGAGATAAGTCAACAGAGATTTATCTGGGTGGTACGCTCACCTTCAAGAAAAACAGGAGATGGATCTTATTTCACTGCAGGGAGCGGCGAGGCTAACAGCATGGCAAGCTACTTTCCTGAAGGTTTCTTAGATCGAATTCGAGAAGTGGGTTTGCTGATTCAAGACTGGGCTCCTCAAGTGGAAATCTTGAGCCATCCATCAGTGGGAGGGTTTATATCTCATTGTGGATGGAATTCGACCCTGGAGGCCATCACCAACGGAGTGCCTCTTATTGCATGGCCACTATACGCCGAGCAACGAATGAACGCTGTTCTGCTAACCGAAGAGCTTGGTGTGGCCGTGCGACCGAACATTTTGGCATCGGAGGGAGTGGTAGGGAGGAAAGAGATAGAGATGATGATTAGAACAATTACGGTGGATAAAGAAGCGACACACATAAGAAACAGGGTGAAAAAACTAAAATACAGTGCAGCTAAGACTTTATCGGAGGGTGGTTCCTCTTATAATGCGCTGTCTCTAGTGGCCAAAAAGCTTGAGCTACGATGGAAAACCATGGAGGTGAATGCATCGTGAAGCGGTTGATATTTTGTTGTTTTTATTTTCACGAGTGATTGCATATGTTCTCTGAACATGTGTTTATTGTTCAAAAATCAAGTTAATAATCATGTATGAAAAAGTGTGAACGCCTTGATTTCTCTTAACTTCAACTCTTTTCAAGTTTTTGAATTATATAATAAAGATGCTGTTTTTTTTTTTAAAATCCCATTTAAAAAAAAAAAGGTTTGAATCCAAAATCTTTTAGCGTAATAGTCTACTATGATTCCATGCAAAAATAAGTATTTATAAGAAAGATTAACATTATCTTATTATTATTATTTTAAATAGGAAATTATATGCAACTCGACTAAATCTTCAGGTTCTTTTGCTTGTACACAGAAATTCGACACAAAAACAAGTTAAGTCACTAGTTTTTATCACTAGGCTAATCTCTTTAGGCCTTATCATATGTTATCTTGTCTAAACAAATTTTAGCTGTAATTACAGGGACACATTGAATTGAAACAGCTGCAGGTTAAATAATATTGAAGATGGAGAGGGGTAGGATTGAAAGATCTGAAAATATACTGGTAAAGATAATGAGGAAGGTTTTATTTATGAACGAGTTTACTTGCTCAAAAGGCCCTTTATTGCTAGTTTATAAAATAAAAGTGAAAGCAATCGGCCTGCCGCCTTCATACGCTTCTAATTCATAATGGGTATGGTTCTTATCAAACTGGGCTTCAGATTTTAGATTGGATTTTAAGTTAATTTAAAAGAAGAAGGTGTTGGTGCTGTGGATATTTGTTTTTAATTAAGAAACAAAGAGATAATGTTTGTTTACCTGCAGCTGTCCTGTTTATTTTATATGCTTTAATTTGTTTGATCTTAAAGGTTAGTTTCCGTTGCTATGATGACAATGATTTTGTGTTTTGGTTGTTTTTCTTTATGTAATTAGATCTAATATTAGACAATATGGTTCATGGGTGTTGAAAGTGCATGAGCTTGAGTCTTAAAAGATATTTCTGTCGAGTTTAATCTATTTAGTTTTTAGGTTTTTTTGGGATATATTTTCGGGTTAACCCTGTCGGAATAACTCAATGAGATCAAACTAGTTGCGTCAATCGCTCATGTTGATTTAGTTGGTTCAACCAAGTTTAATTTATTTTGTTTTTTGTTCTTTTTTGGGTATGTTTTCGGGTTAACTCCATTGGAATAACTCAATGAGGTCAAACTAGTTGCGTCAACCGCTCATGTTGATTTAGTTGGGTCAACCCGGTCGAGTTGTTCTAGTGTTTAGGCCTTTTTTTCTTCTTTTTTCTTTTGGATTTTAACGATGTGTTTGACAAACACTCCGTAGAGTCTATTTAGGTAGTTTTGTTTTTAAGATAAAAAATAGTTTTGCCAAACATGGCGTTACACAAATTATAATAAAATAATATTTTTTTTGTGTTGCAATCAACCAAATGCCTAAAAAATAAATCCCTTTTTTAATCTAAAATAAGTTTATTTTTTTGGGGTTTGTATATGCCTAAAGATCTTAATAATGAGCTTATTAAATTCTCGAGCATTCAACCAATATTTTTTTTAAAATCAATTAGTCTTCTCTTAATTCATGAGAATTAATGGTAAATATTCTGATATAAATACTGAGCATACAAATGCACTAATATTAAAATATTAGTAATTGACCAAAACTATTTTCAAAGTTATTTTGGCACATTCACTAATTTTTTAATTAGAAGTACTTTTTTGTCATAAAGATGAAAAACCCATCCATTATAGGTGAAACTTGTGAAGGAACCTATAAGGATGTTTTTTTAGATAAGAAATCATTTGGGTACACGAGCCCATAACAATTTTGGAAAACCTGATTTACTCATAAGAATAAATTCTAAGCCAAAATAATCGCTAGTAAACCACAAAATTCCTTTTTAATTATATTAACATTGTGTTTCAAAAGTATTTTTGAAAAAAAAATTATTTTATTTTTTATTTAAATTAAAAACAATTGGTGTTTTAGATAATTTTGATGTACTGATGCCAAAAATAATTTTTTAAAAATAAAATAAAATCATTTTGATACTTTTCTGATCGAAAAACACTTTGAAAAACAAATTCAACTATACTCTCAAATAAACTCTAAAATCACACAAAACAGCTTATCCCATGTAGAGCGTGCTTTTACACAATCATTTCTTTATTTTGTATAAGCGTACTACGATTAAGCGGAAACAAAAAAAGCAACCAAAATAGTCTTAGAAAAATATATTTGAAAAGTAAAATGGTTGGCAAACTTCAGTTATAAATTTATATTTTTATTTATCTAAAAATAAAGCAAATAAAATTTGCCTCTTAATTTTTTTTATATTAAATCCAAATAAACATAAGATTTGAAAATAAATATATAAAATTAGATCAAACAGTATTTCTAGAACCTAGTTAGAAGATTCATGGTCGTCGGATAGGCAACAATGCCGGCTCCTGGAGGGAAAAAGGAGATCAGGAATTTCTCAGAAACAACTAATAAAAGTATCTGCCAGTCATTCATATAATTGACTTGAAACATGTCTTTATCTGATTGGATAAATCCCAATGCTATAACTTTTAGAAACATGGACTATTTTTTGTGGATAAAACTTTGTTGCCGCCAACCGGTCACCTCTTCTTTTTCTTAAAAGACTTGTTCTTGAAAAAAAACAATGGAAAATGAAGTTTTCATTAGAGAGAGATTTTTTTTTTTACTTTTTATTTTAAACAAAGATAATTTTTTCTAATTTTTATATTATTTTTCTTCATTTTTATCCAAAAAAACCATGCGAAAACAGATTTTTTAATTTAAACAAAAAAAGAAGAATCTTGACTTTATTTTTAAAATTTAAATAAGAAAAATATAAAAGTTATCCAAGTCACTAAGTCAAATATTTACATGTAGTCCCCAGGGGGGAGCTGAGCGGCATAAGCCTTGCTCTTGCATAAGCAAGAGCAAGGTTCGAGCCCCAGCAGCAATGCACGAAAGTCGCCCGCCCTGTAAGAGCCATGGGACAGCCGGGGGTTTACGCGTGTCCTGGGCCCACTAATGTGCGCTTTCCGGTCCACGTGGTTCCCCCGTTATCCAAAAAAAAAATATTTACATGTATATCTATATTTGTTTTTTACAGTTAAGATAAATATATTGTTTTAGCTTTTTAATTAACATTAACAACTTTGACTTGTTAATTTGTATATTTTCATTTTTTTATGAAATGAAAATATTTTTTTTATAATTCTTAATCACAAATTTTAATAATACAAAAAATATATTCACAAAACTAGAGTTTTTTTTTTATAATATAAATTAACTTGAAATCCTTTTCCCACTCTTAGCTAGTATCGGCTAAACAGCTGGCCCAAAATAAAATATATAGGTTTGCCCTTGGGACCAATGACAACAAAGCTTCGGTCCCGGTTAGATTCCGTAAATCTTATTTATTTATTTATTCTCTAGAATAAAATAAAAAGCTATTATAAATAGAAGTTATACATATATATAGAGATGACGCAGCTCGATTCATTTTCATCAACAATTATTTTTTCATTTATTATTTTTAAATACGTATTTAAAAAGGGTAGAATAAACATCTGTACGAGTAATTAAGAACCCCCCAGTTTGTGCAATTCTATATCATCACTGTCTATTGTTTTTTCTAAATTCTTCCTTTCTCTCTAGCAGTATAAGTGTTTATATATATATATATATATATATATATATATATATATATATATGAGAATGATTGATAGTACAAGAGGCTGTTTTACATTATAAATTCCGGGTTGACATTAAAAACTTAAATTAATGTTTTTATTATTATGATTTTGTTATTATAGTATTAAAAATAAATTTAATTTTTTTTTAAATACATTTCACCAAACATACATTAGCTTAGCTTAGCTGACAATCTCTTGGGTATAATATAAAAGGCGACGATGAAAATTCCAAAATTTAGTTTCTGCACTGCAATACAAGGTAATGATTAAATTAAAGAATTTTGCGAGAGTGTGATTAATATTTCTTTTTAAAATATTTTTTATAAATATATAATGATATTTTTTATTTTTTAAATTATTTTTAATATTAGAACATCAAAATAGTTTAAAAACATCAAAAAAATATTAATTTAAAGCAAAAAATATAAATAATCTTTTTTTTTTATTTACAGGGTGAGCCGGCCACTGTAAAATTCACAAATACAAAAAATATCTTGAACCCGGCAACTAATTAACAAATAAAGATTTACGGAAAACACGGTGGAATGTTTTTCAACTTCGGTTCCTCAAAATTTTCGCTTTTCATTTTGACTATAAGACTTTATTTATTTTCAATTATATCCTTATAAATTAGACAAAAAAATGTTTAATTTGCTATCTGTTTTGATTTGTATGCTCTCATAATTTCAATTTGTTGTTAAATATTTTAATGTTTAATTAGAGATTAATTTTATAAAAAATAATTTTATGTTATATTTTAAAATAAAATTAAAAGATCAAGATCTAACATTGACATATAAAAAAAACATTTCATATGGTCGTTGTCAAATGACATGGACATGTTCAATTTGGTCCATAAAATTTCACTTTTTCCATACTCAATCCCTCTTCTATAAGACTTTTCAAGTTTTGACATTTTAATTATTTAATTTTGATATATTTCTCAAATAATACTATAGATTATGATGATAATATTAACAATTATTTTTGAATAGATATCTATGAGCCCAATATTTATTTTCTTGAAAGATTCCTCATAACATTTAATGTATATAAAATATTAATTATTTTTCACTGTACATTTTATATAGATTTTAGATTTTTTTAAATGATTTGTTAATTTGTTTTATGAAATGAAAATATTACTTTGTACAATTCTTAATTAAAAAAATGAATAACACAAAAAATATTCATAATACAAGAGATTTAGCTTTTATTATGTTATAAATTAACTTGAAATCTTACCTAATAAACAGCAATAAAATAAAATATAAAATATATAGGTTTGACCTTGGGACCAATGAAACATCAAAGCTTCGGGTTCCAGTTGGATTCCGTAAATCATATTTATTTATTCTCTAGAAAAAATAAACAGCTATTATAAATTAAAGCAATAGATATATATAGAGATGACGCAGCTCGATTCATTTTCAACAGCAATTATTTTTTTCATTTATTAAATTAAATAAGTATTTAAAAAGGATAGAAACGACATCTGTACGAGTAATTAAGAAGCCCCCAGTTTGTGCAATTCAATATCGTCACTGTCTATTGTTTTTTCTAAATTCTCTCTCTCTAATATAGTATTTTACATTATGATTTAAAAATTGCGAGTTTGACGTTAAAAACTTATTTATGTTTTTTTTTATTGCTTTGATATTCAAATATTAAAATAAAATAAATTATTTTAGCATATGTTTTTTAAAAATACATTGCACCGGAACACACCTCGCTGACAAGCTCATGGAATTGTCAGCGAGGCCATCGTGGGGCATCACGATGATAGTATCATAACCGCCCTAGCTACGTGGGGCAAAACTAATGGCTATAAAAGATGGTCATCACAGCGGGATGGGGGATGGTATCATAGCCGCCGTAGCTACGTGGGGCAAGACTATCAATGATAATTAATGCCATGTGCTGTGATCCGAGAACTATTAAATTAAACCGGAACGGTTTGACATCACATGCACGATCCATTAGATAAAAATAAAATAAAAGGGTTTAAAATGTTTGGAGGCTCTCACAGAACATGATGGTTGTGCAGATTTTTTTTATAATTCATTCGTATTTGAAGTTTTGTTTAATCCTAAGTAAGGGATAATTACATCTGGTTTTTTAGTAATTTGAAAGAAGAGTAACTAAATAAATAAATAAATAAATAAATAAATAAATAAATAAATAAAAACATGAAAGACGTTTCCATGAAAAATATACTTATCTTCTTGATTTTTAAGAATAAAACAATGTATACATTTCAGGTTCTTTTAAATTTTTTAAAAAATCACTTTTAATATACAAGTTTATTTGTGTTATTTTTTTTTTAATAACCGGGGTGTCCGGGCCAGCTTGCGCGCACCACAACTAAATCCCTGTGCCCACTGAACATCCTGCAAACCCAATGAGCATGTAAGGCACCGCGGGGGTGACAGGCGTGCCTGGCAGGGCTTGAACCTAGGGTGAGAGGAAGGGAGAAGCCATTCATGACCACCAGGCCAAGACCCTGCTGGCTTATTTGTGTTATTTTTTAGTTCTTAGTTAAAGAGTGGAGAGAGAGAGTTAAGATGAAGAGAGAGAAAGTTATCGTTCACTTCATTTCTAGCTACCAAATGATTATTATTTAGATGATGAGACACTTTATTATTTATTTAGAGTCATGATGTTGCATGAAAAAACACATCTGATTTAAAAAATTAAAACTAAATTGATTTGATTTGAGATCTTATAACTATTTTTTAGGAATTTGAAGTTGATGGAATAATTTGTATAAGTTATAAACATGTTGATGAGGTTTTTTGGGGGTTAAAATAGTTGAGAATTGATTTTTAGATAAAAAAAACTATCCACTTGATTTTCAAACCATCATTATGGTGGTTAGAATATAAACTTGTAGATAATATAGTGCCAAGATAAAAAAAGATCATTTAACCCTTGGGCTTGAATGCGTGCTAGTACTTTTTAGCTTTTAATTTCAGTAGGCAGTGCATGCTAGGCCATAAGCTATCTCGACTTTTTTTTTTTTTTTTTTTTTTTTTTTTTTTTTTTAAGTTGAATATAAATTTAAGAGAAAAACAATATTGAATCTAGGAGTTTAACGAGTTAAGTCAAAATAATTGGACTATTTTTTCTCTCTTGATAGTGCTTTTTTTTCTTTCTTGATTTATCTTTTTAAATAATTTTTTATTTAATGTTTCAATTAATATCCCTCAGATGTGAATTTAGTTATGCTTATTTAACCTTTTTTAGATAGAGATTATTTTTTGACAATGTTATGCATATTTAATTTTTGAAAAGATTATTTTCATCTATCTATCCATCTATCTTTTATCTTTTGTATACAATGAATTTTATTTTTGAAAATAAAAAATATTTATTTTTAGATAATAATTTTTATTATGTTATGCATATTTAATTTTTGAAAAGATTATTTTATCTATCTATCTATCTATCTATCTATCTATCTATCTATTCTACTCTACGCGTATATGTATGTTTGTAGCTATACATATACGTAGTATAATATATATTACATTGATTAAATTTATTTTGAATATAAAAATATTTATTTTCAGATAATATTTATAATATGTGCAACATTGCATAATATTTTTATTTTTATTTTATTTAATCAATTTTATATGTGTTTCTATTTTTAATATCATTTGATTGAATTAAAATTTTATTTTAATAAATAAATTTAGTAAAACTAGGTAAATATTTTGTCTTATAAAATTAAATATCTTGATTTAATTTGTCCTTTGATTTTTCTAGTTTTATGTTTAGTTATGTTAATGGTTTTAATTTTATTTATTATCATACATAGTTCTTGAGTTATTCGATTAAATGTTTGCATTAAATTTTTAGTATATATTTAAAGAATTTTACTTACAAAAATGTGTCAAAAAACTTATAATAATATAATACTGATCATTTAACTCCCTCAAAAATCTGGCATTAGTTAATTAGTGATTAATTAGTAATACTATAGTGGATGGGATTGAGGTCAGCGCAAAATTAAAGTCGGCAGGAAAGAAACCAAGGAAATTGATAATTATTAACTATCGTTTCTGATTTCATTATCCTGGTTATATATGTTTTTTTATTTAAAAAAATATAATTTCATTAATATTTAAAAATACAAATACAATATACATATAGAATTTAAAAATATAAAAATTGAGCTTATTTATGTAAACAAATACTTGAAGTATTGGAAAAAAAAACGATTCTCTTAAAAAATCATATACCATTTTAATAAGCTGATTATAATATAAGTCATTCGAGATATATTCAAAATTCTTTTTTTTAATACATGTTACACAATTCCCGTTGATCAGAATTTAAAATTCTCGTCGGTTCCCTATAAATGTTGGCCGCACACCGATAATTGTTAACCTTATTTTTGAAGTAAATTAAAAATTTCTTGAGGTGGGATTTGCATTATAACTTAAGGTGATCCAATCAAAATCTTGTCATGTGCTAAGAAACTTGACCTCCATTTCTTAATTGCAAAACTGGTAATCAATGACGAACATCTCAAGTAACGTGCGAAGTAACGTGCGTAGTAAATTAACCTAGCAAATGAATAAAATATGTCGCCTTAGTTGTCGTCAGACTTGATCAATTAATCTCGAAAGTGAATTTCAATCTTGGTTATAAATATCTTCGCAGAGCTATAACGCAACAAAGGGAAAGCAAATTAACCACTTCAAACCCAAGGTCCCAATATTTCCAGTCTCTAAACACTAGCTATTCAAAGCTTGCAACCATGCAAAACGCAAAACCTCATGCAGCCTTACTAGCCAGCCCCGGCATGGGACATCTCATCCCTGTCCTTGAGCTTGGAAAGCGTCTTGTCACCTACCATGGCTTCCACGTGACCTTATTTGTGGTGGCGACCGATGTCTCCACCACACAATCACTTCTAGAAGAGCCATACCCTAATCTCAACGTTGTCAACCTTCCGTTAGTTGATATCTCAGGCCTCATCGATCCCACAGCAACAATTGTGACAAAAATTATAGTAATGATGCGTGAGACCTTACCAAGCCTCCGTTCTGCAATCTTGGCATTGAAGTCTCCACCAACAGCTTTGATCGTCGACTTATTTGGCACCGAGGCATTCGCTGTTGCTGAAGAGCTCAATATGTTGAAATATGTTTTCGACACTTCCACTGCTTGGTTTCTTGCAATCACGATATATGTCCCAACCATAGATAAAAGTGTGGAAGATGAACATATTATTCAGAAACAGCCACTGAGAATTCCGGGTTGCAAGTCGGTTCCGTTCGATGACACACTTGGGGCATTCTTGGATAGGAATGATCAGACCTTCATCGAATTCAAACGTATTGGGATTGAGATGCCAATGGCTGATGGGATTTTGATGAACACCTGGGAGGATTTGGAGCCTACGACTATTGGAGCCTTGAGAGATTTTCAAATGTTAGGACGGGTCGCTAAAGTACCCGTCTATCCAATTGGTCCACTAGCTAGACCAGTTGGACCTTCGGTGCCAAGAAACCATGTATTGAATTGGCTTCAAAAGCAACCCAATGAATCTGTGATTTACGTCTCATTCGGGAGTGGTGGAACCTTGTCGAGCGATCAAATGACAGAGCTGGCTTGGGGGTTGGAGTTGAGCAAGCAAAGATTTATTTGGGTGGTACGTCCACCAATAGATAACGATGCATCCGGGGCATTTTTTAACCTAGCTGATGGATCTGAAGGAGCTCAAAAGTTTTTACCCGAAGGGTTTCTGGCCAGAACCCGCGAGGTGGGACTAGTCGTCCCAATGTGGGCGCCACAAGTTGAGATCTTGGCACATCCATCCACGGGTGGATTTTTGTCACATTGTGGTTGGAACTCAACCTTGGAGAGTATAATCAATGGGGTGCCTATGATTGCATGGCCGTTATACGCAGAGCAGAATATGAACGCTGCAATGCTAACGGAGGAGCTTGGTGTGGCTGTTCGACCAAAGACGTCGGCGTCGGAGCGCGTTGTATCCAGGGCGGAGATAGAGATGCTGGTGAGGAAGATCATGGAGGATGAAGAAGGGTTTGAAATAAGGAAAAGGGTCAAAGAACTCAAGTATAGTGGAGAGAAGGCCTTGCGTAGTAAAGGTGGCTCCTCCTACAATTCACTGTCTCAAATAGCCAAACACTGTGAGCATAGTTTGCATTTCCAGAAAGCAAAGGCTCAAGGTGCTTAGCCTGCAAATGTATTGTTCCATTTCCTAGCTACCTCCGTAATCATATATTCTTAATTTCCAGCTTCAGCCAGTTAATAAGTGAAATTAAATTAACTTTTTTTGTCATCTTTTACTGTTTTAATGCGGTCCTTGAGGATGAGTTCTTGTACTTTATCATTTCCAATTAAGTTTTCTTTTGTATAAAGTGACAGATGAATTAAGTTTATGCTGTTCATGTAGACAGATGATAAATCACTGATCTCATATTGGTTGCAGTAGTGGGAGTAAGACTCTTCTTCCCCACTTTTTTAAGTTTGGAGAAATAATAACCAGCATTTAGCAAAGGAACAAAAAGAATACCCAGAGTCGTAACCTAAGTAGACGACACCCAATCGCTTAGAACGATCATATAACAAAAATAAAAGTAAAAAAAATAAAAATCCGAAGTCATCCATGATGATAGAACACCCAATTGATTGATTTTAGTATTTCAACTTGAAAATCAATGATTCAAATTTCAGTGAGAGCATAAGGGGACTTTGTAATTATTGAATTTTATATTTTTCTTCAACTCAAATTCATCCCACATGACCGGAGACCTTGAGGATAGAAACCCTACTAAACAAAGCTTTTGTACGAGCATTTTAAGGGAATATATAGTTAAAAACATGTTAAGAAAAATGTTTTTTTTTTTACTTTTTATCTTTTATTTTTGAGGAAAGGTATATTAAAAAGTCAAAACAACAGCATTTCTAAATTAAAAACTATCTCCACATGTTATTAAAAGAGTTAAAAATTATTTAATATATTTTTATGCAAATTGTATTTTGAATGGGATTGTATTAAATAATTACTAGTAATAAAGAGCTATATTAATATTAAATATATTAAAATATTATTGACTTTTCTAGATATTATTTTTGTTTGAAATATATATAATACTATTAAAAAAACTATATTATTATTTTATCTCTTCTAAATAGAAAAATCTATTGACCATCCTATAATACGTGGAGAGACAATTGCCACCAATTTCTAGAGACAGTGGCTACTAACTTCTAGACCCTACCCACATGCTTATGGAGGGTGGAGAATAGAGAAGCTTCACCCCTCCATCACTTCCCTTTGTTTTACGGAACTTTGCAATTACTCACCCCATCTAAGATAAAGAAAGGAGAGTTGACCTCGGGAGAAGTCCCCATCACCATCTTCAGTGAGGTATTAATTTATGGAGGTTTTTGTGAAAGGTTGATGAAAACTATAATTAGTTTATTAATATTGGCTCAGCAAACGAGAAATGTTATTCATGTTCTTGCCTTCAATACAATTCTGTGAAAGACTTGAATTTCACACGGCTCCCGCATGATGCAACTTACGTTTTAAAAACATATATACACGAATATATATGGATGCAGAAGAATTCGTGAACGTCTTAAGAGAAAAAACAAAGAGCAACTGATTTGAGCAGTTGTTCCACTTAGGTTTTTGTTTTGTTTGTGTTATTAATATTATTTCTTACCTCTTCGATGGGCTTGTTATGGTGTGGCGAGATTCATTCAAGGATTTGCTGGTTTGAAGTCTGAAAGTGAATGTTAGGAGAAATATTTTTCAAATTTTGGTGAAATGTTAGAAAATAAGAGCATCCATTTCTCTTGTATTATATTTTTGTTTTTCTTTTTTCTTTTCTTTTTAATGATCCATAATCTCCAATATTCCTCTTTGCTAGACAAGATGTTGGCTATTTAAATCCATTTGTTTGACTTATGTGACATGATCATGGGATCAAAACTAGATCCTACACTAGATTGGAAAGGTAGAGATTATTAAAGGGAGGTTGATTTCATAGGTTAGACGTTAGTTGTTTGCATGTATTTGGTTCAGACTTTGGAGTGGATTCAAATGATTAAAGCACGATTCTTGCATCGTAATTGTAGCTGATATATCAATGAACGAGGTTCTCATGTTTTGTGTTCTCTAAGAAAATCAATCAAGATCATAAATTGATCTCAGATATTGAATGGGAGTTTGCCATTCTCGTGTCTTTTAATGCTTGAAATTTACAAAACTTTAACTAAACGACGCTGTTTAATATATCCCTCTTCAAACTTGTTCTTCCCTAATTTACCAAAATACAATGTTTCACTTATTTAAAACAATGTCGTTTTAAGCTTACACTAGAAATTAGGCTTTGTAATTTCAACCGAAAATATTGTCATTCGTGAAATGTCCATCTTCATACCAGTCCACCTATTTCTATGTCTTTTACATTTTCATCTTTTATCTTCAATCAATCTCCACTAGTTTATCTTGATTTTATTTTAATTTCCCCCTTAACCGAATTAAAAAATATCCCTTTGATTTTTCTCCGCTTCATACACCTCAACCATTAGTTTACTAATTCTTTATTTTTAGGCTAATCTAACTCACAATTTCAATTTTGTTCTTCAAATACAACTTTAATTGACTTTTAAACGTAGCCATTGATTTCAAACTTGTACATGACTCTTAATCCATCCAATCTTAGTCAAATATAAATCATCGATTGATATTTTTTTACATTATTTTTCGTTCTATTATTCAATTGGTAAAGTTTTTTTTATAAATGAATTAGTGTTTTAAACACTGATAAAATATATTGTCGGTGATATGCAATATTTTTGTAACAAAATGAATTCAATTATAGTGTTTTATCTGAATTCAATTGATAAATAAATTGAATTAACATGTTTCGAAAAGACAAAGTTCGAATTCAGTTTATTTCTTATATCATCCTCATTACTTTCATCTTTTGTCTTCAAATATCTTTTAAAAAAAAAGACTAAATGGGTATTTTGAGAAAATTAGTTTTAATAGTAAACTTTTCTTTTATGGAATCATATATAGAGGGGTTGACTTCTTAGTTTTGTATATTTTTTTGAATTAAATTTATTTAGAATTATATTTTTAATACTCGAGAGATTTCATGAATTGATTCAAAGAGTTACAAACATGTTGAAAAGTGTTGAATGTAATAGATGCATTTCATGTGACTCTTACAGCAATAAATTTATTTTCACTATAGTGTGTGTCTATTATTACTTGTGCTTGTTGCTAAAAAAAACAGTAATTAATCTTCAACGTTTTGGCATTGCCACCTGTCCTTGAAGGTTTTGGTAAGATTAGAAATTGAGTTATAAGAGGAACCGTCCTCACTCGAAGCCTTTAGGGCACTATATTTGAATTCCCTAACTTTACTTCTTATTTCATATCCTTCTTTGTCCACCATTATCCTCCTCACCATACTTTTTATCTCCCCCCTCGTCACCACTCCATTTGATGGCAATGCCTGAGCTCGAACAGCCACTCCTAGCCCAGTCAACAATGCTGCGTTCATTTTTTGCTCTGCATACAGAGGCCATGAAATAATAGGCAGGCCATTAGAAATGCTTTCTAGTATTGAGTTCCACCCACAATGTGATAAAAATCCACCCACCGATGGATGTGCCAGGATCTCCGTTTGGGGGGCCCACGTCGAAATCACCAACCCTAGATTGTGGGTCCTAGTCAAGAACCCATCTGGCAAGTAACTTGATGAATCATCAAATGCAATCCCCGTTTTGAAAATATTTGCCGATGCATTATTTTCTATAGGGGGGCGTAGCACCCAGATGAATCTTTGTTGGCTCAACTCCAAACCCCAGGCCAGTTCTATAGTTTGTTTGGTCGAGAGAGTCCCACCACTGCCAAACGAAACGTAAATCACAGACTGACTCGGTTGCATGTCAAGCCAATCTAACGCATCCCTTCTAACATTTACATCAACCGGTCTAACCAATGGACCGACTGCATAAACCGGTGCCTTAATAGCCCGTTTTAATTTATTTTCATCTCCCAATGCATCGAGTGTTGTGGGCTCAAGATCTTGCCATGTGTTCACTAACACGCCATCCGCCATTGATATCTCAATCCCCACACGTACAAACTCAACAAACATTTGGTTCTTGCGGTCTAGAATTGGCCCGAAGGTGTCATCGAATAAAACCGGCTGGCAACCCGGGATCCACAATGGTTCCTGGTTTTCAACATGCTTATCTAACTCATTCTTGTCTAGGGTTGGTACATATGTGTTGAGTGCAAGATACCAGGCATTAGAAGTAATAAAAATATACTTGAGCATCTTAAACTCACCGCCGAGAACCAGAAGCTCGGTTCCGAATAGATCGACTATCAGAGCAACCGGATGACTTTCCATGGCGGAGATTGCAGCTTGCAAGTTAGGTAAAGCTAGACGCATCATGATTGCTAGCTGAGTGTAGATAGAAGTGGCTGAGTCAACAAGGCCAGAGATATCTACAGGTGGTAGTAAGACAATGTTTAGTAGATTCTGGCACGAGGCTTGTGAGAGTGAAGAAACATCACCACTTGTCACCACAAAAATGGTGACATCCAATTCATGGCAAGTTACCAGGCGTTTCCCAAGCTCTATGATGGGGATAAGATGGCCCATGCCAGGGCTCGCTACCAAAGCTACACAGGGTTTAGTTATTTGCATGGCTGGACAATACACAGAATCTAATCGATGGGACCTATTATTAAGATAGAGGTACGTGAAAAATAAGGAGATGGGCAGCCAAGGGCCAAATGTTAGTACCATTTATATTGATTTAGAAGGTATTGATTTTTGTAGAAGGAAATATTAATTGAGTAATATCAATCATATCATTTGCTTTCCTAATTAACATCCCTTGAAAAATTCTATCACAGGATTTATCAAATTCTCAAAGTGAATCTGAATCCACTTATCTCTAACTATGGAATTCTAATTCAATATATTAGCATTGTATTTGGTCATATATATTCTCATTCATGCACAACTCTTAGTTGGAAAATTTTATCATATGGAAATAAACTTTTTTTATCATGATAATAACAATATAAAAAAATTTCCTGTTTTAAATTTGAAATTTTTATTTTTATATACCTTAATTAGACAATTTAGAATCATTTTTTTCTTAAGGAGATAAAAAATAATAAATATTATCTCTAAAAACATGTCTTATATATACCTTATGTTTTAGAAGTATATAAATTCACTTTAAATATTTTTCCATAAAAGAAAATTATTTTACATCTCTTCAACCAAATGCATTTCTATCTTTTCGACCAAATATGTTGCTTTATAAGTCATGGAATTCTATAATTAGAAATGGGCCACCTAATTTGCATAGCCATATACATTATGATGTGCTATAAAATATCAATATAGTAGATGTCCTCAACAAAACATTAGATGCCTAGGCTATTATAGAGAACTACTTTAAAACTCAACCTGACCTCATGGGTTAACCGATGATTTAGATGACTTGAGTCCTAAGTTGGGTTATGTTTCAACAAAATTAGAGCGAAATGGATTCGATATGGCCCAATTAAAAACCTTGGTTAACCTATGACCTAGTCAAGTTAAGAAAAAAACTTGGTCAAAACCCGTTGATATTTTTTCATTTTCTTTTCAAATTGATATTGTTTTTACTTTATATAGAATACAAAATTAAGTTGACTTGGATAAATTCACTTGACCTATAACCTAAGATTTGTCTAAAGTCGACCCTAAATAGGGTTTAAAAACCATGTTACATGGATGACTAGAATTGGGGGTGAGGGGGGTAGAAAAAAATAATTTCCAAATGTTGAAATTATGATTTTTCATATTAAAGGCTATTTTCTTGAACTTTGTACATAAAAAAGGATGTCCTAGAAAAGCAATAGTGTTATTACTTATTTTATCAAAGAAAATGACTTTAAAGTTTAAAGGATGAAGATATTCAATAATGGTTGTCAGAAATTAATTTTTGACCCTTAATTTTTTCATATTTCAAATAAAAACATAAAATCCAAAAAAACTATCTTTTATGTAAATTTGAATCATTTTTTTTGTTTTGTTAATTTTTAATTTTTATGTGGTTAGAAATACAAAACAAAAAAAACAAAACAATATACAAAATATATATAGTCAAAGGTGAAGTTGGATCAATAATTGAGTTTCTTGATGAAAAAAATGAGTTTGGGAAGCTTTTAAAATTCCAAGGATGATTTGGGTCATAATTAAGGGTTTAATTAAAGAAAAATAGAAAAAAAGGTTTAATTTATTCTAATTTTGGTTGTCATTTTATTAGTATTGTAATCATTGATAGATTTACAAACAAAAATAGCACATCAAACAAAGAAAAATTATCAGCATTAATTATGTAGATAATTCATCGATGATAAAGACATATTACCACCATAATAAATCGTTAGTAAGTCCATTGGTGATCATATGCACATTATCGATGGAATTAAATCGTTAGAGAATAACTTCTGTTGGCAACTTTTGACATCTAATAATGACAAGTCCTATAATTGTTTTTTCAACTCTCTATAACTCTTTAAGGGACTCAATATGTTGGTCATTTCAGTAGTGATTCAAATTCCATCAGTAATTTCATCAATATTGTATTTAATATTTTTTTAAATAAAAGGTTAAATAAGGAGGCATAAGCAAATCTTTGCCAAAATAAGTATGACAAAGAGGTTAGCCACATGTACCATTGAGGCTTGTTAATGGCTGCTCTAGGACATTCAATTTGTCCCTCAGGTCAACATCAAACCTCGGATAGGTCATCTGAGCACTAAACTAGGTTATCTAAGCTTGACCTTAATCTTGTACAATTTCCTAGATGGTTGGAGATTGCTGACTTAATCCTGATTACAAAGATACAATAATTGATACATTGTGGATTGTCCATATGTCCTTGGTTTTAGTATTGGAGATACTATAAACTTGATTAATCAGGTCATCTGGACGATTCAACATCCAACCATAAATCTCGATCAAATGATCATCCTCATATCTCTTATGCAATCGAATATTATATGTTTCCTAAAAAAAACAAGTTAACATTTTTTAAAATTACTTAAGAAAACAAATTGTTGAAATTCATACCATGAACTTCTAAGCTCAATTATTCACAAATCGATGCATCCATTTTTTGACGATCCTTATTTTGCACATGGATTTCAACAATAAACTTTATCGGTTTTGGATCACACACTCTCCATGTCGCCAATAAAATGAAGCTATTGATACTTAAACATTTTATATAATACAACAATTTAAAAAATTATCTTATAAAATATAATTTTACCATATACTTTAAATGCAAAACAAGCAGAATAGATCCACTAGTGTACATGGTAATGGGACCATGAATCTTCTTGGTTTGATTCTCCAAAATAGATATTGACCACCACAAGAAATATGTAGACATCACATGTTGAATATAAGCTTCCACTATACTTTTTAAGACTTCCAGAGGACTAAAACCCCTCCGGATAGCTATATCTTCCTAGCTTGGAAGATATTTTTATTTTAAATATTTGTTTGGTTTTTTCTAGGTCTTGTACCAGAAATCATTCAATTTGGTTTATAGAAAAAACTATTGATTAAGATTATAAAAAATAAAATTTTAATATTTTAAAAATATTGAAACCTGAATTCAATCTTATGTAATGACACCATGATTCTCCCACACTCTTCTGAAAACAATGTTGGAAGCCACTTTAAGTATAATTTTTCCTTACACATCAATTTCAAAACATAATTAGTTTATTAAAATCAGAAACTATCCAAATTAAATCTTAAGAAATGTTTTTGTATATACTAATCTTGAACTTTCTAAACCAAACATCAGTCATAGGATTTCATTTTGGATTTTTGGACACCTGACTCCATTAAAACAAATGCACTTACATTGATGTTGTTATCGTACGTAGCCTCTATATTTTTAATCCTAAAATTTCATTTATTCAACTAAATTCTTATTTCAAAAACTATACCTTGTAGTTTTTATCATGTACAAAGGAAAATAAACTTACATGTTTTAGTCGGGCTTCCATTGAGCAATATACTTCCCAATATATATATCTTGCTTAAAAGGGACACATCCTTTGGAATTTGACCTCATGCTCGACAAACCTATATCGAGAGAGGATGAGTGTGCTTGGTACCTAGTCATGGTTAACTTCTAGCTACTGATGGTTGTTGTATGTCGACGCGCGATTCTTGAGGGTTGAGGGAGTTGTTACCTAATTATTTAGTTCATGGTTGCTAGAAAACTCGTGTATACTGATTTTATCATAGAATCAAGGGTAAAAGACTAATTCTGGCTAGGAAAGGTATCATCACCTATAGCACACCGTATTTGAGGTAAGTTGCAATATGTTGTTTGAATATGGTTTAAAGGTTGTAATGGGTTTTCTAACCAATATCTATCTATGTTTTAGGATGAAGATAAATTTGTGTGAATAAACCAAACATTTAGATTATGGACTTGTGTGTTCAAACAAGTTTCTATATAAAGGATCCATCTATGTGCTCTATTAAGATTTACCTATCCTAGAAGGTGAATGCATTTCCCACAACTTATGTGTCATGATGAAAAGTCATTAATTTGAAAGTCATCGTCTAGTGAAGTTACTCTATCATTACCATCCTAAATAACTTGAATATGACTCCTGAGTTTGGTTTTCAATACATATAAAATATTAACCCTAGAAGGAGTGTATGCATAATAAACTTGTTGGCATTGCTTGACAAAATCAAAGACATCATCGACGTTACAAAGTTTAGCCTTTGTATTAATTTTGACCAAATCATGGTGAAGATTTTCTTTTACTCCTCTATTTGTGATATCATATCGATAGTATTTTAATAAAAGACTTTGTTATGCTCGCTATGATATTACAATAAAATCTCTTTTTTAAACTTTCTACCATAATAATAAACTTCAAACTCATTAGAAGTTGATCTTTTAGCATAAACTTCACTATTATAAATCTTTTGAATCTAACCATATTCTTCAAAATAAAAAAAATATTCATTAATGAAATAACCATTATAGCATCCAGGATCCAACCATAGTAAATTCAAACTACCACTAGCAGTCTCTCCCTTCTAATAAACCTGATGTAGAATTACAACCATTAACAGTTAAAGAAAAGATGTAATGAGATTTAAAGATTATAAAAGTTAAGAATTATTAAGTATTGCTTACATGTGTAATGGATCACATGACAAATTATTCATCTTGTAATTTATGAATTTAAGATTAAGTCATATATGAATTGTAAACTAGTAAAATTTAACGATGTTACTTACAAGAAATTATTCAATCTATCAGAGCATAAAAGATAATTATTTAAAAATAAAAACATGTCAATATTGTACTAACTAAATAAAAGATATTAATTCATGATAGTTAAATAAAACATATTTACATGTATGTTTCCATTTAACTTTTGTCAAATATTTTTCTTTCATTATTTTTTTTTTATAAACATACTGTAGAGTGAGAAAATATTGATAAATTCTCAGTGACTAGCTGCATGAATGACGCACAATAAGGAGAAATTCAAAGACTTGAGCCATTGGTTGAAGTCAATAAATCATCGTCACCTCAACTTCTACCTCATGTGACATCTCCGAAGACTTTTGTAAGTGCTGTGAAGAGACTCTTCCCACATGCTCGAATGGAGACAAGAATACAAAGAGGGAAGGAGGGGGGGAGGAGGAGCCTATGAATTGTATTTTTTTTTTTTATTTATTTTATTATTATGCTAGATTCCAAAAAGACGCATCTCACAACTTGGAAAATGTAAGCAGACTCCCAACATGACTTCTGAGAAAGCGAGGGGTCACGCTAGGACGAAGCAGATGTACAGCAATTGGTGCCATTCACAATAATGTCAATATTTTAATTATCTGTGTCGTGTTATGGATTCCTATTTAACAGTATTTATCTAACTGCGAAAGATTTTATGAAAAAAATGGTTTATTTGCATATGTTTTTTCTGTTTAATTTAATAAGAAGACCTACGTGAAGATCATATTATTTTATGGGAAAAAAGGGTTTATTTCTTATGATTTTTTGCTAAAATTTATCAAGCTAAGACAAAAACAATTTATTTGTGTAATTTTTATTTATAAGAAAATATAAACTTTCTTTATTCATATGATATTTCTTTTCAATAAAAAAAATTATCATGATGATTTTAAAAGAAATTTTGAATAAAAAATATTTATTCCTTGATAATTTTTATGAAACTATAATTATACTTGAGAAAGTTAAATAAAAACTTCATAATAAAAAAATAGGTATCTTATTCTCATTGAATATTATATGATTAAAAAAAACGATGCATATTATATCTGTATATAATTACTCATAAAATAATTGATAATATTATAATTAAAAACTTCTACTGAAATTATTGGTATCGTTTAATAAAAAATAATAAAACTTTGAGATTCAAACTTATATAGGTTATCGTATCATTTCGGTTTTAAAAACAAATCTCAATTGAAAAATTAAAATTATTCAATATCTTTAACATTGCATTAGATCATCAGTAGCTGAGTTGACTAGGTAAAAGAAATTACTCACTAGTGGAAGAAACACAATATCTTTAACCATGGTTAGTGAAACGTCTAGCTCAAGTTTAGAGATAAGGTGTCGCATGCTAGTAGGGCTAGCCAATAAAAGCTGGATGAGGTTTAGTTTTTATGGAATTCATCATCTTCTGATTCTTTTGTTTTGAGTGGAAGTCTTCATACAATCCAATAAATAGCCAGAATATTTCATGTTCACGAATGTCACTATATATTGCAGTTCAAATCTTCCATGGAAGGAAGTTTCCATTTTCTTTTATATATTAGAAGGCGGCGACCCTATATAGCTACACTGGTGTGTGTTTAAACAGAGATTGAACTCTCAAGAGAATTTAGTTTTTTTAAAATTTCAAGCTAAATGAGATATATATAATTTATCCCATATATATATATATATATATATAGTAAGTAAATGAAAGTGGGGTGAAAAAAAAGATAAACTAGGTTGTTCTCGATCTACCATCCAGAAAACATATTATGTGAATCTAGAGAAATAAATAAAACTCCAATTATCCTAAATTCATATAAAAAAATAAATATATTGACTCGAATTTAAAATTTATTATTCAAATCCCAAATTTCCTAATACATTTGGAGACTTCAACTAGATTGCAGGTTGTTCTTGATTCATTATCCGGAAAATATATTTTGTGAATTCAGATAAATAAATAAAACTCTAATTATCCTAAATTATTATAAAAGATATATATACTGACTAAAATTTAAAACCTATTATACAAATAGCAAATTTTCTAATATATTTGGAGACTTCAAGTTATATTTCGCCGCCGCAGTAGTCTTCAATTTCGAGTCAAGTTAGAAGATTAATGCATGTGCATCGAATGTGGAAAGCTAACGCCAATCAAATGTATCAAGAACCGACGTCTCTTTAAAGGCATCCGTTCATCAATTTTCTATCTCGTCATCCATTGACTCAATGCACGGTCAACATAACGAGGAACGACTCCATGCTTGTTTTACTGGGCAACAGCTCCTTTCATCAATTTTCCATCTTGTCATCTGCTTCGCGACCTGCAAACTGGACCACTGCATGCTCTAATACATTTATGTGTCAAGTTGATCAAGCACGCAATGTCGCTATCCATTTTTCTCTATCTTACAGCTTGGAGAGGCCATTGAGACATTTAATGTGATTATTGTTTGGCTGACCGCCGTGTATCGGAAGTGGAAGGAATTGGTCAGTGGTATTCAGTCAGAAATATCAATTATGTGGACTGTGAAGTTGGAGGCGTACTTGAATCATTAATTTGATGAGACGGGGAGCTTAAAAATGGTCACCAATTAATGAATTATTGGATACGGCAATTTTAGAAGCTGTTTGTAAGATAAAAACTGTCGGTAGATAATCAGGAGATGCATTATTTTGAAAAAAATATTAAATTAAATGCTTTTTATAACATTGACGTGCTAATATAATTTTTTTTAAAAAGGTATATTTTAATATAAAAGGCACTTTCTACACCATGGTAACAAACAAGCGCCAACCTTGAGGGAAAAAAAGAAGAAATAGAAAATTGAAAATTCTGTTCAAATTACAGTTGCTTGCGCTAATAGCCCCTCAACGACGACTAGCCTATTTATATCATCGCAACACAGCATAACAAATATCCAAGCTCACAAAACCCTTTTTCTTCCTTTGTCTGCTTGCAACCATGCAAAACACAAAACCTCATGCAGCCTTATTATCTAGCCCTGGCTTGGGACACTTCATCCCTGTCATTGAGCTAGGCAAACGCCTGGTCACTAACCATGGCTTCAGCGTCACAGTATTTGTTGTCACAACAGACAATTCCCTTTCAAAATCCCAGCTTCTCAAGCAATCACCCTGTCCTGACCTGCTTAACATTGTCTTGCTACCACCGGTGGACGTTTCCGGCCTGATCAACCCAACTACTGGCATCCTAGCACAGCTAGCAATTATGATGCGGGAGGCTTTACCGAAACTAAGGTCTGCGATACTAGCCATGAAATTTTGTCCAACGGTTCTTATTGTTGATTTGTTTGGAATCGAAGCTATGGTGATTGCTGATGAGCTTAACATGTTGAAGTACGCGTTCATCACTTCCACTGCATGGTTTCTTGCGCTTACATTACATGTGCCAACCATTGATAAGGTGATTGAAGATAACCATGTTAAGAACCAACAAGCTCTGGTGATTCCCGGCTGCAAATCACTTGAGTTCGGGGATACGTTTGGGCCAATTTTAGACCGAAATGATCAAATGTACACCGAGTACAAACGCATGGGGGTTGATATGCAGAAGTTTGATGGTATTTTGGTGAATACGTGGCAGGATTTGGAGGGCACAACACTTGGTTCACTTGAAGATGAAAAGAAGTTAGGGAGGGTGGCTCAGGTTCCTATCTACCCCGTTGGGCCACTGGTTAGAGCAGTTAAACCAGGTCCAAAGAGTGAGATGTTAGAATGGCTAGACATGCAGCCTATTGAGTCTGTGATTTATGTCTCGTTTGGGAGCGGGGGAACCCTATCAGCCAAGCAAACAACCGAGCTAGCTTGTGGGCTAGAGTCAAGTGGCCAGAGGTTTATCTGGGTGGTTCGTCCACCCATAGAAAACGATTCAGCAGCAACCGTATTCAAGACAAACCACGGAACTGACGACACCCCAGATTTCTTGCCTGATGGATTCTTGACCCGAACCCGTGAGATAGGACTCGTCGTCCCAATGTGGGCACCTCAAACCGAAATCTTGAGGCACCCATCAGTGGGGGGATTCGTATCACACTGCGGGTGGAATTCAACCCTGGAAAGTATAGTTAATGGAGTTCCCATGATTGCATGGCCACTCTACGCAGAGCAGGGGATGAATGCTGCAATGCTTACCGAGGATATAGGAGTGGCCATTCGTTCGAAGTCATTCCCAGCAAAGGAATTGGTGGTTCGAGAAGAGATAGAGACAATGGTTAGAACGATCATGGACGAAGGTGATGCAAGAAGGGCAAGGGTCAGGACTCTGAAATCTAGCGCTGAAAAAGCTTTGAGCAAGGCTGGCTCCTCTTACAATTCACTTGCTCAGGTGGCAAATGACTGCGAGTCTGCCTTCAAATACCTGAAAGCAAAGGCTCAAGGTGCATAGAGGCCACGAGTAGCATCCTCGAACATATATATCTACACGGACCTCTACATGAAGTCCTCTCTGAATTTCTATCTGAGATTTTTATTTCTTCAATTGATTGTTCCTTGGAATGATGAAAGATGCTTTCTCTCTTCTTTTTTAATTACTAAATAGTTTGGAATAAAATACATATACATATGCTGATTTAAAATTCTGATCAGTACTACCACAGTAGAAATCAACACCGAATAACCAGCTATAATTCAGGAAACATATATACGCCTCCAGGTTTCAATGGCTTCAGCAATGCCATCTCAGATTCATCCTAAATATTCTTGCATCTCCAATTATAGTGTTCAGCCAGGCCACTTACCGAGCTTTGATAGGCTCAAGTTGACCGACATTATCTTTCTTACATCAGAAACTGAAAGGTTGTATAACGTAGAGTACTATACCATTATATCGTTCAACAAATCCACTACACTGCAGGTCGGGTCTTGACTTAGTGGATAAAGTGACTTGTTCCCTTCCTTTGCATTAGAGTTCAAGCCTCATTATTTATGTTTATCACTTTCACGATGCTATGTTTGTTTATTGAACTTGCAGTATGTTCAGTGAATTCGGGAATTAATTGTGTGATATGTATAAATTCAGGGGACAATAAAAGAAGAGGAAGGATAAGACAAGAGATTGATTTGCTGCTTAAAAGATAATTCATTCTTCTTCAGTAGCTCTTTTTATAGATTACAGTAATGAAACGTGCCTTAATAACTGACTCCGAAATAAAAGAACCACTAATGATCATGCAGTGCAGTTTATCCTTAATTGATAAACTACTACCCACGACTTGGACATATAACTGGACATGCAAACTTAATTGAAACGTGCAAGCTAAATCGTGCAAGTGTAGTGTCTCCACTTCTCACGTGCACTCCTAATGCATTGACTCATTTACTGACTTAACACATATCATTCCCCCCCACTTGAAATATCCTTGTCCGCAAGGATGAAATTAGGATAAGTCTTCGAGAAGCGCCACTTGTTCTCCCACGTGGCATCCTCTGCTGGTGCTCCTTTCCATTTAACTAAGATTTTGGTTCGTGGTCGGTATTTTCCCTTGGTGATGACGCGGCTCTGCAAAACATCTTCAGGTTGGGGTAGAACTGTAGAATTGTCCGAAAGTGGTGGGAGATCTGGAGACAGTGGAGAAATTGGACCAAGCTTCTTCTTGAGGAGACTGACATGGAAGACATCATGGATTTGAGAACCAGCAGGAAGTTGGAGTTTGTAAGCCACTGGACCAACACGTTCCAACACCTTATAAGGACCAAAAAATCAGGGAGCCAATTTGAGTGAGCTGCGAAATGCTACTGTTGATTGCCGATAAGGTTGAAGTTTGAGGAACACCATGTCCCCAACCTCAAATACAACTTCACGCCTACTCTGGTCTGCTTTACATTTCATTCGATTTTGAGAGAGTAGCAAATTGTGACGTAATTCCTGCAAGATAGCTTCACGAGCCTTCAAGTGGTCATCAACAGCCTGAACTTTAGTTGTTCCTGGAACATAAGATAACATGGATGGTGGTGGTACCCCATACACGACTTCGAAGGGAGAAATTTTTGAAGAAGAGTGGATGGCTGTGTTGTAGCTATATTCGGCCCAAGCAAGCCAATCTACCCACCGTTTAGGTTGTGTCCCTGTGAAACAGCGAAGGTACTGCTCCAGTGTTCGGTTGACGACCTCCGTCTGGCCGTCCGTTTGGGGGTGATAGCTGGAGCTCATGCACAGCTCAGTTCCCTGTAGCTTGAATAATGTTTTCCAAAAAGAGCTCACAAAGACCTTGTCACGGTCACTGACAATGGAAGAGGGAATTCCATGGTGGCGTACCACATGATTAATGAAAACTTGGGCTACTAATACAGCAGTGAATGGATGGCTTAGGGCAATGAAATGGGCATATTTGGACAGTCGATCAACCACTACCATGATAACTGTTTTACCTCTTGAATTTGGGAGCCCTTCGATGAAATCCATGGAGATATCAGACCACACTTTGTTGGGGATGGGGAGTGGTTGGAGTAGTCCTGCTGGTAACAAACACTCGGTTTTGCAGCGTTGACATATATCACAATTACGCACAAACTCTTTGACCATGAGCTGCATATTCAGCCAAAAGAAGCATGATTTCGTGCAAGGGTTTTGTGATACCCAAAGTGCCCACCGGTGGGAGTGGAGTGATGTTCCGAAACAATAGTAGTAAGGAGGGATGAAGCTGGGCTTAAATAAATCTTGCCTTTGAAAAACCATACCCCATCACGCTGGAAATAAGCTTGTGATTGCATCCTTGCTGACCGAGCAGTGAGGTTGGAATAAAAAGGATCTTGGGTGACTTCTTGCCGCAGGAGGTCCCACCAATTTGCAATAGGAATAGATATAGCTGCCAACTCACACTCTGCAATTCTTGAAAGAGCATCTGCACCTTTATTATCAGCCCCCTTTTTATACTGAATAATGTAATCATACCCCATAATCTTGGGTAACCACCGGGACTGCACAGGAGTTGTAATTCTTTGCTCCAACAAATACTTCAAGCTTTTTTGGTCAGTCCTGACAATGAAGGGCTTACCAAGTAAGTAAGGACGCCACTTGCGAATGGCCTTCACTATCGCCAGCATTTCCTTTTCGTAGGTTGAAAGGGCCAATGCTGAGTTCTTCAAAGCCTCACTAAAATAAGCCACTGGTCGCTGCTCTTGCATCAAAATAGCGCCAATGCCGACCCCACATGCATCACATTCGATCACGAAGGGCTGGGAGAAGTCTGGCAGCCGCAAAACCGGAGGTGAGGTGAGAGCATATTTGAGATTTTGGAAGGCCACGTCGACCTCCTTTGTCCAATTGAATCCATCTTTGGTGAGGAGGCGGGTTAGAGGGGCTGCCAAGGTTCCAAATCCACGAATGAATTTGCGATAATAACCCGCTAACCCAAGGAATCCACGCAAGGATTTGAGGGTTGTGGGCAGCGGCCAATCTACAATGCATTGTATTTTTGAGGGATCAACAGCCACCCCCTTCTGCGAAATCATATGACCAAGGTAATCAACCTGCAATACTCCGAATCGACATTTTGACATCTTAGCAAAGAGTTGGTTAGCAAGTAAAATCTCCAAGACAGTTTGCAAATGACAAAGGTGCTCCTCCCAATTGCGACTATAAACTAAGATGTCATCGAAGAAAACAAGAATGAACTTCCGCAGGTGTGGGCGGAATAAGTCGTTCATGAGACTTTGAAAAGTGGACGGCGCATTTGTTAAGCCGAATGGCATTACCACAAATTCGTAATGGCCTTCGTGAGTACGAAAGGCTGTCTTGTGAATGTCTTCATTTTTAACCCGAATCTGATGATAACCTGAGCGCAGATCCAACTTTGAGAAGAATTTAGCACCATACAATTCATCAAGCAATTCATCAATAACAGGAATTGGGTACTTATCCTTTACAGTGATGCTGTTTAGAGCCCGGTAATCCACACAAAATCGCCATCCCCCATCTGATTTCCTGACCAGTAGTACCGGTGACGAGAAGGGGCTGGTACTTGGCCTGATCAACCCCGACGTGAGCAACTCCTGCACCATCTTCTCTATCTCGGTTTTTTGATAATACAGGTAGCGATAAGGCCGAACACTTACTGGACCCGACTGATCTTGTAGAGGAATGGCATGGTCATGGCTGCGGCAAGGAGGTAGACCAGAGGGTTCATCGAAGACACCCTTGTATTGCCGTAATAAGACATCAATATCAGCTGCTTGTTTAGAATGGGGTGTGATCGCTCCTTGCGCAGCATTGGATTTCATCTCAGCACACAGCATGATCTGCAAGAAATAACCCACCCCTTCCAAGTTATGGATGTGTTTGTCGTTCAAGGCTTCCAATTCAGATCTTTGTAGTCCTTGAAACTTGTATTTATGTCCGTCTTTGGTGAAGCGCATAGTCAGCTCCTTGTAGTTGGTTTCGATTGTCCCCAACGTCTCCAACCAATGCACACCCAGCACTGCTTGACAGGCCACAACTGGTAGCACATAAAAATCTGCCGTAAGAATATGACCTTGCACCATCATTGTCAGAGCGAGACAACGCCCAGCACATTCGATGCGCTCCCGGTTTGCTACCATCACCTGAAATGATTGATCATGCACGACAGGTAAATTGTGTTTGGACACAAAACTTTGGTCAATAAAATTGTGCGTGCTGCCACCATCAATGAGGATGGTGATGTTGTTGTGTTGTATTTTTCCCAGGACTCTAATTGTTTGCGGGTGGGCTGAGCCAGTGATAGCTTGGAGAGAAATTTCGGGGCAAAAGTCGATTGGGGGATTGAATTGACCTTGTGGCTCGTCATTGTCGGTTGGCATGTCTTCAATCATATATAATTGAGGTTTTTGACAGCGGTGGCCGGGGATGAATTTCTCATCACAATAGAAACAGAGCCCCTTCTCTCTCCGCTCTCGTGCCTCCTGACTTGTCAATTTTTTGAATGGAATGGGAGAATTGTTGGGTCTTGGGAAGGAAGCAGTGGGAGATGAACCAAGAATTCCCATTCCCTTGGGTGCAGCTGTTGTGGGAAACCGAGGGAAAGGGTTCGATTTCTTGAGAATTGCATTTCGCTCCTCCACCAGTCGAGCGACTCCCATGGCTTCGGGCAAGGTACGGGGTTTCTTTATTTTGACATCCAAGCGAATTTCATCCTTCAGCCCTGCGATGAAACACCCAATCAAGTATGTACCTGGTAGATTATCAATTAACTATGACAGACGTTCAAATTGATCCTGGTAGGCTTCCACTGAAGACGTTTGCTTGAGGCGGGTGAGGGCTTCCGACGGGTCGTCGAAATCAGTGGGGCCGAACCGGTGCAGCAACGCCTGGGTGAGGTCTTCCCACGACATTGGGCCTTTGAATTTGGTTAGCCACCGGTGCCATTGTAAGGCAATTCCTTCAAGATGGAAGGATGCAATTTGGACCCGTTGATGAGCTGCCACATTCTGAAATTCAAAGTATTGTTCAGCCCGATATACCCACCCAGTGGGATCTTCGCCATTGAACTTCGGAAAGTTGAGCTTAAGGTTGGAATTTTGGGTAATGGTTTGTTGTGAAGGAATGGAGGTAGTTCTGGGATCTGTGGGTGATTTGTGGGTGGCTGACTGTGAGGATTCTCCAGTGGCAAAGGGGTTCACGTTGCTCATATCATGAACGTGATTTTGGTTGTGAGTGGTTGTTCTTAGAGCTTGAAGCTCGGTAAGAACACTTTGGAGGGTGGCATGTACTTGGTCAAAACTAGACTCATGGCGGGCCAATATTTCGCTGACTTCATTGCGAAATTCAGTGTTGGTTTTGCCACGTGTGTCCATAAACCAGGCTCTGATACCACTGATATGTATAAATTCAGGGGACAGTAAAAGAAGAGGAAGGATAAGACGAGATTGATTTGCTGCTTAAAAGATAATTCATTCTTCTTCAGTAGCTCTTTTTATAGATTATAGTAATGAAACGTGCCTTAATAACTGACTCCGAAATAAAAGAACCACTAATGATCATGCAGTGCAGTTTATCCTTAATTGATAAACTACTACCCACGACTTGGACATATAACTGGACATGCAAACTTAATTGAAACGTGCAAGCTAAATCGTGCAAGTGTAGTGTCTCCACTTCTCACGTGCACTCCTAATGCATTGACTCATTTACTGACTTAACACATATCATTGTGATGTGTGTAAACTAACCAAACACCCCGGTACTAGAAAGGTTGTATAACGTAGAGTACTATACCATTATATCGTTCAACAAATCCACTACACTGCAGGTCGGGTCTTGACTTAGTGGATAAAGTGACTTATTCCCTTCCTTTGCATTAGAGTTCAAGCCTCATTATTTATGTTTGTCACTTTCACGATGCTATGTTTGTTTATTGAACTTGCAGTATGTTCAGTGAATTCGGGAATTAATTGTGATGTGTGTAAACTAACCAAACACCCCGGTACTAAAAAAAAAAAATCCACTACACTCCACTATAGACGGGAAAATAACATAAATGATAAAGTAGAAACATCAACAGCATGACAGGATATTCGATCCTTATGCCGAATGAAGAGGGAGCATGGAACGCAGCTTGACGAGAAGTGCTAGAAAACTAGATGCTAGAAACAATTAAGAGATTAGTTAGGTAGATAGCTTTTGATTTTTCTAATGCAATTAATGACATTTTTAACTTTAGTTTTGTGGACTTGCTTTTTATTTATTTCACTTTTAAAAAATTATTTCTCGAATATATATTCTTAAAGAAGTTTATTTATACCAAACATAATTTTTTCACCGGTCATGAAATTACCACCACAATATCAAAGTCTCGAACGGATCCTAGTTTTACCAAAGGTATGAAGAATTTAGACCTGCGAGAGAGGGAGCCGTGCCGTGAGGGCTCGAGTTCAAGTACTCGTGCTCTTACCATTCAAAAATCAAACAAATGGATACAGTTCTGCGTCCTGTATCAGTCTCCTTGACCATAATAAGCACATTCTCCTGTCTTATTCCATAGTTGCCATCCATATAGGTTTATGCGAAATGAAATTCCTTAATAATATAGAATATTTATTGGTTCAGCATATTAATAATTTAGGAAATGCACCAATTAGCAATGTTTTAGGAATCTGAGTGAAAAGGAAAAACTCGAGATTAAGTTAAGCTAAATAAGACTTCAATAAGGTCTCTGGAATGAATTCGGAAGCACGACGCTGATTGTGGGCTGCAAAGTGCAGGGTTGAGACTCAAAGCATTACAGGAGGAATTGTCAATGCAATTGTGCTGAAAGCTGGCGCAAATCCTACGGGGAGACTAGGGGTGGCCAAGCCATCTAAGTTCTGATGAAGAAGAGCTAGGGAACTGGACCATGACTCGGAGAAGTTAAGGACCCTCAATTCTTTGCTAGCAACTTCTGTACGGGGCAATTCATAAATTGATCCAATCCTGACATCTGCTAATTGGAGACAACTAACATGGAGATAATTTTAAATCAAGACTAAGCACAGAGTCAGGTTGAAAAAACTTCAAGATTAACAACTCGTTAACTTGATAATAATTGGAGCACTTGGAGATAGAAAAAGGGGGGGTTTGCTTGGGCCGCTGCTCAGACAAGTCAAACCACGTGGGTTGGCTATATACCGAACCTAGTGAGTCTGATTTATATTTTCATATAGAAGTCTCGACTCGACTAGTTGCTCCGATGCGAGCCCCGCAGTCTGAGATCTTGAACCATCCACCAGAGGATATAGTAGTGGTCATTCGGTCAAGGTTGTTGACATCGAAGTGACCGGTAGAGAAGAGATAGGAACGATGATTAGAAATATACGAGCGGTATACCCGCGCGATGCGGTGGTTTTTTTTTATCTATGTAGAAAATTGATTATGTATTGTATTTTATTATTTTAATATTTAGTTAGTATAATTATAATTAAGAATACTGATATGAATTTTTGTCCTTCAAAAAATCCAAAGTCATTTTTCTTCTCTCTCAATATATTTTTAGGCAATAATATTCAATAAATATCAGACATAATCGAAATAAAAATATTGTAATTTGTTTTTAAAACATAAACTTAATTTTTTTTTGTGTTATAATTATTTATTTGCCGTCTAAAAAGAACAGTCTAATGGAAACGGGAAGTGACTTGTATATTTTTTAATTTGATTTGTAGATAATGCAGGTAAATTTGTCAACTTTTTTTTTGAGATATTTTTTTTTCCAGTTATATTAGATCTAAAATATTAAAAATGAAAACATTGGAAATTCTTGTAAAGAAATAAACTTCAATAAAAGAGCACAAAATTAAATTTTGAAGTCAATATTTTTTTTTATATAAGATTTATTAATCATATTATTATATTAAATATGTTTAAGAAAACATGATATAAATTTCTGTCCTTCAAAAAATCTTAGGTCATTTTTCCTCTCTCTCAATATATTTTTAGGCGATAATATTCAATAAATATTCAAACATATAATTAGTTTTACATATTTTAATTTGACATAAATATACAAATATATAATTAATTTGACATAATTTCAATAATATATTTAATTTAAAGGATAATCTTAGGCTATTTTGTTCTCTCTCTATATATTCTCTGGCGATAATATTCAATAAATATTAGAACATATAATTTTTTTTTCTTTATGAGTTGTTTTTTTTCCCAGTAATATTAGATGTGACACATTGTAAATAAAAATATTGTAATATGTTTTTAGGAATATTTTTTTTAAGATATGAAATATTAAAAACCAAAATATTGTGATTTTTTTTTAAGAAATAAATTTTAAGAAAAGAAGACAAAATTAAAATTCGAAGACAATTTTTTTTTTGTTATCTGATTTATTAATTATATCATTATATTAAATATATTTAAGAATATTGATATTAATTTTTTATTTCTGGAAACATTTTGTGGTCCTAATTAGCCCTTCTTTCATTTCTGGAAAAAGTCCTGTATAAAAGAATATGGATTCTGGAGATTTAATTTCGAAGTATTCTTGTTAATTTCCGATTTTTTATTTTTGTTAATTAGTTTAATTTCTCTATTTGATGGGATGATTAATGGGCTACGATAGTTTTTCTTATGTTTATCCTTGTGAATTGCTTCCATTTTTCATGTAATATACTATCCTTGTGTTCGTTTAGGATGATCGTTGGGTTTTTTCCCGGAAGAGAACCCCTCTGCTGTTATTTGTTTTGGTGAATATGTTTTTGGATATAATTTTTTATTCCTCTTCCGTTTTGATGGATACCCACTTTATTGTTATAAATGAATAAAGCACATAAATAAATAAAAGAAAAAAAATCATAATAACTTTAACAAAAGACAACAACAAAATCAAGAAAAAGAATATATTATTATTATTATTATTATTATTATTATTATTATTATTATTATTATTATTAGTGTGTTAATGATGAATAAAGAACATAAATAAATAAAAGAAAAAAAATCATAATAACTTTAACAGAAGAAAAAAAATCATAATTATCAGGGAAAAAACAAATCATCTAACTTGAAAATAATAACAATAAAACCAATAAAAAAACCTAAAAGAAAGAGCACATAAAAAAAAATATTAGCTGAAAAAATCATTTAATTTGAAAATTTTAAAAAATATATGTTCTGCGTTGTGGGCTGAGTAAATAATTTGTACAGGATTTGTTGGATCAAAATAAAAATATAATATTTATATATGCGAAATTTAATATAATAAAATGGCTCAATACACCTCACTATAACAATAGCAAAATCAAAGTTTGAAAATCTAAAATTATTATTGCTCTTACTATTAAAATAATAAAAATGATCAAATTATGCTGAAAAAAACCACTCAAAAACATTAACAAAAAAGTACGTAAGAGAAACAATTATATTATTCTTCTTATTATTATTATTATGAAAGAAACAAAACTACATGAAAGACAAAAAAAAACGCTAGAAACTTACACATATGATAAAACAAAGAAATAAAATAAAAATAAAAATAAAAATTATCATTGTTATTACTGCAAAAAAAATGAAAATTATCAAATTATCCGAAGAAAAAAAACATAAAAAACATAATAAAAAAAGCAAGTAAGAAAAACAATTAAATTATTATTATTATTATTATTATTATTATTATTATTATTATTATTATTATTATTATTATTATTATTATGTTAAACACACTTATATATACATGGACAAAAATAGGAGTTATTTTAGAAATTAAATAAAAAATCAAAGTATAAGGGTTGAAATGAAAATCAAATATAAAGGGTTGAAAATCAAAAATTAAAAGTTTAAGGGCTGAAATGAAAATTATATTTATTAACATTTTCAATTAAAGGACAAATCTGCAAAAATGAAAACTTCTGTACCAAATAAATTCATCATTTTCAGTCCAATCCCGAAATTAAAAGAAGGAGGATCGAATCGAAAAATGGACATTCACTCAATTCCAATTAAAGGGCGAAATTGACTAAATTCGAAACTTCTATTACAGAAATCAAACAATAGCCAAGGGACTAAAATGCATGGACAATAAATCGGGGGACTGATTTTCAATCCGGCGCTGAGGAGAGAGAAAAGAGCACATAAACATTCAACCGACTATATGAGCCTCTACGTAGATCATATCACAGCACGCGCCACTCCATAAGATTCAGGGAAGGGTGGCGAATCGTTTTCACCGGCGACGGAAAATTTTTCACCGCCGTATGAAGCCGCACGCACCACCTGAACAGATCGCGGCCAACAAACGCGCCGACGTGCCCGTACGGCTCGCTGACAGCGCTGACGCAAGGGAACAGTACTGTATGCGTCAATTACTAAAACACCCCTGAGACGAATTAATGGTTTTTGTCGTTTCGGGGGCTACAGACGTAATAGCACATTTTCAAAAATATTAAAAAAATAAAAGGTTGCGGCAGACCGGACCGGACCGGTCCGTACGCATGCAATTACAACCGTAGCCCTCAGCCGAAACGTGTTTTTGTCGTATTATCAGGGGTCCGAGCGTCATTACACTGTTTACATCAGGAAAAAACAAAAAAAAAATAGGGTGGACGAACTCGCGCGACACACGGCTGATAAAAGACCAGTCCACAGTGCCACTGAGTGTAAGGGCACAGTGAACGGTCCGAGCTCTTTTAGGTTATGTATTAATTATTGAAGACAAAGGTGGTCAGGGCACTAAAATTAAGTGTTGAGAAAGCTTGCTAAGGGTGGTTTATTCAAAAACGTTTTTGAAAATTTGAATTTTTTTATTTTAAATTAAATAGTTTTAGTATTTTTAAATATTTTTATATGCTGATATAAAAAATAATTAATTTTTTTTTAATATATTTCTAAAAAAAAACATTTTTAAAAACAACATTTAATTCTCTTAATTCTCTTGCTTAAGTGCTGAATAACTTTACGACTAGCTTCAAATACCTGAAAGCAAAGGCCCGAGATTTCTTTTAAAAGCTATAAGAAGGTCCTCTTTGAATATCCATGGCGGTTGTGGCTGAGATTTCTTTTTCTAATGAGCAGGTAGGAAATAAAATTTAGCTAATATCATTAAAAACACACTAAATCTATTCAAGTATTTGATCATCACAGACTGATTTTGGAGCTTGAATATATTACCTCGTGAAATAAAAATAAAAATGAAGTTTAATACGTACGCAATTACAGGCTGAAGTTCAGTTTTCTTCATCTTTTGTTCTTATTTTTTTGGAGGGTCCTTGGCTACTAGAAAGAAGAATCACACCCCAATGGGTTCGGTAGCTTTATTCAGCCATGCCATCTCATATTCATCCAAATAAGGGGCCAGAATATCCCTACATCTCCCATGGTAAGTGTTCAGCCAACTTATCTCTTCCGGATCTAGACGGGTCAGGTCGATCATCTTCGTTTGATATGGTGCCTGGACATCAAGAGATCATGGAAGGTTGTTAGTAAGAATGAATTGTAATTGGACTTTTCTTCAGCAAATACAAAAATCTCGAATGTGCAGGGACGAAAGTGAATATACAAGTTAAATCTACAACAAGGTGACAGAAGATTCTATTTTTATGCCATACAAGGACAGAAACTCCACGTGCTTCAAAGCTGGATTTTTGCAGAGAAATGGTTTACCCTGTGCCCAAAGACAGTAGTTTTGAAGTAACTTCTCAACAACATTTATAGCACACCTTCAACTTTAAAGCTAATTGAGCCATGTGGAAGGCCAAATTGGAAATTATAATAAACTTTTCATTGTACACAAACTATGAAATTATTCCAGAGCAACCATAGAGGCAAGAAGTAGTAAAAGGCTCAAGTTAGAGCTTGGGGCCATCGGTTTGACACACTTCAAGATTAGATTAACTGTTCCAATTTCACCAAAAGAGTTAATTTTCATTTCTTTAGATTCAAATAGGTATGTTGAGCAGCTGATCATTTTAACTCAATGGAATATCGGCTTAGTTTTCCAGTATTTCCATCTGCTTACTTCGACCGGAAAATGATTCCCTTTCTTTTCAAGTTATTTTGACTATTTTGATTCATAGCTAAGGCGAGTTGTGTATTCCCATTTTCTTTCTTTTTCCAAAGAAGCCATTTCCAGAGTCTTACCTCAAGAAACAGATTATTATAGCGAGCATAGATTTGAGAAGAATTGAAGCATATTCAGCAAGAAGTGAAAAAGAAGCAGAACAGGCACAATCACTGCAGAAATTTGATGGATGCGCATGTGCTTACCCATGTTATGTGCTCGAATGATAAGTAGCCCTTGTCACCAAAATTGAATTTTGTATCAGCCTCCTTGACGATAAGCACATTCTCCAATCTTATCCCAAAGTTCCCATCCTCATAGTATCCAGGTTCTGAGAAATGAAATCTCAGTATTATACAATTTCAACGGTTCTAGCATAAAGTTACATTTTTGTTTCTTGAAAGTAGAACAAAATGCATAGATATCATCCAAACAACATGTCAACATTAATAAAATAGTAACATTTGAAGTTGAGATTAACAAGTCTGTAAATACAGATAAGCTATTTCAGGGTGCATAGTCCTCGTATTATGGTCTCTTGACTACTCATGAGCTCAATGTGTCCGAGTAAAGTGCAGGGTGTGTTAGTAGGAACAATATGCAGAGACAGAAGTTTACAGAAACAAGGGCATTAGAGTAGAAATTATTAATATAACTAACTCAAAGCCAAGGTAAACCTATGGGGAGACCACTCTAGGAGTATGAGATCACACCTGCCTGAATTGATAGGGAATGCAACCACCATTATAAGAGAAGAAGAAGAAGAAAGACACAAATACATACATGAAGGGAATATACACAGATCTAAGCCCCAGTATTTTGGAGTTATTCTTTCTGACCTACAAGAAATGCAATGAAGATTATAAACTAACCATCCGTTACAGTCATGGAAGCTTGCAGTGGCACATTACGAGCATGTGGTCTGAAACTAATTAAATGAGGTCCTGTCAAGATAGTTTCAAAAACAGTAATCAGCTTATTTATCAAACTAAAAACAGGGAAGAAAAGAGGCAAAGTTAACAGCTGTTGTTCATTGCTTACCTTCATGTACATTTAGGTATGATCCAATACCATGACCAGTGCCATGTCGATAATCAAGACCATCCTTCCATAAAGGAATTCGAGCAAGAATGTCAAGGGCATGACCTATAAAATACAATAAATCAATGGATGAGTAAAATCAATATAACTTGATGTTTCTCTTTAACATAGTTTACCAGTTGTACACAGGAATATAAAACAATCAACAGGGATAAAAGAAGAAATTACCATTAGTTCCGTTGGGAAAACAGGCATTACCCAAAGCAATGTGACCCTTGAGAACCTGTATAATATTAATTTCATAAGAGTTCGATGAAAAGGAGTGGGAAGAGAGAAAAGGATTGCTTTGTAATGATATCAAAAACTACTTTAATCTCCTGTTCCAAACAATTGAAATGTTCAGAGGGAAGTCTGAAGCCACATACCGCAGTGTAGCATGCTTTTTCATGTGTTGATGGATTCCCAAAATGGACCGTGCGAGTTATGTCAGTTGTTCCATCCAGATACTTCATGCCATAAAAATATCAAAGGAATAAAAGACATCTTTAAGCAGTATAATATTAATTATACAGAGTTTGTGATTATAAATCAAACAATTTATGAACCTGTGCTCCAGAATCAAACAGATAGATGTTGTCTGGATTGAGCTCTGCACATGTTTCAGCATGTGGAGAATAATGGATGATTGCTGCATTTGGACCGACCGATGAAATTGTTGGGAAACTTAACCCCCTGAAATGCTGCCATTTGTATCACATAACAAAAAAAAAATACATCATGTCAAACTACTTGAATGAGAAAAATAAAATAAAATATCACGCCAAAATTAAATTTCCATGACAAGATAAAATAAGCTTTTGCTTGTTGCCATTTTCACTTACAAATAGCATTACTCCCTGAGTTGAAATGATTTTAGACTAGGCTGCCCTCAGTTTTCATACTGGAAACCAAACCCTCCTACCATAAGGAGATCCAGTCCATTTTATCTAGACTTTGACCATCATGATCAATCAAAGGAGAAAAAACCTAACAAATTATAAAAATCCACTAGACACATTTCTGCACTTTACTGTTCATTAATCAGGTCAGGAAGCATAACAGGGTCACTTCAAAAATAAATGTTGGAAAATTCCTATACCTGGTAACCAAAAAACACATGTAAAACCTACTATAAAGTAGAAGAAGCTAAAAATCCCTAATTATGTTGACATAAAAAAAAACTCGCTTTCAAATACTCAAGAATAAAGTCATAACCTATTAATTTAATCCAAGTGATCTAAATTCATGTTTGGCTATCTTCTATAATCCTTCCTCCATCTACAGCTATCAAATACAGCACAACAGATTTGCGCACTGCTCTTTGGATGAAATATATCAATAATCAAATGTAAGTTTCTCCATGACAATTCAAATAAAAATAATAATTCATTGAAACACCAACTTAATACCTAGAAACTGACAATACCCACTTTTATACACCATGAACAGAAGACGATATTACTACAACAACTAAAAAAACAAAGTCTGTTCCAAATAAGACAATTAATATCATCTGTTAATTAAACTTTTTATTTTGTTCCATGTAATAAGACCTTTTTTTCCAAATGAATTTGGTGGGAATACCTCTTTGGATGCTCGGAAACCCTCCAGCTTATCACTTACAGTTATCTCTGTCAGTTTTATAGCTCCCCTGCCATAGCACATACCATTAATATGAGGAAAATACCTCAATGTAATGTCAAGCTTAGCCATTTTGTGTGCGTTCATTGTTCGGTTATCTTGTGCAGAGCACAAGAGGTAAAGAAAAATGCCCATATATGTGTGTGTGTGTGTGTGTGTGTGTGTGTGTGTGTGTGTATTTGCCCTTCCATAGCACATACCATTAATACGAGGAAAATACCTCTATGTCATGTCATGCTTAGCCATTTTGTGTGCGTTCATTGTTCAGTGATCTTGTGCAGAAGCCATAGCATATACCATTAATATGAGGAAAATACCTCAATGTCATGTCAAGCTTACCCATTGTGTGCATTCATTGTTAGGTGATCTTGTGCAGAACACAAGAGGTAAAGAAAAATGCCCAGATATATGTATGTATGTATGTATGTATGTATGTATGTATGTATGTATGTATGTATGTATGTATGTATGTATGTATGTATTACGTATATGGAAGAGCAAGAGAAAAGGGGAACCACTCATACAGCATTGTTTAAAAGTAAACTTCTGGCAAAAAGAAATAATATTCAGTGTACTAGTAAAATGGCAATGATGTACTTTATCCACACAAAAAATGACAGTCAATCATGGTGTGTGACATAAAGACCAATGCCAAAAAAAAGACATGTCAAGCTTGCAAAAAGTTTTTCCTTAAATTAAGTTAATAATTTATATACATATATTTATGAAAATAAATTGAAGTATCAATAGCCATATCAGGCCTAATAATACCTTTAGTGATGAAGCTGTACAAGAAATAAACATCCAAACATATTAAAACCAGACATCAAATATTAATCAGATTCTTTTTCAAAATGGGATGATCTTGCATCACCAGATATAAATTTCCAGTGTCATGTCTTACTATAGAAAATGCTCATGGTACACATAACAGATGAAATAAATGCAAATGAATGGGAACTGCTTTTCTGCCACTTCCAGTATGGACTATCTAGAAGCAAGGCTTATGATAAAAGGCTCCTGAAAATCAGCAGGATCCATTTCAATTTGGTACAGTTAATAAGATTCGACTGGTTTTATAAGATCTATTTCACATGCACATACCAAACAAGAAATATATAGTACAGCATAAAATTAACCAGATGTGAACAACTTCAGTCTATAATCAATCTCATATACATACATTAAATGCAACAATGGAGGACTTGTTAGTATGTTGATGCCATAATTTTTATCATTTTGTCTTGCTTGATACATAGATTTGTCAGCAGTCTAAATTTCAAAGATTGCTGGTTATTCAGTAGCAAACACAAACTTCTCCAATATTTTTTACTAGGATAAATCAGGTTACATCCTAATGTCTGATGCAGCATTTCCAATATGAAACTTTTTGGATGTTCAACTGCAACGTCTAATCATGGATAGAAAGTAGTACTACGACAGGAAAACTTACAAATCCTTTTTCTTATTTGCACTTTGCCCTTCCAAGAAGTAGCCTGAAGCCCCGTATGATTCCTGCATCTGCATGTTCAAGACAAAATTTGGCATCAGTTCAAGTTTTTTTCACGGATGCTGGTGAATGTGTGAGTTCAAGCTTGAGCCCATTGAAGAGGATGAAACAACCAAAAACGGATTCATCAATTGTCCAGAAATTCTACATCTCAGAGTTACCTGCTTATCTAACCAGGCAAGATATTGCACAACAGCAGCACCATCCCGAACGTGTGCCTTCTTCAAGCCATCCAACTCAACAGGGTTCTAGGTTATTGAAATAATTAGCAATGAGAAAAAACTGGCCCTATGGTGTGCATGACCATGATTATATATATTTAACGCTATCAATAAAATGAACACAATTTATGTAGCTTTTCAATGAATATTTAGAGAGACAACTGAACTTGTAAAATTAAAAGTCTTATTGTATTGGCTTGTTTATGTTTACAGAGAACTTGTTGGCATTGGATGTGAATGTACTACCTTTAGAGCTTTTGCTAGGGCCAAAGGAGATTGTAGCATGTGCACCTTCTCAGAATTCAAATTTGAATATAAAGCATAGCAGCATGAACCAGGGTCAACCCATATACGGTCATTATTGTTTCCTCCAGCTTCATTTGTACCATTTCCCATGGCTGTGTCAGTCTTTGTAACTTTAGCAACAGTTCCTTTGACTTCAGATGTTGAGTCAAGTTGATCAGATGCAAGCAAGACCACATCTGAACTCACATCAGCGTAATCTCGAACATCAATTCCATTCTCCTCCATATAATGGTTTGCCTGCACAAGAACAAATGAATTAGGTATTCGATACTATTCAGCCTACTAGGTTAAGTTTCTTTCCAAAACTTCATATTTGTGTAAGAATCTAGAAGTATGTTAGAAAGACAGACAGGAAATACTGTTTTAAAGTTGACATCGGATAAAAAAGACTTGGTGTACACCAACATTAAATTGAGTGCTAGCTGATGCATAAATTAAAGAAAGTGAAAGAATACAATATAAAGATCATTGGGAAATCTTGGACATAAGAAAACAGATTGAAAGTTGAAAATCTCAAGAAAAGAGTCTCTAAGTTGCAAATGAAAAACATTGCAAAAGTACACTGTAAAAGGCATCTACAATTGAAATGAATTATAAAACTGACCTCAGCAGACACCTTCTTCTTGTCCACATAAAGGAAAGCTGAACTGGATGTTATTATAGCAAATGCATGAACAACTGGACAATAGGACACATCAGTCCCACGAATATTATACAACCAAGCAACCTGCATTAAAGAAAAATTGGTTTAACAGTTTAATATGTCTGAACAAGCAAATTATTTGGGAAAGGATGATATTAACTAACCTCATCAAGTGTTGTGATAATTATGCCACGAGTTTTCTCATTTTTGAGTTTTTCTCTCAAAAGCTTCAACTTCTCTGCAACCGAACATCCAGTAAATTCTATTGGATGAACCACAACTGGATTTATTTCTGCTGGTGGACGACTTTTCCAGACCTCATCAACCAAACTGGTTTCAGTCTGAACCAGTTTTTGTTGTTTCTTCGCAAAAGCCCGTTGCCACCTTAGCGCAGTGTCTACCGATACACACCATGGATCAATCCCAATAGCCGCCTCCACTGGTAGATTCTAATAAAACCAAATATAAAGACAAGGTTAACACCACATGAACCTAAAACTTGTAAAAAAAAAAAAAAAAACTACTAAAATCATAAGAAAAAAACATAGAAATACTGGCTAAGTTAAACTATTAACAGCCATCACTTTAACATCAATTCGATTCAAGAAAAAACAAAATCCCAACACAGCATATAGCGAAGTGTTGACAAATAGTGTAAAGAAATATAATATAAGCCTCACATCAGCCATCCATGCATCAACACCAGGATCCTCTCCCATACGCATTAACGTCCACTCAGCACTAAGTTCCTGCGTTGCCTGTAAGAAATACCGCCCATCCGTCCACAGCCGGGCATCCTTCTTTGTAATAAGCGCCAAACCTAAGCACAAAAACAGCATCAAATACTTACTTAATTACAATCTGAAGAAAAAATCACAAGAGGAATCAATAATTGAAACTAACAAACCAGCGCTTCCTGTAAAGCCAGAAACGAATTCGCGTCGCTTGTCACGTGCAGATACATACTCACTCTGCGAAAAAAATAATCATAAATCGTATGATCCAAACATTGAAAAGTTTAGAAGATGATTGAGGTGAAAGCGTGGTACCTGATGATAATCTTCAGATGGAACAACTAAGGCATCAAGAGGCGGAGAATGAGACGCCATTAGAGACCTTAAAGAAGCTAGAATTTCTGACATGATTTTTCTTATTGATTCAATTTTGAGTGAGAGAGTGAGAAATTAGGATGAAGCAGGGGACCTTTATATTGGAGATAAAACAAATCAAAGCTAGAATTGGGACCTGACGAGGATGCGTCAGGAATTATAATGGCTGGGAGGTGTGAAATCAGATACTTTGTTCCAATGTTTTACTTTTAGTCCTCCAACTAATTCTTTAGTCAATTGAGGCCATCCAAGTACTTTTACTTGATCGAATACTCTTGTTCAATTGGAGATCTTGTTCAGGAATGCACGTGAAGTCACGTGTTTTTATCAAGTGTTGGAACAAAAAAGTTCAATATCTGGTTTCAGTTTTAAAGTATTTAGCGGTGTAAGGATTCAATTGAGAAAAAGGTATATAAAATAGGGGTTCAATTCATATAATGGGTAGTTGGGGGACTCAATTAAAACACTATAGATGGGTGGGGAACTCCTTTATGCTGACTTTTTTCGTGAAAATTTAATGATTGTGAAGAGGTTTTTTAAAAAAAATATTATTTATTCAAAAATATATTAAAAATATATTTTTTTTACTTTTTTTAAATTATTTTTATATCAATTCATATAAATAATTAAAAAAAAAATTTAAAATAAAAAAAAATTAATAAAAATTCATTTAAAAAAAAAACCTCGATTACAAACATTAATATTGGCAAGACAGTAAATACTCGCCGTTTTTATCACGCAAACAGTGATTTATGCCCCTATGTAGAAAAGCAAGCATGAACTCCAATAATCTTAAAAATTAAACAGAATCTGTGCCTGGCCTGCTTTATATGCATTTCAATATCTGTGAAAGTTGTTTATGAGATTCGGCTGTTAGCAATAGCATAATCTTTAGGGGGGGAAATCCTCAGTTAAAAACTTTTCAGGAGCTTCAAATATCCATAAGCAAGTCAAAGAAAAACAAAAACGAAGATCCACATTCCAGCTTTTTATCTAATAGCATCTCTTCACCTAATCCAAGTTCATTGAGGTTAGATTACAAAAGATGTTTGTTCGTCCCAAGAAAACATTTCTGACTTTTCATGCATGCCAAAGTACTACTGAACTAATTCTTGCATCAGTCAAAAGCCATGGATACCTCTCTAATTGTACGAGGTAGCTTCATGGATACCTCTCCGACTGCACCAGGTACATAGATTGCACAATCAGCATGAATACAATGGTTCTGGTTCTGGTTCTCTCCTAAAATATGACATGAAAGAAGACAACGATCTTTTACCAGAATCTTTGCCTGTTGGAATCATGTTTTCAGTAAACTTTGTTTCTTGCACAGTTGGAACTTTCTTGCTGGTGCAGTTGTTCCTTTCACACTAGCTAGTACTGTACTCCCACACCATAGATCAATCATCTTACGTTGGGGTGGGTGTCCCTGTCCAAAGCTCAGATTTCTTTAAGCATATTTGCACAAGTCATCATTCAAGGACAGGATTGCACCAGAAAGATTCCCAAGTTAAAGAGGAAAGAAATCCAAAGCTGCAAACAGATAAAGTTCTTGGTGCTCAAAAGTGTATGAGCCTTAAAAGAAACTGTTTTGTGTTTTTTTATATTTTATTTTTAGATAACGATTGATATAAATGAAGTAATAGTAGCTCAAATGCTTTAAAACCATGTTTATTACAATGACTCCCAATCAAACAAAAAGTAAATCTACAAAATAACGAATCCAACAAATTCATATCGTTATTCCAACAATTTCGAATCACAGCTTGCTGCACTGAGTGGAAAAGGGGACAAATGTGGAATAAAATTGACCCATGTATGATTCTCCAAATATGACAGTAAGTAAAACAACAAGACCAATTACAAACAAATGCACACAAATTGAATTGTAGATAAAGGGAGGTAAATGCGTTCTAAAGAGTAAAACATGTCATCAGGTCTGGGCAAGCCTCTTGACTATTGTGGCCATATATTTACCCTGATGTTCAGCAAATGCCAGCTCTGTTTCATTTGCTTCTCTTGAGCCATCCCCAGCATAAACTCCAGCGCCGTATGGAGAACCCCCTCGAATGGAATCCATCTTGAACATGCCAGCTCCAAAGGTGTATCCAACTGGAACAAATAACATCCCATGGTGGGTCAACTGGGTAATTGCGGTCCATCTGTCTCGACCCAAACAAGAGGATTAAAGCAATGGAAAACGATTAATATATAATGGTTTTCTAGAAAAGAATTCATACAGCTCATTCATTTTCATAATTGATCATAACAATCCAAACCACCATCTCTATAACATTATAATCTTTAAAATGAAAAGTCAACAGAGATGACAACGCTCTCCATTATCAAAACAAATGATAAAACATCATAATCCCAAAATATGTGCACTACATTTACCAAAAAAACGAGGAAAAGAAATCAACTTTTTTGCTTATGAAAACGCACAATTTCATCTTTAAATTAAGCTTTAGCTTGACAAGGAAAAAATATGTATGTACCAAGAACAAACGCACATCAAGCTGGAATCAGAACCTGAAAATGCCAAAACAAAGGTAACTCAAGCTCGGTTTGGTTGGCTAACTTAGCATGTATAAATGTCTTACAAACTGAAGGCATGTCAAAACTCCCGGATGCTCAAACTAATACTAAAATGCACCTGGTTACGACTGTATATCAGTGCCCACTCCTCACTCATGTCACTCTTCCTAAAACCCCTGTTGCATCACTTTTATAATATCGTGCTCTGTTCTAACTAAGCTATATGTTTGCCTCATTTTAATCTCAATAAATCACTTTTCTTTTCTTCTCTTTTTTACACTAATTCACAAGACCAAAGAAGGATTCGACTACTATTTGTTTAGGACTTAAACAAATTTCCCTGCACCTGAATTTCCATGTTTCAACGATACCTCTACTTTCCATGAATCATTCTTTCTTACCTAAACCCTCACCCAAGTAAAGGCCAAGTAAAGAGAAAAACACAACCTTCATAATTTTTTGAAGAGTTTTCACATTAAAATAATTATCCCTCCTACCAAACAAAATCCAGCTTTCACTGCTTATCTGATCATGGAATTAACAACAAACTAATATCAAAAGGGCACTTCACAAAACATAATTATGATTTGTTCTAGCCAGTAAAAGAGATTCATATTCTAACAGCAACAACATTAACTTTGAATCATGAAGTACAAGCAGGGCATTATTAACTTACGCGGTAGTTTCTTGACCTCCACCTTGAGTCCCAGTACTAACAAAAAACCCAGCAGGTTTCCCAGCAAGTTTCTGCTCCTTCCACAACTGCCCCGTCGAATCGAAAAACGCTTTCATCTGCGCAGCCATACACCCATACCTTGTCGGAAACCCAAACAAAATACCATCCGCATTCACCAATTCCGCCGCCGTAATCTCCGGGATCCCAACAGCTTTCTCCGGAGCTTTCATTTTTATCAAAACATCATCAGACAACGTTTCTGCAACCCGATATTGAAAAGCCTCAACTCCTTCCACTCCGTCCACTCCTTTCTTCATTCTCTTGGCCAATCCTTCCACGTGCCCATACATTGAGTAAAACACAATAAAAATTTTCAATTTTGATGAAATTGTGGGCTCTAGTGATGTGCTTGCGATATCATCACGTCCGTCGTCGTTAACAGGGATTGGTTCGGCTTCGCGGGTCGTGGAAACGGGGTCGTCAGACACTGCTGGTTGTTTTTTCTTACTCGGAACGCAACCACCTCCTTTTCCCATTTTGGAAATTGATTCCGATCAGAGAACCGGGTGATTTCGACAGTCAACTCGAGAGATAATGTTACTAATAGACTCCGAGTGTGTGTGTTTGTGGATCTAGAGATTAGTCCTTTTTTTTAATTAGTGTTAATTAAGGGCCGGCAGAGGGGATATTTAAGGGCCGGCAGAGGGGTGATAGTTTGCTATTTTGCGTTTTAAAGTAGTTTTTATTCAAAATATATATTAAAATAAATTTTTTTATTTTAAAAAAACATTATTTTTTATATCTAAATATCAAAATAATTTAAAAATATTTAAAATAAAACTAAAAAAAAATCTTTTTTTTTTCAAAAATACTTTTAAACACAAACTTAATTTAAAAGTAATGGTGATTTTAAAAGTCGATTATTGGAGATTAATTAGCATGTGAAGTTGGTAGAGGCGTGGATTGACTTTGACTTAATTTAAAATTGCCACTTGGTGGTTAAAAAGATAAAAGTTGTTTTTACATGTAAATATATATAAAAAAATTTATTTGATTTTTTAAAATTTAAAAACAAAATTAACATAGCATTTTAAAACATTAAAAAATAATTTTTTTACAAAAATGTTTTGTCATCACAAAAATAAATGTGCTCTAAAAATAGTCAATTTAGATCATGTTTGGGGTCATGTTTGTACTTAAATTTCAATAATTTTTAATTTTTTTGGCTATTGAATTAAATATTTTTATGTTTCTAGATTATTTTGATATTAATATATCAAAATAAACTCAACAAAATTATTAAAAAAATATTTTGAAACATTTTAAAAAATAATTTGAAAAGAAATATCAATTATATTATTAAAAATATTTTAGGGTGTGTTTGGTATTGCGGTTGCTGTTGTGGTTGAGGTTGAAAAAAAACAGTTTAAAAAAAAGCGCTTTTACTGCGGTTCAAAATAAGCAGTGAAGTGTTTGGTTAAAATTATGGTTGAGTTTAAGGTTGAAAAAAAGCAGTTTTGTGTGTTTGGTTACCAAGCTTTTCATTTTGCTTTTAACTTGTGAAATTACAGTAAAGGTCATAGAGTAATATACTAATTATTTTAAAAAAATATGTTTTTGTTTAATAATATATTAAAAAAAAAATGTTTCGTCTTTATATCCAAATTATTAAAAAAACACTAAGAAATATTAATTTAAAAATATATATAAATATATTTTCAAAAATACTTTTAAAACGTATAAACAAACAAATTAGTTTAAAATTGTTTATTAGACATTTGTTTTTATTCTCTCATCAAACCACTTGTAATTTCATCACGAACTAAATCGATACGTGAATGCCTCTACGATCTCTTGCTATTTGTTCGAGTGACGCAGCGGAAAACGCATAAGAATACGACCAATGTCAATATTCTGGGATTCCCAGAAACAAGACAATTTGAAATTTTATTGAATAATTCAGTACCCGTCCAGAAGGCTTACAATGATATTTAAAGCAAAAACCCTAACCCTAATCCATGTTGGACAAGAAACGGGATAGTTATTAAAAATTACCAAAAATAACAAAATTGAGATAACTGCATAAATTAAAACTACTACAAATCTTGAGCACGTCGGAATTGATGGAAGTCGATTCGGACTTGGAAATCAAGAGTTATGGCTAAAACGAAACGTTCCTAAAATGGAAAAAATGATGATTTCGGGGCCTAAATGAAGGAATTTGGCCAAAAAAGGATATGCATCAACAACAAAGCTTTGATAATTTACGATAACATCGAAACACATTAGCTGAGTGAGTTTCATGTCATTCTGACTCCAACGCCTGGTCTGGTCGAAAATATGGGGCATCTATCTACACATTTTTTTTATTTTTTAATATTTTTTTAAATTAAAAACAAAATCCAAATGGGCCTGACCCAAATAAATGGGTAAGCCCAGACAAGTTGGGCCAACAGGCCCAACTCTGTTGTACTTGGGCTGGGCCGAGAGAGGCCCAGCCCAAGTCCAGCTTCCATAGGCTGCCAAGTGAAACGGTGCGTTGCATTGTTCACGTCTTTTTCAGACGTGAACAGTAACGTAAAGTACTATTCACCGACCACGACGAGAGCTTCAACAGCCGATGCCGATGGGTAGAGGAGGACGATGTGGTTTTTACTATGGTAATGGCGTCGTAAATAGTGGCTTGTGGTGACCAGAATGGATGTCGGAAGGTGACGGGTTTTGCTTGCTGTTGTTGGGGCTGTTCCTATTGCTTCGCCGGAGGAGGTGGCTGGGCTGCTAGCATGGAGGGGAGGCTTACGGTGATGATGAGGGTGGAGCTAGGTGGTTTTCTAGCAAGTCTTTGAGGAGAGAGAGAGAGAGAGATAAAGGTGGCTGGTTTTAGAGAGAGAGAGGAAGCTGATGACGGGAGAAAGGGGAGAGAAAGGGAGCTGACGAAGCCGGGGTTGGGGAAGAAGACCACCTAAGATTCCCCGATCATATTTTCGGCTAAGTTTGCTTGATGAAGGTGCGTGATTTGTTATATATATATATAGTATGATTATATCAAAAATAAAATATTAATTTTATGTATTTTCAAGCAAAAAATACTTTTAAAAATAATCATTATTATTGTCCCTAACACCCATTTAAAGTTATATTTGATCTATCTTTTAAAAGATATTTTTCAAATAAACGTTTAATGGATATAATTTATCTATTGTATATTTTTATTGTGTTTAGTACCTATTTTTAGGTGTTGCATCTTTATGATGATGCTAATAGACATTATGGTTGTTGTAGAAAACCTATAAGATGAAGGGGATGTTTGGGAGTCCGTTTGGAAAATGTTTTAGATAAAAATAAAAATAAAATAATTTTTATTTTTTACTTTAAATTTAAAAAAAAAATGGTGTTTTTATATCATTTTGATGTGCTGATATCAAAAATAATTTTAAAAAAAATAAAAAATAATATTTAGATGCATTTCTAAACGAAAAGCACTTTCAAAAGCAACCTCAACCACACTCCCAAACAGACACGAAGAATAGTTGTTTTATATAGATGAAAAACACATTTGTATTTAGGTAAAATTATTCTTTATATTCCAATTAAGATTGTTTTCAGTTCAATTTTATTTTATTTTAAAATTATTATGTTTTATGATTTATTTTGTTTTACTTTATATGAGGTTATCTTGGTTTTATAACTTGGATTATATGTTTGGCAAGTTAACCCTGGTAGACTCATATTGTTTATTATATCTTTTTTTTTTAGATTGATTATGTTTCAAGTTTAACTTTCAACAACAAGTTTATTGAAAATTCATAATTTATTTTGATTTATTTGATGATGTTATCATAGTCTCATGACCTTGTTCACGAGTTTGAGAAGTTAACCGGGGTTGATTTATGTTTTATATTTATTTTCTATAAGGTTATCGTGATGTCATGACTGGAGTCATGGATTTGGAAATTTAGCTCAAGTTAAAATTCTTGGCAATATTTTTTAATTAATTTCTTTTCAGTTTTATTCTTTAATATTAGGTTGAATGAGAATGGAGTTTCATAATTTATTTTGATTTGTTTTATATGATGGTATAATAATTTCATAATCTAGGTTATGAATTTGACATGTTAACTCAGGTTGACCCAAATTAATTTAATATGTTGTGGTTTAAATATTATTTTTTGAAAAAATATGTTGTCTTGAATTTTTATGAATCAAATTCTATTTTTATCGGTCATTTTGTTTACTTTTAAACTGTTAAATCAATCAAATCATATATGGTTAATCTTTACACAATTTTATTTATTTATTTACTAGAAAAATATTAGCAGTGCTTGAATTTTTCTTTTGTAAGTTAATTTTTTCTATGAAACCTATGGTGTAATGTAGGCCAACAATCTAGTTAAGTATAACTCTAAAAAACATGGGTTTTTCATTGTCAATGATTCACTACTCATTCACTCACACATTACTGTGGATGGGTTGTGCAAGATTTTTTGTTTTTTAAATTTGATATTTTAGACTTGTTTTTCTATGATGTAGTCATAATTGGAGGCCAAGTGATTTTGATTTCTAATGAAATAGAGAGATTAAAAAAGAGGGACCCAAATGCAAAAGGTGTCAAACACGGATGATGTACCATAAGTTTTGTAGAAGATGCATTTTGGTACTTGAACTTTAAAAATCACGCAAATAATACCTTAATATTTTTCCAATTCAATTTTGGTATAAAAATTTATTTTTGTTACTTTTTAGTTCCTAGTTAATAGGAAAAAAAATAGGTCGCTAGATTATGACAATTAAAAGAGAAAAGTGTCATTCACAATTGTATAGGGCATCAAAATAGACTATTTGTGTAAAATTGTTCATCTTGATAAGGGGAGTTCATATTAGGTTATTTTTTTATCTTTAAAGTTTATGAAAAAAAAAATATGAACTCAAGTTGATTTAGTTTTTTTGGGTGATTTGTTAAGCTATGGATAAGTTTATCATAGGTTCTAAGATGTTTTATAATTGTTTTGGGTTAAAATAGATTGAAAATCAGGTTTTGGTTTTAAAAGAAAATAAGCTCGATTTTTTCAGCCACCATAGTGATCAGAATATAGGCACAATCAAACGACTCATCTTCTTATTCTTTTTACAAAAAATAAAAATAAAGCGCACAACATGTAGTCCCCCATATGTGCAGTAAAAAAAGCCTAATCTCATGGACTTTCAAGGCAGGCCCATGCAGAGGCATGAAAATATAAGGCTAGCAAGCTGACCTGACTTTTAAGACTCAACGACTCAATGTTTTGCCTATATTTTTCAATTAATGTTTTTTATATGAGTTTCTTAGACATATATTTAGAATAATAGTTGCTCTCTTTTTTATTTTATTTAGAAAGCCAGTTTTAAATTATGAAATTTTTGTTGTTATTTGTTTAATTTTCAATGAGGTTTTCCTAATTCATATATATTTTTTTGTATAGATGAGCTATATTTTTTAAAATAAAAATATTTATTTTCAAATAATAATTATAATTTGTGTGGTCGTACATAATATTTTTATCTTATTCAATCAATTTAATGTGTTTGTCTATTTTTGTTATTGTTTTATTGAAGTAAAAAAATATTTGAATAAACAAAATTTAGCAAATATAAATGTGTAAATACCTTGTCTTGTGAGATTAAATATATTTATTTATATCTGTCTTTTGATTTTTCAAGTTTTATTTTTAAGTATCGTTAATGATTTTTTATTTATTTATTAGTATATAGTCTTAAGTTTATTTGATTATATTTATGCATAAATATCTTGATTTGCATTTAAGTCTTTTAAGCTACAAAAATACATTGAAAAAACTGTGTATATAATTTTTTTATATAAAAAATAAAAATATTTGACATGCAAGAAAACATGTATACATGTATCACATAAGTAGTAATCACTAAAATGCTTACCACTTCCATTGTTTTGCAGGAGTGGAGGGCTTTTCTTAAGAGCAAAGGGGACAAGTAAGCTGCTTTTTTTATTTTTTTATTTTGTTTTTATATAGACAAATGTCTTTTGCTAACTTTCATTTTGTTATGTTGCTTTTATAAGTGTTTTTTTGTTCAAAATACATCAAAATGATGTTTTTTTAAAATTATTTTTGATATCAGCACATGATAATGATCTAAAAACACCAAAATTTTTTAATTTAAAATAAAAAAATTAAAAATAATATTTTTTTAAAATATATTTTTGAAACGCAATATCAAATATTGTCTTACTAATATATATGCATCATAATATGCTCACTATCCCTATGTCTCTCTCACCAGTAAACCAGTAACTGATGAGAAAAAAAAACCACCATCTAGCTATATGCACAAAGTGACGAGTGTATTGGTATGGCCAAATAGAAATATTTAGTACAATCAAACTGTATTTTTTTTTTAAATAATATTTTTGAATTGTTTTAATATATTAATATCAATTTTTTTATAAAAAAAAAAACTATTTAAATATGATTATTTACAAAACTATTTTAAAAAATAATCACTATATAACCCTGTTTTGCCAAAAAAACAAAGTGCTGTGAGATTATTGAATTGACCAATGAATGCGACTGGCTTCACTACAGTGTCGTCATTGCAAAAATGGAGTCGTTTAATCACTCTGATTAATATTGTTTAAATTTCACGTGAGTATTTCAAATTGTTTACAGCTTTGGGCAACTCTTGGGAGCAGATTGACTGTCTATATCTTGAGTGCTCTGATATGATATTTGGTCTCATTGCTTGTTATATCTTACTATGGAGCTGCGGGATAGGATATTGCTGTTTAAAGAATCATTTCCAGGCGTCCGATGCGATTCAGCCACTCACATCAATTTCACTTCTCAGATGAAAGGCCGTGATTTCTGGGGTACCATTTGCTACATGTTTTTCTTTCTTTAGTCTTTTGATGGCGTTGAAATGCCTCCCCCCAGAATTTCTAGTTGCCTTTGAACTAGCTAGATTTCAATTTGGAAAATTTTAAGTTCAATTTGGATTATGTTGCCGTGTCTCAAGATTTATTCTTTGCTCAAATGTTCAGCTCCATGATGAGGCTGCTCAGACACTTGCATGCTTTGTGAAATCTGGAGATAGTGGATTTGAGGATATCTTTTTTACCAAGATTGATCAGAACTTTCCAGCAAAATATGACTGTTGTGAAATGTATGTTCTTATGATTTTAAAGCTGTCAATTTGGCCTTTTCGTTTTTTTGAACACATCCAAAGAAATTTCCAAAGAAGCTGGGATTTCTCATTTATGAGTTATTAGCGGGCCTCACTTGGATTCAGGGGAAGAAAATTGAACTTCTTACGGGCTTGAAGATATCAAAATGAAGGGATTTGCTGCAAACACACCATCTTCCCTTTACAGAATGGTTTCTGGGTGAAGATTGCGGGCTTTAATAAAAGGTTTTGGAAGTTGTTAACTGAGATTTTATCTAAAAGTTTAAATGGTTAGGTGAGTCTCCAGAATATGATTTATATTATTCTCTCACACCCTTTCAAGTGAAAGCTCTTTGGGCTTGAAACTTGCGCAGATCCACACTAACTTGTACTTGATTTTCATCAAATAGAATGAGAGTGATGAGATTCGAACTCACCTAAAAATTTAAGTTGCTATGTAAGACTCCATAATATTATTTATTTTATTCTTTAAAGAATAACAGAAGTGTGAGCAGCAGACATTACAGGTATCAATAAAATAGGAAACTATTAAGATCAAGATATGGGAAACGAACTGGTGTGAATGCAAATAATTCTTTTGGATATTGCGTGGATGAAAAATATTGGAGATCGTATGAGCATAAGGAGCACAGTCTTCTGCCTGAGTGATTGAGGCGAATCAATTCATGTTTGTTCATTGGAGAACATCTCTTCAGCTGCGGTTTGGATTGGAAAACCATTTCAGGGTTTGACAGCTCTTGATGTAGAACTTTTGCTCTCTAAAAGTTGATCTCTAAGCTCTTTATATAAAGCATTTATGGCCGTCGATATTATTAATAAACTATCACACCTAAAAATTTAAGTTTTTTAGTAAGGTTCTAGAATATAATTTATATTATTCTCTAATACACCCTCTCAAGTGAAAGCACTTTATGCTTGAAACTTGCATATAAGTCTACATTATCTTGTGCTTGATTTTTATCAAACAGAATGAGGGCGATGAGATTCGAACTCGTGACCGTTGGGTCAACAAAGTTCTGATACTATATTAAGAAATTATTTCACCTAAAAACTTAATCTTTTAGGTAAAATCTCAAAATATAATTTATATTATTTTTTAACAGATATTGACATGGATGCTGCAGAAAATAACATTATGATTAACATGACTTTGCTGTCCCAATTTGTATGGAGTATGGGAAAGTGGGCAGTGGACGAAACATTTCATTTTAAAAAGATTAATAGAATATTTATTGGTTCATCGTCTTTCCATGGCAAAACCAGTTTTGAGATGGACCAACTTGACTTGTCTCTAGTCCATGTTGATGTTGTTGAAGGTGATGAGATTAACCCTTTATTGTTAGTTGGTTTCCTCTATTCTCTCCTCTCTCTCTCTCTTTTTTCTGCCATGTACCTTTCTCGACGAACTCAACAATTAAAAAAAAAAACATCATTTTCTGATCATTTACTTCTTTTAGTTTCCTTTTCTCTTTTTTTGCCTTTCCTTTTACTTTAGAGTTCAGCTCGCCTGGATTTTTGCTAGGCTCTGTGTTTATTTCATTTATATTTCGCACATTAAGTTTGCAGTCTTCCCTTGGAGAAAGAGCTATTATTTATCGAAGTGAGTTAGAAGGGGAGGGGGGGTGATGAGATTTTCATTATAAAAGGGAGGGGAGAAATAAACATGGGTTTTAGTTTGAAGATTTGCATTACAAATGCCATTTTTTTTTTTGTCTATAATTACTAGTTAGGTGTAGAGAAAGTTATACCATAGAGAGGGAGAGTTTACGGCATGATGGCAAAGGACTTACGATCTGCACACCAGATCTCGAGTTCGAGTTAAAGTATGAATTTTTTGTAATAATTTAGGACAATTAGTATTTTATTCATTTATCCTAACCCACAAAATATATTTTAAAAAAAAATTAAGTTTTCTCGTATTAAAAAAAAGAACGAGAGACATTGAAAGGGTGTGGTTCAAAAGCTTACTTTGTTATGAATGGCATGACAAGCAGTGCATGCTCAAAGGTAAATATAACCCTTTTGGCTAACAGTATCGTGAATATTTTAATTCTTATTTCTTATTAATTTATTTTGTTTTCACAAAACATATTATTTTCTATTAGTAGAATGTTTTATTGATTAAAAATGGAAGGCAATAATATTACATATTCCAAAAACAAATTATAATGATTTGAAATAAGGATAAAAATTTTTCTCTTTAATTAAAACTCTGTTTTATTTTTTTTTCCAACAAAAATATGTATTTTTTTTATCATAACTATTGTTTTTTAAATGAAAATTAAATAACAAAATCATGAATGTATTTGCATGAATGCATCAAAAACATATAATAATAAAGTCTTTTAAATATTAAAAAAAAAGTTTGGTATAAAAATAACTAAATAAATATTTTATTTGCATTTAATATTTATGAGAAGACATTGTAAGAATTATGTGTATTAAGTTGTTAATTTTACCATAAAAAACTCTAATATCATTTAAAACTATGATATAATTGGATAGTTATTTAAATATCATTTTAAAAAATACTATAATAATTGTTTTTTTGAAAATAAAATTAAAAAGTCAAAGGGCATTTTAAAAAGAGCTTTGCTTGCTTATAGCTAGAATGATGGGCTTAGGGGGTCAACCTAAAATTAAAATGCATATGCGAGCTTTGGATTGTAATGCTAGTCTCGCGTGGCTATATTTTTAAAAAGAGAAAGACACGCGCGCACGCAAACACACACATATATATAATGAAATAAATAATGAATTCGTCCACTTTCAAAAAAATTCAATCTCAATCAATGAAGTTTCTTCAATGACCTCTAAAACTTCATTTCTAATAATAAGATATATTTCAATTATATATATATTGAATGAAATAAATAATGAATTTGTTCACTTTCAAATTTCCCAATCAATAAAGTTGCTTCAATGACCTCTAAAACCTCATTTCTAATTATAAGATATATTTCAATTGAACTAAAAACATAAATTGAAATCAAATACCAAATTGTCATGCCTCATCATTGGAGGTAGAAACTATCTTTATTGAGTTCTTTCTCTTAAAGATAAATCTATAAACACCAAAATCATAGTTTTTATTAACTGAAATTTGATGAAGAGCTTTCTAAACCTCATTCTTTTTCAATACCTTTCTCTCTTCATTAACAACTATATACCGATATATAAAGCAAATGAAGTCTCATAATTGAAATGGAGAAGTTAAAAATAGTAAGGAACATATATGCAAAAGATAAGATTTAATGGATCAAATTAAACCTTTTTACATCTTTTCAACAATGTAAGTGTTAGTCCCTGAACTGTGTGTTTTATTTGAACTGATTCTCACACCTTTGTCATTTGCATTTGACTCTTTTTATACTAGTTACAATTCAGTGTACCAACTAATTGGAATTCTAATCTAACCACTTCTAACAACTTACAATAGAAAAGTAACCAATTGGAAATTGTAACTAACTAACTAACTAGTAACTGATTTATTTATCTCAAAATATCCTCCCTTAAACTGGATCAGTTTACAACCTTCGGAATTTTGCATACTCCAAGTTGCTCTTGTAGTTTTACAAACCCATCAAGTTTCAAAGGCTTGGTCATGATGTCAGCTATTTGTTCTTGTGAACTGCAGTATTTCAGCTCTATAACCCCGTCATTCGACAGATCACGAAGAAAATGATACCTGACTGCTACGTGCTTGCTTCATCCATGCATGATTAGATTCTTAGATAACTTGATCGTGGAACAGTTATCACAGAATACCACACACTTGTTTTGGTTCCAATTAAGATGATGAAGGACTCTTAACATCCAGATAGCTTGGCATGCGCACAATGCTGCTGAGATGAACTCAGCTTCTGTGGTTGAAAGAGTGACTATTGCTTGCTTCTTTGAGCTCCATATGACTGCTCCATAGCACATTGTAAACACATATCCTAACGTGCTTCTTCTATCATCCAGATCACCTGCATAGTCGTTATCTGAATAGGTAATACACCCATCAGTTCCTTCTCCTTTCTTAAAGCAGATTCCCAATTCAGTGGTGCCTTTCAGTTATCTTAAAATTCTTTTAACTGCCATCATATGTAGTTATGTGGGCCTCTCCATGTATCTACTCACCAAACTTCCAATTATCTGTTTGTACTGTGTTGAGTCCACATTGTTTCCCCCTTCATCCTTTGTCAATTTGCAGCCGGGAACCATTGGAGTTTTAGTGGGATTACTATTTTCCATTCCAAACTTCGACAATATTTCTTGTGCACACTTTCTCTGATTCATGTAAATGTCTTCACTTCTTTGAATCACCTCTACTCCCAAGAACTTCATTTTTCCCAAGTCTGTCATATCAAATTCATTTTCCATAGACACTTGAACTCAGTGATCAATGCTTCATCATTGCCCGTGAAGATCAGATCATCTACATATATGCTAACAATTAGAACCTTCCCTTTTCCAGACTTAGTGAACAATTTGGGTTCACTAGGGCATTTTTCAAACCCTTATTTGGCAAAATATGCTTTTATTCTGCTATACCACGCTCTTGGGGCTTCCTTTAACCCATATAAAGTCTTCTTGAGTTTAAACACTTTTCCTTCTTCCCTCTTCTTCATAAATCCCTTCGGTTGCTCAATGTACACATTTTCTTCTAATTCTCCATGCAACAAAGCACTTTTAACATCTAATTGATAGATGTTCTAGTCCTTGTATGCTACCAATGCTAGAATTAATCAAATGGTATCCCATCGGGCAACTGGTACAAATACCTCTGTGTAATCAACACCATATTTCTGAGCATATCCTAATACTAATAGTCGAGCCTTGTGTTTATCTATTTCCCCTCTTTCATTCAATTTTGTTTTGTAGATCCACTTTACTCTTATTGCTCTGGATTCAGCTAGCAGCTCCGTTAAGACCCAAGTATTATTCTTTTCTATTGCTTGTATTTCACTTTCCATTGCTTTCTGCCAAGTAGGGATTACTGCTGCTTCTTCATATGTATTTGGATCTCCTGTTTCTGTGTACATGACTAGATCAAGTTCATCTTCATTCTCATAAAGTCCCTCTCCCGTCACATGATCTTTCATCCATCCAGGTTCTTTGCTTATTCTTCCTTGCAACTTGTTAGAACTTCTTACATTCCCCTCATCCACTTCTTCATTCTGATTGCTATAAGTATCTGCATTATGCTCTTTGATAACATTTTCTGCAACTGCTATGACAGCTGTGATACCTTCATCACTGCCTTCATCTATCTATTCTGCATCATTACACTTCTCCCCCCATTCTAGTATATTATTTCTGGGTTCTGATTCATCCTTATCCCATTTATAGCCTTTATTCTCATCAAAAACCACATCTTTGCTGCTGATGATTTTCTTAGTAGCTGGATTGTACATTCGATATGCCTTTGATTCCTTGCTCAGCCCCAAGTGCACATATTTTGTGTTTTTGTCATCTAACTTCTTTCTCTTTTGATCTGCATTATGCACATAGCCTATATACCTGAACACCTTGAAGTGTTCCACTGAGGGGGTTAGATTTCTCCATGCTCCTTCAAGTGTCTTGTCCTTCACGGCCATAGTTGGACTTCGGTTCAACAAATATACTGCCCAATTAACTGCCTCAGGCCAGAATTCTCTAGGAACTTCTCTCTTAATCAACATACTTCTGGCCATATTCATGATGTCTCTGTTCTTTCGCTCTGCGACCCCATTTTGTTGGGGGTATAGGCAGCTGTTAATTGTCTGCTTATGCCATGTGATTTGTAGAATTGATCAAATTTCTCAAAGTTAAACTCTCCCCCTTTGTCAGTCCTTAGGCAATAGATACTTTCACTAGTTTCTTTCTCTGTCAACACTTTATAACTTTTGAAAGCATTGAAAGCCTCTAACTTTTCCATGATGAAATACACTCATATCTTCCTACTGTAGTCATCTATAAAAGTGATCAAATATCTCCTTTTGCTGTGAGACGCAGGGGTTACTGGCCCACATATATCAACATGTATTAGTTGTAGCCTTTTAGAGGCTCTCCACTGACTTTGTTTGGAAAAAGGGTCTCGGTGCTGTTTTCCCAGCAAGCAACCCTCATATAGGCCTTGTTTGTTTCAAGGAAAGTGAATTCCAGGAATTCACTTTCCTCACTTTCCGGTGTTTGGAAACATTTTGAACAGTGAAGTCAACGGAATTGTTTTTCCATACGTTTCCGGTCAACATAAATTTTCGCTTTAAGACGCGGAAAGTGAATTCCGCTCTGAACGAGCGGAATACACTTTCCGCGTGACCCATCTCTTTCACTCATCTCTTCACCCTAGCCTCTCGCCTGTCGCCTCCTCTCGCCTGTCGCCTCCCTCTCCAGTCCCTCATCTCTCTGCACCGAATTCCTCTCTGTGAAAAACACCTCTGTGAAACACCTCTCTGTCCGAAAATCAAAGAAGAGAAAGGACCACCAGCATCGCCAGCGTGAAGAAGAAGAAAGAGAACGGCCGATAAAGATTGACCCCTGCCACCCTCGTCTACAAAGGCATCGTCAAAGAATTCGTAAGCCTTCCTCCTTTTCTTGTTTCTTATGTGATTTTTGAAGTGGGTTTTCATTTTTTCTTGGGTTTTTTCTTGATTTAGTTTCGATCTGGTTGAGTATTTGTAGATTAGATTTTTTGGGGTTTTGTTTTGAAGTTGGAGTTTTTGAGAGCATGGCGTGTGCGTAGGTGTTGATTTCAAGTATGCCCACACCCTCTCTGTCTTCAAGTATGCCAACTCGTTTGGGCTGCCGGCCGATGTTTTTTTTTTCTTTTTACCGTGATATTCATCCTGCTCTTTTCCTTGAGAAGTGAAGTTCTTAATGTGGTTTTCTGAACAAAGATGAGAAATTCATGGGCGTGGGTAAGAATCTAGTTTTCTGAACAAAGATGAGAAATTCATGGGCGTGGGTAAGAACCTAGTTTTCTGAACAATCTTCTCATTTTCAAGCTTTAGCCTTTCCACTTCGGCTTCCAACTTTTTAGCACCACCAGACTTCAAATCATAACTCCTACCTCCCTTTCCATTGGAAGTTGCTTCAGAATTTGCCTGATAAATATCAAACAGAAAATTAAAATCCCACGATGATTTTTAAACTTAAGTTCCTAAGAACCAAAAAATGAAACAAAACATACTTTTGAGTTTGGAGAAAACAATGCTTGAAAATCTGCCAATTCATCTTCGGTTTCCTTAACTATATTGATGCTCATGGTTCTGTGATGCTTTAGCAGATGTTTATAGTTTTTACCATGTACAGTCTTCTCCCTTGGTTCATTTGGGAATTACTTGAAGGGTAATCTATTTAATACTAATCAACATAGCTCTGTTTGGTTGTAATTCATTGTCTGGCACATCAAGTGGAGCAGATACATATGTTTATCCATTTGCATTTTGTCGTGATTTCTAAAAAAACAACTGGTCAGATGATCAGTTGTAAGATAATAACGAGTTTTTAAATAATGTCTTTCATCAAAGACAAACCTATAGAAATTATTCATGCATACGCTTGATCAGATGCCCTGTTTTAAAGCCATAGTTATATCTACCAATGGATTTGTTACATCTCATACCTCTGGAGTGTCATGACCAAAGACAAGGATCAAGTTGAGAGTCTCAAAAATCACAGAAGAATCCACATGCTCATAATTGTATAGTTCCCCCAAGAATCGCATGTTGGCAAATGAGTATTCAGAACATTCCACATCTTAAGAACATCAATGACATTTGAGACAAGTCAAATTTAGAAAGCTGTCCACAATTCATTCAAGAGTGGGGACTGTAGAAAAAATTGTTCAAGGTTCAAAGACTACTAGCTGGTTCTGATGGGCTAAAGTAATGGTGGCATGAATAGCAAAAAGTCAAGAAGTAATCATAAGAAACAAAAAGCAAGAGTCAAGGCAAAGAAAAGGCAGGTATTCAAATAAGGATGTCCCCAGTACCCTGTCAAGAAGGAATTGTAAGGAAAAAATATTTTAAAAGTTCCAATACTTGTATGTTCATATTGCATTATCCAAGATTAGCACGGCTCTAGTCAAGACTAAATAGAGAAAAATGGTTAGCAATTAGTAGTTTGAGTACCTTAGTAACACGTTGGTCTTTTTTTGGAGAACTATCGCATTCAGATGCCCTAAGGTTTAGAGAATTAGCATGCTCCTTTGTCTAAATACAGAATTATCATATATTAATTGCTTTATTGAATCATAAATGCAAAAACAATAATCTGTGAACAAAGAGATTTCCCAATTTAAAACAGTGACAGATATGATATTAGGATTAAAAAAGACAAGCCTGATTTGGATTCTTTTATGCTGCTGCATCTGGATTTGCTTTCATTTTGTTTTGTAAAGAAAATTATGTGATATGCTTTTCTTATAATATTGATTTCTCTATATGTTTAGGTGTTGTTATCAGAAAACTACACTTTCATGTTATGGATAATAAAATAATTAATGCGGTATGCATGGGAGCAGCTGTTGCTGTGATAGCTGCAATGGAATGTGATAAAGAAGAAGAAATAAATAGAATTTATATACCAAGAGAACCACGTATAAATGCAATTGCTCAACGCGAATTCTATATTGACAGCATTTTGAATCGAGGTGATCGACATTGCGTTGAACAAATTCGTATGAAACCTATTGTATTACATAGATTGTGTGATCTTCTCACAAGCCGTAACCTATTACGAGCAACTCAAAATGTGTCCATTAGGGAGCAAGTTATTGTTTTCTTACAAATTGTAGGCCATAACCAAAGATTTAGGGTTGTTAGTGGTAGATATTATAGGTCTGTTGAAACTATCCATCGTTACTTTAGAATTGTCTTAAAAGCAATTCTAAAGCTGTACAAACACCTTATTAAAGACCCAGAGGATACAGTTCCAGCAGAGATAATGAATAATACAAGATTCTATCCTTATTTTAAGGTATGAACACATTACCAATATTTTAATGAATTGATTAATTACATTAAGAAGAAAAGTTTATAATTTATGTTGTCATGTTTATATAGGATTGTGTGGGAGCAATTGATGGTACCCATGTTCCTGCAAATGTTCCTGTTGAGATTCAAGGAAAGTTTCGAGGACGAAAAGAAGGAACAACACAAAATGTTTTAGCAGCTATAAGTTTTGATTTGAAGTTTTTATATGTTTTAGCTGGCTGGGAAGGAAGTGCCCATGATTCACGGGTTTTAGCTGATGCATTATCAAGATCTAATGGTTTTAAAATTCCAGAAGGTATATAATAAAGTACGCATTATATGCATAAACATATCAAATGTCTTACTATATAAAGATAGTAATAGGTTTGTTTTTAAATTGTAGGGAAATATTATCTTGGTGATGCTGGTTATGGTATTCGAAAAGGAGTCATTTCTCTTTTTCGTGGAGTTCGATATCACTTGAATGAGTTTACAGACCGTGCACCAGAAAATGAAAAGGAGCTATTTAATCTTCGACACTCTTCATTGAGAACCGTGATTGAGCGAGGGTTTGGTATTTTGAAGAGTCGTTTTAGAGCAATTGATGGAAAATCTTTTTGGTCTTATGAAACACAAGTAGAAGTTGTGCTTGCATGTTGTATTATTCATAATCACATAATGGGGGTTGATCCTTATGACTTTCTTATGGAAGATATATGTCCGGATAGTGAACCAAGTAGACGAACAATGTACTTAAGTCAACGGGAGGAAAGGGAAGAGAATAGGGAGTGGATATCAAAGAGAGAAATGATTGCCTCAACCATGTGGAATGATTATAACACTCAAAGAAACTTGTAATTGAGTGTTAATTATACGTTTTTGTTTTTCTTATGTCTTGCTTAATTGTTTATATGAAATGTATTAAATCAAAATATTGTATGATTTTGTATAAATTTTGTAATTTCTATTTTGTAGAAATGAGTTTAACACAGGATGAAAAATGCAAAGGCAAGGGCAAACATTTCAAATGGACTAAGCCCATGTCTAACATGCTGCTTGAGTTATTAGCTGATGAGGCACTTAAAGGAAACAAACCTTCTTCCACCTTTAAAGCAGAATCTTTTGTTAAGGTGGCTAAAGAAATAAATGCAATATTCAATGTGCAATGCGAGCCTAAACATGTGGAAAATCATCTCAAGACTGTGAAAAAAGAATGGGGAATAATAACCACTCTTAAAGGTAAAAGTGGTTTTGGCTGGGATGATTGTTTGAAGATGATTACAGTTTCGAAAGATGTGTATGATGAAGAAGTGAAGGTATGATAAATATTATACTCTTTGTAATTTTTATATTTATTTTTGTTTCTACAATGTTATACAATGAACTAAAAAAATTGCATATTCTATACGTTATGAGCAGGCACATCCCAATCATGACAAGTATCTGAACAAAAAACTTGATTTCTATGACGCAATGACAATTGTTGTTGGAAAAGACATGGCAACCGGAGATTTTGCCAAATCATTTGCTGATGTCAACTTGGAAGAGAACACTGAAGTTCATTCAATTTCCATGGAAAATGAAGTTGAATATGAAGAAACTTCAAAGGAAAAAGGGACATCTTCCTCTGCTACACAAAAGAGACAACATAGAAAGAGAAGCCGCATGCATGAAAATGATGATGTTGACAAGTTTTCTAAACAGATTGGAGATGTAGTATGTGCAATTCAAAGTATCAGCAAAAATCAACTTGATGTTAGTGCGTTGTATGAGGTAGTGATGGAAGTTGAAGGCTTTGATGAGATAACTCTTGTGTGTGCATTTGATTATTTGGTCCAAAATGAAATGCTGGCAAAAGCATTTCTGGTTAAAAGGGCAGATTTGAGGAAATTTTGGGTTCAAAACTTTGTCACCACACACTACAACAGGCCTGCTTCCTAAGATGGTTTGAAAATGTTCAAAGTTTGGTTTCAGACTATGTTTTTTATCAGTCAAGTATGTTTACTTGTTTAATTCGGAGAATTCTATATTTATGTTTGTAATTTGAACTAATATGTATGTCAATGACATCGAAACTTTCTATTTATGCAAGACTATTTATTTCTTGATGTTAGGTATAAATATTTATTTCTTGATGTTTATTTTATAGATATTAAAGGGATAATTGCCTTTACCCAATTTTTTTTTTTATCTAAAATACCCATCAAAATATTGTTGTATCTATTTATCTTTTCAAAAATACTTCAAAAAATAAAGTAATTTGGCTTTCTTAATATGAAAAAAAAAATTATTTTAAGCTTTTCAAATTGAATAATTTTACTTACAAAATATTTAACAAGTTTATTTCTCTATAATAACATATGAGATATATTGTAATATTTTATAAAATAAGCTATGTATGAATATAGGATATAATAAAAAAATTCATCATTATACTGATTTGATTTCATTTTTTTAATTTAAAGTGATTAAATATTTTATATTAAATATTTAATATACATGGGATAAAATTTTAAAAATTAATAATTTATTAATAAATTATTTTCCAGTTCATTTTCCATAACACAAACAAACACTGGAAAGTGTTTTCCAGTTCATTTTCCATAACAAAAACAAACACTGGAAAGTGTTTTCCATAACACTACCAAACATCGGAATTCACTTTCCAGGAATTCACTTTCCAGGAATTCACTTTCCCCGGAATTCACTTTCCAAAAGGAAACCACTTTCCAGCAAACAAACGGGGCCATAGTTGAGTTGGTGCTTTAATCAATGGTAGTCCCTTCACCATTTTATTGTAATAAAGGTTTTTCAACCCTTTATAGCTCAGGTGGTCATATCGGCAGTGCCATAATTGAGCTTCTTCCTCAGCAATAGTCTTAAAACATGCATGCTCATGCTCTCTGGGTGTAATAGATGTTAATATTACAAACATCCTATTAGCAGACATTGTACTTTTCATGATTAACCTTTTATATGAGTGAAACAATTTGCACATATTATTTCTTATAAGTATTGCTAATCCCTTCCCATGTAATTGACCAATACTCAACAAATTATTCTTCAATTCTGGAATATAGTAAACTTGGGTAATAATATGAGTTACCCCTTCTACATCCATTCTGATGTTTCCTCTACCAATCACTACCATCTTAGAGTTATTCCCTAATTTTACCGATAGTCTAAATCCTTCTTCAACGCTTATAAACCACATTTTGTTGCTTGTCATGTGATTACTACAACAGGAGTCCAGAAACCATACCTCATCTCTAGTTGCTTGATTTAATTCGACATGAGCCATGAGGAGCATTTCTTCCTCTTCCTCTAGCTCTGCATAATGTGCACCTCTCTCCCAGTCCGAACACTTATACTAGAAGTGTCCCAGTCTGTGACACTTGTAACATTCAACTAATTCCTTCCTGAATTGGTGTCTTCCCTTTCCTCTTCATCTACCTCTGATTCCTCTATACATGTCAATTGCACCCCTGCCTCTTCCTCGAGTTGTTCTATCATCATAGACAACCTTCAGAACTTGTTCTTCTTCTCTAAACTCAGACATCCTTTGTTCATGAACCAAGAGACTGTTGTGTAGCTCATCAAGACTCATAGTGTCTAAGTCGTTTGATTCTTCGATTGAGCACACTATATAATTGAAATTCATAGTCATGGTTCTTAGAATCTTACTCACCACCATATTTTTCTTCATCTGCTCACCGTGAATTTTCATTTTATTCACCACGGTTAGGGTGCGAAAGAAGTATTTGTCTACCTTCTCTCCTTCCTTCATCACCAATAATTCAAACTCTCTTCTCAGAGCTTGTAGTTGTGCTCTTCTCACCTTAGTTGACCATTGATACTTCTGCCTCATTGAGTTCCAGATGACCTTCGATGTACTTTTGTCGAGGATTGTCTCCATGATACCTCGATCAATTACCTAAAATAGAAAGTTCTTGATTTTTATGTCTCTGAGTTTGGCTTCTTCCACAATTTTCTTCTGAGCCTCGCTCATTGTTGATCCTCATGCTTCTGTTGGAACTCTTTCTTCCACCAATTTCCACAGCTCTTTGCTCCTTAGAAAGTTCTCCATCATCATTGATCAGTGATCATAATACCTATCAAATCTGGGGATGACAGCTTGCACAAATTGTTGTTCAGAGGTGGTCATCTTCTTGATTGTGTTTCTTCAATCTCACTGTGTTACTCTCACTTACTCTTGAAAAATGTTCTTCGATCTCTCACCTAATCTCTCTATGTTTCTCTCTCACACACAATTGATTTCTCTTTCCACTCTCTGTCTCTCACCCTTAAGAATCCACAATCTATGGTGGATCTTCTTCAATAAGAGATTCTTTCACTTCTTCTTTGTACCTCCAGAGTCTTCGAGAGTTTTTCCTTTGAATCACCGATTCAAAAGTTGAATCATTTTCACTCGTGTTCGATCGTTGCTGCAGATCAAGTAGTATGTTTGCTTGATCTTCAGAAAAATCGAAATCTCCACAAATCTTTGTCCACAGGTTGCATAGATTGCAGATCATCTTTCTCTCTAACTCACTCTACTTTTACTCTCCTCTCGAAGCTTCTCTCTCTCTCTCTCTCTCTCTCTCTCAATCAGTCCTTTTCCAAAGCTCTAATACCATTTGTTAGTCCTTGAACTTTGTGTTTTATTTGAACTGATTCCCACACCTTTCTCATTTGCATTTGACTCCTTTTATACTAGTTACAATTCAATGTACCAGCTAATTGGAATTCTAATCTAACCACTTCTAACAACTTACAACAGAAAAGTAACCAATTGGAAATTGTAACTAACTAACTAATTAGTAACTGATTTATTTATCTCAACAGTAAGTGGAAAAAAACTTTTTTTTTCTTATATTAATTTTGTTATTTGGTCTTTCAATTTTTTAACAATAATTTAAAATTCTATTTATTAAAACTAATATTTAATTTCATGTCAAACTATTTTATGACATAAAGGATACGTGAGATCTCAACAACAATATAATGCTAATATAATTTGTAATGATGAAATTCAAATGAAATAAAGACGAATGATCAAGGTGTAAAATAAATTTAAGAACCTAAAAGGGAAAAAAACAGTTAGAACAATAGATTATACCAATAAAAGAAATTATATGTTACTTGTTTTGCCTGAGAATGTTAGTCAACCCCAGGGGGTTGGCCTGGCGGTGGAGGCCTGGGGCTCGTGGGTGTGCTCCCCATGAGGTCTCAGGTTCGAATCCGCTCAGATGCAAATAATTTCTTGGGGCCATCGGACTTGGGCGAAGCCCTTGACTTAACCGTGGTGCACTTGTGGGAAACATGCTTGCCGAGGCCTTGTGCACCCCCGGGATTAGTCAGGCCCAGCGGCCTGGATACCCGTGGTTAGCTTCGGCTTATCCAAAAAAAAAAAAAAAATTATGTTATTTGAGAACTATTGAATTATTGATTGAAGAAACTTAAAGGATTATATAGAAAAAATAAACTATTTAAAGTTGAAATTATTGTTTGCTTTTCTTTTAGAGGTTAGTTTTTGCGGGCAACTATTTTTGAGCTAATTTATGCATATAAAAATTGAATTCGGTTTTACGATCCGGTGAATAATAGGTTGTAACAATCACTTATATCTTTTTAGATGCATAAAGTAAAGATTTTATCTATTTTATATTTATTTATTTTCTATGACTTTAAGCCTAGCAATATATCTTTGGCATCGCCCTTTCATTCTTAATGCTGTTAATTTATTTTATTATTTTGGGTTTTAATAATAACATAGACTTGTTGAGTTTTTAACCAAATAGATAACAAATACATTAAAAAATATTTAAAATATTTAGCTAGCTTGAATAACACAAAAATAATATATATTAAAAATAACTTGAATTAAAAAAATAACTTGAATATTTTTTTTCATAATTATTTGGCCTTTATCATATGTAGGGATAGAGATGAACAAATTTCTCTAACTTATTCATGATTTTTGTTAGTTGATCCTTGTTCTATTTGGGGCCAAGACATGAGTTGAGTACAATGTCCTTTGGGTTTATGGATCTTACAACATAAGTGTCAATATTCCATCAAAGGCTAAAATGTTGTTTCATAACATGTGAGGCAACTCATTAGTTTCAAATGAATCTTTTTTTTTTTTTTCATAATTGTATTAAAATAAATATTTTTAATATCAGCACATCAAAATGATTTAAAAACACCAAAATAATTTAATTTAAAATAAAATAAAATTATTTTTTTTCAAAAACACTTTTGATATTGATACACTGTGTCAAAACCTCCCTTTGTTGCAAAGAAAAAGTGCCCTTCAATAATGACATACGGGTGAGTTAGGGCACAGAAGATTACAATTGCAATTAAATCGAATTTTTTTTGGGTTTAGGGTTTAGAGATGGCATTGATCTTACAACCATGAAAAAGACTGTTGTCTTTTTTGAGGATATTTCCGATCTCTGATAAAAACTCCATCAATAGCAATGAAAAAAGCCAACTAGCTAATGCTTCCTTTTAGCTTATTCGTCTTTCCAGAGCCATTCCCCTTAGGCTCGAGGCCATGGACCACCATAAAAGTACACCACTCGTGAACCCTAAGCACTAAAAGGTGCCACACCATTGTCATTGGATCCAGGACACCTGAGAGAGCATTCTAGATAATCCCTTTTAAAGCTGCGAGAATCCATGCCAGCACCACAAGAAGCAACATCTGTAGCCAACACGTGTTAAATAATTTCCATCCACAGCATGAAAGATCGCCAAGAGAAGATGTGCGTTGATTAAAGTGATTAGGAACAAAACAAAGTAATTAGTGCGGTTGCCATGTGCTAAAGCTAGCCAACGCAATTCACCCAAGACAGCTTGGAATCTGTAAAAGGAGGGGGTTAATTAGGAGAAAATGGGCCATAAAAAAAAAGAGAAAAATGATACAAAGGCATGGAGTATGGACCATGGAATGACACATACCCACTTGTCCACCATCCAAGTTTCGTAAGTTTTATGATAATTAAATATTAAATATGTGGTGTAGATTCAGGCTTTAATGAGGTTTAGAATCTTTGATTATAATTTAAACCCTAAAGAAGATACAAACTTAGCTGTTGCGAGATTTCTTGCTTTAGGGTGCGGGGAATAATCCAACTTTTATGTTTGTGTATTTGTGAGTACTTTATGTGGTGCATATGGGATTATAAATGTGGGACGATAGCTTTATTGAAAGTGACAAGCTAGGGTGCTTTCCTCTCCAATTATAAAAATAAAATAAAATAGAACCTTGTGGATTTCTTATCAAGTATTTTACTTATCGATCATCCTCTTCACCAATATGTGGGTTAGGTCGTAACATTATTTTTTTAATTATTTTCTCACTAATTCTACGGACCCTCGTCCTCTTCCATTGCCTGGCTTTGCACCATCTTTGGAGGTTTGCCCTGCCCTAGCGCACTCATTGGCCATGAAGAGCCTTGAATGTAGAGCTAAATATAATACAATTAAGTTAGAACCCACCCATATAATGGCCTAAATCAAGGCGGAATTCAAGGGTGTTGAAAACCTAATTCAGTTATTAAATCTAAAACAATACTGTATATTTCTTCAATTTGATGTGTAATGTAATAATTATGGGCGCGGAGTTAGAGGAGAAAGCGTCGAGGATTCAGGGTGGGATGAGGGAAACAAGGAAGAATACTGTGTGTGGCATGTAGAGCACAGACAAAATTTGTTCGGAGAAGATGAGATATTAGCAGGAGGCCATTGATTTGCATCACAATCAAGAGGGCACACGCATCCCTATCTTGCAATTTCATGGTGTAGACATTACAGAGCTTGGGACCTACGTGTGTATGATTGCGTGGGCAGCCGCTTAAGCTAGTTTGTAGGTTTTGTTTTTTTTATTTTGAAAATAAAATAATGATAAAACCTCGTCCATAGAATAATATCTATAAATTAATCCATTTCAAATGGGAGATAATATCTATAAGAAATCAAACTTTGATAGTAAAAGATGGGGGGAAAAGGGTTGTGGCCAGCTAAAAATAGTCAATCGCAACCTAAATTAGGGTTTAGAAAGGGATACTTTGCTGACAAAAAGAGAGAGGATAGAAAGAAAAAATGTAATTTTTATAAGAGAAATCCTTGCCTTTATTGGTTCTCATGCATATGATAACTGTATAGTTTACCTTTCGGTTCCAGCTAGTATATAAATTCTCAAGTACTTATAGATCTTTTATTCTCACCGGTCCCTTTTAAAATTATTTTCCCTAAAGGAAGGAAAATAGATCCCTTCTCTTTATGCGTTTTTTTTTTTCCTAAATAAAAATAAAGGGAGGCTAAATATATAATCCATAATATTCCCAAGAGCACCAATTAAATCATTTGAATTCCAATTACTTTTGATAAATTAATTTATGGTTGCAATGAGAATAATTTGTTTTCCCTCAAGGAAACAATTACTATGCATGTAGGAACTCGCAAGTCGAGAGTCATATCTTCTCCAACTACTACAAAGGAAGATCATCATTAGAAATCTTAAAACTAAGCATTCATTGGCCATTAATGGAATTGCATGTTTACCACCTACAATTAATTATTAGAGCTGCAATTCATGTCCAATTAAATTAAAATATATATATATATATATATATATTAAAAAGGAATGAAAGTGAAAGTTTTCTTAAAATTATATATATATATATATATATATATATATATATATATATATATATAAAGATGGTTTCAAATGAGATTAGAGCTTTAGATGTTTTGGGATTTGTTAAATTTCCATGACTAAGGGGAAGGTTTTGATTAGCCAAATCAAAAGTGGAAATCGAATTACCAATACCTTGTTAGCATCTAATTAATTGGAAGTTGGAAGATGGGAAACAAGAGTTGCAAATGTCGGGATAAACATGACACCCAGCCTCTTATTTTTATTTAATTAGTCAAAGATTAAAGTTTATTGAATTAATTCATATACAACTCAAAAGCATACAAAGAGAATCCCTACCGTATCACGCGCATTCAAGTAGTAGGACGCAGTTAACTTAAATATTCTATCTTTCAACTCTCCAGCAAGCAAGCAAGCTTCATCCTTATCCTTTCTTACCAGATTTGTCATTACTTTAATCTTAGTTAACCCTAGTAAACTAAACTAAACTAAGAATAAGCCTGACAGGCTTATCTAAGTTTATTGCTTAAGGACATATCATCCAACTTGATCGAGTTAGAGAAATAACCTCTCATCCTTCTGGAGAGCCCCAGCTCCTCTTACCAAATGAATGAAGCTTTGTGTATTAGCTTGCGACATGGCACAATCTCATTGGCTCCCAAGAAAATGTTGCCCTTCCTAGTCATAGCTAGGCTGTTTAAATCTAGGCTTCACATCCATCAAACCCAATCAATGCTCCTCACCTCATCACACGTGTCACCTGCTCAAAAGGTGTTCCACGATCGAGCTAGCTAGCTAGTTTATATTACCTTGTAAAACCAGAGAACTGGATATAGCTAACCCTCCATCTGCTTCCATGGCATCCCCATGCCCTTTCAAGAACATGTTATACGATGTTGCCCAAAAGGAGGGAGACATCTATATATATAAATATATACATATATATATCTATATATTTGATGAAAACTAATCGAGATAGCAGAGACTTTAGGCGTGCATGCATGTGGATTAATTTTTAGGATAAGGTATAAAACATATTCACATCTAACCAAGAATGGAAAAACAAAAAGCTTCGTGTTCCTCTCCCTCGTTTTACCTTATCCCTTAAGGTGGAAACTTTGCCTTGCTTTGTCGTCCTGGAATTCATCCAGTACAATCGTGTGCTCTTCGAATAATAGAAAAGCTAGCTGGTACTATAATTTATACTTTTTTTCCCCTCCTGGTACAATAATTGGGAGGCGAATCGAATTACCATCTTTTTTTATTATTATTATTATTATCTCTCTTCACATTTTCTTTTAATTACGGTAAAATCAAAATGGGTATCTACATGAAGCAAAATCTCTTACGCCTTCTTCTCGTTTTCTTTTAGTTAGTAAATCTGCATTTACTGAAAACAAGACAGATCTCCATACTTAACCCGTGATTAACCTCAGGCTAACCTTAGTTTAGTGAAATAAAGTTTGATTGGAGAAATTAATTAAATATTGGGGGGGTAATTAGTAGAAAATTAATTAGGGGGGTTAAATAATGGCGGCTGTACACGGCAGTGGTAAATGTGAGAAGGAGAGGAGTCCTGTTGGTGAGCTTGTGTGCTGGAGTAAAATGTCTACATCTATAGAAAAGCTACACGTGGATGTGTAGAGTAAGTGGTCCCCCCCTCAAGTTCTTAAGTTCTTGGGGGTTGAGACACGTAAAAGTTAATGGTCGCAACCCATGTGCCCTTTCCTTGGCCAACTTGTCTTTCTCACTCACTCTCCTTTTCTATTCTACGAGCTAGCAGCATCAAGGAGTCTGTCTGCTTTTTGGTTTCTGATTCAGCTTGTCTAGCACACCATCCTTGCTGTCCTTTTTCTTAGTTTTTAATTAATTTGCTTTTAATTTTTTGAGTTGTTATGATATACTAATGTGAAAATTAAATTTTAAAAATGTTTATTATTTTAATGTATCTTTATATAAAAAAACATTAGATAAAAAAAATCCACCCCACGATTCCAAATATATATTATTTCAATTGCATTTCTCTAATATTCTCATCAATATCCTAATAAATTTGTCCCATATGATCTTTAGGGGGTGTTTGACACTACATTTCAAAAGTGTTTTTGAAAAAAAATGAAAATTTTTTATTTTTATTTTTCACTTTAATTTTTTTTTTTTGTGTTTTTAAATCTTTTTCATGTGCTAGTTTTAAAAATAAATTTTTAAAAATAAAAAATATAATTTTGATGCATTTCTGAATAAAAAATACTTTAAAAAACAACGTAACCACACTCTCAAACAGACACTTAAGCTAAAAACATATCACTTTCCAAAAAACATGAGTTGGAGTGTATAACCCATGATTACTAATCTTGGTTTATACTATTAGATCATGCGTACAAGTGCTTCTTTCTCTTACAAGCTTATTGGCTAAAGGGTTAGGTGGCTTAAATTTCAATATTCTCCGCGACAATCACATAATTACCATGCTGAAACACCATGCATGTTTCAATCTTAGGATGTGCTTGAAGGTGTGTAAATTAAAATGAATGAGAAAGGAGTTTTTTTTTAAAAAAAAAATAATAATAATATCTAGAGAGATAATACATGAAATTGATTGTGATTATTTGATTAGACATAAATGGAATTCCATATATGTAACGTTTCTTACACAAATTCCTTGATAAAAGATGTATATCCAACCATCGTGGGTTTTGTTGCCTAATCCATTGACATGAACTATCAAAAAAGGTATATGAGTACTTTCAGGAAATTTGTGGAAATATTACTCTCAATATATCATCATGTATATGGTTGGTGTTTTCAATTATTATATATATGTATTAAGTTCATTTTAATTTAAGATTTAGAAATTTAAAAAGTTTTAATCAAATCATTAAAGTTAAATTAAAGTCATTGCCTACTCAACTAGTTGAATAATCATCCATTTACTTTTTTTCAGCTATGTTACAATTCATCTCATATATATTAGTAAGGAATTATATGATATTGCTATTAAACTCAACTTTTTCAATCAACCATATAACCTCCTCATCTAACTTTTTATTCGGGTCATATTTAAAATAAAATTATATGAGAATTTGGCTGATATAATCCAATTAACTTTATCTATTAAAAAAAACTTGACCAACTGGTAAAAAAATGCATGAGGATAAAATTATATATAAAAAAAGATAAAATTATAGGGGGGGAAATTGACCTAACTTTTTGTTTAGCCTGGATTTAAAAAAATAAATAATATGAAAGTTACTCTAACATGACAGAGTTGACTTGGGAAAACCAAAGGTTATCCATCATAAAAAAACAATCAATGACATAATTAAGAAAAAAATGATGAGATTGACAAGAGTAAAACTCTCAACTCTACTTTTTATTTAACTTGGATTTAAAATTAAATTGTGGTATTTTCAATGAATAGTCCGAATTATTAACAAATAATATTCTAATAATGGAATTAAGAATAGAAAATAATAAAATCAAAAGAAAAAAAAAAGCAATAGAGATAGAAAAAAACGAGTTTTTTTTTTTTCTTAAAAAAAAAAAGAGCTTTCCTTCAGTATAGTAGGTAATATTTACCTCGCAATGTTATGAAATTAGCTTCAAGTTTATCTATATCTATATCTATATACTTTGGACTAGTTTATATGATTAAATCAAAACCAAATTCAGCTTTGAATGATTTTAAAAGCACACCCCTCGTATTAACCTATCACATTCATGAAACCGTAATGAACTCCTTATTTTGTTTTGATTGTAGCAAACTGTTATGAAAATCACTATATTTTAAAATCTCTTAGTCCTTTCACTAGTTGTGGGATCACAATGGGCTATTTTATCGAATTCTAACCGCAATTTTTTGTTTAATTTCCTCGATGCTGGTTATTTACACTACATGATGACTTCATATATGTGTGTGTGTGTGGTCATTGCACTTATAAAAAACAGAAATAAGGTAAAGAATTCTGGAGAACAAAGAAGCACATTTTTTTTTAATAAAAAACTAAGAAATTGAAATGGATATATCAGAACTGGTGAAATAAAATTGAACTATACGGATTAATTAATTAATTAATTAATTAACAAGTGACTAGGTAGAAAGGAAATAGAAGTATGACGCGACCGAACAATATTTCATGAATAAAACTACTCCACTTGCGATCAATTTTCCAAAAAGAATCATTGAGCACTAGAAAGTGAGTGTACTATCTTGTTATAGGTTTATCTTTCCAGAGTCCTGGATGGAGCAAAATCATGGAGCCATAAATATCTGCATTGCCATGTTCGTTGTGGCAGGCCGTGTCTGTTGATTTTGTCGAATGAGTTGAACCTTCCCCAAAGTCTCGAGTCTAACTGGTTGATTTGGTTGCCCTTGAATAGCTAGCTCATGGCTATCCCTGACCATACGTGTAGATCGAGAAGAGGGAAAAAATGATCTTACAGGTGATTGGCGGGCAAGGAAACTCATGGAGAATTTCATTTGATCCCTTTTTATTTTCCTTTATGACCTCTGGCCTGTTATGGATCCATTGGCTGGAAGCTTGAACGTATGTTTCAAAGGACAGACAAAGTGGGCACGATGCTGCTTTCCATGTTCGTTCACAGACTTGAAAATTTTCAGAAACTTGGTCAAGTTAGTGCCACATATTTCCTTTCCATTTTGTCCACTTACATTTTAGACCATCTTGTCATATATTATAATATATTCGCTACACAAAGGAGGGTAAAAAGAATCATGATTTGATTTAACCAGGTGGTCCAACATTACAAGTTAGGAACTAAGGGTTTCCTCCATGTGGTTTCGGGATGGAATCTTGTGGTTATTAATATGATAATCAATAGAGATTTATATGATTATTAACTTCAGGACCCGTCGGATTAGTCAAGATATGCGAAAGCTATCCCGGATACTCACGATAATAATAAAAAAAAGAATCATAATTTGTATGTGAAAGCGACCTATGTTGCTTGATTAGGCAGAAATCAAGGGATATATATATGGTAAGCTTCTTGATTAATTTGCTGTTCAATTCTCTCTATCAAGGATATGGATAAGTTGAAAAATTAAGAGTAATTAATAGATCATTAGAGGATAAAACGTAATTTTGAGAATGATTTGCTATTCTTTTTTTTTTAGAAAAAAATGTTACAATAATTTCATGTGGTCCTTGGCAAAGATCCCTTCCATCAATGCAGAATTATCTTGGAAATCACTAATAAAAAAGAAGAAGGAGAGCACCCTATATGAGATGGCTATAATTGCTTAGTGTCGAGATAGCTAGAATTAATTCCGAGGGAATAACAGGACGTCAACAATGGCGACATCTCTGCTGGCCTCAAATTGCTCCAATCATCTCAATATTTTATTTGTTTTTATATTTACTATAATTGTATCTTGTCTCTCCCAATCAAAATGAATCCAAGTTTAAGGCAATGGGTCGACCTTCGGTTGCGCGTTTCTTACTCACAAATCTTAGTTATGGTGAAATTTTTACATTTTTCACTCATCTCGAGCCACTCATGGCTTATTAGTTTTAAAAAGCCATATAGAGCTAAGCTAAAAGAGGGCGGCTTGGCTAGTGAGGCTGGACATGGAAAGAGGAGAATACCACCTTATTGGACAGCAAAAGTGACTTGCATCGCCAAATCCAGAGGCCATCCGAATCAAATTGTTTATTAATTTCAAGTTGGTCACTAGCTAGTCAGGTTTGGGATCTCAACCCATATATATGAAATTACAAGACTGTGTGAGCTCCTCGCTGTTCACACCATAATCACCCCTTCTTCCTTCTTTAATTACCTAATCAGGAAACCCTAAACCAAACCTATTCCGTGCCCTAGCTACTGTGGATAAATGCATAATTAATGATTCGTGGTTGAATCACGCCCGTCAAATTAAAACCTCATCAGCTTAATTTCGTCGTACTCAATTAGCTTCACTTGTCTCTTAATACCCTATTGAGTAATCATGAAATCTGGTCTGAATTAACCGTGCTCTCCTCAATGTATAGCCCAGTTAAATACATGCCTCGACTGTCAACGGGTGCACCGTAAGCTTACCAAATGGACATTATAGGTCGTTTAGTTTTTTTTCTTTAATTGTCTCAAATTTTTATAAAAACTCGAACTTAAAATCTATTATATAAATCATAATTTTTTTACTATTACACTACGAACATAACTTGTTGTTGAGTTGTGGTCACTTCCTTTGGTTCCACCACCCTCTCTTTTCATGTTATTAGGGAAGTTCGTAACCAAAAAAGAAAGTCATTGGGGAGCATTTGAGGAGGATGTGGAGCACCCATCTAGTTTCTTTATTCGCTTTCATCAATTGCATGCTTTTTACATATATTAGTCAAGGTACATGAATGGCATTGTTGATATTAGGGTAGAGATAAAAGTCCTGATCACTGCCCAAGTTTCAAAAAAGCCCGTTTTGACAAACAACCACTTAAGTCCTACTCGTCCCTTATAAAATGAACCTCCATGTCTGTCTAGGTTGTCCGCTCCTTCAACACCTAGAACACCATCTTAATTATCTTGAGTGAGACAAGAGGGAAAAAAATAATAAGAGAGAGAGAGAGAGGGCGAGAGCCAATAGGAAGACTACTGCCATGAACCACAAGGTTGAAGATCACATGGCACTCATCTCTCAATTGTACCCAGGTGTATTCACTCAAATGGTTCCACAACAAGGTTAGCGATACGTAAAAACAATAGAGCAAAAAAGAAGAGAAACAATCATAATTTATTTCTGTGTTGATCATGAACTTTGTAGATAATTCATGGTGTTTTCTTAACTTGAGTTTCTGATCATGATTAGGTGAGTCTAAACCACGAAGAAGGCGAAAGAAGAACAAAGACGCTGGTCTTAGTGGGGCAAAGAAGAGGAAACTTAGCGAGGAACAAGTTAATCTCCTTGAAATGAATTTTGGCAGTGAACATAAGTTGGAATCTGACAGGAAAGACAAGCTTGCTTCAGAGTTAGGACTTGATTCTCGCCAAGTTGCCGTTTGGTTTCAAAACCGAAGGGCAAGGTGGAAGAACAAGAAGCTAGAGGAGGAGTACACAAAGTTGAAGACATCCCATGAAACCATAGTTGTCGAGAAATGCCAGCTTGAATCCGAGGTCCATCTCTCCTCTCTCTCTCTCTCTCTCTCTCTCTCTCTCTCTCTCTCTGTGTGTTCTTAACAAATGTCTCTCAAGTACTTTGTTGGTTTAGCAAGGCTTGTTAATTTGTTTTCTTTTTATTACACTAAGTAATTGCCTGGTGAAGTCGTAAATTTACATGATGAAACACTCAACTTAGTGTAATGACTACATATTTACAAGATGAAGTGGAGTTGATTTATGGTAAAAGTAGACTTAGTTATAATTAATACCCTGGAAAATAAAAGTAGACTCACTCACGTGGTCGATATTTTCATGCACAATGATAAATTCAGGACTCCAATTTGACTTCCATGTACATGCCCCCCCTGCATACGCAACTAGTCTAGCAACTCATTAATTGGTTTCTTGAATGTCTTCTCTTTTGGCAGACTTTTTTTTGTCTTCTGTTTTGATTAGATTCTGGGGCAGAATTTTCCTATTTCGAGCATCCAAACAGAAAGTAAACAATAATAGTTTGTAATAGTATTCTCTTGCTCCCACTTACTTTCTCACTTCCTTACTCAACATGTAACTGCTACTGCTTTTCTTTTCTTTTTTTTATCTTTAACGATAAGATAGTGCTGCACAATTCCGAAATTTATGACTTCCATTGCTGACTTTCTTGGAAGAAAAAACCATAAAATAAGAGTATGTCATCCCTAATCTCTTATACTGCAATAAAACATGATGACCCACCATTTTTTAACGTACACGAGCTCAAGTTTTGAAGAAAAAAATCCATGTCATGCCAGCTACTCGATTAGGCTACAAAGGCAAAATATGATCCTAAAATTTTGACAGGGAACAGCATGCTGCCACTCTATTTAACAACAAAACACTGCTCTGCTACCACTTCAATCCACTAGCCACCATGTGTCCGTACACCATTGTTTAAGGTTAACTGTTCTATCGGGCCCTTCAAAGCCACTAACACGGCAGCACGTGGCACGCTCCCACTGTGGAAATGGCACGCCATTGTACTATAAAGATTGATTAAGAAAATATTCCGCATGTCAAAATTTCTCACACACATCACCTTCTCTCTCTCTCTCTCTCTCTCTACAAGTATAGTTTACTGAATCATGGGCTAATTCATTGCAGGTTTTAAAGCTCAAGGAGCAGCTCTGTGAAGCAGAAAAGGAGATCCAGAGGCTGTCAGACCGGGCTGATGGGGTTTCCACTAATAGTCCGAGTTCATCCCTGTCGATGGCTATGGACCCTCCATTTCTTGGAGAATTTGCGATGGAAGGATATGAAGATGCTTTCTACATGCCACCAGAAAACAATTACGTTCCTGGCATGGAGTGGATCAATCTGTATATGTAACTCGCTACCTGGCTGACTCATATTACTATTAGGAGATAATGTAGATAGTGATTAAGCAACAATCTGGTGTAAAAATCTTCTTTATCTAGTGTATCACGAGGCGTCTCTGTCTAGCTAGCTAGTAATTGGAAATGCATGCCGATATTAATTAAATGTTTTGCCTTTTGACTAGAAGCTAGCAGATTATCTATTCCAGTTTTTCTGTTTTATATATATATATATATATATATAAGCTAGATGTTTTGAAAAAACACAGTACCAATTAAGCAGCAACCACCAATCAATAAGAAGCAAAAGTCAACCTAAAACCGCACTTGATTTTTAGAGTACAGAGTTTTGGTAAGCATTGCATGGACTTTTACCACAGAAAAAAAATGTGTTTCGACAAAGATATAAGATCTTTAATTGGATGTTTTTTTTTTTATATAAAAAGAATAAACAGGCCGGTCCAAGTATTTAATTCCAGTGAAAAGTAGTAGAATGCATTACCTCCTGCTACTGCTATAATTAACTAATCAAGTATTCAAGAATAGTTGTGCTGTCAAGGGAAAAAAATAAGTCTTTTAATTTATACCAATGTTTTAAGTTTTCTATGCATAGAAGGATGACATAAGATTTTTGTATATGGTTATGCTAGAAATCATCCTCTTCACTTAAGTTTTGCATTTCATTTATGTATGGTGTCATAACCCAATTTTGGGTTATTCCCCAAAACCTACCCAAAAATAAAAATAACAAAAATAAAATAAAAGGGGTAAGTGTCATCAGAAAAATCAAGGTAAAAATTTTGAACGTTCTCAAGGGCTCGATCGTAGTTTTTTTTTTTTACCCAAAAATGAAGGAAAATACAGAGCCATTGTTAAATTGATTCATTTTTTGATAAATTTGTTTCAAACTTAAGTCGAAAGCATAATTATATTTTTATGGGCCGATTTGATTTAATCGTCAGCCAATTTAAAGTGTAATTATATTTAGGGATTAATTCATAGTCCAATTGAAGGGTTTAATTAAGCGCAATGGCTTAATTATACTTTAAATGGGTCAAGTTAATTTTATTAGAGGCTTAATTGGTGAGAAATCACATTTGGAAGCCTAATTTGGGTTAAATTAAGAAGATCGGAATTTTCAGTGACGAAACTTTTTGGGTGAAATCAAAAGCCAAAATTGAAGATGAAAACATCGTTCTTCCTGTCGAAAAACCTTGTTTGTAATAACCCATTTTTTTCAGTGTATTTTATTAAAATAAAAAAAATTAAACTGACTGGACAGTGGCGTTGCCAGCAACCATACCTTTGGCATGCCAGCAGCCATACCCTGGCAACCTACCCACTGAGCATGCTTTGGACATCAATGTCATACCTGCAAGTTGCAAAATGAGCCTATAAACAGAGGGAAATATGCAGAAGAAAGACAAGAAGGAATGGGGGGAAACGCTGAACAAACAGGGAAATTACAGTGCAACTGGTGCAACGACCCTTAACCTCCACCTTCACCCTTCTTGGTCGTCGACGAGGTTGCCTCATCAGCTCATCTCTCTTCTCCGACAGCATCCACTCCCTCTTCTTCATCGGAACTCTCCTCTCTCTCTCCCCGATGGCTCCTCTCTCTCTCTAAAAAACGGACCTGCAGCAGCCCCTAAACTCCTCCAATGGCAACCGGCCACTCAATTAGCACTAACATCCTCTCCACCAGTAGCTCCTCCACCACGTAAGCCACCCAGGCGTGCCCTCCGTCAAGGCAGTAGCAGTCACAGCAGTTGCACCAGCATGAAATAACCAGCTTCCGACACCTCCTCCGGCCACCACAGGCCTTCGTTTCTGATGCCACCATCGCAGGAAGAACCACCTCAGCCTCCTCTACACGGCGGCAGTGACAGGTAAGCCTCTAGTCGTGGTCGGTCAAACACCATTTTACTGTGCATCGTCTTCTTCCTCGCGTGGGAGTGAATTAATTCACTCCCCCAGTTGGGCTGTTTGGGCTGGGTTCAATACCCGGCCCAGCTTCCAAAAGGGTTGGGCAGTCCACCACCAAATGATGGGCCTCTCGACCCATCAGGGCTGGGCAGTCCAGCCCACAACCTTTTTATTATTATTTTTTATTTATTTTTTTATATAAAAAAATTCTTTTTTCAAAAAATATAAAAATGTGTTGTTTCTGTGCATACGGCCGAATTTCAAGGTTTTTCCATCATGTTTTTCATTAAAAAAAAATATGTTGTATTTTTCTATATTTTGAAACAAAATTGGATATCGTAACCAGTTTATGGTTATCCATTGGAATTCGGCCAAAATATCAAAAACAATTAATAATTATTTTGTTTTATCTATCAGGGTGTAAAATTACATTGTAAAGTACACCCGCGGATAAAAAAAATATTTTTTTATGCAGTGTGGAAATTTCCAAATAGTAGAAAGGTTAGTTTTTTTAACTTCCAATGAGGTAGAGACTCTCTCACGAAGAGAGATATGCATCGAACCTTAGAAAAAGACCAATAAATATAACTTAGGAAAAACAATTAAACAACAATGCAGCTTACCTTAGGTAGGATGCACTGGGGGTGATGCGTTTTCCCCTTGCACAACAAGTCCCCTTACCCAAGACTCTCGCAGACCATTAGATTCCTAGTAACCTTAATACTAGGTGGCGACTCCTAATAATTATAGTTGTAATTTTTTTACGACTATAAAACCTTCTCTATTTTCCGACCGCCGTTGTCTCCTCAAACCAGGGAGATGGTGGGGCACGAAGTGCGAAAAAATTATCGTCGCAACATATTGTATATGTGCTTAGTCCACTACTATCTCATACTAATAAGTATTTAATTATTATTGATTAATTCATTAAAAATAAATATATAATAATATATAGTGTTAATTAAAAAAATATGTCGTGAAATACAGTACAAAATATTTCTTGCAGTCTTCCACTTAGTCATATAATACAATTACAAAGTGATAATTTCTTTATTAAGTCTAAAATAAATAGTAAGTGAAAATACTTGTATTTAGATTAAAAATACAACATAAGAATAATAGTGGTTATTTTTTATATCCAAGTACCTCCTTTTATGCATTATAATGTATTGCACTCTTAAAATAAATAAATAATGAACATATAGATTTTCAATAAGTCACTTGGTCTAATTTTATACAACCCAATGGATATATAAAAAAATAGTTTATTTATATGCATAAAAAATCACTTCAATCTCTAAAATAATAATTATAAAAATGTTTAGACAATAAGTCAAATATAAAATAGGTTAGCTAGACTTGTACGATTCATATGATCACTTATAATATTTTACCAGTAGTAGTGCTTTAGTCATAAGATCTTTAACCATTAGTTCAATGTTAATATGTTGAATGAACACTTCATGTTCCTTCATTTTCTATCTCAAAATAAGATATTTTATGTTGATATGCTCATTTGGCTACCACCCTCTTTATTCTTAAAAAGAATAAAATTGTAATTTTGTTGCACAATATACCTTTACTAGTCTTGATATGAAATCAAGAACTTAGACTAAAAATATAATCTCTTAACTAGATAGCTTAAAATTTACTTAGATATCATAGAAGACTATAATATTATGAAATTTGTGTGTGTGTGTGTGTGTGTGTGTGTGTGTGTGTCAAGAAGCTTGTTTTAGCTTATATATGGATTTATTTAGACGACAAGAAATTGGTTATTTGTGTCATTACAAAAACCTTAAGTTTGATTCATATATACCTATTCATCTAGATTTCCATTTGAAAATTTTATTTTCATAACTATTTAATGTAGCTCTAATAAAAATAAAAAGCTTTAGTTTGATTCATATATACTTAGTCATCCAATTTCCATGTAAAAATATTATTTTCATATCCATCTAATGTAAATCTAATCAAAATGAATTATTAATGCCTTTATAATTCTAAATGAATCTTTTAGAAATTGAAAAAAAAATGAAGGTTTTATAGTAGTCCAAACCTTCTTTTAGGTATAAGTCTTAGTTATATATCTTGCTTTATATCATTTGATATTACCAAAACAATATCTTTTTATTTTATAAACTCATTTATAGACAACAACTACGTATTATTCTAGTAATTCAATAAGGTCTCAAACTTATTTTTAGACATAGACTTAATTTTTTTCTTTCATATAATTATACCATAAAGCATAGTTTTCTCCATTTATGGCTTGTGAAATTAAATTTGGATCATTGTTTTTTATCTAACATCAAATTCTAACTCTTAAAGGTAACAACATAGTTGTTAAAAAATGTTGGACTCGTAATCATTGAAGACATTCTTAATTTAACTTCTTCATATATGTTTACCTCATCAACACCTAGTTCTTCTTGAATTCTCTTGATTGGTTATTGCTCAATATTATCTTATTGATTTTCTTAAATAATAATCAATTTTCTTATATATTTATGCAGCTTAGTTTAATCTTGTAGTTTTTTCTTCAATTCAGTCTTTCAAGAAAAATCACCCTCACTAAAATGTATGGTTTAAACTAGATTTCTATCATATTTATAATTCAAAAGTTTTTTTAGATATAGATTTAGATAGAACCCTATTTATAATATACATAGCAATCATTAGTGCTTCACTTTATGAGAATAATGGTAGATTAGAATTACTAATCATTCACCTTATCATATCCAAAAGCATTTGGTTCCTTCTTTTGACTATATCATTTTGTTGTGATATGACAAACATTATATGTAATGTTCAATAATGCTTTCTCCTTTAATGTATTCTATAAATAGACTTGGTATTTGTCCATTTTCTATGTACCTACATTCTTGACAATATTTTTGTTTCTTTCTCTTACTCAACTATAGATATATTAAGAGCATTAAATACTCTAGCCTTATAAATAAAAGATAGAGATACATATATTTATAATGGTCATCAATAAATGATATAAGTATTTATTATCATTTGATAAGGAGCATTAAAAGGTCCATAAATATCAATATGCATGATTTCTAAAGTTTTTAGATTATTAGGGCATGTTTGATGTTTTTTTTAAGTTGTTGTAAATAATTTAAAAGATTATTTCAAAAGGTTTATTACATCCACATTAAACATATTATATCTTCTGCTTTTACATTGAAGTATTTAAACCAAAACAATTTCTAATCTCACATTGGAAAAATATATCTTTCTTCTTATGAATATAAAGTATATATACCAATAGGTATCAAATCCCATATTGAAAAATAAAATGTTTTTTTAGTGTTTATATAGTGAACTTTGATATGGGCTAGTAACCAATAAAAAAAGAACTTGTGCATAAGGTTAGGCCAAACAAAACAAAAACCTTTTGTCTCCACTATTATAACACATTTATAGGTTGTTCCCTCAAATTTCCTTTACCATTCCAAAATAAAAATAATATAAATAAGAGCAAACGGAATGACATAGTGGAAGAATTAAGCTAGAGATTATATACAAAATTGAGAGTATGATTATACCCCGTTAAGCCCAAGACTGAAAAAATAATGCAGATTTAAGGTAAACATAAATTATTATTGGATAAATCTGTCTAAAATTAAGTCCAAGAGAAAAAATAGTTTTTTAATAAGCTAATTTGATTTAATCACAGGTCAAATTAAGAGTTTAATTATATTTAAGAATTAATTTGGGTAAAATTAAAGGATTTAAATAGTTTTAAGGACTTAATTATGTTTTAAATGTATCAGATTAATTTTATTAGAGACTTAATTGGTAAAAATTTAGGTTTGGGAGCTCGATATAGACTTAATTAAGAATATTGTAATTTTAGAAGTTAATATTTAATTTTTACCAAGTTAATTGATCAAAATAAAAATAAAAATAGAAAGAAAATCAAATTTTAATGTCAATTTGAAAAAACTCACAGCCAATGAGCAATTTGCAAAAGGCATTGAACTATAAGGACTTGTTTATTGAAATCAGGAGTGAAATTAAAAAGAATATAAACTTTAATTGTCAATTGAGGGTTAAATTGTATAAACCCAAGAACAAGGACCAAAATAAAAAAAGAATGAAATTTAGGGGTAATGTTGAAGTTTGTTAAAGGTAAAATTGCACAAAATTTTAAATTTTAAATCATCAAGGGTGTAATTAAAAAAAATAGAAGATACATGACTAAATTGAACTTTAATTAAAATCCCTAATTTAAAATAAAAATGGAGTTGTTTTGAAGAAAAACCAGACGATAGATGACACGTCCTTTAATCCACTAAGGGAATTAGATGACACATTCTCTAGACTTGTTCTAGTCTTACCTATATGATTAGGCGTGGTCCAGCCCACTTAAAAAATTAATATGGCTAGTTCTCGTCTTCCCCAACTCGATTAAGCCTGGGCATCAAACCCATGCATGGTTCTCGTCTGCCCCAACCCGATTAGGCCTGGGCATTAAACTCACGCATACAAGTTTGGGTAAAACCTAGACCAAACCAAAACAAATAGAGAGGACAAGATATGCAACGTCTGTTTGGCCACCAGTAGGCCCAACCTCACCTAACTGAGGTCCAGTCCAAAAAGTCGAATCGGGTCGAGCCTATATAATAATAATATATTATATAATAATAGTAATTAAAAAAATAAATTCCAAAGGTCATGTGAAAAAATAATTTATTGTTTGTTTATGTTTTTTTCTATAAATTTTGTTCGATATTAGGTTAGACTTATATTGTAAGATATGAACACGATACAAAATATATGATTTTCTATGAAATTTTTTAGAAAAAAAAATCATTATTTGAAAAACACAAAAATATGTTTTGCTTTCATGCTTATAGTCAAATCCTAAAAGTTTCCAAACATATTTTCTTTAAAAAAAATTCATCTTTCTTAGGTTTTAAAATGTAAAATAGATATCATTACCAATTTATAATTATTTGTTAGGGTTTATCCAAGATATCAAAAACCTTTCACCAATCATTTTATTCACTTTATATTTAAAGTATTAGGACTTAGTTGTAGACTTTAGTGTTCAATGTTATAAAACTACATTGCAAAATATACTCTCAGATATTAAAGATACGAGAAAAAAACACGATGCTAAAATAGAGTTTTGAACGAAGTTTTGACTGAATAAGACTGATTATTAAACCTTTATTTTTTTTTATAAAAAAAAACAAGATTTAAAAATATATATTTAAAAAATACTCCTATTTTAATACCATAATTTTATTTGAATATAATTAATATTTACAATATTAAAAAACTTAAAAATCATAGTGTGGACCTTTGTAGATGACCCGATTCACTCATCCACTACATAGTGTGGACCATATCATTACGGCTTCATTAAAATGTTGTTGGTTCAACCGACATTTGCCAAATACACCCAACAACTTTGTAAGGAGTTTTAAGCAATTTAGAGAAGCTTTTTTTGGAAAACTGTGAAAATCTAAAATCATGTGAACTCTTGGGTTTTAATAGAAAACAAATGGTAGTTCTACTGCCTTGAAGAAAAAATTCATTTTATTACACAATATATAAAATATTTTAATTATTTATCAAATACATAGTATTCATAATACAGTTGTGTATCTCAAAAAAAAATTCCAATTCACATATAACCGCGCAAACCAAGTAAATAGAAAAGTTATAAAGCTAACCGTCTCAAGTATTGGGTGATGAATTTTATAGGCTAACCCAGGGCAATTAATTTTTTTTTTTAAATAACATAGTATTTAAAGAGATTTTTAAATAAAATTGGATTTTAACTTATTCATTCATACTACCTTTAAATTAATTGTTTTTGAAACTTTATTCAAGTTAGGATGACAAGATCTCGAATCGACCCACCATTTTAGACTAAGTTTAATAATTTTGATAAGTAGAGTTTGAAAAATGCTAAGACATCATCTAGAGTTATTAAACTCAACCAAGGGTCAACTTGGGACCTAAATTGAGAGAGTTGATTCAGGTTAACCTATATATATATATATATATATATATATATATATATATATATATATATATATATATATATATATAAAAGCATATAATATAATTTGGCAAAAAAAAAAAAGTTATTTACCGGGTGAAACTAGGTTAATCAGCTCGAGATTTTTTATTGAATCAAACAAGATCAATTTTTATTTTTATTTTTCTTACACCCGAACGGGTTCAAGCCCTGATTTACATGTTTGACCGGTACAGGTTTTATAACGGTTACATCATCTTGTTATTGTTAATGTTGTGTTTTAGCTGCTGTTAATTGATGTGATTAAAGTGGATAATGGTAGTTAGAACTTAGAAGAGGTTTTCCAGTTGGCTAGGTAAATTAATCTATTAACATTATCCATAAGAGAGAATGTATGTGTCATTGATGAGTCATACATAGCCAATTCCATCCATCATAGTGAAAACACCTAATCCAGTAAGACTTGGACAGCTGGATTCCTATTTCTCGCACGTGTCACCCCTTAAAACCCTAACCTCCCTCCCCCTTCACGCTTCTCTCCTATTGGTCACCGCCCCCAACCACATCTTCCGGTCAATGATACATTTTGATCCCTCAATTGTTTGTCTCTTAATACTTTCGTTCTCTTACTAAACTTAGTTACAGTAACACATCCTATACCATTAGATTTTGTTGCACTTGACAACAAAATGTAACTTTTAAAAAAATTGATAAAAGACCAGTAATTATAGAATCCTTTAAGAGCCCGTTTATTTTTACATTTCAAAAACATTTTAAAAAAATAATTTTTTTGCTCGAGATTAATTGTTTTTGGTGTTTCAAATTGTTTTGATATGCTAATATAATAAATAAAATATTTTTTTGAATGAAAAGTATTTTAAAAACAATCACCATCACACCTTCGAATACCTCCGAAGTGCTCATTTAAGTCATGTTTGACATTGAATTTCAAAAACGTTTTTGAAAAAAAAATGATTTATTTTTTATTTTTTATATTAAAGAATGTTTTATGGTTTTTTAGATCATTTTCATGTGCTGATATCAAAAATAATTTTTTAAAAAATATTATTTTGATGTATTTTTAAATGAAAAGAATGTTTTCAAAAGCAATATCAACCACACTCCAAACAGGCAATTAATATTGTGATAGTAGTTGCTTTTCAAAGTTGAAACTATATATTTTTTTAGCTTATTTTTTACATTAATATATCAAAACAAATTGAAACAACAAAAAAATTAATTTAAAGCAAATAAAAATCAAATTTTCTTAAAAGCTTTTTAAAAATAAAAAAAACAAATTGTTTTTAATTTTAAAATTTAGTATTTAACAATTTTATATCATAGAACGAGATGAAAATTAGAGAAGATTTAATAAACTCTATGTAAGTAAGCCATGCTTTGTCTTTTAGGACCAAAATTAGTCAAGGAAATAGAAATTAGAGGAATGGCTTGTGATAAAAGAACAGTCAAGGATCGAAGAAAAAACTAAAGTATAGTAAAGGGACGGAAGCATTAAACCACAAACTGCCACCCGAATTTCTCTCTTATTTTAAGACAGAAAAATCCCAAAAACTTACCTGTAAAGAGATACAACAAACTTCTTCACCTGTTTTTGGGAGAGACACAAGACAAGTGAAACTGAGAAACAACAGCCCAGGAGGGTCGTTGCATATTCTTCTATTTGTCTCCTTGTCTGTTTAAATCTCTCTCTCTCTCTTTCAGCCGTTGATCTTGGAAACAAAGAAGAAGATAATAAAAAGGGAAGTTCTTTTTACTAGAACACAAGCTTTTGCTATCCAACTTGGACTTCCACCTCACTCTTTTTTCTCCCTCTCTCTTCAAGCCACGAAACCAGGTGCTTCTCTCTCTCCCTCTACAAATTTCACTACTTCCATGTGTATGTACTAGCTTCTATTTTGCGTTGTTTAACTCATCATATTTATGGGATCTACATGTAGTTCTGTTTTATGGTATGTATTGGTGGGGTTTGGTTTGTTTTTTCTGTTTCTGATAAAGTCTTGTTCTTTGAATTTGTTTTGTGTTTTGCATATGTTCTCATGAACCGGGTCTCCCTTTTTTTCAGTTTTAAGGTTGCTATTATTAGAAACTAGCTAGTTCTGTTATACTTTCTTTTATTGTACTTGCTTAAGCTTTCTTGTATTTTGTACTTCGAATATTTATGTTTTGAGCTTGAACTTGTTGGCTATGTGTGTAGATAAGTGTCTATTCTAGTCATGTAGTTTGGGATGCTTGCTTTTAGTCCATTTAAAGAAACTAATCTCTGGTAGCTTTATTTTACTTAAATCAGAGAGTAAGATCTAATACTAACAAGGTTTGACAGAAAGAGGGAATACTGGATGCTGTCGACAGAGGGCTGAAATGGATTTATGGATTTTGATTGAGTATATTGGGGGGTGGGGGGGTTTTGGATGCCAGTTTTGGATTTTAGTCTTGTCAAGATAACAGTTGGGTCATATAAAAGAGTGGGGATCGTTCTAAATAGAACAATGCTTTTCTCTCCTAATAAGCCATCGTAAAAGAATCACCTACAGAAACAAATGACTCATGAAGAAATAAATTGTAAGTCACTGGCTATTTTTTCATGTGCTTATGAGGGTCTACTAGCAGAACTTTTAATTTTCTTTTAGATATGTAGTGAGAGCACCATTATGTACAATGCTGAGGAGGATATTCTTGAGAACACTGATTATTTATGCAGATTTTAGCATATAGTTAAAAGGCTACAAATAAAATTGGGCTGTTTTTTTTTTTTTTTTTTTTTTTTTTTACAATTTAAGCTAAGAATAAGCAAATCCTTGGTGAAATTCGTGAAAGTTCAAATATTTCCCCAACCCCTTCAAATATCATTTAGCGTGTCCATTTTTCAGTTTTGGAGGAGCCTATAATCTCCGGATTTGGGATGGATGTATTCTCAGTCCAGTAAAATGCAGATTGAGAGCATGCATGCTCCTGCTCCCAACTGGCATAGTATAGGCAGCAACCTTTGTCTCCTGTCATAGAGTATTGCAATTCATAAAAAAATTGACATAATGTAGTGCAATTTCCTTGGGAAGGTTTGATTGCATTTCAGGCTAGTTTGATTGATATTGTAATGACTGATGGAAATTCGAAAAGCAAATATGGCATCTGCATTGATGTTTGTGAAGCTTAGAATAGTAGGGACACACCTCCAACTTTTTTAAGTGAATGATTGTTGTTTTTGGACACTTCAAGTGCTTTATTTTTGCTTAAGAAATGCTTGCTAATATATTGGGAAAATGGGCATAATGTAAACTTGTATTTCCAGTAATGATGTTTCGTTTGCCTGCGGCTGAATCTTTAAATGATTCTTTACTATTGTTTTCGATATCTTTTTAAAAGTATTGGACTTAAGCAAGTGATTTGCAGATAGATGGATGTAGATGAATCATAGATGGTAATGTAGATAACATATGTGTGGAAGCCATTGATAGCATGATCTTTTAATTGCATCACTAGCCCTGATTTTATATATATATATATATTCTTACATCCCAAGCAAAAAATATAGCAATAGTCCCTAATGACTTGGTAATAGCCAAGGATCCTTTGCTAAAATGCTCGTTATATATATATATATATATATATATATATAGGGACTATTGCTATATTTTTTGCTTGGGATGTAAGAACTTGGTGACCATCTCCATGTGGAAGATTTTGTACATTGGTTCAAGTGCAGTGGTGGCTTTGGCTGTACACTTATTGTTGATGTTTAACACTAAGATCATTGCTTCCATGTATGACTGACAGTTAATTTCACAATAATTACATGTAATTCCTGATATGGGTTGTAATCCGGTATGATGTTGGCAGGGGCTTTGTAGATATTGCTCAGGATACGCCAGATCCAAATATAAATTGTTGAAGTTGGTCGTATTTACTGAATTTGATCTAATGGGGACAGGTGAAGAAAGCACTCCTGCTAAGCCTTCCAAGCCCGCATCTTCAAATCAGGTTCCCTTTCTTTCTCACATAGACACACAAACACACGACTGTACAAACACATGTACAGAGATTCTAATTCCTCTTCATTGTGTATACAGGAAATACCCACAACACCTTCGTATCCTGATTGGTCAAGTTCTATGCAGGTTTATGTTTATAAAATTCATATTGATATAAATATCTGCAGAAATAACATTAAATGTTCATATCTTGGCTGCTGTTTTAGGCATATTATGGTGCTGGAGCTACCCCTCCTCCCTTTTTTGCCTCAACAGTAGCCTCACCAACCCCTCACCCCTATATATGGGGAAGCCAGGTAGATATCTCCTCTTGTTTGAGAAAATCATGTTAGTTACCCTTAACTGATGGAGAAGCCACTTACTTTTTTTTCTGCTGACAATTTTCAGCATCCTTTAATCCCGCCGTATGGAACTCCAGTTCCATACCCGGCTTTATATCCTGCAGGAGGAGTGTATGCTCATCCAAACATGGCACCGGTAATATCGAGTGTTTCTTATACAAGATTTTTTTTCTTTTGTGAGTGTGTGTGTAATGAATTCCCTTCTATTACCATAGCCAAATATTACCTTTTCCCAGTCTAGGATTCTGTAATTCCTGCCTGTTATTTGGTCATCTGATATTTCTTATTCATCATCTCTCTTGCAGATACCAAATTCAACCCAGGTAAATATAGAGATGGAAGGCAAGGTCCCTGATGGAAAGGACCGTGCTTCAGCTAAAAAAGCCAAGGGAGCTTCTGGAGGCAAAGCAGGGGAGAGTGGAAAGGCAGCTTCTGGCTCTGGAATTGATGGTGCCTCCCAAAGGTTAATTAAGCTCAAGCTTATTGGTGATTTTTCCCTTTGAAATGCCTATGCATTAAATTATTGTGATATTGACCTATATGCTAAATGAACAGTGCTGACAGCGGTAGTGATGGCTCATCAGATGCCAGTGACGAGAATACTAACCAGCAGGTATTTTTCTGAGCACTATGATTATTTGCCTTCTGTGTGCCCTTATTGCTTAGTGCGAATGACTAATATCATGTTGAAGCACATGTAACCTATCCCAGAAACTGGTTTTATTCAATCTGTCAGTGCTGTTTAAATTCAGATGCCCAGAATATTTTTGGAATTGCAGTTTTTTATGCTAACCCAGCCAATAGAAGGTGTGTTTACTTGATTTATCTTTTACTTAATGAAAACCTGCCTAAATATTCCAGGAATATGGTGCAAGCAAGAAGGGAAGCTTCAACCAGATGCTTGCAGATGGTACATTTCTTATATTTTTCTCTACCTGTTTTTGTTTGTTTGCTGAAATAGCTTGCTAATGTGTTGACTTTCTTCACAGCCAATGCACAAAGTACCTCATCTGGAGCAAATATACAAGCTTCTGTGCCTGGGAAACCTGTGGTGTCTATGCCTGCAACTAATTTAAACATTGGGATGGACTTATGGAATGCATCTTCTGCAGCTGGAGCTACAAAAATGAGACCAAATCCATCCGGTGCCACATCTGGAGTTGTTCCTGCTGGAATGCCTGAACAGTGGATTCAAGTATGAGAGCTGCAGTTACTTCTTGTATCATTCTTGTCTGAAAGTCAAATTTTGCTGTATGGTCTAATCAATAGGTTTGACCTTTCAGCGGTTTGTATTTCATTTTTCTCATGTTCATATTCTGCCAAGTTCTGTTTTTATTTTTTATTTTTAACTTCTAATATCTAAAGTCTTGTGAAAAAATCGTACACGGCCTTCCCGTATCTCAAAAGGTATTGTTTTTGGGAATGATAAAGAAGGGGTTATTTCTGGAGGCATTTTTCTGTTTGTCTGCGCAGCTGTTAGGCTATCTGGGTTCCTTTTTCTTCCACTGAATTATAGATTTGGGTTCTGGCAGGATGAACGTGAATTGAAAAGACAGAAGAGGAAACAATCTAATAGAGAATCAGCCAGAAGGTCCAGATTACGCAAGCAGGTACTGTTGTAGTTTGCACCTATTCTTGTAATTGAGTGTTTGCTTATTTCTTCACCATTGTTAGTGCCAGCGCAGATGCATATCTCCCGCTTTTATTTTAGATCTGCATTGATAGCTTGGTGGTAAAACAGGGTACCTAAACTTTCTTTATCAAGCTCAGTAGTGAAAGGTGATTCTCTAAATCAAATAGAAATATATGAATAGAAGTCCACCGCAACTGTCTCAAGTAGTACACTTAACATGTCCTGAAATAATTTCACTATCTTTTCATTGGCCTCAAAAAAGAGTTCAACAGTTTCAGAACTTTTTTACAGTGTAAAAGCAGCCCCATGATCCTTAAGAGCCCTTTCAAAGTTCAAGGTCCAAAATAGAGTTCGTTTGTTATCTTTCTTCTAATATAAAGGAAAAGCTTTTTTGCGTGTTTGACATGTTGTGAATTTTGGGAAACGTTTACTGTTGTTGTTAATCACCTATTTAAATGCTTATATCGATCGTTTTGATTTTTCATCCATACCAGGCAGAGTGCGAGGAGCTACAAGTCAGGGTAGAGAGTTTGAGCAATGACAATAGCAATCTTAGAGATGAATTGCAGAGTCTCTCTGGAGAATGCAATAAGCTTAAATCCGAAAATGATTCCATTAAGGTTTATTTTTGTCACCGAATCTTTTCAAAGCCCCGTTCTTGTTCATTTAGTGATTGGCACGCGCAACATCAGCATCTTTGTCATTGTTACACTACATTTATGTCTGTTTTCCTAATCATAAAACAGTGTTAATGAAATCCTTGCTAAAAGATAAATCAGTACATGACACCACTCATTTAACAAATGTGGGTTTTCTGTCATAACAGGAAGAGTTGACTCGGTTGTATGGACCAGAAGCTGTAGATAAACTTGAACAGTGCAACCCTGCTTCGGTTCTACAGTCTCATGGTGGTGAGGGAGCAGTTGACAGTAAGACTGAGACATCTTGACATCCGGAACTGGAAGAATATTTTCGTGAATCCCCCCCGTATATTATGACTACCATTAGTCGAGCATAGAACATTGGCTTTCCATACTGATCCATACCTTTAACCCTTTAGTTTGTAATAGCAAAATTTTAACTGGAGCCAGATACCTCAATGAATCCATGAGCATTGTTGGATTATTAAGTTCAATCAACTTCTCTGGTTAAGAAGGAACCACTCCCCCCCTGCCCTCCACTCCACTCCCTCCCTCTAACCTGGTGTGGAAATGGCTTCTGCTTTTCATTCCAAATCATCAAGATCCTTTATGTTAATCAGTTTGCTTAGGAAATCTGGAATTTGTGCATTATTAGACCTCAGCTTTCTGTGCAAACAAGGTTTGACAACCTAATGCGAGATGTGCACAAACCGTTCAGCACACGTTTTCATTAAACAAAAAAGCAGAAAAATGTCAAGGCATATTCTAGTACAGATTTGCCTTGCCATCATTAGCACATTCAAGAACGAGAACGGCTGGTAGATTCCACCAGCATAAAAAAGCAGAGAAATGTTAAAGCATATTCTAGTACAGATTTGCCTTACCATCATTAGCACATTCAATAACGAGAACGGCTGGTAGATTCCACCAACACAAAGTTAGGAGTCTAATCGGTGATGATGGCACTCGTACTGAATGCTTGAGAGTAATCCAGGCAATTATTAAAACTAGAAGCACAAGCAGCAATCGTCTGTGTCGTTTTCGAATTGTTGTTCAATAGATTTATATGTATTATTTAAAGCTTTGTTGTTCAATATATTTTTATGTTTTATCGAAAGCCTGACAGGAGTACAGAAAATGAAGAGCAAAAATCAAGCCATATCTTTGTTTCTATGCTTTTCGGTAGGCTAGGTGTTAATCTAGTTATCTTATTCTTACATACAAGTGTGCACTACTTCCCGTGATCCTGTAGAAAAATCTAAGCTCATACGCAACATATTGACTGGAGTACAAGGTAGGTTTTCCTCTGCTGATTGGTCAGGGAAGCATAACTTTAATGAAAGGCCTAGAGAATTTGAATGATACCGCCTCAATGATAGATGGGAGAGCTGTTAATCCATTGTCAGGGATTTGAAATTGGGCACATGAATGGTGAAGAATAGATTTCAATCAGCATGATCAGAATCAGTATCAGAGATTGTTCTTGTCTGCTCTTCGATGGCAGGGAGTTCAGGATGCCCCTCTGAGTGATTAGGTGCATCCTTTAACATATGGTCAGCTGGTAGAGAGAAATTTAGCAAAGTTTCAGGATTGGCCAGAATGGATTTTGGTAGCATTAACTAGCAAACTAAAATATGTGTCAACATCATCCGAACCTGATCCCATAACCTTCAAAAGCATTCTCTTAGCATATTCGAGTTCTTCTTGGTGATTGCTGATGAGTTTGACCTGCAAAATTGCATAATCAGGCCACTTTAGATTTAGATTTTCACGTGTAAGAGTGAACTCGGAACAAAAAGGAGTCTACATGCAATATTTGAATCAATTACGGGGAACAGAATAGGAATAAGTCATTGGTCTTGAACCATATTTTAAAGTAAATTGGAAAATGGACATGAGTGCACTTCAGAGCTAAGAATTCATATAAACTACAATGTCCTGAACTTGATCAATAATGACGGCATACCATTTCACCATATGCTAAGCCCATAATTAGATCAACTCTAGCTTGATGTCTCAATAAGAATGGACGCAGGTGGTTCGTATACAATTGCTTAGCCCCCTGTTTGAAAGCAAGATATTCAATTTCAGTATAGATTCATCCCATGTCTTGATCAAATATACTTCATGCTAGCTCCTTACAAATGATAACCAATACACAAGCTAGATTTATTAACTTTGACGACCTTTATAAAATGACATGAGATTGAGGGCAATCAATCAGAGGAAACATTTCAACTCTATCTGAGGAGAATTAAGGAGTTTAGGATCAAAATTTACTTCAGCAGATGGAAGTTGAAGCCACACCAGGAAAGCAAACTTCATGTGATAATACATCGGAATCCTGGAGAAAGATAAACAATGATCAAGGACTAATCAAAGTAACAAATAAATAGATATACAAGTTATGCATTCTACATATCCCCTAAGTCCTAGATGGAATATTTTGAAGTCCTACACTGAATAGAAGGAGCTTGTCCTATGGAACCAAATTGGACGATTTAGACTTCAGAACTAAAAACTCAGGGTTCAGAACTTACCAAGAGATCAACCGGTCTGCAAATGCCTCCGCAAGGGTGAAAGATCCATATGCTGCAATTATAGCAGATACTCAGGAAGCATAAATAACAATGCCAAAGATAAGCGGGTCCCCAACTACGACCATCTCTCTAAACAAAACAAAATATAATAAAAGGACATAATTATCAAATATTGAGCACCGTGCAAATATGGATCATAAGCTCTAGGTAGATATGCATTACTTTGATTGACTGCTCAATTAATGTCGGACATAAAGTAGAGGGTGCGGTGCACCAAGATTCCATGTCCACTTTGCAACACAGTAAAAGGCATGAAACACAATATAAACATAAGGTCTTACTTATTTGTTCTTTCCTACCTCAATACTCTTGTAAACATTAAAAGGGAACAGGCATACTGAAAACTGGAAATTAAAATTGAATAGGACACAATTAGGGAAAAAATTACTCATGAAGAATAAAATGAAGATAGTCATTGCTGTAAAAGTAGATTGAAAGAATACAAAAAAAAACTGATTACTTATTTGTTTCTAAGAACCAATAACAAATTTTGCATGGGAAAAAGGACGAGAAGGAAAACCTAAGAAACAAAAACTTTCTAACCTGCCCAGTACATTAGCCACTTCTGTTCCTCATTTTCATCTTTTCTCTCAATTGCTTTGAATGTGTGGTACACAGGTAAAACAATCCCCACAGAACAGCTGCATGAGTGGGGAGAAAAATCAAGTTAATCACTACCATCTTTTTGCATCAAATGAAGAAAAACAGGGTGAAACAACAGATAGAGGCTATCCAAAACCCAAAACTGGAATCCTAGATACACATCTGGAACAAAAATTATATACACCTTAAGTACTAAAAGAGATATATATCAACATGGATGCCAAAATGAAAACTATACTTATCAAACATCCATCAATCAAAACTCACCATGCTGTTCTTGCTACAATGTTAGATCCAAGTGGGCAAAGAAGTAACCGCAACCCGACCTGCTTCACATAATAAAAAATCATAAACACAAAAAATTAAAAACACAAGATGCAAAATCCACAACCTCAACCCGTAACTAGGTGGTTTTGGCTACATGAACCTCCCCTCATCCAACAGCGGACAGATATGCTCACAAAACAGCCATCCGAAAATGGGACTAGCCCATTTCAACTACATATGGACCCTTCCCTTTTCTTTTAGCCTCTTATCAAACTACCCCTAGCTTCACCACCGATCGCCTGCATTCAGCTCTATCATGGGCTAAATATTCCATAACCCTTTGAGACACTAGATCCCTCAAGAAGATAACATGCCTCCTAAATAAGGTTCATTTGCAGTTCATTCACCATACTTAATCCATTCACACCATTTTTAATACTGCACCGGTAATGGCCCACAACAGCTAGCATAATCTTAAGGCATCTAAATCATGAAATCAACTTCTTCGATTCAATTACACAGTTAATTTTGTCTGTTCTCTTAAGAATCAAATGAACTAGATCCGTTATCAATAAAAACTTCAAAAATGGATAATGAAGGGAATTTAATGACTGGTAAATTAATTGCGTAGATCAAAAACTTAACAGATGCTAGTTTTTTGTGTAAGACAAAAGAACATCAGAATGCTACTGTCATCGCTAACCTCGTTTACTATGTTGGATCCGAGAAGAGACATTCCTGGAAGGAATCGAAGCAGAGAGTTTCTTAAGATGTTAAACTGAGCTGACTGTTCGTCAAGAGAATTGGTTTATCGCACTTTTTGCCCATGCACTTTTGATTTTTTTTCGGTTTTGCCCTTGATTAGATTTTTTGTTTTTAACCTGACCAGTGGTTTAACCCGTGACCCAGGGTTTAAATTATGCCCAACTTTAAAACAAAATAGGAGGAGAATTAATTATCTAATATGATTAGATCGGAAATCTAGATTATCTTATAGCTTGGAAAAAATCAATCAAGATTTATTGATTTTTTTAAAATAATTTATTTTTTATTTTTTTATATATCAGAGAAATTAACAAGATAAATCCACCTAACTTGGAATTTATCCTATATCAGCATAAAAACTATGATTCTATCTTATAGTTGTAATTCGTGTTCTGATTTTAATTAAAACTATAAATATTTTTAAAATATTAATTCAAGATTATCTTGAGTTTTGCGAGAAATAGTGAGAAAACAAAAAAAAACTTCCACCTATCATGTCTGATAAAGATAGCGTCTAAATAATAAATAGTTCATATCAGTTTGATTGCCCGCATTTCGTTGTGGGCGGAGTAAACAATTTTTATAACTGTTTAGATTAAAATATAATATTTTTACATGTTAAGTTTGATAAAATGAAACATGTCAAAATACCCTATCATAACAAAAGTAATATCGAAGTCTTAACATCTAAAATTATCATTGTTATTACTGTCAAAACAATAAAAATTATCAAATTATTCTGAGAGGAAAAAACTTAAAAACATTATAAAAAGAGTAAGTAAAAAAAATAATTGAAATTAAAATTATTATTGTTATTGTTATTGTTATTGTTGTTGTTGTTGTTATTATTATTATTATTATTATTATTGTGTTAATAATGAAAAAAAAAAAAAAATGAAAGACTAAAAAAATCCTAAAAACTTTAACAAAAGATCAAACAAAAAATAAAATAAAAATAAAAATTATTAGGCAAAAAAAAATCATTTGACTTGAAAATAAAAAAAAACAATAAAAAAACCAAAAGAAAGAACAAAGGGAGCAAAAAGAAGAAATATCAATTTTCAAATAATCATAGATACAAAATAAAATTTAAGAGCTAATTTTTTTCAAAAAAATATCACCTCAACAAATAAAAAAACTAACAAAAATTAAAAATCAAAGCTCAGAGCACACTTATTCCAGAAATATAAAAAAATAAAGGGATTAAAATAAAGAATTAAAAGTATAAGGGCCGAAATAATAATTAAATATATTATCAATTTAAATCAAAGGATAAAATTAAAAAAATTGAAACTTCTGTACTGAATATATTAAGTTATTTAAACTCAATCCGGAAATTAAAAGCAGGAGGACCGAAGTGAAACATTAACATTTAATAAATTGAAATTGAAGAACCCAATCGAACTAAATCAAAACTTATATAACAGAAATCAGGATCATACATAAAATTCAAAGTACAGGAATGGAAGTGAAAAAGTAACAAAACCGGGGGCCTCTCCTATACTTTTACATGCAGGAGAGAGAGAAAATGGGGCAAGCGGCTTTAACCGGCCACTGCCGCGTCCACGGCCACCATGTAACAATACGCGCTGCACCGGGAGGAAGATCACGTGGAGACGCATTGACAGAGACGCCGGTATCCCATCTCCGTTGACGCGATCACCCCTCACGCGCCACCTTCACAGGGCGTGAGGTGGAATATTGTCGGTCGCGTGTCCCGCACGACCCGAAAGTATTACGAAAAAATAATAAAAATTGATGGCCAATTACCGGTATACCCCTGTGCTTAATTCATCAATTTTGTCTTATTAGGGGCTATATCTGTATTTAGCAATTTTCAAAAAATATTAAAAAAAAAAGGTACGGCGAACCGGGCCGGGCCGTACGCGTGCAATTACCTCCGTGACCCTCAGCCCAGGTGGTGTTTCTTGTCCTATTTGAGGGGCAAAAGCGTTAATACACTATTCATCAAAGGGGAAAAAAAGAAGCTCAAGTACGCGCGCGAAGTACCGAGAGCAAATGTCCAGTCCACAGTGAATGTTTGATCTCTTTTAATATATGTTATAATTTTGAAAATAATTATTTAGTCTCGATAAAAAAAAATTAAATAGTATAAAAAACGTTATTTATTGACCGGTATGAGCGCTAAGTACGGATAAAATAGTTTTGAAAAAACTCAATTTATGTTTTTTAATTTTTATTATTATGTTTTAAGAAATTAGCAATGGAAATTTAATTCTATCATAACTATGTAAGAAAAGTATTTTTTTATTTAAAAAATATTTTTTTATTTAAAAAATACTTTTAAAAAATACTTTTCTATATTAATAATAATTTTCATGGGTAAATAACATCGTCTCCGAATTTTTTTCCTGAAATTTGAGTTTCTCTTTCGAAAGAGCACGTTTTTTTCATAAAAGTATGGCCTTGACTATGATTTATTTTTTTCTTCTATGAAAGATATCCTTACAGGCATTAGCAGCTTAGTTTAACCACATCCTTTTGCTCTTCAGAGACAAAAGACTTCACCTTCAGATCACGTTTGATTGGATAGAAAATAAGCTGGGAAAAGTTATAACAACAACAGCAACATGAAACACTATCAGTCTTGTACGAGAATTCTATACTTTACAAGCTACAATTAGTAAAACCCTAGCTAATAATTAGTAATTACATTTCAAATTAGTAGAGATTGAAAGATCAAATAGAAGATTATCTTTGAGAGAAGTCTTCAGTCACATGGAGAGAGAGAGAGAGAAGCTAGGGGAAGATGGGGAGGAGGGTTTGGTTCGGCTTTGAAGCTAGGGGAAGATGGGGAGGAGGGAGGCTTTGAAGAAGTTGTTTACCGTTGAAAGATTAAGTTAGGTTAGGAGGTGTTTCGAATGTGTTTGGAAAATATTTTTGAAAAAATTTAAAAAAATTTATTTTTATTTTAAATTAATTTTTTTGGGTTTTTTTATAAAATTTTGATGTGCTGATGTTAAAAATATTTTTTTTTTAAAATAAAAAAAATATTATTTTGATATATTTTTTAATAAAAAATATTTTTAAAAATAATTTTTACCATACTCTCCAACAAACACTTAGTTTATTTATGAGGTGTGCCGCGCGACACAATTTTAATTTTTATGATACATCTTGTAAACAAACATATTTTAATGAATTTAAAAATTTTCTATAATAAAATATTTTTTGTTTACTCGATTTTATGAGTGAATTAGTTTTTCTAACACCTTTAATATCCACAATCTCACTCTTTCTTTCTTATATCTTACCCTTTATCTCTCAATTCATGATCTTTTCTTTCTCTATTAAAATCATTACACTCTCCCATCAACATTATTTTCCCTTTTTTTCCACTCTTTTACAATTTCTTGATTTAGTTGTTAGATTTTTTTTAATAGTAATTAATAATTATGATAATTAAATTCATCCACCATATCATATTTGTGATGTAATTGGTGATTCAATGTAATAGGATAGACTTTATGAGTATGTTTGAATTTTTTTTTAATTGATATTATGGATTTTAGGTTTTACGATTTTAGAAAAATATTTTATTAACATTGTTTTGCAATTTGTTTACGAGAATTTGATTTCAAAACAAAAATTAAAAAAAATCTATTGTTAAGATTTTTAATATATTTTTAAAGCATATTTTTTTTAGTTTTTTTTTTGTTTTTAAGGGAAACTTTTAATATTTTTAACACAAATATCCATCTTAAATTAATTAATACTATACTTTTCTTTACTTGATTATTTTCTTTAAAATACATTGATAGAAAAAACAATTATAGGAAAAATATTTTGATGGGATATTTTCCATGAAATGTTTTGTCAATATTATTTTTTGATGAAATTCCTTTGTGTTTTTAGAAGTAACTAGATAGCTAGCCCAACTAATCGGATCCAAAAATCTTTGAACAAAAAAAAAAGGTGATGTAAAACTATTTAAAAGTGTCATTAAACTTGACTTAATAGGTCAAACTTAAAATCTATCAACTCAACTTTTTGTATAGCCTGAGTTTTAAATCAAATTATCCTAGAGTTGCCTCAATATGACACAATTAATTTAGCAGATTCAAAGGTAACCTAAAAAACAGGAAAAACTTTTGTTTGACTTTTTTTAAAAACAATAAAATGATATATTTTCATAAAATATTAAAACAATGATATATTGATTTGATCTGGGTTAACTTGTTAAACTCACAATTCAAGTCATGAATCATACTAGGTTTAATAACTTTTCTTTACATGAGTATTTAATTATATGATAAAAATATAGATGCTTAAAAATTTGAGCACCAACTTAATTTGGGAATGTTTGTTTGAGACTGTAATAATCTTATAGGAAAAAAAACCTGAACAAATTATGAATATCAAATCTTAACATAGTTTTTTAATTTAAAAATTAAAATATATTATTTATTTCTTATAAAATATATTTAAAAATATATAAATTGATAAATCAAAAAGAAGTTCTTGACACAATTAAATATTAAAGTGGAAAACCAATCTTAATAGTGAAAATAAACTATAGATGCACACGTATATGTTTTACACCAACCTTTTTTACTTTAAATGTTTTCATTTATCCTATCTTAACAATTAATTGTTGTTACTGATAACAAATTATTTATATAAATACAACTAAAAGATTCAAGACAAATCAAATTAATTGCCATGAAATATCATTCAACTGAAAAAATATAAACAAAGCTAATTCAATATATAAAAACAAAACTAATGGAAAGACAAAAAAGAAAAAAGAAAAAAAGCCAAGCATTGTGGGTCAGACCCTAATGCCTAACCTTTTAATCAAAAAGTTGCATGTTTGTGTTTGAAAGCTTATGTGATCTGTTATTTATTTATTTTTAATTAAAAGACATCATAAAAAAAAATTAATTAGATAAAAAAAAAATTTGAACTAAATCTGATTTATTTTCTCAAAGCATGTTTATAAAAAAAATCTATCATTATCGAACTCTTCTTTTCGAATAGTTACTGTTATTATTGATACAAGTAGAGTTCATAAAATAAGAATAATAATAGTAATGATGATAATAATAAGAAAAAGGCTAAAATCCAGAAATCAAGTTTTGTTCTTTCTGGCGCTGCTGTTTCCCTCTTGGCTCTCTGGTTTTAGGGCAAATCTGTTGAGGGTTTGTGCTGGCTGGAAGTCTTGAGTTCTGGGTTTTCTAAATGATGATCAAGCTCGGATTGAGGCCTTCTAGTTTCGTTTGCTTCTGTTCTGTCCCACTTGATTTTAGCGGGTGGCTTTTCTTGGTATTATGGAAGCACTGATGTCTTAGTCAGCTATGGAGGGAGGCCCGGAGATTTTCTGCTGTAAATTGCTGAAACTCTTGGAGGTTTGGATTGCTTTTTGGACCATCAGGGACTTGTTTTTCTGTCAGAAACACTTCATGCAAAGATAATATAATCATGGGAACAGAGAATTGGCAGATTATGATTCCCTAATTGGGATTATCCCTTTCAATTTAAATTTCTACAAATCTTTTGATAACAGGCAAAAGTTCTGTGCAAGTTATACAAAAGGAGGGACCGAGAGAGTTACTGGAGATACTCAGCCCCTTTCTTTCTTTCTAGCAAGACACCAACAGAGAAGAGAGAGCTACCAAAAGTAAGAAACTAAATAGTTTGGGATATATTCATCATTAAATCCCAAAAAAACAACCTAATCAACTTCAAATATACGAGGATCACCATTTGTTTCTAGCACTTCCAAGCTGATGTTGCAATAAGTGGCCTATCTTGCCAGCAGAGAACCAACTCAGCCTGCCGTTTTGCGACATAGAAATCTCTCACTTGAACCTTCCCCAGCAAAGACTCGGCCTGAAAATCAGCGAACTGACTCAGTTGCACTGGCCTCATTCCTGCCCCAAGAAATACCTCCCTCCATCGCGATGCGACTCGCCTTCCGCAGCCCTCAACTGCTGCCAGAATCTTGGGTTTCAGCAGGAATATCTCAATTTTCCTAGCCCAGTCGCCACCAGTAATAGCTGCTGCATCCAATGACTCAAACATCATTGAATAAAATTCAAGACAATTTGCAAAGTTCCTCCTAAATGACGATCCAGTTCCAGATTCTGTCCACCCTTCACTGTCCACAACTATGACTACACTTGGTGAAACTCGGCGGAAATCATTAACAAACGTAGTAACATTATTTGTCGAGCCTAGACGGCGAAATATTGTTAGAGATAAGATAACAACAGTTTCCTCTCCATCTACAAACTTGATTGCTTTGAAAGACCGCATTTCAGAAGTTCGGAAAAGCACAAACTCGATATGGAATCTGATCTTGAGCTCATGAGCGAACTGAGAGAGTCTTTCTTTGATCAATTTGGTTTCAATCAAAGTGTCTTCTGTGATAACAGCAGTGATTCGAAGAAGCGGATATGTGAAGTTATTACATGAGTCTGCTCTGTCTACAAGTTCCCTCATTAAAGAAGCATAGTGGCAGCCAAATCCAATATCAAAGTCTATGACATGAAGAAACACTGAATTTCCACTGAGGGAATCAAGAATAGCTTGGTTGGTGGTGAAGTCAGTGAACATGGGGATTGGAGAAATGCTAAAGAAGGCCTTGTAGGCCTTAATGGTTTGGATAATATTGGACCACGAAGGGGTTACAGTATTTGTCTGCGGCCGAGTTGATCCGGTGGCAAGGAGAGACTGGAGGGCTTCTTTGAAGAAAAAAGCGGCTCTTTGGAGTGGTTTACCAGTTGGTGATTGAAGTCGATGGTTGAGCCGCTCCAATATCACTTGTGCAAGCTGTAGCTCGTTCGTGTCGAAACAATCTGCTGCTTTGATAAGATCTTGAATGAAATCAAAACCAGCATTCCAATTTCCAATATTGTTATGAAAACTATGGGACAGATCAAGAGAAGTCAAATTGAGAGTTGGGATAGAGTTAATGTACATATCACTAAAATCAGAGTGAAGAAACTGAGTAGGATCAATCTGTTGAGATGCAGTGAACTCAGGAAGGTTATGGTTTTGGATTTGAGACTCGCTGCAGGGACCGAACAGTGGAAAATTCTTGATGAGGACAGGAGCAGAATCATCATGGAAGTCCAATTCTCTCATGATAGAATCCCAATCCAAATTCTGCAAGGCATGATCATCCCACTCGATAGGATTTGTCGCGGAGGCTGCTATGCCAGCTCGAGCAGGACTGGGACTTCGACGCAAGTCAAGAACCGAAGTGGGTTCGTAGCACAAGTTCTGATTGGTGGGGTTGAAGCTGATGTTTCTGCTGTTATTGATGGTGTTGTTGCAAGACGCTGGTTTAGGGTTTTGAGGTGAGGGAACTGGAACTTTCATAGCTAAGAACACAAAGGTAAGTAACCCCTGTGTTAGAAACTCCTTAATTTGTTTTTCTCTGCTAGTTTTTTGTGCTTTTGAAAGTGGGAAATGGCAGGGGAGAGGGGGCTTTTGGTGGTTGTGATCACTGGCTTTTTATCTTCGCTTGTGTGCATGGGGTATGGGCTATGAATGCATGGTGATCCATGAGAGACATGTATGGCCATGGCATGCTAGACACGGGTCAGACCAATCCTTTTTATCTCTTTGAAGCTTGCAACTCAAGTCACTACTTTGCCTTTATCCTTTTTAGGATTCTTAGTTTATTTTCCTACCTCAGCTGTTCTTGATGTTAGTGTTCTGGCTGTAGTTTTTTTTCCACGGTGCTAGCACTCCATAGACATGGTCACTGCAGCCAGTTTGCAGACCTCAATTATTTTGTTTCTGTTAATGACGTGGGGCTGGAAATTAACCAATTTTCTAATCTAGTAAATTATATTTATAAATATATTAATTCTTCTGCAAACAATAATTGTGAATTGAACTTCTTTGTTTGTATTTGTAGACCTCAAGATTTGGAGCTTCAGAGAGTCAATGACCCTTTACATCGTATGGAGTTAGCATATAGAGCTTCTTGCAAGTGAGAGTCTAATAAGGGGGTGTTTGGGAGTGTGCTTGCGGCTGTTTTTGAAAGTGTTTTTCGTTTAGAAATACATCAAAATGATATTTTTTTTTATTTTTTAAAAATCATTTTTGACATCAGCACATCAAAATGATCTAAAAACATCAAAAAAATTTCAATTAAAATGAAAAAAAAATCAAAATTTGGCCAAACGGCGGTTCAACGCTTAGCCAAACAGGCACTAAAAAATTCAGGTTTTAGTGGGCGCCAACAAAGTGTTAACAGTGCCTGCTTTGTAGACTTAAAGTCTTAAAGTGATTGAATTAATTGGTGATTGAATTTGATGGTTTGTTTAGTGTTGTTTTCTTTGGGCCTTTTTGTGATCTTAAAAAATATCTTGATATATAGTTTTTCTTGGTTTTGCATGGAAGGATTTGATCTTGTTGGTGGGATAAATTAAAAATAAGGGGATTAAAATTAAAAATTTGGTGAAAAGTAGGCAATTAAAAAAATATATGATGCCAATGCATCTTTTTCAAAAGTTTAGCCTTGGGATTTTGTCCAATTTTTTTTCTGGAGGTTGGAAGAGATTTTTGTTTGTTTGATTGTGTTTTTAACTAATTTAGTTTTTTTTTTTTTAGTTGAAGAATTAGTTTCTCAAGGTTATTAGAGTGGTTTTTAGATAAAAATATGTTAAAAATAATTCAAGAAATGAAATTCAAAATCCAGTAACTAAGAAAAAATGAGTTACGAGGAATACTCCAGAGCTCTGTTTTCGATACACCCGGTATTTTTAAGAAAATCTTGACGAGTCAATTTTAACAGCACCTCGAAAAACTATCAAATATGATTCTAATTAGTTAGAGGTTTTATTTGGGGTTAATTTAAATTTAATTATGATATTGTTTACTTAGTCTTTTAAGGTGTAATTAAAATTATCTTGGTGATATCTTTGTAATGGAATTTCAGTGTGTAAAAAATAGATCCAAGCTCATCCAAATTTTTTTTTCTTCTCTCATTTCTCTCACCTGCGACGCCGACATCACCTTATCTCTTTATTCATTGAATTTTAATAAAATGTTGAGGTATTTTCTTATAAAGTTAATTGTTCAACCGCTGTTTCCATTAACAATTTTATTTAAAATTAATATTGAAAAACATAGTTGAATTTATATTGTACTATTTAACAAACAATTTTCCTACCTATCTCATTCTGCTAATTTGTTTTACTAAACTATGTCATTTCTCCAAAAAAAAAAAAATTCAGTGTGGTTTCCAAACACTATAAAGGACTGATTTCAACTGCAAAATGTCAAAGAGGTCAATTGTGACCGTTGATGCTCCATTAACTTATTTGTCCACACAAAAGTCCTAAAAACAAACACCCTCTCATTGTCACATCATCTTGAAAAAAGAAAGCATAAATTCTATTTCATTTGACCAATTAACAGGTTAATAATAACTTTCTCAATGAATGGGTATTTATAGATAGATAGATAGATATATGTATTAACTTCATGTTTTTCATCTCCACCTCTCTTTTCAAGTATTTAAAGAAGCGTCAGGGTCTTGGCCTGGTGGTCAAGAAGGTCTTCTCCCTTCCTCTCACCCTAGGTTCAAGCCTTGTCATGCACGTCTGTCACCCCCGCGGTGCCTTACATGCTCATTGAGTTTGCAGGATGTTCAGTGGGCCCGGGCATTTAGTTGTGGTGCGCGCAAGCTGGCCCAGACACCCCGGTTATAAAAAAAAAAGTATTTAAAGAAGCTTAAATGTAAGAACTTGCATTGTAATTTCACTATCAATTTTATTTTATTTTTTCTAAGAATTATGTCACTACGTTTGTTAATTAGCTATTTGGTGCTGGTTAATAGAGTATTCAACCAAGAATTCCCTCTCTTTTTCTTTTTCTTTTTCTTTTTTATCGTAAACGAGTTGTTTTCAACTCCTTTTTTTTCCAATCAAGTAGGAAAAAACCTCTATTTTCACATGTAATTAATACGCATACTATGTTAATTAAAAAGTTTTTTTTCAACTTCTTATAATTGACTTTGGAAGTATTATGTGTAGCAGTCATTCGAAAAACAATCTTATTATTAACAAATATTAATTTCTCCCTCTCTGAAATGGGTGGTGAAATATTATTTCACTGGTATTTATTATTAATAAAACCAGGCAGTCTAACACATGCACCCAATCACACATGGAAGTTCATTATCTCTGCAAATTAAACGAAATGCATGGAGTCATTGACGATCACCAAAGCAGCGTTCAACACCATGGAAATAAACAAAACCTGGAAGCAAAATTAAGATCCTTAAGACTGCAATCAACCGTTGGCAGATCCTACACAGATAGGATGCAAATGCAACCATTGATTTTTGTTTTCTTATAATTGGGATATTCGGATAACTTAGGTGCACAATAATTAATTTTTAAATTAATTAACAAGCATGTATATGTATAGAAAGTATCGAACCCGGATATAGCCACTTCATGAACTCAAGTGCTCCTTTTTTATTTTACTTTACCAGAGAAGACGCAAACATTAGACGTGCTTGTAAAGAATATTTAAGCAAATGTTCACACTATAGGAGTAGGAAAGAAGAAAAGTTACCACAAAAGTTTGTAGAACTCTTGTTGACGAAAGATACGACCCACTTCTCTGCATCGAGTGGGGTCCAGTATTTGACATCCGATCTGGCCTGATTGGCTATGGCTGACTTTGTAGGACCCCACATGGTGGCTTGGTGTCGGATATGCATCTACATATATGTAGCAAAGGATTGATTGAGGTCCATCAATCTTTCTTTCTTTCTCGCGTAGCAGTGGAATCCAAGCCCACGAAGGATTTGTATAGCTTTGGCGGCCAGAGAAAGAAAGAATGGAAAGAGAAAAGGAAACTAAAAAGAAGAAGAGAATATGTTCTCATTGAGGTTAGTGGAATTATCTTTGATTGATTGATTGATGATCAAACAGTTCCACAGACACCAGAAAGGAAGAAGCCACAATTCAAGGACAGAGAGAAAGGGTTTTTGGTTAGCTTTGCCTTTGCATGCCCACCAACACGAAAAGATATTTCAAATTTTAGCTTTGTGTGTGATGCATGCAGTCATGTCGTAATCAGAGCTTGTTTATGTGTATTCTGTGTAATTTTTATTTTTCTTCGATGGAAACGTTTCCAGGGATCCAATGTGCTAGCCAGTACTCCTTTCAACAATCTTTTACGTGAGATTGTTCATTAATATAGTATCAAGATTTTATTGATCCAGTAGTTACGAATTCAAATTTCATCATCTTCATTCTATATGATAAAAAATCAAGTACAAGATAGTGTGGATCTATGCAAGTTTCAAGCCCAAAGAGCTTTCACTTGAGAGGGATATTAAAAAATAATATAAATCATATTCTTGGGTCTCACCCAACAGTTTAAGCTCTTAGATGAAATGGTTTTTTAACATGGTATCAGAGCCTTGTTGACCTAACAGTCACGGGTTCGAATCTCACCACCTTCACTCTATTTAATAAAAATCTAATACAAAATAATGCAAGTTTCAAATTCAAAGAGTTTTTACTTGAGAATTATGTTAAAAAAATAATATAAATCATATTTTAAAATATCAACTAAAAATTTAAGTTTTTAGGAAGTTGATCCCTTAATAACTCGCTCTCTCTTCTCTTACTCTGCGTACGTTTTGCCAATTCTTTCATGTATTAATTAATATATTGTAAGATTTTCTTTCGTTTTTCCCCTAAGAAATTGTTTATATTTTCTGTGAAGACCGAAACATATTCTTCGTACGCTCTATGAAAGTGAAAATACACCACAATACAACAAAAATATCAAAGGATTCCATACCATAAAAAAATCCCAATACAGGCAGTAAGAAGAGGACATTTCTTATTAATTTGAATTTTATAATTTGTATCTCTCAATTCTACACACACACGTGATTGATCACAGTGATTATCCACTCATGAATCACGTCCAAAAGCCTGTACATGGTGCGGGTGCGTGAAAAACAAAACCCAGTACAAGGCAACATTCTTCAGCATCATTCGAGGAAAAATAATTTATTAAATGAACTCGTGATTAACATTGATTTAATTATATATACCCGAGAAGATTTTATTTTATAAGAAGGTCGAGTCAAATACTTAGGTATTAAGGCTCATCACAAGTACACGGACCACACGCGATCGATGGATGGAAGAAAGAGAGGGAATTGATCAGGGGAGCTTGTAGAACACAAAAGTTAGGGTTTGAGATTCCAATTCATAATCATTCACGTAAAAAGATGGTCTATTTATAAAAATATCACTGAAAAAGAAAAAGGCAAGGAAAGGTGGGAGTGGAGCTGGGGTCATCCAAATCAGCCATGGCGGATCTTCTATCTTGTATTTTACAAGCAACAGGTCTTTTTACAGCAAGGGTAGGATCCATAGGATATGTTGGTTTTGCTTTGATGAAAAATACCATATGATTCAATAAGTTTTCTTTACGACCACAATTATTCAGGTTTTAATGCGATTCCCTTCATATATTTTACGTGGCCCGTGCTGGGTTCTTTCTTTAATTTCATTGCCATCGAGGGCCGGGACCATGGAGAATCCCACAGAGTCTGGTTAAAATCACAGCGTTGCGTGGTTTGCAGGGAAAGTTGTTTTTTGGGAGCACTACTTCTTCTCCCACTTGAATTCATGATGAAATGAACAGCTCAGATCATCCACTTGTGAAAGAATTTTCAAGCGTCGCCGTCGGCTAGGGTTAGAAAACGTTGCGAAACTCTTCCAGTAGAAAGTCAACTTGTTAATTATTATTGTTTTCTCTTTGATTTTTTCAAGAATAAAGAAAGTCGATGGTGGCTATTAAATAATAAGCATGATACCAGTAGTAATGTGAGTCCGGGTTGGGTATGGCATAGATATATTATCATGATATTCTAATATTATTTTAAAACAAAATCCAGAAAATCAATTGGATATTTTTAAATTGTTGTAATTTTTTTTTGCATATTTTACTAATGATTTTGAATAATATAAGATTGTATACTTATATTATAAGATACAGACTTGATATTAAAAATACCTGGTTTTCTCCGAAACTTCAAGAAAAAATATTGTAAGGATCATTTTAAAATATCTTCAATTTTATTGCATGTTTTTCTAGCAAATTTTTTCTTCAATATTAGATTGTTGACTTACACAGTAAGATATAAATTCGACTCAAAATACCTTGTTTTCACCCAAATTACCAAAACAAATTCAAAAAAATTATTATTTTAAAAATATATTGTTCATTTTACATTATAATTTTAGGATTTAGCTGTAGATTTTAATATTTGAGGGTGTATAACTACATTGTAGAGTACGCCCTAAGATACTAAAAATACAAAAATAAAAGTGATACTAAATTTTGGATCTTAGAGTGATTAGGTTTTGATCTAATGAGATAGAAACTCTATCACAAAAAGATATCTACATCAAACCTTAGAAAAGATCAAAGAATAAAAATTTGACTTAAAAAACAATAAAATAACAATGTAATTTATCTTAGGTAGGGTGCATTAGGGTGATGCATTTTTTTTTTGCTCAACAAGTCATCTTATCCGGACTCTCGCAAACCATTAGATTTTTTAATGACTTTAATATTAGTTGATAACTCTTGAAAACTAAGATAATAATTTTATGATTATATTTGCAATCTTGTTTCATAAACACTACTCTAGAGGCAGACTTGTCATCCATAGGCACCCTGCAACGGGTTTGATAAGATTATATTAGGATCTCTTCTAGGCTAGAATGTTATCTTGAAAATGTACTAGGTTGTGTGCTTAATTTAAAATTTATGGTTCAAACATCTTAACTAAATTTTTAATCTCCACTTCTAGACCTCCTAAAAAGAACATTAAGGCTTGGTTTTTATTGATTTCAGCCTTATTCAAAAGAATATCAGTCTCTAGTGTAACCTTCAATATCTCTTTTTTGTTTGATGTTTTTAAGTTTCTCCAATGAAGCCTCATGACTATCAACTTATAGCATATTGACTCCTCGTATGTCTCCCAAGTCACTTATTTATCATTTTTCTCTTCATGAAATTATAATACCAATACATAATTGTGTCATCTATGTAATACGATGTAATCCTAAGTTTTTCAGCCTCAACAATCTCCTCTATATTGAAATATTGATTGCGCTTATATAACCATTTATGCACATAATCATCATCAAAATCAATAGTCTCTTTTAGGTTTTTATACCTTGTAATAAAAGAAACTATCATCATAGACTTCACCTGGTTGTGTAGCAAAATCCTCGTTATTGAATGTTTGGTAATCATTTTTTGTACAAGGCTTACCCATAGTGTGTTGTAGTTTTTATAGTATAGCATTTTATTGGTGTGACAATCCTCTGATAAGCTCTTTAAGCTCCACAAACTTAGCTTTATGAGTGGACCTAGGCCCTGTTTGGCAATGTGTTTCAAAAAGCTTTTGAAAAGATTTGAATTTTTATTTTATTTTAAATTAATTTTTAGATGTTCTTACATCATTTTCATGTGCTGATGTCAAAAATAATTTTAAAAAAATAAAAAATATTATTTTGATGCATTTCTGGACAAAAATTACTTTCAAAAGCAACTTCAATCACACTCTCAAACATACTTAGTAGCTTCTAGATAACACAAAACCTGCTCATGTTTCTTATGATTATTCCTTGTTTGTTGCTTTTAATGATTCCTCTAGTATCTTGAGACCTAGTGTCAGGGGCCATAAATTTCATCCTAAGATCAGTAACTCTAACATCACTTGTTGCAAGCAACACTTGAATGGATCCTACAACTATATACAAAGATAATAAAGTTTCAAGTTAAGTGCAACAAGCCTTACAATAGTGGACTTATAACAATCATGTATTAGCAAGTAGAAGAAGTTAGGAGAAAACTAAGAAAGAGAGCGAAAGAGGTGTTTGTTATAGTATATAGTAATTCATTATTTTACTGCTCTAACACTTTGTTACTAAAAATAAATTTGTATATATAACACACTTTGATATTCTATCATGAAAAAAATTGCTTGATACCATGCCAATAAATGACTTCTCCATAACATATTATAAGACCAAATGATGTGTAGCATTTGTATTGTTATTTAAACTAAACGGTGTGCATTAATCTGAGTGAGATAGCAACAAAACTATGTTTTATTAACAATTATCTTCTTTCAAATTTCATCAAGCCATTTGTTCCCCTTTTTTAAATTAGAACCCTGACATTCACCTACTTTGTAAAATTTTCTTTTGTCTGGTTTTGAAGTTCTTGATTATATATATAATTAGAGGGATGACATTCTCATTAAATTATTATCTTTTCAAACCAAGTTTGACATGAGTTTTTTTTGTTTTTTATCTTAATTTAATATAATCTTATTATATTAGAATAAATTGTATTGGGTCGTAATGAATTTTTTTAACAAATTCAAAAATTGCATTAAAATATTCACAATTGTAAGGGGCTATTAGTTCAAACAAGCTGATGGTTTGCATTAGTAAGAAAACTAACTTTTATTGTTATTACATTATACATTTCACATCATCGTATTGATTATTTAATTAATTAGGAAAGCTTTTGAAATGAACAAAGGCAATGAATTTGTTTTCCCAGGGCCCATTTTCCCAAAAGCTTGAGGGCCTGGTCTTACCCTGCGTGGTCATGTTTTGTCCCAAGAATTGGAGTTCTCAGCCAGCACTTGTAAGCCTACATTGTTCGGACAAGAAGAGAGCTTAAAACATTAGCCTACAGTTTTCATGTGTCTGTCTATGTCCATCCCTAACCTCGGTCCAAAAACGACAAGAAATAAAACTAGATTGTACTCGAACCAGTCCACCACCTTTTGCTGAAAACCGTGCCTTATCTTTTCAAGAACTGAAACTATTTTTAAAGCAAGACAAGGACCTCGTTCTGGAATAAGGAGTTCGTCTAACCAACAGCCACGTAATGCCATGAACATCTACGTGTCCACATGGATGACACGTAGCTCCCCGTCCTCTCTCTATATAGATCATCATCATGGCTATAACCCAGTCACTAACTTGAGTTCATTCATTGATTTCTCCTTTCCTTCTCTAAAAATGCTGCAAGAGGCGCCTCTTTTATCAGTCCTGTTTTTGGGTTCACTGCTCTGTCTCTCTCTTCATGTAGAGGCCTGGAGTGAGGATGAATCAGCTGGGGCGAGACCTTATCTGGTGAGGAGAGGGCACAGGAGGTCTTTGGTGGTGACAGAATATGGAGAGATTTCAGCTGCCGAGATTAGTTGTGGAGCAAAAGGGCCGTACCATATTCAGTTCATCACATTGGAGCCAAACTCCCTGTTGCTCCCTGTGCTTCTCCATGCTGACATGGTCTTATATGTACACACTGGTAAGAGTTTAAGCTCAGCCATTAATGTTGCTTACACTGGAAGATCCATATTCAGCAGTATGCTTTATGTTCTTACATTTGGATGCAGGGAATGGGAAGTTGAGTCGGACAGATGGAAGAGGAATGAAGGGGATAAATCTTCGGAGAGGAGATGTCTATAGACTGCAGGCAGGCTCAGTTTTCTTTGTTCGAAGTAACCTAGACTCTGAAAGACAGAAGATGAGGATTCATGCTATCTTTTCCAATACAGATGAGGACATTTATGTATAGACCCTTTTCTCCTTTCCTTTTATTATTTTGTAATTACCTGGTATTCCTCGAGAAAATATTTGAAAATATTAATGTAGGAGCCATCAATTGGAGCATACTCTAGCATCAACGATCTGGTCCTTGGATTTGATAGAAAAGTCCTTCAAGAAGCTTTTAAGGTATAATGATTGATGACTTACTTCTTATACCTTGCCGACTTAACTAGCTTTCTTGTATCATCAACATTTACGTGTCTTGTATTTACTAGTATTTTTTTTCCCTAATAACAATGCTATGGTAGGTGCTATAAATTAATCTGAAGTAGAATATCTATCTGATAAAATAAAATATATATTATACATTTGATTGTATTTGTCACCGCGTGATCCACAAACAAAAACACTATCGAACTGCGACTGATTTCGCAACACTATTAGTGTCAAGCCCTTTTATTTGCAGCGTTTGGAGCCTCGGAATTTTTAACTTCTTGAAAGATGTACTAAAACATGTTCTGCAAATTGGTTTATCAAGGTCCATGAAGAAGTTTTAGAGGAATTAATCAGTGCGAAAAGGCCACCAGCAGTGGTGCACGCAGTAACAATGGGTCAGAAATCAGTATACTGGGAATTGGAAGGCCGAATGCTAGATTTCCTTACCGGCAACAAACATAAGAAAACCAAGGGAGCCAAGACATTCAACATTCTAGATGCTGAACCAGATTTTGAGAATTGTAATGGGTGGAGTCTGACTGTAGACAGAAATAGCTTGAAATCACTAAGTGATTCCAACATTGGAATATTCATGGTGAACTTGACAAAGGTAATGCCTTCGAATGTAAATTAATCATAAAATTTGCTCTCATGGCATGGCTTAGAACGAAGCTGGCAATACCTAGCTAGCATTTTCAATAGCATTTCCATTGACTGCTTTCGTTTCAGGGGTCCATGATGGGGCCACATTGGAACCCGATGGCTACTGAGATAGCAGTAGTGTTGCACGGGCAAGGGATGGTACGGGTGGTTTGTCCTGGCACGGCAAATGAATCAGAGTGCAAAAATATGAGGTTCAAGGTTGAGGAAGGGGATGTTTTTGCAGTGCCTAGATTCCATCCTATGGCTCAAATGTCCTTCGACAACGATTCGTTTGTTTTCATGGGGTTCAGCACATCAACAAAGAGGAATCATCCTCAATTTCTGACTGGGAAGAGATCAATCCTCCGAACATTGGATAGAGGTATCGTGGCTGTGTCATTCAATGTTACTAACACCACAATGGATCAGCTTTTAAATGCTCAGGAAGAAGCACTCATATTGGATTGCACTGCTTGTGCTGAAGAAGAGGAGAGTAAAATGAAGGAAGAAATTGAAAAGGAAAAGCAGGAAGAGGAGGCTAGGAAGAGAGAGGAAGAAGAAGAAGAAGAAAAGGAGAGGGAGGAAAAGGAGGCTAGGAAGAGGGAGGAAGAAGAGAAAAAGGAGATGGAGGAAGAGGAGGCTAGAAGGAAAGAAGAAGAGAGAGAGAGGGAGGACGAGGCAAGAAAGAAAGAGGAAGAAGAAGCTAGGAAAAGAGAGGAGGAAAAAAAGGAGAGGGAGGAAGAGGAGGCTAGAAAGAAAGAAGAAGAGAGAAAGAGGGAGGAAGAAGCTCGGAAAAGAGAGGAGGAGGAGAGGGAACGACAGGAGGAGGAAGAGGAGGCTAGAAAAAGAGAGGAGGAAGAGAGGGAAAGGGAGGACGAGGAGGAGGCCAAGAAGAGAGAGGAGGAGGAAAAAGAGGAGAGGGAAAGGGAGGAGGAGGAGAGAAGAGAACAGGAAGAAGCGGAGAGGGAACGAACAGAGGAGGAAGAAAAACAGAGGAGAGAAGAGGAGCAGCAGGAAGAAGCTCGGAAAAGAGAGGAGGAGGCCAAGAAGAGAGAGGAGGAGGAGAGGGAGGAGGAGGCGGCGGAGAGGGAACGGCAAGAGGAGGAAGAAAAACAGAGGAGAGAAGAGGAGCAGCAGGAGGCTACGAGAAGAGAAGAAAAAAAGAAGCGACAAGAGAAACAAAGTCAACAAGAAGAGACACCCAGGAGGGAGTATGAAGAGGCAAGGAGACAAGAAGAAGAACGACAAAAACGACGCTGGAAAGAAGAAGAAAAGGCTATGGAAAGGGAAAGACGTGAAGGAGGTGGGGAACAACCAGAGGAACAAGAAGTGGAAGCTAGAGAAGATGATCAAGAGCGTAAAGGTGATGAAGAGAAAGGAAGAAGAGCTTTAAGGAATCCGTGGAAACTCTAAATTTGACTAATTTCCAATCATTTTCCTTACCTGTGCAAATAAAAGCTACTGTAATATATGCAGTCTCTTGTTTTTATGCTTTTCAACCACTTGTAATAACTTTGGACTGAGTTTTTCACGAGTTTGCATGTATAACTTCATGCAATGAGAATTGCAATTCAAGGTTCTTACTACTTCATGCTGCTAAAATAGTGAATGTATGAATGGTAAGTAAACAGCACTGAGAATGTAGTTACATGCTTGAAAGTACAGAGAAGCACTCCTCGAACCAGAAACTAGGTTGGAGCCAGGAAGTTAAAAACTTTATTTTATCAGTGGTTGATAATCCAAAAAATACAGAGAAGTTTTGCGGTTATGTTTCTATAATTTCTATGCTGATTGGTAAGAGTACACACCTTCACTAGTAGGCTTGGTACCTGCACCAAAATTGAGACAGTTGACCTTATTCCTTTCAGCCAAATTGACACAGTTACATTATTCCTAGTTAAGCCATTTACGTACAATATAAATTAACTTTTTAGATGATGTCCCAAAATACTCTTTGGATTTGAAAATAAATGTGATGGGATTCAAACTCAATCATTTGATCATCTAAGTAAAAAAAATCATCTTAATCTCAACCTAATGGCAGGTCCAGTATATAATAGATACATGACTTTGTTTCTTAAGAGCCCTAAAATATGAGCATAGCGGGGTTTGATCAGCAATACATGCAAGTATAATTGTCCTGCTCCTTAAATTCATTTTTTTCGTCTGGATGCAACAACAATCTTTCAACTGTTTCTAACACCCCAAAACTGGAGTGTCAAAGGAAATGGTGGCTTTTATAAAGAATTTCCTCAACATGGTTTCTCATAAAAAAAACACAAAACTAAGTGGCATATCTAGCACAGTTAAAGAGCACAAGAAAATGTAAATAAACAATGTAGCTGTGTGAGGGGGGGAGACAGAATCATATATTGGCAGAGTTCATTACATACGAAACAACAACGGTGATATCATCAAGTTTGCCTCCATAATAGCGGTACCCGGCATCTTGAGCTGCAGTTGAAAATGGTGTCTGCCTGTTCGTATCCAATGCTCGCTGACGAGCCAAAGCTGCAATCTTTTGAGCAGTTGCTTCAGGCCCTAAGCCAGTTCTTATAGCATGCACCACAACCGCAGTAACTTCATTGTTATATAAGTTGTCAAATAATCCATCTGTCCCAGCTATAATGACATCACCAGGAGCTACAGGAATTGTGAAAACCTGAGGCCATAAATCCCAGAAGGATGCTCAAGTGAGGACAGACATTGTTTGTTTGTTTGTTTTCAAATTTCACAGCAGTTACTTATTGAAGTAAGGTCAAATCAGTTTCTAATCATTTTGGGGGGGGGGGAAATACATCTATTGACTAGTGCCATACCTACATCACATGTCAATCAGACATTGGGAACACGTACTTTAGCACTAAAAAATTGCAATCACTGAAGCTCAAAACAAGACTAATCTTAACTGACTAATTTGCATTCTTAATGAGACCTGGACTTCAAAGGTGCGAGAGAGAAAAGAGAGGATGTGATTGACAGTGACATACTATACAGATTCAAGCAAGCAACGTGTTAGATTCAACTCACCAATTTAGCTATTATAGAAGGTTGTAATGTGGCAGCATATGAACAAACAATATATAAGATCAATTGAGATCAGTGTTATAAATTCCGTTCCGTTCCGCCCGGAACGGCCCGTTCCAGTGCAAAATCCGGGACAAAACGGCGACGTTTTTGTCCCGGTCAAAATCCCGGCCAGTTCCGGAAATTCCGGCCAAATTCCGGCCGGAACGCCTCGGTTACATTCCGGGCGTTCCGTTCCGGAATCAGAAAAAAAAAGACGCCGTGAATGTATTCATCAAAATCAAAGTAAACCAGAGAGACAGAGAGAGAACATAAATGAACAACTCAAAGCAAAATATCCAAGACCCTGGACCACACGTGCCTCGCACTTGGATATAGTCTAGTGGTGTAACTGTAAACTCTCGACTCCCTTAGCAGATCTTCCATGGTTTCCAGTGGAAGTTAGAGGCACTGCCGAGGAAGGGTGGGGCAGTAGGGCTGATCTCCGTTTCTATCCTCCCGGGATCAGAAGCAGTGGAAGCAGCCGCTTGCAGGCAGCTAGAGCGAGCAGGGAGCGGGCTGAAACTTACGATTCGACGGCAGTAGCAAGCAAAGGGAAGGGAAGCCAAGGGAAAGTGGGGGGACGGCGCAAGCAAAGAGAATGTGGGGCGGGTAGGGTTAGGTTTTTATAATTTATACTAATAATAATAAATGGGGGCAGTAGGGTTTGTGGGTTTTAAAAAAATGTTACATTTAGCTGCACGATTCGAATAAATAATTCAAGGCTGTAGAAATTTGTGACCTTTGTCCATGAATACGGGTTCAATGCAAAAACAGGCTGGTCTCCTCCACTGGAATTTGCATAATCAACTGCTAACGGGCCTATTCATGAACACCATTAGGAAAACTTTAAATAGACTTGATCTGGCCAAGCGAATTAGGAAATAGAGAAATTTCTGCTTTAAAAAGTGGACTTTGATTTTATATAAAAAAAAATTATATATAAAAAAATGCACCGAAATAAATTAAAAAAAAAAACGGAATATTATAAAAAAAATGTTACGTCAACTTTGATTTTATAAAAAATAAAAATTATATTTTGTTTTTTTTTTTAATTTTTTTCATATATATATATATATAATTAAATAAATATGAACAGTACAAAACCGGAACGGAACGCCGGAATACACCGAAACCGGAACGTTCCGTTCCAAATAAAAAACCGGAACGGTACCCGGAACGGATTTTACAACTATGATTGAGATAACTAAAAACTTCAAAAAAAAAGAGACAAGCAAAACCGAGACAAAAAGAGGGGCGGGGGGTGCATTAACTGACCTGGCCAGAGCTAGGTAGATCACCTCCATTGCCACTTTCCAGCTGATATGTAAAATTGAAGCCATGCTGCTGCACTGGGGACTCGAAGATAGTACATCCATCTCTAACCACCATGAATCCACTGTCACCCAGATTAATGGCATGTAATCCCTGTCGCAAGAAGTCCATAAATGACTGGATATTCTTAAACAGTCACTCACTTGGTGCATACTTAATAAAGCAACCTTTGAAGAAGCACTTAATAAACAAACACAAAATAAAATACAGGCACTGAAAAATAAAAGGCAAGTCTAGTGATCTTCATATAAATTGACCAGCCAAAGAAGGATGTACTAACAGTAAAATATTGCTTGTGCATTCCAATCCACAAGAAAAGGACCAGTAAACTCTAAACTAAATTTTTGCCAAGTCCCAAAAGCCAAGTATCTTCAATCTAGGGACAATCAACATCCTGCCCAAAACAAAGAGATTGGAAGGTGGACACACTTTGTTCATGATGATTTCATGAAATAAGGAAGGCTATTGCCTTTTATCTACTAGATATAGAATTGAGTTATTACATTGTGTTGCATGGATTTTAGTTTTCAGAAAACATTCTGAAATTTGCAATAGTATAGCAGAAATTAAAAACCTTGAACTTCAAAAATGATACCCACTTTTTGAAAACTTCACATTATCTAGATTAACCATCTTCATTACACTAGTTTGACTAATGTAATTTTCAATCTTCAATAAAAAAAGAAAGAAGAAATACAAGTGCATTGAAGATTGAACCATTGATTCTGACTCAAAATAATAACATTATAGGGGTCAAGCAGAGCTCATTAAATTGTGTAAGCAATATTCAGTAAGGTCAGAACACTTCGTCAATTGCAATATTAAAAAAAACAATTGGGTGTAATTAACCTGTTAAAAGAGGACAACACACCTCACTTTTAAGGGCAATGATGCAGGCTGTCGAAGAACCCCTGGCTTTCATGTTTGCGTGAGCCTTCTCCAACACCCTGGATGGATCAATGGAACCATTGCATTCCTCTTGAATTGCATTTACGGAATGAGACATAAGTTCACGAGAAAATAACCCTGCATTGACTCCTACATCTGCCCAGCCACCTACACCATCTGCTATACCTATGGCTTGTTCATCTTCACATATGAAGTGAGCATCTTCCCCGCCAGTCTCTTCTTTATCAGGATGTGGCAGGTAACATGATCCTGAGAGTAACTTCAAGTTTCTGTCATCAACAATATTTTTGAAGTCAATACCATGCAAATAGGTGACTATAAGACAGCTTCCTTTTAAATCCCAATTCATTTGCAAGAATTTGAACAGTGTTACCTGCTTCACCACTGCCAAATCCATTGCAAAATACAGGAAAACCAATAGTGTTTGTACCACAATTTTGTAATTGATTATAATGAAATTTGAACTGTAAAACGAGTCATCAAATAAAAAAGAGAGAAAATTAAAACAGAGGCAGGATGAGAGCACATACAGGCCAGATACCGCAGTCGAGTCTACTAACTGTTCCTCGGAGAAATTCCCATCAAATGACACATCTTGAGCCCGACCAGAGACACACACAGAAGACGAAGAGTACAAGTTCTTCAATATTGGTCCAAGAACTAAATTATTTGCGTTACCATTCTTTCTTATTGCATTCCCGCACACCAAAAGACTTTTCGGTAACTCCCCATTTCTCATTTTAACACTGGCTTTTACACCACTAGAACGACTTCTGTCGGAGAAAAAAACACCACTGGATTTTGGAAACTCCAATCCATTCCCACAGGTGGCAATCAGGTCATCGATATGCACATCACCAAATACAGCTTTAGAGAAAGAAGCAGCCATTGAAGTTCGAGCAAGAGACCTCCTTGATGAAAATTGACTAGCACTGGACACCAAAGATACCGAGTTTATGCTAAGCATAGCTCTACTTAATCCAAAACTCAGTTTCAAAAGAGCCCCAGATGGCATTTTATCCTCTTATGCAAATAAAATCACCCTCTTAGCCGAAACAATGAGTTTCATTACTTCCAATAAAAAGTCTGAAAAAGTCCTGCTACAACAATGAATATCTGTCAAAAACCTGAATCGGGTTCTCAATTTGGAGTGCTTAACATTACAATCTGAAGATAGAAATAAAATAAAATAAAATAAAAAAACCTTTAATGTAAAGAAAACATAGCTGTTTTGGATTTATAGAGAGATTGATGGAGAGAAAACCTGAAAGATTGAAAATTTTATTTTGGGGCAGGTTAAAGGAAGCTCCGGAGATGGTTCTGGGTGGGTTTTTTAACTTCGAGCTTCTCTCTCCAAATCTCTCAAGGGCTTTATCTCTCTCTCCCGTGTGTGAGCCTAGGTTTTGCTTGTGCCCAAATAGTAAAAAAAAAAAAAAAAAAAAGTGGGGGAAAATAAAGCCAAAAGAGTTATTCTTTGGTTCTTCCCAAGCGCCAAGGTCGCAGCCAAAGATGGGGTTGCTTGAAATACTTTAGTTGTTTTACCAAATTGACCCTGTGATTCATTCCTTTTTTGTTTCCTTAATTTCATTCCATTGGATGGAGAGGCGAATTTTTTACCAAGTTTGGTTTTTGACCAAATTCAACCGTGAATAGACACGACATAAATTAAAAATAAAAACTCAAGTAATTAATTTTTTTTATAATCGGTGTCTGGGTCAGCTTGCGTGCACCTCAACTAAATTCCCGGATCCACTGAATATCCTGCAAACCCAATGAGCATGTAAGGCACCGCGGGGGTGACAGGCGTGCCTGGCAAGACTTGAACCTAGGATGAGAGGAATGAAGAAGCCCTTCTTAACCATCAGGCCAAGACCCTACTGGCAAAAAAAAAAATCAAGTCTTTTAATGTGGAATATTAAACTGGCGTTTCGGGGCTTTTCATTTTTTTTAAGCACCATAAAATAACTTAATCATATTTAAAATTAATAAATAAACTATTAAGCTCGCTTGTATGAGTTTTTTTTATTTTCATCTGGTTGTTATTGTTATAATCAAATAAAATAAGGAGAAAATTGACATTATCACATGAAATTGATATAAAAATACAAAAAACAAATTAAAGTAAAATTTAAAAAATATATATTTAAAAAAAAAAAAAAAACACTTCCGATCACATAATTTCAAACAATATCTAAATAATAGCTTTTAGAGCAGTATTTTAATTGTATATGTGACCTTTTCATTTTAAGGTGACTTGTGTGGCCCAATATACCTTCAAAGCTAATTGCATTTTGTGTTTTGCTTTTTTTCTCCCTCTTACTTTCAGTGGCTAAACATTCAACTTTTTATAGCAATCTTTCAATTTATTTTTTATTTGAATTTAGTCATTGCTCTTCTATTTATTTTATTTGAAATAATTTCTAAAATGAGAATTTATTTTAATTTCATTTTCCTTCATTTTTTCATATATAATATTTTGTCCTCGATTTTTTTTATTTGAGATAATTTCTAAAATTAAATATTTTTTAAGATTTCAACCCCTTTCAGTTTTTTAAGAAATTGAGCTACTTGATCGAGCCCAAATCTAGGATATTATGGATTACAAGTTTAGGAGATTAACTAGATTTAGGAGATTCACTCAAAATTGCTTGCTTTTTTTTTAAGCTCATATATATATATATATATATATATATATATATATGTATGTATGTATGTATGACACTAAGCAAAAACTGCTTTATTTTACATAGATAACATTTTGTCAAAAAAAAAAATAGTTTATTTTGAGAATGTAGAGATTATGCTTAAGATTCAAAACAATTTTCATCTTCAACTTAGAAAATATTTTCTTAAGTGAGAATGAATATAAATCTATTTGATTTAAAATTTATTCTTAATAAACTATTTGCAAGAAAAAATGTTGAAAAAAATTATAAAGCTTAATTTATGATAGTTTTAATGTCTTGATATTAAAATAAATGAATTATAAAGCTGGTGAAAAGTGAGTTATATAATATCATAAAGCTTAATTATTTATCAAGTCAATCTTGAGGGACAAAATTGACTATTCTTGTTTACTGTGCATTGTGTATAATGATTTCACTGCCTGGTGAGTTTTTTCCTTTTCAATTTGCAGGTTGGTGAATGGACGGGAGATAGTTGAAGGGGCTACGAATAGATAAAAGCTTTGCATCTATAGGAAGTTGAGCCCTAGCCCGTAAGAAGATGGTCTTGTAGAGATACGGGCCTCCACTTCTTGATGTGTCAATGGGTTGGGCTGGTGGCATATTATGATTGGGCTTGTTGCAGCCCAATTCTCCATTTTGCAGATGAGGCTCTGGGCAACGACTACCTTTTGTGTGTGTGTGTATCTTCTTTCTTGTTATTACAGTATAAGCTAAAACAGCTCGGGCTGTTACTGTGCATACTGACTCATGTCACTGTGGACTGGACTTTTTTCGTCCGTGCGTCGCGCGAGTTCGTCCGCAGGTCTTCTTTATATATTTTTTATGGTGTAATTGACAAATGAGTATCTTTGGCCGAGCGGTTGTCCGCGCGCGCTGCCAACACAGGCGCGCGCGAGTTCGAATCGCCTAGGCAGCAAACCCTTTTCTTTTTTTTTCTATACACAGGTCAATTCAGTATTTAATGCTACTTATACATTGTTTCACATTGAGTAACAAAGAAAGGCCAGTGGCTAACTGGAAAACAGGCGCGCCTGTGCAAGGAGTGGGCAGGGTTCGATCCTTGCCCATTACAGTATAAGCTAAAACAGCTCGGGCTGTTACTGTGCATACTGACTCATGTCACTGTGGACTGGACTTTTTTCGTCCGTGCGTCGCGCGAGTTCGTCCGCAGGTCTTCTTTATATATTTTTTATGGTGTAATTGACAAATGAGTATCTTTGGCCGAGCGGTTGTCCGCGCGCGCTGCCAACACAGGCGCGCGCGAGTTCGAATCGCCTAGGCAGCAAACCCTTTTCTTTTTTTTTCTATACACAGGTCAATTCAGTATTTAATGCTACTTATACATTGTTTCACATTGAGTAACAAAGAAAGGCCAGTGGCTAACTGGAAAACAGGCGCGCCTGTGCAAGGAGTGGGCAGGGTTCGATCCTTGCCCAGCGCGAGTTATAATCTATTTTTGATTTTAATTTTCTTTTCATTTTTTGTTTGCTTTTTTTTTTTATTTTTATTTTCACTTATGATTTTATTTTCATTTTTATTGGTTTTTTATTATTTTTATTTATTTATTTTGACGTCAAATTAAATTTTTTTCGTATATTTGTTTTTCATTTTTTGATTCTTTTTTTTTGTTAAAGTTATTGATTTTTTTTCTTTGATTCAATTTTTTTTGACAACGTTTTAACGATTTTAACCCTGATAATAGGACAAAAAATTGTTCCGGCTGAGGGTCACAGATGTAATTGCACGTGTACGACCAGTCCGGTCCGGTCCACCACAACCTTTTTTTTTAATATTTTTGAAAATGGCTAAATACGGTTATAGCCCCTAATGATTTTTTTCAGCTAATAATTTTTATTTTTGTTTTATCATCTATTATATTTTTTTATTTGCTCTGTCTTTTAGTTTTTTATTGGTTTTTTGTTTTATATTTTCAAGTTAGATTAATTTTTTTGCCTAATAATTTTGATTTTATTTTTTTTCTCATCTTTTGTTAAAGTTATTACAATTTTTTTTTCTTTCATTTATTTCTGGTTTTTTGTTCTTTATTAACACAATAATAATAATAATAATAATATTAATAATAATAATAAATTTAATTATTTTTCTTACTTACTCTTTTGTGAATGTTTTTTCTCTCATAATAATTTGATAATTTTAATTGTTTTGACAATAATGACAATGATAATTTTTTATTTTAAAACTTTGATTTTGCTATTTTTATGATAGGACATGGTAATTTGTTTTATTATATTATATTTCGTATATATAGATATTATATTTTAATTTTAGACCAACAAATCCTATTAATTTCTTTAATCCCAGCAATCATAATTTTTTCCCCTCAACCTGCAACATAGTGCGGTCAATTTTTTTAATTTTCAAGTGAAATAATTTTTTTCCGGTAATAATTTTTTTTTTATCATTTTTTTTATTTGTTCTTTTGTTAATGTTTTTAGAATTCTTTTAGTCTTTGATCTAATTTTGTTTTTTTGGTTATTACGAAATAATAATATTAATATTAAGAATAATAATAATAATTTAAGTTTTTGTTCTTACTTACTTTTTTTCTCACGAGGTATTTTGATAATTATTATTGTTTTGACAATAAGAGTGATGATAATTTTAGAAGTTAACACTTTGATGTTATTGTTGTTATAACAAGGTATTTTGATTTGTTTTATTACATCAAATTTTACATGTAAAAATATTATATTTTAATCTGAACAATTGTAAAAATTATTTGCTCCGCCCGCAACGAAGTGCGGGCCATTAAACTAGTTATTATCTATACAGCTAAAGGAGGACGCACATTTACTGTGCAGATTCCACTGTTCATCAAGATTGCTTTCACTGTGGATTTGAACAGTGATTTCCTTTTTTTTTTTTTTTTTTCCTTTTCTCTTGTTTTTTTTCTTTTTTTTCGTTCCTTTCTTATTTTTTCTGATTTTATTTGTTTAATTTTTTTTTTCGTTCCTTTCTTATTTTTTCTTATTTTATTTGTTTAATGTGACAGTGATTTCCTTTTTTTTTTTTTTTACTTCTCTCTTTTTTTTTCCTAATTATTTTTTTATTTTTTTTCGTTCCTTTCTTCTTTTTTTTCTAATTATTTTTTTTTTACTTTTCTCTTTTTTTTTCTAATTATTTTTTTCTTTTTTTTCGTTCCTTTCTTATTTTTTCTGATTTTATTTGTTTAATTTTTTTTTTACTTTTTTTTTTCTAATTATTTTTTCCTTTTTTTTCGTTCCTTTCTTATTTTTTCTGATTTTTTTTGTTTAATGTGACAGTGATTTCCTTTTTTTTTTTTTTTAACTTTTCTCTTTTTTTTCCTAATTATTTTTTTTTTCGTTCCTTTCTTCTTTTTTTTCTAATTATTTTTTTTCATGAAATATTTTTTTTTCTGGTTATATTTTTTTTCCTACTTATATATAATTTTTTTTTTTTTAATTGAGATGTTTGGGTTAACTTAAACACACCACAATTAATCCTCAGATCTTTTTTTTTTATATAGTTTTGTTCATATTTTTTCTCATTTTATTTGTTTAATGTGATGATATTTATATTTTAATAACCAATCGCGGTTCTACTGTAGCAATTACCACTGTTCATCTACACTCAGAAGCACTGTGATTTCCTTCTTTTTTTTTAACTTTTCTCTTTTTTTTTCCTAATTATTTTTTTCCTTTTTTTTCCTTCCTTTTTTTTCTAATTATTTTTTTTCATGAAATTTTTTTTTTCTGGTTATATTTTTTTTCCTACTTATATATAATTTTATTTGTTTTTTTTTTAATTGAGGTGTTTCGGTTAACTTAAACACACCACAATTAATCCTCAGATCTTATTTTTTTATAGTTTTGTTCATATTTTTTCTCATTTTATTTGTTTAATGTGATGATATTTATATTTTAATAATCAATCGCTGTTCTACTGTAGCAATTACCACTGTTCATCTACACTCAGAAGCACTGTGGACTTGAATAGTGAAATTACTTAAGCATAATATTATCATTTGAATACTAGAGATGATGAAAAAAGCCGTTCGGGCGAGTGGTTACAGCGCGCCCAAGCGACGCTGGGCGCGCGAGTTCAAATCCCACTAAAACTATCTTTTGGAACATTTATTATATTTATTAGTATTATTATTATTATTTGTATCCAATATCTGCACAAACAAGACCTTGGCGGAGCGGTCACAACGACGATTCGCGCGGGGCGCTACTGAGTTCGAATCTCAGCAGCACAATTTTGTCTAATAATGAACAGTGAAATCACTGTTGCAAAGGGTAATCTCTTTGTTTTTCCGGGCTTTTTTTTTTCCCTGTTTTAATAACCAAAGTGTCCGGTACATCAAGATAAATTTCTGAACTTTTATTTTTATAATTTTTATTGTTCATTACTATTTTAAAATTTATTTTTCCCTTCTTTTATCAGTTTTTTTAATCACGGTGTTTGAGTCAGTTTACACGCACCACAATTTTTTTCCCGCGTGTACATTTCTTTTATAATCGGGGTAGCTTACACGCGTCACGAATAATACTTGGACCCATTTTTAACATTTGTTTTAATTTTTTTCCGCTTATAAATTTCTTTTATAAGTTAAAATAACAGTGTTTTGCACTGTTCACCTAGACACAGATCACTGTGGACGGGAGCACTCAAATTACTTAATAATAATTTTTTTATTTGTACACTACAACTAAATAAATAAATCGCTTGGCCTGGTGGTTACACTGCGCCCCCCCTTGGGGGGCGCGGAGTTCGAATCTCTATAGCTACGAATTTTTGTAATAATTAAATTACAATATTATATTATTATTATTCATATCCTACAACTGACTAAAGAAGTTGATTGGCTGGATGGTAGGAGCGCGCCCAAGCAAAGCGGGGCGCGGGAGTTCGAATCTTTGTCGCAACGATTTTTTGGAATAGTTAAAAATATAAGATTTTATAATTATTTGGATCCTACAACTGACAGAAGAAGTCACTTGGGCGAGTGGTAATGGTGACATGTACGTGGCAGGTCGCGGGAGTTTGAGTCCCCCTGCCACCGAAAATGATTTTTGAGTAAAGAACAGTGTTTTCAACTGTTCATTACTTAGTGTTTTCTACTGTTCATTAGTTTTTGACATGTTTTTTTTTCTGTCATTTTCTTTTTATAATTGGGATGTCCGGGTTAGTTTATGCGCATCACAATAAATCTCTAAACTTAATTGTTTTTTTACAATTTTCACTGTTTATTAATGTTTGAAAATGTGTTTTCCTTTTCTTTTTTTCAGGCTTCTTTTTTTTGGTTTTTTTGATAATCGCGATGTCCGGGTCAGTTTACGCGCACCATATTTTTTTTCTCACGTATATATATTTTTTATATCCGGGGTAGGTTACACGTGCCACGAATAATCCTTGGACATTGTTGCTTTTTTCAACTTATAATTTTTTTTTATAACTAGAATGTCCAAACTAGCTTACGTGTACCATGACTATTATTTTATACATAGCTAAAGGAGATTGCAAATTCAAACAGTAATAAAAAGTGATTTGAACTGTGGTTTTCGTTGTTAATTACTATTTAAAAAAGTTGATTGAATTGTGATTCTGGTGAGAGATTACAAAAGTGTTTGGTAATGCGTATGGAAATTACTTTTGAATAAATTTTAATTTTTTTAAATTTTCAATTAAAAAAAAAGTTTTTACATAATTTTGATGTGCTAATGTCAAAAATAATTTTTAAAAAATTAAAAAAATACTAATTACAACACGTAAAAAATCAATTAATTCTCTACATAGAAAAAAGCCCAGCGCAACACGCGGGCAAGTCAGCTCGTATTTTCTATGTTGGAACCCAAATAAAAAACAATTTGAAATTAAAAAAAGAAAAAAATAGCTGTCATATCTAGCAAATGTAAAAGCAAGCAAGAAGCCTTGCCGCCTACTTAACCTGTGAAAACCTAACACGACACTTACAATGTTAACGTCGACGACGTATATATTTATTTAATGTCCGCCGTATCAATCGTCATCTTAATCAAATTAATAATATGACTTTTTAAATCATGTAAATATGATATTTTTTATATTTACACTCTAATAAAAAAAAAATTAGAGTAGCCAATTTTATTTTAATATATATAATATTGATATAACTATTTATTAAAAATAAACAACTAATAAAAGTACAATCAAAATTATTTTCTTAATAGAAATATATTAAATAATTTTTGAGCATGTAGAAACAACTCTTCAACTTACAAATATTATTTTAAATCTTTAATATAGTTCTTATTTTTGAACTACTAAAATAAAAAAATAAAAATTTCCTGTGATAGAAAATAAAGGAAGATGTCCCAATTTTTTAAACTTTTGTGCTGATCTGTGTCGAAATAAATATGAGAAACAGAGCATCATGTGACTGGCTAGGCTGCAGTCTCTCTTGTCAGGTATCTATTTGTTGACCTGTGTTTTGGCTTCTAGTGCTTGGAATCCCAGGATTATCCATCCGATGAGCTTAGCTCAATAATTAGCAAGGAGTTGAGAGAAGAAGAAGAAGAAAACAAAACAAAAGATGCGCCATCACACTAATTTCGTATCCCCATCTTAATAATTAATATTAATAAATAAATATATTTAATTGTGGATTGCTAGGATTAAATTATTATTTTGCTAGAATATTTAATTGTGGAGTAATTAGGTCCTTTTAATGATGCATTGATTATTGAAGGATTACTCGTAGTCATATTTGCATTCTTTGAAGAGAATATTTGAGATTGTGGTTGAATTTATTTTCGAATATATTTTTTATTTAAAAATATATTAAAATAATAATTTTTAAAAAATTATTCTTGACATTAATAAATTAAAATGATATAAAAAAAATTTAAAAATTAATTTAAAATCAAAAATAAAAATAATTTTTTTTCAAATTTTTCAATTTTTTTTTTGAAACACGATGTTAAACACCCCAGAGACGAATGCAACACCATGCAGTTGTTAAGGTTTTTTTTTCATCGTGTATTTGAAAACATCATCTTATTCTTTCTGGTGATCGTTTTTCTTTTTTTTCATAAAAAAGTACATGTTTATCATTTTTTTCATTTAATTTTTTTAATTTCAGGTATTATATTTGTTAATGGGTATTTTCATATTTTGCTCTTTTAATAAATAAAAAAAATTATATCAATTTAGTCTTTAAATCTCAGTCTAACCTTTCAGTAGAAACTTTGTATGCACTCTAATTTATTTTCACGTAAGAGCTGTCAACTTCTATTATTTGCCACTATCCTAAAAATAATGCATAAAATTCCACAAAAACAAACAAGCAAAGGTGGACTACTGGATTAATAACAGCAAATTAGGATGAGGCAAGAATAAATAAATAAATAAATGTTTGAAGATATGAGCAAACTGGAAAACGACAAGAAGTGAAGGCAAGGCTGAGATTGGACTTTGATTGATTTATACCTCTGTATATATTATATTCAATTGGCTAGATTGAATGTGCTCACTGTTCTTGTTGTTCCAACTCTTTTTTTTTAACAGGGTCAAAGCAACTTGAAAGCGTTCGAGATCTAGCTAGCTACCACCAACCCTTAAATTACAATTTTAGAGGTAGTTGATCCCGATGAACCTCTCTAATTCAACCATGGCCATGAAAATGTTTGAGCCTGTCCCATGCACGTGCCCACAGCAGCATTTTAAGGGACCTGAGCTACATTTGAGATTGCTTTTGACGGTAAATAATCTTGAATTGAAGTAATTAAATAGCGTACTGTAATTGATTTGCATAACAGTTTTTAAGTTTGAATTAGAGTATTCATTACTTATAAAAGTTTAAGATAATAGGATTTTACTCGCTCATTTAAGCTCACAAAATATATTTTTCGGTTGTGGGGTTTTTTGGCATAAAAATTTGTTGAATAGAGTTTTTGATTTTTGCAAATACGTCCCTCAAAAGTCAAAACATCAACGGTCTATTTTTAAATTCGATTGGTAAAGCTCAAGCTTACTTCAAGCTAACATGATGGTTAAGAAAAACACGATGGAGGTCAATTAGATTAGGCTGCTCGAGAACGAAAGATATGAGCTTGTACAAGAAAATGAACGCGGCGTTGCTTGATATGTTTTAAACTCGCAAGCTGCAAGCTAACAATATGAATTTATTTGAAAAATAACATTGTTTTTGCAAAAACTAAATTACAAAATATTTTTTTTCTAACGAAATAGTATAGTTAATATATGCTGTAATTAGAAGACGTGACATGTTGAGATGTCACTTATGATAATAATGCAATGTTTTTTTAAAAAGAAAATAATTGTCACAAATTTCAATAAGAAAAAAAGATTAAAAAAAACCTCTTATACACATCAAAAAAAGTATCAACAATATAAATCTAATATCATCAAAAAATATCACTAACAATAGCAAAAAGGGATTACACTTTTTGTCTACAAACAAACGAGCAATTACAATGATTAGAGATGAGAGAAAGAGAGAGAAAATTCTTTTACAGAACGTGGTGTGATGACAAAGAGTTAAAGATCTGCATGACAGGTCTCGAGTTTGAGTCAGGACGTGTATCTCTTATAAAAGTCTAGGACAGTCGAGATTTTACTCGCTCACTTGGACTCATAAAATACGTTTTACAGGGACGGAGTTTTCACAAATAAAAAAAAATATCCTTTCAATAATAGTGTTGCAATTGAAGAGCATTTATTTATTTATTTTTCTATCTAGCTATTTTAATTTGCACAATACATTTAATAATTCTTTTGAAATGACGTGTGTTTTAGTTCCGACGAGCCAATTCACCCGCTCCGCTGGGCTTTTTTATCTATGTAAAAAATTGATTGATTTTATAAATGTTGTATTTTGTTATTTTAATATTCAATTAGTAAAATTGTAATTGATAAAATCTATTAAAAATAGTTTTTTTCAATCAAAAAGTGATTGAATATTGCTATTGCTAAAAAACTTTTGATAAAATTTGTCAAAAAATTTGTTAAGAAGGTGAAATGATTTGTTAGAAATTTGTTGTCACGGATACTCTGGTTAAAAAAACACAAAAAAAGAAACCCGGTTAAAAAAAAAAAGACTTGGACACGACGGTTATTAAAAAAAAATGTGAAAAAAAGGTCACCGTTTATTAAAAGAACAAAAAAAAGAGTATAAAATATAAATTTAAATTCAAAGCCAAATTTATATCTATAAGATTTATTAATCATATTATTATATTAAATGTATTAAAGAATACCGATATTAATTTTTTTTTGCAAGAAATCGTAGGTCATTTTTTTTCTCTCTCTATATTTTTAGGCGATAATACTCAATAAATATTAAAATATATAATTAGTCTCATATACTTTATAGTGTAATCGAAATGGGAAGTGGGTCGTAGATTTTTTAATTGTAGATCATCCAGGTAAATTTGTCAAAAAAAAATTATGAGTTGCATTTTTTCTCTTGTAATATTAGATTTGACACATTATAAATAAAAATATTGTAATTTATTTTTAGAAATAAACCTAAATTTTTTGCATGCTATAATTACTTATTTGCCGTCTAAAAAAAACAGTGTAATTGAAACGGGAAGTGACTCGAATATTTTTTAATTGTAGATAATTTAGGTAAATTTGTCCTTTTTTTTAGTTGTATTTTTTGCCCAGTAATATTAGATATTAAATATTAAAAACCAAAATATTATAAATATTTTTTAAGAAATAAACTTTAAAAAATAAAGCACAAAATTAAAATTCGAAGACAATTTTTTTTATTTTTTATAAGATTTATTGCTTGTATTATTATATTAAATGTATTTAAGAATACTGAAATTAAATTTTTTTCTTAAGAAAATCCTAGATAATATTTTTCTCTCTATATACATTTTTAGGCGATAATATTCAATAAATATTAAAACATATAATTAGTTTAACATACTTTAATTTGACATAAATATACAAATATATAATGAATTTGACATACTTTAAATAATACATGTAATTTTAAGAACAAAATTGAAGCAAATCCAAACATTGAAATTAAATAATTGAAAACATAACCTGAAATTAAAAGAAATGGGACCGAAATGAAACTAAAATCCATAATTAAATTGCATGGAAGGATAAAATTGAAAGAAATCAAACTTTGGGACCGAAAATATTAAGGATTTATAATAAATTTGCATGGAAGGATCAAATTGAAATCCATCAAAACTTTGATACCAAAAATATTAAAAATTTCAGCCCAATCCGAAAAATTAAAAGAATGAGGACTAAATTGAAAGTCCAATATATAATCAATTGCAATTGAAGGATGCAATGGAATCAAATCAAAACCTATATAATAGCATTAAGGGCAAGAAAACCAAATTACAACGTTCAGGGACTGAAATGAACTTTGATAAAAAACAGCTTAGCTGACGTCATCTGGCGCAGGCAGGAGAGAGAAATTGGGGGGGAAATTCAAACGACCATTGACACGTCCCCGGACATTATTGTGGTACACGCGCCACCCCAGGTTGAAGAGAATATGCCTGAAAATCATTCTAGACGCCGGGTGGTCATTTTCCGACGCCGTTGGACGCCGCACGCGCCGTCCGAAGAACGCGTTAGCGCTGCAATGAACGGCGCGTCCGGAGACGCGCCAGCAGATGTCAGCGGAAAATAATAATAAAATATTGGCTAATTACCGTGAAGCCCCTCCCCCTCAGGCCTGTTTTTTGTCCTTTTTGAGGGACAAAACCGTTAATCCACTGTTCAATGAAATATTAAAAAATAAAAATCCCGGTCAGACGAACCGGACCGGACCGGGCTTGGAATGGTCAATGACCGTCCAGCCCCTGAAACCGGCGGCGGTTTTTGTCGTTTTCGGGGGGTTTTTTCGTTAATACACTGTTGAAAAAGCAAAAAAAAAAAAAAAAAAAAAACAGACATGCGCCGCGATGCACCGGAGCAAATTGCCAGTAAATAGTGACTATGAGTCACCGGCTACAGTAGAAAACCGAGCTCTTTAGGTAATATGCCCAATGCCAATTCTTTTTGAAGATATGTTATTTTGATATATATATATATATATGAGAAAAAAAAGACTGCTAAATTGCTAATATATATATTTCTGATGGCAATAACTTCTTGTGGTCCTGTCCAACTCAGCAACCCAATTATGATCCGACCTCTATTATTTCTGATTGCAATAACTTCTATCTTATCTTATCTTATCGCAAAAGACTAGTACGCTCTGTAAGAACAACAGGAAAATACAATCAGAGAAATCGCTCTCGGTTCAAATACAGAAAAGCTAAAACTACAGTGCTGGTGCGTATGAATTTGAGTGAATGGTTTATATTCTGTGGCTTCTGTGCAGTTCCCGGAAATCGGGAGGCATGAACGCATCAGTTCAGAGAATAGATAACGTGACAAAGGTTTCTTCGTTGAATTCTATGGCTAATTGCATTGCAGAGCTCACCCCTGGCTCGAGGATTCCTTTCTTGTGGGTGACTTCGTCCTATAAAGCTCACCAAACGAATCCTATCCTTCCTATCCTTGCTGTATTTGAATAATGCACAGCATGGATCTGACTTGTTCTCCTGCAGGATCCACAGCGCCTCGAGGACTGTCACGGGTGACTAGAACAGGTGGTGTCGTCCAGAGAAACTCTTGCTCCTCCAGTAAAAACCCATCAATCATTTGTGAGTTTTATCATCTCATTTATCTCCTCTTTTATGTAATTATGACAAAAAAATACACATTTCTGCAGGCAGTTTTGTCCATCATTGACATTGAAAACCGAGCTTCGAAAAAGCTCAGTAGCATGTGAAAGTTCACAGATTTATCAGACATAAAAGGACACCAGTCAGGCCTGCAATCTCTCACAGCATGTTTTTATCATTAATTGCAGTAGTTCAAAATTACAATCACTCGAAAGAGTAGATTTTGTGTACAGAAACAAAATTTGTGTAGGCCCTTAACAGGGTTACGACAGCTAGATCTTAACACAACAACTAAACTTCAAGATACATCCAAGCTCCCCTATCATTTCAATGGCAGCAAGATGAGTTGGTCCATATCTAATTTCCACGTCGCAGATACAAATCTGTTTCATAAAGTTCATCCTTTCTGGTCCGCAGCTGCTAATCAGATTTTGAAAGTGCATCTGTTTTATCATGTTTAAGCAATAAAAATGTAAAATAGTAGATAGGAAAATGCACGGACGACCAAGTTTACTTCAAAGAAATAAACTACGGTTCAAATTTTCAGCTTTAGCGACATTGAACATTTAGGGCATCATATATACTGAATAACTAAAGCCCCCATTACATAAATTAGGAAGCAAAGTGTCCCTGAATTCTTGGCCACATATCTACACCATGGCAGCACAACACAAAAAGAACCAACCATCATTGATGGGCTGCTCCTCGCCTTCAGTAGGGATGCCTTGTGCAAGATTATATCTTAACATCGTTTCCTCGGGAAAATCAGTTGCCCTGAGCCAGAACACCTTAATTCCCCAAGCAAAATGGAGAAGCATAGTTCCTTACTATAAAAGGTCATCAACTCCTTCGCATGTCTTTGCCAGAAAATTCTCCACCTCCAAAAGAAGCTGCTGCTGCAGCAGCCACATCAAGACCACCACCAATTGATGTAATGAGAGCCGATAGACCACCACTAGGGCTCCCACCAGCTGCCATCCCCAGTCCAAGAAAATCAAGAGTGGCATGCTTCGGACCAAATACAGAAGGAGTTCCCATCATCAATTCCTTCAATCCAGAACCTCCATCACAAGGCAGGCCAAGTCCAAGCCCGGCAGTAACTGAGGAATTTTCAGGCTCCATTTGCCTCTGACCCCATTGCATATTGTCTGGCTGGGCAGACGATGAAGAAGATGACACAATTCCAAGCCCGCGGAGCAACGATGCATTTGTAGCTGCGGCCCCCATTTGAGCAGCTTTCTGTAACAGTGCAGTTGCTGACATAGCCGGTTGTGGTGGTGGTGCATATTGCCTCCGTTCTTGCCCTGCAGTGCCGAATATTGATGACCCTTGATTAGTGGAGAGACACAGAGAAATCGGTTCAATTGAGGATGGAGTAAGGTCTGTTGGGCGATCAGGATGGGCCATGGCATGGATTAGATCAGTAAATGCAGGAGACTGGGGAGCCTGCAAGTTTCCTGAAGCGGTCGAGGAAGCAAATAAACTAGCAAACACACTACTGGTGCTGCTGCCGTTGCTGCTTGAGCTAGTGCCACTGCCGAAGCTTCCATTGAACCCTGCAGTTACAGTGGCTGGAGTCGGAGCTGGAGCTGGTGCTTCTTCTATAAATTGTGGTGGGTTATCTGGTAACTCTGCATAATGCAACATTGAAAAGATTACAAGGAGAAAAGGAGACATGAAAAGAGGGCATTTATCAAACAGACATGGAAAGTTAAGCTTTTCTTTATGAAGAACTTTAGAAGAAAAGGCAAAGAGTCAATAATAGTATCCTTTATCTAAACTAAACCCAAATCTCTTTCCCTTTTAGCTTTTGAATCACTCGAGTCCCTTGCCAAAGATTGCACAAACTGAATCTCAAAATATTTTTCAAGACCTTGTTTTCTTGCTTTCATAGCTCTACAAATCTACTCGGTGCCATTTAACTTACAATAACAACAAACATAGTAGCGGACAAAAACTACTAAACTCCAAGATCTAAAGCGAGACGGAGAGGTAGCAACAAACAACAAAGATTTTCTTGTTTGACTAAGACAAAAATCACAACCGACAAAATTTAAGAAGATTTTTTTAAAGTTTCCGAATTTAGTTCCAAAATGTTTTACCTGGACTCTGAATCGCCAAAACTGGGGATGATATCATCCCAGTTGACTGAGCTAGTCCTGGTGGAGCATGTCCCTGATCCGAACCAAAATCTGGCGCCACTGGTGGGGGTAATGGTGCTGGTGGCGGAGATGATTCAACTTGCACTTTCGGGTCAGATTCCTTAATTGGTTTTGGATTTGGGTTCGGAGTATGGGGTTGAGCTCTAGCACTCTCCTCCGCCAAGGCATCACAAAATGCCCTGTGTGTAATAAAGCTATCCCTCCTTCAAAAACCAACCAAAACAACACAACTTCAAAATCCAAACAAACCCACCATAAATCACATAAAAAAATGGTTGCTAATATTACCTTGAAAACAGAGTACCACAATCACATTTATACTCTCTCGTACCACAAATCTTTGAGTGAGCCTTCCAATCAGACTGAACAGCATACTTCTTCGAACACTTATCGCATTTCCACTTCTTTTCCCCGTGTTTTCTGCAAAAATGCTTCTTTATTCCTGTAAGATCGCCAAGAGCTCTTGATGGGTCATGGTGTACACAAGTTGGTTCTGGACATACATAAACTCTCTTCTTCACATCTTTGCTTGATCTTTGCCTTAGTTTCCAAGGTAGATTATGTCCTCGTCGATGAAGTTGCAAGTTTTGGTCTCTTTGAAACCCTTTGTTGCATATTTCACATACAAATCGATTTGTAGCTAAAAGGGTCTTCGGCGATAAGGCTAGCACCTCTGCTTCGGGATCTGCGAGAAATTAAAAAAAAAAACCATTTAACTTTAATTAACCAAAAACTAATTAAGTTTCAAAATTTATTAATATTCACTGATTCTTTACCTGGCATTCCAGGGAGGTTACGTTTTTTCTTAGCGGTGGCGGCGGACTTGGACGGTGGTTGTTGCGGTGGTGGTGGTGGTTGGTTACCAGATGAAGAGACACTAGCTTCGCCAGAAGCTGTAGATGAATTATCTAAATCAACAGGCATGATTCCTACTTGAATCCCCCCCAAAAAAATAAAAAAAAAAAAAAACAAGAAGAAGAAGAAGAAGAAGAAACCAAAATCTATATCATTAATAACTTCTACGAATTTGAAAGAGAGACAAACGTTTCTCTTTTACTCACTATTTTCTAGGGTTTGGCCTATCTTTTTCTCTCCTTCAGCAACCAGTCAATGGAACTCCCTTTATTCTTGTTGGGTGTTTTTTAAACCTACCTAACAGCTCTAATGACTAATGATGCTCACTTCTCTGTCCAAAACCTCACATTAACCAAAGAACTCAATGATTAAACCCAGAGACACGACCCTGTAAAAAAGCTTACTACAACTTTCACATCAGACTTGATTTCAAAAAGGAGAAACCACAAAAACCAAAGCGACCGATCACCGGCCGGGTTGATGATCTAAGATCTAATGGTCAAAATTGAATATTGAACGCTGAAAACTAATGAAGATCATCAGAAGTGAAAGGCGTTCAGAGACTGCTGTCTGTGATAACTACAAAGGGAAAGAAACATAGAGACTTCGTGTGAAAGCTTGTAATAAAGAGAGAGAGAGAGAGAGTTTGGAGATGATAAAAGTCTTTGGTCTTCGCTTCGCTTACTTTTCAGAGAGAGATTTTCATAAAAAGATACCATTAAAAAAAGCATGGGTTAAGTGAGTTTAGTTAGTGCTTACTAATCACAAGATTAAATTAGTTATTTAATTAACTCCTTTCCTTTTTTTATCCATCCTTGCATTAATTTTCACATTTATCCAAATTTAATCTTGCTTATTTCTTTTATTATTATTATTTTAAATAGGATAAATTGTGATGAAATACATGTTTTCTTGTAATTTAGTTTCGAAAAAATAAAACAAAATCCACTTCAAACTATCTAAAAAGTATTTATTTCATATTTTTACCTATGTTCTTTTAATTGAACTTATTTCTATATATTTTATATTTATCTTTTCTATCATGTGAAAATAAAATTACGACTAAAGGATTTGTTATAATTTTATATTTTTTTCAATTTCAATTTAAATTTGAATCAAGTTCTTTTATAATTGGACTCCATTGTACATTTTAACCATTATCCTCTCTAATTTGATTTTTAGAGCTACATCAAGAGGAAACAAAATTGCAAGTTGATTGGTGTTTGTGTATATATATATCAACATTGATTGAAATTAGATAAAATGAGCCAGAAACTCGCGCTCTGTAGCTGGAATTAATTTTTTTTATCTAGTTTTAACATATATAATTTCTTATTTTGTATTTTGGTTTTTATTTTTTTATTTTTTGGTTTAGTTTCGATCCCTTGATTTTTTTTCGGTTCTTCTAAGATAATTCTTAATTTTTTGTTTATATCTATATACCTCTGCTTTTAGTTTAGATTTCTAATTTTAATTTTTATTTGTATTAAATATAGCTTGCGTTAAAAAACATAGTAAGTTTAGATTTGGTGGTGTAAAATAAGTGTGAAACTCTCTCTTATGCATGTATACAAAGATTATTTTGTATTTGTATATTATAAAAAACATGTGCAATATCCTTAACTGTTGATTTTTGTCTCATTAGAGGGTATTATAATTATTTTACTATACCCTGAAACATTAAAAATCAAAAATATCCTTGGACCCATGACTAAAATCACTATTCACTAGGGTATAAGCGAGAAAGCATTGTAGCAACTAAAAAAATAGGTGGGTCTGGTGATTAGTTGTGGTGCAATTAAGTTGACCCAAACACCCCGGATATCAAAAAAAAATTATAATTGAGAAAAAACTAGAAAAAAAATGTTAAAAAAAAATAGATCTGAGAATTAGTCGTGATGCGCGTAAGCTAGCCCGAATACCTCGATTATAAAAAAAAAGGACAGCCCATTTTTTTTAAAAAAAATAAAAAGAAATCACTTTGCATACATTCAAATTGGTAAAAAGAACAGATGACAATAAAATAATAAGAAAAAAACAAATATAATACAAATATAATACTTTAAGGGCATGTTTGAAAGTGTTGATGAGCTTGTTATTCAAAATGTTTTTTGTTTAAAAAAATATCAAAATAATATTTTTTTTATTTTTTAAAAATTATTTTTAATATTAGTAGGACAAAATAATCTTAAAAAATCAAATAAATAATTTAAAATATAACCACAAACATGCACTAATACTTATAAAGAAGCTGCCTCATTGTCCAGGTTTACAATAACACGTGGAGGATTTACAGCGGATTTGTCGTTTTGCGAAGTGTTCGAATTCGTTTTTTGATTGCTTAAAGACAAAGTGTGGAAGGGGATGAGGGAAGTTGCCAAGTGTTGTTAATGTATGCTGCTGTGCTACTTCAAAATTTTAGTAAAAGTCAAATGATCCCTTTTCTTGATTTTAACTTTTTATATCCTGGCCAACAAATATTTGACACGTGGTGTGATAATTGATACCGAGCATGCTTGATTGCTAACCCCTTGACTGCCACCTTCATGAATAGAGAACAGTGCCCCGGAAAGGGGCAGGTGGTGGATTGCAATTTACATGTTTAACAAGACACGTGGCCTTTTTTCTTTTTATTTTTTTATGGCTGGCCTTGGACTTCGGGTGAGTTTTTTTTAAAGAACTATTTTTTAATTAAAAATATGTTTTTTATATCAGTACAATAAATTTTAAAAAAAAAATCTATAAAATTCAATTTAGTACTTAAATGAAAAGTAATGTGTAAAATAGTAGTATTTGATAATGTAATAGAAATTGTTTTACAAAATATATTTTACTTATAAATATATTAAAATAATATATTTTTATTTTTAAAAAATTATTTTATAATATAACAAGATAATTTTAAATTTTTAAAAAAATATTATGGGATTGCAATGACAAACATCTCTTTAACCTCATTCACAACATAAAAAACCACCTAGATATATATGATAGACAAGTTTCTTGTTTCTTAAAACAACCATTTTATTATTTTTATTATATAATTATTTATTGGGTTACTACAGAAAAGTTTCTGGATTTTATATATGAATCTTTTATATTATTTTCACGAAAATTGTTATTTTTTTTTTACTTCTTCAAATGATAAAATCATGGTTTTTATTAATGAAATATATATTATTTTATTCATATATTTTTATAGGTAATATTTTCTCAGATATTTATTTTTGAGAAAGTTTAATTTTTGGTTTTATGTGTTAAATTTTCAAAAAACATCAAGGATTGATACATATCACAATGTTATGGTGCGGTATTTAAAAAGTGAGTACAGCACCATAACCTCCTTTGCTCACTAATGTCTTTTTCTTGTCAACTTATCTCTAGTATAGAAGCAAATCACTCACACGTTGTCATAATTCTTAAATTCACAAGCCATTTAAATTAAGGTTATCAATATTGTTCCGGCCAGAATATTCTGTGCTATTAAAAAAACCGAGACAAAACGGCGTCGTTTTCGTCTCGGTTTTAATTCCTGCAAAAAAAAAATTAGCCGTATGACACACAAAAAAATCTAAAATATATGCTATTATAACCATGAATTTAAATATATATAACTTCAATTTCATTACAACCACGAGATAATTAAATCATAATCCCTTATATTATCTTGGTAGTGTTTTGACTATATTAAATGAGTTCTCAATTTTCTCTCTAAATCCTCCCCTACTGGTTTACCTTTTGACCTCACTAATTATTTCATCACCTGAAACTATATACCAAGTATACATATATTTAATCAATAATGTCTCTCATCCCATACCATCACCTTAAATTATGCCTTATGTCAAAGCTCATTGATAAGGTTATTGAAGGAACACTAGGTTAAAAGATTCATATTTGAAGATTAAATCACTATTTTTTTTTCTATTTCCATGACTTATACTCACAAGTTAACTCGTAAATTTGTTTTTACTATAACCCCACTCACAAGGCTAACTTATCAATTTCTGATCGATGATCCCTACTCATTTAATCAGTTCATTAACTCTCCTAGAGTAACCCTGTACATGTGATTGACGTATAAAATTTTGATCGGTAGCCTCGACTCTCAGCCCATTAACTCTATTATAGTAGCTCTATACATGCAATTGTCATATCGAATTTTAATTAGTGCCCTCATTCATGTGACTAGCTCATTAAATTAATTATCATGTTTTTCTTATTTAACATCTTTTATTTTATTAATATGGAAGACATAACAATAATGATTAATTTAAGAATAATAGAGCCGTTGAGCCAATCGTGAGGGATCGAGGTCGATCTAATTTGTCATTGTCTAAATATTTGTTTAAAAAAAATATAATTTAAAGTTTTTTTAAAAGTCAAATGATGTTTTTCTTGGTCATCAATGTTATATTTGAACCCATAAAAGCAATCTATTTAAGTTGGGCAAGATCTAGTGCGGCTTAATTGGAAACTCGAGTTAGGTAAATAGCTAAGTCAATTGACTTGCTTGACTAGTTTTAATAACAATGGCAAAAAATTATTCGCTCTCTTAATGATTTTTTTACATTAAAAAAAACTAATGTGATCCACATTAGAAAAACCGATGGATTAATATAGATCAAGTCTTATGAAATCTTTGTTGTGACAAAAAGAGGAAAAAAAATCTAACCTTAAGAGATATATTAAGGGGTTAAAAAGGTTTCAGTTTTTTCCCTGTTTTAATTATATATTTATTTTCTTCAATTTTAATTATTTTTTAGATAGAGATTGTAGTTAAGTGCAACTTCAACTATTAAGTATTGTATCAATATTTTTGATATTTATGAAAGGATAGAGGTTGCACCACCATTGCAACCTCAATTCCAAATAAGATGTGAATTAATATTAATTAAATATATAATCTTATTCTCGAATAATTTATAAACTAATTTTATAATTTGCTTGATAATAAAACTAAAAGAAAAAAAGAAAAGAGAAAAGAGAAAAGATTGCAATGTTAGGCCAAATGTCGAACTTTATGAACTATCATTGTTAAACAATTTATCCTTTTATATGAGAGAGTTATATATCTTTTTAAAGGGCATGGTAACATGGTTTATTTATGCTCTTTTATTTTTATCTCAAAGTAAAAAAAATATTTAGAATATGTCAATTGCATGTACTATACGATTGCTTAGAGTTCAAATGTGTATTTTTTTTTGTTTTAAATTGATTTTTTGTGCTTTCAATTTTTTTTAATAAATTAATGTTAAAATTAAGTTTCAAAAAAAAAAAATATTATTTTATTATATCTCTAAATAATGTTTTTTTTTTTAAATAACCGCTACTAAATTCTAAACACATTCATAATGATCAATCAAACCTCATGCCCTCGAAAAAAAAAGTAACCTTTACAATGTATATATATATATATATATATATATATATATATATATATATATATATATATATATATATTTCCATGACCTAATTATCTAGACAAGAATTGATAACTAGTTGGACCAGATGGATGGGGATAAACCTTGATCTGCTTGGCGTGCACGGATAATTTCTGCTTCATGTTTTAAAAGGGGGTGTTTGGGAGGGCTTTTCAAAAGCGCTTTTGAAAAAAATTAAAATTTTTTAATTTTTATTTTTAAGTTTAAATTAATAAAATTTGATGTTTTTAGATCATTTTGATGTGCTGATATCAAAAACGATTTAAAAAAAATAAAAAAAATATATTTTTAATGTATTTTTGAACTAAAAACACTTTCAAAAGCAACTACAACCACACTTTCAAATAGGCACTGAATATGTGTAGACCATGAACACAGGGGGCCTAGAAATGAGATAAGATTTTGTCTTGAGATATGTACTTCAATTATTTTAAATATTTGTGCCAGAAGATTAGAGATTGGACTTTGGAGTATAATCTTATTCGAGCCCTACAATTTTTTCCTTTCCTTTCCTTTCCTTGTAAGCAAATGACGATAAGGTTGAACTTGGAGGCGTCAAGGGGTGTTATTGTTTTTTTTTGAAAAAAATTAAAATTTTTATTTTAAATTAAATTTTTTATTGTTTTTAATTTATTTTGATATACTGATATCAAAAATAATTTTTAAAAAATAAAAAAATATTATTTTAATATATTTTTAAATAAAAAATATTTTAAAAAACAATTTTCAAACCTTCAATAAACCGAAAAGCCGGCATGTTTTTTTTTCTGCTTGCTCCATCATCTCTTGCATTGACTTGGCAATAAGCATGCCTTTTTCTCTCTCTTTTTTTTTTCTTAATTCAAACTCCATTATTTTTAGGCTGTGTTATGGGCCCCTCCATGTTTTTCCAGACGGCAATGGCCTAATGCTTTATTCCCTGTTCGAGATTGAGATTTTGATGGATTTTGAAAGTTATATTATGATTTTGTTTGTTTTTGTTTTTTTTTCCAGAAATATATCAAAATAATATTTTTTAATTTTTTAAAAATTAATTTTGACATCAGCATATTAAAATATCTAAAAACACTAAATTTTTTTAATTTAAAATAAAAAAATTCAATTTTTTTCAATAACACTTCTAAATCGCAACTCCTTATTCAATTTTATTTATTTGTGGCCTCTTACAAGCAAATTACACGGCATAGTTCACACAGGAGAAAAGGAAATTTATGGTCTTCTTTTTCCCCTCCTGTAGGAAGACCTAAGGACTATATTTGAGAAGAAAAAAATGGTCTTCAAGGAAGTATATGATTAAGAAAATAGTTAAATCGTCTAGATAATTCATTGTAACTCTAGAGATATAGTTTGCCGGAGATTATAATAGTATAATTATCATTATGTCCTTCAATCCATAAAAAAATACTGTTAATTTTTGAGGTATTTTAAGGGCCTGTTTGGGAGAACGGTTGTGATAGCTTTTTAAAGTGCTTTTCGTGCCGAAATACATCAAAATGATATTTTTTTTATTTTTAAAAAATCATTTTTGACATCAGCACATCAAAATGATCTAAAAACACCAAAACATATTCATTTAAAATGAAAAAAAAAATTTGATTTTTTTGAAAACAGCGTTTGAAACGCGGTCCAAACGGGCACTAAACCTTTCCATTTCACCCTTGTCATTAACTACTTGTTTGGAAATGCTGTATCTTTTCTGGTTTTTATTAAAAATACAACTATGGTTTTGTTAGTGATTGGGTAAGAGTATTTTATATATTTTGATTTGTTAATACACAGTAAAATAACTATTTTTATTCTTGAACGAGACAAAAAATAAGAGTTGCTGGCGAAAATATTATTGATTTTTCAAGGGACATGACCTGAAGGACCTATTTGAGAAGAAAAAAATGGTCTTCAAGTACATGATACATACGAGGAGTGTTTGAGAATGTATTTGGAAAACGTTTTTAAAAAAAAATAAAAAAAAATATTTTTATTTTTTATTTTAAATTAAAAAATTTAGTGTTTTTAGATTATTTTATTTGATGATTTTAAAAATAATTTTTAAAAAATAAATTGTATAAACACGCGACTTCTTGGAAACTTGCTGGATTGCATCACGCAAACATACATTGCTGTCGTAGTGTAGTTCTTTCTTTATTTAGTTTAGTCGGTGGATGCCGCAGGCTAATGCATTGTATATTTCTGCATGGAGAATTAAGTTGTAAATCTTTCAAATTGTGCTCTCGATCCATGGAGGGTGCTGCCTGGAAGTGCAGGAATCAGGAAATGGAGCCCTTGAAAAGAGCAATGAGATATTCTGGACTTTCTTTTGGTGTGTTTTCTTCTTAGAGTATTTTATCTTTGTGTACCTAAAGAGAGAATATTTATCGGATTCAAAGTTTCAACATCTCTCTCAATAAATAAATAAATAAATAAATAAATAAAAAGGTTTCATCATCAAAAAGATTTTGCCTTCACATGCCAAGGTAAATAGAGGACATCGATGATGACAATGACCATATATTCCTTGTGTAAATGTTTTAAATCTCTTTTTTGTAATATTTCCTTTTGGATTTGAGTAACCCATATATTTTGTGAGTTTAGGTGAGCGAGAAAACCTCGGCTGTTCTAAATTTGTATAAGAGGTGCACGTCCTAACTCGAACTCGAGACCTGCTATATAGATCACAAGTCCTCTATCCTCATGTCTCGGGCTCTTACAAGAGATGCATGTCTTGACTCGAACTCAAAGACTTGCTGTGTAGATCGCAAGTCCTCTATCATGACGTCAACCCATGATAGAACACATCCTTACTAGTGTGAACAGACTCGTTGATTTCCTACTGCCTCCCATGAAATGCACTCATGAATCACCCGTTGATGGACAGTGTTCATTAACATTTCCTATCTCTAAAATTGGAGTTATATTTTCTGTTTGCTTACGACCAACTAGGACTTCCAATTTGGCCACAATTAATCGATTATATGATCATTTTGAAGAAAATAACATGTAATAATCAGCTCTACTTGTATCCTTTTCTTGCGAGAGTATAAGAGCTCAACCGGCCCCCCCTCGAATCAGACACAGAAAAGAAGTGCGAAGTTTGGTTGAGGTAGTGCGGTTCCCTTTGTTAGAAGCTTTTTCCCACCCATATTTCCCCACCTCTCATCTTTTGCCTTCATGATCTTGTCAGCTGTGGCCTAATGGAAAACTACAAGTCAATGGCCACTCATTCACAACACTTTATTTTCTCACTTTAAATAGATCAAGAAGAAAGGAGCAGGGAAGGTGGATATCCCTTTCTTTATTATCAAGTTCCCATCTTTCTCCCATTTTTTTGATAAGTTCCCACCTTGTAGACATCAAACTTGAAAAAGGTGATTCTGTTAGAGAATAATATAAATCATATCCCGTAACCTCATCTAATAACTTAAACTTTTATGTGAGATAGTTATCATAGTCTTGTTGATCCAACGGTCACGAGTTCGAATCAAGATAATGTGGGTCTGTGTGCAAGTTTCAAACCCAAAGAGCTTTCACTTGAGAGTGTGTGTTAGAGAATAATATAAATCATATTCTGCAGCCTCACCTAACAGCTTAAATTTTTAGATGAGATAGTGTCTTATCATATTCCATCACCTTTTCACAGTATCGACAGGTACAAGCAGTGCCTTGTTTCCCACTACGTTCCTATTACAATGATTTTGTAGCAACCAAATGTATCCTCAAAGTTTATACAATGATGCACATAATATAGTTGGCAAAAGTATCTAAGAAATCTTTTTTAAAAGAATAGCTCGATTAATTAAACCTTTAAATAACAATTCAAAACTTCAGAAGCTGTCCTTCTGGGGAGCAGCACAACCAATTGAACCATTCTACTTTCCTAATTCTTTCCGCAAATCCTTTCAGCCAAATACGTTATTTTCAAAAAGAAAAAAAAAACTCAGCAATTTCCAGTGAAATATGGTATCTCCAGAGCACGTAGTGAGCTTTTGCTGGTATCACACGGACAACAGTGGAGCTAAAATTTGTCAGAGATGAGGGAAAAGAAGAAGTTGAGAAGGTATCTGACAAGTGACAGCAAACTCAACTTGAATGATCCAATGCTTTTCATTTTTAAGCGGCATTACTGCAGCTATTGCACAGTCAAACCCCTGTTCTGTCAAGTGTTCTTGTCTGCACTACTCGAGAGCATGTTGACCTGCGGTGTAAGATCACAAAAGTTGTAATAACTTTTTACAGTATCAAATCTGCTAGCGCACCTACATTAAGATAATGGAGAAGAAATATGAGCATAGAAGTTAAGAGTCAAGCTTGTTATCATGACTCGATGGCCACTCTTTTTTCAACGCTCCATATTCCAGATTGAATTGAATGTTCACATTTTCACATCCCTTCTGCATCTTGCGAACATATCTGGGATTGAATCAATACAGGAAAACTAGACTTTACATGTTCTGATATTTTGCAATTATTGTTATGAAGTTAACAACAATTTCAGAGGTCATTTTACATCATCAGCAAGGTATCCTTAGAATTCACAGGTGCAGTTACTGCAGTACTCTTTCTGATCCTACTTCTGAAAACTCGGTTCACTCAACAAATGCCATGCCAGTAGCTAGCAGTAGCATTCCTGCTAGAATCCATTATGGTGGGTGGTTTTGGTTCTGTTTTTTAGATCTTCATCTCATTTGTTTTGTTGTAGTAGTTCTTTCGTTATCCCCACATCTCCATCCAAATTCCCAATAGTGACTGTCATGGCAGAGGCCCTAATCCTCGACTGAGTAGGCAGTTTGATCATCAGAGTCCATTCCTATAATTACTACCTGGCTCCCTCGGCAAAAGCTTTAAAACATATGGCCTTTTTGTTGCATACAAGAAATAGGATCTGCAATCATTTCTGCTACATCTTGTTTCATATCACAGTAATTGAACCACAGTTAGGATTGATGTTCCTCCATGGAGTTAGCTTTAAAATCAAACCTTTCAAGGTTGTTCTTTGTTTTTAGATTGTAAACACTACCCGACTTTTTTTCTCATTGAATTCTTATTTCCTAGTTTTAGTAAATCATCAAAACATCGTCAAGAACTTAACCCACTTCCATTCTTCATTTCTTCATTACAAAACAAAATTTCACCCTAAACTTCGTGAGAAATTCTTGAAGAGTCAGCTAATCAGGTGACATGATAGATATAGCTAATCAGGCTCAGATATATGAAAAAATCAGCAGCTGGCTATCCTAAAGCCCTCGACTTGGCATCGTCTACAAACTTAAGAATTAGTAAGTATAGCCGTTATAAGCTCAACAATGGTCATCAGCTAACCAAGTTTCACACAATTCTCCGAAAGCACTACTCCCTCTCTTATCAAGAGACATCCTCATAGTATATACTGTATCTAGAATTTATTTATATTTGGTTCCTCTTCACTGACTCGCCCATTCTACAACACAAATCTTTAATCCTCATCATTCAAAAAACCCATCATGTAAGAGTAAAATTATTGATAGTGGATAGATACCCACTGAAAAACCAATTATTCAAAATATTCATTGCTATGCAAAATAGGACAACTTTTTAAGAAGCTTAGAACAGCAACTGATGAGTGTTGCCTTGCCTTGATCAGTAAAGACCAACAACCTGGGTGGGGTCAGGATTAAAAACCTATCAATGATGGATAAGAAAAGAGCCATCTGTGTCAATTATACAGCACAACGCAGATATGATATCCCCATTAAGGTTACAAGTCTCGAAGGAAATACTGCACTCCTAGTTTTATTTTCAAGCACACACGTATATGAAACAAAAGTAAATTCTATCAAAGATCTGTAGTAATAAAGTTGCATTAAATATTGAAATTGTACTAATATAAGCAGATTTAAATGTAAGAAACCTGATGAAGTCTGATAACTTTTAAAAGATGATGAGGCTCTTAACACAACTAAATAAAAGTTTTTTTTTTTTATACGAGAAAACTCTACTCCTCCGAAAGCATACTTTATGAGCCCAGGTGAGCGAGTAAAACTTTGACTGTCCCAAACTCTTACAAGAGGTGCATACTCTAACTCGAACTCAAAATCTGCTGTGCAAATTTCAAATTCTTTGTCATAATATCACGCTCCTTGAGAACTACTAACTAAATAAAAGTTGGTGAATGGTGAACCTGTAAAACAAGTCATGTTAATTGGGTATCAAACTCCTATAATTAAGTTAATAGATGAGGGAGGAGATGTGTATGAACAAGAAAAAAGATTGGAAAATATATAAAAAGGGCAAAGATGAAGAAAAAAGAGTCATTTCTAGAACTACTTCTTTTTTATATTGCCATAAAGGTTGACAAGTTGAATGGGAAAAGGATGGTTCAATCCATTCCTTCCCCACCAATGCCAGGAGAAGGATATTATGAGTTCTAAAATTCTAAATCTCAATTATATCAATTATCACTTAGAGTTTTGGTGACTGATATGGTAAAGAATTGAAAATGTTTTGTTTGGCCACCTCATGAATTTAGAGTATAAGTGTGATGTTCCAATTGAAAATGTCTTGCCACTACTTTATCCCAAGAAAAAAATCATATATTTCTGTACATTGGAGAATGTGTTGATGTAGAAAAAGCTAAATATTGACAAATATATATATATATATATATATATATATATAAACATTTTTTGTATTTAATATTTTTTTGAGCTTGGTTAATAAATCTAGAGTAAAAATAAAGTTTTTGGATACAATTTTTTTTTGTAAGAAAAATTATGAATTTTTTATAATTATAAGTATTCTTATTGCTTTAAAATATTATCTATAAATGTGGTCAATATTTTATTGAGATTGGATAATAATTAGAGTATTTAATACCGATATATATTATGTTTTTTTTTTTTTTATGAAATGAAGTAGATGTTCTTATAGGTTAAGGATACGAGATACTTGAAACTAATATGTAACTATTTATTTAATAACAAGTACACTAAATTGACTAAGGGGTTAGGAAATACTTTCAAACTTGATTATACAAATATATTTTGATAGGTTTGATCATAAGCCTTAAAAGAATTGTTAAATTTTAAATTCGCAAAAAGATTGGATTAAATCTTGAATCCAAAAAATAATTGCACAAGGTTGTTAATCTTTGACCTATGAAAAGGATTATTTGAAGTTTTGGCCTTACCCATTAAAAAAACAATGTGTGATAATAAACTCTTGAATGGTGGTTCATATAAAGGAGTGGGTGATTGTTTGAACCTTTATAAAAATTTTGATGCATAACATTGTCTCCTCGTTTATTATTTTAGTTTTTTTGTGCATCTTTAAGTTTGCTTTTATTATTGTTTGAGTTTATTTGTTTTAATCTTTAGATTATGTTATATATTGTTTTAAGTTAACATGAACCTTTCTAATTGACAATCTAATTTACCTCTTCTTTGATTCACCTAGATTCTTGTTACATTTAGATACTTTAAGAAATCAATCAATCTTCTTTACAAACCTCATTTGCATCACAGCACGTGAAAAACCCTACCTTGAAGCCTTCATGTTTTTGCAACCTAATAACATCGATTCTATATCACTAACCTATGATAGTTGTAGCGTTCAATACATTCACCACTCTCTCTATATATAAAACTTACATACAACAACTATATCTTTTGAAAAACATAAACTCAACTATCTTGATAGGTTATGGCTTATTCAAATTCATTAATGGTAGCCACCCATGTTCTACCAAAACCATCATCACTAATAACACCATAAAAGTCAATTAAACCTTTATCGAGCATAATAATTGTCTCTCTCTTAAATGATGCAACCTTTAATTGTTTGTTGTACAACATTGTATACCATTTAGACCACTCTAGCATCGACATTAATCTCTTCCTAAGTTATACGCATAATATTTATACATTGTACCTTGATTGAACTATATTAAAAACCTAATAAAAGTGCCATAACTTACTTATAATGTGAAAAGACTTATAAACTCATAATTATTATCAAACCTCTTGATATTTTAGGTTTCAAAATGTATCTGTTAAAAAATTTGTATCTAGAGTTTAAGGATCTTGTAACTATTTCTGTTATTAAAATATAACCAATTTTTTATTAAATTATGCCTCATACTATTAAATCAATTCATTCTTTCAAATCTTTATAGATTCTACCGAGTTTTGGTTAAAATGAGTTGATAAGGTCTATATAAGTAGTTTGAATTGTAGCTCAAGTTCAACATAATTTTTTAGAAAGCTCAATTATTTAATTATTTAAAACATTCACCCATATAACATAATTGTTAATCATTTTTTATATAAAAATACTTACTAATTATGATGAATAAATATAAAAAATCGAGTGTATCTTTTTGAAATATGTTTTATAAATAAGTTAATAAAATTAAATTTAGATTAGATTTATGAGAATGTTTATTATAATTGTGACTTAGCTTATCTTTTCTTTTTCTTTTTTAGTTATATAAAAGGTGGAACATGTTTAAAAAATTAATTAAACATTTTTTTTTATAAAAATAAATAGTCATTTTTTTTCTAAATTGATTAAAAAATATTACATATAAATATTCACTAAACATTACAATGTAAAAAACCTTGTTTGTGTTTAAACCGGTCTATAACTAGATTGAGTTGAACCAACAATACCTAATCCATTTAAAAAGAAATATAAGAAGAGAAAGAGAGAACTTAACTCTACATCATTACATCTTTTTCAAAGGAGTTAGTCAATGATTAAAGAGGTAATTTTTCTTAATTATTAATTATCAAACTTCAAATTAAGAGAGTAATTTTTTATTAATTTTATAATTATAGTTGTAAAATCTATCTTAAGAGTTGACTTGGAGTGATGTTCGGATTATGGTTGATTATTTTCGGTTTGGTTCGGTGTTTATCTATAAAAACAATCAAACCAAAAAAAAAAAAAAACTGAACTGGACCAACAATAGTTTAGTTTTGTTAAGTTTTTTTTTTTTACTATAACCAAGTTTTTCCATTCTCCCATTTCGCTAAAATGGAATCAAACCAATAAATTTGAACTAAACCAGAAGAATAAAAAAATTATAGTATATTTTTTAATTTGAACCGGTTCAGTTTACCAGTTTTTACCTTAAAAACTGAAAACCAAACCAAACCTGAAGTTTTTTAAAAATTATAATCGATTTTTTTAATAGTTCGATTTTTCTCAAATTTTTTTTCTTGGTTTTTGATTTTTTTAATCACACCTATCCCGGATAATAGGATAAGAGGATCAACTAACGTTCACCTTTACATATTTTTTCAAAATATTAAGGCATCATCATTTTGAACAAAAAAAAATTCAAAAAGAAAAAGTTAATGGCCAGGATTTGACGAGGTCAACAGGTTAATTTGACTTATTGACCCTGTGATTTCTTTTGTATTTTTAATTTTAGACCAACCCAAACCAGGTTTATAGTAACTCGCCGAGCCGATCCATGTCTTACAAAATTTTAGTTCGAGTATTCTGTTTTTATCAAATTGAAAAGGTAGACATGATATTTAAAGTTGGCCCAGGTATCATAGATCATAAGAAAAACTTCATCACACCTGCCCAAGTAGCCCAGTTTTTTTATGGATTCGAGCCTGCAGAGACCCTAATATACTGCCCGTGCCCAGAACCCGAAGGCCCTAGATGCCCTTAACTCACCCAATTCTCTGACGCGGCTGCGTCCACCCTCACCCGTGAACTATATATACTGCATCCACCTTCTCTTTACTTTTGATCCTCCCTGACTCTGTCTCTTCCCCCCAGCTAAACACCATCAACGGGCTAGACTAACACAATCGACCACCCATAGCCACCGTGAAGTAAATAAGTAATTTATTATGGACCTGGACGGCCTAGACGAACCGAGCAATGTACGAAAACCACCCAGCAGATTCGCGCCTACTTCAAAGAAACCCCAACCAAAATCAAAACCTAAACCTAAACCCGAACCTCAGGAATCAGTACCGGCGGCACCAAAATTCGAGCCTTCAGTTTCTAACACAGCCGAAGATGCTAAACCTAAAATTGATGATACGCTTTCGAAGACGGGAATGGGTTTTTTTAATGGTGATGTGAAGATGGAAATTGATGCTAAGGAAGAGAGAGGAGCTGCTGCAAAGGAAAATGATCCAATGGATGTTGATAAAGAAGAGGATGATGATGATGTAGTTGTTCGAGAAATTGATGTTTACTTCACTCCGTCCGTCGACCCCAACACTCAGGTGAACTTTTTTCTCTTCCTCTATTGGAGTGGGTTTTAAAGTGATTTATGAACTTTATTTTTCTTTTTTCTTGCAGTTATATGTAATGCAATATCCATTGAGGCCGTGTTGGAGACCGTATGAACTGGATGAAAGATGTAAAGAGGTTAATACTTTGGCCTTTTTAGGGTTTATTTCTGACTTTAGCTTGTTTTGTGAGGGGAAAAGGGAGATATTGAATGATGATTTTCGATTAATTTTTTTAGGTTAGAGTGAAACCTGAAAGTACCGAAGTGGAGGTCGATTTGTCTATTGATGATACAAAAAACTATGACCCTGATATTGCTAGCAGATTGAATATGAAAAAGCAGGTTTGCCTCTGTATTTGCCCTTTTTTTTGGTCACAGGCTCAATTTGGTTTGTTATTTCTTTAGTGCTTAAACATGAAAGGGCAGGGTTAGGCTTCATTATTGGTAGTTTGTATATATAGTGATCTGGGGAGATTTTTGGGCAGATCATAAGTTCTTGATGTATTGCCAAATTTTCACCAAGGTGGGTGCCTTGGTTTTGTTAATGTGAAACTTGGTGCCTTGAAAGTCATGGCCTAGGAACTCTATTGATTTTGCAGTGAGTTGTGTTTCAGGTGTTTTTTATTCAGGACATGATCAGATGTCATCTCTGGTACAGTTCATTTTCATAGTTCATAGCTTTTGTAGTTTACTGAAATATTAATTTTTTGGTTCTTTTAGTGTTGGTGATGTTTAGTGTTTTTTTTATTCTTTTCTTTTCTTTTCTTCTTTCCATGTCACATTTGTTATGGTGTTTGCTGTCCTTGTAACCTTTTCTGTTCCTTGTAACTTCTTGTGTACTTGCTCGATACTCTAATACAGTATCATGCTTTGTGGCTTTCCCTAGACTTTGTCATCCTCATGGTCACCACCTCCTGCTACTGGGTATGCTGTTGGTGTTCTGATAGGTAATAAGGTATGCATGTCCTACCCTCTTGTTATGTGCTTAACATACTCTATTTAATTCATCTGTTTGAAACAACTTTGTAGTAAACATTTTTTTTTCTGTAATCTTGGGGAGCGATGACTGTCAAAAATTATTTTCCTTCATCATACACATCTCATGACATTTTATGACGGGAAAGAAAAAGGATAGAAGTCCTGCTCCTCATGAAACTCAATACCAGCTGCATTTGTTCTTGAGGCATGAGAGTAATTGCTAATGTATCTATCTTTGAATATTGTGAGATCTATATATTGGTGAATACTAGACAGTATTCATAAATTTATGATCAAGCACTTTTTTTTATTTATTTGATGAGTGATCAGTTTTCCCTTTACCTTCCTTCAGCAACTGCTATTAGTTTCTCTAGTCATTTATAATGTGCTAGAAAAAAAAATTATGGTTGGTTTTTATATTATTCTGTACATCTTAAATCCTCATCTATGAGGGTATCCATACAGTTTCACATATTTTCTCTCCCTCTGCATTTCTAGTGTTGTTAATTTGTTGGGAAACTCTAAAGTATGCTCCACCAGTGAATGTGTGTGCATGTGTATCTAAGTTATCATTGTACCATCAGTATTCTGCTGCTTAATGTTTCTCTAAGTTTGTTTACCAACTATCTTTGACAGATCCACATGTTCTAAGAGGTTTTTTATTTTTATTTTTATTTTTTTCAACTTGCAGTTACACCTGAATCCTATTCATACAGTGGTGCAGCTTCGGCCATCAATGGACTATCTAAGTTCTGGTAGCTCTAAAGGGAAAAAAAATGCCACAAGTGGTGAAGATTCCAATGAAGGGAAACCTTCAAATCTACCAAAGAAGCAGGTTCTTTCTCTCTTCTCATACTCTGAAGCTTTTGTGAAATAAAAGTAATCAAGCGGAGTATGCCTTGGTTAGTTGTGGGTCCTCTGGCCTAGTACACTGTTGCCTTGGGATGGTGACATGGATATGGTCCTTGCTTTAAGCATTTTCTTATTGTAACTAAGTTCTTCATGCACACCATTTATGCTTGAGCTCTTGCTTCCTAGCATTTTTTTTTATATATGTTACATCACGATATAAAAAAGCAAGAATTCCTTAAAACTTTTGATGGAAAAAAATACCTTTGATATCAATAATCTTATGCTCTGTTTTAGTTTTCAGTTTCCTTCTTTGCTTATAATCCCCTTTTCAATCTTTTAAGATTTTCTCTTCAAAAGATAAATAGTTTGTTGTGATTCACACATTAAGACCAAAGTCTGGATTAATCAGCTAATGTAGTCCAAATTAGATATGGTGTTTGTTAATCAAATCTCTTTTCTGTTATTTTGTTAAACCACCTATTGAAGTACAAAGGATCACCTGCATCACCAGTGACACATTAGCGAGCAGTGCATAAATGAATGGTTGTAGATAGAACACACACACATGAGTGCATGTATGCACACACATGTGATGTGTTTATGCTCATATCGTATGTATGCCTTAATACGGAAGGCAGACAGGATTTCATAGAAATTATCTAGAAACATGGGTGCATGATGTGTTTATGCTCATATCATATGTATGCCTTAATATTGGCAGGCAACCAGGATTTCATAGAAATTATTGAGAGCTTTTGGTTATTTATTGTTCTTGTTGGTGTTGCTATTATTTTTATTTATGCATGTATCCTATTAGTTCCTAAGCACCAAATCTAATCTATGTTTGGTGTAGAGCAAGCAGATGAGTTCAGGAAATGAGCAAAAACCAGATGTTGAGGAGGTACACAAATTAAGCATGCAATTTTACAACTGAAACTTAACATGCATTTATCTAGTTGTAACCACATAATTTGGATTTAACTGAAGATGTAATGCTTCTTTTCCTTTCTGTTACTTTAATTCATCTCCCAAGCATTTTCTTTGGGTTAAGTGGTTTTCGTTCCAAATTTCCAACTTTCTTTTGCTATGTTCAAGTTTTTATCTTTGTAGATAACTTCACTTTTTTTCCCTTTCACTTTACTCAAAAATTGGAATAATGTGTAGGCATGTGGGGATACTATAATTACCGATGAAAGAAACTATATTTTTAGATGAGCTGAAAAGTTTTGAAAATTTCCTTGGTAGGAAGGTGTTATGGAGAAACTATTAGGCATTGGATAAAGAAAGATGATCTGTTGGACACATAAGTGCTTTATTTCATAGTGGGATGTTGTCTCCCACTTCAGTCAAGTTTTAGGTTTCATGGTTTATTATAGTTGTTCATGCATTTAGTTAATTTTTCGCTGAAAAGTAAAATTACTACAAAGGACTGTTTTGTGGTTCTCTTACTTGGTTATTTTCTTGCAGTCTTGGATTCCTCTGAAGTACCATGGATCGAAAAGTGATTTATCTTCCAGATATCTACAGAACATGGTGGCACAAGAAAGTTCTAACATTGAGTTTGCAATGAGCCCGTATGGTTTATTTATAACTTATCTTATTTTTGACTCTAGGCTGGTAGCAACGTTTCCAAAAACTTTCATGTACTTTTAAGATTATTTTTCTGAAGCACCAAACTTGCTTACAAATTTACATCATTTTATATGAAGGTATGACTACATGAGCTCCTTGTGTCCGGGGATAACAAACAACAATATTAAACTCAATGGTCCTTCAAGAAGGTGCAGTCACCCTTCTTATTCCAAATTTCTTCTATCTTCAATATCAGAGATTGATGCAGTATGGGAACGAGAAAGTTTACTCGTTTGTTTGTAATTTAGTATGTTTATAATTTTATTATTATTTAGAAGCTTTCTAGGATGTTGTTATTATAATCATTAATATTTCACTATAGTTTTCTTTTTTCTTTGTTTAGGTTACTAGAGACTTCTTCTTTGCCTTATATTTCTCTATTTCTACTATTTAATCCCTCTCCTATAGGGGGTTCAGCTTCTTTTATCTTTTTTATTACCCTGTCTCACGTCAAATGTGTCATGCACGCTCCAAAACATGTATGAGCATATATTGGGATGAGTAGAAAATTCATAGATCTGTCATGCATGCACACAATGCAAGAAATGCATATGAGCCTTGCAGAGCACCTTTATTGACTTGGCCATTCTGTCTTAGAATGAAATTTGGATAGATTATATTTCAAGTAGCATTTTTGTTTCACTAGGTTCAAAATAACATTGTTTAGGATATACAATTACATAAGTTCATTTACAACAAAAGTATAGCACTTTATTTTTTACTTTGAAGTGTTTTTTATATTTCTTTTATTGTGAATTTTTTTTATCCCATGTTAAAAGTGGAGAATTTGAACCTTACAATGATTGGACTGAGAAATTAAGAAAGAGGTAACAATAACATGTAAAATAGAACCTTGATATAACAATACAATGAAAAGGTAAAGAAAGCTAGTGCAAATTGAATGTTGTGGTGGTTTGGTGAGTGGTTGTGTAAGTCCTCTGCTGCCCCAAGATTACTATTGGGAGGCTTGGACACAAGATCTAACTTGTATTCTGCTTATGGAGTTCATTTTTTCTGTTCACTGCCATTTTTTATTTGTCATTATTTTATAATGAATTAATATGTTTTTCTATTCCATCATAATAGGAGATGTTCATCAACTGTCGATCGTGTTTTGTGCTTTGTGCTATTGGCTTTTTAAAGCATAAATAAATGTTGTTACAGGGTTTTGCTTTCACTGCCTCTGGAAGAACGAATTAAGAGGTTGTTTTTGGAGGTTTGTTCTGACTCAATATTACAAATCTGTGTTCCATTATATGATATAGTGATGCTTTGGAACTTGGTGCCAGCCAATGTATGTGGCGGAATTTTGGTTGTACTGATGTGTCTTTGTTTTGTAAATGGTTGTGCAATTTTGGCCTGCTGTTTAGAAACATTAATGTGTGAGAAGCATGGTGTGTTTGCTGATTTACATCTCTGTTTCTTATTTCTCACTTCTTTCTCTTTTCCCGAGATAACACTTATTGACTAATGGCCAGCAGATGCATATTTTTAAAACAGATTTAGTTATTTAAACGAATTCTTGCATTCATGTCTGTAGTGTCCTTTAGAACATGTAATTGCCCAGTTTGAGTATATACTTCTTCCGGATCCAAATCCAAGATTGCATTTCTCTCTGGATTATAAGGATTCATGGTTTCCACTGTGGACTTTTTTTTCTTGTTTTATTTGTCCTTTTGGTTGAAGATTGTTGATGGGGTGAGCATTTTTTTCACTCAATTGGGATGCGGTTCTAATTGCTGTGGTTCAATAATATACAGTACACGCTTCTTCCCGGTCTTGGCACAGTATTCATACAGTTTTCTCAATAAAAAATTCCACTTGAAACCTAGACCTTTTAAAAATTCACGACTTCTATCTCAATTGAACTTGAGCCACCAGAGTATGGGCATCAAAGTTGCTTTTCTCTGAAGCTCCCAACTGGATCGTGAAGTTTTAATCTATTACATTAGCATTTCTTTAAAGTTATGGAATCAAATCAATTTTGTGTTCTTTCTCAACTCTACCTCTACTCCCTTTTTCTTTATGCTTTTCAGCTTTTGGAAGAAAATCTTGAAGCGATGAATTGTGATAATGAAATATTGTTGTCAATTTGGAAAGCAATTGCTTGCTCTCTTTAGATAATTCTGGACTGTTATTCTTAACAGGGACCTCCAATTCATCGGTTTGCTGCTCTTAGGCATCTTATTCCAGATGACTCCATTGAAGATCTCTTAACAGTTCTTCAGGAGTTCGGGCAATTAGTGCAAGGACTATGGGTGCCAAAAACGAGTTTACTGTTTCCCAGCCCTAAGCCAAGTGAAAAGGTTAAACTTGCAGCTAGAGATTACATACTTCTTTTATTTAGCAAGAGTTTGGTGGTCACCCCTTCACAGCTTAATGTCCCTATGAAGCCTCTGCTTCTGAAGAGCTTCCTGAATATATTTGCTGCTGAAAGGCCTTCCTTTAAGGATTGGAAGTTCAAAGAAAATATGGATACACTGTTTGTAGAACTGTACCCAGACATTGTTAGAAAGCAAGAACAAGCTTGGGAAGTCATAGGAAAAAATATTTCTGTTGCTTTTGATCGAGCTGGAAAAAGTGTGTCCAAGAATGTGATAACAAAGCCGAAGAAAACCATGACAGATGAAACTCGAGAAGCTCTGCGGAAGGCCTTGCCAAAAGTTCTCCAAACTCACAAGGTTTGCAGGTATGGGTTTCAATGTTTTTTCCTGGCTATTTAACACCTTTCTTGTGTGCATGCATGCATGTTTCTCTACTCATATTCCAACAAATATGCAGCAGTTGAAACAGTATTTCCAATCATCGATACCTTTGGAAGCCTGTGCCAGTTTTAATGTCCTGTATGAGTTTAACGTGGTCCTTTGTTATGTAGTTAATTTTTTATTTACCTTTGGAGGTGGTTAATTGTTTTTTTTTTCTGGAGAAAGAATTTCTTTAGTGGTTTTAAAGGTTGAAACAAGCCAGGGGCTTGGGTGCAACTACTTTGTAGGTTTATAAATCTCTTGGTGAATAAATCTAAATGAGTGCTCTCCGTGTGATGTGAATGTAGAAGAGAGCAATAAATTGTGTTTTAACCATAATACCAGCCTTGGTTGTCAAAATTTCTTTTTGACATCAATATTGCACAAGTTTCCCTTTTTGGTCTTCCCTTTTTGGTTTGAATACAATATTGGTTCATTGAAATCTATGTTGTTAAAGATTGACAAAAGTTTCCATCAGATGCTCTTGTCATTACTTAAGTATAATGATGCTTCTTCTCTTGCAGTTTTGAAATGATTTGCCAAGGTTTGCGACAATTGGCCATCTCTCAGTCTACTCTTCCAAAGGCTGATCCTAGAATTTTAGTAGCTGCAGCCTCTGGTGCTGAAGCTCCTCCAGAGGAACTTCAAGAAGTCATAAGTGAAGTCGCAACTAATATTCATGGCTTTTATGTTTTGAAGTCTTCACCAGAACACCCAGATTTTGATCCATTGAGGTTATATATATACTATTTTTTCTTCTTTTGTCAATCCAATGGTCTTATGGAGCTTATGTGTAAATACAATGCAATAAGAATAACTAGAATATCTCTGCTTCTCACAATTTTTTCTCCCTTGCAGAAAAGTAGTAATTGGGCTTTTTCTGGCAAGAGGACCTAATGCGAACATTAAGAAGTCAGAGGTCCAAGCAGCAGCCAGGCATGAGCTTAAGAGGGAGCCTTCAAATAGTGAATATATTAAGGTCAGTGATATAAGACAAACTTAATAGATTGGATAATGCCACCTAAATCTCATTTTGTGATGACCAGTTTACATATTGTCATTCGAAAATCTAAAGGGTTAAAGATTAGATGTGTTTTAATTTAAAATGGGTGAAAAGGGCTCAAGCTTTGATGGAAGTAGCCAGAACTCTTAAAATTATTTCCTGAATTTCTTGGTAGCAACTAAGGGGTGTTAAAGTGTATTTGTTTTGGTTGTAGAAGATTAGATGGGTTCTAGGTTATCTTGTGGTACAATAGAAGATCAACTCTGGGGATGTCTTGTGACAGAAAAAGCTAAATCATATTGTTATATTTTTTGGCAATTCGCTAGTATTGTAAGTTAAGTTGCTTGTCTCTCCCAATTCCCCAGGTTGCTACCAACTTCATGGTGCATGAAACGTGAAAAGCTTGCGATCTTTGAAGCAATTCACAGTTTTTTTGCTGTGTTTTCCTGTTTTTTATTTTTATTTTTTTATCTGTTTTTTTTTATTGTTATTGTTATTTTGAGTTTTTGATGTTTTAGTGCAAATGAGGTTTAGCCTCTTTGGTTCTAAAAGCAATATAATAGGCCCTGCGATGTGAGGAATACTGGAAGTAGACTGCACGGGGACTCAAATTACACAACTGTGAATTGTTAGATTGCCATGTTGATTTCAACTTGCGTGGACTAAAACTTAAACCACAGTAAAAACCTCTTAAAAAATAAACTAGCCTATCCATCTGCTGACATTTTATTACCTTGTTCTGTCCCTTGTTTATCTGTTTATGATTTCATCGACTTGACTTGTAATCATTCCATGAACCATACCCGGAAATTACTATCAAATAGGCTCATTCTGAAATAATGTTGTTGAAGGTTGGACTGCATTATGACTTGTGAGGCTTGTAACTAACAACACAGGAATGGAATCAGTGACTTCATCTAAGAAGTTGCGACCATCTATTCAGTAGCATTTTTCATAGCTTGAGTAATTGAAACATGTTTTCTTTTCCAGGTCATGACTGATTTATGTGAATCCAAAGGTTCTGCATGGGTATTGAAGAGTGGTGATGGTAAACCATCATGATTTGGTTGAAGGTACGCAATAATAAAAGCCAGTCACCTTATGATGTTCAGATTTTATATTCCATATTCAAGGGAGGATCTGAGGCCATTATACCGCACCTCTATTATAAAAGATATTTAGTCAAAACAAGAACACATCTGTCTCTCGAAGTGCTTGCCCATAACAATTACTGCATGGAGATACTGATACTGCCTAACTCCTTGGATTGGGTTGGCAACTCCATGAGGGAGAACACTTAAATGCACTAAAAAAAGAAGAAGAATCTTGAGATCTCTGACAAATTCAGTGAAAATGTTGCTTGTTTTGCATTGTAAGAAGAATTGATTATCAGATAAAGAAAAGAGAGCAATTATAGTGCATGCAAAGATCGAAGAGTGCACCCTTTATTTTTATTTTTATTCTTTGTTTTTCTTAAATGCTTTTCCTAATCAGTTGCTGTGCAGGTCTTGCGATTTAGCAAATGCCTCTTGTTTCATTTGCTGTTTGTGGAGGCGCTTGTCATGTTATGGCGCATTGGCGATTAAGCTCGCTATACATTCTGACTGCAGTCCATGGGGAGCAATAAAACCAATGGTGGTGGTATACAGCTGGTTGTTCCAATAACGTTCTTGAAGGTGGATCAATGGTCGTGACTGCTCTGATGCCAGCTTTCGGTTGTGGCTCGGTACATAATTAGGTGTTGATAAAATCAAAGTTTGACTGGATTTCAACTCTCTGGTTTCTTTCTATCTAATTTCTTCTTGTGAGAATTACTAATGAGATATGATCTATACAAGACTTGGAAAATTAGATTTGATTAACAAAATCATGTTGTCAAGGAGGCGAGTGTTAGAAGTCTCTGAATCACACATTAGCATGGTCGTACTTATCCTATTTGATTCGGGGTTGGCAACCAAGCTTCTCAGGAGGATAGACGGGGGCAATTCTGGTGAATGTACTGAGCAAAATCCAGTGGCGAACCGCTGTGCATGGTAAGAATGTTCTAAGATTGAAATTGACTAGAAAAACATTATTCTGTATCAATCAAGCAATGATGCAATGAAGAGAAATTAGTTGAAGGCATTATTCTAATTAATTATGTGATTAATTATGGTTTGACCTGCTGTGTTTGTTTTGATAAAGAAATCTTCTTATGGGAGAAAGTAATTATCATGAAATTAGCTGTGCTTCTCAGTAACATTTGAAACGAACTTCCAAGATGAATGGCCAAAGTGAAAGACCAGACGTTCGCCTAAGAGAAAAGAGATTTTCGAACCAATAGCTTTGGCATTATGAGATTGAAATTTGACTTGAATTTTATTCGTGTCAACCAGCCAGTATACAAATTTGAAGCTTGATCATATTTTAACATGAAAACCGTAGTAAGTTATTTTTTAGTCCCTTAGTTTTGAAAACCTGCAGCAGCTTTTGTGGTTGTGATTTAAAAAAAAAATAGATGTAACAAAAACAATTTTGGTTTTGGTTTTAAAAAGATATATATTTGATTATAGCTATTACCAGCCCAATGCAAAATGGAGGTGGTTTGTATCATGACATAAGAACAACGCGCAAGTGAAATTTTTTTCAAATACTATATCTCTAATTTGGTCATCTATGTGTAGATGATTTAGAATCAATCATCGTATATATGTTATTTACCATTGCTTTATGATTTTTTAGAGTTAAAGCAGTGCTTAATATAATTTTTTTTTATTTGTATTTTTTTAACATTGCTATGAAAAATTCAAATTATAAATATTTCCAAGCAACTGATTCCGATTAATTTTTTGGGTTTTAATCACAATATGGTTCTTATGTTTTATCAACCATCACCACCGAAAGAATATCTATGGCTAAGAAAAAAAAATTATAAGGGCACAAAAACTCCAAAGATCAAATTATTGAATGAAGTGGAACGTTAAATAATTGTCAATAGGAGGAGAAAAAAAGATTGTCTGCAGAAGAAACCAAATATAAAAAAGCATCGGTAATGTTAATTTTCAAAGATTCAGAAGCCTAAATCTCATCAAACATGGCAATTTGAGAATGTTGAAGGTGGTAAATAATAATTTCAAGTAATTTGTTGAAATAAATTATTTAAACTTAACATCAAGCGAATAAATTGAGAAAAAATAGGCAGCAATGAAACAAAAAACATGAAAATTGCAGCAAAACATAACAAAGTCAAAACAACTAATGTGTTTGATGGAGCAGAAAAGCTTTGAGAAATATGTGAAGGCAATAATAGAACGTAGTGAAGCAAGAGCAACATAGACATCAAAGTCAAAAGTAATTAAATCGAAGACATACCAGCAAAGCAATTATAATAATATTTGATCGTACTGAGCAACTTGAACAGTCAAAAATCAACAGCAACTGATAATTCAACAACAAAGAAAAAAAATGTATTAATGTATTAGTTAACAAATTTGGCAACACACCAGCATACTAAATTGAGCAAACCTTAACGTCAACGAAGAAGCACCTCAACCGTAGCAGCCGACAAACAGCCAACACCAAGCAAAAAATGGTAATGATTAAATGATCTGTCATACGAAAAACAAGGAAAACCAATGAAGAGACATCAACAAAAGCCTAGCAGTTGCAACAGGATGACTAATTGGAACACACATGGAACCGACAATGGAAAACAACACAGACAATGGGCTAAGACAGAGTAAGAAATTGCATTCAAGCAACCAATGCTCTTGATTCCATCATATAACAATGCAATGGAAACAAATACATTAATGTTTGACAAGTAAAAATGTGCACACTCCAACATATTTACCTAAGCAAAACTTAAAAACGAATCAATAATTTGACAAAGTAGCCATCCAACCGCCAATTGAAACCGGAAATTGAAAGAAGCAACATAAAACCGGATCAACAATTATCGCAAAAAAATTCAAGAGAACCGAAGCAACTGGAAAGGCATCAACAACAAAGCAACCATCCTATTGGCCTTTGAAATCAGAAATTGAAAGCAGCAACATAAAATCAAATTAACAATTTTTCCATATAAAATTTAAGACAATCGAATCGAAATTGTTCCTAACCCAAACAAAGTAGTCATCTAATCGGCAATCAAAACCAAAAATTGAAAGCAGCAACACAACCGAATAACAGTTTTTGCAAAAAACATTCAAAACAATCAAAGCAAATGGAAAGGCATCAACAACAAAGCAGCCATCCAATCAGCAATTGAAACTAGCAACATAAAACTGAATCAACAATTGTCCAAAAAAATTAAGACAATCGAACTGAAATCCTCATGCCACCAAAGCAGTCATCCAATTGGCAATTGAAACCACAAGCTGAAAGCATCAACATAAATCTGAATCAACAATTCTCGCATGAAAAATTTAAGACAATCAAACAGAAATTGCTCTTCAACCCAACAAAGTAGCCAAATCAACATCTTTTGCATAAACAAATCTAAGTCAATCAAAGCAACTTCAAAGGCATCGACAACAAAATAGCAATCTAATAGGCAATTGAAACCAGAAACTGAATGCAGCAACAAAAAATCGAAGCAACAATCATCGCAAAAAACATTTAAAACAATCACACTGAAATTGTTCCCCAGTCTAACAAATCAGCCATCAAATCAGCAATTGAAATCAGAAATTGAAAATACCAACAGAAAACCGAATAAACAATTCTTTTGCAAAAAAAAATAAAGACAATCAAAGCAACTGAAAGACATTAACAACAAACTGAAATTGTATAGCATCCCAACAAATCAGCCATCCAATATGCAAGAAGAAATAAGCAAACATAATTCTTTGTAGATATAGTTAAAACAATCTCAATTTGGATGGCAACATAGCAGACGACAAAGAACACAGTAAAAATTAATTTTCAAGCAAGTTACCGTGAACCAATTTCTTTGATGTCTGCCAAAAACCAAACACGAAAGGGAACGTAAACCAGAAATCAAGGAAGAGAAATTGTGGCTAGCAACATGCATTCGCAAATAATTTAGAAACCGCAATAACAAAGAAAACTTATCAATTGCAGTAGCAACAATAATCGGGCAATGGATGAACACAGTAAGAGCCGACACAGAGCACCCCAAAAATGTGCAATGAGAAAGTGAGGAACCAATCAAACCTTTGAACCAAACAATGGCCAATGAAACTAAGGCATGAAAGCCAAGCAAATCAAATAAACTCAAGAGGCAATAGAGGCCAAAGAAATGACTCACCATCAATGGAGAAATCAATGGCTGAAAACCGGTGAAAGAAAGAACTAAGCTCCACACACAGAGAGGAAATGACAAATGAGCAGAACGAAAGAGGCCAAAGCATTTACAGGAATAAGAATGTGAGGAATTATAATTGGCAGTAGAAAGGAAAAATGAATTGTATGGCTACCTCTTTCCTCCACAGCACTGTCACCTTTGCATAGCTGATGTGGAGCGTGGTCCCCCAAAGCTGACGTCCATGTTCCCCACGGTTGTGTAAAAGATGGGTTGAAATTGTAGGTGATGGGTTGAATGTGCAGGTGCCAAGGCTTTTAGCTGTCGTCGAATGCACCCAGCGACAAACCACATTAATGAATTTGAAGGATGAGTTGTCGATTTTTTTTGAAGACACAATTGGTGATTAGAAACATTAAAGAGCCTTGTGGCGCAGTGCAACTCTGTTTTGAATTTGTAATTCGCGTAACTTTTGAAATCCTAAAAGAAGCAGTGCATGCACTGTCGCGTGTAGTTCTGGAATTTTAAAAGCAGTAGTGCACTTTGTTTTAATTCACATAACTTTTGAAATTTTAAAAGAAGCAGTGCACTGTCGCGTGTAGTTCTGGAATTTTAGAGGCAGCAGTGCACTATATTTTGAAATTTTATTGGCGTTACTTTTGAAATTTTAGAACCCGAAAAATGCATGCACTGTCTTGACGTGAAGTTATTAAAAGGCAGCGCACCGGTATGAATTGTAAGCCAGGCAACGTGCAATTTTGTTTTTTTTTAACAATAATTCATGCAGCGTGAGCCTCTGATTTTGAGCTTTTGAAATTCTAGAAACAGCAGTGCATGCACCATTTCCATGTCAAATTTTGAAATTTGAAAAGGCAGCGCACTGTCCTGAATTATAAGTCACGCAGCGTGAAATTGATTTTTGTTTTGAACTGTAATTCACACAGCGTTAACCTTTGATTCTGAGCTTTGAAATTTGAAAAGCAACAGTCTATTCATTGCCTTCTCGTTATGAAATTTTAAAAAGGAGCGCACTGCTCTAAAATGTAAGCCACGCAACGTGTTTTGTTGTTCTTCTTTGACTTGTAATTCACGCAGGCTGCGTGAATCTTTGGTCTACTTTTAATTACATGTAAAATAAATAAGAAATGAAAAGTATTTCTATGAATAGATAACATTTTATTAAAATTTATACAAAACCAAGATTTAAAACACAATTATATATAAGATTTAGTGAGAAAATATAATTATTTTTCTCTATTATTAGATAAAAAGAAAAAATTATCATGATATTAAATAGTTTTTTAAGAATTCAGATGTAACCCCGACCATATTTTATGTATAAACAAAATAAGTGTTATATATGATAAGTTTATGAATTAGGGTATGTATTTTTCAGTAATTTAAATCATCAAAAACGGATTTTCAGAAATAAAAGTCAAGATTGAACAAATTTTCTCAAGGAAGCAGAATTGGAATAAAGATTATTGATTGTATAGGAGTATGATTAAGGTTAATGATTTAAAAAAAAATATTTTGACTTCAAAATATCTATAAATGTACAAAACATTATTTAAAATAAAAAATAATTTTTTTTTAAATATTTTTAAAATGAAGTGATAAATATAAAAAAAAATTGTTTGGTTTACAGAAGAACTGCCTAATGAATGTCAACCTCTGTACATCGTGGGCCCTACGATACATATGTACTTAAGTAGTGCTGGTATTATTTTCTTAATACATCAACCTGTGTGAAAGATGTGTTCTTAAATATTATTTTTTTTAAAAGAAAAAGAAAAGGTCGATATAAAACAGTTTCTTGTAAAAAGTGATTCGAGCAACTAAGTTAAAAACCACTCGTTGTGCCTTGTGCTCCCCTGCATTTTAATTCCCTGATATTTTTATCAATTTATAAATATAATAAATAAAAGGAGAATACTTTTTATCAATTTATAAATATAATAAATAAAAGGAGAATACTTTTTATCAATTTATAAATATAATAAATAAAAGGAGAATACTTTATAAATAAACTTTTATTTTTCATTTCTTCACACACAGTTTTGTTATGAAATGAGAAGAAGATGGAAGTTTTACGTGGTCTATATGTTTTTTGAATTATTATACAACATTTGCTACTATGAAAAAATTGAAACCTTGGGCTCGAGGACATTGATATAGCAAATTTCTTTTTCCAAAATAATAATAAAAAAATACCAATCTTTATGTTAAAATCTATTCATTTATTGACTTATGTTTCATAAGTCTTAAATATCACTATCATTGCTCCCATGGAATATTCTAAATCAATGTCACTTGTTTGACACTGCGTTTCAAAAGTGTTTTTGAAAAAAATAAATTTTATTTTATTTTTTATTTTAAATTATTTTTTTTTTGTGTTTTCAAATCATTTTCATATGTTGATGTCAAAAATAATTTTTTTAAAAAATTAAAAAAACATCATTTTGATACAATTCTGAAAGAAAAACACTTTCAAAAGCAACCACAACCACACTCTCAAACAAACACAGTCTCTGGACTCTCTACGTTTTAACTATTACGTGAATTGGGTAGTGTTTATTTTTTAAATTTTTATTTTTTTATATCAACACATTAAATTGATTAAAAAACCAAAAAAAATATAATTTAAAACAGAATACAATATTAAAAATCACAATAAAACTATATAAACAAACATGTTAGTACAATTAACCAGAATGAAATACAAAGTTCAAAATTTCCATCTCATTACAAAAGAAATAAATAATAAATAAAAACTTACCTGTGATTTTATTAGAATACAAAAGGAAAAAAAAAATAAGATAGGAGTTTTTGAATAAAATTGAAGGACTACATAAAATTTACATAAAATGGTCAAAAAGTAAAATTTAGAGGTTAAAATAATAAGAATTGATTGAAATATTAGAAATAAAATAACTAAAAAATATTTTTTGGTGAGGAGAGAGAGAAAACATGAAAACCTTTCCCAAGACATAAAGAAGGTGTAGGTTTGAATATTGAGAGACGCTTCATGAGTTGCCCAATGGCTCAAGAGACTCTCATATGTTGGCTCATGTACAACATATACTGACAACTTTTTTAATTTTAAAATCAATCAATACCTTGATGGCTATAAAGTTATAAGAAAAAACACTAGAAAGAACCAAAAAGCCCCTCAATATACCTTATTTTTATATATTTTGAAAAGTAAAAAGACCTAAATACCAATGTCTAGTAGCTAAAAAATTATTTTACTATTTTGAGAATGAAAAAATCACATAATTAATTACTAAATAGATCATCCAAAATAACTAAAACAATTATTATTGCCTTGCTAATATGATCCTGACATGGTCAAATTCAAACCTTGAAGTGATTTTTTATATTGTCTAACTATATGTTATTAAGCATGTCTCCATATCTAACTGTTGAATTGTGATGAAACTTCAACAAAACATTCTCAAGATATGCTTCAATGTGGAGATGAAATTTTAGATCAATCAGAGTTTGAGAAAGCTTTGCGTGTCAAAACACTCTTTACAAATTTTATTGTCCAATTCTTTTTGGGTAAGCAAGCTTATTTAGAGTGTATGTTGGGTCTTATATGACTTATTTTAATGAATATGGATTTGAACCTCATGGGGTTCAAAGTTGATTTGAATTAATTAAGATGTTGGGATTAAATCAAATTTCTTAGTATTTTTTGGAGTATTACATATTTGGATTATTTTTGTAACATAACTCAAATCAACCCACATATCAGGATTCATTAGGGTTATTTGAAATATTATATAAGTGAATTGTATGCTACAAAGCTAACAACCATGAATTAGTAAAATAAAGTTGTGTTCTGCGTGGTGTAACAAGTTTTTTTTGCTAGAAAAAAAAATCAAATTTGACTTATCAAGATATAACTGATCTTGTGATGCTATTTAATTTAATTTAATTTAATTTTAATAGTATTAGTATCCTAAGACATATTTTCATATTATCATATTTCTCAAATCTAATTTTGAATTTTTTTTTAAAAAATTATCATATTTATAAGAAATTACTTGACCATATGATAAAAAAGTTTCATATCAATTGTAGCAAGCAATGGATAGCAGGGTTATCAATCCCGTTCCGTTCCAGTATAAAATCCGGGACAAAACGGCGACGTTTTTGTCCCGGTAAAAATCCCGGCCAGATCCGGAAAATCCGGTCATTTTCCGGCCGGAACGCCCCGGTTCCGTACCGGGCGTTCCGTTCCGGGTCCATCACATGCCGTCGAGCACCCCATGTGCTGGGCTCACGCCTAGTTGGAGCGCAAGCATGCTCTCAGCACCTCCATCTCCATGTGCTGGGCTCACGCCTAGTTGGAGCGCAAGCATGCTCTCAGCACCTCCATCTCCATGTGCTCAGGCACGCAACTACGCTCAGGAATGTTTGGATCCAACTGAGCTCAATGCATTTTGATCCAGATAGCATATTTAAGTGGAATATTGCGGGAGAAGGTCGATATGGTCAAAAATAGGAATTAGAATACTGGAAAAAACAAAGTGAGCTTCCATGACTTTAGGCTTAGAAATGGATGAGGCCTGAGGGAGATGATGGATGAGGTGGGCGGCGGCGTGAAGAAGAAGAGATTTGGCTTTAGGGTTATTTACTTTTAGTTTTATACTAACTTTACGGGGGGGTTCACTTGTTAAGTTGTTATAAATTATTAATAATAATAATATATACGGGGGAGGGGTTATAATAATAATAATAATAATAATAATAATAATAATAATTAGCATAAAAAATAGTTAGCATAAAAAATAATTTTAAAAAATTATACTTGTTAAATTAATATTTTATTTTTTTCATATATATAATTAAATAAATATGAACAGTACAAAACCGGAACGGAACGCCGGAATGCACCGAAACCGGAACGTTCCGTTCCAAACAAAAAACCAGAACGGTACCCGGAACGGTATTGATAACCCTGATGGATAGTAAATTCAGCGAGTCTACCATGTTGGTTTCTTCCACAATCGAGAGCACAATAGTCATTGCATGGCAGCAATGAATAGTAAATTTATAATGCGCGTCCATAGTGTTATGTTTGCTACAGGTTTCTTCCACGCCTTTTTTAGTTTTTGTTAATAATAATAATAATAATAATAATAAATATAATATACGGTTGGCAACGCGACCCCAGCATAATGTATAATCCACCTTCTTCGAGCAGCTCCCTTGGCTATATAAATACAATAAAAAAAACCCAATTTCAAGCCCTAGATTTCTCAGTCCTCTTCTAATCTTCGTTCTCGCTTTCCGTTCGCAGTCAAATCATCAAAAACCAAAACCTAAAACTGGATCAAAGTTTAAAAATAATAAAAATACACCATGACTGATTATGAAGCAGAAAGATACGAAGGTAACGGCGGTGCCGACTTCGAAAACCAGAGCTACGGCGCCGGTGGCGCTGATCCCTCTCCTCCACCTCGCGGCGGCGCTGATGATCACAGTGATTCTAAGTCTGAGGTATAAACAGATGTAAATCATTTTTCCTGGACAGAAAAGTAGAGTTTAGTTAGGGTTTCCGTTTGTCTTTATTTGAGAATATGAGCTATGTGATGTATTGTTTTAGATTTAATTATTGGTATAAAGCTTGTAGTTGCTGCATTTGCTGATTTAGGGTTTTAATCGGAAGAAACTCGGAGCAGCGTAAATAACATCAATTGGTTTCTGTTGCCCTTTTTTTCATGTCCTACGATTATTTTCTCGAATTAACAGTGTATCTTTGTCCTATGCTAGTTATGGATTTGGAGTTTGTAAATGCTGGTTAAACTTGTGGATATTGCTTTTGTTATGTTCTAATTTTGTTAAGTCTGTTTTCTGATGCTATGTCAAGTCTTTGCTAGACACGTGAAACACTGCAGTTACTGGATTTACGTTAAGTATTTTGATTCTTGATGTAGAAAGCCCTTCAGATGTAAAGGATTTTGTGGGTTTTTGTTTTTGGTTGGTACTGTGTACCATATATCCTTGTTTTGGGATCTTACTAGCACAATGCGTGGATTTCAGCATGGGTCACGTGACTATGAGAGGGAGTCTTCAAAAAGTAGGGAAAAAGAGAGAAGCAGAGACAGGGACAGAGGTAGAGATAGAGATAGGGAAAGAGACCGGGACAAGGATCGTGACCGTCATCGTGATCGCGACCGCCATAGAGATCGCACTGAAAGGAGGGATCGAGGCCGAGATAGGGATGGTGATGATTATCACCGAAGCCGAGACTATGACAAGTAATAAAATCTGATTGTTTTTTGAATGCCGAGTCTTAAGTATTGTTTTCTATATACTATTCCATTCTTTATTATGTTAAGTGCTGGATAACTGATCAATTGGTTCTCTTAGCAGGCGGAGAGACTTTGATAGAGATAGAGAAGACAGGCAAAAACATCAGTCACGATCTCGCTCAAAGGATAGATCCGAGCACAGATCAAGGTCACGCTCTAAGAGGTATATTGGGGGTACACAAAATGACTATCCATACTTATTATTTTATTCTATTTTGCTCTTCTGTTTTCTAATACATGCATGCCTGTTTGGCATACAATACCTGTCTACTTACAGCAAAAGGATCAGTGGTTTTGATATGGCTCCTCCTGCTTCAGCAATGTTGCCTAGTGCTGCCGCCGCCGCCGCCGTTGCTGCTACTGGTACATGTACCCTCTTATACAACTTAAAATGTCATATTCTCTTAACTGCTATCTTTGTTTTTGTTTGACATAGTGTGGAAAATCCGTATCAAATTACATGGTATCATTTGGTAAGCAGTATTTTGTTCTCTTACTTTGTATATCTAGCTTCTTAAAGCTGTGGTCTCTGAATGGGTTATGCTCTGTTATTATTATTGCTTATTTGGTGAAATAATTCTGGAACTGAGAGAGTTTTTGGTTTTTCTTGTGTTTGGTGTTTGCTTGTTTGTTTTGTGTCTGTCTTTTGTTGTAAGAAGGCAATGTTGGGCTACTTGTCCCACTGTGCTGACAATGGGCGTGAGTCGACTTCTGTAGCTTTTATGTACAAGAAGGAGACAATGCACCGGTTGATGGTTCTCTTTCGTCTTCATCTGGCAACTATTGCCTGTTTTGGTAGTCTTGCAAATATATCCTCCAGAACTTGAATATTATATATACTTTCATCTCTTTTGATAAATTTATTGCCAAAGGTTAGGACTTAGTGGTTCTATTTGAGAATGATGCAGAACTTGATTTTGGTACCCCTTACATTAGAGTAAGGATTGATTTATGATTGTGTACTAATGTCTGTTTAATTACCTTTCAGGCCAGATTACTGGGACAACTGCTCCCATTCCTGGAATGTTTCCCAACATGTTTCCATTAGGGACTGGTCAGGTGTGCATCACTCTAGTATGTAGCTTGTATTCATTTCCATCTTCTCATTTGCATTGATTGCATTTCATTTGTTCATTTGCAGCAGTTTGGTGCTCTCCCTGTTATGCCAGTTCAGGCAATGACTCAGCAGGTTGGCAGGAATGGAAAGATGTGATTTTCATGTCTTTTTTTTGTCGTTAATTTGTGAAGTAATTATATGATTTATTTTGTGATTTCAGGCTACCAGGCATGCTCGACGGGTCTATGTTGGTGGGCTTCCACCTATAGCTAATGAACAGGTTCTGTTTTGCTTCCTTTTGCCCCCCTCATCTTTATATATCCTTGTTTGGATACTAATCCCTTATGCTGTAATGCAGTCTGTGGCTACCTTTTTTAGCCAGGTTATGGCTGCCATTGGAGGGAACACTGCAGGCCCAGGTATGCCATAATCTTTTTAATTTTGTTTTGCAGATGCACATAATTAGACCACCTGCATCCTTTCCATGGTCACTAAATTTTTATCTGGTTTGTTTTCCTAAGGGGATGCTGTTGTTAATGTTTATATAAATCATGAAAAGAAGTTTGCATTTGTGGAGATGAGATCTGTCGAGGAGGCCAGTAATGCAATGGCTTTGGATGGGATTATTTTTGAGGTAATTTTGTTTTGCTATATTCCTTTTGTTTCGTTGTGGTCTATGATATTTGCTGTTACATGGTACTTACCTGTTTGAGCTATTTCATCGCAAAATTTTATTTTCCCAGGGAGCACCTGTTAAGGTCAGGAGACCGAGTGACTACAACCCATCTCTGGCCGCAACACTTGGTCCAAGCCAGCCCAATCCCAATCTTAATCTGGCAGCAGTTGGACTTACCCCTGGTTCTGCTGGTGGACTTGAGGGTCCAGACCGCATTTTTGTGGGTGGACTCCCTTATTACTTCACAGAAGCACAGATCAGGGAGTTGTTGGAATCTTTTGGAGCCCTCCGTGGTTTTGATCTTGTAAAAGACAGGGAAACTGGGAACTCAAAAGGCTATGCATTTTGTGTTTACCAAGATCTTTCAGTTACAGACATAGCCTGTGCTGCTCTGAATGGAATTAAAATGGGTGATAAAACTCTCACTGTTAGACGTGCCAACCAGGGCACCAACCAGCCTAAACCAGAGCAAGAGAATGTGCTATTGCATGCTCAGCAGCAGATTGCAATACAGGTAAATATTGTTCCATTTTTATATATAAATGTATATTCCATGCCATCATAGGTTAATTATCTGTGGTCTTTATTTTGTTATTTATCTTGTCTGTTGTCCACATACTGAGTATCGTGTGCAGGTTTGCTTACTGAAACCTTTTATTATATTATTTTATTTTTGCAGAGGCTTATGTTACAGCCACCGCCTGTAGTCACGAAAGTTGTATGCCTAACTCAAGTAGTTACTGTGGATGAGCTCAAAGATGATGACGAGTATGAAGACATTTTGGAAGACATTAGAATGGAAGCTGGGAAATTTGGTAAAATGTTTCAACTGGCTATTTATTTTGTTTCTAGCCTTTTGTACTGTGAATCTTCCTTCATAGTAATTGATTGCTCTTTATTCTTTGTGTGTTATATGTCTGTTTTACAGCCATTTCTAGTCCCACATTCTGCTATAAAGAATCAAGCTTAACATACACAGACAGAAGACTTCATAATCCCTTATTTATATTTACTTGAGATTGGTTTCCATTTTTCAATAAAATAATATTTGTTTTGAAAATTTTGGGTTGCATATTTTCACACGTTCTATGCAGGTCAACTGGTGAATGTTGTGATCCCACGCCCAAGACCAGATGGTGAAAATGCACCAGGAGTTGGGAAGGTTAGCATATGTTACAGTTTGTTTCATCTATGATGCTTCGTAACCCCTTATTTATATTCACTTGAGATTGTTTTAAAGCGGTTGTTTTTTGAGGTTATAGTTTCTGACTAGAATGTCGGGTTATTTTCAGGTGTTCTTGGAATATGTAGACACTGAAGGTTCTTCAAAAGCACGAGCAGGGATGAACGGGAGGAAATTTGGTGGAAATCACGTTGTGGCTGTCTTTTTTCCAGAGAACAAGTTCTCCCAGGGAGAATATGATGACTAATTAATTGTAGAGGGCTGCTGCTTCCTTCCACCACACTTCGCTTCACTTGGGTTTTGCATCCTGTGATACCCTGTTATTATTATTATTATTAGTGGTTATTAGTGGTTATTAGTGGTTATGTTTTTAATGATTAGCTTACAAGTCTACTACTTTTTGGCCGTTTGATTAAATGCCTTGCTGTTGAAGTCTGAACAGATGACCGTTAAACACTGAACTAGTTCAAATGAATTTCTTTTGCTATTCGACTTCTTTCATCTTTTTTTTTTTAAATAAAATAAAATTGATGACTACCACATTATATTTGATTTTGATGATGAAAAACTCTGGTATCGGAGCGTGCTATTCGTATCTTTTTCGATGCCTCCTAGACCGCATGAAGCCGTTTGTTGTAACTTGAAGCAAATGTAATGCTTGGTTCTTATTCTCCTTTTACAAGCTGTTCCCAGCAATGTTAAAATTTTCCATCTCATGAGGAGGATATAATTACAGCAGCAGCTGAAATATAATTATAATACACATGCAGCAGCTGAACTCATTTTACCTTTTAAATAAAACCGTGATTTTTAATATTGAAAATATTTTCTTCTTTGAAAAGTCGAACAATAAATTCAATGGGCATCCGAATCTTAAACTGCTAAGATCTGAATCGACAATAAAAAAATCCCAGTTCAAGTATATGATATGACCCATCGATTAAACAAATCGGAGCTGGATCTACTATCTGATCCATTCTAAACCGTACTTGGATGATCTAAAAAGATAGCCTTACTTCAACCTTTCACCTTTAATGATAATAATGATGAAAAAAGAGATCATCTCTATTTTTAAAACTAACTTACATTTAATTCTTATATCATGCTTGTATTTTTTTCTTCTTCAAATTAAATTTATGCACAATTGGTATCAAAATTGTTAAATACAATTCTGGCAGTCATCCAATTTTTCAACAGTAAAAAATGTTTTCGTATATTTTTTCAGCATCAGTTGATATTATAATATATAAAATAATTTTATGTATTTAAAGATATTTATTTTCTTATATATTCATCATATCAAGTTGTATACAACACTATATTACTTGATCAAATAAATATTCATCATGTATAACATTATTAAATTAATTTATATTTACAAATATATGATATATTTATTTTCCAATACTTCAATCTGTTCAAACTTATTTATAAGATTTAAAATAATAAAATACATACTATTTTTTTCTTCCAAATGTTATCAAATATTTCAGACACACAAAGCAATTATTTGATATTATAGTAAGAATTATTTTATAAAATGTTTTTAATTGAAAATATATTAAAATATTTTTATTTCTTTTTAAATTTATTTTTAACATCAATATATCCAAAAGAAATCTAAAAATACAAAAAAACGAATTAAAAATAAATAATATTTTTATTTTAAAAAAAAATGTAAAAATAAACCGGCTTAAGGATAATGCAATTTGTTTTTTTTAAAGAAAAAAGTAAATGAAAGTTCCGTTAAAAGTTAAAACCATTTCGTCCGTCACTTCAACCTCCCCTAAACCCTAAAACCCGTCTGTACACCTTCCACTAGCACGTACTGCCCCTTCATTTCCTATCCTTCAACTTCAAAATGGCCTCCTCCACTATCCGCCACCTCTCCACCACCACCACCAAGAAAATCTCCATCTCCAAAGCCAAATCAAGACTCCGCACTGAACATGACCCAGACAAAGCACTGGCCATCTTCTCCTCCGCTTCCAGCAATGAGTCCTCCCCCCCTTTCGTCTCTCGCTATGCTCAAGACCTCACCGTCCGCCGCCTCGCCAAATCCCACCGTTTCGCTGACATCGAGTCCTTGTTGGAATCCCACAAATCCAACCCCCAAATCAAACAAGAACCCTTTCTTTCTTCACTAATCAGATCTTACGGCGTTGCCGGGATGTTTGATCAAGCACTCAAAACTTATCAAGAAATGGATCAATTGGGTACCCCTCGATCTTGTATTTCTTTTAATTCTTTGTTATCTGCTTGCATTCAATCCAAACTTTATAACAAAGTTCCTGTGCTGTTTAATGAAATTAGTGAGAAATATAGGGTTTTGCCCGATAAGGTTTCATATGGGATGTTAGTGAAGGCTTATTGCGAGGATGGGAAACCGGAGAAGGCGATTGAGGTACTGGGGGGAATGGAAAAAAAAGGAGTGGAAGTGACGACAATTGTTTGTACACCAGTTTTGAATTGTTTGTATTCAAAGGGAAAGAATGAGGAGGCGGATAGGTTTTTGGATTGGATGGTGGAAAGAGGATGTGAGTTGGATGCTGTGGTGTATAATGTGAAGATTAGCAATGCTGTGAATCAGGGGGCAGAGAGGGTGAAGGAGTTGATTGAGGAGATGAAGAATTCTGGGTTGAAACCTGATACAATTAGTTATAATTATTTGATGACTAGCTATTGTATGAGTGGGATGATGGAGGAAGCGAAGAAGGTTTATGAGGGGCTTAGGGTACATGGGTGTAAAGCGAATCCGGCAACATATAGAACTCTGGTTTTTAACTTGTGTAAGAATGGCGAATATGAGAAAGGGTATAAGATATTTAGGGATAGTGTGAGGGAGCATAGAATTCCAGATTTTAATACATTGAAATATTTGGCGAAGGGTTTGGTGGAGAAGAAGAAGATCAAGGAAGCAAAAGGATTGATTCATACAATGAAGAAAAAGTTCCCTCCTAATTTATTGAATGCGTGGAGGAAAGTTGAGGAAAATCTTGGTTTGCAATCTACTGAGGAAAACAAGGAAGTCAAAGAGGCTACAGCTTAAGATTAATGGGAGGCATGCTCTTTGTTGTTTTGGGTGAAAAATTCAGCTACAAGTGAATCAAATTTCTCACATGGCAACAATCTGTAACTTTTTCTGGCTAGATTCCTTTTTCAATCTTTACAGAACAATTAGCCAGGGAAGCTGGTTTGGAAGTTGCAATAAAATTTCGAGCTCCATTTGTAGTTTCATAAAAACTTCGACTTAGCTCATGAGCCACATTTCATCATGGATGCCATGTAATTTGTAGAATGCTAGTCCATGGAGTAGCATTTGCTTCAGTTTTCTTCAACGAGGTTAGAGCTTCGCTTTTTCCATGGCAATAGAACTTATTGATGCTCAATCCATCATGTTTAGTAGTAGCAGTTTTCTGCGTATTAGTTTTTCTACCATCCATATTTTGCACGAGGTCCTTGAATGTGTTGGCTAGCGTAAGATATTAAGCATGTTAATGCAAAAAAACTTGGTCGGGGTCATTGGTCATTGCATCATTGTTCTGCAGGAGGCCCATAAATGTAGTTAATCAAATGAACACTAAAAAGACTACTCTCTCTCTCTCTCCTCTATGCCTTACGACATGAATACGAGTGGAGTGTAGTTGAGGTTTTTAATAATATATTAAAATAATTTATATTTTTTTTAAAAAAAATATTTCTAACATCAATATATCAAAATATTTGAAAATGCATAAAAAATTAAAAAAATTAAAAAAAAAATTAAATACAATATTAAACAAACACTTAATGAAGGAAAAAGAAGTGGAGGAAATGTTTTAATGTTTCTTGTTTGCATAGGACTGCGTTTCAAAACATAGTTTAATTTATTCTTATATCATTGAATAAGTCTCTAATATATTTTTATACATTTAATTAATTAATTAATTATATATATATATATATATATATATATATATATATATATATATATCCCTGTATAATATTTAATTCTCCAATATATTTTATATTTTTCATTTTATTTTTTAAGGTTATATAAGAATATAATAATTAAATTTTCAAAATTGTTCAAAATATTCTAAAAATAAAAAATATTAAAATTACTTGACGATTGAATTGTTGAAACGAATAGTGTAATTTGTTTCCCAAAAATAATATATTATATTCTTACATAGATCAGTAGTATTCTTAAAACAAAAAATATAATTATACATGACTTTGCATAGAAAAGAAATATAAAGAGCATATATATTATTAGTTTATAGGTGCACATTAAGTTACCAGCCAGATAATTAAAAAAAAAAAAAAAACAATTGACATATTATTCAGGTGTTAAATAATTATTTGATATTTTTATTAAATTTAGCCTAGCGTGTCAAACTTGAAATTCCTTATTTGACTTCTTATTTAATTCAAGTTTAAAATTAAATCACGTAAAAGTTATATTAATATAACCTAGTTGATTTGGATAATCCAAAAGAAACCTCCTAGTCGGTCAAAAAAGTTTTAAGAAAAAATTGAGAGAGAAAATGAATTGATAGAAGAAAAAAAACCATTTGACCCACTCCCTTGATGAACCAAAGTTAAGTTAAAATCATGTGTAAATTATCTCATTGTGATCTAATTGGCTTGATCAATCAAAAAAAATAACCCAAATAACTATTAAAAAAAATGAGGGGCTAAACTAAAAAAAAAAAATCACTTTTCTGACATTTTTTAAATATATAATAAATATAACCAACTATTTGACATTTTTCTGACTATTTATTTTATACATTAAAAATTCTAAGAGTAAATAAAAAACACTCATGAATGCATCTAATTAAATAAATCAAGTACCATGTGTATTTTTAAATGAGAAAAAAATTATTAATGATAAATAAACATGAAGTTGGAAAAAACAAATGGTAAATGTAAAACAAGATATTTGTCCTTGTAGCACGTGCTATATATCTTATTATGTTTAATGACTTTATTTATCAAAATCATATGATAATAAAAATAAACATGCATATGAAATTGATTGGATAAAGTAAAAGTTAAAAAAAATAATTATGCAAAATTACATGTATTATAAATATTATCCAAAAAAGAATCTTATGTTAAAAAATAAATGCAATATAATTAAAAAAAACAACTACTATTAAAAAGGGTTAAATAAAATCAGAGATAAACAATACTAATTTAAATATAAATTAAAAAATATTTTTAAAAACCATATATTAAAAAAATATTAATTAAAAAAATAAAAATAGAAAAAAAATTAGCGAGCCTGGCCTATTTGAAAAGGGCACGCACTCTTATTTTTCTTTTTTCTTTTTAATTGCCAATAAGAAGAATAATATATGATATATATCCGTTCATCTCAGATTTTTTGAAAAAACAAAGTTAAATGACACGCAACAATATGTCTATAATACCATAGGAGAGGATCCATGTGTTATTTTGAAAATATGAAAATATGATTGAAATTGTTTTTTAAAGTACTTTTTATTCATAAAATATATTAAAATAATATTTTTTATTTTTTTTTAAATTATTTTGAATATTAGCACATGAAAATGATCTAAAAATACTATTTTTTTAATTTAAAGAAAAAAATAAAAATAAAAATTTCAATTTTTTTCAAAAATATTTTTGAAATGTAGTGTCAAACAAAATTCCACTCATTTTAGGCTTGTTTGATATTGTGTTTTAAAAATATTTTTGAAAAAATTGAAAAAAATTTATTTTTATTTTTTGCTTTAAATTAAAAAAAATAGTGTTTTTATATTATTTTCATATATTGATGTTGAATTTTTTTTTAAAATAAATAAAATATTATTTTAATATATTTCTAAATGAAAAATACTTTAAAAAACAACTTCAATTACAAAATCAAACTATGAAACATATACTTAATTTTTTTATTAATAAAAATAATATATATTTGGGCCTAAACTCTTGTCTTAAAAAAGAGTTGGGTCTCCACGATTTAAATGAAATCCAATTGCCAGTCCACCAGTTCTGGTTCAAATTTCCAGATTCATAAACAGAAAGGGTGAGCTAGGGTTTTAGAGCAAAACTAAAGGATGACGACTCGAATAGCACCAGGTGTTGGAGCTAATTTACTTGGCCAACACTCAGCCGAGAGAAATCAAGATGCCACTGCTTACGTTGGCAATCTCGATCCTCAAGTTTCCGAGGAACTACTTTGGGAATTATTTGTTCAAGCCGGTCCTGTTGGTAAGTGATAACCTTTTTAATCTTACTTTACGAAATTAGAGTTTAATTTCCAACATTTTCTTCCTTTTTTTCCAGTTAATGTTTATGTTCCCAAGGATAGAGTAACAAATCTTCACCAAGGATATGGATTCGTAGAGTTTCGGAGTGAAGAAGATGCTGATTATGTAAGCTGGCTTTGAATTTAATTTACAGTTACTCGTTTTCTTACAAGAAAATTAGTGAGATTTATGTCTTAGGTTTTGAAATTTGAATATGCAGGCAATTAAAGTTTTGAATATGATTAAGCTTTATGGTAAGCCAATTCGTGTAAATAAGGTAAAGAAGTTTAGTGTTTTCATGTGTTGTTTTGTTAATGAACATGTTTTAATGTAGTTTTAAGACTATTACATGTTTGGTTTTAGGCGTCACAAGATAAAAAGAGCTTGGATGTGGGGGCAAATCTCTTTATTGGAAATCTTGACCCTGTGAGTTGTCTAATTCTTTCAAAGCATAGTTATGTGAATATGAAGTGTTTTGTATATTTTGATTTTGCTGCTAAAATCCTTTTTTTTTTTTGCAGGATGTTGATGAGAAACTTTTGCATGATACTTTCAGCGCATTTGGAGTAATTGTTACAAATCCTAAGGTAATTATTAGTTATGTTTGCTTTAGTTTTGCCATCCACGAGTCTTGAAAGTTGAAAATGAGGAGAGAATAAAAATAAATCAAATTGTGATTTAGCAGATTGTAGGAGTTAAGCACCTTGTATTTCATCCATGCATTTTTTTTATTAAAAAAGGAGATTGCTCACATCTACGTCCTTTCATGAAGTTTGTAATGGTCAAATACAATGTTGTAGAACTTGTATGTGAACATTTAAGTCTAGAATTTGTTAGTGAGATGCAAATACAGAGGAGTTTAGGATGCAATCAAGGAACAGAAAACCCCAACAAAATAGATGGTATCATTTTCTGTAAATCAAACCTAATTCTATTATTTTAATATAGAAGATTTTGCATGGTGGATGCAGTGCAAAACCCAACGCTCGGCGAAGCTTGTCCAGAAACTTTCTATTCTAATACTATAACAGGACTTGTAGTTTATAGTGGCTTCTTTTGTGCCATTGGTACTCGTATATAATTTAGTAGTGTACATAGATCTTGGTAGGCCAGCCCTTAAAGCACAGAATGGTCCTGAGCTTTAAGGAGGAGCTTTTGACTATCAGCGGAGCATGGTTGATGTTGCTGATCAATGTAATCATTGCTTATGACCCTGGTGTTTGCCAGGCTTGCTGATTACAGACTGTTACCTGAGCAGATATTGTAATTAGCCAATTGAAAGTTATTTTTATTATTATGCATTGGAACTATCTTCTGTTGGATAAATAAGGAGCAGCGATAAGTCTGATCTGTATTAAGCAAGAGAAGAAATTTGAGATCAAAAATTGTTGTAATAGGCTTGCTATTCCATGTTATCCAAATGCATGCAGAGGAACAAGATAAGGATGAGAATGAGCCTTCTGATTCTTAAAATTGCACAATATGCGTCTCAGTATAGTTTAGGCATAAATATTTTGCCTATCAATCATAGGAAGAGTAATCTTTTTTACCACTGTTTTTTATACATCATTTTTCACAACTGGATTGCATGTGGTTGAATGTACCATTGTGTTTTAATGGGATCGAGGACTACTTACTTATTTTAATTTTTTAAGCACGAACTTTTGCCTGTCAATCCTGGAAAAGTGTTGAACTTTTTAAAATTTGTCTTTATATATCATTTTTCACAACTGGGATGCATATATTAGAATGCATGTGGTTTAATGGACATCTGGGATTGATTAGGAGTATAATTTTGGTACCAAGAATCTTCAGAGTAAATCCATGGTTGGATATCTTTTTTCTTCCTACTGATCTTACAAGCAGCAAAAGCCACATGCTCTCAAACATTCTGGTGCATTGGTCTCTTTTCTGGATTTGACTTGGAACATCTAGCATTCTTTTCTAGATATTTCTCATTCATCATTGAGATGTTGAAAAACATTATTTTCTAACTATTACCTATTTGTGAATTGTTTTATCCTTTTATTTACTATTGTATACTGATGTTTGGAATTTGTATTTTCAGATAATGAGAGATCCAGAGACTGGAAATTCCCGAGGTTTTGGTTTCATCAGTTATGACTCATTTGAAGCATCTGATGCAGCTATTGAGGTAATTCCTTGCTTTCACATTTTACAAACTTTTGAGAAGCCATTATTTTCGGTAGTTAGAGATTTGCACAAATTTTTGTTGTGTTTTAGGTCATTTTGGACTCTTGCAAGTAATTGTACGTTTTAGCAAAAGTGTAGACATTGTAATGTTACTTTGTTTGGTGGTTGCTGGATGAGAAGGCACTCGGTAGGAATTGATACTCTGCTTATACTGATTAAACAGAGCTGACTGGTTAATAGTATTTTGGACTTTAACAGGCAATGAATGGCCAGTATCTCTGCAACCGTCAGATAACAGTCTCATATGCATACAAGAAAGACACTAAAGGGGAACGCCATGGTACTCCTGCAGGTGAGGCCTTTTTTCATTGAGATGTGGCTTTAAATATTCTTACAGTTTCTTCTGTTGCCTCTTTTTATGAGAGCCTCTGAGGGTCCTTTTGAAATTAACTAGATGAGAGCTAATCCTTTTATTTTAAAATGAAGTAGGAAAGTTTCCGTTAATGGTCTCCAACAGAGAAGCTTATGGTTGAGTCTTTCTATTATTAACTGAAGTGATTTAATTGTTACTGTTATTGATCCAGAGAGAGTTTTGGCTGCAAGCAATCCAACTACCCAAAAGAGCAGGCCCCACACTCTGTTTGCCAGTGGACCTCCAACACTTTCCTCTCAGGCCAATGGTGCTGTGGTTGCACCTGTGCCCCCACGTCCCTTTGCAAATGGTGTTATTGCTCCAGGACCAATTCCAGCACTGCGTCCTCCGCCCCCACCAAATGCAGCGTTTGCAACAATGCAGGTTGGCAGTCAATCAGCTTGGCATGGCCAGCCACCTCAACAAGGTCAACCAATGCCACCTCCAGGCATGCCTGCACCACCACTTCAATTCAGGCCACCCCCTCCAAACATGCCACAACCTCCTATGCAAGGAGCTCCTATGTTCCCAAGGCCTCCCCCACAGCAAATGGCCATGGGAGCCCAACAACAAGTTTGGCGACAGCCACCACCACCACCACAGCAATTTGCTGGGAGGCCCCCTATGCCACAAATGTTGATGCAACCACCGCCACCACCCAATGCGCTACCACCACCACCACCCCCCTTGAGTTGAGACTTAGAGTAGAGCTGGTGCGACTATTCATAACATCAGCTACTATGTTGAATGTTGCACTTGTATCATTTTGTTTCTGATTGTAGTACATTTTCTTAATTAGTACCATAGAGTTGGTAATATAACCTGCCCTTTACAATGCTATAGGCTTCGTTTTTGCTTATTGACTTAACATTTCCCCTTGCATTCATTTCAAGCAATCGAATCTCAGCTTAGGTAACAGGTTCAGCTGACTACAAATCTCTGTATATTGAGGTCATTGATGATAATTAAGACCTATGATTTGCTTAATTATGTTTTGTTAATTTTAACTAACGAGATAGTCATGGCTCGTTAAAAAATCAGATATGCTCCCTCGTGTCAATAATCATGCTGTTAGCTTCATCATTGTGGCGCAGTGATTCTTTCAATGATTTTTTTTCCAGATTTTTTCTTTTAATTTTTTATATCAATGTTATTTTAGATGAAAAAACAATTTTAAAAACACTTTGAAAATAATTCTGAAAAACGTGTTGGCATTATTTAAAACAAATTATAAAAAACGAGTTGGCATTGCTCGCAGGTATTTGCATCATTCTCATGTCACATTCACATTAAAGTACGAAAAAGATGCATTTTCTTTAATACATGAAGATTGACGCAACAATTTCCATTTTTTGAATCGGGTTTGCCATCACGCGAGACACACTAATATTCCCAGTAGGGTACGCAAATCAAGACAGTTCGGCATTGTTGAGATTTGACGGGAAAACCATTGTGATCGGAGAACTTGGAGAAGATTCTGTACTGTCCACAAATTTGTAGGTCACCGTCAGTGCTTAAGATAATCAAGTCAGAAGTGTTCTTTATTGCTCTCGAATTTGTAGCTACATGTTCATGAATTCTTGTTTCAGTGATGTTTGGCTTTGTTTGGTCGTCTAATGTTGGCAAAGGTAATTTTAGGTGTGGTTCCTTCTCTGAAAGCAAAGATGGGATGGAACCATATTCAACTTCACAATCCAGGACCAAATTAATATCGTAATATATAGAAATCTGTCTCTTTTCTCAGTTTCCTCAGGTATAAATCTTAGGTACGCGTATTCAGTCAGGTTTTATCCCTTATCCCAGAAAAGTCAGAAGACTTTTAAGCATTCAATATATCCTCCAAAAACGAAATTTTCATAGTAAACGTATGATTTTGTGAAAGATATTTCATCAGATTGCAGGTATCTGAAACTGCCAAAAAACATCAAAGCTCACTTTGTGGGTCCAGGTGAGCGAGTAAAACTCTGGCTATTCCAGGCTCTTACAAGAGGTGCAAGCCCTGACTCGAACTCGAGACCTGCTATGTAGATCTCAAGTCCTTTGTCATCACGCTACGACTTGAGGACCATGAAACTATACTGTCAATTGACAACACTGGTTTTGGTTACAGAATAGACCTAAATAACTAACTTACGCACAAAGTTCACCATCTTTTGTTTTCTTGTCAAAAATGAGAGACGTACTGCTTAACCACAAGTCTGATGGAAAACTTGTTAGAGCTCGGCAAGGTACTGTCCAAGTGGGCTTGAAATGCTGCTCTGAGATTTGAAAATCCGTTAGGGCTGAGACTATTATTTTCTCTGTATATATACACAGATGTTTATATGAACAACAAAGAGCAAAATCTAAACATTAGGCTAATTCGTGGTGATTTGAGAAACACCAATCTCTAGGCCTTCTACAATCATACACGTAACTTAGGCTGCAAAACACTTTCTTTTTCCCCCCCCACAGCTTGAACTCACCATCGAAGCCCTTGTCATCTTTTGTTGGTTATATGTGTTTGTTGAAGCTGAACTTTGTAGAGCGAACTAGTCCTTTGTAGAGGTAACTATTTCTTCTCTTCTTTCTCTTTCGTCCTACGCAGCACATAAAAAGCCAAATTCTAGTGGAGCTTGCCAAACACTATCTTTCATCCCCACCACTCATGAGATGTTGTACAAAACAACATGCCAAAACTAAAGGTTTATGATATACAAGTGATGTATAAGCTTACCATGACTTTTCTCTTGAAGATGGTAGTGACAGAAAAATGTTGCTTTTGAGTCTAATACATGGGAACTCTTAAAAAATATGGTAAAAGATAATCATTACACAATTTCCATGGTGTGAGAATAGACTTAACAAGAATGCTGGTAGTGAATCAGATAATGTTTTGTCCACTGTCAAGGGAGATTTCTACACGTTGGAGGCACTTCATCACCTAATTTTAGTACTTTAGCTAATTGGAACAAGGATATTTTGAAAAAATTCAACTTCTTCAATGGTCATTTGCTTTGTCCTGGATTGTGCAATTTGAAAGCTCTATATATGTTGTTGGTGAGGCTGGTATTCTTTCTTCTTCCTCACACCGAAGTTATCAGATAATTGTAAGTACCCAAATGGACTTCATATCCATCCAAAACATAAAATGAAAGCGTTGGTTTGCATTCAAAACTTTCATGAATGAATTTCTTCTTCCAAAGAGGCAGGAAATACCAACACAAGCCAGCTGCAGTCTGTTTTGGTCACGACACTTCATATTCACCACATAACATTGTTTCTCTCAATTATATAAGCTTATTTCCGCTAAAACCATTCGAAAACAAGTGTCATTTTCCACAGAAAGCCCCACCCTTCTACGGAATTCCTCCAAAAGGCCTTGTTTCTTGCGTTAACAGAAAAAATCTCATTCAATATCAACGTTTCTTCTTGTAGTTAGTTCCACTTCAAGAATCTACCGGAAGTATCATCTCTCTTTGTATTATACTTGCCATAGGGTAGCTATCCTATTCCATTCTGTCGTTCTCCATCACTGAAATCTAGCTATTGATAGACTTGATCAATACAAAGCTAAAACCATCCCGAGAAACAAATGGAAATGCATACAACAACTATCCAAGAAGATAAAGGCGATGGGATATTTCATAAGGCTATGAACTCAGAATCAAAGCCTGTTTGGATCCCTGGACCCGTTATCATTGGCGCAGGACCCTCGGGGCTAGCTGTAGCAGCATGCCTTAAAGAAAGAGGTGTTCCCTTTTTGATGCTGGAGAAAGAGAGCTGCGTAGGGTCTCTGTGGAGACTGAAGACATACAATCGTCTACAGCTTCACCTCCCGAAGGATACCTGCAAACTTCCTCACATGCCATTCCCTCCTGAAGTCCCAGCATACCCCACCAAAAAACAGTTCATAAGTTACTTGGAGGCTTATGCTAAGCATTTCGCAATCGAACCCATGTTTAGACAGGAGGTTCAATCAGCTATATATGATGCAAGAATGGGGTTCTGGCGGGTTCAAGCCAACGAGTCTGAGTTTTTGTGCCGGTGGTTTATTGTAGCAACTGGAGAGAATGCAGAACCAGTGTTACCTAATATTGAAGGAATCTCAGATTTTAAAGGAAGTTTAATCCACACCAGCAGATACAAGGACAGGGCTGATTTTGAAGGACAAAAGGTTTTGGTTGTAGGCTGTGGAAACTCAGGCATGGAGATTAGCTTAGATCTATGTAATAATGATGCTCAAGTTTCTCTGGCAGTAAGAGATAAGGTAAAATGTTCTGATCCAGGCTCTCTTGCTGCAAATGTGCTTCATCCTACATGTTCTTCTCTTTCAACTTCGCATGAACCATGGATATATAGATACATATGATCTATATTTGTTCTGAACTTGATGAACTTCCTACTATAGAATACATAGACTTCATGATTCAAATATGATTTCTTGCATGCTCAAAATCTCCGATCAGTTTTACCTAAGAAAATCGAGAAAATCAATTTCATGTTCTAACAGTACATTACAAATTGTCCCAGACGTGGTGTGATGATAAAAGGCTTGAGATCTGCACAGCAAATCTCAAGTTCGAGTTAGGACGTTCACCTCTTATAAAAGCCTGAGATAGTCAGAGTTTTATTAGCTCATCTGAACCCACAAAATATATTTTTCAGGGGAGAAATTTCTTAGAATAAAAAAAAAAAAACATTACAAACTGCTCCATTGAATATCACATATCCAATCATGCCTTATTTTGACATATAGACAAGTAAAATGTATTTTTTTTTCTTACATTGTCAGAATTAGGTAGCATGTTTAATGTTTTTTGACTTGCCAGTTTCTATTCTTTCTACTTTGAAATATTCATGTAGCTCTAAATTCTTGCAGTTACACATCTTGCCTAGAGAGATCCTTGGCAGATCAACCTTTTGTATTTCAACGTGGTTGCTGAATTGGTTCCCAGTAAAATTAGTTGACCGGTTCCTCCTCGTCTGCTCACAAGTTATTCTAGGAGACACACATAAGATGGGCATACGAAGACCCAAAATTGGACCACTTGAACAAAAAAAATCTACTGGGAAAACCCCAGTGCTGGATGTTGGAGCTTTCTCTAAAATTAAATCGGGCAAAATCAAGGTTACTAATAGTTTCCCTCTTAGTTCATGTCTGCATTAAACGAATAATTTTTTTATGCATAACATTCATGGAGCTCTCAGGTGGTTTGCGGTGTTCAAAGATTTACAGCCAACGGCGCAGAGTTTGTGGATGGACAAGTAGAGAATTTTGATTCAGTAATTTTAGCAACAGGTTATAGAAACAATGTAGCATCATGGCTCAAGGTATAGAAGAAGTTCATTGAAATTCTCAAGGTTCAAATATCTCGGGGCAGATATTTTCGTTTGAGAGTTCTGTCCATGCTTGTTAACTTCTGTGTTTTTTTTTTTGACACCAAAAGGAGGACAGCTTCTTCAACGACAAGGAAGGTTATCCAAGAAATCCATTCCCCGACAACTGGAAAGGCAAGAATGGACTTTACAGCGTCGGTTTTGCCAGGAGTGGATTGTTGGGTTCATCCATTGATGCACAGAGAGTAGCAGAAGATATTGCAAGACAATGGAGCTCCGAGACCAAGCATTTGCGAATCGAGTCATGACCAAAACTTGTACATGAGGTTTATTTATTCAGAGTTTAACGTGTTGTTTAGGGTTTATATCGATTATCGACAGCACAGGAAAAATGTGTTTTCTGTGCGAGTTTTCAGTACCAGAGATGTGATGTGATGACAAAGAGCTTGAGATCTGCACAGCAGGTCTCGAGTTCGAGTCAGGACGTGTATCTCTTGTAAGAGTTAGGGACAGTCAGGGTTTTACTTGCTCACCTAGATCCACACAAAGTATGTTTTTCGGGTGGGGTTCCTCGAATCAAAAAAAAAGAAAGAGGAGTTTTATTGTTTTCTACATGAGGCGATGCAGTCCTTGGTCACAACAGAGTTTTTTGTTGAGCTTCCTATTCCTAACATTTTCTATCACATCACATAGAGCTTTGACCCTGCCATATAGATTAAGATTTTTCTTCAAGAAAAGAGCAATGGCTATCATAATGTTCATCTCCTTTCATTCCCCTGCTTCCTATCCTGATGGATTGAAGAAAATTAATGTTTTTACGAATTAAATGGGTGAAAATATTTCTATTTTTGACTGTGTTTTTACGAAGAAAACGCTAGTGTATTGGCTCCACCATGATCTAGAAAGCTTTTAAGGCTATATATCTCTGCTACGCAAGGATCTATCAGTAGCATGCTTGTATAGAAAAATGAGAATGGACATGGATATGCTGTTTATTATATCAGTAGTGTCCTTACTCCTTACAAGGATGAACAACAATATATTTCGACAGAAAAGCTGTCTATCATTAAATCTTACATAATTTACATGTGTTAAGCTACACTGTTACATATTACCAGGTCGAGGTAAAACATATTTGATAAAATACATGTTGTCTAAAGCTTTCATAAGAGGAAGGATTTGCTGCTGCAAGCCTGCAACATATAAATACAGTGACTAATTTCAGCCCAGAAATGCATGCTTCTTTTGTTTTCTTCCCCCATTATAGAAACTATCTGTAAAAAAACTATTAATTTCCTGAAAACTGTGTTTTGACTTGCAAGCCAAGAATCTAGACAAACGAGCACCGTTCAAACAAATCACATTTCTGAAATACAAATCGATGAGGGTAAAAGGGATTTGCTCAACAGTACAACTTGTTGTTCTCAGTCATCAAGTGGGAACCCCCACTAGGAACTAGGTAAAAGGTTTAGAAGAATTGTTTACTTTTAATTGATTATTTCTTGTTGTATGTTTACATATTTATATACAGCCTAGTAACGTATTACAATGAGGCTTTAATTACATAATCAATTCTAATGAAACGGAAGAGGAAAGGTAACCGAAGGAGTGACTTCTGCAGATTGGGTTTAATTGTGGCACATCATGGGTTGGTTTCCGTTTGTGTTGGAGTTTCCTTAACACGCCCCCGCAAGATGGTGGCACCATCGGAGACACCAATCTTGGAGCGAAGGAGCTGGAACCGAGGGCGCGGCAGAGGTTTAGTGAGTGCATCAGCAAGTTGATCGGTGGTGGAGACATGAGTTACTTGAAGAAGTCCATGAGTAACGCGATCACGTACAAATTGAAAATCAATCTCAATATGTTTCATACGGGAGTGCAATACAGGATTGGCACAATAGAAGATGGCACCAATGTTGTCACAGGAGACAGCCGGTGTCGTTGGGAGAGATACGCCAAGTTCACGTAATAAGGATTGAAGCCATGTGAGCTCTGCGGTGGTAGCTGCAATTGCCCGATATTCGGCTTCAGTAGAGGAGCGAGAGACAGCTCGCTGCTTACGGGAGCTCCAAGAGATTAGATTGCCTCCTAGGTAGATAACATAGCCAGTTGTGGACTTGCGATCATCACGATCACCAGCCCAATCAGCATCAGAAAACGCATATAGACGATTCGAGGGGCGACGACGAATATGAAGACCAAAAAAGATTGTGCCCTTCAAGTAGCGAAGAAGGCGTTTGAGAGCCTGCCAGTGATTCTCGGAGGGAGAATGCATGTATTGGGAAAGTTTGTTGACTGCGAAGGAGATGTCAGGGCGTGTAAGATTGAGGTATTGAAGACTACCGACAAGTCGACGATAGGTAGTGGCATCTGTTAAGGAGGAGCCATCATGGAGCATAAGAGAATCAGTGTTGGAGAGGGGTGTGCTGACTGCTTTTGCACCATCCATCTTGGCAGTGACGAGAAGATCATGAATGTATTTATGTTGAGAGAGGAATAGACCCGTGGATGTGGGAAGCACCTCGACACCAAGAAAGTAGTGTAATGAGCCCAAGTCTTTGACAGAGAACCGAGTTGTAAAAAGTTGAATGAACTTAGCCATGAGTGAGGAATCAGATCCTGTAATAAGAAGATCATCAACATAAACTAAAAAATAAATGACTGTGGCCTCTTCTCTGAAAATAAAAAGTGAGGCGTCAGAAATGGCATTGACAAAGCCATGAGATAGTAAGAACGAGTGTAATTCCTTGTACCATGCCCGAGGAGCCTGTTTTAGCCCGTAAAGGGCTTTCCTTAGTTTACACACATGAGAGGGATGGTTAGAGTCAATAAAACCAGGTGGTTGGACCATATAGACATTTTCACGGATAGTGCCGTGAAGAAAAGCATTGTTAACGTCCAATTGACGTATTGGCCAACCATGAGTTACGGCAAGATGCAAAACAATTCGTATGGTAGTTGGTTTTACCACCGGACTGAAAGTATCTGAGAAGTCAATGCCGGGACGTTGGTGAAAACCCTTGGCAACTAACCGTGCCTTGTACCTGTCAATAGTCCCATCAGGACGTCGTTTGATACGAAACACCCACTTACAACCAATCAGATTTTGAGAAGGGTGTGAAGGAATGAGTTCCCATGTACCATTGTGAATTAGTGCATTGAACTCATCAGACATGGCTTGTCGCCAAAGAGGGTCTTTCATAGCTTGGGAAACACATGTCGGTTCAACTGAGAAAGGAATTGGGTGTTTGGGTTCAAGAGGTATGGTGGAGGTGGGAGATTGTGTGTCTAAGGATGAATAGGTGACAACAGTTCGATGAGGGTTTCTAGTGTATGTATGAGTTAGCCTGGGTTTAGAGGAAAGATGGATCAGGTGAGGTTGGGATGGACAGTGGTCATGGGAGGGCAATGGAGGTGTGGTTGAGGTAGGCACCTGGGCAATAGATGACGATGATCTGGAGACGGGGGCAGATGTTGATGTTGATGATGTGACGTGTGGTTCCATTGAAGAGAAGGTGGTTGTCTTGGCAGACATGGTGAGTGAGTTGGCAGGAATCTGAGTTACTGGGGGAAGGGAGGAGAGCCAAGTGTGAGTGTTATCGACAGTGACATGGGGAATAGGGGAAGAGATGTTTGCAAGAGGAAATGTGGACTCATCAAATTGAACATGACGGGAAATAAAAAGTTTATTGGATGAGAGATCAAGACACTGGAAGGCACTTTGATGAGTTGAGTAACCAAGAAATAAACATGGGCGGGAACGAGGAAGCAATTTGTTGGAATTATAAGGACGTAACCAAGGAAAACACAAGCACCCAAAGGTGCGAAGACGAGAATAATTTGGTTGTTCGTCAAAGAGTTGAGTAAACGGGGAGTGATTTTGAAGAAGTGGAGTAGGCATACGGTTTATAAGGTAAGTAGCAGTTTTGAAGGCATAGGACCAATAGGTGAGAGGTAAGGAAGCTTGATGAAGAAGGGTAAGACCGGTTTCAACAATGTGTCGATGTCGACGTTCAGCGACACCATTGTGTTGCGGAGTGTGAGGTGGGGTAAGAAGATGGGTGATACCATTGGAGGAGAGAAAATGTTGAAGTTTGATGAATTCCCCCCCACCATCGGTATATAATCTAGTGATTGTTGTTTTGAAGTAATTTTCGACAAGAGCTTTGAAGGTGATGAAAGTGGAGAACACATCAGATTTCTTTTTGAGAGGGTAAAACCATATATATTTGGTGAAGTGGTCAACAAATATAACATAGTAGGAGAAACCATCAATAGAGGGGTACGGAGCAGGGCCCCAAACATCACTATAAATAAGATCTAATGGTCCATGACTTGTGAGAGATGAAGTACCAAACGGGAGACGGTGACTTTTATTACATAGACATGAATGACAAACGGACTTGGATTTGGAGGACATATTAATGGAAGACAAACGAAGGACTTGTTGAAGAATTTTGTGACTGGGGTGACCAAGGCGTCGATGCCAAAGGTCAGGAGAGACCACCACACCCACCATAGCTTGCGGTTGACAGAGGGATTGTGGAGACCACTCGTACACATCATTTTTATTCAGGCCTTGAAGAAGTACCGCCCCCGTGCTCAGATCCTTGACATGAAAGAAATCAGGAAAAAGTTCAATAGAGGTGTTGTTTTGTTTATTGAATTTAGCAATTGAAATAATGTCTTTATGCATAGAAGGAACACAAAGAACATTTGATAATTGAAAAGATTGGGAGGATGTGAGGGGTAGATTGGTTGAACCAACATGGGTGATACCCAAACCTGAACCATTACCAATAATTATTTCATCAGGACCATCATATGGAGAGGCACCAGGCATATTGTTGACATTGGAAGTAACATGGTGAGAGGCTGCGGAATCAAGCAGCCATGTGGGAGAAGAGATGTTGCGGCCATGGGTGGTGAGATTAGCCATTGGTTGACTGTGAGATCCAGTTTGAAGTTGAGGACAACGTTTTGCACTGTGGCCTTGAATACCACACCATTGACAAAACCCACGGTATCCGGTGCTTTGAATGTGGGCAGAACGACGACTGTTATCAGTGAAAGGTGGAGGGGTGGTCCCATAGGAAGTACGAGAGTTGTTGAAACTGGATCCACGAGCAGGGTTGCGGGAGGAAAAGGACCCACGGTGTGAGCTAAAAGTGTTAGACCGAAACCCACGGTTTGAGGAATGGGAGCGAGATGTCTGAGTAACATTGGCAGTGAGTATGGGTGCAGTAACATCTGTATCACGTTTAAGAGCAGCTTCATGTTCAACCAATTTGTCATGAAGATTTTCAAAGGAAATAGAGGTGTCACGGGAACGGACCACTGCTGCTATTTCCTTAAAATCAGACCCAACACCATTGAGGATGTAGAGAAGGATATCATCATCAGAGAGGGGGACATCGATGAGGGCAAGTTCATCTGCAATAACACGAACTTCTTGTAGATATTCAGAAACTGATTTTTGTTCACGGCGCAGGAGAGTAAGGCGTTCTTTTAAACCAAGAACACGTGCACGGGCTTTGCTGGCAAAGAGATGAAGAAGCTTGTCCCAAGCCTCTTTGGATGTTTTGGCAGAGGCTATGAGGGAGATGACCTGCGGTGAGACAGAGGCAAGAATTGCATGAAGAAGAAGTTGGTCTTGCCGAATCCAGAGGTTGCGATCCACAGATTGGTCAGTGGATGGGCAAATGTTGGAACCATCAACATAACCCATGAGATCATACCCATAAAGAAGGGCATTGAATTGGGCACGCCAAGATGGATAGTTGGTGGGTGTGAGCTTGACTGGTAATTGAGCTGCAGCGTTGATGGTAATTAAAGTGGGCATGGAGAAGTTGCTCTCAGAATTGGTGACAGAGCTGCTCTCGGGCAGGGGGTTGGTGATGGAGGTGTTAGTGGCCATGGATGAACACAAGTAAGAGAAGGATAGAAGAAAAAAAAAAAAAAGAAGAAGAAATTTTGCTCGTTAGAGTTTTTGAGCTCTGATACCATAAAAGGTTTAGAAGAATTGTTTACTTTTAATTGATTATTTCTTGTTGTATGTTTACATATTTATATACAGCCTAGTAACGTATTACAATGAGGCTTTAATTACATAATCAATTCTAATGAAACGGAAGAGGAAAGGTAACCGAAGGAGTGACTTCTGCAGATTGGGTTTAATTGTGGCACATCATGGGTTGGTTTCCGTTTGTGTTGGAGTTTCCTTAACACTAGGCTGGTCCCTCTATCCATGACTGCAGACCTCCCCTTAAAAGATCACCACTACATTCCAGATTCCATGGTCCAGTCCACAAGTACTGCCAATAATTTAAAGGTCCTCATTCCATATATCCTTCCTTTTTGTAGGCTTCTAGTAACAAAACCATATCAATCACATTCATAAGAAAAGAAATCAAAATTATATTTTATCAACTCTATTTCCAGATCAATCGTCCACTGACTAGATACTCTAGATGAATCGCTGATGAAAGTTAAAGGAGATGATACTAAGAGAAACTTGAAGTAGAAGAAGGCCTTATAAAGAAGAACAATTAGTTTGAGAAAAAAAAAAGGATTAGTTACAATAAAAAAAAATCCACTACTCATAATCAAGATCTAATGGCTGACATAAAGGAGTTTTGACGATGTAATATATCATGTCATGGCATGCACTGTTAGAGAATAATATAAATCATATTATGGGGTCTCACTTATAAGCTTAAGCTTTTAGGTGAGATGGTTCTTTAACATGGTATCAGAGCCCAGTGGTCACGAGTTCGAATCTCACCACCCCCATTCTATTTGATAAAAAACAAGCACAAGTTGATGTGGGCTTGTGCAAGTTTCAAGCCCAAAGGGCTTTTCACTTGAGGGGGGGTGTTAGAGAATAATATAAATCATATTATGGGGCCTCACTTATAAGCTTAAGCTTTTAGGTGAGATGGTTCCTTAACATGCACAATGTCGACGACATCTATGTCGTGGATCAAAGGGACTATAGATGTATCGAGGTTAATCATAAAATTATAATTTAAAGAAGTCGTCATCTAGTATTATGGTAATTAAAAAATTTACTGTTTTGCAAGAGTCTAGATAAAAAAACTAGTTATGCATGAAAAATTTGGATAAAAAAACTAATTATGTATGAAAAAGACATCACCTTCAGTGCTCCTTGCTTATAATAAATTACATTATTAATTAATTGTTTTTTTAAGTCATATTTCTAATTATTCATATGTTTAATGTTGAAAAAAGGTCACTTTTAGTAAAGATGTCTTGAACTTATGGATTTGAGGTAGATCCTTCTTAGCAAATAGGTCTTATCTTTGTGGACTCAAGATAGTTCCCTCAATAAGGAGTTCTTTGTTTTATTAGACTAAAATTTAACCATTACAAGGTCCAGATTATAATAGTGTATTTATTTCTATTTAGTATTTTAATACATGAGGATATGCCTAACAATATAATTCTATACCCAAAAATAAAAAAAAATTACAATTAATTCTAAACATCTTATTTGTCAATTCATTTAATTCAAACACTGATAATATGCATTACATTGTAAAATTCATATCCCAAATATTAATGGTGTTTTTGAAATTTTGTCCAAATCCTAAAAGATTTTCTAATTGAGATTTTATTAACTTTATTTGGTCCCTGTTATTTTAATTCTGGAATATGCACCCTTAATCGGTCATAAAACTTTTTAATTTTTTCAACCATACCCCTGGAATTCTTGATTAGACTCCTTTGATTTGAGCATCCTTTTCAAATTGATCATTGATTTCTAGATTATGTAACTTGACCCCTATAAATCATAGAACTTTTAAGTTTTTTTTTCAAATTGATCCCTGATTTTAATTATTTCACACCTTGAACGTGCACACCTATTGCACTTTCATCCTTGATTTTGCAATCATTCAATTATTCATTTTTTACAAATTAAGTCCTTAATAAAATTAATATGAACCATTAAAAGTATATTAAGTTCTTGAACTTAATTATCTCTTTTAATTTTGGCCCGAGTTAGTTTTTAAACTCAATTCAATCTTCAATTAGGTCGATGATCAAATTAAATCAGCCTATTAAAAATCTAATTAAAGTCTCCAAACTAAATTTTTATGCAAACTCATCTAATATTCAATTAAATTAACCTTGAATCTGCATGGTTTTTTACATTTAGATCTTTCAAGGTATAATAGAGTTTTTAATATCATATAAGATCGAGCTTGGTCTTTTCGTCTCCCAGTTATGCATTCAATTTCTTTTTGGCCTTTTCTTATCAACCAAGTCACTTGTTCTCTGGCAAGATTTTGATTTTTTTTAATGAAAATATAATAATTTTAGAAACTCAAGATTAGATGAGGACAAATACAACTAGTAAAGTCAACAACTATTGCGGTGAATGAACCTTCGTTTGCTCTGAGAACATGTGTCCAAGTGACTGAATCCAAACCTATTGCAGTATAGGCTATGCGTGTCTCCCTTATCGATCCTCGATGAAAGCAGCTCAGAAATTCCAGACAAGGACATTGCTATTTGTCGAGTCTCCAGCTGCTAATTCAGACCAAACCCTACTACCTTTTCCCTCGTAAAAACTCTACAAAAATCAACCGCAGGGAACCCACTATGCTAAGAAAGACATGGACGTCTTGACTACCACTGCTGAGCTCGAGCAACTGTGAAAAAAAGCTTGAATTAGTGGTTTTCTGGTAGTGTGTTTGCGTACTTCATAAATGTATTAAAATAATATTTTTTTTATTTTTAAAAATTATTTTTAACATGAACACATCAAAATAATTTTAAACACTAATATTTTTTTAATTTAAAATAGAAAAAATCTTTTGTTTTCAAAAACAATTTTCAAATAGACTCCGATATACCCTCTTAGTCTTAAAATTAACCACATCCCTAACTCAGAACCATGCAGCTCATTAAAACGTCTAAAAAAGAAGGTCCCACATATTCAATGTGATTTGGTCTCTGTCAGTAAAACGAAAAATAAAAATAAAAATGACGGTTCCTGTTCAGACATGCATGCATAATCCTTTAATCTCCGAGTCTAAAATGTCACTCATTGATTGCTACACAGAGTGCCAGAATCAAGAGCTGAGGATGCCTGCTAAGTTCACATCACAGCAGCAATTTTGTTTTTATTAGAAATATGGTTCTAAGCAGATAAGGTAAATCTGGATAGTTTGTATAGCTATCTGGCTTTAAAGTCATCGTGATGTATTCCCTTATCGATCCACGTAAATCTTAAGTGAAATAACATCTTGACTTGAGAGCAAGAGACAAAAACAATGGTTATCAGCTAGCGTCCGTCCGAAACCCTAACATTTATTAAGCTGCTGCTTCTTCAACACTGACAGGACTGTTTCCACCTTACAGAAGATGACTGGGAACCGTGGAAAAACAGCAGTAAATGCAACTGTGGCACAAACAGAATTCATAGCATTTGAAAGGGAAAAAGGTATTTCTAAATCAGAATATATAAAGCCAAGCTTCAAATTCTATCATGAATTCTGACCGTGATCACCCCCACCGTGTCAAAACCAAGCATCTAGTTCAAGAACCACCTAAGACTACTTGTAGCTCCGAAGGCCTAAGAAAAGAAATAGCATGATTCTGGCAATCAATCGTTTACTTCTGTTGAAATCCTCAAAAGCCAAATCAGTTTTTAGATTGCAGATAGACACCAAGATGTATTCGTAACAAAATCTGAGATTTACATCCTTTTCGAACTAACATGTATGTGACATCTGTCTGATTTAAAAAAAAAAAAAAAAGTTTTGATAAGAATATGTCTATCTATGTAAGGAATGGAGATTTTCACACCAGAGAGAAATCAAATGTGATGTTGACAGAAACAATTAAAGAAGGACAAAACAAGTACTAACAACGATAGAATTTACCTTGTTTTCACACCACTTCTCGGATCAAGCCAAGTTCTCGGCTCAATAATGTTTTTTCTTTTACCTTGATCCCTCGTATGTGTGTTGTGCATGAAGATGAGATGATGAAGAAGAAGAATGCATGTCTTGTTGCTGCCATTTTCCTAAAATCGAAGCCATTGGATTGGGCCAGTGACAATAATCAATGGGGTTGACCCAAGCCTAGCCCGTTTAGCTGGCTTGACCCAACATATAAAAACTCTTTTGGGTTGTCTTCCAGCCTCATAAAAAAACCTCATGGACTTTCATGGCACATCGAATAATTATAAGCCCGTCTAAGAAAACATAATAAGATTAGGGCAATATTTCAATCTGAATTTCAAAAATGTTTTTGAAGAAAAAAATTTAAAAAAATAATTTTATTTTTTATTTTAAATAAAAATTTTGGGTGTTTTTAGATTATTTTTATGTGATGATATCAAAATTGATTTTTTTTAAAAAATAAAAATATTTTGATACATTTATAAATGAAAATTACTTTAAAAAACAATTGCAATCACACTCCCAAATAAGCACTAGATCGCGACTAGAAACTGATTATCAGGCTGCAAAAATATGTCAAGTAATCATCTCATATAAAATGTTAAGTTGTTAGATGAGGGTCAAAATATAATTTATATTATTCTTTAACACCCCTCCCAAGTGAAAGCCTTTTGAGCTTGAAACTTACACACACGTTCACACCATCTTGTGCTTGATTTTTATCAAATAGAATAAGAGTTGTGAGATTCAAACTCGTGATCATTAGATCAACAAGTCTATGTTGTTAAATAAAACTACAAGATACACTTATATTATTCTCTCACATGATTAATCAAAAGAAGCCTGAATTTGGAGGTGTAATTGTCCTTAAATAGGCACAGAAGTGTATCCAAAAACATGGGGGGGGGGGGGGGGGGGGGGGTTGGATTCGAAAGATCTACTAACCTCTCATGGTTCATGGACATGGACACTGCTAAAAGCTGATGGATTTCTAGAGACAAGTGCACATCCTAGTCAGTTTCTTAAGAAGAGTAAGGAATCTCTGATACCGTGTGCTTTCCAGGCTCGCTGAATTATTACCACTTACAGTTAAAATTCATCTCTCCTGGCACGAGACTTTGGGGTTGCCGTGCCATTCACGGCATAGCAGTGCCCTATTCAATCAATAATATTATCTCTAGCTGGGACTTGTCATCGGCCAGTAATAGTGTATCGGGGACATTTACATTCACTCCTCCTGCGCAGGGCCAGTCACAAGAAGCCCTAGCTAGGGACACAGAGAAAAGGAGAGTGATAGGTATCGGCACGGTGCACAAGGGCTCGTGTAAATTGACCTCGGGCAAGTCGTGAGATGAATCTCGCTCGCTATCTGATGATCACAGCCACAATGTCGTCCTCTGTTTTTTAGAGGGTCATGCAGATTCTACGCCATTTGTAGGGAGTAGCCATGGTTGGAATCTATGCATGCTTATAATATAATATAATGACTGTTATTATTACATAATAATATAAATTATATTATACATTTTCATCTAATACTATATTATAAAATCTCTTATCTAAAATTATTTTTTAAAGTGATATCAGAATTTTATTGATCCAGCGGTTACGAGTTCGAATCGCATCACTCCATTTTATTTGATAAAAATTAAACACAAAGTAGTGTGAACCCTATACAAGTTTTAACTCAAACGGATTTTCACCTGAAGAGATGTTGGAAAATAATATAATCTATATTTTAAAACTTTACCCAACAGTTTAAATTTTCAAGTGAAATAATGATCTACATGAAAAAATGCATGCATGACAATCATATTATGTGGAGCACGATTTAATGTTATAAAATTGTATACAAATGCCTCTTAGAAATATTTAAGGGTTGTCTCGTTGTTTCATTTGGGCATATACCTTCATTAATAATTAATTTGGGATATTGAAACCAATTTAAAGCACATATCGACTAATCGAGTCAAATGGATAAAAAAAAGTGGCTGCAATTAAATGGGAGTCACACTAGCGATGAACATGATGACAGCTCTCAAACAAGTGGAGCGTATGGGCCCTGAATACTTCCCTGTGCAAGCCAGTAATAATAAACCGCGCAAACTGGCCATTCCCTTTATACACCATCCATCCATCTTCCCAGCATCGATCATTCTTGTCTTTTGATATTCCTTTGGTCAATCCAATTTTGGATTAATGGTCCCCTGGATGTTCATAATCATGACCTCACATCAGTCTGCTTATTAAGATATAGGTCATATATATTTGTTTCATGGGTGTGTGTGTGTGTGTGTGAGCTAGCATGAAAACTGTGACCATCCTTGAAGAGCATGAACGAGCAAGTATAGCTAGCTAGCTAGAAAATTGTTCTTTTTAGTTCATTTCTCAAGGTTGAACTTTTTAATATCTGGTTAGTCTTGCTTGTTTCAATTTTTCTTAGAATTATTTTTTTTATTTAATTTTTATTATGTTTCATCTATATCATTAGATCATTTGAAAATTATATTTTTTTACTTTATTTGTTATTGAGTTTTTTTAGTCATATAATTTATGTAGTAGGGTTTGAATGATTTTTTTTTATTAACATGGATTTATGTAGTAGGGTCAAAATAGTGTGATGAAGTTTTCAGTTTGCTATGTAACTCGACTAATCACATGGACTCTGAAATTAATAACTATATAAACCTCGTGTATTCTTCATATTAATTGTTTTTCTTGATTCTATAGTTTTCAGGGTTTTTTTTTTTTCAATTGACCTCTTTTTTTGAATTTTATAACATTTAATTTGTTCTTAATTGGATTTATTATTTTGTTTTGTTGTTGACTTATCTTAGATGACTTTGCTTGTAGCTCATTTAGAGTGGCTCATGTCAGTTTTTTCTTGTTTTATTTGATAGGCTAAAATCCTAACTTCATCACCTTTTATGTATTAGTGACCGTTTTATTAATTATTTTAGGTTTCAATGATTTCTTCTTTTTTTTGTTTACAATGGCCATTTATTGGTGTTATTTTTTTTATCAGATTAGATTATAGTTCTTGTTTAGTTGAGGACTACGCGTCTAAATTAATTTATTTTTACTTTTTTAAAACACATTTGTTTTGTTTTTTTGTTTTTTTTTTTAAATGATCTATTTAGGTGAAAAAGGACAAAAATGAAACGGCAGTAATTAGGAATGAAACCAACATTGATTTTATAACTCAATTTAGCATCAATGTCTCTAACGAGCCGCATATAAAATCAGAAAAATACAATGATGTTCTCCATTACTTTTAAGAAAAGGAGGATAATCCAGTGTCAAGGTAGATGAACACGAGCGATCCTTCTGATTATAGTACTAATTTTTATTACCTTTAATTTACTACTACACATTCAAAGAGCTCTAACAAAATAAAACAAGAAATTAAAAGGCTGAAACCCTATAACAAATAGATCTTCTACAAAACAAAGTCTCCCAAATCTCACTAAAAGCTTGAACAATAACCCCGTGATGATCCCTTGAATTCAAAGACAGGAAACAATGCAGCAACTGCTCTAAATCTTTCTCTTCAAACATTTCCTTCTCTAATATCATTTCCATCATTGATCTCTTAAAATCCTCATGTGGGTCCTCGGATCTCTTCACCACAGCAAAGCTCTCTCTTACCTTCCCCTCCACCGTGCACGGTATCAGCCACTGAAACCTCGACAGTCTTGCAGGCGACAAAGAACCATCGCGGCTATTTCGTTCTTTTCGTCCTCTTCTTGTTGTTCCTTTGGCTCCATTCTTTACACAACGCCCTTTAGCCTTCTTAACTCTCTTGTTACGTGAAAATGGAGATTCACGTATTGTTTCTAAGTGGGGATTGAATTCTGAGGAAGAATCAGTGGAGAAGCTCCTTGAAGAAGAGACCAAGGTTTCTGTTTCTTCGTCGTTCATGACATGCTCGTCGCCGCTAAAAAATATCCCGCTGTCAGCTGAGGAAGTGCTGGTTCGGATTCTTGATGCCGTTTTCTTCTTTTTGACTCGTCGTTTTTTCCTCTCCATTTTTGTTGGAGGGGGGAAACCGTCGGGGTTTTTGGAGTCCTCGGAGGCTGAAGAGTTGTAAATTTTTCGGCGGGGTGTGGAGTCGTCGTCAAAGAGTTTGGCCACAACGTGATATTTTTCTTCCTCTTCCCAGTGGAAATTTTCAGTTGATGGTGAGGATTTGGTGTGGTCGGTTTCAGAGAGGTAATGTGTGGAGGATTTCGATCTAATCCCACAGCCCATTGATGTGAATGCCGAGGTCACATGGCGCCTGATGGAAGAGTGATGAAGAGTTTTGGAAGAAGGTGGTTGTGAGGGTGGGAGACGGAGGTTGTTGTTGATGATGGAGTTGTAGTTGACTGGAGAGATTCTCAGAAATGAAGGGACAGGATTTGATGGGAGAGTAGAAGGGTCTTTGGAACGGCAAGATTGAAAGGAGATCACTCGGGAGAATTTGAGCTTGAAACGTTTAGCCATTGTTAAAGTTTCTGGCTTCTGGGCTCAAGTGCTTCGTCACTGTAAAAGCATTAAACTCTTTGTATGATAAAGGTGAAAGGTTTATATAGGAGTGAAATGAATTTTTTTCTTCTTTTTTTTCAATGATTAGGAAAGAAGAGGGTGAAAATGTACATAACAACATTAAAAGGAGAGAGGGAGAGAGGGAGAGAGGGAGATACACATGCATGTCGCTAGCACTCGCTGAATGTAAGAGACGTATACCCCACTCTTGTGCCTTTTCTACCAAGCAGGTTCTGTTGTTGGTTTTCATGTGCTGGGGGAATGGAGACTGCCTTGTATTTTTTTTAATGTGGTTATTCGATATAGTTTGAACATATCTCCATTAATTTTATGATTTTTGAAATTAATAATTATATAAATTTTTAATAATTATTATATTAACAATCATATGCTTGAATTTATAAAAAAAATAATTTTTTTAATCTCAAGTTCTTACTACTGAATCACCAAATATATAATTGAGACTACTTTGTTTTTGTTAAATGGAATGGTCAAATGCTGCGGGGTTAATTGGATTTCAAAAGGAAGAGTGGAGTAAATTATGTGGACGCGGTTATAGTTATTAAACCTTGCTAATCGGGGTTGATATAATGGGAGGTTAAGTTATGAGTTTCTGTATCTGTAATTTATTTATTTATTTTAAATCATTTTAAAATGTAAATTGACTCAACAAGTATTCATGAATTAACACTTCAAGTCAACGAATCAATTCAAATATATTTTTAATTATATTTTTTTACATCCAATGCGAAATCAAACACACAGGTCAATTTGCAAGACCTGTATAAATTTAATAATAGTATTGCCCTGATATTCCGTCATTTTCCTTTCATTGTTCTTCAGGAGATTCATTTTACCAAAGAAAAAAAAGACTCTAATTGCATGCATGCTTGTTGATCCAATGTTTCTTACGATTTTATAGCATCCAACTTATTTTACAAGTCCTAAATTATATATATATATATATATATATGACATCAAATAGTGTTCAAGCTGTCCCCGGGTAGTGTGGCGGCAACGGCCTTGCTCTTGCATTTGCAAGAGCAAGGTTCGAGTCGGGACGCGTCCTAGTGACGTGAATCACTCCTACCTTATAAGAGTCTGGAACAGCTGAGTTTTCTCGCTCCCTTAGCTCACAAAGTACGCATATGAAAACTCTGACAGTATGGAATTCTACAGGTGGAGCCTTCTTCTTTCTATCTAAATTCAATTATATAATATTTAAATAATTTAAACTCCTTTCGGTGGCTAAGAAGTCAAAAAAGCAGAGACAAAATTCGTATCTCAAAGTTGGATATCACTGCGTTTTGAAAACATGAACCAAGAAAACTCGAGGAGCCATTGATCAATCATTGACTGCTCTTTATGTGATTAAGCCCTTTAATTTTATCAGCTCCCCATCCCATAATTTTGCCCTGCACATGATTACAGTCGCTGCGAAAATTAACGAGAAACACATATATTTCTTTCGAGATGATATTCTTGCATTAACGAGGAGTGATAGAGCTAGCTCGTAAATTTAAATCCAGTGAAGATTTTGGATTTTGTTCGTAACAGGCAATTAAAGTAGATTGATCAAGGCATGCACAGACCTCAATGGGAAAGAAGACGCAGTGAGATATGCTTTCATCTCTGAAAGGCCATTAAAAGATCAGGCTCAGGCTTTACTTCATGAATGGTAATGTCATCGAGTTAATTCACATAGCAGTGGGAGAGAAACAAAAGCAGCTCTTGTCATCTCCAGATTTTTTAATTAGCAGTATGCTGTTATCACTTCTAAAGCAGAGAGAAGAGAAAGGAGCCTAGCTTTCTTCTTTTTTTGTGTTATGATTAGACAAATCTATCAATGGAAAAAAAATTAAAAAAAGAGGTCAATCGAAAGAAGCTCCTCTTCTCAAAAACATGGTGGGGATCCAAGGAAACAAAATGATGTTTGCATGCTGGTGTCTCCTTTTCCTTTATTCTCTGCCCTTTCGGGGGACACATGGTCATTGGCGAAGCTTAAAGCTTCTTTCTTCACCCTATATTGTCCCGACTGTGTTTTAAAACTATTTTTGAAAAAAAAAGATAATTTTTAAATTAAAAAATTCTAGTGTTTAGATCAATAATTTTAGAGAAAAAAATATTTTAATACATTTTTTGATTAAAAAATAAACAAAATCGGGTTTTTATTCTGTGGACCAATTATAGATGGTTTTGCTTGCCTCCACGTGTCACGCTTTCAGTTTTTCTAACATTAATCAGGCCCAGGTGCGTACATGGGCTCAGCTTAAGCCGGCCTCTATCATATCAAGACAGCATACAGAGGTCCTCGTAAGAGATAGAGTAATTACTCATTACTCATTACAAGAAAGAACAGGGTTAGATTATGTTTTTTTGCATTTCTTTTGCATGGTTTAATTACTTTATTACGCTTAATAGACATCCAAAAACATTAAGCTTTGGTAAAGTGATAGAGTAATCTCCTTTTTTTTATAATCCTTTTCTTTATCCTCTAGTATTTTGTTAATTTTTTATTCATTTTTTTGGGATATTTTAGTCATTTTAAAAATAGAAAGGCTGCCTCGGTTTTTTTTTATTTGTTAAATTTAGCTTTTATAAAGGAATTTTTTTAAGATATATTAATTAACTTTATCCTCCGGCATTTAATTTCTTAGGTGTTGAGTTCTTGGGTTAAGTCCAGGTCAAAAATTTAATGGATTGTGGGTTTATAAGTTTGATATGGCTTTACAAGGTCCCCTAGGCTTGCTTGATTTTCCCTTTAATTTTTTGTGTTTTTGTCCCCCAACATTCTATTTATTCATTTTCTATGGAATTTATTTTTCTTTTTAAAATAACAGGAGTTGCCTCAAGTTTTTTTAGGACTTTGTTAAGTTTGGCTTCTTTAAAAGGAATTTTATTTTTTTTTTATTTAAATTAAATTTTTTATTTTATCTTCCGGCATTTAATTTTGTAGTTTTTAAAATTCTCGATTTTACCTTGGTCAACAATTTAATAGATTACATGTTTAATAAATTAACCTGAATTTATAAAGTCGAGTGGGGCTTGCTTGATTTTTAATACAGGTACACTAACCTTTTAATTTCTTATAAACCTCGTTAAAGGATTAAGATTTAGTGTCGGAAGTATGATTGAATTTGTTTTTAAAAATATTTTTTTATTTAGAAATATATTAAAATAATATTTTTTTAATTTTTTAAAATTAAATTATAACATCAGCATATGAAAATAATCTAAAAATATCAAAAACTTTTTTGAAACACGATTCTAAATACCCCCTTAATTACAAATTAGAAGTTTGAGGACTCGTGTTAGCAACTTAACCGCCAGAAAAAGAGAGCTAATAAGAATCATGTTCCTCTCCTAGGAAACCCATCCGCGTACGTGATTTTAAAAGGAAAACAAATCTTATTTATAAAAACCCTAATACAATAATTTTATTTTTTTCCCCTTCCTTTTTCCTTTCCACTTGGCATAATTATGCTGCTGCTCGGACACTTGGCGCGTTCTTTGCCCGCGGCATCATAGAGACTAGGATGTGAGAATTAAGAAAGTAGTGTGGCTCGTGAATCTCGAGGATAAGTCCTTGCCAACTCTACACAGGAAATCCACTTTTTTTCCCCTCATTGATTATAGTCACTTGTGGATTGGATACCATATAGTTTATTTTTACTCTCGGGGTTAAAAATAAATAAATTAAGGTGTTAGTGGGTTTTAAAAATGATTTATATTCTTATCTCTTCCCATAAAAAAATCATTGAATTTGAAATATGTACGTGGAAATATTATTTTATACTTTTCATTAAAAAAATAAAGACGAGATCTATACATTTAATTATCAGATATCATAGGGAGAAATTATTTTAATCTATGAATATAAATAATTAAATAAAATAATAATATATAATTATTGTAATATATCACAAGCATGCAATCCTCATATGCTATCTAGCAAGTTATAAGCATATTTACTTTCTCTTCTCTTTCTTTTTTTCTTCTTCTTCTTCAATCATGAAGAATTTCAGGGGATATCGTTTTGTTGACTTTTTATCATACTAGTTAAAATCGCGCACGTTTTAGATGCAAATGCAAAATTAAACCGAACATCATTTTATGAAGACACTCCCACCTTCGAAGCACCATTCATTAAAAAGTCAACCACGAAGTGTGATGTTATTGTATTTAATAGCAAAACTATATTAATTATTTTGGTTTTAAAATAATATTTTGTTAATATTCGTTTTGTTTTGAAAGTAAAATAAATGCTTTGTTTTTCTAAGCAAAATATATCTAGGCTACTAAAGCAATAATTTTCAAAAACCTTACGAAACTTGAAAATGAGAATATATATAAGAAAAAAACTTGAAAAACCTAGAAACATCCAAAACAATTTGAAATAATCTATATTAAAAACATAAGCAAAATTGGTAACTAATAAAAGTTCAAAAAACAATATCATATAAGAGCATATCAGTTGCTATATACAGATTAGGAGGTTCTCAAGGGGCATGGTGTGATGACAGGGAATTTGCGATTTGCACAGCATGTCTCAAGTTCGAGTCAGGACGTGCACTACTTGTAAAAGCCCGAGACAACCAAAGTTTTACTCGTTCACTTGTGCCCACAAAATACGTTTTTCAGGCAGTGAAGTTTTCTCGCATCCAAGAAAAATTAGGAGGTTTTATGGACATGGTTTTTAATATTACTATCTAGAGCTGATAAGTTAGTATTACTTTCCCTATTTTTTATTTTAATTTCTCGTTTTTTTTTTAATAAATTTATTTCTCGTTTTTTTTAATATATAATTTTCAAAGCGATGATGACGCAGTATATAATATTTTGGGACGGTGGGAATCTAAATCTTGTTTGAGTTGAAGAAAATGGTATGCTTCGCTCTCTTTGACCGGGCAATAAACACGGCTGATCTTCTGCTAGAAGTGATGTTCAAATGCAAATCCCCCACCTACTATTAATATATAATCGATTCAATTTGCCAACCTTTACGGGTCATGAAGCGATTGGTGTCCTTTGCCTACCGAACATTAATTGTTAGAATTAACTATTATTATCATTAAGCCCTTAAATTATTAATCATGTTCTAAAATCCAAGTTGTCGTTTAAAAGAGATTGTCCTCCTAGTTGAGTCATCTGTCTCTTTCTCTCTGTGGAGAGGGCCACGTTACATTAATGGAAGAAAACAAGCGCTCGCTACTGAAAAATGACAGAAATAATAGATTAATTAGGTTGAAAAATGAAAAGAATGCATGCATGAGACTGGCAATGGGCTACTCTCTCTGCACGTTTCCTTCCAAAAGTCTTCATCCTCCTCCTTTATGAGTAAACTCAGTTTACAGATTTGACTTTTGAACGATGGATACTCTTGCTTTGTATTCCTCTGGGCCACACCAAATAATTAAACAAAGAATATATTACAAAGAAACTAAACGGTGTGGGGATTTCACTGTAGATCCCCACACAAAGCACTGTGGATTTCCACAGTGCTTTCCTCTTTTTTTTTCTTTTTTTTTTCTTTTTACGTTTTGCTTTTTTTTTTTTCTAATTATTTTCTTTTTCGTTCCTTGCTCTTTTTTTTTTCTAACTATTATTTTTCATTAAAAAAATTTTCTGGTTTTTTTTTTTGTGGTTTTTTTTTTCTTTTTCTAATTATATATAATTTTATTTGTTTTTTTATAATTGGAGTGTTTTGGTTAACTTAATCGCGCCACAATTAATCATCAGATCTAATTTTTTTTATAGTTTTTTTTCATATTTTTTCTGATTTTGTTTTTCATTTTTTTCCATTAAATATTTTTTTATCGGGGTGTCCGGAGTAGCTTAAGCGCACTATAATTAATCCCTGGATCCAAATTTTTTTTTATAACCAGGGTGTCCAGACCAGCTTATATGTACCATGACTAATCCTCGGACCCATATTTTTTGCTAAAGTGCTTTCCCGCTGATACTTTTTTTCTTATACTTTTGTTTTGTTCATTATACAATTTTTTTTTTGCAACCGGGGTCTACGGGCCAGTTTAAGTACACCGCGACTAATTCTCGAAACAAATTTGTTTTTAAAACAATATGGATTGCTAGAGTGATTTCACGCTTATATTTTTTTTTGTTTTTTTTTAACTTATATATATTTTTTTATAACCATGGTCTCTGAGTCAGTTTAAGCTTTTTATTATTATTATTTTTTACTTATCTAATTTTTTTATAGTTTTTTTTTCTTTTTTTTTCCTGATTTGTTTTTTTTTCATTTTTTCCATGAAATATTTTTTTTGCTGGTTATAATCCCCGAATCCAATTTTTTTTATAACTAAGGTGTCTAGACCAGCTTATACGTACCGCGACTAATCCTCGGACCCATTGTTTTTGCTAAAGTGCTTTCCCGCTGATTTTTTTTTCTTTTTTTTCTTATAATTTTGTTTTGTTCACTTATACAATTTTTTTTACAACCGGGGTCTACAGGCCAGCTTAAGTACACCACAACTAATTCTTGGACTGATTTTAAAAAAAAAACAATATGGATTGCTACAGTTCTTTCATGCTTATACTTTTTTTTTCACTTATATATTTTTTTATAGTCGGTGTCTCCGGACCAGCTTAAGCTTTTATTTATTTTTATTTTTTTCACTTATATAGTTTTTTTATAACTGGGGTCTCTGGGTGAGCTTAAGCGCACCATGACTAATCCTCGAACCTTTTTTTTATAATTAGGGTGTCCGGATCAGCTGATGTGCACCACAAGTTGTATAAGTACGTATATACCCCTTATAAGACAAAATCCATTAGTTGGTTGTAAGGGTGTATTGGTAATTTACTAATTTTTAATTATATTTTTGTCGGGTGTTGTGGGCACGACGTCAATTTCAGAGCTCATGCACATTTCGGATGACGCGTGCGGCGTCGTAGAACTTTTAAAAATGTATATTGGTTTTTTATATATTTATTTTATTTTGTAAAATGTGTTTAAAATAATGTCATGGTATCAAAGGTATTTTTAATTTTTTTCATTTCTATGCATAGTACAATAATCATAATACTTTCAAATAAAACAAAAACCAGGAATTATTAGTGGGGTGTCTCGGTAATTTTACATTTTTTGAAACTAAATTAAAAAATAAAAAAAAATAAAAAAACCTAAATATAAAATAAAAATTATATGTATTAAAACTAGACAAAAAAAAATTTTAATCCCTGCGACGGAGCGCGGGTTTATGGCTCGTATATATATATATATATTGATGTATTTATAAAAAAAAAATCAATGAAGTTGAAAATAATTAAAATATTATATAATTGCTAATCCCGACAAGTGAACTCCGTGCTTGAAATTTAGTCCAGGTCAGGTTAAAAACACTTGATTTTTTAAATAAAAAATTTAGATTTACTCTTCCACAACCCTAAAACAAATATTACCTAAAGAGCTAAAACAGCTCGTCCTTCCTACTGTTCACCGTGACTCATTGTCAGTGTGGAGTAGCAATTTGTCACGGTGAATCGCGGGTGTACATCCTATTTTATTTTATTTTTTGCTTTTTGAACAGTGTATTAACGAAAAAGCCACCAAAAAACGACAAAAAGCGCCGCCGGTTTCAGGGGCTGAACGGTCATTGACCATTTCGGTCCGGGCCGGCTCGGTTCGTCCGCCCGGGTTTTTTATTTGTTTAATATTACATTGAACAGTGTATTAACGATTTTGTCCCTCGAAACGGACAAAAAACATGTCGGGGGGTCAGGGGCTTAACGGTAATTAGCCAAACTTTTTTTATTATTTCCCGCTGACATCTGCTGGCGTGTCGCCGGACGCGCCGTTCGTTGCAACGCTAACGCGTTCTTCGGACAGCGCGTGCGGCATCATAAGGCGTCGGAAAATGCCCAACCGGCGTCTAGAATGATTTTCAGGCATGTTATCTTCCACATGGGGTGGTGCGTGTGTCACTATGATGTGCGTATACGTGTCAATGGTCATTTGAATTTCCCCCCCATTTCTCTCTCCTGCCTGCGCAACATGACGTCAGCTAAACTGTTTTTTGTCAAAGTTCATTTCAGTCCCTGAACGTTATAATTTGTTTTTCTTGCCCTTAATGCTATTTTATAGGTTTTGATTTGTTTCAATTTCTTCCTTCAATTGAAATTGATTATATCTTGAAGTTTCAAATCGGTCCTCATGCTTTTAATTTTTCGGATTGGGCCGGAATTCTATATAATTTCGGTTTCAAAGTTTTCATTGATTTCAATTTCATCCTTCAATGCAAATTTATTATAAATCCTTAATATTTTCAGTATCAAAGTTTGATTTCTTTCAATTTTATCCTTCTATGCAATTTTTTGTTTCAAGTTTGATTTCGGTCTTATTTTTTTTTCTTCAGGTTTTGTTTTTCAATATTTGGATTTACTTCAATTTTTTCCTTTGAATTAAATATATTATTTAAAGTATGTCAAAGTAATTATATGTTTGTATATTTGTGTCAAATTAAAGTATGTAAAACTAATTAGATGTTTTAATATTTATTGGATATTATCGCCTAAAAATATTTAGATAGAGAAAAATAATGGCCTAGAATACAATTATATATTTTGCTATTGTTATACTAGGGGGTGTTGAGCTATTCTATTACATTAAATTTCGCTTAAATAAAAATTAAATTTCGCATAAGTGTCAAATATTTTGCCTGTTTCGACTACACTATTCTTTTTAGACGGCAAATAAATAATTATGCACGAAAAAAAATTTCTATTTATTTTTTCAAAAAATTTGCAATATTTGTATTTATAATGTGTTATATTTAATATAACTGGGGAAAACAGACAACTCATATTTTTTTTTTACAAATTCATCTAGGTTATCTACAATTAAAAAACTATAAAAATCACTTCCCATTTCGATCACACTATAGATTATGTGAGACTAAGTATATGTGTTAAATATTTTTTTAATATTATCGCCTAAAAATATATAAAGAAAAAAAAAATGACCTACGATTTCTTACAAAAAAAATTAATAACGGTATTCTTAAATATATTTAATATAATAATATGATGAAAAAATCTTCTAAAAAAAAACTTTGGCTTTGAATGTAAATTTATATTTTAGACTTTTTTGTTTTTTCTTTTAAGAAACGGTGACCTTTTTTTCACATGTATTTTTTATTTTTTACTGTCCAAGTAAGCTGTTCTTTTTTAGTCGGTTTTCTTTCTTTGTTTTTTTTTAACCAGAGTATCCGTGGCAACAAATTCCTAATGAATTATTTCACCTTCTTAGGAAATTTTCTAACAAATTTAATCAAAATTTTTTTAGCAATAGCAATATTCAATCACATTGTGGTTGAAAAAAACCATTTGAAATGAATTTTATCAATTATAATTATACTAATTAAATATTAAAATTACAAAATATAACATTTTTAAAATCAATTAATTTTTAAAAAAGATAAAAAAATCCAACGAAACGAGCAAATCAGCTCGTTATAACTAAATAAATATCTTCTCTCTTGTCCACCTAGCTAGCACCTATATGATACGTCAACGCACCATCATTTTCCTGGAATGGATCAAGAAGATAAAGGAATTAGTGGCTCGGGAAAAAAGAAATAAAAAAAGAGAGGATGAGATAAAGGGCTTGTGGATGGCGGTCTCTTTTGGCTACTGCATCCGACCAATGGGTGATATATTTGCCCCATCAATGTTTTGTTTTTTTGTCTACAACAACGTTATCAATTTTATTTTGGTTGTAGTTTTATTTTTTTAATTGGAATAAAATATTTTAATTTTAGAGTGTTTCAGCACATCGTTTTAGGATTGTACTCTGTGTGTGTGTATAATTAAATGTATTGATTAAAAACAATTTTAGTTCAAATTCAAAAATAAAATTATTTAGAACTGTGTAATTTAATCTAAAAAAATATACAATAAAATGATTTTTCTGAATAAAATTATGAACATATATAATATAACGAGAATATCATCATCAATCTCGTAAGATCATTAAACTCTTTGATTGCTCTGAAATTTTAATATAATATTTATAGATATGTCAAGAAACTCCTCATAAAATTTTGTCTCAATCTAACGGTCGGATTAAGAGATATGATTGATATTGTAAAATTATTTATTATTTAAAAAAAACACTATTTGTCCGAAACAGAACGAGCAAAACGAAACTGATACGTTCCGATCAAAATTTGGGTGAAATTTCCGGAACAAACTGAAATTTTAAATGAGATTAAAATCGCGCCATTTTATTTTGTTTTTTTAATTAATACAAAATATTTTGATCATTTCAGTCAAAACGAAACAAAATTAACAACACTGGTCTACTAATAACATTCTCATCATTTATGACACAGCGTATGTAGAGAAACATTTTCGGTATTGATACGAAATTTTTAGTATTTTAAAACCATTAAAAAATTAACGTGGAAGAAAATTTAAAAGTCTATAATTCTGTTTAATATTTGATAATGGCAATCAAAAGCGTACAAAACAATATAAATAGGATGTCCTATTTGAGCAATTGAGAAATTAATTAGGAAATAGAATAAATCAGAAATCCCAAAATTAATTCTAGAAATAAGTAAATTTGGAAAATAAAAAATCTCAACTCCTAATCTTGGGCACTCTGAACTGATCACGCATACAAGGATCACAAAATATGCCTAAACTAAAAGTGAGCATTTTGGTTTGGATAAATCAATAACATGAGAGGAAAATCTTAATCGGCAAACTGCATTTAAATTCAAAAAATGACGTGGAAAATCTGTAATTAAATTAAAATGAAATGGTTTATTTTGTATTTATATATATAAAAGTTTTATTTATTATTTATTACCATGGCAGTCTTGCGAGCCCGAAGATGCAAGTCAATGGCTTCTAAAGTGCCGCGGTTTAGTTGACTGACTACACAGCTTGGATTGCCTGGCAAATCTTATCCAAAAACAAATCACTGGAGCTTAACTGGAGTTTCCTTGCAAATTGGACCTGTCCATGAAGACATTGACTGCTAAGAATTTTCAACGAAGGCGATAAAAGATCGCCATTAATAATCCTTTCATTCTATTTAATTAAAATTATTTTTGAAAATATTTTTTATTTAAAAATTTAAGATTATATTAAAATAATATATTTTTTAAATTATTTTTGACACCAGTACATTAAAATAATTTAAAACCACTAGATTTTTTTAATTTAAAATAAAAAAAATAAAAAATAAAATTCAATTTTTTTTAAAAACATTTTCTAAACGTATTCCCAGATATTTTATATCATGATGTTATTTATAGTGAATCCACAGTGCAGATAAACTAAGATCACATGCTAAATAAAACATAATTTTCCAAATAAAAAGAGGTAGTAGTTTGATGCAAATCCCGGTGGGCGTATTTTGAATAATCCAAGTTGTTCATTGCCAAAATGAAGTTGTCTAGCCATACTTATCGGGCTGGCGAGGCCAGACGACCTTAATCAGTCTGTTACAAAATGACAAAATTAGAAGATTTCTTCCTGTAAGATTACCTGTGGACGGGGTGCCACAAGTTAATTGCTACATTAGGACTTCACTTTTTGAAACGTTTCAGCACATCACTTCCCTATATAATTAGAGGCGGAGGTCAGCTTCGGCTACCATAGGAATTGTGAGAAAACTATACACACCCCCACAGATTTATAGTTATTTGCTAAGATTTTCAGTTTCTGATTAGGATCAAGGAGTCAGGGAGAGCAAAAAGTCAACATGGTGTCAATAGAGGGTAGCGGTGGAGAAAACCAGCAAAAACTGAACATGTATGCTGCTGGATGTGCAATTGTTGCTTCAATGATCTCCATTATATTTGGATATGGTGAGCTCCTTGATTCGATCTCCTTTCCCTCTTGAATTAAAAGGATTGAATCGAACTTGATTTATTCATCTGATAGATACTGATATATATACAGTCATAATCTTATAAACTAGGAGGATTACAGAGTTTGAATTTAAATACAACATTTGAATTTCAAATTACAGATTTCTTGTTAGCTCTTATCCGAATGCTATGGATGACAGAGTCCTTTGCTATTATGAATCTCATGTAGAGTTCTCGTTATTTGACTTTAGACAGTGTTTTCTGGAGCTGGAAAATGTAGTAGGATCATACAGCTCTAACCATTCATGATTCATGTTATCTTTGATTGATAAAACCTGTTTCTTATTGTTGGAATTTGTTGAATGTGCCGTGATTGAAAGTTTTTTCCGTTTCTTTTCAGACACTGGAGTAATGAGTGGAGCCATGATATTCATAAAAGAGGAACTGAAAATCCATGACACGGAAGTGGAAATCCTTGCTGGAATCTTAAACATATGTGCCCTGTTCGGATCTCTTCTCGCCGGAAGAACTTCTGATTATATTGGCCGGCGTTACACAATTTTTACAGCCAGCATCATCTTCATGATTGGTTCAATTCTGATGGGGTACGCCCCAAATTACGGCGTCCTGATGACAGGGAGATGCATTGCTGGAATTGGTGTGGGCTTTGCTCTGATGATTGCCCCTGTTTATTCAGCAGAAGTTTCATCGCCCTCGTACCGGGGTTTTCTGACATGTCTACCGGAGCTTGGAATAAGTATCGGAGTTTTACTCGGCTACATATCGAACGTTGCTTTCGGAGGATTGAGCCTGAAGCTTGGCTGGAGGATAATGCTTGGTGTGGCAGCCATACCTTCACTCGCCCTGGCCTTCGGCATCCTGAAAATGCCAGAGTCTCCGAGGTGGCTAGTAATGCAAGGTCGTCTAGGAGAAGCCAGGAAAATCCTGCTCAGGGTATCCAACTCCGAAGAAGAAGCTGGAGCCCGTCTTCGCGACATCAAAGAAGCAGCTGGGATCGATGTGAATTGCAACGATGACTTCGTCAAGCCTGATCCCCTGAAGAAAACTCACGGGGAAGGGGTTTGGAAAGAGCTCCTTCTAAGGCCAACACCGGCAGTCCGATGGATACTGATCGCCGCCGTCGGAATCCATTTCTTCGAGCATGCAGTTGGAATCGAAGCAGTAATTCTATACAGTCCCAGAATCTTCAAGAAAGCCGGCATCGTTGGCAAGCAAAAGCTCTTGCGAGCAAGTGTTGGTGTGGGGATTACAAAGTTCATCTTTGTTTTCATTTCCACATTTTTGCTGGATAGAGTGGGGAGACGGCGCCTTCTTCTTGTCAGCACAGCCGGAATCATAGCAGCCCTGGCCGTATTAGGAGCTTGCTTGACCATAGTGGAGAATCACCATGGAGATCAGCTGGTGTGGGCTCTGAGCCTCTGCATTATTTCTACCTACACGTTTGTAGCTTTCTTCAACATCGGACTTGCACCGGTCACATGGGTGTACAGCTCGGAGATATTCCCGTTGAAGCTGAGAGCACAGGGGTATAGTATTGGGGTTGCTGTGAATAGACTCATGAATGCCACGATTTCGATGAGTTTTATCTCGCTCTACGAAGCAATCACCATTGGAGGAGCCTTCTTCTTGTTTGCTGGAATCTCTGTGGTTGCCTGGTTTTTCTTCTATTTCCTATTCCCGGAGACCAAAGGAAGGTCCTTGGAAGACATAGAAGAGCTATTTAGCAAGGGTATAAGTGGCAGAGCTGAGGCTGTAAAGAGTGATAAATAGCAGTGTAGCCTTAAGTTATTGATCTTCAGAGCAAATTTTACAAGCAAATTGCTGTTAGTATTAGTTAAATTACAGTAACCTCCACAAGGTATTATAGAATTACAATCATGGTTAACTAATACTGTTCTGTGTCCACCAAAACATTTATAATGGTCATTTTTTTTACAAAAGAATTATAACTCATTTTTTAGATGCGGGAAAATTTTATTTTTTAAAAAATATATTTTATAAACCTAAATGAATAAATGAAATTGTTCCAAACTGTCCTTGTCAAAACTTTTAATGGCGCATTGCCTTCTATTGTCATTAACCCCCTTTTTCTTTGCATAAATTGAACTTTTAATTGGTTTCAAAAGGGGCAGATTTATCAAAGAAAATGGCTTGTACGCATGTTGCTGTCATCCCCTTATTTATTAGTGGACTTGTAGTATTTCACCAGTAGTTTCAGAATTGGTTTTTGGTTTTCCACTTCATAGTCATTATTTCTTATAAAATATGAAAGTTGACCTTGATATGATGAATTAACATGCTTGAGAAGGAAAATTTGAGTTGCCGTCAACACATCTTAGCTGTGCGTGTGTTCATTATTGGCTAGTTAGAAAAATTATTTTTAATATAAATATATAAAAATAATTTAAAAACACCAAATTTTTTAAATTTAAAATAAAAACTAAAACTAAAAAAATTAATTTTTTTTAAAAACACAATTTCAAATACCCTTTTCATCCGAGTCGCATAGCACCACGGAATTGTTTGCACCTGGCAAGAGTTGATACTGAGCACACCGGCAAGTCCCAGCTCTTCGCCAACCCCATAGGGCTGTCTTGACTCTTGACTCTGTTGTTCATCCTTGATATGCTTTGGTTCCATTCTGTAAGTGCCTGTTTGGGAGTATGGTTGCGGTTATTTCTGAAAGTGTTTTTTGCTCAAAAATATATTAAAATTAGATTTTATTTTATTTTTTAAAAATTATTTTTGACATCAGCACATCAAAATAATCTAAAAACACCAAATTTTATTAATTTAAACTTAAAATTTTAAATGTGTTCTGGTGGTAGACGACGATTGCTGCAGCTTATGATCTGACAGAAGCATACAATTCTGGGTCCAATCAACGAAAGCCGATTTCAAAGGGTCCTCCTAGACCCCTGGGCCGATTTTTACAGGTCGGAATCATTTCTTTGATTTACATTTTGCAGAATCAATCATATGCTAGTTTGTGAAAGTTTAATAAACTCCTCAACAGATACTCTGTTTAATAACATTGGTTTCATAAAAATAGAAAATACACCTAAGATTAATGGATAAAAATAATAGTGTCAATTAATACATGAGCGATAATTTTATATTGTTTAGCGAGTAATTAATGTGTTTTTGTTTGTTACTTTCTAAGATTACCTTAAATAAATAAAAAATAGATGTAAATAAGAGAGGATAAAACTTATTATCCACAAAAAATATATTTACTAACAATTTTTCTTTTATTTATTTTTTAATTAAGTTTAAAAATAATTAATAAAAAATAATTAACTACTCCAAATAGATAAAATTTCTAAATATTTTTTAACATCAAACTCAAAAGAAAAACACTATAATATTATTTTCTTTATAACAAAATGGTGCTTACTATATTTTTTTTAATATGCTTGAAGTTGTTTTTAAAAGTTTTTTTTTTCCATAAATGCATCAATTGTTTTTTTAAGAAAATTATTTTTGACATCATCACATGAAAATGATCTAAAAACATTAAAAAAAATTTAATTTAATATAAAAAATAAAAATATTTTTATTTAATTTTTTTTTTAAATATTTTTGAAACATATATAAATATTTTTTTAAGAATGTTACCCGCAGTTTCCAGGTTCCAGAATTGGAAGCAAAATAATCTTTCCTTTGAAAAGTAAGCAGAGACACCCCTTTCATTCCACACCGACGACGACAATGACTGGACAGGGATATTTTTGCATGAATAATATCGCCCAATAAGGCAAGGCCCACTCACAATCGAACGGTGTCGTCCTTGGTCGGTTGCCTTACATTAGGCTCAGTAAAACCCTTTCCAGTACGGTTAACTCCTCAATAAATCAAAGGCCATCAAATCCCCGCCACGATACCATCACTGTGTCCATCCAGTTTGGGGATACACGAAACTTACAAATCTATGAACGAGTCCCTTAATTATGTATTTGGTTTTATTTTAGCTCAAAATGACAAGCTTGTTGCAATTTCATCACCACCAGATTGTTACTTACCCATATAAATTCCGGTTACATTATCAAGGCTCTAAAAATATTTTATAAGAAAAAACATAAAACTATATATATATATATATATATATATATATATATATATATATGCCTTAATCATATATTTAACACGGATATATTACTTGGTTATTTAATTTTCTTTGTTTTTATTTTTTTTATAAAGAACATGATACTTGAGATTCCTTTACAAAACTCAATTAGTACTTCACTGGCTGAAATTAGTTAAATTAAGTCACATCAGTTGACAAGTTATTTCATCCTCCCCCATCTGCTTTTATTAAGATTTCTTTATCTTGAAGTGATTTTAATGTAGTGTATTTGATTTATTATTCGAATATCGAATTTTTTGTTTTTGTTTTAGTGAACTACTCATCATCTTACTATTTTGCTTTGCATTTGAAAAATTTTGTGTTTTTTCGATTTGAAAAGTATCAGAATGATATTTTAAAAAAAAAAAAATTATTTTTGACATTAATATATCAAAATAATCTAAAAACACCAAAAAAAATTAAATAAAAAAATATTTTAAAGTTTTTTCAAAAATGTTTTTAAAGCATAGTGCTAAACAAGTACTTAAATCACATTTTACTTTCATTTTGTTGTTTTTTCAATTTAATTTTTAGTCTGTGTTTTTTTAAGAAAAAAGTTAATTGAATATTATCTGGGAACTAAAAACAACCATGGAATGAAAAAGCTATTTTTTTTTTAAAAAAAAAAACCTTTTATGGATAAATTTTCATATTGTTTTTATTGGTTACTTAGAATAAATTTTAAACCATCTACATGTATGTTTGTGAGTTTAAGATAAGAGTTTTTTTTTACGAAAAAGATTATTTGTGGCAAAAAAAAGAGGATGTTAGTGGGTGGTAATAATTGCAAAGTTGATAGCATGATTGAATTGAAAAAGATGATCAATGTTTATTTTTAAAAAGAAAATAAAATTCAACCACATACTTAATTAAACCTTTTTATATATTTAATTTAGTTCTTAATTATTTAGGATTCATGTAATTAATAGCCCATTAATTGTTTTACATGAAGATTTTAGTATAAAAAGCAATCATAAGACAAACACATAGTGAATAATAAGAAGAATAAGAGAAAGAACACCCCATTGTCCACTAACTTTAAACAAGCAAATAAAATAATTCAAGCCCAATTAGATTGAACAGGTCCATACAATTTTGAATTAAGTTCAGGTTAATTAAGAATTAAGTTTCTTGATTTTTTTTATTTTTATTGGATTATTTTCATTTTATGACTCAATTCATGGGTTTAACAGATTAACCCGAACTGACATGAGTTGTATTTTTTTGTTTTTTAATTGAATTTTCAATTTGAATTTAACCATAATCTCCAAATTAGATTTACTTGTAATTAAACTTTCTAATTTTTTCAATTTACTTTCTTACAAGGTTTTCTCCATATTGTTTTCTATTCCATCTAATTGATTTGATTTGTTAGAAGTAAATGAAACAAATAAAGAATTGCCTTCATTTTCTAAACTTCTAGTGCTCTCCTATAAGTGGAATGGTAAAGTTGCTGTGATTTAGAGTCTGAATACCAATATGATACCATTATCATAATTGGGGGACCAATTTTGTATTTAACCCAAGAAGCTGATAATTACCCCTCCCTCTCCTATAACCGAGTTCCTCTCCATCGCATCTATAGATCAAAACAGTAAACACGCGCGCGCACTCCCTGCCTTCCTCATCCACCTCCATCCCTCCCACTGAAAGCACACTGCGAAACAAGCTATTTCATTATAAAAATAATAATAATAAAAAGAAAACCCTAGAATATAATAAAAATAAATCAAGATGAAGGATGATGATTCCCTTCCAACGACAGCAGCAGCACCAAGCTTGAGAAAGGAAACCTCCGGTTCCGTTCTGTTCGGCAAAGGCCGTTACAAGTTCTGGGCTCTAGCAGCCATTTTATTATTAGCATTCTGGTCAATGCTCACTGGCACCGTTACTCTCCGTTGGTCTGCTGGAAATCTCAACAGCCTCGTCGACGACATCGACACTCCCATTCGCGACGATCTCGATGTCTTAGTAAGTACACAAAACTATGCAGGATTATTTTTTTATTTTCTGAATTTATTGTGATTGGTGTATGGCAAATAACTGTAGGAAATGGAGGACAGAGAGAAAGTGGTGAAGCATATGTGGGATATATATACGAATAGCCGTCGGATCAGATTACCAAAATTTTGGCAAGAGGCATTTGAGGCTGCATATGAAGAGCTGACTAGTGACGCATCTGATGTTAAAGAGGCTGCCATTGCTGAGATCGCTAAGATGTCTATTCGGTCTATTGATCTTGATCCGCATCCAGTCCAATCTACGGTGAGGATTTTTCTTCTTTTTTTTTTAGGGTTTTGTGATTATGCAATTTAATGTTCAATTTCCGCAAAAGAATTATTTTTTATGTTGATTGAAACTATACAAAGTAGCCAGGTTTGTGTTGACATTGGTCTTGTGACTATTGAGTTTGCTTTGTATTGAAAGCGGGAGTATATTGTCGGTCGTTGATTCGGGGTTATGAGGCGGGCTTGCTTTGTGATTTTACTTATTCTTCAAAGTCTTAGTGTAGAAAAGTTTGAGTGATGTGATAGAAAACCTTACTGAAGCTAGAGTCGGAGTTTGCTTTAGTAAAATTTAGAAATAGGGGCTTAATGAAGTTACTGTTCATTTAGGAATAATTTTGATGAGCTGGTTCATTTTTTTTCTTATGTTAAATAAAGAGGTGATTCATTGAAAAAAAGTAAGGAACGAGATGCAGCAGCTACAGATACAGATGAGAGGAAGGAAATAAGTGTAATATCGTAAACAAAGACTTGCGAAAGAAACTCATATGAGAAAAGCAGATCTGCAATGGAAGAAAGCGTAGACTCATTGGGAATGGGGTGAAAAGAAAGGCTGGGCTGGTCCTGATAGTAATAATAAACTCGGGTAAATTTCATGAGATAAAATTGAGTGTGGACTAAGATTGCTAAGATATCTATTTGGTCTACTGATCTCAATGGATCTACTTCATATCCAATCAATGGAGATGATTTCTTTTCTTAGGTTTTTGTGAAAGAAGTTTTAATCCTTATTAACTTTTCCGTTAAGTGAAACCTTGTTAATTAATTTAGCAAAAACTTTTTTATACTTTCGAGTGCTGAGAGAAAACCCAGTTATTAGAACACTCTTTTCAAAACAGTAATGGTAATGTTGACCTTAATCTCAGGATGGTAGGTGTTATGGTTTGAAACTACTGGCAAATTTTTAGCCACACTAAAAAAGACAATGGAGTGTTGTCTCTTAATACCCCATTGAATCCCCTAATATGCCAAATATTGCATTGCATCAAAAGGTGCATCCTTTGAAGTTAGGGTCAAATTTAATGTTTGCAATACTTGACTATCTTTTTAACAATTGCTAAATGAATGTGTGAAACTCAAAATGGATTCATATTAGGGACCGAAGGGAGCATTATTTATGTCCATTTTCAATGAATTCTCAATGTATTGCTGGTGGCAAGAGTTTCAATGTGACAACACCTTTTGTTATGCCTGCTTTTTCCAAATTTATTCAATTCTTTACCACTGTACTTGAGGAATTTTTTAAGGTTTTTGTTTATGTGCTATCCTTTGATACAGACTTTTGCTAGTTTATTCTGTTCGGATATTTCTGTGGAAGCCTCTTTTTCTCAAGCAAAATATTTCTCAGCTGAAAATATGTTCAAGGTAGCCTGCTTTAGATGACAGTCCTCTCAGCTGGACATTTTGAATGTTTTATCAACAGAAGCTACAAACTCTAGGTCTAGATGTTTAGCAGCTTTTCCTATCTGATAGCTGGAGTGGTTAAGCCCCATTGGATGTGTGCTCACAAAAACTTAACCAGAAGTGGCTATTCATCCATTAAATTATTGCTTCTTGTTTCATGAAGCAATAATGTGAATCTAAATAAGAATCCTATTTTGAATATATCCAATCTTGTGATTGTGTTGGAGTTGGGTATAATTTGTTGTTCTACCCCTTGTTATGTCTCTCTTCTTTGCTCACTGCTTGCTCCTGACTTAAGAGATACATCATTGCTATCCCAGATTGTATTGGAAAAGTGTTTCTCTCATTTGCTACACCTTTAATGGCTAACTACTCTCATGGCCAACACATATCATTGAATCACTGGAACTTGGAAGTGTAAACCCTCATATTGCTCGCTGTGCTTTTCTTTAGCTGAATTAATTTGAGGGAGAGAGACATTTTAACCATATCTTTTCTGCATTTCTTATGTGTGTTTTCAGAGAGCACGAGAATTAAGTAAGAGTCTAAAGCTAGCTGCAGTGACTTCTAAAGGGAGTGGTCAATGATGTGGAGAAAGTTGAGCACCCGAGGCTTCAAATCTTCCTCCTTCATGTCTGATTGCTCATGTGCAACCCGGAGTCTGTGAGCGGTTGTGATGGGTGAACCATACTCTTAAATTATTGTTTTCATATTAGGGATAAACTATGTATTTAACTAGGTTGTCATTCTTTGAAACTTTCGCTTTCACAATCCGCGTAATATAAGTGGATTTGAACAACTTTTTGGATATATCAGTAAGAAATTTTGGTATAGATCTCGTCACCTATATTAAGTTGAAAGAATATTTGAAATTCAACATTACTATTCACAATTTATTAATCTAATCTGTCCATCCATGTCTCTGTTTTCTTGCCTTGACATCTTATATTCGAAGAAAGTGCAGGCTGTATGTTGAGTGCTTGAGCTGTATTTTAAAATTATTTTCTAAAAAAAACAAGTCTTTTTTCAAAAAAATTTAAAGTTTTCATATTGATCTGTGATAATACTAAAAATAAATTTTGAAAAATATTTTTTATCACCACTTTTATGTTGCCTCATACATTGAAATAATATATATATATATATATATATATTTTAAAATATTTTAAAAATACAAAAATAAATACTTTTAATGTACATGTTTCTTCTAAACAGCTCTCAACTCTCAAGTGTCGAGATAAATATGGGCGGTAAAAGAAATAAAAGTGTAACATCACCGCAATTTGTATAGGAACTTAAAAAGAGCTTTGCCTAATAGCTCATTTGAAAGCTCTACCGTCCAACAAAAGACAAAACACCACCAGAATCCCCAAATTCAGCAGCACCACCACCAAACAATGAAGTGCCCCTACTGCTCCGCCACACAAGGTCGCTGCGCCACAACAACAACAACAAACCGCTGCATAACTGAGTGCACATCTTGCGGCCGTGTAGTAGAAGAACGCCAATTTCAACCTCACCACCTCTTCCACCTCCGTGCACAAGACAACCCTCTTTGCCTCGTAACCTCCGATCTCCCAACCCTTCACCACCACCACCAAAACGAAGAAGACCCCTTTGAGCCCACAGGGTTTATAACCTCCTTCTCCACTTGGTCTCTAGAACCCAACCCAATTTCCCTCCGTTCTTCTCTCTCTTTCTCCGGTCACCTTGCAGAACTTGAACGGACAATTGAACTAAGTCCTTCTACACCGGCTTCAAGTTCGAATGTCGTGGTGGATAATTTGAGAGCGTATATGCAGATTATTGATGTGGCCTCGATTTTGGGCTTGGATTGTGATATATCAGATCATGCGTTTCAGTTGTTTAGAGATTGTTGTTCTGCTACTTGTTTGAGGAATCGGAGTGTCGAAGCTCTTGCTACTGCTGCTCTTGTTCAGGCTATTAGAGAAGCCCAGGAACCCAGAACCCTCCAGGTATTAAACAGTAAAGCCTATGCAGATGTTCTAAGTTTAGAGTTAACAAATTGTAATCAGTATTACTCTATCTTTGAAATGCTGCGCTAGAAAGGGTAATTTCGAACTGGCTAATTTGAAATGTATATGATGCTGGCTTTGTGTAATTGTATTTTGAGAATCAGGTAGGGATCCTTGTAAATGGAGAGGTGAGTTTTAGAAAAGGAAGGTGCTTATCGCTATTTTTTCTTACCTTGATTGAAAGTTGATGCATTCTTCAATGTACACGTACACGTTCATGTTCATGTTTATGTTGTTACACTGACTGGATTATGTCTCAAAGCAAGTGAAAAGTATGACCTTGTTAAGGTTAAAATGAGGGGAAATGAGGATAAGGGATAGGTCAGAGGCTTCTCTAATGAGTTCCTTAATTGTTTTTTAATGATCGTAACTATTTGCTTTAAGGTTACTTTTACATACTGATGCCCCTGTTATGCCTGATATGATAATGTGCTCCTGGGAGTTGTGCAAGTAGTTCCATTGGCCTTGGCATCGTTCAGCTTTGGCCATTTCTAATTTGAATGACTGGGTTATATTAACAGGAGATCTCAATTGCTGCCAATGTACCTCAAAAGGAGATTGGGAAGTACATCAAGATACTAGGAGAAGCTTTGCAACTGAGTCAACCAATTAACAGCAATTCAATTTCAGTGCATATGCCTAGATTCTGCACTCTCCTCCAACTGAACAAATCTGCCCAGGTACTTTGTTATGTGGAAGCGACTGACTTGTCAAGTTGGAAAAGTTAGAATGTAGTGAAAACACTTTTGAGAAATTATGTTCAAAGGATTGAAAATGATAAGAAGATCAAATAGAAAAAAAAAAAAAATTGAACAGGAAATTGTAACCTTCTTAGGGGACAAATTGAACACATGAAATTCTGCTGCCCTAAAATTAACACTTCACTACTTTTTAATGTCAAACTGTTGCAAATATTCCATGTTCCTGCTGGCCCCCAAAAATGAGTATGGTGATGATAAAACCTCGGTAGCTGTTCACTTGACATTTTCAATTTTCTGTTTAATGTTTTGCAAATTGCAAGCAATCTGTATACATAAAAAGTTGGAGTCCTGATACCAAAAAGAAGTACAAGTTAATGGAGTCATTTAATTTATTTTTTTGGTTTGTCTTATAAATGATATTGTTGATAGTTTGTAACATGTTTTGCTCATTGAAGTGGCTGTGTTTAAGCATTTACCAGCTTAAAGTGTGATCACACCAAAAGTGCTAAACCAAACAATGATGCAAAAACATATAAATGGACTCTTTACTTCTCAAGCTTGTGGATTTTCTCTTCACCATTTGCTTTTCACTTGATCAAATTGAGCAACTAATTTACTTAACTAAAGGAACTGGCAACTCACATTGGAGAAGTTGTTATCAACAAATGCTTTTGCACCCGTCGGAATCCCATTAGCATCTCTGCAGCTGCTATATATCTGGCATGCCAACTAGAAGATAAAAGAAAGACACAGGCTGAGATTTGTAAGGTTACTGGTCTCACAGAAGTCACCCTCCGTAAAGTCTACAAGGAGCTTTTGGAGAATTGGGATGATCTGCTTCCAAAAAATTATACTCCTGCTGTCCCTCCCGAGAAGGCATTTCCCACAACTACAATTGCCTCAGGCCGATCCTCTGCACCTAAAATTGATCAAGTTGAATTAATATCTTCATCTTTGGAAAAAGATAAACAACTAGAGAGTAAATCAAATAAGCCAAGTGAGTTGGCCAGAGGCAAAGAGGATGCTGAAAATAATGGTAATTCTCGTGGGGTCCCTCCTCCTCGGCAGAATTTCAGGCAGCCCTGGCTACAGTTTGTAACTTCTGGAGTTCGGATGGCGGGAGACACAAATCAGAACCTAGCTCGAGTGGATATCAATGAGACGCAGCCTAGTTATCACGAGTTTGAAGAGAAGGCAGACAAGCAGATAATGGATAAAGATCCAACAGCTTCAGCATGGCCAAACCAATTATCTAGTTCCCCGGCTTCAGGTGCGAGCACAATCTCCTGGGCATTTCGGTCCACCCCTTTATCAGGGCCTTCTCCAATAGTACAGCCACCACCCAAGCTAACACCAGGTTACGCTGAGCATGAAGGTATTGGCAGTCAAAATGGAGGTAAAACTGGCAATAACAGTGGAGATAACCAGTAATATAATGCGAATTGGATCCTCCTTTTTCACAGCACCAAAAGATGTAGTTGCAGGTTCCCCAGCTGGTTATAAATTCCCCGGGTTTTTTTTACTGTTGATTTTATGTATCATAAGGCATAAATCTTGCTTCTTTAGCATTTTCATATCAGAAGAGAAATTAGCTATTCCATTAACAGAGTGTTATGGTATCTTCCATGGATGGACAGATTCAAGGTTGTGCTATTTATAATTCGGTGCTCACATATGCATTCCAGTAATTTGCTGCTCACTTATGCATTCCGGTATGATATGTCATGGCTTGTTCGTTCTCAGCTCCAACAAGCATCAAGCAACTTGAAAATAGAAGTTCTTGCAAGGACCACCGAGGAAGTCAACGGTAGCATTTTGATGGACCTGGACTTCTCGAGGCACCTGAATGGATGGTGGCATTTGGGTAAGAATTTCAAGGGACCTGTTTGCCCCTCTATTTTCCTCGTTTTAGCCAGTACTATTAACCCCAACAAAAGAACATCTAGAGACCTGGCCTTTCGAATCTTGTGAACCTTCTCATTTATGGAATGGTAGGGATATTTAAAGAAACCTAGATGGATGACAACACCTATGCTGCTTTTAAAGGTAAGATGTGAAGTGATTCATGACTTAAAAAGGGTACCTTTTTTATTTTTCAGAGCTAGATGTTCATGAAACATTTTACCGACAGTATTTTTCCACCAGTTGGATGATGATATCTTGACCCATATTAGTGCTTCTTACATTCATTAGGGCCTAAGATGCGAAAAACTAGTTGTTATTGGACAGCTCATGGAAGATTTATGGAGAAGACTGGAAATGCTCTTTCCTGAAAAATAACTTCATTTATTCCAGATCCCGTAGCGCGAATTTCTTAGAAATGTATTTTAAGAGGTCCTCTCAGTGACATTTTACAGGGTTGTCTATGCATTGTTTATTAAAGTTTTATGGGCTCGCTTCTGCAAGTATTTGGTCTGTGTTGAACTCTGCTATGTATTTAGCGCGAAGTTTCTATTTGGCATACACCAGCAGCCTACCTCTGCGCCTGAAAGGTTGCAAAAACTTCAGAACATGAGCTGTGTTCCTGCTGTCCAAAATCTAAAACTGATAGTGATGTGCCTGTTAGGTAGCTGTTTTTTTATTTAGAAATATATTAAAATAATATTTTTTTAAAATTATTTTTAATGTCTGCATATTAAATAATAAAAAAATAATCTAAATTGAATTTTTTTTTTTTTGTTAAAATATTTTTAAAATGCAGTGTCGGATACGTTTTCGTGTGCAACGATCACAAAATCGACAATTTATGGCGAGGCGCGTGTGTGAATTGCATACGGCCATTTCCATGATAGCTTTATTGCAATCAAACTTAGGAAGGGGCCCGTCACCATCATTCCCTGGAGGATGCACAACACGTAATCTTCCCATGGATGAATCATGGCCACCTTAAGACCTAGCCAGCCTAGGGTATAGACCATTCTGAATCGAAGAAAAAATAACTTGACCGTGAAGAAAAAAATAACTTGATTATAAACTCAGGCCTGTGTGATTCGGCTAAAATCAATTAAAAAAAAAAAAAACCCGAGTTGACTCTTTTAACTCGTGATTTAGATCCGAATGGTTGGGTTTATGATTTGAACCGGATTTTCCAAACCGGTTCCACGAATTCTTGCACCATGTGTTGCTTTTATTCGAGGTTTTATTGTGCTTTGATGGTCAGATATCTCCTGTGAACTTTCACTGACACTGGAGGCTTTTGGTTCATCTAATTGTACATTACTCTAAACCAAGTACAGTACAAAAAGCTTCCATAATTTATTTATTTTTAAGATGCGAAACGGCAATTCACTATGTCGTAGTGATTTGGTAATCAAACTCCATGGCAACCCCGTAAAATATGTTAAACCTCAATGGCTTTTCTATGACCGTCCCGATATTTACACAAAATTGACGTGTCTAACATGTATAGAGACTAAACCAGCCAGAAACCCACCACTCTCTTCTCGAAAACAAACACACCCACCTCCAATATCCACCACACATTCCTCCATGTCATCAATCCTCACCCACTCCAATCTAACGGCGCACACCCTCCCAATAATTCACACTAACCCAGACCCAAACCCAAACCCAAACCCAAACCTCGAACCCTGGCTGAGCCCTAGCCCCCAACCCTCGAGCCTTAAACATCCACCCTCCCTCCCTCTTATTAACCAATAAAAAACCACAGGTCCACAGCTGCTTTTTAAAAACAAAAAACAGAGGAAGACGAAGAGGAACAGAGAGTGGAAAATCAAGTGTTAGTCCTTTAGCTTTCTTTTTCCCTTTTAACCCCCCCGACCCACCAAAAAAAAATCCATATCACACAGCAAGAAAATCCGTACAGCCTCAGAAAAAACTAGGGTTCATAGCTACTGTATCCGGTTTTGATCTAGAATGAATTAGTTTGAGATTAGAAGGGGATTTGGTGGTTTTTGTGATTAAATTTTTTGATGGATGAGATCTGGGAAAGGGCAGTGGAGACAGCATTAGAGGGGCAAACAGATAACTTAGCGGTAAGGGCCCTAACCCTAGACGGTGCCGTTAAGTGTATACAAGGAAGGTTACCAGCAGCTCCAAGTTTATTTGAAAAATTCGAGAATCTTCAACACCTATCTATTGCAAGTATTGGTGTTTCAACGTTAGAGCAATTTCCTCGTCTTGGAAATCTAGAGAAATTAATTTTATCTGATAATAGAATCTCTGGTGGATTAGAATTTCTTGTGGAAGCTGGACTCGAATCGCTTCGGGACTTGGATTTATCAAATAATAGGATTCAGTATATCGAAGATCTAGCACCTTTGGCGAAGTTAAGGCTGGTTTCGCTTGATTTGTATGAGTGTCCGGTTACGAGAGTCAAGGATTATCGGGCTAGTGTTTTTGGATTGATTAGTTCGTTGAAGTATTTGGATAAAATGGATGCTGAGGAGAATGAGAGGCCCGAGTCTGATGATGATGATGAGGAGGAGGAGGAGGCGGCTGCGGAGGATCCTGGGAGTGGTGAGGTTGATGGGGAGGAAGAAAGGCCGTTTAGGATGAATAACGGGCATAGTGAAGTTGGGGAAGGGATTGTGGACGAGGGAGAGGAGAGCGAGGCGGATGAAGAAGAGGTAGAGACGGGGGGGGAGAGTATTGGGGTTGGACAGAATGGGTTTCGGGTTGAGGTAGTGGACAGGAGGGAGGAAGGGGAGGGGGAGGAGGAGGGAGATGAGTTTGGGGAAGAGGAAATTGACGAGGATGAGGATGAGGATGATGTGGTAGAAGTTCATGAGATTGGTGACGATAGTGATGAGGATAATGATGCTGTGGTGTTTGAGGAGGCTGACGACGATGACGATGACAACAACGGAGATGATGATGAAGAAGATGAAGAGGGTGAGGAGGAGGAGGTGGATAATGATGAAGGGGATCTTGGTGAGCCAGAGAGTACAGGAAGATTAACGAGTACAGAAGGGGAGATTGATGGGCATGAGCATGGGGAGGATGATGGTGAAGAGGATGATATTGGAGAGACTGGTGATGAGGACCAAGGTATTGAGAATGGTGGAGAGTTTGACGATGAGGAAGATGGCGAGGAGGAGGTGAGATACTCTGGAGTCTTATGTTTATTTATTTTGCTTTATATGTGTTTCTTGGTAGGATTAACTGTTTGATTGCTACTGTGATAGATTTGCAGAAAAGATGGAAAGGCATGACCTCTGTTGAAGGCTTAAAGCCTTATTTCACTGCGTATATATGCATGAGTCGATACTATTTGGTCCATGGCATCTTTACTATCTGTTTTGTATCTGCCTCAGGCAGAAAATCTGGGTTTTTTATGTATTTGCTATCATATTTTATTTTACTGCTTTTTGAATTTTGTCAGTAGTCAGGACACTGATGTTTTTTTTGCTAGTAGATACTATTCTTTGTTTTCATGGACAGCAGATTCGTAGTCTTTGCCAATATGACGGATGGTAATCTGGAAAAAAAATTATAACTTGAATTTTTATGTGAGAGGGATTGTTTACGTCAAGAGAAGGTGCTAGGAAGTTCTGGATGTTTGCTCAGTTAAGCAATGCTGAATCGAGTGGCATCAGGAAATTTAGGTTTTTGGTTTAATGGCATGTTCACAAAATTTTGGGGAATTCGGTGATCTTTCGAGGGTAAGGTCATATTTTACGATCTGACCTGGGAGGAATAAAAGAAACTGTCAAATGTTTAGTAAGGAGGAGATGTCTTGTAAGGAGGAGGGAAAAATTGAAGATGGTATTTTAGTTTGTGGTATGCTCACCAATTGTATTTTTTGTGGCTTTCTTTCCTTGCTGCTGGAAATGCTATTGCCAGGTCTTTGGTACTGATTTGGGAAGACTGTTTTGCTTGGCATGTGGGATTTCTTACCCTTCCTAACTCGTTGTAGGACTGATCCACTGGTCTGTTTTCTCTAATAAATGTGCAATCACATGTGATTGGCATGTAACTGATGATTTTTTTTCTTAAGCTTGCATCCACTGCTTTATTATGCCCTATTTGTTAGTATTAACAATGTATAGATAAAGTGTTTATTTGATTTCTGTTTAGTGGTAAATATTAAATAGGGATTATTCTTTTAGTTCATCTTCTGATCTTGTTATGCTCTGGTGTGTATGTGTGAGTATGTGATTGTAGATTAATTTTCTTTTGGAACCTTTTCAGTAATTTAGAACGCTGACTAATCTTATTCAAACAACCTGAAAATGAGTCCAAACTTGTCATTTCAAGTATTCATATCATTTGTTGTTTTAAATGTGGATGTTTTTTTCCAATTTCTATAATGGTATTGATATTCTTGTTTCCTGACACCAACTGGATATAATTTCTTATTGCAATGGCAGGATGAAGACTCGGATGAAGGGTACTTGGTTCAGCCAGTGGGGCAGGCAGAAGTTCACCAGCCTGGAGTTAGTGACTTGGAGCCAGTGAATGTGGAAGATGATCCTGAAGGGGTGGAAGAAGTTGACGACGACGATGAATTGCAGATGTTGCCATCATCGTCACACCTTAAGAGGAAGAGAGATGAAGACGAGGAGGATAGCGAGGATGAGGATGATGTTGTTGAATATACAAAGTCATCATCGAAGAAGCATCTTTAGCTGTTCTTCAATCTCCTGGGTAAAAATGTTTGCTTTGTGTCTTGAAGCATGGAAAAAGGAGTAACTTGTTAGATAGATTGGCTGTAGTCTTTTAGTGATTTTGGCTATTTCCCGCTTTGGACAGCGTATCTAGGGAAAGGAAATTTATATCTTGGGTGGCATGTTGTTAGATTCAAAAGGTTGTTAGCATCGTCCCGCTTCTTCCATTTCCTATATAGCCGTTAGTCTTTGTTAATTCAAATGACAGTTATGAAGGAGGGTTTCACCGCCCATGTTTCAGCTCCCAGGGATCTGTTTATAAATGGGAACTAAATGGAGGGACGAAAGAGAGAGGGGCTAGTTTTCCCCCCCTCTGCCTGGGCCAAAGCTTGTTGCTGGTAGAAATCTCGCTTGTAGATAGAGAGAGAGTTCCTTCTCTCCTTTTCTTTGTCATTCAATCAAATGATGGGGGCTTTTAAAGATTTCTTTTCACCCTTGGCTACCTGTCTCCTTGTGATTGGTCGGTCAATCAGTTGCTTCTATTTATTAGCAGGTGTTGAGGCCATGTGGCCAATTGAGAGCTCAATCTCAAAGAAATCAATATAGCATCGTCATATACCCCCCGGCTCTAAAATGCGCGCAAAAAAAAAAAAAAGAGTCACGTGGCATGGGACCTGGTATATTATTTGACTAGTAAGAGCAGGTGCATCATGTGAATCCTGATCAGGCAGGCGGTATTAAAGTTTTGATACTTTCTCCTTGAATCACTTTAGATTGGGCTGTCATTTTGCTTGCATTAGGTGCTTTGGTCAAAGGTGAACCCAAGCAGCTAGTAATAGAGAGAGTGCTCGAGCCAGCCAGCCTTGGTGATTCTCTAGGCTTTTAGCTGAGGCCAGGCCGGGGCAGAGGCTTTGAAAAACTAGACCGGCTGGCAGCTCTGGGCCCTCAGTGAAAAAGTGGACAGGAATATCTTTATCTTGTTGTTTTTTCCCAAATTAACTTGGTTTAAAAATCAGAGAATAATAAAATAATATCTGGGTTTTTTTTAATTCAATGAATGAGCTGTACAATTCCTTTAAACTTCTATCAGAGCATTGACGGTCCAGATCTCTTGCGCAGTTTTCCTGATCAAAAGGGTGCTTCAAACGAATGGTTCAATCTTTTGTGGTTGACATCAACAAGGATAAGGCAGCCACTAGCCACCATCAAGACCCTGAACCCCCGCTACCCTGAACCCCCGCTATTTCTCACAAAGAAGTTTAATTGGCTGGCCTTTTGCCAGATCTGAGCTGAGAAAAAGAAAAAGAAAACCCTCCAAATTGAACGTCAAAGATGCTGCTATTATCTTCATCGTCTGCCTCGCTACTGTCACTGCAAAGTCACAGCTACCATGTCGACAGCAGCAGGAGTAGAAGACTGCACCAGCCACTCAAGGTTGCCGGCATGGCAAAGGAGACCACTGACGGTGGCAATGGCATCGTAGAGAAAGTCGCAATAGCCGGTGGGTTAGTCTCGACCCCGGTGATAGCCTGGTCCCTCTACACCCTCAAGACAACAGGCTGTGGCCTCCCTCCTGGACCAGGAGGTTCGATTGGAGCACTGGAAGGTGTGAGCTACCTGGCTGTTGTTGGAATTATAGGCTGGTCCCTGTACACCAAGGCAAAAACTGGCTCGGGTCTGCCTAGTGGACCTTCTGGGTTGCTGGGAGCTGTAGAGGGTTTGTCATACTTGTCATTGCTTGCCATTTTAGTAGTCTTTGGATTGCAATTCCTCGATAAGGGTTCCATTCCAGGGCCTCTTCCAAGTGACCAGTGCTTCGGCTGAGGACTCCCTCTAGAAGACGATGACGTGGTCAATCAGGGCCACTACAATTCTATCTTTCCTCTTTCTTTGTGTGCCCATAGTTCATTGGTATTTTTCTGGCACATGGGCTGTAATGGTGATTTTGCTGGCTCGATTGCGACCATCATATACCACTAATTTCTATCTTTTTTCTGTGTAAAGAATCGCAACCTTTATTGACTGTAGAGGGGGGAAATTAAAGGTCAACGAACTGGAGATCATCAAAAAAGAGCTGGCAAATCCCTAGCACGTATTGCACTGTTTCACTCAAGATGATCTTGCTTTTGAGATGTTTTTCACATAGTTTCGATTTAAAGTTAATTTAACTTATCTTTGTTATAAGTTGTTTATGAAAAATAATATTACAATTATGACTCGAAATAAAAAAAAATTATCTTTCATAAATCATGTAAAACAAAACCAATTAGGTTTTAAAAATCTTCTCTACGTCAAGGCTTAGTCTAGCACATTATTATATAGATAGAGGGATCAAATTATCAAAATTAACGTCAACTGCATTTAGGATCAAATTGATAAGATAAAAAGATTTTGAACTCAATTAGCAACGAGGGAATTGTTCAATATAATAAAAGAGATTAAGTTTTCTTTTTTTGTTTATTATTCAATCTCTTACAAAACATTGTGGATTGGAACAATGTTTTTTTCCAATAATTTTTAATTTGATCATTGAATTTTTATTTTATACAATTAAGCTTTTTTTAGCCCAAATTGGCCTCTAATTGTATATTTTTTAAGGAGAAATGGTTGAATTGAAAGAAGAAACTAAAAAAATAGAAAGTGGATAGAATAGGAGTTATATTTGAAATTTGTTATGGAAGTTCATTCACGTCCTCTATTTTTTCGAGATATTAGGTTATCAATCCCTACAATACTTAAAAAATATATTTTGATACTCGCCTTTATATTTGTCGTTTTTAGTCCTTCTTTGGTCATAAAAGAAAGAGAGGGTCACCGGATTCTAGTGTAAAGAAAGAAAGATATCGTTGGTGACAATTCCAAATACCAAAATGGATGTTCTATTATGTCAAATGATTTCATACGATAAGGAGAGTTACGATTAAGTGTTTCTTACCTTGAAAACACTTCAAAAATCATATCTATACTTAAGAAGATTTTTTAAGTGATGCATTATTTTATATGAATTTTCAAAAGTAACTTTTTGGTATATAATTTAATTTGAAAGGTTAAAAAAAAATGGTTTATTTATTTATTTTGGCGTTTAGCATTGTTTTTAACTTTTCTTTGTTGCCTCATGTTTTTATTATATCATTATATTTTTCAAGATTAATCTTTTTAAAAAAAAAACATTAATCCGATGATGTTGCGCGGGTGAATATAATGCGGGGTTGGTGGATTACTTTTGGCTCCTAAACCAAATCAGGAGCAGTGCTATTCCTGCTGCAGAATAACAGACAATAATTAGCCAAACACCCACCTTAAAAAACACAACAGCAACCAAGGAGAGCTGTAGTCTTTTTCAAACCTCTTTTTATAGCCCCCAACTAAATATTAAAAACCCTCTAACAAGTTTCTACGCTCTGTAATACAGGTAACGATTTCTCTCTACACTACTGCAATAAATCACAATTGATCATTCTTAACACTCTTAATCTATTTTTTATGATCATTTACTAATTAGACGACTCATGATTGCGCTTATTACTTTTGTGTGTTCTTCTCTCTCGCATAATATTTGTTTGGTTGCTGAGAAAATGGAGAGAAACAAATGAAGATTTCGGGGTTTTTATTTATTTTTTTCTTGTTAAGAAACATTGGTGACAAAACAAGAGCCTTTTAAAGCAGCAAGCATCGCGATTGTGTTGGATTTTCTAGTCTTTTCTTTGTTGGGTTTCTGATATGGTGGATTTTTCTAGCTTTATGGTTAATGAGGTTTACTTTAATATTTTAGAGAAAATTTCAATTTACTGAATAAAAAGCTAGTTTCGATTGCTGGTGGGTTTTTTAGCTGACTTTTGAGTGATAGTTTTTTTTTTGGTGAGCTATGAATAAAAGGCTAGGGTTACATTGTCAGGATTTTGTAATTGAGAGATAAATGTGTTTTGAGATTTGATCTGAAAGCATTTTTTTTTTGTCACTCTGAATGGAATGGTTGGATGAACGTGAGTAACCTCTAGTTGATCATACATTTATGGAAGCCAATTTGAAGTGCCTTTGAGGGATTTGTTATATGCGTGTTTGTATAGTTCATTAAGTGGGTTAAAATTTCTGCTGGCAGGAAAAATGGATCGAGGAAAGAAACCAGGCAAACTCCTTGGAAACAAGAATAGCAAGAACCACATGGATTTACAAGATATTATCAGGGAGAGTGCTCTTCCTTTCCTTCCGGCCAAATCTCTTCGTCGATTCACTGGTGTCTGTCGGGAGTGGAAGCTTCAGATCTCGACTCCTTTCTTTGCCCACAACCAGTCATATTCTTTCCGTGATGTATCAGGCTTCTTTTGTCAATCCCCATCAGGCGCACTGTCATTTGTTTCCCTCAATCAAATGGCCTATGGTGTTCCAGACCCTTCTTTGAAGTTTTTGCCTGAACCGGTTGATATCAGGTGTTCTTCCAATGGACTACTCTGCTGCCAGGGTCGCACTGGATATCGAGCATACTACATCTGCAATCCTGTTACCCAAAAATGGAAGAAACTCCCAGAAACTACTGCTAATCATGGTACTGATCCAGCAGTTGTGCTAGTTTTTGAGCCATCACTACTGAACTTTGTTGCTGAGTACAAGCTGGTTGTTTCTTTTGCATCTGATCTTGACGGATATGAATTTGAGATCTATTCATCTATAGATGGATCTTGGAGAATTTCTGCTGAGATCTCTTTTGGCAAGATGAAACTTCTTCCAAGGACAGGTGTTCATGTCAATGGTGTTGTTTATTGGAGCTCTAGCATGGGCCGGATATTTTCTTTTGATCTCTCTTGTGAGAGATCAACAATCATCAATAACATTGGATCTAGTTCCTTAGGCGCGGTGAACGGGAAGCTTCACACTGCTTGTTTGCTAGGTTCAAAATTATCTGTTAGTGAGCTGTCAAATGCATACACAAACACAATGCAGATGAATAGCAGTGCAAAACAATGGCAGGTGAAGCATGCTGTAACTCTGAACTTCTCAGTACCTGATCTGTATCCCCGATCCTACGATAAAGAAACCGTGTTGTTTTTAGGTGGTGATGTGGTGGTTATACGGCACGAGAAGAAACTTATTTCCTATAACATGAAGACTAAAGAATTCACAGAAGTCATCACTGAAGAGGATACTTATTCCAGGATGGTTCCCTATGTGAATAGCCTTGTTGAGATATAGTTAGCCCCTCTTCTAAGTTGTATCGTTATTTCAAGTGCTTTTGGTTATAACTTTTAAATCCTACCCTTCTTATCAGGTTATTTCAAGTTCTTTTTCATGTGGACATATTTGTGTGAGGTGCTTGTAATAGGTTTATATTCTCCTGGTGTGGATTTGAGAATCCCGGGAACGATTTGATTTGTCTTTATCATGTGTAAATAAATAATTGCTTGAATATTACTATTAAGAAGTGGCTTTTCTGGTGATTGGAAGCAGGAAGAAATCAAACCCCGCCATGAGGAGATCATAAAATTCTTCACAATGGTTGGCACTTGCATTTGGATCCTTAGACTTGGAGCCTGTAGGGAGCGGTTGTGTTTGCTGTGAGGTACAATCCCTAATAGCACAAAATCACAGGCAGCAATTTTCTGTTGGGGCTGTGTCCATTGGATTTCAATTGCTAATTGTATCACTAGGTCTGTCAGTTAATAAAACTGATTAAATCGAGAAAACTGAAAAAAACCGAATAAAAAAGAAAACTGATTTAATCAATTAGATTTTTTTTTAAAAAACTTCCGGTGTAGTTTGTGTTTTGGTTTTTAATGAAAAAACCAGTAAATTCATCTCTATTTATCACTGTTAGATTGTCCTATTTGATAATAAAGTACAATTTCCTTCTTGCCATCGAAGGGGGGTGTTTGGGAGTGTGGTTGCGGTTGCGGTTGCTTTTGAAAGTGTTTTTCATTTAAAAATACATCAAAATGATATTTTTTTTATTTTTTAAAAATTATTTTTAACATCAGCACATAAAAATGATCTAAAAATAAAAAAAAAATTCATTTAAAATGAATTTTTTTTCTTCAAAATTTGGCCAAACGACAGTTCAACCGCTTGGCCAAACAGGCACAAAGGCACTACAGTTCATATACAGGCCATGTCTAATCTTTTTAGTTGTGTTTTTGATAAAAAGATTATTTTTTTTAAGTTTTTATTTGAAATTATGTTTTTATTTGAAAAAAAAAATATCAAGACAACATCATGTTGGATCTGTCATGGTTAATTTAATAAACTTATGAATCGGTTCATGAAACCATTATAATTTCATAGAAATTAAATCATAACAAATTTGAATCTCGATTCTCAATACACTTAATTCTAAAAAAATAAAATTAAAAAACATATACAAAAAACTAAAAAAAATATTCAAGTCAACTCGGATTATAAAACTATGATAATACTATAAAAAAATAAATCAAAATAAATTATAAAAAATACTAGTCAATAAAATGTTAAAGGATGGTTTAAAAAAAAAACCAAGATACCCCTTTACCCCTGAAAAGCTAGTTTATTGAGAGTTCTTTTAAGAATAAAATCATATTTTATGATTACAATCCACAGTAAAAAACATATTTTAGCTTTCTATTTAATATTTAAATTTTCAAGTCTAGGCAGTTCTGTTATGGTCCAAGCCCCATGAGAGTTTTATTTTATTTTATTTTGAAAAAAAAGTAAAGTTCAATAATGTATTATAATGTATTGACTACAAAATGTAATAAGTCTTGGGCTATATCTATTATAACAAAGAAAATGATACAATAATAATCTCACCCAAACTACGAGCCTAAATGTTTGTTCAAAAGTATAGTTGAGATTATTTTTTAAAATATTTTTTATTTATAAATATATTAAAATAATATTTATTTTATTTTTAAAATATTATTTTAAACATAAATATATTAAAATGATTTAAAAATATAAAAAAATAATTTAAAATAAAAAAATAACCTTTTTTAAAAATATTTTTAAAAGACAGTATCATCAACTAAATCTACCCGTAGCACATTGTTCTTTTTCAGCACCCATAGTACCCTCACTTAACATTCTTATTTATTTTCTTGTATAGCAATGGTGTCCTCAAAATCAAAGGTTTTTTTTTAAAAAAATGATATTAAGCTATATTCTCTACGGCCACACTGTGCTGGTCTCAAAATTTAAATAAATAAAGAATAAATAAATATTCTCATGTGTTTATCACCATCCAAATCGTCACGGAGTCATCAACACGCTGGAAAACTTGCAGCTCAAGGTACGACCTCGTCCTCTAGGCCTTGACTCCAACTTAACTCGATCAAAATCTTCCACGTGTCTATGGACTCTTTCCCCTCGATAAACCCTCAAATACCACGTTATTTCTCTCCAAACTCCTTGCAACTGCCAGTTTTCCTTTCCAGAGACTCTGTTTTCACGCTCTCTCTCTCTCTCTCTCACACACAAATAAAAATCGATCGAGCAATCAAATTCGCCATTTTTAGGGTCTCGAAAGGTAAAAACTATCAGTCTCTCTCTTTTATTTCCTCACTTATATTAACTCGATACATCTTTGCTTCCAAGGTTTGCTCCTCTGTTTTGTGATTTTGTGTGTGGCTTTTTACTTTTAGTGCTTAAAAGAAATCATGGTGGTGTGCTCTTTGAATATTTTTGTTTTTACTATTTCACACTAAATATTTTTTTTTTATTAAGGTCATTGTTTTCTTGCTCTCGTTTTCTATAATGGTTTTGTTTTTGATTGGTGTACAATGTAAAAAAATGCGACTCTCTTTTTCCATTTTGTGTGTGGTTTTGTGTCAGGGCTCTGAAAAAAAGTAAAGTTATGAAAGGTAAAACTATCATTCTTTCTTGTTTCAGATGCTCTGTTTCTTTTTTTTTTTTGTCTATCTTCTTTCGTAAAACTACACTTTTTCTTTGTTTTTCTCAGCTTGTGATAAGTTCGACTCCTTTGTTTATGATGAATTTTTCATTGGTGTGAAATGTGAATGTGTGATACACGCACATTAAGGGTTTAATTGATACTGTTCTTTTGGCTTTCAAGGACTTTGTGATGCTACTTTACTTGGTTAGTTTTGTTCTTTGGCATTTTAGTTTTCTTTTCAGAGTTTTAGGGCTTTTATGGGGGGTTTTTGTTTCTTGATTTTTTTTTGTATGTTATTATATGTCGGATTCTGGGAAAGAGAAGAAAAGCAGAGAAATCAAAACAGGTGAACGGCAAAGAAATGAAAAAAAATAGAAATTTGTGTGTCTGTTATGTGATGAGTTGAACAATGAAAGGAATCTTGCGATTCAAGAAAGCAATTGTGATAAATCGTGGGGGTTTCTTGATATGATTTGTGAATGTATGTAAAGTTGTTTTTCACTTTTTTGACTGGTTTTGTTTCCTTGTTCAAGATGATAAGTTCATGTTCAATAAATTGGAGTTATGTCGGTTGCCTCTCTCTTACCTTTCTATTCTATATTAAGAAACAACAACAACAAAAAATCCCGAATCAACTGTGATGGTCTTATTTTGATTTTCTTTCAATTATTTTCCATTTTCTTCAATGGGTCACGGAAAAATGTTTTAAACGTTCATTAGCAAATGATGGTAGCAGAAAAGAATATTGGATAATTAAATTTGCAATGATTTGCTAAACAGTTATTTTGGATTTTAAATTAAAGTAAGGCATGCTAATAAAGTTCTTCTGAAGGGCATCACCATTTTCAGTTATAATTAGATGAGAAGTTTGAAGATTATTTTTGTCAAATTTTGCTGTCTTTTGAGATGCTCAACTCAGAAGGTAGTAAGCAAGTTATTGATGGCGTTTAACTCAAGGTCTGGTTGTGATGAGAAAAAACACGAAACCCTATGAAACAATAGTTGCCCTCCGGCCCTCTTTGTATGGAAGAATGAAAAGTTCTTATATTTTTAGCATCGTTTATATTAATGAAAGTATATGTTATTCGTTTCTTCTTTTTTCGTGGAACTGATTAGCTGCTTCATTTGATCATAGATAATGGCTGATTTGGAGGAATGCCAAATGGAAGAAATTGATGATGACCCCATCCTTCCAGATGAAGTAGATCTATTTGAGGAAAGCTTGCGATTGAACATGGTATATTCCCTTGAGCTTATCATTGGATGTAATGGTAATGACTTGATGACAATTGCGTGGTTTCTGTTTTGTCACTTTTCTATTGATTTCTGTTTTCTTAAGAAAGTTAACACTGCCTTGGCTAGGAGGTGGAAAATATAAAAAAAGGCCTTTAAATACTCCAGGCTCAAGTATTTTGGGGTGAGTATCTATTTGAAATAATGCATTGTCATTGCCATGACCCTCGATTTGAGGGATGGTGGTACCATTCCTCCTCTCTATTTTTTTTACTTTTTTCTTTGTCAGAAGTAATTGGACATGTGATCAGTTTAGCTATTATTTCTATAAATTTCTGAAATGTGGAACGATGTAATGGAGAAAAGGAGTAATCTTTCGTGTGATCTAAACCCTTGCTTCACTTTCCATAACAGATTTAGATGATTACATCACTTGAGCCTTGTGGTCCCTTCTGATCCTGACATGTGTCTCTTCATTTATGTATAATTGTTACAAAAAAGGCGTTCTTTTGTATATTGCTTGTCATCGTGGTGGTTCTATGGAGACTAGATATGAGTTCAGCTTTTCCATCATCATTTGCAAACTCTTTCATAACTCTGTTCTTTTCTTTGTTTGCAGATTCCAAGCTATTCATCCAAGTACAGTTCTTACAAGAGTTCAGAAAGCTGTGCTAAATTTCCTGGTCACATAAAGCAGGAGGAAATAAAAATCGAAGATGTTGTTAGGCAGCATGCTCTCTGTTTCCTTCCTGCCAAGTCAGTATGCAGGTTCAAGACTGTTTCTAAAGAGTGGCTTAAGTGGATAGACAGTCCTTTTTTTGCCCACAAGCAGACCAACCACTTCAAGCATGTTTCTGGTCTTTTCTGTCAGTTTCCTGGCGAGAGTCCCTCCTTCATATCATTCAATCCAGTTGCTTGTGGCGTTTCTAGCCCCACTCTCCGTTTCTTGCCTGAACCTATTGATGTCAGAACCTCTTGCAATGGATTACTTGGCTGCCAAAGCCGCCTCGGAGATAATGCATACTACATTTGCAATCCCGTGACTGAGGAATGGAGGATGGTTCCAAAGCCAACTTTATATCATGGGTCTGGAACAGCCATAGCACTTGCCTTTGAGCCTGATGCACTCCAATTTGAAGCGCAGTATGAGCTTATCTGTGCAGTCACTCTACAAGATAGGGCAGCTCTTCTGTTTGAAATATACTCTTCAAGGACAAACTCTTGGAGAGTATGCACAGCTTTATGCTTGGAGCAGGATGCTCTGCCTCTGAATGGTGATGGTTTCTACATCAGAGGATTTGTCTACTGGGAAACCCAATCAGGTGCAGTTCTGGGTTTCGATTTGAAGGAAGAAGAGTATGGAATTCTCAGTCTCCCACCTACCAGCAACAACCCGACTGGTGCTTTGACAGAGTTGCGGGGGGAGCTGTGCTACCTTCTGCCTCGCAAAGATGATGACGAATGGTTCATTGAGGTCTACGGGAATATGGACATGAGCCTGAGGCGTGTAATTCCTCTTCATTGTGAGGTTTTGGGGCATCTTGTAGATGGACAGTGCCGGGCTCTGGCATTTGTGAATGATGACACGATGATCATTGCTATTGGGACGGAAGTGATTGCTTATCAAGTAAGAGCACATACGATGGAGTGGGTAATTGATGCCAGGACTGATGGTTTTGTGAAGTACTTGCCATACGTGAACAGCCTTGCATCCGTGGGCCCCTTCCATGCATGTTAGTTTTAGGCAAGGTTTCTGGAGAATTCGTTCCACTTTTCTCATTGCTAAGGCAGAGCCTATATACAATACAATATACATCCTTCCTAGTTGTGTTTGGAAAGAAATCAAATACTATCCCTTAACAATCGGGATGTACATAAAAGCAAGATAGACTTGAATATTACAGCAATACTTTCCTATTTTAACTTGTTTTGTACAGCTCATTCCAACACTCCTCCTCAAGTTGGTGTAGAAATGTCTTTGATACCCAGCTTGTCCAATGAGCTGTGAAAGTTTTTGTTTGAAACAGCTTTTGTGAGCATGTCTGCAAGTTGATCCTCTGATCTGACGAAAGGAAATCGAATTACCTTCTCTTCAAGATTCTGTTTAATAAAGTGACGGTCTATCTCAATGTGCTTTGTTCTGTCATGTTGGATTGGGTTTTGAGATATTGCAATCGCGGCTTTATTATCGCAATATAAATTCATTTCTGAATTTGGTGCAAAACCAATCTCTGAGAGTAAGCGTCTGAGCCACAACAGCTCGCAAAGCCCCTTTGCCATACCTCTAAACTCGGCTTCTGCACTTGATAGGGCTACCACCTTTTGTTTTTTACTCCTCCACGTAACCAAGTTGCCTCCGACGAATGTGAAGTATCCTGATGTGGATTTCCTGTCGGTCAAGTTTCCTGCCCAATCTGCATCTGTATAGCCTTCGACATCTAAGTGACCATTCTTAGAAAACATAATCCCCTTTCCCGGTGCTGATTTCAAATATCGAAGAATGCGAACAACTGCATCCATGTGATCTTTACCGGGACAATGCATAAATTGACTAACCGTGCTCACCGCATATGAAATATCTGGACGAGTATGAGATAAGTAAATTAGCTTACCCACCAGTCGTTGATATCTCTCTTTGTCGGCTGGGGTTTGATCAGGATCCTCCCCAAGTTTCTGATTCTGAATGGTTGGAGTATCTGCCGGCTTGCAGTCAAGCATCCCAACTTCGGCTAGTAGATCGAGTACATACTTCCGTTGTGATAAGAAGATGCCTCGGTTTGATCTAGCCACTTCTATTCCGAGAAAATATTTGAGCCCACCCAAGTTCTTCATTTCAAATTCCATGGCTAGGTGTTTTTCCAGTCTATAGATTTCTTCTGAATCATCTCCTGTGATTATCATGTCATCCACATAGATTATTAGGGCAGTTATCTTCCCTTGTCGTCGTTTTAGGAAGAGAGTATGGTCGGAGTTGCTCTGTTGAAAACCATACTTTCCCATTGCCATGCTAAAGCGACCAAACCATGCACGCGGTGATTGCTTCAATCCGTATAATGCCCTTTGTAACCTGCAGACAATTCCTGTGGAGGATGACATATATCCCGGTGGGATATCCATATATACTTCTTCCTTAAGATCTCCGTGAAGGAAGGCATTCTTCACGTCAAATTGGTGTAGGGGCCAATCTAGATTTGCAGCCGCGGACAACAACACCCTCACGGTGTTTAGTTTAGCTACCGGAGAAAAAGTCTCCTGATAGTCTATGCCGTATGTCTGGGTATATCCCTTAGCCACTAGTCTGGCCTTGTATCGTTCAACGGATCCGTCTGCTTTATGTTTAATTGAGAATACCCATTTACACCCCACTGTTTTTTTTCCAGTCGGCAGTTGGACAAGATCCCAGGTTCCATTCCGATTTAGAGCTTCCATTTCCTCTTGTATTGCTGCTGACCATTTGTGGTCTGCTAAGGCTTCATGGACTCCACAAGGAATGTGCTCCGTAGACAGCTTTTCCGCAAAGTTTATAAGAGGATCAGACCAGCCTTTCGTAGTCATATGATTAGAGATTGGATATTTGGATTTCTTCCCTTCTTCTCCAGGAGAGTAACGAGCTGGAGCTTTGCCTCGGTTACTCCTGAAAGGTAAGTGATAGCCAGAATCCAAACCATTGCTAAGAGATGGTGTAGAAGAGCTTACCTCAGGAATACTCTCGGGAAGGAGGTTGTCATTGTCGGGTGCTTGAGAGAGAGGGGTTCTTCTACTGGAAGGTTCCTCGTCAGAGTCAATAACCATGATATCTTCATGCAAACCATCAACTTCAGAGCGGTCGACCGGTTGAGGAAGGCGGTCGACCGGTTCAGGATCTTCATGCAAACCATCAACTGTAGAGCGGTCGACCGGTTGAGGAAGGCGGTCGACCGGTTCAGGGAAGCGGTCGACCGGTTCAATATTTTCCTCCATTTGTATACCCGTAGCAGTAGCTTTTATCTCCTCCTGTGGTGGTGCCCCTGTCACCACAGTTTCTCCATCCCTTATCACGGTTTGTTCAATTTCATTCCACCACTTCTGCTCTTCATCCCAAGTCTCCCTCTGAAGAGAAGAAGTTGATACACATGGTGAATAAAACTTGTCTGATTCTACAAACGTGACATCCATCGTTATATAGGCTCGGTTTTTACATGGGTCATAGCACCTATAACCTTTCTTGTTGGTGCCATACCCCAAAAATACACACCGAACAGCACAAGGTTCCAGCTTGGTCCTCTGATTTTTATGCAAATGAACAAAGGCAACACATCCAAATACACGTGGCTTAATTAGTAATAAAGACGGTAGAGTGACGTGTTTGGACAAAACCTGTAATGGAGTTTTGAAGTCCAAAACTTTAGAGGGCATTCGGTTCATTAGATACACCGCCGAAGCAACAGCATCATCCCAATGACGACCGGGTGTATTTGATCCAATCAACAATGCGCGTGCAGTTTCTAAGATGTGTCGATTCTTCCTTTCGGCTACTCCATTTTGTTGTGGTGTCTGACTGCATGACGACTCATGAAGGAGGCCATTTTCTTGGAAATATTCATGAAACTCTCGGTTCATATACTCTCCCCCATTGTCCGTTCGAAGAATACGGACCTTTGCTGAAAATTGGTTCTGAATCATAGCATGAAATGCTCGAAATACCCCAAATACTTCATCCTTGCGTTTTAAGAAGTATAGCCACGTCATCCGTGTACAATCATCTACAAAGGTCACAAACCATCGTATACCCGAGATAGTTGTAATAGGGGAGGGACCCCAAACATCGGAATGAATTAAAGCAAATGGAAAATCACTTTTATTCATGCTAGTTGGAAAAGGTACACGGTGACTCTTGGCCAATATGCACGTTTCACATCTGAAGTTTGAATAATTCAAAGTCGAAAATAACTGCGGAAATAAATGTTTCATGTAGCTAAATGAAGGGTGCCCCAACCGAGCATGCCATAGCCAAATCTGCTCTTCACTTGTGCTAGATGTATGCCTCATGGTACTGACTTTGCCGAAACTGAAGTCGTCCATGTAGTATAACCCCTCTCTCTTAGTACCACGCCCAATGATCTCCTTCGTGAGAATATCCTGAAAAAGACAAAATTTTGGATACATTAGCACCAAGCAGTTAAGTTCTTCTGTGACTTGTCCCACAGATAATAATTTGCTGGAAAGAGAGGGTACTAATAGAGTATTAGCCAAGGAAATTGAAGGTGATATATCTACGGTTCCAGCTCCTGTAACCGGATACATGACCCCATTGGCATTGAATATGTTACTTCGCCTTGGTTCCGTAAGTTCCACAAAATCATCTTGACAAAACGTCATATGATCGGTTGCTCCTGAGTCCACTATCCAATCTTCATTCTTGCCTGCGTTGGACACAAGTAAAGCACAGCTATCATTACTGGACTCGTTACCTGGATTTCCAAAGGGTGCTGCCGTGGTCGTTGTGACCTCCTTTGGTTCCACAAGTGGGGCGAGTGAAAGGGTAGCTTCTGGATTTATTTGGGCTGAATTAACCATTGCAGCTCTTCCCGTTCCAGTAGCTTCTCTTTGTTTCCGTGCCTTAAGGTCTGTCCACCACTCTGGATAACCATGTATTTTAAAACATGTCTCTCGGGTGTGCTTCAAGTTTCCACAGTGAGAACATCCGTTGCCTCCTCCCTCCACAAAGACCTTAGTTTTTGCATGGTTCAATTTTCCCCCATGAAGTGAGGGGTTTCCAGGTTTGGCTACCTGCAGTGTAAACTTGCTTTGTGAACCAGTTCTCATACCTCTTGAAATCATAGCAGCACCATCTGGGATATCTCCTCTGTTGGAGAGCATAACGGTTTGCCTTATATCTTCCCTCCGGACATGGGCATATGCCTGCTCTACGGTGGGGAATGGTTTCAATTGCAAAACGTCACTTCGGATTTTGTCAAGCCTGTCATCTAGTCCATCAAGAAAGGTGTACACCCGATCTTCTTGTAAGAGAGCATTGTATTTTTGTATGTCACACACACACACCATCGGGTTTGGACGACGAAAATCAATCTCCCTCCATAGGCCTTGAAGATCGTTGTAGTATTTTTCAATTGGTTCTCCCAATTGTTTCATTCTATTGACTCGTCTCTTTAAGTCATACACCTGAGAAGTGTCAGCCCCATCAAAGTATGTCACAGCAATAGAATCCCATACTTGTTTAGCAGTGGGGAATCGGATGAAGTTGCTGACCAAGGAGGGGTTCATTGAACCTATCAACCATCCCTTTACCACTGAGTTTTCTGTCCTCCATCTCCTGAACGAAGGGTCATTCGGTTCTGGTTGCGGAAGATCGCCATTTATATATCCCAGCTTGTCTTTTCCTGAGATGAACATCTCAACAATCTGGGACCATAAAGCGTAATTAGTACCATCGAGTTTGATACCAATTTGCGATGCAGTAATATCATGCATTACTGTTGGGGTCTGTGTTTGATTCTGGCTTATGGCTTGAGTCATTCTTGCCATAAGGTCTTCAATATTTGCAGCCATATTTGGTTGCTCTAGTTCTGCCAGTGTTGCTTCCATTCCTTCTATTTCCTCCATGTTCGTATGTTGCTATTGGCTCTAGCAACGTCTGTTGTAGCAATAGATCAATTGAAGGATCTAAGCTCTGATACCATGTTAGTTTTAGGCAAGGTTTCTGGAGAATTCGTTCCACTTTTCTCATTGCTAAGGCAGAGCCTATATACAATACAATATACATCCTTCCTAGTTGTGTTTAGAAAGAAATCAAATACTATCCCTTAACAATCGGGATGTACATAAAAGCAAGATAGACTTGAATATTACAGCAATACTTTCCTATTTTAACTTGTTTTGTACAGCTCATTCCAACATGACACAGCTTTGTATCCGTGAGATTAGATTCCCACGAAGACTCCAAGATGGGCGTGTCTGAATTCCAATTCTTGCGTGGGATATTTTGACCGTGTGCCGGTGCTTTTAAAGCATGAATGAATGATGTAAATGATTTTCATTTTTGATCTCCTGCTGCTGTTGTGAAGGGTTAAACTTGTGAATTCAAGCTAGTTATTGTTAAACAATTAAAAGAGAAAGTAACAAAAACAAAAGAGGATGCTTAATTATTTATTTAATCTAAATAAAAAAAGATTATATATAGGCTAAAACAAAGAGATTATTCTACCCTTAATAAATAGTAAAACAAAATAATCTTATTAGCTTGATATCTATCCTCAAACTTATGACACAACAACTACAAGTATTGAGAATTTGCCAAGTAGAAAATGAAATCAAGAAATAGAATGTGAATCGGTAAAATATGTAATATGCAAAGAAAAGGAATGAAAAGGGTTAAAATATGTAATATGAAAACAATTTAAAATGAAATATTAATAGACATTATTTCTCTACAAAAAGATAAACCTTTTAAAATGAAATATTAATAGAGATATTTTTTCATGAATTGTGTAAATTAAATAACTTTGAAGGCATTCAAAGTACTAAACTTAAAACATTTGTTTAGTGATTAAGAATGTGTTTGTTTTTACGGTTGAAATTGTGTTTCTTATTTTTTTTTAAAAAGAAATTGTTTGAAAATAATTTTTGATGTTTTTAAATTTTTTTATATGTTGATGCTATAAATAATTTTTTTAAATTAAAAAAAAATATTATTTTCATGTCTTATGTACCAAACTCCAAAACATTACTAAAACGAGTATTTTTTGTTTTGTTTTAGAACCACTATTTAATAAAAATTATTATATTTTCATAAATATAAAAGACTGATGTGGAGAATTCTCCATTAGAATTATTCAGGAAAATATTTAATCTCAATTAATACGTCAACTTAAAAATTCTTTTATTGTCGAAATAAACTAGGGAGAAGCAATTTCTTTTTTAAAAAAAAGAAGAAGAAGAAGAAGACGAAGCAGACGCTTGCGTAGAAACGGCACCGTATAACGCCATTCATCGACCAAACAAACACACAACTTGGCTATATAACACAAAAGTAGCCAAACATTTCACCAGTCTTTCTTGCTGCCGCTTCCGGGTTCTAATCGGACTTACAGAACCCAATCCAAATAAATTGTATATCCAAATCGATGCACGTGATTATTCATTCATTTTTGCTCTCTTGTTAAAACCTCGACTAAATCACGAAAACCCTAGTTAGCTAGTGAAGCTTCGATCCCGCCACCATGGGAGATTACAACGATGCCTTCTTGCGCAACCCAAACGCAGCCGTACGTGGCACTGCTAAAGGACAGAACCGTGCCAACGTTCTCCAGCTCAAACTGGTCCGGTTCTATTCAGGCTTTTTTGTTTTTTTTTTCAAGTTTTAATTTAAGATTTTAAGTTTTCTCTATAACAAATCGCATGGTTTTATTAGTTTTTGAACTTTTGAAATCTGTTCTGTTTTTCTTTGGATTTGTCCTTATTTGTAGTTTCGATAATAAAATTTAATTTTAGGGGTTTAGGATCGTTAATTGAGTCACGTTTTGGTAATGATTTAGCTCTAATAAACTATGAGAACTTATTACTTTGTGGCACTTTTAGGGATTCTTTGTGATATTAAGAGTTTAAATTTGTGTAATTTTGATCGCTGAAGGGAAGCAGAAAATAGAATTCGTTTTCTGTTAATTGTGAAGGGTAGGGTTTTCGATTTTTGATGGGTTTATGCGAAAGAGTGGTGGAATTTATCGAGCTGTGAGATTTTTTAATATTTGGAGTGTACTGGATATGTTGGCTTTTGCAGATTGGGCAAAGTCACCCAACGGGTTTAACAGCAAATCTTTTGAAGCTCTTTGAGCCTCGACCTCCTCTGGAATTTAAACCCCCACCTGAGAAGAGAAAATGCCCGCCATATTTAGGTATCTGTTTATTGTATATTATTATTGTAAGGGTTTCTTTTGTTCGATGTTTATTTATTGGTGTTAGGAGTTTTGTTTCATGCCGCATTTTTTTTCAGGGATGGCTCAGTTTGTGAGTCACTTTGCGGAGCCTGGTGATCCGGAGTATGCTCCACCTATCAAGGAAGCTGAAACTCCTGTAGGGTTTTCTACTTGCTACTCTTGTTCACTTTTTTTTTTGGTTTCTAGTTAAGATTCTTTAGTTTCTGTTGAAAATGTTAATTTCTTTAAGGTTTATGCAAGGTCTGTGATTGTTTCTTGTGGCCTGTGATTTGTTTTTCCTAAGCAATTTTGTTTTATGTTCTATAACTTTGTGGGTGCATTTTCCATGGCTCCAGGCAGAAAGAAAGGCTAGGATTCATGCGGCACGACTAGAGAAGGGTGCAGAAAAGGCTGCCGAGGAGCTCCAAAAATGTTAGATTATCTTCTTTGCTAGTAGTAATTCCATGGTTAAGATTTTATCTATGCAAGTTTTAACATTTTTTGGATCCTTGTTTTTGCAGATGATCCTACTAACGATCCAAATGTGTCTGGAGATCCATACAAGACATTGTTCGTTGCAAGGCTTGTAAGAATTTTTGTCTCATCATTTATAAATTTCAAGGTTTACAATTTACTTTCTGCATTGGTGTCTTAGTTTTTCTTGTTTTGTTGTTGCAGAATTATGAGACTACCGAGAGTAGAATTAAAAGGGAGTTTGAATCTTACGGACCAATAAAACGGGTAGGTATTTTTGAGTATACCCAAGCAGGTTTGGTAAGAAGTTATGAAACAACTTTCTCCTTAACATGCCATGCAAAAAATCTGTATATTCTTTTAAAAAATATTTGTTTTAAAAGTATGGGTTATGTTTTTTATTTCAATATTTTTAAATGAACAAAAAAAATGTTTGGGTGGCTACCTTTCTGTAGCTGATTTAATTTGTTAGTTGAACTATAAATCAGTGTTAACACTTTCGTTACTTTTCAACTGAACTTGAACGTAGTGATGCATCATAGTTTCACTTGTTTGCTAACTGTAGTTAGGAATTTGTGGCACATCTTTTGTTCCACATCTATTGCAATAAAGAAAGCTAGAACATCATCTCATTGTTGGAGTGCGTGAATTGGAAATAATAGCACAGGTATCCCTGCCTATTTGCTGGTAATGACATAGGTTTGTTCCACTGATCCCTTGACAATTCTACTTGCAATGTAGTTGGGTTTAGAAATCATTAATGGAATAGTTATTGTTCAAGGTTCTAGATATTGTTTTAGCTCAAAGTTCTTCATCTAAGAGAGCCCTGGTAAGGTTTTTCCAGTTTCTAGGCATTGTTTTAGTATTAAAGTTCTTCATACAAAGAGATCCCTGGTAAGGGGGCTTTTCACTTCTACAAATGGAAAATTCTCTCTCCCAATTTTCTTGTTGTCCAATTCCAAAGATCTTGCCTCCCCCTGCCGGCAAAGCTGGATTTAAGTCGAGCAGAGCAGTGATGCACTGTGTCTTTTGGCCTTTATTTTCGAGCAACAAAAGGAGACTGGCATCTGCTCTTTTTCCTGAACTGGGTAAAATATGTTGGGAGTATTAGCATCTTTTTCTTTCTATTCGAATCTTTCATAGTGCATTCCATTGCTGCTAAAAAAATTATTTTTGGCTTTAGAGGCTTCTCTAAACATATCAGCAATTGAGAAGATGCTCTGGTATTTCCTATTTTATCTATAACTATTTTTTTAATTTAAAACAATTTATTCCCTGGTAAGGGGAAGCTAGTCTGTTCAAGAATTGGTAAATTTGCCTCAATATATCAGTTTTTCTGCAACTCTAGCACTGGTGGTGATGCATCTCGCAATTCGAAGCTCTATGATTAAAAGGTGAGCACGGCCAATTAGGCATAATGCCTGCCTGCCTGCCGTGCCAATTAGGATTTACTACTTTTAACTTTTTGTAGAGCTTTCACTTGGTTATGGAAAATAAACGGTAAAAAAATGATGGCATTGCTTGAAGGTCTGACTCTGTAGTGGCATTTTATTTATTCTTCTGCTTTGAGAATTGCAGGTTCGCTTGGTAGCTGATAAAGTGACAAATAAACCTAGAGGATACGCTTTCATCGAATACATGCATACACGAGACATGAAAGGTTTGATATGGTGCTTTGCACCTTTTATTGAATATGCATTCCATGTCATGTGGTTTTAACTGCTGCTTGTCGACATGACCAGCTGCCTATAAGCAAGCTGATGGGCGGAAGCTTGATGGCAGAAGGGTACTGGTTGATGTTGAACGAGGTAGGACTGTCCCAAATTGGCGACCTCGTAGACTTGGTGGTGGGCTTGGAACTACCAGGGTTGGGGGTGAAGAAGTTAACCAGAAGCATTCTGGGAGGTAATTTCACTGATTTCAATTATTATACTTGGATATCTTGGCTTTGTATTTTTATCTTTCTATCACCAAATGCTGTGATTGAAAGTCTTTCTTGTTGTGCTTATTGCTGACTGATGATGGCAATTGTTTAAAATAAAATTTAAATGCAAGGAATTGTTTAAGCTCCATTTGAGCCAGGGCTATATAGTTATATTTAGTTATCTTGTGCATTGGGATAACCTTGTGGGTGTTTGACAACTTAAAATAATGCTAAGTTTCAAAAACTGAATGCTTCTAAGTCTTCTTGGAGTTGGTGATTGTTGCTTAATCCAACATGTTTTCCTTTCCTTTGTCAGAGAGGTTCAGCAATCAGGAGGATCGTCTCGGTCTGAGGAGCCAAGGACACGAGAAGATCGGCATGCTGAACGGTATGGCCCTTGACACTTTTTAATTCACTTTCTGATTCTGTTACATGACTTTTTGTATGAAAGAGGATTGACAAAAGAGTACAAGGGCATTCATGAGTATTTTACATATTTGCAAGTTATGTTTGATTTATCTGGATGATGTATATCAGGGACAGGGAAGTTTCTCGTGAAAGGGGAAGGGACAAGGAAAGAGATAGGGAGAAGTCACGTGAGCGCTCCCATGATAAGCCACGGGATCGTGACCACAAAGAAGATAGGCATAATAGAGATCGTGAAAGAGAGAGAGACCGAGGCCGTGACCGTGACCGTGATAGGACACGTGATCGAGGTCGGGACCGTGGCCGTGACTATGAGCGTGATCGAGAGAGAGACCGTGGTCGTGATCGTGATCACACTCGGGACAGGGAGAGGGATTATGAAGTCAGTGACCATGACCGTGGGCGTTCCCATGATAGGGATGAGTCAAAACATGAGAGGGATCGGCTTGGTGAGAGGGACTATGATCATGCTGAGCCAGAAAATGATCGTAGCTGGTATGAACAACCTGAGCAGGGGCAAAGGCTGCCAGATGCAGAAAATGAGCCGCGTTATGATCACTATGAGCATCATAGAAGCAGGGGGCAGTATGATCACATGGATGTCCAAGGTGACCATGACCGCTATGATCAATATCCAGACCGTGATCATGATCGGTATGATCAAATGGAGGGTGATGATTACCAATATGATCGTGGAACATCTGAGTCACGCGAAAAGGAGCGTGAATATAGAAGATCAGAGAGGTCACTTTCCCGGGATTATGACAACTGAGAATGTGGTTTTGCTGAGGGTCTGTCATGCCATTTCTGGGGAGGTGTCAACAAGGTCTCTAGAAACCTTTCTATCTCACAAACTTCACTCCATATTTGGTTTTGATTGTATGAATGCGTGTTTGTTCAACTTTCCGAATAGTTTCAGCCTCTGCTATCTAGTATCGCTGATGGATTTGCAGTATTTTGTGCTCGCTCCTGGACAGAAGTAACTTCTTGTTTGGTTAGTTTTGTGCCTGCATCTGAAATGAATGAAGGTTATCTGCTCTTGCTTTAATTTTTGTTTCAAATATGCAAGATTAGTCTGAATATCAGTATCCTGGTTATGATCCCATTTTGTGTTTCAATTCTCAAGCCTGTCAAGGTCAAGTTTTGACAGCGAGCTAGATAGATGCATATTTCTCGCTGCAACAACACTGCAGAGTTTATAGACTCGCTAGGTTGAATTTCTTTACTATAGTAATGGGTACTTGAAACTGCACAATGGTTGGATTCTGAAGCCAAAAATGCTTTTTCCTTGTTGAATTCTACACAATTTAGCAGTCAGCTGATCAAATCCTCAACAATAATGCGATTTCTCGGTCCCAAATTGCCTCTCCTATCCATGACTGCAGCAGAGCAACTACAGATATGCACAGGTACTGTGCTAGCCCTCTCCCAAATTGTTCTCTCTATGGCTTATACAAGTGCAAGTTTTGTGAGAATTGTTACATGGACATGCATACAAGTTTTTGGATTTTTTTGACAGTGCTAGAGGACCGTGTTTTATCAATTTTTTATACACCTCTTTTTAATTCATTTTCGACAATTCGATACCGATGGGCAGCGATTTTCTCCCAAATCTATGATGTCTGTTTTTTTACTTGAAAAAAGGAACGTGTCAGAATTTGATAGGTTCTAATTTTCGAAAAAGCTAAAATTAATCAAAGTGAATCTGAAAAAAATATTAAAAATTGTGATAGCTTTTTATTTATTTTCAATTGGATTTTCTCTCTTTTCAAATCTGTATATTTACATTGGTGAAAAAAATATTCTGATTTATCTGAAAAATTCAAAAACAGTAAAAAACGTTTTTATTTATTTACTGATGGAAGGTTTTTTTCTTTCATTTTTATTTGTTTTGGAAAAATATTTTACTGTAGTTTAAGGTCAAATAAATTATTCGTTTTTTTTGTTTTTTTTCCTAGATAATTTTTAATTTCATCTTAAAAATACAATGAAGAACCTTGTAAAATAAATAAATTTATAGGGAAAAAAATATAGAAAAGCTTGACACAAAGTTGAAACTTTCATCACAAATTAAATTAGAAATCATGTCTATGAATAATTATATATTTACTACCATCAAGTTTATCTCATCAAAATATCTATCACCTGATCCCTCGTTGAATACTATCAGACCATCTTTTGATTTGCAAGACCTAAATAATCATTATACTATATATTAGCTAATTAATTTATGGTAACAAAAGTAAAAAAAAATATGCTTTCTTGTGAAAAAAAACATCAAGCAATAAATAATTGGCAAAAGAATAAATATTTTTAATGGGTTTTGTTTTTCCAAAATAGGAAACAATAAAATATGACGTGTCCCTCTATTTTTTAAAAGTCAAAACTAAAGGATTATTAGCTTGACCATGGATAGAGTAATTATTGGTTCTGCTTATCAAATCAAAACGCAGGCATCCAGATATCCAAATTAGAACCATAAAGGTGATTTTCTTATCAAAAATTAGCATCACACACGTCTTTAATGTCATTAAACCTAAGTTTTTGATCTTTTTTCTACCTAAATGTCCATTAATTTTAATACTTTATTAATAGTGATGAGTAAGGATTTATAATTTTTTATAATAAATTTGTGTTGATCCAAGTCCATTATATCGACAATCTGAATCCTGAAAGGTCTTCTTTTTACTCCAGATTTTTTTTTTTGAGTTCAGACTCGTTGTCTAGTCTTAATAGTTATTGTTTGTTTGAGAGTATAGTTGAATTTGTTTTTAAAAGTGTATTTTATTTAAAAATGTATCAAAATAATATTTTTTATTTTTTAAAGATTATTTTTTATATCAGCACATGAAAATAATTTAAAATCATTAAAAAATTATTTTAAAGTAAAAAATTAAAAAATAATATTTTTTTTTCAAAAAAGTTTTTGAAACGCAATTTCAAATAGAGATTCTTAGTGTTTTTTTATTTACCTAGATTTTTTTTTATTTATCATCATCACAACTTGAAAAAAAATTTCAAAATTGCAAAAGAAAATTGCTCCATCTGTTAATTGATTTGAAATTAATAGATAAATAAATCCAATAATTGGTTGGTTCAATATCACAATAAACAAAAAAGTGATAGCTTAATGTAGACTTTATACATCTACAGGTCACACTATTTTGATCCAGCGATGAAGGTCGAGCGATAGGGCGGCGAAACATGCAAGAACAAAATCAAAATAAAAAATAAAGTAAAAAAGAAAGAGGGCCATAAGTGTAATTTGGCAAACTTTTATTGGGATTTACTTGGAGTAAAATAAACATAAGGATATGACATAGCACCGCCTTCGGTCGCGTGTATCCCCAAAGTTAACTACCATGGTTGATTTGATGTAAAAGTTCGACAACGAAGTTAATCCAAGAAGTTTTTGAGGTAAGAAAAATTAGGGCATCGTTTCCAAATTATTTATAAAAAAATAATAATTATATTGTTTTGGGAATAAAAATTGATAAAGTTATCTGCATTATAGATTAACCAGCTGAATTAGCGAAGTTTTTTTAATGAATTACATGGCCAATTCGACGACGACAACAAAACAATAAAAAAAACTTTGGCCGTGTTAATGAATTCTTGAATTAATATATGTTTGTTTTCTGCTGTTAAATATAAAAAAAAATTAAAAACTTTAAAAATAACTGATATCTATATATCAAAAACATTAAATAAATTGACAATTTATGTAAAGTTTCATAATGTTAGTTTTTTTTATTAACATGATATCCAATTTAATTTATATATATTTTGACTAATTTTATATATCCTGAAATGAAATTAATGCTTTGTATCCCTTTTCAACTTATCTGCTATCAACTTGGCTCGAGAGGGAGAGATGTTCGGTGATTTTGTTCGGAAGTGATCTATGAAACTTCTTAGCGCCATGTCAAATGGCTCGTGGTGGCTGCTGCATGCAGCCCGTACTGCTACTGGCTTGATCGTTCAGTCTTCTTTTTTTGTTTCTTGCAGCTTACACTTGCGCTCGGAAATTTTCCGTGCTGCTTTGTTTGGAACTTCTTGCTGGTTCTGAGAAATTTCATGGGAATCCCGTTTACTTGTTTTTTTCTGCTTCATAACTAATGTTACGAGGCTAGAGACAACAAAGGAAAAGGATGTTTTTTTTTAGCATCGATCATCAAATCCAGTGCATGTTTACTTGTCTTGGAAGTGATTTGATTTGAAAATACAATGTTTCTTATAATTGGATTGGATAGCTAATTAAAAATATTAGTTATAAAATCAAATCTCGATAGATTTACATAAATTTCTCCAAGTTATTGGAAAAAAAACATATAATAAGATCAAAAATTTAGATTAATTTGGTTAAAATCTATTGATTCTTTTTTTTTTTTTTTTTAAATTTAGAATCTATCTACTCTCTAGTCATGTGACCCAATTCTTGTCCCGAGTCGACCTAATCAAGTTTTATAACAGTGATTAAAGGGCATAAACAACGTAGGAAAACTTTAGAGCTTTATAAACCTGTGTTCTTAACTTCAGCTTCCACGAAACTACATGATACAGAAAATGTTTGTGGCGCAAATAATTCAGGCCCCGAGAATAAGCTGCTTTGACCTTGTGAACAGAATAGTGTACACCATTAGATGAACGTACAATTAATGTTATGAGAATACAGTCGACACATAAGATTCGATCCAGCAAGAGGTTTTCTTGCTTTCAAATCATATGGTAATTTGAAAAGGGAATCCAACTGCTGATTGAAGATAAATTCCTGAAATAGGCCAAAGGAGTACGATAAATTTCAAAGATAAAACAAATTGAGATTTACTTTTCTCCCTTCTGGGAGTTTTATTAGATAGGTTTGATCGATTAAGGTGAGAGCAGGGAAATGAATAAAATGCAGAAAACCATTTTAGTTTTTTTTTTTAATAATTAAAGAAATGCAATAAATATTAGTGGGCAACGAAGGAGAGTATATATGTAGACATTAGGTAGGTACTCAGGAGGTAGCACTCTTCATTTGTTTCAAAGTTTCCTCAACTTTGTGTTCCTAAGTTTTCACAGGAGAAACACACGAAATTTAGCAGCCAAATCCAGAACACACAGAGGCTGTTTTGAAATATAAAGCCATAAACACTTTCTTTCTTTAGGGTTCCTCTTTCTTAGACTTCCCTAGATGGCTAGGATTATGGTGAACCAGAGAGCTTTAGCATCAACAGCAGTGCTAACATGTTTGATACTTCTGGTCCAAGTCTTAATGACCAACATGGCCAGCGCAGAGAGACTGCTGAAAGATAAAGAAGCAGAAACCTTGGTCCAGAAAGAAATGAGCCCTGGTTATATAGTAAAAATGTTTCATTTTTTATTTCAGGGTGGGAAGTCTTCTTATGAGCCTGTTTGGCCTGTGAGTTATCATTAAATTGTTATTGTTAAACATTATTATCACATTCTATATGCTACGATGCTTTGTTTTGACAGTAGAAACTGTGGTTGTGCAGGAAATGAAGTTTGATTGGAGAATTACGGTAGGAACAATAGTAGGATTCTTTGGGGCAGCTTTGGGTAGCGTTGGAGGAGTTGGAGGTGGTGGGATTTTTGTCCCGATGCTCACCTTGATCATCGGTTTCGATCCGAAATCTTCCACTGCCATTTCCAAGTGTAAGTTTACAGACATCTGCTATTTTCAACTCTATCAATGCTCAGGAATAAGTAAGTTAATAATTCTGATTTCATGATTGTAGGTATGATTATGGGTGCAGCAGGAGCAACTGTATATTACAACCTGAGACTTAGGCACCCAACCCTAGACATGCCCATAATAGACTATGACCTGGCATTGCTCTTTCAGCCTATGCTCATGCTTGGAATCAGCATTGGAGTTGCCTTCAATGTCATGTTTGCTGATTGGATGGTTACCGTTCTGCTTATTATCCTCTTCATAGGTAAAGCAAATATTGAAGCATTTACACATTAATCTGTCTCTATGATAGGTTTCATTACAGAAAGAAGAATTAGAACACAACTCAGAATGTTCAGGGCTGTTAGCGTTTGATTGCTTTTTAACTAATCCCGTGCATTGAAAAGAACGAAACTTTCCTGTTAACAAGGTGATGTTTATTTCTTCTGATAAAAGAAACTGATGCAAGCCACCATAAAAACTGCAAATTTCAGGTACTTCTACTAAAGCTTTATTCAAAGGGATAGATACATGGAAGAAAGAGAGTGTGATGAAAAAGGTAAAGCTTTCTCCATACTAATTCTTGAGCTTATAATGGCTTTTCTTTTTTGCTGGCTGATTTGAGATTCTCATTGACATTCAGGAAGCAGTCAAGCAGCTAGAATCAGAGTCCAAACCAGGAGGTTAGTGCCTGTGCTTTCCCTCCATGTAAAGATTCATATTATGAGAAGATAATAGTCTTAATAGAATTATAAAACATATAGTCTCTTATATTGTATACCAACTTATAATTAGATCAACAGCCTATCATCCAAGAAATTGCAATTTTTACCAGAAGTTATCATTCAATCCAAGAGTCTTGTATCCATTCTAAAGCAAAAGGCAAACTCCTCCTTCAAATAACAGTATAATATCAGGGCAGCAAATCCCATTATCATACTGAGAAAAATGCCTTTGAAGAAATGTACACATGAAAAGAGTTTGTGTTAAAATTGATTAATTTGCAGACGGTGCTGAAGAAGATTACCGACCACTTCCAAGTGGCCCAGCTGTTCAACATGACGATGAGGTGAGATCAATAATGTTACCTTTTTCGTAACAGGAAAGCTGTTTCTAGAAGTCTAAATTTCATTATTATTCTGTTTGTTCTCACAATCAGGTGCCTCTACGGGAAAACATTCGCTGGAAAGAGTTAGCTCTGCTTGTCTATGTCTGGGTGGCCTTTCTAGTTGTTCAAATTGTTCAGGTGAGCTATTACACTCCATTCTGAGGCCATATATCGAATTTCAGTTAGTCTTTCCTAGGCCTTAGAAGAGTTTCATGTGATCATAATTCTTTACTGCTAGGACAATCTTAAAGAGTTGTAACCTTGGATATTAAATTTATGCAGTAAAGATTAACTAAATATGTTTTCTTTACGATTCTCTATGCAGACAAATGTTCCAACCTGCTCAGTCATGTATTGGATCCTGAACTCATTGCAGGTAAAATGAAAATATTGCCTTTGACATTTTCAAACAAGCACACACAGATGATCCAACCACGATTTTTAGCTTAAATGACGTTCAAATGGAATAATCCTAGTCTATATGGCTATAGCAGATCCAAAACTAGATTTAGCTTCTTACTTGGATCCTATATAGGCAATCCAAGGACAGCCAAGAATTCATATATTTACAGTTAATCCATCAAATGAAATAGATTAGAAATATTGCAACACTACTGATAATCTGCCATCTTTGATGGATTTCCATATAATGTTGAGACACGTATCCGCACATGAATTCTGGAAGCAACCTTCTATTGCCATATTTTACAGGCGAACTTGAACCTAGCAAGTTTGAGGATCCCTTTTTGAAAACATACTTTACAGGTACCAATCGCTGCCTCAGTTACGCTTTTCGAAGCCATATGCTTGTGCAAGGGGACCAGAGTGATAGCATCTAAAGGAAAGGAAATCACAAATTGGAAGTTACATCAGGTTCTACTCTACTGTTCATGTGGAATAATTGCTGGAATAGTGGGTGGTCTGCTAGGGCTAGGAGGCGGCTTCATCCTGGGACCTCTTTTCCTTGAATTAGGAATTCCTCCTCAGGTAAAGTACTTGACCGCTTCATGCATCTACAATACCACTAAAAGGTCACTTGTGTGGCGTGATGGCAAAGACAAGAGCATATCACAAGTTCGAGTCAAAGCGTGCATCCTTGTAAAAGCCTAGAATAGCTAGGATTTTACTCGGTCACGAAGTCCCACAAAATATGCTTTCTGGAGGTGGGTTTACTTGCATCCAAAAAAAAATATATCACTAAAAACCCAGAATCCAGTAAAGGTAAGAGAAAGAAATGATCATAAGCATACTGAGGCACGAGCTATTAGTATTCAAACTTAGATGTTAAAAGTTCTTTTACAATCTGCCCTGCTATGCATCAATGAAGTGATCATCCGAAGAGCCTCAGGATTCATCAGAGATTCTCGGTGCCTTTTTTGCAGGTAGCAAGTGCAACGTCAACTTTTGCAATGGCATTCTCATCTTCAATGTCAGTAGTAGAGTATTACCTCCTCAATCGCTTCCCCGTCCCATATGGTATGTAGCAGCTGTGTCCATGGATATCAACTCCACAGCGGTAATCTTCATCGCCAATCACTCGAGCTAACCTTCTGCATTTTTTTTTCTGCTTCTTTTCTGCAGCTGCTTACTTTGTTCTAGTTGCAACAATTGCTGCCTTTGCTGGCCAGCATGTGATCAGAAGGATAATTGCAATTCTCGGAAGAGCATCAATAATCATTTTCATACTGGCTCTGACAATTTTTGTGAGCGCAATCAGCCTAGGTACTCAAATCTCTTCTTCATTTCAAGATTTAGAGGAAACCCAGAGATCCATTTTTTCCCCTGCTCGATCAAAAAAGGCAAGACAAGATGCTAATATTAACTATGACTATCTTGCTGCAGGTGGAGTTGGCATAGCAAACATGGTTGAGAAGCTGGAGAATGAAGAGTACATGGGATTTGAGAATCTTTGCTATCAATCTTAGCAACATTCTGTATCGGAATAGCAGTGGGATTTCTCGGCAGCGACACGCCGGCAATCAGCTCCCGGTTGTCTTCAATTTCTACATTTATTATTTTCAAGTAAAGATTATCATGGGTTTATATACATTTCACGAGACATTTGTTTTGCGTGGCATGTATTTTTGTTGTCCAACTTCTCATCTATAACTTCATGGTGTTATTATTTTCTCTCGAGCCCAGAAGCCCATGAAACTCTAATAATTTGATTTGAAGTTTTGATTTTAGAAGGAAGAAATTTTTATTTATTTATTTTAAAAAAAGAACAATTTATTTATTTATTTATTTATTTATGCATGACCATGCTGATCTTCCCTGCATATTCTTCCAATTTTATTAGAAGCGATGCCAAAAATTTGGAAACCAATGAAACTCTATTAATCTAATTTGAAGCTTGGTGTCAGTTTATAAAACCTAAAATTAGTTTTATAATCTAGTTAAAATCTAATTTTATTTTTAAAAATAATATCACTTTAATTAAATCAGAAAATATTTAATAATATCCACTTTCAAAACCATGCCTGTCACGTGCCTATTTAATATATTCTTTAACATTGCAATGCTGTCGGATCGCGCATATCCCCTAATCCATCCCACTAAAAGCAATCTAACTTTTTTTCTTGGCGGCAACTGCAACTCTATTGCTTTTGGCATGAAACGACAAAACATTTAAGTGATTTATGTGGACCTACATCGGCTGCACAGTTTTTGAATTAATTATAATTTAGTCCTTGTATTTCATTAGAATTAATTAACTAGTATCTATGGTATTAAAAATGATTGGATAGTCCTCTAGTGATTCTAGTCAGCATTTGCAATTCTCAATCTAGTAGGTTTTTATTTTTTCAAAATACATTCTTCCTGGTAAAATACTTCTTTCTCACCTACTTAGCTTTTACTATTTCCATTTTTCAAAGATGGTTAAAAATGGAATTGGTGAAAGGACTGATTAAAAAATAGAAGGTTTAAATAATTTTTTTAAAATTATAAGGACTAATTAATCAATTTTTGTTTGATAATTAACTTTAAACTTTCTCAATTTAGATACAGTGAAGATATTAGGTTTTCCATTTACATTTCTTTTAATTTTAAGGAAACAAAATGATTATAAGAAATTATTAGCTATAAAGAGCATTAATTGTTAGTCAGTGAAGCGTCCTTGGGGATAAAATGTATAATAGTCTCGAGAAAGGGAGAAAAACATGTGTCCGTTGATTTACACGTGCTCAATTCAAATTGGAAAAATATTAGTTTACGTTCTGTGCTTTTTTGCGATTCAGATTAAAACAAATATTCATGTTGCATAAATTTTTTAATATTATCATTAAATTTTATAAAATTCTTGACTGATTTCTTGCCAGATTTATAGGTTAAACTTCAAAATTATTAAATCAACTCCTTGTCAAGTCTAAGTTTTAATTTAAATTATTTGAGATTTGTTTTTGACATGATAAATTCAATTTATTGAGTTTAAAAATGATAAAAAATAATAAAAATAAAATAAAAATTGAGCTCAAAGATTATCTAGATAACTATTAAAACATGATTTGATTTAAAAAAAATAAAAGTTTATATATTTTTTAAAACATTGAGACAATGACTTATTATATTGATTCTGATCAATCTATATCAACTCGTCAAACTCGTCACCTGAACTATAAACTCCAATGGATTTAATATGAAAGTAGTCAAAATCCAAGCTATAAAATGAAATTCACAGGGAAAGTCCGCACGGCAAATTTTGGTATTGATTTGACTATTTTCTCAAACATCAAGGACTCAATTGATCTTTTTCAAACCACCCAATGAGACAACACCACCAGACCACAAGTGGTGGAGTGTGCTGTAATAAAGCATTAAGAATAAGGAGATGTTTTCTTATTTGTGGATAGCAAAAAGGGACCCAAAAAGAAAACGTGATGTTCCCAGAAAAGGAGCACCGAACACAGCGTGCGTGTTCCTCCACTCATCCCTCAGGCCACGACCCATCTTTGGAGAAAAAATAATTAATTAAATTTATTATCTGTAAAGATAACAGCACATCTAAAAATATTTAAAAAAAATGATTTTTTTTATTTTCATTTATTTTTTTGGTATTTTTATATCATTTTCATTTGCTAATATAAAAAATAATAATAAAACATTATTTTGATATATTTTTAACAAAAAAACACTTTAAAAAAACCCACTAGATGTTAGGCATGATTCTTTACTGGTTTGTAGTTTTTTTATTTTCCTTTTCTCTTATTTTTTATTGCACTTCAAAAAAAATACTAGATTCCTTTTCTTTTTGGTTTTGACAAGATTTTTAAACATTATAATATATGTTTTTGTTTCTTTTCAATTATTGTATATTTAATCTATAAAAATAATATCAGTAGTAATGAATAATCTATGAAGATTTGATTAAAATTGGCTGTTTATTATTAAAGTGTTTAGATAGATTTGAAATACAATTTTTTTATTATACTATTTTAATATTTATTTTTAATTTGTTTTAACAATCATAATTTTAAAACAAAAACAAAAACAATGATTCAAGCTAAAAACATTGTGTTTGCTTCAGATACATAAGGATATATGTAATATGAAAGTTTATCTTTACGAGAACTAAAAAAAAACTATAGTTTTTGGTTTAATTTCAATCACATAAAATATGAACATTTTATTTTGATATTTATTTTTTATCTCACTTTACCAATCATATTTATTCTTAAAAACAAAAACAATGCTTTTAATTTATAACATTATGTTGGCTAAGATAAATAAGAGATAAATTGATATAAATTTTTTATAAAAGTTAAAATTTATCAATTTTTTATATTTTAAAAATTCAGTCTCACACGCCATAATGCGGGCATACAAATTAATTACATCTATCTGGTCATGTGTGTTGGTGTAAACTATGCATAGTAGTTTACAAGACTTAATCTTCGTCGAGGTCTAAGTTAAGTGAGCTGATCAAAATTAACCTAAGCTCTGGTAATTTTTTTTCTTTAAAATGATATAACTTTTTTAAAAAATATATATTTTTTAGCTGACACGGTCTTGATTAGGACTTCGGTCATTGGGTTATCAAGTTGACACACCATGTTGGTTCTACAAGGATTTATTTATTTACGTGGTTAAAATTGTGTGACTAATTATCAACCATTAAGATTTTGCATTAATCCACTATATATATATATATATATATATATATATATATATATATATATATTTTTAACAAAACTAATTAAGAAGATGATATGATTTATAATCACTTTAAACCTAAAAATTTAAAATCTCAACTATAAAAATTATCATAATACCAAGCACATTTTTTATTTTTTTGGATTCAAGAAAATTCCATCTCCTTAAGACACTATTTGCGGACCCAGTTTAAACAAGTAAAACTCTAACTGTCTCACTCTTACAGGGTTAACACGTCCTAACTCAAACTCAACACTTGTAATGCAATATATCAAATCTTTTATCACCATGTTATGCTCATTAAAAAACCAACCAAGTACATTAACACTAAAATTGTATTTGAAATTATAGTAGCTATTGCTTTTTAAATTATTTTTTATTTAAATATATATAATAAGATATTTTTAAAATTTTAATTTTTATATTAGCATATTAATAATTTGTTGGAAACATAAATCAAAAAAATCTCAAAACCATTTTCTGAACGCCGAAACAAGAACACTTTAAATATAACCTAACCACGTAGGGTCTCGAGGTAATTATGCGTACATTCTTGAGCATAATTTAAACTCATTTCCCGCCCATGGCACCTCGAAGAAGACAATAAAATTAAGTATATAATAAATATATAATTTTACTATAATTATTTATTTACAAAAGACATTTTATTTGCCATTGCAAATTCGAAATTTCCCATCCTCTCTGCTCTTCTGCCCTCTGGCCTGGTTCCTGCAATTTTCACTCAGAAACACCCACTGTAAGCACCGGTTTCTTCTTCGTATTACAGTTCGTACTTTTACATCACTTTAAAACCGTTGATTTGTTTAATAGATGTCTGTAATTCCATTTTTTCATTGCCCTAGTTTTTTTTTAACTAATCGGTTCATTTATTGTTCTCCTGCTGTGTGAAATCAACAAACTTGTGCCGTTTTTAAGGTGTTATTTTTGTGCCTGTTTGTTTTCTTAGGGTTTGAAATGGGAAGCGAAGTGGAAAATGAAGCTCCTGCTGATTCTCCTACTTCGGTTCTTGAAGATGAGGTATTATTTAGATCTCTAGCTTACTTTTTTTTCTTGAGAAATTATTGTGAATTATGATTTTACTTGTCTGTTTGGTTCTTGAGAAAATGAAGGATTTTAGTAAAAATAAAAAGCGAAAAGTACTTGAAAATGACCTTTTTTAATGATTTTATATTTCTGTTCTTTTACTTAATTTTTTTTTGTTAATATCATGAAGGAGAAATGCAAGGTCAAAGAGGAAGAGATATTTGTAGAAGCAAAAAACGGGGACTCGTCTCTCATATCAAAATCTATGGCAGAGGAAGAAGAGAAACTGTTGGAATCTCGGATAAAAGAGGTGCAAGAAACAGTGCCGGAGGAGGCAGCTCGCTTGAATGAGAGTCAATATACGAGACTGGATGACCTCTTAACTCAAACTCAGCTCTATTCGGAGTTCTTGCTGGAAAAGATGGATCAAATCACAGCTGTATCTTCTCAAATGCCTTTTTTATAATGAATTTTGTTTGGCTTGTGCGTGTTTCCCTTCTTTTTTTGTTTTACTTATGATTTAAACCTCATTGATAGAATGGAGTGGAGCAAGAGGATGAACCAGCAAAGCGAAGTAGAGGCCGGGGATCAAAAAGAAAAGCTGCTGCATTATACAATTCTGTAATCTTCAAACTTCCTTCATGTTTTGCTCTGTATCAATAATAGTATTTTGCATATCAGGTCAGGTATGGCTATTGTGGGTGGCATTGTTTTATTCTATAAAATTTAATATTAAGTTAATTTATTGGGGCTTGACTAGTTGAAGATCATGGCAATTCTAACTGTCAGTTGGGAAGTAGATGGTTTATCCAGCTAACAGAAGGAAGTAAAGTAATTTTCAATAATTTCTTCATCCTAAACATTCCATGGTTAGCTCTTAATGCAATAGAGCTGTTAATAGGAAAAATTGTTATAAAGGAAAATTTAACCCACCTGCCAGAGATAATTGTAAATGATCAAAATACGAAATGTAAGAGAACTAATTAAAAAAGGTGATGTATAAATAAACTTGGTGGAAATTTGGTGCCTGACCTCTTAAATCTTCTTTTATCTAATGATAGTGTATGTGCTTCTCTTTGAAACGGTGCCATTTTAAGACTGCCTTATAAACTTATAACCTTCTATAACCTTTCTTCAGAGGAAAGCCAAGAGAGCAGTTACTGCAATGCTTACAAGGTCTAAGGAAGTTGAAAACACTGAGGATGCAAATTTGAATGAAGAAGAAAGGGTTGAGAAAGAGCAGAGAGAACTTGTACCGTTGTTGACTGGTGGCAGGTTGAAGTCCTATCAGATTAAAGGTGTGAAATGGTTGATCTCTCTTTGGCAAAATGGGCTTAATGGGATCCTTGCCGATCAAATGGGACTCGGAAAGACTATCCAAACAATTGGTTTCCTAGCACACCTAATAGGGAATGGCTTAAATGGCCCTTATTTGGTTATTGCCCCTCTTTCAACCCTCTCCAATTGGGTGAATGAGATTTCAAGGTAAAATTTTAACTTGATTTTTCATGTAAACTGACCACCTTGATCTTTTAATCCATGCTTCTATCTGATTCTCTGTGAAATCCCTTTAAAAGGTTTGTTCCTTCTATGGATGCAATTATATACCATGGTGACAAGAAACAGAGGGATGAGATAAGGAGGAAGCACATGCCCAGATCAATTGGCCCCAAATTTCCAATTATTATTACTTCCTATGAGATTGCATTATCTGATGCGAAAAAGCATTTGAGGCATTACCCATGGAAGTATCTTGTGGTTGATGAGGTGAGTGTTTCAACAAGGTAGTTTGTAGATTAGGTAGCCACAAGGGAGAAGTGCTCCTTCCCATCCAAACAAAGAATATTCACCTAAGTGTGGTCATATGCACGTCATTGTTTTCTGTTATACTACAAGTGGTTCAACAATTTCAGTGTTGTTGTTTGTATTTACCGAGGTCAACTGCACTGTACACAAGACTTTCTTATCATACGTGAGAAACACTCAGGATCTCAAGTGCCTGGAATTCTAAACTTGCTTTCGATTGTTGGTGTTTTCTGGTACACTTTTAGATTTTCCATCACTTTATACTTCTTTTAGGAACTTGAAAATAACAGGTTTCATTTGGTCGTTTTCAGATTTATGAAGTTTAGATTTGCCATGCAGGCTTTCATCCATGGCCTCTTAGATCTTGCAATAGCTCAAAGCTCTAATCCTTTGAGCTAACTGACTGAGCACTACTATTTTGTTAGTTTTTAGAAAAAAAATTTATCACTTTTAATAATTTAAATTGCAATTAAAAACACACTTTCTAGTCCATGCTTGTGTTTGAACATGGGCTTCAAGATACCTTCGCACTTGTTTGTGCTTTTTGCACTTTTAATAACCTGGACCCTTCTTCTTTCACATGCCAATATTTAATTTGCAGGACTAGTGATTTTCCTAACTATTCTAAATTGTAACTTTCTTACTGAAGGGGCATCGGCTGAAAAATTCAAAATGCAAATTGCTGAAGGAGTTGAAATACTTAAGTGTGGACAATAAGCTCCTATTAACTGGGACACCTCTGCAAAACAATTTGGCTGAGCTTTGGTCATTGCTGAATTTCATTTTGCCTGATATTTTCCAATCCCATGAAGAATTTGAGTCCTGGTCAGTATGCTTTGTCTAGTGTTTTTTTTCCTGTGCAGTCTTGGTAACCTTTCAACTTCATTTGTTTTTCAAAGTTGCCAATGTATTTTCCAGTGATTATGGAATCGTAAATTTAATCATGTAGTTTTGCTGCAATGCTTGACATTACTGCCTTATGCATATCAAAATATATTTAGTCAGGGGAAAAAAATCTAATCTGTTCTCTGGTTTCATATGTTACTTGGCAGTCTAGGGTGAACTGTTTTGTTTCTTTATGCATTCATGGCAAGAAAATTATAAACATTTGTTTGTCTTTAGTATGGTTAGTAAAGGTGCCGCTAGTTTGTTGGGACGGGTTGGCTCCTTATAGTTGATTAAAGTTTTGTTTCATTGGTAAGAGAACACTACTTGAACATTTTCTTCTTTACCAACATAAAAGCTTCCTGTTTGTTGGTCCTTTCTGTTGTGCCCCTATGTTCACAAATGGAATCTCTGCGTATTTGTTTACTGATGAGGTTGTAAGCCAAATCTTCTAAACTCATGTGCATGTTATTCAAGCTTTTTTTAAAACAAAAAATAATAATAAACACTACTAGATGATGCCTATGATGCCAGATTGAACCAAGAGAATCCAATAAGTTTTTTTTGTGTGTGTGCAATCTGTGTGGCCCCAATTGGCTTAAATCTTGATTTGTTCAAGAGAAAGAAGAAAGTGCATAGCCTATTGTGATGATGCTTACTGCTTTTGCCTGAACTTTTATAACTAACAATTTGTTTTTTCTTTCAGGTTTGATCTGTCAGGAAAGTGCAGTAATGAAGCAATGAAGGAAGAACTAGAAGAAAGACGAAGGGCTCAGGTGTGCACCCTTCCAACTGATGTAATTGTACTTTTTTACGAAGCATTCTAAATGGCATAGTATCAACACTGGGTTTTCAATCAACCTCAGGTTGTAGTCAAACTCCATGCAATATTGCGCCCATTTCTCCTTCGGAGAATGAAGACTGACGTGGAGCAGATGCTCCCCCGGAAAAAGGAGATTATTTTATATGCTACTCTGACTGAGCATCAGAAGAAATTCCAGGATCATTTAATTAACAAGACCCTGGAGGATTATTTACGAGAGAAGGTGGATACAGGTATTAGATTATTTTCAATTGATTTTTTATTGACAATAAATCGGCTTAAAATGAAGAAAATAGGCTGTATTTCCTGGACTTTCTGGTATTTTAGCTGATGTTGGGCACTGGTGCAGCTGGCTGTCAAAGTATGACAGCTCTAAGTGAGAATTTCAGGATACTTGCTGTTTATCAATTAACCATACTGATCTTTATGCCAGTTTAATGTCGGTGGAAAATGGTGAATCTAGAACCTGAATGGTTGATTGAAATTAAAAATGAACATTATCTGCTTTTGGATCACAATATTGTTCATTTCTCCCTATTTTGGTTGCTGATCCTGACTTAATCCTGGCTATGTTTTTTCCTATGATTTGTGAAGCACAGGTCCATTAATGTTCATGTTATAATTAACTATTCTTCTTGAATCGAAGATCAATCAAAATATCACGTTGCCATACTATTTGTTTGCTTAATTTCTGTAGTTCTTTTTTAGATTATTCTACCTGATAGCTAAAAGAAGTAAATTTTTCATTTGCCATACATCATGTCTTGCATTGTAATCAAGCACTGGTCTAATAGAATACATAGCCACACGACACATTTTCCTGTATTGACTTCTGGCATTTGATATTGCAGGACGTGGTATGAAAGGAAGGCTTAGCAATTTGATGGTTCAACTTCGAAAAAACTGCTACCACCCTGACCTCTTAGAGTCTGCCTTTGATGGATCATGTATCTGCCTTGCAGCACATTTAACTACTGTAATGTAAATATGTGGGTCACCAGTTTCACTAATGCCTTTAATATTATGGACAGATTTCTATCCACCTGTGGAAAAGATAGTTGGGCAGTGCGGCAAATTCCGATTGCTGGACAGATTGTTGAATCGATTGTTTGCACTCAAGCACAAAGTATGATGAACAAGTTTTTACTCTTTCTAGTTTTTTAGCCACATGCTCATCTCCCACTGGCTTTGTAAACAGGTTCTGATTTTCTCTCAGTGGACTAAGGTTTTGGACATAATGGATTACTATTTTAGTGAGAAAGGATTTGAAGTTTGTAGAATTGATGGCAGTGTGAAATTGGACAAAAGAAAGAGACAGGTTTGTTACGCCTTGCCTTGATTTTCAGCTTTGAGGTTTAAACATGTAAGAAAGGTTCCTCAATATCGATGAATATTGAAACTGCTCCCAATTTTGGATCCTGCAACTGTCTTGGGTCAATTGGTACTGCTAGACCAATCATACACAATCTCACTCATGCCTGGTGTCTGCTTTTCATCAGAGCCTTTCTGCCTGTTTTGATTATGTACTTGTAAAAGCTTCTTTCAAGATCTTGGAGCCGCAATGTACTCTTGTTTCCACTACCAGTCTTTAATAATCAGGATCGCATGCTAATGTTTGTGAGGATTAACTTGTGTTATTATTCCTGGCTTGACAAGCCTTTGTTTTATGTTGAACAGATCCAGGAATTCAATGACGAGAACAGCCAGTGTAGGGTATTTCTTCTCAGCACAAGAGCTGGTGGGCTTGGTATAAACCTCACTTCAGCTGATACCTGTATACTGTATGACAGTGACTGGGTATTTTCTTGATCTCATGTTCCATCTTCCACCCCAATTTTACTTCAACTCTTGATGTTTCGTGCTATTTCATTGATATACACATGCATTTAAGAACCCTCAAATGGATCTGCAAGCCATGGATAGATGTCACCGAATTGGTCAAACCAAGCCTGTTCATGTTTACAGGCTTGCAACAGCTCAGTCAATCGAGGTACCTCAATATTGGTCTTTGCCTTCATTTAATGCCTTGCTTGGTCGTTAGATCATTGACAAATCGTATGCTTACAGGGTCGTATTTTGAAAAGGGCTTTTAGTAAGTTGAAGCTTGAGCACGTGGTCATTGGGAAAGGGCAGTTTCATCTAGAGCAAACCAAGTCTAAGGGCACAGATGTCATGGAGGTTTGTTTATCTTCTTTATTTATTTCACCTCTTCTATCACTTAGCCATTACAGGCTGTAATGTCATCTGTCTTTCTTGGTTCATTGTCAACTCAGCAGGGGGGCTTGCACCTCGGCTAGATGTTAGAAAGATATGATTTTTTGAACATCATTTATTCTTCTCTTTTTGAACATCATTTTTGACCAACCGCAGCATGTTAAAAAACTCAACATTCTGTGTGATGCAAGAGTGCAAATTTCGATCTTTTGTTGACTGGGCACCTGTGGTTAGCTAATGCTTGGAAGTGACTGAATTATGAGTAGCAGCCAGCTTGTTTCATTTCTTTTGTGCTTTCACGGATGGATTTTCTAACTGTACTTTCAGGAAGAGGATATACTGGCGCTACTTCGAGATGAAGAAACTGCAGAGGACAAGCTGATACAGACAGATATCAGTGACGAGGATTTAGAGAAGATCTTGGATCGCAGTGATTTGGTTGTGGGCTCATCAGATGCTGAAAAAGAAAGCATTGCTGCTGCCGGTTCATTTCCACTGAACGGGCCTGGTTGGGAGGTGGTGATACCAAATGCAGGTGGAGGCATGCTCTCTACCCTTAGCAGTTAGTGGTTTGCTTTGTAGGATGCGGTGCAGGCGTGCCCATGATTTCTGGACGTCTTGCTTTTTTGTGGGGTGACGTGGAGTTTGCCCCTATTATCTTCGAGCAGAATATGATGCTCCAGGATGGGTCTCTTTCATTTTGGGAAACACTGAGAAAGAGGCTATTTTTGTAATGTCTCCTTATCATATATGATGTATCCTCACCTTCTGTTTCGATCTCAGAAGGTCAGACAAGTGACGCATCTTATGCCCATTTTCCGATTATTCTCATGGATTTTAAAATTAATGATCATGCAAGCTTTTAGTATCTATTATATTAACAATTATAAAACTCAAATATGAGATTAAAATAAATTCTTTAGTCTTAACTTGCCGGGAATCGAACCCGGGTCTGTCATCTTTTTAATAATATATATATATATATATATATATATATATATATATATTATTAAAAAGATGACAGACCGGGTTCGATTCCCAGCAAGTTAAGACTGTATATATATATATATTGACTTTTCAAGTCATGTATATTGTGTTAGGTTTCAATATATGTATCTTTTCAAATAAAGTTGTGTTGATATTTATTGAGTTTTAATTAAATTATCATTTTTAATTTGAAATCCTCGACGCTTGTTCGATTCAATTTTGAATTTTTAAATTGATTTATGAGTGTTTTATAGTTGATAAGAGTATTATTAAGGTACATAGAATGATTTCTAAGCGTATTTTTAGTAGAAATATATTGAAATTTAAATTTTGAGTTCCAAAATACTTTTCGATCCCTTATTTTACTATCCAAGGTGATCAGAATTTGTTAGGGAGATGACAAGTACTGTTGTTGTGCAAAAGTTTGAGATAATTTATCATCAATCATCTCTTCGTCCATCATGCACAGGATATGATACAAGATATAAGAGGATAAAAAACACTTTCCTCTTCAGCCACTCACCCCAACTCCAATAAAAGAACTCTTCGGACTATTCAAGAACCGAGAACGAAGCCGAGGAGCTCAAGTCCAAGGACAATCAAGCAAAACATGCAGTGTGCGAGAGGCTGAATTATAAATGGGTATGAAAATATAAAAATTAAATATGGGGTTCCTTGAACTGGAGGAACTAATTTATTTATTGCTTAAAAATATAGTGACTAAGTTATAATTTACTCGAACTATAAGTTTGACAAAGCAGCAAAGCAAAGCAAGAAACAGTAATTGAAATGGCAGCTCGAAAATCTTTGATGAACAAGCAAAGAGACGATAACAGGGTCTAAACTGGTGGAGCAACTGAGAGAGAGAGAGTGCCAGATCCGATCCCAGCACAAGCGTTCTGCTCTCACTATCTTTTCTCCAAAACCCCACATCTCTTCCTGGTATTTACTCTTTATTCCCTCTTTTTTTCAAATATATATGATTATTGTCTAAGCTTGTATATTTTTGATTGATTTTTAATGCCCCAATTTGTTGTTTTGGTAGAACAGTCATTAGGATTATTTGGTATTAGGAGAATACTGATTGGAAACTGTAGTCTTTGTAGTTTCTTAAAGTTAGTATTGCTATTATTGTGAAACAGAAAATTTTGGAAATTTATTTACACTGAGTAATAGTTGAATATAGAGACATATTTTAGTTTTGAAACAATTTCGTCGAGAAGTACAGACTTGAACGGGCTACATAATGGTGAACTGTAGACATTGTATGTCAAGTGTGCAAAACCATGTTTCAGGGTTATACATATTGAGATCGAGCATTGTGGAATAATTGTATTTTAAGCTTTTGCAATTTTCAGTTGTGATCGACAAGTGAGAGTTCTTCAACTTTTATTAAGCAGCTTTTAGATTTTCTATTGATTTTGTGGAGAGCGAAGGTCATGTTCTATCCAAATAGACTTGAATTTTTTTATATAAAAATGGTATTTGATATAGCTTCTAAATCATGTAATTAGTGAATCCAGTCCTTAATAACAAAGTTGCTTCAAAAGTTGAAATTGCTGTGCACCATACTGTAAAGATTCAAAGATCGTACAGAAGATATCAAAGGACGGAAAATTGTATGAAATTAGTGATGGGGGATAAGTTGCCAAAAACATTAGAAGTTATAGTATATTTTAGCTGTATGATGCTTTCTGCTTATCTATTCTTTGTTATCAAACTGTTATTCGAAAATGAACGAAGACTTTGCACTATTCTTTGAAGAATGAAAGCATAGCTGAAACTACTTGGTCTCAGGCTCTATGTGTGGTGCTTGCTCGTGTTGTTTCTTAGAAAGGAAGAATAGTCTCCATTACATGAAGTGTGTTTTATTGTCTTCTATCTTGCAAGTTTCCACGGTTATTATTTCTTTCCATGACCACATCCCATCAATCTAGTTGATACCTCAAGTTTTGTTTTTGCCATCCTTTAGGGCTCTGGGGCAAGCCATTAGATAAATACTAGGCAAAAGTTAATCCAGTTACATGCTGTGATAAAAGTTGCTGAGCCATACAACTCCAATTCAAACTGAATTAAAATGAAACTAACCCTGATAATCATTGGCTGCGTAAGAGGCAACCTGATTCTTCCTCAGGGTAAATATTTTGTTGGTGTTACACCCTCCTTCCTTCAAGCTTCTGCCGCGACTTCAGAGGACTTATATTTTTTAGGAACTTTTTTTTATTATATATGTCATCACAACTTATGATTGCAACCTTATTGGTTTCTTGTTAGCTGCTAAGTGCATTTGAAATCGATGTGTGTTGCTGACATTAAGTGTAAAATATTCCCTGCAGCGCTGATGTAACTGTAGCAATCTTTATAGCATGCTTGTCATATCATCTTACAAGACACTTTATTTCTGACATTTCTGGCTTTTGTTTCTCATACTGTGTCTTGCAATTTTTCTTCCTGTACATATGAGAAATTCAATGGCCCAGAATAGGGAGAGAAGATTGTTCTTGCCTTTGTCCATGTGAAGCCATTGAAGCATTTCAACCATACAGCTTTGTAATGGGAACTTATCGTTCGCATTTGATTCCTGTGGCCTATTGGAAAAAATTCTAAAACTTGGAGCACTGATCTTGGTCAGCCCGGATTTGCCCTGCCCTCCCAGATAGATGGTATGATTCTTTTGTTTATCCTTCATAACCATACACAGAAGCTATGAGATTTTTCATAACACTTTTGTTTAACAAATGTGAAAAAAGCTATACATCTGAGCGAAGTTTAGGAGCAGTTACCGGTTAATCTTTTTAGTTATATTGTAAATTTAGTCCTTTTCTAAAAAACTATCACAGCATACTGTCGAGATTATTGTGTTGTAATAAGGTATTTACATGAAATAGAAAAGGGCATGATAGACTGTCTCTCTCTCTCATGCTCATTTCACGGTTGTCTTTAAGCTTGAACCTAGAATACTCCAAGGTTGTTCCTGCTTTATTATTTAAGCCAAGGCCCTAGCCTTCAAAAAGAATACGAGGGAGGAACTGGCGTTGGCTACTTGTAGCTATGGGTGCAAGCAGGTGCTGGGACCCAAACTGATCTGAATTGGACTGACCGCAACTTGGTTCTTCAGTACAGGTCTGGATTGGAATTTTCTAAGCTTGCGTCGGTTCTTGGGTAGGCAGAGTGGGCAATCCTACCTGTGTCTTAAATGAACGCCATGTGTTTAATTTATATCAGATTGAACCTTATGATAATGGGTTTGGCACACTGGATACCTGTTGTGGACATCTTATGCGACAACTCATGTGACTTGTTCATCAACTCCCCCCCCCCCCCCACCTATCATTCTCATTTCAAGATTGTGGCAGATCTGTTTATCAACAGCTAATTAGGACCACTATAATTGTCTTTCCCTCCTATTTTCCCTATCTTGTACTCCTCTTGAGACAATTATCCCTCTTTTTTTATTGCTTTTTATGTCAAGGTTGCGGAATGAAACTGATAAATCATATAAGAATCTGGAAACTTTAGCATCTGGATGGAAATTGTTAATAGAATGGTTGATGATACTTGAAAGTTTTTGATTGCTTTTGAGCCGATAGATTGCAAAAACAGGGAATTGTTGGCTTAGGAAGGAAATAGAACTTTGAACTGATTATTACCAATTGAATCTGGGTTCCCGTTGTTACAGACAAGAGCTTGTTTCAGTTCCGAGTCCATTTTATTGGAGGTTTAAGTGCGGTTTATTTGTCCAGAAACCTCTGGCAGATGTTACCTGCATCCTCAGGATGGTATCCAATACAAAAATATATAATAGGTAGAATTCAACTTGTGAAGCGGCTTCTTGATGCTGTTTTCACGTCCTTCTTCATGTTGGATTTTTGGAGCTCTTGCTGTTCCCTTCCCCAATAAGAACCTCCCTCTACTCCAAAGTATGCTACTCAAGGAATACTTGGTGTGATGTTAGAGGCCCAAGGTGTGATGTTAAAGCAGTGATACTAGAGTCCTTTGTATACATGCATGGGACATTTGAGTATTCATATGTGTAAGGAAAATTTGTAGAACCCAGCTCATGTGGCATTACTTTTTTTATATATAATTTGGAAGATAATGTCTAGACCATGTTAGTAAATATGAAACCATTCAGTTTTCTAAGTATTAGGGTTTAAATGTTGTCATACTTCTGCTTCAAAGCTGTGTTTTCTGTTTGAATCGGTTTTACTAATTATGCTACATCATTTGTGCTTAGACCATCAACCACTGTCTCAATTCAATCCTTTCACATGATATTGTATGAATGTTAACTCCTTTTACTCTCTTTTAAATCAATTGAACAAAAACTAGATTGAATAGAAGAAGCATAATTGGCGTTGAAGGAAAAAAGTAGGTGTGTCTGTGCCTGTATTGCTCTCATGGTCTTCAAGCCAATGCTCTCTTGGTCCCCCATGGGACCATTCTGGTCTGTTTCCTCAAACATGGCTCAAGATACCAGTTGTCATGAGCTAGGGAAGAGGAAAGTAGGAGAATAACATGGAATGCTGATGTTGATGGGCTGCATACAGGCGACATGATTACTCTTAATTAATGAGTATATGGCCCCAACATTCCTCACGAGGGAATGCAGGGGACCTTCTTCTCTTGGCCTGCATATGAATATGATCAATGTCCATAAATGATTGTTTCATCACACTACAATTTTCAGATATTTTCCCGTATGATGCTTTTAGTTGAATCACAATAATGTATATCAATGATTCATCGGGTCTATTATTCATTTTTCTAACCATAGGTTGATTAATAGACAGCGTGGAGTGTGGGTCATCACTAGTTACTCTCTCTTAAGTTTTAGCTATTCTTTCTCCGCCTTAACTTTGAGTTTACCCTATCATAACTATGTAACTGCTATTCTGATTGGATAACCGGCAGGTTTTATCCTTCTATTTGGATTAGGATTCGCATTTTTGGATTAGGTTTCGCATTTTTGGATAAAAAGTAGCGAAGTGCTACCTTTTGAATGCAGGATAGGATATTGTAGGCTTCGCAAGTTGTCAATGGTATAAATATACTCTATGCATGCTAGTGGCTCATTATGATAGGATTCCTAAGCTGTCATTGCTGCATACTAATGGCGCATGGGATCTGTTCTGTTTGTCAAAAAGCTGAAGTTAGTGGAACCAGAAAGTAACTTTATGAAACCTGCTGTTTGCAGGGACCGCAGTTTCTTCCACCATAGATTGCATGGATGATTTTTCTTTCCCTCTCGCCCTGCTTTGAGATAATGTAATGTTGTAGTCGGTGAGAAGAGGTGATTAAGGCGTGTTTGGCAGGTAATGATGACCGTGTTTTGGTTGGAAGTGAGGGAGCTGTGCTTGAGCAATAATTGAGAGCATGCTAGCGTTTTGTTTTGATGTGTAGATTCTCCAAAAATCAGGGGTTAGTTTGCTTATAAGAATCACACACCCCCACAAATGTTTCTATCCATGGGAGTTATTTGTCGTTCATGCATATCATTAAACCTTCCAATTTGACACTTTCATCCAAAATTCGCGTGCAGTATAATCCCAAATCCAGGAAAAAGGTGGTGTAGGATTTGGTGGGAAACATGTTGATCCTATATAACCCCTGGGTCTCCCTATCTTTTACTAAGGTGGTATTTGTTATTGCGTTTCAAAAATGATTTTGAAAAAAAATTGGTGTTTTTAGATCATTTTTATGTGCTGATATGCTAATGTTAAAAATAATTTTTTTTTTAAATATTAAAAATTATTTTCAAAAACAACTCTCGAACCATCACTAATTCTCTTATCAGTTATATAAGATGTTGATTTGGAGATCTATCCAGAAAACAGGAAAACACTATTCTATGGGCCACCTTTTCATTCCAGAAGATAAAACAATTCTTAGGGTTTAGTTGCCGCAAAACCGCCAGGCTAGCTTCTCTCTTATTAGCTGATAAGACAAGGCAATGTATTCTCCCTTTTGCCTAAAAGGCCTATATTCTCGGCCAATCAATCAATACTCTTCCACTAAGTTCAAATAATTGTAAAATTTAAATATTTTTTAAGGGCTCCCATCTGTCCTTGTGCCATCATGAAGCCCTTAATTCGTGTGCAAAAGTGTTATTGATAGGCATTATTATTATTTTTTGTAGGGGCTATGCTAGGGACAAGTGATGCTGTGTGCTGTATCGTGTGATGGATTCTACTTTCCAGCCCTCCATGTGAATCACAGAAATACAAATGAAGATTTGCATGCATGGTTCTGTCTTAGCAGAATCCTGGTGCAAGAAAATATCAGCTTCGCATTAAACTACCATCTGTCGGTGGGTGGGTGCTGATGCGACGCAGCCGAAAGCCGAAAGGAGAGGGAGCCCCAGCTGGGTTTTTTTCACAGCCAGATAAAAAATGGCTAGATTTGTTCCTTCCTTTCTTTTATGTTCAGAGTTAAAACTTCAGATGTTTCGTTTTCGATGTTCATGGAAGCACTGGAAAGTGATACGTCAGTTTATTTTATTGCTCTGTAAACTGCCCAATGCCCTGGAAGGCCACACTAGAATATTTGCTTGCCCTCGGTCAGGGTTTTTCTACCGCCGGTGGCCACTTCACCGGTTCGAGCCGCCGCTACGTGCATGTCCCGACTACTCCATCCCAACCATGTGTGGTATATACATGCCGATCACTCCCTGCAATCCCTCTGGTCATTTACCATACAATTTTTACAGGTTTTCCATTGTTAGTCCTGCAAATCAAGAGAGATATAGGGCTCGAGTTCAAGCCCCATTCAAGCATTACACAACAGCAAATCTCAATCCTAAAGTATTTGGGTCAACTTTGTACAAACCTTTTGCTTCATTTATACTATTTTTTATCTCATGGACTAGCTGCTAAAGTTAAGGTATTACTAGGAGAGTAAATAATCCATTTTCAAGTGCTTTAATGACCCGACCATTACAATAACTAATTGTTTTCAATATGTTTAGCTTTGTTGTGTCATTGTGGCCCTTTATTGAGCCAGGAGAAGGACAAGGAGTGTTATTATGAGGAACACTATGATTTAGAGAGGCCCTGTTTGCGGATAAAATTTGAAATTAATTTTTTTTAGTGTATTTAAATCGTTTTAATGCATTAATTTCAAAAATAAAAATATATTATATTAATATATTTTTAAATAAAAAATACATGAAAAATAATTACTAATATAATCTCAAGCACTGGTGAAATAAAAAGAAAGGCCAGGACACTGGTCAAAGATGTTGACTCTTCTTTTTCTTTATATTTTCCTTCCCGCCCAAGTAGAGCCCACAGCCCAGATTGCTATCATTTCCCTTGGAAATCATTGAGCATCGTGCGGCCACGTTTTCTGCTATACCCGCGCGTGGACAATGATTGAGGTCTCTCTATTTGCCCAATCAAGATGGAGTTTGATGCTGAGAGATGGAACCCTTGACCAAACATTCCCTTCTCCACAGAAAAATAAATAAATATATAATAATTAAATGTGATTTTTATTCATTGATTAAACACAGTTAATTGACTTGTATTATGTTGCTGGTTGTTGTATCTACTAATTGGAAATCAGCAAATATTATTTCTTATTTACCACGTACAAAAAACAATATTGTCTTTATTTGATTTTTGTTACTTGTGGAACCATTTATTTAATTGTTAAATATGTTTTCTCCATTTAAATAATATTAGACTTACTTGTAAAGTTCAAGTTTATATGTAATCCTTGATTGCTATTAATTTGGTAGTGTTTTGTTATTGTATTATTCATTATTGATAATTAGTGTCTATTTTATACTGTATTTCAAAAAAAATATTTAAAAAAAATATTATTTTGATGTATTAATGAACAAAAAATATTTTAAAAATTAACTTCAACCACGCTCTCAAACATTCCCTTAGCAAACTTATCAAGGTTATATCACCCAAATAAAAAATTATAAAAAATTCAATTATAAAAGTTTGTAGTTCATTAATTGTTAGTGGTCAGCCTGAAATTCAATTATTTTTTAAAATAAATAAATCATTAACTTATTTTTATATATATATTTTAAATAATTTATTTTTATTATTTTAATATGCTTGTATCAAAAATAAATTTTGAAATTAAAAAAAAAACACAAATATTATTTCAATATATTTTAAAAAAACATATGCTATCACGCCATAATCATCATGTTACTGTTTTATTACCCGTACACATCCTGTCGTCATGGCATGCGTGTCTTGTCTTGTCCCCTCTTTGCAAAAGAATAAAAGTTGATTCGTCAAAACAGTACGTACACGTGTCACGAGAAGATCATTTGACACTTGAGTACATGCGGAACCATGAACCACATATTTACTCTCACTTTTCCTTCTCGTCTTGACCCGGATTGGACTGTGTTAAATTTAGAGTGTTTTTTTTTAAAAGAAAATTATAGTCAGTAAAATCATTTTACAAATAATAATAATAATAATAATAATAATAATAATAAAGCAAACGACCCTGCTAAAGAGTACTCTGCTCGAGAGTGTAGGGCGATGCCATGGTGATGGCGACCACACCAATATTGTGGTGTGCTCTTCTACAGGAGAAAAAAACTTAAACGAGAGTTATTTGTATTCAGCATGCTGGATTGGATGAGACGTCGCAATGGTTGGTGTGGTAAAATCAACAGGCGTTGTCTCATTGCTTGTTATATTTTCTAGTCAACTCTTTCTCTTTCTTTTATTTTAATAAAATATTATTTCAGGCAAGAAAACACTTTATAAATAATAAATATTATATAATTAATCAAACCGGGCTGTAAAGGACTACCTGCCTCCAAGGCTCCAACGCCACCTTTCAAGTTTCAACCTCCTTGTCTAAAGTAATTAACGGTTGGTGTCGGTGTTTGTATTAGGATTTAAAAACAAATTAGCCCTATCTCTCATTCGTCATGTCACCCACACGTGTAATCTTTGCCACTTGTAAGATACCCACTTCAGGCTTATGGTAGCAATGATTGGCAGCGTTGGCCACCCGTACGAGTGATGCCTTTCGTTTTGTTTGTTTCTTCGGTTTTTGATGATTAGATAGATTAATTACATGGTTGACAACTTGATATCGCGTTTTAAAAAAAATATATATTTTTTAGTATTTTAAAATTATTTTTTTATGTTAATATTAAAAAAAGTTAAAAATATATATTTTTAACAAAAATCAATTAAAAAAATCACATCAACAATACCGAACAGAAAATAAATGTAGTTGCTGTTATACTGGTACAGATCTAAAAAATGATAAATACAATAATGCTATTGGGCCACGTCCCCTTTCTTTAGAATATTTTATATTATGGTTTAGATCTGGTAAGTACGCGTTTCAGATTTGTGTTCGGCTTAATACGAGGAAATGGTCTTCTGTTGGAGAAAGAAAATAAAATTAAACTAGTTCATCCTCTTTTTATCTTAACAGAGTTTTTGAGCTCGAACATTTTGACCATTGAGCGATGCACACGGGGCTCAATGATTGGAAGCTTTTTGGTTTTTATCCAAAAATAAATAAACACTAAAATATCAATGTTCAGGACATATTTTAAAAAATAAATATAGTTTGATGACTTACAAGTCTTATTTTATAGAATTTTCGCTAATCTTTGTTAGCTTTTTTATTATTATTAGAGTTAGACCATGGATGTGACTGGATTAATAGTTGCATTTATTTCAAATTATTAACATAAATCATGAAAATTATATTTTTTATTTAATTGTATTTAATGTTGATAATATTAAATAGTCTAATTAGAAAAAAGATAGGTTTGTTTGTTTTTAATCATGAAAACCGACGAAACCACTTGGTTTTTCTAAATAATGCATTTAATATATTGTCAACTGGTTTTTCTAAGATCAATTTGGTGCATAACATATACTTTAACACATATTGATATATAATGTAGATGATTGGTTGATTAATATATATATATATATATATATATATATATATATATATATATATATATTGGTGTTTATTTAGATTTGTTCCTCTAGCCAGTGTTTAATAAGGTGATAGCATCAAACTAATATGGATGAAAATTAATTTCAAAACCCCCTAATTAATACGATAAAGAATCAATTGGTTATGAATGTTTGAGCATATGTTTGAGGGATTTTTTGTCACTACAATGTGTGTAATACAATTTCATTTTACTTCTTGACACTACTTCAATACTTTTGGGTCATTCTTAACTACAACGAGGTGACATTCTTGCATATCTATACTAGCATCTATGTAAACACATATTTAAAAATAGAAGAGAGATAGTTGGGTGTCTACTATTTTTTTAGATATAATTATTTTAAATATTTTCTTTCAAATAATTTACTTTGTTTATGAAAATTAACTATATTTTAAATACTAATTTTGAGGTTTAAATCAAGGTTATCAATACCGTTCCGGTCGTCGTTCCAGTTTTTCTATTAGTACGAAACGTTTCGGTTTTGAAGTATTTCAACGTGCCGTTTCGGAGTTGTACTGTTCATATATAATTAATTATATATATATATATATATATATATGAAAAAAAATAAAATATTAATTTAACAAGCATAATTAAAATTCAAGATAAATTAACTTTAAATCATACAATATAAACACAAAGTCAAACGAATATAATCTCAAAATTAGAAACACAATCACAAGTTAATCAAAATAAAGAGGATTTTAAGGCCGGAACGACATACTCGGAATGGTACCGAGATGTTCCGGCCGGAATTTCCGGAACGGACCGGAATTAAAACCGAGACGAAAACTTGACAACCCTGCTTTTTATTTGACCGGAATTTTGTCTCGGTTTTTTTAATGGCATGGAACGGTATTGACAACCCTGCTTTAAATGTAAATCAATATAGCTATAGTTGCGAGACATCTTTATATTGGATTTCTAGAAAGTTTGGGTAGTAATATATTCAATTATAACACCATAAACAACTATTTATAGGATATTGACAATGATAAAAATTTAATAAATCCTGAACTGCAAATTATATATTTAAATTAAATAAAAGTTTATCATGTCAAATGATATAAGGTTAGACATTTCACTTCACTTTAAATCTCACTTATATCTATAGACACATAACAACATCATTGGGCGTGGTTTTTAATAATACTTTTATTGAGGCAATATGTCTTTAGTTTCTAATTGTTTTATAATATATGTATTTTATGTCTTAATATGGAAGACAAATACAAAGAATTTGACATCGTCAACTTTAATGAATACCAAAAAAAGGATGATATGTGTTGTTACCTTAATAAACATTGGCTAGAGTAGAGGAATTTTAATGATTTGATTTATATGACACACGAGTTTTTCTTTTTGCTGTTATCACTTTTATTTATCATGATTTTTTTTTATTTTTTTAATAAACGTTATTGTGATCCCCTTGTAAGAAAAGTGTTGGGACTCACGCGGATATGCACAAAGTGGGTCGGGTCTCTGAAAAGAAAAGAAAAAGAAAAGAAAAGGCTACATGGAAAGATAAGTTGGAAACGGTCCTTCACGTGAAGAGCAATAATGAATGCACGTGGATCTGGAATGGAAACATGATCATAGCACGTACCAGCACAAAAAAAAAAAAACAATTAAAATAAATTAATGGGACCAATCATTTTAATCTAGAAGTGCCCATTTGGAAATTGCAATGACTGATTCGCTTTTTCTCTGTTTTTTCCCGCTCTTCTGTATTGTAAATAAAAAATATTTCCAAATCAATGTATTAGACTATATGTATAGTTTAAGTGAATCTTCAATACAAATTTTTAAGGTCATGTTTATTATCGTGTTTCAAAAATGTTTTTTTAAAATTAAAAAAATATTTATATCTTTTACTTTAAATTATTTTTGTGTGTGTTTTTAAGTCATTTTCATGTATTAATGTCAAAATAATTTAAAAAATATAAAAAATACTATTTTGATGTATTTTTCAATGAAAAATAATTTTAAAAATAACCGCAATCATACTATCAAATAAGCACTATGTAAATGATGGAGTGTGATATAGGGGTTTTCATTTTTTTTCAGTTAATTGTTTAATATAATTAGTTAGGGTTTATTTTTGTATATAAAATTGTGTTTGAATACATTTTAAAAATTTATTTATCTTGAAAAAGATCTTAAATTAATATATTTAGTGCTTTTTGATATTTAAACGTGTTGATGTTGAAAATAATAATAAAAATATATTAATGAAAAACTAGAAATCTGCGAATTATTCTCCAAGGAAACATAACGTTTTGGAACAAAAAATCTATAATTTTAAAGGCTATTATGATTCAGGAGACGAGACTGATGGGGATATAACCCCCATCTAGCTGTAGTTTTTATTTCAAAATAAAGCATGAAATTCCAATCAAGTGTGCTCCTTAACCAGTGGGGCCTTGGAGTGAGCAAGTCTAAATTTCGCCATCATTGGAACAGCTCAAATGAAAATGTTGATCAATAATGGAGATGATTATCAGCCAATGGTCATGATCATCAGACCATTAGTTGAAAGCATGTGTTTTTCCCATGTATTTGGAAAGTGTTTTTGAAACAAATTGATTTTTATTTTATTTTTTATTTTAAATTAAATTTTTTTTGATGTTTTTAGATCACTTTAATATCCTAATATCAAAAATTATTTTTAAAAAATAAAAAAATATTTAAAAAGCAATCTCAACCACCCTTCCAAACCGTCTCTAATGTGCATCGAATGGTATCCCTGCTGTGTGTATTTTCCTTCGCAGATTACTGCTAAAGTAACTTTGATCCTTACAACACCTGCAGATCTGACATAAAAACTGTTTTTCTTGCTGCACTTGCACGAATTCTGAAGAATCCATGCATGCTTGATGTTTAAGTTTTGGCTTTATTGTTTCATCCAAAAGATTTAAGATTTGAAATGGATGGTCTTCGATCCTCATTTGTCACCACTCTTCTGGGGGATTGCAAGATTTTGAGTTAATTTTAATTTATCTGATGAGGTTTATGACGAATTCAATTTTTTCCCTCAAGATTATGATTATAACAATGTTCCCTATAGATTTCAATATCAAATCAATTGACAAAAACTCTTTTTTAGACATATTTTAGTGAATGTTTGAAAATAGGACCGATGTTGTTTTTGAAAATATTTTTTATTTATAAATATATCAAAATAATTTTTTTTTAATTTTTTTAAAAAATTATTTTTGATATTATCACATCAAAATGATCTAAAAACACCAAAAAAATAAATTTAAAGTAAAAATATAAATATTGTTTTTGAAACACTTTTAAAATGAAATTTCAAACACCACCTTATAATTTAATTAAACATAACCTTTTATAAATAATGACAAAGTAAGATCTTGTAATCTCTATTAAAAGATCTGAGTGATGTGATGTATTGTTTGTATTTTGAATACATGTCAAACTAAAATAATGTCATAAATAGCAAACTAGAAAAACATGGATTTAAAAAAAATCAAAGAAAAAATAATAATGCTGCAATGAATAATATTTCTGGATTTTTTTAAAAAAAATCATCCTAATATTTAGTTGTTAAGAATCAAGATCCATCCTTTTTTTTAATTGTGTTTTGAATTTTATAATTTATTTTGATTTTTTTTATCAAGTTTATTGATCTCTTGATCCATGTTGCGAGTTATTAAGAATTAGGCTCCATCCTTTTTTTAATTGTGTATTGACTCATGTTATTTATTTATCATTTTAAAAGTAATTTATTTTTAATTTTATCCTTCAATATTAAATTAATTAAAAATCAGATTTTATAGTTATTGTTTATTTATTTTCTATGAGGTTATTATTGTCTCATTACCTAACTTGTAAGCTATGTAGGCCAGCCAAGTGGACTTGGATATTATTTTTTCCATTTACCATTAATTTTTACAATAAAGTTGACTCGATTTGGTAGCCCGGTTAACTTGGATAATTTATTTATTTATTTAATGATTTAATATTTGAGCAGTTGAAAATTTAAAATTTACAAAAAAAAAAAAACATTTGCTTTATATAAGAACTAGATAATTGCCCGCGCGTTGCCGCGGGTATTTTTTTGTATATAATTTAACATAATTAAATGTACAACGATAAATTTATATGATATAAGTAAATAAAAATTATAGATTAAAAGATAAAATTTTGAGTTGAGTTTGTCATGTAAGCATAGATTATATTTTTTAGAATATAGGTATTGCGTCATAAACGATCACAAAAGGGCGCACATTAACATTAAAAAAAAGAGCAACATATTTGAATAAGAAAAAAAATAAATTACTGAAATCATTATTGTGCAGATAATAAAATTCAAAAAATCAATTAATAGACAGAGTAAAAATAGAGAAATAGCAAAATCGGAGTCTTAACATATAAAATTATTATTGCCGCTAGAATAAAAACAACAAAAATTATTAAATTATACCGAGGGGAAAAAATAAAAAGCATGAACAAAACAGCAAGCAAGAAAAATCAATTAAAAAATTATTATTATTATTATTATTATTATTATTATTATTATGAAAGAATAAATAATCACTATTATTATAATAATAGAATACATAATCACTATTATTATAATATTAATAATAATCACTATTATTATTATTATTATAATTATTATTATTATGTTAATAATGAAAGAAAAAAAAATAAATGAAAGCCTAAAACCATCTTATAAACTTTAACAGCAGATTAAGAAAAAAAACTATTATTGCTATTACTGTCAAAAAAAAATTATGAAATTATTCGGAGGAAAAAAGAACATTAAAGAAAGAGCAAGCACGCAAAACAATTTAATTATTATTATTATTATTATTATTATTAATATTAATAATATTATTATTATGTTAATAATGAAAGGAAAAAAACAATGAAAGACTAAAAACATGCAAGAAATTTTAACAAAAGAAAAAAAAAACAATTATTATTGCTATAACCGGAAAACAAAAATATTATCAAATTATCGGGAGAAACAAAAAAAACACAGAAGAGTAAGAAAAAAAAATAATTAAGTCATTATTATTATGATTATTATTATTATTATTATTACTATTACTATTACTATTACTATTACTATTACTATTATTACTATTACTATTACTATTACTATTACTATTACTATTACTATTATTACTATCACTATTACTATTATTATTATTATTATTATTATTAGTATTATTATTATTATTATTATTATTATTATTATTATTATTATTATTATTGTGTTAAATACACTTTTATATAAACATGGATAAAAGTAGGGATTATTCTAGAAATATAAAAAAATAAAAGTATAAGGACTTAAATGAAAATCACATATAAAGGGCTGAAATTAAAAAATTAAAAGTCAAAGGACTGAAATGCAAATTACATTTATTCTCAATTGAAATCAGAGGACAAAATTGCAAAAATCAGATTTTTTGTACCGAATTGATTGACTGACATACAGCCAATCCGGAAATTGAAAGTAGAAGGACCGAAGTGAAACTTTGACATTCAATCAATTCAAATCGGAGGACCCAATCGAACAAAATCAAAACTTATATAACAGAAATGAGGACCAAAAACGAAATTCAAAGTCGAGGGACCTAAGTGCAAAGTCAAAATATATGGGGGACTCTCCTGCACATTGACGTGCAGGAGAGAGAGAAACGTGGCCGCCGGCTTCAACCGGCCTCCGCCGCGTCCACGGACATCTGGTGGCTACACGCACCCCCGCGGGAGGAAGAACACGCGGCGGCGCATCGTTCTGTCCGCCGGGATCCAATTTTTGGCCACCGTAAGAGGCCGCACGCGCCGCCTGAACAGGGCGTGAGACGGGAAACCTCCTGGCGCGTGCGCCACACGCCTCCAGAAACGCCGAATAAAGAATTCTAAAAATAGGGAGAATCACCGTTCCACCCCTGCACACAATTCATGGTTTTTGTCTTATTAGGGGTTAAAACCGTCTTTAGCCATTTCTGAAAATAATAAAAAAAGAAAAAGTTGCGGCGGACCGGACCGGACCGGGCCGGTCCGGCCGCGCGCAATTACGCGGGTGCCCCTCGCCCGGACGCCTGTTTTTGTCCTATTACCAGGGACTAATCCGTCAATACACTATTCCCATCCGAAAATTTTTAAAACAAAAAAGAAAAAAAAGGGAAAAACCGGAATTGTCCCCGCCTGCCAGCCCTCCTCTGCCGCGCGCCCGAGGGACAAAAGCGCCCCTGCACTGCTCGAGTCCACAGTGAACTGTGAGGGGCGCTACAGTTGTTTCTCCACGCCATTTGTTTGTGTTGTAATATTATAATCAAGATACTCCATTCATTAATTAAGAAATAAAAATTTAAAAAACATAAGTTTGACATAAGTAAATAAAAAGGATGTCATTCTATGCTGTATGCGTGCTCATCCAGAATTTTATTTAAAACACTAAAATGAATGAAACTTTTTATTTTATTTTATTTTAAAAAAAAGTAATGCGGTGTAGATATCACCAATGTTATTAAATCTCGTCGGGGCCAGCAGGGTCTTGGCCTGATGGTCAAGAAGAGCTTCTCCCTTCCTCTCACCCCAAGTTCAACCTTGTCAGGTACGCCTGTTACCCTCGCGGTGACGTATATGCTCATTGGGTTTGCAGGATGTTCAGTGGACCCGGAGATTTAGTTGTGGTGCGCGCAAGCTGGCCCGAACACCCCGGTTATAAAAAAAAAATCTCGTCAGGCATGATAAATTAACCTGAAATCTGATTAATTAAAACCTAGCACGGGCAGAGTTTACAAAAATAAAATAAAAATTGACCCGATGATATCTGAACAAATACACACTGGACTTGTGTGAGAAAAACCGAGTTAATTTTCTTGACACGTCAGCAGGACTGGCTGTGCTGAATTTAATAATTCTGGGCCAACAAAAACAAAATAATAACAGGGGACACCATTATTCACAAGAGCATCTACGAGTCAAAGTCAGTACTCAGTAGTATAATATATATAAAATAAAAAACACTGTTCAAAGGGGATAACGTTGATATTACAGTACAGAGATTACGTTGATGTTGCAGTACAGAGATTACGTTGGTCAAAAAGAAAAGGTAAAAGAAAGCATACTTCTTCCTATCTATAAATTAAAATTTTAATTTGTTGTTGACTGACAGTTCAAGGTAGTTTTTAATTGTGGTGGGAAAAGCATTGCAATTTTGTGGTGTTCAACTTCAACCATAGCTATTGTATTTAGCATCCAATGATCGTCAATTTTAATTTGCTGGAAAGCTTCTTCTGTTTTTTTTTATAGAGTTTTCTAGAAAATTTGATGTCGTGAAATATCACACGGAAAAGCTCGCAAATATGTGTTATTATATTTTTTTATTAACATAAATATTTGAGTTAACTTGCTCACCTCAACTAATTTTACAGAACCTAAAGTTAATAACCATGTAAAACTTTAGTAGTCATTATATTAACAATGAGTCTTGACCTAGCGGTTGAAGGGACTTGTTTCCTTCCTCTGCATCAGGGTTTAAGTCCCACCATGCACGTCTGTCACCCCCGCGGTGCCTTACATGCTCATTGGGTTTGCAGGATGTTCAGTGAATCCGGAGATTAGTTGTGGTACGCGTAAGCTGGCCCGGGCACCCCGGTTATAAAAAAAAAAACAACAACCACATGACTCGAACATAAGATTATAAGGAAAGAAAATCTCTTAATCTCAAGTTCTTACCACTGAACCACCTACTATATAATTGTGTTATTGTGTATTTGCATGTGAGTTGGGACGCACAATAATCCTAGAAAAATCATTCATCATAATAATGTTCTAGCCCAAACACTTTTAACTCTAGGATTCTTGTGAAATATGATGTATTGAGCTATATAAGAGTGTACTCAAGAGTTTTCCAATTGTATTAAAGTCACTAATTAAAATCAAACTTTTAAAAAAAATATTTATTATCATATTTATATTTTAGTATTTGATAATATATCTATCTTCATCGTATTCTTAATCTAACTTTATTTTAAAATGAAAACAACAAAAACTTTTTAATATTTTCAATTATAACAAATGTTACCATGCATTACAATGATAATAAAAAAAGCCTTTTCTTATCTGTTTTCTTTTTTGTTTGTTTGAGAAGGAAAGACAAAGTGTTTCAATTTCTAGCTATGCTCATATCATATTGAGAAATATTTAAACGAAATTAGATTTAATTTTATACGTTTGAAAAGGTAAAAAAAAGAGTACAAATTAATACCTAATATTAATTATAGATAATGCACATGACAAAGGAAACTTGTACAATAAAATAAAACAAATATAAAATGCATGGAAATGCAGCATCTTTGTTAGAAAATAATATAAATCATATTATGGGGCCTCACCTAACAGCTTGAGCTTTTATGTGAGATGGTTCCTCAACATGGTATCAGAGCCTTGTTGACCCAGCGGTCACGAGTTCGAATCTCACCACCCCCATTCTATTTGATAAAAACCAAGCACAAGGTGATGTGGGCCTGTGCAAGTTTCAAGCCCAAAGGGCTTTCACTTGAGGGGGGTGTTAGAGTATAATATAATCATATTCTGGGGCCTCACCTATCAGCTTGAGCTTTTAGGTGAGATGGTTCCTTAACATGGTATCAGAGCCTTGTTGACCCAGCGGTCACGAGTTCGAATCTCACCACCCCCATTCTATTTGATAAAAACCAAGCACAAGGTGATGTGGGTCTGTGCAAGTTTCAAGCCCAAAAGGCTTTCACTTGAGGGGGTGTGTTAGAGAATAATATAAATCATATTATGGAGCCTCACCTAACAGTTTGAGCTTTTAGGTGAGATGGTTCCTTAACAATCTTGACCATTTTTCTTCATAAAAGAACATTATAAAAGGAGGCTTGGCTTCCATGTTTTCATTACAAGCTCAGCTCCATCAAAACCATTTCCAGAAGTAACTTCAAAACTCCATAGTGGAGAATTCCTCAAAAGCATATGCTATCTGACTTCACTTTGCTTAGAACAGCCAAGCAAATTCAACAGAGAGAGTAAGGGAAGGAGGGAGGGAGAGAGGGAGAGAGAGAGAGAGTCAATCAAGCTCCATGTCTCAGTCAGAGCTTGTTGTCTTTCTCCTTCCATCGGTTTTATCTCTACTCTTGCTCTTCATTCTCATGCAAAGAAAGCAAACAAGATTTAATCTCCCGCCAGGCAACATGGGGTGGCCATTTCTCGGAGAAACCTTTGGCTACCTGAAGCCTTACTCTGCTACTTCAATAGGAGAATTCATGGAAGAGCACATATCAAGGTAAAACTAAGACTACCCAGAAAACAAAATATTTGACAGTCAGAGCCAAGAAATGAATTCTTGTTCAATCATGCCACTCAAAACTTGATTATAATGTGCAGGTATGGAAAGATTTACAAGTCCAGTCTATTTGGGGAGCCAACAATAGTATCTGCAGATGCTGGACTTAACAGATTTATACTGCAGAATGAAGGGAGATTATTTGAATGCAGCTATCCAAAAAGTATTGGTGGAATTCTTGGAAAATGGTCCATGTTGGTTCTTGTTGGAGACATGCATAGAGACATGAGGATTATATCTCTCAACTTTTTGAGCCATGCCAGGCTAAGAACTCATCTATTGAAAGAAGTGGAGAGCCAAACCTTGCTCGTTCTTAGCTCTTGGAAGGAGAATTGTACATTTTCAGCTCAAGATGAAGCAAAGAAGGCAAGTAATTCTTGGAATTTGCATTGTCAGGAAAATGAATTTCAATTTCAATACTGAATTTTATATTCGAGAGAAGTGCTTAGCTTATGAAGGAAATTGCAGTTTACCTTCAATTTGATGGCAAAACATATCATGAGCCTGGATCCTGGAGAGCCAGAGACTGAGCAGCTGAAAAAAGAGTATGTTACTTTCATGAAAGGAGTGGTTTCAGCCCCTCTAAATCTGCCTGGAACCCCATATAGAAAAGCCTTGAAGGTAATCTTGCTCTAATTAACCCTAAGAATTCACGATTCAAGAAAAAGGTCGTGATATTATCATATCCTCATCTCATCTCTGCGTGTTCTGTTCATATATGCAGTCTCGATCGATCATCCTGAAATTTATAGAGCAGAAGATGGAGGAGAGAATAGCTAAAATGAAGGGTGGAGTAGAAAATTTGGAAGACGATGATCTTCTTGGATGGGTTTTGAAGCATTCAAATCTTTCAACGGAGCAAATCCTTGACTTGATCTTAAGCTTGCTATTTGCTGGCCATGAAACTTCTTCTGTATCAATAGCTCTGGCCATCTACTTCTTGCAAGCTTGTCCTGGTTCGATTCAACAGTTAAAAGTAAGCAGCTAAAAAGTACCTCACAGCATTTATTATACACAGTAGATGCTTTGGATTTATATATTTATTTTCATTGAATATAGGAAGAACATATTCAAATCTCCAGAGCCAAGAAACTGGCTGGAGAGACGGAATTGAACTGGGATGATTACAGAAAAATGGAATTCACTCAATGCGTAAGCTCTTTTTAATTAACTTCTTTTATTATCAGAAATATTTCGATTTTTTCTTTATTTTAACACAAATAAATCACACACACATTTATATATTTATACATTTTACAACCTTGTGAAGGTTATAAGTGAGACACTGAGGCTTGGCAACGTAGTCAGGTTCCTTCACAGAAAAGCTCTCAAAGATGTTCGTTATAAAGGTAAGATATACCTAGTTGTATTAGATTCCTCTCATCTCATATCACTATATTAATTATCTAATTACTTAATTAAATGGTAATGGTAATGTTTTTTTTTTAAAATAAAAAAGGGTACGACATTCCATGTGGATGGAAAGTGCTACCAGTGATCTCAGCCGTGCATTTAGATTCAACTCTTTTTGATCAACCTCAACACTTCAATCCATGGAGATGGCAGGTCAGTAGTACAGCTTTGAGGCCATGACAAACATGCTTTTTTTCTTTTCTAAGACATTATTATAAGCATCGATCCGTATAATTCTGTCGCTCTAATTATAAGGTTTCGTAGATCTTTCAATTTGGTCTTCCTATATAAGGGTCCACTAGCAACATTTCCTCTTATTATTGCTTGTTCGTGACCTCCTCAACATGATTTGAATAGTTTATTTTTTAATTTGTTTTACTAAGGAAAAAAAAGAAACAAAAGCTATGGAAAATATTAATTAAATTCAGGTTCTTTAATAAATTACCTTTTATATTTTAGATCTATAAGATCATGTTTTATGATTAATGTGCATTATATTTAGTATTTTAAAAGACATGTCATAAGATTAAATCATATCTTGATAGGTATTTTTCGAGGAAAAAAAACTGTATTGAGTGTATTATAAAAAAAATATATGCTGAATTTATTTATTTTAAAAATACCATACGTATAAGAGCCACTAAACCTTTCTCATCTTATTTTTATATTGGACAGACTAGTATGAGAAAAAAACAATTTATTTTCTAAAAATACAATAATAAATTTAGAAAGCCACTGAAAATAAATATGGACTAAACCCATAACAATTTAAAAAAAAATGGAGATAAAATTGTGTAGGTAGACAGGACACTGAATGATGATGTGAACTCATAAAAACATTCCATCGAAACCGTTGAAAGCAAAAGAAGGAAGGAGCTTAGTCAAACCCCCACGAGACCACCCTTGTGATGAACTGTCACCATCATTAAACAACATGTTTTGCTTGCTAGGACAATGGGTCCCACTCTGCTTCTGGGGAGATTTAAAGCCCCATGTGGATGTGGGCCTCTCGTGTGCACGTGCACCACTGATTGTAATTGATGCTCTTTATTTTTCTTCTTTTAATCCTCTTTGCAGTTCTAGGGTGTTTTTTTTGGTGTAGTTGCAAGTTGCAAATATACTTTTTAAATTATTTTTTATTTAAATATTATTAAATCAATTCTTTTAAATATATTAATATTAAAAAATCACTCATGGCATTATTAAATACATGTTTATTTATCCAAAGACAGTCAAAAGAATATTGTTTTCTATCCTGTATCATGCTGTCAAATCAAGACTCGCGAATTAAGAATTCTAATTCCAGTTAAAAAACAAATATAAGAATTGATATTCTATAAGCTGGAGTTTAAAGAGAATATACCGTAGATGTGAATCTTAATTAAATCATATAATTTTTTAGTATTTTTATATATGTAAAAAACAAGCCTGCATCATTTCATTTGTCTTTTTCTTTTCTTTTACGTGTACAGTTCTTTAAAAAAGTGGTTTTTATAATGAAATAATTTACATAATATATTTATTTTAAAAGAAAATCTTAAATTTAAAAGACATCCTTAACAGATGATTTTAGCCTAGCACGTCAGTATAAAACCTATTATTAAATTTAATTTGTAGCATACAAAACCAACATGCACATCTTAGTACCTTTGTCTATGAAACAATTTTCACCCAAGAGAATTCTAAATTAAATCATGGAATAATTAAGTAGAAAATTAGTATAGTAAGAGACAAAATGGATCGTTAGGGTTGTGTAAGTTAAGATGTAATCAATAATCTATGAACACAAAATGTGTTTATGCTATTCTACTATAAATACAAAGTACTCGAGGAGATATTATTTCCCAAAACTCTACTGAATAATTGCTCGATCGAGAGAAGGTTAAGCTGGGCACTGAAAACGACGTAGGAAGTGACCTGTGAAACATATATTGACAATTGTCCGTAATTAGTTTTGGTCTTTTGCTCCGTATACGTCCATTTCAGCATTCAATGTGTGGTTCCATGTTTGATTTGTCGAAAGCTACTGTCGTCTCCGTCTGTGGTTCTGAAATAAAGTTATTAAACCTGTTTTATTCACGGATCGTGATTGGGTTAATTTAAAACAATTTTGTTTTGTTTTTTTTATAAACAATATTTAATATATATATATATATTAAATAAAGTTATACCAAGTTAAAACTAGATTTAACCACATGAATTAATTTCCACTTGTTTTTTTTAAATTGACTCGGTTCAAGTCCTGTATTGACAGGCTGAGATGGTTTAATAACACGAGTGGTCAAATCTTTTCCGGCATGACTATCTTTTCCGTAAATCTGGACCCTTTCTGTTTCGTCAGAGCTGGAAAAGATAAGGGGCTAGAGACAGTCAAATCCCACTAGTTTTGAGGGTTGGTATATGTCACAGGTTCATAGATTAAATGTCTAGTCTGAGTAAAAAAATTAAAACCGCCTTCCTTTTTCGAGGTTAAAAAGAAATATATGTTCTTTATGGTATGAGAGGATGGAGAGAAAATATATTAATTAGAATTGCCATGTGCTTAAGATATGATTTAACACTTTAATGATATCAGTATAGTCTTTAAGAAGATGAGAATATTTTTCTCTATTTTTTTGGTTATTTATGTGAACTCACGCTTTCTGTTTATTTATGTTATCAATGGTGATGGGTGATGGCAGCAGTGTAACAATGCTCGTGGAGATTCTGCAAGCTCGAGCGCGACGACGAGCAGTAATTACTTCATGCCATTTGGAGGAGGACCGCGACTTTGCGCAGGATCGGAATTGGCAAAACTAGAAATGGCGGTGTTCATCCACCATCTGGTCCTCAACTTCCACTGGGAATTGGCTGATTCCGATCAAGCCTTTGCCTTTCCTTTCGTCGATTTTCCCAAGGGCTTGCCCATACGAGTCAAGCACCATCCTCACAGTTACGTAAAAAACGACAGCAGCTAGCATGCATCAATTCTTAATGGAGACCACTCTACTCGCCATCCTCTGCGTCCCCCCCCCCCCCCCCCCCACACACACACACATATATATACCAAGTTCATCACTGTATGTGTAGCTTCGAGCACCGTTGGATTGCTCCAACGGCGTATAGTAAATCTCTGTGGATCGAGGTTTGATGACATGCCAGCTGATATCCGTGAGCAAATCGATCAATGGACGGCGCCCCAGGATAATATTATAGGACCACACCCACCCTAGCTTCCCCACATTGTAAATTCTACGTACTTCTGCCCTAGGTCCCTCCATGTTGGGACTAAGGAGTAATTATTCATTCATATAGCTTGTCATATGGTTTTTCCTTCAATATAATTCACTGCTACTATCGGCGCATAATTCTTCTTCTTCTTGGATTACTTGTTGATAATATCAATATCCCTTGTCAATCTAAGATTTTAGATGACTTGTATCTGTCCTCTTAAGATAGATAAAACTTACCAGAAAGCTCCTTGGGATGCCTTACAGTCAGGGAATCACGAAGATGAAACTAGACTCCTTTTTTGCAGTACCTTCGGTTGAGGTGCATTTATGATTTAATCCAAAGCCTGAGCCTCTGAACAACCTGATGAATCGCGTTAAATGTGCTTTTCTGGCGTCTTTGAGTTTATAAGAGTCTGAAAATGAGATAAAATATAGTAGATCACATGCATACTTATATATGTATATATGAGAGGGAGAGAGAGAGAGGGAGTCCTATCTTCCTTATCCTATAAATCTGCAAAATCTTCATGGTGGGACTCATTGAATGGCTATGAATGCCTCTCTCTCTCTCCCACACACACACACACACACATATATATATATATATATTTGAGAGAGAGAGATTAGGCCTCATCATGAAAATTAGTGTTAACATAGGAATGCTTCCCGGTGACTTAGTCTAGACCATGGCAGTCAAAATCGCGAGCCAACTCGCAAAATCGTATGATTTTGCGAGTTGGCTCCGAAAACCTGGTTAGACCGGAAAGAAAAATCGAAACCGGTCAAACTCGGTCAAACTCGTAGAAAAATCGTTCAAAATCGTAGAAAAATCGTAGAAAAATCGTAAAAAATCGTAGAAAAATCGTAGAATAATAAAAATAATAAAAAATAATAATATTTAATTATATTTAAATTCATTTTTTAAATTTAAATATAATTAAAAATAATAATTTTTGTACGGATATTTTACGATCTTTCTACGATTTTACGATCCGATTTTACGATCCGATTTTTCGGAGCCCTTTCCGATCCGTGTCAAAATCTCGATTTTGACTGCCATGGTCTAGACCCTACGAGTACCAATACAACAGGGAACCGCAGGGCCTGTAAATACTTCTCACCAGTGCACAGATGGAATGAAAACTGAGGCAAACAATGTTATATTTTTTTTTGTTAATGAAACAAATAGAAAATAATAACATTATTTTTAATATATTTATTTTTATCATATAAAAACAACACTTCTAGGATATATATATATATATATATATATATATATATATATATATATATATATATATAAACAAACAAATAAAAGAATAAGAAAAAAAACAAAAAAAAATGCTTGTTTTTTGTATATTGTTTTTTCTTTGTATAATAATATTCATTTTTATCACAACAATCACAAATATCAAAAAAAAAAAAAAATTAGTATATTTAGCTCCAGGTGCATATTTTGATATTATATATTCATATAATAATATTAAAGAATAAAGAGTACACTAAAAAAAACATCCAACATCACTTTTATTTTATTTACTAAACGATAAAAACACTTATAAGCACTTCTCTGTCTCAGCATGGTATAAATATTTTTTAATTTCGTTCTTCATTTATAAACTACAGCAATAAACAAATTAAGGATGTTTTGTCGTTTGGGAGGCTAGCTCTGTCCCGTTACCCCTTTCTCCTATTTCCCGTTACAAACTTAGTTTCTTTAGCCTTTCTTGCTTGGTCCCATGCATATCTTTGATATTGTTTGCACGAGTGGACCCCTCCTAATTATTCAGTGTCACGACACAACTGGTTCGTCTTCTTTTCCAGTTAAGATACCCGCTCCTTTCTTCTTCTTTTTTTATCCATGCCCTAATTTATACATATATTAAAGCCTGCGCGGGTTGGTTCTGTATATTCTTTAAATATCTAATTCATAATATCCAGTAAAATGATGGCAATAGATTCGAATGAGAGATGCGCATCTTCCATATATTCGATAATTTATTCAGCTAGTAAACAAAGAAAATAATCGGTTCACAATAAAGTTTACGGGGTCATGCAGAGGCCTAATTTCTACAGCAGTATCAAGCTTGTAGATGCCAATTTAATCGAATATTATTAATTATATTATTTTTCTGCTCACTTTGGGGTGTTCGGGAGCGATTTTTAAAAACGTTTTGGGAAAAAATTAAAAAAATTTATTTTTATTTTTAAGTTTAAATTAACAAAATTTAGTGTTTTTAGATTATTTTAATGTGCTGATGTCAGAAACGATTTTTTTAAAAAAAAACATAATTTTAATGTATTTTTGAACAAAAAATACTTTAAAAAATAACTGCAAGCATACTCCCAAATAGGCACGAATTTACCCACCACTGATGCAGCTCAAGACCTAATTCATGCTATCTTATTTCAATCTTTTCAAAAATATTTTTGAAAAAAAAATGTTGTTTTTATTTTAAATTAATTTTTTTATATTTTTAGATCATTTTTATATACTGATATCAAAAATGATTTTGTTTTAAAAAAAATATATCATTCTAATATATTTTTAAATAAAAATCACTTTCAAAACAACCTATAAAACACTTTCAAACTTTTTCAATGACGATTTTGGAAGCGAATGAATAGAAAAGGAAAAACAAATCCTGTTCTAAAAGTCCAATAATTTATAGGCAAACGTCATGTCCATTAGTTGAAACTATTGATCAGTTGGGAACGACCACAAGTACAAAGAAAAATTCCAAAAAATGCAATCTTCTTCAGATGCATACAAACGATAGAGATTTCTGATAAGATGATTGCAATAAAAGGAGTGACATAACAATCTTGAAGGAGAAACTTACATGTGACGTCTAAGATCAATAATTCATCATACTTTCTTCTAGATTAAATCTTCAATTATATATATATAATTGTATTTTTTTTGTATTTGATTTGTTTATTTTAAAAAACAATAAATAAATGAACTGTACTGAGAAAAATGGACAGAACTTTAAAAATGTGTTTTTCAAACCTAGAGCAAATTTTAAGAACTATTTTCTTAGCTTTCAAGATAAGAAATATTGTATTTGAATAATAAATAAAAAATTCATTTGTTTTTCCCCAATTCCGATTTTACAAAAAAAAAAAAAAAAAAGGTGTTTTCTTGCCTTTAAACTTAACCATATTTTTTTTATGTTCGACTCATTATCAAGTAATTATCTTAAATAACACCATATTATTCGGATGGTCATGCAAATGTTACTGTTTTTTCTGCTTTGTTCACTCTGCGGTAGTGGCACGAGCCTTGGATTATGGGCTACTAGAGAGTTGGATATATAAAATTTCTTTTAAAAAACGGTACCGTGTGGGGGTAGCGTAGAAACAATTCAAGCACAAAATTTTGTTCACTTAAATTGGTGGATAAAAAAAACAATTAAATGCGCAACTAAACAAAACAAAATAATGTGCTTATAAACACTTTTAGATGAGTTAGGCTATCCATATTCTTGTCCTGTATATTTATTTATTATTCTCAAAATAGATATATTCGAATCCTTATGGTTGACAAGAAGATTAAGGCAGATTTTCGTTTCATCAATTCTATAATATTTTTCACTCACATGTATCAACGATGAGGATATCAGCCGGGGTTTAGGAGCTTGTTCTCTCCAAATTTATATATATATATATATATATATATATATATATATATATATATATATTATTACCCAATGCCCCCGTGCCCTGTCATATTGATTGTGTGAGAATTTTTATTATAATATAAATTTAATCAAAATAATAAATTTGTGCAGAATTCCTATCAAGTGCAAGTTTTCTAGAAAATATATGAATTTTAAATCAATATAAATTTATCTGTTTAGTAGGTTTCAATGAAATAACTAGCATAAAATTCTGGTTAATTACCCGAACACCGTAGACGGACACGCGCGACACCGGTTGACAAAGGACAGGGCAGTGAACCAGGGGACACGGTGAAAGTGTAGTTTTGACCGCCTAAAGACCCCGCACGCGTCGCCTTATAGGTGCGTCCATGTGAAACACTATAGGGCGTGTCATTTGGGCGCCTGCACCCAGTCAGAATTACGAAACAACCGGCACGGAAAATACCACGCTACACCCGTTACAGTGTGTTATTTTTTCTTTTTCAGGGGTTATTTCAGTAGATTTACTGTGCAAAAATAATGGAAAAAACCGAGAACACCCCCTGGTCCTGGGCTAACATTTTGTCATTTACGGGGGCTATTTTCGTAGTTTTATTGTGCAACAAATCCGGCAATATCATCTATATCCCCTGGAAAATTCAAAAATACACCCGGTCATGGGGACTAAAAATTTTCAATCCTAGTGGCAAAGTGGTCATTTTACAATAGCAATCAGAGAGGGAGAGAGAGTTTGCTTTCACAAATAAAATGCAAAACAGATAAGGTCAACAACCAAAACTTAATGACAATATTGTTAATGAACTATCTCATTTAAAAATTTAAGTTAGTAAGTGAACTTACAAAATAAAATTTATATTATTCTTTAGCACACTCTCTCAAATAAAAGCTCTTTGAGCTTGAAACTTGCACATGTTCACACTATCTTGTGCTTGATTTTTATCAAATCAAATGAGGGTGATGAGATTCAAACTCATGATTGCTGGATTAACAAGACTCTGAAACCATTTCAATAAATCATCTCATCTAAAATTTTAAGTTGTGAAATGAATCTACAATATATAATCTATATTATTCTTCAACAAATATATATATAAAAAAAGACCAGCTTTCCACGAGGAATGGAAGTCTTTTCACTCTCGCACGAAGATTTAGCCATTATATGATCCACAATCAACTCTTTGTTAGGTCTCCTTTCATTTTCGAAGGTTGTTTTGTTTTGTTCTTTCTCAATGATTTATGGATTTGTGTCAGTGGATCTGCCAGTGGATGCATGGCCTCTCCCTGTGGTTTAAGAAGCTGCACGTCGAGGGTTCATCATGTGGGCTCTCTTGGAGAGCAACTGGATCGATTACAGGAGCCATCCATCCCTGTTGCCTCTTTTGTAAATTACCTCGTATTGGTTTATCATCTGCTCTCTTTTTTTCTTTTTCTTTTTGGATGCTCGAGCTCCCAATTATTAATTTGTTTTACGAATTGCCGACAGGAAGGATAGACAATTTCGCAGAATTTTCATCCTTTTCACTGAGCTTAATCGAGAGTAACAAAAGAAGTACAGACACGAGGCCCATCATCAAACTACTAGAGGTTCTGTAGGCCCGATTATGTTTATAGGTGGTTAAGCTTTCATGGGTTTTCTTGCCTGTTGGCGACGTGATCCAATCCAAATTTAATCAATGCGTTCTTTTAGTCGACCATGGATTTTACGATTACTGTATTTTAAAAATATTTTTTATTTTAAATTAAAAAAATTTAATATTTTTAGATCATTTTTATATGTTGATGTTAAAAATAATTTTTAAAAAATATAACAATATCATTTTAATACATTTATGAACGAAAAACACTTTCAAAAACAACTTCAACTATACTCTCTATCAAACAAACATTGTCATCTCGTGAACTAGGTGATTAAAGAGAGCACCTGTTCATAGCCTAGTTTCTGGTTCATATATTTATCGAGTTAATTTGGTTTAATTTGTTTTTTTCAATAAACAATAGTTAGAATAATGCTATTTTTTAAAAACAAAATGCAGATATCTGTTATTGAATTGTGAATTGACCTGCTATGTATACCAAGATAATTTTAAGCTATTTTTTCTTTGAACTATATAGGTAAGAGTTTTGTAACTAAAAACAGTATTTCATAGCAAGTTATCAATTAAATAACTCATTGTCTTCTTTTTGTAGTATTATCCAATTATTTTAATTTTTCTTTTTTACTATTTTACCATTATTATTTTACCACTTAAAACGAAAACGATGTAAATACATCAAAAACATATCTTTTTGGTTTTTTTGCTATTTGGTTTTTACTTTTTTGCAAGTACTTAAAAAAATTCATAGTGGATAACAACAAAGATTATTTTTTTTAAAATGTTTTTTACTTGAGAACATATTAAAATAATATATTTATTTATTTTTAAAATTTATTTGTAATATCAACGTATCATAATTATCCAAAAACATTAAAAAAAATTAAATTGAAGTAAAAAAAAGCTTTTATTTATTTTTAACAAAAAACACGAGTGAAATCACATAAACAAACACACTCAAAATTTAATTTTTAGTAATACAAAAATTGAAAAGGTATTTTTCATATTTTTTTATTTTTCTTTGGTAAAACATTGCACGCAAAGCGTTTACATATTCTTATTTTTACGTGATTTTCTAGTAAAATTTTTATTTTAAAAAACAATGTGCCGTGGGTGTGACACACTGAATTCTGTGCAGGCCTTATAAATAGAGAAGTACGATTTTAAGTGTGGACGAATATTCAAACCGATGGGCTGACTCTTTGCAGCCCATATCAACTCAAAAACCGATGTCCAGTCTACAGAGCAAGCAGATTTCAGGCTATAAAATTTTAGTAACATCGAGGCCATAATTTTTTACAAGAGCCCATGATCCCTGTCTCTGGGCCCAACAACTCTTAAAGGACATTATGAGAATAGCCTTCTCATAATCATATCGGTGGCCTGCGTGGTGCCACCGGCAGGATAAAAACTCGTCTCTAGACATAAAATATATTTTGATTATATATTTATTGTGCGTTTTAGTTTATGAAATCAGCATAATTTGATGGAGAAGTATTAAAAAATAAATAAATTTATTTAAAAAAAATGTTGAATAATAATATCATGAAAAAACAAGGTGAATAATATCAATCTTTGTTAATTTCTATAAAATAAAACGTTAAGGGATTAAAACAAAAAAAAATCCAAAACAAAAAAATCAATGAGCAACAAAAAACTTTCAATTCAAGAATTAAAAGAAAAAAAACATTAACAAAAAAAGAGAAAAAAACCAATAAACTTGGATTGAATGGTGAAATTAAAACAATAAAAAGTTTAAGAAAATATTATTTTTTAACAAAATATATAAAATAATAATAGTTAAAAATAATAATAACAGTAAAAAATAAAAAGTAAGCCAAATACTCAGCCCATGACCATGAAGAATAATGGGAAAGGATGACGTGTTATTTACCCATTTTGTTTTGGAAAAAACCCCACAGAACTCTTTAGTTTCAGCCATTATGGTGGCTGATATTAAACCTAGACATGTACTATTGATCCATAAAAAACATATATTATATTATTCATATTATTTACTCGGACAGATTCTCATATAATAGTGTCAAATCCTCATCTGAATACTTAAAAACATATATTGTATTATTCATATTAATGACATGTCTAAATTTTTAAAAATATTAAAATAAAATAAAGGCTGAATTATATATAAAAAAAAGTCTTTGAATTTAAGTTAAAAAAATATCCTAAAAAAAAACTTAATATTTCATCATAAATAATATGATTTTTTTTTAATTTTTCCTTTCCGTTATAATTTTTTTTGAAAATCATGTAAAAATATAACTAATAATAGCGACAAACAAAAATATTAACCGAACTTAGACAAAATTGTTTACTTAATGAAAAAAGAGGATGAACCTTACCATCTACCGTATTAGCCTTTATCCTGTGATATTGTTATATTCGAATATTGGACGAAGGGTTCACATCACAAAACTGAAAATAGTAGGACTCAATCGATTAAATCTGAAGAAGGGGACTGAATTGATCAAATTAACCAGGTAGAGGGACTACGCTTGTGATTAACCCCTTGACGAACAATAATGGAGTATTTTTTTGGTGTTTAATGGTGAGGTTGCTGGGCTGCGTGGCTACCCTCTCCATCAAAAATCGATCGTGGTCAAAAGGAGCACCAACGAGGTTCCTCTCCGAAACAACGACCACGTCATCGATTAAAGTTGTTCTTGTGGTGTCCTAAATCACCAAGATTACCCTCCAAACTCACGCCACGTTGCGTCGTGTATTGTCTATCAGCGTGTACGATACTTTTCACGAATGATTTACATCGCACAGAAACTTTGAAATAACAAGATTCCGAAAAAACAATGTTCGATAGATAGATAAAGACATAAAGAAATAGTGTTTTGATTATTTTAAAATATAAATAAAAAATATTATTTTATTATTGTAATTAAATAATTGATCATTTTTTTTATCCATCTTACAAATTCTGCTTACATGGTAATAGTTGGATTAAAAAAAAAGGAGATTGTCATGAATTCTCTTATATTTCACGTAAAAATTGGGATTGTTATAGTTCATTATATTTGAATTCAATAGTTACTTTTTACTATTTTATTTAAATTTAATAGCTGGGATTGCTATAATTAGATGTCTTGATACAATTCACATGGTTCAATTTTAATTAAATTTAATAATTAATTTTTGCACTATTTTACTGAAATTTAATGGCTCAAATGATGACAACAATTAAAATTTGTTTTCTTTTCTTTTCTTTTATGAGAAAAGGGGAAATGAAATTATCCATCTTATTATGCCATCGGTGTTTTTCCTTTTGTTCCTTTGACAACAGAGGCAATTAAACAAAAATAGAACACGCGCCGCCTTCTCTCTCTGTTTCTCAGATTGATAGAGAATATTAATAACAAACATTACTTTACTGCAAACGCTCATCAGTCATCACAGGTAACAAACACAAAAACATAAAAGAGAGAAATGTGGCGGTGCGTGGCTCGTGGCCTTCGCCTTCCTTGTTCAACCAGGAGATCATCTAATGACTGTTTTAGATCTCACATTTCCAGATTTTTCTCCACCGGTTCTGTACGTCTCTTCTTTTCATTTTCATTTTCATTTTCATTTTCATTTGAATCCTTTTTGGTAGATCACTTGTTGCTTGATTGTGATTTTTCAGCTTCTTTAATAGCTATTCATTGTTCAATATTATGCGATTGTATTATATTAGGGTTACATTTTTTGTTTAGATTCTGCTATCGAGGATTTTATTATAATTGTTTAGGAATTCGATTTTTTTCGAGTTATTGTTTATTGTTTTTCTTAGAAAAAAAAGCTAGGTAGTTTACTAGTTTGCTGGGATAAACTTGGAAATCAAAATTAGTACGGCTCTTGATATTTGTTTATGTTGTTTGTTTTCTTGCATTTGTGATTTTTCATAATAGGCGAGGTTAATTTTTTGCTTGTTTGATCATATGATGTTTGTGGTGGATTGTTTGATAGACTGGGGGGAGATCCTCGTACACGGTTGTGGATCATACTTATGATGCGGTTGTGGTAGGAGCTGGCGGTGCGGGATTGAGAGCTGCGATTGGACTTTCAGAGCATGGATTCAACACAGCTTGCATTACCAAGCTTTTTCCCACTCGTTCGCACACTGTTGCGGCTCAGGTATGCTGTCAGCTTGAAGGTGGTAAAGTATAAATATTGACCAATCAGAGATTTTGTGCTAGGGTTATGTTCTAGCTGATATTATAAGATTCGTGCATACTGTAAGTGTACAAAGATGGCTGCATCAACATTTTTAGTTTCCTAAATTCATTCTTGGTTGGAAGAATACAATGTCTACCGAGAGACTTAAGGGCTTCTAAACCACTGGGGGTGGTTTTGCTGTTGATACGAGGCTCATATTTTTAACTTTTGGTAATATTTTGGGAGTAGTTTGGGTGAATGGGCAATGAGGATCAGAATGGGCACGTGCTATCTTTGTGCTTAATATGATTTTTAACTGGGGATCATAAGGGCATATGATTTTTATCCTGTCCTTAAGATTCAGATAAGAAAACACCTCTTTTTTCGCCTGTTATGACTTGTTTTCATTTTATATTTTAGCTGTTGGATCCGGTGTAGTTACTGTAGGTATAAACACTAAATGCACTTAGTGGGATGCAACTATCTTAAGTCTGCTGTTTTTTGGATGGATGTATTACTGATATGCTATGTAATACTAAACTCTGTAGGGTGGTATTAATGCTGCTCTGGGAAATATGAGTGAAGATGATTGGAGATGGCACATGTATGACACTGTCAAGGGAAGTGACTGGTTAGGTATGTTACTTGATTGAACTAGGAACTTTTTGTTGTAGTGCATGCATTGCATTTAATCTGGAAAGTTGAGATTTTACTGTTATGCAAGTAATTATCCTACATTTAATGAGGCTGTTCTGCCTTTATACTTTTCTTCGTCTAACAAAGTCAAATATAAATTGGCATCTGATACAGTAAACCACTGCCATTACAGGTGTATTCCTTGTATTTGCTGAAGGGTACCACTTTTCATTTTGAAAGATCTTTGTGTTTTGGGAAATTGGGACTTAGGCTAAGGGGCTTATAAACATCACACAAGTACGCACAATCTACATTTTGTGATGCTCATGATTAAATTGAACATTAATGTTCTATTATATTTGCACAGGTGATCAGGATGCCATACAATACATGTGTAGGGAGGCACCAAAAGCAGTCATTGAACTTGAGAACTATGGTTTACCATTTTCTAGAACAGAAGATGGAAAAATTTATCAGCGTGCATTTGGGGGTCAAAGTCTAGATTTTGGAAAAGGTGATTCGAGATTGCAGAGTTATGTGCTTTATGCTAATAGCTTTCTAATGTTTGGTTATGCTTATAGGTGGGCAGGCATATCGCTGTGCATGTGCTGCTGATAGAACTGGGCATGCTCTTTTGCATACTCTCTATGGCCAGGCTATGAAACATAATACACAATTTTTCGTGGAATATTTTGCTCTGGATCTATTAATGAATAATGACGGTATGTTTATGGATACCATTCACATTTTTTTCAAACATTGTTCTCTTGTTTATGCTTGGTGGTATAAAATGAGCACACAACTAGGTGGTCCCCTAGGGATTGGAATCTCAGTTTATCTTAGACTATGTTTGGGAGGGTTTTAAAAGGGAAGGGATAGGGATTAACCCTCCAGGCTTGTTTTGGGGTTTATTTCCAAAGAGAGGAAAGATTGGAGGATGTATGATAACCTCTAAATCTCTCCAAATCATAGAAAACATAAAAAAAAAATAGGGTATAGGGGGGTAATTTTGGTATACATTTTTTTTTTCATTATTACCCTTGGATCTTACATCCTCCATTAACCAAACTCTATTTACATGGACTAAAACCATTTGTACATGGTTGCTCAAATTGGTTGAAACGTCTTTACACCATGGGCTCCAAGGGATATTGTGTACTGAACTTATTGGATCTTTGTCATAAGGCTAGTTGATGGTTTCTCATAATTGTTAAAGGATAATTTTGTATTGTTGCCTTACAAGTCATATTCAAGATGTTCCATTAAGTGGTTCCTTTTTAGCTGTATTTACTTTCAAGCTTTATTACATTGCATTAATTTTATTATCTATATTTAATTTTTCTTGCCTTTTTTTCTTTTGGGCCTTCACATAGAATAGATAGTGTATTTTCTTGTTATTATACTTGGAGGATACATATAATGTAAGTTTACTGCTTATTGATATTTGATAAACAGGTAGCTGCCAAGGAGTAATTGCATTGAATATGGAAGACGGGACATTGCATCGATTCCATTCTGCATCAACAATTCTGGCCACAGGGGTATTATATCATAGCTAATGTTTGCTGGATTTCAAGTACTTAAAAAAAGATGCCTTACTTCAATTTACCTGTATCCTTGTTTTTTTTTTAGGGCTACGGAAGAGCATACTTTTCTGCAACCTCAGCTCATACATGTACTGGAGATGGCAATGCAATGGTTGCACGGGCTGGAATTCCACTTGAGGTTAGTTGTAATTGTCATAACTGAAGGGAGTACTATAGAAGTTTTCATATCCAGGTATTTATTTTCTTCTTGATGTATACTTCCACAGGATCTGGAGTTCGTCCAGTTTCATCCTACAGGCATATATGGGGCTGGGTGCCTCATTACAGAAGGTTGCTTGCTGTTTCTGCTCCCTTGAAAAATGCTTTTGTTTTTTTTGCATGTTATGACTGTAGCATGATTACTCTCCAATGTCTCTGTCTAATTTTTATTTGTGCCATGTAGGATCTCGTGGTGAAGGTGGCATCCTTAGGAATAGTGAAGGCGAGCGATTTATGGAAAGGTATGCACCAACAGCCAAGGATCTTGCTTCAAGAGATGTCGTGTCAAGATCCATGACCATGGAAATTCGGGAAGGTCGTGGTGTAGGTATGCTTGATTACGAGATCCAGATATTTGCTAATAACATGCATGTAGGAGATTTTATGTGAGTGTTTATTATCATTATTTTATGTGAAAGATTTGAGTTGAGGAGTGAGCTTAACTAGAACAGATTCTCAGAACAGTTGATTTTTGTTTGATTAGAGTGTAGGTTTAAGTAGGGAGAAGTATTTCTGATGTTAATTTTTGTTCTTTTCTAGTTTATATTCACTGTTGCTTGTTTCTTGTGAATCATGCGAAATATGTAATACATTTATCTATGCCTGGAAAGATATCTACTTTTAGGTTTGAGTGAAGCTAATATCCATAGGTTGCCCTGTTACATTAGACTACAAGGATTGAAAGGTAGTGCCTGCTCTCTATCTGATATGGATGCTCAATTTAATATATAGAACGAATTTCATGTTGTTTTCACAGGACCTTTGAGGGACCATATCTATCTGCACTTGAATCACTTGCCCCCAGATGTGCTCAAGGAGAGGCTTCCTGGTATATCTGAAACTGCTGCCATTTTTGCTGGTGTGGATGTTACAAAGGAACCCATCCCAGTGTTACCAACTGTGCATTATAACATGGGTGGAATCCCCACAAATTACCATGGAGAGGTGAGAGTTAAAGAAATGCCTCTTTTTGGTTCTGCTGTTGTCACTAGTCAAATGCTATAAAACATGTGTACATAAACCAACAGCAGGCTAAATACTCGATTGAGAAAATATTTAGAACTAGGTGCTTTAGGGTTAAAATACCATGCTTCAGTATAACATGTTTATGAAAGAGCACATTTTAAATCAGCAAAAATATAATATATATTTTTTTAAATCAGACAATGTTGTTTTTCGATTCCATCAAACTCGTACTCAATTCATTCAGTATCCTGCTTTCCTAACTGTGGCTCCTTATGTTCTTCAGGTAATAACCATTAAAGGTGATGATCCAGATACTGTTATTCCTGGATTAATGGCTGCTGGCGAGGCAGCCTGTGCTTCAGTTCATGGTGCCAACCGACTTGGTGCAAATTCTCTTCTTGACATTGTTGTGTTTGGCCGAGCTTGTGCAAATAGAGTAGCTGAGATCCATAGACCAGGCAAGTTGAATATTTAATTGCTGATGAATTAGCAATGGGGTAGGTGTTAGGATTTAGTATCCTATATAAAGAAAAAAATGGGGTAGGTGTTAAGATTTAGTATCCTATACAAAGAAAAGAGAGGCTTGAGGATTTGATGTCTTAAACTCTCATTTTGCAGGGGAGAAACAGAAACCTTTGGAAAAGGATGCTGGAGAGAGAACTATTGCATGGTTGGATAAACTAAGAAATTCAAATGGATCACTTCCAACTTCAGAAATTCGGTTAAATATGCAGAGGATAATGCAGAGCAATGCTGCAGTGTTTCGCACGCAAGAAACTTTGGAAGAGGGTACTCAATATACATAAACTACTGTTTTGTCTAGCTATAATTCAAAAACTCTCATGTCATTTTTTGTGGAATGCATGGTGATCTAGTAAAGTGAACTATTGCTATTTCCTCTTGTTGGTAAATGATATTAAACCATTATGGTCTAGCATCCCATCCTCTAACTGCATTTAATGTATACTGTGTCCCAATCTTTTCCCCTTTTCCTTGTCCCTTTCTTTCTTTCTTTCCCTTTTTGCATGAATTGTAAAATTGAGTTAACTACATGAACTTGAAGGGAAGAGCTTAGACTCAATTACCGGTCCCACAGTTCTAAATTTTTATTATTGTTTTTATTTTACTATTTTCAATTTTCAATCGGCTTCAATTTGATTCTACTGCCATTATTTCGAGGCAATTTTTATTTTGATCATATTTATCTTATTATGCTTATTATTCCTGCAGGCTGTCATCTGATTGATAAAGCATGGGAAAGCTTTCATGATGTTAAAGTGAAAGATCAGAGTTTAATATGGTACATTACAGTTTAGGCTTTTGATGATCAAATTATTTGCATTTTCTTTGTTTTTTGAACTCCAACCATCCTGTCTTTTAACAGGAACTCTGATTTAATAGAGACTATAGAGTTGGAAAACCTTTTGATAAATGCCTGTATAACTATGCACTCTGCTGAAGCCAGGAAAGAGAGCAGAGGAGCACATGCCCGTGAAGACTTCACTGTTAGTCTAGCTCTCTCTTCAGTTAATTGTTTCTCTTTTGCTTCCAGTTTTCTTGCAATAAAAGTAAGTTGCTTTGCTTTTGCAGAAAAGAGATGATGAGAAATGGATGAAGCACACTCTGGGGTAAGTCTTATTTTGTTTCTACGACAAGAAAATTATAATAATTTGAATCGAAGATTTAGATTTCCTGTTATCATAGCAGAAACTGAATTCTGAAATGGAGCAATTCAAATGATTAAGCAACTTGCTAGTTAGAAGGATTGTGATGCCATCCAAGTCAACGTCTCATTATTCATTCATGTTAACACAGTGGTGCGTGTTGGATTTGCAGGTATTGGGAGAAGGAGAAGGTCCGACTTGATTACAGGCCAGTTCACATGAACACATTAGATGATGAGGTCGAGACCTTCCCACCAAAGGCTCGTGTTTATTGATAGATGTTTGCTCTTCAAAGAACTAGGATGGCATGTGGAGAGGTTTCGCTGAGACTCACCAACCTCCATGATGAGAATAAGCCTGTGGATGCAATAAATTATTTTAGGTACATCATTTTGACCGTAATGCTACTAAATTCAAGATGGAAATCATCCATACATCTTAATCGATCAAAGTTGGATTTGCATTTTTTAGCAGTAAGTGAATGCTGATTGATTTTTAGATCAGCCAGCAAGGAGTTGCTTGGAATTTTGTCTGAAATTCTTCAATTCCCAACTTGTTGGTTTCTTCATTGTAATGGAGTCGCTGGTTTAAGGTGGCGTGTACTGATCATTGTTTCTAAAACTGTCAATAAGATAATAATTGGTTGCATGTGGCCGGTGTGTACTTACTGCCCTATTTTAATCTCAATTAGTTTTTTTCGGCTCCTATCATTGTGCTTTCCCCGGGAAATGTTTGATAATATGTAGGCCTCAATGTATATCATTACTCTATTGTCCTGCCTTGGCCCAAGCCATAATTTGTTCAACACGGAAGCAAATTTAGGGACTTGGAGTTTGTTTTAGGCTCTCAATTTGCTAGGAGGCAGGGAAAGCGTACAACGAAAGGATGGATATTGACATGGCCGTGGCTATATGCAAGTTTCAAGTTCAAAAAAATTTTATTTGAAGAAATGAATTGGAAAATAATATAAATTATATTTTAGGGTTTTATCATTTTAAATTTTTAAATGAGATGGTTTCTTGATAAAAACAACTTCATCCTCCCAACTCGTCTTCCTGAGGAAAAAAGAAGAGTCGGTTGCTGGTCTTAGAGGTGGTTAATCTTCTAATGCTTTCGGATCTTGAGGTTGAGGATGCTTTGTTGGGCGGGGAATTCTTTTTGCCATGGCCAATCATCTCTGCCGCTTCTCCTTTCTGATTCAAGGTAGGATTATGAATCTAAATCACAACTAACAACAGAGTACATATAATTGGTAGCTGGTTTTGAAAGAACAGGGGAAGGTGAGTTTAGTTTTTTTTTTTTTTTTGTCCAGAAAAATTAAATGAGAGCTTGAATAGGTTCCGCCCATGTTGAAAACTATCACAGCAATTTCTTTGTTCCTGTGATATATCATATAATTAGTTCCATGAACCTCATCGCTATTGAGGGGGGCAAGGAAAGAACGTTCGTGTAAGCAACTACTGGGTGGTCTACATTCAAGCCATCATTGTCTTGTATAATAATCATGACTCTTGTCGTGAGGGACCAGTGGACTGTGTTTTTAGTTTCAAAAGCATGGAATTTGGAAGGAAGGTAAAGAAATTGCTGTAATGAGTAGCTTATTTGATTTGTCAAAAAACAATGCCATCCACCACAAAAAAAACATTATACGACTCTCTCCATTTGTCTCGAGGTGAGGACAAATTAAAGCCACCGTGGCAGTCTTTGGATCAAAACATGAATCCATTACAAATTTGACTGAAAAACAACCGTTTGTCATCATTTACAAAGAATTATTTAAAAATGACCATCACTTCATTTTCTGGAGGTTATTTTTGGAGTTGGATAGTGATTGATTTTTAAAATGATTTTCTTAATAATACATTAAGTAATAGATATTATTTTAAAAAAAAAACTGATATCATCCGATCAAAATCATAAAAAAATACTAAAAACAATTATACACTTCTGAAATACAAAAACAAATAAAAAAGAAGACATGCACCCACTATCCTAGAAAGGATTACAGATTTGCAAGAGCTTATCAATCAGAAGGGACAGACCCTAGTGTGACTAATCGAAATGATGAAGAAAATGTTTAGTACACGTTGTGGGATCACTTTCTTCTGATCTTATTTTAACATTCATTGCCTTCCAAGTAGCAGAAGCAGCTAAAAGTCAATACTCGGCACCATTAACAATTAAATAAACTATAAAGACGAGTGCTTTACAGTAAATTATCGCCCCCCTGTAATTCAATTGCTTTCTTGCTTGCTCAAAATACAACCACCCAAACTTCAATAGGCACTAGCCATGAATATTAAAATATGCTCAAAATAAACTATAAAGAAGATTTTTATTTGAATAAATATGTTAAAAAATAATATAAATTATATTAAAATCCATTTAAATGAGATAGTTCCGTTAGAAATTTATCTTTGATAGAATTTATATAGGCGTAGGGGTCCAAGCTGGGCGTAGAGTTAAAGGACAGTCGGGCTTTCAACGAAAGAAGGCAACTGCTTGTTGAGTGGGTGAACTCGTTGTCTTCCACGTAATGACACAACACTAAGAACAAGGCTGAGCTATCATGCAAAATACCAAATTCAAATACAGAAAAAGCTTAACAAATCCTAACAAGAAGATGTTAATAATTGATTTTGTTTTTTACTATTCATTAAAAAAAAAAAAAAAAACCTTAATACCTTTGTTATCCAACCCGATTGTTTAAGGTTTGATGCCGGGGCTGGCAGGGGGCCGGGCCCCCAAAGTTTTTTTTTTCCTTTTCTCCTGCCTTACCCTTGAATAATCTGAACTTTTGACTTTAAAATTAATAAAATTTAACTTTTATCCCTTCCTATAATCTTTTTTTAAAAATTATATATTAATTATTTAAACCCATATTGGATACGATCTATGATTGTAGTAAGAACATTGTTTGGACTCCTTTTTCTTTTAGTTTTTTTTTTTGTTATTGTTATGTGTGTGTGTTTTATTATATACAACGCACCGAGTTGTACGGTGGAGTGCTGGGTTTAGATGACATGTAGCTGACAATTAAACTAATTATGGTCTCCAAAATAATTATGATTCACATGCGTGTGATCGGGTCACTGAGAGCTTCGTCCATGAAAGAGGGTTCTTGAAAATTTATTTATTTTTACGATAGCCCTCCTATCTTTCCATTTAGCTAGCTATATCACGGCAAACCTCACCTTTAGTGTATTTTGCACTGTATTTTAAAATATATATATATATATATTTTCCACTTGTAAATTAAAAAAATTAGTGGTTTTAGTTCATTTTCATATACTATATCAAAAATAATTTTTAAAAAATAAAAAATATCATTTTAATAATTTTTTGAATAAAATATATCAAATTAAACCAAACTCTTAATCAGACACGCAACAATATTTTTGACTCGCCTAAGAAAGAAGAAGCTCACAGTATTGTTGACTTCTTTTCATGCTATATAGCGTCGTCGCTCAGCCCCCCTTAGTTGCTTGTGAAGTCTGAAATCTTGGCAAAATATGATCTATTTTTGCCGGTCAGACCTGTGGTTACGGCTAACAATACATTGTTTGTCAATTAGTTAGCGTTTTTTAAAAAAATAAAGTGGTTTTTTGCTTAAAAATATTAAAAACTATAGAAGATCTTTTAAAAGTCTTTTTTTTAATATATATATATATATATATATATATATATATATATATATATATATATAAATGTAAATGTCAGTTTAACTATTATCACAGAACTGGTGTTGACTACAAAAGAGAAAGTAGTTTTTTATCAAACCTGCTACATCCTTTCCATTAATTAAGATGGAAAAAACTGTGATTGTTGATACAATGGAATAAAATTGAGGGCTAGAAAAAACATGTTGCAAATGAGTGTGTTTTTGTATTTTGGTTAAAAATATATTTTATAAAATTATTACAAAATTAAAATTATTTTATTTTATTTTATTTTTCATGTCAGTGTGTAAAAAAATCAATCTAATATTTTTAAAAAACAAAAGGTAATTTAAAAAAAAAAAGCTTGATAGAATTAAAAGGGAGCCGAATACAAGACTGCTGCAACCATTTATTATTATTAATGTGAATATCCGAAACAACTTACTCATATTTCATTTAATTTCATAAACTTCTAAATTAATTAATTTTATAAATTTTTAAATTAACAATCATATACAAATCTAATAACTGCAATCGGCTATAACCTATAACCACTTGTTGTCCAATCAAACAACTAACGACGGTGGACCATGACACGAAACTTTGTCTACTTATTGGAATTAGAATTTTCCCACTTAAGATCTTGAATGCTATGATACAATCCAATCAAGCTTCACTTTGTTCGACAACGTCTAAGCTGAGAAGAAGACTTCAATCACATAATTAGTAGGGAAGATTATTTCTTTGTTATAAAAATAATTAAACTTAAATTATAATTAATAAAAATCAAACCAAAACTAGTTTAAACCGATCAACTTCTGTTCAGTTTGGTTTTTTATAAAAAAAAATGAAAAATGGTACATTGTTTTGTAGGCTTTTCTAGACTTTAATTAAGTCTTTCTCTTCTTTTATTTCATCAAAATAAAATTATATCAAAAATTTTGAACCGAATCAAAAGAATAAAGAGCTTTTTATAATATATTTTTTAAATCCGAATCAGTTCAGTTTGGTTTTAATTTACTAGTTTTAATTTTTTTTAAATTAAACCATACCGGAAATTTTTAAAAATATTCTGATAATTTTAACTGGGTTTTTTAATGGTCTTATTTTTCTCGATTAAGGCAACTATAAATTTATTTTTCAGGAGAGCCATGGGTGTCTCGCAATGTGTTTTAAAAGAATTATTTTAAATTATTTTTTTAATATTTTGATATGACAAAATTCAATGGGTAGACGATGACGTGGGGGGTGATTAGTTAATGATTTCATAAATTAGATAGATGAATAAAAAGTCTAAGAAAACGGCTAGAAAAGGAAAATAAGCACTGCGTGATTGATAAGCTATTTTCCTATCCGGTTATTTGTAATACAAATTATATTATATAATATCTACTCAGCAACCCGTACAACGACATAAACAGTCGGAAACCATGGAAGTCCATTTTCAAGGCTAAAATCCATTTTGAATATCTTTTTTCTCTTCTTTTAATTTCATTATTTTTTAGTTTATTTTATTCACTAGTTTAGCCTTTGAATTTAATTACGATTGTTTATATTATATAATTCATGCAAAAGTAAATAAACAGGGCGATCTTGTAAATTTATATATATAAAAATAAAATAAAAACTTAGCCATATATTACAGTCATTTAAACAAATATTATAAGAAATTAGAAACCTGGCGTGTATATTATAAATATATAAGCTAAAATCAGATAAATCTTGGTGTGCAATTTTATTTTTATTTTTTAAAAAAGTTTTTATTGTTTATTTCTTTGTGTAAAGAAATAGTGTTAACAGGTCTCTTAGGATTCCAACACCTATGCTTCTAAAGTATGAGCTTGCTTTAAAAGTTACCAAAATAATATGTTTTTTACAAGAAAAAAAAATGGAGCTTTAAAAGGAAGAGATATGAAGGCAAAACAAATGGGAGGGAAGCTGAAGTGTATGAAGAAGACTGATTGTTCAAACTTTTTATTCATGGGTTTGAAGATATTCATATATAACTAGCAAAAAATATTTTTTTATAAGATAAAAGATTATTTGAAATAAATCCAAGTCAAAATCCATAATAAACTAGTAAAATAATAAAATCAAATCAAACTCGAGATCCAAATCTCATGACCCAGTACCCGAGTCGAGCATGAGTGTGACTTAAACACATACTAGTTTGTCTGAACTCATTTATGATCACTGAACTCTTTATTATATAAACTACAAAAAAAATCTCATTTCTATTGTATGTTTGATAGATTATTTGAGATTAAAATTTTATTTTAATCATGTTAAATAATTTTTTTGGGGGTGACAAACATATATTTTACATGTAATAAATCTTGATTCGAAGGATATAATTAAAAAAAATCTTAAATTGAGAACTGAAATCTAAGATCTTCGAAAATCCGAGAGTGCCACATGCTTATCATCAAAGATAGCTCCATCATTTCCTAACTTGATCGGATGAGTTTCTTGTCGCCATGGCTGGCTCGAGACGATCCGAGTCATGTTTGACAAATATACTCGGCCCAATCATTTTAAGATGGCTAACTATTTCAAAGAAGTTAAAACAACAGGTTTGTTTCCTTTTCTTTCACGGCTGCTTAACTGTAGAAACGAACCGACCCAAATCATCGACGTGAATCTTAATGTCTATTTGAGTGGTCGGGTTTTTAAAAATAATTTTTATTTAGAAATGTATCAAAATAAAAATAAATTTTTTTATAAAAATATTTGTAACATCAGTACATTAAAATGATCTAAAAATAATAATTTTTTTATTGAAAAAAAAATTCAAAAACATTTTTGAAACACCCTCTTAATTTCGAGAGCTCATGCCTCGTGACTTTCAAATTTTTCACTGTTTATTTTTTTGTGTATAGAATTACATTTAAATGCTATTTAAAAATACATTTATCTTGAATATATATATATATATAGATATATAAAAGTTTTAAAATATTCTTAAAAAACATTTTATAACACAATAATAAATACACTCTTAGAGATCTTTTGATATCGTGACTATGATTATTTTAAAAAAAATTATATAAAAATACCATCAATTTTTTTCTTATATTGCTACATTAAAATAATTTTAAAAAATAAATTTCAAAGTCAGATTTTCTCAAAAGAGATTTTAAAAGACAAGAAATAAACAGGTTGTTGTTAACATGTATGGTATTATAACAGTGTTTTTTATTGAAAAAATTATTAAATTAATATTTTTAATTATCAATATTAAAAAATACTTTTTAAAATTACAATTCAACACGATTCCAAATAAACTTGCAGATGACTAGAAGAAGATTCAAAACGCCATCACACTTCAAAAGTTGCATCCTTGATCCAGTGTATATAATATTAATATATAAATATAAATATAAAATGAAGACAACCTTTTCATAGTAATAGCAGAGACCAGATAGAGACGTTGCAAGTTGACTGGGGGTAGTCCTGACGTGGATACACCACAGATCCATGCCAAAACCATTACCTATCTAGGGTTGCTTTCACTGTGTCCTTCTCTTTTTTCCATCTTGCAACCCTCCCTCCTCCGCCGTTGCTTTTTATGATCATTTCCACTGGTTCAAGATTGATGGCTCCTTCTTCGGGTGGACCCCTTTTTTGTCCTGCTTTTACCAAATTAGTCATAGGCCATTGGGTCCCACGGTGGGTCCCTTAACCGCCCCAAAAAGAACGGTCCTGAACAGGCAAAAACTTATCCCACTTCTCCTCTTTGGATCGGTTTTCTTCCCCTTTCTGCTCTCTTTTTTTATCTTTTATCTCTTACTTTTACTTACCCATCTCTTGACCAATCAAAAGGCTTTTAACAAGGGACAACTCTTGTCGATCGATATACGCGATAAGAAACGGGCAATTCTCCTCAACGGTATCATTATTTATCTGATAGTTTTGGTAGTGTGTTTGATGTTATTTTTTAATATATTTTTTATTGAAAACAATATTAAAATGATATTTTTTATTTTTTTAAAATTATTTTGATATCAGTATATCAAGCATATCAGGATGATTTTAAAAATTCATAAAAAAATTAATTTAAAATAAATAAAAAATCAGTTTTTTTAGAATTACAGAGTCAAAAAGTCACTAAAACCATTGGCTTTTAAACCTGGGCTGGAAGCCTCTAACCATGGGAAGGTGGCGGCGTTCCAAAAAGAAATTTCACGGCTAGTTTTCTTTTTTACTTTTTCCTTGTTTTCTATCAAGAAAATGGTAAGATGAAAATAATAGGTAAAAGGAAAGAATTTTTAAAATTAAAAATTAATAAATTGAAGATGGGTAATATTAGTTAAATAACAATTTAGGTTGTATTTCAGAGCGCGTTGGAACCGTATTTCTAAAATCTACTTTTAAAAAAAATATGTTTTTAGATAATTTTAATATATAGATATTTTTTTTTAAAAAAAAAGTATGTATTGTTTAATATATCTTTCCAATAAAAAATTTAAAAAAACCACCTTTATAACACCATTAAACATCATTTTACTAATAAGCTAAATTAAATCATGGTTTTGTCCTCAAAGGCCGTAGCGTGATGACAGAAGGTTTGAGATTTGCACGAAATCTTGAGTTCAAGTTAGTGTATGCATCTCTTGTAAGAGCCTGAAACAACTGAGATTTTACTCGCTCACCTGGGCCCACAAAACACGTTTTCCAGGGAGTAGAGTTTCCTCGAAACAAAAAAAAAATCATGGTTTCACTGAAGCAGTAGACACAAATTATTATGGATTGTAATAGTAAAAATTTCTATTTTACCTCTCAGTGCACATTAACTTTGGCATTGAAATCATTCCTATGAACAATAAAATAATCATTTTACCCCTCCAATAAGACATAAATCAAGAGTTGTCGACGAGGTTTCACTGTAATTTCACATTTTCATTACACAGTAAAATAATTATTTTACCCTCCGATAAGCCAAACACCAAGGTTTGCCTACGGGGTTGTTTCGTAACTTTGGAAAATGTATTAATACAAATATGTCCCATATAAGAGTTAGTTGTAGAGCTGTTTCAGAAATTAACCATTTATTATTATTATTATTATTATTTTCTGCAGAATACTGTTGGCGCATTTGAGGCACTTGCGGTGCATTCTGGTCGTGAAAAATATTCATCCCGCATCTCACTTGATTTGCAACCATGTACTCTTCCTCATGATTTGGCGCGTGACATCACACGGTCGCCGGAGATATGACAATGGTCAGTTGAACTTTTTTTCCCTCTTTTTTCTCTCCGACAAGCAAAATTACACGGCATACCTCTTTGTTTATGGGATTTTCATTTCCGTCCCTTTTCTTTTAATTGTGTTGTATGGTCCTTATTTATGTTATATAAGTTTTAATATGTTTCAATTGTGTCATTCAATTGAAATTGATTATATATTTAGGTTTCAGTTCGGTCCTTGATTTTTTAATTTTGGGTTTGGTTTTAAATACCTTAATATTTTTGGTATATAAGTTTGAATTGTTTTCAATTTTGTCCTTTAATTGAAAATAATCATATATTTTATTTTCATTTTGGTCCTTATAATTTGATTTTTTATTTTGTTTTAATTTTTTATTTTTCTTATATATTTATGAAATAATTCCTATTTTCATGTTAATATGCACATGTTCTTAGTTTTTGTTTTTAATTTGTATTATTTTCTATTTTGTCAAGGTTGTATTTTTTTCTAATTTAGTCCTTTAATTTTAAAATATCTTAGTGATCATTTGAAAATTGATATTTATTATTTTTTTTCCTTTGTTTTTTTTTATTATATTTATTTATTCATCAAGTTAAATTATTTTTTTAAAGCTAATAATTTTTTTTGTCATTTATTTTATTTTTTCTATTGCTCTTTTGTTAAAAATGTTAGGTGTTTTTTTTTATTCTTTGAGGTATTTTTTTTTCAATTATTTACAAAAACAATTATAATAATGATAATAATACTAATTAGAATTTCAATGATATTAATAAAAATAAAGATGTGGGTTATCTTAATGATTATTGTCATACTAATGACAACAAATATAACAATAATGATGATAAGAGGGAAAGTACTATCAATAATAATCAAGATAGTAATCAAAACAATTATTGTAATTCTTTTTTATCAAATTTAATATCACCTAAATAAAAAATATATTAAGTTACGTGTAGATAAAATGAGTGGGGAAATTTGGCCAAATTATCTATAAAAAAAAATATATGAGTCAGTTGCCCTACGTTTTATCGCAACCAGAACAAAAAATTTTAACATGTAAAAAACATTAATGGTTCTTGATTTTTTTTATGATGCTACATATCCGAGTGAAATAATCAATCTACAAAACTCCCGATTATTTATTTTTAATATATTCATTTTATCATAGATAAGACATTTAAAATAATGATAATGATTATTTGTAAGGTTTTCTTTCTTGAAAATATGTGAGATTAATTATATACTTTGATATTTATTTAATATTAATACCTTCAAATATATATATATATAATGAACTAAGTTTTTTTTTTTGAAATATCAAATTAATTTAATTTCAGTGTTCTTAAATACTTTAAATATAATAATATGAAGAATGAATCTGGAAAAATAAAAAATAATTTATTTAAAAAAAATAAAAATCACTTTAAACTAAAAATACACAAAGTCACACATAAACAAAATAAATAAATAAAATACAAAGATAACAAATCACTATCAATAGAAGATTCAATATACATGTATAAGAGAGATTTTCCCTCTCATTTCACGCTATCAAAGCTAAATTTTTTTTGTTCTTTAACACAAGCTGCATTATATATAAAAATAAATAACAATAAAAAGTAAACGTCAAAACTAAGAGTATAAATACATAAATACAAACAAAAAAATTTAGAATTATCATAGAAGGATAAAAAATTAAAAAACTCGAAATTAAATTATATAAAAAAAATATTAAGAATCAAAATACAAAATATATATTGAATCGAGACAAAAAAAAAAAATTATCCCGCGGTGAAGCACTGCTAATGGCTCGTAATATCTATAATATTATATTCCTGAATTATTATTTTTAATTAATTAAAAAAATGTTATTAATCATCTCTAAAACCAACAAAGAAAGTGCATACGTGTTAGCATATTAATGCAGGTGATGCTTTATCTAAATTATCTTGCCAAGTACTGTCCTCGTAACGTCGTTTTCAGCCACAGAAAGTGGCGCGGTTACATCTCGGTAAATAAGGGCGCTAGATCTCCAGAATGGACGGCTACGATATACTTTACATTCCCCAAGAGGATTACAACAGATGATGTCATTAAGACGGCGACACCGACGCGCCGTATAGCGATCGACGTGTCGAGTGGGATGTGGGCCCCAAGTCAAGGTTCCCGTATAGAGCGGGAGTGAATAGAACAGAGAAAACATTTTAAGATGAAAAAAAGTAGTACACGTGGACGTTGATGACCTGGTGCTGTCATGTCGAGAAGGGAGTGTCTTGTTAGCGCAACAATCAAAACAACTGTGGTTGCGGAAGCACAGAAATAAATCAATTTTGAAATAATTTTTTGTCAGATTAGTTTTATATATTACAATGAAATTATTTTTTATTAAGTTTTTAATAGATTATTTTTACCTAGTTTATTTAGTTATAAGTGTTGAGGTTGATTTTTAAATTGATTTTCATTTAGAAAAATATAAAAATAGTATTTTTTTAATTTTTTTAAAATTATAATTTTATATTAACACATTAAAATATATTAAAACACTAAAAAAAATTAATTTAAAATAAAAATAAAAAATTTTAAAGTAAGATTTAGAAACAAGATTTCAAACTTCATATACATCCATTAATATTTTACATTCTTCAGCTCGTGATTGTTTGAAGTGTGGTTAAGGTTATTTTATTTTTTGTCCAGTAATGCATCAAAATAGTATTTTTTTTTTAAAAAAAAAATTATTTTGACATTAACATATGAAAATAATCTTAAAATACCAAAAAAATTTAATTTCAAGTAAAAAATAAAAATAATTTTTTTTTCAAAAACACTTTTAAAACACAATGTCAAACACCTCATTAAGCCTTAATTATGCATTATGATTCATCTATTGCCAAAATAAAATGCTAAAAGACATCACTGATTTACAATGCCCTTGAGCAAATGTTTCTATTCGTTAAATTTTTGTTTTTATGTTTTTACCCTAGTAAAAATATGGTTATGGTTTTAACTGGGGGTATAATTATCATTTCCAAATGGTGCATTGTTCTTTCCAAAACATTTTGGGGGCAATATGGTTTGGAAACCTTCTTCTAGTACAATTAAATTGTTGCTTTACCCCTAAGAGCAAAACTATATAAATTATAAAGCTTCTGTAAGGGATTTTTCAATATTTCTCAAAAAAACTATAGAGTTAACATGAACCTTGGGAGAATAATAAAATGAACATTCAAGGGGGCTTCTACATCTTTTTCCTATGAAAAAATATTGAAATTTCAAAACTACTCTTCCAAATTACAAAACATATAATATGCGTGGGGTTTTGCACTGTTGCTCCCCTCAGTAAACACTGTGGATTGCGACAGTGCACGCCCCGTTTTGGCCCTCGGGCGCGCGGCCAAAGGGGCTGATCGGGCGGGGCCATTTTGGGTTTTTCCACTCTTTTTTTTATAAAAAAAATATTCGGCTGTGAACAGTGTATTGACGATTTAGTCCCTGGTAATAGGACAAAATAACGGCTCCGGGTGAGGGGCACCGGCGTAATTGCACGTGGCCGGACCGGCCCGGTCCGGTCCGCCGCAACTTTTTCTTTTTTTATTATTTTCGGAAATGGCTAAAGACGAATTTAGCCCCAAATAAGACAAAAACAATGAATTAGGTACAGGGGTGGATCGGGAATTGGCCATATTTTTCGAATTTTTTATTTCGTTTCTGTGAGGGCGTGAGGCGCATGCGCCAAGCGGTTTTCCGCCTCACGCCCTGTTAAGGTGGCGCGTGCGGCCTCCTCCGGTGTCAGGAAATTAGCCACAGGCGGCCAGAACGATTCGCCGCCGCGTGGTCTTCCTCCCGCGGTGGCGCGTGTAACCACCCAATGTCCGTGGACGCGGCGGGGGCCGGTTAAAGTCGGCGGCCACGTTTCTCTCTCTCTCCTGCACGTCAATGTGCAGGAGAGTCCCCCATATATTTTGACTTTGCACTTCGGTCCCTCGACTGTTAATTTTGTTTTTAGTCCTCATTTCTGTTATATAAGTTTTAATTTTGTTCGATTGGGTCCTCCGATTTGAATTAATTGAATGTCAAAGTGTCACTTCGGTCCTGCTACTTTCAATTTCCGGATTGGCTGTATATAACTCAATCAATTCGGTACAAAAGTTCCGATTTTTGCAATTTTGTCCTCTGATTTCAATTGAGAATAAATGTAATTTGCATTTCAGCCCTTTGACTTTTAATTTTTTAATTTAATCCCTTTATATTTGATTTTCATTTCACCCCTTACACTTTTATTTTTTTAATCCTTACTTTTGTCCATTTATATATAAGTGTATTTGACACAATAATGATAATAATAATGATAATAATAATAATAATCATGATTTAATTATTTTTCATTCTTACTCTTTTGTTGTTATTTTTCCCTCCCGATAATTTGATAAAAAAAATTTCCAGTAATAGCAATGATAATTTTTTTTAATTGTTTTTTTTATCTTTTCTTAAAGTTTCTGAGATATTTTTAGTTTTTCATTTATTTTTGTTTCTTTCAGTATTAACATAATAATAATAATTATAATAAGAATAATAATAATAGTGATTATTATTAATATTATAATAATAGTGACTATGTATTCTATTATTATAATAATAGTGATTATTTATTCTTTCATAATAATAATAATAATTTTTAATTGGTTTTTCTTGCTTACTGTTTTGTTCATGCTTTTTATTTTTTTCCCTCGGTATAATTTAATAATTTTTGGTGTTTTTATTCTAGCGGCAATAATAATTCTAGATGTTAAGACTCCAATGTTGCTATTGTTATAATATTTTAAATTAATATTGCTTCCTTTTCCCTTTTTGGTTTTTAATTTGCTCTTTCTATTAATTGATTTTTATAATTTTATTATCTGCACAATAATGATTTCAATAATTTTTTTTATCTTATTCAAATTTGTTGCTCTTTTTTCTAATGTTAGTGCGCGATCTTTTGTGATCGTTTATGACGCAATACCTATATTCTAAAAGATGTAATATATGCTTATAATACAAACTCAACTCAAAATTTTCAACATTTAATCTTTGAATCTATAATTTTTATTTACTTATATCATATAAATTTATCATTGTAGATTTAATTATGTGAAATTATATACAAAAAAATACTCGCGGCAACGCGCGGGCAAGTATCTAGTATTAAAATAAATCTTGACAAATCAATTATTAAATCAATATTTTTAAAATCATTTTAATGTGTTATATATTTTATTAAAAAAAAAAAACATCATACCAAACATCTATTTTATTTTTTCATTCCTCTTCCCTATTTCTCTTTTAATAAAAATAAAATGAAAGCCATAATAAGTACAAATTGCTCCACATCTCATTATAGCACCATAAATTAAAATCCTTTTTAAAAAGCATAAACTAATATTTTCTTCAATTGAACAAGTGGCCCCCACTCCTCACCGTGTAGACTTTAATCATCGTTTGTCCACCACCACCACCTCCTCCTCCTCCTCTCCTCTATTCTAATTTCTAAACGTTGAACTTAAAAATCCCACTCTCTCTCTCTTTCTCCGCTGTCTCCCATCACCAAATCCAGCTAGTGATCCCCTTCCTTCACTGCCCTCCTCTCTCGAGTACGTTCTCTCTCTCCATCCTTCTTTCTCTCTTTCTTTGACTGCTTTTGTTTTTGGCACTATAAATCCACCATCTCAAGATTCTGTCACTCCTTCTTTACTAACAATGTCTTCTTTCAACGTAACTTGCAGGTAAGAAGGTTGCCTGGAGAATGGCATATATGTGTGCAGATAGTGGAAATCTAATGGCAATAGCCCAACAAGTTATTAAGCAAAAACAACAGCAAGAACAGCAGCAGCAACAAAGCCACCACCATAACCAACAACAACAACTTCTTGGTCTAAACCCTTTTTCTTTAAATCCTTGGCCGACTAATATAATGTCTGCTAACCCAAACTTGGGTTATGGGCTCTCGGGTCCGGCTGCTTTCTCTGACCCTTTTCAGAATGGACAAGATACAGGCGACCCGCCTGGGTTTAATTTCTCGAACATGGAGCAGAACCACTCAAGCGGGTTTCGGCTTCCTTATTTCACTGGAGCTGGTGGCGAGTTTGACTCGGATGAGTGGATGGACAGTTTAATGAACGGTGGAGATTCAACGGATAGTTCCAATCTTCCTTCTGGCTGTGACGCGTGGCAAAACAGTACTGATTTTGGGATGTACACTTCTGATCCGTTTAATACTGTCCCCAGTCGACTTGCTGTTGGTTGCTCTCCGCCGTCTGATCTCAACGGGGTAATCTCTAATTCTCTCTGGGCCGCCCCATCTCCTCCTGAAGAAATCAAGCCCACAACGTCACCCCCGCCCCTGCCTCTGCCAACAGTAAAAAATGAAGTCGTTGGAGGGTCAAAGGAAATTGCACAGCTATCTTCCTCGCCGGTTTTGAAAGCGCTTGTTGAGTGTGCTCAACTTGTCGAGTCCAAAGCTGATCAAGCCGTGAAATCGTTGGTTAAGTTCAAGGACTCGGTGAGTGAAAACGGTGGTCCAGTTGAGCGAGTTGGTTTCTACTTCGCGGAAGGATTATGCAGAAGAGTTGCTGCAAGAGAGCTTGATGTCTTGAAAAATTTTGATCAGACAACAAGTGAAGAGTTCACTCTGTCCTATAAAGCTTTGAATGATGCCTGTCCGTATTCAAAGTTTGCTCATTTAACAGCAAACCAAGCAATTCTTGAGGCAACTGAGAAAGCAAGCAAGATTCACATAGTTGATTTTGGTATTGTTCAAGGAGTTCAATGGGCTGCTCTCTTACAAGCTTTAGCTACACGTTCAGCTGGAAAACCTGTTAGAATTCGGATCTCAGGTATACCTGCTCCAGTTCTTGGTAAGAATCCAGCTGCTTCTCTTTTAGCTACCGGTAATAGGCTTCTTGATTTTGCCAAGCTTCTTGATTTGAATTTCGAGTTTGAGCCTATTCTGACTCCAATCCAGGAGCTAAATGAATCTTGTTTTCGGGTCGAGCCTGATGAGGTTTTGGCTGTTAATTTCATGCTTCAATTGTATAATTTATTGGATGAGTCTCCAGTTGCTGTGGAAACGGCTTTAAAGATGGCTAAATCGTTGGGCCCGAAAATTGTCACCCTTGGTGAATATGAAGTTTGTTTGAACCGGGTTGGGTACTTGACTCGGTTTAAGAATGCTTTGAGATACTACACTGCTGTTTTTGAGTCTCTTGAGCCTAACTTGAGTAGAGACTCACCAGAGAGGCTTCGAGTTGAGAGGTTGTTATTGGGTCATAGAATTTCAAGCGTTGTAGGGCCAGAGGAGCCTGGAGTGAGAAGGGAAAGGATGGAGGATAAAGATCAATGGGGAACTTTGATGGAAAGTTCGGGTTTTGAATCGGTTTCGCTTAGCCATTATGCAACGAGTCAGGCTAAGATACTCTTATGGAATTACAATTACAGTGCTTTGTATTCTATTGATGATTCTCAACCTGGGTTCTTAACTTTAGCCTGGAATGATGTCCCACTACTCACAGTTTCGTCATGGCGATAATCGATGGGGCTGGACTTGGATTTGATATGAGTTTCCACCTGGTAATTTTTCTCTGGTGTGGAACAATGTTTTAGTCTGTATTATACGCCATGGAATGGGATTGTTGGTGGGGGGTGCTACTTGATGAGATCATGAACTGGAAGGGTAATTAGTCTTAGCTCTTTTTTTTTCTTTTTTTTTTGTTATTGCAATTGTGCATTGACAGGTCCATTGAAGCCTGTAACTAGTTGTAGTCTTTCAGTTTTTGGTCATTTAGATATATGGTTTCCTTTTGTATTCTGTTGGGTTTTTGTTATAGGTTTGAAGCTTTCGAGTCTCACAAATTGTAAAAAAAAAAAGTGAAAGGAAAAGTTTCTTTCTCTTAGGTGTTTGTTACTCTTTTATATAAAATTTCAATCTTTTAAGTTTTAGTTTTATTTCTTGTGTTGCTGGTACTTAGTAACAGTAGATTGCAATCTAGAAAATAGATTCAGCCTCTTGTGGTGCTCTGAAAATAGTAAATGACCTTCTGGTTCAAATGGGATCAGTTTTTTTTCTGTTCTTATTTCCTGTGACTTGCAGGCTGCAAGAATAATAAACAAAAACTGAAAGTAATAAATGGGGTCATAATCTCCTAGGTTCTGCAGTTGGTGTTTGATGCAGACCCACGAGTCTATGAATTGTTTACAGATGTAAATGGTAATTGATTTAGACCTACACAGTTGTATTTGTTGCGTAAATGATCTTACAGATGATATTTTAATCTTGTCGCAGTACATTTACTGTTTATATTCTAGGGTTTCCAGTTTACTCTGCTTAGCTGCTATCAATTTCCTTTAAAATCTATGAAAGAAAAGGTCCTGAATTTGTACATGGGGCCTCATTTTCTTCCCTGACAATTGCATAATCTCAGTCTACAAGGCTCTTATCTCTTGATCATGGCTTTAATGCCTGGCCCTGACATCCAGCAATCAGACTCTCTCTCTCTCTCATCTTTTTGACATAAATTGAGAAGAAACATAGGTCGAGGAACCACACCTCTTTCCAGCTCTCTGAAAATTTATGGGCCTGGACATGACAGGTTTGGCAATAGATTGCATGACGTTGTTGTTCCTGGTTCAAGTGATTGTGACCATTCAGAGCACCAATTTTTTTTCCAAGGGTCCCTCCCCTCCCTCTATTAATTGTTTGTTAAAAAGAATAGACAACTCTGTGGTGCGTGTCATGCTTTCTCGGAGTTCTAATTCTCTTCTTGCAGGTTTGCACCACGATTCATCGTTGCTGGTCACTACCATTCTTTGTCACCTCAAAAAACAGATGAGAGGCGGTGGAAGGGATTTGTCACTACCATTCTTTGTCACCTCAAAAAACAGATGAGAGGCGGTGGAAGGGATTTGTCACTACCATTCTTTGTCCGGGTTCGAGCTTTTTGTACATGTTTATCACTCTTGTGGTATCTTACTTGATTATTGGATCTGCAGGTGTTCAGTGGATTCAAAGATTAGTTATATTGTGCTCAAGTTAGCCCAATACCCGGTTATAAGAAAAAAAAACCAGATAAGAAAAATACCCTCACAAGCTTTCTACTCGCCAAATAAGCCCTGTACTGTGTGACATATCATCCATGAACAAACAATTAATCCCTGAATTCTGCACAGCGCCAAGAAGTTGTGCACTTTGATTTTGCAGTTTAATTAAATTCACCACGTCAACACAATACACTGTAGTTGAATTATATGGAGCAGTGGAGGAGCAGATTTCGTGCCCTAAAGATTTTAAAATTCTACATTTGTAAGTGTATGGAACAGTGGAATACGGACCATTTTGCAATAAAAACTTGATGCATCCAAACGCACCAGATATTTGTTGTTATGATTCTAGCATTTGTGAATTTTACACTCGTGTGAGATTTTAAAATCCCCAAGAAAATTGTTGGTCTTTTAATTTACAAACTAACGTCTACAATAGAGAGAAAAAAGCTTTCTGCATCATTATCCTGCCAAATTATTCTCCTAGCAAGTAATTTAAAATTAAAAAAAAAACCCTCCAGGGCCTGCATGGTAGGGAGCAAAAGCTCTCATTGAGTGGGTCAAAGAGAAATCTCCCAGAAATCTGTAGTGTAAGGTAACCTGGTAAGTTCAGACCCAAAGCTGTCATGCTGAAGCTGCAGGCAACGAATAAATCCAGGGCGACAAGGTTAGGTTTTGTCTTCCACCCTGCAACTTGGTAAACAAAATCCACCTTGGTGAACTGGGCTGCATTGTTTTCTCCGAATTTACATGCCAGTAAGCATATCGTCACCATGTTAAAGTTATTGGAGTTCTCACCCCTGCACCACCTCAGAACCCCAACATATAATATCAGTTCTAGATCTACAAGCAAATTTAAAACCCCACCTCAAAAAGTGTGGTTCTATTGCATAATATTCCTAAAATGTTATCTAATTAGGGATTATCGCTGTTATTTTGCGTTGTGATTAATTAAAATAATTATTAATATATCATGAGTAGATAGTTTTATTAAATCGAGTATCATCATAAAAACTACAAGTTTGAAGAGTAAATATTTGTTATCTAATGGACTAAAAAAAATCAATTTCAAATTGTTTTTTTATATAAAAAAAACAGAAGAAAAGGGCAAAAGGAAATGACCCGGAAAATACATAGTAGGATCGAGATTTAAAGTCAAGTCATGACCTGATGGGTGATTGTCTCAGATCTGTTGCTTGCCAGTTCCTGGCTACGGCTCTGAGTGTGAATGTGCTTCCTGACGTTGTTTGGCTGCTGCAACGGTCGGGTGGTCCCACCGAATGGAGACATTAACGGAAGAAAGAAATGACCTTTCACATTTTCTGTTTTTTTCTTAACAGAGGAGTAGTGGTAGCGAAGCTGTGCTAGACAAGGACTGGCCCACCACCACCAGTACCGTCGCTCTGTCTTAACAGTGCACAAACGGCAGATCTCTGGCTTAACTCTCTTTTTTAAACCTCACACTTATCGAGGCACATGAGCCTCTAGATGGGCTAAGCCCACTAGTCCATTTGCATTCTAGAGCCCATCTTGCACCGTTAGCAAACGAGCGCCAGCCCAGTTGGCCTTTAAAAATTGCTGGCTTGTAATATCATGTTTTTACTGGCAAATCTCTCTGGAAATGCGAAGATGGGCCATATAGTAAAGATGAACCACGAAACAGGCTGATAAAAAAACTCCAGGGGTCAGTTTCAGACAGGTCACGGCTATGTCTGGCAAGCATGGATGAGAGCAAAAGAATAGGACTAATGATGACAGCCAGATGATAAAAAAACGGCTTAATTGACTCTTTTTTTACTTTTATTTCTTTCTCTCCTTTTCTTTTAATTGTTTTGTATTTAAAATTTGGTTTTTATTTCTATTTATCTTTTATAGTTTAATAATTTATTTTTTAATTTCATTCCTTATTATTTATTTTATTTTTATTTCAAGTTTGATTCGTATTCTTTTGATTTTCATATGTTTTTTTTAGTTTTTTTTCAATTTTATCTCTCGTTGTTTGATTTCATCTAGTTTTTTATATCAAATTGGTCTCTCAAAATTGCTATTTGTTTTATTTTTATTATTTTTTTAATTTAACTTAATTTTTAATTTAATCTCTTAACATCATGAATGACAATTTAATCCGAATGATATGGATATTGATTTAACTTGAACAAATTAATATTTTTTATGGTTATCTTACTCCATGAGTAACATATAGCATATGAATATTATCAAAACCAACTTGAAACTCGCCTAAACTTTACATGAAATATATATATATATATATCTATTGAAGATTTATATTTCTTAAAAACAATACAATATATGAGTGCGGGTGTGATATTTATAATTCAATATATAAACACCTACTTCAAGTCTATATATTAATATTTTATATTATATTGAATAGTAAATAATTGGCATCCATATGAAAACTTGAAACCTGATAGATAGTTATGAATATCTAATTTTTTTACCTGGTAAATAATAGATAAGGTACAAATATCAATTTGATGGTTTTATTTATACATATTATATTAAAAGTTTTTTTTTATACCTTTTCTATTTAAGGGTTTTTTTATTTATGAATTAACAAATTATCCTTATAAATATAGTTTAATTAACATTCATGTTGTTGCGTTCTAATTGTTTGCTCAATAGTAGATTAAACATGATAATGATTTTAATTAACTACCAATATTCTAATGAAAACTAGAGTTTTTATTGCTTGTAGCATTGTTAATAGGTCAATTAAAACCTTCTATAAATTTCACTTGACCATTTTATAACGAAAAAAAAACTTATGCAAGTTTAATTAGGCAAAAACAGAACTCTAATTTTCTAGATTATGCTAATTGTTCATGGAAAATTTAAATTTAAATCAAATGCTTGTATGGTGTGATTGCACATGTTTATTTGGTTTTATTTCATTCTAACATGTGTACAGTATGTGTTGGACTATAATATGCTTTTAATATGTCATGTGCTGGTTTGTTATGGTATGCTTTTATGAAGGTACATGCTGGTTTGTCATGCTTGTTTTTGTTTACAATATTTTAGTACTTTATTTTTAACCATCCCAATGTGAGAAAATGAGACATATAATTGCTCATCATTAAAATTATACTTATATTGAAAGCAATTGTGGCATTGATTATATGTCTTATATATACATGTTATTTATATGTTAGTGATGTTTTTTTTTAATTGTGACTGCAAATGTGTATGGAAGAGAAAACATTCTTGTTGTGTTTTGATGATATTTTTGTTCACCAAGTAAAAAATAATTAATGATTATTTTATATTCTCAAGAAATCACAAATAAATGATTATGAATCAAGAAATTAATTTTTTTTTGATAAAAACTCCAATTTGTTGTCATTTTTTTTTGATTTCTCATGTTGTTTCTATCTTATAAGTGAATTTAAGGATTTTTATCCATTTCCAATACCTCTAGAAAATTATAGTATGAGCTAAATATTATTATAAAAATTCAAAATACCTCTAGAACCTAAATACAAGTTTAATAACTATATTATATTAGATAGAATAATCTAGAAAATGCTAACAAAAATAACAATCGAGGTTTTTAAAAAATAAAAAAGAATCCTAAGGTAATTGGAAAAAAAATGAAACTTCTTTGTAATATCTTTCAAGCTTTACTTTAAGTCTTCTTGACCTTCAATTACCATGAAAGGTTATCTTCATATAAAATTAACCTTTAAACTTTTGAAAAACTTTCCGTTTGTTTCAATAGTCAGATAAAAAACTATAATTATTAGAGTAAAACTATATATTAAAAAAACTAAGCCCAAAATCACATCTCATTGTCCACTACGCAAGCTACCCTTTGAATTCTTGTCTAATTTGTAAGCTATTAGTTTTTCCCTATTCCTTATCTTATCTTGCGTGTGTTACATCGATTAAAACCCAACAACCCTTTGATTTTATTTTTGACCTATCAATACACCCGATTGATATTTAAACGATCTTATTTAATAAAAGTAATTAAATATTTTTTTCGGTCCTATCAATTATATAATCATTAAAATACTCATAATTTAATTTTGTCTATGCATTTTTTTGATGTGTTTAATTTGGGGATTTGTAGAAAGAGAGAAGAGAAGAATAGGGATAAGAATCCGGACGTAATTTTCATGCCCTTTATTGAATTCAACCGGCTATATTTATAGCCTTTACAAACAATGGAAGCAAATAACTGAATGCTAAAGACTCGGACTCACGATTGAACAAATAAACTGCTACTGGAGAGTGGGAACTGTATCCCGACTAACAAGACTAAATCTCTCCTGACTTATTGAATGTAATTGCAAAGAATGCGCCCACGTCTGCGCACGTGCCATGTCCATGCTCATGTCTGCCTTGCATGGTCGTGGAGCACGTAACAATCCCGCCTACTCAGACTGTCCTTGACCACAAGGACTAAAATTTGGATATGATTTGAGGAATCGCCATTCGTTTTCCCAAGTGGCGTCTTCAGCTGATGTTCCCTCCCATTTAACCAAAACCTCGTTCTTAGGTCGATATTTCCCCTTCTGTACCACACGTCTGGCCAAAATGGAAGCAGGTTGAGGAAGGATACAAGATTCGTCTGTAATGGGAGGAAGAGTAGCCGAGAGTGGTGTGATGGAACCCAAATGTTTTCGCAATAGACTAACATGGAAGACGTTATGGATTTGGCAGTCCTTAGGAAGATCCAGACGATATGCCACGGGCCCAACCTTGCCAATAATTTTGAACGGACCATAGAAACGAGGGGAAAGTTTTAGAGAACCTCGAAAGGCCACCGTGGACTGTCGGTAAGGCTGCAGCTTTAAGTAGACATAATCCCCCACTTCGAAGGACACTTCTCGTCGATGTTGATTAGCTTGACTGGCCATTCGTTCCTGAGCAAGACGGAGGTTGTGACGAAGATCACGTAGGATAGAGTCACGGTCTTGTAGACATTCTGCCACAGCTTGGACTTTGGCTGTACCTGGGATGTAAGCGAGAGGGGTTGGAGGTGGAATCCCGTAGACAGCTTCAAAGGGGCTGATTTTGGTTGACGAGTGAGTGGCTGTATTGTAGCTGAATTCTGCCCATGGAATCCAGTCTAGCCAAGTTTTTGGCTGAAGCTCAACAAAGCTGCGGAGGTATTGTTCCAGGATGCGGTTTACTACTTCCGTTTGTCCGTCCGTCTGCGGATGATAACTCGTGCTCATACACAATTGCGTACCCTGCAACTGAAATAGGGTCTTCCAGAAGGAGCTTAGAAAGATCTTATCTCTGTCACTAACAATGGAGGTGGGAATTCCATGCAAACGAACCACATTTTGCACAAAATATTTAGCAACCAAGGCAGCCGTAAATGGATGCTTAAGGGGAATAAAATGCGCATACTTGGAGAGACGATCGACGACCACCATAATAACCGAATACCCATTGGACTTTGGAAGACCCTCAATGAAATCCATTGAGATGGCAGTCCAAATTTGAGTGGGAATGGGCAGAGGCTGGAGCAATCCCGCAGGTTTCATACAATCGGCTTTGCACTGTTGGCATACTGTACATAACTTCAGGAACTCTTTAACATCTTGCCTCATGTGTGGCCAAAAGAAGCTTCGGATGATTCGGGAGAGTGTCTTATGGAACCCGAAATGGCCACCCACTGGAGAAGAGTGACTGTCAGCCAATATCATTGGAATTAAAGAAGACTTTGGGTTTAAGAAAACCCGATCATGGTGGAACCAAACCCCGTCTCTCAAGGTCATATGGGGTGATGTTTTGGCAGTGGTGGATGAAGTGTAGAAGGGATCTTCTTGCACCTCTCTCTGTAGCTGTGGCCACCAATCTGCATGAGGAATAGAAATAGATAGAAATTGCACTTCCCCGAGACGAGAAAGTGAGTCAGCAGCCTGATTTTCCACCCCTTTCTTGTACTCAATAGTGTAATCATACCCCAGCAGCTTGGGGAGCCAACGGGTCTGAGCAGGAGTGGTGATCCGTTGCTCCAGCAAATATTTAAGGCTCTTATGGTCTGTCCGGACGATAAATGGCTTCCCAAGGAGGTAGTGACGCCACCTTCTAATGGCTTTAACAATTGCTAGCATCTCTTTCTCATAGGTGGAAAGAGCAAGAGATGACCCCTTCAAGGCTGCACTGAAGTAAGCCACGGGATGGCTATGCTGGGTCAAGACCGCCCCAATTCCCGTTCCACAGGCGTCGCACTCAATAACAAACGACTGAGTGAAATCTGGAAGACACAGTGTTGGTGGAGATGTGAGTGCCTTTTTGAGCCGGTTAAAGGCCTCCTCTGCTTCATCGGTCCATTGAAATTTGTCGTTAGTGATGAGCTTTGTCATAGGAGCCGCTATTCCACCAAAGTGTTGGATAAACTTGCGGTAGTAACCGGCAAGCCCAAGAAACCCACGAACTGCTTTGGTCGTTGTAGGGGTGGGCCAAGATACCACCGATTGAATCTTGTCGGGGTCAACCGAAACCCCATCATTGTTGATGACGTGCCCCAAATATTGAACCTGCTGCACTCCAAAGTGGCACTTAGATTCCTTGGCAAACAATTGGTTAGTGGCTAAAAGCATAAGAACAAGCCGTAAGTGAGTGAGATGATCTTCCCATGTCTTGGAGTACACCAAGATGTCATCGAAGAATACCAAAATAAATTGCCGAAGGTATGGTCGGAAGAGGTCGTTCATGAGACTTTGGAACGATGCAGGGGTGTTCGTAAGTCCGAATGGCATAACAATGAACTCGTAGTGCCCTTCATGAGTTCGAAACGCTGTTTTCGAAATATCCTCTTCCTTGACGCGGATTTGGTGATACCCCGACCGAAGGTCCAATTTTGAGAAGAATTTCGCCCCATGAAGCTCATCCAATAATTCGTCAATCACCGGTATAGGATATTTATCCTTTATGGTGATTTTATTTAGAGCACGATAATCGATACAAAATCGCCAAGAACCGTCCGATTTTTTAACCAACAATACCGGCGAAGAGAATGGACTGTTGCTGGGCCGTATGAGTCCCGAATCCAAGAGCTCCTTCACCATTCTTTCAATTTCTCCTTTTTGGTAGTACGGATATCTATAGGGCCGTACGCTCACTGGTTCGGAATTAGGCTGGAGAGGAATGCTATGGTCATGCTGTCTTTGAGGAGGAACCCCCGGATTGGAGTTGAAGACCACTGCAAACTTCTTCAAGAGGCCCGTAATCTCTGGAGGATGAGTGGGCTGTACCGGTGCTGGGCTAATGGGTTGGATTTGACACAGGAAGCCCTGGTTTTGAAGGCCCAAAGAAGGTGTACTGTGAAGGACTTCAATGCTTGCCGCTTTACCCTTTCTTCCCAACCCTCGCAGCGTGTGTCTGCTATTGCCCAGACTGAAAGCCATAGTGAGCTTCTTATAATCGGTCTCCACTGGACCCAAAGTCTCCAGCCATTGCACCCCCAAAACCACCTGACAAGCTGCCACTGGAAGGACATAAAAGTCAGCAGTGATGGTAATACCTTGGATAATTAGCATGATTCCCTGGCATCGTCCTGCACATTCTACCTTCTCGCGATTGGCAACCATAACCTGAAGCTTGCGGTCTTTGGATACATGTAGGCCAAACCTTGTTGCAATGGTCTGGTCAATGAAGTTGTGGGTGCTTCCCCCATCTATGAGCACTATCAATTTCTTGTTCTGTAGTTTTCCCACAACTCTAATGGTTTGCGGATGTTCAGCCCCAATAATCGCATGGAAGGAAATTTCTGGTGTTACCTCTGTAATTTCTGTTTCCTGTGGTTCTTCTTCACTGGATTCGTTGCACAGGGAGTCCTCTATCATGAATAATTGTGGACGTTCGCATCGATGGCCAGGGGAGTACTTCTCATCGCAGTAGTAGCAAAGCCCTTTTCCTCTTCGATCCTTTGCCTCTTGACTCGTGATCCTCCGAAAAGGGGTAGATGAAGGGTAAGACCCTACACTTGCCCGTTGATTAGGAGAGGGCCTAGGATTCCTGGGGAAGGATTTAATTGCCCTCTTGGTGCTGGCGTCATGGTGGATTGACGATTAGTTGGATAAGTTCGTCGCTGCAGGAGGTTACGTTCTTCAACCAATCGGGCCACCCCAATTGTTTCTGCCAAGGTCTTGGGTTGTTTGATCTTGACGTCTAGGCGAATCTCATCACGTAGCCCTGCTATAAAGCATCCAATCAAGAATGTTTCTGGTAGGCCATCGACTCTATGGGAGAGCCTTTCGAATGCTTCCTGGTAATCCACGACGCTTGATGCCTGCTTCAGTCGAGACAAGGCTTCAGAGGGGTCTTCATACTCAGTGGGGCCGAACCTTAAGGAAATAGCCTGTGCCAGTTCTTCCCATGTAAGTGGTCCTCTGAATTTTGTCAGCCACCGATACCATTGTAATGCAATGCCCTCCAGATGGAACGAGGCTAGCTGCACACGCTGGGTGATGCCAACATTTTGGAACTCAAAGTACTGATCAGCTCTATAAAGCCACCCAATCGGATCTTCTCCATTAAACCTTGGAAAATTCAGCTTGAGTTGTGGTGGGTGTGGTTGATCATGGTTGCCCACTGATGGTGAACCAGTGGCTCTGTACGATGATGCTTCTTGTGCAAATGGGTTGATGTCTGTGGAGTTGGTGTGTGTACGCTGGGTAGTACGGATGGCCTGAAGTTCGGTGAGGATGGTTTGTAAGGCAGAGTGAAGTTGATCAAAGTTGGTCTCATGTCTATCCAAGGCTTCATTCACCTCATTGCGAAATTCAGCATTAGTTTTCCCACGAGTGTCCATGGAAAAAAAACCGGGCTCTGATTCCAAATGATGTGTTTAATTTGGGGATTTGTAGAAAGAGAGAAGAGAAGAATAGGGATAAGAATCCGGACGTAATTTTCATGCCCTTTATTGAATTCAACCGGCTATATTTATAGCCTTTACAAACAATGGAAGCAAATAACTGAATGCTAAAGACTCGGACTCACGATTGAACAAATAAACTGCTACTGGAGAGTGGGAACTGTATCCCGACTAACAAGACTAAATCTCTCCTGACTTATTGAATGTAATTGCAAAGAATGCGCCCACGTCTGCGCACGTGCCATGTCCATGCTCATGTCTGCCTTGCATGGTCATGGAGCACGTAACAATTTTTTTATAATCTTATGATTTATTTAGATTAATAAAAAAGGGGAAAAAAGCCGATGAGATGGAAAATATCTAATCATCGAAAATATATTTTTTAAAACAAAAGGCTATCAACCACGATCAACCTACACATTTATTTTTTATATCGAAAAGATTAATTTAGCTGTTTTTGATTTACAGATCACACGCGTCAAGTGGAAGAAAAGAAAAGGTCACAAATCACGCACGTCACGTGGAAGAGAAATAAAGGTCACAAATCACGCACGTCACGTGGAAGAGAAATAAAGGTCACAAAGCACGCGCGTATTATTCAACGAACAGATCTTTTCAATGCCGTCTTTATCTACCTCCTAACCAGCGTGATTACCATTACCACGAATATCTTATCTTGCCAGCTCATATGTGCCGTCCATTTCTACACCGCCACCACCTAAAATTCCAAACAACTCAACCATGTAAACTAAATCTCAGCCCTCCATTATTCAACCCAGAGACTAATCATGTCCGTCCATTCTCTCAAACCCTCTATAAAACAATTCACATACACCACCTTCATTTCTATCTCATCTTATCGGCAAAGCTCTAGTTTCTCGTGTAGATCTGCTCCTCATGGATCTTCCTTCGATCCTTTCAATTGCAGCTTCATCCATATCGCTTGGCGATCTTCATCTTGATACCAGTTTCGATGCTTGAACTCCATGATTTTGATCTGCTCGGAGATAGCTCCTGAGGTATTTATAAGTATTTTGTTTACGTTCCTAAGCTAGATCTGATTGAATCTCTGTCTATTGATTATTAATAAAGTCATTAATCCGCGTAATTTTTTTTTTCTGTAGATATGGCGCGGATCTGTTTCCATACCTCGAATGTTTACAGGATCTGTCCCTTCCGGCGTGCTTTCTTCGATTATGAGGAGTTTTAGCAATATTTAAGTTTGGTTGTTGGGGAACAGCAGAAGATGATTTGAATTTTTTTTCTGCAGGCGGTGTTGTAAGCAGTTACAGAATCCGCTGAGCGTGTTGCTTGATGTAGCCATATCTGAAGATTGGTTTTGTGAGCTGTATTTCATCATGTGGTGTGTAATTTGTTGGTGGAGAAAGAGAGGGAGAAGATGGAGCTGCTGCCGGTGCTCGATTTATTTATGAGGATGATGTATAAGATATATATCGGGACCAAAAGGCCAGGAGGCTGAGAGGTCTTGTTTATTATCTTTGTCATCCGACCTTTGCCATGACAGGTGCGCTTGCATGGCAGGTCACCCATCATCTTAATAAAATTATCATTTTCGTGTTTGGAGGGGAGATCGCATGGGGATTTCCCGGGTTCTCCCCTCTAGTCTTTGTGTCCCGCTTTCTCTTCTCTCTGCCTTACAATCCATGGCTAACCTTGATCGCGCGGTCCGACTCCAGCTAGCAACCAATTCATCTATGGCACGATATTGCAATTTGTGACGCTGACCCGAAGGTATTCTCTTACTTTTATCCTATATCCTCAATTCAAATTTCCTGCACTTTGAATCATGTAGTCACAAGCTCTTTCAGGTAGAATCAGTCATTAGCAAGAGATAATGATCTTTTAATCTGGGTTCTCATCAATATGCTCCCATCAAATATTTATCTTGATGAAGGTTATTAAGAGAATTCAACTAAAACTTGCCTCAGCACTTGATTTTGGCAGTTACACAGCACAAGTACATCATAAACAAAAAGATACTGCCATTTCTTAAATCAGGCTTTACCTTATGTTCTCCGTTCACTGAAGCTTATTCCATTGCACAAGACCCCGTTTATTGCCTGTAACATTCGTTCCACGTTATTTCATTATCCAACGCATCTCATGTTATTATTTTACAGAAACACGAGCACATTTTTTGTTTAATTAGATGCAGTTTATCAATCTATTTTCTGCGATCTTGTGCAGAATTTCTGTTTCGATAGATGTACTGTTGTTACTAGCGTCTTACAGTCACATATCTTGTAGCAAGCATGTTAAATAAGCATATTGTGCTCTATGTTATCCTTGTAAGACCTTCGGGCTGGATTTACTAGTCTGGTTCTCTTGGTGTAAGTGATTTGGCCTCGGTTTGGTAGCGTTGAAGATGGATCTGTAGTCCCCGGTGGGCGATCCACGTATCTGTGTAGAGAGACCTTGTGCTGCTGAGCTTCAAAGTGTGGCAGAAAGCTCAGAGGAGGTCCTCGTACAAATCTCAGTTGAGCCACAATTTTGAGGTGGCGCGTTCTTCAATGGTTTGCTCTTGCACCTGAAAGAACAATAAAACACTCAAATCGAACTGCTATGCAGTGTCACCAGTTTAAAATTTGCGCTGATATGGCTTCCTTGTGTTAGTGGGAGATATGGTAATCTATTCTATTGATCAATAATGATGTTGTCTTCATTGGTATGTGCTGTTTATTCATAAATATCAATCATTCATCTGGCTAGTAGGAATTGTTTTTTTAATATGCTTGTCAATTAATTTATTAAAATGATATTTTATATAATTTTATGTCTTTTCTTTTTATTAGCATCAATTTGATTACCAGTTGAAGTATTATTTCTTGGCTTCCAGAAGATTAACATGATATGTTTCAGCGGCTATTATGATTTGCCTTTCTTAAAAACACAATTTTCGTTGACAGTTGGTGGTAGACTCATCTCTAACAATCATAGGGTATGGGTTTTGTTAATTCAATTCGAAGACTGTCGTTGCTATTTAATTGAGTGCAAAATTAAAAATTAAAATTGAATATTCTTGATATATTTTCAAGATAAAACACTGCATTTTAGGGGTGTGATGCGGTTTTTTATTTTGATCTTCGATCTTTGAAGTGCCTGTCACACTGCTTGAAAAAATATCCTTTTCATCTTTTTTTATAGTTTTTGATATGCGAATATTAAAAGTATAGAAACTTAACATGCATTTCCATTTAATTAGCAAGACATCTTTGCATCATACTACTCTTTACACTTTATCTAATCTCAGCTCCTTGTTTATAAATCATGTATTGTAGCAATAAACTTATGTTTCAGTCATAATTCAAAATTAAAAAAAAGTGGTGTTGGGATGTTTCATTGAATTTCTCTCATTATTACAATATAGCTGTAGTATTTTGATTTTTTGAAAAAATAAATACTGGAAAAATAGTGTAGTTTTCAAACTTTTCCTTGTTTTTTTCTTTTTTAATTTGTACCGAGAATATATCTGAGAAGTATATTTGTTTTATTTTTAAAATGAAAAAAAGAATCACGAGTTCTGTAATTTCTACGCGTACTTGTATATATATAGTTATAAATTTAATTTTTATATAAATATAACTTAATTATGAATTCTAAATATTAAGTAGATTTTTATATAATGTGTTTTTCTATATAAATATTGGATTTGTTTGTGATTCTCTATTATTTGCAAAATTAAAATATAGTTTTAAAAAGCGCGGATGTTTTCGTTTTTTTCCACAAAAATGATACGTTTTTCAAATAATTTATGCCCGTGAATACATGAGGTTTTGTAAATTAGAAAAGAAGTAACAGGGCAAGATAACCTCTTGTTTATGATATGCCCATCCTCCAATCCTGAGAAGATCCGTAAGCTCGAAACGGTAGAGCGCTCAAAGTCCCGTGATGGGGTTTTGAGAGGCTGGTGGTTCGAATCCACTCGGATCTCTTTTTATTTACTCCTGCCAGCTATGATCCTTTGTTTGAACTTTGGTGGTTTTCTAGCTTTTTTGTTAAAATTTAATATTTATCATTTTTTTATAGTACAATTTTCTTGTTATTCTGCTCTACTGTTTTTTCAATTATATAAGTGATTAACATGCAATGTTAATTATAAAATAAATTATTCTATTTTTATTATTTTTATTTTGTTGGGAACCATTTCGAGTCATTACTGCAAGAATCATCAATCTATGTGCTTTGCAAGAACATTTTTATAGTTTACTTATTTGGAACCTTCAACTCATCATGTCTCCCAATAATCCACCCTTCCATCTCTGCACAAACACAAAATAAATGACTATATTTAAACGTCGATAACTATTTTTAGGTTTGATTTACACTTGGGAGAGATGAGAGAGAGAGTTGGGAGTGGGGGACAGCTGCTTTGGTTTAGATTAGTGTTTTTTTCCTCGAGTATTTATACTTCTTTTTTTTAGTGCTGGTGGAGCTAGTCCGGTCCAATTGGTTTAAAATATTTGAGACTAAATTCGAATCGTGATTTTTTTTAGGTTTTCTAATACATTAATTTAGTTTTTTATTTCCAGTTATTGACTTTCTAAGTTTAATTAGTTTTTAGGTTTTTAGCTCACCCTATTGAAATAATTTGATGGTCTGTTTTTTTTTTTTTAAGTTCTAGAGAATTTGGTCAAACCCGCAACAAATAAGTAGATGAGAAACTAGAAATTTTCTATTTCGTTGAGTGTGAATTAGTTGTTATTCAAAATACTTTTGTTTATAAATACATTAAAATAATTTACATTTTTTTTTAACATCAATATATTATAAAATCATCTAAAAAAACAAAAAAAGTATTTTAAAATAAAATTAATAATTTTTTTTCAAAATTTTAAAACGTAGAAGAACTATTTCTCCAAGTAAAATAAATAATATAAGAATAAATGAACTAAAAACCAAGTAAAATAAATAATATAAGAATAAATGAATTTAAAAAGATGACATTGTTTATGTAATAACAGGCAACTTGTTGTAAACAGAGAAATGAAATATTTTAATTACATAATCCTTATTTTTTTATTTGAATAATTAATATATTACCATTCATAGCTCAGCCTTTCATTATTTATAATAAATTCTTGTAATGCATTGATTAATTTATAATTCATATCTTATGACAGATTTTTAACCACTTGTAAAGCAGTTGCTCTGACGATAACAACATTCTATTGCATTTTATATATATGTCAAATTTTTATTGTTATAGAAATCTTTGTAGGTGAAGTTATGGGCTACTTGGATGCAAACCGAAGATTCTCATGATCATATCTTTAATATAATTAAGTATTCATAGCATATTATTTTGCATCACAAAAATAAGTGGGTGTTTGTTTTGTGGTTTAAACTGAGTTTGTAAAAAAAAGCTGATATATTAGTGTTTGATTAGTGCAAAAAAGCTAAAAATTTTATGGGGGTTTCACATAATAAAATCATCAAAACACCATTTCAGGAAAAACAACTAATAACTGCTTTTCGTGGTTTCTAAACCACAGATTTCATTTTGGAGACCATTTCATTTGAAATGCTAACCGATGAAAATTCATTCAAGACTTTTCAAGAGAGATTATATATTTATCAATCTTTGAATCTTTACTTTTAGTGAATTGGGACATAAATATAAATTTATTACAAATCTTGATCCAAGTCTATGATTTCAATTCTTGATATTTATTTTTATTTTATTATTTAGATCTTAGTTAACTTGGAATATAAAAAATAAACTAAATTATATAGGCTAAAATAATTTACGAATACATAAACTATATATTAAATAAGGTAGGAATAAATAAAATTTAATTGTCATGGTACCATAATTATAAACAAATCATAATTAAAAAAATAATTTCTAATTTGAGATTAATTTTCACTGATATGATTCCTAGTTTTTCTTGTATTTTATATCAAGTCATGGTAATTTATTTCCTCTTTTATGTAAAAAACAATAAGGAACTACCAATATTTTTTTTGTTGGTATTGTAATATATTTTTCATTGGTAATTGTTTTCTTAACAAATACGTGAATGGAATTGTTTGTCAGTAAAATAGTCATCAATAATTTATTTTCTTTTTATGACTCTATTGATGATAGTCCTATTAACAAAAACAAATGTTCGTGCCACCATTTCACCCGAAAATCAAATTCTATTTATTGGAAGAAAAGATGTATCGACACAAAACATCAAGGCGACTTGTACTTTTGACATGCAATTTATGTTTGTATGGGCAGGATGGGAAGATAATGATCACGATACACATATTTTTCTCGAGGATATTGACAGTAGGAGTACAAAATTTCGAAAACCACTTGAAGGTTGTGATTTACTATATCTTAAAGAGGTTATAATTTCAGTAAATTAATATTCATCTTTTGTTATTGAATTAAAGAAAAGGTAACATGTTCGTATTTTCAAGAAAATACTATTTGGTTGATGTTGATTATCCGAATGAGTATGGGTATTTAGGTCCATATAAAGAGAGAGATATCATTTACAATATTTTCGGCGCCATGGATAACCAAGTGGTCAAGAAGAAGTGTTTAATCGTGCATACTCATCACTATGTAACGTGATAGAATGTACTTTTGGAGTATAGAAGCAAAGGTGGAGAATTTTACATAACATGCTAGCTTATCCATACAAAATGTAAGTTGAGATTGTTATTGCATCGATGAGAATGCATAACTATACTAGAAAGAGATTGCAAGATGATGTTGTTTTTGTTGAATATGATTGTAATTTCCAATTATATCCTAGATGATTTATTACCAAATATTATAGCTCACACAAATAGTCAAGGATCGCGGATGCCTTCATATATAGATCTTGTTTGTGATGACATTGCAAGTAGTTTGCTGGGAGAATAAAACAAAGTGTTCAATTTACTTGAATTAATAATTATATTATGTTATTATGATTATTAAATCTACAATATTTAAAAAGTAATATGTATGTGTGTGTATGCCCTTTAAAGTAATTTCACAAGTTGATAGCAATATAAAAAACATAGTAACCAAATACCCGAAACTGTTTTTCATTGAATCTCAAACTCAACCACAATTTTAACCAAATATTTCAATTTCAATTATAAACTGCAGCTAAAAGTGTTTTTCATAAAACTGTTTGTTTTTTAAACCTTAATCACAACATCAACCACAATAACAAATATACTCTAAGTGATGTGTTTTATCCTTAGCTTATAAAATGATTGGGTTTAATCCTAAACCTAATTGAAGGTGTGACTGTAAATACTTGAAATGAGATTTAAATAGTGGGGAAGCGATTGTATGAACCATTACAAAACTGGTGTCTCACTCTATCACTGTCTCTTTATTATCGATCAATTATATTGCTTGGATTTTTTTTTACTATCTTTATGCATAAAGATTTAATTTGCGGGTCTTGGCAATATCTTTTTTAATTTAGACATTTTTAAGGAAATTGAATAATTTCCCCTAGATTGAGTAAATTGGAGATTATTTTTAAAGTGACATAAAAATCTGATGGAGCTGTATTTCACCCTTTCTTAAGCTTTTTAATTCTTCCAGCAATCACTTTTCAAAGAATTTCTATATATTTACACACAGAATGCAAACAAAACAATCCTTGAAACAAAATAAAACACGAAAAAAATAATATAATAAAATGATTAAACAGATACATGTAGGAAATTGATACTTTAAAAATATTGTTTTAAAACAAAGCAAGAGATGGTGAAGAAAATGAAACTTAGAGAAGATAATTGATTTTGCAATTAAAGGGGATTTTTTTATGTTTATTAATTTGATTGGATATCATTGAATTAATTAAGTGGTTAAAACCTAGCAAGTCAAATTTAGTTTTTTAAAATAATATTTTATTTAATTAAATTGAAAACTTATTCTAAATTATTTTTTTATCAAATAGCCAGACTAGACTGGATTTCAAAACTACGAGCGCCCCATATTCAATGGGCTTGCCCCGTATGGTAATGCTGCCCGATCGATTGATGTTAAAACCCACAAAACCACATGCGCGCATGCGTATGGCAGATACAGCCACCGATTTTATAGTTAATTGCTGTATTTGACTGTTTTTATTTGTAGCGGACTGTTTCAATTTTAAGTTATTTTTAATATTAACATATGAAAATAATTTAAAAATATTAAACATTTAATTTCAAATGAAAAATAAAATATTTTTTTAAAATATTTTTGAAACACGGTGTAAAACACCTATATTTTACCAGTAACCCGCGTGATTATAATGATTTTATTTTTTTTAACACTCATCTAATGGATAGTAAATAGTAGAAAACAAGATAAATGATTCAAACCGAAAATGCTTTTTTTTTTTAATAATTACTTGATTTGTTTTTCTATTTTTTTAAAATCTAATTATTTTTGAAATCTTGATTTCCATTTTTTTTATTATAAAAAATACCTATGTAAGAACTTAGAAATTGTGTTTACTAAATATACGTTTTTTAAAATAAAAAATAAAGACCTTATTTGCATAACCTTAAAAATAAAAATAATAAATGAATAAAATCCTTATTTTTTATCATAAAAAATATATAATTAAAATCTTTTCTTTTAGTTTTTTGTTTTCTAAAAAAACTAAAATTGTTCTTGCTGGTAAACACACACAAAAAAAAGTTTTTTACTCTCTTTACTAGAGAAAAAAAATCTAATTTATGTAATTTTTTATGTTCATAATTTCTTAAATTTAGTCTAAATAAAACTATTATTTTATTATGAAAAATTAACAGCAGAAATAGAAAATCAAAAATAATTTAACGAAAATAAACTCGACCATATCTTGCCAGCTCAAATGGGCCGTCCATCTCTGCATCGACACCTAATTTTCAAACGAGGCAACAAGTCAACCACCTCAATTAGATCTAAGCCCTCCATTATCTGACTTCGAACCATTAATCTTATCCGTCCATTTTCGTAGCTCCTCTATAAAACTTCAGACACCTGTCCCTTCTCCTCTGCCTTCTCCTTGATATCCATCATCTCCTGTTTATTCCTAGCTATATTTTCTCTAGATCCACTCTTCATGGATTCTCCTTTGATCGTTTCGCATCCAGCTTTACACAGATTGCTTTGTGGCCTTTATCTTGATATCAGTTTTGATATTCGGAGCACAAGTCCATGATTTCACGGTTTGCTATCTGGTTTGGTCGGAGTTTGCTCCTAAGGTATCTACAAGTTTATGTTTATGCTCCTTACTTGAAACTTGTAAAACTTTCAAATTGTATTTCGATTGCATTAATTTCTAGTGTTACAGTAGCAATATATATATACAAGTAAACATGAATTAATCTACTTCTACTTTCCTAGGTTGCAGTGTTTGATACATGAGAAAGGAAATAAAGATAAAGCAATAAGAAACATAATAACGGTAACCTGCACATCTGCAATTACATCAGATGTGCAGCTCTATTCTTAACACTCCCCCTCAAGATGGAGCGTAGATATTTATCATGCCCATCTTGCTAATAGCATCATAAAAAATTCTTCCTGAGACTGCCTTTGTGAGAATGTCTGCTAACTGATCTTCGGACCGAACAAACGGAAGTTGTATAATCTTGCGGTCAAGATTTTCTTTGATGAAATGACGGTCTACTTCGACGTGTTTTGTACGATCATGTTGTACCGGATTGTGGGCAATCTCAATTGCCGCTTTATTATCACAGTGTAGGTTCATAGTTGTCTCATAATCGATCCCCAAATCTTGTAACACATGTTTTACCCATAATAATTCGCACACACCGTGAGCCATACCCCGAAATTCTGCTTCTGCACTTGATCTAGCGACTACTTTCTGCTTCTTACTTCTCCAAGTGACAAGATTGCCTTCTACAAATGTAAAGTAACCTGATGTCGATCTCCTATCAGAGTGATTTCCTGCCCAATCTGAATCTGTATACCCTTCAATTTTTCGAATCCCGCTTTTTGAGAACAATAGGCCTCTTCCTGGCGCACTCTTTAGGTACCTTAAAATCCGATATACTGCTTCCATATGTTCTTCTCCTGGTGAATGCATAAACTGACTCACCACACTCACTGCATATGCTATGTCTGGCCTTGTATGTGATAAATATATCAGCTTTCCAACTAACCGTTGATAACACCCTTTGTCCGTAGGCGTCTGATTTTCTGTTTCTCCCAGCTTGTGATTCATTTCCATCGGCGTGTCTACTGGTTTACACGCAAGCATCCCAGTTTCTGTTAACAAATCTAACACATATTTTCGCTGTGATAGACATATCCCAGTTTTTGACCTTGAGACTTCAATCCCTAAGAAATACTTCAGTTGTCCGAGATCTTTCATTTCAAATTTCGATGCTAGAAACTGTTGTAGTGCTTTTCTTTCTTCTTGATCATCACCTGTTAGAACCATGTCGTCCACATACACAATTAATGCTGTAATCTTTCCTTCTTTGTGTTTTATGAACAACGTGTGATCCGAGTTGCTTTGCTTATACCCAAATTCCTTCATCGTAGAGGAGAATCTTCCAAACCATGCCCGTGGTGACTGTTTTAGACCATATAATGCCTTCTTTAGTTTGCAAACTTCATTTTTACCCGTGGATTTTTGTTTAGCTCCAGGGGCAAATCCATGTAGACTTCCTCTTCAAGATCTCCATTTAGGAAAGCATTCTTGACATCGAATTGTTGCAAGACCCAGTCTCGGTTAACTGCTAATGATATGAGGATGCGGATAGTATTGATTTTTGCAACTGGGGCAAACGTCTCTTGATAATCTACCCCATACTTCTGCGTATATCCCTTCGCAACTAGCCTTGCTTTGTACCGGTCAATACTCCCATCTGCCTTGAGTTTTACAGTGAACACCCATCTGCACCCAACTGTCTTCTTTCCTTTTGGTAATGGGCACATCTCCCAAGTGTTATTCCTCTGAAGTGCCTCCATCTCTTCGTTCATCGCTTTTGTCCATTTTGGTTCTGCTAGAGCATCCTGTACATTACTAGGAATAGATACAGTGGATAATTGATTAACAGAAAATGCATACGATTTAGACAACCTCTGGGAAGACACATAATTACTGATTGGGTATTTAGTTTTGGTATTTGGATCAGGTTCATATTGTTTCCTTGGAACTCCCCTATTTGATCTCTGTGGGTATTTGTTTGTTATAATTTCTACAGGAGCAGGAATTTCATTAGTTTCATTAAGGATATAATTTTGATTTACCTGAGGACAAACATTCTCGGTTGATTCTTCAGCTAATGGTGTAGATGTAGACACCTCTGGAGACTGGGGGGTGTTGTTGCTGAGACAGTTCTGATCTATGCATAATTCCAAATCAGTACCATCATTCGTACCATTATATGGGACCATACTGCGTTGTTGTATTTCTTTATTGAACCTATCGAATACTCCTCCATTTTCTTCTAATTCAAACAGATCTCCGTCGTTCTCTTCACTGTTGCTCGCCCCCTGAAGGGACGACCCAGATGCTCCCCCTGAATAGTAAGGTTCTAATTCATGAAACGAGGTATCCAGGGTTACATGTAGCTTCGGGTGCAGCGGATCATAACACCTATATCCTTTTTGAAATTCTGAGTACCCGATGAAGACACACCGTTTGGCGCACGGATCAAGTTTACCCCGCAGAGCTTTCGGTATATAAACATAGACTGTGCATCCAAATACTCTAGGTTCAAGATTTGGCAGATGAGGGACGGAAAGCAGAGATTCCATCTTTTGTTGAGGAGTTTGGAAGTTGAGCACACTAGATGGAGTGCGATTAATTAAATAGGCAGCCGATTTGACTGCTTCTCCCCAATAGAACTTGGGCATATTCATACCAAACAGAGATGCCCGAACAACTTCCATAAGTTGCCTATTCTTCCGTTCTGCAAGGCCATTTTGCTGTGGAGTATAGGTGCACGAAGTCTGATGTCGAATTCCATGGTGACCCAGAAACGTCCCTAGAATTTGATCCATAAATTCCTTACCATTGTCAGACTGCAGTGTACGGATCGACCTCTGATATTGGTTTGTCACCATTTTATGAAAGTCCTGAAAAGCGGTACCTACATCACTCTTATTTTTAAGAAGAGAAATCCAAGTCATCCGGGTGCACTCATCAATAAAGGTAACAAAATAACGTGCACTGGAAAATGATGGAATTTTTGCAGGACCCCAAACATCTGAGTGAATAACTGCGAAAGGTTCTGAACTTTTATTCCCACTTGGAAAATACGGGATACGATGGCTTTTGGCCAATTCACAAGTGTCACACTTAAAATCTGAAATACTGAAATCTAAAAACAACTGCGGTTTTAATTTCTTAAGGTACCCAAATGATAGATGTCCTAGCCTTCGGTGCCATAACCATGCTAGTGCTTGAGTTTTATCTTTACTAGTTGCTTGATGTGCCTGACTGAATCTTGACCCCCCCCCTTCGGTTAACTCCAGATAATAAAGGTGTCCCCGTCTAACACCATAGCCAAGAATCTTCCTGGTTAGAATGTCCTGAAAAACACAAAACAGAGGCCAAAAAATTACAGTACATGCAAGAGTAGAGGTAATTTGGCTAACCGAGAGAAGGTTATATGCTAGGGACGGAACAACGAGAACTGTATCTAGGGTGAGAGATTCGGTCAAGGTGACAGACCCTTCCCCGGTAATAGGAGAAGGACTACCATTAGCTGTATAAATAACTGACTGAGAGGAAGGTTTAGGAAAGTTTAAGTTACCAGAGTCTCTAGTCATATGATCGGATGCACCTGTATCAATAATCCAAGTACTATTTTTAGCAATAACAGATAAAACAGAATTTTTACCAATTATACCTGGATAGACAACATTTGCAGTTGGTTGTCGCGGTTCTACTTCTGTAAGATGTGCCATATTTTTTCCGAAATTTTTTCGAGGTTTTTTCTTAAAATCCCACCAGTCCGGATATCCAATAATTTCATAACATCGTTGTTTTGAATGACCCATTTCACCACAATAACTGCACACCAACCCAGTTGATTTTTTTTGACCCGGGTATTTATCACCTCCGTACCCCACCCTCCTTTCACCTCCGTACCCCACCTTATCTAACATAAACCCCTTCTCTGCCTCCCTCTCACTCCCGTGTCCTCTCTCTCCCCCATATCCTCTGTCACTCCCATTCCTCTCCGGCCGAGAGCTCCTGGCGAGCATCACGGTGGTTTCTGAGATCACGGGAGAGATCCCGTTGTGTTTTCCGTCCATGATTTTCTTCTGGAGCTGCTCTCGCCGGACACAAGCGTACGCCCCCTCAAGATCAAGCTTTGGATCTTTTCGAAGAATTTCACCACGGATCTGCTCAAACACTTGGTCAAGTCCACTGAGGAAGACATGAACTCGAAGTCTGGCCATGGCAGTGTGGAGGTGGAGGATGCCCTCAACTGTTCCGGCTTGGGATGCCGTTCTACAGTCGATTTCTTGGAAAATCGCTACCAGTTCGTTATAGTAAGTAGATAATGGCCGTCCATTTTGTTTGGTTGTAAATGACCTCTGGTTTAACTCGAATATGCAGGTCTCATCGGCGCCGTCGTAGAAGGTTCGGGCGACGGCCTCCCAGATTTCTTTGGCCGTGGGAAGACGAATGAAGCGTTGCATCAAAGATGGGGTCATGGAGTCGATGAGCCAGCTTTTGACCCGATGGTTCTCGGTGATCCATGATTCCAGATATGGGTCGTCGGATTCTGGTTTTGCAGTGGCTCCGGTAAGATATCCTCCTTTATTTCGGGCTCCGATTCTCATCTCCATGAGTTGAGACCACAGTGAGAAGTTGGTTTCATTGAGTATAATGTTGTTTTGGAAAGTGGAGTTGTCTTGATGGACAACGATTGATGTTGCTGGATTGTTCAACTGGATTGCTGGAGGTGAGGTAGGTTCGGTTGCTGGGGTAGGTTCGGTTGTGGTGTTGATTTCCATATTTTTTTTGTTTGTTTTGTGATGGGTTACTGAAATGGGTTACTTGAAATGGGTTGGTTCGACTGATGGAAAATCAGATTGTAGTGATAGAAAATCACGATTGTGTTGCTGGCTTGTGTGGGGTTGTTGGTGATGGATTTCTGGGTTTTTTTGTGGGCTGTTTGGTGATGGATTTCTGGGTTTTTTTCTGGGTTGTTTGGTGATGGATTTCTGGGTTGTTTGGTGATGGATTTCTGGCTGTCAGGAGTATGGATTTCTGGGTAAACAAATGAGGATTTCTGGGATATTTTCTTCTTGTCGATGGATACGCAGTGAGATACCAAGAGCTTCGATGTGAACAGTAGTCGTTCTATGAACAGTGCTAATAACACTGTAGTTTCCGAGACCAAAAAAATATTTCGAGAGAGAAAAAAAAAATTAGGATTGCTCTGATACCATGTAAAACTTTCAAATTGTATTTCGATTGCATTAATTTCTAGTGTTACAGTAGCAATATATATATACAAGTAAACATGAATTAATCTACTTCTACTTTCCTAGGTTGCAGTGTTTGATACATGAGAAAGGAAATAAAGATAAAGCAATAAGAAACATAATAACGGTAACCTGCACATCTGCAATTACATCAGATGTGCAGCTCTATTCTTAACAAAACTGATTCAAACTCCGCCTCCTGATTATTGATCTAGTAACTAATCAGCTCATATTTGATTTTGTTTTATAGATATGGAGCGGCTCTTTTTCTTTAGCAGGAAATCGCAGAAGATGATTTGAAATCTCTCCACAGGTGGTTTCGGAAGCTGTTACAGAATCCACTAGACGCGTTGCTTGCTGCAGCTGACGTGTAATTTGTCGAGGGAGAAGCAGAGGAAGGAGATGGGGGTGTGGTGGTGCTTGATTTATTTACGAGGATGATGTATAAGATATATATCTGGACCAGAAGGCCAAGAGGCGGAGGTCTTGTTTATTATCTTTGTCATCCGGCCTTTGCCATGACAGGTGCGCTTGCATGGCAGGTCAACCACTATCTTAATAAAATTATCGTTTTCGTGTTTTTGAGGGGGAGATCGCACGGGGATTTCCCGGGTTCCCCCTCCGATCTGTGTCCCGTTTCATACTCTTTACTTGACTTTGCCTTACAATCCTTGCCTAACCTTGATCGCGCGGCCCCAGCTCCAGCTTAGCTATCGATTCATCGATCGCACCATATTGCAATTTGTGACGCTGATTATAAAGGTATTCTCTCACTTGTATCATCATTTCGACTTTCATCCCGCACTTGAATTCTGGATTTTAATCTTGGGTCTTCACTGTTAACCATCATCTGGTCATATATGTAGAAAATACGGGCTACTAAGTGATGCAACTAAACTTAGTTTCAATATCAGATACCTGTTAGTGGAGCCATCTAAGTAAAATGGTGCTGGAAGTTAGTTTTGATCTTTAAAGAAAGGAATATATTGGTTGGGATGTATTTGTAATCTAATCAGAATTTTTCCTTGCACCACAGCATGTGACAACAGCATGCCACTGCTAGTTTATCAATCTTTCTTGGCTGTGCAAGTTTGTTTCAATATCACAAGTGCGCATGCAATGCCTGCCATGTTTATATCAACTAAAGCATTCTAACGTGGACACGAGTTTTTTAAAAATTAATTAGCACATTGAACTCCACATATCCTATATATGATCACGGAGGATGTTGGGAGTTATTTTCAAGTAGCCGCACTTGGTGTTATGTTTTGCAATTCGCTGTGTTTATGTTTTTGGTTTCAAGTGATTTAGCGTTGCTATGGTTACTTGGAAGATTGATTTGTAGACCTCGTTTTTCGGCTCACATTTCTAAAGACCCCGTGGCTTTCAAGGGAGGACAGAGAGCTCGACAGATGGTCTTCAATGGAGCAGCTCAGCTGTGTCTTCTCAACTAAGCAACACCATGCTATGCCAACCATTGAGGTGATCAAGTTCTTCGATTGTTCCCTCTTTTTCACCTCCAAGAAAAGTAAAATACTCAATATAATTTCCCATGCAGTTACATTATTTCTAAATCGTTTCGTCATTATACGCGATTTACTAACTCCATAATAGCTCAAGGATGCCTTTCAAATCTTGCTGCTGGAGATAATATCGCAAGGCTAGTTCATGGTAGCTGGAATTTTTTTATCTTCATGCTTTGACAATAGCGCTTGATTATACCGTTTATGTTTCTTACTGTGCGTAATTTGTCGGTCAATAATTTGATGTTTATTCTTTTTCTTTTTTTTTCAATTCTAGTTTGCTCTGTGGTAACTTGATTTTGTCCCATTTCAATTCTTTTGTTTGTTTTAAAATATGAAGACAGAAAATTTCAAAGTAAAACGCGCTCTCACTACTCGATTTGGTTGAACTTTGTTATTAAATATGTTCTAAAAGTTAAGAAAAATTACAAAGTAATCGAAAGGTGGTAGCTTTAGACATGCTCGAAAAGTTTTTCCTTTTTTGATTTGAAGAAATCAAGAGTTCTCGGAATTATCTTCAACCTGAGATAATTGGAAAGAATTAAATTAACGATAATAATTTTAAGGTGAATGGTTATCGTCTGAAAGTATATTTGATAATTGTTTTAGTGAAAATGATTTTTTTCTTCACATTTGTTTGTTATTTTTGGTCTGATTTTTGTTTTTGTAGCCTCTTTTCAACCTTGCCCGGTAAAATTAATATTTGTTTATAAGATATCGTTTAATTCTTTGTTTCTTTACATCTTTTCATCACCTTTTGTTTGAAAAACTAAACCATTATTGAGAGTTGAAAGTGTTTTTTCTCTTTATTTTAAAATAAAATAATAAAAATTTATCATGCTAGATGCGAGAGATTAAAGTTGCTGGACATAATGAATAAAATTAAAGATTTGTTGAAGATAAAACAATAGTCAAGGTGAAAGGATTTACTAATGATGTTCCCAACAAGTACAGTTTAAGTTACTGCTCAACAGGAAACTACACATAAAATTCTAATTGAATGATTTATCATCAATTTTTCATTTTATATTTATTAACCTGATTTTATTAATTGCTTTATTTAAATAATTGTAATACTTGTAAATACTGTAAATTTTCTTGAATTTAAATATTAGAATTCATGTTGAGTTTTTACACTATTAATGTTTATCTTGACAATTGTTATTATCAAGTGTGTTCAACTTAAATAAATCTAATGATATTTTAAGTGCAAAATGATTATATAAAATATTAATAAAAAATATTTTTAAATGCTTATCAAATCTTAAACTAACTAATTACTTGGAATGCAATTTCATATTAGGGTTAGAATAATCCTACATCTAGTGTGGATTTTCTTTTTTATTTAATTTTTTAAAGTGTCAAGTAAGGTGAGTAAAACCCAACTTCTATATTTCTTCTACTTGATGTCAGGAAAGTTATAAGTATCCGAGAAACAATGGACACTGTATGAATGGATGATCCTCGATGTAGCAGAAACCAAATATCTAGTATAACAATGTATATTTTAGAAATAATTTAAATAACCAATTATCTAATATAACAATGTATATTTTATAAATGATTTAAATAACTTATTTTATATTTATAGACACAAATTTTAGCCTGTAAGATAAACAAGTTAAAAGTGTGAAAAATATTTGATTTGATTTTAATTGTTGTATTAGGTAATTTTGTAATAAACCAATTCTATATAAAAGAATTGTTCCTCTTATTCTTTTCTTCATTAGAATATTGGAAGACCCGAATCTTGGGGAGTCAAAGTTTTGGTGCTCCACATCATCAACATGAAGATTCAGTGTGCTTTATTTGGCTTGATTTAATGATCCGATGGCTGTAGTTTTTTTTTCCTTTTAATTTTCATAGAAGAACTTGAGTAAACCTCACAAGCTTGGATTGGATTGAGTGTAATAATTTTAATTTATATAAATGTGAAGAGCTTAGATTTGAAATGAATGTGCTGTAAAAATAAACGATAATTAATAAAATTATTTATGAAATATTTTTAACGACGCTCGATAAATTTACAATATAATATCAACAAAGAAAATATTTGAATAATTCAAAAATAGTATATAAAATTAAATTTCTTATTTTGCAAATATTGTTTTAATATTTAATTTAATGACCATATAAAAAATGTGATATCACTTGGCCCACAATAAATTGGATGGACCACCAAAATAATTACTGATTTAAAAAAAAATATATTTCTACAATGTCATTTGGGGATTTATGTGGTGCATAAATAAGAAAAAAACTAAAACACAATTACCTATATCTTAACATCCATCCTAGAAAAAGACTATTTTCTAGGAATTAATATTTTTTTAAAGAATTTTACCAATATTGGTCTTTGCCTTAATGAGAGGTGGGTTAAACCTACCTATTTGTATTGTCAGTATATATTTACCTCTTGTAATGTATTAAGGGTATAATAGTAAATTAAAAGTTTTCAAGGATTTCAAGGCAATTTATTTTTTATTATTATCAATTGTATCGCAAAACTTTTGATTTCTTTCCAGCAATAAAACATTTTTTTTCATAGAAAAAAAACCAATATATTTTTATAAAAATATGGATAGAAACTTTTTAAAATGGACGAAGGTCCTTAATTAAATTTTTGTGAAAGCGTGAGGGTAAAAGTGATAATTTGTTTTTTGCAATTTTAAGACTATCTATATAATTATGTGGCTTTTTAAAGATTTTTCCAAAAAAAAAAAACACAAGTTTTTATGATACGTGGAAAAGAAAATATAGGAAAGCTTTACTGTTTGATCTTAAAAGTTAAAGAAGAAATATAGGTTTAAATAAATAAATATCTAATGGTTATTTAAATAATTAAAAAATAATATAATATTTAAAAAATGTGGCACTCGCAACTTTGTATATTAGCTAGTGCTTTCTGATGCTCTTGCTGCCCTTCGCCTAAATGTCTCTTCTTTTATTCAGGTTTTGGTGATTTTGCTAGCGCCAGATACACTTTTCCCCCCAGCTCCATTGCTGCTTTTGCTAGCGACAGATACACTTTTTTCCCCAGCTCCATTGCTTGATCAGATTCACCTAGTTGTTCAACTCTCGGAGATATTGGTGCTATCTGATCAAGGAGCAAGGATAAATCATGCCCATTGTAAGCTTGATATTATGAGTTTTAGAATTCTTAGCATGGATATAATATGATCAGGTAGCAGTTGGCAAAGTGTTTTACGTAGCCTATTCATTCTATTTGTTGTTTGCTTCCTAATTCTATCAGTTAAAGCACTGATGACGACGGTGAAGAACTGTGGTTTGATTGCAGTATCTGGACCTCTGAGCTCTGCGATTGAAATGTGTAAATAAAAAAAGCCCCCCTGTTTCTCAATTCGGAACAATGATTCATGAATCATGGTTTTTGTCGGAGACATTGTTGCCTTGATTTTTCAGGTCCGAGATGCTAGTTTCGTGCTGAATGATAATATACATCATATTCCAGATCCTCATCTACGAGTTTAAGTTTTTAGGTGAAATAATTCTTTAATATAGTATCAGAATCTCACGTGTTCGAATCTCACACCCTGTCCTTATACCATTAACATGTTACGATAGATTTGTCCCAGGCCCTGTCCTTGATACCAGCAATTTTCTGTGCTGGGACTTCTATGATCATCTGTTAAAAATATTCCATTAATTCAGATGCTTCATGAGATGCATTCCCTTGACACAATGAAGATACTGTAAATAACTGTTGAATCTATTGGTTTTAAGTCTAAAAACGAGCTTTTTAACTGGTATAAAATATTTCGACTATTTCAGCCGAAACGATACTCACATCCCTGGATATTTGAAGTGTTCATCACATCGCAAGTTCATAAAGCAAGAATCTTCGAAGACCCAATGCTCATAATCAAGGGGTTCCAGCAGTCTGGGCATCTGGATAGAACCCAATAGGTCCTTCACCTTACAAGCTTTACAAATACCAAAGTTACAAAATATAATAAGTAGCATCATAAGCTAAATCTAATCTACTTGAGGTGTATGAATTATTTGCTACGAAGCATCTCGCATGATTTGCTTGGGTTTTAGATCACGCCATAAGTGGTCAAAATGGGTTGTTGGTGACAAGAACAATTTACTAATTTAATGGGAAACATAAAAAATTGTTTCGAAGAACGAAAGCTATGTTTCCCTTTAGATAATTTAGCCATATGATCTCATAATAGCCATTGTTGATTAATAAATTCCTTGATTGCTTTCAAGTTGACTATTTGAGCATTTCATCGCAGTCATTTCTACCCTTTTCCTTGATATTTCTACAATCTTCTCGCCACATAAGATCCTGAGGAATGAAAACTGAGTTCATGATCTTACTTGTTGCCATACCTAGCTCCTTGATTTTGACAGCAAATCACCACCCCTGCACAGGCCATTTCCTTTCAGGATCAGGAAGCCATGAAGACCTTTTCTTCTTCCCGCTTTGCCCCTCTCGCGCCACCGTATCTCCGGGCTGCTCTGTCTCACAATCGCTGGATATTTTCCTGAAGCCGAAAACCTTGCTTATAAACGTGCAAACCCTGCTTTTCCTGCTCCTGTATCCGATATCCGGCTCGTTTCTCATCCTCATAGAAGCTGAAAGCCTATCATAGCCCGCAATTCTTGCACATTCTGGTGATATAGATTCGGATATCAGCAGTGAACTGCTCGATCTCCCTGAGTTTATTGACGGCCCTCTCTCTTGCCGGAATCTTCTGCAAACAAGCTCCATTGTCTCGCCTGTAACTTTTCTCGTTAGAGAAAAAGAAAAGAGAGGACAGTCCTCCTTGACTCTGTTAGTATTCGTGAGGTCGTTTTCATCGAGAATTAATTGAATCCTTTTCTGGAAGGTGACACCTGGCCATCTGAGATTTGGGTTGCTACCCTGTGGAGGATAGTTTAGAGATTTGCCGAGGATCTAATCAATGGTGGTCTGTGGAACACTTAAATATTTATTTTCTTATTCATTTATCTTAGCTTGTAACTTGCCTTGCTAGATGTGAATTTTGGGTGAATTTATGCTCAGTGTTTGGGCAATTGTTTGGTTGAGAGAAATTGAATGACTGTAGACGTAAATTGAATTTTAAGGGTTCACCGTATATTGAGAGATTGAGCTGGCTTATATAGCCTTTGTGGAAAACAAGCTTACAGCTGGACCAACATGCAACACGCATGTGTACAATAAAAGAAAAACAGAATAACAAGAAATAACAAAAGGACAGCTAGAAAATAACAACTTGAAACAGACACCAACATGCACAACAAGCACTGGAGTCGCTGTGAATTTCACCAAGCCGAGAGCAATATTCCTTTCAAACCCTCCCTTAAGCTAGTTACCGTAAGGAAACTAGCTTAATTCAGTCATATCACATACTCCGAGCAGCCTTCGAAGCCTTCGAAAAACATCAGCCTTCAATGGTTTGGTCATTATATCCGCCAGCTGATCTTTGCTTCCGCAATGAACTAAATCAATCAATCCCTCTTTTGTAAGATTTCTCAGAAAATGAAACCTTACATCTATGTGCTTGCTGCGTCCATGCATTACGGGATTTTTCGAAAGTTTAATAGTAGAACTATTATCGCACCAAATATGAGTGCAATCTTCATCATTGTACCTTAGCTCCTTCAACACCCTTCTGATCCATATGGCCTGACAAGTGCACACTGCTGCTGCCACGAATTCAGCCTCCGTTGTCGAAAGAGTAACAATTGGTTGTTTCTTGAACACCATGCGACTGCACCAGAATTCAGCAAGAAAACATATCCACTCGTGCTTTTTCTATCTTCCACATCACCCGCATAATCACTATCAGTATAAGAGTTCAATTTTCCATTTCCACTTTTCTCATAGAAAATACCGTAGTTCACGGTTCCTCTTAGGTATCTAAGAGCTCTCTTTGCAACCTGCAAATGTAAATTAGTGGGTTTTGCCATATACCTACTTACCAGACTTGTGACGAACATCATGTCTGGTCTTGTAGCCGTGAGGTACATCAAACTCCCCACTAATTGTTTGAAATGTGTCTCATCCACACAAGTTCCTTCTTTATCTTTGCTGATTTTGAAACCCGGAATAATCGGACTGCTCACTTCATTGCTTTCCGACATCCCAAACCTTTTCAAAATTTCCACAGCATACTTCCGTTGGCATATAAAAATACCATCATTTCTTTGCAAAACTTCTATCCCCAGAAAGAAATGCATGCTTCCCAAGTCTGACATATCAAATTCTTTCACCATAGAATTTTTAAACTCTGATAGCATACCTGCGTCATCACCGGTAAAAATTACGTCATCTACGTAAATACTCACAATTATTATCTTTCCAGCACCACTTTGTTTTGTGAACAGTGTTTGTTCACTTTCACACTTCCCAAAGCCTTCCTTAAGAAAGTGTGCCTCAATCCGATTAAACCATGCACGTGGGGCCTGTTTTAAACCATACAGCGCCTTGTGCAATTTGTAGACCAGATGTTCCTTCCCTTTCTTCACATACCCCTTCGGTTGATCAACATACACACTTTCATTTAATTCCCCATGAAGAAAAGCTGATTTTACATCCAGCTGCCAAATCTTCCAACCCCTTTGCGCAGCCATGGATATGATCATTCTCACTGTGTCTAGTCTTGCTACTGGCGCGAACACCTCTGTGTAATCTATTCCATGTTTCTGTGAGTAACCTTTTGCCACTAGACGCGCTTTATACTTGGTAATTTCCCCGGCTTCATTATACTTGCTTTTATACACCCATTTGACGCCAATCTTCTTGCATCCAGGTGGCAGCTCTGTCAGTGACCATGTCTTATTTTTCTCAATAGATGTAATTTCATCATCCATTGCTTTAACCCATTTTTCTTCCTTAACTGCTTCTTCAAAGTAGAAAGGATCCATCTCACTCATTTCATATTTCACTGCATTCACTTCGAACTCACTGTTAAAAACTGCATTTTCATCAAAAAATCCAGAATCTTCAAAGTCTGCTGCATGTTCATCATTTTTTTCAGAATTCTTCATGTGTTCATCGGTTTTCCCAGAAATCTTCATTTCTGGAAAATTCTCACCATCAGCTTCTTCATCAGCTGTCAACGTCACATACACTTCATCTTCTTCCTCAGTTAGACTCTCTCCATCAACATAATCACGCATCCATGCTGGGACATTCCTTCTTCTTCCCCCTGTCTCAACAGATTCAATAGCATCAGTGGACTCCTCAATTTCTGCAGCTGCTTCATCCGCGACTTCAGCATCAAAGTCTGCAGCTTCCCCTGTCTCATTTCCTTCATCATTTATGCCTTCTGCAGCATCATTCACACTCTCATTTTCATTCACCTCATGTTCATCTTCCCACTCCAAATCTGTCAAGATTTGATCTTGATAATCCACACTCCAATCCCACTCCTTTTCTTCTTCAAAGATCACGTCCCTGCTGACAATGACCTTGTTTGCTATAGGATCATATAACCTATAGCCCTTCGTCTCCTCACTAAATCCAAGCAACACACAAGTGATGCTCCTGTCATCCAATTTCCCCCTTCTTTCATGAGGAACATGTGCGTGCGCAAGACAACCAAAAACACGAAAGTGTTCAACCGTTGGCTTCTTTTCACCCCAAGCTTCTTGCGGTGTTACCTCCTTCACTGCTGTTGATGGACACCGGTTTAGGACATGAAATGTCCATACCACTGCCTCAGCCCAGAACCTCTTAGGAATTTTCTTCTCTATCATCATACATCGCACCATGTTCATCACGGTTTGATTCTTCCTTTCGGCCACGCCATTCTGCTGTGGCGTGTATGCGGCTGTCAAGTTTCTTTTAATTCCATTTTGCTTACAATAATCTGTAAACTCTCTTGAATTAAACTCTCCACCCCTATCTGTTCTCAAGCATCTAACAGGCAGCCCTTTCTCTTTCTCCACCATTTTCTGGAAACTCTTGAAGTGTAGAAATGCTTCACTCTTCTCGGCCAGTAGGTACACCCAAGCCCTTCGGCTGTAATCATCAATTAGACACAATATGTATCTTTTTCCACCATTTGATGCAGGGGAGATGGGTCCACAGATATCTGCATGGATTAATTCAAGGTGTTTTGATGCTCTCCACACACTCTTCTTAGGGATTGTGTCCCTTCTTTGCTTCCCCAGGTAACACCCCGTGCACACCATTTCTTCAATTTTAAACTTAGGTAGACCACAGACCATTCCCTTCTGTTGCAACATTTGCAATCCCTTGAAATTCAAATGACCATACCGTTTGTGCCACAGACTTGACAAGTCTGTGGAAGTCACATGCAAGCATTTCTGAACATCACCTCTCTTCTGAGTTTCAGCCAACAGAATGAACATTCTGTTGGCACTCATTTCAGTCTCCAAAATCAACCCCCGTGATGGGTGATAAATCTTACATAAACCCCCCTTAAAAAGTATAGCTAAACCATTATCCTGGAATTGCCCAATACTAAGAAGATTGTTATTTAATTCTGGCACATAATACACCTCACCCAACACATGTGTTATTCCATTCAAAATTAACTTCACATTTCCCTTCCCAATTACTTTCATTCTACTATTGTTTCCTAGCCTAACTGAGTGCTGAAATGTTGCATCTAAGTTAGTGAACATACCTTCTTCCCCGCACATATGGTTTGAACAACCCGAGTCCAAGAACCAAGCATCCTTTCCATTTCTTTTCTGCATATCAACATGAGCCATGAGCAGCCACATTTCTTCTTGATTCAGCTCTGCGTAATTTGTGTTCCTCTTCTGCAAATCAATTTCTCCACACAGCAGCATCTCCTCCTCTTGATATGCCTCTGCATAATTTGCTCCCTTAAAGCTAGGACATTCATATTGATAATGTCCTAACTTATGACATCTAAAGCATTCTACCGTAGCTTTGCCATACACCTGAGGACCTCTTCCATGACCTCTTCCTCTATAGCTACCTCTCCCTCGATTTCTGCCACCAAAACTGCCACTGTCAACAATTCGCAGTGCTTGATCATCTCCTCTGTTTCTTCTGAATTTTTGCTCATGAACCAACAGTGAGCTTTGTAGCTCGTCTACTGAGAGGGAGTTTATGTCGTTTGATTCTTCAATTGAACAAACGATATAATTGAAATTTTCTGTAAGAGTTCGCAAGATTTTTTCAACAATCTTCTCACTTGTCATGTTCTCTCCAAGATTCCTCATATCGTTTGCAACCAGTAAGACCCTAGAGAAATAGTCTGTTACAGACTCTCCAACCTTCATCTCCAGTACTTCAAAGTTTCTTCTCAGAACTTGAAGTTGTGCACGCTGAACTCTCACATTCCCTTGGTACTTGGTCTTCATAGAGTCCCAAATTTGTTTGGCTGTGTCCTTTTGAGCAATCGTCTTCAAGATAGACTTGTCTATGGACTGGAACAGATAATTTTTGGTCTTCAAGTCCTTCAGTTTCATCTCATCCATGGCTTTCTTCTGCACTGCTGTCAAATTTTCCCCAGGCGTGTTCTCCACACCACCTATCTCAATCACGCTCCAGTACTCCTTTGAGCGTAAGAGGTTCTCCATGAGCATGCACCAATGCTCATAATCTCCATCAAACTTCGGAATGGAAGGTTGTGCGAAGTTGCTTGATTCTGCCATCGTCAAGCTCTGATACCAGATGTGAATTTTGGGTGAATTTATGCTCAGTGTTTGGGCAATTGTTTGGTTGAGAGAAATTGAATGACTGTAGACGTAAATTGGATTTTAAGGGTTCACCGTATATTGAGAGATTGAGCTGGCTTATATAGCCTTTGTGGAAAACAAGCTTACAGCTGGACCAACATGCAACACGCATGTGTACAATAAAAGAAAAACAGAATAACAAGAAATAACAAAAGGACAGCTAGAAAATAACAACTTGAAACAGACACCAACATGCACAACAAGCACTGGAGTCGCTGTGAATTTCACCAAGCCGAGAGCAATATTCCTTTCAAACTGCTAACTAGCTTGAGGCACCCACGATTTTGGTTTGTAAGAAAAGTCAATCGTTCTGGCACGCCCACCTGCCCATGGCTTGGATCCAACGATCCCTAGTGCACGAAAAAGTCTTCCAGCAACTGATGGTGTCGCTACCCGTGAATTACCCGTGAATCGGAGAGAGATGGGACTAGGAGCGTTTGGGAGTTATGTTTGAAAAATAATTTTTTTTATTTTTTATTTTAAATTAATTTTTTTATATTTCTAGATTATTTGATATATTAACGTCAAAAATAATTTTTAAAAAATAAAAAAAAATTATTTTAATACATTTTTAAACAAAAAATATTTTCAATAATAACCTCAAATACATAATCTCAATAAATTTATCATTCATGCACTGTTCTTTAAAATAAAATAAAATAAAAAAATAAAAATGTGCTAGGCTAGCAGTCAGCCTCAAAAGTCAATGGAAGGGCAATTCTTTCATAATAATGACAATAATCTCTCATTGGTTGCGATTTGGCCTCGATAAGATAACCTTTTCTCCCCTCCTCTTTTTCTTCGCGTGTTCCTTTGTTATATTCACATCCTTGTTGCTGGCCTGAGAAGGACTTGAACAGTAAAACCAAAAACAATATTATAATAACAAGCTTAGTCACTTGACCATGACTTTCATGGTTTTTTTTTTTTTTTTTTTATCGTTTTATATATTAATATTAAAAAAATATATTTTTTTTAAATATAATCAATAAATTTATCTTGTACTCAGCAGGGCTATGAAAAAGTTGTAGAATTTATTTTATTAAAATCACGCATAAATTACCTTATAAAATAAAACTCATTAGTATTAGTATGGATATCTTTTTTTGTTATAATGTAGCCAATCGGTGATTTTCTTGTTAGTATTAATAATTTTCTTGATTTCTTGCAGTTTTTCAATAAATTCTTTTTTTTCTTTTAAATTCGTAAATTGAAAAAAAAATACAAAGTAGACTTTTGAATCAAAACTAACATTACAAAATCGAAAGGGTTTGATGAAATTAGAAAGATTTTTGTACAAAAAGTAAAAGTGTTGTTGTCATTTCCTCTTATCCATAGTAAATAAAATGTTTTTGTTTGATATTATTACATTTTAAAAATATTTATTTTTAATTATTTTTAGTAGTTTTAGGTTATTTTAATATGGTAATATCAAAAATAATTTTTTAAAATAATAAAAAAATCATATCAATATATTTTTAAATAAAAAATATTATAAAAAACAACATCAACCATAACCATAACCATAACCATAACCTAAAACTAATCTGACAGCACATCTATATTTATCTAATATCCTTTAACTTAATAAATACTAAATTTAGATATTTGATTTTATATATTTTTTTTTTTGCTGTAGTGTTACACACTCCAAAATACATCTGTGGTTTGACAAAACGATGTTTCCGGTCCTTTTCCTCCTCTCGTTTGCACCAAGAGATTTAGTCAGGATTCAGCCTCGTTATCTGATTCAAACTTGTAAGCAAACCCACATTATTCAATGATGGAGGCCAATAAGAAATGCCAAGCAAAAATAAAAATGTTTTTTTAATGTATTTTCTATTATAAAATCTGCATTTCGTTACCCACACCAATTGTTAATTGTTTTCAAGTTATATTAAATTCTGCATCTCGTTACTGTCTCGAAACAGAAAAAATAAAGATAATATAGATAAAAAAAAATGTTTTCTATCATAAAAATATATTTTAAACCGTTAAAAAAACAAATTTATTTTTTATATTAGTCTTTTTAATAAATATATTGTTGTGTTTTTTTCTATCTTAGAACACTAATCAAACATAACCTTCTCATTTTCAAAACCTTTCTTGCAAGAAAATCAACTTGTAGTCCCATCAAAAAGAAAAGAAAATAAGAATCATAAAATATGGATGGTAGCAGAGAAGAAGCTAACCATTTAGAATTGCTATTTTTTACTTTCCTATTTTGCATTTGAAGATGAATATAGCTAAAAGGATCATGCCTTTTTATTAAAAAATAGTTGCAATAATTTAAGGTGGATTCAATTTTACGAGAATTGAAATATGACCAATAAAGTGTAAATACACTTATTAAAAGTATTTAATTTATATTTATTAATTAATGTTTTCCATTCCTAATTTGTTTTGATCATGTCCATTATATTTCTTTATGAAATTAATTACTTTTTATTAATTGGAACCTTAAAAATTATGAAGTATTATTTAAATAACTTTAAACTCCCATTATAGTTGGAACATTAAAATCAATTCTCTTATTTGAAAAAAAAAATTAGGTATTATTTTGACTCCATTAATGACAAGAATTCAAAATATCACACATTGACCATTCAAAGAGAAATTCAACACCTAAAAAAATCAAAATAAAACAAATTAAGTAGATAGAATCCTTGAAACAATATTAGTTAAAACTTATCAAAATTCTTTAAAATAAAGTGGTGTACATAAATTAGACTTCTCTATCTATTTAATTTTGAGAAACATTAATTCTATTAATTTGTTTTTCTCAAAATCACCATCTTAAAAATAAAAATTCTCAGAGTTTATAGATCCACCCATCAATTGATCAATACATATATATTTACACACGCGTAATCATCTCAATAACCCTTTTTGATATTTGGATATGAATTCAGATATCACAAATAACATCACATCTGAGAAAATTAAATGTCAATTAGCAGGCCAAGTTTTCTCAAAAAATTTGTCAGCTGATGATATTTTGATAACACGAGTCAACAGTTTTTTTTCCAGAAAAAAAAAAGTGCCTGTACAAAGACTTTGAAATGGCATGCCAGGTCAAATCTTTTGCTCTTGCTTCCTCATTATAAAAGCTGGAAGCTGCCTCATTTGAACAAACTCCCTCTTCCCCTGATGTCTTCCTAAAGACTACTTCTGAATTGGTTCAAGAATTTAACGAGATTTATTGCCAGCTGAAACGCAACGCGTCCAAATATTCTCCACAAAAGCTGCCATTTCATTTCTGGAACACGAGGCCTTGATAGAGCTTCAGCGGAGAGTTCTTTTCAGTACTTCTGCTTCATCAGGTTTGCTAGTTTGACATTCCTAATGAAGCTCTTTGGTTTTTGTTGAAAGGCCCTTTGGTTTTCCATCCGAAATGAAGCTCAAAACACAAGCTTCGTTCAAAATTATTGCTTTTGAATTCGTTCTCTTGGTGGGTTTTTCAAGTTCTAATTATATCATTTAGTTTTTGCTAGATTGAGGCTGCTATGCTGTCTGCCTGATGATTACTAGCAATACATGACACTTGGTATTGCTATTTATTCAAAAAATTAACAACATAAGGAAGAAAGCAGAAAGTCTGTATATGACATGATAGAGCCTAGTTGATGAAAATTGCTTCAATGGGAAAGTTTATTTCTATGAATACTAATTTCGCTTCAAATTTTCAGGAAGAAGATAAATGTCAAAACTTTTTTGCTTAATTGTACAAGGAGGATTGATTTCTTAACACAAGTTAAACTATTTTTGCAGTCAACATGTATCTTATAAGAAGACAGCCACAAACTCAGCAGGAGAATGGCCCTTCAGAACGAGAAGCAAAGGTAAAACTTGTATCAGACAGACGTTTTTGACCCTGTAATTTTCATCTCCTGAAGAAATGGATTGAAAACAGACATTAAATTGTTTTTCGACAAGCAGGTTTGTGAGCTCAGGGCTGCTCTTGGACCTCTATCAGGTCGTAGTTTGCAGTACTGCACTGATTCATGCTTGAGGAGGTATTTGGAGGCTCGGTCCTGGAATGTTAACAAGGCGAAGAAAATGTTGGAAGAGACGCTTAAATGGAGAGCAACTTTTAAGCCTGAAGAAATCCGCTGGGTACGTAGTGTTAGAAAATAATATAAATTATATTCTGGACCTTACCTAACAACTTAAATTTTTAATTGAGATAATTCTTTAATATGGTATCAAAACTTTGTTGACCCAGTGATCACGAGTTCGAATCTCACTATCCTCATTCTTTTTTATAAAAATCAAGCACAAAATAGTATGAGCTTATATAAGTTTCAAGCCCAAAGAGATTTCACTTGAGAGGATGTATTAGAGAATAATATAAATCATATTCTGAGACTTCACCTAACCGCTTAAGCTTTTAAGTGAGGTTATTCCTTAACATGTGAGATCGAAGCAATGGCTGCCTGCACATGAAACCGCTGTTTTTCGATTTTAGACGATATTATCTAGACCATTTTTTCTGACATATATATATATATGCCCCTGTAATTTCTCAGCATGAAGTAGCACATGAAGGCGTGACAGGAAAAATCTCCAGAGCAAATTTTCATGATCGATTTGGGAGGACTGTGCTTATAATGAGGCCAGGGATGCAGGTTTGTGCTGTTTTCTGTCTCTCTCTCTCTCTCTCTCATTTTCTGGCTCTTAAGCAAGCATACTGTGACTGAAGCTTTTGCAAATTGACCTTTGACCTTTTCTTCTGCAATTTTTTATAAGATTGACCTTTGAACTTTTCTTCTGCAATTTTGCAGACCACGAAATGTACTGAAGACAATGTCCGCTACATGGTTTATCTGTTAGAAAATGGAATCCTTAATCTTGCTGATGGTCAAGAACAGATGTCATGGCTGATAGACTTCACTGGATGGTCCTTGAGCACCAATATTCCTATCAAAACTTCCCGTGACTGCATCAATGTTTTGCAAAACCATTACCCCCAAAGGCTGGCCATTGCCTTTCTCTATAATCCCCCAAGAATTTTCGAGGCATTCTGGAAGGTTTGTTCTTCTGTCTCTTCTCGTCGATTTGTCAATTTTGAAGATAATCAGCAGTCAAATCTAAGTTTGTTGAAAACCAAGCATCGTGCTCTAGAGGGCATCACATTTCTATTATTCTATTTGATCACCCCCTATGCAATTTGTTAAGGAAATAAGTTGTTAAATGAGACTATGGGATCAGAATTATGATTTATATTATTTTTTAATATATTTTATTAAGTGAAATTTTTTTAGGCTTGAAATTTGGACATGCTCACACTACCTTGTGTCTTATTTCTATTAAATAAAATGGGGATGGTGAGATTTAAACTCGTGACCACTAGATCAATAAGACTCAAATACCATGTTAAGAAATCATCTCTTCTATATTAGATAAGACCTTAGAAAATGATTTATCTTATTTTTTAATACAAATGACCTTTTATATTGGACTAGACTCGGGTTTCGGATAACTATAAAATTGCTGCATTTATATTAGTTTAGATTTAGCGCCTGGACTAGTGTTTTGCTGAACCTGTTATTACTCCATCTCTTCAGGCTGTCCGGTACTTCATGGATCCAATAACATCCCAGAAGGTGAAGTTTGTTTACCCCAAAAAGAAAGAAAGTCTGGAGCTCATGCAGTCTTACTTTGATATTGAAAATCTTCCGAGTGAATTTGGGGGGAAAGCCTCACTCGAGTACGACCACGAGGAGTTCTCACGGTCGATGGTCGAGGATGACGTAAGAACTGCCAAGTTCTGGGGATCTGTTGAAAAGTCGAGACACGTCGCTGATGACCATTTAGCTCAGGTGGCACCACCGCCAGCGCCACCGCCACTTGCAATAACAGCTAGCTAATCTGGCCTGCCTGATGGCCAATCTGAAATGCTAGCAGCTGAAGATAAGAAAAATGGTTCTTGGACTATATGTAAGAACAAGAACTGGAAATCACACGGGGTAGATAAACATAATCGATTATGCACTCATGCTTAGTGCTAAGTATCATCTGCTGTATGAAAAGAAACTGTTGCTAAACAGTTTCCATTTTATTAACTTCAATCTTATATATGAGCAGTTAATTAATTACTTATATATATCGTTTTTTTTTTTGGGTAAAATAATGATTTCTTCCTTGCAATACATGGCGTTATCCCTGTTACAAAGCTTGCATCTCTGTAACATGCTGAGGAAAAGAAAAACGGAAGTGGTGATAGCTTGCTGGGAATAGTCCAGTGACAAGGAGTTAATGATATTTCTGGTTTAAATTCTATTTAATATTTTTCAACTCGCAGTGTATTAATTAGGAATCTTGAGTTAACGGATTTTTTTATTATATAGTTTAGCTATTGGAAATGACCATCACCCATGAACTGTAGTCATATGCGTGTTCAAAATATAAAAAAGAGAGAAATTTTCTTAAAAAACATTTTTCAAGTTTCATTGTATCCTATTGTTTGTCTTTTAGGACTCGGCCTTAAAGTGGGGATAATAAGTCTGATCATCGCATATAGTTGAAGGATGTGAAAAAAAACATTAAATTAATAATTTTTAGTGTTTTTTTAATAAATTTAATATAAAAAATATAAAAAATATTTTTAAAAAACATGAAGTAGGTGAAATAACAACACTTTGGACCGACTTGGATATAATACTTCCATTTTAAATGTTTAATTCAAAGAAAAAGAACAAAAAAACAAACGAATTGAGGAAAAGAAGGGGAGAAAATAATTAAAAAGTCAGAGTAAAAGCCAGAAAAAGCATGTCAAGAAGTCAACAGGGAAACCCTACAATTCCTTCTCGTCTTAGCTCTTTCATTCCTTCAACAGGGAAACCCTCGAATCCATATACTCATCAGAATATATAGTTTCCATGTAAATATTTCTGCATGCTGAACAATTAATCTACGAACCTTCTGTGGAACCCATTAATGGATCTCCCTTTAAACAAAAAACGACACCAAGAAAGGACAAGGCAGGCATGCAAATTCCGAAAATCTGCTCAGGAAAGCAACAGAAAGAAAGCATCTGCAGCCTGTCCCGCTTAAACAAGAAAAGGGAAAACAAATAAAAAGAAAGAGCCAGACGACTTCAATCATATCTTCATATATATATATATATATATATTTGGTTAAGATCGGGAGACAGGCTGCGTTTTTTCTTCCTTGTCTTTGGCTTATTCAAAATCGTCAGCCATGAAAATGAACCCCTAACTATATGAATTGATAATCTTTCTGGTGGAGAATTTCTTCGATAATCAACAGTACTTATCGGATCACTAATGCCTCTACAGTTTGGTTGGTGTTAATCAGAGGTAACGATTTGATCGTAACAGCTAGCTTGTCGTCAAGCTCAAGCCCTTCAGAACCAGTTCAGGCTGGTACGTCCATATATATATAAATTGGTGAAAATGTCATTGCATGGTTAACCTTTTCTATTACCATCTTCTTAGCTTATTTTACGGCTTTCCTGACATCAATATGATGTCAATTTTGAGAGGGTTTGGGAATGCGTTTGTAAAATATTTTAAAAAAAAAATAAAAAAAATTTATTTTTATTTTTTACTTTAAAATAAATTTTTTTTAGTGTTTTTAGATCATTTTCATGTGGTTATATTAAAAATATAGTTTTAATAAAACAAATTCAAAACAACATCTTTTCTGTAAACAAATATTAAGAAAAAAACATATTAGATAGATCCAGGGCAACTTGATTTAACCTATCAAATTCATGATTGAATTATAAGATCAAGATAACCCTGTAGAAAATAAATTTAAACAAATTATAAAACTTAATTTCCATAAATGATAAAATTGAAGGAAAAAAAACTCGAATAACCAAAATTAACTTGTCAAAGCTGCAACTCATATCATGTGACTAGAATAACTTCATAGAAAACAAGTCAAAATAAATTACGAAACTCAATTTTTAATTAATCTAATGCTAGTATGAAATAGAAAAAATATCAATTTAAAAAAGAAAAAATCACCCCTCTTAATGTAGAAACTTGAAAAAAATAAATCAATGATAGAAAAAAAGAGAGATCAAAACACAAAGCTAATTCATAATATTTTGTCTCACAAGCTACAAGGATTCACTGTTTTTTTTTTCTTAAAAATAAAAAAAGCTTTAATATGGGCCAGTTGCAGCTCTGATGTTTATATGGGCCGGTTGCAGTTAAGATGTTTTAACGAGAAACGACCAAAATCTTGAAATTTTTCCCTTCAACTGCTATAACATGGTTCAATACGTTGAGGTTAATTTTGCCCCAGTTGACCGTCATGTGGAGTCCTATCCAGGGTTATTGATCCCGCCCCGTTCCGGCCGGAACGCCCCGTCCCAATGCCTAATCCGGGACAAAACGGCGACGTTTTTGTCCCGGCTAGAATCCCGGCCTGTCCCGGAAAATCCGGGCAAATTCCGGCCGGAACGCCCCGGTTCCGTACCGGGCGTTCCGTTCCGGCCTGAAAATCCTTTTTTTTTTTTTTTTTTTTTTAAACTTTTAATTTTTTTTTCTAATTTTGAGATTATATTTGTTTGACTTTATGTTTATATTGTATAATTTAAAGTTAATTTGTCTTGAATTTTAATTATGCTTGTTAAATTAAGTTGATGGAGAGGACATAAGTTGGGAGAGTATCGAAGCACCTTTCTCTACTTTAAATTTAGATGATAAAGAGACATGTTGATGTAGAACAGGTTGCGGAATCATACATGCTGAAGAGGGATCACCCGAAATTCAAAGGCAACTGAATTTCGGCATCCGGGTCGTTGAGGTTGGAACAACGCGAAACTCACCCAGTCAATGCGTTTCGTCGTTTTCGGAAGAATTCAGTAGCTTTGCTGCTGACCTCGACCCAATTTTGGCCAAATTCCATCGTTTCGGCCCCGGAATCGTCATTTTTGCTATTTTAGGAAAGTTTTGTTTTTGCAATAACTTTTGAATTAAGAGTCCGAATTGACTTTGGTCAATTGGTACTCTCTTAGAATTCATAGGCCTTTCACATTCTGCATTTATCTCAAATTTGCCATTTATGGCAAATTTAATGTTTTATGTCCTTTCCTTTTCTGTATTGAATTAGGCTAGGGTTTTCTCCTTAAGTATGTTTGTAAACCCTGCAGCTGACTTCAACTATCATTTTATCAAATAAACACTGAGTTTGATTGAGATTTATTCTCATTATCTTTAATTTTAAGGAATATTGACGTTGGTCGTATTCCCGCGTGATTTTCTGCTGCGTCACATGTGTAAATGAGGAGAATGAGCTTGGTGGAAATGACCAACTATTGGAATGTCTTGTTGATGACTTTCCTTATGTTCCACAGCCAGATCAAGATCCTTATTTTTATATTAATGATGTAGAAGATGTTTGATGTATTTTTCTTTTATTTTAGAACATTTAACTTTCATAATATTTTGAAATTTCAAAGATGTTTCTAATTTTGAGATTATGTTTGTATTGTATAATTTAAATTTCATTTATCTTGAATTTAAATTATACTTGTTAAATTAATATTTTATTTTTTTCATATATATAATTAAATAAATATGAACAGTAACCGGTACCCGAAACGGTACCGAAACCGGAACGTTCCGTTCCAAACAAAAAACCGGAACAATACCCGGGACGGGATCAATAACCCTGGTCCTATCAACAAACGAATTCAAACACAAACTGATTGATGATAGGAGAGGACCGAAGAGCCCATCATGGATTCTTTAGAATTCTCATGACTTTTTTTTTTTTTAGTCTCCAATCATCTCAAATATAATTATTTTATTGTATATCAATATTGTTTTGAAAAATAAATAAATTCAATGGCTATCATTCTCTACACACACATTGTGTTTGAGAATAATATAAATAATATTATGGGATCTCACCTATAAGCTTAAATTTTTAGGTTAGATGATTCTTTAACATGGTATCAGAGCCTTGTTGACCCAACGGTCACGAGTTTGAATCTCACCACCCCCATTCTATTTGATAAAAATAAAGCACAAGGTGATGTGGGCCTGTGCAAGTTTCAAGCCCAAAGGACTTTCACTTGAGGGGGGGTGTTTGAGAATAATATAAATCATATTATGGGGCATCACCTATAAGCTTAAGCTTTTAGGTGAGATGGTTCTTTAACACATTGTCCCTAAAAGGTATAGCGTGGTGACAAAAAACTTGATATCTGCACAGTAGATCTTGAGTTCAAATCAAGATTTACATCTCTTATAAGAGTCTGGGATAACCAGAGTTTTTACTTACTCATCTAGATCTATAAAATATATTTTTCAAAAAATAAATCAATAAAATATATTTTTCAAGAAATAAAATTTTCTCAAATTAAAAAAAAAAAATTCTATACACGCGCGCGCCCCCCCCCCCCCCCCCCCCACCCCCCCTGTTTGTGCAAAGTCAAGACTTCCTGCGTTTCCTTTAAAAAATCTGCTTCAAATTTGATGCAAAAGCCATAAGGTAAACTGAAGAAGAAATAAAAAAATAATTGATAGAAAATAAAAATTTCAAAAGAAGCGAAGGGTCAAAAACGAACTGTTATATTATTATTATTATTTTTCATGGTCATGAGATTCTTTGAAAGGGCCATAATTATTAAAATAAAAAACAAATTAAAAAAGGTTAAATGTCATATCACCTTTTTTTCAATGATTGGTCAGTTAAATATTAGGTGAATCGGGAAAACTAGCTTATATTATTGTAAATCAAAATGTGTTTGGAATTATTATTTCACCACCTCTTTAACTAATATATCATTATTACTCTCCTGTACTTTTTAAAAGATGTTTAAAATTTTAAATAATTATATTTTTTAAATATTTTCTGTTTAGAATATGTAAAAATATATTTATTTTAATTTATGAGGGAAGTTGGTTGGATGAGTGGTGATAAGGCTATGAGTTTGATTGTTAATGAAATGTGGTGCACCTTGTTATCAAACACCTATAAGATTAGATAGTTTTTTTTAAAATTTAAAATCAGTTTATATATCTTTAATTTTAGTTTTTATCTTTTATCATTTGATATAGTTAAAATCAAGTCCTTTTATTATTTTTTTCAATATATTATTTATATTTTAAATATAAAACTAATAAAATAACTCAGGAGCCTTTAATCTAATTTAACTGGGGATTCTTTTTGTTTTCTATGAAATTAATTTTGAATTTAAAAAATAGAATTTAATATCATCATCTTAATTATTCATTTCAAATTTTTGGTTTAATTATCTTAAAGAAAAGACTTCAATAATGCTAGTGTTTTATTTGAATAGAAAAAAAGGGTATTTAGGCTATCGATTTTTTTTTCTTTTGTGAAAAAATAAAACTAGAGATATTTGGATGGAGAACTACAATTGTGATATTAAATTTTAAGTTAGTTAGTTTTTTTTTTAAAATTAAATTAATTCTATCTAAAAATAAAAAACAATCATTGAAGATTATTTAAATTGAGAATATTTAAGTCATTCAACTAGTTTTATATGTAAAATATATACAGAATCCTGAAAAAATAACGAAAAAAACTTAATTTAAAATAAATCAAAATATAAAATTAAGATTAAAAAAAATCCTTTAATGACTTGAAGAAAAGTCTCGCCTCTTTAACCTTCTTATAAATACATTAGCTTAAATATCATTAATAACCTGAAAATTAGTCTGTATGAAACAAAGATAACAAAAAATCTCAGCATGTTAAACATATTAACAAGGATATTAACTGCTTCGGCTTTTTGTAAGACATGGTGGGCCCTCTAATTAAAAGATTAAAAATTAACTTTTCAGTAAAAAATAATTAGTTTTAAATTTTGTATTTAAGTTGTGTTTAAGAACGTGATTAAAACCATGTTTTTATTTTTATTTTTTCTTAATATTTTTAATTTTTTTTGATAGGTTGATATAAAAAATATATATTTTTTAAATATTATAAAAAATATTTTCAAATAAAAAATATTTTAAAAATTTATGACTACCAAATTTCAAAACACAATCGGATCGAATCAGTCCACAAAGTCCCCTGCCTCTAGAAAGAACGTAGAAAAAAAGGCTAAATATGGGCAAAAGAAAGATACCAAGTCATGTCAAGTGGCTCTCGCCATTTTGCTTTCCCATTAAAATCACATATCAAGTTTCCATGGACATGTCATCTCCCTCGCTTTCCCTGTCTTCCGTATCTAGGTGGGTCCTTCCCTTACGAGAGAGATTAACAGAACACTGTTTGTTACTGTTTTTTATAAAAAATATTATTTTTATTTAAAATTAATTTTTTTAATATTTTTAGATTTGATAATATTTAAACAAAAAATATTTTAAAAAATTATAAAAACTACAACACTCCCAAACCATTACGGAATCTACTGCTCTACCTAATGACTCTTCACAACTCGCTAGGACCACTGTCTAAATCTAAAGTCACACCTTTATTGCCTCTCCACAGAACCCGAATCGTTCCCATCACCTAAAGAGTGGCTTTTTAAATAAGCTCACCACTACAGAAACTGGGAGAGCTCTCATTGTTTTGCTTCACCACTCACGAGGTTTGTTAAACTCTACATTTCATGACCAAGTGCCTTTTTTTTTTCTTTTTTTTTTTATCTTTCGTTTGGGGTTTGTTGTGTGTGAATTTGGTGGAGATCTGTTACTCGCACTAGGCTGTTTTTGTGTTTTTTCCCTTAATGTGATTAGATTATTTGAGATCTGCTGTGTTATTCATTGGTGGATTTTTCATGTTTTGATAACTCACTTAGTTTTGTTAAGTTTTAGGTTGTAAATTCTTTGCTCGGTAATTACTAAGATTGTCTGTGCTGGGTAGAGGTTTGGATATTCTAAACTGTAAAAATATTCAGCGTTTTGGTTTCAAGGAACTGAAGTAATCTGAAATCTGTTTGTGTTTTTATTTATGTTAGTATTTATGTTTAGAAACCAACGTATAAGGCTTCGTTGGATTAGGCCGGCCATTGTGTAGTCTCATTGATCAGTGTTTGATCGGGTCATGGATCTCCCTTTGCTTTGCTGATAGATCAATACACTACTATCAGTTTTTTTAGAAGATAAAAATAAGCAGAATAAGAAAAGGTTGACCAAAGATTCCTTTTTTGTCTGCCATTAGATTGTGTGGTGGAATACAGCCTATCGTTCATGAAAGTTTTTTTGTTGGCAAGTTTAATTTTTGTGTATTCAAATCAAGATAAAATATTCAATATTGCTGGCCTGTCTTTGAGTTTGCTACAAATCCTGTGTGTTTTAGGTGGAGGTTGTATTTCCATTTCGATTTAGGCCTCTTGAGAGGCTATTAGTTCTGCTGCAAAACAAATTGGTTCGGGATAATTATCCTTAACAGACTCTTATGTTGAAGACTACTTACCATAGGTTCAACTGTATTGGCAGCCAACATGTTTCGAAGAAAGCACTCTCAGAATCATCAGGAGAATGGCCATGCAGAACAAGAAGCAAAGGTAGTGTCAAAGTTTGGTAGACATTAAAATAGAAATCTTTTTTGTTTTTTGTTTAACCCTATAAGTGTCATCACATCAAGGAAGGAATTAAATGTATGAATTTACAATCATTCTGAAGCAATGTTTGTGAACAAAATGAGAAACTTCTCTCAAATTGGGGTTTTTCTCTGAACAAGTTAAGATTTCCAAGTGATTTAAAGACAGATGTTGAATACTTTTTCTGCAAGCAGGCCATTGAACTCAGGGCTGCTCTAGGACCTCTTTCTGATCGAAGTGTAAAGTACTGCACTGATGCATGCCTGAAGAGATATTTAACAGCGCGGAACTGGAATGTTGACAAGGCAAAGAAAATGTTGGAAGAGACACTCAAGTGGAGAGCAACTTATAAACCTGAAGAAATCCGCTGGGTATGAATTGTTGCCTACTTATATTAATAATTTCTATAATGTTTTTCCATTCTATATATGCTTGATACTTCTATCTTTCTATAATATTATTTTCATTATTTTAGATCAATTGAATCCCTTACTATCATGCAGCATGAAGTAGCTCATGAAGGTGAGACCGGTAAAGTCTCCAGAGCTGATTTTCATGATAGATCTGGGAGGACCGTACTCATAATGAGACCAGGAATGCAGGTCTGTTGTAGGACTTTACTTTTCTTTTTTCTTTTTTTTTTTATTTTTTTTTTTATCTTTATTGATGTCTTCTTATTGGTCTTTTCCCCATTTATAAAGTTTCTGTGACTTAGCTTTTGTAGATTGACCTTTCACATTTTCTTTCATTTTGGCAGAACACAACATGCGCAGAAGACAATGTCCGCCATTTGGTTTATCTTATAGAGAACAGTATTCTTAACCTTGGTGAGGGTCAAGAACAAATGTCATGGTTGATAGACTTCACTGGATGGGGTTTGAGCGTCAAGGTCCCCATCAAAACTGCTCGTGAATGCATTAACATCTTACAGAACCATTACCCTGAGAGACTTGCCGTTGCATTTCTTTTTAATCCACCTAGAATATTTGAAGCATTTTGGAAGGTGCATGCTTCTTCCCGCTGTCCATTGCAATCCATTTGATATTTGGATTAACCTAACACTCACTGTTCTTTTGGCAAATTATTTTTTGATTGCATATTGATTGTTTAGTATAAAATATACTTGGAAGGTTAAAATTTGGAATTCTTCCATAACTAATACCTTATGTTTCAGTGTACCACTCGTCATAGTAGCTCAACATGCATACAATGAATGGATTTGATAGAACTTAAGTGAACATAATAAAATGTAATGGAAAGTATGGACTATCTTATTTTCTTCTCACTAAATTACATTGCATTATATCCTTCTTTACCAACATAATCTAGACAGACAACTCAAAATGTATCAAGGACCAAGTTTGGTGCTCTAGATCTTGTCTTCTTCTGTCAGTTATTTCTATCACCTGGGCAGTTGATTTGTTTATATTTGCTTTTATCCTCTTCTCTATTCAGATGAGGTGGGAGAGGGCGGGAGGGTCTGCCCTGTTATTAGGTTTAGTGATAGAAGACTCCGGTCCCCCCCTCAGCGAAATCTTATAATATGCATGTTTGCCCTTTAGAGAACTGGTATATATGTTTTAGATATCTCTTAGGCAGACTTCAAAATTTATCATAGAATATAGCTTTTTCTGTTGCATTATGCGCTTAATTGCTACATTTATATTGCTTGAGATTTTTGACCCCTTCATCTTTGGAATGATGAACCTTGTGTTACTTCATTTGTATAGGTTGTCAAGTACTTCCTAGATCCAATTACTATCCAGAAGGTGAAGTTTGTTTACCCTAAAAAAGAAGATAGTTTTGAGCTCATGAAATCTTTCTTTGATGTTGACAACCTCCCAAACGAGTTTGGAGGAAAAGCCTCACTGATGTACGACCACGAAGAGTTCTCACGACTAATGGCCCAGGATGATGTAAAAACAGCCAAGTTCTGGGGATTAGATGAAAAGCCAAGCCACATTTCTAACGGTCACTCAGGGGCACAGGTGGCGCCAGAGCCAACACTTCTTGCTGTGCCGGCTAGCTAAGTCTGGCTGATGCTTGGACCAGGCAAGAGACCAGAGACATGAACAGTGCGGCCATGACTAAATTAACTGAAACTTTATTGTCATATCTCATAATGGATCTTGAAAAAACAATGAGGTGAATAAGCATTATGTTGTTATGCTAATGGTTACCTCGAACTATTAAAAATAATAATCATCCTCTGCTTCTTTCGCTTTTGTAGTCTCTTTACTCGTGTTCCCCAACCTCACTGTTCTAGCTAGAAAAGAAACAATAATATTGTTGATGCAGTTTACTGTATCATCTTTCATCATTCTACCTTTCCTTGTTTTTTCCTTTTCTTTTATAGTTATGACCACCACTTCGAATGATTGAAGGTTGCTGCTACTATCACAGCATAGAATCTGTCAGGCTATATTTCTTATATAAATCAATTAACCAGATTGTTAAAGGCTCTTTAAATTTATAGAAAAGACTTGTTTTGTAGGTGTGTCTGAGCTTCCAGTGTAACTTTTCTCCAACTTTACAACTCATTTATCCATCATTGAAAAATCAAAATTCAATAGGGTTTGCTTAAAAAAAATTCACCTTTTTATTCTCAATTTAAAGAAAAATAAAAGAATAAATGATTTTGCATTTCAAGTCTTTGTTTTTTTAGAAGATAAAAACATTCAAAAAACAAGAATACGATAGATTGGACTTAAAATTATATACCCGAAGGTTAGTAGTTTTTTTTAGACTATCATTATACGTAAAATGCTAGGTCTTGGGCCTACATTCTAGGTTTATGAGTAAAAAACTTTCATTGAATACATCAAGTTGTCTAATTTCTACCATGCACACATGGTTGTTAAACTTGCGAGTTCACTCACAAAATTGTACACTCGCTAAATCGTACTATTTTACGAGTTAACTCAACAAAATGTATCAAATCGGGTTAAAAAATTGAATATCTTTAAACTTTAAATTAAAAATGCCCCCCCCCCAGGCTAGCCCCTCTCCCCTGCCACACACCCTGCCATGCCATGCCCCACCCCTAAAACCCCCCTCTCTTTAAATGGTTTGAAAATAGCTTTCCCAAACTCTGGCTTCTAAAGGCTGCCCTCTCTTGGCTGCATGCATTTTTTAGTTTTTTCCTTAGTTCGGGTTCTTATCTCCTTCTCGGGAAGATGTAAATGGTTTGAACATAAACTATTTTTATTTATAAATGAAATCTCACCATCTTCTAACGAAACCGGCTACCTTGTCTTAAATGTTACCCAACAAAAACTGGTCGTTCCTCTTAAATTCCGATGACAAAACCAAGGCTGCACAATCAATATCTCTCTTCGCACAAGCAAGAATACTTTAATAATAATAATAATAATAATAATAATAATAATAATAATAATAATAATAATAAAAAAATAGGTTTAAGTATTAGTGATTCCAATTTACTTTAATATATTTTATTTAATTGGGAAGGGTTATCTCTAAAATGGTTTGAACATAAACTATTTTTTAGACAATAAAAATTTCTTGATTCTCATGTATTGATTAAAATATTAAATTTAAAATTTATATTTAAAACTTTTGAAAAAAATATTTTTTTTAGTTTTTACTTTAAATTAATTTTTTTAGTTTTTAGTAATATCGGTGTTGGTACTAGTGGTTGTACTAATAATTATTTCGATAGTGATGCTATTGATGCAAGTCTTAGAAATAACGAGGGATATGAAAATGAGATTGATTTTAGTTTACATTGCATGCTAACTGAATATTTGTTTTAAATTTATTAGTTTTTACCTAATAAAATTATATGAACATAATTGTTTTGTAATGTATTTTTAAGTTATTTTAAATCATGTATAAACCTTAACTAATGAAGTTTTATAACCAATTGACTATAATTGTGGTGTATTGTATTCAAAAATATTTTACCTATGATTTTATGATTTTTCTACCTACACGATTTTAGCTGTGATTTTACTATTTTTGTACGAAAAATTGCAGGTACGATTTTACGATCCGAGTTTTAGAAGCGCCTTCCATGTCGTGTCAAAATCGCGATTTTGACAACCTTCATGCATATCAAGTTGCATGATTAAACCCATTTGGCTAGTTAATCTATGGACATCTTTAATTCTCATACTAAATTGATTAGTTAATTTTAGAATAGTATTTTATATTGTAGCAAGGAAGAAAAAAGGTTTATGTAATTTACTTGTTAAGTAATTTAATTTTAGATTTTCAATTTCATGAAAAAAACCTATTTTTAAAAAATAATGATCACTTATCTTAAGAATAAAACCACAAGAAAAGAGCAAAAAATCTATTTTTAATTAAATCCATACATAAATATAATTAAACTATGAAAAATTAAGTGTATTTTCATGATTTAAACAACACATTATATGTGTTAAATTAATCTAGTGCAAAAATTTTAAATTAAAAATAATTAAAAGAACCTTCTAAATTTTGATTTTCTCTTAACATGATTAAAAAAATTACTTTGACTTTGAATAATAATCTAAGAGTTATTTTAATAAATAACTTATATTAAAAGTGATTTTAAGTTAAAAGTATGCTTGATAAAAATGATTCAATTTTTTTAAAAGAAAAAGTTATTTTATAAGTCAAAAACTGAAAATATTAATTTTTACTTAATCTTATAATAAAGTTAAAAGTTATTTTTAATCAGATATAACTATAAATATTTAAATAAAAAAATAAATTAATTTGCAAAGTAAATACCAAATATAAAAAACAAGAAAGGGGATTAATTTGTAATTAACCCATCACCTATGAAATTCTTCTCTGTATGCCGTGAAACGATCAAACGCTGAAAACTAATAATGGTGCACAATGCCTACGATTCCTTCGAGCTCCTCGCAAATTCCCCTATCAAAATTGACGCAATCGAATCCTACGGCTCAAAACTTCTGGTTGCTTGCTCCGATGGAGCTCTCAGAATCTACGCTCCAGAATCCACAATCTCCGACAAATCTCCACCGTCTGATTACCATAACCACGGCGATCAACTTCGAAAGGAACCGTACGCACTGGCGAGAACCGTAAACGGATTCTCTAGAAAGCCGATTTTGTCAATGAAAGTATTGGCTTCAAGAGAACTGCTTCTATCGCTCTCTGAGTCTATTGCGTTTCATAGATTGCCTAATTTGGAGACTATTGCGGTGCTTACTAAAGCTAAAGGTGCTAATGTGTTTGATTGGGATGATAAGAGAGGGTTTTTGTGCTTCGCCAGGCAAAAGAGAGTCTGTATATTTAGACACGACGGTAATTAGTTCAAAATTTGGTGCCCTTTTTTGTTAATTAATTGATTTGAATTGATTTTATCTTGTTATAAATGATAATGAAAACATTAGAGATTAGGAGGATTTTGAAGGTTTTTTTTTTTTGTTATTTTCGAGGATTATAGTGGTAAATGTTAGTGAATAGCAACTGGGAGAATTTAGTAACTCTTGGAGTCAGTATAATTACTTGAGAAATCATTGTGTTTTCGATGATTATATTGTTACTTGATAATTAAGGTTTTAATAATGGTGTGATTGATTTGGATCGCCATTTAGATTGTGGATGATTGACATTATCAACTTTGATTTTGATTGTTGATGTCGAGCTGGTAATTAGTTGTTTTGATGCTACTTTTTGCTAAGTAGGGTGCTAAATGCCTTGAATCGACAGTTTAAAATTGATATTAGGTTATTTCGATTGCAAATGGAGTTACATGATTATCTTTGTTTCTTTCATTTCTAATTAAGTAATGGGACAATTTGTCATTAAATGCATTTGAAATTATATTATGTTATAATAAATCAGTATTTTTTTTTCAAGTGGAGCTAATTATAGTGTTAAAAATTATTGGAACATATGTTTCTTTGTTAATAAATGATTGGAAAAACAAAATTATTAAGTTAATATTAGGTTATTTTGATTGAGAATAGAGTTGCGATATTACATTTGAATTTGATATTGTGATAATCAGGTGATTAATATTTTTCTTTTATTGTTTTTTTTTCGGTGGAGCTGATTTTTGAGCTTATTTTTCAGGAGGAAGGGGATTTGTGGAGGTGAAAGATTTTGGAGTTTCGGATACAGTGAAGTCAATGTCATGGTGTGGTGAGAACATTTGTTTAGGGATCAGAAAGGAATATTGGATATTGAATGCAATAAATGGTGCATTGAGTCAGATATTTCCTTCTGGAAGACTAGCTCCTCCATTAGTGGTATCTCTTCCTTCTGGGGAGCTTCTTCTTTGGAAGGTGCTCTCTCTCTCTCTCTCTCTGCTGCTGCTGACATTTACTTAGTTTTATTTGGCTTGCCTTTGTTAATAGGAACTGTTTAATTAATTCATTTCTGCCTTTTATTTTCTTAATTCATTAGTAAATTATGTGCTTTTTTGGTGACTTGATACCCCGGTTGATTTGAAAAATTACTATTCGTTTCATGTTGAACACCGGAGGAAAAAGATCAAAGTTTAATAGCTTGTCTTGGGGTTTGCCTGCTTGATTTCTTTAATCACCTTCCCAGGCCAACTTTTAGGAACTGTTTAAAGTTTAAACTGGAACATAATTGTTGTGGTATTTTCAGAAAAGATACCACTGATATATGCCACTTTCGTTGGAAACTTGGTACATGACTGAATGATGGACTTTAGTCTATGATGAGCTATGTGCTGAAGAACACCTGTGCATATTGTAATCACAGTGGTTAAAAACTGCATAAATGGCTGTTGAAGGTTTTCAATGTGGTCATTGCTATCTCATTGTATGAAATAATAGAATGATTTTTATAACCTTGGACATAAGGAATGTCTTTTTCTCACGAGTTACAGATACAACTCTTCAGGGGTTTTACATGCACAGGATATGCATAACTCTTAATAAACATGTCCTGAGCATATCAGCTGTTCTCCCTTATGCTATTCATTTGTTTTCTCTTCCCACACAACAAGAATGAAGCAAGAGACTTTTATTTTTGTTGCTGCATCAGGATAACATTGGTGTCTTCGTGGACCAAAACGGCAAGCATCTCCAAGCAGAGAAATTATGTTGGTCAGAGGCCCCTTCTGTTGTTGTCATTCAGAAGTCCTATGCAATTGCTCTGCTTCCAAGACGGATCGAGGTAGCTTAACCATACGCGACACACTAAATTAAAAGGGAAAATCCTCCCTTTCGTTTCTATCTATGTGGTTGTGTATTTGGTTAGAATTTGCTATTAATGTTTACAGATCCGGTCTCTCCGAGTTCCATATTCATTGATACAAGCAGTTGTTCTTCAAAATGTTCGCCATCTTATCGAAAGCAACAATGCTATAATTGCTGCATTAAGCAATTCTGTTTGTGCACTGTTCCCTGTTCCTCTTGGTGCACAGGTATTCCTTATTCCTGTTTGTAAATTTATTTATATGCTATCTTTGAGTTGTAGTAAAGACAGAAGGCACACCTTACCATGGCTATTGAGTTCACAATTCGACTATTTTTAAGATTTCAAACAAAATGTACATTGCATTTCTCTAAATCCCCCATTCTTTGCAAAATACCCATTTCTGTAATTGAATTATGCCTTTTGATGTTACCTTGACATAAGAATTTAAAAAATTACAAGGAAATGGTATGTTGGACACAGAACTAAGGGCTGTATTATGGTGCAGATTGTACAATTGACAGCATCTGGAAATTTTGAGGAAGCCTTGGCCTTGTGCAAGCTGCTTCCACCAGAAGATTCAAATCTTCGAGCTGCTAAGGAGGGGTCAATTCACATAAGGTGAGTGTTCAGGCTTTTAAAATAGGTGTTAAAATAATGCTAGTTGTACCACTTTTAGTCTTACATTTTATTTGAATAAGCTAATGTCTTCGCCTTTCAGATACGCTCATTATCTTTTTGATAATGGGAGCTATGAGGAGGCAATGGAACAGTTTTTAGCATCCCAAGTAGATATCACCTATGTGCTTTCTTTATATCCATCTATTGTTCTCCCCAAAACATCCATGGTTCCAGAACCAGAGAAGCTAATTGACATATCTCCAGATGCTCCATATCTCTCAAGAGGTTCCTCTGGATTGTCTGATGATATGGAATCTTCACCTGATTTTGATGAGCATTCAGCACTTGAATCCAAGAAGATGAGCCATAATACTCTCATGGCTTTGATCAAGTATTTGCAGAAAAGAAGATATAGCATAATTGAAAAGGCCACTTCTGAGGGAACAGACGAGGTTGTTTTAGACGCTGTCGGAGATAATTATGGAGCTTATGATTCTAGTAGATTTAAGAAATCCAGCAAGGTAATACCTCACTTTTATTCTTCATTTTTACATGATTTTGGTATTACTCTGTTCTAATATGAAGTTCACATACATGGACCTTAAACAAGGGCCATGTACCAGTCCTTTGTTTCAGAGAACTAGCTATTGGCTCCTTCATATAGAGAAACTAATCAATGAAAATTGTCTGTGTGTGTGCATAGCTGTGTTTGAATGGGCTGGGTGACTTAGTAGGAGAGGCACAAGAGCCTTGAGCATGTTCATTGATGTTTTTCAGAGATCGATGCCTGCAGAACAGATGATGCTTTATCTGTTGTCTATTATTTGGTTTTTCATGCCAGTCAACATTTATTATTTTCACCAATATACTTGTCAAAGCAAATCTTGGTGCTTTAGCTACTTCCTGATTTTAAGTTTATAACCTCATATTGTATCTCCCCCCCAGGGTCGCGGTAACATTGTCATTAACTCAAGTGCCAGGGAAATGGCAGCAATATTGGACACAGCTCTTCTTCAGGCTGCTCTTCTTACAGGGCAGACTTCAGCGGCTTTAGAATTACTGGAGAGTGTTAACTACTGTGACCTAAAAATATGTGAGGAGATTCTTCAGAAATGGAATCATTATAGTGCTTTACTAGAACTCTACAAATGCAATGGCATGCACCGTGAAGCTCTTAAGCTTCTGCATCAATTAGTTGAAGAGTCAAACCAGTCGCAGCCCGGGCTCAATCCCAAGTTCAAGCCTGAATCTATTATTGAGTATCTCAAGGTAAGATTTCTCATTTTGTTTGTAGCTTTGGTGCTGTTTTTTTTGTTTTACTGGTGAAACTAGAAAATAGCATGGAAACATAAGATTGGATCAATTGCATAAAAGAATTTGACAAAAAATGGTGTTTCGTGGCACTGATATGTAAAAGTATATATATGGCTGGCTGCCAAACTTATTAGACACCATGTTTTTTCTCATTTTATTGTGCTGGCATATTCCTTCAGATTGGTTTGACAACTAATTCAATTTTATGTATCCACTAAAACATGTTCCCTGGCATCCAGGTTTTCACTAAAAATTCCTTCTTGGTCTTAAATTTTTGTTTGTGTCTTAGCATTAATATTTCTATGTTTTTGGTGCTCAACCATTTGTAAAGACACAAGTAATTTTGATGTTTTGCTGTTGCAATATCACTAAAGCAATTTTATGTAGTTTCTTTCTTTAAATAGATTATTATTTCACTGAATGAATTAAATCTACAGCCTTTATATGTTCAATGCCAAATAAGTTCTGATGGATTTCTATGTGCAGCCTTTGTGCGGGACCGATCCCATGCTTGTCTTGGAGTTTTCGATGCTTGTTCTCGAAAGCTGTCCTACACAAACTATTGAGCTATTTTTGTCCGGGAATATTCCTGCAGACTTGGTCAACTCTTATTTGAAGCAGTATGCGCCAAGCATGCAAGGCAGATATTTAGAACTTATGCTTGCAATGGATGAAAATGGGATCTCTGGAAACCTACAAAATGAAATGGTGAAGTCTTGCATTTATGTCTTATCATTTTTCTTATTCATTCTAAATGACTTGGCAAAACAGATAGTGCTGCCAGCCCCATGTTCTTAGGATGGGTACTGGCAGTGCTGCTGCTAATTTCATGAACATTAGTAGTATTTACTTGCCAGTTTTATGTGTTACAGGTGCAAATCTATCTCTTGGAAGTGCTTGATTGGCATGCAGAGTTGAATGCTCAAGAAAAATGGGATGAAAAGGATTATTCACCATCGCGGAAGAAGTTATTGTCTGCTTTGGAAAGCATCTCAGGGTATAACCCAGAGTCTTTGTTGAAACGACTTCCAGCAGATGCATTATATGAAGAGCGTGCACATTTGTTGGGAAAAATGAACCAACATGAGCTTGCCTTATCTCTATATGTTCACAAGGTATTCTGTATTAAATATCAATCTGTATGTTCCTTGTTCATACATGCATATAATGTAATTCTTTGTTCTTTTAATCTCTATTGGTTGAGAAAAAGTTACCCAACCTCAATTCATTTTGGATTTGTGGCTTTGTTGAGTCGAGGTTAATTCTTACAAGTTCTTTTACCATTCCAGCTTCATGTTCCTGATCTGGCATTATCCTACTGTGACCATGTCTACGAGTCTGCAGCTCATCCACCATCTGTAAAATCATCTGGCAATATATACCTAACTCTCTTGCAAATTTACCTCAATCCCCAGAAGACAACCAAGAATTTTGAAAAGCGAATAACAAATCTAGTATCCCCACAGAACACTAACTTTCCCAAGATAAGTTCTGGGACCCTAGTGAAAGCTAAAGGAGGTCGTGCTACAAAGAAAATTGCTGCTATAGAGGGTGCGGAAGACATTCGAGTTAGTCTTAGTGGCACTGACAGTAGCAGGAGTGATGGAGATGCAGACGAATCTGGTGAGGAAGGGGGTTCTACTATTATGATTGATGAGGTACTTGATCTGTTGAGCAAAAGGTGGGACAGAATCAATGGAGCTCAGGCCCTCAAACTCTTACCAAAAGAAACTAAATTACAGGTACTTCATAAATGGCAATAACATACAGACCTTGAACAATTCCATCTTGACCTTTCATTTAATATTTATTTTCTTTAAAATTTCCTTTGCAGAATTTGCTTCCCTTTCTTGGACCTCTTCTGAAAAAATCCAGTGAAGCAAACAGGAATCTCTCAGTAATCAAAAGTTTGAGGCAGAGTGAGAACCTGCAGGTATCCACTGTATAATGCATGTACATTCAACCGGGGGAACGTGTTAGTATAAATTATTTGCTCCAGGAATCCTAACCAATCTCAGTATTTCTATATGAAAATTTAATAGCTTGAAGGAAAGGATTATTTATGAAACACGAGAGTAGCACTAAGAATTATGCCATTTAGCTTGTTCTGATCCTAACTTCTGTCGCAAAGGTCATATTTATGATAGGGTAACCCTTTTGTACCAATAATACTCACAAGTATGGATGTTGAAAAGAAAAACATAATTGACACATGGAAAAAAAATTGCTCATTAATTATCAAACCATCAATTTGCACTTCTTCTTTGCAAGATTCAATCATTTCTTACACTTTACAGTATAATAGTTGATGCGCTTCTTTACATATTGTTGCTTGCGAGTCCCCTTACAGTACACCAAGTTTTATAGGAAAGTTCATTGTAAGAGGCAAGTTCAATTATCTTTAAACTGAAGCTAATATGACTAAAACATTTCATTCTCAAATCAAAGTGTGTAAATTTTTATGCATTCATAATCCTTTTTTTCCCCTTTCCTGTTGGTACTCTTTCCTTACTGGTGTGCTTTGTACGCTTTGTACAACTATCTGCTACCCATTTCTATTTTCCTCACAAATTATCTTGTAAACAGGTGAAGGATGAAATGTATAACCGTAGGAAAACAGTAGTCAAGATCACCAGTGACACTACATGCGCTCTTTGCAACAAGAAAATTGGGACGAGTGTTTTTGCGGTCTACCCCAATGGAATAACAATTGTTCACTTTGTTTGCTTTAAGGATTCACAGCGTATGAAAGCTGTGGGTAAGGGCTCAGCTCTAAGGAAGGGATGAGGTATTTTTCAGGTGGCTAAATCGTTGGTTTTCTCCAGCCCGTGATTTGAAACTGCAACGGCAGCATTCAGGTGATTGGATGGCGACTTCTCATCCGGTTGGTAATATCTTATGCCGTGAATGTAGTAGATAAGTGTAGATTTGCTGCGGCTTGCATTTTAAAGGGCCTGATATGATTCATATTTATTGACAGGAGTATTATAAACTTTCCTAAATTATTTGAGGGTGTCTTGTTGTAAAATAGTCTCTGAAAAGTGCCGCATAATTTGTTATAGCGAGTGGCTTGAGTCCATGTATAGATATTTTTCCCGTTCACCTGAAATATGGTAGCGTTGTGTAACTCTACTTTGACAGTGATGTATTTTTTGTTGAATGATTGGTTTTGTTTCGTCTGGGAGTTTTGCTTTCCCCTTTGCTTGGATAAGGATCGACAATATGATAATGTGTAAGCAGAGATCTTTCCTCGATGATTTGATAATTGATAGCATCGTGCAATTTTCCCTGATCCGTTTTCTTCCTCTCCTAAGCTGGCGAGTGAAATTAGACAGCAAAAATAAACTTTCAATGGCAAGAAACAAAAGTTCTTGAATTTCCTTGTTTAACAAAGATCTCTAGGAATTGCGATTTAAGCCAGCAGGCAACCTTCGGGCCTTGGCAGCAAAACGATAAACAGCAACACCAATCCTAGACCCTTCACAGGGACTATCCACATGAACAACCTCAACGTTAAAAACCTTCTTGGCCCTCTTAAAAAACGCAGAATCCTTCTTCCACCTCCTCAAATGAGCCATGACAAAGACCATCTTCCTACCCTCGCCCAGCATCAACAAACGCAGTGTTTTAAGCAAAGGCTCGTAAAGGTGATCGTAATAAACGACGTCGGATGCCAGCACTAGATCAAACTCCCTCCCCACTCCCTCCACGTCAGCATCCTCTCCCCACCTTAGAGCTGCCACATTCACAGTCCCGCCTCGTGAAGCCAGCACGTCAGCGTTAGCATCCACGTTGAATTGCAAGTTTGGTATCACGTGAGGCAAGTCTGTGACGGTGACCTCAGCACCGAGCGTCACAGCAGCGGCAATTCCAACGATTCCAGTGCCTGACCCCAGTTCAAGAATCCTGAGAGCCCCATGAGTTGAGCTGCCGGATATTGTATCAAGAATTGGTGATAAAGGGCCGGTGCTGCGGTTGTCGAGGAGAGTGAAGAGAGTTGTAGCTGCTGGCCAGAGCTGGAAGGAGAGACCTTGTGATGGGAGTTGTCTGATTACCACCGTTGACTTGATCGAACGGATGTAATGCTGTTGTACTTCTTGTTCTGGCGTGCCTTGATGTAGGTTAGGGGCCCCGTTTAGGTTGTCTGGTAGAAGGATTTTGATGGGATCCATGTCATCTTCAGAGTCGTCTTCTTGCTGTTGAGGAGTTGCCATGCGCCGCCAAGGCAGAAGCTATCACTTTCCTTCAAGTGTCGCTGCTTGATAAATTAGGGCTTTGATTTTGAAAGGTTTGTTTATATACATGCTGGCTATGCGTCGGTGAATTTTCTATCTTGCCCTAAGTTCAGTTTTGCTCAATCAAACTTCTGAGATGGTCGTATAACATAATACTTCATCCGAAATGGGATTGTACTGTTGGGGAAAGGCTGGTGTTAATTATTTCACCTTCATATTTATTACTAATTTTAGAAATAGATTATTTATCGAGAGTTTCCTTAATAATTCTATCTGTTGAAGGAAAGTGCGATGCCGCTCTTACCAGTTATTGTTATTCACGCTCTCTTATAAGCTTTAGGTATATATTTAAAAAAAAAGATTTTTATTAATTTTCCAGTGAGAGAGATGATTATTATGCTGATAAATCTAATTTTTAAAAAACAATTAATACTCAAATTATTATCCCCATTTGTTGGATGGGTTGAATATAATTTATGTAATTTCTTTTTATGATATGATCGTGATAACATACAAAGATGATAATTCAATCCTACCCGACGCTACCTCGACCATTTCGCCCTTTTCCAAACATGCTTTATTAATTTTTTTGTTTTGTTTTGTTTTATGGGTTATACTTTGAGTTTAATAATTTAATAAACTTTATTATAGAACTTGTAAGATAAATTCTAAAAAATCAGTTGTAGTAGAACTCTTTTTTATTTATTTGTGGTTTACTATATAAGAATACATTTCATTTTGATTTATAAACTTATTTTCTTATCAACTTTCTATACACAAGTCTATTCAAATTATTTTTTTTATAGAGTGCCATCAAATTTATAGTTTAATAACTATATAAAAATTTAGTCAAATTCTAAATTTCTTGTGTAATTGGTAGCAAATTCTAATTGTTTAATATAGTCCCTAACCTGATATTTGGCCTTGTAAAATAAATAGTGTGGGGAGAAAGAAAATAATATACTATAAAAAATTAGTCAAATTCTAATTTAAAAATATGATTTTATAATCTATCTGATTTTAGAAATATGACTTTTATAAATGTAATTTCTATTCTAATTGATATATGCAAATCAAAATTTAATTAAATTCTACTAGAAAATAAAAATAAAAAAATTTCTTAAGAACTAGAGCAAGCCGGTGTCTCAAGAAAAAAATTGATCTGAAAAGTTTAATTTAATATTATTATAATTATAATTTTTTTTTAAATAAACTTTTTTAATAAATCAAATCATGTTTTTTTCTTAAGAAAAAACTGAACCGGTCCAAACACTAATTCAACTAATCCATACTTTATAAGTAGATTTAATCCATAAAAAAAACATAACAAGGATTTTTTTTTAATTTTTATGGAACACATTGATCCAAGCCAGTAAAAAATATTTTTTTTTTCTTATTGAAACAGTTTTGTTTTTTTTTTAAAAAACAAAATCAAAGTTTTAATTTAACCGGAGTGGTACCCCGGATCCGATTCTTATAACTACGAATAAAATAAATGTCAGTAGGGTCTTGGTCTGGTGGTCATGAAGAGCTTCTCCCTTCCTCTCACCCCCAGGTTCAAGCTTTACCAAACATGTCTGTCACCCCCGCGGTGTCTTACATGCTCATTGGGTTTGCAGGATGTTCAGTGGGCCAGGGGATTTAGTTGTGGTGCGCGCAAATTGGCCCGAATATCCCAGTTATATATAAAAAAAAAAACTACGAATAAAATATTTATTTCGGATATACTAACACACTTTCATTCGTGAAGGACTGAAGGAGACAAGATAATACCATAAGATACATACAGAGAACAGAGAGCGAGAGAAGAGAACCCGGAAGCTGGAAACACAGGGACTTGGAATCATCAACAGGCACAAGATATTGAGAAAGCAAGCATGATAAAAGCGGTGCTGGTGATTAACACCCAAGGCAAACCTCGCCTTACCAAATTCTACGGTTTTTTGGTAACAATCTCTATCTTTAACGAACTTTCTTTCATAAAGATTCACGAACAAATTATTACAATTTTGTTTCTTTGATGATGTCAGACCGTAGAGAAGCAGCAAGAGCTTATACGCAGTGTGTTTGGAGGTTGAGATTGATCTGATCGCTTCTTTTTTTTATCCTTTTGCTCTTCTGTTGATGATTTCTGATTCTGGGTTTTGTTTTTTATGTGCCATAGTGTTATGTAGTAGAGCTGAGAAAGTTAGCAATTTCATGGAGGTTGATTCAATCTTCGGCCCGGTAAATTTTCTTTTTGTGTTCCATTTCTGGATTTTGATTTGATTGCGGTTGGTTGTCTTTGCATTTGGGAAATCAATAATTTTTCTGTTCTTTGTGGGCAGGATAGTCGTCTTGTGTACAAACACTATGCAACATTGTATTTTATCTTTGTGTTTGATAGTTCTGAGAATGAGCTTGCGATGCTTGATCTCATACAAGGTACTACTACCTTTACTAATCATGATTGAATGATATGACAAAATTGGACTATTGCTAAATGATTTATTGTTAGCTGTTCTCAAGGGGAAGGTAGATGGTAGAGAGGCTGATGGATTTTTAAAATTTTGGACTATTGAATGAGCCTATGATTTTGCTGCGAGAAAGATGCAAGGAGGCGGACTGAATGGCTTTGGAATTGTATAGAATTAAACTTTGGTATTGATAATTGTTTGATAGATTGAGGAAAACTGGATGTTTCAGTATATCAAACACCATCAACTGATTTAACTGCCTTTTTTTTTTCATTTGAAGTGGTTTTTTTCCCCTTATATAATCACAAAGCGGATTGTGCTAATAACTTTTAGGCCCCTTTTTAGATTGTTGATAACTTTTGGTATCCTTTTAACCTGCATTATGAAGGACAAAAGATTAAGCTTACTAGTTCGTGTTCCATCTGACTCTAAAAGTACTGAAAGGGTCAATTCTTGTCACAAAGGGTCAGTTTATTGCTAACATTCATTTTGTGTTTTTCGCTTAAGTAAACCCTCCTGCCTTTCAGTTTTTGTAGAAACATTGGACAAGTGCTTCAGGAATGTATGCGAGCTTGACATTGTGTTCAATTACAATAAGGTATGTGGATTCCCCATTTCCCCTAAGCGTTTTTGTTACGTCTTCTACCATTAGTGCTTGGGAATTTAGGTTTTCAACTTCTAAATAGGATAAAGAAAAGCACTCAACCAACATTATTGTGTATTTATTTCACGATCCACAGGATAGTGGGGCATGGATTTCAGAGATTTTATTGCTAATTGCTTGTGAAAATCTCCAGCATCGACTCAGTTGACTATTTTTTAGGAGTTTTTATTTTATCATATAACCTCAAGTTCTTAATGTTTGATTTGCCAGTAGTATAGATGCAAATATTTTCCATTGAAACTCAGCTTTCACCTTTCTTTTGCAGCTCCATTCTATTTTAGATGAGATAATTTCTGGAGGTCAAGTGTTGGAAACAAGTTCTACAGAAATAATGAGAGCTGTTGAAGAAATATCCAAGTGCTCCCTCCCTCCCTCCCCTCCCTCCCTCCCTCCCTCCGTCATGTGTACTTTTATTGTCCGTGGCTACAATGAGTTAATGGATCATATCTAAATTGATGCAGGTCAGAATCAGCCTCAAATTCTATCTCATTAGTCCCCAAAACAGTTTCTGGTTGGCGGAGCCGGTAGTACATTCTCTAGAACAATGTTGGGATAACTATCGGTGGACTCTTCAAAATGTTATGAAGCAAGCTCATGCAGTAAACGGAGCTTGATGCACTAGCAATTCTATCAAAGTTAAACAGAGATTTAGATTCCATAATCCAGATTTGTTGCCAACTACTTCAGTAAAAATTGGATGTTCAAGGCTAGCCATCAGAAAATCTTTATATTGCTGCTGTTTGTTCTGTGATATTTTCCATTTGTGATTTCTGAACATTCTTGCATTGAAATAGGCCTTAGAACAGCCAGGGCCTTTTCATGCATTGAGAATTGCAGGGGAACCCCTACTTTTTTAACTGTTGATGCAGGAAGAGCCACAGATCCTGATTGCCAAGTTGCTTACGAGCTTCTTGTCTAGGCTTTGAAACAATTTCAAGGATAAAATTATTTTAAGGGTATTTGATGGGATTAGGGGAAAGAAAAGTTCTTTTATATGACTAATAAAAGAATCGGTTCAAGGTTTTACGGCATCTTGAAGAACGACACGTGCAGCATTGCGTCCAGGCGCCCCCATCACACCACCCCCTGGATGGGTCCCACTTCCACACAAATACAGCCCTTGGAGAGGGGTCCTATAGCTCGACCTGTATGGTCCAGAAAAATAGAATTTGATTAGAATACCATGCATGATTTAATTTTTTTAGCAACAAGATCCTATTTGTTACTCTTTAAACATCCACTTGTTAGAGTTACCATCCTTTCACTGGTCGCATGAGGAAAAGGGAATCCAATCCCATAGCACCGTGGAATATATTCCCTCCTGTAAGAAACCATTCAAATATCAGGAAATTTAGTGGCTTGTCAAGAAACTGGAGAATCTGAGGTTCAGTTAAATTTGAGACTAATCACCTAAAAATAAATCAACTTTTGAAGATTGTGTTTGGTGGCGTGATGAACTTTATCGACAAGGACCTAATTCTAATTATCTAATGGCAGTAACTTCAAGTGCCTGTCTGTATTCCTTGTATCATTCATTGTTAACTTCATATTTACGAAATGACCTGTCTACAATCCAAAAGCTGATAATTGGAGCCGAAAAGGTACCTGTAAGACCAAATTCCCTTTCAAGATCTGGTGGAGTCAACATGTCATAGCCAATGATTGATGAGCTGAACCCAGGGGCATATTCCTCAATCAAGCTAAAACATTTTTGTGCAAATGATTCCTATAAAGAAGATCATTTTTTTCCAGAGTTATTAGACAGCAAAATGAAAATGTAGTAACATTCAACTCCATGAAACTTGCACCTTTTTAATCGATGGAAGTGAGGATCGTATGTAGCATATGCTAAGAAATTAGAGGCGTTATCACTTATAAGACTAAGAGTGCAATAACTAACTACTAGCTGACATTGTAAAAGAAGAAAAATGAAATTTTCTGGTCAAACACTAAGACTCGGCCTAGATAGTAGGGACAGGGAGACCAATTATAAGGTCACAGTAATGTTGAAGTTCCCAGCCTTGAAAGTAGAAGCTAAACTTTCAACAATTTAACTTACTCTATAAGCAGTGTCTCCCCAGCTTCCATCTGATGGCTTATAGGGTGTGTATTGGATAAACAAGTTGATCACGTGCTTACCTGGAAAGAGAGGGCAAGATTACAACATGGTGTTGTCCAATACAGGAAATTACAACAGATTAAGTTGCATCAAGAACAAAGTTTCATGTACCAGGCGGAGAAATAGTTTTGTCCAATACAGAAGGAATTGTCATTTCAATAACTGGCCTTCTTGATGGTACCCCAATGACAGCATCTTGACAAGCCGAATCAATCTCCTCCATACTTTTAAAGAAAGACATAGCAAAAGTGTGCAGTGGATTGTCAATTCTCCAATAAGGTAGTAAAATCAAATCTAATAATAAAAGGTGGTGTAGTTTGTTTGCAGGATCATCCAGTAATGTTTTACAGTTGTCAGTAGTTGTCCACTGGGCTGGATGTTCTTTCCAGCCACCACTGTAACAACCAGTGATTCTACAAGATATCTAACTCTAATGCTCAGAACTTTTTGCATGGTTACGACTATTTCTTCCCAGTTTGATGCCACTAGTAAGAAAATCAACAGAAATGAGTTAGTTGTTCAGCAGACAACCCCTACTTCCTGTTTCAATTCTAACAAGTAACATACTGAAACACATTATACAAATAGCAGCAAAAGAAAAGCTGGCTAAATCAATCAATTACATCACCAAGCAACTTCTAGTGTCCCCCTAAATTGAGATCAGCTGGCAGAAAACTAGAAAATGTTGGCCCATGATTGGGTCATGATCCTTCTATTCTATTTGGGTCTCAAGGCCCACTTAAAAACTTAAAAATCAGGAGTCTTACGTACAGATTAGGTCAAGAACCAACAGAACAGTACTGCGGATCTAAAAGGATACCTCTCTGAACCAATATGAATAGTGCCCACGTGCTGAGGACCAGCATCAGGATGATTCAACTTGCAGCATTGAAATTGGGGGAGTTTATCAACAGCTAGATTAATCTTTGTAGTTGCCTGTATTCGTGTGCGACACCACAAAGATTGGGTCTAAATAGAAATAAACTACACATATATGACAGAAATCTCAAGTCAAAGGAAATCAAGCTTACAGAGCTATAGTCAGAGTACTTCAGGGCACGGGTAAAATCATCAGGAAGGGTATTATTAGGGACTAATTCCTGTGCCATAAATGCAAAATACATCACCAAAATCATAGTTTGTTTAGGACATAAGTTAATTTAAAAATAAAAGCTTGGTATACATGATATTTCCAATATTACTTTTACAAACTCAACAGGCTATTCATCTTAGAAAAATTAGTAATGGAAGAACAAAATTAAAATTTTACCATGAAAGTTTTATAAGGAGTGGCATTTGACAGAACAATTGGAGAGATAACTTCTGTACCATCAACCAGTAATACCTAAATAATTTGATCATGTTCACTATATCTGATCAGTTTGATTTGAGTTTTTAAACAGACTTAATATATAGAACTGCTTAATGAACTAACCCCATTCACAGTGCCAGAATCCTTGACCATGAATTGTGAAACCTGGACAAAGAAAAGAAAATATCAAAGATAACCTAGAACAATTCCACAAGGCACCAATGTGAACAGCTAAACATACAACAAGTGCGGGTTAGAAAATGAAAACATGATTGACTCTCAACTTACATGACAGTGATTGATGAATCAGTATATCTTAGGTAATTAAGTTCAATAATTACCATCATCATTAAGGCCTTTCAGAAGCAGCATAGGAAATTCAAGTTGATCTCCAAAGCGTAACAGATGCTAACATGAATATACAAAGCCATATTCATGTAGAGAAATGAAATGATGATCAAAGCATCATGGATATACAAAGCTGAGTTTGCATCGAGAGTGATTCCAAACCTCAGATTAAGAGGTAGGCAGTTCAGGGACAAACAATCAGTTATCCAACCAAAGATAGCTACTTTCCTTTTATTCAAATGTATACTGTTTGTCTTCACTAGTAGCAGGGTGCCGTAAGAAAGATAAGAGTAATTGAACCAAGGATACCTCTGCATTTGTCACAATATGAGCCCCGGATTCCCTAGCAGCATTAGCGATAGCAGAGGATACTGAACCCATCCCACCTTCAACATACCTACAAATATATGACTTCTCATGTATAATTGCTGACGAATGTGGTTCTTATAATGTGACAAAGGCACACTATATTTTTATACATCTGAAAGCAGCAAATGTGTGAGGAACAATATGTATGGTAAGGAAAAGATAAAAATCAAATGAATTAAATTGAGAATTTAGATGAAGCCAAAGTTGTGAGCTAGTTAAAGAAGATTAAAGTAAGTTTATTCCATGAGCTTCAACATAACGATCCTTATGTTTCACATACAAAGAACATGTGCATATTGGAGGTACTCTCAACTCATAATGAAAGTTCTACAAGGTTTACTTGTTAAATTGATGGAAGATGCATAAAACTTTCCTTTTTGAAGACAAAATTACTACACTGAGATTCAATGCCACATCACAATTTAGTTAGGTTAGCCTGGTTCCAGATTAAAAAAAAAGAAGGTGATTACTGGTAACACAATAGAGCAATAAGAAATATGAAGATCTAGGCAATTTACAGCTTTCTATTTCTGTGATGGACAATCAACACATCAAACCAGCAATGGAAATACATACGACCAAATTCCACGATCCCCGTCAGTTTCTCCCATCACGTGATGTAGCAAAACATATCCACTTCCTGGTGTATGAACACTTGCCTGCATATATATTCAAGAACCAAAAAAATAGGTTCAATCTACAGTATTTGCTTTCTTCTTCCGAACCCCCTCTCTCCCATATTTTCATAGTTAGAGGAGAGTAAGTTAATAGGCATGCCTCTGCATGTGCACTGTGTGCTGCTGCCTGCTTTGTGTTTTACATGAAATGAACTACATGTAAAACCAATACTCCACATTGGTGCTGGAATCTTACCGTAGAACCTATTACAGCATCTGTTGCAAGAGTTGCCTTTAGAACATCCGACTGTAAATTCAGCAGCAGAAGTTTAATAAGCCAAAAATCGAAAAAACACAGCAAAGATTTTAATTCAATGCATGTTATAAACAATACCATATTTACAAAGCAAATATAATCACCTAAACTTCGTCAAAATTAGTTGCAATCATTTTGTTACAAAATGAGTGACATTCACTCATAATTGTGCATTTTAAACAGTTTTTATTTTATTGTTGGTTCTTGAACTTCAACACACTATGAGCATGCTGCATATAAATGAAAGGAATTAACAACAAAAAACTTCTCGAAAATTTTATTCTTCGAATTAGAAGATAAAATACTAAGAAAACTAGTTAGATAACAAACCTCAAACCATTTATTCAAAACCTTTGAAGCTGGTGACAACAAAAGGTCCATAAAATCCCTGCCAAAATCAACAAACATAGCCTAACATTCAAAGTTCGAATACCAGCATTCCTGGTCGCCTTTTATTACTTAGTTCCACTACCTAACCAAACCCACGGACTTGGATCACTAAAAGAGCTCTTACACCAAATCTTTTTGCCCTAATGACAGCGCTTGCCGCATAAAACTTGCCCAAAAAACTGATTTTCTGAATTTGTCCTTCATTCGATCATTAAAAGACGCTCCATTTTGCGTAGTTTCTGGTGGTGGCGAGTCCAGCAAAGGATCCATCAACTTACAGAAATTCTCTAGCTGCTTCTCATATCTGCAAATGCCATTTTTTAAAAAAAATATATCTAAAAATTAATGAAAAAACAATTTATCTCAAAGGTAAAAACTTATTAAAGAACGAAAGAAAGAGCGAAAAGTAATCATCAAGTGATCAATTTAATTAAAAATCATTACCTGTGATAAGCATTGGCGTCATTAACAGAGAACTTTGAGATCTCTGAATGATTTAGCTCTCTATCAGGCCCTAATAAAAGATAGCTTCCATCTAAACACGGCGTAAACGAGGACGGATTCCTCTTCAACAACTTCAATCCATGCCTCCCTAGCTCCAACTCTCTTTAAGCACGGATAAATTGAAACGATATGGAAAACGCGAGCTTTAAAAAAAAATGAAAATAGAGATTTTGTGCATGTAGTTTACTTGATGAGTGAAGGACGGAGGAGACTTTGGAGATAACTACAGCGAGAGAACTTGAAGCCTGGAATCAATTCTTCCGTTACGGCAGCTCCTCCGATGACATGGCGGCGTTCAAGTACAGCGACGGATAGGCCGGAGCCAGCTAAATAAGCGGCAGCTGTTAAGCCGTTGTGTCCAGCGCCGATCACCAGCACGTCCCATTTCTTCTCCTTCAGTGCGGTCGAGGCATTGGTTGCCGTGCTAAAGCTCCGTCGCCACATTACGGAGTTTTTTTCTTAAGAAAAAACAGTTTCTGTTTGGGCTTGTTTGTCTGCTGGCGATTCTTTAAAATGAATAACTGTGGTGTTTGGAGGAGAATCAAGCGGTGGGGTGGAGTGAGGTGAGCCGGCAGTGGCAGGGGTAGAGTGAGATCTGACGTGGAATTTGAAACGACTTTGACCAAAAAACAGGTTTATGAAAAGCGTTTTTAGCTGGTCTTCGTAACTGAAATTTGTGTTTGGTTAAAATTGTGATTGATGTTGAGTTTAATGAAAAACAGTTTCGAGTGTTTGGTTACCATGCTTTTCATATTACAGTTAACTTGTGAAATTACTTTAAAAGACACACATATATATTTTTTTAAACATTGTAGATTTAATTATCATAATAATAAAATAAAATTAATAATTCAAGTAAATTACACAATTTTTAATTTTTTAAAATATAAATTTTATATTTTTTTTAAAATCGGACTGGGCCTGACCCAAATAAATGGGCCGGCCCAGCCAAGTTGGGCCAACCCCTGCCGGACTTGGGCTGGGCCGAGAGCAGCCCAGCCCAAGTGTTAAGACTCTTTTAAAACGCAAAACGGTGCATTTGATTTTAAAGAAAAAAACACAAAACACACCGTTTTGCCTTTCGTTTTGCTGCATGTTACTATTCACGTTACTGTGCATTTTCATTGTTCACCGTCTCTGACGAGAGGGTCAACGGCCGGTACCGACGGGTAGAGGAGGACGAGGTGGTTGTCCCTATCGTGGTGGCGTCGTAAATGGTACTGTGTGGTGGCCGGTAGGAGCTCTAGAAGGTTGCAGCACCAGCTGCTGCCACTGCTGACGTCAGGGCTTGCTGCCTCTGGTACTGCTGGAGAGAGGATGAGAGAAGGAGTTGCCATGGAGGAGAGAGAGGGAGCTGTGGCCGTGGCTGTGGAGGAGAGAGAGGGAGTTGTGGCTGCATGTGGAGAGACGAGGGGCAGTGTCTGTGGAGGAGAGAGAGGGAGTTGCGACGACGGTGAGGAAAGCTTGTTCAGCTCGTGTACGTTTGAAGTTCACCTGCGTTCGTTTTGCAACAAACTGAAGTTCATCTGCGTTCGTTTTGAAAAGCATAAAAAATATGCTTTTTGTTCAAAAATATATCAAAATAATATTTTTTTTATTTTTTTAAAATTATTTTTGATACCAGAACATGAAAATAATCTAAAAACAAAATAAATTAATTTTAAATAAAAAATATATTTTTTTTAAAAAATATTTTTGAAACGCAATTCTAAATACCCCATAATCACGAGTTTGACCATCGAGGTCTTCATCATTAACATTATCTTGATGGTTATTATTTTAAGACCTTGTATATAGTATATATTAAGATAATATTTAACACCTACTTCTCAATTTAGTGGAACTAAAATTTATAAATTTAATTATAAATCCTCAAATATTAATCTATAAAATTATTCAAATCTAAAATTGAAGCAACCCATTCATTTTTTCTTACAAGAAAGAGGTCCAAACTCGAGACCTCATAAGGGAGAATGGAGAATTCTAATATTAATCAATGGGCTACGATTTATTAGCAAAACAATCCATACATTAAGAATTAATAACAACCAGATTATCAATTTTATTTCGTTTCAGCTGAAATGGTTGAAATATTTTGTATCAGTTAAAAAAATAAAATAAAACGACGTTGTTTTTATCTCCATTAAAATTTCTGTCTATTTCAGATTTTTCGGCCAAATATAAGCCAAAACATGCCAGTATCATTTCATCTGTGCCGTTTAGGCCAAATAGTATTTTTTTTTAAATAATGAATAATTTTATAATATCAATCATATCTTTTAATCTGACCGTTAGATTGAGATAAAATTTTACGAGAAGTCTATTAATATATTTATATATATTATGTTAAATTTCAGAGCAATCAAAGAATGTAATGATCTTGCGAGATTGATGATGACATTCTCGTAATATTATACAAATTCATAATTTTATTCAGAAAAATCATTTTATTATGTTTTTTTTTAGATTAAATTGCACAATTCTAAATAATTTTATATTTGGATTTAAACTATTTTTTTTTAATATATATATAACAATACAACCCCGAAACAACGCGCCGAAACTGAAATATTCTATTCCAATTGAAAAAACAAATCATTAACCAAAACAGAATTGACAATCTTAATAAAAATTATGAAATATATAATTAATCAAATAATGCACAGCGGGAAAAAAAACTAATGACATGAAAAGTAACCTCACCTTCAATTAGTTCTTTTATTCAGTGTTTAGTATACGAGTCAATATTGATTGGATTGAACCGGAACAAAATCCATTGTCTTATTTATGTGTGAGAAAATGAGGCTTTGATTTATTTATTTTTAATTTTGGTAAATCTAGATTAATTATATCAACTCATGATATGTATCTTGTTTCAAATTGATCAATTTTAAAACTATAATTATTTTTATTTTTATTTTTATTTTAATTCACGTCAATAGTAATTTGACTCGACATGGGTTTTGTCATGGGTCAGCACCTAATTAGATTTTAAAACTATAAATATAATAATTTTTATATTTATATGGACTCAGACTAACTAGAATAACTTTTGTATAAAAAATTAAATAAGTTTATGTTTTTAGTAGGACAAGAAATTCTCCATTAAAATAATCTTAAACACGATAGAATAAAGTTTAAAATGTTCAAAGATGTACAAAATAAACTCTACAAAATACAAAATAATTATTATTCTGATAGCTCAAGAAGTGAATGAGCAAAAGTTTCGGGAAGAATTAAGAGTGTAGGAAAATTCAAGGAGGAAAATGAGATTATCCCTGCATCATCATGAACAAATTTTCGAGAAAGAAAGTGGGAAGATTGAAATCAATGCTTCCGAAGTCGAATTTTCATATTAAGTTATCTTTTCGTTTTTCAAATAAAATCTCAAAATCGATTGACAATAAGCTTTAATTTCTATAAAAAAAAAAACCTTTTTTGTTTCTACTTTCTATTATATGTTTAATTTTCACCCTCTTTTTGTTCCAATTATATAGCCATCTAGGTATTTGTCTACTTATTTCCTCTTTCATTCCAGCAAAAAAAAAAATATTTTTTTTATTCTTAGATTTTGTTTATCCAAGATAAAAGAATAAAAGAAAAACATGAAAAATTGAAGAACATCGAGAGCATGCCATGTAAAGCTGCCTCCATTGATTAGCCTCTGCTCAATTATGGTTGAAATTAGCCCCAACAGAAAGAAAAAGAAAACGAAAGAATCACATGCTTTCCATGATCAGTCGTGCTTGGAAGTATGGCTTTAATTTTAATAAAATCATGATTACTTTCTTCTTGATTTCTTGATCTATATGTGAAATATCCAGAGTTTTTCTTAACAATCTCCTCAACGATATCACCCAAATCTCCACTTACAGCAAACATGTTAATTTGAGGATGAATATGAAAGAAAGCTATATGGTAACTATTATATAACCCTAAGTTGGTTAAAACTTCAGACATTTTGTTCTTGATTGAGAGGTTATTCAAGTGAAATCACTAATTTTATCCACCATATTTTGGTGAAGGAAAGCAGTGTAGAGCAATTGGAAGTCGCTGAGTCTCAACAGGTTAAAGAGATATTGAAAAATAAAGATGGAAATTACCTCCAACTTGAGCTTCCATCTTGTTTAAAGAAACTCTTTGGGGATGGACTTGTGGCAATTAGGGATGGAAAATGGATTTATCTGCGCAAACTGGACAATCATGCTTCCCATGGAGAGGGCTTGAGAGTTTTTTTTTTTTTTTTATTGTATTTCTCTCTGTAGTTTCTTCTCAAGTGCAAAGCAAACTTTATTTATGTACGTAGTCTTATGTCAGAATTTATATACTGATGCAGAAGTGTTCATCAATTATGTCAGCAGTTAAACTGTTTGTTTGGAGAGAAAAAAAAAGAAAATTTTCGTAGGAAATGATTCCATCAAAGATTTAGAGAGTGGAGATGATCGATGCGTGAAAGATGGAAAAATCATGAAGGCAGGGAGATTGAAGCATTCCAGGAATTTAAGGTTCTGACATCAGAAATAATTTCCAGGACAGCTTTTGGAAGCAGTTACGAGGATGGTGTTCGTATTCTCCAGAAATCATTATAAGATAAGAGTTCCTGGAATCGGGTAAAGATTCTTGATCTCCAATCGGGAAGGCACTCCAAACAAGTTTTATGCTGCGATTAAACTCTATCACTTGTTTACATCTACTGATAACACTTTCTATTGTTGCAGAAAATATTGAAGACAGAAGATGATATTGAATCCGAAAAACTTGACCAAAGCATAAGAAACATCATTAAAAAGATGATGAAGAAAAGAGCGGAGGAGGTGCTGATTATTGTGTTAAGGAATTATCTTACCTAAAAGCATAAGCTGTTAGGTGAGACCTATAATATGATTTATATTATTTTCTAATACACCCTCTTAAGTGAAAACTTTTTGAGCTTGAAATTTGTATAGATCCACACTACCTTGTGTTTGGTTTTTTATCAAATAAAATGAGGGTGATGAGATTCAAAATCGTGACTGTTGGGTCAATAAGATTTTGATACCATGTCGATGAATCATCTCATCTAAAAACTTAAATAATTAGGTAAAGTTCCAAAATATAATTTATATTATTCTATAACAGGTTGGATTGTTTTACTACTATACACGCACGCAGATTGGCAGGAAAAAGAATCCAAGGCCGGAATGCATTTCAAGATTGAAGATCTTAAGCGAAAAACAACCTTCTAATGAAATTTATCAACTTGTATGCATTTAAATCTGTTAATGTTCCGATTATTATATTGGAAAATTTTGTTTCGTTTCCTCCCTTTGTAGATGAGCATGGTTGTCAATGAATGTCTTAGGTTAAATCCTCCCTTTTTGGTCCCACACGTGAAGTAAAGAAAGGAACAAGACTAGGAAATCCAGCAATTCCAGCAAAGATGGAGGTTCTTGTTCCAGCTCTAGCTCTTCACTTTGACCCACAGATATGGGGAGATGACGTTTAAATTTTTAAGCCTGAGAGATTTGCTGAAGGGGTGGCTAAAGCTACTAAAAACAACGTTTATGATAAGAGTTTGAGATTAAAAAATTTATTCTCTATATAGTTTAAGATTTGAATTTTATGATTATTAATATGATAACTAATAAAAAAATTTAACTTCAGATCTATAGATTAATTAAAATTACACTCATATTAATAAAAAAAAATTATATACATTCTACTTCTTGCAATCGGCCCACAACTTGGACTTCAAGTCATGATCAAGGCAATGTAAAAAACAGAACACAGGCTAAAGAGATGATCAAGGTCTTGAGTTAACCTCTCTTTTATAATAATAATAACAATAATAATAATAAAAAAAAAAACTGCTATAGCTGTGGCGTACTACTTACTACTGTTATGTTTTGTCATTTCAATCATAGCTAGCCAGGGTTATGAATTGGCAGGTCATCCATGAAATCGTTTCAAGTTATTTAAAAAAAAAAGAAATTAAAATAAAACAATGGTGTTTTAATTAAAAAAAATAACATAAAATTTAATTAGATTTTACCTTGAAAATAGATTTTATAACTATTATTTCAATAAAGAATATAATTAATTCCTTATGTTTGTGAACGATGCGTAGCGATGCATTCTAGCCTATAACATGGCATACATAATAGCAGTAATCAAGTACAAGAAAGTAAATTAAATCAGCAGAAAAATGAAAATTGATTGATTTAAAGTATGATTGAAGTTGTTTTTAAAAATATTATTTATTTAAAAATATATTAAAATAATATATTTTTTTTAAAAAAAACTTCTTGATATTAGCAGATGAAAATAATCTAAAAACACACACAAAAAAAAAACTAACTTAAAATTAAAAAAAATATTTGAAACACAGTTTCAAACATAACAGAAGTGCATGGGGTTCATCTTGATTTATTCAGTTCTTAAAACTCACAATACACAGTGTATGTTTATCATTGTATTTCAAAAACATTTAAAAAAAAAACTTATTTTTTTATTTATAGTATTTTTATATTATTTTGATTTGATGATAAAAAAAATATTTAAATTTATTTTTTAATAAAAAATATTTTAAAAATCAATCTTAATACTGCTGTGATAGCTGATGATCTGATAAGCATTTTTGCCCATTACAGGGAAGAGAAAGGGAAGGGGGTACACTATTGATATAGTTTGCAAGGTGCCACCGTAATCTCGATTTTATTTATTTAATGTTTAATATTTTTTTTAATGATTTAAAATGCCAGCTGACTTTTATGACAAGCTAGCCTTTATGTCATGTGTTTTTTAATTATGGAATATGTCCATGCCAGGAATGTTCATTTAACATATTTTGGACAAAAAACAACCTTAATTGAATCGAAAAATACCATTAAATTCCCAATTGAGTTCAGGAATTTCAAAGTTGAATCAATTTATTCTACGTACTTTAATTAATATTTTAAAGGAAGTTGGCTTCGAATCTTTTTGCCTGCCAAAAACCAAGCAAGTTTTGTATTTTTTTAGAATTTTCAGGTGGTCTATCTCACTCTCTGTAACTAAATTCGTATTTTTTTTTTATCTTTATATCTATTTTTTCTGTATACTAAAACATCAACTTTCTTCAAGTATTTGATTCAATATAAATACCATCATTATTTTATGAATTTATGTAGAAAAAAGTTATAAAACAAGCAAACACACAAATAAACCACGTATATTGTATAAGAATGACAAAAAATCAACTAAAAAAAACAAGAAATTGAAAGGTTCTCTTACTTGATATGAAAAGTCTTCAAAAGAAACCAAAACATGAATAAGAACAGGTTGAGTATTGGGGTGGTTGAATTTTTTTATAGATACTTCTACTGTTTGTAGTATTTGACTTCAATATGCATCACCAAGGGTAGAAATCATTTTCCTTTATCCAAATGCAAGACTAACATTAAGTCTTTTCAGGATATAAAAAGTAGATGAAATGAACAGGTATTGAAGGGTAGAAACATGTTTTTGTTTGCAATCATCATAAGTGGGCAGAATATTAAAGATACTGTATATGATCAATTGGGCATGGAAATTCCTGGCCAGTGGCTCTCGAGGAATCATATTTAGGCCGAAAGGAAAATGCACAGCACGAGGAAAGCATTCACCTAAAACAGCTAAAGTTTGATGGATGTCATAATCAAGTCATATATAGCTACGTTTGTATATAGATAAATTTGTACTGGTGTTGTGGGGTGGGCAGATCAAGGCTAAAAGAAAGTTTCTTGCATGTTGTAGCCAGCTATAATTAATCAAGTGTTGAGAAGATTGAAAAAGATAGGTTAATATAAGATCAAATAATTGCTTATGCTACCACATGGGCTAGCAAAAATCGGCCAATCGGTGTTTTAAATCTTAAAATTGCTTTCATAAAAGGTAAAGCTCATGATAAACATGGGGCATTGTAGAATTCTTCCAGGCACGATCATTCAGACCTGTGTTTTAGTCAAAACTCAGACATGGTGTTTTTCAAATGCCAGCATTTTCACAGCCTGCTATTGGAGACAAGAAAAGCGAAGCAGACTGCAGGCCCCACTTGAGATAAATTTAGGGTTTTTTTTGTCAATAAAATATATATGATGATCACAGTTTCCTAAAGCTACACGATTTTAGGTTAATCAATTAATCCCTAAGATGAAACTTGTTTTCCAATGTCAGTGAGACCAAACCTCAACACATATGAAGAACTCCAGCTCATCCTAGATTACACCCCCTATGAAAACTTTTGCCTTTTCGCAGGAGTCAAGACCAACATTATAATATCAGATTAATAACAGGTTGGCTTAAAGTAATGACCTCGTATCTTTTTATTACCAGCAAAAGATTTTGAAAAATCAGTTTAATTAGGAACATATCAGATTTTAGATTTTCGGCAATAATGAACACTTGATTTCGGACCATGTTTATGTAATGTCTAGGCCAGCTGATATATATAGCTACCTAAATGAAAACTCGACCAGAATAGTAAGAAACAAGTTAGGGTTCTTCGGAAGAGAAGGACTGGCAAGGCAAACTGTTCGTGCAAGTTCAGTTTGATCACCACCATGAATCTTGGGGGGTTTTGTTGGGACTGAAACTAGATCAGACAGTCCATTTTTCATCAAGTACGGACGCAATTAAATTTATGCTCTTAACTTCTGAGATCACATGTTCTGCTAACCAAGTGAAACAACATAAGAAAACAGCAATCACGGAGGAAATTGGAATTGGCAGAATCAGACACTGAGTATTTTTCTCTCTAATATAGTTTGTCAAGGCTTACAACAAACAAGATTTTACAAGACTAGAAAATCATAGTCCTAAAACAAATAGAAAAGTCAATATAAAATTCAAAACTAAGATAAAAAAACAAAAAATAAGAAGAAAAATACAAGATTAGTTCAGACAGCATCTTTCAAGCTTGATTTGAAAGTCTTTAGAGCTCAGATGGTTATAGATAGATCTAACATGCAAAGAGTAAAATATAAACGTCATTCAACAATCAAATCAAAAGTAATGGATTTTGTTTGTTCGGCTGTTCATTGAACTTAGACAAATTGCTTTTTAGGTTTAGTTTTGTTCCATTGGTTAATAAACAAGTATATTAGGTTTTTGCACCAGCAACTTGCAGCCGATTCACAATTCATTGTTTAACATTATCAAATCATATGGACTAGCCTGCATCGCCGAGGTTGATTGTCAAAGAGGGTTTTTTTTTTCCGAGAACAATACTAGCACCAAATGATAAATCATTTGAATTTTTGCATCAATTAAGTGAGTGGGTTTAATTCTTTCGAGAATGGTAGGTGAATTTCCTGTTAATAAAATCCCACATGCTCATAAAATAAACAAAATTTGTAGTTGTAATGGTTATTAAAATCACGTCCAACAGCATCAACTGATCCTCGGAAAAACTTATCTCGACACTGCTGCTTTGAGGTACTTTTCCATTAAATAATGTGTACTTTTGTAAATCTTCAAAATGTGTTTGCCAACTAGCAAATCATCCCTCACGCCGTGTTGATCAGGCTGAAACACCTGCATCGCAACTTCCTATGCTCGCCTTTCCTTGACTTACATTTCATGCTTTCTGCTCTGTGGAATTTCTTTGGAAGAAGATCGACGCCTTCTGCTATCTTTCCATTTTCGTGTTTTCAAACTCAGATTTGATATCCAGAATCGCAATATTTTCTTATTTCCAACAGACAAACTTGTTTCGCCATTTATTAGGAGCATCTCAATAATCCTCTCTAAAATCTCTATCGGAATATGGCATCAAGTTCTTCACCGCAGCCTAGCACAAATTGGTCAGCCGAACAAAACAAGTTGTTCGAAAATGCTCTTGCGATATATGACAAGGACACCCCGGATCGCTGGCGCCACATAGCCGAGATTGTCGAAGGAGCAACCGAGGAGGAAGTAAAGAAGCGATACGAGATCCTTCTAGATGATATAAAGAGCATTGAATCGGACAAAGTGCCGCTACCGATTTACAAGAATGAAGGAAGCAGCAAGGAAAACATCATCAGTAATGAAGAGGAGAGGTAATACTAAACACATAATCGGTACCCTAATCATCAATCCGGCTGTGTTTTCAACGAAAAAATAATTCTTGTATGGATTGACTAATTTAGATTCACAAACTTTTCATAAATTCTAGTACAAAAAAATCCCATTTTTTTGCTGTTACAAATTTGGCAAAACATTATTGAATGTAATCCCCAACTAGGAAACTGATTTACAGTACTGATGCTATATATATGTGTTTACAGTATTTCCGATGGATATATGTTTTCTGTCACTATTTTCATTGAAAATTACCAATGAAATATATCATTTTGATGATTTTCTAGTAGGGATTGTTATGGTGAAAGAACGAAAAGATTTGATTATGTTGCTTACGTTTCCTTACTTGGTCCTCTCTTCTGCAGGCTGCAGTAACAAAAGCTCTAATGGAGAAGGGTTTCAACAGTAGAGACGGCTGTTTTCTTTGAAATTTTGAGCCATCGTTTTTCCCCCCACTTAAATGTGATGACTTCAATCCTATATATGTACCACAGAAGCAGCATTAAACATTTTCTCTGTTGTATTAACTTAATTTCCTCTCTGCTTTATAATTAGTCATGGATGGATTCTTTCTTAGCATATGAAATTGATTTCTCAATCAATTTTATTTAAAATTTCAAGATATATAATACCACAAGGGGAGAAAAACGAACGAGTCAGGAATATGCAGAATTCGGATACAGAAAGGGAAATGATCTTCTAAGAAAAATGAGCCCTTTAATAGTGTAGTAAAAATGCTTTAAATTTCATAAGACCAAGAGATCATGAGGCATTTTCAGATTGTCGCGAATGCTATCAGCACAATCATTTCTAGTTTGGAAGAGGACACATGATTTTACAGTAAAAAATTCAGACGTGTTTTTTCTCAATTACCAACATTTCCATGATGGCTGAGTTAGTGAAGACATGCTGGGGTCAAGATATTTGCTTTATTTATGGTTTCTGGGTTGAATTTTTCTATTTATTAATATCGATGGTCATATGTATGCAAGGTATGTCCTATTATTTAAAACCTTGTGTGGGAAGAAAGAACTTATTATGATGCGTTCAAAACAAAAAACATGGGTTGGCAGACAGAAAACCCACCTTTTCAAGTGTTTGCTTGTGCATAAATTATGTTTATCGCAGTTTGACAAACCTGCAGTTCTTTCTAGGTCAGTCAAATAATCTCAAGGATGCAACTTGATCTCCAACGGCAAACATGCCAAGAATTTCTGCACAAATCACGACATTACTTCATCTCTTCCATGAAACCTTTGCAGTTGCTCAGAAGTCAAGGATATCACCAACATAAAAATGTTAACAAGTTGGCCTAAAGTAAGCATAATTGAATTAACATCACGACCAAAAATTATGGATCTTTGCCAATAATGAACACTAGCTAGGGTTTAATACTATTAAATGATGAAGTTTTACTATATTTAGTTTCTTATTCTAGACGCTGCAACATGTAGCTAAAATATAGCTCAACTAGGTTGCTATTAAATGAACTAGCTAGGGCACTTGGGAAGTATATAAAAGAACTGCAAACTGCCGGTATCCGTTGGATCGCCATCTGAATCTTTGCGTAGGGTTTTCCATTTTTCCTTTCGTTTTCATACTTATCAAGACCATAGATTTTCATCAAAGAGAACAGAACAGAATTATCTTTATGCTCTACCTTTATGGGACTGGTTAACTAGGGGCCAGATACTGTTGACCAAGGCTGGTTTGCAATTTCTGATCAGAGCATTACTGGTTCTGATTTCTAAATGTCAAATAATTTGAATATTCAGATCAGGGAAGTGGCTCTTGTTTCTTTCAAGAATGTGGAGCGAATTTCTCCTGCTAATGAAAGCCCCCATGCTTATTAAATAGACAAACATGAAACTTAGTACTTGCAGATAATATTGTAAGTGTTAAGGAACCATCTTGCCTAAAAGTTTAAGCTGTTAGGTGAGATTCTAGAATATGATTTATATTATTCTCTAACACAACCCTTCAAGTAAAAGTCATTTGGACTTCAAAAACACCGATCTCAAGCCTCCTACTATGATGTGTTTTTCCCTTACATATTTTGTAGTTTTTCAAGTTAGGTCTGGCCGGTTAGCATTCCATGACAAAAATAATGAAAATATATTTGATTAGAGTACAGAATATAAAATATAAATTTATGTTCTTTTAAAATAGAATACCGTGTTCTCTTTGTCTCAATTATCTACATCTCTTCCCGTTCGAGAGAGTAACCAATCACTTCTGTCAAGTGTCAACTACCGTGTTTCAGATTTAAGCGTGTCTTGCGTTGAAACTTCCTTTCCTCATGATCACCTATCACTTGACTCCAGTCTTCTTTCATGACTCACAAACTCCATGCTTATACCCTGCTGAATTCTCACACTAGTCTTGTCTAGCCGTCGAGCTTTTTTCTTCTATTTTCTAATTTTCATACTCAAATTTGATCCTCTATCACATTCTCGATCTTATCACCAAGACAGCAGAATTAGCTTCACCATTTTCGTTTTTATCTTTGCAAGAGAAATGGGATCCGGTTGTTTTCCACAGCCTAACTCGAAGTGGTCAGAACAGAAAAACAAGTTGTTCGAAAATGCTATTGCAATATATGACAAGGATAGCCCAGATCGTTGGCGAAACATAGCCAGGTTTGTCGGAGAAACAACCGAAGAGGAAGTGAAGAAGCAGTACGAGATACTTCTAGACGATATCAGCCGGATCGAGTCAGACCAAGTGCCACTGCCAAATTACAAGAATCATGAAGAAAGCATCACGGAAAACAGCATCATAAGCAATGAAGGGGATAGGTAATAAACTAACAAATATATATATACATATATATAGTTCCTCAATCATTTAGAAAGACTGGATTAGCAGATTTGCCAAGTGTTTATACCAACCAAGCATTATCCAATATTTATGCATTGATTGATCTATTAGATTCACAAACTGATATTCAATGAATTCAAGCAGCATGAAAGCCGATCTTTCTTAGAAAATCATGTCAAAATCTTATAATGAAGGTATCTGGATTGGTACGAAAACTGGCTATACTAATGGTTTGATCTTTTCATTACAGTATGTCCCATGAACAGTGAAATAGAAGTTGATTTCATGTTCTTCCTATTTCCTAACTTGACCCTCTCTTCTGCAGGCTGCAGCAACTGAAGCTCTAATGAAGAATGGTCTGATCAGCTGTAGAGAGCAATGTTTCCTTGAAATTATGATTCATCGTACCCTTAAAACTTTTTTTTATTTCAAGTATAATGAATCCCAATCATATGTGTACCATAGATGAAACGTTAGCGTTTTCTCTTTGATTAGTCATCAGTTTGTGAGAGATGCATTCTCTCTGGCTCAGCATATAAATTTGACAGATTCAATAATAAATCCCAAGCATTTCAATTCAGAATCAAAAGGGCCCTCGACAATCAAAAAGATTCCAGCAAATACTGGCAAATCTAGAAAAATAAATTTCATATAGAAAGTAGGAATAATTCAAAAGGTGAGCATTTGTTCGAGCACCTATGATGTTTGAATAATCTTCGGTGGCTAGTTTTTTTACTTCAAAGCCATTTATTCTTTTTTTTCCACCATTTATAGAATACCTACCGTATCTCTTTAGATATTTCCTTTTAAATACTTAAGAAGTTTTCTTCTATCTATATATATATATATATATATATAGATAGATAGATATATATTCTTTTTTTCAACATTTATAGAATACCTACCGTATCTATTAAATATTTCAAACTTAGGAAATATCTAAGAGATACGGTAGGTGTCCTATTACTGTTGGAAAAAAAATTAAAGAATATATATATATATACCTGCACCCCATGATTATTGTTTATCAAAGAGGGATAGGAAATAATAAAATAAAATAAAAACACTATATTTTTCACCCCTATGCATTAAGAAATGTTGCATATTCCTAAAGTAAAAACTTGAAAATCTTTGATTTGGGCTATGTTTGTTAAATAGTTAATAAAAAGGCAATGGAGGGTCCATTCTTGAAATAAATAAATTTCTAAACATTTTTGGTTGGATATTATTATGGAGATCTTGAAGAAAATGCAAAGAGAAGAACATGAAAATCTTTAATTTGGCGCATGTCTGTTAAATAGTTAATAAAAGCTAAAGGAGGGCCAAAAAAACATTTTTTAAAAAAAAGTTTCTAAAATTCATTGTTGGATATCATTCCATGTATAGAGTTAGAAGAAAAGGAATTGAGAAAAACATGAAAGTTAAGGAAAAAAAAATAAAGAGAGAAATTGAACACTGAGAATGCGTGGTAATTTTTTGTTTTTTAATTTATTTCAAGAGTGAGTTTAATTTGAAAATATATCACATTAATATTTTTTTTAGTATTTTTCAGTAATTCTAATGTGTTGAGGTTAGAGAAATATTAAATTAATTATTTTAATATATTTCTAAACAAAAAATATTTTTTAAACTATCATTTACCATCTAGCAACAAACATTTTAATTAAAGTTGATGCTAAGGATCCTAAGATACGAGGACCAAAATAAAACATTTGTGGATCTATAGTGGCTAAACAATAGTTAAGCCGAAAAACTTTATGCTCACTTGGCACCTTCCTGGACAAACAAAATGCTGCCAGAAATTCTACCATTCGCACCTCTCCGGGGAATTTAGCAGCTCTTGAAAAATGGAGCTTGAAAAGGAGATAGAGGGAAAGATGACGACTTGTAATTCCTCATTCAAGGTTAGTTACTTGGGACTCGGTCCTTTTGCTGCATTTTATTTTATTTTCTCCTTTCTCTTCTTCTTTAGCTTCATTCTATCAAAATTGTACTTATGAAGCAAGAGAAAAGTAAATTGCGTGTTTCAACAAAGGAGTTTTGAAACCGCAAGTCAATAATTTTCCTGTTGGAGAATCCTTAAAGAACATGAGTTGGGTTTAGAGTATAAACCTGTTTTGTTGATGTGAAGGAATTACACAGCCTCCAAGATAATTGGAAATGGTGTTCCTGCATTTAGGGATAAGGAACTGAAATGAAAAGCAGTTCTTTTATTAGTACGGTGTCTCTATTAGTTTCAAAGTTGAAAACTATCTTGCTATTGTATTTTACAATGGAAAAATATTGATGGGCTGTTGCAAAAATTCAACTAGAAGAAGTTTCTTGGAGTGTGACATTAGTTTCAAAGTTGAGAACTTTCATGGTGCTATAATTAAAAGAACAAAAGAAAAGAGGGAATGATTATTGATGGGTAGTTGTGATATTTCAATGGCAGATAATATTGGGCTCATCATCTTTGGCTCGGCGGCAAATTCTCAATGAGATGGGATATGAATTTACTGTTGTGGTATATTCTTAAGCTGCATCCTCTTGTGCTTTTATTTATTTATTTGTTGAGAATGTTAGTTTTCGATTATGGGTTTTATTTTCTGTTTGTGCTGTTAATGTGATATTGGTTTAGACTGCAGATATTGATGAAAAAAGTATAAGAAGAGATAAGCCAGAGGAATTGGTGATGGCTCTAGCTGAGGCAAAGGTTTAACTTTTATACCTTTTATATGCTTCAATGTCTCAAATGTCACATCATTGCTTTGAATGGGCTTTATAACTCATTGCTGAGGTTAAATACACTCATGTGGCCATAGTTTAGTCTGTTCTTTTGAAGTTCTCAATGTGGTTCCTGCATTTGTCCTTGCACAAATTTTGGTTTTGTGATGGATTGCTAACTGGGGCATAGCTGAGTCGTTCTGTTTCACTAATAATGTAAAGTTTACTTTTTTTTGTCTTTGTGGGCTTTCTTTTTGTAATGGAAATATGTGAAATGAAATTTGAAAGTGGTAATATTGATTGGCAACTGTGCACATTAGTGATGTTCTTTCATGGTTCATGGTTGTATTGTTGAACTACCATATTTATACAATTTTTTTTCCCTAGGCAAATGCCATCATAGAAAGGCTTCGAATTGAAGGTCATGTGGAAGAGGATGCTCAGGCAACATTGTTAATTACTGCAGACACAGTATGCTTTTATTCCATTCACTATTTTTAATTACAACCTCTACCTGCTTTAAATTTGTGTTCTGTGAATCTATCCATTGATTCATATAGTTTTCCTGTGATTGCTTCTGTATTAAGGGTCTTGTCCCCTTTTTGACATTCCTTATGGAGTTTTATCTTACTGCCAAGTCTCATTGATTTTTGAGGTGGTGGTGAGTCATGGGATGGTTAGAGAAAAGCCAAATAACAAGGAAGAAGCACGTGAGTTTATTAAAGGTTCGCTTCACTGGGTTCACTCATGTCCTCTGCTGTTTTTAAACTCAGCTTGTTTTAGTGGTCAAATATGACTAGTAATTGCACTATTGCAGGCTATTCCGGTGGTCATGCAGCAGTCATAGGATCTGTGGTTGTAAGTAACCTTACTACAGGAATACGAAAAGGAGCATGGGAAAAAGCAGAGGTACAACTTGCTTGTTCTTGTATTTAGCTTAGATTTTACTGGATAGTGACATTCAAATGGTTCCTAGCCTGCCTAATCCTGTAGGCATGTTGTTCATTCAAAACGGCAGAGTATTGCTTTGAATTCAAGAAAGAGTTTTGCTATCATCTGAGCCTACTGAATTACTCTCCTCTAATGTCCATTCCTGTATGAACAACTCGATAAGAAAAAAAGGTGCATAGATACAATGAGGTTTCCAGATCAATTATTTATCAGCCTCTATACATCCACTGTAACATGTAGAAGAGTGGAATGGTTGCTCTCTTTGTATACTTTGATTGTTTTCTCCATCTTTCTGGGTGGAGATTATGATATGGTAATCTTAACTATTTTATATAGATGAGATAGTAACAGTTAAATATTTACATGCACAGGCAAAAAATTAGTAACAATTATATGCACAGGCAAAAAAAATTCCATTTGTGCTGTTACTATTTATAGGAATATTTCAGCTGGTTCAGTGCTCCTGAGATGAAGGCAGCAGACTATGAAAATATATATTTCTATGGCCTATTTTCTGGGAATTTGTCCTGAAAAGCTGTATTAAAGATTTACTAGATGTAAAAAGAACTTTATTTGAAAGCTCTTTGAAGTCCTTACGATTCAATGATACTGAGTTTTGAAAGAATGATCTGGTTCACTTATGCAGGTTTATTTCCATGAGATACCCGATGAGATCATTGATAGTGTGGTAAATTTTGTAAATGCATTTTCTTTATTGGATTTTGTTTCTAAAGCTTTTTTTCTCTGCTACACTGTTTTTAATTTCTCTGTTAATGATGAGATGTGTCTTAGATTGAGGAGGGAAGTACACTCCATGTTGCTGGGGGTTTGACACTGGAACATCCATTGACGTCACCATTTGTTGAAGCAGTGGTGAGCTCTCCCTATCCCCCTCCCTTTCTCTTTGACACTGGGTTAGTTATTATACTCATTGCATGGCTGACAAACTCAGGTAGCCAGGGTATTTAGCTCTTCAGGTGCCCGCATCATGCTCCAACGTGCGGCCATTGTTAGGGTCCTTCTCTTCACTTTACAGCCTTCTTCTCCATGTCAAGTGCTGACTTTTCTTTCAATATTCTTACTTATGTGTTTACTTGTGTCCTCCTTACAAGTGCACAACTCAACGGAGCTTCATTTATCATCTATCTTCTTTAGGGTTTATATATTAGGTAGTCTCTGCCCTTTTCCACTCAAATCTGCATGTCATTGAAGCTTAAAACTGAATCTGCAAAGACCACCTCAACGGGTTTTTTTCTTTTTTCTGGATTTAAGAAGCTGGAGTGAACATGGTTTCTGTGTTACAATAAACAAGCAGTCGATACTTTGGTTACCTAGAATACAAGGATTTAACCCCTTCCCCCGTCTAATTCTTCTGATGAAAGCATTAATGATGTATTTTGCAGGTAGGGAGCACCGATACAGTGTGGGGGCTTTCGAAAGCATTAACCGAAAAACTCATCAAGGATAACCTTGTAGCTGTAAAATAACTTGAAGTGAGAACTGTGGATGAATCCACCACAATTGTTGCGTATTCTGAACTGTCTCTTGAAATTCCTAGGCTAACCGCTTACTTTCCATTTGAATCTGCAGACTTGGTATTGCTTGAGTTCTATTCTCAAGTCCTTTTACTCTTCAAACCTAGACATGCTGACGATGGAGAACTATACTGTCCTGCAAACAAAAGGATGCATACAAGATTCTTTATTGCATTTACATTTTTTTCTATCTTTTCTAGTGATCCCTGGTGATCATGAATCTTACAGGTATTCAAGTTGCAAGGTTTTTTAAGCTTCTTTTGCAATTCTTTTTTATTCCTACAGCTGGCTAATTCTTACATTTCTCCTGATTGTTGGTACATGTTTCTAATTTCTTTACAATACTTTGTATTCGTACAATCTAACAATCTTTTTTAATATTGAATAAGAGGAGGGTTGACATTTTCAGGCATTGACAGCCTACACATTTAGAGGATGATTGTATGGTGTTTTAAAAATATTTTTATTTTTTATTTTAAATTAAAATAATTATATGTTTTTAGATCATTTTAATATGTTGATGTCAAAAATAAATATTATTTTGATATATTTCTTACTTAATTTGCAAGTCAAAAGCAGCAAATTAATTTGATAATTCGAAGTTTCTAATTTAAAAAAAAAAAAATTCTTCTAATGAGAATCCCAGAATCTAATATAGATTGTAAATAAAGAACAAGATCTATTTTTGTGCAAGGTAAATGAACACCATTTTCTTCTTTTTATATAGTACATTATACAAAAATATTAAAGCAGAATTGCATTTCATTATACACTATTCACTGCACACAAACTCATAAAACATCCTCCAGCACTTGAATTTAATTTTTTAGTGATTTTTAACGTTTAGATATGACAATATTAAAAATAAATTTGAAAATAAAAAAAAATTATATATTTTCAAACAAAAACTAATTAAAAAATAATCTTATCACAATATCAAACACATTTAAAATTTAAAAACTATTTTCCTCGCTGAAAACAAATTAGGTCTAAAAAAAGCTTCTACGAAATTCAAAGGACTAAATGAGAAAATTACGAAAGTTAAAGCTAATATTTTAGAGATTTTTTTAGTTCAGAGATTAATTTGGGTTTAAACTTTAAACACCAAAAAGCATAATAGCTTTACTGCCTGTCGCTCGCTTTCGTTGCCAAACAATTGGGTGAGAAAAAAATCGGCTCAGTATCGGTTTTGAAAAAAAAAAATTGAAAAAATTAAACCGATCAAAAAAATCCAATTAAATCAATTATAAAACTCCGAAAAATATCCGGTTCGGTTCGGTTCAGTTTTGTAAGGTAAAAAACCGAATAAACCGAACCGGTGCGGTTTAAAATCACACTTCGTCTTCTCTCACTTCTCTTCTTTTCTAACTCTAAACCCTAACCCCACCAGCAGCCACCCCTTCTCCCAGTCTCCCTCCCCCGGCAGCCAGCCGCCCCCTCTCAACCCCGGTAAGTTTACTCATCTGCTGTTAAAACTTCATCTAGTATTGTATGCAGGCTATAGAGACGAATCAATGATATTGATACTGCCATACTGGTAATAATGATGCTTGTGGGTGTTGGCCCTTCCTCTGAAAGTCTTAGTCTTGGTGCCTTGGTGGTGCATTTCTTGTTACCACTGGTCTCTTCCATGACTTGTTTGTGAGAGAGCGAAACAAAAGACGGTGAGAAAAAAGGACTTTGCGAAGCAAAGGGAAAGTGAAGACATGGACTCTGTTTGTAGATATCAATGCTAAAGTGTCTCAGAAGGAACTGTAGTTGTTCTCTATTGTGCGCATTAGGCTTAAAAAAATTTGATTTTAAATTATAGTCAGGGAATGAGGGTGCCTAATCAGATAACTGCAATGATTTTTATCTATGTTTTTTGGGTTTAGACAATTTCTTGTAGTTTTACTTTGTTGAGTTTGTTAAAAGATTGTTAAAAAGACAATTTTTTAAATTTAAGTAAGAGGCTCCCGCTGTGATATGTGTTTATATATATTGTGAATATAAATTGTGAATTTCAGCCTTGATGAATGATAATGAAAATTATGAAACCTTGAATCAGGTTATCTTTGGAGAGTGATCTGTGCATTTTACAAACTTATTGGAAAATTTAATCCTTCTGTTCTATTTGGTCACTTAGAAACCATTGAAAAAATGAAAATTTCAAGAAACCTTTGATTAGACCTTCATTCTCTTAGTCAAAATCAAACCCAAAAAGGCCTATTGAGAGTTGGGCGTAATCTATTTTTGTATCATATTGCTCGCCAACTGTTTGATAAAAATGCTTAAGTGTGATTTTTTCCCTTTTTTTATCCCAGGAAAGCTTTCGAGTGATATCACTTCGATATGGAAGCCAAGTTCTTTCGATTTCTCAAAATTGTAGGTGTCGGTTACAAAGCGAGAGCAGAAGCAGAAGGCCGTTTGTTATTTCTCAAACTGGGTTACAGTCATGAAGTTGAACTAACTGTGCCACCTGCAGTCCGGGTATTTTGCTTCAAGAACAATGTGGTTTGCTGTACTGGAATTGACAAGGGAAGAGTGCATCAGTTTGCTGCTTCAGTTCGTAGTTGTAAGCCACCTGAAGTTTATAAAGGCAAAGGGATCATGTATATTGATGAAGTTATCAAGAAGAAACAAGGTAAGAAGTCAAAATGATCGTGGCTGAGATTTGTGATTCTGATGCTTCCGTAGCTCTAACTTGGTTCAATCAGCTTATGATGTTTCAGAATAATAGAATTTGCTGTAAGCTAGATTCGCAAGGTTTTTAGCTTCTTCGTTCATTCTTTTTCTTGAGGATTTGTTATCTGTTGCTGGAAAATTATGGTTCATCAACGCTTGTAAAAAGCTATTAATTTAAATTATGGTTCTTCAACGCTTTTATAAAGCTATTAATTTAAGTAGAATTTCCTTGTGACAAATAATTTATTCTCTGGTTGTATTAAAATTCAAATTACCCTGTAGAGTTATTCCACCAAAAGGCCAGTAAATAGGTTTGAGTAATTACTTGCTGTTTGCACTTCTCCAGTGTTCAGTCCCATGAAATTCAATTCTTCTCCATTATAATCTTTCTCTAATCAGTGATATATTTATAAACCGAATTGTGTGATGATTGCTTGTGCTTCATGTGCAAACATAAACATACTAAAGGGCTTGTTTGCAAAAGCAAAAGATAGTTTTTGCTTCTATTAATGCATTAGGAATATCATCTTGCGCGAAACAACAAAAAAAGGACTGGCCAATAAAGAATACATTGGTAGATTTGTATGTCTCAGAGTACTTAGTCAAGCATGTAGATTCGCGAGGCAATGTCCTGAACCAACCAATCAAATCCTTCAAGCAGCCCTTCACCTGTGTACGCACTGCAGCCTACAATTTTCCAGTGTCGGGTTTTATCCATACTCTCTAGGTTCAATACCTGAACAAGCATAGCAAAACCACTTCAGAAATTCAAACAGATGAAAGACAAGGCCATGTAGCACCATGAGAACATCACCATGCAGGAGAAGTGAAAGAAGTGCAAATCAGGTGCCTCTAATTATGTAGATTAAATGTATATGGTTTCAACCAGGTTGTGCCAAAATACTAAATGGATGCATAAGTTTTGCAAATAGAGCTATTCTTCAATAACAAAAACTATCAAGTTGACTGATTCTTCCTGATGGCTTTAGGTGCACATAAATGCCCCTCTAACAAAAGAAAACAATTGAAGGGCACTTTTGCAAGCAAAGCTGACCAGAATGTAATTGAGTTTCAAGCAGCATGGAAATTATATTATGAGGAACCCTACCTAAATGTCCCACATTAAAACAAAAGAGACAAGTCTGGGAAGGAAGGCACATGAAAATAACCTCTACAACCATGTTTATATCATCAGCCAACTGTGTGCTAAAGTTTAATGAACTTTGAAACCAAAGAGTTCATTTCAATTGTTCAGTATGAAACACACGACTTGGATGACATTTGACTTCTTTCAGCACTGAGAAAAGCAAAAATACACGGGGGAATAGGACACCAAATGTCTTTGAATATGAATAAAAAACAATGCTGCTCACAAACAAAGAACATATGATCGGTGAGAACCTTACTTTAGCAATTTCCTCTGGAGTAAGAGCACCTTTTATGTCTTGCTTATTTGCAAATATTAGTAGAGATGCTCCTGATAGCCTCTGACAGATGAACAGGCAAATTAGAGGATTCACAAGAAAAGAGCAGATGAATAAGCAAAGAAAAAACAAATGAACAAAAGAGTGGGGGAAAAAAAGAAGAACAAGAGCAAGAACAAGACATGAGAAACAGATAACATTAATAGAAAAACAAATAAAGGACATTGTTTTCAAACATAACATAAGAACAAAGAAACTTAAAGCTGGCAAATACCTCTTCCTTCAAAAGATTATCGAGCTCCATTTTGCAATCATCCAGCCTTCTAAGATCTGAACTATCCACCACCCAGACCAAGCCATCAGTTTGCTCAAAGTAGTTCCTCCAGTATGATCTTATAGTTCTTTGTCCCCCCACATCCCATATATTTAAAGTGTACCTGTCAAGCAAAAATATAGCATTTCAACCTTCCCTGTCACAAAAGAAAAGACCTTCCTCTGAGTGGATATGTGGAAGTACGCTATGATGATCCAGAGAAAACATTCTACGATATAAAATTCTAATCTTGGAAAGCTCGGCAGACACTACAACATCGTCACTTTACGTAACATCGCAAGAGAAACTGTTGAACAATAGTGACGATTTTTTATCAATCAATGCTAAACTAAAACATCTCCAGTTTGTATTTATTTTATCACTCTTTGACAAATTCATGTGTGTGCGTGTAAAAGCCAATTAAGATCCCAAGTTCTCATATTTCACTTGTATCTGAAATGGGTTCATGTCAAATTGGCAGTTCAAAATAATAACAAATACACAGAATCATTCCTACCCATGTCCAGCAATAACAAAAGCCACGTTCACACAAAGAAAGAGGGGTAATAGAAAGAAAGGAAGAAACTAGAAGAAAGATCCAACTTCGCTGCTTACTTTTGATAAGAGATGGTTTTGATATTGAAACCAAGAGTAGGACTAATAACACTGGTGTCTTCACCATTTATCTTCAAAACTATTGTTGTCTTCCCTGAATTATCAAGTCCCCTTCAACCAAAAAAAACCCATTATTCATCTGCACATTAGATATAGAGACAGAGACAGCAAAGTGGATGGATACATACACCATGAGGATGCGCATTTCTTTCTCTTTTCTCTTGATTTTTCTAATGATGCTAAGCAACCCCATTGTTTAGCAGCAGCAACCAAGGTTGCGATTTTGACACGACACGGAAATCGCTTCTGAACTCAGATCATAAAATCAGATCGTAAAATCATAATTGAAATTTTTCCGTACAAAAATCGTAAAATCACAGCTAAAATCATGTAGGTAGAAAAATCGTAAAATCATAAGTAAAATATTTTCAATCACGACACAGCACAATTATGGCCATAAAACTAACACAATTACACATAAATGTACCTAAGGAGTAGTAACATGGTTGTTTCCACATCCTCTGCAATTAAAAACAACAACACGCCACCCTCTGCTATTAAAAACATCCTCTGTTTCCACATATAAATGTTCATTGCAGTGATAAAATCATGATCCTCAACACAAATATACATAAATGAGAAGAAAAAAATTGATTCAAGGAGAGAAATCAGGACACAAGTCACAAACACCATGACAAAATCTCCACAGTTCGCTACGGTGTTTCCAGTGTTCCTTTCATTTCTTTCTCACAGACACAAGTCACAAACATCCAGCTTTGTTTCATGAAAGCTTCGATTTTTTCCAGTGTTCTATTTCTTAATTTTATTACAGAGAGCATGCCTGAATTAATGCCTGAATTAATGTTCTATTTCTCGCTCTCTAAACCATGCCAAAAGTTGACATGTCTGAATTAATGCCCGGGTTTAATGTTCTATTTCTTACAGAAAAAATTAATTTTTTCTAATCCATTTTCTTACAGAGAGCATGCCTGAAACTTATTTCTAGAACAAAACTCGATGGGGTTAACAGCTCGAACAATGAACCATGAACCATCTCTCTTTTCGAAACATATTTTCAAGATAAAACCCACTGAATGTGAAAAAATATCTCGTATGAGCATGAAACCCAGAAACTCGTAAAAGTTAACTAACCTTTAAGATTGATGAGAGGCGACGACGGCGACAGATGAGAAGCGACGACTGCGACAGATGAGAGGAGACGACGATTTGAGAGGAAGTGATGAGTTCCTGGTTAACTGTCAGTGAAGAGCTGAGATGAGAGGCTCGTTTGAGAAGAAGAATTGGGGAAAACTGGAAAAGCTTTAATTAATTAGATCTGTTAAGTTCAATCTGAGATGAGAGCCTCGCTTTATCTGGCTTTGCTCTCCATCAGATAATTGTTTTTCAAAAAAATAAATGATTATACAAGCTTTTCTTAACGTGGTTTTTAAATATAAAAAATTCTCAATCTTGAAATGCTTATATGCACATTTAATTAATTAAATCAAAATTTATTTAAGACAATGATTAAGATATTTATCCTTGCAATATGAGTTATATACCCTATAGTATTTAATAACTTTTGCCCTAGAATAAATATTTTATTCAATTAAATGATTATTTGTCTCAATAAAAAGGGAAAAAATTGTTATTGATGAAAGTGAATTAAATAAAACTATGAAACACAACTATAAAAGTGAAATTCCTTACAATTGTGTGTGTGTGTATTACACGAAATGATTTCAAGTGTGTGTGTATTTACAATTTTACATCGTGAATGTGATGGGATGAGATGAAAATAAACAGTTTAGTCCCTGAAGTTTATCAAAACTAATTAATTAACCAGTCCCTAGTACCGTGAGAAATTAAATGATCCTTGATCTAGGGTTGACCATCCTCATTAAGGTATTTTTGCTACAAATAATGCTTTCTCTCATTATCAAATTTTCTCATCTAGTTACCTGCTTCTTCTTAATTTTGTTTCCTTTGTTCTGTAAAAACAGAACGTAAATTAGAAAAGAGCAGGAAATTTACAAAAGGATTACGTTACAAACAAATAAAAAACTATATCTTGAAACCATAAGGACCAATCTATTAGTTTCTTTGAACTACAAGGAGTATATTATAATAATAAACATCTGAATGTTATTGTCATGATATTAATCAAAGTGTCGTGTTGCCATTTTCTCTCCATCTCATTGGAAAATAAAATGTATTATTCGAGACTGGTTGATAATTATTTCAGTGCTCGAAATGTACGCAAGCTAGTCTAGACACTCAGGTTAATAAAAAAAAAAAAAAAAGGTATTGATAAAAAGATGTCATCAGGTTCAGATTGCTCTGATGCTACGCAAGTTAACTAGTCTTCCCATTGCATGAGTGGGAATTAATAAGTAGAAAATAAATAAAAATTGAACAATCCAGCTTTAGCTCTCCCATGAGAGCATGAGTAGCAGGCGGGAGATATTTCAAGGGCAGCTTCAATCATACATATGAACGCGATGCCGAAGGCTGAACAAATGTAATTGACAAGGTTCCTGGCTACTTTCTGAAAGTGGCAGGAAATGATGCATTGCTTCCTCGCAACCCTTGTAAATCATAGTTACTTACAGAATAAAGTCATTTTCAATTTAAAGTCATTTTTAATTTAATTGTACAAGCAACGTAAAAAGGTTCTAGACAACCTTGTGGAGTTCATCATCGTCATCATCATATATAGAAACACACATCGAAGTGAGAATCACAAAAATGGCGTCTGATGCTGTTACCGCGTTCATAGTTTTCACACCATTCTTATTCTTGATTTTGAACAGCAGTGCTGCTCATTACATCCCCTGTAGTGAATCTTTAGTTGAGATAGCCCAGGGAAAAAACATCTGGCACTGCAAGAAATTGACCACTCTAGGAGTTGAATTTGGATGGGAAGTCAGTAAGCACGATGAGAGGCAAATTGACATTCTCGTCAGCACGAGGCTAAATAATGCAGAAATGATGTGGCTAGCCTGGGGCGTGAACCCACAAGTCAGGCCACAGATGGTTGGAACGAGAGCCATAATAGGCATCAGGCAGCTAAATGGCTCGGTCGGTGCCAAAACCTATAATATCACGGCTGATACCAAGCTAGGTTGCAGGCTCCAGCCTTCAGAAATTGATGTGCATGTTAAGAATATGAGTTTAGATTATGTGGCGTCATTCGACTACCTCACACTACACGCAACGATTGTACTTCCTTCAATCTACAATATTTCGAGACTGAATCATGTGTGGCAAGTTGGATATGGTGCTCAAGGAGCAGAGCCTGCGATGCATCCCACAGCTCTCCAGAATGTTGACAGTACAGAAACAATAGACTTGAAGAATGGATCGGCTCAACATGTGGGGGGATTCGAGAGTCGTCTAAGAAAGGTAAGGGTTAGCTAAAACCAATAAACACACACACACATGTAGCTAAATCATATCTCTTAAGAAACTATCTCACCGAAGAACTTAAGCTGTTAGGTGAGACTCCAGAATATGATTTATATTATTCTCTAATACACTCCCTCAAGTGAAAGCTTTTTGAGCTTGAAATTTGCACAAACCCACATTACCTCGTGCTTGATTTTTATCAAATAGAATGAGGGTGGTGAGATTTGAACTCGTGACCGCTGGGTCAACAAGACTCCGATACCATCTCACCTAAGAACTTAAACTGTTAGTTGAGGTCACGGAATATGATTTATATTATTCTCTAACAATATAATCTTCTGATGATCAGGTTCATGGCGTCCTGAACATTATAGGGTGGGGAACCTTCTTGCCTGCTGGTGTGATAATCGCAAGATATTTCCCGTATCCATTAGAACTCGGAGCTTATAGGTATCATCTTCATGTTGCCTGCCAAATAATAGGGTACAATCTTGGTGTGGTTGGGTGGAGCATTGGTCTATGGCTAGGACAAGCTTCTAAAGACTATAAATTTAAAGTCCACAGGACTTTTTCCATATTTATATTCACCTTCACCACATTACAAGTAAGCCTCTTAATTACTATTCATTAATCATGTTCGCATGAAGGGTTCATCATCATTAACATAAACTAACTAAATACTCCATTGCTGATATCATTAATTGCAGGTGTTGGCATTGCGCTGGAAACCGCATAAAACGGATGACTATAGGAAGTACTGGAATATGTACCATCATTTTCTGGGCTATGCTCTGCTTGCTGTGATCTCATTAAACATTTTTCATGGCATTGACATTTTGAAGCCAGACCACTCCTGGAAAAGGGCTTATGTTGGAATCCTTGGGGTGTTTGGTGTCATTGTTACAGCTCTTGAGATCTTCACTTGGGCTAAGTATCTTACCAAGGATAAAGAACCCAAAACCAGCCCCGGACCCGGACCCAGACCCGGAAATCCGAAACCTGGATCTGGAAGGGCTGCTGCTGCTGCTGAAACTCAACCACCTGTTGAAAGTCAAGCCTAACTATGAGATTAGACGCATCAAGCTCTTAACCATTTGCATATTATACTTGTGGACTCCATTTTCCTTTGTATTACAGTTGTCTTTGTGGAGCTTTAAGAAAATGTTGTGATTTTGGAACAGCTACCATGACATTTTAGTTTCTTCAACAAGCTGCCATTAATTATGCTTTTCGATGTATGGTTAATGAAAAACTATCAAAAGATGAAGCTACCACCATAGCTCATGTTCATCCCCTGGCTACTCTGGTTAAATTGATTTTTCTACATAATTTTTGGCTCAAACTATGGGTGCTTAATGGTCATTTCATTCCTGAAGCTACACTTCCCGTATTCTTTCCCAGGGATCTTCTTTCAGTAACCGGCTTCCTCAGGAACACATCAGTTTGCGGCAATAAAACCTAATGGAAGCAGCATAAGCCATAAAAGGGCTTTTCTCGAATCGGAAGCTCTTGCCGAGGCAGGGGCATGGTCATCAACCAGACAAATCTAAGAAATGAACTCAAGTTTCAGTATAACTAGATGGGTAAGAACGAAAATTTAAGAACTAGATACACTCCCAAATGCGTTTGTATGATTAAACTCAAATTTAGGTACAATGTTATTGCTTCCTGGAGGAGCAAATATAAATACAGATTGCAGCAGCAAACATGGCGTATCTTCAAAACTGTGACTGTTGTGTCAGATTTGCCTACTTTATCGAAAAGAGAACAAACTTACAACAACGAATTTCATGATTCCTATTCTAGGTCTGGAGAGAAGTAATGCTTAATTCATGAGCCTTGGAGCTTTGAGAAAATGTACACTCTTTACAAACCCTTTACCAGCTTCACCCACAGCCTTTAAGACATCAATTGGGTCTTCGGCGTCACTGGCTTCCTCTCGATCCCGCTTCTGGGAGAAGTAAACAAAATTCAAGAGATCAGGTGAATGTATTTGATAAGATTTCTAAGCTGTTCCATAAGAGATTATATCATTAGAGGACATTTTGAATGACATTCCATTATACCTTTGAACAAGATCTCTCCCATGTTAGTCCAACAGCGTCGCCTCCCAGATAATCATACCACAACTTCAATGTGTTGCATTCTTTCTAAAGATGTTCAAAGAGAGTAAGGAAATTAAGAGCAACATGGTCGATTTGAATAACAAAGCATTTCAGAACACTTGCCTGTAGATCTGCAATGTAGCACCTGAGTGGATCGAAGTCCACCAGTAGCTTATTTTTCATCTTGTCTAAGCTCCCTCGTAAATCTCCAGGTAACATAAAGGGCTGGAAATCTTTACTAGCATTCCCATGAGCCACAAGCCTCCCTGCCCAGTATGTGAAATAAATTACAAATTTCAGACAAGAAGTGAAGACAGGAATCAGACAGTTGTCAAGCCAAACTCTGGGATGGCTGTAGGAACATACCATGGTTTAATTTTGATGGGAAGAGAAGACGTTGAGGATATGGTAATCTGTCCCCATGGAGAAGGATTACAGCATCATAGTTGGTAAGAGGAGTGCAGAAAAGGCACTGTGGTGAAAAAAACTAAAGCCATTAAAGGCAAAAGTATAAATCAGAAGAGTTAAAAAGCACTTCGAAATTAACTCACCTCCCATCTGTAAGATTCTGTCTGGTCCTGAAATACGAGTCTGGTAAGCAGGTTTGCACTGCTCCGAGCATAAGCCACCAACCTTTTAAGTTCCTTTGGATTCAACAAACCCACATGTCAACAAAGAATATGAACAGGAAACTGCCTCAGATAAATTGTAAGTGATTTATCTTACATGGATATGGTTATGAACTCAATGAAAACTTGGGGTAGACCTTTTGGTAAATGGCTTGGTTCATTTCCCAATGCTTAATAAAGATATTATAGCTTTATCAAAGCATAAGAGGAACCAAGTCCAATATCAACATTAACAAATGGCCAAAGCAGCTCGGGAAGGAAGAGGAGGAAAAACAATCAAAATAAAAAAGAAGCATTCGCTAAACTTGCAAGCATATACAGTAAAATATTTTCTCATGAAAGATTATACAGCCTGCTTTTGATTGGAGAAATCACTAACCAGTATGTTTGGTGAGAGTCTGGTCCAAGCTTCAGATGCCTTGTCATAGGATGTCGCCAAGAACATTGCTGGACTTATGTTTTGGCTACTTTCTTCGTAACCTTTTCTAGTCAGCATAAACTTGTCCTGGATAATTGTATATAGAATTAGCAATCATAGAAAAAGATATCAAAATCACTGAATACTGATTAAAGAGACCAGTAAAGATCAAACGATCATTACTTGATTGCAGAACTTATATAAATCAAACAGTAAGAGACCAAAAAATATTAAACAACCATTGCCAATCTGCAGAACTTACATAAATCTCTTTCTTATCACATGCGTTGAAATCACTGTTTATGTCAACAATAAGAGGAGAAAAGGTCCAGTCATATTCCGCTAGCAATCGCAAGAACCTGTTAAGAAAATTTCAAGGACAGGGATCATTGACCAACAAAAATAGATCCCAGGAACAAAAATCCATCTTGGTTTAAGAAGAAAAGCTCATAGAAAACAGACAGCAAATTCCTTCTCCAGCTGAAATAATTGATTAATAGTTAAACACCAAGTTTGTAGGAGTATGAGTTTCAACCTTAGAAATCCAGTGATACGCGAACAAGGAACAGTGAAAGGCAAAGGCTTCACAAAGAGATGGGCGACCAATAATTCAATTGCCTCCTCTGATAAGCATGCCGAGAACATATGTGAAGCAACCCATCTTTTAGCAAGCCTTAACAGAGAGTCAAGCAAAACACTTTAAGAGGAAGGCAATTAGCATACAAGTAAATAGAACAAAGCCACAGATACATAACAAACCTAACAACTGGCCCATATATTGGGAAAACACCTTGCAACCCATTAATCATGCTAGAATGCTGACTGTGAACAAAGAGTTTCTGGTCTGCAGAAGAGACCCGCTTTCCTTGATCACTTCCAACTAGAAATCAGACTGGGTAAGTAATGTATAGATCAAAAGAATCTAGCCAAATAAGCATGAATTACATGTACACTGAAACTTGCTTACTTTCTCTTTTCACCAAGCTCAAGCCTCTCTCGTGCAAAATTTTTAGACGAAATGCATATCCAGACTGCAAAACATCCACGTCATCTTCAGTCGCCGTACATGTCATCCCCCAACTATTCTCGAGACTGCCATAAGATCATGATCAGCTCCTACCATACTTTTACAAGTATAATTATAAAGTCCATAAAGAAGCCAATATCACCCACCTCTCTCCAATTTTGAGAAGAAAAGCAGATTTGGTTTTCTCAATAGCCACATCATCCATTGGCCAGTTCCCAGAACCTTCCAACTAAAAACAGGTTTAAGATGTTAGTTTGATGGGAAATGATATAAAAAGCATGAGTGGACAACTAGGCACCATACCTGAATCATAACTTCCAACGGCTGGATGCAGGATGAAGTGAGCTTATGTAGTCTTGGAACATTACCCTTTTCACTTGCTAGTGGGTGAGGTTCAGGAGGGAAGACAGATGTGAACCTGAAAGCTGGAGAGGTAACAAGCAAAATTGAATTTCTACTAATTGTTAGCATTTATGCAATATTAATTTTTGCTATATATTAGCATATCATTACAACATGGAAAACAATCTAACAATGATAACGATATCTTGGATATACCTGGGTCTAAAGGCTGCACACTGGACACCTTCAAGGGAATGTCTTCTATAAGACGCAAGCGCTTTGATAGGACATCAAATGCCCCAAGCAAACTTGCAGAAAATGACATCGGATCTGACAAAATAGTATAATTTTAAAATATTATAGAATTCTGTGAGAAAAGGTACATTGCAGAAATAAAGGAGAAAAAAGGTGAAACCAACTAAAAGTAAATGGTCAATCTCATCACCTTCAACACCGTGTAGAAGAGAGAAGTCAAGTTGATCCACAGTTTGCTCAATACTGTTTTTTGTTATAGAGAGATGACGAAGAAGTATATATTCTACAATTCTTTTTAAAATGAGATGTTTCATCCACTGCTCACTTTCCCATACTACATACAAATTTGGACGACAAGGTCATGATAATCATCATGTTGCAACTAAGTTCAATCCAAGAAGCCAGGACAAACATAGAGCCTCACCTGTGCTTTCAGCAATTTTGCCATCCTTAAATCTCCTGAGCTCTGCCTTCTCTCCCCAAAACTTCCGAAACCTGGTAGCCTAGTGCATAACATAAGAATTTTAGTACATCGGAATCCCTTTCTTCAATTAATTGAGATTGGATGCAATAAAAAGTTAATATAAATTTCAAGCATGGAATTCAAATACCTCTTCTTTTTTTTCAGCATCTGGACCAATATCAACAACTCGAAATGCTTTATCTAAAGAGCTTAGAGAAATTCCAGCTAGCAATGGTTCTCCATCAAGTGTTGATAAACCCTAAAATAGATAGCTATTACAGCTAGTTGAAGAAATGAAACAAATATGATCTCAAAATTATAAAGAAATAATACTGATAATAGCATACATTTTCCAAACTGCAACATGAAGGGATGTTTCTCCAAATAACACGAATTGACTTGGCTCGATCATTCAGTCCTTGAGATAGAAGACTGTGAACCTTTTTCTCATACAATCTCCAACATTCTTCGTCCAAGCAGTATCCAGAAGAATAGAACTCACTATTTCCTTTTAAGTTCAATCTAAAAGGCCCAAAACATATAAAAATCAAGGGCAATGAAGATATAGACCAGCATGAGTAAATGTAAGATCAAAAGGAAAAACAATGTCACACATGCATCACTGAACAAGATGAGCATTTCCCATGCCAACTGTGCAGCAATGTCGAAAAATTTATTTCCATTCACATCATTTCATTTCTTGTATTTCAATCATAATAGTTTCCTGTTTTATTGAATACCTGAGATATTCTCTGCTCAGACTTCGGGAAATTTTATAAATGCCCACAATTTCACCAGAAATCATTCTGAAAAGGTATGATGTGTTTGCAACAAATTTCTCAATTTTGATTTATTCAAGAATAAGAAACTCATTTTTTTTTTCCTCAATCCAAGTGAGGCTCACTAATACAAACTCTTGAATGAGAAATCCCAGCTTCTTTGAAAGATAGTTTGAAGGTGTTCCAAAAACAGAATCAAAAGGCAATTGACAACTTCAAATCATAAAAATATACCTTACACAATAATCGTATTTGGCAGCAAAGTCAATCTTGGTCATGAAGATATCCTCAAATGCACTATCACCAGATTTCCCAAAACATTGAAGTGTCAGAGAAGCCTCGTTTTGGAGCTGAACATTGGAGCAAATTAAGAAATCTTGAGACATGGAAACAAAATCCAAAAAGAAATGGAATGGAAACAAGAGATGGATTCCCCAAATTGAACTTATAGCCAAATGGAAATTTAGCTCAAAGACAACTCCCCGTCTCAGCAGGCGAGTTGGCGGTCTCAAACCCGAAATTTGGGGGTTCCCAGGGCGTAAGGACTTTATTGTTGAGCCAATACCCACAAAAGACTAAAGAAAGAGAAACATATAGCAAATGGTACCTCTGAGAAACCACTATCTTTTATCCGGAAAGTTAAATTGATGTGAGTGGTTGAATCGAATAGAACAACTGGAAATAATTCTTTATACAGCATCCTATCCTGCAACTCCGAAGTAAGATTACAAATAACCAATGATACAACAAGATTACAAATAACCAATCAATGATGCAACATGCAATAAAGCAAAATCATATCAAAGCACTCAAGATACAAACAAGCAATGAGCTCCCAAGGGTTACAAAAGGCTGTAAACAGTTTGAAACTCTCGGGTGCAATTCCAAACAAGACTAAGTGATTAGTCATTAGGCGATGTTTCAATCACAACACAGAAGTAGTGCTAGAAGCATTAGTTAGTCAATTTACTAATCTCACAGCACTTTTTTTTGCAAAACAGAGCCCATCTGAAAAGATTGTGACCAGCATCAATTTCCCCATGCACCAAGGCTGGCAAGATGATATCGGTGGGGGATGGCCTGACCAATGCAGTCATCACTTTGTGCATATAGCTAAATGGTAGTTTTTTTCATAGTTACAGGTGAGAGACAGAAGAGTGGGAAGCATATTGTGATATGCATAGCAATTAATAAAAAATATGAAAGCAAGCAAAAATAGATGTATCTATATACATAGAAATAAAAAGCTGCCCAATTACCTCCTTCAATATCTTGATCTCACCTTGCTTCTGTAAGAAAAGGCCTCGAGTCCATAATTTTGAATTGGCTGCATAACAGAGGAAGCAGGGCATTTTAATGAATATATGAAAGGCTTTTAATATCCAAACATTAATTCTAAGGCATTATGAAACCAGATTCACATGATAAAGTACCAAATAGGAAACTTCTGCTTCCTAAGTATCTGAAAGAGCATGCCCCCATCATTTACTTGATATTTGGTTTGTTTTTTATTTTTAAGTTTTTTAGCTACACAGAAAATGAAATTTAACACCATAAAGGTCATTCTAAAGCAAAGGAAAACATATAGAAAGAGGATTATTCGTTAAGGAAGCTCTTGGCTCAAGCCCCATCATACAGTTAGGGGACCAATCATCTACTTTGCTAGCCCATCATGTTTAAGACTATCGCCTCCATCGTTTAAATGTTATTGGCTTTATCATAATTCATGAGTTAAAATTATTGGTTTTACATCAGCAATGACTATTTAACTTCAGAGCTTTACAACTGAGTTTACATCATTATCAAAGGTGTGCATAAGGAATGGCATTTTAAATGTAGAAATTATAAAAAGAATTTAAGAAACAAAAAACAACGATACACATTAATGAGAAAAAACAATTTAACCCAATTCCAACTATTTACGACTGTTATGCAGAAACTTTTGGCAAAAAAAAAATGAACCTACCTATGAAGTCCAACGTGACTCTAAATATTTGCAATGGTCTCATGGAACTATTAACCTTCTCATGAGCCACAAGATATGACAATATGATAGCTATTAAATATCCATTTAGGCCATCATGAGAATGTATAAAATCTCTCTGTCGAGCCCAAACCTGAACAAATAAGACAAAATATTGATTCATTATCCCAGGAAGACCTTCTAAATTTATATTCAGAATTGAGAGGAAAAAAGATGACTTCACCTTCAGCAAAACTAAAGCCTCTCCTAATGCCTTCCATCCAAGAAAAGTTTTCTTGAGAAATTCTGTATTGTCCTCTAAACACATGTCTTCCAAAATACTACAGTTATATCTTGGCGTAGGCAAAGAAATCTCACCTAAATATTTCCAAAACAGAATTACTGCTTGGTGAATACATTGCATTATTTGTTAATGAAAACAACATTCATGGATATATATATTTATTCTACCTTGATTCAAAGCACGGACATTGTTCCTTTTCAAGTCCAATTTTGCAGCATTAAACAAAGATTTTGCTGTAGGAATTATCCTCACAAAGAACCCTGGAACTTCAGCGAGCTTGTCAGCTACCAAACAGAGACAAATCAAAACTTTGCATAAGTTATCCATTTAGCAATCACTACTTCGCTACAACTCCTAAAAAAATTAGTAAGCAAGAGGAACCTGGATAAACAAGCAGCACAGGTTTCCGGGCCTCATTTTGAAGAGTAGACCATTCAACCTTTGCAAAGGACGAATCCGACTTCAAAGACTTGCTAATCACACATAAATAAACGAACCTCTTCGCATGATAGCGGTGATTTAAATAATCTTTCTCGTGAAAACACTCCTGCCAATAATTACAAATATTCTCAATCAATACAAACTATTCATGATGCAATCGATCAGTCATTTATAAGCGCATTAATGTGACCATTAGCAGCGCGGATTAATAGCTAAAAAGCCAATTACCTTTGGCAATTGAATGAAAAGATCAACACTAATATCCGGCTTCACGACACACTTTATCGAATAACTGCCACCAATTTCAATTGATTTCGGCTTCTTAAACTTAAACTCCACTTTATCCGCTCCGACGTCTCTAACAAACCCCGCCGCTTCCTCGCCGGTAACCTGCATTTAAAAAAAACGGTCATTGACTTCCTAATTAAGCTCAATAAATTAAACAGGACTGATAAAAGGAAAGTAGTTAAAAAGACGGACCACGAGGTTGTCAGGGATTTTGTCGATGGAATTCCGGATAGAAGAAACGGTGTCGTTTACGTGCTTGGTGAAAGCAGGAGAATGGTCAATTTGAACTTCGTTTATTAATTCTGACACTTTAAAGTCCATCGGTTCTGCTAGAATATCGGAATCCATGGTAGAAGGAGCGAGGGGTTTTGTCTGGTCGGCGAAGGGGTTTTGTTAGGGTTTAACAGAAAGTGGTAGAAGAAGGGAGCGAAAAGGGAAGGAGAAGAGAGGGAGTTTTAAAGAATTTAAGGCGTCCAAGGCCCAAGAGTTTCTATTTACAGCATAATGGACTTTGAGATTTGAGTTTAAGAGTTTACATGGGCTTTTAAGCCTGTTAAACTTTCCCATTTATCTGTGTGCTATACAATGTGTTTTTTCAAAAGAAACCTTTTAATTTTAAAATGTATTAGAATAATTTTTTTTAATTTATTTTTATTTTTATTTTTAAACATATAATTTGTTTATTTTTTAACTTTATATATCATAAATTTATTAAAAAACTAAATTTATTATTTCTTAAAATATACTCCAACACAATTTTAAACACATTATAAAGAATACTTAATTTAATTGCATTATAATGGTACCAAAAATGTCGTGGCTACATGTTTGATAAAAACAACCTATCATTTTTTAATGAAATTGGAACTAATAAAAGTTATTTATTTATTTAATTGAATTTAGAGCTAGTAACTATACATCTAGTTTGAATTGGTCAATGAGGAAGCACAAGGATAGCCAAACCCTAAAGATTCACTTGAATGAAGTAAAGCAGGGAAAAGAACATGGTAAGTGCACCACTGCGAGGAACAAAGACTTGAGACACAAGAATCCGTAAAGAAAAAGAAACTAAGGAGTCAAAGCTAATCAAGTGAAGCTTCATGTAGAAATGTTATAACGTTCATATTCTTGTCCCTCGCATATAGGCTATCTATGCCTGCCTCCCTCTATGAGCCACAAGCACGGAAAGTGCACTCAAATGTTTATTGTGGCCCACTTCTATGGGCCCTACAGAAAGCCTTTCGTACGGACCTCAACTTTGAAAATCCACCTAAATTTCGGGATTTTATATACACACAAATATTTTAGTATATAGATTTATTTTATAATTGTCAGTTGCTTTTTAATAAATTTAAAAAACTATTAAAATAATATATTTTTTAGTTTTTTTCAAATTTATTTTTAATATCAATACATAAAAAAAATTTAATTGGGACAGCTAGTGAGATTGCTTATCCTCCCGCCGTCAACCATTTTAGTTCTCTCTTTTTTGCTATTAGTTTAATTCTAAATAAACGTATATTTACAGCCTCGTGATTTGATTCATTATATGGGAATAAAAAGGGATTTTTCCAACGACGAAATATCTAGCTGTAATATATATTACAAAACAAATAAAAGGCGTGGAATTATGCACTGTGCACCCTCTCATAATCCACTGTGAATTGTGGCAGTGCACGGGCGAAAATGGCCCTCGGGCGCGCGGCAAAGAGGGGCTGTGAGGCGGGGCCATTTTGGGTTTTTCCCTTTTTTTAAAAAAAATATTCGGATGGGAACAGTGCATTGACGGTTTCGTCCCCGGTAATAGGACAAAATAAGGCATCCGGGCGATGGACACACGCGTAATTGCGCGCGGCCGGACCGGCCCGGTCCGGTCCGGTCCGCCGCAACTTTTTCTTTTTTTATTATTTTCGGAAATGGCTAAAGACGATTTTAGCCCCTAATAAGACAAAAACACTGAATTGGGTGCAGGGTTAGAACAGTAATTGGCCATATTTTTCGAATTTATTAATCGGCGTCCGTCAGGTCGTAAGGCGCACGCGCCAGACGGTTTTCCGTCTCACGCCCTGTTTAGGCGGCGCGTGCGGCCTCCTCCGGTGGCCGGAAATTGTATCCCGGAGGACAGAACGATGCGCCGCCGTGTGGTCGTCCTCCCGCGGAGGTGCGTGTCACCACCACATGTACGTGGACGCGGCGGAAGCCGGTTAAAGCCGCCGGCCACGTTTCTCTCTCTCCTGCACGTCAATGTGCAGGAGAGTCCCCCATGTTGCGTTACTTTTCACTTCGGTCCCTGGACTTTTAATTTCGTTTGTGGTCCTCATTTCTTTGATATAAATTTAGATTTTCTTCGATTAGGTCCTCCGATTTTAATTGATTGAATGTAAAAGTTTCACTTCGGTCCTTATACTTTCAATTTCCAGGTTGGCTGTATATCACTCAATCAATTCGGTACAAAAGTTCTGATTTTTATAATTTTATTATCTGTACAATAATGATTTCAGTAATTTGTTTTTTTTCTTATTCAAATATTTTGCTCTTTTTTGTAATGTTAGTGCGCGCTCTTTTGTGATAGTTTATGACGCAATACCTATATTCTAAAAAATGTAATCTATGTTTACATGACAAACTCAACTCAAAATTTTAAACATTTTATCTTTTAATCTATAATTTTTATTTACTTATATCATATAAATTTATCGTTGTAGATTTAATTATGTTAAATTATATACAAATAATTATACTCGCGGCAACGCGCGGGCAATTATCTAGAATATATATTTTCTAAGTTGATTTTTTTATAGATGCTAATGAAAATTCAATCCATTTTAAAAATTAATTTAAAAGTATTTTTAGATCAATATTTTTAATTATCTAAAAATCGAAACTCGATAAATTTTGAAAAAATAGAAACTAAGATGAGATGTTGCGAGATGTTTTAGGGATATTCCAAAAGAAATATTATGAAATCACAAGGATAATTTTAGTTGTTTCTCAAAATATCTGAACTTATACTTTTAAGAATTAACTTATTTTAAACTTGATTGGATTTTACACATTTAACCATGTAAAAAATTTAGTTATATAAAGCAGATAAATTTAAATGATAAGAAAGTTTAGAAGTACTAAAGTTTATTTCAATTTTTATGAATATTTAATGTTTAATAAAATAGAACAAACACTTCTAACCTCAAAAAGTTTTGCGATTATTTTGAAATATGTTGAGTTGTTATTAGATTATTTAAATAATTAATTGAAAATATAAAAAATGATTTTTCTTAGAAGGGGTTACAATCAATATTTAAAGTGGCTCGTTGACATGATTATCAAATCAAATGAAGGAGTAACATTTATCTAGTTTAAGGATATAATTGATCAAATTAATAGTTGAAATCTACACTTCAATAGTTCAAGGGCCAAAGCTGCCATTAAACTGAGATTAAATTTTTTTCTAGTACATGTGCTTGAGTGTGTAATTTCATGCATCACTTATAATATAATCACTATAAACATACATATTTGTTTTTTACAAATATAATAAATATAAAACCTTATAGAATTTTTACATATAAAACTCAACAAATTATTATTTTTGTACCAAATTACCCCAATGGGTTAAAATAGTGAATTGAAAAGTCTCCAAAGATCATGACGTGATGACAGAGAGTTTATGATCTGTACAACATATCTCGAGGTTCAAGTCAGAGAATGCACTCTTTGTAAAAATCTAGAATAATCAGGGTTTTACTCGTTCACTTTGACCTATCAAATGTATTTTCCGGAGATGGGGTTTTATTGCATAAAAAAAATAGTGAATTGAAAGTCAAATATTTGGATTGAAGCCTGAAATTTTGATTTTGAAGTTTTATAGACAAAACTATATAATTAACATACAATTAACTAAGTGGATTTAGAGATTGAGACAAACGACTACACAAAATGAAAAATCCACAAGGATTGATCTAGCTAGATGGACGAACCGCTACTTAACATGATTTTTATTCAAGATGGTCCCTAGATCCTGTTCTTCTCGCATCACACAGAACCTGTACAGAGAAACCTCCGAGCACATAATTATTTATATTTTGGCTTTAGCAGTCTACCCATTTTTTCCCTTTCTTCTAACATGATATAAAAGTGTATAATCTCCTCAAGGCTCGCGAGTAGATAGCAATGGGTATATAGCATCTCTCCAACTCCACATTGTCGAGAATATATAGAGTACTTTTCTGCTGTTCAATGCTGAGTGATGAAGAAACTGTACCCTCCACGATTGAAAAGAAAAAAGCATGAACTGCCGCGAATCCTGTCCGAATCCAACAAGCTGGAAATTCTTCTGAAATCCCAGTGTGGCGAGACATCTCAATGACTTGGATATTTGTGGGTTACTCAAAGGAATGCTGGTTCTTAAAGGGTGATTCCTGATTCTGCATGTGTCACGCTTTCAAGTACCTAGCCGGCAAACCCTACAGTACAAGCTATACATATATACGTGTGTGTCTATATATATATATATATGCATGCAAAGCTTTCTGCCATCAATCTGACTGTAGACGTTTCCTTGAAGGGAAACAAAGATTCAGGAAAACACACATATGCAGGACGATAAAACGGCATGCGAGGTGGAGCAGACTCGATATATGGGAGCTACAGCGAGGGGAAATTTGTTTTACTTGAACGATACTTCATCATACGTACATTAGGCATCGGTTGGTTCCATGAAAAATGACTCGGGAAGCCAAGTTGTTATGAATTAGAGTGCTTATCTAGGTCTAAATTATGGTAAATTGATTTTGTAAAGGAAGAGAAACACTCGAAATGAGAGTGCAAAAGAAGTCAGGCCAGAATCAGAAGACTTTCTTTCAGCACGACTCGTCACCATAATTCTGATTGGACTTGAAATGATACAAGACTGAAAATGAACGAGCACATCAAAGGGTCACGTTTTGAGAGATAGTTCAATTGATTACAGAATAAATTTCTGGTCAGTGTCGTGATTAATGCAGTGTAATTGGAATTTTCTTCTAACTTTATCGCCAACAACAAAAAATATCAATCAATCATCTCATTTCAGAATTTAACATTTATCCTATAGAATATAATTTATATTATTTTTTAATATATTTATATAAGTAAAAATTATTTGATCTTGAAATTTGTACAAACACAAAGTGTCATGTGTTTAATTTTTATCAAATAAAATGAGAATGGTAAGATTCGAACTCATGACCACTGCGTCAAATACCATATCAAAGAATCATCTCACCTAAAAGCTTCCAAAATATGATTTATAATATTTTTAACAGAAACTTGCACAAACCCACAATACCATGTATTTAATTTTTATCAAATAGAATGGAGTGGTGAGATTCAAATTCATAACCGCTGCGTCAAATACTATATCATGGAATCATATCGTCTAAAAACTTAAAAAGTTAATTAAGTCTTTATAATATTTTTTACAGAAAACAACGGTACAAATTATCCACACATAAACCAATAGATCCAGATTTTTAGAAGATAATTAAGATATATTTTTATGTTTAATTAAGAAAAGGACAAACAATTATAATCTAGCCTAAAAACCAAGGTTGTTTGAAATGATCCGGAAAACAATAGGCATAAAGGTAGAACAAGAAAGGTATCATTATCTACTGGCAAGAGATAGATGCTCCATCATGAAATTTAGAATTTTGTTCCGAGATTTCAGATGGAGTACTGCAGAAAGGTTAGAAAGATTCAAAGTATAAAAGAGAAAGAGCTTATGGTACTGGAAGGAGATAAAAAAAAAAAAAAGGATTGATTATGAAGGGCATGTACAAGAGCGAGACTAATTTCCTGTGTTTTGGAGCATGATTATGATTATTTTTTAAAATATTTTTTATTTAAAAATATATTAAAATATTAAAAAACTTAAAATTAAAATAATTCTTTTTTAAAAAAAATCATTTTTGAAACGGAACGCTAACCGCTAACAACGCCTTAGCTAGCTTAGATCTGAAACAAGGATACCTCCCCTCTATTTTGGGCATCACCATGCTGTTGGTCAATAAATTTTTAGCCTGGTATCTACCTCACTGAAAAATGTGTCCAGACCAGTTTTTGTAATGGCCTTTTCTCTTTAAGTTGCTAGAATTCTACAAGTTTTAAGCACAGTGTAGTGTAGGTATGTGCAAGTTTTAAGCTCAAAAAGCTTTCACTTGAGGAGGGTGATAGAGAAAAATATAAATTATATTCTGGGATCCCATCTGACAGTTTAAATTTTTAGATAAGATGGTTAAAACAATGGACATAATTATCTTGCTTTTAGTTTATAAAAATAAAAACAACTTGATTTGTAAATACCATTTCAAAAATACACATGAGCTATCGTATTATACTTGTATATTAAAGTGGGATTCATGATTGGATAACAGTGATCAGATATTTTAAATTTTGCAATCGTTAGCATAAATTAATTAAAGCAATAGAACCAGCCTCTACGATCTCGAAGTACAGCAATATGCCATGTAATAACATAGCCTTACTTCATTAGAAGTACGTGCTAAATGCAACATGGGAGATAGCCAGTTCATGGGAAAAGAAAGAAAATAAAAGTACTCGTCGGTTATTTCGTATAAGATTAAGTTTTGAAATTACTTTTTATTTTAAAATATATCAAAATAATATTTTTTATTTTTTAAAAAAATATTTTTAATATTAGTACATAAAAAATAAAAAATAAAAAAATTATTTTTTTTTCAAAAATATTTCTACTTCTTCCAGGTCGCAGACAGGGCTATAGACTTTTAGATCACCACCTTAGAGGAGACAATTAGGGGTTTACAAGACAACTGCTGTGAGGTCATGAGTGCTGACAAGAATTTATCTTTTATAGGACGGCCTCTTAGGGTTTCTCTCCGGTCTTGATCCGCTGTGTTCTTGGTTCCACCCTTTCTCTTTTCCTACGAAACTCCATTAAAATACCAATACTTTAGCCACCCTGCAAAGAAGATCCCGTCAACAACAGCGAAATCAGTAAAAAACATTACACTCCTAAATCCAAACCCACTCTCAAAGAGGAACCAACATTCCAGTTGTCTCTTGTTGCTTTTGAGGAATTAACGTTATTTTTATGTGCTCAAAAAAAGCACTGTTCCACCACTCCAGTGCTTGTTTAACACGCACACACTCCGTGTTTGCATGCATGCATGGAAGCACACGTGGCACCTTGATTAGCGATCGACATTATCATTGTGATTATTGCTGTTATATTTATCAGAGGTGGATACGATAATATCCTGCATAGTTAGTGCTTTTCATACCTTGGAAAGGAGGAGCAAGACCGCAGGGGCCCCACCAAATCCAACGACCCACATAACATCATGATTAGCAAGTGCGTGTATTTTTTTGTGGGTGCCTTGATTGTTTTTGGGCTGGCATGATTAAGCAAATCCCAGAGTTTCCAATTAAAAGAGCATAAACAGAGATCCTCATTGATTACTCGAATTTTATAGGCATTGGAGCAAACACCCTTCTCCGCCGAGGACCACCACTTCCCCACCATCAACCGTGTAAACCAAACCCCACAAGTGGTGGTCATATCTGTCTCTTTTTCCCAAAAGGGAATATTATTAGCATCTGGATCTTTTGCTGCTCCTTGAATTGGTGGCTTCTTTAGTGGATGATATATGTGTCCCATATTATTGTTTTGAGTTAAAAAGAAGAAGAAAATAATTTTATCATGGTGAAACATGAAGGGGTGTTTGGAAATGCGTCTAGAAAGTGCTATTGAAAAAAATTGAAATTTTTTTAGTTTTATTTTTATATTTTACTTTAAATTAAAAAAAATATAATTTTAAATTATTTTTATGTGCTGATATCAAAAATAATTTTAAAAAATAAAAAATATTATTTTGATGTATTTTTAAATAAAAATATTTTCAAAAACAACTTCAACCACATTTTTAAACAGACACATGAAGGGTGTACGTTAACGTGGGAAGGAGTCGCGTGGATAAGAACGAAAATAACGACAATGTAACAGCAACACTTGTATAACATCTTGTCTTGTGCTCATACTGTTATTATTATACCATAGTTTTTAAGTGGGGATGTGGTATTGTTTTTCGTGGTTTACAATGCGAATATTGTAGCATGTTTGTTTCCAAATTGTTTTTGAAAAAAAATAAAAAAATTATTTTTACTTTTTATTTTAAATTAGATTTTATGGATATTTTTATTTTTAAACAAAAAAATATTTTTAAAATAATATGAACTATATTACCGACAAAATAAGTAAGAGAAGGAGCATCTTTTGGAAAGCGGTGGTCGTCCCATTTGTCGAACCATTAAGTCACCAATCTCTAGACGATCTGATTCTCTCTTTCTCGTGTCTGTGTCTTCATGTTTTTTGAATCTTTTGATCGAATTTGAGCACTCGATATTCCATGGGAGCTTGCTCGGTTTTGTGCCCTGATATATGTGGTGGGGTCACTTTATTTTTCCTATTTTTTACTGCTTTTTTGTTTTTAGGGTTCGTAGTATATTATATTTTTTACTTTTTTTTCTCTTCGAGTTTCCATCTTTGACTCAAGATCTATGATCTCTCGTAGTCTCACACGCACTTTTTTTCTTGTAGAGCTCATCCAGACGAGTTGTTGCTTGCTGGCTGCTGCTTTGATGATTGCAGAGTATCGGAAAGGGATACCTTTAGATCTATCTCTCCACTTCTTTTCGCTACAATCAAAACAACTTGAGATTTTCTACCCACTGGTAGACTAGTTGTAGAAATCTTGCTGTTAATATCCATACGTCTACTAGCTAGATTTTGTTTTTTGGGTGGTTGTGATAAGTAGTGTCCTTCTTTTTAAAAAAAATATAAAATTATTTTCTAATAAATATTCTCGCGGGTCATTGAAATTAAATACTTTTGAGTTTTGATCAAATCTTAAGCAATTCATTAGTAGCTTGTTTATGAGAATACTTTCTTTCTTCATACAACCTTTTGTAATATTTGAAAGGGGATGATGGTAATTTACGATGATGATCTATAGGTGTATAGCTTCTAGATGATAATCGATACATTTACGACGATAAACTTGCAATTTTCATTAACTATTAAATTATGTTTAACATTTAAAACATTCAACTTATTTGTTTTCCTTTATTAAAAGACCATAAGATTTAGAGATTGATTTCATTACGAGTTTAGTGTCAGTTAACTATCTCATCTATAAACTTAATTTTTTAGATGAGACCCAAAATATGATCTATATTATTTTTTAACATATTTTCTCAAGTGAAAATGTTTTGGGCTTGAAATTTGCACAAATTTATGTATTTTGTGATTGATTTTCATCACATAAAATAGGTATTATGAGATTCAAACTCGTGATCACTGGACCAACAAGGTTCTGATACCATATCAAGAAATCATTTCACCTCAAAACTTAAATTTTTAGATAAAATTATATAATATATTTTTTATTATTCTTTAATATAGAGCTACAGACCCGAATTTGTAGAAACAATATCTAGAGTCCAGATTGTTAACATCTAATTTGAAGTCGAGACGAACAAAAAAGAAATTTGAAAGAATTTAAAACTCTTTTTTTTAAAAAAAAAGAAAAAGAAGAGAAAACACCTACATTGATGTTATCCAGATCAAACACTAAACTACAAACTCCAAGTGCCTGGCAACGCATTGCTCTGATGTGTATAATTAGTAACAAAAACACGAAAAATACCATGAGAGACCCCGTTATGCTTTTTTCATAGATAGGATCACATGCATGCATGCATGCATATGTCGATGAGGGGGGGTATGATCATGGAAAAATACTTTTCATCTGGGGTCTTGTTTGGTTTTGAAGTTCATCCCGTAAAATAGAGAGTACGGGCAGTGAATAGTCATTGATTGGTAGCAAGTAATTGAGACTGGTTGTTTGGTGATGGGGATAGGATGGCCTATAACGGCTTACGGGGTATTGACGATGTGATGGTCATTGTTCTGTTGAAACTTGAAACTTGAAAAACATATCATACACAGACTGACACATGCATGATTGAGAATATTGCTTCATCCCAATCGCGTCATGGGATCTGACGACACGTTTTCAATCAATTTCATGTATACTATTTTTATTTTATTTTATTTTTAATTTACTCTCCCTCTCTTTTCCATCCTTTATTATTTGCGAAATGAACACGAAAGCTTTTAGTTTTTTTCCCCGCGCATTTTTCCTTTATTTTTTTAAGAGTATTTTTTTTATTAAATTGATATTTTTTTGATGTATTGAATAAAAAAGAATTTTAAAAAACTCCAATTCCAAACATCACTTAAATGACAGGCAACGACAATTGGTATATTTAAATAAGATTATTAACTTTAACAAATAAATTGTTTGTATAAATGATAAGAATTTGATATAAATATTGAGTTTATTGTAAGCTAGGGTTATTTGGATTAGTTTTTTTTTTTTTTTTTTGTCTGTTAGATTTAGTAACTATTTAGAAGTGTGATTGATATTGTTTTTGAAAATACTTTTCGTTCAAAAATATATTAAAATGATAATTTTATTTTTATTTTAAAAAAAAATAGAACATCAAAATTATCTACAAATATCATTTTTTATAATTTAAATTAAAAAATATAAATAAAAAAATGTCAATTTTTTTCAAAAATAATTTAGAATCGCAATGTGAACCCCATGTATTTCTTTCCTGGTTCTGTCACCGCTATTTGATGCAATAGCTTAAATGTTTGATAATCTGATTTTTCATGTTTATATAAATGTTACTTATTAGTTAGATACAGAGAGAAGTGGTTGTCACATTTTGTAAGCCTTCTAATTTATACAAAACACTACTTTATTATCTCTTCAATTTAAGTGGGTGTTTAATATTACAATGTAAAATATTTTTAATTAAAAATATATTAAAATAATATTTTATTTCTCATATTTTCTCTACATTAACATGTTAAAAAACCGAAGAATAGAGCCCTATATGAATATAATGTTTGACTTGTATTTTAAAAATAATTTTGAAAAAAATAATTTTTTATTTTTTATTTAAAATTTAAAAAATAGTATTTTTAGATTATTTTTAATGTAATAACATTAAAAATATATTTTTCAAAATAAAAAAATATAATTTTAAATAAAAACTAATTTAAAAATAATCGCAGCTAATGTTTTCCGAGTAGTTATTAAAGTTTTAATTGGAGCGTGGTGAAGCGAGCAAAATGGAGGCGAGTGAATGGAAACCGAGGGACTATTCCATTTTCCTTGGGAGGCTGGCAGTCCAGTCCAGTGACAGAGGTACAGAGAGAGGGAAAGAGAGATGAGAGAGAGAGAGAGCATTGCATAGCAAAATAGAGAGAGGGGGTCCTCGTGATCGGAGAAGGCAGATCCATGGAAGACTGTTCCCGCTAGTCACGTGGGTTCTTTTGACTAGCGAATGACCAATCCCTCTGCCCCCCCCCCCCCTCCCCTCTCCTTCTTCCACATTGTTAAGAGCGCCCTAATATCTCACCATACCCTCTCTCAACCCTATAAATTTCAATCCCACCATCTACACAAAGATTGTGACCTATACTCCACCACTTAAAGAAGCTGCAGCCCTACTCCAAACTATTTCTCGCAACCCAACCTGCATGACTGATTTCTAAGCTCTCCTTCTTTGTGTGTTTATTTATTTTTGGAGATTTTCCCTTTTTCTTGTTTTCTCTCTTTTCTTGCAAGAACCAAGATTGGGTCCCTGCCTGTGTTCATGTCTCTACAACTCTCTTTACTATATACGTAAAAGTTATCTTCATTTGCATTTCACGACAACGTGGACTGCAGGTGCTGACCGGTATTTCGCCATTTTATTAGCTTATAAAGCTACCAGACAACACCTCTCCTCACACACTCTCTCGTACCACAAACTGAGCTCTCCCATCGAAGTTCTCTCTTATTCAAACACTATATTATTGCAGCATCTCTCTCGCTCTGGGAGGAGGAGGCTTACTGTTTTGGCCTGTACTCTCCCTGTCACTTGCTGGCCACAATCAAAATATAAACCTGCCATATCCCCCCCACACCTCTTCATTGCCTTTCTCTCCCCGTTCATCTCAATCTTGCACAAACACGAGAAAACCCTTGTTCATCTTTCGTTTTCGCTCCAACCCGATTCATCTTTTGCTATTTGCAGACACTGATTGGAGAAGTTAAGAGAGAGGCGATTATGATGCAGAGGTGCAGTGGCTCTCAATGTAATATGGTAGGTCCTTGTTCATGTGGTATGTATCATGCCCAGAACAACTCATTCTCCATGCTATTTTCCATGCCAAACCATCACAAATCTTTTGATGAAACAGACATGTACCCTTTCACGTCCCCTTCGTCTTCTGTTGATTGCACTCTCTCGTTAGGAACCCCATCTACTCGTTCAAGCGAAGACGATGAGAAAAGGACTCGGCATGATCAACGCCGTTCTGGTTCTTGCATGTCTAACTTTTGCTGGGATATTTTGCAAACAAAAAACAATTCTACACCTTATCCACCTCAACCCCATAAACCTAGCCGCGGAAATAGTAATACCAGTCATAGTAGCAGTAACAATCTGGCCAATAACGATCCTCTCCTTGCTCGCCGATGTGCTAATTGTGACACCACTTCTACTCCTCTTTGGAGAAACGGTCCAAGAGGCCCTAAGGTACTAATTAATTCCATCCCCACTTAGTCTATTGGATATAGTTAAATGTTTGTATCTGTAACAAAAATTTAGTCCTTTTCATTGTAAGTTTATAGTAACGAATGGGTTGGGTGTGAATTGCAGTCACTTTGCAATGCGTGTGGAATTCGATTCAAAAAGGAAGAGAGAAGGGCAACAACAGCAAACGCGAACAATGCAAATGCCTCGTCAGGTGCAATGGAGCAGCACTATGGTTATCACCAGAACAATTCGTGGGTTCATACCCAAAAAATGCCATGTTTTTCTCCAGCAAACGAATTCAGGTTCATAGAAGACAGTGATCGAGATTCTGATACTGGCAATAACATTCCGTTCCTTTCCTGGAGACTCAATGTCACAGATAGGCCTAGCCAGCTTGTTCATGACTTTACAAGATACTGAAAAAATCGACGGAGTACCAAAAGCAAACGAAAGAAAGAACGGTCAAGATCATGAAATAATGGCTAGTGACTTCAAACATAAAACGATGCTGTCGCAGATGTTGGTGATGTTGACATTGATGATCATGTTACATGGACCAGATATATAATGGTCTTGTCAAATTCTTTTTTCATCTTTGTTTGCTTTGATTTCTTTCCTCTTTTCTTTAGTCTCCCTCTCTCCGTTCTTACATCGATGGAGTGTTAAAGGGATAATTCTGTGTTCTTAGTTGCTTTTCTTTTAGGCTTCCTTAGCTATCTTTAACTTTTCCCCTCTTTCAGTTACACAAACTTTTCGTTACTTCGCTTTCACTTCTTTCCCCGGTCTGGTACTCGAATGAGATGTAGATTGAGGTTAATTTGATCAGTTTTTATCCAACAAAATGCTGTTCTAGCTAGCTAGGTCACACACACACACACATTATAGTACACCAGCTTATGATTATGTAATGTGAAACTGAAGTTGTTTGCCTGAATGATAGAAGCTATGTTTTCGGTGGGCTGTTCATTTTCATGGATTTCACAACTGAGAAATATTCAACTGATTGTCCAATTACAATGTTGATCAGGGATCAATGTGTTCTTCTGAGCCAGACACTGTGCTTGTTCAGAACATGGAAATGGGTCTGTCCTCTTAGGATAGTCTCTGTGTTTTGTTTGACCGTCAAATTGGATTCTAATGCATACATTTGGAAACCCAGATGGCACTGTCTGATTTGTTTTTTTCTGTCTCCCTCCCTCTCTCTCTCTCTCTTTTCTTACAATAAAAATAGTTCCATAATAATGATATTTTCAATCACAATTATATTCGTTGGTGTGGCCTTGGCACATGCTGGCAAAACTCTTACACAGACCCACGTCCAACTACTTCAGAACGATTGATTGGTCGATGCCGTCACATTGCTATCATTATAATTAGCTAGTGTACTTAGCCCGGACCATGTGATTAACATAGCTTATATATTTGTATTATTTATGGTAATTAACATAGCTTATATGATGTACAAAGTAGAAAAAAATCATAATTACTGTGATTAATTTAATGGGATTTTGATTCAACACATCAAATGGAGGACAAAGGCAGAAGCGTCATAACTTAGCTAGAGTCTATAGTTGTAAGAAATTTTATTCTCTTATTTAAATCTATAAAATACGATTTTGAGGAATGAAATATTTTTTGTATTAAAAAACAAAATCATAACTTAGCTAGCTAGGGAGAGTCGATGCTAGGAAATATGGCTTTTGCTCTCTAGCTAGAGATTCCAAGATCTTAAAGAATGAGATCGAGTAGTGCTACTTGTGTAGGGGCGTATAGATTAATTAAATAAATAGTAATTTAAATGATCGATCTGATATACTTTTCATGTGATCTTCCAGTCAAAGTGCTGTAATCTTAGTGGGCATTAGGGAAAGGACAGTAAATGAGACAAAACAATGTGTTGTAGAGGCACATAAGACTTAGATTTCAACGTTTACGAGGATGGAATTGTTGTCTTCACAACTTTTTAAACAATGTCGACTCTTCAATCCAGAACATGCCTTAATTATAAAATTAATCGGTGGCTAAAAACCCTCCTATGTTTTTTTTTTTATATATATATATTATAATGAATTATTGACATGGCAAGGATTAAAGTAATCTCTTCTGGGTTTGATTCGGTTTCTCTCTTTTCGGGTATTGGGCCGGGTAAGTATTAATATTATGCCTGTTTCATTTTGCGTGTTTTTGAAATAAATTAAAAAAAAGTTATTTTAATTTTAAATTAATTGGTTTGGTGTTTTTAGATGATTTTTATGTTTTATTGTCAAAAATAAATTTTTTTAAATTAAAAAATTGAAATTTCTAATATTTCCTACCTATCTGTTGAGTCTATTTTTTAAATTATAAACACTTAACTTTTGCAATTTCCCATTTAATTAACATATTAATTAAAACATTTTTAAGCGATGCAGAATTTACAGCCCTGCCCGTATCCGTGAACATTCCTTGTGCACCTCTTAGCCCACCCATACGCATACAGACCCAAGCTCGACAACCATCTTCTGGCCTCCGGTTACATTTATGGTTACAAACTAGTAGCAAAAATAACTTAAAGAAAAGAAAAGAAAATTAAAAGGATGAGAAATAAATTGAAAAAAACAATACACTGTAAACTTGTAACGAATAAAAAAAATAAAACTCTTATAAAATGGTCCAGGAAAAAAACATAAATCAAAAGAATATAAATTAAATTGAAAATAATTATATGCGACAAATTGGAATTAAATGACTAGTTTGAAAAGAAATAAAAGTTTTACAAAACCAAGGATAAAAGTTAAAAAAAAAAATTAATTAAAAATATCAGATACAAAGAGGACAAATCTATATAAAAATATAAAGTTTCGCTAACAACAAAATCACTCAAACTCACACTAACATACAAGATTAAAGAAAAAGCTAACCCGTGTTGGATTTTCACTGTGGCTATAAACACAGTTCGCTGGAAACTACCGTTTCCCTTGAACAGCTATAGATTGGAATAATATAATTACTATCATGCCCTTCACTTCATAAAATTTAATCGCTGGGTTTGAGGGTGTTTATGTCCTTTTATTTTTCTTTGAACAATAAAACTATTGTCCCCCCCTTGGTTGCAGTAAAAAAATGTTAACAGGTCAAGGGTGCTGTTGACATTTTGTTTTTTTAATGAACAATAAAATGATTATTTTACCAAAAAAAAAAAAATTGCCGACAAGGGTATTGGTGGTTTTTCTATTATTGATGAGGGGTGGAAATACTGATGTACCCTCCAAAAACACAAAAGTGAAGAGTTGGCGTAAAGGGTATATTGATATTTTCATATGCGCTTTTTTGATATCAAAAGACTTTCAGAAGGTGTTTAGATAATTTCATAATTTTTAATCTTTTTGTTTGAAAAAACTGAGGGCGCGTCTTCTAGACACGTCGCCAGTTGCTTTATGTCCGCATCATGCATACAGCGTGTGAGGTGTCATGCGGTGGTGAAAGCAGTTCATCCGCCATTACACCGGATCACCATCATGATCTCTTTCACATAATGGTGTGCATGTCGTTTCATGGTGGTCGGTTAAACTATATTCCCCCATTTCTCTCTCATGCATCCTAAAATACACGTCAATCCTCTTTGTTTATTGTTTTAGCATTTCAATTCCCGATCTTTGGATTGTTTTTTTTCATCCTGATTTCTGTTACTGAAGTTTTGATTTGTTTTAATTTTAACTTTCAATTGAAATTAATCATATATTTTGTTTTTTATTTCGGCCCTTATTCTTTTAATTTTGGGTTTGGTTTTAATGACCTTAAGAAGTTTTGATTTGTTTTAATTTTGTTATTCAATTGAAATTGATCATATATTTTATTTTTTATTTCGCCCCTTATTCTTTTAATTTTTGAGCTAGTTTTAATTTCTTTAATATATTTTTATCCTTGTGAAACAGTCCCTATTTTCTTCTTCATATTAATGTGTTTATACTCTTAATTTTGGTTTTTAATTTTTATTATTTTATCTTTTGTTGAGGTTGTGTTTTATTCAATTTAGTCCTTAAATTTTAATTTGTGTTGATGATCATTTGAAAATTGACATTTTTTCTTTTTGCCCTTTGTTTTTATTCTTTTGGTTTTTTTTATATTTGTTCTTCAAATCAAATGATTTTTTTATGCTAAAAATATTTATTTTTTTGCTCTTTTGTTAAAATTTTTGGGTTTTTTATTTTACTCTTCGGGATAATTTTATGATTTTCATTGTTTACAGAATAATAATTATAATTTTATTGATTTTTTTTATTTTTTATTTTTTTCTTGCTTGCTCTTTTGTTAAAGTGTTTTTTTATTCTTTGGGTAACTTTTTTTTATATATAATCTTTTTTAATTAGACAATAACTGTAATAATAATTTTAATTGTTTTAGTCATGATAATAGGAGTGCCGTAACAATGGATTTTCAATAATGTTTTATTCTTTTATAGGTATAAAAATCAACAATTTATTTTTGTTGTTTAATTATTTGTGGTGTTTACACAATTTATTTTTTTAATTTTAATTCAATTTTTTCATGAAATTTTAAATTATGTTGATAATCATTTAAAATTTGATATTTCTTCCTTTTCTCTTTGTTTCTTTTTTTTTTTGTTTGATTATTATTTTTATTTATTCTTCAAGTCAAATTATTTTTTTATGCTAATAATATTATTTGTTTTGTCATTTATTTTATTTTTTTTTTTGCTCCTTTTTTAAAGCTTTTGATTTTTTTATTCTTCAAGATAATTTGATGGTTTTCATTGAGCACATTAATAAAAATAATCTTAATGATTGTAGTGCTTATGGTATTAATAACTATGACTATAGTGATAATAGCAACAATAACTCATAAAATAATATTAAGAATATCACTAATAACAATTTTTATTATAATCCAAACAATTATAAAAAATATATTCAAAATGATAATAATACTATTTTTAATTTTTTCCCTTTAATTATTTATATTTGTTTTTCATATCAAATAATATATTTTTTATGCTAATAATATATATGCCAATAAAATTCTGCCCATATTTAATATTAGTTAAAATACCATAATATTCTCAACAAAATAAAAAATAACAAAAAAACAACTTGAAAAGACAAGAAAAAACCTTGATTGTTTTTTTAAACCTTAAGAGATTTTGAGTAATCTAATTGTGTTTTCAAAAACCAAAAAATCATAACTACCTATACACGCAACGAACATATATATTAGGCTTTTTTTGTATTTTTACAGTTCATAAATAATTTAAAATGAATAATTATTTTTTTGTTAAAATTAAATACCACCTCACCGTCTTGGTAGCTGCTGCCCATCTTCGCATACACACCAATCACTCTCTTTCCCCAAAAAAACCATTCAAATTTCAACGTATACAATTGCATATTGTTCAACTAAATTATACGCACACACTCTATCTAGTTAATTACTTTTCTCTCCTGAACAATTGGAATTTTAGCACATTAAGCCCTGAAAATTTGATGGTAGTTAGTGGTTTAAAGGATGGATTATTATTATTATTATTATTATTATTATTATTATAATTATTGCTATTATTTATTTATTTATTTTTCTGGTTGTGAGAAGGGATATGGTGTTGCCAGTAGAAGTTCGATGGTACAGTGGGGCTGGGTAGGTGCAGCAATTGTGCAGGATCTGATCTTGATTTGGGTTTTCGTTTTTTTTCTTTTTCATTGAGTTATTGTTTGCAAATTATTATTTTTTTCACTAAGATTCTTTAAATTCAAGAAAATTTCCATCTTGTTTCACTTTTTTTTTTTTTTTATTATTATTATTATCAAATTTCTTATTTTACGATAAGATATTTTAAATTAGTTTGCATTTTAATTGAAATCGAATCTCTTTTCAAACAATTATAAAAGTACCCTTACACGTACGCATGATACATTAAGAGAATTTTCTTGATACATTTAAGATAAATTTGATTAACTAATCTTTTTTTTTTATATAACCGGGGTGTCCGGGCCAGCTTGCGCGCACCACACTAAATTCCCGGGCCCAGTGAACATTCTGCAAATCCAATGAGCATGTAAGACACCGCGGGGGTGACAGGCGTGCCTGACAAGTTTTGAACATGGGGTGAGAGGAAAGGAGAAGCCCTTAATAACCACCAGGGCAAGACCCTGCTGGCTAAAATTCAAATGTAACATTCTTTTTTTTGATAACCGGGGTGTCCGGGTCAGTTTGCGCGCACCACAACTAATCATCGGGCTCACTGAACATCTTGCAAGCCCAATTAGCATGTAAGGTACCTCTGGGGTGACAGGCGTGACTGACAAGGCTTGAACCTGGAGTGAGAGAAAAAAAAAAAACATTTTTTGACCACCAGGCCAAGAACCTGTCGGCATCTTTTATTAATTCTTAATTGTTTTGTCGATGGGTCACACACACACACAAGTAATGTCCCCGTATTTCAAAACCTCCTCAGATTAACTTCCATGTGGGTCACCATAAACGAAACATATATATTAATTGCAATCGAGTCAATAATAATTAAAAAATTACAGTACAAAAAATATATTACGGGTTAATATGTATTGTAATGCATGATGTTTTTTTATTTAAAAATATATTAAGATATATATTTTTTTAAATTCTTAACATCTATATATTAAAATCATCTAAAAATATCAAAAAAATTAATTTAATATGTTTTTGAAGATAAATATATTTTTAAATTTTAATATGGATATTGTCTAAATCTGAGAAGGGCATACTTTTTTATATAGAAAACGACTTAATACCAAATCATATTGATCATCAAGAGGGAAAAAACCCACCAATTGTTCTTACGAAAGCGTGTGCACACGCCACCTTGGATCAGCTGGTGATTAAGACGAACAAGATCAGAGACATGAGGTGGGGAGTAGGCAGTGCAGGTGATCAAAATCAAACAACTTTAGGTTAAAATTGCTGAACTTTGAATTATAAAACACATTTCGTGCAAGAAATTTGCGTCAGCGAAGGTAGCATCGTCAACCACCAGACCTTGAAGCATGGGGCCGTTGCCCATCTTCCCTGATTCCCCTGGCCTGTAAAAGTAATCCAGAAATTATATCCCAAGTTTCTTAATATGGATTCTCTGTCAAACAACACCATCACTAAAAAGACAACTGATAACAACCTAGCACCAAACAATCTTTCCTTGGCAATTTAAAACCATCGTCTGTTTCCATTCATTGCTCAAACTTGCAGCAGAAAGAGATCAGGAAGCACGAACACAGAAAGATGGTGAACCTGGTGGCAGCGCAGAAGCCATTGTTGCATGGCCTGATGAAAATGGCAGGAGTGCAACCCCACATGGTGGAGATCGAGCCAGGGACAGTCATGAACTTTTGGGTCCCAAATGAGACCATCAAGAAACCTAAGAAAGGTGAGAAGAAGAGCGACACCCCAGCCTTAACCAAACCAAACAAGCCAGTAGTAGTTCTAGTCCATGGCTTTGCTGCTGAAGGTATTGTCACTTGGCAATTCCAAGTTGGCTCCTTAACCAAAAAGTACTCAGTCTATATCCCTGACCTTCTATTCTTCGGCGGCTCAATCACTGATAAAACAGACCGGTCGCCCACGTTTCAAGCAGAAACATTGGTGCAGGGTCTGAGGAAGATAGGAGTGGAGAAGTGTATACTGGTGGGGTTTAGCTACGGTGGCATGGTGGCGTTTAAGATGGCCGAGCTGTATCCTGACCTGGTTCAGGCCATGGTCATATCTGGCTCAATCTTGGCAATGACCGACTCAGTAAGTGAAGCAACACTAAGTGAGCTAGGGTTCAAGTCTTCCTCGGAGCTTTTGCTGCCTAATTCTGTTAACGGTCTTAAAGCACTACTTTCTGTTGCTACTCACAAGAAGCTTTGGTTCCCGAATCGGCTTCACAAAGACTACCTCGAGGTTTGTTAATCTGCATCATCTGTTAAACTTAATTTGTATATCAACACATATTGCTGGTTTCAATTTTGTTTTGGTTGCTTGTTATGACCAAATATTTATTATCCGTCCTCCTCCCAAGCTGCATGACGCGATGACAAAAAGTTTTTGATTTACATAGTAAATTTCGAGTTCAAGTTGGTACGTGCACCTCTTGTAAGAATCTGAAACAGCCGGGATTTTACTTACTCATCTAGATCCACAAAGTGCAGCTTCAAGGAGAGATGATTTTCTCGAATTCAAAAAAAAATATTTATTATCCTGATGTCTCTTTTTTACTGTTTCTTCGTAGAGATTTTTGCTAGAGAACGTTTTTATGATCCCAATCATGTGGTTTTCAAGGTGTTAGAATATCAATATCCAGGATTGACACGAGACGTTAGGTAGAGCTTGCAAATTACATTTACCACAAGGTTCACACACAACGTTACCCTATACCTTCTTTTTCTTTCTTTCTTTCTTACTACTATTATTACAGCAATGACGAGACGTAAATAATGAGACGAAGAAGAAGTGCTTTTCTTTTTTGCAGAAACTCATTCCAAAATAATCTCGAAAAAACAAATTTATTTTACATCTCTAAAACATTTTTTTACATATATTTGTCATTTCTATCATTGAAAACTAACCAAACCAACCTAGTTTATCTCTCTAGTTAAAAACAAAACAACCCACAATAATAATGGAGTAATATTTAATTTCTCATGATACAACTAAAGATCAAAATTGATGACACAAAATATACATCTCATTGACTAGCAAGTCCACTCCTTTTAGTTGACTCATCCCTCCAAATCCCTTGCTTTTGAGGTGAGAATTCCGTCCGGGACATATGTCTCAGCCTGTGTGTTTCGTTCAACAATACATTCTATCGCGCAAGAATCCACAGAAGGTTGGAAATTCTGGGCTCGCTAGGAATTAGACCTCACATTCAGCATTCCTTGCATGGTTTTGTCCTTGCAACTTGGTGTTCTGATTAAATATTGAGCTATCATGCACTGACTAAAGACTAGCAGGTGATGTTCACCAATCGAAAGGAGAGAGCTGAACTTCTAGAGGGATTAGTCATCAACAATAAAGATCCAACCATCCCAAAATTTGTACAGGTGATTTTAAACATTTAATTTCTCAGGTTCATTTCTTCTAATATGTCTGCATAACATGTTATCATTGCCATATGTGTTGCAGAAAATACATCTCTTATGGGGGGAGAATGATCAAATCTTCAAGCTGGAGCTTGCACAGAACATGAAAGAGTATGTTCTTACAACATCTATGACTACTTTGTAAATATGAATCACAGATCAATGAATCTTATCGAAAATATACGGCAATTAACGAGTACAGACATGAACATTTCAGGGCATCATATACTAAAATGGCTTGCTTTGTGATTACAGGAAACTTGGTGAGATGGCAACATTTCAGGGCATACAGAAAGCAGGTCACTTGGTTCAACTGGAACGACCTTGTCTCTATAATTCATGTCTCAAGCAATTTCTTACTTCACTGCTTGAAAGTGAAGTGCAGAAGTGACAAGACAACCGATATCTTTCATTTTGCCATAGTATTTATTGTACTATGTACTACTTATTTCCTTGTTAGTGTGATACTTCTCTAGCATACGATGTCTATTGTAAGGAGAAGATTGATAAATGAATTTAATGAAATTTTTACTTCCATCACACCTTTGTTTATTTTGTTTTTAACTTTTCACAAAACAAATCAACACTTGTGGAAGGAAAAAAAAGATGTGAAAAGAAAATGTAGAGTCCAATCATTTTCACAAATAAAAAATTTCATGCAAACCGAATCGCATATGCTTGAGCAAACTCTTTCATCTGAACGACGATTGTATTTCTTCTAGAGTTCTTCCTTTGGTTTCTGGGACCCAAAGAGACACAAAAATGACAGTGAAAGCACTGACCACCGTGTAAATTGTAAAGGTCCCTGTTGAAATAACAATGGTTTCACTAGTTAGATAATAAGCCTTGTGTGTAGGTGCCGCACACATGCATCCATAAAATATGCAGGAGAGAGATAGAGGGAGGGAGGATGAGGGAGACCTGCACTGCTCCAACTCATGAGCAAGTTTGCAGTCATTGTAACAAGCCAGGATGCAAGCCAATTTGCCAATGTTGCAACCGAGCCAGCGACACCCTTGATGTTCACAGGGAGAATCTGAAATGCACCATTCAGAAAAACCGGAGAACTTTAAAAAGCAATCCATGAATAATTTTTCACCATCACTAAACACGTTAATAAACTTCATAAGCTGACATTCTGACTGTAGTTCTATCACATTCGACAACCAAAATTGAATATCTATCATGGATGGAGGGGTTAAGGGCAAAATCATAGCCCTCCTCTATAAGCTGATGGTGGAGAATCATATAACGCACGGGTGCACGTGCATGCTAAGGAATATTCCACCGTGATGAACTTGGATCCGAGTTACTTGTACGAGGCACACGTGATTCTCTGATTAGTATTTCTTGGTTTGACTGTTTTGAAATGCAGTCATAAGTGGAAACAGATAAAGCATCCAAAATAAAGACACCTTAGTGTCTGTCGATAATTGAATCAACACACTTCTATCTAACAAATCTATTTTTCTCACACAAGACTATTTCCTAATTCTATTATTTCCCTAACTCTTAAAGAAATCACTTTGTCGAGTTGGTGCATGCCCAGCTGACCCAACACAGAGCATTGGAGTCTTGCTGAAAAAGAATTTTAGAGTTCTGAAGGACAGTGGGTCAGACTGTCCAAAGTTAGACAATAACTAATAAAATCATTTGACAAATCAAACTCTCCATTTTCCAAATCATATAGTTCAGCATAACAGATCTTATGCCACAGAGAAGCCAAAACTTTGTCAGCGTTAATGCTTAATACCTCAGACATTATGATCCATGGAATAGCTCCTAGTCCCACTGAGAAGAAAATTACCACAGCCTGGGTAAAAAGAAAGAGAATCCCTTATTAGGCAGGTCGCCGAGAAGTGAGTGGATGCACACATATTCAAAGTACAAAAAACATACCACAAGTCCTCCAAGTGACACAATTCCCATTATGTGATACAAATTTGAATCTTGTGGTAAAATTCCCTGGTGGAAAATAACCAGAGAATAAGAAATCAAGATTTGGTCACGATAAGGTAGATGCTTGATGAACAATAACTTTAAGTACATAGAATGAAACAAATCATAGGCTTTGTAGGATTACCAACCTGCAAATAAAAAGCAACAGCAACCAGAAGCAAGCTAAGAGTAACTCCAATTGTAGATATCTGAGCAAGTGATTCCAATTAGACATCTTTGATACTCTATCCTTTGCCCAAATAAAATAGCATATTTGAAAAAAAAGAACTAACAATAAGAAGTAACCGGCGCCCAGCTTTATCCATCAACCATGAAGAGATCCCAGTGGCTATGACCTACAAAAGAAACAATATAATCCAGATAAGAATTTCATTCAAACTTTTTGAATGCCAGAAAAATAAGTCTAAGGGAAAATGGAATCATGGCATAAGTGTACAGCCGAACATCTTACCTGAATAGCTCCAAGTCCAAATGTTGCAAGATTGCTTGAGGAAATTCCTGTCAAGATTATGATAGTTTAGTAAATCATCAATTTAATCTATTAAACTATAGGTCACTAGAATAACAATTAAACAGAAATATTTCGAATAGCCTTAAGAGTATAATTCTGGATTGTTGATTTATAAGAACTATATTTAGTTGAAACTGATTGGCAACCAAAAGCAGGCTCTTATCCTATGGCAAAAACGAGGTGATATGGTGAGCCTAACAAAAGTTGCATGAAAGATACACGAAAAAGACCATCAAAAATCAAAATGATATGTGCAATCAGGCCTTGAAATACTGTCAAAACTTGAGAGTGTATAAGGACAAAACATGATTTGCAAAAGCCTCAACGAACAGTAAATTGGAGATCAAAGTCAAGGAAGTGTTCAACTGACCAGCATTTGCAAAGATGTTGCTGGAATAGAAAAAGATCCCATTGATACCACTGAATTGCTGGAGCACAAGCAATCCAATTCCTACCTGGAGCATAACAACTGGATCAATATTTTGGTTCTAAGGTTGCAGAGGCAAGAAAACAGACCTTCAAACAAACCAGTCTACCATTAAAGGAAACCAATATCTTCTTCGCTTAAGATCTGCAAACCGAATTGTTGTTCTTTTGCTTGAAGATGCAACAGCTCTCTGTAGAAAGTACACCGGTGAAATGGCATTAGTGATGATACTGTGAAAAGGGTCTAAAGATGTACATGAACCATGATTTCTTTTGCAAAGTTGAAGCCCTATGGCCAAGTTGATTCATGTTTCCTGATTTTTTTTGTCAAAGTCCAGCTCAACACCTTGATTTCATTCACTTCAGCGGTAATGTCAGTTTCATATCCTCGTAAAGCTTGCAAAGAGGCTTCAAACTCTTCCATCATCCCCATTTTGGCCTGCCCCAACCCCATACATAAAAAAAAAGTCAGTTTAAAGAGAGAAGTGAGCGAATTCAGAAGATGCCAAAAATAAAACAAGAATGAGTGTATAGCCATACCAGCCATCTAGGAGATTCAGGTATGAAAAACAAACCAAGAATTAATAGGGCACAAGGAAAACATCCTGCAAATCAGAGTGTATGTTCCATTAATAAAAAAAAATGTATTCATATGCTAAACTACTTAATTACAAGTAACATTAAACATCATAGCAAACTAGCTTAATTGTTCTTTACGAATATGCAGAATTCCTGCCTCTCAAGAAACAAAAAAATTTCATGGACTTCACATATGTTAGTCATTCTTGTTCAATTATATACTCAAAAACTTGTCGATAGCATTCCACATTCTTTCACCAAAGATAATTAGGTTCAATAGAGTTTGGGAAATGACTTACCTAAAACAGCAAGCACTCTCCAATTAACAAAAAGTCCCAGTAGATAACACAACAATATTCCAATTGTCACTGAGAGCTATTCCATTTAAAAAGTAGTTAGATCAATCATTTGCATCATTAAAACATTAATAACATCAAGACTAACAAAAACAGTATGAATAGAATGGTTCGAAAGCACGACCAACCTGATTAACTGATCCAAGACTTCCTCTCATGTCCTGAGGCGCTATTTCAGCTATATATACAGGTACCTGCACAAGAACAATCCCAGCAAAACCAATCATTCTTTTTACATTGTTTCCAACAGATCAATTGAAACAAAATAAAACCAACAAACTTTGAAGTTACCGTGTATGAGATTATACCGACACCGAACCCTTCCAACAACCTTCCCATGAACAAAAATGACGAATCCTACAAAACCAACAACTAAATGAATCATCTACAATCACCTCAAATAACAAACAGCATACTTCACTTATAAAAATCAAAGACTATCATTAATTACTCACAACAGCAAAAGATATGATTAGCCATCCAATTATATTAGGCACTGCAGCGACCATTAAAGACTGCAATGCAACACAGCACACAACAATTCAAAGAATCATTTCACATGTGAAAAATCGAAAAGATTTAGTTCTTTAAGATAACTGGTTATAATTAGTAGAATTTCGATATATTACCCCTTTTCGACCAATATATTCTGCAAGTTGGCCACTTATTAAGGCACCGACCATAGCACCCACATTTGATAAGGAACCAAACATCGAAAACTTAACACGGTAAAATAAATCAAATCAAATTAATCACAACAAAGTTAAACAAACAAAATTAAATTTAGAAACAGAATTAAAAATAGAGTCAAACCTCTGAAATAGAAAGCTTAAGATCGCTAATGATTTCTGCTTGTGTAGGCGAAGAATAACCACACTAAACAATCAAGCACAAAAAAAAGAAGAAAACAACTCATCAAAATGAATGAAACATAATATAAATTAAGAACACAAAATAATCGAAAGAGATTAAAATCAATATGGGATTATTACAGTGAAACCGAATTGGATGGGGCCTAAAGCGACAATGAGGACACAAAGGACAATAGAAGCAGCACCATCACGGAGCATCTGAGCGGAGGAGCTCATCATACTGGATTGTCTTAAGCTCATTTTATACCAACTCCCTGTCTGGAGAAAAGGTTTCCTAAGCTGATCTCTTGCCTCTTCAGCATCGTCCCTCTGACTCATGATTGCTTGATTATCAGCAAAAGATACAAAAAGGGATTTAGTAGAAACAAAAAAAGCAACAAGGGATTTAGTAGTAACAAAAAAAGCAAAAAGGGTTGTGAAGATTAATATTTGATTGTTGAAGTTTCGTTGTTTGAAAGAAGAGAAATTGGGTTGGTTTTTTTCCCTTTGCGTTGGAAGGGGAGGTTGGTGGTGGTGATGATTATGCGTTGGATTTTGGCTTTCAAAAATAAATTAAGAAAAACGTGTCTTAGATCGCAGGCTGTTATATTTGGCGATGTCAGTTGTTTTTTTTTGTTTCTGTTCATTACTTTCAACAGGATGGAGTTGGGATGTCGTGTGTTCAACATGGTAATAAATTGTGAACTTATCCTTATCCCTACTATTTTTGGTAAGCGTGGAAGATGTCTGCTTCAAGAAAAATGCTAATTTTACCCAGATTCAGTCATAGGACGCTTTTTCCGAGAGAAAAAAGAGGAAGAAGAATCCGACGCGTATTTCATACCGAGGTCTACTTACCCTAAGAACCTAAACTTGGTAAAATTATCACTATTATGAAAAAATATGTTTTTTTTTCTTTTATTTATTTATTTTTAGTATTTTTATATTATTTTTATATACTAATGTAAAAAAATATATTTTTCAAAAATATATTTCTAAAAAAAATCAATCTCCACCATGCTTTTAAACAAACTCTTATAAGGAAATTGCTAATTTTACCAAAATCTACATGTTGTTAAAATTAACCAAAAAACAATTTTGGATTCGAGAAAACCTCATTTCCTGGAAAACATAATTTGTTGATCTAGATGAGTGGGTAAAACCTCGGTTGTCTCAGGCTCTTACAAGAAATACACGTCCTGGCTCAAATTCGAGATCTGCTGTGCAAATTTCAAGCTTTTTGTCACCATGTCACACTCCTTGATGACTAAAATTTACTAAATCTTAATTAGATACTCAAATTATTACCAAAAAACACTAGTATTATTTGAACTTGAGAGGTAGCATTCTATTTTGTACCTTCTATGTGCCTAACCTTTTGATGCATTGAAATTGATCTTATTTTGATCTATGAAAATCTCAATCTTGATTTGATTTTGGGTCACCTAAGACTAAACCTTGACCTAACCCCTTTTAAGGCTTTGGACCTTGTTTTGGTCATATCAATGATGTCTCGAATTCAATCCTAATAAACTCTCAAAAAATGTCTCAACCCTAAACCATACAAACTAGCCTATCATGACCCCTACCCTTTGAGCTTGGGCCTTGCTCAATCTCGAGCACTTTAGAACTAACTCCAACAAATTCTATATCCAACTCAAATTTAACCCTCAAACATCTTAGACTTGACCCTAGATTCCCAAACCTTTGGATATCTTGCACCCTATCTCTAGATGATTTTAAACCTAATCTTAATTTTAAAATATGAAAATAATATATATCTTTTAATTTTTAAAATATATCTTTTAATATCATTATATCAAAATAATTTTAAAAATAATAATCTAAAACAAAAAAAACATGATTTGGCAAAAAAAAAAACACTATTATAATCTACTCATCTACAATTATTAAAATTAAAAGAGTTTAGCAAATTCCATAAAAAAAATCCAACTAATATCAAATGATAACAACAATTCATGTTTGAAATTATAATATTTTTTTTTAAAATATTTTATGCTTAGAAATATTAAGATATATTTTTTTAAAATTTATTTTTATATCACGGTTTTAAAATAAAAAAAACATAATAATATTATTTTAAAATTATATGAAAAATCATTTTTATCTTATAAACAACTTACCACAATCTCAATCCTCATCCTCAAAAACAATTTATAAGGGTTTATTTAGGAATCACTCTAAAAAAGTTTTTTTTAAAAAGATGAATTTCTTTTTTGTTTCAAATAATTTTTTTAATATTTTTAAAATATTTTGATGAACTAATATAAAATTAACTTTTAAAACAAATATTAAAAACACTATCTTAATCCGATTCAAAGTACAGGCATACAACTTGGCCTCCAAGAAGCGAGCAGTGGTCAACGTTCCCATCTCTAAAACCCTTTGGACACGATCATCTCCCTCTCCGCTTTAACACACACCCGCCGCCGCCGCTTCCACCACCTCCCCAAAACAACCCCATCAACTCTCAAATGGGCAAACCCATTACCCGATCACACTTTCTACTTCTCCACAAACCCTCTTCTCCTCCACTGTGCACCACCTCCTCCTCCAAAATCTCATTTCAATCTAGAAAAATCAGAAAACTTTCCACCAACAAAACAACCTCCACTGCCACAGCTATAACCTCCACTTCCATCCCCCATCTGAAACCCTTATCTCACAAAGGCGAAATAGAACTGGCACTTGATCATTTAAGTAAATCAGATCCTCTTCTTGCACCTCTATTAAATAGCCATGAACCACCAGCACTGAATCCTTGTACCTCACCGTTTCTTTCATTAACAAAATCCATCCTTTTTCAACAACTAGCAACAAACGCAGCCAAATCAATCTACACACGTTTTCTCACTCTCTGTGATGGAGAATCTCAAGTAAACCCAGATACTGTACTCTCTTTAACTGCCCAAAAACTCAGAGAAATCGGGGTTTCTGGTCGAAAAGCGAGTTATTTACATGACTTAGCAGAGAAATATCAAAATGGGTCTTTATCTGACGCCTCAATTCTTGAAATGGATGATGATATGTTATTGAATAGGTTGACTGAAGTTAAGGGAATTGGGGTTTGGTCTGTGCATATGTTTATGCTATTTTCGTTGCACAGACCGGATGTTTTGCCCGTTGGTGATCTTGGTGTGAGAAAAGGGGTGCAAAGTTTGTATCGGTTGAAGGATTTGCCACAGGCATTGGAGATGGAGCAGATTTGTGAGAAATGGAAGCCTTATAGGTCAGTTGGGTCGTGGTATATGTGGAGGTTAATGGAAGCTAAGGCTTTGGCGAATAAAGCAGCTAAAAAAACATAGGGTGAGTTGGTATTTCGGGGTCTTAGTATTGGGGTTATGAAGATCAGGTATTGCTGTTGTATACTTTAAATTAGACCTGCTTTTTCAGTTTGTGTTGGATGCTCTAGAGTTTGATGTATCATAGCTTCAATTTGGACATTGTAAATCTTTATGCAATCAGTGGGTTATTTCTCTCTTACTTGGTTGCTCAGAACCATCTAAATTATGTTTAGTTTTTTCTTGATAGGAAAAAATTTACTTGTTATGATAGATATTAACACACATTGGAAGAAATTATGTTTCTGTGTTACATTCTGGAGACAGCATTTCCTTGCCAGAGACTGTTGTGCCAAATGAAGCAAGACCTGAAACTTGAGACTGAACATTTAAATGTAAACAGAATCATCGTTTGTGCTTGACGTTCGGTACATGGCGGAATGTCCAGTGCATGTAAAATCATAATTTTGCATGCTAAAAGTCACACAGTTGGTTTTGGACCGGAGGGTTGGCTTGATTATTGACCCGATTGTGATCTCCTCGTTTCTTCAGGCTTCATGTTTGAGTTTTTCTTGGAAGTTTGGGATTGGTTTTTGTGTAATTTGGAGTGAGGAAAAGTACCATTTTCAGAAATATTACATCAATTTACGAGTCGTTAATTGAATAAAACGGATTGAATGTTCTTGGGGACAATCGTTATTAAGCTCTTTGCCTCTTTCTACGATACATCTGTGAATAGTTGCAGAATCTCCTGCAAATACATGCTATTTGTTTGTCGTCAAATGCACTTTGTAGTGCAAGGCAGGCTCTGCATCCAAGGTATAGTCTCTTCTTGAACCAAAAAGAAATGCTTATTAGCTTCATCTGATGTGAATTTTCAGACTGCAAAATCAGAAACACAATCTGGCTAAAACAAATGCAGTTTGGCCTTTGCTTTAGAACTATCCCCAAAAGTCTCTCCACCAGAGATATGGGGAGACTAATAAACTACAGTATCTCCTGGAGATCATAAAAAATAACGGTTGATTTCCTCTTCTATCAACATTTTTCTTTCTTCCCTCCTTCTGAAATCACATGTTCTATGCAGTAATTCTATCATCAGAAGTTAGAGCCATAAATCTACACAGGTTTCATCATCCTGTTTCTATAATCCAATGGCTGTGACCCTGGCTCCCGACCAAATATTCTCTGAATGAAATCCTGTACGTGATGATAAATGCTGCACACCAGCACAACAGAAGAATAATATGGTAAGATTCGCAGAGCTTTGTCAAACAATCCATAGGCTAGAGAACAAAAACAAAAAATCATTTTTGACATCAGCAAATGAAAATTATATAAAATATCAAAAAATTTAATTTCAAATAAAAAATCTTTTTTTTTTCAAAAATACTTTTGAAATACAGTGTTAAACATCATTCATGTAGGCTGATATCACGATTTTTTTTTCAAATACAAAAAAATTTCTCATTACAGTTGATAAACCAATCTCATCCATCAATTCTAAGAACTTGTTTGGTAACACTGATGCAAACGTGATGATGCAACCGCATCTACAAACATCTAGAGTAGAGTTTGCTTGAGAGTGATATAGTTTTATCATATATAAAACAATATATTTTTTTATTTTTAAAATTATATTTTTCATATTAACACATTAAAATAATTCAAAAACACCTAGATCCTAATGCCAAATAAAACCCTAATCTTAATAAACTTGAAGGAGAAGATATATGGTAGTTAAAAAAAAGACTTATTAGATTTTTCTGAATACCAAGGTAAGAAACAATTAGAAAAGAAATGGGATAGTGACATTTGAAGTACTTATATTTTTATATTTGTGTGCTTGTATTTTTTTCTATTTAAAACAATATTATTTATTTATTAAAGTATTTGTATTTTTCTAATACATGCGTTATTATTTATTTATTAATAAAGGACCTGTACTGAGAAAGAAAGGTGGACGATCAGAAAGCTTTCGACAACTAAAACTGGGTGAGGCCCTTTCTATGCTGGATTGAAGCCCATGTTGTCCATAGACACTGAAACATTTTTTTTATGACCCAAATACAAGGCCCACGTTAGACGTTACTCCAGCCCATCTACCCCCACATCCATAATTTTCGGATCAAACTATATTTTTTCTCTGTTGATCTACGACAAAGGAAACCAGTCAAGACTAAGGAGCCGTTTGGAAAAAAAAAAAATTAAAAATTGAAAAATATATATTTTAATATATTTTGCAATAAAAAATACTTGAAAATCAATTGCTATCGCACTTTCAAACAAGTTTTGTTTTATATATAATTAAAAGCATCGCAATATGCGATATTTATATCTTCTACGTATGAATGTCTTGTTCAGTTTCAGGCAATTTTGCTTCCTCTTCCTTTGCTTTCAAGACTCGTAAACAAATGAAGAAATTTTTCTGTCTCATTAAAAAAAAAAGAATAATAATAAAAAACATACGTGTGAGCGTGTGTTGCTTGATGGATGTAACAGCATGCAGATTTTCAGTCACAGAAGAATGCATGCTTACAATTTGAAGAGTGTGTTTTCAATGCTGAATGACTTGTTCATTAGGGCTCTTCAATATATATATATATATATATATATATATATATATATATATATATATATTTTCTTTCTCACTTTCAGCGCCATGGTAGAATAATATGTTCACACGCTCACCAGTTTCATTTTCTTCCTTCACTAACACACACAGTAGCGCTTATTAAAAAAAGAAAAGAAAAGAATCCAGACTTTGACTTGATCAGCAGTGATAAGTTGATTTGATTCATTCCGATCGAGATCAAAAGGACGTTTTTAGTTTTTACACTTTCCGGCCATCAAATCACTCCAAAAGTCCACCAAAACATTTCTCAGAACTCCTTCCCTCAATCTCCTCTCTTCCGTGCCCCCCCCCCCCTCTTCCTCCACCGGGGATGCCACGTTTTATATAACACCAACTCATTTTTATAACTGATTGACAGAATGATAGATTGAAAACTCAATTATTTTACTGATTATATTATTGTCTACACGAAAATACACATGACCTAATCAATCATATTCAAGACAGCATATCGAGGAGACCATTTGTTCATATCTGTCTTGAATTGTGGAGTTTGCCGGACATCATATGACTTTTGACATAACTTTAGATCAGCTTTCAGGATCTGTAATGCGATAAGAAAACAGAAGAGACGTCAGTGGTGAGAAGGTGCTCTCCTGGTTAAATTCGCGTTTTGATTTGATTGTTCAGCTACCGGAAAGAATCGATACGTACTTCCGCCATCGAAAGATGGTCGAAACGGATGAGAACCTCGGGGCCTACTGGTGTTCGCTTGAGGAGGGACGGTCATCGAGCAGTGCTGGGCTGATAGTACAATCGAACACAGTTATTACCAGCAAAATAAAAGAGCTTATATTGATTTTATTTGGGATAGGCCTTGATAATTTATGTTTAATAGACTTGATATGAGGTTCTCGCTGAGTCTAGTAGAGTTTTGTTGGTGTATTGTTGCTTAATTTTATGAACAAATATTTATATTTTGTTCTTAAATAATTAAAAATAAAGGGATAACAATTGATATCAAGGTTGTCAATTATGTTATGTTCTATCTAGAATAGTTAATACATTTCGTTCTAAATCAAAAAAGAAACAAACCGGAGCAAGTTTTATCTTGCTCGGAGTCTTGGCTCGTTCCGAAAATTCTATCAAAATTCTGCCCTGAATGTTCCGGTTCCGTTCTGGTCACATAGATTATCAATCATATCTCTTAATCCAACTTTTAGATTGCTCTAAGATTTTATGAGGAGTCTATTTATATATATTATGTTAAAATTTCAGTGCAATTCGAGAATGTAACAATCTTGCGAGATTGATGATGATATTCTCATAATATTATCCAAGTCCATAATTTTGTTCAGAAAAATCATTTTATTGTGTTTTTTTTTAGATTAATTTTTCTCAATTTCATTATTCAACAACTAGTTTATTACGAATTAAACTTTATAATTTGCTTTGATTTGCTTTATTTGAGGTTGTCATGGTCTTATAATGCATATCACATATTTGTCAGGTTAACCTAGGTTGACTTGAGTTGATCCAATATATCATTATTTTAATATTTTTTTGTAAGATGTCAACTTGATTTGTTTTTAGTTAAACTATATTTTTATCTATTTTTCATGTTATCTTTGAATTCATCAAGTCGATCGAGTTATATCAACTCCATTCTTATTTTTTTACTTATATTTGAAATTTAAATTGCACAATATATTAAAAAAATATTTTTATTTTTTATTTTCAATACAAAAATTTGGTGTTTTAAATCTTTTCAGTATACTAATGTCAAAAATAATTTTTAAAAAATAAAAAAAATATTATTTTAATATATTTCTAAATAAAAATTATTTTTAAAAACAATATCGATCACACCGTTAAAAGGCACTAAACCAATAAAAGCTGTCATTGAAGCTTGGAGGAAGCTGCACTTGCCTTTTCAATATGGTGACCTCTCACACACTGGCATGTAAGCATGCCATACTCCTTTTCTTCCTTTTACACGAGCTCTTAATTCTTTGATAGCTTTTTTATTTTTGCCTTGAATTTCATCCCCCTCGAAGCCGTCTTTTTTTTTTTTCAATTAACTTCGCTTTCTCCATTAACTCTTCAATTTAATCTCGAAGAAAAGAAAAGGACAAATGACAAGAATAAGTTAACTTGTGGCTGTGTTTGTTTTTAACTGAGGTGTACATTTTACACATTAACTTGAGTTCATTAAAATTGATATAATATATTATTATTATTATTATTTTAATATTAAAAAAATAATATCTTTACAATATTTTAATATTAATAAAATATATATATATATATAAAGCTTACAATAACATTGATGACACCTTGAATTCGTACCTGCAGAATATTTATTAGCCATGCCGATTGACATCACTTTTATGATATTGTTTTAGTTAGAGGGGGTCATTTATTATATTAAAATCTTTATTCAATGATAAATGATATTATTGAATTAGTCCTTTTTTTTTGGATGACGAGGGAACCACGTGGACCGGAAAGCGCACATTAGTGGGCCCAGGACACGCGTAAACCCCCGGCTGTCCCATGGCTCTTACAGGGCGGGCGACTTTCGTGCATTGCTGCTGGGGCTCGAACCTTGCTCTTGCTTATGCAAGAGCAAGGCTTATGCCGCTCAGCTCCCCCCCTGGGGACTTGAATTAGTCCTTGCATCAACCGAAAACTGATTTTTGTAAGAAATTTTTTTTATGGGCATACTTCACATATTTAATAAATTCATTATTTCTTTTTTAAACCTTGAAACTCTAAGTGAGGAAATTGGAATAATTAAAGCATATCTTGAAAAAACTCTCGAGGTTGCCCATTACGCTAGTGTTTGTCATTATATTTAAAAAAAAAAGAAAAAAATTGAATTTTTTTATTTTTTATATTAAATTAATTTTTTTGATGTTTTTAAATTATTTTCATGTGCTGATATCAAAAATAATATTTTTTTTAAAAAAATAACTCATTTTGATACATTTTTGACTGAAAAATATTTTTAAAAACAACCTATATATATTATGTATCAAGTCACTAATATCTATATATAAGAAAGTTTTCCGATCAACAAAGCCTTAATTTGAGAATTTATTCCTATCTGAAATTCTTGACCAATATTCTTGTTTGACCCCAACTTTCTTTAAAGCTAATTTAAGCATCATAGATCGTCGGCAAAAGGATCTCGTCTTTAAATATTTGCAATGCTTTCTTCTTACAGAAGCCATGAGATACTATAGAAAAAAAATCTTCTTACAGAAAACATCTAATTTATATTTTCTAATTTGTTTCAATTTACATGGTAGATGTGAAATATCATAAAATATTAGGAGGTTAAATGCAATATCAATCTCATCAGATAAAATTTCAGGTTACTATTAAGAAAATTCGAACATACAAGGATGAAATTTAACAAAACAAAACAAAGCCCTTTTTTGTCGGCAATGTTTAGAAGACGTGGGAAAAAATTGAAGTGGTCCCTTATTCTTAGTTTTTCAAATTCAATCCCTATTCTTCTAGGTTTTTATATCTCAATTCTGAATTTTATTTTACTCATGTTTCAGCTCATGATAGTTGAGACTGAAGAGAGAGTTTTATAAAATCAAAGAGGAGGGCGAAAAAAAAAGATATTTTTTATCTGATAGATTTTTTTATTTATAAACCATTAAATGGTATTTTGAGATTGAAAACTAGTTTATTTTTAGAGTGGTTGTGGTGTGGTGACAAAAAGTTTGAGATGTACATTACATGTCTAGAGTACAAGTCAGAGCGTATTTACCTTGTAAGAGTCTGAGATAATTAAGATTTTATCTATTTAACCCGGAATCATAAAAAATAACTAAAGAGAATGTGGTTTTCTAAAATTGAAAAAAAAAATTCGTGAAAAACAAGTTGAAAATTAAACTTCTAATATTCAAAAACAAAATAAAAGTGATAAAGAACACAATGAAAGTGACCATAAAAAATAACGACACATTATCTATCCAAGTGGATGAGTATTGTCCAATCAATTTTAAAAAATAAAATAAATAGACACGCTTGGACCTTTTACTTTTAGGCTAGACGGGCTGGACGGTTGCCCTTTAGGCCTGAAACCCCTAAAATGTTGTTTTTTTAATTTTTCATTTATTTTGTTTTCTTAATTTGATTTTTAATTAATATATTTTATCTCATTTACTTAAGATCTTTTGGATTATTTTTATAATTTCATAACACCTTCAATAAATTATTTTTATTGTAATTCTTTTCTCTTAAATTTAAGATAGATTAACTTATTTACAATATTGTAAATAAAGAGAAAAACCATGTGTAATTAGCAACCATTGTAAATCTCTAAAATAAATAAATTAAAAATAACAAGTCAAATAAAATATTTATATTTGTATCTATCATTTATTCTTTATTGGGAAAATCAACTTTCGAATTTAGTGTGTAATTAGTCTTCATAAGTCTTTTTAACTATCAATTAATATACGTTTTAATTTATTAGATTAAACAAAAACACCATCGTTTTATTTCTTAGTTAATAATAATATAAAAAAATAGATTTATAATATGAGTATTTCTTTCAATTCGAAATTAACTTAGATTAGCTTAGTTATTTCTAACCAATAACATTGATGAACATACGTGTGTCATCTCAGAATCCCAGCAGAGCCTAGGCATAGGCAGCCTTAAGGTCAAACTAACTATTCAAAAAGGTTAGAAAATGAATTTAGATATTCATTGTTTTCAAAATACTTTTTATTTAAAAATATACAAAAATAATATATATTTTTTAAAATTCATATTTAATATTAACATATTAAAACAATGCAAAAACATAAAAGAATTAAAATTATATCCATCTCTATTTTGATCATAAGCAAACTGGACTAGTATAGTAGTGCTCTTAAAACAAACGATGGTATTACCTTAAATATTAAACTATCAAGGGAGACTTTCGTATATAATTTATATTATTTTTTAATATATTTTTCAAATAAAAACTTATTAGACTTAAAACTTGTATACATGTCGATATTATTTTGTGTTTAAATTTTATCAAATAAAAAAAAAAAAATTGAATCCGTAATCACTAAATCAACAAAATTTTGATACAATATTAAAAAAATATAATTCCTAAAAATTTAAAATTTAAATAAAATGTTTTCTTTACTAATAATCTTCTAGCCTGATAGTGCTCCCAATAATATTTTACAATTGAGTGGTCAGTTGACTGGCTTGTAGCCATTGATTATTTGTCGTCGAGCCACTCATTGTAGCTAGCTAGTTTACGAAACTCCCCTCGAAGAAAATGTGAAAAAAAGTTGAAGGCAAGTAGTATATGGCTCTATCAATCATCTCACAATCTAGGAGGACTCTCCTATGAGCTTTGACGGGTAAACAGGCTTGTCAGAAATATAAAGGACGGAGGGCCCCCCTAGTCATTTGCCATGCACATGATTAACCATGACTGTGTTAATATATATATATATATATATATATAAAGACCTTGATTAGACTGCCGATTCTAATCACCTTGCACAACATTTCCTAGCGTTATTTGAAACAAAACATGTTTGGTCTCGTGGAGTGTTTGTTTTTTTGCGTTAAAAATATATTAAATTGATTTTTTATATTATCTTGATGTGATAATATTAAAAATAAATAAATAATTAGAATATATTTTTCAATTGAGCAATATTTAAAAAAAAAATATTATGCATCACAATATCAAATACACTTCTAAATATATTAAATTAATTTTTATGTGTTTTTATATTGTTTATATGTACTAATATTAACAATAAAAAATAATTTTAATATATTTTAATTAAAAAATATTCTTTTAAAACAACATGTATTATAAATATATTCACAAATAACATGTCGATTAATTAAACGCACATATCCATGTGATTGTTAGGGAGTCTGACTGTAGTTACTTTTGAAAGTGTTTTTTATTCAAAAATATATTATAAGCATGCACTGGCTTATAATTTAAAATTTACAGCCACAACCCATATATATATATAAATTCTTTTCATTTCTTAAAATAATAACCAATCACCACTATATATTTAAAATTATCAATTTACTTCAAGAGTCGAAAAATTTAACCCTCTGACCATAGGCATTTTCGATATTTTGAGGGGATATGTTTGGTATTTTTCAGGGGGTATATAGATAATTTATCAATTTTATTAATTCTTTTGGGAAACACTTCAGACACGTTGTATACTCGTATGGATGTGTCAGCACTGTTTCATGTGCATACACCATTCAGATGGCGTGCGCGACGTCGTGTGATGAAACTGCTCGCTCGTCGTGTCACCTAGGGCGCTGCCATATCCTTTACCTCCCGGTGCAACATGTGTTGGTGAACGGTGATCGGTGAATTGTCGATGAATGATTTTTTTTTGTTTTAATCTAATTTAAATTGAATTATAAAACGAAATAATCATAATACAATGAATTCAATAATTCAGGATCCGAATCTTTTTACTTTTTTAATGGTGATGATAATTTTATGCTGCTGATTTCGTTAAAATATATTAAACAAATAAATTTATATCGATTTAAAATTTATATATTTTATTTAAAACTTCATACAATTAATATTTTTTATACAAAAAAAATATAGTTCCAGTAATGACAGAACGCGGATAATAAACACAGGAACAGACACACTCACACACAGACGCAAAGACATATAATCCAAAATGGAGATGAAATTAGATGAAATTTTGGTGGTGCATTCCATTTCCAAGGGTCATTACAAGAACTTTTTGTTGGATTCCAGCAGTGCTGCAAATGACACATGCATTCAACAAGCGTGCAGGTTGTGATGTGACCTGAAGGAGCCCATAAATCCCCAGTTAGATTCGCTTGTCTTCACTATTGATAGGTAATAGTCACCCTCTCCCTGTCCTACCTACCTCTTGCAATTCCAGGCTAGCCATACCTAGGCCTCCCTCTCTCTCTCTCTGTCTCTGTCTCTGTTGAGGTGGAGGGATTCCATTTTAATGGAACTCGTTACGTGTTCGGTTCAAATCTCTAATTATGGCTGATGTATAAAATGTGCATGGAATTGGATCTGCCAACCTCTCTTCTCTTATTATCTTTCACATAGTTCATAGTTATTGAGACGCATAATCTTCTAATTGTAGATATATTTTTGTTTCCCGCTAACAAAAACTATTTACGTTTTATTTTGACAAAATTTATATTTTTTTAAAGAATTGAAGAATCTTGTGGGCCGACAAACGAGTAAAAACGAATGATATTTTGGAAAAAGACTTTATGGTGGCAGAACATCTTTTTTTATACAAATAGGTCCAGTGAACTTTTCAATAATATAATAACAAGAAAACTTTTATGACGCTTTTGCACTTTTAGTAATTTGTTGGTCCCAAATATATATTTTCTAAAAGCTCTGGCCTATTTAATAATAATGCAAAAATCCAAAAATTAGCATATCTCATGCAGTTTCAAGTCCTACACTATAATTGCTTAGTGTTTTTTTGCCTCTTAATTTTTATCAAATTATATATCCACCGAGACGGCTACCAATTCCACCAATAAAATCAATACATTTTACTTTAAATTAATTTTTTGATATTTTTAGATTATTTAATCTGTTAATATTAAAAATAATTTATAAAAATATAAAAATATCATTTTAATATTTTTTAATATATTTTCTTAAAAAAATAACTCAATTTTTTTTTGAGTCCGTTAGTATAGTGATTACTGATTACCTAAAGAAATCATTATAGCCGCTTGGCTGGGCTTTTGCCACGTTCGAAACAAAGCCAAGTATACGTGAGTGCATGAATTGAAGAGAAGACGAGTTCTTCAATTACTTTAAATTAATTAATCAAAGATCTTTAATTTAATACTTAATTACTCAGAGATTGTTGACTAGCCGTCCACCCATCAAGTTGCTTACCCATATAATTTTTTAAAAAATATATAAAGACTAAGAAGCTCACGTTGTCTTCAATCCAACCAGTGGTCATCAATTTTTATAATAAAAATATACCTCCTTTGCTAATATAAAATACAGGGTGACATGCATGAAAGACGTTGTGTTTCCTAATTTGGCAAACAAGATAGAGATGCAATTCAGGCATGGTGATGGGAGAGAGAGCACAAATTCCCAAATTAAAAAAATCCAATCGCGAATATTTTTATCCTTTAACCACGTCAGTGATTTATTTTATATATTTTTATTTGGGGGTGTTTACAACGAAATGATGATTATTTTTTAAAGTGTTTTATAATAGAAAATAAATTAAAATAAATTTTATTTTATCATTAAAATTACTTTTAATACCAGCATGTTAAAATAATTCTCTCTCTCTCATACGTATATAATTTTAAGTAAAAAATAAAAAATAAAAATTGGCCAACGTCCGTTTGGACCACAATACAAAGACATGAATCTAAGATATTTTAGTCAAATAAATAAAATTAAAATGTTACACGTACTTCTGATCTAAAAAATGGATGCCTGGTTTTCATTAAATTTGTTCAAAAACCTAAAATATAATGCATTATGAAGGTTTTAAAAGTCCAAACCAATCATATTGTCTTGATAATTATGGATTTGGATTATGTAATAATGTTAAAACCCTAAAACCCCTATTTTAATTTCCAATAATCTGCAATCTGATCAATCCTCCCGTCCTCTCCGTGATTTTCCAATTTCTTTCTAGCTTGTCATTATCTATTTCTCTCCCTCTGTCGGTGCACAAATATTTCAAAATTCATGATTAAAACCTTCAAACACTATCAAGAATGTCTGAGGCAATAATTCAATTTGGGTGGTTTTAATTCAATGTTTCAGCTGCTGTCTGACTTTTGGTACATCCTTAACTTATAGGGCAGTTAAATGTGTGACCTAAGATCTTAATGGTAAGGCCATGGAAGTGATTGCTTAAAGGGTTCAATCTACTTTTGGTAGAAAAATTAACAAAAAATTCGGACATCGATCCTAAGTTGTAGGGCAATGGTGGAACTGAACTTAGCTAGAGATAGCAAATCATAAGGTGTAGACCATGGGAGAACAGAATAATAACTCGAGAAGAACAGAGGAAAGAGTCAAACGATACAGTAGCCTAAAATATTGGAGTGGCGAGGGTTCTCTCTCAAATCATATTCGTTTTTTTTTATTTTTTTAATCCAAATATAAACTCTTAAAACAAAGAATTGTTTAATCGATTTTGCCTCAAAATAATAGAACCAATCCTGCTTCTTCTGGGAGAGTGATTAAATCTCGAATCTTCCATGAAGAGTTGATAACCCTAGCTACCAGGTGCTGCAGCCTGCTGTTCATAATACCATTTCCGCCAAGGATAGAAACACCTCGATGGCGACGATGAGAGAAACTACCAGTCCTCTCCACGATGCCACTATCGGAGCTGATTTTCACAGAGAGACTTAGGGTTTTTATTTCTAATACCAATGGAAGGTTTGATTTGTTCTTGAGCCAGCAAGTCGGCCTCTAGGTTTTATTTCTAATACCATTGCCGGATTCAATGGTTCCGTGATTTGTGTGATCGCAAGATTCCTGGATGTTGGTGTTGTCACTCTTATCTACATGTTTATTTTGGTTTTGAGTACTGGGAGGTGTGCCGGTGGTGATCATTTTCTTGTAAAAAATATTTAAAGGAGAAAATGAAACATGGTGAATTAAAGGCAATCTCGTTCGTATAGATATTTTTTCTTAGAGGAAGCTTTAGTGAACTTTAACTTAGACTTGAACTTATATTAGTTTAGAATAATTCAAGATATATATATATATATATATATATATATATATATATATATATATATACACACACACACACACAACTAGGAGATACTCATAATAAAAAAATTTGATTTCAAAATTAATTCCAACATGTTTTTTATCTTAACGTGGTGTCCAGGTGCAAGTCAATTTGTACTCATTTCGACTAATTCCATGAGCTCTAAAGTTAACGACTATATAAGCTTCAGTGACTACTATATTAGTAACCATAGAGTTTAAATGTGAAATCATAGTAAAAACAAACTCTTTAGTTATAAACTCTTACCACACCACTGAGCTATCTATTAGAAAATTATTCCAACATGTTTAGTTTTAGGGCTATTGGTGCTGGTGTCTATAAAATCAAGCTCACTTCCTGGTCCCAACCGGTTCAAATTGGGAGGAGTGTTGTATTCTTCAAGATTTCTCAACTGGAGAGATGGAGATGAAGATATTGGATTTACACCCTCAATCACGATGACATTTCCAGCCCACCAACAATTTGTCATGTTTGATTCTTGATATAACCCAAAAAATCCTAAACTTTTGAAGAAAAAAACAGAGAAAACCCATAGTTTATATGAAGTTTTTTGTAATTATTATATAAAAAAACAAAGTTTTATTGTTCCTTACTCTAGCGCTTTTTTCAGCGCCCCTTTTAGTTCACATTGAATGATATTTTTAAGAAAAAACATTAAATTCTTAGCACTAAAATGAACTTTGTTTTCTAAAATTTCCAACACTTTTATTTATTTAGTCCCTATAATTTTGGATATCTACGTTTCAATTCTTAACTTTTTTTTATATATATTTTAGTCTACGTAAATTAAAAAAAAAAGGTTCACTGGAAAAGAAGAGAAGATAGAAGATTTTGGATCGTTCACAAAGGAAAAAAAAAAAAAACAGATTCAGCATCATTTGATTCATATTAGTCAGATAAAAAGATTAATGGAGATAAATTCATGTAAAAAAACACTATTTTTTTTTTAAATAAAATAAAATAAAATAAAATTACTGTACAGCTAAATGTGAGACCTAAAGCTTGAAGGCTGTGGAAATTATTGCTTCAATGGTCCAGTCAACTTTGAATAAAAAACAATCACCAAAAATCCAGACTTCACTCTTAAGTTGTAGGGTAAATCAAGTCGCGTGATAGGGTTACAAAAGGATCCAAGATTTGATTTACAGATTTTGAATTCAAATTATTTATTTTATAAGAACTTAAAAAAAGAGTAATGGTGGAACTAAACTTAGCTAGAGATAGATCATGAGAGAACAGAACAATACCTACGGCAGAATGGAGGAAAGAGTCAACTCATACAGTAACCTAAAATATTGAAGTGCTGAGGCTCTTCATTTGTATGGCGTGGGAGAGAGAGAGTGAGAGAGAGAAGAAGATGATGGCGATAAACTAAAACAAATAGAAGTTTTATTGTTCTTTACTGTGCATGTCGCCTCTCTTCTTTCAATTTGGGGGGCACTGTTGATAAAACTGTGCAATTTTTGGTGCTGAAAAATATATTTTGATGTTTTTTTCTTGAAAATATCTTAATTATTTAGCTTTTATAGTTTAAGGGTATTTATGTTTTTGTTTTGGAAATTATTTTCTTATTTTTTAATCATTTTAAATTAATTTTAGGTCAATAAATTTGTTTTGAAGAGAAGTTTTATAGACGTTGTTTAATCTTTAATCTTGTCATAAAAAAATAGATTATAAAAAAAACATTGTTATTTTTGTTGGATTAGGATTTTTAAAACTAATTAAAGATGTTTTAATATTTATTTTGTTTTTTTAATTGTTTTTTTATTTTCTCATATTTTTTTTTCCAGTTACTAAATTATGATGTTGTTTTATTGAAATATGCTTCGATCTTCTTTTTACCTTGATATGTTTTTCTATTAAAACAATACTTTCAATTAAAAAAAATAAACAAAGAAAAATATCTAACAAAAAGATATTTTTTTCTCAATTTAAATACTGAAAATTATTATAAATATTTATTTTATTTATTTCTATCTCTATTAAAAAAAACCAAACTACAGGCATGTTTTTGTTAAAATAAAAAAATAAGTGAGTTTTTCGTTTTTACAATAAAACAGTTTATTTTTAAATTTTAAATTATTTTATATATTAAGAGTTTCACCGACGAGGAGCATTTATTGTAAAAAAAGAAAGTCACTGGTTAGAAAAGGAAGAGAGAGTGGAAGTTGCAGAAATGGCAGATATCGCAGGCGCATAACTCACAAACAACAAGAGAGAGACTCTGACACATTCAAAAGAAGAAGAAACTGTGTTGTGGACCAGGATCCTCACAAACACGCTTTAATTCTCTCTTTTTTCTTTTAAAAAAAGTTATGGCTCTGTGTTCTTCTCTCTCACTGATTATCTGAGGTGAAACCCTTTTTTAAGATCTTCGTTAATCATGTTTTACTCAATCTGATACCCGAAAAACCCGAACCCCTCCCCCCCCCTGGCCTGCAGGAAGATTCCAGGCCAAGACAGCACCTTTTTTCTTCTCTCTTTCTTGCTGTTTTACACAAACAAATATTCATTTGGGGTGGTTTAGGGTTTTGCAGAGAATATAATGGTGGTGCAGAGAGAGAGAGAGAGAGATTAACAAGAAATTAGGAAAACAGAAGGGGGAGGAGCGGCAATAATTAGGAGATGGACCAGTGTGCAGGCTGTGAGAGAGGACTAACATGAACTTGTCGGCTGTTTAGCAAGAATCCCACTCTCTCTCTGCTTTCAGACCCTAATTGTCATGACTGTTTTTTAGTACAAAACCCACAAACCAACCGAACCTGTTCCTCCGATTGATGGATTTCATGGGACTGGATAGGGTGTTAGGAAACACAACTCTCCAAGGCATCTTTGTTTCTCTTTTCGCATAAAAATTTAAAATTTAACCTTTTATTTTTTATCTCTCTCTCTTATATTTATATACAGTGTTAGCTTCTGGTGGTGCAATTACAGCTCTCTTACTTCAAGTTTACAGTTTCTAATCGATCAAGATATGTCTTGGTTTGTAGGGCCCCCTCATGGTACTCTAATAGATAGTGATCTCGCTGTTTTATCCTTTTATTATATATATATATATATCCTGTTTGAGTTTCAAAATCTCTTAACTTTGTTCTCTTGTGCTTGTATTAATCTCTTCTTAAGTCATCTCTAATCATAAGTATATCTACTGATCAATCACTTGCTTACGTCCTTAGGAACAAGATCAGTTGACATTAGTGAAATGGGTTGGTGAGTTTTGCACCCATTAACGTCAAAATCAGAAGAAGAGAGGAGGGGTGATAATCTTACTCAAGTGTTACCTGGTGATTAGCTCTTTTATCAAGCTTGTTTCGTTGGATTAGATGGGCTAGCTGAATTAGGGTTGAAAAGGATCACAGGAAAGATCCATGGTTTTGAGAGAGATCAGCTGGGAAGCTTAATATCTGTTCTTCAAGAAGATATATTGAGATAAAGATTTAAATCAAGGGTATAGAAAGCAATTAAGTTTCATGGAACTGAGAGGCCAAGATAAGGGAATAGTGATGCCAAGGTCCTTGATCTACAATCCAACAGATAACAGAGATTCCTCCTCGAAAGTTCCTAATTCTGCTCCTTTAAGAAAAGTTCATCCTCATACCGCAACAGTTTCAGTACCATCTCTAACCCCTGAGCACCAGTCTCTTTATGATCAGCAGCAGCAGGAGCAAGCTCAGAAACCCACAAGAGATCTTGACCTGACTCCAGATCCAGTTCAAGCTGCCACCCCAATTGCAACTACAGGTGCAATAAACACATCACAAACTCCAAGCAGATCGATTTCAAGATCGCCACCAGCAAAATCAGCATCTTCGGCATCAACAAGATACACAGAATGTTTGAAGAATCATGCGGCGAGCATGGGAGGGTATATTTTGGACGGATGTGGAGAATTCATGCCCGGCGGCGAGGAGGGTACCCTAGAAGCCTTCAAATGCGCAGCTTGTGAATGTCACAGGAACTTCCACAGAAGAGAGGTTGATGGAGAGCCGCCGCAATGTGTAGCCAACAGTACCCTCTACAAAATCAGCAATGGCCAAAGAGATATACTACCACAGCCTCAACATCTTGTCACTTCATGTGCTCCACGACAACCTAATTACCTTCATCAGCATCACAGGTACCATCATGGCACATTGAGTGCTTACACCGCTCCAATTGCGCCAATGATAATGAGCTTCCGCGGCGGCGATGGAGGTGGGGCTGCGGCGGAATCATCAAGTGAAGATCTCAATATGTATCAGTCAGATTTGCAAGGGCAAGCATCAGTGCAGCCATCGATGTCGAGGAAGAGGTTCAGGACAAAGTTCAGCCAAGATCAGAAGGACAAGATGACGGAATTTGCCGAGAAGTTGGGATGGAGGATCCAGAAGCAAGATGACCAAGAGTTGCAGCAGTTTTGCTCCCAAGTGGGTGTAAAGAGAAAAGTTTTCAAGGTTTGGATGCACAACAATAAACAAGCCATGAAGAAGAAGCAAATGTAAGAGAAATCAAAACTCTTGAAAATCAATACTATTATTGTTATCAATTAGGAGATGAAGGTATACCCTGCTCGTCAATAATTGGATCAGTTTGAATAACAAAATAGAGAGGAGAAGATAGCTTAGCACTCGATCACTCTTATTTTTTCTCCACTTCTAAGTTATACTCAACTTGTGTTCTTCTTAATCCAGACAATATTATCAGTACTGGTCTCAAATACTTTGAAAAACAAAAATGGCGAGCAAACCCTATCATAATTCTTAAAGTGCAAAAACATATATGAAGTTTTTCTTTTCCATCACTGGCTAAAGGTGCTTCATACTTCCATGTATGTCTCCTCTTTCCCTTCTCTTTTTCTTTCTCGGGGTGCTTAAAATTGTAACTATGTGCTTACAGCTATTCCATATGGCCCCTCAAAATTAGATTCCCTGAACCTTCCCACAAAATGATAAGATAGCATTCTAAAGCCGGAGCAGGCGTGATACCAATGATTTTAGGGCACGAACATGAAGTGACTAGCTGGCCATTCTAATCCTCAAGGCTTTGGTTTTTTTTTATCATTCTCATCTGCAATTTTCACATCCCACATTTATTTTTGCTTGATATACGTGTCTGTGTCTAGATTTTGTCTTTAATACGTTAATATCATGGATTGACTCGTCAAACAATATGTACACAGCATACATTTATGAATTGAAGACGACATCGATCATTTATTAATGGACTCTAGAAGATGATCACTCTAAAGTAGCAGCCGTACTTATCCAACATTTTGTATTAATCAATGACCTAATGAGAGAGAAAAATGCAAACAAAGTTAGAATAATTTTATGCATTCGGAGTCGGCGTCACGGTTCAATATTGTAAATCAAGGTGGAATTACACCTCGTCAAAAGGGTTCTTTCTCAGCAAAAAAGAAGAAAGCCAGGAGTTATAGGATTGCTTAGGGTTGGGTGCAAATCAAACGGTGTGTGCCCATGAGAGAAATCCATCTGATGTTTGAATAAATTCTCATGTATTCACAAGTAGTGCCAGCATGAAATACGAAAAAACAAAACAAGATCTCCCTGATCCAAGATAAAGTAATGGCTGGCATTGAAATTCGAAAAACAAATGTAAAGGAAATGATCAGACTGCGAAAAGAATGGAAGTATTCCTAACAGGAGGTGAATTCTAGGGAATCATGGGGTGAAAGTAAACAAAATTAGCCTCCAAGAATGGAAGGTAATCAGTTCTAGGGATCATGAGGTAAACAATATTTTCTCCAAATTAAGTAAACTGTAAAGACATGATCATGGCATTGCTATATAGTTAGCAATATGAATATTGATCGAGGGCTTAGTACATCCAGTCCTGACTGTGTTAATTTATCCTGAACCTCATAATTAGTATGCATAAACTGAAATCAGCATTGTACAGCAGCCATGAATTGAAAAATATCATGCATCAGATTAATATTTTTTATGTTTTCTAATGATTTTGATATGTTGAGTCTGAAAAGCAAATGCTTCAATACATTTTCAAGCAAAGAATATTTTTAAAAATCACCAGCACCATTATAATCATCATTAGCTCGGGTGAGAAGAGTTCTGAGAAATTAAACTCAAGCTGTTGTTTTATTTTGAATTTTAGATTGTGAGGAGAGCCTAATAAGAAAACTTTTTTTTGGATCCAATGAAACCCTACCTCTCAAACGTGTACTTTGTGGATCCAGGTGAGAGAGTAAAATCCCGGCTATACTAGGTTTTTATAAGAAATATACATCCTGACTCGAAATCCAGATTTACTGTGCAAATCTCAAGCTATTTGATATCACGCTACGCCCCAACCCTAATAAGAAAACGAAAATGAACGAACTGCATAAAATTTATTGGATACTATCTCGTAAAAATGGTCAAGAGAACATGTTATGAGAAAAAAGAAAAGAAAAACTAAATAAAGAGTTATGGGATTGACTCACACAGACGAAGATACTGTGCCGAAACTGGTGAAGTCCTCTCAAAGATCAGCAGTCTCCTTTGACAGCTTCATAGTTGCCCTAGGCCTCATCAGTCATGGTGTCTTTGGCTGACACGTATGCCTCCTCAATCTTGTTTTTAGTTTCATCGAAAGCATCTCTCTCACCATCTCCTCCATACCCCATTGCTCCTGCCGCTGGCTGCTTCCTCGATCGGACTTGCTAGCCTTCTCTGAGACTATGTTTGAAGTTCTGTAAATCTCCTCCTTAAGCTACGGTGGCTTTCCCTTGTCCATACCACATCGCTTCCGATTTCGAGTCCTTCGCATCAGCTGAATTCGTTGAAGCCATATTTTGGTCCTCTTTCGCATACTTCTTCGCCTCATCATAAGCATCCGCAACTCAGTCTCTTCCATGTTGCACTGCTCCTAATACAGCCTCTTTGGCCTCACCAGCCTAATCCGAGGCAATATTTGAAGCCTTGTTATAGGCATCAGCTGGTCTATTTCTTCCATAATTCACTGATTCCCTCATTCTTTCTTTAGCATCACCATAAGCATTAGCTAATTTATCTTTTCATATCCTAATAATGCTCCACCCATGGTGTCCTCGATATTGTTTGCTCCATCCAAAACCTTGTCTTTAACAATGTTCCACTTCTGATTAACTTCATCACAGGCACCCTCAATTTTACCTCTTCCATATTCCGTTGGTCCAGCCAATGTTTCCCTGGAATCACTAGCTTTAATATTTGCAGCCATTTGATCTGCTTTCTCTGAAGCAAGGTCCCTCATGTCTCGCGCCTTCCCATGGGCCATACCTGCTGCCTTGCCAGCCTTTTGAGAGGCATATATACCTTGAAGTTTGTGAAAAAATTCTTGTTTGAGGATTAATCAAGTTTGGATTCGCATTCAAGAGCAAGGACAATAAATAGTTACCAGATGCAACAAAATCCATAGAATCTGTGGTCTTTGAGGCAGCATCTCCAGCTAATATTTTGAGCTCACTCTCTTGCATTTTCTTGATTGAATCCAAATCCACTGTTAATACCATTAGAAGATTAGTGTGGGAAATTAACTAATTAATTAATGATTCTATAACATTCAAATAAGCCATGTTCTGTAATCTTCTACTGAATTGGGGTTGCCAGGCACAAGACGAATAAATAAAGGAGTGGACAATGAGCTAAAATTATATTTAGCAAAACAATGCTTGCCAAGAGTTGACAAAATTTCAATAACTTGAAACCTTTTTAGTGAACCTTTTTTCTTTTTTCTTTTATTTCTTTATTCTTACATTTGAGAGATAAATAGATGATAAACTATGAAATTAAATCACTAATGTTTGTTAATTAAATTGTTGGCATATATAGAATCATTGATGATTTCCTTTAATTTATCATGCCAATAACTGTTTATAGTTTTAGATGGAAAATGAAGATGGATTAGCCATCAATGCATGAGAAATCACAAAAAAATACCAAGGATAAAGATAGAGATACTTGATTTTTTTACTAAATAGTGTGAGATTAATATGTGATTGGTGTTTTATTAATCACTCAAAATCATAATTATAATAATCTCATTAAATACAATAATTATATTTCATGATTTGTAAAATAAATCTAGTGCCCCTAGCATTAACCAGACAAAAATTGTCAAAATAAAAGTAAAATGTCATAATTCATATATCTAAATTTCAATGCAATGCAAGAAATCTCCTTTCAAGTTGTTTTTAATACAATTTTAATTATACTTCTACAACACTAAGTGCATTGTATAAATTAAGGCATTTTTATTCCATTTCCAATTGCATCTCATTTAAAATTGGCATGGCATTACCTTAATTTGTATGCTCAAACATATACATATATTGACCATTTAAAAATAAATGCCATCAACTTTCACCAATTGATTAATACTAAATCCAACATCATTTGAACAAATAAATTAATTTCATTGAGAAAAAGAAGAAGCAAATGCTAGAAATATAGTTAGAAAAGGTAGGATATTGGAAATGGATACAGCATAGTATAAACATATGGATAATGAGGAAGAAATGAAGTGAAAAACAGATTGATTACTCTGTGAACTTCTGATACGCCCAATCGGTCCGAACCTTTCCTTTCTCCTCAGCGTCTTCTGCTGCTAAATTGATCACTATTTCGTTCGTTTTCTTCTCCAAATCCTCAGTAGTGCTGCTAGTACTCCGACACAAAGACACCGCCATCCATAGCACCACCACCATGATAATCATCACAACTCTCTTCTCCATATCCCCTCCTCTTTTTATTTCCAAAACAGAAGTGTTTTTCAACTTTGTCTGTCAAAAACTACCAAAACCCAAGCTGGAATTCAAGCAAGAAAGATTCAAGATCGTACAATGAAACTATGCTGGCGGCCATTCCTTATATGAATTATGGAAGTCTAATAAAAGTAAGATGGCAGTAATGACAGAGAAACTGTTGGTGTCAAAACGTGGCAGCAAAGGGAGTGAGCGTGTGAGTAGGGGACGATTCTTCATGCAATATGATGCCATGTGTTCTTTAAGACAGGTTATTGTTGGCACCATTTATGCAACCTGGTTTTTATTTATTTATTTTTATCTATTTTTTCTTAGCCTTTTTGCATGCAATTTTTGTAGGGGGGTTGGACCATAGGTGTGGGTACAAGCTACAAGCTGATTTTTCAACGAGTTGCTCCTCGAAAAAAGTGGAGGGGGTCCCTGGTCCTCGCTGCCCGGAAGATTGGGGACAACGAACTCTCAGTAGATATGTTGCCATGCTAGAAACACTCTTAAAAGACTGGGGACGGTGGCTGTTTCTCGAGTTAGCTCCATGTGTAATTAGAACCATCATGTGTAATTAGAACCATCAGCCTTGGCTTCTATTTGTTGTACCTTCAATACTGATTTCGACAGCGAAGTACTTGTGATGGTAATGAAGGGAGGTACTACCATTTTTTATTTATCAATTTATCCTACAAATTTTGAATTTAACAACTATATAAGTATTCAATGATTATTATATTAGCAACAGCAAAACTCAAACCCGAGATTACAAAGAAAACGAAACCCTCATCCTAAATTCTTGCTAGTAAACCACCTACTATGTAATTTAGCATAAGTACTATCAATTTTTCTTCTTTATGATCTTAAGCCACCAATCATCGTAAGAGGACCAGCTTGAAACATCTTTCAAATGTGTGATGAGACTTGAGAGCCAGCCATTCGAGCGAGTATTGGTCGCTTTGAGTATCTAACATCTTTCAAATGTGTGATTCTTAACACCTCAAAAATCAACACCAAACAACACCATTATCAAGGTAAGGTTAATTCGAGATGAATTGGACAATTTAAACCATTTCACTGACTTGGTTTTTCTACATGGCAAACAATCACCATTATTGTTTTGAATCTCCTCAAAGAATTCTGATATATCGACCAAGGGAAATGATATAAATAATATCCGGGGTATTAAAAGATTTAGACGAACAAAATTCCCATTAAATATCTGGGATAAATAAGGTTAAATAAATTCTGAAGAATGTATTCCCCAGCTAAACTGGGTGGCCACCTTCTGCGGCCAGTTTTAACCGCTGGTGATGCTCCACAACCTTGTAATCCACAACCTCCCTAAATAGTTGTGAATCCAACACGCAATCAGGGCGTCCATAGACAGCTGCTTGGACACTGGCCATGAGTTTCGCTATCTCACGTCCAGAGAACCCTTCTGTTTTCTTAGCAGCCTCTCGGATCACATCTCCAGAGATATCTTTTATAGTTATTTTTTGTGTTTTCTTCTTGAACAAAGATCCTTTACCGGACCCACTATCCCCTTCATTAGAAAGGTAATTGCTCAAATAGAGGTTGAGCAATTTAAAACGCTCCTCCTCTCCAGGTAGTGGGAACTCAATCACTTCATCGATTCGATCAGTAACAGCACTGTCAAGATCACCTGGCCTGTTTGTGGCAAGGACAAGAACTGTGTCCCTTGATTGATCCCCAGTTCGGAAGAGCAATGCATTTAGAGCACTTCGCTGAGCTTCACTCATATGAGTACTGTTACGCCTGAGTTAGATCAATAATAGCATTATCAGCCTGATTACCAAAACTTAACTTGAAACCAAAAAGGCAAGCCAAAAATCTAGATTCTGCATCCCACGCAACAAGAACATTGTTCTGAACTATTTCAGCAAATTCAACATGCTTTAGAAAACCAAATATTATTTTGGTATTTGTTTCAAAAGGGTGAAATGATTGCAAATGCAAGTCAAACTCAGTGCCATAATACCCTTGTCATGCATCATATTTTATCTGTACATGCAAGATTACACCCAATCTATAAGCAAGAGTATCACTTTATTTCAATAAATAATCTTCAATATGCAAATATACCTATAACTTAATGCACCAGGATGAGGTTGACTTACTCGCTTAGGAAAGCATCTGCCTCATCAATGAAAAGCAGTAAGCCTTTATTTGACTTCTTAGCCCAATCAAATATCTCATGGATTTTAGTAACAGCTTGTGCCCCCAGAGGTGCAACATCTCCTCCTGTCATCATGGCATAATCCAAACCCTATGCAAGAAGATCAGAGATCAAAATGGGTGACGAGAAAATTTGGAAACAGAAGTTTGCCAAAAATACTAAGAGATATAAAGAGAAACAATGAACAGAAAAAAAAGAAAAAAAAACAAGCCTATAGACCTGCTCCCTGAAAATATAAACCTGAAACTAGTTCCAAGAGTGATAAGATCCTAGCAAAGCATGTCTAATGGTTTCTTTTTTATTTAAGAAGCCCAATGATCAAGTAGATATGAGCCAAGCATCCTATTCACAACATGCATGTTCTTATATCCTTTTTCCTGTTTCAATCTGTAAAAGGAATGAAGAAATCACTCAATTCAGCATCTGAACACATGTTAGTATGAGTAATATGGTTTCTGCACATAAATGGTTCCTCGACAATCCAAAGTATCCCAGAGAGATTACACATCCACCAAAAGGTTGAGGGACAGATACCAACAGATCACTTATAAAAAGTAAATAACAAATTGTAGGTTATAAAAGCAAATGGAAGAAAGCAATGAGTTAAAGCCATACCGATTTTCTAGCTATCTCCCTTGCAACCATAGTTTTACCAGTGCCAGGAGGTCCATAAAACATCATATTGCGAAAGGGTGCCTGGTGAGTTTTGGTGTTTGCCGTTGCTCTAGCAAGGTGCTCTATTCTCTTTTGCAATGATGGATGGAGGATAATGTTTCTGAAACCATTCTTTCTTTCCGAAGGAGTTGCTGACCCAGCTGCTGTGCTGTATTTCTTAGCATTGTTTTTTGCTTGAGATATTACCCTAGAAAAAGGCAATCTAGACATTGACGATTCTCGGATAAGAGAGGGTTGCCCCAATATCCTGTTGATATAACCCCATAAAACTCTAGAACCTTCTCTGTAGAAAAAATACAGAACCAATACATTGTTAGATGGAGTATCTGACAGCATTGACCTATCAATTCAGCCATGTCCTTAACAGAATTATGTCGGTAAGAATGTATAGAAGACCACAATAAATAAATTCAGGTTTAGAGAAACATTTCAAGAAGTGCATGCAACAAAGTGGAAAATGATTATGGCAAGTTGCAGGGTGGTGGTGGTGAGGGTGACATTGAGATGAACTTGGAGAGGAGAGTGATCGAGTGGTGGTAGGAAGTGATATTCTTGTGATCATTTTTATATATCCTATTCCTATCTACTTTCCAACATGCCTTGAGTTTAATTAGCATCATCAAAGAAACCCAAATAGCACTCTTGTGTCAAATGAAGCTCTTAGCTTCAGACACAAAGTATCACGCCTTTTTAAGAAGAGACACGGCAATAAACTTCCAAGAGTAAATTCTTCCTGTCAGAGAATGAAAACAGAGCGAATGCAGTGAAAAGGGCATTATACAAACCTAGTGGTGTAAATTCCTGCAGCCAATGCAGTAGCTCCTCCAACAGTCATAGTCAACTTATTTCGATCAGTTAATAGAGTCCTTACACCACCTGTAGAAGCAATTTATATCCAAGAATTAAATACCATCCAATAAACATGCCAAGATTTTTAAGTTACAAGAATGCATAAAGTAAAGCAAGAGGCAAGAGCAATATCACAAGATAACATCCATTTCAGCTGTTGTAAGGAAAACACAGTGATTCATCCGTGGTTTTGTAATCTTTTGAACAAGTATCTAATTCCACACATGACCAAACATTTTTCATCCAGTGTGTGTACTAATTTTCATCAGATCAGCCCTGTAACTGAGACAACCTTAATTTGAGAAACATGCTAACCAGTAGTTTACCTTCAATGTGGCTGAAGGTTGTATTAATTGCAGCAAGCCATTTTTCTCTTTCGCCATTTATCCGTTCAACTAGCATTCGTCTGTTATGTTCCTCAGTCAATTTCGCCTCATGAGCCCGACCTTCAGCCTCAGCCATGGCTTTAACTCGTATTGTTTCCCGTTCTATTTCGGCTCTCTCTTTCTCAGTCTGACGTTGTTGAGCCTGGATCTGCTCCTCAGTAGTCCGTCTTGCTTGTTCTTTTCTTATGGAAGACTCCTCTTGCATCTTAACCAATTCAACATTATGTCGCTTCTGAGCTTCATGATCTGTCTGCAAACATGACAACAAGCAAATGGTAAATGTCAGTTGCTTTGCAAGTAATAAGTTAGCTAACTACTTCAAACTGACTGAAATAGATGAATTTAAGTAAACAGTTAATTTCAGTTAGTTCAAGAAAATATAAAAGAATTTTAAACAAGTGAGCAAAGCTATCTAAACTTGCTTGTGTCCTTGACTGACTATTCCCAAACAAGAACATACAAGTCCAATCCGCAAATCTGAGTGTTTAGCATTTTTATAGATTATAAATATACTTGTTAACCTATGTCACAGCAATTCGGTGACATTAACTTCACAGACGAGGAGTTTTTTCATATAGCAACTAAAAATGCAAGAAACTTTTAAATGAAATCCCAAAACTTTCTTTCAAAAAAGAACAAGGTTGGGATAACCTGCATTCTTTTTCTCGCCAATTCATCCTCATAACGCAACATTTGCGCCTTTGCCTGTGCTTGTTGCTGAATTAGATTTCTTTGTTCTTCATGCAATTTTCGCTGCCTGTCCTGCCAGTACATAAACTCATAGCATAAACCAAAACTGGCAACCAATTTCCACATTATAGTATACCCTTTTGGTAACAAAACAATAACCCTCGCTAGCTTATTAACACCAGAGACGTATTAAGATCTTAGAAAAAAACAACAGAGAAAAACATAAAACCCAATTAACACATGAATCCATCCCCCACATACATTGCAACAAAGACACATTAAAAAGGAACCCATTATGAACGGAAAACTTCGAAAACACATGTGTGCAAGTTAATTTATCACTCACAATATCAATTTGAGCTTGAATTACTTCATAATGAGTTTTCTCCGCTGCCACTTCCGCCAATCGTGACTGCTCTTGCTTCCTCATAACATCAAACACCTAAAGAAGCACAAACATCATAAAAACCCACCTCAGCAATTCAAGAATCACTAAAACATACACATTACAAGGTTTCTGAATTTCAATTTAACAAATTAATTAACTCTAAACCAAAAAAAAATAATTTCATTTCCCCAAAATTTAAAAACAATGAATAGAAATTTGAAATTGAATAAATATCAAAACCTGTTTAGCGTGTGGAGAGCTATTGATCTCACGAAGAGCTTTAGCTCCTCTTTCCAAAGCCTCCGGGTCAAAACCCGCCCCTTTCGGTTCTTCAGGTTCGGGTTTTGCATCGGATTTCTGGTTCGCAGTTTGATCCGCTTCTTGTTGCTGTTTCTGTTTCTGTGAGGGAGAGGAAGAGAAAGGATTGAAGCGAAATGAGGAATCGGCATACGCACGGTTTTGACACGTCGAGACTGCCGCCGCCGCCGCGGCAACAGCCGCGACAGATAATCTGGAAGCGGACATGAGTAAAAGAGATAAGTTTGATTAGGGATTGATTTGATGGATTGGATGAGAGTTCATGTGGATTCTTTTGGGGTTTTAGGGTTTGTTAGGGTTTAAACGGAACACGTGTGGTTGTTTGCTGCTAGAAAAAGGAGGAGGGTTTAAGGAATGCCTGCGTGGAGAGGAATCTAGTGATTGCGGTGCCAAAACGATGAAAGGGAGGGTCGTATCTTGCTTTAAAATCAGAAATTGAATTAAAATTAAGATTTTATCATATTTATTTTTATAAGGGAATGTTTAAGATTACTTATCAAAAATAAATTTTAATTTCGAGTCATAATTTAAAAGTTATTTTTTATATGAAAAAACTTGTACGGAAAATATACTAAATTAATTCCTATTATAAGTATATTTGATAAAAATAACTCAAAATATATTTTTAAATGTATATAAGTTAGGATTCATAAATCAAAACTTTAATAAAAATAATTTTTTTGACTTTATTTTACAGCAAATCTAGTTAAGAAAACAACTTAAATCAATTTGAAGAGGCTATATTAAACATAAAAAAAGTTATAAAAAATTGCTTTCTTTCGAATAAGTTTATATAATGATAAAATAATAAGTTTATAATTTATTATATTTCCTAAAATACTCTATAAATTCATTTAAAATTTATTGAATGATAAAATAATATTTTTTTTCCAAATCTATCTTGTCATACTTGCAAGACTCTTGTATACAATAAGCATAACAAGAAAATAAAATTAATCCTCTCACCCGAGTTCTGAGCCAACAGGGTCTTGGCCTGGTGGTCAAGAAGAACTTCTCCCTTCCTCTCATCCCAGGTTCAAGCCTTGTCAGGCACGCCTGTCACCCCCCGCGGTGCCTTACATGCTCATTGGGTTTGCAGGATGTTCAGTGGGTCCGGGGATTTAGTTGTGGTGCGCGCAAGCTGGCCCGGACACCCCGGTTATAAAAAAAATAAAATTAATCCTTAGGTCTATTAGACACAACATACTTTTTTACTTTTTTATTAATATTTTTAGCTAGCCATGTAGAAAAATGTTATTTATACCATGATTTCTATAGCATTATTTACAACTATACATGTCAAATTCGATTGAGTTAAATGGATTTCAAATATTTTGATCATCACACTTGACCTGTAATATTTATTTATTATTATTTATAATATCCATATTAATCAATTTTAAAAAGCTGAGTCGGTTGAATAATATAAATTCAATTATACTCTGGATTTTTTTTATAAAAAATAAACCTCCTATAAGTGTACAAACATAATCTAAATCTTTTATGTGTGAGCCTTGTGCATGCAAATCTATTACAAAGACAAAGAAACCTTGTATCTCCAGAACACATCCGTAACAAACAAAACTTTTTTTTTATATATAAGAATAGGGGCTCTTCAAAATTTTAAGTCAACAAAAGAAAGAAAAAAGTTCAGAACTTTCAAAAGGTTCCTGTTACTCCACGAACCAGGAAGAAAGATCACGTTAATGGATATTCAATTTTCTTAATTTGGTTGCTTTTCTTTCCTTCTTCATTACCAGTTTCTCATGAACTTTTGCTGAACTCACTGTGTTCGACGATGTGATCTTACATATGATGTCCAGTTGCGTTACTACACTACAGTGTTATGAATTAGCAATTAACTTGTTCGTCCATTATATTTACATGCTGTGATAGTTTGATTTGAAGCCATTGATGAGTGGATTTTTTAGCTAAATCCATTATGAAGTTTCGATAGGACGAGATAATGGTAATTCTTGCAGGGTTTCTTCAGTACATGATGAGGGTTCTCTGCTCTTTCCTGCACTTTTTCTGATGAACTCTGCTTATATTAGAAATTCATTACACTGATTTAATTCTACAAGGAGGGTTACAGCATATAGGATAAACTAATAACAAGAAGATATTGACTTGGCGGAAGTACGATTTGTCTTTTCCAACACTTTTTCGCAAAAAGTAGTGGTGGACAGATGGTGTTTTCATTTACTGCAACTAGTTTCTGAGCTGCTTCTTGTAATTTGCTGTAGCTTTTGAACCTGCAAGGAAGACCGTAGAAGGTGAGAAATTTTAGACCGCGGAAAAGTCAAAATACAAGCCATGGGTTTAGTTATATATAATAGTTCAGGTAAAGAAGCAGCTAGAAGTTCCAGGTAGGCTGGAAAAGCACTGATGAACATGGATAACGACAATGTGATGCCTAATAAGGAATTGAAAAGATCTGAATAAGCTATTGATTTTGCTTGGCAAGAGAATCCTTTACGAAAATAAAAAATGAAAGGCTAATGGATTTGTTTGAACCAGAAAGGACATTGCATGTTATCAAAACAGAGTAGGATTGGATCTCATGTTGGCTATCTTTGGATTAGAGACAGGATAAGAAATTGAACAGATGGTGGCTAGGCATAGCCTTTTCAATTATATATATATTATACTAGATCCTAGGCCGCAATTTATAAGGATTTACTGTCTTGTTGTACGTCGCTAAGCAGGTTTTATATTTTTCATTAGCGTTCACCTATTCACTAATAGTCTCTTCTCTCCCTAAGAACTCTTCAATCTCTGGTAACTATTCTACCCAGATCCCAATAGGCTCTGATACCAAAAAGGGTAAGAGAGTGCAGATGAATGAATATATATATATATATATATATATATATATGAACTGGATGTTGGCCTAATGATCAGTTGGAAAAGTTGATGGACCACATAAATCTGCACTTTATGAGTTTTCCATCCTCACTTTCTTGGATTATTCCATGGTCCCGTATTGCCAATAATTTACATTGATGGTTAGGCGAATGACGGTGCAGAATCTGATTAAGCATTCCCATGGAATTTGTCCTGAAAGGTCAGAAATCTACATTCCCTGTATCCTGTCTTAAATGATGCCACTTTGACAGAAAAGCAATATTACAATGATGCTTGAAACAAGGATTACAAGCTGCTGATGAGAGAGCATTACCTCGTACTTGGTCACCGAGGCCTCAGTTGCCGTTTCCACTAGACCTGTAATTAGGGAATGGAACTCGGCCGGACTCGATTTCCCTGACATCCTTGATGAGAATCTCGTAGTGCCGCTTCACTTCCTCCGCAGATTTCCCACCCACAGCTCTGGCAACATTATGCCAGCGATCTGGGGTGTCCTTGTCGTATAAAGCCAGGGCCTTTTCGAACAGTTTGTTCTGCTTAGGTGTCCAAGAGGTGAGAGAATTGGAAGACATCGGTAAAAAACTGTGCGCAGTCCTGGAACTGCTGAAGGTAGATGACGTTGACAGGAAAAAAGTGATCAGGAACTAGTTCAGAACCCTTGATTTTCACAAAAGAGAAAGAAAAAGGAAAAGATGGTTTGCTGAGTGGAGGAAGATGACTCGGAAGTAAAGGGATGGTATGGGGAAGGGATCACTGAGCTAAGCTCCTTATAAGCAGCAGCGAGTAGTGGGGCAACACAGTGGGGGAATATTTCTTCCAAAAGAGCAGAATATAGCGTGACTCGTCCACTTAGGAACCACAAGATGGAGCGGGACAAGCGATGGGAAGAATCAGTATCAAAGGACCGGCCCTTTGTTTTCTTAGCCGAACATTGTTCTTGATTTTTTTATCATTAGCAAGTGGTGTTTTCCTTTTTTAGTTACTGGTCGGTGGATGATACGATCAGATGTACCCTGTAGCTGCAGTGATTTTACAACTTCTTCTCTTCTTCCAATGTTTTCATCACACTTCTGTTTTGTTCTGCAGTTAATACATTTTACTGTCAATCGTCAAATAGAAGCTTGAGCAACTTGGTCTGGAATTTCTGACATAAAGTAGCAGAATAGCTAGTTCTTTCCAATATCAATTGCTTATCAGTTGAATTTTTTATTGGATGCGATGAAACTTCACTTTCCGGAAAATATATTTTGTGGGCTTAGGTGAAAAAGTAGAACCCAGCTATCTCAGACCCTTGCAAGAGGTGCATGTCCTGACTCGAACTCGAGACCTGTTGTGCAGATTACGAGTCCTCTACCGTCTCGCCTCCCGGAGACAAATGAACAAAGTTGAATCCCTATGTCTGCGAATGATTTTTTTTCCCCGTCTTTGCTAGCTGCAACTATCATAATATTTCTAGTTGGCTTGTCGAAAAGAACATAGGATTGAATACTGTTCAGTTTGCAAAATCAGCAGAGTTCAGTGCTGCAGTCTCTTAGCAACCAGTGCTCAATGCCCTAACATGGGTACGTGGTGATTGTAGTTACAATAAACATAGGATTGACTGTCTCATCTTGAAGTCAAAAGGCCTCTTCCTTTTTTTACTTGATTCTCAGACAACTATATCAGCATTTGTTGCAACTAAACCTCCATTCAGATGAATATTTTCAATATCACAAGCCCTCAGAGTTATGCATGTGAATTTCTCCTAGTAAATTGAGAAATCATTGTTGTGGTGTGTATATGTCGAATGACGGGTCTACTTTCTGAATCGAGGGGTTTTGAGATTAATTATAAAATTATGATTTTGAAAAAATCGCTATCATGGTCACTAGAAGACTTATTAGTCTGCAAAAGTCTAGGTAAGGAAATTAATTATGAAAAAAGACTAGTGCATCTTATTTATGATAAGTTGCATTATAATTTGATTGTTATTATAAATCATGTTTTTATTTAAAAATCGACCATTCTTCAAGAGAAAATCTCTATCTTATCGGCTTAAATCATAACTATTCAAGGGTCTAAGTTTTAGCATCGTATTTATTTTCTATTTTGTATTTTTAATACTTGAGGATACATTTTACAGTGTTATTTTCAAAGACCAATGAAGAACACCGATATTCACTGCAATCACAACTCCTAATATATTCTCAATTGATCTTTAAACTTCTAATATATTCAATTCAGTCCATATTTCAACTGAATTGGATCCCTGAATTCGCATGTTTTTTGCGAAAAAGTCTTTTGTCTTGAATTTCTTCAAATTAACACCTGATTGACCCTTAAACTTTGATTTTTTTAATCTTACCCCTAATATCACCTGATTAAGCTTGTGAGAATTGGATTTGATACTCGAAAAATCCAATTTTCTCAATTAAATCTAAATTAGGCTTTCGAAGTTATTTTCTCACCAATAAGTCCTTGATAAAATAAATTTGATCTATTAAATGCCTAATTAAGTTATTTCACTTAATGAATTCTTTTAACTTGACCCAAATTAATTCTTAAACTTAATTAAACCTTTAATTGGGTCATGATTAAATTAAATTGGCTGATTAAAAGCCTAATAAAATCTTCAAATTAAATTTATATGCAACTATGTTTGATAATCATTCAATTTTAGGTCTTTTATGGTATAATTTGGCTTCTCCATGCGTTTAAAACCCCAAGCTACCGTTTTTCCCACTATTTTCTTATGTTTTATTTTTTCTCATAAAACAAGAAGCAATTTTAAAGCAATTCAAAATTGAATCCATGACATTCACAAAAATTATTTTGTGACTTCAGGAACAGGAAGACACCCTCCTGAGTTACTCCTCTTGGCGGTATTCTTAATTTCGATTTAGACATCAATTTCGTCTTTATTTGGAATATAAGAAATTGCACAGAAAAAGTCCACAAGAAATGATATAATGGATTTATCATCATCATCATAGAAGAGGCACTTGAAATGAAACAGCCTTGCAATCTGTAACCTTTCTCTGCTGAAGACGCTGGGCCAGGGCAATGGAGATAAGTTGTCGATGTAGGAGACGAGAGATTTATAGAGGAGAAAGAAAAGCTAGGGAAGAAGATAATGAGTTGATGGAGAGAAGATAAAAGGGAGGAGAGGTCTGCAACTCTGCAATTTTTATTAATTTTATCATCAACTCTTACAATCCTAGAAAAACTACATATAAATAATAAAACGGCAACAATTAATATCATAGAAAATTAAGCCTCATAAAAAAATTTAAATAAAGAATCTGTGACGCAGATCTAATGTCTCCACTCTTTGTTAAAAGCATGGCGACGTAGCATGATGTCAAAGAATTTATGCTCTACATAGCAGGTTCCGAGTTCGAGACGTGCACTCTTTGTAAGAGTTTGGGACAACTGGAGTTTTACTCGTTCACCTGGTCCAACAAAATATGTTTTCGGGGTAAGATTTCCTCGCATAAAAAAAATGAATTTATCAGGAAAACAAGAATATTTGAGCGGAGGTCAAGAGTTGTGAAGAGCGTTTTGATTGTTTATCTTCATTCCAATGTTGGATCTATGGTAACAAACAGGGTAAAGTTCGATTTCACTATCATCTAATTATTGCCTGTCTGTTTGCTCCTATTCTGCAGCTACATCTCGGGACAATGGTGGCCGGAACTACTACCCTTTTTCTGTGGCTGCTAACTTTCTTCATAATCAAGCTGTTAGGTGAGTTATTGTTAGGTTGGCATGGAAGCCATTCAAGATGGTTTCTTCGACGATGTTCATTTCACTGGACCACTTCAAAATCTAAGAAGATCTTCTCTCTTTCTGATAATTCTTATCATTCTTGGTTCATATTTTTTTTATTTTTTTTACTGCGGCAGACATTTTATGACTCGATGCTTCCACTTGCGTTTTATTCTCAGCAAAATTAAACGAATTTCGAGCTTGAAAGTGGAAAGTAAAAAAATAACTCATTGTGATGCGAGGTATATGCTCAGCTTGATATAATATCTAGCAGATACTGACGAACCTCATCTGCCTACCGAGCAAGTTGCTTTCCATGGACTGATCTCTTGCAAGTGGAACTGTCCTGTCTTGTTTCACTGCTAGAATCTGGAAATTTTTTTATGGACTAGAGGGCACGGAATTTAGATTTCTAGCTACTTCCCCACGATTTGTTTTACTATGATATCTTAAGGCATGGCGTATCATTTCGGTTGATGGCCTGATGTAATATTATGCAGTATGTTTTTTAAAGTTTAGCGTTAAGCTAATATCTATGAAGGATCAATTCTTCCATATCGTTTTAAAGGTACAGAATTTGCGTTCAATTCCATTCCTTTCAGGCACCGAAGAAGGCACTTTCTGTGAAGAAAATCTGGAAAGTCCAGCAGGTTTTGTTTTTTGTTCTTTGTTTAAGCTTGCCACTAGCTAGTTCTATTGCAGCTATCTTTTTACTCCGATAAAATTTCGCAGAGCAAATACCTCATGTAGGCCAGCCATGGTTAGACAGGAGAGCTTGAAAAGGAAATGAAACTTAAAACTAGCTATGGTGATTGTTGAATGGCTTGTTCAGTTTCTGGACTGAAAAAAAAGAGGATGGGGGTGGTGGAGGCAAATCATTAGATGAGAGAGACCTTTGACAATGTCAGGGGAATCTCTATCATGTATAGTGGTCCGTATAGGACGTTATCTTTTCTGATATTTGGAATCCTTATCACCTCAAATAATCGACCTCCATGAAAGTAAATCGCACAGCTTTTCTGTTTTGATGCGAGAAAACCCCATCTCCTGGAAGTTCAGGTGAGTGGGTAAGACCATGCTGTTCCAGACTCTTACAAAAAGTACACGCCCTGACTCGAACTCGAGACCAGCTTTGCAAATCACAAGTCTTTGTCATCACACCATACCACTAAATCCCACAGCTTATTTATCCTTTTTTCCTATCCTGTGGAGTATATTTTAGCTCCAAATTCGCACCTCACATTTGGAAGGGTGGTAATAAGGTGTTGATAAAGGTAAAACGTCTGCATAATCACACAGAACATTTACAGAATATGTGATTGCTTATGCTGCAGTATCTCTCTTGTTTATGGGTCAAAAATCATAAGAATTTGAACCTGCCGGGATTGGAAAATTCCTTCCTATCACCTGGTCCTGATTGCATGTGGTAGCATAAGCATGCAGAGTGCAAACCACTTTTTTCCTGGGATTCTTTGAAAGATAGAGCAAGTGGCCAAAAAATATTATTGAGACCTGAATCTGCTTCTGGCAAACAGGAGGATCTTTGGTGTCTGACTGTCTGGTTCTCCAGCTATATACGTAAAGAGTTAAGAGGCATAGATACCTGTCCCAAGAGACGTAGTGTGACGGACAAGGGTTTGCGATCGGCACAGTAGGTCTCGAGTTCGAGTCAGGACGTGTATTTTTTGTAAGAGTCTGGGACAGCCGGGATTTTACTCGTTCACCTAGACCCACAAAATATGTTTTCCGGGAAGTGAGATTTCCCCGCATCCAAAAAAAGAAGGTATAGATACCTGTATAGGTTACCCTTTCCAGTGTATTGTACTATATTGGTTGAAATAATTGTGTGGAAAAGTTAGTAAACCACAAGCTCCAAGGAGATAAAACATCTGTGGCTTTGATTATCCGGATAAGATATGGTGCACAATTATTACAAGGGAGTTGAAAGCTATGACTCGCATTGCCATGAAGATCAAGATAAAGTAGAAGCAGGACCAAGTTTTCAACCACTGATTCCACTTTGATCTTAACCATTGCTTCCAGGACTTCTGTTCTGAATGTTTGGTCTTGCACTCAAATCTCTAGCCTGATTTCTGTCTTGTAGCCTGCAGTGAAATACCAGGTGGGGCAGGAAATTTTTTGTTGCTGTTCGTGGCAAATAGAAAGATACAGTTGTTAAGTAATTATATCACCTAAAAGGTTATGTCGTTAGTTGAGGTTTCAGAATATGATTTATATTATTCTCTAACATATTCTTTCAAGTGAAAATTCTTTGGGTTTGAAACTTGCACAGACTCACATTACTTTGTCCTTGATTTTTATCAATTAGAATGGAGATGATGAGATTCGAACTCGTAACTACTAGGTCAACAAGATTCTGATATCATGTTAAGGAATTATCTCATCTAAAAACATAAGTTATTAGATAAGATCATAGAATATGATTTATATTATTCTATATCAACCATATAAATCCCCGGTAGCTTCAGTGACATTGCTGGTTTTTAAGGTGTTATTGGAAATTACCAATACCTCTAGTACGGTTTAGGGTCTAATTTAAATATATATTATGTAACTATAAATTGATATACAGTGGGGAAGAAAGCTCTTCCGTATTGTATACACATCGTTAAATTCTGTGATTTTTCTTGTTTTCTCCTCGCAATATAAATCGATGATTGTTGCTGGTTGCTCAGCATTTTTGCAGCTAAATCAACGGGCCTATGTCGAGTGTCAAGCTGCTTATTACTCTTGAAAATTGAAATTTTATTTTATTTTTTATTTTAAATTAAAAGAAATTTAGTGTTTTTATATCATTTTCATGTGTTAATGTTGAAAATAATTTTTTAAAAATAAATAAATAACATAATTTTAATGCATTTCTAAACAAAAAATACTTTCAAAAACAACCACAAACCATCCACAATTTATATTTTACAGTTAGCTAAAGAGAGTAGGCATGGTTATTATTAAATGGACGATCATTACAAGCCAATTCTGAATAAAAAAAGAATACAAGGCAATGAGCAGCTTGGTCAAATTGATAATGTTACGGACTGAAGGAGCTCTCTGCCTTTCATCCTATGTTGATTGTGTTAGGGCATTTCCCTTAAAAAATTATTTGGGTTTAAAAGTTCTTTTTTATTATTCATTATTTTTTGTGTTAGCTAGGTTAGAAAAAAATAAAAAAACTTTCTTGAAAAGAACAAGAAAATAAAATAAAAAATGGTTAGTTTAGCCACTTTTGGTTACTAAATTTATCATTCTTAGATATTGTTTATTTTTGCGGTGACAAAATGCTTTTGCAAAAATAAAAAATAAAATATATGAGTTCTTACATTGTTTTGATGTTAAGAATGAATTTTAAAACAAAAAATATTACTATTTTGATATGATATCATAATATCATATAGACTTTTAGTGATTGTTTGACACTGCGTTTCAAAAGTATTTTTTTTAAAAAAATATTTTTATTTTTTCTTTTAAATTTTCTTTTAAGTTTTTTTTGGTGTTTTTAGATTATTTTGATACACTGATATCAAAAATAATTTTCAAAAAATAAAAAATATATCATTTTAATATTTTTCTCAGTTTCTAAACGAAAAGTATTTTAAAAAACAATATCAACCACACTTTAATATTAAAAAGTTTCACTAGATAAGAAAAATTCATTCGAAACATAACTCAAAAAGGGATTGAGCTCCATTTTGGAAATAAATTTATCCAATTGATTTTGTTGTTATTAGGTATTTTTTAGAGTTTTGGGATTGTTAAATGATTTAGGATGGTTTATATGGTGTTCACTATATATTTCTAATGGCTGGATTACGGGGGGCATTGCATGTCACTTTTTTGGTGTTTTTTCTCTAAAATGACCCATGTGTATTGGGTCACTTAGGCCCACGTGGTCCAATATGTGTGTTTTTATTATTATTTAAAATTGAGTTTTTTTTAATGTTTTTTAACTTTATCTTTGTATTTTTTTTGTTTGTTGAGCTTTCATATTTATTTTGTTATAAAATAATTTTTTAATTAAACCTTAGTGGAATCTATAATTCCCTTGAAGCATGTCTTGTAAGCCCTCCTGAGCTTGAAGCCCAATTTGGTGGCTTCTTGTCCCGGCTCATATTTAGGCTTTATAAGTGTCTGGGATTCCAGCCTTAGTTGCCGGCTTGAATCATAATCAGATCAATTGGATGTACAAAATGAAATCAATTTCTTTCCTTTTTTGCTTTTATTTTCATAAATATATCATAATAATATTTTTTATTTTTAAAATTAGCACATCAAAATAATCTAAAAACATTAAAATATTTTAATTTAACTTAAAAAGTAAATATCAAAATATAAAAATCAAAATTAAAAAAAAAACACTTTTAAAACGCAGTGTCAATTATCTGCCGAGTTTTCTTGGTCCTACTTTGTTGGTTGAAAAAAAAACTTGACAAATATAAGTTGATTCATGGCATCTATCTAATTGATATACTCAAGATTTGCTTACATCATACTCCATATATTAAAGGAGTCACTAGGAAAAAAACTATTTCTTCCGATAGCTCCGGATAAGAAAATTATATTTATGAGACTCGATATGGTCACTCGTTGATCCAGAGCAATAAGAAAATAATTTTTTATATTAAAATGACATTATTTTTGTTTTAAAAAAAAATGAATTTTCAACCTCCACAATACATATATATATATCCTCATTTTGATTTTTATACAAATTGTTGTTAAAATATGAGGGGAAAATTATTGTTTTTTTCTTATTAAAATGATATAATTTTAGTTTTTTTTACAGAAGTATATTATTGATAAATCATATGTTTATTTATACGCTAATGGAAATATATTGATTATTTTATTATTTTTTAAGGATGCCATATACGACGAAATTTGTTTTAAGAAGTCGCGTAATATAAGAAAAACAATTAAATTATTATTATTATTATTATTATTATTATTATTATTTTTATTATTATTATTATTATGTTGAAGAAAGGAAAAAAATAAATAAAAGACTAAAATATGGGCCGCCCGGCCTTTTCGAGTGTCAGCTATTATTGTAAAAACAATAAAATTATCAAATTATCAGATATTAAAAAAAGTAAGCAAGAAAAACAATTAAATTATTATTATTATTATTATTTTTATATTAAAATGACATTATTTTTGTTTTAAAAAAAAATGAATTTTCAACCTCCACAATACATAATATCGTAATATGTTGAAGTAAATGACCATATGGGCCGCCCGGCCTTTTCGAGTGTCAGCCGATGTGCTCTGTATGTGCAAGCTCATTGACAGGTCATGCCGTGCCAGCCAGTGTACCGTGAAAGCTATGTTGCAGGTGATAGACCCATTCTCTGTTTCAAGCGATTTCTATTTTTGTTTTTAGTTATATTTTAAAAGTATTTTTTATTTATTAGATTAAGAATTTTGAACAGAAAATATTAAAAAAATATAAAGGGATTATTTATATATTTTCAAACAAAAAAATATTTTGAGAAATACTTTGTATTAGAATTTCAAATATCGTCTAAGATTCAAATTATTTTTTACTCGAAAAAATATTAAATTAATAAAAAAACTACAGCTTTAATGTTCTAATATAAAACATTAAAAAAGAACACATGAATCTAATATAAAAGAAAATTAAGGACAAAATGAAAAATGACATTATAAATTTTCCAATTGAAGGAAATATTTGGAGGACTTTAAAAATGACAAATATTCTATAAAAAATTAGAAGAAGAGGGATTGAAATGAAAATACAATTGCAATTGAGGACAAATTAAAGAAAGCAAAACTTCCGTACCGGAAAAATTGCACAAAACAATTGTCCATGAAATTGCATAAAATAAAAAAAAAATTAAAGTGATATACCATTTCATCATCATTGTATATATAAACATTACTATATCAATAAAAATGTTGTAGATATATATAATATTATTAAAAAACAACAATATGTATGAAATTGTATATTAGGATATATAATTTATAAAAACAAGTCAACTCAGAACATATCAGTGCATGTAGTTCAACCTCACAAATGTTTTAATCTATATAATATTAATAAAAATACATTTTAATACAGTAATTATACATATTACATCGTATAAAATTGTGTTACAAAATAGTTACCTAACCCAATTAGGAAACGGATTTATAATCATGGGACCCATCATTTAAAATCATGCTAATGTGTTGGCCCCTAGATGATATCTCTAAGTTGAAGAATTATTCTTAAATGTAGGTCCAAAAAAGCTGAAAAAGTATTTAATATATTTTTATGCAAAATAAAAGGTTTTGATTAGATTTATATTAATTAAGTATTATTAATAAATAGTTTTATTAGTATCAAATATATTAAAAATATGGATTATGTGTTGTTGTATTTGGTTGGTTGATTTGATAATCAAAAAGATAATTCTAAAAAAAAAAAACAGGAGAAGGTTGCCTGAACATGTAGCAAATGACTCTATTGTCTTGGATCATAGTGCCTTGTCCGAACTGAAAACTGGCCGGAAAATTATTTAATGCCACAAAACTCGATCTTCTCTTGTTCTGTAAACACACCAGGGATCTGTCACCGGCGACGAGAATGTTAAAATCAGCACACGACAGCGTTTTGATATTTCCTTTTCCGTTGTACATGATAATCATTTCCTTGGAAAAAGTCATCACTGGAAGAGTCCATGGCGTGTAAGGTCATCGCTAGTTCTAGCCTCTAGGGTCCCTGGTACGTGTTTAGAGCGCGTCAGCTTTTGAATACTTTTTTTAAAATATGTTTACGTTGGAAAAAATATCAGATTGATAATAATAAAAAATTGTATAATTTTTATATGTGTATATAAGAAATAAAAATATATAAGAAATTAATTTAATATGTTTTCAAACAAGAAATTTAAAAAAATATGTGTTTTATTTTGATGGTAGTAAAACATGAACAGAGCTATTCGGGGAATTTGGTATATTGCACTTTTTTATACTTTTTAAAAATGTGTTTGCATTGATAAAAATATTAAATTAAAGTTTTTCTATATTAACTTATGTCAAACATGATTAGCTCGGTCATGGTTGTGACAAGTTGATTTGAGTTTTTTTTTAAATTGATAACTTTTTTTTTAAAAAAATAATCATCCTTATAACACTAAGTTTATTGAAAATTATGTTATCTCGATCTTCAACTCAAGCTATTGGTTTGACAAGTTAGCATAGTTGACTTAAATTTTGTTTTGTCTCTTTTAATTGATTTTTTTTGTTTGTTTCATTTTTTAAAATTGAATTAATCATAAATTTGTCTTCTTGATTTGTTTGGTTTGCATTTTACAAGGTTATTTAAGTTTTATGACTTAGTCACATGTTTTTGCAGGTTACTAAAGTAGACTTATGTCGTTTTATGTTAGAGAATAATATAAATCATATTCTAGAACCTCATCTAACAGCCTAAATTTTTAGGTGAGATGATTTATTAACATGATATAAGAGCCTTGTTGACTTAGCGGTCACGAGTTCGAATCTCACCACACTCATTCTATTTGATAAAAATCAAGCACATGGTAGTGTAGACTTGTGTGCAAGTTTCAAGCCCTAAGAGCTTTCACTTGAGCGAGGGTGTTAGAGAATAATATAAATCATATTCTGGAACTTCGTCTAACAGTTTAAACTTTTAGGTAAAATGGTTCCTTAATATTTTATTGGGGTCTATTTCTGTATTGATTTTTATTTTATCAATTTCAACCTTTTTCAATGGGTTTATTAAAGTTTAGCTTCATAAATTATTTTAATTTCTTATTAATAGAATTATTATAGTTTCATAAGCTTGATTGTGGGTTTGACAAATTAGTTCAAGTTGACTTGAATTATTACTATTTATTTATTTATTTATTGAGATTATCTCAATCTAATAACATAGGTCACGAATTTGATAAATTAACTCATCCTATTTTTTTTAATGTATTTTTAAAATATATTTAACTTGAAAAAAGTATTAAATTCATGTTGTTTCAATGTTTTTTTGTGATTTTAATATTCTTTTTAAAAATATCTTGAAATAATGGGAAGTAACCATTGGAATTATTTTTTATTACAATCAACGCAAATTAATAACACTATACTTCTGTTTTCTTAAACTAATTCTGTGTGTTTCTGAGTTTGACCAATCATCGTACTCGAACATTCAATTTTCTAGAGAGTCTGCGCGTTGAACCTGAAGCTCGATCCCTATAATTTCCTTGCACTGTTACAGCCATCTCTATCACAGCCATCACAAGCCCCATTTAATCATAATCATCAAAGGTCACAGGTGGGGGCCATCGTACAGTTATTCATCATCACAATCCGACGGCCAGAAACCATCACAGACCTGCGTCGAAGCTGCAGCGTGTTTAATATTGTTATCGTGGTTTTGTCACATACAGTTCTAGAAAGAGACAGGCTAAAGTTACCACACCTCTCGATGTTTCCTCCACTTTCTTCCTTATCTTTTAGTTTAATGGAACCCATCTGGTCCCTCTATTATAAATTATATATTATTTTGGTCTCTTTACTCTTATTCATCCTAATATCATTAATAAACAAATATGTTTTTAACACGGTTTTGACTACATTTTTGTCCTTCTAGAACATAAAGTGAAGAGGAGATAAGTCTCTTTTGACTCGAAACAATAATCAAATGCAAAAAAATAATTCCATGTTGCGTTATTTATTTCAAATAGCCACAAAATAAACAGTAAATATTATAATAAATAAAGTTAAAAGGGATAAAAATAAAAAATAAAATGCACCTTTGGATCTTTTTGTTTCACGTTAAATATTTTACATGATAGAATTTCCTGTAAATATTTTACATATAAAATATCTTTAAATGTTTGACTTAAAAAAATGATGATGGTGAGATAATGGTGGTGGCTATAAATGACTTTGGTAGTGCTGAGATGGTGGTATTGCAAGACAAGGTGGTAGTGATGAGATGAAGATAGTGATTGGAATAATTAAATGATATTATAAATAAATTATCATTTATAAAATAGCTGATTTTTTTTTATATAAATGAATCAAATGTGAAAATTGACTACAAAATATATTATATTGATTAGTTTTGTACACGAAACAAATACAAGAAACTATTTTTAAAAAATAAACATAGGAAAATGTAGATTTTTTTTTTGCGAAATAAACAGATTTATATTTTAAATAGTTATAAAATAAACAGTTGGAGATCAATGTTTTGATATATAAAATCAGAGGGATAAAAAGAGAAAAAGAATCAAGAATAGGGGATCAAATGTGTTGTTTACCTTTTGAATTACCTTCACCGAAAGAAAACTTGATGCTACGAGTACGAGACGTGTTCTTGTAGCAGCTGTAGTAAATTTCCCTGCAAATATTGCTGAATTGACATGTCTCACGCTCTCTATAAGTCGCATTAATGAAAACTTCCTCAGTCTTTATCTCGTGGCAAAAATTGGGCTGCCCCGAGAATCTAACTATTTATATCCCCTTACTGTTCAAAAGCTTTCTTCTTCTTATTTTTTTCACCGGTAATATTATTGTCTTTCTTTGTGGGGTTCTCTTTGTACCATCTTGTTGTTTTGAATCTAAAGTTTAAAACTTTTGAACGGAATTGTTATCTCCTTTGCTTCTTGAAGGGGACTCAATTCTGAGTTATGTTGTTGTCTTTGATAGATTGAACGAGGAAACATCGTGGGGTTGATTTTTTTTAAGTTACTAGTAGTTATCAAAGAAGTGGGTTTTGATGAAAAAGAAGATTAGTATTCTCGATGAGTGCTGCTTTTAAACCATAGCTTTCCTTTTACTTTGCTTATCTACGCCAGGGCATCAAGGAGCTTACTTTCTCTACTTGAATTCTGCTTCCAATTTGAGCTGTTCTAATTGTGTATGCTGTTAAGACAAGTTGATTGGAGGGGAGTTTTGCGGTTTAGTAGAATTGGGTTTTGGCCATTTTACTTATTGGGAATCTCTGGTTGTTCAATTGCTTCCTTTGCAGCAACGGCAGGAACTTCTTATCTCTGTTGTGGATTCCACAGCACTAGGTGAGTCTCGCTCTTTGCTTATTGTTATTGTGGTGCAAAGATGATGGATTAAACATGATCTTCCATTTTCTTCAAAGTTGTGTGCCTAGGAGAACAACAGCGCATGATTCAACTGTAATTCTGATGATGAAATTTTTGCCATGGACAGGCATACTATCTGGTTAATGAATGCTTGCTGGTTGGAAAAGTGTGTGTCTCATAGCCTCATAACTAAACCAAAACCTATTGAGATAGAGTCTTGCTCACCCAAGATATAAAAATGACTCTTAAGACATGGTTTATGAAGAGCAATATGATTTATTTGGGGTGGGGGTTTGTGTGATTGAAACTCTCAGAAATTCTGGAAGAAAGGGGGAGTCTAGAAGAGGATAGACATGTTACAATTCCAGTTATGAGACTGTTCAGATAGTATATTTACTAAATTTGACACTTGAAGCTCTGGGGTGGAGATCGAAATCTAGACACTAGACATCACATAACTCATATGTGATGTGAGAATTCTATTATGTTGCAAGCAGTCTTAACTTGAGAAATTTATGGTGCCAAGAGAGTAATCTGTGACATCCTATTATTTACTTCCCGGAACCCACATTAAAATAGAGATAGATATAAGTAGAGGAAAGAACTCCTAGGTAGAGATTTTCTTATCATTTTTGGTTGATCATGGATTTTATTCTCTCCTCTCCTTTTAGTGTCTTTTTTTTACAAAGTGTATCCTAGGGCGTAACTACTAGATGCCATATATCCTGTAGACCATAAAATTTTCCCTCTTAACTCTTCACTATAAAATTTAGATGAATAATCTAGTGCAGCTCTGCCAGAGCCCACAGATTTCCAGTAATTCAATTTTTTTCCATCTCCTTTATCGTGTTTTTTATTTTTTTTATTTTTTTATGAACAAGTAGATATATGCTGTTGTAAATCATAACTAAGCTTTGTTATAAACTTTAGTGAAGTGCATGTTTGTTTGTGCGGTCCACCGCACAAACAAATGAAGTCAAACTCTGCATGTTGTGTTTCTGCAAGTAGTTGCACGTTTTCACCCTTCACGCTTGCTTTTAAATTGGGGCATTCAGGTTTTGGATAAGTGCTGAATCCTTGTTCATAAATGCTAGATTTATGCTGTTGATATTTGTTGTTTATAGTTTGGCTGATTACATGCTGTTGCTTTATATTGTAAATATCATTTTTTTTGGTTATTCTTATAGAATTTATTCGTAAGCTTTCATGCATCGTAGAATTGATTCTTAAACTCAGATGGTGCTTCGTGTAGATCCAGCATACTCCCTTTGCATGGGGACTGATGCTGCTGAAGCAGTGGAGACTCTGCCGTATCCTTATGCCTTCAAGGTACTTATGAGCCCAGGCCTTATTTTCTGCTACCGTTGGGATCTTTTGCTTCAATTACACAGTTGAATTGTATTGAATATCCCATATACAACTTCGCTACTGCCTTTTCAAATATTTAGCATGTAATAATGTACTGATAAACAAATTAGTATGTAAAACATGGGCCGTGGTCCATTGCATATGTGAGGCCATGTATACAGCCAGTTCACTTCCACCATCTCTGTGGTGAAAGTACAATATTGCTTTTTCATTGTGAGTTGAGAGGGTAAATTTCATTAAATTCAGTTGAGAGGTATATGAAAATAGCCTTTGTGATTATTAAGAGAATAATCAATACTGGTTGGTAAAATCCTAATGTTTTAGCAAAGAAGTACTTGTTGTGTTGATGTTGTCTTTCTACATTTTAAGCTTTTATTTTTCCACTATTCAACTCCATCATTTTCAAGATAACTCAATGTGTTTTATGTTAACAGGTGCATCACTCAATGTGTACAGAGTTGCTGAAGTTGGTTTATAAAGTTTCTAAAATATTTCCAGAAATTGAAGCAGCTCGACCTCGTTGCTCATCGGGAATACAGGCACTAAGCTTGTTAAACGAAACACTTGAGAAAGCCAAGCGTCATCTTCGGTGCTGTTGCGAGTCCAGCAAACTATATTTGGTTTGTATCCTTTATCGGTTTCAAATCAAGAAAGTGGATGTAATAAGATATCATCAACGATTATGCACACATACACTTCCACACATACTGTTTGGTCTAGGATCCTTTGTATCTGGTGATTGGTCGTCTCAGTATCCTTGTGAGCTTTAATCTTTGTATAAAAGGCATGAATCATATGTTTTTTTTTTTTTTAAATCTTACATGAATTATCCATGTTATGAAAATGTTACTGTTGATGAGCTCTTAAAAGATCGTTTGCATTATGGAAGAACATTTAATCTTTCTGGAGAAATTGATGAAATTTACAATTTCGTTTTCTAGGTGATGAAATTATCAATCTTTTTATCTTCTGTTCTGTTAAGTTAACAATACATTTAGAGACAGACCTAAAAAAACAATCCATTTAGAATTTATTTTTGGCTTGCATTACTTTCAGGTAATAACAGGGGATGTGATTGTCTCAAGATATCAAAGATCAAGGAACTTGTTTGAACAGAGTTTAGGCAAGATTCAAACAATGGTTCCAGTAATATTGGCTGCTGAGGTTTGTCACATTACAGGCTCTAGAGCCTTCCTTCTCTTTTTCCCTTTTTGCTGCTGTCTCCAATAGATGGTTATGTGGATGATGAACACATGATCCATGAGAAAATTATAAAACTTCTGCAACTCTTTAGCTATACCGGCTTTAATATGTAATTATTCTTGTTCCCCTGATGCTGTTATCTCCCTTCTTTCGCTGTTGTGTTTGTCTCTCCTGTTCAATAGTAATGCCACGTCAATAACCAATTTGGTCACTTGATTATATGGTATTAGTGGCTCTCCGGAAACATGGATGCTATTTTTCCTTAAGACAGTGGCTTGGCATGATCTGACTGGTGATTGCTCAAATCTCAAGATGCAAGTGCTTGAAGAAGAATTCAATAATTTATTTCCAAGTCACCTGCTTTCATCTAGTTATTAATTATCAAATAGTCTGGTGAACATTTGTGAATCCTGGTCATTTCATGTTGCATTTTCAGAATTTGCTTGTTACCAGTTCTCCTATGATTCTACCAGTATCTTGTTTAAAACAGCAATTAATATTTAAAACTGCTGAGGGCCTAAATCTGTTTTTGGCCACCTTTGTTCGTTTCTGTCATTTTCTATTTTCATCATTATATATTAATCTTGTTCTTTCTCGTCTTTTAGTTCTTCTTTGGGGTTGATAAGTGGTTGCCAATTGCAGATATCTCAACTTATTGATGATCTTAGGGCGGCAATGTTTATGCTGGAATCCTCTGAAGAAGAGGCTGGTAAAGCCATGCGTGAATTGATTCAGCAGAGCAGCAAATCAGATTCGGTGGTAAATTCTGAAATCAAAGCTATTCAACTTGCAGCTTCGAGACTGCATATTACATCCCGAAAGGCCATACTGATAGAAAGAAGATCTATTAAGAATCAGCTAGATAAAGTTGGTGGCAACGACCCTAGAAAAAGGAACATCTTAAATTACCTTTTGCTTCTTTTGAAGAAGCACGAAGACTTAATCATAGAAGAGCAAGGAGAGACTCCCAAATCTCAGCATGAAGGATTCTTTTCACTTAAGAACCCTAATAATACTTCTCTTCATCAACAAAACAATCAAGAAGAGTCTTCTATAGGGTGTGGGCAGTCTGAGACTCGAACTGAACTGTTTAGTAGAGCTACACCCCCTGAAGAATTTAAGTGTCCTATATCTATGAGAATCATGTATGATCCTGTTGTCATTGCTTCTGGACAAACATTTGAAAGGATGTGGATACAAAAGTGGTTTGACGAGGGTAATGATACATGCCCAAAAAACAAAGTGAAACTGGCTCATTGTGCATTGACTCCAAACATATCCATGAAAGACCTGATATCAAAGTGGTGTGTGATGTATGGAATTACCGTTCCTGATCCATGCATTCAAGCATCGAAGTTATTGGACATTTCTGTTAATTCCATTGCAAGCTTAGGCAGTTCCATGAATGATCTAAACCTTCCATCGGATATTAGTGATATGTCACTGCGGTCTATAGATGCTAGTTACAGTTCAGAGTCTGCACAATCTAAGTCAAATTTGATGCCGATACAGAATAAAGATGATTCCTATAGACGCCATTCTTATATAAATATGAATCAGCAAGACTTGAAGTTTCTGTCTGGACTTGCTGAGCTTCCCTGGGAATCTCAATGCAGGATGGTTGAAGATGTCAAGAGTTGTTTGCAGTGTAACGATCAACTTTTTCATTCTTTATCATCTGAGAATTTTGTTGAACCTCTTCTTAGATTCTTGAGGGATGCACATGACCAACAAGATAGAGGAGCTCAGAGATTTGGATATCAATTGTTGCTGTCATTTGCCAGCAAAAACAGGTAATATGTTTTCTCTTGGTGGTATTGGTTATAGGAACACTTCAATTGCTTACAGTGTTTTACCTATTTATGTGATATCAGCCTTTACACTGTGTAAGTGGCGTTCCATAATGTCCCAAGCCTTAGCTGAGGGATGGCAGGACAATCGCTGAGAACGATCATTTCTTAGTCTATTTTATCCTGTGTTTCTGCTGAATTTACAAATATCTGCTATAGGGTGCATTTTAAAACTTCATTTTACCTTGGGCTATTTGCTCATGCTCATATGGTTAATAGTTGTTTCCACCAAAGCATTGCAGGACATTTGACAAGCTAAATCCTATGACGGTTCCTTTTACTTCTGCTAGTTGATAAAAGTCTAGTTCATGTTTCTCTTATATGTGCATGGATGGCTGGCAGTTTCATTTCTAGGTGTTGTTTATTGCAGAAGTGGAATATTATACTTACATGAAGATGTTTTTGATCTGCTGTCATCGTTCCTTGATTCTGAAGTAATTGAAGAGGTTCTTGCCATATTTGAAGTGCTGTCTGGCCACCCATATTGCCAATCTAAAATCACTGCATCTGGTGCTCTTGTTTCTATCCGAAACATCCTTGACTCCCACAGTACAGAATTCCAGAAACAAGCCATTAAAATTCTGCTTAATTTGTCCTCAAACGATGATATTTGTTCCCAAATTGTATCGATGGAGTGCGTCCCAAAATTGGTTCCTTTGATTAAGAATGAAAATCTTTCAAGCTATTCTGTAGCTCTACTAAGAAATTTGTGTGATATTGAAGAGGCTAGGGTTTCTGTTGCTGAAACAAATGGATGCATTGCCTCCATTGCTGAGCTACTTGACAGTGGCGGTTGTGAGGAACAAGAACACGCAGCGTCTATTCTGCTTTCCTTGTGCTCTCAGCGTCTTCATTATTGTCAGCTGGTCATGGAAGAAGGTGTTATCCCTTCCCTTGTTGATATGTCTATCAACGGAACTGACAAGGGGAGAGCGATTGCTTTGGAATTGCTTCGGCAGTTAAGAGGCATGATTGAATATGATAATGAGCATGAAGGTTTTGTTTCTGATATTGATGCTGATAGAGATTCCAGCCACCAAACACCAGAAAAGAAATCTGATGCTGATGCTGATGCTGATGCTGATAGAGTTGCCAGCAACCGAACAATAAAAAAGATTTTCAAGAATTTATCAGTGTTCCCTAAACGCAGTGCTATTGCATCAAAAAAGAAGAGATGACACTTCAACCTGCTCTCTTTTTCGACCTTTGGTGACTCGGAAACTTTTCCTTGTAAAAAATGTAAAATCAGGTTGGCAGTTATCTGCTTCTCCTACATTGGGGAGATACCCTTTCTTGTAGGGCAGTAATATCATCAAACTATAGCTAAATATTGTTTAATTGGTAAGGGTTTTTTTTCTCTCTAATACTAATCCCCAACATGCAATTTCTTAGGTTTGGTTTCTTATGATGTATCAGCTACCATGTTTGACCTGTATATTTTATAATAACAGTGTATAGTTCTGCTTGATATGTTGTTAGGAAGTCGATTTTGATTGTGTGGAATTTAGGCTGCAGTTATCCATGTATTGTAATGCTTATTCTTTAGTCTTGATTGATATGTTGTTTGGAAGTTGATTTTGATTGTCTGAAAGTTAAGCTGCATTTATCCATGTACGATAATGGTTATTCTTGCATGCGGTATATATGCTTTTCTTTCTAATCTACAATTTCATGAAGTCATCTTAATTTCAGTCCATCATGACCGTATCCCGATAATTATCAGTAGACTGCATTTCATTCATGTATTTTTTTCTCCTTGTTCATCATTCGCATTATCTTGTGCAAACAAATAGCTGTAAAAATCAACAGGAACTGGTGTTTTTATTTAGAGCATCTTCAAATCGGAAGATTTTTTTATTAGTTTCTTGATTGAATTAGAAATATCTGTTGATCATTACAATAGCTGTTAACTCCATGCTTACACATTTCTATTAACATGATTGTTAGTGCTGCACAATTAATTTGGTCTCTGGCTCTAATGCTAACATGTCATTCAATACCCTGAAGCTGCAAATTCCAACAGAATGTGTACAGTTTCATGCCTCTCAGTGCATGCATGCTTTGCATTACAGCCACTACCTTTGTATGTCCGACAAGCTGTGTTAAGCCGCTGCTTCTTGTTATTGTCCGTGCAACTGATTTGCTTTCTCTTTGGTCAGGGGCTTCTTGCTGCTATCTCACTGCAAACTGGTTTATTATTCAACAATTGTTGGTCTGAATATTTTTGCCATTTCTAATGAATGCATTATGTTTTGCTTTCCCAGTTTTCCTCTTGACTGTGCAGATATTGTTGTAAATTCACTTCATGAATCTTTGTTCCTGTCGTATCGAGTCCTTTAGCTACCCTCATTTCTATGCTTTCAGCATTGACAGAATCTGAATGGAGTTCATTGGGAGGTCTGTTGCTGTCTTTTTTTGAAGGCGATCGACCTAGGATGGAATTATTAGGAGTGACAGAAAGCTGAAGTCAGTTGAGATTTGGGATCTGAATTGCATATATTATTTTCCATTTGCATCCTGCATTGGTAAGATTAATGAGTTTACGGTGGTGTCTAGCTGATGGTAGTGCATCAGTGATAATAATCTCTCACAATTGCTTTTAAATCGAGAGATTAAGCAGGGAAAGGGAAATGGACAACAATTTGGAGTACTGTTGTAAATCTTAAATTTGAACCTGGGATTCGAGCCAGACATGAATTTGATTTGAACATTTGGAAAATGAGCAGCTTTGATAGCCGACGCCATTGGAGACACAAGCATATGAAGCTGGGCGGGGCTCCTCAAATGATGCAACGCTTTGCCAACCCTTGGTCTCCCAACCCCCTGTCACGTATCTCGATACCCATCATTTTAAAGATGCCTCAAGTTATATTTATCGCAATAACATGAATTACATACTGGGCCCTTACATCTCAATGCTATATCTTTCTCCATCAAGGTAATGTGATCTTGTCTTGTTAGGTATATTTTAATGACTTTCTTTATCACCAACTTGGTTTAAACTATTTCCTCTTGGCCAACAGGAAAGCAGCATGACAATGGCTTACTGTCATCTTCCACATGCAACTAATGCGGTCTTCTTTAGTCATCGTCTACTTTATTTTTTCCTAACATTTGAATTCTAGATGCACTTGAGGTCATGGTCTAGCGGGGAATGAACTTGTTCTTTTTCTCTGCATCCGGGTTCGATCCTCTTTGTGCATGCCTGTCACCCCGCACCCCGCCCACTAGGCTTACAGGGTGTTCAGTGGATCCGGGGATTAGTTGTGTGTGCAAGTTGACCCGGACATCTTGGTTATAAAAAAAATAAAATTGAATTCTAGATAACAGGAACCAGGAAGAAACTCCTGCCAACTAGGCCAAACCCTCAAGATTCTCTCTTTCTTTAACCTCCTGTTATATAGATTCGAGTTGGGATGAGCTCCTAGTCTTTTCATATGATGTCAAATGGCTTGAATAACTAACCTGATTGCACCTGCCTGCATATTCTAGCTCGGTGCTCTCCTTGTGACTGTTACCTGCTCGTCTATGTTTGGCATGGATTAGTCTGCAAGAAATTTGTAAGCCTTTTGTGTTTGTACTTAAAAGTAACATTATCTTGAAGCCAAGCTGTCATCTCTGGACAGGGTGGCTTGAGTTACAGGGATGGGTAACAAAGGTTTGGTGTCATTTGTTTTGTGTTGGCCTAGTTTGGAACATATGGTCGGTGGGTCAACCTATAATTTTCTCCTAATCTTATCCATGGAAGTATCTTTTATCATGGAAAACAAATATCCTCTCTGATTCATGTCTCTCCTTAGTCCTTATCCTCCACGATGTTCAATGCCTGTGTTATGTTTTGGTGATCAAGATGCATTTTCATATGATGGGTAGTTAACATAGTTATTAAATCCTGACCTAGGATTGGATATGGAGTCACTAGCTACTAGGTTAATCTATTTTTTTTCAAAACAATTTTATTTTTAAATTATTTTTTGAGAAAAAACTCCGATGAGTTTTGGATCGAATCAATTAGATCATGAATCAGTCCTAGAATTTTGATGCCCCTGGTTGCTATGAAATTCATTGGAGATCTTTTTTTTATTGACGTGGGTGTCTGGGTTAGCTTGCGTGTATCTCGACTAATCTCCACGAGCCCTGAAATTAATGACTATGTAAGCCTCTAATGACCATCATATTAGCAACCACAAAGTTCAAACATTAGATCACAAAAGGAGGAAACTTTTTAATCTCAAGATTTCATCACTGAACATCTACTTATATAATTAATTCATGGGAGATCTTCATTTACTAGTCAAGTGTAATGGTTTGTTCCTCCCCAAAGAGCAAATCTTTTTCTCTCTTTAATTGTTTTTCTTAGTGTTTCATTACCATAAGCATACATTAAACAAAGTTATTAAATAACTAATTATTTATATAATGCATGACAATGACATTAAACTAACTGTTTTTTCAATTGGGCTTGATTGAATCTCCTGTCTCCACATAATTTATTTCTTTCAGTCAACTTAGCTGACAATAATGAAAGAACCTTAGATCTACAACATTTTTAATGAACATTACAGAATCATCATCAAATCAGTTTATGTTTGTTGTCAATACCAAAGTTGTAAATATCATTTCCGGAGCCATTCTGGAATTTCAATTGGCATGAATGTAAGAGCACACTGTAAAATTAGTAGGATATTTTTTTTTTTGTATGATTAATAATTGTTGAAGCAGTTGTGCAGATATTTGTATGCTGTCAAGAATAAAAATTCTTTACATTTATACCAGATTTCAAGGTGATTTTGTTTGGAAGAAAGACAGGGTTTTTTATTCTTTTTTTTTTTTACTAAATTAGGGACCCTTTATATATAAATAAATTCTTGCATCTTTATCCATTATAGATGTGCGTGGTTCATCACTAAGTCCAATGATTTTAAGTTGTAATTGTTATTTAATTTAAAATTTACAGAAAATTTACTGACAATGAAGATTTTTAAAGATATTTATTGATTTACATTTTCTTGAACTTCAATGAGTTTGCTCATCACACCATCATATTGTATTTGAGAAAAAAGCATCCCATGAATCTGTCAATTTTAGTGCAGCAAAGATCCACGGGAGAAGAATTTAATCTCAATGCATGAAGTCGAATCCAAAGAACGATAGCACACAATGAGTATATCTCCATTGATTAAAGATTGTGGTCCTTCAGTATAAGCCATGGCATATACTTGAGATTTGAAAGGCCTAAAGAATTTTCTTTGTTTATCAACTGCAATACATTGTGATCTGCACAGTAGGTATCGGGTTCGAGTCAGAACAACCAGAGTTTTACTCACTCACCTAGATTCACAAAATATATTTTCTGGGAATAAAATTTCCTCGCATAAAAAAAAACTGCAATACCTAACGGAGATCCCCTCACCAAGAATTAAAAGGCCAAAATCTCAACAAAAACCCCGTTCAAGCATCCCCGTTTCCTGTTCAACGGACACCCCCACATGGTGGTTATATGTCACTAGGGGACCGCAGCCCACTGCCCTTGTTTATGGTGTATATTCCTCTGAGAGATATCTCTCTTTTATCTCAACTTCGATTCTCTTATCTTTCCATTCCCTATATATATAGATAGATAGATTCTGTCATGTCTTCACATTTATTTTTGATTGAGACTTAACATTTCATCTTCCTTTTAAGCTGATTAGCCAATTCTATTACAAATACCAAAATATTCCCACCATTGTTGTGCTAGCTTGTATTCTTTAAGGCTAGTAACATGGGGGAGTAGTTGAGATTTTTCGTGCCAAGGTTTCTCAGCTTGTAGGAGCTGAGACATCATTTGATAGTATCACCTTAAGCTGTGCTGTCTCAAAAACACATGTTTTGCATGGATATGACTGTGTTAGAAAGACAGCAAGCTAGGTTCAAATGGCTGCTGCAGCAGCAGCAGGAGAACAATCATGTAAGCCAATACGATCCCCTTGAATCGTGCTCAGTGCCTACTGATCTGTTTCATGGTTTCTTTGATCATGAGTCAATGAATGGAGATAGGATTGATTGGAAGAAGCAGCCTGAAATCTATCTGGGGAACAATGATTTGCCAAATTATGGTGGTTTTTCATTGAATGGCACAGAGTTCGTAGCTAGTAATAAGATGGATTTTGGAGAATCAGAGGTAACGGCACGGTCTCTCGAGTTTGATCATTGTCTTTCGAGGACTTCTAGTTGCCAAACTGGGGTGGTGGAGGCTGCAAAAATAGAGAGGGTGGTAGCAGTAAATGTGGCAGGTGAAGATATGACTTTGATGGAGAATAAGCAATCCAACCATGGTAGGAGAGACAATTCAAATAAGAGGAAAGTAGAGGTATGCTCTTTACCTTCACTCCAAGTTCATTCAATTCAATGAATTCACACATTCCATAAAAAAAAAAAGCACTGCAATAAAAAAAGAAGTGGAAATGGAATTGGCTAATATTACAAGGAAGTGAGAATTTTCTCAGGAATATTTTATGATCAAATTTTCTCAGAAAATAGTATCTGAACTTGTCAGTATACTAACAGAGTACAAAATGAATCTTCAATTATTGGAGTTCAAGAGAGAATAAGTTTTCCTTCCTGTTCTTCTGAGAAAAACAAGTCAATCCTGTTTTTGAAGGCCTTTGTGTAATCAGAGTGGTTTATCTTTTAAACATAATCTTTACTTCATCATGATCATTGACAAGTTTCAACTTTTCTGCATTTTTGTCTGTTTGTTCAGTTTATTGCAGCAGAAGAGTGTGACGATAAGATTCAAGAAGTAGTAGAAGATGAGTCCAAGGCTAAAGAGAAAGGAAGTACAGAAATTTCAGCAGATTCTTCAATGGAAAATCAGAACACTCCAACCTTAACTCAGACAGACTACATTCATGTGCGGGCACGTCGTGGCCAGGCTACAGACAGTCACAGCTTATCAGAAAGAGTAAGCAGGAAAATATTTCATCATACAAGTTATATTTAGTTATACATCAAAATTAATATTGTTACCTCCACTGAGTTTTGTTCCATGTCCTTGATATATATTAGGCCAGGAGGGAAAAGATTAGTAAGAAAATGAAATGTCTGCAAGATCTAGTCCCTGGATGCAACAAGATAACAGGCAGGGCCGGGATGCTTGACGAAATCATAAATTATGTCCAATCTCTTCAAAGCCAAGTAGAGGTAACCATCCTAGTTAATATGTTCTATCAGAGATTTCTTTGTAACATTCAAATAATCAAGTTTTAATTCACTTACAGTTCTTATCCATGAAAATTGCTGCTGTAAATCGAACGCCAGATAACGACAACTTTTCTGGGGAAGAGGTAAGGTTTCAGAAAATTCTTGTAATGTTATAAATGGGATTTAAGATTGTTAGATTTCTTCTAGAACTGACTTGTTCTTTTAAATAATATTGCGATGAAGGTACCTTCTTACATCGCAAGTTTTCCAGCAGCCACTATGTCATCGACAATCGCCAATTTTCCCCACCTTCAACTGAATCTAGTGCAGCAGCAGGCAACAAGCAGTAAACATGAAGCCTTGACAGATACTTTTCAACTAGTGCCTGAAAAAGTTACAAGCTCCTCAGCATTCATCCATGGCGTATGCCTTGATCATTCACTAGATGTAATTGCTTCTATTCTTGGCGGTTTCAACAATTTTCTACTTTCTTGGCAATTATATCATGCCATTGATCCTAACATGCAAGAACTGAATTGCAGCATGTTCGACCTTTTTGGGATGCTGACTCACAAAACCTTCAAAATCTGGGATTCCATTAAAGCTGATCCACTTTTCTTTTCTTCTTCGATATTTGAAGGTAGATCAATATGCTTCTCCCTATATTTATTTCATCACCATTTCCCAAGTACTTCATTCATGGTTTTGGCAGGCAATTCATATCCTCCGGGAAATCTACTTGTCTCAGATCAGAGATACAATTTAGGGAATTAATCATCATCCCGAGAATCCACATTTAATAATCCAGCAATTCTAATAATTTCTAGCACTGTAAATACCTGCTTCCACATGTATAGATGGATGTTGCGAAAACCATTCAAATTTCAAATTTCTTGCATTGCAAGACTAAAGATATCCTTCATGTCTGTTCTTACGCAGATGGTGATGTCTGCAGATATGCTTTTAGTGCCTTTGGACGTCGAGAGAAAAATAGGACCCCATGATTGGTACTAAAAGAAAAGCTGATAGGAATTGAAAATGATAGAGAAGGACCCCGTGGTTGGGTAATTGAGGCCAGGTGGGGGCAAGGAAAGGTGAAAGAAAAGGGAAGGAGCTTGTTGGTTGATTGGATGAGCTAGCCTGCATAGCAGAAGAAAGCAAAAGGAAGCCATTTTATTACAGGACCACGAACCACTCGCTTGAGAATGTTTCTCTACGTAGCTGAGATTCTTGATGATCATTTGGTAGATTGCTGTTGTAATTCTGTCTGGCAAAACATCACCATCGTACCTTAGATTCTTTTGTTTACACTGCTGGTACTGTCAAATTACAGTGATGGTCCTCCATGATTTCCACATCAAAAATCTGAAAATCGTTTTTTGATGGACTGAGGCCAATAATATATCTGTATCGCTTGAGATCAATAGCAAGACATGATTAATCGAAGTAAATTAGCGTAATCTCTTAAAATGTTATGTCTCTAGGAGATGCCAAGTTTTGGATTTTGCATGCATGCATTAAGATTAGAGAATTGTTTAAGAACTTCAATGAATTGTTCTATGCTTAAAAAACTTTTTTTCATTTTCTTGATTTTTTAAATTTAAACTTATCAATTAGAATGGCGTACGCCCCGTTCATTACCAAAAAAAATAAAATTAAACTTATCATTCATCAGTTTTCAAAATAAACTTAAGATATTTTTGGAAGTATGGTAAATATTTTTTCTTTTAAAGTGTTTTTATTTAAAAATACATCTAAATAATATATTTTTTATTTTTAGATATTCATTTTTAACAGAACATTAAAACAATTTGAATATAAAAAATAATAATTTTAAACTAAAAAAAAAAATCAGAATTTTAAATAAACCGCAATGCTAAAAGAGCATATTCTATATTATTGATGTACAAGGTAATTTAAGATACTTCAAATAGAAAATAATAAAATAAACTCATACACAAGTTGATACAATCACATGTTGAAAACGACAAGTAGTTTAGCAATGTCAAGATACTTGACAACGAATATCATCTATTAAATACACGACACGTCGTCTACTAAGTTTCAATTATCACCAAAAGCAAGTTTTCAAATTCTGGTTTTACATAAAGCTTACATTTCCTGCATATTACAGAATAAATTCACTCAATATTAGGGTTGTTGTGTGGTCAAAATTGAACCAAGTTACTGACCTTTAAGCTACATACTTGTACACAAAAATGGCGACAGAATCATCAGAAGGAGAAGAAGAAGGGAAGATAACAGGAGGAAACAAGCACCTGGTTATAGAAGATGATCTTAGAGAAATGGGAAAAAAAGCTGCTTGGAGTGTTAGTTCTTGCAAACCTGGAAATGGGGTCTCTTCTCTTAGAGATGACAATCTTGACACATATTGGCAGTTAGCAAACATACCCTTTCCTCTCACTCTGTTTATCTGTTGAAGATTGAATATTTTTTTGAAAAAAGGAAAGAAAGCTTGAATTTTATTTTTCTCATTGATTGGAATATGAAGTTTGAATCATTTTCATTTGTTTGTTGTTTTAGGTCAGATGGAGCACAGCCCCATTTGGTTAATATTCAATTTCAGAAGAAAGTGAAGCTGCAAGTATGTAACTTCTGTTGAATTCTTTTATTTTTAATTTAATTGTTCTTGTGTTGGGATTAATTTGTGGGGATTTTGTGTTTTTGAAGTTAGTTGTTCTTTATGTGGATTTTAAGCTTGATGAGAGCTATACACCTAGTAAGATTTCGATTCGTGCTGGTGACGGGTTTCATAATTTGAAGGTATTTTGTTGAATTCTGTTTACTTTGTTTTGTTTTTGTAATTGACAATCCTTTTGATGGTGACTCATTTTGGTTTGGTCAAATTGTGTTTTAGGAGATCAAGACTATGGAACTTGTGAAGCCAACTGGGTGGGTATATCTTTCCTTGTCTGGAAATGATCCCAGGTAAGTACTGCTATTATATTTCTGCCTATGTGATGATTGTGCTTATTCTCTTTTCTTAATTGTGCATAAAAGGCATTATCTGAATCCATCATCATTTCATTGTGTTCCTGTTCAGATCTAATACTTGTGAAGATGATAAACTTAGATTGTTACTACACAATTGTGGTTCTATCATCGTGAAATTCATAGCTCATAGCCTGTTGTACCTGATGTGTTGACCATGATCATTGATATATGTTAGTAATTATTAGCACTAGAAATCAAGAATCAAAGATGGAGTCTCTTCTTTTCCTCATAGGAGTTGAAAGGCAGAGCATAGAATATGTGTCTTACTACTGTTTTCTTTCTACTTTTATTTACTGGTTTATCTTCTGGATGTCAAGGCATCAAGTGTTTTGAGGAATGTTGAAGTGCAACTGAGTTGGAAAGGTTTTCCAGCTTTGTCCAACTGAGATTATGGGTTCGATTCTAATAGACCTTAATTGATAGTGTTGGGTTGTTGGAACAGTCTTCCTATCATACTATTTTGAGAACTTTATGCAACATGAAAATGTGTCAGTTATATCGCATTATTGTTTTTTTCTAGTAGCTAGACATGATGTGTCATAAATTGATTGTTCTAAAGTAAGTTAAGGATCTGAGTTTTAAGTCCAACTACATCTATTCAACCTGCTGCCAAAAAAATTAGTGCTCTCCTATTTTTACTTCCTTAGAATTCAAAACCTCTGGTGGCACAGCCATGATTGAATGATCCCATGTCTAATTTGGAAATAGCAGATAGTCCTCAATCTTATGTTTTGTTCTCATGTTTTCTAAACATTGAGGTAATATTCAGCTAGAGGAGACTGAATTAATGTGCTGGTCTTGTCTGATATTGTATGAAACTACCAGTTTGATTTCCAAATATTTTTTTGAACAACATTTGATTTCCTAATTTTGGAACCGTTATCTTTTGCAGGGAAACATTTGTCAATACATTTATGTTGCAAATTGCTGTGCTGTCAAATCACCTTAATGGAAGGGATACTCATGTACGCCAGATCAAAGTTTATGGACCTCGGCAGTGCGTCTTCTACCTCAACCCTTTGCATTATCTTTTATTCATCATTCTCCAATTACAAGTATTCTGATTGAAGCTTTTCTTTTTCTTTTTTTGCCTTCCCTGTAAATGATCAATTCAGGAACCCTTTTCCAAATCAGCCTTTTCAATTTACTTCAAGGGAGTTCATTACATACTCTTCTGTGAGATGAGAAACATGGCCACCAAAAAAAGAGGAATTTTGATACCATCTCAAGCAGAGGGGTCAAGCATGTAGCTGAAAGTAGCCAGATCAACAAAGAACTTGAAGAGCTTTTTTCCAGTTATCCATTCTGCTAACAATGGTGTTCATATATCAACAGTCGTTGAAGAAAGTAGATACATAGGTATTAAGATCATGTCACTAATTGGTTTTCTAGTGATGAGAAGTATCCAGTTTCATATTGTCTTGCGACTTACTGATCCGAGGCAGCTAGAAACAGGGGACCCATATCTTAGATTATGTTCTGTAAGCCTAATGGGGATTTTGATCATGGGTACAAAATGTAGTTACTCTGCTTTCCTTGAGAATCCAGGTAACCTCTTCCTTGGAAATGTTGCATTATAATCATTTTTCAGGAACAGAAGAGCAGGTTGAAACAAAGCTAGAAACTGCACCAAACATATATCATTGGAGTTGCCAATTTTGGGGAATAAACTGAATTTTAGCTGCCTAAAGTAATATTGGTAACTCTAATGATATATTTCCCCAAATTCAGCTAAAATTAATGATATAAGAGCATCTCCAAGTGAGCTAAATTAGTAATATATAATATTGATATAATTATTTATTAATAATAACTAACTGATAGAAATATAATTAAAACCACTTTTTTACATAGTAATATATTAAATAATTTTTGCATATGTAGGAATAGCTATCTCCAAGAGAAAAAACTATTTAGAAAAAGCCAAATTAATAATTTGGTTTGTTGAATAGTGTAAATATAATATTTTTTATATTTGTACTCCAATGGAAATAAATTATTTAGAGAAGTCAATTCTATTTTAATATATATAATATTTATTAATAATAAATAACTAATACAAGTACAATTAAAATCACTTTTTTACACAGAAATATATTAAATAATTTTTGGCTTTTTGATCAAACATATAGGAAAAACTCTTCAACTTGAAAATGTTATTTTAGCTCTTCAATATATCTTTTACTTTGAAGCTATGAAAATAAAGAATAAAAACTATAATTTTCTGTCTTTTTTCTTTAGCTTTTCTTTTAGCTTTCTCATTAAAATTACTATTAAAAATACTATTTTAGCTCTTGAATATATAGTTATTCTATTAAAAACAAAGAATGAGCTAAATTAAATTTTTTTTAGCGTAGTTGCTATAAGATGCCACACCTAAAAAGTGGGCTGGAATCGCATTGCTTTTCTAAAAGCACTTTATGCCGCCTAAAGTAGATGCCTAGCATATTTCTTTCTTGCAAATAAAAATCCAATCTTTTAGTTGATGCTGTATCCTGTATTTAAATTAGATTGTGGGACCTGAAACTTTTTGAGAATAATTTCAGATATCAAGAGTAGTTTATACTATAAAGTAACCGTATCTTCTACGCTCACACTTCACTGTATCCTTGTAGCCTTCTGGGTGGTCTTAATTTCTCTATTGCTGGTCAGGGCGTCCATCTTCTTCACTATAATCAAACACAAACCTAAACGCAGCAATTTATAGGGCAGCCGAAACTGGGAGCACCGAACTTACAAGAACTGGTAAAAAGACCTCAGGCAAGCGATGAAAGAATCAGTTTTACATTGCACGTCAAGAAATACAACTAGTTCAACGACATGCATAGACAAAAGGTAAACCTGTTATCCGGCCACAAAATGCAGTTCAGGGAATTTGCAGTTCAACCGTAAGACATAATGTAAAATCCCAAAGGCAAACTGCAGTTCAACCATGGAATTTGCTGGACCAGATATTGATATCAAGCATATAAGCCTAAAGTTCACACTAGATGGCAATTTTAACAGCTTAACAAGTGGTTCTAACAATTAGAATTAAAACGCCATTACACAATTGTTCAGGGAATACTGCAGAGCTGTTTGGATACAATGCACTGAATTTCTCATACTTCTGTAGTGTCGGGATGATAAAACAAGAAATGAGTCAAATTCCATGATCACAAAAAGGCACTGATTGCACCACCAAGATCAGCTGTGATGGCCTTGCTTAATGAGCTCGGTATGTAATGAAGATACGCTTCCAAATTTAGGGAAACATTTTAGATTACACAGTAACCATCTCCGAGCGCCATGGTTGTCATTCACAAGCTGGTTTGGTATCAAAGCTGCTCAGGCAGATTGCAAAAGCTTGGAAGGCTGAAAGTGGATAGCGATAATCCATGGTGAAGATGTCTTTTCCAATTTTCCCAAATTGTAAAATTACCCTTTCTTGATCTGCAGTAGACACATTGTGAAACGATTCAACAGCGGCGACAAGTTGGAAGTTCTTAACAGAAGCAACAGTGACACGACCTCTGAAATTTAAGCACCAGCACTGTAGCTGCTCATGCCATCTAGGGGCCTTGTTTTTAAGAACCAGGGGCTCTTCTGAACCTTGGGCTAGTACTGGTGATTGAGCGGGGCTTGGGGAACTAATATCTGAGACTGATTCCTTCCCTTTTGAAGTTGACAGTTGAGGACACTGGCCACCAAATGTCTCTGATAATGAAGTTAGTGTTGGGACAGTGCCCCCCTCCTCAATGGAAGACATTGGAATAGAGTGCATTATGCAATGCATTCTCCTCGGTCCTCTTGAGCGAAGAACATTGAGCTCGTAGGTGACAGCACCTATACTATAGTTACATGCAGGTAATCTAGGAGACACCTGCCTAGAATGGAATCTGCGACTCATCCGGTTAGCATGTTGTGTTTGCATTGGCACTTCAAATGTAGGTTCACTATCATACATAGTGAACTTGGTTCCCAAAAAGTTGGACCTGGCATTAAATTGTTCAATGAGTTGTTAGGAACAAGAACAGAAAACAATTTAGGCAAAATTAAATAAAGACTGCTCACATCCAAGACTTGCCTCAATTTACCAACATATGTGTTGCTGGCCCGAGAAAAATCATCTGAAACCAAAGATACTATGAAGTCTGTGCATGTTGCCCTTCTGATCTTTCTGGCCGCTAAGAGCAACTTATCATTCTCACCCTCAGCTGTCAATTGATAGTTGTGTAAATTAAAAGAACAAAAGTAGTAACTAACAACATTTCAAGTCAATAAGCCCTCCATGGAGCTCTCCAAGCTGAGATTTCTACAGGCCAGTAGCATATAATCCAATCAGCTAGTTGCTTACAATTATATCATTGGAAAGTTCAGTACTGTACTTCCTATTAAAAGCAATGCTACATTATGCTCCCAAATTTCCAACCATTGCAACGTTGTTCTTACTATGATCAATGAAGAGGTGTTGGGGGTTTCTGACTTAGTCCAGATGCAATGAGAAATAATTACTGAAGATTTCCTTGATCATTTCATCCCAACCCACAAAGGTAAATGTCTTTTTTTTTTTTAAGAGCAAGAGAAGAAAACGACTTACAAGGCACCAGACCATAGTACAGCAGAAATGTAGAGGTTGCAGTATCCCTTTTTATAAAGCACTGTATGGGCGACTCTCGATGACCCGGCTATTTTCAGGCAAGAAAGACGAGTAAACAAGAGGCGTCCTGGATAAAAAACTAGACCAAAAGGCACTTCGAGAAAGAAGGAAAATACCAGTACCTGCTTCAATGATATGGGAAATGTCAGCCGCCCACATTGCTCAGGAGTTTTTACAATCTCCTTTGTAATTTCTCTCCATGACCTACAGACTGAAGCACAATGAACAACAACTGCCCGAGCAGGCCATGAGGTTTCACTCTCTTCTACCCTCCTGACGATATCCAAAAGCAATTCTTGCGGTAGATTCGCCCACCGACCCTGTTCAATCTGATCAGTTTCTGCTGGTGTTTCATCTGGTGCAATATGTGACCTTGCCCTGCCACGCCAATGTTTCCCTTCAAGTCCTCGCCTTGATATGTTTCCAATCCCATCTTTCATCTCTTTCAGCTCACGCACGATGCTTTTGATGGACATCTTAACTTACAAAAAGCTCATCAACCCGTTCATTCAATATTCAACTATAACAACATAAAAACAAGGAAAAATCAATAAAATCAAAACATAATTCCTTCATTTCAAATAAACAACTGCGAAACAAAACAAAAGAACCCAACTTGTTTAATGGGTATGCAAATATGAGACTGCAGTTCCATTTGTTACCTGTTATTAGGTCTTTTATCCCAGGTCTAAAAACCATAATGCTTAAAAGGAATCCGAATCAAATACACACAAACCCATCTGAAACTCCAAATCAAGGAAGATTAACAAGCTATAGCAACACAAAAGGATCCAAATACACAGAAAAATCATAACTTTATTGATTAGCATCAAACATTCATCCAAGACCTCACTTTTTACCAAAACATCCGCATCACCACGTCTAGTAAGAGAATCCAACAGCAAATGAAAGCAAAATGGCAATTTTGAGATCCAAAAAGACATCAAAAACACATTTTCTATACCAAAAGACAAAACCAACAAACCTTAAAACAGGTAATCCAGAAACGGGTTCAAATGAACCAACCTCAAATTTCATAAAAATCAAAACTTTGAACTTTCAAAATCCAAGATCAGCAACTAAGCCCATGTTTTGATTACTTTGCCATGTGCAGTAACACCGTCACCGGTGAAGAAGGGAGCCACCGGCACAACCACCACCGCCTCCAGGAAGAGCGGCTTGGTGGTTTAGAGCAAACTTTCAAAATAGAGCACCGAAATTTGCTCCCTTGACACGGATCCAGCTAGCTAGCTCATCTTTTTGTTTTCACATTTTTGCTTGGTTTAATAATAAAGAAAGGAGAAACAAATAGACATAATTAATAATCCGTTAAAAAAAAACTAGGAATATAAAACTATTATATGGATTATATACTGTCTGGCGTCTGCTTTCTCGTAAACTGCCCATGCTTTATCTTTGCACACGTGTCATGAATGATAGGACTTTTTTTCAGCAAGTTTTTTTTATTTTTTTTATGTAATAATTTTAACAAAAACTAATTTACGTGGCAAAAAATCCCGAGGACAACAGAGAAAAAATTGTTCATTAAAATATGTTTGACTAAATTGTCCTTATCATGAAACTCATTTGCCTGGTGTCGAAGTTGAACATATGGATGATTCATTTATCATGATAAAAATAATTTATTTATTTATATAGTAAATGATATTATTGTCCTTAAAAAAATCAAAAAACTAACAAGAGTATTTTTGAATTTATATTTTTATATAATATTAAATCAACCTTAAAAAATAAAATTTCTTTAACTACATGCTAGAGATTTATTTCTAATTTCATGGTTTTTTTGCCTAAACAAGTAGAAAAAATGTCAAATTAGTAATTTAAAACATATAAAAATAAAATAAAACTTGGTGGTACATGTTTAAAATGCATCAACAAGTAAGTCACATACCAATTTTTGAGTGATGACTTACAACAATTTTTCTTAATGTTTCTTTATTCATCGTGATTGGCCATATTTATTTGAGCATCATGTATGACATAACATCAACTTGCTTTATATTTTCTCTTTCCTCTTTTATTTCTAAGCAAGACATTATAAATTTCATAGCATCTCTTCAATTTGTGATCTTTCTTCTTTCAATTAATATATTTTTATATGAATTATTTTATAGATTTTTTTCAATCTCATCCTCTATTAATTTTTTAATTTGTCATATTTGGTTTCAATTCTTTTTATTATTATTTAATGTATTTAAGATAATTTTTTAAAAAATGATTTTTTTATGATTTCAACCTCCATTATTTTTTATTGCTATTTTTTATATAAATTAATTTTTTAATCTGATATTTTTTTTTATAATTTCACCCTTCAATATTGAACTGAGCTGCTTGATTAAACCCAAGTTTACAATTTAATATGTTGCAAATTTTGGATATCAACCTTGATTAAGAAGATTTGTTTTTTTTTTTTTCAGTTTTATCCTTTAAAAAATAATTTAATTAGATATTGAGCTCTTATTTATTTATTTTATTTCCTTCTTATAATATTTTTCACTAATTTTAAAAATAGTCCAGGTTATCCCAGGGTTTTTTCTTTTGCCTTTTTTTTGTGTCAAATTTAGCTTTTTTAAAAAATGGTTTTGAATTAAATTAAATCAATTGCTTAACTATAAGCATGTTATGCTCATTTCATGGTATTTTTGTTTTTTTTAATATAGCTTATTATATATATATATATAATTGAATGTTTGATTGATTAGAATTAGACTCTCTATTTTGTTTTGATTTGAGTTTCATGTGGTTTCCAAGGTATCATGCCTCATATTGCAGGTTTTGCGAGTTAACCATGGTTAGCCTAGCTCAAGCCAATGTGTAATTGTCTCAATATTTGTTTTTAAATATATCACACAATATGTGCTCGTCTTAATACTTCAATTTTTTTTTTATATAGTATGCATCAAATTTCTTTACTCTTAATGTCTTTACAAAAAAAAAATACCTTTAGTAAAAAATAATCAGACCTGCGATGTAGTGAGTTTTACTAGTGTACATAAAGTTCCTCTCAATTTTGTTTTAGATAAGACATTTAGTTTCATGCTTATGCTTAGTTGTGAGTTTATCAATATTGGGAAAGAGCTTTGTTAGTTATTTACAAAGAACATGAAAATAGTACATATTATGAATTATCTATATGAGTAACACATTCTAAAAAAACTCAAGTGCAACTCATAACAATTTTACATGTTCTAGTAAAATAAATAGTTTATATTACCAATCATCACTTAATGAGTAGAAATCTATAAGACCAACATAGTCTAATAAAATCACTTGGATCAATTACATGGTTCATAACTTGTTCAATGTAACATGTCAAATTTCAAAAATATATATTGGTTTACTATATTTGGTTGATGACTTGTTCAACTTATCAAGTTAAAATTCAAATATACAAATACATATACATGCTTGTAAATATACAAATACTATTCACCTACCCATTTTCTCCCTTTTCTTTTACTGATAACAAATTCAAAAAAGAAATTCCTATTAGAAAATAAAAGAAAATCTTTTCTTTTTTAGCTAATACTAGATTATTAGCTTGCATTACACCATAAGTTAGATCATTGTTCTTACATCATAAAATAAAGTTTAAAAATGTTATAAAGTGAAAAAACTTAGGCAAATTGGACAAAATACTTTTAAAATATTGAGATGATGACATATTAGATAATATATTGTTTTTAAAAAAAATATTGAGATGATGACATATTAGATAATATATTATTTAAAAAAAATATATTGAAACGACGACATGTTGACTTGACTCGGGCTAACTATAATTCTACCGTGTTCCAGGGCATAATATCATGATACCTTATGGAACCCAAATCAAAACAAAATTAAAAGCTCAATTCTAATAAACCAAATATTGAAGGCCAAAAATAAAATAAAAAAGAAACATTTAATTGAAAAAAAGACCCAAATAAGTTGTATTTAAGAAAGCAAAAATATCACAAAGTGAACGTATTGTGCTTATATTTAAGCAATTCATTTAGTTTAATTAAAAACGAAATTTATTTTTTAAAAGCTAAATATAACAAAGAAAGACATATAAAAAGATCCGAAATAACCCAGCTATTTGCAAAATAGTGGAAATACTATAAAAGAAAAAATAAAAAATAACAGAGCTCAATCTTCAATTAAATCAAATGCTGAAGATTTTTGGTGTCTCAAGATTTCATAGTTTTGAAAAAGTCTTATCTCCCCCAATTCCAGCCAAAACAATAACAAATGAAAGAATAAAAAAAAACTAAGTAAATAAAGCTAGAAGGTCAAAGAATGCTTGTAAGAAGAAATAAACAATTATCAATGTTTTAAGACTGAAAACTTTCTAAAAAGATAAGTTTGTCACATTTAATTCCAAACAAAACAAGAATAGGTAAAAAATAATAACAAGAAATTAAATAAACAATGAAGGTAAAAAATTACTTGTAAAATAAAACAATTAAAGCAATACTAAAAAAATAGATTAATAGAATTTTAAAGATAAATAGCATATGTGAATTTGATTATCTTTTTAAGTAACTGGATGTCCTATTTATTTTTTATAATGTTTGGGTTTCATATAAACATCCAATTATAATCCTGTACATATAATGGATTTGAAATGAGGAGCTTACTCATTAAATCTTATTACAATTTAAACTTATCCTTACCGATAATTACATGGATTATTTAATATATCTTGTTTTCTATTATTGTTTTCTATTATATATATATATATATAGCTTTCTTATATTTTTGTCGATCGTCAAACACACTGTTTTCCTTATTTCATATCCATGTGCGTATGCTAAATACGAAAACCAATGAAGGCTGGCATCTCTCATCCAATCCTGTCTACTTTTCGATATGAGCGACCATAGAATACAATTTTGTGGTGGAAGAGTTCATCTTCGAACCTATCTCAGATGGGTCCCTGCTGTGCGAGCCTCCATCTCTATCTATACCACTCTCCTCGACTGCTGGCATGAGTGGTGGGAGCAGATGTTTGTATCGTGTTTGAAATTATTTTTAGAGGTTTTTTTTTTAAGAAAATATATATTAAAATATTTTTTTATTATTTAAAAAAAATTAATTTTGATATTAATACATGAAAATGATCTAAAAAAACTAGCATATAAAATCACCAATATTTTGGAAACACAGTCCAAACACCCTATTAGGGTTTCTGGACGCATGCCAGCCACCTAGACACTACCTCTATCCTCAGTTTATTTCAGAGTTGCGCACATAGGCTGTGTTTGTTTCCCGGAATTCACTTTCCGGGAAACCACTTTCCAAACTTTCCTGTGTTTGTTTGACTTCCGAAAAGTTGGTCAACGGAAAACACTTTCCAGTCAAAGAAAAATTTGGCTTGGTTTTCAGGAAAGTGTTTTCCGGAAAATTTGGGCGGAAAACACTTTCCGAAAGTTGTGAAAAATTTAGAAATGTCATTATTTGCTGATTATATCAAATTTGATCCTCAAACTTTTGATTGCTATATATAATTTGTTTTGAATATTTATTTTTCAATTCCATCTCTTAAAATTTATTTTTTATATTAATTTTGGTCCTTATTTTTATAATTGCTATTTGCTTTTTTCTTATCATTTTTTTATTGAAATATTTTATCTATCAAATTTGGTCCTCATTTTTTTTATTGTTACTTATTTTATTTGAAATAATTTATGAAATGTTAATTATTATTATTTTAATTTATTCACCTTTCATTTTTTTTAAATTTTTAGATTTGATCTCTATTATTTTGATTATTATTTATTTTATTTGAGATAATTTATGAAATTATATTTTTTTTCAATTTCATTCTCATTCAACCTTTTAATTTGTAAGATTTGTTCCTCATTATTTTAATAAACTTGAAAAAAAATTAATTTATTAATAAATTATTTTTCAGTTCATTTTCCATAACACAAACAAACACTGGAAAGTGTTTTCCAGTTTATTTTCCATAACACTGCCAAACATCAGAATTCACTTTCTAGGAATTCATTTTCCATGAATTCACTTTCCCCGGAATTCACTTTCATAAAAGAAACCAATTTCCAGCAAAAAAACGGGCCATAGTTTCATCTCTTCTCCGTATGTGTCCAGCCAAGAGAATTACTATGTTTATACTACCTGTCAAGATCTGCTCCTACGTTTTCTGTCATAAGTATCATAATAGTTATAAGATCCCAACTGGGTTCTCAACAGGTGAATTCAATATATATATATATATATATATATATATATATATATATATATATATATATATATAAAAACAATATAGTTCTAATATAAAAAAAACCCAACTTGTTTCAGCTGTCCAAAGCTGGAATCATTATATATATCGGTGTTTCTAGGCCGGCCTTGTAGCTAAGATAAATATTACTATATTTATTAAGTTGTTCTCTATTTCTCTCGAAAGATGATGTGGTATTTTGTTATGTAGATATTAAAAGAAGTCCTTAAACATGGCATTACACAAAGATAGATGTGGAATTTTCATTTGATTTTTTTAAATTATTCAATAAGATTTGAAGGATAATGTGGTTGGTATATAAAATAGCTCTAAAACAAAATGATTCTTGCATATTTAAATCACTTATAAATTATTTTTGATAAATATGTACAAATTCAACAATCATATTAATTTCTAAATCCGAAAGCTTATAAGCTATTGAATCTTAGGTATAACCAACAAAAACACTCTTGATATCTTTGAGCTCTAATTTTTTTTATTTGAGGATCAAAAAAGCTTTTTTATAAAAAGCTTCAAACCTCTGCACTTTATAACAGCTCTAATTTGGTTTTCTACCATTATATACTTCATAAGAAAAAAACATTTAATTTCTTAAATGGTACTCTATTATAAATATGACATTATATACCGTACGTGATGCATGAAGAAAACGAAACTAGTGCGTCGTTGAGAAGAGATTGCCGAGATGAATCCAATAAAACCAAGAAAGTCCATCGTCAGAGCTAGGGGTAAGCCAACCAGTTTTTTCCTTCCCTCTATTTCAGTACCTATTTCCTATACAATTCTCAAATTTATTCTAAAACTAAATTATCAGAAGAAGTGGGAAAATAAAAGTGAAATGAAATGCGCGTTGTTCAACCTTTGCTAGCCATTTTTAGTCCAAGAAATCGTGCTAGCTCCTCATGCTCGCCAGCTCAAGTGATTGCTCCTCATGCTCGCCAACCCTAGCAATTGCTCCGAGCTGGACCTATCCCAGCCCTTGAAACAAAATCTCTCGTGCAACTTTCCAGGAAGCTTATTAACTAAAACACATCATAATGCAGACTTACTATTTCAAAGAATTGACAGTACGATCCTTTCTCGTCAATAATTATCTCTCATCAACTTGTTTACTAAATGGACGCCAACATTTCTCGTCAATCACTCGTCAGCGCTAATCTTTTCCTAATATAAATTATATTTTAATATTTACCTTACAATTTAAATTGTTAGATAAGATAATTTCTTGATATAATATCTGAGCCTTGTTGATTCAGTGATCACGAGTTCAAATCTCACAACCCTTATTCTATATGATAAAAAACCAAGTACAAGGTAATGTGAGTCTGTACAAGTTTCAAAGCTAACATACTTTCATTTGAATGAGTATATTAAAGAATAATATAAATAATATTTTGAAACCTCACCTAACAATCTAAAATTTTAGATGAGATAATTATTTGATAATAGCAAGACAACAACTCATCTTTTAAGATTATCTTCAAGTGAAATCAATTATTCTCTCATTATTTTATTTTTCAATGAAGTAGTTTCATGTAATCAAGATGTATAAATACTTTAAACAATACAGGAAAAAATAACTTCACAGAAAAAACTATACAATCTTCACTCTCATTCCTTTCCCTATACATTATTTCTCTCTTCTCTCTTATACTTCTACCAATTTTAGCACACAGGATCCTTTCTTATGATAGAGAACTTGTCTTGTAGGGAATACCAATATGAAGTTGGAGCCGAAATTAAATGTATGAACTTATAAAGATAGCAGGACTAAACAGACCTTAAATGGACCACTAAAAAAATCAATAAAGGGGAAATAATAAATGAAGATGTGAGAATAACGCTGCCATAATTAAAAGAAAAGAAGAACGAGGATGAAAATCATGGGATTAATAGTAAAATCTGTTCTGTCGACTAAAGCCCTTAAGATCTCATCGGAAAACAGATCGAACAGTTTAAACAGTGAAATCCACAACTCGGTCCCATGGTGGATATGATAGCACATAATGCTCCATGGCTTGCGAGTTGTGATATAAAATAGAGCAACTAGTAATGAAAAGCAGAATTTTAGGGTACCTCCCCCCGACCCGTTGATGTTAGGTGATATCTCTCACTCGTTCGAGTACACTAATAATTTGAAGTGAACGCGAAGCTAAGGCAATAATACTCTTTCCTATGTTTGCTAAGTTCAGGCAATTGTGGGACAGAAAAATAAAAAAGAGCTGTCAATATGCCATGCCATTCACTTTGAGAGTGAAGTGACTGTTTGAGAGTGTGGTTATGGTTGTTTTTTAAAGTGTTTTTTATTTAAAAATGTATCAAAATTATGTTTTTTTTTTTATATTTTAAAAATTATTTTGATATTAGCACATGAAAATGATCTAAAAACACTAAAAGTTTTGAATTTAAAATAAAAATAAAATAAAATTTCATTTTATTTTAAGAACATTTTTGAAACACAGTGCCAAACACCTCGAAATATTAGAGATAATCAACGATTTTGGATCGCTGCATGTTAAGGAATCATTAGCTTCCACGCTTGTTTGCCTACTTGCTCGGCTGATTGTGGAACCCATCACTACATTTTGTGTTCTTATTTTGTTCAAGTTCTTCTATTTTTGTATGAGTTGGAGGATGGGGACAACTCGAGGCTTCTCCGCTCTCATTATGTGTGCAAAACATTTGGCTGGCAATACTGATAAGATCGGGCAAGCCATTCAATCTTTTTGCCCACTTGGTTCAGGGTTGAGAAGGATATATCAAGCACCAAGAATGAATTCTTTTGAGCAAGTTCTAGCTTTAATGTAATCGTTATTAACGATTGTCATATCAAAAGCCAAATCTAATGAAGATTAGTCCAAGTATTTTTTATTAAAATCTCGCGTTAGTGGCTGAATCCTTTCTTAGATAATAGGGTAATTAGTTTTCCAATCTATTTTTATATTTTTGATTGAGCATTAAATATATTTTAAGTTTGTAATTTATCTTCCGAGCAAGATTTTAAGTTAAATCATCAATATTAGTCACTTGCACGTAAGAACCTTTTATTTATCCAGCCTACATGATAATTCTATAAACTAAAAAGTAATCATATACAGATTATATGACTAAATTCGATAGTTTACCCTGAAAATCTTGTTATATTCAATTTTAAAGTAGACTATATTATACATTTACAACATATTAGATAATTACCTTATTTCAAGCCATTAACCCTAAAATTTAGTCAATAAAAACTCATCTCTCAAAAGAAAAACAAATGAATTCATTTTATATTTGAAAATAGGCTATAGCCATCCTAATTGTGTGTTTAACAAGACCAATCATATTTATATATATTTATATATATATATATATTTATGTTTTTTATTATCAGAATTAAAGCTTTAAGTTACATAATTGAGAACTAAGGTTTTTTTAATGAATTTTTTAACCTATCATCATGAATGATCTAACACATAACATCAACCATAATAAAGAATTTCATATAATTTTAATGCACGAAAACTAATATCTTTTTAATTTGGACTAAAAAGAAGAAGAGAGAGTTGGGATTAGATAATAAAGCTAACTACTCCTGCTTTATGAAAGTATCATGAACCGCCAGCTCATTGTTTATGCCTCGAGCTCAGCTACTTTACAGGCTTATTCATCTCTGATTGATTAATTCCATGAGAATTCCTGATTCATTCAACTCAGAAAGTTAGCACACCGCCTCTTTTGGTGGCAACTACTCATAGACTAATTATTGAAACTTTTGAAAAATCAATGGCTTTTCAGGATGATGAACTGATTCTGATTTTGTTTTCCTACCTACTCAGCAGCTGCAGCATTTAGGGTTGGAAAATGGCATATCAAAAGCCAACTTAAACCAGAATGGTATCTTCGTGTACAGCAAAAACTTTAGCCCTAAATCATTGTACTTTTGGAACGAGTGATTGAACACGAAGCAAAACACTTTCTTCTTCTTTTTCCAGCTAATTTATTTAGGTTTTGTTGGCATTTTCTTGTTTTTTTTCGTGCTGGTCTTATGTTTTCTTTCATCTTCCTCGTAACTGTGACATTGGTGGACTCGGTAGGTGCATTGTTTTTGTTCGTTTGACGAGGTCGATGCCACTCAGACTCGTTCATCAGAGGTTATGATTGATTTTGGCAGGTTACATTATAGACCCAACTCGAAAGCTGACTTCCTCCAATACGTGGATTAAGGGCAGGTTTAACGATTAATCTATGAATTAATTGCACGAGATAATAATATGGAAATTGTTACTAGATAACGTGACGTGGTGACAAAGAGCTTCAGATCTACCTTACAGATCTCGGGTTCGAGTCAGAACGTGCTCACCCTGTAAAAGCCTAGTACAACAAAGATTTTACTCGTTCAATCCGAACCCGCAAAAAATACCTAAAGAGAGATAGGATTTTCTTGAATTCAAAATAAATAAATAAATAAATAAATAATAATATGGAACTCCCATGCCATTTTTTTAGTGCCAAATATTTATTGAGTTCTAGAAATTATTATAGAACTCTATTGGAATTTACAAAAAGATTTCAACTTCTTGGAAAAACTTTGACATGATAGATTACAAATTCATCATCTCCACACAACAATGAGGGTTCAATCTAATGATACTCACCACTACAATGCATTGAGCAAAAAATATCTTTGAGTTGTAGATAATTATTATTCTTCTCTCTCAAGAGAAGAAAATATCTTCTTTTATACTCACCGCTACAAAAATGCCTTTTTTTTTATGGCCATTCTCTTGATGAACCTTTAATTAAATCCTATATTATTATTATTATTATTATTATTCAAAAATAAAACATCAAGAATCTATCGAATAAATTAAAGTATCCTAAAGAAAAAACAGAAATCTTTTCTAGGCTCCGTATTCTGTGGCAACAAAAAAAGCAAGATAAGATACTATTGGGCCAAGCCTCAATTGGCCAGGGCCTTCAAGTCTTTAATTTGCACCTCTGCTATGGTGAGGGCCTCAGCTGCTTCCATAGCCACTTTCAATCTCTTTAATGAAGGCATGGAAAATCAAATGAAGAAAAAGTACGTTAACCGACATCCATCAGCTTCTATTTATGATTAATTGAATTGCATTTTCTTGAAGAAATATCCCAAAAAATATCATTTTAATATATTTTTAAACAAAAAATATTTTAAAAAATAACTTAATCACGCTCCGAAACACTCGAAACAGACACCAATCATCTTGAATGTTAGTTTGCGGCCATGTGAAGGGTGGTAAACCTATGATCGAGGAGAAAAGAAACGGACTATAAAAAAGTAAATTATGAATTAGGGTTCGTGTATATGATAATCTTTAACAATTACAATTAACTTTTTTTTTTTTTTTTTGTAGAAACTGACAGCGTTAGGGACCAAAAGACTAGGTTATACACCAAGCTTGATGCCTGCCTTTATTTCCTTACTTTAAGATTGATATACCGTTAAAAATTTGATCTCAGTTAGGGTTGTCTTCAAAGCAAAAGGAAGTTTCTTTACTAAGCATCTAATTTTGGCAGTCCAATAAAATAATCCCAGCCTGGACGTGACCACAGAAGCTTTGAAGACATCTCTCTTCTCAAATTGGCAAAATTGTATTAATTGTTAGCTTGTAATTTGTTTTACATGTGTTTTACTATATTCATGATATTATATATATATATATATATATATATATATATATATATATATTTTAGGCTGGTTATTTTGTGATTCAATTTTTTTTAAAAAAACTTTATTTTGGAATACTAGAAATTAAAATGAAAATATTATATTGAGTTTAGTTTTAATTTGAATACTCTTGAGTAATTTTATCTGCAGGTGAATGAAGTGAAAATTGATAAATGGCATTATTAACAAATCAATAACCATTAAACAAGTGTTGTAAGCCAAAGAAAATAAAACGGGGTAAAAAATAATAGTTATAATGCATCTCACTCTAAATCAAAAAGAAATTCTAAGTATAATATGTTTGATAAAAAAATAATTACAAGAAAAGAAAACGAGATAGAAATTGTAGTTATTGTGCAATTCACCAAAAATCCAAAATAAATTTTGATTATAAGCTACTTGACAATCACAGAAATTATAAGAAAGAAACGTTGCAAAAAATAATGTTTTTATGTAATTCACTTTAAATTAGGGAGGAAAATAAATTAGGCAAAACAATTATAGTTTTATATATTTCATCCTAAATCCTAAAGGAATTTTGATGACAAGGTGCTTGAATTTCTTTCCTAAATACGGCTAGCGTTCTTTAATTTCACATCAATAAGAAATTTAAATTTTTAGGCTAAGGGGTTTTGAGTTTGAATTTAGAGTTAGTTTATTAATTTTCAAGGATTAAGGTTTAGAGTTTATATTTTAGGTTAATGTTTGATATTTGATGTTTGGATTATAGTTCAAATTAGTTAGAGTTATTTTTTTAGTTATTGGTTTTGGATTAGGATTGGTTTCGTGGTTAAAAGTCAGGGCTAGGGCTTGTAATTTGAATTTGAAATAGGTTAAGTGTTTAGGTTAGAGTTTAGTGTTTGGATTAATGTTAGTTTTTAATGGTTATGTAACTTGCATGTTAGGGGTGGAATTAGGGTTAGAGCTTGAGGTTTGAGTTACAATGGATTGGGGCTAGGTTGTTTGTGAAGAGAGAGAAGATAGAAATAAAGGATAAGACATGATTTTACAGACACACCGAAACTATGATTACGACGTCATCAATACAATTGAAAAGATTTCAACGAAACAAATCAAATGACACCAAGACATGTCATCTATGTTTAAGTTAGGATTAATACTTGGATTAATATAAGTTTTTAATGGTTATGTAACTTGAATGTTAGGAGTGGAATTAGAGTTAGAGTTTGAGGCTTGGATTACTCTCGATTGGGGTTAGATTATTTGTGAAGAGAGAGGAGAGAGAGAAAAAAGTTCTCATAGACTCTGATTATGGCACTACTAATATAATTGAAAAGACTTTGACAAGATGAACTCGATGATAACAAGGCAAATCACCAGAGATGAATGATGTAAGCCACACTTGATGAATTACCTTCCATTTTTAGATAGAAATGTGGCACACTTAGATCACTATCAATTGTCTTTCTTAATATCATTGGATTCGTCTCATCAATATCTTTTTGATGTTACTTATGGTGTTGTAGTCGAAGCTTAAGTGTGTCTCTAATATTATTTTTCTTTATGTTCCCCTCTCTTCTCTTCTCTTTCCTCATGTGTAGCCTATTTTATAATTTGTTTTTGAAATGTCATTTTTTTGAATATCAACAAGCTTGAACAACACATTCTTTTAATCATGACATGTATAAACTATGTTATTTAAAAAAAATTAATTGTGTTATTGTTTTAATATTTAAAAAATAAGAGAAGATTATTTGAAGGACCAAAATTAACAATTTAACAAGTTAAGAATTAATTTTCAATGAAAAAAACATTCTATTTATTATTAGTCTCTATATAATATAAAATGCTTGGAAATATCCATCTCTAATTTGAGCTTAGCAAAAAATAAAAAGATTGAGATAATGGCATATATAAAAAATAATAATAAACACATAATTCTACATAATAGTCATTATACACAAACTTTAGCTTTAAAATTTTGTATTAAATATTTTCTCTTCAAGTATTATGTTTCTTAAGAATATATTTACTCTTTAAATAAACCTAAAATCATCCTAAATAAATTTTAACATAAAAAGTACTAAATTAAGTAGAAAATAATAAGAAAAAAATAACAAAACTATCTTAAACAACATCTATTTATAGAATTGGATGTAAAACCTGATCTATACAAGAATATTTAAGCATGATCCAATTATTGTATTGAATGTCATGTGCCCTTTTTGTTAGGTTAATTATTGAATTGACTTAACCCTAGATACTCCATCGATCCATATTTAGATAGTGTGGCAATGTGCTATCCACATAGCATATGATTGAGCAGAACCACCAACATGCATCATAGAGAATGATATCTAACCTACTTGCATAACTAAATTATAATAATGGAGCCTTTCCATAGAAAAAAATCACCTTGTAATTAAATCATTGAATGCTAGAAGGAATTCCTGGCAAAATTATCACCAAGAAAGCTATTCCTTTCCCTTAACTCTAAAGCATGAGCTCATTTTGGGACTCGGTTGGCCTTATGTACCTCTCAATCTCCATTGCTATACGAACTAAAAGTAAAAAAGAAAATATATGAACATAAATAGGCAATAATAATCTCATTGATTTGATGCTTCTTCTATAATCCCCTACACTACTGGCTAAGAATCCCAGCCTCTACGTCAGTCAATGGCTCTCGAGGTCTTTTTCAGTATTTTGCTTACAAGGTTTGGAGGCCAACCTCTTCTTCTTTTCTACCTAATCATCTATACAGCCATATAAATTCTTCATATTGTCACTTCTATGTATGCCTCATCCTTGAAAGAACACAGCAAAAATCCTGGGAAAAAATGGCTAGCGGTGGAAGTTTCTTGTCATGGTTAATCTTTGTTTTCGTTGGAATTCTAGGGTTCATTTCTTTTCCAGCAGAAGCTGCTGTAAAGAAATATCAGTTTGATGTGAGTTAAATCATGCACATATATACACTTCTTTGGATGATTATTAAACTCAACTTTTATATATATAATTTGGTGTTTTTTCCCCTCAGATTCAAGTGAAGAATGTGAGCAGATTGTGCCATGCAAAACCTATTGTAACTGTAAATGGGAGGTTTCCAGGGCCAACTATTTATGTTAGAGAAGATGATAGAGTTATGATCAATGTTACAAATTATGCACAATATAACATGTCTATTCACTGGTAGGGCATGCTGATATTCTACATATTTTCATGGATCAATCCCAGTTGAAATAAGTATGATTGCTTGTCATTGTAGGCATGGATTGAAGCAATATCGCAATGGCTGGGCAGATGGGCCAGCTTATATAACACAGTGTCCAATCCAGACCAGAAGTAGCTACACTTATGACTTCAATGTAACAGGACAGAGAGGAACCTTGTGGTGGCACGCACATATTCTCTGGTTGAGGGCTACAGTTTACGGTGCAATTGTGATTATGCCTAAGCAAGGAACTCTATATCCTTTCCCACAACCAAAAATGGAAGTCCCTATTATCTTAGGTAGGGTTCTATGTGAAATTTATTTCGTATCAAAATTATTTTTTGATGTTTCAAGTAATGTATAGTCGCCTCGTTGATTATAAATGTTTTTGCTGGTACTGTGTGCTCTAGGTGAATGGTGGAACTCGGATGTGGAGGAGGTTGAAAAGCAAGGGACTCAAATGGGTTTGCCACCAAATATGTCAGATGCGCACACCATTAACGGGAAGCCAGGACCTCTCTTTCCATGTTCTGATAAACGTAAGCAAAATAATCTTAGGAATGCTTAAAGCCACAGTATAATATAGCAGTACGACTAGGGAATGCTTAAAGCCAAAGTTGGTTTTCAATTTATGAAGTAATTGTTAGAGAATAATATATTTTGGGACTTTAATTAAAACTTAAGCTTTTAGGTGAAAGAGTTACTTAACAGTACTAATCATAAGATATTCATTTTTCATTTGATGCTTGTTTTAGATACTTTTGCAATGGAGGTTGAATCAGGGAAGACATACCTCCTGAGAATCATCAATGCTGCCCTCAACGACGAGCTTTTCTTTGGCATAGCTGGTCACAACATGACAGTAGTGGAGGTTGATGCAGTTTATACGAAGCCATTCACCACTCAAACTATACTAATTGCACCTGGCCAGACCACAAATGTTCTGGTCCAAGCCAACCAAGTTCCAGGCAGATATTTCATGGCTACCAGGGCTTTCATGGATGCTCCACTCCCTATAGACAATAGAACAGCTACCGCAATTCTGCAATACAAAGGCATCCCGAACACAGTCCTCCCGTCGTTGCCTCAATTGCCTGCATATAATGATACGAAATTCGCGTTGGGCTACAGCCAAAAGCTTAGAAGCCTGAACACACCGCTGTTTCCAGCAATTGTACCCCTTAAAGTTGATAGAAATCTCTTCTACACAATTGGTTTCGGAAAAGATTCATGCCCCACATGCGTAAATGGAACGCGACTCCTAGCTTCTTTGAACAATATATCTTTTGTTATGCCTCAAATTGGACTACTTCAAGCTCATTACTTCAACATTAATGGAGTATTTAAGACCAATTTTCCCGACAAGCCTCCCACCCCTTTCAACTACACCGGTGTACCACTTACAGCAAGTCTTGGAACAGTGCATGGGACAAGGCTCAGCAAGATTGCATTTAATTCTACTGTGGAACTTGTTCTTCAAGACACCAACTTGCTGACAGTTGAGTCTCATCCATTCCATATTCACGGCTATAACTTCTTTGTTGTCGGCACAGGAATTGGAAACTTCGATCCTGCTAAAGATCCAGCTAAATATAATCTGGTTGATCCCGTGGAGAGAAATACAGTTGGTGTCCCTACTGGGGGCTGGACTGCTATTCGGTTTAGAGCAGATAATCCAGGTATGATGATCTAACTCTTAATCAAAATGCATAAATTAGAACATAGTTTATATTATAGTGTTAGCTTCTTCGTTTTTTTTTTTTATAATATTTGATTGTGTGTAGGTGTTTGGTTTATGCATTGTCATTTGGAGCTGCATACTGGGTGGGGATTAAAAACAGCATTCGTGGTAGAAGAAGGGCCTGGATCTGATCAATCTATTCTGCCGCCTCCTAAGGACCTTCCACCCTGCTAGATATTTTGAAGCTACTGTAAAATCTGACATGCCATTTGAAGATGTTCATCCCCTTATGCTGCTTCCTGCAAAAGCTGTGGGATGTTTGTTGAGGACAAAGTTTGAGTAATAAATATAATTAAGGTTTTAATTGAGACACAAAATGTAAATTCAAGAAACTCCACAAATGTATGATAATAAGGTATTTTTCGAAATACAGTTGTTTTTTAAAATGTTTTTTTTATTTAAAAATATATCAAGATTATATATATCTTTTACAACCAGAATATTATAATACTAACAAAAGTGTTGAAACACTGATTTTATCATAAAAATATTTATTAATAAAATTATAGAAATTAAAAATGCTTTTAATTTAGCCCATCATGTTCTGGGGGCAAATTGATAGATTTTACAGAAGTGAAAAAATTGCAATTAGAGACCTCTTTATGAAAGGATTATACTCCTATCAACTCATCTAAGTTTTATTTTATAGTATTTTTTTTAAAATAAAATAAAAATTAAATATTTGATATTTTTAAATCATTTTTATATATTAATATCATAAATAATTTTTAAAAAATAATAAATATCATGTTGTCCTGACCTTTAATGGAAGTCATGAATTCATCGGCCAATGTGTACTCTCTCCTCCGAAGATGTAAATTATTTTGATTTACATCTTATGAATTATTATTTTTCTTTTCTTTTAAACTTTGAATTATAGATTGTTTTGATTGACATTCTTTTACTATATTTTATCTAATTTTCTGTTAATAAATATGTGAGTAGTACATTGTTTTCTATATAAAGTATCGACTAAAACATACAAACACCCTTAAATTATAGGCCATATTTTGATCGATTCAAATGAAAGTCTTACATGTTTTTCTTAAAACAAACACTAAAGTTTATATTTAAGGTTAAAAGTTTTTATTTTTAATGACAATTGCTTTTTCTTAACACAAATAAAGTTTTTACCCCAATATTAGTTTGATTCCTTGCGTTATGTTTTAGAATGGAGGATTTTTTTTTCAAAGTAAGAAACAAAATTAACACATTGTTAACGGGGTTTTTTTTATATATAATTAAGACAAATTTAGATTATAAATTAAAAATTTTATAGGTGTGTTTAATAAAATAAATCAATTAGTATATGTGCTAATAAATAATAAAAATATAGTGATTCCAACTAAAGATTGCATAAAAAAACTACAGTAAATATACTATTTTTTTTATAAAAAAACATAAAGAGGCTTAGTATTATTTTTTCAATATAAAATCTGATCCTTAAAGTTATAATTGATTTAAATCAATAAATTTGATTTTTATTTTGCCAAATTGAGTATTGACTCAATGACAAAACTTATTTTTTACACTACAAAAGACTCATATTAAACCAACCAAAACAAAACACCAAACTCAATCCCAAGTCAACTTAATATAAAAGGATTAGATTGAGTATAGAAAAAGTCAAGTGATAAAAAAAAATATTTGAGTATTATTTTTTCAATATAAAATCTGATATTCAAAGTTCCCAGTGGTGAATATAACATATCATCAACAAAAACACCGTATATAATTATATAATTTCATCGATGATTTTTTTTATTCTGTCGATATTACCATTAGTAAATATAATAGATCATTGACAAAATGAAATAATCAGCGATTAAATAGAGACACAATGGCATTTTCAATAATTATTTTCTAACTATTTGGAATATACCGATTGATTTAAGTCATCACTAAGACCCTCAATAAATTTTTTTACAAATCTATTAAACAAAAGTATAAATTAATTAAAATAAACTAAATTAATAAAAATAAAATATTTATTATAAATCTAAAAATTAAGAACAAGATGTTTATTGCACCCTTCGTGAGAGCGCGACGTTGCGGCGACCCTCCTCAGGAGCGGGGATTGCTGTCGATTTTTTTTGTTCTGTAAAAAAAAAACAGTCGTCGCCTACTATTATGATTACTAGAAAACCTAATTAGTTTTTTTACAGATTATAAGACAACAAACTGTTGTGTGAATGAAAGGTTTTAACACCCCTAGTATGTCCTATCTAAGATAAATTGCTTGATGTTTTGGTTTTTCTTATAATTGTTATGACATTGATGTTTATCAATATTTCTAGGATATGTTTGTTATGATGAATAGACTTAGGTGCATAATCTAAAAGAAATTTCTCTTTATCAAATGGATAATACCTTTAGATAAGTCTATACAATACTAAGAAAAACGGATACAGATCTCTTAAAATTTAGTTGTGGTGTGCGCAAGCTGGCCTAGACACCCCGGTTATCAAAAAAAAAAAAAAAATCTATAGTTAAATAAATAAATAAACTATAATAATTCATGGGGTTTTCAATCAAAATGAATTATGATTCAACCGGATATTTGAACGAATGGGTCTGAAATATCAAAATATAGTTAAAAATTGAAAAAAGAAGAAGAAGTAAACACCGCAAATATTATGATAAAAGGATTATCCGAATGTAAAAATGAAAATGAAAAGGGAATATCCGAATGTAGAAGAAGAGTACAGATGACGGCGTAAACGATCACATGACGTATGCTGATAATTGAGGAGCCAAACATAACTCTTTCGACAGTTGAAGAGACATTCAGTCGCTGAGTTCTGTTTTCCATTTGTGTGGCTAAAAGTTTTAAGTGGTAGCACTGCATTGCATCGCAGTTTTAACTGATTAAGAAAACGAAGCAATGGCGATTGTCTCTTTGCCATTTTCTCTTCCTAACCTTAACCTACGCCGAGTCAACCGGTGAGTATTTTCTCTCTATATTCTTCCCTCTTCTCCCTCAATCTCTCATCAATCTTTTCACTTCTTGCATAATTAATTAATCCACTTTGGCTTTATAATCGAAGGTTTGCTTAATACTCTTGATTTTTGTGTTTATTTGTTTGATTTATTAATCAAGTTCTAATGGGTTCTCTGTTAAATTTATGTGACACAGATACTCTGGTATGGCATTTGCAAGTTTAAATAAAGAAACTAGTACAACTGTAGGAGTGAGAGTCACAGAAGGTGAAGGTAACTTACCCAAGGTTGTCCTCACTTCTCCTCATGGTAGGTGAGTAGATATAGCTACACACCATTCTCAGTAAATATTGTGAATTTGTGGTATGAAGTTTGTGGATTTATTGTTTTTGTTTATTGGGTTATTCAGTGAGGCAGAGATATATCTATTTGGAGGTTGCATTACATCTTGGAAAGTTCCCAGTGGAAAAGACCTCCTTTTTGTTAGGCCAGATGCTGTGTTTAACAAGAAAAAACCAATCAGGTTCATAATTTTGTGCTCTTTTTAAGCATTTAAAGGACCCAGTTGGCTCAATATGTATTGACTGTTACTTCGCTATTGGGTCAGTGGAGGTGTGCCGCATTGTTTCCCACAGTTTGGCCCCGGTGCTATTCAGCAGGTACGATGCCCTTTTGTTTTATGAAATTCATGTGTCTATCTTTTGTTTATGTTCCTTTACTATATTGTTGAACTTTGGGGATGTGTTGCCTTTACTTAATAGCATGGATTTGCAAGGAATTTGGATTGGTCAGTTGTTGATTCTGATAATGCCGATGGCAATCCTGTGGTAACCCTTTTGCTCAAGGATGGTCCTTATAGTCGTTCCATGTGGGACTTCGGTTTTCAAGCTCTATATAAGGTAGCCAATTATTTCCCTTTAGCGTAAACATTAATAAGCTTGGCTGCAGCAAATACATATATTGATCCTGTTTCATGTACCTCATATATAACAAATATATTGAGTATATAGTAGTGCTAGCAGGCATCTGGTGTCATCCAGCTATTTTAATAAGCTCTTGGACAGCATCGAGTAAAATCGTTGTGGTTTATGTATTTGCAACTGAACATCTACTTGTCATTTAATTTTTTTCAGGTCATTCTAAATTCAAAGAGCATTTCCACAGAACTAATAATCACAAACACCGATAACAAGCCATTTTCATTCACCAGTGCTTTGCACACATACTTCAGTGTAAGTGTCATTTTCATTCACTAGTGCTTTGCACACATACTAAAGTGTAAGTGTTGTTATTTCCACGCCTAGCAAACTGCTGTCCTGCTGGTCTGACCAAATTAGTAAATTTTATTGTTCATAATGGAAGTGTTGGACTCTGAATTGTGTTCAATGAGGAGTTGTTGATACGATGGAATGATTTGGAAAACTCCTTGAATTTGGAGGAATGGAACAGGCATTCTATGATGAAGTATTGTTAGTTTTATGTGTTGTAGAAAGGACATTATTGGTTGTTCAATGATAGAAAGATACTTGTGAACCAAAAATTATGCAAAATCCGATGGCCTGGTGAACTATACAGGACTTTATTGTAAATGATAAGATGATATCATGCAGGCATCTGTAACAGGAGCATCTGTGAAAGGTTTGAAAGGTTGCAAAACCCTGGATAAGGAGCTGGATCCTACCAATCCAGTGGAGAGCAAGGAAGAAAGGTCAGTAACATTCTATACACAGTTTTCATACAGAAAACATATTATCATATTGATTTTGGTTTCTCTTTGAAAATAGCTTACGGCTGTCATTGGCCTGTTGAAAGTGAGTGGCTCCTCTTCTGTGCTCAACATAGGGAGATATATCTGCACTTTTTAATTGTCCTGTAAATAATGCAGGGATGTGGTGACTTTCCCTGGATTCGTAGACCGTGTTTATCTTGATGCTCCAAGTGAGTTGCACCTGGACAATGGCTTGGGCGATGTAATAACTGTGAAGAATACAAAGTATGAATTGGAAGCTCATTTCATTTTCTTGTTTTGCTATCCCCATGATTTCTCTCATTTCACCTTGCGTATTCATGTATTTTACTATGCTGTCGTTTTGACCCCTGCAGTTGGTCAGATGCTGTTTTGTGGAACCCTCATCTGCAAATGGAAGCATGCTACAAAGATTTTGTTTGTGTTGAAAATGCACAGGTATTGAGATATTACCTTCTTGTGATATAATTGGCAGCTTCCATAATTGCCAAGCATCATGAAAGTTAAGCTTTATCTTTCTGGTTCCTAGTTCTGGGCAGCTATGATTAACTGCCTACTTAATTCCTCTATCTAGCAATGTGATACACCAGAAAATCTTCTAGTTGCCTTTCCTGATGAATATTTGTGTGGAGTGGTGAATTTTCTGAAAAAGGGGATTGTGTTTCTCACTTGTTAACTGCAGATTGGAAATGTCCAGCTAGAGCCTCAGCAGTCCTGGACAGCTAAGCAGCATCTTAGCATTGACTGAAGGATAGCCACCTTTTGTTTTCAGCTTTTGTAGAATAATACCATCGTCCTACTTTTTTTCATTTTATTCCTGTTTCCAGTTTTGCCAAACTTTCCACTATAAAGCAATAACGGTGTTTAATTTTCTCTGCAATGTCATATATAAGGTTATGTAAATGAAAAAGCCTAAACGCAGTGGCTTTTGTAGTCATTGTCCCTCACTCTTTCCTCATCAGTAATACATACATCAATGAAGGGCGTTAACATTTTGCTGAAATGAATAGCAGCACATCCTCATGCAATGGTACATGATGTGGGCATCCATAATTCACTTCCATTAGCATATCCTGTGACAATGTTCTTGTTCAGTCAGCTTATTTTGTCAGAACCACACAGAGGCTTGGCTCTAGATCGTCTTCTAACCATAGTTGTCTATTTCATTCCGAAACGTTTCGTATCAGTTAGAAAAACGAGACAAAACAACGTTGTTTTTATCTTAGTTAAATTCCAGCCTGTTCCGGATTTTTCGGCCAAATACTAGCCAAAACTTTCCGGTTTTGTTCCGTCCGTTTTGTTTCTGTCAAATAGTGTTTTTTTAAATAATAAATAATTTTGCAATGTTAATCATATCTCTTAATTCGACCGTTAGATTGAGATGAAATTTCACGAGGGGTCTCTTGACATATTTATATATATTATGTTAAAATTTCAGAGCAATCAGAGAATGTAAATGATTTTGTGAGATTGATGATGTCATTCTTATAATATTATACATGCTCATAATTTTGTTCAGAAAAATCATTTCATAATTTTTTTAGATTAAATTACACAATTCTAAATAAATTTATTTTTGGATTTGAACTAAATTTTTTTGAATTAATATATTTAATTAATTATATATATACATAAACAATACAACTCCGAAACGGCATGTTAAAACGCTTCGAAACCGAAACATTTTGTTCCAATTGAAAAAACAAAACACCAACCGAAACGGTTTTGACAATTTTGTTTCTATCAATCTTGTTACAAATTGAATCTCAGCTAAAAATCTTTTCCATCCGTGTAACAATTTGAATCTCCGCAAAAAATCTTTGCCAAACTGTAACACACAAGAAGAGATTGATTCAAAAGGCTAAAATGCATATGTGATCTGCCGGATTAGTATCACAGCTTGCCGAAGAATTTGATTTAGAAGGCTAAAAAGCAACAGGAGCATTGATCTTTTCCATTCATGAAATACTAAAACTCAGCATTTTTCAAGAATTAATTTCAGAATCCATTGCTCATCGCTCAAAGTTCTCACAAATCAACAATCAAGGGAAGAACAACACAGGAATAAGTAGACATTTCTCCTGAATTTTTCTTGATGAAACATTGGCGACAAATTAACAGAGCCTCAAAAAGCCATCTAAAGCTGCAAAGTAGTAAGAGATCCCTTCTGAACTATTAAAAAATCTACTACACATGAATTTACAGGCAAGCAACTAGAAATAAACACAACTATCAGTAGACAGTCCTCGTATAGTTTCCCCTCCCTGATCTCTCAAGAAGCTAATGTTGATACAATGCAAACCAAAATTATGATCACCATGACAGCCAAAACCCATAAACACCATGTCTTCCTTTTCTTCTTCATCTGATTGGCATAGTAAAGACTGTTTGTTCCACCACTCACAAAATTACCAGCTTTGGCCACATTCTCTTCAATATCATCCATTTTCTCTCCCTGTGTTTCAATAAGAACAGCCATATCAAGAAACACCTGATGCAGTTTTTTCAAGCTTCTCTGTACATCCATCACAGCCTCATGTTTCTCTTTACTCCTCAAGTCCATCGCTCCTTTCCCTTCAAACATCTGAACTCCCTCTCCTCCTGAAATCATCCTTTCGATCACTTCTGCACTTGGTTCCTCTCCAGCTGCAGTGTAGTATCTTCTTTTCAGATCATCTTTGTAATCTGACAAGATCTTCTCTCTCAGGATCTGAAACTCATTCATAATCTCCCTAAGTTTAACTCTCAAGCCATTGGTGACTGATACCCTTGTCCTATCAACAGGGCTCCCTTCTCTATATAATTCTGAGACTTTGCGATTCGATATATTGGATCTGTCTAGTGATTCTAGTCTTGCCTTCACAATCTTGGCCTTTCTAAGAACTGCAACTATGTCTGATTCCATTCTGTCTCTTATGCCACGAAGAACTTTGGCACTGTGAGTAGACTTTGACTCTTCATTAAGGGCTTGAAGATCAAACAAGAGACTGGTAATCTCTTCCATTTCGATCTTGATTTCATCGACTTCTCGGAAGAACTGAGAGAGGTTTGGTTCATCCGTGGGGTTTAGTTGGCCTAATTCAATGTCGAGGTCGGCTTTATGGTCCTTTTGGCATTGTTTCTTCAGTTCTACATAACTTAAGAACGATCTTGTCATTAGATCATTCATCTTTGCAAGAATTTTGCAAAAACCACCTGCAATAAACTTCTTTTTTAGACAAGTGATGCAGGAATCTGAATATCTACTGATCAAGAACACCAAAGAAAACGCTGTATACACATCCTGAATGGACTCAATATTCGATTAAGCTTAAAAAAATCTTGAGATTCTGAGGAATTCTTCCTCCAAGAGATCTAAATGAAATAGGAAATCATCTATTTTTAGATAAATTTATCATGTTCTCCGAGAAATCTACAGAAATATACAATAACAGTGACAAAGTTAGACGCGCGAGAAAAGCAAACACATGAAGAACAGTACACAAGATATTCAGTGGTATGAAATTCTACAAAACCAAGAAAATTAACTGATTTTAGAAAAGGGTTTTCTGGAAAGGAGATACAATTTGAAGAGACCATCAAAGAAACGATTTAGAGAAATCATGGCAAGGAAACCCTCAACAGTTCGTGTCCATTATGAACAGTACATAAGAGTTAAACAACGGCTATCAAAAGGTTATCAGCCGTGAAGATTCTCCGATTCTAACAAAAAAGTGTTTTGGAAAAGAAAACAAAAAACTAACCTACAGAAATGGTTATCAGAAGTCAAGGCAATCCAAGAACCCCCCAAAAGTTCAACTAAAAATAAAAGATTCCACGAAAATCAATAAGAATAGAAAGAAAACAAAAGTAGGGTTTGGTTAAAACCTTGGAGACTCTCTCTGCTTTCTACAAAAGAGAAAAATGAATCCTTTCTCTGTCTCTCTTTCTCCTTCTATCGCTCTCTCACTTCTGATACGTGTTTCTTGGAGTTGTGAAGTGAAGGATCAAGAAGCACTTGAAATTTTTTTTTATTTTTTTTGTGAAGATAATGAGAGAGATAGAGAAGAGGGTAGTGATCTTTCTGTTATGTTAACTCCTCTTTATACAGTTTTAAAATTTTCAAAAATTAGTTGTATGGAAATAGTAGCCGTTAAAATTGCTGAGACGGTGCAGTTCCTTCCTAAGGTCATGAGATGATGGCAGTTGAATAATCAAACCGACTACATTCAATTTTATCTCCTCGCACATTCTAGCCATTCCCCTTTACTACTGTTCAATCTCGTCCTTGCTTTTGTTTCAGCTTCAAATTTGATCACTCAAGCCTTGATTGTTTTAAATTAGTAAAATTGATTTTTATTTTGTGAAGCCAAACATCAATTCTCGATACCGTGAAATTCTAATTTCTAGGCAATCAAAGTAAATCATTAAATTTAATATCAAATAAATTAAATATAAAAGATAATTAAATATATAGTTGAATAGTAAAATAACAAAAATACTCTCTGTGAAATAGAAAAAAGAATCAACATAGCAAGGGCATAAAAGATAATTAAATATATAGTTGAATAGTTTTATTTTTATATAAATAGTTAAATTATACATGCACGCCGAATCCAATTAACTAGACAATGCCCCCGCGCTTCGCCGCGGGCGGCACATTATTTTTTTTAATATAAAAAATATTAATTGTGTGTATTTTTTTATTATAATATAAATTTAGCTAAAATAATAAATCTGTGCAGAATTCATGTCAAATGCAAGTTTTCTATAAAATATATGAATTTAAAATCGATATAAATTTATCTGTTTAGTAGTTTCAAACGAAATAACAAGCATAAATTTATCATCATCATTAAAAAAGCAAGAAAACTCGGATATCTGAATTATTAAGTTCACTTTATTAAGATTAGTTCATTTTATAATTCAATTTAAATCAAACAAAAATAAAATATAAATTGTGAAAATACATACAATAATAAAATAAAAAAAATAAGTTGTTAATTTTCTATCAACAAAAAGACAAAAATATAGATTGAAAATTCATCCTGACGTTATTGCCATTATCATTGCTATAAAAGCTAAAATTATTACTAACATTACTGCCAAAACAATTAGAATAATTAAATTGCCATGAAAAAAAAAAGCAAAATATTTTTATAAAACAACAATAAAAAAATAATAACTAAAATTATCATTATTATTGCATAAATAATAAAATCATAAAAATCATATAATCTAAAGAACAAATAAAGAAACAAAAAACAAAAAAAAATGAATAAAGGGAAAAAAAGAGTAATATTACTTTTAAAATGATCACCGATATAAATTAAAATTTAAGGAAAATCTTTTTAAAAAAAAATCAAAAGATTTTTATAAAAAAATAATCACTAAAATTATCATTATTATTGCGCAAATAATAAAATTATAAAAATCATTTAATCCAAAGAACAAATGAAAATAAAAGAAAACATCTAGCCATGGCACCCGCGCCTCGTCGCGGGCGAAATCATATTTTTTTCAACGTAAAAAAATATTTATTATGTATGATTTTTTTTTATCATAGCATAAATTTAGACAAAATTATAAATGTGTATATAATTGGAAAAAAAATATATAAGTGAAAAAAATGTATAAGTGAAAAAAAGAGTTTAAGCTGGCTGAGAGACCATGGTTACAAAAATATATATAAGCGAAAGAAAACAAAAAATAGTATAGGCGTGAAAGCATTGTAGCAATCCATATTGTTTTTAAAAAAATTCGGCCCAAGAATTAGTCGTGGTGTGCTTAAGCTGGTCGGAGATCCCGGTTATAAAAAAAATATATAAGTGAATAAAACAAAAGTAAAAAAAAAAAGAAAAAAAAATGTACCAGCAGGAAAGCACTTTAGAAAAAAAATGTGGGTCCGGCGATTGTCGTGGTATGCATAAGTTGGCCTGGACACCCTGGTTATAAAAAAAAATTGGTTATGAAGATTAATCGTGGTGCATTTAAGCGAGCTCAGACACCCCGATTATTAAAAAACAAAAAACCAATATAAGTAGAAAAAGAAAAAAAATATAATAAGAAAAAAATGAAAAAAAATATAATAAGGAAAAAAAAAAAAAAAAAAAAAAAAAAAAAAAAAAAAAAAAAAAAAAAAAAAAAAAAAAAAAAAAAAAAAAAAAAAAAAAAAAAAAAAAAAAAAAAAAAAAAAAAACATTGTTGCAATCCACAGTGCACTGAGTCTGTGTGCACAGTGCGTGGGTGTACACTGAAACACCCACGCCTTTTATATATATAGTAATGTTAATAATTGGGATTAAGTATTATAATTTTTTATTCTCGGTTTTTTTAAGTTAAATATAGATTTAATTACAAATAATAATATAATTTGATATTTATATTTTAAAAAATTATTGTCAGATCACCATGCACTTTGAACAACGTCCGCAGCAATTTCTACTCTAGTGATCAAAAATAGATTTGTACTTTATAATTGTATTCTTCAGTGTCTCCTCTTCAATTAAAAATGGCACATGTTATCCAAAAATACACAATATTACCGTAGCCTTAATTGCTCATCCTTACAAATTTATCATAATTTGGTTTTTATGTTCTCTTTTAATCTCATTTCAATATCTAGATATCATTTTTGTAAAAAAAATATATATTTTAAATGCTCCTTGACGTACTAAGTGGGTGTTTGGTAGTGTGGTCCAAACGGTGGTTTAAAAAAAATTAGTGTTTTAGTATTCGGTAAAGTTGAAAAAGCAGAAAATTCTCCACCTTTAAAAATCAGTGAATTTGCGTTTGATGAAAAGCAGCTAAGTGGCCGTTTGGCATTGTGGTGGCATCCACGTTTGCCAAACAGCTTCTGAGTTTTCTGCTTGGTAAACAAGCAAACGCAGTTTCAACGTGTGGGACCCACAACAAAAATTCTCCAAAACGCCGTTTCATGCAAAGCTGGAATTTGATGCTTTTGTATCTGCGATCTATTTTTTCTGAAACGCCGATATATATATATAGAACAAAACTTACATTCATCCCCCGCTGCCCTTTTGACAAATCCATTTTATGTTCGATAATTAAAAAAACTGGTAAAACAATATTGCGTTTTGCATGTTAAACAATCGATCTGTGCATGTCTCTCTCTCTCTCTCTCCAAAACAGCCATGGATGCCGGGACCTTTCACCGTTGACTCCGGCCACCACAGGCCACCATTTACGACGAAACCACCACAAGAAGAACCACCTAAGCCTCCTCTACCCATCGGCATTGTCCGTTGAAGCTCTCGTCGTGGTCGGTGAACAGTACCGCAACCTTCCAACGCTGCCTCCGGCCACCACAGGCCACCATTTCAGACGCCACTACCACAGGAAGAACCACCTCGGCCTCCTCTACCGGTCGGTATCGTCCGTTGAAGCTATCTTGGTGGTCGGTCGGAAGCTACTGTGCACGTGAAATAATTCACGTGCACAGGTGCGCTGCACTGTCACACGAAGAAGACGTGAACAGTGCAGCGCACCGTTTCACTTCCTTTTTATTTAAGCTGGCCTTGGGCTGGGCTGCACTCGGCCCAGCCCAAGTCCAGCAAAGTTGGGCTTAGGCCCAATTCGGTTGGGCTGCCCTCGGCACAGCCCGTTTTTTAAAATATATATTTAAAAAAAAATAAAAAAAATGTGTAGATACAGATCAGTCCTAATGGAAGGAAAATATCTGTTCGTGATGAAATTGCAAGTAGTTTGATGGGAGAATAAAAAATAATATTTTTTTTTCATGAATTATTAATTACATTATAATTATTAAATTTACAATATTTAAAAAAATTATATATATATATATATATATATATATATATATATATATCCTTTAAAGTAATTTCACAAGTTAAAAGCAATATGAAAAGCTTGGTAACCAAACACCCAAAACTGCTTTTTTTCAACCTCCAATTTAACCACAGTTTTAACCAAACACTTCACTGCTTATTTTGAACCATAGTAAAAACGCTTTTTTTTAAACTGTTTTTTTTCAACCTCAATCGCAAAAGCAAAAACAATGCCAAACACACTCGTGAAACCGTTTCCAACAAAAATAATACCGTTAGCATTTAATTCCCAAATAAACCCTCACCATCTACCATTTGTTCTCCCCTTCACCTTCACATTGCGCCTCCCGTCTTTGCCCTCTGCAATACAAACCCACCTGCTCTCCCCTTCTCCTTCACCCTCCTGTACTTCACTCCTCATCCTCACAAACCCATCTTCTCTCCCCTTCTCTCGTCTTCCCCCCCCCCCCCCCCCCCACCGTCCCTCAATCAAAAGAACTGTTCAAGTGGGAAAATCACGACCATTTCCCAGAGAAAGAAAAGGAGCAAAATTGCCACGACAGCAAAATGCTCATCAAATATTACAAACTCTAGATGTTTCCATTTGGGGTCATGGCTCTTGCTAGTGCCCACCTCGGTCTCTTCTCTCTTTGTCTTTGCGTGGGTTGGCTTATTTTTTTAAGTATTTCTTGGGACTATTATTCATTACTTAAGAATATACAAATAGAAAAATTCAAGTTTTTTTTATGAGTTGATAATATCAAAAATCAAACTTATGATCATTAATATTAAACTGAAAACCAAATTAGTTTTTGAACAAAACTTTTTAAATAATTGTCATTTATTTATTTTTAATTTAGTTTATAAGTAGAGAATAAAAACATTTTATGTCATCACATGTTGATGCAGAGAAATTTTATGATGCTTAATAAATAACTAGAATTATTGAATTATTTATGTTTTAAAGTTCACTTAAAATAAATAAATAAATAAATAGAAATAGAAACAAAAATATTAGGTGGGGTATATTTTTAGTAAATTATAGATTTTAATTTTACTCGTATTTATTTTTTCAAATTTGTGTATATGTCTATATCCTTTAAAGTAATTTCACTAGTTGACAACAATATGAAAAGTTTGGTAACCAAACACATGAAATTATTTTTTATTAATCTCAAACTCAACCACAGTTTTAACCAAACACCTCATTTTCAGTTATGAACAACAATTAAAAGTGCTTTTCATGAAACTGTTTTTTTTAAATCTCAACTACAAAAGCAAAAGCAATACCAAACACACCCTAAGTGGTTGTTTTCTATATTTAAAACACCTAACAACAAATCTCACGGGTTGGCCTAACAATTAAGAGCATTAACAGCATCAGCAGTCCAGTCCTTATAAAGCTTTATAACTTTTAATAATAAAGACTTTTTTGGTATAAATAATAATAAAGACTTGAACCAATTTCACAGGATTCCATCACAAGCAAAATCTTGCCTTCGTCTCAAAACTACTCCAAGCTTAGCAAACAAGGATCAATAACCAAGCATCGTCAAATACCGAGAAAATCCTGTTGCTCGAAAAAAAGGGACCTCGACAGCATTCCTTCACCAAACGGGTTTGGCAAGAAAAGAAAAAAATATGTTGAGCTTCAGAATATATGCACTAGTAATCTCACTTCATCAAAGAAAACATACTTGGAATTCTGAACCTTGAAGAAAAATAACATTATTGAAGTTTGTTGTCTAGTAGAGAGACACCCTCCCTGTGATTTTTATTTATCAATAAGCTTCCAATACAACAACATCAACACATGACTGTTTGATGGAAATAACATGCATTTTTTGTTGTCTATTAGAGAGACTCCCTCCCTTAAGATTTTTATTTAACAATAAGCTTCTGGTACAACAACATCAATGGTGGCTAAGGAAATAACATGCGTTTTCAGAATTCAAATCTGTTTAGCTACTGGAAAACACTCCTTCAAGAAATTATGAAGCAGTGATGAATACATATCTGGGAAAGTTCTGAAGTGGTCCACATGGGGGGATGTCTCAAAATTATAGGAAATCACCTTTCTCCCCATTCTCCTCTGATCCTGGATCTCTAACTCTATTAAGTGAAATGGAACAAGTTTATCTGCTGTGCTGTATAAAAAAAGGTGGGGACAAGAAGGCTGCTTTTCTGAGAGCATGGACACAATTTCCGTTAACTTCCTGCAAAAATAGCAAGAGACACTATCATGCATAAATTTTGCTGATACATGTGCTGACCATTATTTAGAACGAAAAATTAGTTCCCACCAAGGTGTAATGCAACATTCAAAGGAGCGAGACACAAACAGAGCACTTACTGATCCACTTCTGGCAACTTCAGAATTACAGAGAATAGCATTTCAAATACATGTAGCACCATGGCTTCGATCATTGAAGGTTCATTTTCTTTCTCTTTTGATTCACTGGCTTGTTTTTCTAATCCATTTATTTCTTTAGTCGCAATAACTTGCACGGAAGAGCTGCTTTTCTTCAGCAAGGCAGTGGAGAACCCACCAGCCCAGACCTGCCAAGATGGAAGAAAATCAGCCATTAGCACCCCTTCAAAATGAGCAGCATTTCAAAGAGATACACATGCATCAGTGGATATATATACAAAAAATATCTAAAAACTGACACCAAACATCAATAACAGCCAGATGCCAATTAGAGCAGAATCTTCAATTCAAGATGACATTAGCACTCCAAACCATGATTACATGCCTATTTGAAACCTTGCAATAATAATTTTTCTACACTACTGCCGAATTCCACCATAACTGAGCTAATAATTAAGAAAAGTTTAATAGCAACATGCTCAAAACTTTCCATCAGTCACCGTGTTCATACCACGCCACAGATAAGCACTTCCTTAATTCTGTTTTTGGAAAGTGAGAAACTTGTTCCACAACCAGTTCAAGTCCATTCATGGTTAGGTTCATAAAGTTAAGCATCCTGCTGAAGTTTAACATTGTTTTCATTGCATCAAGCAACTGTAATGGTTGTCTGAGAAGCAATGCGGCCAGAATAAATTAGACAAAATGTAACATCAATTGCAGCTTTAATGCAACTCCACAATGAGGTTGCTATGCGAATTCAAATTGTATATTATTCTGCAAGGCCTAGGCTCACACTGAGCTCGTCACACAACATCTAGCTCGTGTATGATCTATGTTATCAACCTTGGAGTATCTAACCCAGTTGAATAAGCTTTAATGAGAAAGGATTAAGAAGCCATTCAAATTTGCTTCAAATCATTGGATCCTACACAAGCCATTAAGACACTTAAGTAACAAAATTGAAAAGCATTATATACCAGGACCATGAAATAAGAAGATAGGGAAGTCTGGCAGAGTAGAACAACTAGGAAGACTGCAACTCTCAATTAAAGCATGAAAATGGTTCCATTCGAGACATGGCCAATCATGATCCATAGATGTAAAAAAGCTAACATTTAGTTTCTCCTGGAAGACCAAGCTAATAACAACAATTTATCATCAACTAAGACATTCATTATGCGAACTCAAGAATTTGCACCACTATAACATTCATACACTTCCACACCACACAAGAAGATTTGCACAAATTTATCACAACAATCATTGACTTCAACAAGACCATAACTCAACAAACCTTAGGATTAAACTGATTGCCACCTCCAGAATCAGAAACACACCCTTTAATCTTCTCCATTAGTTCCTCCCTCTCTTGCAAGAGTCTAAGGATATAACCATACCTGTAAACAGCAACACACCACAACAATTACGAATCCAGTTACAAACCCAAAAAAGTACAACAAATTACAGAAAACAATTGCAATAAATCAACCTACACAAGCCAACCAGTGTTACTAAAGGTGTGAAAAACCAAACACCTCTCTCTACCGTCATCTTCTCTCTCAGAAACCCACGAAACAAGCTGATTAGCCAATTCTGTAATCCTCTTCTCCACTCCCTTCCCAAAATCAAAACAAAGCAATTCTCTCATATCAACAACAAACGTAACAGCATGAATCCCTCTTGAATTATACCATTCCACGTACTTTCTTAGATGTTTCTCTCTAGCTCCAAGCCAACCAAGCAGAACCACAGTCACAACTGGTTTTTCATCACTAAAGACACTAACTTTACCGCGAACAACACTCTCTGGTGCTTTGTTCCACGTAAAAGGCCTCTCATTTTGATGAGATTTGAAGTTAAAATCAGAGTTCTTGGTGGGGTTTGAGAGATGAGAAGAGGAAAGCGAGAGGAAGAAATTAATGGGGTTTGGGTTAGGAGTAACGGGTGAGTGAGAGAACGGTGAAAACGAAGAGTGAATGCGAGAATGGCAAAATCTGGGTAATGAAATGATGTGGGTCTGGAGATTTTGTCGCTGTGAGGGTATCGATCGATGGGTTATTGAAATGGGTTTTAGAAAATTTGTAGTGGTTGATGTTGATTTATTAGAGAAGAGACTGCGATTGATGACCCTTACAGGAGCTTCCATGGCGGAAAATCGGGTGTGGGTGAGGGGTGGATTTTTGAAAAAGAATGGGGCTTTGCCTTTGTCTGGCTTGTTATTTGCCTAACTGCAACAGACATTTATTAGTAAGGCCCACCAGTGCTCTGAATCTTCATTTGAATGTCCCAAATGTGTTAGGCCATAAATTTGCGAAAACGGACTCTTTCTAACATTTTTTAAGTTGAACACAAATTTAAATGAAAAAAAAAATTAAACACAATTAAATTTATAGTCTAAATAATAGACTTGATGAGTTAAGCCAGCCATGACACCAAACTAGTATTTTTGTCAGCGGATGGAGCGAAGATACGGAGGATTGTGACAACAGCACAAGGCAGTACAGGGTCGAGGGCTAACCAGGAAGATAGCTTGAATTTTGTAATGGAAGCCCAAGAAACCGACAGAGGCATTACATGTTCGAACAAGATGAAGATTAAAATAAACTACTCTTTGATTGTTATATCCTATAAGTAAATGAATGCGACCTTGAGGATTACTAAAAACCTTTTACAGTTCAAATTATGCAGACAGGAATGATGTTGTAGCAAGAACCAGAAACTTTGGGTTTCCATTTCTCACCAGCTACAGCAGTGTTGCTCTGGCAATTTGCAGGATGAAGCAGAATTACACTTTTTTGTTACCTTGCTTCGAGAGTGAAGTGCCTGTACAGTGTCCTGTGCCAGATTTTTGACAGGCAGTTCATGCATTTGGTGTAAGATCCAAATTAATGTAATAATAAAAGGTTAAGTTTGTGCAGATAAAACCAAAGATAGTTTCACCGTTTTATTTTCTTAGGATATTGAGCCATCACATACATCAACTAATCTGAGCAAAATTAACATATTGGAAATTTAGAAATCACAGAAGATGCTTGACAAAGAATATGATGTTGCAATCTGAAGGAAATCCTCAAAGAATATGTGACAGGATTGAAATGGATTTGAACTTTGTTTCCTGTCCTGAACATAAAAGCTCTTGCTATTTCAGCAGGTAAAATCAACACTGCTTCCAGATATCCAAGATTATTTTCGTCCATCAGCCAGCCAGAGAGTAAAAAGACAAATGATAAGAGGACAAAAGGGCATAACATTCTGGTTGGCAAGCTTAGATTTTACAGGAAACAAAAGAAAATCCTAGGTTGTAAATTTGCTGTTAAAAACCTGAAACAGAACGCCACCAAGCATTGTCATTACCGATGTTCCAGCTTTGTAATCATCGTATCTTAAATTTAAGCACCTTTCTGCATTCCTTAGTGTCAGTCTCCTCCTTAGATTCCATTCCTTTTTATCTGTCTCAGCATCGAAATCCTTCTTGTTCTTAGGAATCTCGCATTGTTCTTTCTTGATTTCTACACTTTCCAAGGCTATGTTAAATGATGACAGCAAGCACAGCAAGATCATAGCTGGTCACAGCTAATTGACACAGAAATGGCAGCAACAACGTTCCATGATCTGTCTTTCCTTAAACAAGAATGTCAAAGTTATTAGACATGAATGCAGAGGATATCAGATATAAAGACAGATAAATCAGCCATAATTAGTTTAACTTACCTTGTATAGATCCTCTGTAAACTGCATATAAATGAGTGTAACATGTACAAATATTATCATTGAGAATAATCATTCAGTTAGCCTTTGCTGTTCTAATTCAAAGTTGTTTTAATTCTTTCAGGCTATTTCGAAGAGAGACATTTTTTTTCAAGCTGAAAGCTCCTGAATTCTTGTTCGCAAACAATGAGCACAAAGGAGAATGGTTCGAGTAGATATAGAGCACCTTATCCTCACCTTGTTAATGTCCTGAAGCAAAGGCGAAGTGGTTATGAGCCATCAGGTACAGAAACCGATAGGCAAGACAGTCCAATGCGTGATCAGAAAAATGGAACTTTTGGTCCTGAGAGTCCAATTCAGTTAGATTTACCAAGAAATGCCAGCCCTTTGAAAAACAGCAGGAGATTTTCTTTAAGATTTGATGATTATTCTCCAACGAAGGACTCTGTTTCCAGTCCTCCTCGAAGGAGGCACAGCAGCAAGTCACCCTACAAGCCACGAAGAGATGATGGTAATTCTGAACGTATCTCAAATCAGAGAAATGCCAATCCCTTGTTAAGAAGACAAATTTCCCCATTTAAGGCACAGAGAGGTGAAGGTGGTGCTGTTTCACCTACACCAAGACGGAGAAATCTTGATAACTTGTTAAAATCTGAGTCAGGAAGACAAGTTTCTCCATACAAGGCACAAGGAGAAGAAGCTGGTGCTGTTTCACCTGAATCGAGCTAGAGAAATGTAAGTCCCTTGTCAAAACCAGACCAGAGAAGACAGGTTTCTCCCTACAAGGCACAAAGAGGAGGTGGTGCAATTTCACCTAAACCCAGGCAGAGAAACGTTAGTCCCTTGTCAAAGCCAGACAAGGGAAGACAAATTTCTCCTTTTAAATCTGGGAGAAAGGAACACGGTATGCATGAAGATGGTGAGATTGTAAGCTCCAACAGAATGAAACCCGCATCATTTCCTCATATAGATTCTGTTCTTCTTCAGCGTAATAAAGTAAATGGTAATATCGATCATAACTCTCAAATAACTTCGACAGCAAGTTCTGGTTCACGAATGACTATGACGTCAGCTTTTCCTGCAAGTAGGCAGATCAGTAGCAAACTTAACAGTGACAGTAGTAAGAAAAGTGGTGCAGATGTTAGAACAAGTGGGAGCTTGAAGAAGTTCGCAGAAAACAGGAAGAAAAAGCAAACAGAAGAAGCTTGGTTTTCTTGAATGAGGAAGGGACCTGGCAAGACCTCAAAATCACCTGGAAAAAAAAAACGTTTTGATGAAACATCATTCATCGAGAAGGTATTTGTGGTTGAAAGCTTGAGACAGTTCTGGGCTGATAAGCATCAACCCAATTCATTGAATGGATTTATATGCCATAAACATGAAGCTCAAATCCTCGGTCAACTCACAAGTTATTTCAGGATTGAGTAATTGTTTTCCCATTTATCTGCTTAACTCAAGATGAATATGTTTGAGGATCACTTGCATTCAGGCTTCTGCAAACTACTTTATTAACTATGCCATGTAGAGATCACTGTTGCCAGTCTGTTTTAGCAGGATGCCTTGTGAACTCAATTTGTGTATTGCCATAGGTATCACATGACAGCATTCCTCACATTTTGTTGAAGGGACCATCCGGTTCTGGCAAAAAAACGCTAGCAATGGCTCTGATAGGTGAAATTTTTGGTGATGCATGTTGGAATGTATGCCATTGGTTATCAGAAACTATAACATTAAGTCTTTCTCTCTTGAACAACATTTTTGGATGATTAAGTTAACTTAATTCACTGTTTTTCTTGCAGAAAACACATGATTTGAGATATTTCCAAGTCCGGTTATATATATGAGAACTCTTATAGATTTGCCATCTCATATCAGCAGAGCTGAAATTTTTAAAAGCTCGATATCTCTTTATTATATATATTTTAAAATGAAGTTGGTGGAATGTTGAAGATTCATCAATTACATTTAACTCGTTTTTAATTTTCTGGAGAACTTAGGGGTTCAGTGTTTTATGCTTTCTTGTAGACAGGAACAAAGGGGAGCACCACAGGTAGCGGTTCCATTAACATCCAGTGCTCATCATGTAGAGATCAATGTAAATTCGGAGCCAAATGCTAGAAAAGCATTAATGGGTTTAGTGAAGGAAATAAGTAACAAATATGCGATTACCCCTGATGTTAGCAATGCCAATTTTAAGCCAGATTATAAAGGTGGACTCTATAAACATGAGCACGATTGCCATGCTCAACAGTTTCATTCATCCACTCGAATCTAAATCTTCTGTCTTCTCTATTTCAGTTTTAGTTCTTTATGAGGTTGACAAAGCACACAAGTAAGGACTTGAAATTTTTAGAAGATCGATATCTCTTGAAGCCTGCAAAGCACACAAGTAAGGACTTGAACTAATGAACTAAATAAATTCCTTAAACTATGTATCAGAAAAGGGCAATGATAAAGTAACACTAATAAATAATGTTTGTGGCAATCTTCTTCTACAGCTATCCTTTTTCCGATGATCAGCCAATTCCATTTGGATGGGAAGAGGTTTTGGTAGAGCTTGCAATAGAAATCCTGGTTGATCCATCACCTAATAAGTATAATTCATCCAACTGGGTAGCAACCAAATTTACCATACTCGGCTTTCCTGATGAATGTTAACTATCCTTTTCTGCTTCTACGGATTTGGCAGGCTATTTTCAATACGGGGAAAGTTGAAAAGGCTTCTTGTGGATTTTGTTTACCCCAAACTGATTCTCCTGGTGATGCATATGCTGAAATAATTCATTTCACTATCACTGATAGAGCTGCAATTCCAACAAACAGAAATTGGTGGAGCTATTCTTGAAGGGAGTAGAGGCTAATCCAAGAAGGGAGCTTTATTATTGGCATGCTTATTATGGTTTTCCGGCCAAGTGGTGTCTTCAGGCTAGCTGTGGTGCTGCTAGACCAAGTCCAAGTTGTAATGTCGAATTGCCAACATACTGAAATGAAACGAGGTTTTTGTTTACAGGATAAGAGGCTCCCAACAGGAGCAACTGCTCTACTCAAATTAGAAGGTAAAATGGACAAACCATTCTAACAGGATAATCATTTTATAATTACACACACATAAAGATTCTGCAATTCATTGAAGCGACAATGTTTTGCGTCATATATAAATCAATATCCAAATGGAAGTTTTTGTTGTAAGCACTTGGACAGTTCATAGCCTAAATCATCCACTTATTCTGCAGAATTTGTGGCCAAATTCATGAGCATGTACAGGAAGGGTTCTGGCACTCGTCAGTTTGTATAATGGAGCTGGTCTTTATAAGCCCTTAGCCATATCCTTGTATGTCCATACTTATAAGGTGTTTCTTCTATGGATGCTAAAGTTACTTGAAGTACTTCATATTTTCTGCTATGAATGAATTAGTTCCTTGAAATACATAGTTTTATTTTGACTGATTATAACTTGAAAAAAGGCAAAATTTTGTACACAATGTGTTGTTGTGTGTTGTTTCGACGAAGATGATCCAGAAGAACTGCTTGATAATCATGTAGCAATCTTCTGCATTTTTTCATGTTATAGTTGGAGGTATATTTTTCATGTTCAATATTTTTCAAGTGTTAAAACACACACACAGATAGACACTCACACACATTAAATCTAATATAAAAACCCACAGCAAAAGTAGAATATTTTCTGAGAAATTTCCTTCTTATCTTTCTTCTTTCATGCTGAAATGAATCTCTTTAACACGTGATCAAGCAACCCACACACAAAGACATTAATTCCTGGAAAGCCAAGTAAATCAGGTTTGATAAGAATATAACACAAAGATAACTTGTACTTAGGCACCAATATTATTGGATTCGAACCCCTACCTAACGAATAGCAATTCGTGAATAAGAAGTATGGATTGACACCACGAAATCAGCTGAACTTTGATAAATCGTTTTCAGTCCTTTAGAGAATCAAGGAAAAGAGAATTCTCACCCTCATAAGCACACAAAGTTGCGGTCGTTATTTGAATATCATTGAGCAAAAAACATAACCTGAAACTGAGGTTACATATGTATTTTCAATCTAAGTTAAACCCTAAAATAACAAAATTTTGGACCTGTATAAAGCTTATTTGCAATCAAACCCAAATCCCTAAGTATCTAAGCTCAATTGATGTTTATTAACCCTAAAATACAAAATACGAATTTAAAATAAAAAAAGTAAGTTGCAGCCACATAAAAATAAGATAAAAATAAAATTTATTTGGTCTTGAATGTTGATGACTTTTAGGTTTTCTTTCTAGACTAGAAAACAATTTCTTTTAAATGCTAAAAATCCTTCTATTTTGAGGAAATAGTCTAAACTTGGACTCCATGTTATATCAGGAAAAATAAGTCCAAATCAAGATTGTCATATGACCTAACATAACATCCATTTTCAAAACTTGAATGAGACCTTTCTTGGACTTGAATTAGATGAATTATAAGTTGTCTTTTAAGCTCCATGTCATTTGTCCCTCTTGATCCATCTTACTCCATGTTTTCTGAATTAACTTATTCAATATCTCTTTAAGTCTCTTTAACCTAGCTCTTATAATAGGTTTATTTGGCACCATCAATGGATTATTTACGTGACTACGCTTGATGTTGAGTTAGTCCTCGTCACACGCACTCTATTTATCTTATACACTAATACATTTGGAAAATATTGGAAGTGAAATTTAGCAGATGGATCTATGAATATAATTTCGATAAAGTCTTCATATCTAATTCATAATGTGTGTATAAATTTGATAATATTTTTTTAAAATTAAACTACATTTATTTAGAACATAATCTCTAAATAGTTGAATGATCGTTTACAATAAAAAGAAATGATCGCATTACAAATGAGAAAAGACACACCTGTATACTCCTCACAATTGAAATAGTTAGGGATAAATGTTTTTTTTTAATAAAGATAAGAAAGAGAGAAATATAGACTTGAAAAGAAAAAGAAAAAACTTTCACAAAAAATTAAAATCAAATCATAATGATAAAATTAAAAAAAAATTCCAATTAAGAAAATAATAAGAAAAACTAAAAATAAAGAATCAAAGTAATAAGAGCCAAATTTCATGTAAAATCAAAAGTCAATGGATGAAATTAAAAGAAAAAAACCATTAAAGGATTCAATATAAAATATGTTGCAATAAAAAGAATGGGTATAAAATCTGATATAAAAATCAAATGTCAATGGATGAAATTAAAAAATAAAATTAACTCAATAAATAAATCAAATGCATTATAATCAAATGGATAAAAAAAACTAAACAGACAAATAATCATAATTTGTTTTTCTAAGGCCAATATGTTTTTCAAAGAAGGGATTGAATCAAGAGAGAGGAGAAAAAAATATGAATGGGACAACGACACTTGAATTTGTTATGGCATTCCACGTGTCACTCTAAGGATACAAGTGACGTCCATTTACTAGCACTAGGCCCACGCCAACTATTTTTACAATCAAATAATATTTATAAAATATTTTTTTATCTAATTATCAGAATAAAAAAATATCAGATCGTCACGAATCTGAACACTTTTCAAGAGAATGCGATTCCTTTCCTCTAGAATGGGGAATCCCAGATTCCCATCCATCTCTTTTGCAACAGCACTCCCATGTTTGCAAGACTCTGCAAATTCATTGTATCAATTATTCCAAAGTTAATGCCCCGATCAAATCTCAGATAAGATGTAATTATCCCTGCAACAGATGCCTTCCGATGAAGAACAGTGTCCCTGCACTCTAACTAAGCTGGCCAAACCACCAGTCAACGCGCGCAGTGGCAAAGCTCACGAGGGCCTTTCAAAAAGTGCAAGATGGTTAAGCATCTGCGTAAATGATTTCCATCCACAGATCATTATTCACAAGGGATGACCTCTCAAATTTGATCCTCAACTCATAATGATCAGATGGATTGTAGCAGAACCAAAACACGCCGAAGTGTTTTGCTCCATATATAGAATTTACCAGCTTGGTTTCCAAGTGGCGTAATTCCACAGCTTGGATTTCCTTTAATGGAGCTGCGTCAGCCACTCAATGAAGATGGAGGAGCAGGAACACGCAACCTCGCTTTGGTTTGGTTGAGGGTCGACGAGGATCCGCATCAATGGAAGTTAGATACTTTTCATGCAGAAACAATATTTCTAAAATCAGATCTGGGATCAGCTTGAGTCGATCATGTAACTATCTTTGATCCCCGTGACTGTGAAAAAGATGATCAATATTACTGGTTTTAATCGAATTTTTCTTGAAAGATTATAGTTATTAGATCTACAAATCATACAGAACAAACCCACAAAAAGATATCTTAGAAGGAAAATTTGGGAAGAATCTTCAGATAAAAGCTGACAGCACTTTTCTGTTTTCTTTTCTGTTCATCGAAGCAAGAAAAAAGAATATAGCACATTCTGGGAGCATATCCATTCAGTAAATAGCACAAAAAGGAAAGTTCACAGATAACGTGGCAAGCTCTACGACGCATACTTTGAGATTTTACTATTATTTAATTATTATTCTTTCTATATTTAGCATATGAATTGTTTTTATTACCGATATTGTAAATTAGGGTTTCCTCGTACAAAAACTTTCAGCAGGTAATGGATTATAATCTTTTCACAATGTTCCTCAATAAGCATATTTATTAGATATAAATTATTGAGTTTTGATTGAATAATTCAGTGCAAAAAAATTATTTTTTTATCTAATTTAAATCATCAAATTTTATGAAAAATTAAAAGAACATTAATTATTTTTTTAGAAAGACATGACCTAGAACAAGTTGGTGAAAAAACTTAATATTTTTTTTTGTTTTATCAAAAATTATTGTTTTATTTATTTATGTATTTTAAAAAAGCTTACAACTTAAATTAAACCTATTCTGTTATTGAAAATTATTTTTAAAAAGAAAAAACTTAATATAATACGTGCAAACTGATGTATAATAAAAAAAATAAAAATAAAATCTAATTTGATCAATTAATCGGGTCTTAAGACACTCGGGTAGTATTGTATAACTATGGTTTTGGGTTCGGGGTTGCACTTATCCATGGTGGAAGATTTTCTAACAAACCATCCTAATTATAACTTAAAAATAATAAAATATTTTTAATATTAATATATCAAAATAATCTCAAAACATTAAAAATAATTATTTAAAATAAAATAATTAATTCTTTTTAAAAATACTTTTTAAACGAAAGGCAAACAGACACTATAATGCTGATGTCAACGGAGATCGATTAGAGAATTAGAAAATCAAGCACTGACTCCTCCTATAATCCATAATCCGTAATCTACAATCAAATAATATTTATAAAATATCATTTTATCTAACTATCAGAATAAAAAAGAACCATAGTAAAATGACTAAAGTATCCTCCATCCAAAACTAATAAATATTTTTGGGTATATTTTTTTATTTTATAAAATTATTTTTAATATGAAAATATCTGAAATTTTAATTTAAAATATAAAATAAAAATAAAAAAAATTCCTCTAATGAAATATCAGATCGTCACGAATCTGAACACTTTTCAAGAGAATGCGACTCCTTTCCTCTAGAATGGGGAATCCCAGATTCCCATCCATCTCTTTTGCAACGGCACTCCCATGTTTGCAAGACTCTGCAAATTCATTGTATCAATTATTCCAAAGTTAATGCCCCGATCAAATCTCAGATAAGATGTAATTATCCCTGCAACAGATGCCTTCCGATGAAGAACAGTGTCCCTGCACTCTAACTAGCTTGCCAAACCACCAGTCAACGCGCGCAGTGGCAAAGCTCACGAGGGCCTTTCAAAAAGTGCAAGATGGTTAATTAAGCAACTGCGTAAATGATTTCCATCCACAGATCATTATTCACAAGGGATGACCTCTCAAATTTGATCCTCAACTCATAATGATCAGATGGATTGTAGCAGAACCAAAACACGCCAGTGTTTTGCTCCATATATAGAATTTACCAGTTTGGTTTCCAAGTGGCGTAATTCCACAGCTTGGATTTCCTTTAATGGAGCTGCGTCAGCCACTCAATGAAGATGGAGGAGCAGGAACACGCAACCTCGCATTGGTTTGGTGGAGGGTTGACGAGGATCCGCATCAATGGAAGTTAGAAACTTTTCATGCAGAAAACTATATTTCTAAAATCAGATCTGGGATAAGCTTGAGTCGACTTATTCATATATTCATGTAACTATCTTTGATCCCCGTGACTGTGAAAAAGATGATCAATATTACTGGTTTTAATCGAATTTTTCTTGAAAGATTATAGTTATGAGATCTACAAATCCTACAGAAATAACCCACAAAGAGATATCCTTTTTGAGATCTAAGAACGAAAATATGGGAAGAATCTTCAAATAAAAGCTGACAGCACTTTTCTGTTTTCTTTTCTGTTCATCGAAGCAAGAAAAAAGAATATAGCACATTCTGGGAGCATATCCCTTCAGTAAATAGCACAAAAAGGAAAGTTCACAGATAACGTGGCAAGCTCTACGACGCATACTTTGAGATTTTACTATTATTTAATTATTATTCTTTCTATATTTAGCATATGAATTGTTTTTATTACCGATATTGTAAATTAGGGTTTCCTCGTACAAAAACTATCAGCAGGTAATGGATTATAATCTTTTCACCATGTTCCTCAATAAGCATATTTATTAGATATAAATTATTGAGTTTTGATTGAATAATTCAGTGCTTGAATTTTTTTTATCTAATTTAAATCATCAAATTTTATGAAAAATTAAAAGCACATTAATTATTTTCTTAGAAAGACATGACCTAGAACAAGTTGGTGAAAAAACTTAATATTTTTTTTTGTTTTATCAAAAATTATTGTTTTATTTATTTATGTATTTTAAAAAAGCTTACAGCTTAAATTAAACCTGTTCTATTATTGAAAATTATTTTTAAAAAGAAAAAACTTAATATAATACGTGCAAACTGATGTATAATAAAAAAAATAAAAATAAAATCTAATTTGATCAATAAATCGGGTCTTAAGACACTCGGGTAGTATTGTATAACTATGGTTTTGGGTTCGGGGTTGCACTTATCCATGGTGGAAGATTTTCTAACAAACCATCCTAATTATAACTTAAAAATAATAAAATATTTTTAATATTAATATATCAAAATAATCTCAAAACATTAAAAATAATTATTTAAAATAAAATAATTAATTCTTTTTAAAAATACTTTTTAAACGAAAGGCAAACAGACACTATAATGCTGATGTCAACGGAGATCGATTAGAGAATTAGAAAATCAAGCACTGACTCCTCCTATAATCCATAATCCGTAAGATTAAAATTAATGCATCCAACGGTTCAGACTCACCATAGACTGGCTGTTGAAAAAAGGAAAGCGACAATCACACTAACGTCTTCTTCACCCTCCTTCAATAAAGCCAAAAGCTCTCTCTCTCTTTCTCTGCATTTATATACACACACACGCACATTAACGTACACAGTATTTTATGCTCTCTTGATTTCAAGCTTCTCAGTGTTTAACGTCTCCTCTCTCTCTCTGTAAGCCTCTCTTCTTTTAATGGTTTTAAACATTCCATTTTTTTTTATTTGTTTCAAGTTTGGTCTGAATAGCTGGTTCTATTTCGTTGGTGCTTTTTTGATGGAATCTGGATTTTTTTGTGATAAAAATAAAGGGTATTTGTTAGATTTTCAAATGTTTTTTTTTTAGTATTTATATTTTAGTGGCTGCTGCATGTGGTTTCAGGGTTCTGTTTGATCATTCTAGTTTTGTGTACTTTGATGGTTTTGTGTGTGGGCTTTTTCTGTTTTCATATACTTTCTTTTTTTGAGTTTGCAAGAACTATATTTAGTGTTTTCCTGTTCTTTGTTTGATTTTGTTGCGCATGCTGACTGTGGTTTTGTTGTGTTTTTTTGGTTAATTTTTACTGATTTTTTTTTTTTTTCTCGTCTTGATTGATTTGCTTTAATCATCTGGTGATTATAAACTAATATGTTTTGTGGCTTCTTTATTTGTTGTGATTTTTTGCACGATTCAGAGATATGCAGCTGAAAATAGAGCAAAACAAACAAAAGTTTTTTTGTACTATGGTTTTCTTTTCCTCTGTAAAAGAAAATGCTCTGTCTCTCTTCTGTGATTTACGGGTTGGCTTTAGTATCTGTTGTTTGAGTTCGTATCAATTTGAACTTTGTTATGTATGTGTTTGTACAATTTGTCCTAGTCAACATCTTGCTGAATCTTATTTGACCTGTTTATTTACTCATTTCATTGATTATGAAAAAATTATTTTTCTTAATCGAATAATCGTATTTATGCTTTTGTTTTTCTTCCTCGGCTCCTCCAAATCAAAATAATCTTATTTACCGTTGTGTTTATTTTACGCAGAAACACTGAGAACATGGCTAACAACGATGGGGAAGTGCTCGGGAAACGTGCAGGATGGCCTCCTGTTCTCAATGAAAGGATCCTTTCTTCAATGTCCCGAAGATCTATTGCTGCGCATCCCTGGCATGATTTGGAGATTGGTAACTCTCGTTGCTTAACATGCCATAGTTGTATAAGTAGAGTATGCCTATACAGATACTTTTCTGTCGGCATGGTCCCATTGTGTTTTTGCAATTCTCACGTTTTTCATTGATCATGCTATATGTTTCAATTTATGCAGGACCAGGTGCCCCAAGCGTTTTCAACTGTGTAAGTTTTTTTCCCTCTCATTTTGGTCCATGGTCATGGAGAAGGCATGCATTTATCTCTTATCTTCATGAGTAACTAACTCTCATCTTCATTCAAGAGAACTAGTGAGGTTTGAGACTATTTTTGGTTATGGGTGCATTGGATAAGCAAGTGCATTCAAGAAATATGCTTTATGAGATGATTCAGAAAATTGGCATATAGTCACATTCATGGAATGTTATATTCCCCCAATGCTAATTGAACAAGGATTCTTGACCGTGAAGTCTGGATTTATAGTATTTTGCTCTTGTTTTACATTAAGATACTTTGAATTAGATTTTATAGTGGGTTTGCATGACAGGTGATTGAGATCAGCAAAGGCAGCAAGGTTAAGTATGAGCTTGACAAGGCAAGTGGCCTTATAAAGGTATGATCTTGTTCTTCATTTCTTCCGTTATTTTTTTTACCCTTTTAGATAAATAATCTACGTTTTATTTTCCTTAACAGGAAATGTAACCTCAAATGTTTTCTTTCTGATGATGAGTTTTTTTAACCTTATTGTTAATGATAGAAAGTAGGATTGCTAATACATCGGTAGTGAAAAACAAGAACCATGTGGTTTTGCCCTTTCATCTTTCCATTCTGCATGCTGTCATGCCTAGTAGGGAATAGACTGGTCCAACTGAATAATGTCATGTACATTGAATATGTTGTCCTGTTAGAAAAAGAAAACACAGAGGGAAAGATGAACCCGTGAACTACAGGTCTTCCTCAAGGGTCTAAAATTCAGGGATTCACCTCTCAGGTCGCATTATGGTGAATTCAGTTCTTTTAAGTGCAATTAATACTGCAAAGTCAACTTCTGCATATTTCATGTTTTCCTTCGTTTTATGCCCTTTGTTAAGATGAACATGCACTACTGCTTTGCCATACGTATGGTTTTACTCCCTGTCATGTTACATGAAGAAAAAACTTATTACTCCTCTTAAGAACAGGTTGATCGTGTTCTCTACTCATCAGTTGTTTACCCACACAACTATGGTTTCATCCCCCGAACTCTCTGTGAGGACAGTGATCCTATGGATGTTCTGGTACTGATGCAGGTAGTCCTTTTGGCTAAAAAAACCTTGTCCATTCAAAAATAGTGACTTGAATTTCAAAGCTCGGCTACTTTAATAAGTTGTTGGATTATTCTTTGCCATAGGAGCCTGTGCTACCCGGTTCTTTCCTCCGTGCTCGTGCAATCGGTTTAATGCCCATGATTGATCAGGTGCAACTTTTGATTTTTCCCATAAGTTCCTTTCTTCTTACTGTTGATCTTCTTTTCTGAGTAGATAATCCCGATAACAGATTTTGGGACCATTGGGGATACAAAAGAAAGGACTGTCTAATGATTCCACCTTTTTCTCATATTGTATTAGATTTTATTGAGCATTGTACCTAGAAAACATTTCAGCCTGTGAATTGTTCTGCTGCTCTGACTATCTCTATTGAGCCTGAACAGAAACTGGTATACAAAACTATTTTCATATTATGCATCATCCTGGCATCAATATATAGATATGCAGCCATATTTTCAAGTAGCGAACAAGCAGTTGGTTATGTAAAAAACAAAGGAAATTTGTTTGTTACTCCATGATATTCTAGAAGAAATTTGATTACGTGAAATTCACTGCATATTTTTTCTCCTCATCTGTACCTCATTCAAGCGCGGGATAGGAATTAGCAATCACTAACTAGAATTGCATTACAGGGTGAAAAGGATGACAAAATCATTGCAGTGTGTGCTGATGACCCTGAGTTCGTCCATTACAAGGACATCAAGGAACTTCCTCCACATCGCCTGGCTGAAATTCGCCGCTTTTTTGAGGACTGTATCCATATTCATACAAGTTCATAATTTGGTTTACTTGTAGTCATAAGTTAGAATGAGTAATTAGTTCCCCCATTGAATAAGCGGACAAAACTTACTGAATCCATTGCATAGCATGTACGCATATTATCCATTTACAGCATCTCCACTGTCTATCCTTTACGTATGACGAATAATAGATAAGAAGAATGAGAACAAGAAAGTTGATGTCGAAGACTTCTTGCCAGCTGCCTCTGCAGTTGATGCCATCAAGTATTCCATGTGAGTTCTGTCCTATCTTATGTAAAAAATTGCACTGTGTTTTTTTATCAGACTTAAAGTCTATGATGGGTTTCTGGTTTGTATAATAGAGTATTCTTACTCGTAATTTTTGTATTATTTTCCAGGGATCTGTATGCATCTTACATTGTTGAAGGTCTGAGGCAGTGACTCTGAAGATTAGTTAGGTGAGTGGCTGATAGCTAAGACCACCTAGTATCAATCATACAAAGGCTAGACTTCTTGATAAATGCCTTTTTGCAATGCTTCTAATATTCGCTGGAGTTCATGGTTCACCCATGCTTGTGTTTGATATTATGCTTATATCTAATCAATAGAAATACCAGATGCTCGTTGCAGCTTCTGGAAGAAAATATATTTCATTTCAATAGGGTCTTGGTTCATAGAGTGATTATTTTCATTTTCTATTTTAGGAATACAATATATAGCTAATGATTCAACTAAGTATACGTGTTTGTAGTGATGAATGGTCTGTGAAATCAAACAGTTAGCAAGGGCAAATAAAAGAAATTTTCCTACTAGAATGGAAAACATGAAATTAGATGCTTAAATTCTGGAGGACGTGGTTCTTTTCACCTCCTCCTTTTGACAAAGCTGCTTTGAAATTTACAATAATTTCATCACCCTCAACCGCAAACCAAGCTTGCTACTGCAAGGAGGGGGTGGTTGTTAATGGCAGAATGAATAAATTGACGTCATCTTTGTCCATGAGAAAGCTACTTGCTGCCATCCTGGTTAACAATGGCATGCAACCTAAGGGTGAGTCCCGATGTGAAGACAAAATTTTTGATTTACATTTGAGTTCGAGTTAAAAACTTGAGATAGCCAAAATTTTATTCATTTATTTGGATATATTTTTCAGAAAATAGAGTTTCCTTGCATTAAAAGGTTGAGTTCACAAACGCAGCCGGGCTTGGTGTGTTAGATCTTGGATCGGAATCTATCATCAAGTGGGCTCACCTTAGCCCGTTCAAAAAATTGAAAAAACTGGAAGCAATCTTACTCAGCCCTGCCAATCAAACTAATGACCTCAGATCCAGGGACACCAACCAGGTTTTGCAAGATGGGAGTTTGATTCGACCAGATTTGATTGGCCTGATAAGTCATGTAGCCTTAGTTCATCTAGTAAAATAAATATTTTATTTTTCTTACAAATATTGAAATAATATCCTTTTGAATTAATCCATATATTTCACCATCTAGCTTGTGACTCTAACTTTGAATTGAGTCATAAGCCGAGCCGGTTTATGATTATGGTTGCCATAGCTATTTGTAGCAGAGTAGTCAATTCCGTTCCGTTTCGGCCGGAACGGGCGGAATGTTCCGTTCCGTTAAGAAAACCGAGATGAAACGGCGTTGTTTTTATCTCGGTTTTAATTCCGGCCCGTTCCGGAAATTCCGGCCAAATTCCGGCCGGAACGTCTCGGTACCGTTCCGGGTGTGCCGTTCCGGCCTTAAAATCCTTTTTTTTTTTTTTAAAACTTTTGATTTTTTTTCTAATTTTGAGATTATATTTGTTTGACTTTGTGTTTATATTGTATAATTTAAAGTTAATTTATCTTGAATTTTAATTATGCTTGTTAAATTAATATTTTAATTTTTTTTTATATATATATAATTAATTATATATGAACAGTACAACCCCGAAACGGCACGCCGAAACGCTCCGAAACCGGAACGTTCCGTTCCAGTAGAAAAACCGGAACGGCGACCGGAACGGCGACCGAAACGGCGACCGAAACGGTATTGACTACTATGATTTGTAGGAGTGATTATTTTCAGTTCGGTTCAGTTTTTATTTATAAAAACAATCAAATTATAATTATATATATATATATATATATATATATATATATATATATATATATATATAAACCGACCGATTTGATTTTTTTTCCTCATGAAGAGCTGTTCGGTTTCAAACATGAAGCTAACTGCACACAGGTTTGAATATGCTCTCCCACTCACCAATTTGCAGGCCAAGTTGTACCTGTACACGTACACCCCCAAGCTCATTTCCCTTGGTCAAGGCCAACCAATTGCTTACTAAATTCCACCAAACTGTGGTGTTTGTATGATTAAGCGTAGTTGTTTTTTAAAGTATTTTTTATTCAGAAATATATTAAAATAATTTTTTTTATTTTTTAAAAATTATTTTTAATATCACCATATTAAAATTATATAGAAACACCAAAAACATTTAATTTAAAATAAAAAATATTTTTTTATTATTTTTTCTCAAAAATGTTTTGGAAGACAATGCCAAATAATTACTAAATCAGCCCAAATGTCTAATATAATATATGCTGTGCCGTGCCCCCCACTAAGCATGCTGACCATCAGCACATTTTACAGAGCAGGAAGAATCATATTATATTATACTACTCGAACACAACTACGGTACTGTATCTTCCTTAACCCCTTCCATCAAGATTTTCAATCCTCGAAAACCTAGCTTTACTGTTACTGTTTATTTCTGAGGCGACACTGTATTTTTTTATTGTTTTTTGTATTGTTACTGTGTGATAATGTTAAAAATTAAATAAAATATTTATAAAAAACACAATTGCTGACACAGTATATAATACCGTAAGGTAAGGGTAAGGGCATGCATTGGCTATCATACCCAGAAAAATTGTATTTAATTATTAAAGAAACATGTTGATTATGATAAATTATTTCCAGGAATGATGACTTTTTGATAAAGTGGCAAACACTAGGGCCCAGGATGGCCCATCTGCTCTTCTTCTGGCATTGGTAATTGGTTTCAGGCTCTTATTAAAATGGACCCCATTTATGATTTCAATTTTTTTCTTTTTGTTTTTTGTTTTGGGATTCTTTTAGAGAGTGTTTTTAAAAAAAAAAATTATTTTTTTATTTTAAATTAAATATTTTTGGTGTAAGTAGATCATTTTGATATGTTGATATCAAAAATAATTTTTAAAAAATAAAAAAATATTATTTTTATATATTTCTAAATAAAAAATATTTTCAAAAACAACTACAATCATACTACCGATTAGTCACGAATCACCCCTCAAAATCACTCATGCAATCGTATATGATAAAAATAATACAAACATGGGTTAGAGAAATAAATTTATGTTTTGAATAATCCAGCAATATATTTTTATATTTTGAAACAAAAAGAACGAGAGTGGTAGTAGTTTAGTACTGCGGTGCATGATTTTTTTTTAAATATTTTTTATTTAAAAGTTACTATTATTTTTATTTAAAAGTTACTATTATTTTTATTCTATACATCATCAGCACATTAAAAAAAGAAGAAAAAAACACTAATGTGTGATGTATTTGATGTTTTTCTTAAAAGTAAAAATACCTAAAAGCAAAAGACACCGCACTCCTTGTACCGAGAAAATAATCAAATATTACCATGATGGCATGATGTATGCAGCAGCAACTTGCAAGCCTAAGGTGTTGTGGGTTGTGATTGGCCACCGGATACCAACAGCACTAGAAGACTTAAGAGATTGTTTTTTACTACATTTCAAAAATATTTTTGAAATAATTTAAAGATTTTTTATTTTTATATCTTATTTTAAATTAAAAAAATGATGTTTTTAAATATTTTAATATGCTGATGTTAAAAATAATTTTAAAAAATAAAAAAAATAATATTTTGATACATTTTTTAACAAAAAACAGTTTCAAAAGCAACCGCAACCACACTCTTAAACAGGGAGTATAGTTGAGGTTCTTTTTTAAAGTATTTTTTCTTCAGAAATGCATCGAAATGATTTTTTATTTTATTTTTAATATCAGCACATGAAAATAATCTAAAAACACCAATTTTTTAATTTAAATTAACAAATGAATAAAAAATCATTAATTTTTTTCAAAAATATTTTTGAAACGCGGTAACAAACACCTCAAAAGCTGGACCACGTGATGTTAGAGAATAATATAAATTATATTCTGGAATCTTAACTATTAGTTTAATTTTTTAGATGAGATGATTCTTTAACACGCGATAAATCAAGCATTTCAGGCCTCTCTTTACTGGAAGAATATATAAGAGTTCGCACAGGAATTGAAGGCAGATCGAGGACCAGAACACCAATTTCCTGCACCTTTTTATGAATGTGTTCATCATGAGGTAGTTTCTTTGGCCAGAACACAACACAGAAGAGATCTTTCGACGACAAAAAGAAACACCCGATGTGGGCTAGACTGGGGACAAAGGCCAAAGCAATAAACTAAAGAAGATACTGACAGACATTTTTAGGATAAAATTACATTCTGATTCCAAGAACTTGATTTTTATCCTTTATATTATCTTGTCTGTGTGAGAGAGAAAAGGGGTGTTCGAGAGGGACAAGATTGTTCTTAGTAAACCTTCCAAAACAAGGCGAGCATGATTTTCTTATTCATGGGCGTGTTCTGCAGACAGTTTTTTAAATATTCAATCATATTATATATCCATTATCTTACTTTGATTTCTCAAAAAGCGCAATTCAAGCTTAATTGCTGTATACATGCATTGATCTGCGGTGTTCTAGCTGTCTTTCTTGAGCTCTGGTTCTAGCAAAAGCCGGAGGACAGCTAGCTAGCCGCTGCCATCATGGTCGGGTTTTATTAATTAAGATTAAAATTAAGTGTACCTGTTGGACCTTAAATGCTTAATCAGTAATGATTAATGGTAGTAGCAGAACAGCAATTTAAGCTTGGATTCTCTATTTATCAAGAATAAAGAGTAACCATTATGTCTTCTTCTTTATCAGGAATTTAGAATAATGTTCTGTAACACACTCCCTTGAGTGACAGCTTTTTGGGCTTGAAACTTGCACATGCTCACATATCTTGTCTTTGATTGTCATCAAATAAAATAGGAGTGATGAGATTTGAACTCGTGACTGCTGAGTCAGAACAAGGTTTTGATACCATGTGAAGAAACTATCTTACCTAAAAATTTAAACGATTAGGTGAGACCCCATAATATGATTTATATTATTCTCTAACAAAGTAACATCATGAATAGCTTGCATGATATTAACTAATAGCTAAAACAAAACGAAGAAAGGAACAGTAGAAATCACTGTGCACACACTCACATAATACTGTGGACGCGAGCTTTTTCATCCGTGTGTCGCGCGAGTTCGTCCACCCTATTTTTTTTGTTTTTTCCGCTTATGAACAGTGTTTTACCGATTTCGTCCCTGGTAATAAGACAAAAACACGGTTTACGCTGGGGGCATGGGCGTAATTGGCCACGTACGGACCGGTCCGGTTCGGTCCGGTCCGCCTGACTCTTTTTTTTTTAATATTTTTGAAAATGTGTAATGACGTTCGTAGCCCCCGAAACGACAAAATCAATGAATTCGGATGAGGGGTGGTTTAGTAATTGCCCATGACGTTACTGTGCGCTTGCGTCAGCGCTGTCAGCGGACCGTACGGGCGCGTCGGCGCGTTTTGTGCCCCCGGTTGATTCAGGCGGCGCGTGCAGCTTCATACGGCGGTGAAAAATTTTCCTCCGCCACTTAATTCGATTTGCAACTCTTCTCTGAATCTCATGGAGTGGCGCGTGTGGTGTAAATATGGACGTGTAGGCTCAAATAGCCGGTTGAACGTTTATGTCCTCTTTTCTCTCTCCTCAGCGCCGGAAATCAATTTCAGTCCCCCGAGTTATTGTGCATGCATTGCAGTCCCTTGGTTTTGTTTGATTTCTGTAATCCAAGTTTCGAATTCTTTCAATTTCGTCCTTGCATTCAAATTGATATATATGCAATTTGCATTTCAGTCCTTCTTCTTTTAAATTTTCGGTTTCCTATTAGATCCCTTAATTTGTTTAGTGCAACAAGTTATATTGTTTTTAATTTTGTCCCTCATTTCAAATAATTAATAATAATAATAATAATAACAACAACAATTATTTCAATAATAATAATAATAACAATAATATCAATAATAATAACAATAATAATAATCATAACAATAATAATACCAATAATAATAATAATAATAACAATAATAATAATAACAATAATAACAATAATAATAACAATAATAATAATAACAATAATAATACCAATAATAATAATAATAATAATAATAATAATAATAACAATAATAATAATAACAATAATAACAATAATAATAACAATAATAATAATAACAATAATAATACCAATAATAATAATAATAAGAATAATAATAATGATAATAATAATAATAATAATAATAATAATAATAATAATAATAATAACAATAATGATAAAAACAATAATAATAATAACAATTATTTTTGTTACTAATTCTTTTGTGAATATTTTTTTTGCTCTTCATAATTTAATAATTTCTATTGTTTTGACAGTGATGGTGTTAATTTTTTTTATATATATTTTCAGTCTTTCCCTAAGAATATATATAGGAAAAAAAAACATGGCCTAGGATTTTTTTAATATAAAAATTTAATATAAGTATTCTGAGATACATATAATATAGAACAATAATAACAATAATAATAACAATAATAATAATAACAATAATAATACCAATAATAATAATAAGAATAATAATAATGATAATAATAATAATAATAATAATAATAATAATAATAATAATAATAATAATAATAATAATAACAATAATGATAAAAACAATAATAATAATAACAATTATTTTTGTTACTAATTCTTTTGTGAATATTTTTTTTGCTCTTCATAATTTAATAATTTTTATTGTTTTGACAGTGATGGTGTTAATTTTTTTTTATATATATTTTCAGTCTTTCCCTAAGAATATATATAGGAAAAAAAAACATGGCCTAGGATTTTTTTAATATAAAAATTTAATATAAGTATTCTGAGATACATATAATATAGAACAATAATAACAATAATAATAACAATAATAATAATAACAATAATAATACCAATAATAATAATAATAAGAATAATAATAATGATCATAATAATAATAATAATAATAATAATAATAATAATAATAATAATAATAATAACAATAATGATAAAAACAATAATAATAATAACAATTATTTTTGTTACTAATTCTTTTGTGAATATTTTTTTTGCTCTTCATAATTTAATAATTTCTATTGTTTTGACAGTGATGGTGTTAATTTTTTTTGATATATATTTTCAGTCTTTCCCTAAGAATATATATAGGAAAAAAAACATGGCCTAGGATTTTTTTAATATAAAATTTAATATAAGTATTCTGAGATACATATAATATAGAACAATAATAACAATAATAATAACAATAATAATACCAATAATAATAATAATAAGAATAATAATAATAATAATAATAATAATAATAATAATAATAATAATAATAATAATAATAATAATAATAACAATAATGATAAAAACAATAATAATAATAACAATTATTTTTGTTACTAATTCTTTTGTGAATATTTTTTTTGCTCTTCATAATTTAATAATTTCTATTGTTTTGACAGTGATGGTGTTAATTTTTTTTGATATATATTTTCAGTCTTTCCCTAAGAATATATATAGGAAAAAAAAACATGGCCTAGGATTTTTTTAATATAAAAATTTAATATAAGTATTCTGAGATACATATAATATAGAACAATAATAACAATAATAATAACAATAATAATAATAACAATAATAATACCAATAATAATAATAATAAGAATAATAATAATGATAATAATAATAATAATAATAATAATAATAATAATAATAATAATAATAATAATAACAATAATGATAAAAACAATAATAATAATAACAATTATTTTTGTTACTAATTCTTTTGTGAATATTTTTTTTGCTCTTCATAATTTAATAATTTCTATTGTTTTGACAGTGATGGTGTTAATTTTTTTTATATATATTTTCAGTCTTTCCCTAAGAATATATATAGGAAAAAAAAACATGGCCTAGGATTTTTTTAATATAAAAATTTAATATAAGTATTCTGAGATACATATAATATAGTTATATAATAGTAGATGATCGGCCACACAATTACAAATAACCGATTGAAACACATTCACAAATTTAATTTTTTTTTATTTGTAGAATAATGTCAACTTTTGCCCATGTATATATAAGTGTAGTTAACACAATAATAATAATAATAATAATACTAATAATAATAATAATAATAATAATAATAATAATAACAATTTAATTTTTTTTATTTGTAGAATAATGTCTACTTTTGTTCATGTATATATAAGTGTACTTAACACAATAATAATAATAATAATAATAATAATAATAACAATAATAATAATAACAATAACAATAACAACAACAACAACAACAACAACAACAAGAATAATAATAATAATAATAATAATAATAATAATAATAATAATAATAATAATAATAACAATTATTTCAAAAATAATAATAATAACAATAACAATAATAATAACAATAATAATAATAACAATAATAATAATAATATCAATAATAATAATAATAACAATAATAATAATAATAATAATAATAATAATAATAATTATTTTTGTTAATAACTCTTTTGTTAATTTTTTTTTTCTCTTCATAATTTAATAATTTCTATTGTTTTGACTGTAATGGTGTTATTTTTTTTTTATATATTTTTAGTCTTTCACCTAAGAATATATATAGGGAAAAGAAAACATGACCTAGGATTTTTTCAATATAAAAACTTAATATAAGTATTCTGAGATACATTTAATATAGTTGTATAATAGTAGATGATCGGCCACACAATTATAAATAACCGATTAAAACACATTCATAAATTGATTAATAAACTACAACAAAACAATATCACACCAAACAATCAAATAATTCACCATACAAATGGATACAAAAAATATTTCCATAACCAGTAAACACAACTGAATAAAGAAAAATTAGATGATCGGCCACACAATTACAACAAAACCAACCACCAACAAATTCCCAATTGACTACAGCAAACAAAAATCTCTAATCGATATAATCTATTACATTTTTTCGACCAACTGATTATATAATTATCAATCCAATTAAAACACACCAGATAATCAAAACATTGCAATTTTGCTATCTATGAGTTAATTAAATCAACACATAAGTCAAATCCAAACTGTGACTAAATTATTCTCCAAGCCAGTAAAATAATGTCAACAACCAACCAGATCAATGCAAACAAAAATAATCAATCTTTAATAGATTTCAGCGCTTACAATATTGCTATCAACCAGTTAAATGCTTAGTAACTGTTAAAAAATATTTAACCATCAACACATTCAGTTCAAGACAACAAAATATCATCTTTCATTCATTTTATTGATTACAGATTTACATCAACCAATTAAATAACCATCCAAACAATTAATACATACTAAACAATTAATCAATTATGGTCTTGCAATACTCAAAATACAATTCGCTAATCTTTCATAAATTTTATCGCTTATAATTTTTAAATTTCAAAATTGAATTATTATCTGAGTATTTAAGCTTATAGCAATAATCAACTAATTCAATACATAAAAAAAAATATTACAGCATGATTTAAAATTTAAAATTTTCTATTTATCAACTAAAAAATTCTTTGTTTACCACATAAATAATAAGTTTCCTATATATAAAAAGCCCGGCGCAACGCGCGGGCTAACCGACTCGTTAATAACTCTATGGCAAATCTCTTCCTTGCATTTATGCTACAGTTAATGTCTGAAAAGACAGAAGCACATGCAAGAAGAAGGTTAAGGTATGTTTTCTTTGTTTTCCATCACAGCGGGTCCGAACCCTAGCTCAGAATGTTGTTTTTATTCAGGGCAGGGCCATGGTGTATTGATTTTTGTCCAAATCATAGCAGTATGTGTGGTAATAAGATGGTGGCCGGCTGTGGCCACCCTATTTGCTGCCGGTGGGGACAGCTAGGGTTTCCTTAATGGTATGATCAAGCGTCGCCATCAGAACCTTCTCAGGAAATGCAGAGATCCATGCATGTTATTGATAGATAGCCAGTCCACGTTGTTGACATGAACTGTCTAACCCATTATTATAGTTTCTTGAATTTTTAATTAATGCCATCACCTAATCTTTCTTTCTCCTTCTAGCAACCTCACAATGTGTTTGTTGAGCAAAACAATCACACCCTTCAAACGTCAAGGAATAGGATAGATAGAGACATGATACATTTTATTTTTTTTCTTAGAGTGAAATTGCTGCCCGTTCTTAGCTTGGAACTCTCGTTTTCACTGATATCTCTATATAACTTAAAAATGGTGGGCTGATTTAATGTGCTCGGTGAAAATAAAAATCCAAGTAAATGGTAAAAGAAAATAAAAAAGTCTTTATGAAGCTATCATTTCAATTATGAATCGGGGAATTCAATAATGGAAGACAAAACATTATTCCAAGATGACCCTCGATGTCAGAAAAATATAATCTATCATATATGCATGTGGATTGCGATTCAATACTTTAAAACTAATTATAAAAACTTTTTTCTCAAGGTAGGAAGGACTACTATAATAATTGATTGCAAAGAAAATCATGCATGTTCATTCAACAACCACCCATTCTCTTGATTCTATTAACTTGCCATCCGACTGGATATATATATATATATATATATATATATATATATATATATATATATATATATATATTGGTACCATTGTTGTTTCACTTCCATGCATCAAGCTGGGTCTAATTATATTTCACACCACTTGACACAGAGTTACATCAAAACTTTAATGTATTTGTTTTGGATAAATCCAAAACTTTAATGTTGTTTACTATACAAATTATTTGCCAGTTTTAAAAGATGAGAGCCATATCATTATGATAGTGTTAGTTTTTGCATGGGAAATTATGTTTGATTACTGATTAGCTTGAAATAATATTAAATTAATATATATTTTTAGTGTTTTCTTGTGTTGATATTAAAAAATAAAATGATATTTTTTATTAAAAAAACAATTTCAAATAAAACTCAATCCAACTATAGATCATCAAATTAACTCACTAGATGGAATTTTGTAGCTATTATTTTTAGTATGTATTTGATATTGTGGTACATGATACTTTTCAAAAAAATATTTTTTTCTTGAAAATATATCAAAATGATTTTTTTAGTATATTTTATTTTTTTATATCGACACATAAAAACCATATAAAAACATTAAAGAAATATAAATATGTTTTTTTCATGGAATACATACCTTAAAACATAGTCAAAAGCTAAAGTTAATTACTACACTCTCAAATACTTACTCGTACAACTAGTACTTTTATCCCATCAGATATGGCTTATATATAATATGCAAATTATTCGTAGCAATCCATGTTAGGTAAACATAAACCATATCATACATGATATGACATAGATTTGATATTGTTTGCCACATAATGATGAGAAAATGAGAAACATAAATAATGATAAAATCAAATCTAACGGGCATAAAAAACCATGGAAACTCATGGTCTCGGACAATGTGCTTAGACCTAATGTCATGGGCTAAGCCAAGGGAAAGACTCATCTCCTTTAAGCTAGGCCAAGGAAAACAAACAAACTCTCTTAGGTCTAGTTTAATGGAAGAGCTTAGTCTTAATGAGCTCAACTAAATTCTGTATATTTCTCTCTTTTCATTCTTAGGTGTATGGAAAGTGTCGTAAGGGTCTACAATATTTTTCATCGTATTAATGTTTATGTATGAGATTTTTATCTTTTATTGAATGTTATCAAGGAAAAATTACACTTCATCCATGAAAGAATGAATATGAAGCGTCCCCAATACGATTGCAAAACTCTTTAAAGATGTGATTGATACGAAGGCTTTCTAAGGAAAAAGTCTCACAACACTCCAGATGATTGGTATAAAGTCTTATTAGTGTAGTAGCACAACTCTCTAGGGGATGAATTTAGTCCCCTTAGGGCATTAACCTCGTAACTCTCCAAATGATTGATATGAGGTCTCCCTAGATAATAGCTTCATAACTCTTCAAGAGATTGATGTAAGATCTTTTTAGTGCGGTAACATAACTCTTCAAGGGATGAACTTGGTCTCTCTATGAAAATAGCCCCATAATTCTTTAAAAGATTGGTATGAGGTCTTCTTAGTGTAGTAACATAACTCTCTAAAGGATAAATTTGGTCTTGCTAAGGTAATAGCCTCACAACTCTTCAAGTGATAGACTTGGTCTTTCTATTATAATAATATCACTCTCCAAGAAACCTAGAACCACTTAGAGATTTTCTAAGTAAAGGCTTCATCTTTATTGGGTTCCACCTAGCCATTTAGAGATTTTCTAAGTATAACATCATCCTTTTTAGATTTTCCCTCATCCACTAAAAAAAATTAAGTTCCTCCAATAAGTTCTGAGATGATAGTTCATTCAATAAGTTTGGAGATGTGAGTTCCTTTAATAGGAGTTGAGTTCTTGCAATGAGTTTAGAGATGAATGTTTAATGGAATGAGTTCCTCTGTTAAAATATGGGTTCCTCCAACCCAATGAGTTTTTCCAATAGGTTCCTTCAACCATGTAAAAACTTTTCTATGTATAAACATCTATATAAGTTTCTCTACCTATTAAAAAATCTAAATATGATTTCCTCTATGGTTTCACCTTACTTTCCTAAAAAAATCTTTAAATATAGGTTTCTTAATGATTTTCCTTTACCTAGTTAGAAAAACAATTTCATTCATGGTATATGCCTATACATATAGTCTTTTTGGTATATTACCTATGATTTCCATCTTCTTTCTCAATAAAAAAAAATAATAAAATCATTGTACTAGATATTTTTACAAGTCTTTGTGTGCAAATATCACGAAAACTTAAAGGGCTATTAATAAACCTAATTGAATTGGTCTAAAAGGCCCTAAAAACTCACGGTCTAAGGCAAAGTGCTTGGACCCAACATCATATCTAGCCAAAAGAAGGACCTAGTTCCTTTAGGTCCAACCTAAAGGAAGAACTCAACCTTTATGAGATGAGCTATATTTAATATCATACTCTCCCTGTACCCCTAAGTGTATGAAAAATCTTTCAATGACCTACTATATTTTCTAAAGCAGTAATGTTTTATAGGGTTTTTTTTTATCTCTCATCAAATGTTATTAGGGCAAGATTATATGTTGGCCTCACCTCTTTATAAGAAAACAAGACTCATGAGATATAAATAACACATGAATCCTTCAATCTATAGGTTTATTATCTATTCATTCTCAATATTTTAACATATATATATTTTAAGATATTTACTTAAGGATATGAAAATCTTTGAATCTGTTTTAAAAAAAGATACAAATATCAACTATCATGGTCTACTAGGCACCCAATACAAGCTACCAACCACCTTAGTTGGGGAGAATAACTTAGATTGTTAGAACCAAAAGATTAATTGATTATTCAACATATAAACATTGCTACTAAGCTACTTAAGACATCATCAAATAGACTTCACTTTTTTTTTGTCTTATTGTTAGCTTATTCTCTTATCATTTTTATACAATGAATTAAATTACTCTTTCAATCATATGTGAAACATTTATGAAACACAATTTCTTTCGAACCTTTATTTTAATTGAATTAGTGAGTAATAACAGGAAAAAACATAACCACATCCCTGCTAAGACAAAACCATTGTCTACTCAATCACTAATTAAACCAAGACCAAAAAAATGATTAGAACATATTGGGATTTTCCAAGCCCCAAGTGTTGCCATACAAAACTCATTTTTCAAGTATTTTTTTGCTTGGAAATGAATTAAACAATTGTTTTATTTTATTTAAAAAAATAATATTTTTAACGTCAAAATATGAAAACAATTCAAAAACATAAAAAAAATAAATTTAAATACATTATTTTTTAAAAAAAAAACATGTTTTCAAATGATTTTTGAAACAAAGTATAGTTACGATAGCAACACCAAGATGGTAACTAATAAAATTCCTATGACAACTCCAAAACCCCAAGAGCCTCGTTAATCTATACCCACTCCTCCTCCTCTCTTTATTTTTCCCCTCGCTTTTCCCGCGTTCTTACCGGCTACCGGCTACTCCATCTCGATTCTTTCTTCCTAAAATCGCCTATCACTACAGCCTACGGGCACTTTTGTGACCGTTAGAGAATTACTCTTCTAATCTAGACTTTGCTATTGATCATAATCTTTGAAAAGCGAAAAAACAATTAATGATTTTTCTTCAACCTAGAAAACCCTCCACACTGCATTATCTTCTGTTTTCTCCGGATCATTTTATCATTATTTGAATTAATTTAAACCACATATTGTAAAAAGAAAAGAATTTTTTTTTGCAAGGAACAGAGTCGAGCCCGGCCAGTCAACTCCAAGAATTTGTTTTATTTTTAGAAACCTAAAATAACATTAATTTAGGGTTTTATCATGAGGTAGATGATGGAATGAATCACAACTCACGCCTTAAATTGGGCACGATAATAAAACCCTAGGAGATGCTAATAATACCTTAGCCTTCCTCTGGAATGAGAACTTTATTACAGAATAATGGCTGGTGTCCAATTCTGTCATTTCACAGATAGCTTTCGATGTTATTTTTCGTTTTGATTTCACTTTCTTCTGTCAACTTTGCTGCTCTGACAGTATGCAGAGAGAAGAGCGAGAGACTGTAGCAGAACAAAAAGAAAAACAATAAAAAGAAAACCCCATAAACACTCCTCAAAAACCCTGAAACAATCTCTCTCTTCCCTTCACTTTAATGGAAAACCTCCCACATTCTCAGCACCCAAACATGCTCTCTAAGAAACACTTCACCAACCCCAGCAAAACTGTCTACAACGACGTATTTGGTGGCCCTCCGCGTTTTGGAGTAGCCCCAACCCTGTCCCCCCGAGTGGAAGACTACAGCGAGATATTCGGTGGGTTTCACGCACCCCGTGGAGCTTCCTCTTCGATTCCAGTGCTCGATCTCCCATTGGTAGATAATGAAGTGGCTGAAGATGTTTTCTTTGATGTTAGAAGCTGTTCTGGGTTTGATTATAATGAGGTTTTTGGTGGGTTTAATGGCTCTGACTTTGCTGTTTCCTTCGAGGAGTTGACGATGAAGGAATCTGAAGGCCGTGGCTATTCCTCTGATGAAGCTTGGTATGGTTATTTGTGCTCTTAAAGTTGATTTTTTAAGTTTTTCTTGGGTTTTTGTTTTCAGCTAAAATATAAAAATAATGTGTGTAGTCATTGCTGTTTTATTTATATTTTTTTAGGTGTCTTATTTCTAGTGTAAATTCTGTTTTTTTAGTTTTTTTCAGCCTTTTCAAAGCTAAGTTGAATATGTGGGCTATATTTAGATATAGCGTGTGTGTGTGTGTCGATTTAAAGTGTAATATTGGAGATTGCGGTATATGGGAAGTTAGCATGAGGTAAACTATGTGAGGTTTGATTTTGAGATTTTAGCTTCAGGGATCATAGATCGTTGTGTGATTACGCATATGTTGGTGCTTTGTGAAGTTCAAGGCTGGATGATTAGATGTTCTGAGGAGAAATTTGTTTTATTTCTGAAAAATATGATTTTCTTTTTCCAGGGAATTGAGTATTACTTTTAGTGTAGGCAAGAATAGTTTTGAGGATTTTAGTGTATGCGAGCATAGCTAGAAGCTTCTTCAAGAAGGTTGTGCCCTTTGAAAAATCAGGAGTTGTGTTTATTTTGAAAATGATTAGTTAGTCATGAAAATCTTGATGCTTTGGTTGCAGGCTGATGTGGTTGTTGACTGTTTATTTTATTTGATTTCTTGAATTGTTTTGTGGGTTCTGTATGTTTGTTTCCATTGATTAAAAAGTGATGGCATCTTAATTGGTATCCCCCAGCAAGATAAATCTGATAGTAGATTGCGGTTTTTCTGTTTACTCATTCATAGGACACCAGAAGACCCTGAATATCTATCAGAAGACTCAGATAATTCTACAAAGAACCAATGCTTGTCGAATGGTGACTCTCATGAGTCCATTGAGGGGAGCATGGAATTTAACATATCATATCATAAAGCTGCTCAAAGCAGCAACGAGCCAAATGGGATTACATATGTGACTCAGCCACTTGATGTTCCTGGATATGCTTTTATGGTTGATAAAACCATGTCTTTGCCAAAGTCAGATGATGAGCACCCACCTCTGCAGGTGAGTGATGATGGCCATCTCAATATTGATTTCACTGGGGAAATGTTGGGGGGAAAGAAGCTTAGGAAGACCATGTCATATCCGGCTAATGGTAGTGCTGATGATCTAGTTTTTGGAAATGAAGTTAGACCTCATAAAGAATATGTACGAAATGGCTCTCTTCCTAATGAGATGTTTGTAACTATTTCTGATGTCAGCCTTAAAACTCACCCCTCTCAATTGCCACCACCTTCTAGACCACCTCCTGCATTAGATGTCGAAAAGAGAGATTCTTGTAAATCAACTCCAAATTGTCAAAGTGCTGCTTCCTCAGGGAGTGCTGGTGATAGTTCTCCACCTTACTTTGATGTTGAGGTAGATGCAAGTTCCTCGGCTGCTGCCTCTGCTGCTGCTATAAAAGAAGCTATGGAGAAAGCTCAAGTCAAACTGAAAAGTGCAAAAGAATTGATGGATAGGAAGAGGGGTGGTTTTCAAAACCTTACAAAATTGGGTTCAAAGAATGATAGAAAGGATAGAGAAGGTAGGGTGGTTAAGCTTGTTGATATGTCTGATGGTACAAAATATGAAGGGGAGCAAGGCACTTGTGAAAGCGAAGAGAATGGAATGGATGACAGGCAAAAGGTTACAATTCCAGATTCTTTAGGGAAAAGGCATCTAAACACAGCAAAAAAGTCTGATGAGAAGCATGGAAGGGAATCCTTGTCACCTCAAGGATCTGATAAAATTGATGAAGCTGGTGAATGGAAAGAAGCTACACAATTTTTTGAACTGGTGAGAACAAATGTACCCAGAAAAGTCGTTGACTTGGCAAATAATGATAATTGCTTTCTGCAAAACACAAATATCCATGAACAAGGGCAGAAAGAGAAAAGGACACAAATATCCATGGAATCATCACGGCTGAAGTTAGAAAATGGCAAGAAAGTACAAGCAATTACAGCAGATCATGAACTGGAGGAATATGCCAACAACAACAAAGTATCAAAACCAGCTCATGACCTAGGGGGAAGCAATGGGAGATCAGAAGCTGCTAAAGTGGCACACAGAGAGAAAGGGCTTGAGAAGAAGGTTCAAGTAGCTCAAGAGGTTCTTAGAGTGGAGGATGAGGAGAAACTAAGAATGGAAAAGCAGCAGTCTTTGGAAACTGATAAAAGACAAACTAGAGCTGATGGGTCACGAAAACATGAGCTCATGGGAGAGGTTCCACGAGCACAAAGTAAACACGAAGGTAAGCAGACTGCAGAGGACAAGGAGAAAGAGCCTTGGCCGAAAGAGGCTGTTAGAAGTGTGGAGAATGAGAAACTATTCATTCGTAAAAAGGAAGGTGGTGAAAGGAGACAAAGGAGCATTTTTGAGAAGGAAGAAAATGAAAAGAAGCTCAAAGCAGCTCTTGAACAATTGGAAAATGAGAGAAGACAAAAGAAGGCATTGGAGCAGAAAGAAAAGGAGAAGAGGATAAAGGAGGCTCGTGTGAGGGAAGAAACTGAGAAGAAGCAGAGAGATGCTTATGAGAAACAAGAAGAGGAGAAGAGATTAAGAGCAGCTCTTGAGCGGGAAGAAAATGAGAGGAGATTGAAAGAGGCTTTGGTGAAGGAGGAGAATGAGAGGAAACTGAAAGAGATTCACGAGAAGGAAGAGTATGAGAGGAGACTAAGAGAGGTTGCTGATAGGGAGGAGAATGAGAGGAGACAAAGAGGGATTCGTGAGAGAGAAGAAAATGAGAAGAGACAAAACAAAGCTCTTGAGAAGAAAGTGAATGAGAGGAGAATACAAAAGAACGAGGGAAGGCTGAGAGAAGCTCGTCAAAGAGAAGAGGATGAGAAAATATTAAATGAAGCTCTTGTGCATGAAAATAAGAAAAAACAGAGAGAGGCTAATGAAAAAGAAGGAAATGAGAAGAAATGTAAAGAGGTTTTTGAAAATGAAAGGATTGGAGAGACTCTAGAGCAGGAGGCAACTGAAAAGCGACTAGAAGAGACAAATGAGCAAGATGAAAGTGGCAAGTTAAGAGAGACTCCAGAGGGAGAAGTGAGTGAACTAGGAACATGCAAGTCAGAAGAAATGGGGGATGCATCCCAAGAGACCTGCAACTTGGAAAACACTGAGGTGAAACTGAAGGATGGCTCTGAGATTGATAAACCAAGGATACTAAATGAGATGGGTCAGAACTGCAGGGTAGTGAAGCAGGCCTGTAAGACGAATGTCAATAGAAACCTCGGTTCAACTAGATTAGCTGGAAAACATGAGAGGAAGAATGGAAAACAAGAAGTGACTGGGGAGATTGCCCATGAAGAAACTGGCAAGGTACCTCCAGGGCTGAAAATCAGTGACAAGGAAGAAGCAGTTGAAACAGTGAGCGTGCAGGTTGATGGAAAAACAAAAGTGTCTGGTGTGGCTCAAGGCAACTTAGAACATGAAAATAATCAATCTGTACTGGAAGATGATGTTGTGTCAGTTTATGGTGATGAAAGGATGTGGAAAGCAGGGGAAGCTGGAAATGCCACTGGACAAAAGAGCATAGAGAGAACTAAGAAAGCCTCCCAAGTAGAATCTGATATTGCAAATCAAGGGAAGGAATTTGCTCAGAATAGGAGCGACAGAAGAAAGAATACCCCCCAAGCAGTTGCTATGAATCATGAAGACAGAAAGGACAATTTCATGTCAACTGGTGCAGTGAAAAAATCAGTCGAGACTGGAAGGAAAATAGAAGCTGTTCAGCAAGCTAATTTAGAAGCAAAAGGAAGTTCACCGGGATCAACTCAGCAGCTTAATACAAGTGAAAGAAAAGTGAATAATCTCAGTAAGACCCTTTCATCAGAAGAAAAGGAAGCTGAGAGGATGAAAAGAGAAAAGGAGCTGGAAATGGAACGTCTTAGAAAGCTAGAAGAAGAGAGGGAGAGGGAAAAAGAAAGAGAAAAGGACAGAATGGCTGTTGACAGAGCAGCTCTAGAAAGGGTACATTTTGAAGCTCGTGATAGGGCAGAACGGGCTGCTGTGGAAAGAGCAATAACTGAGGCCCGTGAAAGGCTAGAGAAGGCCTGTGCAGAGGCTAGGGAGAAGTCGTTAACTGATAACAGATCTTTAGAGGTCAGGCTCAGGGAACGTGCTGCAGAGGCACGAGAGCGTGCTTTTGGAAAAGTAATGTCTGAAAGGACTGGTTTGGAGGCAAGAGAACGGGTAGAAAGATCTGTCTCAGATAAATTCTCTGTTTCTTCCAGGAATGATGGAATGGGACCTAGCTCTTTATCCTCAGTATATAATGGTATGTACGCTGTGCAAACTGGAATTTAATACAAAACTTATTACACACCTTTGTTGTTATCCTTTCTTGCTTCTGAACCATGTATATCCCTGTACAAAAAGGTTCCTACTATACGGAGAGATCTGAAGGGGTAGAAGGCGAGTCACCTCAAAGGTGTAAAGCAAGGTTAGAAAGGCATAGGCGAACAGCTGAACGTGCGGTATGATTTTCTTCCTAAAGAGTAAATAGCAATCAGTTATTTACATCGAAGGAGTTCATCTGTAATGTTTTGGCTTTTTGGCAGGCAAAAGCTCTAGCAGAGAAAAATATGCGGGATCTTGTTGCTCAGAGAGAACAAGCAGAGAGAAATGTAATAATTCTTCATGAAGAGATTCTGAACTTTTTAACTTGCTCTGCATATCTCACATGTAAAACTCCAATCTAATTTTTCTTGCAGAGATTAGCAGAAACTCTGGATGCTGATGTCAAGAGGTGGTCCAGCGGGAAAGAAGGAAACTTGCGTGCATTGCTGTCAACTTTGCAATACGTATGTTGTATTCTCCTTGCATTTTTTTAGGAATGAAGAAGTCTTCTGGTTTCCTTTAATGCTTCTAAAATGTAATCAATTGAAGTTTTTGCTGCTATACCCATTTTTGGATAATATATGAAGATAAAATTTGAATAAATATTTTATATAGCCAAATCAATATCGGAAGGTGTATCCCTTTTGTGCTGTTAAGGTGTCTGGGTAGAGTTTCTCTTGTTTAATACTCTCCACCATCTAGTTCACGTCATTTCCTTTTTTAGGTTTTCTAGATGTTTAGATTTATGGCCTGCTTTCTTCAGTTTTCATTCAATCTGGCCTGTACAATGGTACTTGAACTATTTCTTTGTGGCAGATCCTTGGGTCTGGCAGCGGCTGGCAGCCAATTCCATTGACTGAAGTAATAACTTCAGCAGCTGTAAAGAAAGCTTACAGGAAAGCCACGCTTTGTGTTCATCCGGACAAATTACAACAACGGGGTGCAAGTATTCAGCAGAAATACATATGTGAGAAGGTCTTTGATCTTCTGAAGGTACTGTTTTGCAAGTTTCTTCCAGCAACTTCAGTGATTATTGAAACTAGTAAACATGCTTGACAAGTTCACAAAATCATTTTTTAGACTGTCTTGTATTTTTGTTGTTGGAAAATAGCCTTTCGTACACACATGAGAAAGCCCTCACAGAAAGATCTATAGCTGTGTGAACCCCTATGTAGGATTTCCATGCCTAGACACTTGCTCATTAGGTTAGAATTACTCTGCTTCACTCATCCCCATCTGTTGAGGCTGCATTCAACTCTCTCACTAAATGGTCATCAGGGACCAGCAGTCTGCATTGTCAATGGCTTTTCTATTTTTCACAAGTCAAAGATACAGTATGCATTCCATCCAAACCATAGTTTTGTTATGCCATCAGGCAGAGGCGGCAAGTCTTTGACCATGGAGATTCTTGCTAATATCTGTATTCTTATCATTTTATTGTTGGCTTATTTTCAGGAGGCTTGGAACAAGTTCAACTCAGAAGAGCGGTAGCCTGAGCTTATCATATCTGTGCCAATTACTTATTCACAATTGACAACTCATTCTGTAAATACATTCGTCTTGTAGGTAAATATCGTTAAGTCCATCAGATACTTCATTATGTATTGCAGCTTGAGAATGTAATTTATGCTCAAAGGGAAATAGGTAGAAACAAATATTATTCAATGCAAAGTGGCCAATATCTGCTTCAATCTGCTATCCAATTAAGTTTCGATGCAATCAAATTGAAGGAGACAGCCTTGAAGGCTTGGCCTTTTTTAATAGAAACATGTCCACAGAGATGAAAATTAGTAGCGGGCTAGGTTTATCCAGTATGGAATAATATAAATTATATTTTAAGATTTCACTTAATAGTTTAAGTTTTTAGATAAGATGATTCTTTAATATAGTATCAAAGCCTTGTTGACTTAACAGTCACGAGTTTGAATTTCATCACCTCTATTCTATTTGATAAAAATCAAGCACTAGGTAGTATGTACTTGTGCAAGTTTAAAGCGTAAAGAGTTTTTATTTGAGGGAGTGTGATAAAAAATAATATAAATCATATTCTGAGCTTTTATCTAACAGTTTAAATTTTAAATGAGTTAATTTCTTAACATTATCATGATTGTTTTCTTGCCAGACCAGGGAGTTGTTTGGAACCTAACTAGTTTTAATCTCTTGAAATCTTCTCTGATTAAAATGTGAAGGCTTCAAGGTATTCATCTCGATCACTCTAAATGAAATTCATTTCCTTGCAACCACCCTAATTATTGGATAAAAGTCGAGAAAAAGAAACATAAGATCAGACGACGATGACTGAAAAGAGAGCAAGCATGTTATGTTCAATGGAAAAAATGATGATAGTGGCATGCAAGGCAACTGAGGATCTTGAGAGAAAACATTTCAGTGATGAGCAAAGGTGAAGTGGTGATGAAGGTTGCTTCCATGTAATGATTGATGAATGGGTTGGTAAGAACGCATCATAACACCAGCATCAATCCTGCTTTCTCCCACCATCATTCTTGATAAGTGAAACTGTTTTTAAGCATAGGTCAAACCTCAACAGCACATAAAAAGATAATCAGGAAAAAGGCAAAACTTGTACAATTAAAATGATATAGTTGTGAATTTATTTATATAAAAAAAATTAAACCAAGTCTCGTCAATTTTTAACAGTCTCTAATCAATCAAATCAAATCAATTTTCATATGATATACCTCATTTTATTTTATTTATTATTATTAGTTTTAAGGTAATACATGCTTAATATGAAAAAAAAAAAAAAAAAACAATCATGCCAATAATAAACATTTGTCAGAAGTGGGATTTGAACCCACGCCCTCTCTCGAAGACCAGAACTTGAGTCTGGCGCCTTAGACCACTCGGCCATCCTGACTAGATGCTCGGATGTGCTCTTAGTTAATTATTGTATGTTTATAACTATTTTTATATCATGGCGTTATATTTATACTCAGCTTATTACTTGGATGAGAGATTTATATTTTATTTATTTGTTCTAGATATAGATGTAAATATTAATTTTACAATTATTATTTATTACTCAAAAAATAAAATAGTAATGTATATGAGTATAAGGAAGCGATTGGTGTTTTTAGAGCAACGAGGAGGGAGAGAGTGGAGAAAACTGAGTTTACACTGTTGTGTGCTTCGGGCTTTCCGACAAGGTAAGCAAGTTCATGGCTTGGTCATTGTGATGGGTCGGGATTTGGTGGGTTTAGGTACTGCTCTTATTGATTTTTACTCTAATGTGGGGGTACATTAGCGAAGCTATGAAAGTTTATTCTTGTTTGAGTTGCAGGAAAGATGAAGTTTTGCGTTAAAATGGAAAAAGAAATATTTACGGTACAGAAACTGTTTTTGAAAGTGTTTTTCATTTAAAAATATATCAAAATGATATTTTTTTTTAAAAAAAAAAATTATTTTTAATATTAGCACATTAAAAATTTCCAATCGAACTCAGACACATATCGGAAGGTGTTGTATGCTTCGAAAGGCTAAATTAGCCACATGGTTGGTAATTGGAGAAAAAATGGATGGCATTCTACTTTGGGTTCTTGTTGGCTTTAAAATCTGTGGCAGCTTATCTAGGGTATGTCTCTTAATCTCTAAATCCCCATTGAAGTGTTCTTGCTGTAAATTTTGATTCTTTGATAAAAACAGCTTCAGAATTTTATTAATGATGAGAATTGCGGTCTTAAAACATGGTAATGTTCTTTTGGCCAACTCCATAATGGCATTTTAATGCTTGGTGTCTTTTTCTTATATAAAAGAATTATTTTTTATATGCAATAGCTATATATATATATATATATATAGTTTATATTTGTATAAATTATTTCTTAACTTTTCGACACAGAATTACTATACATATCCTACATTTATATATTTATATAAATTGTTTTCTAACTTTTCAATATGAAATAATTATATTTAATCTATAAATTGTCTCTTAGCTTTTTAACATGAATAATTATAATATACATAAGCTTCTCATTCTTCTTTTTTTATAACCTGCATTCATGTGCATTATTTTAAAATAAATATTTAAAATATAAAGCCTTCAAATATGTTTGTTTATAACAATTTTCCTGAGTTGACTCGGCCTTGTAGCCAGGTTAACCCTGTATCAGGTATAATAACCAGGCTTGTCAATTCCGTTCCGTTTCGGCCGGAATGTTCCGTGCCGGCAAAAAAACCGAGACGAAACGGCGTCGTTTTTGTCTCGGTTTTAATTCCGGCCTGTTCTGGAAATTCCGTCCAAATTCCAGCCGGAACGTCTCGGTACCGTTCCGGCCTTAAAATCCTCTTTATTTTGATTAACTTGTGATTTTTTTTCTTCTAATTTTGAGATTATGTTTGTTTGACTTTGTGTTTATATTGTATAATTTAAAGTTAATTTATCTTGAATTTTAATTATGTTTGTTAAATTAATATTTTAATTATATATATATATATATATATATATACATGAATAGTACAGCCCCGAAACGGCACGCCAAAACACTCCGAAACCAGAACGTTCCGTTCCAATAAAAAAAACCAGAACGTTCCGTTCCAATAAAAAAATCAGAACGGTATTGACAACCTTGATAATAACAATGGTTTCAGCAGCTTGCTGATGTCCTTTAAACTCAGAATTCTTCTCCCTGTTCCGGTTGCTTTGATGATCAAGAGAAAACGTCACCATTTTTAAATCCATCCACCAGCTTTCTACGAACCATACACCACACGGCTGCCATGCTGGAACTAGACGTTGTCAGATATGTTTTTATATTTAAAAATATTTATATTTTATTTTAAATTAAAAAGTAATTTAGATCATTTTCATGTAATGTAATGATGTTAATAATATTTTTTTTTAAATAAAAAAAATATTATTTTAATATATCTCTAAACAAAAAATATTTTTAAAAATAATTTGAGCATACTAAAAAAACATAATTAATATCATTTCCAAAATCACGTCCACACAATCTATTGCTCATAAAGAATAGTTGAAATTTTGTACGCTCGAGGTCACCATCTCACCTATGAACTTTGAAATTTTCTTCCTGTTGGTGGCTGGAAAGAGAGACCGCCTGCGCTTTACGAAGTCTATACAGACAGAGCCAAGTAGCCGTTTCTTGAAAAGTCAGACCTGCAATTACACCTCCCATACATTAAAAAAACATGCAAAAGAACGAAGAGCTTACCAAACAAAGACCTCATGCATGCATTAGCAAATCCTATCTGTTCATTTCATGTACACCTCATCCTATGGACGGACAGGATCTACCCGCATCAACTTCATAAGCAATTCTCACTAATCAAGCAACAAACACATGGCCATATCTTATTTTAGTATTTCACTGATCTTGACTCGTTCGTTTTCGTCCACATCGTAGTGCTCACCAACCACACTATTTCTTCCATATATACGCTCCAGGTTCATGTTATCTTCCAGGGCATTGAGCATATTATTACTTGTATTCGCATCAAGCCATGTTGAGAGCGTTGAGTACATGCAGAAACCATGGGGGTTATGAAAGGTTAGTCGAGGAGCCTGTTAACTTAAGTCTACTGGACGGGAAGTTGAAGAGGGCTAAAAGCGTGCCAGCTAGTGTTTTTGGTTCATCAAAGTCACGAAAGTTAGGGCCAGAACTGGCCCTTCAAAACATTTCTCCGGCGAAGCCTAGCAGCAGAAAGGTTAGCAAGAGCCATCCACTGTTTAGTCTCTTCAATAATCGTAGAAAGAAGAAGCCTACAGCTAGACCTGAGTTTGCTAGGTACTTGCAGTATGTGAAGGAAGGAGGGATATGGCTCTGATTTGTCAAATATATACGTGCCTGGCCATAGATTCATCAGTATTGAAGCGAGAAAAGGCAGTATTTAGCTCAAAGAAGTGTATTATTCTAAGCAAAATTTGCTTTTGACAATCTGATATCTGGCAATGCCAAATATGAAAAATCTTTTCACTTTCTGTACAATCCATTTGATTTCACAGAATTAGAATTGAATTGAAAGTTCTTGCTTTGTGTTCATTTAATTTACTATCTTGTTTCAATCGTTCTGATTTGACAAGTGAGTTGAGAATCGATTAGCTACAGCATGCTATATGAATTATGTTACAGTGATAGGGCCTTGCATTTCTATTCTTCTTCTTCCTTCAGACTAACAAACTTCAAATCAAAGAACAATCTATGGAGCTGGGACTTCAATGGAAGGAGGATTTGATGCTCGGTGTCTGATCCGTTTGTAGATATTCTTGTGAAAACTGCCAAGCCATGCATAACAAGTGAGGGGGGTTAATTCTATTCTAATCATGGAATCAAATATAGATGGGAGGCTTGTAGTATGCCTGTCGGAAGAATTTGATCATTCTGAACAGTCAGTTGAATCTGTCATTAACAGATAATGCAAATGTTAGTTTGACAGGTTGCATTTGTTATTATTATATTCATATAAATACATATTTATTATTTATATAATATTAGATTAATTAATCTAGACAAAGATAAAATTTATAGGAAAGAAATATTTTGTAAAGTAAATTATGAAGTTATTATAATTATGCAATTTTTATGGCATTAAAATGTTGTTTTTAAAATATCTTTGGTCGATGCTATTTTATATACTATATACACATTGAACTGACCTCTATGAAAATTTCATATGAAGATTCACTTGTGTTTATAAAAAGACTTAAATGACAGTTGTGTAAGTGATTTTTAGACTTGAGATCACTAAATAATACTATATAGAAAGTGTTATATTTCGATCATGTTACACGTTATCTTGGTAAAGATAATAAATGGACATGTATTGGATATAACATAAATTATATAAAAGTATTTGAGTGATCAAGATAAACTCATCACCCTGGATGAGCAAGAAAAAATATCCCACATGCTCTCAAATAATATTAATTATTAAATCATTACACAAGGTGAAATTAGAATTAAAAAGAATTTCAAATATTATTCAAATGATCAACTCCTATATATATAACCTTAAAAATTGGAAAAATGAAAAAAAAAATAGAAAATTCTTGCTCTCACCCCCTCTGTTGAAATATATATATATATATATATATAAATAAATAGCTCTCACCCCCTCTGTTGAAATATATATATATTTCAACAGGGGGTGAGAGCAAGAATTTTCTATTTATTTTTTTCCTTTTTCCAATTTTTAAGGAATCAATTCTCTCCATCCCTATTTATACAGGTTGCATAATTAATTTAGATTAATTATAATCAATTAATTGTATTGTAAAAACAATAAATCTCAGAAGATTCATTGAATTTTTTATACAAGGACCTAACAAAAAAATGAAATTTCCTACCCTTTCTTTTTCAGAAAAAAAATATATATAAGAAGGCGCCGTCCACTTTCCCAAAGCCATTTCCCCCCCTCATTTGTCAATGAAGAAATAATCACTGACCCTTCGAATTTGATGCCTCCTAAATACCCGTTGCTGTCCAATCTTTACCCTAACTTCTCCGCCAGAACACCCATTAACGGTAAATCGAAAACAACTGCAGCCCTCTACCTTCAGAACCGTTATGTTCATACCGGCAACCTGTTCGATGAATTGCCTCACCGAGACCTCTACTCCCTCAACTCTCAACTCGCCTCGTATTCTCGCGATGGAAACTTTCTTGCCACATGGGATCTCTTTTCTCGCATTCATTCTGCGTTTTTTGAACTTGATGCATACACCTTTTCGCCGGTTCTCCGTGCATGCTCGGCTTTGCCTGGCACGAAGTGTGGCAGACAAGTCCATGCTTTAATGATTAAAACAGGCACGGATTTGGGAACTATAACAAAAACCGCTCTTATGGATATGTATTCAAAATATGGGTGCTTGGGTGAGTCAGTTAAGGTCTTTGAAGAAATGGAATTCCGGGATGTTGTGACTTGGAATGCTTTGGTTTCGAGTTTCTTAAGGCATGGTCTTGCTAAGGAAGCGCTTGGTATTTTTAGAGCAATGAGGAGGGAGAGAGTGGAGATGACTGAGTTTACTCTGTGTTCTGTGCTTAAGGCTTGTGCCTTTATTAAGGCTTTCCGACAAGGTAAGCAAGTTCATGGCTTGGTCATTGTGATGGGTCGAGATTTGGTGGTTTTAGGTACTGCTCTTATTGATTTTTACACTAATGTGGGGTATATTAGCGAAGCTATGAAAGTTTATTCTTGTTTGAGTTGCAGGAAAGATGAGGTTTTGCGCAATTCTTTGATTGCTGGGTGTGTCAAGCATGGGAGATACGAGGAGGCGTTTTTAGTGATGAGCTCTATGAGACCAAATGCGGTTGCACTTACTACTGCTCTTGCTGCTTGCTCTGATAATTCAGATTTGTGGATTGGGATGCAGATTCATTGCGTGGCCCTGCGATTTGGATTTATTGCAAATACTCAATTGTGCAACGTGTTATTAGATATGTATGCAAAATGTGGGAGAATTTTGAAATCCAGATCAATATTTGACGGGATCTGTCATAAAACTGTTGTTTCTTGGACTAGCATGATAGATGCATATGGAAGGCATGGCCATGGGGATGAAGCGCTCAAGCTGTTTAAAGAGATGGGGCAGGAAGGTAGTAGAGTCTTGCCAAATTCTGTGACACTTCTTGCTGTTCTATCAGCTTGTGGGCATTCAGGACTAGTCAAGGAAGGCCGAGAACTTTTTAATTCTGCAAGGGAGAAATATGGTTTGGATCCAAATCAGGAGCATTATTCCTGCCTCATCGATATCCTAGGCCGTGCTGGCCTAATCGAACATGCATGGTGCCTTTTTCATGATATGGTTAAAATTGGTGTAGGGCCTACAGCTGCAGTGTGGGCAGCACTAGTGAACGCTTGTTGTCTTAACCTGGATGTATCGAGGGGTGAGTTTGCTGCTAAGCATCTCTTGGAATTAGAACCAAATAATGATGGCATTAATGTGCTGGTTTCAAAGTTCTATGCTTCCATTGATAGGTGGGATGTTGTGGAGAGCTTGAGATGCAATATGAGGAAGAAAGGACTGGCTAAAGTTCTAGGGGGTAGCTGGTTAGATGTTTCATGAAATTGCCACTTAACTACAAATTAGAGCAGAAAAGGGGTTATTGTTTGAACCTCTTGATTTTGATCAAAGAACAGACTATTTCATTAAGAAGACTCGGAAAGTGCACCAATCTCAGGTCTGGCTTCTGGCTTTTCCATTATTCTTTTTCCATGCGGAAGATTTCCATTAAAGCAATTCATGGAGGTGATCAGATGCATCTGGTTAATTACTTGACTGGTCTCGTTTTTGGAGTTATGAGATAATGGTGCAGGTTCCGAAAATTAGTTTCTCATTTCCAAAACAGTATTTTGGAAACAAGTTGTCTCCAGACTTATTCAGCACCTGGGCTAACCAGAATCCACATATGTAGAGCCGAATTCCTCTCAGGGCTGATTACAGTTTACTGGGGCCTATCAAATATTTGCTTCTTGTGAACCATTCTGAAGACAAATGTATAGAGATCTCATTCGTCATCCATTTTCCATAAACAGAGTTTCCTGGAAGCAAAAATTGGTTGTTTTTGCACTTACAGACACACTTCTAATAAGAAAAGTGTGCGATCAAAGTCTACGGTAGCGTGGTTGAGATTGTTTTTTAAAGTAATTTTTTACTCAGAAATGTATTAAAATAATATTTATTTTGTTTTTTAAAAAATATTTTTGATATTAGCACCTTAAAATGATCTAAAAACATCTATTTTTTAATTTAAAAATAAAAATAAAAATAAAAAATTATCATTTTTTTCCAAAATCACTTCCCAAATACATCCCAAACACCTCCTTAGATGGGTAGGGCGTTCAATACTCATTGTATGATATGAACCCTAAAATGAGGTCAGAGGTGATCTATTCTCTTACCTTTGTGTGGCATTACCAAAAATTGCCATATTTGTAATATATAATGAGCATAAACTATCTTTCTTTGAATTAACTAGTTCACCGAAACAACACCAACACGAGACAAGTTGAAAATTTAAGAGAGCTCTATAACATGAAAATAAAAATCAACACCACCAATTTTTTCAAATGAAATACATTTTCGATAATTATAAAAATAGAAGTTTAATCGGCATGAATTATTAAACCAATTAAAACTACTGAAATATTTTGTATACATCTTTAATCTTAAGGATTTAACATAAAATCAATGTTTTTTATTAACAATAACTGATTCAGAGGAGAAATCAATATTCCTCTGTTACTAATCATCGTAATACTAATCTGTGCATTTTTATGTTTTTTTTTTTTTTTAATTTATATATTTTAACATTGAGTTTATTGAAAATTAAATCTTTTTAATATAGAATTATCATAGTCATAGAAAAAAAAAAATATATGCCATTATATTGATGCTCAATTTTACTATCATCTATTTTTTGATATTGTACTATTAAATAAAAATAATTTATTATATCATTAGATAAAAAAATAAAAATCCATTCATTATGAATTGAGCTTTATAATTTAATTCAATTTATTTTTTGTATAGGGTTATCACGAGTTTAGAAAAAACATGTCGGTATTGGGTAGTGCTTTGTTTTTTTAGCATGTGTAAAGACACGTTGGTATTGGGCAGTGCTTAGTTTTTTTAGCATGTGTTTTTTATCTTATTATTAAATAAAATATAATTCGAAAAAAATATGATAATTTAGAATTGTATTTCATGATTTATTTCAATTAATTTTTTAAAAAAAATAGCATCTTGAAAATATTTTTAAAGTCAAACAATATTTTTATCAATTATCCGGGTTTGTCTAACTTTTCAAGTTAATTAAATCATGTAGAAATAACTTTTATATAGTTTAATTTAAAACTTGAGTTAAATAAAACAATGATTAAGAGATTCCAGTTTCAACCCTCTGAATTTGGTTTAATGAAGCTGTCAAATAAATGTTTTTAGAAAGTTTTTAGTCCCGCCTAGTGCAAGAATATCAAAGTATATATCACTATACATTGATGATTTATTATGGATCATAACTAAGTAGATCAATCACTATTCAATAAAATACATTTTTTTCATTTTTTAATAATAAAAAGGAGAAAATTACCTGTCTATTTATTAAAAAAAATCTATTTAATTTCTTAAGCCTATATATAAGTAAAACACTTCTTATTCTTTCATGATTCTCCTTTTCTCTTTCAAAATAAATTGAAGAAACCCTTGCATTTGCGTATAGGGAGGAGTTTTGCACTGCATTTCAAAAATGTTTTTAAAAAAAATAATTTTTTTATTTTTATTTTAAATTAAAAAAAATTGATATTTTTAGATTATGTTCATGTTCTATGCCGAAAATATTTTAAAAAAAAAATTATTTTATGGTATTTTAAAAAACGACTTAAATCGTAATCTTAAACAATCACTCCTATCAACTAAAACCAACAATTATCTATAGTTATAAAATCCAGCTTTACGAGCCAACTTAGTAAGCTACGAGCCATTTGTCCTGCACTACATTGCAACAAGAAAAAAATTATTGACTTGTTTTAATATATATAATTTTGTATTTTATGTTTTAATCCCAATTTAAACAACAATATTTTAAAAAAAAAATCATTTTAATAAAAATAAAATAAAAAAGTTGACGCAACATATTCACAGTCGAAATCTTAAGCAAGTCTTAATGTCTTATAACTATGCAACTATCCTTACCGACAGTGATCCAATTATGGTGAATATAACGATATTCATTAAAAAAAAAAAACAATGCTGCTAATATAATAAAATCATCATTATATTTTATTGTGAATTAGGTTACACTTTTTTTATATAAATAAAAAAAATACAACGACCTTTAGTTGCTATGGTAAGAGCAAAAACCGAGTTAAATTTCTTAATGCAATGATCCAAGCAACTGTGGAAAAAAAAGATAAATAACATATTAAAGCATCAAATTTCAACTAACAAATTAAATTACACAAATAATTTATTTATTAATCCTGGTTTTGCGAGGTTGCTCATTGACAGGCTCTAACGTTTTTTCATCACATCACACGTCACCTGCCATCATCGACATCAAAATTCAACTATCTATCATAAGACCTATTCCACTCTCTCCTTTGTTCCTAAGAAACACCACCAACATATGACTAAGACAACACACTTCCTATATTATTATTGCAAAAACAAATACACTTACTATATGGATATCCCCATTGTCTAGGTCAAGTATTGGACCTTACAATATTTTGAGCATGGTCTCAAGAAAAATAAGTAAAATTAATTCTCACATTATATTTTTAAATTAAAATCTCGTGAAAAGGGATTTCTTGAAGATATTCCCAAGTAAAACCCGTAATTAATTTAGAGAAATTAAAGACTTCATTTTCTAAATCCAATTAAAAATTAAACGTCATATGATGGTATAAATAAATGACCGACAAAGGAGAGCTTGATTTGTGGGAAATACTTACAAGTAACAACTCATTAAAACATTAAAACTTGCCGTGTCCAAAAATGAGAGACGAGGGACGAGGTCTTCGCAATAATAAACAAAGAAGAAATTGAAAAAAAAAAACTTGGCCGGTAACAAGTGGCCACTGCTTTCCATATATATATATATATACACACACATACATAAGTCTATGTTCTTGTAATCCTGCCGGGCAGATTACTTCCACCATCATCCTCAAGCCATGCTTAGAGCATTAAATAAACACAGAAATCCAAGCAGGTATGGAAGGCTAGACAAGGAGCCTGATACCGAATGTCTATTGGAGGGAGAGTTGAAGACATCTGGAAGCTCGCCGTCTCATGAAGTTTCTGGCTCACCAAAGCCTTGCACGTTAGGACCGGAGCTGGCCCCTCAAAATGTTTCTCCGGTGAACCCCGGAAGAAGAAAGGGCAGCAAGAGCCACCCAGTGTTTAGTCTCTGCGACGGTGCAGGTAGAAAGAAGAACACTACGGCCAGGCCAGAATTTGCCAGATACTTACAGTATGTGAAGGAAGGAGGGGTATGGGTATGATCAGTCATATATTCATGTATTTTACAAATGGAAAATAAAAATGTATTTTGGAGTGTATTTTTCATACTCCACTGGATTTTTTCTTCTTCTGATGAATGTTTGTTTGTATTAAAATAAGTTCTGTACGTAGCAAATTGCCTAAGCTAATTATGCAAGGATGCACCCTTTCATTTTATGATCCATTTGATTGCACAGATTAATTGAAATTGTGTTCGAGATTGGAATTGGATCGTGGAGAATTGGGTGGATTGGATGTGGTGCCATGTTTTGCCTGGCTAATTCACCTGATTTGAATAAATTTTGCCGATCATTTTTACTACATTAAAGCAAGAGCATGCTATTTTCTTAAAATATGTTTATATATTTTTAATATCAGAGTATCAAAATAAATAAATAAAAACTGATAAAATATTAATTTATTAAAAAAAATCAGCCACACTTTAAAATTGTGCATAATAATGAGAATTAATGATTTTGTAGAGGTTACATGTATAATTGTTAATTGTGTCCCTTCTAGTTTTAAGTAATTTATAAATTAGTCCCATTAGTTTCTTTAAAATAATTAGTCCTTTTATTTTAAAGAATTAATTATTTAATCTTTTTATTCAGTTTATGTTAATTTCCTGTTTATTCTGTTTTTGTTTTAAAGAGTATAAAAAGGAAAAAATAAATAGATATTATTGAAAAATGGATGAGAAAAGAAGACATTTTTTAGAATAAAGTAGTATTAAATTAAACGATAAAATAATTAGTTTTTGAAATGAGAAGGACTGGTTAATTAATTTCTCAAAACTAGAGGGGTCATTTTATAATTTACTCTTTAGTTTTCTTCCTTGTGTCCCAGGCTTTCCAATTTTTACATTTCTTTTATCATTTTAAAATTTATTGAAGATTAGGAGTGTTGATTACTAATTAAATTGATGGTGATGCATTGTCAATAAAGGGCAAGAATTGGCAGATTAATTAATAACTGATTAATTAATGTTATAGAACGTTTAAAGAGTGGTGGAAAACATTTGACAATAACATAGATGATCAATCTTTGTAATGTAGACTTCAATTGAAAAGGAATATTGAATGCTCATATCACTATTGGGTCCTGCGGGTGGATATGTTGATTGATAGTAGCCAGCAATCGACTTGTACGCCTGTCAACGATGTAACAAGTTAATTCTTTTCAATTTAAATTAATTTTTTTTTTATATAAATCATATCTTAAAATCTTATATAGTTTTTAAATCAAATTGATTCTTTGATAGTAATTTTTTACAACAATATCCGGATGAAATATTTTGTTAAGAAATTATCTCATCTAAAATTTTAAGTTGTTAAGGAAGGTCTCGAGATATGATTTATATTATTCGCTAACACACTCATTTAAGTGAAAGCCTTCTAAATTTAAAATTTACATGAATTCATACTACATTGCTTAATTTTTATCAAATAGAATGAGGGTTATGAGATTCGAATTCGTCACCACTATATTAAAAAGGTTTTGATACCATGTCAAAAAATTATCTCGTTAAAAAATTTAAGTTATTAGATAAGATCTCGAGATATGATTTATATTATTTCCTAACATGTATATTATTATTATGGTGCGATGATATGTATGTGTGCTAGAGAAAATAAAATATCATAGCTCTTCTAAATCATCAATAAAAAACGCTAAAAAATTATTAATTTGAACCAAATACATTTTTAAAATGCATCTAAATACAAAAATAAATTATGATTAATACATCCCTTGTTCTGCTTAGATGAGACAACATTTAAGGATTGACCAGCCTCCACTAAGCCTCCACTAAGAGATTTTGGGTGAATAAATTTTTGACAGTGCTTTCCCTCTCATGATACTAACGTTTCAGATGGGCAATCAGTTTGGTTTGGTAAATCACTTTGAGAGAAAAAAACTGAAATCTTTTATAGTAAATATTTTAGCCCAAGTATTTTATATGATATTGTGGGATCGTGCGGTTATAAATATGATATAACATTATATCATAGTTTTGTTGATCAAACGATTATAAATTTGAATTTTATTACTAATTTTAGGTGAGATTCCGATATATGATTTATATTATTCGCTAACACACTCATTTACATCAAACACTCGTAAAAAAACATATTATATTACGAGTTTCTACAGATTTCAAGCTCAATTTTTTTATATCAAACTCACTGGATTCGATAAGGTTTAATAACCAACATTAAACCAAACCCTTTCAATTTGCATTTTGTGATGGTCAAATAATCTATGGTAAGTGTGTTTTTGATGTAATCTCCAGCTGATAGAAACTTTGTCTGATCACAAAGAACAACAAAGACAAGAATGAAGACGACTGGTGGGTAGCAACTACCAATCTTTATGAACACCGAACAAAGGAAAATCATCACAGAGGAAAGGATAGATGGCATGAAACCCTAATCCAAAACGTGTGCTTCTGGAATATATATATATATTTTTATGAGTCATGGCCTTTCCTTTCCTTAGATACGGAATCTTTGTAAGTGGCCTTTGATCCCATGATGTGAACCAGTAATCTTCAACAGCCATTCCTTTGGTGTTCGGACATGCTGACGTCACGTTACGATCCATGATTGATATAGCTGCGAGAGGCTTCCAGGCAACTAGACGAGAGGCTTCCAGGTTATTGCCCTCCGCACACATTATATTTTACTTTTTAAAAGTTGTTTTTATTCGAATAATATATTTTAAAAAATTAAAAGGAAGAATAAATGTAAGATCCACATGTAACATGCTCCCTGAAATTAATTTACTTTTATTTTTAGGAGAGACGAGAAACAGATTGTGAATTAAAAATTACAGGATTAAAACTCCAAAATATATAAAGTTAATTATAATTTAATCCAGTTTAATAAAATCAATTAATCAGTTTCCATGGTCTTACCGACTACATATTTAATTCTTATATTCTTCGACTTATTCATAACTTCAAAAATTCTATTGATTATATTTTTTTCAATTTGTTTTGTATTCAGAAAAAAAGAAAAAGATATATAAAATAGAAAGATACAATGTACCTAACAAAGGTAATTCCAAATAAACACATACTGAACATTTGTCAATACGCTATATAATAATAATTATTTTTTAATAAAAAAAGGTTTTCTTAAATAAAATATACATACATGTCTAAAACATTTACACATTTTAAGCAAACTCAAACATACATGTTAGAAAATATTATTTTAATATATTTACAAGTAAAAAATACATTAAAAAGTAACACTATCATAATCTCAAACACTCTTTTAATTATAACATATAACTATGCTAGTAATTATATACTCACTATCCTGAGGTTATATATATATATATATATATTATTATTATTTTTTTAAGGAAATTAAAATTTTGATTGATCGGACCACCAATATTTGATCCTATAATTATAGGTTGAGTGTTATTACTATGTTTCATGCCCCTTATCTTTTCCAATCCCCACAAATTAGTTTTAACAAAACAATAGAACTTCTGCGTGTAGAGGGACTGTTAGTGCTTGATTGGAAGGTAGTTCAGGTTGTTTTTGAAAATATTTTTTATTTTTGAGATTAATACATAAAATAATTTAAATATACAAAAAATTAACTTAAAGTAAAAAATAAAAATAATTTTTTAAAAATCTTTAAATAGACAAGACGAAATTTAAGCAACCCAATGGTCCCAAAACGACACCATCTTCTCGAACCATAGCCCTGGTACGACATGTCCATACACTCAGGAGTCAGGATCAACTTGTCGAACATTTATCTCAGACACCAAACATTGTCCCCGTTGTCATAGTCAAACAATCGTATTTGACCGTTGCTGCCAGCAGTCCGCACCCGAAAAAAGGACCTTGAATTTTTATTCTATCTTTAACAAGTCAACAACGCAACAAAAAGCTAACTCCAAATTAGCTCTCCCACTATATGATAAATTTCAGTTTAGCCTTCTTATTATTTCTAATCTCAATTAAATCCCTAAAAGTTCAGAAAGTTATTGGCTGAATTCTTCCATCCATTTCTACAATGGATCCATCCAAAATTACCTATTATGCATAAGAGACAAAGCAATTTCATAAGAAGCCATGGTTTTTTCAAATAAATATTTTTGAAGATTTTATTTTCAAGAAACTTCTTTAAAATCTATTATAGTTTAATTAAGTCAATGATAATTCAATTTAGTTTATGACTTGTTAATTTATGAAATAAACTCAACTTTCATCCAACTAATCATGGAAGTTTTTTGAAATCCTTAACTAATAATCACTCAACTTCTTGATTTACTATAAAATAAAATAATAATATTTTTTATATACATATCATTAAATATAAAATTATCATATTCCTTACAAATTAAATACTTTAAAAATTACAAAATCAAATCCATTCTTTAATTTTAGAAGTGATCAATTGCTGTCTAGATTATTTCACCCAACCTAATTCAAAATAGGCAAGGCCTTATTCCTCATAGGATGGAAGAGGGAAAAAACACAGGACCTAATTGAGTAAATCTATATAAAAAACTAAATAGAAATATGGCCTATGACTTGGGGACTAAGCTGAACTTTGCCAAGTTGAAAAAAAAGACCCTTGGCAAAACGTGGGCAATTACGTGTGCCCTAGAGAGACCGAGAGAGATATTTTATACCCGAAAAGGCCAATTCAAATTAAAATAAATAAATAAATAAATAACCAAAACACTTGGACAACAAGCGGCTTCTTTCTTGTTGACAGAGGAGAGGGAGGGAAGAGTCGTGAATTTCAATCTACGACACGACACCACCATACAGTGTTCTCCTTCCAATATCATGTCGTTTTGCGCTCTCCCTCTCTCTGTACACCCTATACCAAATGATCTTCATCATCCACTCTTCCCGTGATCCTTCATCTCTCTGTTAATATCATCAGCTGATTTTTATTTATTTACATTCAGGAGATCCTCTCCTCCAGCTCTTTCGCTACCAAGGTAATTTTTTAGCTGTGTTTCTTTCTCTCTTTTCTCTCTCTCCGTGTGCAAAAGTTGATGTTAAGATTAGCGCCAGCAGTTTTTCAGCTACCAAACGGTATCGTTTCTGCTTTCTATTTGATATCAAAATTAGGGTTCACTTGCTTTGATTGTGTAGCTTAGCTTGAAAGCTGGGTGGAATATTATTTTATTTTTAAGTTTTTTGTAATCTAGAAATTTCATCTAAGCTAGAAATGGAGCTTTTTTTTTTTGGGAGGGGGGGGGGGTTCTGATTTGATCGTATAGTTTAGCCAGGTAATTGTTTCGAAAGCTTGGATTTTTGTTGAATTTCGTAGTTTATTTTTGTCATTTTATAATCAATCTAAGGTAATTTTGTTTAATTTCCACAAATTCTCCCTTAATTACCAAATTTATTTTTTATTAATCGCTGCTTCTATTAAGGATTTTTATTTGGGATTGATTTGTGGTTAAATAAGTTGTTTAATCTCTAAATTTCTAGTTACTGAATTTAATTTCATTCGATGACTGTTGCTGTGGTAGTGTAGAAGGATGCCACATTTTACTGCAATAGCTTTGGATAGGTTGTTAGAACCTAGAGCATCGAAATCTGTCGACATGCCAGTTCCTAGTAACAAGTACCCAGTTCCGAAGCCAAAGCCGAAGACTTCTCCACCAGAATTGAAGCGACCATTACCTAATTCAAACCTGGAGAGGAGGAATAGTACATCGGTGATAGAGAGGAAATGTAATCGTCCTCAAATATCACCTGGCCTGTATGCGACTCCTGCATCAACCCCGCTTCCTGATTCACCAACTTCATTTCATCCATCTCCTTATATTATTAATCACAAGAGACGCGGGCCACGCCTTTTGAAGAGCTTTTCGGAGGAGGATTTAGCTTCTAGGAAGAAGGAATTGGAGAAAGTTGAGGTAAATGGGAATGTGAATAATGGGGAAAATGAGGTTGTTGATTTGAGTAATGGGCATTCAGCTACTTTTTTCAACCCTAGTTCTGTTGAAGGTGAGTTTGTGAATGATGTAAATGGGTGTCCTCGTAAAGAGGATGTTGTGAATGGTGTCCGTGATTGTCCTATCGAAGTGGGTTGTGTTAATGCAAGCCATGGTGATGAAATAGAGAGCAGTAGTGTGCAACTTGGGACTAGTAATACAAGGAAGGACTTGGCCATGGAAAAGGGTGTGCTGAAGCCGATTGAGCAGAATGTGGAAAGAAATGGTGACAGTGATGATTTCTTTGATCCACAGGACTCCATGAGTTATACTAGTAACACTGATGCTGAGGACACCGCTGCAGTTGAGAGCTCTATGAAGCTTGCTGCATGTTTGCCAGCAGGAGAGTTTTATGATGCTTGGGAAGGTACTTGGGTGTTTGTATCTTGCATTATTCTTTCTGATTGTTTTACTTTAGTAGATCATGTGGTTGTTAGAAAAGTTATAGTTGCTTGTTCATCTTTTTGTTATCTGCTTGCATCATATAGTTTGGCATCTTGCTTTGAATCTGCCACATTCAAGAAGTATCTCATAGCTTGTTGCAGCTATGATGCTGGGGAGTCAGTGCTTTTGTTACATTTTCTATACGTTGTGCCTTTCTTTTGTATTGCATTCATTATATTGTTAGTCATCTCATCTCTAGTCTGGCATACTTTTATTGCAAACCACATATATTGCTTCTGAATGTTGTGTTTCTCATTCGTTGTTCGTTGACCCATATGGATACAAAAATAAGCAGCTATTTAGAAGATGAATTCAAGCATTAGCATTTCCCAAGACTATTTCTGGATTCTTTTAGCAAAAATAGTAGTGTGACAAACTGTAAGTAATAGTCATAACAGAATGCAGAAGCTTACTTTTGTTTTCTTACTGTTGCCAGAGCTATCCTCTGAGAGTGGACTACAACCTTCTCCTTCTCCCCACCACAATGGAACTGAATTGCGTGAAATGAGATTGAGTTTGTTGATGGAGATAGAGAAGCGGAAGCAAGCAGAAGAGGGTTTGGATAATATGCAAAGCCAGTGGCAGAGGATCAGGCAAGAATTAGCTCTAGTAGGGCTTTCCCTCCCTGCTTGCCCTGTTGATGTACAAGAGAGTGATCAGCCATCAGATGTGAATCCTGTAGAGGAGATTTGCCAGCAGATCTATCTTGCTCGGTTTGTATCAGAATCTATAGGAAGGGGCATTGCAAAAGCTGAGGCTGAGATAGAGATGGAAGCTCAGGTTGAAGCAAAGAACTTTGAAATTGCTCGATTGTTGGACCGACTTCATTATTACGAGACTGTGAATCAAGAAATGTCTCAGCGGAACCAAGAAGTTATTGGTGAGATTTTTATTAAATGTTTCAAGGTTTTGCTAGTCAGTGCTCATTTATTTTTAACTGGTGTTGCTTGTGAAATAAAAAAAACTTAGCTGCATTTCTAGTTTTTAATGTATGCTGCTTCATGCTGATGTTCTAAAACCATTCGAGTTATTGGGTCTAAAAAAGTAGAGTTAAGAAACTTGGTGTGCTCCTACAAGGATGGCACTAGCTTTGGCGGTGATTGGCTTATAGCTGGGTTAGGAATTTATTATAAAACTAACTGTGAAATTTCCTGCACAACTTGTGATCCAGTCAACCAGAAAGCTTAAAACAGTGCTGCTAACATTTAAGCTCCCTGACCTTGTGGTTAGTGGATATACCATTGTTTGCATGTAAATGGTTGACCAGACCCGGTGGCCTAACTGGTTATCAGTAGTTCAATGTGATTGGCAAGTTCGCACGTATGGTTAGTGGTTATATGTTCGCATTTATACCATTATTTGCATGTAGACCCAGTGGCCTAACTGGTTTTGAGTGGTTCGATTTAATTTGCAAGTTTGGGTTGGTTTGAAAACATCAGTTCTTGCATTCTTTCTAAATGCATTGAGTGAGGAACTTTTGAACAAGTGTGAATTAAGAGAATTGTTGAGATCTCCTGCAGTAAGCATGCACAATTTGTAGCTTTAGTTAAGGTTCCAGTTATCACCTCTAATTTGAGCCCCATTTTATGTATTCCTAGATTCCTGCTCTTCTAATTTTCTGGCTTCTAAATTTGCAGAAACAGCAAGGCGTAATAGGCAGATGAGGAAAAGGAGGCGGAAATGGATTTGGGGCTCGATTGCTGCTGCAATCACACTTGGCACGACAGCCTTGGCATGGTCATATCTCCCAGCAATGAGAGGACCATCTTCTGCCAGTGATTCTCATGCCCCAGAGCATGACGATACAGCTACTTGACGGGCATCTGACCAATCAGTAGACTCCGATATCATGTCACAAAAGAGAATAAAATGTTGTAAATGCAGTCTCTTGAATATCAACCCCTTGCATTTGTTCCTATCAATTTTCCTGCCTGCTGAGATTGCAGGGTTACCATCATAATAATTCATGACCGCCTTGCTGGTAATCTCGGAGGTGATTAATTTTTGTTTGATTCAATGATCATCCGGAATCATATTTCTGCCTTTTGTGAACTTAACGCTGTGCCGATACATGCATGAACACCATACAGGTTAGTCTTAACATTCCTTACATATTAGAAAGAGAGATCTAGGGAGGGCCAATAGGCCTCATTGATTATACTTTGTTCTGTATTCAAGTTCCTGTATTCCTCAGCAAGTTTACGCAACAATGAAACCAAGGTCAAGGGAATTGATACGTTGAAACATGGTGATCCCTGCTAGAAGGGTCGCAACCTAGGAATTATTTTGGATGCTATTATAGAAATTGATGTTATTAACTCAAGGTGAGAGATTCGATGTTCTTTTGTTGTACTAAACTAGTGATAAAAATTATTTACTGTTGCTGCCTAATAGCCTGTTTCTATCGATCTATTGACCAAATAAAACTTTGAAACATCTACTATGAAATTAGATTGATTTACGGGAGACTTTGCCATTGCTGAAACGAAAAAAACCAATAGTAAAAAAAAATCAAAATCATGCATTATCAGACCTGTTCTTGAGCCGGGTCGGATTGGTTCTTGGTCAGATCTATTTTTTTGGTCCAAGTAAGGTTCAACATATAAAATTAGGCAAACCATACAGTTTTAGAACCTGCTTGATAGTGTGTTAACTTCTGCTTTCAAGCTCTAATATAGATACTGGGAAGTTGATCTCATATAATATACTTCGACCTGGCTTCTCTCCTGGACGAACACTATTCATCTCTAAGAGAGAAACCATTACTCTCAAAACACTTGCTTTGCTTTGAGATTAAAATCATAATGCTTTCAGTTTCCAATACGCTTGCCTTTATTTCCACCCTGCCAGCGACTCCTTCTAGCCCTAGCGGCCCTTGCCCTCTTCCACCTTTCCACATTTCTCATTCTCTGAAATATCTTTCGAATTTGATGAAGCTTGTGTGCCTGTTGAGCTATAATATTTGCAGTTGAGGAAGGTTGCCCTAAGACGATGTCATACCCGTCGCGAAAATTGTCCATTCCTTCAGTTAAAAGTTGCCAAAACAGGCCTCCTGCAGCTGCACCTCCTCTTTTAGCTGATGAGTATATCTTGTAGTACACGGTATTGAACACCAGGTCCCTCTGGTATGTGCTGAAACCAGGGTCTTTCCAAGATTTTCCAAATTCTGCGATAAGTATTGGTTTTCGAAGAATGTTTTGCGCATCTTGGATGTGTGTGTCGAGCCATTTGTTCAAAAATGAAAGCTGGGATTGATCACTAGAGCTGGATAACCTGTTCAAGCATTATAAAAGCATGTAAGAAACAATCAACAGGGTAATTGAGGCCTAGTTATGTCACAGTGATTCAATAGATCGATCAACATGAGATTCTGTGGATAGCTACAAATCTGATCAACCTAGTGGCACTTAGCCATTCAGTAGTGGCTACTCAACTTTTAACAAGAATTGGCTCCACAAGGATTCAATCCAGAAGGGCAGATCTCTGTTGCAAGGGTAATTAGTTCTCGAGTATAGCAAATGCTGAAGTTATAATTAGATTGCAAGTTACCATTGATCAGGATATGCATGGACCGTTGCAAAATCAATTCCGGGGATGCGGTTATTTGCGATGAAGTCTGTTCCTATCTTCAAACCAGGATTCAAACTGTTCCTCTGTTGTGTTGAAGGTCCATAAAATCCTTCTAAACCAGCTTCCAGTAAGTGATTTCTGTCAATTGACTTCACAAAGGAAGCCATTTCTGTTATCCAAGCCTATATCAAACAAGCACCGAAGCCAACAGTTAAGAAGAGTGGTTGAAAGAAGTAACTAGCAGAAGAAATCAATGATTTGCTAACTAGAATTCATCGCGGCTCTACTAAAGGTGGGGCTGTAAGTAAAAGGTCATTCATTGACTGGGGAAACCTAAACCTTTGTTTGCCAACCGTTATAATTAAGGCGGAACAAGAAAATTGAGTTCAAATTGAAATGCAATAAATTGAACTTCAGAAATATTGGTGGGGCATGTTAAAGATCCATCAAGCTCAATTTACTTTTAACCAAACCCAGGATGTCCTCTATTCTTCTATCACGAGACAGTAACTACCAGGTAATTAAGGTTAGATCCATCCAAGGATAGCAAGGAAATTAAGAAAGACAACAAGAGGGGAGGTGAAAAAACCTGAATAGTCCTTCCAGAAGTATCAGATGAGCATCTGGGCTCATTCATAAGCTCCCATGCCATGATTGTTGGATCATCTTTGTAATGAATTCTAGTAAAGCTGTTATATCTATAAAGAACGGTCTGCAAAAACAAAAGGTCATAGATAAGTTACAATTGACTTCATATGCATCATGTCTCAAGCAGGAAAAGTCTAGAAATCCTTCTCTATGACCAAGTTAATTCTCTCATAGAACACTATTCATACTGGAATGAAGTATTTAAAGAACATAACAGAGATAAATCATGACCAAAACACAGGACAGGTTACCTTTATATGATTCTTGTAGTAACCCTTGACAACAGGGTGTCTAAAGAAATCATCATCAGATGTCAGATACTGCCCTCGATTTCTAGCCCAGTTCACATACTGTTTCTTCCCTCCAAAATTATCATAGTTGTTAGCCAAGCTCAGAATGAGCTTGATCCCATATCTTCTAGCCTCAGCTACAACAAAATCCAACCCCTTTACAGATTGACAAAAGAAAAAAAGATCAGAAAGTTTGCGAGTTTTGAAGATTTAAAGAACAAGTAGAGCTAAAATGACCTTAAACATTTGTTCATTGTAGGAACCAGGGGAGTACTGTAGAGGACGGTAACCGCCATCACTAAAAGCCCAGGTTCTGGCCACGGTGAGACCATGGCTTGCCGCTTCACGAAATGCCGCTGAAACTTTTGATCTCTGGGATGGATCAGAAGCTGTATACATCAACCAGTAAGCATTGAAGCCATTTGCATAGTAAGGGCTACCATTCAACAAGAAATGCACTCCTCTAGTTCTGATGAAACCATCTCCTGCTTCAACATGGAAATGAAAAAGTCCTTGATGGATCGAAATGGCTAGCAAAAGAACCAGAGCCAAATGCCTCATCTCTCTCGCTCGCTCGCTCTCTCACACGCACGCACTCTGACTCTCTCAGAAGGAATCTCAAGTCTAACGGGGAGGGGGGGGGGGATGGTTTTTAAAGCTGAGAGAAGTTTTGTCTTTTAAAACTGCAAGATTATCATAAGGTTTTCAATACCGTTTAGATTGGTATTTCGTTTTTTTAATTGTAACATAATATTTTGATTTTAGAATGTTTTGGCATATATATAATTAAATATATTAGTTTAAAAAAATTAGTTAAAATTCAAAAATAAAATTATTTAAAATTATGTAATTTAATCTAAAAAAATAATAAAATCATTTTTCTTAATAAAATTATAAACATGTATAATATTACAAGAATATCATCATCAATCTTGCAAAGTTATTATATTCTCTAATTGCTCTAAAATTTTAACATAATATATATAAATGTCAATATACTCCTCGTAAAATTTCATCTCAATCTAACAACTGGATTAAGAGATATGATTGATATTGTAAAATTATTCATTATTTAAAAAAACACTATTTAACCGAAACAGAATGACCGAAACAGAACTCAGAACGTTTTGGCCAGTATTTGACCAAAACTCTAAAATGATTCAAAATTTAAACCGATATAAAAATAATATTATTTTAATTTTTTTACTGATATAAAATATTTGGGTAATTTCAACCGATTGATAACCATGATTATAAAATCTTCCTCTTATTTTTCTTTCTGCCATGGAAACAGAACCTTGAAAAGGTCACCAATTAACAAAAGAGCTAAAAGAGCTCGGGGTCGGCACTGTACATTGTGACCCATTTGCACTGTGGACTGGACTTTTGTCCGCCGTGCGTCGCGCGAGTTCGTCCACCTTTTTTTTTTTTTCTATTATGAACAGTGTAGAGACGAGATTAGCCCTGGTAATAGGACAAAAAAGCTGTCGGCTGAGGGGTAAATACCGGTTAGGCTCAGGGGCGCGGACGTAATTGCACACGTACGGACCGGTCCGGTCCGGTCCGGTCGGTCCGGTCCGCCGCAACCTTTTTTTTTTTAATATTTGTGACATGGCTAAAGACGATTATAGCCCCCAATAAGACAAAATAGCTTATTTACGGGCAGGGACATAACGGTAACTGACCATTATTATTTATATATTTTTCAGAAACTGTCAGGCGCGTGCGTGCCACGCGGTCGACGGTGCCCCCCCTGACGCCCCTTTCAAGCCGCGCGTGCGGTATGATACGGTGGCCGGAAATGGTCAACCGGAGTCTAATCCGGTGCGCAGACGCTTGGTCTTCCTCCCGGTGCGGCGCGTTGGACCACCCTGTGTCCGTGTACGCGGCGGAGGCCGGTTGAAGACGGCGGCAGCGTTTCTCTCTCTCCCCTGCACGTAAAAGTGCAGGGGAGTCCCCCGTGTTTGTGCAATATTCAATTCGGTCCCTCAACTTACAATTTGCTGCCCCGCACCTTGCACTTTTGGTACAGTGGTTTTCATTTTCTTCGATTTCATCCTTCCGGTTGAAATTAATTAAATGGGCACCTTTCACTTCGGTCCTCGAACGTTTTATTTCCGGATTTGGTCCAAATTGGTCAATAAATTCGGTACACAGGTTTGAATTTTTGCAATTTTGTCCTTGGATTAAAATTGATAATAAATGTGATTTTCATTTCAGCCCTTCAACTTTTGATTTATGATTTAAATCCCTGTTGAAATATTTAATGCTTATCAAATAATTGCTACATTTTTGCTAATAATTTTATTTTCCATCGATTTTTTTTCTTTGATTTATTTTTGCCACTTTCATGCATTAGGATAATAATAATAATAATACTAATAATAATAATAATAATAATAATAATAATAATAATAATAATAATAATAATAATAATAATAATAATAATATTTTCTTACTTACTCTTTTGTTAATGTTTATGAGTGTTTTTTCTTCCGTTAAAATTTTGTTATTTTAATAATTTTTGCAATAATAGCAATAGTCATTTTATATCTAATATTACTTGGGATAAAGACAACTCAATAAAAAAAAATAGACAAATTTACCTAGGTTACCTACAATTAAAAAACGATACAAGTCACTTTTGTCTCGATTATACTGTTCCTTTTAAACGGCAAACAAGTCATTATTATATATTTTATAATTTATTGCATATGATCGCCTAAAAATATATAAAGAGAAAAAAAAAATTGACCTCGGATTTTTTGCAAGAAAAAAATTACTATCAGCATGCTTAAATACATTTAATATAATAATATGAAGAATAAATCTTATAAAAAAAAAATATTGGCTTCGAATTTTAATTTTGTGCTCTTTTCTTCAAGTATATTTCTGGAAAAAAAATTGGATTTTTATTATTTAAGATCTAATATTACCCGGGAAAAAATACAACTCAAAAAAAAAAAGGTAAACAAATTTGCCTAGATTATATAATTAAAAAATATATGAGGCACTTTCTGTTTCGACTACACTGTTCTTTTTAGACAGCAAATAAATAATTATAGCACGCAAAAAATATATATTCCTTTCTTGAAAAATATTGAAATGTTTTTATTGATAATGTGTCAGGTCTAATATTACTGGGGAAAAAAGGCAACTCATATTGTTTTTTTGAACAAATTTACCTAGGTTATCTACAATTAAAAAATATAAAAATCACTTCCCATTTCGATCACACTATATAATATGTGAGGCTAAGTATATGTGTTTAATATTTATTTGATATTATCGCCTAAAAATATATAAGAAGATAAAAAAAAAAGACCTACGATTTCTTGAAAAAAAAATTAATATCAACAGTCTTAAAGATATTTAATATAATAATATGATGAAGAAATCTTATAAAAAAAACTTTGGCTTTGAATTTAAATTTATATTTTAGACCCTTTGTTTGCTTCTTTTAAGAAACGGTGACTTTTTTTTCACATGTATTTTTGATTTGTCACTGTCCAACTCAGTTGTTCTTTTTTAACCGGGTTTCTTTTGTTGTTTTGTTTTTTTAACCAGAGTATCCGTGACAACAAATTTCTTATAAATCATTTCACCTTCTTAGCAAATTTTCTAACAAATTTTATCAAAAAAAATTTAGCAATAACAATATTCAATCACATTTTGATTTAAAAAAACTATGTTTAGCATATTTTATCAATTACAATTATACTAAGTAAATATGAAAATAACAAAATACAGCATTTATAAAATCAATGAATTTTCTACGTAGATAAAAATGCCCAGCGAAGCGGGCTAAGCCAGCTCGTCCAAGCTAGGGGTGAGCAAACCGAACCGAATAACCGAAAAAACCGAAAAAACCGAGGAAAAAAAACCAAAAAAACCGAACCGAAAAAATAAACCGATTAAACCGATTGCAAAATTGTAAAAAACCGTCCGGTTCGGTTCGGTATCGGTTTTGTATGGACAAAACCGATTGAACCGAACCGAACCGGTTCGGTTCGGTTTCCTCACCCTACTATAAATACAAACTTACGAAACCCTCACCCGTTCCTCCGCCTCCCTCTTCCTCTCGCCTCTCTCCTCACGCGTCCCTTTCCCTCTGCCTCTCGCCTTCCAGTCTCTCCTCCTCAGCTCAGACCTCAGTCCTCACTCCTCACTCCTCACGCCTCCCTCTGCCTCTCGGTTCCTAAACCTTAAATTTTCTAACACAAGCAGGCAAGCAACCTCTCGCCTCTCTGTCTCTGCATCTTATCTCCCTCCCTCTCGCCTCTCGCTTCTTGGCCTCTCGCTTCTCGGCCTCTCGCCTCCCTCTGCATCTTCATCATCGTCCCCATCCGACACGGTTCAGTTTACAAAAGGTAAGTAAATGCTCACCTCTGATTTATTTCTTGTTATATGTTAAAGATCAACTGTCTTAGATGTTAGGGCTTGTTGTCCTTGGAGTTGATATATGCTTGAATATTTATTTTAATTCTCTTCGCTTATTTATTAAAGATGCATTTAATGTTGCCATGGATGGGGTTCTGAGGAGATTCAGAGAGCAGGGGCAACCTGGTTTCAGGTGGTAATTAATCGGAGGAAATTAAGATGGTGATTTGGGTACTTGGGATCCAGTTTGGGAAGATGATCATATACCCAAGTTTCAGAAGATATTTTTTTACAAGGAATTTTATATAAACACAGTCTTAATAGTCTTAATTTTATATAAACACAGTCTTAATAGTCTTAATATGTCGTTATTAATTGATCACTTTCTTTGTTCAAATTAATCTAATCTGTCTTGATTATTGATCACTTCTTTCTTGTATTGCTCTATAACAGTTTATTTCACTCTGTTTATTATTGTCTGTTTAGGAATTTTTATGCCTTGTCATTTATTTTTTACTGTTTAGGAATTTTAATGTTCTATCATTATTTCAGTGTAGTATTTTTAGGACTATTCATATTTATTATCTAGTAGTTAAATACGAAGTTAATTTATTTTAGTTTCCTTGATGAATTAAGACTATTTAGTAGGTTTCTTATTTTATTTGTCTTGTTGCCTATAGTCTTAATAAACACAGTCTTAATTCATCAAGACTATTTAGTAGGTTTCTTATTTTATTTTTCTTATTTTATCTATATAAACACAGTCTTAATAGTCTTATTATCTAGTGTGCCTCCCACCAGATTGATCATGTTAACTTGTCCTTGAAAGTGTTTAGGCCCTGTGAAAGAATAATTGTCACTCGTAGAATTAGCTGTTCAATGCGCTCTGCTGTGATTGATGTTTTTTATTGTTTTGCTTAGTTATTCATCAGGTCTCATGCTGTTTTTTATGTTCCATATGCTAATTTCTTACTGCTGCTGATGTTCCATATGCTAATTTATGCTACTGTTTTTTTGATGTCCTTCCTAGGAAGCTTTTTTCTTATTGTTTGTGCTCATTTGTTGTGAGGATGGGATGCATTAGCACTACTATTAATATATTATATTGTGGACTAGACCATGCTGCATATATAGTGTAAATTTATTATGCATATATGCTGCGAATAAATTGTGGAATTATTATGAATATATGCTGCGAATATATTGTGGAATTATTATGAATATATGCTGCGAATATATTGTGCATTCTTAAAATATATATTATTAACATGTTTTGATCTTTTTCATTTGTTAATTACAGATGGAAAACCAAAATGTTTCATCCATCGACACTACCCCAACATCAACCACTGCAGGATCAGGATCTGTCACAAATGATAGAGGTAAACAACCTGAAGTCCTTATATTGGGGAAAAGAAATGTTGATGATAGGAAAAAGTCACAAATTTGGGATCATTTCACAAAACTAGATGGTGATCCTAGTAAACCTAGAGCTGCATGTAATTATTGTAGAAGGCATTATGCATGTCATACTATTTTGAATGGAACAAGCAATATGTGGAGTCACTTGAAAGTATGCAAAAAATTCCCCTTTGTGGTTGATAAGAAACAAAAACTGTTGGTATTAGAACCTAAGAAAGATAGTGATGAATCAGAAGACAAAAATATGGGCACTCTAAAGGCAATAGGTTTTAATCATGAAGAATGTAGATTAGCACTAGCACAAATGATTATAGTTGATGAGTTGCCTTTTAAATTTGTGGAGGGAAGGGGATTTAAATCATTTTTGAGGAAATTACAACCTAGATTTGATAGTCGTTCTCGTTTTACTGTTATGAAAGATTGTTTAAAAATTTATGTTGACGAGAAGGAAATTTTGAAGATAGCACTTAGGGGTCAACGATTATGTTTGACAACAGATACATGGACATCAATCCAAAACATTAATTATATGTCCTTAACAGCTCATTGGATTGATAATGAGTGGAAATTGCATAAAAGAATTCTCAATTTCTGTCAAGTTTCAAATCATACTGGTGAGGTAATTGGTCAAGTGATTGAAAATTGTTTGTTAGAGTGGGGGATTGACAAACTTTTTACTGTTACAGTAGACAATGCAAGCTCCAATAATGTGACTATTTCTTATTTGAAGAATGTGATGATAGATTGGCCATTTAATATATTGGAAAATTATCATTTGCATGTAAGATGTTGTGCACATATTGTAAATCTTATTGTGGGTGATGGCTTGAAAGAGATTCATGATTCAGTTGTTAAGATTAGAAATGCAATAAGATTTGTGAGATCTTCACCTGCGAGGGAACTTGTATTTAAAAAATGTGCAGAAAAATTGCATATAGAGTGTAAAAAGCTTTTATGTTTGGATTGTGCAACTCGATGGAATTCAACTTATCTCATGTTGGATGCTGCAGAAAAATTTGAGAAGGTGTTTGTGAGGTTAGGTGAGAGTGAACCTAGGTATATGGGTTATTTTTTAGAAGTTGATTCAAAAGGGAATAAGAAAAATATAGGGCCACCTAATTCGGATGATTGGGGAAATGGTAGAATTTTGGTGAAGTTTTTAAAGATCTTTTACACAGTTACATTAAAGTTTTCTGGCTCATTACATGTGACATCAAATTCTTTCTTCAATGAATTGATTTACATGCATTCAAACTTGTCGAAACTGTGTAAAAGTCAAGATAATATTTTAAGTGGAATGGCAATGAAAATGATGTTGAAGTTTGAGAAGTATTGGGGATATAATGCAAATCAGAATTTCATATTGTATGTGGCTAATGTTTTAGATCCACGTTTTAAGTTGAAATATGTTGAATTTTGTTTTGGTGAGTTGTATGATTTTCACCAAGCACGAGATTTAACAACAAAGGTGAAAGATCATTTAGTTGGACTATATGAATTTTATTTGAGAGCTGATGAAGTGAAGGATGTTAATAGACATATTTATGATGTTAATGATGTGGATTGCAATGATACAGACGTAAATGTTAATACTTTTGCTCGGTTCAAAAGACATTTACAAAAGGAAGAAAATGTAGAAAATAAAAATGAAGTGGAGAGGTATTTGAATGATGGTTGTGAGGATCCTGATGATGATAAATTAGATATTTTAGGTTGGTGGAAGGTTAATGGTTCAAAATATAAAATACTTTCGAAGGTTGCACAACATGTTTTAGCTATTCCTGTATCCACAGTGGCTTCTGAATCATCTTTTAGTACAGGCGGTCGTATACTCGACCAATTCCGAAGTTCTTTATCTCCAGCAACTGTTCAAGCACTTGTTTGTTCTCAAAATTGGTTACATCATGGAGAAATCCCAATCGACATTACAACCTTGATAGATGATTATGAAAAATATGAAAAACTTGAATCAGGTTATTTTTCTTATACATTTGTATTTTTATTTTATTAAATAATAATCAACTTATTTGCAATCTAACATTTCTATTATTTTTTGTAGAATTTGGTGGAAAGTTAAATCTAGCGACGGATGATAATTAGTTGAAGACCGATTGTATTTCTTGAAGTTTTTTATGTTAATGTTTCTTGTTTTTTTAAGCCCTTTTTGAAGGCATTTTCTGTAATTTAAATTTAAATTTGTTCCTTTGTGTAGTTTTAATTATCTCTCATCATGCTAAATTACACAACAAAATTATTAGAAAGGTTAAAAAAACTTAATAAACACTATATTAACAATTTAATAAATTAATATTTGTATTTGTTGCAAAAACAATTTTAAAAATACTTTGGGTTCTTGTACAAAAATAGTTTTTCAAGCTTATCAAAAAATTTATTAGAAAGCCCATCAGAAAGCCCATTAGAAAGCCCATCAGAAGGCCCAAAAACAAATTCGGTTTTATGATTTTTTTAACCAAAAAAACCGGACCGAACCGAACCGAAAGTGGCCGGTTTTGAATAAATTCGGTTCGGTTTCGGTTTGATTTAAAAAAAAAAAAAAAAATTCGGTTAGGTCCCTATTTTGACAAAAAACCGAACCGAACCGAAAATGCTCACCCCTAGTCCAAGCTATTTCTTCTAAGCCTCCAGGGTAACATAATTTTGTCCCATTAGAGTCCGCTACCATCTCTTTTTCCATACATCACATCACCTTGTCATGGTCTCCATAAATCACGGGCATTTTCATGGCATGAAGCATGGGAATCAAGTGGGGTTTCATTTCATTTTTAAAAAACATGAAAAATAAATCATCTTTAAAGCGTGAAAAGATGAAAGAAATAGTGGGACGGTATCCAATAATTGACCATTTTGGGTCTATTTGGAAGAGTGGTTGCGGTTACTTTTGAAAGTGTTTTTCATTTAGAATTATATTAAAATGATATTTTTTTTATTTTAAAAAAATTATTTTTGATATCAGCACATCAAAATAATTTAAAAATACAAAAAAAAATTCATTTAAAATGAATTTTTTTTTCAAATTTTGAGGAAACGGCGGTACAATCACCGTCCTAAACAGGCTCTTTAATCCAACTAAATTGTTTGATTGATATTTTTTTCTGCTTCCCTCTCATGGATACCAAACAAAGCAGCATATTATTAAACAAGGAGCATGGCATGGGAGACCAAATTCTTAGTTGTGTTTTTTGTAGATAAATATTTATTTTTTAAATTGTTTTGATGTATTTTTAAATAAAAATATTTTTAAAAATAATTATTATAACAATGTCAAAAAACCTATTTATTTTTGTGTTTTAAATTGAAAAAAATAATATTTTTTCTTTAATTTAAATTAATTTATCTGTGTTGTTTTCATATATTTATATCAAAAATAAAATTTTAAAAGAAAATATTATTTTAATATATTTCCAAGTAAAAAACAATTAATACTATAATCATAAATATAATAGTGGTTTGCATCTGCAATTCTCTCCTTTGAATGCATTTCTTATCTCCCATTGTTTTTTTATTTCCTAGAAAAACATGTTAATTTTTTAATAATATCAAATGGATACAGAATATTTTTTTTTTAATACGAGTTTAAAAAATGATAAAAATCTTCACAATTTTGGTGAATTAATATCCTTTTAGAATCATATGTCAAATCATTATGGATAAAAAATAAAAATCTTTGAACTGTAGAATAAAATCATAAGATATAATATTTTTTTATTCAAATGACCTAATTTCTTGGATTTAAAAATACAAAACTGTAATTTTAAAAGGAGAATTATACCCACAAATAATATTTTTTTTCAAGCCAAGTTTTGATAGTAAAAAAAGTAAGAAAAATCTCTCATTTGTAAATAAAAAATAATAATCCAAAACAATTTGGCTATAAAGTAGCCGACATCAACATAACTCAACTTAAATTAGGGTGTCATCATCAGATCCTGCGAAGTGACAAGTGCATGACGAGATCTAGCCTGTCTTCTGAAGACACGTGGCCTGTGATGTCTGAAGACACGTGGCCTGTGATGTCTGGCCGTGTACTGAAAACTACAGCTCTAGGATTTACCAGCAGCATCTTGAACGACATCTGGGTTCTTGACCACTTGGTAGTTTTAAGGGCAAGTCCAACGGAGGAGCCATCAGAGGAGGTAAAGGCAAAATTTGCATTTTTTTGTTAAATTTGTCACTCCAACAGGGAGAGGCAAATGAAGAGGCAAAATGCCTCTTCCAATTTCGGGAGGCATTCCCACAGGTTTTGGCCGGGGAGCCAAAACCCAAAATCCGACCGTTGCCAAATTTTTTACCGTTGTAATGTTACCGTTGCATTGTCTAAATTGAAACACGCAACAACACAATGAATTCACAACTGAAACAATTGAAAAAACACAGTACATTTTCCAGCCAATCCGAACAAGAAAAAACACAGAAAATTAGCATAAAAAATACTGAGTAAAAACAAACCCATTGCCCATCGCACCAGTTGATCCTCCCGTGACAAGCTCCCGCATCGCTATCTTCTTCCTCTTTTATTGTGATTTTGAAGAAAAAATACTGAGTAATTGAAGGAAGATAGAGTGGAGTAATGGAAGGAAGGACGAAGAGTATTTTTGGACGAACGGACGGACAAATGGTTGTTGAGAAAAAATGATGTGGGTGAGGGATGGATTTGGTTGGCTAGCGGCGCAAAATAGAGGGAGAGAAAAGGAAGATAAGGTTAGGGTTTTTGAGAGTGATAAATGAAGGGGAACGGGGTGGAGGGGTGGGTTTTATATTAATTATAATAATTATTATCATTATTAATAATAATAATAATAATAATAATAATAATCATTATTATTATTATAATAATTAGCATAAAAAATAAAGGTATTAATTTGTAATTAATTTGATTGAATTATTTGTAATGGAATGTATTTTAATTAATTATGTTTGAACTAATGTATTTTAATGTATTCATTTTGATTTTTTAAGTTTTTCTAACATTCAAAAACAATAAGTAACATCAATTAATTTTAATTACATGTTTTAAATTTACAGTTAGATTTAAGAGCTGGGTAAATTTAGTTTTTAGAATTGTTGTGGAGGTAATTAATAATAATATTTAGGGAAAAAAGGGTAATTAATAATAATATTTAGTAAAAAAATAATTATGCGAAATTGAAAAATTATGAATTTTTTGATCAATTAGCTTAATTAACACAATATTATAAGTGAGTCTGAACAGATTGTTTCTCAACAAAGTGATCCTAATATTCATACAACTCAAATTTCAAATATTCTGGATCTTTTAATTAGAATTAAATTTATTTTAAAAAATAATAATTTTATTGTTAGCGGGTTTCTCAAAAACAGTTATTTAATTATATAACTTACTCATATTAATTATATAATGAATTGTATAATTATACTATATACAAAATAATTGAATTTTATTTAAAATAAGTTTTTAAAAAATAGCTTTTAAAAATGGCTCTTACCGTTGGAGACCACATCAACTCAAGAGCCATTTATACACTATTCAAAGAGCCATTTCTATCATTTACCTCTTAAAAATGCCTCCTACCATTGGACTTGCTCTAAGAGCAAGTCCAACGTACAAGGCATCTGAGAAGCTAAACTTAAAAAATTGTCCTTTTAGCTATTCTTCTTATTTTTTATCAGCTCCTAAGGTATTTCAATAGCCAAAATGGCTCCTCACGATTTCAGGAGCTATTTGTAGCACCTCCAACAAAAAAGCCAAAAATTAAAAAAAAAATAAAAATATTCGTTGTAATACCGTTGAAACTAAATTAAGGAAGCTAGTTGATCTTTCTTCATGCGTTTGGCCCTTTTCTTCTGCTCTCTCCCCTGGATGCTCTTCCTCTCCCTTGGTTGGTCCCGGCCGGTCACAGGTAAGCCACAGGTAAGCCTTTTGAAAACTCTTTTGTGAATATTCAAGGTGTCAAATCTCTATCCACAAATATTTTTTTCTTTTATATTATAATAATAATTATTATATAATAATAATTATTAATAATTTTAATAGTTAACATAAAAAATAAGGGTATTAATTTGTAATTAATTTGATTGAATTATTTATAATGGAATGTATTTTAATTAATTATGTTTGAACGTTATTTGTTAATGTGTTCATTTTGTCTTTTTAAGTTTTTCTAACACTCAAAGACAATAAGTAACAATAATTAACTTCAAATACAACCATAAAAAAACATACAATTACTTGAAAAATATACAATAAGTAGCTTAAATTTTAAATTTCAAATATTGTGGGTCTTTTAATTATATTTAAATTCATTTTTATAATTTAAATATAATTAAAAATAATAATTTTATTGTTGAATGGTTTTTCAAAAGAAATTATTTAATTATATAACTTACTCCTATTAATTGTATAATTAATTGCATAATTAAACTACATACAAAATAATTGCACTATATTTAAAATAATATAAAAAAAATGGCTCTCCAAAATGGCTCTTACCATTGGAGCACACATCAATAAAAAAAACCATATAAACACTATTCAGGAGCCATTTTACAATTTTGACTCTTAAAAATGGCTCTTACCATTGGACTTGCCCTAACAGAACCTAAAGCTACTACAGACAAGGTGTGATTTACCCTCAACTTAAACAGTAAAATTACATCTTTGTAAGAAAATCAAAATTATTGTTCTGCCACGTCATTTTACTCGTCTCGATTTATTTTTTTCAGTTGGTGTATATGATCAACATACATTCTTTTTTAATTGGTGTTTATAATTAGATTTTCTAATTTATTTTCATATGGATTTTATAGTTTTAATATTTTATATATACCTTTTCTGGTATGCATCGACCTTTTACTTCCTACGATCCTGCACTTTTTTTAAGATTAAGAAAAAAAATGTAAACCTATAGCAGAATAAATAAAAAAACTAGTATTTTCTAAACCCGGAGGGGAAGACCGACACCCTTTTTCGTAGATTGGATGCTTCAATTCTACCATGAGGTCAATTCATTCGGCCCAAGATCAATACCATACTTACTTTTAAAATAGGATTATTTTTTTTAAAATATTGATTTTTTTTATTTTAAATTAAAATTTTTAGTATTTTAGATTATTTTTATATGCTGATATCAAAAATATTTTTTTCTTAAATATCATTTTAAATATTTTCAAAAATAATCTTAACTACGCTCCTATTATTCTCAAACATTACTAGCGACAACAATAAGATATGGCTGGTGTTTTTCGCTCACACAGAGAGAATAAAGGGGGCAGAGCAACGCCCAAGGACGGACAAAATTTTCCAGCGAAGGTTACAACAATAGCTGTCCTAAGTACCTACTGAGAGGATCGAAAGGGCTTGGAAATGATATTTAACTGGAAAAGATCAAAGCAAATGGAAAATTGAAATGGACTCTATTTAACAATTTTACAATGGTGTGGCAGCTTCACGCTACAATGCGCTAATTTGCCCTCCATAGCCATAGTACTTCAAAAGCCCTTCATCTTGCCGCCAGTTCTCTTTTACTTTCACTTCTATCTGTTTAAATTACGAGGCATGAATTTGGAAAATTATAAGATGAAAATCTCAAAACATTGAAGTTTGAAAACGCAACATGGAATAAGAACATTTATGTTGATCAACATTCGGTATACAGTGTTAGCTGTCAGGTATGTACTCATTGGAAATTAGTATTTGTTTTTTCTGTGTATACCCTGGTATTGGGAGGGGAGGAACAGTGTCAAATTTATTTTTCCAACATGTCTGGCGCAGAAAAACGTGCGACCAAGTAACTATATATGAATGGTGATTCTGAGTAGCTCTTTACCTCAAGATATACTTTCTTCTGAAGGAAATCCTCAATGTCCAGCCGAGCAGCTGTGGCAAGTAATTTCAAAGCCTTCCCTTCCTGCAAAGGTCAAGTGCGTTTGAATTGAGACCACAAAAAAAAAAAAAGAACTCCACAAAATGTTATACAGACTTCATATTTGGATTGAATCTCTGATATCCAGTACAATCTAAAGCAGTCATAAGGTTTAAGTCAGTCAATCAATAGCTTCTTGGGATCTCATTAATATACCAAGCCATACATGCACTTGAAACACAGCTTGCCATTTCATGATCCAATCCATAACTAAAAGGCCAACTTACTTTTCCGATGATAATGATCTTCTGTGTGTTCTTCTCCACAACAATCTCCACTTGAATAAAATCTTTTGCTGTTGGCCTAGCTTTATAGTTGACAACATTGACCTACAGGGTACACAGATAAACCAACCTTCATTGTTAGTCATCAACTAAAGCTGCTTTTGGTGGGTTGAGGAGCAGAAGCTATAAGCCAACCTGGGGACACCATTGTTTACCTGACATGCATAAGGAACCTCATTGCGGAATTGCATAAAGATCTTTTCTCTTACAATTTCAGCTACAAAGAATCTTTCCGGGTGCTCACTAACAATGTCCTGAGAATGTCAAAGCAAAAACAGCCTAATGTGTGAAAACATGATAGGAAAATAAGAAAAACAAGCCAAAGCCGACCACAGATGGCACTATTGTTTATATCATTTGCAATCACAAACAGATAGGACAAGAATAAACAAGGCAATGTCTTACCATGTCGGTGGCACCAGTGAGAAGACTCAAATAATGGAAGTTTGATGGACTTACTACTGGCTTGTTTAAGGTGTAATGCATAGCAAAAAAGGAAGTTAAGTTTCGTGGTTCTCTTACTCATCTCTTATGATTAATTAACCACTAGTGGACCAGGCGCTCAAGATAATATACTGTTCCATTCATGTCTTTAGGTTCAAATGATTAACTTAAGATGGAGATACCCACAGTAGACCACCAATACCTCCAGCGACTACATATATGGTTACTCCGAGAAAAAAACATTTACTCAGAGAAGAAAAGGGGGGTAGGGGTGTGTAGTTCAATTTAATGTACCTTTGGATAATAAGCGGGCCCCATAGGAAGTTTTGAAAGTATCCATTCCTTGACATCTTCCACTCCTTGACCAAATTTGGCACTCACAGGTATGACCTCATCAACACTTGTAAATTTCTCATACCACTGCAAAAATGTGAAATCTGTTTAGGGATCAGAGTTATTTAAAGAAGCATAGAAAACATACAATACCATGTTTTGGGACAGTAGATATTCTCTGGCAAGACAGGACCATAGAGCATCCAACATATGACACTGGCAATTTGCTACCATAACCACTATTGCATTTAGCACAAAGCATTAGAATCATATGAAATCAATCACCAGAATACATGCAACTTTTGTTTCATAATTACAGCCAATGCACTGGCTGACCATACATTTAACTTCTGATTTTCTTGTGTTGAGGGACAGGATATTTTATCAATGTCAGAAGAACCAAAATGTCGGTAAGTGCAGTCACATATATAGAAGAAGAGGTGACAGCTCAAGGATAAGTTTGATCTACCCTTCATCTCTTAATTACATTGCCTGGTAAATCATCTTAGTATTGGTGTCATAGCGATCAAAAGTCATAAACCAAAAAGAAGGAAAGAAAAAAAGATAATTACCAAACATAAATAATTAAGACAAATTATCATGCAAAAATAAGTATCAGTCAAAAATATCTAACCTCAATTTTCTTTGCAATTTCACCAGGTTTGATCAAGTCTTTCTTGTTCAATACAAGTAAAGTGGGCACCTTATCTTTGAGGTTTCCCACACCTTCTTCCAGAACTTCATCAATCTAATCAAGAAATGGAATTTAGAAGAGAAGTATAAAGAAAAAACTGCAAATAATTGCACAAACAATTAGCATACCTTTTCGGGTGCTCTGCTAGCATCAACGATAACTAGTACGCAGTCAGCATTGATGGCAGCACTCCTAACATTCTTCATCATCATAGAATCCAACTTGTGCATTTTCTTCTCGATAACACCTGGTGTATCATATAGTATCATCTGCAAGCAAACCTTTCGGTCAGGTGATCTGCATTGGGCAACTAAGCAATCATGTATTTAAGTATCATCAAGTTTTCTACAAGTCTAAGGCAGTAACGTAAACAGTGAAAAAAACACTATCACAATATTTCTTACAAGTTATAAGAGAAACATGATTAGCTCATATCTAAAGCAACTCAGTCATTCTAATGCATAGCCTAGAGATTTCAAATTTTCTTTCAACGGTTCTGGTTTTCTTACAAATCTTTTTCCTACATATCTAAAGACCATTTATCACGTCTTCTAACAAGGAGGAACACAAGCTTCTCATTACAACATGCACAAGCTAAAAGACATTAATCAACGCAACACTGTACAATAACTAGATTACCCTAGGAAAAAATGCTCAACACCCAACATCAATTCATGAAAGATGATTCTACTTATCCTGCTCGCAAGATTGTCATTATATTGTGCTAAACACAACAACCAAAAACAGTGACCAAATTCAATAGGCAATAATTGTAGAATAAAGTAAGACACACCGAAGAATAAAATCATATTTACAATCTAAAAAACGCAACTTTCAACTCTAATGCCCCATTCTGTAAAAGGAAATTAACTTCAACAGCTTTGGGAATTCTGGGTTTCAATTTTCTGACAATGGTTCCGCAATTATTCAACATTAAACAACCAAATAACACGATACAAAACACAGACACCAGAAAAAGAAAAAAAAGAAAAAGAAAAATAGGAAACCTGGTAATCTGGAGCGGAACAAATACCAAGAATGCGATGTCTAGTGGTCTGAGGTTTATCGGTAACAATCGACAACTTTTGTCCTATCATTTGATTCGAAAGCGTGCTCTTTCCTACATTCGGTTTCCCTACTACTGCCACGTACCCTACACCACCAAAATCCTTCCATCCTTTTACCCAAATTTTGTTTTATTTAAATAATAATTATAATAATAAAATAATTATAATAATAAAATAATTCATTAACTGACTGACCGCTACGATGATTAGAACTGGAAGAATCATGCAAGGCAAGTTCTTCGATCTCGTAATCGTCAAGTAAAACCATGTTCCTGTCTGGCTTCACACTTAATGATAACAAACCCGACGACATCTCGTCTTCATCTTCATCGCTGTCGAATTCCAGCTCACTTTCCGAATCTAGTTGACGAGTAAAGAGCTGTTTCTGTTGATTATTCCTGGCTTGAAATCGAAACTGACTACCTGTTCTTCTTTGTGACTGGTAATGATAATTGTGAAAGAGAAGAGTGCTTGTGTTCGTGTTTGTTGTTGTAGAGTGGAAGGTTGGTTTCTGTTTTGGAATTTTTGTAGAGAGGTTTAAGGCTACTAGCTCCATTCTCTTTTTGAAGCCGAGCTTTTCTTCTCACTGTTTCCTCACCTCTTCTTCTTCCATCTTCTCTTCTCAACTGCTACTGCTACTCCTATTACTACTGGATAACAACTACCCGTCGTCGTTTTGTATAGCGCGCTTCCATCGTTTCCAATTGTTACTCGTGCTATGTCGTTTCATTACAAGGATGAAAAATAAAATGTGTGGGCTGGGCCTCCCAGAAGGAAAGTTTAGATTGGATGTAGGCCCATTGTTACACTCCCTGTCCTGTTAATTTGGTTTTTTTTTTAAAAAGATCGACTACACGTTTGTATAATTTTATAAATGACGTGAGTTTTTAAAGTATTTTTTATTTAAATATATATATATATATATTAAAAAAAAAGTTATTTTTTGATATTAATCTAGAAAACAATAGAAAAACATAAAACATAAATTTGAAGTAAATAAGAAAATTAAAAAAATATTTTTAAAATGTAAAAACAAACCGACTATAAATTGTATTAAATAAATCAAATAAATTGAATTAAAACAGGTGATTTTGGTGCAAATTTTGTAAAAAATAAAGAGATCATTCATGTAATGATACATGTAAAAACTCGAATCACAACTCAAAATTAAAACAATCAGAAATCTTGTAATTTATATTTTTTAAAAAGAAATAATATTTTTTTAAATAAAATCAATTTAAGTTAATTAATTCAATTTGTGATCGGACTAATCCTAAATAAATATCAAGTCGGGTTTAATAATTATATTTTCAAAATAAACAAGACCTATATATATTTATATTTTTTTAATAAACAGTATATATATATATATATATATATATATTAATTTTAAAAGTTAAAAAAATCAAATTCATCCAAAAACAGTAATCACTTTCACGGATTTTTCTTTTTAAAAAATAAACAAGTTAATCCGAAAAACAATCACACTAATCATATTGATATATATTACTAAAGAAACTAAATGAGGTCGCCCGTTCACTGCTCATTCCTGTAGCTCAAGACCCATGCCCACTGTTCATTTGCAATTTAACCCGCTGCTTCGCGGGTGTACATCCTCTTTTTTTTTCTTTTTTTTTTTCAATCTGAACAGTGTATGCACGAAATTAGCCCCCGAAAAAGACAAAAAAACGCTGTCTTTTTCAGGGGCTGGACGGTCATTGACCAGTCTGGCCCGGACCGGTCCGGCTCAGCCGGCCGGTTTTTTATTTTTTTAACATTAGACTGAACAGTGCAGAGACGAATTCGCCCCCCAATAACGACAAAAACACGGCCTGGGGATGAGGGACCTTACGGTAATTAGCCAATTTTTTATTTTATTTTTCACCGAAAACTTTTGGCGCGTCGCGTGACGCGCCGTCCGTTCCAGCGCTCACGCGTTTTTCGGACGGCGTGTGCGGCTTCATGCGGCGTCCAAAAATGACCAACTGGCGTCTAGAATGATTTTCAGGCATGTTCTCTTTCCCATGGGGCGGCGCGTGTATCACGATCATGTCCGTATACGTGTCAAAGGTCCTTTGAATTTTCACCCCCATTTTCTCTCTCCTGCCTGCGCCAGCTGACGTCAGCTAAGCTGTTTTTTGCCAAAATGCATTTCAGTCCCTGAACGTTTTTATTTGTTATTATTGCCCTTAATGCTATTATATAGGTTTTAATTTCTTGCAATTGCGTCCCTCAATTGAAATTGATTATATATTGGAGTTCCAATTCAGTCCTCATTCTTTTAATTTAGTGGATTGGCTTGGAATCCGGAATTTATTTGGTATCAAAGTTTTCATTGATTTCAATTTCATCCTTCCATGCAAATTTATTATAAATCCTTAATATTTTCAGTATCAAAGTTTAATTTCTTTCAATTTTATCCTTCTATGCAAATTTATTATAGATTTAAGTTTCATTTCGGTCCCAAATCTTTTAATTCCAGGTTTTTTTTTTAATTATTTAATTTCAATATTTTGATTTGCTTCAATTTTATTCTTGAAATAAATTATATTATTTAAAGTATGTCAAATTAATTATATATTTGTATATTTATGTCAAATTAAAATATTTTAAACTAATTATATGTTCTAATATTTATTGAATCTTATCACCTGGGAATATATATAGAGAAAAAAAAACATGAACTATGATTTTTTGAATAAAAAAAAATTAATATCAGTATCTTTAAATATATTTAATATAATAATATAATGAATAAATCTGATAATAAAAAAATGTTAGACTACTATTTATTGAATATAATCGCCTTAATATATATATATATATAGAAAAAAAAAGACCTAGGATTTTTTTCTTAAAATAAAATAATATCAATATTCTTAAATATAATAATATGATTAATAAATCTTCCAAAAAAAATTTGCCTTTGAATTTAAATTTAATACTCTTTTGTTTAGGTTTATTTCTTAAAAACAATTTTACAATATTTTAATTTTTCATATTTTAAATCTAATATTACCGGGGAAAAAAAATTGCATTATTTGCAATTAAAAAATATGCGAGTCACTTCCCGTTTTGATTACACTGTTCCTTTTTGGTAGGGAAAAAATATTACATACGTTATCTACAATTACAAAATATACAAACCACTTTCCATTTCGATTATACAGATTTTATCAAATATAATTTTACTAATTAAATATTAAAATAACAAAACACAATACATGTAAAAACATATTTTTATATGTTCTAATATTTATTGAATATTATCGCATGAGAATATATATAGGGGGAAGAAAACATGACCTAGGATTTTTTTAATAAAAAAACTTAATATCAGTTAGCTTAAATACATTTTATATAATAATATAATGAATTAATCAGATAACAAAAAAAAATTGTCTTTGAATTTTAATTTCGTACTTAACACAATAATAATAATAATAATAATAATAATAATAATAATAATAATAATAATAATAATAATAATAATAATAATAATAATAATAATAATAATAATAATTTAATTGTTTTTCTTGCTTACTCTTTTGTTAATGTTTTTTTCTCTCCGTATAATTTAATAATTTTAATTGTTTTGGCAAAAATGGCAATGAAGTTTTTTTTTTTTTCCTTTTGTTAAAGTTTCTAGGATATTTTTAGTCTTTCATTAATTATATGTTCTAATATTTATTGGATATTATCTCATGAGAATATATATAGGGAGAAAAAAACATGAACTATGATTTTTTGAATAAAAAAATTAATATCAGTATTCTTAAATACATTTTATAGAATAATATAATAAATTAATCAGATAAAAAAATATATTTTGTCTTCGAATTTTAATTTTGTACTTAACACAATAATAATAATAATAATAATAATAATAATAATAATAATAATAATAATAATAATTTAATTGTTTTTCTTGCTTACTCTTTTGTTAATGTTTTTCTCTCTCCGTATAATTTAATTATTTTAATTGTTTTGACAGAAATGGCAATGATGTTTATTTTTTTTCCTTTTGTTAAAGTTTCTAGGATATTTTTAGTCTTTCATTAATTATATGTTCTAATATTTATTGGATATTATCTCATAGGAATATATATAAGGAGAAGAAAACATGACCTAAGATTTTTTGAATAAAAAAAATTAATATCAGTATTCTTAAATACATTTAATATAATCATATAATTAATAAATCGGATAACATAAAAAAAATTTGCCTTCAAATTTTAATTTTGTACTTAACACAATAATAATAATAATAATAATAATAATAATAATTATTATAATAATTATAATTTAATTGTTTTTCTTGCTTACTCTTTTGTTAATGTTTTTTTTCCTCCGTGTAATTGAATAATTTTTATTATTTTGACAGTAATGACAGTGATATTAATTTTTTTCCTTTTGTTAAAGTTTCTAGGATATTTTTAGTCTTTCATTAATTATATGTTCTAATATTTATTGGATATTATCTCATAGGAATATATAAAGGGAGAAGAAAACATGACCTAGGATTTTTTAAATAAAAAAAATTACTATCATTTTAAAATTAATATTGAAATTTGGTACTCTTTTGTTTAAGTTTATTTCTTAAAAACAAATTTACAATATTTTCATTTTTAATATTTTAAATATAATATTGTCGGGGAAAAAATTAAACTAAAAAAAACATACAGATTTACTTAGGTTAGCTGCAATTACAAAATATACGGGTCACTTTCCATTTTGATTACATAAATTTTATCAATTATAATTATACTAAATAAATATTATAATAATAAAATACAATACATATAAAAACAATAAATTTTCTAAAACGATAAAAAAAAGCCGCCGCAGCGCGCGGGTATACCGCTCGTATTTACTAAAAACGGGTCCTAGTTCAATTAAATGAAACCCGACCCCCAAGTCTAAAACCCTTCACCTCTTCCTCCTCCTCAAAAACCCTAATAATCCCCCCCCCCCCATCTGTCTGCGTAAACTTAAAAATGGCGAAGGACGATAAAACTAAAGAGAAAAATGAAAAGGAGAGCAAACACCAACAAGAAATACAATTAAACCAGGAATCAGATGTAGTCGAAGAAGAAGAAGACGAAGCACGGAGCTTTGAAGAGCTAGGGTTGGACCCTAGGCTAATTCGAGCCCTAAACAAGAAAGAAACTAGCATTGCAGAGCCCACTCCGATTCAGCGAGTCGCTATTCCTCTAATATTTGTCAGTTTCTTTTTCTTTTAACTCTTATTTATTTATTATTTATTTATTCGTTCATTTTTGTAATCACTTGTTTTGAATATCATTAGCAAGGGAAAGATGTGGTTGCCCGGGCGAAAACAGGCTCAGGGAAGACATTAGCCTACCTGCTTCCTTTGCTTCAGAAGCTTTTCAGTACGACTGATTCGAATCGGAAAAAACTTTCGCCTTCAGCATTTATTCTGGTGCCAAGTGGAGAGTTATGCCAGCAGGTTTATAAGGAGGTTTCGTGGCTGATTGATTCCTGTAAAGTTCAATTGAAAGTTGTTCAGTTGACTAGCAACATGCCTGCTTCTGATATGGTTGGTTAATAAAAAAATTACATGTTTAGCGGATTTTTTGGTGATATTCAGCACAATTGATTGCTTGCTTGCTTGCAGCGGAATGCGTTGGCTGGACCACCTGATATTTTGGTGTCTACACCTTCTTGTGTAGCCAAGTCCTTGTCTGTTGGTGTGCTAAAATCAGAAGCTGTTAATGACTCCCTTGAAATTCTTGTTCTTGATGAGGTGAGAACTTGGTGTTTGTGATGCTGCTTATTGTTGTAATTCATTCATGATAGATGGAAGTTGGGATTTCTGTTGATAATAGATTGTCTGAATTCATCAATTGGTGCGTTGATACTAAGCTCTCAATCTCTTCAAAAAAGGCATCTGCTATATCTTTCCTTGAATGATATCATTAATATCTATTTATTTTCAGGCAGATCTCTTGTTGTCATTTGGCTATGAAGAAGATCTCAAAACTCTTAGTGCTCTTGTCCCAAGACGTTGTCAATGCCTTCTTATGTCTGCGACATCAAGGTGTGTTGATTATGGCACTCTCCCTCCCTCCTTCTTTTACTTATGTTTTGTTTGTTACCTTCAATTTTTAGTTTAGCAAGTCTTGAAAATATCTTCCCTTCATCTTTGTTACCCAAAAGATGTTCATATTAATAAAACAAAGTCCTTATACTCATCACTCTTGGATTGAGAAATTTCATGCCTGGTATTTTGGCATCTGTTGCTGTTCAGTGCTGATGTTGACAAACTGAAGAAGCTCATTCTGCACAATCCATATGTTTTGACCTTGCCAGAAGTTGAAGGTGTTAAGGATGAAGTTATCCCCAAAAATGTTCAGCAATTTTGGGTAAGGAATTCTATAGACTTTTCTGGAAGTTATGAGAAGTGGTTGCTCCTTTTGAGTTTTTTTTTTCCTGATGTGACCTACCTATATTTTTTGTGAATTATTTTGCACCTATAAGATAAAAAAGAACTTTCGGATGGAATTTTTGTTCCTGTCTAGCCAGTGCCAGATGGAACTTTGGTTATATTTGGCCTTGAGACTGTCACTAACATAATTGGCCTTCAACTGAAATTCCTTTGTAATCCTTGGGAACCGGCTAAAAGAAGATTGGAATATAAAGAGAATGAAAAATATACACCCTACCATTCTCTTGCCACTAGTAATAAATTGAAAGCAAAGCACAAACTACCCCTCCCCGTTCAAGTATGGAATTCTACCATCTCACAAGATTTTATCGAGGGAGGGGAAGAGGGGGCTTTTTAAGATTCAAACAAGCTCCCTCCTGTTCTCATTTTAATCGGCCCTATATCATCCTTTCATTTAGCATAAATCCCAAAATTCCCTGTATATTAAATGTCTTCTCCACCTATTAAACAACCCTTAGTTCTCAGCATTCAGCCACTGGCACAGAAACCTGATTTGCTTCCTCTCTTAATATAGATCACATTTTCCACCAAACTTGTCAGTTTAGGTCCAAAACCTGGGTAATAGTGGAACACTTGTAGTTACATGTGTCTTGTCAGGTATTGCTTTGACATCGCTGTCATCTTGTAGATATCAGAATATGTATAAGCAAAACTTGTGGTTATGATTCCAATGGGTTTGTCTTGTGGACTTTTAGTGTTTCTTATCTATATCTATCATCTGGGCCTCTTAATATATGGTTGAGCAAGGGTATCGGCTTTCTATGGCTTTACAACCTTATCATATCTTTTTCAGGTTTCATGTGGTGATCGTGACAAGTTAGTTCATATTCTTGCTCTTTTGAAGCTGGATCTGGTTCAGAAAAAAGTCTTGATATTTACTAATGCCATTGATATGAGTTTCAGATTGAAACTGTTTCTAGAGAAGGTATTTGCAGTCTCTGACTACCTTACTGGGTATCCATTGAATTATTTTAATTCATCATTGATTTTGAAAATAATTGCTTCTGATACATAGCAACTTTGTCTCTTTGTTGAGATATTGTATGGGTGAGGTGCTGCACCTATGATGTGAAATGTTGTTGACAGACTAATGAAGGCTAGGCATCAAATTTTGTTTATTACTTGTTTTTATTTTCACTACTATTCTCTTTAGGTGGAACTATTAATCTCCACAAGCTGTTCTAATGTAGCTGTATTACTTCTTGTAATGATCTTGGTTTAATATCTTCATCCCAACATTGATGTCCTGGTCATTTTTCCTCAGTTTGGAATAAAGTCTGCTGTTTTAAATGCCGAGTTGCCGCAGAATTCTCGACTCCATATCTTAGAGGTATGTTAGGCCCACAATTTCAGAAAATTGACAAATAAGAGGCCAAGGTCAAATGATGGTTTGAGGTTTGAAGGTTCCAAGTATGGTTTTTATGACCAAAATTTTGGTTATTGCTCTTAAAAGTAGCTCATTTTGTCTCCAATGCTGCTTGTTTTTAGGAATTCAATGCTGGGCTTTTTGATTATTTGATTGCAACGGATGACAGAGAAACAAAAGAGAAGGAAAAAGCCAACGAGGGAAGTCTTGCCGAAACAAGAAAATCAAAAAAGCAAGCTAGGCAGGACTCAGAATTTGGAGTTGTGAGGGGAATTGACTTCAAAAATGTTCACACGGTAAGCTAATGATTTTTTTTCCTTTTGGATAGGTTTTGTTACTGCAGTTCTGCAGACCGTAGTATTATATTCAATTGGACTGTTGTATCTTTGCTGTTTGATCTATTTTGGAGACGATCTGTAGACTCTAGACTGAAGAGGGTCATTAATAGCTTCTCATGTTTGAATTTTGCACATTTTTGTGTCTGAGATTCTATGGAAATCTGATGACTTGGGCTGCAGTGCCTGTATGTTTTCATCTTTGCAAATATCTTCATGGCACAGGGTTTGAATGAACATTCCTATCAAGTTAGCAAACAGATTAACCATCTTTTGGTTGCTTCACCAAATGTATAAAATGATTTTTAGTTTAAATTAAAAGTTGATATGGTTTCTATACCCCCCTCATCATTTTGTGCTAGTCTTTTTTTTAGCAATAACATATTTTCAGATCGAGTTTCTGTTTTCTTTTATTCAAATCACTTGAAAGAATGAAAGGGAACCTGGTTCCTATAATTTGCATTAAACTAATGAATGTACTCCTGCTTATTGGATTGGGCTCCCAATCATATAATCAATGCCCTAAAATGCCAAATTTGGAATTTAATAGTTAATTGACATAATCACCAATTTCTACAAACCACTTTTCTGATATTTAGCTCATTGTGGCATCACAGGAGTGTATGGTTTAAGTTGCGCTGGAAACTATTGACTATTATTATATCACTGTAAATTTCATTTTTGTATTCTCTGTTTTTAATGCTACTCATTTGCTGTTTTAGTTATGTTTTTGGGGTGATCTGCATTATTTTCATTGTAGATGGTTTAATTATTATAGCTAAATAGTGTGTTCAACATTCTTTTCCCCCTTCTCCCATTTCAGGTTATAAATTATGATATGCCTCTAAGTACCAACGGATATGTACATCGAATTGGACGTACTGGAAGAGCTTACAGTACTGGTGCTTCTGTTTCTCTGGTGAGTTGACGCAGAGGATTAAGATTTATTGAGATCTGAGCAGAATGACTTTAGACCTATCCATGCATAAGATATAGTAATCACTTTCTATAGATGAATAAGTTTTGTTTTTGTTTTCATATTCTCTCTGTTTGTTGATATGAAACCATGAATATATATGGCATTTCCAATACTTTGACATTCTGATTATTGATCTGTTGATAGGTTTCTCCGGATGAGATGGAAATTCTCGAAGAAATAAAATCCTTTTTAGGGGATGATGAAAACAATGAATTGAATGTTATTTCTCCATATCCTTTGCTCACAAAGAATGCAGTGGAGTCTTTACGGTACAGAGCCGAGGTGATTTTTCTGATTCCCTCACTTAATAACATTACTTCTTTTTTGGATTATATAAGATACAATACTGAGTTTCGTTTTTGGTGTGATATCCGCTAAGAAGAGGATGGTGTATTGGATTGTGTTTTTGTTGTTGCCAAGCTGTGGTAGGTGTATGCTGAAGTCCATATGAGTGCCAATGACTGGTATCTATTCCCCTCCCCCTAAGAGGTCTCAGGTTCCAGCATCTCCCTTGTAGCCCCCCAAAAAGAAGCGCATGTGTGTTTTAGTTTTCTTGGATGTTTCTATCTTTCAGAATAGCTTTTTCCTCAATTTGTTTCTCCTTACAAAGCATGCCATTTAGAAGGGCAATTTTTTTTCTTGCTCTGTGATCTCCCTAGCTCCTTCCATGAATGGTGCATGTGAAGTTTTGGTGATCATAGTTGCTTACTGTGATTTGCTATCCTTTTTAAACTGGTGTTTCTGTCCAACTCTCAGTTGTTGTCCTTGCCTTTAAATTTGGTTATGAATTTGTTGTGTGGACACAATTTACTTCCAGAAGAAGCAAAGGTCATAAATATCCTGAATCATTAATTGGTAGAGATTAATTTTGCAGGACACGGCAAAGAGTGTGACAAAAATTGCTGTCAGAGAAGCACGAGCTCAGGATTTGAGAAATGAGATTCTTAACTCTGAAAAGTGAGTATATGCTTTCCTCTGTCCAATTTCTTAATAGTCTTTTAAATTTATCTCCTGTTATGTAACAGATTCTTGATATAATCGTCTATTGTGCTCTATCCCATGTGATTTTTAGCTGTTATGAAACATCTGCTGAACTTGTATGCTAGCATTGACCTTTTCTATTAATTTATTTATGTTTTCAATTTATGTTCCCTTGTGTAGGTTGAAGGCTCATTTTGAAGTCAATCCAAGGGACTTAGGTGATGCGCTTACTAATTTTGTGTATTTTGACTTACCCTGCTTCCCTCACTTCACTTCTTGTCTAAGTTTTTAGCTTTGATGTTTTTTTGGAACAGATCTTTTAAAACATGACAAAGTTCTGAGCAAGAAGCCCCCTGCTCCGCATCTTTCCGACGTGCCTGACTACTTACTGGATGCAACAACCAAGGAAGCAAGCAAGATGGTCAGGCTTGCGAGAGCTGCAATGGGAAATAATAACTCTGCTCGCCGCCAAGGACCAAAGAGAAACTTCAGAAAAAGTAAAGACCCCCTCAAGTCTTTCTCTGCTGAGGTAATATATGTTCATCTTCGGTGCATGTTTGGGAATGTGGTTGAAGTTGTTTTTTAAAGTGTTTTGGTTCAAAAATGCATCAAAATGAGGTTTTTTTTTTGTTTTTTTAAAATTATTTTTGATATCAACACATCAAAATGATCTAAAAACACCAAATTTTTTTAATTTAAAATAAAAAATATATATTTTTTTAAAAACGTTTTACAAACCAGTAACCCTTCGTTCATCACAAAGGCAAGCTAAGTAGTGGTTGGAAATGCTAGCTTATAATGCTGCTATTATTTTGGTTTCAGGGGCCGAGGAGAGGTCGCAAGGGTGGAATGAAGAGAGAAGGAAAAGACGGGGATGATTCTCATAAACGCAAGAAGAAAAAGTTTGTCTGAAAAATCCCGTCCCTTAGGCCTTGGCCATACAGTTTTGTATGAATGACTAGTTACAAAAGAAAAAATTTAGTTTCTTTCATTTTTCGAATGCCCTAAATCTGTATACAGGTGGCCATATTTATTCTTTTTCGCCGCCGTTGTACTATTTATTGGCAAAAACAAGTTCGAGGCTTGCTTAACACCTGATTGGAATCCAGCAACATTATCATGCCTGGAATAGTATTTTCTTAGCTTTACTCTATCCAGGGAAAGATTATAAAATAAAATGAGAGAAGATTGGTATTTGCAGGCAAGGCTTTTCAACCTTGAATTGAACCACAGCCCACAATATGATCTTGGTCCATTCAATTCCCAAAACAATGTTGGTTTTGGAAATTGACTATGGAGTGCTAGGGATTAGGTTTAGAAAACAGCTTTTTATTTTTAAAAATTTATTTTTAATATTAGCTTATCAAACTAATAAAAAATAACTTCAAAAAAATAAAATAATCAAAATCAAACACTACATTCATCTCCTCTTCTGATGAAGTGCAGAAGCTTGGTCAGAATCAAAATAAGGAAGAGGTAATCACGGTGAGGCAAATTCAATGCTCTAAAAAGAAACAGAAACATAAACAGTGTGGTTTGCAGTTCCCGTGATGAGATCAGAGCAGTGATTTCTCTCGTACATACAGGGTGGTTATGATCACCTTTTCAATCCATCCATCGCTAGCTTTAGTTTTATCTCTGTAAAGTGTAAACCACTACAAAAGTTCGTAATAATCCCTTGTATCACAAATTATCTCCAATGTCCAGTGGGCCTATCATGTCTGAATACAAGTTAATGTGGGGGTTGACTATCTGAATTAAGAACTACTAGTAATTAACCGCTGGCTAGTCTAGTGCCTGGAACGGCTACTTCCTTTCCTTAACAGAAACATGCTTCTCTCAGTCCAGTCTCATGTTAGAAGACTATGTGCAGTAGCAACCATGGCTTACACAGATTGCAGAGACCTCGCTGTCTATTATCCAAAACCAGAAGCCCCACCTCCGAAAAACCAGGTTGAAAAACACTTAAACATGCAAGAAATCAACTCAGTTTTGAAGGATCTGGTGAAAACAGGCCGTTTAAACAATGCACGTCAACTGTTTGATAAAATGCTTCATAGAGACGAAATTTCATGGACTACTATAATTTCTGGTTATGTCAATGGTATGAACACGACAGAAGCGTTGTCTTTGATTTCTAAAATGTGGGTTGAGCCGGGTCTCCACATGGATCCCTTTATTCTTAGTCTTGCACTCAAAGCTTGTGGGCTTGCTATGAGTGTGAGCTTCGGTGAGTCATTACACGGGTATTCGGTTAAAACTGATTTTATTAACTCAGTTTTTGTAGGGAGTGCACTTGTGGATATGTACATGAAAATTGGTAGAGTTGAAGAAGGTTGTATTGTGTTTAACGAGATGCCTTTGAGGAATGTAGTATCTTGGACTGCTATCATAGCTGGGCTTGTTCGTGCCGGTTATAATAACGAGGCTTTGGCTTATTTCTCTGATATGTGGATACAAAAGGTAGGGTGTGATAGCTACACTTTTGCTAGTGCGTTAAAGGCATGTGCTGATTCTGGTGCTTTGAATTATGGGAGGGAGATTCATTGTCAAACATTGAAGAAGGGTTTTATCGAAGTGCCTTTTGTGGCTAACACTCTTGCTACAATGTATAATAAGTGTGGGAAATTGGATTATGGTTTGCGGTTGTTTGAAAGCATGACCAAAAAGGATGTGGTTTCGTGGACTACGATTATAATGTCGAATGTGCAGACAGGTCAGGAGGGAAATGCTGTTAAAGCATTTAGAAGAATGCGAGAAACAGATGTAAGTCCTAATGAGTTCACTTTTGCAGCAGTCATTTCTGGTTGTGCTACTCTTGGAAGAATTGAATGGGGTGAGCAATTGCATGCACATGTATTACGTCTAGGTCTAGTGGATTCTTTGTCAGTGGCCAATTCCATTATGGCCATGTATTCGAAATGCTCGCACTTAGATTTGGCTTCAACTGTGTTTCAAGGGTTGTCTAGAAGAGATATTATTTCGTGGAGTACTATGATAGCAGGGTATGCTCAAGGGGGCTTTGGAGAAGAAGCATTTGATTATCTATCATGGATGAGAAGGGAAGGCCCGAGACCGAACGAGTTTGCTTTTGCAAGTGTGCTGAGTGTCTGTGGAAATATGGCAATTCTTGAGCAAGGGAAGCAACTCCATGCTCATGTCTTGTGCGTTGGATTAGAACAGGACACCATGGTACAAAGTGCTCTAATCAATATGTATTCAAAATGTGGGAGCATAAAGGAAGCTTCAAAAATCTTTGATGAGGCAGAATATAATAATATTGTATCATGGACAGCCCTGATTAATGGATATGCTGAACATGGGCACAGCCAGGAAGCCATTGATTTGTTCAAGAAGCTTCCTAAGGTTGGATTGAGGCCAGATTCTGTGACCTTTATTGCGATTCTTGCTGCTTGCAGTCATGCTGGACTGGTTGATCTTGGTTTCCACTACTTCAATTCTTTGAGTAATCCTTCAAAAGATCACTATGGATGCATGATTGATCTCCTATGCCGAGCTGGAAGATTAAATGATGCAGAGAGCTTGATACAATGCATGCCATTTCAACGTGATGATGTTATTTGGTCTACTCTTCTTAGAGCATGCAGAATACATGGTGATGTGGATTGTGGAAAACGGGCAGCGGAAAAAATTCTTCAACTAGATCCGAATTGTGCAGTGACTCACATTACCCTGGCTAACATGTATGCTGCCAAAGGAAAGTGGAAAGAAGCAGCAGAAGTGAGGAAGATGATGAAATCAAAGGGAGTAGTTAAGGAACCAGGATGGTCTTGGATTAAGGTTAAGGATCGAGTTTCTGCATTTGTGTCTGGTGATCGGTCTCATCCAGATGGTGAATATATATATGAAGTGCTGGATTTACTAGCATCCCGAGCTCAAATGCGTGTCCAGGAAATGGATTTTCTTCTTAATGAAGTCCAGGAATCTCAAACGTGAACCATGCTTCATTCTAACAACGCAGATTTTAGTGATCTGTTAAAATCATTTAATCACACTTCTTTAGGAGCTGCAGATCTTAAACAATGGCAAGGATGTTGCAGAGTGTCGAAACAAATCAAAAACATAAAATGGAATCTGATTTTGTGTACAAAAAGTAAATCATTTGAAAGATGAAGTGTAGTAGAAGTCCAGAAAGCAGATGCATCTTGTTATGGGGTGGCATGTCTTGGGATTGCTATATTTTATGGTAGATTAAAGTTACAAATGATTCTGCAGCAAAACTGAACAGAAGCCATTAGTGGATCAACTGATAAAGAGGGATTTTATGCAGAAACTCCTGGAAATGATCCTGGTTTCGGCACATAGCAGAGATACCTAATTTTCAATATCATCACTATCTTTTGCAGCAGCTTAAAGTCTACAAATGAATCTGTCAATCTGAAGAAGAGTCGTAGGCTGATGCACCAATAATTGGGTCAGAGGAATACGAGGGCACGCTTCTATCATTTATACCTTGCTATTTAAGGTAAGGAGTCTTTCAATTTCAGCAAAATCCCATCTCCTGTCCATGATCTTTTGTGAAGAGTTTTTATGCATTTTGCAAAAAAATCCTGGTCAAGAGCATTCCAGTTCAATCCAACTGTTTCCAAAGGCTATGTTCTCATTTGTTTGCGGACCTTGTGGTGATAGCCTATCCTACCTAACAGGGAAGATGTTAGAGTTACAGCAGCAAATTGAAGCTTCAAAATGCTAACCTTCTTGTGGAACTAGTTTTTTGTCGATTGTCTTTTCCCTGACCCTTTTTCTCTAACAACATTAGTATCAAGATGTCCCCAGTTTTCAAAGGAAATGTCCTTCCAGTACTCCATTAAGGTTTTGAAGTGAAACAAGAAGATTGATGTTATTGAATAAATGTTGAGCAGGGTTTCCTGATTATTTTAAGATTTACGTTAGAGTAAGATCTTTGGCATCTTATCCACACAAAAAAAAACAAAGATCTCTGTGCGTGAAATTTTTTCAGAGGAATGTCGGGGAAACTATTCTAACAAGTCCACTTTAAAGTCTTGTTGTGATTAATGAAATGGGCGGCCATAATTTGCTTTCTTTCCACCATGTTAGATTATGATTTAATTTATCTAAATAATGTGGAAAGTATTCATTTTTTTAATACTTGTTGGTTGGTCATTGATTTTGGTTAGATAATTTGAAGCACCTGTTCTTGATTATGTGCATAGTGCACTCCTTGTTCAACTATGTCTACCACAAAAAAAATCATTTTCCTCGTGGTTTGTTAAATAATGCCGAACACCGAGATGCCAAGACAAGTCAACAAAACCCTAGGTCTGAAAATAACTGTGGTAAGCTCTATGAATCAAAGTTCTCAATACCATTTCTATAGTTGTTTTATTTTTTTAATTGGAATAAAAAAATTCAGTTTCGAAGTGTTTCAATGCGTCATTTCAATATTGTATTGTTTGTGTGTGTGTGTATAATTAAATATATTAATTTAAAAAATAGTTCAAATCCAAAAATAAAATTATTTAGAATTGTACAATTTAATCTAAAAAAAGACACAATTAAATTATTTTTCTGAACAAAATTATGAACATGTATAATATTACAAGAATGTCATCATCAATTTTACAAGATCATTATATTCTCTGATTGCTCTGATATTTTAATATACTATATATAAATATGTCAAGAGACTTATCGTAAAATTTTATCTTAATCTATCTGTCGAATTAAAAAATATGATCAATATTATAAAATTATTTATTATTAAAAAAAACTTTATTTGGCCGAAACGAAACGGGCGAAACGAAACCGGTACGTTTCAGCCGGTATTTGGCTGAAAAATCCAGAACGGACTGGAATTTAAACCAACATAAAAACAACACTATTTTGTTTCTTTTTTTAATTAGTACAGAATATTTCAGCTGAAATGGAAAAAAATTGACAACTATGCTATGAATCCGTTTTCTTGGTTTCATCCCTGAATTATTTTTCATTCAAGCATCTCTCTTTAGAGTTGCTATCTATCCTTTTCCGGTCAAGATGGGAAATTTATTCTTCCTTTTCTCTTAGCCTCCTCTCTCCTTTTGTATTGAACAGGACCGTTTAATAAGTTGAAACAACATGGTGGTCAAGCACAAGGATCTTTCTGCAAAAACTAGCTTAATAAAAAGTAGAAAGCGCAAAATCATGGTGAGTGGACGTTTTCTATAATGTGTAGTGGCATATAAACACATCAATAGTTGAGGAAAAAAATTGAAGAATAAAGCAACCTCTTTGCTTTCAAATTTGGTTCATGAAGGTTCCTTCACTATAAGTAGACAACAGGCATTGTAAGACTGTAAATATTTTGCTTAAAACCCTATTTCAGGTTTTGATATTCTAATTTGCTCCGAATGAATTGGTAGTAAATTGTGCAATCATATTCAACTATCTACAAAATTCATCATTCATCTCTGAACCAATTACGGATAACATATACAAGAAAACCTAGGCAGGATGCAGCAGCTCCCATAACAACAATTATGCGAACTGAAAGAGAGGAAATAAATGCTTTCTGCACAAATGCATCCCATGACCAGAACCAAAAAATGGAGAAAATGGACCCTACAGCAGCGCCCACCGCAACTTGGCTGATTGTATGAAGTCCTTGAGAGACCCGTAACCATGTCTACAAAACAGATGATGACAGATGAAACTTAGGAACCTGTCCATTTCGTTTTACTTAGTATGTTACATCTCTTCTTTGACCAAGGCATTTCACTTGCTCAGCCGATGGGGGTCACAACCACATAGGATTCGTAAATCCTTACCAAATCATAGGCAAACAGTTAAAAAAATCTACAATTGTCATAAGCTCCAATCTCTAAACCCTCTTATTTGGTCTTGGAATGGATTTAGAAAATATACCAAAGTACCTTGCACTAGTTCACAGGCTTCACATAATCGACGGTGATTTTCCTAATTTGCAAGCCACTAGGTTTCTACATCATTGGTTGTTTTTCAAAAACTTGAAAGTGAGACCAAATGTTTATCGCATGCTGAATTTGATTATATTATGCGGGGGATGATACTTACAAGATATGTGCCAAACACCAGGATAAATGCACTGAGGATCAATGCAAATTCATTCGCTCCTAGCCATTCCACAACTGAAACAGCACAAAGAACAAGCAATGCGTGTCAGCAATGAAGTCAGTACATTGACAATTTACCAAGGAGCATTCATTAAGATAAAAAACAGACATGCAAAGAACATCTGTAGCAGTGATTAGCCACATCGTAAGAAGAGAAAATATACAGATTACTGAAAGTCTCTCCATTTCGTAGGGAGATGAGATATATTTCATTTAGTTCCCTTATCACAACATAGAAATATTCTACGTCCTAAAAGAAAAAAATTGTTAATTGTTAATTATCCAGATATCTTTTTTTTTTGGATTTGAGGAAACTCACCCCCTTTAGACACTCTTTGCGGGCCCAGGTTAAACGAGCAAAACCCCGGCTGTCCAAGAATCTTACAAGGTGAGCACGCCTTGACTCGAACCCGAGACCTGCAAGCAGATCTCAAGCTCTTTGCCATCACACCATGCCCCTTGGAGACTATCTAAATATCTATTACAAGCGCATTCTCCATGGCTTCCTGGTGCTATCTAAAACTGAGGTGAACTAACCCAGATCATCCATTGCATTTGAGGAGATCGAAGATATGACACTGCTTGCCATCATCATTGATGGAGTTATCATGAAGCTTCTTCGGTTAGATTTTGCAATTGCTAATCTAAAATAGTCAGTTGAATGATAAATGGCAAACATGTCAAGTTAAGAGGGGACCATACCTGACAGAATAGCAAACACCACAGTGAAGAAGATGGATTGTCCATGTGAAGATGGCATCCCAGGGTCAGACCTCAATGTGGAATCGGGTCTCTCTTGGTTGAATATTCGTTTGAGGATTACAGAGAGGATTGAGTTTACAATTGACCCCATAACAGCCCACATGGCCTCTGCATCATGCCTCCAGAGAATGACAGTACCGAATAGAACAGCTACAAGCCATTTGCTCTGTACCGACAGCAAATGTACGACTAACATCATGAGGATTTGTTTCATTTGAATGCCAAAATTGAAATACTGACAGAGGAATATTGCAGAATATGACAATAACAAAACAAATTGGAATGGCAGTGGTGCTCAAATATGGTGCTAGATGCTTGAAATTATAAAATTAGCGCCCTACTTGAATTGAACCTCATACGAATATAAAAAAAAGATATATAGTTAGTTACGTAAATCTGGTATACAGCAGCTATAGAGGAATCCCTAGTGCTAAACACCATCCTGCCAAGAAGATTTTGTAATAACTAATGCATTCCCAATGCAAATGCTTCAGTAGAGAATCTTCCTTGAATTAGTTTCATCTTTCGATTGCAAGCTCAATTCACTTCACAATTTCAGCTGTTTTGGGCACAAGTCGTACCTCAAACCAGACAAAAAGAAAGTGCGATTTGTGTCCACTTTCATAAGTTTTGACCAATAAAGAAGGTAATGCCAACAGTCGCTGAAATTAGAAAGACTATCTTTGATTGTAATAGCCCTCACATCAACTGCTGTTGAAAGTAACTAAACTCGGTGCTTTCATCTCCAATAAGTCAACATGTTAAGTCATAGTTATTATCAAAACGACCCATAAAATCAAGAAGGAAAAAAAACTTAGATTACAGAGAATAAAAACACTAAATATAGGCAACTAAACACAGAGAAAAACACGAACCAGGCGGTTGAGAGTGGCTTCAAGTCCATCAGCCAACAGCCCACTTTGAAACTCATTGGGCCCATCGATAACAGCTTCTTGCTGAAACAACCCTGTACTTTCTTCACTGTCACTACCATTACTGCCTCTAAAGGCAGACATCCTGACCAATTCAGTCATGTTCCTTGACAAAGCTTGATTCTTTGAACCAAAAAAATCAGATTTTGAAGCTGGAAACGGAAGGAACGAAATGGGTTTCGCTTGACTAAGCTTAAAAGGACAAAAAGGCAAGGATTTGAAAGTGGGTTTGTGGAGAATAGCAGGAACTGACATCATCTTTGTTAGAAATCAAGGCAGAGAACCAGAGTTTGGAAGCGAACACAACAGTGGAAGCAGAGAGGACCATTCTTGGAATTTTATAGTGCAGGACCAAGCAAGTAATGTTACATGTGGAGTTTAAGATCTACTGGTTGTTAATACTTAATACATAGATGGTTGCGGTTGGTTTGGGTCTCTGTGTTTCGGCCATGAATTGTAAGGTTTTGCATCCACCGAGGATTTGTAGCCATAGATTTTCCAGCAAGGGATTGGAACGCCTTTTTTTTATTTGTTTATTTACTGCTCTGATTAGCATGTGTTTGTTTAAATTAATTAATGATTTTTGTATTTTTTTTTCTTTTTTATTTTTAATATCACTATATTGAAATCGTTTTTAAATTTCTAAAAAATAAAAAAAGTAATATTTTATAAATTTAAAAACTTTTTTAAGGAAAGTATTAAATACATGATGTGGATTTCTTTTTTATTTAATATGTATTTACACATTGGTTTACGAAGTAATTAAAGCTAAATCTCTTCTCAAACTATCTTAAAAATGTAACATCTTATAATTATTTTGGACTTTATCATTCGATTTCATTTTGTTTTGTTTTATTTAATGATGAGAGAGCCATGCAATTATTTTGTATTAAATGAATTTAAAATAGTTATCAAATGTGTAAAATAACTATGCTCTTATAGAAAAATATTTTCATGAAAAATGAAAATAAGACTTTTTTATTTAAAAAATTGAAAAACTAATGGTTTTTGAATTATTTTGATTTGTTAATATCAAAAATAAATTTTAAAAAATAAAAAATATATATTATTTTGATATATTTTTTATTTTTTTATAATTCCAACTAGAAAACTATATTAAAGAGATAAAATAATATTTTTACATTGATAAAATATTCTTATATGTTGATCAAAAATTTAAAAAAAATTATTTAATATATTTATTTGCAGATATTCCGCACGGGCTTTAAAGGCAAGAAAAGTATCATTATGCTCTGCGGATAGAAACTACTTGCTTTTGAATCAAAATCTCCTTTTGCCCGTTTATTATTGAGGCATAGCCATATTTTTATATAGAAAATTAAATTCATTTTGTTTTAAAATATTTTGACATACTAATATTAAAAATAAATTTTAAAAGTAAAAAGTATATAATTTTAATATATTTTTAAATAAAAAAACTTTACGCAGAAAAACATATTCCATGTCAGAAGCACGGAACTTTAATTGACTGCAGATTCCATGGAAACAATTTTCCACCACTAGGCCACCCCTTTTTTTTCCTTTTAATTCTAATTGCTTATTTATTTCTTTTCATGCTTTTTGGATAATTTAAATTATATAGAAAACACCTCTTATAATTGAAATTTTAATGCACCAACCAAGAGAATAAAAAGGAATAAAGCCAAGGCGGCAGAATTTATACGGAAAAAATGGAGCCCACTTATCTATCATTTTTTTAAAAAAATATATAAATTTAGGACACAGGGAGACTAATTTAAAGTCATGTTTGACATTGAATTTCAAAAGTATTTTTGAAAAAATTAAAAAATATATATTTTTTATTTTAAATTAAATATTTTTGGTGTTTTTAGATCATTTTCATGTGTTAATGTTAAAAATAATTTTTAAAAATTATTATTTTAATATATTTCTAAATGGAAATATTTTTAAAAACAACCTAATACTAGACATTTGATCACTGTTTAGATTTGACTTTTTAATTAATAAATGGACAAACACCCACTTTCCTTAATTTGTGTTGGACCATTACCTTAACCATGCTTTTCAAAGTCCTCGAATAATGGTTTTTGTGTGTTTGAAAACGTGTTTATAAGTATTTTAAAAATATAATTAGTTTGAAAAAAATATATTAAATTAGTGTTTTTATGATATTTTGATATACAAATATTAAAAATTTAAAAAATTTAACGTATTCTTAAAACACACACTGCATCACAGTATAAAACAAAGACATGCTTCTTGTCATGATGATATCTTTCTATTGAACCCATTTTACAAAGAATTAAAACAAACAATACTGTCGTATTATATAATTAAAAACATTAGGTTATCGAAAAACATAAATAAAAAATAACACTGTAAATTAATTGAATCGAATCAAAGTACTGACGTACTCAAAATCAAATAGTAAGCTGCTTGTAATGAGTTTAAGACATGAAAATGAAATTGAAGGTTGGTTTACTTAAATTTCATTCGGCTATGCTCCAATTGCGCATACTAAGTAGAAATAAATTTGAATGATGATTAAGTGTGTGGTTGAGAATTTACTAAAAGTTTTTTTAAAAGTTTTTTTTGTTTATAAATGCATTAAAATATTCTTTTTATTTTTTTTATATCAATACATCAAAAAGATTTAAAAATGCAAAAAAAAACTACTTTGAAACTTCTTTTTTTTCAAATACACAGTATAACTAATGATCTTAGGGCCTGTTTGGGAGAGCGGTTGCGGTAGCTTTTCAAAGTGTTTTTCGTGCTGAAATACATTAAAATGATGTTTTTTTATTTTTTAAAAATTATTTTTGACACCAGCACATCAAAATGATCTAAAAACACCAAAACATATTCATTTAAAATGAAAAAATAAATAAATTTCAGCAAAACGGCGGTTTGGCTGCAATGCCAAACGGGCTCTTAAGCACCCTATAAGACAATGTTCTTCATATTCTAATAGCGTGTGCTTGGACCTGACTAAAAAATTAACTGTAATAGTTGCAAGTATATCATAGCTAGATCATTATCTAGTATTATGTTGCATGTCATATTATTATTTTTAAAATATAAAAAAAATTCTCTCATTGCCAATATATTTTTTAGTATAAAAAGTTTGACGTGGATTAACCTGATGTACTTTGTGAGTACATAGTTAGTTTGAATAATCAATACAAATATAGTTTTAAGTAAAAGAATTAAAGATTTATTGTTTTTTAAAATATTTAGGGAGTAATATATTGAATCGATTTAGATCATTTCAAGTTAACCTTTCAAATTCCTGATTTTAGTCATGAAATTGCAGTAATCTCGTATAAAGCAAATCAAACAAACCATGAAACTCAATTCTCAAACAATTAAATATTAAATGATGAAATTGAAAAAAAATCAATTAAAAAAGAACAAACAAATTAGACGAGTCAGCTCGAGTTAACTTGTCAATCCTGTGATCTGAGTCATGAGACTGCTACAACCCTTTAAAAAACATGTCAAAATAAATTATAAAACTCAGATGGTAGTCGACACAATATTGAAGGATAAAATTAGAAAATTAATTAAAAAAGAAAAAAATAACCCACGTTTATGGCCTAGGTTATGAGACTTAGATAACTTCATAAAAATAAAATTAAAACAAAGTATAAAACTCAATTTTCAAATCAATCCAATGTTGAAGAATAAAATTAAAAAAAAAACAAAAAAAACAAAACTTCAAATTAACCCACAATATGTGTTATGGGACTATAATAACCTTACAAAAAGCAAATCAAAATAAATCACAAAACCAAATCTCAATAAACTCAATATTAAATAATAAAACAGATTTTATTTTTGAAAAAAACAATGCGTTATTATAGTAAATAATTACTGGGAGTTACCATTAAATTCAACTCTGCTTTTAATTTATGCTAATGTAAAAATTAAATTTGATTAATATATATAGTTGAATATGTATTTTTTATTAATAGTAATCAATCTATATTTATTTATTTAAAATATAAAAGTTACTTTATTTTTATGTGTATGTATGCATTACCACAGTAAGATAATTGGACTTCCATGCAACTTCTGCATTTTAAGTCTAGAGTTCAAATAAGTAACGAGACTATGTTTAAGTAGCGTTTGATATTATAGTAATGGTTACTTTTTAGGTATTTTTTTTATTTAAAATTATATTAAAATAATATATATATATATATATATATATATTTATTTTAATATCAATACATTAAAATAATAATAAAAACTAATTTGAAGCAAGAAAATTCAAAGATTTTCAAAAACCCTGCTGTACCGCAAAAACAAACATTATAAAAGCTAGTTTTTTATTTTATATTTCAAAAATATTTTTGAAAATAATAATTTTGATTTTATTTTTTTCTCCGTTTCAAATTGTTTTGATATTTCGTTGTTAAAAATAATAAAAAATATTATTTCAATATATTTTTAATAAAAAATCACTTTAAAAAATCATGATTACCGCTAGGGGTGAGCATTTTCGGTTCGGTCCGGTTTTTTGTCAAAAAAGTAACCAAACCGATTTTTTTTTTTTTTTTAAAATTCAAACCGAAACCGAACCGAAAATATTCAAAACCGACCACTTTCGGTTCGGTTCGGTCCGGTTTTTTTGGTAAAAAAAATCATAAAACCGAATTTGGTTTTTGGGCCATCTGATGGGCTTTTTGATGGGCTTTTTGATGGGCTTGCATAAAATCTGATTTTCTTATAAGAACAAAAAGTTTTTTAAATTTTTTTGCAATTAATCCAAATATTAATGTATTAAATTGTTAATATAGTGTTTATTAAGTTTTTTTTCCCCTTTCTAATACTTTTATTTTGTTTAATTTAGTATGAGGCAAAATAATTAAAACTACACAAATAAACAAATTTAAATCTAAATTACAAGAAATGCCGCTCTTAGCTCATGCAATCTAAATTAATCTCTTTCTCATGTTTTGGCTCAATATTTGCTGATGCCGCTCTTGCTCCTGCAATGTTAAAAAACAAAACTTTTTTAACCAAAATTTCATATTTCATAAAAAAAAAAAAAAAAAAAAAGGAAACTAAGGAAAATAATGATAAGCAAAGTGGTGAGCGACCTGTTCATCGACGACTTTGATATCAGAAATCTTGCGGGTTGATTTCTTACCCGACCCAGCTAATTCTTTTGCAAGAAAGTAATTCCTTGAGAACTCAAATTCCTCTTCTTCTCCATCATTGATTTCCATAGTAGAGGGTAATTGAGTGAGAGACTGAATCTCTTGTTGGCAACTGAATCAACTAAAATACTGAATAAATAGAATCTCAAATCATTAAAAAAAGTAGCATAAATTACATACCAAGTAGTTGATCGATTTAATCATATTGGCAGCATACCGAATGAAACCTGATGGCACGTTCCCACTTTGTAATGTAGGATCTGACAGCTTTAGTTTCCTTTGTGGGTCACCACATTCAAGCTCCCCTGTGTAAGGCCTGTCAAAAAACTCAAATCATGGGTACTGATTTATCCATTTCTTGTAAGAACTAGTTAAAATCACATCATGGTTAATACTTAATACCAAAGGGTATACAAGGGGGACCCCAGGTTTATAAGGTGCAGATCAAGAGGAATCAAAATTCAAGCAACAGCCTATTATAGCACCTTATATCCTCCAGGCACATGACAAGAAAACAACCAGAAATAGATTGTGCAAAAGCACTGTTTCCTTGGATCTGCACACAACAGCAAGCATTTGGTCTTCACCCAAGAACTCAGCCAATATCCTGCAAATGAAGACGTTAAGAGAAAATATTATACATGAGAAAGTGCTCAAAGTTATCTTATTAACAACATGATAAAATAGATAGCTACATACCTGCTTAGCTTGCTGGTGCCAACTGTTCCAAGGAGGGCAACCAACCCGAATATACCCTCCGTCAAATGGTTTTGAGGTTCTCGCAACAATAGAGATCTATAACATTGGCAAAGAATAGCTGCTGCAGAATGGTTCCTGCTTTCAATTTGTACCAGGATCTCCTCCTTAGTAAGCACACAGTTTGAATTGTTCGAGGTTGGTTCCATGGAAGCTGAGAACAAAGTAAACCATGCACAATATCATTGCTTTTGATTAGCAAGGCAAAGAAATTTGAATCTATTTTGCATGGCCAGGAGATTGAAGGCACATTCCAAAGTATGGACAAAAATCCAGAGACAATTATTGACCATCCAAATTTTCTTTCACTTGATATTTAACGTTTGCTTAATGAAGTATGAAACTAAATGGAGAAAAACTGTTCAGGTTCCGAACCTTGCAGTCCAAACACGAACTCCTCAATTTCTGTCTTTTCTTCATTCAGGACTTTAAGTTGCCTTTCAGAATTTCCAATTAGCTCATCATATTTCTCAATGTCATCCACATGTCCCTGCCAGGAATAGTCCAGGAAAGAAACTGAAAATCTTGACTTGATCTATTAGCTATATAACAAGCGCTGCTTAAAGATAAAACTCATAAAATCTCCTAACTTCATGTTGGACAGGGAGACCCAAAACAAGTAAAAGAAACCACAAAGGAAAAAAAATATATTGGCACCTTAGAGGTGCATATGACTTCACGGAGATGGATGTTTCCAAGTATCACAATTGACCAAATGCCCATTATAAGTCTCTCCATTTTTCAGTTCCACCAACTGTTACAACATACAAGCACCATGAATTACACGCTGCATCGACAGAAAAAATAAAAGGCCGTAAAACAAAGTCTACAAATTTGCACAAAGTTCTGGGCTCATAAGCTCAAATAACAAAACAATAAAAACAGAGATCTTTTGCTTACCATGGGGTGGCCTTGAGCAGTCTTGAGTAAAGAAAGAGGAAGCTGCGGATAACCCAAAACAAAACAAAAGGAGAAAGGAGATTAAATTAAATGTGTCAGAGAAAGCAGGGGAAAGATGGGGAATTTAAGAGAAAACAGAGCCAGAAGTTGAGATTGTTACCATGTTTTAGGGCACAAAAAAATTAAAATCAAGCAACCTGCAAGAGAAGCCAAGGTCAAGCGCATGAAAAAGAAATCAGAAAAGTAAGACAGATTAAGGAGATATTAGGGTTAAAAATATTAAAAGATAGAAAAAACTATTTTTAGTTGTAAAAAACCCTAGTTTCTAAAGACAAGAAATTAACGACGAAGCTGACAGGGTTTATGCGAGCTGAGACCCAAGTCAGTTCAACTGAAACAAGAAAAAAAAGAGGGAGGCGAGAGGCGAGAGGGAGGGAAGGAGATTGGGAGAGGCCGAGAGGCAAGAGGGAGGGAAGGAGACCGAGAGAGGCCGAGAGGAGAGAGGCGAGAGGGGGAGAGGGACAGAGGGGGCGGCTAGGGTTTGTACTTTGTATAATATTTCCTATTTATACTAAGTGTTTTAACTTTTAACCGAACCTGTTGTGTTTTAACCGAACCGGTTCGGTTCGGTTTGGGTCAATCGGTTTTGTCAGTACAAAACCGATTCCGAACCGAACCGGACGGTTTTTTATAATTTTGTACTCGGTTTAATCGGTTTGTTTTTTCGGTTCGGTTTTTTCGGTTATTTTTTTTCGGTTTTCTCGGTTAAATCGGTTTTTCGGTTCGGTTTGCTCACCCCTAATTACCGCAATACTAAAAAGAAGTTTGAAAGAAATTGCAGGTGATGTAGATGGGGAGGTAGGGGTCTAAAGAAGAGAATGACATGTGCTACACATAGGGGAGCAAATGTTAAAGGAGAAAATGATGTTGTTGTGTTTGTATTTGGGAGAAATATACGCCAAAGAAGTGTCCATCAGACTGTCAAACTCGATCTGAAAGTACAGAGATGGACAGAGCTCTACAGACCATAGATAGAGAGAGAGAGAGAGAGAGAGAGTTATGTCTTCTTCACTGGAACCTCTTCCTCTGTCAAACCTTTCACCCACTGGCAATGGTCAAATCCTGACCAAAGTGTGTTCATGCCTGAGAAATCTGGTCATTAGCGTTACTAAATCCTCTTCTGTGTTGGAAGTGCAGTTTCTGTGGCCTCCAATGCCTCGCAAGCTAGATTTGAGGTGGATTCTTTTAATATATCAGATTGTTCGAAGACTAACCCGTGATTTAACAGATCCAGTCGAAAAATGAACTTGGAATTAATAAATGATCTCTCGGATCAGTTTTCATGGATATAAACATACAAGAACTTGCAGCAGATCTTAATTTCTTCAAAAGGGTGTGCAGTGTGTTCGACGTTTTCAATATATACACCTTCATCTCTTCGAAAAGTTATTATTTCCAGGGATCATCACTTAAATCTAAAGGTAATTGGTTTACGTAGCTTAAACTCCACTCCTGCTAATAATCTAACCCCCTGCAATCTCAGCAGAACAATGGCGTCGCCGCAGTCAAGATGGTCACTAGAGTGATTCTGGAATCCAGTTTTTAAGCCAATATTCATGGTGGATCGAGTTCAAAATGAAAGCCCGTGAGTAAATTAGGGCGCACACAAGCTCTCGTCAGACAAACACAAGCTCTCCCTCTTCTCAGCCCTCTCCATTGCTGCAAAAACACGACGTCCGGTTTCAGAATAAGGAATTTAAAATAGCTACTTCATTTATTGACGATTACTTGACCAGGTACCTGCGCCTAGGGACTCTATAAGATACTATTTTAACCCTGTAAAAGCCTCACCGTACACTGGCTTTCAGGGCCACGTGACGCTAAGTTTTTGTGCACGCAAGGTGCCTGCTTGCATTCTATCCTACCTTTGAATGCTTCTTCTTATTTTTCTCGACCAAAACCAACGAGAGAATGATTCTTGAAGTTTGAACGCAGTTATAACTTAGTCCTTCATATTTTTCTCTAAAACCCCACTATATATATGTTTTTTCTCATGAATCCAAATATCTTAATTAAGAATAAGCTAGCGAATTAATGTTTTAATAAGATGATGATCAGCAAGAGTTTAGTACTGAGTTACATGTTTTAAAACATAAAGGACTAGGGTATAATCTCATTGGTTAAAAAACTAGTTTTTTAGAAAGAAAAAGACAAAGTTTGTCTCAGATTTATGAGGAGAAACAGTGTTCCATGACTCCAACCAACCCCCCTGACTACCACTGCTGCTCGCTGTCCCTGTTTAAATCTCTCGATCGCCATGGACAGAGGCAGGTCGAAGAAGGGTTTGAATGGGGCAACAGTGAGACGCACCGTTTGGTATGGAAAATATTGTTGAATCAATCAAAAGGAGATGGACCACTGGAGATGCGGTAAGCAAAATATACGAATGGGACACAGCTCACGTGAAAAGCCCTCAACTGCATCTTATTTTACTCCCTGGTAATCTTATTTTCTTTCAAACTTTTTTGAAAGAAAAAAAGAAAAAAAAGAGGCATGTTCTTTGATAGATGCCGCGGTGACGCTGACCACACGTTGGCGTAGTTCGTTTAGCTGTTTTTAGTAGCACACCGTAAATTGTTAAAGCTTTCAATTAAATGTTCATGGATTTATTCGAACCATATATAAAATTATCCATAAAATTAATCGATATATATATAAATTAATTCAACAAATTTATGTTTATTGAAATGTTCGACAGACAACTTCAATGCTAACACGATAAAGGGTCGTTCGTCTTCTCCTTTCGTCTTTCTCCTAAGACTTTCGCCATTATAGCAAGTGCTTGAATCCGTACTCTCCATGAATACAAATGAGTGGATGTTATAAATACTAAGTTTTTCTTACATCGGTGTCTGTGTTGAGTTTAATGCTTCCTAGACGGGTCGTCGCACTTTCCCGAACCTAAGAAAATGTTTTGGTTTGCTTGGGATTCCGATGCCGAGCTCCAGCATCGGGTTTGGTTTGCATTTATCATTAATGATCTGGTTTCTATCATTTATTAACACATGATAATTGATCACACCATTGAGTTTTCAATCTACATTTTAGATTTTTTATTGCCTCCAAGAATATCAACGATACCTACTACAGAACTGATTTTTTTTATCCGATCCACAGCGCAGGCAAGAAGAGTAAGCCAAATAATTATTTATTAGAATTGAAAATGTCTAGCATCCCACGGCTACCAGTAACTTCAGTACATCTAAAGGCTATTAAAACGAGAGAAAAAGACAGACAAAATATGTAAAATAATCGACGTGGCACATCAATTGGGCCCCACTTTAAGAAGCAATAATCCACGCCTGTCTGAAAATCAGGTCTCCCTCTGACTAGGACTCTAAACACTTTGATGCAAACAAATCCCCATTAATTAAAACAAAAAATCTTCTGGAAAGGCTAATCAGAGTGTGTGTGAGAGACTCTGTTCCTCTTGTTTGTAAATATAAAAGGCAAACATTTGTCGACTCCATGGAAGGCTCAGTTCTCTCTCAGACTCGAGGAAGCGCCTCTCCCTTTTCAGACTTTCTCCTCTTGACTGTCCCTTTTGTGTTTCACTCACTCTCTTTGAGCACAGATTTTCTTTTCCACGAGAACCCATTTTTAGCTCAATCTTTCACTCTCTTTGTGAAATCAAGAAATGGATTTCAGCAATTTTGATACTGTAAATGCAGAGAAAGTTGATGCGATGCTAAAATACAACAGCTTGCAAGCCTTAACTAAACTGTTTCGTTTGCTGGAATTCTGTCTTGCTTTCGTCCTCTTCTTATGGATCTTTAACAAGCTTCCGTTTGCTGTCAAGATTTTCGGGGAGTTTTTCCGGCGACTAGCCGGGATATTAGCCAGCCCCCTCTTCGTTTTCTTGCTTTCTAACGGGATAATTGCTACTTTGATAGCAAAATCCGGCAGATTCTCCGGCGAGTATCACGGCGCAGACATTGCTGATACTCAGCTGTACGAGGAGTTAATAAAAAACACCGACAGCAACCGCAACTGTCCGAAGCCATTTCTCACAGAGAATCCTAATTTGTTGCTGTCTCACGCCGCGACAGCGACAGCAACAACGACAGAGATGGAGACAACATCAAAAGAGGAGGGAGTAGTGTTCCAAGAAAAACATGTCATCATCTCCGGAGAGAAAGCTTCCACTCGCACGCGTGAAAATGGGGATGAGGATCACGCTCCCGACGCGGAAATATATTCAGACTCGGATTCAGACTGCAAAAATATTAAAATTCGGAGGACGAAGTCGGAGAAGCTGGAGAGGAAGAATTATGTGAAGGAGAAGAAGCAGCTGCTGCGGAGATCGGAGACTGAGTTGGGGTCAGGAGAGGAGAATCTGCTTTGCAGAGAGAATGAGTTGAGTGATGAAGAATTTCAGCGTGCCATCGATGAGTTCATTGCAAGGCACTTGATGTTTCGTCGGCAAGAGTCCACGTCTGTCGTTGTTCAAAATCAGATCACGAATATTGCTGAAATTGAGAAACAATGTTAAGATAGAAATAAAACCTATGAATTTCTGATTTTCTTGTTTTCCTTTTCCTTTTCCTTTCCCCCCCTCTTTGTAATTTAGTAGTTTTGATGGAGCAATGTGATGTACAATTAATTTCTTTTTTAAAAAAATTCTTCCAGAATGCAATTTAACTTGAGTTTTTATTTAGTCCTATGAATTGCTCGGCTTGTTGTGGCACAATGTAAAATAGAAATGTAAGGTGGTGAGGATTTTTACTACTATTTTTTTTTTCTAAATTGTGTTTGATTTTGCAATTATAATTTGATAAGTTATGTTTCGGTTTTTTTTAATATAAATTATAGTTATTTTTTAATTAATTTTTTTTAAAAGATTCGATTCACAAAATACTTTAATATACATTATGAGATAAAACACAAACCACACAGCATGCGTAAATGAAAACAATCCTGAGTTAAAGAATAATAAAAATGTATTCCAAAATTGAATATATGCTTTTATGATCGATTGATATCACATAAACTAGCTGTAAAGGCCTACCTACCAACCTAGTAATTCTTCACAAAGTTGCTAAAAATTCTAAAACCACAACAACATTTTTATTTTGTCTTCTGATTACAAAGATCGAGCTCGAGGTTCATTGTCTATGGACGATTCAAGTCAATCTCAAACTCATTGATTTTCCTACCTTTTTTCCCGAATAGAGAGCTGCCCTTGTTCGTTCATTAGCATATAACGAGTTCATCTTTGAAAACGACATCGTCACTACTGGTTTTCCGGTGAAGGCTTGCAGCTCATCAAGCAAGATTTCCAATCATGAGGTCCCTAAACGAGACGTGGGCATACCCTTTTCTTACGAAGACAAAATAGTAATGATCAAGGAAGAAGCATAGGTGGTTAAACTGTCAATTTATGGGTGTTTGACATTGCGTTACAAAAAATATTTTTGAAAAAAAATGAATTTTTTTATTATTTTTAATTAAATTTTCTAGGTATTTTTAGATTATTTTCAAGTGCTGATATCAAAAATATTTTTTAAAAAATAAAAAATATCATTTTAATATATTTTTAAATAAAAAATATTTTTAAAAACAACCATAACCACACTCTCAAACAACTATTTGGACTAGCCAAGCCTCTTTCTATAGCTATTAGGCAGCTTATGTTTTTCAATCATTCAGACATGACAAACTTGATTCTTGAAAGGAGGACCGTGGAAGGAGAAAGTTCAACATTATTTTCTTGGTGGAGTAATTGATTAATGATAGATCTATCTTTTAAAACAAGATTTCGCGGCTGGGTTATTAAACATTGTCCCCACTCTCATTTATAATAATGTTTTCCTAACGAAATACAGAGATTTCCAGTGGATATGAGCACCAATCATTATAGAATTATGTACTAATAATTCCCTAACAAAATATACTCTTACTTTCACCATCCCCTTAATCAAAAGTCACTTTTGTTTTTCTTATCGAGAAACATCAGATTCTTGATTAGTGAATTGATCACCATCTTTGAACTTGCTTTAACACTCCCTTTTCTGTTCTTTTCATGGGGGGAGTCATGATTACTTCCACCTTCAATGACTATGGGGGTGGTTGAATTAGTTATCTCTTTGTATTTTTTAAAAGGGATTTTACCCACCTTCAAGCTTTCACTAATGTTTCTCTCCCAAGGTCACGTCAAACACCTTTGCCCTCGAGGAAAAAATATATATTTTATATTTCATTTGTTTATTTATATAATGTGGCCGCTTGCTATTATCCATTACTTAAAAAGAAATCTCTGTGGGATAAAAAAAACTTTCCAATCATTCTGCTAAAGCTTCATAGATGGTCTGCCTTTATTGCAGAAAATTGGGGATAAGAGGAAAAAAGAAGAGAAAAGAAGCAAACATGCGATCATGTACCAGCACCACTGCAAACTTGCATTTTTCTAATAAATATATTATTTTGAAAGTTGGGGGTGATAATTGATCTATCTTTGCTCTCATGGAAGAACAGTGTGTAAATAATAGTCTCCTCCAGCAGTTTAGCTCAGGGTGCAATGCCGTATCCAACACAGAAAAAAAGAAAATAAATAAATTAAGTAGCGCGTATTTTCCTTTTCTGCTGATTTGTTTTTTTTTATATATTTTTTTTTGGGATAAAATCACACGAGATCCCTCTACTTTTGATGCTTTGTCAAATAGATCCTTTATTTTATGAATTTGTTCAAATCAACCTCTATTGTCAGTTCAATTAAAGGCGATTTGAGCCCTTCCTGATCTTCAATTCAAAACAACCAAGCTTCTGCACAGTTTCTTACTTGATTCTTTATAGATTGGCTATGTGGTTGAAATCAAATATTAGAAATTTTAGTGCAAAATAGCCTTCTTTTTTGGAGTAAGTAGCTAAATTTATAGGTTTTCTCTGTTTCTCTTTCGTTCTAGTGTTCTTGTTTCTGTAGTACTCTTCTGACTAACCTTATTTCCAGTATATCAAATTATTATCAAAAAACCAAAATAAAATTGGGAGAGGGAGCTCAAATTGCCTCGAATTAGAGTTATAGGACTGGTTTGATCTGATTTTGCAAACTTGAGGGATTAGGGTCGGGCGTGGTTTTAGCTTCTCGAAAAACATTTCTTTCTGCCGCGTGCTGCTAAGGACTCCAACGGGGTGTTTGTGTTTCAAAACAAAATAATTTATTTTTATTTTTATTTTTTATTTTTATTTTTATTTATTTTTTAATATTTTCATATGTAGATGTCAAAAATAATTTTTATTTTTAAAAAAATATTATTTTAATATATTTATGAACGAAAATTAATTTCAAAAACAAACTCAGGCACATCGCTAAACAGTAACTAAGATGCTCAATTAATCAAGACCCCACTCACGAAAAGTTAATGAAGTTATTTTAATCTTGAAAACCACTTCTTTTAGTAGTAGCTTAGTTTAATGCAATGGCATCATATTCTATGCAAGAACACAGAGACAAATTGAGGTACGAACTTCATATACTTTGGTCCACCGAGGCAGAAAAATCTAATGTTGTTTTAGGGGGCTAATAACGAGTCAGCTCAGGTCCCAATTTTCTTCAACTAGCAAGAAGCACAGATCCCCTGTCGTTTTAAAAGGTCTAATTACATTTACTTTATAGACTTTGATTAGTGATATGTCTGAATGCCAGGTCATGGCCGCGTAAGCAGACCAGACTGAGTTTGATCTCTTTGAAGTAGGTCAACATCATGTACTTGACATGCCACTTGCTTAAGCAGAAAATGAAAATGGTCGTTGAAGAATCTATGCTTTCTGATAATTTTCTACATATTTACATCAGAATCATTGCAATACTTCTATCCAGTACGTGACAATTTTCACAGGCACTCGTCTAGGGGGAAAATACATGCAGGTGGAAGCACATGCAAACTGAGACCATAAATGAACAAATATAAAAAGTTGCCGGAAAAAGTAAAGAAAGGAGAGATTTTGACAGGCCATTCTCCGGCCACAAAAATGACCAGACATCGTGTCTTAGAGAGAGAATTCCTACACCAAAGACAAAAATCCTTTCTATTATGTAACTTTTCTAATTATTTCACTCTACTAAAAATTATAAGAAAATAATTATATTCCCGATTAAATCTTTAATGATTAATAGACAAGTAAAAAGACTAAAATCCCTCCACCAAATCAAGTTTTTTGTTTTTCGTTTTTTGGAAAAGCAAAACCATAATTATACTATTATAGAGACCAGTGAATAGGGAAGTGAATCACCCTTTTTTTCTTGACAAGAAAAAGTAGTCAGCAGCATAATCCCGAGTGTCGTGCATGTAAACTATACGACGCCTGAGCTATTCCTAGACAGGGCCCTCGTCTATATACAAAAGAGAAACCATGAATGGAAAAACAAGGAATGACACCCTAGCAACCCTCGTCTACATTCAAATTGTTAGCTACGAGCATGCCTGGCAATGGCAAGTTTTTTCTTTCGATGATGGGACTAAAGTATTTTGTGAGTTTAGGTTAGTGAATAAAATTTAATTTGATTATTTTAGATTTTTATAAAATATATATATATATTAACTTGAATTTAAGACTTATTATGCTAGCCTAAATGTACTTGTTTATAAGATATGTACTCGCACGTATATACTTTCTTTCTCCCAGGCTACCAGGCAGGTGCTGTTGTGCTATGCCATGAGATATTTGGTGTTGTCCCATTCCTGCCATAAAGTAGCGCAAGGTGACCTAGCTCTATTCCATGAAAAGAGAGCATTTTCTTATGAATGGAGGAGTTTTCTTCATGTGAGTCTCTTAGGGTTCAATGAATATAAAGATTTAAGAGCTGAAAAAAAAATGCAGGGGCTGACAACATTGCTGGGAGAGAGTAGTAGCAGACATTATTATTCGACAACATGACGGAAAGATACAGTACAATTTTAGAAATATGGTTGATATTGTTTTTAAAAATAATTTTTATTTATAAATATATTAAAATGATATTTTTTTTATTTTTTAAAAATTATTTTTAATATCATTAAAATAATTTTTTTTTTCAAAAACGTTTCATAATGCATTTAAAAACACCCCCCCACATAATGAAGGTCCAACTGAGTTGATGTTAGCCCTTCATAATTCACCGACAAGTGTAGCTTTTACTGCCTATATAATATATAGAGCCTAACTAGCCTTTACTTGTTGTTCCCTGTGATTTTTAACTTTAGCATTTACATTTTTTTCTTATTAAATTTGGAGATTTTATCGGGCTTGAGGTGGGGAGACTTCTTCATTTATATCTTGATGAGACAGCCAATATTTCTAATTATATATAGAGAATGAAACGAATTCACACGCCATTTTACAACCATACTAATTAAAAATGTTCGAAATACAATTTAAGAATTTGAGTAATTTTTTATATTTTTTTATAATAAAGTACTGCCGCTGGTGGTAGCAACTAAGGAAAAGACTTACGAGACTTTCAAAATCCCAGCAAGCAAAAAAATAATAAATAAATAAACCAGAGAGGTTAATGATTAAGCATCCAAAAGACCTATCATGCTTAACAGCAGCATCTACTTTAAAAAACAAGGATTTGGATAAGGTTACCTAATCAGGGCTTCAATGTCTGTGCAACACTATGGTAATTTTGATGTGTTGATGTTAATAATAATTTTTAAAAAATAAAAAAATATTATTTTGATATTTTTTGAATAAAAACACCTTAAAAAACAATTGAACATCAATTCAATCTCGTGAAACAAATTGCTAAGCTCCATTCCAAACCAATTCAATAATAAAAAAAATAGTAAATTATTGTTTCAATTCATAATAAATTGTGTTTTGATGAAAAATGATGTTCCCTTCCTTTTTAGATTTTTGTTAATTTTACTCCATCGACTGCTTTATTTAGAGTGGCATGGAGAAATGGAGTGCATTTATTTTCAAGTTTGACGAGCCACTTGTTTAAGAATGTGTTGATTATACTTTGGATAAATTAATTATTTGTTTTATCAATCTCACTCGTATGAAAATGGATAGAATTGTAAATCACTTCCCAAATCAGCCTGAGTTTGAAATTCTCAAATGGAAAATTGTCTTATTTATGGAAGTCCCAAATAAAAACAGTAAAAAAAAAGGCCTTCAAGAGAATAAATTTCTGAAGATTGAGATAAGAAATACAGGACCGGAGAAACCTCAAGTTCTTGGTCAGAGAATATGAAGTTGCTCCGGCTCAATTTCTTCAAATCTCATCTAAGAAGTCGAGCTTGAAACGTTCTGCTAAATTTCAACTCTCGAAGAAAGATCAAAATTGCTTGAATTTTGGGCTTGAATCCTGAAGGAAAACGTACCCCAAGAGAAACCTAACTCGCAATGAGGTCTGGGCCGCAACCCATCTTGAGTTCTTGGCAATTCATCCCGGACGGTCGACAAGCTTGGATTCTGATGACACAAAAATCACAGCCACACCCCCATTCCATTCCATCTCCTTTTAGGCTAGATTTATTAGAATGCATGGTAATTTCATTTTGTTTCGGCTGAAACGTTTCATACTAGTTAAAAAACAAGACAAAACAACGTCATTTTTATCTCGGTTTAAATTCCGGCATGTTCTGGAATTTTCGTCTAAATACCGGCCGAAACGTACTGGTTTCGTTTCACCCATTCTGTTTTAGCCAAATAGTGTTTTTTTAAAATAATGAATAATTTTATAATATCAATCATATCTCTTAATCTAACCGTTCGATTAAGGTGAAATTTTACAATGACATATTTATATATATTATGTTAAATTTCAAAGCAATCAGAGAATATAATGACCTTGCGAGATTGATGATGATATTCTTGTAATATTATACATGTTCATAATTTTGTTCAGAAAAATCATTTTATTGTGTCTTTTTTGGATTAAATTTTGTTAGAATAGGCTAACAATTCGATTATTAGTGGTGGTGGTAGAGAAATAGTTGATGAAACTTGGTGGTGGTAGTTGCAGCGGCCGTGTCGTGATGGTGGTGGTGGGATTGTGGCCAGGAATGGTGATTTTAATCTGACTGGTTTGACTGAAACAAAAACAGGTGGATAAGCTATGGAGGTAGGTGTTCTTCATCTCGAGATAATGTAAACCAAAATAGGTGAAATCAAGAACTATAACAAACAAGGATATGATATGGAGGTGGATCTTCTTGAGCGATCAAATTGATGTGGGTGCTGGCTCCATGATCGTGGATTTTCAGTCTACCCAGGTTGTGTAGTGTAGTTATTTACCACCTTTACGCCGACGGGTAGGATTTAAGTTTATTTTTAATATAGTAAAAGAATGTACCAATATTTTTTTTATTTGTTAAGAAACTAGAAAAATATTTATTTTTAATAAAATAAATTTAAAAATAGATAAATTAATTAATTATAAAAAAGCTGTTAATACTAATTAAATATTAAATTAATAAGCTGATATTTCTTCAAAAAGCAAAAACATGAATATGCAAATATTTAACATCCAATTTTCTTTCTAAATTCATCCTCTGTTTTTATATATATATATCATTTGTTCACACGAACAAACAATTTTATCATGGAGAAAATAAAGATAAAAATTATAACAATTTATTTGAAATATTATAAAAATAAAAAATAACTTCTATTTTAAAAAATGAAAGTAAAAAAAAAAAGAACAAAAAAGAGGGGGTGTTAAGTTAAAGTGAAAAATAAATGTAAACTAAAAATATACATACCAAAGAGGTATTTATTAGATATTTTACAAAAATTAATTAAAAAAAAAGGCACCAACATTGCTATGGGCCGACTACGTCAGTCAGATCCATAGTTATGTCAAATAATAATAAAAAAATATCAATTCTCAATCTATTTTTATTGGCAGTTAAAAATCATTACTATTGAATTACTCATAGAATCTTTTAGCACCAAGTTAAGCTATTTTGATTACTATTATAAAATTGATAATTTTCACTCTCTTATGCTATTTTTTTGACAACTTAAAATCTTCTCTCTTAAATACCAGGATAAATAAATAAATAAAATATTTTTTTTTACTAAAACAAATAAAATTTGTCATGAATTTATAATTAACCATGCATTTTTTTCGTGTGGTTTATATTTCACTAATCTATTTTCATACTAAGATAAGGATTTAATTTAGCGATAAAATCGAAAGTCTTAGGGACTGAAGATTGAGAAGACTCTGATACATGTTTTTTATCCTAACCGATGAGCTTTGAAGGGATGTAGCAAAACCATCAGGAATATTAATTTTATATAAGAAAAAAAATTAATTTAAGTGACTGGAGAAAAAAGATACAGCAAATAAGGAACTCTTTAATGGCCATAATTAATCATCATTTATAATTTTCTAAGAACCAGAACAAAAGTAATGGGATTAATTTCTTCTTTAAGCATTTCCTCTTCCACCATTCTTCCATAGATCTCAAACAAAGTGTCTAAAATTCCTTCTCCAAAATGGTGAGAAAGCATGGATTCTTGGATAGCCCTAACTGTCATTGCAACTTCTGTTCCGTAGTTTTCACTAACCTTGTAAAGCTCCTTCTCTGTTTCAAACATCTCTAACCTTTCCACTTCGAAGGATCCTTCTCTCCTAATCTCAGCTTCCATTTCATCCTTGGTTGGTGCGTAGAAATGCACATCGTAAGAATCTATGTCTTCCCTTTTAATCTCCCCCTGCAAAAGTTTAGTAAGATCTAATGATCACTCACAATTTTTATCTCCCCCTGCAAAAGTTTAATATGACTCTCATAGAGAAAGATTCATACACACCTGGGTAGCCAAAATGGCGAGAGATCTTGAAAGGAGTTCCCAGTAGAATGAGTTGCCTCTATCAACATGATCTGGGCCGATTCTTCCTAACATTATCAGCACCATACGCCCTCCAGCAGTAAGCTCTTCAGATCGCGAGCGAAGGAACAGCGACAAATCCTCCTGGAACTGCGCATAGTATGCCTGGGATACGAGTGGAGGGCTTGACGCAGAAATGTGAACGCTGCCCCTGTTAATCGGCTTGCCTTGCTTGTCGTAAAGTGATGGAGGAACCTGCACGACATGTTTGATTGATATGCATAGTCGAAGGATCGAACTACTGAGTTGTCACCGAGTAAGAATGACCAACTATGAGAAAGTGCTCTAATCAACTCGAGAAAGAAAGGGAAGAACCTCACTTTGGAAAGCCAGTGCAAACTGTATGACGAATGAACAAAGTGCAGGCAATCGTTGGGGAAAAGTCGCCCATAAAATGAACCAGGATAGCCTGCTATGAAAAGCAAGGGGAGCCCACCACTTCTTTCCTTGTTAAGGTCCCTGTAAAAATCTGGCAACGACTTGAAGATTGAATTGAAGTCATTAGTTGGAAGATCATTGAGATAAACTCTAAACTCAGGTGCTGGGATCATGATTTTACAGCTTGCTGCTTCTACAGATTCAACAATATCTTTGATAATTGATAACGAGTTCGATCCACTGGAGCAACCCAGGTCAGCTATGCCTAAGCTCTTCGGTGCCAGTGCAAGGTAGACTTGTTGTAACGCGTCCATGGTTATGTGCTTGACCATGTCAGATACCTTCTTCTGCTAACAAAAACCAGATGATGAAAGAAAATTAAGTTGCAGAAAGGAAGACAGTGAGAGTTGGAGAGGATTACAGACCTGGTAAGAGGAGTTTTTGGCGTAGCTGTTATCTCCAGTACCTCCTGTCATGCGAAAGACTTTCTCAACATCCATATTTTGGTTTCTTTTTGCTCTAGTGCTTGTAATCATCCTTCTTTTAAAGGAAAACTTTCAATCATGATTTGCTCTTTTCTTTTTAGATTTTACCCTTCATCCCTTTTAATTTCTTAACATACATTGGCCACGATGGTGTCTCAAGATAACATTTAAATTTGTAGTGTCATGGTAGCATCATTGTCATGGGGCAACAAAGCCATTCCGATGTTACATTTGATTGTTCCCCACCGAGACACTGAGATCTGAAGGATTCTTGGCTTCTCTGAGTGAGGTCTTCTAATTTCTTCGTGTCCAGGAATCAAATAAAGCAAAGCCATTTTGAAGGGTAGATAATTGTCATCCGACGACTGCATCTCAGAAAATCTGTGAAGATGGTGATAAAAAGATTGAGATGTGTGTTGCAGGTCCGCTTAATATTCAAATAACATGTTGTTAAGGAACCATCTCATCTAAAAATTAAACTGTTAGGTGAAGCCTTAGAATATGATTTATATTATTCTCTAACACTTCAAATGAAAGATTTTTGGACTTGAAACTTGTATACAGACCCACACTATCTTGTACTTGATTTTTATCAAATTAATGAAGGTGGTGAGATTCAAACTTATAACTGCGGGATCAACAAGGTTCTGATATCATATTAAAAAAATAATTTATATATAATTTATATTATTCTCTAACACATGTTGCAACGTTACTCTGATTCAATTTATTTGGGAAATAAGATAACAAAAATGGTCCAGTTCTTTTAAAATTAAGAAGATTAATAAGGATTAATGGAATCGATTAGAAATAAATCCTTTATTTTTAATTCGAGGGCACAGTGCACTGTGTTCATCAATTCGGCTGGGCAAATGCCCTTTCATCCCTCAATTACCACCCCTCTTTTCTCTCCTGTTTCGTTTCCCATTCCAAGAACACGGATTGCAAAAGAGGTATTCAATCATAATCATGCCACTTTTTTTTCATTCCTGGAAGGTATCTTACCTCAACTTAATTATTTGTCCATTGAAATTCAGTGTTTTTACTTGACCTATCCTTTACAATGACCCAATTACCGTTTCAAGATTTTAACTGATTTTTTTCTCTTAAAAATAAAAATACGATGAACCCTCCTGACTGGCAGGTCTCCTGACTGTTTATGATAATCGTGTCACTGGCTAGCTGCACGGGAAACTTTGATTCCGATAGGAGACCTGCAAGTGAAGCTCCATTGTTGGCCATTATCGGTCTGACTTGAAAGACATTGGTGTGACGTATAAATCGTGCTGTTCGAATCTCTCCCACTCGTCCTTGGAAGCAATTCTGCTTTTGAGTCCATCAAATCGGTAAATTGAGATATCTCGAAAAAAGATTCTTCTTGCGCATGGTTTTCTTCCCACCTTGCACAGATCAAGGCGCACGGATGCCGGACAGGTGTTCACCGAGGGCTTGCTCGGTGGACTGACCTCTTCTAGCTTCATCTCAAGTGGGGAGGACCAGAATGCCCACGTTCTACTTAGTGGATGCCACCAGGCCTGAACTTCAAATTCAATGACAAAGGATTCACGGGAGAAGACAAATATGGGAATCGCAAGTCAAGAATAGTGGGTCACTATTCTTTCACGTACGATTAAAGAATGTCTAATCAGGACTTTCTACCGATGCAAAGGTTCGTTGAATCTCCGTGTATCCATTATCCATACAAAACACCGTAGCTCCCCACATATTGCTCCCCACATATTTTTGTCACTGCTTTCCTTTGTATTTTTTTTTAAACTTGATTTCTTTTTTTTGGTTTTTTTTAATAATTAGGGTGTCTAGGCTAGTTTACACAAACCAAAACTAATTTCTAGACTCGTTTTTTTTCATATATTTTTTTCTTGTTTTTTTCCTACATATATTTTTTTTTTGTTTTTTTATAACCAGAGTATTCGGGTCAGTTTACGCGCATCACGGCTAATCTCTGAACCCATTTTTTCTTAACATTTTTTTTCCTGCCCCCCCCCCCCCCCCCACTTATACATTTTATTTTTGATAATCGGTGTCCGAGCCAGTTTACACGCACCACAACTAATTACCAAACCCATATTTACAGTGTTTTCCCGCTTATGCTTTTTTTTTTTGATAACCGGGGTGTCTGGGCCAGCTTATGCGCACCACAACTAATCCCCGGACCCACTTTTTTTTTACATTTTTTTTTGTTTTTCCCCCACGTATACATGTATTTTTGATTTTTTTTCAATAACTGGGTGTACGAGCTATCTTACAATCACCACAATTTTTTTCCCACTTATATATTTTTTTTGTTTTTTTATAATCGTGGTGTTTGGGCCAGCTTACGCGCACCACGACTAATTCCCGGACCCATTTTTTTCTTACATTTTTTTCCCACTTATACATTTTTTTGGCTTTTTTTTCCTTATAATTGGGGTGTCCGGGCAAGCTTATACGTAACATGATTTTTCCCCTCTTATACATTTTTTTGTTTTCTTTTTGATAACCAAGGTGTCCGGGTCAATTTACGCGCAACATGATTTTTTTTTCCCACTTATATATTTTTTTTGTTTTTTTTATAACCTGGGTGTCCGGGCTATTTTATGCACATCACGACTAATTCCCGGACCCACTTTTCTTATTTTTACATTTTTTTTTTCTGTTTTTGTTTCCCACTTATATATTTTTTGTTTTCTTATAACCGAGGTGTCCGGGTCAGCTTAAATGCACCTTGATTAATCCCCGTACCCACTTTTTTTTTCAAATGGTGTGGGGAAAACACTTTAGCTCTCATTGTAGAACACTGTGGATTGCTACAATTCTCTCCCGCTTATACATTTTTTTACCTGTTTTTTTCCCCGCTTATGCTTTTTTTTTTCTTTTTTTGATAACCGGGGTGTTCGGGCCAGCTTACGCACACCACGACTTATCCCCGGACCCATTTTTTTATAACTAGGTTGTCTGGACCAGCTTACGCGCACCATGACTAATGCTTGGATCCACTGAACACCTTGCAAGCCCAGTGGGTAGGTAAGACACCGCGAGGGTGACAGACATGCACAAAGAGAATCGAACCTGGGTGCAGAGGAAGAGAACGAGTCTCTTCCTACTTAAACATTTATACATGACAGTTATTATGTTTAAAAAAATATGTACATATTAGTAATTTGTCAATTGCATTCTGCATTCTGCATGAGTCATGTCTAAAAGTGTTGTCTATAATTCACTATGCATTTAGACACAGATTATTGTGGATTGTAATGGTGAAATTACTATTTTACCTCTCGTTGAACAATGATTTTAGCCATGAGTCTAGGGGTATTTTAGATTTTTAATGTTTCTGGGTACAGTAAAATAACCATAATACCCTATAATAAGACTAAAATCAACAGTTAAATTTGGGGTTATTAAGGATATTGCACATGTTTTTTATAATATACAAATACAAAATATACATGCATAAGAGAGAGTTTAACTCTTATTTTAAAAATCCATATATTTAATGCGGGCATAAAAGCTAGTTTAATTTCTAAAAACAAATGTAATGTTCACTTTCTAGCTCTCCGAGACCAGGATTCACCCCCCCCCCATAATTCAAAGGTTTGTTTAAAATTTGTTTCTTACTCGTTATAGTTTAAAAATTATAGTTTATACTCTGTAAACACATAATATTAATTTTATATTATTCTAATAAAATCAATAAAAAATCTAGTTATTTATATTATTTTCATTAGTTTTTATTTAATCATTAAAAGTACCTTGTATCAAGTATTAAAAACTTGTTACTAGATTTTTTTTTTAAACTTGTTCAAAGTGGATTAAAAAAAAGGGGAATTTACAAGTGATGGGCTACCCACACAGAAGCAGGCAGCCGGCCTTGAAGGGACAGCCCCCTAAAAAGCCCTCAAAGGAAACAACCAATACAAAACAACATAATTGCTCGATCCCAACCAAGAAAGCCCCTGAGCTAAAGCCCCTCCGACACAGAAAGCCCAAAGAGAAACAACCCCCTAACCTGACAGGCCTTCCTGTCGAAAAAGAAGAAAGATCCAGCATTGATGCGCTAGCCCATCTCCCGCAAAACTGAACTTGGGCCCAAGCCCCAGTCCCCTCCACGCCCTTCTTCTCCCGAACCGAAAGCCCGGTCATGACAAGCAACAGGCCCAACCGAACAAACAAGAGCCTATCCCCTTAAGCCCAGCTCTTAACTTGATCCAAACCCTGCACTTCTGAAATGGGCCGTAGCCCTAATCTCGAAAGCTCCCTATTCCTCCCAAGTTAAAGCCCGCCCGAAGCAAGCAACAACCCCGGCCTAACAACCAAGAGCCCAAGCCCTGAAAACCGGGGCTGAGACTAACCCCAGCCCTTCTGCAGTGGAGCCCAGGTAAGGACCCCGCAAGACTTATCACAACCTTTTTAACCCTTAAAACTTATATATCTCCAGCAGCAAAAACAAGGTCCTGATTGGTCGAGGAAGAAGGGATTTGGTAAGTTGAGGTATTTGGTAGGCGTGTTTGGTGGTTCATGGTGGAGAGTTGATGAGAAAGGGAGGGAGGTGAAGATGGATTCGTTAGGTGGTTCAAGCTGTTGAAGTGTCATGGATTGTTGGGATCTCTGTGGATTTTGGATTCATATGGTGATGGGGTTTCCTGGTGACTGCCTTGGCATGGCTCGAAATTATGGTTGGTTAACAGAGAGAGAGAGAGTTAGGGTTTGTCCGAGACAAATTAAGAAGGTGGGTCAGAGATGGGTTTTGATTGGTAATCTCGCTCAGGAAGATAAAACGAAACTTACTCGGAGTAAATTGAAAGACAATCTCTCCCATGGCGATGCAGTGCTCAGAAATCATACAGAACCCACCAAGGCAGAATGCGCACCTGGCAGAAGCTTTCTACCATAAAATCTAATTGTGGCGTCGAGCCTGCGCTCTTGACGAGTGAGTTGCTATTCTGAACTCCATGCATAGACTCAAAAGGATTGCTGCGAGAGCTGCTGGTGAACTATATATTGCTAAAAATAAAAAGGGTTGTTTTCAAGTTTTAATTTAGCGGGGTTTTTTTAGGATTCTTTTAAAAATAATAACGAATTGCTTGTTAAGAAAAGGGAGAGATTCCAACGTAGCAAGAAATGAAAAATCAATTAAAAATGTTAGATTTTGATTTCGACTTGGGTTAGAATTATCATTAGAAGAAAAATAAAATGATATTTAAAGAGAGAAATTGTGAAGAAATAATTTTTTATTTGTTTTGTATAATATTTGATTTTATGATATAATATAAACGGGGATAATTTTGTATTTTCAACTATTTTAAAAGTTTGTGTTGATTCCAAATATAAACTATGATTTTTTTTAAATTAAACAGGAAATAAAAAAAAGACCGAATTATGACTCTATTTGGCATGACGGTCCGACCATGCTTATAACTCAACATGAGCCCAATCTAATAGGTCAATTTTTATATTTTTTTATAAAATTTAGACTGAGCTAGGGTCTAGATTAATCCATTGAACTTTTGCAATAACTTTAAGGCCTTGTTTGTTTGCACGGAAACTGAATTCCAGGAATTCAGTTTCCGTGTTTTCCAATGTTTGGTAACTATTGGAAAATGAGTCAAAGTAAAATTGAGGAATTCACTTTCCGGTCAACGCCGAAATTTCTTTGAGCCGCAGGAAAGTGTTTTCCTTTCCTTATCGAAAGGAAAACACTTTCCTTTGTTTTCAAAGACACATCTTCGTTGAAGGAGAAGACTGTAGGGACAGCTCTTCTTCCCTAGCTCCGGTGGCAGCAACAACCCTTCACCGTTAGCCTTGCACCGTCAGTTCTCCCTCTCCATTTGCACTGTCAGCTCTCTCTTTTAGCCTTGCACCTGCTCTCTCTCTCCTTCCCTGACGGTCTCTCTCTCCTCACGCTGCAATAGCCCGGTGCAATTCCTCCTTCGGCAGCGCAGCAACGGACCTCCAGTCGACCACCACGACCCTCTCTCTCCTTCCTCAGCTCTGTCGCCAGACACAGCCCCGCCTTCCTCCTCAACTCCGGCGACACAGCAACAGCAGGGACAGCTCGCCAGTAACAGGTCAGCAGCTTCGAGAGCTCCTCCCGGCCACCACAGACCTCCGTTTTTTACGCTACCACCGCAGGGACAACCACCTCGGCCTCCTCTACTCGGTGACAGTGGCAGGTGAGCCTCTCGTGATGGGTGACCGACCACCCGTTACTGTTCACGTGAAGTGAACTGCTGAATTAATTAATTGCCTTTACCCATAAAAAAAAATATTTATCCAAAATACCCATCAAAATATTTTTATCTATTTATCTTTTAAAAAATACTTCATACCAAAAAAAAAACCCAAATATATAACTCTTAACATAAACTAATTTGGCTTTCTTCATATGAAAAAAAAAAAACTTATTTTAAGCTTTTAAAATTGAAAAAAATATATATTAATAAGTTTTACTTAAAAAATATTTCACAAGCTTATTTCTCTATAATATGATATGACATATATTGTTATATTTTATAAAATAAGCTATGTACGAATATAGGATATAATAAAAAAATTCATCATTATACTTTTTAGATTTCATTTTTTTATTTTAAGTGATTAAATATTTTATATATATTAGATAAACTTGAAAAAAAAATTAATTTATTAATAAATTATTTTCCAGTTCATTTTCCATAATACAAACAAACACTGGAAAGTGTTTTCCAGTTCATTTTCCATAACACTGTCAAACATCGGAAATCACTTTCCAGGAATTCACTTTTCAGGAATTCATTTTCCCCGGAATTCACTTTCCAAAAGGAAACCACTTTCCAGCAAATAAACAGGCCCTAAGTAATATCCAATGATTTGTCCACCCGCAGCCAGTAGCAAAATGATTTTTAGCCATGATTTCTATTATATGGTTGTCTATTATACTATTCTAAATATATAACCCAATATGTAATGGCAAGGTTTTAGGACAACAACCTCTTTACATCTATGCTGTAAAAGGCAACATATATATAAGGAAACTACCTTTTATTTTCAATGTCCCTATAAAACTTAGACATCCATAATAATCTAATTAACATATATAGCAAGACAACAAAATACATGAATGACGAGTTACTTCTTGTCGTTCTCTATTGGAACTACCTAGTACAACCATTATCCATCCATTATTGCTCTGTTCTTTTCATTTTCGTTCTTATATGAAAGTCATAAAGTCTAAGTTGATATTTGATAACCCATATGTTAGATGCTTAGTTTCAAGACTCTATGTTGAAATCCCTGTTTATCGACCCCACAGGAGCCGTATAAATTAAATTCTGAAACCATGCATGCTTTCAGCAACTACGGGATAGGAATGATTTTCCAAGTGCTGCTCGATGTAAATCTTTCTTCCGAACTGTTGTTGATGTATCACAAACCATTCCTGGTATGGTCGAGGATCTGGTATCAGAACCTAGAGATCTAGATTGTTCCATGAGAGAATATCTTTCATCTTGTTTAGCGAATCTAGAATTGTAACGTAAAGTGGTGTGTATTACCGAGTCAACAAATATGACTCAAGAACAGGTCACCCTATAAAGAGTTTTTCACTGGATCATGTTGGAAGAGCACAGCAAAGAAAACCAGATTGTTCCAGGAAAAGTAGTCTCTCACGTGTGCGGTCTTGCCACTGGGGTCATTCTTAGTTCCAATCTCAAAAACGTATCATTCAATCTACTTGCCACCCAATTCTCTGTTTCTGCCACTCCCACAAAAACTGTTCCATTGGCAACATTACCGGCATTTAAGTTGCCTCGCACAGGCTTGAAAAAACATTTGAAAGCGCCTGATGTTAAGCATGATATGGATGAAAAGGAATTGCTATGGAGAGCTTCCCAGTAAGGTCCAGTTTTGATGACTCCGCTGTGGGAGAAATTCTTTTAGGGACTGTACTCAATTTATGTGCACTCTAGTCCATCTTACAATGAATCAAAACCAGAAAGACCTGTCTTTCATGGCAGCAGAATTCCCAGTAAGGTTAGTCTTTTTGCATAATTTCTTGAGATCCAGTCATGTGAATTTAACATTTGTATCCCTAATCAAAACCAATCCTGTTGCACAAATTAGCACTTGATAATTGATTTTTTATTTATTTTTCTTAATTAATAGTACTGCTTGATTGGTTAAAGCCCTTTTTGATTTCTATACGGATAAAAAAAAATGGTGTGGAAGACTTTGAAGTCACGCACACTTAAGAGACTACTTTTCCTGGAATAAAAATGCAGAAATCTCAAGTGAGAAATCTGGTAAATATAATGTAGAAATATGGGAAGAAGGCCTTCTACCCCTTCTTTTTTCCCTTTTTATCTGGTTTAAGAGCTGCTCACCCAACCAAAATACAAAAGGCTTTCGTTCTTATGGATCCGACCCGGGTTTAGATCTACATGTTCTCCGGGCAGTACAAAGTGGACCTCTTCCATAGAGGCCGGTAATAAGAAAGTACATCTCTTCCAAAGTAGACCTCTTCCGTTGAGGCAACCGATCATGTTGGGCCCTCTTACCTGTCAATGAAGGGATCTTCGAGCGTGGCGTGATAAGAACCATAGACGAATGCAATTATAAGCCCGAGAGGATATTTTTTCATAAGAAAATTAGGACAGATTTTTTTATAAAAAAAACAAGAAATTACACAAGTCCCATGCCTAATTGCCTCACTTTGTCCCCTTCCTGTTTGTCTCCTCTATCAATAAATTATTCAGACACTTCACCCTTTAACATTCTCAGTAACCAAACTACCACGAGGCAATGGAATCAATTCCATCACTTGAAATATCATCCTCCAACGCGCCACATGACATTTCATAAAAAATATCAAACACCACTCGCCTGCACAATGCACATTCATCTCCTAGCCCAGCAAAAAAACTGGAACCATCGGCGAACCTTGTAGCAACTAGCAAGGTAAAGTTTGTTCCTAATTTCCTTATTATATTTGCACTTGTGAGCTGTTAAGTGAATTTATTTTGTAAATCCTGTATTTATGGTTTGAATGATCTCCTCAGTATGTTTGATCAAAAAACGTGAATGTCTATGGGATTTCTCTTGATTAATTTATTACTGCAGATTATGGATGTTCATTTGGGATTCCAAACTCAAATAGCTTAAAGGATTGATTTTGGTTTAGAAAGTAGCAAATTATAAGGTATTTATAATTTGTTAAAAGCTTGTTGGTCCGAGTAGCTAGGAATGGTGGTTGAAAATCAAAACTCTTGTTTGCTAATTGCTGTCATATTTTTAATTTTTATTATTTAAATGATTGTATTATAATTTGGGTATAACTTTGCATCTTTGGAATTTATTTGATGCATATAAATGATTATAGCATTTTTGGGGGTTTTATCATTATATTTCATTAACATGTTTTAAAGTAATTTTATATTTTGTTCGCTCAGCTATACTTATAAAATACGCTCTTTATAATATGGGGTTTTCCTCGCATAAAAAAAACTCAAAGAAATTACTTTTTCAAGAATCTACTTTGTTTCTTATAAATTCCAGTGATCTAATCTAAAATTACTATACAAATGGAGTGGATACCATTTACTCGAGAACAGGGAGCACGAACAGCTACAGTCTACAGAGTAACCAAAACCAGCTGAAAATTGAGACTTGATCAGTCAACTTCATGCTTTCTGTGAAGGGTTGCAGAGCTGTAGAGAGAAAATAGCCCTATTGCATGAATTGACATTTTCCAAGTTTTTCACCGACTATTCGGTTTAGTTAGGAACTTGTCTTCGTTTCTTAAATCTCTAACCATTGTATGTAAAGAACTCAAACACTAGCTAGCCTCCACAGAAGTTGATGCCCTCCGACTTTATCCAATCCTTTTTTAGGAAATTGAAAGCTCAAATATCTAACCAGCAGCCCTTGTCAGTTTCCTTATATTGATTTCCTTTGCAAAAGTTAGTCTAACAGGTAGCTCTACTGTATTAATGCTGTTTTAAAGACGAATGTATTGGCTTCTGAGTAGAGCGGGGCAAAGATTCGGTCCATCTTTCATCCTTCAGGTTTGTTCGGAGTCATTTCCACAGAGGATTGGTGGACAACAATGTGTCTTTCTTGATCATAATATATCATTAACATGCTATGAAAGATATGATTTATTTAATATTGTAATATATATCTTCAATTGATGGAGTTTAATCATAGATTTCCAGAAAACACTACTACAGAGTTGAATTATCATATCTCAGCACTGGATCCTTCTCATATCTTCACATCATTTGAAGTTGTTGATGATATATCCTAAAGGGTGTGGCTCACTGGTCAGACTCTGGGTTTGCTCCCTATAGATCATCATTTCGAACCCCACATTAGTCAGGATAACTGGAGGTTTTAAACTTCAGGACCCGTGAGATTAGTCGAGGTGTACGTAAGCTGACCTGAACACCCAAGTTTCAAAAAAAATACAAGCTTGCTAAGAAATTTTATCTTGAAGACTTTACTTCTATAGATTTAAATGGTTTAATTCATGCGAAAATAGATAAATATTCTGATTAACCTTGAAAAAAATCTCAAGAGTTATTTTAAATATTCATTAATTTTAATTAAAAGTATTTCAATAATTTAATAAGATGTTCAGGATAATTTAACCTTAAAATTTTAAACTGATAAGGAACCATCCAACCTAAAAGCTTAAGCTTTTATGTGAGATGGTTTCATGTCATGGTATCAGAGCCTTTTGAATCAACAGTCGAGTTCGAATCTTACCACCTTTATTCTATTTGATAAAAATTAAACACAAGACAATATAGATTTGTGTGCAAGTTTCATGCCCAAAAAGCTTTCAATTGAGGGGATATGTTAGAAAATAATATAAATCATTTCTTGGGGTTTCATTTTAGAGGTAGATTGGTCTACACAATTTTTTTATATAGTACAATCAGAATCTTATAAAAATAGTATAACTCAGATAGGATGCGTTAGAGATGCTAATACCTTTCTTAACCATAACTAGCCTCTTACTCTTCAAAATTCTGAAAAAATCAAAACATTTTAGTTTTATAGTAATCCAAAACAAATAATTAGGTGACCACTCCAAAACTCCAATCACACCTACCGTCGACAAATAATATATATTTGATTTGATTTTTTTTAGCTTGCGCGTCAATTGAAATTAAGTCATACAATGATGATCTCAAAGACAGATATACAACTCATGTGAATTTGATATTTTCATAAAAATTTAATAAATTCTTTTGGGTGATGACCCCAAGATTTTAAACTATAATTAATGAATATCTTCGACTGTTTTATTTAAAACCAAAAAAATAATAATTGAGTTGATATATTTTATTTAAACTAAATCTATATCTCAAATTATATGACTGGATATTTTCGTACCAGACTGCTGATAGGGTTATATCAAACAGCTACGGTCAATAGTCTCCATGCTCATAAAATTGTTTTACATCAACAACCAAGAACTGCTGTGGGTTTTACAAATGAAAATGCGAGCAATGAAGGGCAGACAAACAATTTAAGAACATTCACTTCCTTAACAAAATCTAAGCCATAGATTTAAGAAGAAAATCACAATGGATAACTTTCTTTATATATATATATATAAAATTAAGAAAGGCTCGGACTAGTTGATCAAATCCTGTAGGACATGAATAACAGTACAGTTGAGCTGCAACATTCACTGATAAACTAGGAAAACATACATTTATTTCACAATGATACTAGCAACCACACGATCCTGATCATTATCAAATCAGAAATATCACCCCTTTCTAGTCATGGAAACAGTCACATTGACAAATTCAGTCTTCTCTTCCGACATGCGATTGCCCACAATATCTCCGTACCTGGAGAAAACCTCGTCGATAATTGCTTCACCGAAGTGGCTAACAAGCAAGGGCTCTGCCACGGCTCTCATGCACTTAGAAACATTGTATCCGCCATCTTTGAAAGCTTCAGACTGGTGAACTTCTTCATCGTAAGCATCCCAGTTGACTTGCGATACGTCCAAGAGATCAATGGTGAAGGACCCTTCCTTTCCAACTTCTGATTCCACTTCCAATGGGGATGGAGTGTATAGAGGAATGTTAAAGGAGTCAAATTTCTCTTCCTCTATGATCCCCTGCTTTGTTTTGGTCTTATTAGTATCATATTCTCTAGTTTATATTAGATATTAGAGCATAGACACACACACACACACATATTTCGTTGAGCAGCCAGCATATATCAACGTGTTAAACATGCGATGAATTTCCAAGGTTATTTTTAATATAGTATAAATTAAGGCTCACTATCATCCAATATACTATAACACAAAAAAGGACAAATTTTGAAAGGATTGTTTGCCCAACCTTCGTAGGCTGAACAAAGGGAATTCGACTGATGTCTTCTGATCATGTAGGCTAGAACGACAAGTTTATGTAGGTTCCAAACAAGGGATAAATTTTATTCGGCACAAAAACAAAGTGATGACGTCCTGTTAAGGAAAGAAAAGTGTACCCATTTTATTGCACAAAAAATATTTTTATCACAGTGTTTTAACTTTTGATACGGCAACTCAATTGGGCATTTTTTTTAGGGCATAAGAAACATTTAGGGCATTTTTTTTAAGAATAAGAAAACGAATGAAAACAATTTTAAAGAAAATTATATTTAATTTCTATCACAAGGTCAAAAAAGCAGCGAGGGCTTTTTTTTCATGGAAATATCATTAATTTACCTCTACGACCATTTCATTGAGAGCCACAGACAAAAGCTCCCAAATGTAGCAGCACTCTTTGCTGGCAGGATCTTCACTTTTTCTACCCAAAATGGTTAAAACCATACGCCCTCCGGCCACCAGCTCCTCCGAACGACACTTTAAAAACAGTGAAAAATCCGTTTGAAACTGCCTGTAATAAGCCTTTACCACGCTTGGCGGACTTGTGCCGACCATACAAATACTCCCCTTGTTATCCTCCAGTCCTTCAGGGACCTATAATCGTAAACAAGAAATTAATACCTCAGACCATAAACATAATTCTATATAATCTTGTTTTATGTTCTTTATGTCTTTAATTACACTAATCGCTTATTGTTATTGTTCCTGCGGACTTATTTGAATGTAAAAAAGAAGAGAGTATATACGCCGGAAATTTTATGATTCGCGGAACGAGGGAGGTATAACGATGGCATATACCTGAGACAGCCACATGAGACTGTAGGAAGAATACACAAAATGCAGACTCTTTCTCTGGAAAAGCCGGCCATAGAAAGAACCAGGGACTCCGGCGAAAAAACATGGCCCGAACCCGTCTCCCATTTGTTTTCTCATATCTTCGTGGAAGCCTACCAATGACTTGAAAGTGGCGTTGAAGTCATTGCCTGGAAGATCATTCAACAGCACCTGATATTCTGGCGATTGATGCCCTAGTTTTCTGCGAACCTCGTCCACCGCTTTGACAAGTTCTGATACTGCATATAGAGTGTTTGGTCCTGATGAACATCCCAAGTCTGCTATGGCTAAACTTGCAGGGAAGGTGTTGCGGTAGAGATTGGTTATGGCTTCTTCTGCGATTGGCTTTGTCATGGAAATCACCTTTCGCTGCATGTCCAAAAATACAAAGCAGTAATCTGTTAATAAAAATAGCTTTTTTCTCTCGTTTACTTCTAGTTAGTTTTTATGTAGATATATAATAGTTGAGTGCAATAATTAAAAGGTAATTATTTAGTAGAAGACGATCAATGGAAAGTTGAAAGAGCCTGAGAAGTTTATCTGTCCGTGCTCAATAGTTTCCACTGCAAGTATAGGATTTTTCAGGTTCTGGTTCCAAAATCTTAGCTAATTACTGCTAATTATTAAGAAAATAAAGCATATTAACACTGATTTGCTCTGGGTGCAGACCTTTTTTTTTCCCGATGTGATTAATAATATCATATTTCTGAAAAATGCACTCGTTCTAGAGGCTTAAGATTCGAAAATTACATAAACCAAATAACAAGTTACCTGAACCAATGAGTTCTGTGCATAGCTTTTCTCTCCCCGCCCCCCATTCATGTGAAGCACTTGACAAACCTCCATTTCTCTCTCTGATGTCTCTCTCTCTCTCTCCCTCTGGAGTATGTATTTGAGTTATTGTGTTTAATGAAGTTGAACGTTGGCTCTATTTATAGAGGCCTGCATGACTGTGCAGTTCTGACCAAGGTTGTAAAATACTATTTCTGTTGGTGTTTTGTTTTTTCAATTAAAATTGAATGTTTTGATTTTGGAGTGTTTTAACATTGTATTGTTTATGTGTGTGTGTGTATAGTTAAATATATTAATTCAAAAAAATTTAGTTCAAATCCAAAAATAAAATTATTTAGAATTGTGCAATTTAATTTTAAAAAAACATAATAAAATGATTTTTATGAACAAAATTATGAACATGTATAATATTACGAGAATATCATCATCAATCTTGCAAGGTCATTACATTCTTTGATTGCTCTGAAATTTTAACATAATATATATAAATATGTTCAGAGACTCCTGTTAAAATTTCATCTCAATCTAACGGTCGGATTAAGGGATGTGATTGATATTGTAAAATTATTCATTATTTAAAAAAATATTATTTGGACGAAACAGAATGAACGGACCGAAATGGAATGTTTCGGCCGATATTTGGCCAAAAAATCTGGAATGAGCCAAAATTTAAACTGAAATGAAAACGATGTTATTTTGTCTCTGTTTTAACTGGTAAAAAATATTTTAGCCGTTTCGGCCAAAACAAAATGAATCAGACAACCATGGTTTTGATTTTGTGTCCCTATGCATGGATTAACACTTTAACTCCTCTAAATTTCTCAAACAAGTTCAAAGAATGATCGTTAGCCTGATCGTTTTCCCCTCCTTTTAACTTTTGATAAATTAATTATTCAGTCCCTCTTATTTTATAAACAAAATGTTTAGTCCTTTTTTCCATTTTATATTTATTTTTTCAATTTTATTTTTGTTTAAAAATGTAAGAAGATAAAATAAATAGATAGATTTTATGAAAAGGTTGATGATAAAAGAAGATATTTTCTTGGATTAAACTAAGCATGATCAAGAGTGGTTAAGGGACTACATAGTTAGTTTTAAAACAAGGGAGCTAACTAATTTGTTCCTCGAAAAAACTAGAGGGACTAAAATGTAATTTACTCTGCAAGGATGGGCAAAGATTCTCTCATGAGAAAATCCGAGATAGATAATGAACGATAACCGGAGATTCTTTTTCCGGTAATAATGTCCTATGAATCTTTCATACTGACAACGTTGCTTTGGTGGGCCATCCATCACACGCTCTTCATGTTCTTGTTCTTATTAAAGAGTAGAAGACCAATTTCTCTTTTATTTTACTTTACGTTAACAATTTCTCTGATTAAATATTCTAATTTAGATTTTCAAATTCTTTGTAGATAAAAAGAAATAAGAAATACTATTAATATAATTACACTGATAATGAGATATTTGCATACACACCCGGTATTACTAAATACATTAATCATCTAGTAGATTATTGTAGAACGTAGAGAACAATATTGAATTCTGAATGTATGTATTTTATTCATTGCAGAGCTGAACATTTATACAAGGTATTGTAACCATAAAGTACACATGCAAGGCTTGTGTGTGTGAGCTGGTTGTACTATGTAACTAATTACATAACAATAATAATAACTGAAATGCTAACTAATTACAGTTTCTTCAACACTCCCCCTCAAGTTGGAGAGTGGATATCTTGCACTCCCAACTTGCGAATCATAGGAACAAATAAATCTTTTCCTAGAGGTTTTGTCAAGATGTCTGCCAGTTGGTGTGCAAAATTCACATGCTTCGTAACTATCAATCCATCTTGGATTTTATCTCTAATATAGTGACAATCCATTTCTATATGTCTTGTTCGCTCATGAAAAACTGGATTAGCTGCAATGTGTAGAGCAGCTCGATTATCACAGTACAACACAGCAGGCTCTTCGTGGGAGAGACCCAAATCTGTCAACAGAGAACGAAGCCAAGTTAATTCACAGCATGCTCCCGTCATTACTCGATATTCTGCCTCGGCTGAAGAAAGAGAAACTATTTTCTGTCGTTTTGATCTCCAAGATATTAATGAGGGACCAAGAAAGATACAGTAACCTGTAGTGGATCTTCGAGTAAGTGGGACCTTTCCCAGGAGCTCCTTTCAAATATCTGATAACTCGAAGTGCTGCTTCCATATGCAATTTCCGAGGCTGATGCATGAATCTACTCAAGACATGTACATCATATGTTATATCAGGCCTAGAAATAGTCAAGTAAATCAGTCTGCCGACTAGCCTTCTATACTGACTGGAATTCTTAAGTAAATCACTTTCATCTGATAATTTCAATCCTCTTTCCATAGGGGTATCAATTGGGGTCGATCCCAGCAGTCCTGCATCCGCAATTATTTCTAACGCATACTTACGTTGTGAAATAAAAATTCCATTTTGAGAAGTGGACACCTCAATGCCAAGAAAGTATTTCAAATCACCGAGTTCTTTGATGCGAAAATTACTATGCAGAAATTTCTTAGTTGCACCAATACTAGCAATATCATTTCCAGTAATCAAAATATCATCCACGTATATTAACAGGGCAGTAAATGACTTGCATTGTTTTCTGGTGAACAAAGAGTAGTCAGCTCGTGACTGTTCAAAACCCGCGGAGCAAATAGCCTCTGAAAACTTGGCAAACCATTGGCGAGAAGCCTGCTTCAACCCGTACAAGGACTTGTGTAGGCGACATACCAGGTCAGTCTCCCCCTGTAGCCGAAGTCCAGGTGGTGGTGACATGTATATTTCTTCCGTTAAGTCACCATGTAGAAAGGCATTATTGACATCCAACTGATGAATTGGCCATTTGTGAGAGGCAGCCAAAGCAAGTAAGCAGCGGACGGAAATAATTTTGGCAGTGGGAGAAAATGTGTCATGAAAATCAACACCTTCCAACTGAGTGAAGTCCTTGGCAACTAACCGAGCTTTGTACCGCTCAATAGAACCATCTGATTGGTGTTTGATTTTAAACACCCAACGACAACCAATGGGGAACTTTCCTGCCGGAATAGGGACAAGAGTCCAAGTACCATTTTCCTGTAGAGCTTGCAATTCAGATGCCATGGCTGCTTGCCATTTAGGATTAGAAGCAGCCTCGGAATAGGATCGTGGTTCAGTGGCCGAGCTTATCTAAGCAGCAAAATAATGAAGAGCAGGTGTATATCGGTGATAAGAGACAAAATTAGCCAGTGGATATTTCGTACCTTTAACCGGACCTGGTAACAAGTATGATGATTGGGATGAGGAAATGGTGGAACAGAGGTAATCACGAAGCCTGGCCGGTGGAGCAGTGGGGGTGGAGCGCCGAATGGGAGCTAAGTCATGGGTCGGTGTTTGAGTTGGGGAAGGTAGAGGTGGATGTTCGAAATCTGAAGGCGGAAACGGAGTAGTGTCTGGTGGAGGAGAGGAGTTGGGTAATGTGTTTGGTGGTGTTGGTTGGTATGTGAAAGAATCATAATGTTCATGGGCCGGGATGGGTATTGGGCCGAAATTTGATGATGGGTCGGGTTGTGAGTGTGGAGGGGAAGCAAAAGGGAAGACCATCTTATGAAATATGACATCGCGACTCGTAAAAAAATTTTATTTGATAAATCATATAATTTATAAGCCTTCTGACCAACAGGATAACCAATAAAAATTGACGGTATGGAACGATTATCAAATTTATTGAGAGATACAAAGCACGATTAGTGGCAAAAGGCTATACGCATACATATAGGGTGGATTATCAAGAGACATTCTCATCAGAAGCAAAATTGATCACAATGAGAGTACTATTATCTCTAGCAACTAATCTTGATTGGCCACTACACCAATTTGATGTAAAAAATGCCTTCCTCCATGGAGATCTCGAAGAGGAAGTCTACATGGATATTCCACTAGGCTACGCGACAACCTCAGAATCCAAGGTGGTGTGCAAGTTACAACGAACATTGTATGGTTTGAAACAATCATCTCGAGCATGGTTTGGAAGATTTAGCTTGGTAATGAAGAAATATGGCTTTCAGCAAAGTAACTCAGATCATACGCTCTTTCTGAAACATCAATAAGGCAAAGTGACAGCTCTAATAGTTTATGTGAACGACATCATCATCACATGAAATGATCCTGGAGAAATATTAAGGCTCGAAGAACAACTTGCTACTGAATTCGATATGAAGAATCTAGGAGGACTTAAATACTTTCTGGGAATTGAGGTCGCTAGGTCAAAGCAAGGTATATTCTTTTCCCAACAAAAATATATTCTAGACTTACTATTAGAAGTTGGATTACTAGAATGCAAACCAGCAGACACGCCAATTATTCAGAATCACAAACTCGAAGAATACACTGACCAAGGACCCACAGATAAAGCAAGGTACCAGAGGCTAGTAGGGAAACTTATCTATCTCTCTCACACGCGTTCGGATATCGCTTATGCCGTGAGCGTAGTGAGTCAATTTATGCATTGTCCAAGTAAAGATCGCATGGAAGTTGTAATCAGAATTCTTCGATACTTGAAGTCCTCTTCTGGAAAATGAATTATGTTTACAAACAATAACCATCTAAGGATAGAGGGATACACAAATGCAAACTCGGCAGGAAATATCTCTGATAGAAAGTCAACTTCAAGGTATTTTACATTCGTTGGAGGGAATCTGGTTACGTGGAGAAGTAAGAAGCAAAAAGTGGTGGCATTGTCAAGTGCTGAGGCTGAGTTCCGTGGGATGGCTAAAGGTCTCTGTGAACTCCTATGGCTTAGGAGATTGTTAACAGAAATTGGTTTTGCGCCCAATTGCGAGATGAATCTATTTTGCGACAACAAGACTACTATAAGTATTTCACAGAATCCAATTCAACATGACCGAACAAAACATGTAGAGATGGATCAGCATTTTATTAAGCAGAATCTAGACACAAAAATCATTCGGTTCCCTTTTGTCAAATTTGAAGACCAACTAGCAGATATACTCACAAAGGTGGTCTGTAGCAAGAATTTCTACAACTCACTTGACAAGTTAAACATACAATATTTGTATGCACCAACTTGAGGGGGAGTGTTGGCTTGAGCTGGCATGGAGAGATTATAGGAGCAATAGAGAGATTCTAGGAATCCCCTATTTTAAAGGGTCAAATATTATTGCATGATTCTTGCCTGTAATAGAGAGATCTTTGTGTATTAATAGACTAGCAATTGTTGTAAACAAACATAGAAATAAGAAATATACTTTCAAAAACTGTCATGCACATGGTTTCGCTTGGTTCATTCTATTTTAATAATCTAACCCCATCAAATTTATGATCAAGTGGAATATATAAACTAAAATATTTTTGCAGAGGTTTTTTTTCTTACACCAAACCGAAATAGAATCTTGATTCTCACACTGAACATAGATAGAATGAACCTGATTGTAGCAACAGTTCGATTTAGTTTTTTTAAATTTGAACCAAACAATGCATAACCCTAATAAAAATTTACTTGATAGACACTGAGTTGCGTACAAGCATCTTTTGTAATTGATTTGATGCATATAAATGATTATCGCATTTTTGGGGTTTTATCGTTATATTTTATTAACATGTTTTAAAGCAATTTTAGGCTTTTAGTCGTGAAAAATAAGGCACCAAAAAGGTATCGGTGGACATCTAGTCCTTATTTGACATGGAAATTAATAGGAATTTTCGATATTAAAACAAAATTGAAGGCAATCTTTTTTTATCGATCAATAAAAATACTTTTTCAAGAATCTACTCTGTTTCTTATAAATCCCAGTGATCTAGCCTAGAATTACTACACAAATGGAGTGGATACCTGGCATTTACTTAAGAACAGTGAGCACGAATCTGCTATTCAAAGTGGAGCTACAACCTACAGAATAACCAAAACCTGCTGAAACTTTAGACTTGATCACTCAACTTCATGCTTTCTGTGAAAGGAATTCATCTCGCTGCAGAGTTGGGCCAGTTATAGATAGAGAATAGTTGTACTGCTTGCATTGACATTTTCCAACTTTTTCAATGACTATTCGGGTTAATGAGCTAAAGTTATATTATGATTAAGAAATACACATTGTTAACATATTTAGCTCATTAACATGCTATGAAAGATATGATATATTTAGTATTGTAATATATTATCAATTGATGGAGTTAAATCAAAGGTTTCCAGAAAACACTACTACGGAGTTGCATTATCATAACTCAGCACGCACTGGATCCTTCTCATACCTTCGCATCATTTGAAGTTGATGATATATGTAAGTTTGATGAAACCCTCACGGGTGTGGCTCAATGGTCAGGTTCTGGGTTTACTCCTTAGAGATCACCAGTTCAAGCCCCACATTAGTTAGAGTCATTGAAGGTTTTAACTAGTTGTTAACTTCAAGGCCAGTAGGATTAGTCGAGATGCACATAAACTAACCTGGACACGCATGTTCCAAAAAAAAATGTAAGCTTCCTAAGAAATTTTATCTTGAAGACTTTACTTCTATAGATTTAAATGGTTTAATTCATGCGAAAATAGATAAATATTCTGATAAAATAATGAACCTATTAGTAGGTTGACATCTACAATATCACTGATTAACCTTGAAAACTCTCAAGAGTTATTTGAAATCATTAATTTTAATTAAAAGTATTTCAATAATTTAATAATTTATTAAGGATGATGACCTCAAAATTTTAAACCGATATGAAATCATCTCACCTAAAAGCTTAAGCTTTAATGTGAAATGGTTTCATGTCATGGTATCAGAGTCTTGTTGACCCAAACGTCACGAGTTCGAATCTCATCATCCTTATTCTATTTTATAAAAATTAAGCAAAAGATGGTGTAGAAGTCTATGTAAGTTTCAAATCCAAAAACTTTCACTTATAGGAGTTTATTAGAAAATAAAATAAATTATATCTTGGGACTTCATTATAGAGATAGATTGGTCTGCATAATTTTTTTATATATAGTATAATCAGAATCTTATAAAAGCAATTTACCTCAAGCGTTAGAGATGCTAGTACCTTTCTTAACTGTAGCTAGCTTCTCACTTTTTGAATTTATGAAAAAAATCAGAATATTTTAATTTTCTAGTAATACAAACCAAATAACTAAGTGCCCACTTAAAAACTATCATCACCATTACACCTACCCGTGACAGACAATATTTTTTATTTGATTTTTTTAGCTTGCGCATCAATTGGAATTAAGTCATACCATGATGATGAAGATCGTAAGGACAGATATACATCTCATGTCAATTTGGGATATTCAAAAAAAAAAAAAAAAATTCTTATCGGCGATGACCTCAAGATTTTAAACTATAATTAACAATATGCAATTAGTGTAATTAAAGACATAAAGAATATAAAACAAGATTATAAATATATAAAATTAAGAAAGGCTCGGGCTAGCTGATCAGATCCTGTAGGACATGAATAACAGTTGAGCTGACACATTCATTGATAAACTAGGAAAACATACATTCATTTCACAATGATACTAGCAACCACACGATCCTGATCATGATCAAATCAGAAATATCATCCCTTTCTAGTCATGGAAACAGTCACATTGACAAATTCAGTCTTCTCTTCCGACATGCGATTGGCCACAATCTCTCCGTACCTGGAGAAAACCTCGTCGATAATTGCTTCACCGAAGTGGCTAACAAGCAAGGGCTCTGCCACAGCTCTCATGTACTTAGCAACATTGTATCCGCCATCTTTGAAAGCTTCGGACTGGTGAACTTCTTCATCGTAAGCATCCCAGTTGACTTGCGATACATCCAAGAGATCAATGGTGAAGGACCCTTCCTTTTCAACTTCTGATTCCACTTCCAATGGGGATGGAGTGTATTGAGGAATGTTAAAGGAGTCAAATTTCTCTTCCTCTATGATCCCCTGCTTTGTTTTGATCTTATTAGTATCATATTCTCCAGTTTATATTAGATATTAGAGCGCGCACACACACACACGCGCACACACACAGACACACATATATATTTCGTTGAGTTTACTGGAGCAGACAGCATATATCAACATGCGATGAATTTCCAAGGTTATTTTTAATATAGTATAAATTAAGACTCACTATCATCTATAAAAACAAAAATGGACAAATTTTGAAAGGATTGTTTGGTCAACCTTTGTAAGCTGAACAAAGAGAATTCAACAGATGTCTTCTGATCATGCTGGTTAAACCGACAAATTTATGTAGGCTAAACCGACAAATTTAGGGATAAATTTTATTCGACACAAAAACAAAGTGACGACGTCCTGTTAAGGAAAGAAAAGTGTACCCATTTTATTGCACAAAAGTTATTCTTATCACAGTGTTTTAACTTTTGATATGGCAACTCAATTGGGACTAGTGCATGGTGATAGTAAAAGAAACATTTAGGGCTTTTTTTTTTAAGAATAAGAAACGAATGAAAACAATTTTAAAAGAAAATTATATTTAATTTCTCTCAAAAGGTCAAAAAAATAAAAATTTTAAGGGCTTTGTTTTTTTCATGGAAATATCATTACTTTACCTCTAAGACCATTTCATTGAGAGCCACAGCCAAAAGCTCCCAAATGTAGCAGCACTCTTTGCTGGCAGGATCTTCACTTTTTCTACCCAAAATGGTTAAAACCATACGCCCTCCGGCCACCAGCTCCTCCGAACGACACTTTAAAAACAGTGAAAAATCCGTTTGAAACTGCCTGTAATAAGCCTTTAGCACGCTTGGTGGACTTGTGCCGGCCATATAAATATTCCCCTTGTTATCCTCCAGTCCTTCAGGGACCTATAATCGTAAACAAGAAATTAATACCTCAGACCATGATGAACATAATTCTATATAATCTTGTTTTATGTTCTTTATGTCTTTAATTACACTAATCGCTTAATGTTATTGTGCCTGCGGACTTATTTAAATGTAAAAAAAAAAAGTATATACGCCGGAAATTTTATGATTCGCGGAACGAGGGAGGTATAACGATGGCATACCTGAGACAGCCACATGAGACTGTAGGAAGAATAAACAAAATTCAGACTCTTTCTCTGGAAAAGCCGGCCATAGAAAGAACCAGGGACTCCGGCGAAAAAACATGGCCCGAACCCGTCTCCCATTTGTTTTCTCATATCTTCCTGGAAGCCTACGATTGACTTGAAAATGGCGTTGAAGTCATTGCCTGGAAGATCATTCAACAGCACCTGATATTCTGGCGATTGATGCCCTAGTTTTCTGCGAACCTCGTCCACTGCTTTGACAAGTTCTGATACTGCAAATAGAGTGTTTGGTCCTGATGAACATCCCAAGTCTGCTATGGCTAAACTTGCAGGGAAGGTGTTGCGGTAGAGATTGGTTATGGCTTCTTCTGCGATTGGCTTTGTCATGGATATCACCTTTCGCTGCATGTCCAAAAATACAAAGCAGTAATCTGTTAATAAAAATAGCTTTTTTCTCTCGTTTACTTCTAGTAAGGTTTTATATAGATATATAATAGTTGAGTGCAATAATTAAAAGGTAATTATTTAGTAGAAGACGATTAATGGAAAGTTGAATGAGCCTGAGAAGTTTATTTGTCCGTGCTCAATAGTTTCCACTGCAAGTAACACTGATTTGTCTCTGCGTACAGACCTTTTTTCCCGATATGATTAATAATCTCATATTTCTGAAAAATGGACTCGTTCTAGAGGCTTAAGATACTACATAAACCAAATAATAAGTTACCTGAACCAATGAGTTCTGTGCATAACTTTTCTCTCCCCTTCCCCCATTCATGTGAAGCACTTGACAAACTTCCATTTCTCTCTCTGATGTCTCTCTCTCTCTCTCCCTCACCTTCTGGTGTGTATATTTGAGTTAATGTGTTTAATGAAGTTGAACGTTGGCTCTATTTATAGAGGCCTGCATGACTGTGCAGCTCACCAAGTTGTCAATACTCTTTCTGTTGTTGTTTTGTTTTTTCAATTGAAATTGAATGTTTTGGTTTCGGAGCATTTCAACATTGTATTGTTTATGTGTGTGTGTATAATTAAATATATTAATTCAAAAAAAATTAGTTCAAATCCAAAAATAAAATTATTTAGAATTGTGCAATTTAATCTAAAAAAAAACATAATAAAATGATTTTTCTGAACAAAATTATGAACATGTATAATATTACGAGAATATCATCATCAATCTTGTAAGGTCATTATATTCTTTGATTGCTCTAAAATTTTAACATAATATATATAAATATGTTAAGAGACTCCTGTTAAAATTTCATCTCAATCTAACGGTCGGATCAAGGGATGTGATTGATATTATAAAATTATTCATTATTTAAAAAAATATTATTTGGCCGAAACAGAATGGACGGACCGAAACCGGAATGTTTCAGCCGGTATTTAGCCGAAAAATATGGAATTAGCCAAAATTTAAACTGAGATAAAAACGACATTGTTTTGTCTCTTTTTTAACTGGTACAATTATTTTAGCCGTTTTAGCCTAAACAAAATCAAACAGACAACCATGGTTTTGATTTTGTGTCTCTATGCATTGATTAACACTTTAACTCCTCTAAATTTCTCAAACAAGGCCAAAGAATGATCGTTAGCCTGATCGTTTTCCCCTCCTTTTAAGTTTTGATAAATTAATTAATCAATCCCTCTTATTTTATAAACAAAATGTTTAGTCCTTTTTTCCATTTTATATTTATTTTTTGTTTAAAAATGTAAGAAGAGAAAATAAATAGATAGATTTTATGAAAAGGTTGATGATAAAAGAAGATATTATCTTGGATTAAACTAAGCATGATCAAGAGTGGTTAAGGGACTACATAGTTAGTTTTAAAACAAGGGAGCTAACTAATTTGTTCCTCGAAAAAACTAGAGGGAGTAAAATGTAATTTACTCTGCAAGGATGGGCAAAGATTCTATCATGAGAAAATCCGAGATAGATAATGAACGGTAACCGGAGATTCTTTTTCCAGTAATAATGTCCTGTGAATCTTTCATACTGACAACGTTGCTTTGGTGGGCCATCCATCACATGCTCTTGACGTTCTTGTTCTTATTAAAGAGTAGAAGACCAATTTCTCTTTTATTTTACTTTACGTTAACAATTTTTCTGATTAAATATTCTAATTTAGATTTTCAAATTCTTTTTAGATAAAAAGAAATAAGAAATACTACTAATATAATTACACTGATAATGAGATATTTGCATACACACCCTAGTATTACTAAATACATTAACCATCTAGTAGATTATTAGTGGTACGAGCTTGAAATTAAAAGATTTACTCTTCTGTAAGAGCTCTATGATTATTAATATGATGGTCGTTAATTTTAGGACTCATGAGATTAATTAAAGTATATGCAAGTTGATTTGGACATACACGTTAATAAAAAAAATACATTAAAAAACATTATTTATATAAAAAAACGTTATTCATATCTCGTGATACACTCCACTGTGGGTCCATGTCATGACACAATCTAATGTTGAATTCAATAGATATTATAATTTATTTTTTGTTTTGTTTAATTTCAGGACTCATGAGATTAATTAAAGTATATGCAAGCTGATTTGGATATACACGTTAATAAAAAAAAACATTAAAAAACATTATTTATATAAAAAAATAGTTATTCATATCTCGTGATACACTCCACTGTGGGTCCATGTCATGACACAATCTAATGTTGAATTCAATAGATATTATAATTTATTTTTTGTTTTGTTTTTCACATAGACTTTTTATTATTATAGATGTAAGTCCTGTCACATTAAATTGATTTGATATTTTATTTTGGTTAGTTTTATTTAGGTATTCTGCGATGTTAAGAATAGGTTTTGAAGTTTATTTTATGTTCTATTTGACAAAATAAAATCTAATTTTGTTAATTCAAATCAATTAAAAATTTAGAAATTCAATTTTAACCTGAAAAAAATATTTAATCTTTTTTTTCCTCTAAAAAAACAGTGTTCTATCTTAATTTCCCGACTCAATTTTTAGTTAGAAAAATAAATTTGTTATTTATTATTAACACATACAATTCTTGATTTGTATATTTCTCATGTTTTATTAGAAAAGTTACAATCAATATTTTCTTATGTTACTTATCATAAAAAATAATAAAGTGAGAAGAACACTTGATGGAGCAGGATAATGAGTCAACAACACTTTAAATAAATGGTCTTTGTTTATAATGTAAATTTCTCATTTTTATTTAAAAAAATTATGATCAATAATTTCTTTCACTTTAAATATTTTTCATTAAATTTAATTAAAATGGTTCTTTCCATTATTAGTCATCGGCTTTTATAGTTGTGTTTAGCTAATATTCTAGAATAAAAATGACAGATATAAAATAAATGTTTGGTTAATGTTTCAAGATAAAAGTGATGCATGCAAAAGAGATAGAAATTTGTTTGATTAAAGAGATAAAAATAAAAACAATAACAATAAAATAAAAAGACTCTAAAAGACTGGATCTTTTTGGAAATATAGTTAAAATTATTTTTTAAATTGCTTTTCATTCAAAAATATATTAAAATAATTTTTTTAAAAAAAGTATTTTTAATATTAACATATTAAAATAATATAAAAACATCAAAAAATTTTATTTTATTATAAATATTTATTTTTCAAAAATACTTTCACGAATTAGACTTTAGAACCGTCCACTCGCAAGGGCTCTAAAATTCTTGACTTCCTTGTAAACATTTTTTTCACTAAAATAAATTAGATCTGTGACTTTCAGTAGCGAAATGATTCTAGTCCGTCAAATCTCGCGGAGTCGGTGTACGATGAATCGACAAGATTTGTAGTTTTCCGTGGAAAAAGCTGATAATGATATATCGAAGGGCTAACCAGTAGGTAACCAAAAGCAAGAAACACGGTTAAAGAAAAACATTAGACCAAACAAATAATAATAATAAATAAATAAAAAAGATATGTACTTGACTCGAATCTGGCCTAAATTTTCTGGTCATCATTCTGATATTTGCTGCTTTCAAAGTAATTTGAGATATCACCGACAAAATTAAGTTTCTTCTTCTAATTAATCATCTTAATTAAAATTTGAAATTCTTTTATATTATTATTTAACGAACCTCCTTAATAAAGATTTTAATTCATGATTGTTGAATTAACAAAACTCTAATATCACATCAATGAATCATCTCATTTAAAAATTAAAACTATTATATAAAATATCATAATATAATTTATATTATTGGTTAACGTGAAGTTAGGTAGAGCTCTCCACTTTGTGGCGAGAAAAAAGTGATGTGCGCGTTATTGTCCGATAAATCCAACGTAATGGCGTGGTGGGACTTGGGAGGACCATAGAATTTGTGATTCAGAGAACTAAGATTGACTCGTTAAGGTTTCACAACCATAAGACATAATTGCCCCACCCGTCCTTTTACAAGAGTAATTTAAACTGTATTTCAAAAATAATTTTGAAAAAAATAAAAAAATATTTTTATTTTATACTTTAAATTAAGAAATTTAATGTTTTTAAATTATTTTCATGTTTTGATGTCAAAAATAATTTTTAAAAAATAAAAAATAATTTTTTGATACATTTCTGAACAAAAATCACTTTAAAAAACAATTGCAACAACACTTCAAAGACAATCATTGCATTCAACTTAGAGCAATTTGATCCCCCACTTGAAGAGCTGCGACCGTTTGCTATCACAAATTTATTTTACTTATTTATCTTTTCATCAAATGAATTTTCATTAAGATGACTCGCATGCTTAGCAGTAAATATTTATAGTAGTTACTTACTGTGAAATATAGAAATTATTATAAAATTATATATTCTATATATAAATGTTTACATTTATTTATTATTATTTCAAGTTCATTTGAATCAATCCAATCTTATCTTAACTTATATTTATTATGATTTTTAAGATTATAAGTTTTTATGTACATGTGTCTATAATAGATGTATTGTTGAGACCATTGAATTAATGAGATGTAATTATAAAATTATATGAAATGAATTAATGAGTACTTTCTTTTCATTTTTATTTTTTTGGATTCGAGAAAACCCCACTTCCTGAAAAATACACTTTGTGAGCCCAGGCGAGTGAGTAAAACCGCGGCTGTCTCAATCTCTTATAAGAAGTGCACGTCCTGACTCGAACTCGGGACCTGTTGTGCAGATCCCAGGTCCTTCTTTTCATTGCTCTAATCTATATTGCTCTTATTATTATACTTATTCTTTACTGAGTGTATTATATGACTTTAAATATATAAGTTTATTGTTGATTAAATTAATAAATAGTTATATGATATGTTATTGCTCCTGGCTTTTTATCTTGTAACAGATAGTTATATCTGGTTTATTCGTAAGAGCAATATTCAGCAATTTAGCCTTTTGAGGTTCAATTTTGGTCCCCCAATCTTGAATTTCTGGAATAACTCCCAAATTCTCCGCAAAGCTATTATTTTGTTTTTGCAATTTAGGCCCTCAACTGATTAATTTTTTTGGATAACAACAACTACAATAAACTACCATTTTATAAATGAAAATAATGGAATTTTGTGAAATTAGAAAATAGGATGGGAGTTTATACAAGTATAAAAGGATTGCAATATTCATTATAAAACCAATCATGTACTCTCTGATGTTTGATCCTTAAAAACATGATAGAGCTTTATAAAGCAGACAAACGACAGGTCGACCCGTTGACATGAGAAGGCAATATTCACAGAGAGCAGTAGCTTGAGGGAATATGCCGTGAGAGGAGCAGGTTTCACACTTGAATTATATATCCAAGTGCCCCATTTTTCCAAAGTAATGGACTGCAGCAAGCTTTATAGCCACAGAATGACTGCTATCGTGTCCGTACACTGCTTTTGACGATGAAAATCACGTACAGGTTGTGGGGCTTGCTTGTATCGTGATTCTGCAGTTCATCATTTAAATGAACTGCAGAATTCTTGGACGCGCATGCTTTAAATTAGAAGGTTCGCTCATCTTTCAGATCATAATTAGTCGAAATTTATGTATCAAGAGGTTGTCAATTCTGTCGTTCATCAGTCACTTTATTGCTCTTTTTTATTTGAAAAAAAATAAAAATTTTAGTTGTTTGTTTTAAATCAAATTGTTTTGGTTGTAAGAATGCTGACATGGCAGCGCCATTAAATGAGCTTTTTCACAATTAAAAAAATATAGTATCAGGTTTCGAGTTCGAGTTCGAGCACGTATATTTTTAAAAAAAACTTGAAATAATCAAAATTTAACTCATTCACATAGATCTATAAAATATATTTTTTAGAAAATAGAGTTTCCTCTAAATAAATAAAAAAATCTTTTCGGTCATTTTCATGGGATCATCGTCAAGCTATAATGAGAGATATCCTGTCAAACACTCATGTTATGGAGATCCAAAAGTGATGAACAATTTAATTATAATATCAATACCCACTTACAATTTTTTTATTTAATCTTTTTGGCCATTTTAATGGGCTCGAACATCAGCATGTTTTCTCGTGTTTCATGCATGATTTCGATAAATGAAAACAATAAACATGCAATCAATTATTTATATCACCTAAAAATCTAATTAAGAGAATTAACAATGGAAAGAAAGCAAGAAGATTGCTCAAGCAATAAATATTAGAAGGGTGCTTGATTTTTATTATTCAATTTAGAACCATTAAATAAAAAAATTCATTAATATTCCATACTTGATAATTATTTTTTTGCATCAAATTAATTTTGAAATTATTTTTTTGTGATACATGTTGAAGAATCATGAACAATTCTCAAGTGAGATATAATCAATAAAAAAATAATATAAAAAAGAAATTATAAACTATCCAATTCTTGTTATTTCGACCTTTTCTTCTAGTGTATGCTAATCTATGGTAAATGTTGATCATTTTTAAAAGAAAGAAAGAATCAATGATATCAACTCTATTCCAGTGTTTGTTTGAGAGTGTGATTGAATTTATTTTTAAAAGTGTTTTTTCATTCAAAAATACATCAAAATGATATTTTTTTTATTTTTAAAAAATTATTTTTGATATTAGTACATGAAAATAATCTAAAAACATTAATTTTTTTAATTTAAAATAGAAAAAAATCATTTTTTTTCAAAAATACTTTTGAAACACAGTACCAAACAGGGCTTTAGTGTCATTAAGTTTTTGTAAAATATCAAAATAACCTTTTGTTATTTAAGGAATGCTGATATTGAGCAAATAATAAATAATATAGAAGAAAAAAAAGAGTCGAAAGTTGGGCTAGGGTGCACGCAAGGCCCCTGTGTGGCCTAGAGCTCTCTGTTTTTTTTATATATAAAAAAAAAACAAATAAAAAATAAAAAAAGGACAGATGATGCATGGTCCACGAATGACCAGCAATGCCAATGTTGCAACTTCCGACGTGTCACCTGCAAATTTCTGGTGACCAAATTTTAGGTAGAAAAAGTAGAGGTCTGCTGTTTTTTAGCCTCCCACGTACAAAATTGACACCATTTCGAGGCCCCCAAATTCTTTCAGCAATTAAAAAAGAAGAAGCTGTTTTTGTTTGTTTTTATATTATTACTGTTATTTTGAATTTTTAGATAGTTTTGATGAAAGAAATACATTTTAAAAAATAATTTCTGTTATATTTTAGATTCTGATTCTATTGATTGAATCATGCAGGGTATTAGTGATTGTTTGATATTATAGTTGTGGTTGTTTTTTAAAGTGCTTTTTATTTAGAAATGTATTAAAATAATATTTTTTTAAAAAAAAAATCATTTTTGACATCAACACATAAAAATAATTTAAAAACACTAAAAAAATTTAATTTAAAATAATAAATAAATAAATCAATCATTTTTGTTTTCTTTTCAAAAACCCTTTTGAAAAGTAGTCCCAAACACCCTCTAAAACCATGGTTATAAAATTGGAGTAAATCTAGATTTTGATAAAAAAAAATCAAAAAAAATCTTGAAAAGGTTTTAAAAAATAAATTTAATTTTTTAAAAGAAATAAATTAACTCTTTCTCGGATCTCGAATAACTATAGGTCTTCATGAAAAAAAAATTATATAATCTTATATATATATATATCATAACAAAATAATAAAACAAGTGACACGCTAGGTTGTTGACCTATGTGTCTGGCTAATTTTAATTGTTTTTCAATTTTATTTTTGGTTTTGTGGATTGTTTTTTTTTTTATTATTGTTTTTTATTCTTTGCTGATTTTTAATTGGTCTTCATGATATGTTTCAATTTTATTTTTTGTAGATTATTGTTGTTTTGGATGAACATTTCAATATTTTGTTGGTCCTTAATTATCCAATCGTTTATTTTTGTTGCATAATTAAACAAAACAATTTGCTTGCTCTAGATTACTAATTTGGCAAGGTAACACAAGTTCAACTAGTATTTTTTATCCTCTATATTATTATTTTTTTTAAAAAAATTGTCATTTAATATTGAGTTGATTAGGAATTAAAATTTGTGATTTTCTTACTATTTTCATATTTTTTTTCTAAATAAATCACTCATTAGTCATTACAATAAGATTATTTCCGTGTCTTTTCCCGGATGAAACACCTATTTTCAATGTAGTCTCTAAATATATTAAATTTTAAAATTCTTTTTTCAACGCATTCAAGTTTTAATGCCCTTATTTTAAAATTATTGATTAATTTTATCAATTTAACGTTGACATTGTCTTAAAAACAATTGCTCCCGCCTCTTTTGCTAGAACCATAATTACACAAAGATCTTCACGCCACCATCAAATAGAAATACAAAGAGAGAGGTTGAACTCCTTTTCGTCTGAAAAGCTACAACACACATAACCTATAACACAAAAAATTCAATTGATTTGTGGTCAAGAAAGGCTTCTCCCTTCCTTTTACCCCAGTTTCAAGCCTTGCCAGACATGCATGTCACCCCGCGGTTCTTATATGCTCATTGGGTTTGCAGGATGTTCAGTGGGCCCGGGAATTTAGTTGTGGTACGCGCAAGCTGGCCCGGACACTCCAGTTATCAAAAAAAAGATTCAATTGATATAACATCTACTTTTACATAATGATACTGCGCTATAAATGACAACATGGTGTTTAGTTTTTTTTAATTACAATAAGATATTTTGGTTTTGAATTGTTTTGCCGTGTTGTTTTGAGATTGAACTATATATATATATAATTAAATATATTAATTTAAAAAAAATTAATTTCTAATTCAAAAATAAAATTATTTAGAATCATGCAATTTAATCTAAAAAAACAAAATAAAATGATTTTTTTGAACAAAATGATGAACATGTATAATATTACGAGAATATTATCATCAATCTCGCAAGGTCATTATATTCTTTGATTTCTCTGAAATTTTAACATAATATAAATACGTCAAGAGACTCCTCATAAAATTTTATCTCAATTTAATGGTCGGATTAAGAGATATGATTGATATTGTAAAATTATTCATTATTTAAAAAAAATATTATTTGGCCGAAACGGAATGGGTGCAACGAAACTGGAACGTTTCAACCAAAATTCAGGTAAAATTTCCGGAATAGATTGAAATTTTAAGCGAGCTAAAAACTACACTGTTTTATCTTGTTTTTTAACTAGTACGAAATGTTTTGGCTGTTTTGACCGAAACGAAACAAAATTAATAACACTAATATTGAATACCCTTCGTGTATGATAGATACCATCACCATTCTCGACCATCACTAAACTCATCATCGATAGCAACCTTTTCCTTTCTATCCACCTAGCCACGACAATAATAACATCATAAGCACACACTTTCATCACTTTGTGTATGATAGATACCCTCACCATTCTCGACCACCACCAAACTCATCATCGATAGCAACCTTTTCCCTTTCTATCCACCTAGCTACAACAATAATAACACTTCTCCTCCACGATAGCACTCTTTTTTCTCCTCACTAATGGCAAAACAAAACAAAATTAACAACATTGATATTAAATACCCTTTCACAATGGGGGGGCATAAATAAAAAACACTTGATCGTTCTGTGTCCGATAGATACCACCACCATTCTCGACCACCACCAAACTCATCATCGGTAGCAACCTTTTCTTTTCTATCCACATAGCTACGACAATAACATCATCAATAATAACACTTCTCCTATCCTTTCACAATTGGGGGGGGGGACATACTTGATCACTCTTCGCTTCGTGTCCGATAGATACCACCACCTTTCTCGACCGACACCCACCAAACTCATCCTCGGTAGCAATAATAACATCATCAATAATAACACTTCTCCTATCCTTTCACAATGGGGGGTAAGATACCACCACCAAACTCATCATCGGTAGCAACCTTTTCCTTCTTATCCACCTAGCAACGACAATAATATCATCAATAATAACACTCCTCCTCCATGGCAACACTCTTTTTTCTCCTCGCTAATGTCAATTTTTTTTCTCCCCTCTCGAGTAGCAACCTCTTTCTCTTCATCAATTCTTTTTCACACTCTCATCATCTCAGAGAGGCCCGGAAACACCATCGTGAGAGGATTAAAAAAATAAAAATGGGGCCAGTTCTTTTAGTACAGGAGATAATGAGATCACACAAAACAAACAATGATTGCGAAGCAAGTGATTAGAACTTGCAGGTCGTGAAATTTTCATGGATTCTCTTTTGATATGCATTGAGCAATTTATTATTTTTTAAGATCATTTCAGTTTTTAATGTTGACATGTCTTTCACCTCTGTTATCGGTTGTTGTTGTTGTTGGCTATGGAACAGAGGATGATCTGAATCTTACTCGCAGTACCATTGTCTTCTACCTCTTTTTGTATGGTTTCATTTTTTTGTATGGTTTCATTAATTTAAACCCGGTTAAAAAAATACAAAAAAATAAACCCGGTTAAAAAAAAAAAACTGACTTGGACACCTGGTTATAAAAAATTTTAAAAATATGAAAAAAAGGTCCTCGTTCATTAAAAGAAAAAAAAAGGAAGTCAGTCATAGAAAAAAAAATGCAAGGAGAAAGCATTTTTTTTAAGAAAATTATTTGACTTGAAAATTTAAAAACTATACCGCACTATGTTGCGGGCTGAGCAAACAATTTTTATAATTGTTTGGATTAAAGAAATCAATAGGATTTGCCAATCTAAAATTAAAATATAATATCTATATATGCAAAATTAAATATAATAAAATAGATCACCACATCCTATTATAAAAATAGCAACATCGAAGCTTTAACATATAAAACTATCATTGCTATTACTGTCAAAATAATAAAAATTATCAAATTATCTCGAGGAAAAAAGCTACAGAACAATTAAAAAAAGTAAGCAAGAAAAATAATTAAAATAATTCTTCTTCTTCTTCTTCTTCTTCTTCTTATTATTATTCTTCTTCTTCTTCTTCTTCTTCTTCTTCTTCTTCTTCTTCTTATTATTATTATTATTATTATTATTATTATTATTATTATTATTATTATTATTATTATTATTATTATTATTATTATTATTATTATTATTATTATTATTATTATTATTATTATTATTATTATTATTATTATTGTGTTAATAATGAAAAAAAGAAAACAAAAATAAATGAAAGATTAAAAAAAATCTAAATAACTTTAACAAAAGATCAAACAAAAAAATAAAATAAAAATTATCAGGTAAAAAAATTCATTTGACTGGAAAAAAAACAACCAATAAAAAACATAAAATAAAAATTATTAACTGAAAAAAAAATCATTTGACTTGAAAATAAAAAAAATTGACCACACTACGTTGCGGGCTGAGCAAACAATTTTTATAATTGTTGGGATAAAGGAAATTAACAGGATTCGCTGGTTCAAAATTAAAATATAATATTTATACATGCAAGATTTAATATAATAAAACAGATCATTACAACCTATTATAAAAACAATAACATCAAAGTCTTAACATTTAAAATTATCATTGCTATTACTGCCAAAACAATAAAATCTATCAAATTATCCTTAGAGAAAAAAACGCAAAAACATTAAAAAAAAAGTAAGAAAGAAAAATAACTAAAATTATTATTATTATTATTGTTGTTGTTGTTGTTGTTGTTGTTGTTGTTGTTATTGTTGTTAATGATGAAAAAAACAAAAATAAATAGAAGGTTAAAAAAATATTTAAAACTTTAACAAAAGATAAGAAAAAAAATTATTAGGTAAATTTTTTTAACTTGACCTGAAAATAGAAAAAAAACCCAATAAAAAACTAAAAGAAAGAACATAGGGAGGAAAAAAAAGAAATATCAATTTTAAAATGATTAACATAAAATTTAAGAGCCAATTTAAAAAAAATATATTACCTCAATAAATAAGAATATAACAAAAATAAAAAATAAAAAATAAGAGCACACTTATATATACATGGACAAAAGAGGGAGTATTCCATAAATAAAAAAAATAAAAGGATTAAAATAAAAAATTAAAAGTATAAGGGCCGACATGAAAATCAAATGTTCAGGGATTAAAATCAAAAATTAAAAGTATAAAGGCCGAAATGAAAATCAAATATATTATCAATTTAAATCAAAGGATAAAATTGAATAAATCAAAACTTGTGTACCGAATTCATTGAGTTATTTAAACCTAATCCGGAAATTAGAAGAATGAGGACCGAAGTGCAACATTAACATTTAATTAATTTCAATTGAAGGACCCAATCGAATTAAATCGAAACTTATGTAACAGAAATCAGGACCAAACACAAAATTGAAAGTTGAGGGACCGAAGTGAAAAAGGCAACTACTCGGGGGACTCTTTTGCACTTTTACGTGCAGGAGAGAGAGAAATGTGGCCAGCGGGTTTAACCGGCCACCGCCGCGTCCACGACCATCCTTCGTCGAAACACACCGCACCGGGAGGAAGACCAGGAGGTGGCGCATCGATTGAGACGGCGGTATCCCATCTCCGGTGACGGGATCATACCTCACGCTCCACCTGAACAGGGCGTTAGGCGGAATACTGTGGGTCGTGTGCACCGCACGCGCCGACCGTAAACCGAAAATAATAATAATTTAAAAAGGTCAATTGCCGTTATGCCCTTGTTCCCAAGTCATCAATTTTGTCGTATTAGGGGCTAAATCAGTATTTAGCCAATTTTGGAAAATAATAAAAAATGCAAAAGTGCGGCGAACCGGACCGGACCGGCAGGCGCAATGACCACGAAGCCCCTTAGGCCGGCGGCGGTTTTTGTCGTTTTCGGGGTTTTTTTTGTTAATACAGTGTTCAAAGGCGAGAAAAAAAAAGGTGGACGTGCGCGCGCGATGCAACGAAAGAAATTGCCAGTGAACAGTGAGAATGAGTCTGAAGCTACAGTGACTCTACGGTGAAACAACGATCTCTTTTAGGTTTTTTGTTAATTGTATGAACTGACACTAATTTATGTGCTTAGCGAACATATTGTGGTCGATTATTACATATTTATTTCATGAATAATAAGAGTTTATAAATATATATACACCCTATTTTTTAAGACATAGAATCCTATTTACACATTTATAATTTATTAAGATGGCGTAAATAGATATAAAAAAATATCATAGTAAATAGAAAATTCTTAAGCCCAGAAGCCAGGTACACCAAACCCCAACACATATTTATAAGGAATACTTCTTAGTCCTACCGAGTAGATGATTAGTCAGAGTCATAATTTTATAAGTTTTCCAATGTTAGTCAAAACCAATGCTAAGCTTATAATGCATTTCTCGCTGTTAAATCCCTGTACAATTATAATTAGAAATATTAATGCCAAGTCTCATCAAACCTCTAAACATTAGTGATTCTAAAACGAGTGTTTGACATTGCGTTTCAAAAGTGTTTTTGAAAAAAAAATTATTTTATTTTATTTTAAATTTAATATTTTTGGTGTTTTTAGATCATTTCCTTTTTAAAAATAAAATAAAATATTATTTTGATACATTTCCGAATGAAAAATACTTTCAAAATGAACCACAACCACACTTTCAAACATGTAATTAGCATCGGGAACTGGCCATATATAGAGTAGTAGTTTATTTTGTGAGATTATCCTTTATTGAGTAAAAAAACATTATATAATAAATGATGATAATAATAAAAAGAAGAACTGTTATCGTTAACTCTTCCTCCTCGGATGATCATAGCGGGTTCTTCATGGAAAAAACAAACAGAGAGAAAAAAATAATCTAACCGGTATGAAAAAATATTTATCTATCATCTGATCAAAACAATGAGATAAAATAGAACAACTCCAAAACAAAAAACTATACAAACTCGGTCAACTAGTAAAATAAAATAAAGATTCAGGCCCAAGGATGGATTGCTTATTTTTAGTGGCATCTTCAATCATTTCAACTTTCGATTTTCAATAATCAAATGATTAAAATCCTCCAAATCTTAAATTTAACATTCAAATCATCATCCCATCTTGACAATCAATTGTTTATCTGCCGCAGATGGGTGCAGGCAGGCAATGCAACTTGCGCAGTTGTTAGCTTGCTAATTGTGAATGCAACGTCTGCAAATTACAAATGGTGTCAGCCGTAAGCAGCATTAATCAATCAAACCTAAAATAAATCCATACAAATAAAAGAAGAAGAAAAACAGAAGGAAGAAGTCAAGATGATTGGGTTAAATCTCCAAAGTTAGGCACCTAAATCCCATCTAATTAATTCAAGGTGGTCTCCAGTCTAGACCATAGAAATAAAAAACAATTGGAAGAAGGCACATATAGTTCTAGAATTTTGTCTTGGAAGGTGAACAACCCGATGATTCTTTCCAACCGTTCTCTTCTTTATTAGGTTTTTAGTAATCTTATAACTAATGACAATCATCGTCGATTCTAATTTAAGATGAATAAAGCCAGCTCGCTTGTTTGAGCTTGAGAAGGAAATAGTGGGTTCCTCATGGTACAGAGAACAGTCTTGAAGGCTGATATTTCATGCCAGAAATGCAAGAAAAAGTTTCTCAAAGCCGTGTCTTCACTTGAAGGTAAGCACGTCACCTTCTTCCTCCATTAGTTTTGAATATGTTTCCCTCCTAATTCTTCCTTCATTCACTACATCCTAATCAAGAACGATGGCTAAATATGTATCATCAATCTTATGCTCTTCAAAACACACTAGTTTTAGAGATTGCACAGTTAGTTTCATCATGCGAACGTCTCTTCCTAGAATAATTTCTTACCGTTGATATTCTAAGAGACATGACGTAATGACAAATGGTTTAAAATCAGCATAATAGATTTCGAGTTCGAGTCAGAACACGTATCAGAACACGTATTTCTTGTAAGAACCTAGAACAATCAGGATTTTACTCGCTAACCTGAATTTACAAAATATGTTTTTCGGAGAAATAGAGTTCTCTAATAAAAAAACAAAAAAAGTCTCTTCCTAGTTATAGTTTGTTTGCTAGGGTTTTCTTTTTTTGGTTTTATCGTGCTGTGTTGCACTTAATTTCTCAACTGTTAGAGAAAAAAAAAGAAAAAAAAAGAGGTTTACAAGAAACTGAAATGATCAAGGATGATCTCTCTCCAGCTGCCATCTTCTATCATAAAAAAGAAATTGTTCAGAGTCTTCAAATTCGATGTTATATGCAGGTGTAGACACGATTGAGGTGGATCAAGGAAAGGGAACGTTAACAGTAACAGGAGATGCAGACCCGTATGACATAATACTCCGTTCAAGAAAAACAGGCAAGCATGTAGAGGTGGTGAGCATCGGGCCACCTCCTGCGCCACTAAAAGGCGGGAAAAAGAAGCCTGAAGAAGAGAAGAAGCCTGAAGAAGAGAAGAAGCCGGAAGAGAAGAAGCCTGAAGAGAAGCCCCCCCCAGTCCATGATCCGTACGCATGGCCTCAGTGCCAGCCAGTGTTTCTCATGCCGATGCCGGTGGGTCGGTGTGTCGATCCCGACCCATCATGCTCCATCATGTGATGACTGATTTATGTCAACATTAATTGCCATCTTGAAACAATTTATTATTGGAAAGTAGCCGAGCATTATTTTATTTTTGAAAGATTTCATGTGGCAACATGGCATGTGGATGATGCTTAGTTCTTCCCCTTTGCAAGGCAGGTTTGTAGCGATCTCAACATAGAAAGTGTATTGCGAATTATACTAAATCTCTACTTTTTAAAAAAAAATGATTTATTGCGGTGCAATCTATATTCTGATATAAAAAAATATTAAGTGTAAGGTATATTTCATAAATAATTTTTATTTAAAAATATACTAAAATACCTTTTAAAATATTTAATATCTGTAAAATATTTTTAAGAAAATCTAAAAATAAAAAAAATCAATCTTTAATAGACCCTCAAAATAATATTTTTATTGTTGCACAACTTATAATGTATAAAAGGTGTTTCTGATAAAGTTGTTTTTTATTCAAAATATATTAAAATAATTTTTTAAAATTCATTTCTAATATTATCATAAAAATAAAAAATAGTTTTTTAAAAAAAGAAAAAAATGTAAGCATCTAAATTGTCGGACGGTGTCTAAATGATTCATCACATCACGAATTTGATTTTATTTTTATATATTGTTTTTAAAAAAATACGGCTGAAAGCAGTTTTTAATGGGGGGGAAAGAAGACAAAAATAAAATACAGAGAACAGCAGGCAAAATGAAGCCATATCGATGTTTATGTGGGATCCAATAGTTCGTTGTCCCTGCTTTCCCACGCAATTTGAAAGCCGTTATATCGCCACCCTTTCACAAAATTAAGATCTCTCTCTCAACAACAATTCTGAGTCTTTGATCCAAAATAAATGGCCCCTCTCCGCAAACCTCCTCGAGTTTTCTGTATTGGAACAGCTGATACTAAGCTCGACGAGCTCCTATTCCTCTCTGATTCAGTCAGATCCAATCTCAGATCTTCTTCCAAGGTACATCACATCCAACTCGCTTTTATGATCAATAAAAATGCTTCAGCAATGAAAGATACTGGGAAATCTTGGATTTTGATTTCTGGGTTTTCTTGTTGATTTTAATGAAATGAGAAATGTTGCACTAGCTTAGCAAAGTTTGGGGTTTGCTTGGAATGCTTGGTTTCACCTATTTGAAGTAGCTTAGTCTCCACTTTTGTGATTAGTTAATGTAGTGCTGAATTGATACCATGTAGACAATATTAGCGTGCCCCTGTTCACGGATGATGCAATTTGGGGCGAACCAAGGCGCGGGTCAAATATTTTGTTGGTTTGATATACATTGACAGTCGTCGTTTTTCGGAGGACTTGGTGCTTCATAGTTAGTGAATGGAGGGTTTGATTACTAAAATTGTTGTCGGTGATTGCAGGTACAGGTAGTTGTTGTTGATGTTTCGGTTGGTAGCAAAGAGATTGAGAGTGTTGGAGACTTTGAGTTTGTGTCCAGAAAGGATCTTCTAGCTTGCTCTCTTGGTCCAGCTGAAACGGCACAAAATGTGCTTCCAGATGATAGAGGCCAAGCCGTTGCTGTAATGAGTAGAGCACTTAAGAATTTCTTAGAAAAAGCTCAAGTGGACGGTGCTCTTGCTGGATCTGTTGGTCTTGGAGGCAGTGGGGGCACATCTTTAATATCATCTGCTTTAAGGTCTCTTCCTATTGGATTGCCGAAAGTCATTGTATCTACTGTGGCTAGTGGTCAAACTGAACCTTACATTGGATCATCGGATTTGATACTCTTTCCATCCGTCGTCGATGTCTGTGGGATTAATAGTATTAGTAGGGTTGTGTTATCGAATGCCGGTGCTGCTTTTGCTGGAATGGTGATTGGGAGGCTTGGGAGATCTAATGTTTATTCTAGTGATAATGAGAGTTTAACTGTTGGTTTAACCATGTTTGGAGTTACAACTCCGTGCGTGAATGCTGTGAAGGAAAGATTGGTAAAAGAAGGTTACGAGACCCTAGTTTTCCATGCCACTGGGGCTGGGGGCAAGGCCATGGAATCACTTGTTAGAGAAGGATTTATACAGGTATATCTCTTCATAATTCACTTGGTGCTGGCTGGTTCAAGATAGATTTGTTCTTACTGTCACATGATTATAGTTTTGTCTTTTGGTGATGTTGGATCTCTTGCAATTATTGTTTACCTTTTGGTTTTTTTTAGGGTGTTTTAGACATTACGACCACTGAGGTTGCAGATTATGTAGTTGGAGGTGTTATGGCTTGCGATAGTTCCCGTTTTGATGCAATCATAGAGAAGAAGATTCCTTTAGTGTTGAGTGTAGGAGCCTTGGACATGGTCAACTTTGGTGCTAAGAATACCATACCTTCTAATTTTCAGCAAAGAAAGATTCATGTCCACAATGAACAGGTAATAAGTCGCCATTAACTTAGGTTTTCTCCTTTCACATATTATTCTTGCATATATTTTGGTATTGAATACTATCATCTCAATCACAAGATGCTAGAGAGAATTGTTCTGAAGTTTTGCTTGAATCAATTCAATTGAGTGTTCATCCTGAACTAGCCGGCACCAGTCACTCAAATTCTTTTCCTTCGTATCCCTGTAAACTGTGTAGCTTACCATGAAATGTTTTAAAAAGGATGAATTCTTTCTAATAATTTCTCTCGGATACTGTTTTCTTTTGCTTCTGCAACTTTTACCTCGAGTTTGCTCCTGCCATTTCAATAGTTTGCTGAGCTTCTGTGGATCAATGTCAATTCCCTTCTCTGCGTCATTTACTAAAGCAGTAACCTCATTATTGCCTATTCTAGCAAAACTGGTCATCAGAGCCACTGTTCGCCATTGGTAATTACTGTATATTCTCAAAATACTAATATCAATGCCTTTGGCCATGAGTGCATGATTTGGTAGGACATAAAATATTCCTAGATAATAGGATTTCTCCTACTTTTGAATCCCAAACAATTTGATTTCGGGTCAGTACCCAAAGACTGATGATCATATCTTCAAGTTGTTTTCCATTTCTAAGTTTGTAGCCTACAGTACCTTCTTTAACGTTACCTACCAAGTGGAGGGCTTGTTTAGGAAAATTATCAAACTTCATACCACAATATAAATGGAAAATGAGTGTAACCCAATTTGTGGCCTTTCACTCAGTACAGGTTTTCTGATGTCTTTTCCATATGTATTGTCAATTTCAGGTCTCAATCATGCGAACCACAGTTGATGAGAACAGGAACTTTGCTGGTTTTATAGCAGATAAGCTCAACAAATCATCATCAAAGGTCCGTGTATGCCTGCCACAAAAGGGCATCTCAGCTTTAGATTCCCCTGACAAGCCCTTTCATGATCCCGAGGCTACTGATACTCTACTAGCTGAACTACAGAAGCTTATACAAACAACAGAAGATCGGCAGGTACTGCTGTTGCTTATTTATGATGCATGTTGGTTCCAACCTTCTATCAACGCTTCAGTTTCTTGTCCATTGTTATCTCATTGGCTGTCCATCATGATTTACTTGATAAATTTAAATTTTCCGTAACAGGTAAAGGTGTACCCTTTTCATATCAATGACCCTGAGTTTGCAGATGCGTTGGTTGACACATTTTTAGAGATTAGTTTGGGTAACCCTAAGGATTCCACTCATATCCAAAATCCTGTTTCTGAACCCAATCTAGAGCTTCAGGACGTTTCCAATCTGAATTCGTCAAGCCATGAGACTATTTATTACAGCCTAAGCAACTATCCAGACGCAAGACCAGGTTATAGTCAAAATCATTTCTTTATTATAATAATATGCCAAAATCTTGGATTTTATCAGTCATTAATGAGAATGAGAAATTACACCTGGTCTAAACCATGCTTTATTGAATTGTTTGGACAGTCTCAAAGAAACTTCCATAAACATAGATATGGAATCTAGCAGATTCATATAGAATATGAATGATGGAGATTTTGTATAAAATTCTAACCAATTATGAACTAATACTTCGACAGAGACTCTACAGAAGACACAGGCAATACTTCAGCATCTCAAAGATCAAATAGATGAAGGACTTCCCATAATTGGAGCTGGTGCAGGGACTGGTATATCAGCAAAGTTTGAAGAAGCAGGCGGCGTTGATTTAATCATACTGTACAACTCAGGACGCTTTCGCATGGCAGGAAGGGGTTCTTTAGCTGGTTTATTGCCTTTTGCTGATGCAAATGCTATCGTAATTGACATGGCCAATGAAGTCTTACCAGTAAGTATCAAAGTGTTTCTTACAAGAGAGGTGAAACCAAATTTTTGTTTCACGTGTCTGAATTATAGCAGTGTTTCCTTTTGTTGACTGCCATTGTTTAAGCTCAGAAAATGGTAACTAAGTACGAACTCATTTTGAAACTTGGTTGGAGAAGGCATTTAGGAAATCAAAATTTGATGTGTGATGATTATAAATAAGAGAGTGCAAACAGTCTCTCTTTTATTTCGTGTTTTGTATATCATCAAACCTGGATTTCTGTCTAGAACTGGGGTCTGAATAAGCAGAAATATACAAAAGATTAAGTTGATACATGCATTCTCTAGTTTTAGGTGCAGAATGTCCTCCGTTGAAGTCACTACTATAAAGGTTTTTACAAATTAAGGTGGTCTACAGAACATATAATCAAGTTTGACCTCTGTGCTGAAAATGGTGCTACCCCCTCTCGTGTTTGTGAATTATCATCTGTCTCAGTAGTCATCTAAGTTGGCAATGCATTGTTTCTATGATTTATTTTTAATCAAGGTTATTGGAATATAGACAACTTTAAAGCTAATTAAAAGAATTTATAGGTTGTCAAGGAGGTTCCGGTTCTTGCTGGAGTATGTGGAACCGATCCTTTCCGCCGAATGGATAACTTCTTAAAGCAGGTGGAATCAATTGGGTTCTGTGGGGTGCAAAATTTTCCAACTGTTGGGCTTTTTGATGGTAATTTTAGACAAAATCTTGAAGAGACAGGAATGGGATATGGGTATGACTCAGACTATGTCACCGAGAGTCTCATACTGGGTTTTTATCAGATTCTTCTCTTATTTGTCTATCTGTTGAATCTAAGCACTCTGTTTTTTCAACTCTACTAATGACCAGATTGGAGGTCCAGATGATTGAAAAGGCACATAAAATGGGTCTCTTGACAACTCCATATGCTTTTAATGAAAGTGAAGCCAGGGAAATGGCAAAAGTTGGTGCTGATATTATTGTTGCTCATATGGGGCTGACTACATCTGGGTCTATTGGTGCAAAAACAGCTGTCTCATTAGATGAAAGTGTATTTCAGGTGCAAGCTATTGCAGATGCTGCACATAAGATCAACCCCAATGTCATCGTGCTGTGTCATGGAGGTACTCTCTGTTGGTGGTTTTAAAATCTTTATATGTTGAGTTTACTGGATGCTTCATTTTATTTACAAGGTAACTTATAGGCTTATAGTCACTAAAAGATCTCTTAATGGCTTTGCAGGCCCCATTTCTGGACCTAAAGAGGCAGAGTTTATATTGAATAGAACCAAGGGAGTTCATGGATTCTATGGTGCATCAAGCATTGAGAGACTGCCTGTTGAACAAGCCATTACCAACACAATGAAACAGTACAAATCAATTTCCTTCAAATGAATGCCAAGGCGGGATGTCTATTGTAGCTCATTGTCATATGAATGTCCTTCTGTGTTACCCTTTGCATAATGCTGAAATGTAATGCGAGATATTGATGAGGTTTTCATTGGCTAGGCTTTTTTATTATTATTAAAAGTAAGGACCCCAGACCATTTTACCGGGTCATTCTTTTCTCCTCTCTTAATTTCGTGCTGATAAGAGCGCAAGTTGTGCTTCAATCCTCTTCTGAACTATCTTTTTGCTAGGATTGCTTAACAGTCACAGGTAAAGCAGAAATACTACACAAAACTTGTAACATTTGAACCACAACACAGCAAACCATATCAGATTTTTGAAGTGCTTTCTGCTGTTTGGTGATAAGAGTATTGAAAAATGAAAGAAAAATGAACCCCATTTAAGATACTGGAACTGAGATTTCTCATATACGGTCACCAGATTGGTATTTCATAATCTGTTAGTGACATTGAATTAACGAAGAGGTATTTTTTCTTTGATAACCGGGGTGTTCGTGCCAGCTTACGCGCACTACAATTAATCCCCGGATTCACTGAATATCCTGCAAATTCAGTGAGCATGTAAGGCACCGTGGAGGTGACAGGTGTGCATGGTAGGACTTGAATCCTGATGTAGAGGAAGGAAACAAGTCTCTTCAACCACTAGTCCAAGACCCTACTTGCTAACGAAGAGGTATTTGCTGTCACCACTGGAAGCCAACAATTCAGGCGTCCTAGTTCTTCGATTCCTTAATTCAATTCTTTGTATGATATCAATTTAAATCCCTATTAAACTCGCTTAATTTCTCTCCCTCCATTCCATCCCTGGATGTTTCAAAAGATAATCCAGAATCAGTTCTCGTCCTTCTTCTTCTCTGTTCTGAAGTGAAGCTCCGACGTACTTCCCAAACATTTTGCCACTCTCAAAATCAATCGCAGTTTTTGATTTTTTAATGTGATGATGTTAAAATACTATAAATAAATAAATATTGTTTTAATATATTTTTAAATAAAAAAATATTTTAAAAGACAACTGCTACCTTAAAATCAGAAATTATTTATGTCTTAAGCCTGGCATTTTGGATTTAAATATCGAAGCGTCAACATTCAAACGCAAAAATCACGCAGGGTTGATCGGCAGTAAATACCATGTTGATGTTCTCCCCTTAAGTTGATTTTTTTTAGGGCAACCTTCATAATAGTCTTCCAACTATTAACAGTTTCTCATAATGGTTCCTAACTATTATTTCATCATTTGGATCCCCATCTTGCCATTCCAAAAATTGAATTCTTTTGTTAACGTCCATGATGAATGTTAATATCCATGCACGTGATCATTTGTATCTCATAAATCGAGATTTCATAATTAACAAATTAAATAATAAGTCTGTAAAAAATGAAATTACCTAAATTTATCAAGAAAACGGTTTTATATCCCTATTTTTTTAAACAAAACCCATTGTATGAAAAATTATTAAATCACCAAAAAACAATTATGAGAATAAAAAATAACTAAATTCACTCTAGGTAAGAAATAATAAAAATTAAAAAGCCTCGCCGTTTCTCAGCAGAAATCTTTAATATTTCAAATGACAAAACCCCAAGCAAGAAAAAAAATAACTAGGTTTGTCCAAGAATCCATATTTTAGACCCTCATAATAGTCTACTGACTGTCAATGTTTTCTCAATCTAATCCTTACAAGTCTGGATTTGGCAGCTGCACGGGAGCTAAAAACCGGGGACCCAATTGAGAAACTAGTAGTTAGAAGACTATGATGAGATAACTACTAATAGTTGGGGCGTAATCTGATCAGGCTTGCCATTTTGAGGGGGGAATTCTACCAAGCCACTGTGTGCCTGTGCTATGACATTTGACGAGTCAATATGCAGAGTCAATAGACATGGACCATTCCATCAGAAATAAATACCTAGGATGGTTCGATGAAATTGTAATAATAAATTTTCATCAGAGGAAGTCGATTCCTTGATGATCACGTGAGGACGAAGAAGAAGAAGAAGAAAGAGTTAAACTGTTCCCACTGGCTCATACACCTATATATACATAGTTTTTTCCCAGAAATCTTTCCATCCATTCTAGTTAATTTCCTCACCACATTTTGCAGACTCCAAAAAGCTCCAAACAATACTATATATATATAGTAACATCATGGAAATCTCTTCATCGACGCCTGAAACAAAACTAGCCACCGCAAAGATAGTTCTATCCACCGCAGCCTCTGTCGCGGCTGCGGCGATGCTTGCTAGATCTATAGCTCAAGACGTCGTGCCCCATGAATTCCAAGCCTACTTGTTCTATAGAATTCGCAATTTCTTCGGCCGTTTCTCATCCCAACTCACTATGGTTGTTGATGAGTTCGATGGATACACCTACAACGAAATCTACGGGGCAGCAGAGACTTATTTGGGCAGCAAAGTCTCTCCATCAACACAGAGACTCAAAGTAAGCAAACAGGAGAAAGAAAAGGAGATCACTGTCAAAATGGACCGCAATGAAGAAATCGTCGATATCTTTCAAGATGTTAAATTCAAGTGGGTTCTTGTGTGTGTCCATGTTGATTCTAAAAACTACCACAACTCTTTTGATCATACCTCTACACTAAGATCAGAAGTGCGTTCTTTCGAAGTCAGTTTCCCTAAGGAGCACAAAGACATGGTTCTTGAATCTTATTTTCCTTATATTGTCAAAGTGGCAAAATCCATGGTGCAGGAGAAGAAGACTTTGAAGATTTTCACAGTTGACCATGAGCACATGTACGGGAATCTAGCTGATGCATGGAAACCGGTGAATCTTGATCATCCTGCAACATTTGATACTCTTGCTCTGGACACAGAGGATAAAGAGAAAATCTTGGAAGATCTTGAAAAGTTTGTGAAGAGGAGAGATTATTACAGGAAAGTTGGCAAGGCTTGGAAAAGAGGGTATTTGCTGTATGGACCACCAGGGACCGGTAAATCTAGCTTGATTGCTGCAATGGCGAATTATCTGAATTTTGATATCTATGACTTGGAGTTGACCGAGGTGAGTTGCAACTCCGAGCTCAGGAAAATTCTTATTGCTACTGCAAATCGGTCAATATTGGTGGTGGAGGATATAGATTGCAGCATTGAATTGCAGGATCGAATGGCTGAAGAAAGTGCTTCTCAACGTCATGGTTATCCTCCCCAAAAACAGGTTAGGCTTCAGTTTTACTGCAAGTCATTGGGCTACGAGAGGGTCAAATTAATAATAATAAAAATAGGAATTAATTTGTTTATTCGTTTAATTAGGCATATCGGCAAAATCGAATATGACTCCACTTAGTTTTGGTAGCCATGCACAGAATATCATGATCAGAAATTGGAAGCATCTAGGTGGCTTCCTAGGAAGTTTCAAAGGATATGGATGGACCATAATACCTGCTACATTTCGACAGAAAATGAGCAGGATTGTTCAAATTGTCACATAGCAACCTCTTACCACAGAAATTCTCGAGAAAGACATCCATTGTAGGGAATTTGAAACCTCAGCTCCACGAACTGTTCTAGCTTAATAGATTAACTTGGTGATCCGTCAATTTGATAATCTTATCTGGTTTAGGTCTGTAAAAAACATTCTGGACTCAATTTTGTTTGATCATACGCTATTAAATCTCTCTCTCTATATATATATATGATCGATCTGCCTTGCACAGGTGACGTTGTCAGGATTGCTAAATTTTATTGATGGGTTATGGTCTAGCTGCGGCGACGAGCGAATTATAGTGTTCACCACGAATCACAAAGCCAAGCTAGACCCAGCATTGCTGCGTCCTGGACGCATGGATGTTCATGTTCACATGTCTTACTGCACTCCATGTGGATTCAAACTTCTTGCTGCAAATTATCTTGGAATTAAAGATCATGTTTTATTTGAAGAGATCGAGGAGCTGATTAAAACTGCAGAGGTGACCCCGGCAGAAGTGGCAGAACAGCTTATGAGGAGTGATGAGCATGAGACCGTGCTGAAAGAGCTGATCGAATTTCTTGTGGATAAAAAAAAGGAAAATGCCATGGCTGAAATGAAGGAGAAAGAATCAAAAGTCGAAAAAGAGGAGGAAAATGATAAAGATGAGGAAAACGAGGGAAAAAACTGAGTATGATTGTCAGATAATATTGAAGATGATGATGAAAAACAAAAAATATTGACTAGTATGATTTGATTTTATGTGTACCAAGCATGCATATGAACTAATCACTTCCAACTTTTATTATAATATAATGTACTCTCTTTACTAGCTTACTTATTCTATTGGCATTTGTTATTAGATTAATCTTGAAATACTATAATTTAACTGTTTAATTATAAATTTCAATTAAACTATACGGGAATTAACCCAAATTAAATTAATTAATTTTACGAGTTTAAATGCAATAAAATCATAAATTTCAATTAAATCGTACAATTGTTATTTTGAAAGTGCATTTCGGTTTAAGTTTTGATGGTTGTTTTCGGGATTTGTAGAATGATTCAAGTGAAAATTAGTGCATAATTATCCCAACAAAAAACATAATAAATTGGTTTTTGACATGAACATTTGGGCCATACTTTTGTGCAAAGTGTTTTCAATGTCTTTGCAATTTATAAAAACACTTGAATAACTCATATTATATGCTTAGTGTCTGTTTGGAGGGTGGTTGGGGTTGCTTTTAAAAATGTTTTTTGTTTAGAAATATATTAAAATAATATTTTTTTTAATTTATTTTTGATATTAACACATGAAAATGATCTAAAAATATCAAAAATAATTAATTAAAAATAATTTTTTTTAATTTTTTTAAAAATATTTTTGAAACGCAACAGGAATTATAGTGGTAAAAATTGCAGTGACCAAATGTTTCAAACGACAACTTAAACCATGTGCTAATTGTAACTTATCCATATACGTTGGTTACTTTTAATCCCAATCTCTTTTCCAAAACAGTCGCTATCAAAAAAATTGAGGCGCAGCCATTTATATTTTTAATGTAGGAGATCTATTTTTTGATATTATCAGCCTGTTATCATATGATATGACCTTTTCTTTCATGTTTGTACATTATTGCATTATTTAATTCGGCCCAAACCCACCTCCTATTAGACTCTAAGCTATTTTTTAATCATTTTTCTAATTATTTTTATTTTTTAATTATTTTCTTCTACCCGTCCTTATATTCTTTTGGTTTGAAAAAGTCTATAATTCAATAATTCGATGAGAAATATAATACAATAAATCATGATTTTATTTATTTATTTCACTATAAATTAGGATTGTAAATTTAAATTTGAAAACCATACTATTTATCAACACTATACACTCCCTTCAAATAGAATCACTCATATGGTATCTCCAAGATTTGGAATCTTTTTAATATATTAATAATAAAAATAAATTTTAAGAAATAAAAAATATTTATTTCAAAACATTTTCAAGTAAAATACAATCAATATAACAAGTTTAACGCTTCACCACGATAGCCTCAAACATCAAAATGATTGGCTCCGAGAAACAACAACTTGGTATGCGGATGCTTATCCTCTCCTAAGGAAAGACAAAAGCATTTAAGTTGATGTTGTAAAAAGTGGACGATCACTTCAAGAACTTCAGCTGAGGATGACGAGGATCAGTCCTTTCAAGAACTTCAGCAATTTTCAAGCCCAAAGGATTTCTCTTGAAAAAATATATTAGAGAATAATATAAATTATATTCTGGAACCTCATCTAAAAGCATAAGTTATGCTTTTAGGTGATATAGTTTTTTAACAAATCAGAATTTTAAGTGAGATAAAAACTTCTTAACTTGTACAAAATGTTTCGGCTATTTCTACCTAAATGTAACGAAATTAACAACTGGTTCTGCCGTTCCTTTCAACAAGGATAGAAAAAAGATTAGACGTCAAGTTGAAAATGCATCGTGATCCATGGTGGGCTCATACGTGATGGACCCTGGCTGATAACAGGTAAACGAAACGAATCCAATGATCTGCGACAAAAGGACTCTTGGTCTCTTACCATTTCTTTGTTTTTCGGCTTTTTCGAACATGTTATATATTATTACAGTTACTCCACTCACACTAGCTGGATCCCATCTTGAGGCAATATGAACTCTGTGATTGGGATTGAAAGATAATCTTATCTTTGGGAGATTAACATTACTAATATTTTCTCGTAGAGATTGGCAAATCAAGCTTGGTTGCCGCCATGGCTAATCACTTGAGGTTTGATTTGTATGATTTGCAGCTTGCAAATATAATGCGGGATTCTGATCTGAGAAAATTGTTGCTGGCAACTGGGAATAGATCAATTCTTGTGATAGAAGATATTGATTGTAGCTGGTCGAAGACAGGTTCCTACAGATGGAGATGGTCGAAAACACCATGATGTGCAGGTAGATTTATTCTATATTTCTCGCCTTTTCTTTTATCGACTAAGCTGTGAGGACGGTAATTTTATAACATATAGAAATATTCGTATCGATTTATAAGAATACATAAATAATTAAGTGAAATGTACCTGAATCGATATCCAAAAGTCACTCTTTAGAGTCTTACGGATGATCATCCATATTAACATGTTCTCTTTTAAAAGCCATTTGATACACAGAAAAAACTCAATTATCTAAAAATACTTAGCATATCATTTTTAATTAGGATTTATTTTATTTGATAATCTACAAACACATAATTAATTATTCTCGTCGTTGGATTAATTATCCAACATAAACTACTTGTAATTCTCTTTTCTTTTTTCTAATATTCAAGCCATCAAGTCCACCACTGCCCTCAATTACCCAAACATGTGTTGACCATCCTTCTACCATCAACTCACACACTGCAAACTAAGAAGATGTTAGAATTAGCAGTTTTTTACTGCCGAAAAAATGATTTGTATCAAAAAAGAAAGTCTAAAGGTTTCCCTCGTATGCTTCTGGTGGTAAAATTGCAGCGTCCAAATGCTGGTGGGGATAAATTCTAATATGAGCCAAGTGAAATGGATCCACATGATCATCACGGGTCCCTCATATCTTTTTCAAAATCACCGCCATCAAAAATCTTGGTAGAGTCAGTTTGTCATGGGGGCAACTCTCCTTCGATTACCAGCGGGCATGGAAAGTCCTTGTGATTCTGGTCAAATCTCTGCAATATTGCATTATTCATGTAATGCGTCCAAACATGTACCTCTTAAAAGCATTTTGGTTGATCACCATGAAAAATCTTGCAGAAATCGTGTGCATGCATATTTTTTTCCTGCGTAGAAAAAACAATTATTACGTTTGGCAGCACTAGTCCAGCAGTAAGAAAAGCTTTCGAAAATGAGAAATGGAGCTAGTCCTTCGTACAACCATAGAGTTAGTGCCTAGGAGATTGTTAGCTAAAAAGCAGACCTTGCATTGAAAGGTTCAACCAGCATGAGTGAGAGGACTCCGGTCATTTCTCCAGGCCATCACCACATGATATCACTAAAACCCAAAAACTATCCCATCACGTACTGATCTGCTTCTTAGAATCCAGATCTTTTGATCCGTTTACTCCATTGACAAGTGCAACTAAAGCTCAAATTATTCTTGTCTGATACAGCTGACACTGTCTGGCTTACTGAACTTCATTGATGGATTATGGTCAAGTTGTGGGGATGAAAGAATCATCGTCTTCACTACCAGCCATAAAGAAAGCCTAGACCCTGCTCTGCTGCGCCCGGGAAGCGTGGACATGCACATTCACATGTCCTACTGCACGCCTCGAGGGTTTCGAGTGCTGGCCTCCAATTACTTGGGCGTCAATGGCAATCACAGGCTGTTCGGAGAAATCGAGGGCCTGATTGAAGATACAGAGGTAACTCCCGCACAAGTGGCAGGGGAGCTAATGGCGAGTGAAGATTCTGATACTGCACTTGAAGGGCTTGTGAAACTACTAAAGAGAAAGAAGGTGGAAGACGATGAACTTTTTGATGAAGGTGTACGCAAGGGTGAAATACACAAGGCAAAGAAGCAGAAAGTTGAGAGCAAACGTAGAGGGTCTGTTAGAATTCAAAGCAGAAGGAAAAGCACTATGAGAAGAAGTTGTTAATCAGCCATTTAATGGGGTGTTTTACGTTTCAAAAGCAGAAAATAAAATGAAAATTTCTTATTTTCATTTTAAATTAAAAATATTTAGTATGATTAGATTATTTTTATGTGTTTGTATAAAAAATAATCTTTAAAAAAAAAAGAGCATTTTAATGTATTTTTCAATAAAAAATACTTTCAAAAACAACCTCAACCACACTCTTAAATATACCTTAAAGGTTGTGGCTATTGTCTCTAATTTAGTGTCTACTTTGGAGTGTAATTATATTTATTTTTTAAAGTGATTTTCATTCAGAAATATATCAAAATAATATTTTTTTATTTTAAAAAAATATTTTTGACATTAGCACATGAAAATAATCTAATAATACAAAAATATTTTAATTTCAAATAAAAAATAAAAAAATTCATTTTCTTTTCAAAAACACTAATACAATGTCAAACATTAGTATTTTCCTGCAATCAGACAGCAACTTTCGCTTTATATATCCTTAAAAATAACAGAATTAACCAGTTCTTTTTTATTTTCAAAATTACTGATTATGATGGGCAACTGCATAAACGAACCTGAATTGCAGGCTGGAGACGGTCAGTCATCCCAAACTTTTAAAAAATTCAATTATACCCTTGTTTTCAGCCCCCCGATTTTTTCTTAAAAGATCATATACATCCTCTTGCTTTTTGATCCTCATGTGCTTATACCTCATAGACTTCTTGCTCCTCAAATATATTGATTATGTGATAAAAATAAATATATTTTACGTTAAAATAAACATGTTAAATTAAGAAATTCAACATGATTCTATCTTCAGATACGAGACCATCTCACATTTAATTTAGCTATAAAAGGCCATTACAGATTTTATAAAACCAATTCCAAGAATATGTGGGGAAAATTTAAGAGAAATACGAAGATTATATATAAGGCTTGTCTGGGAGTGTAATTATGGTTATTTTTCAAAGTGTTTTTTGTTCAGAAAAATATTATAATGATATTTTTTATTTTTAAGATTAAAATGACGTAAAACTTCTAATTTTTTTTAATTTAAAACAATTTTTTAAAAAAAAAAATTCTTTTCAAAAACAAATTACAGTTTTACTGAGAGTAGTTGTTGGCTTAGAATGGATTTTAACCCACCCGTGCCATGGACTATGAATTGAAAAAAAGAAACAACCTTAAATTCATAGTCCATGGCACGGGTGGCTAAAATAAAATGTATAATAATAATAATAATAATAATAATAATAATAATAATAATAATAATATAAGCTAAAAAATAATTAAAAATGCAAAAAACATCATCAAATGACCTAATTTAAAAGTCATTTCTAACTCCAACTGGTTATAGATAGCGGAACTCTATAAAATTGTGAGTGCGTAGAACCTTCTAGCTGAATTTAAACTTAATTTAATAATTAAATATAAAATCATAGTTGTTTTTCAAACCCTTTTTTCTTGCATGACTGTGTTGTCTATTTTGTGGCTTTTGTCTACAACTGCGTTCACGTGTCATTCCACGTCACTCGACCACCCACTTGAGCTTGGTATAAATGATTTGCGACTTGAAAGCATAAATTCTTACAGCAGTCCACAACCGGTGTTTGGGAGAGCTGTTGCTGTAGTTTTTTAAAGTGTTTTTTGTGCTAAAATACATCAAAATGATATTTTTTTTATTTTTAAAAAATCATTTTTGACATCAGCACATCAAAATGATCTAAAAACACCAACCCATATTCATTTAAAATGAAAAAAAATAAAACAAATAAAAATAAAAAGCTGCAAACCGGCGTTTGAAACGCCATCCAAACAGGCTACTAGCCTGTTTAAAACTTTTTTAAAACTGAAATTGTTTTAAAACTTATCCAAATAAAATGAAATTGTTCAAATTATTTTTAAAAACTTATTTTTACTATGTCACGTAAAAATAATTTTAAAATACCAAAAAAATATTTAAAAACAAAAGATTTAGGTCCAATTCAACTTTTTTGCAGCTCACACTCTCCATCGACGGATTGTGGTTTGAGTTATGGACAGGAACGAATGCGGCCATTTAATTACTTTTGTCTTTAGATTTTGTTTTCTAGAATTTTGATTAATATTTGTTTTATTTAATTTAATAGATCATATACAATTTCATCTCTAATAAAATTCTTTTATTTTTAAAATTGGATCCTTATAAGACTCAATGTAACCTTTCAGTTACTTTTTTTTTTTTTTTCAGATTTCATCCCTTGTTTTTTTATTAATATTTTTTATTTGGAATAATTTATAAAATTATTATTTTTTAATTCCATCCACCATTGATTTTTTTTATATGTTAAATTTGATCTCTATTCTTTTATTTTATATCTATTTATTTAAAATGGTTTATAGAATTATTTGTTTTTCAATTTCATTATTTGGGGGGGTATCTTATTAAATTCTTAAGCTTTAAATTTTTTTTATTTTGATTTTATTTTGCTATTTCATCTTTCAATATTAGATTTATCAAGTATTTACCGTATTAATTGAGCACAGATCCAAAGCTTAACAGGTGAGCAAGTTTAGGATATTAATTTGGGGTTAGAAGGATTGACCAGATTTACTTGGTTTTTTTCATTTATCTTTATAATATCTTCTCTTTTTGTTTCATCATCAGGTATTATTTTTCCATTTTAGATTATACTTTTCTGACTTTTTAAGAGCAACACGAGTTGCTTGTGAAGAAATTATCTCATTTAAAAGGTTAAACTATTAGGTGAGGCTCTAAGATATGATTTATATTATTCTCTAACACACTCTTTCAAGTGAAAGTCATTTGGCTTGAAACTTGCACAGACTCATACTACCTTGTGTTTCATTTTTACCAAATTTAATCACACTCATTCTATTTGATAAAAATCAAGTACAAGATAGCAGCCCAAAGTTATCTATACATGTATAAGAGAGAGTTTCACTCTCATTTTACTCACCAAAACTAAACTTAATTTGTTTTTTAAAGCAAGCTGAATTTAATAAAAAAAAATAACTAGCAGTAAAAATAAAAAGTCAAAACTAAGAGTATAGATACATAAATACGAACAGAAAAATTAAGAATTATCTTAGGACCAAAAAAAAAAATCAAAAAATAAAAGAATAAGAACCAAAATACAAAAAAAAAATCCAAATAACTAGTGTTTTAATACAACAACTAAATTTTAAAAATTTGTATACGAGATGTATGCGAAAATTGAATGATATTATAAAAAAAAAAAATTCATTAATATTTTACAAAACACTTCAAGAGCTGAAAACATTTTGGAGCAAATAAACTAAATTTAAAGGTTGACTATCAAATATTGTCTAAGTCATTCTTTAGAAGTGAACATGGTTAGCTGCGGTGCGGCCATTTCAGCATTGACCAATGAATAAATAGATTAATAAAAACTTTTATTATTATTTTAGTTGCCGCAACCCGCAAGCATTAGCTAGTCGCCTGTAAATTGAAACTCGGAGGCTCATCTCTCTCACCAACAACAAACTATCAGCCCTCTCCGAATCAAGAAAAGCTTTCCCCTGGTTTCACGATCTTCCATCGCCATGTTTTCTCAAACAAACATGCCTCAATCAGTATCCACATTATTCTCTGCGTATGCCTCTTTTGCAGGATCAATGATGCTTATCCGCTCCATGGCCAACGAACTCATCCCTTACGAGCTTCGCTCTTATTTATCCACTGCGATTCACTACCTCTTCACTCCTCTCTCCCCTAACATTACCCTTGTCATTGATGAGCATTGCGGCATGTCTCGCAACCAGGTTTATGATGCCGCAGAAATCTATCTCAAAACCAAAATTAGCCCGTCAACAGAGAGACTCAGAATCGGCAAGACATCAAGACAGAAGACCTTCTCTGTAGCAATCGAGAAAGGTGAGGTCGTTGCAGATGTGTACGAGAATATCAAGTTGAAGTGGGCTTATGTCTGTACGGAGCCCCAAAAAACCTATTAGATCATGTAAATTATTATTAGAACATGTAAATTATGTCTTTTATTTTATCATGTATTGATTTCATAGCCTAGGCTAATTGGTCATAGCCAACGGCATTTATAGCCAAAATGGCTTTTCATATTCCTCTCCTCTGTATTTAATCAAATAATGAAATGAATAACAGATTAAGGAGTTAAAATTCTTTCATGGTATCAGAGCTCTAACCCTAGCAGCCGTACCTTACTCTCAATCTTCATCTCCTCTGTCAACTTCTTCCTCTGTCATCTTCTTCTTTTTCACACAACCACCATGGCCGACCAATCCTATGATACAGCAGCCTCACCTTCTTCTCCTCCTCCTCCCAAACATCATCCAACACACCCAGCTCTTGCAGTATCAAACATAAACACATTCATCAAAATTACTTTAGACATTGAAAAAGGTCAATATATCACATGGTCAGAATTATTTAAAATTCATGCTAGGGCTTACCAGGTTCTTGACCATATTCTTCCTCCTTCAGCAGAACAGATGAAACTTGACTCATCTCAATCAACCACAGACCCAGCTCTCTGGTCCAGAGTTGACGCCATTGTGCTCCAATGGATTTATGGAACCATCTCCGAAGACCTCCTCAACACCATTCTGGAACGCGACTCCACTGCTGCCCTTGCTTGGGAACGATTGAAGGACATCTTCTCCGACAACAAGAATTCCAGGGCCCTTTACCTGGAACAAGAGTTCTCAAAAGTCCAGATGGATGATTTTGCCGATGCATCATCCTATTGTCAACATCTCAAATCCCTCTCCGATCAGCTATCAAATGTAGGCGCCCCTGTCTCCAACGAGCGACTGGTCCTTCAACTTCTCTCGGGCTTAACTGACGCCTATGCCGGAGTGGGTTCCCAAATTCGTCATGGCGAAACTCTTCCCCTCTTCTACAAAGCTCGGTCCATGCTTGTTCTGGAGGAGACGGCAAGGACGAAAAAGGCAGCCCAAACCCCCTTGAACTCTGCCTTCTTCGTCGCTCCAGTGGCCTCTCACAGTGCCAATCACACTCCCCATCGTCATACCCATAACCACAATCACAGCTCCGGTGGACGTAGTGGCAGAGGGGGTGGTGGCGGTGCCCGTGGTGGCAGAAATAGAGGAAGAAATTTTGGCCGTGGAAGTCATCAGCAATTTGGCCATTCGGGGCACTCTTCCTCTTCCCCGGCGTGGAGACAGCCTTATAATGGCAGTCTCGGGCTTGGGCCGCAGCAGCAATGGGCTGCTGGCAGCCTTGGGCCACAGCAGCAATGGGCTGCTTCCCCTTGGGCCGGGCCTTGGCAGTCTTGGGCCACGCCTCCCTGCCCATACCCAACAGCAGCCCAGCAGCCCAATAATCAGCGTCAGCCCGGTTTGCTTGGGCCTCGGCCCCCACAGGCCCACATGGCAGCCACAACACCTCAGGCCCAAAGCCCTTATGCTCCGACTGATATTCAAGCAGCTATGCACACGCTCTCCATGGCTCCTCCGGATGATCAATGGTACATGGACACCGGGGCTACCTCTCACATGACCGCACACGGAGGTAATCTTACGTCTTATTTCAATATGAGCAAAAATCGTAATATTACTGTTGGTAGTGGCCATGAAATTCCTATTATAGGTTGTGGAAATGCATTATTACCTAACCCTAATTCTTCCCTCACTTTAAACAATGTCTTGCATGCTCCTAAATTAATTAAAAATCTTGTGTCTGTACGAAAATTCACAGTTGACAATAATGCCTCTGTTGAATTTGATCCTTTCGGTTTTTCTGTGAAGGATTTTCCAACGGGGATGCCTTTAATGAGATGTGACAGCTCCAGTGACCTGTATCCAGTTATCACCAGTCCTCCCATTGAATTTTCACCACAGTCTGTTTTTACTGCTTTTTCTCCTGAATTATGGCATAGTCGTTTAGGACATCCAGGAGCCCCTGTTTTAAGCTCCCTTCGTAAGAACAATTTAATTGTTTTCAACAAATTTCCGGATAATTTTCTATGTCAGTCATGTACTCTTGGAAAGCAAATTAAATTACCATTTTATGATTCTCTATCTTGCACTTTATTTCCTTTTGATATTGTGCATAGTGATCTTTGGACCTCACCTACACTTAGTTCTGGTGGTCATCGATATTATGTGTTATTTCTTGATGATTTCACGAATTTTCTATGGACTTCTCCCATTGCCACAAAATCTCAAGTGCATTCCATTTTTCTCACCTTTCGCAATCATATTCAAACTCAATTCGAAAGAAAAATAAAATGTTTCCAATGTGACAATGGAACCGAATATGACAATGGACAATTTCACAAATTTTGTCAACATAATGGAATGAGTTTTCGATTCTCTTGCCCTCATACATCATCTCAAAATGGAAAGCCGAAAGAAAAATTCGTACCATCAATAACATCATTCGCACTCTTCTCGCCCATGCCTCCCTCCCACCCTCTTTTTGGCATCATGCTCTTCAAATGGCCACTTATCTCCTTAACATTCTCCCAAACAAAAAGCTTGCTTTCCAAACACCCACAAAAATCCTATACCAAAAAGACCCGTCATACTCTCATCTTCGTGTCTTTGGGTGTTTATGTTATCCTCTTCTTCCCTCCACGTCTAGAAATAAATTGCAAGCTCGGTCCACACCATGTGTTTTTCTAGGATATCCATCAAATCATAGAGGGTATAAATGCTATGATTTATCGAGTCGTAAAATTCTTGTTTCACGGCATGTGATTTTTGATGAAACTGTTTTCCCCTTCTCAAAATTACATGATCCTACACCTTCCTCTTATGATTTTCTGGATACAGGTCTTATACCCATTCCTCCCTCACCTGCTCCGTACACTCCTCCTAATCCTCCAGTCTCTCATACCGAACAATCCCCTATCCTCAACCAATCTTCTCAGACTATTTCAAGTCCCCTTTCTCCAGTTCGATCACCCTTACCTATCCTCTCCGTTTCCACCACCGAACATACCACTTCTCCCGACCCCTCTCCACAAATGGAAACATCCCACACTCTTCCAATTGCTCCTCCACCTCACTCTCCACAAATGACAACTAGATCCCAACATGGTATTTTTAAGCCCCGCCAGCTTCTCAACCTCCATACTTCAGCCGCAAACTCCATCTCTCCTTTACCCACTAATCCCATTAATGCATTACATGATCATAATTGGAAAATGGCAATGAAAGACGAATACGATGCTCTTATTGAAAATAAGACGTGGGACTTAGTCCCCCGTCCGTCTCATGCTAATATCATTCGCAGTTTATGGATTTTCAGGCATAAGAAGAAATCTGATGGATCTTTTGAGCGGTATAAAGCTCGTCTTGTCGGTGATGGTGCCGGTCAGCAAACAGGTGTTGATTGTGGGGAAACTTTTAGTCCGGTGGTCAAACCCGCTACCATCCGCACGGTACTCAGTATTGCTTTATCGAAATCTTGGTGTCTTCATCAATTAGATGTAAAAAATGCTTTTTTGCATGGGAATCTTGATGAAACAGTCTACATGCATCAACCTCCAGGCTTCCGAAATCCAGAACACCCAGATTATGTTTGCTTGCTAAAGAAGTCTCTTTATGGACTTAAGCAAGCCCCTCGTGCTTGGTACCAACGTTTTGCGGATTATGTTGCTATTTTGGGGTTTTCTCACAGTATTTCAGATCATTCCTTATTCATTTATCGTCAGGGAAATGATATGGCCTATATTCTGCTTTATGTGGATGACATAATTCTTACTGCTTCTTCAGCTGCTCTTCGCCAATCCATTATGTCTAAGCTTGGCTCAGAGTTTGCTATGAAAGATTTGGGGCCTCTCAGTTATTTTCTAGGAATCTCAGTTACCAGACATTCAGGTGGTATTTTTCTGTCTCAACAGAAGTATGCAGAAGAAATAATTGAGCGGGCCGGTATGTCCTCTTGTAAACCGTCTTCTACACCAGTGGACACAAAAGCCAAACTCAGTCTGTCATCAGGAAATCCTTATCATGATCCCACTGAGTATCGCAGTCTTGCTGGTGCTCTCCAATATCTGACTTTTACCAGACCAGATATTTCTTATGCGGTTCAGCAAATCTGTCTTTTTATGCATGATCCCCGATCTCAACACATGACTGCCTTGAAGCGTATCATTCGCTACATTAAGGGTACTAGTGCATTTGGTCTTCATCTATACCCCTCTTCGCTTCATGATCTTCTTTCCTATACTGATGCCGATTGGGGTGGTTGTCCAGATACACGACGGTCGACGTCTGGGTATTGTGTATATCTTGGGGATAACTTAATATCTTGGTCTGCAAAAAGACAGCCTACTTTGTCACGGTCTAGTGATGAGGCTGAGTACCGCGGAGTGGCTAATGTTGTTTCTGAATCATGTTGGCTCCGAAATTTACTTTTGGAGTTACATTGTCCTGTTTCGAAAGCCACTTTAGTTTATTGTGATAATGTTAGTGCAGTATATCTCTCGGGCAACCCGGTTCAACATCAGCGCACTAAACACATTGAAATGGATATTCACTTTGTCCGAGAGAAAGTCGCTCGTGGTCAAGTTCGGGTTTTACATGTTCCTTCGCGTTTTCAGATTGCTGACATCTTCACTAAGGGTCTTCCGCTGCAACTCTTTGATGATTTTCGGGATAGTCTCAACGTTCGACAACCTCCAGTTTCGACTACGGGGGTGTATTAGAACATGTAAATTATTATTAGAACATGTAAATTATGTCTTTTATTTTATCATGTATTGATTTCATAGCCTAGGCTAATTGGTCATAGCCAACGGCATTTATAGCCAAAATGGCTTTTCATATTCCTCTCCTCTGTATTTAATCAAACAATGAAATGAATAACAGATTAAGGAGTTAAAATTCTTTCAAAACCATTCACTCCGGAGAAAAAAGGCGTTTTGAATTGTCCTTCAACAAGAAGTACAGAGAGAAGATTATGGACCGTTACTTGCCTCATGTTTTGAAGAGGGCTAAGGAGATAAAAGATGAAGAGAAGGTTGTTAAGCTTTACAATCGTGAGTGCCCTTTCAATAATGAGGATGGGGGTGATCATGGGGGCATGTGGGGATCCATAAATCTTGAACATCCTTCTACTTTTGATACTCTAGCTTTGGATCCAGAGTTGAAGAAGATGATAGTTGATGATTTGAAGAGATTTCTGGGAAGAAAAGAGTTTTATAAGAAAGTGGGTAAGGCTTGGAAACGTGGGTACCTGCTGTCTGGACCACCTGGGACTGGAAAGTCAAGCTTGATTGCTGCCATGGCTAATTATCTCAAGTTTGATATCTATGATTTGGAGCTCACTAGTATATATTCCAATTCCGATCTGAGGAGGGTTCTTCTGTCCACCACGAATCGGTCAATCTTGGTGATAGAGGATATCGATTGTAGTGTGGAAATGCGAGATCGGCAACAAGGAGGGGATCAGTATGGTGGCCCTCCTAGCTCCAGAGTTCGTTCGTCCTCATTCTCCTTCAAGCTTATTTTCTAACCTGCAATTTATACTGTTTGAGCACAAAATGGCCTAATTTGATTCTGTTCCTGCAGCTGACACTATCTGGATTGCTGAATTTCATCGATGGATTGTGGTCAAGCTGCGGTGACGAGCGAATCATCGTGTTCACCACTAATCACAAGGACAGGCTAGACTCTGCCCTGCTGCGTCCTGGAAGAATGGATGTGCATATTAACATGTCTTACTGCAAACCTCAAGCATTCAGCACTCTGGCCTCTAATTACCTTGACATTCGCGACAAGAACCATAATCTCTATGAAGAAATTGAAGGGCTGATGGAGATTACTGACGTAACCCCGGCAGAGGTGGCAGAGGAACTCATGGCAACTGAAAATGCCGATGTTGCCCTCGAAGGACTTGTTAGCTTCCTTAAGCGGAAGCAAAGTGAAGCTAATCAAGTTCAGAGCGAAGAGAATGGCGAAGTTGAAGGTGGAGAAGCAAAGAAACTGAAAACTGATGATGATGTTAGAACTTTTTTTTCGAAAATAAAAAAAAGTCAGCCTAAGCCCTGAGTGTCCTCGATCACGAGTCAACATAACTTCGAATTTGTGTATTTTGATTTTTTTTTTAAATAAAATGAGTCCTCACTCTCTTGATTTTTAGTTTTGTTTTGTATTTTATTGTGAGTTTGTGGCCTTATGAATTTTTAATTTTTCTCTTCAATTCAATATTTGATGGTGTTTAAAGTCTTTGACCCTCAATATTTTAATTTTAATTTTTTATTTTTTTATGAATTTGATTTTTCAATTTTATTGTTGGATTCATTATTTCGGTTTTCTTTCAATTTCATCACCGAAGTGTGCTGTATTTTTTTTTTATCATTTTTTTAAGAATAGAAACACAAGCAAGCTATCTAGTCATTATGAAGTGAACATGTTTACAGCAACTACAAGGCAAAATAATATTTTAAAAAGCTAAATTAATAAAATATTTTTTTGAATAATACAAATATAGTTTTTTTGTTTATATGTATTTTAATAGTGAAAGTCATTTAGAATAGTCAAATATATTCTAATATAAACCAACCAATAATATAAAACAAATTCTTTTTTTATGATTACATAATAATTGGTTATCTAGTTAAAATGAAAATGTTTTAACTATATTATTAATTTATATATTAGTTTTAATCAAGTATAGATAGTTTTTTCCTTTAATATAAACAAAGAGATAAACTTAACCTCACTGTTTGAAAACTAATATAAAAGTGAAGGGAGCATGGATTGTAAATAAAACAAAAGGAGAGGGAACTATAATTAATTTTACATTACTTGGAAAGGGATGCACAACAATGCTTCCACTAGAAGACAGAAAGTAGTAAACAGTATTATGAGCATGTTTAGGAGAGCGGTTGCGGTAGCTTTTCAAAGTGCTTTTCGTGCCGAAATACATCAAAATGATGTTTTTTTATTTTTTTAAAAATTATTTTTGATATCAGCATATCAAAATGATCTAAAAATACCAAAACATATTCATTTAAAATAAAAAATAAAAAATGAATTTCAGCAAAACAGCAATTTGGCCGCAGTGCCAAAAAAGGCTCATAGAGCCTTTTTAAATTTTTGGCTTTTCAACAGGAATATGTAAAAATAGTTGCTCAATAGTCAAAAAGTTATTTTAATTATTGATATAGTTATTGCGTTGAAGAAATAAAAAAGTAAATATAATCGCTAAAAATAATTTTGTCTTCTCATATGGCTTGTGCCTTGGAGTTGCTCTTAGATGTGGTACGACCATTTCATCATTGACCAATGAATAAATAAAAGAATAAAACTTTTATTATTATTTTAGATGTCGCATCCTTTTGTTTTCACATTTTTGTATCATTATTAATTAATCACTTAATTAATCGCATCCAATGCAATTTAAGACTTTTACACATTAATCAATTTATCCATCAAATGGGAGCGTTTTATTAACATACTAGGGGTGTTAGCACTGCGTTTCAAAAGTATTTTTGAAAACATTTTATTTTTATTTTTTATTTTAGATTAAAAAAAATTGGTGTTTTTAAATCATTTTCATGTGCTAATGTCAAAAATAATTTTTTAAAAATAAAAATATCATTTTGATGCATTTCTGAGCGAAAAACACTTTCAAAAACAACCTTTAACTACACTCTCAAACACGCAATTAAATGTAACAGACAAAACATGAAAAAGGTAAAAGAAAAAAATATTAATTCTTTAATTGATATCATTATTGAAAATCATAGATTATTTGACATCCTTACTTGAGTTGTTTCTTTTTGTTTTTTTTAGGATGCACCACGATGTGGTCCTAGGTGGGCCTCCGCTAAGGGATGCACCTTTAAACATGAGGTTTTGAATCTTTGTTTTTTATTGCATATTTATTTTCAAATTATCTCTTTGTGATATTACTGTATTTTCTCTAAAAAGAGGTCACTGATTTAATAATCAGAGAATCCACGGATTCATCAAATAAAATATTTTACAGATATCAAATAAAATACATGAGATTTGAAAAATAATAATCTTTTAAGTGTGTTTATATTTATTGAAAATTACTTTTATTAATATTTGAAGGGTGATAAAATTGCCTTAAATTTAAGCGGCAAAAATACGTATGCCAATAGAAGAAGACTTCAGTGAAAGAGAAAAAATGTTATCCCAATAAATTTTGAATCAGGTTTAATCAATAATAGCAAGATTATAACAACTTTATTGATTGAGAGGAGTGTTCTTATATATTGCTAAGTAGGTGTTTGACATTGCGTTTCAAATGTATTTTTGAAGAAAAAAATAAAAGTTTTTATTTTTTTATTTTTAAATTAAAAAAATTTGGTGTTTTTAGAACAATTTTCATGTGATGATGTCAGAAATAATTTTTTTAAAATAAAATAACATTATTTTGATGTATTTCTAAATGAAAATTATTTTTAAACCTCAATCACACTCTCAAAAAAACACTAAACATACTCAACTTGTGGGTTGATTTAAAGTCTATATTAAGTCAAGTTTCAATAAAAATAAAAATAAATTGAGTGATTTAGTAATAAAAAAAACTCGGTTGACTCATGACCGAGTCAGACCAGATAAAACTTATGATGTTTTTTCTTCTTCAAAATAATAACATTTTTTTTATAAAATAAAAAAGGTTGACCAATCAACATACGTAACTCATAACTTGAAACTTAGCCATGATCAACCAGTTTAAAACCATGTTCTCATCAACTACAAAATGGCAATACCACTTTTCATGGATGAAAAGTCAAGATTGGACCCACTGGAATAACTTGATAGTTTCCCTCGACTTTTGGTAAATGAATAATAAGATTTTGTGCAGTTTGTACTTTGTACATGCATTTAGCATCCCGCTTAGAGTTTGTAATATTGGATAGTAATTATTTATTTAAAAGTATATTAAAATAGTATTTTTTTTAAAATATATATATATATATATATAGCATTTAATCGAAAAACAAAGTGGGCTATACCACAAGGGACTAATCCCACCTCTTGTTCAATGACGTATTCCCCACGCTCTCGAATAAAATAAAATAGACCCTCACGGGAGCTTCCTTAACTCGCCTGTAAATTGGAACCCGAAGGCTCATATCTCTCACCAAACCCTCTCAGAATCAAAAAAAGGTTTCACGATCTTCCATCACCATGTTTTCTCAAACAAACATGCCCCAATCAGTATCCACATTATTCTCTGCTTATGCCTCTTTTGCAGGATCAATGATGCTTATCCGTTCCATGGCCAACGAACTCATCCCTTACGAGCTTCGCTCTTATTTATCCACTGCGATACACTACCTCTTCACTCCTCTCTCCCCTAACATTACCCTTGTCATTGATGAACATTGCGGCATGTCTCGCAACCAGGTTTATGATGCAGCAGAAATCTATCTCAAAACCAAAATTAGCCCGTCAACAGAGAGACTCAGAATCGGCAAGACATCAAGACAGAAGACCTTCTCTGTAGCAATCGAGAAAGGTGAGGTCGTTGCAGATGTGTACGAGAATATCAAGTTGAAGTGGGCTTATGTCTGTACGGAGCCCCAAAAAACCATTCACTCCGGAGAAAAAAGGCGTTTTGAATTGTCCTTTAACAAGAAGTACAAAGAGAAAATTATGGACCGTTACTTGCCTCATGTTTTGAAGAGGGGTAAAGAGATAAAAGATGAAGAGAAGGTTGTTAAGCTTTATAATCGTGAGTGCCCTTTCAATGATGAGGATGGGGGTGATCATGGGGGCATGTGGGGGTCCATAAATCTTGAACATCCTTCTACTTTTGATACTTTAGCTTTGGATCCAGAGTTGAAGAAGATGATAGTTGATGATTTGAAGAGATTTCTGGGAAGAAAAGAGTTTTATAAGAAAGTGGGCAAGGCTTGGAAACGCGGGTACCTGCTGTATGGACCACATGGGACTGGAAAATCAAGCTTGATTGCTGCCATGGCTAATTATCTCAAGTTTGATGTCTATGACTTGGACCTAACTAGTATATATTCCAATTCCGATCTGAGGAGGGTTCTTCTGTCCACCACGAATCGGTCAATCTTGGTGATAGAGGATATCGATTGTAGTGTGAAAATGCGAGATCGGCAACAAGGAGGGGATCAGTATGATGGCCCTAACTCCAGAGTTCGTCCTCATTCTCCTTCAAGCTTATTTTCTAACCTGCAAGTTATACTGTTTGTGCACAAAATGGCCTAATTTGATTCTGTTCCTGCAGCTGACACTATCTGGATTGCTGAATTTCATCGATGGATTGTGGTCAAGCTGCGGTGATGAGCGAATCATCGTGTTCACCACTAATCACAAGGACAGGCTAGACTCTGCCCTGCTGCGTCCTGGAAGAATGGATGTGCATATTAACATGTCTTACTGCACACCTCAAGCATTCAGTATTCTGGCCTCTAATTACCTTGACATTCGCGACAAGAACCATTACCTCTATGAAGAAATTGAAGGGCTAATTAAGAGTACTGACGTAACCCCGGCCGAGGTGGCAGAGGAACTAATGGCAAGTGAAAATGCTGATGTTGCCCTCGAAGGACTTGTTAACTTCCTTAAGCGGAAGCACAGTGAAGCAAATCAAGTTAAGAGTGAAGAGAATGGCAAAGTTGAAGGTGGAGAAGCAAAGAAACTGAAAGCTGATGATGATGAAAAGAAAAAAGTTAATAAGTTTATTTATATGAATAGATTTTTTCGAGGTGCAAGAAGTAATCGTGGCCGAAGAATGATTTCCCCAAAAATGTTTAAAAAATAGTTAATAAGTTTATCAATAGGAATTGAATTCTTCGAGCTGCAAGAAGTGCGAAAATTAGTGGCGGGCGAAGAATAATCCCCCCAAAAATGTTCGTTGCCTGAACCTTTTCTGTGCATGTTGAAGATTTTTCTTCTGGTAAAAATCTTCTCAAATTTGATTGATTAGCCCTTTTGAAAACTTCATCCTCTTAATTGCCCCCTTAAAATTATCATTACTATCCATGGAAGTTGACATATTTTGTGCATCTTTGCCTTCTCCACTTATTTTAACTCTGGGTTTCCAGATTCCTACAAAAATAGTTGTCCCTGCTTCTCCTTGTAAGTCTTTGGGGATTTTTTTTTTCTTGTCTCTTGCTCTTTGCCTTCAGTTTGATTCGACTTTTGTGCTGCAGGCCAAGTGATTTGTTTCAGGAACATCATCTGTTGTACAAGGGAGATTGTTAACAGTGAGCAAAGTCTACTGCAAGTGTGAGATTCCTGATTCAAAGTACTCGTTATTTATTATTCTTTTCTCTTATTGAGGAATGAACTTGTTCCCAGTTTGGTTTTTCTTGCTTTCTTCGATGGCTGTAGTCGAGCTCTCTTTCTTGTTTCTATTTTGAATTTGATAGTTACTAGGATAGGAAAAGAGGGTTTGCTGCCATTTTTGGTGGCATTCTTTCCTTCTGCTTGTATGTGTGGGTTCTAGGTTGCAATTATAATGTGGATTCTGATTAACGCCAGTGTTTTAACTAACTGTTTGGTAAATTATCTGCCCCAGAGAGTACTGGGCTTGACATATATGGCTCAATTCAACATAACCAAATTGCATTTTAGCTCATATAATATTGAAAAAGGTGTTAACTTTCTCTATGTAACAGCTATATGAGTACTCTTTCCTGTTAAGAATCATGATGGGTTTGTGCAGAAGTTCTGAAATTGAAGGCAGAAGTTGATTGTTTATGCAACAGACACCATTTCCTGTGTTCTTAGCGAAAGCTTCAATCACTAGATATCCTGCTGCGGAAACTTGATTCAAGCTACATGAGCTCTGTCTACAGTTTTATCCAGGTAAAAAGCTATGCACCACCTGCCTCAATCCCATTTCACTTCAGGTGCTAAGATATCTTTCGGAAATCTTGCCATGAAGCATGAAAACCTATTTTAGAGAGAACAGTGGTGTGTGGAGAGCTATTGGTGTTGGAATCTCGCTCAGGTGTAAAAATGGAGTGGTAAAGGGTGACTTTTGATGCCGTCTTTGATAATTGTTAGTGCAAGCTGGGGTCCGAGTGCTTTCTCGGTGGAAGATGACGGGTTTAGAGAAAGGATGTCAATTCAATTCTGTTTCGGTTAGTGTTTGGGTGTTTGTTTTTTATGTATATATATAATTAAATATATTAATTCAAAAAATAATTTAGTTCAAATCCAAAAATAAAATTATTTAGAATTGTGCAATTTAATCTAAAAAAAGACACAATAAAATGATTTTTCTGAATAAAATTATAAACATGTATAATATCACGAGAATGTCATCATCAATCTCACAAGATCATTACATTCTCTGATTGCTTTGAAATTTTAACATAATATATATATATATATGTCAAGAGACTCCTCGTAAAACTTCATCTCAATCTAACGGTCGGATTAAGAGATATGATTTATATTGTAAAATTATTTATTATTTAAAAATAAACATTATTTTCCACCCGAAATTTGGGCTGAATTTCCAGAACAAGCCGAAATTTTAAGCGAGGTAAAAAATATATATATTTTTTTTTAACTAATATGAAATATTTTGGTTATTTCAATCAAAAACAAAACAAAATTAACAAGACTAATTTAGATTTAGAGAGGACAAAGGGAGAATACAGGAGATAATGTAAAACCAATGCAGCCTCAACAATCCCTCCCCTGTTTTGCTTTTGTTTCCTGCCTGTGAAAGACGCGCTAACAGTTATCAACGAGTGCTGCTGTGATTTTTTACACTGCACCCACAGATTTTCAGTTACTGATTCCTGCAATTTGTTTCTCTTATCGGGCTTTCTTTATCTCTACATTTTTTCCCGGTGGGCTATGAGCAGCCTCCTTGTTATTCCGGCGTGTCACTCTCTCCATTTATTCCGGTGGGCTATGAGCAGCCTTTTTGTTATTCTGGCCTGTCATTCTAAAAAACAACGTTATTATAATATTAAACACTATTTATTTAATGGAAACAAATTTAATAATTTAAAAGGCAACCGAAAGGTTCAACATTGCTTATGTAATGAACTAATGATCCAAATCTAATAATTTAAAAAAATTATTATTATTATAATTTAGAAACTGTTTTATAAAATATTTTTTTACTTCAAAATATATTAAAATACTTTTAAAATTCAGTGGCAACCTTTGAGATTTTTTTATTTTAAATTAATGTTTTTAAATTATTTTTATATATTAATATTAAAAAAGAATTTTTTTTAAAAAAAAATATTATTTTAATATATTTATAGAAATCACATATAATTTCAATCTTGCCGCAGCTTTTTGCTACGGTTGCTGTGTTGATTGTATTTTTATTTTTTTAAATTAATTTTAAATAAATTAATAAATTTTAAAAACATGATTCAACCATAAAAATCAACAAATCATGCTTTCCTTTTAAAGAATCGAATAAGAACAAGAAGCTTCCAATTTAAAATATTCTTAGCCATTTTTTTTATGGTGATTTTATGGGCTGTTCTCGAAGAGCAGCTCATCAATGGTTTTTTCCTCTTTAAAATTTATGTCACCTTTTCCATGTGATTAATAAGACTCCTAAGTGATTTCTATTAGTCCTTTAATCTCGCCGCAGCGTGACTCCTTATTTAGAAATAACCTAAAAGAGCTCGGTCGTTTGTAATTCCAGACCCATGCGTATTATTCATTGACAATTTACTCCAGTGCACAGCGCGCGGACATTCATCTTTTTTTTTTAGTTTGTGAACAGTGTATTAACGAATCTGCCCCCTGAAAACGACAAAAAACGCCGCTGGACTGAGGGGCTTCGTGGTCATTGCGCATGCCGGACCGGTCCAGTCCGGTTCGCCGCACTTTTGCATTTTTTTCTTCTGAAATTGGCTAAATATTGCTTTAGCCCCTAATAAGATAAAATTCATGACTTGGGAACAGTGGTATACCGGTAATTGACCTTTTTTAATTATTATTATTCTCGGTTTACGGTCGGCGTGTGCGGTGCACGCGACCCACGATATTCCGCCTCATGCCCTGTTTAGGTGGAGCGTGAGGTATGATCCCGTCACCGGAGATGGGCTACCGCCGTCTCAATCGATGCGCCTCCGCGTGTTCGTCCTCCCGGTTTGGTGTGTTTCGGCAACGGATGGCCGTGGACGCGGTGGTGGCCGGTTAAACCCGTTGGCCACATTTCTCTCTCTCCTGCACATAAAAGTGCAGAAGAGCCCCCCGAGTGTTTTCCTTTTTCACTTCGGGCCCTCAACTTTCAATTTTGTGTTTGGTTCTGATTTCTGTTATATAAGTTTTGATTTAATTCGATTGGGTCCTTCGATTGAAATTAATTAAATGTTAATGTTGCACTTCGGTCCTCAGTCTTTTAATTTCCGGATTAGGTTGAAATAACTCAATAAATTTGGTACACAAGTTTTGATTTTTTCAATTTGATCCTTTGATTTAAATTGATAATATATTTGATTTTTATTTCGGCTCTTATACTTTTAAGATTTGATTTTAATCCTTGGACATTTGATTTTCATGTCGGCCCTTATACTTTGAATTTTTTATTTTAATCCTTTTATTTTTTTAATTTATGGAATAATCCCTACTTTTGTCCATGTATATATAAGTGTGCTCTTATCTTTGATTTTTAATTTTTGTTATGTCCTTATTTATTGAGGTGATATTTTTTCTTTTAAATTGGCTCTTAAATTTGATGTTAATCATTTCAAAATTGATATTTCTTTTTTTCTCTCCCTATGTTCTTTCTTTTAGTTTTTTATTGGTTTTTTTTTCTATTTTAAAGTCAGGTTTATTTTTTTTACCTAATATTTTTTTTTTATCTTTTGTTCAAGTTTTAAATATTTTTTTAACCTTTTATTTATTTTTGTTTTTTTCATCATTAACACAGTAGTAGTAGTAATAATAATAATAATAATAATAATAATTTTAGTTATTTTTCTTGCTCACTTTTTTTTTAATGTTTTTGAGTTTTTTCTCTAAGGATAATTTGATAGATTTTATTGTTTTGACAGTAATAGAAATGATAATTTTAGATGTTAAGACTTCGATGTTATTGTTTTTATAATAGGTTGTGATGATCTGTTTTATTATATTAAATCTTGCATATATAAATATTATATTTTAATTTTGAACCAGCGAATCCTGTAAATTTCTTTAATCCCAACAATTATAAAATTGTTTGCTCTGCCCGCAACGTAGTGTGGTCAATTTTTTAATTTTCAATTCAAATGATTTTTTTTTCAGTTAATAATTTTTATTTTATGTTTTTTATTTATTTTAGTTTTTTTTTAATTTCTCTTTCTGTTATTTTTTTATTGGTTGTTTTTTTTTCCAATCAAATGAATTTTTTTTACCTGATAATTTTTATTTTATTTTTTTGTTTGATCTTTTGTTAAAGTTATTTAGATTTTTTTAATCTTTCATTTATTTTTGTTTTCTTTTTTTCATTATTAACACAATAATAATAATAATAATAATAATAATAATAATAATAACAACAACAACAACAACAACAACAACAACAACAATAATAATAATAATAATAATAATAATAATAATAATAATAATAATAATAATAATAATAATAATAATAAGAAGAAGAAGAAGAAGAAGAAGAATTTTAATTATTTTTCTTACTTACTTTTTTTAATTGTTTTTCAGCTTTTTTCCTCGAGATAATTTGATAATTTTTATTATTTTGATAGTAATAGCAATGATAGTTTTAGATGTTAAAGCTTCGATGTTGCTATTTTTATAATAGGGTGTGGTGAGCTATTTTATTATATTTAATTTTGCATATATAGATATTATATTTTAATTTTGGATTGGCAAATCCTATTGATTTCTTTAATACAAACAATTATAAAAATTGTTCACTCAGCCCGCAGCATAGTGCGGTTTAGTTTTTAAATTTTCAAGTCAAATGATTTTCTTAAAAAAATTCTTTCCCCTTGCATTTTTTTTATGTCTGTCTTCCTTTTTTTTCTTTTAATAAACGGAGACCTTTTTTTTTTCATATTTTTAAAATTGTTTTATAACCAAGGTGTCCAAGTCAGCTTTTTTTTTTTATCGGGTTTCTTTTTTTGTATTTTTTTAACCAGGGTATCCATGACAACAAATTTGTAATAAATCATTTCATTTTCTTAGCAAATTTTCTAACAAATTTTATCAAAAATATTTTAACAATTGGAACATTCAATCATTTTTTGGTGGAAAAAAACTGTTTTTAATAGATTTTATCAATTATAATTTTACTAATTAAATATTAAAATAATAAAATACAACAAGTATAAAATCAATCAATTTTTTACATGGATAAAAAAGCTCAGCGCATCGGGCGGGCAAACCTCTTGTTAATGTCTAAAAGAGTATTTAAGCGTTTGTTTTTAAAATGTTTTACTTAAAATTAATCTTTTTTGGGGTGTTTTCATATTGTTTTGATGTATTAATATTAAAAATAAAATATATAATTATGCTTTTGAGAATTTTTAAATAAAAAAACATTTTTTTAAAAATCTCTTTATATTTTCAAGTAGGTTGTAGGTCACACATGTACTTCAACTGTTTGCAAACATGTAGCTATTTTAATATGTCATCATCGACTCGTTAGCTATATTTCAAAGTGTTGAGAATATTTAGAATTGAGTTTGGAATTATTTTTTGTTTTTTTAAATATTTTACTTCAAATTATATTATTTTTAATATTTTTATTGTTGTTATTAAAAATATTTTCTTAAAAAAATAAATTTCTTAAGAAATATATTAATTAATATATATTCAAGTAAAAAATACTTTGAAAAATAATTGCGATAACACTCTCAAACATACTCTCGTTAATTTTTTAATTCTATCTCTATTAAGTATTAACTTGATTTGAGATTAGAATTGTTTCAAATTAAATTATATAATAATTAAATTTGATCTCACATATTAACTTTATAATTTTTTTTTATCTGTAGATAACTAAGATTAAATTTCAAATTTAATTCAATATAATAAATTTAATTAAATGAGTCAAAACCTAATCCAATCCGTTTTTTTTTTAAAACAAATGATAATAATAAATAAATACAAACTCCAAAGTTTCTAGTATAAACGCGGTTCTACTTCACGTAGCAAACGACCTGCCGGTGACTCATGAAAAGTGCAAAGATACAGCAACTAAACGACGTCTCACACAATCAAAACTAACTCTTGGTGGTGCAATCGACATGTCCCTCGCTTTTGGGAGTGGGTTAACTAAAATAAACCCCAAAATTGCACCAGTCCATTCCATTGCCCTTAATTTTCTTCCTCTCTCACTGTTTCAGATCGAACTTTGGTAAGGTTCCAATTCTAGATCCGCTTCACTTTCACTTTTTGATATTTTAATTTATTTTTTTATGCACTAGTCTTAGTTGTGCTGTGATTTTATTTTATTTTGCAGACAGGAAAATGGATCCTGATGCAGTTAAATCAACATTGACAAATTTGGCATTTGGAAATGTAATAGCAGCAGCTGCTCGTAATTATCAGAAGGTTTGTTCTTTCAAGTTGTCTTCTTTTTTCTTTTTCTTTTTTTCTCAAATGGGTTTTTGTTAAAACCGTCATATGTGTCTTTGCTTACTGTTGGGTCTTTGTTCATTGACGTGAAGTTTGCATTTATATTTTGGATTTATTTAAACTTTGAGCTTATATTGAAGTAAACCCACTATGCATCCCTTAATGTTTTGTGGTTTATCAAGTTTGTTGTGTGACTTTGTAATTTATTGGAGAAGAAATTTATTGTTTAATGAGAATGTTGATAGAAGAAAGAGGTAAGCTTTCTTGCTTCTGCTTCTTAGAAATGATTGTATTTTGGGAAAATTGATGCCTAGATAGTGTATTGGTGATTTAAGTGGAAATTTTGAAGAATTTTTGCCAAATTAAGAAGTGGTTGTAGCAATCTGGGTTTCCTGCAAGTACGTGCACATTGGGAGATCAGTCTAATGGATCAATAATAATTAGGGGCAAATATATGGTTCAATGACAGTGAACAGTTTGCAACAGAGATAGGAATGCATTTCAGGATATGTGCGAGAATATACCTTTTTTTGTGCACCCCTATTGCTTTTATTGTGCTTGTTGAATTGCTAAAATATATTATGGAGCTCTGAGAGCTCTTAACTAGACAATTATAAAATTCTGATTTTGATTGAGGAAATGGGGAGTCAAACTTCCTTCCTGGCTGTACATTAGCCTATTTCATTCATGACTGGGAAAGATATACGTGATTGAATTGATCTGAAGGACTGAATACTCCAATAAAAATGTGGCGTTGAATTAGTTATCTTCGATTGTTTGTTACAGTTATTATTGACACTACATGCTTATGTACAGGAAATACTTGCTCAAGAGAAGGCACAGTCATCGAGTGCTTTTAATGAAGAAGTTGACCTTGATGAGTTGATGGATGTGAGTTAGATATTTCATTAATATTGGTACCTGCATTTTCCATGATCTCATTTTTTGAAAGTTGCTTGCATTTTGTTCTGTAGGATCCAGAGCTGGAAAAATTGCATGCAGACAGGATTGCAGCTCTCAAGGTAATAAGTTCATATTCCTTATTTTATCACGTGTATGTTTAGAAATGATTAAGCTTCCTGAAGCTGGTAAAACTCACAATAGGATTTGTTTGAATAGAAAGAAGCTGAGAAACGAGAAGCCCTAAAGAGGAAAGGCCATGGAGAATACAGGGAGATAGACGAGGGGGATTTCCTGGGTGAAGTCACTGGGACTGAGAAAGCGATCTGCCATTTCTACCATAAGGAGTTTTATCGATGCAAGTATAACTCTTAAATCCTCTCTTGCATGCACATGATCACATGCACATGCATGCGTGCACTTGCTACTGGAATTGACACATTCTGTGTGCTTTATGATCTGTGATGTGTGATCGTGTTAATCAATTACCCTAGGATAATGGATAAGCATTTGAAGGCTCTTGCACCAAGGCATGTTGATACCAAATTCATCAAGCTGGATGCAGAGGTCAGCACTTGAATTTTTAATGTTTGCTTTGGCAGCTAAATTGAAATCACAGTTTTGTTTATTGCAAATGTCTGATCTAGTGTATAAAATGAGTTGACGTACATTGTACTTATTTCCAAATCAAATGCAGAATGCACCCTTCTTTGTTGCGAAACTTGGAGTGAAAACATTGCCTTGTGTCGTACTTTTCAGGTGAGGCCACATTTGTTGCATTTTGTTTTATTTATGCTCATCTTGAATGATAGTTTCCTTGAAGTGGAGAGAAGAACATAGACATTATATTTTGGCTTTGCTTTCATGATTCTGTTTGCTTTCAAACTAAACGGTAATTGTAGACATGTAGTCGGGGGGAGAATGAAGTCAACCAATCAACGCTAATGATTAGTGAATGACTCACCGAAGTATGCTATTGTTATGCTTCAAGCTATACATATCCAACTTCTCTTCTGTGACCTTAATATTTGAGATTTGCATCAGATACTGAAATGCGGAAGTTACATTTTTGCTAATCAAGTATTATACTAAGATATGCACTGTTCACATTTTCAGTAAAGGGGTTGCAATGGATAGACTGGTTGGCTTTCAAGATATAGGAGGAAAAGATGATTTTTCCACTAGGACTCTTGAGCTTATACTGATAAAGAAAGGTAACTGTCCAACTTGCTGTGCAATTTATAGCTACCGGCCAAGTCTCTAAACCATTGTCTTGCAGGTATAATTAGTGAGAAGAAAGATAACGAAGGTGATGAAGATGATGATTACCATGAAAACAGTCAAAGGACAGTAAGGTCATCAACCAATCCTGATTCCGATTCCGATTAAAAAACCAGAAAGTGCAACTTTGGGCTTCAGTTATCTGTTTCTTTTGAAATTTGAGCTTGTATTATTATTCTCGCTTGTTATTTTTATCAATTATATCTGTAGTTTCTTTCTTCTCATCGGATATTACTCGGGAAATGTTTTTTTCCTATGAGAACTGAAATTGCTGTCTGATCCTGATGGGAAATGCGGAGTTAATGAAAAGCACTTTAGGGGCAACAGCTCCGTGTTTTAAACATACAGCCAGTGGCTATCCAGTAGCAAGCGATACGAACTTGTTTTTAAGAACCTGACTTATTCAACTCACTCAAGACATTTGATCTTTTGGTATGCAGATTTCATCATAAAAGTCAAGTGAGATAATTATGCTTGCACATCTAACTTAAATTAGAGTGTTAAAATTTACCAGCTACAATTGTGCATGGCAGTTCAGTGGAAATGTGACTAAGCAATTGATAAGCATAGCTACTGCTCCTCGAGGGCTGATGGTTACTATTAATACTCTGCTGTTTTCAAGTCATTGAAATGTAAAAGCATGAGAGATGAATATTAAGGGTCAAAAAGGTTTTTAGCTCTAATTGTAAGATGGGTTATCTCAAATCATTCTGTCCCAAAGTTTCTGGCCTCAGTGCTTCTTTATTTTGATTTCTCTGGTATTCCCTGCAATATCATGACAGCTTTTATATTGAAGGGCAAAAGGATGCCTCGAAGTTTCCCTAGTTGTTATAAGGGAGATCGTTACCCAGAACATAGCAGGGCCCGATTGTGATTCTGAGAATTTTGACATGAAACATCGCGCCATTAACGTCAGGGCAAATTTCTCTTATACCATTGAACCATCCTAAAAAGAGTGTTTGACACTGTGTTTCAAAAATATTTTTGAAAAAAATTAAATTTTAGTATTTTTAAATCATTTTCTTATGCTGATATCAAAAATAATTTTTAAAAAATTAAAAAATATCATTTCATACATCTCTGAATGAAAAATATTTAAAAAAAAAATCACAACTACACGAACAATCTGACACGAAATAGGATCTACTCAGGAGTTTGGTTGTTGCCACGTAGCATAGAAACAAGTGTCACTTAAGCTGTCTATCCGGAAGTAGAACATTGATTTTCAAGGGAAATTGACAGATAGGTTGCTGTTTGGAAATGATTTTCAATTTCTGTTAAGGAAACAGAGTAGTGGCCTTCCACTCTCTTCTCCCATGCAAAGCACAGCTAGCAAAAAAAAACCAACCCCCTCACTATATAGGGCCTATGAGAAGAATTGGTCAAGAATAATAGCATTAACAAGAAAAAGAAGAAGATGATGATAATAATTTATCATTAAAAATAAACATTAAAAATAATATGCCAATACACTTGTCTACCCTTCCCGCGTCGTGTGCGCCTCACTGTCTCTCTCCGCAAAAATCTCCACAAAAAATCAAAATTTGTTTTTTCTTTCTATTTGTAGCCCTTTCTCGCATTTTCACTCACCCTTTGCGGAGGTACCCTCTCCCTCCCTCCCTCCCTCCCTCCCTCTCTCTCTCCCTCTCTCTTCATATTTTTCGTTTTCTTGAAGGAATAATGTTGCTTGCTTGCTTGAGTTTGTGTTTATGTAATTTGTTTTTCTCTTTTCGGTGTTATGTTATAAGTGGTCTTGTAATGGTGAAATGCAGGCATTTGACTAAGGCTTTTGGTTGGTCGTGGCATCGTTTTTTATGTAAAAAGCACATATCTCACACCAATGGCAGCAGCAGTTTGTGTACCTTTGTCTCCCAGCCCAGGTTAGCTACCTAATTCAATCTTACATTTCAATGTGTTTTTATCCTCTAGTAACATTGAATCATTCTTAATCCAGGCAAACATTCTTCCTGAAAATACTTCCCGATGAATTTAGATCGTTGCATTTTATGATATCCACTAATTTAATGCATGGGATATTCAGAAATTGATTTCGAGAATAATCTTCTGTAAAATTAGCATCGCTCATTCATACATGTATATGTTTTAAAATTAATGCCTTTTTTTCCATTTCAAAGAACTCCAAAAGCTGCCTATGTGGCATTAGTATATTAAGTAAGGATTGTCCCACATTAATCCCCCATCTGTACGTCAAGATAACAAAATAGAAAGGAAAGAATCCAAAGCTGAGAAGATTGCATGTTATGATGACTGTCAATTCTATATTGACGCTACTGAAATTCTGGTGAAGAGAAAAAGGCTATCATTTATTCATCAAGGTCACTTCTTTTTTAATTTAACAACTGCTGTTTCTTGTACATTTAATAGTGTTTGTCGTCATGTATTTTCTGATTGAGCAAATTCCCTAATGTTTTGAGTTTATATCTCATCTTCTTTGATATATGGCTAAAGGGGATATTTTGTACGAGTTTAGGCCAGTTTTATGCTTTCGTGTTCTTAGTTTAGGCCAATGTTATGCTTTTGTATTCTTGTGTCTTGTTAATCTTTAATCATGCTTGCTCTGTGTTTGCAGTACCAGAGATGGAATATTTTGGGGATGAGAGAAAGAATAGAATTGAATCATTGAAAAAGAAAGCAATCAATGCCTCCAACAAATTCAGGCATTCATTGACAAGAAGGGGTCGCAGAAGCAGCAAAGTCATGTCTGTTGAAATTGAGGATGTGCACGATGTAGAGGAGCTAAAGGTTGTCGATGCTTTCCGTCAAGTGCTTATATTGGAGGAATTGCTTCCTTCAAAGCATGATGATTATCATATGATGCTCAGGTTTATTCTTCTTCTGGTTTCATGTTCAATGGTTTGTTTGAATTTGTTATTCCAGGAATAATTCTCAACCATATTGAAATACATAAATAATTTGTATGTATACTTTATTAATCTTTAGATTTATCCTCTGATAATGTAGATTCTTGAAGGCCAGGAAATTCGATATCGAGAAAACAAAGCAAATGTGGTCTGATATGCTTCAGTGGAGGAAGGAATTTGGTGCTGACACAGTCTTGGAGGTATTGATCATAGAAATGGCTTTATTAATAGATCTTTTTTTAGTTTAACTTGGTCCATAATCCACCTGGACAACCCCAATGAGCATTGACTGAGTCTCATGAGGTTCTTTTCCTGCTATTCTCCTAATTTTTCTATTTTTCAGGAGTTTGAATTCCAGGAACTCAGTGAAGTCTTGGAATATTATCCCCAAGGGCATCATGGAGTAGATAAAGAAGGAAGACCTGTTTACATTGAGCAATTAGGCAAAGCAGATCCTGCCAAGTTACTGCAAGTCACATCCATGGACCGCTATGTCAAATACCATGTACGAGAGTTTGAGAGAACTTTTGATGTTAAGTTTCCAGCTTGCTCACTAGCAGCAAAGAGGCACATTGATCAAAGTACAACCATATTGGATGTGCAAGGAGTGGTATGTTTGAACCATAATGATTGATGTGGGTAAATCAAATAATTGCCATCATCTGTGTAGTAATGTGATTTACGATTTTGATTATCATGAATCCTTCATGTGGCTTTCAAAGGTTCGGCACAGTAAGTAGAAGGGGTAGTTAGGTTGTAGACAAATGTTAGGGTGACCTTCAAATATGTGTTCCTTCTCTTTCCCATATTATATAGACCACAGTACAAATTATAATTACCTCAGAAGGTAGTTATTCACTCTCAGAATTAATAATTACAGGGCCTCAAAAGTTTAACTAAAGCTGCAAGGGATCTCATCTCTCGCCTTCAGAAGATTGATGGTGACAATTATCCTGAGGTACAAACCTGTGTTTTGTCTTAGATTATCAAAAGCAATAAATTTTCCATGCAAATGACATAATAGTTGTGATGTGGTGTAAATTGTTGGCTTCTCGGCAGACCTTGAACCGCATGTTCATCATCAATGCGGGTTCTGGATTCAGGATGTTGTGGAATACCATTAAATCTTTCCTTGACCCTAAGACCACAGCAAAGATCCATGTAAGTGCACACATTTCAATTCTAAATTGCTAGTCTGATGTAGGAAATTATCTAATGACAAAATATCATTCACCAGGTTCTTGGCAATAAGTATCAGAGCAAGTTGCTTGAGATAATTGATGCCAGGTAAGTTCATAATTGGTTGTTTGCGCAAACATCTTTCTCGTCTCGGTTTTTAGTCTTCACAATTGTATTCACTCTTTTCTCCAAGTTATATGCTATGTGTAATCACATATCTCCATATGCTTATTTTCTGCTCACAAATCATGTGGCCTTTTTCCTAGCCCTTTTTTTATTTACTCTCCCTTTTGACCACAATGGATGGATTTTGTTTCAGTGAGTTGCCGGAGTTTCTTGGAGGTACTTGCACCTGTGCTGACAAAGGAGGCTGTACACGTTCTGATAAAGGCCCTTGGAATGACCCAGAGATTATGAAAGTGATCTGCAATTCCTTGAGCAACTTCTTCTGTTTACTACAGTTGAACTGACCATCTTATTTAGTTTCATGTTGAATTCAATTTCTTATGCCATTCAGTTTCTTGCAGATGGTTCATAATGGCGATCACAAATGTGCAAAGAAATGCGGAACTCATTATCCTGATGAAAAAACAATCTGTGAGGATGACCTAAGCAACTCAAAGGTTTAATATTGAATATACATTTCTCATTCTATTTCCACTTTTTGCATATCTGGGCTGCCAAATTGTTTCTTTCCTCCGAGTTGTTGGCTTTCTTCATGGCATGAGTTTTGAGCTACTCTTACTTCCTATTTGATTGACAGCTACATGACTCTCCTAAGGTGGAATCAGCTCCACAGCTTCCACAACCCTCATTTGTTCCTGAGAAGGTACAAGTCTAACAAACGTCCTCAGACTTGATGTTTATCGTTCAGTTTAACCATATTTTTTAATTTCCTTAATTTTCTTAAATTTAAATTAATATTTTTCAGTGTTTTTTTATTTTGATATATTGATATCGTAAAAAATATATATATTTTTTGATGCTATGAACTAAAAACATTTTGAAAAGTAACATTTATAATACTCTCAAACATACTACAAATTCTATCACATTTTGTTGATTGGACAGAATTATTATTTTTTGTAGACTTCCAGCTGTTCTTTATTCCCTTTGCCTGACAGTTCTAATGCCTTTTCCTTTTTCCTGGAAAATTCAACCTTCAGGCTTACAAGTTAGAGGACTATCAGCATATGGTTGATAAATCTGTGGATATGAGTTGGAAAAAAGTGGTGAACAGTGGTAAGTTTGGTCTTTCCAAAAGTACATTACTTGTTAATATATGATTAAATTAAGTATATTCTACTGATTCCTCGCTGAATTTTAATTAACCTACAAGCAGTATAGAAATTAGAAGAATGAATTCTTGTTATGGTTCTGTTTTTATCATGATCTAACTCAAGGTCTACGCTGGGAGTTGACCTGGGATGGGGATTGAGCTGGGTTGGGAATTGATCCATGTCAAATTTAAATTCATTTTGTTAGTGAAAAGATCATTTTTTTCACCATCACTAACCCAACTCTGGCCAAGTTCTCGGTTGACCTGTCGTGCTAGGCCATGAACTTGACTATATCTTCCAACTAGTTTTTTTATTATATTTTTATAAAAAATTACTATCTAATTTAACCGTATATTCGCTAAAAAAATAAATAAAATGGATTGACAATTTGACATTGTTATTAACAATATTTAAACAGAAAAACCACTTACAATATCATCTAATTATTTCAACCATTGCCATTATAATCTCACCACCATCATTGCTACCATCTCACCACCTATTCCTCCACTACCACCACCTTTTTTTCACCACAACCTCAAACATCTCATCACCACCTTATTTATTATCATTGTCATGTTATCACCATCACTATAGAAAAATATTTACATATAAAATATTGTCTATCTATAAAATATTTTAAGCAAAACAAGCAAATCCTTATTAGGAGTCTTTAAATTCCATCTCCTGGTTATTAGCCCATGTATGCATGGACAATTTGACCTTTTTCACATATAGTTTCTTTCTAATAATGCATGGATTTTTTTAACATAGTATATTGAATAATATGTTAGTATTTTTGCAATATGATCATGTCATAGTTTTTGAAATTGATCAAGGTTTTTTTTGTGTTTTTTGTTTTGCAACAAGTGTGGCCCTTTTTTTTTGTGATACGAGGATGATTTATTTTTGTGTTGATGATTTAATGTCTTTTCATAATGGTTTTTTGTTTTCAATATTTTTTAGCATTGATTTTTTACCAAGTTTTTCTTGTATCTTTTTATATTTTTAAATCTTATTTAATTCTTTGAATGTTGTTTATGGTTCTATTCATTTTTTGATAAGCTATTTCTATTTAATTATTTGTAGTTATCATTATTGTTGGTCTATTTTCCCCCCTCAATAAACATGCTAAATTAATTCTTTGGGTTCATTTAATTGAAATTTGATGTCTTATGTTCTTGTGTGTTTTCTTTATGGTTTTTTTTATAATTATACTATTTATTTTTATTCTTTTATTTTTGTGCACGCAATTTATGCAATTAATATGTTTCTTTGTTTGGTTCATTGGCTTTAAATTTGTTGTTTTAAATTTTTGTGTGATTTTCCTTCATGAATGTATTTATCTTTTTTTTAATAAGATAATATAAGTTTCTCCGGAGAATCGCTATTTCGTTCTTAAGAAATCATTTGTATGCAGGCTATTCCAGTTTTTTATCATTATACTGGTGATGTAAGATATGAGAAATTTGGCTTGTGTAACTGAAATTCAGGGCACCCAGCTATATGCAAAATTTTGATCAAAATTTCTATAATTTTCAAAAGCAGATTGCTATACTCAGTATGATGCTTGCAAGGCCCCCCAAGCAATCAGTTCACCACTTTTCACCGGTGTCATGGCTTTGGTTACGGGTGTTGTCACCATGATTAAAGTGACACGCAATGTTCCCAGGAAACTGACTGATGCCACCATCTACTCCAAGCCTGACTACTGCGACGAATCATCGGTGAACGGCCGGGAACAACAGTCACAGGCCATCTCTAGTGCAGATTACATGACTGTCTTGAAGCGCATGGCTGAATTGGAAGATAAAGTGAGTGTTTTGAGTGCTAAGCCTGTTTCCATGCCACCCGAAAAGGAGGAAATGTTGAATGCTGCTATAAGCCGTGTAGATGCATTGGAGCAAGAGCTCATGGCAACTAAGAAGGTAGTTTCACATGGAAATGAATGCATGACAGTAAAAACAAAGCTAATACAAACAGAAAATGTAAATTAGAATCCTCATTTCTATCAATTATTCTTTGCTTATTCAGGCTCTCGAGAACTCACTTGCGCAGCAAGCAGAGCTTGTCGCTTATCTTGACAAGAAGAAGAAGAAGAAGAAGAAGATGGTACAGCTCTAACATATCATAAGTTTTCTCATCATTGGAATTTTAATGGCTATATCATGTTTAATATTGTTTGGCCTGTGATGCAGTTTTTCTGGTAAAGGAAGAGAAGCTGGATACTAAAAGGTGCTTAAAGAACTGTTATTGTGATGATTTTCTGTTTTGAAGGATTCCCCGTTGCGTGCTCTCTTGTTCAAATTCGTGTATATAGCAATTAAAGGTTTTGTGAAGATCCAATTTGCCTTTCTAACACACATGTATCTTCAATAAATCTTGGTGTCTTATAACTCTATATAATATATCAATCAAAATCATGTGAGCATCTCTTACTTGTTTACTGATAGTGACCAGAGGGAAAATAATATCCCTTCTCTGTTTATACTGTATAAGTACTCTTGAATATCTTTTAAGAATTTGCCCTGCTATGAATAGCAGTCTCATGACTCAAAAGTTAGGTAATCGTAACAGACAATATGAAACTAGGGCAAGCTTCCAAATAATCCCTTTTGCCTTCTTAATTTGTGGTTATGGCCACCAAAGAAAATGTCTTCTGATTGGTTATCACCCTACACTAGTAAAGCAACGAGTTTCTACAAGTTGATGTTTGAAAGGGATGTGAAATTACGAGGAACAAGCTGATAAAAGAAAAGATTTGTTTATTCCAAGAATCACTTGTTGCATTACTAAAACCAAACATTTCACATAGGAAACCTATATTTATTACAGCCTTGAGCTCATCATGAATTCTTCGACATCTTTCTCATATGATATCTTCAATTCTTTCCTTGCGGATCCTTAGTTGTCGCCACTGCATGTGTTGAAGAATGATACACAAGATACAGGCACGAGGCATAACCCTCTACTTCTGAGATCTTTCTTTTGTTGCCCCATCCCATCTTCTTCATTTGAGCACTGTTAACAATACATTGATGATCACATTATAGAAATTAATAGAAAGAAAATAAGTACAATGGTTCTTAAACTTCCCTAGAAGAATTTCTTACCACATGCGTTGTTATAGTTGGCTTGATGTTTGGTACGCTCAGTTTCTGTCAGCAACAAGGACTAAATAAGGTCAGTAAGAAGAACAAAATCCACAAGTTTATCAAGTTAAGAGTGATGTTAGCTTGATAGTATTGCTATGGAAAGAAAATTGGAGGGATAAATCACCTGCACTTGGTCATGAAGAAATTGTATATATCCAATTGCTTCTGTCAACACAGAGGCAGTGTCTGTCTGCAGGTTACAATGGACAAAAAAAAAACTAAAAATATAAGCATGGTCAAATTGATATTGTAATGCATTTCTTTAAGACATTCCTAATCAGGAGAATAAAGTGCAGATTAAATTATCACCTTGCCATAAGGTGCCACCAACCTCTGAAGAGCTGCAATCCTGTCCCCTAGTTTCTCCTTCCTGACCTAGTTAAAAAGCCAACTCCATATTTAAACAAGAATCTATGGTAGAAATTCTGACTTGATGAAGGTTAAATTAGTACTGCTTTGAATCATCACCTTCAATGGGGGGCACAAGGATCGTGGTGTGGACCGGTTCTTCTTAGCTTCTGTGAGAAAATTCTTGGACTGAAAAATACTGCTAGGTCTCTTTTTTCTCCCAAATCCTTCTTCGAAGGTTGATGTCTTCAAAATTAAAAAGGGCATTTTCAGTTTACAGCTTTATATATGAGGTGTACATCATCAGAAATGTAATCGATCCAAGGTGTATTAATAGAGGCAAAATTAGAATAACTATACTGAAATTAATAAGATTATGATACCCACTTTGTTGCAGCTTTTTGAAGGGCTATCTTTATGTTCTCGCATGAAATGATCGAGAGTGTTTTGTGAAGACTGGCTAAAACTGGCGGCACCATCATAAGTAGTAGCTGATAAAAGATCCACAGCTTGCAAGTTCAAGTCCAAAGAACTTGAAACTAATGAAGAGCACAAATCTGATGTTGAAATATTGATACTCGGTAAAATTTGGCTAAAATTATATCTGTTACAGCCAGATAGATTCTGCAGACTTGCCGTGTTTTGAGAATTAGTGTCAGAGATATGGTGAAGAGAAGATAAGCTGTTGAGAGGCCATTGATTTCCCCCTAGATCATGAGAATATTGGTGCTTGTATTTAGATGACAGAAAATCTGGCTCCTCTACATTAGAGCCAGTGTGCATCATTTCACCTGGCTTGAAGAAAGGGTCTGGCAACTCATCTTTGGTCTTTGCCAATAAAAAATCATTGGCCGTAGATGGCTGGCTGAAACCACTCGCATGGCAGAAACTCAACCCTGGAGTCAAGGAATCAAGTGGCCAAGACACCCTTGAATTTGGGATGCAATCAGTTAGATAGTTGTTGCTGGTATTACTGTTAATATTCCTGCATGATAATAAATAAGAGAAACAAATGATTATGATACGAGATTTTTGAGTAGCATCCACTAAAATCCTAAGTTCAGATTACTTGCATGCTCACAGACCCTAGAAAATAACTAAAATATTAGAGAAAACGCCTTTCGAAGATCAATTACGTGAACCATCTGGCAAATAAAGTTGAAGCTAGCTTGCCTAAATTTCAGTGGGATCATAAAGGATTTCTTCCTTTAATTTCCAGCCCTTATTCCAGCATGGAACTTAGGAGAAAGCATTAAGTTTATAGAGGAAGTAGCCGTTCTTTAAAAAATGAATCCATCAGAAGCTCTACAGCAGTGCACTTAAATCCATGAACATGTATAAGCTTATATACCCGTGTTTCGTAGAGCTTCAAAACACAAAATAAAATAAAAAAGAAGAAGCTAGAACTCTACTAAGAGAGTAGAAATACTTACAAAATGAAGCCTGTTCCTGGGTTCAAGTCACCGGTGCTGGAAACCTTATTGAAATCAGCAGATTGTGATAATAAAGAAGAATACCCTGTAAACTGTTCTTGAAACTGATGCTGGAGGTGGAGATTTCCAGGCTCCATCATGTAATTTTTTAGACTTGAAAATCCCTAGATAAGCCTAATAAATCAACTAGCTAGGATGTTATCAGAACCCTTCACTCTCTACTGAAAGAATCACTCACAGAAACCTCTTTGCTTTGCCTTTAGCAAGTTACTTTTCTCACTTCAATTCACTTTTCACCTCCTTGTCTCAGCTTTAAAGTAGCATGCATAAAAAACAAAAGCAAAATCAAAAACCATGACTTTCTTCCCTCTCACAGTGTCCCGAGCTAGCTTGATCGTCACTTTAGAGAAGAAACTTTTTTACAGATTCACTTTGCTCTAAAACTGTATTTGAATGAGTTTTTTCGCAGTACCCTCTAGATATGCATCACTCGTGAAACATGGAAGTACTGCTAGCTTGACCATGATCGAGCCCTTGTTTTGGCTTAAGGTAAGCAAAGGTCCTAGCTAAAGGTAGAGGGAAATAATGGCAAACTTGAAATATTTAAACACTAGTAATAGTGTATTACATAGGGGGGGGAAAGTGGAAACGACTTAACTGGGATTCTGTAGGTTTAGCTAGTGCATAGTAATTTGATAATTAACCATTGTGTTAACCTAATCAATCTTTTCTTGTATATATACTATGGAAGGGAACATATATATTTATAAAAAGTTGATGAGTATGAAACCCTAATGTTCATTGCAATTATACACTAATCATGTAGCTAGGGGGGGATGATTAAAGTTGTAGTGCTGCTAAGTATACTAATATTTTTTTTAATTAACAAATAATAAGAGGTCTTTCATAAAAAAGAGGAGGTAATATAATAATCCAAGAGCATAAGAAAAGTGAGGCTCAAGGAAAAGGTGAGGGGATGTGTGAGATTTACATTATGGGCAAGTTTGTCGCTGCCTTCCCTTCATTTCTTCCAGCCAGCCTGCTCCTGTCCAACCTTTTTATTTCATTTCCTACACTTTTTATTTATTTTTATTTTATTACTTTCGATCTAGTCCTCATGTTCAAGTACAAGTTGTTGTCCAAAGGCTCACCTTCTTTTCTTAATTTTCTTTTCTTTTCTTTTCTCTTCTTTTTTGAAACAATTATTTTGGATGAGCTAAAGCTCGCCGAAATGAATCTTGAACATAATTTATGTATTGGTGGGACTATTTTTGGTAAAGGGTTTCGGGTTCAAATTCCATGAATGCTTTCCGGTCGACTTAACCAAGAAGAGTAATCCTTGAAAAGAAAGAAACCCTAGAAGGGATGATCATTTGAATCCACACATAGATTCTTTTCATAAAGAAATGGAATAAAAATGGCATTATGCAAATTCCTTCCCAATAATTGCAAGCCCATTGGGATTCCAAGATGCCTCTAGTACTATGGTCTAAGTCAGCTGGAATTTTAAAATCCAATTGAGAGAACCTAGTCTGTCTAATCCACTTACATACATAGGCAGCAGGCACCCAATTGGAGTCCACGTTGGATGCATTATGCTTTGACATTATACTAAAAAAAGTAGTCACATTAGAAAACACACACCCACACATAAACATACCATTTCTATGAGGGAGAAAGGAAAATGGGGGGACATCAGATTTTGCTGCCATGATCTCCTAATCCTTTTTCAGTAATTGCCAGTCAACCATTCCCGAGAATTTGTCTCAATATTGGCACCATTTTGCCAGCACTTCTGTTGAATATTATTTTGCCTCGTCTTCATCAAAGGGAAGGATTACTTAAACACACATACACTTTTTTTTGGATTATGTGAAATCTCACTCTCGAAAAATGTATTTTATTGGTCCAGGTGACCAGGTAAAATCTCAATTGTGCTAAGTTTTTATAAAGAATGCATGCCCTGACTCGAACTCAAAATCTGTTGTATAGATCACAAGCTCTTTATCGTCACGTTATACTCCTAGAAAACTAACACACATGTCCGAGTGTACTGTTGATATATATTTGACAAGCCTTCTCCTCCAGCTTGTTGATCGTTATGCATGGGTTTCTGAATCCATACCAACGAATATCCATAACATTTTCCAGATAAATATTAATTTTAGATTTCTATCTAACTAGAGTAACATCAAAATTAAAGAGATAGTAATTAATGCATGCGATGTTGCTCAACTCCGCACAAGTGAAGAGGTATTTGAGAAGAACTAGCAACGTTCTTTATTGTAAGACATTAATTGATCTAACCTTGCAAGAAAAAATACAAAATTAAGTTAGGGAGTAGCATGTATACTGTGTAGAAGAAGCAAAGGCCTGAAAAGGGGGTCTAAAAAAGTTGATAGGGTTAAAGATGTTGGAGAAGAAGACAAGCCATTGGAGCCAAAGAATATATGCTTCCCTTTTTTTTCTTTTTTCTAGTAACCTTAGAGAAGGGAAATCGTGTAGTGTTGTGGACCATAATCTTTTTGTTTTCCCATGCCAAACACCATTCTTTATGTTTCTTCATCATCTTCCATTCGATTTTCACCAGTCTTTACACAAAAGCATACCCTCACCTTGTCTTGCTTTCTTGTTTACAATAATTGGTGGCTCCAAAACATTCCCCATACAATAATATTTGGTGATATTATTCACATATATATACATCTATATCACCAGCATGCATTGCTTAGCTAGGATTTCGACACCTTGGTGCAGTGTAATTATCCAATATATATATATATAGAGAGAGAGAGCAAGTTATGAGCCTCCACCATCTAAATCACAAAATCAAACCAGGTCCTGAACTACCACCATCCAAATCATCAAATAAGACAAATCTATTAGCTAGGATTCATCATCCAAAACCTCCTTCATAATCTATTCGTGGCTATTGAAAGAAGCTATAAATAAATTCTCTCTCTCTGTCTCTCTCTCTATATATATAAAACCCTGTCATGCATATATAGATAGATGAAGTTATATGTGAAATGATTATGGTATAAATTAAGTTAAAAAGTTTCGGCTTACAACATCAACATTTATTATGTTCATCAAATTTCGTTAATATTGTTTTTAAAAAAAAATGTGGGAGTGGACATGTCTAGATGTAAAGGTGCTGATTAAGCGTAGAAAATAGCTTACATATTTTTTTATTTAGTATAATAGTTATATATATATTGATCAAACGTTTGCAGTAAAGTGGCTGTAGTTTAGTGGTGAGAATTCCACGTTGTGGCCGTGGAGACCTGGGCTCGAATCCCAGCAGCCACATCTTTTTTTCTTTCTCGATTGGTTTATGGATGGGCTCAGACGAAAATTGTACAGCCCACAGTATATGGCCCCGTACCCTTAATCTTCTTGCAGGCCCACACTTTGAGCAATATCTCCACTGGTCAAACCAAGAGAAAACCTCATTAAAGTTGTGAATTGAGTCCCGAAACATATTATTTCATCAATTAGGTCCCTTTTTCAAGAAAAACGTCAGCTGTATTCTTCTATCAAATTCTTTTAATCTTTCACTTAATTCCTATTATTTCATTAAATATTCACAGTAAGATCTCTGATAAATAAAAATTGAATATTTTAAATATCTTAATGAGAGTTCGAAAATTCTTAGTTTAAAAAGTTTTACCATACAACAATCTTCAAGCTACTCAATCATGTAACATAATTGACCAGCAAGGGTGTGGCCCAGTAGTTGTAGGGGAGTTCCCTTCTTCACAGGACCCAGGTTCGAGTCCTAGTGGGAGTGGGAGCTGGAGGGGTCCTCCCCTCTTGTTCCTGGGTCCATCTCTGTGCGGTATGTCTGTCACCCCCGCTGTGCCTTACATGCTCACTGAGCTTGCAGGATGTTCAGTGGGTCCGGGGAATAATCGAGGTGCGCGTAAGCTGGCCCGGATACCCCGGTCATAAAAAAAAAATCATGTAACATAATTGGTGTTAAAGATACGGTGGTGTCCTCAATTCTGTTCTGCTCCTAAGACATTGTACTTAGCCCCATCCACTTTGTTCTGTTCCTAAGACATTGTACTCAGTCCACCCACCTATGTTTAAGACTTTAAAGTTTAAACACCCACCCCACCGACGCCCGCCACCCACCGACGTCCGCCACTCACGGAACTAGAATCTGGCCTATGGCTTTTCATTTTCGCAGTCTATACTTGACAACACTGGAGACTCTATAGCACTACCAACCCACAGACAGGACTCTATTTTCCCACGAAAAAGAAGAGAGGAGAAAAACTATTGAACCGTTTACTATCCCTTGTATTGCATCAAATATTATTAATAATAAATATAATTTTTATATTTGATCGAGAGTTGATGCAGTGCAATTCTCAAGTCTGGATTGTGCAAAAAATGCAATTTAATGATTCTACAGATTTATAGTTCCATTTGAAAACATGATAATGTAACCGATACTTCCATAAATTCATATTAACTATGTAATTATCCGGTTAAAAAACTAGCCGGAACCGGACCCATGTTGGGAAGATGAACCCTAGGACACGCCACAGAAAGTTTGTAACCGTGACTTTGAGCCCAATGAATATAAGGCATTAGATTTGAAGGAATAATTTGCTGGACTTGGGTCCACAACCACAGGAGGAGGAGGAGCTACCGGCAAATTGAGGAAAGCCAGCGTGCTCCAACAATCCGCGGCTGCTTTCCTATTGGTGTCTAGACTTTAGAGAGACGTTTACTAGTCATGCACACTCAAGATTGACTGACATGTTGGGAAGATATGTTTATTTTATAAGAATTTTGAATAATCAAAGTTTTATTCATTTAATTCAAGCATCGAACACAAACAAAAATAATTGAATTATTAATATTAATATTATGAAAAGCATATCTTCCTCGTTCAAATGGAAGCCCTGTTAGACATAAGCTATATAGGTTGGATTTAACCTAATACTTTGTCATTTTCCACCAATTGCCTTTATCTAATTGAAATAAGAGTTGAACTTTGTGAAAGATGTATCTGTTTGTGGTGCTTCTTAAATGTTTTACGTATCATTTTCAAAACGTGATTCATATTTAATTTTGACGAATTTGAGATTTAAAATAATATTTGATAATTAAGAGATGAGATTTTCAAATTTAAGGTGAATATTTTAGATTGTTGAAGAAATATTTCCCGTTCATACAAAGGGACATGGGAGCACTCTTAAATTTTAGAATAAAGTTTTGATTTTCTTATAAAAAAAAAAACCATTGCTATAAATATATTTCTTAATTTAATAATCAATGAACATCATCCTCATTATAAATGAAGAGTTATGCCTCGGATTCAAAATCAAGAAAATTAATAATTGGGATATTTTGTCAAATGGAAATAAATTTAGACGTTGCCCGTGAGGCTAAGGCACCAGCCTTGATCTATCCGAAATATAGTAGGAAGCCAAAGCCAAGACGAAAGCCGTCAAACTGACAAGCAATAAGCATATATATCTGCATATTTGTTTGTGCATGAAGAGATAGATAGGTGAAGTTTCCTAAAACCCAAAGCAAATTACGTTATAGCTGTCTTTTTGTGTCACAATTTGCTGTGTTGCCTTCACGTCTCTAACCACTGCCCCCTCACCTCTCCCTCCCCTTGCTCTAGTCATTACAAGATAGAGCATTCAACAAAAACCCTGTTAGACCAGATCTTTTTTTATCACTTTCATTGTATGGATAAGATCTCCAGCTCCAATTCTACTGAACTGCGGAAAAGATTCTGCTTTTATTTATAGGCTTCTTATTCGAAGGCAAAGTGGTTTCTGGGTTTTGAGAGTCTTGCAATTCGGTTGTGTGTAGAGGAAAAAGGAAGATTTTGGGGCTTTGATTAGATTGTGATCATGTGATTCTTGGCTTGAGATGGAGGAGAATATGGTGGGGTTTGTTTATTTGAGAGATTGAGCAAGAGTTGGAGGTGAAAGTTCAGGACTTTGTTGCTTTTTGGACTGGCTTTCTTTGGGTTTAGAGGAATCTGTTAAAAGTGGGAGTTGTGTTTTTCTGTGATTAAATTATTAGCAAGAAAAGCTACACACAGAGAGAATAACATTACAAGAAAGAAGGTGATCTCAAAAGATCAAAGATTGCGGCAAGTAAGTATCAATTCCACACCTTTTCTTTCTTCTTCGTATAGATATTTACCATAGATTGTTGAATCATCATCATTCATTGTGTGTGAGAGAGTTTTCGAAGCTGTTTACTTGATTAGATGTCTTGCTTTAATTGGTGACTAAGGGGATTGGGTTTCCTTTTATGTGAATGTTGATGAGACTTTTAAGACTTCTCGCTCACAATTTGCAGGGAAATGGCAACCTTAGTGGAGCCTCCAAATGGAATCAGGCCAAGAGGGAAGCAATATTACTCAATGTGGGAAACTGTGTTTGAGGTTGATTCAAAGTATGTTCCGATTAAGCCTATTGGTAGAGGGGCCTATGGTGTTGTTTGCTCATCGATTAATAGGGAAACAAACGAGAAAGTCGCCATCAAGAAAATCAATAATGTGCTTGAGAACAAGATTGATGCTTTGAGGACTCTTAGAGAGTTGAAGCTTCTTAGACATATCCGGCATGAGAATGTGATTGCTTTGAAGGATGTTATGCTGCCTGTTCATAGGACAAGTTTCAAGGATGTATATTTGGTTTATGAGCTCATGGATACAGATTTGCATCAGATTATCAAGTCCTCACAACCACTTTCAAATGATCATTGCAAGTATTTTATATTTCAGGTAAACTTTCTCTCTCCCAGTTGGTAGTAGTGTAAAAAATTGTTATTCTTTCTGCTTGTCTTGTGATGTCAATTTCATGCTGGTTTGCATGATCAATCTGCAGAATGTGTTTTCACTAGGAATTGCAGCTGCGTTTTATATCTCTCTAATTATATGTTTTAAAGTCATGTCTCTTTCCAGGTGATGCTGGTTTATATTGTAATGATAACAGCACTAGATGGTTTAAAAAGCCAAATTTATTTAAGAAAGAGACTTACTTTTTAACAGATATCATCTTTTACTGTTCACAAAGAAAGATGATTAAGCTGTAGCTGGCCATTCAAATATTCAATAGTTATTCATGTGCAAACGAATGAGTCACAAAACTGTACATGAAGATGTAAATGAATTTGGCAAAATAATGACCAATGGCTTGCACCCCTTTCTAAATAAGCTTGATAGCTGTGCTTTAACATAGCATAACCAGTGATACTAATCTTGAATAATGATTAAATATGAATCCATGCATAGCACTAGTTGATTTTCGATCAATTTGTTTTCTTCTCAATATTTTTCTGCTAGCATCTAATCTTCATACAATACTTTAGTTGCTGCGCGGGCTGAATTATCTCCACTCTGCAAACATTCTTCATCGGGACCTGAAGCCTGGAAATCTCCTTGTCAATGCCAACTGCGATCTGAAGATATGTGATTTCGGGCTGGCACGAACTAGCAGAGGTAATGAACAGTTCATGACCGAGTATGTTGTCACGCGCTGGTATCGCGCACCTGAGCTGCTACTCTGCTGTGACAACTATGGAACCTCCATTGATGTCTGGTCTGTCGGGTGTATCTTTGCTGAGATTCTTGGCCGCAAACCTATCTTCCCTGGAACAGAGTGTCTTAGCCAGCTGAAGCTAATTGTCAGTGTCCTTGGGAGCCAGAATGATACTGATCTTAAGTTCATTGATAACCCAAAAGCCAGAAGGTACATCAAAACACTTCCTTATGCAAGGGGAGTCCATCTTTCACATCTATACCCTCATGCCGATCCTTTGGCCATAGACTTGTTGCTAAGGATGCTGGTGTTTGATCCTACTAAGAGAATTAGTGTGACAGAAGCCCTTCTACACCCTTACATGTCAGGGCTGTATGATCCAAGACAAGACCCACCAGCACAGCTCCCAATCAATCTTGACATGGATGAGAATGTAGGGAAACATATGATTAGGGAGATGATATGGGATGAGATGCTTCAGTACCACCCAGAAGTTTTCGCAAATAGATAGATAATATTCCAAAATCCGTTATTTTTATATGTCTATGAGACCAGTTCTATATTTCTAATTAGAATCATGATGCTGAAAAAATTTGCTGTAATCTTTAACAAGTTTTTGTTTCGACATTTTGTTTATTAGTTTGAATTTCGTAGCAGGACTATGGCATCCTGTAAATTGTAAATGGGTATGCCACCATTTATAGTGGTCTATAAAATATCTCTGGCCTTGTAGACATCTTCCCCCGAAGTATCGTGCCAGTGCTGATAAATCAATATCTAGAATTAGTGATGGGACCATGAGGTTTCATATTTTTCACCTTTTGACCTGTAGCAATCCTTTATTTTTCAATCATCTTCATCGTCATCTTCGTCCCTGCCCCGAAACAGATCCCTTCGGTGCCTAATTTGATAGGCTGCACGAGAAAACCAGCCACTTACAGCACTGGAAACCCCTCATCTTACACGCAAACTATGTATTTCACCACATGTTTATGAAACAATGGAATTGCTGGAGGGTTCGCTAGGGCAGAGAGATAACTATTTAGGCACGCCATTAAACTCAAATTTAGATCTTGCAATCTTGGGAGGAGATGTGCAACTTCAGTTTCATGAAATGATGAGATTCTGGTGATAGAAGACATTCTGGTGGTGGTGACAGAGATATCCGCCTCCTTTTTCACACATTAGTCAGTTCTACTACTTGAGAAAACATCAAACGTAACGATTTCTTAATCACCAGAACATGGAGAGAGTCTTCTGCTGGGGGCTTGTGCCACTGGTCTCGCTCAAGATCGGCCTGGCTAAACTAGGCCTAGATAAAGCTACCCAGGCATGACCCTTAATATTAAGTCCCAGTCTGGAAGCATCTCTTCGATAGGGTTTGAAAGCTTCATTAAAACATGAATTTTATGTGCAGATTGCTGGAAATCAAATCCGAGATAATTCAAATATATTGTAAATTTTAACCTTTAAGCAAATAAATTATATTTGAAAATAAATATGTGCTTTTTATATTATTGGACTAAATTAGCTTGGCATGGCAAGTGTCAATGGCTTAATATGGCATGAAACAGAACTTCAGGGGACCAACTGGCCAAGCCAGACGAAATCAAGTCTCCTTGTTCATGCTTTATAACCTGTTTTTGGATCAAGGCTAACCCACTTTGCTATCTGACTGACTGTTTATAAGTGTAGTTAAGGTTGTTTTTGAAAATATTTGTTGTTTAAAAATATATCAAAATGATATTTTTTTTATTTTTTAAAATTAATTTTTGACATCAGCACATGAAAATGATTTAAAAACACTCAGAAAAATTTATTTAAAGTAAAAAATAAAAATAAAAAATAATTTTATTTATAAAAAAAATGAAACTAAATGCCAAACAGGCTGGAGGATAGTGGCATCAAACTATAGATTAGCTCCCTCCATTTGACACTGTGTTTATAAAATACTTTCAAAAAAGTTAAAAAAAAATATTTTTATTTTTATTTTTTACTTTAAATTAAAAAAAATGATATTTTTAAATCAATTTAATATACTGATATCAGAATTAATTTATAAAAAATAAATATATATATTATTTTAATATATTTCTAAACAAAATATATTTTCAAAAATAAACTCAATGAGAATCTCAAATCGTCACTGAAACTAACACATAACACAGGGATGCAAAACACAATAAAGCCATTTGGCACACCTTTCTTTAAAAAATTATCATCGACAACATGATCTACTTCATGAATATATATATATATATATATATATATATATATATATATATAGTTATAGAAGTGGGGAAAAGATTAATTATATAAAAGGGTAAGTGTTTAGTCCTATGATAAATATGTTTTATATGAAAAGTAATGTCAGAAATGGTGAGCCACAGGAAGCTTCCAGCCGTCCACTGACTTCCAGAGAGCAGATCAGTGAGCTTGAAATATTTTTTTCATTGTAAACCAGACCAGGGGCAGGGAATCTTGACACTTTTAAATATTAATTTGTATAGTTCATGACAAAAAAATAAAAAAAAATTGAATAGCTGACAGATTTCCCCAGATTTGAATGCTTTTTTAGGTACTCGTCCATGTTGTTTTTGTTTTTCCTCGGGGGCTAATGTAAAAACAAAATGCATCAAATCAAACAACATTTACAGGTCCTTTTTATATATTTTATATTTATTTTAAATTATTTTTTTGTATTTTAAATTATTTTAATATACTGATATATAAATGTATGGCCTGTTAATAAATAGATAAATACTTAAATCAAATGCACAAGGCTGTCAGGGTTATATAAATTGCAGCATTATATTTGTTTAAACGACCCAAAATATATGCAAGAGGGGATGTACCATGATCTTGTCGGCTATGGTGTCTCATCATACTGGCTAGGTCAAGTTTTTTTTTTAAGAAAAAAAATACAAAAATAATTATTTTATACGTGAGAGTATGGTTGTCTAAATCTGAGTTGATTTGTAAAATAAAATTATATAATTTTTAAGAGTCTGAGGGAAAAATTAGAAAAGAACTTGAAAACCAATAAAATTAAACTTCACTCTTACAAAATCATTAAATTCGATCTGCTTTTATGAATTTATTAAATTTATATTATAAATTAGGATTAGGTTAGGTCTAATTTAATCTTAAAACATATGCTGATTAAATTTTCAGGTTCAATGGAGTTTGCTCCCATAATCAATTCATTGAGGGCAATATTGTGGTAAATTAGCAGATTAAATAAACTAGATTATTTTATAATTTTTTTAAATATGAGATCATATTGTGGTAAATTTTCAAGTTCAATGGAGTTTGGAAACATGTCATTCTATATGGTTAAAGCTATTAATCAAATCTTGTTAAATTTGTTAAACTAAATTTTTGTGTACTACTTTGGAGATATATATAACTACCTTGTATTGAGAATTGTTTTTTGAGATATTTTATTCATCTTGTCACTAATTTATTCATTTATAATATTTATTTATTTTATTTTATTTAGATCACTCATTGATTATAATATTATTGACTACCTTTATCATATATAATTTATTAAAAAAATTATTCATGATTCTATGATTTAATTTTATATTATGTTTTATATTGTATAAAATAAATAACTTAATTTAGTCATTCAAATTGACTCTACCAACCTGTGTTTTTTTTAAAAAGAACCATGTTCACCCACGTTGGGCTACCAAGTCAAGTCACAAACCATGTTCAACTCGTACATCGTGCAGTTTCTGTCCGTTGTGAAGGAGAATTCGTAGAAAGTATTGTCTTTTGTCGCGAGTTTTTTTATATGAAATTCAATGTATTTGTGATATATCATGGGTATATACATTTTCTAGTCTTAGTGCAAATATATATATATATATATCATTGTATAATTTATTTATTTTAATTTCTCCTCATCGGACTCTAGTTATACTCGTGGAATCTAACTTACATCAAAGTATAATGTACTGAAAAGTTGGCAGCAAATTATTGCCGTAGTACTTAAATTATGAACTCCTCCTCGAGAAAATTGATTCTGTGCAATCAGTTTCAATTTGCGTGGTCAAGCAAGATAGTTAGGGAAACCTCAAGGTAGTCTTCCATCTATTAAAAATAATTTCAATTGGATCCCTAATCTAAGAACTTCCACAATTGAATCCATAAAGTTGGCATGTTATTAGCATTTAATGTCATTCCCATTTAACGCAAACTCGATGCTCTCCATTAATCTGGCGATGATTTGGATATACATTAGGCATGAAATTAATAAAAAAAACAATAGTTCGTGGATTGAAATTGAAAACCAAGCATTTCTTTTTCTAATCTTTTTCTAAGAGATTGAGTTTCAATAATGATAAGTTGATAGCATGAGACCTTGACTAGAGAACAAATTTTAAAGCAGCCTATATTTATTTTTCTGATATTTTAAGGGACTTAAAGGAAAAGGGATTATTAGGAAGCAACCTAGCCAAGAAAAACCTAATTGGCCAAAGAAGCTATTCGATTTTTAAAATATTTTTTATTTATAAAAGTATCATAATAATGTATTTTATTTTTTAAAATTATTGTTAATCATCACATTAAAATAATCTAAAACATAAAAAAAAAAATTGAAGTGAAAAATAAAATAAAATATTTTTTTATTTTTTATTTTATTCAAAAAAACTTTTAAAAAGGCAATACCAAGTGGAAATCAATTCAAAAGAGAAAAAATCAATTGAAAACTTTGAGGGACCATCTTTGACACCCCACTCAGTCCTCGGCCCACCAGCAGCAGCCCCTCGCCTCCTGACTCTGCCAATTAAATATAGGGAGGCCCCGGCCCCTCCTTTCTAAAATAATATTAATTGATTGATTGGAAGTTACTGTTTTGAAGTTTGATTAATGTTAATTTTAAAAATATTTTTTATTCAAAAATATTTTAAAATAATATTTTTTAATTTTTAAAAATTATTTTTGACATCTGAAAATAATATAAAAATAATAATTCAAAATAAAAAAAATCGTTTTTTAAACCGAATACCATATACAAGGTGAGGTTAATTTTTAAAGTATTTTTTTATTCATAAATATATTAAAATAATATTATTTATTTTTTAAAAATAATTTTTAGCATAACATATTAAACTAATCTAAAATTACCAAAAAAATAGTAAAAATAGTAAAAAATAAAATTATTTTTAAAAAACAATCAGTTATTATAAATATATAAAAAAGAGTTAAAATGCTATTCTGGCCACTACTAGGAGGCAAAGACACTATCTTTAAGGAAAACCTAGCTGAGCCCCACCCAGTCCTAGCCCTTGCCTCCAAAATAGAAGAAAGGAGTAAAAAATGAAGAGAATTTAATTATTTCACGCAAGTGTAATTCAAAGTGGATGACTACCGTGGCATTGTCCATTGTCCAGCTGCCAAGTTAGGAAAATTTATCTTGGTAAATTCAGTTTGCATGCTCACGGTTAATAGCATAATTTACTATTTGAAAGCATGTTAATTTAAAATGTTAGGTGGGTAGTCCGGTGTGTGTGTGTATATATATATATATATATATATATATATATATATATATAAAATGTATCTGGCTTAAAAAATATGTAAGAATAATATTTTTTAATATTTTGCTATTATCTTGATGTGCTAGGGTTAGAAATACAAGATAAAATTTATTTTTATATATATATTTTATAGACATTAATCATTTCTCTAAAAAAAGTGAGTCATTATAATAGAAGATTGCAGTAATTTCTTGGTTCTAGGACCGCTAATCGTGTGCCGTGTCAAACTACTACTAGTGTTTGAATCTTAGAATTGTGAGTGAGTTTTAAATTATTTTTAAAAATGTTTTTTATTCGAAAATATATTATTAATTATGAACCGAACCGGCCATTTGGGTTCGAGTCCAGTAACTCTGATTGCATAAAAAATTTGCTGCTAGTTCATGCAAGTTGAATAATTAAAGTCCGCGAGCTGGCTAGCTCGTGTCCCCCACAGCTGGTAGGGAGCCACTCCAAGGATCTGAAGGCCACCACCAGGCACCAGCACTCATAGATCTGACACCATCCATGTGAATCTGTACGGCTAGAAGATTGCACAAGATACGGTAAAGAAGCTAGAAGAGCAGTAGTTTTCTTTTTTCCCAAGAAAATAATGGAATCTGGCCAGGTTATTTATGGTCGGTCCAAGTAGTTTACTTCTTTTTATCGGATTATACAAAATTAATTAATCTTTTAATCTATTATGAGATTTTATCCTATCCGAGTTCCAGTTCTTGACTCGTAACCATGTGCTCATATTAATTTCATAAAAATAAAAACAAACACTCAATTAAATTAACTGATAAATTTGCCACCTATTAGTTATTTTTTTTATTAATATGAATATTCAGATCAGTTTTCATACAATTCAACTAATTTTATAGATAATAAAATTAATAATTACATAAAACTGCAATAATCATCGTATTAATAACTATATAGCTCATGACTGATGTGAGAGAGAGAAAAAATCCCACTGGGTCACCAACTATCCAAGCTATATATTACCACTATTCATCTAATATGGTTACATGTAGTCATCATTAACTGCTTGGAACGCCGTTTTTTTAGTATTTAATTATTTTTTAAAACTCTTTTAATTATTTTGTTATATTAATATAAACAATATTTTTTAATACATCTCTAAAAAATATATTCCGAAGAGCTTTTGCACTCTTTCCTTTTTGTAGTGTTTTTTCCTCCAATATTTTAATTGAAATAACTTCTTCCTGGATGCAATTCAGTCTATAAATTCCATTACCAAAACCCACAGAAACCTCTTCTTCTTCTCATCCTAATCTCCTAGTAGAGAAGTTCTCAGCCTTCACACGCTTCTTCTCTCCCTGTTCATCATCCCTGCTAGATAAGTCTGATAAGGTTTTAGCTACAAATATTTTCTTTGCTCGTACAAATACAGTTCTCAAAATCCACAAAATCAGTGTCTTTCTTCATCATGTCTTCTACTTCTCTTGTTTTATGCACTGTTTTTCTTATGCCGAACACATCTTTTTCTTGATGCTTGAGAATAGCAAGTGCCCATGACCCCTGTACTCTCTGAAATCCTCCTTTCTGGTTTTACGATAAACTCCGCTCTCAGGCGCGGGACTCACCTTGTTCAATCTTTCTCTGTTGTTTTCCTCTACTGGTTCTATGTTTTCTCATGATCTCTGTCAGCCCCTCTAAAACCCCGTAGAACCACCATCTAATTAGGTTAACATCCTGGTAATCTTGAAATTAATCGTTTTCTTACTCCTGTGCTTTCTCTTTTATTAATCGTAGTCCAGGGTTGATTAGAGTTTGAATTTCTTTCTGTTCTTGTTCATATATTATCGTCGCTGTCAGTACTGTATTTATTTGTCAAGGGGAAAATATGATGGCCTCTTCTAGTGGGGCATCTTCAGGGTCGGCAGCCATGTTGAGGAACTCGAGTTCTGAGGAGGATCTGCAGCAAGTTATGGACACGAGGAAGCGTAAGAGGATGCTGTCCAATAGAGAATCTGCAAGAAGATCCAGGATGAAGAAACAGAAACACCTGGATGATCTCATGGGACAGCTTGGTCAACTCAGCAAAGAAAATAATGAGATTCTGACGAGGATGAATGCTACCTCGCAGCTTTACATGAAGATCGAAGCTGAGAACTCTATTCTCAGAGCACAAATGGATGAGCTCAGCCACAGACTGAGCTCTCTCACTGAAATTATTGAGCATGTAAACTTTAGCAGCAGCACTTTTGAACGCCGTGAGGATTCTGCTGTCCCTGGTGCTATCGGTCAGCTCGGTGATGATTTTTTCATGAATCCATGGAATAATGCTAATTTCCATTTGAATCAACCCATCATGGACATGATCATGTACTGAATTTTTTATGTGGGAATCTGGTTGTAATTGATGCTGTTGGTGGTGTCTGCTTTCTCTTTTTTTTTTCCCGGTGTGTTTGTATTGGTTATGATGAATAAAAAATGTAAAGGTTCTAGCAGGGTATAATTTTGAAAAAATGGGACTGATTATGGTGAATTAATTATGTAATGAGCAGTAAAATAACTTTTTATTTGTTGTTCTCTGTAAATGGCATGGTTTATGTGTGATTGATTTTTAATTAAGAATTTTTTTTTTTAATTTCAACATCATTATATTAAAATTATTAAAAAAAAACATCTAGAAAATACAAATCTAAAGATTTTTTAGAACAAAAAAACTTTTAAAAAAGCAAGTCCTGTGAAAAAAAAAATGGTAATTTTTTTGTCAAGTAAAGCCGGATTTAATAAAAGTGGTAAATGGGTTGGTGTAAAATATGAATTTGTAGCTTATGGAAGGAAAAATAAAATTTAATTGTCAATTAATGCCATGTTTAGTTTATTTGGTACTGTATTCTAAGATTAAAAAAATTACAATATAGTTATTGTCGTTTAAAGGTTAATTTAAATTATCCAATTATTGATCAAGCGATGATTTATCATATTGATTAATTGAATATCATATATGTCTCGATTGTTTTTTGTTAAATAGTATAATATTTATTACTGTTTTGTATTCTGGTATAACTATAATTTTTGTATTATAGTATTAGGCTAAGATTGTGTGTGTATTGTTTGTTAGTGTAACAGACAATACACACTACTATTAATACCTGTGCACTGTAAAAGTTCTCAATCAATTGAAATCAAATAGAATACTGAAAGTTTACATTTTTATATTTTTAAAAATAATAAATTAATTTTTTAAAATAAGATGATTTGTGTTTGATGTATAGTAAGCCAAGGTGATTGGCACATGCGAAGGGTACTCTTCGATAGACTTAGAGACTCTCTATAAATATATTTATAGAGAGAAAGAGATGACTACATATTTCAATAATAATTTTATGAGAGTTTATGAAATCCTAAAAAATCCAAGTAGCACTAATGAGGAGAGGAAAGGTTAAACAATTATTTTATGTGGGTAAAATTAATAAGAAATAAATATTTATTACATATTCATTTAATAAATGGTAAATATTTTTTGAACAAATATTAATGGGATGAATATATGACAGGTCATCTAGAAATTTTATGTACACAAAAACATTTAAAAAAAAACATATAAAATAGATTCATCTTCAAGTGATCAACCAGAATTATAGATTTATAAAGCACAAACCGTTTTTATTCCTTTGATTAGTAGTATGATTGATGTTGTTTTTGAAAATATTTTTCGTTCAGAAATGCATTAAAATAATATTTTATATTTAAAAAAATATTTTTGACATCAGCATATGAAAATGATTTAAAAACACCAATTTTTTTTATTTAAAGTAAAAAATAAAAATATTTTTTTTCAAATTTTTTCAAATTTTTTTTGAAATGCAATGTCAAACAAGATATGAATCTTTGATGTTTCATGAGCTAGGAGACTCGAGCAATTGATCAACTCAACTCGCTTTTTTATCCCACATAACTCGTTCAACAATGATCTTAATTAAATGTCAGTTTGTAAGGTTGATCGAGGTTGTTTTTAAAAGTATTTTTTTTCTATAAATATATTAAAATTATATTTGTTTTATTTAATTATTTTGTAAAAAACATTTTTGATATCAGATTAAAAATAATCTAAAAACACCAAAAAAAATTAAATTTAAAAAATATTTTTTTTTTTAAAAAAAAAAAACACTTTTAAAAAACAATAAAAAAATAGAGTGTGCAACTTTACGTTGAATTCATGTGCTATTATTCTACCAAGTACACAGGACTATAGTTAATCACAAGTCAAATAGGCGTCCCACTAGTAATTAGTACTAGCAGAAGTACCCTTTATTGGAATTATCAGGCTGTAAAAATAATGGGTGTCCACTAGGGCACGCCTTAACAAAAGGCATTCGATCCCTTGTTTTTTAAAATATTTTTTTATTTAAAATATATATATATATATATATATATATATATATATATATATTTCTAATTTAATATTAACATCAACATGTTAAAGACATTCAGAAACTACTAAAAAATATTAATTTAAAACTACAAAATAATTAAAGTTTTTTAAAATATTATCAAACCACACTACCAAAAAAGATTGTGGTTGCAAGTTTTGAAGTTATAAAGTGTATTTTTTGAAAATGATATATAAAAGAGGTTGTAATAATTATTTTTAAAATATTATCAAACACTTAAAAATCACACCATGAAGCTATGTGGCTGCGACGAGCTTAGATTATTATAATAGGGAAGCTATGTGCACTTGAAAATCACACCATGAAGCTATGTGCACTTAATTCACTTAGAATCGAAAAATTAATAGGGATCTCTTCAATACTTCTAAGCATAAGTAGTAATTACATATGAGTTTGTAGTAAATTAATGATCGGCACGAGACAAGAGACTTGAGATTTAACTTATAGTTTTCGAGTTTGAGTCTGGGCGTGTTTATTTTATAAGAGCATAAAATAACCGAGATTTTCTCGCTTAACTCAGATCCACAAAAAGTATCTAAAAAAAATATAGTTCCTTCAAATAAAAATAAAATAAAATTAATGCTCATTTAGCTAGATATGTTCGTATCAAATGTACTTGAGATTAGATTTGATGTTAATTAATTTCACTTCATTTCAAATACAAGAGAAGAGAAAAACTTGTCTTATTTCGTGACTTGTGGTTAATTTACAAGGTTATATGTAGTTGTTATCCTAAGATATTAAAATGAATACAAACATAGAAAAACAAAAACATAAAAATAAATCTAAAATACAATGCTAAGATATTAAATAATGCTATGAAAATCAATCATAAACCATGTAGCACACGCATTGTAGAGGTGGCATATGTCATATGCATGGCATAGACAATCAAGGATGGATAATGGGGATTATATTTTTTATACTTATACTTTATTTTTATTTAATAGATTTTAGATATCCAATGAGTATGAATTATTTATCGGGTCTTAAAGGCTCCAAGCCATTTGGGTTGGAGCAGATCGATATCTATTAAATTCAAATTAAATTGTCATAAAATAATAAAAAGCTTAATGTATAGTACGTCTTTAGCATAGTTACTTGCATGAGAAGGCCACTATAAACAATACGTATATGTAGGTTTAAACAATACAATCAGACCACCCACTAAATTTTGTATGAAAGCAAGGTGAGAAACTGAAGTGGGACACGTTAGGCTAGCAATCAATCCCCTGAAGATAACAAGATGCAAATGTCATTTATAGTTGCTTGTGAAGAAAAAAAATCAGATTTTTTTTTATGTTTGATCTCCATTGAAACCACACGAGTTCTCTTCAAGAGGCTTCGTATAAATCTTGTTGACTTAATAATTACGAGTTTCTAGTCTAAACACAAGGTAGACACAAGGTAAAGTGGATCTGTGTGCAAGTTTCTAGTCTAAAACGTCTTCACTTAAATAAGTATTTTAAAAAATAATATAAATAATATCTTGAAATCTTATTTTAACAATTTAAAATTTTAGAGAAGATATTATTTAACAATATACATCCTATTCGAAAGACTTCACCGCCCCACTGTAAAATAATATTTGGGAATGCGTTTGGAAAGAGCTTTTGAAAAACAATGATTTTTTTTTGTTTATTTTAAATTAAACTTTTTTGGTGTTTTTAGATCATTTTGATGTGCTGATGTCAAAAATAATTTTTATAAAATAAAAAAAATATTATTTTAATATATTTCTGAACGAAAAATATTTTCAAAAATAACTTTAACCATACTGAAGCGGGCGGTGCCCTCTAATTGATGTTTGATGAGATTTAGCTGGTGTTGTTGCATCTGAGTCAAATACAATCTCCTTGATTCATATGACTAATTAAAGCATGTGACTAATAATACAGCGATAAAAATTTAAGATTAAAAAATTTATTTTTTATGTGATCTCAGATTCAAGTCATATGATTGCTAATATAATGGTTACTGGAGACTTACATGATTATTAATTTCGAGACTCATGAGATTAGTTGATACACGTGTAAACTGACCCAGACACCCATATTAATAAAAAAATTAAAGCTTGTGACCATCAAGTTCGGACAAAATAATTTAGGCCCACATATTGTAATAAAGATAAAGGTGGGTCAGGCTGATGTCTAGTTAGGTTAAATGGAGTTATTAAATTTCCAAGGGGCTATCCTATTGAAGAAGGTGGAAGTGACGATAGCTAATAACAGTGCAAATACAAAAAGGAAAAATTAAAAAGATAAAAAGCGATTGAGGAGACAATGACGAAATCAAATAGAAATGTTTTTTATAATAGAAATTAGTGGGGGACGAAAACATGTCCTTTATTCTTCATTAATAATTAAATACAAGGACTAATAAATAAATAAATAAATAAATAAATAAAACTGATCTAGCTTTCCCACGTGCGAAAACTTTTTTTTATTTCCGTCCTCATGTAATTGGCTCTACATACATGGAATTGCATAAATTCCCCATCTCCATTGTGATGCCATTACTATTATATCAATACATGTCCATGTCAACTTTGGTGGTTGCATCTATTTTATTATTATTAATTATGTAATTTCAACTTTATTATGTATAATATTGTTGAAGATGGAACAAAAACAAAAATCACCCCCGGCAAATAAATAAAAAAATCCCACGTCTTCATCATGTTGTTCTTGAAAGCATCACCACCTACCATCAAAGCATCAAAACCTAGAGAAAGCATCTTGTAGAATATAGAAATGTCATCAATCTACACATAACCCACCAAAGGATTAACAAAGCTAGGCATTTTTTTATTTTTTTTATTTTTAAAGTTACTTTCTCTTCCAAGACAAAATTACACATGATCAGAAAGACGGAAACAGCTACCAATATCTTGTTTACACCTAAACGACACAATTTCTTCAGCTTTCGTAGCCAAGACTTTTTGTACATTATTATTATAATTTGCCAAGTTTTTTTTTTTTTTTAAAAAAAAAGCAATCATGTATTGTCATTGTTTTTCAAAAGTATTTTTTAAAAAATAAAAATATTTTATTTTTAGTTTTTACTTTAATTTTTTGATATTTTTTTAGATTATTTTCATGTGCTAATATCAAAAATATTTTCTTAAAAATAAAAAAAAACATCAATTTAATGCATTTCTGAATAAAAAATACTTTCAAAAGTAACTTTGACCACACTCCTAAACAGGGACGCATTTTTATTATTTTTAATTTGTATTTTATAAAGCATGTATGAGTTTTTTTTTAAAAAATATATAGAAAACACATCCAAGGAATATTCTTGAAAGATACTCAAACCCACAATTACATATAATTGAATTTAATGGATGTTTGATATTGTGAAAAATGATATTTTTTGAAAGTTTCTTTTCGTTTAAGAAAATAGAAAAATATTTTTTTTATTTTTGATTTCATTACATCAAAATCATCAAAAACTATTTAGAAAAAAATCAATTTAATGTATTTTTCTAAACAAGTATAATTTTAAAATACATTTAAAAAATTTGTAATTTTTTTCAAAAACACTTTTAAAACACAATATCAAATATTACCCTAAGCTATTACTACCCGGGTCTTGGATGAGTCATTTATTAGAAAATTATTCTTCTACAATATTTTCTAAATTCGAACTGAGACAATAGGATTAGATCCTAACCCTTCATTAGATCAGGCTCATTTGTGTGACGTAACAGCACTCCAAGCCCATAATTTGACAGAGCTGAACCTTCTCTTAATGGGCCTACAAATGAATTCTTTTAGCCCAAACAACAGCAAAATAAAAGTAGGGCTAATTTCATTTGACCCCTTTAAGTATATGGGCCTTATCAATTTACTCCCAGACGACAATTACCCCCTTCACATTTCATTCATTTACCAACAAGGTTCTTCTGTATATCTTCATTATAAAACCTAACGGAAAATGCCTTTATATTTTGCAGGCTTTAATTCCCACTTCCAAAAATTATAGGTATTTTATCAATTAACTATTCGAAAACATTCTCACGTGAATATTTGAATGATTTATGTATAATTTTGATTGTGATAAACATAATAAAATAATAAATATAGATTTCTTTTTTTAAATAAAAATGAAAAAAAGAAGAATCACTAAATATTTTTTATAATATAATTATCAATTATCTCTCTAAATACATTTTTTGAATATATATATAATTTTCGTTTGAGATAAGATTTTATTGAAGAACAAACACTATAAAATATTTATTAACACAAACTTTGATGTGCAAAACATTTTTATTTTAAAAAATACAATGAGTAAAAGCAACCAATCAGTATAATAAAGTAATTTTCGAATTCTTTTAAGCTGGGTAAATCTAAATTTAATTATAAATAAAATAAATTTTCTTTTAAAATCATGGCAGACAATAATAATATGTCATAACTTGTAATAGTTGGTAAGAAAAGAAACTAAAGAATATTAAATGTGAATTTAAAGTAAATTTTATTTCAAAATTAAAAAAATATATAATTTTTTTAAATGTTTGAGTTAATATTTTTAAAATATTTATTGATAAACTATATATTTATATTGATAAACTATATATATATAATTTTTTAAAATAATAAAATAAAAGGTAGTTTTTGGTTAATCCCTGGATGGAAGGACCCTATTAATAGATGATGAAACATCAAGGGTCAAGTGAAGAGAACAGAGTTTTTAAAAGAGATGGAAACAATGCAATTGACCAATAAAACTCACCGTTTAAGTTTTTTTAAGCGGGTATCCATTAGCAAACACCTACACTTCACTGTAACATAAAATACAAAAACCCTAATGTCTCTCAAAAACCCTAAAAATTGGAGATTCACATGGGAAACCCAATCACAATCACCAAATCTAAAGCTCTTTCTCTTCAATTCAAAAGCAAAACCTTCAATTCATCACCTTCAAGCTCAATTAAACCTCTCAAAATCCCACCTTTTAGTTAACTTTATTGAGAATGAAGAAACCGATGAAGTTTCCATTAGGGTTCCGATTCCTAGGGTTTTAATTGACCCAGAGTCTCCAGTAAATGTTAAAGCTTCCGATGATCATATAGAAGTTAAACTTGTTTTGCTTCTTCCTGTGGATCACCCTTTAGTTTCTACCTTTGACTTGTTGAACTTGAGTGATGAAAGAGAGAGCAATGAAGATTTGGATTTGTTAAAGCCACTCGTTATGGATTCTGGTAATTTACAACAATTAAATTTCGAGTTGTATGGGTTAAGTGTTTTGTTGGGTTTGATTTAAAAGTTTAATCAAAGCTGTAATTTAGATTGAAGAGAACAGGTGTAAGGTTTTAACTTGTAATTATTGATTTTGGCTTAGTGTGATTGTCTTTGTTATGATTTAGAGCTATGCATTAGTCGTCCTGGACTTGGTTTTTGATTCTGACGTGCTTTAATTGTTTGGTTCAGATTTAAAGAGCTTATCCTCGATGGATGGAGTTCATTTTTATTGCAGAAGTTGCTCGAATAGGCTGACTAGAAGTCCTTTAAAGTAAGTTTGTTGATTGCTCGTTCTGGTTAATTCCTTTTGATTTTGCTTGAATATGCATATTTTATGAGCATGGTTGATTCATCCATAAGTATTCAATACCTTACTATACCACTTATAGGTTTACCAAATGAAAATTGGGATATGTAGGCTGTAGAAACGGGAGCTTTTATATAGGCTTCTTTGAGTTGTTAATTTGATCTTAGGTTTTTGGCATCACTTTAATAATTTTCTGTTTAGTCTTAGCTTTCCTTGAAATTTCTTTTCTTATGTAGGCAATTTGTGGAAATGCCATCGGTTAACTGGACAGAGATGGCTGACAACTGGTTTGGAGGTTGCTGTTGTTCATTTGGAGGCGTGAGTGAGAAGTTGGTGAATAGGTATGCACATGCATATTCATGTCCAGTGGGTGTGTGCATGTTGAATTCAACAGCTGTTACACTTTGCAGTGATGATCTTGCTAGATGTAAATTTTCTGAAAAATATGTAATCCAAAAGTACAAGCCTGAACAGGAGTTTGGCGATGAAAGTTTAAGTGAAGAAGCTATGGGAGATTTTGGAACAAAATCTGGAAGAGTTACAAGGTGTGACAGTCAATGTGGAGTAATCCATGGTGTTAATGGGAGATCAGGGTCTTCGTGTTCCAATTTGGAAAACCTTGGTGAAAATGTCAATTTTAAAGTTGCAGAGGACAAAACTAACAACAGTACATTATCATCTGCCCTACTGGCATTAGATCTCTCTGAAAAAGTGGCTCCAGGGCCAGTTTGTTGTGATTCAGTACGTCATACTCAAGATTATATTGGCGAAGTCAGGATCCATGATGTGTCTGGGCCTTCTTTGGAAGACCAGAAAACCACAAAAACTATGGAACTCATGATAAATCAGAGATCTTTCCTCAATGGCTTTCTTGGAGATGCTTTCGTTGCCAGATCCTATAATCTATCTACTGATATTGAATGGAAGCAATTTGTTTGCCCACAGTGCTCATCTCTTATTGGTGCTTATCCATGTGCAAATGGGGACATGCCTGTAGATGATGGAGTTAGACTTTTTAAATGCTACATTTCCACTTCTCTGCCAGTAGGTGGATCAGCTGACCTTTTCAGGTACATGGTTTCTGCACTTTCTAATTATTTTCCTACCATTTTCATTTCCTTCACGTGTGTATTGCTAGCTAATTAGAAATCACAAAAAAATTTGTAGTGAATCTAAAGGTTTATATATGGGATATAACAGCCTTAGCTTCACACTAAAATTAAATTGATCATCATGAACAGGAAATATTCTCTGCAGAGAATGTTCACAAGTCAGCTAGTGGAAAGTGCAAAAGATGAATTATCATTCAGAACTGTGGTCAGGGATTTGAGAACAAAATCTCACATGCTTCAGATTGTCCTTGTAAATCCAAATTCATGGTGCTGTAGTGGTGACTGTTTGGACACTGAGAGCAATACAGATTCGGTTTTGAAGTTAGATCTACACCCTGTTATCAAGGTTCTGTTTTCAGATTGTAGCAGCTATACAAAATCTCAACTAAGGTTGGTCTCCTAATTAATATCTTTGGTTGATTGCTTGACAGTCTTTTCTAGTAACCGAAGAATGCATGCATGTATTCTTGATGGTGGTGTGGTGGTGATTCAAAATAAACAACCAAATCTTGATACGACTCCTGCTAGAGTCTTGAATATGTGTTGGATTGTACACTCCCAAAGAGCACGCACACACAAATAAGAAGAAAAAAAGTTGACATGAGTGGGAGTTACTACCAAAATTGTTAATAATTTTTTCAATTATCTTATTTGTATTCTAATGTCCAAGAAGGCTAAAGATGCACTACCATGGTAGCCGGTCTGGTAGAGGTCCATACTCTGGCCGTGAAAATATCGCCTTAAGAGAGGAGTGAGGAAGGCGCTAATCATGTCACACTTTCTTTTCTGCTGATGATTTACTTAGAAAAACATTTGTTCCTTTTCTTCAAGCTGCAGCTAAAGATTGAGATTTGTGCAGGGTGTTGGAAGATTGGGTCACAAAGAATCTAGCAGATGAAGTTTTCATGTTGGCGCATCTAATAGAGGAGCTAATTGAAACTATAGAATCTGCTAAAGTTGAATTTCCATCATCATGCACTTTCCTTCAGGGTTTATCCTTTGCCTCCATGCCAAGGTAATTTTGATCTCAATTTTGGAAGCTAGGAGTAGGAATTCAAGCGAATTCAAGGTAGGATTTGAGCTTGTTGCTATGTTTTAATGGATGTTGCTTAAGGTCTGTTTGTTTGTGAAGTCAACCGCGCGGTTGACCACACAAACTAATACACACTCAGAAAGCCCAAGTCATTGGTGTCACTTCGACAAAACTCAATCCCTCGTGTATTTTGATGTCTAGGAAAGTGGATTTTATAATTCTTCAGCCACTTCTACCCCTATATATATATATATATATATATATATATATTTTCGTGGTATGCTAACCAAACAGTACTTTTAAATTTATTTTTTATTTTATTGTAGAGAATGTATAAAGGCCAATTGAATTAAAATTACGAGGAAATTAAAAGTTTAAGAACACCAGTACACTGCAAATTTGTTACTTTTTTCTTTTAATTTGCAATAACTTGTACAAATAATCTATGTTATGAATTATTAAACTACAATTTTGAAAACAACAATAACAATCCTGATAGTTTGTGCAATTAGATGGTACTTATATTTTTAATTTATATTTAATAGCAATCTTGAAACTCCAATGTTGCTCATGATATGTCAATAGCTGTAATTCCTGTATTGTAAAGGTAGCAATGCAAACACCTCCACGCTAGCATAGTAGTAATAAGACTAATAACTAAGAGATTGAAAAACAACAAAGCTCTGTAGCAGCTTTATATGATATTATTATATTATAATGTTAGCTTCTTCTTTTTCAAGCTAAAAAGGTATCTTTCATGTTAGAAGTTTGTGCCATAACCCATAAGATAGTTCTCATTCTTTTATTCTTTAGAAAAACTATATTAGTATTTTTAGCTCAAACCCTAGCTCCCTATCCTCTGCCCCCCCCTCAATGTTCTTGTGGAATCCAACATCTTATACCTAAAAAACTTTTCAATAATTTTCTCTTATTTAATCCAAAAAGTTCAAGGGGGTGTATGTTACTGTGTTTCAAAAGTGTTTTTGAAAAAAAAATGGATTTTTTTTTATATATTTTTTATTCTAAATCAAAATTTTTTAGTGTTATTAGATTATTTTGATGTGCTAATGTTAAAAATAATTCTTTAAAAATAAAAAAATATTATTTTGATATTTTTCTAATTTTTTTTTTTAAAAAATAATCTCAATTACTTGTGCAAATCTTAATTTGAGAGGTTTGATATGGGAAAGCGGTTGCACCTGCAGTGTTTCCAAATAGGCACTCGATATATCTCCTAATTGTTCCAAAACAACTAGAAATAATTTCTTTAACCAGAAAGAATTCGAGGTGGAACCGAGCCTCCATGCTCTTTAACACAAAATTTTGAGTCTCAGGTGTCTATTATTGTAGCACCGAGGCATCTTTAAAAGTGAATCGTATTGGATGAATTGAAAGTTGAAGTATGACAAAGGTGAAGTCATGTCATATATGGATTGATTTGAAATTTGATTCAAGTCCAATAACACCAACGGGTCCTAAATAAAAACATGTTTTTATCAATACTTTTCTAACATTCAAAGTTTATTAATGACTAACATTTTAAAAAAAAAAGAAGTGAAATTAAGAAACTATCCAAGCTTAAGGAGGTAAATTAAAATTTACCAGAGAAAATTTTCTCTTCTGATGAAGTATCGAAATACAATTTATATATTGATCAAATGAATTATTTTATTAAAAAAACAATAGTTATTAAATACAGCATAAAAAACTTGAGAGTTGACCTAGCTAACCAGTAAGCAGTTCTTGGACTAGATTATAAACCAAAAGGGACTGAGACATTACTTGACAGAAGCTAACAATCCATCTTGCTAGGTAAGGTAAACAGATGCTGTTAGAATCGTGGATTGTTTCAGATCCTGTTTCATGTTTTCAGCTCTACACTTCACAACCTCTTCTTTTATAACCTCTTCTTCGTCCTCCTTTTTAGCCCCATTATCCACCATTTCAGCAGTCTCCTTCATATTTATGAACTCAACTAGACTTTGAAGCGCACCTTGAGGGTTGTCGTATTTCATGAGCTGCTGTGCAACTTCCGCTGGTGTAATAACTGTACTCTGAATGAGATCTTCGATGCATTTGAAAAGGGCATGATCTTTAACTCCAAGATATGTAGAGGCCAGCTTCTTGAATGCTGCTGGAGTGCAATGTCCCATGTAAACATGGACATCCATTCTTCCTGGGCGCAACAATGCTGGGTCCAGCCTCTCTTTGTAGTTTGTGGTGAAAATGATTATTCTTTCATCCCCACAGCTTGACCATAGTCCATCAATGAAGTTCAACAAACCAGATAAGGTCACCTGTGAGAAGATTTAGAGACAAATATGATCGAGTCAGTATGGAATTGGAAAACTTGGAGGCAATATGTATTCTAGTTAATTTCATTCAATTTGATTGATAATTTTTGGCATAAAGTTATTTGTGAAGTCTAATTAGTAAAGGGTTATATCCAAATAAGATAAACTTGGAGATAAATTCTTTCGAAACTCACTTACCCCAGGATCAAAAGAAATCTTTTTATCAAGTTGATCGTCGTCATCATCATCAGAATCATCCTTACCATCTTCCTTTTGATTGCGGGGGCGTGAATATTTTGTACTACAATCAATATCCTCAATGAGAAGAATTGAACGATTGGTTGTGGAGGTAAGTATCCTCCTGAGTTGAGAGTCATTTCTTACACCTTGTAGCTGCAGATCGTAGATGTTGAATCTTAGATAGTTTGCAATGGCAGCAACGAGGGTGGATTTTCCAGTCCCTGGTGGGCCCATAAAAAAGGTACCCTCTTTTCCAAGCTCTACCAACACTCCGGAAATACTCCTTTCTCTGCACGAACAAGTCAAGATCTTCAGTGATGAACTTCTTCTGGTCAGGGTCCATTGCTAGAGTCTCAAAAGTAGCTGGATGCTTAAACACTGTAGATTCCCACATAGAATCTTCGTTATCATAAGTATAGATGTTGAGAGTCTCCCTCTTGTCCAGGATTGAGCCTGCAGTCTTGCTAATGTGTGGCAAGTAGCTCTGCGTCACATGCTCTCTGCAATTCTTTTTGCATTTCAATTGGAAGTATCTTTTCTGGCGAAAGGAGTACTTTTTCGCCTCTTTCTCACAGAGAGTCCATTCAAAACGCATACCCTGAAAAAAATCAATCACTTTAGCATCAATAGGAATCCCTGGTTTTGGTGGGGCAGTGATGTTGTTCGTGTCACTGGTGCCTAGGAGAAGGCTTTTGGTGGAAGGGCCGACTTTGGTTGGAAGATAGACCTCGACAGCTCGAAAGGTTTCATTCTCCACAGCTTGCCATCGGTCTTCGATGAAGAAGGTGAAGTCTGAGGAGAAGTAGGTGGCAAAGAAATCAGAGAACTTAGTAGCTATGAAATCACGCATACCCCTCGGAATCATTTCATTCAAGATGGTGCGGATGAGCATGGATAAACCGGACAGGGAAGCGTACACGGAGAGAATTGTAGTCATGGAGGGCAATTCCTTCAAGAGAGACGCCATTTTCGGACTGTGAAAAACGATGGGATAGAGCAGGTGGAAAGGTTAAGAGAAGCCTGATCACTTGGATGACACACAAAAGAGCAATGAACTTAAATAAAGACCAAATCGAGGATAGCAATAACTCAGTGGAAGTGTCCAGGAAAATCAATGGGAGACAACAATTTCTTGGGTTTGCATACGTGTCAGAAGATAAGTGCTTCTTTTTCTTGTTTTTTTTTTTTTTTTTTTATAACCGGTGTGTCTGGGCCAGCTTACGCGCACCACAACTAATCCCCGGACTCACTGAACATCCTGCAAACAATGTAAGGCACCGCGAGGGTGACAAACATGCATGGTAGGACTTGAACCTGTGCAGCAGGGAAGGAAATAAGTCCTTCAACTACTAGGCTAATACCCACTTGCTTGTTTTTCTTGTTTTTTAATTTACCTTATCTAGTGCGAGGGAGACCTGACATCTGCAGTGGTCTGTTCGGAGAAACCTTTTAGAACATGCGAGGAAAAGAGCAGTCGAATACCTACGAAAAAGACAATTAAATTGACACTTGAATTACGTGGCAGGAACCTTCCTCTCTGGACACGAGGGTCTAAAGCAGTTGTAGCCTTTAAGATCAACTCCACCGCGTGAGGTATAATAAAAAAACAAAGTTAAAAAAATTATATTTTAAGTTTTTGTTTTAACTTTTAACTTGTTTAATGAAACAACTATTTTAATAATAAAATAATAAATTAAAATAGTTGTTTCGCTTTTAAGTTGCTATTTCTATACATTTCAATAAAGAAGTCAAGTAAATAAAGAGTCTTTAGATAAGATTTTATATTTTAGACTGACTTGTCACCTTGTTAGATTTTTGAACAGAAAGAAAGATCTTGTTCTCACTCTTGAGTCTAGACAGGATAATAAATGGAGGAAGCAATAAAGGTGTTGGATTTTGCTCTCTCACACATCAAATGACACCTCAAATTTCTAGCAAAAAAACATCTTCAAATAGGTCCCTCCCATCTCTTTATGATATATAGATTTATGAGTTTCCTTCAAAATCTAGACTAGAGTTAATTGTTATTGTATTTCGTTTCAACTGTTACTGTATTTTGGAGTAATATAATGTATAAAATCAATGTTTATCAGTTTATACCTCACTAGTTCAATTGTTACTGCATTTTATTTTAAATGTTACTGTATGCTTGTGTATTTTATCTCAAATGTTATTGTATGTTTCTGTATTTTGTTTAAATGTTACTGTATATTTGGCTCTTCTAAATGACTTTTACCATTGGAATACACATAAATAAAAAATCTATATTTATACTATTCAAAAAGTTATTTTTATCAATTTAGTTTTCCAAAATAAAATTTTGCATTGGAGTTGCTCTAACGAGATTTTGGCTTGTGCTCCTCCAACATGGATCAAATTTATTTTTATGTAAGAAAAACAAATTGTTCAGAAAAAAAAAAGAAACAACTTCGTTAAATAATCTCATAAAAACAAAAACTTTTTGATAAAAGAGTGTCACTTCAGCCTATCCATATTATTAACAATCTAATATTGAATAAATAAAATTAAAAAATTTTGATTAAACTAGGTTAACTCGTAAATTTCATAAACATGAATATAAAGTTTAAGGTAAAAAACATATCAATAACCCAAAGAGACTAAACATGAAAAAAAAAGAAGAGAAATTGAATGAGAGAAAAGAGGAAACAAATAGTTGCCCATGTCAAACCCAAAGTGTGATGGGAGAACACACCACCCATTACGGAAAGAAACCAAGATCTTAGTATAATTGTTGCGAATGAAAGACATGTTAATTTTATTTTTAAAGTCAACAAAGCAATTTTACTATTTTGAAAAGAGCATAACACCTCTATTTGAAAGCCATTCACTATATTATAATAAATAAAAAATCATTTTACCTTCCAATATCTAGTTAAATCAAAGTATATTTTGGAGAAGGAGCAGGTTCATCATAATAATATTACAATAATGGAACACGAAATGTACACGTGGTATAGTGATCCTGTCGAGATGTGGCCGGAGCCATCATTTCGGAACTACAGTTTCTGCTATTGATCAAAACTACAATAATGCACTCATAAGCATGTAGACACGATAGTTTATTATACAGGCACTGATGTTCTGTAAGATTCTCATTGGAGAACAGCTGGGACCCGCCCACAGTTGCTCGAGTGGAATTGTTTTTTACAAACTTTGCATGATTGAAGAAGAAATTAAAAAAATCCATTGATTATGATATTGAAAGTAGCACGTCGATATTCTCAACAGCACAACCTTGTGAAATTTGAAAATAAATAAATTAAACTTCAATTGAAAGTGCTATTTTACAGATTTGTTTTGTTTCAATTGGGATATTTTTTTAAAAAATAATAATAAATTCCCACTTTCGCTACTTTTAATATGAAAAAAAAAGTCTACATAATCAGCCAAGAAGTCTAGAACAAAACATCCTCGGAACTATTCTGTTGATTCTTACTTTTGATTTGCTTCCATTTCACGAATGGATTATCACTGATGAATTAACGAAGGTCATTATCACTGCAATTACATCATAATTCCAGGAGCAAAATAAATAAATAAACAAGAAACCAAACCTCATCTGCCATCTCACAAAATTGAAAAAGCTACGAGACTACCACTTCCTAAGCAGATGCCACTCGTTCTCGTATAAATACACCAGCTCTCTACGGTCTAGTTAAATACACATGCTTGCCATGTGAGGACCGATGTCTTTCACCTTCCAAATCTAACTTAGCTCATAACAAGGCCCATGTTGCTTTATCTGTAGCTCGCAAATTTTACAAGGAGCATAGACCTTCTTCATCAATGAAGCCATCTGTATATTCAGCTTGCTGTGGTTCCAAATCTTTTAGCAACCTCGGCCTCAGACAATGTATCCCATAGCTGCGGGATTCCAGTGACATATATTAGAATAAATTCTACCATACAAACTTCCTCATAGAAATGCGCTACAATAAAAGGAAAGAAAAAGATGGGGTTTTAAACTCACTTCCAATTTCCCCTTGGAGCCTCCAATAGCGAGCAGAAAAGGGTTGTCCTCGGAGAAGGAAACAGAAAAGACGGCTCCCTGAAAACATTCAGAGCAGTGTGATGATCCAACTCATGCTCACATCTAAAAACATGCTTAAACTTTTTTATTGCATAAGATCCGAGGAAAGTTATGATCACATACTGCTTTAGGATTCTTGGATACTAAACATGAGGGTTGGTTGTTGGACAGATCCCAGAGTTTTACCTGCAGAAACATTCAGCAGAAGATTGAGCTTATATGAACCATCGATAAATTCTACTTTGGATGACCAAAAAGAGGTAGAAAATAAACTAATGACTTTACCATTTTATCTGTTGATCCAGTAGCAAGAAGCTGTCAAACACGGCACAAGGTTAGTGAGGTTGATAGTCTAAACATCTAACTAAAACTGAGGATTAGAATATGAAAACGAAGATATTACATTAGGTGCTGAAGGATTATAAGAGATTGTGCAAACAGCTTTGTCATGAGCATGCAGGGTAAAACTTGGCTTAAGGTCAGTAGCTGATCCAGGCTTGGCAGCTCGGATGTCAAAACCTTGAACTGTACCATCTTCAAGACTCACCTACAAGGATAACTCAGCATTTTAGAGCATATCTCAGTGCCTTGCAAACCAAACACTATATACACCTATCATGTATTTAAAACCTAGAAACAATGTTCCACTCTGTTTCTTTGTCAATAAGAAATAGAGCAAACTCAAAAATAGGTAGGGAAAACCATAAATAGAATGATGAAGCACACACCACAAATAAATGCTTATCATGCGGATCCCAGGCCAAGCTTTCAACATCAGCTGCGACCGACCACTTGAAACCAGGATCTGAAGGCACCCTTCCATCCTTCTGAAGAGCACAAGGGTAACAACATCAAGACTAAGCAAGCTCTTAATTACCATGACCACTGAAAGACAACTTTCACATGGCAGTGATCTTATAAGGTATAGTGACGATACAAATCTATAGACATCAGACTATGCAAGCTCTGTGTTACCATGACTACTGAATGATCAAAAGATCCACTGAGAAGAACTTGTGGCTCATGATGATTCCATGCTACTGCTTGAACCTGTCAGCATTGGTGTGAAAAGAAGAAAGTAACCCAGATCAACAAGCTAATAACACAAGTACCCATGGTTTTTATATCTACTATATTTAAATTGAACCATAAGACACAGCATATTGATGTGTGTTCATTACATTGGCTAGCACAAACAGCTTCCATGACTTAGAGCTGAAAATATTCCAAAAACCCTGCTCTTATAATTCCGACAAATCTTGGAAGACTAAATTGTTTTATGAAGACAGGCAACTCACACATTGTACAACAATCAGATAAAAAGAAGGTACTCAACTTTCATTTGTTTTCTTTTTCATTATTATAATTTCCTTAACAGGTGTTTAGCTTTATGACAAAGGAATAATGACAAGTTATTCAATCACTAGCACGATGTCTTGCATGGTTCAGCAGCATGTCTTGCAACATTTATGTGCATTACAATCTGCATGGTTGTCCTTGGGTTGAGGACACTGATAGGTCAGCACTAATGAGTGAACAGTTGTAATATCCTAAGGAATGCTACCCAAATAACAAGTGAATCTGGCTTGGTTCACCGTCCAAATTATATGAAAGAATAATGTGAGGCTAAATTCTTGCCTTGTCTGTATGATGCTCCATGGTAATGTCACATTTTCCAGCATCCACATCCCAAATTTTGACTTGTCTGTCAGCACTGGCACTAGCAAGGATGTTCCTGTATTTATTTCAATACTTATTAGCTATCAGAGAAGTCCATCTGCATTAGCACATAGAACAGAACTAGATCGTAAGCGATTCCCCATACCTGAAATGCTTGTTCCAAGCAAGACCAAGGACAGAATCAGTGTGACTCCCTTCCTTGTATTTAATTGATGCCTGACAAAAGAAGTTGCAGGACTAGTGAGAACAAACAAGAAGAAAAATAATCATATTGTATCAAGCCATAACACATTATGCCTGGGTTTTGAAATGATGCTGCTGCTCAGGATGGAGTGGTAACATCAAGGAAAAGCTCAAATCAATATAACACCATAAGAGTGTTATCCATGACACTGTAGAAATAAATCATAGAAACAAGATCCAAAATCAAGGTACAAGAACAACCATTAAGTTGGCCATTTCCAAGATGTTTCAGGGTGATTCTTATATAATAAAAGATGTGAGAGGAGGACCTAGCATGGTGCAGCCCATCCAGCTTATTGAAGTATGTTTTTTATTAAAAAGGAAGGGGAGAAAAAGAAGAAAAAAAGAGTATTTTTTTCCTTGCCAAGGCTGGCCCACTTGTTCGCACATGTGGCAGGCATATCTAAACACCTGCCAATTATGGACACCTCTATAAAGGTGTCAATGCTTTTCTGAAGCTACCTTATTTCTGAATCTCCCTAAGATAAGATAAGCATGAAGAAAAATTCAAGAACTCCACTTCATCATTCATGTCAGCTTGAGCAGATAATTGTGAAGAAAACTTATGGATCTCAATCAAACAAAGATGACTTAAATGAATGCCAATGAACAACAAAATTTAACTTCATTCCTTTTCCTCATTTATAGCCTTTTGGACACATAACAAAATGTGCAAAGAACATTAACCAAATTTCAAGAGCAAATAAAAAACACCATTGTTATTTCATTGTCTTGTATTTTCCAAAATAAAAAATAAATATGATTCAATTCTGAAAATTAAAGAAACTCTAGAAAACACCTTTTTCCCTTTCTTCTTCTTCTTCTTCTTCTCTTTAATGCCACCCAATACCACGGCTGGTTGCACTTCATCAATCTGAGAACAGCATAAAATGTTAAGAGATTCTAAAACAATCCCTGCCTTTAAAAGTCAATGTATTGTAATTTTATGAGATGTTCCACATACAATGTCAAGGTCCCATATTTCAATGGCAGGTTCCATTGACCCAACAGCTATAAAATTCCCTGCAAAAACACAAAAATCCTTATCTCAAAAGAGGTAGTAAGGCATACACTTCTGCAAGAAAACCAAACCTCATGCGCCATTTTTTAATTTCAATGCTACATTAAGACCAGATGTCTCCAAAATTGGAGGTGTGAGCCTATATAAGGGAATATACCAGAGAACTTGCAATCTGGAAGAAGAACAAGTTCCAAGCAGACGGTGTAAAAGCTATCATACCTTTTTCGCCCTCTTTTAGTGGGCAATCAAGCCATGCTGTGCAAAGGGGAAATGCTGAAAGGGGAACCTCATGGTGAATGTATATGTTTGAATCACCATCACTTGTTTCATCCAATATCCAAACCTGCATGCACAATTGGCACTTCATGTCAGAAGAGAGAGAGAGGGAGAGAATTGCAGAGTTTGCCAACTAACAATTGCATGCCTCAAGGTTACTAAATTCATCCTTGTTGCATGCACAAACAATGACTGCATCCTTTGGTTTGATAGCCATGTCCTCGAGGTCTTCAGAATCATTATCCTAAAAGAGTCAGTGCAAAAGTTAGTAACCAAAATACCATGAGAAGTCAGATACAGCATAACAAAGTAGTCAGACTTACATCTTCATCCTTGATGTACGGGTCCATGCTATTACTTGGGTAATAAAGGTCCCCAAGTCCTGTGCTGAACAGCTCAATACCTGTGTGACCAGATGCATCTTTAGTTGCACATCCAATGTGAATTAAATTCAAGGCATGTGACCAGAAAGTGATGTGAATCAAAAGGAAAAAAATAGCTGAAAAAATATTTATGCAAGTGATTGTTATTCACTGGTTAAATAATACCCTAAATGATTCAAAAATTCATGAGCGCTCTTATCGATAGAGATCGATACTTTTACAATCCATCCTAACCTCCCAAACTAAACCCGCATGGCGACCAGTGACCCCCTTATTTTCTACAAAATGTATCAGATAAAAAAAGTACATAAAAGAAAAGGCAAAAGAAAAATGGATTCTTTGTAGATGCATAATTACCATCCTCCTCCTCATCATACTTGTCCATATCAAGTTCCTGAAGACCATCTGCTATGTCATCAAGTTTGGTCTCTGACTTGTTAACTTTGGAACTTCTGCCAAGTGCATTTGCTACAGCTAATGCTTGGCTTACTTCACCGGTCTGCTTGGCAGCATCAACATCCATTTCCTGGTCACCTTCCTCGCTGCCACTATCTTCTCCACTGGACAAAACAAAACAATCACACTGATCAACGACCCAAAAATTTGACAGTATAACTAGAACACGGTGGTTGACACAACAGTCAAGTTAAACCCAGGTCCATAAAATATAAGCAGTAATCACAAAAAACAGAACCAGAAATTGATAGTTTCATCACACAAACATGCACAACCAATTATCAATTTGCATTTGTTGAGGAATGATACAGCCCAATACAATACCAGAACACCTCCAAGTTCACATAACCCATATATCCATTCACCATTCGTAACAGAGATTTAAATCCCCCCGATCAAATGGGTCTCAAAAACTCCAACCAAATCACACATTACTATAAAATCAGCACCTCCTAGTTTTAAACTCATCTATTGTAGTTCTCAAATAATCAGCATTACAATACCCCATTAAGCCTAGTTCTCCCATTCCATTACTAACAGCATTGAAAACACACAAAGTGAATGACACAGCAAACCGTATAGCAAAACAAAAAAATCGTATATTCAACAATTAGTAGCTATCAAACACAAAAAGATGTAAACTTTTTTAAAAGAAAAAGGGAGAAAATAGTAGATTACCTTCTCTCTAAGACACCAGCTTTGATCAACTCTTCAATTTCCTCTTTTGAAGGTGGGTCTGCTACACTCGGTACAGACTTTGCAACCCCTTTGGGTACCCATGAAACTGCTGCTATCATTATTCTTCTTCAAAGCTCGATTTTTTTTGTCCTTCTCTTATTAATCAACATGCAACAGAATAAATAAGAAAACGAACAAATTTTGAGTTCAGGTGCAAATCAATTGAGAATGGAAGCTGATTGATTGATAAGTACCTTGTTGATTATATGTTAATGAGTGAAAGAATTTTGCTTGAGGGTTTTATGCTGGAGGATGAACCGTTTCAAGCGTTGCATTATATATTATATTTTTACCCTAAAACCCTAATTGCAGGATATTATCGGGTGCAGCAGGGTTTACTGAAAGTGTTAGATGTAAGGCTACTGAAGGCTGTACCTTTGACCTGTTAGGTTGATTGACTTCAGGTGTCAATTCAGCCTATAAATTCGGAAGATAAAATCACAATTTAATCCCAAACAGATGTACCTATTTTCAATGATATCTCAAACTTGTAAATTTTATCAATTAAGCTCTAGATATTTCCTCCATTTATCAATTGCAACCTTTTATATATTTTTTTAATAGTTTAACTCTAATGCGTGTATTTTATGCACTGAAATGACGTGGATTTAAAAAAAAATGATTAAAAAATAGTGAACTCACACATTTATGATCTAAAATAGTGTCAATTTGAAGAAGAAAAAGAAAATGTTCAAAACATGAAAGAAAATACCTGTACGAGAAATTTTAAAGGATAAAATTGATAAAAATTAATAAATTTGAAATTCAATGAAAATGAATATAAAATAGTTTAATTTGAAATTTCATTTACCCTATTCATTTAAACAAGCACAATTTTAAACACAGATTTTTAAAAATTGGTCCAGAAATACATGGCAGGTGATAAGCAATGCAAAAGTTTTACATCCAAGTAAAATAGTTGAGAACTTGAAGAGATCGATCTAATTATATTGAATCTATTAATAGTTTATGGGTTTTATTTCCTTCTTGTTATATTTGTAAGACTAACTTTTCAATTAAATTTTAGAATGGTAGTCTGATTTGGATCAACAAAAAAAAATAATCACCTACACATAAAATAAGATTTAACAAGATAATTCTTTTCAGTGTTTGTATTTGAAGGGTGAATTCATTTTTGATTGGAAGAATATTTTCTTTTATTCAATATTTTATTTTTAAACTTTTATAAATATTTTGATAATTTTACGAGTTATCTCGATCTCATGACTCAAAATTTTGGTTTGGCGGATTATCGGAGTTGACTTGAGTTTTTTTTTTTAAATATTTTTTTATTCAAAATTAAATTAATTAAAAATTGAGTTTCACAATTTATTTTAATTTGTTTTATAATATGCTATCATAATTTCATGATTCAAGGTTGTTTACACAAAAGTTGACTTGGACCGATTAATTATCTTGTCATATCAATATTTAAAATAAAAGATGCTAACTTGATTTTTTTTAAGGATATTAATTTGAATTAAAATTTGTATTTTCTTTTTTGTTTTTTCCCCAATAATTTATAAATTAAAGATAAATAGTCAAAATTGACAATTCAATTTATTCATAAAAATATTCTAAGTAATAACTGAATTCAATTATATATAGTTTAATATTTTATTTTAACATAGAAATTATAAGAGTTTATCAATTAAAAAAATAAATTCAATATGTAATTTGATTTAAAAGAAGGTGTAGTTAATTTATTGTGTTTGCTTTGCTTTCGAAATCCAACACCCTTTTTTTTTAATTTAATTGATTCCTTAGTTTAAAGTAAAATTTAATATTAATAAATTTAAAGAATTTTAACTTATAAAAGAACCTTACTTACCCAAATGTAAATTAAGTAAAATTTAATATTATGATTAATACAAACTCGTTGTTTGCACTGTGAGTCAGAAATGCCTTGATACTAGTTTTACACATTACCAGTAAATCATTTTTAATGCCCTTGAGCTAAAATAGGATTTGTTAATTTTTATTTTTGTTGGCTTTTTTTTTTTATTTTTCCTATATATTTTTTATTTATTTATCATCACAATTTCAGCTATTGAGATGACTAAATTTTAGTGGAGCCCTAGTTATAAATATCACAGTATTGATTTTTTTTTAAATTTCAATTTAGTTTACCGTGTTAGATTTTAATTTAAAGCAAATAAAAAAATAAAAAAAATTATTTGTTTTCAAAAAAACTTTTGAAATAAAAAAACAAACATGCTTAAAAATTTGAGATTCAGAAATTGATTTGAATATAGTTTTTAGTTAAATTTTGATCATAGACTTAATAAAATTTATTAACCTGATATATTTTGGTGATTTTATTAATTACAACAAATATATTTTAAAAAAATCGAAATAATATTATTTTAATAAAATAATTAATTATATTAATTAATTCAACAAGATCTTTTCCAAGGGAATTCCCAGGTTAGGCCCGGCAACTATTTGTGCACGAGCCACCCATACCCCCAAAGGCCTCACATCTTAAGACAAGTCGTTCAGATCCGAATGTCTAGTCGTTCACCACGCAGAACAGGAGAGAGTAGAGAAGCAAAGTTAAGAGGAGGAAGGCCATGCTTGTAATGTAAAAAATATTTTGAGAAGATGATGCAGAGTCAACGACACCTTTTAGTAGAATCTCTACCCTGTTCATGCATAGTAATAATAGTAACTGGTATGTTTCCTTTCTAATTACTAAAATATAATCATTAGATCCACTACTGTTCTCGCATTTCATTTTTTCTTTGTTGTTACTTCGATTTCAATTTTGTTTCAGTTGTCGTTGCACAAGTGCTTGTTGGCGTTTCATCGGTTGCTGTCCCGAGCTCTAACTGTTACGCTCTCGATAATTCGAGTCGAATTGTTGATTTTGTATCCTACACTGACATTGTTTTAAATTACGTTGGAAAAAAAACATGTTGTTTTCTCGGGTTTTTGTTGTTTTTCCTTAAGATGTTAATTTTTTAGAGCAGTTGGATTGGACATTTTTTTGAGTATGAAGGAAAGGTAGTTTCGTTTTTCAATTGAGAATCTGAAGACTTTTTTTTTTAATTTCTTTTTCTGGTTATAATCTGTATTTTGATGCAGGACACGGACGTAGTGATTCGGTTTTGCAAAGACGTGGAGACTAGATCCCAAACGGTAGTAGTCTATAACAAATTATTTTTTTCTATAACACCATTTTATTTTAAGAAAAAAATTGTTATGAAGATTTAGTATAAGTGATGATTTAAGTAAACTACTGGTGGCGTAAAAGATTGGATGATGTATAGGGAGGAATTGCATCTTGCGTTAAGATACTGTGTCAAGTGATCTTTATTTTTACTTCCACCAATTGCACAACTTGCGAAACTTGACCGATTATGCCACTGAAGCACAAATTTTAAACTGCACATGCAATTTAGTTTGCAATAGAATTTTTCTGTGATGCAATTGTGGTTTATATTCTAGTGTATTTTGCTTGCATACTGTGCAGGGATATGTGGACTTTGGCCAATTTAATAATTTCAACCATTTTGTTGCTGGCTCAGGAGGTGTTGATTTTGTTCAGGTAAGGTCTTTGCTTGTAAATTATGTTCTGAACTTTGTTGATGATGACATTATGCTCTATCTTTACCCTGCTCCTTTTCCTTAATGGGTACATCAAATTTGTCAGATAAGAAGTATTTTATATTTTAGAGTCCTTAAGGGGGGTGGGTGGGGGGTGAAGATGATAATACAATACAAGAGAATGATTCTTGGCAATCCATCTTTCTGATTGATGATGCTGAACGAAATAAACACTTTTTAATGGTTGGTTGACTAATTTCTATCTATCATTGCTATTCTCAGCTTTGTGCTGTTAGCTGATTTCTAGAATTCAAAATCCAATTGTCTGAATTACCTTTTTCTTTAGGGGTATTACAATGGTGACTTACTGAATTGCGAGCAAAGTTATGACAAACTGGGACGTACAGCTCAGGTCAGTTGTGATGATGTTTCTTTTCTTATTTCATAGCTCAGCACCCACCATAAATAAAAGAAAGTTAAATGATCATTGTGAAAAACTTATGTTTGTAACATGTATTTGTAAAATTGTTTATTTATTGTAGCTTTGCATTCAATAGTGATATTGTATTCATATTATCTTAATAAATTTCTCTCTTTTCCAATCTCAGGTGAATATTATATGCGGCAGCTGTTCAAATGGACAGTGTAAAGGTTTGTGAATGTTTCATACATGTGTTTCAACATCCAGTTGCTTCATGGCAATCTTGAAACTGTAAAGTGTTGGTTTTGCTCATCATTTCTGTATTTTGTTGCAAGGAAGCATAATTCATTAGTAATAAACAATAAAAAACCTAGAAATTCTGTGGAAAATAAAGACTAATAATGGCAGTCAAAATTCTAGAAAATGTTTGTTTGAAGAAGGTTAATGCACCCTTGGAGTAGGTTTTGTAAATTCACAAAACGCTTAATGGATTATTTTATTTGACATCGTTAATTGCTGGTGCACATATTGTGGGGCTGAATGTGTATCCTATACACTGCAATCTGCCATTTATTTATTTCTTACGCTTTGCTTGATGGATTCCTTTTGGAACACCCTATATGACTGAAAATAATATAAAGATTAAACTCACAATTGCTTTTAAGATTGTAGCATACTGCTTATTTGTTTCCAAACTCCATTTCCTTGGGACAACTCTTTCAATGATTGGCTGATTTTGGAGTGCATTGTTTTTGTTGTTCTTTCTACCTGTCTTTGTGATTTTTGTGTTTCTGCGTCTCTGTTGCATTGCTTGACATTCAAAAACACTGTGCCATTAATTAGAGACTGGTTTCATCAATCTCTTTTTTTGTCTCATTTCAGGTGAACTTGGATGCATATGCAATGTTACCCAGGAGTCAAGTTGCAGGTCTCTTCCAATAATACTTTGAGTTTCATTTTATTCCGCATAAATCCTTTTTGTACTGTACCCTGGAGTTAGTTTCTAGTTTACGATCCTGTGAACAGCTACATTTTGATATGGTTACATCAATTATTGTGAACTTAATATGCTGAAGATGTGTGGAATTGAACTATAAGAGCCTTGATATTGAACTTCAAGGGTTCTAGGTGCAGAATTGTGTGTGGTCATGTGGGTAAAAAATGTTCAGTAGGATGTTTTGACTTGTTTCACTGAGTGGGAGTGGAAATTTCCGCTGTTTTTTTTTATTGACAAAATTCATGTAAATGTAAGTAGGATAACTACCCCAGTAGTCAGAGAGGTAGGAAACTACCTTGTTTACAGTCTGTGTATCTGGGTTACAGATGCCCATTCCCAGTTCCCACTATGAAATTCAAGAAGTAAACACAAAAAGTAAGAGAATTTCATTTCAATAGTTCTGTCTGTCTGTAATTCTATATTATTACATCTTCCCTTTCTGGTGGAGTAAGTTTCAACCAAAGCACATGTCTGTACACTGAAACTTTCCAAGTAATATCAATTATTTTATTTCAAGGCAATAATAAGGTCCTATCAGAAAGGTTTAAGTATGAGGCTGTCTTTGTCTATGAGATGTGTAATATAAGCAAACAGTAATTGTTTTTTCCTTTTCAGTTATTGAACTGTCACTTGTCTCCCATTTTAGGGGAAGTCAAATGCACAAGCTCCTTAAAGGGGGAGTATTTCTACCAATTGAGCTATAGAGCTTGATTGGTTAGCAGGTAGTATTTGTTGACAAAATTGAACAATTTCAAAGTGTCAGATACTGAATTTTGACCATAAATGTCACATTTTCAAGATAGAAAGAAGAATTGCAAATTCTTCACAGAGAAGACCTTTACATAGCTATCAAAATCTGGAGATGGAGAGTTTTAAATCATGAGTGATTGACTGGTTTTTTTTAGAGAAAAGTCAAGTAAATCATTGGCTGTGCTGTCAGTAAATAATAAATAATCAAGATCTTCCTACCATTTCTCATTTGGCCTTCTACGACCTTTTGAAGAGAGAGGTGAAATCTTTTAAGTCTCCTTGCTAAACATCTTGAAGAAAGTGCATGGGGCCCCTGTGCTCCACCACATCAAAAGGGACATGGAAGCTATAACTTTGTGCACAAAAATTTATCTGGAAGACTGCTTATTGATTAATGATTATTACTTTGAGGAAAAACTTGGTGGAAAGGGAATGATTGGGTATGAAATGTTCAAATTGCTTGTGGTGTCTGGAATTGCGATTATGTTGTAAATTAACTAGCATTAGAGATTCCCTTTTCTTTTTCTAATTTTCCAAGTCATTAGTTGAACTGTTGAGTCACTTCTCTAAATGTGTGGCTATTTTCCCACTGTCAGCGTTTTTGTTGAACTTGCAATTCCATGTGAGAAACCTGGTCCTCGGGCATTTGAGGGCTTCACCGTTGGATTTCATCCACGATCATGGGAAATTGTAAGAAGCCATGCTTTTACTGTTGATGAATGCAACAAAAGAGAACCTTTGTGGAAGTTTCACTTCTTTCATAAAATTGTAGGTTTACAATGGAATGACTCAGCTAGGCTATGAAAAATCTCACCATGAATTTAGGTAAAAGATCTGTCCATTGAATGGTGAAGCTTTGTCTTTTTATTCCAGTGTAGCAAAAGCTTTTGCTCCATTTACTGAAAAAACACTCGCATTATTCTGACCAATGATGTGCTTTCTCATTTTGCAGCTTTGCAACTGAACAAACTCAAGTAACCCTTTATATGACTGCAATTGCTTCCCTTTCCACTTTGGTGCGGAAGCCTATGATTCAGGTACTACCTTTCAGTTCCATGGATTAAAAGCTGATATTTGTAGTTGTATGATGTATCCACTTATGTGTCTGATATTTTTTTGTTGATTGCCGTCTCAGATTCTTCCAGAGAAAGGCCTGAAGGTGACGTTGTCAGGTTCAGGGGCGACTGGAAGTCCTCCTACAACCTTGACACCTACATTGTTAAATGTTGAGTGGACTTGTATGTTTACCACCCTTTATGCATTTTCATTGATATCCCTTTTATTTAATAATCTTCTAACATTAGAATTGTGCATTTTGAAGGCCAGGAGGCTCGCGATACTCCATATGAAGTTAATGTCACAATACCGATAGAGGGTTATGAGCCCATTCAGTTTTTCCTTACCAAAATTTGTGGTAAGGTCATATTGCTGTTGGAGCAAGCCAAGCTTTCCTGAGATGTGTGGTTTTCTTAATTTCTCTCCAATATACCATTTGAATGATCCCATAGATGACATATGCTTTTCTTAACATGTTTGGTCATGTCAGAACTTGTATCATTCTCTGATGGCAGTAACAAATTTTCAGAGACATTGTTTGAGTGATGCCAAACGTCAACAAGTTTCTGTGCCAATACCCACTAAAAATGTGCCGGTGTTTGACTTTAGTTTCAATGCCTGCTTGCTTCCTGTGTAACAAACTGGTTGTTTGTTCAAATTTTGCAGAACATAGGCAGGATCAAAGAGGAGATTCTACAAGAGGATGGGCTATCTTTGGAATCATATCTTGCATGTATGACAATTCAATGATTTCTCCATCTTAAGTGTCAAGAGAAAATTTCAAGTAGATTTTGTATGGGCTATATTTAGAATCTATCTTGCTTTAAGTCGATTTAACATTCTTCATCTCCTTCAGTGACTGATAAGGAAATAAATTTTATGTCCTCATTGGCATGTTATTGGTTCTTATGGGTGTTTCTCTATCCATTCTGAATTTTGACGACTGAACACATTGGCATGGAACAGATTCATTGTTACGTCAACTCTGTTTTGTGTTGGGGGATTCATTTACAAAACACGCATGGAACGCCTGGTAGGCCTCTTTGCTTTCCTTTCCAGCATGAGATAATCTATAGATTCTGATTCTCTTCACAATAGCTGTGAAATAATATACATCTATATTGACTCGTTGATTTATTGTTTGAATTCAGCATGGGATTGATGCATTGCCAGGCATGACATATTTGACTGCATGTTTAGAAACTGTAAGTTCACATAACTTTTCTGGCAAATTATGTTATTTGATTTGTACTTTTAAACTATGGTCTATAATGAGCAGACTTAAATAAGACTTTCACGTAAGCGATAAGGGGTCTGTGAACAGGCCAGCCGGCTGAAGTTCATCGAGTGGGTGAAAAATCTGTATGGTCATTGCATATGTATAGTCTTCCTAGCAGCTAATTTGCTTTTCTGAAAAATAGGCAAGTGGAGTAGGTAATGGCTATTCACGACCAGAAGAGAATGCCAGTGGCTATGCTAGTGAAGCTTCCTGGGAACAGCCATCAGCTACAGCTCAGGGAACAAGGAAGCAAAGCACACGAAACTACGGTTCCATTTAAGGCTTGCAGGCCTCGGCTTCAGTCAGGGAATATGGAGACCAGGCAATAGAAAGTATTTTTGAGTTATAGGTAATTGTATCCCTTTTTAACCATTACTTTCAAGCAATTATCTGCAATTTTTTTGTGCATCAACATGAGATAGTAGAGAATTTTAGACGTTGTATCACAAGAGCTTGTTGAGGGTTCAAATTAACAATAAGCATTTCTCGTGAGTTTCAAGTGCTTCCAGTTTATTTTATCTCATTCTCGATCTTAGAATCACCTCATCATTCTTCCAAGACTTGCCTCTCTGATGACATATTTTTTACTGATCTGGAATAAAACATTTGCTAATTGCTGTGGAAATTCACTTTTCTGTAGATCCTGGTTACAATATATAGGGTGGTATCAAGTCACCAACCGCGTGGATGTAGGATGAAGTGCTAGACAAGACAAGCAAGGATGTCAAAAATGTTTTTTTGATACTTATAAAATTACAAGTATTGTTTCTTAATCATTTATTTATTGACAATTCAAGCCAAGTGATAAATATAATTATACTTGTAAAAATAGGATACTATTCTCGATGGAAAATTTTAATTATATTAAAATCTGATAGAGAAAGAGTCAATGATATTATGATTAATGATAATATAAATAAAATAAGAGATATAAATAATAAAAATTATGGCAGAAAATAAAAATATTTTAGAATAAAACTTTCATTACAAGAGGAAATCTGAAAGAAAAAAAAAACGAGGTAACTGACTCATTGGATTGTGGGAAAATCTTGAATTGGTCAACTAGTTATTCTTGCAAAACCAAGGGAATCACTCATCTTGCATAGATTTCTGTTAATTTTATAAACTTGTAAAGTCGATTTGATTTTATTGATTTTTAAAAGTATAAGTCTAATTTTACTAGTTAATTTGTGATTTTAACAACAATTTATAAGCATTTGAGAGTAAATAATCAATTAGGAATTGTTTAACCCACCGTGGGTTGACTCAACAAGTCAATTATGACATGCAATTTGATATTTATTTTGGGATGAATTTTAAATTAATTAAATATAAATTGACTTGGTCAAATATAATCAATTTTTGATTGGTGGATTAACATCTGCCTCGCTCAGCGAGTCAAAACTTGTTTGATTCAAAAAGTAAATAAATAAATAAATATTTTATTAACTATTTTTAAAAACAAGATCTTTGGAATAATATGAATTAATTAAGTTAATTTGCTCCACTTAGGTTTGAGGCAAGGGGAGACCGGGTTTAAAACTTTGGTGCGTATGGTATCTTTCCATATCAAGGAAAGCGTGATTACAGGGAATCAAGAAACGCAAGGAAACATTCAAACACAAACCAAATCTTTACTCGGCGGTTTTGAGATCAAATCATGGATTTTATATTTCCTTTTGCACAATATTATGACTACTCGGTCCACTATTTTCAAGTTGCAGCGTGTACGGTCAACTCGGATTTCTTAAAAAAAAGGGATTATTGATTGATTCGACAAGCCATGGATCGAGGCAAGAGTTGTTAGGATTAGGAATAGTCAATACTCGTAAAGGGCAAACCAATATTCTCCCCCAGGCCAAGAAGCTATAGAAGGCTGCATGCTTTCCAAGAATTACCAACTTTTGGGAGTTGTTGTCCAACCCTAGCAGCACTCTCGGACATTGTTGGTCTGATATGATATTCCCATGCTCTATTTAATAGTATTTGCATGCCAACACTCACACAGATAATATAGATTATTCAAGTCCAAAAAAGATCATACCAGTATGAACACTTAGAACTTTCAGTAGGGTTTGATTTATTCCATCTAATATCTTTTTAACATTCTATTTATAAGCAAATTAACAATAAGAGAAGCTAGCATGCTTGTTGCGGATACAGCTTTGGTAATCAGAGGTTGATAGAAACAGTTTGAATGTTTCAACCTCTTTTGATGTTTACAGCTAGCTGCTGATTTGCTTTCCAGTGGCCTCAGACTATTGATACTATCTTTAGCTGGAATTAACTTGAAGTCAAATGTTTGAGATCATCCATTTTGTCAATAGAGCAGGTGAATCTACTTCTCTTTCCGCGGCATTTCTCATCAATGCTTGTCTTCACATTGGGACTCAAAATTATAAAATACTACATCATTTGGCCACCCCCAAATCTCCAAACTTGAGTCATGAACGAGGGCTTTAAACAAACTATGCAAGGAAGATGATGATTAGCCCTATCATCTGTGATAATGAAAACATCCTTAAAAATCTGTTTTTTGCACCCGTCAGTTTAGAAAAAGGAGGTTCAGTTACATGCTCACTCTGGTTTTTTTCCACAGCAAAGATTGGAGTTCAAGTTATCAAGGATTGATTTAAATAGGATGTCTATATCAGCACATGATGTCGTACACACATGGTAGTACCATGCTGAACATAAAACCCATTACAGATTTTAAATGATGATACGAAACTAATGTACTGCTAAGTTGTAAACATCTAGTTAATGTGACCTAAGAGCTTACTACACGTAAATCAATTTAGGAACTGCTTAGTTGCTTCCTTACAACTTTTGTATCAATTTGACTAATAGAATGAATAGGTAACCACTCTATCTTTTCTTTATTGTTTTTTCCATTGATGAAAAGCTAGTTAGTTACCAACTCCAACCTTTTGTTCCCTTCCTTCCTTCTCTCCCACTATTTCTCAAGGCTATTTCATAAGTCTCCTTCTATAAATACCCTAAGATCATCTAAAGTTCTCTCATCATAGCAACTTTTGAAACTTGATTCATCTTATATTCTTTAGCATTTCTGTGAAGGAGTCTTGGTTTTGTAAGTGAAAGTTTAAAAAGATTGAAGCAGTAATGGCTCAGTCTATTAGCATTGTCTTAGTTCTTGCTCTTGCATTTGCTCCTCTTTGCCTTTGTGGCAAGACAACTGGTGGCTACCTTTACCCGCAGTTTTACGATAGGTCATGCCCGAAAGCTCAAGAAATAGTGAACTCCATTGTAGCCAAGGCAGTTTCTAAAGAAGCTCGTATGGCAGCTTCATTAGTTAGGCTCCATTTTCATGACTGTTTTGTCAAGGTCTATAACTGATTACTTACTACATGTAACTCTGATCATCACTAGCTTTTCTACCATCATGACTAAAATAATCTTTACTGTTGTTAAAATTGCAGGGCTGTGATGCATCGATATTGCTAGACAGCAGTAGAGGCATAATAAGTGAGAAGGGGTCAAATCCAAACAGAAACTCAGCTCGAGGATTTGAAGTGATCGACGCGATTAAATCTGCACTAGAAAAGGAGTGTCCTAAAACTGTTTCCTGTGCTGATGTCATGGCTTTGGCTGCAAGAGATTCTACTGTTATTGTAAGTGTTACATGAGAATTAGTCTTGTAATGCTTAGTTAACGAAAACTCTAGAGCTAACCAGATTTTGTTAATGTACACACAGTCTGGAGGTCCTAGCTGGGAAGTTCCATTGGGAAGAAGGGACTCTAGAGGTGCCAGTTTGAGTGGTTCTAACAGCAATATTCCTGCTCCAAACAACACATTTCAAACAATTCTAACCAAGTTCAAGTTGCAAGGCCTTGGTGTTGTTGACCTTGTAGCACTATCTGGTAAATCAACTCATACAATGCCCTTCTTTGAGCTTTCGCAAACTATTAATAAGGTCCTTAAGTTCCGAAAACTTTTGTTCAGGGAGCCACACAATTGGAAATGCTCGGTGCACCAGCTTCAGGCAGAGGCTTTACAACCAGTCAGGAAATGGGCAGCCTGATTCCACTCTTCAACAATCATTTGCTGCTCAATTGCGCACTAGGTGCCCCAGATCAGGAGGTGACCAGAACCTGTTTTTCTTGGACTTTGTAAGTCCAACAAAGTTCGACAACAGCTACTTCAATAACATATTGGCTTCAAAGGGACTGTTGAGCTCTGACCAAGTTCTCCTGACAAACAATGAAGCATCAATGGAATTGGTCAAGAAATATGCCGGGAACCAGGAGCTTTTCTTTGAGCAATTTGCCAAGTCCATGGTGAAGATGGGAAATATCTCTCCGTTGACAGGTCACAGGGGAGAGATTAGAAAGAGTTGCAGGAAGATTAATGCTTGAATTGCAGTACCTAGTTAGATCTATGCTTCAAATGTGTTGTGTTAAAGTGCATCGTGTCTGTTTCCAGTTCTATGGTCTCGTCTTTCTTAAGTTCTTTCAAACATAAATTTGATGTTTCCATTTTGTTTTGGCTGCTTCCAGTATACTTTCATGAATAAAAATCACCTAAAACCCTTCTGCTTACTGTTATTTCTATGGCGATCAGTGTACTTTCGATTTCATACTGTTCAAGCTCGTAAATTCCTTTTGGTTGAACTGTTGGATGACTTCAAAAACACCCTCCAAAGCTAAAGATCGGAACTTTGGTGCTCTCATTGTGCAATCAGTAGCTATATATCTCCATGATTCTCAACAGATTCACCAACAGACTTGCTAGTTAGCAGTGATGAACTTCAAAATCAAAGGGAAAAAAAGTACCACTGGAGCAGTTCAATTCTTTTTTTGACCAGAAACAAATTGCCTTCAGCTCAAGCAGAAAATGTTACGGGAAAAATTATACTATGCCAATCCATTTATTTTGAATGTGAATAGTGTTGGGTCCTATAGTAACCATCCCAATCCATTTATTTTTAGGTAATGTTTTCAAACTCTTTTAAATAACTATGTTAAAATGAACTAAAAGTTATGAAATCAATTATCTACCAACATTAACAAAAACTAAAGGATGCAGGGCAACTATTGTTCACTAACACCTTTTATAGATTACAATCCATTTAATATTATTTTTTCTTGAAATTTTTGTTATTATTTTTTTAAGAAAATATTTTTATTGTTTTAATTTTTAATATTGAGATGATTGAACTTTGTAATTTTTTTGACTTTTTATATTGTTAAAGTGACTTGTTATAGTAGCCTAAGTTGCCTTGATTTATTAGTTTGACAAAAAAAATTATCGAACTTGACTTTGTTATCGTCTTTTTTATCTGATATAGCTAAAAAAAAGTCTTTAAATAAAATCATGTTATTAAACTTTATAAAGTTTATAGACTTATTCACAAGTTTGGTTGGCTGACATGGTTCATAGGTCTGACGAGTTTATTTCTTATTTTTTGATTTTGTCTATAGATATTGGATTAATTGAGAATTCAATTTCATAATGGGTTTAGATTCGTTTTGTATAAGATTATCGCGGTATCAAAAAAATATTTGGGTATTGGGTTGATGTTTAATTTCATGATAATTTATTTCTGTTATCATATAATTAAATAAAAAATAATTTTAAAATAATAATCTGAGTGGAGTACATAACTTAATTCACGAGTTTGGTGTGCTATCATCGGTTACCCAATTCTTTATCGGTTTGCTCACCGACCAGATATGTATTTTTTTTTCTTCAATATTTGACTGGTTAGGAAATATAATGCAAATTTTATTTTTATTCATTTTCTATATGATTATAATCTCAAATAAATATTTATTTTAGAATTGATATTTAATTTTGTAAATATTTATTTTTATCATATAATAATATAAAAATGATTAAACATAATAGAACTCATGATAAAAAACCGGGATTATCCAATATGTGATATTATATATAAAAAACAATATTTTAAAGGCATAATATTTTTTCTTATATTTTTAAAAAATAATAATTTCACCGCGCAAGCAATAGACTAGTTAGAGGCTATGCCGAGTTCAGCCCATCAGTGGATCAAACAGCAAAGCCTGTTTGATAGCGGTAGTAGGGTTTATGCCTGGATTTTACAGTTACCGCAGTTTCTCTCTCAGCTTCAAAGGAAGGAAAACAACACTGATCCCCTTCATTTCCCAAAAAAATGCTCCTATAATTTACTCAGTGATTTCAAAGAACAGGCAAAACCCATAACCCATAACCCCTAAAGATGAGATCTTTACACTTAATTTCTCGAATCCACAAAACTCTAAACCTTAAAAATAACCCAAATTTCACTCTCACATCCTCAAATTTCACTCGCCGTTTCACATCTCCCTCTCAAGAATCGACTCCATCTCCACGAGAACCACCTCCATCAACTGATAGGGTCACTTCGATTGTGGACGAACTCTCAAAATTAACCCTTCTAGAGGTATCTGATTTAACTGAGGTTTTGCGTACTAAATTGGAGATTAAGGAAATGCCAGTGATGGCAGTGATGATGCCAGGAATGGGGTTCAGTATGGGACCGGGGATGAAGGGCGGAGCTGTTGGTGGGGCGGCAGCGGCGAAGGCGGAAGAGAAGGTGGAGAAGACAGTGTTTGATGTGAAATTAGAAGGGTTTGATGCGGCATCGAAGATTAAAGTTATTAAGGAAGTTAGAGGCTTTACTGATTTGGGATTGAAGGAAGCTAAAGATTTAGTGGAAAAGGCACCAACTTTGTTGAAAAAAGGAGTTACTAAAGATGAAGCTGCGAAGATTGTTGAGAAAATGAAGGGAGTAGGGGCTAAAGTTACAATGGAATAAAAAATGTGAGTTTTTTTTTCTTATTTTTTTGGGTGAATTTTAGTTCTTTTCAGGAACTTAGAGTTTAGGCAAAGGGTTTTGTCTGTAAAGTTGAATGTGAAATTCAATTACTTTTTCTTTCGTTCTGGTTAATTTGGCTATAAGCTTGTGTTTCATAAAGTTGTTTGTTCTTACATGGAAACGTGATCAGTTTTTCATTTTCGTGGAGAGATATTAATTCATGCAGAGTAGTTTTTAGATCAGCCTGTTTCAATCGCTACTCTTACGTTGAATAATTTGAAAATGATTGATATCAAGTGGATTAAGAACTTTTATCTGGAAACTGAGATGGGCTTAGAGAGGATGGAATGATTTCAATTGAGAACAGTGGCATTGTTCAAGAGGAAGAAAAATTGGTGCCACAACAGTTAGGAATTTTGGGGATATGTGTATCTTGATAGTAGATAACTGCAAGTCAAGAATGTTGATCATATACAAATATTGAATCTAATAGCACAAAAATGTAAGTGGGAGCGTGAGACTACTTGGAGTATCAGTTAAAACTCAAATGGACAGAATGTTGCGATATAAATGCAACTTGGTTATGGATGGCTAGCATGCCTTGTTTCTTTTATGGATGGCTAGCATGCCTTGGTTTTTTAGCTATATTAATTTTCAAAAGATTAACTTTTGGACAAGAAAGGTTAGGATAATGAAGTCGTGTGCAGATTGTTAACTTATTTGTTTGGACGAGGTATGTAGGAGTGTGTAGCTGCATTGCTTTTGATTTTTGGGTTATGTTGATGAATCTTGCTTTGTTGAATTTATAAGATTAGATATGCAATGCAAGATGATGGGGCAGGGTTTTACTTTTTATTCTACTGTTCCTTACCAAATGGTTGTTTATTGAGTAACATATGAGTTGATTGGTATGTGGAGAGCTGGAGAGGTAGTTTTTATGTTCGAATAGGAAAACTAGGGAAAGAGATTAAATTCTTATTTAGCAGACTCATTTGAAACTGTCTCAAGATCTGGTATGGTGATAATTCTTTGGAATTTGTCAACTATCCAGTTATTGTCCTAGGAGTAATTTGCTTGAAGAGGGGATCTAGAAACTTTCTTGAATCCCATGTGATTGATCATTTGGATACTAAGATCTTTCATCCAGAAAAGAAAGCTTGGGAAGATGTTTCATCTGTTGATTAACTAGTTGTGATTGCAAAGGTAGACCATTTGCTGTAGTTGATGTGAAAATTAGCACAGATCAAGTGGAAATTCCTTTAGCAAACCTCATGAGCAGGCACATATCACAGAATAATCACAAATCTTTAACTTCGTTTTAACCAATATGTTTAATCCAGTCATGAAAATATAAGCCTTACAACTTGCACTTACAATTACCTCTTGCATATACATCTTTTATTCCACCACCTTTATGAAAGGACCGAGGACCAAAAATATGTAATATCTATGTATTAATAGCTGCATTCTTATCATAGAATCTCTATTTTCTAAATCACATATGTTGCTTGTATGGTATTGTGCTTGTGTTTTTTGCATTAGCAGGGATAAGAGAGGGCAACGTAGTTGCAAGAGCTAGTTTCACTGGGTTAATTATTTGCAATACATTGTTGTTCTCTTATCGCTGTTACTATTTTAGTTTTATGGATGCATCACTTGTTTTTTTCATTTTGGGTCAACATCCTATTAGCTTCCAGCACCTTATAATAATTAGCTTTTGTTGTTGGTTAGGCTTCCTCCGAGGATAAATGTTAAAAGAACTAAAAGTGGAAGGCTGCACTGGCAAGTTTCATTGAAATCAAGAGCAGTTGATGCTGATGTATCACGTCGGATTTGCTGGCAGATGATGAAATTAATAGAGGTTTCATCATTATTACAGAACATTCCTTGTTAAAAAGTTTATTGCTCTTCTCCACTTGGAGCAGCCAGCCTAAGCTCAAATTAGTTTATTTTTGTCAATTGTAACTTCCCTTAATTTCCTGAAAAATGCAAAACCAGTTGTAGAATCGGTTTTTTGATGATAGATCCGTGAAGGGCTCGATGGATTGTGCCTTGCAGCATTCTTATGGCTATGGGATTGATGTTTTTCTCAGAAACATTTTACCTTGCAGCACTGGATAAAAGGAATGCTGGAGATAAAGGGTCATATTTACATGGCTTTTGGCGGTAGTTATTGTATTATCAGTCAACTGCAGAAAGGCCAAATACATGTTGAACTAGGCCTTGAAAATGGTTTCAGTTAATACTAAAAAATTTCATGGAATGACTTGCGAATTAGCAGTAAAACCATGTCTGGCCCTATGAAATAGATGTGCAAGTTCTTTGTTGGCATTTCAGTCGCTCATCGCCTAGAGTTTGTTGCATATGCTGGACGAGACAATTTCAAAGTGAAATTTGAATTTAATGAAAGCTTTTCGGCATATTCAATTTATCAGATCAATATTTTATCTGTATCAGGTTTTGAATTCGATTTCTTGAAACTTGCTATAATATTTTGGACATGGCATGTTATATGGAAAACATTTTAGTCCATGGATGAACCTGCAATGATGATTTTGTATCATTAAAGTTGCAAGATGACACGATCACCAGCATTCTATTCCTCGTACAGCATATGAAATGAAGATGGAGAGTATGGATGCTTGAAATCAAATTTCCTCTGCCCAGCTTGATCATATGATGCAAATCATGCACTGCTAAGTTTTCTATAAATACTATCATCTTTCAAACGGCATTGCGCAGCTTTTTGAGAGCAGACAAGACAATGAATCCTGTAACCTGCAAAGAAATGTTGCAGCTTGAAAGGGACCTGGCAGTCAGCTTTATGGATACCATGCACTACAAGTACGTGGATATATATTAATGTTGAAAATTGAAGACTTTAATAATTATGAATATATTTGATAAAAAATAGAAAAATATATTATTAAATATCGGATCAAGTATCATATATCATGTATATAAATACGGTGTTATTAAAGAATCGATACAGGATTTGATCGGCCACTTCTTAACCCAGGCCAAGTGGGAAAAAAATAATCCAAGTTGACTTTATTAAAAAAATTAAAGGTATATCGTTTTTATTTCTTTTAAAAAAAATAATATTGGCTTGAATTAATATGGGTGAGTGTCCCCTGCCCATCCACTCACAGACCGTCTTTCAAGTTTCAACAAACTAACCCATACGACAAGTCGTTGGCTCTATTTTTTTTTAATTTTCCGAGTTTTTTTCTGCCAACGCAGTCAAACATCCAGTCTCATGATGTCAGACTCAAAATGGCAATGGGAAAATGCCACCGCCGGTGCCGTCGCAGGCTTCGCCACAGTCGCCGCCGTGCACCCTCTTGATGTCGTACGTACTAGATTCCAAGGTAGTCTACTCCTTTTCATTCAATCAATCAAATTTTTGTTCCTTCTCTTATGGCCTTGAAACATTTGAAAGACACTAATAGCAGCGAAAAAACAATGAATGTTTCTAAATAGTCGACGATGGCCGTGTCCTCAATCTCCCAGCTTACAAGAACACTGCACATGCTATTTTAAACATTGCTCGCTTAGAGGTAATCACCTGCTCTATTGGGTGTCTGTTATTTTTTATTTTTTAAATATCTTTTAAATATTTCTTTGTTGCTTGTTTCGCTTCTGGGTTGATTTTATGTGTTGAAAAGTGTGTTTGGGGGATATTATTTGTTGGGGTAGAAGAAAAATTGCTGCTTGATTATAAAGTTGTTGCATTTAGTTTCTTTGGTTATTTCGGAGTGTGGGATCAGCTATGGAAATGATTAACAGTGTATATGCATGATTATGATATTTTGAGAAACCAAATGGGGTGTAAAATATGGAGAAGCTAATTTTTTTAAGAATTAAAATTCAATTTTGAAGGAACCCATTTTAATTTAGAAGGTCTTTATGCGAGTTTGATAAATAAAAGTAATAGATTGTGATTGAGTCTGGGAAGCAAGTTTTTAAAGTTTCTTTCTGTTTGATGTCTTATTGTGTGATCGAATGTTTGCTAACATAATGATGCCTTTGTGTTGGCAGGGATTAAAAGGCCTTTATGCAGGCTTCTTTCCTGCAGTTCTTGGCTCAACTGTTTCCTGGGGTTTATATTTTTTCTTGTAAGTCTCGCTTTTAAAAGCTTTTGATAGTGTACTAGTATGTAATCTGTCCTTGCTTTCACCAACCACTATCAAGTAGTACTTTGTAAGGTTTTTAACATGCCTTTTCTAACATCAAAAGGATTCTTTCATATAATATTGTTTGCTTTCTTCTTGGTTTGAATGTTTAGATATTCTAGGACTTCCATAAACAGACTTCTTAGTGATACTTATCTGCTTCAAAGACAGTACATTATCGGTAAACCCTAAAGGGTTCTTCCATCATGATGCATTTATTCTTGTCATCTTTTAATTCTTGTCCATCATGTAGATCATTTGAAGGGTTTTTTTTAATCTTTCTATTTGTAGCTATAGTAGAGCCAAACAAAGGTATTCTAAAAACAGGGACGAGAAGCTGAGCCCAGGTCTTCATCTCGCATCTGCTGCGGAAGCTGGAGCTTTGGTGAGTATTTGAATCTTCAGTGATGTTATATTGTTTTGAAAAAATAGATTTTGCAAGCTAGAATTAAGTTTTTAAACATAGGGAGCAAAAGAGCATAAGGAACTCCCAATGCTGGCATATAAGTAATAAGAACCATAAGATTTATGCAGAAATGTGCCTGAGACAATGAAACTAAAGGATACTTTTAACTGGTTATTAACTCAGACGTCCCTTTTGTTTGAAAACATCAACAAATATGTAGTGATAAGAAGTGCCAATTAGTTTCAATAACGTCATCAAAAGAGGTGCTCTGGAACAACTTCTTAGTTGCAGTGTTGATACTTTTCTGTATGTAGTGCATTTAGGAGGTTGGTTTCTCAAGACATCTATTCACTGAAAGTTGGCTTCTTGTTTCTAATTGCTTTAGTGAAGATTGGTTGGTTCATTTCTTTGTTCAACAAGAGTCTTGCATATTGATAATTGTGTCCTTTTCCTTTCTGAGGTTTGCTTTTGTACAAATCCTATCTGGCTTGTAAAGACAAGATTGCAGCTTCAGAATCCTCTTCACCAAACTCGGCCATACTCTGGGCTTTATGGTCTGCTCTGCACCTTTCATTAACTTGCTATCAATGTGCTCTCTGAGATATCCTTTGATGCTTGTGTTTTGGTACTCCTTCATCATGATTGTTTCTGACCACAAATGCATTTTTGTTGTCACTGAATTACAGATGCCGTGAAAACAATTATGAGAGAGGAAGGATGGAGAGCACTGTATAAAGGAATTGTTCCCAGTCTTTTTCTGGTATTTACCAGGTTTATCTTAATTGAATGCATTTCTTACTGTCTGTTGGATTGTCAATTAGATGCATGGTTCAGGTACACAGGTTTTGTTAGATGAATTGATACTTTTTCCCCATATATGGTCATTAAAATTTGATGCTTTTCTCTGTTATTATCCTATTGAATCAATGACATGTTGCTTTATGAAGGAACCTCTGATATCTATCAAATGCATCTGGATATACCATTCTGGTGATAGCTGTGACCTAGTTAAGCTGCGTTACTGCATATAGCTGCTGAACTGCGTCTGATCCATATTTATGAGTTATCATGTCATTTAAAGGTTTTCTTAAGCTAATTTCTGGTGCAATTTAACTGATTCCAATGAGTTTGGAATGAGACTCTGTTGAGTTGATTGACACATGAGACATAAGGTAAAACCTCTCTGGATGAATAATAATCTAATATGCTGATACAAACAGGGAAAGATGTCTCTCAAGTTGCTGAAATAAAAGTATGTCTTTCAGCTTGTAAGTTAGTTGACAGTTGATGCTGTAGGATCGAGGTCTGAAATGATCTGAGAGACAAAATTACTGACTGGGAATTTACATGCATACGCATATTATTTCTTGTTTCAGCTGTTTCCTTATTTTTCATTTTCATGATTAGGTATTTGTTTAATTCAGCAGGTTTCTCATGGTGCTGTCCAGTTCACAGCCTACGAGGAACTTCGTAAAGTTATTGTTGACTTTAAAGCCAAACAAAGAAAAGAAGATTGTGAAATTGCTGATACTCAACTGCTGGTCTGTATTAGAGTTTATGTAATATTAATTTGGGGGGGGGGGGGGGGGGGGGGGTTCTCATCCATACTCCGTCTTCATCATTACTTTCCTCACATAACCATAGCAACTTTGGTGGTGTTGAGGCTGCCCAAAATAAGTTTTGAACTTCAGCTCTCATAGCAGTTCTGGTTTTCTCCATTGAACAACTTCAACATTCTCTCTTTGCACAGAATTCAGTTGATTACGCTATCCTTGGGGGTTCTTCTAAAATTGCTGCCATTATTCTGACATATCCATTTCAGGTAGGCATTCTTGTAAGTGATGTGAAGCTTAGACATGGCTGTTAACCTTTTGGTCGATCATTGCATTTGACACAGTTGGGGTACTATTTTTTCAGGTCATTCGGTCCCGACTACAGGTATACCTGCTGTTACTAAAATCCCATGGTGTTTACATATATGTTTTCCAAACTATGCAGTTTCCTAAATCCTAACAAGAAAGAGACAATGCTGTCACAAGGCTTATTTATGGCCCATGGACAAAACTCTGCCTCCACCTGGAGGAACCGAGCTGCTCCTTGGGATGCTGCATAGCTTGGTATACTTATACTCTCACCGGAGTTGTGTTTTCTCTCTCATGCAGCAACGGCCCAGTATGGAAGGAATTCCAAGATATATGGATAGTTGGCATGTCATGAAGGAAACTGCTCGGTGAGAATAACAATTCTTCTCCCTCTTGGCTACCTTTTAAACCATAATCTCTCCCCATCTTTACGTGGCTTACACTCATGACCTCTCTTGGCTCTCAGTTAGAATAAATTCAGCCAGAACTTTACCATTTTTACCACCAACAGAGGAAATCTAACTGTTTGTTTAAACATAATAGCTTTCTGAAGTGTTTTGCTCGATCCCCTGCATGCTTTATAGGGATCTGCACCAGGCATATTATATATCTGTTGACTGACATTTTCATGCGTGAAAAAGAACCAGTGGACATCTCCATTTATTGGTGAACCGAGGATCATCCAAAAGAGATTGAAATGTTATCATTCTATGAACGCATCACTGCTGAAGGACAACCTCGTTGCGTTGATTAAGATGTTACTTTGATGATAAATGTCTGTTTTACTGCCATCTACTCGTTTATTTCTGATAATTTAATTTGCTTTTTGGGGCATGCAGGTTTGAAGGTTTCCGAGGTTTTTACAAGGGCATAACACCTAACCTTCTGAAAAACGTTCCTGCTTCTTCGATAACATTTATTGTATATGAAAACGTCCTGAAGCTGCTAAAATTGGGAAGAACAAGAGACTAAGATTTTTCATTTGTATTTTCTTCACTCTTTTAGTAGAATTTTTGACAACGCTATCAAAGAAATATTTTTGGCACAAACGATGTTATAATGAGCTGCTACAAGAAATGTAGCTGTGGTTATTTTTAAAAGTGTTTTTTATTTAAAAATATATTAAAATAATATTTTTTATTTTTAAAAAATATTTTTAATATTAGCACATGAAAATAATTTAAAAATATTAATTCGAAGTAAAAAGTAAAAAAAAATCAATTTTTTTAAAAAAATACTTTTGAATTATGGTATCACATCAGGAAGACTGTTGCTGGTTGAGGTCAGCCTCTCAACTTAAAATTTCATGAACTCTTGAAGCCAGAAACCAGATTTATTGTCAAGAAAACCTACGGTAACCACTACTACATCTGTGTCCATTGGAATCTATTGTTCATTTTATTCAAATACACTCCATTTTGGGCATGGCATCAAATTACTATTCCACAGAAAGCCTTTGAAGGAAGGTAAGAATTTCTTGGGAGACTTCATGTGCTCTCTCTTCGTGGATAAAATGGTGGCCCTCTAAAATAACAACTTCAAGGTCAGGCACCAAACCTTTGAAAGTGTCTCCTTGCACATATTCCCTTGTACGATAAGCGTCGAAACCTATGTCTTTGTCACCAACGATGCACTTTGTAGGAACAGTAACCTTTGCTCCTTGCCAAGGTGCAGATAGCTCCCAGTTCCTGTTGGCATTTTAAAGAAACATAACAAGAGAAATCATTATATATATATACATAATATGGCAAGGACAGCATTACAGTCTCCTTGGCAAAGTGGAAGAAAAGAAAAGAAAAAAAATCGCAGGTGACACAAGCTGCATTGCTCTTGGCAACACTCCATTTTCTTGAATTTTTGATCAATTTAAATTGACCAGGCTTCAGATTCTATTTACTTTTAGCAAATTTATGGGCTCATCAAACCTTCAAACCATGTAAACTAATCATGAAGGATAAAATGGTGAGAGTATTTGCACTTACAGGTCCATAGCGCGATAGTAGTTGAGGGGGCCAGTGAAGCCAGATTCTTCAAACTTGTCTGCATAGACCTGCAGTTCCTCCTCCGTAATCCACGGTGGCAACACCGCTGGTGTTTGCAAGTGATCAATGATCTCCATGCCCCCAGGAGCTACCAGCAGATCAGTCTTATTTATCAGCAAAAACTTCTTCATCACTGTCAAGTAATCATATCTTGCAAAAGCCCTTTCTGCTCTTCCTGGTTCCTATCCCCCATAGCAACAGTACTTCAGACATACAAAACAAATGTTGTAAATGAAATTACGTGAATATTGACCAAGAAAGGTACCTGGAATTGAGAAATGTAAAGCCCATCTCCAAATTTTCCTGTAAAAGATTCGATAGGTTTAGCAGCAGGATCTCTTGGATAGTATGGGGTAGACATGGCTATTAGTCCCTTGACTCTGTCAGGCCTGAATAGGCTTAGATGCCAACCAAGAACAGCTCCCCAGTCATGTCCAACCACAAAAGCCTTCTCAAATATCAAAGCTAAATCAGTCATAATCTACTTTTAATCCATTCAAAAACACAGATTTTCAAGTATTAAAAATAATATTGAAGAACAGAGTTAGAGAGGACCTGCTGTTCACCAAAATAGTCAAGAAGGCCTACTAGATCGCCAGCAAGATGCAAGACAGTGTAGGAGCTGGGGCTGAGAGGAGAGTCGGAGTCACCGCAGCCTCTCAAATCAGGAGCAACTACATGGTATCCACGGCTGGCCAAGAAAGTGATCTGGTGACGCCATGAATACCAGAATTCTGGGAACCCATGAAGCAGAAGCACCAGGGGTCCTGACCCTTTCTCTACTACGTGCAACCATATACCATTTGTTTTTATCCTTTGGTGATTAACCTCTCCCAAATCCATTTCGCCCCTCAATTTTGCTCAGACCTCAGACAGAGATGATATATAAAGAGTGATATTCAAAGAATAGACACAGTCAAGATGATGGTTTTGTAAATTAAAATACTACTGACTTTTCATGTCTTTCTTGGCAAGGAAGCTGCTGATATTGGCTTGCAAAATTAAAATTCTAACTATGACCTTGTACTTGTGGTATTCTTTCTTAAAAAATATATATATATTTTAAATTACAGATTTATCCTATTTGTTATTAATATTTCAATTTTAATTGTAATTTTTTCTCTTATTTTTTGTATACAAAATATCTATTTATTATTTATTCTTTCAATTTTAATTTTAATTTCCAACTTGATCTTTATCATTTTGATTTTTAATTTTGTTTTCTTATTTTTTAAAAGTTCGTATCTGGTTTTTAATTTAATTTTCCAATCCAATTAATGATTTTTTTTTTCTAGTTTAGTCCTCATTTTTTTTTTATTAAAGTTGTTTTTCTTTCCAATTTAACCCTCTAATAGAGAACTTATAGTTGCCTCTATTTATTTTTTATTTCAATCTTCATCTTCATTCTTTTAATTACTTTTTTTAAAAAAAAAATTGTAAAGTTTTTTATTTATTTTATCTTTCAACGCTTGATTTGTTGAGCATGGAGTTTTACAATTTTTCTATGTATGGTGCTTCCAATCTAGTAAGAGGTCATGAGTTTGAAAGGTTAACATAGATAGATATCTTTTATGACTTTCTTTCTTTTTTGCTTTCATTCGACATTAAATTTTTTCTTTTATTTTTTATAATTACTTTTTATTGTTATTTATTTTTACCCTCTTTTGATTTATTTTTCTTCATTTTTTTCCTTAGACATTTGATTTTTATAACAAATTTAATCCTCCTTTTAATGTTGTAAATCCTTTTAATAATTGATATTTTTTTAAATTTGTCCCTGGCATTTGATTTCAATTTATTTTTCATGTCGAATTTGGTCCCCTTCTTTTTTATGTTTATTTTGTTTAAGTTTTTTTTTTTTTTCATCCATGGAAGATTTTGATTTTTTTTTTGTCTTATAATTTTAATCATGATCTCATGATCAAGACTACAAGTTTTGAAAGTTAACACGAGTTGACTTTGATCCGTTTTTAGGTTCTACAAATACATATATTTTTTTAATTTCATAATTCAATATGATTTTTTTGAAATTGATCTTCATTTTTTTCCTTTCATTTCCATGAGGTTATCTCAATTTTATATTTCATGGTCATGAGGTTAGCAGGTTAACCCGAGTTAACTTTTTTTCTTCTAATTTCATCAGTCAAGTATATTTTGTATCAAGAATTGCTATGGTTCTACCTTCCCAACTTATGACCACGGTTGAAGATTTATGAATTCTTAAGATTTATTTTAAATTATCCACAACACCCTCTAGTCCAAAGGGTTGAGGCTAATGTGGGGCCATTCCAGTCCCACATGTTCTCTGTTAATGGGCCCTAGTCTTCTAGTGTCTTGTTTGTAGTGTTTAAGCACCCAATTTGTGTTAGGTCCTCCTTCCCAATTTTTTTTTTTCCTATTAATATTGATTACCAAAAAAAAACTCAGTGCCTGTCATGCACGAGTTGGAACTCAACTAATCGATTCCAGGTTCCAAATTGATCACTCTGATAGTCTCTGTTCACATCCGTGCCAGCGATTAGTGTTATTTCTATCGTGATGTTGCTTCAAGCTGCTACGTTAATGAATCAGGACCTGCAATTCATGAAACGCGGGCAAAAAATAAAACGCAAACGCAGGCAAAAGCTTTAAAATTCAGCTTTTTCTAAACCACGGTTTCGAATGATTTTTTGATGGGTCTCGTAGCAATTTAAATTGTGTTTTATCATTATGAAATGCCACAAAAACTGATTTTCCTTGAACCGCTGTTTGGATCGCAATACCAAACGGCCACTTATTGTCAAGAAAACCTACGGTAACCACTTCTACATCTGAGTTCATTGCAATCTATTGTTCATTTTATTCAAATACACTCCATTTTGGGCATGGCATCAAATTACTATTCCACAGAAAGCTTTTGAAGGAAGGTAAGAATTTCTTGGGAGACTTCATGTGCTCTCTCTTCGTGGATAAAATGGTGGCCCTCTAAAATAACAACTTCAAGGTCAGGCACCAAACCTTTGAAAGTGTCTCCTTGCACATATTCCCTTGTACGATAAGCGTCGAAACCTATGTCTTTGTCACCAACGATGCACTTTGTAGGAACAGTAACCTTTGCTCCTTGCCAAGGTGCAGATAGCTCCCAGTTCCTGTTGGCATTTTAAAGAAACATAACAAGAGAAATCATTATATATATATATATACATAATATGGCAAGGACAGCATTACAGTCTCCTTGGCAAAGTGGAAGAAAAGAAAAGAAAAAAAATCGCAGGTGACACAAGCTGCATTGCTCTTGGCAACACTCCATTTTCTTGAATTTTTGATCAATTTAAATTGACCAGGCTTCAGATTCTATTTACTTTTAGCAAATTTAAGGGCTCATCAAACCTTCAAACCATGTAAACTAATCATGAAGGATAAAATGGTGAGAGTATTTGCACTTACAGGTCCATAGCGCGATAGTAGTTGAGGGGGCCAGTGAAGCCAGATTCTTCAAACTTGTCTGCATAGACCTGCAGTTCCTCCTCCGTAATCCACGGTGGCAACACCGCTGGTGTTTGCAAGTGATCAATTATCTCCATGCCCCCAGGAGCTATTAGCAGATCAGTCTTATTTATCAGCAAAAACTTCTTCATCACTGTCAAGTAATCATATCTTGCAAAAGCCCTTTCTGCTCTTCCTGGTTCCTATCCCCCATAGCAACAGTACTTCAGACATACAGAACAAATGCTGTAAATGAAATTACGTGAATATTGACCAAGAAAGGTACCTGGAATTGAGAAATGTAAAACCCATCTCCAAATCTTTCTCTAAAAGATTCGATAGCTTTAGCAACAGGATCTCTTGGAAAGTATGGGACAGACATGGCCATTAGTCCCTTGACTCTGTCAGGCCTGAATAGGCTTAGATGCCAACCAAGAACAGCTCCCCAGTCATGTCCAACCACAAAAGCCTTCTCAAATATCAAAGCTAAATCAGTCATAATCTACTTTTAATCCATTCAAAAACACAGATTTTCAAGTATTAAAAATAATATTGAAGAACAGAGTTAGAGAGGACCTGCTGTTCACCAAAATAGTCAAGAAGGCCTACTAGATCGCCAGCAAGATGCAAGACAGTGTAGGAGCTGGGGCTGGGAGGAGAGTCGGAGTCACCGCAGCCTCTCAAATCAGGAGCAACTACATGGTATCCATGGCTGGCCAAGAAAGTGATCTGGTGACGCCATGAATACCAGAATTCTGGGAACCCATGAAGAAGAAGCACCAGGGGTCCTGACCCTTTCTCTACTACGTGCAACCATATACCATTTGTTTTTATCCTTTGGTGATTAACCTCTCCCAAATCCATTTCGCCCCTCAATTTTGCCCAGACCTCAGACAGAGATGATATATAAAGAGTGATATTCAAAGAATAGACACGGTCAAGATGATGGTTTTGGAAATTAAAATACTACTGACTTTTCATGTCTTTCTTGGCAAGGAAGCTGCTGCTATTGGCTTGCAAAATTAAAATTCTAACTATGACCTTGTGCTTGTGGTATTCTTTCTTTAAAAACAATATATATTTTAAATTACAGATTTATCCTATTTGTTATTAATATTTCAATTTTAATTGTAATTTTTTCTCTCTTTTTTTGTATACAAAATATCTATTTATTATTTATTCTTTCAATTTTAATTTTAATTTCCAACTTGATCTTTATCATTTTGATTTTTAATTTTGTTTTCTTATTTTTTAAAAGTTCGTATCTGGTTTTTAATTTCATCATTCATTCCAATTAATGATATATTATTATTTTTTCTAGTTTAGTCGTCATTCTTTTGTTTTTTATTTTTATTAAAGTTGTTTTTCTTTCCAATTTAATCCTCTAATAGAGAACTTATAGTTGCCTCTATTTATTTTTTATTTCAATCTTCATCTTCATTCTTTTAATTACTTTTTTTTAAAAAAAAATTTGTAAAGTTTTTTATTTATTTTATCTTTCAACGCTTGATTTGTTGAGCATGGAGTTTTACAGCTTTTCTATGTATGGTGCTTCCAATCTAGTAAGAGGTCATGAGTTTGAAAGGTTAACATAGATAGATATCTTTTATGACTTTCTTTCTTTTTTGCTTTCATTCGACATTAAATTTTTTCTTTTATTTTTTATAATTACTTTTTATTGTTATTTATTTTTACCCTCTTTTGATTTATTTTTCTTCATTTTTTTCCTTAGACATTTGATTTTTATAACAAATTTAATCCTCCTTTAATGTTGTAAATCCTTTTAATAATTGATATTTTTTAAAATTTGTCCCTAGCATTTGATTTCAATTTATTTTTCATGTCGAATTTGGTCCCCTTCTTTTTTATGTTTATTTTGTTTAAGATCTTTTTTTTTTTCATCCATGGAAGATTTTGATTTTTTTTTTGTCTTATAATTTTAATCATAATCTCATGATCAAGGCTACAAGTTTTGAAAGTTAATACGAGTTGACTTTGATACTTTTTTAGGTTCTACAATTTTATTTTATTTTAATTTCATAATTCAATATTTGATTTTTTTGAAATTGATCTTCATTTTTTTCCTTTCCTTTCCATGAGGTTATCTCAATTTTATATTTCATGGTCAGGTTAACCCGAGTTAACTTTTTTTTCTTCTAATTTCATCAGTCAAGTATATTTTGTATCAAGAATTGCTATGGTTCTACCTTCCCAACTTATGACCACGGTTGAAGATTTATGAATTCTTAAGATTTATTTTAAATTATCCACAACACCCTCTAGTCCAAAGGGTTGAGGCTAATGTGGGGCCATTCCAGTCCCACATGTTCTCTGTTAATGGGCCCTAGTCTTCTAGTGTCTTGTTTGTAGTGTTTAAGCACCCAATTTGTGTTAGGTCCTCCTTCCCAATTTTTTTTTTTCCTATTAATATTGATTACCAAAAAAAAACTCAGTGCCTGTCATGCACGAGTTGGAACTCAACTAATCGATTCCAGGTTCCAAATTGATCACTCTGATAGTCTCTGTTCACATCCGTGCCAGCGATTAGTGTTATTTCTATCGTGATGTTGCTTCAAGCTGCTACGTTAATGAATCAGGACCTGCAATTCATGAAACGCGGGCAAAAAATAAAACGCAAACGCAGGCAAAAGCTTTAAAATTCAGCTTTTTCTAAACCACGGTTTCGAATGATTTTTTGATGGGTCTCGTAGCAATTTAAATTGTGTTTTATCATTATGAAATGCCACAAAAACTGATTTTCCTTGAACCGCTGTTTGGATCGCAATACCAAACGGCCACTTATTGTCAAGAAAACCTACGGTAACCACTTCTACATCTGAGTTCATTGCAATCTATTGTTCATTTTATTCAAATACACTCCATTTTGGGCATGGCATCAAATTACTATTCCACAGAAAGCTTTTGAAGGAAGGTAAGAATTTCTTGGGAGACTTCATGTGCTCTCTCTTCGTGGATAAAATGGTGGCCCTCTAAAATAACAACTTCAAGGTCAGGCACCAAACCTTTGAAAGTGTCTCCTTGCACATATTCCCTTGTACGATAAGCGTCGAAACCTATGTCTTTGTCACCAACGATGCACTTTGTAGGAACAGTAACCTTTGCTCCTTGCCAAGGTGCAGATAGCTCCCAGTTCCTGTTGGCATTTTAAAGAAACATAACAAGAGAAATCATTATATATATATATATACATAATATGGCAAGGACAGCATTACAGTCTCCTTGGCAAAGTGGAAGAAAAGAAAAGAAAAAAAATCGCAGGTGACACAAGCTGCATTGCTCTTGGCAACACTCCATTTTCTTGAATTTTTGATCAATTTAAATTGACCAGGCTTCAGATTCTATTTACTTTTAGCAAATTTAAGGGCTCATCAAACCTTCAAACCATGTAAACTAATCATGAAGGATAAAATGGTGAGAGTATTTGCACTTACAGGTCCATAGCGCGATAGTAGTTGAGGGGGCCAGTGAAGCCAGATTCTTCAAACTTGTCTGCATAGACCTGCAGTTCCTCCTCCGTAATCCACGGTGGCAACACCGCTGGTGTTTGCAAGTGATCAATTATCTCCATGCCCCCAGGAGCTATTAGCAGATCAGTCTTATTTATCAGCAAAAACTTCTTCATCACTGTCAAGTAATCATATCTTGCAAAAGCCCTTTCTGCTCTTCCTGGTTCCTATCCCCCATAGCAACAGTACTTCAGACATACAGAACAAATGCTGTAAATGAAATTACGTGAATATTGACCAAGAAAGGTACCTGGAATTGAGAAATGTAAAACCCATCTCCAAATCTTTCTCTAAAAGATTCGATAGCTTTAGCAACAGGATCTCTTGGAAAGTATGGGACAGACATGGCCATTAGTCCCTTGACTCTGTCAGGCCTGAATAGGCTTAGATGCCAACCAAGAACAGCTCCCCAGTCATGTCCAACCACAAAAGCCTTCTCAAATATCAAAGCTAAATCAGTCATAATCTACTTTTAATCCATTCAAAAACACAGATTTTCAAGTATTAAAAATAATATTGAAGAACAGAGTTAGAGAGGACCTGCTGTTCACCAAAATAGTCAAGAAGGCCTACTAGATCGCCAGCAAGATGCAAGACAGTGTAGGAGCTGGGGCTGGGAGGAGAGTCGGAGTCACCGCAGCCTCTCAAATCAGGAGCAACTACATGGTATCCATGGCTGGCCAAGAAAGTGATCTGGTGACGCCATGAATACCAGAATTCTGGGAACCCATGAAGAAGAAGCACCAGGGGTCCTGACCCTTTCTCTACTACGTGCAACCATATACCATTTGTTTTTATCCTTTGGTGATTAACCTCTCCCAAATCCATTTCGCCCCTCAATTTTGCCCAGACCTCAGACAGAGATGATATATAAAGAGTGATATTCAAAGAATAGACACGGTCAAGATGATGGTTTTGGAAATTAAAATACTACTGACTTTTCATGTCTTTCTTGGCAAGGAAGCTGCTGCTATTGGCTTGCAAAATTAAAATTCTAACTATGACCTTGTGCTTGTGGTATTCTTTCTTTAAAAACAATATATATTTTAAATTACAGATTTATCCTATTTGTTATTAATATTTCAATTTTAATTGTAATTTTTTCTCTCTTTTTTTGTATACAAAATATCTATTTATTATTTATTCTTTCAATTTTAATTTTAATTTCCAACTTGATCTTTATCATTTTGATTTTTAATTTTGTTTTCTTATTTTTTAAAAGTTCGTATCTGGTTTTTAATTTCATCATTCATTCCAATTAATGATATATTATTATTTTTTCTAGTTTAGTCGTCATTCTTTTGTTTTTTATTTTTATTAAAGTTGTTTTTCTTTCCAATTTAATCCTCTAATAGAGAACTTATAGTTGCCTCTATTTATTTTTTATTTCAATCTTCATCTTCATTCTTTTAATTACTTTTTTTTAAAAAAAAATTTGTAAAGTTTTTTATTTATTTTATCTTTCAACGCTTGATTTGTTGAGCATGGAGTTTTACAGCTTTTCTATGTATGGTGCTTCCAATCTAGTAAGAGGTCATGAGTTTGAAAGGTTAACATAGATAGATATCTTTTATGACTTTCTTTCTTTTTTGCTTTCATTCGACATTAAATTTTTTCTTTTATTTTTTATAATTACTTTTTATTGTTATTTATTTTTACCCTCTTTTGATTTATTTTTCTTCATTTTTTTCCTTAGACATTTGATTTTTATAACAAATTTAATCCTCCTTTAATGTTGTAAATCCTTTTAATAATTGATATTTTTTAAAATTTGTCCCTAGCATTTGATTTCAATTTATTTTTCATGTCGAATTTGGTCCCCTTCTTTTTTATGTTTATTTTGTTTAAGATCTTTTTTTTTTTCATCCATGGAAGATTTTGATTTTTTTTTTGTCTTATAATTTTAATCATAATCTCATGATCAAGGCTACAAGTTTTGAAAGTTAATACGAGTTGACTTTGATACTTTTTTAGGTTCTACAATTTTATTTTATTTTAATTTCATAATTCAATATTTGATTTTTTTGAAATTGATCTTCATTTTTTTCCTTTCCTTTCCATGAGGTTATCTCAATTTTATATTTCATGGTCAGGTTAACCCGAGTTAACTTTTTTTTCTTCTAATTTCATCAGTCAAGTATATTTTGTATCAAGAATTGCTATGGTTCTACCTTCCCAACTTATGACCACGGTTGAAGATTTATGAATTCTTAAGATTTATTTTAAATTATCCACAACACCCTCTAGTCCAAAGGGTTGAGGCTAATGTGGGGCCATTCCAGTCCCACATGTTCTCTGTTAATGGGCCCTAGTCTTCTAGTGTCTTGTTTGTAGTGTTTAAGCACCCAATTTGTGTTAGGTCCTCCTTCCCAATTTTTTTTTTCCTATTAATATTGATTACCAAAAAAAAACTCAGTGCCTGTCATGCACGAGTTGGAACTCAACTAATCGATTCCAGGTTCCAAATTGATCACTCTGATAGTCTCTGTTCACATCCGTGCCAGCGATTAGTGTTATTTCTATCGTGATGTTGCTTCAAGCTGCTACGTTAATGAATCAGGACCTGCAATTCATGAAACGCGGGCAAAAAATAAAACGCAAACGCAGGCAAAAGCTTTAAAATTCAGCTTTTTCTAAACCACGGTTTCGAATGATTTTTTGATGGGTCTCGTAGCAATTTAAATTGTGTTTTATCATTATGAAATGCCACAAAAACTGATTTTCCTTGAACCGCTGTTTGGATCGCAATACCAAACGGCCACTTATTGTCAAGAAAACCTACGGTAACCACTTCTACATCTGAGTTCATTGCAATCTATTGTTCATTTTATTCAAATACACTCCATTTTGGGCATGGCATCAAATTACTATTCCACAGAAAGCTTTTGAAGGAAGGTAAGAATTTCTTGGGAGACTTCATGTGCTCTCTCTTCGTGGATAAAATGGTGGCCCTCTAAAATAACAACTTCAAGGTCAGGCACCAAACCTTTGAAAGTGTCTCCTTGCACATATTCCCTTGTACGATAAGCGTCGAAACCTATGTCTTTGTCACCAACGATGCACTTTGTAGGAACAGTAACCTTTGCTCCTTGCCAAGGTGCAGATAGCTCCCAGTTCCTGTTGGCATTTTAAAGAAACATAACAAGAGAAATCATTATATATATATATATACATAATATGGCAAGGACAGCATTACAGTCTCCTTGGCAAAGTGGAAGAAAAGAAAAGAAAAAAAATCGCAGGTGACACAAGCTGCATTGCTCTTGGCAACACTCCATTTTCTTGAATTTTTGATCAATTTAAATTGACCAGGCTTCAGATTCTATTTACTTTTAGCAAATTTAAGGGCTCATCAAACCTTCAAACCATGTAAACTAATCATGAAGGATAAAATGGTGAGAGTATTTGCACTTACAGGTCCATAGCGCGATAGTAGTTGAGGGGGCCAGTGAAGCCAGATTCTTCAAACTTGTCTGCATAGACCTGCAGTTCCTCCTCCGTAATCCACGGTGGCAACACCGCTGGTGTTTGCAAGTGATCAATGATCTCCATGCCCCCTGGAGCTACCAGCAGATCAGTCTTATTTATCAGCAAAAACTTCTTCATCACTGTCAAGTAATCATATCTTGCAAAAGCCCTTTCTGCTCTTCCTGGTTCCTATCCCCCATAGCAACAGTACTTCAGACATACAGAACAAATGCTGTAAATGAAATTACGTGAATATTGACCAAGAAAGGTACCTGGAATTGAGAAATGTAAAACCCATCTCCAAATCTTTCTCTAAAAGATTCGATAGCTTTAGCAACAGGATCTCTTGGAAAGTATGGGACAGACATGGCCATTAGTCCCTTGACTCTGTCAGGCCTGAATAGGCTTAGATGCCAACCAAGAACAGCTCCCCAGTCATGTCCAACCACAAAAGCCTTCTCAAATATCAAAGCTAAATCAGTCATAATCTACTTTTAATCCATTCAAAAACACAGATTTTCAAGTATTAAAAATAATATTGAAGAACAGAGTTAGAGAGGACCTGCTGTTCACCAAAATAGTCAAGAAGGCCTACTAGATCGCCAGCAAGATGCAAGACAGTGTAGGAGCTGGGGCTGGGAGGAGAGTCGGAGTCACCGCAGCCTCTCAAATCAGGAGCAACTACATGGTATCCATGGCTGGCCAAGAAAGTGATCTGGTGACGCCATGAATACCAGAATTCTGGGAACCCATGAAGCAGAAGCACCAGGGGTCCTGACCCTTTCTCTACTACGTGCAACCGTATACCATTTGTTTTTATCCTTTGGTGATTAACCTCTCCCAAATCCATTTCGCCCCTCAATTTTGCTCAGACCTCAGACAGAGATGATATATAAAGAGTGATGTTCATTCAATAGACACGGTCAAGATGATGGTTTTGTATATTAAAATACTGCTGACTTTTCATGATTTTCTTGGCAAGGAAGCTGCTGCTATTGGCTTGCAAAATTAAAATTCTAACTCTCACCTTGTAGTCTTGTACCTGTGGTATACTTTTCTTTTTTTTAAAAAAATAATAATTTAAATTACAAATTTAACCTCTTTGTTATTGATTTTTCTATCTTAATTGTAAAAAAAAATTCTTATTTTTATATAAAAAATATTTATTTAATATTTATTCTTTCAAATTTTATTTTAATTTGTCATATGTTATTTTTTCCAACTTGATCTTTATCATTTTGATTTTTAAATTTTTTTTCTTATTCTTTTAAAAGTCTTATTTTGTTTTTAATTTCATGATTCAATCCAATTAATGATATATATTTTTTTCCATTTTAGTCCTTATTGTTTTGTTTTTTTCTCTTTTTCGTTAAAGTTGTTTTTCTTTCCAATTTAATCCTCTAATAAAGAACTTGTAGTTGTCTCTATTTATTTTTTATTTCAATCTTCACCCTCATTCTTTTAAGTATTATTTTTTATTTTAAATCTTTTTTGTATTTTTTATTTCGTCTTTCAACGTTTGATTTGTTGAGAATGGAGCTTTGTGGTTTTTCTATTTATGATGCTTCCAATGTAATAAGAGATCATGAGTTTGGGAGGTTAACATAGATAGATATTTTTTTATGACTTACTTTCCTTTTTGATTTAATTCAACATTAATTTTTTTATTTTTTATTTTTATTTATTTTTACCTTCTTTTGATTTATTTTTATTCAATTTTTTTTCCTTAGACATTTGATTTTTATATCAAATTTAATCCTCCTTTAAATCTTTTTAAATCCTTTTAATAATTGTTTTTTTAAATTTGTCCCTAGCATTTGATTTCAATTTTTTTATGTTGAATTTGGTCCCTTTCTTTTTTATATTTATTTTATTTAAGGTCTTTTTTTATTTCATCCATGAAAGATGTTGATTAATTCTTTTTTGCCTTATAAGGTTAATCATGATCTTATTGTCAAGACAAGTTTTGAAAGTTAGTACGGGTTGACTTTGACACCTTTTTAGGTCTTATAAATATATATTTTTTTAATTCAAACCTTCAATATTTTTTTTTTTAAATTAATTTTTTTCCCTCTCTTTCGGGTTAACCGACTTGACTCTCTTTTTTTCTTCTTTTTTTAATTTCAACACCCATATATATTTTTCATCAAGAATTGTTTTGGTTCTACCTTCCCAACTTATGACCAAAGTTGAAGATTTAAGAATTCTTAAAGATTTATTTTAAATTATCCACAACACCCTCTAGTCCAAAGGGTTGAGGCTAATGTGGTGCGATTCCAGCCCCACCTGCTTTCTATTAATGGGCCCTAGTCTTCTAGTGTCTTGTTTGTAGTGTTTAAGCACCCAATTTGTGTTTGGTCCTTCTTACCAAGTTTTTTTTTCCCGATTATTATTGATTACCAAAAACAAACAACTCAGTGCCTGTAATGCACGAGTTGGAACTCAACTCATCGACTCCAGGTTCAAACTTGATCACTCTGATAGTCTTTGTTCACATCCAGTTTGAGGCCAAATATTACAGCCACAAGCCCTGCTGGCATTAGAGAGGCACACTATCTAACCAGCAAAGAACCTCACACTTAGAAAAAGAGGTTTTAAAATATTTTTTACACAAAATTAAAAATTGACATAATAACATGTATACGAGGAAACGACTTGTCCATTATGCTAGCAAGTTAAAATCAGAAAATAAGAAACTGGTGAAATGGTTACATAGTGATTAAAAATGTGCTGAAGAAGCACATGCTTGAATGATCTACCTGCTAGGTAACAAAAGTCAAGTTTGATCCTCGGATATTACTGAAACACATTGTTATTTTTCCTTTACACACATTGACATTTAGTGGAGTTAATTAGCATTCAGAAATATTTGGTTCTCAGAATGCTCCCTCTCCTCAGTTTTAAAGGCAGCCATCTACCATAATTATTTGGCCTGATAAGCATGGAAATGCTTCAATTGTCACACTTTATCATCGTGGAACCACCATCTGGTCTCCTTGGGTGATCTTCCATTTCTACAGTTCTTAACATATCGGTCATTGTCCTCGGGACGTTGCTGCAAGCAAGGCCAACCCCATTAATCAAACTGCCTTAAAAATATGATTTAAACGAGGTGAAGAAACAAAACCTCCTGATGCCTATCTTAACTCACTGTCTAATGAATCGTAAGATCACTAAAAGGCATGCTTATCATTCATCAAGGGTATTGGCAAATATATCCTTGCTGACCAGCAGCCAATAGTAGCACAATGAAAACAAAAGCATATTCATTAAAAAGGGAGGGTAAAGCAAGCACATAAAAAATTGACCGCAAAATCAAACCTTCGCAGGGGAGCTTGAAAGCATGGAGAGAATACTGATACAGACGGAACTAACAGTCATGGCAGGCGACCAGGAATCATATAGTATATCTGCACACAGTAATAATCAAATGCTAGTCATGCTGCAAGTATTATTAACTGCAGGTTTAGATTGAAAGGATCACGAGAGAAGAGATACATCATATATTAAAACCCTCATCCCATTAAAAGTGTTCATCATTCCTTTTTGAGATGTCTCATTATGTAATAATTAATTAATTCTCACATTTATGGAGCAACATAACCACCTTCAATTAGAAATCTAACCACTTTCAACAAGACAAATTAAAAACAAATTCCACTGACAGTAATTAATGATCACTCTTTATATAGTTGGAACACTAAAGTTGCACAGTAAATATGAGATAGAAAGAGAATAACTGAGATAAGAACCATATCCAAGGTTACCGAGCTTGAATCATAACAAATAACTTATACCCAGCTTATCCAGAATAGGAATAACATAGCACATGCATCAATACGCGCACGAGTCCAAGTTGTATCACAAATGAACAGAAAAGGAGAAACTGAAAGTACATTCTTATATAGTGACAGCATTGAGAGTAAAAATTTCTAAACAAATGGATTGCATGACAGGCGTAACTTATACAGCAATAAATAGCTACCAGTCAGTTGGTGTCACTGTACTGCATGCCCAAGGTTTTCACTATCCATCATAATATCTATGTCCGTTACAGTGAACTATACCTGAATTTGGCTTTTGCAGGTCTCACTGAAATTTAATGTTCTGAGATTTACCATGTTATTTTTTCTAGCAAAAATCAAGGTTTTCCCCTCTACTCGATGGAAATTGCAAGAAACTAGAAAACTAAGAAAACTACAAGCATGCAACTGGCCATGTATTGAATAAAAAACTTGTAAAACGAGAATGACAATATGCCAACAACCAAAACAGCCCAGCAATTACGTGCAAGACCATCACTTTCAAAAAATAAGTGAATACTGTGAAATAAAAGCATTGAAATAAATAAGTTCATGATGTAGCAAAAGGAAAACACCCAGCTAAGTGGGCCGAGATAATTCAACCCGGGACAGAATACAACAACAAATTATCCAACCGATTCAAAATCGTAATTACAAGGTTAACTTAAAGCCAATATAGAATATACATATAATTACCTAAACAGATATGCCCATTGCTATAAATATGCGGATGCAGCGGAGCCGGGTGAAGAAAGATAACCTGTTAGAACCACAAACACCACAATCAAGACTATTACAAGGGGGGGAAACCCCACTAAAATCAACACAGTTAACAATATGCTGTTGCAATTGCAAACCTGAGGGGCTTCCATAGGGTAATGCTCAGGAAAATCGACTTGAAGCTGATAGATCTCATTAGCGTACAGGGTGCCCGGAGCTCCACTTACTTCAATAACCCACCTTCAATTAAAAAATCCCAATAACCGCACATAAAAAAAAACGAGAGGCAAACTAATCAAACATAAAAACTAATTGAGAAAAATCATATTCTTAAATTTCATTTTACAAACATTTCCAAAAAAAGATCCAAACTTTAGTTTGATTTCTTATTTTCCAATAAACTTCCTTTGATTTTCTCGGCAAGAAAACACTATTTAACATAAAACAAAACATCCCACACCAGTAATCAAACAGAAGACCAAACCTTTGGAGATTATCAGTGACTTTATGTTTGAAACCAGTTGGAGGGTTGACTTGCCACTCAACAAGTTCTTTTTGAAGCCGATTGCAAGCAATCTTACTCAGTGCCTAGAACAGAACAAAACACACAAATTTACTATCGTCGATGATAGAAAACACGACATAAACAAAAGCCCATGTCATCGATTAAGAGTATGAACCTTGCGAGTAGTTGCAGAGGAGCTCGTCATGGTGGCAAAGATAGCTTTCTGGATACAGAAAGGGGTATAATTAGATTATTAGAGAGAGTTTTAGGGGTTTGATGTGAAGGGGTGTTTGAAGAAAGGGACAATGAGTACCAGCGACGGTTTATGAGGGGAGGGTATGGTATGAGAGGTAATTTTTTCGTGTTCCCCACCACAGTACTTCCATATCTTCTATTTATTTTTATTTTTTTGTTCTCTTTTTCCTTTGCTATATTTTTAGTTAATTAAAACTTAATATAATAAATTAGATAAATTGAAAAGGGATTAGATGTTTTTTAATCTCTAATATTATCATATTAAGATTACTAAAAAAACTAATTTGATATTTTTAAAAACATTCAAAAACAAAAATTATTAAACTTTCAAACGGGAAATAATTAAAGATTTTGGGGGTTAATCATTTAATTTTAGTAAATTACATACACTAGGAATTGTAATTACATCCTATGCAATATATTCAAAAGACTTTCTGCTGGTTTAATATGGTACACATTAATTTTAAAAAATATTTTTTAATTTAAAAAATATTTATAAATCATTACATCAAAATTATTGAAAAACTTAATGATATTTGCTTGTTTGTTTTTGAGATTTAACATGTTTCTTAAATTTCTTTTCAATCAATCAATTAATTAAAATAGCATCACTGCAATGTATTTTTAATTAATTTCTATTTTTGCAAAAACATTATATATCACTAAACCCACGCTAAATATAATCTTTTGAGTTCATAAACTCTAATGATAATAATTCTTTTTTAAAAACAAGATCCAGCCATTATTTAGAACTTCCTATGGGTTTTGAGGCATCCAACGTTATCCACTTCCTTTTCTTTTCTATAACATCCATCAAACAAACGTCTTTTCTCTCTTTTTTGAGCAGAAAATAAATAAACAAATACATAAAATATCTTGACCGTACACACTAGGCTGCTTTCCTATCAACAGTCAGTCGAGTTGTCTTCAAGTATTTATTGCCCCACTGCCTCTTGACCAGGCAAAAGTTCTGGTTTGGGACAAAAAACTGTTCTTTCAAGTCAGGAAAGGAAAACATTTTGTATTGTTAGTTTATTTATAGTTGTTTTTTAAAATATTTTTTAATTGTTAAAATTTATTTATAATATCAATACATAAAAATAATTTTAAAAAAATATATAAAAAATAGTTTTGACATAATCCTTGTGAGCAAAACAGATGAGAACTGTCATGAAGTGGTTTGGTTTGTTTCTTGAGTTCGATAATTCTTTTTTTATTCTGCTTGGTTTGAAAATCAAACAATTCGAAAAACCAGATTCTTTTTTTTCTTTCATTTTTTCTTTTATTTTCAAGAAAAAGATAAAAATAAATAAAATAAATAAATAAGGAAATCAATTTAATTGACAAAAAAATTTATTAATAGTAAGTAAACATGAAACAGACAAATCATTGTTTAATTTCTCAAACTCTATTTGGAGACAATGGGTCGGTAATAAAAGACAACAAATGGTAACGGGTCAAACTTCAAAGTTATGGAAAAGAGTAAATCACTAATCACTCGCCCCACCTGGTTGACAGATTATTCTAAAATGTTCCAAGTCCCTTCCTAGGTCTTATTATCCAACATCAAAAGCACTAGAAAGAGAAACCGGCTTTTACTTGCTTCTTACTTTTCCCCTGCCTTTCTTTTTAAGCAGACGCGTATGCAATCATCTGCCTCTCTTCTAAGATGAGTATTAAGCATATTCTAGCCTTCATCAATGGAAATGTTCCCTTGCAATTTGTCTTATAGGGGGGTATGGGCATCTAGTAATCAAAAGATTGATGATTAAGTTTGATATAATCAATAAATAACAAGATATTTTTATAATTTTCATAATTTTCCAAATAAAAATAATAGTATTTTCCTAGAGACCAAGTCAGATTTTCCTTTCTTATTCAACTTTTTTAATGGTAAATAATTACAGGAAAGTCTAAAAAATAGTTTATAGAAACCCACTTGACACGAAACAAGCAAGGCAGCATGACCTAAAAGTTCATTTCCCATTCAATCCAAATGTAAATGACAGCCTCTGGAAAATATATTTGGCTGACAAAATAAGCTAACAGGATTCGGTCCCAGTGGGATAGAATTGGATTTTGCTTTAATCCTTCTGCTTTTGTCTAATGTTTCTTTACTTGGTTGCGTGGATTGGCCACACCGTAGAAGCATAAAGTGCTTTTGTAACATCACATCTGGAATAATGAATGATCAAAAGGTAAATTGCTGACAATAATATGCATATTCTGAAGTGGTGGCCACTGGTCACATGCGCCTGCGCTCTATGAAGACGACCCCCCCCCCCCCAAAAAAAAAAAAAAAAAATTGAAAGAAAAAGAAGAAAAAAGTACCACGTATTTATGGCTCAAAGAAATAAAATTATAAGGCATAAGCAGGTGAAAAAGAGAAGAGAGTGACAAAAAAATAGGTATATCCAGTCTAGGGGATTCTGCCTGGATCTAATGCAAGAGTTTTAACTGCATTAAGAAATGCATTTACTTGAAAACAAAGAAAGAGACTAATCTCAGGAAAAATCACAGTTACAGCACAGGTTATATAACAGCTTAGGCCTAGAGGAAATATTATTTATTTATAGCAGTGTCAACTGAGATTTAAGTGATTCAACATTATACAAAAGCAATGCATCTTGCACGTTATAGGGCACATGGTTATCCCATAAAATACGAGCAACTGTGTTCTTGTTCTTTCTTCAATTGTCCCACAGGGCCTAAGCAGACCCACAGGCAATGATAAGAATGTCCACAGTGAGGAAAAGGGTCCAGGAACTTAGCTGTAAGAGAGGAGGGAGCGAGGAAGAACTTTATATGGGTTAAGGATTCCATTGGGGTCCAGCAATTTCTTGATAGAAGCCATCAGTTGCACCTATCCAAATGAATTCCACGCAATTCATACATTATCATTTAAAGAAACCCCACGTTATCCAAACATATGCCAGGAAATATGCATTTCTAATATTTTCAAATGTAAAAATGCTCACAGTTCCATGTGACTTGCTATAGAATATTTCATTGGCTTTCATCAGTCCCAGGCCATGCTCTGCACTTATACTCCCTCGGTGCTTAGATGTCCACTCATATACATAGGGTTCAATTTGTGCTAAAATCTGCAAATGTAATTGAGATATAAATTAAGAGTCGCATAGTATCCAGAACAAAAATAACTCAAAAGACATCACTGGAGAAGAAAACTACTGTATCATCATATCGCGGTGCTGAAACATTCAAATGCAAATTGCCATCTCCAAGATGACCATATCCCACTACATTGGCTGATTGACCTAAAATAATAGACAGGGAGAGCAAAAAATGGGGTCAGCTGATGAGTTTGTACTGGACATACTGCAGAGTATCCAATCACACTCTATACAGAATTAAGTAGAATATCTAAATAATCCACAACCCAAAGAAGAGATATTTAGTGAGAAGTTCTTGCTCAGCTTCCAGCACATGCACAGCACAATGTTTCTTCATCAATTCTCTTCCTTTTCTCTTGAGGGGTGGCAATGTTCACATCTATTGTTAATTTTAGTTATTCTGCTAAAACTGTTACTGAACATGCTGCAAGTTCACCCCTACAAGCTATCAATGCAACCTTACACTAGTGTACAAAATGAATGTCCAATAATTCAAAATTTAAGAGGTAATGCTGCCTTTTCTCACCAAGTCTTGCTCGCATTTCCTCAACAAGACTGTACATTTTTTCTACCGGCAGAGATAAATCATATTTGTATACAGGCCCAGCTCTCATCAACGCTTCTGGTACACCCTGCAGCCATACAAAATGATCCAACAAACAGAATATTAATATCTATACCATGAGTTAATTCCCAAACTGTTAAAGAACCATCTCACCTAAAAGCTTAAGTTGTTATGTGAGGCCCCAGAATATGATTTATATTATTTTCTAACCCCCCCCCCTCTCAAGTGAAAGCCTTTTGGACTTGAAACTTGCACAGACCCACACTATCTTGTGCTTGATTTTTATCAAATAGAATGGGGATGGTGAGATTTGAACTCGTGATCGTTGGGTCAACAAAGCTCTGAAACCATGCTAAGGAACCATCTCACCTAAAAGCTTAAGCAGTTAGGTGAGGCTCCAGAATATGATTTATATTATTTTCTAACACAAACTACTATTGGATGAAGAGTAGAAGCAGAAGCACGGGAACATGAATACTTGATACATAACCATAGAGAATTTTTTACAGCATGGGTCTTTGTTATTATCATCATACCAAAGCAATTTTCTTTCTCCGTGTTTGAATTTTCTAACATCGACACAACCATATACGTAGTTCCAAAAGTAAACTAATGATTCGAGGGCACAGTGTGTACATGGAGAACATCAGGTTAAGGTTTGTAGCACAGGTAGATAATCATATGTCTCAACTGTCAAAAAACTAAACAGGACAGGACACAAAATAGTCAGAAAGGTTTCAGGTAGACATGAAACAATTTTTCTGAATTTAATGGGCACCTCACGTATACGCCAAAATGAGGATGCCTGATTTATGTCTTGAGCAAGAACCCCATCAGAAATTAAACCAGATTCCATTGAGTGAAGCAGGAATGCCTCGAGCTTCTCTCTGTAAGCAGTCGAATAAAATTTTCAGTTTTAGCATACTGGGCATCATGTGATCAATCTATGCAAGGAAGAATACAAGAAAATAACCCAAGGATGCTATAATGATTAATGACAAGATAAAACAAGATAAAGGGGCAAACAATGTTGGCAAATGAAAGGTGTTAACTTGTACAAAACTTCCTCTCAAGGGAATATATTAGTTATGTAATCTATTGGTCTTTCAACGGGTGCATGAGACAGCTATATTCTATTGGTCATTCAACGGGTGCATGAGACAACACTAGAGGTTGGAGCTTATTCCAGTGTTTTGCATAGTTAGGTGAGGCATTTCAGGATGACAAATAAAATAAAAAGCTACATCTTGCCTTCTCTTCAGCGATGCACTCAGAATTAAAAATCTCAAATTATTCTGAAAAACATGACCTCAAGTATTTGCAACCACCAAATTTAAATAGAAGATGTGGTGTTATAGCAACCTTAGCAAATGATAATCCAATTTTAAAGGAAGAGGAAAACTGGTGAGAAGGTTACTTGTCATAAGATTCATCACTGCCCGTCGTCTCAATCAGCAAATAAAAGTTGTGTACTGCAGAAGACAATGGATTCCGAACACCTTCTAGATGGTTTAGAACCTGCCACATGAAACACAATAAGTGAACACAAAATAAAATCAAAGCTAAGGTAGGTACAAAATCTGGATTTCTTCAATAAAATAAACATGAACTGCAAGATAATCTACATAAGAAAATATCTTACCTAGCCATGACAAAGAATGAATTTGCAGATCACACTACTATGTAGTCCAAAACATGTAAAACTAAAAAGTGCTTGTCACCAGAACATAAAACTCATGGTAATCAAATTTTCTTGCACAAATATTAAAATAGTTTTTCCAAATATTTCACCAAGAAAACAAAACTTGAATACAAAATATGATAGCAGAAACTCAAGGTAGGTTCTCAACTATCAACAATTCTAGTAGGGTAAGGAATTTTTTTAAGAATAACTACCCTTCATTTAAACCATGAAATTATGTTAAATATGGGACTTCTTTGATATTCTTCGAGAAGGATAAGAGCTATCATAGCAAATAACTCAAATAACACTCATATATACCTTTACCAGTGATTACAAAAACACTCATTAAATACTTTAATTTCTTACAGTGTTTTTAATCAGATTGTAATTTCTTGCTTGATATGAGATAAGTAGAAAAAGAAACACTCATTAGATTTAGAACAACTGTACCAAATCCATTGCATGGCTATCCAAAAATTCAAATGCAGACAGAATCTCTCCAAGTTTCCTCTTCGCTTCTGATAGAAGTTTCTGATAGGACAAAAATAATAAGGCAAAAACACTTAAACTCAACAGAAAAGAACTGAGAGATATTGCAAAAACAAGTTTATAAGCACACTTTGGGTTTAAACCTTGGTCTTTCCAGAAAGTAAAAGGTAATTACTTTTAGCCATTTGCACATCATTTAAAATTATGAATCCTTATATACATGTCCATGTTTGAATCCCCCACCCAAAAAGCTATCAGCTTTAGCAAATAGTAAGACAGGAAAAAAAGAGACTCATTCTTCAAAACCCTTTAATACTTTCCCAATCCAAATCATTAGAAACACAATTAGCCAACTAAGATGGTTGTGATTAAAACTCTGGAAGAGAAAAATCTGATTCAAATGTCAGATGGAAGGGATAAAGCTCCAGTATTCTAATTTAGCATGAAGTTTCTAGTTCCACGTGTCCTAGCTTACTCTGCAGCCTACAGTTTGTATGGTACTTTGGCAGGGTGTAATTGTTCCTAGGTTTAATTGTTTGGATTATTAAGGTCCTAAGCAATAATGAGATGTTTTGATATGAAATAAGGATTACTAGAAACAAAGACTCAGTACCTATCAAACCGAACAATTCTCAAGAATTCAACAAGAGGGTGGAACACATACTGATATAGCAGGCAAGAACTACATCGACCAGAAATATGTATGCATGCACATATTTAATTATTTGTATATCCTGTAGCAATAACATAATATATGGAAAAGGAACATATTTTCAGATGACGAAGCTTCAGTCATTTTCACTAGAAAATATACTTGGCAGCTCAGATAATCTTCACATGCAAGGAATGCTATGTTCACTGAAGATAGCTTTGGGGGAGTAAGAATTGAAACTTTAGTTACAATTCCCAAGGAACCTTCACTTCCTACATCAATGATAGCAAGAATACATGAATTGGACCATCTGTTAAAACTTGGCTGGTGATAGGGAAAAATAATCCAGTGCAAAGTGATTGGCATATACCTATAAACAGATGCTTCAAGTCATACCCTGTATTATCTTTACGTAATGTCCCTAGCATGTCAAGCACATCACCATTTGCCAGAACAGCCTCAAGACCTGTAAGATTGGCCAAGAAAATGCTTTGCAATAACTGGCATCACAAAAAATATACATATACAGAAGCATTATGATACAGACACAGATTAGACATCTATAACTCCAATATATCCCCCTTATAATATCCAGCATTGCCGGCATAATTTTATGATTATGTAGCAGGACCCAACAGCATAATCAAATTCATCTCATTTTACAGTCATATGAATACAGGAGTATCAATCATACTCGCACAACAAACCATTTATTTTATAAAAAAAAATGTCTTCAAGTTCTTAACAAATCATGACTTAATAGTATAAAATTCTCACCAAGTACATTCCCATGAAGAGAGCCATAACGTACAAAGCGCAAACCACCTGCATTAGTAGAAACATTTCCACCAATTTGGCAGCTTCCTTTTGCACCTAAGTCCAGTGGCATTACAAATCTGAATGGAGTTTAATTTACATGAATGCAGAATGAATTAAAATGCCAAACTTCCATTTGCTATAATTTCAATCACATGGGTCAAAGATCAAAACATGTGTGAAAGAGTGTAATGACAATGGTACATTAAGAGTAAGGAAGCAATTCAATGCAACAAAAAATGAAAATAAAAAACAAAGTAAGGAAAAATCAGTATCATATTTCGCTGCCAACTGGCAGTAGATTTTCATAAATTCTCTTAAAGAAAACTTTGTTCAAATATTTTAACACAAAGTCCTCTAGAATTACTAAAGATCTCAAGAAACTCAAAAAAGTATTCAACTACATAGTGGTGGATTAATAAAAATAACTAAACTGCACTCTCAGCATGAAAATTATCAGCAATCAAAGTAATATCCATCACAATATTCAAGGAGAAATATCAATAACTAAGCTTAATTTTTTGTTTATTATTATACATTATAGAATCTCTTTTCCTTTTAGTTTCAAATGCACTACAAGTCCAATGAGAAAAGATGAAGATTTATTGAACAATTACCCTTGGTTATCCAGGTAAGAAATAAGATTTTCCAATATGCATCCAGCTTCACAAACTAGTATACCACTGACCTGAAATGCAACACAAGGTAAAAACTTTCAAATTGGGTTCAGAAATATTATTCAACTTGGTAATGAATGCCACAAGATTTTCTACCTTGTCAAAAGCTATAATCTTATTCATTGAACCCACATTGATAATAACCTGCACAACAAATAATCAAGAAGCTCTTAAACATGAGATATTCTCCAAACACGCGCTCCCACCCCCACCCCCCAACACACAGAGAGAGAGAAGATTACATTACCTCATCGAAAACCGGCACACTTCCACCAACAAGTCCAGTATTTCCACCTTGTGGAACAACTGCCAACCGCCTCGAATTACAATATTCTAAAATCTTAGAAACCTATCCAAATAAATAAATAAACTGCATTGATTCATAATATAACAGAGGATTTAATAAAATTTAAAAAAAAAAAAAAAAGGAACCTCCTCGGTGTTTCTAGGCAAGAGTAATAGTTTACTGAATCCTTTATATTTATGCATCCAATCAATATTTGCTGTCTCCAATCTATCTTCATCTTGAACCACGTTTTTCTCCCCTAACACTCCCTTGAAATAACTCAAGTCATCGGAATTCAAACTCGAGAACGACGGATTCCTCTCAACTTTCGTCGCTAATGAACCGAAACTTCTGTACAGTTGTGGATTCCGACCTCCATTTCCGAGCGGCAAAGCTGTTTAAGACAAGAAATTTGAAAGTTTCGTTGCAATTGCAGGATTATTACTAGGAATAGAGAGTGACTGTACCTGAAATGAAGCGATAGATTGGATTATTGGAGGTTAATTGGCGATTAACAAGTGATTTTATCGATTGTCTCAGGAGGCGATGAGTCACTTTGTACTTATCCATGATCACCTCTCTATTACTCTTTTCTTTTTCCTTTCTAATGGCGTGATTAACTTTGCTTGCTTTCCATCTTTACCGTTATTTAGTAGTGAACAATCGTATCCAGACTCCAGAGACCCAAGATCCTTTTATATTTTTCAGGTGAACAGTGAAAACGAATCTGACTTCTGTGTTTTCCCAAGGCCCCTTGTGTTAGGCCAGTCCAGGCCAGCTCGGTCGGGCTGGGTACAGGAGAGACGTTCTCTCAAATATGGAAATGTTACTGGGCCGGTCCGGGACCATTATAACAACGGCACCGTTTTATGGGGGAATACAGCGAGACAAGACGACAGTAATCCCTATCTGGCTTCTGCTTAGCGCTGCTGCTACGCACTCCACTCTTTTTGGCTCTGTTTCTCTCATGGCGTCTTCTCTCGCATCGTCTCTTTCAACGATCCAAAGGCAACGCTGCTGTTTATCTCTCAGGTCTCTCTCTTCAAGGAAGCCACGCCCTTCTCATTATCATTGCTATAGACATTTCAATAAAGGACCACTCAAAAAGAGGATCTTCTCTCTCACTCTATCAAGAAACTTCTCTCAGTCTCACCTTTCTAAGAACACTCAAGGTCCTGGACTTCACCACTTTGTTGCTCAAGCTACTTCCTCCGCTTCCGCCTCGGCTTCTGCCTCGGCTTCTGCCGCTCAAACACAGCCCCAGTGAGTTCTTATTTATTTTCCTTAAAAGGTTCTGTACAAAATTGAATTTTGATGTGTATTTTTAGTGATTTCTGTTTTAAAATGACTTAGTTGATACTGGTATCCGTTTTTCTTGTGGAAATGCTGCTTTGGGGAGTTTAGAACAGAAGGGTTTCCATTAGAAATGATTTTTTTTTTTGCATGAAGGGTGGTAGAAAGATTAAAGCTTTATGTCTCAAATAACCAAGCTTATGCTGCAAATGTAATTCAATCACCTCTGGTTTCCATTGAATTCTCTTTGAAGCAAGTTTTTTGATGTGAAGGGCTTTGTAAAGATTTAAACTTAGCTTCTCCAAGACAATTTAATGTCTGAAAGGGAACCAAATCATGATTGCTTTCCATTAAATTCTCAAGGTTTCTCAAATGAAAATAACTCTAAAGATTAGGACTTTAGAGCTTAATATGAAGTTAATACTTGCAACTTTAGTGCTTGAGAAGCAAGTTCATGCTATAAGATTGCTATCCAATTTTATGCTCCTTAAAACATGTTTCTTTGGTGAAAGATGATGTAAAGATTGAAAATGTGGGTTAAAAATGAAATAAATGCTTGAAATGCAATTCAGTTATGAACGTTGGGCTTTGTATTTAACAGAATTCGTTTGAATTTATTCTTTCTTTTTTAATTTCTGTCAAGGTTTGAACCAGCTTTAGAAGTCCCACCAGATATTGAAATTCTGCCAAGAGGTCGTATTTATCATGAGACTTATGGGTGTCAAATGAATGTAAATGACATGGAGATTGTTCTATCTATCATGAAGAATGCTGGATATAGTGAAGTTGTGGATGTTCCTGAAAGTGCGGAGATCATATTTATTAATACATGTGCAATAAGGGACAACGCAGAGCAAAAGGTCTGGCAGAGACTTAATTACTTTTGGTTTCTAAAGAGACAATGGAAGAGCAATGTTGCCATTGGAAGGTCACAGTCGCTTCATCCACCTAAGGTTGTTGTGTTGGGTTGTATGGCTGAGAGGTTAAAGGATAAGATATTAGATGCAGATAAGATGGTTGATGTGGTTTGTGGACCTGATGCTTATAGAGATTTGCCACGATTACTGGAAGAGGTTGAATATGGTCAGAAAGGGATCAATATCCTTCTTTCACTTGAAGAGACTTATGCAGATATTAGTCCTGTGAGGATCTCTAAAAATTCTATTAGTGCTTTTGTGTCAGTGATGAGGGGTTGTAATAATATGTGCTCGTTTTGCATTGTTCCTTTTACTAGAGGGAGAGAGCGATCACGTCCTGTTGATTCAATAGTGAAGGAGGTGGCAGAACTCTGGAAAGAAGGTGTGAAAGAGGTAACTCTTCTTGGGCAGAATGTAAACAGCTATAATGATGCATCTGAGATTGAAAAGGAAGTTGAGACTGGAATGAATTGGAAGTATAGTGACGGTTTCTCCAGCATGTGCAAGGTGAAAGAGGTGGGTTTACGTTTTTCAGATCTCTTGGATAGACTTTCCTCTGAGTTTCCTGAAATGCGGTTCAGATACACTTCACCACACCCTAAAGATTTCCCAGATGACTTATTGTATGTAATGCGGAACAGACATAATATTTGCAAATCTATCCATTTACCTGCTCAAACTGGGAGTAGCGCAGTTCTGGAAAGAATGCGAAGGGGATATACTAGAGAGGCATACTTGGATCTTGTGCAGAAAATCAGGAGAATTATTCCAGATGTAGGGATAACTAGCGACTTCATATCTGGTAAGAGATCCTATCAAAAAGCCTTCATTTTCTATAAAATTGGAACTTGCACTTCTCACAACTTTTTATGCTTGGATGATATCCAAGTGAGATGAGGACAATATCATAGAAATAAAACTAAAACAAATCATAAAATTTAATTCTCAATTAATTCAATATTGAATGATGAATTTGAAAAAAAATAAAAAAAGAAACTTCAAGTTTTGAGATTGAGATAACTTATAAAAAGTAAATTGAAAAAAATTATGAATTTCAATTTTCAGTGAATCTAATGATAAAAAATATCATTGAAATAATATATAAAAAAAAACACTATGTTTTGTAAAGAGGAATCTCAATCCTCAAGTTGAAAAATGTAATTGATATTGCTTAAAATAATCTAAGCAGTTTTATTTTTGGGCCCGTTTACCTTGAATCCTGCTGTTCATGTCGGAGCTAAGACCAACTGAACGCTTATACGTGATCTAGTACTCTCTTAGAATGTCTGGTACTGATTTTGTTCTCATCCCATGTAGTTTGTGCTTCTTGTTGGGATTTCATAGGTTTTACCATTTTCTCAATCATGCTGTTATACTCACTGATTTTAGGACTACTGCACGCAGTTTTACTTCCTTGTCTTAGTATCGTTGCCATTCTCTCCCTGCTCTCTCAAGTTCCCCAACTGGTCTGTAAGGGAAGGCAATTTCTTTTCTTTTGACAAACCATCCTCCTTATTTGTCGATGCCCATATCTATTTATCAATTTAATTTAGATTTAGATTTTCCACATAGGAATTGCCTCCGGTTTTGCATATACAACATCTATGTGTCTTAGTTGTGTACTATGTTGAACCTCAGTTTTGATATTGCCCTCTTAATTCCTGGGTTCATTTCTACAGGTTTCTGTGGAGAAACTGAAGAGGAACACGAAGACACACTAAGTCTTGTGAAGGCTGTTGGCTATGATATGGCATATATGTTTGCATATAGCATGAGGGAAAAAACTCATGCCCATAGGACCTATGTCGATGATGTCCCTGATGAGGTCAAGCAGAGGAGGCTTGCTGAACTGATTGAGGCTTTCCGTGAGAGTACAGGTCAGTGTTTTGACTCCCAGATTGGATCTGTCCAGCTTGTTTTAGTGGAAGGGCCCAACAAGAGAGCTCCAGACACAGAACTTATTGGCAAGAGTGATAGGGGCCATAGAGTTTTATTTACCAATCTGCCACTGCCAAATCGAAATGAGGATGGAAGTCAGGCGAGGAACCCCATCGTTGGTGATTATGTGGAAGTTCTTATAATGAAATCGACACGTGCTTCCCTCTTTGGAGAGGCACTTGCTATTACCACATTGAGTTCATTTTACAACAATCTTGACCAAGAAGCTGTTGCCAATGCAAGCTGATGCTGAACAGCATTAGCTTCCTGGAATGGCATGCATTTCCATTTTTCAGTTAAATCATCGTCAGATCATTCAAATGTATTCTTTCTTAGCATTGGTGGAGCTGTTTCTTGCTAGGAGATTCAGAATTTTGCATGCCAGCAGCCAGGACTTGCTGCCAATCTTGAACACTGAAGTGGCCTATAGGTGCAAGGTGCCAGTGCTTAAGCTTTGGTGGAAGCATTGAGGTACATATTTGCAAAGGGAAAACTTCAGCCTGCTAGATTGCAGGATCCACATGAGGAGCCCTCAAATTGGACGGTAGTTTTTCATGATAAATGCACTCTCCCTTATTGCCTATACAGTGTCCAAGTCTTCTGTAAATGTAAAGGTATCGATCGAGACATTGAAATAATTTTTTGTAGGGGATCTATTGAAAAAAGTTTTCCCATGTTATTCTGTGCGGTTATATGCTTGGCTGCAACTATGAACATGAATCCAATTTGATGTTTCCTTTGATGTATTTAGATCATAATTTGGTTGCAAATCCATAGTACAGAAAGAAATTATTTCTTGCCACTTCCTCGTGTCGGTTGACTATAGTTAATTCCTCGAGCCAATCATGCCTTCTGACGGACCTCAAAAATGCTGTACAATCAATGGCAATCCATATCCTTTTGATTCTGCATCAGTTGGTTCCACTTCATTCTGTACCATATATACTAAATGATTGAGCTTCGCTGGAGTCACGAATTCTCCATGATTGTATCTTGACCCCGATTGAGATGTTCAGTGCGTCCCTATCAGAGAGATTTTTCTACTGATAGCACTCCCCGCGATCAATCTGATGACTAATGCACGATTGATTACAAGCTCGCAGTTATTGTACAGAACAAAAGTGGTCAAAGCTTATAATGAACATGCAGGAAAACGTCTCCACTTGATTTTCCTGGGCCAAAAACACTAGCAGAAAAACTCGTTGGATCACACAACTCGTATTATACAGCAGTGCTTGCCCCAAACGATGGTATGATAATAATAATAATAATGTACTGGCAAAGTTTTGAGCACGAGAAGAAGGAAGCGTGGGGTGACAGTGACGGTGACGGTGACAGTACTGAGAACGATGAAGACAGTACGAAGGTTTTCGCAGGAAAGTGGAGAGGAAAAGGAGATGGCTGACAAATTTCGGCGCCATTTATAGTTCCAGTGGACTTGTCTTACGTGCCCACTGCATGTCCTTGAGTTGCGTGACATAAACACCAGCTCCCCTCTAGGTGAACGAAGAAATCACGGCCCAGAAGGCCAAAACTGCTACCACATTTCTTCTTCTTCTTTTTTTCTTTTTCTTTTTACAGAGACAAAGGTTGAGCCCGAAAATATATATATTATTGGAAATATGTTTTTCACTGAATAATGAACCATGCAAATAATAAATATTTAAAACTCGGTGAATAAAACATAGATATTGCATGTTTTATCTATTAGCTATTGAATAAAATGTGAATATTAATGTTAATTTTAAATATTTATATAAATATTAAAAAACCCTACTAACTATACACCGATGTGAGTACATGATCAGTAAATTACTTTCAGCCTGTAATAAAAAACTTTTCCCCAAAATTTTGAAGATGGGCCAGTTTTCTATTTTATGAACATCATTTTAGAGAGAAATGATCATTTTGATTAATAATTTTCAAAGACCATGTATATGTTGCTTATAGTGATTCTATATGAATTATTTTAACTGAGGAGTTGGAAATTATTGGCTCTTGTATAGTTTTAATTTCACGCATTTCTCTTTTAGTTTTATTTTATAAATATAAGACTTATTTTTTAAAATTTAGAATAATTTTTCTCTGAAGTTAGTTTTATTTTAGCAAATTTTCCTACTACACAAAAAAAATAATGACAATTTTCTTAACTTGATTTCCCTAATTGATATACTAATTACATTTAACACATACTATTTAGTTGTATCTTGGAATTGGTTTATAAAACATACAGTGATTTCCTTATATTGGGGTTAAAACCATGCTAGGCATTATAATCCAACATGAATAGTTTAACATGGAATATTAACAAGTTTTAATATATAAGTTATATAATTAAAATGAATGTCGTTATGAGTATTTCAAAAACTATTAACATTCATGAACATGAAAATCCACTGTAATTAATAAATATTTATGAATAATAAGAAATTAAATATTCATGAACCATGAACATTCATTACAAGTAATAAACACTCATGAGCTATAAAAAAAAAACTCTTGAACTATGAACATTCAATGATGTAAAAATTCACTGTAATTAACAAACTCTAATGAATTTTAAAAAATTAATGTTTCAGTTTTCAAGCTCTATGAGCCTGTTTGGCCAAGCGGCTGCACCGCCGTTTGGGCAAAATTTGAAGAAAAAAAAATTATTTTAAATGAATTTTTTTTTGTGTTTTAAATTATTTTGATGTGCTGATGTCAAAAATGATTTTTAAAAAATAAAAAAACATCATTTTGATGTATTTCGGCACGAAAAGCACTTTGAAAAGCTACCGCAACCGTACTTCCAAACAGGCCCTATATATAAATAGATGTGATGAGCTAAAAGTCATGAAATTTCATGAGTTATTCTCTTTCTCTATATGTTGTTGCTTTTTTCTTATACTTATTCATCTATTATTTTAGTTTACTTTACTTTAAAGTTTAAGCTTTGCATCATAACCAACTAAAAAGTATCAGATTATGTCTGCAAGTGCATCTGCATGCACTTAAAATCTTTTATTGATTGTATGAGAGTGTAGTTGAGATTATTTTTTAAAAAGTTTTTTGTTTGGAAATGTATTAAAATAATATTTTTTATTTTTTGAAAAAAATATTTTTGATATCAACACATAAAAATAATATAAAATCATCAAAAAAATTAATTTAAATTACAAAATAAAAATAATTTTTTTTCAAAAATACTTCTGAAGTATAATGTCAAACCAGTCTTAATAAAAAAAAGTAATTTCACACCAATCACTGAGCAATAAAGTTTCAAGAATAAATAATTAATTATCGACAACAATAAAATTCAGCCTAATCAAATTCTAAAAGTTTCAATAAATAAATGTTTTATTTCAATACATGCTTTAATATACATAACGTGAGTCAGCTTCAATCAATTATATACGATTTAATATTTGTTTTGCATGAATAATAATACTATGCTATGACTACAAGTTCACAATAAATTTATAAATTTACATGATTATAAACTAAATACAACAGGCTTGTGAAAAATTAAATAGCAATAACTTTTTTTTTAATTTAATTTTGCAAATTAACTCAAGTAAAATAACAGCAGTAACTTTGTTATGATTTTAGATACATGTTCTTGAATTCCACGGATGGCATTGTTTGGGTTTAAAATTGAGATATTTCCCTACCGGGAAACAATTAATTTTAATATTACCTCTTAGTTAATAGATAAAGTCCTTATTGATTTATAATTATACTAAAATAAATTACTTTCTTCACACCATTCTATTTAGTAAAGCTCGTCTAATATGCCAACAAGATTTTGGTCTGGTGGTCAAGAAAGACTTCTCCCTTCCTCTCACCCCAGGTTCAAGTCTTGTCAGGCATGTCTGTCACCTCGCGGTGCCTTACATGCTCATTAAGTTTGCAGGATGTTCAGTGGACCCAGAAATTTAGTTGTGGTGCGCGTAAACTGGCTCAGACACCCGGTTATATATATAAAAAAAAACTCGTCTAATATTTCCTATAAAAAAAATACTAAGTAAATAAAGTGAAGACAAAATACATAGCCTGGCGGAAAGGCACACAATATGGCCAACTCATAAATGATATTCGCAAAACTCTAGATCTCACGAATCTCCCACTTAAGATATCCATGCCCCCTCTCATTCATTTCTCTTCCAGGGAGAGAGAGAGAGAGAGAGAGAGAGAGGCTTCTTCTCAACCAACTCATGATAAAGCCACCCCACACACCAGAGAGAATAAGGGAGCAATACAGGACCAGCTAGTGCATGTAGTTATCAGAGGGCCAGTTTTTCATAGCTCTAAAATCAAGTTGAAGGGTTCGTGGCTTCCCTGGCTAGGGTTCCAGGCAGAATAAAGAGAGAAAAGAGGGTTTTGATCGAGAGAATGGAATGGTTTGTAGTTTTTTGGATTTTGGTTGGTATCTCTGCTGGATGGTGCTGGTATCGTAAAGAGAAGAGCAGCAGCAGCAAAAACGACATAAATATGGAGCAGAAGAGTGGAGTGCTTCCAAAGGGAAGCTTTGGCTGGCCGTTGATCGGAGAAACTCTCGACTTCATTGCTGCCGGCTACACTTCTCAACCTGTTAGTTTCATGGAGAAACGCAGATCACTGTAAGCTTTTAATCTATCTGATCAGTTTCGTTTTTACACCCCCCCGTGAGCTCAAAAGCTAATCTCTTCTGCCTTTTTCCTTATTATTTTTATATGAAAAGCTAATGAAAAACTGATTAAAAAGAAAAAAGTGGGTATAACCTCGCATGCTCGCCAATATGGATCATTTATGCCATGTAACTTGCTAGTCTCTCTCGGATGCCGTAGGGTTTCCATTTTTTATAAATTCATTTCTTCTTTGTTGATATTTTATTGTAATTATCCTGATTTTTCTTTTATATATGAAAATAAATACAATTACGGTATTGTTGAAGAAATTTCTTGTCATTGAATGTGTTCAAAGTCGTCTCAAAATGAATCCTCATGGAATCACTCAAGATAGATTGATAGATTTCTTTTCCATTTCTCCACCCAAGTTCTGTGATGAACTGATCTGATGTTTTGCTTCTGCTGTAAAATCTTACTACAAGATATGCCACATGAGTTATCATGGATTGTGTCCACAATAATAATAATAATAATAAAAAAAAAAAAATTAGATACCATGTTGCTATGATCTTCTACTTCTTAACTTGTCGGTCTGGTCAACATTATTGTTTCATTAAAATAAGTGTACGTGTGGTGACGATGATGATGGCCTTGCTGATGATGATCATGATGATATAGTGTGGCTTTGCTAAAAATAAAATGCATCACAGAAGATACTGTGAAAATGTGATTTCAAGCTTTAAATTATTAATTTTTAGGGCTATTGAATTGCATATTCCGCACTCTATTTTTTGTCGTTGTTTTTAATTGAGCCGTGAAATTAATGAATTTTAAAGGTGTTTGGCAATGCGACTTTAGAGTTTTTCTTGAAAAAAATTGAATTTTTATTTTATATTAAATTTTTTTGATATTTTTAGATTATTTTAATTTGTTGAAGTCAAACAAATAATTAAAAAAAAATATATATATATATATATATATATAATTTTAATATATTTTTAAACTAAAAATATTATTAAAAATAACCACAATACCGACCCATCACTGATTAATACATTGTCAAATTGCATGGAGGGAAAAAAGAGAGAAGTAGAGAACCGTATTTCTTTGTCATTTTACCGAAGATTTCGTCGATTTGATGTTCTTCTGAATACACGTGTGCCTATAACACCTTCTCCTGTAACAAAATTAATTATCTTCAAGCCAATCTAAGCTCACAATGCCGACAAGTTTTCATAGTCTAGAGGCCATAGATAGATCAGAAGTAGTGGTTTTCTAGACGAGTCAACATTTCTGTAGCTTACCTCCATGCCTATGACCATTGAAAACTGAAGCTCCTACCCTATTGCTTCCTCCAGTCAGCAAGCGCAGCCTATGTCCCTGTAGAGTTTTCAGCTTTATACTGAAACGACAATTTTCTTATCGTTTTCATTCCATGCAAAGTGTCGTCTTCCTCGATCAATGAAAACCACCAAACAAGGCCTGGATCAAAATCTGTCTGCCTGCAGGTACGGGAAGGTGTTCAAAACACACATCTTGGGGACGCCCATCATAGTATCCACGGATCCAGGAGTGAACAAGGTGGTTTTACAAAACCATGGCAACATTTTTATTCCTGCCTACCCTAAATCAATCAGGGAAATATTTGGAGAATATTCTATACTTCAAACCAACGGGACTCTGCAGAAAAAGGTCCATGCACTTATTGGTGGTTTCTTGAGGTCACCACAATTCAAAGCTAGAATTACCAGAGACATTGAGCACCATGTGAAGCTCGCCATGGCTTCTTGGAAGGATTTGCCCGTTCTACTCATCCAAGAAGAAACCCAGAAGGTCCATCTCTTCTCCCCTTTTCTAGTTTATATTCTTCAAGATCTGTAAAAAAAAATAAAAAATCCGAGCCTTACTTCAGGACTAACTTCCATTTACTTTGAATATTTCAGTTCACGTTCAAAGTCCTGGTTAAAGCATTGATAAGTCTTGATCCAAGTGATGATTTTGATTTTCTTAAAAGAGAATTCGATGAATTCATCAAAGGATTGATATGTCTGCCGATCAAATTACCAGGAACAAGGTTGTACAAATCTTTAAAGGTAAAAATAACATTTTATGTTCTTGAATTATTACTTATCATTCAATAAAAAATATGTTTGGATCGATGAAGATATAGAAATGGACGACATAAAATAAATATTTTTAAAACAATTTACGGAAGTTATTTTCTAAGGTTTGGGCCTGTTGTGATCATGCAGGCCAAGGAGAGAATACTCAAGCTAGTAAAAACGATAGTTGAGCAAAGAAAATTGGGTATGGAGAAATCAGGAGATCATGAACATCAAAATTCAATCCCTAATGATGCGGTGGACGTGCTTTTACGTGACGGTTATGGTGAACAAAATGACAAGCAATCTCTATCGTTGGACTTCATCATTTCACATATTATTGAGCTGATGATCCCTGGAGAAGAAACCGTGCCCATGTCCATGACCTTAGCTGTCAAATTCCTCAGTGACTGCCCTGTCGCTCTAGAGCAATTAACGGTATATATCTTCTGCCCCATGTATCGACCACCACACGATAGAGTTTGCATTTTTTTAATCTAGGAGCTAGGATTATTCGAGGGTCCCACGTTGTCGGCTTATTAACGTATTGTGAAAGTGGTTGACTTTTCTTAAAAAGTCTTTTCAATGGACACACACGTGAGTGCTTTTTGAAAGGGCCCCACAATTTCGTGGACGCTTATGATCCGTACGATCAATAGAGTCAAACGGCTGTCGGGCAAGGACCACCTTATTAACTATGTGTCTGCTAGGGTTGAGACTTGAGACCACTATAGGCATCACTTTATTATCAATGTTAGTAAAAGGTACTAAAAAAAATAGGGAGAATAAAATTATTTGTACTATGCTTTTTAGACGTGGTTGTGGAAAATGATTTTATATATAAACTCTAAAATATCTATATGAATGAGTTTTTTAAATGATATCAATCGGTTAATGTTTGGTTGATTATTTATTTTTAAAAAATAAATCAAAATGGATATTTATGATAATAATAAAAAAAACATCATGTTTTGCTTCTTCATTTATATTCTGTATCTACGTGGGGTTAGTGTTACATGATTAAAAAATACAAATATACTTGGTTAAAAAGATAAAAATAACTATATTTAAAACAATAATAGTTCTAGACTGAATTTTCATATTAGCAATTGTTCTCAAAATGTTGAAACTGGATGCATGGAAATGGTTCTTGCATATTGGGGTTTATTTTGTGCGGGGTGGTGATGGTTCCTGTGATTGTGCAGGAGGAGAACATGAAATTGAAGAGGCAGAAAACTGATTCTGGAGATGATTATTGCTGGACTGATTACATGTCCCTGCAATTTACTCAGAATGTAAGTGAAAAATGCTGAAAAGGAGGATGAAATTGATAAATATTAGTTTACAGTAGAACAAAGTCTCACCAGTAAGCTAATTTTTGTGATAGATTATGAAATTATGTTCATCACCTGAGTTTATTTGTTTGCTTGTCTATGACCCAAGGTGATAAATGAAACTCTTAGAGTAGCAAACATAATCAACGCAGTTTGGAGGAAAGCTCTCAAGGATGTAGAGATCGAAGGTCTGTGTGCGCTTTCTTTTTTCTTTTTCTTACTGTGATTTGGAAATCCTGACGTAGTGTAAAACATGTTTCTGAAAGTCGAATAAGGGATGTTTTCTGAAAATTAAAAGAAACTTCTTGTTTAATTTTGCAGGAATTTTGATCCCAAAAGGATGGTGTGTCCTGGCATCTTTCAGTTCTGTACATATGGATGAGGAAAACTATGAAAACCCATATGAGTTTGATCCATGGAGATGGGAGGTAAAGCTGTAAAACCTGTTTGACATAGCCTAGAATTACCTCCTGTCTTTGTCTGGCAAGATAATTTTCTTTTCAACTACAGAAAACTGGAGCTTCTGTTAAGAACAATTGCTTTACACCTTTCGGAGGTGGACAGAGGCTATGCCCTGGTCTGGAACTATCCAGGCTTGAAATCTCCGTCTTCCTTCACCATCTTGTCACTACTTACAGGTAATTTTGGTCCCTAAAATTATCTCCTAGTGAAAGTTTTCCATCTGATGTGCTACGCCCTCTCAAATCGATAAGCATGGCCTCTGTTTGGAAGTGTTGAATATTTTCCTGAGAAATGATCGTATAGATGTTTAGGGCCTGTTTGTCTACTCTGCCAGCTGCATTTTAAATTGCTGGTGGCCACAAAACATTAGGCCGACCACAGTAAACGTGGGCTGCTGAAAAGACATGCATTGTTGGATAGTGGTCTTTGATTTGTTAGTCGAAGTAACGGCAAAGAGTTTGTGATCTGCACAGCAGATTTCAAGTTCAAATCAGAGCGTGTATCTTTATAAGAGTCTAAAATAGCTGCAGTTTTATTCACTCACTTGGACCTACAAAATACATTTTCGGGGATAGGGTTTTGTTAATTTTGCCATTAAATTTATCTTACTGCAGATGGGTTGCTGAGAAGGATGACATTATCTACTTTCCAACAGTAAAGTTGAAGAAAAAGCTGCCAATCAGAGTCACCTCCATTGGCAACTCTTCATGACCAAATTATCAACAGAAACCATCACGGGGTAGCCAAAGCAGGAGGTTGTGTACAGATAATACCTCAACTCGTGGATAAATATAGCCAGACAGATCCATGTGTGGGTTTCTGTGGGGAGGGACTCCCCTATCATGGTGTTAGTTCTTGTGTCACTGTCAATTTTATCACAGTAGCTGGGATCCAAGTACCCGTTTGTCGGGTCTTTCAAAATTGATTGCAAGTGGGGACCGATTTAATCCAAGACTGTTTCTGTTTTGTTTTTTTTCATTTATAACAGAATGTTTTGGTTTTGTAAGGTTTCAGGATTGAATTGCATATATATATATATATATTCAAAAAAAAATTAGTCCAAATCTAAAAATGAAATTATTCAGAATTGTGTAATTTAATTGAAAAAACAATAAAATAATTTTTTCGAACATGTATAATATTACGATAATATTATTATATTCTTTATTACTTTGAAATTTTAACATAATATATATAAATATGTTAAGAGACTCCTCGTAAAATTTTATTTCAATCAAAGGTTGGATTAAGATATGTGATTGATATTGTAAAATTAATCATTATTTAAAAGAAATACTATTTGGTCGAAACAGAAACAAAACCAACGGAACAAAACCAAAATATTTTTTATCTTGTTTTTTTTAAGTGATACGAAACATGTGATATTACAAAACATGTGATGAACCAAACCAACAGGCAGGAAGGAAAAACATGTGATGGGATTACAAGCAGAGCAGCAGTGCCACGCCAAGTTGTGAACCACGGAAAGATTGAACCATGGGCTTTTTCTTCTCTTTCTGTTACGGAATAATATAAATGATATTACGAGACCGCAATTAATAATTTAAATTTTTAGATGAGATAGTTCCTTAATATGGTATCAAAATCTTGTTGACCCAGCGGCCATGAGTTCGAATATTACTATCCTCATTCTATTTCATAAAAATCAAGCACAAGGAAATATGGGTCGGTGCAGGTTTCAAGCCAAAAAAACTTTCACTTGAAGAGATGTGTTAGAAAATAAGATGAATCATATTCTGGGATCTCAACTAATAAATTAAATTTGGAAATGAGATGATTTCTTTAACACTTTCATGGAGCTGTTGGGGCTCTGTCAGACTTTGAGCACATGGTCTGGTGAATTCACATTAACTTTCAAGGAACCCATTATGAAGCACAAACAAGCGTTCACAATGTTCCCTCGAAGAGTTAGAATCAACAATGACGATCAGTCAGTTCAGCAGTTTAACAAAAGTAGGGTTTTTTTCCTTACAACCCATAACTATGTCATTGTAGAATCAGTACTGCATTTTATTTTTGCGTTCATCTTTATCCATGGAACTTGAGGAAGCCCAGTTAAATGGGGGAAATTGATCTTCAAGAGATCTAGTTAACTTATGGATGTATTCTGTGCAGAAACATGAATTGAAGTTTTCTATTTTAAGAATCGGAGGTTTTAGCCAGCAGGGTCTTGACCTGGTGGTCATGAAGGGCTTCTCTCTTCCTCTCATCCCAGGTTCAAGCCTTGTCATCCCCGCGGTGCCTTACATGCTCATTGGATTTGCAGGATGTTTAGTGGGCCCGGAGATTCAGTTGTGGTGCGCGCAAGCTGGCCCAGACACCCCGGTTATCAAAAAAAAAGAATCGGAGGTTTTCTTACAAGAGATCTAGTTTTCATTTCTGCCCAAAACGTAAACACAAGTCAACCAGACCTCTTCAATACCATGAACCGAAATCCAATCTGTATGGATCAAATGTTGATTATTGCTCCATGGATCTATTCCTCCCTACAAAAAAAAATGAAGTTAAACTAGCATAAAATTAAAAGTAAGAGTATTGTAAGAATCAATCACATCAAAACTTATGAAGGAGAATAAATTGTGAGAAGCCAGAGTAATGTCAGGAGACATCAAATTCAAGATAGTAAATCAATCATCGAAAGAGTTGAACAATCTCCAGATCATTTTCAACTCGGACGAAATACAACAAAAATAACTCACAGAATTTCATGAAAATGCATGCAAACAGTACAAGAAACAACTCTACTGGTGGGAAGCTTTTCCCAGAGTTTACATGAAGCCTTGACAGAAAGATAAAATCAAATTTAAGTGAGTCAAAACCAAGGAAAGGCTCAGAACAAATTGAGGGAAGAGTGATAACAATAATTGATACCACAAGAACCCTATCCTTGCCAGAGCAGTCTACACGTCAAAAATCAGTTTCTGAGCCCTTGGAGAACAGAATCTACCGACCCATTGATGAGACTGCCATCTAAAAATGAAAAAAATAAACAATGCCACAGAATAATAGATCACAGCGCAATCAAACGTATCATTTCCCTATACATTGTTTCATCCTCTCATCAGCTTTCCAGACACAAACAACTGACAAGATCCTGTATTTTATCCATTAACTCACAGAATCACAAACAATGCTATGGATAGAAAAAAATGAGTGTGGAAGAACACTAAGGAGCGTTGTGAAACATTGAGCTTTTGTAGTTTCTTGCGTGTAATAATCATACGGAGATAATTGATATGGGCAATAATGAGCAAGAAAAAAAAAAACTACGCATAACGATGGATGCTATATACCAACTTCAAGTGATGTTTTTTTCACAAAAAAATATAATTATTTAATTTTATGTAATTAAAAAATTAATAAAGTTGGCCAACTGGTTAATGAAATTTGCCTAATTCGTTTAATATTTATTATAATCGAACTTAAAATACCCTCATCGTTTACATGAAGAGATTACAATAATCATTTTCAAGTAGAAATCACAGTTTTTATAGTGAGTTTAACACCATATATATATATATATATATATATACGAGAGCAACTCAGTATATTTTCAATAATAAAGACAAATTGCTTACGAGTTAATATATTTAAATATTAACCAGCAATGTTTTTCCATTCACATGTTAACTACACAGATGTTTTCAACCGTATATATGATAGATGGACATGGCGGTGTTGAATTCTTAATTTGGGTTGTTAACAGGGCTACTCTCTCTCTCTCTCTCTCTCTTTGCAGAAAGCTAACTTCGAACAGTCTAGTTGAAGAGAAAGCTACCTTTCACCGTCGCCCCCACTGGCAACTCTTCACGGCCATATTATTAACGGCAACCACCAGAGGATAACCAGCGAATATATCTCAATTTTTTGATGAATATAGCCAGACAGATGGGTGTAATTGTAGCTCCACAAGGACAGCCAGATGGAGCCGAATTAAATAAACAGGGACTCCCTATCATGGTGGTGGTTCTTGTGTCACTATCTTTTATCACGGCAGCCGGGGCGGGGGCGTTTTACCCACTTGCCGGGCCTTCCATGATTGATTGCAAGTGGGGATGATTTAATCCAACTCCCCTCTCCAGGTCTCAATCTAGTAAATCTGTTGTCTGATTTGATAGCAACACTTCCAGTTTTGGGACAATTTGCCTCGGTCCCGCATGCTGAACATGCATGTATTGCTTACGCAGGCATGCTTAGCAGCCCCATCAATAATATGGTGCGGTGATGCCCATCAGAATTCTCACGCGGATATTTAATTTGCCTAATAATAATGTGGGGTAAGGCTAAGGATTTCTATAATTCAGTCCACATTTGTACACGTTCAAGTACAGATACGGTATACCATAAGATACAGTACATTATGACTAGAAAGTACAAAAACGAAGAATAATCCAAAGAAAAAATACTTAAAATGAAAGTGGATACATACCTCTTGAAATTTCTTTTGCATGTCCATACGTGTCCACTTGTCAGCTTGAAGGAACTTATGATACACAGCATGCTCAAGGAATGTACATTAGACGCAAGGCCCGACCTGGAAATTTATGTCCCCCCGCTTGAGCAAACTGGTAATCTACTATGACAGTGAGGACCATCCATAAATCGATTTTGGTTTCCATCCACTATCCATCTACACTATTGTTCTAATTGATTTCTATGGGGTCACCTACTGGTTCAACCAGTGCCTGTGCTTTAGCTATGTGCTTAAGTTGGAGACAACTTGCAATTACTACACAAGACAAAGGTATAATATACATGACCAGATATGTTTTTACAATTTCAGGCATAACTTTTATGATATATATATATATATATACACTTCACAGAAGAAAACCACCTGGTAATCACAGAAAAAAACACCCACATTTGAATCTGCAATCCCAAAACTTAAAAGAGCCCTTTAAGTTAGCACCATGTGAATAGATAAGGGTAAAATAACTCTGGGTAGCTCTATAACCTGCCCCATTAAATCCACTCCCCCCCTCCAGGCTAAAAAACGAAAACAAAAAAAGCAAATAAGACCTGCGATGTTAAACTTGAGAGATCAACAGAAGGTCATCAGACTCTAAATAATTGCAACATCCTAGTATCACATGAGGCTTTCAAAACACACGAAGACATGCACACTCATGCATGCTCGCAGGTTGGTAAGCCAAATTACATTAAGGTCATCTTAGCCTCCAACATGATGGAAGGATTTGCATTTCCCCCTTTTCTATTTCTTGGGAGGTGACTTTCTAAGTAAATGGTAAAAATCTGTTATCAAGATACAAATCCAGAATAGCATAATTAATCAGTTTGCCAAAAGAAGAGAAGAGAAAATGGAGGAAGAACCAATAACATAAACCCTAAAGCGTTGCAGAATAGGTTTTCCTACTCTCGCACACAAACTTGCATCATCCCATTTATAAGTCAGAATTTTATAACATGAATAAAAACTTATGCAAAAAGAACTTGTTATAAATATTAAATGACATCAAGAGCTGCAGTGGTTAAACCCAACCAACAGATAGGAAGGAACTACATGTGAGGAACTTACAAAATTGGGTCTATTATTCAACTTTTATCAAGCAAAAGCAACAGTACCACACATAGATGAAAGAGGAATTATTAAGACATGGATTTTTTCTTCTCTTCCTCAAGTCGTTGCAGCTCTGCCAGTTTTTGAGCCCATTCTCTATCCCTAGCTACTGCAGCCATCTTACGCTCCACCCTCACAATTCTTTTCTTCCTGTTAGCCTCCTGCATCTCAGCTTTACGTTTCTTTTTCTCTGCCTGTTCATACTCAAAACCAGTTCCTTGTTAATGAAATGGTATTATCTTTAGATGGGAAGTAAAGCAAGTCTGAAGTCAAGCCATCAGCCATCCTACAGGATGTTTCAAGATAATCACAAGGTAGGGGGGGAATGTAGGATTAAAAATAAATAAGGATTTGTGAATGCACAGGCACACAAACACACATTCAAAATAAGAAAAAGTAGGTTAAATCAAAACAAACAGTGTTGACAACTCAGAAGACAAAAGGAGAACAAAAGATAAAGCCATTTGAGACCACACACTTCTCCTTTGGCATAAAATATGGTCAATTCACAATGAATTCTAAAAAGACCCACAATGAAGCCCAAGAAAGACAAGTGTTAACAGTGTTCTCTCAAGGGTGTGAATCAACCGTGATAATCAATGCATTCAGCAAAATGAACAAGGGTAGCACATACATATTACAAACAAAGTTGTTAAGGGACACCCACTTACAAATAATGTTTTTTTGTTTCCAAATAACACATGACTGTCATTCAAGAATTGATATCCTGCATTGCAGAATATATTCTTGTATTCATCTTTATTTATGGAACTTGTGAAGGAAAGTAAATTATGAGAAGCTAAGAGCTTACTCTCAATGATCACACAAAGACCCATGTCTGGTGATATCAAATCCAATGATCCCCACATAATTCAGGATACACTGGCTATCTTTTGATAGTTGATAAATAATCGGCGTGTGCCACCCACAATTCTTGATAAAGTTGAGCAATTTTTACATCATTTTCCATGCACAAACTACTAACGAACAAGACTTGCTTGAAAGTAAGAAATGGACAATTAAAATACAGGCAATTAGTTCAGAAAACAATTCTTCCACTGGAAAGCTTTTCCCAGAGTTTAAATGAAGCCTTCACAGAATGTACAAAGTCAACATAAAATGGTCAAAACCAAGGAAAGGCTCTCGAGAAAGTGAGGATGGAGTAAAAAAAGCTAATTGTTACAAATACCCTATCAGAAATTAATTTCCAAGCATTCAGGAGTTGGTGACAAACAGAATCTATCAATCCTTTTGACACCTCTAGAAGAAATCACGAATTGCCCATTGATAAGACTGTCATCTAGAAAGCAATTCCAAAATGAACACCCTACAGCATTACCTCGATAGGTTTAGGTATCCCCAAGACAGTTACAGGTTAATGTAATTTAGCTCAAAAGGGGGTTGGGGGTGTTGGTGGGGGGCTACATGATTGTTTCCTCCTACTAAACAAAATTCGCTGCATTTTTCTATAATGCATAAATCCTAGCATCTTCATCAAATTACTATGCACAAACACATTAATTCTGTGGATATGAAATTCCATTCAGGTTTTCCAAAATCAAACAATGCCACAGAACACTAGAATTTCCCTTTCACCATATATCCCCTCACTAACTTTCTTTATGATATACTCTGTCCATTAACTGACACAAGTAGTGCATGATATTTTTCATTAACCATGTTCGATTTCTTTTTTATTCTGCACAATTTTAAAGTTTAAACAGAAACTACCCTACAAAACTCAAAGAAGAGACCAGCAAAATAATTGCAAAAAATAATTTACTCTGAACACATGAAAAGAACTTTCTATAGGATTAATGAACACGAACCAGTATAAACTCCTGGCGTTGCCTGATACGCTTCCTCTCATTCCTTCTCTTAACACTCCCTACATTAGGATTATTCGGTTTAATGGGTTCTCCTGGTACATACTGAACCCAGGCATATGGACCTGCATTATTCTCAATCCAATTAACATTTCTGACAAAAAGCCAATCCACACCCACAAAAACACAAAGTACAAAATAAAGAAACTACTTTATCCCTTCTAAAACCCTAGTCCCATAAAACCCCAAATCAAATTTTCATTTGTATCAAATTAAAATTCATACACAAAAATACACCCAAACCCCACCACAAAATTTCCAAAAAAACACAAAACCCTGAAGCTCCAAATCAAGAAAAAAATAAAAAAATCGAATCCATTACCTGGAGGTTTCAAGCTAGCTCTTTTTCTCCGAGGCTTATCAACGGGTCTTCGTTTTGGAAACCGAGTGCTGGTTAATCTATCGAAAGGGTGTGCTTCTGATAAGAAGCTGAAGTGCCTGATCATTTGAGTCCATGGAGACTGGGCTCCACCGCCGAGAGAGAGCCTGAACTCTGGTCTTGAGGCCAAAAAAGGCGTCGTTGAGGAAGTTCCGGTGTGGGTTATTAGGGTTCTTGACAAGGGTCGAATTGCATTTCTTAAAGCTCCAAAACCCATTATTGTTCTTCCAGAAAAATCAAGAATTGAAGGGTTACAGTCGAAGGCTGATGCAAGCTATGGTGAAGTGAAGAGTGACATGGGCTATGAGAGTGAGTGCCCAAGAAAAGGAAAACCCCCTTCGTGTCGTGGGCTTTCATATGGGCTTGATTTGTTTGGTCCAAACGAAAAAGGATTTTTTGAATCGAAATTTATTATTTCCTTGCATTTCCTTTTATATTTTATATTTATATTTTTCATTTCATTTTTTTACTTGATTAAAATGTTTAATTAAAAATAATAAGAGTGTAAATAACTTATAATTTATCTTTTATATTATCATATTTTCTAAAAATAATTTATGGGATGTATGGTAAAGTTGATTGAATATTAATTAGAAAGCTCCTTTCTTTCTTATGATCTCATTTTTTTATGATAAATATATAATACAAGCTTATAATATTGGCTTTCACGAAGAATAAAAAACCAAAAAAATATATCTTGTAATATATTTTGATTCAAGCATTTCGGTTAAATATTTTGTTTACTTTTTATCTTCCAAGGATTTATTAATTTTGCAAAGTTTTATTTTTCTTCTAAATTACACATCATAAGAGGGATCCATTTTATATTTTTTAATTTTTAATACATAGAATGTTATTGTTGATTATCACTTCTATACACATGACTAGTTCATAAATCAAAATCATAATTATAGAACTTATAGAAACCGAATCTATTTTACCGGTTTGTTGGTATGTTTACAAAAATTAAAAAAAAAAAAAAACCAATTATTCATGAGTATATATGTGGTTTATTTTAGAGTTTATTTACTTGCTTTATGTAGATATATTAATATTGCAATTATTTAAAAACTAATGTAACAGAAATAGTTATAAATGAGAACTTACAAAAATAATTATAGAGGGATGTTTGTGTGTTTGTAGGGGGGGTTTGCTCACTCGATCACTTTGAATATCGCTGATTTTATGGTAAATTCTCACACTAAAGCCATTTGTGATGGCATGATTATCTCAGCAAATTCAAGCCCTAGTAACCCTTTTTCTTTGACGAGGCATGGAGCTAACCCTAGTTTGCCTGCTATTAATTATATGGCGCCAATCGTACACTGATCAAGAAATGGTTTTCAGGACCATTAGCCATGACCCCGCCAAAACAAAGAAAAAGAGAAAGGCGAGGGAATCAAATCCACACTTTACCATTATAGCTCGTTGAAAGTGCAGAAAGAGATTTGCTTTGATGAGGAGAAGAAACCAGAGACGTGAGATTGCGCCATGAAACCCTAATTCTAACAAAGCATGCACCAACACCTTGGCCCCAGAAACGTCAATGGACATGCTTCCATGTTGCAGACAATGATGCACTCAAAAAGTGCAAGAAATATATACGAAGTCTTGCAAACGAAGGCACGGCGTCGTCTTGGCGTGGGAGGCGCGTGGGAGATCCTAATGAATCGAGCTCTTACTTTTTCATCAGGCTTGTTTGCTAGGGTTTGGTATATCACACTCTTAATATCTGCTTTGGCAATTAAGAAGAGAGATTCCATGTGCTAATCAATCATTGTTTTCGATAAAGCTTGATTGATTGCCTAGTTAACCGTTGCAAGCTTTTTTGCCTAACCACATGGCAAGAGGATGATTGTGTTGAATATACCGTTTCTTCCTTTTCCTTTGATCACTCAGAATTGTAACGTTTAGGTAGCTTTTAATCAGTAATTATTTCATAATATGAGTTAAAGCAGCTTCAAAGAGGAAATAGTAGAGAAGACGATGATTATATTTTTCTATATTTTTTGCTGTAGAAATTTAATTCAAAACCTCAATAATTATGTTTCATCCTGCACTGGTCCAGGTTATTATTCAGCAAACCTGATGAAGTGCTGGTTTTAAACATGATCTATCAAGTAAAAAAAATTGATATTATATATGTATTTTGTGAAGAGATTAGTCCTGCGAAATCTTTCTAGTTTAATGGTGCTGTTTGGAAGTGTAGTGTTGCTTTTAAAAGTGATTTTTGTTCATAAATATATCAAAATGATATTTTTTTATTTTTAAAAAAATTATTTTTGACATCAGTATATGAAAATAATCTAAAAAACCCAATTTTTTTTATTTAAAGTGAAAAATAAAAATAAAAAATAATTTTAAAACGCAATGTCAAACACCCAAAAAATGCATTGTTAAAGCTTTTTTTTTATTCAAGGAAACCCTACTTCCTGGAAAGCGTATTTTATGGGTCCATGTGAGCAAGTAAAATCCTAGTTATTTTAGACTCTTATAAAAAATACATATTCTGACTCGAACTTAAAATCTACTCTATAAATCTCTAATTCTTTATCATCATATCACGTCCTGATACTGCATTGTTAAAGCTTCAAAGTAGGAAGCCTTCATTTTGACTTTGACAAACCCTTTTCTCTTTTCTATGCAATCACAAAAGCGTAAGCCTTCACCTTTGACTTCCTACACACTTAAATTAATTGAATTGATGGGTGATTTTCCTATACAATTCTTTCTTTGTCTAGGAGAAAAGGCTACTATTTCCCCTTCTAAAATTTAACCTTGATTAAATTGATAGTTTTTAGATTCAGAATTGAAGAGTTAGGAAATTCATTATGTGCGTGTGTGTTTGACTTTTTTTTCGGTGGTAGATGAATTGAAGTTATATGTAATATCACTAGTGAGCAATGATATTTAATTTATTATAATAAATCATGTAAATATAATAAAGTTTTCAAGAAAGACCTAGAGTTTATATAAGTTTAAATCTACAAACATGCAAAGACATTTATATCATGTTAGGTGTTTTGATTAGTTTGAAAGCTAGAAAGTTGTAAAATTGTTGAAAATTAGTTTTCATCATTATCAATATTTGATTAGCCATCATAAATCAATAATTCAATCTAAAATCTAAAGTTTTTCTTAGATTCATTCCACATTCACCTATAATTTATTTAAATCATGGTAATTAAATTTTTGTTTTTAAGATTTGACACCAATCATTTATATGTATGTACACACACACACACAAGATCTAAAAAAAGAAGTGTTTTCTAACATTATCATAGTGGATAGACTTGTTTTCACTAGTATAGTTGAAGAACTAATTTTTATTATAGCACATAAAAGATGGTCATACATGTAATATAGGCGCCACCTATATATGGTTGTGTATGAAACGCGTGTATAACTAATAAATTATCATTATTGCATTCCTTCACCTATAATTTATTTAAATCATGTTAATTAAATTTTTGTTTTTAAGATTTGACACCAATCATTTATATGTACGTACACACACATACAGGATCTAAAAAAAGAAGTATTTTCTAACATTATCATAGTGGATAGACTTGTTTTCACTAGTATAGTTGAAGAACTAATTTTTATTATAGCACATAAAAGATGGTCATACATGTAATATAGGCGCCACCTATAAATAGTTGTGTATGAAACGCGTGTATAACTAATAAATTATCATTATTGCATTCCTTTTCCAAATAATTAACTCATGTAAAGGTCAATATATGTATTTTTATGGAGATCAAATAACATGAAAAACAACACAAATGATCTAATGGTAAGAAGAAGAAAATAGATGACATGGCAAGAAAAAACTAGAGATGAATGAGAAAAAAAGGAAAGAGACATCAGAGACACACTAGAGTTTTGATGATAAAACTCTTAACACGCGTGAAAGATATTGTCAAGACAAATCTATAGACACTATAGAAAACCAACTTCATTTTTATTCACCAAGTTTCCATGACTTGTTTTTTAAAGTTTAGTTTAATCTTCTACAAAGCTTGTAGAATGAGAGAATCATTTTCGATCAATTTGTATATTAAATAATGAGATTATAATAGTTTAATTAAAAAAATGGTTTAAAAATAAATTTGAATCAACTTATCAAACTTGTAGTTTAGATTATCAGATAAGATATATTAATAGTAAACAAATTGAAATAAATTATAAAATATGATTTTTTATCAGCCTAACATTGAAAGATAAAATTATTTTTTTAAAAAAAAACTTGATTTAACGACACATAACTTGTTAATCATGTGACTAAAGTCATGAAACAATGATAAATTCATAGAAAACAATTCATATTAAATCATAATATTTAATTACCAATCAGAGCTAGTGATGAGTCACACTACATTTTAGCATCAATATGCTCATTTGTTGAAATTTCATCACCGACTTTGAAGCTAGTTATTTGTGATGTTTATGGATTTGGTGCTCTAGTGTTTTTCTCTTACACCTCATTTTTTTTTCTTTTTTTTCTTTTTTGCTATGTTATTTTTTTAATAGCGTTATGAATTTTATTTTTTTATTTATCTTTGAATCTACATAAAAACACGTGGACTTTTATATATATTAATTATTTGGAAAATGAATAAAAAAAATTAAATTTATAAATTTTAATAGATCACGCATTTATTAAATGCATGGCCTATAGATCACATGGATACTATATGCATTATCACTATCAAAGTAAAGATTATTTTTTCATTTGAAAAATAAATTTATCAACTATGCTAATGTGGAAAAAAACTATCCGCAAAGATCCTCTTTGCGTTTGCTACTTCATCAATTGCCACGTGAACCCCGTGGGAATATTCTTTTCGATGCAGGGGGGGCATAATTGACAACTTCACCTAACGTCACAGCACCACCGACGTTAACGGTCGTTAACCACATCTTGGCATCATGTTAGCTACAAAATGATAGAATAAATTAGATAATTAGCCTGTTTTTTTGCGGATCAAACCAAACCAAAGTTTTTTTTGGAACGTTAGGTAAAAGTTGTTGACATATTTTCTAGTAATAAAAATAATTTAATTATAAATTTAAATTATGGTGTATAAAAATAAATATTATCAATATTAATAGACGTAGGATCTTAATAAAGAGAAAAAAAAGGTAATTATGAAAAAAGAACCCCACCTATTTTTATTTGTAGTATCAAAATTTATATTACTATAAAAAAAAAATAGACAGGAAGGGAAAAACATTTTTTTTTATTAAATCAGTTATAATTTTTCTCTATCTCTCTAATTAAATGGATGGATAATGGATGTGATTGATGAAGAATAAACCGAAATATAAAGTTCATAAATAGAAGATATCAATATTGAATTACTGTTTGATAATATAGCTGTTTATGATTTTTTTTTTGTTTAATAATGAATAAAGAATTATTTAATTAGCTAAATAAATTTTACTTTTTATGATATATCTAGATAGAATTGTATTTTGATCTCGTAAAAGCTAAAATAACTTTTTTTTGTTTATGAAATCTGGTTTTTATTTATTTTGCAGGTAAAACTTAATCTCATAATATTTTTAATTGAATATATATTTTTAAAAACTCCAACTAAAAATAATTTCTTAATTTTTTTTAAATAATAAATATAAAAATTAGTAATCCCATGAGCTAATTAGTAATTGGCACGGTGGTGATAATGGTTTTTCCTAGGGTTCCATGGAAGCAATCATTCATGCAGGGGAGGTTGCACCGACGCTTTTTTTAAACGTGGACCCCAGCGAACGGCCACCTTATTTCCCTGCCTTCTCCATTCACGTGTACCAGCCAATCACCTTGTTTCTTTGCCTCGCCAACCCCCTGCTTTCACCCTCCTTCCCGCTTTCACCCTCCTTCCCGTTGAATCTTGATTTGATTGACGATACTTTGCTGCTCTTTTTTCCCTTTATTATTGTTATTATTATTATTATGAGATCCGAATATATATATATATATATATATATATGAAAATCGATAAAAAAAACTTAGAAATAGAGTTCATAAATAAAATATCAACATATGAGAAAGAATGTAATTGACTCAAATTGAAGAAGTTTATATATTGACTTGGTCAAATTAAAGTTGATTATTAAAAATTAAATTATTATTATATATATAATGATATTATTTTAGAGTTGATCTGATAATTTAAAGCTCGACCATTAAAGTTATCTCAAAATGATAAATGTGGATATTTTTTCCTTCCACCGCATTCATGGAGGCATAAAATTCATGGCAGTGGACCGCTGAGCGATGAACCTCTGACATTTAAGGGCACGAACGATACGATAAGGGTGCCCACACTGGAAAATAAAGAAGCAGTGCTTTGTGGTTGGTGATGCGTCCGGTTCATCTTCCACCACAGATTACAAAGTGGCTTACCTGTAGAATGAGGTTTGAGATCCACTAATATAATAATTATTAAAGATTTATATATTTATTTTAAAGTTTATGAAATTAATTAGGATACATATTATAATAAAAAAAATGACTTTTGTCACTTTCAACGCACATTGAATCTTTCGAGTCTGTTTGGAATGACGGTTGTACCGTTGTTTTCTTAAAATTTAATTTTTATTTTATTTTAAATGAAAATTTTTTAATATTTTTAAATTATTTTAATGTGCTGATGTTAAAAATAATTTTCAAAAAATAAAAAAAATATTATTTTAATGTATTTTTAAATAAAAAATATTTTTAAAAGCAACTATAACCGCACTCCCAAACATACACTAATATAAATATCAACTGGGTTCTCAGTCTAGCAAGTTTCCAGTTTTCGAAAAACTATAGGATTTTTTTTCCTGTTTTTGTACACCGTCGAATATAAATTATTTGTTTAAGATTTTAAATAAAAAAATAATTTGATATAAAGACTATAGAATAAGAGGAAATGGAGCCTACTGAGTGTCCACTCCATGCAACTCGAGAATTGACAAAGCGGGTGATGAAGGGAGAATCTTACTTTGGATTACTATAAAGCAACTGAGATTAGCTATGTATTTGCTGTGCTATTTCATAGACGATTGAAACAAAATCTTAATCAATTAGTATGGTAGTGCAAATTGATTTTTAAATACTTAAAAGTTTTGTATTAACATATCAAAATTATTAAAATAAAATAAATTATCAGTTTGATATTTTTTTCAAGGCAAATGCACTTTTAAAAAACACTAAAAAATAAAAGTTACTGCACTTCGATACATGTCCTTTTAGATCAATAAATTCATCTTAATAATAAGATTATGATTGTCTGGATTTGATTAGAAAAATAGTATAGTTTTTTCAAGCTTTAAAGATTATATATATATATATATATATATATATATATATATATATATATATATATATATATATATATATATATTATAATTCTTAAACCTCAAGTTTACAAGGGAGAAAACTAGTTAATAATTGTTAGAGAATAATATAAACTATATATTAAAATATAATTTAATCATTTAATTTTATGGATAAAAGTTCTTTGGTATGATATTAAGGACTTCATCTAATAATTTTAAGTTTGTTAGTAAAATAATTATTTAACATGATACTAATATTTTGATAATTAAATGGTTACAAATTCAAATTTCAATATCTTTTAGAAAATTTATATAAAATAATAAAAATTGTATCTCGAATAATTATATAATAGTAAAGATTGATGTAAAACAAAGTATGAAAAACAATTAAAAAAGTATGGAAAATAACTCAAACTATAAAATCAATATTTTCGTGGAACTAATTAAAATTCTCTAATCTTATCCTATCATAACCGGCTTATCTTTTATACACTCACCTCTTAACCAAACTCAATTTAATAATTAAATCTAAAAGTATAATTGTTTTTATTATTTTTTCTGTATAAACACACTAGAAGTCCCATACAAGTTTTTTTATATATACATATAAAAACAAAAAAAAACTAAATCAAGAATCTTTTATAAATATTCGCTGTCTTTATACGGAAAGAAATGGGCAATAAATTCTATCAGATTCGTATCACATCTTGGAGGTGTTGTCAATGTACGGGCATGTAATTTGACAGGACAACGACAACAATAATCCCACACTTCTCTACTAACTACAAAAGTTAACTTCGAACTACTTACCTAAATTTAATTAAGTTGTGTTGACATTACGATTAAAGTTGTTTAAAATAATTTTTATTTATAAATATATTAAAATAATATTTTTTAAAAGTTTTTTAAAAATTATTTTTGATATGAAATAAATTTAAAATATAAAAAATAATTAAAAATTAAAATGTTATTTAAAGGTGTAATTGATGTTATTTTTTAAAGTGTAATTAAAGGTTTTAGAATATAATTAAAGTTATTTTTTAAAATATTTTTTATTTATAAATGTAAAAAACTAATCATGCCTGGTTATCCATTTAGAAGCTTGGCCAAAAAGGCAAGCATGATTGCATTTCACCCTAATATCTATCTATCTATCTATATATATAATTATGAATTTTAATTTATGAATGTATGTTTTATATAACGATAGAATTCTATTATCCTAGTGTAAAAAAGTAGGCTGTCTATCTCGAAAACACCCTTATCTGAAGAAACAAAAAGCTTCTAAGTAAAAGGGTAGTCATGGTATAATATTCACAATGAGATGCTGCTGTCGTCTTTGTACATGTGAAGATGGAGACACGACCATCTTTTATGGACAAAATGATGACAAGGATGTCTCAACAGAGAGGATAGAGGAAGAATTTTATCTGTGATCGATGGAAGAATCTGTTTTGGTAAGAACAGGTTCCCTCCACCATTCATGCAAAAGCACAAATCGAATCTGTTTCCTTTACTCAACTCAAGCAAAATTTGTCGTTCCAATTTGGGTAGAGGAAGAAGAAGAAGGATCACATGACTTGCCGTTCGTACACCTGGCATGAACATTGCTTCGCTGTTCTTTGAAATGAATGGCTGGACCCTGACTGTAAATGGTGCACATGGCCATACATCGAAATTAAGGCCATTGTCGAGTAATTTGGAGCACTAAACGATGGCCTGTCAAGATGAAGATATTGACCTAATATAGGATTAATCGAGTTGCATGTAAACTGTTTTTTTTTTTTTTAAATGAAGATATTGATTAGAATTCGAGGCACTGACGTCAATTTTTGGTTGCTAAATGACTCCCTGACAGGGTAATCAAGTTAATTCAGGCCGATGATCAGCTGCAGTCCCAAGCCTGGCTAAGTCTACTATAATTAACCTGCAGCCTGCAGGGTTCAGAGCCTGGTAATTGAGGCAAACCTGGCTAGGCTGCACCCTTCTAAGCAAACAAAATCCTGCAAACAATAAGTGATTTCTCCGATAGATCAAACATAGATCGAACAAGTTTATATAAGTTAATTATGAATGGTTCCTGACATGAACTTTGACCTGAATATTATGAACATAAAGAAATGCGATATCTGCGGTATGGAGTGGGTGACCATAATGAAGCTAGTGGTCAGATTATGCGGAATGCAACTCAGGCCCCAGTGTTTTCCTCGCACTTTCCTCCATCATTCACGCCATTGAAGATGAAAGACAAACAAGAAAGAACAAAGATTGAAATGAAAGCTGCATCCTCACGCTACACTACTTTCCTTACCTTATCAAACATAAACACGTGGCATGTGGGTCTGTGTAACACAAAGATCATGGCCGTGGACCTAAATTGATTGATTATATTTGTTTATTATTAGTATCAGATCGATGGATTGAGAAGCACATGAACAAGCTTTGGAAGTATGAACAGGAGACACATGTGTTTTCAATCTCCACATGAAGGTAGCTGTACTTGTAATTATGTTTTCCTTCTCTTTGTTTTATTGAGAGGGAATCAAAATTTCCAGGCAGTATATATAATCCTTGTGCCGCCAGGCAAGAAGTACGGTCGGTAGCCGTCGACTGATTTTTCCAACTCCACCCATGATTCTTCATTTTTTACTTTTTTTTTTAAAAAAAAAATATTGCACATTTAGCAGACCAGTTCCTGCCGCATTGAAGATCATGTTCTAGATTGATGTCAAATCAAGAAATGCTAAGTCATGAATCATGAGTATGCCTCATTGCGCTGAAATTGATGTAGGGTTTGGTCAAATTAAGCATCCAAAGTGTAGGATTAATTATGTAAATAATATATTTGTAAAAAATTTACTCTTGATATTAAAACATTTTTGCAAGGTCTTTAAGGTCAATAAATAGAGGCACACAAGGGTCAAGTGTAAGAAATAAATGAATCGGCAAGAATTGTTTGCAAGCCTTGTTTTTGAAAGGCGGTTGTTGCCGGGTTGATATTAACGATATATTTCTGAATGAAAAACACTTTAAAAATAACTATAATTACACTAAAAAACAGAGTCACTAAGTTTTTCAACAGAGATAGCAGAGATCTACTGAAGGAAAAAGTTGGCAAGCAAGGTGTGACAAAATAAAAATAAAAAAATAAATAAACGATAAAAGAGCAGGGGAGGATGGTTCATGGTTCACATGGAAGGCTGTGCTGTGGGGCCTAAAGGAATTTAGGGAAAGAACCTTCAAAGACAAAGGCAGCAAATTTGGCATTTTTTAATGGTATATCATATAACTTTTAGTTTCTTTTCCATAACACCACTAGTTCATACCGACAATCACTGCTCATACCTCTAATTTTTCATTAATCAATTATAATTTTAAAATATAATTTATATTATTTTTTATACTTTTTTCAAGTTTTATATTTTTATTAAATAGAAAGATAATGTTGAGATTCAAATTCATGATTATTTTGCTTAATAAAATTCTGATATTATATAAAAAAAAACATCTCATCCATAAATTTTGTCCATAAATTTACAGTATCTTAAAATCTTAAAAATATTTTAACATAATTTACTTTGGAGTTTAAGATTTTAAGATACTGTAATAATAACCTCCAAAGTACACTTAACTCTTTGGTGTTTACTAGATTATGTTAACGCGTGCTAAGCAATCGCCAACCATGCTGTTCTGGTCTCTAATCTAAGTTAAAGAAAAGATAAAAGTGCATGAAAGCTTCTTAGTTTTACTGTTGACCGTATTCCCTTTAATTTTGTCAGGTTTTTATTTATTTATTTCTTTAATTTTTACCCGCTACTACTTTTTAGTAGCTCACAGCCACGCACTGATGATGACTCTTGACGCTTGTGAACTGCAGTGAAATAGCCAGCTGTATACAGACATTGTATGTACAGATTGTAGTTTTACTTTGTGTGTGAGTGTGTGTGACCATATATATATATGGTTCTGCAAAAAGCTCAGTGTCTGAAACCTGCGAAATTGTGGTCTCCAAAGTAGAAATGGTTTCACAGTAGCCCAAGTAGAGACCATAATAACAGAAACCTTTCCCCTTCTATTTTCTTTGCTTCTCTGTTTCTGCTTTCGTTCTTTGCCTACTGAGGTGGATAGCGGAGTGAGTTGAAGGGAAACAAGAAAAATGGGAACGAACTCAGTGTCCAAGCTGTGTAGTTTGGTATTTTTGGTTGTGTTTGTGGGTTGTTCTGAGTTGATCCAGTGTAGTGTGACTTATGATAGAAAGGCAATTATGATTAATGGCCAAAGAAGAATTCTTTTCTCTGGCTCTATTCACTACCCAAGAAGCACTCCTGATGTAAGCTAACCCTTTTGATTTCTTTTCAATGTTTCATTGTGTGTGTGTAGTTTGCTTTGTGTTTTTGATGGGTGTCTAATTTTCTTGGAAAATGTTGGGTTTTTGGTAGATGTGGGAAGATCTGATACTGAAGGCAAAAGATGGAGGGGTTGATGTGATTGAGACATATGTGTTTTGGAATGTGCATGAGCCTACTCCTGGAAATGTACTTCTTTTCACTCCTCCTGGTTTTATTTCTGTGGTTTTTTTTTTGCTTTGGTTTCTCTCGATTTATTTTCTTGCTGTGTTTGGATTTGTGGGTTGTTACAGTACCACTTTGAAGGGAGATATGATATTGTGAGGTTCATGAAGACAATACAGAGAGCTGGCCTCTATGCCCATCTCCGCATTGGACCTTATGTTTGTGCAGAATGGAATTTTGGGTACTTGCCACTTACTTCTCCTCTTTCTCTGGATCTAGCTGACTCTTCTCCCATTGTGGTTGCTTTGCAATTTGAAGGCTTTTCAGTTTATTTTGTTCAATTTAGGTGCTAATTTGTTAATACAATTTTCATTTTTGCTAAATTCACTTATGTGTTTATATGAAGAGGGTTTCCTGTTTGGCTAAAGTATGTTCCAGGCATCAGCTTTAGAACAGACAACGAGCCTTTCAAGGTTTTTGTCTCCTCTTTTTTTTTTAGTTTGGGTACTTTGAATAAAAATGCATGGCAAGTAAAAGCAGAATTAGTGAAAAATAAGCAAAATCCTGTGCTCATGTACTGTTGCAGAGGGCGATGCAAGGGTTCACTGAGAAGATTGTCGGATTAATGAAGGCTGAAAATTTGTTTGAATCCCAGGGTGGCCCCATTATACTCTCACAGGTTTGTGTTCTTTGCCTCTTTGGCTTTTTTTTTTCCTTCCATTTTTGGCTTCTTGTCTCATTTTTTGTTGCCAAATCATGCAACTAATCTCTTTGATGTGTTGAAATTACAACAAATTGCAAATGATTTTATGGTTTAAATAGAAAAAGGAAGAAATCTTGTAAAATGCTATATATTGTTTACTCCTCGACATCGCACTGTTTCTTATCTTTTGTTTTTCATTTTCTGTTTCCCATGGCTTTGCAGATTGAGAACGAGTATGGCGTACAAAGTAAGTTATTTGGTGCTGCTGGTTATAATTATATGACATGGGCTGCAAATATGGCCATACAAACAGGAACTGGAGTTCCCTGGGTGATGTGCAAGGAAGATGATGCCCCGGATCCGGTGGTAAGTAGCCTTGCATTACCTAACAGAAGATCTTGGTTTAGTTCTCATTTTAATCTCTCTTTGAGTTGATACTCCTACAAACAGTCACAAGTCTGCATTTTCCACTGACAGATAAACACATGCAATGGTTTTTACTGTGATTCGTTTGCTCCTAACAAACCTTACAAGCCGACAATTTGGACAGAGGCCTGGAGTGGATGGTATGCACATTGCTTCTTTTAGCTATGGTATATCAGATTCACAATTTACAATGGATTGGCATTTCACCCAAATTTCTTCTTCATTAAACTGTGAAGGTTCTCAGAGTTTGGTGGTACAATTCACCAACGTCCTGTTCAAGATTTGGCATTTGCAGTTGCTAAATTCATACAGAAAGGGGGATCCTTCATTAATTACTACATGGTCATTTCCTTTTTCTTAAGCTACTCCAAGTACATAGAATTGTTGGTTTGTAAATTCTGTTCTCGAGAGACTGATTTCCTATGTGTTCTGTGAAACAGTACCATGGAGGGACCAACTTTGGTCGCAGTGCTGGAGGGCCTTTCATCACCACTAGCTATGACTACGACGCTCCAATAGATGAATATGGTAAGGATTTGAGTGATATGGTTACATTTGAAGGGTTGGGCTCATCAACACTTCATCCATACTCCACAGCAATATAACTTGACTTGAAAAAGCTCCAAGCTTTAGGAATAAAATTGTATCTTGTTGATAGTCTTTAAGCACATTAGCTTCCATCATGGGTTCCTAACCATTTTGATTTCGTAAATTTGATAGGTTTGATCAGGCAACCAAAGTATGGCCATCTAAAGGAGCTTCATAGATCCATTAAGATGTGCGAGCGAGCTTTAGTTTCAGTTGATCCCATTGTCACTCAATTAGGAACCTATCAACAGGTTTCCTCTTCTCTTCTGAGACTCCTCTTGTACTGGAAGTTCTGTTATCTGGTACCGTGTATCAATTTCTGTCAATATTTGGTATTTGCAGGCTCATGTTTACTCTACAGAATCAGGTGATTGTGCAGCTTTTCTTGCAAACTATGATACAAAATCTGCTGCAAGAGTGTTGTTTAACAACATGCACTATAACTTGCCTCCTTGGTCCATCAGCATCCTTCCTGACTGCAGAAATGTGGTCTTTAATACTGCCAAGGCAAGGAATTTCCTCTTAACTTGTTATAAACAATTTCCAGGGGGACAATCTACCATCCCCTCCTTCTGAAAAAAATTAATCTTCAGTTATATAGCATAAAGCATGAGAAAACTAAATACGATGGTCTTTTTTTAGGTTGGAGTTCAAACATCTCAAATGGAAATGTTGCCGACAAATGGGATATTTTCATGGGAGAGTTATGATGAGGATATTTCTTCTCTGGATGACAGCTCAACATTCACAACTGTTGGTCTCTTGGAGCAGATAAATGTCACAAGGGATGCCAGTGATTATCTGTGGTACATAACTAGGTAAGACAGCTGGTTGTATTAAGTTCCTCTGTGATCCTCCAATATGTGCCCCCCCAGTGATCTTAAGATGCAGACATTTTATAGTTGGATGTTATAATGAACCTTTCACTTTTCAATGTATCTGTACAGTGTTGATATTGGTTCATCCGAATCCTTCCTGCATGGAGGGGAACTCCCAACTCTCATTGTTCAATCAACAGGCCATGCCGTGCATATCTTTATTAATGGACAGCTTTCAGGTATGTACATAAATTGTATTATTCACAGATTGTCTTTTAGCTGATTAGCAATTACAAAGTTATATATGCATCATATAGGTTCTGCTTTTGGGACGAGAGAAAATAGGAGGTTTACATATACTGGGAAGGTCAATCTGCGTCCTGGTACAAACAGAATTGCGTTACTGAGTGTTGCTGTTGGATTGCCGGTCAGTTTTACTAATCCACTTTTGCTTATATTCTGGTGTTTTAGCTCATACAGTGGTAAGACTAGGAGTGTGGGATATAAGTTCAAACAACTGAAATTGGCTACTTGATGACCAGTTGCTGAAATTTCAGAGCTGTTGACAAATGCTTGTTTGAAACTGGGATTCCTTTGCCCACTCACTATATTACTCTCTTCTAAGGGAACATAAAAAATCAACCAACAAAATCCATTAAAGGCCTAGCGTATCATGAAACATGTGTACATTTTGTACTTTTAATGAATTGCATAAGCCTATATACTTTAGGTCAGAGCGCATTTCTATAACAACGGTTTGGTACTCAATGACTTCTAGCAATATGCACCACGCCAAGTTTTCAAGATCATTACCCGGGATGTTGAAAACCCTGTGACTAAGATGATATCATTCATCTTTAATCTGGGTAGTTACCTGGGATGCCTTCTGATTATTAAGTTACTGATAATGTTTTTGTTTGTTGTCAATGAAGAATGTGGGTGGACACTATGAGTCCTGGAACACTGGTATCCTTGGTCCAGTTGCACTGCATGGACTTGACCAGGGAAAATGGGACTTGTCTTGGCAAAAATGGACCTACCAGGTCGAGTACTCTTGACTGCTTAAAGCTCATCAATTTATTGTTAATTTAATGAACTATTCCCTCACTGTTTTCTTTACAACAGGTTGGTCTGAAAGGAGAAGCCATGAATCTTCTCTCTCCAGATAGTGCTACCTCTGTTGAGTGGATGCAATCATCTTTAGCTGCACGAAGACCTCAGCCATTGACATGGCATAAGGTATAAATATAGGGGGAGTCCAACTTAGGTTGCTGCAGAAAACAGGTCGTTTGTGTGGGGAATTTGACTCATTCTATAAACTTTACAGGCATATTTCAATGCACCTGAAGGAGATGAGCCGTTGGCTTTGGACATGGAAGGTATGGGAAAGGGTCAAATATGGATTAATGGGCAAAGCATAGGAAGATACTGGACTGCATATGCTAGTGGTACTTGCAATGAATGCAATTATGCTGGAACATTCCGTCCTACCAAATGTCAGCTTGGGTGTGGCCAACCCACTCAAAGATGGTAAATGCTGCTTCTACCATGGAGACATGCTAAAATATTCATAGAACTCAAAAAACCTAAGCCCAGCACCCCCAAAAAAGAAAAAAAACATCACGTTTATTGTCTCTGACAAGCTTCATTTTCCAGGTACCATGTTCCCCGGTCTTGGTTGAAGCCAACCAATAATCTCTTGGTTGTTTTCGAGGAACTTGGAGGGGATCCTTCAAGAATTTCTCTTGTGAAGAGATCAGTGACCAGCGTTTGTGCTGAGGTCTCTGAATTCCATCCAACTATTAAGAACTGGCAAATTGAAAGTTATGGAAGAGCAGAAGAGTTCCACAGCCCCAAGGTTCACCTTCGGTGTAGTTTAGGCCAATCCATTGCTTCCATAAAATTTGCAAGCTTTGGAACTCCTTTAGGAACTTGTGGAGCTTATCAGCAAGGAGCTTGCCATGCTTCTACCTCTTATGCCATCTTAGAGAAGGTTTGTAGCATCTTGTTTTATAATCTCTAAGCATCCTCGCATATTTTTCTCACACCATGTTCTGTTTCTTTTTCACAGAAATGTATAGGGAAGCAGAGATGTACTGTTGCCATATCCAACAGTAACTTCGGACAAGATCCATGTCCACGTGTAATGAAGAAGTTGTCAGTTGAAGCTGTTTGTGCCCCTACCAATTGGAGGGGTTAACTTCGCGAAGAACAAGGTCCCTTATACTGCAACTAATAATTTAACAACACATTACCTGCAAGAAAGCAAGGAAGAACAGTAGTACGTGAGGCTATGAGTACAGCAAAAGGGTGTTTAGTTAGATAGGTAAGATGCTACAGTCTTTTAAACTGGGAGGCTGTGGCAAGGGTGTTTGTTGCTCAAGGAAAATTACTGCTTAATTTAATATGGTTAATGGACTGCTGTAAATTAGTCATTTCTTAGATAGGTGAGTTTGAAAATTCCCAGGCTCTGCAATTTGAGGCCTATGGTGAATTTCAAGCCCCAGTCCTCCTCCTTTTTAGGTGGATGAGGGCACTGGGAGAAGAAGTGTTCTAGTGGTGTGTTTTATCTCGTGTTTGTATTAAGTGGGGGGCAAATCAAACCCCAAGTATGTTTTCATGTTGGGAGCGGATCCTAGTATGACACCATTGTTTGTGTAGTTGTTCCTGCTAGAATTTGAAAGAGCATTCTGCCAGCTCAATTTCATTTACTTGGCCAGAATTTTACGCTGCTCTATTCTTGGTTTCTTGAGGATGCTGCTCTATACTTAATTCAGTCAAAGCAAGCCAAGAAGTGGCAGGTGCAACCGTGTTTTCCCCTAACTTAATCTAAAGCTGTTCAGATTTCCCAGTTGCCTATGGAACTAATCTTTGCGTTTGAACAAATGGGCCTCCCCCTTTTTTGTTTTGATGAATCAATAAATTTTAACTGATCAATGCAACTGGAAGATGATCCCTGGTGCAAACTTGTACAGCGACGCAAGCTGTCAAACTATTGCTTGCTGCAAAAATCGGAGCATTTTGGCTTTTAATATAGCCTCTCCCCGTTCGTGAATTATACGATCCTATATTTTACAATCTGACAAACCATTTGCGAGTTAGGATAGCCTGAAAGCTTCTTTTTCGCCCAACCAATCTCTAACAGCCATCCTCCACAACCCTGGGAAAGGAAACCCCACAAATATGCAACACTGTTTTGCCAAACCTATAGGGAATAAGGGGAGGCAAAAAAAAACAAGCGAGTCTCTATCTTCATCTGCAGAGCCAAAATAAGAATTTGCCTTGCCCTTGCGGAGAGAGCCTGTTGTTGGCCGCACTGCATACTCTTTTTTTCTAAATTCGACAAAATTTTATTTTTTGGAAAACGTACTTTGTGGGTCCAGGTGAGGAAGTAAAACCCCGGCTGTTACAGGCTCTTACAAAGAGTGCATGCCCTAACTCAAACTCGAGATCTGCTGTGTAGATCGCAAGCTCTTTGTCACCATGCCACGCCCAGAAAGAACCTGTTGTGGGCCGCAATGCATGCAATAAAACTGTGTAGGGATGTTTGGAGTTCACTAAAACAGTTGTGTTAATTATAGCATCTTTCCTCCTAATATAGTCCCAAGCACTTTCAGGAGAAAAGTTTCAGTCAGGAGGACTAGGCTTCCTTTTACAGTCCCGTGTGATCGAGTTACCGGGAGATTGACGGCGAAATCAATCTGTAAAGAAAGAATGATGTTTGCCGGATTTTCTTCCTCTATGACCTATTTTGAATTATGTGATCCCAATGCTATAAAAGTTTGAAATTTTTCACTAGCTTTCTCAACATTCCAGCTTACAATATAAAACATTTGTTCAATAACCAACTCCTACACAGTAGACACCACTAGTGCACGACACCACTACTACACGATCTAAACTAACAATCATAAAAATAGGAAATAACAATAGAAATTGAAATGAAATCTGCATAAAATCTGCAGGCTGGACATAATGCATTGCTTGACAAACTCCCATCTTCAAACTTCTACTTTTCAGCCACGCCTCTCATACAGAAAACTTGTCCACATAACACTTCCACACTGCCATGTGACAGTTTCGAGGATCAAAAACACATATGGCTCCTTGAGTTTCCACCATTGCATTTGATCTCGCACCGGAACAGAACCTATTCCAATTTTTAATAATTGCAGCCACCCTCGCATAAGAGAGACCAGTTTCCGTGATGATTTGCTTGCTCATGATAACCTCCGACTAGAAATGCATGCAATCTCACCAATGGCTAATGGATTCATCATTCCAAACGCTACACTATTCTCAATCACACCCCAGATAAACTCTCTCAGTTTCAAGAATTTCCTTTTCAGTACCAAGCACCATCAGGTGGCCTTTCAAGCCTCCAAAAACTCCTGCCTCTCAAATGATAACATGAAATCCACGGGATCGGCGAGGAAAGAAATAGGTACTTCTTCACTCATGGACAGCCTCATTCTTCAGAAAATACTAAACGTCAAGCGCAACTGAGGAAAAATTGCAGCACTGAAGGCAGGTTGAAGCAGAATAAAATATTTGATTTGGAGTTATGTAGCGAGTGAATTGTCGGCGTTTCTAGAGTTGACCCGTAAGAATCTACCGTAAACAAAACAAAAGGTTATTGCTTGGCCTACCCAACTCAATTCTCCATCGCTCAAAACAGTTCCATACTTCTTTACCATGCTTCTCCCTGTAGAAAGCTATTCTTCTTCCTTTAACTTTCTCATTTATTCTCTTTTGGTTGGGGAATTAAAAACCAAAATGGTATTGAGCATTTTAAGGAAACCTTGAGGACATTCTATCCACAACTGATTTCTAAGACCACATCTCCAGGAGTCAACTGTAATGTGGCATCATACCCAGCAACACCACTCATGAAGATGTTCCAAAGTACTCCCCACATTGATATCAAGAATTTAATAAACTGCCAAAAAGAAATCCAGAAATAAATGTTCATGGCAATGAGAGTTGGAGCAGCTGCAGTTATATGCAACTGGCATTATTGTAAAAGATTCATAAAGCAAGCATCGGTTGAACACATGGACTCACGCAATAGCAAAAACCATTGATTATTCACCATTCAAGCAAGCTGAAAAAGTAGCTTGATTTAAATTCACAACAGCCATCAACACTCTTTTAAGAGATAAAAACCAAGGTTCAGAATTCAGATTTCTAATAGCATACATCTAAAAACGATAAGCAAATTCATCAGCATCAAGCAGAAGCAGTAGCAGCAGCAGGAGCTGTGTGCTTTGCTAGAGCCTGCTGCAGTTCATCCTTCCTTGCTCCCACAACTTTGTCCACAATCTTCCCCCCTTTCAGGAACATGAAAGTTGGCATTGCCTCCACAGCCCAATCCTGAGCGACAGTCTGCAAACGAAAAAAAAAAAAAACCATCCATCAAATTCTAACCTCGCAACTTCAGCATCAGAAACTGAAAGCAATTTTGAGTAAATATTACCTTCAATTCATCAACATCAACCTTAAGGAAGATAACATCAGGAAGTTTCCTAGCCAATTCAGCCAGGAAAGGAGCAATGACACGGCAGGGACCGCACCATGAAGCAGCAAAATCAACCACCACCTGCATCAACCACAGAGTTAAATCTATGCGGTGGAAACACAATCCAAATAGACATCTTGTTACTCCCCTCCCTACATAGGACAAACTTGGCCAAAAAGTTTGATCTGTTAATTATCAAAATACATTGTGAATTGACCACGTCACTTTGTTCAAGGAAAACACATCTGTCTCATAGAAACATGAACAAACGCTTCTTTGTTTTAGTCTTAACAGACAAATATACTCATTCAAAGATTCCAACAGTAGAAAAACCAACCCTGTCCCAGGAGACCCTACCCGCAACCAGTCATCAACCAAGACTAAAGGACCTTCAATGCTTTGGTCCCTAAAGAGTAAAGACAGGCCATTCCACTAGTGGAGCCCAACTTAGACAAATAGTTTTCATAGGTTGCCGAAAATCAGATCCCGACAAAGAAATCGCATGTAACTAACTATCAAACAAAACCACCAATCAAAAAACACAAAATCATTTTCAATTCAAAGGAAGTATCTTTTTCATCCAAAAAATAAACTTCATGATCTCTGAAAAGAGCTTCGCTATTGTCTTCTCCTTAGCTACGTCGATGGAATCCCTTTACTTTTTCTAAGAGAAAGGAAATCAGCATTAAACAAAGGCATGCCCCAGCAAGAGATCGAAGCCCAATTGCCAAATCAAACAATAAAACAATCAAATCCAGTCTACGCAAAAACTATAAACAGAGGCCAAAACAGACAAATCTATGTTATATCATTTCAAATCCACCAATCAAAGAACACAAAAAAACAAAAACAAAAACAAAAACAAAAACAAAAACATAAATTAAAAAAAGAAAACAAAACAAAAACACATTAAAAATCAACCCCGAAAAACACAAAAAAAAGAACGCAAAAAACAATACCAGCTTCTTAGATTCATTTCCTCTCTGCAACTGATCGTTCCACGCCTCAACAGTGTGGCACCCGATCACTTGCCCATCTTCTGCTGCCATTTCTCGAACTCTCTACAAACTTTCAAAGGAAACAGGCACAGAGAATGTTATCACAGGAAGAAAAAAAAATAAAGAAGCTTTCTTTGCCTTAGTTAGGCCTCTGTTATTTCATTCTTTTTTTTACGTTGCCTTAAATACAGAGAAGCGGTTGAAAAGTGGGCTTGGTTTTAGTTATATTACGATGTTGCCATTTTAATAAGACCTCAGGTTACGGAGAAATACATGCAACGTGGAAAGATAACTCGCTAATTTGAGGATGTTTAAGGGGATTTGTTTTGTTTTTGATTAATTTGTGGTCGTTGGATTAGTTAAATTATGAAAATTAATCTTATTGGACGGCTAATAGGGGCTTGATTTAATGTTTCTGACGTCATACGTAATCCTGGTTGGTGTTAAATACCATTGATTAATGTTTTCGGATTATATTATATTGTTTTTATTGATCATAAATTTTGTTTATTTACTTTCCAATTAAGTTCAATTTTGCTTTTAGGATTTCTTCAGGTGTTTGGTAATACAGTTTAGAAGATTTTTATATAAAAAAAATTTAATTAAAAAATCAATTTAATATATTATTAAATGAAAATAATTTAAAAACACTTTCAAAACTTTGAAACTCAAAAATAAACGTTGAATATCCATTATTTGCAATAATTTTAAGGGAATATTTTCTACCTTATTTGGGAGGTAGACAAAAGAATAAAAGGGATTTTTTTGGGGATGATACTGGTAATAAAATAAAAAAAAACAAAAGAGAGAAAGTCAAATTGCCTGATCATATATTTAAATATAGTATTTGATTACGGTTTTAAAAGAGATAAAGACAACGGAATGACACGTGTGTTTTAAATAATTTTATTTTATTTTTTTAACTAAACAAATTTATTTTATTTTTTTTTACTTTTTATCCTGCAACACTAACTTAATGCAACCAATGATATGTCAAATTGTTACAAGGTTTTTTCTATTTTATGATAAAGACTAAAGAGTACAAAACAAAAGATTTTTTTATAACAATTTTCGCCTACTTGACAATAAAATAGTTTTGTTGACCGTATTAAGAAATTAAGTTACTTTTCTTTATGACATCACTAAGATAACGTGCAAGGAAACTCTTGTATGTTATTAAAAAAAAAAAAAAAAAAAAAAAAAACTAACTAACTTGTCACACTAACTAACTGTATAGGATTAGAAAAAAATAAAAAGAGAAAAATAGTCTCACATTATTGATTTAATATAGTTTAATATGATATATTATCAATCGATAGGTAATATTATTATATTCATGTAAATATATATATTTAATATTAATAAATAATTAAATTATTTTTAATATTTATATAATATTAATTAATGATTTTTATATTTGGTTTATAAATATAAAGTATAAAAATACATTGTACAAGAAAAATTATAAAGTTGTTATAATTATGAAATTCTTATTACATCAAAATATTGTTTCTAAATACATCCCTAGTCAATGCTCTATGGATATTTACTACAATCGTAGAGACTAATACATATTATGTTTTTTTTATAAAAGAAAGTAGTTGTTCTCACAAGTCAAGGTATATAGTTACTTAGAACTAAATATACGTACTTGTCATAAGACATGTACATTGAACTAACTCGTAAAAGAGATCACATGTGTTTATGGAAAAACTCACGTGATGATTGTATAAGTGATCTTTAGATTTGAGATCACTAAGTTATCTTACATTAATAATATTATGTTTTTATCATATTACATGTTATCTTTTTATTTAGACCATGAAAGGGCAGACATCAGGTATAACATGAACCATATGAAGGTACTTTAGTGATTAAGAGAGGATTCATCACCTTAGATGAACTAGAGAAAATGTTCGATATATTCTTAAATAACATTGACCAAAAAATCTTTGGTCAATATGAAATAAGATTTGAAAAGTTTTAAATCTTATTTAGACTATCAATGACTATTATATAAAGAACAAACATGATTTAATATGGAAACATACTTCATGCATTAATGTTAAATCATAACATTATTGATGAAAGAATATTAATTACATTGAGAAATATGTCACTAAAAAATTAAGTTAAACCACTAATAATTTTTCTGATATTCGGGGGATCATGACACGTTGCTAGACGATGCACTCGATCTTCAAATATAAATTAATTAATTCTTAAATTAATAATAAATTAAATTATTTAATTCTATTTAATTAAAAATTATAATTTATATTTGAACTAATATATTAGAAACCTAAAGAGACATACACATTAAGAACCATTGATAATAAATTAAACTAAGATGATTTAATGAAGTATAACTGTATATTCTAGAAATTAAGGACTAAAATATAATTAATACATGAATTATGTTTTTAGACCTAGAAAAATCAAGTAATGACTTGATTGAGTTAATTTCTAAAATTGTTCTAAATAAATATTATTTAGGGAGAAAATTAATACTTTGTTGATTTATAAGGTTTTTCAAATTTTTCTATAAATAATAAGTTATGTCTCTTATTGTTGAAGAATGATTGTTTGTTAGACAAAAAAAACTAAGCAACTCATAGATTAGAGAGCTAGCATTGTAGTCATAACAATTCATTTCTTTTAAATGAGTATTTAAAAGATTGTTTATTTGTGGTTTGTGTAGATTATCGTTGAGAATCTAACAATTAAATAGTTTGTGATAACCTAACTTTTAAAGAACTATTTAAATTTTAAAGCTGAAGAAGATCAATTTTTCAAATAATAAATCCCTCAACAACTATAAATTTATCTAACAGGATCCTAGAAACCACCAAAAAATATGTTTTATTATTTTTCGTGGTGTATATAATATTTAGAAAACCCAACATTGATTAAGTTTGTCGGGCCAACGATAGTTTTGTGAGCATTTTCTTTTCTTTTTCAATATTTAGGAGACGAGGAGAAAGAACAAGAGGGCATAATATTATATAGTGTTTGACATTGTAATAACAATTGTTTTTTAAAATATTTTTTTGTTTAGAAATATATCATAATAATATGCATTTTTTAATTTATTTTTGGCATAAACACATCAAAACAATCTAAAAGTACACACAAAATTAATTAAAAGAAAAAAAAACATTTTTATTTAAAAACCACAATCTTATCGCACAAAAACAAACACCAACTTAGTTAATTACGGTGTATTTTCTATGGCCACAGTTTTTGTTACTCGTTGCAGAAAAATAAAATGGCTTTGTCGTTTGACGTCCAATAAAAGAACCAGAATCTTTTTCCATCAGGACCTTAAAAGAATTGCAAGAAGAACATGGATGCTCCTCTTAGCAAAATGTTCTGCCAGCAAAGACAATGACATTCATTGTGAATAGGTAGGTGAGATCCATATCTATGTCGGTTTGTCGTAAATTTCTCTAGTGAGTTTCGCCCTGTAAAGATTATTCACGTGATTCTCTCGTCCATTTCAAGAAATAGCACCTAACAAAGAATTCAGTAATTTAGGTTATTATAATTATTATTTCAGAAAAGAAAGGATGGGACACCATCCTTGATACTCATAGTTGTTAATTCCGTTTCGTTCCGGCCGGAACGTTCCGTTCAACAAACCGGGACAAAACGGTGTCGTTTTCGTCTCGATTTTAATTCCGGTCCGATCCGAAAATTCCGGCCGGAACGCCCCGGTTCCGTTCCGGGTTCAAAATCTATTTTTTTTATTTTTTAAAAATTATTTTTGACATCTATACATCAAAATAATTTAAAAACACCAAAATATTTTAAATAAAAAAGAATTCAAATTTTAATTATGCTTGTTAAATTAATATTTTATTTTTTTTCATATATATATAATTAATTATATATGAACTGTACGACACCGAAACGGCACGCCGGAACGCTCCGAAACCGGAACGTTCCGTTCCAATCGAAAGACCGGAACGGTATTGACAACTTTGTTGATACTATACACGTTTCTATCCCTTGTGTTAATGTTCTAAGACACCATCTAAATTCTAAACACACCCTAACAGTTCTGGCGGGTACACGAGATCACCATACTTGATACTGCTACTACGCTCATTGGCGTCTCTGACAATTGGCGAAAAAGAGAAACCCTTTTCACAGATTAAATTTTAATTTAGGGGTTTTAAAGTCTTCTTTGCACTAATATAATAAATGTAATCATGATATTTCCATCACAAATTTCTCTAATTGGCCTAAAGGGTGACCCATGACAGAAAGGTCGATTAATATGGTGGACCAAACTTGGTCATTGAAACCTCAGCAACCTGAAGAGAACAACCAGGACAACGACAGTGTAGCTCCTGACAAGTTAACATCCACTGGCTGATAACATTTTTTTGCATCTTTTGCTTTTAATTGGTCTAACAAGTTCTCTGAATCTACTTTCAGCTTTTTCAACAACAGGATGTAACACGGTAGTGCTATGAATATGATGCAATTTCAACAGCTTATGCTAAAAAGCTTGGTGGAAGAGAAATACATTCCCCCCATCCATAAAACTAAGGGGATACAAGAGGTGTGGTTGCTACATGTCTGAAGCACACAAGATGATTAAGAGGACTAGCTATCAAGAATTGAAGGGGGCATGTTTAAAGTTATCATCAAACAAAATAAGAGGTTCTGAATAGCCATCAAGTTAGCTTGTCAGTTCAACAAATCCAGAGCGACCAAGACAAGCAATCATTCACTAGCTATCAAGAAGAGAAGGGGGTATTGTTAAAGCTATTAATCAAACTCATAATAAGAATTTTGAATAGCCATCAAGTTGACTTTGTCAGTTCAACAAATCCAAAGTGATCAAGACAAGCAATCATTCACCATCACTTGTTGATTCACTACACATGAAAGCAGTAGAGTCTTGTTTTCTAGCACAAGTAAATGAAGATCCATGACCACAACGAGTGAAAATAGTATTGAAACATGAAAAGAAGCAATGAACTATCACAACCTTCAACACATCTGTCTGAGTTTCATATAGTATTTTCACAATTTCAATTACGTATACACATGAATTAACTCAAGTTTGCTGAACTAGGGTTCTAGAAACGAAGAAGATCAAATGAAAAATAAAATGAAATCTACAACTGGATCAAATCCTTGAAACAATAGGTACCGAGAAGAAACCAACCAACAAGAAGGGAAGTAAAGAAGGCCAAAAAAGTTAGAAAGGTCATACCACCAAATATGAGTCCAAAACCACATACAACAACAAATGGCAAGTAGGATCGCACCATAGCTCCAGTACTCACCCATTGACCCTTGAGGAAAATCAGAGTAGCAAGGTTCACCACATTCCACCCACCAGAATGAAACCCCAATCGGTTCAAATTGTTGGCAACAAATGAGTGGCAATTGCAAGTGAACAGGCTGTAGGAGTGATGTTGGAACTCCTGCGTGCCCTTTAGTAAAGCATCATCCCAAGCTAACGCATCAGTACCAGGTTCATCCTCCTTGTATTGATCCCCATTGATGAATGTTGGAAGGAGAGATATGGAACAGTCCTGCCAAAATTTCCCACAACGATTATTAACTACATAAAAGAGCTCAAAAAACCCAGTAATTATCCACTTGAACACACACGACTCACATCCTTGTACAATATATCCTCCAGCTTAATTTAATCAGAGCTAAAAACACCAAATCAATGCAAGTAATTGGTCAATAAACACATAATTATACCTTATCTTTGTTAATCTGGATGTAGCGAGAAACAGCCCCGAAGGCGAAATTATCAACGCAAACAAAATTAGGGCCAGCGAAATCCAGAATAACTCCATCCTCTCTACAGATACCAACATGGCCAATGAAGGGAATCAACCAGGATATGACAGGAAGAGGTGTCCACACAATGCAATGCGGAAACCGAGATCTTCTAGGATCAATCTGCTGCTTGCTCACTCCAAAATCTTCTTCATCAAACATCATTATCATCTCATTCCCCTTACCCGCATTCTCTCCCATTGCCTGCAAAAAAAAAAAAATCGATCTGATTTGGTGAACTAGAAACCCTAGCTAAAATTAAAATCACTTTGCATAAGCAAGACCAACAGCAACTAAACTAATTATATGAGATTAGATCTTAACCTGGAAAACACAAATCACAGATTGAATTAACAGATCTGATTTTGTAATAAGAAGCAAGGGAAATTAAGAAATGCGTATTTTGTAAAATGAGAGATTGGGGAGAATACAAATGCTCTTACCCTTTGTAGATGGAAAGCGAAAGAGAGATCCAATAAGAGTGAATGAATTTTTAATTACATAAAAAATATTTTTTTAAATAATATAATCCACAACCACAAATCATGGCTGCCACCTTTTGTCTTTCATAGAATATTTTTATACACACACGCACAAATTAAACGACCTGTCATTCACTTCAAAGATATGCAGGAAATGCTGGGTATCTGATATTAAAAATAATTTTTCAAAAATAAAAAATATATATTATCAAAAAATATTTTTAAAAATAATCTCAATCACATAAAAATATCATTTTTTTTAAATAAATATAAGATACATATACCAAAAATCTACTTTCTACTGCTATGTTAAAAAAATGGTGATCATTCAAGCAACTTTGTAAACGTGCTTTTAACTTTTGGGCTGTACAATATTATATGGATAGTAAAGTTTCTCGTTTCGAAATAATTTAATTTATTCTTTTTTATTTTAAATTAAAATATTTTTAATATCAAGATTATTTTAATATGCTAATATAAAAAATATTTTTTTAAAATAATAATAATAAATATTATTTTAATATATATTCAATAAAAATACTTTTAAACAAAGCCACTAGTACAATATCAAATATAACACGCTCTAAACCTAGCATAAAATATTGTTTTATATTTTTATATTTAAACTATTTATTTTCTTATAATTATGAAAATTCTTAAAACCTAGCACGAGTGGTTTAATACTACCCAACCTAATTATTAATAAAAAAAAAAAACACCTTTAATCTGAAAAAAAATACAAGACAATACTTTGTTTCCTAGAAGAGTCAAATGACATAACAAACTATTATTTTTAACATTATTATATCAAAACAATTTTAAAACACTATAAATATAATTTAAAACAATTGTTTTTAATCAAAAACACTTTTAAAATACAAAAATAAATAAACAAAGTGTGCCCGAGAGTGCTTATGTTTCTACGAGCGTTATACCCGCGCGATGCGGCGGTTTTTTTTATCTATGTAGAAAATTGATTGCTTTTATATGTATTGTATTTTATTATTTTAATATTTAGTTAGTATAATTATAATTGATAAAATCTATGTAATCAAAATGGAAAGTGGCCCGTATATTTTTTAATTGTAGATAACTTAAGTAAATTTTTAATTTTTTTTAGTTTAGTTTTTTCCCAGGTAATATTATATTTAAAATATTAAAAATGAAAATATTGTAAATTTGTTTTTAAGAAATAAAGTTAAACAAAAGAGTACCAAATTTAAATTCAAAGGCAATTTTTTTTTATAAGATTTATTAATGATATTATTACATTAAATGTATTTAAGAATATTGATATTAATTTTTTTTAAGGAAAAAATCCTAGGTCATTTTTTTCCTCTCTCAGTATATTTATAGGCGATAATATTCGATAATTTTTTTTTTATGTTATTCGATTAATTCATTATATTATTATATAAAATGTATTTAAGAATAATGATATTAATTTTTTTTATTCAAAAAATCCTAGGTCATGTTTTCTTCTCCCTATATATATTTCTATGCAATAATATTCAATAAATATTAGAACATATAATTAATGATAGACTAAAAATATTCAAGAACCTTTAACAAAAGATAAAAGAAAAAAAAAGTTATCATTGCTATTACTGTCAAAACAATAAAAATTATTAAATTATCCGGAGAGAAAAAAATATTAACAAAAGAGTAAGCAAGAAAAATAATTAAATTATAATAATAATAATTATTATTATTATTATTATTATTATTATTATTATTATTCTTATTATTATTATTATTATTATTGTGTTAAGTACAAAATTAAAATTCGAAGAGAAATGTTTTTTTATGTTATCTGATTTATTTATTATATGATTATATTAAATGTATTTAAGAATACTGATATTAATTTTTTTTATTCAAAAAATCCTAGGTCATGTTTTTTTCTCCCTATACATATTCCTATGAGATACTATCTAATAAATATTAGAACATATAATTAATGAAAGACTTAAAATATCCTGGAAACTTTAACAAAAGAAAAAAAAATATATCATTGGCATTACTGTCAAAACAATAAAAATTATTAAATTATACGGAGGAAAAAAAACATTAACAAAAGAGTAAGCAAGAAAAACAATTAAATTATTATTATTATTATTATTATTATTATTATTGTGTTAAGTACAAAATTAAAATTCAAAGAAATTTTTTTTTTTGCTATCCGATTTATTAATTATATCATTATATTAAATGTGTTTAAGAATACTGATATTAATTTTTTTTATTGAAAAAATCCTAGGTAATGTTTTCTTCTCCCTATATGTATTTCTAGGCGATAATATTCAATAAATATTAGAACATATAATTAATGAAAGACTAAAAATATTCCAGAAACTTTAAAAAAAGAAAAAAAAAATCTAAAATTATCTTTTCCATCACCATCAAAACAATTAAAATTATTAAATTATCTGGAGAAAAAAAAACATTAACAAAAGAGTAAGCAAGAAAAACAATTAAATTATTATTATTATTATTATTATTATTATTATTATTATTATTATTATTATTATTATTGTGCTAAGTACACTTATATATACATGGACAAAAGTAGGGATTATTCTTAAAACATAAAAAATATAAGTATAAGGGCTGAAATGAAAATCAAATATAAAGGGATTAAATTGAAAAATTAAAAGTCCAAGGGCTGAAATGGAAACCACATTTATTATCAATTTAAATCAAAGGACAAATTTGAAAAAATCGAAACTTGTGTACCTAATTTATTGAGCCATTCACAGCCAATCCGGAAATTTAAAGTAGGAGGACCGAACTGAAACTATATATTACAATGATTTTGAATCTAAGGACGCAATTGAAACAAATCAAAACTTATATAATTGCAATAAGGGCTAGAACAACAAATTCGGGCGTTCAGGGACCAAAGTGAACTTTGCCAAAAACACTGCCTCGCTGACGTCAGCTTGCGCAGGAGGAGAGAGAAATGAGGGGGGGAAATTCAAACGCCTATTGACACGTACCTGGGCATTACATGTATACACGCGCCGCTCCATGTGGAAGAGAGCACGGCGAAATATCGTTCTAGACGCCAGTTGATCATTTTTTGACGCCGTATGAGGGAGCACGCGCCGCCCGAAACACGCGCGCGCGCGGAAATGGACGGCGCGTGATGAGACGCGCCAACAGTGACCCGGGGCGAAAAATAATAAAAAATTGGCTAATGACCGTTTCACCCCTCGTTGCTGTGCGTTATTTTGTCGTTTGCGAGGGCTAAAACGGTGACTGCACTGTTTGAAGAAATATTAAAAAAAAAAGAAAACCGCCCGGATGAACCGGACCGGACCGGTCTGGTCAATTACCGCGGAGCCCCTGAAAAAGACGGCGTTTTTTGTCTTTTTCGGGGGCTTTTTTCGCCAATACACAGTAGAAAAAAAAGAAAAAGCAAAGGTGCACCCGCGAAGCAGCGGGTGAAATTGCCAATGAACAGTAAAATGTATCTTGAGCAACAGTAATGAATAGTAAAGGTGCGATGCCTTTTAGGTTATTTGTAATATGTTTTTCCAAACTATTTTTGGATTGTATTGAAAAAAATATTAAATTTATATTGTTTTAATATTGTTTTTTATAATTTTAATGTATTGATATCAAATTTTCTAAAAACATTATCTTAAATTTCAATGCACCTGAGCAGGTTCGCTACCAATTGATGCCTTTTGGGTTTTAATAATAACTGTTGATAAAAACATGATGATATAAAAATTAAATAATTAGAGAAAAACTCGTTATAATCCAAAACATTTTATAGGCAAAGTTAATAAAAAAATAATTTTATCAATATTACTTGAGTTTTTTTTTTAAAAAAAACAAAAATTGAGTTGATCCAATTGTCAAACTCCTGACCAGCAACCAAATTATGAGGCCGGGTCAATCCTTAAGCCGGGTAACCAACGATGGTGACTGACAGACATGTCGTCTCAAGCAATAAACCTTTATCCATTTCCAAACGACGTGCAGTTTGCATTTTTTTAAGAAAAAAACTTTCTAGTCCCTCCCCGAAGCTCCAGTTTTTTTCATTTTTGTCTGCTTCATCACAGAGAGCTGTCATGAAGTGATCAAAATTCACTCTTGATCTATCAACTGAAGAAGAGAATAGAATTCCGTTCAAAATGAGGAAACGCGATTTAGCCATTCTTATGCTCTCCGCCTTCGCCATCTTCTTCTCTCTCCAGGTCTGCTCTCTCTCTAAACCCTAACCCCCCAGACTTTCTATGTAATCGCTATTTCTAACTCTAACTTACACCAATTCTTTGTTTTTATATACAGCACGAAGGAGACTTCTCTTTTAGAGAGGCATGGTTCCATTTGTCCGACGATTATCCAATCAAATACGAGACCGACCGTCTTCCCCCTCCGATTGTTTCCGATCTTAACGGCGACGGAAAGAAAGAAATCCTTGTCGCTACTCACGACGCCAAAATCCAGGTATAAATATTTAGAAATTGAATATTTAGAAATTGAAAATTTACGATTTGTTGATCAATTAGCTTAATTTATACAATGTATTTTTTATGCAGATGGACTCAGATTTGCCAAATTCATTCACTGACTTTCTTATAAGTGAGTCTGAACAGAATGTTACTCAACAAAGTGATCATATTGTTTATACAACTAAAAAATCCCAAAGAAGTAAAAACTTCTCGCCAGAAGATGATTGTTTACTTGTATCCGCGTGGTTAAATACTAGCAAAGATCCAATCACGGGAGTTGATCAACAAACAAGACAATTTTGGGCTCGAGTACATGCTTACTTTGTCGAGAATGGAGCAAACCTGAATAATCGTTCTCAGATAAGCATATCAAATAGATGGCAAGAAATAAATAGAGAAGTTGAAAAATTTGTTGGTTTTGTTACCCAAATTGAAAACCGTCAACAAAGTGGAACGACTGAAGAATCAAGGGTAATGTTTTTTTTTTATCATTTCCATATTAAATTATTTGTTTAACATATTTATTATATAACATAGTTTTATTTATTGAAATTGATTTACCAGATTAATGATGCTCGGCAAATGTATGCTTCAGTCATTGGCAAACGATTTCAACTGGAGCATTGTTGGGTTATCTTAAAAAATGAACCCAAGTGGCAATTTGAACGTGCAAGTCTTCATCAGAAGTCAAACAAGAAACAAAAAAATCATGGAAATGCAAGTCCAGCTTCTTCAAATCCATCAACCGCTGATTATGTTAGTTTAGGAGAAGACAATGACGCATTTATTTACCAAAATAGACCAATTGGTCAGAAAGCTGCAAAGGAACGACTTGCACGGAGACAAGAAAAAGAAAAAGTTGGCGAGATTTATGTATCAAATCTCTTAGACAAATTCACGAATAGTATCGAGAAAATTGAGGATAAAAAATATCAACATAGAGTAACAATGTTAGAGCAACAAGCTATATTAATTAAACAAAATGACGAGAGACAAGAGGATGAAATCATGAAGCTGGATACTTCTGGTATGAATCCAATGTCTGCAGTCTATTTTGAAACTAGAAAATGGGAAATTATGGCAAATAGAGGTTTAAATTTGTAATTGATTTGATTGAATTATTTTTAATGGAATGTATGTTTAATTAATTATTTTTAATTTTCTTTAAATATTTTGTATCGTGTTATGAAATATTTTGTATTTTTTTTTATTTCATATTAAATCTGAAAAATTAATAATTATATTGTTGGAGGGTTTTTTAAAAGTAATTATTTAATTATATAACTTACTCCTATTAATTGTATAATTAATTGCATAATTAAATTATTTACAAAATAATTGCATTACATTAAAATAATAATATAAAAAAAATGGCTCTCCAAAATGCTTTTTACCATTAAAATGCACATCAACAAAAAAGCCATATATACACTATTCAAACATTCATTTTAAAGATTTGGCTCTCCAAAATGCCTCTCCCACTGGAGATGCTATAATGCTATGTTAAAAAAATGGTGATCATTCAAGCAACTTTGCAAACGTGCTTTTAACTTTTGGGTTGTACAATATTATATGGATAGTAAAGTTTCTCGTTTCGAAATAATTTAATTTATTCTTTTTTATTTTAAATTAAAATATTTTTAATATTTCAATATTATTTTAATATGCTAATATAAATTATTATTTTTTAAAATAATAATAATAAATATTATTTTAATATATTTTCAATAAAAATACTTTAAAACAAAGCCACTAGTACAATATCAAATATAACACGCTCTAAACCTAGCATAAAATATTGTTTTATATTTTTATATTTAAACTATTTATTTTCTTATAATTATGAAAATTCTTAGAACCTAGCACGAGTGGTTTAATACTACCCAACCTAATTAATAATAATAAAAAAAACACCTTTAATCTGAAAAAAAATACAAGACAATACTTTGTTTCCTAGAAGAGTCAAATGACATAACAAACTATTATTTTTAACATTATTATATCAAAACAATTTTAGAACACTATAAATATATTTTAAAACAATTGTTTTTAATCAAAAACACTTTTAAAATACAAAAATAAATAAACAAAGTGTGCCCGAGAGTGCTTATGTTTCTATCTGTTTTTCCAAACTATTTTTGGATTGTATTGAAAAAAATATTAAATTTATATTGTTTTAATATTGTTTTTTATAATTTTAATGTATTGATATCAAATTTTCTAAAAACATTATCTTAAATTTCAATGCACCTGAGCAGGTTCGCTACCAATTGATGCCTTTTGGGTTTTAATAATAACTGTTGATAAAAACATGATGATATAAAAATTAAATAATTAGAGAAAAACTCATTATAATCCAAAACATTTTATAGGCAAAGTTAATAAAAAAATAATTTTATCAATATTACTTTAGTTTTTTTTTAAAAAAAAACAAAAATTGAGTTGATCCAATTGTCAAACTCCTGACCAGCAACCCAATTATGAGGCCGGGTCAAACCTTAAGCCGGGTAACCAACGATTGTGACTGACAGACATGTCGTCTCAAGCAATAAACCTTTATCCATTTCCAAACGACGTGCAGTTTACATTTTTTTTAAGAAAAAAACTTTCTAGTCCCTCCCCGAAGCTCCAGTTTTTTTCATTTTTGTCTGCTTCATCACAGAGAGCTGTCATGAAGTGATCAAAATTCACTCTTGATCTATCAACTGAAGAAGAGAATAGAATTCCGTTCAAAATGAGGAAACGCGATTTAGCCATTCTTATGCTCTCCGCCTTCGCCATCTTCTTCTCTCTCCAGGTCTGCTCTCTCTCTCTAAACCCTAACCCCCCAGATTTTCTATGTAATCGCTATTTCTAACTCTAACTTACACCAATTCTTTGTTTTTATATACAGCACGAAGGAGACTTCTCTTTTAGAGAGGCATGGTTCCATTTGTCCGACGATTATCCAATCAAATACGAGACCGACCGTCTTCCCCCTCCGATTGTTTCCGATCTTAACGGAGACGGAAAGAAAGAAATCCTCGTCGCTACTCACGACGCCAAAATCCAGGTATGATTAACTATAACTAAGAAACTCGTGTGATGAATGCTTTACATAAACTATGTGAATTGCTAATTTATGTATTTTAACATTTATCTACTATGCATGACCTTTGTTAAGCAAATATTAGTAAAAATAAACTAAAAATTGGTACAAATAACATAATTTAATTTTGTGATCGTGGATCCGAGTGGATGCTATGCTACCTAGCGTTTGAATATGTTTATCAATATTAGCAACGATTTATTCTTGCTTACCCTGAACATCAAGATGTTATTTGTATGTGTAATCGATTATAACTTTTTTTCCCCTCACATATCCAATCATTGCTTTAACCGAGAAAAGGAGGAAAAAATTTATAAACAAAAGAAAAATACATCTTGCCACCACTGCTTCGAAGAGCTCTTGTGCTCTTCTCAATATCATTCTTTCTATGAGACAAGTATGTTATGATTAAAAGGCCTTTACATAGTATAATTAAAAACCGCTTGGTAATAAGTAAACACAAATTATAATATAAAGCAGAAAACGTTAGAAGGAAAAACTAAATCAAAAGTGTGATAAATCTATAGAGAGATCTCTCATGGTTGCTGCTTCATAACGTGATGCATGTTTGCTCCACTCCCAAATCAACCATATATTCCAAGAAAAACTGAAATAAAACTCAAATAATGATAATTTTTTATGTGGACTTTATGTAATTTGCTTTTGTCATGGTGGAGGAAGAGAAGACAGAGAGAGAAACTGATAAGAAATTTCTTTTACATGCCTAGTGCCTGCATATATATCCTTTAAAAATTGAAATAAAACGCAAATAATGATAATTTTCTTATGTGGACCTTATGTAATTTGTTTTTGTCATGGTGGAGGAAGAGAAGACAGAGAGAGAGAAACTGATAAGAAATTTCTTTTACATGCCTATGGTTGCTGCTTCATCATGTGATGCATGTTTGTTCTACTCCCAAATAAACCATATATTCCAAGTAAAATGAAATAAAACTCAAATAATGATATTTTTTTATGTGGACCTTATGTAATTTGTTTTTGTCATGGTGGAGGAAGGGAAGACAGAGAGAGAAACTGATAAGAAATTTCTTTTACATGCCTATTGTGCCTGCATATATATATCCTTTAAAAGAATACAATCTAATAGTTATAGTTATAGTTATAAACACCTGTTCACTTGTAACAAATAAAATCACAAGATACATTAGTTCAAACCAACCCTAAAAGAGATGTTGCAAATAAACTAGAAAGAGGAGTTGGAAGGGAAAATCCTTTCATTACTTTAGAGTTTGAAAAGGTTTCTCAATAGGAAAAGTCACATTGAGAGAAGGAAAAGAAAAAAAGAAGCAAGATCACGTCTTTCTTTTGAAAGAAATGGAAGAGACAGGCAGTGTATTTATCTTGTTTTGAGGCGGCACATTTTAAACAACATAACCCTAGAAATTTGTTTATCAAATCAACATAATGAATGAGGTTGCTGATGTGGAAAGTTAATAAAGAAGTTAAAATGCTAACTTAACTTAGAGCTGCAAAACTCATCCCTTTGATAATGCGCACATTTGTTTTGGAAACTGCCTGATTTTGAAAGGGATGGCATTTGGTTCATGTATTAATTGTCAGTTTTGTGTGTTTATTTTAATAATATTTTTTCACAAATTGTGAAAACTACAGTTGCTTAATTTTGTTCTTTTTTTTCCAGAATGAGTTTGTGGTCTTTTGATGACATTTATTTTATTTTATTAATTGTGAATTTGTGCTTGTATGTATGTGTATAGGTATTGGAGCCGCATTCGAGGAGAGTAGATGAGGGCTTTAGTGAAGCGAGATTGCTAACAGCACTATCACTGTTGCCAGATAAAACACGGGTTGCTACTGGTAGACGTGCAGTAGCTATGGCGACTGGTGTTATTGATAGGAGATATAAGGAAGGACAACCATTAAAGCAAGTTTTGGTTGTTGTTACTTCAGGGTGGTCTGTTATGTGCTTTGATCATAACCTTAAGAAGCTTTGGGAAACTAATGTGCAGGTTGTGTGAAAGTTTATATCATTGGTAGTTCTGAGTATTTGCTTGCTTGCTATTTCCCGTTTTATTTTCCATCTTGCAAAATAAAATAAGTTGACTCTATTTTCTTTTGTACAGGAGGATTTTCTGCATAGTGCACATCATAGGGAGATTGCGATATCGATAACTAACTATACGTTGAAGCATGGGGATGCGGGATTGGTTATTATTGGTGGGAGAATGGAAATGCAGCCACATGTATGTTGGTTGTGATTTTCCGTTCTAGTAATTCTTGCATTTATCCAACTTCCAGTTACTTGATTGTCTTATTGGGAAAAAAACAAGAAGAAGAAGAAGATGAGAAGTACTTGCTTATTTGTGTTCTATTTTGATTACACGGTTCAAAATCTTTTTCCCTTGTTTATGCATTAAATCTGAAACAGGGGAACATATCATAATCCTGATTTTAATGATTACCAATGACTTAATAGCATGTTTGATGTACTGGCTTTAATTTTTTCAAGGTAGAATATGAAGTAATACCTCACAGCTGTGGAAATCTGATCCCTGGGAAGCATCTTCTAATATTAAATGATTTCAATAAAACCTCAAGGGAATGGATAAATGTTTTTGGCATGTTGAGGTTTGAAATAAGCTCAGGCTTGCTTCATCAATTTTCTTTTCTATGTGCTGTTCTTGTGCTTACTTTATATTGTAGAGTCTACGAGTCTGTAATCTTATGTTTCTTGATAGATAGAAACCAAATTTCCTTGCACAACTTGTTTGCATCAGCTATTTTATAGAGGTGCCGTAAGATTGTTTGATGTAAGTGTCATGGATTTCGTTCCTATACAATGCACTTATGTATGCCTTTTATGTTGCCATCTCAGAATTATTTAGATCCTTTTGAAGAAATCGGCATGGCAGAGAAAAATGCTGAGCAGCATAGAAGAAGCGCTGGTGAGAAAGAGGTATGGACATTTCTGGCTTATTCATGTATTCTTTTGATAATATGATTTACAGTCTTGCAGCTAGATCTATTGTTGTTTAAACCCAGCAACAGCTATCAGGACACTAGTATTTACTAGTGAAAACATCCTGAAGTGATGGTATTTGTTGATCCATAAGTGGGCCACCCAACTAAATTTTGTGTGTAAGTTTTAAATGGATATTATGTGATGCCATTCTAAAATATTGGTTGTCATGTAACACAGAAACTTCCTGATAATGTTTCTCTGACTACTGAGAAAGAATTTGCCCTCATAAAAATTTTGAATCCCTTCTTATTTCAAGCCACTGTGTTTCCCATTTTTTTAAGTATGAACAATGTGAACTAGTGATGACAAGTTCATGTTATTCTCCTTTTCATTTATTGCTGGCAGCTGGGTATTAACAAAACGCTTTTTGTATCCTTTGTAGCCATCAGAGAATAATGGAACTGTGAATTTACGCCATTTTGCCTTGTATGCTTTTGCTGGTCGAACTGGTGTCGTTCGATGGACTAGAAAGAATGAGGTGACCTAGTTTCTGAATACTTGTTCTTTAGTATGGTGGATATTACTAATTTCAGTTTATTGTTAATTGTTATATGAACTGTTCTCCTGATCATGATTCTCTATTTCTATTCACGTGGTTGTGAATGACTTGATAAGTTGCTGCTGCTTCTTGAAAAGTACAATATTGAAACCTGAATACATGGCTGCTCATATATTACATTGCTCTAGAGTTAACTATGGTATCAACATGTTACATTGCTTTAGAGTTAACTATGGTATCATCACAGTGATAGTAAAATTGCATATTCTGCTCATCTTTGATGCTGCTATCTTTTATGCACAAATTCCATTTGTCCTTCAAAGAACTTTTAAGTTATGTTGTAAAATACCTACAAATGTATACTCTAATGCATCATCCACGTGGTTTCTGAAATTCATTGGCAATTTGAGGGCATTAATTTTGGCAGGTGTCATCTGTATTCGACCATTGATGATGATAAGTATTTCTAAGGTTCTGCTATGCAATGTATTCTCCCGTTGTGTTAATGAGGTTTCTGTTTTGGTGCGTGTAGAACATTGAACCGTCTTCAGATGCTGCATCACAGTTGATTCCACAACATAACTACAAGCTTGATGTGCATGCTTTAAACACTCGTCATCCTGGAGAGGTAGCTTTCAACTCAATGCAGATACAAAACCATTTATTCTTGTTACTGATAAAACCTAGAAGAATTTATCTTTCATGATTGTCTAAGATAATGTCATTAAGTTTAGATTGCATTCAATTCATTCTTTCAAGTCAATTTCAATTCATGCCCACATCAACCCTGCTAAAAGATTTACTTAGAAAAAGAGGATAAGCCTCAGATTATTTCCATATATATTGGTGATTTTTCTTTATGATAAGCTTTCTGAGGCATGTTACACCTTAGTTTGAATGCAGGGAATTTAGGGAATCAATCCTTGGAGTTATGCCACATCACTGGGTAATTATGTTTCTTAATCCAATGAATTTATGACCATGTTTTTGTTATGTGAGAGTTATTCAACGGACATTCTTTCATCTTCAGGATAGGAGAGAAGATACTGTGTTGCAGCTATCACACTTCAGGCGCCACAAAAGAAAACCATCTAAAAAATCAAATGGAAAGAACTCAAACTACCCTTTCCACAAGCCTGAGGAAAACCATCCTCCTGGAAAAGACACGACAAAGAAAATTTCAAACCTGATTGGGAAAGCTGCAAAATATGCTAGCTCAACAAAATCGAAGAAGGTAAGATCTTCTGACCACATCAGTAAATACATTTATACAAGATTTTGAACTATTTATGCTCCATTTCAATGACCCTGTATTCTTGCCAATAGCAACCACCATCTTATGCCATCGGCTGTCTTCTTGGATGGTTGTATCTTTACCCCAAAAGCTTAGGTAGAATTCCTTACGCGTCATGTGCCTTTGAAAGAGGATCAAATTTGTCATGTACCTTTTAGCATGTAATTCCGTACTTCATTTAAATAATCTGCTTTACTTTCCACATTAAAATTTGTTTTCCTTCTTCTTTTCCTCAATGCAATTTGGAATCATGATGATGTGTCCCTGATACAATTTTCTTACCACTCAAAGTGTGAGAAATCCTTTGAAAAAACATACCCGCCTCCTGTTCTGTAGGATGGTTGGAGGCTACTGAAATAGTAACTTTCCTTAGTTGGAAATGCTGGCTACATTACTTGAACAAGTGATGTGGATTTAACTTTTTGATTGTTTGAAATTGCTTTGTGTCGCAATTTTTTGTGAATTTTGATTTTGAATAACTTTCTGGAGAATGACTGTGCCCCCATTCTTGTTTTGTGCTTTTATATGAATCTCTTACTAGTTGAAAGAAGATCTTTGGTGAAAAGCAAATAGAGTTCCATTGGCAATGCTTTCTAACTTGCCTTTGCTATATGTTGGCATTGTGTAGTGCATCACATCTGTATGAACCAACTACCAAATTTACCTATCCATTGCTTGATAAATGATGATTGTCTGTTATACTTCATTGCTGCAGCCATCACAATATATTCCTACCATAACAAACTACACTCAGCTTTGGTGGGTTCCTAATGTTGTTGTGGCTCACCAAAAAGAAGGGATAGAAGCTGTTCATTTGGCATCTGGCCGCACCCTTTGTAAGGTAAATGTTAAAAATGTGACACTGTGCCATCATGTAGTTTATTTGGAAGAATATTTTATAGCTATTGATAGCTGGTAAATTCTTTTAGAGATTTGTTCTTAAAAGCCCTTGTGCTGTATCACCCATTGCATATTCATGTGAAAGGAAAGTTGAATGTGCTCTGTTAACTGGAACAATTTGGACTGCTGATTACATGAACTATCAAGGCAGTTCTAACAAGTTCGATGAAATTCATTGATTTAATCAGCTTCATCTTCAAGAAGGTGGTCTTCATGCTGATATCAACGGTGATGGAGTCCTAGATCATGTCCAGGTGTGCAATTGTTTTTTTCATCCAAGACAACTCATAAATGAAAACTAAAAGAGTTTATTTTCAACTGTCTCGTGGATTATGTTCAACATTCCAAATGTGCTCTTTCTAAATTTTTAATTACACGGTGTCACAAATCATCATCACTGGTCATGAATGTTGCTGTTTATGTGCCACAATAACATTTCTCATTTTACCCAGACCACAGCAAACTATTTTGCTGTGATCGGTAATTAAAAATGAGATTGAGAAATGCCAACTGTATGCTACTCACTGTTTTAGATCCATGGCCAACCAGAGAATTATATTTGTTTACAAATAAGTGGTGGGAGTGGGTAAAAGGCTTTTCCATGCAAAAAATAAACTTTATACATTTGTTCTGCTCACCGTTTCATAAAACAAAGACGTGTTATTAGATATTGATATACGGGTGCTCATTATAATGGTTAACAATTCCTCTTTTCAGGCTGTTGGGGGAAATGGAGCTGAGAAGACTGTTGTTAGTGGAGCAATGGAAGTGCTGCAACCTTGTTGGGCTGTTGCCACTTCAGGTGTACCAGTACGGGAGCAACTTTTTAATGCTTCAATATGCCATCATTCGCCATTTAACTTATTCCAACATGGAGATTTCAGCAGAAATTTTGGTCGAGCTGATGTATCTTCTTTAGAGGTGGCAACCCCTATTCTCATTCCAAGAAGTGATGGCCATAGGCATCGCAAGGGGAGTCATGGTGATGTTGTCTTCTTAACAAATCGAGGGGAGGTATGTTCTGATCTAGACCTAGCTTCTTGTCTAGATCGTGCTTGTACATCACCTTCACTGTAGTATTCGATTTAAAAATCAGCTCTTGGGGTTTGGAAGAGAAAGAGGGGTGCGCCTTTGCCCTGTTAATTGCAACGAGATTGAGGAGTGTATCATTTCTTTCAGGTGACGTCGTACTCTCCTGGCCTGCATGGCCACGATGCTGTTTGGCAATGGCAAATACTGACAGGCGCTACATGGTCAAATCTTCCCTCTCCATCAGGGATGATGGAAGGCGGTATGGTGGTCCCCACATTAAGGGCATTCTCTTTGCGTGCACATGACAGTCAACAAATGATCCTCGCAGCTGGTGATCAAGAGGCTGCGGTTATATCTCCTGGAGGAAGTGTCCAGACGTCGTTTGATCTTCCTGCACCGCCCACCCACGCTCTGATCTGTGAGGATTTCACAAATGACGGGCTTGTTGACGTGATTGTTGTGACTTCAAATGGGGTGTACGGCTTTGTCCAGACCAGGTCGCCAGGTGCCCTCTTCTTCAGCACACTGGTCGGTTGCCTTTTAATTGTGATGGGAGTTATCTTTGTCACCCAACACATAAACTCCATTAAGGGGAAGCCACGTGCTTCATCTGGTCTAAGATGAAAGACAGTTTTAATCTGGCGATACTGAAGATCATCGGCCTTGAAAGAAAGAAAAAAAAAAGATATCCTTTTTTCATCTGCCCAACAGGCCAGCTTATCAAAGAAATGCGAGGTAAAGGGTTTGTGGGCATTGATATCCTTCCCCCGCATATCCCCCGTATCTCACTGTAAAATGTGCTGTTAACATCGGGAACTCCGACGACTGAGCTTTACATGGGTTTTAGGAAATGTTTGTAGTGACTTGCAGCGAAAGCAACTTGGGTTTTAGGAAATGTTTGTATTAACTTGTAGCGAAAGCAACTTTTCATGTTTGTTGCTGACATTTCCTATTTACCTTACATCTTGAACGTTACATCACTGTCGCAAATTTCGGCCTGGATTATGGTCTTGGATGTATTGTCTGTCATCAAGCCAGGGTACTAGCGAGAGGTTTGCTTTCTTCGTTTGATTGTGCAGAAAACACGCTGTTGCATCTTCCTCGATGTCCTTTAATAAAGCAGGGAAAAAAATAAAGTAATTTTAAACCGGGAAGGTAAGCACTGAACTAATAGGTTCGTACTTGGTGGATTCTTAGGGCTGTCGGTCAAAAGTATAGGAAGGGACATCCATCATAAACGAAAAAAGGTCTGGCGATCTGAGGTGAGTAAGATTTACATATTTAATAAAACTCAGAACACAACCTTCAAGAACCCTTTTAATGGTTAAGAACTCAAAAGACACCACCTTAGCCGCTGTAATCTGTACGATAATGGACATGGTGACAAGGGCCTTGAATTGTGTAGTAGTACCGGGCTAACTGGTGTGTCCAATGATTCCCATATCAAGAATTCCTTTTTTTCTTCTCAATCAAATAAAATATAGTTGGGTTAAAGTTGATTTTGAATTTTTTTTTAAAAAAAAAAATTATTTTTGATATTAGTATATTAAAATGATTTAAGAACATCATTTTTTTTTAATTTAAAATAAAAAATTAAATTAAATTATTTTTAATTTTTTCAAAATTTCTTTTAAAATACAGTAAACACCCCGAACTCCAAGGTGATAAACAAGAAAAGAAGCATCAACAGTATGAACTCGCCCCTCAAGTGAAGCAACCTTATTCCATGTTATATTGCTCCCTCTCTGCTTGGCAGTCTCATAGGAAAATTGAAACTACAAGTATTCCACCTTTTTTTTATTGCACTACTATTTCCATAATCGTACCCCTTTTTTTTCTTGCTTTATTAGGAACTGCCACTAGGTGGAAACTCATTTTGTAAAAGTATATTTGAGAATTTGGTTGAGTTTGTTTTTTTAAATGTTTTTTCTGTTTAAAAAATGTATCAAAATATTTTATTTTTATTTTTTAAAAAATTATTTATGATATAATCACATAAAAATAATCTAAAAGCACAAAAAATGTGAATTTTTTTTAATTTAAAATAATTTTTTTTTTTTTCAAAATCACTTTTAAAACAAAATGTAAAATACCTCTTTAGATATCAAATGATGCTCTTAGCGTGGGCACGGGCACTTGACATGGTAATTCTCGAGAGGTGGATACCAATCTGATTAACCAATAAAGAACACCACCAAGCTCCATCAAGACAGTGATGCAAAATGGATTAGACCATCATCGATTGAAAATTAGACACATTAAAAAAGTTAGGGCACTATTTGCGAGAAGAAAAGGGCTTGATGGTGGCATGATGAGCATATAATAATATAAAATATAATGTGAGAAAAGGGTGATGGTGCCATCTTACTATTTTGGGCGGTGCATCACTTTCACCAAGCACCGAGACAAAGGGTTATATTGGATGGTATTTATGCTTTGCTTGTCCAATCGAGGCAACCTTCGAAATGATGAAAGCTTCATCGGCGACGACTCCTTCATTTCTCCATCGCCTTTAATAAAGTTTCTACTTATGCTACCACCATATCAATCAAACAAGAATTTAGAATCATACTTAGACTACAATCAGTGTTGCTAATTTTTTGATTTATTTCAAAAGCCTAAATTAATTATGGGGTATATTGTAATAATCATTTACTTGCTGATCTTTTGTCATGAAAACGATGTACATCTCCACTTTAGGACTTTTGGAAACCAATCCATGGACGTTTAGCTTTGGTGACCTGATGATAATTTGGTTTTGTTTTTGAAAATGTTTTTTGTTCAGAAATGTATTAAAATAATATTTTATTTTTATTTTTTTAAAATTATTTTTGATATCAACACATTAAAATGATCTAAAAACACCAATTTTTTTTAATTTAAATTAAAAATAAAATAATTTAAAAAAAAAAAACGATTTCCAAACACCCCTTTAGCCTTGTAAAATTCTATTAAGTGAAGACTGAAGAATTAGGATATTATTGTATTTTTTTTTGTTTTATCATTATCATTTTGGGTTAATGCTTAAGGTTTAGGTTTTTGTGTTTAAAATGTTTCTCTACTCTTTTTTTTTACTATTGTTATTCTTTTAAATGTTTTTTTTTATCTTTTCCATTTCTTAATTCATTTTCTATTATTTTTTATTTTTTCAAAAATCGTATTTTTCCCCTGACTTTTATTGTCTCCCCAATTCAAGTCATAATATATTCCAAAAAAACATATTAAATTTGTTTTGTTCATTCGTTTATTTATCTTTTATCTTATTTTCATTTTTCCTAGTTTTTATTGAATTGCACGCGTGTCATATCAACTTTATAGACTCAATAATAACATTTAACTTCTTTACTCAATAGTTGCTGTATGGTGTAACAAAGTCGTAAACCAAACATATAAATATTATATATATATATAAAAAAAAAAAGTGAAATGACCATCTCGCAAGCATTAGCCTTAGCCTGTTTGGATGGCGTTTCAAACGCCGGTTTGCAGCTTTTCATTTATTTTTTTTTCATTTTAAATGAATATAGTTTGGTGTTTTTAGATCATTTTGATGGGCTGATGTTAAAAATGATTTTTAAAAAATAAAAAATATATCATTTTGATGTATTTCGGCACGAAAAACACTTTGAAAAGCTACAGCAACAGCTCTTCCAAACACCCTCAAATTATACAAAGGAGAGGTAGACCTCTTCGAAGAAAATATATATTATTAAGGAAAGTAGACAAGCTTGCCGATTAAACTAACTTATTGGGAATTAATACATACCATTGCTAAGCGAGAGATTAGACAGTACTTGAATCCAATTTCCAGGGAAAAGGAGATCTACGTCCTTAAAATGTGTTCATTTTTGTGATGATTCAACCCATTTTGTAGTTTTTTTTCTTGAAAAGGCATCAAATTGATTTATTTTTAGATGTTTTCCAAATAAACCGTGTTTTGTGCGTTTTCTGGAGAAATATTAAAGAAATATAGTTAACTCTCATGCAATTCAGAGTTCATCGCAGAAGATTTGCTTAGATCAAATTTAATAAACCGTATGCAAATGGAGATTTAATTTTTTAAAATTTTTGTGATTCGACCCATTTAAGTAATATTTAATGCATCAAACTCAAAGATCATTAAGAAAACAACTGCAAATATTTATATATATATATATAAAAAAGAGCTCCTATGTATTAATGTACGTATATGATCAAGACTTATACGTGGTTGCCAGCTGATGTTGAGTCAACTAAAATTGCAATCTTAATGTTTGTTTAAATTAGGTTTTTAATTTGACTTAATCAGAAGGATTAAGAAATTCGGATTTGAACATGACTTTTGATCGATCTCTTACGCAAACCAAAAACTAGCCGAATGTAAAGCACAAATATCACGTCCACATCACTATAATTACTCCATAATAGTGCTAGCTAGTAAAGTGAATTAGGCAAGAGGACGGCTAAGTCAATGATCCTATACTTCATTATTTTTAGCCTTGATTACTATAGTGGGGGTCAGTTAAAAGACTTGAAGGGCACCCACCATGTATGAGGAGACCACCACATGTATCATTACAACTAGCTAGGTCATCCCAAGGACGCCACGAAATTTTCTTCTGGTGGGCAGGTAGCTAGCTTGTTGAAGTGGCCGTGGATCCAAATATGAAAGCAGCCGGTTCAACTTACCAAAATTATGATTAAAAATAGAGACTCAAAATTTCCAAAGAACTTCCTGATCAAACTAGTTATTGGTTAATTAATCTACTAGAGAGATCAATCATAATTTAGCTGGATTTGTAGCTCTTGATGGGCTCAACCCGATCCAATCAACCCCTTAATTAGATCCTCATGTTAGAGAATAATATAAATCATATTATGAGGTTTCATCTATTAGTTTAAGTTTTTAGATGAAATGATTCCTTAACATAGCAGTTACGAGTTTGAATCCCACCGCTCCCATTTCATTTGATAAAAATCAAGCACAAGGTAATATGGGTTTGTGGAAGTTTCAAGCCCAAAAAACTTTCATTTTGAGAGGGAGTGTTAGAGAATAATATAAATCATATTATAGGATTTCACCTATCAGCTTAAGCATTTAGATGAGATGGTTTCTTAACACCTCGAACCCGGGACATGCATGGAAAGAGTACGAGAACTTTGATTTTATGATACCTTCTTGATCACAACGATGGAGCCATCCTCTTAAAACTTTGGACCTGAGATGGGAACTGAGATTGGTTAGCCAGGTGCTGATCTGATGCATCTCTGGGGTCGGAGGCTAACCCACCACACGAGTGGCAAATATGGCTCCCATGTTCATTCACTTATTATGGTAATGCTTCCTGTAAAGGCAGCCTACAACTCATTGCAGAAGGTGGGTGTGTAGCTTGTAGAGTCGTCATTATGCTCTCCTTCGTAATGATATTTTGAAAGGTCAATTATGATAAATCCTCATGATCTTATCTAAAATCGATCTGAAAGTCTCGTATAAACTATCACCTCTAAGAAAAGATCAGAAATCCCCTTTTCTGTATGTTCAAAATGCAATAAAAAACATTGATCCGAGGTGTTAGAAAAAGACTAGATTATGCTGGAAAAATCTAAACCATTGATTTCAAAAAAACTTAATAGTATCTATAATTCGTAGTATTTCAAATATTTAGTGTATATTAACTTCATTGAATAGTAGATTTGCTGATTATAGACCATTAGACATTGATATTTCTAATCTCTTATGCTTATAAATTAAGCATTTCGCGAGTTCAATTCAAAGTAGTTTAGATTAATATAATAAAAAGGAAATTAAGCCAAGACTAAAGATAGGATAATAATAAAATAAAAAAACGAAGAGCATCTTTCTCATGCAAATGGGTAAAGTCACGGGCTACATCACATGGTGACTAGTGAGAGTCTCCTTTGAAAAATAATCAAGTAAGCATTACATAAATGAAGGCAATGCCCCCACAGACGATAAATGCCAAGGCCACCATAGGCCATTAAGTAAATTAGGCATAAAAGTGAAGAAAAAATAAATAAATGGTGGTCCTAATTACATCTTTGGCTTCATAGTAGAGGGGGGGTCACTTCTCAAAAGCTAACAGTTTTATTGACGATCTCCTGAGCGAGAGCCACATGTTGTGAGTTTTTTGAACGAATTATTCATCTAATTTGGTTGGTCTTATGAAAAGCTTGGAGGTTTTTCTTTTGAACCATTTCTGGAAAGCTGGGGGGGTTGAAAAACTTGAAATCAATCAGCACTGGCTAGGGTTGAAGGAGAGGAACACTACGTGTGTCATAACTATATATATATATATAATTCAAGTAATCAAGCGATCACTGGACTTGATCTGAGAAAATAGATTAAATTAAAATGGAACCATAAAGGTAATCTATTCAAATAATTATTTAATATAGTATAGTCCACTGTCTTGTCATTTGAATCCAATGATAATATTGAAGTCATGGAATCTGAAGTTGTAACTGGAGTTCCATTAATTTTTTAATGGAAAAATGAATAGGGTTTTGAGAAATTAATTATTTGTCCTCTAGTTTTGTGGATGATTATTAAACAGAAAGTTTATCTTCTGATTAAAATCAGAATTAAAATGGAAGGAAGGCCGCCATGTTTGTACCTTTCAAAATTAATACACATCTATTAACGTTGTATCTAGCCTATATACATTAACCAGATTAATTCTGCTGGTTTTCGTTAGATATCCTAGCTAGTAGATCGATGATGAGAATCTTGAGAATATGTATATGTATATGTATATGTATATGTATATGTATATGTATATGTATATGTATATGTATATGTATATGTATATGTATATGTATGTATGTTGTATATATTTTATGAAGTGCATTCATAATATATATTGAGTTATGTTTCTTAAAATGTATGTTCTGATTATCATGACCCCCGGCGAGGAGCTTGGTGTGGTTGGCAATGGCATCCCTGTAGAGTACTGTAGACAGCATCAATAATAACAATACGTGTTTACATTTGCACGCTGTAGATCTTCTAAAAGATATATTTTCAAGAGCAGAATTTGAGTTATTTAAAGTAAAACTAGATTGAACCGATCAGATTCACGACTCGTCAGTTCAATATAATTCCAAATTCTGAAAAAGTTTATTCATTTTTCTTTGTCCCAGCAAGCTACATGCTCATCTCGTCTACAAGCTAGAACTCAGTGGAGCAGATCGAGAATGGGGCCAAACCTAACTCCTAAAAGGGTCCCACGAGAAGAAAAATGTCAAGATAAAACGAGGATGGTGGGGGCAATACAAGAATGCATGCGAGCCGATCCGGCTCCTAAAAGTCGCAACAGGTAAAGCTGTGATCAGAGATAGCATATGGGATTTCCAGTCATCTCAGACTCCATTCATGCACCTGCATAAACTTTAATTTCTCCAGTCCAGCAATCTACTCCCCTGCCATGGCAATCAATGGAAAGGAATGTTATTTCTGGGTTTCATCTCGCAGGCAACCAAATCTTTCGCACTTATTTTTCACTGCTGCATATCACAGACACCCTCATTTTTTGCTTTGACAATGGCTTCCAGCCCTTCATCACTGGAAAAAATCCCTCCATGCCACTCCTTTTCTTCTTCTTTATTATTAATTCCTCTTTTTTTAGGTTAAAAACAAACTGGGTTCTTCACTGCTGCCATACATGAGAATTGGGACGATCCAAGCATGTACTGCTGTGGGGTTTGCCATAATTGGATGTTGACAAGAATACGTGACGCAGGCAGGGAATATAAATTATAATTGCTTCTGTATATTAATATTACTTGTCGTGAGTTGTGACCTAGAAAGAGTTCGTTAACATTGGGATTTGTGGCTTCACCTGCGCCTGGAATCCTTGCCTTGCCCTCATTTCTTCCTAAACTTACATGTGTTTTTGATTCATAACAATTATTTTTAAAATAATTTTTTATTTTTAATGTAAAATCAACTTAAAACAAGATTATATATTTAAATTTAAAAAAAAAAAGATCATGTGGCCGTAAAGACAAACAAGCTCTACATGGACATCAACGGTTCAATAATATTATTGAATTTTTCTATTATTATTAACTTGTATGTCCGATCTAGTTTGTGTTTATCTTAATTAATTTATAAATACTAAAATTAATGATTATATAGATTAATAATCGGCTTAGGTGCTTCTGATGTGTTTGAATCCCGATGACAATAGTATTTCCTTCCAAACAACATGCTGCTTGTCATTTATTTTATTTAAAAAATATATATATAGTCTGGGTCGATTCCTAGGCCTTGCTTTTTTGTCCATTTCTTTTCTTTCTTTTTTTAGTGTTTTTTTCATATTAAAAAAGATTATAGATCCACTTTTTTTATAAAAAAATAACATATTTTTTTTAAATAATATCATAAATTTTACTTGAGTTTTTTTTCCAATTATTATATATATAATATAAAAATAACAATATTGATAATAGATTATTCATGGAAATCCAATTGAAATGTTTCTTAATTTTTAAATTTCTTAAATAAACTCTTAGCTTGATTTTATAGTATTTATTATATTTTTAAATTTCAATCACACATAAAATATAGACATTATTTTGATTTAAAAAACAATACTTCAACAACCATGAAATTTTGTTTTTTTACATAAAAAATTATTCAAGTTAAAAGATTTATACTAACTGAGATAAAAAGAAAATAAAAGGGGAGGGAGAGAGAGATTAACAAAGAAAATTATATTAATTAAGAAAATAAAATAACTAAATTTCTTAGCTTAGTAACAATGAAAAAACTAAAAATTCAGTGTTTTTACGCGCTTTTTTAAAAAAATTTATCATGTCATGGTATAGCGCAGAGATTAAAACTATTCCTAATAATGTTTTAGTAGAATAAATAATTAACTACTATAAGGATGGAGTAAGTAGTGTTTAGTGTGACAGTGTGTTTTTTTTTAAAAGTATTTTATATATTAAAATATTTTTCTTTTTTAAAATTTATTTTTTATACTAATACAACAAAAAATTTAAAACAATTAATATAACTTAAAAATAAAAAAGCAGTATTATATATATATATATATATAAACACTACCTAAAATCTTAATATATGAGATGTAAATGAATTCAATCGTATTTTGCCCCTGATAGATATTATATTAATGGTTATTTTTTAAAATATATTTTACTTGAAAATATATTAAAAAATTATTTTTTAAAATTTATTGGTGATATTAGAACATCAAGACAATTTTAAAACACCAAAAATATTTTAATTTAAAAAAAAAATTATTTAAAAAACAATTCTGAAACGGAAAAACATATATCTCATTTTATTTGGTATTATGATGATAAATGTTTTTAACAGTTTTTTTTATTTAAAAAACATATTAAAATAATATTTATTTTTTTAAAAATAGTTCTATATCACTGTATGAAGACTATTTAAAAAGAAAATATAAACTATTTAAAAAGAAAACACTTTTTAAACACCAGCAAACATTTGGCCCTTTAATTCAGAGTAGTCAAGTCTGCAGCAAGAGTGAGTGTGTGTAAAGTAGAGTAGAGCCTACTAGGTGGAGTCAACCATGGGAACAAACACAGGGCTCGAGAAGGCAGCAGTGATACACAATTATTGGGACTCGCACAAATCATAATTTCATCTCTCTCTTTCCATATCCACCTTTTCCTTCCTTAAAGCGCGTGGCATATATATATATATATATATATAGAGAGAGAGAGAGAGAGAGAGAGAGAGAGAGAGAGGCTTCAACTGCTGAAATGTCCCTGTAAAAAGAAGAAGAAGAAAATGGTACAGAGATGAACAGTGAGTGACTCACTGACTCATAGCTGTAGGGTGTGCTTTTTGCCATATTTAACCTTTATTTGGTTTGGCCATAAATGAAACCTAACAGGGTCAATACCCGGTTCGATAATCTCATGTTGAAAAATATAATCTCTTAAAATTGATCTTCTTAATATATATATATATATATATATATATATATAGCTTATATGGTTATGAAAGAGAAAATATATATCAACCTTCAAAGGTTTTTTAGTCTTTTTATTAATCTGAGCATTCTAAAATAAATTAATTGCCCTTGAATATAGATTGAAATGATCATTTTTATCGTTTTCAAACAAAATTCATTAACTTGTTCCAGGAATGCCATTCTTTTTTCTCATGATTTGTTTGTCATTATCAATTTAACTGGGAGAAGTTGATTTTCTTTTTTTTTCACAATAAAATAATTTATTTATCCTTAAAATATAAAAAATGTATCTAACTTTCAGGGTTTTTTTAATCTTTTAATTATTATAACTATGGTAAAATGAATTGAAAAGGTGAAATGACAATTTTCATACAAAATTCATTTAACTTGTTTTGGGGCAATATTATTTTGTTTATCATAATTTATTGGTCATTATCAAATTAATTGATGACAATTTGATAAAAAAAAATAAAATACACAATAAAATGACTGACTTACCTTTAAAGAAAGATATAAAATTGACATTGAAGAGCATTTTGTCTTTTTATTATTTTGAGCACAATAAAATGGGTTAATTACCCTTGAAATTTCAAAATTATTAAACTGGTATCAAGCTTTTGTTTTTGTTTTTTCATCATGATTTTTTAATCATAATAATGTTAATTGAGGGACAATTTAGTTTTTCTAATAAATATACAATATTATTTCAAAGAAAATTAGTTGTTGCTTACAAGGCACGAGTCGTGCACGTGTGAGACGCTAATGACTTCGGGTGATGTGCTCGTCTTCCTCTAACAGCAAAAAAATATTGATTATCCTGTTTAACATTGTGTTTTAAAAATATTTATAAAAAAATTTGAAACTTTTTTTTTTAAATTCAAAAATATATATGTTTTCAATTTTTTAAAATTTATCATTTAAAATTAGATTCGTTGATAATTGAGCTATATGATTTTTTTATATATATAATGATTTGATTTTATGACTCAAGTCACAAATATGAAATGTTCACTTGGATTACTATAAAATTAATTGTAATATTTTTTTACACCATTTTTTTATCGTTTAACATTGATTTTATTGTTTTATTGTTTTAATTTTTTTAATTTTTTTCTATTAGAATAGTATGGTCTTATAACCTTCATCGCGGGTGTACCATATTAACTTTGATCGACTCATAACTTTATATTATTTTATTTTTATGTTAAATTTGGTCCTCGATCTTTTAAAAAAAAATTCCTGCTTTCGATTCTTTTTGTAAATTGAATTTTTTTTTTTTGCATCTCATCTTTCCACGTTGAGATGATGAGGATTGAGTTTTATAGTATTTTTTTTCATGCGGTGAATTCAATCTCATGACCAAGATAAAGGGTATGAATTGTCAACTTAGATTGACATCAATCTTTACACACACACAGACACTCCTTTTTATTTCATATTCAACATTGAGTTTATTAAAAATCAGTTTTTTTTTGCTTTCTACGAGGATAAACTAGCCTCATGATTCGAATTGTGAGTTTTTCATGCCAGTTTAGATTGGCTTGAGATTTTTATTTATTTTCTATTTTTTCTTTTAGTATTAAATTATCTTGAAATTCAAGTTCATAGTTTTTTATTTATACCATCATGATCACATTTATATGTGCCATTATCTAGTCTACTACTAGAGGAGGATTCATATAAATTCATGATAGGCACACAATTTTATATGTTGTAAAAAATAAAATATCATTGATTCTATGAAAATTTGTTATCTTTCCTTAGCTTGTGTGATTAAAAAAAAGAGTTTCCATCTTTATCTACAATAATTACCTCACTCATAAAAATGAAAAGAATAAACAACCTAGAAAATTGTTAAGGAATCATCTCAACTAAAAACTTAAACTATTAGGTAAAGCCCCCAAAATATAATTTATATTATTCTCTAACACATCCCCTCAAGTGAAAGTTTCTTGGACTTAAAACTTGCACAAACACAAACTATCTTGTGTTTGATTTTTATCAAATAGAATAGGGGTGGTGAGATTTGAACTCGTGACCGCTGGGTCAACAAGGCTCTAATACCATGCTAAGGAACTATCTTACCTAAAAACTTAAGTTATCATGTAAAATCCCAGAGTATAATTTATATTATTATGTAACAAAAATCACCTTAAATTCTATGTTTGTAACTAACAAAAAGAGGTATCTATCATCAAGATTTGTAGGTGAACCCAAACATGGATTTGATGGATGTCAAAAGGAAGCATCTTCTTGGTGATTTTCAATGTTATTTTCTTCGCTTTTTGTTTCTCCTTTACCAACTACATTTTCTTGGAATGGACATCACCGAAAGTATATATTCCGCGACTGCTCCTGTTTTAGGTGAAGAAACACACGAAATTATGCAGGAAATAAAGATTAAATATATGTATATGCTAGCTGGATTACAAGCAATATTCTTTTAGTGAGACATTAGATGGTCGGGCCACGCTTTATGCTATAGGTAGAGTTAATTAAAAAAAATTATATATTAGGTGTTGCTGATTATTTTTGTGGTAGAAAAAAATGTGGGGGTTGATTTGGTTAATTTTACAGGTTTAAAACAATATAAACAATTAGTATAAATATAGCTTGATTTTAAAAAAAATAAGATGGTATTTAAAAAAAAATTGAGACGATGACATATTGAATTGACATGAGCCAACTTGGATTAACCTGTGAAATCCCCAATTTTGATTATGAGACCATAATAATCCTATATAAAACAAATCAAAACATACTATGAAAAACAATTTATAATTGGTCCATTGCTAAGTAATGAAATTGATTAAAAAAACACTCTAAAAAAAAAGAATATAATAAAATGAACCGAGACAACTCAGGTTCACGCACAAAACTCGTGATCCAATGTATAAGACTAAAATAACTATATTAAATAAAGCAAAATGAATCACGGAGTCTAATTCTTAATTAAACTCATGTTAAATAATATTTTTTTAAGAAACATACTACTTATAAAAAAGAGAGAAAAAGTCGAGTCAACTGAGTTAATTTACCAAATCTACATCACAAGTAATGAGACTAAGATAACAAAAAACAAATGATAATAAATCATGAAGTTTAATTTCTAATAAATCAAATGTTGAACGATAAAAAAATGAAAGAAAAATACTTTTATGATCAAGGAGTTAGAATAGCTAAATGATATTCGTTAAATAGCATTTATTAAGTTATTATTTCCGGGTCATGTGGTTACCACGTTATCCAAAAAAAAAAAAAAAAAATTATTAAGTTATTTGTATTTAATTTGGAAGCTTACATTTTGATAAAAAAATATATATATTCACAAGTCAAACTTTAAAGATGCAGAAAGAAGCAGTGGATACAGCATTCCTTCCTTTCTTAATAGCTTAGCATATGTATTATTTAACTATTTTAAAATATTTTTTAATATTTATTAGATTTTTTGAGTAGTTATTATTTTTTTGGAGTCTTTCAATCATGATAAGTTATAATTAAATCCATTTGTTTGATTTTTAAATAACTTTCAAATTCGTTAACATTTCTTTTTCATGTATCATTTTCTGGAAACTAATATTTTCAGGAGTATTTTCTTATTTTTAGTAAAATTATTAGTTAATCTAATTTACTAAAATACGTGCCTTGACCCTTCCTTATCATAGCCACAGCGATCGTTGCCTAACTACTCATATGGGTTGCCATCAACCTCCTAACCCATGCTTTTAACTAGAGAGCTGTAGTTATTGTTTGGAATGTAAATACAGGTGTTTTTTTTATAATATTTGTTATTTTATTTTTGATATCACTATATTTAAAATGATAAAAACACCATTAAACTACACTTCTAACGTTGATTTATTTTTATAAAAATTATTTTTAACATTATTACATTATAATGATGTAAATATATTAAAAATTCAAAAATAATTAAAATCGATCTTTCAATCAGTCCAAAAGATTTCAAGGACCAGTCTAGTAAGATGGTTAAATGTTTAGTGAAAAAAGATGGTCCATCCACTAAACAGTAGAGCAAATTTACGTGGTATCTTGCCCTAAATAAATATATTTTGACTATCGTTCAAAAACTGCGAAGCCACGTGTCAGTGGGGTTGGTCCACTGTATATATTCCTTCCTTTCTCCTTTGTAATACCAAAAATCCTACATTCATTGAACGAACGAGATTATGACACCTGGGTTATCCATTGAAAGAAACTTGTACTAGCTTATTAATTGATCAAGAAAAAAAAAACTAGCTTTTTAATTCGTGTGGTGGTGACGATGAGGGTTCAAATGTCAGAGAGGGTTGTGGATTTTTATTTTATTCTTTTCAATTTATCATTCCCGATGTTAATGATTTGTCTGGCTTTTATAGAATTTTAGTTTCATGACAGGAAAATTGGTTCAAGCACCGGATCGTTTAATTTTTTTAAAAAGAATTGAGCTTTATTTTCGTAGATTTGATAAAGAAATAGAGAGATTTACATATTTCTCAACGTCCTTTTTTAATTACAAATAAGAGGTTTAAATTTTGATTTTAAAAAAAATGAGCGTAAATTAAGCTATTTATTCTCTATTTTTTCTCAGCAATAGACAGAATATACATGATTATCATTATAAAATAAGTAAAAATAAAAATCCTCTTATATACGCACCCCACTTCAAATAATATTTCTAGAAGCATATTTAATTGAATTAAAAGGGTGTTTGACATTGTACTTCAATAATATTTTTTAAAAAAATTAAAAAAAATATTTTTATTTTTTATTTTAAATTAAAAAAATAGTATTTTTATATACTGATGTCAAAAATATTTTTTTTTAAAATATTTTAAAAAATAAATTATTTTGATATAATTCTAAACAAAAAATATTTTAAAAAACAATCTCAAATAGTAAAATAATTATTGACTCATATTTAACAAGATTACCATAGATTTAGAGGCTGTCTGGGACGACGGTACAACCGCCGTTTCCAAAAAAATTAATTTTTTTTCAATTTTTTTGGTGTTTTTAAATCATTTTGATGTGCTGATGTGAAAATTAATTTTTAAAAAATAAAAAAAATATCATTTTGATGTATTTTTAAATGAAAAACACTTTCAAAAGCAACCGCCCTCCCAAACAAGCCTTAGCCATCATCACCCAAAGGAAAAAAAAACACTAAAACAAAAGAAAATTAGCATGGCGATAGAAACTTTTTACTATTCACCACTATAATATAATTATTATCGTGTCCTTTCTAAAAAAATCTAATCTCTTATTTTGGGGTATCTTGGTTTTTTCTCTCATGACTGGATAATTATTAAAGAATTAACCAAGATATAAGATTTTTTTTTTAAATACAATAAAATAATCTAATTTTCCTACAAATAATTTTTTTTTAAATTATCATACAAGAATATTTGTTTTTTATTTTTTAAAATACAATAAAATAACAAGTTCAACATTGAAATAAAAACGCTAAACCATGCACCCAAGGTTTGTTTTGGTCTTTGCACTTTAGTTTTTTTGTTATTATTAGGTTCATCATGAACAATTTAATCTTTTAATAAGAACTAATTATTGCTTAAATAAATAAAAATTGTTGGCATACATGCTGGTACATGGGCGTGTAGGAGGCATACACACACTTTGAGTGGGCACTTGTTATGTTTTCTAATAGCAAAAATGGCTCATTTGTCATCTTATAGTGGAAGCACCATGAAGTTTTTTTTTTCCTATTTTCTCTCTTTTTCTTTAAAAAAATTAGGTTGATCCTTTTTCTTGTTAATATTTCAACTTTAATCTTTATTCTTTCTATTTTGATTTTTGTTTTTGACCCTTTTATAAAAAAATATTTATTTATAATTTCATCATCATTCAATCGCAATTTATCATGTATTTTTTTTAATTTGATCCTTCTTATTTTGATTTCTAGTTTTTTCCTTAAATCCCTTTTATAATATAAAAGTTATATTAGTTTTTGATTTTATCATTTGGTCCTAATTTTATAATATATTATTGTTTTTCAATTTTATTGTCATTATTTTAATTGTCTCATCCTTTTGTTAAAATTACTGTTCTTTTAATGCCACCCTCCATAAGAATTTTTTGTATTTTTTTCTCTAATTTTTTCTTAAAATCCCTTTTATATTATGATATAAAGCTAAAAAGCTCTATTTAATTTTAAGTAGAGTAGTGGCAGGTAAGGCCTCTTGAAGTACACACAATGAAAAAGCTAAAACAAAAAAGTAAAAGATAAAAAAAAAAGAAGCTTTCGTTCTTTATTTTTATTCTTTTAGGTACAAGAGAAGAGTTAAAATAATATTTTTTAAGTTAAAGATTTGTAAAAATAATCTAAAAATTCATTTAATATATTTCTATAAAAAAAATATCTTAATTGAAATTATACAGGTTAATTATTTTTAATAAATAATTATACAATATCAAATATATTAAAACACAAATAACTTTTTTCAAGTATCTTATCATCAATTTAACTTCTCTGAATAGTTTACTTTATTCAAGTAGAAGAGAAGCTCATAGGGAGTGTGTTCTAACAGGAATCATAGATTAGAAGACAGTGGGTTCAGGACTACTTGCCATGTCAGCATCAGATACCAGCAGATTGTAGGTCCCACTTGATGTGGATTGGCTTTTGTGTACTGTAGACAAAAACTTCAAAGGCTACTATGACGGTGCTTGGCATTGATTTAGCGGATTTTTAAAAATATTTTTATATAATTGAAAATTATTTTAATAAACTGGGCCAATAATATTAACTCGTTGAGAATTTAAAAAAGTTTACCATTATATTCTTGTAAATTAAAAGTCAATTCGATCCAATAATAAATTTAACTTTATATATAAAAATCACTTTTACCATAGTTGTTTTTTATATTTATTTTTCATGTTTTAAAAAATTATAGTTTATATTATTGGTGGGTGTGGAACAAATTGAACTAAAAACATTACTTATAATGTAAAATTGTAAACTATTATGCACATGATAAGATTAAAATAAAAACTATAACTTTTAAAAAATATGAAAGATGAATTAAAAATGACCAAACTAAAACATCTACCAACAAATCACATGGTTAATATAAAGTAAAGGAGCTTTCTTTACTGTAGCTTATTACTATTTACTTCTCACATATGATGTACATGAGAGTATTTTTTTAAATATAATTTTTGATTTGGTCTTTTAACTTTTATTTTGCATAATTTTTGTATTTTATAGCCAAAATTATTACTAAATTGCAATTTTTAGGGGGTGAATTGCAGGATAGAGGGTTGAAGTGAAAATCATGAGTAAAATAGGTGATCGCTTTGCAAGTTGTTTGAAAAATATATTTTCATCTTCCATTTTTTTTGTTAGATGACCCCATCCCTTTAATTTTGGCAAATAATATTTTGATAAAAATAACTATTTTTTTTTATTTCCTAGTTCTTTATTCATGGAAAGAGAGAAGAGTTGCCGAATTTCAACGAAAAAAAATAAAGTTTTTTGTTGGTGGCATTTTGACATGTATTATATTATTAAATATCTTGATTTATATTTATTTTTTATCCTTTTATTTTTATTTATCATCAAATTTTTTTCTATCTAGCTATCTCAAACTCATTATTTAAAATGTATAATCTTGATATATATAATTTTAAAATGATAAATTTCATGTGTTAACTTATCTTTTTCCATAATAATATTATTTTTACCTTTTCTGCTGTTGTAGCTACCTATTTTTTTTGCATTTTATCACAAAGTTAATCAACATCTAACTTTATTATTATTTATCTATTGAAAATATAATCGTATATTAAATTTTTTTGGTTAAAAATGTGGTGTAGACACAGCGTTTCACGGGCGACCAATCAGTATACACGAAAGTATTAATAATTGTCGAGTCGATGTCTCTCTGCCCCAGCAGAGAGTGCCCTACAAGAAAAGACAAGAGGGTCCTGAAATAAGCTAGTCAACTCCCATCTGCTCTTGAGTCCCTTGGCAAGCGCACATTATCTAAGAAAATGGTCCTCTTATTTTTATTATTTTTTCAAGAAACATCAAATAAATAATTATTTTTAGAAAAAGTACGAGGAAGTGGAGCCCTGTTCCCATGCACCACGCCTCTTTTTCACTGCCCAAATCTCTCTCCATCAATAAACTAAAATTGCACACAATTTTTAACAATATCACTCCATTTGCTAGAGGTAATTGCGTGATCTTATGGTTTGATTATGTGTTCAAGTCGTCAAAAAAAACAAGGTCCGTGTGATCTCGTGAACGGGTCAGTTTTCATTTTTATAGTTAAAAATCCAATTAAGAATATTTTTCTTATAATATGAAAAAATAGCATGAAACCATCTCATCTTTGTAAATAAAGAAAAATAAATTGGAAGGGGTGAGTGGATTAATATAAAGATATACATAAAAATCCAATAAAAAATAACTGGTTTTATGAATTTGTTAATTTTTTCAGATGAATTTCTTTTTTAAAAAAAAAACTGCTTTAGTTTATTTTAGTTTTAGGATTTAGAGATTAGAAACGACTAGATAAAAAACGAATTATGAACAAATAACTCATTAAATAAAAGTCCTTCAAAAACAATCCATTCAAAAGCTCATTAATCCAAATTAGGCTTATTTGATTATAATAAATGTATAATTGAACCAGACCAATCCATTTATCTTTTTAATTCAATTTAAAATCTTGAAAACAATCATGGGTTATTTTGGTCCAAATTGAACCATTTTTTTTTTATTCGAGAAAATCTTATCCCTGGAAAGTGTATTTTGTGGGTCTTGCACGTCCTGATTCGAACTTGAAACATGTGATGCAAATCATAAACTCCCTTTTATCACGTCACGTTTTTTAAGAGACCGAACCACCTATTCACTCCCTCCAACCTAGCTTTTTTAGGGCCATGTTCATATGATAATTTCACTAATTTTGAAAGATTTTAACCTTTTTTTTTTGTGCTGATATAATATATATATATATATATTATTTTAATATATTTTCAAACAAAAAAATATTTTAAAAAGCAAATTCAACTATATTTTTAAACAGTATTTAGCAACACATGCATGAAATAATGGAATATACTATATACTATGCTTTACAGCTAAACCTTCAAGTAATTTAAAACTTTATGGATCTTGTACGCAAGGACATAAATTAAGGGGAAAGGTGAAGGAGAGGCAAGAAAAGGATAAAAATCAATTTTAATTAGGGTAATTAGTGATTAATCAAGAGTTAATAACAGCCAATAAAATAAAGGGGAGGAAAAGGTAGCGGGTTTTCCGGTTCAAAGGACGAAGGAAGCAAAAGCTGGTTGGCCGACACGTGGCTACACTTTGAGCCATTGGATTAACATGAAGATTGATCGATCCATTTCGTGAGAGAGAGAGATTGAGATCATCTCATGACATCCTTGGGCATTGAAGACAAGCGCGGGTCAGCTTTTAGTTTAGTTCTTAAGACTCAAGAGACAACACAAACAAGAACAAGAGACGCATTGCTGAGTGAAAGCTAAAAGGCCCTGCAAAATCATCACAGAGAGAGAGAGACTTAAATTGGGTCAGGAGAGAGAGAGAGAGAGAGAGAGAGAGAGAGGGTATGGCGGCGTTTGCAGAGCAGCAGCTGTAATTCTGTGTGTTAAGTAAATGAAAGAGAAAAGGTCTTGAAGGCGCGATTAACGCTTTCTTTTCTTCAACCAGAAAAAGGGCCAACAAAACTAATCAAGAAACCACTCACTAACCACTTGGTGGCACAGTTTTGTTTAGAGAAGGAAGCATGGTAGCTAGAGCGAGCGAGTTTGTGAGAAAGTGAGAAAAGAGAGAGGCATTTTCACATACACTAAGAAAGCAGGGAACAGGATTGAGAGATACTACTGCCAGTACTCTTACACTCTCTGATCCTTCTTCTTCTTCTTCTTTCTTTTTTCGATTCACAACCCGAAATTCTGGAGAATTTAAGGGGGGCCCTTTTGATGCTTGCTGGGTTGTAAGAAAAGGACAAAGATAGAGAGGTTTTCTTGATTATGGATTTTCTCTCACAATTGAGTTTTGGGTCAGGCTTAGAGGAGGAGAAATGGCTGGCCTTTTCTCATTAGGAAGAGGTGGTAGTAGCAGTAATAACCAAGAAGACCAACAAAACAACAACAATCCACCAACTGAGATTCCACAAGAAAGCTGGTTTTGGTACAAAAGTGAAGACATTCCATACAAAAGTTTTGAGCTATGGCAGCAGCAGCAGCAGCAGCAGCAACACCAACAACTTCTTCACCAAAGACATCAAAATCCACAGCAAGATCTCTACTCATCAGCTGCTGGGTTAGGTGTAGGACCCAGTAGAACTTCAATCAACATCTCTGATGAATCCTCATCAAGATCAGCAGCAGAAGCTTTCATGATGATCAGGCCTGGTGGTTCCGGGACAGGAGGAGCTGGTAGCATAAGTTGCCAAGATTGTGGCAACCAAGCGAAGAAAGATTGTATACATATGAGGTGTAGGACTTGCTGTAAGAGTAGAGGATTTGACTGTCAAACCCATGTCAAAAGTACTTGGGTTCCTGCCTCTAAACGCCGTGAAAGACAGCAACAATTAGATCTCTTACAGCAACAGCAACAACTGCAAATTCGTGGAGAGAATCCTAAGAGACAGAGAGAAAATCCAAACTCTTCTCTTGCTTGCACTCGCTTAGCCAATAACATGTCAGGTAAAGACAATATCTATATACACTTTGTTTATGTAATGTCTCTTCTTTTCTTTCAACAGAAACAAGTGACTCACAGTTCTAAAGAGTCATTTTTTAGAAGAATTCAGTGGCACACACGCTCATACAGAGAATCTTGAAAGAGAGAGAGAGAGAGAGGCCACATCGATTGCGTGTAATGAAAACGAACCTCCATAGTTAAACCCCATCAGCTTTTTTCCACCTTTCCTTTTATGGATACTGTTATGAAGTAATCCTGACAAGTGGATTGGCAGAGATAAACTATTTTTCTCTTTCTGTGTGTGATTGATATCTGTGTATATATTATACATGAGCATGTTTGTTCTTTCTTGATAGCTTTTGCGTGCCATTTCATATACATAAAATATAATTTTATAAAAGAAATCCCTTGTTTTTATCTTACTATTTTAATCAAAATCTAAAGTAGTTTGTGTTAACGGGTTCTTTGTTTTAGGGTTAGAACTTGGGAATTTCCCATCAGAAGTGAGCTCGCCTGCATTATTTCGTTGTGTAAGAATGAGTGGCATTGATGAAAGTGAGATGTTAGCATATCAAACTGCTGTTAACATTGGAGGGCATGTGTTTAAAGGAATTCTTTATGATCATGGCCCTGACAGCAACTACATGGCACCTGGTGAAACATCTTCTGGAGGTGGTGGAGCACAGCCACTTAATTTAATCACAGCTGGAACAGCCACTGGTGGTGGTGGTGGTGTAACGGTGGCTTCTACGACAGCCGCATTTCTTGATCCATCCTCTTTATATCCAGCTCCACTCAACACTTTCATGGCCGGTACGCAATTCTTTCCGAATCCAAGATCATGAAAACACAACAACAACATTCTTGTATTCTCTCTTTTATATCAGCAAGGTCCTTTTCTTTTCCAGTTCATTTTGCCAAAAACAAAACTGATGATGATCAAATGTAGTAAGAAGAGAAGTAAATTTGACACATCCATTCAAGAAGTAAGAGTTAAAAAAGAAGAATGAGCGTTGATGAGAGACAAATGCTTAACATGTTCTTGTTTTTGTGAAAATGTCGATGCTAAGTTATGATTCTTCTTCTTCTTCTCTTTCTCTTTTTTTCCTCACATTCTCTTTCTTGTATGTGAAAGAAGCTTAAAGCTTCTCTCCTCTTGTATTAAGACAGGAAAGGAAAGCAAGTAGGGAGGCAGTGTAGTAACGTAGCGATGACATGGTTCATGTTTTCTTGTTTGTTTGAGTTATACATTATGTTTTGTCTTCTGGGGTTTGAAATTGCATCAAGTTAGTTTTGGACTTGAACTTGTCTTTTTCCCTGTTTACCCGTAAGTTTGCCGGTTTGAAATTGAAACGAAAATTGGGTTTCGTATTTTTTTTTGGGACTAAACAGAAGGACCAGACCGATTTCTTTCTTTGTACCTGATTTGGAGCATGGATGCTGTTGTTTTTGAAGTTGCTTTTTATTTAGAAATGTATCAAAATAATATTTTTTTAATTTTTAAAAATCATTTTTTACATCGGTACATCAAAATGATCTAAAAATATATAAAAAAATTAATTTAAAATGAAAAATAAAAATAAAAAATTTTCAATTTTTTTCCTCAACGACTCCCAAATGTTTTTTCCCCCTTTCCCTGCGCGGTATGGGCGGGTGTCCAGCCATGCATTCATAAGCTAAGCTTTCAAGTCCAAAAGGTGAGAGAAAAGAGTAATATGAAGTCATATCCGAAAATGCTTTAATTAATTAGAATGGACATGCGTAGATGTGACTTTGATGATAAAAATGGAAATATTTCTTGTCAACTGCTCTTGCTTAACGCACCTGCAAGAATTTATATATGTATTAATATAGATGGTTGCATGTTGTAAGACTGTTTCCCAAACAATTTTTGATTATGTTTTCTTTTTAAAAAAAAGAGGATTTTGTGAAGAAAACTCGAGATTTTGAAGCTTTCCTTAATCAAACAAGAAATCATTTTAAAAAAACAAGACTTTTTTATTGGGAAGAGAGAAATCCTAACTGTAGAGGCTAATATCTGTACAGTATTTGGTGCTCAACAGTTTGTTTTCATTTATTGCTGACACATTCTGCATTATTGCTAATGAATGTAGCTTTCTTGCAATGTAGTTAGCTTGAACAACTTTATCTGAAGATTAAATGTAAACCACAAGCTTTAAAACAGCCAGATGGATATTATTTTTAATATAATCCCTTTTATTTATCGGACTTATGTTGGTTTTAAGTAGTGAAAACCTTTTTATTTATCTATATTTATGTTTCATTTTGAAGCAAAGGCACAGTCACCTTCCACAGCTAATCCAATGTCATTTCTAAATAAAGGAATCTTTCTGTGCATCAAATAATTCTGCAAAAAGCCAAACCTAGCGTGTTATTTCAAATGACACAAGTACAATTCTACTGCTGTTCTTCGAAGACTTGCTAATGGAGGAATTTTCTACCAAATAAGACCCCTTGTAGGATTAGTTATCCTAGGTTGAAAAGTTGAGGCTGAAATGTCATTTGGCTAGACATTGTAACTGGAAATGAATTTCCTGTCTAAAACTGTGAAAAAATAAGCTCGAAATTAGAGTTCATGCAGAACATACTTTACATGGAAACATTTTGGGAGCACCTTCAAGATGGAAAATGTTGAAACATTATAGAAGGAATAGAGTCCAATTGTCTCACAATACTTTTTTTCAATGAATTATATACTTTGTTTGCTGTATTCCTTTTGAACTAAAATCATTTACACCAGAACAATGTAATGATAAAGTCAACTAGAACAAAAGAAATCGTTTCCCCATTCACTTTTAATATCACATACTAGAAAACAGCTTCCTATCTTAATCTAATTCAATGTTTAATTTATGTTATATAAACTTTTTTGTTTTCATTTTCATTAGGGTTCTACTTGATGTGACAATATTCACTTGCGTTAGAGAAATTGTGTTGCCTTAATAACAATCTATTGCATTAAATAGGGGAGACTGATGGGGGAGGATGTGGAATGTTTTCTATGGATAGAAGAATTGAGCGCTCCTACTAAGAAAACTAGCGCTGCCTTCATAGATGGGTTCTGGGATTTTGTTGTTTTAGCCGAGTTGTACTGATTGGAAGTTTGTCTTGTATGCTTTTGTAGGGGACAAAAAACATAATCATATATGAGGTGTCTAAACTTTAACGTGCCCCGACAAGAAAAATGCTTAATTTCGCAGTTTTAAATTTTATCAGAATGAGAAATTCTCAAAAAAATCTGTTAAATGTACAATTTAGCAATATGGTCATCAAATATCCCACTGAAATCATTTAAATATATAGGGTACAACATGAAAATCATCTAAGAGGAGAGAGAGAGAGAGAAGTTTAAAGAATATTTTTTGTAAGTTACAACATAAACTTGATACAAGGCTGTATACACCAAATCATCATAACATGTGGAATCCTTTTTTCTAGTGTTCATCCCTTGCAATCAACATCAGATTTGTAATCCCTGTGAGTAATCTAGCTGTGTAGTTTATGCATAAATAAAGAGAATCTAAGTGAATATTCCTAGCTCAAAAGTTAGTCTTAGAGCACATTGAACCTTGTGATGCTAGAGATTTGATGCAATTAATTTGCAATTTATAACCATATAACATCATCATTTTCATCATGTGGAAGCATGGCTATTTCTTATTAGTGTGACAGATAACTGGGGCCACAAAAGTAGAGGAAGATATTATAGAGAAGTAGAGTGACAATGCTTTTTTATTCGATCTGATCATTTTGATCCATTGGATTCCTTTGGAGAATTGGAGCCGAATATTCCACAGATTGATTTTTCTGCTAGAGTATTATGAGTTGAATGTGTTCTGTATGCAGAATTGTCCACACCATAGCTGTTTTAAGTTTTTGACTTGATATGCTGCAATGGGACTTCTGTATATATATATATATATATATATATATATATATATATATATATATATATATATATATATATATATATATATATGTATGTATGTATGTATGTATGTATGTATGTATGTAATGATGCAGCCCATCAAGCCTCCCGATGAGAGAACCACATCTTAGAAAATGTGAATGGATCTCATATATGTTCTGATAAGTTACCTGCTTTGCCTAGATGTTTTATGGTCTGTGGATGTTTCATATGCTTAGTTCTATCAGTTTTTTTATTTAAAAAATGGTATCTGCTTCATATTGCATATGTTCTGAAAGTTTAACAAAACCCCTCTTTTTGTATGATTTGTGACTGATATTTTTGTGTTCCCAGTTGTTTCCCCAAGCTCAACCTTCAGTTCTATCAGTTAGCTACATCGATAAGCTGCGTTTACGTGGTAGTTCATTTTTGGTTTCCCCACTTGAAACCGAGATTTGTCCCAACGATTAATTTTAGATGAATGTTGTACGAGTCTCACAAAAGATTCCCTCAAAAACATAATTACAAAATAAACTATGATTTATAAAATTGTTAAAATTTATCTCTTAAAACTGCAACGGTAAAAATTATTATCATGATAGATAAACATATATAAACTCAGTCACACTGGTGTTCACTTGGCAGATTTTTATTTCAAAATGATTTTATTTGTTTCCACCACATTAATTCCTAGAAGTAAAATTATGGATTAAAATCCAATATCATAACTGGTGAAGCTGAACAATCAGCCTTTCCCAAAGCCAAAGGCCCTTCGCATGCAGATGTTGATCATGATCAGAATGACCTTATATTTCCCATCTCAGGAGCGTCCACCGTTCTCGGGCTCTCATTTTTCCGTGAGCACAAAATGAAGAACAAGAAAAAAATCTTTCTGCGCATCTTCATTCGCTCATCTTCCTTCTGCCAAGAACTCCATCAAGCTCTTTAACAAGTCATGGAAGCAAACATTCGTTACGTTCTCGACATGTTATCTCCAACCTGCGATTTGGCTTTGCCATTGCAAATTAGTATAGCTTCAGCTTTAGATCCTTTTCTCAGCTATTTGTTGTAGTTGTTGCTGTTATCCACTAGGTTTTTAACAAAAATAGGAACAAGAAAGCGTGATTGGGTCATAATTTATAGCCCTTAATTGGCTGTTTCTTAGTTGGAAGAATCTTGAAAGGGGAAAAAGATAAATAGCCTCAATCTACCGAGTGAGTGAGAGGGGGAGAGGGGTGGAGAGCAATGATGAAACATGTCAAAGGGATTTTTCTTTCTCAGCCATGGCGTGGCCAGAGCCATACATAGGATGCTAGGTTTTTTATGGTATTTAGGGCAGAACTCTAGGGTTTATGGCGATATATATGAGGTCGTAGCTAGAGAGGGCGAGACTTAGATTTGTAGGAGTAGAGCCCCCCATAATGCAAGTTGTAGTATTCATGGGCATGCAGACATATAATTGGTGGTCCCGAACTTCCCAGCTTCTTCAATTAAAAGATTGCTTTCCTTTTGCTCGCTTTGCTGTTAAATTATTATAAGAACCCTATTTTCCTTTCTGAGAAAGCAGGAGACAGATCCCTTTAATCCGCTAAAGAACAATGAAAGTAAAGGCTGATTCGTTTTTGTTGATCAGTGCAAGATCCTGTTCCAGGAAATGGTGACCGGTTTGAGCAGGAAGGTTGCGGGTGTGCTGTGATTCCTGTTGCTGGCTTCGTGACTTGTCTGCTCTACAGAGATATATATATATTTATAATACTTTTGGTTTTTTCATATATATATATATGCATATAGGTATTATATTTCATGCAATTGATAGATAAATTATTTTGATAATCCTCCATTAATTTATTATTGCTATTACATACATGAAAAAGAATTTTGAAGGGCTCAAAAGAGCCCTCCATTAATTTATATTAATTTTTTCATTTGATAGAAAAGATCCCATCGCCTCTTCCTTACATTTTGAATGTCAAAAGGCAAGGGCCACCTCTTTTTAGGTTTTGTTATTAATTCCATATTAATTAATACGACTTAAAAATGGATATATATATCAAAGTTGTAAAATCCATTCCAAGCCCCGTTCCGGTTTTTTGTTTAGAACGGAACGTTCCGGTTTCGGTGCATTCCGGCGTTCCGTTCCGGTTTTGTACTGTTCATATTTATTTAATTATATATATGAAAAAAATAAAATATTAATTTAACAAGTATAATTTAAATTCAAGATAAATGAACTTTAAATTATACAATACAAACATAATCTCAAAATTAGAAACATCTTTAAAATTCCAAAATATTATGAAAGTAAAATGTTCTAAAATAAAAGAAAAATACATCAAACATCTTCTACATCATTAATATAAAAATATTAGAATTTCTTATTATGCATCCCAAAAAAATAGTAAATATCATAGTAAGATAATTACAAAGAGAATAGTACTGAAAATCATATGTTCAAAAAGAAAAGAAAAAAACAGATTTTGAAAAAAAAATAAGTAAAATTCGGAACACAATATGATATAAATAAAAAATTGTAAAATCGTAAGTAAAATATTTCTAAATACAATACAACATAATTATGACTATAAAACTTCATTAGTTAAGGTTCATATATAATTCAAAATAATTTAAAAATACATTACAAAACAATTTAAAAATAAAAAACAAAACAATTACTGATTTTCAAGAGTGATTCCATGATATATATATATATATATATAATTGTTATTTTTTTTTATAAAATCAACACAACAATTTTATTTTTTTATAATTTTTTTAGTATATATATTAAAAAAATTATATATATATATATATATATATATATATATATATATATATAATTTGTCCAGCATTCAGACAAATTCAATTTGAATTTGTCCGAATGCTGGGACAAATTCAATTTGAATTTGTCCGATGTGGGAGTCCTACATCGGACAAATTCACTCCAATCTCCCCACTTCTCCTTTATAAATACTCTTCACTCCACTCTCTGCTCCACTCTCCTTAGTCCTTGTCCCACATCGATTAAACACAACTCCAATCTCAACTCTTCTCCATTAAATAATCTTCAGTCTCCACGCTTCAGTTCAGTGTCTCCCTTCTTCAGTCCGGAACGGAACGCCCGGAATAAAACCGAGGTGTTCCGGCCGGAATTGGGCCGGAATTTCCGGAACAGACCGGAATTATAACCGGGACAAAAACGACGCTGTTTTGTCCCGGTTTTATGAACGGAACGGGGTGTTCCGGCCGGAACGGAACGGATTTAATAACTTTGATATATATATATATATATATATATATATATATATATATATATATATATATATATATATATATATAGATGAAAAAACAAATTTAGTAAAACTTTTTCACATGTTTTCTCCATTCAATTTGCAATCAATAACACTGCAGAAGGTAGCTAGTGGGAGTGTAATTACTACATGAAGGAATCAATCTGCAATACGATATATAAAGGTAAGAGTGGCAGTCATCATGCCTGGAAAATACTTTGCTTCTTACCTTAGTTTAGGTGATAGATTTCATAACATCTACTCGAAATCATTGACCGGTGCTAAACTATGAGTTATATATATATTGATAAATTTTTTTTTCTAGTGAAAAACAAAATTAAATTGTAGAGAGGTTGAATATGACTGACTAAAACATAGTTTAATTAGAAAAATGAATTAAAATGTTATAATACCATACATGCCATGAGAGTGAGTTAAAATGTTAGACCGGAATTAAAAAAACCATTAAAAAAAATAGAAGAACAAAGTTAATTTTTATCCAAATGAATTGTACTATGTTAGAAGTGCCAAATATCATTTTTCTTTTAGTTGTTTTTAATAATTTTCTAATTAGATTACAAATTTATATTTTTTTTTATAGAGCACCAACCCTAGGACTTTACTTGAAAATAAAAATAAAAGAGTCCTCTTGTTGGACTTGATTGCTAGCATGTCCTAGCACGACAATTACAGATAGGAGAGGTATTCCAAATCTTCACTGCTTGTCCTCCGATGGATTCAATCATAGATTTCTGATGAGATTCAATAGGGCATTAAGAGAATGGAGATTATTAAATTGACTGGTAGAAAATAGATTATGGCAGGCATTGCATTGAAATATGCATGGATTTGTTTTTTGAACGTGGATGTTCGGTCAGTTTACACGCACCTCGATTAATCTCACGGACCTTGAAGATAATGTCCAGATAAAACCTTCAGTGATCCTGACTAATATGGAACTCAAACCGATAATTTTTAGAGAACAAACTCAGAACTTGACTAGCCGAGACACATAAACACTCCTCCTCAGTGTTAAAATAGTTATCATGAAATGCATGGATTACAATGCGGCATCTTCTGAAAATATTAGCATGCAAAAGCCATTCAATTCGGGGTATGCCCTCTAAATCCTGTGTATTTGCTGGCAATTTAATATATAAACGAAAGTTTTTTCTAAAAAAAAGAAAGAAAATATAGCCATGTAAATAATCGAATAATGTTATGAACCCAAAAGTTGATGCCACTAGGATCCCATTTCCTCTCATCAATTTATTCTAACCGGAAAGTTGCATAAACATATTCTTCCCGTAATCTGGTTCTACGTTTTCAGAACAACAGACAGAAGGGCATTATAAAAGGTAAGACAATAATGTTGTCTCAGCTCAACCGGACCCCTCACCGTCCAACTTTAGGGTTCCTCAATAAAACAAAATGTAGGACAAGGTGCCCTAAATCCAGATGTGATGAGAGGTGAGATTTGGGTTCCTCAATAAATAAATATATAAACACACACACACACACATACGCACACACGCACGCTAAATCGAATCATGGTGATATTTGAGAGCAGTTTTGTACACGATGGGCACAATTCTTGCCAAGTATTCGACGACCTCATTAAAATCCATGTTGGGCCTTGGTATATAAGATGGGAACTTGTCTCCAATCTGTCTAGCAGGCCCTGCCACTGCTGATAGTTCTTCGGCCCAATTGCGAAGAATGCTTAATATGTGCGGCCCATAGAATTCAGTGTGTACATATTTCGTCCTCTTCTTCTTCCCAACTCACTCTCCCATATGTCCCATTTGCCCCATTTGATCAGAAGTACCCCCTCGAAGGATTTGAGTCATTATTCTTAGAGCATTACTAAGAGAATAGCTAAAAGAAAAGAAAAAGGTAAAATACGAATAAAAGAACTCCAATTTATTATTTTTACAGCTTCAAGAAAATAGCTATTTTTACATGTCAGGCAAAAAAAATTAATTTTTTTTAATATATTTTCATGCAAAATAGAGATTTTGATTGGAATTGTATTAGCTGGTTACGATTAATAAATATTTGTATTAATATCAAATATATTTAAATACAATTAACGTTTCTAAATAAATAGCTTTTTTTAATTGGAGTGCATTTATGTATCATATTTTGAGTTTATAATTATGATAGCTATACTTAAATATTTGGTTACATTATTTTTTTAAAATTAATTCACTAGCCATAACCCACTAAAATGCAGCCCAAAACTCATATGATATTGGGCCCATATAATTCCTCCACACGCTACAAAAACATAAAGATTACATAACGTCTTCCTTCTCCGACTCTTTTGGATCTCCGAGGCATTCTACCTTGGAATGTTTCTCTCATGTTTCTCCACAAGCACACCTGAAACCACTCCTTTGCTTTAAACTGTCGCATCCCGTTCTACGCTATCTTATTTCTTTCATACATTCTCACAAACAGAGCTCGAAATCTAAATAGAAATGGCTAGGCCTCGCAGTATCAAGCGTAATTCTTCCCCTAGTTCATACAAATCAACGCTAACCACCATAGCCTTCATGGCATTGTTAGCTATAGGTGTTTGGATGCTAACTTCAAACCCCCAGGTTACTCCACAGACCACAAATCACGTCTCCAAATCAGCCATTACAACCACCGCCGCCACCACCGACGTTGCCGCCGACGCGGATGTTTCAATCTCCAATGTGGTGGAGCACACGGAGTCCAGGAAAAAGGACACCCGAGTTTATGAAGACAATCCAGGAGATCTTCCCGATGATGCTATCAAATCCGACGAGCTTAAAAGCAATGATGACAGTGGCAGTAAAGAAGAAAGTAACGACGGGAAACAGGAAGCAGATGGTGGTGATAGTCAAGAGAGCTCATCACAGGATTTGAAGGGAGAAGAATCCGGTGAGGAGCAGCAGAAACAGGAGGAAAGACAGCATCAGATATCTGAAGAAAGTTCACACACTCAAAACCAACCAGCTGATCAAACCAGCCAAGAAAGTTCTCAATCTGAAGGTAGCCAGGAAGCAAATGCCAATCAAGAGCAAGAAACAAATGCGAACCAAGAAGAAGAGCAAAGTACAGTATCTGAAACTGATGATAGTAACTCACATGATTCTATAAACCAGAATGAAGGACAAGATCAACCACAAGAGAAACAGAAACAGCAACAACAAGAAGATTTTGAAAAAAGTAGTTCTCAGAAACAAGAATCAAAAGAAGACCAACGACAAGGTTCTGGACTCGATGAAAACAATCAAGAATCTGACCACAGTGAGAAAACATATGAAGAGCAACAACAAGAGCAAAGACAAGAAGATACTGGAGGTCAGAATTCTTCTCAAGAATCCCAAAATGAGGTATCTGAAGAAGATCAAAAACAAAGAATACAACAGCAGCAGCAGCAACAAAAACAAGATGTTGAAGATAGTAGTAAAGATTTACAGGATTTTCAGAACCAAGGATCGAAAGATGACGACCAACAACAAGATTCCGGACTCAATGAAAACAATCGAGAATCTAATCAAAATGAAAAACCATTTGAAGACCAACAACAAGATAGAACTGTATACAATGAAAGCAATCAAGAATCTGATCAAAATGAGAAAACATACGAAGAGCAACAACAAGAGCAAAGACAAGAAGACACAGGAGTTCAGAATTCTTCTCAAGAATCCCAAAATGAGGTATCTGAAGAAGATCAAAAACAAAGAATACAGCAGCAGCAGCAGCAACAACAACAACAACAACAAACACATGATCAAGAATCTCAGGTGGATAGCAACACAGACCAAGAAACAAAGCAGGAATCAAGCTCGGGCGAGTCAGCATTTCCAGGTGGCGGGAACCCGGGAATACCAAAAGAATCGAAGGAGTCATGTTCAACTCAAGCAGCAGAGTCAGAGAGTCAAAAGGAGAGAAGGAAGGAGGAATCAGATGGTAATGACAGTGTGTATGGGTACACTTGGCAGCTCTGTAATGTCACTGCAGGTCCTGATTATATACCTTGTTTGGATAATGAAAAGGCCTTAAGACAACTACACACAACCGGACACTTCGAACATAGAGAGAGGCACTGTCCTGAGCCTGGACCCACTTGTCTGGTTCCACTTCCTCAAGGTTACAGGAAACCCATCACATGGCCTCAGAGTAGAGACAAGGTATATCATTAAATCTTGATGGTTAGATTAGGGTGATTTTGTGGGGTTGTAACTTTGTTTAGCGTTGTCTTGCAGATATGGTATCACAATGTACCTCATCCAAAATTGGCAGAGGTCAAAGGTCATCAAAATTGGGTTAAGGTTACTGGTGAGTTCTTGACCTTCCCTGGTGGTGGAACTCAGTTCATGCATGGAGCTCTTCACTACATTGATTTTGTTCAACAGGTAAACTAATGGATACTTGTTTATTTTGTTACTACTGTCCAAACACAAGGAATTCTTGACCTTCCCTGGTGGTGAGATGGATATTTATTTTGTTACTACTGTCCAAAGTTCAGTAAATATTAGAAAGATAGACTCAGTCTTGACACGTGAAAATAACACAGAGATACCATTGATGTGATAAATAGATAAAGAACCCCAATCTCAATTCTCACCATTGATGTGATGCATGCATTCGTGCTCAAGCAGTACTTAGCTCTGGAAAATATCCTCATCAAGTGGATATACTTGACGTCAATATTGCATATTTTATGTGCATGAATTACCATATTTATCCATGGTCAATGGGTGCAGGCTGTGCCCAAAATTAAATGGGGAAAGCACACTAGAGTGATACTGGATGTTGGGTGTGGAGTTGCAAGCTTTGGTGGTTATATGTTTGAAAGGGATGTTCTTACAATGTCGTTTGCACCCAAAGATGAACATGAAGCTCAAGTTCAATTTGCCCTTGAAAGAGGAATACCTGCAATATCTGCTGTCATGGGTTCCCAGCGTCTCCCGTTCCCTAGCAGGGTCTTTGATCTCATCCACTGTGCACGTTGTAGAGTCCCTTGGCACGCAGAAGGTCACGACTTTTTCATCTCTCCAGTCTGAGTACAGTATAGATTATGAATCCAATAGATGAAACAGGTTTTTTTTTGTGATTTACCTTTGCTAAAGAAGATTAGATGCTTGTTCAGGTGGCAAGCTACTCTTGGAATTGAATCGCCTTCTCCGGCCTGGAGGTTATTTTGTCTGGTCAGCAACTCCTGTTTACCAAAAGCTTCAGGAAGATGTGGAGATATGGCAAGGTTGGATACCAAGAACTGATTATTAGAAGAATCTATGAACTTAAATCCAGCTGACCTCTTGTTATCTTGCTAGCTATGTCTGCATTGACGGTATCTATGTGCTGGGAGCTTGTGACTATCAAGAAAGATAAACTTAATGGTATCGGTGCTGCCATCTACAGAAAACCCACCACAAATAATTGCTATGATCAAAGAATAAAGAACAGCCCTCCAATGTGCGATGGTGATGACGATGCAAATGCTGCCTGGTCAGTCAGTTTCTCAGGCACTCCTGATGACTCCTTAACTATTTATTAATGGTCATTCTGGCATTGTATTTTCAGGTATGTGCCTCTGCAGGCATGCATGCACCGTGTTCCTCGTTCTAGATCTCAGAGAGGGGGTAAATGGCCGGAAGATTGGCCTGAAAGACTACAAATAACTCCTCACTGGCTAAAGAGCTCTCAGGTGGGGATCTATGGTAAGCCAGCTCCTCAGGATTTTGAAGCAGATTATGAACATTGGAAACATGTCGTCAGCAACTCATACATGAAGGGACTGGGTATCAGCTGGTCCAACGTCAGGAATATAATGGATATGAGAGCCGTTTATGGGGGGTAGTGCTACTTATCAACTGCTGTTATTTTCTAATGCTAATTGCAAGACGGAATTATCCTGTTAAAACTTATCTTCTTCACATGAACTGATGCAAAATTCGTTTTTTATGTGTTCAGGTTTGCAGCAGCTCTCAAGGACCTTAAGGTCTGGGTTTTCAATGTAGTGAACACAGACTCTCCAGATACACTACCAATAATTTATGAGCGAGGTCTTTTTGGGATATACCATGATTGGTGCGAGTCCTTCAGCACATACCCTCGAACTTACGACCTCCTGCATGCTGATCATCTCTTCTCAAAGCTGAAAAAAAGGTAAAAATATGACTGGATTCATTAATTTACCCATCTGGGGAGCTTGATGACCAGATTGTGTTGGGTTTTACAGGTGTCAGCTTGCTCCTGTACTGGCAGAAGTTGATAGAATCGCAAGACCTGGAGGAAAATTGATTGTTCGTGACGAGTCAAGCGCAATTGAGGAAGTTGAGAACTTGTTGAAGTCTCTACATTGGGAGGTTCATCTAATCTTCTCCAAAGATCAAGAAGGTTTACTCAGCGCACAAAAAGGCGACTGGCGACCACAGTCACAGGCAGCAGCTTTCTCCTGATCATGAAGCGATACAGCATCTGGCTCGTAATCGTGCGCTGTCCCTTCTGAACAGTTCATCGACCTGCAAATGGAAACTTTCTGCAGCACTTTGCTTTCTTCGGAATGTAAAAGTCTTCTTCTGAAAAACAGCTAGGTAAATGTATTTGTTGTTGTCTTGTAAAACTAGCAGTACAAGAATTAATGCGTAGAGTAATAATAGGCCAACAGGCGAAATTTTGTATCAGAAAAGTGGTCACTCATAATATGCATGGCGGGGCTCCTGAAAAGTTTATCCCAAAACAAATACATGCAAACACAAGGAATTAGACAAGAGTTCACTGTAATCCAGCCAACCATGGTAACACAATTTTGCCATCAAATTTAATCACTATATTGTTTTGATAGGAAACCTGTTAATGATTCAAAACAAAAACTGTTACTAGACCTTCTTCATTGCCAAGGCACCTTCCCTCGCACACGCAGAATCATGCAACAGCAGTAAATGAAATTTGGAAACTCCATTTTGGTAAAATTTGCATAGACCTACTTCTTGGGAAGACATTCTCTTAATATTGTTATTCATGTGTAAGGTAACATGATAATTCAAATTATCCTAAAATCATCTTATAATCCCAAGTCTTCCATGAATCCCCTCCTCTAACACTCCGTTGGCGCATGAACAACTAGTGAATTGGAGACACGTACAAGAAAAATGTCCTTAACTTCATTTAACAAAGGTAGTTTAAACGCTAAGATTTACCGAGAATTCTCTTTAACTTCAACTCACGATTTCAAAACAAATGACAAAATCAACCCTATATGTCAACACTATGTGTTGTTAACATGGCTCTTCAAAAACAGAACCTTATCAGATTATGATCAATACTTCAAGCTCCATTGGACTTTAATGCCGGATGCAGCTTCTAATCGGATTCCAGCATTTCCACTACTCCGTGCCTAGAAGTTTCTGCAGTTGACCACTCTTGACGGCAGATCTGAGATCTAGATATCAAGATTAACGATCAAATACCATGAGTAAAATGAAAAAAAAATACAAGCCTGAACACTAATACATCCCTCAAAGAAGGAAAATTTAAAAAAGAAGAAAGAGGGCAAGGAACAGAGCAGCTAACCATCAGATCCACCAATATGCTTGCCATTCACAAATATTTGAGGGACAGTGCGCTTGCCAACTAAATCAAGCAGATAATCCTGAATTTCACCTCCATCATCTGCAAAATTCACAGAAGCACTGCCAATTTAAACCATTGTTTCCAATACCCAGCCACATGAATCTTTAGCTAAATAGATACCTCGAAGATCAAGCTCCACGGCAAAAGGTTTCTCATTTAGTTCACTGAACACACGCTTGGCACGCAAACAATACCTACCAACAAAAAAGAAAACAAATCACAATACAATTCTGCCTTCCAAATTGCTCAAGTGAGACTCAGCTTTCGCAATACACAGTTAGCTGTGTATTAAAACTAATTCCCAGAATTCATATACTGTGAACTAGAATTCCCAGAAATTCAAAGAACTTTCCTTGAAAACTAAATTCATATCTCAATCCAATAATATACAAGCCAAATTCCAATATCAAAAACCATTTTCCAAAATTCTAACCAAGACCCACTTTTTTTATTAAAAAAGGAAACACAAATCAATCATAAAGAGAAAACTAACAGAACAAAATCATCCACATCCAAGGCATAAATTAATATCCATGAAAAAAATTGAGAGAGAGAGAGAGTTAAGGAATTTACGGGCAGTAAGATTTGGAGAAGATGACAATCTTGTTGGAGTAAATAACGTTTTGAACAAAAGCGGAAGCTGAATTCGATGCTTCGGTTACTTTCACTTCATCTGCTAACACGACCAACAACAATAATAACCCAATTGCTGTCCGATTAAGAGTTATACTACACTGGATTCTCTTCATCTTCGTTTCTTTGAGCAACAAAAAACAATTGCTCAGTAACTGCTTCCTTCGAATGTAAGTAATGTTTTTTATGGGTATCGTTTAACCCCCAGATTCCATCGATTACTTTTTTTAAATATTACATCAAAATTATAAATATATATATATTTTAAAGTACATAAAAAAAATTAATTAAAAAAAACTAAAATTTCTAAAAAACATAAATTAAAACACAATACCAAACAATCTTCTAATTATTTCAAAACCTGATTTTACTTGAATTGTTTTAAAAAATAATCTGATCAGATATGATTTGATGAATAAAAAACCTTGTTTAATTTCATTTTTTAACAATATTGTTTTTATTTATTTAAAAAATTCTTAAAAATATTTTTTTATAACTTTTAGGTGTAGAAATTGAAAAGGGGGTTTTCTACTTAAGGTTTTATCTAAATTCTTTTTATTAAAAATATTATAATATTTTACTCAAATTAAGAGTTTCAAAAACACAGTACATGAAAGCTCTTAATATAAGTTTTACCAACAAATTAATCTTCTATCAATATTTATTTTAAATACCAACAAATTAAATTAAAATATGAGTATTGAATACCAATCGGCATTGCTAATTTCTTGCTAACTGCTTTGACACTAAACAAAACACATTTATTAATTGTGTTTTTGAAAACACCGTACTTTCAAACATAGATGTGTTTCTTAAATTAGGTTTTATTTTATCAAAATGTTAAATTCTTATTTATATATATATATATATATATATATATATATATATATATATATGGTTTTATTTTATCAAAATGTTAAATTCTTATTTATATATATATATATATATATATATAAAATTTAAATGGAACCGCTTGCTTAATGAGTTAACTCGCTATGCAATCAGACGAACCCGGGCTAGAGTTTATAACAATGCTAAATCGTTTTCGTTTCAATGAAATTCGATCACATTAATCAATATAAAGAGAAATGATAATTACCATAAAAAAATAATACTAATTCAGGAATTTCCATTGATGCCTGGTATAGTCGAATTACAATCAAGGACCACAATTTCATAAAAATAAAAATCAAGAGCACCGCCTAATTAATCAAATCAGTTTTACAAATCGGAAAGAATACAATTCATCATCACACCACGAGGGGCGGGCTAAGCTTTTGAAGAATCAGATTTATAAAGCTTGTCATATTCCTCAAGGTCCTCATAATACACATCCCAAACACATCTAACACACCCACCCCCACAACAATCTCCTGGCTCCGGCTTCTCGGGGGGCGGTGGCGGCGGGGGAGCGGTCTTCTTCTTCGATTCTTCCTCCGCTTGTTTACTAATCACCGTTGATTCAATCTCTCGATTTTTATTTTCCGTTGCCATGGCAAAATTAGCAGTGGCGTGACGAAATTTGGGATCTTGAAATCTTGAATTAAAGGTGATTGTTTTTGGTGATATAAATATTGGCTTAAACGGGTTTTTCATGGCGAAGATAAAATGGGTCGGGTCATTTTGTTGGTTGCTGGGTTTTGGCAACGTGCGAGAGAAGATTTGAGAAAGAAAATGATTCTGGAGGGTCGCTTCCATTTACGATCTTTAGATTGGGATGGAGAATTTATGTGAGCAGGAGGCGGGCGCCGGAGGCCCGCTGAAAGTTTGCATTGACTTTTTGACTTCATAGGTGGCAGCTTTGTATTGGTTAATTATTCATAAGACCACTACACCCTTCTATTTATTGGTCTTGTCTTCTTATTGGTTAATTAAAAATATTTTTATTTGAGAATACGGGTAACACCATAAACACGCAAACAAGTATTTATAGCAGTTTCTTTTTTAATTTAGAGATATATTAAAATATTTTTTATTTTTTATATTAACACATCAAAACTATTTAAAAATACTAAAAGATTAATTTTTTTTTTGAAACATTCACTTAATTCAATATTTACCAGTGAAAAGTTTTTGAATGTTTTAAGAGTAAATTTAAAGTGATTTTTTAAAGTGATTTTTATTTATAAATATATTAAAATGAAAAAAAAAATTAAAAAATATTTTTTATATTAATATCAAAATAAAATACAAAAATAATTTTAGGTTACAGGAACAATTGAAGCTTTGAAAATTCCGAGGGGCAACAACAGCTTTAACAGCGCATGTGTTCTGGTTTGGTTGGAACCAGCAGAACAGGTCCCGCTATTGATTGTTGGGTCCTCGTGATTTGACAGCTTCCCGTAAAGGGTTTAGCGTTGTTCGGACATGTGCACTCTCTAGGTCATGCATTTCCGTTTTGTGCATTAATGTATCAATTTGTGTTTCTGATTCTTTATGATTTTCAGATTTAATAACTTGCCGTCCAGTTTCCTATGCTTTCAATAAAAAAGTTGTGGCAGTTGCCGATACTTTCCCTGTGCTTTCACTAAAACAAAGCGGCGGCAAGTTCTAGATCCTACCAAGATCAACAGGGAGGCGGGGGGCCAGAAACTTTGATTCGGTTTCTGCAGAAAAAATGGATTTCTTGCTGTGCTGCTGGGACCTGCTTGGTCCTCGTGTATCGACTGTGCATGATGACGGATCCGTATGGGTTTGTTTTAGATTTGTTCACTAATTTGTTGCTGCTACCTTCATGTCCTTGAATGCGATAAGAACTTGCATGGCTTTTTACTTTTGAAACTGAAGTGATATGGCTGCCCCTTTTAGCTACGGTTATGAAATCTGGACTGGTCAGGCGTAGAAAGTCAGCCGGGTATGATCCGGTCAAAAATCTGAAGGGCTCTAAAACTTTTCAATCTTAATCATAGGGGCATCCTTCAGGAACTTGAGTGGTATGGGTGAACATCAAAAGAAATGAAGCTTTTGGTTACTGTTGCCAAGGAAATACTAATTTTCGAATCCCGACTTTATCAGAGTCTACAATTGATCTGAAAACAACAGAAGAGGAAAAGAAATTAAAGCAAGCTAGCCCATTGAGGTGTTTTAGCCCACTAATGTTCTTTCCATGAACAGAAGATAAATTTAAAATCTTAATTTGATTAAATTAAATCAAGCCTCCAAGTAACAGCAACAATTTAATCCAGCCTTATGCAGGAGGTATTATTGATGAGAAGCATGATAGAGGGATACTGATACAAGATTACTAATCTTGTTTTCATGTAATGAAGTGAAGCAAACAAAATTGAATGCTTGTTACTTCTTCAATCCGAGTAGCAGCAATATTAATCCAATATAGTTGAAGGCGTAGGCCAGTTTGATGAAGTGAAGCTTGAAGCTATTCCATGGTGGATACCTGGGCTCAAGCTCAGGGAAGAAACCTCTTTGCAAGATTGCTTTTTCATGACTGAAAGTATCGAAAGAGTACTTCCCGTGGTATCTTCCGAAGCCACTCTGACCAACACCTCCAAATGGTAGAGAATCACAAAGAAACTGCAGGTTTAACATGCAGATTAATGCCCTCTGAGTTCTAATAATATTGAACCAAGCAAACGGTGGAGATCGTATCGTACCTGAAGCAGGGTGTCGTTGAAAGTCACGCTCCCGGAGGATGTTCTTGATAGGATTTGTTTCTTGAATTTTTCATCCCTGGTGAAGGCATAAATGGCAAGAGGTTTTGGCCTGGAGCTTATGAAATCGATGCTTTCATAAATATCATCCAACTGCACAAGTAGCGGCAGGTTTTAGATTTTCATAAACAGAACTTTGTAATGAGAAGGACAGGAGTAATCCTCACTGTGATGACTGGAAGCAGGGGGCCAAAGATTTCTTCTGTCATGATCTGAGAATCGAGGGGAGGATTTAACAAGATTGTGGGCTCAATGTACCTACAAGATTATCGATGAAGATTGATAAGACCTTTCAGTTTTGTTTGAATTTTCAGGACTTGGTACTTGGAATGGTAAAAAAGACAGACAAAACTCATCAATTCTATAACTTTCCACAGATAGAGGCACCTAAAATCATAGTTTTGAAAAGCAAATTATTTAAGGATACTCAAAGTAAGGGAGAAAGCTCACATTTTTTCTTCATCGACAGAGCCACCGTAAGCAACAGAGGCTTCGACAAGAGGATCTTTAAGAAGGTCAAGCAGCCTCTTGAAATTGTTCTTGTTTACAATTTTGCATAAGCTCGTTGATTCTCTTGGATTTTCACCATAAAATTGCTTGATTGTTTTCGCTAGCAAGTCTATCTAAAAAAGGCCAACATGTGGATATATAATTTGAGCAACAAAACCAAATCACTTTTGCAGAACATTTACATTACCAGATCAGACGCGAATCTCTCTTCAACAAGCAAATAATCAATGGCAATACATGCTTGCCCACTGCACGACCCCCATTTCGCTCCTGCTATTCTCTTGGCTATTACCTTCAGTCCAACATGCTCAAGTTAGTCAGTTAGTATTCTCAAACATTATAGTAATCCCTTGGATCATTTAGAATCCAGTAACCACTTAGTAACCTTCATATTGGTGGGGTTGGAGCTGCTGTCCATGATGGCAGGACATTTTCCTCCCAACTCAAGTGTAACTGGTGTTAAATGCTGTGCAGCTGCCGTCATTACGATGCGACCGACACGCTGACTTCCTGAAGATACATTAGTAATAAGCAAGGGCTACAAATCTAACATGATGCAAACTATTTTTTAAGGCAATAGCAGATTTTCAATATGCAATTGGAAAGAAAGGAAGTGGTACCAGTGAAGAATATCTTGTCCCACTTCTGCTGTAGAAGTTGTTCGCAAACATCTATTCCGCCCTCAATGACCTTAATGGATTTGGGATCCAGGTATTTAGGGATGTTCTCAGCAAGAAAAGAAGAACATGTTGGTGATAGCTCAGAAGGTTTTAAAACCACAGCGTTTCCTGCAGATATTGCTGCTATTAACGGGTCCAGTGTCAATGCTGCATTCAAGAGGATTAATGGGGTGAGTGGAAATTTTTCAGTATCCAGCACCAGAAAATATTATATATATACAGCAGGCCTTCTGATTATTCCTACTCTAAAAGCTGATAATTTCCTGTTGATAATTCATGATACCCCACCTCAATTTTTGCGACAGGTATATCAAAACCTTTTTAACACACTCTTGACAATCTCAGTACAAGGACCAACGAACAGTTCTTTGGTTTTGCTTAATTCCATATGCAGGCAATGACAGAACAGATTCTAATGAGTTTGTCGAACAATTGTAAGGAAATAATCGCCTCTTTTCATATGGGCTATAATTAACGACTTGATGGATTCAATTCGAGACAATGAAGATACGATTTGGTGGATGCCTGAGGTATTTTGATGATTTCTAATTATTCTTTTGGACCAAGTGACTTTCTTAACTCTTTGTTTCACTCATCTACTGCAAAAAAACATCTGGCATCAGAAATGTTGTCAAGAATTGATTGATCTTACAGATAGGGAAGTTCCAAGATCCCATAATGAGAACTACACCAAATGGTTCAGGCATCACTTGTGCACTTGCAGGGAAGAAAACCAGGGGTAAATCGCCCTATACAAAGTCCAAAACAGCCATCAAACAACAAAACTAGTCATTAAAAAGCATATATATGCACCAGTTTAGGATTTCTTCGGCAGTATCAGTCCCTGCTCAAAATTAAACTCAACCAGCCAAATACCTTTTTAGGAGCCATCCATTTCTCCACACAGCTCAAAGAAAGCTTGGCTGATTTCGCTACTACTCCAACCTACAACAAAGTAATGATTCATTATTACTACTACTTAATTAAAGAAATATAAATCCTTAACAAAAAAAAGACAGCAAGATTGGGTATCAAGATCATACCCCTATCCATCTTTTTCCCTGTATACAGAAGGGTTGTTTTAGCAGAAAATAGAATTATTCAAAAACTCAATTACCTCGTCCCTGTAAGCTTCGACAGGGTGCTTTCCCACATCTTGATCAAGTGCCTGAAAAATTCTCTCTTCATTATCTTGGACAAACTCAATCATGCCTCTGAGCTGGCTTTTCCTCCATGCGACACTTCTAGTTCTTCCACTTTTAAACGTGTCTCTGAGCTCAGCCAAAGTTCCTTCTAGACCCTCCATTGCTTTCAGGCTGCTGCTGTATATGTTTGATGAAGCCTCTCCAGACTGAGAAAACCTCAATAAACTTTCCGATGATATATGTTCATAGAAATCTAAAGTGTTAATATAACTCTCCCTCTCTTGCAGTACTGTGACGTTTTCTGGCCGTGACAGTCAAGTCAGGTTTTCCATGTGATTAATTAATTGCTACTGGTGATAACCCGCTGTGTTAATAGCTCGCAAATAATTCTCGGTCACCGAACTTTAATTTCCAGCTTGTCGCTGCAGTCGCATTTATTTTGCTGTTATGACTAACTGACTAGCATGCATCATCCTGCATGAACAGTGATGTACTCTAGGCATGAAAAACTAGCCTTTCGTCATGGGGACGCCAGATGATATTTCACTTCAGCTATAAACCCGGTCTATAAAATTTACTATTCCATATGGAATATAATAATGTAATTATTATTATAAAAAAATTAATTCTTATATTTGGAGTATTTTAATCTTTTTTGACCTTTTATCATTAAATAATTGTGCGGGGATGTAAGTGTTTTTTTTTAATTTCTATAACAGTAAAAATACAGTTTTGCCCCTAAAATCAGATTAAAAAAATTGTTTGTTAGATAAGGATATTCTAGATATTTTATTTTATGAACAATTAAATAATGATTATATCCATAAATGAGATAAAAAAAAAAAAGTACCCGACAAGGCTATTTTTTTGTGTTTCCATTCTTATTAATAGTAAATGCATTATTTTTTATGGGGTATTTTAATATTTTCATATGTATTTTTTCGTTATTAGAACGAGTTTCGGGGGTGTTTGATATTTTTTATTCTTTAATATTTTATTTAAAAAATTGTTGATATGTGTGTCTGACGTGGATAATAAAAACTATAAAATCATAAAATAATAATTTTTATTATTATTATTCGGAATAATGTTATGATTTTCATTGTTTAGACAATAATAATTTTAACAATTGTAATCATGATAATAATAGTAACATCACTAATGATAATAACAATAACAATAATATTTATTATAATTGTTATAGTGCTTATGATATTAATAATTATAGCAATGATAATAATAATAATTTATAAAATAAGAACAAGAATATAAATAATAATAAAAACAATTATAGTGATGATATTAATAATGATAATAATACTAGTGATAATTTTAATGATATTAATAACAATAGTAGTATTAGTAATCATAATAGTAATTATAAATGCGATAACAATGATGATATTAATAATAATAATTAAATGATTGCACTAATAATGATGGTGATGATAAGAATAAAAACAAAATAATACTAGTTATAGTTGTGATGATAATAATTATAACGATAATTTAAACAGTAATGGTTATATCAATAATGATAGCAATAATAATGATGATGACAATGATAGTAATACCAATAATAATTATGATATTAGTTATTTACAATAGTGATAGTTATAATGTTAGTGACAATTTAACAATCATAGTAATAATAATTAGAATAATAATTAATTGCATTTTACAACTTCTTCTTATATAGTATTTCAGATCTAATATTCTAGATTAATGGTTTGAAAAAAATTTGTGGCTCAATGTTCTCTTTTGTTTTTTTTTATCTTTTTTAAAAAAAAAATATTGTTTAACATTTTTTTAAAAAGAAAATCATTCAAGTTTCATTGAAACCTATTTAACAAATACATTTATATCAATTTAAAATTAAAATATTTTATCAGAAACTTGTGCTTGACATAAATTAAACATTTATCATTTTACCTAATATAATAGGTCAAAAAGAGTTTGAAAAATAAAAAAACAGGTTTGTAAAGAGTTAGTGGTGTCTCCTTTAGTTTATAAGAGTTTACGGAGAGTGTCAAATAGAGTTATATGTTAAAAATAAGTGCAATGTTGGGAAAGTTTTAAGATTGTTGTCATTTTGAATTATCTAATTCCTCGATCTCTATTTGTGACACCTAACTTGTTTAGATTCCCCGATCAACCTTTGAAGCTTCCTAATTCTTCAACTCACATGCTTGAACATCCAACATGTTATAGATTTTAAACAATCTCCTAAACTCTATAATGTTTTGTTCTTTATGTTTAAAGATTGTTTCAATGCTTGACATCCATCAAGTCATAAATCATGAGTATTTTGTTGACCTTATTGAATTCTTACCCCTTATTCATATGACAATAAGGATAAGAATTGTCTCAATTCACAAGTTCATGACCAATTTATATCCATCACCAATTAAAAGGTGTGTGTTATATTCCATACTCTTAATCATAAAAGATTAATTGTCACAAATTCAAGATGACAATAAATCTCTCTTTTATCTCCTCACTCTAAAATATATGATTAATTTGAGTCTTTTGAGTGTAAAGTTCATAATTTACATGGCAAAGATCAATAAACCAAAATGAGAAAAGTGACGAATAATATAAATTTTGAGCTAATTTACACAAGTGTCGTGGTGTATTTAATATCAAATATTATTTCATGATACATATTATAGTTTAACAATGTTTTTGAAAAAACAGTCATAAATTGCAAGTGAGTAGTGCTAGGTCATTCAAAGTATTACAAATGATTGATTTAAATAATTATGTCATTAAATTTTGATATTAGCTCTACTTTTGACATGAAAGACCTCGATGTGCATAAAACGCATAACTTATCCCTGATGATCTTTTTGAAACCATGGTCATATTATCCTTCTCTTTTGGCAAAAAAAAAAAAATTAATGCTACTTTGGATGTGCAACTTGTTCTTATCAAAGATGGTGAAGTTCAGCTAAGTTTATGAGCTAGACAATCAAATTCAGACTATACTTGGATTATCATAAAAATATCACAATAGTTTGATCATTATCATTGAGAGCATTATTAGAGTTGTCTTGAACTACACTTAAAGGGGTTAAATTTTTCCACCCCCGCGAGAGTTGGTGGGGAAATCAAACTTAAAACATTGTTTACGCACTGGTATAATCAGAGGCAATAAAGGGTGGCCCAAATTGTCTCCAAGGAGCATGACGTGATGACAAACGACTTGTGATCTGCACAGCAAGTCTCGAATTCAAGTTAGGGCGTGCACCATCTTATTAGAGTCTGGGACAACCGGGTTTTACTCACTCATCTAGGCCCACAAAGTATAATTTCTAGGGGGTTGAGTTTCATCGTATCCAAAAAAAAGTAGCCCAAATCATTAAAGATTAAACTTTAACTTATTTGTTTGTTTAATTTATTTGAACTTTTATTTGAGATTTTTTTAATTAGATTTTCTTTGTTGATCTTGATTTAACTATTGTTAAGTATTTTATTTATTGGGGTATAAGCTCAAATGCTTGTTTTAATTATGGTTTTAGTGTTTGCATTTTTTTTAATATTAGAATTTTTTTTGATGAATTGAATAAAATTTATAAAGTTGTAAATTTTTCCCCTTTTCTTTCTTTATTTCAGCCTTTTCTTTTTTTCATTGATTTTTTTATATATTTATGTAGCTTTTTTTCTTAGCTCATTACTTCATCTTTTTAATCTTTTTTTTTTGTGCATCACTAAGTCGTCCTTTTATTTGTTTTTATATGTGATATTGTGTTTGAGTGCACTTTAAAAATATATTTGATTTAAAAAATATCAAAGTAATGTTTTATTTAATATTTTATGATGATTTTGATATACTCATATAAAAAAATTGATTTTTTTAAATAAAAACACTTTAAAAAATCTATTTGCATAACAATACTAAACACACTATTAATATTCAATTTAAGATCTTGATGGGAAATGGTTGTTAAACAAGTTTTTTTTTCTAGTTTCCATTCCATTTTCCTCTTTAAGTGGTAAATTTTTGTTGGTAAATATGCATATAATATTTTTTTTATGTTCATGTTGATTAGAAACAATTTTTTTTTTTTTTTTTGGTTTACAAAAAGATAATATAGATCACGAATCTATCGGAGTGGTTCACATAAAGGTCATATCGGTATGTCAGCATCATTATTAACTGTGTGAGGTGCCCCCGTTTCATTTGGGCCTATACATCGCCATCTTGATTGAGTGGTCACCAAGATGGCCCTGCCACATGCCCTTTAAAAAAAAAAATTATCACAGGCAACTTCTTCCGTAAGTAATTAGATTCATCCACGTCCGTGTCTTGCACGTGCTTTGTCGGGTGCATTTATTATAAATGACTTTTTGTAATCTTTCTAAAAGTCGAGCCTTCCATTCCATGGTCAAAAACTAACGGAGATGTATATCCCCTAATTACACATACTCGAGCTCAAGTTTATATATATACTAGCTATATTGCCCGCGCGTTGCCGCGGGCATTTTTGTGTATATAATTTTACAGAATTAAATCAAAAACAATAAATTTATATGATATAATTAAGAGAAATTATAGATTATGAGATAACATGTATCAATTTTTAAGTAAAGTTTGTTGCGCAAGTATAAATAACATTTTTTAGAATAAAGAAACTGCGTTATAAAAGATCACAAAAGAAAATGGGCTTGGTGATTAGGTGTTGTGTTTTTTTTCTGGGGGTGTTTTTGGTTCTTGGCTTCTTTTTTTTAAATTAGCCGCAATGTGCACAGTGTAATCATGAATCAACCCCTTGAAAATGACAAAATAATTATTAAATTATCATGGAAAAAAAACTCAAAAATATTAACAAAAGAATAAGTAAGAGAAACAATTAAATTATTATTATTATTATTATTATTATTATTATTATTATTATTATCATTATTATTATCATTATTATTATTATGTTAATAATGAAAGAAAAATAAATAAATGAAAGAATAAAAATATTCTAGAAACTTTAACAAAAGATTAAAAAAAAAAACTATTATTGCTATTACTGTCAAAACCAAAAAAATTATCAAATTATCCAGAGAGAAAAAAACATTAAAGAAAGAGCAAGCACAAAAAACAATTTAATTATTATTATTATTATTATTATTATTATTATTATTATTATTATTATTATTATTATTATTATTATTATTATTATTATGTTAATAATGAAAGGAAAAAAACAATTAAAGACTAAAAACATGCAAGAAACTTTCACAAAAGATTAAAAAAACAAAAACAATTATTATTGCTATCACCGGTAAAAAAAAAATATTATCAAATTATCGGGAGAAAGAAAAAAAACACAGAAGAGTAAGAACAAAAAATAATTAAGTCATTATTATTAGTAGTATTATTATTATTATTATTACTATTACTATTATTATTATTATTATTACTATTACTATTACTATTATTATTATTATTATTATTGTTGTTGTTGTTGTGTTAAATACACTTATATATACATGGACAAAAGTAGAAATTATTCTAGAAATATAAAGAAATAAAAGTATAAGGACTTAAATGAAAATAAAATATATAGGGCTTACATTAAAAAATTAAAGGTCAAAGGGCTGAAATGAAAATTATATCTATTCTCAATTGAAATCAGAGGACAAAATTGCAAAAATCGGAACTTGTGTACCGAATTAATTGAGTTATATACAGCCAATCCGGAAATTAAAAGTAGTAGGACCAAAGTGAAACTTTGACATTCAATGAATTACAATCGGAGAACCCAATCGAACAAAATAAAAACTTATATAACAGAAATAAGGACCAAAAACGAATAAAAACTTGTATAACAGAAATGAGGACCAAAAATGAAATTAAAAGTCGAGGGACCTAAGTGCACAGTCAAACAATATGGGGGACTCTCCTGCACATTGACGTGCAGGAGAGAGAGAAACGTCGCCGGCGGCTTGAGCCGGCCTCCGCCGCGTCCACGGACATTTGGTGGTTACACGCACTACCGCGGGAGGAAGACCACGCGGCGGCGCATCGAAATAGCCTCCGGTGGATAATTTCCGTCCACCGTATGAGGCCGCACGCGCCACCTGAACAGGGCATGAGGCGGAAAACCGCCTGGCGCGTGCGCCTCACGCCTTGAAAGATACCGAATAAAAAATTCGAAAAATAGGGCCAATTACCGTTCCACCCCTGCACCAAATTCAGTGTTTTTGTCTTATTAGGGGCTAAAACCGTCTTTAGCCATTTCAGAAAATAATAAAAAATTCAAAAGTTGCGGCGGACCGGACCGGACCGGGCCGGTCCGGCCGCGCGCACTTACGTCGGTGCCCCTCAGCCGGATACCTTATTTTGTCTTATTACCGGGGGTTAAAGAGTCATTACACTGTTCATAGCTGAATATTTAAAAAAAAAAGAAGGAAAACCCGAAATTAGCCCCGTTTTGCACCGAGATTTTGCCGCGCGGCCGAGGGCCATTTTTGTCTCCACACTGTCGCAATCCACAGTGTAATGTGAGAGGGTGCACAGTGAACAATCCCACACGGTTTATTTGTTTTGTAATATATATATATATATATATATATATATATATATATATATTTAAAATACCTTTTATTAAGAGGATAAAAAAAGAAGATTTGAAATTCTAATTGAGACTCAACAATAGAGATATTTTGAAGATGTAAAAACTAAACGTGATATATTTTATTAGTTTTGATGGTAAAAACTTGATAATTGGATGCAATCAAACATATGAAAATAAATTAGATATAATTTCTAAAATATATAAATATATTTGAACCCCATGGATTAATGATTTAAGAGTTGTTTGACACTGTGTTTCAAAAATATTTTTGAAAAAAATAATTATTTTTATTATTTATTTTAATTTAAATTCTTTTAGTGTTTTTAGATCATTTTCATATATTAATATAAAAAATAATCATTTTGATATATTTTTAAATAAAAATTATCTTCAAAAAGCAATTACAACCACAATCTCAATCAATCACTTAATAAGCATACCATTTGCCTTTCAAACTATATATGAACTCAATGAAGTACTGGTCTGATGGGTTTCCAAGAGAGAGGTTTGATAAACATAAAATCATATATATATATATATATATATATATATATATATATATATATATATATATATATATATATATATATATATATATATTATTAAGAGGAAAATCTTAATTAGTATTCTCATGCGAGAGATTGGACAAATATAGGATAAGATAAAGTACATTGAACAGGTAGAGCGTACATTTTACAATAATATAATAGAAATTTAAATATATTTTTTTAAAAAAAGGTCAAGATAATTATCTCACTTCCTGTTATCATTTAATCTCATTTGATATGAAATAGCAATGAAGTAAATAAAAACAAAAACAAATAGATAATAATAATTGTAATAATAATAATTGAGTTGACGTACTACTCGTGAAGACAGCATATATCAAAACAAACTACTATTCAACGTTATCGAAGTAATAAATATTTACCATCTTCCTTTTATTCAAGATAATGACGTGTCATGTCAGCTCATAAATCTTTATGATGAAGGAATAATAATAAAATAAAATAAAATAAAAGGACTCCGTTAATATATGAAAAAGAATACAAGACTTCAGTGTATATGTGTGTTTATACAAGTACTGAACTTTAACAATGGGCAAAACTTTTTAAAAATTACAAGAATTTATTAATTAATTTTTTAAATTTACACCAATCTTCTCCCTCATCTCGCTGTCCAAAAAATCACCCCATCCCCTCGTTTTGGACAATATATTTTTAACCAAAGCATTCTGAAGATCCCAAATAGACATTTTATGTTTGCTTGCTATGTACACGAGGCAACATCTCAATTTCTGTATCTGTCGCGTGTTTTATACTTGCCAAACATAGAAATTTGTTTTGGTATGCCCGGACCGAACACCCAGAAATAAAAAAGAGTTGCTGTAACATATTTTTTTTTTATTAGTTGAGTTTCCGAGTTAGTTGTACCTTGATTAATCTTACTAATTCTAAAATTAATGATTATATAAGTTTAAAGTAATTATTATATTAGCAATTACAAAAATTAGTGGAGAAATAAACTTTTTAATTTTAATTGTAAGTCTAAAGGAATTATTATATTAGCAATTACAAAGATCACATGAGAAACAAATCTTTTAATTTTAATGGTTGAATTAAAATTACATGCTCTAAAATTAATAATCATATAAATCTATAATGATCATCATATTAATAATCATATAACTCAAACATGAAACCATAAACAAAAAAAACTACTTAATTTCAACCCTTACTACTGGTAATCTACTAAATGATTTTGTTGTAGTTACCTCAGCATGTCTCCCCTCTGATCTAATACTTTGATGCTTATGGATCTATTTTGGAGAATTCTTTCCAATAGTACCACTCCATGCTCTCATTTTTTTCTTTTTTCTTTTTTTCTTTACTTTAAATTCTCATTTGGTCCCTCAATTTTTAAACTCTATCCAATAGTACCAATCTCATTCTTTCCTTTGGTTTTCTATTTTCTCTTGACAACCTCTTTCTTCTCTACTTTAAATTCTCACTCGGTCTCTCAATTTTTATATAATCTTAAGTTTAGTTTTATTATTATTATTATTTGATCAATTAAATTTATTTTTATTCAAGCTAAGCAATAAATAATAATTCCTTGGACAAAAATATTTTCTTAGCAATTGCATCTAAAAATAAAGGTGTGTTTGACATTGCGGTTACTGTTGTGGTTGAGGTTAAAAAAAAACACTTTTATGAAAAACACTTTTAGCTGCGGTTCATAACTGAAATTGAAGTATTTGGTTAAAATTGTGGTTGAGTTTGAGGCTTAATGAAAAACAGTTTCATGTGCTTGGTTACAATGCTTTTTATATTGCTGTCAACTTGTGAAATTATTTTAAAGGACACACATATATTTTTTAAAATATTGTACATTTAATAATCATAATAATAAAATGTAATTAATAATTCAAGTAAATTAGACACTTGACTTTTATTCTCTCACCAAACTACTTGCAATTAATCATGAACTAAATCTATATGTGAAGGCCTCTGCGATCCCTTGCTATTTGATCTAGGAACAACATCTGAAAAATATCATCAGGAACAACATCTGCGATTCATACTGATTTTCAGGATCTCTATCTACATGTTGTAGAGATATGATTTCAAGGCCAAATCCAATTGCAAGTTTTTGATCCATAATCAATCAAAAAATAACAGGGTTGTGGAGTGAAACGAAGTCACATGTCTTTTCCTGTCATCAGGTTGATCTCTATCTACATATTTTTTTTTAAATATATATTTTTTTATTTTATTAAAAAAATCAGACTGGGCCTGACCCATCTAAATGGATCGGCCCAGCCTAGGTGGGCCTAAAGGCTCAACTCTGCTGGGATTGGGCTGGGCTAAGAGTAGGTCCAACCCAGGAGATTATGTAAAATAAATACGATACGCTGCATTGTTCACGTCTTGCGTCAACAGTGCAGTGAATTATTCTGTTATGTGAACAATAACATAAATGACGATGACGAGAGGCTTAACTATCGATATCGGCGGATAAAAAAGGTCGAGATGGTTATTTCTGTGGTGGTGGCGGCGTAAAAAATGGTGGTCTGTGGTGGCCGGGAGTGTTGCTACCCAAATTTTGACTCTTTGTTTTTTTTATGTTTTCAAAAAAAAAAGTATTTCAAAAATAGATTTTTGGGTTCAAGGGCGAAATCGAGCAATTTGGAGTTTAATGGCCGATTGAGGGTTAAATCGCGAAAATCAAGAGCCAAGGACCAGATTAGAAAGTCGCGCAAAGCCAAGGTTGAGATTGAATTTTTGATGGGATTTAATTGCATAAAAAGCTTAAATCCAATTGGGTGCATTTAGAGATTTTTCAAAGGACCAAATCATATTTTTCTTTCCTTCCTAAAATATTTTGAAATCTGCATTTTTAAAAATTAAGCATGCACTGTGCCGTTGCCTTGCATTGATTTTTCACGGCAAGCAGATCAATCAAATTTTTATTCCTTTTTCAAATTGATTTTTTTTCCAATTCGCATTGATCACAGCAGCTAAGTCAAATATTTTTCCTAATCAATAGTGATTTTTCTTCCCGTTTCATCCTCTTTAGCCAGCTCAACAGCTCAAAATCCCCAGTAGGAATACCCTGCATTAAACGTGATTTCATTCCTGATTTTCCTCTGATTGCATTCAATACCCTGCTTTAAACGTTGATGAACGTTGGGTGGCTCTGGCTATAAATAGAAGCAGAGACGAAGAGAAAAAGGGGAGGAAAAAAAGAAGAAAAAACAAGGGGAGAGTACAAGGGAATTTCACGTAAACTTTGGGGAATTTTTCTTTTCCCTTGCATCTGTTCTCCTTCACTATCCCTCTCTGCTTTCATTTTCCATTGTTTCTCTTCTCTCTTTCTAAAATACACTGACCCAAAACGCTCTCTCTCTCCTTCTCGGCTCAGCCACATCACCACCGTCGACCACCATTGTCCCTCCTTCTCATCACCATAAGCCTCCTCTCAACCACAGAAACTCTTCCACTATCTCAGGCGAAGGGAGAGGCGACGACAGCAGCAATAACAGCAGCCCCTGCAAAGTGACCGAGAGTTTTCCGACGATCATTCCGACCACCACAGGCCACCATCTCCGACGCCTCAACGACCAGAAGAATCACCACGATCTCCTCTACCCAACGGTATAAACAGGTATTCCATTCTCCATACTCGAAAATCTTCCTTGCCACTGTTCATCGTCTCTGCATTTGCATGCGGGGAGTGAATTAATTCACTCCCCGCGTGGGCTTGACAGGCCGGGCCTTGTACCAGGCCTGACCCTGAATGGGCTGCCAGCCATCTGGGCTAGCAGCCCAGCCTGGAGACAAGGTGGGCTGGGCTGTCAGCCCAGCCCGAATTTAGGTGGGCTGACAGCCAGCCCACCGAAAAATAATAAATACAAAAATAAATACAAATTTTCCAAAAGATATTTTTGTTAAAGAAAAATGTGTTGTTTTCTTGCATACGGCCAATACACTAGCATATTTTAAAAATTGTTTTTTTTTTCTTTTAAAAAAGTATATATTATCTTGGGTTTTGAAGAGAAAATGAGTTTTAGCATGGATTTCACAAAGAAAAAATCATTTCTTGCATTTTGAGATTTTACAACAAGTTTGTAAAATCCAAAGGGTATTGGCCAATATTCAAAAAAATATAAAAAATCTTTTTTTTGGGAAATTTATTATTCACTGTCGGTATTTGGGTAAATAAATCCTAAAGGGGTTAATATCCAAAATATTCGACGGGAATGATATGCTGTTATTCACTGTCGGTATTTGGGTAAATAAATCCTAAAGGGGTTAATATCCAAAATATTCGACGGGAATGATATGCTATTATTCACTGTCGGTATTTGGGTAAATAAATCCTAAGAGGTTAATATCCAAAATATTCGACGGGAATGATATGCTATTATTCACTGTTGGTATTTGGGTAAATAAATCCTAAGGGGTTAATATCCAAAATATTCGACGGGAATGATATGCTATTATTCACTGTTGGTATTTGGGTAAATAAATCCTAAGGGATTAATATCCAAAATATTCGGCGGAATAATATCCCATTTGCCATTCATTTTACATATTGTTTTGACATAACAAATCATAAACAAGCCAAACGTCAAGCAGCTTACCCTAGGTAGGGCGTACTAGGGGTGCTAAAACCTTCCCTTTACGCAACCAGTCCCTTACCCTAGAATCTCTGAAAGACCAGTTTTAGGTTTCCTAGTAACCATAATACTAGGTGGCGACTCCCTTTTTTTACTAAAATAGATAACCCCCCGACATTTAATCCCCCGCTCACGGGGAAGAGTCGTCACGATGCCGTGCTCATCATTTTCTGGGGTGCGACAGAATGGCGACTCCGCTGGGGACTTGGGCTAAGCTTGACAGTTTTTTATTTATTTATGATTTGTTTTATTTGTTTATTTATTTATTTTCATGTTGTTATGGATTATTTATAAGCTTTAGCATGCATCTTTACATCCTGTCATCATGCATCACTTTTTTATTATTTTGAGAGCACACACTAAACTTTAAGTTAAGTGGGGGACTAGCAGCTTACCTATGACTTGAGTCAAGGTTGAAGTTTGTGTAAACCCCAACTCTTCGCTGAGTGTTTAGACTGGTAGTGATTGGTATACGAGCCATCCCACTATCTGCTGAACCCCCATATCGCCTTTACGAGGGTGATCACTGGGACAGCAAGAGACCCTCTTTAGAGACCAAGTAGTAAACTTACCCTATGTCTCACGTAAAGGAACTAGAACCTATCGTTAGGATGTATGCTCCATAATATCTTTTGCATAAAAAGAAAAACCCTAAAAAAAGCATTTTTGCCTGATGGCGAATATGGCAAGTACTATAGCTTGCCTGCTCTCAATGACCCCAGAATTGATAGATTGCCATATTCAATTAAGTTTATTTTGGAATCTGCAATTAGAAACTGCGATGAGTTTCAGGTTAAGAGTAATGATGTTGAGAAGATTATTGATTGGGAGAATTCTGCTCCTAAATTAGTTGAAATTCCATTCAAGCATGCTAGAGTCCTTCTTCAGGATTTTACTGGTGTTCCTGCTGTTGTTGACCTTGCCTGCATGCAAGATGCGATGAATAATCTGGGAGGTGATTCTAATAAGATCAACCCATTGGTAACAGTTGATCTTGTTATTGATCACTCAGTTCAGGTTGATGTGGCAAGATCAGAAAATGCAGTGCAGGCTAATATGGAGCTTGAGTTCCAAAGAAACAAAGAAAGATTTGCATTCCTTAAATGGGGCTCAAATGCTTTCCAAAACGTGCTTGTTGTTCCTCCTGGGTCTGGTATAGTCCACCAGGTCAACTTGGATTACCTTGGGAGGGTGGTGTTCAACACATATGGTTTGCTTTATCCTGATAGTGTTGTTGGTACAGACTCACACACTACTATGATAGATGGATTAGGTGTTGCTGGTTGGGGATTTGGTGTGATAGAAGCCGAAGCTGCATGCTTGGCCAACCCATGAGCATGGTTCTTCCTGGCGTGGTTGGCTTTAAGTTATCAAGAAAACTTAGAGATGGTGTAACAACCACTGACTTAGTTTTGACAGTAACTCAAATGCTGAGAAAGCATGGGGTTGTTGGCAAGTTTGTGGAGTTCTATGGTGAGGGCATGAGTGAATTGTCACTAGCAGATCGTGCTACTATTACCAACATGTCTCCTGAGTATGGTGCTACCATGGGTTTCTTTCCTGTGGATCATGTCACACTGCAATATCTGAAACTGACAAGCAGAAGTGATGAAACTGTCTATTTGATAGAATCCTATTTAAGAGCGAACAAGATGTTTGTGGACTACAGTGAGCCCCAGATTGAGAGAGTGTACTCTTCTTGTCTAGCATTGAATCTTGAGGATGTGGAACCTTGTATATCAGGACCTAAAAGGCCATATGATCGAGTTACTTTGAGAGAAATGAAAGCTGATTGGCATGCATGCTTAGACAACAGGGTTGGATTTAAGGGATTCGCTATACTAAAAGAATCTCAAGGCAAGGTTGCGGAGTTCAGTTTTCGTGGGACTCTAGCCCAACTCAGACATGGTGATGTTGTTATAGCTGCTATTACTAGTTGCACAAATACCTCAAACCCTAGTGTCATGCTTGGAGCTGCTTTAGTTGCAAAGAAAGCTTGTGAACTAGAATTGGAGGTGAAACCATGGATTAAGACAAGTCTTGCTCCAGGTTCTGGGGTTGTAACCAAATATTTAGAAAAGAGTGGCTTGCATAAGTATTTGAATCAACTAGGGTTTCATATTGTTGGTTATGGATGCACCACCTACACCGGAAATTCTGGAGATATAGATGAAGCAGTGGCATCAGGTATCACTGAAAATGATATAGTGGCTGCTGCTGTGTTGTCTGGGAATAGAAATTTTGAGGGTCGTGTCCATCCTCTAACAAGGGCTAATTATCTTGCTTCTCCACCACTTGTGGTAGCTTATGCATTTGCTGGAACGGTGGTTATTGATTTTGAAACAGAGCCAATTGGTGTGGGAAAAGATGGAAAGCAGATATTTTTTCAGGGATATTTGGCCATCCAATGATGAAGTTGCTCAAGTTATTAATTCAAGTGTTCTGTCTGATATGTTTAAGGTTACATATCAGGCAATCACCGATGGAAATCCCATGTGGAATCAATTATCTGTTCCTTCAGGCAATCTGTACGCTTGGGATTCCAAATCAACATACATACATGATCCACCATATTTCAAAAGCATGACTATGTCACAGCCAGGACCACATGGTGTGAAGGATGCTTACTGGTTGCTCAACTTCGGGGATAGTATTACAACTGATCACATTTCACCAGCTGGCAGCATACACAAGGACAGTCCTGCTGCTAGATACCTCATGGAACGTGGGGTTGATAGAAGAGACTTCAATTCTTATGGCAATTGCCGTGGTAATGATGAGGTGATGGCAAGAGGCATATTTGCTAACATTCGCATTGTCAATAAATTATTGGGAGGAGAAGTTGGGCCTAAAACAATTCAGACTCAACTGAAGAGAAACTATTTGTGTTTGATGCTGCCATGAGGTACAAGAGTAAGGGGCATGATACAATTATTTTGGCTGGTGCTGAGTATGGGAGTGGAAGTTCTCGTGATTGGGCTGCCAAGGGTCCAAAGCTACTGAGTGTGAAAGCAGTGATAGCCAAGAGCTTTGAGCGAATTCACCGCAGTAATCTGGTGGAATGGGTATCATTCCGCTTTATTTTAAGGCCGGGGAGGATGTTGAGACCCTTGGCTTGACTGGGCATGAACGCCACAGCATTGATCTACCTAGCAATGTAAGTGAGATTAGACTAGGTCAAGATGTTACAGTGGCAACAGACAATGGGAAGTCATTTACATGTACCTTGCGCTTTGATACCGAGGTGGAATTGGCATATTTTGATCATGGAGGCATTCTACAATATGTCATCAGAAACCTGATTCACACCAATCACTGAATCAGCTGCAGGTTGATTAACAGCACGGTGGGTTTGCAGCTTCATATCTGTTACCAAACAAACCAGTAATTAAAGATTTCAGCAACACAGGATATAATCTCAGTTATGGTGCGGAGCCTGGTTATATCATTAATAAGCCGAACTGGTTCAAGTAATATCACTGTCTTGAGACATGTTTTACACAAATTTGATATTTCAATCAGGTTTGTTTATATTGATATTTGATGCTCAATTTTGAGTTAGTTGCTGGTTCGAAATGTGTATTTCTGATAATCTGAGTTGAAAGTCTTATATCATGAAACGGTAGATTTGCCAGTTTCCCTCCTTGCACTTTTATGATAGCAAGTTGATGAACGGAGAGCAAATGTCAAACAAATCAGCATCATTTCATGAGATTGGGGTTCTTGGCCCTTTATTCCATGACATTACAGACGGCCAAGAGCTTCGCGGTAAAAAATTCCGGTGCATCATCTTTTATAATGAACGTGAGGCTGAAGCTGCAGTTGAGCTGCTATGATTTTTCAAAAGGAGGTACTCATCCGAGTTTGTTGGTGGTAGAATTGACATCATAACTCCATATAAGTGTCAGCTCTCACTTCTGCGCTCTCGTTTCTCTAGTGCATTTGGATCATCTGTTGTTGCTGATATGGAGTTCAATACTGTTGATGGCTTTCAGGGCCAAGAGGTTGATATACTGATACTTTCCACTGTTAGAGCAGCTGATTTAAGTTCGTCTATGAATGGATTGAGCTCCAGCAGTATTGGGTTTGTCGCTGATGTAAGACGGATGAATGTTGCCCTGACAAGAGCCAAGTTCTCGCTTTGGATTTTGGGTAATGCGAGGACCTTGCAGACGAACCGGAACTGGGCAGCTCTAGTAAAGGATGCTAAAGAGAGGAATTTGGTCATCTCAGCGAAACCTCCATATGGATCCTTGTTTGAAACAACTCCTAGGGATGCTTGCAAGAGAGAAAGTATTAATAATCATTCAAGACTGTCTAGGCATGCTGAAAATTCTAGAAGCAATGGCAAACTAGGCAAACAAAATGAGCAAAAAGTGCACAGGGATATAAAAACTCTATTCGTTCTGTGACCCGATGCCATAGTACTGTTGCTGGAGACGGTAAGGATTTTTATATCCAAAGTAGCAAAAGAAAAGCCAGAAAGGAACATGATCTTCCAGGGAAAATGGATGTCAAGGCTGTAATTTCAGGGTAATCTGTTACTGGTGATGAAAGCAAGGGAAGAGAAAGAAGAGAGAAGAAACTTGACTCTGGTAAGAAGAAAGATAAATGTGCAAATTCAAAGAGTTCTAGGGAGCGTTCTGAACATGAACTGGGTGATGGCCACAAAAATCTAAAATTGAGCAGGGGAACAAAGAAATCTATTGAAGGTGAGAGAAGCCAGAAGAATTTGGAGAGTTCTACATCCTCAGATGAAGGCAGCCTCAAAAGCAAGGAGGTCGATGATGGTAAAGATCCTAATCCTGTAGGTGCTTGTTTAGATATGATTACAAAGAGAAAACAACAACGTGAATCTGTTGAGGCCATTCTAAACAATAACCGATACATTGATATCAGAAGATAAACCAGCTCATTGCTGCTCAGTTGAAGGAGAAATAGATGGAAACCCTTGGTACTACGGTATCAATAATTTCATCCAAAACCAAGCTTATCCCCTGGGGGCATCCAAAAAGAGAAGAAAACCTTGAGGAGGTTAACGATGGATTTTTACCTTGATGGAGATATTTTGTATAAGAGGTCATCTGACGGTACTTTGCTGAGATGCTTAGATGGAGTTGAAGCCAGAAACGCGTTGCGAGAAGTCCATGAAGGGATTCGCTCAACCCATACTAATAGGCATATGATGGCTAGAAAAATGCAAAGAAAAGGTTGTTTCTGGAGGACATTAGAGAAGGATTGCATCGACTATGTCCGCAAGTGTCATAAGTGTCAAGTCCGTGATAACAAAATCAATGCCCCTCCGGCTCTTATGTTTAAACTTGACATCTCCGTAGCCTTTTGCAAAGTGGGGAATTGATGTGATTGGGTATATCAACCAAAAGCCAGCAATGATCACAGCTTTATTCTCGTGGCTATCGACTACTTCACAAAATGGGTAGAAGCTGGGTCATTTGCTCATGTAACGCAAAAGTTGTTGAAGGAGATTTGATATGTCGATATGGACCACCAGAAAAGATCAGAACTGATAAATGCTCAGAACTTCAAAAGAAGAAGAATAATGGAACTCTGCGCTAAATGGAAAAATCAAGCAAACCCACACTTGGGGGCATGGTCAGATTTGGATAAAAGTAAAGATCATCGCAGATAGCCCATAATAAGCAAGACGCTTGCGTTTGGGTGGTTGAATGACTTATGACAAATTTGAATGAGCCATCCAATCAGAGAAGCCTGCAAAGCTTTGGAGATTAGGCAAAGGCATCCTGTTGATAATGGAGCATCAGAGAAAGGGGCCTATGTTTCTAAAGAGAATCTCAGGTCAACAAAATCGCGGAAGGTGAATTGAAGATCGGTGTTACTTCGTTCCTCGAGACGGGTTGGTCACCCAGAAAAATGAGACCATGCTAGCCGGGTGGGTCACCCAGAAAAATGAGACCACGCTAGCCGGGTCCGTCACCCAGAAAAATGAGACCACGCTAGCCGGGTTGGTCACCCAGAAAAAGGAGACCATGCTAGCCGGGTGGGTCACCCAGAAAAATGAGACCATGCTAGCCGGGTCGGTCACCCAGAAAAATGAGACCCTTCTTCATATCTAACCGGGTAGGTCACCCAGAAAAATGAGACTCTTCTAACCCGGGCAGGTCACCCGTCATAATCAGACCCGGATAAGTCATCCGTCACTATCGAGACTCTACTAACTCGGGCAGGTCACCCGTCATAATCAGACCCGGGTAAGTCATCCGTCACTATCGAGACTCTACTAACCCGGGCAGGTCACCCGTCATAATCAGACCCGGGTAAGTCATCCGTCACTATCGAGACTCTTCTAACCTGGGCAGGTCACCCGTCACAATCAGACCCGGGTAAGTCATCCGTCACTATCGAGACTCTACTAACCCGGGAAGGTCACCCGTCACAATCAGACCCGGATAAGTCATCCGTCACTATCGAGACTCTTCTAACCTGGGCAGGTCACCCGTCACAATCAGACCCGGGTAAGTCATCCGTCACTATCGAGACTCTACTAACCCGGGAAGGTCACCCGTCATAATCAGACCCGGGTAAGTCATCCGTCACTATCGAGACTCTACTAACCCGGGCAGGTCACCCGTCACAATCAGACCCGGGTAAGTCATCCGTCACTATCGAGACTCTTCTAACCCGGGCAGGTCACCCGTCACAATCAGACCCGGGTAAGTCATCCGTCACTATCGAGACTCTACTAATCCGGGCAGGTCACCCGTCACAATCAGACCCGGGTAAGTCATCCGTCACTATCGAGACTCTACTAATCCGGGCAGGTCACCCGTCACAATCAGACCCGGGTAAGTCATCCGTCACTATCGAGACTCCACTAACCCGGGCAGGTCACCCGTCACAATCAGACCCGGGTAAGTCATCCGTCACTATCGAGACTCTACTAACACGGGCAGGTCACCCGTCATAATCAGACCCGGGTAAGTCATCCGTCACTATCGAGACTCTACTAACCCGGGCAGGTCACCCGTCACAATCAGACCCGGGTAAGTCATCCGTCACTATCGAGACTCTTCTAACCCGGGCAGGTCACCCGTCACAATCAGACCCGGGTAAGTCATCCGTCACTATCGAGACTCTACTAACCCGGGCAGGTCACCCGTCATAATCAGACCCGGGTAAGTCATCCGTCACTATCGAGACTCCACTAACCCGGGCAGGTCACCCGTCATAATCAGACCCGGGTAAGTCATCCGTCACTATCGAGACTCTACTAACCCGGGCAGGTCACCCGTCATAATCAGACCCGAGTAAGTCATCCGTCACTATCGAGACTCTACTAACACGGGCAGGTCACCCGTCATAATCAGACTCGGGTAAGTCATCCGTCACTATCGAGACTCTCCTAACTATTCTTTTATCTGGGTAGGTCACCCATCACAATGAGACCCATATCCTCTATTCTTTTTTTCTTTACAACACTTACTATTTAAAGTCTTCTACAAGACTTTAGTCGTAAGCATTGTAAAGAGGGGGCATCTGTTGCTACCCAAATTTTGACTCTTTGTTTTTTTTATGTTTTCAAAAAAAAAAGTATTTCAAAAATAGATTTTTGGGTTCAAGGGCGAAATCGAGCAATTTGGAGTTTAATGGCCGATTGAGGGTTAAATCGCGAAAATCAAGAGCCAAGGACCAGATTAGAAAGTCGCGCAAAGCCAAGGTTGAGATTGAATTTTTGATGGGATTTAATTGCATAAAAAGCTTAAATCCAATTGGGTGCATTTAGAGATTTTTCAAAGGACCAAATCATATTTTTCTTTCCTTCCTAAAATATTTTGAAATCTGCATTTTTAAAAATTAAGCATGCACTGTGCCGTTGCCTTGCATTGATTTTTCACGGCAAGCAGATCAATCAAATTTTTATTCCTTTTTCAAATTGATTTTTTTTCCAATTCGCATTGATCACAGCAGCTAAGTCAAATATTTTTCCTAATCAATAGTGATTTTTCTTCCCGTTTCATCCTCTTTAGCCAGCTCAACAGCTCAAAATCCCCAGTAGGAATACCCTGCATTAAACGTGATTTCATTCCTGATTTTCCTCTGATTGCATTCAATACCCTGCTTTAAACGTTGATGAACGTTGGGTGGCTCTGGCTATAAATAGAAGCAGAGACGAAGAGAAAAAGGGGAGGAAAAAAAGAAGAAAAAACAAGGGGAGAGTACAAGGGAATTTCACGTAAACTTTGGGGAATTTTTCTTTTCCCTTGCATCTGTTCTCCTTCACTATCCCTCTCTGCTTTCATTTTCCATTGTTTCTCTTCTCTCTTTCTAAAATACACTGACCCAAAACGCTCTCTCTCTCCTTCTCGGCTCAGCCACATCACCACCGTCGACCACCATTGTCCCTCCTTCTCATCACCATAAGCCTCCTCTCAACCACAGAAACTCTTCCACTATCTCAGGCGAAGGGAGAGGCGACGACAGCAGCAATAACAGCAGCCCCTGCAAAGTGACCGAGAGTTTTCCGACGATCATTCCGACCACCACAGGCCACCATCTCCGACGCCTCAACGACCAGAAGAATCACCACGATCTCCTCTACCCAACGGTATAAACAGGTATTCCATTCTCCATACTCGAAAATCTTCCTTGCCACTGTTCATCGTCTCTGCATTTGCATGCGGGGAGTGAATTAATTCACTCCCCGCGTGGGCTTGACAGGCCGGGCCTTGTACCAGGCCTGGCCCTGAATGGGCTGCCAGCCATCTGGGCTAGCAGCCCAGCCTGGAGACAAGGTGGGCTGGGCTGTCAGCCCAGCCCGAATTTAGGTGGGCTGACAGCCAGCCCACCGAAAAATAATAAATACAAAAATAAATACAAATTTTCCAAAAGATATTTTTGTTAAAGAAAAATGTGTTGTTTTCTTGCATACGGCCAATACACTAGCATATTTTAAAAATTGTTTTTTTTTTCTTTTAAAAAAGTATATATTATCTTGGGTTTTGAAGAGAAAATGAGTTTTAGCATGGATTTCACAAAGAAAAAATCATTTCTTGCATTTTGAGATTTTACAACAAGTTTGTAAAATCCAAAGGGTATTGGCCAATATTCAAAAAAATATAAAAAATCTTTTTTTTGGGAAATTTATTATTCACTGTCGGTATTTGGGTAAATAAATCCTAAAGGGGTTAATATCCAAAATATTCGACGGGAATGATATGCTGTTATTCACTGTCGGTATTTGGGTAAATAAATCCTAAAGGGGTTAATATCCAAAATATTCGACGGGAATGATATGCTATTATTCACTGTCGGTATTTGGGTAAATAAATCCTAAGAGGTTAATATCCAAAATATTCGACGGGAATGATATGCTATTATTCACTGTTGGTATTTGGGTAAATAAATCCTAAGGGGTTAATATCCAAAATATTCGACGGGAATGATATGCTATTATTCACTGTTGGTATTTGGGTAAATAAATCCTAAGGGATTAATATCCAAAATATTCGGCGGAATAATATCCCATTTGCCATTCATTTTACATATTGTTTTGACATAACAAATCATAAACAAGCCAAACGTCAAGCAGCTTACCCTAGGTAGGGCGTACTAGGGGTGCTAAAACCTTCCCTTTACGCAACCAGTCCCTTACCCTAGAATCTCTGAAAGACCAGTTTTAGGTTTCCTAGTAACCATAATACTAGGTGGCGACTCCCTTTTTTTACTAAAATAGATAACCCCCCGACATTTAATCCCCCGCTCACGGGGAAGAGTCGTCACGATGCCGTGCTCATCATTTTCTGGGGTGCGACAGAATGGCGACTCCGCTGGGGACTTGGGCTAAGCTTGACAGTTTTTTATTTATTTATGATTTGTTTTATTTGTTTATTTATTTATTTTCATGTTGTTATGGATTATTTATAAGCTTTAGCATGCATCTTTACATCCTGTCATCATGCATCACTTTTTTATTATTTTGAGAGCACACACTAAACTTTAAGTTAAGTGGGGGACTAGCAGCTTACCTATGACTTGAGTCAAGGTTGAAGTTTGTGTAAACCCCAACTCTTCGCTGAGTGTTTAGACTGGTAGTGATTGGTATACGAGCCATCCCACTATCTGCTGAACCCCCATATCGCCTTTACGAGGGTGATCACTGGGACAGCAAGAGACCCTCTTTAGAGACCAAGTAGTAAACTTACCCTATGTCTCACGTAAAGGAACTAGAACCTATCGTTAGGATGTATGCTCCATAATATCTTTTGCATAAAAAGAAAAACCCTAAAAAAAGCATTTTTGCCTGATGGCGAATATGGCAAGTACTATAGCTTGCCTGCTCTCAATGACCCCAGAATTGATAGATTGCCATATTCAATTAAGTTTATTTTGGAATCTGCAATTAGAAACTGCGATGAGTTTCAGGTTAAGAGTAATGATGTTGAGAAGATTATTGATTGGGAGAATTCTGCTCCTAAATTAGTTGAAATTCCATTCAAGCATGCTAGAGTCCTTCTTCAGGATTTTACTGGTGTTCCTGCTGTTGTTGACCTTGCCTGCATGCAAGATGCGATGAATAATCTGGGAGGTGATTCTAATAAGATCAACCCATTGGTAACAGTTGATCTTGTTATTGATCACTCAGTTCAGGTTGATGTGGCAAGATCAGAAAATGCAGTGCAGGCTAATATGGAGCTTGAGTTCCAAAGAAACAAAGAAAGATTTGCATTCCTTAAATGGGGCTCAAATGCTTTCCAAAACGTGCTTGTTGTTCCTCCTGGGTCTGGTATAGTCCACCAGGTCAACTTGGATTACCTTGGGAGGGTGGTGTTCAACACATATGGTTTGCTTTATCCTGATAGTGTTGTTGGTACAGACTCACACACTACTATGATAGATGGATTAGGTGTTGCTGGTTGGGGATTTGGTGTGATAGAAGCCGAAGCTGCATGCTTGGCCAACCCATGAGCATGGTTCTTCCTGGCGTGGTTGGCTTTAAGTTATCAAGAAAACTTAGAGATGGTGTAACAACCACTGACTTAGTTTTGACAGTAACTCAAATGCTGAGAAAGCATGGGGTTGTTGGCAAGTTTGTGGAGTTCTATGGTGAGGGCATGAGTGAATTGTCACTAGCAGATCGTGCTACTATTACCAACATGTCTCCTGAGTATGGTGCTACCATGGGTTTCTTTCCTGTGGATCATGTCACACTGCAATATCTGAAACTGACAAGCAGAAGTGATGAAACTGTCTATTTGATAGAATCCTATTTAAGAGCGAACAAGATGTTTGTGGACTACAGTGAGCCCCAGATTGAGAGAGTGTACTCTTCTTGTCTAGCATTGAATCTTGAGGATGTGGAACCTTGTATATCAGGACCTAAAAGGCCATATGATCGAGTTACTTTGAGAGAAATGAAAGCTGATTGGCATGCATGCTTAGACAACAGGGTTGGATTTAAGGGATTCGCTATACTAAAAGAATCTCAAGGCAAGGTTGCGGAGTTCAGTTTTCGTGGGACTCTAGCCCAACTCAGACATGGTGATGTTGTTATAGCTGCTATTACTAGTTGCACAAATACCTCAAACCCTAGTGTCATGCTTGGAGCTGCTTTAGTTGCAAAGAAAGCTTGTGAACTAGAATTGGAGGTGAAACCATGGATTAAGACAAGTCTTGCTCCAGGTTCTGGGGTTGTAACCAAATATTTAGAAAAGAGTGGCTTGCATAAGTATTTGAATCAACTAGGGTTTCATATTGTTGGTTATGGATGCACCACCTACACCGGAAATTCTGGAGATATAGATGAAGCAGTGGCATCAGGTATCACTGAAAATGATATAGTGGCTGCTGCTGTGTTGTCTGGGAATAGAAATTTTGAGGGTCGTGTCCATCCTCTAACAAGGGCTAATTATCTTGCTTCTCCACCACTTGTGGTAGCTTATGCATTTGCTGGAACGGTGGTTATTGATTTTGAAACAGAGCCAATTGGTGTGGGAAAAGATGGAAAGCAGATATTTTTTCAGGGATATTTGGCCATCCAATGATGAAGTTGCTCAAGTTATTAATTCAAGTGTTCTGTCTGATATGTTTAAGGTTACATATCAGGCAATCACCGATGGAAATCCCATGTGGAATCAATTATCTGTTCCTTCAGGCAATCTGTACGCTTGGGATTCCAAATCAACATACATACATGATCCACCATATTTCAAAAGCATGACTATGTCACAGCCAGGACCACATGGTGTGAAGGATGCTTACTGGTTGCTCAACTTCGGGGATAGTATTACAACTGATCACATTTCACCAGCTGGCAGCATACACAAGGACAGTCCTGCTGCTAGATACCTCATGGAACGTGGGGTTGATAGAAGAGACTTCAATTCTTATGGCAATTGCCGTGGTAATGATGAGGTGATGGCAAGAGGCATATTTGCTAACATTCGCATTGTCAATAAATTATTGGGAGGAGAAGTTGGGCCTAAAACAATTCAGACTCAACTGAAGAGAAACTATTTGTGTTTGATGCTGCCATGAGGTACAAGAGTAAGGGGCATGATACAATTATTTTGGCTGGTGCTGAGTATGGGAGTGGAAGTTCTCGTGATTGGGCTGCCAAGGGTCCAAAGCTACTGAGTGTGAAAGCAGTGATAGCCAAGAGCTTTGAGCGAATTCACCGCAGTAATCTGGTGGAATGGGTATCATTCCGCTTTATTTTAAGGCCGGGGAGGATGTTGAGACCCTTGGCTTGACTGGGCATGAACGCCACAGCATTGATCTACCTAGCAATGTAAGTGAGATTAGACTAGGTCAAGATGTTACAGTGGCAACAGACAATGGGAAGTCATTTACATGTACCTTGCGCTTTGATACCGAGGTGGAATTGGCATATTTTGATCATGGAGGCATTCTACAATATGTCATCAGAAACCTGATTCACACCAATCACTGAATCAGCTGCAGGTTGATTAACAGCACGGTGGGTTTGCAGCTTCATATCTGTTACCAAACAAACCAGTAATTAAAGATTTCAGCAACACAGGATATAATCTCAGTTATGGTGCGGAGCCTGGTTATATCATTAATAAGCCGAACTGGTTCAAGTAATATCACTGTCTTGAGACATGTTTTACACAAATTTGATATTTCAATCAGGTTTGTTTATATTGATATTTGATGCTCAATTTTGAGTTAGTTGCTGGTTCGAAATGTGTATTTCTGATAATCTGAGTTGAAAGTCTTATATCATGAAACGGTAGATTTGCCAGTTTCCCTCCTTGCACTTTTATGATAGCAAGTTGATGAACGGAGAGCAAATGTCAAACAAATCAGCATCATTTCATGAGATTGGGGTTCTTGGCCCTTTATTCCATGACATTACAGACGGCCAAGAGCTTCGCGGTAAAAAATTCCGGTGCATCATCTTTTATAATGAACGTGAGGCTGAAGCTGCAGTTGAGCTGCTATGATTTTTCAAAAGGAGGTACTCATCCGAGTTTGTTGGTGGTAGAATTGACATCATAACTCCATATAAGTGTCAGCTCTCACTTCTGCGCTCTCGTTTCTCTAGTGCATTTGGATCATCTGTTGTTGCTGATATGGAGTTCAATACTGTTGATGGCTTTCAGGGCCAAGAGGTTGATATACTGATACTTTCCACTGTTAGAGCAGCTGATTTAAGTTCGTCTATGAATGGATTGAGCTCCAGCAGTATTGGGTTTGTCGCTGATGTAAGACGGATGAATGTTGCCCTGACAAGAGCCAAGTTCTCGCTTTGGATTTTGGGTAATGCGAGGACCTTGCAGACGAACCGGAACTGGGCAGCTCTAGTAAAGGATGCTAAAGAGAGGAATTTGGTCATCTCAGCGAAACCTCCATATGGATCCTTGTTTGAAACAACTCCTAGGGATGCTTGCAAGAGAGAAAGTATTAATAATCATTCAAGACTGTCTAGGCATGCTGAAAATTCTAGAAGCAATGGCAAACTAGGCAAACAAAATGAGCAAAAAGTGCACAGGGATATAAAAACTCTATTCGTTCTGTGACCCGATGCCATAGTACTGTTGCTGGAGACGGTAAGGATTTTTATATCCAAAGTAGCAAAAGAAAAGCCAGAAAGGAACATGATCTTCCAGGGAAAATGGATGTCAAGGCTGTAATTTCAGGGTAATCTGTTACTGGTGATGAAAGCAAGGGAAGAGAAAGAAGAGAGAAGAAACTTGACTCTGGTAAGAAGAAAGATAAATGTGCAAATTCAAAGAGTTCTAGGGAGCGTTCTGAACATGAACTGGGTGATGGCCACAAAAATCTAAAATTGAGCAGGGGAACAAAGAAATCTATTGAAGGTGAGAGAAGCCAGAAGAATTTGGAGAGTTCTACATCCTCAGATGAAGGCAGCCTCAAAAGCAAGGAGGTCGATGATGGTAAAGATCCTAATCCTGTAGGTGCTTGTTTAGATATGATTACAAAGAGAAAACAACAACGTGAATCTGTTGAGGCCATTCTAAACAATAACCGATACATTGATATCAGAAGATAAACCAGCTCATTGCTGCTCAGTTGAAGGAGAAATAGATGGAAACCCTTGGTACTACGGTATCAATAATTTCATCCAAAACCAAGCTTATCCCCTGGGGGCATCCAAAAAGAGAAGAAAACCTTGAGGAGGTTAACGATGGATTTTTACCTTGATGGAGATATTTTGTATAAGAGGTCATCTGACGGTACTTTGCTGAGATGCTTAGATGGAGTTGAAGCCAGAAACGCGTTGCGAGAAGTCCATGAAGGGATTCGCTCAACCCATACTAATAGGCATATGATGGCTAGAAAAATGCAAAGAAAAGGTTGTTTCTGGAGGACATTAGAGAAGGATTGCATCGACTATGTCCGCAAGTGTCATAAGTGTCAAGTCCGTGATAACAAAATCAATGCCCCTCCGGCTCTTATGTTTAAACTTGACATCTCCGTAGCCTTTTGCAAAGTGGGGAATTGATGTGATTGGGTATATCAACCAAAAGCCAGCAATGATCACAGCTTTATTCTCGTGGCTATCGACTACTTCACAAAATGGGTAGAAGCTGGGTCATTTGCTCATGTAACGCAAAAGTTGTTGAAGGAGATTTGATATGTCGATATGGACCACCAGAAAAGATCAGAACTGATAAATGCTCAGAACTTCAAAAGAAGAAGAATAATGGAACTCTGCGCTAAATGGAAAAATCAAGCAAACCCACACTTGGGGGCATGGTCAGATTTGGATAAAAGTAAAGATCATCGCAGATAGCCCATAATAAGCAAGACGCTTGCGTTTGGGTGGTTGAATGACTTATGACAAATTTGAATGAGCCATCCAATCAGAGAAGCCTGCAAAGCTTTGGAGATTAGGCAAAGGCATCCTGTTGATAATGGAGCATCAGAGAAAGGGGCCTATGTTTCTAAAGAGAATCTCAGGTCAACAAAATCGCGGAAGGTGAATTGAAGATCGGTGTTACTTCGTTCCTCGAGACGGGTTGGTCACCCAGAAAAATGAGACCATGCTAGCCGGGTGGGTCACCCAGAAAAATGAGACCACGCTAGCCGGGTCCGTCACCCAGAAAAATGAGACCACGCTAGCCGGGTTGGTCACCCAGAAAAAGGAGACCATGCTAGCCGGGTGGGTCACCCAGAAAAATGAGACCATGCTAGCCGGGTCGGTCACCCAGAAAAATGAGACCCTTCTTCATATCTAACCGGGTAGGTCACCCAGAAAAATGAGACTCTTCTAACCCGGGCAGGTCACCCGTCATAATCAGACCCGGATAAGTCATCCGTCACTATCGAGACTCTACTAACTCGGGCAGGTCACCCGTCATAATCAGACCCGGGTAAGTCATCCGTCACTATCGAGACTCTACTAACCCGGGCAGGTCACCCGTCATAATCAGACCCGGGTAAGTCATCCGTCACTATCGAGACTCTTCTAACCTGGGCAGGTCACCCGTCACAATCAGACCCGGGTAAGTCATCCGTCACTATCGAGACTCTACTAACCCGGGAAGGTCACCCGTCACAATCAGACCCGGATAAGTCATCCGTCACTATCGAGACTCTTCTAACCTGGGCAGGTCACCCGTCACAATCAGACCCGGGTAAGTCATCCGTCACTATCGAGACTCTACTAACCCGGGAAGGTCACCCGTCATAATCAGACCTGGGTAAGTCATCCGTCACTATCGAGACTCTACTAACCCGGGCAGGTCACCCGTCACAATCAGACCCGGGTAAGTCATCCGTCACTATCGAGACTCTTCTAACCCGGGCAGGTCACCCGTCACAATCAGACCCGGGTAAGTCATCCGTCACTATCGAGACTCTACTAATCCGGGCAGGTCACCCGTCACAATCAGACCCGGGTAAGTCATCCGTCACTATCGAGACTCTACTAATCCGGGCAGGTCACCCGTCACAATCAGACCCGGGTAAGTCATCCGTCACTATCGAGACTCCACTAACCCGGGCAGGTCACCCGTCACAATCAGACCCGGGTAAGTCATCCGTCACTATCGAGACTCTACTAACACGGGCAGGTCACCCGTCATAATCAGACCCGGGTAAGTCATCCGTCACTATCGAGACTCTACTAACCCGGGCAGGTCACCCGTCACAATCAGACCCGGGTAAGTCATCCGTCACTATCGAGACTCTTCTAACCCGGGCAGGTCACCCGTCACAATCAGACCCGGGTAAGTCATCCGTCACTATCGAGACTCTACTAACCCGGGCAGGTCACCCGTCATAATCAGACCCGGGTAAGTCATCCGTCACTATCGAGACTCCACTAACCCGGGCAGGTCACCCGTCATAATCAGACCCGGGTAAGTCATCCGTCACTATCGAGACTCTACTAACCCGGGCAGGTCACCCGTCATAATCAGACCCGAGTAAGTCATCCGTCACTATCGAGACTCTACTAACACGGGCAGGTCACCCGTCATAATCAGACTCGGGTAAGTCATCCGTCACTATCGAGACTCTCCTAACTATTCTTTTATCTGGGTAGGTCACCCATCACAATGAGACCCATATCCTCTATTCTTTTTTTCTTTACAACACTTACTATTTAAAGTCTTCTACAAGACTTTAGTCGTAAGCATTGTAAAGAGGGGGCATCTGTTGCTACCCAAATTTTGACTCTTTGTTTTTTTTATGTTTTCAAAAAAAAAAGTATTTCAAAAATAGATTTTTGGGTTCAAGGGCGAAATCGAGCAATTTGGAGTTTAATGGCCGATTGAGGGTTAAATCGCGAAAATCAAGAGCCAAGGACCAGATTAGAAAGTCGCGCAAAGCCAAGGTTGAGATTGAATTTTTGATGGGATTTAATTGCATAAAAAGCTTAAATCCAATTGGGTGCATTTAGAGATTTTTCAAAGGACCAAATCATATTTTTCTTTCCTTCCTAAAATATTTTGAAATCTGCATTTTTAAAAATTAAGCATGCACTGTGCCGTTGCCTTGCATTGATTTTTCACGGCAAGCAGATCAATCAAATTTTTATTCCTTTTTCAAATTGATTTTTTTTCCAATTCGCATTGATCACAGCAGCTAAGTCAAATATTTTTCCTAATCAATAGTGATTTTTCTTCCCGTTTCATCCTCTTTAGCCAGCTCAACAGCTCAAAATCCCCAGTAGGAATACCCTGCATTAAACGTGATTTCATTCCTGATTTTCCTCTGATTGCATTCAATACCCTGCTTTAAACGTTGATGAACGTTGGGTGGCTCTGGCTATAAATAGAAGCAGAGACGAAGAGAAAAAGGGGAGGAAAAAAAGAAGAAAAAACAAGGGGAGAGTACAAGGGAATTTCACGTAAACTTTGGGGAATTTTTCTTTTCCCTTGCATCTGTTCTCCTTCACTATCCCTCTCTGCTTTCATTTTCCATTGTTTCTCTTCTCTCTTTCTAAAATACACTGACCCAAAACGCTCTCTCTCTCCTTCTCGGCTCAGCCACATCACCACCGTCGACCACCATTGTCCCTCCTTCTCATCACCATAAGCCTCCTCTCAACCACAGAAACTCTTCCACTATCTCAGGCGAAGGGAGAGGCGACGACAGCAGCAATAACAGCAGCCCCTGCAAAGTGACCGAGAGTTTTCCGACGATCATTCCGACCACCACAGGCCACCATCTCCGACGCCTCAACGACCAGAAGAATCACCACGATCTCCTCTACCCAACGGTATAAACAGGTATTCCATTCTCCATACTCGAAAATCTTCCTTGCCACTGTTCATCGTCTCTGCATTTGCATGCGGGGAGTGAATTAATTCACTCCCCGCGTGGGCTTGACAGGCCGGGCCTTGTACCAGGCCTGGCCCTGAATGGGCTGCCAGCCATCTGGGCTAGCAGCCCAGCCTGGAGACAAGGTGGGCTGGGCTGTCAGCCCAGCCCGAATTTAGGTGGGCTGACAGCCAGCCCACCGAAAAATAATAAATACAAAAATAAATACAAATTTTCCAAAAGATATTTTTGTTAAAGAAAAATGTGTTGTTTTCTTGCATACGGCCAATACACTAGCATATTTTAAAAATTGTTTTTTTTTCTTTTAAAAAAGTATATATTATCTTGGGTTTTGAAGAGAAAATGAGTTTTAGCATGGATTTCACAAAGAAAAAATCATTTCTTGCATTTTGAGATTTTACAACAAGTTTGTAAAATCCAAAGGGTATTGGCCAATATTCAAAAAAATATAAAAAATCTTTTTTTTGGGAAATTTATTATTCACTGTCGGTATTTGGGTAAATAAATCCTAAAGGGGTTAATATCCAAAATATTCGACGGGAATGATATGCTGTTATTCACTGTCGGTATTTGGGTAAATAAATCCTAAAGGGGTTAATATCCAAAATATTCGACGGGAATGATATGCTATTATTCACTGTCGGTATTTGGGTAAATAAATCCTAAGAGGTTAATATCCAAAATATTCGACGGGAATGATATGCTATTATTCACTGTTGGTATTTGGGTAAATAAATCCTAAGGGGTTAATATCCAAAATATTCGACGGGAATGATATGCTATTATTCACTGTTGGTATTTGGGTAAATAAATCCTAAGGGATTAATATCCAAAATATTCGGCGGAATAATATCCCATTTGCCATTCATTTTACATATTGTTTTGACATAACAAATCATAAACAAGCCAAACGTCAAGCAGCTTACCCTAGGTAGGGCGTACTAGGGGTGCTAAAACCTTCCCTTTACGCAACCAGTCCCTTACCCTAGAATCTCTGAAAGACCAGTTTTAGGTTTCCTAGTAACCATAATACTAGGTGGCGACTCCCTTTTTTTACTAAAATAGATAACCCCCCGACATTTAATCCCCCGCTCACGGGGAAGAGTCGTCACGATGCCGTGCTCATCATTTTCTGGGGTGCGACAGGGAGAAGCGTCAGAAGACTGTTGTTGTTGTTGTCGGGGCTTGCTGCTGCTACTAGAGGTCACGACAGAGCTTATGGCGTGGAGAAAAAGTTGTCGGTGCTGAGAGGGATGATGGTGCTTTTTGGGATTGCTGCTGGAGGAGAGAGAGCTGTTGATGACTATGGAGAGAGAGAGAACGCCGACTGACTATGGAGAGATAGATAGAGAGAACACCGACCGACTATAAGAGAGAGAGAGAGTTGTGGTGCTTCTGCCGGTGCGAACACAACTGCTGGTGATTCTCTTCGTGTACGTGAGGATGCAAGAGGGAGGTTGTGCCAGTGAGAGAGAAGAGAGAGACACGCCATGGATGCTAGTGACCTGCGTTTCATGAGAAGCATCTTGCAGCTGCTTCTCCAAAACTAAGGATCGGCCTCAGTTTTGAGTGGGTCCCACAGTCCAAAAAACTATGGTGCACCTTTTACCAAACGCATGTAGAATCCCAATACCAAACAATTACTAAATATTAAATGATATTAACTTCAGTTAAAAAATATTTCATAAAAATAACAAATGAAATTATTGCGATAAAAGAACTGAGTTAATTAAATATAAAAATTGAAGTCCAAAAACAATCTCTATAAATTTCTTTTTTTTTTGCGTGACCTGCGCATCTAATAAAGCTATACTCATTTTTAGGGGGAAAAACTCAGTTATTATAGCCTGGAAAATATTTTTTGACAAACATGGGAAGAAACTATTTCGTTAAAATTGTTTTTTAAAGAGTTTAATATATTAAAATGATATTTTTTTATTTTTTTAAAATTATTTTTGATCTCAACCCATCAAAATTATTTAAACACACTAAAATTTTTTAATTTGAAATAAAATATTTTTAATTTTTTTCAAAAACAGTTTTAAATACACACTTTTTCAAAAGACTCCCATTGCCTAACACAGTCATGGAGCAGGTTTGAGAAAAGGTCGTATCAGTAAATTGCATGCATACCCTGTCAAGGTCTATGAACCTCCAAAAACTTCTCACGCTTCCCTTCAAAAATCCAATATCAGATTCCACAGACATTCTAAGTTACGATACAATCAACTTTCCATCACCCTTTCCTTAATTAGAAACCCCACTTAATCACATTTCTCCCCTTTTCATCTTCGTCTCTTTCCTTGTTATCTCTCTCCCTCAACATTTCTTTCTGCCTAGCTAGCGCCACAGCTTTCACAAACAAGGAAACAATATGGGTCGTGGAAAGATTGAGATCAAGAAGATCGAAAACCCCACAAACAGGCAGGTCACCTACTCGAAGAGAAGAAATGGTATTTTCAAGAAAGCCCAAGAACTCACTGTTCTCTGTGATGCTAAGGTCTCTCTTATCATGTTCTCCAACACGAACAAACTCAACGAGTACATCAGCCCCTCCACGTCGTACGTGTGCTCATATTATGTTTCTGTCAAAAGTATTTCTTTATTGCTTTCTTTTATGAAACCTTAGTGATGGCGGAGCGGTAGCTCTTCTTGTTATTACCAGGACAAAGAACATCTACGATCAGTACCAGAACGCCCTAGGCATAGATCTGTGGGGCACTCAGTACGAGGTTAATTATAAACCTTTCTTTCCTCCTTCCAATGTTTGATTTATAGGACGAATAGGAGATTCTTCAAAGGGTTTTGTTTGTGAGTTTTGCAGAAAATGCAAGAGCACTTGAGGAAGCTGAATGATGTCAATCATAAGCTGAGAAAAGAAATCAGGTGACTTTCGAAAGAAATAACCTTCACACATGTGTGTATTAGGCTATGGTTTTTAGGGGAATATTTTTGAAATTCGTTGAGCTACTGGTTAAGTTTTCTTTGTTTTTTTAACAGGCAGAGGAGAGGAGAGGACCTGGATGATCTGAGCATTGATCATCTGCGCGATCTTGAGCAACATATGACTGAATCCTTGAATGATGTTCGTGGCAGGAAGGTCAGATGTTTTCAATTAAACCCTTTACATAAATATCATGCTGTATTTGTGGCTTTTCTAATTCCTAGAATTTGAGCTTGCTGGTGATTAATTAGGGTCGGGTTGGATGTATTAACTAGAGTTATAAGATTTAGCTTGACTGATCGAGTCTTATAATTATAGCATTAAATGGTGTTCTATGTACATAAATATTAGGTTTTAGTTCGACTTTTTTCTATATTGGTATGTTTTATTAAATATTAAAGTGTTCGTTTAGAAATGTAGTAAGAAGTAGTTGGAACGACGTTTTGTTTCGGCTATAATTTTGAAACTCTTTGGTTAATCAACATATATTAATTATATTATAAACTTTTATATGGGTCTCATTGAAAATTGAAATCTTGGTTATAAAAAGCTATAATTTGTAGTTGTTTTAAAACACTAAAGTTTTTTTGCTTTTCAAACTGTCTTTTATCTAAAATATACATCATATTGATATTTTAAATATTTGTCATGATATTAAAAATTAAAAAAATCTAAAACAATTATTTATATATATTTTCAATTAAAAAAAACTTTTAAAAACCGCTTTACATTGTATTATCGCTCTAAAAGTTTCGCTCAAAATTGTGTGTTTTTCAAGTAAAAAAATTATTGTGATATAAATATTATTGTGATATAAGTTTTATCGGTATATTGAATATTTTGTTGGCTCGAGAGAAAATCTAAATTTCCATTATTTTCAAATTTCGGTTATTTTAATCGTTCATTTCAATTTTTATCATTTAGGATTCCTGGAAACCCTCATTAGAAAGAAAATACACACCCTTTATCTTGTGCTTCTCTACCTTTGCATTATGGATTTTCATGAACTGAATTTTACACTTACAATTTCAACATTTCTTCGATTATTTACAGTACCATGTGATCAAAACACAAAACGACACCTGCAGGAAGAAGGTTAGTGATGGAAAGAACATTTAACCTTTTCGATTTCATGCACGTAGCTATTGGAACAAATCTCTCTGGTGATTAATTGCAGGTGAAGAATTTGGAGGAGAGACACGGAAACCTCTTGATGGAATATGTAAGAATCTAAACTTCCACGTTAATTCTCTCGCCAACTTCCAGCTTGAACAAATTAATAAATGGATTAAGAAAGATTTTTTCTTTCTTTTGTGTTTTGGAATTTAAGGAAGCAAAACTGGAGGATCGATATGGTATAGTGGAGAATGAAGCTGCTGTTGCACTTGCAAATGGGGCTTCCGCCAACCTCTTTGCATTCCGCCTGCATCATGGGCACAGCCACCACCACCACCACCACCACCACCTCCCTAATGATCTAAATGGATATGGCGCCCATGAACTTCGCCTTCCTTGAGTGGTGCTAGAGGTCGAGCTTCCAGCTCTTCAGACAATATCTTATCTAAATGCATGTACTACCTAGAGATGCTATCTAATATTATTGAATAATTAATAATCTAAGAGGCGCCTGGGAGTAAAAATACTTTCATGGATTTTAATTTACCTCAGGGTAATGTGTTTGGCAGCTTATTTGATTGTGATTTGAGCAAGAATTGTCATTCCTTATGGATTTATTAAATATTAAAAACTCTTCTTCACTGATATGATTCCACTTGGAGTAGCCATTCCTTCCCATGCAATATCCCTTATGATCTGCAGGCTTGATAAATATTATATGAATGAAATGTGTTGGATGCATGCATGCATGCATGCATACATGCATACATACATACATCCAAACCCATCTTCCCCCCCCGCCCTGCACAGACCTAAACCGCTAAATTCTTACCTTGTTTGATTAAACAGATAGAGGAGAAGAAAAAAACACAACATTTTTCTATACTCGTACTCGTGAGAGTTAGAGTTAATACGAGTTGATTCAAGTTTTTTATTTATTTATTTATTCAGTTTTATTGTTTAATATATTTTTTTGTTGAGAATTTTTCTTCGTTGTTGTAAGTTTGCCTTGTATTGTTTGATTTTGGCATTATAACTATGATCATGAGTTCCAAACATCCACATGAGTTGATTTTGGGTTTTTTTATGTCTTTTTTAAAAATTTGATCCTATGATCATGAGTTCCAAACATTCACATTATTTTAATTAGATGCATGTATAAACATCTCAATTTATTACTATAATTTTTTATATTTGAAATATAACAATTTATATGTTTTTTTATTTAAAAAAATTATCTGACCCACAATAAAATACGAGTCACCACTTAATTATTTATATATCGGGGACAATGCATTCAAAATATATATGACATATCATCTTTGTTAGAATGGTTGGGTCACTTGTTTAATCCATTTTATTTTAAGCTTAAATGAATCAATTAAATTGAATGAATTTATTTTTGCATTTACTTGAATGATTTAATTTAAATCTAAATCAATTTGGTGGATTTCTAGACTATTCAATCCAGCTCAAATAAGATTACTTATGAAGTTGATGTTAAACCAAGCCCCTTCACCTTTATGTATGACATTTTATTTCAATGGATGGATACTACTTAGATTTAAATAAATAAGTATTTTTTAATTTGATAAATTATAAATAAAGTATGCATATTATTAAATTTAATTTAAAACCCGTTGAAACATAATATATATGAAAAAATATATTTACTAATATAAATATATTTATATCATATAATTATATTTATAAAATATTTAGATTTTTTTATTACAATATTATATGTACATATATATATATATATACTTTAATATTGATATAAAATACATACATACATACATACATATATATATATATAAATAAATGATATTTATTATTTAACTTTTAATATACATATACATACTTCAAATATATATAAAAACTATTTTATTTTTTATTGATAAATAGATAATATTAAATATATATTTTTAATAAAATATTATTAAATTCAACCCAATACAACACCTCTTACCTTCTCAAAATCCAATCGGATAAAATCGACTTTTTCTTTTTTTTTTTACCCGAGAAAACAGATTGCAGTTCTCACAGACGCCGTTTAAACCAGCCCGTCAGCCGTAACGTAATATCCTAACGGATATTCACAGAAACGTTACCCGCGTTTTTTAATTCCACTCTCCCACTCCCAGTTTCACTCCTCCACAGTCCAAAATCCAATTCCCAATTCCATAAAAAAATCAAATCCCAAACTCCCTCCCTCCAAATCTCTTGTATTATCATTTATGGCAGCACTTTCTGCTACTGCCACTCCTACTCCTACCACCAGCACTTCAATTCCTCCTCCATGGATCCCCGAAGACGACCTCTTGTTAAAAAACGCTATCGAGGTAATTTCATTTCTCTCATTTTGGATTTCTTCATTCACCATTCCTCAATTCTACACCAAACCCTAGTCATAGGGCTTTCAAAATTTTCATTTAATTCTCTGTGCTGTTGGTGTTTTGTTGATTAAAGGCAGGCGCATCGTTGGAAGCCCTAGCCAAAGGAGCTGTGAGATTTTCGAGGAAATTTAGTGTCCGTGAATTGAGGGAGCGGTGGTATTCTTTGCTGTATGATAATGAGGTATCCGCCGAAGCATCTAGTAGAATGGTAGAGTTAGAACTTTCTAATTTCTCTTACTCAAAAGTAAGTAGTAGCAGTAATGGTAATTGTAAATTTGGTTTTGTTGTGAAAGAAAGTGATCGTGTTAAGAGAAAATTTGAATGTGTTAGGCATTTGTATTATGCAATGAGGAAGAAATTGCGGAAGAATGGTGGTGATTTTAGTTTTCTTGGCTCGCTGGACGGCGGTGGTTCCGAAGGGAATGATGGGTTTGGGGAGGATGATCGAGTGCGTTTTGGATTTGCTGGGGGGAATGAAGTTGGGGTTGGGGATGTGTGTTTTGAGAGGGAAAATATGATACAGGATGTTGGAGATGGGTTGGTTGAGTTTCGAGATTCCAAGAGAGGTGAGGAAGTCGGGCCATGTGGTGTGCCGGAAAATGATGTTTTGATTCAGCCGGAGGAGTCTCTGGCTCCAAGGGTGCCGTTGTGGAAAACAATGGAAGATGTTTCCGTGCCTGAAATGCCAGTTAGTGCGATTGTTGAAGGTAAAGGTAATAGTGGAGAGGAAATGATGGTAGTAGACAATGATGTCTGCGATGGGATTATTAAAGTAAGTTTGGCAGGAGTGGACGTGGACCACTCAGCAGTAACTTTCCAAGAGGAACCTACTGTTGATGCACTTGGTAGGTCAACTGCAATTTCAGAATCTGATTTTCCAGATATTTCAGACTCGCTCTTGAACTTCCCCAATGAGGATGCACCACTTTTTATGGTTGTTCATGGGAAAGATTCGATAGATAAATCTTGTTACAATAGCGTTACTACACTTTTGGCGAGTTCTAATGATGTTAAGAGTGATGCACCTGATGTTAAAGCTTCAGAGATATTAGCATCAGATACAAGCCTTGGAATTCCTGATAGTGCGTGCCCTGCAGTGTTAGAGGTTATTCCAGAGTCACATTCTGCTGGTGGCAATCAGGATAGTAATTTTGTGTCAGAAATGAGTGTGCCGTCATCTAAATCAGCATCGAATATTTTGTCTGCTGAAGAAAAAGATGGAGAGATGGAGTGCGTGCTAAACATGGAAGACTCTGAGATCCCATGCAATGATGATGTATTCCTAGCTAAAACACTCTCTTCTCCCAAAATAGAGCGAACTTCTAGAAAGACTCCCTACCTGCCTTCCTCGAGTGTTAATCAAACGGATTGCAAACAAGAGGAAAGTCCAGCTCAATGTCTTGCTTTTCCACGGATGGTTGGGCAGGCTATGCTGCCAGTATCCAGTCCAAGACACCAACTTGCTCTTTGTGGAGCCAAATGCGAGTCTCTTGCTTTGATGTCCAGACCAATTATCACGCCCCATGTAGACCCAATTCAGTGCAGAGCAGCCCCGGGAACTCCTGCTCCTTCCACAGTTGGACTACTGAAGTCAGCGTCATCACATGAAAAATTAAGTTTCCCTGTAAAAGCTGTTCCTGTACCCTCAAAATCGAATCAGGAAGAATTCAGTAGTGATGATGATGTTCCCTGCTTTTCAGACATTGAAGCCATGGTAATTTAGTTAGATTCTGTTAATTGGTAAACCTCACAGAATTTCTGTTTAAATACGTTTCCTAGATTGTTCTCTTATAATTTTGTTTTGTTTCTTTTAGATACTTGAAATGGATCTATGCCCAGATGATTTGGATTCATTTATCAATCATGAAGGTAGGGCATTGGTGTTTTGCTTGTTGTGTTACGTTATTGTGCAAACTCATCTGACTCTAGAGCCACACACTTGGCTATATATATTTGCAAACTAGCCTCAGAATAACTTTTTAATTTTTGGTGGTAGTCGGCGAAAGTGGTGATCCCTAATTAATTGAATTTGGCAACTAATATCAGTTAACTAATAAAGGAGAAAGACATTTGATTGATTGATTCTTTATACAGATAGTTGAATTAACTCTGCTATTTTAAATGATTTTTCGTGTACCTTGAGCTAATTTCTGTTGAATTGAACTTTCTAGCCTCAAGATATCAGAATGAAGATGATACAAGGACAATTATGAGGTTGGAACAGTGTGCTCGATCTTCTATGCAAAGAGCGCTTGCATCTCAAGGAGCACTTGCTATCTTGTATGGGCGCCATTTGAAGCATTATATAAAGGAAACCAAGGCATGTTAAATTGATGGTGGACCTTTTATTTTTCAAGTTAACATATCGGGGACAGATCATTTATCTACCTTAGGATTGTGCTCTTGTTCTTATGAACCCTCCTGCTTATGCGTAGGTTATGCTCGGCAGAGCAACAGATGATATGGATGTTGATATTGACTTAAGAAGAGAAGGGCCTGCAAACAAAATATCAAGACGGCAGGTGAGATTTCTCTGGATTTCCTCTGACTCAATTTTTTCTTCTAGATTTTGCATCTACAGGTTGTTGCCAGACCTTGAGTTTATGCTGTTCCTTTTGACAAACCTCTCTTTAATTTATGGATACAGATTTGTAGGAGTCTTAAATTTTTGATGTAGATATCATGGCCTGCGACTGCTTGAATAAATGAGCATCACTATTCATTATAAAACTCGAGGGAACATGAAACTGAAGAGGACATAAAGAAGAGGTGCAAAACAGTAGTAATAAAGGAATAATAAAAAATTATAAGGGAAAATTTCTGTGGAATTGAATGTGCATCTCACCATCTTGAGGTTGGCCTAGGACCTTGGTTGTTGTTTCTCACCCGAGGAGCTTTTTTACAATCCAAAGATGAGAAGCATTTGCACTCTATTCAGATGTTGTTAATCTATATTTCTGTTCTGCTATGCCAGACATTTTATAAAACCTGAAGTAGATTGTTTCTCTTAATAAAATAGTCGCTGCTTATACTAGATCTCATCAGACCCTATTTTTAGCTTCCTAAGATCCTATGTTGCTCTGAGTGGCATGAACTATTTTTAGCTTCTTAAGATCCTATGTTGCTCTGAGTTGCATGAAAGTATAACAGGCTGTCTCTCATATGCTAGGCTCTCATAAAGATGGAAGGAGACGGTTCTTTCTTTTTAAAGAATCTTGGTAAGAGTCCGATGTTTTTGAACGGCAAAGAACTTATGACTGGACAGAGTATGGGTCTACGGTCAAGTAGTTTGATTGAGGTATGCAGCTTCTGCAGTCTTCATAGTTTCCAAGTGTAAAACTATTTAGAATGGTTACGCTGTCATTTATATGCTCCACTGTATTTACACTGCTCTTTCATGCTGAAACTTCATATTTCTTGCCTTGGTTTGTTATTACTTGCAAGAGGATCAATACAATTGTCATTGTTGAATCTGCAGATCAGGGAAATGGCATTTGTGTTTGAAGTGAATAGTAAATCTGTGAGGCAGCATCTGGAAAATGTCACCAAAAACCACAAAGAAAACAATTTGAAATGTGAATGGCCAGAACAAGGGATTAACCGCAGAGAAACTGATATCAAGTTTGAATGGTCTGAAGGGGTTCCGTGATCTGAGAAAAGTCATCAGAAGGTTCGTTTGTTTCTCCTTTTTAAGCTTCTCAGGGCAGGGGAAAAAAGTTTCTTGGTAGTGTACCCAAATTTCTTGCCAGCATTTGTATTATCCATGTATAGACAATGTTATTCAGTACAAATAATTTATAGATAATCCATGTTATGTATATGAAAAATAGTGGATCCCAATGGTGAGAAATTAGAATAGCTGAGAATATAAGTCATAGCTGGCGAGAGCTGTTTTTTTCTATTGTTCCCTATTGGATGAAGAAGGTGCCAATTCTTGTCAACTTCTTAGCCTCTGCAATTTGGGACAGTCAATGCCGAATTGCTGATGCCAATGTTTCCTTTGCTTTTACTTTTTTAGTCTATGTATGGGTGCATTGTACGTCTTCCATCTTCCATAATAATTTATGGCGCTGCACTACAGAATCATGAATAGACGAGGGAGGGGGTGGGGGGGTTGCGTTTGAATTTTGGATTTCGACATGGTTTCATTGTGATGGTTTTGGTAGCCGTTATAAGCAGTTTTCTTCGCACGTGTGATAAGGAATTTTGATTGCGTTTGGGACACATGGATACGCAACAGTTGTCAGATTTGTTCCGGTCGAAATAACTAAAATGTTTTGCACTAATTAAAAAATGAGATAAAATGATATTGTTTTTATCTCGGTTTAAATTCGGGCTCATTCTGAATTTTTCGGCTAAATACCGGTCGGAATGTTCCGAATTGATCTGCCCATTTTATTTCAGCCAAATATTTTTTTTTAAATAATGAATAATTTTACAATATCAAATATATCTCTTAATTTGACTGTTAGATTAAGATGAAATTTTACGAGGAATCTCTTGATATATTTATATTTATATATATTATATAATGATTTTACGAGATTGATGGTGATATTGTTTATAATATTATACATGTTTATAATTTTATTTAGAAAAATTATTTTATTATGTTTTTTTAGATTAAATTGTATTATTTTAAATAATTTTATTTTTAAATTTTAACTATTTGTTTTGAATTAATATATATATATATATAATACAACTCTAAAATAGTTTGCTGAAATACTCCAAAATCAAAATATTATGATACAATTAAAAAAGCGAATCACCAGCTCAAATGAATTAACAACCTCCATGGGCACTGAGGTGATGATAATGAGCTTTCCATAACTCCATTTACTCGAAGCTGTACTTCTTAGCACCTGTTTGGGAGGGCGGCACGTTTGCCAAACTCCATTCCAAATGAAGGTGCCGTTAGTGTGTTTGGTAAGAACAAAATGTCATTTAAAAGCATGTGGGGCCCACCAAAAAATTGATCAAAACGCCATTTTCCGAGAAGCTGGAATTAGGAGCTTTTTCCATCCCGTTTCATTTTTTTCATTCTCCGTTTGCATGCAAAAATTTGACAATGCAAAACTGTGCAAAAATTACATGCAAGGGCTCTCTCTCTCTCTCTCTCTCTACCCAAACAGACAAACGGGTGCATGGTGGCCGGAGCTTCCAACGCTGACTCCGGCCACCACAGGCCACCATTTACGATGAAACCACCACAGGAAGAACCACCTCGGCCTCCTCTACCCGTCGGTATCCTCCGTTTAAGCTCTCGTCGTGGTCGATGAACAGTACCGCCACCTTCCAAGGCTGTTTCCGGCCACCACAGGCCACCATTTCAGACGCCACCACCACAGGAAGAACCACCTCGGACTCCTCTACCCGTAGGTATCCTCCGTTTAAGCTCTCGTCGTGGTCGGTCGGAAGCCACTTTCACGTGCACAGGTGCGCTGCACTGTGAAGAAGAAGCACAGTGCAGCGCACCGTTTTGCCTTCTTCAGAATTAAAGCTGGGCTTGGGCTGGGCTGCACTCGGCCCACCCAAGTCCATCAAAGTTGGGCTTAGGCCCAATTTGGTTGGGCTGTCCTCGGCCCACCAAAAATTTTAAAATATATATATTTTTTTTAAAATGTGTAGATACAGATCAGTCTTAATGGAAGGAAAATATATGTTCGTGATGAAATTGCAAATAGTTTGATGTGAGAATAAAAAATAATATTTGTTTTTTCATGAATTATTAATTTCATAATATTATTATCATTATTAAATTTACAATATTTAAAAAAATTATATATATATAAGGGTATATATATATATATATATATCCTTTTAAGTAATTTCACATATATATATATACCCTTTTAAGTAATTTCACAAGTTAAAAGCAGTTTGGAAAGTTTGGAAACCAAACACCAAAACTCATTTTTCTTCAACCTTCAACTCAACCACAGTTTTAACCAAACACTTTCCATTTTTAAAAACTCCATTTTAAAAACTCCATTTTCAAAACTCCATTTTTTCAACCACAACCGTAACCGCTACCGCTCTCCCAAACAGGCCCTTACCCCCGTCAGTGGACCAGTCCGGTAAAATTTGACTTCAATCAAGGGGGGTGTTTGGAAAATGATTTTCACATAAATAGATGTCATGGTCAGTTTGCCAGTCCCAGTTTGTTGTACACAGCCATGGTACACTGGGAAGTAACCCTATCCCCTTACTGTGCACTAGATGGTCTCAGATTGTACACTTTTTACTTCCCTGCTAGGAAGATCTAAATTCTAAAGCGTGGCTTCTGTCCTTCAACATGTCCTTTTTCACCAAGTGTTCGCTTGTGTTAAGACCATTTTTGATCTCCTTCCAACCATTGTACATCTTTTGATAGAATCGATCCAAATTTTTTCTGCTAGTTAAAAAAAATAATATAATTTTTATTTTATTTAAAATTTTGTTTTATTCTGGAAATTTCATCCAAATTATATTCGGAATTTTCATCCCCTTTTATTTGGCCAAGTAATATTTTTTTAAAAATAATAAATAATTTTACAATATCAATTATATCTCTTAATTCGACTGTTAGATTGAGATAAAATTTTACAAGAAGTCTCTTGATATATTTATATATATTATATTAAATTTTCAGAGCAATCAAAGAATATGATGACTTTGTGAAATTGACGATATCATTCTCATAATATTATACATGTTCATAATTTTATTTATAAAAATCATCTCATTGTATATTTTTTTAGATTAAATTGCACAATTCTTAATTATTTTATTTTTGAATTTGAACTAATTTTTTTTGACTTAATATATTTAATTATATATATATATATAGTACAACCCCGAAACGATGCGTTAAAATATTTTAAAACTAAAATATTTTATTCCAATTAAAAAAATAAAACACCAACTAAATCAGAAATTAAACTTAGTATAGATGAGTACATAAATGTTTTGTCACTGTCTTGCCACTTCACGATGCATGCTGAGACAGGAAATTTGTGAAATTTTATCCACCACATTATTTGCAATTCACGCTGGCAGGTACTAAATGCGTCCCACCTACCCAGTTTAAAGAATTGAAGGATCCCCACCAGCATTTATCTGTTGGATTTAGCCACAGAACAATATCTTTGGTGGCAAAATTTGGTACTGCCAAGAAAAAAGAATGGTTTGATTGTATTTCACTCAGTCAAAATCCCATTAGAACCTGTTTGGGAGAACGGTTGCGGTTGCTTTTGCAAGTGCTTTTTGTTTAAAAATACATCAAAATGATATTTTTTTATTTTTTAAAAATCATTTTTGACATCAACACATCAAAATGATCTAAAAACACCAAAAAAATTTCATTTAAAATAAAATAAAATAAAATTTAAATTTTTGGCCAAACACCGGTTTGACCGCAGTGCCAAACAGTCACTCAATCTTACAGACAGCACCTCGCTTCTAGGCTAAAATAACGGGAAACCATGTTAGAAATTGAAAACCAAAAGTCAAGAAAATTGTAAGATTGTTCAGCAATGAAGGATTCTTCGAGCTATAATACTCGACGGTGGTTGTATCCATGTTCTGAGAATTCAAAGTTAGCCAGCAAAGATGCTTGTTTCGTCATTTATAACCCACCACCTTCAGCGTCGGGGACCAGATTCCCCCAGCCACCCACCACCTTTTGAGAGAGTTTTTGCAACAACTGCATCATATAATATATCATACATGCTGGCATTTCGTTCTGATGATACAGCAGGCAAAACCGCCCCCATTCAATTTGTCATGATTAAGAACTGATCAATGGAGGTGAGCCCAGATGCTTCAATTAACTTAAAAGTCAATCAAGAATGTGTTTTTATCAATATCAGAGAACCACCATAGCTTCATCCATTCCATGCCGCCTGTTACAGTGGATGTAGATATCAGCAATTACAAGTTCACCCCTGTGATATGGGACTTACAAAGTGAAGCACTAATTCTTTGCCCATAAATTTACTTCAAATCATTTTTGTCCCTGCCCCAGATGACCCCAACATTTTTACAGTCACATGTTCTTTCTTCATTTTCTGCTTTCTTCCCCCGTTCCCGCCATTCAATTTACCGAATTATCTTCGAGAAATCATGGATGGTGAGTGACGACAGGAAGAACAAAGACAGCTCAAGCCGCGACAAGTAAATTAGGACAGACAGCAAAAGTGTCGTTTCTTCCAACAACTGTTAAAGCCGGCTTGACCAAGCAATTCAACTCGGAACCTCTTAACCTAACCCCCGGCCAAGACCAGGTTGAAAAAACAGTTGACTTGATTTACACGCAATCAACTAGCAAATCAATTCAAAACATTGGAGGCCAAGACCGGGTTGAAAAAACAGTTGACCTGGTTTAACACCATTCAAGACCCGGTTTCACTCTTAAAAAACTTAAAATAATATCATTTTAATGAACTCAAATGGACATGAGTTAGCTGGTTAATTCATGACCCGGACCTTAGATCGGGTTAGAGGCTGGGTCGGGTTTCTTTGATCGGGACAAACATTCACTCACAAATGACATCAGATTATTTACTCTTTCTTTCTTGGAGCATTCACGCATCCATACAAGTTTTAATGCAAGGAAACATTTAAAGAAGGCTCTGACAAGTCCCCCGTGAAGCCACTCACACGCAAAAAAAGATCACTCGCCCCAAAGTGTGCACAACTGTACCTCTCGAAAAAAAGTAGTTCTTTCTTGTCTTCATTTCCCAGCTCTGTAGTTTGTAGGGCTCCTCTCAATCCCTATTCTGATTCTCTTAACGAACGGTCTTGATTAACTCTGATACATTCTTCTCCCTCCCTTCATCCCCCCCCCCCTCCCATAAACCCTTTTTCTTGTTACCTGCAAGCTTTCAGTTCGCACATTCACTTGTAGCAAAAAACCATCAAATGGGCGCTCTCAAATTTCCTTCATTTGCTCTAGTTTTGCTCGTTACAGTCACTAGGCTGTTAGTGGGAGCAGAGTCGAAGACGTTTTGGGGTGATATAGAGGTTTTGAAGGAGGTCAAGAACGCGGTGGACCGAAACTCAGTTAATCCAGGTTCTTGCTTGAGTTCATGGGACTTCACTGTTGACCCGTGTGATAATTTATTCAGTGAGAGTTTCACTTGTGGGTTCAGGTGTGACATTGTGGTATCCGAGTCAAGTAGAGTCACTGAGCTCAGTCTTGATCAGGCTGGTTACTCGGGTTCGCTAACTTCCATCTCTTGGAACCTCCCATATTTACAAACACTCGACCTTTCCAATAATTTTTTCTATGGCCAAATTCCTGAGTCTGTATCCAACTTGACTCAACTGAGTCGACTTGGTCTGTCGAGAAACATGTTCTCTGGTGAGATACCCACCTCGATTGGCTCATTAAGTAGCCTGGAAGAGCTATATCTGGACAACAACAATCTTCAAGGCAATATTCCTGCAAGTTTCAATGGTCTTGTTAGTTTAAAAAGGCTCGAAATTCAATCAAACAAGCTAGATGGTGAGTTTCCCGAGCTGGGCTCTCTTAAAAATCTCTCCTTTTTAGATGCAAGCGAGAACGCCGTATCAGGTAATGTCCCACTAACATTACCAGAATCTTTAGTTCAAATCTCAATGAGAAACAATAGCTTGCAAGGCAAATTACACCCTCAAAGCTTCAAAAACCTGGCTTTCTTACAAGTACTTGATTTGAGTCACAACAATCTCAGCGACTCAGTTCCTTTACCTCTCTTCACTCACCCTTCACTTCAACAACTCACTCTCTCATTCAACTCTTTCACGTCCGTACAATCCCCACCATTCCCATTGACCACAGTTCTCCAAAGTGAAGCAATAGCCATCGATTTAAGCAATAATGAACTTCGAGGTTTTCTGCCTTCTTTCATGGCTTTAATGCCAAAGCTCTCGGCTTTATCACTTGAAAACAACAAATTTTCAGGTATGATACCAATCCAATTCGCCATAAAAACGGTTTTACCCGGGTCCAGATTGTCTCCATTTGTTAGGCTGTTATTAGGAGGGAATTACCTGTATGGGCCTATACCGGATCGTTTGATGGAGCTCCAACCAGGTTTTGCTGATGTAAGGTTGAATGATAATTGTTTGTACCGTTGTCCTGTTAGTTTCTTTTTCTGTCGAGGTGGTGACCAAAAATCACCTGTGGAATGTAAGAGCTTTAGCCCTTTAATCCCACGAAAAATGTGATGTAATTAATTATTATTATTGAATGTAATTACGTTAGTTCTTGTTGTTAATAATCATCTCTCTCTCTCTCTCTCTCTGATTTGCGTTTTGAGCATAGTATGATTCGCTCAGGTCACGGGGTCATGTAAATTAATCTAATCTAGATTAATCTATTTTTTACATAAAAATATATCATTTTATAAAAATAAAGTAACTAGATTATGACGAGGTTTTTCCAATATTGTCTGGTCAACTTTAAACTTGGTGTAATTGAATTGATTTCTTTCGAATCCATATGTTTTTTTTTTAATTTTTAATATATTTTTAAACAAAAATCATTTTATAAAACAACTCCAACATCACTTAAAAATAAATCCAAATTGTAATTTGGTGTTTGCAGTGACGTGACGATTTGTTTTTAGGTTAAAGACAAGAGAATCATCGAGTACTGGATTTTGTTCTGGGTAATCCTCTGACAGGTTTAATGTTGTGCCCACGTGAATTTAAGGGACGTGGGACAGACGCGCATAAGGTTTTGTTTGGGCATGCAAGTCCATGTGCTCCTGACCCAAGTGGCAAATGTCAGAAAATTGGTACCTGCAATAAATATGGCAAAACCCATTATTTGGCCCTAAAATCTTCTTTTTCTCATATATTCACAGTATGTTGTGGAATCCACAGACGATGTGTATTCTCTACACGTTTGACACATCACTTTAATATGATATCATAGCAGTGCATAGATATTTTTTTTATTTTCTTATAATGTGGAATTATACTTTTTTTAGTTTTTATTTTTCAATTTTTTTTAATTTTTTTTTTATTCAGTATTGCTGTGACTTTTTAGTTTTATACGAGCAATGTGCCCACGCGATGCGCCGCGGTTTTTTCTATGTAGAAAACTAATTGATTTTTTACATGTTGTAATTAGTTGTTTAAATATTTAATTAGTAACATTATAATAGATAAAATATGTAACAAATAAATTTTTTCCCCGCCTAGAAGGAATAGTGTAATCGAAATGGGAAGTGGTTCGTATATTTTTTAATTGGAGATAACTTAGGTAAATTTGTAAAAAAAAAATAATTGAGTTGTCTTTTTCCCCCAGTAATATTGGATCTGACACATTATAAATAAAAGAATTGTAATTTTTTTAAGAAATAAACTTTTTCTTTTTGCGTCCTATAATGACTTATTTGTCGTCTAAAAGGAACAGTGTAATCGAAACGGGAAGTGATTCGCATATTTTTTTAATTATAGATAATCTAGGTAAATTTGTCAAAAGAAAAAAAATTGAGTTGATAATGTAGGTAAATTTGTCTACCTTTTGTTTTTTTGAGTTGTATTTTTTCCCCAGTAATATTAGATTTGAAATATTAAAAATGAAAATATTAGGAAAAAAATTTCAAGAAATAAACTTAAACAAAAGAGTATAAAATTTAAATTCAAAGCCACTTTTTTTTTATAAGATTTATTAATCATATTATTATATTAAATCTATTTAAGCATATTGATATTAATTTTTAAAAAAAAAAATCTTAGGTCATTTTTTCTCTCTCTCTATATATATTCTTAGACAATAATATTCAATAAATATCAAAACATATAATTAGTCCCACATACTTTAATTCGTTGAATATATATATATATATATATATATATATATATATATATATATATATATATATATATATAACTTGACTATTTAAACTTTCTATTCATATTAAATAATGAAATTGAATATATATATATATATATATATATATATATATATATATATATATATATATATAATTTATTTATTTTCTTAACATATTATAAATAATATCTTTAATTTAAAGGACAAAATTGAAGTAAATCCAAACATTGGAATTAAATAATTTAGATCTGACACATTATAAATAAAAAAATTGTAAATTTTTTAAGAAATAAACTTCTTTTTTTTTTGCGTCCTATAATTACTTATTTACAATCTAAAAGGAACAGTATAATCGTAACGGGAAGTGATTCGCATATTTTTTTAATTGTATATAATCTAAGTAAATTTGTCAAAAGAAAAAAAAATTGAGTTGATAATGTAGATAAATTTGTCTACTTTTTGTTTTTTGAGTTGTATTTTTTCCCCAGTAATATTAGACTTGAAATATTAAAAATGAAAATATGGGGGGGAAATTTCAAGAAATAAACTTAAACAAAAAAAGTATACAATTTAAATTCAAAGCCAAATTTTTTTTTATAAGATTTATTAATCATATTATTATATTAAATGTATTTAAGCATATTGATATTAAGTTTTTAAAAAAAAAAATCTTAGGTCATTTTCTCTCTCTCTCTCTCTCTCTTTATATATTTTTAGACAATAATATTCAATAAATATCAAAATATATAATTAGTCCCATATACTTTAATTCGTTGAATATATATAATGAACTTGATATATTCTCAATAACATCTTTAATTTAAAGGACAAAATTGAAGTAAATCCAAACATTGGAATTAAATAATTTAACACAAAACCGGAAATGAAAGATTCGGGACCGAAATGAAACTGAAATCCATAATTAACTTGCATAAAAGGATAAAATTGAAAGAAATCAAACTTTGATACCGAAAATATTAAGGATTTATAATAAATTTGCATAGAAGGATGAAATTGAAATCAATGAAAACTTTGATACCAAAAATATTACGGATTCCAGCCCAATCCGCAAAATTAAAAGCCTGAGCACCTAATTGAAACTACAATATATAATCAATTTCAATTGAAGGACGAAATTGAAACAAATCAAAACCTATATAATAGTAATAAGGGCCATAAAAACAAATTACAAAGTGCAGGGACTGAAATGAAATTCGTCAAAAAAGATGCGCTGACGTCAGCCTGCGCTGGAGGAGAGAGAAATGGGGGTGAAATTGCAAACGACAATTGACACGTCCACGGACACCTTATCAGAACATGCGCCGCCCCATGTGGAAGAGCACATGCTTGAAAATCATTCTAGATGCCGGTTGGGCGTTTACGGACGCCGGAGTAAGCCGCACGCGTCGTCCACAATACGCGTGGTCACGGAAACAGACGGCGCGTACGGAGACGCGCCAACAGTACTGCGGCGATAAAATTAAAAAAAGGCTAATTACCGGACCACCCCTCCCTGCAACGCCTGTTTTTTATCCTTTTCGAGGAACAAAATGGTTATTGCACTGTGCAAGTACTTATAAAAAAAATAAAAAAACCGGTCGAACGAACCAGGACGGACCGGACCGAAAATGGTCAATTACCGCTAAACCCCTGAAACCGGCTGCGTTTTTTGTCTTTTTCGAGGGTTTTTTCCGTTAATACACTGTTCATAAGCCAAAAAAAAAAAATGGACGTGCGCCCGCGATGCAACGGGACAAATGTCCAATGAACAATGCGCATGAATGTAGGTGCACAGTATATGAACAATAAAATTCGTTCTGTTTTAGTGTTTTTGTTAATGTAAAAGGATTGTAATGATTTTTGGATGAGTGAGACATAAACGAATAAAAACAAATATTTTAAAAAGCTTCTTGTAATTACAGCATTTTTCTTTATCTTTAATAGTTTTTACTTGAAACAAATCTTATTAATCTTTATTTTTATTTGCATTAGTTGATATAAGATCCCAGTGATTTTTAATAGTTTTTGTTTGTGTGTTGTCAAATCATCATGGCTGTCTTCAACAATGTGTATTTGAACCCATTAATTTCCGGAGGTTATTTGTTGTGTGTTGTTGAATTTATGACTGAATATATCTTGTTTGTCAATACCGTTTCGTTCCGGCCGGAATATTTCGTGTCATTAAAAAAATCGAGATAAAACGATGTTGTTTTTATCTCGGTTTTAATTCCGGACCGTTCCGAAAATACCGGCCAAATTTTGGCTGGAACGTCTCGGTACTGTTCCGGATGTGCCGTTCCGGCCTTAAAATCCTCCTTATTTTGATAAACTTGTGATTGTGTTTCTAATTTTGAGATTATATTTGTTTGACTTTGTGTTTATATTGTATAATTTAAAGTTAATTTATCTTGAATTTTAATTATGCTTGTTAAATTAATATTTTAATTTTTTCATATATATATATATAATTAATTATATATAAACAGTACAGCCTTGAAACGGCACGCCGAAATGTTTCGAAACCAAAATATTTTGTACCAATAAAAAAACTGGAACGACGACCAAAATGGTATTGACAACCTTAAAAAATATCACAAAATAAGATGTGGCATAAAAGTGGATAAAGAGGCGTTTCCTTGGGAAATAAATGTTTAATAACTAGTGTGCTAACATATGTTGTTTCATTAACTATTTTTATTGAAAATCTTGGTAATGAAATCCATGATAAGACATCCTCGTACAAAGATATAGCATTAAGTATCCATATACAAAAAAAAATGTTTATGGTAAGAAGAATTCTGAATGAGCTTTGAACTTGATAACAAATTCCTCCTATATAATATAGGACGACTGATGCAGAAGTTTTTTTAGAAAAATAAATATTTTTTTTCTATTTTCTATTATTAAATTTCCCTAGTTTTTTTCTTATTCGAAGATAATAGTTTTTCTAGTGTATTTGTTTTATATAGAATTACAAGGATTCTATTTAAATAGTTATAAAAGTTTTTTTGGAGTGATAAAAATGAACAAATCAGAATATTATTTAAGAAAATATCAAATAATCCTATCTTAACTTAAATTTATAAATGAAGAGCAACTAGTCCCATGCATGTAAACTAGCCATGAATTAGTCGAAAGATTTAAATGACTATGTGTATACAAAAAATACCTTTTCATTTAAGAATCATGATTATTATACTTATCTTTCATTTTCGAGTTACAAATTTATCTAATCATTTTATAAATAAAATAATATTATTTTAAATAAAAAATAGAAAAAAAAACATTCAAATTTACAAGATTAAATCTCATACAAGTTTGATTGGAACCAATCCAATTAAATTTAATTCGAAACAAAATCTTCTAAGCGCAAACAAAGACTTTTAAGGAGCCCAAACAAAGACTTTTAAGGAGCCCAAACAAAGTAATGGTGGGCTTAAAAGAGCTTCTCAACCATCCTCCTAGCACGACCCATTAATAGCCTTCTTAGTAGCCCATAGCCTATTTCCTTGAATTGGACAAAACAAATAAAATAAAATGCGGTGAGCGTGGATCGAACACGCGACCTTCAGATCTTCAGTCTGACGCTCTCCCAACTGAGCTATCCCCGCAAGATAGGACCCTTCCCTAACTTATAAAAAATAACCTTATATATAGCTGACCCTGAATGAGGCTATGCATTTCCCATCTTTCCATCCAGACATGAACTCTATAGGCACGGGAAAAACAAACCATGGTGGGTAGACCCGTGACATGATTGATGGTCGGGGTTAAGCTAAAATCTATAAACATAATAATAATATAATAATCTCTCCTAGACCTGGATGTCTCAGAACTCCACTGGATTTATGATCATGGGCTCCAGCATGCATACCCTCGGCGACATCTTATAAAAATGGACACAAAGATTCATCGCCACGATTTACTGGAATCCAGGCCGCAATGCTTATCAGAAAGGAAAGTTATAGCAGTAGCTTCTGCTGCTATTCAATCATCGAATATGCTAATCACAGTCACTCGTGCCTGTCAACAAGACTAGTAGTTTTATGGTTTTCCATGAATCTATTTTTTAATGCTTTTTAAACTGGTAAAAAATATATATCATTTTGATGTTTCTAATCGAAAATCACTTGGCATGCGTTACGAAATTCATACTTGTAGTTAATATCATGAATTCAAGGGTTATAGACAATCTGGTAATTATGATGTCAGGATTTTTGCTGTCCAAGTAGTTTAATCACATGTTTTTTTTGCGATCCAAACAAAAGAAGAAAGCATTTTGCTTTCAGTCATGTTTCAGGACAGCAGGCAAATTCCAGGCATGTACTTTGGATGAATAGCTAGATTGAACAGGATTGAGAACAAGACAAACACAGATTCACATGCCTAATAGTTGATCTAAAAGAAACCCCATGACTCAATCAAAGTGAGTGGCTATTTTTTAAACCTGGTTTGACAAATGAAAGAAAGCTCCAAGCAGTCAACAGGGGGGGGTAAGGTATATTATTGAAGGCAAGCTGTTAATTTGAGGCAGGTTTGTGAGTTTCGTTCCTAAACAACCAAAAAGTTTCATATCAGTTAAAAAAACAAGATAAAACGACGTCGTTTTTATCTCGGTTTAAATTCCGGTCTTTTCCAGGTTTTTCGGCTAAATAGTGGCCAAAACGTTCCGGTTTCGTTCCGCCTGTTTCATTTCGGCCAAATAGTGTTGTTTTAAATAATGAATAAAAATTTCACAATATCAATCATATCTCTTAATCTGACTGTTAGATTGAGATGAAATTTTATAAGGAATCTCTTGACATATCTATATATATTATGTTAAAATTTCAGAGCAATCAGGGAATGTAATGACCTTTCGAGATTAATGATGATATTCTCGTAATATTATATATGTTCATAATTTTGTTCAAAAAAATCATTTTATTGTATCTTTTTTAGATTAAATTGCACAATTCTAAATAATTTTATTTTTGGATTTGAATTTTTTTTTTGAATTAATTTATTTAATTATATATATACACATAAACAATACAACCTCGAAACAGCGTGCCGAAACATTTTATTTCAATTAAAAAAACAAAGCAACAACCGAAACAAAACAAAATTTACAACAGGTGGCATAAAATGGTAATGGTGTGACTGTTGACCAGCAGGGCTACTTTATTTCTTTATGGAGGTTTGAATATATTATGTACTGATCGAGTCCAAAGTGCTCTTACACAGCACTTGCCAATGCATGTATGGGTCTAGCAGTAGATGATTTGATTAAAAATAAAATAAAATAATCCATTACCTTTGTTAGTGTTTTCCACTGTTAGATGAATCACCATAGAATCAATGCATCTTGGTTATTGCAGCACACTGACAGGATGCTTTTAGTGGATATCCTCTGACTTTGAGGCCTAATTAACACAGTCACGGGAGAATGGGGATGGCTTTTTTCAACCCTACACAGCCTTGCAATTGCCCCTTTTTTTAGAAAATTAATCACAAGGGCCTAAGTTTTTGACCACCACCTCTCCTCGCCGCTAAATTTGCAACAGGTCCTTTAATCTTGAGCACTACAGTTTCAAAACTGTCTATGGAGATCTCAATGGATGCCCGAACCTTCTCCCTCCTGTTCTTTCTCATCTTCTCTACATTAGCCTCTTCCAAGGCATGCCACCCAATTGATAGAGAAGCTTTGCTTGATTTCAAACACAAAATCACAGATGACCCATCAAAACTGTTGCATTCTTGGAAAGTTTCATCTGATTGCTGCACTTCTTGGGAAGGTGTTGCTTGTGATGGCTCTGGCCGAGTTGTCAATGTATCTCGTCCAGGTCTTATGTCAGGCAATGACTTCATTGAGGACACATATATGTCAGGAACTTTATCTCCTTATCTGGGAAACTTGTCAAGCCTTCGAATTCTAGACCTGAGTAATCTCAAGGACTTGAAGGGACGAATACCAGAAGAACTTGGCAAGTTGTCGAAGCTCACACATCTCTTTCTTGATACAAACAAGCTCACTGGATCAATACCATTTACGTTAAGGTACTTCTCTCAGCTGGAAAAGATGTATCTTAGTGACAATCTTATATCTGGTATTGTTCCTCCATCTGTTATGGAATCCTGGACATCTGTTTCTGAACTTGGTTTATCAGGAAATGCTTTGTCAGGGCCAATTCCTCCAACAATTGGCAAGTTGGTTATGGTAACTAAGCTTGATTTGCATGGTAACAACTTTACTGGTAGAATTCCTACAGGCTTTGGCAATCTTAAGAATCTCAGATATCTTGATCTGTCTGAAAATCAGATAACTGGAAGAATCCCGCAGTCCATTGGTGGACTTGCGGCATTGGAACTACTATATCTCAATCAAAATCAGCTCACGGGAAGGATACCATCTTCGATATCTGGACTTGATTCTATGATATTCTGTCGTATATCAGAAAACAGGTTATCTGGCAGTCTACCACCATCAATTGGCCAGCTCTCAAAGGTTCAAAGGCTGATCCTTGAGAACAACAAGCTCACCGGGAAGCTACCAGCATCCATTGGTCATCTAACAGCTCTTACTGATATATTTTTCTCAAACAACTATTTTACAGGAAAGATCCCTTCAAGTTTTGGAAATTTACTCAACCTTCAAACACTTGATTTATCAAGAAACCGACTCTCCGGCCAGCTTCCTCCTCAGCTAGCTAAGTTGAAGAGCTTGCAGAGTTTAGATCTTTCATATAATCCTGTAGGACTAGGTAGAATACCAAACTGGTTCCAGGAATTAAGAGTCTTCCAGATGATGTTGGCGAATACTGCGATCGAAGGGGAACTTCCTCACTGGCTATCTTCATCATCAGTATCAAAACTTGACCTGTCAGGAAATGCATTAACAGGAAAGCTGCCTTGGTGGATTGGCAACATGACCGGTCTTTCATTTCTCAACTTATCAAATAATGGATTTCACTCATCCATCCCAGCTGAATTCAAGAACCTTTCACTTCTGATGGATCTTGATCTTCACTCCAACAAGTTCAGTGGCCACGTCAATGTAATATTTTCTAAAGAAGTCCAAACCCCACTAGGCCATTTTAACTCCATTGATCTTTCCAGCAATATGTTCACTGGTCCAATAGAGGATGACATAGGAGGGAGACCAGCAATGTCTTCTATTAGCTCACTGGTTCTATCACACAACAAACTGGGAGGATCCCTACCAAAGTCGATTGGGAAAATGACAGAATTGCAGGTTTTGAAGTTAGTGAATACTGGGCTGTCAGGGATGATACCCGAGGAGCTTGGTGATGCTAAAGAGCTGTCCACAATTTTACTTTCAAGAAATAAGCTAACCGGTGCTATTCCAGAGATTGTGATAAATCTGAAGGAGCTAAAGCAATTCGATGTGTCTAGCAACAGACTAAGAGGCAGGATTCCTCATCACAAAGCCATAATTCCTGTGTCTGCATTCAAGAACAATCCTGGTTTGTGTGGAAATCCACTTCCACCTTGCAAACACTTTTAATATCCTTCTCAAAGATCCCACCCCCCTTCTTTTCCTTTTCAACTTTCTTTTAATGTTCAAAGTTTTGTCAGGTTTCATACTAATTCTTCTGGTTGAAAAAGTTCGTATTTATTCAGATGATTAGTCTCTTTCCTTGATCTCCTCCAACTATATATTTCCTTCCAAAGCTACAAGCTGAATGACTAAAAGTTTAAGTGAGATGATTTCATAATATGATATTATAGTCTTGTTAACCTATTGGTCACGAGTTCAAAGTTCATCATCTCCATTCTATTTGATAAAAATCAAAGTACAAGATAGTGTGGGTCTGTGTAAGTTTCAAGACCAAAAGATTTTCACTTGAGAGAGTGTGTTAGAAAATAATATAAATTATGCTTTGAAATCTCACTTAACAACTTAAACTTTGAGGTGAGATGGTTCCATAACATATAAACCAAATGGGACAGCAATGAGTATGAACAGAATAAGAATTATTTTTAAAAATACATAAAAACAATTTAAATTTAAAATATATAACCTCTAATAACGACATGAAGAGATCATGCTAGTCATGAATCCTTTCAGATTCTCTATCATTGTTGCTGTGACACTGGTTGGACTAATTAAGAAACCATTTCTGTGGAGTCTGGCGTGCTTGATGAAAAAAGGTGTCGCAACTTTTTACTCCATGGCAAACCATTCAATAAGACAAATTGAGCTTAGAATACTATAGGCTTTTTCTTCTTCTTTTTTGCAATAATGCTTTTTATTTACCACTCTCAAGTTGCATCACAGATCAATCATTAACCCCACCTTTTATTTTATTTTATTTTTCTCTTGGTAAAATGATGCGTGTCCGCTTCGGGCATTCAAAAGAGGCAATGACTACTTTATACCATGATGTATAAAATGTATTTTTTTAATTATTTTGATAGGATAATTTGAAAAATATAAAAATACATTTTTAATTAAAAAAACTTTAAAAAATACTATGCATCACAATTCTAAACACACATAAAATGTTCAAGTGAGATATCAAATTTGACTATGTAAATCAATTTAAATTAATGGTGAATATCCATATTTGAAAGTATTTTGTGTATGTAATTACAAGTTTTAATCTGAAATTTAGTGAATTTAAATTATTAATTATTGAAGTTTGTTTCAATTTTCAAACTTCCATTCACAATTTCAGTAGTTGTTTTGGCAGGGGGAATTGACCAATTATTCGTAGGGCACAAGTATAATGTCAACATGAACCTAGCCCACCAAAACATTGCTTTTTATTTAAAAATACATTATAATAATATTTATTTTTAATATCAGCATATTAAAACAATTCAAAAATAATTAAAACAAAAAAAAATAGAATTTTGATCCATATCATTTACATTTTTTTCAGAATTTCTCCCTTCCATATAATTGCACTTGTTATCAGATTTCTGAAATTGTTGTTATTTTAGAAAATTCAGAGTGCACTGAATTTTATGTGTGCTTTTTTAATTCTGATGTGTTCAGTACAAATATGAAGAACACCTTGTCTCTCCTTTCAACGAGAAGAACATGCTTGATCATGAAAACTCAGTGCAGTAAATTCATCTTCAACCAAGATATCTTCGTGTTTTTGCTTGATTAGCTCCTTATGAGCTCTTAATTGTATGTGTTTCCCCCTCTAATAGTCTGTTTGGGAGGGCGGTTGCGGTTGCTTTTGAAAGTGTTTTTCGTTTAGAAACACATCAAAATGATATTTTTTTATTTTTTAAAAATCATTTTTGACATTAGCACATCAAAATGATCTAAAAACACTAATTTTTTTTTATTTAAAATGAAAATAAATTTTGAATTTTAGGCAATCGGTGGTACAACCGCGGTGCCAAACGTGGTCTAAATGGCATCTTTTCTATGCTTCATCAGGTCTGTATATCTTTTACTTGGTTGTTGAAGCGATTCTTGTCTATGCTAAGCTTTTTTCCTTGTGAACTTGTCTAAGCGAAGTAATATGTACAGGTACAAAAAATAAATTTGGTTAAGAGTTTTTTTTTTATAAAAAATAAATTTTAATATTAAAATAATCTAAAAACTTAATTAAAACATAAATAAATATATTAGAAGGAGATTACAATATAATTTTTGCCGATTATGGTCGCAATCCTAAATCAGATAATATTTTACCAGATGTTGTTCCTCGATCAAATAATCAAGGATCGCAGAGGTTTTCATGTATAAATTTAGTTCATGATAGAATTACAAGTAGTTTGCTGGGAGAATAAAAACAAGTGTCTAATTTACATGAATTATTAATTACATTTTATTATTATGATTATTAAATCAATAATATTTTAAAAAAACACTATGTGTTGTGTGTGTGTATCTTTTAAAATAATTTCACAAGTTGACAGCAATATGAAAAGCATGGTAACCAAATACACGAAACTGTTTTTCATTAAACGTCAAACTTAACCACAGTTTTAACCAAATACTTCAATTTCAGTTATGAACCGCAACTAAAAATATTTTTCATGAAACTGTTTTTTTTAAATATCAACCACAACAACAACTGCAATACCAAACACACCCTTAGTTTTTGTAAATATTCAAGAATTTTTCTGCAACAGTATACTACACAGGCCCTTCGAATGGGCCTGGAACAACAGTCAGGGTTCGGCTTCAATGCTTATAAAGTTAGAAAGTAGATCTCTGTCGCTGATGCAATTTATAAAATTTCTGTGCTAGTGTTCTAGCTTGATGGGTTAACTTGTCGAGTCATTAACCTGTGTCGAGTCAGTAAAACTATTCCATATTTTTTAGAAGAAAAAATTCTCAAAACTTGGATTGATACAGATAATTTCTTGAAGAGGTATGGATTACACATACGCAGACAGAGTTATGAAACTAAAACTCAAACTTTAAAGCATAAATTCTTTCTCTCTCAAGAACACCAATAAAATACAGAACGTCAAAACAGTTACATGCATGTCTATCATCAGTTATTTGGGATTGTTTTGTAATGAAGATACAGTTTAGTAGCAATCCTCAAATGCCAGGGTGAGAAACAAAAAAGAGCAGCATGGATTTCTTCACAGCAAGATAGATATAGAACTCAGTCCCCGCATTTCTTTAGTGGAAAATGCTTAGGTCATTAGGATCCTACAGCCCAAGCCATCAAAACAAATAGCACAAGATGTTATAATGCGTTGATTTATCATACGAGAGAGATAGGAGGGTGGTCTTCATTCTACGGCTTTCTCCAGAAAAAGACTTTATTATATAGATTATAGCCTGAACCAAAGGCTATCGAGTCTAGAATAAACCCTAATAAGCCATTAAATCTTGTAGAAGCTGGTGGTGGAATAGCACCCTGAAACAAAGGCTATCGAGTCTAGAATAAACCCTAACAAGCCATTAAATCTTGTAGACGTTTTGCAATAACTGGTGGTGGAATAGCACCCTGAAACAATATTACAGACATGGGTTCCGTTCCTGGCTGGTCCTAGACAACAAACCAGATTTACGTTTTCAGTGACAAGATCCATTGAAATTTTGGAACTTTGGATCTCCAATTGTAAACTGTTTGGTATAGAAACAATTACCAAGTAACTTAGGACCCAATCCTGACATCATATATACATTCTTAAATTGTAATTTAAGCCGACATTAGCAATCGATGGCTTCATCAGCTCAAGCTCTTCACTTCTGCAGGAGCTACAAAATAAAGCTGTGTGTAGATCCCTTCATGACACGACAAAAATAGGACGAACGCACATTTCTTGAGTGTAAAATGCAAATAGCATGAACAATGAATTCCTTGGACTTTTGAACTTTCCTTTTTTTTTTAACTTTCAGCTTTAGGAAATTTCCTCCTGTTGTCGTTATCACTTTAATTGAAGAAAAGACTTCTAGTCGGCGGCTAAAATAACTTTTCTGCGCATAATCGACAGCCAACACCTACCTCAAAGCGCGCTTATCAGCCAATAACATTATACAGAGCTCTTAACTGTGTTTCGTTGTGCTTGATTAATGCACTGGTTTTATCGTTACTGAATCACAAGTTACATAAATTCTGACAAAGGATCCTGGAGCGCGCGCACAATCCCGATTGCCAGCTTGCAGAGTAAACTTAATTGTACCATAGATGATGATTTCTCTGGCACAATTCCTGGTAGATATAGAATCAGGATTATGATATGAGATGTCCCTTTTGACTTGATGATTATTTCCTGACAAGTTCATGTAATAATTAGGTTAATTATGAGCAAATAGATATTTTAACAGCAATTGGAGGTGATAAGAATGACTCGATACCACGCTTGTTTGCTTCACTAGCGTGCTTGATAGAAGGTGACCTGTATCGGGATCTCTTTTTCTACCATGACGAGGAAACTCTATCTTTCATAAAGTATATTTTATGGGTTTAGATAATTATATAAAATTTTGATTATTTCAAATTTTAATAAAAAATATACGTCCTATCTCCAAATTAAAATCTGTTGTGCAGATCATAAATTTTTTATCATTACATTATACCTCTTAGGGACTAAAAACATATCATTTACACTCTTATAACAATCCTAAATAATTGTCTAAAAACCTAAAATCAAACTGGTTTGATTTTGATTTTCTCAGCTTAGATATGATTTTTTATGCAACATTGAATCTTTAAACAACCGCTATAAAACTCATGGAATCCATGGACACAAAGAAAACCCATTTTGATGGGTGAAAATATAGTAGACGATGACTCTTTTTTTTTTCACCTTTGGAATCTAATAACTCATTCTCTCTAACCAGGGATTGAAAATTATACAGATGAACTTGTTTACTAAAATTGATTTTTAAAATTTTAAAGGCACCTAGATTGTAACAATAATTATAAAAAAATCTAAGTTTATTTTGCATGCAATCTCTGATATGCCATCTATCATTTTATTTCCCCTTTTCAATTGTACCCTTGAGTAAAAATTAAGAAGCAATTGATTTTTAATTAAGATTAAATTATGAAAACCAAAATAAATTGTTTAAAAATAAATAACAAATTATATGGGTGTATAAAGAGCATTTGACAACCAGAAAAACCTCATACCTTTTATCTATAGTTAATGTTACCCATGTCATAGAGCACAACTCAAAGAATTCCTTCAATCATGAAAGGAGAGAAGTATGATAGATAGACATTCACAGTAGTAAAGTATTTTGCAGTAATTTTCTTTACACTTAATTGGATTGCTTTCACTTTTCATTTTCACTATGAAAAATATTATTTATTACATGGAAGTAAACATCATCATCACTACTTTGGTTAACTTTCCAATAGGGTGCTCGTATTGTGCTAAGTGATCTATTAGACAATCAATTTCGACATGTTTTTCTAGTATGTTTGTTAAAAACATCATATTACTTGTTTTTCAATCTGAAAATTAAAAGTAGAGGCTTAAACATATAAATTTATTTTGAATATTAATCATAAAAGTTGAACAAAAAAAACCAAACAAAAGTGTATTTTTATGACTACATGGTGAGGTCACCTATTAAATAAAATATATAAAATATTAACCATGGTTGAATTTCAAAATCAAAGCTATTAAATCTTAAAGTTTGAGTGCATAATCATCGAGTTGACTTAGTTTCAATAAATGTTCTTACAAAAAATTAAAAAGAAATAATTGATTTTTAACTGTATCATGAAATGACCTATCAAGTCAACTTCAAGTTGATTTTTTTCAAGAATTCGAGGCGGGCACGTCGGGTCCTAACCACCTAGCCGAACCTGGTTGAGTTTAATAGAAATGGTGAAACTTTTCAACTAAAAAGAAAGGGAAATGTGTCATTTGTACAGTATCGAACAAGACCATAGTTGAACAGCACCAATTATGGCTTCTTGTGGTGATCAAATAGGAGCGGAGATTGAAAATTCAAATTTTGATAAGAGGCATATATATATATATACATATATATATATATTTATGTCACATAAAGTAGTAGAAGACATAATAATAAAATCTTTGGGTTGAAGCCCAACATCTCCTGCAGGAAACTTCCCGAAGCATGTCTTACGTGGCAGTCGGATGAAATTGTACTCTCAAAACAAGAGACAATTTCCTCGTTGGAAATTTCAGTGGATTCCGTACTTTATGCTTGTTTCTTCGTGAATGAAAAATAAAATTAAAACAACATGTTTTGAAAATAATTAAATAAAACCACGTAAGAAATTAAAAAAAAAAATCAAATTGACAGAGGATTTTTCTTTTTCTTTTCAAAAAGTCAATAGAGCAATACTTTGTTGGCAATTATGTCGCAAGCTGGAAGGGGAGGGGAGGGAGGAGGGCGTGATGAAATTCAAAATTCAAAATTTAAAACACTCGGACAATAAAAATTTCTGAAAAAACTAACGACACGTAATTGTATTCAATAGGAACATGCCACGTTAGCATACCACTTGGGAGTTAGGAGGGTTGAAAATGACGTGGACCTGACTTTCTTTATTCGTCGGGTAAAAAAACACAAAAAAGGGTCCAAATTTAGGAATTAAAGAAACGTGGTTAGCTTTCCCACCCTAATGCTTTTGAAGTGTGCTGTGAATAATATTTTTATTTTTTTATAATACTAGCGCATTAAAATTACAGTAAAGCACGTAAAAATATTATTTTATTTTATTTTTAGATAAAAATAAATTGTAAAATATTTTAAAAAGTAAAAATAAATACTCTTTTAGTGTGTGTTTAGCTAAACTTCATGGTCGTGATTTAAAGAATTAGGTTTTTAAATAACTATAAGCTATAATATATTAAGCATATCTTTTCAAAGTTGTGATTGTGACGGAAAAAAAAGTCCCAACAACACACTACTAACCCTTATACATGCCATCAAGCTAAAGACAATGTTTAAATTTATGATATTAGTTTGTTAATTTAATATTTTATTCAAATAAAAAACAGTCAATAAAATATTTTAAAAAGAAGTTTGAATTGCAAAAACTAACATTTTTTTTTCAGTGTGTGTGTTTAGCTAACTTTTCATGGTTGCCATTTGGAGAATAAAGTTTAAATTTATGTATTTTTTATAACTAAAATATCATTAGAGAATTTCTAATAAAAACCATATATATATATATATATATATATATATATATATATATATATATATATATATCTTTTCAAAGTTGTGATTGTGACGGGAAAAAATAAAAAAACAAGGTCTCAACAACACACAACTAATCACCCTCACACATGCATCAAGTTAATGATAAGGTGATACTAAAAATTTAATTTACGATTCATGAAATTAATTAAATATATATGTAAGTTGTCTAAATATCTATATTAATCAAACAAAAAAAAAGTTAAAGAGAAGGACACAATGTCAAACAGTAGGTGCGGTTTTTAATAGGAGAAAAATGTACGTGTAAAGTTATTTTTGAAAATATTTTTTGTTCAAAAATATATTAAGATAATATTTTTTTAAAATTATTTTTAATATTGACACATGAAAATAATATAAAAAAACTAATTTTTTTAATTTAAAATAAAAGATAAAAAATAATTTTTTATTATTGAGATGTAGTGAGAAACACTCATTAAATTGCCTTTAAATAAAGCGGACAAGGAAGTGTTTTGTCGTAGATGCAAGGAAGACAGGGGAGGGGGAATCATTTCAGTTTGGGGACAAAAGCTGGACCTTCGGTTTTTGCATCAACTTTTGCCTCTCTTTGCTTAGAAGGCAGGTCCTGTCATAAACTTTGCTCATTATTACGACTACTTCGGAGATAAATATAAGCTGTCCGAGTTCTAAAATGTTTCCACATTTCCACACTTCTTCAGAGGTGCCCAGGAATAAAAAGAAGGGGAATATTTATATGGAAATTCGGAGAGTATATTCACTCGTTGTACCTTGCGGCGCAACCGATACCGAACCGAACCGGACATTTAAAAAAATAATATATAATCAGTTTAATCGGTTTTTTTTTGTTCGATTTTTTCAGTTTTTTTCTGTTTTCTCGATTAAATCGGTTATTTGATTCGGTTTGCTCACCCCTACCTTGCGCCAACAGTCCGCTAAGAGTCCATGCTACAAACCACACTTATAAAAGTAATTTTTAATTTAAAATATTTTTAAAAATTATAGTATACTAGGCGACGTACGGATAAGTACTTTCAAACTAATCCATTCACTACATCTTTCCCACCTTCAAATCTAATGTTAGATTAGAATTCAAGATGATAACTTGGAAACGAACCCCACCATTTTAGTTGAACAAGTGGTGGGAGAGTTTATTTGATAAATGAACATTTAGATATTATGAATTAATTAATAAATATATTAAAATACCTTTATGAATTAATTATGATTTCGTTTTATTTTTTGTGTATAGAAATTGATCTTTGCTTTCCCTTAGAACTCGCCAGCAGTCGTGCTTGGCATCACTAGAAAAGTCCGTTCTATGCTTTTATAAGAAATTTCCCACCTCTCTCAAGTTGATACCATGCTTGGCAACTATGCTTGCTATTTCGAACCTATTTTTTAATTAATATATAAAAAATAAATTTTAAGAAATGAAAAGGATATTTTCATACTTTCCAACCATTTTTTTAAAAAAAAAACAACTTTAATATAACCCAGGATTGCAAATAAGATGAGTGGGAACTCAATCATCACAACAGCAAGTAATATCTCGACATCAAAAGCACAGTCAACATGTCTCGCCAACAATCTCACAGTGGAGATGTAATAATAGAGATAAAGTGTGGAAATAATTATGGGTTAGATAAGAAATGAATCATCTTTACGGTTGCATTAATTAATTAATTAAGGTTTTCTTTCCTTAAATATTGTTACCCTGCCTGATATTACGCCTGTACAAGTTTCTTGACAGATTTAATGTTAACAAGACAACCAGAGCATAACGTGTTGAAAAATACAGGTACATGCACACATTACAGACACGCACACGCTTTGGAAACGTCTAAGATGCATTACCAGTTAGAATTTTGTTACATGTAAATTACTTTCCTTGTTTAACTTAGCAATAAAGTAAAGGGCAAACTTTAATTATGTTTTGTGTTTATTGCGAGGTTTCAATTAGGTCCCTCTCTCACTAATTGCATCAATGTTAGCCCAGAACCATCACAATCATTGTGTTTGACACTGCGTTTTAAAAGCGTTTTTGAAAAAAATTAAAAATTTTATTTTTTACTTTAAATCATATTTTTTTGGTGTTTTTCAGATCATTTTCATGTGTTGATATCAAAATTAATTCTCCTTTAGCTTTTTTTATTTATTTATATAAATGTATGCGATTATGAAATTAAAAAAATTGACAATCAAAATCCTGTCTATAAAAGAAAGAAGTTGGCATAATTCTGATAAGTGGAGGATATTGCCAGTATAATAAGTAAGAGAGGGACGGAAATGAAATTTACTAAATAAACAGAGGGCATGGCTGTAGTTAGCCCTAAAGCAAATTAGAAAAAACAGTAAGCAATCAGAGCGCGGGAGGCACTATGAATGATAATTAGTCAAAAGAGGTGGGAAAAATCTTAACCAGGTAAGAAAAGTAAAAAGAATGAAACAAAAAAACAAAAGGTGGCGGTTCTCTAGGCCGTCACGAATTCGAGGTTTGAAAGTCCGGACAAACTAACCAATAAATAAATAAGTAAAATCAAATAATGAAATAAGAGAGTTTTTTTTTTTTTTTTTTTTTAGAGAGTTTATAAATCAGTTTAACTCTCTGTTTCGCATTGAAATTTTCAAATATTTTCGAAAAATTTGGAAAAAAATTATTTTTATTTCTTATATTAAATTATTATTTTTTAATATTTTAAAATTATTTTAATGTCTTAATATCAAAATTAATTTTAAAAAAATAAAAAAATATTATTTTACTGCATTTCTGAATAAAAAATATTTTTAAAAACAACTTTAACTATGTTCTCAAACATGCAACAAATGATTTTTGTAACAAAATCTACTCTCTTTTTTGTAAATGAATTTATTCCTTATATTTTATCTTGGGTTATGTTTTGTTTTTCTATGTTATATATGATTAATATAAAAATTGATCTAATTTTGTTCCGATAACAATCAAGTCAAATCTATTTAAATCAGGAAAAAAAAAACTAAATTAGTCAATTAATTAAATAATGCTTGTTTACTATTTTAGGATTAAAAAACATGATGACAATGAGACATGTTTTTCTATACTTTTAAAAATACAAAAATTCAACTCAAAACCATTTGAGAGAGAGATTTATTTTATAGTTTTATTTTTGTCTATTTAATCAAACATGATTCTTTTTATCTGTCTAATTTGTTTTAAAAAATTCATTTGAGAGTGTGGTAGAGATTGTTTTTGAAAATATTTTTTGTTCAAAATGATATTTAAAAAAAATTATTTATAATATCAGCACATGAAAATGATTTAAAATACCAAAAAAATGAATTTAAAATAAAAAATAAAATTCAAATTTTGTCAAAAATATTTTTAAAACACAATATCAAACAGGGTCTGACTAAACAAAATCTTATATATTAAGTAGTTGAATCATATTTATAGTAAATTTTAATTTTGTAGTTTGAATATAGATTTTAACATACATACAATATTATGTTTGGTTTGAATTCAAATACAAATCATGATTTCAAAATAAAAAATAAAAAATGCAAAGACTCGCGTTGATAGTATCTAAGTATTAAAAAAGAAAAGAAAAATACCATCAATTGAAATCCAAAATAAACCGCATGAACTTCAATTGTATATGACCAAGATTTGAGCCCTAATAAGGTCAACCAATTTACTAATTTAGGTAACAGTGTAAAAGAGTATCTGGCTTTGAAAATTCAAAGGGGGGGTAGTCCTCGTCCTTTCAGTAAAAAAAAGGGAGTAAAATGAGGACGTTATTTTTTAAACTGCAAACGCATGAAATAAATAAACTTGTCCAAATAAATAAACAAGTAAATAGAAATACAAAAAACAGTAGAGAGAGAACTACTGTTTTATATAAATACTTGGAAAATAACAGAGAAAAAGAAAAAGAAAAAGAAAAAAAGAAACTGGCACTTTTAGTATAGGCCACGCACGCTTTAATCTCCCATTCAATGCTTTACCAAACTCATCTCCTCTCCTCTCCAAAATCCACAGCCCTTTCTCTTCTCTCCTTCTCTTATCCTCTTCGCTTCAGGTATACCTCTGTCGAGTATATATACACGCGCGCGCGCACCCGTTGTGTCTTCTCCTCTCTCATCTCTCTTGGTTTTGTTATCGAGTTTTTAAATTTCTGGGTTTTGTTGTGTGTCCTTTGCCTTTTGTTTTTAGGTTCGAGAAACAGGAAATGGAATATGTTGAGGGCGCTTTGAAGACCAGTTTTGGAAAAGAAATGGCAGTGAAATTTAGCCCACAAGTTTTTGACGATTTCTGGGCAGTTAATGTTCCAAACGGCATGTCGTCTGATGACTTCTCTGTTGACAAACTCTTGGACTTCTCTAATGAAAACGACTTCATTGAAGAGGAGGAAGAGGAGGGAGATAAAGAGAAACCTTGTGTTTTTTCTGCTTCTGCTTCTCCTAAGCAAGAAGCCCTCGACGAAGACAAAAGCAGTGACAGTAGTCCTAGTTTTGCTGTCAAAGATGATTTTTTTTCTGTTCCTACAAGTGAACTCTGTGTGCCGGTTAGTGCCCTGCTCTCTGCACTCTGTCTTTTTTTTCAATACATAATTTGTTGGCTATTTTTTTGTCACTGAAAAGGTGCCGTTTTTCACAGACGGATGATTTTGCAAGTCTTGAATGGCTGTCACATTTTGTGGAGGATTCCAACTCGGAATATGCTGCACCGTTTCCGGCAAGTATTTCGCCTCCGGAGCCACACAAAGAGAACCCGGATGAACAAGAGAAGGTGGTATTAGAAGAGCCCTGTTTTAAGACTCCGGTTCCAGGCAAGGCTAGAAGCAAGAGAACAAGAAATGGTGTAAGAGTCTGGCCACTGGGGTCTCCCTCTTTAACAGAATCATCAAGTTCCTCCTCTTCAATATCCTCTTCAAGTCCTTCAAACCCTTGGTTAATTTACTCCAAACCCGGTTCGAAGGTCGAACCGGTTTGGTTTGAGAAACCAGTGGCCAAAAAGATGAAGAGATATCCGGCTGATGAGGCAGCGGCAAGTGGTGGTGGTGGTACCAGCTCGTCGAGGAGGTGCAGCCATTGTGGGGTTCAGAAGACTCCACAATGGAGAGCCGGTCCAAATGGTTCCAAAACCCTTTGCAATGCTTGCGGGGTTCGATACAAGTCGGGTCGGTTACTGCCCGAGTACAGACCGGCTTGTAGCCCGACTTTTTCAAAGGAAGTGCACTCGAACCATCATCGTAAAGTGCTTGAAATGCGGAGGAAAAAGGAGGGTCCTGTTCAGACCGAACCAGGTCTGGCTCAACCCTTTGTACCCAGTTCAGGGTAGATTAGAATTATAGTCTAGAGAAACTGAGAAAGGCAGAGTGTTAGGGAAAAGAGAGGATAGGAAATTGAACCGGGGACATTGAAACCGGTCTTTATTTAGGTTCGGTTTATTGGTGTACATTTTTCTTTTCTGGGTGGGTGGAGGTAGGTTTACTAGATAGTATTTGTAACTGAATTAGTGACGACTTTTAATTTTGTGCTCTTTGTTTTTTAGTTTCTTACCATTTCCTTTTCACCTCAATGTTTTATTTACTTTTTCTTTATTAATGTGGATATCGAGTTAGCTTATATGTATATAAATTAATTTTATAGATAAATCAAACTTTTTAATTCCAAGTTTTTTTTATCAAAATAACTAGTATTACATGTTTTCTTTTAAAGTGCCGTTGAAAGGCATGAACATTATGAAGCTGAAGCAGTTGTTTAGAGAATCGGAGGGGCTCGTCTCGCCATCTCTTGATTCCAAGATAAAATAATTTATTTACCTTTTCCCCATGCCGTGATGCATCATTAAGATAGCTTGGTTTTTTAAATTCAATTTTGGTGGAGTTGGTTTATGTATCTTTTATTATCCATTTCTCTCTTTTATTTTATTTTTTCTTCTATGGTCTTGGAGTTGAAGAATAAATAGTTTGAAGAGCTGTAAAAATTAAAGATGAAGAAACCAATTATTTTTTTAAAAATATAGTTGCAACGCTAGCAGCAGCGCTCGAGGAAGACAATCATATGGGCATGTTTGGGAGGGCGGTTGTAGCTTTTCGTGTTGAAATACATCAAAATGATATTTTTTTTATTTTTTAAAAATTATTTTTGACATCAGCACATCAAAATTATATAAAAACACCAAATCATATTCATTTAAAATGAAAAAAATAATAATTCTGCGACACGGCAGTGAAACGCCGTGCCAAACTGGCACTTAGGTGATGCATTTGACCTCCTCTAATCTCCGATAACAGCTTTTTTTAAGTTCATATTTGACATGCTTTCAAAAATATTTTTAAAAGAAAATTAATATTTTTATTTTTATATTAAATAAAAAAAATTGATTTTTTAGATCATTTTCATGTATTAATATTAAAAATATTTTGTTTTTTTTATAAATATTTTAATATATTTCTAAATAAATAACATCTTTTAAAGGACAACTTCGGCCTCGTTGGGCATTGCGATCCCACCGGTTTTTGGCCGAAATTTGAATTTATTTTTTTTGCATTTTAAATGAATATATTTTTGTGTGTTTTAGATTATTTTGATGTGCTGATTTCAAAAATAATTTTTAAAAAATAAAAAAAAATATCATTTTGATGTATTTCGGCACGATAAGCACTTTGAAAAGCTACCGCAACCACACTCTCAAACAGGCACGAAGTTGCTACAATCAGACTGGAGGTAACAACTCTCCTATAATCGTAGGCAATATAATTTTGACAATCCTTTCTCTCTCTCTCTTCTCTCTTCTCTCTTCTCACATCTATCCCAGAAAAAAAGAAGTATTTTGTGTGAGAGAAGTGTTTCTTATATGGTAATTATTAAAAAACAAGAAACATTTCGAAGTGTAACGTATGTAGCGTGAGATTTTCAGAGTTGATAAAATCCTCTTGGAAAGGGGAATCTGAGGGTTCAGATATATTGGTGAGAGTATTATCTGTCATCTTCGATGGCTACTTTGTTTTTTTTTTTTTTTTTTATCGGGTGTCCAGTCAGCTTGCTCGCATCACAACTAAATCTCCGGGTCCACTGAACATCCTGCAAACTCAATGAGCATGTAAGACATCGTGGGGATGACAGGCGTGCCTGGTAAGGCTTGAACCTGTGGTGAAAAGAAATGAGAAACTCTTCTTAACCATCAGGCCAAGACTTTGCTGGCGATGGCTACTTTGTTTTCATTTACAGTGTGTGTGTATACACTTTGTTTTCATTTACAGTATATATATATATAGATTTTGATGCTGTTTAATGCTGATATGGACCACCCTTTGTTTGCATAAATGAGACATTTGGCCCAATGCATAAAGGAAGAGGATGAGCATTCAAGATTTGAAATTAGAAATAGGATGGTGGATGGATGGGTGGTGTACCTTTGGCTATTTCCCTTCCACTGATCTTTAAATCTTTTCCTGTACACAGCTTCTTCAACAGTGATAATCTTGTTTTCTTGACCTATTTATTCTTGTTAGGTGCCATTTTTAAAGCCTCAAACAGCTTCGCAAGATTGGCTAATTAGTTGAGTGATTGATCGAATGTATCGATCAAACATCGCTTCGTCCTTTCTGGGGGTAATGGACTCGATCACTTCCTGAACCGTGCCAGCCTTTTGATTTAGAACTTGAGATCAGGCAAATGATCTATCTAGCTGCTAAAATAAAGTTAAGATTCCAAAATCTGGAATTGGATTGAGTCATGCAAGAACAAATGATAAACACATTTGCTGTCCAAACCTCTTCTCGAAATCTATGCTCCTTCTCGTTCAAAGTTCTTTCTTTTTGTCCCCACTCACTCGGTGGAGTTCTCAAGTGACTTCTTGAAAAACTTGAATGTTTCTCCTAAATGTTAGAGAATTTATCATAATTGTGACATAGGGTTAGAGCTCTTTTTTTTTTTTTTTATTCGAGAAAACCCCATCTCCTAGAAAACACACTTTGTGGGTCCAGGTGAGCGAGTAAAACCCCGGCTGTCCCAGCCTCTTACAAGAGGTGTACACCTTGACTCAAACTTGAGACTTGCTGTGCAGATCTCAAACTCCTTACCATCACATCACGCCCTTGGAACCATAGAGCTAGAGCTCTATCCTTCAAATTTGATAAAAATTAAACATGAGGTGTTACATAACAAGGTAAATTTTAATATAAATTTAAATGAAACGTTAGTTACAATGCAGTCCTAAGACTTTTCTACGAGGCTCCTCTTCCTTCTCCAGTCAAGTGCAAGTCATTTCTAAGACAATATAGAAAACGAAAGTCACTGCTTCTTATGCCCACTTTGGCAATATTCTTCTTATCTCATACCATAAGAATTAATAACTTTGTTTACGTATTGGAAAGTCTATTACTCATATTCTCTCTTTAGGAACTAAACTATCTGGAATTGATCATGTGAAAGCATAATTAGGTTGTCCTCGCATCCACATTTCCCATCACCCAATTGCAGAAAAGACTTGTAGGGGGCTTGATTCAAAAATAGCCGTTTATGCTTTTTGGGGGGGTTTACAAGTATAATTTGAAGGGTTAATCTTATCAACATTTTTAATTTTTATTTTATGGATTTAAATTTCAAGAACAACATAGAAAAGAAAAATTTATTAAAATTTCTTGAATGCACCAAGTCCATGAATGCTAAATCTTGAGATCTTGCACAATCATTTAATAATTTAAATGAAATAATTATTTCATGTAGTATTAAAAACTTGTTACACCAAACCAAATAGTTATGAGTTAAAATCTCATTATATTTTTTTATTTTATAAAAAATAAATATAAAATAATACGGGTGGGTGTGCTAGAATCACAGATAAAGCTTTTATACATCAATATTATATACACCGGCACGTATATTGATGAAATGTTTTGTTTTCCCGATATATTTTGTACTTTATTTTCTTAGGGTTCGGACCCTAATGATTAAATTAGAAACAAACATGGCCACTTACTATTTGACTAGACCCCCAAATTAGCTACACTTTTAAAGAGATGAATCCTCATCATAGGATCGGCAACAGCTTGTGTGGATCCCTTACTATTATCTAGCATTAATCCACAAATTTTTTGTTCTTTCCATGAGGTCAAAGCAATATACACAATCAACTGTTCATCGATTAAATTGATACAAGCTATCAACAACTACCATGATTTTAAATTGAAATGAAAAACTCGTATATGAAGTAAGAAGCAGCCAGAAAGTTCCAAATGCAAGCGCCTCACTTGACAATTACTCGATGGCTATCTCCCACCAGCCCCAACCACTCTCAAACGTCTAAAATAGGGCAACATGAAAGCCGGGTTTGATTAGATGGTAGAGTTGTGTGGGGCTTTGAAACTATTTCGTAGTGGAAAGACTCGTGGATTTTGAGGTGCTCCATCCTGATCGATTAGAGAGGGCTTTCTCAACAGACCATGCATGTGCCCACGTACTAAATACGAACTGTTTACAGCCTCTCCATTTTTTTTATTTTTTATTTTTATAAAAAAGGGAGCTGCTGATGCTGATTTTGATGGTGATAAATGATAAGTTAATAAGTTTTCTTCTTCTTCTTCTTCTTCTTCTTCTGTTGAATATCCATGAGGGAAGGGCAAATTTATCACTCAGTTGTTCGAGTGATGATGTGGGGGTTATGATCCTGTGCACTCCACTTGGAAAATCCAGACAAAATGCTCATGGCCACGTCAACAACATTATCTATATAGCAGTAGTGATGAGTGATTGTTCCCACCTTATCCAACCCTTTTGATATGGATCGATGTTTTATCTTTTGTTTTTTGGAGATGCTATTATAAATATAATTAAAAGAGATTAGATATTCACTGTAGTTTGTGAGTGAAAACACTATGGATTGTAATAGTGTATTTTTGGGTCGGTTCAGTTCTCGGTTCGTTCGGTTTGGTTGGTTTGCCGGTTTTCCGATTTTTTTATCATTATTTTATGGGTTTGGTAATGTTTCACGTCGGTCCTTGTACTTTTAATTGTGTTTATGGTCCTGATTTTTGTTATATAAGTTTTGATTTAGTTTGATTGGGTCCTTCGATTGAAATAAATTCAGTGTCAATGTTTCCATTCGGTCCTCCTTCTTTTAATTTCCGGATTGAGTTTAAAACGATTGATTAAATGCGGTACAGTAGTTTCTATTTTTTCAATTGTGTCCTTTGATTGGAATTGATAATATATTGAATTTTCATTTCAGCGCTTATACTTTTAATTTTTGATTTTAATCCCTTTATATTTCATTTTTATTTCAGCCCTTATACTTTTAATTTTTTATTTCAATCCCTTTATTTCTTTATATTTCTAGAATAATCCTTACTTTTATCCATGTATATATAAGTTTGCTCTTAGCTTTGATTTTTAATTTTTGTTATTTTCTTATTTGTTCAGTTGATATTTTTTTCAAAAAAATTAGCTATTAAATTTTATTTTGTATTTATGATTTGAAAATTGATATTTCTATTTTTTTTCTCCCTTTGTTCTTTCTTTTAGTTTTTTTATTTGTTTTTTTATTTTTATTTTCAAGTCAAATGATTTTTTTTACCAAATAATTTTTCTTTTGTTTGATCTTTTGTTAAAGTTTTTAAGATTTTTTTAGTCTTTCATTTTTTTTATTTTTTTTATTATTAACACAATAATAATAATGATAATAATAATAATTTAATTGTTTTTCTTTCTTACTCTTTTGTTAATGTTTTTTAGGTTTTTTTTCTCTTGGAATAATTTGATAATTTTTATTGTTGTGACAGTAATAATAATGATAATTTTTATTTTTATTTTATTTTTTTGTTTGATCTTTTGTTAAAGTTTTTAGGATTTTTTTAGTCTTTCATTATTAACACAAATATAATAATAATAATAATAATAATAATAATAATAATAATAATAATAATAATAATAATAATAATAATAATAATAATAATAATAATAATAATAATAATAGTAATAGTAATAATAATAATAATAATAATAGTAATTCTTGCTCAAACTTTTGTTAATATTTTTTAGGTTTTTTTTTCTCGGGATAATTTGATAATTTTTATTGTTTTGACAGTAATAACAATGATAATTTTTATTTTTATTTTATTTTTTTGTTTGATCTTTTATTAAAGTTTTTAGGATTTTTTTAGTCTTTCATTTATATATTTTTTCTTTAATAATAATAATAATAATAATAATATTTTAATTGTTTTTCTTGCTTATTATTTTGTTAATGTTTTTTTTTCTCGGAATAATTTGATAATTTTTATTGTTTTGATAGTAATATCAATAATAGTTTTAGATGTTACGACTCCGATGTTGCTATTGTTATAATAGGGCGTGTTGATCTATTTCATTATATTAAAGTTTGCATATATAAATATTATATTTTAATTTTGATTCACAAATCTTATAAAAATTATTTGCTCAGCCCGCAACGTAGAGCGGATAATTTTTTAAATTTTCAAGTTAAATCAAGTTAAATGATTTTTTTCAGCTAATAATTTTTATTTTTGTTTTATCATCTATTATATTTTTTTATTTTCTCTTTTATTAAATTTTTTATGATTTTTTTAGTCTTTGATTTAATTTTGCTTTTTTTCATTATTAGCGCAATAATAATATTAATATTAATAATAATTTTAATTTTTGTTCTTATTTGTTTTTCTGTTAAATTTTTTTGTATTTTTTCCTATGGGTTATTTATTAATTTTATTATTTTGACGGTGATAGTGATGATAATTTTAAATGTTAAAACTTAGATGTTATTGTTGTTATAATAAAGTATGTTCATCTGTTTCATTATATTAAATTTTACATGTATAAATATTCTATTTTAATCTTAACAGTTATAAAAATTATTTATTCGACCTACGACATAGATGTAAATGTTGGAAAAAACTATGTTTTCCCTTATTTTTTTGTTGAAAAACTTTCGAGGCAATTACCTATTTCCGTCTCTTTGATGTTAAAGCTTTGATATTATTATTGCGGTAGGGTGTATTGATGTGTTGTATCATATCAAACTTTGCATGTGTAGATATTATATTATATTTTTAAATTAGTAAAATCTATAAATTGCTTCAAATCCAACCATTATAAAAATTATATATTGCTCGCAACGTAGTGCGGGCAATCTAACTAGTGACAACTAAGATAATATAGTTCAGCTTATATATAACAACCTTTTTTTAAAAAAAAAATGTTTTTGTTTTTGTTTTTAATTAATTATTTTTGGTATTTCTAGCCATGTTAAGGTTTGGTACTTGGTCCATGTGAAGGTGGGTGTGAATTTTAGAATTGGGAAAGGGAACATCCTATACAGAATGGTTCGAGATTCGTTCTGTTGGGGAAAAAAGAATGAAGAAAAAATATAATGAACAAATTATTATACAAGTTAATTTATGATGTTTTAAATCTGATGATCTAAGTTAATTGTATGAGGAAATGACATGAGTTGACATTCTTTTTTGACACATTTTGTTTTTTAATTTCCTCTTTCAATACATTTTTAAGGTTGACTTTATGGTTTATTTCAAAAAAAAATTATCATAATATCTCAGACTAATGGTTGGACCATGAGTTTTGAGATTTAACCGAGGTTGGCTCGTCCATTATTACACATCATACATGTCTATCAAGATAACTTGGGTTGACTCATGTTTTTTTTTTATGTGTTTTTATTCAATTTTTGTACTTCTAAGATATGTTTTCCAAGTTATCATGACTTTTTTAATAAATTTTTTCTCATTCACTATTGTTGCCAATTATTTTATCATCTAATTAAAATAGAATCAACTTATTAAACCTGATATGTAGTCAAGCCCTTTGTTTTTTTTTATAAAAACATGTTTGTGATGTGATACCTAGACTATTGATGTATTGTTTTTATTCTAATTTTTGTTTTTATTTAATTGATTCCTTTTTAATATATCTTTTTTAATCATTCTTAAATTTATATTTTAATTAATATTCCTCGATGATTTTTTTTTAATTTACTCTCTTTTGAATATAGTTGTTTTTTTATTAGAAACTCTTTTTATGTATTGTTTTTAAATATTATTTTGATGTTTTATATAGATGGATTTTATGTTTAAAAAATATTTATTCTTAGTTAATATTTCTAATATATAAAGCCTTGCATAATATTTTTCTTCTTCTTTTATTTTACTCAATTAGTTTCATGAGTGCATTTATTTCTATAATCATTCAATTAAATAAAAAATAATTTAGTAAATAGATTCATTATACACAACAAGGTATATATTTTATGTAGCAAGATCAAATATCTTCATATGTATCAATCTCTCAAGTTTTCAAGTTTTGCTTTTCGTTATCATTAATGTTTCTTTACACAAATAATTATTAATTTTTTTAATTAAATGCTTGAATAAGTTTTTTTTATATATATACTTGGAATATTCCTATGTTAAAAAACATGTCATTTTTTCACTTTCCCTATCAATAATGTTAGACCATTTTGAGTTATGGGCTAGGTCGGCCTATATATAGAAGCTCACGACTAGCTTCTGTTACGTTATTGTGCTATTATATTTAGCTGTAATTAACTTTATAAACTGAATTGCTTATACATCACTTAAATTACAAAAAAGTCAACCAAATTTATATATATTTTTTAAATTGCTAGGGGGGATCTCTTTTTTATTATTATTATTATTATTATTATTATTATTATTATTATTATTATTGTTTCTTTTGAAAGTCAAAGCTTAACGTCTTGGAAACTTAAATTAAACGAGGAAGAGTTGACCTGATAGCTTTAATATCTAATTTTGATGCAAGAAAGCATGTCTAATCTCTTAAGAAAGCGATGAACTAATTAATGCGATCATGGAGTTCAGAGAAGAACGCAAAATTCACACACACACACATATATATAAGAGTAAAGAGAGCAACCAACGGGGGCGTGGGTCGACTGGTAGGGGGTCGTCCCAGCTTAACCAAGGTCTCGAGTTCGAGCCTTGGGTATGCAGCTGCTTTAAAACTCGCTTGGGAGAGCTTTGCCGCCCTTAAGGGTCCTACCCGGCTCGAATCCGGATTAGTCGGCAGTGGCCGGAGTACCGGATGATTTATACCAAAAAAAAAAAGAGTAAAGAGAGCAACTGGGTCTCTAGCAGTGGTGGCGACCAGATGGCACTAAAAAAAAAAAAAAACTCAATAAGAATATTTTACCATCCACTCTCACATAAAATTAAGTGCGGCGAGCATATCGTCCATCTAAGCATTAGCAAACTCGAACAGAATAGGTGGTGCAAAATATTATTTCAATGTTTTTCCCAGCTAATTAGCAAACTCCTTTTCCCATGCAATGTCGTGCATGATCACCCTTTCTTTTAGTTTGAGGGAGGACTGACGCTTGCCCCGATTGACTTTCTTGGGTAGCCACCTCTACATCCCCATGGCAAACAATCTCCATGTTTGCCCCCTCCTCCTCCCCAACCCCAACCTCCCCCTCCCCCTCCTCCTCCCCCGCCACCCCCACCACCGCCCCCGCCACCCCCTCCCCCGCCACCCCCACCTCCACGGCCTTTACCATTTCCCCCACCTCCTCCACCCCCACCCCCGCCACCCCCGCCTCCACGGCCTTTACCATTTCCCCCACCTCCTCCACCGCCACCTCCTCCACCTCCACTACCACTGTTAGTACCTCCTCGACCACCGCCACTCGCCTTTCCTCCTTTTCTTTTATGTGGCTTGCCCTTTTCTTTTCCATTACCACTACCACTACCACTACCATAGCCAACTCCCCTTCCACCCCCACCTTCTCCACTTCTATGACCATCATTGCCTCGTCGTCCTCCTCCTCCTCCTCCACCATCATTGTTCATATCACTACTGTGTTCGACTAAAGCATCTTTATAAGTTGAGTTTGTTCTTCCTTCTCTTGCATGATCATCCTCAACATTGTGGCTTCCACTTGAATGCACATCATTTTGAGAAGTGTTAAAATGAGCCACGCCGTTTCTTTCCTCAAAATCTTTTAGCCCAAGAACAAAAAATGGGCGAAACACCAATGCAAGGCACAACAATGCTCCAAATTCTCTTGCAATCTCCATTACTTTCCTGCTCCAGCCAGAAGTGCAAACTCACATTCTTATACTCTTTGATTCCCCTTGCAAAGCCCATTGACAGCTAGACACAGTCCCCACATGAACAAACCAGAAGCCAACAAACCAATACCCAATTTCTTAAGGCTGCAAAAGGAACCCTAAAATTATCCGGGATAGATTACTGATCTGCCTTGCTGCGCAATTTGTCCCCACCCCTTCATTTTTTCCCTAAAGCACGCTAGCTAGAATGGGCACACCCCACGCGCATTGAGTTCTTCATAATATAATTTATGTTACCGAGCTGGCAGACTCTGTAATGGTTTTGGATTACATCAGAGCATTGAGATTCAAATGCCCTTTGCGAACATTAATTTTTTTTTATACAGTAACATTTAAAATGAGCACAGGATCTCCCAATTTGCACGACTGTTGGTGTTGATCAAATTTCACAAGTAGCTAGCCGATCGATCATCAAGTGATCAAATTACCAGTAACATCCAATCTACGTAAGATATTCTGCCTTCTGTTTTAATGAAAAACACCATAGAATTAAGAGCCCTAATGAGCTAAGGGTGTTGGCTGTCCTTGTCAAAGGTATATGAATCTTAGGGTGCGTTTTTTCACTGTATTTGTAGACATGAAGGAAACATGATGGACCTTTGCGTGCAGACAATGATGTTATTTTCGTTATCTTCATGGATCCCATGACTTGATCCCGAGCGGGCCTCCCACTTCAGTCATGGAAGGACCATCCCGTTGCCTACGATTTCTGGACCTAATATTTTCTTGGAAACTTGTATCTCTTAACGTGCTCATAGCTTAAAAAAGTGCGTTTAGGTCTGCACGCATTAAAAGGGTAATCGCTTTTGCTCCTTCATGATCCACGCGGTACCCAACAATCCACTCAAAACAAGCAAATTCTCATTAAAATATCTCTAAATTATATTGAATTGAAATAATGTACTTTTTTTATGATCATTTTTATCCGAATAGTATTTGCATCAGGATATGTCCTCCACGGATACTGATTAGGGCTTATTCTTTACCAACGTATATATATAGTGTAATACAAATAAGAAATGACCCAATAGAAGAGGCGCTAAAGTTTTTAACTAAATTGTTAACTAGATTATATATCCAATTTGTTTGAGTTGTGGGTCAAAAACATGATCGAATATAATATATTACTATTCAAAGTGATCTACCCTAAGGCCTAGCTAGAGTAGTGCATACATCATGATCACATGTGAAGTGGTTGAGAGAGAGAGAGGATACGTGATGCCTTGTACTTGACGAAAGAGAATTAAGGTGGGAGAGCAATAGAGTACAGGCAAAGTGGTAAGGATAAAGTGAGAGTTCATTTTCTAGATAAGTCGAGAGGTCGAGAGGGCGTTCATGGTGGTTCTAGGGTTAATTTTTGGTGTAATTCTCTTGTTTTCTTGTAACTTGCAGAATCTTAATTCTCATTAAAACTCCTTGTACAGGGAGTTTTGCATTCTTCTTGTTACATAATAATATAAATTATATTCTAGGATATCACCTAATAGTTTAAACTTTTAGATGAGATGATTACGTGCAGATTTCAAGCTCAAAAAACTTTCACTTGAAGGGAGTGTTAGTGAATAATATAAGGGCATGTTTGGGAGGGCGGTTGCGGTTGCTTTTGAAAGTGCTTTTCATTTAGAAATACATCAAAATAATATTTTTTTTATTTTTTAAAAATTATTTTTGACATCAGCACATCAAAATAATTTAAAAACACCAAAAAAAATTCATTGAAAATGAAAAAAAAATTGAATTTTGAGCAAACGGCGGTTGTACCGCCCTCCCAAACAGGCCCTAAATATCTTAGAGCTTTACTGAATAGCTTAGATTTTTAGGTGAGATTATTTCTTGATATGGTATTAGAGTTTTGTTGACCCAGTGATCACGAGTTCGAATCTCACAATCTCATTCTATTTGATAAAAAATCAAGCACAATGTACTATAGATCTTTGTAAATTTCAAGACCAAATAGTTTTCACTTGAAAGAATGTATTAAAAAATAATATAAATTATATTCTATGACTTTAACTAACAATTTAAAATTTTAAATGAGATAATTCATTAGCACTTCTCTATCAATTTTATGTCATGGCATTGAATCCATTTGCATAAGTTTCTTTCAGATGACGTTAAGATTTTGCCAAAACGGAGCTAGAAGCTTCCTAGTTTTTGTTTTCTTCTCAAAATAGATTGGGCTAAAACAAGAAAGATACAACGCAAAGAGCCGGCAGTAAATTGATTTATCTCTCACTTTTCTTTTTCCAGTGACGGGCCCGTATTTTCCCATGCTCAAAGATGTTCAACAAGCTAGTAGGTAATGGGATACATAATGAAAGAACAAAGATATAAAGCTTCGTATGTATACTGCTTTGAGCCGATGATTAAACAGCTATCAATCATTTAAAAAGCTTTGAGCCGATGATTAAACAGCTATCAATCATTTAAAAAGCTTTGAGCCGATGGTTTTTTTGTTGTTTAATTGTCTTTATGTAACAAAAGTTTAAGAAAATGGTTTAGATAATGATAATGGCAGCCGAACTACGTGACTCTAGTTTTTCTTTTTGAATTGAACTAGTTCATTGTCACGCGTTTCATTACATCTCATTACATCGCGGGTGTTTAGATAAGTTTACGTGTATCTCGATTAATTTTATAGGTTCTGAAATTAACGACAATGTAAACTTCTGATGATTATCATATTAGTAATCACAAAAGAAACAAACCATTTAGTCTCAAGCTTGTACCACTAGATCACCTATTAGATAATTCACATCTCGGATTATTATTATTATTATTATTATTTTGATAACCGGGGTGTCTGGGCCAGCGGGGTGTCCGGGCCAGTTTGCGCGCACCACAACTAATCCCCGGGCCCACTGAACATCCTGCAAGTCCAATGAGTATGTAAGGCACCGCGGGGATGACAGACGTGCCTGACAAGGCTTGAACCTGGGGTGAGAGGAAGGGAGAAGCCCTTTTTGACCACCAGGCCAAGACCCTGCTGGCCATCTCAGATTATTATTATTATTGGAAGTTGCTATATTTTTCATAATAAAAAATATTAATAATAACTAAAAAGCAAACTGAGAAGTTGAAAAAAAACAGTAATCAACAAGAGATAAATAATAAATACAACATTTATTAATTTATCTTTCATTCAATATAAAACAAAAAACATTAATATATTATCATCTCAGCATTTTTTTTAAACATAATATTATTTTAATGATTTTTTAAGATTATGTTATCTTTTTACTGATCATCAGGCTATAACTGGATCCGTAAAATTGATTTATTCTCACCGGGATAATTTTATTATAAATTAAAAAATCCATAGGTTAAAAAATCAGAAAGTTTATTTGAAAACAAATGTGGTATAACCGGCGGCGGAGCGCGGTACGTATGGTATTAATTGAGGACATACCCATCCTTAAACTGGACTTTGGGGTCTTATACTTGTTCGAAGGTGATCCCATGTTTAATCACTAGCCCATTGTAGCCTTCTTAGTTTGGTAACAAGGCTTCAAACGTTGGGCCTGACATCACCGAGCCCACCGGGAAGTTGGATCGCGTAATTTTAAGTCTCAGAAGCCAGGCTTCAAATAAAACCACTATCATCTGTATGCAAATGGGCCTCCCTTTGATATGTTGTCGGCCCATATCTTATTCCTTAACGCCAAACACCAGTCTCAGCCCAGCTGTCTCCGGCAATGTCTCCGTCATGGTGGCGTTCATTGAAATGGACAGCAGCGTGGTGAAACACAATGGCATATCATGATGCACGAGTTCTTAGTCCACTCCCGTGTTTTTTTTTTTTTTTTTTTTTTTTATCAAGTTCAATATAGTGGTAGTTTTATACTATTTTTAAAATGGCAAATCATGATGGACGAGAAACACAATGGCATATCAGGATGGACTGCTTTTCAGTCCACTACCATGTTTTTGTTTTCTTTTTTTTTTATTTGTTTGATAGTGTGATATTTGTGTATTTTTAAAATATTTTATTTTAATTTTTGACATCAACATATCTAAATAATTTGAAAACATATAAAAAATAATATATTATTTAAAAAACACTTTTAAAACACAAAAATAAACCGTTTCTTTTATCTTCAAAACATTAACTATGCCCGATTATAAAAGAAATGGGTAGTCATATCTATTCATCAATTCAAGATTTTTGTTTGAGGACACAAAGGTGATTTCTTGTTAATTTTATTGTTAAACATGTTAGCAATTTCATGTAGAAATTGAAGTCAACTGATGGTTTTTTAGTTGCCAATCCAGCAATAATACAAGATGGAAACATGATGGACGTGAAACACATTGGCATATCAGGATGGACTACTTTTCAGTCCACTATCATGGTTTTTTTCTTTTGTTTGATGGTGTGATAATTGTATATTTTTAAAATGCTTTTTAATTTAAATTTTAAAAAAATATTTTAGATAAAAAAATATTATATTATTTTTAAAACACTTTTAAAACACCAAAATAAATGGTTTCTTTCATCTCCAAAACATTAACTACGCCCGAGTATAAAAAAAAAAGGTATTCATATCTATTCATCAATTCAAGATTTTTGTCTGAGGACACAAGGGTGATTTCTTGTTGATTTTATCGGTGCATCGCGAAAACATGTTAGCAATTTCATGTTGAGATTAAAGTCAATTGATGAGACGCTACGCAAATCAATATATGAACTGCAATTCTAAGAGAATTAATCGTGGAAAGAAATATTAAGTAAAGAAAAGTAAAAGATAAATAAAAATAAAAAATATCTTACCTTGATTGTCTCTTTTTTATAGAATGTTTTTTAGATATTTACAATAAGTATATATGATTTTTGTTCTTTGTTAAATTATAATGCAAATATAATTGATTTATCATAAAATCTATAAACTTATTTAAAAATTATGTTATAATCACAATCTTTCTAAAATATTAATTTATTAAGTTTATTTGAAGAGAATTTTCTTTAAAAATCAATTAAAAAATAAAATAGAAGCTAATGGGCTCTATTTTATTGTCTCTTGAAGCCTACACTCACACGCCTAGTATAAAATATTTATTATGAAAGAGTAAGATATTTTATATTAATGATATTTGATAAGTAATTATGTGAGGCAGCATGACCCAACTCAAATAAAATGTATCCCATTGTCGGTCCATAATAAATTTATTTAAGTAAATAAAATATGAATGCTGGATATTCTTATGATATATTATAACAGCTATTATCCCTATTGCCAAGTGTCTACGCAATGGATTTGTTCGTGCCCTAATGGAGACAAATGCAGTTGCCAAGTGTTCAAGCATCGATAGTTGGTGGCACATAGCTCCACCTCATAATTCATATATTTCGTTAAAAAACAATTAAAAAAAAAAAACTGTGGAATTGACTGAAGAAGACTTTTCTGTTCAAGCCCAGCATTACAGCAAGTGTGCAGTAGAAGAATCCAGAAACTTCATTAAATAATAATGTCTCAAAATTCAGACTCCGGTCCAGGCCGTCCCTTACCATACCGAGTCTTGCTCGATCGCTACAAGTTACAGAGACACCATTTTTGACAAATTTTTGTGGTGGACATTGAGACTTGAAAAAGTCATCAACTAGTTTTGTCTTCGCTTTCCCATTTGATCTGTCTTATTTCCTCTCTGGTTTGAGAAATTTGTGTTTATCAATTTATTTCAAGATTTTAGAGCAATCAAACTATTCCTTGTTATTCTAGAATCAATTAATAGTGGAGGTACAATGCACGACATTTCCCAATTATTGATTTAAGAAACAATTTTTTTGTTTCGCACTTTCTTTTTTCTTCTAACAATATTAATAAATAAGATAATATATGAAAAAATCAATTGATGAAATTACTTTTTTACAAGCACCTCCCACAGGAAAAAAAGTGTAATGGATTTTTTTTGAAATATTTAAAATATCAAAAGAATGTAATCAATAAAAATAAGATTATTTTATTATCTCTGTTTTTACCCAGTTTAAGACCCCATGTAAATATAGAAAATATGAATAAAAAACAGATGAAAAAAATGAAAAGAAGTTGAAAAATTAAAAAAAAATATATATGAGTGGAGAGAACATGAAGAACACCCATATAATTACTGAAGACTGGTTGATAAAATTAAAAAATATCCTGCAAATCCAATGAGCATTTAAGACATCGCGGTTTACCTTGACATTTTCTTCACTCGAAGGTTCAAATTAAGGTCAGTGGAGGCTTAACCAAATCTCATGGTGAACATGGCTAGCACATAAACCAAAGGTGCATACGCGTTGATCCTCTTCTACTTTTCAATATTTTATTTTTTTAGAATATTTTGAGAGCACATAAATTTAAAAGCATTAAATCAAATCTTGTCCCCCTGTGACTCAAGTCCAAGCTTTAGAAGTTGTTTGTCACTGTTTGAAAAATACTTTTGAGAAAATTTAAAAATTTCTTATTTTTATTTTTCACTTGTAATCAAAAAAATTTAATATTTTTAATCATTTTCATGTGCTGATAATTTTTTAAAAATAAAAAAAATATTATTTTAATATATTTCTAAATGATAATTATTTTTAAAAATAATCTCAACGATTACTACGTACACTTATTTTGTTATTTCAATTTGCTGCTACCCGAATGCGACTGTGGCATTGATCAAACCTCGATCTGTAAACTTTCGCTGGGCACATGGTCTGCCTTTTCTTGCTCAAACCTAGGGCTTGAAACGGACAGCAATGTGACCGTTGAAAATTCATAGATCTGACCTGATCATAATCAAACCGGAAACGGTCAACATTTCCTTATCATAATATGGATTCAAACTGGCATTGTTCCGTCAAGTGAGGACTTTCCCTTCTCGCATGTATTTTTTCAATTTTACCATTCAATTCAATGTTTCGTTGGTTTTTATAATTGATTTTGGTTTGTTCATATGGGATTATTGCATTTTAAATTATGATATTGACTTTTTATATACACGTTATTCTCCATGATAAGTGAATATTGATCCAAAACATAATACACGTTATTCTTCAATTTAAAAGCATTAAATCAAATCTTGTCCAAGCTCTGATTATAACATCTAATGAGAAAATTATATATATATATATATATATATATATATATATATATATATATATATATATATATATATATATATATATGCATATGCGTGTATGCATGCGTGAAGCTCAAGGTACAAATAGAGATGTATAGAAAAACCCATAATTAGTAATGTTTTTCTTCTTCTTTCAAATAGATTATAAGCATAATATATCGATTACCTTCTCATTTATTTATTCTTTTTGAGAAATTATGATATATCCAAGGATAGGCACCCTTTTCTATTCTATTGCTCTCGTGCTATATGCTAAGAATGTAAAATACAAGTGAGAAAGCGAGGGCTTAAAGAAACTAAAATAAAGATAATGATCACATAAAAGCGAATCCTGACACGTTTTCTAAAATAGATTTTCTATATTCAATATCAGCAAATTAAACCATTAAAAACACTAAAAAACATCAATTTAATATTTTTTTTAAAGTACATAATATACTTTAAAAATATTTAAAGATGGAAATATAAGCTGGTTGCCCTCGCAGCTATCAAAGATTTCCATCATTAAAAAATGACCCAGTTCCTTAGAATAAAAGTAAATGGTTCACTTCATCAACGATGATGAGAGCATTACCCAATAAAAGGAAAATAAGACTATATTTATTTTCTGTGAGGAAAATGGGAGTGGGAAAAAGCTTGAAGAAGGCGGGCACAGGTTTGACAGATCCCATCAAGAGATAAGAACAGCACTCCCTGTGAGGTCAGGGTGACTCGAGATTGAAGTAAGAAACCATGGCCACCGAGCTATGAAATATATTACCCTTCGTATACAAATAACTTTCTAGATTTTTATGCAATTATTTTTGTATTAATTGTTCAAAAAACCATGTTCTTGTAGCTGGTTCGTGTTGATTTTATTGCAAAACATCGTTTTCTAATAATACCGATCAAGATTAAGGGAAGTGTTGCTGACTAATTGAAGGGAAAAAAAATTAAAACATCTACATCGTCAAATAGAACTAGCGGATGTAATGGTTTACCATATCTTTTTCTTGATTAAAATAACAAGTTTGCTCTGATCTCTTAGGTAGGTGGAGTGCATGATCTTGCCCAAATGGGTGACGGTTGTAAAAAGTTGATTTGACTTTGATCCTTAAACATGGGAGGGACCATGCTGTTCTTAAATTTTGGCTTTTAAGCCATTTACATATATTGGTTTATGTTTTGGTCGGTATGTTAATTTCTTTGATTTATGTTTTGGTCGGTATGTTAATTTCTTTGATTTATCTGGCTTCCCAATTAGGATACTAACATAATGTTAAAAGAAATATTTAAGGTAAAACATTAAAATATAATTTATAAAAGGTAAATCATGAGTTTTAAACTCGTGATTATTTGATAACAAAATTTTAATATTATGTTAAAAAAAACAATTTAATTTAAAATTTTAAGTTGATATATAAAGTTTGCAAATGATATTTATAATATTCCTTAATGCATCATATTCTTTTTTATTTATGAATGATTAAGAGAACGCGGTTGAAAACATGTTTTAAAAAAATATTTTATTGTTTATATATATTTTTGAATCATTTTGATGTATTGATATTAAAAATAATATTTTAAAAATTAAAAAAAAATAATTTTAAATAAAAATAATTTTAAAAACAACAACTAGGTAATTACAAACCCTATAAACTGTTTAGCTTTAGATTGGATTTGCAATTGTTTGATTTAACTAGCTTCACTGCTATGAGACAAATACGTTCTCTAGTGTTTTCAATGATACAACACGTAGCCACTACTGGTTAAAAACAAAAAGGAAATTCTACAATTCATAATTTCATAAATTACATTTGTTATAGGGTAGTGACATGTTTATGAGTTTTTTACATTGATTAGAAATCACGAAAATGAAAGATTCGTGAATATGAATAGACTCATGACCCGACGGTTTGCTTTTTTTTCTTATGATAATTAATTTATAAATAGCGCCAAGGGAAGAAAACCCAACGCGAAACGAGGACAGCGAGGAAGGCTACTTATGAGAAAACAATTTCTCAAAGATAAAGGTGTTATTTATTGTGTTTTAAAAATATTTTTGAAAAAATTTGAATTTTTTATTTTATTTTTTAATGTTTTAAATTATTTTCATATACTAATATCAAAAATAATTTTAACTATATTTTCAAATATTCATAGTACAACGGAGATGGCATGAGTATCACAGTTTTGATCACGATCTCTCGCACATCCAAAGCCTGGAAAAGAGCCATATATTGTTTTTAAAAATATTTTTTATTTAAAAAAATATATTTTTTTTTATTAAAGGCAATTCTTTAAAAAAAAAACACTTTAAAATGCTTACCAAATGGTCACCACACAGACACATATAAATTAAAAACCTAATATTATTGCTAGCAAAATGAAGAGTGTATTATCACCAACATAATTACTAGTAGCAAATTGAAACTTGAAACGTTGGAAACTTATCATGTTTAAAAAGGCAAAGAAAATGAAAATAGGGGTGCTTGACGAAATAAAAATTACTGGAGGGCAAACATAAAATTAGATTTCATTAAAAATGACAAAAAAAAAAAAAGTTAAAAGTTATGTTGTTAATTATTTTGATGCCTAATGTCCTTATTGGTGTGTTATGAGAAATTTGAATAAGATGCAAGGAATAATTTATGTGAAACAAGAAATTATTTTAGATAATGAAACAAATAAGCTAAGGTTAGCACTAAGTGGGTTAAAAAATGTTTAGTTGCACACGTGCCTGTTTGGCACTGCGTTTCAATTTTTTTTCTACTTTAAATTAAGTTTTTTTATGTGTTTTTAGATCATTTTGATGTGCTATTGTTAAAAATAATTTTTTTATAAAAAAATCATTCTGATACTTTTCTGAAAGAAAAACATTTTGAAAAACAACTTAAACCACGTTCCCAAACAGATCTCCCTCTACTAGGCTTGGTGTGTTATAAATAAATCAAAGTCAACTCTTGATGTAGCTTACAGATAGAAAGGAAAAAAAATAGACAAAAATTAAGTTTTTATGAACCTAAAATTATAGTTAAACTATGTTGAGGATAAAATTATGATTTTATAAACTCTGAATGTCAATAATTGAACACTAATAGTGTACAAAACTATTTCAAATAGTAACATAAATCGACATAATTAATAAAATTCAAATTAAATAAATCTAATTAGGAAAGGAATTAAAAAATAACAAAAAATAAAAAATAAAATAGCAATCTTCAACTTGCACACTTGGATTTTAATTTGGGCAAGAAAACAACACTAGATGATTACAGCGAGCTGACCCCTCATAGAATCGGGTATATAGATTATACCTATAAAATTTCAGTCTGATTTAAGGATTAAATAAAAAGTTATGGTTATTTTTTTCAACAAAATTGCTTGGGTCGTTGGAATTATGCCTACAAGTTACAGTTTTACATTTTTCTTTATTTTCCTTGTTATTTTTATATTTCTTTCCTAGCTAGGTTTGAATAGTATATTTAATTTCAATTTTTATTAGCTGGGTAAGTTTAGTATACTATTTAAACAATACCGTAGACTACTGGCATGATAGGTATCGACATTTAAGATTTATTAAATCACACCATACCCTTGTGAACTACTGAAACAGATAGATGAAAGCATGCAACTTATTTTCTTCCTGGAGAACGAGTCGCATGGCAAACATTCAGAGAGAAAATATCTATACATTAAGCTCTAGACTGACCAATCAGGATCCATGGCAAGTGTTAGGAAAATCTATCACTTTTACTTTGGTACATATAATTATGTTAACACCAAGTTAACGAAGAATATACGCTATTGATATAGATTAACCTGGGCCTGGTCAACGCCTTTCATTATCAGGATAACTTTAAATGTTTATTATTTATTTAAATAAATTGAGATAGAGGAATAAGATGATGAGATCATGATGTACGAGATGTCAGTTAAATTGTATGGGTATAGAAAGAAATAAAAAAAAAAGGTTTTTAAGATGTTTATTTATAACATACAGAGACAACAATTATATATTACAACTAAACTATCTAAACCCATGAGAGAATAAGAGGAAAGGATAAGAGAAAGAAAACATGTTTTTTTTTTTTGTTTTTTTATGTGTAGTAACAATTTTTTATAGACTTTAAATATTATAATAAAATATTATGATTGTTAATGAAACAATTATAGTTTGAATTAAGATGAATAATTGCTGTTCAGTTACAAACATCAAAACTAATAATGAAAATAAAATAAAAAAAGTCAAAAAAAATTAATCTCACTCATATATGATATATTTTAAATATGTATATGATAATATTAAGGTGGACAATAGTAGAGCTCATCCATCATGATTTTTATTTATTTTATTATTTAATATAAACTCATGTTTATAAACACCTTATTTCTAATATAAGATATAAATCTTTTTTATTTATTTCTAAATTACGTCAACATATGAGAATGATGGTATCATAAAAATAATGTACCCGTTCCTTTCTACAGTTTATTTTGCTTCAATTTATTTATTTTGATTTCAAATTGTAGGCTGAGGAAGGGTGGTAGGTGAGTGTTTTCTCTCTTGTTCTTCGTCCTTTTTGGTGAGATGGTTTGCTTGACTCTTGAGAAGCTTATAGTAACATCATCCAGGTCCCTTAAAGATTCAGACAAGCAAGATTATAAAAAGAAGTAGGTAAGACTCGTCACTATATTTAAATAAAAATAATATAGATAGATCTTATCATAAATTAATGGTGGTTTTATATATAAAATTAATAGCTATTTTATTTTTATCCAAATATATATATCGTGGTCATGGTGATAATAGTTAATTTAATTTGTTTGATTGATTTCTGTCCAGCCATCTTTAAGAAAACTTATTTTATCTATAATATTTTTCTTTCTTTCAAGAAATTTCATGTTGAAACCTTCCACGTTTTTGCTTTTATAGGGAGGGTGTGCAATACATATCGTTTTAAACAAAATGTCACAGCCTAAATTAATTAGCATTTATTTACGAAACATCCACGTCATTCTTCCTTCCAAATAGTTCTATGAATAGGATAGACTATTTTTTAAAATAAAATAAAATAAAAGAGCTAATGAATTGCGTGGAAAATTGTTAACAAAAATCCTAAATAGATTTAAGAGAAAGTTTGATTAAATTTAAAGTTTGATTTGATTTCCATGAATATTATTACTTTATTTGATTTTAATTGACAAATTATTTTTGAAGATGCTAAGCCCGTCTACACGGCCGCTTTTCAATAATCAAACTTTCCGACCAAATTTAACAACCAATATATTACAGCAAAGCGTGAATAGAAGATGTTTATGTCGGTAATAATGAAACTATATATACCATTTATTTTCACAATTAGGTAGAATTAACAGCGGTGTTTTTTTTTTTTTTTTTTTTTTGTATTTGCAGAACATGGTAGTTTTTTTTAATTGATTTTAGAGAGAGAGAAAAACTTATTAAGCCCTGGAAAAATAGTTTTATGCTATGGGTTACCTCTTCTCAGCATTCTCTTAATAACAATTACATAGAAAAATAATTTATTAAGTATAATATATAGTTACGTGAATCAACTAGTAAAGATTTTATTTTAGAGTCCGACACACCATCTAGATTGGAAATTGACCGATCGAAGTGGGTAGAAGTCAGATGATGAGAGAGCATCGTGACATCTATGTTGAACTTTCTCATTTTATTATTTTTGTTTTCAGTTGCGATATTTCTTAACAACGTGGTTGCACGTTGGCTGCCCTGTTGAGACTTGTGTACACACACTACGTGCTATTTAGTTTGACTTATTTTTAAAAATATTTTTATTTATTTTTTTATTATTAATATATGAAAATAATCTAAAAATATATAAAAAATAATTATCGTTTGTATAAAATTTCCTTTCCATTTTCTCCCACAAAACGATTTTATTTTCAAGAGTTTTCGGTGCTCAGCATTCCTAGCTAGCTCTCACTAGGATTAATAGTAGTATTAATTATTTTTTGAATTTTTATCTGAAATACGCTAAGAGTAATATTTAATTTTTCCACTTGAAAACTAGCCCCTTTTTTTAATTTTTAGAAAAGTAATATAAGCTACAGCTTACTGGCACGAAATCTATTACTTAATTTGAGTAAAAACGTGGATGAAAGATCAGTAATAATATTCAATGACTGTTGAGCAGCGTCCAAATACTTTACATGCATGTGTGCTATAAACCCTATTTCTGGAAAGCACATCTAAAGAGAGTGCATGGATAGGAAGATATATGCCTCGATCAATCCTGAATGATTTTTTAGTGCCAATCTCACTTTTAAGTAAGATATAGAAGCAGCTGGGTCACTAGTTATCATCATCGTGGCAAACAGTGACATGAGAACCGCCACTAGCTAGATATCTATTTGATAGTGTGATTGAGGTTGTTTTTTAAAATATTTTTTTGTTTAAAAATATATTAAAATGATATATTTTAAAAAAAATCATATTTAACATCAGCACATGAAAATGATATAAAAATATCAATTTTTTTAAATTTAAAATAAAAAATAAAAATAAAAATTTTCGAAGTTTTTCAAAAGCTCTTTTGAAACACAATGTCAAACATCCTCTAGAATTGCAATGTGAAGCTATAGTAATCCTTATAAAATAATATAAATTATATTTTAGTCCTCATCTAGTAGCTCGAACTTTTATGTGAGATGATTCATTGATATGATATCAGAGTCTTGTTGACCTAGCGGTCACGAGTTCGAAATCACACCACTTTTATTCTATTTGATAAAAATCAAACACAAGGTAGTGTAGACCTGTGCAAGTTTCAAGCCCAAAAGATTTTTACTTGTGAGATGTATTAAAAAATAATATAAATTATATTCTAGAACTTCACCTAATAACTTAAGATTTTAGATGAGATGATTACTGTGATAGTCACCATATGAGATTAATTAACGAAGCAATGTTTATCATCGACGTTACTTTTAGCTGCAGCTTCAGAGAATAAATTAAAGACGTTGTGAAGTTAAATCAATTTAAATGTATTCTCTCGTAATTGTTCTCTAACTATCCAAACAGTGACTCGTAAAAGAAAGATAGAAAAATAATAACGTACAGAAAATGTGTAGAATTCAGACGGGAAATTAAGAATGGATCTGCTCGAAGGGAGAAATTAAAGCATCTTTAGAGGTTAATTTAATCCTTCATTAATCCCTTAATTAATCAAACAAAGAGAAAACTGTGTCTTGATTTTTCTGTTTGATGCATAGTTATGAATCCCGTTCCGTTCCGGCCGGAACGGCCCGTTCCACTTCAAAATCCGGGACAAAACGGCGTCGTTTTTATCCCGGTTTCAATTCCGGTCGGATCCGGAAAATCCGGCCCAATTCCTGCCGGAACGCCCCGGTTCCGTACCGGGCGTTCCGTTCCGGGTTCAAAATCTATTTTTTTTATTTTTTTAAAATTATTTTTGACATTTATACATCAAAATATTTTAAATAAAAAAGAATTCAAATTTTAATTATGCTTGTTAAATTAATATTTTTTTTTTCATATATATATATATAATTAATTATATATAAACAGTACGACACCGAAACGGCATGCCGGAACGCTCCAAAACCGAAACGTTCCGTTCCAATCGAAAAACCGGAACGGTATTGACAACTTTGGTTTGATGCCCATTGGAACGAGCACAAGGCAATAATGTCACAGTCTTCATCTCGAATGGTTTTGTCTCTCGCGTCTTTCTATATTAATTAACCTACCACCGCCTTCTTTGTCTCTCTCACACAGGACCACCGGCCATGCTCATCAATGTAATTGCTGTAATCAATCTCTCTGTTCGTAATTTTCATGATGAATTCTCTATTGATCATCATTACATATTTCTCTTCCAACTCCCATTTTGGAAGGGAAACGACACCGATTTCATAGTCTCGTCTCTTCCGATTGAATACGTACGTGAAGCCCGAAAACAATATTACTGATATCGAATGAAAATTATGTAATTTTATACGACTAAAAAAGGTGGATTGTAGGGTGTGATAATTAATCCAGGTGTCACAGACATGATCTCTTAAATGGGCACTCGAAAAAGGCAAAAGTTGTAGCTTCGTGGGAAGAAGAGGAGGAGGAGGAGGATAAATTAGTTGAGATGACCGGTTTCGGTTGACGACTTTGACTGTAACCCTAAGTTGATTATCGTCTACTTCACTTAATTACATTATGGACGGGAATTCCTCCTCCCCCAATCTCGTTTTCCACTGCATTTGATAGGTTTAAAAAGCTGCCATGAATACCGACAAGGATCGAGCAACTGGGGCTAGATCATCATTTTGTGATGTGATGCGGCAACTTCCGGGCTGTTCATTAGCTCCTGCTGGTCCAATAAAATCTCCGAGAGTTTTTACAGCAATTAAGTCTTGTAATTAATATTAAAATTCACTTCCATTTTGTAATGATGTGCCTTGAAGCTTTGATCAAAGTTGCTCACATTGATGTACACATGTTTCGCTGTAAACAGAGCATAAAATAAAACGAGTGTTGAAATATCACACCCTATGAACAACATGACGCCACTACGATGCCATTGCTTGCAACCTAACTATTTTATATATTTTATTAATATAATCACCTTTCATTTAATATCCTGCCACAAATAAGATCATAGATATATATCTCACTGATGTTGAAATCCCCCCCTGATTTTTAAGTTAATTTTCTCGTATCAAAACTAATTAATACGATCCAAGATAAACAATTCAAACTTTATTAGAATATTATTTACAAAAAAAATCTACTTTTCTACTCCCTTACAACTTCCATGAAAAGTTTCATGGGCTCCTCCTTTTCTGGTTTGCTGTGAAAATTAAAAATACATCTTAAATTCAAATATTGAGATAATTTAATTAGCTTGCATATTATTTTCACGGAGTGTTGAATGGTAGAAAGAAAGCATCAATGGTTCCCATGTCTTACCACGAAAATGACTTGCAAAGGTTATAATTATAATTATAATAATAATAATAATAAGGTTATCAAGCAATGATAATAAGGTCTGGCATCAAAATCTCTCAGAGATCACTAGCTACTATTCTTGCATGGGACCTCAAGTAAGAGTCACATTGCATGAATACGTGGCAGATTTAGATATTATGCTTTAATTATAAAGGATAAGACCAAGTAAAAAACATAATTTACGCAATACTGAGGTTGCCTGGAAATCTGTTGAAGGAGGTGGTTGGCTCCATCGCAAACAAATTATACTAGGTAAGAAATTTAATTGCAAGCATTTAAGAAAATGAAAGAGCATATGACAATTACTAGGTTTACTATTATTACCTAATTCACTGCTCTACTGCAATGGAGATCACTGATTTGGGATCCTAAAAACTAAGATAGCCTAGCAAATTCAAAACAGATGCGTCATAAAAGTCAACAAAACTCATTAAGAGGAGACCTTTTATAGAGCTTGTTTTCACCCTCCTCGATCTGTCTTCAAAATTATAAAAAGCAAGCACATTAATCATCCCACGTTATTTATATGAGTACACTCACATGAGTTCGAGTTTGAGTTCGAGTTCGACTTCGAGTTTATATAAATCGCGTGGATTGAACCATGTTAGAGAATAATATAAATCATATTCTGGGGTCTCATCTATAAGCTTAAGCTTTTAGATGAGATGGTTTCTTAACATGGTATCAAAACCTTAATGACCCAGCGGTCACGAGTTCGAATCTCATCATCCCATTCTATTTGATAAAAAAATCAAGCACAAGGTAATGCGGGTCTGTGCAAGTTTCAAGCCTAAAGGGCTTTCACTTGAGGGGGTGTGTTAGAGAATAATATAAATCATATTCTGAGGTCTCATCTATAAGCTTAAGCTTTTAGGTGAGATGATTTTTAACAAACCACAAGCGAGGTTTTGTATCTTCCTCTCCTTCGAAATAAAGCTTAATCTCCATAGAAAAACTACAATCTTTTTTAAGATCCACCCTTTAAGTTTTAATCTATAAATAGACACGATACAGCCATTTTAATCTATAATTTCACCATTATTACAATGGGTCTTCGTGGCAATTATGAGATGGAGAAATACAATCAGTATTTTAATTAGGAGATTCAACTTTCCACCAAAAAAAAGGGAGTCAGTGCCTAATTAAGCTGTATATTTATCACATTCTACACTTCAAATTGTAATATGCTCGACCTCTTGACTTGCCAATTCAATCCATAGTTCCACAAGTGTTAGTGCTTCAATACAGCAAAACGCGTGCTTTCCATCAACAATGTATATTTCTTTCCACGTTTTTATGGAAGTCCTTATTTTCTACATTTAATCTCCTTTTCTTTTATAGAAAACGTGTCACAACAGTTATGTGCACGCCAGTATACAGATAGGGATTGAAATATATAGAATGTATTATTTTTTTAATAGGTTTTGAATGTGTATTCAAATTAATACCCAACTCTATATAGTTACTCAAGTGTGGATAGTGATATTATAGATATACTACTCAAGCTAAAATATTGTATAAAAAGAAAATTATCTGTCAGAAACACTTGGGAGTTTTTCTATCTGTCAGAAACACTTGGGAGTTTTTCAATGAACTATCATTATATTTGATATGGTATTGCAGTTTTTAAAATTTGGTTAATTATTTTGATGCAGTTATGATCGAGATATTGTCTAATCCACTATTTTATAATTTATTTTTGGATGCGATGAAACTTCATTCCCTGTAAAATATGCTTTGTACGTCCAGGTGAGCGAGTAAAACTCTATCTATCTCAGGTTCTTATAAAGGGTGCACTCCTTAACTTGAACTCGATATTTACTGAGCAGATCGCAAGTATTTTGTCATCACGTCACGCCGCTTGGAGACAAGCCACTATTTTATACATTATCTCTTAATTATGAAGTAAACAAGCTCTTATAATTGAGTTCATGAATATTTGTGTAAAGAATCTTGGATGTCATTCATTTTATACATTACATGGAGTGATGGAGCTATGAGAGAATATAAGTCGGGGATCATTTAGTTTCGTGATTTACTATATATATATATATATATAATTTAGGTAATTTTAAAGGGAGTTTCTATTTTTTTCAAAATGAAAAGTATAGAAAAACATCTCTCTTGTTTTGTTTTGTTACAATCAAATACTAAATTAAAGTTTTGTTGTTAAATAAAAGAAAAAAGAATTATACTTGTTTTACATTCTATACGTACAACCCCTTCTTATTTATCAAGACATTTGAGCTGGTTATACAAACATACACATAGACATATGTGTGTGTGTGCTTGTTGTCATGTCATCTCCATCCAGATTCTGTATATGTGCTTATATTAAATCATATTTGCTATTATTGTAACAAAATCATCCATGTTTTTTTGTGAATTTGGCAATTAGAGCCATGGTATTTCAAATATATTCGATAAGAAAGATGTACGGAATCTGGATGGAGAAGACAAACACACTGTATTACACTGCCACCATGAGCCTAATGCACACAGCTCGAAGAGAAGAAGACAAAACTCATTAATTTACGGGCCTACCTCTACTTATTATAGAAAGCTACACTTATTTTCAACCTTTCACAAGAGAAAAAAAAGAAATTTTTTTACTTTCCACATTGAATAAGTAAACAGGTTTTTGAGACGAAACCTTCCGAATGAAATAATTTTAAGGTAACCAAATAAATAAAAAGTGGCCAACTTGTGCGATTTTTTGGACAGGCCACGAGAAAAATCTATATAAGGCCCCATGATATCTCTCTCAACTTAGCAACATCAGAAAGTTGCAAGGAGTAGAGTCTTGTGGATTACACACAATACAGGCTGAAAACACCCACAGACACCTACACATAAACCATCCATGGATTCTCTTCTCCAATCTTCGCAAATAATACTCGTGTCTCTCTTCTTGATCGCTGTCTCTTCGCTTTTCTTCCTAGGTCTACTCTCTCGCCGTCGCCGGAGATTACCATATCCACCGGGCCCGAAAGGGCTGCCACTTGTAGGCAGCATGCAAATGATGGACCAGTTAACTCACCGTGGGTTGGCTAAACTGGCTAAACAATACGGTGGGTTATTTCATATGCGGATGGGGTACTTGCATATGGTAACTGTTTCATCCGCTGAAGTAGCGCGCCAAGTTTTGCAGGTCCAGGATAACATTTTCTCCAATAGACCAGCCAACATAGCCATAAGGTACTTAACCTATGATCGAGCCGATATGGCCTTTGCGCACTATGGCCCGTTCTGGCGCCAGATGCGTAAGCTCTGCGTCATGAAGCTTTTTAGCCGGAAAAGGGCTGAATCGTGGGAGACTGTGAGAGACGAGGTGGACTCGATGGTGAAGACAGTTGAAGCCAATATAGGCAAGCCTGTGAATCTTGGAGAAATTATTTTTACTGTGACCATGAATATCACTTACAGAGCAGCTTTCGGGGCTAAAAATGAAGGACAGGATGAGTTTATCAAGATTTTGCAGGAGTTCTCCAAGCTTTTTGGAGCGTTCAACATCTCTGATTTCGTTCCATGGCTAGGCTGGATTGACCCGCAAGGGCTCACCGCTAGACTTGTCAAGGCTCGCAAGGCTCTTGATAAATTCATCGACTCTATCATCGATGATCATATCCAGAAAAGAAAAGAAAATAACTTCTCTGAAGATGCTGAAACCGACATGGTCGATGACATGCTAGCCTTCTACAGTGAAGAAGCGAGGAAAGTAGACGAATCAGATGATTTACAAAAAACCATCAGCCTTACTAAAGACAACATCAAAGCCATAATCATGGTAATTACTAACACTTTTTTCTTACAATATCCAACCATCCCACGAAATAACATCTTATATATAAATATATGTGCAAATTACACAGACATAGATATAAGACTTTAACTTTAGGATATCGATATTGCAATTCGGTTTTTTGTCGTTTTGATTCGTATGGAAACCAAAAAAAAAAATCAATAACGCGCAGATATACAGATATTTCTTATTTAATGTGGGTGGATGAAGTTTAATGAATTACTGATCAATCTAAGTTGATGGTTATCTGGCAGGATGTGATGTTTGGTGGGACAGAGACGGTGGCGTCGGCAATAGAGTGGGCCATGGCGGAGCTAATGAAGAGTCCAGAGGATCAAAAAAGAGTCCAGCAAGAGCTAGCAGAGGTGGTGGGTTTAGAGCGGCGCGTGGAGGAAAGTGATTTCGACAAACTTACATTCCTGAAATGCGCCCTCAAAGAAACCTTACGAATGCACCCACCAATCCCTCTTCTCTTACATGAAACATCTGAAGATGCTGAGGTTGCTGGTTATTACATTCCGAAGAAAACAAGGGTGATGGTCAATGCTTATGCTATTGGGAGAGACAAGAATTCATGGGAAGATCCTGATTCCTTCAAGCCTTCAAGATTTTTGGAGCCAGGGGTGCCTGATTTTAAAGGGAATCACTTTGAATTTATTCCTTTCGGGTCTGGTCGGAGGTCTTGCCCTGGAATGCAACTTGGGTTATATTCACTTGATCTGGCTGTTGCTCACTTGCTTCATTGTTTTACATGGGAATTGCCTGACGGCATGAAACCGAGTGAACTCGACATGACTGATATGTTTGGACTCACCGCGCCCAGAGCAACTCGACTCGTTGCCGTTCCGAGTAAGCGTGTGCTCTGCCCTCTCTGAGGAAGCTGGGGAAAGGTAAGGGATGGAAACGAATGGGATTTCCTTAATTCGTGGATTCTATATTGAGGCCATGGTGACAAAAGGTCAATTTGCAGGGTTTTTATTTTTACTTTTTTAATATATAATTGGCAGGAAAAAAAAAAGATTATCTTTGCTTTTTAATTTGTAACATTCAAATAAAGCTAGTAAGAGAAATTTTACTTTGATAAATTGAAAGAACAAGAAGAAGAAGAGCTTCCAAATGAGAAAGCGTTTGAGTCATTTATCCCACGGTCTTTCCTCCCTCTTCCGGTCTGGGTTATAACGTGATCCAGTCAAGAGATATTGAAGAAGATGAGCTTATTATCCCAGTCAGTTTAATATTAAGTTATGTTTTGATTGTGTTTTAAAAGTATTTTTGGAAAAAACAATTATATTGTATTTTAAATAAAAAAATATTTTAATATTAATTTTTTTAAAAAAAAAACAAAAATTTATCATTTTAATGTGTTTTTTATAAAACAAATTCAAAAATAAAATTAACCACAATTCAAAATAAGTACCAAGATGACGTGTACTGTTGCCTCGAAGGAGGGCAAACGATTCCCTTCTTCTCCTAGCTTAAAAATATAAAGATTTATCGAAGAAAAAAACTCAAAAACAACTTTGAACATTAATAAAATAATGAAGAGGTGTTTATTTAAATGATAAGGATTGTTTGTTATGAATTGTAATGTTCTTTTTTAGTTTTAATATCAATAACAAAAGAAAGCACTAAAAGATATTTATTTCAAGTAAAAAATATATTTAAATAAAAAATTCTATGTTTTTAAGTGTTTTAAATCGTGGTCAGCTGAAAAAAGCATTATTTTTATATATAATTTGTGTGAGATTATTGTTTAAAACATTATTGACGATGCACGAGGTGTAATTTAATTTTAATTAATTTGTGTTAATTATTATAGGATAAATTAATCAGAAATCCTATTTTGTATAATTCCAAGGTGATTTATGTATAAGTTTGAGAAAGAAATCAATGGAGAAAAGAGAATTGTAGCTTGTCCAATTTAAAAACGATAAGTTTAGTCATTATCAAGACATATATAGCCACACGGCCTGTATTAATTAATCGGGACCATGACCTTAATGAAATCAGAAGTGATTTTTTTTCTGTCAACGCCGCACTGCACTGTAGACATAGACTGTAAGCACTGTTGCCAGGGACAGTGCCCGGGCGATTTTGCCCTTAATGAGCCGTGCCTTTTATCTCTCGGCTGGGGGCTGTTTTCGTCTCTTCCTCTCACTCTCTTCACTCTCTTCATGTCTGCTCGGTTCTTCGTTTTTGCCAGAGAGAGAACGGCGGGCTGTTTGGCTCCGGGCTGGTCGGTCGGGCGAGGATGCCGGTTCGTGGGTTGGCTTCGGGTCGTTCTTGGTGTTTGATGAGGTATGATTTCGCCCCTTCTTTGCGCCAATTTCTGTTTTCTCTCGGTTTCTTTGCATTGGGTTCTTCGGTTCGTGTTTTTTTTTTTCATTTTTCCCTCTCTTCTCCCTCAATTCATCTTCTTTCTGGTGTGGGTGTTCAGTAATTGATTGTATTTTTGATTTCTCTGGTCTGGGTATTCAGCAATTGATTGGGTTTTTTGGATTGCTCATTGTCTGTGTGTTCGATTTTCTTGGGTTCGTGCTCGGGATGCTTGCGTTTGGGCGTTTGTGTGTGTTGGGGGGTGGATTATTGGTTCAATTGGGTTGGGGTTGGGTTGATCGATGGTTTGGAGGTGGTTCAATTCTCGGGTAAACATAGTCCTTGGTTTGTTTGATTCGGGTGCTCTCGGTTTGGTTTGATTGGCTGTTATTTGTGTTGATTTGGGTTCATTGCTCTCGGTTTAGAGCTTAACATAAAATGAATTGATTATTGAGTTGGTTTTTGCTCTCGGCTGATCACTTAATTTTTGTTTTCGTTTGCTTTGCTTTCTTCGATAGTTGTTACTGTTCCAATCTGGTTTCGTTACTTCAATTACTCCTGTTGCCCCATGTCACTTCACATTAATTAATTTGTCTGTGCATTTTGCAGGGTGACATGCTTTTTTTTTTACTTCTACTCTTATGATCTTTGCCTCAGACTGCGCCGCCTTCTTTCCTCTGTTAAGTAATTTTTTCATTCTAATTGTAATGTTTTATCTTTGCTTTTTGTGCTGTTTCATCTCCTGCATATTTCTCTTGCGTTTCATTTCCTCTGGTACCTTCTTTTGCTTTCCATTTTTCTTCTCAGCTCTGCTTTGGATTTCTTGCGTAATTGATCCTATTTCTTTTAATCTTTTTTCTTGAGGTTCTGGTCTGTTGCTTCTCACAAATTACTGCAAAGACTCACCCTTGCTGCAAAGACTCACCCTTTGTGTTGGTCATTCTACTTTTGAGGTTAGTTGGCTTCTTCTAGGACAATTTTGGACAAAAAACAGAGATCACAGAAGAGTATATGATTTCAAAAAATAATAAAGCCGCAGTAGAATTATGTTATGAGATGAGATGTGGAAGAGAATGTTACAGTAGCTAATAAGAATAATAAATTAATTATTCTTTGCTAGGAATGAAATTGCTAGCAAGGAACCCACCGTAGCTAATAATAATAATAAATTGATTAGTTGTTGTATTCTTTGGTAGGAAAGAACCCACCGTGTTATATTTGGTTTTATCTACAACGATGTGAATCTTTTTTAAAAACATTTGACAACATTAATGTTGTGTTGATTATAGGTTCACAGAAGAATATAGAAAAGACTTTTTCTAGGACAATTTTTAGAAAAACTTTGAACCTAGAATCAACACTTCATTAATCAATGTTGTCAAATGTACCTACAATATAACTTCTTCAAATATTTCAGTTTCTTATAATATAGCCTGTATAAAAACATTAGCTAACTAATAGCTTGAAAAAAGTTTTTAATCCAAGCTGCATAAAATTTTAACAGTTACCTTGCTGATTTTTTATTATGGCCGTGGGAATTTTTGTTAGGAATATGTTTGGGTTGAGATTTTGCATTGTTGGCCTTAACTGGTTCTTGATAAACAGTTTGTTGCCATATTAAGCTTCATTGATGTATTATAGCCATATTGCTTTAGAGTGATTGCTGTTTTCTTAAGAAATAGTATAAAAAGATATAACTAGGAAATTTGTTAAACATATAGGATAACACATTTGCTGCTGAATGTTGTTTTAGCTTCTACTTTCCTTGGTTAGCTTTATAGAAATTATCTCTAACCAGGCTCTTGGTGATTAAGACACTAATTGAATTGCAACATGTTTAACATCTTTTTGAATCCTTTCAAAATTTAATTTGTTGCATATTATCAATCAAGAATTGCTCTTCCATCATGAAAAACCTACATATAGAAACAACAAGCACAATTTAAATAAGAAAAATGATGAAGCTTCGTAATAGTTTTGAACTTTCAAGAAGTTTACCTTAAAATAGATGATGAGGAAGTTATATGATGGTGGGAAAGATTGTATAATTTCAAAAGAATCAAATTCATTTAGATCAATAAAATTCATAGCACCCCATCATCTTAGCGAATTGATCAACATAGAAATCATTCCATGGGCTTCAACCCATTTTTAGGCTGCCATAATACATCAACATAAAGACTCTAAAAATGCTTTAGATACTTACACTATTTAATAAATCTTAATTTCAACTAAAATCAAAAGTGTTCCACGTTGCTTTAGTTAAAGAAGCTAAAATCACCTTATTTATGCAATGAAACTTGGTTCCTTATTGTGTTTCTCAATACAGAATATTTTCTCATTATTACCCAAGCTCTTTTTATGTTGAAAAGAGTTGAGATCATCGTTATAACTTCATCATTTTAAAACTTTGACAACTCCTAATCCAAACTAGAGCTTTACAAAAAGAACGTACATCATGCTTAGAGTATCAATACGGATTGAACTTATGTTAGATTCATGTGATCCTTCAAGAGGTGTTGCAATGTTCGATGTTAAATTAAATTTGATTCAGACTCTGGTTCAATCTTTATTAACACTTTATCTTCGATTGTTGGCATGTACATATTTATATATCTTTGCTTTTAATTATGCTAATTTCTTAATACACATAATGAACTTAACAACCATGCTATTAAAAAAACACCAAGATCATTTTAACCTACTAGGAACTTGACCCTTAATTCTAGGGTGATTTGTGTTGTGAGAAAAACTAATTTCTTTTGGAGATCAATATAACTAAAACCTTAAAATGATTATTGGATGCTTAGACATGCAGATTCTGATCTTTATCTTCTAATTTCTCAGAGAACTTGGCATAGGAATTGTTGTGTGCAGTCCTCTAGGACGGGGATTCTTTTCATCAGGGCCTAAGTTGGTTGAAAATCTTTCAGAGGGTGACTTCCGAAAGGTTGGTACTGTTCTTTGTGAATACCGAGTTTCTTATTGTAATACATGTGCTGTAAATAACCAATTGTGCTAGCATAAAACTTTTATAGTTTGGAAGAAAAAGGAATGTCATCAATTTTATCTTCTCCTTTGGTGGGTTACATATTGGTTAACTTACAGGCCTCATAATACTCTGCCTCTTCATTTTATGGAATGGTTTGGAGTCAAACTCTGTAAAAAAAGAATTACATGGAGAGTTTTGCTTTGAGATCATGAGATTTTAGCTAGCAGTTCCTTCATTGTTGCTTGATTCCAACAAAGATGTTTTCCACCTTAAATTGATTCAATATTCTGATTCAAATAGCACCTAGATAGCTCTTCATTGATGTATTATAGCCATATTGCTTTAGAGTGATTGCTGTTTTCTTAAGAAATAGTATAAAAAGATATAACTAGGAAATTTGTTAAACATATAGGATAACACATTTGCTGCTGAATTTTGTTTTAGCTTCTACTTTCCTTGGTTATCTTTATAGAAATCATCTCTAACCAGGCTCTTGGTGATTAAAACATTAATTGAATTGCACCATGTTTAACATCTTTTTGAATCCTTTCAAAATTTAATTTGTTGCATATTATCAATCAATAATTGCTCTTCCATCATGAAAAACCTACATATAGAAACAGCAAGCACAATTTAAACAGGAAAAATGATGAAGCTTGGTAATAATTTTGAACTTTCAAGAAGTTTACCTTAAAATAGATGATGAGGAAGTTATATGATGGAGGGAAAGATTGTATAATTTCAAAACAATCAAATTCATTTAGATCAATAAAATTCATAGCAACCCATCATCTTAGCGAATTGATCAACATAGAAATCATTCCATGGCCTTCAGCCCATTTTTTAGCTGCCATAATACATCAACATAAAGACTCTAAAAATGCTTTAGATACTTACACTATTTGATAAATCTTAATTTCAACTAAAATCAAAAGTGTTCCACGTTGCTTTAGTTAAAGAAGCTAAAATCACCTTATTTATGCAATGAAACTTGGTTCCTTATTGTGTTCCTCAATACAGAATAGTTTCTCATTATTACCCAAGCTCTTTTTATGTTGAAAAGAGTTGAGATCATCGTTATAACTTCATCATTTTAAAACTTTGACAACTCCTAATCCAAACTAGAGCTTTACAAAAAGAACGTACATCATGCTTAGAGTATCAATACGGATTGAACTTATGTTAGATTCATGTGATCCTTCAAGAGGTGTTGCAATGTTCGATGTTAAATTAAATTTGATTCAGACTCTGGTTCAATCTTTATTAACACTTTATCTTCGATTGTTGGCATGTACATATTTATATATCTTTGCTTTTAATTATGCTAATTTCTTAATACACATAATGAACTTAACAACCATGCTATTAAAAAAACACCAAGATCATTTTAACCTACTAGGAACTTGACCCTTAATTCTAGGGTGATTTGTGTTGTGAGAAAAACTAATTTCTTTTGGAGATCAATATAACTAAAACCTTAAAATGATTATTGGATGCTTAGACATGCAGATTCTGATCTTTATTTTCTAATTTCTCAGAGAACTTGGCATAGGAATTGTTGTGTGCAGTCCTCTAGGACGGTGATTCTTTTCATCAGGGCCTAAGATGGTTGAAAATCTTTCAGAGGGTGACTTCCGAAAGGTTGGTACTGTTCTTTGTGAATACCGAGTTTCTTACTGTAATACATGTGCTGTAAATAACCGATACTCATTCAGAAAAAAATGTAAGTTTCATTTTATTACACATATTTATATTCTCATATTCAATACTTTTACTCATTGCTAAACAATTTCATGCCTTTACTTTCATACATCACCTGCATTCCCTATAAATAAACTTCCTTATAAAATAATATTCTCTGTTCCTTAATTTTGCAGTCATCTAAAACAGAAATCAATCATTCTCGATGAAGAAGATGAACCACCAACTAAAAGGAACAAAGACAACCTCCCTCCATCATAAGAGGTCGTTTTCCACACTAATTATACATTCTTAATTTTTGTTACTTAAGACACATATACATTCTTACGTTTTGTTACTGAAGTGCATTCAAAATGCATGATACATTCAATATATATACTATATGATTAGCTTTGGATTTTTTGAACAATGCAACTGAGGATGCATGATTATTATTAAACTTACTTAAAAAAGCATAATACACTGATGATTGATGTTTCTTTTTCTTATAGTTGCACACTGATGATTTTTTCTCTTCTACTATTGACATTATTGCCTAAATTGTTTTTATTATTGTTAAAATTGTGTATTGATTGTTTTACTAGATCTTATAATGGACTTTAGGAATGAATATAGTCCTGAACATATTCTAGATTGAATTATGCAATTGATTGTATTGAAAATGGATGTGATTATGGATGAAATGTTACTCAGATTGTGTGCAGGTTGTGTTATGAATAACTTGGGATCTCCCGATATAAGGGAAACTCTGCCGAAATTTCGTTAGAAATTTCGGCGATATGAAAAAAAAAATCCCATGCTTCATCTACTCTTTTTATAAGTGGAAACATTAAACAAATTAAACAACTAGAAGAAAAATATTTAAGGTTGTTACTGATAATGATTCATTTTCTGCTATTCATTGTTTTCGTCTAAATATTTATGTTAGATCTGCTTGAATTGTTTTATCATTCGTCCCATTCGCTTTCTCCAGGTACATATATGTATGTATGTTTTATCTATACATCCAAGTCTTCTCTTCCTTTTTTCTAATGTTTACAATGATTTTTACAGCATTTGACATTAATTTTTAATTGTTTCTTTACTGATTTACTGCATTTATTTTTCCATAATATTTCCTTAAATTTTTAAATGCATGACTTAATTTCTTCATCATTTCATTTATTACTTTGCAAATTTTATTTTTTTCAGGAAGATTAGCAACAAAATGATGTCTCATTTCGAAGGAGGGATTTCACTTCGTTCTGCACCTCAACATCCCTCTATTTTGCGCTGATGTACAAATTGTATAATTAGCACTCTTTTGCCATCTTTTGTGACACTATGTATATACCAAAAGATGTAACCTATGTTTACAAAACAAACTCTTTTATATTGTAGTTCTAAACTTTTATATTATAAGTTTATCGTTTTTAATGTAATTATATAATATTATATACGCAGCAATGCCCGCGGCAACGCGTGGGCATATAGCTAGTTTTTATATATAATTTGTGTGAGATTATTGTTTAAAACATTATTGACGATGCACGAGGTGTAATTTAATTTTAATTAATTTGTGTTAATTATTATAGGATAAATTAATCAGAAATCCTATTTTGTATAATTCCAAGGTGATTTATGTATAAGTTTGAGAAAGAAATCAATGGAGAAAAGAGAATTGTAGCTTGTCCAATTTAAAAACGATAAGTTTAGTCATTATCAAGACATATATAGCCACACGGCCTGTATTAATTAATCGGGACCATGACCTTAATGAAATCAGAAGTGATTTTTTTTCTGTCAACGCCGCACCTAACAAATAAATACACTCTTCATCACATGATTGCCAATACCGTTTTGTTTCTGGTCGAAACGGTCGACACATTCTCGGTCGGAACATCTTGGTATCGTTTCGAGTGTATTGTTTTGACCTTAAAATCCTCCTTATTTTGATTAACTTGTGATTGTGTTTCTAATTTTGAGATTATATTTGTTTGACTTTGTGTTTGTATTGTATAATTTAAAGTTAATTTATCTTAAATTTTAATTATGCTTGTTAAATTAATATTTTAATTTTTTTCATACATATATAATTAATTATATATGAACAATATAACCCAAAACGGCACGCCGAAACGCTTCGAAACAGAAACATTCAAGCACTATTTCTATTAAATGCTAAGTATTTTAAAAATATTTTTAGTTTTTTTACATTAAATTTTTATATATACTTTTAGATTATTTTAATATATTGATATTAAATATATATATTTTAAATATTTCTAAATAAAAATCATTTTAAAAAATAACTTCAAGTATTATATATATTAAATAATAAATATTTATTTAAAGAAATATTTTTATTTTTATTTTTATTTTAAATTATATTTTTATATCATTTTGATATTTTAATATAAAAAACAAATTTAAAAATCAGCTCGTATATCATTTCGTGCACCGAAAGGACTTACCAGTCATCTCCCTCCCCTGTTCAATTGACAGGACCTATGAGCCACATCCCGAAACCTTGCCTATCTCCCAATCATGCTGGTCCAAGTGCACCTAACTCGGTTGGGTGTATGAATGCCCAACTTGAAGTTTCAAATCCTCCATTTTAGGATAAGACATCAATTCCTCACCATTGATTTTTAATTTCAGAATATCTTGGATCGAGAAAGCTAAATCCCCAGCTCGGATTGAGTGGCTGTGCGACGAAATTTGATATTAAAATATTTCAGTTTTTTTGTGTTTTGGCGTGTTGGTTTGAGATTATATTGTTTTTACGTGTGTGTATATATAATTAAATATATTAATTCAAAAAAAATTAGTTCAAATTCAAAAATAAAATTATTTAGAATTGTGCAATTTAATCTAAAAAAACATAATCAAATGATTTTTTAAAACAAAATTATGAACATGTATAATATTATAAAAATGTCATCATCAATCTCGCAAGTTCATTATATTTTTTGATTGCTCTGAAATTTTAACATAATATATATAAATATGTCAAGAAACTCATTGTTTTCATCCCAATCTAACAGTCGGATTAAGAGATATGATTGATATTGTAAAATTATTTATTATTTAAAAAAATATTATTTGACCGAAATGAAACGAACAGAACAAAAATGGAATGTTTTGACCAAAATTTTAAACAAGATAAAAATAATGTTATTTTATCTTATTTTTTTAAGTGATATCAAATATTTCGGGGATTTCAATTCAAACAAAACAAAATTAAGTTAATTAACTGGTTTCTCTCGGCTCCCCCACCTAACTTCCAATTCTAGATTCGGCCATGACTATGTGGACCAGGGATGATCAATGCTTGCAGCCTTGTAATAAAAAAGAAAAAATAGCAACTGTAGGGGAACTTCAAATGACTTCAACGTGACGAAAATCCCGTCGGAAAAGGTCAGATTTTGCCTACGGCTCATATCAGGCAAATGTTTGGCGAGCACTGGGCATCTCATATCAACCGTTGGATCAACATTACGTGGCTGCAATGCAAAACAAAATGTATGGAATTGGTAGAGTAACGTGGGTGAGGGAAGTAAAGGGGTTTGAATAAAACCTCTTGGAGTTCATACTACAAACAAGGGATTTAAATGCCGGGATAGGCATGTTACAACTTTCAACGCTGATGATAGTGATCTGTGAATAGATTTGAGACCACTTGGGGCTCCCCATCTTTTCATTTCTTTCCAAGACCTCGTGAGAAGCTTTACATGACCTAAAGTGGTAATAACCATGCCCTGAGTTTGGTAACACTTGGCCCTAACCATGCCCTGAGTTTGGTAACACTTGGCCCTAACGGGAATAACTGACGGCACCCCCATCGGACACAGCTTGTCACGGCTTGAAGTTTAATACTGAAGGTGGGGGAGGTCGCAGAGAGATGCACTGTGGTTTATAGGAGTAAGGGCAAGTCCAACGGGACTAGCCATTAGAGAAGTCAAAGCTATATTTTTAAAAAAATAGTTTTTTTTGTTAAATTTGTCACTCCAGCAGGAAGAGCCAAATGAAGAAGCAAAATGTCTCTTCCATTTTCGGGAGGCATTCCCACAGGTTTTGGCCGGGGAGCCAAAACCCAAAATCCGACCGTTGCCAAATTTTTTACCGTTGCCATTTTACCAATAAAAACGAACATGAACACAGAAAACCAACATGAACACAGACAAGCAAAATTAATACAGCAAACTAATTAATTGAAAAATTGCAAAAACACATATTTTACAGCAAACTCAAATAAGAAAATCACAGAAAATACCACAAATCCAACGAGCAGACTGCATCTTCACTTCATGTTGTCAATTGGAGTTATTTCAGTGTCGTTTTGATGTGGGTCTGTGCCGTTTTGCTGTTCTTCGAGTTCAGTAGGACTGCTGCTACTGGTGGTGGTGGGAGGAGGAGGAGGACGGAGAGAAGGGAGGGGGGCTGGAGGCTGGGAGGGGAGAGGGGCTGGACGGAGAGAAGGGAGGGGGGCGACGCTGAGATGGAAAGGAAAATTAGGGCAAGAGAAGGGAAGGGGAACCAGGGGGGTTTATATAGTATAGGGGTTTTATATATTATTATTATTATTAATTATAATAGTTATAATAGTTAGTAAAAAATAATAGTTAGCACAAAAAAATAAATAGGCGAAATTCGTTAATTAAGATTTTTTTGTCGGTTAAAATAGTTAGCATTAAAAAATAGTTAACACAGAAAAATAATTATGTGAAATTTGTTAATTAGGATTTTTTTTGTCCGTTAACTTAATTTCATACTATTTAGTAAAATCAATAATAATATTTTTGATTAATTACGAAATTAATAAATTATGAATTTTTGATCAATTAGATTAATTATATGTTTTAAATTTACTGATAGATGTTTAAACTGTGTAAATTTTGTGTTAAGAAATGTTGTGCATTTATTCGTAAATAAATATTTTTATCAGTTTTATTAATTTTATTGTTAGCGGGTTTCTCAAAAACAATTATTTAATTATATAACTTACTCATATTAATTGTATAATGAATTGTATAATTACACTATATACAAAATAATTAAATTTTATTTAAAATAAGATTAAAAAAATAGCTCTTAAAAATGGCTCTTATCATTGGAGACCAAATCAACTCAAGAGCCATTTATACACTATTCAAGAGCCATTTCTATAATTTGACTCTTAAAAATGCCTCTTGCCATTGAACTTGCTCTAATGGAGTAGATCAAAGAGACATAAACATTATAGTTTTGTGTGTCCATGGTTGACATTGTTAGAGAATAATATAAATTATATTTTAGAATTTTATTTAATAATTTAAATTTTTAGATGAGATGGTTTCTTAACATGGTATTAAAGGTTTGTTGACTCAGCGGTCACTAGTTTGAATCTCATTACCCCTATTCTATTTGATAAAAATCAAACACAAGATAGTGTGAACATGTGCAAGTTTCAAGTTCAAATGACTTTTATTTAAGAGGATGTGTTAGAGAATAATATAAATCATATTCTAGAACCTAACCTAACCTAACAACTTAAATTTTTAGATGAGATAATTTCTTAACCGACATCACGAAGGAAAGGAGAAAGAAGAACAGAGAAATATGAAGAATTAGTTGTAGAGGTGCAAAATTAATGCAGAGAACTATTGAAAATTTGAAAGTTTGAAGCTGACACGGATAAAAATCTTTGCATTTTATTAAAAGTCGAAGCTTTTGATTTTCGACCTGAGTTAGGATTTCTTAATATGAGCCAAGGCCCAAAGATTTCCTAATTATACAAATTATTATTATTCCATGAAAAAAAAAACTAAAACACATGCATGATTATTGTTTAGAAACAAATTGAAACATATGAAAAAACAGTTTAGAAAACAAAAAATAAAATAATTGTTTTTCGTGCTTATTTATGTTGTGATAGACTAAATAGTAGATGATTTTTAGAGATGTTTATAATTTTGAGATTATATTTGTTTGACTTTGTGTTTATATTATATAATTTAAAGTTAATTTATCTTAAATTTAAATTATGTTTGTTAAATAAATATTTTAATTTTATATATGTATATATAATTAATTAATTATATATGAACAATAAAACCCTGAAATACTCAAAAATCAAAATATTATGTTCCAATTGAAGAAAAAAAAACAACCAAAACAAAACAAAACTGACACCCAAGTTTGAATGGCCATGCTTTAGATAAAAGAAAGTAACCAGCAGTGCAGAAAAGGAATCAAAATAGCACTTGGGACGAACAGCCAGTTGACACGTGACACAGGTATGGTGAATGAGATGCTAATTTTCCACAGCAAAGAGATCAAAGGAGGCGATGATGATTCAGGAAGTGTACAAAATGCCACTGAACTTATAAAGGATAACATTAAAGGCATCAACATGGCAATCAAGTAGAACTTGATTTTCATTCAAACAATCCCCTCTCACTTTGGATGATATCGCACAACATTTATGAACAATCAACGGAAGATATGATGAGATCCAGTCTTCTGCGGCTCTAATTCTAAAAAACAAGACTAATACTTCATCATGATGGTGTTCTGTTTTAAAAAATTTGAGGCCCAGAAAATATTCCTGAAATCTGATTTTGTGTACTTTTTTCTATATATATAACTGCTAATTTACGCTTACCACAACTAGTACTCGAATCCACAACGGACAAGTAAAGCATCATGAGATCAAACCCGGAACAGAAAAAGAAAACAAATCCCTCCCCCAGCTGGGTCAAGACCTCAAATGCCCAATTTTGCATATTGTGAAGGATGGTGATGTTTGGTGGAGCAGAGACAGCGGGATCAATTGAGTGGACATCGGTGGAGTTAATGAGTAGACCTGAGAACTTAAAGAGAGAACATAGCAAGAGCTAGCCAATGTGGTGGGTCTAGAGCAGCGCATGGGGGAGAATGACTTCGACAAGATAGTAAAATGCATCCTCGAAGAAAACTTAAAAGACTCCATCCACCAACACCACTTCTCTTACATGAAAACACTGAGGATTCTGGATAATGAAAAGTTTGTTCTTGTTTTTATTATACAAATACAAACAGGGAAAAAAACTTAAATTGTTAATTGAACTTTGTTTTCATATTTTTCATGCAAATAATAGCTTTCAAAAAACAAGCTATCATTGCCCCCCTTCTTGTCATGCAGCAACTGCTTTGAGTTCTAAATGTTTACATCAAGATGCGGACTGCGGCAAGACCAACAGCAGAGATGGAAACAAGAGTACCCAGGCAATACTTTATCACTTCATATTTTCCCGCTTCCAATTGGGCCCTTAAACCATGAATTTCCTGAAATTATGACAGAGAAAGGGAGTATGTGAAAGTTGCAAATTGACCAAACTCCATTATCCATCAATTTCAGTTGGAATACTCACACCATCAAGTTTGTTAGTGAGGTTAGTGGTTTCAGCATTCTGGTTTGCTAGCTCCTCCCTTATCCGCCTGGAAAGGTTGTACAGCCACGAGAAAATAACTCGAGTCAGTAATTTAGTCGGGGAAAAGAAATTTCTGCAGTACATTTCTTACCCTCTTTCGAGATTCAGATCCAACCGTTGACCAGCAGTGAGTTTGTCAACTTCATGCCTGAATCACAATCAATGACTTGGCATGAAGAAGATTGGTAACAAATGAATCCAGCATGCACGGAAAATGTATAAACCTGACCTCAATTCACTGCGCATCTTCTCGATATCATTCCGAAGTTTTTCAGTCTCATGTTGCAACAAAGAAAAATGGTGATCCTGCAATAAATATTGTTCAGATAACATTAACAAAAATGCATGGAAACTCTTATGAGACTGCATTCTGAATGGCTGCTTAACCCCCCCCCACACACACACACCAGGCCCCCATGAACATTCAAAAAGAAAAGCAGGCAGTGTTCTCAAGGAATGGGACCAGACAACTAGCAAGAAAAATAAGGTTAACACCAAGGGAGTCTCACAAGGTTATCTTTCAGATGTAATCATCGTTGCATTTTATTGAAATTCAACCATGGTTCAATAAAGTTCAGAGCTTAAGAGGGATGGAGAAACAGATTCTCAATGCTCATTGGGTTTTTTCTTTTACCACAACAGCGCAGTTCAATTTTTGGGGTCACACAATTGATTGAATGCACAAAGAAGGGTTATCCTGTTCAACATGGAATTAATCAATTGCATTAGAAAGTATCAGAATCCAAATGAAATTCTTATAGCGCTCATTCTTCATGAAGAAAATAAGTATAACCACTATAATAGGGAGGAGACAACTCCTGGTTACATTTTCCCAATGTTACCAAGAGACAGAAGGGCCAATTATACATCACAACACAAATGGCAAAGAATGAGCAACTGAATTAACATGCTTGAGCACCCATTGAATTTTCCACGGTCTTCATATAAGCAGAATACTCTTATTACTGACACTTTTAGCATCAATCAGCAAAAATTATAAAGTCCAGCTGCAGAACATCAACAAAACAATGCCACACTTACAATTGCTCAATTGAACCCAACAAATTTCATATCCAGCTAAAATCTCAACAAATTCACATCTGTAAACGGCATTAAAAAGCTAGTGAGTACCTGCGAGTTTTGGACTTTAGATTTGAATTTTGACAAGCTGGTTTCTTGAATCAATGCATTCTACACACATAAAATAATTACACAAGCTCAACAACAAAACACGAAGTGAAAATACAGTTATACCATAATCAAACTCCTTGCACAAATAGCTCATTCAAAATCAAGCTACATCAAATATCAATTGACCCATGTCAACATAACAGAAAAGAGAAAAAGTAGAACTACCACATAAAGAGCCTACCTTTTGCATCTCTTCCTTTGAGACAACTGAATGAGACACATTCTCCAAGCTATCATTCAAAACTCCAGTTATAGCAGCTGTTATCGCCTCAGCTTGCTTCATAGGCACACCCTGTGACTCCAATCTTCTAACCTAAGCCCAAAAACACACCACATCATTTGACAAACATTCAACCTTTTATCACAAAAAACAAGCTTATAAAACCACATTCGGCTTCCAAGTATTAAGCTTTCAGTTTTCTCGTTGTATCATTCATCTTCAGTGCTCAGATTTTAGTATTCTTTGATCAATCATCTCGTAGGCCCCACGTTCGACCAACCCACCAACCAAGAAATATGCACACGAATTATTTATAATATGAAACAAATCATAGCAATTAAAACTCCCCACAATTTCTTTTCCCAATTCAATAATAAGTTCAGCAATGTTGTTTCTTGAGTTATATTATTATTAAATTTCCTTGCAGCAATTTTATAAGCAAATAAGAAATTAACATTGAAACAAATGCAACCCATTAATGTAAATAAGAAAAAGGAAAAGGGTTTGCTGTAATTAACAACTTACAAGGGCTAATGTATCAACAAGAAATAATCTCCTGCCATTAGAGTTGACAAGCTGAGAAATCTTCCTATTTTGAGAAATCAAACCCAAAGTTGAAGGAGAAACAGCACCAGATCCTCCCCTACCAAAACCAATACCTCCCGAATTGCCTCCAAATTGATAGCCCCCAACACGCCTACAAGCAGCAGCAGCCGCCATTCGAATATTTGAAAACCAAGTCCTTCAAAAACTGATCTTCCAAGCTCTATAAAATTCCTCTTCAAAAGGGGTCAAAGAAAATCAGTCAAAAAGATAGAATAAAATACTTCAAGCGCTAATTATATTCAGAAAATATCTTTTACTTTACCTGCTAGTGCAAGACCGAAATAAAATTACAAAGAAACAAAATTATTATTACAATTAATTTATAGTTTCTTTGTTCTTGATAATAAAAGGCAGAGAGGGAGAGAGTTGGCGGTTGGTTCTTTCAAGGAAATGGAGAGGAGAAGGAATGGGAAGGGAAGTTTTTTAAATGTTACTAATTGTTTGCTTACCATCCAACGTCCATTTCTTTAACTAAAAAAATTGTGCTTCAAGAACTTTTTATTTTATTAATTATAGTATTTCTAAATTAGGGAAAAACCTATCCTAAGCTTATTCTTTATTTTTGTATAAATACTCAGCTTTCTAAAATATTTTATTTATTTAATTATCATAATTTGTTAGATGGTGATTTTAGAGAGAGAGAGAGAGAGAGATGAGTAAAATTAGTGGGAATTCTAGGGATTTAGCTTGCAAATGGTAACATTTGCCAGCGATGTCAGAATCTTAAGACAGCTAACATTCGGTAACGAAGACAACTACGATTTGTCGTTGAAGTACCCATGAAGAGTCAACGTTGTCAATATATCAAATTTTTGTTGTAATGGATTGTGTGTGATTATTAAACTCCACTCACACGTCAAAATCTAATTCCGTAAAGAGGTGTAAGTAGAAATTGGCCTGGTAAAATTTAATTTTTTGAATCGGGTTTAATTTTTTGAATCGGGTTTTAACTCAGGTTAAACTCATTTCAAATTTAGATTGGATTATAATAAAAAATAAAAAAAAATTGAAATCTTATCTATGTCTATTTTTTAAAATGTTTTTTATATATAAATGAATCAAAATAATATTTTTTAAACTTTTTAAAAAAAGGAAGGATACACGTTATGAACAATGAGAAGGAAAAGGTTGAAAGGATAACGATAAGCTTCTTTATGGTTGAAATTTTGAATGGGCTTCGTGAGCTTTGAATTGAAAGTTTAACCAGCCTGAGCAGGCCGAGGTCGTCATCTTCAAAAATCAAAGCTAAGGTTGTTTTCTGGTTGCTAGAACTCGCGCGTGAAGAAAAAGCTCATTATACACTCAGAAGAAAACATTGCATTTTTCATCTACCGTACGGATATCAACTTATTTTCCAGCACCGCCATTCATGGGCTTCCCGGCTTAGTCACCACGAGCCCATGAAGGTAATCGAGCCAACCTGCACTGCATCAGCCCGTGCGGGTACTTCAGAAGCTACAAAAGATTTGGCACAGAAACCAACCTCATCCCATTGCTAGTGTTCTTGCAATCTTATCTTTATTTATCATGTCAAGTGATCCAAAATGAAACCATTTGGTTTTTAAATCACACGCATAGAATCATAAGGAAATGAACAACATTATCATCAGGAATTTAAGATCAGCTCACTGTATATTACAAAAAGACCTTTTTGTCACCCTCACTTACCCCACCCGGGCTATAAATACAATATTAACTATAAATATCGTGTCCAGGTAAATGAACAACAGCATCTTCATCTTCCACCTGCAACACTGTTTTATTGATATGAGGGAAGGGTGTGGAGGGGTTTTAAAAGGAGTAAGAGTGAGCATGGATCAGAAAGTGAACTGCACAGGTTAGGACAAAGCATGTTTTTACATCATCAGGCCAACTCTATTCCTCCGTGCATCAATTCAAGCGTGTATGACCTACTTGGGTCGCCTTCCGTAAGGAAACAACATATCATCCACGCTGTCTTTTATGTAAATCCCCACTCTTCGCATGTTTCTGGCCACCCCTGATGCAACCAGGCCGGAATTCCTCATATACCTGTAGTTTTGTAAGTGTCATTAGTATATTGACAGTCATTATTCACAAAAAAAAAAAATCAAAGCTGTTTGCTTGCCTGCTGAAGAAGTCGTCTGCTGGGGAACTCGCTGGTTTCTGTGCTTGGGGCTGAGGTAATTCACGTGTAGGTTGGGGCTGGGGCAATTCACGACCATCTTTAAAAAAAAAATAGCCAAAAGTTACGGGTGATATGTGAACGGTGAAGTGATTTGACATTCCAGAAAATGCTTGAACTACAAGAATGTAATTGATGTCTTTAGGAAATATCGAGGAATGCACTAATTTTAAGACCATTTGAGATTTTGGAGGATTCTCTTTCATTTGTCATTGTCCGAGTTTACCATCACAAAGGTCCTTATACAATTACAATTCCACCAAAATGGTTCCCAAGAAAATTCTTATACATTTTTGCATGAAGCTGCTGTTCACAACTGGATTTTGACAAGTCTTGATCCCAAACCAAAATTCAGTGGCTTGGTCCTGGTCAATGAGTAGCATGAAAACTTAGGAATATTTGTGCTTCAATATCTTGTTGGAAAGATAAGTAGTCAAATAAATAGCATTATCAGAATGTGACAGATATGAAGATTCATGTAATAGAGAGAATGGGATCCTCTGGTAGAGTTTCAATGATGGTAGGAACAAATAAGAAGGCAAAGACAAGAATAGCTATTGTTTTAACCTTACAAGAGAACTGCAAAATCAGATTTGTATGTCTGAAATAACTTGGGACAGAATCAAACAGTTAGATCCTACAATTTGCACATCAGGAAAAGTGCCTGGAGAGAACTTGACTTCCCTAAAATGAGCACGCAGTAACATGCAGCATAACCACAACTATTAGATTACCTTCTTTACGGTGGATATGAGCTGGAGCTGAAGCACTATCTGCAGTAGCAACTCTTCTATCCACCAAAAGCTGAAAAAACTTGTTTTTGTCAGATCACCAAAAGAAGGGCTATAACACGGGGGAGGTAATAGTTTTATTATTCTTTGCCCACTCAAGCAACTTGTCACTTGGACAGACAAATCCGAAGAAACAAGTCACCTCAAAGGTTCACAAATAACAAAATCCATATACAACAGGTAAGAGTAATCATAAGAAAAGTTAATGCGCAAGTGCAGTTACTCATTATTTGCACTAAGTTATTGGGGGAGTATGATCACAAAAACTGCTATCCAACTTCAAAATTATTTTAAAACAATAACAGCCATGAAAGTTAAAAGGCATAAGCCACTAATAATTTGAACAAAAGAAAATGTAGGCGCACACACAGAGAAAGAGAGTGAAGGAGTATACCTCAAGACCCACACAGACTGGAAGTTCTTTTTTTGACACTTGTTTATCAGTTGAGTGGTCTTTAATGGAATAAAGAGAGTACCCAGCACAACCATAATAAAAATCTGTAAGAACCCTTCCATCTTTTGAAGCGCCTACCTCAGATTGTTCAACATAATTAGGAACTGGTCATAAAACTCAAGATATCAGCACTTGTCAAAAGGCACCAATATTTTAAACATCAACAACATGCATATAACTACTGAAATCTTCAAACATCTTGGAACTCGAGCAAGCAAAAACTACATAATTAGCAATGGCAGTGTAGGAATTCCTAACAATCAGTATGTCATGGTGGAGAACTGAGAAACAGTTGCTATCTACCCTAGATATAAAACAATGCACCACATTCCATGCATTAAGCATATAGTCTCTTGAATTATATGCCTTTCTACAACTTAATTAGATTTTACACTCAACTAATCGAGAATATAAGTTACATTGTAAATCCAAACCAGAACCCAAAGATCACAAACACACAACACTCAGTTTTCAACATAAATAGCAATGGCAGTGTAGGAATTACTGCCATGTATAGATGTAATTAGAAACCATCAGCATGAAGTTATTTTCTCCAATATCCCTAAAACAATTAGCTCTCCCAACGCTCAGAATTTTGTAACGAGTCCGGAACATAAAGCAGAACAGATAGAGCAAAGCACCACAATTGAAGCATTAAGCATATAGGCCTCATTTGGTCCCTCTGAATCAGGAATGGGAATCACTCAGAAACTTTGTTTGGTTCAACCAAAAACAAGGGTTACAATTTCACAAGAGACGAGACATTGTATTGCAAGTGGGATAAATCACTTCCTTTCTTTAGTAATGATATTAAAACTGCAGTACAAGTCGATATGAATTCAGATAAAACCAAAGCGTGTTTCTATTTGGAACAGCATCGAAATCCTATTCCCAAGTCCCAAGTGAAACAAATGTTGGCAATCTTTACACTCAAGCTAATGAAGAAATTGGGCATTGCTATTCCTAACCCTTATTCATTCAAGTAACAAAGACCATATATCCTTCAAAAGAAAGAAGCTAATCTAAGCAAACCATTTTATTGTTTAACTTTATGCCATGATCAATGGTAAAAAAAGGCAACTTCCTTTCCCCTAATTTCTTCAAATGTACAGAGACAGGCACCAAACCTCTCAAATTTTGAACCCGAAATTTCACCTTACAATAAAGAACCCGCCTTCCCTTTTCTCTCATTCTTTTCAAGAACCCAAAAAAATCCAGACCTAAATATCCCTTCCCCTCCATGAATCAAAAAATTATATATATGAATAAAGATTGGGAATCGGAATTGAAATTGAAAGACTAACTTTGGCGGAGAGTACGAGGGATGCCAATACAGCGAGGGTTGGTGACGTTAGATTTGAGAGTTGAAGAATAATAAAGATACCCTTTGCATGATTTCCCTATCAAATTAGAACCACCACCTCCTTGATTTTGGATTGGTTTTAGTTTCTCGTTTTCTCGCTTTTTCTCTTCCCCTGCTACTTTATCACCCTCCATGCCTATGCCTATGACGAGAGCTGCCTCTTTCTCTTCTTTGTGTTTTCCTGTTTCAGTCATCCCATCTCCCCTTATTTGATCGCCCGTCCCTCTTATTTGTTCGCCCAGTGATGTGTGTCGGTTATTATTTCGGAATTACCCTAACGCGTCACGAAATCTGCAGCATGAAGAGGGCACTATTGGTAATTAAATTGAACTCTTAGGGTCTTTGTTTTGTTTCTGTTCGTGATATTTAAAGAGTTTGAAATGTTGTAATTTAAAGCTTTATCAAAATAATTTTATTATTATTATTTAAATTTAAATTCAATATTAACACAAACGATTCCAAAATTTAAAAATACATTTTAAAAAAATACATTTTTGCAAAACTCCATTTAATGCACACTACAATCAGGCTTTACAAGACGGAAGAGATAAGAACGTGGACATGGATATGGAATACGATTTAGTGTGACGTCGTTTTTGTAATTATATACTTCAGGTGTTTTTCGAATTTTTTTTACCAGAATGCCAAAAAACTAAATACGCTGATAAGTTGTTATTATTTTATAAACAGCTGGCTTAAAACAAGGTTACTAAACCAGCCGGTTTATCATCAATCCAATATCTAAATCATGGGTTGAATAGATTAATTTAAGTCAATAAAAATGATTGATAAAAATACCAGATCAACTATCACCCCTAATCTTTTTTATTATAAAACTAGCATCGGTTTGACTTGTAAGGGGGGCTGGTTTAATTACAATAGGTACTGTTTTTCTGGAGTAATGTTTTTGGTGCACGTGCTGGAAGTGATTTATTTGCTAAACATTATTTCTAGAAAACTAATTTATTTTATAAAATATTTAATCAAATTTATTGAATCAGCTTCTATGCACACATAAACAAATGTATCTTTCATATTTTTTTAAGAAAAAAAAAAGTTTTTAAATTTATTTTTAGAAAGAAAAAAAATCATCTTTACCACTATCGTGTGGCATTGGGCAATGAATAGCAGGGAAACTCTTTTATTTTTAGGGTCAATGAAGCATGTCGCATTTTTTTACTTCAATATCTTATTTCAAGGGAAAACAGTGAAATATACATATATATATATATATATATATATATATAATCACATGCAACAGAGATGAAGATTCAACTGGTTTAAGAATGGGGTCCTCGTATTTAAAATTCGAATGATGGTTTAACATTTTTTTAGAGAGAAGAAAACAAGAAGATGATGACAAGAATTGCCCTCATTTTAATAAGCTTACAAGAGAATTAACTATCATCGGCCTTGGTCTGAAAAACTTGGGACAGAATCAAAGAGAAGAAACTACAATTTATCACATCGACAAATGTTCCTGGAGACCTCGACTTCACTAAAATGAACAAGTAATAAGATACTGCATAATCACAACGGTTCGCGTACCTTCTTTATGGTGGACATGAGCTGGAGCACCGGTACTGTCTATCAGCAGAAGCAACTCTTCTGTGCACCAGCTGCCGGAACTTTTATCATCCAAAGAACGGATGGAGCTTAGAAGATAACCGTTGGGTAATAGTGTTAGAATTTAATATTTGGTCAGCATTTACAATACAAATAAAGCAATGTGCCAGCACTGACGCATTAAATATACAAGCCACGTTCGGTTCACTTTGGATTGGTAACTTGGGGCCACTAGTTCTTTCTTCTTCTTCTTTTTTCCCTTTTATTTGAGGAACGGCCGATTTTATTTTGATCATCTGACAAAAAATCAACCCATGGTTTAATATTTAATTTTTATTTTGGGTGGTAATACATATATATATATAGGAAGAACATAAAAAATCAAGACATGAAACCACGGGGTGAAGGAGCTTGATGCCGTAGCATTAGGTCCTCGAGAGGAAGAGTCAGTCTGTGTGTTCAGGAGGATTAGGGCTCTTGAAAACATGATAATAAGCATCCAGTTCAAGCTGTTCTAATATCTGTTGTGTTGCCCATAGGTAGGAAGAGTGGCCCTCGACAATATCGGTTACGTCCACCTGCAATATGTTCCATCATGGATAAATTAAGATTGTAACGAAAATCAAAATTGTGATGGGGGGAAAGAAAAGATTTTTACTTGAGCAAAAAGTACTTTATTGAATAATAATTTGGCCTTTATATAGCCTTACACCTTTTAAACCCTAGCATATTCCTAATTACCAATATAACCCTTTATTCCTCCTTTATTTGTTACAATTCTCAACACTCCCCCTCAAGATGGGCAAAAGATATCCACTAAGCCCATCTTGTCACACAACCTGGATAAATTTACTGAATTAAGTCCCTTGGTGAGGCAGTCAGCCACTTGATCTCCAGTAGTCACATGACTTAGCTTCAGTAGTCCGTCATTCAATTTTTCCTTGATGAAGAATCTATCAATCTCCACATGCTTAGTCCTGTCGTGCTGTACTGGATTATTAGCAATGCTGATTGCCGACTCGTTGTCACACCACAACTTCATCTGGGCTCCTTGGTCCACCTTGAGCTCTACCAATATGGCTCTCAACCACAACATCTCGGCAACTCCTAAAGCCATGGCCCTGTACTCTGCCTCTGCAGTCGATCTCGAAACTACCGACTGCTTCTTGCTCTTCCAAGAGACTAAGTTGCCCCCTACAAACATGCAATACCCCGATGTAGACCTCCTATCATCAGCACAACTTGCCCAGTCAGCATCACAATATCCCTCAATGCCCAAGTGTCCATTTTTCCTGAAGATTAGCCCCTTTCCTGGTGCACTCTTCAGATATCGCAGAATTCGGTACACCACTTCCATGTGGCCTTTCCTTGGATCATGCATATAACGACTCACCACACTTACTGCAAATGAGATGTCGGGACGAGTGTGACTCAGATAGATCAACCGGCCTACCAGCCTCTGGTACCGTTCGCGATCAACTGGCTCTCCCGCTTCTGCACTCAGCTTGAACTTCTGATCGATCGGAGAAGTAGCCGGTTTGCATCCCAGCATGCCCGTCTCTTTGAGCAAGTCTAACACATATTTTCTCTGGGATAGAACCACCCCCTCTTCTCCACGAGCTACCTCAATCCCAAGGAAGTATCTTAGCTGCCCTAGATCTTTCACCTCAAACTCCTTGCCCAGTCTCTCCTTCAGCTGAGCAATCTCTCCCTCATCATCCCCAGTAATGATCATGTCATCAACATACACAGCGAGCATTGTGGTGTGACCTCCATGTTGTCGGAAGAATACTGTATGATCTGCGTTGATCTGCTGATAGCCCACACCTATCATAGCTCTCCTGAACCTGTCAAACCAAGCTCGAGGAGACTGTTTCAATCCATACAGTGACTTCCTCAACCTACATACCTTGCCTACTGTTTGTTTTGTGCCGAAGCCTGGGGGTATCTCCATGTACACCTTCTCCAGTAAATCCCCATGGAGAAATGCATTCTTCACATCCAGCTGGTGTAACTTCCATCCCCCATTCACAGCAAGGGAGACGAGGGTCCGAACTGTGCTCATCTTCGCCACTGGTGCAAAGGTCTCATCATAGTCGATGCCATATGTCTGACTGTACCCCTTTGCCACCAATCGTGCCTTATAGCGGTCAATTTTCCCTTCTGGAGTATGCTTCACTGTGAAGATCCATTTGCACCCAACCGCCTTCTTGCCTGGTGGTAATGGTACTATCTCCCATGTCTTGTTCTTATCAAGGGCCCCAAGCTCTTCATGCATAGCTGTCTTCCATTTTGGATCTTCCTTAGCAACCTGCCAAGACTTGGGTATAGAGACAGTGTCCAATGATGTAATGAATGCTCCATGTACAGGTGATGTAATGTTAGAGTATGAGACAAACTGAGCAATATCATGTGGGAAACCAAAACGGTCAGGAGGATGTCCCGCATTGCTGCGAGAGGTCCTCCTTAAAATCATGGGGTCAGGAGAAGGCAGAGGAATCATATCACCTGTGCAATTTGAGTTTGAGGTGGATGGTGTAGGTGTCTCAGGAGTCGGGGTAGGCCGGGACAAGGGACTTGCGGGCACAACTGGCACTACTGGCACCTCTACATCATTCTGCCTTCTCCTCCTCGTATACACCCTTAACTCCCCCTGAGCTTGAGTCTCACCCCCTTCGGTTTCCATCTCCTCCTCATCTTCCGGTTCCTCAACCGATTCCTCCACCACAACAGTACAGGGTACATGTACCTGTCTCTCACCATCGCTACTCCTACTCTCCCCCTCTCGCCTCATACCTGAAGTATCGGGCGAGTCGTCAAAGGGTGAGTTCACCTCCAGCGTGTAGTATGGCTCGAATTCTCTAAATGTCACATCCATACTCACAAATAACCTCTTTTCAACTGGGCTCCAGCACACGTATCCTTTCTGGGTAGCAGAATATCCCACAAAAACACACTTTACCGCCCTGGGATCCAACTTTCCTACCGACGGTCTGTTATCCTTCACAAAGCATACACATCCAAACACCTTTAATGGAAGGATCCCACCATTATCTCCTTTCAGCATCTCACAAGGGGACTTCCACTCCAATACTCTTGAGGGCATCCTGTTGATCAATTGAGCGGCTGTCAACACTGCCTGCCCCCACAAGTGCTTTGGAACATTCATTGAAATCATCATACTACGGGCTACCTCTAGCAAGTGTCTATTCTTCCTCTCTGCTACTCCGTTCTGTGCTGGTGTGTATGGACATGTGGTTTGGTGCTGTATCCCTTGAGCCGACAAGTATTCCCCAAACGCCTTGTTGGTATACTCCGTCCCATTATCGGACCTCAATACCTTCACTACTGCCCCGTATTGAGTCTGAATAGCCCTGTGAAAGTCTTTGAAGCAATTCAATACATCACTCTTGTTTCTCATCAAATACAACCAAGTAACACGAGAGAAACAATCAATAAACGACACAAAATAACGATAACCATTCATAGAACTAACAGAACAAGGTCCCCAAACATCCGAGTGTATTAAATCAAAACCACTAGAGCTCCTATTCCCAGAACTAACATAAGAGCTTCTAGTAAGCTTGCCAAACTCACAAGCATCACACACCAGTTTCTGTTTATTTGCTTTTTCATACAAAGACGGATACAAACGACTCAACAAACTAAAAGAAGAATGTCCCATGCGCCTGTGATGTAGCAGCAACACATCCTCCACCCTCTGCCCAACTCCTCCTACTCCAGCACTCTCAACCATGGATGTCAAGGCTGAGTCCATCCCCTCTCTATCCAGGTACCACAGTCCGTTATGCCACGTGCCAGTCCCAAGTCTCCGGCCACTCCCCTTCTCCAGGAAGATCACCTTGGGAATATCAAAAATAACAACACATTTTAGGTGGAGAATAATGGCACTAATGGATAACAGATTCACTGGAAAAGAAGGAGCATGCAAAACATTGGACAAAGTCATAGAATCGGTACATCTCACAGTACCCTTACCAACCACAGGCTGTGCTGTACCATCAGCGGTCTGGATGCTCTCTGGCACCGCTAGATGATTATAAGACGAGAACTCACTAGCAGTACCAGTCACATGTCGAGATGCACCAGAATCTACTATCCATTCTGGTGATCTTGAGGTGGATATAGAGGCAAGAGCATGTGTATCGTGAGTACCTTTGGCTGAGTTAGCATAGGAAGCGAAGTTACCCCTGGATGATGTGGATGCGTCTTCACTCGCACCCTTCCTGTCTCCATCGACTGTCACTCTCTGCTTCCTCTTCAACATCTCCAGCAACTCGTGATCTTCATCAGTAAAGACCACATCTGCCTCTCCCTCGTCATCTGCTACCATCAGATTTGCCCGGTAGCCTCCTCTTCCACCACCTCTGCGACCTCCACGCCCGCGACCACGACCTCCAGTCTGGCCACGACCACCCGAGTTCCTCTCCTTCGGTGGCTTAGTGCATGTCTGCTTCAGGTGGCCTACCTCGCCGCAGTTGTAGCACTCACGAGTTTCAACCCTGGCTCCTGTGTTTCCCAAGTTGGAGACAGCCAAAGCAGACTTTACTCCCGGAGGTCCACCTGTCCCCGCCTGTAGCTTAATGCGGCTCTCTTCCTGTATCATAGCTGATACTGCCTCCTCAAGTGAGGGAATCTTCGTCTGGGCTAACAACATCGCAGTCCTCTGCTCAAACACTGGGGCCAACCCCTGGAGAAATAACATAGTTCGCTCCTGAACCAATGCCTCTCTCTCTTTGCACTCAGGATCTTTGCAGCTTGCTCGAGGTGAGAAATGATCATGCTCTAACCACAAGCGCTCCAGTTCTATGGAATACTCCTGCACCGTCCTATCTCCCTGGACTGCAGCATAGATTTCCCTCTTGATCTGGAACACCCTCAGATTATTCCCCACCCCATCATAAGTCCTCCTCAACTTTTCCCAGACATCCTTTACCTTCTCAATACCATCCACGGTGGCAGCAATAGATGGGACCATCGAGTTCAGAAGCCAGATGTACACCAACATGTGTGTAGACTTCCACTCATCTCTCCCTGTAGCACCCTCAATCGGCTCTACTCTGTCACCCGTCAGAAAACCCTCCAGATTTCTTCCTGTCAGAGTATACCTTACCCGACGTGACCAGCTCAAGTATGTGGCTGGCCCATCGAGTTTTAGATCAATAGGTGGAAGCTCCACCTTCATAGACGGTGGCCTTGTGGCACTTTCACCCATTGACATCCTCATAAACTGCATCAAGGTCGCAAGGTCTGCAGGATCTAACTTCTTCACGATCTCCTCCATCGGATTCTTGTTAGCCTCCATTAATCCGACACGTATTCAGGTGTCTAGATCACAACCTTGCCCTTCTTCCTCTTCTTGACCCTTCTCTTGATTCTCCTCACATCAATGTCTAGGTCTCTATCCCTTCATCTCTACCCTTCCTTGGGATCCGTGGGGTATCGCCCTCCCCCACACGGGCTCCCTTCAATAGAAGATCAAAAACAGAGAGGTGGTGGCCTAGAAAGGGAAGACTCGGCCTAGGAAGAGGGAGGCGGCGCGACTAGGAAGGCAACACTCGCTGGCTGGCGGCGGTGCTACAGTGGCGGCGCTACAGTAGCAGTGCTACAGTAGCGTTGCTACAGTGGCGGCGCTACAGTAATATTTTTTTTTTTTTTTTTTTTTTTTTTTTTTTTTTTTTTTTTTTTTTTTTTTTTTTTGTGGCTAACCCTAGATCTCTGGTGGCTCTGATACCAAAAAGATTTTTACTTGAGCAAAAAGTACTTTATTGAATAATAATTTGGCCTTTATATAGCCTTACACCTTTTAAACCCTAGCATATTCCTAATTACCAATATAACCCTTTATTCCTCCTTTATTTGTTACAATTCTCAACAGAAAGTAAATAGAAAAGCTTACATTCTCAATCCCTGGAACATCAATTGGTTGAATTCCAGCTAATCCTTGAGTGAGTAGGCTATTAGTAAAAACTAGACATTAGTTTTTGAGGTTGGATAACTATTTGTCTAGGAAACATAAACAACGTCAGATCAAGAGCATCAGGTAATGCCCACACATGGGATGGTGCAACAGGCTTACCTTGCACGAAAAGCAACTCCAAGGGTCCAGTCACTGGTGGAGTAAGCATTCACAAATCTTCCGGCCACCATCTGCAAAACAGTGAGATGTAAGAATTTCCTGGACAATAGAGTAAGTAGCTAGAAAAAATATTGACCGAGGAACAGCAGAGAAAACGCTTTCAAGGAGAGATCTTGGGTCACCTTTCTTGCAGCTTCCCACTTCTGGTCCCTAATAGAGATGGGTGCTCCAAGAAGAACGACTCTTTCTACAACTTCAGCTGTCAGTTCAGAAGGAACGCATTGAATATCAGTCTAAAATTCCAAGAACTCGCTTTAAAAATGATCGGTGTAATTTACCACTATGCTCTGTCTCGGCCAGAGTCTCGAGACACTTGAAAATCACACGTGCACCAAGTGAGTAGCCCACGAGGGTTACAGGCCTGAAGAGTCATGGAAAGCCCAGATAGAAAATAAATCACGAGATGACATTGTTAACTAAGAAATGACTTCAAGATAGAAATTAATCGAGAATAAAACACTACATGTAACGTTGTTAACTAAAAACGATGCCTGTGGTTTCAATCAAATTTGACCTACCTGTTCCCTTGCAGTCCTTTTAGTAACACTTCTGCCAACAGCTTCCCTGCTTTGTCACATCTAGAAAATGGCAGAAAATTCAATAGTTGAAAACTCACATTGACAAATTCTATGGCAGCAAGTTACTCTCTATTACTAATTACCAATTTCCCCTGAAGACTTTAACTTAAGGTGCCAGATTTGTAATTGCAATGGAAAGGTATTTTTCCCCCATTCTCATCCAAGTATCTCACCTATAGTTAATAAAGGAATGCTGACCTGTCAATAGCAATTGTCCATTTGCTGTCTATAAAATCCGTAGCGGCAAGTAATGTTGCTGGCCAGGCCAAAGCTGCCAAAAGTGTGCTTAACACAGTCAGCATTGCACCTTGCCTCATAAACTCCATTGCAATTCCTACAGCAGGGATTACCAGTGTCAACAGCAGACAAAACTGTAATCATTACATAAGACATAAATACTAGTTTGAAAAACAAGGTGCTCCCATCAGGGCAAGCCAATTACTTGAAGTAAGCCAATCCTGAATAGCAGAGCTCACTGCAATTAGATTCTTAGATTCCCACTGCAGCGCATACCTAAGAAAATCATTAGTCAAGAGGTGTGACTTCTGAATCCATTTTTAGCATGAAAAAAACTAGCGAAGTTTAGTTTTGTTCTTGAACAAAAATTACGAAAACCAGTCAACATAAGATCAGATCATAGCAAACAAAGGAAATATAAAATGAGCATTATGGAAAGAAAATGTTATGGATGCATGTTCTGCGAAAAACTATAAAATTCCAGTCAATAAAAGCAGAACAAACAGAAGGAAAATTGCAAGACTGGCAAAGTCATTATAGCAACGAGTAATTACTTAGGATACATGGTACATGAATAAAAAGCGTTCTGATTCAGATTTTTCATAAAAATCATTTCTTGAAGATACATCCTAGGAAGCAACAAGAATTGCAATATAAGTACACGTACATTTCCTATTTAATTATAAAAGAATTAAACATTGATAAATTCAGATGCAGCAGAGGTGAACAAAGAGAAACTTGGAGCATACAGATGTCTTACTTCTCCAAGTTGTCATTTTGTCCTTCCCAGGGCTTTATAAAATCTCCCTCATCAAACACGCATCCTGAGACCATAATCCCAACTGCTAGTCGCTGACGAAAATTTCAAAGAAAAATATAAGGTTGGCTCTGTACATAATGAAGAAAGCCTAAGCTGAGGATGAGCTAAGTGAGAAAAATGGATAAAGCATAAACATACGCCTTGGTTATGGTTATCTCCTATAGCTTTGAATTCAAATTCATCAACACTTCCAGTTCTCCTAGCCATCTTGGTCCCCACAAGTCCAGCTCCAGCAGCTAATTGAACAAAGATGTCAACAGGAAGACAAGAATTATTCATTACCAAGCAATCATCTAAAACTTTAGGGCAGGTTCCTTTGGAACCTGGGAGGGGGTTCACCTCCAAATGATGCAGCAACAGCAACAGAGCCAGCAACAGTTCCTGCAGCAGTTGCAGCAGCTGCAAATCCACTAGCTCCAATTACAGGGATAATAGTGCCCAGTGTTGGAGCTAGAGCACCAAATCCTGCAGCAATTGCAGGGGCGGCTAATCCTGTAAAATGTGGGTTCCAAAGTAAAAAAACCAAAGCGATAGCACTCATTTCAATTTCAATCTCTGATAAAACTAATCCCAACAAAGGAAACATGACTAGAGTTTCCTACCACCAGTAATGGCCAATAAGGTTCCTCCAGTTATTGCAGCCGCACCAATGATGCCACCACGCTTCCATTTAGCCCATTTGTTTTTAGGTGATTTGGTTTCTTCCTTGGATGCTTCCTCTTTTGCTACAGCCATGGCAGAGCACGCAACCATCAACTCAATGGCTTCCTGCAAAGAAAATTTTTTTTTACCCCAGTAGCACATAAGACGTAAATTACTACAAGACTTCTTAATTTTTTAGATGCAAAATACACAGCTGAAGGAAATGTTAGTAATTTTTTAAAAAACAAATTAACTAAATTTACTAGGTTGTGTTTGTTATGAGGATTGCCATCATTGATTGTATTGGGTAAACTAGGAGGGATAGGGGAGTGTTAAGGAGTTTGGCATCTAACCTCATTTGGGGTTTGGGGGGTTGGGGACAGGGTATTTCCAAGGAAAAAATTGTATTTGTCTTTTATGCTTTTTCACCCACACTTTATCTCTTTTGCATACACCTTGCATTTGGAAATCATAAATGTATAAAATGTTAATTTCATTTATAGTCACATTTAATTTAAATTTGGTTTCACTACTGTTGGCACCTACAATACCCTCAAACTTTTGTACTCCTAATAACACCCTTCACACAATTTACACCCTTAACACTTTACCATTAAATTTTACTAACACCTACATTTTACTTCCTGATTTTTCACTTCATACCAAACAAAAGTAAAATAAAAAATCCCTAGGAAATTGCCCAAGCACGAAGCCATGGAAAGTAGGAGAGATATGCACACTAACCACCAAGTGTATGGAATAATTTAATCTTTTTAGCCAAAATAACAGGGAAGAATAACTACAAAGCTGCTAACAAGAATGACAAAAGGAGTGCACAAACCATTTTCGTCCACTTGATATCAAGCCAAGTTGCCAGCAATCTCAAAGCCACACGATGTCGAGCATCATAGCCATTTCTTTTTCGGGTGTATTTTTTATTTTCTTCTCGTCTATCAGCCAGACAAGCTGAAAGAATCTCATACAGCACTGTCACTTTCCTATGATTACTTAGCATCTTCTCCTCTTCAACAGGTGTCTCATCAAGTTTAAGTCCAGAGTCTCGAGGTGCATCACTAACATCAGCAGAATGGCAATCCCTATCCTTTGCAGTTTGTGGTGGCTCATTTTCCACCTCAGAGGTTGATTTCACCTCGCTGCCAGTAGATAACTTTTCACGACATTGAGTCTCGTACTCCTTATGCTTCTCCTTCTTAGACTGGGAAGACACAGGATTCGCTCCCATGGTTTCTTCCATAACATCAACAGCCTTCGATAAAGCAACTTCTTGATCCGAACTTTGAGAAGAAGAAGAAGAGGACGCATCACCACTTTCTTCTGATAATAACCTCATGAACTAAGACATGATCAAAACACAACGCGGTTACAAATATAGTAACAACAAATCAGATAACATCATAAATCCACCAGACCCAAGTCAAATATAATTTTTTCTACTCCTGTTGCACATACATCTCGTCATTCGGATTTCACCATTTGTGAGTCCATCATTTAGAATCCACATGGGACCACAAATGCCGAAACCTGACGGGAAAATGTATCAGTAGTTTCACAAATTTTCCCCTTATTTTTAAAAAGGAAAAAAAAAGAAAATGAGAAAAAAAAAGGTGAAGTTAACACAATTTCTCACTCTATCTTTCCTTTTTCTTTTCTTTTTCAATTTTCCTACGAATCAGAAACCGGGAAAACAACATTTCAATGGAGTAACAACCCATCATGAGCTTTACATGCTAAACAAGCAAGCAAGATAAAGAATGGTAAAAATTTCCGGATTTCTTTAAAAAGGAAAAAATAAATAAAACGACATACAGCTCCAACATGATGCTTAGCAGGAGAACCACCAGCTGTCTCTTCAAGTCCAGTCCAGGCTACTGACTCCACCTCTAAGAACCTAATCCACGTTAAAAGAGAAAAAAATCAATTCTGATTTAAATTAGCAAGAAAAGGTCACAATTTCATCAATTTATAAAAGAATTGGACCTGAATACGGGTCGGAGGAGGCCCGAATTTTCGTGTATCCAAAGTTCAGGGTCTTCAGAAACGGAATCACTGCTGCTGCCATTACTATTACTGCTGCTGCAACTGGTTCGTTCCTCTTGTACCGAATCATCGTAGGATAAGCCAAGCGGATGGGTTTGATGGATCTGTGCTTGGTGAAGAGCAATTGCAAATAATGCTCCGGCTGCGTATCTCTGTGTCGTTGATAAAAACGACTTCGCCGTGGTAGAGCTTATGGTTGACATGACTGGATTTTGTTGTCGTTTTAAAGGATTCGTATCGTCGCGGAAAGCATGTTCTGTGTGATCAGTGCTGATTTAAAACAGTGCTGATTTAAAACAGTGCTGATTTGAAACGGTCTTCTCTTCCTCTTTTCGTGTTGAAGTTGAAGCTTACGAATCCAATTGCGCGTCGCTAATTCTGGTATTTATACCCTCGTTACAAGTGACTCGCCAACCCAAGGCCGGGTCTGTGCAAAATGCTGTTTTTTTTACCAAAATGACATTGTTCCTGAGGTTTTATTTATATATATATACATAAAAATATATTAAAAAAAATCAAAGTTTAAGTTTCCTTCTTGACCGATAGGTCACCTGTTAACTTGCGACTTGGATCTTAAATTATATTAGTTTTAAATTAAATCTTGCAACTATGATTTATATTTTTAAGAAAAAATTAAAAAAATATTGTTTAAATGGTTATTAAAAAAATAAAGCTTCATTGACTTGTTAAGCTTTAAGTTAACTCGCAACTCATTTTTGGGCTGGGTCAAGTCGTTCCCTCTTCTTTTCTAAACGGTAAGGTAACCTCCAACCGGTTCTCACCTGGCCGTTGACTCCTAATTTGATTGGATTTTAGGGTCTGTTTAGAAGTGTTTTTCGTTTAGAAATACATCAAAATAATATTTATTTTTTATTATTTTTTAAAAATCATTTTTGACATTAGCACATTAAAATGATCTAAAAACACCAAAAAAATTTCATTTAAAATGAAAAAAAAAATTGAATTTTAGTCAAACGCCGGTTTGACCGCAGTGCCAAACAGGCACTTAGTTTCAAGGTATACATCTCCAATGGACGTGCAATATGAAGGCCAGTCAAAGAATAAATGGATTGATTCAAATTGCAGCAACATTCAGCAAAACACAACACCACATTAAAAGGGATACTAAACTTGCCTTCAGTCTCTTGAAGATTCTGTGTGGTTTGGTCATTTGTGGGAGAGATTCCACGGCTGTCGTGAAATGATCTTACACGCCGCAATTTGCCACATCCATGAACCAAAGAAAACTCTATCAAGTAATTTAAAGCTCTAACATTGTCTATGGTTATCCAAAGAATAGATAGGGGGGGAGGGAGGGAGATGTATGGATGTATGGATGTATGTATTCATGCCACCTCAATACACGAGTTAAATTAGAACATTGACAAGGGGGCAGAATTGCTGATACAAATAATGATTACAGAATTAAATGCACACAATTTTCCTATGGAAAAGTGGAACCTGGAAATCATGGGTGCCAATAACTACATGATGCCCCCTTTTTGCAGTATCCGTTTTCGTAAAATTTACAAACTCGCTGCCCTTTGGGCGGAAGTCTATATGTACTAGCTCCATTTCCAGCATATAATGGCTGCTTGTTCCATGGTGACCTATCCCTACCAAAACCAGAATCTCTATCTCTGCCTTGAAAATTGTTACGGTGGTCTCTTGGACCGGATAATCTGTCTCCGCCATACCTTGGTTGGCTTCCCCAACTGCCTGGGTTACCTGCAGCATCAGCTGCATTAGTCCTAGCATGTTGCTGAACTGTCCCATGACCGTTTCCCCAAACCATGTTTGTGTTTCCTTGTGCGACTCGTCCCTTTACGATTCCCTGACTGTCATCTTTGTGGGATGGTGTGGGTTGTTGAACATCGGAACCTGCTTCCAATCGAATGACCATGGATGGAGTTGTGGATTGGATGTCTGGACCTGATTCTCCATGGTTACTTGCTAATGATGCAAGAGGCTGTATTTCTGAACCTTTTTCCCATTTGTTAACTGAAACATCATTGGGCTTAGTATTACCTTCCACTTCAGGGCTTGTGGAAGAATGTTCACTGAAGCTCTTTTGAGGGTTTGGAACATCAATCTGTGATAAACCAAGTGGTTCATCTGTAATAGTGGACTGAGAAGGCGTGTGAGATATCCGAAGTGATTCATTGACTGCAGTCAACTGCGAAGGCATTAGAGATACACCAAGTGGTTTATCTATGACAGTGGCCTCAGAAGGCATGTGACATGACAGCAGCGCTTCGCTCACTACAGCCAATTGAGAAGGTATTTGTATATCAGCAGTCGAACTGAATGCATCACTTTTGCCTGGATCAGGTGCTGAGCTAAACCCCTCAACAGGGCTAAAGCAATCATCGTCATCATAACCTCGTGTCAATTCCTCAGTAGACCGCAATTTTGAAGTAGGGGAAGGCAACCCACCACGAGACTCCATTGCTTCAACTTCTGCCAACAAATCTGAAACAGATTCATCAACTAAAGAGCAGAACTCAGTGGGTTCAGGAATGATGGGTTGCCAATCAGATGCATCAATCACTGGGTGAGTGGAGGGAGAGTGTGTCAATGGGCCACTATCAGGAGTCTGTGTAGAAGCATGATCACTGCCCCCGTCTGTAGGTTTCAGTGAAGAGGCAGACACATGATTAGAGTCCCATTCCTCAGCAGGTTTGACAGGAGCAGGGGAATAGCCACCCCATTCACCAGCTACTTGAGCTAGCGTTGCTCCACCAACCACTAAACTGGAAGCAGTACTCCAGCTACATCCTGAATCCAGAACAGGAAGCCTTGAAGAGATGGAGTGGTTGTTTTCAGCAGCCTGTCCTTTCAAGTCCTTGAGGTGCTGCTTTGGTGTTGGACTGGGCAAATCAAAGAAATCAATTTCCTCATTCTTCTGAGATGTTTCAACAGGCTTATCCCCTGAAACAGAAGATGACTTGGAATCCCATCCGCTTGAGGAACTTTTTATGGGTGGTCTCCAGTTCTGTCCACAAGATTGGTTTGAATAACTCTCACTATCAGCCTGTTTATCCTCACTTTTGCCACTGTTATTTTTACCTTCAGGTGTCCTGAGTGAATTCCCATTTACATAATTCAGATCATAACTCTGTTTTTCATCCTCATGTTCTTCCTTTCCCTGAGGTGGTGGAGTTTCACCAAGCTTTCCAGAAGATGGAAGTGAGGAAAGTGAACTGCACATCTGAGATTGATCAGACCAAGACTTGCAGCCCTTGGACAATTCCAAGAGTTGTAGAGCAAGTTGAGCCGGTCCATTGTTAGGAATGATGGCATCTGCACCTGTAGTCCAACTTGAAGAATGGGTGCACAATGCATTGCTTTTTAGAAGTGCTTCATTGTCATTGCAATTGACACTTGCATCGTTTTGCACCGACTTCCAGTGATCCATATTTTTCTTGTCTACCAGAGAGCCATCAGTACTTTGATGCAAATCAAACCCATGCCTTTTATCAATATCAGAAGCAGCTATTGCTTCTTGAGCCAGCAAGTAGCTATTGTCAGGCAAAGCTGGCTCTTTATGGAATCGCCCAACCAACACATCCGTCAAAAGAATAGAGTCATTGGGCTTCTCATTTATCTTCCACACTCTCAAATCTTGAGGGAAAAGCCCACTTGTACTCCATTTACGCAGTTGGGCCATAGCAAATGGCCCTTGAGTTTTTCCAGTTGGATCCTGATAGTGCCACAGTTTGTCCGTCTCCATATCATCAACCAATTGCTCTCTTCCTATAGAAAGTGGTGGTGGTAAATTCAGTGATACAACTCCTGAATACGATCCACATTGTACAATTGATTGACTTTTCCAATCATAAGTCATCGAACCAGTAGAAGCTACCCAGTTCTTTGGTACATTTTGACTATTTAGCCCAGTTTGTTCTCCTCCCTGAGTCTGCATTGACTTGGTCACTCTCTCATGAACCATAGTAGTACCATCTCTATCCACATAAAATGTTGTGCACGTATCTCTACTCTGCTCAGAAGCAGTAGCTAAATTCTGTCCCATGTTTCCTCTATCACTCAAGACATCCCCTCTTCCCATTGAATAGTTGAGCACTGCCCCATTTCTAGAAGTGCTAGAATTTCTTGGCCTAGCATGGTCACCTGCATATACGCCAGTAAAGTTATCACCAACTAAACTTTCTACAGAGAACTTCAAACATAACTGTTCATCACAAATTGTTAAAAAACATAGCTAGGGACCTTGTTTCTTATTGTGTGATTCTCCAGAATCTTCTTCAGATTCATAACTTGGATTCATATTTGGATCAGCATGTACATATGGAATCTCAAGCAGCCTGCGCTGCCGTTCTTCAGGTGACTTGAGAAGCTCTAATTTCTCCACGCATTCTCTAAGCGTGCAACATAGTCAAGGAACAGCAATACTTAATGAAGTTCTATTATATATATGAAATATCGAAAAAATGGAACAATGGTAATCAATTGAAACCTTCTGCAACACTCTAAGTTGCTAGTGTTGAATATGCTATCCAGTTCTCTGTTCAGTCACCAAGGAGACAGTAGAAAAGAAAAGGGACGATAAGTACAGAAGGCTTTGGTTAAAGTCAACACAATGCCACCAACAGTAGAAATTTTATTTCTCCCTAAGAACCTCTAACAGTCAAACTAAGTATTCAAGGAAAATGATATCAAACAACCAGGCCAAGCAACAAACTTCATGAACAAGACTAGCAAAACATAAGATGTTGAGATGGATGATCTTGCCAAAAAAAAAAGGAAAGAAAAAACAGGTAAAGAACAAGGCTGTTGAATTTTCAGGAAAATGTGACTGGTCCTTTGTCGTCAACCTTGACATCAAGTACATGCCCACTAATGGTGCTCATCGCCCTCACACCTTTTTGCAATATTCTCATCATCCACGAAATACGAGCAAAAACTTTTGCTTGAGTGTATTTTCAAATGTAGCATTGATACAGAATATGGTTGGTGAAAACCAGCAAATAAGCTGAGCAAGCATGGTAAGAACTAAAACCCTGAAAGGAGCCAGAATTTCATAAAGCAAAGGATATTCTTTCCGACGTCCCTTTTCACTTGCTCGGTCACGAAGATGATTAAGCCTTAATATCTCCTCGTCCAAACGCTGGATTCAAAACCGTACAACCATATACAAGACATGATCAGGATCAGTAATTACACTTACAGTAACAAGAAAAACAATGTGAAACCATATAACACTTTACAAAAAAGAAATCTGGGTTCTATTTATACACACAACTATCAGGATAAAACTTACATCCCGAACTTTGGCATCCTGAATCCCCATTGCTCTCTTTTGTATCTCACCCTATAACCAAGAAGTAGTCTGTGACAAAGGGGCACATATGCTTAAGCTGAGATATAGAAGTGAACGTGACAGAAACACTCACCACCGTCAACCGTTTGATAAGCCCACATTTTATACTCTGACGCAAACGTTTGCATTCACCCTGGAAACATAGTTAACACGTCAAAAATGAAGGAAAACTTTACATTTCTTTTGGTTCAAATTGCTACACCTTCACCTGATGTAGCCGTGGCTGTGGTAAAGTCAACAAAAGCAGGTCTAAAAATTAAAAAGCATGTTTGGGTTGTTTGGATACCTTTTCTAATCAAACTTTTAAACTTGTAGGTACAATAAAAACACACAAAATTATTGTTTGAGACCATGGTTTCCAGAACTCAATTCCAAAAACATACTTTATCAACCGATACAAATATCTTGTCTGATTAAATTAGCTTTTACCATTTCATTCAAATCAAGAGGATGTAAATGATGCACTTGCTATTATGAAGTCAAGCATTCATGATTGGTAAAGATCAGAAAAGTTCATTCTTCACAGATCGCAAGATAATCCAGGGAACACAAGCATGAAACTAGGCCAATCACATATGTCCATGCTTGAAGAACAATAGATGCAGCGACCAGGATATGATTGGTTCTTATGTATTTTATTCAGTTCTAGAATTCAGGAGCATTTCTGTATTCTAAAGTCTTCAGGGATATTCCAAATTCCAAGTTAGCTAAGAATCTATAAATGTGGGTTTCATTTTATATTTGGTATCTTAGAAGTCCTAAAATAATCTAGTTTGTTAGGGACCTTGGGATTTTTCGTATTCTAAGTAAGATTTAATTATGCTTTCTTGCTAGGAGTGTTAAGTTGTAATAGGATTAGGAGTACTATAAAGATAAGTCAAGTGGTATTTCCATTATTCAAATCAAAACTTCAATAGAATTTTCCAGCAATTGTGTTATATAGTTTTGTGATTGCATTTGTAACTTCTACCCTAGATTGAATGCTTAGGCTTTCCTCCTCCCGGATGTGATTCCTATAAACACTTCCTTGCATTACTCACAAATTCCAGCAATGAAACTTCATTATTCTAGCCTTTAAATGATCATCACTAACCCCTTAACCATCCCCACATTCATATTCAGCCAATTCTACAGCTAAAGACCATCAGAAACTCCACAAACACACCTACCACTTTACTGTTCACAACCATAAACACAACTTCATAAGCTTTTCTGCATCAACCATCCTCCTGCAATTTGTTATGCCACCCCAAGCATTTGTGCCAATGTTTCCAAAAATACCCGTTTCTAGTATGTAGAGATAGCGCACTGAACAATTAGATCCTTAGTTATGTAAATTCAAAATTCTGGTGTCAAACTTAAAATCATAGCATCTGTAAAATTCATTATAACAATCTCATCATCAAGCATAGCACATCAAGAAAAAACTTGAAAATGTTCGAAAAAATCTACAAACTGTAAGCAATCAAAAAATGGAAAATGAATATATGGAAACAGGTAAGGAAACATGTATTTATGATGGTGTCTTAGTCACCTCTGAGAACTCCTGGTTTGAAATCCCATCAATTGATATGAGCTCCTTCTTATCTAAATTTAATATTTCAAGCATGTCATCAGTTGTTTTTGTGCCAACTTTATATGATTCAGCGACCTTACTAGTACCTGCAGAAGAAATCATCAGTAACTTACTAATCTGTTAAACATATATTAGTGCTGGAAGAAAAAGCTGAAGCATTTCTTTTTCCTCCTCTTGATAGATAATTTGGGGCACTAGTGACGTGAATGATACCTACAACTTGGACAAGCCTATACATATCTTGTTTTTGATCACCACCAGAAATCCTGATTCGCACAAATGAGCCAACAACCTTTTCATGAAACATTCCAGCATCGTTCATTAAGTTCTCCATCAAACTACGCTTTAAGTAGAGCAAACTAATATTGTGAACATCAATTGCTGCATATTCCTCTGGATTACAATTAATCTGAGGTCCTCTCTCATCTATTTTTTTGCGTGTTTTACGCCTTCGATCACTACCTGTCATCAACTGACTGTTACTATTTCCAGCCACCTCAACCTGGCCACCAACAGCATTAGAAACTCCCATTACAGCAGTTTCATCCACTGGAGATTTTTCTTTTACAAGAAAGTGATATTCCAGAAGCTTCAGCATTTCAAAATGACCCACACGTTCTTTTCCAAAGAGCTTTATAAGCCTTGAATCACAAAAAATATGACTTTTCTGGTGAGGATCACGAAGATCGTTTCTTTTTATGTATTCTAGCAGAAGACTCTGAACATCAAACTGTGATAGCACAGACATATCCCCATTTTTCATGTGTGAAACAAAATCCAAGAGCTCCTTTGTTGCCCACAATGTGCCGTCAGGCAGTTGTGTAAGTTGGTCAATGCGTGATTTTTCCATAACCAGAGAGTTCTCCTCGATGTGCAATTTTGGTTGGTCCTCCGTTTTTCTTCTCTTAGCATGTATTTCCAGGTTTCCACAGACGCTGTCATTGCTATGAAAAAATTCACCTGAAGGCTCCTGCTTAGGAGCAATTGCACCAGCTCCTTTCCAAGGACTTTTAGCTTTGGTTAGGTCATCTCCTTTCCAAGGATTTTTAGCTTTAGTTAGCTCATCTACTGTTAAAGATAGCTTTGCTTTCAGGTAAATCCAGTAGACCTTGAAGAGATACTCCCAGCTAGTTGTGTCATCAAAATCCACTTGAACCTGCACAGGGTATACATGAGAGAAAATATCTAAAATTGACAGAATCAGACAGCAAAAGAAAAATTATTAGCTAACAGCACGTCTCTCCCTGCCCCAAAGGCATGGACAACCAAACTTCAACAGCACAGAGGTGAATAAGGGATTTCATTAACAGCTTTGCAGCAAAACCTAAACCTGAACTGATGCCATAGACAATATAAAAGCTAGACAAAGGAAACAGTATAGACCCAAAACAAAGCAAAGTGAGATGCCAAAAGACACTGAACAGTCCAAAAATCTTATCATTAATGCTCTTTCACAATGTATTTAAGCCAGGAAAGCTAGTTAAACTAGAATAAGATATAGCATTTAACAACTAGCATACCTTCTCTTGATTCCATGTTGCAATATTTTCAATCAGCATTATAGTTCTCATGCATGTACCACAAAATCCTTTATTCTGTCTTACACACAAATAATCAGCATCTCTTGTACAACCTTTGCACAAAGAGTATGGACATGTATAGCACATATAATGAGAAGCCTTCTGACAGCTGCTACAAATATGCCAACCTGAAAATATGCCATAATGAAAGCATGAGATAACTGATACGGCTCAATATTGGAGGAACTAAGTTAACAGTGGAAATCAGAAATGGTAATTTTGTCAAAGATGGACTGCAATCATGACCACTATAGAGAGACGAGTGGATATATTATGTATATGGCAATGTTTAATGCCTTCATTAACCATGACTGATCTACAGACACGAGAATTCAATTGCATATGGAGTTGAGTAAGGCATTGATTGACACGTTTATGATGATCCAAGACTACTTTAGAAAAAACAAGAATCTGATACAAAAAAAAAAAAAAGGAAGACATGCCACATCTATTGACACATTTCTTGCTGCATACAACTACAATGAGTAAATCAACATGCCCATTCATTAACTAACAATTTAGTAAATTGGGCTTCAAATGTCGAGGGTGGGTTGGATAGTGTCTTACTGTGAACATTAAAACTAAAATAACAATTCTGCACATGTAGGCAAACCTATGTTCCTGCTTATAAACTAAAACAACATTCCTACAAATAAAAACCTGCCCATCACATGCACATGCAAAATTAAGTCCACATTTAAAACTAAAACCTCATCCTGCTAAATAGCATGCGGCATTCTATATCTCCTCTGTCTGCAAGGTGAGCTGACTGGTGAATTGGCTTTACTGGAAGAGTGATGTAGAACGGCTAACCTTGGAGTTCGAAGAAGCGCTGGACATGAAGTTGAAGAAGAAGGATCGGTCCAAGGCCAAAAGACACCAGCTGGCAGCAGAGTGATTTCCTATTTTAGCTTGATTTCTATTTCCTATTCAGCTTGATTTCTATTTCCTATTCTAGCTTGATTTCTATTTCCTATTCTAGCTTGATTGTAATCTGCAGCAATAAATGTCTCTAATCCTAGGGATCTTTGTAAGCCTATTTAAAGGCTATGAAACAATGGCAGAATACAGAATAATATATTGAGTTTTCTTTACACTTGAGTTCTTGTTTTCTGTGATTTACGTTGGTAAATCATTTTATCACCTTCCGTTCTGCGTCAAGTGGTATCAGAGCAAGGATTTGCCTTGTTTCAATGGGCAACAACAACGAAGGAGGAAGGGCTAATCCCCGTGACGCTGATCGCAGGGACACAGATGCTGATCTGTGGGCAGCCATTGACGAACAAAGGCAAGCAATGGCAAGGATGGAAGCCATGATCCAGCAGCTGGTTGGGGGTCCTCTGGCACCTATTAATGGGGGTGCCCGCAACCGTCCGGGGGTGGAACCTCCCCCTAGAGTCGCCAGAAACAGACCCTATGCTGACGATAGTGACGATGACTCAGAAGAAGAAGCAGCAGCAGGCGCTCCGGAGAATCAATGGCAGGGGCGAAATCAGCCTGAATACAGGGTACGGGCTGACATCCCTTTGTTCCATGGGAAATTGCAGATCGAAGAGTTTCTGGATTGGATCTCCGAAGTCGAAAGGTTCTTCGATTTTACTGAGGTCGCAGAAGGCCACCAAGTTAAACTTGTCTCATACAAGTTAAGGAGTGGGGCTGCTGTTTGGTGGGAAAAATTACAGCTGGACAGGAGACGCCAAGGCAAGGCACCCATACGATCTTGGAGGAAGATGAAACAACTCATGATGGGTAGGTTTTTACCCCCTGATTATGAGCAGTTCATTTTTCAGAGCTTGCAAAATTGCGTACAGGGAAACCGATCAGTAGCAGATTACACGGAGGAGTGGTCAAGACTTTCAGTTCGTAATGACTTAAACGAATCTGAAGCACAGCAAGTCTCTAGATATCTGGGTGGATTAAAACCATCTATCAGAGAGAGGATCGGTTTGCAGGTGGTATGGGCAGTGGATGAAGCGCATAACATGGCCCTAAAGGCTGAACTAATGGAGAAGACTGTCAACCGTTTTTCCCACTATAGGAACACGGGAGAGTCTACTTCAAGGGACAAGTTCACTGCCAATGAGGTCCAGAACACCCCCAAAACAGTTCCAGACCAGATCCAGCAAGGAATAACCGCCACTAGCAACCAATCGGGAGGACGTTCAGCAGCGATGACAAGAGATGTCGCACGAGCACCAACTACCTATGCTAAACCAGGAGGATTTAAGTGTTACCGTTGTGGCCAGCCAGGACACCGATCAAATGAATGTCCAGCAAGGAGGCCTGTGAACTTGGTAGAGGCAGAACTTGAGGAAGAAGAAGAAGAACATATTGTAGAGGAGCTGTTGGAAGGGGCCGAAATTGCAGAAGAAGAAGGAGACTTTGTGAATTGCATGGTTCAGCGTGTTTTGTGTTCAACAAAAATAGAAGACCCATCACAAAGAAATAACATCTTCAAGTCTTGCTGCAGTGTGCAAGGCAAGGTCTGCGATTTAATCGTCGATACAGGAAGTTGCGAAAACTTTGTGTCTAGAAGGCTGGTGGAACATCTGAAATTAAGGGCCGAAAAACACCCAAAACCTTATATGATTGGGTGGATAAAAAAGGGGCATAAAGTGAGTGTGACCGAAGTATGCAAAGTCCCTATTTCTATTGGGCAACATTACCGAGATGAAGTGGCTTGTGACGTGGTCGACATGGATGCTAGTCATGTATTGTTGGGTCGTCCTTGGCAATTTGATGTGGATGTGACCTATCGAGAGCTGGAGAATGTATATGTCTTCAATTGGGAAGGCAGAAAAATTGCCATGGTTCCTAAACGAAGCCAAGGTGGAGTCTTGGACAAGGCTACAAAGGGGGATCGCTCCCTACTCTCACTGGTCACTTCACTAACGGAGTTAGAGCTGGGAGTAAAAGAAGCCCAAGAGGTTCATGGTGTGCCTGCTGAAAATATGGCTGAGCATGAACGAAGTGTTCAAGCAGAAGTGAAGGCTCGATTGGAAGGGAAGAATGCAAAATATAAGGTTGCAGCAGATGTCAAGAGACGGGAGAAATTGTTTGCTGAAGGAGATCAAGTGATGATATTTTTATGCAAGGAGCGATTTCCTCTTGGAACTTATAACAAGTTGAAGCCAAGAAAATATGGTCCATACAAGATCATCAAGAAGATCAATGACAATGCCTACGTGATCGATCTACCTGCCGATATGCACATCTCTCGCACTTTCAATGTGGCAGACCTGTATGAATTTTGTGCTGATACCCCAATCTATCCGGAATATAACTCGGGGTCGAGTTCTTCACAGGTAGAGGAGACTGATGTAGAACGGCTAACCTTGGAGTTCATAGAAGCGCTGGACATGAAGTTGAAGAAGAAGGATCGGTCCAAGGCCAAAAGACACCAGCTGGCAGCAGAGTGATTTCCTATTTTAGCTTGATTTCTATTTCCTATTCAGCTTGATTTCTATTTCCTATTCTAGCTTGATTTCTATTTCCTATTCTAGCTTGATTTCTATTTCCTATTCTAGCTTGATTGTAATCTGCAGCAATAAATGTCTCTAATCATAGGGATCTTTGTAAGCCTATTTAAAGGCTATGAAACAATGGCAGAATACAGAATAATATATTGAGTTTTCTTTACACTTGAGTTCTTGTTTTCTGTGATTTACGTTGGTAAATCATTTTATCACCTTCCGTTCTGCGTCAAAGAGGGTATGATTTTCTTAGGAGGACTGATTTCTTGCCTAAAAATGTTAAACCAAATAAGTTTACTAACCTGAGATAGCTGGTTCAATTAAAAAAAAAATTATTGTAGAACCTTGCTTGCAATCAAGCTTACTGCATCAAGAACTTAAAAAAACCGCCCTAGCTGAAAAAGGATTAGCACAAACTCACACACACACTGCCCCATACTTTGCACTTCGATAATATTGAGTTCCATTAATTAATGCAACGTACGTGAATACAAGAACAAATTTTCAAAAACAAAAGACAAGAATTCAGAACAAACTCACTACATTTGCTAAAACATACCGCAATTCCATTTAGCCTTTGATCGAAAGAATGTCTCGTCCCTTTTGATACAAGACGGATGGTATGCCTTCGGACAACCCCTAAGTATGAACCACAAACAAGTAAACCAAGTCAATCACTGAACCAAGCCCGCACAAATACTAAAAGCCCTAAACACCATTTCGTCCCAAACCTCGCAAAACTTTCTATTTTTATCACCTAAATCAAAACAAAATCTAGCACATTAGATTAGTTAAGAAAAAAAATCTCCTTTCTCGACTAAAACATCAAGTTCAAATTTTTTTATAAAACCAAACAGGAAATAAAATCAAAATTGGCAAGCTCACCGACGATCGCAAAGAACTAGACTACCACCATCAAAACAAATAAAACAAACATCTTCTTCATCTCTCTTCTTCCTCTGTGAGGACGAAGCAGGCGGAGCTTGTGGTGGCCCTAATTTCCCTTGAATTTTAGGCGGGCGGCCTCGCTTTCGCTTGACCGTACTGTTTTCGGCAATTTTGACATGATTGCTAACCTCTACAGTAGGCACGATATGTACTGATTCTCTCTTGGACAAGTCCACGTCAGTAGTAACCATCGAGACTGTAGCTCCAACGAGCTGAGAATCATCCATTTCTGGGATCGTTTGGCATTGATCGGTGCTCATAGGATCAGGAGTTGGCACCGAATTGTCAAAAGTTAGCGGCGCTTCTTCTTCGGCCGCATCTGGAATAGAAGGTCTATAGTCTTCTTGCTTCTGGCGCATGTGGAGAAGCAATTGAATAGAAAATCGAGAGAGATAGAGAGATGATTGTGTTGGTCGGTGGTGAAAAAATAGAAACCCTAGGATTTGATTTTAGGATTTTTGGAGTGGGTTGGGGCCTTGGGGGAAGAAGGGAGGGGAGGGGGGGGAGGGTGGTGGTCTCTCTCTAGGACTTGGGTGAGGATGTGACAGAGCATTTCATCTTTTTATTTTTTTAATTTGTAAGAGAGAGGGGGGGTAAATAAAAACGAGGACGAAACTGTCTGAGACGGACACGTGGGATTGGGTAAAAGGACGATGACTTCTTTTACTATTATTTTTTATTATTATTTTATTTCACTCGAATGGAATAGCATAGCAGCTCAAAAGGCCTGCTTGATCTGGCCTGTATGTTAATGTAATGGTGTTTCGCCTGTTTCAAAAGGTTTTTTAAATTATTTATTATTTAAGATAAAATAATTAATAATTATCAAATGTTTTTTTATTTGCTTACTAGTATGAGAAATAAATAAAATATTCTTTTAATTTAAAATAAAATGCACCTCTTAATAGATCACCAAGCACGGGACATAACTACAACTTATTGATTTATAATTGAATTTAAAAACAAAATATGTTATTTTAAAGTTTTTAAGATAAAATAAAAGAAACTTTGAACATTGTTTTAAAGTGTTTTTTTTTTTTTAAATAGTCAAAGATTTGATTGATTCCATACCTAAAAATAACCCATCTGGCCCATGATGTAAGCTTTTAGCAAGATTGATTTCTACACGAGTCTTAAAAACTATACAAAGTCTTTTAAAAAGGGAGAATATATACCATACACTAATTTGTTTATTGGAACATATATTTAGGCGTTGATTTAATTTAAATTCTGCCGACTTTGTAATTTTACTGCTCCAGGTTCAAAGCAGGTGTTTTTGTTTTCAATAAAAATAATAAATAAATAAATAAAGCATTTTATATGGTATTTGTTTCCATTTTAAATAAAAATAATTGATCGAATAATATTTTTTATATGTGCATTTTCGACCCGTGACAGCACAGCAATGCAACGATATTTTGAACAAGCTATTAGTTTCTGTGCGTGTTCAATAACACAATGTATGATAATTTTGTAAATATGCTTTTAAATTTAAAATACTTTAAATTATATATTTTTATTTATTTTATTGTCAACATATTATGTAATATCGTGCTGTTACCCACAAAATTTATAATATCACTAGACAATGCCCCGCGCTTCGCCGCGGGCAGCACAATATTTTTTTCAATGTAAAAAATATTAATTGTGTGTATTTTTTTATTATAATATAAATTTAGCTAAAATAATAAATATGTGCAGAATTCATGTCAAGTGCAAGTTTTCTATAAAATATATGAATTTAAAATCGATATAAATTTGTCTGTTTAGTAGTTTTAAGCGAAATAACCAGCATAAATTTATCATCATCATTAAAAAAGCAAGAAAACTCGGATATTCCTGAATTATTAAGTTAACTGTATTAAGATTAGTTCATTTTATAATTCAATTTAAATCAAACAAAAATAAAATATAAATTGTGAAAATACCTACAATACTCAAATAAAAAAAATAAGTTGTTAATTTTCTATCAACAAAAAGACGAAAACATAGATTGAAAATTCATCCTGACGTTATTGCCATTATCATTGTTATCAAAGCTAAAATTATTACTAACATTACTGCCAAAACAATTAAAATAATTAAATTGTCATGAAAAATAAAATAAAAAAGCAAAATATTTTTATTAAAAAATAATAAATAAACAATAACTAAAATTATCATTATCATTGCATAAATAATAAAATCATAAAAATCATATAATCTAAAGAACAAATAAAGAAACAAAAAACAAAAAAAAATGAATAAAGGGAAAAATAGAGTAATATTACTTTTAAAATGATCACCGATATAAATTAAAATTTCAGGAAAATCTTTAAAAAAATCAAAAGATTTTTATAAAAAAATAATCACTAAAATTATCATTATTATTGCGCAAATAATAAAATTATAAAAATCATCTAATCCAAAGAACAAATAAAAATAAAAGTGAACAAAAAAACGTATTAGGAAAAAAAATAAAAAATAATAATAAATTGGTTCGGAGATTAGTCATGGTGTGTCCACGCTGGCCTGGACACCCCGATTATCAAAAAACAGATTTGGTCCGAGGAGTAGTGGTGGTGCACTTGAGCTAGCCCGGAGATCGTGGTTATAAAAAAAAAATATAAGTGAAAAAAATGTATAAGTGAAAAAAAGAGCTTAAGCTGGTTGAGAGACTATGGTTACCAAAAAATGTATAAGCGAAAGAAAACAAAAAAAAAGTATAAGCGTGAAAGCACCGTAGCAATCCATATTGTTTTTAAAAAAATTCGGTCCAAGAATTAGTCGTGGTGTACTTAAGCTGGTCAGAGATACCAGTTAAAAAAAATGTATAAGTGAATAAAAAAAAATATAAAAAAAAGAAGAAAAAAATGTACCAGCAGGAAAGCATTTTAGAAAAAAAAATATGGGTCCGGGGATTGTCGTGGTATGCATAAGGTGGCCTGGACACCCTGATTATCAAAAAAAATTGGATATGGAGATTAATCGTGGTGCATTGAAGCGAGCTCGGACACCCCGATTATTAAAAAATAAAAAACAAAAAAAATATATAAGTAGAAAAAGAAAAAAAATATATATAATAAGAAAAAAATGAAAAAAAATATAATAAGGAAAAAAGACAAAAAAAAAAAGCAAAAAAAGAAGAAGCAAAAAACGGAGGAAAAAAAACAAAGAAAAAGAATAATTAGGAAAAAAAAGCAAAAAAAAAAACAAAAAAAAAAAACAGGCGCTAATCATAAAATAAAAACCAAAAAAAAAAAAAGGAAAAAAGAGAAAAAAACGTAAGCAGAAAAGAAAAAAAAATATTGTTGCAATCCACAGTGCACTAAGTCTGTGTGCACAGTGCGTGGATGTACAGTGAAACACCCACGCCATTTAGATATATAGTAATTATCAATAATAAATAATTAGTTATTATGTCATGCTTATAGATATTTAAAATAACCTGATTAAGTTTTTTGTCGTGTTTTTAAAAAATAAAATCACCACTAAAGACCGTACTGGAAGTATTTAAATAAATACATTTCATATATATATGAATTGATTTGTCATTTTAAAACTTATATAGAACGTGATTTCTGTCATGTTTTTAAAAATAAAATCATCAATAAATATTTTACTAGAAGTATTTAAATAAACACACTTCATTTATATTAAATGATTTACCGTTTTTTAAACTTATAAACACGTGAACATGTATTTTTTTTAAAGTGAATCTTGATTTTCTTTTTTAAATAGTAGATATGGAGTAATTCCATGTTATATACAAAACATTATTTTAATGATATCAACGAAATATAAAAAATATAATATAATAAAATTATCGAAAATACCAAAATATACGGTATGTGCAATTCAGGGGGGGAAACAGAGTAAGCAGTTATGCTTTTGGTTTAAAGCATGCAACATCACATGTTTTTTATTTAAAAAATAGTTTTTTTTTTCACTAATTAAAAAAGAAACTGTGATTTCAAAAGCAATGCAACGTGAAACATGCAAGTATTTGTTGAACCAGAGCATCTGTATTTACTAATATAATTATTATATGATTGTTAATTTTAGAATTCATGAAATTAATTAATATAAATACAAGCTAATCCTAGATACGGATACAAACAGTAATAAAATAAAATAAAATATAAGCTAAAGAGGGGTGGTAAATCCGTAAATTGGTCCCTGGGCCCCATGTCCAATTGTGCATGCATGTATACCTGAGGGGGGGCGTAGACGCGGCGCTTTAATTATTCTCTTGGACTGTGAGGGGGTCTTGTGAGCAAGCACCACGTGGGTAGTGGCGGTATTAGCAAGAGCCTGGAAAACAAAAGGGAGGCTTGATGGGGTTGGGACCCATCCCTTTTGGACATGTCTCTGTTTAAAAGCGAGAAACATGGACCGATACTTTTGTTTTCACTTTGGTACTGAAACTATTTTTTTCTTGCAATTGCATACTTTCAATGCCAAATTCAAGGGCTATTTTTTTCTTGCAATTGCATGTCACCTATGTTATTTTCCTCAAAGAAAATAGGGATGGATGGTATGTCGTTTTTCCTTTAAAAAAAATTAGGCGAGCAGGGCTGGGCTTAAAGGCATGTTAATGTGATGAAATTAAGTGATATTTTTTTTGGTCCCGAATAAAGTTTTTTTTCTCCATGTTAATGTGATGATTTTTCATTTTTATATTTTCTGGCTTGGTTTGTTGTCGTTGTTTTTTTGTCAAATGTTGTAAACAAAAAGCAACCTAAGTTGGCTGAAACTATAACCAGAATAATTGTTTTTTTTTAAATAAAATAAAATTATAATATCTAAATATTTACTGAAAAATAATATATAGCCAGCAGTATAGCGCGGACACGGTTTTGTTGCAAGCTGCCACTGCGAAACGGTGGTCTAACTTGCTTCAAGCACGGTTCACGTGGGGTGGAGACATTCAGACCTTGTTTGTTTCAAGGAAACTGAATTCCAGGAATTCAGTTTCCTCATTTTCCAATGTTTGGCAACCCATTTAGAAAGTGAGTCAAAGAAAGTTAATTCCTTAACTTTCCGGTCAAACTTGCATTTTGCTTTAGTTTATGGAAAGTGTTTTCCTTTCCTTATCAAAAGGAAAACACTTTCCGGAACTCAACTCATCAACTCTTCTCTTCCTCAGCCCTCTCTTCCCAATCAAAACCTGCTCCGGATAAAACCCAAATCAAAAACCCTAACTCTTCTCTTCCTCAGCCCTCTCTCTCAACTCTCAATCGAGCTTTCTCAAGTCCCAACTCAATCGATCAATATTCTCTCAACTCAACCTTCCTAACTCTTCCTCGGAATCATCTTCGTCAGTCCTCAGCTCGTCAGAGTCAGAGTCATCTTCCTCAATCCTCACCTCAGCAACGCAGTCTCCTCAGTCCTCACTCCTCAGGTCAGTACCGTTTCTTCTGATTTTCTCTATTTATTAACTTCAGATTGAGTCTTTTGGAACAAGAATTAAATATATATATTTAATAAAATATGGGCAAACGATTTTGGTTGGTGGGTTTGAGGAGGATTTGCATGTTGGGAATTCTATGATTGATATGTACATAAAATGTGGATTTTTGGAGTTTGGGCGAAAAGTGTTTTATGAAATGCCCAAGAGGGATGTGATTTCTTGGACGGAGTTGATTTCTGTTTATGCGAAGAATGGGAATATGGAGAGTGCAGGCAAGTTGTTTGATGGACTGCCTGTGAAGATGATTTTTTAGAGCATATAAGAATCCTATCTATTTAGAGCAATGAGGATGATTTTTTACATACTGCATATGTGATGAACAGATGGGCAACAAGGCTCTTTAGTAAGCATCTCCTAGACCCTCACCAAACAAACAAACAAGAGAAGTGTAAAATTTTCATAAAGAAGGAAATACCAATAATTTTCCAGGGTAAGGGCTGTCGAAGCTTAGGTAGGCATGTTCTAGCTATAAGTTACAAGCCTAGAAAACTCTGTTTTTAATAGGTTGATTCACAGGTCCTGTTAATTTCACTAGACTGATGAGCAGAGTTTGAAAATGTGTGAGCGTGGTCGGCATACTAAGCAAATGAAATTATACTTTGTCAATTGATACACATATTATGAATGAACAAGTCATCATAACACCAACGTCTGTCTTGAGGGATAATTCTTGCTTGGATATTAAAGACCTATCCAAAGCAGGAGAATAGTGAATTTTTGTCTCCAAAGCAGGATAATAAACTCAGTTTTTAAGTTGAAACCTGTTCTATATGGTGTAGCAGTAATAGTGAATTTTTGCCCCCCCCAACTCTTAGTTCTATGAGTAGAGAGAGAGACAGAGTTGTTCACAAGCTTGCATATATGTGGACATGAGTGGGCTACACTAACTATGTGTGTGACATCCATATTTGCCTAGTTTTCTTATTTTTCCTTTGATTTTCTTGACTAGGAAATTTAATCCTTGTATTTGATGTGTTGCATCATAGGAGCGCAATAATGTCCGCTAGAAAAGATGCAAAAACTCATCATTGATGGACTAATTTTTATTTATTGATTCCAACTTTTCATTGAATTCAGAGTTGCAAGCTCCAGGTGGACGCACTGAGGTGGAAGCAGGAAATGCAGGCTCCATTTTGACCAAGGCACCGCCACCTGTTCTTCCTAATAACATGTCTCCAAGTATGATGGCGAATGTGCCTAGTTTAATTGAAGAGGAGCAAAGTAAGAAAAGCTTATTAAAGTGGAAAGGGCAGAATAAATTAAATCGGATTTATGCCGATTGGCTTGATGATCTGCCATTAGTTCACACCTTGACAAACCAAGTGCAGAGTTGAGTTTGAGTGGAGACTACTAGTTTGCATTGCTTTCATGTTTCAGTTGCATCAATTTTTTTTTTTATGATTGTTATGTCTCCAAAATTGAAATTTTGTACCACAGGATGTTGAGTTGTTCAAAAGTCATAGGAGATGAGGCATAGGATAGTTTTTCTCTGCCAAATAGGCCTTTTAGTTCTCATTTTCACCCCTTGTTTTCCTTCCATGATTCTTAGTTGGAAACGAAATAAATGCTTCATTCGTAGCAATCGTGATTGACAGCGTAATATTTTATTTGAAATACAAGTCTTTGTTTTCTCCATTTGCTTTCATAGCATCAAAGCCACCTTGTTTGGATAGCATTGCACGGCTTGTGCCAAGAGTATAGGAAATATGCACATGGAAACAACAACATAAAAGATATCAAACAAAAGGAGGTAGACTATTTGCTGAAAAGGGTCTTCTCCGCAAGGACCCGTATTTTATCACAATGTTTTTTAAAGATTTTGCCTTCCTAAACGTTTTATAACCTTATAAATATATTAGAAAAGCAATCTTTACAAGGTATAAAAATCATAATTATAAATCAAATAGAAAAAATAAAATAAAATTTAAAATTAAGCTAAAAGTTTTGTCTCAAACAATATCTTCCAAATCTAATTTAAGAGTATTCCAGACATCAACAATGGTTGAATCAAAAGTGTTTTTTTGGTGCACATGTATTTTCTAGAACTTAACTTTATCTGGCTTTAACACCCAAATATATAACTCTTAACATAAACTAATTTGGCTTTCTTAATATGAAAAAAAATAAATTATTTTAAGCTTTTAAAATTGAATAAGTTTTACTTACAAAATATTTCACAATCTTATTTCTCTATAATATAATATGACATATATTGATATATTTTATAAAATAAGCTATGTATGAATATAGGATATAATAAAAAAATTCATCATCATACTTTTTAGATTTCAATTTTTTTATTTTAAGTGATTAAATATTTTATATTAAATATTTTATATATATTAGATAAACTTGAAAAAAAAATTTATTAATAAATTATTTTCCAGTTCATTTTCCATAACACAAACAAACACCGGAAAGTGTTTTCCAGTTCATTTTCCATAACACTGCCAAACATTGGAATTCACTTTCCAGGAATTCACTTTCTCCGGAATTCACTTTCCAAAAGGAAACCACTTTCCAGCAAACAAACGGGGCCTCAATGTTACTCCGTTTTCGCAGACAATTTGGTCCCCCCCTTTTTTTCGAATGTTGATATATAAAGACACCTTCTTTAACTATTCTATTACTAGCCACTTCCCTCAGTTTCATCGCGGCCGGAACCGGAACTATATTTTTTTTAATATATAAAAATATTAATTATATAATTTTTTTATAATATAAATTTAAATAAAATAATATATTTATGCAGAATTCATGTAAAATGCAAGTTTCTTATAAAATATAAGAATTCTAAATAGATATAAATTTATTTGTCTAGTAGGTTTCAATGAAATCACCAGCGTAAAATTATCATTATCATTAAAAAATCAAGAAGATTTGGATACCTGAATTATCGAATTCATTGTATTAAGTTTAATTCTTTTTGTAATCCAATTTAAATTAAACAAAACAACAAAATATAAATTATGAAAACACCCGCAATAATCAAATAACAAAATAAGTAGTTAAATTTCTATATACAAAAAAAGAAAACATCATTGAAAATCAATCCCTACGTTACCATCATTATCACGACTATAACAGTTAAAATTGTTATTAGAATTATTTTTCAAGCAATTTAAATTATTAAATTGCCCAAAAAAATTATAAAAAAAAGCCAAACATTTATACAAAAAAATAATCACTAAAATTATTATTATTATTGCGCAAGACAATAAAATCATCTGATCAGAATAACATATAAAAAAATAGAAAACACAAAAAATAACAAAGGAAAAGGGGGAGAAATGTTAATTTTCAAATGACCATCGATATAAATTAAAATTTCACGACTAAACCAAATAACAATAAAACCGCAATAAAAAATAAAATGACAAAAAGTAAAGGTATAGATGCATAAATACGGGTAAAAAATAAATATTGTCCAATAATGACTGAAAAAATCAAAGAAACTAATACCAAATAAAAAATACAAAGAATAACGGCGGAAATGAAAAATAAAATATATAATATATAATTAGTTTCAATCGAAGGATAAAATTAAAAAAATTAAAAAATTGAGAATGAAACAAATAAAGTCATTTAATCATAGAATCATCTTATCAGAATAACATATAGAAATAACACAAAAAAACACAAAAAAATAACAAAGGAAAAAAAAGGAGAAATATTAATTTTCAAATGATCACCAATATAAATTAAAATTTCAGGACTGAACCAAATAACAATAAAACCGCAATAAAAAATAAAATGACAAAAAGTAAAGGTATAGATGCATAAATACGGGTGAAAATTAAACATTATCAAAAAATAACTGAAAAAAACAAAGGAACTAACATCAAATAAAAAATACAAAGAATAACGGCGAAAACGAAAAATAAAATATATAATTAATTCCAATTGAAGGATAAAATTGAAATAATTAAAAAAAAAACTTGAGAAAAAAACAAATAGTCATTTTTTAAAAAAAAATGCAGTGTAATTTTGTTAAAAAATTAAAAGAACAAGGACCGAAATGAAAAGTAGTATACATGACCAATTTCAACTAGAGAACAAAATTAAAACAAATTCAAACCTGCATACCAAAAAAAATAAAAGAACTAAAAACAAATCAAATATCAAAAGAATAAGGACTAAAATGTAAACCAACATATATAATCAGTTTCAAATGAATGACACAATTAAAAACAATCAAAATCTCCATTGAAGAAATCAGGAATAAAATCAAAATCAAAAGAACATGGACCAAACTAAAACCAACAAAAACATGAAGGACCTAAATGTATTTTCCAGCGACGGAAAAGAGAAAATGAAGAAAAAACCAAAATTGTCCACCGACCATTGGTAACCGACATGCGCCGCAGTTTGAGGCAGAGGACAGGGTGACGCACCAGGTGACACGGTAGAAGGACAGTTTACATTGCCACACGACGCATCATGCACTGCTTGAATTACACGTGCACATGAAACATTGTTGGCGCGTCCGTACACCCTGCTTTCAGTGTTTCCAAAAATAAAAATTAAAAAAAGTCAAATTACCTACACATTCCTAGACCCAACGACAACCATGAAAAAATGGGGAGAAAAGTACCGAAATGCCCTCGGCTCCAAGCCTTTGTTTTTGTATTTTTCTCTGGGTATTTGTGTAGTTTCACTGTGCATGAATATGTGAAAAACCGAAACCCCCATACTGTTTTGTGTCTTTTTGCCAGCTCCCATGGATAAAATGGTAGTTTCATTGTACAAAGAATTAGTAAAATACCATACATGTCCCTTAAAAATATCCGAAATGCCCTCGTTTCTGAGGGCTAATTTTTTCATCCCTAGGGGTAAAATAGTAAAAATATTATCGTAATCGATAATAATCTATGTCTATGTATACAGTGAAAAATATACGATAAAACCAGTAAGCTAGTTATATTTTAGCCAATTTACTCTTTTGAATTGATATATTTATGTTTGTTATACGATACCGACTATGTAAGGACAAGGAATAGTGTATGTTCAGCATTAAACATGCATTTGACATTGCAATGCATGTTTTTTTTTTTTTTTTTGTGTATATATACATATATATATATATTATTAATATATATTTTTTAATTTTAGTATATTAAAGAAATAAAGAACACTACAAATAATATTAACTTGATACTTTACCAGTAAAAACAACACACACACATATATAGATGCTGGAGTTAAAACTTAAAAGACAGTACATATAATATAACAATGTGTTTGAAAAATATTTCTTTTAATTTAGTAAAAAGTAGTATCTTAAGAATATACTTTTCATGTCAGTTTAGTGCATTCATGCAATTTAGTAAATGTCTTGAATGTTAGTTTAAGATTCGGATTTAGAAAGTCAACAGAAGGAAAATATCCTTGACCACGGGAGGAAAAAAAGACACGAGATGTGTTTAGTAATGTGATTCTGACTTGTTTTTAAAATTATCTATTAAAGTGCTGTTTATCCGACAAAAGTATCTATTAATTTTGTTAGATGGGTTGATTTTAGTAGTTTTTTTATAATTATTTTGATGCTATAAATATTTTTTTAAATAAAAAATAATTTATTTTTATAGTAAAAATAAAAATAAAATAGAGAAGAGTGTCCTTTTATTCCGTTCAAAGTCATCATTTCTATAGAAACTGAATAAGACAATTATCCGAATAATTATCCATCCTTTTCATTCATCGCCCCTTTTCAAATTATTGTCTAATCACACAATTAAATCACGGATTACTGTCCAGATTCATCTTTCTCTTACCTTTTTCAGTAATCTCATTTACCGCCTCCCCAAGCTATTGTCCAATCACAATCAAATAACACAGCACGTGTGTTCGTTATTGTATTTTTTAAATATATTTTTATTTTATTTAACATCAATATGTAAAAATCAATCATAAAATATTAATTTAATATTTTTTTTTTAAAATAGATTATAATACAAACTTTTTCTTTTTTTTATATATAAATATAATACCTGGGAATTCATTTTTTCCCTTTTTTATTACATAAAAATATAACACCTGAAACTTTTAAAACACAACATGCAATTGCAAACCTTATTCCTATTCCTATTGATAGTTTGATACATTACTATTTTCTATGTCCACAATAAATATTACATTTAAATCCAACATAGTAAATACAGAGAAGAGAAGCAAGTTGACTTTTCAATTTCATGGTCTCACTCAAGAACCGATTTAGATACAAGTTCCACGTTACTCTTTGATACTGTATTTTAAAAATATTTTTGAAAAAAATAAAATAAAATATTTTTATTTTTTATTTTAAATTAATTATTTTTAGTGTTTATAGATAATTTTAATGTATTGATACTAAAAATAAATTTTAAAAAATAAAATAACATCATTTTAATATATTTTTAAATCAAAAACATTTTAAAAATCAACCCATTCATACTCCAAAACAAACCCCGCAACAATGACACGACTCGATAAGTCAGCTTATTTGAGGCTACGTTGAGTCGGTGAAAAAAATCTACTTATTTTATTTTCTTTAAAGCTCGAGCTCATTAATTAACTTGTTATCTATTATTTGGTTTTATCTTGAGTTTTTAAAATGTTTTCTATTAAAAAATATATTTAAATAACATATATATATATATTTAAAATTTTTTATATATATATTTTAAAATTTATTACTGATATTTGTTTATAAAAAAATTAAAATATATAAAAATTTAATTTTCTTTTAAAAATATCTCAATTTCTTTTTAAATCATTTTTAACCAAACATTTCATTCATTGAATGACAACAATCGGAAAATAATAGACAGCAAAACGATGCGTGAGGGCAGATACTTGGGATAAAAGCATTTCAACATACAAATAGAGCCTCTCGCGAAATTAACGGAATTTTGGAATCCCCGGCCAAAGCTAAAACCAAACCAAACCGAACAACCACCCAAACTAGCAAACAACATGTTACACCACCACCATCACCAGCAGCAGCTACAGCGACCGCGACGCCGCTGTGAAGGCACTGCTATGGGTGCCGTCGTTCTCGATCTTCGTCCTGGTAACGGCATCGGCCCTTTCTCTCTCGGTAAGTAATCAATTCCCCAACCAAACGACTCCGTTTTTTGAGAAACAATGAATTGAGTTTTTTTGGGTGGTTAGGGATGCCAATATGTGAAGCATTTGCTCAGATTGAACAACAACCCAACATATACGATGTCGTCCATGTGAAGCATTTCGATGAGGTCTTGATTGATTTTTAGAATTTGATTTATATATATGTATATACACGCACACATACATATATTATTTTTTCTTCTAGTTTGCGTTTACGAATTTTTTTTTAAATATATATATTTTTTTGTAGGAACCATTGAAACTCGATATTGTTATTAGCTTTCCTGATCACGGGTTTCACCTTCGATTCGATCCGTGGTCACAAGTAATACTTTTTCTCCCCTTCAATTTTGACCCCCCCCCCCCCCCCCCCCCCCCCCCGTTAATTGCTTTTTCTAATGCACTTTGTGTCTTAACCTTGATTTATGTTAGAGGTTACGATTGATTGAGATATTTGATGTTAAACGACTTCAAATGCGCTACGCAACCTCTCTTATTGGGTATTCTCTAGGCTTATTGATGATTTTTGTTTATATTTACGTTAGATTATGTTTTGATTGTTGCTCTTATATCCAGGGGACCTTCAAATCTAGCTACTTTTGCTGCTGTCTATGCACTCTTTGGACCGACATTTCCCGGGATTTATGACAAAGATAGAGGCGTGTACACTCTGTTTTACCCCGTATGTACATGAAAGTGCAACTACTGTAATATATATATTTTCTGCAATGCATGTTTGTTTTGCGTGATCAGATTTGTTTGCATTTCTATTGCTCAGGGTCTGTCATTTGCTTTTCCGATTCCCAGCCAGTATACAGATTGCTTTCATGATAGAGAAGGTAGTGTATTACATTTCAGACAGGCAAATATAACTGTTTTATCAAGGCTTTTAGCATCCTAACTAGTTTATTTTATTTTCATTTTTTTGACAGCAGAACTGCCACTAGAGTTTCCAGATGGCACAACGCCAGTTACATGCCGAGTCTCTATATATGATGGTTCCGCAGACAAAAAAGTGGGTGTTGGATCTTTAATGCACAAGGCTTCTGTTCCCCCATTACTTCCTGGTAACCTTTATATGGAAGAGGTGCATGTCAAGGTTTGACTTCTTTCTTTGACCCCTCCATTTCGTTTATTAAACTGTTCAATCTGTTAGTTGATTAATTACTTCTGGGTATCTTATATGCTCGACTCTCAACATATTAGCATCAACCTTAGAGGACTATGCCATGCAGATTTGAGAATTAACATCATTTTTTTTTCTAATCTTTGAGAGGTTAAATTTTTTTGGTGATATTAGTCTCTTGTATCTTTTCTTATGCAATTTTTATCTCTGCAGCTTGGGGAAGAATTATATTTCTCTACTGGAGGACAGCATATTCCTTTTGGTGCATCACCACAGGTAAATTTTGGGTTTTATGCTGTTTAGCTTGAGTTTGATACTCTGCACAAAATCATATTGTTGCTTCCTTGTGCTAGTATATGCCCCAGGGGTTTTGAAGGGAAAAAATAGGACAGATACCATGTATGGCTTTCACGATATTTTTCTCTGGGTGTGCCCTCTTATGTGGGATTATAATGCTTTAAATCACTTATCCTGTGTGTTTCTCACAGTTTCCTTTTATTTGCAGGATGTATGGACAGAATTAGGTCATCCATGTGGGATTCACCAAAAGCAGGTAGTGTAGAGTTACTATCCTGGAATTGCAATTTTAAGGCTTTTTTTTTTTTTTATAAGCAATGCTAGTTTAATGGAGAGAAATAGGAATCCTATAACTCAATAGATAAAATAGGAATTTGATCGAGTAATTGCTTCTGAATTGGAGTCAATGATTACAACTACAATGGGATGGAGATGGGAAAAATTCCACACATGTAAGGTTGGATCAAGGCAGTGTGCACACACGGGATACCCTTTTCAATTGAAAGGACCCTGTAACTGCTGGACCTTTATCATTTTTTTATCAAATCAGTGTTATTTAGCTGTTTTATTTGCTTAAACACGCTACTCTTGGTGCACATGCTAATTTTGGTAGCTGTCAGGTTGACCAAATGGTCATTCACTCTGCTTCTGACCCTCGCCCAAGGACAACCCTTTGTGGAGATTACTTCTACAATTACTTTACGCGTGGTCTGGATATCTTATTTGATGGACAGGTATTTATCTCTTTCTCTGTTCAAAAGGATATCTATCCATGATTCTGTTTAACTATCTTTGTGCTTGGAAGTATTGAGATAATCTTATTTTACTTTTGCAGACTCATAGAATCAAAAAGTTTGTTCTGCACACAAACTATCCTGGTCACGCAGATTTTAATTTGTACATAAAGTGCAATTTTGTCATCCAAGGTTCTGACTGTAAGTTCTTTTCTGATTTTGAAAGGTTTTGTTGACATTGTAAATGTAGAAACTAATAAACTCTTTCTCCTTGTTGCTCGTTCGTGTGCCTTTGATGAAGTAGACAACTCCAAACAGAGTATTACCCCAAGCACAAAATGGGACCAGGTGAAGGTAAATTTTTAAAATTGTTCTACTTTCCCCCCCTTTAATTTACATTAGAAAATCTAATGGCACTCTAACCGTGTTCATAAATGACACCAGCTTCATATAGATATGTTGGCACCTGTTTGTATTACTTGTACATGTCCTTAGTCTAAATTTCAGTCTTAGCATCAGACATGATTCTCTTTTATTTGACCTTCATGAGTAAATCATGGCTGTGACTAAAGAGCAAGTCAATATTCTAGGAGATCCTTGGGGACTGTGGTCGTGCAGCTATTCAAACACAGGGCTCTACAAATAATCCTTTTGGATCCACTTTTGTATATGGTTATCAGAACATTGCCTTCGAGGTGAGCTTTTGGATAAATTGACGATCAAATTTGTGCACTTGCCAAAGTTTTATTTGCCCTTTTGAAATCAGATTTTGGTATTTGGTGCAATTCTGACTATGCTGATGTTACCAGGTGATGAAGAATGATTATATTGCAACTGTAACTCTCTTCCAGGCATGATGTTTATCTTCTGTGGTATGGTTTGCCTACAAATCCTTTTCTTTGGCAATATAATGTGTGGTTTTATGATGGAAATTTGTCTGTTATCATTTTGCTGTAAGATTAGTTTTAGCGTGAGAGCCAACTAGGTGCAAAATCCAGTCTTCAATCATTATTAGGACATTGTTTTTTGCAAGTCTTTTCCTTGAACTAGTCTTTAATGCTCAATGTAATTCTTGAAATCTCGACTTCAGTATTTTGTACAAAGGCTCTTTATTGCTTTTGATAACTTCTTTGTTTTCCTTATTTCTCTTCTTTTTTTCGTTTGACCTAGGTGGATGCTGTGACGTTGCCTGGTGCAACTGGATATTGTACAGTCTACTAATCAGAAAGCTGCATATGCTGTTTTTAGTGGAAGCATCATCTCGGGGAAGTTAAATGTGAAAATTGTACATATGATCTGTACAGAATATTAGATGGGGTGGGGTCGGGGTGGCGGGCGGCTTCTGTATTTCTTGAAAAAAGGACTGCAAGCTCTGCATTCAATAATTCAGTTGCATGTATTTCAATATACTTTAACCCCCCCCCCCCCCCAGTCTCTGATGTTTGTAATTGTTTTCCAATCGATCTTTCCAAGATTTGAAACCATAAAGATTGTACTTTTCAGGAGGCAACAAATGAAAGCCTTTTCAAAACTCCAGTATGAACACCATATATTGATCTTTTATTTTTTTTATAGTTTTATTTTCGTTGTTGGCCTGTTGAGTACACTTAAAAAGATAGTTATGAATTAAAAAGCCATTCATGGCCGTCGATGAAGCCAATTGAGATGAAGGGCTTGGCCTGCTGTTCAGTTAGCTCCCTGGACCACGCGACTCTTCCTCCGAAATCAGCTCCTGGTCCTGAGCACTTGTACTGGCCAAAAAATACAGTCCTACAAGACATTTGCAGAACAAACAAGTCATCCAAGCGCGGAGGAGCATTTTATGGTCTAGCAACATGGCAGAAACCAACTCAAATTTGATAAATAAATGTTTATAATCAACTGCTTAGTTGATGATTAAAGATTGATTAATCATAGTGATGCCAAACCATAGATTATTTTAGTGTTGGGGAGAGAAGGAGAAGCACATACATCTCTCTGCTCTTGTCCCCCAGTCATACCCATAGTTGTAAAATCCGTTCCGGGTACCGTTCTGGTTTTTTGTTTGGAACGGAACGTTTCGGTTTCAGTGCATTCCGGCGTTCCGTTCCGGTTTTGTACTGTTCATATTTATTTAATTATATATATGAAAAAAATAAAATATTAATTTAACAAGTATAATTTAAATTCAAGATAAATGAAATTTAAATTATACAATACAAACATAATCTCAAAATTAGAAACATCTTTAAAATTCCAAAATATTATGAAAGTAAAATGTTCTAAAATAAAAAAACATGAAAACATAATAAATTCCAAAATATTATGAAAGTAAAATGTTTAAAAACATAAAAAACAATTTAAAAAAAAACATTTTTTTTCTTCTGAAAAACAATTTTAAACAAGAAAACAAACCCTTATAAGTTAACATCTAGACTTTCTTCTATTATAAATTATAAATTATAAATTAATATCCCTATTTTTTAAGCTAACTATTATAATAATAATAATAATAATAATAATATAATTAGCATACAAGTATACAACCCGAGACCCACAATATAACAAACCCCTGCCAAAAACACCAACCTTTTCTCATCTGAAAAAAAAAAATCACAAAAATGGCCTCTTTTGCCGCCGCCAGATCCCTTCTCCGGTCATCTCCCGCCCGTAACGCGGCGGCCCGCTTTGCTTCACAGTCCAAACCCAAGCCTAAAGCCCCCCCCTTTGGCATCAACCCGAGACCCACACCCTGTTTAAGAAAAAACCCTACTTTTCTTCTCCCTCTCTTGTTGCTTTGCCCCCTCCAGCCGCACGCCTGCCATAGTGCCATCTTCATCTGCAAAATTGACTTTGAAGTTTGAACTGCCCATGATCTTCCTCGGCAAAATCTTCCAGAGAGAAAGATGGGGTACAAGTTGGTTTCGTGACTTCCTTTCCTTTTCTTTTCTCTTTACAACCAGTCAACACTTGATCATGGGCATCTCTTACATTTCTAACTAGAGTGTAAAAGCTATTGATCTTCTCATCTTCTTCATCGGCCACCCTATCTCTCTCTTCCCCCTCTCCTTCCACGTCGTGCTTTCTCTTCATCTGGGGGTCTCTCGTAGACTCGTACCAACTTCTGCGGCCAGCGACGTCGTTTTGGGTTTTGGCTGACACCGGAACGGAACCCCCGGTACAAAACCGGGGCGTTCCGGCCGGAATGGCCGGATCGGTCCGGAATTCTACCCGGGACAAAAACGTCGCCGTTTTGTCCCGGATTTTTCAGTGGAACGGAACGGAACGGGATTTATAACACTGGTCATACCATCCTGTAGGGGTGATAATCTTGTCCATGTAGGTGTAAGCAAAGACCACCCTGGAGAAATTGCCCCATGCTCTGCCCAGGTAGAGGGCGCCTGAGCCGGTGATCCTGCAGTTGACGAAGGAGAAGCCTGTTTCCTCGAGGAAGCTCTGCCTCTTCTGCGCCGTCAAGGCTCCGAAGCTAGTCGTTACAGCATGCAAATGGCAATCCTCATAGAGAGAGAGCCCATTTCCGAATATGAAATCCACGGAACCTTCAATGTAGCATTTCTTGAAGTAGTGCCTCCCAATGTGATCATACAGGGTGTCTTGTGCTCCGATGAACTTGCAACTTATAAAGGCGGCCGTGTCTGCCGATATTCGCAGCGCCACCGCTTGCTTTCCTAGAGCTCCTGATGGTGGCAGAGGTGCCTTGTTCTGTCATGAAGCAGCAAATCTCTTACTTGCAAGAGTCTAGCTTAATAAAGCTTTGATTCATGCTAAATAATGCAGTGTTTGGATCAAATTAAAGATTCACTGTAGTAGTTCTTACTAGAAATTGGAGTAGTGGGAATACAAACTGAAACAGTTGTTAACAAAAGAACCCATTTTTCATGTGAGGAAACTTCATCCTTGTAAAACGTATTTGCCATTACTTTAAGGACAAAGAACCACATGCCAAACAGAAGATAATTGCAATCAATGCAAGGTGTATAACAGACCTTGAAGGTGATGTCCTTTGCAATGAAGTATGGGGAATTGACAGCAAATGTTGCAGAGCCAAAAGTACCCAATTGCCGTCCATTCTCCACTCGGTCGGCTGTGTCACCCCACTCGATGATGGTCTTGTCCGCACCAGCACCTTGCAGGGTAATGTAAGCCATGGTAGCTGGAATCTCAACCTTCTCCCTGCGTTGTAATTAAACATAAATAGATGTGACATAAAGAGAGAAACAACTGTCAACGATGAATATAGTAATTATGATATAGTAATTAATACCAACAATTACCTTGATCAGTGTTGTTTACCAAACAATTTTTTTGGAATCATTGTTAATGGCTGAATTCAGAAAAAGTGTAAATGCACAAAGGAATTGATTGATATGGAATCTGCTAAATCTTTCTTTTTGGTTCGAGGAATTTGTATGGGAAGGATTTGTTGGGCATTTAAGAACTTTTCAGTGACCTTTGAACATAACCCTTGCCTAGTCCATAAACAATATCCTGTATGAATACTAGGTGAAAAGTAGAAGAATTGCACACTTATATGATATTATCCTTGTCATCTTCATGATTTTGCGATGGTATCATTGATTCTTTTTTTTTTTTGCTTCTTTTGCAGACTTTGATATGCTTTTACGACCCAATAGATGTGGAGCAAGACCAGCTCATTGAAGGATCACCTACACTAACACAATGCAAAGAAAACCATTGATTCATGAATATTCACCTTCAATACACGTGAGTCAGAAGTCCTATAGGCTTAATAGATTCATCTCCTCCATCGAATTAGAATCAGATTACATATATTTTCTGCCTATTGATCATATTTTCTTTGATCAGTCATCCAGTTCTGGTGGACTGTCCTTTGTAAAAGAGTCCGTGTTGAGGTGGGTTTCTTAAGAATGTGTAACAGGTTTGATGAGTCTCAACTATTGTCACAAGTTAGTGCTAGCTCAATCTCAAGCTGTCTTGTCTGCAAAAACTAGCAGACTTTCTTTTTCGAAGGGAGCTCCTCAATCGAATGTGCAGATCCATGATAATTAAGGAAATTTACCCTCAGAACATGGAAATGAAACTAACTGTAAAGACAAATATAGGTGAAATGATTTGTGAAAATTGATTTTAAACAGTTCTTGGGATGTAGGCAATTTTAGATACTCACATTTGCAATTTTTCCAATGCTGATCACCTTTAGCTGTTTTCTATCCTTTTGATGTCATTCTCGAAGACTGAAGATTTACCAGCATTGCTCTTTTATGTTATTTTGTTCTTTTCCTGAACACATCTCCTCCAGGCCTTCCTGGAATGATCCGTGAAATGTTTTCAATATCATCAATAAATAAATCTTGGAGCTAATGAATGTGAATCATTTATGCCTGGAGCTGGAAACTTGAATGTCTTCTTAATGGGACAAGGAGATGTTGAAATTTACTGGATTTCCAGCAAACTTCACTATATAAACACATTTCCATATCTATCCAATCCTCGGATAACAATGAGAGTTTGCACGTCCAAGATGTAAAAGTCTGTCAATTTCCTTATGACAATAAATGTAGTTGATGTTGCAATTCAAGTTCAAAATATGGTGAAATATGAAATGAAAGGCCATGGTGCTATGTATGAAGTTAGCTGGAAAAGAATACATCCTTTTCATCATGGATACAATTAACATTAACAAAAAACCTAGAGTGGAAATTAAAACACCATGGACTGTGAGTGATGTTCCCTGGTTTCACATCTTCTTTCTTGCCCGAAGTCCAGGAGGCTCCATGTTGTGTTCTTTTTGGCTTTCTCTGATTCTGGTTTGTGCTGAGACTCGCCAAGGGGTGATTGGCTGGGGGTGTTGCTTTCTGGTGGGGCTGGGGTTGCTGGGTTCTGACTGGCTTCGTTTTTTAAATCATATCATTGTCAACCTCAGCACCTTGCTGCGTTCACAATTTCGTAAAAAAGAAAGAAAGAGAGACTTGGCAGAGAGGAGATCCATCGAGATAAGGTCCAAGTTTTATTTACCATGTTTACAGGAATGTGGATGTGGACCCTCGAGATAAGGTCCAAGTTTGACCTTAGTGGTTCGTGTAAGATGCTGCCCTACTGCCATCAATCAATAATACAATGCATATCATCATTCCAAAACCACACCTCATCTCATCTTTATTTCAAAACTTTCAGACCACACTTCTCTCTTTTGAGTCTTTTCATCAAATCTTACTTCTTTTATTTCCCAAAAAAAAAATTAAGACAATATGGCAGTAGAGCTTCTTCTTACGTTTGCCATGCAGGAGACTTTGACAAGGGTGAGTTCCATAGCTACCGAAGGGATCAGACTTGCTTGGGGATTGGAGGGCCAGCTGCGAAGGCTCACCAAGTCTTTGACCGTGATCCAAGCTGTGCTCCGGGAAGCAGCCAAAAGGCCAGAAACAGACGATTTAGTGAAGCTTTTGCTGGTGAGGCTACAAGATGTAGCTTATGATGCTGAAGATGTTCTAGACGAGTTTGCGTACAAGATTCTCCGAAAAGAACAAAAGAAGGGAAAGGTTAGAGAATGCTTTTCACTCCACAACCCAATTGCATTCCGTTTGAATATGGGTAAAAAATTTAAGAAGATCAATGAAGCCCTGGATGAAATCCAGGAAGATGCTGCTGTACTTAGCCTTGTATCGACATCTCCACAACATGAAGATAGAGCTCAAGAAGTTTGCTGGGATCTAGATCGAGAGACAGATTCCTTCCTTGACAGCTTAGAAGTTGTAGGAAGGGACGATGATGTCTCTATTGTTATGGAGAAGCTGACTAGCTTGATCAAACAACATATCCTTTCGGTTGTCCCTATAGTGGGGATGGCTGGCCTTGGAAAGACTACTGTGGCAAAAAAAGTTTGTGAAGTAGTGAGGGAGGGAAAACAGTTTGATGTGGCTCTATGGGTATGCGTTTCTAATGATTTTAATAAAGTGAAAATTTTAGGAGCAATGTTGCAAATTATTGACAAAACTACGGGTGGGCTGACCAATCTTGATGCGATTCTTCAAAACCTTAAGAAGAAGTTGGAAAATAAGACATTTTTTCTTGTTCTTGATGATGTGTGGAATGATGACCATGGGAAGTGGGATGATTTGAAGGAGCAACTGTTAAAAATTAGCAGCAAGAATGGGAATGCTGTTGTTGTTACAACCCGCAAAACAGAAATAGCAGGCATGATGGAGACTTTTGCTGGGATTCAGCACCAACCAGGGAAACTATCAGATGATGAATGTTGGTCCATTATCAAGCAAAAGGTGAGTGGGGGTGGAGGAGCAACATTAGCTGTAGACTTTGAGTCTATTGGAAAAGACATTGCAAAGAAATGTGGAGGGCTTCCATTGCTTGCTAAAGTTTTGGGAGGAACACTACACCGAAAGGAGAAACAGGAGTGGCGGTCAATTCTAGACAGTAGAATTTGGGATATAGAGGATGGAAATAAAGCTTTGCGCATATTGAGACTCAGTTTTGATTACTTGTCATCGCTAACATTGAAACAATGTTTTGCATATTGTTCCATTTTTCCTAAAGATTTTGAAATTGAAAGGGAAGAGCTAATTCAAATGTGGATGGCTGAAGGTTTTCTTAGGCCATCAAATGGGAGGATGGAAGACATAGGCAACAAGTGTTTCAATGACTTGCTTGCAAATTCGTTTTTCCAAGATGTTGAAAGTAACAAGTATGGGATCGTAATAAGTTGCAAGATGCATGATCTTGTGCATGATCTTGCATTACAGGTCTCAAAATCAGAAACGTTATATGTGGAGGCGGGTTCGGTAGTAGATGATGCATCTCATATTCGTCATCTAAATCTCATTTCTTGTGGGGATGCTGAGTCAATATTTGATAAGGTTGATGCTAGAAAACTGCGTACTATTTTCTCAATGGTTGATGTATTCGATCGGCCTCGCAAATTCAAAAGCTTGAGAACTCTCAAATTGCAAAAGTCTGGTATCGCTAAGTTATCAGATTCAATTTGCAAGCTTAGGCATTTGAGATATCTTGATGTCTCGTATATCAAAGCATTGCCAGAATCCATCACAAAGCTCTACCATTTGGAAACACTTAGATTAAAAAATTGTTGGGAGTGCAGACAACTCCCAACACTTGGATGCCTTCCTTGCCTTAAGATTCTAGAGATGAGTGGAATGGTTAATGTAAAATGTTTAGGCATGGAATTCTATAGTGGCGGTGGCAGGGTAACAGTTCTGTTTCCAGCACTAAAAGAACTCTATCTGTTACGTATGGATGGTCTTGAAGAATGGATGGTACCTGGTGGAGAAGGTGATCAAGTATTTCCTTATCTTGAAAAGTTAAGATTGAATGGTTGTAGTAAGTTGAGACAATTCCCAACACTTGGATGTCTTCCTCGCCTTAAGATTCTAGAGATCAAAGGAATGAGTGCGGTAAAATGTATAGGCAATGAGTTCTATAGTAGGAGTGGCAGGGCAGTAGTACTGTTTCCATCACTAAAAGAACTCACTCTGTCAGGTATGGGTGCTCTTGAAGAATGGATGGCACCAGGTGGAGAGGGTGATCAAGTATTTCCTTACCTTGAAAAGTTGAGGATTAAGGGGTGTGGCAAGTTGAAAAGCATTTCGATATATGGTCTTTCATCTCTTGTAGAATTTGAAATTGAAGGATGTGGGGAACTGAGATATTTATCTGGTGAATTTCATGACTTCACGTCTCTTAAGTTGTTGAGGATTTGGGGATGTGAAAAGCTGGAATCCATTCCAAGCATACAACACTGCACAGCTCTGTTGGAATTGGTTATAAGTAGTTGCGAAAGGTTGTTCTCAATTCCTGGTGATTTTAAAGAATTGAAATATTCTCTGAAGAAATTGATTATTAGCAATTGTAAATTGGGAGCTCTTCCAAACGGATTACAATGTTGCGCATCTCTAGAGGAATTGGTGATATGGAATTGCGGGGAGCTTACCCATATTAATGATTTACAAGAATTGTCTTCGCTTCGAAGTTTAAGGATTAGAGATTGTGATAAGCTCATCAGTATTGATTGGCGTGGTTTACGGCAATTGTGTTCTCTTGTTGAATTAATAATCATCAGGTGTCGAAGTTTGAGCGATTTCCCGGAGGAAGATTGCTTAGGTAGCCTCACCCAGCTAAGGATATTGAGAATTGGTGGTTTCTGTCGAGGACTTGTCGATCCATTCCAGCACAACCTGAGTGGGTCCCTTGAAATAGTAGAGATAATTGGAGGGGATAAACTGAAGAGTGTACCACATCAACTTCAACACCTCACTGCCCTCAAGGAATTGTGGATAATAGATTTCAGTGGAGTGGAATTTGAGGAAGCTTTGCCAAAATGGTTGCCCAGCCTTTCTTCCCTTCATAAACTTGGGCTTCTAGGTTGCAAGAATCTCAAGTATCTGCCAAGTTCAACAACCATTCAACGCCTCTCCAAATTAAAGTATTTATGGATCCGGGGATGTCCACATCTTGAAGAAAATTGTAGAAAGGAGAATGGCTTTGAGTGGCCAAAGATTTCTCATATCCCAACAATCATTATCAATGATGCAAGTATACAAGTAAGTTGGGATTTAATTTTCTATTTCTTTGTTTGTATGCAAATTAAAATTTACAAATTAATGAAAGCAATTATAAGATTAAAATAAAAAACTTTATTGACCTAATATTGTCTTAGTAGACCATATCTAATCCATTAATTATTTTTTTTGTAGTTAAAATAATGTACCCATGTCAATCCTCTAATGAATTAATATTTGGTCGTGGTGATTATAATATTATGTTAAATAAATTCTAAAAAATAGGTCTAACTTCTGATTTTAATATTAATTTCCATGTATATTTTTGTTGCTGTAATTATTCCACCAAGCTTTATAACGAGTATGTTTGGTGAGTTTTTGCTTTGACTTTACTGCTGAAAATAGTCGTTATATCATCCACCTGTGTTTTGAATGGGTACTTGATTTTTTATTGATAAAATATTTGTTTTCATACAAGAATTTGATTAGAAATAAGAATTTGAAAATTTTGAATTTAACATTTTTAAATTGTGATATTCTATTAGAATATGTGTAGATGCAGTTAATAAAGAATTATTTTTATTTTATTTTCAACCCAACCATACAAAAAAATAATAAACCTCCTTCATACTAGTTTTCTCATATCCCAACAATCTATATAAATTACTATTTGTTTTTTTTTCTTCTATTATAACTTATAAATTTGATAATATTAATCAATAGCCATCCAACATTTTTTTCAATTACTATTGTAATGTCATGTTTTATTAAAATTGTTTCCACAAATTACAAAACAATTGCATTATTAATATACTATTTTTTATTTATTTTAAAATTGTCAACTCTATATACTGACATTCAAATGAAGTTATTCATATATATAATATATATATTATAATCTTGAAATCAATAATTTAAATTATTAACTACCAAAATTGTTACTACACATATGGGTGTGTGTAATGATAATTCGTTAAAAATTATAATCTATAATCTTGAGATCAGTAATTTAAATTATTATTAGACTTTTAATTCTCTCTTTAAAAAAATACAAAAAAAAAATGCAAAATAACTTAAAACATACATGGCAATTAAGAACATTTCTTTTGGAAGGTAGTTAAACTATTGTAGAGGTATTTTAGCAATTTCTTGCTTTTTTTCACTCACTTTCATATTGGAACTTGTTTTTTTTTTTTTTAATTGTGTTCATTGAATTGAATAAGCTTCCTATACAACTCCTAAATCAACTTTCAACATAAGTCATAATATTTTTAGCACCAGTTACAATGTTCCCTATACAACATAAAGCAACTTTATCATGCTTGCCTTCCTGTTTATCACCTCAAATTGTGAACATTGTAGAAACCATGTACAAGTCCCCTTTTTGTTTGATATCCTTCTGCATTTTACAGTTCAGCCATTGTTTTTCTTTCCAAGACTACCAACAAATTGGTTGTTTTAACTATTGAGTGTGCAGGGGGGATTCAGATACAGAAGGAAGCCATGAAATGGTTATATGAATATGAAGCTTATGCAGAACAATGTTTGTCAGGCTGGATAAATGTATGAGTTGCTTTCTGTTGTCTTTATGAGAATGGATGAAGCTGACAACTTATCTCGAAGATAAAAGAGCTTAACATGGGCATGGACGTGAATTTTTATCTGTATACAATGCAACCTCTATTACTTCATACTATGTTCTCTTTTTTTCAACAATTAAGAATTCAATTTCTATGACTTTATATATGTTGATAAATGTTTTTCAAAGCTGAATTTTCTAAATGTAGAATGACCATTGTTCTTCATGGATAGATATGTTGATGTACTGCAAATTACTAAAGATTTATTCTACCTTCTGTCTTGTAATTCTTCCTCTATCTCTGTCTATTATCTCTTCTAAGAATTTGAACAGTTTAGATAAGTCCTTAAGGCCATGATAAGAAAAATGGTTCACTTCAAAAAATCTATTCAAACATTGACAAGTGACAGAAATTTCAACAAGGTAGAAGGAATTGTTGAGATCAGTATAGAGTTATAAAGAGAAGTAGAGGTTAGAGAGAGAAGAGAGAATTCTGTTTTAGAGAGAGATTAGAAAGGATGAAGAGAATTTGAATTACTCTACCGTGTTCTGTTATTTCACACATATTGTATGTGTAATACTTTGCTATATATACACATATCCATATCACACATATGCATACTCTTACATATACATACTATACGCTAACATCCCCCCTCAATCTCTGGCTTGAAAAAAACAAGCATGAGATTATGACAGTGAGTATGAAACAAAAGAGAATTTAAGCCTTTGTTGAGAATATCAACAAATTGCTCCTGTGAAGATACAAATTGAATATTAAGTTGATTGTTAGCCACTTTTTCACGAACAAAATGAACATCAATCTCAATATGTTTTGTCTTTTGATGTTGCACTGGATTGAAGGACAGGGCAATAACTGAAAGGTTGTCACAGAAGAGGATTGGTGGCTGAGAGATTGGGATACAAAGAAACACCAACAATTGTTTAATCCAATTAAGCTCAGCAGATGTAGTCAATAAGGCTCTATAATCAACTTCAGTGGAGGATCTTGAAACAGTTTGTTGTTTGTTAGAAGATCAAGAAACAAGATTGGGGCCAAGAAAGATAACCAAACCAGTAGTGGATCTTCTATCATTAGGATCTCCTGCCTAATCAGCATCACTAAAAGCTGTGAGATCTAAAGAACCTTTATGATAACTAATCCCAAAGTGTAAAGCGCCCTTGAGATAACAAAGAATTCTTTTGACTGCAATAAAATGATCCATCCTAGGATTTTGCATAACTGGTACACTTGATGAACAGAAAATGCAATATCTAATCATGTGAATGTGAGATATTGTAAGGCACCCACAATGTTTTGATACAAGGATGGATTGTCATAAGGCACACCATCATCCTTCAATAATCTATGATAAGGAAGACAGAGAGTAGCATAAGGCATGGCAGCAAACATATATGTCTTAATAAGTAGATCCTTAATGTATTTGGATTGAGATAGAAATAAACCAGTAGGGGAATGAAAGATTTGAATGCCCAAGAAGTAGTGAAGATCACCCAAATCCTTGATCTCAAACTCAGCTGTAAGAGATTGAATAACCTTATGAATAACATTATAATCGCTACCAGTGATTATAATGTCATCCACATAAACCAACAAGATGATAATACCAGTACAATGTGTTTAATAAAGAGAGAAGAATCAGAATATGTGTGATGAAACCCTAAAGTTTGTAAGAATGAGGTGAACCTGTCATTCCATGCACGTGGAGCCTGTTTGAGGCCATAAAGGGATTTATGGAGTTTACACACTAACTGGGGATGAAGAGGATCAACAAAACCAGGAGGTTGAGCCATGTAAACTTTCTCTTGAAGAATACCGCAGAAAGCCATTCTTAACATCCAATTGTTTTAACAACCAACCAATTGTGCAGCAAGAGCCAAGACAATCCTCACCGTGGTTGGTTTAACCACATGACTAAATGTCTTCCCATGATCTTAGTCTGGTTCTTGACTAAACCCTTGTGCAACCAATCAAGCCTTATAACGTGCAATAGAACCATCAACATGCCTCTTAATCTTAAAAATCCATTTATAGCCTACCAAATTTTTATGAGAAGGAAGAGACACCAAACTCCAGGTTCCCTGAGACTTAAGAGAAGTAATCTCCTCTTGCATTGCATTCAACCAAAATTGTACTTGTAAGGTAGTTTTATAACTAATAGGCTCAAGTAAGGACAAATCTTCCTTAGGAGAAGTAGTGGTTATAGTAAGCAGACCTTCTTCTTGACAATACCATTCTTACTTCAAGTTTGCATGGGATGCAAATTCATATGAGGGATGTGAAGAACAACTGATATGGTCTCAGGTCAAAAGGAATCAACTGATGGCAAATCTTTCATAGACTGAGTTCTAAAACTAGACTAAGGTACCACAAGGATGGATGAGGAAGGCAAAGATGCAGGAGTAAAGGATAGAGATAGGGATGAGAAAGATGAAGCAGTAGCATGATGTGATACAGTAGATGGGGGCAAAACAACAACATTATTGTTGGTAACAACAGGTAAAGAAGGAAGATGAGAGGTAGAAGATGAGGAAGCAAATGATTGAATATTAGTGGCCAAATCTTTATAAGAAAAAACATGCTCATTGAATATAACATGTTTAGATATATATGTACGATTTCTAGCAACATCATAACATATATATCCTTTATACTAAGAGGCATATCCTAAAAATACATACATTGTGGTTTTAAGTTGTAGTTTATTGACAAGATAAGGATGTAACAATGGAAAGCAAGCACAACCAAAGATACATAAATGAGAAATAGCTGGAACAGTTTTAAACAAGATCTCAGACGGAGATTTGTGATGCAAAACTGTAGAAGATATTTTGTTTATCAAATATAAGGCTGTGTGTACTGCATAAGTCCAAAACGAGGATGGTAATTTAACATGTTGGAGCAAACTAATGGTATTTTCAATTAAATTACAATGCTTACATTCAGCAAGTCCATTCTGTTCAGGGGTATATGGATAGGATTTTTTATGCACAATGTCTTTAACAATGAGAAAGAGTTGAAGTTGTTTACTAATATATTCACCACCTCCATCACTTTGAAGGATTTGAATAAAACAAAAGAATTGAGTGTGAACATAGTGATGAAAGGTAACAAAGATAGAACATAGATACCTTTTGTTGACTAATGGAAACAACCAATAATATCTTAAAAAATCATCAACAAAGATCACATAGTATCTATAGCCATCAACAAAAACACTTGGAACAGGTCTCCAAAGATCATTATGTATAATATGAAAGGGTATTACAGATTTATCAATAGAGGAATGAAAGGGAAGTTTAGAAAACTTACCCTGAAGACAACTATGATGCACAATAGTAGTAGTAGAAAAGATTGGACACTTAATATCTGCCTTGTGTAACATCAAGGTAACAACTTTATTTGTAGGATGACCTAATCTTTGATGCCAAGTAGAAGAAAGGACTAACTGACCAAGATATGACTGAGGTTGATGTTTGAAGATGGATTGATTAGAATGAGGAGGAACAAAAGATAGGGGATAAAGTCCATTACTACATTGCCTTTTATATATTACCCTCCCTGTGGTCCTGTCTAGAATCCAAAAACAGAAAGCATCAAAGATCAAACAACAATTGTTATCCAAACACAGTCGATGCACTGATAACAAATTTTGAGTTAGTTTTGGAACATATAAAACTGAATTCAAATTAATAGGTTTAGTGCATGTAGGAATAATAGAATTCCCAACATATGATACTAACAAACCTTCACCATCAGCTGTTTCTATTGTGTCATTGGTGGGATAAGGAGTAGTCAATGACAAATTAGACAACTTAGCAGTCATATGGTTTGTAGCTCCAGAATCAGTAATCCAAACTTGAGGAGAATGTTGAGATAGTTGCAAGGCAGTATTCATAGCTTGTATAGTATGTTGTTAATGATAATGAGCTTGATATGAAGAATAACTTGCAGAACCAATAAAGTTTGGACCATTGTCATTGTAGAAACAATACCATGTGGTGTGATTTGTTCTACCATATATATTACACTTGAATCTCTCATTACGTTTTAATCCACAAAATGGAGCAGTATGACCTTCAAGATTGCAGAGTTGATATATGGAAATACTTGAGGCAGATGAAGATGTATTCAAAGAAGAGGGATAAGGACTAAGAACACCTAAAGATATGGTTTGCAATTTATGTGGCTTGGCATAAAATTGTGGTCTATGATGAAAAGTTTGTTGAACTTGATTGAATTTCCCCCTTCCCCTACTCCTATTGAATGATCTATAACCACCATTACCATAAGAATTGTATTCATGAGTTCCATGAGTTTGTTAAAAAAATGGTGTAGATCTAACAATAGGTTTAGAGGTTGCATGCATAGCAGTGAGGTATGAAGGAGCTTCAGTAATAGGATTCTCCACAATTCTTTCTTCAGCAAGCAATTGTGATCGAAATTATTTCAATGTAATAACATTTTCTTTGCCTCTAACCACACATCTGAATGTATTATATTTAAGAGGAAGTCCATTTAAAGCTAAAATCACAATATCTTCATCAACAAAAGATACTTATACACTAGTCAAGTTGTCTCTAGCTTTGTGTCTTAACCTTGATTTATGTTAGAGGTTACGATTGATTGAGATATTTGATGTTAAACGACTTCAAATGCGCTACGCAACCTCTCTTATTGGGTATTCTCTAGGCTTATTGATGATTTTTGTTTATATTTACGTTAGATTATGTTTTGATTGTTGCTCTTATATCCAGGGGACCTTCAAATCTAGCTACTTTTGCTGCTGTCTATGCACTCTTTGGACCGACATTTCCAGGGATTTATGACAAAGATAGAGGCGTGTACACTCTGTTTTACCCCGTATGTACATGAAAGTGCAACTACTGTAATATATATATTTTCTGCAATGCATGTTTGTCTTGCGTGATCAGATTTGTTTGCATTTCTATTGCTCAGGGTCTGTCATTTGCTTTTCCGATTCCCAGCCAGTATACAGATTGCTTTCATGATAGAGAAGGTAAAGTATTACATTTCAGACAGGCAAATATAACTGTTTTATCAAGGTTTTTAGCATCCTAACTAGTTTATTTTATTTTCATTTTTTTGACAGCAGAACTGCCACTAGAGTTTCCAGATGGCACAACGCCAGTTACATGCCGAGTCTCTATATATGATGGTTCCGCAGACAAAAAAGTGGGTGTTGGATCTTTAATGCACAAGGCTTCTGTTCCCCCATTACTTCCTGGTAACCTTTATATGGAAGAGGTGCATGTCAAGGTTTGACTTCTTTCTTTGACCCCTCCATTTCGTTTATTAAACTGTTCAATCTGTTAGTTGATTAATTACTTCTGGGTATCGTATGTGCTCGACTCTCAACATATTAGCATCAACCTTAGAGGACTATGCCATGCAGATTCGAGAATTAACATCATTTTTTTTTCTAATCTTTGAGAGGTTAAATTTTTTTGGTGATATTAGTCTCTTGTATCTTTTCTTATGCAATTTTTATCTCTGCAGCTTGGGGAAGAATTATATTTCTCTACTGGAGGACAGCATATTCCTTTTGGTGCATCACCACAGGTAAATTTTGGGTTTTATGCTGTTTAGCTTGAGTTTGATACTCTGCACAAAATCATATTGTTGCTTCCTTGTGCTAGTATATGCCCCAGGGGTTTTGAAGGAAAAAAATAGGACAGATACCGTGTATGGCTTTCACAATATTTTTCTCTGGGTGTGCCCTCTTATGTGGGATTATAATGCTATAAATCACTTATCCTGTGTGTTTCTCACAGTTTCCTTTTATTTGCAGGATGTATGGACAGAATTAGGTCATCCATGTGGGATTCACCAAAAGCAGGTAGTGTAGAGTTACTATCCTGGAATTGCAATTTTAAGGCTTTTTTTATAAGCAATGCTAGTTTAATGGAGAGAAATAGGAATCCTATAACTCAATAGATAAAATAGGAATTTGACCGAGTAATTGCTTCTGAATTGGAGTCAATGATTGCAACTACAATGGGATGGAGATGGGAAAAATTCCACACATGTAAGGTTGGATCAAGGCAGTGTGCACACACGGGATACCCTTTTCAATTGAAAGGACCCTGTAACTGCTGGACCTTTATCATTTTTTTCCCTTTCAAATCAGTGTTATTTAGCTGTGTTATTTGCTTAAACACGCTACTCTTGGTGCACATGCTAATTTTGGTAGCTGTCAGGTTGACCAAATGGTCATTCACTCTGCTTCTGACCCTCGCCCAAGGACTATTGAAATTCTGAAGAAAAGTTCAAATTTCAGATATGAACAAGTACTGTTCAAATCTGTACGGACAAAGTATAGAAATTCCTGAAGAACTGTTACTGTAGAGATCAAGAACTGGGAAGGGAATTTTCCAGAAAATAAGAACTTGAGAATTTGATTGTTTTGAGCAGAGAGAACAAACAAACATGGGCAGAATGGTTTCGTATGGTTACTGCCATCCCATAAATTTTATTTATAAGAATCAAACGATTACAACGGCTAGTTCTTTCAAAAATCTGTTACAGTTGACTTTTCCATAATGTTGACTATTAACTGAATTTAGCTAACTATTGACTAATTGAATAAGAACATTAAGGATATTAATAATCCAGATTACAATATGAAATCAAGAACTAAAAACACTTAAGAACTTGAACTTCAATTCTTCAGTTCTTCACTTGCATGCTTCGCAGACCTGGAATCACATTTCCAGTTTTCAACAAGGACAACCCTTTGTGGAGATTACTTCTACAATTACTTTACGCGTGGTCTGGATATCTTATTTGATGGACAGGTATTTATCTCTTTTTTCTGTTCAAAAGGATATCTATCCATGATTCTGTTTAACTATCTTTGTGCTTGGAAGTATTGAGATAATCTTATTTTACTTTTGCAGACTCATAGAATCAAGAAGTTTATTTTGCACACAAACTATCCTGGTCACGCAGATTTTAATTTGTACATAAAGTGCAATTTTGTCATCCAAGGTTCTGACTGTAAGTTCTTTTCTGATTTTGAAAGGTTTTGTTGACGTTGTAAATGTAGAAACTAATAAACTCTTTCTCCTTGTTGCTCGTTCGTGTGCCTTTGATGAAGTAGACAACTCCAAACAGAGTATTACCCCAAGCACAAAATGGGACCAGGTGAAGGTAAATTTTTAAAATTGTTCTACTTTCCCCCCCTTTAATTTACATTAGAAAATCTAATGGCACTCTAACCGTGTTCATAAATGACACCAGCTTCATATAGATATGTTGGCACCTGTTTGTATTACTTGTACATGTCCTTAGTCTAAATTTCAGTCTTAGCATCAGACATGATTCTTTTTTATTTGACCTTCATGAGTAAATCATGGCTGTGACTAAAGAGCAAGTCAATATTCTAGGAGATCCTTGGGGACTGTGGTCGTGCAGCTATTCAAACACAGGGCTCTACAAATAATCCTTTTGGATCCACTTTTGTATATGGTTATCAGAACATTGCCTTCGAGGTGAGCTTTTGGAAAAATTCACGATCAAATTTGTGCACTTGCCAAAGTTTTATTTGCCCTTTTGAAATCAGATTTTGGTATTTGGTGCAATTCTGACTATGCTGATGTTACCAGGTGATGAAGAATGATTATATTGCAACTGTAACTCTCTTCCAGGCATGATGTTTATCTTCTGTGGTATGGTTTGCCTACAAATCCTTTTCTTCGGCAATATAATGTGTGGTTTTATGATGGAAATATGTCTGTTATCATTTTGTTGTAAGATTAGTTTTAGCGTGAGAGCCAACTAGGTGCAAAATCCAGTCTTCAATCATTATTAGGACGTTGTTTTTTGCAAGTCTTTTCCTTGAACTAGTCTTTAATGTAATTCCTTGAACTCCATTGTCACTGTTAATTCATGAGTTCTTGTTGCATAGCAATGCTCAATGTAATTCTTGAAATCTCGACTTCAGTATTTTGTACAAAGGCTCTCTATTGCTTTTGATAACATCTTTTTTTTCTTATTTCTCTTCTTTTTTTCGTTTGACCTAGGCCTGGATGCTGTGACGTTGCCTGGTGCAACTGGATATTGTACAGTCTACTAATCAGAAAGCTACATATGCTGTTTTTAGTGGAAGCATCATCTCGGGGAAGTTAAATGTGAAAATTGTACATATGATCCGTACAGAATATTAGATGGGGTGGCGGGCGGCTTCTGTATTTCTTGAAAAGGACTGCAAGCTCTTCATTCAATAATTCAGGTTGCATGTATTTCAAGCTGGACTACTTGTTTCCTCATCTATACTCCCCCCCCCCCCCCCAGTCTCTGATGTTTGTAATTGTTTTCCAAACGATCTTTCCAAGATTTGAAACCATAAAGATTGTACTTTTCAGGAGCAACAAATGAAAAAAGCCTTTTCAAAACTCCAGTATGAACAGCATATATTGATCTTTTATTTTTGTTTATAGTTTTCTTTTCAATGTTGGCCTGTTGAGTACACGTAAGAAGATAGTTATGAATTAAGAAGCCATTCATGGCCGTCGATGAAGCCAATTGAGATGAAGGGCCTGGCCTGTTGTTCAGTTAGCTCCCTGGACCATGCGACTCTTCCTCCAAAATCAGCTCCTGGTCCTGAGCACTTGTACTGGCCAAAAAATACAGTCCTGCAAGACATTTGCAGAACAAACAAGTTATCCAAGCGTGGAGGAGCATTTTATGGTCTAGCAACATGGCAGAAGCCAACTCAAATTCGATAAATATCTGCTCATAATCAAGATTAGTTGATGATTAAAGATTGATTAATCATAGGATGCCAAATCATAGATTATTTTAGTGTCGGGGAGAGAAGGAGAAGCACATACATCTCTCTGCTCTTGTCGCCCCAGTCATACCATCCTCTAGGGGTGATAATCTTGTCCATGTAGGTGTAAGCAAAGACCACCCTGGAGAAATTGCCCCATGCTCTGCCCAAGTAGAGGGCGCCTGAGCCGGTGATCCTGCAGTTTACGAAGGAGAAGCCTGTTTCCTCGAGGAAGCTCTGCCTCTTCTGCGCCGTCAAGGCTCCGAAGCTAGTCGTTACAGCATGCAAATGGCAATCCTCATAGAGAGAGAGCCCATTTCCGAATATGAAATCCACGGAACCTTCAATGTAGCATTTCTTGAAGTAGTGCCTCCCAATGTGATCATACAGGGTGTCTTGTGCTCCGATGAACTTGCAACTTATAAAGGCGGCCGTGTCTGCCGATATTCGCAGCGCCACCGCTTGCTTTCCTAGAGCTCCTGATGGTGGCAGAGGTGCCTTGTTCTGTCATGAAGCAGCAAATCTCTTACTTGCAAGAGTCTAGCTTAATAAAGCTTTGATTCATGTTAAATAATGCAGTGTTTGGATCAAATTAAAGATTCACTGTAGTAGTTCTTACTAGAAATTGGATTAGTGGGAATACAAACTGAAACAGTTGTTAACAAAAGAATCCATTTTTTTATGTGAGGAAACTTCATCCTTGTAAAACGTAATTTGTGGTCATCGAGTAAAATCTTGGTTGTCCCAAGTTTTTATAAAAAATATATGTTTTAACTCAAACTCAAGAATTACTATGCAGATCACAATTACTTTTGGGACAAAGAACCACATGCCAAACAGAAGATAATTGCAATCAATTCAAGGTGTATAACAGACCTTGAAGGTGATGTCCTTTGCAATGAAGTATGGGGAATTGACAGCAAATGTTGCAGAGCCAAAAGTACCCAATTGCCGTCCATTCTCCACTCGGTCGGCTGTGTCACCCCACTCGATGATGGTCTTGTCCGCACCAGCACCTTGCAGGGTAATGTAAGCCATGGTAGCTGGAATCTCAACCTTCTCCCTGCGTTGTTATTAAACATAAATAGATGTGACATAAAGAGAGAAACAACTGTCAAAGATGAAAAGAAGATCGAATTCTTGTTACCTGTAAGTCCCTGCACTAATGGAGATGACAACTCTGCAGTTATTAATAACTGGCAATGAATTGATGGCCTTTTGCAGTGTAGGAAACTCTCCAGACCTTGGTTTGCTGCTTACCTTCATGGTCAAACAAGGCTTGAACTTGTTCTTTGCTTTCTGAAAGAGAGAATGCTTGAAAGAACCCATGTGCTTTAACCATTTTAAGTAATCTTCTTCAGGCACCAAGAACCCATTGAACGTTTCTGGCATCGACAAAGAATTTGCATTTAAAAACAATACCATCAAGAACAGTAGCTTCAGCACCATTGTATAGTTGAGTTTTCTCAGTCCCTCCAGTTGAAGGGCTGAAACTACAGCAAAGATGAAGAAAGATAAGGTGTTTTAAATGGAGGAAACCTAGAGGAGAGGGAATGGCAGAAGAATCTGCCAGAACGTGACTATATATGAACACCGTCTCTTCCAATCACACCCATTAGAGACCTAGCAGTGGCCTTTAGCCTGTGTTATTTCTTTTTGTCTGTTTCGACTTGTCAGGAAAGTCATGAGAGGTTGAAAATTGCATAATGTTAACCTTACATGGCATTAAAGGTGATGGAGTCTTTCTGCTCCACAACTTCTGTTCATCACATGACGCTGTGTTTGTACTCGGTTTCCATTTAACTCAGGTTCGTGCAAGGCCGGGGAGATTGAAAGATTGAAAATAATACAAACAAAAGCTGGCGAGTTAAGCCAGCTATTCCTTGGCATTCCCCTCCTTTTATTTTTGGGTTTTTTGATTTCTTTAAGAAATAAAAACTGAGTCTGCATGTCGGCTCTGTAGTGGTAATATTTTATCATAAACCGAGAAAACTGTTACAATTAGCATATATGCTCACGACAAGCCGAAAAGTCTCCAGGTAAATATGTTTTGTTTTTGGTAATCAAAGTGGCCTAAACTAACCCACTGCAGCTTGGAATGGATTGGATTCAACACCACTCTCGGCACCATTTTCGAGGTCTTTCTCTCTCTCTCTTTTTTGCTGATGGGTGTGAGAAAGCCATATAATTTGCATTATTAGGGTTTTTCAGGGGTTACTGTTTGAAAATATAGTTAATATTGTTTTTGAAAGTGTTTTTTGTTCAGAAATACATTAAAATAATCTAAAAACACTATTTTTTTAATTTAAAATAAAAAAATTTAAATTTTTTCAAAAACGTTTTTCGATCAAAATCCCAAACACCCCTTGTTTACCTAGAAACACGAGGCCTTTTTCGAGCCTTGCATGCTGATCGGCTACCGCAATCATTTTTGTTTTTAAAAGTATATTTTATTTTTTTAGTGTTTTTAAATGTTTTAATAAATTAATGTTAAAAACAAACAAAACACTTTTAGAAAGGTGCCACCACACAATAATAAATATAAAAAGCCATTTATCTATGAATTAACCCCGCGTCGGGTTAAGGAAATATGTTTTTTTAAGCCAAAAACAGCTGGGAACAATGGAAAAAAAACCTAACTTGAATCTCTCTCTTTTCTTTCCCATAAAGAATCAAATTAGCGACATAAACCCAAAATAAATAACAAAATTGAATCAAATACTTTGTTCTAATTAGTTAGGTGTTAGAGAATGGTAAAACCTAGGATGAACAGAGAATCGTGCAACTGGGCAGACAGGATGCTAGCTGGTCCTTTATTAAATTTCACCTTGTATTTGTAGGGGAGACTAGCTTGCTAATGAGGTAGAGAAAGAACAAAGGAAACGGTATGTTTTGGGCAGAGGGCGTGATAGAAGATGACAAAAGTATGTTCCTATTGAATTATTGTCATAATGGAGATCTTACATAAGAATATTGAAAAGCATGGCACAGCATTGATCATTCTACAGCAGGGAAAGCAATCATTTTGAAAATAAAAAAATTGAGATTTGATTTAAATATTTTAAGTTTGAGTCAGGATATGTTCATCTTGTAAGAATTTTAGAGTACTAAATATTTACCCGCTTAACTCGGGCTCGCAAAGGAGTTTCCACGAATCTAAAAAAATTATTTTCTAAAATGTTTTTTTATTATTTTAAAATGTATTAAAATAATTTTTTTAAAAAAAATATTTTTAACATCAGGACATCAAAATAATATAAAAATATTAATTTATAACAACAAATAATCAAATTTTTTCAAAGACTTTTAAATTAATTTCCCAAACACAACGAATACAAAAACAGTGGACTTGGATCCATTGACATTTCAGTAAATTCAACCATAAAGAAGCAATAGTTAGAAGTGTAATATTTATTGTTTGTGAGTAATATCAATTAAATTATTGGAATAGTTATAGAAATAAGATAATTAATTAAATTTGTTTCCTTTTCAAAATGTAAGGATGGAGATTGTATTTTATGATAATTAATCTAGATAAATAAAGAAACAAAATACCTAATATGAAACCTCAAAAGGCTTCTAATTATATAGTTGTTATGATATGATAACTATTTTGAAAAGAAAAAAAAGTTATTAGATCAATTCATAGATCACTAGTTCAATCTCAATCATTTTTTTTAATTTTAATATTGAATTTTCCAAGTAATTCAAATTATTTTCCGATTAATTAGTTTTTAACGGGTTAATATCTTTTTTAATTTAACCTAAAACTTAACTTAAGTTAATCTCTAGATTTTTATATTAATATATAGAGCAATATATAATAACTATGTCTAATGATCTGGATATAAAGTAAAATAAACGAGAAAAAATATATTTTTATGATGTTTTTTTTTATAAATAACATGGAAAATATATCTAAAATACTTTATAAATGGGCTTGACGGCAGCCTCAAACGATGAAGTGTTGAGTTTGGGCTTGTCCGAAGAGTTTAGGCTTCGGCTTAACATATTTCCGGCCAATCTTTATTCTTAAGAAAAATCAGACGCCGACCAGCCCCATTAGATTGTAAAATCAGAAAATAAACTCCAACCAATCTACGTGAGAGATTAATAAATCTTCTCTCTCTCTCTACACACTTCCGGTACATATAGATTTTCTTGAGTAAAAACGTCCACTGATTTCATTATTTGTAGAAATCTGAACCGGGAATGTTACGAGGTCATCAAGTAGTGTGAAAATTGTGTTCTTTATGGTTTCTTGCAGAGCCACTTGATATAAGAAACTTGTCTCCTAGTTAACAGTAGGAGTCTTTTGTTTTGGATACTTATGAAGATTTTGGAGGCTTTTCCTCAAAGAAAGTGACCACCGAGTGTTGGAGAGATGGGCGTGCTGGAAATTTTAGTTTTCACTGCGATTCTTTCAGAATAAAACTAATGAAGTGAAAAAACCTAAACTAGTTAATTGAATTGTAATACTTTTGTTTCATTTCTCTTGCCTGTCCGAGCGACCTGACATAAGAAACTGGTTCCCCAGCTATGTGTACCAATCTCCTGTAATAGGTGAAAACATTGGAATTCCTTGATCAAAACTGGATGTGAGGGAGATGAGTTTCCTAATCAAGACAGGGGGAGCAAGAACCAAATGAATTTATGGAAATTAGGACAACACAGGAAAATTCTTCCAATAAGGTTTCTCCTTCTCAGGTTAGCTATGTCATGCTTGGCAGGTTTTATGGCAAACATCTTTCTTTTCAGCATGAGGTTATTTAGTTAGGTCTTTAGGGAGAAGAAGTTTGTTTTTTTTGTCAGTGATTCTGTGATTCATTTTTCACATCACAGGACTCTAGGGATGTAGTGAAAGAGGGCTCATATATCTGGATAATTTGCATCGAAAAGGGTAGCATGGCATGGAAGATGAATCATTTCCGAGCCATTCTATCATCCCAATCAAAGATGCTGATAAACCAAGCTTGAATTTTGAAGTGCCCCCATGTAAACTGATGCAAAATCTAGCACAAGAAGTTGGTTTTGTGTCAGTCAAGAGTAATGTGAAATCAAGCAATTAAACTCCATGAAAGTTGAGCTGCAGGAAGGATTTCACAAACTTGGAAGCTAAGACTCTAACAGAAGTTTAATGCGAGGTTCGCTCAAGGTGCCGGAGCTTCTTCAACGAGTCAATCAACACATGGAAGGCAAAAATAAGGGAAAGCAGTTCCGGGAAATTGTTTTGTTACAACAAGAAAGAACAGAATTACAAAACTGAACTATGAGAATTCCTTGGATAGGTATGGCCAACAGCAAATTTTATTTGAATGTTCAGAAAGTAGAGGGATGACTTGGTGAAAAGCATGAAAAAGTTGTCACTGAAAAAAAGAATGGTGCTCTCTGAAGTATCTAATTTCGAACACCCTCATGTGATTAGAGCCACCGGAGACTGGAGCTGTCCTCAGAAGAGCAGGCCTCGCTCTGCCATACCAGGGCATCTCAACTGAAAATGTCACCTTAAACTTTATAAAATATATTTATAAATTAATATATTTATAATACCACAACAAATCCGTTGTAGTCTAGTTGGTTAGGATACTCGGCTCTCACCCGAGCGACCCGGGTTCAAGTCCCGGCAACGGAATATTTGTTTTTTCAATATCTTACGTAAGCAATATGAAGACGACATCGTTGAGTTAAAACCTATCCAAGGGAGAAGATGCCTAAAAGGGGAATCACAGTTTCACTTTCACACGCAAATTATTAATCTTCTTTCTCCAATTAAGCAGGGTTTTAGGACCTATCTTCTTCTAGGGTCTAACCCCTCACTTTCTCCGTATCCGTAGAAGCACCAGCACCCTCACACAGTACAAGATTATATTTTTCACTTATCTCGAATCCCAAATTCAGGTAATTTAGCCTTAACCTTATCCTCAATCTTTAAAAGTTAAGGATTTTGCTTTCCCAAGCAAACATTGTGAGCATAACTGCGGTTAAAGCCTTTTCTCCTTTCCTTGTTTTGCTTTTTGTTAGTTTTAGTTACAGTGATGCTATTTATCTGTTTACTTTGTACCCAAAAAAGTAGAAATTGAAATGGGTTTTCATCTTTTTTTATAAGGAATTAAATTATGTGTAGTGATAAGATAGTTTGATTTTTATAGGGGATAATTGTGGGTCTTTGCGAGGTTTATGCTATAAAAAATCACGAGAAATGCTTTATCATGATTCAAATTGGTGACCCAGAAACAAAAAAATGAGAAAAAAGATGACTTTGGTGACTCGTGGTGTCATATTTGATATAGTGGTTCATTTATTGTGAGCTTGGCGTGGCAGTGTAAAGATGACTGTGTCTGGACTCACCGGTAATCCATGCTGTCTACGGATACCATTACATGACCCGAAGACTCTGTCTAGACGATTTTCAGTGTTTCTGAATGCTGAGAAGCCTAAAGACAGTGCTAAATTGCTTGGTGTCAAAAGGTATCCATGGGTTATTATCAAGCATTATAATTCATTCAGAAGATTTTGTACACTCTGATACTTGTTTTTTTTATTAATCGCGCAGAAGTCATTTAGCTGGTTCTGTACAGAGATGTAATATAAAGGAAACTTACTTGGTTAAATGTGCAATGGATGCTTCCTATGGTGGTGATATGACCAATGACCGACCAGGTAATATTTTCTTTCTTGATCATTTGAACTCTTATAACCTGTAAGTTGGCTTTTGGACATAAAATTAACTATTGATTGTTAGATCAAAGGGTTTTCATGACGAGTGCTTGTTAACCGGAGAACCTTCTTGTCTGAAGATGGATCACGTTAACATTCTTGATGGTCATCCTAACTTGTGTCTTAAAGAGATAATGGATTTGATGGAAAGCTTGATATTTGTCTTTCCGACAGATTAGGGTGATATCCTAGCTGATTTTGTGTTCAGCAATTTTGTTAGAATGAGTTAGAAAATCACAATTTGCCTAACACGCTAGCTTGTGGAGGCATTTGCTTAGCCCATACTTATGAAATCATGTTATCCCTAGAAGCAAGTGCAGATAATACTTACAGGGAAAAACTGGTATCGGAACATTCCAGATGCCTCAAGACAATATGAGCTTGCACCTGTAATGAACAGTTTGGTTTTAGCTAAATGGAGCCAATGTCTTGCATTGCATGGCTTATTTGAGTCATGAATAACTGTGCCTGGAGTGCTTTTTCACATATGTCAACTTATCTTATACCAAATGCTAGAAAGTGTATGAAAACAAAATGACCGTTTGAGACATTTTATGCTTGGTTGCATTCCCAGAAAGTAAGCAGTAGGTGTTCTTTTCATTCGTAAATACTAGTTAGTTCGTGCTCGTGCTCATGTTGTGGGTCAATAAAGGTTTGTTGAAGTTTCCACTCCCTTTTCTGTTTTAGTTACTAGTCTGTTTGATTTTTGTTGCCCCAAAGGTAATTGATGTGGTTTATTAGAAATTGTAAGAATTTAGCACCATTCATTCCCTGAAGCTTTGTTTACAACCAATCTGCAAGTTCAGTTATTTTTCCAAGAATCCATGTAAGGGATCCATACAAACGACTTGGAATAAGCAGGGAGGCTTCTGAAGATGAAATTCAAGCTGCAAGGAGATTCCTTGTTAATCAATATGCTGGGCACAAACCAAGTGTGGATGCGATTGAATCAGCACATGACAAAATAATCATGCAGAAGTTTTATGATAGGAAGAACCCAAAAATAGACTTCAAGAAAAAAGTTAGGGAAATGAAGCAGTCTCGTTTTATGCAGTTTGTCACAAGCAGGTTCCAGACTCCATCAACAAATGTTATTATTAAAACAGCAATTGCTTTTTTAGTACTGGGAGCTCTTACTTTTCTCTTTCCAACTGAAGAAGGTCCAACCCTTCAGGTAGCCATTTCCTTGATCGCTACCATATATTTTATACATGATCGGCTGAAAAGCAAATTGCGGGCTTTTCTTTACGGGTATGTGGACAATGTCTTCCATCGCTTTCTTCTGCTTGTTAAATCTGTGCTCACTCATCTGTTGAATACTTGTCTTTTTTCGCTCTCGTTTTTTTTTTACCATTCTCATTCTATGAAAATTTCGAAACAACCCCATCTTTTTTACCGACACCAAAGCTGGTGTACTAATTAAAACAAATTTTCCTTTCTAATTATTGTTCAATCATGAGTTTGTCCAGAATTCTGCTCAATAGTTTCAGAACGCCAAAGTACCCTTATTTTCTTTTCTTAATTCATTGTTTACCTTCTCTACTGTTCAAACCTGAATTCCTCAAAAAGCAACTATGTCATGGATCATAACTTCCTGTGTTGCAGGGCTGGATCTTTTATTTTCGCATGGCTGTTGGGAACCTTCTTGATGGTGTCTGTGATTCCACCGTTGCCATTAGTTAAAGGGCCAAGGAGTTTTGAAGTGATTACATCTTTGATAACTTACGCGTTACTTTGGGTTTCATCTACCTACTTGAAGTAGTGCCAGATTCTATAGTACAAGCTCCCAGTACAAGGCTGCAATTTTGTTGTCATGGATGGTGTTATTGATAAGTGGGTCATCAATCGTGCATTTTTTCTTCAAGCCAGATCGTCGTTCTAACCACAGCAATGATGCTTGTAGTGAGTGTTAGTTTTTTTCAATGAGCCTCCCAAAATTAGGAAGAGAAGGTGTGCATGACTGTTCTGCTATCAATGTAAATGGAGGTGTATCCATCATATGGACAAGAATTACATTCCGTTTTCTTTTTCTGCATCTGTTGTATAATCGTTTAGGAACATGAGGAATCTTTTTCCTTTAAGCATTCCTGTGGAAAATTCGGGTTGGGCGTTAAGATTTTTTCATCGACATAAGAGTTTCTGTCGACTAGTTCACTTCAGCAATGTCTTCAAGATTTGGGTAACATTACATTTGGCTGTCGCATTTAATGAGAAAGTAACATTGGAGAATAAATAAAACAAGTTCGATCATAACTGCCATTTGCTATACACTTGGGTTCCAGTGAAGACACGAGGACAATCATGCTGGCGATACATTTCGTAGATGAGGAACTAAATATCTGTTAAGAAGGTAATACATGGGATAAAGGTTAGTTAATCAGCCATGCTATAAATATATGCGTCCCTGCGCTATAAATAGCATCACATGGAACTCCTACCGCTAGCATGGCACTCGGAGAGCCACAAGTCCATCTTTTCTATGATCTGATGCCTTACCTTTTCAACTGCATCAGGGGAGCCACAATTCTTAGCATTACCTGTAATTGAAAATAACAATGTCAGTTGATAAGCAGCGAGCAATTCCCGGCAAACAGTACAAAGAACAAGGATATGATTTCCAGCATAATTTGAAGGAATGCTATTAAAAATGCTATCAGATATATATTATACTAGATAATTGCCCGCGCGTTGCCGCGGGTATTTTTTTATATATAATTTAACACAATTAAATCTACAACGATAAATTTATATGATATAAGAAAATAAAAATTATAGATTAAAAGATACAATGTTTAAAATTTTGAGTTGAGTTTGTCATGTAAGCATAGATTATCTTTTTTAGAATATAGCTATTTGCCCGCGCGTTGGCGCGGGTATTTTTTTTGTATATAATTTAACACAATTAAATCTACAACGATCAACAAACTTATCAAATTATCGGGAGGGAAAAAAAATAACAAAAGAGCAAGAATGAAAAATAATTAAATCATGATTATTATTATTATTATTATTATTATTATTATTACTAAAATATAGGAATTGCGTTATAAACGATAACAAAAGAGCGTGCACTAACATTAGAAAAAAGAGAAAAATATTTGAATAAAAAAAAAACACATTACTGAAATCATTATTGTGCAGATAATAAAATTATATAAATTAATTAATAGAAATAACAAATAAAAAAACAACAGGGAAAAAGAAGCAATATTCATTTAAAATATTATAACAATAGCAACATCAGAGTCTTAATATCTAAAAAAAAAAATTTACAATGGCTATTACTGGAAAAAAAAATTTATCAAATTATCGGGAGGGAAAAAAAAAACAAAAGAGTAAGAATGAAAAATCATTAAATCATTAAATCATTATTATTATTATTATTATTATTATTATTATTATTATTATTATTATTATTATTATTATTATTATTGTGTTAAATACACTTATATATACATGGACAAAAGTAGGGATAAAAAAAAAATCAAAGTATAAGGGCTGAATTGGAAATGATATATAAAGGGCTTAAATTAAAAAAGTAAAAGTCAAAGGGCTGAAATGCAACTTACATTTATTGTCAATTGAAATCAGAGGACAAAATTGCAAAAATCGGAACTGTTGTACCGAATTGATTGAGTCATATACAGCCAACCCGGAAATTGAAAGTAGAAGAACCAAAGTGAAACTTTGACACTCCGGAGAGAGAGAAACGTGGCCGGCGACTTTAACCGGCTCCCGACGCGTCCACGGACCCTTTTAGGTAACACGCGCCACCGCGGGAGGAAGAACACGCGGAGGCGCATCGTTCTGTCATCCGGTAGACAATTTCCGGACACCGGAGTAAGCCGCACGCGCCGCCAGAAGACGGCGTGGGGCGAAAAACCGCCTGGCGCGTGCGGCGGACGCCCTTCCAGACCCGATTATTTAATTTAAAAATAGGGACAATTACCGTCCTGTCCCTTGACCTAATGAAGTGTTTTTGTCTTATTAGAGGCTAAAACCGTATTTAGCCATTTCAGAAAATAATAAAAAATGCAAAAGTTGCGGCGGACCGGACCGGACCAGGCCGGTCCGACCGCGTGCAATTACGCCGGTGCCCCTCAGCCGGAAGCCTGATTTTGTCTTATTATCAGGGACGAAATCGTCAACACACTGTTCACAAATGAATATTTAAAAAAAAAAAAATTAAAATGGAAAAACCGAATTTGTCCCCGCCTGTCAGCCCCTTCTCCGCGCGCGCCCGAGGGCCATTTTCGGGCGTGCACTGCTCGAATCCACAGTGCTTACTGAGAGGGTGCACAGTGGAGAGGCCACGCGGTTTAGTGTTCTTGTAATTGTTGAACAGCAGTCCAGTTTTTGTCAAGGTCCGTTTTAATGGCTTCTAATACTATCTGAATTGCTTGAGATGACAATGAAACCAGATTAATAAACGGTGCCATAATTCTTATACGATAATAGGCAGCACAGACTAGAACATACCTTCAATGTTGAAGGGAGACTGTGGACATCCTCGCATATCAGTTCCATGACCACAATTATGACAAGACATCACAAAGGAGGGCACTGGAATGTTTAAAGAAGCATTTCAGTGAACAAGTAAGCGTATGATAATGCATATATTTCCCAAAATATATTACATGTAATGTTTGCATGGTAGTTCTGCATACTGAGTCATTAAGCCATTTATGAACACATGGCTAGTAGCAGTAATACTCATACCAAGCATTCAGACACACCAGACCTGGAAAGACGATGAAAAATAAACCACAAAGAGATTAAGTAGTTAGAAACTTACTATCTGGAGATGAAATCTGCTTTGATGCATGGCGCCAGGGATCTTGAGACCCATTTGTAAAAATGATCTTTGAACCTGCAAGATACAAAAGCTATGAAAAACAATTTAATGGGGAAGTTTTTTTCAGGAGTGCATTCAAGGCTTTTTGTTTCAGTGTTTCTTTTCTTTCTTTTGTGTGTGTTGTTGGGGGGGGTGGGGGGTGAGCAATCATTTCAGAAATCAAATGCCTCTCTCTTCAAAACTTGTTTTTTATTTAGTACACGTGGCCTTACTTCTGGGCCCACTCAGAGATCAAGTGCAAAACAAGCATCTCCATCTCCCAGAGAAATGATCCTCATGCAGAGATAAGAAATAAAATTATTCAAGGAAAGAGAGGTCAATGTCCAGACCTGCGATATTTGTGCCCCCATAATACAAATTAGTTGTGTCAACCTCAGGATAAATGTCTTCTCCAAAGACCTTCTTACAAAGATCCAAATGATATCTGCAGCATAAATGACCAACAATTCTGCAGAGTGAGATTGTGCACAAAAGGAGCATCATAAACCAAACAGCATAACATGTGAACGGTGAGTCGAAACACCATATTAATGGACACAAATAAAAACATACCTTGAGTCAACTTGTGAGGAGCGAATGCTATCATTTGTGGGTGCCACTTGAAAATATGCTACTTCTGTACATACTTGGAACCACCACAACCGATCACCAGTATTCTCGTTAAGAGTAGTGTCTTTCAAATGCCTTTGATCATATGTTTGACTGCTGACACCAAAATTTCCAACGTAATACTCTTTAACATACTTTGCATATACCTCCTGCATTTGCGCTTTGAAGTTCCATTAGAAGCATATTAAACAGCCAGGGACTAGGGAGAGATGGCCTTATGACTCGTCAATAAATTTAATCATCACCAATACATTATGCTGAACAGAAAACGTAGAATCATTATAAAACAGAAACAGATAATCACATATATTAACCAATCCTAAGGCCACCACACCACTTTACCACTGTAGCCAATACACAAGATCAGTCTTGAAAACATTTTTAGCAGATGAACTTCCAAGGGGATTGTTAAGGATTGTTAACCCAACAATTCTATTTCAGGCATTGGAATCTACATGATGGAAACACTTGATGTCCGGGTAGAACTGATTGGAGATTATCATGGGTAACCCTTTTATACAGCATATACAATGAAGCATGACGATCAATCTACTGAACTTGGAATGCATCAGACTCGCCAAAGCTGCAGCATGGCCTACTAATGCTCAAGCTGGATAGCTTAATTCATCATTTAGTCACTGAATAGGATGCCATGTACAATCAAGTTATCGAAAGAATTTCTAAACAACAAAATGCAATCATTTATTGAACTTGCCAACACTGAAATTGATAAAGTTCTTGACATGATGACATCCACAAGAAAAGAAAAGGCAACATCCAAGAAAGCCAGGATCAAGAATTAGATGGATCAGTAGTTAATAAGCAAGGAGTAACAGGCTTTGACCACTGAGATAGATGAAAATAAACTGGAGCTTACCACCAGATCTTCTCCATCCTTCTTTGCTTGAACAAGAGGGGAACATAGTTTATCTGGATTTCCGTATTGAAACTGAAAAGGCAGGGTGGTGAATATCATTAATATGTAGACCTCATACCAGGCAACAAAGATAAAAATAAAATCACACACCGCTATAGCAGCTGCATCTGCCAGAAAATACAGGAAGTCACCATCAATCTCAAGCTGCAAATACACGTAAAACATGAACATAGATGATCAGTGTAAGGAAAGTCTCATGAAGTGTGAATCTCATCTCATTATTTTGTGTGTATGATTAAAGGATTGATAAAACAAACCCCAGCTGCACCAAACAAGGTCTTCACTGCTTTTTTATTAGATGCAAGCCTTTCTTCTACAAGTTGAGTAGTTTCTTGGAGTGCAGCTTTACATTCAGCCCCGGCAGACTCACCAATCTAAATAAAATGGCAAGGACAGAAAGGTCTTTCATCATGACATGGAAGAAGCATATCCAAAAAACAAACTATTAAAAATCAATGTATGGAAGACAATCAAACTAAACACTCAAGCATGCATCAGGACATGATTACAGGATGTATAATAATAATAAATACTGTGTTTACCTGCTGATCAAACTCAGAGTAGTTGTAAACAGCAAGAACAACTGCAGAACTTGCAAGACTCCCACATGTTAAATGTGGAAACTTAAGACGAAACCATGCACTAAGAGCTCCAGAGTATGAAACACCAAAAACAAACCAAGGATTTTCAACTCCTGTTCTATTGAGCTTCAGGTTTAGGGATTCCTGCATTAGAAAGCATACAAAAAAAGAGAGTTGGGAACAGAACTATCACCATGCACATCAAAAGAACAGGAAAATATTAACATCAACTGTAATGCATATGAAAGGCCATTCCAACAGCTTCTGCGACAAATTTAAACCTGCAGACAAGGCTAAGTTTCCCTGTTATGCATATGGGAATTAATTAACATCCCAAACCAATAGTATTGTCTCTCTACATCTCAGGCTTTTGCTTAGGCATGCTTTTGCACAACTAAACTACATTCAAGTATCCCTGCACATGCATACTTATATTTTAACATGCGAGTTCATCTGCAAGCAGACAAATTTATGGGTTGCTTGGGAGTGTGTTTCAAAAGCACTTTTGAAAAAAAAAAAAAAAATTTACTTTTACTTTTGTTTAATGTTTTTAGATTGTTTTGATGTTTTGATGTGAAAAATGATTTTTAAAAAAATGAATAAAAAATATTAATGCATTTCTGAACGAAAATTACTTTGAAAAGCAATATCCACCACACTCCCAAACATGCACTTAATGAGGGGGTCAGTGGAGGCCTCCCCCCAAACAAACACCGCTTTCTGGATTCATCCCTATCTTCAAGCACATTCTTGTGTATTGTTACACAACGAAGTAGAAAGATAGCTGAAGCCAATCAAGGTCCAGAAACAAAAAATGAAGAATTGAAATTTACATTTTGATTGAGAAAAATGATAATGAAAGGCTAAAATAATTCCAAAACCACAACTCTGAACTTCTTCATTGGATTGGAAAGATTATATTTGAAGGACAACGACATCTAGCACATGGTCAGATTCAATACAGAACGCATCTACCTTCAAATAATCTTGATGTGAAAAAGAAAAATTTCAGGAAATTGCACAACAACTTGCCTGATAGTACTGACGGAAAACAGCCAAGTCGAAGAGTGCCTGTTTAGATGAAAGATATCTCAAATTCTCTGTTGTTGTTGATTTGAAGGGTAAACTTTTTCCATAGTAACGATGCTCAAGTGAGACCACCGCTGCTCCAAACTTCTTCGCCAAAACCTATATAAAACAGTAAGGTCTAATTTAATTTATCATCAATTGAGCACATCTAGTACACTGCTGGGTAGTAAATCATCAATGCACTCTTACAGTGATAAGACGTCTACAAAAACCAGTAATTTGCTTCCCATTCAATAGGCAATGCACATTATTATAAATGATTCTAGTACTAACAACTTGAAGATCCTCAATACCAGTCAAAAACTAACAAAGACTCACGCCGATATAGTCGTTGGCTATCCCATCGCATGAGGATTCCCCACAAATTTTCAAAAAGATGGGTCCATCAGGCACCCTGAAGTAGTCGAGAAACTCATAATACCGTTGTTGAAACTTATGGTGATCCTGCAAAATACCGAACCTTACACTCAATGCCAATCCTTCAAAACCAATTCCACATTTCTTTAAAACCACTGAATTTTATTCAAAACATAAGCTTTAAGAGAATCACTCAATCGCATATTAACATCATTTCATTTTTCAACTAATTATTAGAATTCCACACTAAACGAACCATTTAACTGCACTTTAACATCACCATACAATCAATTAGAATATAAATTTCATAAAGATTACAAGAACCCAATATTCTTTAGCAAACTTCAAAGATTTATAAAAGAAACAAACTTAAAAATAACCCATTTATAAGGAGAAAAAAAAACTTTAAATTTTAAACAGGAAACCCCTTTTGATTTCAGGAAAAAACATCAAAATTAAAAGAAAACAAAAGAGGGGGGGTAGAGAGATACAAGTGGAGAGTAGTGATCAAGAGTCTGATTAAACCAAAGTTCTTTAGTGGTCAAGGAGCGGTTGCTGTTGGTGCTGCTTTTAGAGAAGCTGTGAAGCAGCGTACGAGGTGCAAGATGGGCATGAGATGTTGAGAAAAGCAGGAAAAAGAGAAACGTTGATATCAAAACCAGTTTCATCATTAATTCAACGTTGGGCTTATATGAGAATAATTATGTGTTTGTGGACTGTCAAATAAAGTAAAGCCTAATTAAAATGATCTGCTAAGTATTTTTAGGCAATTGGGTTTTGACGTATCTAATAGGGTGTGGACCTTTAATGTGTAGAGATTACGGGATTATTCCTATTTTAGTGATGGGCTAAAATAGGAATACCAAAGGGTGGGAATGCCAAAAGGCATGAATACCAAAAGGCACTTGGTTGCCTATATATATGGTCATGGTCCCCAGATTACACGTTCGAACATTCTCACACTGACATCCCATTATCAGAGAGAAAACTAAGGTTAAGGTAGAGAGAACAAAAGGGCTCTCAAAAGAGAACGTGTTAATCTGGAAGGTCATCCGTACGACTCTAGAGAGCGACTTCCGGATATGGATTCAGGTACGCTTCCGCTTTATGGTTTATGCAGTTTATTCATTCTTGATAATTCGACATGAACACAATTTCTATATGTTATGAAATGCTAGATCTAACAAGTGGTATCAGAGCCATTTCATGTTGAATTATTAGGAAAACAATTAGATAAACTTGCAGAATGTAGGCTGATTAAAGATGTATTGGCAGCCGGATGTAGGCTGCTAATGTTATGTTTGAAGAAACTTGCAGCCTTAGCATGTATGTTTATATAGATATATAAAATATATGTTTATATATATATATATATATATAACCAGCGCTGGCTTGCAAAGCCAGCGCTGGTGGTGAAACTGGCAGCCCGTAGGCTGCCAGTGAAGGAGAAATATATATATAACTAGCGCTGGCTTTGCAAGCCAGCGCTGGTGAGGGAAATTAACTGGCAGCCCGTGGCTGCCAGTATGAAGGAAAATTAACACTCGCAGCCTACGGGCTGCCAGTGTTAATCCAGTGAAGATTAAAGAACCAGCGCTGGCAAAGCCAGCGCTGGTGCAAGAAATCAACTGGCAGCCCGTAGGCTGCCAGTGAAGAAGAAGAAGATAATAAAAAAAAAAAAAAAAAAGGGCATATGAAACGATTGCACTGGCAGGCTGCCAGTGCAATAAAGGGGGTGTGGCAGCTGTTACGTAACAGCTGCCACATGGGCTGCATGCAGCCATTGTTGGTGCCACATGGACTGCATGCAGCCATCACCGAGAATGCCTTTTAAAACAGGTCTGTGGTATTTTTTTATGGGCTGTAATTTTTATGGCTTTTGGGCTTCGGCTCATAGCAAATAAATAGTAGTTGTGGGCTTTAGACCCATATAAAATACTTTAAATTATGGGCTTCAGCCCGTAGAAAATTTTAGCCCATAATAAAATATGGATTCAGCAGGCTGGTTTAGGATCCGAGTTGGCTCAACCCGGTCCAGCCGCAAGGTCAAAGTCAACAGTTGACTTTGTAAAAAAAAAAAAAAACAATTCGGTGCAAATTTATTTTTTCAAATATTGGTATATTGATATATATTTTGCAATGAGTTAATTAAAACAATATGTCACCAAAGTGACCTCTTTTGTGGAGATTAATTTTATTTTAAAATATAAAAGGTTATGTGTATGCGATTTATGTTCTTATTGATCGGCCCAAAGGAAGGTCAATATTTAAAGTAAATGCATGCGCACATGTAGTAATCAACATGTGATGATTATTTGGTTTTACATGTGACTAATTAATTGACCCAAAGGCCAATTTATTTTTTGACATGTTCTTATTATTAATGTTTGATTACTACATTAAGATATCACTTACAAATTAATTTTTTATCCAAAGATAAAATATTAATGGAGTGCCCGATATCTTAAAATGGGTTTTACCTTTATTTGAATTAATTTTTGCTCTTAAGATAAGTTTTGTTTGTGAGCTTGTTTCAATTGTTGTTGTTCTCTTTTCAGCGATTAATCCTGCTAATATAACTGCCAGTATCAACTCAATTCCTATGCTTAATGGCTCTAACTTCAAATCTTGGAAAGACAATCTTTTGATTGTTCTTGGAGTTATGGATCTCGACCTTGCGTTAAGGACTGATTCTCCCCCACCTCTTAAGGATGAGAGTACCTCTGATGAAAAGAGGGATATGGAAAGGTGGGAGAAATCAAATCGCATGTGTATGATGATCATGAAGAGAGCCATTCCAGAAGCATTCAGGGGCACAATGTCTGATCAAATCAGTACAGCTAAGGAATTCCTTGCCAATATTGAAAAGAGATTCGTCAAGAATGAAAAGGCTGAAATCGGTACGCTCTTGACAAGTCTCATTTCAATGAAGTATAAAGGCAAAGGCAATGTAAGGGAGTACATTATGGAGATGTCTCATCTTGCTTCCAAGCTCAAAGCACTTCAGCTTGAACTCTCTGAGGACTTGCTAGTGCATCTGGTTTTAATATCCCTTCCTGCACAATTTAACCAGTTTAAGGTGAGCTACAATTGTCAGAAAGAGACTTGGTCTCTGAATGAGCTCATCTCACACTGTGTTCAGGAAGAGGAAAGGCTTAAGCAAGATAGGATAGAGAGTGCTCACTTAGCCACTGCCTTTAAAGACAAGGGAAGGAAAAGAAAGAACGCTAAGGAAGCTGCAGGTACAGTACCTCAAAAGAAACAATTAACGAAATCAAATGATTCGATCAGTACTGGTTGTTTCTTTTGTGGTGCTGAAGGGCATAAAAAGAAGCAATGCACCAACTATCACGCTTGGCGTGCTAAGAAAGGTATGCTTCTTGCTTTGGTTTGTTCTGAAGTTAATTTAACTTCGGTACCTAGACACACGTGGTGGTTAGATTCTGGTGCAACAACTCACATCAGTGTGTCTATGCAGGGTTGCCTGAGTTGCCGAAAGCCAAATGATGTTGAAAGATACATCTATGTAGGCGATGGCAAGACGGTTGAAGTTACGGCAATTGAAAAAAATTAGATTATTGTTAAAGACCGGACTTTATTTGGATCTTAACGAAACTTTTATTGTACCGTCTTTTAGACGGAATTTGATTTCTATTTCTGCTTTGGACAAATCTGGTTATTCTTGTTCATTCGGAAATGGAAAATTTAGTTTGTTTTATGATTCCAAATTATCTGGTTCCGGTTCTTTATCTGGTTATGATAATCTATATTTGATTGATACAATTGCTTCATTTAATGAATCCCTGCAATTAAGTATGCGAGGTACCAAGAGAAAATTAACTACCGAGAATTCAGGTATATTATGGCACAAACGATTAGGTCATATCTCTAAAAAGAGAATAGAGAGACTTGTGTCAGATGAAATTCTCGATCCCTTAGATTTTACAAATTTTGACATTTGTGTTAATTGTATTAAGGGAAAACAAACCAATACAAGGAGATTTATAGCCAACAAGACTATGGACATCTTAGAACTAATACATACGGATATTTGTGGGCCATTTCCTACGGTCGCTTGGAATGGTCAACAATATTTCATAACGTTCATAGATGATTTTTCCAGATATGGCTATGTATATCTCATAAGTGAAAAATCACAGTCACTGGATGTGTTCAGAAGTTATAAAGCTGAAGTTGAAAATCAACTCAGTAAAAAGATTAAAAGCGTCAGATCTGACCGTGGTGGTGAGTACTATGGTAGATATGACGGTTCAGGAGAACAACGTCCAGGACCATTTGCTAAATTCCTAGATGAATGCGGTATCGTCCCACAGTACACTATGCCGGGTTCGCCCACTATGAATGGTGTTGCTGAAAGACGAAACAGAACGCTTAAGGACATGGTAAGGAGTATGATTAGTCATTCTACCTTACCAGAATCACTCTGGGGAGAAGCACTTAAGACTGCAGCATATATCCTTAATCGAGTACCCACTAAAGCCACTACCAAAACCCCTTATGAACTTTGGACAGGCAAGAAACCTAGTCTAAAACACTTACATGTTTGGGGATGTCCAGCTGAGGCAAGGCCTTATAGGCCTAATGAAAAGAAATTGGACTCTAGGACGGTAAGTTGCTATTTTATTGGATACTCGGAAAGATCCAGAGGGTATAAATTTTATGATCCCACAACTAGGTCGATTTTCGAGACGGGAAATGCCCGATTCTTTGAGGATGTCGAGTTTGCGGGAGGTGATAAAGATAAAGACTTTGTCTTTGAAGAGGAATATATTGATATTCCCACAGGTGTTATTAGCATTGGTCAAGATTCTATTTTTGACCATGTTGAAAACACAACAAATCAAGACAATGTCGAAGCACCTCCTATTCAAGAAATTGTTCCAGAAGAACAACCTCGAGCATCTCTAGAATCTATGCCATTAAGAAGATCCACTAGAGAGAAGAGAAGTGCAATATCAGACGATTATATTGTATTTCTCCAAGAACATAAGGTAGATATTGGAGTGATGGAAGATGATCCTATCAACTTCCATCAAGCCATTGAATGTTCTAACTCTCAAAAGTGGATTTATGCTATGAATGAGGAGATTAAGTCAATGAAAGACAACAACGTGTGGGATCTTGTCCCATTACCTGAAGGTGTGAAACCTATTGGTTGCAAATGGATATTTAAGACCAAAAGGGATTCGAAAGGTGATGTGGAGAAGTACAAGGCACGTCTTGTTGCAAAGGGCTTTACACAGAAAGAAGGTATCGATTATAAAGAGACTTTCTCTCCGGTATCTTCGAAAGACTCTTTCAGAATTATAATGGCATTAGTGGCACATTTCAATCTTGAGTTACATCAGATGGATGTAAAGACAGCGTTTCTCAATGGTAACATTGATGAGACGATCTATATGTTGCAACCTGAAAACTTTGTGTCTGGAGACCCAAAGAATATGGTTTGCAAACTTAAGAAATCCATCTATGGACTCAAACAAGCATCTCGACAATGGTATTTCAAGTTTCATCAAGTGATCATCTCGTTTGGTTTTGAGATGAATTTGGTCGATGATTGTATATACCATAAGTTCTGTGGGAGTAAATATATTTTCCTGGTTTTGTATGTCGATGACATCTTGCTTGCCAGCAGCGATATAGGCTTATTGCACGAAACCAAGAAATTTCTAGCTAAGAATTTTGAGATGAAAGATCTTGGTGAAGCCTCTTTTGTATTAGGTATTCAGATACATCGAGATCGCTCTCGAGGTATTCTTGGATTATCACAAAAGAGCTATATCGAAAAGGTTCTTAAAAGATATGGCATGCAAGACTGTAAACCAGGAGATACCCCTGTGGCTAAGGGAGACAAATTTAGTCTCAATCAGTGCCCTAAGAATGATTTTGAGAAAAGAGAAATACAGAAGATTCCTTATGCTTCAGTAGTAGGGAGTCTAATGTATGCTCAAGTTTGTACGCGTCCGGATATTGCGTACATTACTGGGATACTGGGCAGATATTTAAGCAATCCAGGAATAGACCATTGGAAAGCAGCTAAACGGGTCTTACGGTACTTACAGAGAACAAAAGACTACATGCTCACATATCGGAGTTTGGCTAATCTGGAGATCATTGGGTATAGCGACTCCGATTTTGCTGGATGCCAAGATACCATGAAATCTATATCAGGGTATATTTACATGCTAGCTGGAGGTGCTGTTTCTTGGAAGAGTGTTAAACAGACACTTATAGCCTCTTCCACGATGGCAGCTGAGTTCATAGCATGTTATGAGGCATCCAATCATGGAGTATGGCTGCGGAATTTTGTCACTGGGCTGCGCATAGTGGATGATATTGAAAGACCACTAAAATTATTTTGTGACAATAAGTCGGCAGTTTTATATTCCAATAACAATAGGAGCTCGTCGAAGTCGAAACACATCGACATCAAGTTCCTAGTTGTTAAGGAAAGAGTTCAGAGTGGACAGTTGTCTATAGAGCATATCGGTACAAACTCCATGGTTGCGGATCCGCTTACTAAGGGATTGCCACCCAAAATGTTTCATGAGCATACTGCTTGTATGGGTGTTTTGGCAATTGATAATATTCAGTTTTAAAAGGAGTTTGTAATTTCAGATGCTTTTATAATATAGACAAATTTTCAGTTTATGGATATTTATGAAGTTATTTTCTGCAGAAATAAAGTCTTTGGTTTAATTTACACTCTGATTTTAGTATGGTTTGATCTCACTAAGGTTTAAGGGTGGACCAGTTGGAAATAGGCATGTTAAGATCATATTGCATGAAATTTCCATGCTACACATCCACATCATGATCCATGTCATTTAATTGTATTGGCATACGTGACCTTTGATAGGTTGAGTTACGATAATTGTAACGAAAACCGCTTAGATCCTATGTTGGTATGATTACTGGACCGGATTGGTTATAGATACATCTGTTAATGACAGCAAAGATTGAGCTCATTTGGTTATTTTTGCAAAACATAATTATAAGGTTATACATATAGCCCAAGTGGGAGATTGTTGGATCATTAATCCAATGTTGGGCTTATATGAGAATAATTATGTGTTTGTGGACTGTCAAATAAGGTAAAGCCTAATTAAAATGATCTGCTAAGTATTTTTAGGCAATTGGGTTTTGATGTATCTAATAGGGTGTGGACCTTTAATGTGTAGAGATTACGGGGTTATTTCTATTTTAGTGATGGGCTAAAATAGAAATACCAAAGGGTGGGAATGCCAAAAGGCATGAATACCAAAAGGCACTTGGTTGCCTATATATATGGTCATGGTCCCCAGATTACACGTTCGAACATTCTCACACTGACATCCCATTATCAGAGAGAAAACTAAGGTTAAGGTAGAGAGAACAAAAGGGCTCTCAAAAGAGAACGTGTTAATCTGGAAGGTCATCCGTACGACTCTAGAGAGCGACTTCCGGATATGGATTCAGGTACGCTTCCGCTTTATGGTTTATGCAGTTTATTCATTCTTGATAATTCGACATGAACACAATTTCTATATGTTATGAAATGCTAGATCTAACAGAGAAAAGCAGGAAAAAGAGAAACGTTGATATCAAAACCAGTTTCATCATTTCCGTTGCTTCTTCTTCTTCTTCTTCTTCTAGTTGCTGTCTTCTCTTCCTGCCCTGTTGAATAGTTTCGCGTCTTAACTTTAGCAACAAGTCATGAAGGTATCTTCGTGTCTGCTAGTTTACGATTTGTCAGACAGCTCTCACTATCTATCTATCTATCTATATCTATATATATATATATATATATGTGTGTGTGTGTAGTTTGTGTAAGGATTATATTCTTATATGTGTGTGTAGTTTGTTTCCAGGTGTAAGGATTATATTCTTTCTATTTTAAAAATATAAATAACTCGTTCGTTTTTTGTCCAACTAAACAAGTTTGTGCCTCTTTGATTTGTGTTTTTCTTCTTCTTCCAGTTTTTGTCACTTCGAGAAATATAATTTCTTTTTATATTTTCATTTCTTAAACTTTAATCAACTACATTTTTGTTTACATTCCTTTAACTAAACACTTTTTGTCTATTTGATTTCTATTTTGTTTTGGAATATTAATCAAACTCAACTAGAATTTATATATTTGGTTACGGTAGGTAATCTAAAGTCTAAACTTTCATCTTTCATGTAGAGCTTGTTTGTGTTTGTATTTTAAAAATATTTTTTATTTAAATTAATATTTTTTAGTGTTTTTAGATATTTTATATGTTAATATCAAAAATAAATTTAAATAATAATAAAATATTATTTTAATATATTTTTAAATAAAAAATATATACAAAATACTACCACAATCCCTAACACAAAAAAAAAATAGTGTTGCCGGTAGCCTATGCGTGAGTGTAGAGAAACCTATATGTTTGAAATTATGTTTTTTTTTTAGTTTTTTTTTTAAATTTTTAAATCATTTTTGTGTGTTATATTAAAAATAATTTTAAAAAATATTATTTTAATATATTTCTAAACAAAAAAATACTTTTAAAAATAATTTCATCCAAACCGGCAAACGTTTCCTATTTTAATTTTCTACGATTTGGTTGGTATTTTTGCTGCTGTATATTCTGCTTTTTATTTTTCTAACGGGGGGATTGGAAGGAATGAAAATGTATGAATCGCTTTTGGATTTGGGAATCTCGTTTGTTAATTGGTTGATTGCAAACCTGTGAACAATGAACTTATAAGCAGATCATCTAATAAAAAAAAAAACCTGTGAAAAATTTGAACTCTTTTTCTACTTCCAACAATGCATGATTTTGTAGGCTCAAAACATCCAACGTTGTAATTCACTTGTCGGTTTCAGATACTTCACTTGTGAGAAATTAATAGTTAGTTACTAAATATAAGTTTTCAATATTCTAAACATACACATTTCAGTATTTACTTACTGAAATTTTATTTACAGTACTCTATTTCTAACATCTTTTACTTGGGATGTCGCAATGATATGAGAAAAAAAACTTGGAAAAATAAAAATATAACAAGTGTTAGTGCTATAAATAGCATCACATGGAGCTCCAACTGCCAGCATGACACTCAGAGAGCCACAGGTCCATCTTTTCTATGATCTGATGCCTAACCTTTTCAACTGCTTCAGGGGAACTGCAGTTCCGAGCATTACCTGTTACATAAAATGAATGTGTCGGAAAGTTGAACCAGAAAGCAAAATTGGTAGCGAATTGGACAAGAGCCAAGGATATGTATTCCAGCATAATTTGAAGGAAAATTATCAGATGTACAATTTATTAACAGTAGTCTAAATTTTTTTAATGGTCCATATGCTTTTAATGGCTACCAAATATTCTGAATTGCTTGCGATAATAGCAAGCACAAACTGACACGTACCTTCAAGGCTCAGAGGAGTCTGTGGACATCCTCGCATATCAGTGCAATGACCGCAATTGTGACAGGAGATTAAAAAGGAAGGCACTGAAAAGTTTGAAAGAAACATTTCAGCGAGCAAGAAAAAGCATTCAAATAAATACATTTCCCAGATGTTATGACATGCAACATTAAATGGTAGTTCTGCATAACAAGAATTATTGAGCCATTTGAGTACGAATGACTAATCTAAAAACCAAAAGAGCAGTAATCCCAGACATTCAGGTGCTCCAAACCAGCAAAGATGATTGAAAAAGAAAAAACAATAATCACACCAAATTTAGGGGATCAAGGGTGGAAATCAAACACAATCAGGTTCCAGCAGAAGATGATGCTCATTTCCACTCGGAAATCTATCAAGTGCTATATGGCCCAAGAACTGATTAAAAATTATTTCGTAAAGGTGTTTTTGACATTTCTAAAAGTTCCACTTGGAAAAAAATGATTTCCCACTAAAGCAATTGTTCTTTCCCCCATTTTCCAAGATTAAATTCTCTAACAAGCAATTGGCAACTCACTATCCGGGGATGAGGTCTGTTTCGACGCATGGCGCCAGGGATCTTGAGACCCATTTGCAAAAACAATTTTTGAACCTGCAAGATACAAAGTTTATGAACACATGGTTAGTGGAAATTTTCTTGACAGTCAACCCAATCAATGATCTGTAGTGTCTGCTTAGCTCACTATCCAGTATATATGACCTTTTCTTCTGGACTAGATACTAAGTGTCTGTGCAAAGACAAGCACTCCATCTCCAAGAGATGAATAATCCATGTGCAGAGACCAAGTATAAGAATATCTCAAAAAAGAAAATTTGACATTCTAATCTTTATTTCAAATTCAAAATAATTATGGATAAAACTATGACTATATTACTAGATTTTCTATCCAAATTAAGCTTTTAAGAATGAAATAAAGGTGAATTCTGGACCTGAAATATTGGTGCCTCCATAATATATATTCGTTGCATCAACTTCAGGATAGATATCCTCTCCGAAGACATTCTTGCAAAGGTCCAAATGGTATCTGCAACATATACGGCCAAATCATGTAGAGTGAGGTCACACAGAAAAGTAGCATAGTAAACTCAACACAAGAAGCATATGGAGAGTCTAAAGACACTTGGAGCAACATAATAGTGTATAGAAGATAATTTAAAGCATCATGCCTTGTGTCGACTTTTGAAGAGCGAATACTATCATTTGAGGGTGCCACTTGAAAATATGCTACTTCAGTGCAAACTTGGAACCACCACAATCGATCACCAGTATGTTTATTAAGAGAAGTGTCTTTCAAATACTTCTGATTATATGTTTGAACGCTGGAGCCAAAAGTTCCAAGATAATAATCTTTAACATATTTTGCATATGCCTCCTGCATTATTTTAAATTATTATTGATTCTAAGAAAACAAGGAAACAAATTATCATCACACTGAACATGGAAGGTAGAAAACATTATAATAATAGTTATAGTAACAAAAACAGAAGCAGCACATGAACAAAAATTACCGCTGCCAAGGGCAGCAGGAATTCATCCAATCTGATACATGGAAGTTAGGCATACTACCATGGGTGGCATCATTAACAATTTAGTCAAAATCTAGGTCTCCATGAAAAAAAAAGAAGGAACATTGTGATGGAAAATGGGGGTGGGGGTAGGAAAAAGACATGATATTTAATAGCTATAATTATTTGCATGACAATTGATATTTCTCAACATTTTAGCAGCATGTTAGAGGAATTCCTTTTTCTTGGTCAATAGGATAAACTTTATGTTTCTAGCAATAGGACTTTGTCTCTGAGGTTAGAGTCAAGCAATCCCCATAACAATAACAAGATATGTCTAATGTCACCACACCCCTTCATCACAGCAGCCAATTGACAGGGAGTCTTGAAAACATTTGCAGCAGGGGTAGCATCGTAGTTCCAACAAGAATGGCCCAATAATTTGTTATGCTGTTGGAATCTACATGAAGGGAGATGCTTGGTGTCCGGGTGGAATTGATTGGAAATTATCATCGGCAAATAGTTAAAACTCCATAGACAAAGAGGTGTGATGAGCAATGGACTTGAAACCAATCAATCTCACCATCGCCATAGCATCAGTCTCAAACTGCATAGTCTAATTTGCCATTTAGTTACTGGATAGGACCTATAATATCAAAAGTATTTCTGAACAACAAAATGCAATCATCATTTCAAAGTTTGGTCATGCCATTTACAGGTATCGAGATTGATAAAGTTCTCAACTTCCATGTACAAAGAAAAAGTGGATATCCAACAAAGCTGTGACTGAAAATTAGAAGGGTCATCAGTGAACAAGCAAGGAGTAACAGGCTTTGACTGCCAGGGGTACCAATTACTTTATCCTGAACAGGTATACTCTTTATTTCATTTAAAATAATGGCTCCATACATGTATATGTGAAGATAGATGTCGAGAAACCAACTGGATCTTACCACCAAATCATCTCCACTGTTCTTGGCTTTAACAAGAGTGGAGCATACTCTATCTGGATTCCCATATTGAAACTGAGAAAGTACAAAGCAAATGTCATTATAAAAAAAAACCCAGCACCAAGCCCCAATCTAAACTAGATGGGATTGGCACAAAGTAGATGCTATTAATATGGAAATTATTATTAGTCAGCAAACTAAAAAGGAAATCACACACACTGCTATAACAGCCGCATCTGCCAGAAAATACAGGAAGTCACCATCAATCTCTAGCTGCAAATACATGTAAAATGTGAACATTCAAAATGATAAATGTAAACAAAGCCTCATAAATCATGCAGTTTATCTCATTGTGCCGGATTGTCGCATGATGAATTATTATATGGATAGATAAAATAAACCTCAGCTGCGTCAAACAATGTCTTCACTGCTTGTTTATTTGATGCAAGCCTTTCTTCGACAAGTTTAGTAGTTTCTTGTAGTGCAGCTTTACATTCAGCACCAGCTGAATCACCAATCTAAAAAAATTGACAGGGACAAGAAAGGTCTTTTATTAAAGATATCATCAGGGAAAAATTCTCAAGATGAGGAAACATATCCAAACGGAAAGAATTAAAATTCAAAATGATAATGCAAGAGATAATTTATTTATTACTAAGTTTGTTTTGCTAAATGATATGGCAATGCATGGTTGGTGATTCATTAGTTAATACATTTTATAATTATCATTGCATTGCTAAATTTGATAAGATTCACATCCCATGATTTGAAAACCTTGTAACAAATGCCACATCACTTAAAAACGGTTTTGCAAAAATTTTAAGTACCCCTAGCATTATCCAAAACTCCACACACTTCAGAGAATCAACTAAAAGCACAGGCATGGATTAGGACGTGGTTACAGGATTTCAATCAACATTGTACCTGCTGATCAAATTCGGTGAAGTTTTGAATAGCAAGAACAACTGCAGAACTTGCAAGGCTCCCGCATGTTAAATGTGGAAACTTAAGACGAAACCATGCACTGAGAGCTCCAGCATATGAACCACCAAAAACAAACCAAGGATTTTCAACACTTGTTCTATTGAGCTTCAGGTTTAACGATTCCTGCATATGAAGAGCCACTATGAAAACTACCAGGACAGATTAAACATATAAATACAGGAAAGTGTTTCCCTGTTATATACAAGGAAATCTACATAAGAAAGAAATAGCATTATTTCTCTACATTTCAGGCTTTTGCTTCGACATACTTCCAAGGAACTTCACATAGACATGTCAATACCTGATTCAGGTATCCAGACATATGCATGTTTATTATTTTTTTACACATGGGTTTGTCTGCATGCTTGGAATTATGTATTGTTAAAAAGTGAATTAGAAAGATAACTCAAGGCTATAAATATCTAGAAAAGAATGCAGCATTGTGTGTTACATTTTGATCACAGTGAAGGGAAATAACAGGACTAGATAAATTCCACAACTATGACTCTGTACTTTTTCTTGGCATTGGATTGACTGCTATCAAAGGAAAATGAGGCATCTCAAACAGTTGAACTCAATACAGGTTTCATTCACCTATAACTAAAATTTGATGCAAAGAATATGTTGAGGACATTGCTCGACAACTTGCCTGATAATACTGACGGAAAACAGCCAAGTCAAATAGCGCCTGTTTAGATGAAAGATATCTCAAATTCTCTGTTGTTGTTGATTCAAAAGGCAAACTCCTTCCATAGTAACGATGCTCAAGTGAAACAACAGCTGCTCCAAACTTCTTCGCCAAAACCTATACAAGGTAACAAGTTCTAGTTTAAGTTTTCATCACTTACTATACCAAGAACACCACAAGATGAATTTTCAAACCAAATCTTATCATGGTGACAACAATGACAAACACCCATAATTTTCACTTCATTTATTTTGCAATGAACTTTAAAAATTGCCTATAAACATAATCAAGCACTAACCAAAACATCCTTTAATGCTACTTAAGAGCTACTATAAACTTACACTGATGTAGTCATTGACTATCCCGTTACACGAAGACTCCCCACAAATTTCCAAAAATATGGGTCCATCAGGAATCCTGAAGTAGTCAAGAAACTCGTAGTATCTTTGCGGAAACTTGTGATGATCCTGCAAATACCAAACAAACCTTACACTCAATGCCAATCTTTCAAAACCCATATCATATTCTTCAAAACCACTCATAATTTTATTCAAAACCTCAACATTAAATGAGCAAAATCATCAATCACACATTAACATCACTTCAACTATATCTCACAATTCCACACTATACGAATCATTTAATCACATATTAACATCACTAGACTATTAATTAGTTTACACATTCAACAATTACAAGAACCCAAATATCACACTTTCCCAAGTAAAATTAGATTATTGAAATATGTCATCAACGGTCAAACTTGAAATATTCAACATAGAAAAAGGAGCTTTTTAATAATAAACAAGAAGCACAGTTTCCATTTCAGCATAAACATCAAAGTTAAAAGAAAAGAGAGAGAGAGGAAATACAAATGGAGAAAAGTGATCAAGGGTTTGATTGAACCAGAGTTCTTGAGTGGTCAAGTAATTATTGCTGTTGCTGCTTTCAGACAAGCTGTGAAGGTGCGTTCTAAGAGCGAGAGAGGCGTGAGATGCTACTGATAAGAGCAGCAAGGAAATAAACACTAGCTTCAATGTCGTCATTTCTTCTTGTTGGTGTTGTTTCTTTGAAACATGGAGAATATTTAAGGCTTGGCTTGTTATCGTTGATTTTCATCTATTTAAAAAAAAATTAAAAAAAATTATTTTTATTTTTTACTTCAAATAATTTTTTTTGATATTTTATATTATTTTTCATATATTAATATCAAAAATAATTTTAAAAATTAAAAAAAATATATATTATTTTAATATATTTTTAAATAAAAAATACTATTTTAATACATTTTTAATCACACTTTCATAAACTCATTTAATCATACCGGTCGGCAGATTTGATAAGTATTTGGTCTTTGAAGATTTGATATTGTTATTTTTTAAAATGATTTGTTTATAAATATACTAAAATAATATATATTTTTTTAAAAAAAATTATTTTGATATTAATACATGAATTAAAAACATAAAATAAATTAAAGATGCACTAGATAAGTTAGTAAATTTACCGGTAAACTCAAATTAAAACCAAAACAACATCAAAAAAATAAAAGAAGAAATGAGATTGCTTTGAATAAAAATTGATAAAAAAATCAATAATATTATGTTATGAAAAAATAATTAAAAAAAATACTCAGAATAGATCATTTGGTTGTCACTCATGTTTGATCGGTGATCTATTAATCTAAATTTAATCGGGCTAATTTCTAAACTAGTTGAAAATAAAATAAAATATAAGTTAAGCTTTGAATAATCAAATCAATATTTATGATTTTATTAAACAAACCAAGAAGTGATCTATTTATAGAACTTTTAACCTTTTTATTGATATTTTTCAAATTTAAAATTGATATAATATAGAAAGTTTACTATTTTTAACTATAATAAAAAATAAAATAAAAACTTGCATGAGATGGATCTAAAATAAAACATGGTCTAAGTTGAGATGAATGTTTTTTTTTTTTGGCTGAATTTAAATATATTGTGTCTAATAACTTGATGTATTTATATTATTTCAGGCTCAACATGTAGTTTAATCCAAGCATATTAGATTTTTTTTCTTGGCTAAACCGAACTATCTATTAAATTTGGGTTTATTTTACCATAATTAATGAATTTTTTCAATTAAAAACATGATTAATAAACTGATTATTGTTCTTCAACACATACAAAGAAGACAAGAGGTGTCCAAGTTAATGCTACTCGGTCTTTCACTGATCTTGAAATCCAGCGAGCTTAGATCTATCGATTTGCGTTGTGATATGAACCAGAAGTCTGATTTCAAAAACAAGGAGTCGCCATCCAAAATCAAGACTACGAACAGCTGGAAACTTGCATTTGAAATAATCTGAAATAGTTTACCGAATTCTCTAGACTTGAAAGAAATTTCTTACAATGCCGTTTCTGCGACTATCAGCCACTTGGAAATAGGGATGCATGGGAAGAAAAATATCTCAAACACAACCACAAAGCTGTCAGCTGTTCTTGATTCTGTCTTTTTTTGCAGATGAAGATGTGGATACTGTCCGTTGCTGGTCTGAACAACTAAGCTACAATAGTAATATTATAGAGGAAACCCTGTTCCTGTCCATCTCTCTGATGGCAGAGGAACCGTGCCTTCAGCTTTGCGATCACTCCATTAACATAGTAACATTATAGATCCTGTAAAGAGGTTAAGAAAACTCAGGTAGAATTCTTGGAGAATATAACACATTATTAGGTAGCATCATATTTTTAAGCCAAAGATTATCAGGTTTATTAGTGCAAATAAACAAGGTGTTCTTGTTGGATTCACTAAGAAGCTGATTGTGATAATAAGATGAAATTCAGGCACAGGGATGAGAGAATACAGTAACCTGATTATTAGAAGCTTGTTCGTGAATTCGTCGGGGCTTCATATTCAAATCAATCATCTTTTTCTCCACCTTGCCATTTCCATCAGAATTATTGACTGACCTTGGAACTGGAGAAACCTGGCGATCCTGTCGCTTCTCTCCTGCTGTTGTCTTTGGTGGCTGATTCTGTTCCTTCCTTGTCTCCCCTGGATCCATAGATTGCGAGGGTGTGTTCTCATGCTGAGGTCTATCCCCTGGAAACTATTTAGAAACTCAAAAGGTTCAAATTTTAAAGGAATTTCACATAGCAGGAAGAGAATTGTTGGATTTTTCCGCAGGAACCAATAACAAACCTCAACTCTTTGTCTCATCAAAAGATATCTCACATGAGTCCTTTTACCACCAACATGAACAGTCATATCACAAGGCAAGCAAAGGGAACTTCCATCTGTCTCACAGTAAAAGAAAGCTGCATGTTTGGAAGCAGAGAACATAAGAACAAAGCTCAAACCCTTCTCCAAAATGCCAGATTAATGAATGATTCAGCCTACCAGAAGAGGAGAATAGATGAAAAAGAAACTGCATACCAGGTGCATTTTCACATATGTCACAGCGAGGAACGTCACTGGGATTCGCCAGACCCACTCGCACATGCCTGCTAGCAAGTTTGTTGCACATATGGACCTGTCAATCCAATTAACAGATTAAAGCTTCACTAGCAGATGTTCACCAACAATCTTGTCCAATGTCAAATTCCGAAATTCTCTATATGAGTTGGGGGAGGAGTAACACTGTCAAGTTCGAATTTCAACTCAAGGAGAAGCTTTATACACTTTCTTAACTTAGTAACAACACTGTCAGAATCAAAAAGCTCATATCTTTAGGCACTTTCAAGCACAAGGCATAAATCACACTTCTAAAAATCCTATCTTTTCACACTTCTTTTGATGGTCTTAAGTGAAATTGAAGTTCTCCGTATCAAAAGCAAGACAAAAAAAACTCAATTGGCCCAACAAATAGAACACCCCCAAAACCCACTACAAGTCTAGAAAGATAAATTACTTTCATGTTTCAATATCAAGATTAAAACCAATGCAGTCATAATAAAGAAGAGTTGAAAGGCAAGGCAAGCATGTATACCTTCTCGTCGCAGGCAAGGCAGAGTGCAGCCTCATCAGCAGCACAGAAGACAATAGCAGCAGCACTTTCACAGGCGTCACAAAGGGTACGCATAATTCTCTCTCACTCTCATTTCTCCAAAATCAAGCAGCGATAAAAAGGATTCACGTACAGGTTCTTTCAATAAAGATATCAAACACCACAACAAGACACAACTTCACTAAATCTACGTGCAAAATGATGGAATATTTGATTTTTATTTGTCTATCAAGCGTTAATGTTTTGGTTGTTGGTTGTTATGGAAATAGAGGGGCATAAATTGGGGGTAGAGAGGGGCCTGGAGAGATTCTAACAAGAGATGATACTGGTGGTTTTAATAAGTGCACACCTAAAGAAATGGAGGGTTTTCTCTTTTTTCTTGGTTTATGTTTTGTCAAACTTTGTTTCATTCTCTGTGGCCACAAATTTCACAGGCAGTGGGGTATTTCTTTGAGGATTATTCTTGCCCACCAGTTTGATATCTGACATGGGGTCCATCTCTTTAAGTAGCTTTTGTTTTTCTTTGAAACCTAGCCGTTCATATCATAAGGTAACGACATCTCCTATCAAAATCTTGTACCTTACAGGTTCTGTAGATTTCATTGTTCATTAGGTGGTTCTAGATTTCAGTAGCCTACAAATTAAAAGTTTAGGGATGTGATGAGGTCATGGAAGAACTTCAATGATTTCCTAGGCTTTGACATTGAATATTGGGCTGGGGTTTGAAGTGGGTTGGTATTGCCTGTAAACTTCACTATATTTAAAAAAAAAAAAAAAATTGGTAATTTCAAAATCATTCAAAAATATTTTAAAAAATATAGTTTTCTCACAAAAACTGCTTCGAAAAACAAAAATTGTAACTCAAAACAAGAATTTTCCATGCAACAAAGGAGCTCAGTCCAGCTCTACGGACAGAATCCAATACAGAACAGATTGCAGAAAATTTCTTTGAAAAAAACTTATGATTACAGCAGATATTTGCACTTCCAAATGCAAAACACATCTTGGCTCAGGGTTTTTACAGACAGATTACATCTTGCTCAGTCTCACAGTTGTAATTATTACACATTAAGTACCAAATAACCAAAATACTCACTCATCATCACCCAAGAAACTAGACCCTTTAACATTCAGGACCTACAATAAAATACATTTGCAGAAGGACAATAATATTTTTTAACAGACAAAAAGAACTTGAACATGTGATCAGCGATCACTCTTTTTGCCACTCAAAATGAGATGTTCATCATATCCATGCTCAAGCTCTCCATCATCACATTCTCCATGAATCCACAGCTACTTGGTGTTGCTTTCTTGAAACTTCCTGATCTTGGTGGCTTGAATGGGCAGGATGACAGAGGAAGGATTGGGATGTTGTCACAGTTGCAGATTTCAACCATGTACCCATCTGGGTCGTGAAAGAACACCTGATCCACCTTGATCCCATCTTCTTCCACCACTGCTGTCACATACCTCATTCCCATTTCTTGCAGCTTCCTCTTGACAAGGCCAACATCAGTACACTATTGAACACAAAACAAAGCCCTATCATTAGTATCACCACCATTAGTATCTCAAGTTTTGAATCCACAAATCTTACTTGGAAGGACATGTGATTATCCTTGGGGTTAATCGGACGCGGTTCGACAATGGTGTCAAGCTCATCAATTGATGGGTTCTCGATCAAATGTATGCCAATGCCATAATTGTACAGCCTGCATTAAATCAGACAATTCAGTCAGTTCTTGTTAAAGGAAGCAGTGAAGGTATATTCAATGCCTAAAAATGCAGGATTAAATAAACTAACCAAGCTCCATTGAAATTGAAAGAAGAGGGGCGTTTGATGTGAACAAACCCCAAAACATCCTCATAAAACCTTGCTGAAGCCCACACTGATCTGCACATCAATGATACGTGATTCAGTGAGAGGAGGGGAAGTGCCCCATAGCTGCTTGCTTCCTCAATCTCAATTGTCATCTCTACCTTAGTTTTTTTTATTGCTCTTTACTTGCTCACTCAAGTTTTGTTACTCTCTTTGTATGCATGAACGCATAACTAGCAAAGCTCCTTTTATAAAGCAGCATTGTGGAGATATCTATTTACTTTGAATTCAAATTTACGCTGGATTTTCTGTCCTTAAATGGGCGAGGAACTTTCCTGGCAGATTCTCCCCAATCAGTATTCAGATCAACACCATCATTTAGCCTCCATGACAGCTAAATATGGAGTAAACTGTAATCTATATCAGTTACTCAATTCCGGAAAAACCTTGGAGGTTGCACAACTTATCATGCATGCTAGGAATTGAGGGTCTACGTTGGAAGCCAAAGGTCCTATACAGCGAATTTGAGCCAACGCCATTCACTGCCATTGCTTATGCAAATATGATTTATGTGCTCTCCACTTCACTGCGCAGTTGGCCGCAGTCCCTCAACTTGGAATTCAATTATACCAATATCCCATATCAGTTATGACTATTTTATTTCCTTTCAAAAAAATTATTTAACTTGTCCTGTATTTGCTGGCTATTTATCATTCAGAACTCAACCTGGATTTCCTGCAAACAAAATTCATGCTAGATAGTTTGGTGTTACAATCCTCCAACAAAAGTGATTATTGAAAGCAATGGCCAAGGTTTTTATGCACAGTGGTCAGCTGGTTTCAAAACATAGGCTATTCAGGATTCTCCTATTTGGATGCTGGAATATTAACTTTGGCTTACTTGATGTTCTTGAAGCAAGTTGAGCTAGAGTGGGGGGCAAATGGTATGGTAATCAAGAGCCCAGTATGATCTTGAGGAGCACCTTCTTTCTCCATAAAGCGATGATTTGAGGATGGAAGATGCCTTTACCCTTCAATTCTTGTCCGAAACTACTAACGTCCAAAAACTTGAAATTTCTTTGATGTTTCCTCTCACCAAATTACCTTGTCATTTTCAACATTCGGTGCAAAATATCCATCACACAATTGGAAAGGGCGGTGAGATTAGCCTTTTGGCTAGTAGCTACACTACAGACATTCGGCATGATTTCCTCATTCAAATGGAGGCTAGCTCCTTATAGCTGACGATTTCAGTGTTACTGTATGGTAGACATGGTAAACTGGCAACGTATATTTCTTGGAGAATTTTTTGTTGGGTGAACTATATTCCTGCCCTTCGTAGATTTACTAATGTTCTACTTTTACCCTCATAGATTAAAATCTATCAATCTTACCCCACTAATTCCAATTCAGAAGCAGCATAATTGGACGAAGGCTCTTCGTTTAAGCCCAGCTATCTGGTTTATGGACAGAGCCAGCCATATAGAAGACTTGGCCTTACCACCACAATCCATAAATTGGGAATGTTACACACCAGTAAAGCTTTCTCAAAAATCACAATCCTGACAGAATTCTGCAGATATAATTAATCATATTCAGAGAAACACAAGGATCTGAGCCCGTTATTGAGCACTGCTTTCAGTAATACCAAAACAAGTGGTTTTAAAAGCATGGATCCCCCTAAACTAAAGCAAAAATGGAATAAGATACAGCACATGATCAATTAGTACACTGGAAAGTCCATTGACATAAAAATTTAGCCAAAGCAAACTAAGCTACCTTCCAATGCCGACACCTTTACTGCAGGCTTACACCTAAAGGTTGGACAAATAACAGATTTGTTTTCAAATAACAGGATCAGATTAAAAAGCTCTTATAGTACTTAAAATGTTTGAATAACACGTTACAGAAACTCAAAATAGTGAAAAACAGGATCTCATATTGGCTACGAATAGAGAGCCTAGAAATAAAAACAATAAATTTGCTTAACACCAAACGAAGAAGAAGAAAAGATCAGAGAAGTACTGCTGACAAAGCCATCAAGATATTTCAAATTTGATGCTTCCCTGAATAGGAATAGAGCTTGCAAATTGAATTCAAGCAAACAAAATAGGATGCAGAGTTCAACGTCACGCCAAATATGGTTCTTGAGAAAGAGCTGCTCCGTTAAACTTAATCAATAGAAAAGAACAAAAACAACATGATCACTATATTTGCTAATAAACCTTTGTTACCAGAGGTTTCAAGTCTATATGGAAGTCTACATGGTTGTGTTAAGAAACCATCTCATCTAAAAACTTGAGTTATTAGATGAGATCCCAGAATATAATTTATATTATTCTCTAACACATATTCTTAAATGAAATCTCTTTGAGCTTGAAACTTGAAGAAACCCACATTATTTTTTGTTAATTTTTATCAAATAAAATAAGAGTGTTGAGATTCGAACTTGTAACCGTCGAGTCAACGAAGCTCTGATACCAAGTTTTATTCACATAACAAGAAGAGTTTTTATTTCACTGTTTTGAATGAAGAGTTCAGGTAAATACATATAGTAAAGGATCAACAACTCTGATCTTATAATCACGTTATTCTGTCTGTCATATTGCTGCTATAATTACTAGATAACGGTAACATATGATTTGTTCCTATAATCGATCTTTCCTAATATATATATATAGATATTAAGAAAGGCAAGTCAAAGAGCACCAGTTGAGGAAAGAATCACGCAGAAAAAGAAAGAATAATATTTCAATAGATCTTACTCACGGGAACAGAATCATAGATTAACACATACTCTTATGACAGAATGGTTAGGAGAAAATCATTAAACTGAAATGGCAGAACCTAACAAGTTTTTCTACCATAGATATATGCCCTCCTGACAAACATTATACATCATTGACATTACTGAGATTTGAACCAAAGTACCATGCAATATAAGCAACTCGATTTCCACCCTAACATGTATGGAAGCGAGACCTTTTTGTCCACCTTCCTAAATTCTTAAAAACTGACCCCCGCATCCGAATCTAATCATTCCAAGCCAAATAAAGAGTGGGACTACCCACTGGTTGACGACCAAGGTTGAAGGTTCTGTACCTCACATTTTCAGCGCAGAAGGAGAAGGCTGCGGTGTTTGAGTGACTGTCACAGGTAACTAAGTTGCCGTAGGCCAACTTGAATGTGCACAGGCGAGTAAAATGCCTGAAGTTTGAGTTTTCACGAAGTGCTCAACGTCGCGCGAAGGTGAAAATCTGGCAAAATGTGTTGCTTTCTCTCATCCAAAAGAGACGTGTATGAAATGGTGAAGTCGTCATCAAGAGGCGATCCACGCATAGTCTCATCCAATCCATGAACAATACGAGGTACAAATTTGCCTCTTCCATACTTAACTGCGGTGCTGAAATGATGTTAGGGACTCCTACATTTTAAGTCTTCTATGAACCATTGTATCTTGAATTGAGATCGAACAAAAAAACTGCCAGATCCTCGATAAAAGGATGAACAGCAATACACCCACCATCCAGCAAGGGACTAGCTACGTTGTGGGAACCAAGGTAAATTCGAACAATTTTGAAAAATGAAAATATTCTCTGTTTGAATCCTGATGCTTTTGTTCAGCCTGATTTCATGGAAGTGACATCATCAACCCATCGAACCAGTGTCAAGTCTAGCCACAACATCAGACCAAGATCTCAATCATGGAAAAACCCAATTAATTCGTTAAGTGTTCAGGACTTCATCACGATCCATAGATAATTTTCTTGAGGTTGAAACAATACAATTCCGTACGTTCAATATCACCATTGCAGACATCGACTGTCATCAAAAAGCCTTGATGATTAATTTATGGCCCCAGATGAGATATCCAGCATGATTTTCTTTTTCCCTCATCTAATCAAAATTTATTCTTTATATATACATTTCCCTTCTCTATGAAACTCTCCTTCACTGCATCACTTGTTTTTCCCGTGCGGCTGCCTTCTTATAACTATATAACAACAAGAGAGCCCGTGCCATTAAGCCTTCAAGAGCTCAGTTTTTTTTTCCTTTTTGGACGAGGATACAAACTAGATTGCATTCATTGGTGGGCTAAGAAATTTTACAACCATGTCAAGCACAAGGCAGGAACAGGATGGGCGAAGCTTGAGGACATATCCACAAATTGCAAACTATAATGTTGGTGTCCATGCTCGAACCAGAGCTAATAGACACAATTAAGGTGGGAGGTAAGTGGACCTAAGGAGGGGATAACATCCAAATCTCAGCAACAATATTTGGCACAGGAGAAGGTTAATGCAGAAAAGTCTCCCCCGGTCCAGGTTTCTTTACTTAATTATGCTACAAAGTGTATAATTAAGCCACACTCAGCCCAAAAACCTGCATAAATAATAATGAGTAGAATGCACTGAAAACAATTGCTGATGGGCCTGAAAAAGAGAGAAAAAAATGAATGAGGTTTTTCAGAAATAGTATCCAAGGACAAAGGATAATGTAAATGGCGCTTAGCAATACTTGTCACGTTAGCCTAAATGGCAGCGTAATGACAAATACCTTGTGATCTGTACAATAAATTTTAAGTTTAAGTTAGGGTGTGCATCTCTTCTAAAATCTTAGGCTCACAAAATATATTTTTTAGAGATGAGATTTCCTCGCATTACTTGCCATGTTACCCAACCTTTTTTTTAAGAAAAAATACTTTAGTTTGGTTATTTCCAGACATAAATTGGCCTGCTTGCCTTGCACTTTCTTTGCATGTGCAAATCTATGGCTACCTGTTCCACTTCCCAGGTGGTTGGTTGCGAGTTAAAGATGGCTCCATTAAACAAATTGATTGCCCACGAATCTGCATCGTGTTTCCTGTCTGTTTCTGGGTTAGTATACCCTACTGATCAAGAACACTCTCCAAGGCTTTGTTTATTTGTGCGGTGCACCGCAAAAACAAACCGACTTTAAAATCATCGGAAACCCAACACAGTAAACATTCATCATCTAAACTCTAAAGTGGGCAATCTATAGTAATTAATTATCTACTTCGACAAGAAAAAAGAAAAAAAAAACTACATGCGCATCCAAATATTGTCCCAGAAAATAGATAGACATGCGGATCCTAGAAAGCTAAAGACTGCTACAATGTTCTCAAGAATCACCTGTCTGTTTTGTTTCAAGTCTTCCCCTTGCGTTGGACTCACTTGGACGGGCAAGTAAGATGGCTATACCATTGATTCACATATATAGCGAAGATTAAAACATACTGAGACCTCCTTTTAAGTTTGATGAAAAAGTTATACATGCATACTTTTATAAGAGAATCATTAATTATAACTACGTAAGGTTTGGAGAGGTTTTAATTTAGTTAGGGCTAAGAGATGGTGTTTTATTATTTTCTTAGTTAATTTCACAATTTAATTACTTTTTTTCCCATTTAGTCTTGGATTATTTTGGTCAGATCGATTATATAGGCAATGTTTTATTTTTTCTCTCATCATATTATTGAATTACAATTTTTTGTTAGAAAATATTTTTAATTTCTACTTATTTCTCTCTCTAGTTTAAAACTATAACCTTAAAATTTAATAACCCTAATTTCTGTCAACTCGGTTAGTCACGTCAAATTATTTGTTAATCACTCACCTCAATCTTTTTATTAAATTTTGGATTCAATTTAATGGACCTTGAGAGACATATATCTACCACTAATCTCAAGTTAGCTGGATTTTCAATTACGAGGCATCGCACACCTATCTTTAATCATCATTTTGACAAAATTTGATGTTAAAGATGTGGGCCACGGGTAATAATAATTTGGGATTAAAAAAATTGATTTTTTTATTATTTTAAGTTTGAGTTTTGTGGTTATTAATACGATGACTACTAGAAGTTTACATGATCGTTAATTTCAGGATCTGTGGGATTAATTAAGATATAGAAAAGCTGATTAATTACATGGGATAGAGGGTTTAGAAATGCGATTTTGAAGTCCGATTCTAGAGTTATAATTGGTATTATTAATTGGGAGAGGGTGAGTGTAGATAGAAATTATAATCTGATTATACAGATAAAAGGTATTTTAGGGAGGGTTTGGGAAGTTACAACAATTCATGCTTACAGGGAAGCCAATTGTGTGGCCGATTGGTTGGCTAATTATGGGCTAACTAGAAATTTATTAGACAGTGGATCCGATGTGCTAGAGGAACCACCTTCAGGGCTTTATCCTTTGTTGTATTGTGACCTGATTGGATCTACTATTCCTTGTTTAATTTAGAAAGGCCTCGATCATTAATAAAAAAAAAAGATATAGAAAAGCTGATCCAAGTATCGAAGTTAATAAAATAAATAAATTAATGTGCTTGAATTTTTAAGGAAGAGGGGGAATTCATGGTGAGATGGATAGATTGGTCGCTGGTTGCAAGTCATCGTGGAAAAGTCTCCATCATGTGCTCCGGGCTATTCTTAATTCGTCTGCTTTCTCCCATGCATGGATTTACATCTTCCTTTTTCTTTAAAAAAATCGTCTAAAACCTCTCTGCCTTGACCCATTTCACATGGTGTAAGAGCTAGAGACGAGACATCTTTCTATAGATTAATAAAAAGATGACAATAATTAATTGACAAAATTATGTGAAGCTCACTCTATAGAATACACATCTTTTGGAAGCTTTCTTTATGATAATTATCTGTAAAGTCATAATTTAATGTTTTTTCAAGATAAATATACTTTTAAAAACACTAAAAAATAGAACGAACTGCACTTCTACACCGGTGAAGATTTGGGAAAAGAAAGAAGGATAGCAAATATATATATATATATATATATAGGAGTAACCCCACAATCTAGTTGGTTTTTATAATTTTGGTTCTCTTTATCAAAAGTTGTTTCGTGGACGGCGGTGGACATTATTTTTAGAGACCCTAGCAAGCAAGGGACGAAAATGAAGCAATTTTCTTCTCTCAACACATGGGGTGCTGCACAATTTCATTTTTTTTAGTCAAAACAGTCCCCACTTTCTTCCTGTGGCAGCTTTTTCTTTGTCTCACTGTGGAATGAAAGAGATTCAATGCTGACTGAAACATCTAGACGACTTGCTGCCAGTGTGTGTGTGGATCGGATTCTTTGTAGGATTATAACAACGGAAATTGAAAAATTATTACTCTTTGAATATACTTCTTCTTTAATGGAATGGTCCCTCCCCCTCTCTTGGAGCCAAGTTTGTTTTAAATGAAAATATAATTGTTGAAATGCTTTTCATTATAAAAAGCTGCAAACTTTTTAGATTTGCAATTCAAAAATAGTAATAGAGGGAGCATGAAATTCAATGGAATAAAGATTGGATTTCTTTGAGAAGAGAAATGAGAGGGGGGAAATGAATTTAGCGATTGTTAGCGTTTGTGTGTATTTACTCATTGAAATGATATAAATTTATTTTAAAACTGTTTATAAACATTTTTTTTTTATCTAACCAAAATTGTTTTTGTTTTTTGTTTTTTATTTTTTATTCTAAGACACTAATCAGACATAATCTAAGCGTTGGATGGTATGTTGAGTGGATCTCTTCCTCTTATCTGGGATTTAAATTCGAAGAAAAGGTGTGGGACTTCATTTTCGACCTGGATATATATATATATTAAAAAAAAAAAAGAGTAGAAGAGTTGTCAAATGTGGTGATAGGCAATAACTAATCTCCTAATTAAGGCTTAATAACTAAGCAAAATAGGTAAAACATCCTAAGATGTCTGAATTAGTCGTGTAGACAGATAAAAATTAATTGGACGTTTGGTGTGTGTTTTCTTTTTATTAGCGCGGTAGTTTTAAATCAAAGGCTAATAATAAAATCTAACAGAGCGACTTATGAAAGCAACTAACCACCCCAGTTAGACTCCATAACCACCACTCAGAAAATCCATTCATTTACCTTCAAAGATCTGGCATTTAAGGCCTCAAATATAGCCCTTAAAGGTAAAGACGCAATTTTTATGTCCTCTTGATCTCTCCCTCCTCCTCTCTCTCCGCATTTCCTTCAAAATTCACAAGGTGAGAGAATGTTTAACATTTTGAGAACTTTTTCGTTGTGTTTTGAATTGTTTCAAGCCAATGCAGCAAGGAAAAGATTGTTTGATGCAAGAAGTTTGGTTTTTTGGAGTTAAATTCTTGCGTTTTGTTTCTAAGATTCTTTCTTTGGTGGGTTTTGGTTGATAAGCTTAGAGTTTTTGATGTTGCAGGGATCAATCTGAGAATTCAGTGACAATTTATGGAGTCATTGAAGATTCTCAGAAAGATAAAAAACATTACTTGAAAGAAAGCTGTAAGTCAATTCTTTCACAATTTCCAAGGTTAAATCCTAAGTTCTCTGTTCCAGTGCATTCTGTTTTTATTTTAAAAGGGTATGTTTTGTTTTTTAATGAGAATGGTGTGTACTAGAACATGAGAGGAGGCTTTTGACAGACTGTAACAGGGGACCGGAGGACAAAACTCCATATATCTTTGTATTTTAATTAGATAAGAAAATATTTGTTTGGCTCAAAATGAACAACGTAATAGCTGATGAATTGGCTTGTGTATTTAGCCATGCTTTCTTTTATTAAATGAGAAATATAGGAGATTAAAGAAATGGGGTTTCTTTGCTTCAGACAAGGAACTAGCCCGAAATGTCGGTGAATTTAGAAATGACCCATGATTAGTTTGTCAGATTTAAGATGATCGTGGCTGTTGAGTTTTGGTGGTGGCCCTTATGTTATCTGGGAGCCAAACAAAATTGTTTTATCAAGCAAATTCAAAGCATATTTTATTAACCGAATAAACAAGGGAGTGGTCGGGTGAGAGCTGGAGAGAAGAGAGACAAAATAATTATTCATGGTCTATATGAATATGACAATTGGTGATAGATTGACCTCTTTACATATGGTATGATTTTCAGTTTTGTTTGGAGAGAATGGGAGAGATTGGGGTGGCCGATGCGGATGGGCAAGTGCAGGGGCTGAGTGGTGGTGGTGGTGATGAGAAAATTCTGGTTTCAGTTCGGCTGCGGCCTTTGAATGAGAAGGAAAACACAAGGAATGATGTATCAGATTGGGAATGCATCAATGATGACACTGTCATATACAGGAATAGCCTTTCAGTGTCGGAGCGGTCCATGTACCCAACAGCTTATAAATTTGGTGAGAAATTGATCATCACATTTTTAGTTTGATTTGATTCTATTCTCTTTGCAAATTTCATCTCCCCTTCTGCACTTCTGTTGATTATCACAAATGATTTATAAGGCTGTCGTGGTTGGATATATCTTCACCGCATCTGCTGTCATCTATCGATGTATAAATCACTCTATCCAGCTGTACAAGAAACGTTTTGTTTGAACCTTCTTGTTATTTTGGAAATTGCAATGTGATTTTGTCTTTAATTCTGTGTTCCCTTTTCATAGTTCATACAGAATGTTTTCAATTTCTCATCCCATCCATTTTGTTTCTTTGATTTGTTGGTTCTAGATAGAGTCTTTGGACCTGGTTGCTCGACAAGGCAAGTCTATGGAGAAGGAGCCAAGGAAGTTGCTCTTTCGGTCGTTAGTGGTATAAACTGTGAGTTCAACCTCCTTTTTTCACTCGCTCATTATTTCATCTCTCATGAATTTCACCTTCACCTTCATATTTGTGTTTATTAGTTTTTTTTGGCTTACAACTATGAATTTCTTCAGCAAGTGTATTTGCATATGGACAAACCAGTAGTGGAAAAACCTACACTATGAGTGGAATTACTGAATACACTGTAGCAGATATATATGACTATGTGGAGAAGGTAATGAAAATAGTCGATACAGGTTTCTTTCATTACTCTAAATCCTGCATTTATTGTATTCCTTAGATGTTCCCTAATCAATGAAAATATTTTATTGTCACCCCCCATCACCACCTTTATAGCATAAGGAAAGAGAGTTTACTTTGAAGTTCTCTGCCATGGAGATTTACAACGAATCCGTCAGAGACCTCCTAAGTACAGATACAACTCCTCTCCGACTTCTAGATGATCCAGAGGTGATTTTCATTTTTAGGTGAAGAATTGCTTGATGTTTTTTCCCCTTCATTTCAGTAACATTTAACTTTATTAACAGAGAGGCACTGTTGTGGAGAGGCTCACAGAGGAAACTATAAGGGACTGGAATCATTTTAAAGAACTTCTATCTGTCTGTGAAGGTAAGTTATGCTCTTGAGGTTTTTTTCTCAGTTTCCAATGGTGAGACATGAATCCAAGACCTCTTGGGGAGAGGGGGCCATGGATGCCTGTCGAGCTAAACAGGCTCGTTGGCAGCCATGCTCCTGAGTTTAAGGTTGATTTCACTACAAAACTTGTCACTTCATACTCAAGCATCCTGGTGATTTTGCAGCTCAGAGACAAATAGGGGAGACCTCCCTTAATGAAGCAAGCTCTAGATCTCATCAGATTCTGAGGCTGGTAAAACTGGATATTCATTTCAACGTGAAATTTCAAGTTATCACTACTTGATAATCATTTATTAAAAGGTTTACTGATTACATGCATATGCCAGACAATTGAAAGTTCTGCACGTGAGCTCTTAGGCCATTACAAGTCCAGCACTCTCGCTTCCACTGTGGTATGTGTTGTGAAAACTTTCTCGATCTCTGGTTTAGATGGTAAGACTGACTCAACAATGTGTAACGATTATTCTATTCTGCACAGAACTTTGTTGATCTAGCAGGAAGTGAGCGTGCTTCTCAGTCATTATCAGCTGGCATGAGGTTGAAAGAAGGTTGCCACATAAATCGTAGTCTACTGACACTGGGAACTGTTATCCGTAAGCTAAGGTTAGGACGTGTGGCTTATTTCAATTTTTGAATTTCAGTAATACTCAGAATTATTGTTAACAGCATCTTCATTTAGTTACTACTGTGGTGGAATAGCACCGCAAGCATCTGAGTTAAGCCGATTTGGTCTGTGTTATTTTTCTAGACGTTAGATCCTGGGGCTATACTTCATGAATTCATTACAAAACAGTGCTATGCTCTTCCTCTAGTATTTTTTTTCTGCGCTACATCACTTTCTCTGATGTTGTTTAACATAAGTTTACAAAATAAAATTGCAACCATATCATTCCCCTGCTAGTAGATGAAGTTGCAAATAATATACTCTTGTAACTTGGCATTCCATAGAGCAGTCAAGATGTGTGTATCGTGCAGTAAATATATTACAATTTTGGAATATTTTAGACATATCATATCAGTTTCCATGGTGTTTTCAGAAGCACCCCTTCTAATTTTTTCATAGAAACAGTGTATGTGATCTTCTATACTTTTTATGAATTCCTATTCCCTTCTCCCTTTAATTCATTAGGCTGTGCATGAGTCTTGACGTTTAATAAACTGAGTCGCCAATGCCTTTTCTAATTCATCCAGCTTTATGATTGATGCAGCAAAGGAAGAAATGGGCATATTCCTTTTAGAGATTCAAAGCTGACGCGAATATTGCAGTCCTCTTTAGGGGGCAATGCTAGGACTGCCATCATCTGTACCATGAGCCCTGCGCGAAGCCATGTCGAACAATCTAGAAACACACTTTTGTTTGCAAGCTGTGCTAAAGAAGTGACAACCAATGCACAGGTCAATGTAGTTGTGTCTGATAAAACACTGGTAAAGCAACTCCAAAGAGAATTGACTAGATTGGAGAGTGAGTTAAAAAACACTCGACCAGATTCTGTCACACCAGATTCCATGGCGGTTCTGATAGAAAAAGACCTTCAGATTGAAAAGGTGGGTACAGTCTCCAAGTATCACATTTGAACTCCTTTAATATCACAATTAGAGTCCTGCTCCTGCACATTAAAATATCAAGACATTGCTCCAACTTTCATTAATTTAGGCTCTCAATATGTCGATCATCTTCTGCATATTACATGAATTAGAGACCTATCATTTGAAACCTCCATCCATAAATATTATTTATGCATCATAAACTCAGAATGCAATGTGGATTTAAACCTCAGAAATTCAGGTTCCGATTTATGATCTCTGTTGCATGACATCATCTTATATTCTTTATTCTTGTGAACATTTGTGGAGAGTTTAGCTAGAGCAGAAAGTAGTTTGCTACTTCATTGAACTTTACATGGAAGTAGGCCTGTAATTGCCCCACTTTCTAACCAGTCTTTTCTTGTTTTCCAACAAATTTTCTCATGTAACTTGAAACAAATATTGGTAATTTTGGCATTTTGAAATTCAACCATCAGTTCATATCCCAAGCATGTGCTAGCATCGTTAGATGCATTTTCATGGAGAAGTTTGTCGGTGTACTTACTAGCTAAATTTTGAATTTTAACACCCCTTTTCTTGCAGCTAATGAAAGAGGTCGCGGAGCTGACTCAGCAACTTGATCTTGCTCAGTCTCAGGTCGAGAATCTACTGCAATCGTCTGAAGGTGACAGAGCTTCAACGGTATGGGTTTGCATTTTTTTTTACTCTTAGCATTTTTTCTAGTACTATAAAAATAAAAAATAAAATTTCTAGTCCAAGCTTCCAACTCTATCTCAATGTGCCTTTACTATCCAAATCTGATTTCCGCACGTCCCCATACAGCCAGACCAAGATCATCACTACCCTAAATTGCGAGTGCGGGATTCATTCAGATCTGACAATTCAGTATCTTATTCACTCATTTCGGAAGATCCTCCCTCCCTAGACCTTGGTGCCAGATCTTTTGATGCATCTCAATGTTCAGATGAGCGAAGTAGCAGAAGTTCTGAAGCAACCTTCATCCAATTCCCAGAGATTGAAGAGAGTTTTATTCCAGAAAATATATCTCCGGAGGATTCAATTAAAAACTCTAACTTTGTAGGAAATGGTCTACATGAGAAAAAGGATGCCAAAGAACGAGCTAATCAAAACTTTGATGGTCATTGGAAGGAAGTGCAATGCGTTGAAGTGGAAGAGCCAACTACAAAACAATATTCAAATTCGAAGATGTCTGAGTCTAGGCCATGCAGATTTGAAGAATCTAATAGGCCTTCTTTAGATATAAAAACGGATACCTTAGGTTTAACGATGATCGTAAATGAAGAAAGAGCAGATCAAGAATTAAAGTCGCCCCCATTGAAGGAACAGAAAGAGTTGAATGGTTTGCATTCCACTTTTATTATACCATCTCCTGAAAAGCCCTCTCCATGGCTGCTGAAAGAAAGCCTGTCTGAATCAAGGAGATTTTTTATCAGGAGTAGAAGCTGTAGAGCAAGGCTTATGAATAACTCACCGAATTCCCATTTCAAGAAGGTAGAAGATAATGAGAGCACACCATCAATTGGGTTTGAGAAAGATTTCCCTGGGAGACCTGAGGGTTTTCAAAAGAAACTTCCTGTATTGAAGTATGATCTTGACGTCAAAAGTTTATCAAGAAATGTCTCAGAGAATTCTATGAGCAGCTGTGCTTTTAATGAGCTCAAAGAGGGAAGTGTTGGAACTTCACCTGATTGGAGGACTGCCAGTGTTGGAAACTCAGATGCGGGATTGATGTGCATGGCTGATGATTTGGTGAGTGTTTATTTTCTTTCATCTTCATTCCTTTTACTAGCTCATATTCAGGCTATGGGATGCTAGATTAAATATTAAATGAATGAGATCCTTGTCATCTTTTTTATCTGTCAAGGACGAAGCCTTGAATGCTTTGCTGATGTATCAATAACTAAATGTCCTTGCCGAATCTAGCAGGAATATAAAAAGTCTGCAATGTCTTAGGATGTAGTAGACCAGCTTCTTCCCCCACTTCATTGTATTCTTCTTCCATTTTTTATTCATTTCTTGGAAGCTGCAGAAAGTTCTGGTTCAATTAGACCAGTCATTTCCTCATTCATGTTTTTTATGGTTTGAATGGTTGACAGGCACAAGAAACAACAGAAGAGACCATGGAGGATGATGACTTGGATGCAATGCGAGAAGATGTGTCTACAAAGAAGGTAAAAGACGTTGGCTTGGATGCTATGCAAGATGATATGTCTACAAAGAATGTAAAAGATGTTGGCCTGGATCCTATTCAAGAGGATGCAGAAAATGCTTCCAAATGGCCATTAGAATTCAAAAGGAAGCAAAGCAGGATCATCGAGCTTTGGCATGCCTGTGATGTCTCACTCGTCCACAGAACCTACTTCTTCCTGCTCTTTAATGGTGATCCTGCAGATTCTTTTTACATGGAAGTGGAGAGCAGACGGATTTCCCTTCTGAAGAACACGTTATCCAAGGGTAACAGTACTATCGTTCATGGACAAGTTATAACATCCACCTCGAGGTATATTGCCTTTCATTTCCAGATCAATCCATGTTAATATATACATTCTGCGAGCATTTCAAGATAAAATATTTCCTCTGTGAACAGCAAGAAGGCTTTGATTCAAGAGAGGCAGATGCTGGCACGGCACATGCAGAAGAGGCTCACCAGAGAAGAAAGAGAGAATCTTTTCCTCAAGTGGGGAATTCCATTGAATGGAACCAATAGAAGGTTGCAACTGGTCCATCGCTTATGGACCAAGCCAACAGATATGGACCATATCATAGAAAGTGCCACTCTTGTAGCAAAGCTAGTTGGTTTTGACGAGCAGGAGCAGGCTCTGAAGGAGATGTTCGGGCTGCTGAATTTCACACCGACACATCCAAGCAGGAGGAAACCTTCTATTTGGAAGCGCAGTGGATTATCTTTCCTGTAAGCTTTGTTATAGTCCACCTTGTTGTAAAATTTTGTGGCTAATCGCTGATCTCCAGGGTTCATATTTAGCTTTCTGAGTGTAAGTTTCAGTCGTTTGTATTCTCTAATCCTAGCTGCATTGATTGTAACTTGTGATGAGAAAGCTTGTAAATCTGATGTAAAATTGTAATGCTGATGCTTCCCTTTTATCTCCCTTCTCATCTTCTTGGCTATAAACTGCACCTCCATTAGAATTAATGGTAGCTTCTTGGGTTGCATAATGAGGTTCCATCATCCTTGTAATGTGAAGACAGATTTGATCTCATGCCAACAGCTAAAGAATTTGGACAGCCACTTGTTTCGCTGTTTCTAAACAGAGCAATATTGTAATTCTTTTTTAAAAATAAAAAAAAACTAAGAAGAAGAAAAACTTAAATTTTATGTTTAAATGCAATGTTTTTCCATTCTCTGTTTTCTAAATTTGTACATGGTTTTTCAAAACAAGTTTGTCACCGTTTTTCAAATGAAGAAAACAAAATATTTTTGTTTGTTTTATACAACCTTTTTTTTTTTATCATTGTACGAGATTAGAGCGTGCTTGAAAGTGTAGTTAATGCTGCTTTCGAAAATGTTTTTCATTCAGAAATGCATCAAAATAATGTTTTTTTATTTTTTAAAAAATTAATTTTGACATCAGTACATGAAAATGGTATAAAAACATCATAAATTTTTTTAATTTAAAGTAAAAATAAAATTAATTTGCAGGAGCACATGTTTGTATTGTAGTTGGTTGTTTTTGGATCATCTGCGCTGCTTAGGGGTGTTTGGGAATTACTTAAGGGGTGTTTGGGAAGCACTTCAAAATATTATCTAAAAAAATGATTTTTTTTATTTTTGTTTTAAATAAAAAAATAATATTTTTAAATCATTTTATGTGCTGATGTTAAAAATATTTTTAAAAATAAAAATTTAATATATTTTCAAGGGAAAAACACTTTGATAAATGGTCCTAACCATACTTACAAACATCATCTAAATGTTTAAAAACATTATTTTAATTAATTGGATCGTTTTATATACCTTGATTACTCTACGAGATTCTACAAAAACAATGTCTTTCCATCGTTTGGGATGAGGATCCATCGATCTCCACACCTAATAATCTAATATGCCCTACCAAAAGCAAGATATCATAATTAATTTTTTTAATTGGATAGCTCACTTCATATGATCATTACTAATTCAAGTTTTCTCATATTCACTAAAAATTTAATTGGAGATCAACTAGATGAAGAATTTAATTAAGAATATAATTGATGAAATATTTTTTTTGTGATTTGCTAGCGTGGACTACTATTTAGTGTCTATCTGTGAGTGTGGTTAAGATTATTTTTTAAAGTGTTTTTTATTTATAAATATATTAAAATGATATTTTTTTATTTTTAAAAAATTATTTTTGACATCAGCACATCTAAATATCTAAAAACATAAAAAAAATTAATTTAAAAAAAATTCAAATTTTTCAAAAATATTTTTGAAAGACAGTGTCAAACACCAAAAATGGTTCATTACAATGCACCATTTTAGATACAGATCCCTTTGAGGATATACGAATGCATCATTTTATGTTAATTCTTCATCTGTTGTCTAACCATTGAATATTGTAGGTTCCAAGTCCGATCTATGATAAAATAATAAAGGGTAAAGAAGAAGAAGAAGAAAAGAAAAAAGGTTTTCAAGATTTCTTGAAATTTAAAGTTTGTGATATGATTTTATTTGAACCAATGAGAGCCCTTCTCCAAAAATGATAATTTTTAAAATTAAGATACTGAATTATCAGATTTTAATGATGAAAAGATTTCTTATCCTGTAATTATTCATGAGAATCTCTCTGTCTTTTAACAGTGTAAATCTATTTGCCTTCATGCGCCTATATAACTCAACTTTGCAGCTTACATGTTTCGTGCTCGAAATAAAAGAAAAAAAACGTTTCGCCGGAAAAACGAATTGTTTCATATTTCAGTGGGGTTATAAAACCTCAGCTCCGAACATGTTGGTGGGGTGGGGGGGGGGGGGGGGGTTATAGCCCTCAAATGATTGTTGTTCATGGCATTTCAGGCAAATATGATAACATCTCTCTTCTTCACAACGTAAGAAGTGTTAAGATATACTATTTTTTTAATCAATCATGCTCATATATATGTTTTCATAACCTGGGCGCCATTAACGTTTTGCTGTTCATGTGATCTGAAGAAATGTATTGTGGCTTGAGAAGCAGGTGGAGCAGGAAAAGCTGGACGACAATTCAGAAGAGTGTGGTGAAGAAATTGAGTGACAGGGCCAACGAGCAGCCACGCTTGGGTGTTGATTTGTCTTCCGGTCTTTTTCTTGTCACAGATCTTTCGTTAACATGGGGTTTGGGAGCGTCAAGAACCCCCCAGAACTTGTATTATTTAGTGAATTTGATCTACTTTCCATGGTTGGCGATGCAAGAGATGATGGAGCCAGTCAATCGCGGATGCCGGAACCTTGGCCGGAAGCAAGAACGCTAAAATGGCAGCGGCACACTGGGTGTACTGCTGTGTCTACTGGTCTGTCTGGTCTTTTTCTTTGAACAAGATTTATTACCTGTAAGCTAAATCAGGTGTGGAATCATTGTAGTGAAAATATTATAGCAATAGACATAAGAATTATAATAGTACTGAAATTATTATTTTATTTTTTAATCTCAATTTTAATCTTGGATTCAGAGTTATTTTTTTATTTTTTATTTTTTATATTTATGAACATAGTAAAATAATCATAATATCCTCAAATAAGATAAAAGCCAAGAGTTATCAACATAGTGTTACTGGAATTTCATATTTTTTGAAAATATAGAAATACAATCCAAGAGTTGGTTGTTAGGGGTTTTTAGATATTCTTTTTTTTTTTTAGTTTTTCTTGCTGGCATTGTTGGTGTGTCTGACAGACGCGCCGACGGTTTTTGACCTCACGCTTTCTTCAGGTAGCGCGTGCGGAGTCGTTCTATGGTGAAAAATATTCATCTAACGTCTCACCGAATGCGTCGTTATGTTCTTTTTTTCATGGTGATGCGCGTAGCATTCTGCATTGGTCGGATACGTGACGGTGGTAATATAACTAAAAAATAAAAGAATAAAAATCAAAATATAGAATAAAAAATTACATATATTGAAATAAAGCAAAAAAAAAATGTCGCTGCAGCGGCGGGGTGCAGCCACTCGTTAATCATAAAACTGGGAATTGCTATGAGAAAAGTGGACCAAGATCCGGTGCCTAGCTCGGTCAAAGTTGTTAACTATGGTTGGGCTGGGCCATTTTGCTTTGTGTTTGGTTTAGGCCCTCTACACTAAATCCACTAGATACCATGTGCCTTCTTTACTCGTCTAATTAATTGTAGCCTTTTGTTCTTAGTTATCACCACATGATTACCACTAGGATTATTTATTTATTTTAATATGAAAAAAATCTTCAGATATTTCTATTGTTTTTTATATTTTAAATCGTATAGGGATTTATTTGATGTAAGCTAGATAACTTGTAAAAAAAGTAGTTTGAATTAAAATTAATATTCAAGATAGTTTTTTACATATAAATATTAAGATAATAATATAATGGATCGATTTAGTTAATCTGATATGTAATTTAGGTTCTGTGACCGTCATAAACTCGGTCTCATAATACAAGTTTTGACAGATTAACATGAATTGACTTAAGTTTTTTTTTTTGTAAAAAAATCAATTTTATTATTCAACATTAGGTTAATTTAGAATCGGGTTTTAGTATATTTTTTATCTGTTTTCCATGAGGTTATCACTATCTCATATCTGGATTGATGATTTTACATGTTAATTTGGTTGATTCAAATCGATTCAATATATTATCGTATCAATGTTTTTTTTATAAAAAAATATGTCATCTTGAAATATTTTTTTAGTTAATTTTTTTTTTAACTATCCATGTTATTTTTAGAGACTTGCAAAGCTGATTGAATTATATCAAATAAATCTCTATACATTCTTAATTTCTTACCCTAGAACGAATGTGGCCCTAAAGTATACATAGATTGAAAAATATAAGGATTATTTAATACATACATATATATATATATATATATAGCTTTTAAAACTATTGTGATTAGTGAATAGTTTTGTTAGTCACTGTTATTTTCCCAATTGTGATGCATCCCACCATGATGTCGCTTTTTCTTTACAAGAAATCACAATAGCCGTCCTCGTGTGGAGGATACATATATAAATAAATAAATCATTATAAACATTTAGCAGGTGTTACATCGGTAATAACTTCAGATTAAAATGTTTGCTGTCATGTGATTTCAGATTCTAACCTTATTATTTGCTAATATAATGATCATTTAAGTTTTATATAGCCATTAATTTCAGAACTCGTGAGACTAGTTAAGGTGAATGCAAGTTAAGGTGAATGCAAGCTGGCCAAACACCCGGATACTCATATTAATCAAAATATATAAATAAATCATTAGCGTTTGTGTCTACACCCCTCTCTTGTAGATTTTCTTATTCTTGTAATTATCATTCCTAGAAGCAGAATATCATGTCCCGAGGTTAGGGAAAATGGAGCCTGGCCCATTTAAATGCAAGCCAAGGCACTCAAATAACTTATGTTCCCCTAATTTAGTTACGGGGTTAATTTAATTTTCTGGATAAAATATTTTCCCCTCTGATTATTTTTAAGTTTTGATTGATAAATTGAAAGACAGATCCAATAGATCTCCCCAGAGTGTCAATACCTCCTATGCTTTAATGCTCCAATAAGCAATCAAGAATGTCTTGAATGTATTTTCCTACCACAGCTTTCCAGGTTGAAGCTGCTTTGTAGATCACTGATCGAGCTTGTTTAACAGTGTTGTTGAAATTATTTTTAAAAATTATTTTTGATATTCTTAAATTAAAATAATCTAAAAAAATCAATTTTTTAATTTAAAATAAATCAAATTTATTTATTTTTTTAAAATATTTTTAAAACACGGTGACAACACTGTGATGAAAATGCATGGCCATCCTATTTCTCACGTAGCAGTTTATTTATTTTTATTTTTTTATGTAAACTTTTTGAGAAAAAGTCTTAATCAAGGCTGTCTGCCTAACTCATTAAAGTGGTTTAACTTTGTAACGCAATCATAAGTTCTTGCAATTATATTGCCTAGCTAATACCAGCCCAGCTTGGTGGTTTGAGTTCGACAAATGGCCCATGCAGCTATAAATACATGGTAGACATCTATCTATGCATTAAAAGTTTTGTATGGCAAAGACTAAATTATTATTATTATTATTATTATTATTAATATAGTAAAATAGTTACTTGATCCCCTTTTTTTAAAATAATAATAATAATAATATCGTGTTCATATGTTAGTGTCTTTGTTTGTAACTTAGCACGTGTATGATGTTGTGGTGAATAATATTTTTTAAAAGAAAATTAATATTTTTCAATTCAAAATATGTTAAAATGATTTTTTTAATTTTTAATATTAGTACATTAAAAATATTATAAGAATACCAATTTGATATTTTTTATAAAGTAAATGTACTCGAATATAAAAACAAACGATACCTAACTTTTTTCTATTGATTTTTAATGAGAATTTATTTTCAAAACAAAAACAATCAACTACAATGTTATAAAATGCAATGGGATGAAATTGAAATTCACTTCATAGCAAATAGCGTATAAACATGAAAAGCACCATGGCCATATGAAAGATTTGATTTTGAAATTATATTTGAAAGTCCAGCATTAACACATCTCAACAATGAAATTGACTTATGATATGTATAACATATCTTAAATTCGAGTTAGAACGTGTATTTTTTTTGTAAAAATTTAGAACAACCAAAGTTTTATTCACTCACCTGAATCTATAAAATACAATTTTCAGGAATGAGGTTTCCTCGTATATAAAAAAAAATTGAATGCTAGTGGATGGTAGGTCCAATATTGGTAATAAGTGTATAATATAAAGTATTGGACATGTAATTATAGCAATAGCATATATCGATAATCTCTATTGCAGAACAGTAATAATAAGGAAGAGGCGTCTTTACATTTTTTAAAAACATTATAATTTAAAAATGAAAGAAGTTCCCGCTATCATAAATGAATTCAAATTTCCCACCAATAAATTCATCCCCTGCTGCCCACGTCAGCACTGATGACTCCCTCCTGGGTGACGAGTCCTTTTTATCTAGTTGGTTGGCTTTAAAGTTTAAACCACCATTGTTAGGTTTTGCCCTTCTGTACTTTCCCTTCACAATCACCTTAAAAAGAAAGTTTAATGATATCCTTCCCCCCTTAATCCATCACTATGTGGCATTTTGACCATTGAATTAAATAGGAAAAAGTAATTTATATATATATATATATATAAATTATAGAAAATCAGGGGGGAGTCCAAGATGTGATATCAAAGTCAGAAAAACAGGGAAAAGTATTCCATGACTTTTGTCAAATCACAAGAAGAAGAAAAAAAAGCAAACAAAATAATGCGGTGAAAGCATAAAGGTTATTCTAGCATGATAGCAAACCCTTTATTAATTCTTATAATTGGCAAAAATTAAAATCAAAACAGGAATTTAAAAATAAAAAGATTATTCATTGCTATAAAATAGAAGGTCGCAATCACAGGCCGCCCTGATTTAAGTAACTTTTTGGAATTGTGTTATAATTTATTTTTAAAAGTGTTTTTTGTTTAAAAATATATGAAAATAAAATTTTTTTTTTAAAAATATTGTTTTTGATATCAACATATAAAAATAATCCCAAAATACAAAAAATAATAATTTAAAATAAAAAATATTTAAAAAAAATATTTTTGAAACGTAATGTCAAACAAAGTCTTAATTGCATTTCAAAACTTGATAATTTATAACGTAAAAAATAAAATGATATTTATTTATTTATTTGTATGCAAACACTCATCTTATAACAATTTTAACCAAATATATAGCATATAAACATGAAAAGCACCATGGCCACATGAAAGATTTGTTTTTGAAATTATATTTGAAAGTCCATCATTAACACATCCCACCAATGAAATATTGAATGTTGTTTTCAAAAAATCTGACGTAATGATAAAAAGTTTGTGACCTGCATAACAGGTTTTAAGTTCGAGTCAGAGCGTATGTCTTTGTAAGAGTCTGGGACAAATGAGATTTTCTGGCTCACCTAGATCCACAAATTGTATTTCCCAAGAAATGAGGTTTTCTCACATCTAAAATAAAAAAAAATACTGAATGCTAGTGGATGGTAGGTCCAATATCGGTAATAAGTGTATAATATAAAGTATTGGACATCTAATTATAGCAATAGCATATATCAATAATCTCTATTGCGGTTTTTTTTTAAATAAACAAATAATAATAATCTATACATTTGTTTTAAAAAAAAATTATAACTTAAAAATGAAAGAAGTTCCCGCTACCATACATGAATTCAAATTTGCCACCAATAAATTCAGGAATTTAAAAATAAAAAGATTATTCATTGGTATAAAATAGAAGGTCTGCAATCACGAGCCGCCCTAATTTGAGTAACCTTTTGGAATTGCGATGAAGTTTGTTTTTAAAATTGTTTTTTTGTTTAGATATGTTTTATAATAATATTTTATTTTTATTTTTTAAAAAATAGTTTTAATATTAATATATTAAAATTATCTAAAAACAATAATATCAAACATAGTCTTAATTGCATTTCAAAACTCGATATTTGATCTTGTAAAAAATAAAATGATATTTTTATTTATTTTGTATGCAAACACTCATCTTGTAACAATTTTAACAAAATATATATTTTTAAAATGTTTTTTTTAATCTATTTTTTGAAAAAAATAGAAGTTACAGTAATATCAAACCTACATTAAATATCTATTTGTCTACACACTGTCATGTTTTAAATTGTAAATTGTATTTAACTGGAATATATATATATATATATATGTTTTTTCAATAAAATGCAATTTAATTAAAAATAGCCTAAGTAATTATATTGAAACTTGAAACCAGCAGACAAATGGACCTATAGAGTTCCTAGGTTGTCTAAAATCTAAAATAAATATCAGTTGGAAAGATATAAATCCCAATAATATTTAATAATAATAATAATAATATAAAAAAAACAGAAGGACAGCATGTAGTTGTATACTGTAACAGATAAGATAGCACACAAGGCTCAATGATTCAACCCATATCATATCATGTGAGGCTAAAAAGGTCTAACCCTAACCCCTCCCTCCCCATTGAAAAAGTCTGTCCAAAACCTTTTGGGAAGAGGGAACCCTACACGTGGGAAGAGGGAACCCTACACCACACTTTACCCCCCCCAAGCTCCCATTCCATCAAGAAATAAATAGTGAGAGAAAATTAAATAAAAAAAATGATTTTTGTCTGAGAGAGAGAGAAAGTATCTCTCTCCTGTGTTTCTCTCTCCATTTGTGTTTTAGGCTTGTAGCCGTGTGAGTACAAGCAACAGTCCTCTCTCTCTTCCCCCCTCTGCCTCTCCTCCCCACATGTCTCTTCTTCATCCTCCTCCTCCCCATTGATAAAAAACACCAAAACCCATTTCATGAATCCTATCAAAATGAGCCCTTTCCTTTTCTCTGTTTTGCTGTTTACATCCTTCTTGGCCTGCAAATCCCAGCAAAACCCAGAAACCCAAGCCTTGGCATCCATCAAGCAAAACCTCCACGACCCGCTTGGAGCTTTAACGGGCTGGGATCCAACAACCCCATTAGCTCCGTGTGACTGGCGTGGTGTCTTTTGCACAGACAACCGAGTTGCTGAACTTCGTTTACCTCGTCTCCAACTCCGTGGCCAGCTCAGTGACCAGTTTGCTTCATTAACATCCTTGCGTAAAATCAGCCTTCGATCAAATTTCTTCAATGGAACATTGCCTCATTCTCTTGCAAAATGCACGCTCTTACGCGCCGTGTTTTTGCAGTACAACTCATTTTCCGGCAACCTTCCGCCGGAGATTAGTAACTTAACTAATCTTCAAGTCCTGAACATCGCGCAAAATAGATTTTCTGGAGAGATTCCTAGATCTCTGCCTGTGAGTTTGAAGTATCTTGATTTATCATCAAATACATTTTCAGGTTCTATCCCTTCAAGTGTTTCTGACTTGGCGCAGTTGCAGCTTATTAACCTGTCTTATAATCAGTTTTCCGGTTCTATTCCGGCGAGTTTTGGGCAGCTTCAGAGCCTTGAGTACTTGTGGCTCGATTATAATGTTTTGGAAGGGACTCTACCTTCTGCCATTGCGAATTGTTCTTCGCTTGTGCATTTTAGTGCTAATGGTAATAGTCTTGGAGGTTTGATTCCGGCTGCCATCGGCGAGCTTCCGAAATTGCAAGTTGTCTCGCTTTCGGAAAATAAGTTTGTTGGGGCCGTTCCGACTTCAATGTTTTGTAATGTCTCGGTTTATCCGCCATCGTTGCGGATTGTTCAGTTGGGGTTTAATGGGTTTAGTGGTGTTGTTGGGCCGGAGTCAGGCGATTGTTTTAGTGTTTTGCAAGTTTTGGATCTCCAAGAGAATCACATACGTGGAGTTTTTCCTTTGTGGTTGACACGTGTGGTTACGTTGAAATTGTTGGATGTTTCGAGGAATTTGTTTTCTGGTGTTGTTCCGGCGGAGATTGGGAATTTGTCGAGGCTGGAGGAGTTGAAGATGGCTGGTAATGGATTTAAAGAGGTGGTTCCGGTGGAGATTCAGCAATGTAGGTCACTTCAGGTTCTTGATCTTCATGGGAATGATTTGTCAGGGGACATCCCTGAGTTTTTGGGCGATCTAAGGGGATTGAAGGTGCTATCTCTCGGTGAAAATCAGTTTTCGGGCTTGGTTCCTGGGAGTTTTAGGAATCTTACAGGGCTAGAGACCTTGGATTTGGGTGGTAATGGCTTGAATGGAAGCTTGCCAGATGAGGTTATGGGGCTGAATAATTTGACTACGCTGGACCTCAGTGGAAATGGATTCTCAGGTGAAATTCCTGCTACTATTGGGAATTTGAACAGGGTAATGTTTCTGAATCTGAGCGGAAATGGTTTTTCAGGAAAGATACCATCTAGTTTTGGAAATCTATTGAGGTTAAGTACTCTTGATTTGAGCAGACAGAATTTGTCTGGAGAGTTGCCGTCTGAGCTTGCTGGCTTGCCGAATCTTCAGGTCATTGCTTTGCAGGAGAATATGTTGTCTGGGGATGTTCATGAAGGGTTCAGTAGTTTGTCGGGTTTGCGTTACTTGAACCTCAGCTCCAATGGCTTCTCCGGTCAGATTCCGTTGACTTTTGGGTTTCTCAAGTCATTGGTTGTTTTGTCTTTGTCCAAGAATCATATTTCAGGGTTGATTCCACCAGAGCTTGGCAACTGCTCGAATCTTGAAACCCTCGAGTTACAGTCAAATTCTTTGACTGCCATTATTCCCGGTGATCTCTCTCGCCTTTTGCACTTGAAAGTGCTTGATCTAGGCAGGAACAATTTATCAGGTGAAATCCCAAATGAGATCTCCAAATGCTCGTCGTTATCCTCATTGTCGTTGTATAGCAATCATCTTTCAGGTAGCATACCAGAGTCGTTATCCAATTTATCCAACTTGACATCTTTGGATCTATCGGCTAACAACTTGAGTGGGCAGATTCCTGCCAATCTTGCACAAATCTCTGGCCTGGTATACTTGAATGTTTCAAGAAATAACCTTGAAGGTGAGATTCCAACATTGCTGGGTTCTAGATTTAGCAATCCATCAGCATTTGCAGATAATCCAAGGCTATGTGGAAAGCCATTACCTAGAAATTGTGTGGCTATAGAAGGAGGCAATCGAAGGAAAAGGTTGATTCTGTTGATTGTTGTGGTTGTAAGTGGAGCTTGCATGTTGGCATTATGTTGCTGCTTCTATACATACAGCCTCTTGAGGTGGCGCAAGAAACTAAAACAAGGTGCAGCGGGTGAGAAGAAACGGAGCCCAGCAAGGCCTAGCTCAAATGGAAGTGGTGGTCGTGGCAGTACAGATAATGGAGGGCCGAAACTTGTTATGTTTAATAACAAGATCACACTTGCAGAAACAATTGAAGCAGCTAGGCAATTCGATGAAGAGAATGTGCTTAGCAGAACCCGATATGGCCTGGTTTTTAAAGCTTGTTATACTGATGGAATGGTGCTTTCAGTCCGCAGACTCCCAGATGGATCACTAGATGAAAACATGTTCAGGAAAGAAGCTGAATTTCTAAGCAAAGTGAAGCATCGAAATCTCACAGTTCTTCGTGGCTACTATGCTGGAGCCCCAGATATGAGACTCCTGGTCTACGACTACATGCCTAATGGAAACCTTGCCACTCTCCTCCAGGAAGCATCCCACCAAGATGGTCATGTCCTAAATTGGCCAATGCGTCACTTGATAGCTCTCGGAATTGCCCGTGGACTTGCATTCCTCCACACATCCAACATTGTTCACGGGGATGTCAAGCCACAAAGCGTCCTTTTTGATGCAGATTTCGAAGCCCATCTCTCTGACTTCGGGCTCGACAGATTAAGCATTGCAACCCCAACAGAACCTTCAACTTCGGCAACAGTTGGCACGTTGGGTTATGTATCACCAGAAGCTGTTTTGACAGGAGAAGTCTCAAAAGAATCAGATGTTTACAGCTTTGGCATAGTATTACTTGAGCTACTAACAGGGAAAAGGCCAGTGATGTTCACACAGGATGAAGATATCGTCAAGTGGGTCAAGAAGCAACTGCAGAAGGGTCAAATAACAGAACTTTTGGAGCCTGGTTTGCTTGAACTTGACCCGGAATCATCAGAATGGGAGGAGTTCTTGTTAGGTGTTAAAGTTGGGCTACTTTGCACCGCACCAGACCCTCTTGATAGACCCACGATGCCTGATATTGTTTTCATGCTTGAAGGTTGCCGTGTCGGCCCTGATATCCCATCTTCAGCTGATCCAACCTCACAACCATCCCCTGCTTAATGACCCCCCCGAGCTCCAAATAACCCGATAAAGTTTGACCCTTTCTTTTTAGAACCTTTTCTAGAGTGTTGCTTCTTTTTTACCCTTTTGCCACTCCGGTCTCTGATGCCGGCGTGAGAGAAAAGATGGAGGGCCCACAAGGTTGATAAATTGCAGTCAACGATTGGGGGACCACCACCTGCCGTGGGGTCCCCTTTTGTCTTTTTGGCGCCAAAGGGAGTCACGTGGCAGCAGAGTGGAAAAGTAGCCGTTAATGTTGTGGGCTCCGAGGAGCAGCTGGCAAGAAACTTAAAAGGAGGTGTCTTTTTCTATTAAAAAAAAACGGAGGTAGTAATAGTAGTATAGTAGTAGTAGTAGTAGTAAATTACAGCAGCTTGAAGATGATTTCTGGCTCAGCCATGAGAGGATCTTCTGTCGTTCTTCAGTTTTTATTTTATTTTCTTGGTAGAGGGCAAAATGATGGATGGATTTTGGGGCCGGAGACACAAAATCTCAGGACCCGCTGAATCAATCATCAGGAAGGGGACGGGAAAGCTACAGAAAAGGGGGAGGAAAATGATGGCTCAACATCTTCAATTAACTTTGAACTTTTTTCAAATTTTTTTGGTGGGGTCATGATAGGACTCTTTATTGTTGATGAATTTTTCTTTTTGAATTGTTGCCTGCTGATTTTTGTCATTTAATCTGTATTTTGTTTTTTCCAGTACAGACGTTAGTGGTAGGAGTGGATTTTTTTATTGTTGTTTTTGTCTTCCGAAAGGCGAGAAGCTCTATCCATCTCCTTGTTTGTTTATGCTTTTTCTGCATCTCTGCCCATGGTGGGAGGGTAGCTGCAAACCCAACAACCATAAAGAGTCTCCCAGTTGTAGCTGTGATGTTGAAATAACCAGAGATGCTATGGCCAGAAAACCCTAGGGGGTTGGCGTTGACAAGTTTCAAATCCCGACATGTTTACTCTTTTAATCTCAAATGCTATAAACCATATCTAAAATTTATAGTGTGATGTAGTTGAAGATACTTTTAGATTGATCATAACTTCAAAAGTTATTTAATTTTATTGGTTAAACATACCTTTTCTTTTCTTTTTCTAAATTTATGGTAAGAACTTAGGTATGAGAAAAATTATAATTTATAGTTTTATAACATTTTTTTTTTCAAACCACAATCGCAAAACCTATCATAGTATCAAACTATCAATAACACACTTGCTATTTTAGGAAGCTACAAGAGCTTTTGGGGGAGCGGTTGCGGTAGTTTTTTAAAGTGCTTTTTATGCTGAAATACATCAAAATGATGTTTGATTATAATACATCAAACTTAATCACAATTGACTTGTAGCATGGATGAAATACTCCTAGCAAAATGAATTAACAGGGTTAGACTCGCAACTACTAAGAGTCCCCGTTTGTTTTTGTATTTCAAAAATATTTATTAAAAATGTTAATTTATTTTTCTTTTTTTCAAATTTTTTTTTATATTTTTAGATTGTTTTGATATGTTAATATCAAAAATAAATTTTAAAAAATAAAAAATATTATTTCAATATTTTTTTTTAAAAAATATATCTTAAAAAATAACTGCTATTATGATATCAAACAAGCTATAAGTGATTAACATAATCTTTGCTTTTACTTTCATGTTTTTTAACAACAATATATTTGACCTGAAAAAACATTAAATTAATGGTTTTTTAAAAATATTTTTATATTTTTAATATATTAATATTAAAAACAAATAAAATTATTCTAAATAAAAAATTATTTTGAAAAGAATCTCTTACCAGAGTCGCGTGCAATTGCAAGAATTGAATTGATGGGTAGGACTGTGTTAATGTTTCAACGGCCTTGAGAAGTGGAAAATGAGGTGTCAAATCCGATGCAGTGACCGTTAAGTATCTGTACTGTTTATTTTATTTATTTATTTATTTATTAAGATCTCATCTTATTCGTGCATGGCTTTCCTGGTCAGGACACCATGTTCAACGTCGTTAAGTCACTGCATTGATTCATCGTCGCTGTCTTTTATACTATTTTATTTCCCCGATGTCTCGTGATCTTGCTTGGGTTTTCCAAATTCTTGTTAAAAAATAAATATAAAAAAATCTTAGTTAATATAAAATAATCGATTTTCAAGCATGAAACTCTTTACGTTGCAAATTAATTTGTAATGTAATATCATATAAAATAAAATGTTATTGCGTGATTTGCAATTTTATGGAAGCTTTATGAGAAGTTGCGATGTGATGTTACAAGAAGAAGGTGCTTACCAACCTCTATATTCCCTTCAATGCCTCTGAACAAAATCCCAAAGGCACATATCTGGCCGGAGTTAACGTCCAGTCATCGCCGGAAGTTTTCTATTCCGATCAAGGGCTTCTGAGGCACGGTGTTAGATGGCCTCTTTGATTACTTTTACCAAACTAAAATTTACTCCCCTCAACTCACGTCAATCATCAAGTATCAATGCGGAGCAAAGTTATTAAACAAGCACTACACAAGTTTTAGGTAGTGGGTTGTACGAATTGATTTATATCCATTTAAAAAATATTATTTCAAGATTTTTTTAAAAATAAAGTAATATCTTTATAGTTTTTTTTTATAAATCAAATTGAATTTTGATCTAGTTGATCGAGTCATGGATTGAGTTATTAGGTTAGATTATTTTTGATTTTTAAATAAATATAGTTCATCCCATTGAATCAAATCAGGTTTATAATAATTTGCATGAGTACTTCATCCCATCTAAATATTTATTGTTATTTTCTTTTTTAAGTCTAAATTGATGTTAGTAGGAAGATACATTGTCCCTCTAACGAAGAGTACAAGATCTTGACAATGAGATCTTTGACTAGTGTCTGGCTAGGGTGTTCCATGCATAACATCACTACAACTTCAACCTTTGCATCAATTATATACTCATGTTTTTATGGTTGAATTTGTTTTTTAAGAAAATTATTTTTTATATAAAGAAAATATTAAATCAATGTTTTACGTGTTTTTTTTTTTTATAATTTCGATTTTCTAATATTAAAAATAAAATATACTTTTAAAAATAAATCATATATCCGACATTAACCATAGACACTAACCTTAACAAACAAAATAGGACAAGACCTTTTCTACCTTCCAACCAAAAGGAGACCCACATGGGATTGCAAGAGGGCATCTTGTCATAGAGTTGGTAAATTGTCAAATTATATTGTTGAAAATATGATTGAAGTTTTTTTTTAAAATAAAAATTATTTTTAATATGGTTCATCAAAATAATATAAAAACTGTAAAGTAAAAATAAAAATATTTTTTTTAATATTTTTTATAAACATTTTTTAATAAAAACTCTAAATCACGGCCATCAAATCCACGATCTTGTCATGCTTTTTGGTCTTAATGATGATGGCGTCCCCATAATTCTTCGAATGCCATAAAAGGGCAAGATCAATTTCAAAAAAAATGTCAGCTAAGTTGTCATGCCGGGAGCTGCATTTACTCCAAAAACATTCCTTTCCCGAACCGAAAGATGATAAGCTCCGAACCAAATCTAAACTTTACTCCACAGAATCGACCCAAAAGCAACTAAAGATCACTACTACCGACCCATTATCTAACAAAGGGGTCAAATTTGGCTACGAGCTTCACTCCTTTTCAAACTGTACTTGACCCCCCAACTTTGCTAATTATCCGCATTGTAGGCCTTTTTTTTTTTGGGGTGGCACCCTTCCGGGTGTTTGACATTACATATGAAAAAACATGATTTTTTTCATATTTTAAAAAAAAAAGTTTTATTTTTTTAAGATAATTTTCATGTGTTTATATTGAAAATAATTTTAAAAAATAAAATATATTATTTTAATACATTTCTAAATAGAAAATATTTTTAAAAACAACATCAAACGCTTCAAAAGTTGGCAAGATTTCCCTGAAAGAAAATGAGCTAAAAACACAGCAACGCAGGGCACCGATTTACCAAATCTACAGTAAGCTGTATGCACACCCTTGGCGACTAATTTAGGGCATGTTTGGGAGGGCTGTTGCGGTTGCTTTTGAAAGTGTTTTTTATTTAGAAATACTTCAAAATGATATATTTTTTTATTTTTTAAAAATCATTTTTGACACCAACACATTAAAATAATTTAATTTTTTTTTTTTTATTGAAAATAAAAATAAAAATCAAATTTTTTGGAAACGGCAGTTGAAACGCCGTCCCAAACAGGCACTTAGTATCAACACCTCCAAAAGTCCTATGCCTGGATACTAATAGACACAGATCTGGTGAAAAGTGGCTTATGTGGTTTTTTGGATCGAGCATTTGGGGTTTTGTGATAGCTCTTATACCTCTCTGTGTAAAAAAAACGTTTCCTTTTCTATAAAAGAAAATCAATTTAATTGTACTTGGATGAGCGTGAACATCCATAAATCATGATTATTCTCCTATAAATCTATCTTAATCTAACAAAGTTTTGCTAAGTATGGTCATCGATTCCATTCATAAACTCCTAAATGGTTCATCTTTATTTGCTACTTTTCAAGCTCTTCCCTCTCTTTGGAGAAAATAAGCTCCACAATACAACAAATATATTGAGAGTACGAGCACTGACTTGTACAGAAGCAATCATGAGCTGAGATATCTCGACCAGAATTTTGATTTTGAAGAATTTTGACACGCCAATTTAGAGTTGTATTGTTTGTGTGTATATATAATTAAAAATATTAATTTGACCGAAACAGAACGGGCGAAATGAAACCAGAACGTTCTGGCTGAAATTTTAAGCGAGGTAAAAATTGCGTTGTTTTATCTTATTTTTTTAACTGGTACAAAACATTTCGACCGTTTCAGCCAAAACAAAATGAAATTAACAACACTGCCAGCACCATGTAGCCTAAGCACGTAGATTCTGCACCCAACAAAATCATTACCTGATAATAGGGGGGTTATGAGGCCAAATGATCTGGAGATCTGTTAAAAAGAACCGGTAAAATCATGAATGTTCAAACCCACCTCTTATTTCTTAAGAAGACCCGAGTGTCAGCAAGACATTCCAGAGATTCAGATCATGAAAACATCTTGAAAGTCATGACTTTCAAGCTTTTATAGCCCTATCTCAAATTGCAAAGAAGAAATCTTGGTGCCCTACTCTCAGCTAAATCAAGCAGTAAGTTTCGCAATAAGTAACGATCGCAGCGCAAAAAATCATAATAACATTTCAAAGAGGGGGGTGGTGAGGAATTAGTGGGGTTCGAATAATTAATCAAACTAGCACACCAGTTGATGATCAAAGACAAAAGGACAAGTTTGCAATAGATAACCATGTGCAGGCTAGGTTTTGAATATTACATTGAACTAATAGACGGAGAATACAGCAACGAAAAGGTAATGAAAGACAAAGACAGCTTATTTCATGGGGGGAACTTACCCTTGGATTTAAAACCAGCATGTTAGCACCAGGAAATACATTTGGAGATAATTACATGATTGAAAAAATGTTTGATTTAACACCAGCGCACTCTTCACTACCATCACCAACCTGAAAACAGCAAAGCCATGCCAAAACCTGTTTTCTACTCTGCTCTGGATTGGCCAGCACGGGAGGAGAGGATGATGCCAACAATAAGTCCATATAGAGCCAACGCCTCGGCGAAGATGAGAATCAGAATCATTCCAACAAATAGTTTTGGCTGTTGTGCGTTAGCTCTACAAAAGAAATAATCAAATTCAGAGACATTGTGTCATGATTAAAATGCATCCATGTGTGTATATAATGCCAAGTACAATCTTCTATCTAGACAGTGGTTAAAGCACGTCTAATTATACCTAACCATGTGGAAATGTCATGACTTTGAATCTGATAAGAACTGAGGGGAACCAATGCAGCACACAAGTAATTGAGAAACATGAGATTGTACAATGGTAGTATCAACTCCAATATTGCCTTCAAAGTTATTAAGAGTTTGACATAGTATCAATCAAACGAAACTTCACTTAACCCTGCATAAAATCCCTGCCAAAATCTAGCATATGTCTAAGGAACCAGTCCAATATTGTCTAAGAATTTTTCTTCTTCAGTACCTTCGCTTGTATTTTAAACTGCAGGAAGCTCCAAGACATGGTAACATCTACCTAACAAAGGGAAAGCTAATGTAGCACCATTCTTATTTCACTAACACCATGATGTGGCTAAAAATTACCAAATTTTCAATAACCCAGTAACTAGAAAAACAAGATAAAGACACAAAACAAAGCAACCTCCCCATTTTCGTTACCCTTGAATTGTCCCTGATTCCAATTCAACATTACATCACAAACCAGGTACTGGAAATGCACATTTGGCAATAAAGAATGAAAGAAAGCATCAAACTTCTAGAATGAAGGACATCGACAGGGGATAAGCTAACAGTATAATTTTAAGAAATGTCATATGAAATGTTATTTTATATGATAGTATGCATATTCTATGTGCACATGTTTCTTACATCCAATAACAACTTCAAATTACTTCTCTTCTCTTTATTTATTTTGGGGGAAAGGGAGGGAGTGCTAAAATTACTTCATAGCATTCAAAAATCAATTTTAACTACTATTCAATCATCATAGACAGAAGTTTGACATATCATAATTTACTGAAGCAGAACCAACCACTAAATATAGTAACCAGAAATCACTTGGTAATCCTTGAGATGGTATTCCCTTTCTCACATACATGTGTGGAACCACTATATGAACTACCTATAGAAGCACATGCATGTTAGAGAGGGAGTACAAACTCCGTAGGCACTAAATAATTCTTATCATAGAGAAAAAACATGTTCGGCAGCCTGTAACTAGAGTCATAATGTAGTTGTGATTGCATCACAACTTTGATTACATTGTTTGGCCACTCTTCTAACATCCCCGTGATTTACCCATCCTTGTAAGATTTTTATTTTTATAAGATGTTTTACTTTTTTGAAAAACTTGGTTAATTTTTACAAATAAAAAACTTGAAAATTGCTAGATAATCTTAAACTCCAGTAAGTTAAAATAATTAAGCTTTTCTTATTTTTCTTTAATTGATTTTATCAAATTATGATTTATACAATTACACTAACATTACACTTGCACAGCCAAAAAAAAAGAAGTTTAAACGCATAGCTAACACCCTGTAACTCCAGCTCTCTCACTATACAGCTCAGGAATACAACAGAGACTTCATTTGCTATCACATCTACATTAAAATAACAAACGCTAAAGCCAAATTCTAATCCAATTAAGCTAGTGATAATTTTAACAAAACACTCAATTTCCATCAAAACAATGGCCATAAAATAATTGATTCCTAACACCAGTATAAAATAATAATTAATTAATTTCAATTTCCATCAAACAAAGCAACAAACTAATAGCCACGTAACACAGGATAAATCAAGAAAAAGAAAAATATAAAAAAATACCTAACACCAGCATCGCCAACAATACCAATAGCCATACCAGCAGAAAGACCAGCAAGACCACAAGCAAGACCAGAGGATAAATGAGCGTAACCATCAAATAAATAATAAGACTTGGCTTTAGGATTAATTCCAGTACTAATTATAACTGCAATGATTAAACCGTAAATTCCGAGCACACCAGCCATCACAACCGGAACTATCGATTTCATTACAAGTTCCGGTCTCATGACTCCCATCGACGCTACTCCTACACCGCTCTTCGCTGTCCCATACGCTGCTCCCATACCTACCAATAAAAAATACAACAAAAAAGAATCAGAAACAATGACGTCGTTTAAGATGATTGATTTCTTAGTTGATCATAGTGGCGGCGGTGCTCACATGAAAAGACGAGAGCTGCAGCGGCGCCGAGGAAGCCGAAGAACGGTGCTGTTTCATCGCCGCTGAATCTAGAAGCCATTTTTTATTGATTGAAACAGAGAGGGAAGTGAGATTTTGAGGTGATTATTTTGAGAGAGGCAAGGTAACCAGCAACCACCGTTGACGGTGACAGTGTGCGATCTGGAAGGAAGCTTCGTCGTGTGGCCCACATTGTAAGTCATGGGCCTACTTTGGAAATGAAACCTTTTATTGGACCTTTGGGCTCGAGATAGAGCTCAATTATCACTGTTACCAATTCCGTCTCCCCCGGTAGATCCCGGCGTTGATGCACCCTCCCCCAAGCAAACATAGCTGCACCTACCCACTGGCAGGCACCACCCAAGCCTCGTCGTGATAGGCTCAACATAGAAAGCCAATCTCATGGCCTCTGACATTCATCTCAACCACTTGACTCGTTGCAAAGTCAAGAGCCTCCGATGCAAGAAAGTGCCAATTTCTGATGAGCAAAAAGGTTGTCTACACCACAGCCCACACGTAAAGCTGATGGAAGAACTTCTGAGGAACACTTTGAACTTTCGATGCTAGTACAATGAAAGAATCACCAAATCATGTGCACAGAGATATCGATAATTTTCAAATTTCGATGCAATCAACACCCAATCCGCATCAGACTAAACTAGTGTTTGACTTATTCAAAAAAATGATCGTTTAACCTTGCGTTGCCCAGCAAGTCTCATAACAAGCTGACGAAAAGATTTAAAACGAGAAGAAGGTAGTGAAGCAATGAGTATAGGTAAATGCAGCAATCCATGCCAAGCCCAGTAAGCAATCAAGGCCCTTAACGAGTGAGCAGACAAGAGGAGCCGTTGATGAAGCCTGCACTTATGGGATTGGTTATTGCTATTTTCCTTTCACAAAGTGACCTTGGTGATCTAATTCTTTCCAAAATGCCATGTTTCTTGTCCCGCTTCTAGCAAACTTATAAATTGAAATATTAGCTTAGAATGCAGGCCCATTAACCATTAGTGACACGTATCCAGCCCATAAACTTGTCGAATGAATCCTCTATACTGAAGAAACCTGAGCTTCCAGGCCCAACCCAAAAATAACCATGCTGGGCCATTTCAAGCAAGAACCTTCGGGCCTATTTGGTACGAGGTGGTTTCACGCAGGAATCATTGCAGGACCTTTTTCTTCTTTACTATATATCAAGCCCGCAAGTATGTTGATGAGTTCTGATATTGACACGTAGAGTCTACAAACACTAGAGTTTTGTATGGAGCTCTAGAGCAATTAATTATCCATAAGGTGAAAACAATTATCAATTATTTTTTTCATTGCACAAAAGTAACAATGATGATCTAATTCTTTCAAGAATTGTTATATATTTGGCCCTCATTAAGTAAACTAATGTGATGATTTTTTTTTATTAATGTAGATGTTTAGACTAGTTTGAGCGGATCTCAACTAATTTCATGAATCTTAAAGTTAACGCTATGTAAGCCTCCGATAATCATCATTTTATCATCCACAGGGCTTGAATCTGAGTCCACAAAAAAAACCCTCTTAGTCCTAAGTTTTTGCCATCAGACTACCTATTAGATAGTTAATAATGAGATGATTTTGCAGGCAGGGTCTTGGCCCCGTGGTAAGTGCAGAGATTGTTCCTGCCAGACACCCGGATTCGAGCCCTGTCAGCACGTCTGTCATTCTCGCGGTGCTTTACATTCTCATTGGACTTGCAGGATGTTCAGCGGGTCCGATGATTAGTTGTGGTGCGCGCAAACTGACCCGGACACCTCGGTTATAAAATAAAATAAAAATAATGACATGATTTTAGTTGAACAAGTAAAGCACACCTGTACATTCATGCAAGCATTTCATCGATCTGGTTCCATATCTCCAAGCTATAATGAGGAGTAAGTGGTGGAGCTTAGGCAACAAGTTTCTAGCTATGTCCATCTTTTCTTGTTTAAATTTCAATCTTAAACTAAAAGTTCATGAGCATACACAACGTAGATATGATTAATTATGGGTCTCACCCAATTTCTGCTAACAGCCATTTGAATATAAGGACTGGACAGACGTGCGAATGCTTAATCGTCAATACAAAGTGATTAAGTTGTGGATAAAAAGAAATTTACATGCATGATTTTGTTGCTTTCATAATTGTATCACCAAAACAGATGGATCGATCTCAAAGCCCCAGCAGTCGAATTTCCATTTACAAATTGATTATGCTTATCAAGGTTTCTCAGCTATAATGAATTGGAGATCATTAATCTCAAGATCTTTTTCAGAAAGAAAAAAAGAGAGATAGTAAATGCTTGTGGATGTATGGCCACGCTTTCATTACAAAGCTTACAAATTCAAGCCAGTCGTAGATGCTGGGGCCAGTGAAAATGGTAGGAAATCCATAGAAATAATTGCAAGGGTATGTGGAGAAGACTTTAATATGGAGGATTGCTCGTGATAATATATATATATATATATATATATATATATATATATATATATATATATATATACAATAACATAAAAAAAATTGTATAAAAAAAATTGTATTCTGGTCATTAAAAAACAGCAAATCCGAATTAACCTAGCAAACTTATTTATTTCAATTATTTATATACTAATTAATTTTTTTTTGTCTTGAAACATTAACTAAACACTTGAGTGCATGCATCAAAGTCTAATCACAGACTGCTAAGAAAGTTCCTTGAACTGAAATTTCATAAATAACGGAGAAGAAATGAGGGTAAGAAAAGTAGGGCTACAAGTAAAAATCATATTAGCTTTTTGACAAACCTAGCCTGACCAAACTCAAGTCAATTCGAACGCGTTATAATTGATGTGAGTTGGACCCCCCGCTGAAAACCCTAGCAAGCTCTCATCAACACGGGGCTGAGTCGGAGCCAACTCATAATTAGAGCTCACCATTGCCATGGCCTGCATGCAGGACCCTTTGGCTAACCAGTAAACATCATGGCACCTTATTTTCCCCCATTCTTTCTCAATCAATACATCATGCCCAGAGAGTTCCTCTTCTTCTCAGCAACGCCCTGCCCATCAAAATCATACCAGTAAATCCTCCTCCTTTTCTTGCACTGGCTTCTGTAGTCGGCAGACCAATGAACAGCTTACACGAATTGTAACACGTGCCCATTTGAAGTTGATCTGAACGAATGCAATGGTTCTCTTCCATTGAATGATAATTAAATAAGACTCGAGTAACTGGATAAATATTTAAATCTTTTTATATATCTCTTTTTACTCAAATTATGATAAATAAATTAAATAAGAAAATCGGGGGGGGGGGGGGGGGGGGGGGGGGAAAGTAAAAATATACCGGGGTAGTTTTCAATCAATAATCAACTCACCTTTTGCAAAATATGATCCATACAACAGAAATTAGCCACGGGATATCCACTTCTAATTACATGATGATCAATCATCATCTCATACAACGACACATTACTTGTAAAACCCTTTTTTTTATTCCATCAATCAACCAAAAATACTGAAGAAAAGCATCAAATTGGTCCAAGAAATTTGTTTTCAATCATCCACTCTCCTCGGTGATTAAATGGTAGATGGACTCTTGAAAGTATTGGCACTTAATTTCTTTTCAAAATATATAGAGATGTTAGAATTAGTACCTTCAAGGGGGGCAATGATAGTAGATGTCCCTTTGAAAGAAGCTTGTGTTTCACACCTTGATATACAGTGATTGTACAGCAGCGGAGCTATAGACAAGAGTGACGTCGAAGAATTTGCATATATATATATATAGTACTCAAGGGTCGTGACATGATGACAAATAACTTGAGATCTGCATAGTAAATCTCGAGTTCGAGTCAGAACGTGCATCTCTTATAAGAATCTGGAACAACCAGAATTTTATTCGCTCATCTGGGCTCACAAAGTGTGTTTTACGGAGGATAAAATTTTCTCGAATCCAAAAAAAAAAAGTATATATATGTGTGTGTTCATGGTGAGTTAATTTCTCTCTGCTCAGCAACCACCATGGATCAGCCACAAGCTTAACCAATATATATTACAAAGGCAAGGCTAAGGTGATATTTTAAGAGTTGGAGGTGGGTGGATGTCAAAAAGTGTTTAAGATCCAAATAGGACCCCCATAGGATCTCCTTTTGCTAGTTACGCAAACTCTATGCGTCTCCACAATTGTTTTTTGCGCCTCATCCGTAGTTTTTTTCTTTCCTTTTATCTGGTTGAAAATATTGTGCATATTTTTATTATTTTAACGTGTAAGAAAGGGAGCTTCATGTTTAGCTCTCACCGGCCAGCTTTGAGAGGTAGTGGTGGCGGGGACCGCATTGGGAGGGGGTTCTAATGAGTTCAATGATGCGGCCCGCCGCATGATTGGGTGGCCAAGGCCGACCATCACCGTCCTACGTGTACTAAGAGTCCACGTCTCTAGTCATCTAGTCCCTCGTACCCAGCTTTTGTTCTATCTTGACATATATTTCCACAATTGCCCACCCTGACTCATGCCCCATTTTTCTGTAGCTGTATGTCATATAATTTTAAATTTTAATAGAACAACGGAAACATTTTTTAACCTAGAAATCTTGCATGAATAAGGGATACTATGTTTTAAAAATATTTTTGAAAAATATATTATTTTTGAAAAATATATTATTTTTAAAATTTTAGTTGTATTTTTTAATATTTTTAAATTATTTTCATGTTCAAATACCAATTTTTTTTTAAAAAAATATTATTTTGATGTATTTTTAAATAAAAAATAATTTTCTTAAAAATAATTTCAATAATACTGATGGGTCAGAGGCATCTCTATCCCTCACTCCCTCCAAAGGGTATTTGGCTGGTGAATTTTAAGGGAAACATTGCTATACTTGGGTGAAATTGTATATATGGTAATAAAAAAATTAAATAAAAAGATTTTGAACTAATTATTGGATGGTAAAGCCTTATAATAATTAATTAAGAGGGTCAAACCGTCAAAGTAATTTTTAGCTAAATATGGCATTCACACGGCACGTGCTCCATGCTTGATAAAAAAAAAATTGCTCATGATTTTGCCTAAAGTCAACAGATTCTCAAAGCACAGACCCATGCGGCCTTTCCATGGCACGCAAACCTTAATCTTTTTACAGTACGATAGCATGCAATGCTCCCTTAAATCATGATCTTCAAATAAACCTTCTTTTCGGGCTACATTATCTCAAGGCAGTCCATTGAACTGGAATTTGAATCGCCATTTTCTTCCCTTTCAATTCTCTTTCTTCTCCAACATTTTTTCAAGATGACAAGCTGCCATTGGAGAACCAGGGAAGTTGAATGGCCGCAGCATCTCTTTCGTTTTTTGGTGGATGCTTTATACGAATCTATTCCCTTGTTACTATATGTCTGCCCCATTTATGACATCTCATAATGGCTAAGTTTTTTTTTTTTTTTTTCCAGGTATAGTGAAGAAATTTCTAAGAACATCACAACAATTTTATGGTATTTTCAAGATCGTGGGCTGTAAAAATGTAGAATACTAGACCTAGCAAACTGATGAAACAATTATAAAATAAGCTCTCTTCATAGTTTTAGGAAATCTTTTGATGTTTAAATTGGCATCAATGATGAAAAAAATAAGCCTCAAGGGGCTTTGCTATGTGTCTGCAGAAAAAAAATTAAAGAGGAAGAAGATGGAGCTTTTTTCTAATGGAAAGGAGTTGATTATTTAATTCAATTCACATAAATTAATATATCCATATAAAAATAGGATGATTATTGTGTTTGTCATCTAAAAACCACTGCAAAATTAGCTTTAACCTCCGTTTTAGATAAAATAGGATAAATGCAGACTGTATTTTATAAGTTTTGGATGTCTAGGTGAGTTTTACGATCACTTATGGATTTGGGACAACATCTCTTACGTAAGCCGTATTTCAAGCACTAAGACATGAAAGATAAACACCAACCCATACATAGTCTTTCAATTAATTTTATCGTACTTAATTAAGCTGAAATCTCAATTTTTTATTTATTAACGTGAGTATCTAGATCAGCTTGTGTTTACCTTGATTAATCTCATAATCGTTGAAGTTAACGATCATATAAACCTTTAATAACTATCATATTAGCAACTATGAGGCTCGAACTTGAAATTATAAGAGAAACAAATCTTTTAATTTTAAATTTGTACCACTAAATCAACTACTAAATAGTTAAATCTCAACTTTTTTTAGTTAGTTGAAAAGCAAAACTATCCTCAAACTTGAAATTTGTAATAACTTTAAATTACAATACTATGATCTTAGCCCGGTTTGAGACTTGAACAACGCTAATTAAACTTCGAATCTTCTAAAATATATATATAGCCACTAACGCAGCATCGGAGGCTAAGAGGGTGTTTGGGAGACCTGTTACTGTAGCTTTTCAAAGTGCTTTTCGTGTCGAAATATATCAAAATAATTTTTTATTTATTTTTTAAAAATCATTTTTGACATCAGCCCATCAAAATGATCTAAAAACACAAACCATATTCATTTAAAATGAAAAAAAATAAAATGAAATGAAAAGCTACAAACCGGCGTTTGAAACGCCATCCAAAGAGGCTCTAAACCGGGCTAAATTAAGCATCATAAATACGTAGCCTAAACATCCAAGATTTCCAAAAGGATGTGGATAAACCCATAAGTATCTCATATGATTATTTCTGAAGGAGCTTAAGTGGGTGGCCACGCTGGGTGTTGCTCGAAACTAGCGAGCTAGCCCACTTTAATCAAGATCATCTAAAACAATATTCACTTCTCTTTTCCGATCCCTAAACAGGAAAGAGCATTAAGCAGTGATCAACGTTTAGAAATCATTACAAACTACACACACACACACACACATGATTTAGTAAGGTAAAATCAACTAGAAATCATGGTTCCAGTTATCAAATTCAAGTCCAAATTTACCTGGTCTTTGATTTATGAAATGAAGGAGACATTTGGGTATCGAGTCATGTATCAAATCTGATGCTAACTGGGGAGAATATCTGTGAGCGGGGTCGTTTTGATGGAGGAAGTGGGGGTCCTCATTACCTCAGCACATAAATTTCTGTCTTTTGCTTTGGTTATCTTCTACGTAAAGTACAGGGTCATCCACCAACCACTGGATGACACGTCTCCCCCACTGTTCTCTATGCGTACGTTTTCCCTGCTTTTCTACCCCTGCCTTCTACAAAATACTTGTCGGTAAATCATTTGAAGGGCGTAAATTTTTAAGTTCAAATGACCATACTGCCCTTGAAAGTGACTTCAGACAACACCATGAATTGATGATGTCAACGTGCCTTGTCTGAACATCTTTGGCATTGCGTTTTGAGTCTCGTTGTTAGGCAGAGTTTCAAAAGTATTTGAAAAAAAAAAAAATTTATTTTATATTTTTAGATTATTTTTATGATATTAAAAATAATTTTTTTAAAATAAAAAATATTATTTTAATATATTTTTAAAAGAATAACACTTTAAAAATAAATCGCAACCACATTATCAAACAGTCACTTCAAAATTTAATAATTTGTATTTTTAAATTTTTTATACGATAATATTCTAAAGAATAAAAATTATATTATTTCAATATATTTTTAAATAAAATATATTTTAAAAATTAATTACTATTACAATATAAATACATTCTTAATCAAATTGAAATTCATGGCTACAAACCATTAATTTTTATGTTTTAAACTGACACGAGTGAAAAGCTAAATAGACTTCTATTATTCAGTTAACTCCCAACACTAGTTATTTACTTTATTATCATTTTATATTTTAATTGAGAAATAATTATTATAAAACAGAAAAAATTAAAAAAAAATCAAATCAATTTTGATTATATCAAACAAGTTGAGAGTTAACCTCTCAATTTACAGATAAATTTCTTATACCACGTCTTGACCAAGTCTCATATAACAGTAAAAACCAGAATATTGAGGGCATAAAAACCCGATAGATGGCTCCATCCCAGCGGGTAAAAATCCGAATTTTGACAGGGGATTAAGGGTCGGGCCAAATCTTTACCTAAAAATGGGGGGGTGTTTTTGGCAACTAAAATTAAGACAAGGCCATGTGAGCTGGGAGTATCGGAGGTGAATAGCTCGGCATGGACGGGCGGTAATTTTGGCGGCAGGTTGTCGAGTTGTGCCATCGTGGCAGGTGTGTCAGAAAGTTTGATAACGAAACGTGAGAGAGAAAGCAGCAGAAGTTATGCTTTACTGGATATGATATTTTGATGATAAATTGAAGACGACATGATAAGTTTGTTTTGGATGGTAGTTGTCAAGACAGAACAGGATAACATAACGGAGTCTTGCCTTAATTTGATGAGAACGAGTTGGAGGTTTACATAATCTTTACTTTCGATTATTATAGATAGTAATATGATAATTATTGGAGATTTATATAATTTTTTCAGGGCTCATGAGATTGATAAAGATATACGCAAGCTGGTTCAGACACTTACATTAATAGAAAAAACTATAAAACTATATATATATACATAGAGAGAGAGATGTAGTGTGCATAAACATATATTCTGTATGTTACCAACAATTACGTTACTTACGAAGAAATTATAAAAAGTAAAGAGACAAATGGAAAGAACTCATTTTGCACGCTTAACATTAATAACACCCATCCTTCTCGAAATAAAATTAAAAACATGCATTCACTTTCTTTATTATTCCTCCGAGCCAAACACCCACCTTCCCTTTTCCTTTAAACAATTTTTGTTTTTTTTTGTTTTCATCATCTACCAAACCCAACTTGAGCATGAAACATGTGAACAATAGAAGAATTCAATTTAAGTACAATGTTTGGTGGCACTTTTTTTCTTATTACATTTTGTTTTTGGGTTTTAATTATTAAATAAAAATCCTAATCTACGTAAAAAAAGATTTGTGTTTGAATAATGTATTACAATCCTTATTTAATCAGATAATGAGATTCCTAGTTAGACTAATACATATATAGTTGAAGATGCAATTTTCCTATAGATACAAGGGCTAATGCATTTAATTTTCAAGTATGTTGATAATAAAAATATGTATTATTATTATTATTAATAATAATTAATCAATAAAGACCGGGAGGCTCATCCAATTACTTGGGTGTTTTATTTTTAACAATTGATGTCAGATCTTGAGTTTAATAGAAGAGAAAAACAAAACAACCTTTTCTATTTTATCAGTAAGAACCATAAGAGAATTTTCAATTGTCGGAGCAAAATAGCAAAAGCTAATCGGAACCGTCAATGTTACAAGGAACCAACAATGTTTATCGATCGATCATCCAACAAGTAGTAAATTAATTTGAAAATAAATTAGAAATTATCTTTGTTAAGCTCGTAAGACTACAAATAGTTGAAAACCCTTCATCCTGCAGTGTTTAATAGTAGTGACGGTAAACTAAGTCCTCTTAACAACTCACACGAGCAATGGTTGATCAAAGCAATGAATAATCCCTCAGAACAACTCAATATATATATATATATATATATATATATATATATATATATATATATATATATATATATATATATATATTTAATTTCTAATTTAAACATATCAAAATCATTAAAATAACACTAAAACACATCATTTTAATTTATTCTTTCAAAATAAATATACTTTTAAAAATCATAAAAAGAAAATTACAAACAATCACAATCGCAAATAGAGATAAAGGGGTTTGTGTAGGAAGCTAGGAGTGACGTAAGCGGCTGGGGACAAGCATCAACCATGCGCAATTAAGCGGTCCTCCCCCTCCCCACCGGCCCTTTTATATTCTCTCCCATCCTTCTCTCCCAAACGAATTTTTTTTCTCCGTTCAGATCTCCGTTTATGCTCCGATCATCTTCTTCCTTTCGTCTCCTCCGATCTTCTTCTTCACTCTTTCTGTCTTTTAAGTAATTTAATTTTAATACAACACACCAGGCTAGCTAGTCCATACAAACTCTTAAGGTAAGCTTTCTGTACTTGCATGGAGCTGATCAATCCATACCCAATTGCACTGCAAACATTATTATATTTCATCTCATTCTTTCACAGCATGTTTTAAAGCTAGCTTTCATATGGGAATTAGGGAAGGAGCTGCATTTTCTTAATTGCATCTCTCCTAGCTAGAAAGGTTTCTTGAATTTCATTTCTGAAATTAGGGGTTGCTTTCTGATTGAAAACCTTTCTGATAACCTCTCCCTATCCGTCTTTCTCTACCAAGCATCGGAGAGAGGTAGCACATCCCTAATTGCCTAGATAGGTTCCCTTACGTCAAAATCCATTTTGTCCAGAAAACTTTGGCATCAATTAGAAGAGGAGAAGAGTCAGAGAACACACACCTGAAGAAGACCAAGATTTTGGTAAAAGATTGTTAGAAAGTTCATTTCCTTGCTATTAATATAGGTGAACCCTCAAACTCACCATTCTCTCCTGAACTTTATTACATATGGGATCTTTCCCTCATCGATTCTCTTACAAACTATACGTTCAAAGAGTCAGTTGACCTCTCCCTCTCTGTCTCCCATGAAAACTACCAGGTCACTAACACCTTGACAAAATAAGCCCACCAATTATTCTTGACTATTATTATATCAACAGTAACTCCTTAACCTCACCAATCTTGTAGTGGGTCGTTCACCATTTCTTGATTTATTAAAATGCTAGGATAAGGAGGCATTACCATAGATAATCATAAGCGTTTTCTTCTCTTGTGGGGTTCTTCTGCATTTTTTCTTGGAGTTTTAACATATGAAAGAGGGCCAGTTTCTGCGATGAAAAATCTCGACAAACAGACAAAATGGTCAGACCCCGTTTCGGCATTAATGAGACACACACTCTGCAGCAGGAAGACCGGCGCCCATGAGAGTGCTTTTCTTTTCTCTCCCTTTTACTACCTTCGATCTCTTTTCTTGCAGGCTTGATCCAATCAGAAACTGTGTCTCTCTTTTTGCCTTCTCTTAACCTTTTCGAAACGCATGCTTTTAAAATCTGTGATAACGTCATCCTCTTTGTCCATTTGGCAGTTTTCTACTCTCTGAACAGATTAAATATAAAACCACACTAATTAATATTTAATTTCTTAATCATGTTTGTTTATAATGGAAACCCCGTTCTTGATGCATCATTTCTACCATTCACTAACACAAGACAACATCATTAGTGCAACCCTTAGCTGTCCAAATTTCTTGATGGACCCTGTACAAGATAGAGGACGACCTAGCTAGCTAGCTAAGCTCCAACTATCCCTTGGTTTTTATTTAAAAAAATACAAACTTTCTCATGATTTTGTTTCCTTTTCCTCTTCACCTTCTTTCCTCTTTTAGCCTTCATCGTAATAAAAATTTTTATGAGAAACAATTAATTATGGGGTGTTTTGTTTTATAATTAACACGCCCTTATTTTCCTGTCAAAGATATATGTATGTATGGTGAGTGCTGCTTACCACCAAATGAGTCGATGATTATACCTGATAACGCTTGTCACCTTTTCGTTTGGAGGGTCCATTGTTTCTTTTTCTCTTTTGGTTTTTCGATGTATTATGCTACCATAACTCTAGCTAGCTTCCCCTTTTTAGCTTTTTATTCTCTAGTTTTCTGTGATCTCTCTGGTGTCTTTATATAAGTTCATTCCATCACTCACTCGCATTTTGTTATGATTTAAAGATGATGAATTAGAAAACATTGTTATTGATGGTAACGGAGGTACTGGTGAATTTTATGCAGCACCATCAACGGTTGTTATGATGGAGTCAATGGAGTCGTGTGTCCCACCTGGATTCAGGTTTCATCCAACCGATGAAGAGCTTGTTGGCTATTATCTAAGGAAGAAAGTTGCATCACAAAAGATCGATCTTGATGTTATTAGAGATATCGATCTTTACAGAATTGAACCATGGGATCTACAAGGTATATCAAAGTTTTACTCCTTGATCTTTTTTCTCTTTTTAGGGTTTATAGATCATATGGGATATCGTTTAGTTCAGATTTCATATGGATCAGCATGCATGCTAGTTAGGGTTTGACCTTGGTCAGGATTAGTTTTGGCTATCCCTTGATCTTGTGTATCAACAAGTTTCTGTAAGCAACATCCTTCAACTACAGCTCGGTGTACGGCTACTGATTTTAGTGGATCAAATAGGGTAACATTTCAATGATTTCTTTAGGTCATACTGACATCATTAGTTACGTTAGCCAAAATTAATTCCTAAGAACAAACTTGAATCAATCTAGCTAAAACTTTTTAATGAGCAATATTGTTAATGATGTACAGAAAGATGCCGGATCGGATATGAAGAGCAGAATGAGTGGTATTTCTTTAGCCACAAGGATAAGAAGTATCCGACAGGGACAAGAACTAACAGAGCAACCATGGCTGGCTTTTGGAAGGCGACCGGGAGAGACAAGTCAGTTTATGACAAAACAAAACTCATTGGCATGAGGAAAACCCTTGTTTTCTACAAAGGAAGAGCCCCAAATGGCCAGAAAAGTGACTGGATCATGCATGAATACCGGCTTGAATCCGATGAGAATGGTCCTCCACAGGCAAGCACATCAACCTATATATATATATATATATATATATATATATATATATATATATATATATATATATATATATATATATATATATATATATGTCACCCCCATCCCTGATATGTCATACAATAAAGGGGTGAAAGCAATGTTGTCTCCATTAATGTCTTCCAACATACTGATTAGCTTTGAACAGGCTCCTACATATTGACCTAATATGTTAGAGTTTATTAATTATAAAGAGGGTTGAGGAATCCATTACTTTGAGTTTCATGAGAGCGTTCTTTCTCTTGGACAAGATCATTAGTGCTTCATAAATTCTTCATATTACCTAACTTTTAGTGACAAATATATAGATCGCCTTTAGATTAAATCATTTAATTTCCCACCATCCAACTTTTCAACTTATGAGAAACAAAATCACTCTTTACTTTTGCATACTGTAGTTTCACTGTGTATGTTCTCTGGAAAGAGGACCTCCACCATCACTTAAGTCAAAAAGTCATTAGAAATTATAAAGCATGTCAAATAGCTTTCTTCCGATTCCTTTTTCTGGTATGGGATACATTTCTGTGCTCATTTTTTCAAAAGAAAAATTCTAACTCTCATCCCTGTTCATCATCTTTGACCACTACCTCTCTTTATCAAACAAAAAGATGACTCAAAAATTCTTGGTGCTCGTCAGCTGCTTTTATGCTATAGGAAAACTATTGAAGCAATTAAGAGATAAAAAGAACTCATGATCTCTTAATTTTTTTGTTAAGCAAATGCAGGAAGAAGGATGGGTAGTTTGTCGTGCATTCAAGAAAAGAGCTACAGGCCAAAACAAGAGCATTGAAGGATGGGACTCGAGCTACTTCTATGAGGAATCAAGTGGGGTTAGCTCAGTGGTGGATCCTATTGATTATATAGCAAGGCAACCACAAAACTTTTTGGCTCAGAATTTCTTGTGTAAGCAGGAGACAGAAGGAGATAACTTAAGTTTTATGCAATCAGAAAATTATGTTCAGCTTCCTCAGTTAGAGAGCCCATCTCTGCCATTAATAAAGAGGCCAAGCTCATCAATATCTCTGATATCAGAGAATAACAACAGTAACAGGGAAGAGGAAGAGCAAAATAGAATGTTGTCCGGCAACAGCGCCCAGAAAGTAACTGACTGGAGAGCCCTTGACAAGTTCGTTGCTTCTCAGTTGAGTCAAGAAGATAGATACGACGGTGATGGCGTTTCAAGCTTTGTTGGAGCAGAAAACAACTCATCAGATATGTCATTGCTGTTATTGCAAAGTGGAAGAGACGAGGGGAGCAACAAGTTTAATGGGTTCTTAAGTTCAAGTCCTGACTGTGATCTTGGAATATTCATATTTGAGAAATGAACCTGGGGATTTTAATAGCCTTTTCTTACTTGTAATACTACTACTCTAGTGTTTGATGAATCTGATGAAATTTATTATATATATATATTTCTTTTAAAATATATATATGGTTTATCATGAATGAAAACAATTAACTTCCCCCCTTCTCTCTCTATGTCTAAACGTGACTATATATATATATATAAAAAGAAAACAGAAATATATATAATTTAATTGTTCAATAATCATGAGAGACAAAGTAACAAGCAGTAAGGAAAAAGTGAGGTAGAACTTTAAAGTACACTTTCTGAAGCGTGCCTTACTTGGGAAGAGAAATCAATTCAAGCTATATATATTATATAGTTAGTATCTAGTAGTGAGGGCAAGGTACTACTTCTTGTGATTCATTAATCTGAATCGATTCTCAATTATCATATTTTCTTATTTGTAGAATTTAGGTAGAAAGATGTGAAAAGTATTATTCATCAATAATATAAATCCATTGACATCATCTAATAATTTAAATTTTTAAATAATTTGATTACTAGATATAATATTAGAACATTATTGACTTATCAGTCACGAATTCGAATTTCATCACCCTCATTTTATTTAATAAAAAAATAAATACAAAGCAATATGACATGTGTATAATTTTCAAACTCTAAGAGTTTTTACTTGAATATATATGCTAAAAAATAATATAAATTATATTATAGGATCTCACTCTCTTTTTGTTAGGGGGGATTTCTTCATCGGGAAATAATCTATTTTAGAATGGAGATAAAAAAAAAAAGGAAGATTATTATCCCCTAAAAATAAACACAACCGTGAGCCTAGCCTTTTTTGCAATCTTCAAATGGACAGTGTAGTTTGCGGATATCAGTTATCAGATACAGGTTGTCCCCATGCATGATCTTCAAGATTATCTTCGTCTAACAAGTATATTTGAAAGCTTAGTTTAGTTCATGATAAAAAGGTATATTTTCAAGTTATCATTAAGAATATTTGAATATTTATTAAAAACAAAATAAAAAAACCTTCATCTAATATAAAAAAAAATGAAAAAAAACAATATATTGGCTTTAGCTTTCACTAAAGATCTAGTGCAATGCCATGCATTTCATGATAACACAACTGTAATAAATTATTAAAACGATAATTTCTATTTTTTATTTACTATGATTTGATTATTATTTTTTATTAGCATCAATGGAAGCCCGAGTTGCTCTCTTAGGTCTTTAATGACCTTTTTCAATATATATATTTGTTGGTTGACATGTATACTCGAATCAATCAATCAGGGTGTAAATGACTTCTTTAAAAATTAAATGAAAAATATCCGGTTAAGCAACTCAACAACCCTAATTTTTATTCAATCAATGCATTCCATCTGTGCTCCAGGCATCTAGATCACTCAGATTTGCTAAATTCCATTCCAAATTAGCTATGCGCGTTACAGGAGGTGGTACAAGTTCATGAAGATGCATAAAATTTCCTAATGCGCGGGCTATCATCTGGTTGCCAGTACTGTTTACAGAATTTAATTTTAGTCCTTCAGCTTTTCAATTTTTCATAGAATTTTTGCATTTAGCCCCTCGAAACTTAAAATATTTGCTCTCCAGTCTTGCGATGGCACCCCCAATTTTATCTTTGAGAGAAAAATCGTAGGTTACCTCAATTAATATCTAGAACATGAAGCCATGAATGAGCTTGGTGTAGAATGAAAAGAATGTTGAATGCATATATATATATATATATATATATATATATTCAAGGAATGGATACAGTTCATGCAAGCAATGTCATGGAACCATTGTTTTAAAAAAAAATATTTTATTTTGATTTTAGTTTGTTAGTATCAAAATAAATTTTAAAACATTAAAAAAATATTATTTTAAATTATTTTTAAATAAAAAAGCTTTAAAAATATATATTTATCATTGTCTCAAACACCCGTACGTCAAAGCTTCTTCTCCTCAAATAGTAAAAAGCTTAAACAGATATGAGTGAAAGAAAAGCATGGGATTGAATACACATGTTCTATTTTCTTGCCAACCAAACAGATTGTGAGAGAAAGAAAATCATGTTTTTTTATTATTTCTATCTTTTTCAGCGGGAGAAATGAGGAAGAGAGAGCTGAGGTTGATTTGTATGAAAAGGAAGATGGTCGAGGAAGGGAACATCTAGGTGTGGGCTTGGTGGGCCAAGGGTTTGTCTAGCATGCGTTATCCGGTTAGGCATGCTTTGTCTTTATTTACATTTTGACCCCTCTTGGCTGTTGCTCTTATGGTAGCTTCACGTAGTTTTATTCAGGAGTGTGATATATTTTTTTATTAAAAAAACTACATTTATATTTGTAATATTCTTATATATTACTGTTAGAAATAAATAAAAAATAAGATAATCATGTTCCTGTACATAAAAAGAACGTCAAATTATTTGATTAAGTTTGGAAAATAGTTATTTGATAAATAAATAAATAAATAAAAGTTTGTATATCCTACCGACATGCAATTGAAATTGCATTTTATGTTTGTGTTTAATTTTTTTTTTTTATTAATGTGGTTGTCCAAGTCAGCTTGTGCATATCTCGTCTAATCTCACAGATTCTAAAATTAATGACGATATAAATCTCCAACTATCATCATATTAATAATCACAAATCTCGAATCTGAGACTATAAAAAAACATATTATTCAATTCTATTTTCTTATCACCGACCACCTCCTATATGTTTCAAAAATGTTTTCTTGAATGGACAAACAGGTAAATTGCCTTTTCACGCATTAGGTGGACAAGATTCCCAGACGGTCCACTTAATGTGTTAATGTTGATGTTTCTTGTCATATACTATGTGTTTGTATCATAGTATTTTAAACAGGGAATGACCCCGACATCCGGGTTACATGACTAGGATTGAAATGATTTAATTTAAATTTTGATTTTTTTTTATAAAAGCCTTGTGAAGTATTTTTTTTTTTATAAATATAATAGGGACTTTTTGTTTTGCTAGCATGCCCGAGGTGGTAGTCTCTGATATTATATTTTTATTGCGTTGATTCATCATGTTAGACTCAATCTTATAATTAGGGTTTTTTTATAACTTGGGTTTGTACATGCATATTCGATTTTGATTTTTTTTCTATCACCAGCACAGTTAAGACAAATCAAGAGCGCAGTTCGCTCATTTGATTTAGTCTTTTTGTGGGATTAAATGAATTTTATATGAACACACACACACACTCTATCGTTGTACGTATATTCAAATTGAAAAAGGATTGTATGAAAACAAATTCTAAATAAAAAATACGAGTTTGTATATAAATAGTTTATATATTTTTTATTATATATATTTCTCCATAACCATTTAAATAAGAAAAAACCCTTAATTTCTATCCCTTCGAGATCCAATCTCAAGGCCACAAGAACTTTTAGGAAGAGTAACATTGCACAACTTCTCACCTTCCTCTTTCCCTGACTATAAGAAAGATCGTGATTTCTTTTCCACTGTTGCTGCTACCGTGCCATGCATAGGGAACAAAGACAAGAAGTAATTAGGGCTAGCCCTGTAGAAAGCAAGGTTGAAGAAGCTTTCGATGATTTCAAATCTCCATGAGAATCCCCAACTAATTGATGTGTTTAAATGACGTCCTTAACTTGAGAAAATTGAAATGATCGAAGCAGTCTACAAGGAGGACCTGCTGGTGCATCGATCAGTGTCAAATGATAAAAATGTACAGTCGAAGAAACAGCTCCCTTTCAACATGGACTCGATCCCCTTGATGCTCAGATATTTTCTAGCTAAATTCAATGGCCAAATCACATACATTTCAGTGATTGCACAGATCACCTTTACTGCTGAAACAACATTCAGTAGTGTGTCCCCTTGATGAACGTAACGTGATGGTAAAAGGATTGAGATTTGGACAGTAGATTTCGAGTTCGAGTTAGGATGTATTTTTTTAAGAGTCTGGAACAGCCAGGATTTTACTTGCTCATCTTAACCTATAAAATACGCTTTTCGAGATAGAATTTCCTGGAATCCAAAAATAAAAACATTCAGCAGTGTGTCATGTCAGCAAGTATTTAGGGTTTGATTAGGTATAAATGATTGCTGCACTTTAGTCTTCCTAATTATTCCTGTTGAGTTCTGCGTTTCATAAGTACTGGTGTGAGGTGATTGATATTAATCGAACAGCAAAATAGACCTTGCACCCAGAAATAATCACTGCTGTCTGCTTGAAAGTCATTCTGCAGACACCTCCACAGGACCTGTAACTTGACTCGACCAATGCTTCCTTTAATCAGCATACTTGCTCTCATATCTGGGCAGCGGGGTCCATGTGGTTCAACAGTTGATCAGCCTCATTAAATCATATATATATATATATATATATATATAGTTTGATAAAACAATTGGGCTCTTTAGATTTTTGTTAAAATTTAAAAAGAGAGAGGGAGGGATTATATCGGGTTCTTGAGATTTGAATTTTAAACCGAAGTAAGTTACTGCATCTAATTTCTGCTGGAGTTCATCGGCAATGGTCAAAGTTGATCTACAGTTAAACTTAACCAAAATCTCAGTAAATTAGTATATGTTACATGTTCTTAATGAGTTAATAATTTTGATTTTAATAGAGATTTTGAAACGGAATATATAATTAAAGGAGGAGTTAACACTGTCTCAATTGCAAAGTTCATTGTAAATAGATAATTGAACCACTCGTGCTGCTATAAAACTGAGTTTTTTTTATTATTATTATTAAACTTTATGTTAAAGAAATCCTTCAAAATATATATTACAGTGCATGAACATATCAGTAACCAATTACGTTGCACGTAAATAAACCAAATGGTTGAAAACTGAAAGCAAAGTATTATTTGTAGTGATGACGAGAGATTTCCCTTCGGTGGTATTAAATTAATATATATTAATCGAAGGGGGTGGGTAGCTAGATAGGGCACGTTCAGTTGATCAGCTGCTAAGCCATTGAGGGTTGGACCAATCCCAATGAGTGCCAATGAAACATAGTTTGAACAAAAAGGAATGCTGCTCCTTGTGATTGTCACTACTCTTCATCGATTTCATGGAGCGTAATGATGTTATTTTAAAAAAATTATTTTTGATATCAGTAAATGAAAAATATTTAAGAATATCAATTTTTTTAATTTAAAATAAATAAATAAATATAAACACAATATCAAAAAACCTAACATCTGACATGAGAATGAAACACATGCTGTCTGGGTTGTGGTCGGGGAGTGTAAGATAGAAGCTTCTGGGCCAACCAAGAGCCTCCACGATAAGTAATTAGTGTAATGGTTGACCAAAACAAGCTTCCTTTCTGTGAAACAATGATGGCATCCAACAAAACTACCATAACCCCATTTCAAGATAAGATAGAAAAGGTGAACGAAATACAGCCCCCACCCCCTTCCCTGTGCTCCACTTGAAGAATTGCTGCAGTAAAAATGTGATCTCTAGATTTTAAATTTACATGTCAGGCTAGATTTAATGACTGTGTTTAGAGAACTGCCTCAAGATAATGCATGAAAATCGACAAGCTTTTTAAAGTTGGGTTGAAAACATAGAGAATTATTAGCGATTGAAAAACTGTTAGAGAATAATATAAATTATATTTTGAGATTTTATTTAACAGTATAAACTTTTAGATGAGATAGTTTTTTAATATGGTATTAGAGTCTTATTGACCCAGCAGTCACGAATTCGAATCTCACCATCTTCATTTTATTTGATAAAATTAAACACAAAGTAATGTGAGTTTATGTGCAAGTTCAAACCTAAAGGGTTTTTACTTAAGGAAAAGTGTTAAAGAATAATATAAATTATATTATGATACTTCATCTAACAAATTAAGTTTTTAAGTGAGATGGTATTAATGCTCAAATCTAATGTGAAAGGCGACTACTTCTAGATGCTATATATGTTGAAATGGCTCGAAGAAATTGACCAACATCTCTGTAAAGTTCGATTGGGATGACAGGAAAACCTTCATTTCATCATGAATTTATGATCCAGACGCCACTTCAAAAAAAAACAGAAAAAAAAGCTGAAATAAAGACCAAATCAAGCACAACCAGCCTGATCTAACCCTAAACTTGGGTATTAAATCAATTTAAGAGGGAAATTAAGCAATTGACTTGGCATGTATTCTTAATGAAGACGTTGAGTATAGCTTAACCATGCTCTTTCTTCAAGATTTCTGGTTTATTGAATGGCGTTGGGCTGCGCATGAAAGATGTCCCTTTCCCTTCCATGTTGTTCCTCTCTAATTAATTCTTGTATGGAACAGATTCTACTCTATATTTACATGACATTATCTCAAGTAACTTTACTGGTTAAGCTACCCATAACGTCCTCTCACTGCGTATAACTTTTGCTGTTAGACGTACAAAATTAATTTATTCTGGGTGGGTGGGGGTTTCACTTTTGCTTGCTATACTCAAATTCAATGAGCAAAGTGGACTGTTCTTATTGTCAGCTTCTTTTATGATTCAAAAATCTCTCGAGTCTCTCCCTTAATCACATATCAGATTCAGTCCTGGATTCCGTTCCCCATCAATCCATTTCCCATCACGTTTTGTCAACAAAGGTCCAGCTTCTGAAAGTAACGTGAAATTTGGAGAAATTTTAAGAGTAATTTCATTTTTCTAGGCTTGGACTTTTGTCATTTTAAGGTCCAGCTTCTGAAAGTTTGTTCTGGAGGCCCAAACAGAAACCGAGCCAACCATTTCCTTAAAAATGAAGGCCCATCGTAGGCAAGCAAGCCGTTTTGGTTGACCAAAGCCCTTCTACAACTTACGTCACATGTGGGTCAATGAGACTTTCTGGTTGACTTTTTAAGTTCGAGCACCAATTATAGAGCCCATATTCTCTTGCGGCCCTTCTTCTGTCTCAGATTTATACATCTGAGAAGCTTTTTTAGTCAATACCATAAATGGCACCTCAATAATCTGATTGTCTTCCAGCACTATACCACGACGATCTCTGGTGTCAGTTTTATTCAAGGGTAGGCTGTAAGCTAAAACAATAATAAAAAAAAGGTCTATGTGACACGTTGCAATTTGAAGTTCAGGCAACATGATTCATATACCGTTGAAACCCTAGCAACTTCATTCTCAATTGGTCAAGCTTCCCTTTACAATCGAATTGTTCTGGATTACATGTCAAGATGGAAGGGGTATTGAGTATTGTTGCACTTTCAATATTTCAACCCAACACAATTGTGATCGGCATTGCAGTTTAAAAAAAAAATTGAATTATTTATTATTATTTATTTTTAATTAAATATTTTTAGATCATTTTCATATCTTAATGTCAAAAATTATTTTTTAAAAATAAAAATAAAACAATTTTAATATATTTTTAAATAAAAAACATTTTCAAAAACTGCACTTCCAAACAAGGAATAGGAACCGAAAAGACAGATTTCAAGTACATGATCTTGCCTACAAAAGCCATCCTAACCAGACCTCGGAAAGATCTCAGGAACACAGGTCATACTGTAAGGAAATCACACAACTTTCTGTAGTAATGTTTAACAAGATTTCACCCAACTATTCAATCTGAAACACAATTTCCCATCTTTACCACTACTAGAATCCCTGGCCAAACAAGGACACTAGAAAAGATATTTATTATTGGTGTGGGAAAGTTTGTAGGAAAATAGCTTCAGGGTCTCTGCAGGACCCTCGTTTTGTTATCAAACGAGCATAAATTTCCCAGCCAAAAACAGATTGCTCGTTAGGGAAGAAAAATAAAAAAGAAAGGGTAGGAGATCAAGGCTCCATGCAACACAAACAGGAACTCAGATTTGGAATTAAAACAAAGGTCAAGAGTAGGGTTAAAAACATAATAGCTGTCATATTAAACATAAAGTGAAGTCACACGAAATAAAAATATTAAGTTACTAGAATACAGCAGTTCATATTAGAATAGCACAGTAGACCTGATAGTAGGAACACGTTAATAACAGCCTAAGCAAATAAACGGAACCTAAACAAAGCAGCATCAACCTTCAGGCCCTTTCGCCACGAATTCTCCTGGCAAGTTGGATATCCTTAGGCATGATGGTGACCCTCTTGGCATGGATAGCACAAAGATTAGTATCCTCAAACAAACCAACAAGATAGGCCTCTGCAGCCTCCTGAAGCGCAAGAACAGCATGGCTTTGAAACCTCAAATCCGTCTAAAACAAAGAAAGAAAAATCAGAATGATTTTTATAAAATTAAACATGAAAAGGGAGAAATTGCAGTCAGCATAAGAATTATTGCCTTGAAATCTTGTGCAATTTCACGGACAAGACGCTGGAAAGGTAACTTCCTGATCAAGAGTTCAGTGCTTTTCTGGTACTTACGGATCTCACTGTTGTAAAGAAATGGATTTATAAGCACAAACCAACATAAGAAAAAACACAATACAATCATAACTAGGAAATAATGCTTGTAGAAGGAATGAAGCCCTTACCGGAGAGCTACAGTTCCAGGACGGTAACGATGAGGCTTCTTGACACCACCAGTGGTGGGAGCAGACTTTCTTGCAGCCTTCGAATTCAAAATAAAAGATTAAGAGTTAAATCTCATAACATTACAAAAACAACTAGCCTCTCTAAGCAATTGATGTCAGGAGGCAGGTCACCAATTGGTTCCAATCAGGGTCTACCACCACAGCTTTTGGAGAGGTAACAAAAACCATTAATCATAAAAATTCACACTACTAATTGGGAAACAATTCATTCTCATTGCACTACTTTTATAAATCAAAAATACAAGAAACCACCCAACAAGGAATATTGTAAACCTCGATTGACTTTGTATATTCAAACAAATTTTCAGATATCATGAAATCAAACAAATATTAATAAAATATCCTATAAATTGACTTTGTATATTTTCCCTCAATCTGAGAGGAGAAGGGCGTGCCTTGGTGGCGAGTTGTTTGCGAGGAGCTTTGCCACCGGTGGATTTGCGAGCGGTTTGTTTAGTACGAGCCATTTAGACCTGAATTTGGAAGAGAAGAAGAATATTTAGTCTTAAATTGCATTATTATAAACTAGGATCGAAGAGGAAATTCAAAAAAATAGGGTTAGGGTTTGCGTTTACCTGTCGAGATGGAGATGGAGATGGAGGAGCAGAGAGGGATTTTCAGTTTTATTATTTCGAATTTTTGAGCGTGAGAGGAGGTTTTGGCCCTTTCGGGTAGTATAGATTTATAGTGAGAAGTAATAAGTCTCTAAACGACGGCGTAGGAACAATTCATTGGAGAATAGAATTACTCTTATGACCTTTACGATTCATTACAAGTCTCTGACTCCCTTTCCTTTTTTTCTTTGCATGCCCACCACCATCTCTTTTTTAGTGCCCGTTTGGTTTTGTAGTGTTAACCTTGTTCAGAAAAAGCCACTAGATAAATGTTTGGTAACGCCCCAAAGCTGCTGTGTGATCATGGTAGCCCACCATTAAGAATATAAGTGTATATATACATATATGGGTCTTGGGCGGTCTGGCATATATATATATATAAAACAATCTAAAAAATATATATTTATTTATATTTATATATATATGGGTCTGGGGCGGCTTGGCATATATTTATTTATATTTATATATATATATATATATATATATATATATGGGTCTGGATATATATATAATATTAAAATAATTACAATAAATAAATATATTAGAAGAAGATCACAATATAATTTTTGTTTTGCAATCCTAATTTTGTTTTGCAATCACAATATAATCCGGGATTGCAGAGGTCTTCACGTATAGATTTGTAATTCGTGATGAAATTACAAGTAGTTTGATGAAAGAATAAAAACAATTGTCCAATTTACTTGAATTATTAATTTTATTTTATTATTATAATTATTAAATATTTAAAAAACAATATATATGTGTGTGTTCTTTAAAGTAATTTCACAAGTTTACAGCAATATGAAAAACACAATAACCAAACATACAAAACTGCTTTTTATCAACCTCAAACTCAACCACAGTTTTAACCAAACACTTCACTACTAATTTTGAACCACAGTAAAAACACTTTTTATAAAATTGATTTTTTTCAACCTCAACCACAACCACAACAGCATTACCAAAGAGGCCCTAAAAGTTCACTTGTTTTGGCTTCAGCTCGTAGATAGATAAGGGTAAATTTGGAATGGATGATTTAGTTATCCATCAAACAAATTATAAGCCTCCTTAAAACATAAGACAAATTTGGAATCTATTGGAGAATATACTCCAGGAACCTCTACCGAAAAACATGTATGCTTTGTTACATGGGTCACTAGGTGGCATTTTCTTTTATTTGCTTACAGTATATTTATTTTTAATTAAAAAAGTTTAGTTTTTTGTTGCTCTATAAAATAATATTTTAATATATATTATTTTAATATTTTCTAAACAAAAAATAATTTAAAAAAACAAACTTGAAAGGAATAAATACACATAATCATATATTTGATTAAAGAAATATAAATATAAATAAATCCATATTTGAATATTTTTTAAGAGAATTCATATGTTTTAAAATTAAAAAAATACAAAAATATCTCAGTCTCTTCGTTTTTACTTTTCCAAAATTGATCAAATGTCACCTGACTACCCATTACTTGAAAAAGATTCACGAATGAAGAATTAAAAAGAAAAAAGCAACTCAGTGCCTGGGCTAGATTGTTTCTCATGAAAATCTTCAACTTTTTTTCCTTCAAACTTGATCCACGGATTAAAATTTATGCTCCATCTCCATGAAACTCTGGCGCGTTTACGACTGAGTTCACTGGGCATAAATCCACTCATCACCATCCTGAGCTGTTTCTAATTCTCGGCTGCCCAGCTATGCACCAGTTAGACTTTGCAAAACAAAAGGTAATCGAGATCCGCGAGCACAAATGATTCAGAAAAGATAAAAGAGCAAAACTGAGTTCCATTAACCTCTGGACCTGGAAATTTATACAAAACAGTAGTTGAACAGTCAAACTAGACGATATAGTACATCAAATATTCACATCAACCCAAAATCGTACATCAAGAACTAATTACAGCCAGTATTCGGGTCTCTATTTCTTGGCCCTTTTGGTAGCAGGAGACTTGATAGACTTGGGCTGTTTAGGTTTAGCAGAAGCTGATTTCTTGGCCTTCTTCGTCCCAACAACTTTCTTCGCAGCAGCCTCGGCTTTATTCACAGACCTAGTCTTTCTTGTAGTAGGTTTAACCTCTTTAGTCTTTTTCGCCTCTGAAAGCTTGTAAGATGCCCTGATCTTGATCAACTTTCCTGCTGCGGCGGAGTTTTTCAGTTGAAGACCTAAAATTTTCTTGAAATTTGCAGGGAGGGCTGCTTTGTGATTCTCTTCCATGTACTTGGCTATGGCATATGGACTCGACCCACTCTCATCATTCAAAGCCAGTATAGCCTCCTTAATCATCTGCAATAATATTCCCAAACTAGATTAAACATCAATACAAATAATAGTAACAGCGCATGGTTGTAAGGAGTAAAAACCAGGAACATGATGAAACCTAGAAATACCAGAAGATAAGGAGGATGAGCAGCAGGTTTTTGGTTAGCGCATGCTTGTAAGAAATAAAAACCTGGAACATGAAGAGACATAGAAATACCTGAAAATAAGGAGGATGAGTAGCAGGTTTTGGCTTAGGTTGTCTAGGCTTCTTTTCTCTGGGAGTCCGTGGCTTCTTTCCCTTAACGGGATTCTCCTCCACCTTAGGCTCCTCCGTGGCAGCTGGTTGCTCCCCGACCGGAGCCTCAGTTTCAGCTTCTTCGGTGGCTGTCATGGCGATCAGGCAGAGTAGAAAACAGACAGAAAAACGTTTGAAGAGAGGTAAATATTGCTGATATGATCTTGCCTTGTATTCTTTGGAAGACGTTTATAGCAAAGAAACAAGAAAAGAGTGGGTTTTGATTGGTCCATTTGGATGCTAGGAGATTGGTGACGTGTACAAGGAGAGATCTAGAACGTACACATGGAGAGGAATCTAATGGCTGTTTATATTCCTTTTCATTAGGTAGTAAAATAATAGGAAGAAGTGGATTATTGTGGATAGGAATAAGGAGGGCACTTGGATTTTGGTTTTGTTTACAGGGATGATGATTAAAAAGCTGTGTTTTTCGGTTAGATTTGGGATCAGATTTCTCTTGGCCTGTTAGGTTTCTTGCTGAGAAAATTTTATGAGATTGAAGCCAGGAAAGTGTTGATCACAGCGCTGTTAAGATGGGGTAAAATGGTTGGCATTTTGGTGTGTGATTTTAAAATATTCAAAAAACAACAATATTTCCTTCTTTCTTTCTTTTAGTTCTTAGGCCTGTTTAGGAGATCAGTTGCGGTAGCTTTTCAAAGTGTTTTTCGTGCCGAAATACATTAAAATGATATTTTTTTTATTTTTTAAAAATTATTTTTGATATCAGCACATCAAAATTATCTAAAAACACCAAAACATATTTATTTAAAATAAAAAAAATAATTTTTTTGAAAACAGCGTTTAAAACGCGGTCCCAAACGGTCACTTAATCAAGACATGGGATCCTGTAAGTAGACCATGTAGGGTATTGATTCATCATTTACCGCTGCATTGTGTGTGTAATTATTAATATTTTTAAAAATATATATTTAAATATTACTAAGTTGTTTTAAATAGAAAATAAAATTTAAATTGTTTAGAGATTGATTTGGTGTAACTTGATTAATTTAGTCAGTTTAAAAACAATTTAAAACAACAAAAAAACATAATTTGACTAAAGAATACTAGAAGACAGCATTTTTATAAAAAAAATATTGAAACGACAAATTGACCTGATATAACTCAGTTAATATGTAAAATTCATGACTAAGTTTATAAGATAGTGATAACCTTATAAAAAAAACAAATCAAAAAATATATTGAAGTTCAATTCTCAATCACTTTAATATTAAATAATTAAATTGAAAATATCTAATTAAAAAAACTCGAGTAATTTGGATTAACTTGTTAAACATGGATCATGAGACTTAAATATCTCGATAAAAAAACAAATTATAATAAATTATAATGCTAAATTCACAATCAATCCAACAATTAAGGATGAAATTGAGAAGAAAAAAAATAATTAATAAAAATCTCAAGTCACCCCAATTTATCCCGCAAAACTCTTAACTTGAGTCATGAGAATGAAATAATTTTATAAAAACCAAATCAAAACAAATTACATAGTTTAATTCTCAATCAACTCAAACGATAGAAGATGAAATTTAGAAAAAAAATAAATTAAAAAAAATAAATCAATTGAGTTAACAAGCAAAATTAGCAACTTGCATCATGAGAATAGAATAAGTCCAAAGAAAATAAATTATAAATCTTAATTATCTATAAATATAATATTAAAGAAAAAACTTGAAAGAAAAAAAGAATCCATTCCAGTGACAGTAATTTCCTTTCCTTGTTAATTTTCAACCGATAACTTCTATTCACAACAATCCAGGTACTGTCCAGGGAAATCTGTCACTATACAGGATAGATATTAATCTAAATTGATTATATTAATATTTCCAAATCAATACTGATTATATATAATATTGATAGTTTCATTATTTAAAAAAATATATATATGATACCTTTTGTTTTGTAGTAAATAATAAATAAAAAATATCCAAGATTCAATAAAAAAAATATTTAAATATATAATTGTTTTACATAATGGATAATAAATAAAGCTACTTTGACCAGCCTCGAAATTAGATTAAAATTAGAAGGAAAACTATTTTGTTGAATACAAAACGTCAAGTTAATATAATCCATCATTTAATAATATAAGAATTTTTACAGATAAATCAGAATCCTAATCTTTCTAGGACAAGGGTGAGCTTCAATTCTGAAACCCCACCCTTCTCCATGCTTTGAGGTCGGTCTGTCATGTAAGCGAGACTGACCTAAAAATGAGGTATCCAGGCAAATAGCGTCGAGGGGATTAGAATATTAGATATCCAAATCAATATTGTTAATGCTATCTTGAATTAAACTCAGTGTTACAAAGATTGAAAAGAGCTGGGGTGGTGAAGTGATTTTCAAGTAATGTCTCTAAAATTAGTGTTCCCGGGAGGTAGCATGGCGGCAACGGCCTTGCTCTTGCATTTGCAAGAGCAAGGTTCGAGTCGGGACGCGCCCTAGTGTCGCGAGTCACTCCTGCCCTGTACGAGCCTGAGACAGCCAGGATTTTCCTCGCTCCCTGGGTCCACAAAATACACTTTCCGGGTAGAGTGGTTTCTCCTCGTATTCAAAAAAAAAAAAATCTCTAAAATTAGTATCTCTAGAATTTTGGCCAAAATACTGGACGGCCCCATAGGTCGAAAGAACATAGGCTCTGCCGCAGGTCGATAGACCACAAACTCTGCATCATATGGCCAAAACAAGTTAGGATATACCAATTAATAACTGATCACACATCAAATCCATGAATTTCATAACCTAACCTAAGATGGTTACTGTTAAACAGTTGATCTACTCGGTATCAATCCATGTTGATTCAAACAGATCAAGAGTCTTGTTCAGTTCCTTCACATGTAAACCAGCTTGACAAAACCCTGAATATTTACAGTAAACCAGGAACCAAAAAGAACCCACCAGATTTCCCAGCCAGGATGAACATCCTCTGACCTGGGCCACACAGCCACCTCTCGAAATGTTGCAAAATCTTCATTTACCTGGGGCAAGCACCAACTCTCGAAGCTAAGGGGGGAAACCCGGTCTCTCACCTTTTCAGAGCACAATGATGCGATAGTGACTGGATGCGATACAAAGCATCCAATTTAAAGAAACATTATTAGAAACAGATTATATCAACTAATAGAAAATCATATTAAGGGATGCATCAGTAGTTTCCCTCAAATTAATGTTCATATCAGTGATAAAATCACGATCCTCAACACAAATATACATAAATGAGAAGAAAAAAAATGATTAAAGGAGAAAAATCAGGAAACAAGAGGGAAGAGTAATGAGGAGCTGGGACAAACAAAAAGGCACACAACCGTGTGGATATATAAATTCAGCAACAAAACTCCGACACCCTAGTGGACTCAAAAAACACTTTGGAAAGCATCTAAGCAGTATGCTAAAATGCTCAAAAGTCCCTATACAAAGCGTTTGTAGATTATTATTAACATCACATAGAAAACCTTTACTGCTCCTAGAACAGCATGCCAGAATCAATGAAAGATTATAAATTGTGTCATGAGGTCAAAACAATCTCCAAGGTACACTACAGGTCTAATGAATTGTTAAAAAATAAACATACTAGATAAGAGAAATTGGATGCTTAACACTACATTTGATAAGCACCTTAAATGTCATGTATAGAAACCTGATTATCACACTCATGGTTCAACAAATTAATTAGGCCCTAACTGTATTCATCGTTATGAGCTACAAGTCCCCTGCATTATGATTGCTTGCAATGTATCGACTAGAAGTATTGTTGACCAACAAGAAAACACCATGCAACAAGAGAATTAAATAGGCAAAACTTAACCAATCATTAACATACCTACACCACTAAAATAAAAAGCTACTGCCATTTTTTGTAGAACTACTGTGTCTACTGCAGGTAGAGTTTCTAAACATGGATTCATTTTATAGCATGGAGCACCTTATCTTCTCGCATAGAAATCCAAAATCCTAACCACCATGTGACCATCAAGTATTTATTTGTCTTAAAAAAGCATGATTTACAGATCCCCCCTACAAGAACAATTTGAGGCAAAAAAGGAAAATATCATTTGCGGAAATACTTAATATTTTTGTTTCAAGTAAGAGAAATTCCAAGGTAAACACAAATTATAACATGGTTTTCTACAGCAAACCAATTGATAACAGACCTAAATCAACACTGCAACCCCACTAAAATCTAGGCGATCTGTATGATTCAAAATATTATGTCCTGCAATTTTGACGAAAAAAGTAGCTAAATGGTAGTATACTCTCAGCATGTGCAATCACCCTCATCACTATCACAATGCCCCAACAGGAGATACAAGACTTGATCATTGTTTGAAGTCCGGACCACATTGCAATTGACATCTGCCACCTTTTAAGTACTTGGAGCATAAACATACAACAAATATTTGGATTTTCAAGGATATAAATCAACTGTAGCATAGGCTAGAATGTGATTGAGTACTATATAAGAACCCTTTATCTTTAAAACCACAATTTTTAGGATTCTATGCCATTTATCCTTATGATACAGTGAACTGTGTAGGCCATTACAACCATCAAGAAATGATTGAAAGCTTTGAAAAGCAATTCAACTACTGAAGTTTAAAAGGCAAACATATATTTCCTTGCAGGCACACCAAAGCCGTTTCTCCATCAATCCAATACTAGTGCACAGTAACAATCAGGATAAGAGACAATTTTTACCTAAGAATCAATTCACCTTGACAGACAGATCTGTCTCACCACAAAATCTGTAAGTTTCCATCTCTACCCAAACCAAATGATTCTGTTACGTAAAGATACCATAAATATAACTCTCAAAATATGTAAAAACTAATGCTACTGAAGAATCAGAATATGTTATGGACCAAGCCAATTGCTAGTTCTCCTCATAAGAAATAATTAAATGAAAGGTGTTCAAAATCTCAATTTCATCTGGGGGCAATGTACCGTCAAATAAAATGCAATTCCCAACAGTTGTGCTTTAGTAATAGGTGCATAAATTTTGAATGACCAGCCAAAACATATCCAGGTGGACCAGTCATATGCATACTTAAGTAACCGTTATTTTATCGAGTGAAAATCCATTCCAATTCTAGATAAACTCGCACAAGATGGTGCCTTTCAGATTTACAATTCCCATACTTTGGGCATAGAAGGTCTAAACTTTCCACTTCTCTTGCAAAGACTTCAAGGAATTTCCACAAAGCCAGAACCAGTATGCTTCGTATTAACTTCACCTCCATGACTATAAGAAAACCTTGACTTGAAACTTTGCACTTCCATAAATCATTGTCACCAATCTGTTATGTTTTGGCTTCCATCAACATCAATATTCAATCCATGATTCAGGAGCATAAACACAACCAAAAACTTTACTTTAGAACAATCCATAATGCAATCCATAATTTAAGTCCTCAAGTAGTTCACACCTTAGATCAAAGGGGCAAATGCCTATTCCAATCTCCAAATATAGAGAGAATTTACTTGCTTAATCTATGTCCTTTGAAGACATGACCTAATCTAGACACAAACTCTCTGGACACTGCACCCAGAATTTCATAAGGAGAGAATATTGGAGTAAGAGAATCACAAGGAAAAATACAAGACGTTGAAAAGATAAATGAAAGGCAGCTTCAACTAGTTTCAGAACAGCAAGCCATTTGCCTATCACCAATGATTAGCATCCTGCTTTTCCAAGCCCACCTAGACACAATTGAAGTTAAAACCTTTTAACTTCAAGAATCACATTCAATAGAGTATTTAAAATTGCAAGGCAATTGGAATTACCAAATTTGCTTGTGCCTAATAGTGGTAACCACCTCCATATGAGTGGTCCCTCCCATAATAAGGTGGATATGGATCGTACTGCAACACAACAGAAAACAAATACAATGAACTATTAGTAATTAAAATTTGACTTGGGATAAGCTACAGATTAATTGCTCACATCAGAATCACGATATTCATGAAAGTAGGGATCACTGCGTGCTCCATAGGTATCTGAAACATAATAAAGCCATGAGGATGATAATATCAAAAACAATAAAACAAATAAAATAACCAAGTCACAAAAAGAAGAAGCTGCAGACAACATAATCCATACCACGATAATGTGTCCCATGAAATGAAGCTGCCGGATCAGCATAATCTACTCGGGGATCAGCAAAATCTAACCGGGGTCGGAGCCTGCTGGGTTCCATGTAATCAGGATCTTGGTCCTAAAAGCATGGGAAAACTTCAAACTCTAAAGAATATAAAGGATGCACAAACAACAGAAGCTTAAAATTTAAAAGAACAAACAACCAAATTCCAACTTTTAGGCCACAAAAAGAAATCCTTACAGTCATGTAAAATGGTCGTTTCATCCCATGTGAACCATCATCATAAAAATAGGGGTCATCAAAGTGCCTTCCATTGAAACGTCTATCAAAGGATTCTTCAGGATAAAATGGTTGCCTCCTTGAAGAAACATGGCCCCTATGTCCTCGCTCAGGGGTATCATGCCAAGCTCGATTGATATTAGATCTTGATGGCCCAGCAGCCATACCTCTACTAGCTGTTTGAAAACCTCCTCTGAAAGAACCCCTTCTTCCTCCTACTCAATACATTAGTGTGGGTTAGATTTTTAATCGTGGCTGCATGAAAGATCTGCATCTATTGGAAAGGAAGAGCGTGCTTGTGTGTATGTGTGTTCACTCAGAGAGAGAGGCCATGGAATACCTTGCCTCCCAGGGAGCATGTCATATCGATTATTATAATCATGCTCGTGAGGACCCATTCTACTAGTTTGACCACGTTCTCGTTGATAGAAACCCCTACCACGTTGAAAATTCACCCAGTTTGAATGATTCCCACCCCGCCCAAAGCCCCTTCCTGTAACACAGTTGCCTAAATCAAATGGGGACAGGTGCAAGTTAAGAAATATGCAAATCCTCAGGATCAAAGGTTACCAAATCTTAAATAATTTCCATTTCCGGAATGACCAATTCGAAAGCCACCACACATTCCACCCTTCACAGCCTGAGTTTTAGGCAATGGATTTGACAGCCTCGCTTTAACTTTCATCTGCCAGCACATGATGCATCATGACCTCAGTTCATACATCATCTCTTACTAAATTAGAGAGAAAAGGGGTAAAAAATTATCGTGCACCATGCAACTAAATGCATGCACTTCACAGGCATCAATACAGGAATCCTAAAAAGTCTACCAGGAAAGCATATGAAATTAAAACTAAAAAAACACAAAAATGACAAAATAATTTAGTGAAACCTAGAAATAGCTTTCTAGGTAAAGTAATTTCACTACAAACACATAAAAAAAGAGGAAAAGAAATAGCTGCAAAGTAACATATGTCGAAGCAGATGAAGTATTCTAGGTAAAGTATTACCTTTGTGTTACCATTGCCAAATTCTCTATTATTTATTCCTTCAATACAAGCAACCGCAGCTTCATGCGTAGAGAAGTCTACAAATCCAAAATCCTTTCTCTTGGCAGTTGACATATTCCGTGCTAGGACAATTCGTACAATCTCCCCATAACCTTTCACGCACTCCCTAACATGGTCTTCATCCCATTGAGGAGGAAGGCCATCAAGAAATATAGTCTTCACCTGAGCCATAATTTCAGGGTCAGGCTCACGTATAGGTTCAGAAAATGCCACTTTGGCAGTTCTGTCTGGATGACCAAATACAACATCAGGCTTCTGAAGCCTCTTGTAAGCAAGCATTGCATCAGCATGACAGGCAAACTCAAGAAATGCAAAACCACGGCTCCTCCCTTCATGTTGAGCATCTGGTACAGCAGTGATGTTCTCAACACCTTCAACGCCATAATCCTTCAACTTTTGTCTTATCTGCCAACCCACATAATATCATAAATCATTGAGAAATTCTAAAAACAATCAGGAAATACAATTATTAGATACTCACAGCTTCCTTCGTCCATGTGTTGCATATATTGCCCAGGAACAATGTATCATTGTCCTCGCTTGGTGCTGTCCCACATCGCTTTCCACGAATCTGTGAACAGTTGAGGAGTTAATATGATACTCATAAAATGTAAGCCCGAACTACGGAGTGATACATACCACAGGATTTTTCATTTCAGACAAAGCACGTTTCACATGCCCCTTGTTTGCAAATTTCACAAATGCATACCCCTTATTCCTATTCGTTGAAAGATTCTTGTGTAATCGAATTTCAACTACTTCACCAATCTTCTCAAAAACCTTTCTCAAATCCTCCTCTGTAGCATCCCTATCCAACCCACCAACAAATATTTCATATTCTTTCTTAATCTTACGCTCCTTAGCAACAGCAGTTAGTTCCCTGCGTTCCTCTTCCATTGCATCAGCTTCTTCAACAGGCTCATCTGGATCTTCAAAGTCATCCTCAACAGGATCTTCAAAGTCCACTCGATCTCCATACTCCTCATATCCATCATCACCACCATACTCATCTTGCTCATGTTGAATCTCTTCTCTTCGAACCTGATCCTTCATACTTCCTTCCATCTTAACAGCCTCATTTTTGGCCTCCACTTCATCATCCACATCTTTCCTCTCGTCCTCCCTAACTCCCTTTCCCACTCTGTCAGGTTCTTCATTCTTAGATACTTCCCCGACCTCATCAGCAGGTATATCCACGGCAGCTCGTTCCCTTTTCACAGGCTCCCCGACCCTATCATTAACCGCTTCATCCTCCTTCCTAGAATCGACTACAGGTTCTTCCACACTTTCCTCCTCTACAGAAACAGCAACACATTCAACCTTAGATTCTTCCACTCCCATAGCAACTCCTTCCTTCTTTATAGATTCTCCAACATTTTCAGCAGCAAGTTCCTCCTCCTTTTCCCTTTCTTCCACCTTAGACTTCGCAGCAACCACAGTTTTCGGCGTTTGCTCCAAAAGAACTTTTGCATTAGCAGGGGTTTTCTTCACTACCTTCACCACTCTCCTCACAATCTTCTTTTTAATCGGAAGAGGTCTCGTAGTTTCCAGTGTCACCATACTCACATCCGTTTGTATATTTGTTCCACCAACTAATATTAAGGAAAAAAAAGAAGCAAACCTCAATAAGAACCTAAAAATCACATCACAGGACAAGACAAGAAACTTCAAAAAAACCTAATTAAGAATATTAAGCTAATTAAATAAAAATAACACTACAATCAATTAGTTCTTTGCATATAAAAATGAATAATTATCGTTACCTGATGATTGTTCAGGTTTTGAAGCAGAACCTGTAATTGGCGAAGGTATCAAGTCGTTATTTTGTGTCAGCTTGGCGTTGGGTGGGGGTTTTGGAACCGATGATTCCTCCGTAGAAGAATCAGGAGCTGCTTTGACAGCGGCAGGCTTCCTTCCCACCGGCGTCTTTTTAATTGCGGCTGGTTTTGTAGTTTTCATGCTGACATACCCTGCGAGAGAGAGAGAGAGAGAGGGAGACAGTATCGGCTTTGAATTTATGGATATGAAGATTGGCAAGAGTGGATTTTTTCAGTGGAAAAGGTTAATTTTCTTCATTTTATTGATTTTACAATTTTCTTAAGAATAAAAAATAGGGGCTTGAGGGATTATATTAGACAGGTGGATACCTTACAGAACCCGGCTCCACCTGGATTTTCAATTTGTTGGCGTTCTACTTTCTTTAAAAAAAATATATTTTTATATATAAAAAACAACATTGTTTTTTAAGTTATTATATATATATATATATATATATATATATATATGGTACGGCGGTACAACCGCCGTTTCAGCAAAATTTGAAAAAAAAAATCATTTTAAATGAATGTTTTTTGATGTTTTTAAATCATTTTGATGTGCTGATGTCAAAAATAATTTTTAAAAAGTAAAAAAAATATCATTTTGATGTATTTCTAAATGAAAAGCATTTTCAAAAGCAACCGCAACTGCCCTCCCAAACAGGCACAAAGTATAACTTTCAAAAACAACGCTGCTAAACAAAGACTTAACCGCAATCAGCATATAATTACATATTTTTCTATAATAAATAGTTGAATTAAAAAACAAAAAACTAAAGTGCAAATGACAAATAAAATAGATGGGTCTTAGAATTAGAATTTCACTTGATAAATTTATTTTAGTCGTTTATCTTTTTATCTTTTTTGGACATAGATAATTTATCAAAATGTTTTGGGTCGAAAATTGATTTTTAATTTTAAAAAACAATCAAACAAAAACTCTAATTTTTCAACGATCCATCGTTATTGGATTTTGTAGAAGTTGTCTACCATCATAAAAGACATGTTTTTTGCTACTTTTACCAAGACAAAATGAGATAAACAACATGTCATTTGTCCCTTTAACAAATAAAAAAATACAAGACATGCTCGAGCTTGCGGGCAAGCTATGTAGCACAAATAAACTAGTCATCATCTAATTATTTTTTTGTGTTTATCATTCATTTTTTTATTTTATAAAGTGAGAATAAAGAAAATTACCATACACGTGCATATAATTACATAACCAAGTTCATATGTATATATACTAGCTTAGCTAATGTCATGTTGCGGGTTAGAGCAAAACGTTTTTGAATATAACAAAAAAACAATTCAAGTTGAAGAAGACTATATGATCTTTTAAAAAAAACTTGACCAAATGAGTTAGCCCTGAAACTTTATAACCCAACTTCTTACCTAAACTAGGTTTAAAAATAAACAATGTTGAAGTTATATCGACATGACTTAGTTGACATGGTTAGTTCAAAAACAATATGGATGATTAGTAAAAATAATTTAAGAATGAAATTGAAACTTTTGTGTAGATGAAATGGACATAAAAAAGCACATTGGTTTGACTTCTTGTCTATCCCGAGTTTAAAATTAAACCATGTAAAAGTTGTTGTAACGTGATATAGTTAATTTAATCAGCTTAAAAGCAACTCAATTAACAAGTAAAAGAAGTTTGTGAAAAAAATGAAGTTGGTAGGAAAAAAAAATCTTTCACCCGAACTTCTAGATTAGCTTAATTTAAATTAAATTAATTTGTAAGAGTTAACTCAAGTTCGACATAAAAATTTGCATGTCTAGAAATAACATGTATATATTAAAGCAAATATGATGATAAAATTGGAAAAAAAATGAAGGGCTAAATTAAAATAAATAAATAAATTCAGTCATGATTCCCAAATCTTTTAAGTATGAAAGTAATATGAGCTTTATTCAAGTGCTGGGGTATATATAAATTATTTTTTGTGCACTGAAAATCCATTTACTATTCAATCCAGGTAGGAGCTGAAAAAATTAAACTGATTTTATTTTTCATAATTTCACTTGAGATTAAAATTATAACAATTGATAAAAAAAAAAAAAAAAACACTCATTAATCATTACGTCAAACCCTTTTAATTTTATGATATTTTAATATTTAAACAACCTTAAAACAATTTCATTTTGGCAGTAAAAATGAAAAACTTATATTGAGAGACCAAAATGCCACTAAACTATAACCCGTAATTTCAACCAACAACGACAACTAGTAGTCCCAGACTTTAAGAGTTCCGGCCCCTTCCGAGATCCCCCGGCGGTGTCGATCCATTAGTGCTCGGCGGCGATTGAAATACACGCGCAAGCGTTCTGCTGAAGAGAAGAATTGAAGAAGTAAAGTACCATGGGAGCCTCAGAATCTAGTCTTTCAAGTTCCCAGGTAATTCTTTTAATTTCAGTGATCGTTTACAGTAAAATTGTCTCTGTTGAATGATTTGTTTGTTGTATGGTGTAAAGCAAATGATAGACGAGATCACTACTGTCACTGAGAGATCAGAAGCCTTGGATCCCGTTTTGGAGAAGCTCAAATCCCTCAAGATTGTAAGCTTTTTATTATCCATTAAATATCCCAATCTGGAGACATATATATCTTTTTGTTCGAAATATTTTTTTTATTTTTTATTTTTATTTTTAGACAAGGCCAATATTAACTTCACCTCTAAAGGAAGAGGGTAGCTTGACTGACATTTTGGTGAGGAAGGCATCGTCTTCTTCAGCTCCTGGTGAGTCTTGGACTTGCTTTATCTCTCCGTTTCCTTCTTTCTGGACTCAGGCATTGATTAGAAGTTGGAATGTTCGATAAACATAAATTAATTAGCTTTCTTTACCCAGTGAGTGAAAAATGATTTGAAAAAAGATCTCTGCCGATGAAACAGAAAAGTAGCGAACTTTCGAATGTGTGTGAATGTTCTTAACTAAAACATTCGAGGGTTTGTTTCATTAAAGAAAAGAAAAGAATAGCAGGTTTGGTGCTTTCTCTTCTATCTCTTCAACGTTCTGTTTAGAATGAAATTAACACCATGCCAGGCTGAATGGTAGCTGTTTGGTGTGGTTTTTTATGTGTTGTATATTGCTCAGAGGTGTGGTTTTGTGATGTTATTTGTTGTGTCTGTCCCAGGCCTTTTGAATTTTTTTGAGAAAGGCTAATCTTTTCATTTGGTATTTGCATGTGTGCTGTTTATAATGGTCAATGCAGCAACTGTAAATCCAAATGTGTTATTGGAGCTCTTCTCAGTATATCGTGACTGGCAAGAGGGGAAGGTTCAGCAGATAAGCACGAAACAGGTTTCTCTGTCACCAAGAACTACTATGAGTAGAAGACCAGTTTATGAAATGAAGTTAAATTGTTAAGGCGTGGGATGGATCTTATGATCTATATTGATTTCCAGTTTTTCTCTGATGCAGTTTTTGAATACAAGTTAAGATCCAGGTTGAATTTATTACTAGGATGTACAGTTCCCTCACGAACATGGTCCTTGGATGATGATGAATCCCATCCAGGATCTGTACAAAACTTGTTTATAGGCTAGGACCACATGTAAATGAATTTTCTACTTTGTGGTTGCAACTTGTCAATGCTTATGTTTAGGTTTTGGCGAGACGTCAATGCATACACATAGAAACATGAAATGTCCAATCTGCTGTTAAGAGAAACCAGATGATCTGGTTTTACTTCATGTACGCTCAATTCTGGGTGACCTGATTCTTTAATAGATCAGGTTCAAAGACTTTAAACAACATTGTTCTATGTCAAAAAAGATATAACTGACGAACCATTTGAGCTGTTACTCTTTGTTTTGCCCATGAATTAGAGTGCAATAACAGTTATATTACTGAATTTATTGTCTGAACTAGAGTGCAATAACAGTTATATTACTGTGTCGATGTTTCAAATCCTTTTAGGGGTTTGCTTTAACCTGGAAAACTTTTTATCTCATTTACCAACTTTGATTCGGTGAAAACTATTGCAGGAGGAGATAGAAAATAAGATAGAAGTGGCAGATGCTTTGGCAATTAAACTTCTTCAAAGGTTTAACTACTCTGTGTCAGCAATGAAGACTTCTTCACAGCATCTATCAGAAGGTAGGTACTTCACAACATACTGAATGGAAATGGATTACTAATGGATTATGGAACCAGAGACATAAATTATCAGAGAATTAACTGTTCTCTCAATATTTTTGCCTTTTGGCGCACTTCAGTTTGATGAAGCCACTAGTAATAATCTCAGTGTTAAGGAACCATCTCACCTAAAATTTAAATTGTTAGGTAAGGGTTCAGAATATAATTTATATTATTCTCTAACACACCTCTCAAGTGAAAGCCTTTTGGGCTTGAAACTTGCACAGACCCACACTACCTTGTGCTTGATTTTTATCAAATAGAATGGGGTGGTGAGATTTGAACTCGTGACTATTGGATCTACATTACTCTGATACCATGTTAAGGAACAATCTCATCTAAAATTTAAGTTATTAGGTGAGGACCCAGAATATAATTTATATTATTCTCTAACACTCAGTTTCTTATTTTAATTGCATCTTCGATCAACTTTTTAATACTTGGGACAACACGTGCAGTTCATTCTCTGCAGGTGGAGATTGGGGAGCTGAAAGGAAGGTTGACAGAGGTTATTAGTAATTGTGATGCGTTGTGCAAGAGAATTGATACAGAGGGGCCAGAATCTCTTCGTTCATCTTTTAAGCCATTTGCAACTGCCGCAGTTGACTCAGAGATCAGATCTAGCTCATCATCTATCCTAAAATCCAATCCACCTTCCAATGAAGCCAAGTCAGACTAACTATTTTACGTTCTCTTTCACCTTTTTATTTTTTCCCTGTATTGTTTAACCCATAATCTTCATCGAGGTCGAAATTTGCCCCCGTTGCTACCAAGCAACAAGTTGTGATTCTTCTTGTTGCCACCCTATCAGGATAGATTCTTCGTTGGTTAGCTGAAATTATTTATCTGAAGCAGACAGCTTGTTTTATTGTTGTTGTCAAACGTAATGGTGGTACCGCACCGACATGAGTTCAGATCTGATGCCTGAGATTTTTCTTTAAAAACCACATCCAATGCATGTGGGTATGAGAATGCGATGAATAGTTTTTTTTAAACAATGTTTGGCTGAAAATATGTTAAAAATATTTCTTCAATACATTAAGAATAGTTTTTTTAGAGATGCTTCTATCTAGCATGTCCAATCACTTCCATACAGGCAGTAAGTGTGTATCTGCAAGCAATACGACTTCAGCGTTTTGTAGTTGATTGCACGCATTTCAAGATCCAATTTCAATTCTGATATGATTTAATCTCTCATACAATTCATGAATTATGAAAAAGAAGAAAAGGAACACGAAATTAAAAAGCCTCCTATAAACTTAAATGCTTTGAAAAAAATTATGACTAACAATTCAAATTCAAAGTGGGAACATAAACTTCATAACATAATTTCTGAACCAGAAGAGAGCACCGGATGTGTATCAATTTTTAAGGCTGTTGCTGGGCATCCATAAAGCCAGCATCAACAAGAACCTTCTCCCTCTTGGCTAAATCAATATCTTCCTCAACCATCATCTTCACCAATTGCTCAAACCCAACTTTAGGCTTCCAACCAAGCACTTTCCTCGTCTTGCTCGAATCCCCTTTCAAATTATCTACTTCAGCTGGCCTGAAATACCTCTTGTCAATCACAACATGATCCTTCCAATTCAATCCAACATATCCAAATGCCACTTCCAAAAACTCCTCCACCGTATGCGACTCCTCCGTCGCAACCACGTAATCATCGGGCTTTTCCTGCTGCAACATCATCCACATTGCTTCCACGTAATCCCCTGCGAAACCCCAATCCCTCGACGCCTGCAAATTCCCTAAAAACAACTTATTCTGCAACCCCACCTTGATTCTCCCAACAGCTCTCGTGATCTTTCGGGTCACAAAATTCTCTCCACGACGTGGAGATTCATGGTTGAAAAGAATACCATTGCAAGCATACAACCCATAAGCTTCCCTGTAATTGACAGTATACCAATGCGCCGCGCATTTTGACGCCGCGTATGGGGATCTTGGATGAAACGGGGTGGTCTCTGATTGCGGAGGCGGCGTAGATCCAAACATTTCCGAAGATCCCGCTTGGTAATACTTGATATGGCTCCGCCCTGTCGCGGCAATATGAGATCTCACCGCCTCAAGAAGGCGGAGGGCTCCTGTGGCGACAACATCCGCCGTGTAATCAGGGATTTCGAAAGAGACAGCCACGTGTGACTGGGCTGCCAGGTTATAGACTTCGTCGGGGTTGATAGTGTCGAGCCAGCGACGGAGAGACGACGCATCGCTTAGATCTGCGTAGTGGAGTTTCATTCGGGCCTTATGAGCATTGTGTGGATCTATATAAATATGGTTGATCCGCTGCGTATTGAAATTGGATGACCGACGGATCAAGCCATGAACTTCATAGCCTTTGTCCAGGAGGAATTCGGTAAGATACGAACCATCCTGGCCGGTTATACCGGTTATCAGGGCGATTTTGGGTTTGATTTCGCCGTTGACAGGAGTAGTGGAGTCGGATCCGGGTTGGTTTGTTACGGATGCCATGGATGGACGGTCCGAGATGGAATTGATGGGTTTTTGATATAATGCAAGCCTGTGAATTTGCTGTTGATGGAAGGGGTTTAATATAGCGGGAGGGAGAGGACGGTGTAGAAGGGTAGAATGGTCAATATAGGGAAGGTGGAAAATGAGGAAGGTCAATGGAGTGGATGGTGAGGTGTCTATGTTCTGAGCTGAATTGACGATTTTGGGCTTGAGTATGGAGGCGGTAGTAACCGTAGTATTATTGGTGAGATGCGCACACATGTTATTGCCCGTGTTGTGTTTGCACGATGTGAAGAAGTGTTTTTTTTTCCTTTCTAAATAAAATAAAATAAAATAAAATTACTATATATATAATACCCGTGGCCTTTCCACTGTGCACCAGTGCACTGTGCACTGTGGATTGCAAGTTTTTTTTTTTTTTTTTTTTTTTTTTTTTTTTTTTTCTACTTACGTTTTTTTTCTTTTTTCTGCTTTTTTTTTCGTTTCTTCTTTTTTTTTTTTTTTTGCTTTTTTTTTTCCTAATTATTCTTTTTCTTTTTTTTTTCCTCCGTTTTTTGCTTCTTCTTTTTTTGCCTTTTTTTTGTATTTTTTACTTATTATTTTTTTTCTTTTTTTCTTATTACATTTTTTTTTCTACTTATATATTTTTTTGGTTTTTTGTTTTTTAATAATCGGGGTGTCCGAGCTCGCTTAAATGCACCACGATTAATCTCCATATCCAAATTTTTTTAATAACCAGGGTGTCCAGGCCAACCACGACAATCCCCCGACCCACATTTTTTTTCTAAAATGCTTTCCTGCTGGTACATTTTTTTTCTTTTTTTTATAATTTTTTTTATTCACTTATACATTTTTTTTATAACCGGGATCTCCGACCAACTTAAGCACACCACGACTAATTCTTGGGCCGAATTTTTTTAAAAACAATATGGATTGCTATAGTGCTTTCACGCTTACACTTTTTTTTTTTGTTTTCTTTCACTTATACATTTTTTTGTAACCATGGTCTCTCAGCCAGCTTAAGCTATTTTTTTCACTTATATATTTTTTTTCACTTATATATTTTTTTTATAACCACGATCTCCGGGCCAGCTCAAGTGCACCACCACTACTCCTCGGACCAAATCTGTTTTTTGATAATCGGGGTGTCCAGGCCAGCGTGGACACACCATGACTAATCTCCGAACCAATTTATTATTATTTTTTATTTTTTTTCCTTATATGTTTTTTTGTTCACTAATCTCCGAACCAATAATAATGATAATTTTAGTGATTATTTTTTTATAAAAATCTTTTGATTTTTTTAAAGATTTTCCTGAAATTTTAATTTATATCGGTGATCATTTTAAAAGTAATATTACTCTATTTTTTCCTTTATTCGTTTTTTTTTGTTTTTTGTTTCTTTATTTGTTCTTTAGATTATATGATTTTTATTATTTTATTATTTATGCAATAATAATGATAATTTTAGTTATTGTTTTTTTATAAAAATCATTTGCTTTTTTTTTTATTTTTCATGGAAATTTAATTATTTTAATTGTTTTGGCAGTAATGTTAGTAATAATTTTAGCTTTAATAGCAATGATAATGGCAATAACGTCAGGATAAATTTTCAATCTATGTTTTCGTCTTTTTGTTGATAGAAAATTAACAATTTATTTATTTTATTTGATTATTGTATGTATTTTCACAATTTATATTTTATTTTTGTTTAATTTAAATTGAATTATAAAATGAACTAATCTTAATACAGTGAACTTAATAATTCAGATATCCGAGTTTTCTTGCTTTTTTAATGATGATGATAAATTTATGCTGGTTATTTCGTTTGAAACTACTAAACAGATAAATTTATATCGATTTTAAATTCATATATTTTATAAAAAACTTGCACTTGACATGAATTCTGCACAGATTTATTATTTTAGCTAAATTTATATTATAATAAAAAATACACACAATTAATATTTTTTACATTGAAAAAAATATTGTGCCACCCGCGGCGAAGCGCGGGGCATTGTCTAGTATATAATTATACGAAGACTACATATTTTCCCAAACGAATATTTCATTGACATCCTAACAAATCTGGTAAATAATTAATTTTCCGGGAATAATTGCAATGCATTATGTTAATGGTTTTTTGCAAGTCTGCCCCAATCCTCAATATCTTTCTTTAATTAGATCCTAAATTCTCATTGTTCTCTTTAATTATACCCTTTGTCTACCTTGTGATAAACTTGTGGTCAAAATGATCATGGTAAACTTGCCGAGCACCTTTCATGAGGGTATCATTGATGACACTATCTCTTCCATTGCTATAATTATCTATGCTATCATTATTATAAAAATAAAAGTTGTAAATCGGTGGTTGATTTCAATTTATAAGAAAACTACAATAATAATAAAATATCAATTTCAATATCATATCCATCTTAATCAAGATGTTGTCTCTTCTACCCTCGCATTTGAGACATGTTTTCAAAAATAGCCATATATTTTTTTCAAAAATATCATTGACGGTTTGAAAGTGTGATTAAAATTATTTTTAAAGTATTTTTCGTTTAAAAATACATTAAAATAATATTTTTTAATTTTTAAAAAAATATTTTCGATGTGAAAATATCTAAACACACCAATTTTTTAATTTAAAATATATTTTTTTTAAAGCACTTTTAAAACGTAGTGTCAAACAGTTCACCTCTTTTATAGAGATTGCTTGATGATTTATACTAATCTATTGCCAGCTCATTGAATTTAATAAACGGGATGACTTTTTTTATATGTTATTTTGACCCAAAAAAATGCCCACATAATCATGGTTCAATCAATCAAGAATTTAAATGATTTTTTAGAGTGTTTATTATTCTTTTCAAAATATTTTTATTTGAAAATGCATTAAAAATAATATAATTTTTTTATTTTTTAAAACATATTTCCAACATTTACTCATCAAAAATTATTTAAAATATTTTTAAAATGTAAAAACAAATATATTCTTAATCGTGAAAGTTTAGTATTGTATCATATATAATAGTGGTATATCACATATAGTTTTTAAATTCAAATCCTAGAGATTGGGCTTGTAATTGTCGAAGCAGAATATTCCAATTCAAAGAAGCTCTCAAAACGAGCCGTCCAATTTAGGCCTCCAGTTAGCTTTCTTCCTCTATTTATGAAAAAGAAAGAGACACATGAAGAAATTGAAGAATAAGATAGAAATTAAAGCCATATGAAATGTTTATCTTTATGGTTTAATATGCTTTTTAAAATATATTATTGTATAAAAAAAGTGCTTTTTAAAATAATTTTAATGCATATAATATTATAATGTTAATCATATAGTAAGTGATTCAGTATTAAAAGCTTGAAACTATGATATTTATTCTCTTTATGATTTCAGGTTCGAGCCATGTGGTTGCTAACATGATGATCACCGATGGCTTACATGATCATTAATTTTAAAATCTGTAAAATTAGTCGAGATGCATAAAGGTGCAGACAAGTGGACCCGTATACCAACATTAATAATAATAAAAAAAATTAATCCATTTTTTTATTATCTAATATCTACATCGTGATGTAAACTTTTCAACGTCAACCATACCCCCACTAATTTAATGCCATGTTTCATCTTTGTCGCCCTAAAAGGGCAATTAGTACATTTCGTAGAGTTCGAAAAAAATAATAATTAATTAGGTTTAATATTATGCTATTTTTATTAATTAAATATATTATAAGTAATGGTGAGTATATTAGTAATATATAATAATTTAGAGAATAAAAAAACAGAGAAAATAACTTATACTCTGTTTAATTAGACAATCAAAACCTACATCAATAGAAATAAAAGATGAAGATTAAGGAGAAGATCTGATCTATGATCAAAATCTTTGTTTTCTTTTAACAATTTAAGACGTGAGTTTTCTATCCTTACCTTTTAATTGAATTTTTAATTAAAGCTACTAAGAAAGATTTAAGAATTAAGATTTTTTTAATATATTTTATTTTTTATTATTTTTTAAGGAGTAAATGCTATACCAGTGAATGAAGTCTTAAATTAACAGGAAGCCATTGAAAGTGATTTCTATGTCTAAGGTGGATTAAATGAAAAAATAATTAAATTAAGGAATTAGAAGAAAAAAAAGCTTTATTTACATACAAATTGATTTATTTACTTAATATATAATTTTCTAAAAATAATCACAGTTAATAATTTCTTACACCTCTACTTTAGTTACGCTTAAAACACTGCTTTACTTGAGATAAAAATATTTCTTAAGATTCTTTTTTATAATAATTTTTAGTTAGAAAGTATATATACGTGTACTAGATAATTTTTTTTGTTATTAAAATATTAATTATTTGGTAAACTAGATATATCAGACATGGTAAATGATTCGTAAATAATGTTAAGTGTTTTGTGAAGTATGTTTGTGATTGCAAAAGTGTTTTGAATATAATATTGATTATTTTAAAAAAATTGGTTTGAATTATTAAGTTTCGTGAGTGAATTATAAATTGTTTTTGGACTTTTGAATATTTGAAAGTATTAATATTTTGGAATTAAAATGGATTGGATTTAAACTACATGTATCGATAAGTTTTGACATGTTTGGATTTAAAGCTTATATATAGTTGATTTCTATACTTTAATAATTCAATAATTAGATTAATTTATGATCTTACTTCTTTTTTTATTATTTTAAAGTGAATTTATTTGATATAAAATAATTTATATTGAATTTATCTAATTCATAATTCAAGATTTTTTCTAACGAGTATTGTTTTAGATATAACTAGTTAATTGTCCGCACTACATTGCGGGCCGAGCAGATATTTTTTGTAATTGTTGGGATTGAAATAATTAATAGATTTTGCTAGTTTAAAAATAAAATATAACACCTATACATGTAAGGTTTGATATAATAAAATACATCAAAACATCATATTATAACAACAACAACATCGACGGTTTAACATCTAAAAATATCATTACTATTATTGTTAAAATAATAAAAATTATTAAATTATTCCGAGGAGAAAAAAAACTCAAAAATATCAATAAAAGAAAGCAAGAAAAAAAACCTATTATTATTATTATTGTATGAATAATGGAAAAATAAATTCAATAAAAGAATAAAAAAAACCCAAAAACTTTAACAAAAGAGAAAACAAAATAAAAATGAAACAAAATAAAAATTATTAGCTAAAAAATCATTTGACGTGAAAAAAAAAAAACTAATAAGAAAACCAAAAGAAAGAAAAAGGAAAATAAATAAGAAATATCAATTTTTAAATGATCATAAACACGAACTAAAATTTAAGAGCAAAATTTTTGAAAAAAATATTATCTCAACAAAAGAGAAAATAATAAAAATCAAAAATCAAAACTAAAGGCACGTATATATAAACATAGATAAAAATATGAGCTCTTTAATAATTATAAAAATTAAAGGAATTAAAATCAAAAATCAAAAGTATAAGGGCCGAAAACAAAACCAAATATATTATCAATTTCAATCAAATGAAAAAATTAAATAAAGTACAATATTTATACATGCAAGGTTTGATATAATAAAACACATTAACACACCTTATTATAACAACATGAAAATCAAAATCTTAACATCTAAAAATATCATTACTATTATTGCTAAAACAATAAAAAATATTAAATTATCCCGACGAAAAAAATCAAAAACATTAAAAAAAAGAAAGTAAGAAAAAAAAACTAAAATTATTATTCTTATTGTGTTAATAATGGGAAAAAAAATTCAATCAAAAAAAAATCAATAACTTTAACAAAAAAAAAAAAAATGAAAAATGAAAAAAACAATTATAAGAAAAAAATATTTTGGCGTCAAAATAAATAAATAAAATAATAAAAAACAATCAAAAGAAAGAAAATTGAAAAACAAAATCAGGAAAAAATAAAATGAAGAAAAATTAAACATAGTCAGGCAGGCGCGCAGCGCGCTAGCCACGGGTTCGACCCCTGCCCACCTTGCTTACCATGAGCGTTGTCGACTGAGCCGCGGGTGTTTATGGGTTTCATTTGAGCAAAATGTATTAAATACCAGTAAATTGGCGAACCAAATGAACTGGAATGACCCGACCCGACCCGAAAACTAAGCAACACTATTATAATTTACAGTGATTTGTCTCACATGCTAAAATAACCGAACCCTGACCTCTTTTAGTATATAATACTAGTTAATTACCCGCGCTACGTTAAGGGCCGAAGAAATATTTTTATAATTGTTGATATTGAAACAATTAATAGCTTTTGGTAGTTCAAAAATAAAATATAACATCTATACATGCAAGATGTAATATAATAAAACACATCAACACACTCTATTGTAACAATAACTGCATCGAAGGCTTAACATCTAAAAAAATAATTACTATTATTAACTCGAAAACATTAATAAAAGAGGAAGCAAGAAAAAAAACTAAAATTATTATTATTATTATTATTGCGTGAATAATGGAAAAATAAATTCAATAAAAGAATAAAAAAGCCCCAAAACTTTAACAAAACAACAAAGTTTTTTTAAAAAAATCATTTGACATGATAATAAAATAAAAACTAAAAAAAACAAAATAAAAAAATAACAAATTTCAAATGATCATAAACACAAACTAAATTTTAAAAACAAAGTTTTTGAAAAAAATATTATCTCAACAAAAGAGAAAATAATAAAAATTAAAAACCAAAACTATAGGCACATATATATAAACATAGACAAAAATATGGATTATTTAAGAACTATAAAAAATTAAAGGAATTAAAATCATAAATTAAAAATATAAGGGCCAAAACAAAAACCAAATATATTATCAATTTCAATCAAAAGAAAAAATTGAAAAAATCAAATAAATTATAACATCTATACATGCAAGATTTGATATAATGAAACACATGAACACACCCTATTATAACAATAGGAACATCAAAGTTTTAACATCTAAAAATGTTATAATTATTGCTAAAATAATAAAAATTATTAAATTATCCCGAGAAAAAAAATCATAAACATTAAGAAAAGAGAAAGTAAGACAAAAAAACTAAAATTATTATTATTATTATGTTAATAATGGTGAAAAATTTAATTAAAGAAAAAAAAGCTCAATAACTTTAGTAAAAGAGCAAACAAAAATAAAATAAAATAAAATAATTAGTTAAAAAAATCATTTGATGTGAAAAAAGAAACTAATAAAAAACAATCAAAGGAAAGAATAAAAAAAAAAAAGTTAAAATAAATAAATAAAAAAACGAAAAAAAAAAGAAAATAGTCAGGCGCAGCAGGCAGGGGCCTAACCCCTGCGCTCCAGCATAGGAAAGCTTAGCCTTTTCCACTGGGCTGCAGGCGCTTCTTTGGTAGAAGCTGTGCAAACATCAATAAAACCTAAAAGTAAATAGGCAAACCGAACAACACCACTAGATCCGAATCGAAAATTAAGCAATATTATTATAATTTACAGTAATTTTTTTCATATGTTATAGTAACCAAATCATGATTTCTTTTTAGTATATAGTATAATAATTTATTAATTGAACATAAGATGACTTGCATGCCTGCATGCAACGCCGCCATATAAAATTCAGGGCTTCGGGGCATGGCACAAGATTCCAATTAAGAAATCAAAATTATTTAGAAATAATTTGGTAGTAAAAATAGTTGAGGGCAAAATTGACTCTAACTCAATAGCAGAGGTATATTTTTGAGGTTTTGCCGACCCGTACTGATATTTTGTCAATCTTCTATCTGGCTGGCTCTGCTGGCCTGTCCCAACCCTATCGCCTGTAAATGCTTCGCCACCGTCCTCTCAAGGTCAAGAAAGGAAAACAGCTGCACATCTCTTGTAGCTTTCTAGATAGATCATTGACCCAAGAAACTCATGGCGAGGACCGGTGAAGTGGGAAGCAGCTCGGCAGAAGATGAAGACGCCAATCATGTCGCAGAAACATGGGAGGTGAACAAGGACCGCCTGAGCCTGATGCAGCGAAAAATCTCCGATCCACCACGGTTGCTGAAGAAAGCAGCCGCGAACAGCTCGTGTTGCATTTTTAAAGTCCCACAGAGATTCATCGATATCAACGGTAAGTCCTACCAACCTCATATAGTTTCAGTAGGACCTTACCATCACGGCGAGCCACATCTTAGGATGATTGAGGAGCACAAGTGGGTGTATTTAGGGGGCATGCTCTCTAGGACACAGAACAGCGGTCTGGACTTAGAAGTCTTGTTGAAGGCAATACAGCCGCTAGAAATGAAGGCAAGAGAGTGTTACTCGCAAATCATCCACCTTGAAACTTGTGAATTTGTTGAAATGATGGTTCTTGATGGCGTTTTTATCATAGAATTGTTTCGAAAAGTTGGAAATGTTGTTAGATTTGAGGTCGATGACCCCATTGTTACTACGGCATGGATCATGCCGTTTTTCTACAGGGATTTACTTAGACTCGAGAACCAAATTCCCTTGTTTGTTCTTGAGTGTTTATACGAGATAACAAGAATGCCTGGAGAAGAATCTGGCCCTTCTCTGAGCAAGCTTGCTTTGGATTTCTTCAATCATGGGCTACAAAGCCCGGACAATATTATTGCTCGGAATGACAATCGCAAAGCCAAACATCTACTCGATCTAGTTCGTTCAAGTTTCATAGATTCCGAGCAAGGCCAGCCACTCCATGTGGACCCATCAGCTCCTATAATTGAATCAATATCCAAACTTCGCCGTGCCGGAATCAAGCTCAGTCAAGGGAATCCCGCGGACAGTTTCTTGGTGGTGAAATTCAAGAATGGGGTGCTAGAAATGCCGACCATAACCATTGACGATACCATGAGTTCTTTTTTGCTGAATTGTGTAGCATTCGAGCAGTGTCACAGTGGTTCTTCCATGCATTTCACCACCTATGCAACTCTTCTGGACTGCCTGGTCAACAATTTTAAAGACGTAGAGCATCTATGTGACTGCAATATTATTGAGAATTACTTTGGTACGGAGTCAGAAGTTGCAAGATTGATCAATGATTCGGGCAAAGAAGTAGCTTTTGACATCGGGAGGTGTTATTTGTCCGAGCTCTTCTCCGATGTTCACCGATATTACAAGAACACAAGGCATTTGCAATGGGCAAGCTTCAAGTATACTTACTTTAGAACTCCCTGGTCTTTTGTATCAGCACTGGCTGCCTTGATTATCCTAATCCTTACAGTCGCTCAAACCTTCTACACTATTTATGGCACTTACAGAAAATAAATCCTGTCGTAGCTTCAAGGAGATGCATTAATATTATAATTGATAAATTGTAAAGTTTTTTTCTTTTTTTCTTCTTCTCTTGTTTAACCGAAAGGTGAATGATCAAAAGGACTCCACCACACCACCAAACGTTCAAGGGTAGGTCATAAAACCACATTTATTAAATCTGGTTCGACCAAGAACCCAGCCTCTAATTTGGGCCGGGTTTTTAAAAGAATCAATCTAGATCAATTTGGGATAAATCAACCAGTTCGAACATCTCTTTTTTTTTTAAAAAAAACAAAAAAAAAACAAACCATTTAATTTATAATGTAGAACTTGAGTAAGTCATGAACTGAACCGAGTTTAATAGAATTAACATAAATTCAAATTGGATAGACACTACTAAAAAATGAGGTAATTAGCAACTATCCAGTCCATTGCTGATAAAATTAAAATTTATTACTAAAAAACATTAGTAACGGAATTTGCAATAGACAATATCATATGTAAATTTGTAGCTATTAATTTATCTGCAACGGATGTATCCGTTGTTGTTATTAGTAACGGATTTGTTGTTGCTAATAATAGTAACAGTAAATCTATTGCTAAGTTAAGACACTATGAAGTTGTATTCAGCAATGGATCTTTCATTGCTAAACATAATCCAATGTTGATTTATTACTATATTAACAATGATGTTATTTCATTGTTAAGCTAACATTCCTATTTTTAGAATATTTTTAAACAATTAATTTGAAACAAAAAAAATTCTTTGAATTTTTTTAAAATGTAAAAACAAACATATTCTTAATTGTGAAAGTTTAACAATACTGTATCATATATAATAGGGATAATACGTTTTAAATTAAAATCCTAGAGATTGGGCTTGTAATTGTCGAAGCTGAATTTTCCAATTCAAAGAAGCCCTCAGAAACGAGCTGTCCAATTTAGGCCTCCGGTTAGCTTTCATCCCTAACTTATGATTGACCTCTTGACCCCTTTTATAGATGGAAAATACCATTAAGCATTGACAAGTTTTTTTCCTTTTTAATTTGAAACTGGTGAATAGAGCATATTCTATATAATCAGAAGAAGCAAGAAGTCTCCAAGAAGTATGATGTGATGACAAAAGGATTGTGATCTGCACAACAAGTCTTAAGTTCTAGTCAGGACATGTACCTCTTGTGAGAGTCTAGGACAGTCAGAGTTTTATTCGCTCACCTGAACTCATAAAATTTATTTTTTGAGAAATGGAGTTTCCTCTCGTCCAAAAAAATGAAGAATATTTAGAAATTAAAGCATACAAACCTGTTAATTATTATTATTATGTAGTAAATTTTGGAGTTCCCAACAAGGTATAATTAGTTTGAAATTTATCCATCTTATAATTAGAAAAGTATTTACTCGAGTTTTTTTTCGTCTTGAAAAAGAAAGAGAGAAATTAAGAAATTGAAGAATAAGAAAGAAATTAAAGCCATATGGAATGTTTATCTTTGCGGTTTAATATGCTTTTTAAAATATATTTTTGTATAAAAAGCATTAAATTGATGTTGTTTTAAGTTTTTTTTAAATAATTTTAATGTTGTTGATGTTATAAAAAAACTAATATATATTATTTTAATATATTTTTTATTAAAAATATTTTTAAAAGACACACTATACTCACAACAACTAAGAATACATACAATGTTAACCATCTAATAGGTGACCTAGTGATAAGAGCTTGAGATCAAAGGTTTGCTCCTCCTGTGTTCTCATTTTCAAGCCTTGTAGTTGCTAATATGATAGTTATTAAAGACTTACATGGTTGTTAATTTTAGGACATATAGATTAGCCGAGGTACTTGTAAGCTAATCTGAACAACCAAATTAATAAAAAAAAAATGCATACAATGTTGCATGATAGACTGAATAAAAATCCTTTTTTTTTTTTATATCTAACATCTACATCTTGATGCAAACTTTTCAATGCCAACAATATTCCAGTAATGTAATGTCATGTTTTATTTCTGTCGTCCTAAAAGGGCAATTAGTACATTTCATAGAATTTGAAAAAATAATATAATTAATTAGGTTTGATATTATGCTATTTTTATTAATTAAATATATTATAAGTAATGGTGAGTATGTTAGTAATCATATAATAATTTAGAGAATAAAAAAAATAAACCATAAAATAACTTATACTCTGTTTTATTAGACAATCAAAACCTACATCAATAGAAATAAAAAGATGAAGATTAAGGAGAAGATTTGATCTACGATCAAAATCTTTGTTTTCTTTTATCAATTTAATATGTGTTTTTCTATCCTTACCTTTTAATTTATTTTTTTATGCATATTAAAGCTATCGAGAAAGATTTAGGAATTAAGGTTTTTATAATATTTGATTTTTTATTATTTTTTAAGGAGTGAATGTTATACCATTGAAGTCTGAATTCTTAAATTAATAGGAAGCCATTGAAAGTGATTTTATGTCTTTGGTAGATTAATTGAAAAAATAATGAAATTAAGGAATTGGAAAAAAAAAACTTTATTTATAAACAAATTGATTTATTTACTTAATAAATATATTTTTTTTAAAATAGTCACAGTTAATATTTTTTTACACCTCTACTTTAGTTATGCTTAAAACACTGCTTTACTTGAGATAAAAAATTTTTTTGTCATGATTCTTTTTTGTCATAATTTTTAGCTAGAAAATATATATTCATGCATTAAATAATTTTTCTGTTATTAGAATATTTATTATTTTGTAAACTAGATATATTAGACATGATAAATGATTAGTAAATAATGTTGAGTGTTTTGAATATAATATTGATGATGTTTTGTTTTTGTAAACTCATACATGGATTGAATATGAATATGAATTTAATTTATTGCACTTTGAATCAATGAGTCAAACATTGATATTTATAGATATTTTTATTTAAAATTTAATACTTAGTCATAAGATAAGATATGATATGGTTAAAATAACTGTAGTCTTTTAAATATGAATTTGACTTTGAATATGAATGTTCAATCCTTCGTTTGTGTTAAAAAATTGGTTTGAATTATAAAGTTTAGTGAGTGAATTATAAATTGTTTTTGGACTTTTGAATATTTGAAAGTATTAATATTTTGGAATTAAAATGGATTGGATTTAAACTACATGTATCGATAAGTTTTGACATGTTTGGATTTAAAGCTTATATATAGTTGATTTCCATACTAAAATTAATGTAAATGCTTCGCCACCGTCCTCTCAAGGTCAAGAAAGGAAAGCTGCACATGTCTTGTAGCTTTCTAGATAGATCATTGACCCAAGAAACTCATGGCGAGGACCGGTGAAGTGGGAAGCAGCTCGGCAGAAGATGAAGACGCCAATCATGTCGCAGAAACTTTGGAGGTGATCAACAAGGACCGCCTGAGCCTGATGCAGCGAAAAATCTCCGATCCACCACGGTTGCTGAAGAAAGCAGCCGCGAACAGCTCGTGTTGCATTTTTAAAGTCCCACAGAGATTCATCGATATCAACGGTAAGTCCTACCAACCTCTTATAGTTTCAGTAGGACCTTACCATCACGGCGAGCCACATCTTAGGATGATTGAGGAGCACAAGTGGGTGTATTTAGGGGGCATGCTCTCTAGGACACAGAACAACGGTCTGGACTTAGAAGTCTTGTTGAAGGCAATACAGCCGCTAGAAATGAAGGCAAGAGAGTGTTACTCGCAAATCATCCACCTTGACGCTTGTGAATTTGTTGAAATGATGGTTCTTGATGGTGTTTTTATTATAGAATTGTTTCGAAAAGTTGGAAATGTTGTTAGATTTGAGGTCGATGACCCCATTGTTACTACGGCATGGATCATGCCCTTTTTTTACAGGGATTTACTTAGACTCGAGAACCAAATTCCCTTGTTTGTTCTTGAGTGTTTATACGAGATAACAAGAATGCCTGGAGAAGAATCTGGCCCTTCTCTGAGCAAGCTTGCTTTGGATTTCTTCAATCATGGGCTACAAAGTCCGGACAATATTATTGCTCGGAATGACAATCGCAAAGCCAAACATCTACTCGATCTAGTTCGTTCAAGTTTCATAGATTCCGAGCAAGGCCAGCCACTCCATGTGGACCCATCAGCTCCTATGATTGAATCAATATCCAAACTTCGCCGTGCCGGAATCAAGCTCAGTCAAGGGAATCCCGCGGACAGTTTCTTGGTGGTGAAATTCAAGAATGGGGTGCTAGAAATGCCGACCATAACCATGGACGATAACATGAGTTCTTTTTTGCTGAATTGTGTAGCATTCGAGCAGTGTCACAGTGGTTCTTCCATGCATTTCACAACCTATGCAACTCTTCTGGACTGCCTGGTCAACAATTTTAAAGACGTAGAGTATCTATGTGACTGCAATATTATTGAGAATTACTTTGGTACGGAGTCAGAAGTTGCAAGATTGATCAATGATTCGGGCAAAGAAGTAGCTTTTGACATCGGGAGGTGTTATTTGTCCGAGCTCTTCTCCGATGTTCACCGATATTACAAGAACACAAGGCATTTGCAATGGGCAAGCTTCAAGTATACTTACTTTAGAACTCCCTGGTCTTTTGTATCAGCACTGGCTGCCTTGATTATCCTACTCCTTACAGTAGTTCAAACCTTCTACACTATTTATGGCATTTACAAAAAAAACCCTCCAGCTATGTAGCTTAAAGGAGATGGATTAATATTATAATTGATACATTGTAAAGTTTTTTGCTTTTTTTCTTCTTCGATCTCTTGTTTATTCCAATTATTTCACCGAAAGGTGAATGATGAAAAGGGCTCCACCACACCACCAAACGTTCAAGGCCAAACGTTCAAGGGTAGTTCATAAAACCACATTTATTAAATCTGGTTCGACCAAGAACCCGGCCTCTAATTTGGACCGGGTTTTTAAAAGAGTCATTCTAGATCAATTCGGGATAAATCAACCAGTTCGACCTCTTTTTTTTAACAAAAAGAACCATTTAATTTATAATACAGAACTTGAGCAAGTTATGAAGGAGCAAGTTATGAAGTGAACCGAGTTTAATAGCATTAACATAAATTCAAACCGGATAGACACTACTAAAAAATGAGACAATTAGCTACTACTACCTAGTCCATTGCTGATAAAATTAAAATTTATTACTAAAAAATATTAGCGACAAAATTTGCAACCGACAATATCATATGCAAATTTAGGCTTCAAAAACGAGCCATCCAATTTAGGCCTCCAGTTTGCTTTCCTCCCCAACTTATGACTGACCTCTTGTAGATGAAAAGGATCATTAACCATTGAGAAGTTTTTATTTCTTCTTAATTTGAAACTGGTGAATAGAGCATATTCTTTATAATCTTCTGAAGAAGTCTTTAAGGAGTGTGACGTGATGATAAAAAACTTGTGATTTGAGCAGGTCTTAAATTCAAGTTAGGGAGTGTATCACTTTGCAAGAGTCTAGGATAACCGGGATTTTACTCGCTCACCTGGGTTCGGAAAGTGCACTTTCCAAGAGGTGGAGTTTTCTTACATAAAAAAAGAATATTTGGAAATCAAAACATACAAACCTGTTAATTATTATTATTATTATTATGCTTTTCACACTGTAAATTTCGGAGTTCCCAACAAGGTATAATTTGTTTGAAATTTATCCAACTTATAATTAGAAAATCGTCTTGAAAAATAAAGAGACACATGAAGAAATTGAAGAGTAAGAAAGATATTAAAGCCATATCGAATGTTTATCTTTGTGGTTTAATATGCTTTTCAAAATATATTTGTGTATAAAAGCATTAAATCGATGTTGTTTTAAATATATTTTTAAAATAATTTTAATGTTGCTGATGTTATAAATAAAAAAACTAATATATATATATTAAAAATATTTAAAAGACACATTATACTAACAACAACTAAGAATGCATATAATGTTAACCATTTAGTAGATGGTCTAGTGATAAGAGCTTGAGACTAAAAAGTTTGTTTCTCCTGTGGTCTCAGGTTAAAGCCCTGTAATTGTTAATATAATGGTCACTGAAGGCTTATATGATTGTTATTTTCAGTGCTCTTAGAATTAGCCAAGATGCTCGCAAGCTGATCCGAACAACCAAATTAATAATAATAATAAAAAATGCATACAATGTTACACGATATACTGAATAAAAATCCATTTGGTTTTATATATCTAACATCTACATCGTGATGCAAACTTTTCAACGCCAACAATATCCCACAGCCAAAATACCACATGAAAGTAGATCGCTTTTTTTTCACCCCCGAGGAAGTATATATTTCACCCGAATCTTCTTCCCTAATGGTACGGAACAATAGTATCGTTGGAGTCGATACACAAATCACTTTTAATACAAAAAGTCGAGTAGGGGGGTGATCCGAATAGAGAAAAAAAATGGAACTTGAAATCTATTATGGAGATATCCATTTTCCGAGGGCGACAGATAAGATATCCCGATACATTTAGTACATTTAGTAGAATTTGAAGAAATAATATAATTAATTAGGTTTGATATTATGCTATTTTTATTAATTAAATATATTATAAGTAATGGTGAGCACATTAGTAATCCTATAATAATTTAGAGAGTAAAAAAAATTAAACCATAAAATAACTCATACTCTGTTTTATTAGACAATCAAAGCCTACATCAATAGAGAGAGAAAAGATGAAGATTGAGGAAAAGATTTGATCTGTGATCAAAATCTTTGTTTTCTTTTATCAATTTACAATTCTTTTTTATCATAATTTTTAGTTATAAAATATATATTCATGTATTAAATAATTTTTCTGTTATTATAATATTTATTATTTGGTAAACTAGATAAGTCAGACATGATAAATGATTCGTAAATAATTGAGTTTTTTGAATATAATATTGATTATGTTTTGTTTTTGTAAACTCCTTCATGGATTGAATATGAATATGAATTTAATTTATTGCACTTTGAATCAGCGAGTCAAACATTGATATTTATAGAAATGTTTATTTAAAATTTGATACATAGTCATAAGATAAGATATGATATGGTTAAAATAACTGTAGTCTTTTAAATATGAATTTGACTTTGAATATGAGTGTTCAATCCTTCGTTTGTGTTAAAAAATTGGTTTGAATTATTAAGTTTCGTGAGTGAATTATAAATTGTTTTTGGACTTTTGAATATTTGAAGGTATTAATATTTTGGTATTAAAATGGATTGGATTTAAACTAGATGTATCGATAAGTTTTGACGTGTTTGGATTTAAAGCTTATAGTTGATTTCTATACTTTAATATTTCAACAATTAGATTAATTTATGATCTTACTTTTATATAATTTTAAAGTTAAGTTATTTGATATAAAATAATTTATATTGAATTTATTTAATTTATAATTCAAGATTTTTTTTACGAGTATTGTTTTAGATATAACAAGTTGACTTGCCCGCGAGTTGCGCTGAGTTTCTTTATGTAGAAAATTAATTGATTTTTTACGTGCTGTAATTAGTTAATTTAATATTTAATTAGTAAAATTATAATAGATAAAATATGTTAGAAATGATTTTTTTCTGCCTAAAAGGAACAGTATGATCAAAACAGGAAATGGTTTGTATATTTTTTAATTGTAAATAACCTAGGTAAATTTGTCTACCTATTTTCTCTTAGTTGCCTTTTCCCCCTAGTAATATTAGATTTGAAATATTATAAATAATAATATTGTAATTTTTTTAAGAAATAAACTTAAACAAAAGAGCACAAAATTAGAATTAAAAGCCAAAATAATTTTTTATTTTATTTTATAAGATTTATTCATCATATTATTATATTAAAAGTATTTCAGAATACTGATATTAATTTTTTTTCTTCAAAAAATCCTAGGTCATTTTTCTCTCTCTCTATATATTTTTTAAGGCGATAATATTAAATAAATATTAAAACATATAATTAGTCTCACATATTTATAAGAAAAAAAATCTAAAAATAATCATTATCATTATTTTAAATGCTTTATGTAGGTTTTTTTCTATGTAGAAAATTGAATGATTTTATACGTAATATAACTGATTATTTTAATATTTAATTTGTAAAATGATAATTAATGGAATATGTTAGAAAGGGTTTTTTTCGCCTAAAAGTGATTGAATGTTGCTACTGTTAAAACTATTTTGATAATTATTGCATCGGTAGATTGTACAGTTGGAATCGAATTTTTTTTGTTGAAATGAGTCATATGCTCCTTGTAACATATTGATTGATTGTTATGTATGTTTTATTTGTTTCATGAATTCTTTAATTAGCAAATAGTAAAATTACAGTCATTGAATTTTAGCACAGATGAGTGATTTATTTTATGCACCAAACAATTTGATTAGTGTTTTTTTTTTTTTTCTAATTTGGTAATAATTTAATTGGTAGATAGCAAAACCGCAATCGATGATATTGACTAAAGATATATTTTTTTTTCAAAAAAATCTAGGTCACACATATATATATATATATATATATATATATATATATATTTTAAGACGTTAATATTACATAAATATACAAATATATAATTAGTTTGACATACTTGAAAGAAAACAAACTAACAAATAATCATTATTTTGAATTTCTTATCTATAATAATTAGAAAATTCAAGATCTAACAATACTAACAAAAAAACAATTTAAAAACAAAATAAAAATAAATATTATTAGATTTTAAGAAATTATCTGACTTGAAGGAAAAAAGAAAGAGAAATCATAATAATTATTAAATTTCAAATGACCACCAGTACATATTAAAATTTGAACAGTAAATAAAAAAATCTTAATAATATTGAAAATAAATAAAAATTGAAAACAAAAAACTAAGAGCATGTATATACAAACATGGACAGAAATAGAAACTACAGAAAAAACCATAGGGCCCAAGACAGAAAAAAAAGGAATTAAAATAAAATTCAAGATTAAAAGTATAAGGCTAAAAAAAACACACATATATAATAAATCTAGAAGTTATCGTAAATAAACCCAATCGCATGTAAATGCTTGGCCACCGTCCTCTCAAGTTTAAGAAAGGAAAACAGCTGCACATCTCTTGTAGCTTTCTAGATAGATCATTGACCCAAGAAACTCATGGCGAGGACCGGTGAAATGGGAAGCAGCTCGGCAGAAGATGAAGAAGCCAATCATGTCCCAGAAACTTGGGAGGTGAACAAGGACCGCCTGAGCCTGATGCGGCGAAAAATCTCCGATCCACCACAGCTGCTGAAGAAAGCAGCCGCGAACAGCTCGTGTTGCATTTTTAAAGTCCCACAGAGATTCATCGATATCAACGGTAAGTCCTACCAACCTCATATAGTTTCAGTAGGACCTTATCATCACGGCGAGCCACATCTTAGGATGATTGAGGAGCACAAGTGGGTGTATTTAGGGGGCATGCTCTCTAGGACACAGAACAGCGGTCTGGACTTAGAAGTCTTGTTGAAGGCAATACAGCCGCTAGAAATGAAGGCAAGAGAGTGTTACTCGCAAATCATCCACCTTGACACTTGTGAATTTGTTGAAATGATGGTTCTTGATGGTGTTTTTATTATAGAATTGTTTCGAAAAGTTGGAAATGTTGTTAGATTTGAGGTCGATGACCCCATTGTTACTACGGCATGGATCATGCCGTTTTTCTACAGGGATTTACTTAGACTCGAGAACCAAATTCCCTTGTTTGTTCTTGAGTGTTTATACGAGATAACAAGAATGCCTGGAGAAGAATCTGGCCCTTCTCTGAGCAAGCTTGCTTTGGATTTCTTCGATCATGGGCTACAAAGCCCGGACAATATTATTGCTCGGAATGACAATCGCAAAGCCAAACATCTACTCGATCTAGTTCGTTCAAGTTTCATAGATTCCGAGCAAGGCCAGCCACTCCATGTGGACCCATCAGCTCCTATGATTGAATCAATATCCAAACTTCGCCGTGCCGGAATCAAGCTCAGCCAAGGGAATCCGGCGGACAGTTTCTTGGTGGTGAAATTCAAGAATGGGGTGCTAGAAATGCCGACCATAACCATTGACGATACCATGAGTTCTTTTTTGCTGAATTGTGTAGCATTCGAGCAGTGTCACAGTGGTTCTTCCATGCATTTCACCACCTATGCAACTCTTCTGGACTGCCTGGTCAACAATTTTAAAGACGTAGAGCATCTATGTGACTGCAATATTATTGAGAATTACTTTGGTACGGAGTCAGAAGTTGCAAGATTGATCAATGATTCGGGCAAAGAAGTAGCTTTTGACATCGGAAGGTGTTATTTGTCCGAGCTCTTCTCCGATGTTCACCGATATTACAAGAACACAAGGCATTTGCAATGGGCAAGCTTCAAGTATACTTACTTTAGAACTCCCTGGTCTTTTGTATCAGCACTGGCTGCCTTGATTATCCTAATCCTTACAGTCGCTCAAACCTTCTACACTATTTATGGCACTTACAGATAATAAATCCTGTCGTAGCTTCAAGGAGATGCATTAATATTATAATTGATAAATTGTAAAGTTTTTTTCTTTTTTTCTTCTTCTCTTGTTTAACCGAAAGGTGAATGATCAAAAGGGCTCCACCACACCACCAAACGTTCAAGGCCAGACGTTCAAGGGTAGGTCATAAAACCACATTTATTAAATCTGGTTCGACCAAGAGCCCAGCCTCTAATTTGGGCCGGGTTTTTAAAAGAATCAATCTAGATCAATTTGGGATATATCAACCAGTTCGAACATCTCTTTTTTTTTTAAAAAAAAAACAAAAACAAACCATTTAATTTATAATGTAGAACTTGAGTAAGTCATGAACTGAACCGAGTTTAATAGAATTAACATAAATTCAAATTGGATAGACACTACTAAAAAATGAGGTAATTAGCAACTATCCAGTCCATTGCTGATAAAATTAAAATTTATTACTAAAAAACATTAGTAATGGAATTTGCAACAGACAATATCATATGTAAATTTGTAGCTATTAATTTATCTGCAACGGATGTATCCGTTGTTGTTATTAGTAACGGATTTGTTGTTGCTAATAATAGTAACAGTAAATTTATTACTAAGTTAAGACACTATGAAGTTGTATTCAGCAATGGATCTTTCATTGCTAAACATAATCCAATGTTGATTTATTACTATATTAACAATGATGTTATTTCATTGTTAAGCTAACATTCCTATTTTTAGAATATTTTTAAACAATTAATTTGAAACAAAAAAAATTCTTTGAAAATTTTTAAAATGTAAAAACAAACATATTCTTAATTGTGAAAGTTTAACAATACTATTGTGAAAGTTTAACAATACTATATCATATATCATATTCTTTGTTCTTATGCTTCATTTTATTGATGAATTCATTAACACAATTTTGTCAAGGGTTGGATTTCGGGTTTCATATGTGTAACTCGTGGATTTTGTGAGTGTTCAAAGGTTGTTTTCTTAATGATGGATTTTGTGGATTTTTCATATATGTAACTTCATAGTCCAAGCTTAATGATTGCAATCAATTTGTTCTTGACTGTTTTCAACAATGCCCAAGCTTGCAGGTTGCATCAACTTTTCCCTTTACCTCTTGCAGTTTCCCTCTCTTTCAATTTTCATGTTGAGCAGGAGCAGGATTACTCTACAAGGTGTGAATTGCACCAATTTTATTTTTGCTCTTGATGTACTCCCCCAAAATGTCATTAGACTATTAATTCGTGTATTTATGTTCTCTTCTGTATCTTGCAGGGAGTCTGCTAAATCCCTTGAAGATGAATTTCAGTACAACCAAGCTTGATCTTGATGTCCATGGTCTTAAGGAATGTCTCCTAGGCTTTTACTGGTTTTCTGCAACTCGTTATATGGTGAATGCAGTTGGAAATTCTTCTTTTTTGTTTCGGTCTCAACAGAACAACCTGTAGGAATTAGGACTGAATATTCAGTGTTTCAATTACATTCACCATCATAATTTCCTCAAGATCAAATAAGTCTCATTTCTCATATATGTTTTATGAACTTTTTCTTTGCATGATCAACACAAAGCGATTCTCACCTTCCTCTTGTTTGCTGTTGGAAATGGGAAGAAATTTGACTGGAAATTTCCCAATTTTATCCATTGAATGACCAAAACTAAGCCCCTCTTTGCCAGACATTTCAGTGTCACTCCATGCAGTCTGATCTACACATCCTTTTCTATGTTAAAAATCTGACTGTCCTCTTTAACATCCCTCCGACAGATTACAGGGGCTCATTGACCATTTCAAACAGAAAACTAAAATGTTTATTTGATGCCAAGTTGAGTAGATTACCAAAAGAATGTCACTGCAATTTCTTAATGATGGATTTTGTGGATTTTTCATATGTGTAACTTCATAGTCCATTACATGCAACAGGTTGTTTTCTTAATCCTGGAATATTTTTTAGGCCTTCTTTTTCAAAACAAAAGGAGATAACTCGAGGTTTGCTTAGCACAATTACTAGATTGGTTCCTGATTGTGATATTCAAGATATCATTTGTGCCCAAATTGAGGAGTATAAGAAAGCAACTGGTGATTTTGGTATGTCCCTAGCTATTCGTCAAAGAGAAAAGTTAAATCCAGGTAATAACTTTTATTTTTTAAAATATAATGTCTTTTTTTATCTATAATATTTGATTTATTCAAATTTTCTTATCTATAATTTAAAGTTAATTTATCTTAAATTTTAATTATACTTGTTAAATTAATATTTTATTTTTTTCATATATATATATATATAATTAATTATATATGAACAGTACGGCGACCTGAATGGCACGCCGGAACACTCCGAAACCGGAACGTTCCGTTCCAATCGAAAAACCGGAACGGCAACCGGAACGGTATTGACAGCTATGGTTTAATATGCTTTTTAAAATATTTTTTGTATAAAAAGCATTAAATTGATGTTGTTTTAAGTTTTTTTTTAAATAATTTTAATGTTGTTGATGTTATAAAAAAACTAATATATATATATATATATATATATATATTTTATTAAAAATATTTTTAAAAGACACACTATACTCACAACAACTAAGAATACATACAATGTTAACCATCTAATAGGTGACCTAGTGATAAGAGTTTGGGATTAAAAGGTTTGCTCCTCCTGTGTTCTCATTTTCAAGCCCTGTAGTTGCTAATATGATAGTCATTGAAGACTTACATGGTCGTTAATTTTAGGACATATAGATTAGCCGAGGTACTCGTAAGCTAATCCGAACAACCAAATTAATAAAAAAAAAATGCATACAATGTTGCATGATAGACTGAATAAAAATCCTTTTTTTTTATATCTAACATCTACATCTTGATGCAAACTTTTCAATGCCAACAATATCCCAGTAATGTAATGTCATGTTTTATTTCTGTCGTCCTAAAAGGGCAATTAGTACATTTCATAGAATTTGAAAAAATAATATAATTAATTAGGTTTGATATTATGCTATTTTTATTAATTAAATATATTATAAGTAATGGTGAGTATGTTAGTAATCATATAATAATTTAGAGAATAAAAAAAATAAACCATAAAATAACTTATACTCTGTTTTATTAGACAATCAAAACCTACATCAATAGAAATAAAAAGACGAAGATTAAGGAGATGATTTGATCTACAGAAAAAAAAAAGATGAAGATTAAGGAGAAGATTTGATCTACGATCAAAATCTTTGTTTTCTTTTATCAATTTAATATGTGTGTTTTCTATCCTTACCTTTTAATTTATTTTTTTATGCATATTAAAGCTATCGAGAAAGATTTAGGAATTAAGGTTTTTATAATATTTGATTTATTTTTTATTTTTTAAGGAGTGAATGTTATACCATTGAAGTCTTAATTCTTAAATTAATAGGAAGCCATTGAAAGTGATTTTATGTCTTTGGTAGATTAATTGAAAAAATAATGAAATTAAGGAATTGGAAAAAAAAAAAACTTTATTTATATACAAATTGATTTATTTACTTAATAAATAATTTTTTTTTAAAATAGTCACAGTTAATATTTTCTTACACCTCTACTTTAGTTATGCTTAAAACACTGCTTTACTTGAGATAAATTTTTTTTTGTCAAGATTTTTTTTTGTCATAATTTTTAGTTAGAAAATATATATTCATGCATTAAATAATTTTTCTGTTATTAGAATATTTATTATTTTGTAAACTAGATATATTAGACATGATAAATGATTAGTAAATAATGTTGAGTGTTTTGAATATAATATTGATGATGTTTTGTTTTTGTAAACTCATACATGGATTGAATATGAATATGAATTTAATTTATTGCACTTTGAATCAATGAGTCAAACATTGATATTTATAGATATTTTTATTTAAAATTTAATACTTAGTCATAAGATAAGATATGATATGGTTAAAATAACTGTAGTCTTTTAAATATGAATTTGACTTTGAATATGAATGTTCAATCCTTCGTTTGTGTTAAAAAATTGGTTTGAATTATCAAGTTTAGTGAGTGAATTATAAATTGTTTTTGGACTTTTGAATATTTGAAAGTATTAATATTTTGGAATTAAAATGGATTGGATTTAAACTACATGTATCGATAAGTTCTGACATGTTTGGATTTAAAGCTTATATATAGTTGATTTCCATAATAAAATTAATGTAAATGCTTCGCCACCGTCCTCTCAAGGTCAAGAAAGGAAAACAGCTGCACATGTCTTGTAGCTTTCTAGATAGATCATTGACCCAAGAAACTCATGGCGAGGACCGGTGAAGTGGGAAGCAGCTCGGCAGAAGATGAAGACGCCAATCATGTCGCAGAAACTTGGGAGGTGATCAACAAGGACCGCCTGAGCCTGATGCAGCGAAAAATCTCCGATCCACCACGGTTGCTGAAGAAAGCAGCCGCGAACAGCTCGTGTTGCATTTTTAAAGTCCCACAGAGATTCATCGATATCAACGGTAAGTCCTACCAACCTCATATAGTTTCAGTAGGACCTTACCATCACGGCGAGCCACATCTTAGGATGATTGAGGAGCACAAGTGGGTGTATTTAGGGGGCATGCTCTCTAGGACACAGAACAACGGTCTGGACTTAGAAGTCTTGTTGAAGGCAATACAGCCGCTAGAAATGAAGGCAAGAGAGTGTTACTCGCAAATCATCCACCTTGACACTTGTGAATTTGTTGAAATGATGGTTCTTGATGGTGTTTTTATTATAGAATTGTTTCGAAAAGTTGGAAATGTTGTTAGATTTGAGGTCGATGACCCCATTGTTACTACGGCATGGATCATGCCGTTTTTCTACAGGGATTTACTTAGACTCGAGAACCAAATTCCCTTGTTTGTTCTTGAGTGTTTATACGAGATAACAAGAATGCCTGGAGAAGAATCTGGCCCTTCTCTGAGCAAGCTTGCTTTGGATTTCTTCGATCATGGGCTACAAAGCCCGGACAATATTATTGCTCGGAATGACAATCGCAAAGCCAAACATCTACTCGATCTAGTTCGTTCAAGTTTCATAGATTCCGAGCAAGGCCAGCCACTCCATGTGGACCCATCAGCTCCTATGATTGAATCAATATCCAAACTTCGCCGTGCCGGAATCAAGCTCAGTCAAGGGAATCCCGCGGACAGTTTCTTGGTGGTGAAATTCAAGAACGGGGTGCTAGAAATGCCGACCATAACCATCGATGATACCATGAGTTCTTTTCTGCTGAATTGTGTAGCATTCGAGCAGTGTCACAATGGTTCTTCCATGCATTTCACAACCTATGCAACTCTTCTGGACTGTCTGGTTAACAATTTTAAGGACGTAGAGTATCTATGTGAGTGCAATATTATCGAGAATTACTTTGGTACGGAGTCAGAAGTTGCAAGATTGATCAATGATTCGGGCAAAGAAGTAGCTTTTGACATCGGGAGGTGTTATTTGTCCGAGCTCTTCTCCGATGTTCACCGATATTACAAGAACAGAAGGCATTTGCAATGGGCAAGCTTCAAGTATACTTACTTTAGAACTCCTTGGTCTTGTATATCAGCACTGGCTGCCTTGATTATCCTAATCCTTACAGCGGCTCAAACCTTCTACACTATTTATGGCATTTACAAATAATAAACCCTCCAACTATGTAGCTTAAAGGAGATGATTGATATTATAATTGATACATTGTAAAGTTTTTTGTTTTTTTTCTTCGATCTTCTGTTTATTCCAATTATTTCACCGAAAGGTGAATGATGAAAAGGGCTCCACCACACCACCAAACGTTCAAGGGTAGTTCATAAAACCACATTTATTAAATCTGGTTCCACCAAGAACCCGACCTCTTATTTGGACCGGGTTTTTAAAAGAGTCAATCTAGATCAATTCGGGATAAATCAACCAGTTCGACCTCTTTTTTTTAACAAAAAGAACCATTTAATTTATAATACAGAACTTGAGCAAGTTATGAAGTGAACCGAGTTTAATAGCATTAACATAAATTCAAACCGGATAGACACTACTAAAAAATGAGACAATTAGCTACTACCTAGTCCATTGCTGCTAAAATTAAAATTTATTACTAAAATATATTAGCGACGAAATTTGCAACAGACAATATCATATGCAAATTTAGGCTTCAAAAACGAGCCATCCAATTTAGGCCTCCAGTTTGCTTTCCTCCCCAACTTATGACTGACCTCTTGTAGATGAAAAGGATCATTAACCATTGAGAAGTTTTTATTTCTTCTTAATTTGAAACTGGTGAATAGAGCATATTCTTTATAATCTTCTTAAGAAGTCTTTAAGGAGTGTGACGTGATGATAAAAAACTTGTGATTTGAGCAGGTCTTAAATTCAAGTTAGGGAGTGTATCACTTTGCAAGAGTCTAGGATAACCGGGATTTTAACATGGGTTCGGAAAGTGCACTTTCCAAGAGGTGGAGTTTTCTTACATAAAAAAAGAATATTTGGAAATCAAAACATACAAACCTGTTAATTATTATTATTATTATTATGCTTTTCACACTGTAAATTTCGGAGTTCCCAACAAGGTATAATTTGTTTGAAATTTATCCAACTTATAATTAGAAAATCGTCTTGAAAAATAAAGAGACACATGAAGAAATTGAAGAGTAAGAAAGATATTAAAGCCATATCGAATGTTTATCTTTGTGGTTTAATATGCTTTTCAAAATATATTTGTGTATAAAAGCATTAAATCGATGTTGTTTTAAATATATTTTTAAAATAATTTTAATGTTGCTGATGTTATAAATAAAAAAACTAATATATATATATATATATTAAAAATATTTAAAAGACACATTATACTAACAACAACTAAGAATGCATATAATGTTAACCATTTAGTAGATGGTCTAGTGATAAGAGCTTGAGACTAAAAAGTTTGTTTCTCCTGTGGTCTCAGGTTAAAGCCCTGTAATTGTTAATATAATGGTCACTGAAGGCTTATATGATTGTTATTTTCAGTGCTCTTAGAATTAGCCAAGATGCTCGCAAGCTGATCCGAACAACCAAATTAATAATAATAATAAAAAATGCATACAATGTTACACGATATACTGAATAAAAATCCATTTGGTTTTATATATCTAACATCTACATCGTGATGCAAACTTTTCAACGCCAACAATATCCCACAGCCAAAATACCACATGAAAGTAGATCGCTTTTTTTTCATCCCCGAGGAAGTATATATTTCACCCGAATCTTCTTCCCTAATGGTACGGAACAATAGTATCGTTGGAGTCGATACACAAATCACTTTTAATACAAAAAGTCGAGTAGGGGGGTGATCCGAATAGAGAAAAAAAATGGAACTTGAAATCTATTCTGGAGATATCCATTTTCCGAGGGCGACAGATAAGATATCCCGATACATTTAGTACATTTAGTAGAATTTGAAGAAATAATATAATTAATTAGGTTTGATATTATGCTATTTTTATTAATTAAATATATTATAAGTAATGGTGAGTACATTAGTAATCCTATAATAATTTAGAGAGTAAAAAAAATTAAACCATAAAATAACTCTTACTCTGTTTTATTAGACAATCAAAGCCTACATCAATAGAGAGAAAAAAGATGAAGATTGAGGAAAAGATTTGATCTGTGATCAAAATCTTTGTTTTCTTTTATCAATTTACAATTCTTTTTTATCATAATTTTTAGTTATAAAATATATATTCATGTATTAAATAATTTTTCTGTTATTATAATATTTATTATTTGGTAAACTAGATAAGTCAGACATGATAAATGATTCGTAAATAATTGAGTTTTTTGAAAATAATATTGATTATGTTTTGTTTTTGTAAATTCCTTCATGGATTGAATATGAATATGAATTTAATTTATTGCACTTTGAATCAGCGAGTCAAACATTGATATTTATAGAAATGTTTATTTAAAATTTGATACATAGTCATAAGATAAGATATGATACGGTTAAATAACTGTAGTCATTTAAATATGAATTTGACTTTGAATATGAGTGTTCAATCCTTCGTTTGTGTTAAAAAATTGGTTTGAATTATTAAGTTTCGTGAGTGAATTATAAATTGTTTTTGGACTTTTGAATATTTGAAGGTATTAATATTTTGGTATTAAAATGGATTGGATTTAAACTATATGTATCGATAAGTTTTGACGTGTTTGGATTTAAAGCTTATAGTTGATTTCTATACTTTAATATTTCAACAATTAGATTAATTTATGATCTTACTTTTATATAATTTTAAAGTTAAGTTATTTGATATAAAATAATTTATATTGAATTTATTTAATTTATAATTCAAGATTTTTTTTACGAGTATTGTTTTAGATATAACAAGTTGACTTGCCCGCGAGTTGCGCTGAGTTTCTTTATGTAGAAAATTAATTGATTTTTTACGTGCTGTAATTAGTTAATTTAATATTTAATTAGTAAAATTATAATAGATAAAATATGTTAGAAATGATTTTTTCTGCCTAAAAGGAACAGTATGATCAAAACAGGAAATGATTTGTATATTTTTTAATTGTAAATAACCTAGGTAAATTTGTCTACCTATTTTTTTTTTAGTTGCCTTTTTCCCTAGTAATATTAGATCTGAAATATTATAAATAAAAATATTGTAAATTTTTTCTAAGAAATAAACTTAAACAAAAGAGCACAAAATTAGAATTAAAAGCCAAAATATTTTTATTTTATTTTATAAGATTTATTCATCATATTATTATATTAAAAGTATTTCAGAATACTGATATTAATTTTTTTTCTTCAAAAAATCCTAGGTCATTTTTCTCTCTCTCTATATATTTTTTAAGGCGATAATATTAAATAAATATTAAAACATATAATTAGTCTCACATATTTATAAGAAAAAAAATCTAAAAATAATCATTATCATTATTTTAAATGCTTTATGTAGGTTTTTTTCTATGTAGAAAATTGAATGATTTTATACGTAATGTAACTGATTATTTTAATATTTAATTTGTAAAATGATAATTAATGGAATATGTTAGAAAGGGTTTTTTTCGCCTAAAAGTGATTGAATGTTGCTACTGTTAAAACTATTTTGATAATTATTGCATCGGTAGATTGTACAGTTGGAATCAAAAATTTTTTGTTGAAATGAGTCATATGCTCCTTGTAACATACTGATTGATTGTTATGTATGTTTTATTTGTTTCATGAATTCTTTAATTAGCAAATAGTAAAATTATAGTCATTGAATTTTAGCACAGATGAGTGATTTATTTTATGCACCAAACAATTTGATTAGTGTTTTTTTTTTTCTAATTTGGTAATAATTTAATTGGTAGATAGCAAAACCGCAATCGATGATATTGACTAAAGATATATTTTTTTTTCAAAAAAATCTAGGTCACATATATATATATATATATATATATATATATATATATTTTAAGACGTTAATATTACATAAATATACAAATATATAATTAGTTTGACATACTTGAAAGAAAACAAACTAACAAATAATCATTATTTTGAATGTCTTATCTATAATAATTAGAAAATTCAAGATCTAACAATACTAACAAAAAAACAATTTAAAAACAAAATAAAAATAAATATTATTAGATTTTAAGAAATTATCTGACTTGAAGGAAAAAAGAAAGAGAAATCATAATAATTATTAAATTTCAAATGACCACCAGTACATATTAAAATTTGAACAGTAAATAAAAAAATCTTAATAATATTGAAAATAAATAAAAATTGAAAACAAAAAACTAAGAGCATGTATATACAAACATGGACAGAAATAGAAACTACAGAAAAAACCATAGGGCCCAAGACAGAAAAAAAAGGAATTAAAATAAAATTCAAGATTAAAAGTATAAGGCTAAAAAAAACACATATATATAATAAATCTAGAAGTTATCGTAAATAAACCCAATCGCATGTAAATGCTTGGCCACCGTCCTCTCAAGTTTAAGAAAGGAAAACAGCTGCACATGTCTGGTAGCTTTCTAGATAGATCATTGACCCAAGAAACTCATGGCGAGGACCGGTGAAATGGGAAGCAGCTCGGCAGAAGATGAAGAAGCCAATCATGTCCCAGAAACTTGGGAGGTGAACAAGGACCGCCTGAGCCTGATGCGGCGAAAAATCTCCGATCCACCACAGCTGCTGAAGAAAGCAGCCGCGAACAGCTCGTGTTGCATTTTTAAAGTCCCACAGAGATTCATCGATATCAACGGTAAGTCCTACCAACCTCATATAGTTTCAGTAGGACCTTACCATCACGGCGAGCCACATCTTAGGATGATTGAGGAGCACAAGTGGGTGTATTTAGGGGGCATGCTCTCTAGGACACAGAACAACGGTCTGGACTTAGAAGTCTTGTTGAAGGCAATACAGCCGCTAGAAATGAAGGCAAGAGAGTGTTACTCGCAAATCATCCACCTTGACACTTGTGAATTTGTTGAAATGATGGTTCTTGATGGTGTTTTTATTATAGAATTGTTTCGAAAAGTTGGAAATGTTGTTAGATTTGAGGTCGATGACCCCATTGTTACTACGGCATGGATCATGCCGTTTTTCTACAGGGATTTACTTAGACTCGAGAACCAAATTCCCTTGTTTGTTCTTGAGTGTTTATACGAGATAACAAGAATGCCTGGAGAAGAATCTGGCCCTTCTCTGAGCAAGCTTGCTTTGGATTTCTTCGATCATGGGCTACAAAGCCCGGACAATATTATTGCTCGGAATGACAATCGCAAAGCCAAACATCTACTCGATCTAGTTCGTTCAAGTTTCATAGATTCCGAGCAAGGCCAGCCACTCCATGTGGACCCATCAGCTCCTGTGATTGAATCAATATCCAAACTTCGCCGTGCCGGAATCAAGCTCAGCCAAGGGAATCCGGCGGACAGTTTCTTGGTGGTGAAATTCAAGAATGGGGTGCTAGAAATGCCGACCATAACCATTGACGATACCATGAGTTCTTTTTTGCTGAATTGTGTAGCATTCGAGCAGTGTCACAGTGGTTCTTCCATGCATTTCACAACCTATGCAACTCTTCTGGACTGCCTGGTCAACAATTTTAAAGACGTAGAGCATCTATGTGACTGCAATATTATTGAGAATTACTTTGGTACGGAGTCAGAAGTTGCAAGATTGATCAATGATTCGGGCAAAGAAGTAGCTTTTGACATCGGGAGGTGTTATTTGTCCGAGATCTTCTCCGATGTTCACCGATATTACAAGAACACAAGGCATTTGCAATGGGCAAGCTTCAAGTATACTTACTTTAGAACTCCCTGGTCTTTTGTATCAGCATTGGCTGCCTTGATTATCCTACTCCTTACAGTCGCTCAAACCTTCTACACTATTTATGGCATTTACAAAAAAAACCCTCCAGCTATGTAGCTTAAAGGAGATGGATTAATATTATAATTGATACATTGTAAAGTTTTTTGCTTTTTTTCTTCTTCGATCTCTTGTTTATTCCAATTATTTCACCGAAAGGTGAATGATGAAAAGGGCTCCACCACACCACCAAACGTTCAAGGCCAAACGTTCAAGGGTAGTTCATAAAACCACATTTATTAAATCTGGTTCGACCAAGAACCCGGCCTCTAATTTGGACCGGGTTTTTAAAAGAGTCATTCTAGATCAATTCGGGATAAACCAACCAGTTCGACCTCTCTCTTTTTTTTAACAAAATAAACCATTTAATTTATAATACAGAACTAGAGTAAGTCATGAAATGAACCGAGTTTAATAGCATTAACATAAATTCAAACCGGATAGACACCACTAAAAAATGAGGCAATTAGCAACTACCCAGTCGATTGCTGATAAAATTAAAATTTATTACTAAAAAACATTAGTAATGGAATTTGCAACATACAATATCATATGTAAATTTGTAATTATTAATTTATTTGCAATGGATGTATCCGTTGTTGTTATTAGTAACGGATTTGTTGTTGCTAATAATAATAACAGTAAATCTATTGCTAAGTTAAGACACTATGAAGTTGTATTCAGCAATGGATCTTTCATTGCTAAACATAATCCAATGTTGATTTATTACTATATTAACAATGATGTTATTTCATTGCTAACACCCTATTTTTTAATTCTGAGGGTAAGTTTTTGTTAGCTAATGTTCAATGATATAACAATAAGTATAAATTAATGGTAATCAACATTACAAATGCAATTTAATTGACAAATCAGGCAGAGACATCTTACTTTTCTCATCAGCACAAGCAACGTTTTTTTCTGTAAATAATTGGTGTTGACTGCATGTGGCAGAATGGTCTCGATAAGATCCATCGATATGAATAAATAAGAGTTAGTTCTAATCTATTATAAGTTACGTGATAGGCATGAGGTCTTGAATCAAGTTCATTGACTCTTCAAGCTTCTACTGTCATCCGACGAATTTCTTCTGAAAGCCCGTGCCACTTGCATGGAGGAGAAAAGTCAAATATATCTGGGACGGGGTCAAAGACTTTCTAAAGAAATGTCATGAATAAACGCAGGCAAAATCACGAGTTCAATTCCTCGTTTTTGTACGAAATTTAGAAAGACAGCTTTGAAATTCATCGTTGTTTGTCGTGTGCTTCTGCATGGAAGGTGTCAATGCAAATTCCCGGTACTTGCTACCATTCAGCTTGATCTTCCTGGAAGATTCCATTACTGAACTGTTTGAGCTTGACCATTTCTTCTTGGTTGACCATTTCTCTGTTTCAATGGTAAGAACCTTTGACCTGTGAAATGCGAGCCAGATCCTACTAGGAACCAGACCCACTTACCAATCAGTATATATTTGCTATCAGGGCCATCCCAATACCTTCCAACCACACCGTACAAGATGATTGCTTTTCCTCAGCCAACAAGACCCGTTAACAGCTTCTATCAGGAGTCATCACAGCCTCAAAACTCAACCACTGTGATTTCAGACAACATGGGACGACAAGCTTATGGTCCTAAAGAGAGATCAGCAGAACAACATGCACCTGCAACCACGATGGGGGATGGTGAAAAGGAAACACGGGAGGAACACTGGGGAGCCATCTTGGAATTGTACGATAAACTTCCTCAAAGTATAAAAACCCAGGTGAATTTAGATAAATTTGATGTTCCTAGAAACGTGTTAAGAGATTTGAAGGTGGATTCAAGCTCACAGCGCAGTGCTGAAGAAGGATCAACGATTGAAAAATTGTCACGTAAGCTTGAGCGTTTCAAAATAAGGACTGTGCAGGGGGGAGGGGTTGTAAGGGAGGAGGAAGACAGATCGTAAATCATCGAAATGATTTCTCAACTCTGGATGTACAACTTTCAAATTCTTTTCTATTTATTTGAAGGTGAATTTGAAATAGTTTATTATTTAATTAGCATGGATGCTGTAATTAAAATCATTTGATACAGATTGCTTCAATCCGTATCATGTTAATCTCTGTTATGTTTACTGCTTAATATTGAGAATATTCAGAGCACTGTTAAAACAATTTTAAAAATAACTAGAAACTTTATTAATTATTTTATAGTGAATTTTGAAATCTACAAGGCGAAGAATTAACTCCTATCATTATTAACATTTGATTCGTCGCCATAAATAAATAAATTAAATCTAGAAAAGTCAAGGGTTCTTTGAGTTTAATTTTCCATTCACCCATAATATGCTCAAATCATGTTAATTAAAATAAATTCCCAACAAAACACACCTTAATATGGCTAAACATTTAAAATTAAATAAAATAATAATAACAAGATTTTCAAATCCCAGTCTGCATTTACTAGGAGGTTTAGTTAATATAAAAATCAATAGGTGGAATGTGGAAGGCCGAAGGTCTTATCTCCCCTTTCCTTTCCTTTTCGACTGCATTTTCTATCGATTAGAATGTAAACGAAGTTAAGTACGATGCCCAAATGAAAACTTCAAAAACTATAGGGATCAAAGTGCAAAAAGAAACGGAACAATGAAAAAAAACACACCTTGCTCTTTCAATTCTCTTAAAGGGTGTTTGTTGTTTCAAAAAGCGTTTTTAAAAAAATTTAAATTTTATTTTTATTTTTTATTTTTTATTTTAAATTAAATTTTTTGATGTTTTTATATTATTTTCATGTGTGTTGATATCAAAAATAATTTTAAAAAAATTAAAAAAATATTATTTTAATGTTTTAATATAAAAAAAGAAGGTTTAATTCATTGTTGCTTTAGCATCAAATCCAATCAAGAACTCGGCCACAACAGCGCCTGAAGTTAAATTTCTTGGCTCCGGGGTTGGATTTGTAATGGTCTAGCGTGATTTTTTCAGTCTAAGAAAGTTCTCGGAAATGAACCGTCCAAGTTGGAAATCACAATTAGGCCTCCAATCACGACCTTGTTTAAGGAAACTTCCCCCCGGATCATGTACCCGACCGGTGAAGGGACTTCGAAAGTAAACACATAATTTTTTATTTTTTTTTGAATTCGAGTAAAATCTAATTTTTTCAAGGTTTTTTTATGAGCTCGAATTAAAAATTAAAAATTTGGGTTGTTTAAATTTTTTATAAAATGAGCACGTCTTAACTCGAATCTAAGACTTGCAATGTAGATTTCAAGTCTTTTGACATCACGTCATGCATTTTAGGAACGTAAATAAAAATTATCAAAATGTAATTTTGATTCTTTTGACCCTTTTCCATGTTGAATTGATTTTGATTTTGAGTTATGTCGGGAGAAAAAGGAAAGTTTTAAGAAGAATAATTGGAAACAGCTGCTTATTCATATCATCAGAATTTAATTTAATTTAATTTAATTAGAGATTAGTTTGCTTGTTTGGTATACATTCATGAGGATTATAATTATAAATTTATAACCTGTGGGTATACTTTATTTTTCAAGAAAAATATTAGCTGTTTTATAAAATAAATAAAAAAATCAATAATTCGGATTATAATTATAACCAACTAAATAAACTGGTTTTATTTGAATTATACGAGGGAAAAAGAGGTAGTGAGAATATATTCTAATCAGATAAATAACAATTTATTAATTTTGATAAATAAAAAATATTAAACTATAATTAACTTTCCAGAATATACTTTAATGACTTTCAACTCGAGAGCATAGCGTCAAGTTGGGGGTCACATAAGATTATTATTATTATAATAATAATTAGTTTAACAAGAGCAAGCTTTCCACATAATAGAGTATTAACAAGGCAAGAATAAATTTCCGACGTGCGGAGTCAGCCAAGAATAAAGATATATGGTTATTATTAATATATTTGGAAAGTCAAAAAAAGATAAGAGCACACATGGTAGACCAATTACTAGCCACCACCTCATCACCACTTGCCAACTTTATATGCGCTGTCTAATCTTTAAAAAAAAGACAATTATAAATAAATAAAAATAAATAGTATAGAGTATCCTGTGACCATGCTGAATTTTAATACAAATATGGGCTGGTATGATATGGTTAAATATTAGGCTGGCCCAAAACTTGGTAAATCTGAGAAAAAACCAGTCTTAATTTTTTTTAATAAATTTATTTATTTATTTTTAAAAAGTAAAATATAATTAGATTCATCTAACTCAATTCACCTTGTAACCAAAAACTTGCCCTGAATCAACCACCTAGCTATACTTTTAGTAAGAGAAAATTAAGATTTTTCACTGGATGAGTTGTTGAAAGTAAAATATTAATTATTTTCTTAAAATAGATTTTGTTAAAAAAAATTAAAATTAAAAATTATTTCAACATCATACATTAAAATAATATAAATATATTAAAAATAATAATTTTTTTTAAAACACATCTTTTGAATGCAATTCTAACCGCTCTAAAGGATGGTTGACATTATGTTTAAAAATGTTTTTGAAAAAAATTTAAAAAAAATTATTTTTATTTTTTATTTTAAATTAAAAAATTGATGTTTTTAGATCATTTTTATGTGCTTATGTCAAAAATAATTTTTAAAATAAAAAATATATCATTTTAATGCAATAAAAATACTTTAAAAAACAACTTAAATCACACTTCAAAACAGGTACTAAGAGAGTATTTGAGAGTATGATTGCGGTTGTTTTTTAAAGTGATTTTCACTAATAAATATATTAAAATAATATTTATTTTTAAATTTTAAAAATTATTTTTAACTTTCACATATTAAAAATATCTTAAAAAATGATCTTCACTAATAAATTATTTTTAAAAACATTAAAATTTTTTATTTAAAACAAAAAAGAACAATTGTTTTCAAAAAATAAACAATTTTTTAAATACTACACCCCCTAAGTCACCGAGTTGTCCTCTCAGGCGAGTTGATTACTACTTGTACCCATCTCCTCTCCCGCTCCCTTCTACAGACCCGTCTGTCTTATATATATCTTCTTCCTTCGCGAAAATCTTTTGAGAGTTTGCTCAAAAAAATCTCTACGTGTCGTACTGTTTGTTTTTGAAATCTGAAAAACAAACTGATTGAACTGTTTCAGTTACTTTTACTGAAATCGAAAAATAGTTGATAAAATTTGATTTTTTTTTAAGAGAAGGATTTTAGATTTAGTGATATGAAGCGATCGAGGAAATCAGGCAGGGTTTCGTGGGCACCAGCTCTTAATCTTTGTCAGGTATATCTAAAATTATTTTATCATTTCTTTCATTTCTCAAATAGTCCAAAATCTAAATCTGGATGTGTGCAATGGTGTTATCTTAATCAACTGATAAGATAATGGTCTGTTTTAATGAGGATCTGATGATATAGCCCATGAAGGAATTAAGGGTATTGGTTCAGATTGCAGCATTAAAGGATGGGACTTGCTTGAGGAACTGTTCTTTGATGATTTATCCCCTTCAAGCACTCAGTTGAAGTACACTATCTTATGTCAGAATCGCAAAAATTGGTTGTAATTGTAGTTTTTCATATGATTAAAGATATGAACTCTGTTGAAAAGAAATAAAGAAAATTGCATAAGAACTGGAAAAGGAGAAGATGGTTAAGGAAGTAATCCTGTTAGCCATAAAACACACTTTACTCATTAGGAAGAAACAAAGATGTCAGGTAAATAATTGTCCTATGAGACAAGAATTTATTTTTTTGATCTCTCAGATTGTTAATCCATCCTAAAATCAATGCTTATATTGCACTTTGGTACAAACAGATGAAAATAATTCAGTCAGTTTTAACATGATGAAATGTTAAAAGAGAATGCTTGAATTCTGCTTCTTTTTTATATTATCTGGTTAGCAGCTTGTGTATTTTGCTTAGTGATACATCACAGCATGTTTGATAAGGTTTTAGTTTTGAGTTCAAAATGGATTTGATTGGTGTTTCCTGTAAATTAATGTCAATTTACTATAATCAACACATTTGGAGGGCCGTTTCCAATATACAAATCCATGCCTGTAATGTGGTGTAGGCTGTAAGAATCAGGTGTTCTAAACTTCTCCTTGTAGACATTGGTGCTGTATGATTGCATCAGAATCTCTTTCTGTCCTGATAATTTGTAGTCCATGGGAAGAGTGTACCATAAAACCTATAATTTTAGGTTGCAAGCAGAGATGAAGACTACCTTTTTTAATGTATAAGTGGATTATTTGCTGGAGATTTAATTTCTTATCGAAGATCACTCAATTATAGTATGAGAGCAGAACTACGAACAATATAATCAGGAATTGATTGTCCAATGCATCGAGTCATATATGTTTATGTTTTCATAATTGAGTGAGCTCATTTGTCAAAATAGCAGAAGTTGATTGGGGTGAAAAGCATCCAGGTTTGTGGTGTGTATTCAGGATCTTGTGAACTAATTCAATTTTGTTAGGTGGTTCATTTAGTTCGGATTTGTATGAATGTTGCTTGTTCACACTGCCATAATGCTTTTGTTGACAATTAGATTTTCACTATCATAGTGCTCTTTTCTAGTTCATATCATAGTCAGTATGAGTATTTACCGGTGTCCTAGTTTTTACTTGCGCTGACTGAGTTGATAACTGTCTGCAGTCTTCTTGGTAATTTTTAAGCAGTGTATCTTGCTCTCAGATTTTTAAGTGCCCCTAGATGATTCCCTTTTATGTTAATTAACGAAACAAGGTTCTAAATGTTACTGGGTATTAATTTCTTGTTATGGACTTGTTTCTGATGTTTAATAGGTGAGGCTGTTTCTATCCGAGGATTGCCCTTCAGAAGTCGGTGGACAAGTCCTAGATCACCTTCAGAAAAATGCGTTGCGGCTTTTGCCAATTTCAAGCAGTAAGGATTCGAATGACCTCCACCCTGGATTTCAAGGCACTCGTGTTTTGAATCCATATATAAAGGAATTATCCAACATTCATAGGGTTCAATGGAAGTGCCCACCCAATGTAAGCAGATTTTCTCAGTTATTTTTCTTTTAACTTGCATAAATATGTTGTTTCTTATGCACCATGGGGTGAAATTCGTGATGTGATTAAATTATTAACCCCAACTGCTGGCTTTTCTCGTCTGAAAACAGTTTGTTGTGAATTACGACTGGCGTGTCACGGTCGGAGAAGAAAGCCAGGAGTCAGAGGCTCAAAAACTGAGGGAAATGAGAGTTCTTGAAGCAGTTTATCCACGCCCTTCTTCTGTTCCTCCCAGGTAAAGTTTCTTATTTTTGCAAACCAAGGTTCTGTAAATCATTTTCATCTGACTTAGCCTCACATTCTTTTCCATGCAGCCCTGCTGTTTCTTTAGACGTAGAAGAGGAGATTTATGATGATAGCCTCACTCCAATTATCCCTCTCATTCCTGTTGAAGAAGAGGAAGCTGCAGAAATGCCAGCTGCTTTGACAGAACCACTAAAAAACCCCACAACTTCCCTGTCACCGGCATTGCCTTCAGCTTTATTGTCATCTGGAATCGTGAACTCTTCAAACTGCAACACCACTGCTCTAAACCCACCTGCAAGTCAAAATCCAGAACTTGGAAGATTACCTGATCCAGGTACTCATCCAATCACATCAGCTTCTGCTGCTGTTACTGCTATCATGAAAAGCAAGGAGCAGGGAGGCTGTATTGACACTGATTTACTTGTTAAATTCTTTGGCGGCCCGAAAATGGTTGACAAACTCATCAGTGGCAATCAAAAACCTCCTGTTACATCCAGGCCAATTTCTAGTTCCAGGTCCCCATTATGTGCAAAACCTGCTATGGTCTCAGCACCATCCCCTGCTAATGGAATCTCGCAGCACCTGCCTAGCGAGGAGTTGCCCTGGTCAAAGCCAGTGGGTCAGATTCCCATAACCGGTCCAAAACCTGCAGTGCATTTTCCATCAATGGCTTATAATGGAAGCCTGCACTATCAACTCAGTCAGGTACAAACGACAACAAGTAGAACTTCTGTGCATCAGGATGGTGTTCCAGCAACTGGATTAGAAGTTGCTTCACCTATTCCTGTGCCGATTCAAGATCCTGTCAGAGCCTCTTCAGCATCTAGGCCCCCAGTTGGGAACTTGTTTCCCACATCTAATTCAATGCAGCCTACACCAAGCATTGTGCCTGCAGAATCAAAAACACCCCAGATACCTTATTTCACAGACAACCATCCCAGCCCGATGTTTGATCTGGTGAACTCCACTCTGGTGAAGCAGCCTAAGCAACCTATCAGTGTTCCTCAAGCAGGTATGAAAACTAACCTTGTGAAGGATGCGAGCTACATTAAGAACCTCATAAAGGAGCATGGAACAGTAAAGAAAGAAATGAAGGATCGAAGCCTGTTCCACAGTGGAAATCACTATTATAATCATTATCGAAACCCAGAATCGACACAAAACTCGAGAAATAGAGAATTGAAACCCAAGTTTCAGAAGCCATGTATGTACTTTAAAACTCCCAAGGGATGCCGAAATGGCTCCGATTGCCATTTCCAGCATGATATGTCATTCCAGTTCCAGGCTGGTAGTGGTGATCCGGAGCTCCAGGTCGCGAAGAGAATGAGATTTAGTGGGGAAATCACTGCCGGGAGGACTTGACCTGACCCATTGCATTAACTTGGACCAGAGCTATGAACACGTAAATCTGTAAATCAACAATTTTGCTGCAAGAAAGGGTGGTTGTGAGGGGCATCGGTTTTTGTCAAGAAAAGAAAATGAGCTTATGGCCTGGCAATAGCAAATGGAATTTCCTTTATTTATATATTTATCAAATCAGATTGGGTTTCGCAATTAATTTTCACATCCACCGCAATATTTATGACATCTACAAAGTGTAGTGTAAGGGGTTGCTTACAAGCTGTAGTGTAAGGGTTGTTTCACAATGTACTTTAAAATTGTTTTTTGAAAAACAATATTTTTAATTTTTAGTTTAAATTAAAAAAAAAAAATAGTGTTTTTAAATTATTTTAATGTGTTTATGTTTAAAATATTTTTTTAATGTATTTCTATACTAAAATCAATTTTAAAAATAATCTACGGCTACTAAAACTTGATCAGAGATCGATCGACATAGCTCAAAGCCTGAGCGAGCGTGTAACTTTGATTAACTTTGACGATTATTTTATTTTAAATCTTGGAAACGTAGAAGTAGAAGCTGAAAACAATATTTTCTTATTTATCAATACGTTTTTTTACCTGTAAAATTATATTTATTTTTATTTTTTAAACAACTAATTTTTTTTATTTAAAATACAATTTATCGCAACAATAAAGTTTTATTTTTATAAAAAAAGGTTTGAATATTATATTTAAAAGACCTTGTTAATTTTATTTTTATTTTTTCAATTTTCTGTCAGTTTTCAAAGGTGGTGGGATGTGAAATATTCGTCCAATCCATGTTTTGTCGTTGTATTTGGTGGTAAGTATGTTTCCACCTGTCCATGTCTCGACAACTACGTGCTAGGATTTATTAGAAAGTGCAGCCTTACCTCATGGTAATAATTTTAAAAAAATTATTTTTTAAAACCGCGAGTAAAAACTATTATAATACTAAATATACCCAAATTATTTATTTTATTAAACACACGTCAACTTTTTAATTTACAATTGCTATTAAAAAACTTCTTTATAGTAGGAAAAGCATCAACAGCACCCATATGTTTTTAAAGATAAGAAAGTCCCTGAATTGATAATTTAGCGCTAGAGGGCCAAGAGGTTCACTAGCAGCAGAATAATACTCATTGAAATGATAATTTAGCATCATAAAGCCAATCGGTCCATCGACAATGTATACTATCAGAGCTTATAGTAACCACTGCAATCTATTTATTCATGAATTTCTTGTTGATAAAACCTGATAGGGGCATAAACTAACAGCTAGTCAGATATAAGATTGATTGAAAAGTGATATCCTGCCATCTGAAACAGATTGCTTGTAAGAAATATAGGATAGAGACGAGTTATTTTGAAGCTATTATTAGAGAGTCGGCAACATTTGACCCAAATCACAACCAGAAATCATTCAGAAGCAATTCGATCCCAGGAACACGAGTCTGAACTGTGTCGGGGAAAGATGCATTAATGAGTCAGAAACCAATTCAACACGATAAGAATGACCAAGTGATCATTGTGGGATTAAATGAAAGCAAATCCAATCTTGTAAATGCTTGAATCTGTTTGCAAAGTACATATTTTTTCAATGCACGCCATGATCTCCCTGCATGATTAGCCGGTCCTTAAGATGATGTGAGCTCCACTGTCAGTGTCCACTATCTCACTTATCTCACCAACCTTGAGAGAGAAGGTTGTCTCTTCAAAAGGCTTCTGCATCTGGCCTCGACCAAAGGGCCCTGTAGAGATATTAAACATTAGATGATGAGAAGATACAAATCAATCTGTACATAGCCCAAACAGACAGAATCTAAGTTGCAACTAAAATATCAGCAGTTATATTTACAGAGGCCAGGAGGCAAGAATATAGCAAAGATCACATTGCAATCGCATCTTGGAGATTATGCAGCTTCCCGAGCAAGTATAAAACTTTCTTAACTTGTTCTCATCGCATATGCACGCACATAAGTTGCTAAAGTCACAAATACTTGATCAAGATGGTTTCAACAAATTTGATATGATGGCCTAATTCCATTTGGACACTGGCGGTTACCTAGCAACCACAAACCTGAACAAGAGCTTAATTGAGCTGGGTGGAGTTGAAGCTTTGAACTTGATAGAGAATAGATGGTTGAGGAGAAACATTTTGATGATCTAGTAGAATTCCGTCTGTCTTTTATTTAAGGCTGTTCTTTGGTATAAAAAAAAAAAACTGGATTGTTTTTTTGGATTAGGTTCTAATAATTTAAGAAAAGGCCCTTCTTCTTTTCTTCTTTTCTAAATTCCACGTGTCATTTTCTCGTAGTTCAGGGAATGATTGATTGGCCAACATGCGGCACTCAAACTAACAGTGTTAGATGAAAAGACAGTCCTTAACAGAATCACAGGTTAAAAGGACAGAATCCATTGAGAAAAATTGCAACCGAGCAAAAACCTTACAAAAAACAAGAGTATAGTGGCAAAAGGTGCCATTTGCCCTTGTACACTTGATAGTTTATCAAATACACATATTTTATTGACCTAACCTAATCAAACTAATACTAACAGCTGCAACGGTTTACTAAGAGCATGGTAACACAGAATTAACCACAACAGAGATGAACTTCTGGTTCTGCTCCTAGGGGCAGGAAGGAGAAGGGAAATGCGGCTCCAAAAACATGGTCACGCGACTCACACCTAGCTAATCATGGCTGAACCAGAAATCTATCAATCTAAAACTGTGTACTACATGACAAATCAAGAGGTGTGCATGTGTTCCCAAAATATACATCATTTAATAAAATTTAAAGGCAGCTAAAAACAACAAGCTTAGATGTATACTCTCACTGTAAAGGCATCACTGTATTTGAAGACTTCTATTACCAAGCAATTCTTGTTCCCATTTATTGAATTTACAAGTTCACCTCTACTTATCTCAAATGTGTTCACCTCTACTTATCTCAAATGTGTTGATGCAACAGCAATTCCATAGATGCTGTAAGTCAAACAGAATAGCAGTATTTAACTCTCAGCCATTTAAAACATCCATAAGAAGCACCTATTACATCAGTGGTGTAGAGACTTGATTTGCTATAGCAAGCATTTCTACCCTCAAAAGCAATGAGCTAAGCACTTCAATAACAGTATAGCACAGAATTGGCCCGAGTAACTTATATCACTGCCAAATACAACTGCACATATAACATAGCATAAATTGGCCCCGATAACTAACGTCACCACCAGATATTTTCACCTCTGAACACTAAATTCCTATAACCTCTCCGTGCTTAATCCTCGAGTAAAATCAAACTCACCAACTAGCACTGGCCAAGAAAATAACCACTACCCATTTCATACATGCCCAATACAAACAAAAATCTTATATCCCATCAAACAACCCAGATATTCCAAACTTAAAACCACACCCTACAAACCAAAGAAACATCCCTGTTCAGTTCCAACACTAATTGCAAGCATCACACAAGTTTCAACAACAAACCACAATGATAAACCCCACTTTAATCTTCCTAATCTAACCAAAAGACCACTAAAAGCTAAAGTCTCCAGATAAAAGTAAAGCAACCCGACAAAAAAAAAACACGAAAAAGAACTAACCGAGATCCCCGCCACGTTTAGCAGAGCTACAGTCAGAGACTCTAGAAGCGACATCCTCAAACTTGGCCTTGCCAGAAACAATATCCTCTCTAATTGCTTTGAGTTGAGAAACAGCACTATCCCTTGTCGTGTTTTTGATCACACGACCATCTGGGTCTTTCCATGATGCCTTCCTTCTTGAACCCTCGTGTTTTATTAGGATGTGTGATGCTCGAACTTGAGTCCCTGATGTCGATGATGCCATTTTAGGCCTCTTTTTGTGTTTTTCGCTCTCTTTGTGGGTTTCTTTGTGCTTTGGTTTGGATGGCTGTGCTCGATTTCGATCTTCTTGTGAGATCGAGTCTTTCTTTCTCTTTCGATCTGAATCTATTTTTGCTGCTCTTTTAGAGTTTGATTTTTGCGGGTGAGAGAGCAGTGCCTTTTCTGCTGTGTAGGGTTTTTTTCCTTTCTATCCGTCGTGTGTTTATAGTGCCTTGTGGCCTTGATGTCATAGGTTATCTTCTAGCTTTTCCCTGACGGCTGATGGAAGGGGTGTTTTTTTGGAGATAATTAAAATATTGTTAATTACTAATTAATTAGCTAGTTTGAAATACTTTAAGAAACCAATAATTATTAAAATTGGAGATGATTAATAAAAACCTAGGAGAGTTCGAGTTTGAAAGTCTTAAAAGAAAGCTAATTGCCCATAAAGTTTTGATGAAAACCCTAAAAGTGGTTTCGTTTTGGGCTTCGTTTAATGTTAAATGAGCATATGGATTAATTAGTGGTACATGGGCTTGGGCTTACGATGATAATGTCTTGGACGCCGGCCTGGACCATGGATTGTATTTGAATGTAGCCAGCAGAGTTATCGTCGTGACTGGAAAAATATGGTATCAGATTGGACAAGAAATGAAGCAGACGCTAGACGGACTAGTCTATCGCAAAATTGAAGCGAATCATTAAAACATTAAAAAAAGGGAAACAGAAACACAAATTAAGAGTCATTAATTCAAGCACCAAAAGAGAGACGCGTAGATACATAACACTTGGCTAGCAGGAGATTCAGCTATCCACGACCGAGTTCTAACAATCCTATAGCCCGATCAGGCCGGAACATTAAACCCTAAATCAACCACCAAAACCATACAAAGTACGGCCCTGTCTCTTCAAAGCATATACAACATCCATTGCAGTCACCGTCTTACGGCGAGCATGCTCTGTGTAGGTGACAGCATCACGAATCACATTCTCCAAGAAGATCTTGAGGACACCTCTGGTTTCTTCATAGATAAGCCCACTGATACGCTTCACTCCGCCACGCCTAGCCAGTCGACGAATTGCAGGCTTGGTGATGCCCTGAATGTTATCTCTGAGAACCTTACGATGCCTCTTGGCTCCTCCCTTTCCAAGTCCCTTTCCTCCTTTACCTCTCCCTGACATTTTTTTCTCTTCTTCTTTTGTTCTGGATTTTCTTGATTTTTTTAAATTGGGATGTAGAGAAATGATCTGTGGTCTGTTATATAGAGAGATAGGTGGACGGGTCACCGTTGGATCAAGTAGCGATCCGAGTGAGGCATGGGATTTGGGTTTTGGGACGTTGGATTTAAGTACTTAAATGTTATTGGTGGAGACGGTGAGAGCGGGATCGTGGTTTTCTTGAGGGAATGAAAGTGGAATTCTTTTTAGCCTGCCGCGTTTGGCAAGTCAAAAATTTGAGAATGGCGCTTAAATCTGGACATTATGTCATATGGGCTTTGTCATTGGGCCGTGGATGGAGCCCATGAGAGGGTTTTCAGCATTGAGTTTATGGGCTTTGAATTCATTACCCGATTATTGGAGTAATTTATATTCTAGGGCTCAGATTATGGGTCTGTTGTAAATTAGCTAGACACAAACCGTTTTATTGGACTGAACTCCTCGGATCACTCAAACAGTCATAACAATCCTAATGTTTTTATTAATTATTAAGAACAAGGTCGTCAAATTTATTACAGCAGATACTACGTAAACTGTAGTTGTGCTCGCTAAAATGGTTGATTCTGATCAATTGTTCCAACCAAAAGAGTACATGTTCTAGAACAAGTTACGTGAACAATTTAACATATTTATTTATGGAACAACAAGACATGTTTAGGTTCATGAAGCAATTTAATCGTTTTAAATTCGAGCGACAGCTTTAAAGGATTGTAACTTTGATTTGATCATTGGATTGTGCTCATTTTTTTGAGGAGCTTTTAGATGTCGACCCCGTTTGGGAGTGCGTTGCAACCGGCGTTTGGGAAAATTTTGAATTTTTTTTATTTTTCATTTTAAAAACCGGTGGTTTAGTGTTTTTAGATGATTTTGATGTGCTGATGTCAAAAATAATTTTTAAAAAATAAAAAAACATCATTTTGATATATTTCAGCACGAAAAGCATTTTGAAAAGCTACCGCAACCGCACTCCCAAACAGGCCCGTCATTTTATTAAAACACACATGAAATCGTTACTCCAATAATTAGATCTTTAGATTTTAAAAATCTTGCCTCGGATCGTGATTTATTTTTTTTTGGTTTTTTCTTATTATTTCATTATTATTTTTTAGGATTTTATGATTTCTTCCTTATAAATCTTGGATTCCTATTCTTATTTTTTAATTTAGGTTGGGATTCAAATAAGTTTCAAGGCTTTATAAACATTTCAAAGAGGCAAATATTACTTTTTTACTTCATTAGAATTCACGTGCTCTTTTTTATTTTGTTATTTTTAGATTACAACCGCGTCATAAATTCTTTTATTTGTAAATTCATGAAGTGTAAAGACTTTTATTTTTATGTAAATCCCTGATCAATCCACTAATTAATCTTCAATTAGGCTTCAAACCTATAGATCTTAATAGTTTATTTCAAATATTTTAGACGATTCTCGATCAGGTTCTTTGTTAATATTCTTTAAATATAATGTATATTATTATTTAAAATATTTTCTTAAAATTTATTTTTAACATTAACATATTAAAATAATATAAAAACATTAAAAAAATCATTTTTTAGCAAAACACGGTTGGTGTCAAACAGGTTCCTAGATGCCGTGGCCTGCGTTTTGAAACACACAAGTTATCCGTATATATATCCATGGTGATTATTTCTATATTAAAAATTGGTTCTCTAGCTTGCTAAATCAACTTCAAAATAGTTTTATTTCGGTTTTTAAAAATAAAAGGTCGTTTTAGAAGAAAAAATATAATAAAATCATTGGAGTTAAACTTGCTTAATATATATCTCTAAGATTTGATTATGTCGACTGGATCCAATGAATCCAAGTTTAACGAGCTCAATATGAACATATTCAAAACAAACAAAAAAAACCACCTGACCAAAATCTAAATTCACAAGCTATCTATGTATTTGCTGGAGAAGTTCATGGCGAAAAGTTGAGTTTGAAGCTTTGTTTGGTTAATAATTAATATATATTGAGAACCGCACCGCTTGGGTGTCACTTGAGGTCTTAAACTTTATTATGTTTCAATTTCAGCAAGTTAGTTAAAACCCCAGCAAAGCCAACAAAAGTTGAGTTCAAAGCTTTGTTTGGTTAATTTGCAATTCCTGAAGTATCTGCAAGCCGCCATATATATATATATATATATATATATATATACACACACACACATACATATATATATATATAAGCACTAGCATGGAAATTGTAAACACGGGTGGTTAATTAGATTCCTTCTAGTCTCCATGTCGTTTTTGTTTTGGATTTTTGCTCTCAGTTCCAAGTTTGACGAAAGCATTAGTAATTGTTATTGCGCAGACGAGAACATATTTAAAGTTATGTTTCTTGACTTCCCTGGTTTTTTCTCCCCACTAAAGGATTCAAGAAAAGGATATATATATCTCCAGTTTTAGAATTTTTCAACCTTTACAAAAGGTAAGAGTCTAGAGCACGTCGCTGCATGGAAGTTTGGGTAGCTGGGTCTGCACCGACTTCACATTTTTCCACGTTTCATATAAAATGTGTTTTAAGCTTTAGGTGTTAGTGCCGAAGACTTTATATTTTGTAAAATTGAAGTACTAATTTTGCCTTGTTGGCTTTGAAGTTATGTTATTTAGCTGTTAGTGTTAGGTGTTCACTTAGTTTATTGCCCAATAAATATGAATATGTAATGCTAACTCAGTTTTTTCAATCTTTCATACCAGCATAAGTCATTTTCACTGAAGTTTGTTTTGCAGCTTCTGGGTGCTCGTCTTTCCAGTCATTTTCTTCGGGGTGAGTGTGCTTTTTAAGTTTTAGCTCGATTTGAATACATTTTGTTTAGTTTTTAGTCATTTTTTAGCATATTATGATTAATTGCTTCGAAGGTACTTGAACATTGGTTTTTTAATATGTGTTTTCAATTTATGAATGTTAATCTCTCTCATAAATTCTGCGAAACTTCTGAAAAATTTGGAATTTTGGGGTAGATATTTTGGAGGATGTAGTTTCACTTGCCTGTTTCGACTCGTTGATCTTTCCTCGTGATTCTTAACTTGTTTGACGAAATGCCTGACAGAGGAAATTAATACTCTCTTCACGTGTCAAATAGGTTATAGGCTAAGTTTTGTCTTACTACTTATTTCGTTGGTCTCTTGCCAGCTTAACCTTCAAGGTTGAGTAGCTCTCTGACACCTTAATCGATTCCACTGGCCTAATGATAACAGGTTGTGTCCACGATTATGAAGTTCAAGGGTTGAATCTTCTATTACAATTTACAAGTCTAAAGGACTAGAGGCCGCATTGTATGCGCATCGTTTTTGGTTCCATAATCGTCTCCGGAAAATATATTTTACGAATATAAGTGAGCAAGTAAAAATTCGGTAAAATAAATATTTTTATAAGATGTACGTACTGACTCGAATTTGAGATTTACCGCATAGATCACAAACTCTTTATCATTACGTCATATTACTTGAAAACCCTGATGGACAAAGTAGAAAGCTTGAATATCATCAAAAAAAAGTTTGTTTGAGCTGGAATTGTTGTTCCTGTTCTTATTGAATAGATTATATGATCAAAGAAAATAGAGCTGAAACTTGGTCAATTGTCTGTGCATTACACAAGTCAAGATGATGACACAAATGGAAAATGTGAAAAGGGAAACAGGGAGGAAATTAGGTCGACTAATGGACGAGTAATATGACGATAATATACAATTATGGATTGAAGGCAAGAAAGCTTAAGTTATTCGATTAGTTCTGAATATCTGATTTATATTATAAATCTAACACATCTTATTAAATAAATAAATAACTTGAAAGTTGTATATATTTAATTTATTTTGTACTATATTTTATTAAATAAATTAAAAGTAGTGGCATTCAAATATATGACTTCTTAATTAATAAGCTTGTAATACTATATGAGAGAACCACTAAACACAAAAACTTCATAATGAAGTTTGAAAATATAATTTATATTATCTTTGACAATTGGAAATTTCTTGATGACACCTTCAAAATAATTGAGGTCGGGGTGACAATATGATGATTTTTTCAGCGCTGAATGACAGCAGGATGCGTCTATATATTTCTCGATGTGCAAGGGTGGTATTCATGCAACTGCTTCTTTCGCATCTAATAGAAAACTTTGAAAGAGTTGGTGCTGAGGAAAAAATCCAAATCCAAATCCAAAATGCACTCCTATTCTTCACCTGGAAATTCTATGTTTTGTAGAAATTTCATGCGGCCTGGGATTATCCAGGCCAGTTTGAAAACCCAAAAGAAGATAATTGCAGGCAATACAAGGGTAGCCCGCAATGTCAACATGGAGAGGTTACGTAGTGGCTATTTGTTTCCTGAGATCTCAATGCGTGAGGCTCGACACGTTGAGAAGTATCCCGATGCAAAATTGATAAGCCTTGGAATCGGGGATACGACGGAGCCCCTGCCGGATATCATAGCTTCGAGCATGGCAAATTATGCACGTTCACTTTCGACGGCGGAGGGTTATGGAGGCTATGGAGCTGAGCAGGGCAACAAAGCCTTGAGGAAAGCTATCGCAGAAACATTTTACAGAGATGTTCAGATAAAGGAAACAGAAGTTTTTGTTTCAGATGGCTCACAGTGTGATATTACTCGCCTTCAGCTGCTACTCGGCTCCAATGTGTCGATCGCCGTGCAGGATCCATCCTTTCCAGCCTACGTCGATTCGAGTGTCATAATTGGTCAGGCTGGTGATTTCGACGACAAATCTCGGATGTATGGGAACATTGAGTACATGAAATGCGTGCCCCAGACTGGCTTTTTTCCTGACTTGGCCAAAACTTCACGATCTGATATAATTTTCTTTTGCTCTCCGAATAATCCCACCGGACATGCAGCCACGCGACAGCAGTTGGAGCAGCTTGTGACGTTTGCTAAGGTGAATGGATCGATCATAATTTTTGACTCTGCCTACGCAGCCTATATCACCGATGATTCTCCTCGGTCGATCTTTGAAATTCCTGGGGCAAGAGAAGTTGCGATCGAAGTTTCATCTTTCTCGAAATTCGCAGGGTTCACAGGCATTCGTCTTGGCTGGACAGTTGTTCCTGAAGAACTGTCCTTCTCAGATGGTTTTCCCGTAATCAAAGACTTCGATCGCATTGTATGCACCTGCTTCAATGGAGCTTCAAGCATAGCCCAGGCTGGTGGGCTGGCATGTCTTTCCCCGGAGGGTTTCGCAGCCGTTTGCTCCATTACCGACTACTACAAGGAGAACGCAAAAATACTGCGCAACACTTTTGATTCTCTTGGTCTAAAAGTATATGGTGGTAAAAATGCTCCCTACCTCTGGGTACATTTTCCTGGTTCAAAATCCTGGGATGTATTTTCTGAGATTCTGGAGAGGACTCATATAATAACTGTTCCAGGTTCTGGTTTTGGTCCAGCAGGTGAAGAGTTCATGAGAGTTAGTGCTTTCGGACACAGAGAGAGTATCCTAGAAGCCGCGAGGAGGCTGGAAAATCTTTATTCATAGAAAGCAAAAACTCCATGGTTTCAGCCCCGTCTATCTCTAAATATATAACAAATTAAGTTCTTTTTTTGTCAATTTACCGTATTATTGGCTTGGAAATCCTCCATTTGCATGGGATATGGAGGCTACGGAGTCTTTTATATCTTGCAGGTAGCTTGTTAATGTTCTTGTTTGTGGAATTACAGGGAATAAGGCAGCTCATGCCGTGGGTTAGTGATTTTGTTGTATGTTTGGTGTCCTGCGCTTTGTTCTTGATGGAATGAATACTCCGCTATCAGTTTCCTCTCGTTTTACCTCCTACTTTCTTCTTCTTCTTTTTAATTTTATTTTAATAGGTTATAAAAGGGTATTGGGAGGGTTAGAGATTGAATTTTAAAATGTATTTTTATTTAAAAATATATAAATAAAAATTATTTTTGATATCAACTTATAATAACAATTCAAAAACACATAAAAAACAAATTTTAAACGAATATAATAAATCAAATTTGGATCCATATGTAAACTTATGGGAAAATCCTTGGCTAACATTTTAGTTAATATCTCAAGAGACATAAGACACAACTATTTATTATTATTATTATTATTATTATTATTATTATTATTATTATTATTATTATTATTATTATTTTGTTTGCCTTTCTAATTAAAAAATATTATTATTTTTATATGTATAAAGTATAAACAGTAATCAAACAATAATTATTTTTTTGTTATTTCATTTTTTATTTTATTAATATTGATGTCCAAATTAACTTGCACATATCTCAAATAATCCTTTAGACCTTGAAGTCAATAATCATCATTTTAATAAATACAGAACTCGAACTCAATACAGAAGAAATAAACCCATAAATTCTAAACTAATAGCATTGAATCACCTGCTGAATGGATTGTTAATTCATACTTCTTGTATTTTGTCTTTTTAAGGTAGACGGGCCAGTGAAAAAGAGAAATTAAAAACAACAATTTGGATTTAATTACTTGTAAATACAGTTTCAAAGAACTTTCCATGTTTTTGTTTTTATTATTATTTTTAATTTTCCTAACGTTTTATCTACTACTTTCTTCTTCTTCTTCTTAATAGATTAAAAAAGGGTATTCGGAGTGTTAGAGATTGTATTTAAAATGTTTTTTATTTGAAAATAAAAAAAATGACATCAACCTCTAACAAAAATTAAAAAACACATAAAAAAACAAATTTTAATAATAAATCAAATTTTGATCCATCTGTGAACTTATGGGAAAATCCTTGGCTAACATTTTAGTTAATATCTCAAGAGACATAAGACACAACTATTTTTTTTTTTATTATTATTATTATTCTTGTTGTTGTTGTTGTTGTTGTTGTTGTTTGTGTTTCTAACTAAAAATATTATTATTTTCATTTGTAACACAAATATTTTGTCTTTTTAAGGCACATGGGCCGGTGAAAAAAATGGGATCAACGATAATTTGGATTTAATTACTTATAAATACAGTTTCAAAGCGCTTTCCATGTTTTTGTTTTTATTATTGTTTTTAATTTTCCTGGCTAGTTTATTATGGCCCTATGAATAATTTCAATTGAACACTTAATAAAATCATCGAAAAAAATTAATTGATTTAATTTGACCCTCTCAAATAAAGATTGTTTCATATTCGGTGTATGAAGTTTTTTATTTTTTGTGAGTACGTGAGCTTCCAAATTATTTCTATTCAATTGCTTACGTGGATCCTATCAAATTACTTAAAAGATAAAATGCGTTGGTTTTTCACTATGTATATAGACACAAATTATTTTAGATTCAAAAAGTAAAATTATTATTTTACCTCCAATGCCAAAAATATTTAACCCTTGAACCGGTGATATTTTTTATATTTTCACGGAATATGTATGGTATTTTCGATTTCTTTGCACAATAATTTTACTATTTTACCCCTAGGTGCTGACAAAAGGACAAGGAGCAATCGGGGTGATTTCAGTTTTTCACATATTTGTACATGGTAAAAATATGAACATAACCCCCGAAAAAGACAAAAAAAGCTTGGAATCAGGGGTGGGGTGGTACTTTCACACCTGGGTTTATCTGGGTTCAGGGTTGTATAGGCAATTTATCATTTTTTATTTTTTTTCTAAAACACAATGGGCGCGGCGGGCGGGCACGCCCCCAATGTTTCACGAGCTCGCGCCATTCAGGCGGCGTATGCAGCGTCTTAGGGCAGTGTAAACCGCTCATTCGTCGTGTCACTTGGTGCGCCGCTATGTCCTCTCCCTCCCGATGCGCGCGTGTTGGTCAAAGGTGGTCGGTGAATCACCGATGAACTATTTTTTCTCTACCTTCCTCTCTCATGCCGCAGTAAATTACATTTAAGTCCTTTCATGTTTGTGATTGTTTTAGTTTAGTCCATGATTTTTGATTTTCTTTTTATTTCTGATTTCTTCAATTGAAATTTTGATCTTGTTCAATTGTGCCCTTCAATTGAATCTGATTATATATATTGGTTTTCAGTTCAGTCCTTATTCTTTTGATTTTTGATTTGTTTTTGGTTTCTTTAATTTTTTTGGTATGCAGGTTTTAATTAGTTTTAATTTTGTCCTCCAATTGAAATTTGTCATATATGCTACTTTTCATTTTAGTCCTTATTCTTTTAATTTTTCAATAAAATTACACTGCAATTTTTTTTAAAAAATGCCCTTATTTGTTTCAGCCCCAAGGTTTTTATTTGTTTCAATTTTATCCTTCGATTATAATTAATTATATATTTTATTTTTCGTTTAAACCATGATTCTTTGAATGTTTTATTTGGTATTAATTCCTTTTGTTTCTCGGTCCTTCTTGAACAATATTTATTTATTTCTTATATTATGCACCTATGCTTTTAGTTTTTTATTTTTATTTTTAATCTTTTATTTTTTATTGGGGTTTTATTTTTATTTGGTTTAATCCTGAAATTTTAATTTATATTAATGACCATTTAAATATAAATATTTCTTCTTTTTTCCTTTTATTCTTTTTTTTGTGTGTTTTCTATTATTTTTATTTGTTTTCGGGTCATATGATTTTATGATTTCATCGTTTGAGCAATAATAATAATAATTTTAGTGATTGTTTTTTTATTGTTTTTTTGTAAAAATATTTTGTTTTTTTTTTATTGTTTGGGGCAATTTAATGAGTTTAATTGTCTAGGAAATCATATTAATAATAATTTTAACTGTTATAATCATGATAATGATGGTAATGTAGGGATGAATTTGCAATGATATTTTTCTTTTCTTTTTGTAGATAAAAAATTAACTATTCATTTTTTTTATTTGATTACTGCAGGAGTTTTCACAATTTATATTTTGTTTGTTGTGTTTAATTTAAATTGAATTTTAAAATGAACTAATCCCAATATAATGAATTTTTCGATAATTAAGGTATCCGAATTTTTTTGTTTTTTTAATGATGATGATAATTTTATGCTGGTAATTTTGTTGAAACTTAATAAATAAATTTATATTGATTTAAAATTTATATATTTGATAATAAACTTATACTTCACAAAAATTCTATTGAGATTTATTATTTTTTTTAAATTTATATTATTATAAAAAAATATATAATTAATATTTTTTATGTTGAAAAAATCTGGTGGCGGCCACAATAAGATACGGGTTAGTGGCTAATATATTTTAACACGCGTGTCAAGGGTGCATGAACTTTCCCTTTATTTCTAAATAAGAGCCTCTACTTTTATTTTTTCCTATTTAAGTGCCTGAACTTTCAAAACGTTTACAGTTGAATGCTTCTGAGTTAGAAAAAGGTAACAAGTGTAGACTTCTTGTCCTTGTGGAGGTCATGTTTTACCAGGAAAAATAATAATTTATTTCGATTAAAATTAAATTAAATTAAATCAACTTGTACCGTAAAAAGGCTCTAACCTTTTAAAAAATAAAATAATTAATCATTTTTATAGAATAAATATTTTCTTCACAACAAAGCTTTGTTTTTTTCTTCTTTTTTTACAACTCTACATAGATATATTGATTTATGAACTAAGTCATGTTTAGCATTGCGTTTCAATTTTTTTGAAAAATATTTAAAAATAGTTTTTACATTAAATTAAAAATATGATGTTTTTAGTTTATTTTCATGTGCTGATGTTAAGAATAATTTTTAAAAATAAAAAATATCATTTTGATATATTTCTAAATAAAAAATATTTTTAAAATTATTCTCAATTAAACTCTCAAACAACACTAAATATCTCAAATCTCATTTATCAACTATAACCCATAAGGGATGTAAAGAAAGTAAAATAGATATGTGCTAGCCTTTATAATTATAAGCATCCAATTGATATATTTTTTTATTTTAAAAAAAAATATTTTTGACATCAGTATATAAAAATTATTTAAAAATATCAAAAATATTTAATTTAAAATAATTTGAAAATTTTAATTTTTAAAAATACTTTCGAAATAAAATATCAAACATAGCGTATAACTTACCACGGATGTAGAGAAAGTAAAGTAGATACGTGTTAGCCTTTATAATTATAAACATTTAATTGATATATTTAAGAAAAAAAATACAAACACTCAAGTAAAAAATAAAACAACGTACAAACAATCAATTATAAGAAAAACTAAAAAAATATCATGCATGTTTTTCGTACATATCAGATCTTTTAAATTTGTTTGGAAAAAAATAGATTAAATTTGATTTGAGAATATCATTTAACATTGAGAAATATATATATATATATATATATATATATATAATAAATATATAAAATAATTTTAAAATACATGTAAATCCAATGATACGTTTTTCAAGATTTTCAATTTCTATATTTATCTCTATCCCTTTTTTATTTATATTCATAGAAAATTATTTAAGCTCTCTCCTCTCATCTAACCAGTTTTTACGTGGGAGAGGAGTGTATAGCTATATTAAATAATTTTTCTTTAGATTTAATTTTAACCACTGCATTAAAATTAAAAAAAAAAGTATGGGCTTTCCTTCCATATCCACAAAACCAAATCTGTGGCACCTATTTCTAAACCCTAACACATCTATTCCTCACCTTGCCGTCATCCTTATTTCTTTACTCTCTCATACTCTCCAGCCGTTCACCTCACACACCACCACCACGAATGGGTCGTGTAATTCGTGCCCAACGTAAGGGAGCAGGCTCTGTTTTCAAATCTCACACCCACCATCGCAAGGGTCCGGCAAGGTTCAGGTCTCTGGACTTCGGTGAAAGAAATGGGTATCTGAAAGGTGTCGTGACCGAAATTATTCATGACCCGGGTCGAGGCGCTCCATTAGCTAGAGTTACTTTCAGACACCCTTTCAGGTACAAGAAACAGAAGGAGCTTTTTGTTGCTGCCGAGGGCATGTATACTGGACAGTTTGTGTACTGTGGAAAGAAGGCTAACTTGATGGTCGGGAATGTCCTGCCTCTGAGAGCTCTTCCTGAAGGTGCTGTTGTTTGCAACGTGGAACATCATGTTGGAGACCGTGGTGTTTTTGCTAGAGCTTCCGGTGATTATGCTATTGTTATCAGTCACAATCCTGATAATGATACCACCAGGTACTGCCGAATCCCATATTTAGTTTTTTTAAGTGACAGTGAGTTCGTTTCATTTGTGATTTTATTGCCGGGTTTGATGTTTTTGATGTGTTTGATGATAAATATTTTTTGGGTCTGAATTGGGTTTTTGTTATTTTTGCTGTCATGAATTGAGAAGCTCTTTGTGCAAAGATTAGAACTTGGGTTGACTTGTCTGGTTAAAGTGGAAATGGTTTTGTGTTTTGACGAATTGGGGCTCGGCTATGTTGTTGACAACAGAATTCTTGTTGTTGTTTTTTTCCTATGGACATGTAGTTTCTGTTTGGCTTTGAAATGAAACTGTGTAATTGTTTGTATTGTCTTTGCTAAACTGCTAGTGTATGCTACTTCTTGGGAGGTTATGTTTGTGTTGTTATTGGTCTGTGAGTCGCTGTGTAGTGATTAGAATTAGTAAGGATTTGGAAATGTGGCTATAAGCATTTTTTTCATGACCCTGGTGAACCTCTCCCAAATTGAACTCACTGATTGTACTCACAGAGTTACAAAGATGAACGCTTACAACTTGTTTTTTACATCCAGCATCTTATTGATTTGAAAATAAAATGCATTTTGATTGTTAGCTTTCAATTGTTATATCATTGGACTAATGCACATGTGATGTCTCTCATGTCAAGTTTTCTGGTGGTTTGAATTTCTTGGTAGCCCATGTTTCATTTCTCTGCAGTGGCCTGGGTCATGTTTTTGTTATTGTGCTGGACTGCTGATTGGTTTTTATGATTTTATTTATTTGACAAGCTGAGTGACAATGACATAAACCACCGTGAAAGTAGTCTATCGTTTTTGCATATTTGCATCTCTGTATGTAAGATAGTTTTCCAATTATATGCTGTGCTTATCCCTTGCAGGATCAAGCTCCCATCTGGTTCCAAGAAGATCGTTCCAAGTGGCTGCCGTGGAATGATCGGACAGGTTGCGGGTGGAGGAAGGACTGAGAAGCCCATGCTGAAGGCCGGCAACGCATACCACAAGTTCAGAGTTAAGAGGAACTGCTGGCCTAAGGTGCGTGGTGTGGCTATGAATCCAGTGGAGCATCCTCATGGTGGTGGTAACCATCAACATATTGGTCATGCTAGCACAGTCAGGCGTGATGCTCCTCCTGGTCAAAAGGTTGGTCTCATCGCTGCCAGGAGAACCGGTCGTCTTAGAGGACAGGCTGCTGCCTCCGCCTCCAAGGCCGACTAGGCTTAATGATTTTCATTTGCTTCGTTGTTTTGTGTTATTTCAGCGCTTCCTGCGATGTTTATGGCCAATTTTGGTGTGGTTTGCAGCCAATTTTGGTTTGGATATTGAGGTTTCAGACGATTTTTGTTTCCGACTTTTAAAGATACAGATATTTTGAATGTATGCCCACTAGCAAATTGGGGCTTCACCAAGAGCGAAAGACTGGATCCAGCCTCAGCTATATGATGGGGTTAGATCTAGCCCCCCAAAAAATAAAAATTAAAATAAAAATTGAAAAAATGTTTTGCTTTTAATTTAAATTTTTACAGACTTGTTTACGAACACCAGATCATAAATATTAATATTTACCACTGTAAGAAATTCAGGGTGTGATACTCCTATCACCTTGAAAACAATATTGTCATATCCTTTTTATAAAATATTTATTAATACTTAAGTTGAAAATATTTATAGCTGAATATTCACCAATATATATTTGTAAGTGTTTATAGATAAATATTACTGTGCACATAAGGAAAACCATAAAATTATCTTTACGAACAAAATAGAAAACCAAAAATCTTTAACAAAAGAGCAAATAAAAACAATCAAATTAAATGAGAAGTCCAAAATAAATATTATTAGCATAAAAAAATCATTTGAGTTGAAGGATACATGAAAAAAAAAAATCAAACAATAAAAGAAAAAAAATCATTATAAAATGACTATCATTTAAGAACTAAATTGAATAAAAATAAAATTTCAATAAAAGAGAAAATGATATAAATTACAAATCAATATTAAAAGTATAGATACATAAATATGAAAAAAAACAGGGATTGTCCCAAAAGGACCGGGAAAATTACAGAAATCAAAAAAGAATAAAAACATTATTAGCATTATGAATAAAATTATGATAATCATTTTTGTTATTATATATTTTTTCTAATATTATTTTATTAGCTATTGTTAATTTAAGCTCCACAACCATTATTATGAATTATTACTGCTATTATCATGATTATAACAACTAAAATTATTATTACTGTTTAAACAATAAAAAATATTAAACTACCTAAAAGGAAAAAAAAACTCAAAAGCTTTGACAAAAGAACAAGTAAGAAAAAAAATCATAACTAAAATTATTACTATTATTGCTTAAACAATGAAAACTATAAAATATTCTTGAAAAATAAAACATAAAATCTAAAAACTTTAATAGAAAAGCAAACAAAAAAAACAATGACAAAATAAAAATAAATATTATTAGAAAAAAAATCACTTGATTTGAAGAACAAATGAAAATAATGGAAAAAACGAGGGGAAAAAAAAGAAATATCAATTTTAGAATGATTATTAACAAAAATTAAAATTGCATGATGAAATAAATAAATAAATAAACCTCAACAAAAGTTTTTTAATAAAAATAAAAAAACCAAAACTAGGAGTATAGTTATATAAATATGAAAAAAATAGCGACTACCATAGAAGAATTGAAAAAATTAAAAAAACTTAAAAAATATATTGATTAAAAGAATAAGGGCCAAAAATAAATAACACAATATATGGTCAATTTCAATTGAAAAACAAAATTGAAACAAATGAAAACGTTGGGACCAAAAAAATTAAAGAAATTAAACAGAAAACAAAAATTAAAAGATTAAGGCCCGAAATAAAAAATAACATATAAGATCAATTTCAAATGAAGAAGAAAAATGAATCAAATGAACACCAAGGGACCGAGAAAATTAAACGAATTCAAAACAAACAGAAGATCAAAGGAATAATGACTGAAATAAAAAATGACATTTCTCAACAATTTCAATTAAAGGAAACAATTGAAACAAATCAAAATTTCTATAACAGAAAACTAGAAGAAAAACAAAACAAAAGCCCAAGGACTGAAAAGGAAAAAAACATATAACAGAGGGCTGATATGTAGTTTAAAAACAAATCAAAAGCCCAATGACTGAAAAGGAAAAAAAAACATAAAACAGAGGGCTGATATGTAGTTTAACTTGCAAGAGGGAGAAAATAGAAAAAATGATCAACTGATCATCGACACGTCTCCGACCACAATTAACTGACACATGCACCACCACATTGAAGAGGCCACAACGACGCATTTGATGAGATAGCAAATGAATATTTTTCACCACCAAATGGCATCACAAGCGCCGTTGAAAAGGCACGAACAGAAGACAATCGTCAGCGCGTCAATGAATCGTGCCAATTGATTTTCTTAAAAAAATAATAACCCACCCATGAAAATACGAATGTGTCCCGAACACCAACTCTTCAATTTTGTCGTTTCCGGTGACACATTCATAGTTTCACTGTTTATCCAACGACAAAAACCTAAAATACCCTTACCTAGAACTGTAATGTTTTGTCACATAAAACAAGATATCTAAAATATCCTTACCAAATCACACATTGTTTTGTGTTATAACAAGGATAAAACCGTAGTTTTACTATATAAAAAATTTAGAAAAAAACATAAACACCCCCCTCCCTAAAAATAAAATAAAATAAAATAAGAAAATGTCAATCGGATTCATGAAAAAAGTCTAAAATATCAAAGAAATAGATTTTAACGCAATGAAAGTCAAAATAATAATTAAATTATTACAATCCACAGTAATCTATCTTTACCGCTACAATATTTATCCCACAGGGTATAAATTATGTATTAATTTCTTCATAAAACATGTTAAACATTTTAAAAATATTTGTGAAGCAAATAGTTGGTTTTTCAAGTGTTATAAATCCTGCATCTATCTTTAATTCTTTATTATCTATACAGCTAAACCATAACATGGTTTCACTGTGCAAGTTATTACTGTTACACAGACTCATCCGCACTATTCATGTGCAGTTTGTCATGGTGAATCGTGGGTGTACATATTTTTTTTCCAACAGTGTATGCGCGAAATTAGCCCCCAAAAAAGACAAAAAATGCCGTCTTTTTCGGGGGCTGGACGGTCATTGACCACACCTGGACCGGTTCGGTTCGGTTCGGCTGGTCGGGTTTTTTATTTTTTAATATTTCATTGAACAGTGGATTAACGATTTTGTCCCTCGAAATGGACAAAAACCACGGCTGAGGGGGAGGGGTTTCAGGGTAATTAGCCAATATTTTATTATTATTTCCCGCTGACATCTGCTGGCGCGTCTCCGGACGCGCCGTTCGTTGCAGCGCTGACGCGTTCTTCGGACGACGCATGCGGCGTCATAAGGCATCGGAAAATGACCAACCGGCGGTTAGAATGATTTTCAAGCATGTTCTCTTCCACATGGGGTGGCGCGTGTAACACTATTATGTCCAGGGACGTGTCAATGGTCATTTGAATTCCCCCCCCGATTTCTCTCTCCTGCCTGCGCCAGATAACGTCAGTTCGCTGTTTTTTATCAAACTTCAGTTCAGTCCCTGAACATTATAATTTGGTTATCTTGCCCTTAATGCTATTATATAAGTTTTGATTTGATTCAATTGCGTCCTTCAATTGCAATTGATTATATATTGGACTTTCAATTCGGTCCTCATTCTCTTAATGTTTCGGATTGGGCTGGAATTTTTAATGTTTTTTGGTATCAAAGTTTTGATGGATTTCAATTTGATCATTCCATGCAAATTTATTATAAATCCTTAATATTTTTGGTCCCAAAGTTTTATTTCTTTCAATTTTATCCTTCAATGCAATTTAATTATGAATTTTAGTTTCATTTTGGTCCCATTTCTTTTAATTTCAGATTATGTTTTCAATTGTTTAATTTTAATGTTTGGATTTGCTTCAATTTTGTTCTTAAAATTACATGTATTATTTAAAGTATGTCAAATTCATTATATATTTGTATATTCATTTCATATGTTAAACTAATTATATGTTTTAATATTTATTGAATATTATCGCCTAAGAATGTATATAGAGAGAAAAAAATTATCTAGGATTTTCTTAAAGAAAAAAATTAATATCACTATTCTTAAATACATTTATTATCATAATTAAATCTTAAAAAAAAAAATGTTTGCGAATTTGAATTTTGTGCTTTGTTTTTTAAAGTTTATTTCTTAAAAAATATTTATAATATTTTGGTCTTTAATATTTCATATCTAATATTACTGAGCACAAAATACAACAATTTTTTTTGGATAAATTTACCTAGATTATCTACAATTAAAAAATATTCGGCTCACTTCCCGTTTCGATTACACTATTTTTTTTAGACGGCAGATAAATAATTATAGCACGCAAAAAATTTAGGTTTATTTCTAAAAATAAATTACAATATTTTTATTTATAATGTGTCAGATCTAATATTACAAAAGAAAAAAAGCAACTCATAATTTTTTTTTGACAAATTTACCTGGATTATCTACAATTAAAAAATCTACACCCACTTCCCATTTAGATTACACTATAAAGTATGTAAGACTAATTATATGTTTTAATATTTATTAAATATTATCGCCTAAAAATATATAGAGAGAGAAAAAAAATGACCTACGATTTCTTGCAAAAAAAATTAATATCGGTATTCTTTAATACATTTAATACAATAATATGATTAATAAATCTCATAGATATAACTTTGGTTTTGAATTTAAATTTCTATTTTATACTCTTTTTTTTTCCTTTTAATAAACAGTGACCTTTTTTCACATTTTTTTTATTCTTTAATAAGCGTCGTGTCCAAGTTTTTTTTTTTTAAACTGGGTTTCTTTTTTTCTGTTTTTTTAACCAGAGTATCCGTGACAACAAATTTCTAACAAATCATTTTACCTTCTTAGCAAATTTTCTAACAAATTTTATCAAAAGTTTCTTAGCGATAACAATATTCAATAACTTTTTGGTTGGAAAAAATCATTTTTAACAGATTTTATCAATTATAATTTTGCTAATTAAATATTAAAATAACAAAATAGAATATTTATAAAATTAATCAATTTTCTACATAGATAAAAAACCCCAGCGGAGCGGGCGAATTGGCTCGTCCCTTTCTATTTATATTCGTACTTGAAAATATTATATAAAATATTTTCACACGCAATCTCGCACGCGCACACATATATATTTAAAACATTCAGGGTTTCTAACCCTAATACCTTTTGCTCTCCTTTCTCTAGCGGCTTCTCTGCCACCCGGTCCTGTCCTTGCCGGCGGCTTGCTCTTGTCACTACCATCGTGCTCTTTCCCCTCCGGCAGCTTGCTCTTGCCAACACCGTTCAGGTAAACATCTGCGTTGTCTGTCAAGTAACCCCACAGGACATATTCTTTTAGGATTTTAGATCCTCATCATTGTCCACGTAAAAACTAACTGGATGTAGTCTGAACTCAGAACTCCACGAGCACATGCTTGCATTCATTCAAATTTCAGATATATAACAACCGCGCTGAAATTTTAAGATAATCCCTTTCTAGCCGAATGGAGTCCTAGTACTTTTATGGTTCGGGCGGGTTTTCGCTTCTAGTAGCTATAATTGATATCAACTGCTGGCGGGGATTGTGGACCTGGGATGATTTATGGTCTCCTTTGTATTCTTACTTTTTTTGTTGATAAATAATTGTTACGTGATTCATTTTCTATGTTAACCAGCTAATTTGTGAAAATTTTTACTAATTCCATATGATTTGAAATTAAACAAGCTGGAATCTTGATCCCCTACTTTGCTTCCACTTTTCTGACAATGTTTTCCCTGCTTTTCTTGGTTGATGCATAATCTGTGGGTACGTATGGTTTCTGTTCTTGTAAAAATCCGAGGTTTTATTGTAAATACGATGACATTAAATTAGAATAGCTAATTAGGCACGCTCCCGTGATGAAATCATACTATTGTTCTAGATTTTGTAAAGTTAAATCTTGGATCTTAATCAATATCATTCTCCATTTTTAAACCATAATTAATTTAAAGATTTTAATTTGTCAATATGAATTATTTTTATATTATAAATACACGGATCATTTATGACCTGTAGTGAATACTACTTTATGTATTTATCATTAATTTGCAGTAATCCTTTTATATTCTTCTCATATTCACGCTATTCCACCTGTTCTATTTCCAGAGAGGTACTTGCTTCACACACAACCACCACAAATGGGTCGTGTAATTCGTGCCCAACGTAAGGGAGCAGGCTCTGTTTTCAAATCCCACACCCACCACCGCAAGGGTCCAGCAAGGTTCAGGTCTCTGGACTTCGGTGAAAGAAATGGATATCTGAAAGGTGTCGTGACCGAAATCATCCACGACCCGGGTCGAGGCGCTCCATTAGCGAGAGTCACTTTCAGACACCCCTTCAGGTACAAGAAGCAGAAGGAGCTTTTTGTTGCTGCTGAGGGCATGTATACTGGACAGTTTGTGTACTGTGGAAAGAAGGCTAACTTGATGGTCGGGAATGTCCTGCCTCTGAGAGCTCTTCCTGAAGGTGCTGTTGTTTGCAACGTGGAACATCATGTTGGAGACCGTGGTGTTTTTGCTAGAGCTTCCGGTGATTATGCTATTGTTATCAGTCACAATCCTGATAATGATACCACCAGGTACTGCCGAATCCCATATTTTAGTTTTTTCAAATGACAGTGGGTTCGTTTCATTTGTGATTTTATTGCTTGGCTTGATGTTTTTGACGGTGTTTGATGATAAATATTGTTGGTGTCTGAAGTTGGTTTTTGTTATTTTTACTGTCATGAATTGAGAAGCTCTTTGTGCAAGGTTATAACTTGGGTTGAGTTGTGTGGTTAAAAGTGGAAATGGTTGTTTTGACTAATTGGCTCGGCAATGTTGTTGACAATAGAATTCTTCTTGTTTTTTCCCCATGGACATGTAGTTTCTGTTTCGTTTTGAAATGAAACTGTATAATTGATTATATTGTCATTGCTAAACTGCTAGTGTGTGCTACTTCTTGGGAGGTTATTTTTTTATTGTTATTGGTCTGTGAGTCGCCGTGTAGTGATTATAATTATTAAGGATTTGGAAATGTGGTTATAAGCTGTTTTTCACGACCCTGGATTTGGAAATGGTTATGTTTTGACTAATTGGCTCGGCAATGTTGTTGACAATAGAATTCTTCTTGTTTTTTCCCCCTGGACATGTAGTTTCTGTTTCGATTTGAAATGAAACTGTATAATTGTTTATATTGTCATTGCTAAACTGCTAGTGTGTGCCACTTCTTGGGAGGTTATTTTTTTATTGTTATTGGTCTGTGAGTCGCCGTGTAGTGATTATAATTATTAAGGATTTGGAAATGTGGTTATAAGCTGTTTTTCACGACCCTGTTGAACCTCTTCCAAATTGAACTCACTGAATGTACTCCCAGATTTACAAAGATGAACACTTACAACTTTGTTTTTTAGACCCAGTCTATCTTTTTTGCATATTTGCATCTCTGTATGTAAGATAGTTTTTCTAATCATATGCTGTGATTATTCCTTGCAGGATCAAGCTCCCATCTGGTTCCAAGAAGATCGTTCCTAGTGGATGCCGTGGAATGATCGGACAGGTTGCGGGTGGAGGAAGGACCGAGAAGCCCATGCTGAAGGCTGGCAACGCATACCACAAGTTCAGAGTCAAGAGGAACTGCTGGCCTAAGGTGCGTGGTGTGGCTATGAATCCAGTGGAGCATCCTCACGGTGGTGGTAACCATCAACATATTGGTCATGCTAGCACAGTCAGGCGCGATGCTCCTCCTGGTCAAAAGGTTGGTCTCATCGCTGCCAGGAGAACCGGTCGTCTTAGAGGACAGGCTGCTGCCTCTGCCTCCAAGGCCGACTAGGCTTAATGATTTTTCATTTCCTTCGTTGTTTTGTGTTATTTCACTGTGTGTTAAATTATTTAAACACCTCTAGGCTTAACTTTTTGTTTGAATTTATGCCCAAGTTGGATTTTCAATTATCTCTGCCTTGCATGGATGAATTCCAAATCTGGCCAGAGTTTCACTCAACCAGGTTATTTGGAGTTCTTACTAGTGGTTTGTGGATGTTCAATCTTGACAAGGGAAATGCTTTATGGTGTCAATGGTAGTTCAGTGATACCGTGAAAGATATCTGCCGGACGGCTGGCACGGAAACTGGGGTACTGATGATGTTCTTCATCTCGTTTCCCCGCGACATTTTTCAAACTTAAAAAGAAGTTGGAGATTCATTGGATTGAATTTAATCAAGTTTCAATAGAGCAGAGTTCAGTGGAGCTCAAACCTTATTTAATAAGCACTACTCCATTGGCGTGGCCACGCTCGATGAATTATATTATAAAAAAAATATAAAATAACCCTAATAGCTCGGATATTTTAAGGTATTAAACCCGGACAACTAGATAAATCTTGAGATGTTTTTTATTAATCTTGGGATTTTTTTATTTGTATTCTTGTATAGTGAAGTTTTTAACTACATTATATAAAAGCTAAAGCTAGCATAATATGAGATAGATTTTGAGATTTTTTGATTTGGTTTATTGTCTAGTGCAAGTTTTTAAATACATTTTATAAAAGCTAACCTAACATGACATGAACTGATTGATTTCATGGTTCAAAGAAAATTTAGATGAACAAAATATGTATCAAACTTATAAAAAAACTATTAAGTTTTTATTTTTTGTTAATGTTCTGAGAAGATGATATATTGGATTACCTCTAGCACATGTAACTTGAATCATGAACTTAGTTGAGTTTAGTAATTTTTTAAAAATAAATTTTATTTAATTAAATGGTAAAAATTAGATGCTCATAATTTTGAGCATAGTTGAGTTTAGTAATTTTTTAAAAATAAATTTTATTTAATTAAATGATAAAAATTAGATGCTCATAATTTTGAGCATCGATTCTAAAATAAATATTTGCTAGAAACTTCGATAATACTAAGCAAAGTAGAAAAAAATCACAGTTTATTTCTCAACCAACGATTCAACATTGTGGATGAAATCAGAAATCTCTTCTTATTATCAACGTCAAGTAAAGGACTAAATTGCTTCTAAGATGACGATTAAGCCCCTTCTAGTGATTTTTTACGAGCCCATGTGGTTAGCTAACAAAACCCAAGGGTGCACGCATCCACATCCAGCGCAAAATAAATAAATAAATAAATCAAGAACGCGGCAGTAAAACCATCTTACCGACCCGAAAACACCATCTTTCTACCAGGGACAAACCGCCAAAAATGGCCTCTGCAGAGAGCAATAGTGCCACCCATCTCCATCTCCTAACCCTTCTATTACTAACAATCTCACTGCCTAATAGATCTCTCTCCATTCGAATACCGGATCGTGTCTCTACCGCCATTAGAAACCCGCCACCCGATTACCCATTGAAAATAGCAGTTTTCGCTCTTGGTTGTTTTTGGAGATCTGAAGCCGTGTTTGGTTGCTTGAATGGTGTTGTACGGACCACTGTCGGGTATTGTGGCGGATCCAAATTGAGCCCTGTATACAGAAGCTTAGGTGATCATGCAGAGTCCGTACAGGTCTATAAAAAATATTGGAAATCTGCTTTTATTATGTTTTCTTTATTCAGTTTCTTTTGAAAACAATGCTTCTATTAACTCAGCCTGTGTAGACTGATGCAGTGCGGCTATATATATAACGAGAGAATTTCTTGTTGAAATGTATTCATTTGGGCAAATAGAATTGTCGGTTTTTGTTAGAACTTGATTTAATTCTGTGTAGTACAACTTTTTGAAAAATGTTTACATATATTTAATTTTATGTTTCTTCGTGATTCTCTTTATTAGGCTATTTGGAACTATGTTTTTTTTTTTTGTTATAATTTGATTAATTTTACGTGAAGTGAAAAATTGTTATATAGTCATTCTGCGTAAAATAAAGCATTTAGCTGGTTGGTGTTGTGGAACGCATTGTTATGATTGGATAGCATTATAGGTCCGAATGGGATAGGTTTGGTTTGCACGGAACAGGTTTATGTAAGAAATTTTGCTTTTTCCTGATTTGTTTGATGGGTTTTTTTGTTAATGTGTTATATAGGTAGAGTATGACCCGAAGGTGATTAGTTACACTCAACTCTTGGAGGTATTTTGGGCTAGTCATGATTCAAGGCAAGTGTTCGGGCAAGGTCCTGATGTGGGTAATCAATATAGGTAAAAGGTTATGACTGTTGCCAGCATTTTCTTGTTTAATGTGATTGGTTTCTGCCTTACCGGTTAATTGTTGTGAATATAAATGTGCAGGTCTGTTATTTTCACTAATGGAACTGAAGAGCGTAGATTGGCGGGTGTTAGCAAAGAAAGAGAGCAATTGAAGTTGAGGAGCAGTGTTGTGGTTACTCAAATTCAACAGCTTGGAACATTTTATCCTGCGGAGCCAGAACATCAGGTGTTGTATTACTTTAATAGTGAAATGCATGGGTTTCCCTGATGGTTTTGAAGCATTTGTTAGTTTAGAGCAGTAGTCGAAGTTCTAGAAAATGCTGGAAAGATTTTTGGCAGAAAGTTTGAAGCTTACTTCGAGACTTTTGGACAGTGTCAGTACAGGATGAGCAATATAGTGCTGGTTTGTCTCATGGTTGTCGTGCGGAGTCACACTTGTGGCCATGGATTTGTTTCTTACTGCAGGAATTTCTGCCTGGTGCATAATAGAAGGATGCAATTAATCAATAATATAAAATTGCACATGTTAATGGTTAGTGTATAACCTTGGTATAATGTGCTTAAGCATGCAGTTCAAAAGGGTACATATAACTCTTACATGAGAACTTGGAATGCTTTTGGGGATTTTAGATGCAGAAGCAGAAGGCTTCAGTATGTGTTTTCAAGGGCAGAAGATATGCCACAAGCTTGAGAAAACTCCTCTTTCTGGTTTACACTGAGAAGATGTGCTATAGCCTTAACTGACAGTGATCATGATTCAAGAGTATATATAGATATATATTGAGAAAGACACTCATATTTGATTCTTAACTGTAACCTGTTCTGTAATTCTTATGTTGTTTTTAAAAATATTCCATCCAAGCTAGTGTGTCGATTCATTAACTTTAAAGGTTTCCATATGTGCAGAAATTTGAGCTCAAGCAAAGTCCATTTCTTCGTCAGCTGATGGGAAACTTGCCTGAAGTGGACCTCGAGAATTTAAGTTTGGCAGCAAAATTAAATGGCTATGCAGCAGAGCTTTGCCCTCCAGGCATTCAAAAGCAGATCGATGCAAAGATTAATGACATTCTTAGAAAAGGTTGGCCTGTTCTAAGAGATGTATAGCTGGCTTTTGGAGTAGATTTCAAGTCAGTATGCTTCATCTGACAAGCTCCTTTACTCCATGCACTATTGCATTCTTTTTGCGGGGGTGGTTCATGCCAAGGCATAGAGAATCCAGAGCTGTGGATGGCACAGGCAAATAGACAGGGTGATTCTACATATTCTTGATTCACTAAAACAATATCAATGTTCCATTCCCAAGTAGCTTTAGGCATATTCTGTTGTTCAATAGGAATTATCTTATATGCCCATGATTGAAGTCTTATTGTTTCACATTTATTCTTCACATTTGGATAGTTGAGAAACCAAAATAAAAAAAGTCGAGAATTTGGCGATAATATGAAATACTTCTATGTGCATTTGGACAAATCATGTCATCAGAGTCTTAGATCTTTCTGTGATTTGTTTACCTTTTTTCCAGCTATGGACGTGTTCATGTTTGTTTATTTCATAGAGGGAGCCTTCATATTATATTTCTTTCTGATAGTAGAATGAGCTAAATGTCATAGAACTCTAATTTCTCACTGGGAGGAAATGTTTTTAGCATGCAGATTCGTATCATTCCAGCCCCTGGTCTCTGAACCCCTATCCCCTTAACAAAGAAACCAACTCCTGTCTATCTAGTCGTTAAAGAACACTCGTTTCTCCATTATTTTTTTCCTTCTAGTAGTTATGTTTTGCTCTACTTTGATGTTGCATACTGTTCAGCAACTAAACTGCTGGTGCCTGGTGGGGGAGGAAATCCCACTGCCAAAAGCTGCTCTTCCTCGTAACGCCTACTGCTGTAAATTGTGTCATATTGTTCAGGATGTGCCTCTTTTTTGTTGTGTTCTTCCACCAGGGATGGAATACTCATCTCTAAGCTCCTCTTCTCTTCTCTATTGTGAGCCAGATTTCAAACGAGTCCCTCGGATAATTTCAGTAACTATCCATCACGAATCATTAAATCTGCTCCCACCTACCCCATCAGCTGCTATTTCCGAATCACAGTCTATCCGATTTAGATTCTCTGGACAGACAAAAGTCCAATCGCATCGTCTCTCTTACTGCACCGATGCAAGAAATCACAACGCAACAACCAGCATTTATTTTCCAGGAACAAGAGGAAGCTCAATTCACTCTTCCAAACATCGGAAGTCAGAAATGAAACTGATAAATTTATCGATGGCCGGCTGGTCTTAGAGGTGAAGCTCGAAAATGCCATGTAAGAACTGACTCGAAGTCAAGAGTACAGCTGCAATACACCTCACATGAAGGCCAAGGAAGGAATCCAGCATGGAATAAAATGCGAGACAAAAAACATTTAAAAAACATGAACAAAATGTGAACCCAGCATATCACAGGTCGAGTTCTGGGAGACATTTATGATAGTTTTCTTGGCAAGTTGTCGAGACGCTGAGTTAGTTTGGAACACTTGTGTGTTACATAAACCACGCATGCTTGTCCTACAACTATAGTCAGCATACCCACTTTCCAACATGGATATTCTCTACATGAACTTAAGCCAAACCAATTTAATGCATAGAGAAATCTTGAAAGATAACCACAACATCAAAGAATGAATCTGCTGAAGAAAACAGCTGTTCTGTTCTCAATCATGTTGGGATTTAATTTGTTAAAATCTTGCTTTTCGAAGGTCTTCTTGTCTTACTCAAGCAAGCAAGACCTAATCGACAAATACTCTGTTTATTTGTTTATATGTTAGGTCAGCTTCAACTAGTTTTTGTAAATCTTCAGTTTAAGTTATTTTTAGATAAGAAATCTACTCTCCTATTGGCTCACATATAAAAATTTCTTGACATAACCATGCTATATTCAAGTCGAAGTTATTTTTTGGGTATAAACCACGCGGTGTCTCAAACGCTGGCCCAGACTAATCCACGTTCGCACCGGGTGGGCCCCGAAGGGGTGAAAGTGCTCCCCAAATGGCCGGCTCTATACAAGAGGAGGGTTTGAACTCCTGACCTCTCTTAAGGGATGAGAGCGCCCTCACCACTCACACCAGGACCCCTTGGGTTCAAGTCGAAGTTATTAAATCCGACACAATTTACTACCTGGATCAAGATTCATGTCATGAGGTAGACAAGTTAATTGCTACTTGTAACTGAAAGATTTCCAAAGAAAAAAGTCAAATGACCAATAATTTTAATTAAAAATGCTACAAACTTTTAAATCAATGGTATTGATAACAATATAGCATTGAAAATGCCAAAAACTTTTGGATCGATGATATTATTAATGACATAACAATTGAATATGACCTATCATTAGTTTAGAATGTAAATTAACATTAATATATATTTTTAGAGTCTATCTTTATTAATTATCATTTTACTTTTTTTAAAAAAACATTTAAGCATCTAGAAGATTGACTAGGAAGAATGAATCAAATTGCTTGAACTAAGAGATTGACTGATTATCCAACATATTAGCTTGTTACGAAGCTACTTGAATATTTTATGACCCCGTCAATATAATTTTGATTTATCCCTTATGAATATCAATCTAATCATATCCTTTGAAAGAGAATGATTTTTTTTCTAGTGCTAATCAGTTTGTTTTCACTTGCATTAGCCACTTTATTCCACTTATAATTTTAGGTTTCATTAGTTTTTTGTAAAATATTTTTTAATGATAGTGGTAAAGAAGATGACGGTGGTGGTGATGAGATGATGATGAAGATGAGATGATCGTAATGGTGCGAAATAGAAGGTGGCGATGGGGAAAGAGATGATAGTGCTCGAGGAGAAGATGATGAATGAAATAATTTGTTATTATTCCTTTTTCTCCTAGTTTGTTATTAATCCTTTACTTCTAGTCCTCTTGAGCATAGGCAACCAAAATTATTCGTAAACACATCAAGCTTTTTTGCTGCTGTTCTTGAGTGATTTACATGCCAAGGACCAAAGAAATTGCCTGGATCATCTAATGAAGGACAATTACTTTCAGCAGAAATGCCTAAATTCTCCGATTCATATCGTCCCCACCAATAAAAATCAAGATAAAGGCTTAGTTTCCAGGTGGATTAGGCAAACAAATACTAGTGATTTAAGAAGACAAGAAGTTAGGAATGACTCAGAACAAGCAGCAGCAGCAGCAGCAGCAAAACATCCGAGTCCCACATGCATGTGCGTCAATTTTATGCATAATTAAGATAGACATCACAACCAATTCATTCCAAAATGTTTTTTTTTTTTATTATTTCGATTAAATTGAAACTAATTCAAGTCAAACAAGAACAACAGCAAATAAGTCATCAAAGCGACAACAATCCATTGGCTGGTGTCTTCAATTATTAGCTCCTATTCTCTTACCTCGAACAAGAAACTTCTTTCTTTTATTTTCCTTTTCGTAATCTATTTGATTTTGGAGAAATAGTTGTGTGGAATTACGGAAATTCAAGTGTTTATGACATGCAAAACCATATCTCTTATTAATACATAGTTTTTTTTTTAATTAATGGTAAATATATACATGCAGAAATAATGTACATTATCGCATCATATACGCAACCACTAGTGACAACTTGTCATAAGCTGATACAACAGGCATGGCAACATGACAACAGAAGAAGAAATTCTATACTCGTAACAAAGCTATTAAACCTTCATGAAGTGAATGATGGATTGAATAGGATAATTTTGGTTGATCAAAGTTCTTATTATTTTGATTTTTTTTCTGCTACGAAGTTAATAGAATGTTGTCTTGAATCTGTTTTAATAAAATCAAACCATTTTGTTGAGTCATGAGTCATAGAATGACAGATTATCCGAGTTTAACCAGTTTAATTCTCATTTATTTATTTTTTTAAAATTAGCCCATGTAAATTCCCGGGCTGGCTCGCTACGTCTGACCTCATTGTCCAAATGAACCGATCCTGTATCCACGTTCGTCAAAGAGAGACAAAGAAAACTATCAATCTTTGATGTTTTCTTCTTCTCTTATTGGCTAGTTGCTAATGAATATTGGACTGCACTTTGGCACCCTGTAATATATAGTCAACTTCCAATGATTGATGTGAACACAGAGAGAGTTTTACGATAATAATTTCTGGGTTTTGTTTTTCATGCCATGCTATTGGGAGCTCAAGCCTCAATCCCACCCCTCTGCTCGATGACTGTGCTTTTATGGCAGATTCGTGACGTACCACCCAGCTGCTCTAATTGCAAGCTTAATGCGGAAGATAAATCAACAGGATGAGAGAGAGAGAGAGATGTGAGAGGTAGGGTTAGCCCCCCACCAAGAAGGGTTTCATTATAGTACACAGAGTTCTAACATAGCATAAACTGCTCTGAAAGGAAAAACTCCATACATGAAAACAAATATGGACACCTAACTATGTCAAATAATGTCTCTTCGTCAGGGTTATAGCAGCTGGAGGTTAAATATAACTCTGACAGAAGCCAAAAGGCAACTAGTTAATTTGGAGTATTTTTCCAACAGATGTTGTGATAATGACAAATATTTTAATTCCTTTTATCTTATCATCCCTGTTAGAGACTGAAAGACTACTTCTTCGCAAGGAATAGTGAGGCCCATGCCATGTTTAAAGCCGAATTCCTCTTCAGCTCTTTGGAGTAAGCTTTGAAACTCAGGACGATCCAGCCATGATATTGGGATAATGTATCTGCTTCTGCTCTCTCCTACATAAACTGCAAAATGGCCTTTTGGTACATCATCGGGCAGGGCATCTTGGTCGTAGCCATTTTTCTTCCCAAAACTTGAGCATCTTTTGACAATTTGCTTGAGAGCTGATGTTTGAGGAGACTTGTTTGATTTTCTTATAGCCATTTGGGGAGTTTAGATAGATATCTTGTGCTCTGCAACTTTTTGGGTGATGAGAAGAAAATCAGGTGGTGAGGATGGACAAAAGGGCTAAACAGGAGAAGCGTGGAGGGTGGTGGGGGAAGGATTGAAGGGAAGGAGAGGTATTTATGGAGAGATTACAAGCACAGATGGTTGTTTCCTGTTTGTGTTAGTAACAATGCCATGTGATATGTGGGGGCGAAGAACAGGCCGATGGAGTTTTGGAATACCGTATAAAAAGGCCATGCAGTAACCAAACAAGGGATTTCAATCTCGTTCTTTTTCGGTCGAAATTGTCGAAACATTTCGTACCAGTTAAAAAAATAAAACAAAATAACATTGTTTTTATCTCGAGTTAAATTTCGGTCCATTCCGGATTTTTCGGCCAAATTCCAGTCACAACACTCTAGAATCATTTCGTCTATGCCGTTTCGGCCAGATAATTTTTTTTAAATAATGAATAATTTTACAATATCAGTCATATCTCTTAATACGACCGGATGAAATTTTACAATATCAGTCTATAAAATATTTTTTATAGATTAAATTGCACAATTCAAATAATTTTATTTTTGAATTTGAACTAAATTTTGTTTTTTGAATTAATATATTTAATTACACACACACAATACAACCCTGAAATGGCGCGCCGAAATGCTCCGAAACCAAAATATTCCATTTTAATTGAAAAAACATAATACCAACCGAAACAGAATTGACAAACTTGATCCAAATCTCTGAGGTTTACCCTACCTTGTAGCCTCTACTAAGGACATGATGGGACCATCTTCCCCTCCAAGGTTTCCAAGTCTTCTCTCCTTGGACGCTATTCGAAGATTGCAAAACCTTTTCTTTCTTTGACATGCTGGCCTCTTGGGGGTAATTTTCTTTGTTGAGCCATTTACACTTTACAGAGGAATTAAGCCTGCGAATCTACCATCTCTTTTGAGCACTCCTGCCAGGCATGGGATGAATTCTTCTCCACAATTTCTAATCTCATGGTGTCAAGCTTTTTAACATGGCCGGGCTTGAATTACGCCGGCTGCCCGACCTAGTGAGCCCTCCTGAAAGGGATCTTAAAGCAGCAACATGCCGATCCAGTAAAGCCCCACTCATTGAATTAAAGGGGTGAGCTTTTCCCGGTCTATTAATGTTCTTTCACCCAGTGCCCTGATGTTGTTTCAAGTTCAACTGTAAACCACAGTGGCTTTTTTGAGGCCTCCTGTTAAAGGTGAAGGCAGTGATTGGATACAGGGAAACCCAGCATTTTTATTTATTTATTTTAGAGAAAAAAAACCAATTTTTTTATCGAGCAAGATCCTAGATCGGCGGACAACCTGATGACCCACCAAGTCAGATATTTTATCTAGAATTTATATCATCACTTTGTGTAACATGATGTTTGGAACAACTAGTCACCACTATAGATTTTCGTATGCTTGCATATACAAAACCCCAAAACCATTTCGAAGATTTTTTCTATTTATACAGAAAAGGATATTTCAAGTTCGAAACCTTACTGGTTTCCTCAAAAGCATCTGAGAAAATGACTTCACTAGTATGAACAACAAGGTAAACTTTTTTGTTAGATGATTCTTTTGTTAAGGCGAGGGTGGATAGAATCACCTCACTCGTTCTTTAGCAGGCTTCCAGTTTATTTCTTTGCTAGAAGTGCCTTTTCCAGGACATGGACAAGCTTTCCAAGAGAATTCAAAGTCGTTTCTCAGATTTCCAAAATCTGCCAAATTTTAGACAAGTTTAGCAGCATGATGGACCCTTTCTCTTGAGAGGTACCACAAATTTCTCACAATTCTAGGACCAGCCACGTCTCCTGCCAAATTCAAAACCCCAATAATAAGCACACGCCACACAGCCACATATATGAGATGGAGCGAGCAGACATTTATTCCTCCCAAACCGCTACTTTGTTGGGATGACACCAGTTACTCTCCCATGTTCTGAGGTTCATCATAAGGGCGAAGCCTAACTCTATCTGCTTTCACTGCATCTCTTTTGTTTTCTTCTACATTCCAACAACGGCAAGCAATACCCTAAACAGAAACTTGTGCTAAGTGCATCACCAACATCACATGCCGAGAAACTAATTTAAGAGGCACAACTTATTAATCTTCTGAAATCAACCAGAGCTGCTACTGTTTCCAAAATTTCTTTATATAAAAGGAAAATGAAATGTATTAGAATGTTGGGTTAGACAGAGAAGCTGCCAACCTCTTGTGACTGAAAACAAGTTGGCACACGAAAAATACAAATTAGAGAATGGCCCATCCTAGTTACTCAAGGGCAGAAACCATCATTGTGATCAACAGAGGACATTTTTCTTTATGTGACTGGCATCCTTGTCCAATGATTACATGTGAAGGTCATGTTACTCTTGTCTTTTGATTTTAATTTTTTTTAAACTCGCAAGTTAGCATGCTACTCCTGTCTTCAGAACACTTTTCAATAATACATCATCCCGATCGCCTACGACACCTTCAGAAATCTGCAACTTTCCACTGAAAATTATCCGAAAACAACCTTCTATCGTACCATTTGACAGGCTAACCTTGTTGAGTTGGGGCTTAAATTGATGAGGTGGTTGGACTGGTAATTGCATGATGTAGTGTCCTAAACAAGAATGGAATGTGTTGATATATTTTAGTTATAGTTTATGTGTTCCTCCAATATTGATGGTGTGTGGTGGCAACCAAAAAGAATTAGTGATGTGGTATTTTTTTAGTGAATGATTTTTAGGATGTAGCTGGGTTTTGGGGCCAGTCAGGTGTTCGTGTGTGGTTAGTTTGTTCTTGTAAACCCTATATTTGATTGTGGAGTTTTGTAGATCAGGCTTTGCCGAACCACATTATATTTTGTGTCCCTTTTATGGTGTGCTATTATTACATTATATTTTGTGTCCCTTCTATGGTGTGCTATTATTACATTATATTTTGTGTCCCTTCTATGTGTTATTATTTGGTTTGTTTGGGTTTGCACAACAATTGGTAACATAGCCTGGTTTGAGGTTGATGGAAGTCTTGTGCAAAACAATTGAAGATGGCGAGGACCAAGTTGGTGATGAAATTTGAGGTAGAATTGTTTGATGGGAAAAAACAATTTTGTTCTTCGGCAAAGCACCTTAAAGGGTGTTATAACAACTCAAAGAGACTAAACTTAAACAATTGAAGGATAATGATTATAATTATTATGTAGTTTGTTTTATCAAATTCTAGACCTATAATGGATTACAGTAATTGAGAAAGCTTTTATTGTCATGGAAAAGGCCATATTAGTACCATTTTGAGAAGATGAAAACCGACTTAAAAGAGTTGAAACTAAATTGCAAGAAGTTTGGAGATGTATGTTTTTTTAATGAAAGAAGGATTATTTTCCTAACAAAGGCCCGTATTGCTAGTATAAATAGAATATGTAATGACTAGTTTATGTTTGCCTCCAATATTGATGGTGTGTGGTGTCAACCAAAAGAATTTGAGTTGTGGTATTTTTTTTCTTGTGAGTGATTTATTTGGTGTAATTGGGTTTGGGTGTGGTTAATTAGTTATTGTGAACCCTATATTTGATAGTGAATTTTTTTGCAGTAAGCTTTGCCAGATCATGCTATATTTCATGTCTCTTTTATTTTGAGTTATTGTTTGGTTTGCTTAGGTTTTGCACAACATGACCTATCAGTTTTATGCATTAAGTAGTCACTGTATGGGTAGATAAAAATGGCCAATATCCCTATTAGAGCTGACAAAACCACCAAAACCAGATGGATTGATCATGGGGCATTATCAACTATGAGCAATTATAGCTAACAGGATGCAAGACACTGAAAAACCACATAACTATTCTCAAACAGATAAACTTAAATTGTGAATCATTTTTTTCAACTTTGACCAAGAAAAATCCCTATTTCACATAACTATTCTCAAGACTCTGAAAAACCAGATAAATATTCTCAAAAAGATTCATACTTGAGTTTTGAATAATTTCTTTCAGCTTTGACGAAGAAACACCTCTATTTCACATAATTCTTAGATCAAAAGCTAGATAATAGGTATCTAGCATTAAACTGTTGTGAAAGCATCACAAAATTCTCATCAGTACTATAGAGCACTATGAACTATGAAGGCTTGAGAATTTGCCAACTCATAAAATCAGCCTAGTATGACATACCTTCTACTTAACTATCCTTTTCGAGGACATGCATACATCAAGCAACTTTGTAACCATTTGCTATTGCAAATCATGAGATCAGAACATAATTTCACAAGAATTACACAAGTAATTTCTCTTGTCTGGTTGTCAAGATACTAAGCCATGCATAGTTAATAACATTCACCCATAACACTTTGGTCTATACCAAAATTAGTAAAGAAAACTAGACAACTAAACTAGAGAGTCCCTAGATGTGGGCTAGTCCACATTCTTTACATCTAATTACCACTAGTGATTTGTCTTCCACAATCTAGTTTGACGGTGAAACGCCAAAGTTAGTGTGTTGCAATCATGTACATTCAGAAATCATACCGTAGGCTAGTTTTGATGGTTGAGGTGGTCCATCTAACATGCTCAACTGTCTTCTCAGCTTAAGAATATGAGCTTGCACCTATCATATTTCATATACCATCAGAGAAGGTATCCTGGCAAGTTCTAAACACTGAAGCAGTCTATCTATGAAACAATGGAAACAAGCATACAAGACAAAGCACCAACAACTAATAGCATAAGCAATTAGGAAAAGCTTATAAAGTAAACCAATAATACATAAACATAATTATGAGACCATTTCTTCTTCAATTATAGCGAGTTGAACAAATAACCGTTTGGAAAATGATACAGACCCAATATTGCCTTTATTTTCAAGGACGTGTTATGGGATGGAGAGGGGTCCAGCATTTTCTGGTAGCCTTTAAAGTCCAACCGAGAAAGAGCATATACCAGAAAGTAGCAAGGAGACAGGTAGTCATGGCTAACTCCCCCTCACCCTAAATGTACATACAGAGCTAAAATTCTTAAATAAACATCTCAGATTTTTCAACTATACAGCATGCACATTCACAACTACAGGTAAAACAACACAGTGACTGTAAGCAATTATGAATCATTTGATAAAGTTAATTAGCTAAGACTAACCCGCTGATGAGCAGATGCAAGTTTCAAAAGTTCATCTGCCTCTGAAAAATTTATGAACCAGTGATTCAATGGATGATTTTTGGTGCCATCTTTCCCTTTCACATTCATATTTGAGCTTGGAACTGCGGTAGTCCAAATGTTAAAATGTAACCACATAGAAATCACTGCTGATAAAGTTTACAAAGCATGAAATTTACCAGGAGCAGGCAAGTTAAATCCAGCAGGAAGTCGTGGCACATATACAGCAGGATGACTCAGCACACGAGCCAAAAAGTTCTCTGAAGGGTCAGGAAAGACAATCTCATTATAAGTTTCTACGACAACAGGTTTCTTGGCTGACTGTGGACCACTTTCAGCATCAGGATACAACTTCAATAAGTGGAACCTTATGAATAAAAATTAAACCACCATTAGCGAGATAATCTCCCTCCCTAGTCAGGTAAAATCACCAAATTAAAAACTTCAACTACTCACAAGTCCACATGCTTATCGCAGACATCGTCGTGGAAAAGTATGGAGATACAAATTTCAAATTCACCCCACCCACATTCAGATAACTCAAACGGTGGAGATTCAACAACTCTTATAGGGTTATCAAAACTAGGATGCAATTGAAACACGACTTGCTTTATTACTACACTAAGATCCTCATTCGTCGCTCCGCGTACATACACTGTCCATTTATGAGACTGTAACCTAATTCATGAAAAAAAAGAAATTCAAACCCAAAGAAATATCCATGTACCATTTAAGCAAACATAAGAACGGAACTTACTCACTGGCCTTTTTACCAAGGTAAAATGCCATAGTTCCATATACCACCGGAACACTGATTTCAACGTCTTTAAGTCTCTTGTTTTCAACCTAAATCACAACATGAGAATTAATACACCTGGATTAACTAAAATTAAAATAATAATTAACAAGCTTATTTAAATCAGAATATAGAGATATATAATCCTCACAACAATGTATGGTCCGTCCATCAACATCAAATTAATCTATACACAAACTGCAGCCATTTTTTACAAATCACTGTGCCCGTGATCAAAATTGAATCTTACCGACTGTGATTGTGCATGCACAAACACTGCTTTGATTTGACACTTGCAAATATGATTAGATATAAAAGTAGTACATTTCTTTATATAGGAATGATTAGCTATAAAACTTCAAATGATTGTAGAAAAATGGGATTTCAAAAATGGAAAGTGGGAAGCTGTTATGTTATGGTTGAGTTAGTTACCTGGTTTATGTTGTTGTCGGTGTAATCAGTGGGTTTGATGCGTTGAGGTTTTGCAGCAGACTCAACATCTTCTAGTTGAATGCTTGTTTTCGAGGGTGATGGAGTTGTTGTGTGGGGCATTTTATTACCGCTTTGTAAATGGAAATTTGCAGGACTTAGGGTTTAAGGATTACTCACGATCATATTTTTGGGTTTTGGATGAAGCTTTTGTTCTTGAAAAGAAAAAAGAGGAGATGGATTGTCTTACCAGCTATCTTTTAGTCCTTGAATATTGACGAGCTCTACACTCGAGGCCCTATATTTAATTTTCATATGGCTTCTTGCCAGCAGAAGTTGACGGGACTTTTTTTTTCATTTTAGTAATATTCTACAAAAATACATATTTTTTTAATTTTTTAATTAATTAACAATTGGAGCCTTATTAAAATGTTTTAAAATTGTAGATTTGAGTTTTTAAATTGTAGATACTAAAGTAAAATGAAGGGTCTAAAATATAGTTTTTCCACTTTTTTTTATACCCTCCCTCGAACGCATGTTGACATGTCGTTCGCTGGTGTTTGAATCACTAGATCTATCTATCAAGCATCCATGCCAAGAACTGGTGGGGCTAGAACTAAGAAAACAAAATATAATCAACGGACCCACAAATATTCATAGAAAAAATATTTATTTTTGATAAAGTAACAACACAGTTATAGAAAACTAAAAATATGTCATAATTAAAAAATATAATATTTATTACTTATTTCTATTAAAAAATGTGACAAATAATTTTTTTATTGTTAAATAACAATACTCGATGAAAGAGAAAAATAAAGAAACACGTCATTAAAGTATACCAAAATTCATTAAAAAAATCACGATATGTCATACTTGTCTGCCAAAAATAACAAGCGATTTAGTTTTTTTTTTTTATTATAACCGGGGTGTTCGGGCCAGCTTGCACGCACCATAACTAAATCCCCGGGCCCACTGAACATCCTGCAAACATAATGAGCATGTAAGGCATCGCCGGGGTGACAGGCGTGTCTGACAAGGCTTGAACCTGAAGTGAGAGGAAGGAAGAAGTCTTTCATGACCACCCGGCCAAGACCCTGCTGACAACAACCGATTTAGTTGACTTTAAGGGTGATTGTGACACACACATTGACCTTTCTTAGCGTCATTTGATTAATATTGTCAAGATATTTATAATAATAGTAATGGTTTTGTAAATTTTGAATAGCGACAAGCTTTTATTTTTCTCTTCATGTGCAGGCCATTTGATAATTTTTATTAAAAAATATAGCAGTTTTAAATAACAACAAGTTCAAACTGAGTCCAATTTGATTATTTTTTAAAAATAAATAAAACAAAACTGTCTCGTGAGATAAACAGGATCATTAAACTGCTAGCAGATCAGGTTTAATAACTTGGAGAGAAAAAAAAAGAGGCTGTCTCGTGAGATAAACATTTCGAACTTTATTTTCATATATATTTTTTTTAATTCCAAAAAGGATTCTTAAGCTATGAATCGACAGTTTGATTAGAGCAAACTGTGGATTCTTATTTTAATAAGCGAAGGTCCAGCACCATGATTTGGAGGTTGTAGAAAGTAGAACGGCCCCCTCCACCCATTGACTACTACTCTCAGCTTCTTGGCACTCAGATATCTTATATTAAACATTATAAAGAGAACCATGTACTTGTAGTCTGAGATTCGAGCCCTTGATTGCCACTGAAAACTTATATGATAATTAACTTCAGAACCTGTAAAATCAGTTAAGATGCGTGTAAGTTGACCCGGAACACCCATGTTAATAAAAAAAATATCATAAAGAGGTTAGAAAAGATTATGATAATTTTCATGGCCAGCAGCACTCTCCTAGTCATCAGAGATCAAAACACAGTATCATGCAATGACTTGTGATAATCTCCTATTATTACAACTCAAAACCATGCAACGCTACGGGCACCACCACCAACAAGAGCTTACCTGGGTGAAAGCAATATCATCGCATCTTCCTGCTTTCGGAAAATGAAAGGAAACAGAATAGAAACCTGAAACCATTATCACTTGCAAACTTTGGTGAGGTAGCAACTTTATTGACAGTGTAACGACCTGAGGAACAAAAAGTTTAGTGGTAACTAGAAAGAATCAAACAATAAAGGATTGTTGAACCAGCGTAAAATAAAAGAAAAATCCCTGATGGTTACTGAAAAGTGGGAAAGCTTGTCATCAATTTCATTAGCAGGACAAAGCACATCTATGATCAATATTTCTATCGCTTCAATTTTACAATGCACAAGAATGGTACTGGAAAATGAGTTCACTGAGCTCTTTAGAATGTTACATTTTGGAAAAGGGGTCTGAGATGCTCCGAAATACAGAATCCCTCAATCTCCAAGACCATTGAGCTTGAATGAAGCAACCATTCACCCCCAGCCATCCAGTGTAGCAGGATAGCACCATCAAATCAAATATTTGACGCGTTCAGGGCCATTAACTTGCATTGCTCATTCATGCCCAGAAGTTGAGCTTCTTTCTTATCAAGAAGGGCGCTCAACCTCACATTCTCTTCCATGAGTTTCTGAACTTCAGTCTCTTTCTGCATTTTCTCACCCTCCAATTGTGTTGTCTTTGCAACAAGCCTGCTACACAACAAAATGAGATGCTAGACAAATATGGTAATCCAGCGGAAAAGCTATGAAGGAGAAACCAAAAAAAGGGATAAACTAATGTTGAGAGAGGGAGAGAACTAGTCTGCCAACTTCCTATGAATCAAGTGCAAACAAATTTGAGAGTGTCAGCATGGAATTCAAGCAGAGGACTTTTACAGATTGGACACCCTTGGACCATGAAGCAAAGCGATAACACAGATAATACGACCAAACATACAAGTCATTGGCTATTCGAAATGTGACTAATTAGAAATCCATATACATTAATCCCTAGGTTGACTACTAATCGTAATCCAGAATATCCCAGAAAAATAAATTGTAAAATCAGTAACCTAATAGCATCATCAATGATGCATGAGCTGACATAGACATCATAATAATTCTAAATAACCAGAATCATCACCAATAGCCAACAATTTGTGTCATCCAATAAAGAATTTACAAAACCATAATCAGAAAAAGGTTTTGAAATTTGATCACAAGTGATTAATGAAAGTGCATGATCAGCAAACCGTTCTGGTAAATATCAGTATAAGTTGGCCACGCCACCATACCTAACACTGTTAGTAGAATACAGGTTCAAATCTCACACTATAGTTATCATAAACTCTTAGAACTATACTTGATAAGAAAGAAAATGTGTAGAGAAGCTTATTATCTTATTTCAGGAAAATCTAAGTACACTGACCGTTCAAAAAGCCTCTCAATAGTTTGAAATTGCCTCTCTGATGAAAGAAGTGTCTCTCTGACACTAATGAGACTGCTAACATAGGATTTTAGAGAATCAAAGTCCCTTTTCACTCGGCAAAGCTCTTGCTCATTTTCTGCAGCACATTGCCTCTGCCTGGATGTCTCCTCGACCAAATCCTCAACCCTCTTCCGCAAATCATTCAAAATACCATTTGTACCCAGAGCAAACCGCTCCATCTCCTCTAATTTCAAAGACATGTTCTCAAGTTGGATTGCTTTCCTTCTAATTTCTTCCTGACCTAAAGTTACCTTATCTTTCTCCAGTGCAGTTTCAGATTCTGCCATTATAACTCTTTTAACAAGACCTTCCATCACATCTGATACCATCTGCACAGACTTGAGTAATTCACCAATATAAGCTTCGTCTTGTTCATCATAGCTTCCTTGTTGCTTTCTAAGTATAAGACATGATTCTTCATCCGGGCCAAATGAAGAAAGATCAACATCCCGGGACCAACTGGGCATTGGGGTTCCATTCCTGTCAACAAGTCCCACTCCTTCTAATTCCTTTATTCCACATGATGTGTGTGATAGCTCGGGAACAGCAAAGACTCTTGCTTTTGATTTTAAGTAAGTCAACAATGTCGAGGTTGTTTTCACTCTTCGCCAAAGGACCTCCAACTCCTTTGCATGTTCCTCCGACCCTTGTACACAAGCCTTCACCTCCATAAGCTTCACTTGTAACACATCCACTTGAGACTGTCGCCTTTCCATCTCCTGCTTCCACATTTCCCGAGTTTCTCCAACTTGCAACGTCAAACTTGACAAGTCGACATCCTCTCCTGCCATACCTTCCCTGAGTTGCAAGAAAAAAAAATAGAAATTCAAATTTTAGATTGCATAAACCTAATGCCAATCAACAAACGAAACCCGACAGCATTTAGCACATAAAAACACATCATAAACCACAAACTCTAGTACCAACTACCACCCACGTTGGAGATGATTATCAAGCACCAAGCTTTGTGAAGAACAATTCAAATTCAAGCCCATAACAAGGATATTAAGCAGCAAGATCATGCCTTTTATTGTTAACAAATCAACGTACATTAAAATCGCTTAGAATTCTCAAAAAAAGAAGTACCTTGAACCTTAATTAACAAAACCCCAATTGAGCATGAAGATTCACAAATCAAACCCCAAAACACGACAGAATCACAAAAGGGTATTCTTGCATCAAATGAGACGAATGAGAGACAATTAAAAGACGAAGCAGAGATTTTTAAAGGGTACAATGCAAAATGTGTAAAAAACAAAAGACAGTGAAAAATAAGAGGAAAGGGTAGAAAATTAAGAGAAAAATGAGACCTTTTTATCTGGGGTGCTGCTTCTAGGAGAGATTGACTGCGTACAGCTTGATTGGTAAGGGAGTGAGTTTTGGTTTTGTCTAGCAAGGCGTTGTTGAAGGTATAAAAGAGGAGGAGGTCAGGAAACAAAAGGGAAAATGGAAAGTAAGTTAGGTACGTTGTTTCTTGTCAGTCTTTCTTTATTTGCTTTCCTTGTCCTCGCCTAATTAATAAAACAATGCTGTCTTATGACCTGCTTTTTTCTTGCGGTAATTTCCGGTTCTTATATGTTTTATTATAAAAAATATTTTATATAATTTAAATATATTAATATTAAAGAGTTAAAAATAATCATACATCACTGCAACAAACATATTTAATAGTGTCTTTATACAATTCTAACATTATATTATTTTATATAATAATCGTTGGTGAGACATCCTGGTAATTATATTATTATTTTTATTTAAAATAAACATTCTCTCTCGACTAAAGAAGGTTATCGACTGAATTTTAGAATTTGAAAATGAAATTATTGGAAATCTTTTAGCTTAAACAAATTATTATAATAAGAGGGAGGGAAGTATTTGCTAATTTTGAAATGTAAATGTTCTGAATATTTGCTACATATTCAATTTAGATTCTTAATTATAAATTATATTTTTATCTAGGACACCGAAGTAGCGATGCATTGGTAAGCAGGACTGGAGCCATTTTAGTCTAAGAAAAACGAGTTAATGGCAGTGGTCCTTCACCACGGTAACGGAAAAAATAAAAAGACTAGATTCTTCAATCAAAACCCTTCACACACCAAACATCAAACAGCTTGACCACAATTAAAATGATGATTCATTTTCATCAGAACAAGAGACTAATGATTCTATCCCATAAACCCTCGTAGCCCAGTTTCGCAAATCTAACAAGAAACCACTTATCGGAAAACTTCGTAGCATCAAGTCCAAAGAATTAAAACGAAGCTAGCGACTTTGGGCACAAATGCCAACAGCTGAATCAGAATCACATCTCTTTCAATTACAGGTCCAATTTTTCAATTCCAGACCATACAAGACCTGGATTCCTAAGCAAAGAAAATCCATACAATTTTCTTTTGAAAACCCAGTAAATCCTAACCCCCAAACCCATACAAAGTACGCCCTTGCCTTTTCAGAGCATAGACAACATCCATAGCAGTGACGGTCTTTCTCCTGGCATGCTCTGTGTAGGTGACGGCATCACGAATCACATTCTCAAGGAAGATCTTCAAAACCCCTCTCGTTTCTTCGTAAATCAGCCCGCTAATTCTCTTCACGCCTCCTCTTCTTGCTAGCCTTCTAATTGCTGGCTTTGTTATTCCTTGAATGTTATCTCTCAGCACCTTCCTGTGCCTCTTTGCACCTCCCTTTCCAAGCCCCTTTCCTCCCTTTCCTCTTCCTGACATCCTCGCAGAGTTTCCGGCAAACTTGAATATATTTTCGGAGAAAACAAGCGGATTTGACCTTTTAAGAATGGTAATTTGCCTCGAGGGTTGGCCGGGTATTTATACGAGGCGGGGCACCTCAGAAAAGGCAGTTCTTTTGGCAATATAGCAGGCTTGTGATTTGGTGGTTTAATATCCACCGCTGGATGGATATCATCTGACGGGTGTTTTAACGAGATTTTAAGGATGCCTGAGATTGCCAGCATGGCCTCCATCTTTCTGTAATGACCGTAGGATTATGTTTTATCCATGGTTCGATCCGCGTCAAGCGGGTGCTTTTGTCATAACCGTTTGTTCGACTCGATCTAACGGGTACAGACATAAGCAAGATATAGGATTGCCAGCGTGGATTTTTGCCCCTTTAGATTATTTATCCTAGCATCTACCACTGCAATCATGCTGTTTCTCCTCTCAAATAATTAGAAAAGTTTTATAGCTTGATTTGAGTTCGATTTAAGATAAGATTTGTCTCTTAATTTGAATATTTAGTAAGATATTTAAAAACCATGTTAATTAAGATGTTTGCTACGTATTTATTTTAAATTCTTAATTAAACTTCACTTTTTTTAAAAAAAATACAATATAAATTATATTCTTATTTAGGATTTAATTGAAAATGAAAAAAAAAAAGAGTAAATGAAACGGATCAACTTAGAAATTAAATATTTTTTAAAACAGTTTAAGAGACCTTAAAATGAATCGATCCGGTGTTATAATTATTTTTCTTGTTTATGTTAAATAGAAGAAAAAAAGTGTGATGGATTATTTGATTAAAAAAAATTAGAAAAGTTAGATTTAGGATAAGATTTGTCTCTTAATTTGAATATTTAGTAAAATTAAATAATATTATTGATTTCTATTAAATTTTGATGGAATGTATTGAACGAGGATGCGAAAAATCTATAAGCGTCCAGGAAGTTATTATTCCGTCTCAACTAGTAATAATAATGGAAGGATAAATTATTCAATAATTATAATTATGAATTAGAAAATTACAGAAAGAATGATAACTAATAAATATATTTATTTATTTATAACCGGAATGTCCGGATCAGCTTACACATATCATAACTAATCCCCAAATTTACCGAACATCCTACAAGCCTAGTAAACATATAAGATATCACAGGGATAACAAACATGTATAGTGAAGCTCGGATGCGGAATAAGGGAATTGCCAAGACCCCACCTGCAAGAATGATATTTTTTTTTTGATAACCGGGGTGTCCGGACTAGCTTACACGGATCACAACTAATCCCCGGACTCACTGAACATCGTGCAAACCCAGTGAGCATGTAAGGCACCGCGGGGTGACGGGCGTGCATGGTGGGTCTTGAACCCTGGTGCAGAGGAAGAAAACAAGTCTCTTCAACTACCAGGCCGAGACCCCACTTGCAGAATGATATTTAAACTGACTGGAGGTGGGAAAAAATATATAAGATTATTGAAAATGTTCACATAACCTTCAAATCGACCTATTGACTAAAAATTTATTCCTTCACGCAACAGAATATAGCTGTTGGGTTATATCCCATTGATGGTGACCATGGCCGGTTACACACCACCCGGTGCATCCTCAAGACTTTCAGGTACCGAAGTAGGAGGAGCTGATGATTTCGCTGCTTCTCTCTGAGAAAAAAAAACAATTCAGGAAGCAAAGAATAATAGTGAATGATCCAAGTTGCATAAGAGGCACATAATTTCTCTACCCTTCGCAGGATTCTGCTGGATTTTGTCAGAAATGTAATTATATTGCTAAAAAAACAATACAGGAAGCAAAAAATAACAGTGAATGATCCAAGCTGCATGAGAAGCACATAATTTCTCTACCCTTTGCAGGATTCTGCTGGATTTTGTCAGAATGAAACTTGTTTGTCGGTAATAAACATAAACTGATGAGGTCAGGGACATACTTTGCATTCCAGAAACCCGCAGAGGCCCTCGAGGCTGGTTTTAGGATTTCTGATCTTCATTAGCTCACCAGCAACTTCAGCTGGGCTAACTTGAACTTCTGAAATTAGCTTTTCGATGCGAGGAAAAAGATCGTGGTTCCATATGTCCAGGTAAGTTTCTGCAAGCTGCTTGAAGGTGGAGAATGTGCAATATGAAAGATTAATGTGCAGGTCCATCCGGCCCGCTCTCAGCAAGGCAGGATCGATTCGATCTTTGAAGTTAGTAGTGAAAACGATAACCCTTTCATCTCCACAGCAGGACAATAGGCCATCAATGGCGTTGAGAAGTCCAGAGAGTGTTACAACCTTTTCCTGACAAGATCAAACATAGCTTCAGTTCTGAAACTGATGTGTTCAAGTCTAACAGTACTACTGATCTCCAGAGATTTGATTAAATAAAATAACAATATCTTGGACTTGAGTAGTTGGAAAAAATACTTTTTATGTGAAATCGGAAAAGGAAATGATAATAATAATATTAATAATAAAAATCCTACCTGAGGCTTCCTAGGAGTTTTATCATGATCTGATGGGCGATCCCCGGCTTGACGATTCTGTAGCTCAACCGAGCAGTCGATATCTTCAACCACGAGGATTGAACGATTGGACATGTGAAGCAACAAAGACTCCAGGGAAGAATCAGAACTGACAGCAGACAAGTTCAAGCTGTAGATGTCAAAATTAAGATGGTTGGCCATGGCTGCTATCAAGCTTGATTTCCCAGTTCCTGGAGGGCCATACAGTAAATAGCCCCGTTTCCATACCTTACCAATCTTCCTGTAATAGTTCTTTCCTTTGACGAATCTGTCAAGATCCTCAATAACTTTCTGTTTGAGGTTTCCATCCATTGCTAGCGTATCAAAAGTCATAGGATGATCCAAGTTGATCCCCTTAAAGCTCCATCCATCGCGTCCCCCGCGAGTAGTGTGAAACTTAACCACCCTGTTTTGATCCTTAATTTTCTTAGCCATTTCAATAATGTAAGGCAGGTACTTATTCCTCACCATACTCGCGTGTCGTTTATGGAAACGAAGCTCGTACCATTTCATCTCATACTGGAGTGCTGAGTTGAATTCACTGCAATAAGACCACTTCATGTCCGCACCGAGGAAAGTGTCGACAATCTTGCAATTCCTGTCAAGGCCATACGCCAGCGCCTTGATGTTTTCGTTCTTGCCAACCGTGATTCGTCGCGGAACAGACGGTGTAGAGAAAGCATTGCTGCCAAGATACATCATCAGGGCATGAAAGAGATGGTTTTTTGATTCTTCATGCGAGTCGCTGATAACCATGGTGAGTTCTGACGTAAAACGACTCGCTAATTCCTGCAAAAAACTTTGCATTTCTTGCGGGACGAAATCATTGATGGAGCTACGTAGAATTGCAACAGAAGCTATCAGGGATAGACTTGACCCCATTTGCTCTCTTCTCGATCCTCTTCTTTTTACAGCTCGCTAGCCCTTCTTCTTCTTCTTCTTCTTCTGTGTTTTTTGGTATCTGCTGTTAAATTCTTTGATGGCGCGATCCATTTATAGCGGGAAAGAAAGTGTAAAAGACGGTATTGTAAATACAAAGACTAATCGTGGAAATTCTGTGCCATGGATAAGGATAACACAGTTCAGCTCTGCTACTGCAAAGAAGTTCACTCGGAATTGCAAGGTAGATCAAGTGGCAACTCGATTAATTCCTACATTCCTTACCTTATTAAACTGAAAATCTAGAAAGGAGTCGATAAATTAATCGATATTGGGGAGGCTTATCCAAAATAATAAGTAGTAAACACGTACTATCTGTAGAAGTCCGTGGTAGCTTCTAAGAATTAATCTATCAGAAGAATGAGTCTAGCAGAGTACTCAATGAAGTGCACTGCACTAGAAATTGTTTGGAGGCATTGACGGAGTCAAGGGGTCAGGTGGGGCCGCCACCGCTCATAGTTACGAGACTCAAATTGCGTGGAAGCATTCGATGCGGCGCCAACACTCCGTAGATTTAACACTCCATTTTGATGGATTATAAAGCCCATTTTAAAAGTGTTTTAATTTTTTTTATATTATTAGATTATTTTTATATACTGGTGTCAAAAATTATTTTTAAAAAATAAAACAAATATTTTAATGTATTTATGAACAAAAAATAATTTTAAAAATAATTTCAACTACACTTTCAAACATTCACTAAATTGATACAAGGGTGTTTAGAAATATGATAGCTTTATTAAATGTTTATTACTTGAGAATATATTAATTTTTTATTTTATTTTAAATATATATATATATTTTCGATCTCATCTTATCAAAATATTTTAAAAAAACTAATTTAAAATAGATAAATAAATCTTAATTTAAAAAAAAAATACAAAAAACAAACAAACAAGCTGTTATAAATCATCGGGTCAACTCAACAATGATTTTTTTTTAAAATAAAAGCATTATTTTAGGTTTTTTTCCACAGCATTTTAGTAAAAAGAAAATAATTGGCCCCAGCTAAATTTTAGATTAATAAATTACAAGTTAGCCTGGGGTTTTATAAATACTACACCTTTTCAGAAGATCCAAAAGTTTTTGAAAAAAAATTTCCTGCACTTTAAAAATAAACAAATAAAAACTATTTATTAACCAAATTTCAATTTATATATGTGAACTGTTTTTATCTTGACTTGTTCATACGCCACTTGGCATAAAACTCCTGACTCTGTTACCGTTATTACATTACAACCATGAAGAGTGTCTCAGTAAGAAAACCACTTTGATTTCGTTGACTGTGCTAAAATAAAATCACGTTTCTCCTCACGTTATTGTTTCTAGAGGCAGGCTGTGAAAAATGTAAATTTATAACTTTAAAATAATTTGTTGCCGGTGTAAAAAAATAAACTTTCATCTTGTATCACAAATCTCATTTCTCCTCGAGGAAACCCGAAATCATGCATGTCTTAGACCCCGTTCTATGAAACTAAATCAGGAATATATATATATATATATATATAAAGCAGCAGGTGTTAGAGAATAATATAAATTATATTTTGGGACTTTATCTATAAACTTAAATTTTTAGATGAGATGGTTCCTTAACATGGTATCAGAGCCTTGTTGACCCAGTGGTCACGAATTCGAATCTTACCACCCCCATTCTATTTGATAAAAAAAATCAAGCACAAGTAATGTGGATTTGTGCAAGTTTCAAGCCTAAAGGATTTTAACTTGAGGGTGTGTGTTAGAGAATAATATAAATCATATTCTTGGGGCCTTACCTATAAACTTAAATTTTTAAGTGAGATGATTCCTTAATAGCAGGCAAATTATTGTGCATACATGCACATTTTATCATTCACTGAAATGGTGTAATTTTCATTTTGCTTTTTTTTTTTAAATCAATAGATATTTTAGTTTTTTTATGACCCATTAGTGGTCATTAAAGGATTGACCATAAGTAAATTTGCGTTTTATAATTTTTGGTAAAATAACTCTGAAATTCAAAACTTTTGAAACAGACATGAAATGGTATTTCTATCTTTTTTTTCTTTTTAAAATATGGTAAAATAACAACTTTGATCTTTTGATTTTTAATTTTTTTAGAATATTTTATGAAAGTCTGATTTATTTATAATTTCATCATTTAATTTCAATTTATCATATATTATTTTTTCTAATTTGATACTTTTTAGTGAGTTAGGAAACACTGTGCTGCTTGTTGCTTGTCTATTATGATCGGAAGTAAAGCAGACCTGTGATGGATTCCTGTTCTGATTTATCTCCACTCTCTTTTTATTCCTCTTCTCTGGCATAACATCGTCAGAACAAAACGATTGGCCTCTGAAGAATTTGTTCAGGATTGGGAGAAGAAAAGATTGAATTCTGAAAATTTATGGAATTATTTCTTTATGTCATTCTATTGTTCCACCATGTGATTCCTTATTCTTTCTGCTGTTATGCTGTTGCCATATGAAACTCGCAATAAGAATCACTCCTTGCAGACAGATGCACAACCACAATCATATCCAGGCTTTGATCAAATGGCAGGAACAGATGCAGACTAAAATGAAATAACCATAAAACTGGAGGTTGCCGTGTAGTTTAGGGTGAAGAAAAGAGAAAAAAGGGAAAAAAAGTTAACCGCTCACCGTCACATCTCCGGCCACCTTGTGAGGCCACACGCCACACCATGAGGAAGAGGACGCGGTGGTGCATCCACAAAAACGCCGGATGGACATTTTACGCTACCGGAAGACGCCGCATGCACCTACCGAAGCGTGCGTGAGGCCGAATGTTGTCACGCATGGGTCACACGCGTGCACAGTATTCGGAGGAAAATACTAAAAAAAATGATAAATTACCGTAACACTCCTACACTCAACTCTGCAATTTTGTCTTATTGGAGAGCATATTAGTATTTACACATTTTAAAAAAATATGCAATTGCCGGGCACCCCTCCCGGCAGCTGCTATTTTTTTGTCTTTTTCGAGAGATAAAATGATTATTTTACTGTGCAAAGAAATATAAAAAAATCAATAAACCGGTGACCCGACTGAATTGAAAACCAAACCGACTGAGCAATACTATTGTAATCCACAATGATTTCACCCACATGCTATAGTAACTAAACAATGATCTATTTTAGTATATAGTATAATTAGCTCCAAACTGGCAAGCATCAGTGCGAACGCCACATCAATTGACAATGCCTGCACTCTCCTTGGAAAAGGGTAAGTGTTATCATCTCATTTAAGAGGTCAAACTATTATGTGAGATCATAGAATATGATTTATATTATTCTCTAACGCACTCTCTCAAGTGAAAGTCCTTTGATCTTGAAACTTGCACAGGCTTACACTACCTTGTGCTTGATTTTTATCAAATAGAATGTGGTAGTGGGATTTGAACTCGTGACCGCTAGGTCAATAAGGCTCTGATATCATGTTAAATGAGCATCTTATCTAAAAACTTAAACTATTAAGTAAAATTTCACAATATAATTTATATTATTCTCAAATAGTATACACTGGTAAAGATTGAGAGAAGGCCTTCCAAACCTCCAATCATAATGAAAATAGAAGCATAAGCAGATTTGTTGAGCCAATACAGCAGACCCTTCTCTCCTAAGTAAAGTTCAATAATCTTTTCTGAAAGGCTCTCATCTTCCCCCTTCTTGCAGCAGATGCTTGTGCCTTTACAGCTAGCTAGCAAAGTTCTTCAAAGCTAATCCCTTTTATCTACTGTTGGGGTGCGTTTCGTGCAAGGCATCCATGCCTCTTTTCATGGGAAGAACCTATCATTTGATGCCCACTTCATCTAAGGTACCCTGAATGTCATCGTAGCTGTGAAATTGCTATTTGTTTTGTTGATTTTTTAGAGAGTAAAATAATAATACCCCCCCCCCAAATTGTGTTTTTTTAATTTAATTGAAAATATTTGCAGAGTTATACAATTAAGAAATTGACTGAATAATACTATTAAATGAAACGGCAAAAGGAGAGAAAAAGAGGGGGGGGGGGGGGGGGGGGTGAAAAAAGACTTTAATAATACATTAAAACTTTCATTACAATAATACCTTGCAATTAGAAATATCTTGAAAATATAAATTTAATAAAATTTCATTACAATAATACCTTGCAATTAGAAATATCTTGAAAATATAAATTTAAGAAAACTTTCATTACAATAATACCTTGCAATTAGAAATATCTTGAAAATATAAATTTAATAAAATTTCATTACAATAATACCTTGCAATTAGAAATATCTTGAAAATATAAATTTAAGAAAACTTTCATTACAATAATACCTTGCATTTAGAAATATCTTGAAAATATAAATTTAATAAAACTTTCATTACAATAATACCTTGCAATTAGAAATATCTTGAAAATATAAATTTAATAAAATTTCATTACAATAATACCTTGCAATTAGAAATATCTTGAAAATATAAATTTAATAAAATTTCATTACAATAATACCTTGCAATTAGAAATATCTTGAAAATATAAATTTAATAGTACCAAAAAATATTATCAACAATGATCCGAATATAGACTAATTCTTCATAAAGAATAAGCGAGTCAAATATTTGATTTCACCTCTAAGAGATCTTTTGATTGTGACCTAACTCAAAATGCCCTCCTCATGCTAACATGTTTTCTTGGATTAGCCAAGCAATTTCCTCACCAACCCAAACGCTTGATCAATCACAAAGTTTTCCATGAAACTTCCATCGATAGTGGATGGGAAACTTTAAGGGTCAAGAGTGGCAGGGTAGAATGCTTCAAAATCTTCATACCATAGATGATCACTTCAACAAATTATCCTTTAAAGGCAAATAGATTATATGAAATATGCGTTTGCAAGCAGGCAATTTAATATAGAGATAGTGGGAAAGCCCTTTATATATATATATATATATAATTAAAACAATGTATTTTAAATTTTTTAAAATAAAAATTTAATTTGATGTAAACCAATTTTTCAACCCGTGATTTAAACCTTGAATGGAGGCGTTGTTAAAATTAAAAATAAGCTTAATGGAACTAGAATAAAAACACATGAAAAATATAACCCACATTTTTTTGTGTGGGAAAACTCTATCATTGGATGTTATTTATGATTCCGAAATGACCCATTTGACATGTTAAGAAAAAATTAAAGGTAAAAAAATAGTGGAACCTCATGATTGATTTTCTTAACTAGCAAAGCTAATTAAATATTTGTGGAATAATACAATTAAAAAAATAATTGATTGAATAACATAATGAGTTTCATACAAAAAAATAAATGTAAGAAGAAAAAAGGAGAGGTAAGAAGAAAAAGAGAGGAAAAAGGAGTGAGAAAAAGAAAGCAAAAAATAAAAAAAAAGGTAAGGGAGAGAGAAAAAGACTATAGAGATATACTAAAACTCCGATTACAACACTATCTTATAATTAAAAACATCTCGATAATAGATATTTAATAATACATAAAAAAAACCCACTAATGACGATGCGAGTGAATGATATTTATTGCTAAAAACAAGTGATCAAAACTAGATACATAGAATTGGCAAGGTTAATTAAAATATTTGATGGATAATATAATTAAAAAATAATTGATTAAATAACATAGTGATTTTTTTTAAATCAAATGAAATAGGAAAAAGAAGAGATAAGAAAAAGGAGAGAAAGGAAAAAGCAACGATAAAAAACAAACTTGGAGAAATACTAAAATCTCAATAATAACACTACTTTACAATGAAAAACCTCATTAATATAAATTTAATAATATATAAAAATCACTAATAATAATCAAAATAAACTATATTTACCACTAAAATCAAATGAGTTGTTCCATGCTCATGCACATTTCCCTTGGATTTGCCTTGCAATTTCTTCACCAACCCAAACACTTACATATATTTCCATGAAGCCTGCACCAAATAGAAGGTTTTGGAAACTTGAGGGTCAATAGTGATAAGGTAGAATGATTCAAAATCACATCTTCATATTTATTTAGTGTCATTAAAATTACTTATGAAAGATCTTTTCGTTTAAAAATGTATCAAAATAATTTTTTTTATTTTTTAAAAAATATTTTTGACACCGACACATGAAAATGATCTAAAAAAACCAAAATTTTTAATTTAAAATAATAAAAAAATATTTTTAATTTTTTTTCAAAAGTATTTTTGAAACACAATGTTAAATAAAAGTCTATAGTGATGATTATTTCAATATCTTATCCTTTAAAAAAAGATAAATTAGATGGTAGAAAACTATTCATACTATCTGTATTTTCAAGCAGACAAATTAATATAGAAATAGTGGAAACTTTCATAATGTGTTACGTCCTTTTTTATTTATTTATTATTTATTTATGATCATATAAATATTCTTAAATTAGGTACCGACTACCGAATGAAAACTATATTCGTCATCCCAAAACTACCCCTTATAAACTTCCAGTTTAACTTTTCTTACCCAACGCACCCCGACCGACCTTGTGTTTCAATCCCCTCTCCCCTCTCCCCTCTCCCCTCCATATTTCTTGCTCTCCGAGTCACCAGTCAGTCAGTCATGACCGAACCCAATAAACCCGGTAACGATGACCCCTTCCTTGTTCAATATCAACCGTCCGAACTTAAAATCGTTTCGGAATTTCTTTCCACCTGGCTTCCTTTCCTCTCTCGGGATCTCTGCCGTAACTGCACCAAAATTCTCTCCGATCGCATTCGCTTTCTCTCAGGTAACAGCAACTTGTTATGTCCCGAATTAACCTTTTTTTTGTTGTTTTTGATCCTAACATCAATTTTTTTTTAAATAATAATAATGTTAACTGGTTAGTTTAATTATAGATTTTTTTTTTTTTTAATTTACTGTGTTGATATTTTGAAAACTAGGGTTTCTTTTGCTTACTGTTAACTGTAAGCTTTGCTATTTTCTTGTTGTTGAAGTTAAGGTTTGTTGTTCGATTTTTTTACTGATTTGGAGTCTTTGGCTGTGGCATGTTTGGACATTACTGTAGAACTCAAAGGCGAAGATAAGAGTAGGGATTTTCCGAAAATGAATGATAACTTGGAATTGCCCAACTCGAACTGCTGTTCTGGTGGTAATTGTGATAACAATTCCTTGGGAAGTTCGAAAGAGGAAGATGACTTGAATTCGTTAGTTAGTTGGAAAGATGGGACAAATGGATGGTATGAAACACCCAAGTCGGAGGCTTCCACTAGTGGACTTCGTAGTGAGTGGTGCTCGGGGATGTCTTGGGCAGATATGACGCAGGAAGATGAACTTGCAAAAGAAGAGAAGGAACTAGAGCAGCAGGAATTGAATACACGGGTGGTTAACGTGAACGATTCAGCGGGTGGTTTGAGGATGACAAAGGTTGTTGGGAAGCCTACTACGTTACCGTGGGAGAAAAGGGAATACATTCGGTTTATGAATGTGAAGAGGAAGATGGACTTTATGTGCTTTGAGAAGGTTAATGGGAAGCTTACTAATATTCTCCAGGGCCTGGAACTCCACACAGGCATTTTCAGTGATGCGGAGCAAAAGAGGATTGTTAATCTTGTGTATTCACATAAAGAGAAAGGGGAAAAGGGAGAGTTGAAAGGTTGGTTCATAAAGCTTTTATCTTTCCCAGGCTATTCTGTTTGATCTGTTAACAAGCTTTCCACTCAAGTCAACCATTCTTTTCTATGTGCTATGTTACATTTTTTGCTTAATTGCTCTGGCCATGGGTTTTATGTGCTAGAATAGCTGTGGTTCCAAGGATGTATGCACTCTCTTATTTATGCCACACATGTCAATTTGTATCGGTAAAAGCAAACTTGAAACTACTGGTGTTCATGTTTCTCATCACCGTCAAAGTACACTAATAGCACATTTGCACCGATCATTAAATTCTACATTTTCTATGGTGACAATTGACTGAGAGATTTTGACTGTCAAAAGCATCTACTCTGGTAAATATAATAATTAAAAAACTCTTGACATTCAATATCTCACTTTTGTCATAAGCCAGAATACTAAAAGCTACTCTTGGTTTTGTATATGTTCTCAGGTGAAATGTTCATCATTCTCTCACCACTTCTTTTTCTCTGGTTTTCCTTTTTATGTTTTAATGCTGTTCACAATTCATTCTTTTTGTGCTTCGTAGCTTCATATGCCAATTAATATAAGCTTTTGCCATTTATTTGACACGTGGTGGTCCCAAAAACAATTGACTGTCATGTTCCTTGAAGAATAAAACATTGAAGTGATGAATGCAGATGTCAACTTAATATTATCTTTTTGACCATTCTATACTATCTTCCCGTGCTTGATATAAATTGGCCGAACATTGTTGTTGAGATGGTTTCGTACTTTCAACTCAATTCTCATGGTGATTTGTAGAGTGATGTCAAAACTCACCCTTAGTGTTGATTGGTAATTTTTTGGAATTTTATATTCCACTTCTAATTCTATGGATCTGAGAGCATCCATAGTAGACTCATTAGCATTGAATAGTGCCTTAGCTGTTTTTCAGATGTAGTATATTGATCTGTTAGATGTGCTTTGATCAGTAGAGGTATGGATTCATGTCCAAGATTATCTTTTTGCATCATTTGTGAGTTGAACTGGGCAAAACGTTTCCTGGAAAATGTTCAATTATTTGATATCATTGTTGATAGTTGGGTGGGGATTCTGAAATTTTCTTGCAGAACGAACGTATTCAGCTCCACAAAAATGGATGAAGGGCAAAGGGCGTGTGACTCTCCAGTTTGGATGCTGTTACAACTACGCAACTGTAAGTTCCGATCCCTTTGCCACACATCATCAACATTCTGAATTATGGCAATCTGAGATTTGTAATATTAAAACTGCACAAATGTTAAAACTTGTAACATATACAACATGGTGGCAGGACAAAAATGGTAATCCGCCAGGCATCATCCAGGATGAAATGGTAGATCCCATGCCTGACCTTTTTAAAGTGATCATCAGAAGGCTGGTCAGATGGCATGTTATGCCCCCGACTTGTGTGCCAGACAGTTGTATTGTTAACATTTATGAAGAAGGGGACTGTATACCTCCTCACATTGACAGCCATGATTTTGTTCGACCTTTCTGTACTGTTTCTTTTCTTAGCGCGTGCAATATAGTATTTGGATCACGCTTAAAGATTGTGGGTCCAGGTGACTTTGATGGTCCAATTGCAATCCCTCTCCCTGTGGGGTATGTCTAACATGCAATCCTCTACATCAATTCCCTGCTTGTATATCATTTTCTTTCTTTCTTCCTTCTTTTCCCGTCTAATATCATGTGCATGATCTTGTAATTATTGTCCTGATATTTGTTTACGCTCCATCTTTATTGTCATGTTACCAAAATCTTAGTCATTTTTGTTTTCAGTTCTGTTCTTGTCTTAAATGGAAATGGAGCAGACGTGGCTAAACACTGTGTGCCTTCAGTTCCTACAAGGAGGTAGTGATTGAATCTTCTTGAGCTGTTCTTATGGTATGATGCATATATAATTTGCTTCCTTTCCCACCCTGTATTTGTTGTAGGATATCAATCACATTTAGAAAAATGGACAAAGCAAAACTACCTACAGGTTTTGTTCCAGAACCTGGTCTGCAGGGAATCCAGCCATTGCCATATGAACTGGATAAAACGAGGTTAAATTCTCCTAAATCCGAGCCTTACATGAAAAGGTGGCCGTTGGGTAAAGAGGGCAAGAAGGAAGGAAGGAGACCTGCAGAGAATGATTCCCAATCAGAACCGTATCACTCAGGTCAGAGTCGACAGCCAGCTGCATATCAGTGGAGGATCAAGGAAAATATAGACAGAGCTGATGGATGAGGTCCAACCCTTCTGTTGCCTGAATTTCAGGTTTGGACATCTGAGATTTAATTTCTGTGAGTATTCTGTGGAAAGCGGATATAGAGGTTGAGGTTTATTTCAGTGACAGAGTTCTGCTGAATATATTACTTACTATACACGTAGCAATACCTAATGCGTTCTTCATTTGTTTCTGATCAAAGCAAATATTTACACGGGAGTTTACGGTGTAATGGAGAGCAACATTGAGTCTGCTGTCCCTCAGGTTTTAGGCATTACTATAACAATTGTGTAGCTGGAATCCATTGAAGGTCTGGTTCTGGTTAAATCCCTGAGCGGATATCCGTATCTCGAAGCATGGCTCGGTATTGATTAATTGGATCAAGTAGCTTGACGCTGCATGTTTGTGACTGTGATAAATTACTGCTTTGTTGAGGTGTCGTTCGAGTTGATTGGTTACAGAGGCACTCCACCACATGATAGCGGGAGATGACAGTATTGTTTTCATATTCTACACTGGAAATCTTGAGAGTTGTATTGTAATTGATTTTCCCTGACTTGGTTGTCGTCAACAGATTATTGATTTGCAAGTTTCTTAATATTAAACGGGTGAATTCTGAGCTGATATTTTTTAAAACCTGGTCGGGTTATGTGCTGGGTCAACCTGCGGGGGCTGGGTTCAATAACAATGGTGTACACTAGCTAGCTTAATTTCTACTGAAGAAGCATTCTATCTCAATCCTTACCATTTCAATTGTATAATGAGGTGGTAATATATTGAAGGATATCGCTTATTATATATTTTTTATAACCTTAAAAAAAATATAATGAGGTTAGGAGGTCAAGAATTTGATGTATAATGAGGTTTTAGCATATTGAACATGTTTTTTTTTAAAAAAAACTCATTTTGTCATCATCTCAATATTTTTTAAAGAATATCAATTTAAAAGATTTGTCAAAGCAAAAAACTAACAATAAAAAGAATGAGTATAAAAACATGATATGTAAATATAATAAAACAAATTAATTAAAAAAATTATTATAAATAAAAAAATATAAATTAAAAGAATAAAAACCAAATATGAAATAAAAAAATGGAGGATATAATCAAAAAATAAATTCAATTTTATAAATCAACTCAAATAAACAAAATAAAAATTAAAAGAATAGAGACTAAATCCTAAGAAAAAACAAATTGAAGGGTTGATGTGAAATGTTGCAATACTGGCATGAAAAACAGTGGGGAAAAACTAAGAAAGTTTATTTTCTCCGTGAGCAATTGCAAAGCCATTTGAAGATGACGGGGTGACTCACTTTCACAAACACACTAACAATTTTTTATTTTAAAATTAAATTATCAAATCACCTATACAACCACATGATTATTGCAAAAATATCAATATCAAATGACTAATATGCCCCTGAAGTCAACCTCGAGATTTTTTGGCTTCAAGAGTAATAAAATAATTATATTGTGCTACCCCTAAATAATTATAAAATAACAAATGAATCTCACGAAAAATACTTTTTTACTCCTCAAGTCAATTCATTGATTTGTCTATTGAAAATAAAAAAACAAGTTTATAGCATTTTTTCCACACCAAATAAATATTGTTAATTAAATAAGGTATTAAAGCAACCACTAGCCGTTATATATATATATATATATAAAGAGTTACGGGGGTGATCATTTTGGAAAATTTGAAACAATAAGGTTGATATGGGAGATAACTCAAACTATGAATGTCAAATGGATCTTTTTTAGTTGGCGCTAGTATTTTGATGTGGGGTGTTTTTTGAAAATGTTTTTTCAATTAAAAATGCATTAAAATAATATATATATATATATATATTATTTTTAACATCAAAATCATTAAAAAAAACACAAATAAATATTTTTTTGGTGTTCTTTAAGGTGAAAAGCAATCTAAGAAGTAGAAGTTATCATAATATCAAATGAACACTTCATTATATACGGCTCATCCACCCCGTCATTGAAACCAAAGTTATTAATTCTAGTATGGTCCAAGACACTATTCATTAATCTGAGTTAACTCAGGTCAATTTAGAATTAAATTGTTTTAAGATTTCTATTTTTAAAATTCAAACCGGGTTTTGATGATTGGGTCGATATAATCCTTGGTTAACTTACCAAGAAAAACTTCTAATTTAAAACCTAATCCAGATCGAATCCGGACTAGCAAAGACTTCACCAAGTGAACATGCCAAGTCAAGCAAGTTAGGTAACATGGTTAAAACTAGCTTAGCTGGGAAAAAAAAAAAAAAAAAAACTCTAAAATAATCCATTCAAAGATTTCCCTAGCAAAAGAAGACCAGTACTCCGTGGTCCTACAAAGATTCAATCTCTTTGGGAACCATTAAAACTTCAGTCATTTGATAGCAATGGCTGATCATGCATGTATCCGTACTGATGCGGTCCTCTCACATGTTCATAAACCAGCCCATGATGCTGCAGAAGGACGCGGCACAGCACAGGCACGAACGATTTTCACATCCCAGGTTTTTGTTCGAGCGTGAAATGCCTTTTGCTTTTAGCATTTATCTTCTGATTAATTAATGAACATGTACAAATCTTAGAATAAAAGTTGAGGGCTAGGGCTTGCTCTACGTGGTAGCCAATCTCTTTCTTAGAAATTAACGGGACAGAAAGCAAAAGAAAGAGAGATGGGAGACTGCTAGCAGCTGCTGGAAAGAGAGGTTAAAGATATGAACTGATATTGTGATGTTATGGGAGGAGAAAATAAGAGCCCAAGAGATGATTACCCCCAAGAAAAGGAAGGTGCCCTGCTGCTGGACATCACTGATGCAGCATTCCTTATGAGGTAAGCAGTTCAGGATGTTAGATAAGAGAGAGAGAGAGATGAGGAGAGAGAGGGGGGGGGGGGGGGGGAGAGGGAGAGAGATGCATGCAGGAAGCCTTCCCTGCCAAATCGAGGCCGAAAATATATATTTGATGATCGAGAAGAGAGAATGACACTGGCTATGATTTGGCACCGAGAAACAGACAACGATGCCCACATCCCATTTCAGAGATGGCAGAGCCCAACAAAATGCATGATAGGGATTCAAAATCTCATGATGGAGTGTCAAAATCAAACAAATTCAAGGCATTAATTATATATCCTCTAAGAAACGCCCCATCAAACCTAGATTTTTATAATTATATCAACTCATCACTCGACCCCTCGAACCATAAATTGGGTTTATTATATAACCATGATTTTCAAGGAGATTAAAGATACAGTCTGGAGTTCATGATGTGCTATGTAATGATGAGACTTCATCCGAATTTCGGAATTCAGAGAAGGAACAAGAAACAGTACTTTCCCACTTTTTTTTTTATATAAATTTTTACTGCTTCTCATGCCCTTTTCAGGCTCGTATCATATGAGACAATGAGGATTTCAGAGAAAGCCAAGAAGAAACAAAAAGAAGTTGGATTTAGAATCTCTTGTAGAGTTGAAACACACACACATATTTTTTCGATAGTTTTAATAATAAATTGGTAGAAAATCATGCACTGAAGACAAAATCGGTGCCCATCCCTCTAAGAACTCACGTATGCAAAACTAACAGCATGAATCTGCTGATACTGTGAAGTGAAAACAAAAATATGTGCTCAGGTGACAGGACTGCTTGGTACTTGCTGTGGTCAGAATAGTAATCATTTCAACAAACACCATTTCCTGATGTATGCGTGCGATGGAACTTTCCCCGCCAGTGAAAATGTGCCTCATTCTCACAGGAGTAGGAGAAACACGACACACAGTGCCTCGTGCACTGCGAATATCGATGCTAAATTTCAGTTATTTTTGGAAATTAAAACTCAAGAAAGAATGATATAGCTTTCGACGATGCCCCTTTTCCATGTAACCTCATGCATGCCCATATATATATATATATATATATATATATATAAACATTAAGTTTAACAATCTATATATAATTAATACTTGGGAAGAGGGGTTTGAAGAGAATATGATCAGGAAGCAAGATGAATGAAAGGATCAGGGATGTATATATGATCCGCATGCAGCATGATCATTTTTCATAATTAATGATCTACTCCTCGTGTCTCCAACTAAAAGAGAAATCATACAGACAGGGGTTATGGTTATGTTCCAACTATTGCCTTAATTAGAACATCTTGTTGAGGATAGTGAAGTCAGGTTCAGAATTAATTTCCAGTTTCCAAGCCGTGTCTCTTTATCAAATTTGAAGTATAATCATGATCAGGCTGTCCTTGCAAAATCAGAGCCTGCTTTTACTTGAACATTAGTATATAGCACAGCGGTCCCGTAGCTAGTCCCCGAGGCTACGGCGAACCCATCAGTTGAGATGCTTGCTTAAATACCTGGGATTCTTGCAGAGGATGTAATCTTAAGATTTAGGTTATGAAATAATAAAAACAAAAAATGTCTTGTTTATGGATGATGTTGAAATTATTTTTTATATTACTTTAAAATAGCAAACAAATACCCTTTAATTTATCTCTATAAAAAAGATGATCTCTCCCGTGATGAGTTCTAAATATCACACAACATCATTAACTCTGACATAAATTCATTCATTCATTCATTCATAAGCCTCGTTCACTCCTTCATTACTTTCTAATTTTCTTCTTTCCAATTCAATTTTCTACATTTTAAAGTCTCTATCAAGGAATCTGAATGGCTAGTTTTAATCATATCATAGCTCGTCATGCCTTACGATCCAAGTTTTTCCACTGATACCCTCCTTTTACAAAGCTCTCATTTGTCCCTTCTCTTCTTATGAACAGTGCTTCACTGTCAACTTCATCCCTTCTCTTCTTATGAACAGTGCTTCACTGTCATCTTCAGTCCTTCTCTATCAGATATTTCTCTGATATATATCCTCCCTCCCACCCCTCCATCTCATCTGCAGCTCAGTCTGGTCCTTTTTTATATATAGACCATAAGGCCATATAATCCTCACTCTAACTAGCTAGCTTTTTCACGCTCAAGTCTCTCTCACAAGCGCCTACCCCACCTCTTAAATTTCTCACAGCCAAACCAGTACTCTTCTAGATATTTTGTTCTCCTCGATCGATCCCTTTGTTTTGTTCTGGCTAATTCTCACTCCATCATGGAACCTCAGCAACAACAACACCAGCAGCAACCAGACGAGGATAATAACGGTGGCGCCAAAGGGAGCTTTCTGTGCAGGCAAACCAGTGCAAGGTGGACTCCCACTGCTGACCAGATAAGAATATTGAAGGAGCTGTACTACATCAAAGGTGTTAGGTCCCCAAATGGAGCTGAGATTCAGCAGATCTCTGCTAGGCTTAGAAAGTACGGCAAGATTGAAGGCAAGAATGTCTTTTATTGGTTTCAGAACCATAAAGCTCGTGAGAGGCAAAAGAAAATATTCACCAATGAAGTCCCCATGCAACAAAAAACTGCCTGGAAACCTGAAGATTATTACTCTTACAAGTACTCCAACAGTAATAATAATCCTGGTTGTTATTTCCCTCTCTAATTAACCAGCTTCCTTTATTTATTTTTGTCTAGTGCGCGCTATCATGGCTAGCTAGACTTGAGTTTTTGTTTATTTACATGTCCTGTGCTGACAATTTTGCAGGGTTTTCTTCTTCGTCTGCAAATACCGGTGCGGTTACTGTTGGGCAGCGAGATTTCCATGGATATGGATCAGTAACCATGCAGGAGAAAACCTTTTGGGTAAGAAACGATGGCCCAGAAAATGTTAGTGACTTATGCCTTCGATAAGATCTTCTCGTTGATGCTGATGCTGGTGTAAATTAATATGCTTTTTTTCTGGTATGCAGTAAAGTGGAAAGAAATCAACATAAAAGTTACACCCATGTTGAATACTATATGCTGTGTGAATTTTTTCATGTACCTTTTTACCAACATCCACTCAGATCTTGCCATAATGCTCCCATCACAAAGGCAGATCGAGGTAGACTGGAAATTTGTAGCCTTAAGAAGTTTATTGATAACATCTATAGATAGGCAGAAACTTTTTCTGGTTTCCTTGGGATAATTAATCTGAACAAAACATCTTCTTGTTCTTTGAATCAAGCACGCCCGTTTTCCTTTCCTGCAAACAGGATACGGGGCAGAAAATACAAGGCTAGAAAAGGTCTAAAAAAACTCTTTTGTTTGCTTCATCAGGACTGTCCAGTACCGGCTGGTGGTAGCAATATTGGTGCTGGTGGTGGATCCATGATGAGCAACACTAACTATCGATCAGGGATATCCTATACTGTATTTGATCAAGACCAAGAGGCAGATGCAGAGATTGAGACTCTTCCTCTCTTTCCCATGCATGGTGAGGAACACATCAATGGCTCTTTCAACATCAACAATATTAACCAAGACTTTTATTACAGTAGCTGCTATGGCGGCTCTGATAATGATTACTGCAATGACTCTACTTCCTTGGAGCTTAGTCTCTACACCTTCAATGGCGGCCAGCCACAAGATTATTAATGTTTGTGAATACTATCCCTCTTAATTAGTTTGCTACGTACCTTGATCAGTAATTCTAATCTTCCTACGATCGATTACTATAGCGTAGTGCTATTTCATGTGCTTCTTAAGGTGTTAATTTTCTTTCTGTTAACTTGTTCATCGAAAATTTGAAGCTGTTGTGAACTTAACACTCGTCATGCAAAGGATTCACTTACACTGTCATTAAATCTAGACCGGCTGCTGGGGTCTAGATCAATATTCTGATCGAGTTATCCGAAAGCTAGAGAGGTTAGTTTGGTATAACTTCAGTAAGAACACCATTATTTCTTTTCAAGGCTATTCAGTTCATGGCATCCATGGGGTCGGCATGTGTCTGATGTACGAGAGCTTAGGCGTCATGCTTACGCCTAGTCATCAAATGCATGTCTGGACTTTGCAGATGCGCAGAAATCTCCTAACCTAATAAATTTTTAACTTATTAATACACAGTATTTATCTTTTATTAATAATTATATAAGAAAATACTTATATATTAATAAAAATGAAATGACTCTTCATCTCTCCTATTCAAAATAAAAAGATAAGATACATGGGGTACAAAATACTCCATGAATTACCTGGATAAGAGGTCAATAATTTTATTTTATTTTATTTTACATATTACAGACTTTCTCTCGATGATGTTTCAAAATTACAGACTTATCTTCAAGAATCATCAAAGAAGATCTTTTTAATGTACTTGATTTTCTACATCAAGCTCTCATCCATCTAACAAATAAAAAAGAATTAAATTGTTAGAGTTGAGGATCCATGAACAATTTCTTAAAAACAAAAATGTCTTAAAACGAATGAGAAATAACATTTTTTTTTTAAAAGGCTAACGAACCCTCAAAGCATAAACAACAATAAAAAAGGAAAATAGAAAAATCTAAACAACAACAATTTGTAAGAGGTAAGAAATTAAAATAAATAAATTATATCATAAGACCTCATAGTAGAGAATCATCGCCTTATCTTCCATACCAGCTGGTCCACACGATATATACCCACCATCAAAAAACTCCTTCAAGCACGTGTTAAATGAATCTCCCATTGGAACCATCTACCCAAGTAATCTCCATCAATCGTACGTGCACACAAACAATGACTGGACTAGACAAGAACAATAGTCTGTGTCCTTATCCTCCATTCCAATGTTCTTCGATCACCACCAACCTTAAAATCATTAGTTCTTAGAGTAATCATCGAGTAGAATCTCCAGTTCTTTGGTAGCTGGATCCCCATAGAGAGAATCACTGGAGCCTAAGAAAAATAATCCCATTACAGGGACCCCAAATTCTTGCTTCGATCGTTGGTGATTTGAAAGAACAAGATGTTAATCTGTAGGACTGTAAACAAAACACATTTTAATCACAACCTTTTATTCATTTCAGGTATTTATTTGCGTATTATCCGACAGAACTTCCTCAAAAATACTAGTTTAGCATCGTAACCATTGGATAATGAAACGAGGATGGCCTCTCGCACCCTTCTGACCTCGGAAGTCCACTTATAGGTTTTTCTATATGACTAATTATTTATGTTAAGAAAATCTTTTAAGTAAAAAAACTATTTAGAAAAGTGAAATAATAATATGATTTTTTAAATAATGTAAATATAATACTTTTGTATTTGTACTGTAATGAAAAAAATTATTTAGAAAAATCAATTTTATTTTAATATATATAATATTGATATACTTATTTATTAATAATAAATAATTAATACAAGTACAATCAAAACTATTTTTTTTATATAGATATATGTTAAATAATTTTTAATTTTTTTTAATTAAATATGTACAAATAACTCTTCAATTTAAAAATATTATTTAGCTCTTCCATATAATTTTTCCCTTAAAGTTATAAAAATAAAAAAAATTATATTTTCTCTTTAATTTTTCTTTTAGCTCTCCCATCGAGATTGCCATAATAGTTTTATACGTAAACAACCTCTCTCTCCCGAAAACAAGGAAGAATTGTACCTCTAAAGATATGGGGCACTTCCCAAAATCTCACTGCCTTAAACAATGTATTTCATTGATACTAGAAATTAAAGCAATCATATGATTATAGCTCGATGATTTTGATGGAGATCATCAAAGTTGGTGTTCTATACGGAGTAATCCGTGGATGCTCATGTTCTTAGCTTTTGCCCTAGTTTTTTTTCACCAAGGAAAAGAACAGAAGTAATGGAAATCTATAGATGCAATATATGCCAAAGGTTTCATTTGTCTCTCACTTGAGCACACCTCAAACTCCATATCAATCTCACCGATCAATCAAATATCCCAATTCATATTTTCTTCCCTGTATTTGATCCAAATCATCATCTTCACGACCTAAAACAAATTGACTGGAAGAATGCTTCCATATTGACAGAGAACTCTTACTGCGTGCTAATTCAAATAGATAGACATGCAGAAGTGTGTGACGCGGACCAAAATCCCATTTCCTGGTGTTAAAATTTCATTTGGAACATAATCAGGAGATTCAAGACTAGTCTCCGTCCATCACTCTCCCTCCTGCATGATTAAGCACCTCTCGGTAAAAGAAAATGCAGGGCCCTTTCTAGTTCTGAAACCTTGCCGGAGGTGGTTGAGCTGCTACCATTGTCTGTGCTGAATGTTGTCTGCCCTTTATGCAATTTCTGTGACCACATGACAAAAAAGCTTTTAGGATGAACTTAATATAAAACTGCAAAGGGAAGAGAACATCTGCACCTGCGGCAATGGCAGCAAAGAGGAAGGAGGAGGATCGCGTACTTGATCAACTCTTTTTTCAAAACTCGTTTCCTGGTTGGAATCGAGAGACTCATCAGATGATTGATGCAATCTAGAGATCTCCCCAGCTCTTTTATGGGGGCTCCCTGCCCTTAATCTAGTGAGCATCTCAGTAGGCAAAAGATTATCCCTCAGTTTGCCGGTAACTTGAAACAGAGCATTCTGTACCTTTTTCTCCCCGCCTGTAATCTGTATAACATATAACAGTTTGGGAATAAATCGCTAAGCAGATGGCACCAAAGATTTTTACCAAGTAGGTAGAGCACTGGAAATTCAAAAACGAAAGGACATAAATTTTCTATAGAAGCTCCAAATGCCTTACCATGTTGACTGATCACACTCCATTACATATAAACATTCCAGTATCTATCTATAGTTATATACTAGTTTTCATCCTGGATAATCAAGAAAAATCCTCTACTTTGAAAGCATCAGGCAATTTCAAAGAACTAAAGGCAACCGATAAGTTATAGAACTCTTGGTACATTTAAAACATTGCAAATCTACACAACAAACAGCAAAAACATCAAATTGTATAATAAGATAAATGAAAAGAAAAAAAATACAAATACAACTGACGAGCAGAGAACTGGTAGAGCTGTGGAAATTTTACAAGAATAGGTGAAATTTGCTAACCAAACTAGATGATGACAACGACAGGTGATGAAGTGTTGATTGTTCTTGGAGCAAGAGGAGCACATAACTGTTTATAAGCACAAATCACAACAGCACCGAAAATCACATTAACCAACAAATATTAGACTCAATGACATACTTCAACCCAGTTTATGTTGCCTACTAAAATCCTCTTTATTTCACAATAACTGAAAGCAGATCAGAAAAAAAAAGACAATCAGAATTGCACCTGCAATACCACATCATTCTTTGAAGCGAAATTAAAGAAACGGTCTCCTTGCAATATCTGTATATCAGCCCCGGTTGTTTCTATCATTTCTGAATCTATCCTACCTCCTCTTCCAATCAAACAAGAGACACTATTAGATGGCAGCAGTAGGGTTGCAGTCACAGAAATTTCACCAATCAAGCCCAAGGAACGAGCTTTTTCAATGTCATGCTCAATAGATCTAGCAACGACAAGAAGGAGTGCAGTCTGTGCAGGAGAGTGGGATGATTCAGGGTTCTCCGATGCAGAAACAGTAACTAGACGGTCAGCAGAGTTGGTTATAGGAGCAAGGGTTATAGAAGCACCAGTTTCATTTTGCAGAGCTCTGACTATTGACCCTCCCTTGCCTATGATGCTCCCAGCTGCACCATGGGAGCAGATCATCCTAAATTGAACTTGTAATTGTTCATTAGGTTTCTTATGATCTCCATCAGTTGCAATATTTCCAGAATATGTGGGTAGCAGAGAGCACAAATGAGGGAAGAATTCTGCATGTGGATCCCCAGGGGAACCACTTCTTCTCCTAACAGTTCCAAGGCTTAAACCCACTTCATCCTTCTCATATGGAGTACAATCTTGAAGGCAGCTAGTTACATCAATCACTGCTTTCTTTACAGCCACAGTGCTACTCCCTGTGATCTTTTTTTTTTCATAAACCAATTTATTCAAATTTCATTTCAAATAATATAAAAGATTGATCTTAGAAATAATTAAATATATCAAAATAGATATTTCTTTCTCGTACTAAAACATAAAATCTATCATGAATTATTAAAGGAGAAATATGTAGCAAAAAAAACCTGAATTAATTGATCTTCACTTGAAGCGCAAAGTGGGGCCGGGAGAATCCAGATATGCGCCCCACTAGCTCTCTTCATTCTCTTGATATTCCTGCCTTCTCTACCCACAACGGCACCAATCTGCGACATATTGGCCAAAAGTCCACAATATCCCTCGCAATCACCACCATCTTTCTGCGCATCCATCTCCCACATCCTCTCCAAAACCCTAACCACAGCTTCCTGTGCAGCAGACACTTCCACCGTCTCATCTTCACCTACCGCGATTTTCCTCTCTGGGGACGCGGACCCAACCACCAGGATCGCCCGGTGCTCCGACCCCTTCACGGCCTCCTCGCAGTGAATAAGGCAACCGGTTTCAACCCGGATTCGGGATATTACGGAGCCGGAGTAGCCGATGAGAGCACCGATTTTCGAAACATGGCAGACTACTCGGAATGCAACCTGACCCGGTTGGAGCTCGATCAACGGCTTTCGTGGAGAGTGCTTGAGACGGTGATGCTTCTGGGGGTGCTGCATTGAGTGGAGAAAAGGAAAAGGAGGGAACTTTTTAGAATGTGCACCTTTTCCTGTCACTAGATTAGAGGAAGAAGACACTAGAACGAAAGAAGAGATGGGGAAAAAAAACAAGTTAAAGAAAGAAGTTAAAAGTTAAAACAGGTTGCTTACTGTAGTAGTGTAATTAACATTTTATCCCTGTTTCAATTTTAGCATTGTATTTAGATATATTTTTTATTTTTTCATGGGATTAGTAACTGAATGTTTGGGGATTTTTTGTTTTTTCTAGGTATTTTTGTATAATAAAAATATAATTTTATTCCACTAGAGAACAGACAGTTGTCTGCCCGGTGATATTTTTGATTTTTTATACTTTATGTACAGTGAAATAACGATATTACTCTTCAATAAGACAAAACCCAAGAGTATCATGCAACGGTGTTTCTAGAATTTCATTTTTTTTTAAATAGTATAAATACAGAGATGCTCACATAAAAGATAAAATCCAATAGTTGGATATAGAGTTGTTTAAGTAATTAAACATTTTATTATTATTATTTTTTGTGGAATATGGTAGGCGCATCGGACTGACACGCACACCATTTTCTACCTCATGCTCCCTTCAGGCGGCGTGTGCGAAGTCATATGGTGGTGAAAAATATTTATCCGGCGTCTCACCAGTGATATCGTGGGCGCGTGGCATCCCACGGTGGCCAGAACATAATGATGATCGGTTGATTTCCCCTCTTTTCTCTCTCTTGTAGCCTAAATTACACGTAAGTCCCCTTGGTTTATAGTGTTTCATTTCAGTCCTTGATCTTTTGATTATTTTGTATGGTCCTGATTTATGTGATATAAGTTTTGATTCGTTTCACTTTTGTTCTTTAATTGAAATAATTATATATTTCGTTTTTATTTTGGTTCTTATTCTTTTAATTTTGGATTTGGTTTTAAATCCCTAATTGTTTTCGATATAGAAATTTGGATTTTTCAATTTTATCTTTCGATTGAAATTCATCATATATTTTATTTTCACTTCAGCCCTTATACTTTTAATTTTTTATTTGATTTTAATTCCTTTAGTTTTTTATATATTTCTAAAATAATCTCTATTTTTGTCCATGTTTATATGTATATACTCTTAGTTTTTGTTTATAATTTTTATTATTTTTGTCCATGGTTATAATAGCAGCTATAATAATTATAATAATTTAACAATCATGATAATAACAATGAGATAATAATCGAAATAATTCATCAGTCGATGTTGTTTTTGTTCAAAATTGACTTTTGCGGCTTTTTATTTATGATATTTCATACTTAATATCATGTAAACAAAAAATATAAAATGTCACATGTAGACAAAACGAGTGGAAAAATTGGGTCAAATTATCTACAATGAAAAAATATATGAGTCACTTGCCCCGTGCTTCGTAGCAACCAGAACCAAATTTTTTAACATGTACAAGAAATGTTAATGATCCTAAATTTTTTTATGATGCTATATATCAAAACGAAATAATCAACCTACAAAACTTTTGACTATTTAGTTTTTTCTTCAGACATCAATAAATTCAAAACGGACAGTATTATTGTTAAATAACAAGATGACGATTCATTGAAAAACATTTTTTTTTCTTGTACCTTGATAAATTTGATAATTTTTTATTTAATTTTATACAAATATTTTTTTTATGCAAATAAAAAAATGGAAGTTAAAGACTGAATTTTTTTTATACGCATATAAAGACAACTTATGTACAAAATGGAAGTTAAATTGCAGATTTGTTCACCTACGAGCACTGACGTCATTTCGCTGAAAGACATCACAAAACTTTCCGCTCCCCTTCTATCAATCCTTCTTCTCCTCGGTTCTCAAATCTCACATATTAGTGCTATGAGAGTCTGGTTCCCACCATGGATACTCTCGTTTTATATCTCAAGAATCATGTCTATCATTGACATTAGAAACTAAAGCAATGATTTTATTTAATTTAAATGATTTTGATGGAGTTCATGCTCTTGGTTTTTGCCCTGGTTTTTTATTCCCACAGAAAAGCAACTGAAGTAATAGAAATATATAGATGCAAAATATGGCAAAAGCTTCATTTCTATCACTCAAGCACACACCAAATTCCTTCTCCATCTCACCGATCAATCAATATCCCGAGTCATATTTTCTTGATTTTTCACCCAAATCATCTTCAAAACCTAGAAAACCTGGAGTAGAAGAAGAATGCTTCCGTATTGACAGATATATATTACAGCGTGCTGTTTCTAATCAACAAACACGCAGAAGTGAGGCCCTTAATCAGCTAAAATCCCATTTCCTGGTGTTAAATTTTCGTTATGAACAGAATCAGGAGATTCGGGATGGGTTTCATCCAACACTTCCCCACCAGAAAATGCAGGGCCATTTCAGATTCTGAAACCTTGTCAGAGGAGTTTGAGCTGCTATCATTGTCTGTGCTGTATGTTGCCCGCCCTCTATGCAATTTCCGTGACCAAATGAAAACAAAACTCTTACGGGCTGAACCAAAAGTAAAATTGCAAACAAGGGAAGAGAAAATCTTCCCCTAAGGAGGATCATGTACTTGATCCACTCTTTTTTCCATACTTGTTTGCTGACGGGAATTGAGAGTTTCGCCGGCTGATTGATCCGGCTGATTGACGCCGCGTAGTGATCTCCCCTGCTCTTCTACAGGGGCTCCCGGCCCTTAATCTAGTGCGCATCTCAGTAGACAAAAGATTATCCCTCAGTTTACTGGTAACTTGAAACAGAGCATCCTGTACATTTTTGTACTCGCCACTAATCTGCAAAACATACAACACTTTGGGAATAAATATAGGCAGGTGGTGCCAGAGGTTTTTAACAAGTAGGTAGTGTCAAAATAGCTCAAAGGATTGTCTGAATTTGTCTATCCTTAGTCTTTGATTTCTGAATGTTTATATAGAATGTACAAGAGAACTATCTATGGAAAGTAAATCAGAGTCCATGATTCTAGTCCTATACATGTAAACCAAAATCTGACACATAATGATGCTTATCTATACAGAATAGGAAATGTAGAAATAGGAAACAATCTGCACAATAGGAAATCTGCACAATAGGAAGATAGCCAGCTGTCCACATTGACAGGTAGGGGAATGGGAATTAAAAAAAAAAATCTTCTATAGAAGGTCCAAATGCTTTATCAGTATCTATCTATAGTTCTACACCAATTTTCATCCTGGATGATCAAGAAAAATCCTCTACTTTGAAAGCATCAGGCAATATCAAAGAACAAAAGACAACCAATAAGTGACAGAAGACTTGGTACATTTAAAATATTGCATATCTACACAACAAACATTAAGAAAAAATTATATAATAATATAAACAGAAAAAATATAACATACAAATACAACTGATGCGCAGAGAACTGGTAGAGTTTTGAAAATGTTCCAAGAATAAGTGAAATTTGCTAACCAAACAAGATGATGAAAACAACAGGTGATAAAGAAGTGTAGATTTTTCTTGGGAGGAGAGGAGAAGATAACTGATTATAAGCACAAATCAGGCAGCACCAAAAATCACATTAAGCAACAGTTATTAAACTCAATGACATTCATCAACCTAGTTTATATTGTAAGATAAAATCCTTTATATACCTCAATAACTTGAAAACAAATAAAAAAACATAAGACAATAAGAATTGTACCTCCACTACTACATCGTTCATTGAAGCGAAATCAAGGAATTGGTCCCCTTGCAATATCTGTATATCAGCACCGGTTGTTTCTATCATTTCTGCAACTATCCTACCTCCTCTTCCAATCAAACAAGTGACCCTATTTGATGGCAGCAGGAGGGTTGCAGTCACAGAAATTTCACCAATCAAGCCCAAGGAACGAGCTTTTTCAATGTCATGCTCAATAGATCTAGCAAAGACAAGAACAAGAGCATTCTGTGCAGGAGAGTGGGATGATTCAAGGTTCTCCATTGCAGAAACAGTAACCAGACGGTCATCAGAGTTGGTTATAGGAGGAGCAAAGGTGATAGAAGCACCAGTTTCATTTTGCAGAGCTCTGATTATAGACCCTCCCGTGCCTATGACGCTCCCCGCTGCACCATGGGAGCAGATCATCCTAAATTGAACTTGTAATTGTTCATTAGGTTTCTTATGACTTCCATCAACTGCAATATTTTCAGAATGTGTGGGTAGCACAGAACACGGTGATTCACTAGAGGAACCACTTCTTCTCCTAAAAGCGCCAAGGCTTAAATCCACTTCATCCTCCTTGTATGGAGGACAATCTTGAAGCCAGCTAGTTACATCAATCACTGCTTTCTTTACAGCTTCCGTGCTCCTACCTGTAATCTTTTTCTTTTTTTTCCATACACAATGGTTTTCAAATTTCAATTCAGATAGTATAAAACTGCAAACAAGTGGAGAAAACCTTCACCTGTGGCAACTGAAGCAAAGAGGATGGGGTATTGCATACTTGATCCACTCTTTTTTTCATGTTTCTTTCCTGATTGGAATTGAGAGATTCCCCAACTGATCGATGCAACATAGCGATCCCCCCCTCTTTTCTATAGGGGCTCCCTGCCCTCAATCCATTGAGCATCTCGGTAGGTAAGAGATTCTCCCTCAGTTTACTGGTAACTTGAAACAGAGCATTCTGTACATTTTTCTCCTCACCTGTAATCTGCAAAGCATATAACAGTTTGGGAATAAATCGCTAAGCAGGTGGCACCAAAGATTTTTACCAAGTAGGTAGAGCACTGGAAATTCAAAAACAAAAGGACATAATCTTCTATAAAAGCTCTAAATGTTTTACCACGTTGGCTGATCACACTCTATTACAAGGAATAAACATTCCAGTATCTCTCTATAATTCTATACCAGTTTTCATCCTGGATGATCAAGAAAAATCCTCTAATTTGAAAGTATCAGGCAATATAAAAAAACAAAAGGCAGCTGAAAAGTGAAAGAACTCTAGATACACTTAAAATATTGCATTTCTAAACAACAAACAGTAAAAAAATAAAAACTTTATATGATAAGATAAATGAAAAAAAAACAACTGATGCAAAGAGAACTGGAAGCGCTTTGAAAATGTTACAAGTGAAATTTGTTAACAAAACTAGATGATGACAATGACAGGTGATGAAGAGGTGTTGATTGTTCTTGAGAGGAGAGGAGTAAAATAACTGTTTAGAAGCACAAGTCACGGCAGCACCAAAAACCACATTAGGCAGCCATTATTTGACTCAATGACATACTTCAACCCAGTTTATGTTGTATACTAAAATCCTTTTCATATCTGGATATCTTGAAAACAAATAAAAAAAGTTAGACGATATGAATTGCACCTGCACTACTACATCATTCATTGAAGCGAAATCAGGGAATTGGTCCCCTTGAAATATCTGTATATCAGCACCGGTTGTTTGTTTCATTTCTGCATCTATCCTACCTCCTCTTCCAATCAAACAAGTGACCCTATTTGATGGCAGCAGGAGGGTTGCAGTCACAGATATTTCACCGATCAAGCCCAAGGAACGAGCTTTTTCAATGTCATGCTCAATAGATCTGGAAAAGACAAGAACAAGAGCATTCTGTGCAGGAGAGTGGGATGATTCAAGGTTCTCCATTGCAGAAACAGTAACTAGACGGTCATCGGAGTTGGTTATAGGAGGAGCAAAGGTGATAGAAGCACCGGTTTCATTTTGCATAGCTCTGACTATAGACCCTCCCGTGCCTATGACGCTCCCAGCTGCACCATGGGAGCAGATCATCCTAAATTGAACTTGGAATTGTTCATTAGGTTTTTTATGACTTCCATCAGCTGCAATAATTTCAGAATGTGTGGGTAGCAGGGGACGTGGTGGTTCACTGGAGGAACCATTTCTTCTCCTAACAGCTCCAAGGCTTAAATCCACTTCATCCTTCTTGTATGGATGATATTCTTGAAGGCAGGTAGTTACATCAATCACTGCTCTCTTTACAGCCAGAGTGCTACTCCCTGTAATCTTTTTTTTCATACAAATTTTTCAAATTTCATTACAAATAATATAAAACTGTGGCTACTGCAGCAAAGAGGAAGGAGCAACGCGTACTTGATCCACTCTTATTTCCAAGCTTGTTTCCTGATTGGAATCGAGAGATTTGCAAGCTGTTTGATGCAACTTAGTGATCTCCCCTGCTCTTCTATAGAGGCTCCCTGCCCTTCTATTGGGGTTCCCTGACCTCGATCCATTGAGCATCCCGGTAGGCAAAAGATTATCCCTCAGCTTACAGGTAATTTGAAACAGAGCATTCTGTACATTTTTCTCCTCACCTGTAATCTGCAAAACATATAACAGATTGGGAATAAATCGCTAGGCAGATGGCACCAAATGCTTTACCATATTGGCTGATCACACTCCATTACAAGGTATAAACATTCCAGTATCTATCTATAGTTCTACACCAATTTTCATCCTGAATGATCAAGAAAAATCCTCTGCTTTGAAAGCATCAGGCAATATCAAAGAACAATAGGCAACCTATAAGTGACAGAACTCTTAGTACATTTAAAACATTGCATATCTACACAACAAACAACAAAAACATCAAAATTTTTATAATAAGATAAACGAAGAAAAAACATACAAATACAACTGACACGCAGAGAACTGGTGGAGCTTTGAAAATGTTACAAGAATAGGTGAAATTTGTTACCCAAACTAGATGATGACAACGACAGGTGATGAAGAGGTGATGATTGTTCTTGAAAGGAGAGGAGCGAATAACTGTTTAGAAGCACAAGTCACGGCAGCACCAAAATCCACATTAAGCAGCCATTATTAGACTCAATTACATACTTCAACCCAGTTTATATTGTATACTGAAATCCTTTTCATGTCACAAAACTTGAAAACAAATAAAAATAAAGTTTAGACGATAAGAATTGCACCTGCACGACTACATCATTCTTTGAAGCAGAATCGAAGAATTGGTCCCCTTGCAATATCTGTATATCAGCACCGGTTGCTTCTATCGTTTCTGAATCTATCCTACCTCCTCTTCCAATCAAACAAGAGACCCTATTTGATGGCAGCAGGAGGGTTGCAGTCACAGAAATTTCACCAATCAAACCCATGCAACGAGCTTTTTCAATGTCATGCTCAATAGATCTAGCAACGACAAGAAGAAGTGCATTCTGTGCAGGAGAGTGGGATGATTCAGGGTTCTCCGATGCAGAAACAGTAACTAGACGGTCAGCAGAGTTGGATATAGGAGGAGCAAGGGTTATAGAAGCACCAGTTTCATTTTGCAGAGCTCTGACTATAGACCCTCCCTTGCCTATGATGCTCCCAGCTGCACCATGGGAGCAGATCATCCTAAATTGAACTTGTAATTGTTCATTAGGTTTCTTATGGCTTCCATCGATTGTAATATTTTCAGAATGTGTGGGTAGCAGGGAACATGGTGGTTCACCGGAGGAACCACTTCTTCTCCTAACAGCTCGAAGGCTTAAATCCACCCCATCCTTCTTGTATTGAGGACAATCTTGAAGGTAGCTAGTTACATCAATCACTGCATTCTTTACAGCCACGGTGCTACTACCTGTAATCTTTTTTTTTCACACCAAGGTTTTCAAATTACATTCAGATGTTAAAAAAGATTTTATTTTTCTTAAACTATGATGTCAAAATTAACTAAATATATCAAAAATTATATTTCTATCCACCAAAAACACAAAATTTATCATGAATTATTATAGGAGAAATCTGCATGGGGAAAAAACCTGAATTAATTGATCTTCCTTCAAAGCGCTGAGTGGAGCCGGGAGAATCCGGATATGGGCCCCACTATCTCTCTCCATTCTCTTGATATTCCTGCCTTCTCTACCCACAACGGCACCAATCTGCGACGTGTTAGCCAACAGTCCACAATACCCCTCGTGCTCGCCACCATCCTTCTTTGCATCCACCCCCCACATCCTCTCCAAAAACATAATCACCGCCTCCTGCGCTCCAGACACTTCCACCGTCTCACCTTCACCCACCGCAATTTTCCTCTCTGGGGACGCTGACCCCACCACCACGAACGCCCGGTGCTCCGACCCTTTCACCGCCTCCTCGCAGTGAACAAGGCAACCGGTTTCAACCCGGATTCGGGTTATTACGGAGCCGGAGTGGCTGATGAGACCATCGATTTTCGAAACATGGCAGACTACTCGGAATGCAACCTGACCTGGTTGGACCTCGATCAACGGCTGTCGTGTAGAGCGATTGTGACGGTGATGCTTCTGCTGCTGCTGCATTGAGTGTGAAAGAGGAAAATCTTTTCCAGAGTATTACGCGCACGATATTATTGATTAATAGAACCTCTTTCCGTGGCAAAAGGCCTTGGAGTGAATTTACGTTTGGGTATTTTTTGTAATTTCAAAAGGAGTTTTCTTAATTATAACATTTGCATGTATTGACTATTGACTTGATAAATATAGAAGCAATTGTTGCCCTCGTTGACGTGTCAACGACTCTACTGTCTTCAAACAGCGCCCGCGACCATCTATGGTAGTAGAAATTACTGTCCTGTGAGGTCATTATGACATCATTTCTCGTCTTAAATGACGTATGCATAATGATATTTTAAAAGTGTTTCAGCTAACTTCAAAACATCTTTATATCTTTTAAGAGCTGAAAAACAAATCTTGCTCGCAGCATATTGTAAAAAAAGAAAAAAGTTGCGTCTATTTTTTCGTTTTTTCCTTCCACTGGAAAAGACGGTGAAGAGTCGAAGAGAGTTCCAATCAAACGTAGTGGTTAAGTAATGAACAGCTAAGGTGAGTCCTTCGCTTGGTCGAAGAGCATCAGAAACTTTGCCTTGTTCTAAACATGGTACATACAGAATGTTTTTTATTTTAATTTTGTTTTTAATATCAACTTATTAACACCTTAAGAAATCATCTAAAAACTATAAAATTAATATATGGTTTAGATAAAAAGATGTTTTAAAAAACATATTAAACCTCATAAACTAACGATTCTTTAGGGGAATTGTTTTAGAAAAATAACATCCTGCCATGAAGTTTTGGTCAATAACAGAGGTTTAAAAAATAATATAATTTCAACATAATCGCATTTTAAAGTATTGTTTTTATACACAATTGTTACTTGAAACAGCAATTGCGTTTTAAAATATATTTGTGTACAAAACTATTATTTAGCGCTTGTGTACTCATGTTTTAATTTTATTTTTTTTTGCAAATTAGTTAACCTTGACATAAATTAACCCAATTTCTTAAAAAAAATATCCAATGGGCCAAGAGATAGGATTCAAAATCTAATAGAAAAAAATAAAATAAAATAAAATAATGTTACAGAAAAGGTAAATGAAAAAGAAAAAAAAAAGAATGGTCATCAAGGCTCCATTTTTTATATATTTGGTATTGTTAGAAAAATCTTAATGAAATGATTATAATTACATATTAATTAAAACACTAAAGGAGCTCATAATTAACCCCGAAGAAAACTTCAGACAAGTTACGACCTCATTTGAAGGTTGAGGGTTAGAGCTTAGAACCATCCATCCACGCTTGAACATCAATCAATCATATGTTTGTAACAATATAGGCTACAACTCAAACCTTACGTAGACCTCAGCACGGTTAATTTTTATTCAACTTTTTTAGAAATAACACATTCAAAAAAAAAAACATTTAGAAAATAACTCACTAGTCTCAAATATCACATGCGATTCTGTTTAAATTATAAAAGCGTGTGCAAAAAAATAAATTAATGGGGGGCATCATAGGCATATCAAAATTTGAATGATAATACCATTGATATCGTTGAAAAAATCTCAGGACTCACTTGTCTTATAACAGCTCGTGTGGCTCACTATGATCACCATTTAGAACCTGTTTGGCACAGCTATTACTGTTGTGGTTGAGGTTGAAAAAAAAAAATTCATGAAAAGCGTTTTTAGTTGCGGTTCATAGTTGAAATTGAAGTGTTTGGTTAAAACTGTGGTTAAGTTTGAAATTTAATGGAAAAAAAAGGTTTTGATTTTGTTGGGGTTTAAAACTGAATAAATAAAAAATCAAAGGAACCAAATTATGGCAGTTGTTTCAATTTTGCTCAACCTTGAATGTTTCAAGCCAAACCGACCAAGATGTTTCGTCTTTGAAAAAAAAATATGCTACTGAGAATATTTTCCTACCTAGGCCTTGTTTGTGCAGGAAAAAAAAGAAATCTTTTGAAAATCACATAATTAACTATTTTTTATTTTCGGTTGGACCATAGAAAAATAAGCCGGGAAAATTATAAAAATGCCATTTTTTTCCATGTTATCCTATTTTTATAATAGAAAAGGTGAAAACTAATATGTAGAGATTGGTTTATCAGTTTTTATTACAAATGCTTGTTACATATTTAGTGGTAGGCAAACACCCAGCACTTGAATAAATAATGAGAAACAATTTCGTAAGACACTTGACAAATATTTATCCTAATGTCAACATGGGGACACCATCTTCCTTCACTTGTCTTCCATGTACTTCCTTTCTTTCAGAATTTGATTGGAGAAATCGTCTTGCTTTGCCAGGTAGAGCCGAGCCAGGGAATATGGGGTGTCCACAGAAGCCAAAAATGATAATGTAACCTGCACAATATTTTTAATTTAATTAATGAATCCCGTGTATAGCTTGGACAGTGAGTCAATGTCCATTGGACAACTGAATCCAACTCGTTCTTATACAAGAGTGGTATAGGCATGAATGTCTCTCCCAATGCTGGCGAAGAGCTTCAATTAGAATATATTTACTACAATGACAACGAAAATTTGAAACAACTACACGGATACTACTTACATAGGTTATTTACTTGATGGAGAGGTTAGCTTATTTTCCTCGGTGTCATGTTTTAATGCCGCATCCCCGCCCATCAATTCCTGAAAACCTTCAACCTTCACCGGCGGAGCCCTCACCATGCCCATGTTCCTGCATCCAAATCATGGTGTCTTAGAAGTCCAGCAATTACAACAAATCTAGCAAAATTTGTTCTCCTTACGATGTCTGCATTTGGGGAACTTGGAGGGACGCCAACTGCCTAAGCTGATTGGTAGACTGGGCGTGGAGATTTGACATTGCAGCAATATGTTGCTGCCGGAACTGCATCTGTGGCTGTCTGGAATGGAAAGCATTGAAGGCATTATTATCCAACGGCGATTCTGGTGGGTTTTCAACCTTTACTTGCACCAAAGGTTTGTCCTTGTCCATATCCATACCAGGGCGAGGAGTGGATGGTTGGCGCCTACGCATTCTCTCCAACTGCTGCTGCTGCTGCTGAAATGTGAAATTTTGGGGATGAACCATTGGCTGCATCTGTGGATGCATTTGTCTTGGGATCTGTAGCTTCATCATAGATTGAAACCCAGTTATCAACTTATCATTACATTGCTACAGAAAAATGATGAAATGTGACGGTCAACACTAAAAAGCTTTTACAGCACACAGGTACTGTGGACAGTGAAGGATATCCATCCTCATACCCTCTACACAATGCCTATGGGCAGGATTCTATGGCAACTTTCTTCAATAACCATCTCAAAATACAGTTGAGGCTAGGAGCGAAAACCTCGAGAGCTTATATGTAAAACTGGAAGCCCAGCTAGTCAAAAACTGGAGTTCAGTCATGAAGTGCTAAGAAATCACCGAACATGTCTACATAAAAGCTCACAATGACCCTTTTCTTTTGAGGACAACCTTGGTGTAAGGATATTTTTTCAAACCAAAAGAAATTGAAAACAGCTGTTTCCTTTAATGTGCTAAGCATCACGTGATCAAATTTATGCCAAAAGGAAAAGTTCCAACTACAATTTGAATCGGTTTCTCCAACCCAAGAACCCCAAGACCAAAAAGAATAAACTAGCGGAAAGGTCAAAACTGGGAAACTGCAACACAGTATAAAGATATTGGTGTATATAGCATACTTGCTGGGGTAGTCGAAGAAGATTCTGGTGCTGAGAATGAAATTGTGACTGAATTCCATGTACTTGTTGGTGGGTTGGTTCAGCAGTATTTCTAGCACCTTCCTTAACAATCTCCATCAAGTTGACCAAATTACTGGCAGCAAAAGGGAAAATGTCAGATGGTGGATATAATAGAAAATGAATAGTACAAAAAACTAAGTTTGTAAAGAATGAAAATCATTTAAGTACTTACGACAGACAGAATCATTGGGTTGGAAAGGGGGTAGTTATTACATATAATGGGCTGGTAGATAATCAATAGTACACAAGGTGGGGTTACTAGATAAGGTAACAGAACAATTAATCACCACTGAGTCGTCATGCAATTAAATGCAAGGAAGCCAAAATCCCAAGGTTAATACAAACACTACTATGCCACAATAAAGAAAAATATTCAAAACATTAACACACCACACCTTGCAGTATATGCCTAGACAATAGCTGAACAGATTAACATTAAAAGAATGTGAGGAAAGACTCATTGATTCAGGGTGTTAAATGATAATGACACCTCATCCATAAAAATCACCAAGACTAATAGCAGTAATTCAAGACTAATAGAGATGATTAGATGAACAGTGTTTTGGGTTTTCTAGCTGAGTAAAAGACAAAACAAAACTACTAAAAAGCTACGCTAGATAGAAAACCTTGATATAAAACATCGAGGAAGAATTTTGAAGGATATGCAAAGGTAAGCAATGTGATTGCTAAGCTTTATAAAAATACTGGAGCTAGAAAAGAAGCTTCGAAAGATCCAGGATAGGTTATAGATTGCCATTACATACATTTGATAATTAATAGCATGGAAGTCAAGCATTGTGTCTGTTTTCCAATGCTTCCAGATTAAAACAGACATGTAGAAAAGTTTCATTTATCCCCTTCCACCACCACCCTCTTCCCTAAAGAAAAACAAAATGAAATGAAATGAAGGTGCATTTGGTTCATGTAATGTTGCTTTTCTTGGGATAACTACGGGAAATGTGACACATAAGAGAACCCAAAATATATCAGACTTTTGTGTCTGGCTGACATAAAAGAATACCATGCTCAAACTTGTTCTCTCTTGGAAGCCCTGTGGGTATTTAAGGTCTATAACTATTACAATGAAGGTTCCTTGCCTTCATAGTTCAAATAGAGAGAAAATATGTCATAATGTTAAATTTCCACTCCCAATAGCTCAAAAAAAAAAATCTCCACATTAAGCTGTGGGTAAGGGAAAGAAAAATTTTGAAAACCAGCATTCCGGAAATGAGTCTTAAAGCAAACTGGGCTACAGCATGACATATCTGTCAAAAAGAAGCAGCGTGCTGCTAGGTAGAACCTTAAAGGAGGTACATGGTGTGACCTTCTTGTGTCATCACCTTCTTTGACTAAGAAAATAGCAAACTTGCTTCATAAATGTTTATATACCAATATACCATGAGTATTTGATGAAATAAATGCACAGTTTCATGAGTAGCTAAGGGAACGAATACAGTAAAATGAGCATTTTAAAATCCTTTGCAGAAAAATTCAAGCTAAACAAAGTGGCATCTTATAACAATAGCATCCTAGAAAGCATGCTTGATTATTTAGCTTTGTGTTAAAATATTTCTTGGGAGTTTTGAGAAATGGTATGAAATGAAAAATAAAATACTATGAAAAATGGTACAGAGTTTTCAAACTCACCCAAGTCCTGCTGTTTGAAGAAACATCTTAAGTAGCTCAACTGCTGAACACTGCTTTCTGTAGCTATCAGCCAGTACTCTCAAGATTCGGCCTAGTTTAGAAATATGACACCTAAGCAATTGAGAGAAGACTTCCACAGGAATTTCTGATGCGCCATCAAAACCAACTCTTGTTAACAAGCAGGCTACTACCTTTTGAGACATCTGCGAAGCTTGCTCTTCACTAAGAAGTTTTTTATGACCCTCTGACCCATTTTTCCCACGATGTAAACTCCCACCTTGTTCCACAGTAATACCAAGCCTCTCTATCATTACAGGATTTCTGGTCTGAGGCAATGAATCAAAAGCTCCACGGAATTCTATTTTCTGATTGTCTCGAGCTCTGATTATTGGTGGGATTGCACTATCGGGTACACAGTTGAACATAAACATTGTCTCGGGGAAAAAAACAAAGTCATCATCCACCGAGTGAGAGCCATCTAAAACAGAACCAGAACGCATATTTGAAGTGCTTTCTAGATTGGAATTTCCAGGGCCCAGATACTGGCATCTTCTTTTGTGCCGAGCAACAAGTCTAGAATAAGATGACATTTGCTCTGGCGAGCGTTTGTCCGACTCCCTGTCCCCATATGATAGCCTATAAGGCCTTTTAAGTTTACGCTTTTCCATAAACTGATTATACCATGTTTCTGGTAATTCTTCGTTCTTATACCTCTGACAGCAAATATACAGCACGAAATTACTAACACGAAACGAAAGGCGTGAACCTGAGTTCCTCCTCGTAAGAAAAAAGTATTACTAGCTCGATTTGACGAGAATATTCAATTATGAAACAAAACAAACCTTAGTAGCTGCCCCAACTCCACTCCCTTCTCGTCGTTGATCTTCATCCTCTAGTGTGAAGTACACATCATCACCGTGCAATTGCAAATCTAAGAAAAACAAAACAAAAATTAATCAAACCAGTGCTGGTCACTCCCTGGATATTTTTAAAAGAAAAGGAAACGTGAGCCAAAACTCTGGACTGACAATTTGGATTGAGCTTAGAAACTGCAGCAACAGTGTTGGATCTGAGAAAGAGAGAGACGCTGGCTTTATCGAATATGAGAGCGCGAGCTCGGAGCTGAAGCTGGATATGTGACTTTGATTTGGAGTCGTCGGTTCGCATAAAGGAGTTCCATGAGGCAGGAGAAGAGAGGAAATGAAGGAAATTAGAGTAGAGAGAGTCGCCGAGCCAAGCGCGCCACATTCCTAGGGTTTCAAGCTTCCGGGCTAGATCATAGCCCAGACCGTCGTCGCCCAGGACTGACATTTTTGGTCCCTTTTTTTTCAGTTTCGAGAATTAAAAAGGAGTTGTTGGTTTCTGATTCTTAAGGTTCGAGTGGAGAAGGCTGATCAAAGCATCATATCAGTCCCTCTAATCTAGATTTTGTATCATTTTATCCACTTTTGTTACTTTACTAAATTAATCCTTATACTTTTAATCAGTGCTCCCTTTAACTAAGATCAATACTATTTTCAAATAGGTCCTTGTTAATTTCTAAAATCTGGAATAAAATAAATATCTATAATATTTTATATTTTTAAATTTTCTAATGATACTTTTTATCTATATGTATACATATATCCAATCATTTAGATAATTTTTTCACGAAATAATGTATTTAAAATTATGATATTATTTTCTCTCAAGATTTTATAATGAAATTTTTTATATACGTGTACCAGTCTCTTAATTCCATTCTTCATCTTACATATATATAAATTTTAAATTTTGATTTAATTTCCAATTTTTGTATGTTAATTTTAGAGTTATTTCATAGAGAGGTTTTAAGAGAAATAATAAAAATGTTGTAAAAAATGGAGAGGGGCTAATTTAGTAATTTTATCACTTCAAGTGAGGTTGCCTATAATGGAGAGGAAATAGCACGACAAAAACTCACAGAGGCATGGGCTTTTAAGGAACTATGTGACTCTAGGCCTTTTCCACTATGGACTACCTTATGGTGACACGTGTTAAGATAGTTGGGCTTCAGATGAAATTAATTATACAAAGCCCACGTAAATCCTTATACTTCAAACCCAAGTTTCGCTCCCCTTACACCTTTGTGCTCTTGAAAGTGTAGACCGTGTATAAAATAATAGCTTTAAAATTTATTTTTGATAGTAATATATTAAAATTATTAAAAATTTAAATAAAAATAAAATAAAATTTTGCAAATGTTTGTTGGAGCCACATTCATAAACGGGGTCTAAGTGATTGCCTTGTATTATCGTGGCTTCAACTTTTTAAAATGTCTTTAGTTTTTATATATATAAATATTAAATTGATGTTTTTTTATACTTCAAAATAATTTTAATATGATATAAAGTATTTAAATAATATTAAAAAAATATATCATTTTAATATATTTTAATAATTAAAAATATTTTAAAAAAATAAATTGCATCGCATTAAAAAACAAACGATAAATACCTTTATTTATAAAAGTCAAATACATCTAAATTATTGAAAAATCGATTTGAATTTTTTTTCATGTTATGATATAATTTATGATTTTCATGGTTATTTTGTTTTTTTAATAAATTAGGCTATGCGGAGTTTTTTAAGTGACATTGTTTCTATCAATTTAAACAAAATAAAAATATATGAGATAAAGGTAGATTGAAGAATAAACCAATATGCAGGGATAAATAAAAAGAAATTAGACTTGTATGGATACATAAAGCTCATAATTCGAATGAAAAGATTTGAGTTTTTTTTCTACACTCTAAAATATGATTTGTTTATCTGACTCGTTTAGTGAATGTTTGCGTTTTAAAAATATTTAAAAAAAAGAATTAATTTTTTTATTTTATTTTTGCAAATTATAATGATAAAAATAATTACAATACTAGACACGCCAAAATCTCTATTTGGTGCTATGTAGCATTTATTTATGTGAAAATCATTTGCTTGTTCAAGTCCCCGTTTGAAAGTGTAATTACGGTTGTTTTTGAAAATATTTTTTTGTTTAAAAATATATTAAAATGATATTTTTTTTATTTTTTAAAAATTATTTTTGATATCTACACATTAAAATGATCTAAAAAAACAATTTAAAACCAACTAAATCAACTAGATAATTAACCTTTTTTAATATCTGATTTTGATTAGTAGGTGAGTCAGCCAGGTTCCGAGTCATGGCTATAAGGTTAACGGCCATGAATATTAATTTATTTGAAATCGTGTTTCGTAATTATATATATAAAAAAAAACTACTTTTCAAAACTTCAGTTTTTTTAATATTAATTTATTTGAAATCGTGTTTCGTAATTTTTTTTCTTTTTTTTACCAGGTTATATATTGGTCTCTCGCTAATTTAGTTTTTTTTTTTAATTTCAATTTTTAACGTTATGTCTTTTAGAAGGGGAGCTTAAAAGCTTTTTTGTTTTATATAAATTTATCATGATCAAAGATCATGAGTTTAATAAATTAATTCATATTGTTATTTTTACTGTGTTTTTCTAATTGTTGTTTTTGTTATTATTTTTTAAGAGGTTATCCGATTTTAAGATTCAAGTCTCCAGTTTAATATTTTAGCTCGGGTTGACTTGAATTATTATTTTTTAGAGGTTATCCGATTTTAAGATTCAAGTCTCCAGTTTAATATTTTAGCTCGGGTTGACTTGAATTTTTTTTTTTTCATTATTTTTTTTCCAAACCAATTCTTTAATATCAAGTTGATTGGAAATCAAGTTTAATATTTTATTTTATTGTGAAGTTAGATTTCATGATTCAGTTCTCAAATTTGATAAATTAATCTGGATTAATTCGAGTTTTATTTATTTATTTATCCCTCTAATAATAGGTTGATTAAAAATAGACATTTGATCCCGTACATGGTTATCTCGGTATTTAAAAAACAATGACATCCAATATATCACCACAAATATATATTTAAAAAAAAAAACATATAATACCATATGTATCATACTTTGAACTCACGATCATGTTTTTTTTATTACCAAACATGCGAGAAACACTTTGGTGTTTTATTATATTAAAAAAAAAAATCCGGCCAAAACATTGGGCTGCAAAAAATCCGGCAACGGTCTCAAATTTATCAGTTGCAACCATCCATCCATCTATCTATCCAGCTTAACTAACCCACAAAGTCACTGGGATCCCTTGGAGCTCATCTGCTCTCTCGGGCATATGGTTGGTGTCCCACCTTCAATACCAACTCCAGTTAACGAGATCGTTCTCCACATACTTACACAATCTTGTTACTTTAAAAAGTCTCCGAGAAGGGCCCTACCTTATTTTAAGCCTGGTCAATGAAGACCAAACCATTGTTTATTTTTGTGTCCCAATTGTGTCGGGAAAGCATGTTTATTTTGTATTTTAAATAAAAAATATATTATTTCGGTATATTTATAAATAAAAAAAATAATTTTTATCATACTACCATATAGATTTCGAGCAGTGTCTTTAGCTTAAGAAAATATAAATTAATGTTTTTTAGTATTTTGATTTATCAATATGAAAAAATAATTTAATTTCAAGCCACACAACATCAAACATAAACAAAAGAAGAAAAATCAATTATCTAGTAGGTGGTCTAATAGTAAGATTTTAGGACTAAAAAGTTTACTCTATCGTGAACTTAAGTTTGAGCCCCGCAATTGCTAATTACATGATCATTAATTTTAGAGTTTGTAGAATTTCTACTGGAAACTTATATAATTATTAATTTTATAATTTATAAAATTAATCGAGTTACACACAAAATTGTCTAGATTAATAAAAGAAAGGAAGAAAATAGAAACTTGATTTAATGGTATTGTCTGCAGGAGGAACATCTTTTCCTCGTCTTTATTTCCCTTGCTCCAATATTTTAAGTGCGTCAGAGAATTCAGTTAGACGCACTTGTCTAACTGAAGTGACATTGGTGGGATTGGGATTGTGAAAATTACGTTATCTAAACAAAACTAAAAAAAGTCCATTAACAGGGATTAGTTCACCCACTTAGTCATGACCTCTCCCACTACTCAGCGATCTCTGTGCACTTCTGACACGCTTCCGATAGTGACTTTTTCGTACCACGAACGTCTTCTTCTTCGCCATTTTCCATCATTTTTTTAGTATTACCTTGCTATTCAGGGGTGTTTGGAAACTGGAAAAAAATGATTCTGAAAATTTTATTTATTTATTTTTATATTTAGAGATTATTGATATTTTATAAAATATAATTTCAACTAAAACAAGGCATACATAGGTCAAATAGTTGTTGGGTTACTAGTCTACTTCAATTTGACTTGGTATTTTCACATGCATTTATATTTATCTGCCGAAGTGTTCCGGAATCAATAATGTTAAGAAAAATGTTGTGTCCATGTGGGGTTTCGAGTCATGAAATTATTAATCCTGAGGGATTTGTTTTTTATAAAATAATTTGTATTTTAACATATTTTACTCTTTTTTTAGTCCTGTTAGTAAAAATTATTAAAAAATTTATTAGATATTTGATATATATGTTAAGTAAGTATTGGAATATAAAAATAATTAATTAGTGACGAGGCACGTGGTTTAATTACAAGGGTAGTCCCGTAAATTATTTAACCCTAGGAGTCTTGTTATTCAATTCTAAATAAAGCTTTTAAAACTAAAAATGATAGGATTTGAACCGAAAGAGTAAAAATGTGCATGCTCGTGCTTAGGAATTAGAGTTGACTCTCGTTTGAAAAGATCGAATTTCCAACCTCTTCTCTTTTCTCCAAGAGGGAGTGGGACGACCATACGAAAATGTATTGTAGAAATGATGATGTTGTCAGGTACTGCTTGACAATATATTTTGAGAGTGTTATTAAAAAAAAATGAATTTTATTTAATTATTTTTTATTTTAAATTATATTTTTTGATATTTTTATATATTTTTCTTTCTGATAATATTAAAAATAATTTTAATCTTGCATCGACATGAAATTCAATGACGACGCTTGTTTTGATGTCAATACCGTTCCGTTCTGGCCGGAACATTCAGTGTCATTAAAAAAAAACTGAGACAAAACGACGTCGTTTTCGTCTCGGTTTTAATTCCAGCCCGTTCCGGAAATACCGGCCAAATTCCGGCCGGAACGTCTCGGTACCATTCTAGATGTGCCCTTCTGGCATTAAAATCCTTCTTATTTTGATTAACTTGTGATTGTGTTTCTAATTTTGAGATTATATTTGTTTAACTTTGTGTTTATATTGTATAATTTAAAGTTAATTTATCTTGAATTTTAATTATGCTTGTTAAATTAATTTTTAAATTTTTTTTTATATATATATTAATTATATATGAACAGTATAACTTCAAAACGGCACACCAAAATACTCAGAAACTAAAACGTTTCGTATCAATAAAAAAACCGGAACGGTATTGACAACTTAGGTTTTGACTCCGACGCTGTCTTTTCTATTTTCTCCGTAGGGACGACAGCATTTTACACGTGAGGACACTGTAGATAGATGATCATTTTTCGAAGTAATTATAAATCAAACTGTTAGAGTGTCGGAAAATTGAGTACTTGACACTAAGAGTGAGAAGGAAAAGGTACAGACATGCCATGTGTTTTTCTGAAGCTTGCATAGCTTCGTGGACCAGATTGATGATTACTTCAATGGCAGCCCCCATTTCTTAGGTTCCCAGATTACCCGAAGCCAGGAGATTAATCATTAATGTGAGTTGAGTCGGTAAGAAAAAAAAGAAAAAAAAGCTTATTTGGTATTTTGTTTGAGTTGGAAAAACAGCAGGTTGAGTGAAAAATATATATTTGATAACCCTCTTTAAGCCATGGTTTTAAATGCAAACCATTTAATTTTATGTTTTTTTATTAATCATTTTTATCGTATGGATCTGTGATAGTTTTTGTGGTTATAAATTTTAAAAAATAGATTAAAGTAAAGCATTTTAATTGCAGTTTTAAAAAAATATGTTTGGTTAAAATTATTGTGATATCGATCCCTGTACGTAAAATAAATGAAACCAAGTTTATGTGAGTGAAAAACATATTATTCTAGCTTCTGTAAAATTGAGACCTAATGCAGAAAACAAAACTAATATGGCTAACCAAATATAACTTATTATTTTTATATAAAAAAATGCTAATTGGAAGAAAAACTAATTAACGTTATTTCAAGAAAATGATATCTACTTATAAAAACATAATATATAATTGTTAATTGTTAATTATAGAATGTACTATTTGAGTGACAGCATTTCGAAATTTCAAGTTGATTAATATTTCTCACTTCAAAATAATACCATAACCATGTAAAGTTTTTATTTACTGAAATGATTTTTTTTTTATTAACATGGATGTCTAGGTAAGTTTGCGTGTATCTTGACTAATTCCATGAGTCTTGAATTTAATAACTATGTAAGTCTCTAATGACCATTATATCAGTAACCACAAGACTCGAACCTGGGAGCATATAGAAAGCAAAATTTTTAATCTCAAACTCTTACCATCAGATCAAATTGAACATTTCATTTCACATCACTAAAAGCCTCTCAGACTCTCTCAAATAAAGAGGTGTATGGGAATGTGTTTGAGAAGTGTATTTTTTTTAAAAATGTTTTTTCTTTTATTTTTTAATTTAAATTAATTTTTTTTATGTTTTTAGATCATTTTTATTTGATGATAAAAAAATAATTTAAAAAAAATATATTATTTTGATGTATTTCTAAATAGAAAATATTTTCAAAAACAATTTCTTATCAAATACATTAATTAAAGTGTACACTTTTTTCTTTTTTTTTTCCACTTTTTTTTTTTTTTGAGAACCAGTAGGCGTTGAACAAGTCAAAGGATTCAAGAATGTATTTCCTATTATTAACTTCTCTATCCTTTATGACAGAAAGTTTTTACTCTACATGTCTTACATGCATTCTTGATCGTTGACCGTTTTGACCTCACCTATATAGGAGGGTTCTATAGATATTAATTAATGCATTTTGTTTTAATAATTATAATTTTTATAATAAAGGCTACCAGTAATCATGCCTTATACTTGTCCAGGCGAATCGTTACAGAGCACGTGTCCTCGGTGAGTTTAATCGTTAAGTGGATTTGTTTCCTTTATTGAATTTTTAATTTCACGTTATGGAGCAGAAGAAAAAAGATTATATTAAATTTTCCTGCACACAGGCTTACGCAAGAGTTACATAATTAAAATCATTAAAAAAATGATCTAGTTTTAGCTGACATGTAAACAATTTTAAAATATAATAATTATTTTCTATTATATTTAAATATCCCGTGAAAAATAAGAAAAATGATTTTTAAAAATGATTTTGTTTTAGTTGACGTGTAACTTACTAATTTAAAAATATAACTTTTAAAAAATTCATTATAATTTCTCATTATATTTAAATATCTGGTGAAAATAGAAAATACAGTCAGTCAACCTTTTATTACATGAAAGAGTTAGTGGATTCTTTGTTTTAGTTTTCCGTTGGTGGATTCGTTATTGTCCCTTCCACCCCCACTCTCTCTCTCTCATCTTCCCATTCACTTTTTGAAGCGTCTGTCACGGCAAAAATCGCGAGCCCTAAACCCCAAAGGCCGAGATTTTATCAAGGCAGTATTAATAAAATTAAAAGGTTAACTCTATTTAGATCCTTGTAGATTGATCAATGTTCTATTTCTGTCCCCATTGTTAAACCTTTTCCAACTTTACGCACAGATTTCTTTTTCTCTTGTAAATTTTACCCGAGTAAATTTCTTTCCTCTCTAGTACAGTAGTACTCATAAATGTTGTAAAAAAACGTTAAAATCTACAATAAAAAAAATAAAAGTTAGTTATTTAACTACCATAGTAATCTGTATTTTTAAAGACTATCCAAGGACATAACCTTTAGAAAATCGCTTGACATAGTGCATGTTTCGCACTGCGGTCAAACGGTCAAACCGGCGTTTGACCAAAATTCAAAAAAAAAAATTATTTTAAATGAATTTTTTTTGGTGTTTTTAGATCATTTTGATGTGCTGATGTCAAAAATGATTTTTAAAAAATAAAAAAAATATCATTTTGATGTATTTCTAAACGAAAAGCACTTTCAAAAGCAACTGCAACCGCAACCGCCCTCTCAAACAGGCCTATAATTTGATTTTTAATGGATTGAGTAAATCTAGTCGACTATATATTTGATAGAGCCATAGACCTTATATATAATAATAATAATAATAATAAAGTGTAAGGCTCTATCAAATATATATATATATATATATATATATATATATTGAGACCTAATGAAATTTTCAACAAGGCATACAATATCAGGAAACTTATAAAACATATTTCATCTTAGTTCATTTAAATATTTTTTTATTAGCACTTTCCATTATTATTATTATTATTATTTTGACAATCATGTATATTTTCAAACTAACTTTTGCATCAATGTAGATTATTTGTTCAATATAATTTTAAATATGCACCTCCATGCATCTAGGATAAAAAAATCTCATGGATACTAGTTCAAAGATTTGAACTCAAAAGGTAAAAAAATAAGTAAAGCTTCTTAATCAGCATGTCTTCATAATAAAGTGAGTTAATATTTTTTTTATTTGTAATACCGGTATACAAAACAAAATGATTAAAAAAATAAATAAAAATACTTTTTATTTTTTTTTCAATTACACGACTCCACTTCAAAAAAAAATCTCTATAAATTGCAAGTTCCCATCATACCAAGATCATGTAAAATAGAAATAAAACCATCGGTTGAACCGATGACCGAGCCCCATTATCGAGTCTCATTTTAAACTAGAAGGGTAATATAGGACCGAAGTGGAGCACTTGTGAATCTATAGGGATACAAATGAAGTTTAATCCCAAAATGAAAATTGAAATAGAAAGAGATTAATCCGACAGTAAGTGGTATAAATATAGGATTACATGTATTCCAATCATCTCGAAGCTCGGGCCTGTTTACCTTCTCTCCTCCCCAAGAATAACCAACTCTTAAGATATACCAATATTCTTTCAAATCCACTTGTCTCTCTGCATCTTGCCTGTCTTTCTTTCAATAACCGAAACATGTAGCAAAGTTTTTTGGATTCTAAAGTTTCTCATTTTTGGGCAATTTACAGCTAGGAATTGATTGGAGAGCCCTTTTCTTCTGGTTCTTTTCAGTTGAGACTAGAAATCCAGAAATCATAGTGCTCATCATGGCTTTGGAAGGTAAGCGCTTCTCATTTTCATGGGAATTTCTCTTTTTGTAATTCTGTTTCTTTGGTTGCGGAGACAATGAAGGTGAGAAACGAATAATGATGGCTTTATTCGGGTGGAGTTTTTGTTTTTCATTACCAAAAAGCAACCTTTTATTCTATCCCCCCCCCCCCCTGCCTTTCTTTCTTTTCTTCTTCTATCTCTGTTTTCTCAGGAACCAAACAAAAGGGGTCAAAGGTTTTTGTTTGGTTTTTTATATTTAATGTTCTTGTGTGCTGGGGTTTCCATTTCATTTTGTTTCTTATTAGCTACAAAGACAGGGTTCCTCTTCTGAAAAGAAGTTGTTTCATGTTGTTTCATGTAATGAGCCAGAGAGTGAAACCCAAGAAAGCCCAGAAATGGAAACAACTGACGACACAAGCAAGAAGACAGAGCCCCCCATCCTAGAAAACCCTTCACCGAGGTGTGTGCTGGAGATTCCCATTTCAGGTACGGACTCTGATCACAGCAGCAGCAGCAGCAGCAGCAGCTGCAGCTCAGGTTCAACGGAGAGAGTAGTCTCTGAAAGAACGGGGATCGTACGAGAGAGCAGTGGTATTCAATGGAGACAAATACTTGATTCATTTAAGAAGAAATCAGTGAGGAGGTTTTCAGTGATTCCATTGATTTCGACATACGAAACTATTACCAAGAAGAATTTGAGAAGGAAACTGGCGAGAATCCAACATTCTGCTGATGTCTTTATTGATTGCGAGGGCATTATGGCGCCAAAACCTTCATGGAGGAATTTTGATTATCTAGAGCTTGAGGCTGCTACTGATAATTTCAGCTCTGGTGAGCCTTTGCTTCTGGTATTTTCATTTTTTCTCGTACGCATACATACATACCTGTCTGCCTACATAATTTTCTTTTCTGTTTGGTTTCTGTCACTGCACCAGACTTAATTGTGCTTCCAATCTCCACATAATAGTAGCCGCTTTTAAGGAACTTTTCTTGTTTTTTGAGGTTGCTTTCTTATTTCAGAGATAAATTTGAGATTTTATTTTATGGTCCAAGGTTTTAGAGTCAGACTTTAGATCATATTTTAGAGGAATTGGATTTTGCCCCCTAAATAATGTAATTTTTTTAATTTGTCCCTTCTATTAGGATTTTATTGAGAAATTGATAGATACTCCCCTAAAAATCATCTCAAGTCCTCTCCTTTCTCTATCAGTAAACATCTTTTCCTAAGTTGGTTAGTTGAGAGAAGGATAGTAATTGCGAAGATTTTTTTTCAGATTTCCCGTCAATTTCTCAACGGAAATCTAACGGAAGGGATATATTCAAGAAGTCATATTGTTTAGGGGGAAATCAGATATTTTGTACTGTTGAGGGTAATTATTTTTTCGCTCGAATTTAGGGATATTTTACAATTTAGCCTAAAAAACAAACTAAAAGGTTACAATCCGTTGATTTCTCTTTATTGAATGGTATAATTGAAAGTGATGTAAAATACAAGTACTTGTTGATGTTTTTTGAGAATTTGAATGAGATAGCCTCCGACCTCGAGAAGTCAAAGCCGCCTGTGACTGCAGATAATGCTGGTGGGGCCAAACTTCCTGACCTTCACGTAGCATTAAAATCAAGGCATCCATTTACTTACTTTACAATATCCTCGATGTCTATGGCAATAAGAGTCAGAGTTTTAGTTTGTTTTAAAGTGTAATTGTGGTTGTTTTTAAAAATGTTTTTTATTTAAAAATATATTAAAATAATGTTTTTTTTTATTTTTTAAAAATTATTTTTAACATTAGTATTTTCAAAAACACTAAAAAAATTAATTTAAAATAAAATAAAAATCATTTTTTTTTCAAAAATAATTTTGAAACGGAAACACTTTAATCAGGCAGGGAGGGAGTATAGAGCTCACAGATGTTTTTCACAGCTTTTCTTATTAGTTGCAGACTATCCCAGTTTAGGAACTTAGAGATTTAAGAAATAAATCCACCAGTGATCGACACATTAAGTTGATTTTTACCTGTCGAAATCCACATTGATGAACATTGACGTGGTGTAAATGACTGGTTGATGAATCATAAATCTAAATCTCAGGTTTAAAAATCATCAGATCCAGGTAAGGATTGTGAATCATTTATAATTTGCCAGCAACTTTAAATGTCAGTAACAATTTCGGTGCATGTAGGATTGGAGTCTGTATGCAGGGGATTTATTGATATTGAAATCAACATCATTGAACATTTCTTATGATTCTAATTATCCATCCACAGAGAATTTGATCGGGGAAGGAGGCCATGCAAAAGTGTACAAGGGATGCTTATCTGATGGCCAAGTTGTCGCTGTAAAGAAGCTCATGAAAACTGAGAAGCAAGAAGAGGACAGAGTGGGCGATTTCTTATCAGAGCTCGGGATTATTGCGCATATAAATCACCCAAATGCAGCTAGGTTGCTTGGTTTCAGTATTGATTGTGGTCTGCATCTTGTTCTTGAATTCTTACCTCATGGCAGCCTCGCGTCAGTGCTCCACGGTGCCGTCTCTACGGAGAGGCTCGGCAATTCAGGTGGATCAGATTGTCTAGAATGGAAGAAAAGGTTTAAGGTGGCTTTAGGGATAGCGGAAGGACTTCAGTATCTCCACCATGATTGTCCAAGACGCATCATCCATAGAGACATCAAGGCCTCAAACATATTGCTCAACTCAAATTTTGAAGCTCAGGTGCATTTTAAATCCAGCATGCATGTATTGTAGTTCCATCTTTTCCTCCTGTAGGTTTATTCTGGAATGATTTGGTTTGTTCCTCAGATTTCTGATTTTGGATTGGCAAAGTGGCTCCCAGAAAACTGGATCCACCATATTGTCTTCCCTATCGAAGGCACATTCGGGTGAGGTGTCTGCAACCACTCCAGCAATTTATTGCCAGCATTTTGATCCATTTCACAAATTAAGTTCATAAACACACATATATTCTGTCATTTTAAACTAGAAAACTAAATTTCAGATACCTGGCTCCTGAATACTTCATGCATGGGATTGTTGATGAGAAGACCGATGTATTTGCTTATGGGGTTCTGTTACTTGAGATCATAACTGGTCGCCGCGCTGTTGATTCAAGCAGACAAAGCCTTGTGATGTGGGTAGGGTCCACTCATGCATGATCCCTGTCAAACTAGCCTTGCACTGGCACATTTTTACAACCATTTCTAATCATTTTGCCCTGACTGATATATTTTCAAGAAAGCTTTGACAGCATGTATAAATGTGTATTTTATGCACAGGCAAAACCATTGCTGGAGGCAAATAATGCTAAAGAGTTAGCTGATCCCAGGCTGGGAGATGAATATGATCCTATTGAAATGAAGCACGCCATGTTTACAGCTTCGATGTGCATTCACCACCTACCCAATATGCGTCCACACATGACCCGAGTATGAAATTTGCTTTATATCTAGTCTTCTATATATATATACCTATTAGATATTACAAACCTGTGATTTATATATGTTTCTGAAACAAAATCTGGAAAGTTTAGGTGGTGCAGCTTTTGAGGGGCGAGGAAGCATCTGTGGAGTTGAAGCAGAAGAAGAGTGGAGGGAGGACAGTCCTTCTGGATGGCTGTGACGTGCAAGATTATACCTGTACGACCTACCTCAATGACCTCAATCGTCATATGCAACTTGTGATGGAGTGATGCTGGTTTAGTAACTTTTAAGCCATTTTCACTTTGCTGCTGCAGATTTTTGGCTGTTCTATGCGAATGGAAATGTTTAAATTCCCTTCTCTGTGTGAGTCAAAAAATCAAATCTTTGTACAGGGTTCTAAATCAAAATCCCAAATGGATGATGCTTCATGCTTGCTGTAAATCTATGGAGGCCGTCGTAAGAACACCTGCATTGCATCAGTTCAAGCTAAGGAACATATTTTACTAAGTTCTGGTGTGCTTTCCATGCTCACTGATCTAATGTTTTTCATTATATCAAATCTTTTTTTTTCCTTCCTTACGGGATCGTTTTGATTTCTTTTCAGCAATTATAGCTGTAAAATTAACTCACATAAAAATAGTTTTTCTTACAAACTTACTTTTTATTTATTTTCAATTTAACTCTTACACATTAAATTAATTCCAAAATTGCATTTGATGTTTTTTTAATTGGTTTTATATAGGGTTTTCTTTTTCTCAACGTTAATAATAAACTTCTGTATTAAATTAATGTTTTATTTAACAAATTTAAATTTAATTGCTAATTTAAACTGAAATAAATATTCGATCTCTTAAAAAATAATTTTATTTATTTATTTCTTAATCTTTAAAATCACGCTAGTATACATAGAATGAAAGACAGTTCATATGTCCAGCAGGGTCTTGGCCTGGTGGTCAAGAAGGGTTTCTCTCTTCCTCTCACTCCAGGTTCAGACCTTGGGTGCCTTACATGCTCATTGGGTTTACAGGATGTTCAGTGGACCCGGGAATTTAGTTATGGTGCGCGCAAGCTGACCCGGACACCCCAGTTATAAAAAAAGAAGAAAAGAAGACAGTTCATATGAAATAATAATAGTAAAAAATAATAACTTGCAAGTTTGGCGTCCTGATAGCTAATAATGGTCGGCGGTCTGATTTGACTATACACAGATTAGAACTAAACGATTTGCTCGATCTCGGGTTTTAACCTAGCAATGGATTTGAACTATAGATAATAACAACTTCCATTATAGTTAAGCAGGACAACCATGTTTATAAAAAAATAAAATCCAAGTGTTCGAAGAGCTTGCAAGACCTACCTACCTATTGAAGTGATGATGGGCATTTAGAACGACAACAAAAAAATATAAAAGAGATGGCGGCGGCGGCGGAGGCGGGGGGCTCATAAAGTGGAAGAAACTTCAGAAACGTTCCACAACTAGATGGATCCCCTCATGATTAATGAAATAGGTCTTATCTGACACCCTCTTAAAAAGAGTCGCATACAAAATCCAGCATCCTGCCATAACTACTACTACCATATTAAACCAAAAAAACCTCCTATAACTTTACCAGTCCAGCGAAAAAGGTTAAAGAGGTACACATTAGAGAGTAAGTAGGAGGGTCAGCTATAGTTTTCAGCTAGCTAGCTGCTACATGTTAGCTGAATTTCTGATGTCAAAACTGCAATTTGGTCAATAAGTTTGATGGGGCCATGTAAAATACTCTGTTGTTTGCGGTGAAGTAGTCATTGCAGTTGCCATGGATGAGGAGGAGCCGGAGTCAGTTGCTGCGAAGTTGTTAGTGGTTTGGAGGTGGTGGACGAGATTGTGATGATAAAGCGCGGTGGAAGCATCAAATGGAACACCACAAGGGACTGCAGTAGAGCCTGGCTGGATAGCAGCAAAGCTGATGTTGTTGGCGGTGCTATAGCTGCTGCACCGCAAATGGGGCGGCTGCTGGTTGTCGTTCACATTTGGTTTCTGCTGGGCGTTCAGCGATGTCTTTAAGCGCTTAGCTGCTCCACCAACTGGAAGAGCACTCTTCATGATAGTTTCAACATCATATCGGTTCATCTCAAAATTGGTCACTGCATTCAGGCCCCTAAACTTTATTGCAGCTATATCATAAGCCTCAGCTGCTTCCTCTTCTGTGGCTGTTGCCATTTTAAAGATCAGATGACTAATATTGATTCAGGAAAAACTTTCCTACCATACAGTTTCATAGTTAACAAAAGCATATTGAATACATTGAGCTGACAAGTCATGAAAAATCATACTAGGTTTAGAAGTCAGATATGTTCATATTTCCGCCCTCGTGGAAATGCAAAGATACTATGTAGACTACATTAAATACAATACAATAATTGTGAAAGCAATCAATTGTTTGTGCGAACAGTAGGGAGCAAGAATCTTGCTCGTGATTACTATAAACTCATACGAAAAAGGATTAAAACAGGAGGATGGTGACCATTAATTTACTCAGGAGAAGAATTAACACTTACCAAATGTTCCAAGGTAGAGATCTTTGTTTCCAGCTACTCGGCCAATCCTCGCTTGCCATCGACCCTGTTGATGATGCCTACAAAACGAAAATGATATATAAGCAAATGCTGCGGCTGGCTTGTATATGCTGCAAGCTAGTTTTGTGAGATCAAGAAAAGGAATCTGCTATTAGAGACTGAAACCTTGTGACACCCCTGTAAATAGAGGCTCCCCGTGAAAAACCGCTACTTTTCCTGCAAAAACAAAGATAATTTTTCTTGACGATCAGAAGGTGCATCAAAAAGTAAAGGGAAGGAACCAGAGTTGGGTTTTGGCATACCTCCTCAGTGAGGCAATGAATTCTTGCTTGGACACATAATTCATGCCCTCCAATTCTGTAGAATAGTTCGAAACCTGCCAGCGACAGAGACGCCCACTTGCTTCAATAACTAAACAAGTTTACCCTACAGTCTACATGTATTCTCCTGCAGAGGAGAATTAATCAATAAATTGAAAGCATAAGTATTACAGGGAAGTTGGTGGTAGCCGCTGGACCCCAGTATTTTAGAGCTGCCAAATCATAAGCTCTAGCTGCCTTTTCTTCCTTATCATACCCACCTGATAAATTAAAACAATAACGTGCAGCAATCACTACGTCTGTTATTTCTGAAACAGTATAATTGAGTGCATGAAAATAGCAGCTTGAGGATGAAAATAAACTTGATAGAAGTCAGTTAGCTTACCCAAGTACACTGTAGAAAAACATATCGAAAGTTCGAGTATAGTGGCAGCCACATAGTAGGATTCCACAGTTCATGCAAGAGGAGGAAAAAAAAAGTTAAAAGGGAAGGAATTTAACGTGGGAAAACACTAAGCCCACTCAAAAGTTTCAGCCTGAGCTTCTTCAGAAACAATTACATAAAACAAGAAGCATGTCTTTGCATGTGACTGTCTCTGCAGAAAGGATCGTTACTGTTCTATATTAAATTTATTGATGGTCCAGCTAGCTACTAGTAGCTAGTTATTTATCAAGAAAAACATATACTTTCTTCAAGTAGAATAAGTCAAGTTTGGAATTTGAACACGCAACAAAAATCAAACTCCAAAAAGGCACACTTTGAACTACAATATCTATTCCTTCAAATCCAAAATAAAAATTTATGATCCCACATTTTTCCCAAGGCACTGCCACTGTGATTGTGAATGAATGGATAAGCCGTGTGATGCCTGACACCAGCTGTTCTAAAAAGTGGAAGTGGCCAAAATTTCATTGAAAAGAAGATATATTTCAAGTCGAGAAATGCTGGTGGTCTAGTCAAACCTAGACACCAAGCTGCTACCTGCAGCAGGTAGCTGAGAGAGAAAAGAAAGCAAAAGTAAGAAAAAAAGGGGCAGCTGAAAGGCATATTCATTGATTGTATAACGCCTGAGGCATGGTTAGTTTGTGGACGTGGGTCGTGTCAAGCAAACCTAGCCTTGCAGAGGCTAGGGACCCAGAAGAGAGAAGAAAGAGAAAGTCCAAAAATTAACAAAATGGCGGCACTTGTGATCAAATCAATCACATAATTGATAGAAAGAAACAAAAGTAACTGTTCGAACATTTTCCTTCCCTTAATAATATAATATAACCCATCAGTGTATCTATCAGATTCTGGTCATAAAAGCCAGCCTGATGAACACCACAAGTGGGAGTGCCCCTTCACACACCCATTAAAATAAGGAAAACGGGTGTGGCTCCCCCCTGAAATCTGATTGTATACAATCCAAGTTTCTTTTCACTTCCACTCCTGATTCTTCGTATAAAACCCAGCCCCCTAAACAGATACGTGCGTGTGTGCGTGTGTGTGTGGAGGGAGAGGGGGAGAGAGATGACCTTGACGCCCTTTTCTGGCCTGACCTTCTCTCCTACAGCTGTTATCCCATAGATGCGCTTCATATCTGCCTGTCCATCGATGTCTGCAGCAGCAGGAAAACCATAAAAATATTTTCTCACAACTAGTTTCAAAATAATTATCGATTCATAGAAAAGCATCTTCAAAGAAAGGTAAAATGATAATAATTTAATTAATGCAGAAATTTCATTGTTAATTACCTGGTAACTCCTCTGTAAATAGAAGTTCGCTGGCCAAAGGTATCAGAAATCTTTTTATTAGAGCAATCGTTATCAGCAGAAACAATAGCAAGCTTCTCTGTAGAACCACCCTGATTATTGATTGTATCATTACTCACCCCAAGTGACAAGGCCGCTTTATTAGAGAACCCCATGTTCCCAGTCGACTCAATACCACCCAGCCGCGAGGGAGCTATTGAAGCCGAGTCATCAACCTCTGAGCCTGAGTTAGTCGAAAAGGCTTGGAACCCAGCAATAGCTTTAAGATCTTGTTGGTCGTTGAAGTAAGCCGGTGCAGAGCCCTGATGGTCATGATAGATGTGAGTCAAGGACGAGTCTTGGGTCTCTGTCTGGCTATCCGAGTATCGAACATTAATAGATGATGAAGAATCTCCAAAAAAATCCTCCAGTTTTGGGACTTGCTGGTGTTGAGTTTCTGCGCCTATAAAGCTTGTCAGAATATTAGAGCTTTCTGCCATTGTTGTGGTCGTGACTTGTGATTCTTTGGGGTTTGCCCAGCCTACGCAGTAAACAATAGTAATCTTCATCAAGCTCTAACCATATACAAGGACTGCCTCCTGGGACTTGCTAAAAAAAATATCACAGTGCAACTACAGCTAAACCAGTAGCCAACTCATAAATAAACAAAGAGGAAAAAAAATTCCCTCCCCTTATTTCTAATCAAATGCTTTTAACCAAGCAGAAAACAGCTACAGAATTAAAGATGGAGCAGTATCAATTCACACATTATTGCTGGGTGCAAAAGGGACCTTAAACGTAACCAGCAGACTACTACACCGCATATACAAATGATTAAGAGATAATCAGTTACGGAGCAAATCTCCCTCATCCTTCTTCACTTTCTCGGCAACCAAACACAAGTTGAACACTACCTTGTTGATATCTATATATGGATGAACTTTAAAAGATAAACATAAATGCACAAGGAAGAAAAAGGAAAGGGGTTATACGTACCATCAGCATAGAAGTTATCGAACAAGTAGTGAGGTGAGGCAGTAGAGGAGCTCTCGTAAGACATCAACTGGGATTCAGATGACCTCAACATTTCCATTGGAGAGAGAGAGAAAGAAAGCCAGTTAGTAGCTGGTGCCATTATTAATTTTCTTCTCTCTTTCTATCTTTTCTTCCAGGTTTGAAAAACAGAACAAATAGTAATACCTTTAAGACCCGAACAAACTCCACACAAAAAAACAATTTTTTTCTCAGGAAACAAACAAAAAGAAAACAACTTTACCCAAAGAAAAAAACGAAACCGAAAATTTACCTCTGACTGTTACTTGCTCAAAAACACCCACAAACACCCACATCCCATTTCTAAAAGACGATAGTCACGAAGCTACTAGCTAGCTAAGCAAAATACCTCCTAAAAAGAAAGTGCTTTAACTCGAATCTTTTTATCTTTAGTTTTTAGTTTTTATCAAGAGATCGTTAAATCTAAAGTTTGATGAGCTCCTGTGGCTAGAAATACAATGCATGCAACAGCCCAGTATTTGTGATTTGGCGGTGTCTCTGTACGGAGAAAACACCCAGTGAGAAGGGAAGAGAAGGAGGTGAAGAGAGCAATTGCAGGTGGACATAAATAAAGGAAGTGTTGAGCGGTTTAAGGCTTTAATCTGCCAACCGGCGTAAAACCAGAGAGGTGTAGAGAGTCTAGAGACAGACAGTCAGAGCTCCTGCTTTTCTTTTTATATTTTTTTTTAACTTATGTGTACAATAAACTAGTATTTAATAGCGGACCGGTGATTTCGGTCTGTTTAGATGTTTATTAGTGTGTTTTTTTTAAATGTATTTGTTTTGATAAAGTATTAAATTAATATATTTTGTTATAATTTTAACGTGTCAATAAAAAATTAAAAAACATTTTTATTTATTTTTAGTGAATGTTTGGAAATGTAATTGGGTTATTTTTTAAAGTATTTTTTATTTAAAAATATATTAAAATGATATTTTTTTTATTTTAAAAAAAAATTGACATCAACACATGAAACACATGAAAATGATCTAAAAATACCAAAACTAATTTAATTTAAAGAATAGTTTTTGATAACATCTTATTTCATGATTTAAAGCACACACTTTGTTTAATCACGGATAGATTAAAAATAAGATTTTACTGATTATATGACTCATGCTTCGCTGTTTGGCATATATTTTTATCTTCTATATAAAATAAATATATACAAGTTTTTAAAATGTATTTATATAGTTTTAAAGATTTAAGTGCAAATCAAAAGGTTCAAGCACACTTGTAATTGAAGAAACCAATAACTACATATACTAGAGATAAATAAAAAATCATTAACGATATAGGAATAAAATTTGCAAGATTAATAAAAATATATGTATATCAATATATTTAATAAAATTGTATTTATCCTTTTATGTTTGCTAAATTCTATCTATTATAATATTCTATATTCAATCAAATGATAAAAGAAATATACAAATTCATTAAATTGATTTAATAAGATAGAAATAAAAGACAAAATAAGATAAAACTTTATGCAAGGCTACATGTATTATAAATATTATATGAAAATAAACAAAATAAAGTTCATTTATACAAAATAAAAATAAAAAAACATACAAAATATAAAAACCTCTTTAAAAACTAAACTTATAACTAAAGAAATAATGATCATTTAACTCTGACAATCTATGTTAGTTCGTTTAACATGTTTTGTCAGGGCTCATATGTAGGCCAGCATCGGTACACCTATGTGAATAGATCTTTATTTTTTTAGCCGCACCTAAAGTGAATGACATATCGTTTGCCTTAGTTCTCTTGAAAATAAAATCAAACAACGCATTGTTCAAACTTACCCAATTTTTAGTCATTATGGTGGATAAAAAAATCTAGACTTGATTTTTTTACACAAAAACTTGTTTTTAACTTATTTATACCCAAAACACCTGCAAAAAGACTTTGAGAAACATGATAAACATATTCATGGTCTCAAAAAACAAATCATCCTAGAAACTAAAAAAAAGACTTGAAACTAAAAATTAATCTAAGCTTTAAATACATGCTTTAACAAGTTTTTAAGATAAAAGGCAATTACATGTGAACCCTCTTGTCAAAATAATCCATTTGGCGATCTAAATTGGTGTTAGTGACATGTTAATATATAATGACCTCTATTTTTTATCCTTTAAACGTAGAATACAAAATAAATAAAAAATAAACTTTTATATTGAAATTAAATTTGAAAAATATTAATATATCAGATTCGCATAGTATATATTATTTTCAAGTTTGAAGATCAGGATATATCTTTTTCAAAACTCATGGTCGCCACTCAAGTTTGATGCTTTTTTCATATTGGTTTCTCTTCTTTTAATTTCATCATTTCACAATAAGTCAAAATCAATTAATCTTCAACTATGACCAAGACTTCAAAAAAATGTTTGAGGATTAAACTGAAAAAATAAAATATTTTTCATAGCCCATCTACAATAACTTGTGGGGTGATAAACAACAAGACCATGTATAGAAAAGAACCCACGCCATTTAGTTATATTCTCAATTGCTTATTTTGTTTACTTTCTATCATGTTATTATGACCTCATGATTATGAAAAAATATTTAATGGTTTAATCAGAGTTGACTTAAATTATTTTACATGTCATGTTTTTAATTATTTTTTTTTCAATTTCATCATCTAACATCGAGTTGGTTGTGAATAAATTTCATAATTTATTTTGATTTATTTTTTATAGAGATATATTGGTATCATAATCAAAACAAAGAGTTTTGATACTTTAACCTCAATTAAACCAAGTCTTTTTTTTTTTCTTTTCTAAAAGGTTATAATGATTCGGTGACTCGGGTCACACAACATTCATTTTTCAATTTACTTTTTACTAGGTTGTCCCTATTTTGTGACTCAAGTTTTGAGTTTGATGAATTGACCCAGTTGACTATTTTTAAATTTCCTTTTGATTTCATCACTTAATAGTGTGTTTGATTTAAAATTAGATTTCATGTTTTGTTTAAGTTTTTTTGTTTACCATGATATCATTTCATCATGATGCAGGAGTAATGTTTAACAAGCTCACCCGACTCATTATGGGTGTTATTATATTAGTAATAGTTTTTACAAAATTAATTATTTAATATTGGTTCCATAGGGGTGATTAAAAATTGATATTTGTGATTCATTTTAAATTTATTTTCATGGGGTTACCTCAGTCCAATGACTAAAGTCTTAGACTTAACAAGTTAACCCAAATTAAAATAGGTTAATATTTTTTATACAAGGCTATCTTGATTTAATTTGACATGCTAACTCGATTTGACTAAAATTATTTTAATTTAAAAAATATATATCATCATGAGAGTTAAAATTTATTTAATCAATAAAAACATATATAACAATCAATCAGTTTGCTACATAAAAAAAACTCAAAACAACACGCGGGCAAGTTAGCTCTTACTATACTAGAGCATAACAACTTTTGATTATTGTCTTTTTATATTTGTTGTTTGCAATTTTGAGGTAAAAACCATAGAGTTATAGAGATAAAAAAAACATGTTTCTTTATATTTTTTTATTTAAAAAAACAATAAAAATTAACTTTAAAATCATTTGTGTTTTTTTTATTAGATATACTCATGTTTTTTTATATAAGAGAAAGGATTATGTTCAATTCTAACCATTCTCGTATTATCATTCATTTATTTCCCTCATGGTAATAAATTTAGGTTTTGAGTTTGTGCAGTTCAACTTTTTTTTTTTGAAAAGACATTGAATTTTTTTAAAATATTTTGATGTGTTAAAATTTATAATAATAGTAATAATAATTTAATTGTTTTTTTAAATATCATAACCACGTCACCAAACACTTATACTTCCCAAAGGTTATATCGGATAAATGAAGAAAAATCTTATAATCCCAATGCATCTTGAAAACTTATGGTGGTGGAGTGAGGTTTGGCTTGCCCTGGTGAAATTTATTAAAATCTAATTTGTTTGTCATAGTTTTCTATTGTATATTTAAATAGAATATAACATATACTCTTATGTTTTATACTATTTATAATTTTATTTTATATAATTCAAGATAAACTGAAATTGATCGCAATATCTAGGATGCTCCGCCGATTATCCAATTTCAAGTTTTCATTACATCACTTTATTTTTATAAAACCTTAAATCAATTTAATCGAACATATCTAAATCATATGTTATATCTCTATACTTTCTAAGAAATATGTATTAGTTTATCAACATGTGATAAATATGTCCCGTCGCAGCGTGATATGGTATCAAAGAATTTAAGATTTATTTTGTAGGTTTTAGATTTGAGTCAGGGCGTGTTCACTTTATAAGAATCTGAAACAATCGAGATTTTACTTGCTTAAAAACTGTCAAGTTTCTTCTAATCTAAAAAATAACACGTGATAAATATTTATTTAGTCAAATCACCGAGTGGAACACCAAAATGAGCTAAATATTTAAATTTTATATCAATAAAAAAATTAAAAGAAGATAAAAAAAGGTTTTTATTCAAAACTAGTTGAATGATTTTGAAAGTAGAATTTAGGATAATATATTAAAATCTTTTGCATGCATCAAGCTAATATAAACAAATAAAAACGCATTTAAAAATGACCAGATCTCAATTAATACATAAATTAATGTTAAAATATATTTACTATAAAAAAATCCTCGAATCTCACGTTGGAAAAAACTGTTTACAAATAATAATAAAAAAAGAAAAATAAACTATACTACTTTTGAGCAAGTAGCTCAAGAAGAGAGTGAGTGGGGAGAATTTTCAGCTCTGCGGTGAAGAAACTTTGTCTGGGAACAGTGTCGCGAAAGATCCGGACTGGCGGAAGCAATTTTGAGAATTTCCCTGTTTTGGGGTTTTCTCTTCATTTTACCAATTTGACCCTGGAGTGTGTTGTCTTTCCATTCCTTTTATTTGTTTATTTTGTCTTATTTACTGCTTTCTCGTACACTTGTCTTCCATGTGCGTTTCATGTTTGGTGGGCCGGGTTGATTTAAATGGACCTCATATTATCCAAATCCAATCTGGAGATCATATTCAGATCCTAATCGTGTGAGTTATAATATAGTCCCTGTATCTCTTATTATTTTTTAAATTAGCACATTTAGCCTGGAAAACGATAAAATATAACTTGGTCCCTATTTTTGTGACGAGATTTTAAATTAGATCCTTCTCCAAAGCTGACTATTAATACTTTTTTTTTTAATTCTAAATTACCCTTCCAAATGCATCTGTTTTGGACTGGTGAGTTTGACTACAGGTGAGGGGTATTATAGGCAATTTGTTTAGTTGACAAAAATAGAGGCAAACAAATATATCACCTTTAATATTTTTTTAAGTCAAATTGATCCAATATGCTGTTGTCCTCAATATTTTTTTTAAAATATATATCATTTTAAATTTTTTTGAAGTCGAATTATATTTTTACTAATCATGTAGATTATTTTTGGATTTATCAAGTTAATCGGGTGATATTAATAACCAAAATGTAACCTTTTTTTTATATATAATTGGAGTATACTAATTTACATGCATTACAACTAATTCTTGAAATCACTGAATATTCTAAACAAATAAAACACACAGGGATGACAGACTTCCAGGTGGAATGATAGGATCCGGGTAGCTCATGAGATATGTTAAGGCCTGAGATTCCTCCACTTGGCCCGACCGGCTCAAGTTCACTTGACTGCGTAGAATGTCCTCCTCGACCGCAATCTAGTTGCTAAGATCAGTGAGTTCAGACTAACTCAGAGTTCAGATGCAAATGAAACGCTGCCCAATATTCAGGCTTTTGGAGTTTTGTTGTTCCAACTTTTGACAGGACCGGGCTGGTCGAGGAGGCGATGGCAACGGGCCAGGCAACCCTTCTTTGGGTTTTAGATGAGATGGCTGGTAAGTGGCCGTTGGATTCAGCTTATAAACTTATTGTCTGCTGACCGTACGCTTGAATCAAAGCTCAACTGGGGCTTGATCGGGAAGTTCGTGCTTTTTTTACTGGTCACTAATCAAAGCTTCAACAAAATCCAGCACATGACTCGAGAAGATGGTGAAAGCTTAGCAAGCCGCTCACAGAGCTAATAATGCAGCAAATGCCACATGCAAAAACCCGAAGAAACCTTCTACCAGAGAAGAGACAAATGTTGTAATCTGAAAACCAGATTTCTTTCAATTACAATAGTCTTACTAATTCAGTAATGCATTCACTCTCTCAGTTTTGTTCAATAAAGATCATACACTACTATGCTTTAATTGGTGTGAACTAAGCGTTATAACCACCCCACCCACCCACCAATCCCCCAACTGATGGGAAGGCAATTCAACCTAGGAACATCATAATTACTCTCACAAAACCTGTACTAAATTACTAATATCATACACGCAAACACCTTGCTCAACAGAAAAATCTGGAAATTTTACTAGGCAGGGAATAATCTGCATGCAAAGATGGGTCAGTTGCCATCTCTTCAGCATGAGACCATATGTACACTCCTCTTTCTTGCCGGCTACCTGGGACGGTGTTGTCGAGCACAAATGCGACCACAAGTGTCACAATCATGTTCAAGGACATGAGAGCGTTCATTGCAAAATCAAACTGACAAAGAGAAAATGGAAGATCAACTCCTCGGTAATGGAAATAAAAAGATGGATGGAAATGCATGAGCCAACGACATATAAATGATCTTACATATAGAAATGGAAAAGAGACATACTTGTTTACTGCTGGTGTGGACTGGTCCATTTGATGCTGCCGCATATGGAACAAAATAACTTGGCAGTATCAAGCTGGATTCAGGTTGGTACTGCTGAAAGTACGCAGGAATTGTTAAACCAAGGAACAGCGAAACACCTACTATTGTGATGTTCCTATAACTTGATGTTTGGCTGTACTGCAAAGTTGAGAGACCTAGTGATACAGTAAGGCCCCACATGAAGCAAAGCATTGAAGCAGCCAGGGCCTGGGGTATCGACGCAAGTATGGCACCCACTTTTCCTATTAATCAGAAGCAAACATGTCAGCAAGGTAACACCCACGTCATGACACTAAACTCATGGATTTCCCGTACAATCTTTTTTTTTTATTATTATCATCGTAAATTCTATTGGAAGCCCCTTCTGAAAAAACTTTCTACTTCAAAGCCTAATTCCATATGTCCAGTGTACATACTACTTAAAGAAGTAGGTGCCAGAACTGCTTTATAGATCTCTCCAGACCTTGCTTATGGTTGCACGCACTTTCAAGCATGCATAAACTAATTAACAAAAGACCATGCATGAATCACTCTCAAACATGAAGTTTTGTCTTCACAAGAATGTTTACCTATAAATGAGAACAGGATCAAGAAAGCTGCTCCAATCTCCACAACCCTTCGACTGGCCACCTTTGTTATATTGACAGTATGAACATTTTCGGTTAATGTTGTTGCACCGGTGCCAGAACCCCAAATTCCAGCCAATACACTGCAGAAGCCCTCCAACGCAATTCCTCTGCTGACAATTCGTGGAGTTGGAGGCTTTGAATTAACAAGCAAAGATGTAGAGTGATAAGTTCCAACCTGGTAAACCAGTGTCACAGTCACAGTTGTTTGGTCAGTTCACTTTTAATTAAGTCAAAATATCCTTAAAACCAAAAAATCAATTTCCCTATTAGCCTTTTAACCTCTCCATTGTAGCTGCAGTCACATGCCTTTCATTATTTATTTCATTCCATTAAGATGGAAAGACAGAAGCACCCTGCTATACTATCTGGTGTTCTGTGTCTGATTACTTACTGGGAAACCAAAAATTGTAGAATATGAACCTTGCTGTGCAGGAATTCAATCTTTACATATAAAAAGGCTTATATTTGTGCATTTGTATTTACTAACCGAATCCACGGATGCGACTAGTGATACTATTATCATGATCAGGGAAGTCCTTAAATGGAAGATGGGCACACCCCACTGCAATGGGTACGGTATTCTGACCCATGCAGCAGTTCTCCATGCATTGGAAGCATCAGTCCTGCAATGCTGCATCGTATATGCATGCTTTCTACACGCATCCACTAAGATGTTTGAACTAGGTACATCAGAGCTACAACCTTTGTAATTGTATGCTCCACCAGCTGTCAAGAAGAATGCATATGTCCATATGATAAGGACGCTCAAAGGGACCTGCACTGAAAAATAAATGTAAGCAATTATAATCAAATAATAGAAGTAACCAGATTTACCATGGCTGTACCCATGGGCTTAGCTTTAGTGAAAAGAGGGCCATTTGTTTCAGATCTTATCATTGCTTTAAGCCCCATGACCGATATTGTTCTTGTAATTTTCATCCATCCTGTGCATTTACTAACTAAAAGAGGGAATTGTTACATAAATAGCTTCATAACTTGGTTACACAGTATTTGTACAAATATTGCCAACATAGCTAATGGGGCACATAAAAAAATGATTAGTCTAAGGAAATACTCTTAAGACATCAAAATTTAATTGGAGTGAGAGACCAAAATGCCATGTAAGCAAGAAAACCCCAAATTGTTAGTAATGTGCGTACCATCATCTTGAAATTGGTAAAAAGAAGCTGGCAAAAGAATTGATATTTTTACAATTTAGATAAATTATCTTTTCTCTCTCAAAAAAGAAATACAAAACATTTTCTCCATTGATTTGATTTGGATGCAATAGATATGGTAAGAATCTCAATTTTGTTATCTATTCAACTCTTACTATTTCTCTCAACTAGACAGCAATTCTCTCAATTAGTAAAGCCATATTTAGGAGCTAGCTGGATAGGGAAGTCCTGTTACCACGACAGAGACTGAATTGGCCAATACTACAAAGATAAAAAATCTACTGTGGTCTCCTTTTGTAATGGGACCTTTTAAGCTCAAATACTCCAGAGGGAGGGGGTTTGAACTCATAACCTCTTTGCAAGTACAACGAGCTCACTATCACTAGGCCAAAGGCATATCAATAAATTTTATTCAGTAGTCAAAATATCCTTTCTTTTAACTTGGATTTAAATGTAATAACTTTCTTCCACTCAATATCTCTATTTTAAAGTATGAAAACGATATTGAGTTGGAAAAATACCATTCTATTGATGAAAAGATGGGCAAAGTTGCCAAAAGAGAAAAGAAAAAAGAGAAATTTCATCACATAATTGAGAAACGTAATGAACATTATATATATTGTGCAAAAACAATAAGATCTTCTTGTTTGATTTTTTTCCATGTGATAAAATGGTAGAAATAAGCACTAAGTTACCAAACTATACTGCAGGGATCTCATTGCTAAAACCAAGAAGAGTAAAAGTGCATCAGTTTTCTCCAGGGAGAAAAAAGAAAATCATTGTAAAATATAGAGGTAAAATTTCCTATTATTCTGAGAAAAAAGGCAATACAAAGAGTTATAAACTTACCGCATAAATTTGGAATATGCGATGACCAAAGATAGATATACCTCGAAGGTACTGAAAGAAAGGTAAGGGACATACAAATGGTTAAGCAAATACAATGACAAAAGATCATAGGACTAAACAGAGCAATTTTTTTATACTAGAAATAGAATTAACGAATGCACATGCATGCCCGTTAAAAGACTATACAAAAGGACTGCTTAATCTGCAAGGGATATCACTCACTAGGGTAAATATAAGAACCAACAGTATCAAAGGAATGCTGATTTCCACACAGCTTCCAGCTTGTGGAAAACCATAGCTAAAAAATGCCAAACCTACTGCAGCAACAGTCGGTGCAACCACAACTGGATTAATCAATCTGCAACACAATATTTGACAAGTAAGATGGCATTGGCAGCAGATTATTAAAATTCAACTTATTGTGGACAAACCCTACAATTTTAGCTTTGGCAATACTTCACTAGAAGTATTAAAAACATTAACAGATCAAATATAGCAGACTGTTAATGATGAATATGTATATCTTCTTTCTCAGCGAAGTTGTCCATTAGGATAAAAGAACAAAATTAGGCAGTAAACTTTCTCATTACTGTCCTAAAACTGAGCAGTCAAAATCCACTCTATACCAAAAAAAAAGAAGCAAAGCATCGGCGTGATGCATCCAACACATGCATTCGTAATAGAAGAAGGGACATGAAAGACATGGCAAGAAACTTGTCATTTACCTTAGAAGAAGGGACATGAAACCAGTGAATCCCAAGATGCTTTGGAATAGGGAACCCACAATTATAGCCCCTTGTAGTTCCCTCATAATGTGTCTAAATTTCTGCAGTTTAGCGAAGATGGATCAGAACAGAACTTACAGCAATTCAATAAAAGTAAAACATCATAACAAATTTGTCATGGATTGCAAATGTCTCCAATCCTTTAAATATGAAATGATATAGAGAGAATTATCCATAATTATATCTCATTAATCAGAAGTTTATAATTATGGGGAGGTTTCAATTCCCAAAAGTTTGTGGAAAAAATAGCCTTTTCTGAGAACGCAAAATGTTTACCAGGATTTTGGAATTTCAAAATTCATGACAACGCTAGACAAGCTTACAAGATATTTTACAAAATATACTTATACTCTCTTCATTATAAACCTACGTGTTCTGTTAGATTCCGATATTCCCGAGCATTAATTATAACTAATGCTGGTGCTAAATATACAAACGAACTCCCTTGAACTAATGGAAGTCGGGTGCCAAAGTAGGAGTGCAGTATAGTTGTAATGCCAGAGATCAGCAGCATAGTAGAAATCACTTCGGCGGTATCCCTCTGTCATCAATTACGTAACAGAAGATATGTCAACAATAAAGCTATGCCAACTCCTGTCCTGTATTGTAGAGACTATCATGGTATCCATGAGAAACAATGCTTACATCTGTTCCGCCCATGGCTGGCACGATGATTAAGGGGATGAAAATCAGGGAGCCTGCCAATGATAAATAATGCTGCAGGCCATAATACATAAGCAGGGCTGCAGTTAAGAAAAAAAAAGGCAAGGATTAGAGGGAAAAGAAAAGATGACGGGAATGAAAGACATTGGCTTTGACTACAACGTTCGAGATTCATATAATCCTGGGAATTTACACTGTTTACTAGTATTTTGGCTATCTATCTTCAACACTAAAACATTACTAATTAAACAAACAAAAACAAAATCATTTCATCATGCAGGAAGTATAAATCAAGAGTGAAAGGTAAAAGGGAAAGATGAAAATAGTAAATACCAAAACCCGGGTTATCTCTTAATCCATATCTCATTCGACTTTGTCTATTCCAACCTTCACTGGCAATCAGTTCCTCCTCAACTGGATAAACTTCAATGCCAACATGATCAAAATCATTTACTTCTCCTTTCTTTGGCTCATCTCCAGTTCCATTTAGCCCAACTTCATCTTTTTTAGGAATAGCTTCCAAACCATCATTCCCAACTATCCTTTTCTTACTCTCATTGAGGTTCCTATCGTCATTTCCTGGCCTAGAATCCGGTTCAATTTCGATGCGTCTGTTGAACTGCTTGGTACGTCCCAGAACCGGGTCAATCTCAATTTTAGGAGACGACCCACCATTTCTGTGATGGTTGTTGTTGTCAACAGCTTTATTATCCAAGTCAGAGGCAGGAATTGTCGTGGCCGCGTCATTGCTGCTTGCGGTGGTTTCAGCAGAGAAAGTAGAGACGAAACCAGTTCTCTTAGCCCAAGATCTCAGCTCCCTGGGATTGTGATCAGTTCTGGGCACAAATGGATCGATCCTGCTGTTAGCATTAGCTCTTTTTTCTTCTCTTCGCGACTGCGGGGCGGCCCCGGCGGGATTGGGTCGTGAGTCAGAGCTCGACGAGCCTCTTGCCATTGAACTTCAGTTTTAGGATTAGCTAGAAAGAATGACAAGATGGCAGTGAGTAAAGAAAGCAGCAAACTTCAGAGTAAAAGCAAAGCAAAGCAGACAGGACAGAACAGAGAGAGAGAGAGAGGAGATGGTTATCGTTGAGGTTAATGTCGGCTGGACTGGTGGCGTTACAGTTAACGTTAATGCAACTTCATAATTAATTTATGGAGAGAAAAGAGTTAGTTGACAGAGGACTGTCAGTTTAAGCTCTAAACTCTAAAGTGTAAGCGAGCGAGCTGTTCCATTCATAGTTATAAGACGGATTGGGAGCTTAATTCAGGCACGCCGGGTCAATTTACTCGAATAAAAAAACAATATTGGGTTTTCTTATTAATTTCACAAGGGTTGAGCTATATATATATATTGTATAAATATATAATAGTTAGAGATTCAACATCATAAAAAAAATTCGTTTGCCCTCAAGTAACCGAGATTAATTTTTTAAAATAATTTTAAGAGCATATATATATATATTTAAAAAATATTATTAATTTAACTAGTTCAAATAATTGAATGTAATTTTTATTAATAATCTATTTTTCAATATGATATAAATATATAATAGCTACAATTAGTGCATGAGAGTTTGATAAATATTTTTAAAAATATATGTGTTGCTTGAAAATATATTAAAATAATATATATTTTTTAAAATTTATTTCTAATTTATCATCACATCAAAATAATCTATATATAAAAAATAATTCAAAACTAATAGTTTTTTTTTATAAAATTTCAGTCCAACCGTAATCCCAAACACTTTTAAAAGTATGTTTAAGATTGCGAGAAAAGTTTTTTTTCAAAGTATTTCTTACTTGAAAATATTTTAAGTAATTTTTTAATACACACACCCAAAAGATTGTTAATTTTATTAAGTTAAAAGAGCAAAACAAATCCATTTAACCATCAAATTAATTATTAAAAAAAAATGGATTTACAGAAGTCTGGTTCATGGATTGACGGTATGGAAAGTTCAAGAAGCTTCTAGACTGGGAAAAACAAATTATATTATAAACATATAAAATTAATTTCTTTTTTATTTCTAACTTTTAGTGAATGACGTCAAAAGATTTCTTCCATCTGAAGATTCCATCAGTAGTCATGGTGACCAGGTGGTCATGTCATCTAAAGTGAGTTTGGATTTTTTTTTAAGATATATTTTTCATTGGTATAAAAATAAAATAAAATAATAATTACAAAAAACTTCATATACTTTTATTTGAGAAATCATAATTTTCCTATGATTAACAAGAAAAATAAAATTAGATATAAATATAATTTATCCTTGTATATATATATATATATATATATATATATATATATTTCTTTTAAATTTCATTTCACTCAAACACAATTCCTCTTAATATTTTTTACATTGATACCAATCTAAAATTATATTCTTTTACAAATATAAAATATTATTCTTTATTAAAAAATATTAAGAGCTTTATGGACACAAAAGTGATTTTTTCACAATTAAAAATGAAAAACAGAACTAAATTTGATCAAATTGTAATTGTCTCATTATTTAAAAACTAGACAACAATCACAATAATCTTGAGAGAAAAAAACATCTTCACATCACCATGGCACTGCAAACCTATTAAAGAACATGAGAAAAAAAAGCATAAATAAATAAATAACTCACAAAAAATAAATCTATAACTCTGGAAAAATAAATAAACAAAAAAACTAAAATGCATTGTGTTATAAAATATTTTTCTCTTCAAATTATATCAAAATAACTTTTTTTATATTTTTTACATCAACATGTCAAAACTATTAAAATTACTGAAAATAAATTAATTTAATATTTTTTATACAACACAAATTCAATAGTAGAAACAAAAGTGGCATATAAATGACTAATAATATGAATGTGGATTTTTGATCGGCATGTGATGATATTAGGATGGAAAACTTAAAGTTAATGGGTCCCTCAATGCTATAAATTACATTGATTAGGAGCTAAGAAACTTTCCAACTCTCCAATTAGCATCATTGTGTGTACCTTTCATTTCAACTTTTTTTGTACAATAAAGTTTAATTTATTCTTCTTCTTTTTTACCTTTTTAATAAAAAAACCTAGAAGTTCATTGGAGGAGTACAATTGATTTAACGTCATCAAAATCTTATGAAATATTATTTTTTTAATATGAATATTTAGGTCAACTTGTACGTATTTTGATTAATCCTGCAACTCCTAGAGTGAACAACCAATTAGCCGCCTCCAGTAACTTTGAGGATTGTAAGGTAAGTATTGGATTGATGACCTCTAAAAAACAAACTAGGGCCGGATCATTGAGCTGCACCCTAAGAGTTTATTAAGCTATTTTCATTATAGATAAGATTTTAAATTAATATTCAATGTAACAAAAAATATAATCATAATAAATACATTTCACAATATTATAAAAAGCTTGGGAAAATAATAAATGTGTTTGATAAAATTGATTTGAAAATATAAGAACTAATAAATCTAACAAGAGTTGTTAGCAATGATCAAAGATTCAAGTGAAAGTTGATATTCTTTACGTAAATATTTTATCTCAACTATTTTATATCTTTTTTTTCTTTTTTTTTAAATCTTCGAGATTATTTGGACTCGATAAGCATATGTGATTAATGTACACCCACAGGTACCTCGAAACATTTAATTGGACGTTTGCTTGCACTTCAGGCCAGGCGTTGACCACGATGACTGGGCTGTGTATATCAAACAGCAAATTTTGAAATTCTCCAAGTTCCATTGAATCATAGCATGCAAATGAACTTTGATAATATATACATGCATGATAGGGTCAACCTTATCAATTTTGTTTTATTTTATCTGGAGCAGTCGGTGTATCTCGTTTTATTTTTTTTAAAAATATAATAAATTATGATAGATCTTACCTCGCTCGAAATCTTGATTATTTTTGAAAATTCTGTTTAAATTCTCAATGAAACATCCTAATTTCATTTTAGTTTTTTTTAAATATTATTTTATTTTACGATATCAATTATTATTTTAAATCTGATTGTTCAATCAAGTTGAGATTTTACGAGGAATCTCTTTTTGGGAAACAACTTATGGCAAAGATATTGAAATTAGTTGAATATGAATTCAAATCATGCTGCTCGAAAAACGTCTTAAACATTTTCTTGTTTTTGATTGATTAATGGTAAACACCAACCCTGATAAACATAAAACAGGGAAGGAAGCTTTGGCTTCTGAAAGAATACAATAATATAAGAAAGAACTCAACTCGTCCGAAAATATAAAAGCAGCCAACAATTGAAATAGAACTAGTTTATGCATTATGTCCTGATCTAAAATGTCTCCTATACAGTGCTGGGTGCATGCAAGAGAAGATGGAAGGCCTATGCTTTTTGGGTTTGGTGCCAAAGATGAACGACCGCAAAGGAACTCGAGATCGACTCACTGAGTGTGGCAGCTGGATATTCTGACGGTTCTTTGATCCGGCAAGGTTGAACTCCTCGTTCAATTTTGCCAATGTTCTTTCAATTTCAAGCTGGAGTGTCGTTATGTGATCTAAACCTGCCTGTAATTCATCCGCAACCTTGTTGTTTTCCTGTTTCATGTTCAAAACCTCGCCCTGGAACTTGGCAGCTTGATAGCTTGTAAACTTGAACTCGTCATCTTCAGCACTTTCCTTCAGAGCAGCCGTTATTTCTTCTTGAATGTCGCACAGGGATGAAAATCTGCCCTTCACTTCATCTTTCAGCTGCATGCTTTTCTCCAGCCAGACCGTCAGTTCTGTGTGAATCTCTCTGAGGTAATTGTATAGTGGTTTCGCGTCCGATTTCAGAGAATATTTTGCATTGCTACTTCCATCTTCTATCCTTTTCTTTTCCTCTAACTTGAGCAGCTCGGACTGTAAATCTTGGACTTCAGTTTCAAATTTCTGAATTTGCTGGAATGTTGTGCTGAACCTTAGCCAGAAATCCAAGTTCTCCTCCAGGACTTCATCAACGCTCATCCGGAATCGTTTTTCGATCTCGGAAATAGTTTCTGGTTGGTCCATTAGAGCCACCTTGATGTCTTCCGTTACTTCTTTCTCTGTCGTTGGGCATTCTGTCGCCATCGATTTTATAGATTCACTATCTTCACCCAAACCTGCTTGAAGAAGGATCAGCTTCTGATGTAAAAATTGAATCTGCTCATCCTTCTTTGCATTAGCACTCTTCAGTTCTCTTACCTTCACCATTGCATCAAAGAGGCCATCCCCTTTCGTTTTTTCTGCTTCACTAAGCTTCTTCTTTACTTCCTTGTAATTCCGAAGGATTGAAGTATACTCTGTTAGCAGAGCTTTCTCTCTGTTCTCCATACCATCCATGAACAGCTGCTTCCAGTCCGGCTCGTCAGCTAGCGTTGTTTCCTGTTCCTGTGTTTCAACATTGAGATCATCCATCAAAGGAGAATCTTTCGTAAAAACGTTTTCTTCAATTTTCAGGCCAGGAAGTTCCTCCGTAGAATTGTTGAGATCTGTATTTTTCTGGGGTTGACTTGAATTTTCCCCATGTTCTTCTGTCTCTTCCTCTTCTCTTTGATTCTCTGTGAAGTTCATAGAGCCATCAGCATCATTCATTTTTTCTTCTTGTTCCTTTAAATCTGCTAACCAACTGCCTTCTGCAGGAGTTTCCTTTCCTTCCAGTGAAGAATATGAAACCTTGAGCTCGTGGGGTGGCTTCTGATTTTGTTGTTCCCCAAGACCATCATCAGGATTCAGAGCACCTTCTGATCCCTTGAAATCTTCGGGGGATTGACCTGAAACTTTGAGATGCTCTTTTTTATTCACATTCTGCGGTTTCTCAATGCTATCATCAGGATTGAGTGCAGCTTCTTGAGATTCATCTTCTACCGGAGATCTGTCCTCTGTTTCTGGTTTGACATCGAATTCCTCGTCTGATTTCACACAAAGCAATTTCACAGAGAGGTGATCGATATTAGAATGCGCTTCAGTAAAATGTGCAAGGAGGTTGTTATTCTGATCCTCGACACTCTGGTTTAGATTCTGGATTCCATGTAACTTCTCCTCCATTTCCCTCAGCTGTTCCCTCAAATCATTTTTTCCATTGATTAAGGTTGCCTTGTCCTCTTCTAGAGTTTGAATTTCTGCCTGTAGCTCATCTGTCTCCGTCCTTAACCTCTGTATAAGAGCTGTCTGTGATGAAACCGAAGCTTCCAAGTTAATGATCTTGTTCACAAGTTCATCGATCTTCTCAGCAAGTTCTGCTGCAGTGACACTTGCATTAGATCCAACATCGATGTTTTCCTTAATCTTCTCACGCAGCAACTCTATACCCTTGTTCTTTTCTGTTGTACTACTACTCACTTGTTGGTTTATGCTTTCCGATTCTTCCACTGCTTTTACAGGTTCATCTTTGGCTCGAGGATTTTCTGGATTGATCTCACCGTGCAAAAACTCATCCTTGAGAGACTTCAACTTCTCCCGGGCACTGCTAATTCTTTTGCGCTCTTCTACTGCTTCTTCTGCAGATCTCTCCTGCTTCTCCTGCAATTGAGCCAATGTGTCTTGGCATGATTTCAGGGCTGCCGACGCCATCAACGTCCGAGCTTCATCGTCTTCAATGACTATGCCTGCACCAAATTCATCTTGCAAATTACAAACCTTCTCTTGCATCTCCTTGATTTGCAGTTCAATTTCCCAATACTTCGCAAGTCCACCCTCATAAGAACTCTTCACAAACTCTTTCTCAGTTTGTAGAGCCAGGATTTGTCTCTGAATCTTGTCAATCTCCAGGGGGCCTTCTGATTTGCTCAAACCAGACTTAGAAACTGTAGCATTACTTGCTCCTTTCATCGACTTCTTTGATTGCAACTTCTTCGGAGAAGATGTGAAGAGACCCTTTATATCTTTCGGAATCTTCGGAACCTTTGGAATATTTGCTCTCGAGACTTCTGGGAGCTTATTTGCAAATTTAGATGATGGGGCTTCGTCTTCGTCTTCTTCCATCGCAAACTGGACTTGTTCTGGGAAAACATAAGCAATGGTATTGTTGGCATTTTGCAGCTCTGTTGATATGTGGTTATACCGCTCAGCCAGTGCCCTATAAGCCCGGAAAGAGTCTTCGACGAAGTGTATCAGCTCTGGTCTCTTTTTGTAGTACATTTCTGCCCTCTTGGCAAAAGAATCTCCATCTTCTTCGATGAGTTTGATCACGTTTTGAACCTTTTCTTCCATGTCTGCAGTTGATAATTTGTATTGATAAGCCATGCTATACACATTGGATTTATGCATGTTAAAACAGTTGATTCATGGATGAAGGTTAAATGCTGCATATGGATTTGGCCTTTGCCTTAATCATAAAAAAAAAAGGAAGAAAAAACGAAATTTCCTCAATCAGAATGAGCTCTGCAGAAATCATAAACATAATGAATTCTGATGATAAAAAGATGAATAAATTCATATTTAATTTCCTTTTCCATTGTAAACTCCCCCCAGCAAAGTTTTGTCAAATCCCATATACTAAAAACAAAAATGACTGCGTGACTGCGAGAAAATAAGATTTACAGAAATGTTCATTGATTCAAGCAAGAAAATAACCAAGCAAATGCAAATAAACACCAACGATAATAATAATAATTACCATGAAGGTTCTGCTCGAGCCATTTGGATTGCTTTGTTCGAATGTGGCTTGCCCACCACCATGAGTAAGCATTGCTCGCAGCTCTCTGCAACATATTACTATTATTTCTCTCCTCTCTCTCTTGTTTTTCCAAATCAAGAACATGTATTATATCATGCCACTCCTTTTCCTCTGTCTCGTTCTTCAACAATGGATCGACCAAACTACATACAATGTAGCAAGTAATTACAGGACATGGAACCAAATACTTCGTACCCAGGTACCCTTTTATCCAGGAAAGACACAGGAAGAGGGTGGTTGGGGTTTCGAGGAAGGAACGTGCAGCCAAGTGCTAACACACACAGCAATGATGAATATATGCGTGGTGTTATTCTTCTATCTTTAAAAAAAAAGGGAAAGAAAAAGAGAAAGTACCATGAAAATATACCAATAATGAGATGATGGAGGGGAGCAATTTCCGGCTGGATTAGCTGTTGAATCGAGTTAAAAAGGAAGAGAAAAGAACGAACAGTAAGTGCTCATTTGTGATAGACAAGTCGTGTGTGCATGTACGGCTTGCCTTTTGCTTTTCTAGGGTGTGCAAGACCCAGAGCCATTCTAGGCATTTTATAACTCCAAATAGAAGATACTCCTAAACTTCTTTTTCAAAAGGTGCTATTATTGTATATTTTTAACATGTTGGGATAATTTTTTAATTAAAATAATATTTTTCTAGATTTTTTATTTCTTACATCAGCAAATTAAAAATATCAAAAACATATCTTTCATTTCCATTCTAATAATTCAAGGGATTTTCATTTTATTTATTTATTTATTATTATTATTCTGTAGTTGGTTTATATATTTCCCATTTATCACTCAATTTCTATAATTCTTTTAATCTACTTCACTAACACGATCATTGCAGGGAAATTTTATCTAGCATATCTAAGTACATAGTTTCATATACATGTATTGCCAAAATATATTTTCCATATTTCGAATTATTAATTTTGTGGAAATTACTTGTTTATTGGAAGATGATTGGCTAACTCTTAAAAAAAGCAATGTTTCTCTCAAGGAGCGTGATCAAGACATTGATACTCCATTAATTTATAAGGAAACTCTACTCAAGATGAATATCCAAAGTGCATTTACTTTATTATTAATGAAATGCCATTATAAATTGCTAGTGACATATATATATATATATATATATATATATATATATATATATATATATATATATATATATATATTGATTTTCATTGTGTATCCCTTGTATATATTATGGGATCAGGGTTTTTTACCAAGTATAATATTTGTGCTTTATGGTTTGTTTTTTTAGATGTTGATAGGTGAGAGATTTTGAAATATTCAATGTGTAAATAGCAATATTCACTAAATGGATTCACGAATTATATAAACTTGAAAATAAATTGGGATTTTTTTTTGGAATCTGTGATTTTTTTTTTACATGGATGATTTTGATTTCTTGCTAGTCATAATTGCATTATTTGAAAAGGTATATTAAATTCTTATTTCATGGTTTTCTTAATTTTTCTTCTTCTTCTTTTGATTATTTATATCCTCTTTTAAATTAAAATTTTGTCTATCCACATGAAGTTTTTTTTTATGATCACATCAAAACTAGAATAGAATTTGATTGTTTATATCAAGTTAAAATAGACATAAAAAAATTATAAAAAAAATTATTACCTTTTTTTTTTTACAAATAACGAGCTGTACAAGAACCTAAGAAAAATTTATATGTAGGGTTTTATATTTTAGTGAAGTACATGTCTAATGAAAAAATGAAGTAGAGATGGTAATATATATATATATATATATATATATATATATATATATATAAGTTAAGTTTTTGTTATATTTTATACCTTGTGTATAAAGTATTACTCAAACTACTTCATGTCATATTTATCAGGTGTTGGATATCTATTGTTTAAATAATAATATTTATTACTTAATATAAAATAAAATGTATATTTTTTATATTAAATGATAGTGTTATAAATATTATTCATATACATGTGTATTATATCAATATTAATATACATATCTATTATATTAGATTTAAAAAATATAAATGTTATATATACAATACAAATGTATATTTTTTATTTATTACCCATCTAATAAAATAATTATATATAAAAAAACGCACTTATTCACATCCATTCAAGTTAATATCCATATTAAATTGCCAATGAAGTTTTACTCTCTACTCTACTTTCCATTTTAAAATAGAAATAGTCTCATAGTACACTACTCATGTATGTTTTTAGGGTGGTTAAAAAAAATTCAAAATATTTTTCTATTTAAAAATAAATTAAAATAATATATTTTTTTAAAACTATTTTTAATATCAGCACATTAAAATAATCTAAAAAATAAAAATATTTTTAAAACATCATAAACATAAACAGACAATTTTATTATGGTAGGATACCATCCGGATGTGCCATGATCGTTTTGCTTTCCAAATGAACTCTGTAACACAAACAGCTTTCAGCAATAATTTTTATGAAGATTTTATTGCACCTGAAGGTGACCCCAAAGTGCTGGACTTTCTTTCAATATAAGAAAACATCATCAATTTTATTTATGAATCAAACACCGTCATCCTAATCTTCCGAGTGCTTGAGATGATCGATTATGCTGCCCTGGCAGCAGCTGGTGCCGGTAATTGGAATCCACCTTCCTCACATGATTTTTCTTTGGAGACACCATTCTTATTTTCCATATCCACTATGAGTTCAATCTTGCTGGCGTGCTTACTCCATCATTAACCCGATGAAAAGCTCGCAGAGAGAATATAATGGATCAAACTATTTCGTTTGGTAGTTTATGTTTATGTTTTTTAATCTGACACAGCTTGGTTACGCTGGTGATCGGGTAAGCATGAACTAGAACAAAACAGAAGCTGCTGCATGTAAATACTAGATTATGAATTAACTATTGAAACAACTACATATTTTCATCATCATCATCATCATCATAACAAACAAGATGACACCTTCTCAACCAACTATTATTCGCAATACAGATATAATCTTCTTCTCAATTGACTAGAAATTAGAAATTAGAAATTTGGACCGGCTGCGAGGATCTCCTCTGTGAGCTCGGTGTCCTTTCCAATCTTGTGATCAGTGAACGTCTCAAAGTTATTCTTGAACAAACCTGCCAGCTTCATCAGGGTATCGTTGTAGCCTAACTTGTTTGACCACTGCATTTGAGACCAGCAGGCAGCATTAGAATGGTTAGAAAACTATCATTTACGTGAGAGAAACAGATTATAAAAAAAGGGTGTAATTCAAGGAAGCAGGTTAAAGAATGGAGTACTGACAGTGTTCACTGGATCCAGGATTTCAGAAGGCACCCCCTCGACCTCGGTGGGAATCTCCAGCCCAAACACCTCAGTTTTCCTGTATTCTGCCTTCAAGAGACTGCCAGAATGTATGGCATCAATGATTTTCCTTGTGTATGCTAACTTGATACGGCTTCCTGAACCATAGCTGCAAAACACCATATACATTCAAAGACTTTATTCCCGGAGAATGGACGACAAAATTCTGATTTACAATTCTCAGTTTGCTTGTATCATAACAATGCCAAACTTACCTTCCACCTGACCAACCAGTGTTGACAAGCCATCCTGTTGCGCCATGCTTCAGCATCTTCTCAGCCAGCATAGCAGCATATTTTGTCGGGTGCATCATTATAAATGCTGCACCAAAACAAGCTGAGAATGTTGCCCTTGGCTCCTTCACACCCTCTTCTGTGCCAGCCACCTGCATTATTTATCAAGAAATTCAATTACCAAAACGCCACCAGCATTATCAACAGGAAGAGCAGAGAATTTAGTGACTAATTATTACCAAAGCGGTATAGCCACTGATGAAATGATACATGGTCTGTGCCAAGTTCAGCTTGCTCACAGGTGGGAGTACACCAAACGCATCACATGCCAAAAGGATAACATTCTTAGGGTGTGGGCCAACACATGGTATCTTCGCATTAGGAATGTACTCAATGGGGTAGGAAGCTCGAGTGTTCTCTGCAAGGAAAACAATATAAACATCAAGATTTTTTTCCACTTGGTGTGATCAAAAGAGCTACTCAAAAATTCATGATCTTTCATTCACCTGTAACAGATTTATCAGCATAATCTACCTCTCGAGTGTGCTCCTCGAACACCACGTTTTCCAGCACTGCCATACACAATAAAATCTTCGAGTTCAGACCAATTGAACTAGATCATTTTGTATTCCCTCCTACTTGGGTTAATGGAATTTAAAGAAGATTTAGAACGCTACCAGTTCCAAACTTGATGGCATTCCAGATATCAGGCTCCTTCTCCCTTGAGAGATCAATGCATTTGGCATAACATCCGCCTTCGATATTCGAGACTCCAGTTTCAGTCCAGCAATGCTCGTCATCTCCGATCAGATATCTGTTGGGATCAGTAGACAGAGTTGTCTTCCCGGTACCTAATACAAGAAATCAAGGACTCATCAATAACACAGCAAATGACAGGAAACAGAAAAAACAATATTTACAGGCCAGATATACAAACTAAAACAAGGACAAAAGGGGGTCAAGCATGTCACAAGGAAGTTTTAGGGACGTATCATTTAGCAGGCGTGGCACCATATCGCGACCATGATATGGTGATACTATACCTGACAGTCCAAAGAAGAGGGCAACATCTCCATCTTTTCCCATATTGCAGCCAGAATGTAAGGAGAGGATTCGACGCTTAGGCATGAGATAATGCATTACACTGAACAGACCCTTCTTCATTTCCCCGGCGTACTGGGTGCCGAGGATGACCATTTCACTTCTAGCAAGGTTCAGATCTATACTAGTGGAGGATGTCATGTAGTGTGTATAACGATTACATGGGAACTGGCCGGCATTGTAAATAGTGAAGTCCGGAGTACCGAATTCCTCCAGCTCTTCAGGAGTGGGTCGGATACACCTGTCACCCACCCAGTTATCCAATTGAACACACTTAGCTCATTACACCATGCGCATTTTTTCTTACCACTTTCCTCCATTGTAGGGGGGTAATAATATTCAGCACAGCATATCATAATTAACATTTTGTCAGCGATAAAAGACTTATCTGGCAGGCTTAGGGCTTTGTTGGGAGAGAGACAGAGACAGACAACTACATTCCTGTTAAAAACGTTAAAAGAGATCATCCACTTTTACTTACATGTTGTGCATGAAGAGTGAATGGTAGGCTCTGGCAGAAACAATCCGGACTTTGATTCTGTTCTCAGGGTCCCAGTTCAAGAATTGATCGTTCACAAAGACCTGAAAATTGTGAAGTCCAAACAAACCATCAGGATTTACCATTCAATTCCAAATTAATCCACTGGGAAACTGCAATGAACTACACGAGGGTATATATATGTGGCAGCTAATGGTCCACCATGCATGCATTCAAAACATGAGTCGATGTATTCGTACCTTGTCTAGAGAATTCAAGTAATCAACAGCTCTTTCTCTGTTAACCAAGAAGGTATGCTCGTCCATTTCAATGTTGGGTGAACCCCTGGGGTCAACGAAGCAAGTTACTTTGACTAGCAAGTAAAATGAGGCAGAGATAAAAAAAAACAAAAAAAAAGTATCCCTCCTGATTAACTTGTTTCTTGATTGAATATGCTAGCTTTAATATTTATTTATTCTAAAAAACGTGTTCATTTTGTTATCAATCTTTGTTATAATATATGAAAATGACTTATTAATTAAATTTTTTAAAAATAAAAATAATATCTTTTGTATTTTATTCAACTAGAAATTTCAAGCCGTGCGGCAGCTTTTGTTTTTTTTTGTTTTTTTTATTATTTATTTTAAATGAATATATTTTGTTGTTTTTAGATCATTTTAATATGTTGATGTCAAAAATAATTTTGAAAAAATAAAAAAATATCATTTGGATGTATTTCGGCACAAAAAGCACTTTAAAAAACTACCAAAACAGCTCTCCCAAACACGGTGGCCTGCTGTCAGGTACTTACTTCCCCCACCAAAGCTCTTTCCCGGTGACATCATCCTTGACAACACGTTTATCTCTTGGAGCCCGACCCGTTTTCGCACCCGAAAGGGTAGCTAACGCACCGGTTGATGTGATGAAGGATCCTTTCTCATAGTGTATGGCCTGCTCATAAAGCTCTGCACGCACCAAATTCATAAATTTTTAGATGAATTCACGTCTTAAAAATACGTTTCACTTAAAATAAATTAAATAAATTTTTTTATTATTATTATAATTTATAGTTTTAATACGGTAATGTCAGATATTAAAAAATATTTATTTTATTTTAAAATATATAAAAAACACTCACGCCAATTTAAAAAAATGGAGTAAATCTCTTTGACAGGTCGTATTAGTCTCCTGCATGATAAGTTAAAACCGACAATCATGGGAAACTTTGACTTCAGAGATCATAATACACCGTTCGTTGTGACTAACACGTCATTGAATTTTAGAATAAAAATAGTGATGAATGGAATAATTTCCCACCACGCTACCGCAACTCCTTGACTAAGCACTTTTGTGTTTCCTTTAATTAAAAAAATAATTACTAATAAACTATAGACTAAGCCTTCTTAATAAGATAAAAAATACTTGTGAGGTAATTTTATAGCTTTATCATTACCAGCAGGGGAGAGGTTGTAGAGGACATGAGTGAACTTCAAGGAGCTGTCGCTGGCGCTGATGGTGGGTGCGGCTACGTGGTGTTGGTGAACCTTTTGGGTGGTCTGGCTCTTGTTAGCAGGGTCTCCTTTCACTACTTTCGGTCCACTTCCTCTAGTCAACGATGCCAAAGATGCACTGTTGTTCCATTAATACACAAAACATAGATCATCAATCCATCAGTTTTCCTGTAATAATTATTGTGGTTTCAGTTTAATAAAAAAAAACATGCAAAATAATGTTTTCTCGTACATTTTCAATCACAATCGACGACCTTGGCCTTAGACTTAGCTTCTCTTTTTTGTCCACGAAATTGCATGGGAAAAAATCATTTCTCCATTATGTCGGTCTCGTTGTTTGATTTTTTTTCATTTCAAGTAGATTATAAATCAGTTCATCTAATTTTAAGAAACGAATTTTCAATTTATTTATTTTAATAGAAAAGGATAATAAAAATTATGAAAAGATTGATGAGAAGAAAAAAGATACGGGTCAGAATAACATTAGATTATACGTCTTGGCCGTGATTAAGGAGCATGCTGATTAAATTTTAAACCTAAAAGACAATTAATTTTTTTTATATAAAACTACGAAAACAAATTTATAATTTACTCTCATATATATTTTTAGAGAGACTACAGGGGCATTTCAGTAATTAGCTATTCGTTTACAGCAGCGTCACGCTCCCGTTCCTTAAGTGCCTGTTCACCTTCCCATCCATCCCCCTCTCGTACACTTTCCTCTGTATCACCATCACCGTCTGATTCTAAGTTACCAGAAAGCGATCTCATTCTGGGCCCCACTCACCCTTCTTTCTCCCGTATCGTCAACTTATTTACTATTCTTTCTTTGAAATTGCTCTGCTTTTTTAATATCTAAATACTTGTGTTTTTATATCATTTCTGAAGTATTATCATGCAAAATAAGATTAAAATTTACATTTCCTGATTTGAGAGAGATTAAAATAAGGTTAATGGAGTTTAGTTTCTTACAAATTTATGACTTTTTAGCCTGGGAATGATGAAATGGGAGTAATTATTTTTACAACGATATAGGCGCGTAGAGGCTGTATATGACTCGTTTAAAAGGAAATAACCTGATGGACTGGAGCTGCTGTTTCTGGCGTTCTTCTTCGGGGAGAGCAGCGAAGGTTCCTTGAAGCCCTTTAATGGGAGTATTGGGTGCTGATTTCTTCTTTTGAAGAGAGTGGAGCTCGTCGATTGTCTGGGCCTTCACGGTCGGTGCACTCATATCATGGCAGACCTCATGATGATGCTTGTCGCTTGTGGTGATACTTGGCAGGGTTCCCTTCTGTTTTCTTGCCACCGCCGCTCCGTTCCCGTTCACCGCCACCTCTCCGTTCCCGTTTGCTGCCATCTCTCTATAAATCATTGTCAAGACAGCCAAAACACCATTAAAACGATGAAGAACCTTGCAGGAAACATAATACAACGGAAAATCTGAAGATTTCTAGCGAGGAAATCAGAGAACTTACCGGACAAAAAAACCCAACGGAACTGAAAATGAAGCTAGATATAGAAGACCATCAACTGGAATGAAAAGATGATGGAAGTAATGAGATAATAGATGAGCCGAAGAGCCCTTTTTATAGCGTTCATGGCCACCTTGTTAACCGGAGTTCAACCGGGTATATCGATAACCATGGTTAGGTTTTATCCCGAGAAACGAGTCACACTCCAGAAATGGAATGCGGATTCTTTAAAATTAAAACAAATAAACCGTGAATCAAGAAAAACACCAGAACGAACGAAATCTCGTGGAACCCACAGCAACTCGCTACTTGGGTTTTCTTGCCAGCCTAAAAAAAAAAAAAAATGGCTTCAATACTACCCCTGGCTTGATGATCTTCGTGAAAAGAAATTGTAGATAAATAATTTATTATATATAGATGTAAGTATTTTTTTTTTTTTAGTGTCTGCGTTAAATACTTGTGAAATTTTTAATTTAAAATGATTTTGTATTTTGTTAACTGTAAATTAGCGAATAACGAATAATATTAAGGGAAAAACACGGAAGGTTCTTTTTGGAAGATAAATTATTAAATAATTTTATGCTATTTTTGTTAGACCATTAGGCTTGGTTTTCAAGTTTCTCTTTTCAAATGAGTTGATGTCTACTTGTATTTTCTTACAAGATTTTCAAGATGCATTTGAATTTTTGTTATTTATATTTTTTGGGCTTTTTCCTAAAAAAATTAAAATTGTTAAAATATTGTCATTGTGTAAATCCATTCTTGTCAACCACTATAAAAATATTTAGAACGGGTTATGATAATAATGATTAAACTTTTTATTTAAGAAAAATAGATTTACAGATATTAAGAATTATATTTTTTTCAACTTTACCATAGAATGTAATCAAGATTTACAATAAGGTTCATAAAAGACGTGACGTGATAGTAAAGAACATGCAATTTATACAATAGATTTCGATTTCGAGTCAAAGTGTACATCTTTATAAGAATTTAGGACAACCGAGTTTTTATTCGATCGTCTAGGTCCATAAAATACGTTTTACGGAGATGAGTTTCCTCATATTCAATATATATATATATATATATAATATTGCAATTATAAATTATTTTGCTAGTGAGAGAAATTATAAATTTTAAAAAAAAACGAAAAGGGGGAAATGAATCGATTGGTGATTTTTAAATATATATAAAAAGGTTAATATAAATAGCACAATTAAATATAAAGTTTTTAAAGAGATAATTATAAAAGTGAACTTATTCGTTCTAACAGTTATCATATAATTTATTTGTCTTTCAAAAGTGAACGTGGATATATTTTTCTCGGAATAATTTGTGGACCTCCATTGATTTTAAAGGCCTGCCTCCAGCGAAAGCATGCAAGTAAGTCAGTCTACCTCTCATGGATGTAGATTCGATAAGAGATTTGACATGGAAGGTGGAACACAAGGGTGCAGATGTATTGGTTCACAGTAAACGAATATAGATATGCTTTTTAAATTATTTCTCTATTACAAATATATTAAAATAATATATATGTTTTATTAGTATATTATAATCATAAAAAAATATTTAAAAAAAAACACTTACCTCTTTTGCTATTTATTTTAGAAAAAAAAATATCCCGGAACACCAAATGATAAATTAAATTCCAAAATATGATTCTGAAATAACTTTAAAAATTTATCCTTTTTCGCATGCTTAGCCGTAGTTTAATTGTCATAATTAAAAATTAACGGGGCAACTCAGAACAGAACGAAACCTTTGACTAGTTTAATATTAAAACAAACACGTCCTTACAGGAATCAAACTCGAGCCACTTGTGTCAATGTTTGACAGCTTCTACATCATCACACTCGTATCAACCGACTAGTCGTCCCACAGGAATTTAACTGCGGCAACTGAATCCAGGGGGCCACATTATTCACTCTTCCCCTTTAACAATTCGCCCGTTGTTTTTGCAGTACCGCCATGTTTTTTAAAAATCTTAATTTTTAATTAATTTATTTATAATATTTCATTGTATTAATATCAAAAATAAATTGTAATATATGTATTATTTTAAAAAATTTACATATAAATATAATTTTAAAAATAATTATTACTACAGCAACAAACACCAACTTCTTTCCCACGATAATAGGAAAATTAAGTACGTCACCGTAAAGGTCACGGCCATTTTTTTAATGTTCAATTTTAGAAAAAGGTGGGTTAGCCTGCCGGCGGAGTTCAAAGTGTGAAGTTTTCTTGTCTGTACGTCAGAGATTGACTGTAAACTTCTGGGATGATACTGGACCAACCGTAGTTACAGGTCACACAATCAATGTCGTCGTGCAAGGTCCTGAGTCGTGGAGTTGTTGAGTGAAGATCTTTGATTTTTTTATATATATATAAAAAGTTGTTGTTTTGAATGGTTTTTAAAATTAAAATGACTTATTATAAATAAAATTAAAATGACTTATTACTTAAGTTTACTCGGCCAACGTTGTTAAAGTCTTAAAAGCATTAAACTTGATTAAAAATTAAAAAAAAAACATTAAATTGACTTGTCAAATTAGACTAAGAACCTGTTTGGGAGAGCGGTTGCGGTAGCTTTTCGTGCCGAAATACATCAAAATGATGTTTTTTTTATTTTTAAAAAATCATTTTTAACATCAGCACATCAAAATGATCTAAAAACACCAAAATATATTCATTTAAAATGGAAAAAAAAATTGAATTTCAATAAAACGGCGGTTTGGCTGCAGTGCCAAACGGGCTCTAAGCTTGATTCAACCGGTTTATGGGTAGTGTCGCTATATTTGCGAAGCCTTTGATATGTTTCCGGCCGAGTGTGGTTCCCTCGTGTCTGTCTATATATATATATATATAAAAAAAAAAAAAGAGGTTTGCTACATGCATAATCATGATGTTTAAATTTGTAATTTGATTGAGATTGTTATTTATACACGTATTAAAATGATATTTTTAAAAGATATATTTTTTATATTAGCACTTCAAAATGATATAAAATATTAAAAAATAATTAATTTTAAATAAATAAATAAATAAATATTTTTGAAACACGGTACATGTATTGAAGCATAACGATGGGAAAGGGCAGACATGTGAAAGGAAACTTCCTTTTTTTTTTAAAAGAGAAAAAAAAGGAAAAAGGAACACTTTTCCAGAATGTGCCTGGGAGTGGGTAAAGCAGAGAGGAGTGTGAGTGAAGCAATTGACAGAGGAGAGGAGATAGGGAGGTGCATCTGGTAGAGGCTCAATCAGTGTTCTTACATCCTGGGTATGGCCACTGATTTGTCTGGTTTAGGGGGAGGTGTTCATGGGGACTCTCTGATTTCTTGGGAATATAATATCCCCAAAACCGGACTTCCAAGCACGGAGGAGGAAATTGAAAAAATATGCTGTCAGCAGCATTCATGATCAGAAAATCAAAGCAATTAACTTATAAAAAAAAATATTTTATTTTATTTTATTTTAAAAATTTTAAAATGTCCATCGCATCTCCGTGAATGTCTTGTATTCTTTTTCGCGTGTGATCTCCCGGTGGCGGGAGACATGATGGTAGGTGATTGAAATTTTTTTCCTTTTTTTCTTTCTCTTGCACCCTAAACTACACGTCAGTCTTTGGTTTTATGGTATTTTCATTTTAATCCTTTATTTTTTAATTATTTTGTATGGTCATAATTTATGTTATATAAGTTTGATTTGTTTCAATTGAGTTCTTCGATTGAAATTGATTTAGGTTTCAATTCAGTCCTCGTTCTTTTAATTTTTGGATTGATTTTAAATCCCTTAATATATCAAGTACAAAAGATTTGTGTTTTTCAATTATATCTTTTAATTGAAATTGATAATATATTTAGTTTTCATTTCGACCCTTATACTTTTAATTTTTTTTATTTTAATTCCTTTATTTTTTTTATTTCTTAAATAGTCCCTATTTTTTCCATATATTATATATATAAAATTGAACATAAAATAAGTACCACAACAATTTGAAATTGAACATAAAATAATTTTAGAATTAAATACTCTCCCCGACAAGTGTTGTGTGTTATAGTAGATTACTGCAAGGAAATAAAAAATTGTGTATGATCATTATCATAAAAAACTGTCCTTGTAGGAATATGATTTTACATTTACATTTTTTTTTCTATATAACTATATAAATAAGTACCACAACAATTTGTAACAATGAGCAACCATGTATATACAATTTATTTCAATAATTTAGTCTGCTATCCTCTTGCTTTATTTTTTCTCTTGTCTCAATTTAATTTTAATTTTTTTTCTTGTTGTTTTCATTTCAGTTATTTTCCTGTTTGTTTTTTACTATCTCCTTTTCACTTTAAATTTGTTAAAAACAAGTTTAAGATTTATGTTCTGTTTAATTTACAAGGTTACTATTTATCTCTGTTTATAATTAGTTTTTTAATTGTAGTTATTTTCTTGTTAAATATAAAAAAATATTATGAAATAAACTAAAAGAGGTCAGTGTTTCACTGTAGCATGTGAATGAAATCACCGTGGATTGTAACAGTGTTTTGGGTCAGTTTGGTTTTCGGGCCGGGTCGGTCAGGTCACCAGTTTATTTATTTTTATATTTATTTGCATAGTAAAATAATCAATTTATCCCTCGAAAAAGAAAAAGAAAACAGTTGTAGCCAGGGGGTGTCGCGGTAATTGCACAATAAAATAACTTATTTGTCCTCCAATAAGACAAAAACATGGTTTGTCTGGGGGGGGGTTGTTCGAATATTTGACATTTTTAAAAAAAATATTTAAATACTAATCCGCCCCTTAATAAGATAAAATTAAGGAGTTAGCTATAAGAGTATTACAGTAATTTACCATTATATTTTTTTTTGCCAAGTATTGTGCGAGTGTGTCAGGAATCGGTCTCACGTTCGCTTCGAGCGGCGGCGTTTAATGGCGAAAAATATTCATCCGGCATCTCACCCGACACACCTCCGTGTACTCTTTCTCCTGGTATGGCGTGTCGCGACCCACAGTGGCTGGATTCATGATGGTTGTCGGTTGAACATTTTTTCCCCTTTTCTCTCTCCCGCATGCTAAACTACAAGGAAGCCCCCTGATTTTATGGATGTTTCATTTTAGTCCATGATTTTTAAATAGTATTGTAAGGTCCTTATTTTTGTTACGTGAGTTTTGATGTATTTCAATTGGGTCTTTCGATTGAAATTGATTATATATTTAGGTTTCAATTAGGTACTTATTCTTTTAATTTTCAGATTGGTTTTAAATCCCTTAATATATTTGGTACAGAAGTTTTGATTTTTTCAATTTTGTCCTTTAATTGAAAGTAATAATATATTTGGTTTTCATTTCGATCTCTATACTTTTAATATTTTATTTTAACTCCTTTAATTTTTATATTTATGAAATAATCTCTATTTTTTCCATGTTTATATATGTGTGCTCTTAACTTTGGTTTTTAATTTTTATTATTTTCTTATTTATTATTGCAATATTTTTTTGAAAAATTTAGTTATTAAATTTTAGTTCGTGTTTATGATCATTTGAAAATTAATATTTCTGTTTTTTTTCTCCTTTTTTTTAATTTTATTTTCAAGTCAAATGATTTTTTCCCGACTAATAATTTATTTATTTATTTTTTGCTATTTTATTAAAGTTTTTAGGTTTTTTAGTCTTTAATTTAATTTTTTTTTTTTCATTATTAACGTAATAATAGTAGTAGTAATAATAATTTTAGTTTTTTTTTCTTGCTTACTCTTTTGTTAATTTTTTGAGTTCTTTTCTCGGGGTAATTCAATAATTTTTATTGTTTTGACAGTAATAGTAATAATATTTTTAGATGTTAAGATTTCAATGTTGTTGTTGTTGTTATTATAGGACGTGTTAATCTGTTTTATTATATCAAATTCTGCATGTATAAATATTATATTTTATTTTTGAACTAGCAAATTCTAATGATTTTTTTAATCCCAATAATTATAAAAATTATTTGCTCGGCCTGCAACGTAGTACGAACAATTTAACTAACATCAACTAAGAGATGAACCATCCATCAATAAACGAGTAATTTGATATTATAAAAGAAATATTATGTTATCGTAAAGAACAATTATTAGAAAAACTAGAAAACAAAAGTTAAATTTTAAAGATATTATTTTTCATATCATATTTGAATAATATCTTCTAGTAAGTGCATGTTTGTTTTTGCGGTTGTACCATCGTTTACTCAAAATTTGATTTTTTTTTCATTTTAAATGAAAAATTTTAGGTGTTTTTAAATCATTTTAATGTGCTGATGTCAAAAATAATTTTTAAAAAATAAAAAAAATATCATTTTGATGTATTTCTAAATGAAAAGTACTTTCAAAACCAACCGCAACCGCACTCCCAAACATGCCTAAGACTTTTAGCCTTGAAAATTCAGTAATTTCATTGGTTTTGTTTTTGCATTCATATTATAAATTAATTTTCTAACCCGAGAATCTCAAGATATATTTTATTAATCGATACATATAGCTTAATTTAAATGAATAAAACATGAAAAAATAATTGCCGAGGAGCTTTACTCCCTTATTTCGCAAAAATAAAAGACCCATAATTGATTAATTATTTATAGTAAATCCCATATTTTAATAATCTGTAGTGAAGGAGAACGCACGAATTTGTCGTGGGAAAAAAATAAAACTTTTCTAGGCCTGGGATTCCCCGCGTATTCGTGTGTGTGTGTGTGTAATATTACCCCCCCTACTCTCTGTTTTTTTTTTTTTTTTTTCCTTTTATTTTAAAAAAATAGATTCACGAAACTCTATTTTTCTGAATTGGTATTTTTCATCTCGGGAATATGCTTGAAATTCCGCAGTCCTCCTCCTCCTCCTACCCTTTTAAAAAAAAAACGAAGAATCAATCTTAACTTCGGAATTTTGAGGTAACAAATGGCCATGTCTGGTTCCTTGCAATTTTCCCATGATATGGGGTTTTGCAAGAACCAGCCTCCAAACAGCAATCATAATCAATTTTTGAAGGTAGTCTTTCCTTTCCCTATATTTCTTATTTATTTTTTGTTGTTGTTTCATCTCCTTCCTTCTCCTTTCAGTGTATATTACAAGGGAAGGGCAAGGTTGCTTTATTAAGCAATACCTCCCTCAAGGTAATTATTTTCTCAATCTATTCCCTTTATTGCTGTTGCTGCTAATTTTAGGTTTTTTTTTTTGTGGATATTGGATGATTTTTTATTTTGCTGTAGTTTCGGCACCATGATTGTCGCCGACTGTTGCAAAGGCCAATATATACTGTATCATTAAATAGAAGTACTCATAAGAATGCTTTTAGATGCCATTCTTTTCTGGTGCCACGCCAAGCCCTTGAACTTCCTGCTGTGAAGGCTGCTTCCGTGGCGTTGACGAGGTAGTCTTCTTTCTTTCAGTGGCTTATGCTTTGAGCAATCTTTGTTGATACCCTGTGTGTTATTAACTTATTATGCAGGTCCTATAATGCTTTACAAACTAGTCCTCTCGTTTTTAAGTCAGCTACAGCAGTAGGTATAATTGTATTTGCAGTATGGGGTCTGGGGCCGCTAATGCGTCAGAGCAGAAACCTGCTATTTCATGTATGTTTACCCTGTTTAAGTTTATGGCATTGTTTTGAGGTTATTGTTGTTCTGCGGTTATATTATTGGTGTTTGCGTTATTATAATGCAGAGAAGTGACAATAGTTGGAAAAAGAGTGGATCTTATTATGTGATGGCCTCTTATATTCAGCCTTTGATGCTGTGGACCGGTGCAATACTCATTTGCAGGTTTAACTAACTACCATCACAACCTATTTTCCAATTTAATGCACAACCTATTTTCCAATTATTGAATGTTGTAATTGATTACACTTTGGTTTCTTGCAGGACACTGGATCCTGTTGTTTTGCCCACAGAAGCTAGCGAGGTTGTCAAGCAAAGGCTTTTGAATTTTGTAAGATCATTGTCGACAGTGCTTGCATTTGCTTATTGTTTATCAAGGTGACTATCATTCCCTTTTCCTTGCTATTCTTTTTTGTATTGATGGATGAGATCATCACTCAACTTTGACTTAATAAACTTAAACCATGGAGGTCCTCACTTTATGGAATTGTTGTTTCATATCCTCATTATTCTTTTACCAGGGTGACCTTTTTCTTTCCACAGTCACAACAATTCTTCCATTATTGTAATCCAATCTGCTTTATATGACTAATTTATCTTGTTCTTCAGAGCTTTGTGATTTTCAAAGTGAAAATGTTCTGGCTCTTATTTGGGGGCAGTGTTTCCTAGTTAGATTGCTTATTGACTGTAGCGCAAAAACTAAACATCAGCAAAAATTTCTTTGCAGCATGATTCAACAAGCTCAAAAGTTCTTCATGGAACCCTCACAGCCTAGTGATGCAAGAAATGTATGTTTTGCATTCTAAAATATAGTACTTTCTTTTCTCTCTTCTCTTACATCTCTGGACTTTTATCATTATTGCTCTTTTGAATGGTCATCACTGGTTCACGGCTTTCTATGAGCAGATATCATTTTTTTCTCCTGATCTTTAAGCTTCTCAAGTTATATTCAGTAGATCTTGTCCACAATCCTGGATTGTTATAGGCTTTCATTTTACTGTATGCCTCATGCAGTAGGTTAAGCAATATTATTGCCTGGTTACATTATTTGTGATATGATATGCATTGCATTGCTCTCATGATGCATGACAGCTTTAAGGGCTGTTCTGGATCCGACTTTCAGAGGCTGTTCAGGGCTGTGAACAGTGTGTGGACAGTAATTTTGGGCTTTGAGTTGATCTTTAGATGGTTAATAACTATGGAATTGATGGGGCTGGGATTTGTGGACTCATGGGAATTCAATGGAGACCTTTTGATGGTTGAAATATAGAAAACGAAAACAAATTGTTGGATTTAATTTGTAAGCTAATTATCTATTGAAATAAATGACATATGGGGGATTCAGTAGAGAGCGCAAAGAGTTTCATAGCTGCTCATGGATTATATTTCTATTTATTTAGGTTGCTGGCTTGAAAGCATGCTGGTCTTCTCCTTCTTTGTAAAGCCAGGAGGAATACCTCCGGTTCTCTATATGTTTGGCCTGTTTTCTGAGGCTGATTTGGTATGCCCATTGTATTTGTTTTTTCAAAAAACAAATTGTTGGATTTTATTCGTAAACTAATTATCTATTGAACAATGCATAACCTTTATATGGAGTTGCTAGTATTTCCAAGTTCAACTAGGACTTGTTCTCTTTTATATAAAAAAATAATACTGATAGTCTATTCAGAACATGAAAAGCCTAATAAAGCTTATAACTCTTTAGGGCTAATAAATACTAAATAGAAAATAGAACCTAGACTTAACAATTATTCTAGATTTTCCAGCAAATCTTGAAATTACAGATACCTTTATCTGCAAAATGACATTAATTTTGTTTCTTGTGACTGCACCACCTAAGTGTTCATACGTACATAATATCCTTCTTACTGCGAATTGACATTCTTCAAAAGTGCTTAGCATTGTTGATTGCACAAAGTAGCCATGCAAAAGTTTTATAACTTGTCTATTCAAACTGATCATATAACCTTCTGATCTTCTTTTCTATTGGATGTCAATTAGATCAGGCATCCATATCTACAATTTCCCATTTAGTTGATAAGCATTACTGAAGATGAATTCATCCTCAGTTTTCTTTTTCATTATATCATTATTCTCTTTCTGGTCAGATAACTGAACTGTTACACACATATTTCTCAGGGAGTTCTTGTTTACAAGTAAAGATATGTTTTCATTTTGGACAGATGGGTTTCCAATTTGCTGGGAGAGCTGTATACTCTGCAGTGTGGGTAGCTGCCATTTCACTATTCATGGAGTTGCTGGGTTTTTCCACCCAGAAGTGGCTCACTGCTGGAGGTCTTGGGACAGTATTGCTGACTCTTGCTGGTCGTGAGGTGCGATGAAGAGTTCATCTTTTTTATTCATCCTGTCTTTTAATGTTTGTAGACTGCAAGTTGATTCATTTCTCTGTGTATAGCCTCTGGCACCAACCTTGTTTTTTCTCTTATTTTAACAATTTTTATTTTTATTCATGCTGTAGCTAATTAGCATGCAGGTTCATTTTCTTCAAGATTTGACTTTTATATTGTTCATTGTTCCAGATATTCACAAATTTCCTCTCCAGTGCAATGATTCATGCAACTCGGCCTTTTGTTGTGAATGAGTGGATTCAAACAAAAATTGAAGGCTATGAAGTTTCTGGTACTGTTGAGGTTTGTACATGAGAACACATCTCTTTGAAGTTTGATGAAGCTGCAACAAAGCAAAATGAAAAAATAACATGTAAATTTGGGATATCATGCTTCAAATCTGTAAATGGACCACTGGGTGCATGTTATTTCCAACTATATAAAAATATTAGTGAAGTTCTTTTTTTATTTGTTGCCAGACAACTGAGAATCTAGTATTGCTTTGACATTGTTAATGATGGCTAGTAATGCCTTGTGTGCTTCTTCCCCTTTCTCGTACTCTGCAGCATGTGGGTTGGTGGTCACCAACAATTGTCAGAGGTGAAGATCGTGAAGCAGTTCATATTCCAAATCACAAGTTCACAGTGAACGTTGTTAGAAATCTCAGTCAAAAGACTCATTGGCGTATTAAAACCCACCTGGCCATTAGTCACTTGGATGCTCATAAGATTCATGTGAGGAAAACATTATCTTTTCATCCACAATGACCTTTTCGTTGAACCATTTAAATTCTATTTGACATTTCCTCTGTAGCAAATTTGCTCAGTGCTTCTCTCTGTGCAGAGTATTGTTGCTGATATGCGCAAAGTCCTCGCCAAGAATCCTCAAGTTGAGCAGCAGAGGTTGCATAGAAGAATTTTTTTGGACAATATCAATCCTGAAAATCAGGCTCTCCTGGTTTGTGCTTTTTAATATAAATGGATGCTTATATAAATCCAACTCGCTTCTTGCTTTAATTACGGCCCATATTTCAAATTTAGGTATGGCCCCAAGTTATTGGTCATTGTCATGAATCAAAATGTTAATTTTGCATATTTAATCCGAATATCCTATATCGCAATCCTATTTACATGTCGAAAAGAATTCAACGTTAAAAAAAGGTCAACCAACTAAGGACAAAGTTATTGCACTTTCGGAAAAGATGCTTTTGTCAAAGGAATTATCTTAAGGGGGCATGTAGGCGGCGGTCATATATTTTTGCTAGTTTAAGGAATTTTTCTTTGAAAGCAGTAAAAATGTCCAGTTAATCGATGTTTTATTTTTTGTATTCTGATTTATTGGTAATTGATATATCCCTGCTTGTGTTGCTGATATTTTACTGTGTGCGCGCAGTATTTTCCTAAATGAGTTTTTCATTCCCAAAAAATTCATGAATGCAGTTAATCTGTTAAGTTATCAAAACATGCAGAGATTTGAGGCATTTGATGAATGTGAATTGCCAGGTTTCATTTTTCCTCCCTGCAGTATCTGTGCTAGGAAAATGCATGTGCATCCAAAAAGCAGTCTAAAGCCCAATTTTAATGCATGGTTCATTCCAGATTGGTGATGTTGAGGAAAACATTTGAAGAATAAGTCATTATTTTGAGCATAATGAAAGTTGACACAATTTCTTGAATTTTTTTCATCCTCAATAATTTACTACAAAACTTTGAAGTACAGACGCCGGAGCAATAATTATGTTTTGTGGAGTTAAATTTAGGAATGTAACGAGAAGCTGCTTTCTTGCTGTGATAGTTCTTGGCTGGCTGTATGTTTATTGAGGGCATTTGTTTCTTCATTTTTGTAAATACAGATAGCATTTAATTAGCAGTGATAATTTATTTTTATAAAAGCAATAATCATGCCTTTTATGCTTTGTACTGGAAAAATGATGAGAAATTTACAGTTGTACACAGGAAACAAATGCTTAGGCTCGAATTACCCCATGCTAGTTCATGAATATGTGCAGTATGCTTCTTTCTTTCTTTTCTTTTTTGAGTGGAGATGGAGTGAAATGCGCCATATGCACTTAATAATTGTCAGTATTATGAATGCTTTAATTGAACAACTGAATGATTTAATGCAGGCACCGTTTATGCACTTAAAAAAAGATCTTTTTGTTGTATTTTACAGATCTTAGTGTCCTGTTTTGTGAAGACCTCACATCATGAAGAATACCTTTGTGTGAAGGTAAGGATTTCATACATTCCCTCCCCAGCACTGCCCTATCTTGATTAATATAGCCTATAGTAAATTTTGCTATGTAGACATGTTCCAAAATAATAACGGTACTGATGTCGTACACTTTGTATGTGTTTGTATATGAAGAGGTAGACAACCACACTCCACAAAAAACAAAAACAAAAAAAAGCTCTCCCAGACCAGTAACAGGCTTCTTTATTATGCTTTCTGTCACAAATCCTTTCCCAGATTTTCTAGATAAAGCCTTTGAAGAACTTTTTTGCCTACGATACTGTGGAAAACCACTCATATCATGCTTGCTTTCTGTTGATACACTGTTGGTTGGGTATTTTCAGTCAACCAACCTGAGCCTGTTGGTGTCTTGTTTGTGTGCTTGGGGCAACTTGAACCCAACAGTGAGATGGGAGACATATGTCGCCACTCAGTCATCCATTCTTTCCACCCTTTTAACTACAGCAAACGACGAAAATGCTTGCTAACCTTTTCTTCTCACGAAACTTGTCATAATTCCTTGTGTTATTTCAATTTTTAATCTTCCATAGAAATATATTTACAGGCTTGTAAATATGCTTGATACGGTAACCTTGCACAGGCTAATGTGCATGCAGGTGTTAGCATAAATATGTGAATATATCCAGATATCTAGAATCATCATGTCTAACATTAGAACTTAGATTTTGTAATTATATTTGAGAAAGCTCGTATATGGAACTTCTAAGATTTACGCGGAAGCTCCCTAAATAAGGACATTTCTATTAAAAAATTATCAACAGTCATCGTTCAACTGAACTTCCCATATTAAAAGCATGGGCTATAAGATGCCAATTAACTGTAGCTCAATCGGCATCTTTTGACTCCTTTTGCTGCTTTTTGATCGACTTTCCTCAACTTTGTTAAAGAAAAGAAAATAAGGCAGGAAAAAAAACAAATAAACAAAGAAAATGAAGCCCAGTGTCCTCTACAAGGTTTGGGTTCAAGTCTCCCCATAATCAACAAAAGCTTCATTTCATTCGTATTCATGGCCTGGAAGGAGCTCCATCTTTTTTAATCAAATGTAGATTTGCACCTCTGTTCCTTGTTTTTTTTTTTTTTTTGTAGATAAAGCATGTCTTATCTAAATTTTGCATACGGAAGACCAGGCTTATTATCTTAAATGCAATGTTCACTGAAACAGGAAGCTATATTGCTGGATCTACTAAGGGTTATCAGCCATCATAGGGCCCGGCTTGCTACGCCAATCCGTACAATACAGAAAATATACAGTGACACCAGTGACACCGATATGGAAAATGTTCCTTTCACAGAAACCATCTATAACCATGGAGGAGTGGCATCGACGCGTCCTTTACTACTGATTGAACCTTCTTATAGAATCAATGGAGAAGATAAAGCAAAATCACAAGCTCGTTCTGGCCGCGTAACTGGAGAGAAAGACAGTAAGACCACACCAAGGTTTACAAGTGACAACAAAGCAGGAACAAACGCAAAGTCTGACCCGAGGGCAAAAGAAAAACCAAAATCTGACACAAAGGGAGAATTTAATAGTGGTGAAACACCAAATTCAGATGCCAAGGTGCACGCAAAGTCTACAACAGCGTCTGTATCTCATTCCAGGGTTGATGACAAAATGACAGTGAAATCCCCACCAACTTCCATCCCTAAGACAAATTCAAATGCAACAGAAGCATCAGGTTTGGGATCCGAAGCAGCAGGATCAGTTTCTGAAAATCTGAAAAAAAATAAAACAGCATCAGACGCCAAATCTAAGACTACAAGTCCTGCAAATGTAAGCCAGAATAGCAATTTGACTTCAGTTAACTCACTGGAAGCTAGTACTGAAAAAGCAGGTGGATTGAAGGAATCTTCCCAGACAAAACCGGAGAAAAGGTCAGTTTCTCAGCCATCATCTAGATCTGCATTGGAGGAAAATATAGTTCTTGGTGTTGCTTTGGAGGGTTCAAAGAGAACACTTCCTATCGAGGAAGACATAGCTTCTCATCCAACTCCACCAGAGGAAAAGGAGATGGCTGCTGCATCCCAAAATGGAACCGGATCTCCAACTGCTGTGAAGGATAGGAGAGATGGTCCACCTCCAACTCCATCATCTGGGGATCAGTAAGATCATCTTGATTGATCTTTTGAGATGTCCTAACTCTTACTCCTTCGAACTGCACAATTTGGCCAGAAAACCCCATATCAAATCGTGGCTTCTATGAAAAGCTGTTGGGGCATCGTACATTTGCTTTAACATTCTTCATGGGAAGTGCAGTCCGATTATACTGCCAGGTTCACTTCACAACAAAAGTAGACTCTATTAATCCATTTTTACTCTAAATCGTTTGAGGCTGTCCGGTTACATTTCTTGCTGTAGCAATCAATTGTTACGCGAAAGAGTCAATACTCGTTCTCGTGTGCATTTATCGTTGCCTTCAAATTCACCAAGATTGACTAAAATACAGTACGATGCCTGCTGGATTCAATTGGGACTAACATTATTTAGTTCCGACTGCCGTACCACGATGTATAGACAAGATCAGCTTTTTAGGGACCCGCAAGAATGGTCTCCGGCATGAAATATGCCGGCTAATCCAGCCATGAAGAAAGAAATCTGAACCTGGACACGTATATCTGCAAATATAATAATTCACAAGTTTTTTTCGAATGGATGTGGTGTGGATACAGCTGTTAACTATTGAATGATGCATGGAAACACACTTATGGTCCAGACAGAAACCAGAACCAGCCGAGAATCTGACAAAAAGATAGTTCTGAACGCGCTTCCATGTTAATACAATCCATTTTTCCACTCACGAATATGCTACACGGGCACTGAAATTCATTGGAGAAAAAGAAATTCATGTTTATTTATGGTGTCAATACTACAGGGCACAAGCCACAAACAATAGCTGCGGTGATAAATCACTATAACACAACACATGGTTTGAGATTCTTCACGTAAATCACATCAAACATGGCACATGCAATCAGGAGCGGGATAAGTATAAATAGATTGCTTTGGTTTTCTTAGTCTGATCTGCCCTTGTCTGTTTTCATGCCCTTCAACAACCGCTTGCTGGAAGTCTGTCCAGCTAATGCTCTTGTTAAGGAACAGCTGGCCTAACAAAGCCATATTTGGCCTTATGGTCTTCAAATTTTTATAAGTCCGATGTCCAACCTGTTCACATCACAAAGTTTTTCAATATGTAAACTTTCGCAGAAGAATAATTTTACTGGCACGCAATCAAGCTGCAAGTGATAAATACAGGAAAGCACCCTTTTATCTTTTTTTTCATAATTTTTTTATCAGTCAGTACTGGGTTGAGATAGGTAGGATTTACATTAGAGAAATAAATTTATTGTCCCAGGTCTATTTCTTAGTTCAACCCATGCCTGTTATCAAATCGTAAAAAGGAATGGGGAGGATGGACATCAAAACTAAACGCTCCTAAACACCAATATCTTTTGATATCTAAACTGTTACCTCAACGGTGTTCGAAGTGTTTAGAGCTATTCTCATATCTAAATGAGTGCGAAACTCTAGATTCTCTAGTTATAGTTCTTATCAGTGGGTGCAGTGAAAAAAAACTAGTCCTAACCTGGAGTGTCAAAAAGAGTTCATCAAAATAGAATATTCTGTAGGATGCGCTGTAAAATTAAAGTGCACAAACCAGCCAAGAAGACTCACCAGTGCATTGTGCATATTTCCTGGAGAAGCAGAGACGAAGATGTCACTGTGCAAACCAACATAGTAGTCGACTGCAGCTAGCAGAGAAGCTTTCCCCTTGATCTGTGCCCGTTCCTCTGAAGAAGCAAGACTTTTTTTGCCTTCCATTAGTGGAAACAATTTTCGTAAAGTTGAAATCCTAGCTTCTCCACCATAAACCTGAGAAAACAGGGCCATTCACGGAATCATAAATATCCTTTTCAGTGTATATATAGGAGTGCCATCAAATCCAAATTAGCAGTCTAGAAGACCTTATGGGAAGCTAGATATAGACGAGTGCTATTGTCAAAGCCCAAAGCTGCTAGCAGCAAACCGATCTCTTCTGGAGTCAATGGACAACGCCCCTGACTCCTCAACTCTTCATCAGTGAACTGGGAGTTAAGGACTCTTCCCTGCCAAATCACTTGCCGGTACTTGGCCAGAGCCAACTTTTCGGCTTTACCCCCACCAAAATCACAGGCCGAATGAGCAGCCATATCCTGCCAGGAAATAAGGTTAGCAAGGGGTACATAAACGAAGGGATGCACACGCACAAACAAAAACATTGTAAATTAATATTGCTAAAATGTGATGGGTCTTTTAGAGAATTACAAAAGAACAAACATAACTTCAGTTGCTCTATAACGGAATTCGGTCATACCTTATCAAAACGAAGATGTAGCACAACAAACTTCCCTGCACTATCTTTATCAATCACATCCGTAGTTTCCTGTAGGTAGTTAGCACCCGGTGCTCCATTCTTATAAGGCTGCCTGAGGCGACTGACAAGAGCATCTCCAAGTGCTCGAATATGCGGAACAAAAACTAATGCTTGAAAATTGACTTTGGAACGTAGATGTTGGATGTCCATAGGCAAGTTATCAAAGGACAGGCGGTGAGAGAATGGGGAAACCGCAGCAATCCCATAACTGGAACAAATATGACAGATCAGTGATTATAGATTTGTGAAGTCAAAGAAAGAAGAATTTGTTGAATTGTGCTACTCTAGAAAAGGCATAGTTCAAGTCACTGTTGCTAAAATTCACCCTATAAAATTATTGGGAAAACATGTATATGGACTGGATAAAGGATGTTTCAGCTACCAGTACACATGTAGATGCAAGTGTTACACCACTAAAAGTGAACGTTTTATACTCTAAACTCCATTTCAAGAAGCCACTGCTTGGCTCAAATGGTAACAATTATGGGTTTGCAACCGTAATTGTGCGTGTTCAAGTCTAGGGAGCAGTATTAAGAACAACTTAAATATACACTTTGGAGAAAAAGGTACAGATGTACCAACCTCTGCAGCACAGGCGAGACATTCTCCAGATACCAGTTAGCTGAAGCATGGACAGGTGCCATCTTAATTCGGGTAGCTCGAATAGCTATGGCATAATACTCCCTCGTGCTCCAAGAGAATTCATCAGGTAGTTCTTTAACTATAGAAATGTCATCCTTTAAGACATTAATAAAGTGATCCACATCAAATATATCCATGAAAGAGCTGCATAGAAAAGTATGCAACTTCAGAATAATGCCTTGCTGATCCGTGGTATAAAGAAACTCACACAAGCAAAAGGGTAAAAAAATACCTTGAATCTTGCCAAACAGGATTGACCTCAAAATGTGGGATGACAAGAGTGGCATTAAGTATTTTAGCAACGGCAACCGCATCACATATCTATCGATAGTAGATTCATATTATGATTAACTAAGTGTACAAGCAGAAGCAAGAACGCAAAACTTAATCGAGAAGAAAAAAGCTCTGTTTACACCTACCCCCATTCTTTGCTGGTTCAACCCTCCATCAAGAAACACCTGAAGATATCCCTCAGATTTCTCAGGTAACGCTGCTAAAAAAAATGGACAAGTAAGCTAATCAAAACACGAAACACAAATTCCATGGGAGGAATCAATAGAATTACACAAATAAAACTCCAAGGGCTCTATGGGTCATCAATACTCACAAAGAGGGGGTTTTGAGGACTCATCACAAGGTCTCCATCCTTGATCATCCAAAGGAGTCCAAAGATCAGTCTGCTTTTCATTCGACTGTATAAAGGACATCCATGTGCACATGTTTAGTAAAGTTAAAGACCCCTGTAAATTGTAAAAAGAAAAAGAAAAAAAAACTTGACAATTAATTGTTTGTTGCTTACAGTTGGACGCTGCAAGGCACTCTTCAGAAGAGGTAGGTGCCTAGGTTTAGGAGCATTCCATTCCTGCAGTCAAGAAAAATCGAAGTTAATAACCAAACTTGAATACGATTAGGCGTTGATCATGGTCAGGAAAGCATGAAAAGATACCCACCGACAAGACAGAAGGAGAGGCATGAGCGAATGGAGTATAGAAAGCAGGAAGAATCAACAGCAAGAGGGCAGCAAGAACTCCCCCTGGTTGCAGCAGAATCTTCATCGTGTCCCTATCTCCCACCTCAAACTTCACCTCTCAGATCTCAAAACTGAGTTTTCTTTTGTCTTCTCCGTATTTTGGTCCTATCCCTCGTTGGTATTGAATGAGCGAGCAAAGCACTTAATGGGGGAGAGTAGAGGAAGCAACCATTATCACAAGTAGAAGTAAGGTGTGCTGCTTTGAGGTCTGTGCAGGGAATAAAGAAAGGAAAAGAAAAACAATGAGTTTAAGGCATCTCTCTCTCTCACATGGATATTAGACACCTATACAACTACAGAGCTAGCTTTGGCTTGATTACAGACAAATGTCCTTAACATGGGCTCCACACATAGGAAAGGATAGATCGCTTGTGCTGATTCATCGTTTCTTACAGATACTTTAATGCTCAATAAGATTTTATAATTTGAGTTCTAACTTCGCAGCTAACACTCTTATCTAATTTAAGTCTGTGTTAGGACTTAGGAGTTGTCTGTATTTCAGTTTAACCGTCTGGTTGGAGAATTCTATTATTATTATTATTATTATTATTATTATTATTATTACTATATATATATATATTATTGTTTTGATATATTAATATTAAAAAATAATTTTAATATTGAAATATTTTCAAAGAAAAAACTTTTTAAATTATTACAATCTTAAACATGTTATTAGAATATTTTTTGGAGTGTATTAGATATTATTTTTAAAAAAATTATATTAAAATAATATATATTTTTATTTGTTAAATTTATTTTTAATATTAACCCATTAAAAACTAAAAAATAAAACGCAGCTGAATTGTAATATTAAACAAGACTGATTTACTAAACTAACCTCATTTTAATTATAATAGTCATAGAAAGTTATTTTTTATGGTTTTTACAAGATAAAAAAAGAAAAATCTTGTTTTGTATTGTAATAACAACTATTTTTCAGAGTCTTTTCTGCTTTTAAATGAATTGAAATGATATTTTTATTTTAAAAAAAATATTTAGAATATCAGCGTCTCAAAACAATTTGAAAACACTAAAAAATATTGATTTCAAACTAGAAACAAATGCTTTTAAAACATAAAAAAAAAAGTGTTTAAAAAACATGCTTCTAGCTTTAATTTTCACAGGAGTTGTGAAATCCAACCTGATTTATTATCCAGTCTAAAACTTGAATTATGGATGCATGCTTTTGAAGTAAACAAAGTCTTATATTACACGTGGAAAATAAATTATTATGTTTTTCATTTTGTCTTTTTAATTTATTTATTTTTCCGATTCTTTTACTCTAGATTGGCTTTTGAGGTTAATAGTATCGTTATTAGGGAAAGTGATCAGATTGGACCGTTGCGTTTATCCAACCTTTTCTATCGATTAGTATATTCATAATTACTATACTTTATAATTTATATATATATTTACACACACAACATTCAATTTGCTTTCTTGTGAAAGTGAGCACCGACACCCTAATTATATGGGTGTGTGGTGGATGGGAGTGAAGGGAATAGGTGAGGTCATTCATTGATTTGGGCCCACATATTTAGGATTCCTTAGCAGCTGGCTTAGACTATGATATCCGTGAACTAAAGACCCACCCAGATCATGATGGGTCTAGTTGTTGATTTTGGACAAAAAACGAAATAGGATTTTTTCCTCACAAAAATAAATAAGTGTGGAGAGTTAATTATGAATTGCTCCATCTAATTTTTCAAAATGAATTAATTTTTTTCTTTTTGGTTTCAAGATTAATTAATTCCTTGTCTGTTTCATACCCTTTTTAAGAAAAAATGTTTAAGAAAAGGAAAAAAAAGATATTATGAAAAGATTGAAAAGAAAAGAATGTATTTAATAAATTAAGCATGCTTAGAACTAGTTGAAAAAATAATTAATTATTTTTTCAAATAAAAAATATTACTTAATGATGTATCTTTAATCAACTCTTTTCCAAAACAAAAAGGACTAACTTGTATTTACTCGGGGATGGGAGGGTTGTTTTTGGTACAATTGTACTTTTATTTTGGCACAAGAATGGGAGGATCCACCACCGACATATCTTGGTTTTCTTTTCTTTTCTTTTTTCATTATAGTAGCCACTTATATATATATATATATATATATGTATGTGTATATATATATATATATGTATTTAGCAGGTGCATTTTACTATCAAATATGATATTTAAATAAAATTCTTAACCCAGATATTAATATAATTCAACAATCGATATCTCTTCACGATTTTTGTAATTTAATTTAAATGCTAACAATTTATTTATATCACTAAATCAGGATTTTTCTTATCACTACATTTAAAGTCCCTTTCATCGTCCATGACTATGGTGGGGCGAATTCTTCACGCCTCGCTATCATATCTCATTATCAATGAGTGCATACCCCATGGCAATGCAAGGGCAAATATCATCCAAGGGTTAATTCAAAACATCGTCAGCATTTATTGATTATAAACCTTACTGACTCTTGTGTTTTCATTTTTGGGTTGTTGATTCCAGCGACCCTTGCCCCCATAATTCATTTAGGCTATGATTGTTGTGAGGAAAGGATGGATGAGATAGAAGTGTAAGGACATATATGTTACTGTATATCTAATCATTTTAGACGTTAATAAAAGGAAAATAATTAGTCAATCCATCCAATTATGAGCAATGAGAAAACCAAAAAAGATGAGGATGGAAGGGGGGATTTGAAAAAAAGAAGTGTGGATCAGGATAAAATGAACCCCCCATCCATCCTTCCACCGTCTCTTTAACCCTGTTCACAGCTGACCATCCCGAAACATGGCGAGGGAAATTTGTAGCAAGAGTTTTGGGAAAGTAAGAGCAATTTTCTTAAAATTCTAAGTGCCCGTTTGGGACAGCGTTTCAAACACCGTTTTCAAAAAAATCATTTTTTTTTTCATTTTAAATAAATATATTTTGGTGTTTTTAGATCTCAAAAATGATTTTTTTTTTTTAAAAAAAAAACATCATTTTGATGTATTTCGGCACGAAAAGCACTTTGAAAAACTACCGCAACCGCTATCCCAAACAGGCCCTAAATAGGCTTCCATGTAATGGATGCTCGAGACAAACTTTCTGGAGAGATGAAAAAAAGAGCAAAAGAACAAAGTTCCCAATGGAATTCCATACTAAATTGACGTGGTACTGGTAAATTAAAGGCATAATATTGGACCATTTTGCAACCATGCTACAATTTCTACTCCTTTTTTGATTTTGAGAGAGCTTTCTTTCTCTGCGCAAGCATATAGCCGAACATGTGAGGACTGCCTGCAACAAACCATGACGTCCAGTAAGTTAATTGTCAAAATGATGAGATGATAGTTGGGTTAAATCTACTAGGTTCTTGCCTGGGATGTAAATTCCAAGTGCAAGAATTGCAGCGTAGAAGTTGTCAAAAGAAAAGTTCCATTTGTTGGGCATCCTTATACAATACTTATCCGATTCCTGCAAAAACTTTGCATATTGAGTGAGTCATATTTCAAACAAATGCTTCTGCTAACAATCTCTACCTTTTACGAAAAACTATTATCGTTAGGGGATTCGTATGTAAAACTGGAGACACATAAAACTTAACATGGTAAATTCACAATATAACAACAAGCACTTGTAAAGTTTCATGTGCCACACTTTGTTTCTTTATTTTATGTCATTTCATATCCATCACAAGATTAGATAAAGGTGTACACTTCTGCACCCTCAGATACCACAACATCTGCTGAAAAGAGATTGCGGTGAGATTAGTAATAAATAATCATATGGTTGCTGCCAAACATTATAAAATATATTTGTCTTTGATTAGGTGGTTTGCCATGCTCCCACAATGTCAATCACCCTCCATCAAACTTTCAATATACTTCCAAGCAACAAGACAATCCTAAACTCAATATATCTTCTACAAACCTAAACAGATAGTAGAGTGAACATGACTGGTGAATATTCCCAACACGTATACAGATCTATAACAACTTGCATAAGATCATTGAATAACATATGGTACCTTGATGTATGGCAAGGCAAAATATACTAGACCAACCTCGCTGCTGATACCAGTTGGATACAACAGCAAAAAGGTACTATACCTGATCAGCAGAATTGAATATTAATGATATAGCCATGTGTAACTCAACCACTTCCACCTGATGAGTACAGATCCAGGTTATTATACCTGAGCCACATGAGCCATGAAGGTGCAAAACCAAGAACCTCCTTCATTCCAAAGAAAGAATACCGGATACTCTGTACGGTCAAGAATGAAAAAAATAAATCAAATTACCCTATGGGGATTTGAGTTTCTTTTCCATACCAGTCACCAAGAGAATACAAAACATCAGGCAAAAAGCACCTTGCAATTATAGCATGTGCCATGAAAAAGGGTGGAGTTGGTCAAATACAAGAAACTTGCGTTGAAGCAAAAGATCTTAATATCTTGTTTTAACTGCCTAAATATTCTTAGCAATGATTTACATATTAGGGCTTCTATTACCATCTTGGGTTTTCCTTTTCTTTATTCAAGTCAAATTTCAAGCAAATATGTTATGTAGAACCAGTTGATGGAGGATGACATATACAAAGAGAGCCAATCTATGAAAACCCAATACTTCTAACAGTATCCATGCCCTATCTTGAACATCTAACTAGGCTGCATAGAGAAACCAATGCTATTGCTGGATCGGGAAACCTATATTCAATAGGAAAGGGGATACTACTCATAACAAAAACGATATAAAACATTAAATAAATGGTTGACTTCTGCTAGATAGGAAGCCCCTAACTAAGCAAGATTACTGAAACCTTTGTTCTACATTGATTTGGGAGATCAGATGTTGCAACATTGAGACCTCATGGGAGAACTAGTATACGGTGAGAACAAACAAAATGAGCAGCGAGAACAAAAAGAAAAGGAATATATATCAAGTGATCAGTTTCTCCACTAGATCACTGTAATTTCCTCACATAAATGGTGCTCTTCCTGTTCACAGCTAACTGTTAAGGAACCATCTCACCTAAAAGCTTAAGCTTGTAGGTGAGGCCCCATAATATGATTTATATTATTCTCTAACACACCCCCTCAAGTGAAAGCCCTTTGGGCTTGAAACTTGCACAGGCCCACATCACCTTGTGCTTGGTTTTTATCAAATAGAATGGGGATGGTGAGATTCGAACTCGTGACCGCTGGGTCAACAAGGCTCTGATACCATGTTAAGGAACCATCTCACCTAAAAGCTTAAGCTTGTAGGTGAGGCCCCATAATATGATTTATATTATTCTCTAACACACCCCCTTGCCACGGATTCGTTCTGATCTACATTTCTAATTGCTTTATTTTTAAAATCAAACAATCAAAATTATAGAACTGACGACACCAGTCACTTTGGACATGATACTTGCCTCTGTGATTGACCAGCTAATGACCAAAGAAGTAACAAGAAAGTGAGACTGAATCTGCAAATAATTCAAAACATGAGCATTTTCAGTTCAAAATTCTTCCCAATAACATCAATATTGGTAGCTTAGAAGGAAGAATAATTCCAACCTCAGGGACACTATACAAAATGACCCATGTTAGATACAGTCTTGAACCAATTTGGGGCAGTGTTGCTGTTATTGGAGACCTCACCAATCCTTCATCATTGCACAAAAGCAAACAAATTTTGAAAACACCAAGAACATAATAATAATAATAATAAACAAAAAATAAATGAGAAGGAGAAAGGGTATCCACCTACTAGACCGTGAAGAATCTACGCTCCAGAACGAAATTGAAACCAGCCCAGAAAAGAAAGGGTGCAGATTTAGACAATTCAATTGATGGAAAGAAAAAAAGAAAACGAAGTGAAGTTGCGTGCAGTTTCAGTGATGGAATACCTCCAAAACAGCAGCAGTTTGAGCGAGCTGAAGAGGCTTCTCGACAGCATTGTAGACATGTTCATGGCCCGAATCTTTCAACGTCTTCACAGCAAGAAACAGCACCTGGGACCTGAAACAAGAGCATCATAGTTCATTTCACTGTCTTCTTCGTTAATAAGATTTAAGGGAAGAATTGTAGCGATATGAAACTTGCCAGCCTAAGAAGACTGCCCAGTTATAGACCGTCAGGTATAGGCGCCTGAGGAGTGACAAAATCCTCGCCATTATGGACAAACAATGCTGGACGGAGATTTGGAGCTAGATCAGGGGGTGATAAACAAAATATAATAGAGGCTGGCTAAAGAATTGAAGAGATGCAGGTGGGTTTGTTGAGCTGCTCAACTAACTCCAAGATTTTAAATGCATTCCTAAAACTTTTGGGTCAGTTCCTGGTAATCAATGCTGTTGAACATGCCTCCAGAAGGTCAGCTTCAGGCCCAATACTACAGAAATATGGTAATAACTACCCGACATCATAGTTTTTTTTTTTTTTTTTTTGTAAGATCATTAAATTAAATTAAGTTATTCGATGTTGAAATCTGCTAACATGACTTCATGTTTAACTCTACTTTTAATTAAATTACATGAAAGTTGATACAAAATAAATTAATCAATTTAATGAGCATAAAAAAATGGTAACCAATAAAAATATGATGTAGTTTTTAAAAGAAAATATATGTATATATCAAGTTTAATGAATAAATTTATCAAACTCATGAATTAGATAGTTCGGGTAAAAAATTTATTCTCTTTACCGCTAGAATTCGGTGCCCATCTTTCTCCTCTCAACCAAGGACTAGAAAATAAAAAATAAATAACCTTATATACCAAAAGTGAATTTGAAAAATATTAAGGTACCAAAATTGTATAATGTGAGTGATTTTTTAAGTTTGAGTATCAAAATGTATTTATTTTAAAGCTCGTGACTCGTCATCAATATTTGACATCTTTTTCATCATGGTCTCTCTTTTTTCAATCTTGTCCTTTCTTAAACAATGAAAACCAATCGTATTCAATTAGGATGAATTTGTTAGAAAAGAAAGATCGAGGACTAAATTAAAAAAACTAAATTTCTTGCACAATTGATGAAAAATCATGGACTTGAAAACTAACAAAATAAAATTAAAGTGAATTTGGAAAATATTGATGTACAAAGATTGTATAATTTGAGTGATTTTTAAATTTGGGGTGATAAAATTACAAAACAAATAAAAGATGTGGGATTTTGCACTGTACACACACTCACAAAACACTGTGGATTGTGGCAGTGCACGCCCGAAAATGGCCCTCGGGCGCGCGGCGAAGAGGGGCTGGCATGCGGGGCCATTTTGGGTTTTTCCCTTTTTTTTTAAAAAAAAAAAATTCATTTATGAACAGTGTAATGACAGTTTCGTCCCCGGTAATAGGACAAAATAAGGCATTTGGGCGCAGGGCACACGCGTAATTGCGCGCGGCCGGACCGGCCCGGTCCGGTCCGCCGCAACTTTTTATTTTTTTATTTTCGGAAATGGCTAAAGACGGTTTTAACCCCTAATAAGACAAAAACAATGAATTGGGTCCAGGGTTAGAACGGTAATTGACCCTATTTTTCAAAATTTTAAATTGGCGTTTCTGGGGGCGTGAGGCGCACGCGCCTGACGGTTTCCCGTCTAACGCCCTGTTCAGGCGGTGCGTGCGGCCTTCTCTTGTGGCCGAAAATTGGATACCGGCAGACAGAAAGATGCGCCGCCGCGTGGTCGTCCTCCCGCGGTGGTGCGTGTCACCACCACATTCCCGAAGACGCGGCGGGGGCCGGTTCAAGCCGCCGACAACGTTTCTCTCTCTCCGGAATGGCAAAGTTTCACTTCGGTCCTTCTACTTTCAATTTCCGGGTTGGCTGTATATAACTCAATCAATTCGGTACAAAAGTTCCGATTTTTGCAATTTCTTCCTCTGATTTCAATTGACAATATATGTAAGTTGCATTTCAGCCCTTTGACTTTTCATTTTTTAATTTAAGCCCTTGATATTTGATTTTCATTTTAGCCCTTACACTTTATTTGGTTTTTTAATCCCTACTTTTGTCCATGTATATATAAGTGTATTTAAAAAAAAAAAAAATAATAATAATAATAATAATGATTTAATTATTTTTCATTCTTACTCTTTTGTTAATTTTTTTTCCCTCCCGATAATTTGATAAGTTTTTTGTTTTTTGCCAGTAATAGCCATGGTAATATTTTTTTTATCTTTTGTTAAAGTTTCTAGAATATTTTTAATCTTTCATTTATTTTATAAGAATAGTGCTTATGTATTCTATTATTATAATAATAGTGATTATTTATTCTTTCATAATAATAATAATAATTTTTAATTGGTTTTTCTTGCTTGCTATTTTGTCTTTTTATTTTTTTCCCTCGGTATAATTTAATAATTTTTGTTGTTTTTATTCTAGGAGCAATAATAATTTTAGATGTTAAGACTCCGATATTGCTATTGTTATAATATTTTAAATGAATATTGCTTCCTTTTCCCTGCTGTCTTTTTTTATTTGCTCTTGCTATGAATGGATTTTAATAATTTTATTATCTGCACAATAATCATTTCAGTAAGTTTTTTTTTCTTATTCAAATATTTTGCTCTTTTTTCTAATATTAGTGCGCGCTCTTTTGTGATCGTTTATAACGCAATGCCTATATTCTAAAAGATGTAATCTATGCTTAAACTCAGCTCAAAATTTTAAACATTTTATCTTTTAATCTATAATTTTTATTTACTTATATCATATAAATTAATCATTGTAGATTTAATTGTGTGAAATTATATACAAAAAAATACCCGCGGCAACGCGCGGGCACTTAACTAGTATATTTATATTTAAACTCACGGGACGCCGTGCCTGACATCCTTGTCACTGTGGACCCTCTTATTTCAACATCATATTTTTTTGAGAAATGAAAATCAATCGGTCTTCAATTATGATGCAATTGCTAGAAAAAGAAAGATGGGGATCAAATTGAAGAAAACTAAAATTTATGCACGAATGATAAATAGTTTAAAAAACAAGTTTTTTAGATTTTTAGGTAACCGTTTTTTAAAGTATTTTTATTTGGCACTATATTAAAATAATATATATCTATATTTTTTATATCAATAAATTAAATTATTTTTAAAATAAAAAAAATACAAAGCTCCATATAGACCACACTTCCGAATAAAATAACAAAATAAACAAAAATTAATTTAATAAGTTTTGAATAATCTAGTGGATTAATTTATCATTCAACTGACATGAAGAAAACTTAATTTAATTCAATATATATATATATATATATATATATATAATATCTTGTAAAAAAAATCTTAAATAATATCATTTTAGATTTTTATCCACTCCTAACCTGAGATCGGACTATCGGAATGCTAGAAACATCGTTGACTCTGTTGAGTTTATTAATTACGTGCTTTGTGTTTTCTCGTGTGCTCGCACGGGCGAGTCATTGGACCCCTAGCGTGGTGGTTTATCTGAACTTAGCCTTAGATAGGAGTGGGACCACACGGAACCTATAAAAAAATAATGGAGTTGACTAAATAGGGTGGGTGTGCTTGGGGTCACAGACCCCAAAAGCCCACATAGCTCGTTCCCTCAAACGGGCCCTGGAAATGTGGATTTGTTTGATTCACAGCTGTAAAACAATGTGGATATGTTTTTTTTAATTATATTAATATTAAAAATATTTTTTTAAAATAAAAAAAATACTCTAACCACTATCATATTCTTAACCGTCTGATTAATCAATCACAACCCTACATAAAGATATAGTACAATAGACAATAATATATTAAATATGACAGTTTTTTTTATAAAGTTACACATCCTCATAGACAATAAAAATTTCCACAAATTATAAAAAATTACTGTTCAAACTAGGATCTCTGCAATTTATCCGCATCTGCTTATCTTCGAAGGTTCGAGAACCAGACACGTTTCGTGTAGAATGTTCGAGCACCAACTTGCTTGTTTATGTATTCGTAGTTAATGGATTTCCAGAGAAATTAATAATATATGAAAATGGTTTCGCTTTGGATCTGGCTAATTAATTAATGTTAAAAAGAAGCCATTGGACTCCTTGATTTTGATGATATGTTACGTGTCCAGGACTCGAGAATGAATTTATCAGTTTTTAATGGTTTTTTCAAGATATTTTCCAGTAAAATAGGTCCAAAAATAGATTTTTATAACTTTCCAATCACGATCGAATAAACGACATCAATGCTGTCGTGGCATGTGACTTGTCACATGCTATTAAAAAATAAAGTGGACGCTGATACTAGAAAAATAACAAAAAAAATAAAGAAGAAAAACATTTAATTTCCAAGTGACGTGTCTGTACACATCTAAATATCAGGCAGGTGAATAAGGACTTGCATGACTGCATTTCAAAATATCTTTTGAAAAATAAATAAATAAATAAATAAATAATATTTTTAAATTATTTTTATATACTAATATAAAAAATAATTTTAAAAAAAATCATTTTAAAATATTTCTAAACGAAATCACACTACCAATCACTTAAATATCAAAACCAGATTTGCCTGCATCAGTTGCTCCCCTAAACGTTCATAAAAATCTCAATTCATCTCATGAATACTTGTCCTACACGGCATGTAATTAAAACAAAATCACTAAACCAGTCATCAAAGTTTTTTTTTTTTTTTGGTGTTCTTAGATCATTTAGATGTGCTGATGTCAAAAATGATTTTTAAAAAATAAAAAAAATATCATTTTAATGTATTTCTAAACAAAAAACATTTTTAAAAACAACCATAACTACACTCCCAAACAGCACCAAGAAATGCAGATTTAAGGAATTTTTTCACTGCATGCGAAAACAAAAACTGGAGTGGCTTTCAAACGATGACTCCGGCTTACGTTACCTATGGCAGCAACTTGCTTACTAAATTCCAAAGCCAATGAAAGAAGAAGAGAGGCATAGACACAGGCACACCCTGCTTCGCTATTTAAAGATTAGTTTTTTCCTGTCTATTCACTCTTCCCATTGCTATTGGTTGCTTTCCACTTTCTCTGAAGTTTTCTCTCTCAATAAAGAACAAAACAAGGAAGCACCAAAACCAACAACTCCAAGCAAGTACTACTAATGGAGTACTGATTGATAGCTAGAGCAGTACTTGTCAATTGAAACAGCCAAGCCAAACCCATCTCTATTCCTACTTTCTTTGACCTGTGATCGGTGGGTGTTTCTTTTCATCTATCCTTTCGCTGGATCTGAAATGGAGTTCTCTAACTAGGGTTTGTCACTGGTTCCTCTCTAAATTTAGCAAAGTGGCGCCTGTTTTACTCCACCTCACGAGTCTCTTGGTTTTCTTTATGTATCATTAACCCAGTTCTTCTCTTTATTGTATGGTGGTTTGTTCTCTGTAGCTATCCTTTTCTCTGCTTGTTTTCTTAGCTTAAAATGGCTAGAGAGAGGATTCAGATAAAAAAGATCGATAACGCCACCGCCAGGCAGGTCACGTTTTCAAAACGAAGAAGAGGGCTTTTCAAGAAAGCCGAGGAGCTTTCAGTTCTTTGTGATGCTGATGTTGCTCTCATCATCTTCTCCTCCACTGGCAAGCTCTTCGAGTTCTCCAACTCAAGGTCTCTCTCTCTCGCTCTCGCTCTCTCTCTCTCTCTCTCTATATATATATATATATATATTTCTATCTATATTTGTTTCGTCTTTGGTTGGATTAAAATTATCTTGTGTGTCCTTTTATAACTGTTGCTAGATATCGGAGAGTTTGACATTCTGGTCTTCGAAAAGGGGGATTTCTAGGCTATTTCTGTCTTTGTTTCAGTGTTGGGAGGTGCGAAAACATTGAAATGAAATGGGGCGGTGTTGGAGTTAGAAATTGCGATTATTAGTTTTTTAGATTTGTGCGAAAACATTAAACATTTTTCTGTCTTGTTTTGCTAATGTAACTAATAATAACACACACACACATGCGCATACATGATGATACTAATCATCGTATGTCTACTGAAATGGTGCGCTGCAATTAAGGACGCCCTTTAAGGAATACAAATTTGAGTTACTGTGGTCGATTTGCCAGTGATCGTTAAACTTGTGCAAAATAGCCGAAGCTATGATAGAAGATGGAAGAAGACGGCAACCTCATGGCTCAACTTGTAAGCTGTATTGATTTTACATGGAAGAGATAAAACCCAGGAAGTTAGCTAAAGAGTTCAGATTCTCGTTTCTTTTCTTTTTGTAGACTAGCCTCTTAGATCTTATAGCAATTTCGCAGCCCCTTTTGCTAAAAATTTTTATCATCCAACTGACTTGGGAAATTTGCAATTATGTAGGACATTTCCTTAATTTGATGACAGATGCAACTCACTTGTTGCTATTCTTACTATAATTAATGCCACAAAGACTGCCGTTTTGTATTGGCACACTTGTCTATTGGAACACTGGTTTACAAGCCTCTGCTGTATTTAATATGGTTTTGATTGGCTCTGTATAGGAAGCCACGTGGAGAAATATTTTGTGTGCCACCCTACCAAACATTCAGAGAAATTTATTGGAGTTGGAACTAGAAACATAGGTTTAGAGTTTGTAGAAAACCTCTAAAATGTGTTCTCATTGATGATGATGATGATTATAAAAACATGTCTGAAAGTAAGTTAGGGAGCCCTATCTATATTATTTTTGGCCTAAATCCATAGCAAATAACTATAACTCCTAAATTAAATAGGAAAAGTAAAATAAAAACAGTTCCTGCATCATAATTTGATAACTAGTGGGAAATAGGATTTGTGGAAAACTGCATTTCTTAATAAGGTCCCCATGTGCAAATCTGCTTGAGCCAATGCCACAGTCTTCTAAGATAAAACTTTTTAATATATTGTTATAACGATTAGCCATTTGCAAATACATTGATTATGATTAATTTTTGAATACTTCAGGAATTTCATTATTCTTTTTTATAATTTGGATATAATAAAAAAATAAAGGGTGATTCACTTGAAGTCAAGATCTTGACAAAGCTTATAAAATTGAATTATGGAATATGTTGGTTATGAAAATCTATGATAGAAATATAATTTCACTGTGATATTGTAAAAATAATTTAGTTACTTTGGATTTACTCCCATGATGTTTTCAAGTTGTCACTATGCGCATTTGCAACAATACATATCTTGATTTCAATTTTCAACTAGTGAGTGGGAAGAAAACTTGATATAAATCTTCAAGATTCACTAGAAGATTGAAAAAAATGTTTCTTTGTTGTATTTACGTGGGAGTCATAGCTTTTGATCAAATTAGAGTTAGTTTATAGTTTCATTGTAATGTTCTCTCTATAATTTTCTTGGAAAACCAAATGAGGCAAAGGACTGCAGTCCTGAGTCAATTTCACTATATCATTGAATCTTAATCTTGCTTGATTCTTAAAATAACAAGCAAAGATCAGTTAGACTTTCAAACTCCCATGCCATCTTAGGAAATGACTTTTCTGTGCTCTTGTATTTTCAAGCATGAAGGAAATACTGGAAAGGCATAGTTTGCACTCAAAGAATCTTGAGAAGCTGGAGCAACCATCTCTTGAGTTGCAGGTTGGTCTTTTATTCTTTGCACTCGATTTGTTATTAGATTCATATATTAATGATTTGCTGGGGAGTGTTTAGGACAGTGCAAAGATTTAAAATATGGGACGATACTTGTCGACATGAATAAACTCCTCTAATTAATTGACAACTATGGCAATTGAAAATGACAACCTTGGAATTCTGTAATTGAATTGCCGGAGTTTCTTAATGTTAGAAATGTCTAGGGGTGAAAGTAGGAAGGAACTTATGTGTTACTCTCAAATGAGAGGAAGTCCTATGGATTTGGACTTGAATACAATACTCTGAACACATATATAACTCAAGAAGCTTAAGGATAAACACATTATTAATAGTTATGCATATACCTAGGAGACACTAGAACTAAAAGAATACTTTGACTTTAAGATTATTTCCAACACTTGTAAGCTTAATTTAGAGAGCGATAGAGGCATTGCTGAATTTGGGATCTGATGTTTTATGGATCACAGATTTGACCATCGTTGTCAGTACAGTTTCTAGGATATGAACTAAAGTGAAAATGCAAGTATTCCCATTTTATATTATTACATGCATCGTATGTTACTCTCAAATGAGAGGAAGTCCTATGGATTTGGACTTGAATACAATACTCTGAACACATATATAACTCAAGAAGCTTAAGGATAAACACATTATTAATAGTTATGCATATACCTAGGAGACACTAGAACTAAAAGAATACTTTGACTTTAAGATTATTTCCAACACTTGTAAGCTTAATTTAGAGAGCGATAGAGGCATTGCTGAATTTGGGATCTGATGTTTTATGGATCACAGATTTGACCATCGTTGTCAGTACAGTTTCTAGGATATGAACTAAAGTGAAAATGCAAGTATTCCCATTTTATATTATTACATGCATCGTAGTGTATTCATCAAGTCCTTCCCATTTCCTCATTTTCAAGCACATCTAATATGTTGCTTCCTGACTTCTTTTACATTAGCTGTGGATTATATATAACTTGCAGCTTAATCTTCCTTCGGTTTAAAACCCTTGCCTGCTAATAGAGTGATAATATTTGTATCATAGCTGGTAGAGGACAGCACCTACTCCAGGTTGAGCAAGGAAGTTGCGGAGAAAAGCCATGAGCTGAGGTATGTCTGAGTTAGTTAGTTTTTAGTAGCTCTATGTCTTTCCATTTATTAAATCCAATGTAAAACAGGCAAATGAGAGGAGAAGATCTACAAGGACTAAATATAGACGATTTGCTGCAGCTAGAGAAGTCTCTTGAGGCTGGATTGAGCTGTGTGATAGAGAAGAAGGTCCACAAACATTTTGTTCTGTAAATTGTGGTTTGATTATAGACTCGTGTCACTTAATTATGTGATCACTAACAATCTTCGTTCTCCCCTCCCCACCCACCTGATTTCAGGGTGAGAAGATTATGAACGAGATCACTGATCTTCAAAGAAAGGTCAGCTTCTATGCTTGCTATTGTTTTTGACTTGATTCCTTGGCACATTAACTGGATGGGACCATCCCATTGTTGTGCATCCATTAGAGATTTCTACATTCAATATTGTCTGAGAAAGGCGTGTTTAATTTTGAGCACCTATGTTTTTCCTTCCAGTAATAATATTTATAGGCTAAACGTAGAATGTAATGCATTAGATGATAGTATTCATCAATGCTAGCATACATCTATGACCTTGCCACTTGTTGTAAAACTAATTTAGAGATAGTGAAATGATGATGGTTATAGAAGGGATTCGACTTTTCCATGACTTTACCCCCTGATATTGCTTTGAATCTGATGAAAATGTAGGGAACGCAATTGATGGAAGAGAATGAGAGACTCAAACAGCAGGTACGTAGATCCCTTCCTCTCATGCGTGCTGTGTATTATTTATTTTTGGCAGTGATCGAGATATGGATTTTTCTAACTATTTGCTTATACAACTTAAAATGTTCAACTGAAGGTGGTGGAGATATCTAATGGTCGAAAGCATGTTATGACTGATTCAGAGAATGTTGGGTACGAGGAAGGACAGTCATCAGAGTCCGTAACCAATGTCTGCAACTCAAATGGCCCTCTAAATGATTATGAGAGCTCTGATACATCCCTCAAGTTGGGGTTAGTTCAGCACATCCAAAGAGGATTTTATACTTTTGTGTGTGTGTGTTTGTCTGCTGTTACTTGAGTAAATAATAGCTGAAGTATTTTCCCCCATGCAAATTGAGGCTGACTGGCTCGTATTGAATGAAAGGTTGCCAAAACATCCATCTTTCTTTACACCTATAAATTTCCCATGCGGTAATTATGATTTGCTTGGGTGTTTTATTTCGGCAATCATCGCTTGCATGAGATAATTGCAGTTTTAACTTAGTAACGTGGAGGCAATTAATTGAATTGTGGAAATGGAGTTGTGTTGATACCATTATTTAAATTCAAGTAGTTTGGAAAACCACTAGCTGAATATTTGATTATTGTCTTGGAATAGCAAAAAAAAAAAAGACAAGACAACCGAGTCTCACTGTACTTTTTTGTTTTAAATGTACGGAAATTTACCCTATCTTATGTCTTTATCTCCTCTCTAAATATGTGCCAATATTTATGTACCGTTGTTTTTATTTATTTTTATTTTGAGACCGTAACTACATGCTATGTTTATAATAAAAGGAGTATAAAAAGCTGCTAATTGTTAATTTTTGTTTTTTCTTGAACTGCTATAATTCCTTGAAAATAGGGTTTGAATTCGTGGACATGTTAAGGTTTTTGCTTGAATAAACTAATGTGCTCTTCTCCCCTGCAGGTTGCCATTTTCAAACTGAATGAGAGACCGCAAGGAGATTTGTTCACCAGAAAATGCGGACGCAAATAATTGCTTGTGTGTATATATATATATAATATATATATATATATATAGATGGAACAGGAACGTAACTCGTGCACATAGTACTTGTGTGCATTATTAGACAAAGTACAGGGAAACATTTTTGTTTCCTCCACCGGATGCTACCCATGGAGTTTCTCTTTAGGGGTGTTTTGAATCGAGGTTGAATTTGTTTCTTTTTATTAAAATTTAACTCTTTTTTGTCTCAAATTAATTTGTTTTAATGTGTTCGCTGAATATCAAAATTAAATTTTAAAAAATAGAAAATATATTATTTTAATATATTTATGGTCAAAAAATATTTTAAAAAACAATTGTTCTTACACTTACAAACACAAATTATGATCACTTGTTTTGTAAAAATAACTCAGGTTTTCTCGTTTTTTTAAAAATAGTCTCTGTTATATTTACTTTGGATAATCAATGTCAAATTTGTTATTTTGTTATAAATTGAGCCTTTTAATTTAGTTTGGGTCAATAACTTATTGGGCTACGAGTTTGAGACTTTCGATCAGGTTTAAAAGATTTCTTTGGGTTTTCTTGTTTTTTCACTTTTCGTAAAAACGTTTTTTTGTCTAATTTTATCATTTAGCATTTTTATATCAGCGGTGATTGAGATTTTTTTTTCATCTACCTTCTATATAATTTTAATAACCTTGCATTTTTAGTTTTTCCTCGTTTTTGTTTTTGTTTTTCCATATATTAATCTCTTATTAGGTTGCATCTATGCCTCGAGTCCGTTTACAAAATAATAAAACATGTTTATGCCATGAAATGTCAAGTGTTTTAATTTCATTTTTTTTATCTTTCAAAATTGGTTCTCGTTTTTTATATTTTTTATTTTATTTTCTTACAATTTCATCCACCGTGATTTCTTCTAACAATTTTGATCTTTAATTTTTTTCACTGTTTCTTTTTTGCCTTTTCATGTTTTTAAATTTGATATTTTTTTCAAGATTTTGCCCGTCAAAATTAAATTGACTGGTAATTAAGTCAATCCATAACCAAAAATTCATGGGTTGCAGGGTTTTATATATTAAACCTAGTTTATGAGGATTTTTGTGTTTTCCTAGTTTTTTTTTTAAGTTGTTGTCTACCTTTTATAGAGTTTTGCTTTGTTGTCTTTTTGTTTGACTTCCATTGGATTAGATTTTGATTTGTGATGAGTCACTGGTTTCTTATGTTAACATGAGTTGATTTTAAAATAAATATATTTATTTAAACCATCATTCATTTTTTTTTATGTTCTCTCCATTTTTTTCCCTTTCCTTTCAAATGGTCCTTTATATCCATGTGTTTTTTTCATGGAATCATCCTATATCAAATGTATGGATTCTTGAGAAGAGAGGAGCCATGGTGGTCCCTCCCGGACCGCCCGGATCCCACGAGTGAATAGAACGTTGGATCTATATTGGATCTCACCTAAATCTCCCCATCTATCCTCCTGAGGTGAAGTTTGGTTTCAAACCCCGGTTCGAACATGAGAAGTACGCCATGCTAATGTGCCTTGGATGATCCACATCTTAGGGTGAGACGCTGATGTGAACATTGAACTATCCATGTGGCTGAGAGCCCTTACAGCCCAGGCACAACGACGCAATTATCAAGGGCGCGCTCTACCACTGAGCTAATATCCCGTCGTACAGGCCTCTCGTTGGGGGGGCCGCTATGCCAAAAGTAAGAGAAACCCCATCCCTCTATTTCCTTTTTACGTCCCCATGTCGTCGCGCGAGAGGGACACGGGGGACTAACAAAGGGGATCCTATTAACTTGTTCCAACCTAGGATAATAAGCTCATGAGCTTAGTCTTACTTCACCGTCGAGAAACAAAATAAGACTTTTGTCAACAAGTTTTACATGATAAAGTTATTAAGACTTATCTTGAGGGTTCACTTAACTCAGAGCTTGAGTTTTAGCCGATGATTGGTTTATATCAAACTATTTTCTAATATATACGTGTGTGTGTGTGTGTCATCCAGGTAAAAAAAAGATGATTACGAGTCATTGAGTTAATTCTCAGGGTTTAAGTACTGTAACATTGGTTGCAAGGGTGTATTTTGTTTAGTGGCTATATCAATTGATTCCATCTTCTATGTTGTTTAAGTGTGTGATTGATGTTATTTTTGAAAATATTTTTCGTTCATAAATATATTAAAACGTTGTTTTTTTATTTTAAAAAACTTATTTTTGGCATTACCACATGAAAGTGATTTAAAAACACGATTTTTTTTTAATAAATATTGTCTTTAATAAATTATCTTGGAAACTGATTATAAACCTCTTTGAAGGTTTATCCAGTCCAGGCCTTTTGATGATTTTTATCATTCATTAATTGCAAAGGGTATTTTTTCCAAATTTTTTCCCTACAGGAGCTGGGATATGTCTTCTCCGGGAGACAAAATAGTAAAGTAGCTTGTATTTTGACACGCCTTTCTATATTTAATGATTTTATAAGCATTTGCATGGTGTTCATGATTGCATTCGCTTTGTTGCTATTAATTCCGACTGCGATAACTTGTCACTTTTATTTTTTATTTTAAAAAAAACTCACCCTAAATAAATTATTTAATTTTTATTTCTAGTATTTATTTTGACATGTTGATGTAAAATTTTAGAAAATATTTTTATCATTTTTTAACTAAAACAATCATAAACTACAATATCAAACATTTAATTAAAATAAACTATGTATTTTTAGATATAAAAAGAGTTCACGAGTCAGCAAGCCATCAAAATTGATTTATCTTCTAGTTGTCACCGGTCGTTTCACTTCATTGCTGGTGTTTTTCCATTCAAAGTTCAGGCGAGGATCGAGTAATTTTAAATCAGTTTTTTCACATTCATTTGAGTTATCTTTTAAACTGTATTTTAAAAAAAAATAATTTTTTTTAATTTTTACTTTAAATTAATATTTTGGGTGTTTTTAAATCATATTGATATGTTGATATATTTTTGAAAAATAATAAAAAACATCAATTTAATATATTTCTAAATAAAAAAAACACTTCACAAAACAATTTCAACCACAACTCAAAATATAAGATATTTCTTTTCTTCCCCCTATGATTTTAGGTTTCTTTAATTTTTTGTTCAAATGTTATGTGCTTCTACTTCTCATTGATAAAAGTCTATTACTTGGTTTATGCACTCTTTGTTTTTTTTAATGAAGCCTTTTAACTCTTTTTTTTATAGATCGAGTCCCTTTACTCTTTGATAAAATTGTGATGTGATTTATTTAATATCATGGTTTGATTTTGTTTTTGTTTTATAAAAAAAAACTTTGAAATAATATTTTTTAATTCTTTTAACACGCTAATGTTAAAAATAAAAAAAATATTATTTTTACATGTTTTTAAATAAAATATACTTTTAAAAACAACCTTCATTACCAAGGTAATCAAACTCGTGAGTCAACTCGCAAACTCGTACGAGTTTGCGAGTTGGCTCTGCAAACCTGGTTGGACCGGACTCCAAACTCGAATCCGGTCAAATTCAGTCAAACCCGTTTAAAATCGGTCCGACTCGTAAAATCGGACCGGATCGGTCCGATTTTACGAGTTTATGGTGTTTGGACATGGCTTTCATTTTCAATTTTTCATTTTGTCAATTACATTTGAACTCAAAATCAAAATCTTCTTTGCTCTTCTCAGTTCGGCAGCACAAGCAAAGGCACAAGAAAGGGAGGGAGATGAGCACAACTGCACAAGAAAAGGAGGGAGATGAGCACAAGGGAGGGAGATGAGCACACGCACCTGCACAAAAAAGAGAGGGAGATGCACAAAAAAGAGAGGGAGATGAGCGGCGGTACAAGGAGGAAGGGAGATGTGTGTGGGCACTGTGGGGGCTAGGTAAGGGAATTAGGGTTGGGGGATCTTTTATAATAATAATAATAATAATAATAGGTTTCAGGAATAATAATAATAATAATTATTATAATTATTATTATTATTATTAATTAGCATAAAAAAATAGTTAGCATAAAAAAATAATTTTAAAAAAATCTTATTAATTTAAGACAATAAATAACATTAATTAACTTCAATTACAACTACCATAAAAAAACATACAATTACTTGAAAAACATACAATAAGTAGCTTAAATTTCAAATCTCAAATATTGTGTGTCTTTTAATTATATTTAAATTCATTTTTTAATTTAAATATAATTTTAAAAAATAATTTTATTGTTGGAGGGTTTTTCAAAAGCAATTATTTAATTATATAACTTACTCCTATTAATTATATAATTAATTGCATAATTAAAATATATATAAAATAATTGAACTTTATTTAAAATAAGATAAAAAATGGTTCTCCAAAATAGCTTTTACCATTGGAGAACACATCAACAGAAAAACCATATATACACTATTCAATGAGCTATTTTAAAAACCATATATACACTATTCAACAAAAAATTCTTAACTAATTAAGTTTTATGTCCATAATTATGCTATTTTGTATTCAGAAATATTTTACATACGATTTTACGATTTTTCTTCTCACACGATTTTAGCTGTGATTTTACGATTTTTGTACGGACAAATTCAGGTACGATCTTATGATTTTACGATCCGATCTTACGATCCGATTTTTCAAAGCCCCTTCCGATTCGTGTCAAAATCGCGATTTTAACAACCTTGTTCATTACATTTCAAATGAGTTATAACTATGCATACTTTTTCAAGCAATAGCTAATTATAAACTAATGGTCTATTTTTATTTTTTGGCCCATTGAATAATTCTACATTATAGACCAAAAGGCATGCCAATCAAACCTTGGCAAACATATATTATCAACTAAAAGCCCGTGTATTTAAATTAAACTCATTCAATTCTAAAAATTAAACATATAGTTTACATTTTTATTTAATTTGATTTTGGTCAAAATTTCAAGAATAATATCTGGTGTTTTTGGTTGGATTTTTTTTATCACTTCAAACCAATATTTGATGTTTCATTAGTGTCATCCGTGCTCATACAGAAAAGAAAAAAAAGCATTGGCTAGTTATGGTTATTCATTATTGATTGACATGTCATGCGTGTCATTAGTAAAATTAATAGTGATGATGAAAAACATTATTTATTTTACATCCAAAAACTTGTGTTTGCATAAAAAAATACATGAATAAAATTTTTGTATGCACAACTTATAAAAAACCATATATATATTAAACACATCAAATAAATTAGATTAACCGAGTTAGCATAAGGTTTATGATGAAAGTTTTGTTTGACACTGTGTTTCAAAAGAGTTTTTGAATAAAATAATTATTTTATTTTATTTTAAATTGAATTTTTTAGTAGTTTTAGATCATTTTCATGTGATGATATAAAAAATAATTTAAAAAAATAATGATAATATTTTAATACATTTTTGAATAAAAAATACTTTTAAAAATAATATAAACCACACTTTTAAACAAACACGAAGTTTTAGGCTTCCCAGACAATTATTTTTTTTTATCAGCAAGCTTCTCGATTTTCTTTTTCATTGTAGCCATTCAAAATGTGATAGAAAAACATGTAAAAAAAACATGAATGGATAACACTAATTATACTCAATTGTTTTTTTAAAATTCCTTACGAAGTGATATGTCGACATGCAACTAGTGTTTTTATTTGATGATTTAGAATTCTTTTTTTTAAAAAAAAAACAGATACCACAGTTTAATATGCAAAAGTTAGTGATTGTTAGTAGTATGTAGTATGTTTGATGGTGTTTTTTAAAATATTTTTTAATGAAAATAAAAATAATTTAAAAATAATAATTTTTTTAATTGAAAATATATATATTTTTTTAAAAAATATATATTTTTTTAAAAATGCAGGGACTTCGTGAAAAAACACAGGCACCCGTTTGGCATTGTGGTGCGATCTGCGATTCGCAGATCGCACCACAATTTGGTGTTTGGTTATTTGTGAAACGCCGGTGCAAGCTATAGGTCCCACACCAAATTTATTTTGAAACGCCGGTGCAAGAAAAGCAGCATTTGCTGCTTTTCTTGCACCGGCGTTTAAAGCAGAAAGCAGCAATTTACTGTTGAAATTTTAATTCCAAATCAACCCTCGTCCCTCAACATCACAGTCTCGCCTTCAAGCTCAACATCGGATTCAATTTATATACACGATCCTCCAGCTTATAACCACGATTCAAACTGATTTTTTAACCGTTGAAAATCTCCAACTCTCATCCTCTCGTCTTCAATCATCCTCTCGTCTGCAACCTCCCTTTTCTCTCCTCTGCAACTACCAACCGACGAGAGAGATCGGGGTGAGTGCAGGTGGAGAAGAAGAGAGATCCTTTGTGCTTTTCTCCCTTTCTCTTCTCTGCACTCTTCTCCTCCTCATCTTCTCCCTTTCTCCTCATCTTATATGGCAAATCATCTCCATCGCCATCACAGAGGAAGAACACAGACATCCCGCCATGACCAAAACCAGTGCCTACTGGGACCATTTTGAACTCGCCATTGACAAGCTTGAAAGATGGTGTAGCTGGGGGTTTGGGTGCCAACAGAAATGGAGAGCCAAGTATGGAAGAGATGGTTATGGCAAAGGCGGGGGGCTATCGTCTGCTCAAAACAAAAGCAATGGAGCTCTTTGGAACTACCCACTTTTTGATAACTTTTTATGCTTAAAGGCCAAACGGGCATTTAGATTGGGATTATATCATTTCTAAACTTGTTGGGCTAGCTAAATTCGGTTCTATCCAGATTTTCTTTTTATTACTTGATTTTATTTATTTATTTATTTATTAACTCTCAAACCACACAAATATCCTTCTCGGGTTAATATAAGTTTTTAGATTTTTATATTATTTTAATATTAAAATAATATAAAAATCTAAAAACTTAATTAAAATATAAATAAATATATTAAAAAATATCATAAAAATAATATTTGTTTTTTCATGAATTATTAATTATATTATATTATTATAACTATTAAATTTACAACATTTAAACAAATTATATATATATATATATATATATATATATATATATATATACACACACACCCTTTAAAGTAATTTTACAAGTTAAAAGCAGTTTGTAAAGTTTGGAAACCAAACACCCAAAACTGCTTTTTATTCAACCTCCAACTCAACCACAGTTTTAACCAAACACTTAACTGCTTATTTTGAAACCACAGTAAAAAGCGCTTTTTTTAAACTGCTTTTTTTCAACCTCAACCGCAACCGCAACCGCAATACCAAACAGACCCAATATATAAAAGAATGTATCGGGGTTAAAAAACTCTGGCCAAGTCAATAAGTGGAGCTGAATCATGAAACCCAAATAGTTACGGGCCCTACCAGAGCGAATGATCTAACCAGAAACCGCCAGCACAACAAAAAATACAAAAGCTGAAGAAATAAAGAAGGAAAAAAAAAGATTTGGACGCTTTGTCACGTGCACCACATGGTAATACCTTATCTACAGAAAACGAAACGACAAGTCCTGAGCGCGCAACGTAAACAAATAAAAACCAACCAAGGTCGACCCTCGAACATGAGTAAATTATAAATTACTCCCTCTAGTTTTATAAATTGACTTAAATAGTCATTTTAGTTTTAATAATTAATTGGTTCCTCAGTTTACTTCAATATCATTTCAAAAATGTTTTCTTTTTCTCCTCAACATTTTCACACTAACTTTTTTTTTTAATTTTCTATTTTTCAGAATAAAAAAAAAATAATAAAAAAATAACATAAAATTGATAAAAGTAGAAATGTCAAAGAATCAAGTTAGAGATAGATTTTGCTCCACCCATATTCAACCAAGAATATCCAAGTCCATACCTAGCCTTCATTTGATTGGACCTGAAGTATCTTTTTTAATCAATGTGTATCAATCAGATATCCAATTTGTTTTAGATTCCTTTTCTTTTCTTACAAAAATAAAAATTTAAGCCTAAAAAATAAATTACACTCCCATCCATGAATTATAAAACCATTAAATAGTTACTAAATATTTAAAATATAAAAAATCATGTATCAGATTAAAAAAATAAAATCACAATTCTAACAAATAAAAAAGGTTAAAAACCCGAGCTAAGTACAAGTGAGAACCCCATCACTTACCTTGACACCCAACTCCGATGGAATCATGTCAAATTTGACCTATTTCTGGTCTAAGTACAAGAATCCAATTTCAACTGAGGTGCTTAATATATTTGGTGAAATTTCTATCCCAGACAAAAAAGACTAATAAACTAGTTTTTAAGACTACAGGGATTGTTTAATTTATGGTTATAAAATAAAGGGACTACTTTATAATTTAGTAGAGCAAACATACATTTATTAAACGATATCGTTTCACGAATTAGATTGGATTAGATTATTAGAGGGAAAGGAAATCGAAAATAGAAATGAGATGAAAACCACAAGCAGAAAGAAAGAGTGGTAATGCGAAGAAGAAAAGGTTGAGAACAAAATTGGTTGTCGAGTGATCAATGGCGGAGCAGAGAAATATGTGGAACTGGGAGGTGTCTGGCTTCGAGCCAAGGACGCTGGAGGCGGAGCAGCCGCTGGTACGGCGTTACTCGATCTCGACGACGCGAGAGAACTCGGAGTTTTCGAAGCAGGCTCTCGCTTCCAAAGTCCACCGATTGAAAGATAAAATCCAGGTTCTGAAGTTTTATTTTATTTTTTGAATAATAACAAAAGATTTCAAACAAGCATTGGATTTTTTAGTAAATTTATTATTATTATTTTTTAAATGAATTAAACAGCTTGCAAAAGAGGATTGCTTGGAGTTGAGACAAGAAGCAAGTGATTTACAGGAATATTCTAATGCAAAACTTGATCGAGTTACTCGTTATTTTGGAGCCCTTGCTGAAAAAACTCGTAAGCTAGGTATTACTTCTATCATGTTCAACCTTTAATTTTTCATGCATTTATCACTTTATAAGATAATTTTTATTTTGATTCATTTTTCACTTTAGAAGATATTTTCATGCGTTTTTCACTCTAGAAGATGAGGATGGAGAGACAATACTCGTAGTATAGTTCAAGACTTGTGGTGTAGTTTAAGAATTAATGTTGAATAATTGGAAATAGAATAAAAATGATAATATTAAATAATACTAGCAGTACATTGGTCGAGTATTTTTCCTGGATATTGAATTAGTGATTTATTCAATTTTTATATTCTTCATACCGGCTTTGCTTCTTTTCCTCAAGGTTTTGTTGTTGGTGGGTTCTGTTGACGGATTTGAACTTTATATAAATATAAATGCCAGATCAAGCTGCCCTTGAAACCGAGGCTAGAATATCTCCACTCATCAATGAGAAGAAAAGATTGTTCAATGACTTGTTAACGGCCAAAGGTACTAACTTATCTTCCTGAAATTTGGTTTGCTCTCTCTTTCTCTCTCATGCATTCACATTGGCATTTATTTTTATTATGGATAATTATTTTTCATTGAGCTTAAACAATTTTCGAGTGCTCATTTGGTCTGGCAACTCCTTTTATTTTCAGGAAGCATAAAGGTGTTTTGTCGTGTAAGACCATTATTTGAAGATGAAAGTCCTTCTGTTGTTGAATTTCCTGATGACTGCACAATCCGTGTCAATACTGGCTCTGATACCATCTCGAATCCCAAAAAAGATTTTGAATTTGACAGAGTTTATGGACCTCATGTGGGACAAGGTTCGCATTAAAAAGTGTCTTTTTTCATTGTTTTCCTCAATTGTTCTGTTCTACCTGAAATGGCTATACACTTGTTTGTTATTATCCAAAAAGTGCCATTGAAAAAAGGGTACATCCTCTGCAAATACATCTATGTATATACTTGTATGATGTGCTTTGTTAGCTTGTTGTTTAAGCAATGCTTTAATGTTTAATCTTCATTGTGCAGCTGAGCTGTTTACAGATGTTCAACCATTTGTGCAATCTGCTTTGGATGGATATAATGTTTCTATATTTGCTTATGGACAAACTTGCTCCGGAAAGACACACACTATGGTCTCTCCCCTCCCTCCCTCCCTCCCTCCCTCTCTATCTATGTGTGGATGCTAATTACATGCGGGGATTATCTATCTTGTTCATGCTTATAAAAGCGTGGAACAATGCTTGCTTCTTTATAGACTAAATAGAAGTTATAATATGGAAGGTTGAATGGTAAACTATCATGTTTGATGATTACACTGGTTAAATTAGTATTTCTTTAACTTTGTGATCTGGTTTTTCTTTGCATGATGGAGGTTTCTCTGCTTCCTCTTTTCACTGCTCATGTTGGTCCTTATCTTATCATGGCAGTTTTATGCATTTTAGGAAATCTTTGGCATTTAATCGTCCACTTGCTATGTGTGTGTGTGGATACACTAATGCAATGCCATAATCTCTGGCCTAATATTTACTTTGCTGGCATAATTTGACTTTTCAGGAAGGATCTAGCTATGATCGTGGTTTATATGCTCGTTGTTTTGAAGAGTTGTTTGATTTGGCTAACTCAGAATCAACTTCTACTTCTCGGTTCAATTTCTCTGTTACGGTTTTTGAGCTATACAATGAACAGGTTTTGTATTGTTCATGGCATTTTTTTTGTCAATATATTCTTTGGAGGAGGCAGGAAGAGGGTGGGGTTTTTAGGCTGTAGTGCAAATGATAATTTGCTACTTTAATCTTGACTGCTCTTGTAGATAACTGATTTGCTGTCAAAGTCTGAGAGTACTTTGCAGAAGATCCGCATGGGATCACTCGAATCTTTTATAGAGCTTCAACAAGAAAAATTTGATAACCCATTGGACTTCTCTAGAATCTTGCAAGCTGCATTTCAGAGGCGGGGAAATGACATATCAAAGTTGAATGTTTCTCATTTGTATGGCCTACATCCTTTATAGTCAAAGACTTTCTTTCTCTCACTCATATGGTGTTCTGTATAAATGCTATGATGCTCTTAGAAGTACATTAAGGCCATATTTTCAATTTTGAAAGATTCCCTATTATGTTGATACTCAGTCAAAGACTCTTAGAATAGTTTTGAAAATCTCAATAATTATTTGCCCTTGCTGCAGAATAAGACAATTTTCTGACTTATATTCTGTGAACAGCCTTAGGGATTTCTAGAGGAGTTTCTTTAGCTGTCAGTCCCATGGACCAGGGCACCTCCCTTTTGTTTGGAGTCTCCTAACTACATTCGTTCTATTCTAATGAAGCATTTTTCTTTTAGAAAAAAAATTAAGTCTAAGGTTCTACTATCACCAAACATGTGATTATGGTAGTGATAATGATTGAAATATGTAACGTAAAATAGTATCCATATGTAAAAGAAAAGGTGAACTATAGGAAAATTTTATGTATGCCATAAATGTTGTGTTTCTATGTTTAGATCTCTAATTATTTGTGATTTCTTGTTTTTTCTATTTTCAGGATTGTAACAGTGCACATATATTATAATAATGTGATCAGTGGAGAGAACTTGTATAGCAAGCTTTCTCTTGTTGACCTGGCTGGAAGTGAAGGTCTAATAGCAGAAGATGATAGCAGTGAGCGTGTGACAGACATGCTACATGTGATGAAATCACTCTCAGCGTATGTTACATTAGCACACTTTTTGCTAACTACTTTTCTTGGCGCTGCTGTGGTTAAATAAACGGGTTTTGGACTTGGTCGTGAAACAGAGGTTCTGTGTTTTCTTTGTAATTTAGTGTATATATATTCTTACAAGCTAATACCCTAAACTTGTTATATAGATTTCATTCATAATGTTTTATGTAGAGAAGTTTGAGACACTTGATGGACTGGGATAGTATTTTTTCTGTCTATTTAATGTATTAGAAATTATGGCAGCAATAATTTTGGCACACAGGTTCTCATGTTTTTGAAGGATACTCTTGTCATTTTGTGCCATTATCTTATTGTATTTTATGCTGTATATGCAGGTTGGGGGATGTATTGTCCTCTTTAACCTCAAGGAAGGATGTTGTTCCTTATGAAAATTCAATGTTGACAACAGTTCTTGCTGACTCCTTAGGTACCACCATTTTACACCTCGAATGTGTGAAGAATTTTTGACATTTTGTTGTGATTAGAATTGGAGCATCGAGAAATAGTTTGTGTAAACAGAATGAATAAATTTTTTTTTTTGGATGTGAGAATGATTTATTCAAAGGAAGAGAATTACATAGGGAAAAGAAATAAATCAATTGGAGAAGAAAAACTTTCTTTTAATTGTGTGCTAATGTTAATGCATTTGATTCTTGTTAGTTTATTTTGTTTTGCTTGTGTTATTTGCATATAGCTGCCTCTTAATTGTTCTAGGCAACATATAAAAAAAAGTCGTGAGGTGGTGGTAATTGTGCTGAAAGCAAACTTATAGGGTTTACAAACATTTCGGTTTTAAATAAATTAAACTTGAAGCTGTTCTTAGTGCAAAAATAATGATAAAGGTAGATGTGCTTAATTGCTAGAACTTATCCGATCTCCAACCAAATTTGATTCTGTAACACTAGACATTGCCGATGTATCAATCTTGGATGTATTTGTAGCTGTTCTTACAAAAATGTATTGAGTTCTCTCACTTTGCTTTGTTCTTCTTCTTCATACTCTTGTTTTTTATTTTTTCAATTTTTCTTCCAATATCAATAGGCTGATTGTTTCTTTCCATGTTGAGATTAATTTTTGAATCAATACTTTTTCTCTCCAAGGCTAATTTTCTTTCTGCAGGGAGGAAATCAAAAACTTTGATGATACTCAATGTGTGTCCAAATATTGCAAATTTGTCTGAGACATTATCGTCTCTCAGCTTCAGTTCTAGGGCTAGAAATGCTACACTAAGCCTTGGAAATCGAGATACAATTAAGAAGTGGAGAGATGTTGTAAGTTCTTGTTTCTTGATGATGATTCCTTACTGTTTGGTAACCTTTCCTCTTTGAATGTGCTCCTTTTCATCAATGGGTGCCTCATGTTTGCCAGGCAAGTGATGTAGGACATGTTTGAGCTTTTCTCCTGCATGTATTTTATGTCGGGCTAGGATTCAAAACTGGGAATTTCAGTTAGATTGAAGAAGAAAACGGATTCACGATCTGTAAACTGAATTGCAGGTGCATGAAAAAGACTAATGCACCACAGCATCATTAGTAAAGGTTCTAGGAACTGCACCTAGAAATAGAAAAATAAACTGCTAGGGTTCTTATAGTTATACCTAAGATTGATGGCATCACAAAATCTCAGGTTCTTGATTGCTGAAATCTTTATGTAGCAGAAAGGAAAATTTATCTTGACAAAATTATGTAATATTTTGCTTAAAAGAGCTAGGTTATATCTTTTTCTTGTTTTCAGAATAATATTTTTTCACACATCTTGTGAATTAAAATTACTCATTTTTCTTTACTAGTTTGTTAATGACTAAAGTTTCATTTTAAAATAATTACAAGCAACTTATTTTAATCTAGCCATCAAAATCTTGTTTTTAAATTGTTTCCTTGATAGTAGTTTAAATTCAAAAAACACAATGATAGATTACCGATTAATCAATTGATTTTATTCACAACACAACATAACACTACAATTCATTACCATATATCATATACATTCCTTCATTTCATCTTACAATACCACAAAACAGTCGCACCATGACACTGCACAAAAGGGTATAGTTGGGCCAACAGTCTGAGTTACTAGTACTTCTAATTCGTTAATGGCTTTGATCTCTAACTAGGAAAACACAAATATTTAAGGACTAATTAATTAGAAGGCTCAAAAGAGCACATACACGCTTCTTTTTGTTGGCTATAATGGCAAGTCTAGACAAAGGTATCTGGGTAAGAAAGTTTGGATGGCCCCAATTTGATCACCAAGATAAAATGTCAGGATACAAAAATGCTGCAGTGCGCCTGTGACAAGTAGCAAAGACCTTGTATTGTTGAAATTTCTAGATTCGGTCTTTATGGAAAATAATGAGATAAAAGAATTAGACAGCATCAGCATATAGCTGGAATGGGTTTGAGGTGCCTTTTCTTAGGAATATTTTTGATGTTTCACTCTTCCACATAACATCATCATATAAGCATGTTGTAAATGTTAAGGTCTGTGATGTTAATTCATTTTCTGAAACAGTTAGGAACATGCCAATCCTTTAGTTTGTAATGTTTTTATAGGCTAATGATGCGCGAAAGGAGTTATATGAAAAGGAAAAGGAAATTCAAGATCTGAAACAAGAGGTTTTGGAATTGACGCAAGCACTCAAAGATGCAAATGACCAGTGTGTCTTGCTCTTCAATGAAGTTCAGAAGGCGTGGAAAGTTTCTTTCACTCTGCAATCGGATTTAAAGGTTTTGTAATTTCATGAGTTTGGTATTTTCTCATTCTATCACGGACTGCAAGCTATCTGACTGCTTAGAATAATTTTGGTTTTTAAATTTATTGCTTGAATCATTTTTAACCATTAGCCAATTCCTTTTTATCCCTAAAAACTTGTACTTAGTACGGGAATGCAAAATATTCAATTTTGAGAAACAATAATTGTATGCTTCTATACTTTGCTGAGCTGTCTGATTGTATAAATAAGTGACACATGTGCTTCTGTATTTAACATTGGATTTTGTTCTCTTTAACTGTATATCTCGTTAAACTTTAGTTTTGTTGCCTCTAAACCTGAAATTAAGCTGTCATTACTCTTATTAATGCAGTCAGAGAATATTATGATTGCTGACAAGCATAAGGTGGAAAAGGAACAAAATGCTCAGCTTAGAAATCAAATAGCTCAACTGCTACAGATGGAACAGGATCAAAAACTGATAATGCAACAAAATGATTCTACAATTCAGACACTCCAGGTTTGTCTTATATTCTGCTTCTCTTTCCTCCATCTTGGGCTTCACACCTTGTATATATACTGGTTCTAAATGTATTTATGTTCCTATATGCAGTGATAGCTTGTGACAATTTCTTAACTGTTTCTTACATGGCTCTATCTAGAGTCATTGGTTGTTTCTCATCTTTGAGTAATCTGAGCATCTTTTCACCATGCAATTATGTAGTAATTTTGTATTTGCATTGATCATAAAGCCCATGCATTTTTATTAACAAATAAATATGATACATTAGCTTATCACAGAAGAGAAAAGGTCACAATTATCAATCAAGATAAACATATATACCTTTTCCTTTTGTGTTTTGTTTTGGGTCTTTTTGTAGGCAAGGAAGTGTTTTTCTAAGTTTTTCTTTGGAGGGTGAAGTCATTAATCAGATTGGCACCATTTATGAATCCTAATGACAGGGGAAAATAAGATTTGTTCTCTCTCAATTCTTTAGTTTTTCTATCAGACAAGAAAAAAGATAGTGGAGTTTGGAGAGGTTTGGTAAATTTGTCACTCCTTTTATTTTCACCACCTATCAGGACTCCATGTTGATCTTAGTTCTCCTTGGATAATTGTAATCAGAAAGCTAAAAGCTATGGTGCCTTCTATGGCTTCACATTTAATCTGCATAGTGGTTCTCCTTGAGATGAATTCAATGACGTGCTGCAGGTTAGAAGGGTTCATGAAACCCTTTCTACTGCTGATTGTGTTATGTGTTTCGGTATGTGGCACGGGCACTGTGAAATAGATCTATTGTTTTATGGGACTCAATGGGTGTTCTGGTATCAGTGGAGGTCCTCTTCTTGATTTTTTTCTGATGGTTCTTGAAAGAGGAAGGATAACAAGATTTTTAGAATGGTTGTGTGTTTGCTATTGTGTGTGCATATGGAAGAAGCAAGATTTTGGAATCTTCAGTGATTGTCATCTCTCAAGGCAATTTTTGAGGGACAGAATAGTTTTTCTTGCTTCTTTATGGTCTTCAGAAAATGGGGTCATCGGAGGTGTTTCTTTAGCTTATAGTCTAAGAAACTAAAAATCCTTAGTATGATAGAGCTTCTTTTTGTTTCAGCTCATGTTCTTCTGTTCTGTACTTGTGCTGTAGCTCTTCTTCTGATAGGATTACTTCTTTTATGAAAGAAAAAATCAATTCTTGTTGCTCTTCTTCTGTTCTGCTGCTCACATGAAATTTTGTATATGATTGTATCATAATGGGAAAATTCACATTTGGATTTAGGCCAAAATTAAAAGCATGGAGTCACAGCTCAATGAAGCTCTCCGTTCTAGTGAAGCTCGGTCAACATTTGGCTCAGAATCAGGGCCTGTGATTTCATCAATCTCCAAGGCAACTGGGGATGGCATGGATTCTTCAGCAGTGACCAAGAAACTTGAAGAAGAACTAAAAAAGCGTGATGCATTGATTGAGGTCTGCAATAATTTCCATAAATGTATTGAAATTGAGAACCATTTGAATAAGTACGGATTCCTAACTGCTCTACTTCTCCTCTAATCATCAATAACATTGAGCTGTATGGAAGAGTGAGCTCTGGTTGGTGTAATTATATGTTTCATTTGTTTACCATACATATGGCACGGAAAAAAGGGAGGAAGAGAAAATACCTAGGGAAGAAAAATGCAAGAACAGGAGATGCATGTTAGAAAAATGCATGAAAGTAGAAGGCATAGTTTTCCTATTTCATGAATCTATTTTTCCTTGCGTCAATTTTGGACTCGCTTCCTCAGTTGTAGTTTGTCTTACAGGAGTTGATTATTTGTTTGATTATGCAGAGGTTGCATGAAGAAAATGAGAAATTGTTTGATAGATTAACAGAAAAAGCTTCTTTAGCTGGATCACCCCAGGTAGTTTTTTAATTTCACCTGATGATGTTATCACTTTTTTTTATATATAATTTTATATATAGTTTATTTTCCCAAAATTTGCAATCTGCCTGATTGTTATATTCTCTTGTTATAGTGTGTACTTGTTGCTTCCATTATTTTCTTTGTTGTGAAAGGATACTAGTTTTAGATTTTATTAGACCATCTACCTGTGTGATGCTGCTGATAAATTTTGAAAGGCAATTTTTTTTTTCAATTACAACCCTGAGAATATGTTTAAGCTTTCTAATAAAATAAATTTAAATATTTTTTAGTGTGATTTTATGTGTACTTTTAGAAAGTTTTGGTATAATTTATGGGTGTGTTTGAGTTTTTTTTTTGAAATTGTTTCTCTATGATTATGTTTTGTGTATTTTAGAAAAGGAAAATGAGTCACAAAAAATGTAATGAATAGAATAGAGAGAGAGGTGTGCAAGAGACAGGCTTCACGTCATCTACCCTTGAGACAGAGGCCTTGTCACTCTTACCCATTTTTGCAGGTCTGTGCCTTTTCTATCCAATTCTTCACCAACCAGGCTTTCATTGTTTACAACCTTCATGCTTAAAAGCACCTATCATGATAAAAAAATCCTCAAGAACTATTTCAATACCCAAACATCCCGTTTTAATGTAAGATTGAACCCATTGAACGACTCAAAAATCGAGCCAACTACAAATGACTCGTTTAAAAAAAATACAAAACAAAGGCTTATATTAATTTAAGTAAAAATAATTAATGGTGAAGTTGTGATATTTGATCAAGGACAACAAAGTATATTGGTTGCCAGAGTTAAACATCCTACACCATATAGTATTATTATAATTATGATGTTAAGATCTGAAGTTTATGGGGCGACTTCCTTCACTTCAGATACTTCAATTCTCCAAAATGTCAGTTTTTGATGTGAAGGTTCTGCAGTTTTTCTTCTTTATTTCCAAGATGATGAAATAGGTGCTCTTCCTTTCAACCTATCAAATCCTACATGCATATATAGAGGGCAAGTTCAAAGAACATTGTAAATTGAGCTCTGGCATATGATAGTGACACCAATACATCTTATTGATTCTCATTAGTTAAAAAAGAATAATATTTCTGCATAGAACTGATGAAGATTTTTTTTTCATTTTTAATGTTCACATAATTGGTTTCAACAGCTTGTTTCCTTTTACAATTCTTTGTATTCAGATAAACTTGTCACTCTATTAAGAATCAAGTTATCAAAGCATATATTCTGTTCTGGTGTTGTGGCAATTTCTATATGCCCACTATTCTCTCTTTTTTTTTCTTAAAAAAATAAATTGTAATGTATATAATATTTCCTTGCATTGCCAGGCACCTTGTGTAGGGTGATAATGTATGGATGTTACTTAGGGTGGTGATTCTTCTATTGCCTGTCAAGCAAATGCTTCCAGATATCTAACTTTGGTACATTCCTTTTCAGGTGTCTAGTCCATTGTCCAAAGGAACTGTGAATGTTCAGTCTCGGGAGCTGGGAAGGTGTTTGCTCAGATTTGATTTTAGTTGTGATTGCTTTGCCTTTTACTTTCTTCACATGTGCATAGCTCTATAGTGAACTTCTTTGTAATTCTTTGCACAGAAATGAGAACAATAAAGGACGTTCAATGGATGTTGTTCCATCACCATTGGGTGCAGATAAGACTGATGGAACCGTTGCTTTGGTTAAATCGGGATCTGAGAAAGTTAAATCCACCCCAGCAGGAGAATACCTTACAGCTGCACTGAATGACTTTGATCCTGAACAATTTGACAGCCTTGCTGCCATTTCAGACGGGGCAAACAAGCTTTTGATGTTGGTATGCTTCGTGACTACCTGTTCCATCTGAACTGAAAAATTACAGTCTAATTTCGATGTGTATCTTGTTCAAGTGAACATTTATATCAGCCTGATCTTCAGTTCTCCAATTTGAAATGGGGATAGAATTGTCCTTCTAGTGTTGACTTAAGGAAACTAGATCTACTTTGTGGTTCTGTCATCATTGACTGCTTGTATTTAAGTTTCATCTTTGAACAGTGGTTTAGATCCAAAATCGTTGTTAGAAAACTTAAGTGACAGGAAGTGTTTAACTCTGGCCATCTTTTTTATGATTTATAGGTGTGTTTATCTCTCAGAACTGAGTACTCTGGTAATCTGCATTTGTTGTGATTTGATATAGAGAATAGTTTTTCTTAAAATGTATTTAACTTCCCCAGCATTTGTCTTAGGTTTGGACATGGTGCTCTTAGATTGTTTCACTAGATTTATTTTGGCATAGTACTTTTCATTTTAAATTTTAGTAATGCTTGGATCACCAACCATTTTGTTAATATTTGCTTACTCAGTGATGTGGGATTTAATTATATAGGAAAATCTTTTAAAATCAAGGTGACATGGTTGCTATTAGCACATTCACTTGATATGTATTATAAGCTGATACATCATTTAAATACATCTTTTATAAATAAAAATACGTACGATTGAATATTTCTGCTGCTATAGCTGAAAAGTATTCATTACATAGCTTCTTATTTTCCATCCACTGGGAATTTTATTCTTGTCTTAATAATACCTTGCAATTTGCATGGTGACTTCCAATATTTTGCAGGTTCTGGCAGCAGTCATTAAAGCAGGTGCTTCTAGAGAGCATGAAATACTTGCTGAAATCAGAGATGCTGTTTTCTCTTTCATCCGCAAAATGGAACCAAAGAGGGTAATGGATACCATGCTTGTTTCCCGTGTCAGGATTTTGTACATAAGATCTTTGCTTGCCAGGTCTCCAGAGCTGCAGTCCATCAAGGTAACAGTGTTTTAGATGCTCGTTTCCTTCATTTCTCTTGCTGAGTATACATGAAGTCATCTGTTTCTTTATTGAATTACTGTGTCTATTCTCTTTTTTTGCTTCATTTTGTAGGTTCCTCCTGTTGAGTGCTTTTTGGAAAAGGCTAATACTGGACGAAGTAGAAGCTCCAGCCGAGGCAATAGTCCTGGAAGATCCCCTGTTCACTTTGTGGAGGAGCAGATCCAAGGCTTTAAAGTGAACATAAAGCTGGAGAAGAAGTCTAAGTTGTCATCAGTTGTTTTGAGAATGAGAGGAATTGATCAGGTTGCTGCCGTTTGCTGTCCTTTTCTCTTTCTTTTGTTTTCCTTTCCCTTTTCTTCTGCCAACTTTCTAGGTTAACATTCTGCCCTGTGCCATCTATTTTCTGCTATTTTCCCACCAAACGTGCAATTAAAGTAATTTCATGAAGTATGCATAAGAACACCAACAATCCAAAGCTAGCCCAACAGGAAAAGGACAAGAAGAGACTTCTTTGAATGAAAAATATTGAGAATCATGAAATGTTGTCACTAGTCTTGTGAAATGTTTTGTGTTATAATTACTTGCTGATGTGATTGTTAAGATTATTATCCACTCACAAATCTCGTTGTGTGGGTCATTGTATTCTGCTAGATATTTTTTTCCATGTTGCTAATTGACTCCAATTATCTTGTTTGTCATACCTGCAGGATGCATGGAGGCAGCAGGTAACTGGTGGAAAACTGAGGGAAATTCAAGAGGAAGCAAAAAGTTTTGCAATAGGAAACAAAGCTCTTGCTGCTCTCTTTGTTCATACTCCAGCTGGCGAGCTGCAGAGGCAAATTAGGTCCTGGCTCGCAGAGAATTTTGAGTTTCTTTCTGTTACTGGAGATGATGCGTTGGGAGGGATCGCTGGTCAATTAGAACTCCTTTCGACTGCAATTATGGATGGCTGGATGGCTGGATTGGGTGCTGCATTGCCTCCCAGTACAGATGCACTTGGCCAGCTTCTATCCGAGTATGCAAAACGGGTTTTTACTTCTCAATTGCAACACTTAAAGGTACGCCTCTTCATTAGCTGAGATTTCCTCTTTTATTGCTCCTTGTTACTTTCAATGTGTGCCATAGATGCCCAGGCATGGACCTGGCAGTCATCTTCTCTGCATGGTCTAGTCACTCACATCAAAGTATATACACTGTGCAGTTGTTTCTCTTTTGTGTAGAGTTGCTGTTTGAGAACCTGAGTTCTTCATGGGATTCCTGTGACTGTTTGTTTTCCTAACAAACTTACTACTTTGATCTTATTGCATTATTCCTTCTAGAAAAGTTTTCCTTGGAAAGGGCACTGATTATTTTGATCAAAACGTGAGAATGTATCATTAGTTAAACTTATCTCAGGGTTTTGGTCTGGTGAGGGATTTGTTGGTGTTGGAGAGGAGCCATGCTCCATCGTTTGATAAGAGAGTGTGATTCAGGGCATTAGTGGTGGGTGGATTGAACCATTTATGCTGTCCCGGAAGATAGAGATGCTTGGTAACTTGTCATAAAAAGTTGGCTGTGGAATTTGGCAAGTAAAAAATGAGATCCAGAAAAGCTTGTGCAAAACAAGAATTCAATATTCTGATTTTATTTAAGAGAAATTGGAGATGAATATGTTGGTCCCAGAGAGAGTCATGTTCCATTTTGTGGCCAATGTGCAGTTAATGTGGCTTTGGTATGTGGAAGATGCTCATTGTGATGGAGTTTCAACTTTTCTGCTGTCGTGAGTAAACATGAATGCTTTGTTACTTTCTAGTAAAATTCCAGGTGTGAAGTTAATTAGCATCCATAACCTTTTTCTAACAGCATAATTTAATATTTTGTTTATGGAGACAGAAATTTGACAATTAGGGGGAGGGGTTGTTTCTAGAAAATAGCCCTCATAAATATTTTCCCATGTTTGGCGAGTTGTGGAAAAGTTGGTCAACATAAAATAAAATAATTTCCAGTCAAACTCAAAACACCCTTCAAAGTTTTGAAAAATGACTCAAGGTTCTTTAACTAAAGGAAAACATTTTACAAGGGACCCACATCAATAAACAGTAAATAAATATGACCATCACAAGCTAACATTCAATTGGAACCATCATCAATAAAGAACATCTTTTTTTTGAAACACTATCTGGCAAAAAGTCTTTGGCTCTTTGCGTAAATGATTTTCATTTTTCCATGCACAACAGAACTAATAAATAATTATCATTTAAAACACCCAAATATTGGAAAATCACTCATTTTCCAGGAAAATGTTTTCCTTGAATGCAGTTTATTTTCCTTGCACAACATTTTCTTGAATGCAGATTCCAAAAACAAATGCCCCCTAGGATGAGAGATATAATTTTGGATATGAAAAATATGTGTTCTTCTTTTGTTGCACATCCTTCTGTGTACTAATCAGTTCTTGAACCCAATACTCTACCCTGTCTAGAAGAGCAGTATCCTAATTCTCATGTCATAAATGCATAATCCCCTTGGACTCATGTTTCCTCATCCTATGAATTCATGCTGAACTGTCCATCTAAAGAAGAGTGTGTTGCACATATCTGAGTACCTGCACTCCTTGAGTACAAAATCTCCAGTAAGGATCCTTTTCTTTTTTTTGATGAAATGCATGTAGCCTCTGAGTAATTTGTCATTATGGTCTTCAAAGAGAGTTGATTTCATCGTGATTACTGAAAGAACATTGGGGATTAGAATAAACTTAACTAATTGGAAAACCAAAAAAAAATTATTTCCTTAGTTCACTTGAAGCAACTGTTCGGCAATGAACATACAGGAGGTGTATGTTTCAAAGTCTTTACAGATGTGCTTTGCTGTCATGTTCATTTTCAGGACTTCTAATCCTCACATGTATAAGGTCTTTGCCACTTCATGCCTGAGAGAATTTGAAAATCTCTCTCTTCTGCTCCAGAGTTTCTGTCCTTGTCTTGCTCTATCCTACCAGCACCCTCAATGAATCATCTAAATCATGAATCATCTATCCTACCAGCACATCCTTCATTATGCTGGAGCTTTTCGATTTATTACTCATATCAGGCATTAACTCTTAAGAGTCTTTTCAAAATAATCTGGAATTTCAAATAGCAAAACTGAGGGATTTTGTTTTTGGTACTCTAGGCATTGAACTTGATTTCTTAATTTTCCAGCATATAGCCATATAGTGCCGGAAAAATATTTTGTGGGATATATTTGCTGTGGTGCATATGATCTTACTTCAGTAAACAAATTGTCTTCTCTCTTCTTTTCTCTTTATTTTGAACCTGTTCTGGTTTCTCATGATGATGTGTTTACAACCATGAGCACCATTCGAACATTGTCTTAATCTCTCCAATTTTTTCTTACCAGGATATTGCTGGGACCTTAGCAACAGAAGAGGCAGAAGATGCAGCACAAGTAGCGAAACTGCGTTCAGCTCTAGAGTCTGTTGACCACAAAAGAAGAAAGGTAGTTATTTTCAGCTGACCAGCATGTTTTGTCTCTACCCTTAATTATCTTACAATTACCTTCCTTACTGATTTATTAAACTGCATTGCAAAGTCAAAGGCTGTAAATGTGTACATCTTAAGTGGTTTCTTTTCATGCTTAGTGGAGACATTTAAATGCTGATGATTGATTTTTATGTGACTGGAAATTGTGAATGCTAGCATAAATTTGTATTCATTGTCAAAATTATTAGAAGTTGATTCATCAAATGAAACTTCCAACCCTCCTGTTTTTAACCATTATCACTTGAAGGGTAAAAGCATCAAGCAATAAAAAATAGTTAATGTCTTTAAGCAATCATTGAAATCATGTGGAGATGGTGTTTGAATTTTAAATCATGTCCAGAAAAAGAAACAAAAAAGAGTTTCAACATCTCAACACTTGGTATGAATACATGATAGAACTCAAGTAGAGGAGCTAGATTTTACTTCAAATTTTTGGTTCTGAAAGTGATGGCTAGATGCTGATGTTTACTAACAAGATATGAGCACCTATGATAATCATGAAGCTAAGTAAACTAGAGATGGGAATTCTATATTATATTGCATATATTTTTATCATTTACTGAGTATTTTTCCCAAAATTTGTATAGCATGGTTAGATAATTTTCAGGCTTAGGTAACTAAGATAACAATTGATCAGTTTTGTTTTCTGGAATAGGATAATATTATTGGGGATTTTGAATTGAACACCCTGGGTCATCTTCATGATTGCTAGTCAATAGTGAACTGTGGATGTTCTTATTTCTTAAAAACATTCAATGGATAGTCATCTTCATCTGCAATTATTGAATTCAGAAATTTGTGCTGTTGTCAATCTTGTCACCCCTTGGTATTGAATGTTACCGGGTCTTTTATGGTGTATAGCTATTTGGACTAGGAAAGATTTTTCTTTTTTATTTTCTATTTATTTATTTATTTCGTTTATGTTTTTAGTTGAGTGGCATTAAAAATTTTCTTTATCCATTCATTTCTTGCCCCAAGTAATAGATTGTATTTAGTGCACTTGTGCCTGACAGTTGTATTTCGTTTTCTTTTTAGTAATGGTTTGACAAATATGCTACATTATCTTATCTTATCTTTCCACATTTTTTTTGTGTTTAAAAATACATTCTTTGCATGTCTTGATGTTATCATTTGTTATCCTTAGATTTTGCAACAAATGAGAAGTGATGCAGCCCTATTAACATTGGAAGATGGTGGTTTGCCTGTTCAAAATCCCTCCACTGCCGCTGAAGATGCACGATTAGCATCTCTGATTTCTCTTGATGGCATATTGAAGCAAGTCAAGGTTTTATTCCTCATGAAATTATTGTTTATTTGCATAACGAAGCCATTCCGACCATTTAACACGATAATTTTAAACAGGATATATTGAGACAATCCTCAGTGAACGCCTTAAGTAAATCTAAGAAGAAAACGCTGCTTGTTTCGCTCGATGAACTTGGGGAAAGGATGCCTTCCCTTCTTAATATCGATCATCCATGTGCTCAAAGGCAAATTGCAGAAGCTCGTCGCATGGTTGAGGTATGTACATGTGTGTGTGTGGTGGTAAAGTAGTAGTAGTAAAAGTGTAGCTAAAACTGAACAGAAATTGAAGAGAGAACAGTAAAAACAATTATGGCTAAAATTGAAGTTGGAGCAAGAGATAAGATGTAGAGTTTGTAGGAAGCAGCCAACTTAAATAAATTATTAATAAAACAGAGCTTGTGTTGTAAAATAGCTTTACTAGCCTATCTATACTGGTTCAAAGGCTTGACCCTTGTAGGAAAGAAATAAACATGCCATCTATATGATTGATAAAAAATCCAGATAAATAAAGATTCCCAATAAATTAACAAAGAGAAAAGGAGAAAAGAGAAAAGAAAGAAAAGAAGGAAATCAAAATCAGCTAGCAACTTAGAAGCTCCTATGTCATACTATTGGTGGTGATGGTATAGGTGGGCACATTATGCAAGTAAATGATCGTAGGTGCAAGTAAATCTAGAAACCAAGTTTGTACATAAAAATGGAGGTTGCCAACAGAAGCCTGAGAACGTGAAAGTGAATAGTTTCTCCTTTTTCCATTAATTGAACACTATTCTATATTAGTATCATAAAAAATTGTTCCATCATGGTAGTTTTAATGTTTTATTATTGTATCTCATTACATGATTCATTGAAAAACAATTAGAGGATCATTAATGTAATTAAACAATGAAAAAATATTGAAATATGAAAAAAAAAAAGACTGATACTATTGCTTACTCTTGCATTGCTATATCCATGTGTATGCTTGGTTTTATTAAAAAGATGATTACATTAATTAGAGAAGAAAAGGAAAAAGAAAAACACAACAGGGAGGATAAGTTATTATATATGCATAGCCCAGCTCTTAGAATAGAACTTGAGATCTCCGAGCAAAAAGTTCTGAAAAAGTACTTGGTTGACCCTGGAATAGTACTGGATGTAGTTCTCTGATCCGAGGGAGAGGGGAGTGACTCAAGCTCACGATCCCTCGGAACTCTTAACATTCCTTGTTAGCTGCAGAATTTGATGAGGTCATCCTTAAGCCCATATGAGATGCCGTGGAATGCCATACCTTTTAATGTAAATAATAATTGAGATGCTGGTATTTCTTGGATCTTCATGCGCATGTGGATTGTGAGCAATTTTGCCTTCTATTATAATTCTGTAACCTTCCCTCACCTAATTGTTTCAATTTCCTGTGAACTACTGCAGTCAATTCCTGAAGAAGATGACCCCCTTCATGAGTTGGCACTTGTTCGGAAATCCACTGCTGATTTGGGGTCTGGTACAGCAACTGATGTGGCCCAGTGGAACGTTTTGCAATTTAATACAGGCTCTACTACCCCGTTTATCATAAAATGTGGAGCAAACTCGAACTCGGAACTGGTGATAAAGGCTGATTCCCGGGTTCAGGAACCTAAAGGTGGTGAAATCATCAGGGTCGTTCCAAGACCATCAGTCTTAGAAAATATGAGCTTGGATGAAATGAAACATGTATTCTCTCAACTACCTGAGGCCTTAAGCTTGCTTGCCCTTGCAAGGACTGCGGACGGCACCCGAGCAAGGTATTCTAGACTTTATAGAACTTTAGCCATGAAGGTTCCCTCGTTGAGGGACCTCGTTGGCGAGCTTGAGAAGGGTGGAGTGCTGAAAGATGTGAAGTCATGAATTTAAAGAATGTTGAGAACTGAGTGCATGCCTTGTATGATATGATTGATTGTGTTCGCCGAGGTGTTCATATTTTTACGATTTTTGGCCGGGAGAGTGCATGGTTGAATTGTTGAAACAAGCTGGCTCTGGTTAGTTTGCCAGAGAAAGCCACGTTGTGTTGAAGACTTGTATTGCAGCTATAACGTATCATATCAGATAATCCTCTGAAATTATTGTTGATATTAATGGGCAATTTAGTTATTTTTGCGTGTGATTAACTCTATCTATCCTAACATGGATAATCTAAGTGAAAGAACGTGATTCTATCATAGTTCAGCAATGAAACATCATGTCGTATAATTTTCGAGTTTTATTGAATTTGCCCGATATTTTCGTGTTTCTTCAATAATCCCAGATTTAGCATGCAAGCTAATTGATTTGATGTTTTTTAGATTTATGCATATTAGATTCGTTAGCTTGTTTAAATATAAATAGATTTCTGACATTGAAATAGGGTATACAGTCACGAGTTTTCCAGATTTTTATTTTAAAAGCCACTCTTTCACGAGAAAAGGCGTACTGAGTATTTTTTATGCATTTTTTCCAAGGGCATGTCAAAGTTATAAACCCATCTCATCTCGGTCTCTGATGCAGTTTAAGGCTCAAATCTCAAGCTAGATGGATTAACATTAAAATCAGTTTAAAATAGCTTATGTTTCAAAATTAATTAAAAAAATGTTGTTTTGTTTCCATCTTAGATAGACTTATGAAGACCTGATTATTAATTCAATTTAATTTAGAATCTAATCACGATTAGTGTGCTATAGTTAATCAGCTAGAGCTTTTAGGGTATCTCCAGTGGGCATGCCATATTGAAGAGCCAAAAATAAAAAATTAATATTTTAGCATTTTTTAGTTCTTTTAGGCACTCCAGTGGGAGTGCCAAAAGGGGAGGTAAAAATACCTCCCCCTTCCCGAGCTGCTATAGATAGCAGCTCGGGAAGTGCTGCTAAAATAGGTGGCCCCACCTTGGGGCCACCTTTTATATATATTATAATATATATATATATATAAAATGTAATATATATATTAGAAAATAATATAATTATATCAAAAATATTTATTTTTATTTACAAATACCTTAACAAGAGAGTAAAAATTTATATATAAAATTAATAATTATATAACTTATTCCTATTAATTATATAATCAATGTTGGAGGGTTTTTTAAAAGCATTTATTTAATTATATAACTTACTCTTATTAATTGTATAATTAATTGCATAATTAAACTACATACAAAATAATTATACTATATTTAAAATAATAAAAAATTAAATGGCTCTCCAAAATGACTTTTACCACTGGAGCACACATCAACAAAAATATCATTTTTACACTATTCAAAGTGCTATTTTAAAGATTTGGCACTTCAAAATGGCACTCTCCACTGGAGATGCTCTTAGACTGGAGGAGTTCAATGGGATATTTTATCTGTTTTATAGATATGTACTTAATTTTCAAAATAATTTTTACTTTAAAATATATCAATATATACTTTTACTTTAAAATATACTTAATTTTTTTAAAATAAGTTGTTTTTACTTTTTAGTATTAAAAATCAAATCAAAATTATTATTATTATTTTCAAAAAACAGAAGAAAAATCACGGTATAACAGAATCCAAAACCACTCAGACAGCTTGAGAATTTGTTAGGATGTATAAAGAGGCATGGCGCAACCAGATAACAAAATCAGTTGAATTTGCTTCTACCCTTTGTTGATGAATCCAACTAGCCATCCAAACTATTCTAATAAAAATGAAATTATTAATCATAGTTACAGTAATGATATCCGCAGTTATTCTTCAAATTATCGGTCTCTCACTCTTCGTCTTCGGCTTCTTCCCCGTCAAACCAGCTCTCTCCGGCGTCAGGTCTCTCTCCTCTCTCTCCTTTTCCGATTTCTTCCTCAATCAATTTCCACTGATAACTTTAAGTAACAATGCCAGTGGTCCTGAGAGTTTTTATTCCGACGATGACGGCGACAGCGATTCCGTTGCAAATCACACGCAGACGTCTTTGCCTCCACATCTCCTTAAATCTCTCTATCAGGTTTTTTTAATAAATAAATAAAAATCTAGTTTCAAATTTCAAATAATTCTGATTATATATACATATACATTTATAGGAGCTCTCCGGAATCCACCCTTCCTTTGACCGTCTGATTCTGATGGTAAGTAAATGATGATAAAGCATGTGAATTGATGTGATAAAGCTTGTGACGTGGTGTGATAAAGCTTATGATGTGATGTGATGTGATGAGAGTTTAGGTAATTGATGGTCTTCCAGCGGAATTTGTGCTCGGAAAGGATGGGCTGCCTCCACGGGAGGATTTCAGGGGAGCTATGCCTTATACTCAGGCATTGCTTTCTAATGGAATGGCAATTGGATACCATGCGAAGGCAGCACCTCCTACTGTTACCATGCCTCGTTTGAAGGTTTATCTGGTTATTAATTTTGTGTTTGATGCTTATTGCTCTCTTTTTTTATTGTGTTATCATGCACTATTGGTACTTGCAGGCTATGGTTTCCGGTGCGATAGGGGGCTTCTTGGATGTGGCTTTCAATTTTAATACACAAGCTATGTTAGATGATAATCTTCTTGGTTAGTCGCGAGAGAGAATCATTCTTTAATTCTCTACTGCTTCTCGTGGATGCTTGTTCTAAATTTCGGTTTGCAGGTCAATTTTTTAGGATTGGTTGGAAAATGGTGATGCTTGGTGATGAAACCTGGCTCAAGTTGTTTCCGGGATTATTCACAAGACATGATGGCGTTAGCAGTTTCTATGTAGGTTAACCTTGTTCTTTCCCTGACCGGTATATTTCTCTTCCGTTTTCGTCCCTTCTGTATCCTCCGTCTATAACACACACACAAACACTCATAGCCAGTGCGTGGGGGATATTCAGCTGTGAAGGGTTTCTAGTCCATATTTAGGCTTCCTTCTTTATACAGGTTAAAGACACCGTACAGGTAGATCAAAATGTTTCTCGACATTTGGAGAGTGAGCTTAACAGAGATGACTGGAATCTTCTGGTGAGTTGTTTTATTTCTTGTCAATAATTTAATTCTCCTTGCTTCAAGTTTGGGTGTGGCTGGTTGTAATTGCTTCACTTTTTTTCCTCCTCCTCAGAATCACCCTAGAATTTACGTTCTCATGCACAGGTTTTCCTTTGTTTCCAGAAATTCTATTACATTGTTCTTTGGAATGTTTATACTAGCTGATTTATCATTAACACCCTGGAATTTATGGACTGTTTTGGGTTTGGATTACATCTGTGTTTGTTTTTAAAATTGAGGATTTTAGAGACATCCAGTATTGCATCCAACGTTGTTCTATTATGTTATGATTTCCATGTTTGTTGTTCTTTTTAGATTCTTCATTATCTGGGTTTGGATCATGTCGGGCATATTGGTGGACGTAACAGGTATTTATTCAGATGCACCAGTAATTCTGTAGACATCTTTTCCCTCTTATTTCTGGACCTTTACTTATCCTTTTCAACTTTAGTATTTTGATGACTCCAAAACTTAAGGAGATGGATGAAGTGGTGAAGATGATTCATTTGAGCACTATCCAGACTCGAGATAATGATCAAGGAAAGACACTTCTGGTTTGTGCTTCCTCATTTCTACTTTTTAGCAATCAACTGAAATTCTGAATGGCAGTGTTGTCTTTAAACACTGCCATTGAGAATATTGGATCCCTTCTACTAAGGGAACATGAGCTGAGTTTCATAGATCATAACACTTTTTGATTGAGATTGTGTATGATATTGCTTTGGAAAACGAGGCCATCAGTATGTGATCTGACGTCACTGAAACTCTTTTTTGACTCATCAAAAGAGAGTAATTACTAGCACTAGTACTTTGGTTACGCCTGCAATATTCCAGTAACTATTAGTAACAAAACTTTCAAGTATCTAAATCCATGCCAAATTTTGATTAACTTTCTGCAAATATAGTGACAAGAAAACACATGCTTGAGCACCAAGCAACCTTACCTTTGAATGGTCATTGATATGTACTGTGCCTAACTTTAATTGGCACGGTACAGGAATCATATTTTTAAGTCCTACACATGCATTGAAGATTCCTAATGATTAGCAAGGACATCTACATAATACCATGTGCTGTCTTGTAGAGTACCTTTACAAGGCAATGATATCTATGTAAGTATTTTGAAAGCAGCCATTTTATGCTAGCATCTGTAACCACCTCCATCCTTAGTTTGTACTAAGATAGCTACTTGAGGCATATAATATCACGACATCCACCATTAGATGTTTTCCCCAGAGACTATGATATACAATTTGCACACTGACTAAATTTTGATGGATGGTAAGTATTTCCATGCCCTAGGTGTCTCCTGCTCTATCTTTGCTCACTGATGTGATATAAATGCCTACATTTCTTAGATCCATAATACTACCATTGTTTTCAAGATGTAATGCATATTTGTCATTTGCTCTGTTTCCCATATGTAGGTTGTAGTAAGCGATCATGGCATGACTGAGAATGGTAATCATGGGGGCTCTTCTTATGAAGAAACAGACTCGTTAGCTCTTTTTGTTGGCCTCAAAAGTGACCACTCTGACTATGCAGCGTCTCCTTGTAACTCTATTTACCAGGTAATTAAACATACAATTTCGATCCCTTTGCACTCTGCCAAAACTTTTTTCTAGTTCATTGGTGTAATTGCATCTGCATCTGGCATGATGACAATCTAGAGATGCCATTTCCTTCAAGACTTTATATTTTTCTAATTTATTTTCCTATATGAGCTCTGGATACCTATAAGCTTTTTTACAGGCAGTCCTTTTCTCCTCCATGCCCACCCATCAAAATACTTGACTCTTTGTGAGTTTGTCTCTTGACACGAAATACTTTTGTGTCAACAGACTGTCGAAAGAACTAGTTGGCTTCTAACAACGGCAGCATATTCCTGCTTTCCACCCATTCCCATTTGATACTGCTACAATGTTTTATTTTGATTTCTCTTTAAATATAGCCTAGCTATCAGGAATTTTTGCTTCAAAAATCCCTTGACCATTAATGATTTTATATATGGTCCAGGTTGACATTGCTCCAACTTTAGCTCTTCTATTTGATGTGCCAATTCCTAAGAACAATGTTGGTGTCGTGATTTCAGAAGCATTTGATCTATTGACAGGTCAGTTCTCACTCTGTCTTTGTTGGTATCGTTTGTGCATGCATGCTCCAGTACCTGTTTGTATGGGATGGAAATATTATAAAATTAAATAGATCAAACAAATATAGATAAAAAAAATGTTCAGATAATGAATCAGAATCTAGTTTATGAGTTTTGATGTTGACCTTTTTACAAATGATGAATTAATAAATAGCACTAAAAATATTTTCTATGGAAATTAGTAGGGATGAAGCATTTCTCTGCAAGAATGGTTTGGGGCCCATGAAATAGTATGGACAGTCATCTCTCTATAACAGGAAGACAATTTTATACAACCGGGACCCAGTAATATCTATCCCTGTCACAGCCAAAAATCTAATTGTTGGTCTTTAGGGGGTATCTGCTTGCCTGACCATGGGGCGTGCTGGTGCCTTGTGCTCATGGGCCCTACCATGGGAGCTTTGTGCGTGGTGCCTTGGCACCTGGCCTTGATGGTGTCTAGTTGCTGGAGCCAGTGAATTTTCCCAGCCGTCGCTTAAAATACTTTCCTTACCTTCCATGCATATTAACCCTATGCTTACATACAATTTCATAAATGGCATTTGTGTCACAAACCTGATGTTCATCTATAACCTGATGAATTTCCATGTAATTTATAGTTTATTATGTGCATATCACTCTCCTGATTATACCCATACAACTAAAGAAACTACCATGGAGAGTAGTGGGTGATTCCTTAGTGTTGACAATATACTTACTTTTTATGAAGTGATCCATAAGAAAGAAATCTATAGGAAATCAATAGCTGCATGAAAAAAAGTTAGAGAAGAAAGTATACTTTCTTGTCGCAAAGTTTGAACCAGCAATATCATCCAGACCTTGTTGAATTTAACATGCAAAATTCATTGAAAATGTGTACATCCTAGAGTAAGTCTGTGCTTATTTATATAAAAAATTGTTATTGAGTTTTCTGCATTTTTCTGTCTTGGATCCTTTGGAATTGGATGTAGAACATGTGGATAAGATGCATTCAATATTTTGGCCATTTTTAGACTTTCAGCCATCCGCTCGTAGTTTAGGGTGCATTTTTTCACTTGTTATTAAACTCTCCGTCTCAATTGTGCTTCGATACATCATGGCTGGGGAGATTGTTGGCTTCTCACTTGTTTCATATGCTTGGTCTAGTTTATTTTATGCTTCATGTGATTTTTTTGTTAAATATTTCCTTAGAACATAGTAATATTGGCATTCCTGAATATTTTTCATGCTAACTACACCTTGACCAATGACTTAGCCATATGGTATTTACTGTATGTGGGAATAATTTTTAATTCCCTGTTTTTATTTATTTGTACATTTGTAATTCGGATCATGTATCAAGGTGCTTGGCTCATGGTAGCTTAATCTAGACCATTGAAAACTTCATTGTTTCTAAAAAAAGATAACATTTATATGGACTTGAATTGAAATTAGTGGATAGATTGAAATGTTATTTGTCATTTTCTTATGCCAGCACATGGAATTTTTTATAGAAAAACACCTTTAATATTTTGTATATTGTTTGATTATTTTATTATTTTCCTTGTCCCTGATTAATTCAGATGATAAACAACTGAGAGTATTGGAATTGAATTCCTGGCAGCTGCTCCGGTTAATCCAGGCACAATTACCTGGTTTATCATGCCGAAACTTGCCTAGCCACAATGGCTTTACAGATGGTCTTGCATCTACAATTGTAGAATGCTCTGGTAGCATGGAGAAGATGTTGTGTTGCCTCTATATGAACGCTGTAAATCTTCACAGTTCCTGGAAGTCAAAGTCACTATCCAGGTGCGTTTTATACATGGGTCGTGCGACACTGTCTGATATTATACCATGAAACAAAATTCTATCGGAACCATTCCTGATACCTCTGTTGTTTTCAGTATAACTTATAGTAATACCTGTGTTGCTTTCTTTGTAATTTCTGTAAACAGGTCTAAGAGCAGGGATGATTATAGCTGCACTGTTGCAGCATATCATCAGTTTCTGAAAACTGCAAGTGAGTGGTTATCACGCAGAGTGACTGATGTATGTATACTCATTGATAGCAGCTACCACTTTGGAAAGTATCTTACTCAGTAGAAATAAATTGTGATTTGCATTTAGGGTGTAACTATATGAATTGTTTCTTTTTCTTTTTTTGGTATTCATTTTTCTTTTATTTATTTATGGCAGAAACCTGTTGGCTTACTTGCTTTTGGGATTGTGACAATGGCTGTATCATCTCTAACATTATTAGGACTCATGATTTGCATGAGTACAGAGGATCAACCTGGAGAGAACCAACGCCTCTGTAACTCAATTACTGGTATGCACAAGTGGTCTGTAAATGAGATCTTTCTATTGGGTGTGATGTTAATTCTTGTTATGAGCATGGCTTCGAGTTCTATGGTAGAGGAAGAGCAATATATTTGGCATTTTGTTTTATCAACATCATATGTGCTATTTCTTCGGAAAGCAGTTCAGCCTCTTGCATCAGGAAGTGCAAAGAGCCTTTTCAAAATGATGAAGGGACAGACAGAAAGACATGATATCTGCATATCTTCCATCATTTTGCTTCTTATTTCTGGAAGAATTTTGAGAGGCTGGCACCAGGGTGGTGTAAATTGGACGTATCTTCCAGACATTTCGAAGTGGCTTGAACAGGCCGGGGTTAACCATGTGAGATCAATTCAGCTAGTGTCAGGTCTGCTAGTGATCAGTTTAAGCATGTGTGCTTTGTCTTTGTTTGGATCTAGGAGAAAAATCACTCGTTTATTTGGACTTTGCTTTCTCATATGTGGATTATTGGTTCTATGGCACCTGTACCACAACAATGCATTTGTGTCAACCAGTTATGATGCTGCTATACAGACACAGATAATTTATGCAATTCTTGGTATTGCCACAATTGGCACTTTTGTAGCATTACCATGGTTCATACCCCTTTGGTTCCCCAGTACATGTTCAGAGCTTAATGTGAAATCAACTTCGGTTACTTTTGACGGTCAATGCATATTTTCATTGGTGGAATTCAGAGACTCTTCATATCTGATTGGGTTAGCATATATAATATGTTGGTGTCTTCTGCAGCTGTTGCTTCAACAGCCAATCAATTCAATGCCCATCCTTTTGCTTCTTGTGCAGATCTTCTCTAGCATGCTCTACTTTTCTTGTAGTGGGCTACAGCATATTGAAGTGGAGGTTAGTTCTATATCATTTCTTCTTATAACTACCAACTGGACATTCCAGCGTGCAAGAATCAGTTGACTATCATTAAAATATATCGCATAGTTTAGTTAAACATCTTGAGAACCAGGTAGGTGATGCTTTTAATCAACCTGAAGCTCAAATGTGAATTTCAGCGTTACTGACTCTAACACAGAAAATAATTGAGAATTTTTTAACTTGCAATAGGTGATTCACATGTCAAAATAACTAGTGAAAATACCATGCAGTTTAAAATATCCTTTTGTGGAGAATCTTCCGATAAAATTTCACTGTATTATTAGCTGATATGCATCTAATTTAATTGGTAACTGGAGCTTTACACTTCAAAGAAACTGATAGCTGCTGACGATCATGTGAATAGTGGGGAGATGTTTCTTGTCTAAATTATGTTTGGACTTCACCTTGACTGCTCTGTTTGTTGATTATGGTCTTTCTAGGTTTACCTTCTGTTCTTTTCTCTGAATCTATGGCCAAGGATCACTCCATTCCATTATTCTTACCATTATATATATTCATTTCTAATTTTTTTTTCATTGAAACAAAGATCACCTAAATGAGAAACAGGTTGGAAGCTATAAATTAGTGAAATGCAAATATATAAAGTTACGAGAACCTATCTTTGATATCTTAATCTGGAAAGGTGAATGAAGATTTCTGTTTTCAATGGAAGTCAAAGAGTTTTTTGCGTAGTGTGTTTCATTTAATACTTGTTACTTGTTATAAATGTGCATGTGCTTTTGATAATGGAGTTAGTAATTTCATTTCCTTCAAGGCTAACCACATTTAGTGCTAATGCTGGGCACCGATTTTTTATTCTCTTAGGTTGCTTTGTTGTACTATATGGGAATGGCAGGCCATTTTGCTCTCGGGAACAGCAATACTCTTGCCACTATAGATGTTGCTGGAGCTTTTATCGTACCTTCTCTTACCTTGCTTGTGTAGTTGATATATAGTTTCTATTTTACGACATATAGTTTGCCACGTTCAGTGTATTCTCAAACATTGTCTTACAAATTGTCAGGGCCTGTCAAGTCACTCAATGTTTCTTTCTGGCATTTTGATGTTCATCATTACCTACGCGTCCCCAATGTTATTTCTTCTAAGCATGCTGATGTACATCTCTGTGAAGTGCACAAGCTATCTTGCAAATCATCAAAATGTAGATTTGGGGCATCTTGCAAAGATGATTCTTGGCTTTCCTTGTCTGGTTCCAGTGGGCTTGAATTCAATTCTACTGACTTCCTACACCATTGTCTTGGTGTTAATGAGGAACCATTTGTTTGTTTGGAGTGTCTTCTCTCCAAAGTAAGTCTTTCTCCGAGTAGCTTTACAAAACATGAAAATTTGCCTAAATTTCTCCAGCTTTATTGACATGCTTAACAAATTATAATCCCTGAAAGGTGAATGATCTGTGGTTTAAGAGAGTGCTAGAACACAATCTACAATGCTTCATGTTGTTTATCATATACTAACAGTGTATTTCATTACAGGTACTTGTATGTTTGTGCCGCAACTGTTTGCGTCTACGCAGGGGTCTTTGTCGTGGCTGCCACTGAGATCTATACATGTTGGGTGCTGGCACTGCGGAGAAAGAAGCAGATTTCAATCCGATAGGAGCTTTGCATGCCAAGATGGCCGGCCGGCATCGTGATCTTTTAGACCAACTAGCACTGGCCATTTATGCATCTGTTTTCAATATTTTCCAATCAATTCTCTATTGTCCACGAAGTGATGAAGGCCACCCTTCTTCCAACCCAATTTTGGCTCGGCATTGCTTTCCCGAACCAGAGATTTTGTTTTCCTTTTATTCTTGAACCCAGTCAGGTTCCATTATCCCAGAGAGAGCCGACTCAGATGCTGATCTTACTTTTGATGATGGTTTGTAACTGATGTGTCGTTACAAATGAATATATGTAAATTGTAGCACAAATCTATTATTATTTTCATAATTGTTTTTAACTTAGTCCGGTTTTTCAAGTAATTAATTATTCTTTTTTCCCCCTTAAAATGTCATTCATTTCTAGCTAAACCTTACAAGCTCCCCCACTGCAGACAATTTTTTTTATATATAAAAAAATGCTTTTAAAAACTGTAAATAAGAAATTTCTAAAGGAATTTACCTTCAACTTTTGGTCAATAAACTAGCTTGTGATTTTTCAAAACCAAAGGGTCTAACTTGTAAAATCACCAAAAACTACAGGGATTTGATTATAACTTGAAAAAAAAAACGAGGGGGCCGGGGGGGGGGGGGGGGTGATCGGAAAACAAGATCTTGAAATTAAAAATAGACAGTAAATTGAGGGAGATTTTTCGATTGTGTTGATTATTAGTCTTGATAACTCCTTTCATTGCAACGGCCATACATATCTCATCTTACAGATATGCTTTAAAATGCAATTAACCAACAATTATTTCGTACATGTTTGCATTTACAAGCTTGCCTATATAAGCCGATCTGGGTTGCCATCTTTTCTTTTTTACACTAGAATAAATACCACCCGTCCCAACTTCTCTTGCCAAGGTATAACTTCAACATTAGGTCAACTTGTGCTAGCTTCATGGCCTCGCAACAGGTACCTCTCATTGTTTTGTCTATGTAATTGATGTCCTTGCTCTTCATAAGATAAGATAGTTTTACTTCTTTGCATGGCAGATGAATGACGTGCAACCTCTATCAAGTTATAATAATTCAGCAGCAATATGTTCAAATCAAGATGATTTTCGGCAAGCACTAATAAACTCCATCAATGAAACAACATATAACAATTCAGAGGCACGACAATTAATATCAGAGGAGGAATCTAAACTAATTGCTGCCAAGAAACACAGCATGGCTGAATGTAAACGCAGGAGTCGAATCAATAGCCAGTTCGCTACCCTTCGTACCATTCTCCCTAACTTGATAAAAGTATGCGACACATAGTACATGCTTCAATTCAAATATTCACACACATAGCACTCAGAAGTCCTCCAATTATATGCTAATGCATCAATATTCCATTTGTGCTTGCTATAAACAGGTGAACAAAGCGTCAGTGCTTGAAGAGACAATCCGGTGTGTGAAGGAGCTAACAAATACAGTGTCAAGATTGAAAGAAATATATGGTGGTGGTAGATTGGAATGTGTATTTCCTGCTGGTGCAGATAAGTTAAGGATCGGTTCGTGTGAGGGGAAAGGTCAGGAGGTTGTGAAAGTGGTATTCAGCTGTGATGATAAAAGAAAACTATTGTCTGATGTTGCAAGGGCAGTGAGATCAGTGAAAGGGAAGGTAGTGAGGGCAGAGATGGTGACAATGGGTGGAAGGACCAAGTGTGTTTTGTGGGTACAAGGAATAAACGGGAACGATGAGTTAAAGATGCTAAAGAGGGTTCTAAATGCTCTCACTGAGAAGCCAAACATGGCGAGGACATCTAGCAAGCCAAAGCTTACTCTGTGATAATTTGTGGTGTAACATTTCATGGAGGCTGTTATTTGGTGTAATTTTTTTTTTATAAATAGTAGATAGACAGCGGGGTGCATGCATGCTACTCTTAGATTGTAAACTTAGAATAGAGAACTATTTCGTGTATATGTAATGTTTCACAAGGTTTTACTTTTATTTATTAAACCCGACAACAAGAGTCTGAGAAAAAAGGCCTGTTGCTTGATTCTGAAGAGATCTTCTATCCCTCCTATCAGCTGTCTACCAAATTATAATTTTTCAAGCACAAGAAATTTCATCTAGCTTTTTATGCCTCTTTATTAGGTTAGACTGCAAGCATATATATATGTCTAAATGGCGTTAAATAAAAGCTCAAAGAATACATTATGGTTAGTAATGAGATGGGTTTTCTCAATTCCAACCAGCTCAAACATTATAGGATAGCTTTCCGTATCAGGTCAAATAACAACCAACTTCTTAGCATAACTTAATCTTTAACTTTTATAGACACCAAGAACCCGTTATAAGAATTGCACGAACCCTACAAGAGTTGCATGTGTGAAGATTTATACTCTACATAGTGAAAGAATACACTTACTAGTGCTGAAACTATTTTCCTCGTGATGGAGTTGGTATAGGACATTGTCATACACATGTATGAATATCAGCAAAGTCTATGTCACTGTTTATAAAACACAAGTTGTCGGCTACAATTTGCTTTGACAGCATTCTCCAATTTCTCAACCTGGTCAAAATCAACTTTGAAAGAGACCATGGCAAAACCATCTTTACCAGTCTCGTAATCCTGCTCGATGTCTTCAACTTGAAAATGTTGTAGCTGTAACAACCGGGTACAAAATCAATATACAAGCGACCGTTCCCATTTCGATCAGTAGAATAAACATGCAGGCATATCAAGTAAAATCTGGCACTAAGGGAAAATACAGTGAATCCTAATTTATGATGAATGTTCTCTGATGCAATAAACCACTATAGCTCACATACTAAATTTCATCATCTCTTTTATATCTTTTGATGTCTTGTGGTGGTGATACATCAAATTAAAGAAATCTACATGTGTGTGTGTGTGTGTGTGTGTGTGTAGTGATTAATAATACATAACCTGCCTACCTGATGTTGCACGAGTCCTAAGAGATCAAAGGGAGCCTCCACGGCCATAGGGACCTGAAGAAATAAATTAAGAAATGGTGATTGGTGTTGAAAATTAAAGTGGGAAATCTAAGAAATGCAAAAAAGAAACCTTGGATTTGACGAGACAAGTAGGGGCATTTCTCAGGCATTCAGATGTAACCCCGCCATAAGCCCTGACCAGCCCACCAGTTCCTAGTTTGATACCTCCAAAATAGCTGAATTTATGAATATAATACTCATTAAAATCATCATGTTGTATTAGGATAGGAAAAGGAATGTAGCAATTCAAGGGAAATCAAAAGAAAGAGATGGTGTTATGGTACCGGATGACAACGACCATGACTCTGTCGATATGAGAAGAAAGAATAGCAGATTGAATAGGTTTGCCAGCAGTCCCAGATGGTTCACCGTCATCATTACAACGGCTGTGCTGTCCTACCTTAAAAGCCCAGCAATTATGAGTGGCACGCGGGTCTCTCACCTCGGAGAGGAAGGCGAAGGCGGATTCTTCATCAGAGATGGGAGCAGCTATGGCTATGAATTTGCTCTTTTTTATTTCTTTTTCCAAACTCACTCTCTCCGCAATGCTCCTGTACTCACCATGATTAATGCTGCTACTGGCGGCGGCGGCGGCGTTGGTTACCATCTTCTTGAGACTGGCGGGGACTGCTACTGAGTCAGATAGACCATTCTTATTCTTCAGAATCAGGTGATGATAATAGCAGCTAGGGACTCTTGCTAATCCTGCTGCCATTGGAGTAGCAGGCTTAGTCTTGTTTTATTACAAGTATTTGAGATGATAATCGCATCTCGCAACACTGTCATGTCCATCAGGCACCAGGTCTCCTCGCTTAGCTTTTTTTATGGCCACTGCAGCACGAAGCCCAGCATTTCTAAATTCTAACGGGCCTAATGTTATCTCCGTGTTTTCTTATTTTAAAAATATATTTATTTTATCAAATATCTTAGAATAATATTTTATTTTATGTTTTCTATATTATTTTCTAATTTAAAATAATAACTAAAACAATTTTAATTAATAATTTATGGATAGTGTTTTCTATAAAATAATTTCCACGACCAAGCAAATATTTTAGGACATAAAACAAAATATTAAAAAAAAAATGCATCACGATATCAAATTTCTTCATATATATCTTTTTACGTCTTATTATGGTTCCATATCTTTCAATTTTATCACGGGCTAGTAATTCAGAAGCAATCAACCTTTTATCAGGATCAAATTGCTCATAGTAAATCCTCAAGGATGAAATAATTTTCGTAAAGCTACACAATGTCGTTCATTATGATTTTTGTGCGTGTGAACAAGAAAAAATCTATGTTTTTTAAGCTATATTTAAATTTTTTTAAATATCTATTAAAACATAATTATCAAATTATCTCACTGAAAACATCCATCACCTTTTTGTATAGCATCTAAATTCTTTTCTCGATTATAAGAAAATGCATTGAAAATGCCTCTAATTTTTATCATGTCTACCAAGTGCAACATATACATTGGGAACCCATGGGGTTCGCCTGGCGAATAAAAGCTGGGACTTGGCAGTTTGCTCCTGTCCAAGATCTTAGGTTTGAGTCTTGTCTAATGTAAATAATTTTATGGGGTCATTAAATTTGGGTGAAGCTCATGAATTAATTGTGGTGTACTTGCCGGGAATTTCTTGCCGAGGACCTGTGCACCCTCGGGATTAGTCGGGTTTCGGCCCGGATACCCGGTGCTAAATTAAAAAAAAAAAAAAACATCTACAGTGGGCTTTTCACAACTGCTTTTATCATTGAATTTCAGCTTATAAAAAAAAAAAGTTACCCAGAAAAAATCTCATTTTTCTAAGTATTTTCCATGAAATAATTCCCACGACCAAGGAGCATTCAACGCTCAAAAGATTGAGGACAAAACTCAACCTAACACACACAAGTTACAACAACCACGAGCAAAGGAAGTAGTTAAAAGGTACATGGCTTTGATTTTTCAAGACTATGCCGTCGTTCTGTCGCTCTTCCCGTCCCTACTCTCTTCAGCCCTGGCTGAATCTCATACTGCTAGAGTATATTAGTCTCTCTAGTCCTAAAAGTTTATTAAATAATCCTTCGAATTTCAAAAACTATTTATTAGCCTCTCAGACGTTGTTAATCGTAATTATTTTATTCAAAAGAAATGTTTCCATCTTTAATGTTTTCATATTGTATAATTATCAAGAAAAATAAATGATAAAAAGAACATGAAATGGACTAGTTACAAATAGATTTAAAGATATAAGGACTAATTAGTTATTTTTTATTTGATGGATTTCTATTCTTGGTTAATAACAACAAGGACTAAGTCATAATTTACCACTTGTTAGAAAAGCAAAGAAACATTAAAAAGGTGAGGAATCCGTAATGGCAGCGAGAACAGAAGAAATCAGAGCATAGAAATTTCCGTCCGGTTTCAAAGGCGATGGGCTCCGTGTCGCATGCGGCCATGATCAGCAGCTCCAAACTCAGTTATGGTGGTGGTATCTCGTACAACAAGTACAAAAACCCACAACTACGCACAAGTGTTGTGTCTTTGCGAAACTGGAGAGCCTCGTCTAGAAATCTCGGCGTTTTGGCTGCACAGATTGGCAACAAAGAGATTGATTTCAGCGATCCAGATTGGAAAACAAAGTACCAAAGAGATTTTGAAAGCCGTTTTAACATTCCTCATATCACCGATGTCTTTCCTGATGCAGACCCAATTCCCTCTACGTTTTGTCTAAAGATGAGGACTCCAGTCATGGAAGATTTTGCTGGTGGATATCCATCTGATGAGGAATGGCATGGATACATAAATAACAGTGACAGGGTGCTTCTTAAGGTAAATGAAAAAAAAAGCTTGGTCAACTCATCATGGGATTCCAAAGTCTAACGATGTTTTCTTTTGTTGTGCTATTTCAGGTCATACATTACTCATCACCCACATCTGCTGGAGCTGAGTGCATTGACCCCAATTGTACTTGGGTCGAACAATGGTAAACTCCTTTAAGAGTCTTTGCAAATAGTAAAGCGTGATTTTTTTGCCAAGAACTTAAAAAATTACAGAAGCGAAAGAGGTTTTTCCTCTTCTTTTTCCATACAAATTTCTGTTTTTTATGCGATAAATTATTTTGATGCTTATTTCCATCCCATCCAAGCATAGTTGACACGAATTTTACTTAATGCATGGAGCATCCACATGTTGCTGTATAAGATCTTAGTATCAGAGTTATGAATTATAAGGAGAAATTACACCTGAGCAAGAAAGAACAACGGAGTGCCCTCTTCGCATGCCTGAGAAGTTAGAATCTATTCTTGTACGGTGATGAAGTGTGGTTTTAGAACATCTAAATGAGTTTACATTGTAATTTTTTGCAATTTGCGGAGTGACAGTTTTCTGTTCACTGCTTCAGCTACCAAAAGTGATAATGTATTACGGCACCTAGGTGTTTTATGAGGGCGTCATGCCTTTTCATTCCCTTGTCCACATAACCTATTTGCATCAAATAGCATATTACTTCCTTACAAACTGTCTGATTTGTGTTATCTGCACTTCTTTTGAACAGTGGATAAGAAATTAACGAAACTTGATACATGTTAGAACTTCATCTCTAATTTCATTTGTCTTGTTATGCAATATAATTGTGGTAGTTGTAGATCATTATCATGTCTGCCTGGCATAGGAAATACCACCCATCACTATGAAGTTATAATATTATGTGGGTGATATGATGTTGAAATCTTCATAGGGTCCATAGAGCTGGGCCTCGGGAAAAAATATACTTCAAACCAGAAGAAGTAAAGGCAGCAATTGTTACTTGTGGTGGCTTATGCCCTGGTCTCAATGATGTCATCCGACAGGTTAGTATCATGTACATGTCAATCTGCTTATAATCCTGCTCCCCATGAAGGATGTAAACTTTTCATTTATCTATAGAACCCTATTGCTGTCGAAGTTTGGCAGGACTTGCAGTTCCAGGAAGTTACATTTTGTTTTTAAATTTTCTTTCCAACACATAGAATGTTACCATTGCTACTCTTGGAACCCTCTAGACTAAAATAATATTTTCTCTGGAAATTTTTATGCTATGTTTAATGGTTGGGATTAGTTCTACCATACATTCTTATATTATATACCTGCTAGCAGATTGTCATCACACTTGAAATCTATGGCGTCAAAAAGATAGTTGGGATCCCCTTTGGTTATCGAGGATTTTCTGATGAAGGCCTCAGTGAAATGCCGGTAAATTATCATTTCTTCTCTGTTGAAGTATCGAATATAGCAATGTAACAGCTTTTTTTCCGTTTATGTCTAAATTTAGAGATTCCAATTAATCTGTATGAATTTTGCTTTTATTATCAGCTATCCAGGAAAGTGGTTCAGAATGTTCACCTTTCTGGTGGAAGCTTGTTGGGAGTTTCACGTGGTGGACCCAGTGTTAGTGACATTGTGGACAGCATGGAGGTACTCAATCAGCCTTCAATTTCTGTATTCTTGCATAAATTGCTAATATTAAAAAGACCCGTGATGTTTGGTATGTAGTGTTCTCATATGCTTTTCCATGACAACGCCAGGAAAGAGGGATCAACATGCTCTTTGTGCTAGGTGGGAATGGTACCCATGCTGGAGCCAATGCAATACATGATGAGGTTTGTTAAGCCTGTAGCCTTGCACTGTTTTCTGCTATATTTTTTCATTTAACTTTCCCAAGCATTCTCTAACAAGTTTTTCCAAGAACAATTACTTGTAGAATCTGCAACACAGAATATAATATTTATCACACACACACACGAAGTTAATTCCCAAACTCTCCAAAGTTTGAAGTTGTAGCTCATGTTTTTCTTTATAATAGATATATATTCATTAAATTATAAATGGCATGACAGTAAATTCCATATATCACATAAGTAGGGATTTTGTAGGACTCTACTTGTAGTCTACCTTCCTATCTCTAGAACTGTGCATGGTTGCTCCATATCTTTCTCATGGTCATTTCCTTGTATTTATCTCTTTAGTAAATTTTGGTTTTAGTGCCGTAGACGAAGGATGAGAGTGGCTGTAGTTGGTGTGCCAAAAACCATAGACAATGATATTTTGATGATGGACAAAACTTTTGGTTTTGACACTGCTGTTGAAGAAGCACAGCGAGCAATAAATTCTGCCTACATTGAGGTAAAAACTAGTTATATTATTACTTCAAATATATGGCAACGTGGACATTTGCCTTTGTTTCTACATGTCTTTCCTGGTACTTATTTACACAAGCTTAACTGGTATTTTCCCTCAATTTTATGACAGGCACACAGTGCTTATCATGGTATTGGCATAGTGAAATTGATGGGTCGTAACAGCGGATTTATAGCAATGCATGCATCGCTAGCTAGTGGACAAATTGACATATGTTTGATTCCAGAGGTATTTATACTTGACTCAATTTATGTATTGTTTTGACTTTTGAACCCCTGTTAATTTAATTTTTTCACTTTGAAAGGTACCTTTTCATTTACATGGTCCTCTTGGTGTTTTGAGGCATCTAAAATTCCTAATTGAGACAAAGGGATCAGCTGTGTTATGTGTAGCAGAAGGAGCTGGACAGGTGTGGTATACCACTATGTTTTCATATCAAAAGCCTGATGTCCATCTTTGAATTATTCATTTGTCCTGCATGATAGAATTCCTGATTTAGACAGCATGTTAATCCATGTGAGATGATCAGTGCTTTTGCATGGGTGCTTGGAAACTATTAAGCTCATGGTGATTAATTGCAAGCTTTGTGCCTTGTGTTGATGAAACAGGTTGCACATTGTTCTTGGTTTTTAAGAAGATTTTTAGATTTTGGTACCAATGCAATCAAGAAAGTTGATGATAAAAAAAAAATATGGGCGTATTATTAGTCTTAGAATTTTGTTATTATTTAGGAACATTTGTGGTTTAGGAATATCTACTAGTTTGTTTGGATAGGGATTTTTCTTCAACTTAGTTTGAAGACTCGTTGGTTTTTTTTGCTGTATATAAGCACACTATTCTTTTGATTTTGAAGGCCTTTCGATGAAACTGAAGTTGAGTTTCCAAAGTTCTTTGTTGAAAAAAGAGAAGAAAAGGTCTTTGTTCTTGTGGAATTGGGAGTGGAGTTTATTGTGGATAGGAAGGGAGCGTTGTAGAATCAAGGGTTTAGCCAAGTGGCTTAATAGTTTCTATGTTTTCTATCCTTTATCCTCAATCCCTTCACCCATTCTGCATCGGTATAATCATAAAAGCACCACAATTGCAGAGAAGCTATTCTTGACATGCATAACTAAACCATGTCAACAATGGTGCCATCGCTATGGAATCAATCATCATTAGACCCCCACTTTGATAGTATTTACTCTCTTTTTTTCTTCATTTCCATGTCTCTTTGATAGTATTAATTTTTCTTGCCTGTATTCTTTGAAATTCTGGCTTTTGACTGCTTTCATTCTTTTATGACTTCTGTTTCTTTTATATCGTCTAAATTTGATTCTTCTTACTCATTTACTGCAAATTCTCTCTTCATATTAGAACTTGGTGATTTGGATACTGCTTTTGCTCCTAGACCTGAGTGATTTAATTTTGATTTGTTGACTGTGATCTCTAAATTTGCTGCAAAATAAGTCTTTAAAACTAAACAAGTTGCTATCCTCAACACTTGACACATATCTTTTCAAGTCAACATTAGGCCATGAGCAGGTGTTGAGGTTCCGGAAAGGTAAATCACGTGCACTGGAAGGCTGTGTTTCTCATTCTGAACCGGGAAATTAAAAAAATAGGAATTCCATCACTAGCATTTTTCTCTTTAATTTATTTTTTATCATATATTTTATTTATTTGGGGAAAGAGGCTAATTTATTATTTTCTATGACATAATGATTGTGATTTGTTCTTGAAAGAAATATGTTCATGATGCAGAATTTTCTTGGGAGAACTAATGCTACTGATGCATCTGGAAACACTGTACTCGGAGACTTTGGTGTGCATATTCAACAGGAGGTCAGTGATTGTTTATATGGTGGCTCCTCATGAATGGAACTCTTAGTAATTAAGTTACATGGATCATACGGCAAATACATGAATATTTTTTAAGGACAACAAATGCATGAATTAAACATCTAAATTTTAACCATCTTAGTGGTGTTACATGAATATGACTAAAGTTTGTTTTGGCTTATAATTTTCACTTGCCAGGTTATGAGAATTCTTCAGCATTCTTTGACTGAACCCTACTGCTTAGTACATGGAATATGCATACAACAAAAACCAAGCCTCAATCCCAAACTAGTTAAGGTCAACTTTATGGATCCTCACACCATTCTGTGTGATCATATGCCAAATCCACCTCAACATCAATAGATCTTATATCCTTTGATTTGACTTCCGTCTATGTTAGCTTAGGTCTCCTTCTTCACCTTTCCTCCCTGCTACTGGCACCTTATCACTTATCTGAACTGGGGCCCCTGATGTCCTATGTTGGACATGGCAAGAAAAGACAAGGTTTAATTCTGGCTGTCAACCTACTGCAACCATCTCCCTTCAACAGGGCTTGGGACTTGCTATTCTAACCTGAGCTAGCATAGGCAGAGTTGCATGGAATATTCGTACTGTTTCATTATTTCTCTTCATTTGAGTTACTTTTTTATTAATCGAAGTTGTTCATTATCAAGCCTGTTAGGGTTGTAGTCATTGCTTGCCTGATTACGAGAATTCTTCATCCTGCCCTGTGTGTGCCCAACTGTTTAGTAGTTGGAATAGCCATCTTATTCCCTTATTTGACTGCATCCAAGTCATGTATATATGAAGTTATGCATTGAACATGATCAGTTTCATTCTAAGTTAACACCCCACCCCCCACCCCCACCCCCAACTAATCTAGAGGAATAGGAAGTGATGTTTTATACCAAAAGCACAATGGCATGACACTACCCATCTTCACACTGGCCGACAACTGAGCAAAAATACAGCTCTAAGGAGCCTATGTTCCCTTAATCCCTCAGCACAACAAGTAGCTAGTCCACCCTATTCACAACTTCTCAAGCTTAATTAATTAACAGGTAATTGATGATAGCAAAGATGAGATAGGTAGTATAAACGGTCCAAAGAAACTCAATGATGCAAGGCAATAACAAGGAGAAGATAGATGCAGCATAGATGTACACTTGACACGTAATAGTGAAGGATAGTCAAACCATTAACTATACCAGCAGAGAGCAGAATAATAAGCACAATAGGTGAAGCTAGAACATTTTAGCTCTTGGCACCAGGAAATTAGGAGTTTGCTTAGCCTAGTTTTTCAAGGTTTGAGGTCACTGTTTGGATTCAGATTGCAAATTATGTAGAACAGAACCGATTTAAAACAAGTGAAGGAATAAAGGAAAAATGATAGATTAACCTAGAATCCAATAGATTACCTGGAATCCACTAGGACAAATGCTTGAAATCCACAAGGTGTGCTGCTTGAATCCAAGCAGACCAGTTGATGAACAACAAGAACACAAACCCAAAAGAAGAAATTTTGAAGAAAATCAACATATTAAAAAAATCAAAGCAAACCTGGAATGTCTTAACTAAAGCTAAATAGAAATGGAAAACCAAATGTATGAAAGTCAAAACACAGAAAGACCAGTTCTTGAGATAGTAAACTTACTGATTAGAAATAAAGTAGACTGCTTTTAAAACCTATTTAACTATTAAGTGGCACATTATAAATGGTAAAAATTATAATTCCTATTTAATCTAACAATAATTCCCTTTTTTTTTCTTCTTCATTTCCCATGACTATTTTTCATTTTGCCAGGAAATGCCATACTTTGATTAGATCTCGATTAATCAACAAGTGTTTTTTTTGGGAGACTTTTTCCCTCATAGATCTCAATTATTATGCATTTGTAAATGGAACCTTGATTGGTATACATTTGTAAAAGGTTTTGGGTCGATCTTGTATGACTGTTACTAACTCAATGCTCTTTTTTTTTCCAGACAAAAAAATATTTTAAGGAGATTGGTGTTCATGCTGATGTAAAGTATATTGATCCAACATACATGATACGCGCATGCCGTGCCAATGCTTCAGATGGAATTTTATGTACTGTTCTTGGACAAAATGCAGTGAGTCTCCCTCTATCACTCAGTTTGAGCATTTCCTTTATTTCATAATCGATAAATAAGACAGGATAGATATTTTATTTTCCATAAAATAAACTAGGATTGATTATTCTCGGAACACTATCAAAGATGCAAAGACGCTTAAATATCTTAGTGGTTGTGGTGGTATGGTAAAAACTTCTTGATGTACTTGCTATTTAGGCTAAACATTTTTCCACTTTGTCCATTGCATGTGGAATAATCAACTTGATCAATTTTGCATCTTGTTGAGACAGTTACTGAAATCATCGAATCATGTCTTTAACTCTACCGAATTTGCATCACCAATACAACTCTGTTTCTCATAATATTTTCTCTTTCTAATTATAACTTCTGGAAGTTTATTTTTCACAAAATACTATTGGAGCATTAAGGCAAAATCTTAATATCCAGGAAAATCACTTGAGTATCCTCTCCACTATATGTCATATACATGTAAATTGTTTTATCGACGTGTTACCATGACTTGGTACCTCTAATATTTGCAAAATCAGCCTGAAGACCCTCAACATTACCCACTTGTCACCAGTAATTTTTCGCTTCATTAATACATGTCTGATATGGATGAATGGTGATGGCAGGTTCATGGTGCATTTGCTGGATATAGTGGAATTACTGTAGGAATATGCAACACTCATTATGTGTACTTCCCCATCCCGGAAGTCATTTCTTATCCCAGAGCTGTGGATCCTAACAGCCGCATGTGGCATCGTTGCTTAACCTCAACCGGCCAGCCCGACTTCGTCTAAATTAGTCAGCCCTCCAACTTCATACTGCGGAATTGAGAAATTGAAAGTTTGCAAAGTTCATCAAAGGACAGAATGCAAGCCACAAAAGATTCTTGTTTAGCTTGTGTGCTCATTTTAATCTACCAAAATAACACAAACTCCAAATGAGAATTACGTAGTGCAAAGCATTTCTGCGCCAGTTCACATGATCACAAGGCGTGCTTGCAATAGAGGCATCTGTAACTTGTTTTGTAGCGATAGATTATTTGTTGAGTTCATAACAAGTATATTGAACTCGGCCATAATTTACCCACCAGCATTGCAAGTGGTGGAATAAATATTTTTTTTCCAATAATTTCTTTTTGCAGTAATACCACATCCAAGAATTTCGCAATTTGTTATGATATGAAGTGGAAACAGGGGCATAGGTAACCATAAGCTTGTGGTGCACTGGATAGCTTCCAATGAGTATGATTGTAATTTTTTCCTCAAATCTTATTATCATCAATCCTCCCGGCAGCATTCTTGAATTCATGCTTGGGTGAGGCCAGGTGACACAAGGGTTGTTCATCTGGTGAAAGATGAGATATGAACTTGTAGCTGTACTCATGACTTTCAAGCAGGAGAAGTCAAAAATAGAAGAAAGAAATGTAAAAAGTCATAGGTGGACCATCATAGGGGTTGGTGCTTACCAACCCATTCCACAACATGATGCTCGTGGTTGATGCTACAGGCACCGCTGATTTGGTGCCCATTTTTGTCAGCACAACCTTTTTTTTTAATTAACATGTGTGTTTGTGTCTATTTATGTGTATCTTACTTAATTTTATAGATTCTGAAATTAATAAACATGAAAATTTCCAGTGATTATCATACTAGCAAATCACAAAAAGAACAAATTTTTTAGTCCCAAACTTGTATTGATTAGCCACCTTTTGGTGGGTTCATGTTTTTCCTCTATTTTTTCTCGGGGTGATGTAACTTGTCCTCGTGAGCCGTGAGTTCCTAAACATCGATGATCTTACAAGTCTGATGCTGGTCGGACCCTTGCCGGAGTTTAATCTTGTCGTCATGTGTTAAGAAGGCTTATGTATCTTTTATGGGTTAGGGTCCAGTCTACTTGCATTTCTTCTTACCCCTCTTGGGTTTAGGTAGATTAAAAACATGATTTGAAAATTGTGACCGTTAGGTAGAGTGAAAACACGACGTGAAAACGTCCTCTCCCTGGATCGAAATTGTAGCAGAAATAATGATGTGAATACTTGCAGCCTTCAAATCTATCAAATCACAGTTCAGAACACGTAATGGACAAGTTAGGGCTACTTGGTGTTGAGATTCGGCAACTTTTTTAAATTATTTTAATACATTAATATCAATAATATATTTTTTGAAAATAGAAAAATATATAATTTTAATATAGTTGTCCATTAAAATATTTTAAGGCTCAAACTTTATTACATTCTTAAATAGGTGATATTAGATTCTTAATATTATGGTATAAAATAATATTTAAAAGTATTTTCTTATTTGTAAATATATTAAAATAGTTTTTTTAATAATATATTAAAATCATAAAAACACTAAAAAACCATTAATTTAATATAATTTTTAAATCAAACATATTCTTATAACACAATAAAACCTCAAAAACAAACATATTTCTTTTTGTTTTTACCAGAAACAATACTTCAAATTTCTGGTTATTCTCTTAAATTTAAAACACATAGAGCACCATGATAACCAAAGAAATGAAATCTTGACTGCCAGATTTGAAATCAAGAGCTCCTGTGGGGACCTATCCATCGAGATCCCCCTTGTAACAAGCATCTTGATTAATTTGGATGATGTACTTGATCGTCCAAAGTTAATTAGTTCCATGTTTAGTTTGCCGCTTCCGACCATTTCAGTACATGCAGGTTTGCTTTCTCTGCCTACAAGCATCAACAAGGCAGATCAAATCAAACTACTAGACAATGGCGAGAGAGATCATCAGTGTCGTACAATCCAGAGAAGTAGAAGAAAAACAGCGTGTAAATAAAATATGTTGTTTAAAAGCTTAAATTGTTAGCTGAGATCCATAATATAATTTATATTATTTTTTAATATATCATCTCATGAGAAAGTTATTTGGGTTTTAAACTTGCACAGACTTACACTACTCTATACTTGATTTTTATCAAATAGAATGCAGTGGTGAGATTCGAACTCGTGACTGATAGATCAACAAGTATCTGATACCTTGTCAAGAAGCTATTTTATCTAAAAGGTTAAGATGTTAAATAAAATTTCATAATATAATTTATAGTATTCTCTAATATAACACAACAACGAGGAGTCTTCATTGAAACATTACCTCGTTTTCCCAGTTGCATCGAATAGTAATGATGGTCAATATTAGTGTTTGAACTGCTGTTCCTCCGAAAATCATTCCAGCCCATATTCCCTGATCATAATTCGTTTTCAAACCACAGGAAATGATTGAGTTAAATCACATCTGGTCGGATGCCCATGTGATTACTTGATTAGTTCTAGACATGATAGCAATGTGAACGTACCATAACTCCCTGGTGAAAGATCCATCCCATTAGGAATCCAAGAGGAACTCCAATGCCATAGTAGCAACCTAAGTTTATGTATGCCACATACTTTTGCCACCCTGATCCGACAGCAACCCCTGCAGGAAATTAGCAAGTTAAAACACTTTTTTTTTATGAAAGGAACCTATTTCTCGAAAAAAAATATTTTATGAATCTAGTTGATCGATTATAATCTTGGCTGTTTTAAGCTCTTATAAAAAGTGTATGTTCTAACATGCTATATAGATCACAAGCTGTTTGTCATCACATCATGTCCATTAAAGACACGTTATGATGAAGTCAGGAAAAAATAGAATAAAGATTGTAACTGTAACCTGAAAGAACTGGCTGGACACTGTTGAGCAAAACTGTGAATGCTAAGAGGATTGAGAGCTTGTTAACTGCTTCAAGAACAGGTTCACTTGAAGTGAATATCCAGGTTAACTTGTCGTGGAAAAACATTATGAATAGCCAGAAGACAAGGCCAATCATAACTGATGTTGTCACCGACACGATTGTAGCAAACTTGGCACCCTTCCCATTCCCAGCTCCAAGCTCATTTGCAACCCTAACTCTGCAATTTAAAGGGGTAAATTATAATTTAATTCGATTTGTAATTATTCAGTCCCCTTGTTTTGAAACACACAAGTCAGTCTCTTTAGCTAATAGCCGGCCGCTCTACCACTGTTATTATAGCATGTTTAAGATTATATTAAAGTATTAAGTATTTTTTATTTTAAATTAATATTTATTTTTCTTATATCAATCCATTAAAATATAATTTTTTTAATAAATTGCACAGCCTCGTATTTTGTCTTGTCGCATGGCAAATATTTCATTGTCAATTTTGTAGCGCTAATGATGCTTTTCGAGGCAGACAATTTCTTCATGACCTGTCTTGTCTGTCGTGGCTATTTTTTTCTAGCATGTCGACAGTAATGAGTTTTGTCCATGATACATCAAAGAAAGGTAATTACGTGATTGAAACAATAAAAAATAATTGCATTGAATGATTGGATTCTTTTCTGCTAAAATAAATCAAGACCACAAGGGATTGGTGGACAGAAAGACAGCTAAAATAGGACAATTTGACACGTCAAAGAGAAAAAATTACCATCACATCGAGCCATCAATCTGGACCCTTCTACTTGTGTGCGTGATCTTATTTTTTAAAATTACTCAACACATCAAGTAATATACTTAAAAATACATTAATTTAATTAAAAAAATAGAAAGGTTGCCACAAGTCATTCGACGATGAACATTTTATTTTGTCATGACTGTAAATTTTAAAATAAAAATAGTTGATTTTATACTTATCAATACTTGATTAAAATTAGAGTTTATCGTATCCATATAATGAATTTCATGTCACATCTGACAAGTAAATAAATGAATTCAAAGAAAAAATGAAGACGCTTCTCTGGACCCTTCAAAAACTTTTTCTATATAAATTATTAATAACCAGTTTGGGAGTGTGGTAGAGATTGTTTTTTAAAATATTTTTAGTTCAGAAATACATCAAAATAATATTTATTTTATTTTTAAAAATTATTTTTAACATCAGCATATCAAAATAATATAAAAACACCAAAAAAATTTAATTTAAAATAAAAAAAAATTCAAAAACATTTTCTAAACACATTCCGAAACAACCCATAAGTGGAGATATAATATAAAAAAATAATGCTGGAAACATAATAATATTCATTTTCATTTATGTTAAAGAGATTTTGCTTATCTTTTTCAAATTTAAATCAAGGAATCAACACGTGGAAAAAATTAATAACTTCTTCAAGGGGTTAAAAAATACTTGAATAAAAAAAAAATCCGATGGTTTTTGCTCATTTGTGGTACACCATTTCTTGGAAGCAAAAATGATTGAAAACTGAACATAAATGAAGCCACGAGAGAAGAAAATAATATAATTACCCGGTTCCTGCAAAGAAAGCTAGAGGAATCATCAGCTCCCAGCCATTTATGGTCATGCTGCCATAAAAAATTAATGTCAGTATAAAAAATTTGATACCAGTTAAATACACACACACACACACTTGATTGACTGAATATATAAAATAAAATTATACTAAAATAAATGGGAATACCATATGGACAAAGCATCCAGTGCAATTTCTGCGTTCTTGAGATTCCCAGTCATTAAGATGAGTATTCTATAATACCAATTCTCCAAGCTAGTTGACAGCGAAAACAAAAGGGCATTCGTGAGATCCAGCAAGAAAAATATATATCTGACAGGCACACATGACGAGGGAGGCGAGTTACCAGAGCATGACCCCTGAAGCAGCAGAGAGTGTGGTGAATTCCCAGAGGCCAGAAAAGGCTTCTGTGGAGAAACCATTCCATGTAAGAGGACAGCCGCCGCAGATGGTGTAACCTAGAAGACCAAAAACCAGGACCCACCATGAAAAATTGAGGGTCATGGCTGTCCCCTGGACTCCAAGCTGAAGCTGGTACACCAGAAGCCAGCTGACAAAGATATGAACCACCAGAGCCACCAGAGACACCCATGCGATGACCATGTTCTTGAGCTGGCTCTGCAAGAATCTCTGCAATGGAAACTGGAAGGCAAAGCTGAAGTGAAGCGGTATCATCCACACAGCAGCTTTTCCTGAAAGTTCTGCTATATCATCAGGCTGGCCAAAAAGCTTCAAAACTGGAGAGGCGAAGAGGTAAAGGGGCAAAAGGAAAACACAGCATATGAACAATACAATCCATGAACGTTGCATGTATACGCCCAACATATAGTACTTTTTTGCTCCAAAAGCTTGCCCGCATAGAGTCTCTAATGCACTCGCCATCCCCAACTGTGATATCGTAATCAATCAAAATTAATCACCCATCGTAAATATTATTAATTTTGTTTGGTGGTAAATTAAGAACAGGAAACAACAACAGAAGAAAGTAAAACAAAAAATTCAGAGAAATAGAGAGTTGGTCTAGCATACCAAGAGGCCAAAGTCGAAGCCAACGATTACATTATTGGCAATGGAGATACCAGCAAACTCAAGGTCACCCAAATGACCAGCAAAAGCTTGGGTGATGACAAACATGGAGTAAGAGGTGAGACGGCTAAAGATTGCTGGACCCACTATTTGCCATAGCTTCTTTGATTCAATCCAGACCCTACATGGAAGATCTTGATCATCATCATCATATCGTTTACTCTTCTCCTCTAAACTCTTTAACAAGGGAACCTTTGCTTCCTGATAATCCAGGACAGCACCGTTACTAGACATCTCTTTCTATCTTCTTGGAAATGTTTCTGCTGATTTATGATATATAGCAATTATTGTGCGAGAGAGAGGTCCTCGTAAGAAAGTGAAGCCTATCCCTTTGGCTGGCTACAAGTTTTTCCTGACTTTTAAGCAATTTGGAGTGGTTAGTCAAGGTGTTTTTTATTTATAAATATATTAAAACATTTTTTTTATGTTTTAAAGTTATATTTTTTTATATCATTAGAAATACTAATTTAAAATTGTAAGAAGTTAGATTTTGTTAAATACTTGTAAAATATAAAAACAATCATGCTATTAAGTATCTTGTTATTTAATAATAATATTATATAGCATGTTTTTTTAAAATATTTTTTACTTTAATATAATAATACAAAATAAACAGTAGTACTCTATAAATTAATTTTTAATATACATGGATTTGGCTTCTTTCTTAGCCTTACATAACATTATTATTAATTCAAAGCTGAATCGTTTGCATTTGTTTTATACAAAGAAAGCACACGATCATATATATATATATATATATATATATATAGCAAGGAATAACAAAAACCACAGCAGAACACAGACTCAATTTTCTTAAACAATTCTATTTGATTTAAATAAAATTCTGATAATTAACTGCTGATGTTTTATATTAGGAAAAAACACATCCGGCTTTTAATAAAAACAAAAATGGAAAACAGAAAAAACTGTATAAACAAGCTCTCTAGCAAATTCAAGCAAAGATGTTCGCTCACGTCTTTCTCTGGCACCTGGGAGCCCACTCAATGTCATTCAAACAAATGTATGGATGCATGCATTTATTTTTAATTTTTTTTACTTTTTTATTAACATTTACTTTTTTATTAAGATAAATATCCGATTTAATTTGTAACTAATCTCATAATTTTATCATTAACGACTAGTAAAACTACTGTGACCAACCTAAAATCTCAATCCATATAACAAGCAAACACCGATGATTTGAAAATATGGTTAAAGTTGTTTTTAAAAATATTTTTTATTTAGAAATATATCAAAATAATATTTTTTTTTATTTTTTAAAATTATTTTTAACATCAGCGTATAAAATTTAATTAAGAACACCATTTTTTTTTTATTTATAATAACAAAAAGGAAATTTAAAACAACTTCCCAAATGAACTGACAAACAACCATTAGTCTCACGACCATATAAAAAGCAAATATTTTATTCCCAATCATCTCTGGTTGATTGATGCATTTATTTATTTATTTAGGGCTGTGCGGGGCTGGGCAGTCGGTTTCTCTACAATCGAGAGAATCTAAATTGTTCAAAACATAATCATTTACAGACGTTAGGTCATTGCACACGACAGCAGCTCTCTTTTGGAATTATTTGTTTCCATCTTACATTTTGATCAGATCACTTCAGACCAGATATGCTTGTGCTTCATCCGTTTTTTTTTTGTTATTTTGAAATGTTTTTAAATAATATTTTTTTATTGTTTTTATCTTTTTTAATATATTGATATTAAAAATATTTTAAAAAATAAATCACTATCTTATTCTCAAATATTTTTACAAGCCTTGTATTTTTTTTTAAAATAAATTAATATATTTTATATTTTTACATTGTTTTGATGTGATGATTTTAAAAATAAATTTTACAAATATATTATTTTAATATATTTATTACAAAACAAAAAAAACAATCAAAATCAAAAGAGTACCTTAGTCTTTGTAAAAATCTTTAAGAATATAGCTCTTCATTCACGGTATATACACGTTATATCATAATTAATAGCTTGTTTAAAAGATTATTATATTCCAAAATTAAAAAATATTACATCTATAATCATACAAGTACGTGTAACCAACCACGCATGTTGATCAGATCAGATGGACTATCTCTGTAAATTTCTCGAAGAATATGATTGTTCACTCACCCTGCAGGCTATATTATAATAAATTCATTAAAAGATTATTATATTCCAAAATTAAAAAAAATATTAAACCAGTTGACTTAATAAATTCATTAAAAGATTATTATATTCCAAAATTAAAAAATATTAAACCAGTTGACTTAATAAATTCATTAAAAGATTATTATATTCCAAAATTAAAAAAATATTAAACCAGTTGACTCGGGGGCATCAGTTGCAAAAGACTTGGCAGACATCATCTTACATTAAAATGTCTGTTGTTGCCAACACAGTTAGTGTTCTCTCTCTCCTCATAGCGAATATCTTGCTGGAATTTGGCCACTGACTCCAAGGCAGCTCCTTACACAAACGTTGATTTATTGTAAACCCTAATTTTCAACTTAATTCGAACGGAGAAAATCTCTTTCATTCAGGAGATATCGCCATGGCCTGTAATCTGCTCAACGGTTGTGATCTCTGCCATCGGAATAGCAGTTCCTTTTACAATGATGGGAGAAATCATGGGATTCGCTATACAACAAATGAGTATATATTTTGACAGGGCCATCCACATTTCCTGTGGAAATCTTTGGTCTCACGGTATTAATGACCTGCAAACTGGAACAACAGGTGAATGGATATTGAATAAATGGTGGACGACAGCAAACATCTGGGAAAAACTCGATGATGGAAAAAAAGGTCGCCCGTGGATCTTCCTCTTTGGACTTCTGTTATCCATTATAGTATACAAAGCAGAAAGATCCAGACAGAAATCAATCCAAGCAATACTAACTTGTCATAAATATTCCTGTTAGTTGAATTACCTGCACCAGATAGTTCAGATGCAGTTCAGATGCTGTCAGGAATGATTTGTACTCAAGATAGAAGGGTGTCGTTCTTCTATCTATAACAAGAGAGGAGAAAAAAATTGAGGTGGGGACAGAATAAAGAACAAAAATGAAGTAATTTTACCCAGTTGGAGATAATTGTTTCTAATGTTCCATTCAAAATCCCAGTGCTTTCTGTCGTTTTTGAGAGTCCAATAAGACCATCCAAAGGAAGCTGCATTATAAACCTCAAGTTGTGCTCTACCAAACTCTTGATAATCTGTCTGGGACGCAGTTGCCACGTTCCATTCATTCACCCATTCACCTGAAACCAACACAGTTCAAGATCACCTAATTAGGTTCCAATATTCAAATGCATCATTGTGTTTTTTTTTTTAAAAAAAAAAGGTGGCTTCAATAAATCCATTTGCTGTTTACTCATTATAAAGAATTCTAAGCTAGGTTTTGATATTTATACTTGACTCATTCAAACTGTTTTTCTTTTTCTTTCCTTTCCTTTCTTTCTACAAGGGGAATAGGATGGAGATCTTGCCTTACCAACAAAAACAAGCGGGCCGTTTGCACTGTTCAGAGCCTGTAATTGAGCTCCCCTGCTCTTGTGTACAAAATATATGTTATCCACAGAGCTCATATTAACAAAGTAAGCATCAAAAAGATTGTAATAATGCAAATCCACAACTAAATTATGAGAGCTTATATTCGCCTGATAAAGTTCTATCGGATCTGCATTGCCGATTCTTTGGCAGATTATTACATAAGCCATAGAGGACTGTTTTCGAACAATGTCATAGCCTTGCTTGTAATATGGAACTAAAACTTCCATGGGAACCAAGGAGGCAGATGGTTCATTTAAAAGCTCAATTCCCAGCAAAGCAGGATGTCTTGCATATCTGCAATTCAAATCAGTCATTGTGAGGGTTTCATTAAGATGAACTTCGTGATAGCATACTCATGTAAGATAGTTAGTGGAGAAAGAGGAATTCAGATGACCAATCAAAGCACAAATGTGCGTGATACACAGGCATGAAACAGTTCAATCTGTGTAATATCATCGTGTATGGATAGGACTAATTATGGATTAATGTATGGAATCATGATAAATTCCTGCGTTCATGGGACATATATCACCATTGCTTTTATTCAATCTTCCCTTAATTAACATCAATATTATGTAAAAGAAAAGATTGGTTAAAATTGGAGAATGAGAGATCTTCAGGAATGAGGTGAGACGAGTTCATTCATATGATGTGCTGCACAAAATATGTACAAATACGTGAATGAGATATTCATGTTCGAAGAACTAGCTTTTTTCCAATTCAAATTTCAAAGATATGCTGCTCTCTAGCTAAAGATCATATTCATGGTGCCTATGTTTATGGATATTCAACACAAATAAGTTCTTTAAGTTCAAATGCACTACGATAATGTGTGTGTGTTTTTATACAATCTACCCTTCAAAACAAGTCAAATAGAATATAGTCAAGCTCCTTTGAAAATTACAAAGTCACTATAGACCCAAATGAAACGACATTTTTTCTTACACCAACTAAAGATGGAAGAAGTAACAGAAAAAGGGTGGAAGGGGACTTATTAAACATAATTAAGGATGTAGCAGAAAGGGTAAAATCTGTCATGGCATGCAAGAGTAAACGAGATAACAAGCCTGTGAAGCAAAGCATGAAATAATGTAACAAGTAACTTCAAATCTAGCAACCCTCAAAGTGGAAGATTAGGAAAACTGACACATAATGTAAAATGAGTTAATGAATGCAAATGACAATGACATCGTATTAGAGAGAGAAAATTGAGATCGTGAAGGAACAACATGAGAACCGTTTTGAGAATAAAGGAGCTGAAACAACAGATCTTGTTCAAAAAAACTTAACACTCAACAATTGAAGATTCCACCATTCAAGCGTCTAAAGAAAAGGTCAATTACATTGACTTCATCATGCCCTCTAAATTCAGTATTATAATTGAGAGGATATCACATTTCCTGAATTGTTGTCAAAGAGTAAAAGGTATCGATCACATAAATGTTACTTCTAGTGGTGCATGTCATATAAGTTCACATAAATGTTACTTCTAGTTGTGCATGTCATTCAAGTTCACATAGTGTTTGCTACAGCTACCTCGACACATCTAAACTCACGGTCAAGGTACCCAGGGAAGAATGATGGAGATTGAAGAAAGAAATATTAGGAATATTATTTTAACATTGTATGATTATTCATGATCTTTAGCATTACTAAGGAATATTAGTATACACCATTTAATAATTAATATTGGAAAATAGTTTATACTTAATTAGTAGGTTTTCCTATTCTTATCAGCATGTTTATCAACTTCTATTAAGACTTAATGTTTGGTGCTGATAAATATTCACTTTAGTTAAGCATTCAATGATTTTATCTACTTAATGTTAAACATAGAATGCTATGATGATATGATAAATGATTGATCAAGTAAATTGAGTTTTTTTCAGAGAAATGGTTCTCTTGAGTGTTTGTCCATGTATTCGTTAATAGGTTCTGCATCACATTCACACGCCCTCTCTCTAACCTCACACTCTATCTAAAGCATTGCAACTTACTATGCTTGTGGCAATATCCCCTCCATGGGATACAATAACTCTTCTATAATTCTTGAATAGTACAACTCAATATTGCATGCACAAACCCCAATTATATCATGTTTCTTAGCTGTACAAACTAAGCATGCCAATTTAAGTGCCGCTTAAAGACAATGTATTGAAGGACATCCACCACCAGCCATCAAAAGTTTATTAATATTTTTGAAGCTCGTACAATTGAATACCTGGTGGGTAGTGGTAATAAACAGCATGTCTGGAAAGGTACCTGGAAGCTAAAAAGTCAATAACATCCAATGTCTTTGAGACATATTCTGGAGAGGTAGGCCAGCCTGTTGTACCATCTCTACTAGCACTATGTTCCGCCCCATTTTGGGAGCCAGGAGCAGCATGAAGGTCAATTATACATTTTATATTATAGGCTCTGCACCACAGTTTTCAGGCACATATTATACAGAAATGCGTTCAAGTTGCTAATCTTGCAAATAGAAATAAAGAAAAGCTACACCTACTGTGCCCATGAGAATGCATTATCCAGAGCTTTCAAACATCCCCCAATAAAAGGAGCAGGAGGATCAGGATCGAAAGCAATCCACCAGCCAACAGGAATCCTCACAGTATTTATCCCGTGTCTATAGAGAAACTTGAAATCGTCCATGGTAATAAAACTATTTCTGTGTTTCTGCATCCAAAAGAAAAACCAATTACATAAACAAAATTGAACCTGATGACACCATCCAATTAGTATCCATTACTTTTTCAATGCAAAAATTCCCTTTAAAAAAACAGACAGTGTGTGACAATTAAATGTTCCTGGATAGATAATTGTTTATCATCAACCATAAGAATAGTAAATAAATAAAAATTGAGTTACACAATGACAGAAAAAGAAATAGTGCACCTTAAGAACCTCTTTGGCCTGATGGTGTCCATATCCATTTGCAAGCTGGTAATCTCCATGCAAGTCATTTGCCACTATCATCATTTCGAATGTGGCTGCATTATCATCCCATCCTGGTTTCCCTGGATAGTCTGCTGTCATCAGATTTCCTACTGTAACCTAAAAGAGAAATACATGCTATCATGAAATAGCATTAAATCATTCATATATCAAGGAAATTGTGCACAGCAATCTAGAATTTCATTTAGCTTCATCCTTTTGCACTTTCATAATTGGCATAACATACATGAATAAGGTTATTAGGTGGTCATTTATTGTAGGAGTGATGCTAAGCATTAAGAAAAAAACTTCAAGAATAAAAATTAGCCATTAGACTAGTGGGCACCACCATTGGGTCCCACAATAAGATCACGATGCAATGTCTCACAATCTTCTTTGATCTTGAGGTTTTTTTCTAGTTGTTTTCACTTATTATTTATCATTTCTTATAACTGCACAGATGACTGATAGACAAAGAAATCAACAGCTCCTGCCATGGACACTACAATGCATGTGCAAGTGCACGCATGAACAAATGAAAAGGCCTGCTCCAAAGAGAGACAAAAACTGCATAGTGAAAACTATCCACTTCAGTGCAAATGATTGTCAAAGCGAGAATTCTGTTTTTCAATTCTTTCCCGAAATCAAATATATATACCTGCAGATAAGCCCCGGTAATAAGTTTTATGTGAACTTGATTGTTGTTATTACTTTCAATATAAAATATTTCCCCTTCTGAAGGTGAGTTTGCCGTGGCAGAAACGGAGCACCCTTCACCATAACACGTTAGAAAATAGCCTTGAGAGGTGCGAAGCTGAAATTCAGATGCAGAAACTCTCCACAACTGCAGGCATAGTCTCCACATCAGAAAAGGTTAATGCTTCAAAACCATCAAGCATTGATCTACAAGCTAAACATTAGAATATGAACTTAAACTAGATAGATAAAAGTGAGATTGCACAAGAAAACACGAGAAGGTGTGCACAGCTGGCATAAAACTTAAGAGCTTCAAGATCATGAAACCAGTAGATTGTTATAATGCCTAGCAACACTTTCCATTCAGTGGATTCGATAAAACGTTAAAAAACAAAGGGCATGCTCACGTTTAATGATATATCACTAAATATTTGAGATTAAATTTTAACAAAGTGTAACTACAAATCCTAATCAAATAGCCATAAATTATATTTGTGATTTATAAAAGCAGATCTTAACATTACATATTTCCTAGAAAAAAATGAATTTTTGTGTACATTGCTAATGGACATTGGAAAGAATTCAAGGGAGTGGTAAATAAAATGAAGAGCTGTTCGCTAGATGCACAGAGCAAAGTTATCCATTAAAGTAAGCATAAACAATTTGGTTTGGCATTTCACCTTGAAAGTTTCCCACGAAAAAGCAACATCCTTGTCCACTGTAACACCCATACCACCTCCATTCTCTGCACTCAAATACTTGTGCGACGACACTGACTTGAAACGAATCTCAGTACCATCCTACATTTAACACATTGGCAAAGAGATGCATTGACAAGCAGTCCAGGAAATAAAAATATGTGTATATATACAAATCCAAAACTTTGAAAAAACACTCACAAGCATGTCTCCGTTGGGAATGGCATCAAAGAGTGATGGCTTAATCCAACCTTCAATCACCAGCCAACCTCCCAAGTTCACTCCCCGAACTTTAGAATTGCCTCTTAATCCCTCCACTTTTATCACGCAATGAATTAAGAAGTGAGTAATTCAACGATTAGCAAGCTCAAAACAAAACAAGCTCACCTGAGTGTGCTCTTGAAAACAGCAGCCAAGAAGAAAGCGCAAACGCAAGAACCCATTTGCTAAAACCAAGTTCCATCAAGAATGGAATGTAGGTCCATGCCAGAATCAATAAGGCCACAATATAGTGTCCATCGGGTTTGGAACATGGAAAGGAATGGCCCACTTAAGAGAATCTTAGTTATCCCTTCCTTGTCACTAAGTTGATACCAAATTCAAACTTGTAAACAAGCATCGTGGACATAATAGGTTTTCCCTTTTCATTATCTTCCAAAATTCGTTAAGAAAAAAAAAAGATTCTGGATCTCGAAACAACAAAAAGGGATGCGTGCCAGTGGAAAAGAAGAGAGAGGAACATGGAGATTCAATTCAATGTGTACAGTTTGTTTATTGGTGATGATGCTAAGGGAGTGGCCACAGGAAAGAAAACGGGTAAAGTCTTGGAACATTTTACAGGCCTGTAAAATGTACAGAGGTGCCGACATCTCGAGCCACTTGAACGAACAGAAATGTCAAGTTAATTTCAATTTGAATCTGGATGTTATTGAAATCAGTATAATATAGAATATAAATAGTTATAATCTGATATTTGATACAGTGATGGTTTGAGAGTTTCATTAATGTTGTTTTTGAAAATTATTTTTATTTAAAAATATATAAAAATATTATTTTAAAAAATATATATATTGTTTTTAATATTAGTATATTAAAATATTTAAAAATATCAAAAAAATATATTATTTTTAATATCAGACATTAAAATGATTTAAAATCATCAAAAAAATTATTTTAAAGTAAAATATTTTTAATTTTTTTAAAATATATTTTTGAAACACACTGTCAAACATTTATAAATGTTTTTCGTATTTTTTAAAATATAAGAAAATCATAATTGAATTAAAAAATTTATACATGTATTCAATTACATAAATTAATAGTTATCTGTACTATGTAAAAAGAATATTGATGATAATTTGAAATTTAATTTTAAAAATCAAGAGGTATTTTGATCAAGTTATTTGACCTATCAGTACAACTCGTATACCCTGTTATTTTAAATAATCTTGTTTATTAAAATTAATTTTTTATTTAGTCAAATAATAATAAAAATAAATATAAAAATAAAAATTATTTAATAAAATCAAATAAAAATACAATACAGCGTCGCACATGTTATAAAAACATATGTTACCATTTTATGCGAGTGAAATCGGTGAAACTAAATGATATTTAATTGAAAACTAGGTTGAAAAAATAAAATATAGATGTTGATGTTGATATATTATTTCGAAACATGCATATAAAACTAATTCTATTATGGGGGTGTTTGAGAGAGCTTTTCGAAAGTGTTTTTGAAAAAAAATTGAATTTTTTTTTAATTATTATTTTTTTGGTGTTTTTAGATAATTTTGATATACCGATGTCAAAAATAATTTTTAAAAATAAAAAAACATTATTTTAATGCATTTCTAAACAAAAAGCATTTTCAAGTTTCAAAAACAACCGCAACCACACTCCCAAACAGGAACTAAGTGATTTTGTTTCTTGAAATAATATTTTATTTAATAGAACAATAATAAAAAAGACATATAAAAAAATGATTAAATAAAAATCAAAGAGGGCTACATGGAAAGAATTCCCCTTGGTACAAGAAAAAAAGAAGTTGAAATCTTACCCGTGAACTAGGTAAGATTTCAACTTCTTTATATATATATACATGTTAAAATTTTGTTAAATTAAAAAAAAATGAATTAAAACTCAGTATTAAAATAATAAAATTAAATAGATAGATAGATAAAACAAATTATGGCCTGTGCATGTGTGCTTGGTTTGGGTGGGGGGCATGGCCTATGGCCTAGGTGGCGAGAGAGAGAGCCTAGTTAGCGTCTTACAGTTGCAGATTAGTGGAATAGTCTAGTATCATAAAATTGGATCGATCCCGTTTGACTTTACGAGTATATATAATTTTAATGATTTTTGTTTGAATTTAACGAGATTCGATTTTTTTACCATTTTATCAAATTTGTTATTTTAATTCATAAAATCATACAATTCGCGATTTTGACAACAATATGTGGACCTTTTAACCCAAGTAACTTTATGCAGTGGTTGTTTGAAAAAGTAGTTAAGATTATTTTTGAAAATATTTTTTGTTCAGAAATATATTAAAATAATATTTTTATTTTATTTTAAAAAAATTATTTTTGGTATCAATACATGAAAATGATATAAAAACATCAAAAAAAATTAATTCATTAGTTTTTTCCCCTTGAAATCTTATTATTTAATCCATTTCTTATCTTGACAAATCCATTCACGTTTTTAAGTGGCAATTTTTTTTATTCAAAATCAAAAATCTTTTTAAACTCGAATCTACTACCTCCTGCGATGATAAATATATATGATATTTATTTAGATTTTTCATCATAAATGAAACTTATTGACATCAAATACGATATTTTTCATAACTGTAATTAATATTAATAGAAACTATTTCTCTATCAAAAATATGAGATCTTTCTATCTTGTATCTTCAATTGATAATAAAAAAATAAAGTTTTGTACCACAATTAAATTTTTTAAATGTCAAACCACCAAAAAATTATTATTTAGAAAGCAAGATGATCAAGGTAAAATTCTCACAGCATTTTAAAAATAGTCACCCGTCTGCTCCCTGTTTTATTCCTTGGTCCAATTTGCTTAAAATTTGTCCCTCCCTTACAATTCTTGACATAAAAATGATGTCATTGAAGAGAAACAAATTTTAAGGACTAGATTAATAAAACATGAATATCAATACGGATTGTCTAAAATCTTATATAATATTTATAAAATTTACTTAACAATAACGGGCAAGATATAAATACTATAAAATCCAATTCATATATGAATCAATTTACATGCACGAATAATACTTTTATTGAATATAATACACACAAACTCTCTGATATCATTATCGTACATGTATATAGTATTTAGAAGTTGTTTTGCGCGGTGTTTCACCCGCCGTGCCGCAGCTTTTAGTAAAAAAAAAATTAATTTTAAATAAATATAGTTTAGTGTTTTTAGATCATTTTGATGTGCTGATATCAAAAATGATTTTTAAAAAATAAAAAAAAACATCATTTTAATGTATTTCAGCACGAAAAGCACTTTGAAAAGCTACTGCAACAGCTCTCCCAAATAGGCATTATAATTTAAAAACAATAAAAATTATGTCTGGTACGAGAACAACCTCTATGCAAAATCTAGCTAAACCTGATTGGGATATTAATTCTACAAGTATCAAAAATAATTTTTAGAAATAAAAAAATATTTTTTTAATAAATTTTTAAATAAAAAATATTTTTAAAAATAATGTAAACCAAATTCAAAATTCCAGAGAGTAACTCCATCCACAATCGTTATCGAAAAAAAAAAAATCACTGCCAAATTGGATGCCACGTGACAAGTTATAATTGCTGCAAATTATTATTTTCTCTGATAAAAAATTAAATAGGAAAGCTTATTCACTGATTTTTTTTATACAAAAATACAAATTAAAAAAGGTCAACATCATTAGTGTAGTAAGTAAGAAAAAATAAAGACACATTTAAAAAAAATCAAGAAATAAATATACATCAAGATATTTGATCTCACATTATATAATATTTATTTTATTATATTTGCTAATTTTTTATTACAATTTATTTTTATAAGAAAAATCATCTATATGGAGCATATATAAAAATGGACGAATAAGAGTAATATTCTGAAAAATCAAACATATATAAAATAATTTATTAAAAGACTCTTGAAAAAGGGCTAAACCAAAAAAATAACAAAAAAAAATAAAAAATATTTTTAAAAAATACAAATGAAAATGAAAATAGAAATTATAATAATAACAAAAAATATAATGATAATCTAGACGTTGCAAGCACATCTACAAAAAAAAAAATGTCTTGAATTATAGCCCCGTGCAAGTTTAACAAGTTGGTTTTATTTTAACTAAACAATACAAAAATAAATAATAATAGTAGTAAACATACAATTGTTTGTTTTAAAAGATCACGATAATCTAGAGGAAAAAAAACTTTGAAATCATGAAGTTAAGTAAAAAAAATTGATAAAAAAACAATTTGGGTTAACTTGAAATGATGCAATAGACCTATAATTCAGGTGATGAAAGGGTGAATCAACCTGAGTTGACTCAAGAAATTCATTGTTCAGATTATGAGATCATAATAATACAATGGAAAAGAATTTGAAAAAAATAAAAAGCTATTTTTTAAAAGAAATGTCAAATTATGAACAAAAAAAAAAGTCACAAAAAAATGTTGAATCAAATAAGTTTTTCAAAGTCGTAACTTGAGTTATTAAATCAGGAATGTCATACAAGGAAAAACAAAAAATCTAATTCCTTGCAAATTAAATATTGAAGCATAAAATAAAAATAAAATCAATTACATAAAAAATAAATAAAAAAACAATGATGAAAATTAAAACACAGTATATTTTTAGGTTAAATTGAATAGAAAACAACTTTAACAAATTAAAATAAATAATACATAATAAACTTGAACGAGGGATGATATTAGACTTGAACAAAAAACTAAAAGAATATAAATTAAATGAATAATAAATAAAAAATAATACATGCAAGAGTTTTATAAAAGGGTTAATAAAAATAATTATATAAAAAATAAGGACTAAAACTGAAATACTAAAAACAAAATTAATAAAACTGTATTTTCTAAGGAAAGAAATGAAAAACGAGAGAGAAAAAATACTCACTGACAATAAATTGATAAGCTACCACTTGCACGCATCACACTAGAAGGAAAGGGACACGACCACTCTTTCAAAGGGCACGAGGGCGTCCGACTGTCGACACAAATTTTAAAATTAATTAATTATGTTAAAAAAGCAAATTACCTTGATAACTATGGAATTATATAAAAAAATACTAACTAGAAATACCAAAAGGAAAATGGACCCATGCTTTAATTTTATGGTTCCAAGGGCAAATATGTATTTCTTACCATAAAAGACATGAAGAATGTATTTGATATTGCTTTTGCTTTTGTGGTTGAGGTTTTTAAAAAATAATTTCATGAAAAATATTTTAACCGCGGTTCAAAATAATTTCTAGAGTGTGTGGTTAAAATTGTGGTTGAGTTTGAGGTTAATGAAAAACAGTTTCAAGTGTTTGGTTACCAAGCTTTTTATATTGCTTTTAACTTATGAAATTACTTTAAAATATATTTTTTATATTAATAAACATATATTATGTAAAAATTATTTATATTTTAATTAATTTTTAGATTATTTTAATATTAAAAATATTTTTTGTATATTAATATACATATATTATGTAAACATTATTTATATTTTAATTAATTTTTAGATTATTTTAATATTAAAAATATATTTAATATTAAAATATTAATAATTTGTTGTTTTCCGTGAATTGCAGGTTTAGTAAATTTTTGAGGTGGGGCTCACATGTTTTTTTCTCAAATCTCCATATTATAACCAAACATTCAAAACACCAATTTTTTCTACACCACCAGTCACACCACACTCTCAAACACCTCGAACATCATTACCTAAAAGCTGAGATAAAATTGATTTGAAGGGTAAAAAAATATAAAAATATTGATAGCTAGAAAGCCTTTTATTTTTTCTGGGAGGCATAGATGAATAATAAATTTAGAACATGCACACGATGTTTTCTACTGTATTTCTTCTACGTCGTTTATGATTTTTTCTCCTTTTTTTTCGCTTTCTTGATTAAAATGGTTTCTGGATTAACTTACGTGTATCTTGACTTATTTCATAGACCCTAAAATTAGCGATCATGTAACTCTTTAGTGACTATTATATTAATAACCAAAGGTTTCAAACTTAAAACCACAAGGAACAAATTTTTTAATCTTAAACTCTTATTACTGAACAATCTACTTGATAGTCATATTGTTTATGAATTTTGTTAATGTTGATGAAGTGACATTGTAGATTTAAAGGGCGTTTGAAATATTTTTTGCTCGTGCTTTTCTATGTTTTTAAAGAAATGTTTTTAACTTGAAAAATATTATATTATTTATTTTATGATTTTGATATTCTAATATTAAAAATAAAAAACATATAATTTTCAAACAAAAAGTTAATTTAAAAAATATCATGGGTCATAATTCCAAATAACTTAGCTCCGAGATTTTTCGGAGGATTGCAGATAACAAGGCAATTTCTATGCCTACTTTAAGGCACTGTAATTTTAAGAACTATTAAATCTGTATTTATACTATTTAAAAATTGCAACGTTACTTGAAAAAAAAGTAAATATTAACAGGTAATTAATTGATTCATTCAATGAAAAAACCTCTCCTTTTTATAATTTAACTAATTATCCACGAAGAACTGATTGAGAAATAAAACACTATTTTCAACTCACATATCAATATTTTTTTGTTTGACTGAAAATTAAGCTATTTTATTTTATTTTCTTAATAATCAATCTAAATACTATTATTATTCATGAGTTTGTTTGATTAACTTGAATAATTTCTTTTTCAATTCATCCTTTAAAATTTATTGAGAATGAAACCTCATAATTTATCATGGTTTGCTTTCTATATGATTATTTGGTTTAATGACTTGGATCACCCATGTTAACTCGATTCACCCGGGTTACTTTTTTAATTTTATCATTTAATATTAAGATAATTATATGTTACATAATTTATTTTTTATGAGGTTATCTTGATCTAATGATTTGAATTACGAGCTTGACTGATTAATCTACATTGATTCGAGTTTTTTTAATTTTTATAATTTAATATTGAATTGATAGGTAGTTGGGGACTCATAATATGATTTAATTTATTTTCTATAGGGCAACCTAAATCCCATGACTATGATCATGATTTTGACATGTTATTATGGACCTATTCATATCAATATAATATGTTGTTAATTCAATATTTATTAAGAAAATACTATTTTTGATTTAACTTATTTATTTTAACAAATTATTATGTACTAATTTATATCAATATAATATGTTGTCATTTTAATATTTATTAAAAAAATATTATGTTTGATTTTTTTGAGTTAAACTATGCTTATATTAGTCATACATAATATTTTTAAACCAAATTACATCTAATCAAACTCACATGATTTTATTTTTTTCACTAGAAAATATATCAGCAATGTTCAAATATTTGTTCTGTACAATTTTTTTTATATGCACATGTTTATAATCTAGTAATTACTAATAAATAAGTATAATTTCAATAAAAAAAAATTTAAATAATTTTTATTTATTTAAATTATAAAAAAACTAAATGATTATAAACTATTAAACATTTACATTTACTATATCACTAATATTATTTTACTGCTTCGTAAACTATAAATTACTGTACAACATCGAATTAATAACACCAATCCTCGAATAATCTTACCGCGAAACCTAAAACATTGTAGAAAATGACATCCAAGTCCTGCTATTTATTACTTAATTAAAGAGATATAGCGACGGTTTAACGCCCTTTCAAAAACATGTTTTTTTAAATAATTGAAATTGTTTTATTTTAATTATAATTTTTTATATTAATATCAAAAATATTTTTAACAAATAAAAAAATATTATTTTAATATATTTCTAAAAAATAATTTAAAAATCAAAATCAACTCCCTGCCGAACTCGAAGCCAAATTTACACAAACAAAAAGCAAAATCCCTTTACTACTTCCCCTGCAAAACCCCTTACTACTTCCCCTGCAAAACCTTGACAGCTAAAACCTAATCAATGGAATTCGACGAGATTGAGTATCTGGAGAAAACCGTCGAGGAAGCGGAAGATCGAGATGGTTCGAGGAAGAAGAACAGCAGCAGTAGCAAAAAGAGAAATGGAATCGAGAGAAGTTACAGGAAGCGAGAGGTCGATGGTGAAGATATCGACAATGAAGAGGATCGAAAGGTGAAGAGATTGAAAGCTGAGGATGAGAATGGACGCGATCGCCACCACCGGAGAGACCGAGATTTAGATAGAGATAGAAGTAGCAGACAGAAAGATAGAGAGAGAGAGAGGAGAGAGAAGGAGAAGAGAGAGAAGGAGAAGGAGAAGGAGAAGAGAGAGAAGGAGAAGGAGAGAGAGGGGGGGAGAGAGGAGAGAGAGCGGAGCAGGCCGAGGAGGTATGAAAGCGATTCTCGTGAGAGGGAAAGAGAGAGAGAGATTGATACGAGAGATAGCAGGTGATGATTTTTTTCTTTTTCTTTTTTAAATTTTTAGTGTAGATTATGGGATTCAATGCTTTTATTATTATTATTTTTTATCGTATGGTTCTAAGCGTTAATCAATGCTAATATCCTCTAGAAACTGAATTTTGAAGTCCAATGGGAGAAGAAAATAGTTTACGAGAAGGATTGTTAATTAATGTTACTGTCCCCTGTAAACCCAAGTCTAGATGGATACTCTAACGAGGTTTTTGATTAAAATTCTTCCTATGAGATTTCTTTTCTTCCTCCTTTGCATACCATGTGAAAGGGGTGTGAATTGAATTTGGAACATTTTATCAGTGAAGTACGAACTGGGGTTTTAAAATTTCCATTGAAGTTTTGTTCCAAATTTAGGCAGATTTTGTTTGCATGGAGGTTAATTGTTACTATGAGTTGAATGACCTTGTTGTTTGTCTGTAGGTTTGCTTTGGTAACCTCTAAAGAGAGTAAGATGTTTAATCTGGTTACTATTACAAAAATTTGAAATACACATGCTGTATCAAATGAAATAAGAACCGCTGCTTTTTTCTGAATTTCAAGAAAGTTTTGTTTGATTTTGTTTGCATGGAGATTGTTTGTTGCTCCATGCTTAATGAAATGATCTTGCTGTGCGCATATAACTATCCTTGTTAGAAATTATATGGAAAAAAGACTGGCATAGTGGTGTCACTGTAGCTTGTCCACAATGAAATTACTATGCAATTGGCTAGACATTTGTATTTTTCTGCCATCATAATGCTGTTTTTTTATAAGAACGTCAATGCCTGTTTATTAATCTCTTGAATTTTCATCTTTTATGAAAATGGAAATTTTGAAAGTGTTTTGGGTGCCAGGAGATTTAAAGAAAAGAAAGAAGTGGTGGAGCCTGAAGCTGATCCAGAAAGGGACCAAAGAACTGTTTTTGTGTACCAGGTTTATGGTTTGAACTTCTGTTTTATGATTACAAATCATGGAATCATAGATATATTGTGGTTCCATTGTTTTCTCACATTGTTGCTGCTCTGTTCTTATGGATTTCTGTGATGACAGATGCCTTTGAAGGCGGCAGAGAGGGATGTGTATGAATTCTTCTCGAAAGCAGGCAAGGTTAGTGACCTTTTATATATATATATATATATAAAGCAAAAATAGTTGTATATATCTGGATTTTATAAAATTTGTACGTAACCTCATTCTGGTCTTTCCGAGTTTTGTTATTGACTTTTTTTGGATTAAATCTCACAACCCATCCTATGTTTTGGATCTAATTTCTCTTTTGCCTCGTATACTTAATTTTACATTCTATGCTTGACTCTGTTAGCTAGTCTGTTGTGTTTTTCTCTAAATACTCTGATTGCCCCTTTGTTTATAACAGCTAAGCCTTTTATCAGGACTCTCTCTCTACCTATATATCTATCTATATGTCCTAATGAACATATTTCTATTTCTATTTCTCATTTCTCTTTCTTCAATTTAAAAAAATCACAAATTCTTTAGTTGATTACCATTAAACAATATTCCTTTTGTAGGGACAAACACAAAAACAGTAAGCCCGATTTTAGTGTGCAATTTGATTATCCTTGTTAAGTCCTTTCTCTCTTTCCACTTATAGTCATGAAATTGGATTCTATTTGGTTTGGTGGTTGACTGTTGATATTTCTAACTTGCCTTTTTTTCTCTATCGATTTAACAAAACAGAAGCAGTATATTTTTGTACAAATGGATCATAACATGAACGAGTTATCTAGCAACACAATGATTTGAGTTTTAAAATCCAACCATAGATTAATCTTGAACTAGTTGTGATATAGCAGTACTTGGTAGCCCAACTTAAACAAAATCTTCAATGATTTAGCGCATTAAGATTTAAGCACATTTGCATCTGTAGGTGCCTTGTATACTCTCATCAATGCTATGAGCTTGCTCATTGGAGAGTAGCATGAGAAAATGCTCCAAATTAATATACTGTCCATATCAATTCCAGAAAAAAAAAAACCAGAAGATATATTTTCCCAAATTATATCATGAGTACCCAAACCCTGATTACTTCTGCTTTTGCTGGTGATAACACAAAATACTACAGTTACCTAAATAAGGGTATCCTGGTTAATTTAATATAATATGCTGAAAAGTAAACTTTTTAACATTTGACTAACAACTCTTGGATGATAGATACAAAGTGCAATTAAATTGAATTACTGGATGAGAAATTTAAAGCTCCTAAATAACAGGTTGTATGGTGAAATGGCCTTCAAAACACAGGATTATTTGTGAAATTTACTCCTTTTTGTTTCTTCCCTTGTATGAGAATTATTAGGATTTTTTGCCTGATAAACTGCTGAGAAGAATGGTAATGTATGTTAATGAAATGGATTTGGGTTGTTCAGCTTCAGTTACAAGTATTGTAATGACGTTCTTGTCTCATCTTAGATGCGGGTTGAGTTAAAAGGTGCACATGCATTAAATGAATTATCTTGGTATTAAGGAGCAGTGTCATCCCATATGCTTTTGTATTTTTTGAAATTCAAACAAGATGCTCCAGACACCATCATAATGGTAGAACTATATTTTTCTGCAAGTGATTCATAACTCAAATGGATGCAGAACTCCACGTTCAACTTATTCCTCTTTCATCCCAGCAACTTCTTCCTCAGTTGCTGGACCCTTGATTTCTTAGCCACCATTCTTTCTCTATCAAACACAAACACCAACAACTTGATTACCTTGTAGGATACAAAATTAATAATATAGATGTGCCTTCTGATAGGTGTTTTGTTATGTAGTTTGAATTTCTGAAATTTCTTTGAAGCAAAAAGTTGATTTGAAATTAGTTTTCCTTGATTTTTTCAGGTCAGGGATGTTCGTGTGATAATGGATAGAAATTCAAGGAGATCAAGAGGAGTTGGGTATGTGTGCCTTTTTGTTTAAACATCAAGATCCTTACGCACATCTATTCTTCTAAAGTACTTGTTAGCATATTTATTACAAGAATCAAGTTTAACTGTATTCTTAAATGCAATAGCAATGCGATAATGATGAGGGATGATGGGAATACCTTGCACTCATGTTTAATCAATTCACTCAGCGCACTCAAGGTAGATGACATAAACCTAATTTTGTTTTATACTTTTACCATTTTCTTCTTCTGAGTATTTTGTAAGTAAAGCGACCAGATTTTGAGCAATGAATGATTAGTCCTGGAGTTCAATATTGGTGCTCCCATTTTGGTTTAACGTCGATCCTTTGTCTGGATAGTTTGCTTTTGGCAGCCATCTTTCTTAAGAAATTATGTTAACAGAAACTTAGTTCTTTTTAAAAAAAAACATCTAAATTGTATTAATTGAGCCATTGGTTTGTGTAATGATTGATGTTTGTTTGTTTATGATTTGAGGGCTTTTTGTGCTCAAGCACAAATCAAAGTGGAGACTACTGCTATCAGCTCACTTTTTTTGTTTCCCTACATCTATTTACTATACGCTTTGTTAGTTTGATTTCTTCTTCCTTTTCTTTTGTTCTGACTAGTTAATTTTCTGCACTGGCATAACTGCAGGTATGTTGAATTCTATGATTCAATGTCTGTGCCGATGGCAATAACTCTTTCAGGTCAACTGCTTCTTGGACAACCTGTAATGGTTAAGCCTTCTGAGGCTGAAAAGAACCTCATTCAGCCTACTGCTTCTGGTGGTGGCACAGGTGGTGTTACTGGACCATTCGGAGCAGTTGACAGAAAATTATATGTTGGGAACTTGCATTTTAACATGACAGAAATGCAGCTTAGACAGGTAATATGATTTGAGAGTTCATTTGGTTTATCATTCATTAAGACAAACAAGTTCACCTTGTGTTTTTGTAACAATCAATTTTCTTTATTAGCTAGGATAAGCTGTAACATAATAATTATGCACAGGGGTGTCCATGCCAACAAATCAGAGAAATTGCCATTCCAACCACAACTATTTAAATGAAAATTAATTTTTTGCCATCACTTTCTTTGAACTACCAAGTAATCATTTAAGACCAGAAGCAACTTTCATAGTTTCCCTTCAAATTAACCACTAAAATTTGGGTACATTGAGCTTTATCTTTCCACTGCTCTTAAAGACCAGATCTCATTTGCATCATTGGTTTTTGCGAGGCTTTTGCTAAGCTTGTGCTGAATTGGAAAAGGAAGTTTAGGATGCTAATGGAAGAAAATTTGAGAAGCTTTTGGTCAATGACCCCTTGCTGTGTTGGCTCACTACAGATTCATGAACTCTAGGAGGGACATTTTCACCTTACTACTGATGCTGCTGAAGGAAGTGTTACTTATTATCAGCCCTTGATGTTGAATTAACATTTAATGACTCCCTTAGCCTTTATGGTTTGTTTTGCATGAATTTGAAGTACACAAGTCTTGTATAATGCCCTATTAGTTTCCTGGACTGATTGAATTTTTTGGTAGTTGTTAGATGATTAGTACTTCCAATTATGAAACCATCTTCTTTCTTTAACTAATTCGATCCAGCTACATAACATAATGTTTTATCTTTGTGTTACCCAGCTTTTTGAATCATTTGGTATTGTGGAGCTTGTGCAACTGCCTCTTGACCCTGAGACAGGACAATGCAAAGGTTTCGGATTTGTTCAAGTCGGTGAAAATCTCTTGTTGATTGCAATATATTTGTACTATTTAATAATTTGCATTTGTTGATTGATTAACTCATCCATTTTTCTACAGTTTACTCAACTTGAAAATGCCAAGGCTGCACAAAGTGCTTTGAATGGAAAATTGGAGATTGCAGGTCGAACTATTAAGGTATACTCAAGTTTTTGTAGCTCAGACTAGGTTTCTCTTCATATGTTTTAAATATAGCAGTGGTTGTTGTCAGCCAAGTATTTGTACTTGCTGTCTTAACCTTAAATGAGTTTGACAATGTTGGGGTCTGATGAATTGTTCGTGTACATACAGGTTTCATCTGTTACAGAACATGGGGGACAACAAGACAGTGGAGCAAAATCTGCTGACTTCGATGATGATGATGGGGGTGGATTGGTGAGTTAAATGTTGCCATCTATTGTATGAGTGAACTTGATCTTGCATAATCATTTCCATCTATTGGGTGACTCAATCTCCTTTCGGTGTGAATCTTGTTTTCTCTATCCTCTAGGTGTAACTTAAGAGACCCTATTAGTGTCATTCTAATAGTTTCTACAATTCCCAGCAGAAATCCAGTTTAATATATAAACTGCCTTCAAAACTCAGATCCAGAACAGTTCCTAAGCTGTCTTGCATCAGGATGTTTTCTGTAACCCTTTGCGGGTTTTGCGTTTATTGAAGATGTGTAAGATAAATGGGAAAGAGCAGGTTAGAATGGTGGTTTGAATATATATGTACTGTTAGTCAAGTGGTTGGAAGAGCTGGAAGCTTAATTTTATTTCAACAAGGCTCCTTATCATCAAAACGTAGGACTTATCATACACAAACTTTCATGTGGTGCTAGAGAATATGGTGGTTTGAATTTCATCCTGGCAATATTTGAGACAATCATTAATTTTGGAGTTTATACAAGGATTATAAAGAGATTTTTATATTGGGTATATAAGCAAATAGATTATTATTATTTGTCTCATGTTCAACCTTCTCAAAAGCAAGGATGAAAAACGTGGTGGAGGAGTTTCATGAAAGCAAAATTTCAAAAGTTATCTAATCATGTTGTAGATAACTTGATCAAAGAGGTTACTAACAAACAATTTCAGTCTCATAACCCTAAGCTGGAGAAGCTAGTGTCAAACAATGATTTTTTAGTCATGGATGAAAATCTTACAAACAAAGATATGGAGGGCATGAAAATCTTACAAATAGTGAAGTCTAGTTTATTTTGAGATGAAGATTATTATTAATATTTTTAATAAAACACTAAAGAGTTTTCTCTACAATTTAGGTTTGTAACCTTAGGATAGGGCTAGAACCCTAGCTTTAACTACGCTTACACTACGTCATTTTTTTGTGTTTTCATAAAATATTCTAAAGTCAACCTGTAAACTTGGTTTATTTGTTCGCTCATGAAATTCCTTAAAATAATTGAAGGACAATAAACAACATATGATATTATTCAATTGCTTTAGTCACCATCAACACCTCAGCCCATCACTTTCATCAACATCACTATTCCACTGCAATTTTCTTACATCATACTTACCAAACATCATAAATTTGTTTTGTGTAAAGGGTTTTACGGTATAATATTTTATGCAAAACAAATCCCCCCTGAGTTGCTGCTTTTATCCTGGGTTCCCATTTGAAAATGTCAAATGAATCCTGTTTTGACAGAATAAGAGAACTCATATTAGTAAATGGAGACTCGAGTTTGTACAAGGGTTGTACGACATTAAGGTTAATCAACTATGCTGATGCCAAATTTGAAAATCTTTCTTGCTGGAAATATTATTTTGCCTGCAACAAAGTTCGACGATTTAGTTATTGTTTTGCTGAGGTCACAGTTCTTGACGTTATGATTTGAGGGTATGAGGACTGACTTGCATTGGAAAGAGTTTCAATAGTTGCACTGTTTCTTTTTCTGGCATTTTTAATTTCTCCAAAATCCAGCTGATGTAATGAATTCACTTTTCCCATTCAGGCCTTGAATGCTCAATCAAGAGCAATGCTTATGCAGAAGCTGGATCGGACTGGCATTGCTACAAGGTTTGTCTATCTTGTGTTTTTTTTTTAAATATCAATTCCATTAGCCTTAAATCTTGTTCTGTTTCCAGTATTGCAGGCTCTCTTGGAGTACCTTTGCTAAATGGAACAGCTCCAAATCAACAAGCCATTACCTTGCCTGTCAATGGGCAAACTAATACTGGAGCGGCAGCATTTCCAGCACTAGTTTTACCTTCGCCTGCCTATGAATCTATTGGGCAACCCAGCGATTGTCTATTGTTGAAGAATATGTTTGATCCAGCCACCGAGGTATTTTTTTTTTGTTTGTTTTTCAGCTCTCCATTGAGCAGTACTGATTCTCATAAAAATATTGCAGACAGAACCAGATTTTGATTTGGATATCAAAGAGGATGTGGAAGAAGAGTGTTCAAGATACGGTCGGGTGGAACATGTTCGTGTGGACAAGTAAGTGTACGACTCATTGCACATTATTGTTTTTTATAGGTTCTCTGATGGAGATTGAATGGAAGATTTCAACATATATGTTTTAGGAAAATTAGATATTGTCTTATTGCTTTTGCTTCTCATGCAGAAAGTCTTGTTATTTTAGGTTATTATGACCTGTCAGATTAGTTTAATTAGGAATCATATTTTGTTTAGAATCATATTCTTTTTGCTTCTTTGTTTTAGGGTTTCATTAGAGTTTTGCTGCCTATATGAGAGTGCCAACAAACTTATTGAATGATTATTGTCTTACGCCTGATTACTCTCTTTGACTTCCTGTCAAATTCTGGTGACATGGAACTTTCATTGAGATCTTGTACCCCCCCCCCCCCCCCCCCCCATGAGAACTCTAATTGCAGGCACTACCAATAGAGTGTAGTTCTTACTCAAAGTCAGCCAAGTGAGGTTTCTGAACTTTACTTCATCTGAAGCTATTTGTAAGAAAAAAGAATATTGGGCTTTCAATGGGTATGATATTGCTGTGTTGTCGACACGTACCTGGGGATGACAATGGGTACCCGTGAATAGGATTCTTTGATATCGAATTATTCATTGTTTAAGAAATTTAGATATTCATAACTATCCATCGAGTATCCATCATCTACTATTATTTATTAATCAATAATAATAAAAAAAATTAATATATATATATATATATATATATTTGAAGTATGTATATGTATATTTAATAATAAAATGATAAGTACTATATATGTGTGTGTATTATATCAATATTAAGGTATGTGTATATCATACTGTATTAAAAAAAATCTAAATATTCTACAAATATATCTATATAATATAAATATATATTTCGGTTTAGATTCGAGTGAGTTTCGGATCAAGTTTGACAGTATCCATACCCTATCCATTATCCATTGGGTCAAAAAAATTCTTATCCATTTGAATCGGCATCTATCAGGTTTGGATTAAACTGTCATCTCTACATGTACCAATCCACTACCGTTTTAGAATGCCATATTCATGCGAGTTTCTGTTTTAAATTGAACCATGTGTCTTTGTCTGCAATCCTTGTTCACAGTTTTAGGCTTGCAACTGCAGGGGTGCTGGTTTGAGTTGAGATGGCCGTACATTTCCATTCCTAACTGTTTTTTTGACCTGCAGGAATAGTGCTGGTTATGTGTATCTACGATTCGACAGCATGGAAGCAGCAGCAAAAGCTCAGCGTGCAATGCACATGAGATGGTTTGCAAGCAGGTCAATTTTAGCAATTTTCATGGTATGAATTTTCATCTTTGCACAAATCTCCTGATTGTCTCTGTATTCTAGTGACACTTTAATCAAGATAAAAGATTTTGAAAGCACATCATATTCATATGGGACATCAGCCTAGGGCCAGAGGTTTTGAAAACCTGCTCTGAACAGACCTTCGAGGTTCCCAGTTCATACCCCTGTACTGAGCACTGAGATTTTATCTTCGAGCTCTGCAGGCTTCAACTTCTGGACTGGTCAAATGTTGTTTCCAACTTATTTTGTCATATGCATTTCCATAGCAAGAGGCACAGGCAACTCTGCTAGACAACTGGAATTCTAAACTGTTCCATTTAGTTTTAAGAAAGATCCTTCATTTCTCCGGAGTGAGAAGTGGTTTTCTTTCCTCAGGAATAACTTCACTGTAGGCTTGTGATCAGAGAAATCGCAGAGCGATTTGAACGAGCTGGCTTTTCATTTTTTTTTCTGCTGGCCCCCATTACGTCTTGGTTTGCAGCAACATATTCTATTCCTGTTCTTGGAAAAAGAAAGGAAGTTCGCTTTCTTCCGCCGTGTAGGAAGGGGTTTGCTGCGCTAAGAAATTGCAGAAACCACCAAAGCAACTGTTTTCTTTTCATCTTTGCCCTCTTGCCCTCGCTTTATTTCGTGTCTATCCATTTTCTCAAGAATTTGTACTCTTCTGCAGCCAACCCATGAATACGAAGCAAGATTCCAAAACGGAGCTTGAAGGGACAGGTCAGGATTCTTGTAACAGCATTCAGCATAGTTGTCTTAATATTCTTCTTTCCTGGGATGATAATTTATGCACCCTCATTTTTTTTGTATACAAAGCTCGCTTGTCTGTCTTCATAAGTTTTCTTCCGGAAGGCAAAATTGATTCGATATGCAACTGAAGCTACGCTATCGAATGTTAATGGAATGCGGAAATGATGCATATGCTTGAGAAATTTTATGGCGCTTAGGTGACATCTATTGATTATATTTGGCTCACTTTAAAAGTTAGGGAGAAATATTAGGTGGAAATATAGTTGTCATTTTTAATGGGCTATAATAATAATTGTTTTTTGACAAATAAGTTTTGTTTAATATTAATAAATATATTTATTAAATTATTTTTAGCATGTTATAATCCTCGTTGAACAGTTTATATTTCAAAAATACTATTATCTAATTTGATCATTTATAAACACATTTGTTTCATCATATACTACGAATGATGGTACAACATGGTAGTTATACCCTAAACATACAAACAAACCCTAAAAATAGTGTGTTGTTATGTACTTTTAAATAAAAAAACCATCTTTTAAATCATCTTTTTATTTTTAAATAGAATAAGAAACCCTGCTTTTAGCCAAAGGCACAATTATTGGATTTTTTTATATTAAAATAACTTCGCCATTGTTTTTATTTTTATATCCTACATTCCAAAGACGCCAGCGTTTAGTAATTCATTTTAAAATCTTGATATTTTTATATAGCATTGATCTTTAATGAAATGATGTTTATATATATATATATATATATTACCACTTTTAGTTTTTTAAACTTGAGAATAATTCCCATAAAAAACATATACACCTTGATACAAGATATTTTTTTATTTATTTTTATTATCTATTATTATGTTTTTCTATATATTTTTTTTCCATTTAGAGGCAATAGTCTTCTTATTTTATTTCTTCTATTTAGTATTGTTAAGATTTTCTAGTTTGTATGATATTTAGAGGCAGTATGTGGCTAATGGGGATATTTATTTTTATTCATTTATATCCCCATTAGCCACATGCTGCCTCTAAATACATAGAAAAACTAGAAAATATATGTTGGGTTTTGTTAGAGATCGTAGAGGATTTGTATCGATGTTCAATATTTTTTAGTGTTTAGCTGTTGCTTGTTGTGAACAACCATTACTCGAAGAAGATGCAAATCATAACATGTTCAATAATTGTATCTGTGAACTATAATTTCAAAACTCGATTCGACACAACACTTGAGCTAGGTTAAAAGGGTGAGCTCTTCTTTTTTTAAAAATAAAAAATAAAAATTAACGAGTTGATGGGCGAGTTCTTATTAAATCATGTCCAAGCTGGCTAGATCATTGAGTTAACACAGGTTTGTGATCAAACCAATTAATTTTTTTTTATTTTTTTTTTACTGGGATTGTTCTATTACCCGGTTAACTTGCTAAAACAATTTGAGCTTTAAAATAATGATTTGAAGTTTTAAAATAAGATTGATGTAAGAATGCTTTCGAGAAATAAATATTTTTGGAGTTTTTTTCTATGAAAAATGTTTTTTTTCTTTTCAATTTTATTACACGCATATATAAAGAACTGTAATAATATCTTAGCTAGAGAAAATATAAATAAATAATATTAAATATCATGAATAGCATGTGCGTTTCAAAAATTATATACAATTTCGTACAAATGAAATATACTTGTTGAAGTATTTTTAATATATTACGCTTTAAATATATATGCGCTCAATATACAATAATAAATTATTAAATACTATTATCACATCACAACAAAGATTTATAGATAAATTGATTCGAAATTATCTCCAACCATGAGATAAAGAAAATATGAATTTGCACGCAAATTGATCCGAAAAAAATCTCTAAGCCGTCAAAAAAATAAAGTATGAGTGAATAAAATGTTATAAATTTTTATTTTTGATTTTGATTGGTTCATAATCAAGTACTCGACAGTAGAAGCTATCATCGAGTACGAAGAAACCACAAAAGTAAACGCTAGGCCCAAAAAGAGAGAGAAACCGCTAAATTGGGATGGGGTGCGCATACCACAACGCAGCGCATGTTAGTGGAAGTCCCTTTTGTTCCCGGCTCCTTCCGTTTCCTTTTCTTTATCCCCGAAAACCTAATGAACCCATAAGCCGTCTCTTTTTCTCTCGATCGCTTGTGTGCAACTGTTAGCTGCTAGATAAATTTTAGTAGAATTTTGGGTATATTTGTGTTTTGGCAATTGAAGGAGCCAGGGCCTTCACTTGAATATTGTAATTCAATTTCGGGAAAATACTTGTTATCATTAATTGAAAATATTGAGCCCTAAATAGGCTGGAATTACAAGTTAAATAACTACCCACTACTTACTTAACTCCCCACATCAGATAACCCCCCATTACAATAAACTGAAATGCATAAATTAAATATAATCCTTATACTAAGCTGAATTGCATCTCGACCCCTAAAGTAAATAATAATTAATTTCTGCCCCCACTATAAAAACAAATTATCTTATAAGCTAAATGGGATCGCACAAATACTGTGCACATAATATTGTTCATCCAGACTGCTTTTACTGTGGATTTGAACAGTGATTTCCTTTTTTTTTTTTTTTTTTTTCTTTTCTCTTTTTTTTTTCTAATTATTTTTTTTTCGTTCCTTTCTTTTTTTTTCTAATTATTTTTTTTCATGAATTTTTTTTTTCTGGTTATATTTTTTTTTCCTACTTATATATAATTTTATTTGTTTTTTTTTAATTGAGGTGTTTGGGTTAACTTAAACACACCACAATTAATCCTCAGATCTTATTTTTTTATAGTTTTGTTCATATTTTTTCTGATTTTATTTGTTTAATGTGATGATATTTATATTTTAATAACCAATCGCGTTTCTACTGTAGCAATTACCACTGTTCATCTACACTCAGAACCACTGTGGACTTGAATAGTGAAATTACTTAAGCATAATATTATCATTTGGATACTAGAGATGATGAAAGAAGCCGCTCGACCGAGTGATTATAGCGCGCTGTGCGCGCGAGTTCGAATCCCACTAAAACTATCTTTTGAAACATTTATTATATTTATTAGTATTATTATTATTTGTATCTAATATCTGCACAAACAAGACCTTGGCCGAGCGGTCACAACGACGATTCGCACGGGACGCTGCTGAGTTCGAATCTCAGCAGCACAATTTTGTCTAATAATGAACAGTGAAATCACTGTTGCAAAGGGTAATCTCTTTGTTTTTCCGGGCTTCTTTTTTTTTTGCTGTTTTAATAACCAAAGTGTCCGGTGCATCAACATAAATTTCTGAACTTTTATTTTTATAATTTGTATTGTTCATTACTATTTTAAAATGTATTTTTCCCTTCTTTTATCGGTTTTTTTTTTAATCACGGTTTTTGAGTCAGTTTACACGCACCACAATTTTTTTCCCGCGTGTACATTTCTTTTATAATCGGGGTAGCTTACACGCGTCACGAATAATACTTGGACCCATTTTTAACATTTGTTTTAATTTTTTTCCACTTATAAATTTCTTTTATAAGTTAAAATAACATTTTTTTGCACTGTTCACCTAGACACCGATCACTGTGGACGGGAGCACTCAAATTACTCAATAATATTTTTTTTATTTGTACACTACAACTAAATAAATAAATCGCTTGGCCTGGTGGTTACACCGCGCCCCCCCTTGGGGAGGCGCGGAGTTCGAATCGCTATAGCTATGAATTTTTGTAATAATTAAATTACAATATTATATTATTATTATTCATATCCTACAACTGACTAAATAAGTTGCTTGGCTGGGTGGTAGGAGCGCGCCCAAGCAAAGCGGGGCGCGGGAGTTCGAATCTTTGTGGCAACGATTTTTTGGAATAGTTAAAAATATAAGATTTTATAATTATTTGGATCCTACAACTGACAGAAGAAGTCACTTGGCCGAGTGGTAATGGTGACATGTACGTGGCAGGTCGCGGGAGTTTGAAAAATGATTTTTGAGTAAAGAACAATGTTTTCTACTGTTCATTAGTTAGTGTTTTCTACTGTTCATTAGTTTTTGACATGTTTTTTTTTTCAATCATTTTCTTTTTATAATTGGGGTGTCCGGGTTAGCTTATGCGCATCACAATAAATCTCTAAACTTAATTTTTTTTTTACAATTTTCACTGTTTATTAATATTTGAAAATGTGTTTTCCTCTTCTTTTTTCAGGCTTCTTTTTTCTGGTTTTTCTGATAATCGCGATGTCCAGATCAGTTTACGCGCACCATATTTTTCTCTCTCACATATATATATATATATTTTATAACCGGGATAGGTTACACGTGCCATGAATAATCCTTGGACATTGTTGTTTTTTTCAACTTATAATATTTTTTTTTTAACTAGAATGTCCAAACTAGCTTACGTGTACCATGACTATTATTTTATACATAGCTAAAGGAGATCACAATTTCAAACAGTAATAAACAGTGATTTGAACTGTGGTTTTCGTTGTTCATTACTATTTAAAAAAATTGATTGAACTGTGATTCTGGTGAGAGATTACAAGAGTGTTTGGTAATGCGTCTGGAAATTGCTTTTGAATAAATTTTAAATTTTTTAAATTTTCAATTAAAAAAAATATGTTTTTAGATAATTTTGATGTGCTAATGTCAAAAATAATTCTTAAAAAATTATAAAAATACTAATTACAACACATAAAAAATCAATTAATTCTCTACATAGAAAAAAGCCCAGCGCAACGCGCGGGCAAGTCAGCTCGTTTGTTTTCCTATATTAAAATAAAAACATATCATATTGATTTAGCATTACTTTTAACTTATATGACGATGATGATGACGAAAAAAATATTCTGATATGTAAAGTATTTTATAAACCATAATTCTTTATAAACCCTAGCCTCTTTCTCGGTATATTTCATATCCTTCTCTGAAAACTAATCAAAACCATGACGAGTATCCTGAAGAAACCTCTCTTTCTGATTCTGATCCTTGCTGCCAGTGTTACTCTTGTGATTGCAACCAGGCAACCAAAATTTCGAGCAAGCAGCATGTATTTTCCACAGAGTAACCGCCAGCTTGGAAGCTCAGGTCTATCATTCTATATTTAATTTTCTTAATTTGATTAGATAAAATAGAAAATGACGGGCTAACATTTTAATTACAATTAATTTTTTATCCATGAAAATAAAATTATTAATTAACCTTTGGAGGCCTAGCTAATTGATAGAAAGTGACGGGCATTTTAAAGGTCCTTCCTTTGCATACAAAAGGACTCTCTTGCTCTGTCTATTATCCTCCTCACCAAATTTTCTAATTATTCATTATTTCCTGCCATTTACGAAGAGATAGGTTTAGCAACAAAGATAAATCAAATCGTACACGTGGACGAATTAGAGGTTACGATCTTAGTTTATATTTCTTTTAAACTACATATAAGACTAAACACCATATTTCTTTTAAGCAACATGGCATGTTGCTTTCTTAGTCATCAAAATTCTAGCTCGAGATGAATTTTAAAAAGGGAATAATTTGTATATTATCGTTTAAACTAGAATATATATATATATATATATATATATATATATATATATATATATATATATAGGTTTGACTATTAACAAATACCTAAAACAAAACGGAAAACACTGTTCAAACACTGTGCACACACTCACAAAACACTGTGGACGCGAGCTTTTTTATCCGTGTGTCGCGCGAGTTCGTCCACCCTATTTTTTTTTGTTTTTTCCGCCTGTGAACAGTGCATTACCGATTAAAGCCCCCAAAAAAGACAAAATAATGCACAGTTACAGGGGCTCTCTCGGGTTTTCCCTCTTTTTTTGCACAGTGCGCTGACGAAAATGGGCATGGAAAACGACAAATTAGCTCACAGGAGACGGGGGGCAGGGCCGTCCTTTCCCATCAGGTATTTTCGTAATAATGGGTGGGGACAGGGGCGTATCGGTAATTGACCTATTATTTTATTATATTTTCGCGCGGACGACTGGCGCGTGTCCGTCCCGCGCCAGCGAGGTTTCCCGCTTACGCGCCACGTTGGCGGCGCGTGCGGTGTCGTTACGCCGTCAAAAATTGACTTACGCCGTCCCACAAGATGCGCCGGGATGTCCTCTCACTATCGTCGCGGCGCGTTCCCGTCGTAGATGTCCGGTTAAGCGGCGCCGGACGGTTTTCTCACGGACGTCGCTTTCTCTCTCCTACCGCCCCCAAAGTCAGCTCCGGTCCCTGATGTTTGTGTAAAGTTTCTTTTGATCCCTAACGTTTTGATTTCGTTGTTATTGCTAATTTATTCAAATTAAAGTTTAATTGTTTTCAATTGTGCCCTTCAATTAAAACTGATTATATAAGAAAGTTTTATGTCAGTCCTTATACTTTTGATTTTGTATTTATTTTTCATTCCTTCACTTATTCCGGTACGGAAGTTGTGATTTCTTTGATTTGGTCCTCCAATTGAAATTGGTAATATATACAAAGTTTGATTTCGGTCCCTCTTCTTCTTATTTTATTATTTCAGTCCCTCCCGCAGTTTGCATTATTTATTTTTGGTCCTCCAATTTTTTTTTTATTTAACAATTAATTTCATATATGTTTTTTTTTTAATATATTCTATTAATTATTATTTTTAATGTTTATTGTTATTTTTTATCAATTGATTTTTTTATTGTTTTTATGCAAATATTTTGCTTTTTTTTAATAATTTTCCATGGAAATTTAATTATTTGAATTGCTTTTTTTGTGTAATATTGCTAATTTTATCTTTCAAATAATATATTCTATTAATTCTTTTTTTTAATATTTATTTTTTATTTTTGATCAATTGATTTTTTTATTGTTTTTTATACAAATATTTTGCTTTTTGTTTTTTTAATTTTTCATGTAAATTTAATTATTTGAATTGCTTTTTTATTAATATTGCTATTTTTTTCTCTTTGTTCATTTGTTTTGTTTTTTGCTTCTTTTTTTTCTTTGGATTGAATGATTTTTATGATTTAACTATTTACACAATAATAATGATAATTTTAGTTATTGGTTTTTTTTACTTTCTTTTATAAATATTTTGTTTAAGTACAATTGAGTTTGTTTTTTATAGTGTTTTTTGTCATTTTTATTCTTTTTTTAAAAAATTATTTTTTACATTAACAAATCAAAATAATCTAAAAACGTCATTTTTTTAATTTAAAATGTAAAATAAAAAACAAAAATTTAAATTTTTTATTTTAATATTGTGGGTATTTTCACAATTTAAATTTTATTGCTGTTTTATTTAAATTGAATTATAAATTGAATTAATCTTAATACAGTGAACTGAATAATTCAGATATCCGAGTTTTCTTGCTTTTTTAATGGTGATGATAAATTTATGCTTTTTTATTTAACTTTATATCGATTTTAAATTCATATATTTTATATAAAACTTGCACTTAACATGAACTCTGCACAGATTTATTATTTTAACTAAATTTACATTACAATAAAAAAAATACACATAATTAGTATTTTTTACATTGAAAAAAAAATTAATTCAGTATAATAATAATAACAATAACAATAATAACAATAATAATAATAATAGCAATAATAATAATAATAATAATAATAATAATAATAATAATAATAATAATAATAATAATAATAATAATAATAACAATTATTTTTGTTAGTAACTCTTTTGTTAATATTTTTTTTGCTCTTCATAATTTAATAATTTTTATTGTTTTGACAGTAATGGTGTTAGTTTTTTTTTTATATATTCTTAGTCTTTCGCCTAAGAATATATATAGGGAAAAAAAAACATGACCTAGGATTTTTTTAACATAAAAAATTAATATAAGTATTCTGAGATACATTTAATATAGTTATATAATAGTAGATGATCGGCCACACAATTACAAATAACCGATTGAAACACATTCACAAATTAATTTTTTTTTTTGTTGAATAATGCCTACTTTTGTCCATGTATATATAAGTGTACTTAACACAACAATAATAATAATAATCACAATAATAATAATAATAATAATAATAACAAAAATAATAATAACAATAATAACAATAATAATAACAATAATAATAATAACAATAATAATACCAATAATAATAATAATAATAATAATAATAAAAATAATAATAATAATAATAATAATAATAATAATAATAATAATAATAATAATAATAATAATAATAATAATAATAATAATAACAATTATTTTTGTTCGTGACTCTTTTGTTAATATTTTTTTTTGCTCTTCATAATTTAATAATTTCTATTGTTTTGGCAATAATGGTGTTAGTTTTTTTTTATATATATTTTTAGTTTTTTGCCTAAGAATATATATAGGGAAAGAAAACATGACCTATGATTTTTTTAATATAAAAAAATAATATAAGTATTCTGAGATACATTTAATATAGTTATATAATAGTAGATGATCGGCCACACAATTACAAATAACCGATTAAAACACATTCACAAATTTAATTTTATTTATTTATAGAATAATGTCTACTTTTGTCCATGTATATATAAGTGTACTTAACACAATAATAATAATAATAATAATAATAACAATAATGATAATAACAATAATAACAATAATAATAATAATAATAATAACAATTATTTCAATAATAACAATAATAACAATAATAATAATAACAATAATAACAATAATGATAATAACAATAATAATAATAACAATAATAACAATAATAATAACAATAATAATAATGATAACAATAATAATAATAACAATTATTTTTGTTAGTAACTCTTTTGTTGATATTTTTTTTGCTCTTCATAATTTAATAATTTCTATTATTTTGACAATAATGGTGTTAAGCCTGAGAATATATATAGGGAAAAGAAAACATGACCTAGGATTTTTTTAATATAAAAAATTAATATAAGTACTCTGAGATACATTTAATATAGTTATATAATAGTAGATGATAGGCCACACAATTACAAATAACCGATTAAAACACATTCACAAATTGATCAATAAACTACAACAAAAAAATATCACACCAAACAATCAAATAATTCACCATACAAATGGATACAAAAAATATTTCCATAACCAGTAAACACAACTGAAAAAAGAAAAATTAGATGATCGGCCACACAATTACAACAAAACCAACCACCAACAAATTCCCAATTGACTACAGCAAACAAAAATCTCTAATAAATATAATCTATTACATTTTTTCGACCAACTGATTATATAATTATCAATCCAATTAAAACACACCAGATAATCAAAACATTGCAATTTTGCAATCTATGAGTTAATTAAATCAACACACAATTCAAATCCAAACTGTGACTAAATTATTCTCCAAGCCAGTAAAATAATGTCAACAACCAACCAGATCAATGCAAACAAAAAATAATCTATCTTTGATAGATTTCAGCGATTACAATATTGCTATCAACCAGTTAACTGCTTAGTAACTGTTAAAAAATATTTAACCATCAATACATTCAGTTCAAGACAACAAAAAATCATCTTTCATTCATTTTATTGATTACAGCTTTACATCAACCAATTAAATAACCATCAAAACAATTAATACATACTAAACAATTAATCAATTATAGTCTTGCAATACTCAAATTACAATTCGCTGATCTTTCATAAATTTTATCGCTTATAATTTTTAAATTTCGAAATTGAATTATTATCTGAGTATTTAAGCTTATAACAATAATCAACTAATTCATTACGTAAAAAAAATTATAACATCATTTAAAATTTACAATTCTCTATTTATCAACTAAAAAATTATTTGCTTACCACATAAATAATCAGTTTGCTATATATAAAAAGCCCGGCGCAACGCGCGGGCTAATCGGCTCGTTCAACCTAGAAATAAACTGATCGTGAATATTGCAATATCAATTTCTAAGCTTTGCTTGCAAGATATTTCGGTACTCTTCGAGCTTCATCTTAATCCGTGAGTGGCCTGATCCCACTAAGCCCAATAGGTAAAGCACCGGTACCCAATTAATACATCGGCCCATAACATCAACGGCCCACAATCTTAGAAACTTCACATCTGCGCAGCCCATAACATCCAAGAAACCCAATTAATACAGAAGCCGAAATATCAGCACTCCAGGGTTGTTACATATGGTTCTGTTGCGATTCACCTCTTCTTGTAAACCCTAAATCATCTTCAGGCAATCCCTTCCTTCTCTTGCGGCGCCTTCTCTCTCTGCGTGTAAAACAAACCCTTCTCTCTCGGCATGTACGGATTTGTCCCGCTCTCTATCGCTCGCTTCCTCGGCTTTCGAGATCTCAAATAGCGCTGTTTCGACCCTTTTCTCGTGAAAATTTAAGGTAATTCCTGTTAATTTTTTTTTGTCTATTTCAATTTTTTTTCTTATGTGTTCTTAAGATCGGTCTCTTTTTTGCATGAATTTGGCTCCAATTTCATCGATTCTCGCTTTTTTTTTTTATATATATTGTCAATTACACTGATACACATTAGATCAGATCTCCAAGTATTTGTCAAATCTAGTGGTTTTGGAGGTAATTATTTAATGCGTGTTAAATTTTGTTTGTTTTTGGAGCTGATTGAGGTGCTCTGGTTTTTGTAAATTTAGATCATTAAACTTTGATTCTATGTTTTTTTTCTTACTTTGTAAAAGTTTTTAGACAATGTAACGAGTTGCGGTGCCTTGGGTTATGAGAGAAATTTTTACTTCTTATTGAGCCTGTAATTTTGTATTTTTTCCAGTTTTCGTGTATTTTCAGCAACTTTCTGTTGATCGAATTGAAGATTTGAAACCGCAATGAGAGGATATGGTAGAGAGGTAAACTGTTGTTTCTAGGTTTAATATCAAAAAATTTATTTTTGAATATAGAAAGGTTTTTCTTCTTCATTCATTAATCAGTTCTATGTTTATGTAGGAAGATGAATATTATGATGAATACGAGGAGGAAGGTGAAGAGCAAGTGGAGGAGGAATATGAAGAGGAAGAACGAAAACCCACTGTAGAGGAAGTGGAATATCTTGAATTAAGGGAGCGGATTAAAGAACAAATTAGAAAGAAGATGCGGAGGGAAAGTGGTTCTACTCTTTCTAAATCCCATGAGAAGAAAAAACTCCCATCAGATAAGTGAGTGACTTGTTCATTTTTGTTAATGTATTCAAACTTGTTTCTTTTTGACATCATTGTGAAATGAGCTGCTTTTTTCATCTAAAGATGAATGTTGACACTGAATGTTGTAGACCTTTTGTAAATGCCAAACCTCTGGTGAACATAGACATGCATGCCCACACTTGAACACATTAGTGTTTGAGATACCTTACAGAACACTTTTTCTTTAAGTGAGACAGTTGGATGTTTACAGTTCAGTTTGTAATTATTTGTGTATCTTTCAGTCATAATTACTTGCGAGAATCACGTATCATATGCATCATGAGTGTCAGAGAATTTAAGCGATTGATATGAATGGGCCTTGCCTATTCACATTATTATCATGTTGATAACTTCACTGGTATATTCTAACTGCCAAGTCATCAAAGCCTAATCTAACATGAATCATTTGACATTGGAGCCAAAAGATCAGCCAAACATGTCTTTGTGAGTATAGTTAGGGTGGTGGTATGATTGGTTTCTTATAAATTTTGTAAAAGACATAGACCACTATTGCAGGGTCTAAAACTACTCAAGTGTGGCCTCACCTTTGGAACATTTTACTAAAAAATTGACCATGCAAGTTTTATTTTTTGTCTCCTCATTTAAGTTCATTCTGTGAGACTAACTTCAAAAGTCTGAAATTGTGTAGGAATTGTAGAATTCATGCATGTTTGTTCGTGCTTATCTTTCTTACTGGTTTTTTTCACATCACCAACTTTATTTTTCTGCAGTTATGGCTCATTCTTTGGCCCTTCTCAGCCAGTTATTTCTCAAAGAGTAATTCAAGAAAGCAAGTCAATAATAGAAAACCAACATTTGGCTCTCAGTGTTTCAAATGCCCAGCATACTGTATGTATCATAAACCTCTTGTTTTTTCCAAATCATGTGACATGAAGCTGCAGATTATCTTTTTACGAAGCATTTAAGCACATGCTTTCTTGTAGAGCATTGTTACATATGATATCAAATTGGTGAAATTTAGATGCCTTGTATTGCAAATTCTTATCAAGGTTGCTTTAGTGTTTGCAATTTATAAATAGATAATTTTCCTGACTGATGGAGTATGCTAGTCCCAAAGGGAGCCATATGGAGCTACTTTGATGTAAAAACGGCAGCTTTGATACTTGAAATTTAGTATGTCACTAATTGTAGTTTCCTAAACTAGTCCAGTTACTATAATCCCATAAGTTTTCTAGGGGTGTAAAAAAAATTTAACTTTTTTTTTGTGTAAATGGAATTTCATACTTGCAACTTGAAATGGGCCTTTGTATCAAGTGAAATCAATATTTTGAATAAAACCCGTAGCCCTGGTAGTATAGGTGTGATTTGATTTTGTACTCTGTATTGGTTTGTTCTCTAGCTTCTTCATGCGGGGTTTTGTTGATTTCTGGACTGCTTTCCTTCAGTGATCTGCAACTGCAAGTGCTGTTATGAATTTGACTTGATGCCATGTTGGAAAGAAGTTTTTCTGCAAACAGCTGCTAGTATATTTCAGATGGAGATCTTACCTTCACAATCTTGTTTGCTTTTGCAGAACAAAAAGAGCTCCTCTTCAACAGCTACAGGTTTAAAAAACAGACCGCATGGACTTGTACCAAAAGTAAAGAATGAGGTATTCTGAGCAGTTCCTGTCGTTTCTTCTTCCTTCCTTTTGTAGTGATCAATGACATTGATTTTCTCTTAATGTGCAGGTAAAAACAAAAGTCCAAAAACTCAAGGATACGAGAGATTATTCTTTCTTGTTAACGGATGATGCAGAGCTCCCAGCTCCTACAAAAGAGCTTGCCCCCCGAAATGTCTTTGCTCCAAATTCTGGTAATTGCTTTTGTTCATGATCTGGTTATTCAGGATTAGTTTAAATGCTATTTTTATTGAGGAAACTTATACAGGTTTTTTGCTGATGTTCAAGAGGCGAGATCTGCTCATGTTCCACAAAAGATCAAACAAGCTTCCAGCAATAGTGGCAGAAATATTCATGGCATTCGTGAAGAAGGGAAGCCAGTTTTCAGGAATGCCCAAATGCATTCTAAAGTAGGGTCACAAAAGCCAACTTCTGCTAATAAACTTGATGCAGCATCGATAAACTCCAAAAGGCAGTTAGGTAGCAATAATGGGACTGGGCCTGGCCGGCCTGGCGGGCCAAAATGCTTGCCTTCAAAGACACCTGTTTCCATCATGCAGAAGAAGGCCTCAGCAAGTGCTAAGAAAATCCTGCCTGCTATGCGCAAACCTCTCCCTTCAAACCTTTCAAAGCCATCTGTTCCAAAGCAACACTGGGAACAGAGAAAAGGATTACAAGAACACAGTAAGCCTAGACCGATACCAAAACAACCATTGCCAACTGTAAAATCTCAGGTTTGAGACCATTCTTTATATTTTAACAGTTACAACAACATAATCTTTGTTAAATGTTTCTATATCTCTCATTTCCTGCCTGGAATATTAACAGATAAACAAGCCAATCAAGCAAGTTTCATCTCATGCATCATTACGAGATAACCGCCCCAAGAAAAAGCCTGTCAGACCATTCCCTGATGCGTGCTCCGATGACGAGGATGCTTTCAGTATGCTCAGAAAATTAATAGGGTAAAGCTGCTGCTTCTGCCCTTCCACTTTATTTCATTTCCCTTCCAAACCTTTCTTGCTGTTATTTTGCTGAATAATCAATCTGCCTAATACATATTTTTCTCAAGTAATGATCTCATGACTTAGAGAGCTTCTCAGTCAATTTCACTCCCTCTAATTTTTCATGGCATGTTGTAAGAGTGATTTGAGGTTGTCAAGCTGAGATATGGTTTTGGGTGATTTACTTTTGGATTCACAATTGAATTGGATTTGATTGGTCAACTTATTTTGCAGAAATAAAAATCGGGGTAAGTATGACGATGATGGTGATGATAGTGACATGGAGGCAAATTTCGATGACATTATGAAGGAAGAGAGGAGAAGGTTAGTATCATTAAGTAATCTTAGACGAGAATGTTACTGAATTTTGTTATTTCTGTATACTGACTGTTGATTTTGTTCTCAACTTGCGTTTTTTTTTTTAACATCCCCTGGCAATTTTTAATCAGCTGGGGTTTTTTTCTTACATCCCCGTCATATTTATTAATCAAGATCTCAATTTGCTCCTTTTGCTTGAGCATGTTGTGGCTAAATATATTTCACAATTAAATATGCTTTGATTTGAGTGGCCGGTGAGGAAATTACTTCAAGCTTAGGGATAATGTTTTGAATCACATCCAGCCTGTAGTTATTTGATTGAATCATGTATGTGCATGGTGATGCAGTGCTCGAATCGCACGAGAGGAAGATGAAGAGCAACTCCGATTGATAGAAGAGGAGGAGCGGCAAGAACGGGAGAGAAAGTTGGCAAAGAAGCGCAAGCTAAGTCATCGATGAGATGATGATGTCCTGAAGACTAGCTTGGATTCTTATTGTTTCTGAACGTGTTCAGTGTTTGATGTATTATTTATTAATAATAGTGGAGAATAATTAAAAGTCTAGGAAAAAAGAGATTATGAATAAGAGAGATCGGCAAAATGTTTGGGTTACAAAAATTAAATCTTGTTCGTGCCTAAATTGAATTTACTTGTTTCTTATAAATAATTTTTTGGAGACAGGGTTCCTGAAACCAAGTTGATTTCCAATTTTATCCCTGTTTCCAGTCGTTGATTTTCCTAGTTATTCCTGTTTATATGTTTTCTCATTTAATTTGGTTGAATAACCATCATCAAATCAATCTCAACCATTCGTTCTCATCCTCTTATATTTATTTTATCTACAGACTAGTCCTCGATTTTATAAATCAGAAGAATTTATTTTAATTACAAAGAAGTCTTTTCTTTTTCAATATTTTAAAAAGTTTCATTCAATACCTATTTTAGCTACGGGATTTAATTAATCGTTCAACCTTTTTTTATGTAAATACTTTATTTATTTTGATGGGATGATGATAATTAGCTCTCAACTTTTTTCTCTAATAAAGTACTTTACTCGTAAATTTATGCTCCAGCATTAGTACAAACGTTCAAGACCCCTTTTATAGATGGAGTAAGCTGTTAAAGTAAGTTTATTTTAATATCTTTTAAAAAAAATTTAAATCAATAGTGTTTTTTTTTATAAAAAAAATGATAATTCAAACAAGATCAATTAAGTAATAAGTTGAATTTATCATGTCAACCACTCAATTTTAAATTGATTCTTTGACTTTGGCCAAGTTTTTAGTTCACGTATTACACTGAACTGAAACAGTTCAAAAAAAAAAAAAAAGTATTACACTGAACTGAATTTCGTAATTATGTTCAGAGTTTATTTGATATTATGTTGTTATTATTATTGAAAATATTTTTTATTTTTTTAAATTTATTTTTATATCAATGTAATCTTAAAAAAACCATAATAAACAAGCTAGAACTGAGTTGAGGCCGGTGATGAAAGCAGGGGCTCGTTTGCTGCTGTGGTCACATGTGTCATGCCTGCCACTTCCTTTTCCTTTGACCTCATAAAATGGCCCTTGCCTTGGGCGGAACATCGGGGTTAGTTACTCAAAACGAAATAAAATAAATAAATAGTAAACAAAAATGGAGTCTGTAATAAACTCTGCCATTCTCTCACTCACTGGCTTCCCAAAATCCAATCCACCCATCCATCACCAAAAAGCAGTCAAAGCTCGACGAACAGTTTGCTGCTCCCTCAGGTAATTAATCAATCAATGCTAGTTCTGTTTTCGAATTTCAAATGAGTGATAATCTTGTCTCGTCTGCAACAGCAGCAGCACCAGCACCAGCAAGAATAGTAACAATGGAGGAGACGCTAATGGCTTACTTAAAGAAGAGGAGGAAGAGAAATATAATGATATTTGGGAGCTTTTTAAAGAAGCTCAGCAGAGTAAGTAATTGTCTTTTTTTTCTTCTTTTTATAAATAAAGGATAATTAATGGTTTCCGTTTTAGATATTCTTTTTTTTTTCTTTTTTCTTTATAAATAAAGGAGTAATTAATGGTTCTCGTTTTAGATATTCTTTACTTAAACAAACAACGCCTTGTGGCTGTTGAAGAGCTCAATAAAGCAAACAGAGAGAAGCAGTTGTTGCTTGATAAAATCCAGCAATCGGAGGCTGTCAACAAATTAGGTTTGGTGATTGAATTTATTCTTTTTGGTTAAATTATTTAATAAATATTTGATTACAAATTTTTTTATATTAATGACTGCGCTTTCTGAAGGAAATGAGCAATCATTGTGGTGGGAATTGCTGCTTCGGATTGACTCAATGGTCCTAACTGGCTTGATTGATTCTGCTGAGGCTTCTGGTTTGAGAAAAACAGTCATGGGTAACAAGTTTAGTGTAGCTCTTGTTTTCTTCGACATCCGGCAGAAAACTGACGCTGAGCTTCTGGCAAAACTCCGTCACTTCTCCGATAAGTAAAGATTACTTCATCCAAAAGTGTTTTTTTGACTGAAAAAACTCCAGGTGTTTTTTGTTGTTTTCAGCATCATCAGTTATTTTGATGCCTTTTCAGTCTAAACGCAATTTTAAAAGCAACTTTCAAACGCAAGTGCGTGAACTGACTTGCTACTAATTCTTTTTTTAACGCACACTGAAACACTTTCGAGCGCGTAGGTGCTTTTGCAAAAGTGCCCTTTGAACTGAAAAAAACACCAGTTGGTGTTTTGTGATACTTTTAGCATCATTATATCAACACCAAAAAAAAAGATTTATTCTTTTGATGTTTTTTCAATCCAAAGGCAATTTGAAAAGCACTTTCAAACACACATGTATGCATGAGTTTGGTAATGTGGTGCAAATGCTTTATTGAAAAAGCGCATTGATAGGTGTTTTTTGATGTTTTTAGCATCGGTATGTCAATACTATCTAGAAACAGAGAAAAAAATCAATTATTTTGATGCTTTTTTCAGCCCAGATGCATTTTGAAAAGCACTTTCAATTGCATGCGTGTGTGTTGACTTGCTACTGTGTATATATATATATATATATATATATTTATTTATATATTATAGTCTCAATGTATAAACTTACATGGGGAGGTGTACCAGATCTTGATGCTTTTTATCACATTCACACTATAAAATATTTTGATGCTAATTAATTATAATTTGAATTCAGGAATGTTTTTCACATTATCCAAATTTGCACTGAAATGGAACCACTGGTATCGGTTGGGTCCTTGTCATCATATGTGACAGGCTTATCAAAGGCACTGCAGAAAAAAGGACACATGGTGGAGGTTATTTTGCCAAAGTAATTGATGTACCTCATCTTTTGTGTTAATATTTATTTCAATCTCTTGTCAGGGACATTTTTGTAGAACTTTGTCAATGCTATCCTATTTTGCTCTGTCAAGAAGTGGCACAGGTTCTTTTCACAAGCATGCCTATACTCTGTTGGTTAAGCTCCATGAGACTGTATCCTGCATGTTTAAAGATATCCTTTTCTTCTCAAAATTTTGTTTATAGATTATGATTCGGTGTATTCTTACAACACATGAATCAGTATTGAGTGCTATTAGTGTTTCTGTAAAGATGTGTGTTCACTAGAACTGTTTAACTTACAGTTAGGCCAAGCGTGTCACAGCCAAGTATGCTAAAATGTTTCTATCAGAGTATGGTAATCAAATTCCTAACATTGGGTTCTATATCTTCCCAGTTTCGGTTCTGCACAGCAAGGTGTCAACACCTCTTTTGAGCATACTATTATTATATATCATTGATTTTGGAATTTCTAAACCAGAATATTTTGGTGTCTGAAAATGAGTGAGAAGCTCACCATGCATCTTCCAAGTTTGTAGGACATTATCAATCTTTTTTTATTGATATAGTTGAGTTGCACTGGGGAAAAATTACCCTTGGCATCGTAAGGGAACACAGGACTTCTTTTGCACAATCAAATTCTGTATGCGATGCCAAATATTAGTAGAAAATGTACTGGGCTACGGTACCAGTTTCACACCCCCCCCCCCCCCCCCCCCCCCCCCTCCCTATTTGAAATTTATTTTGTTTAAGAAAACAGATGAATTTACCTGTAGTAGGAAGTTTTGTCAATTTATAATAGACTGCAGCATGAAAAAAATTCATTGAATATTTGCTGTGTTAGGTATTTTTTTTTATTATACACCAGAATCTAGATTGGAAGCCTGAAATTTTATGTCATCTTCCTAAAGGTATGCGTGTCTGGACCTCACTGAAATGCAAGGACTGCGAGAAATTGAGGCAGAGTTGTATTCATATTTTAATGGTCAATTGCATGGAAACAGAATTTGGACCGGGTGAGTTGTGGTTGTTTCCTGGTACAGGATGCTGTTATTAAATGATTAACCTCCATTTCAGTCGATTGTTACACAGGAGAAATTTTATCAACAAGCAAGTGAGATATTGCCATTGCATTGCCTTCACTGTTTAAGCTCTTTACCTTGATCTTATTGCTAATGCTGTTTGTTCAGCATTGTCCATGGCATTGGAGTCACTCTCATTCAACCTTTGTACTATTCATCCTTTTTTGATCGTGAAAGGGTATATGGATACTCAGATGACTTTGAACGGTTGGTAAAAATTATTCCTGTTACTGCTTATTTTACAAATTACATATTTAACACTGTTTTCAAATTCGCACTTGTGATAATATGTAGATCCTATAGGGTTGTAGGAAATTCACATGAGTAATGGATGGTGTAAAGAAAGTGACTAATGAAAATGACTTTGTAAGCACCCAAATATAACTTTAGTATATTTATTAAGTTGATTTCAATAGTAGAAAAACAAGTTTACTATTACTCTAGTACTCGTGTGGAACCTTTCCAACCCAAAGACTTTGGAAAGAAATTCCAATTCAATTCTTGTTGATATAGGTATCTGTAGGGAGAGGTGTTTTCATTTAGTACAGAGAGGAGTTAGATTACAACTTCCAGTTAACTGCATAGTTGATGAATCTTGTGGTCAAAAGACCGTAGAGAGAGAATATTGTTTGGATTAGTTTCAAAATGATCTTCTTCTGCATGAAAAGATTTATGTGTATCCAACAGTTCCTTAGTCCCAGTCTCTCTTCTAATAACCATCCATACCCTTAACTAAAAGCTGTGCTGTTAGTAGTCTCGAAGTAGTTCTTTGTCTTTAAGCATCCTGATCATTTAACAACTGCACCTGCATCTCTCAACCTGCACAATGGTCAAATTTCTGTATGTAAAAATCAACCATCCATCATAGTTCAAAAATAAATTAGTTGACATGTGCATTCTCTTAGAAACTGAGACATCTTTATCTATGCTGAGGTGGTAGTTGATTTTTTTTAATGATATGGATCCTGCCTTCTGTGTTCTGGTCAGTTCCTGTCAAATTAATTTTCGAAATAATGATGAAGAATTTAATAGTGTTATTATCTTATGATTTTCACAAGGAAGCCCTATACTCTTATACAAAGATATATATATTTTTTTATGAAGACAGAACGACTGGCTTGGACATCTTTTTCTGAGGGAATAAAGCATATATAAACAGATATTTTCAAATCAGTAATGAGAGAGTAAGCAGTGGGCATTTTGAATTATTTTACATCTCAGAACTTTGGGTGAGACCTTTTCTCGTATGATTTTATTTTGAACTGTGCACAAGTGAACTGACATAACTTAAGTCTCCTTATGCGATTTCTTTCAACTTATTCCTTGCTTGTTTGTTACAATCTGTATATAACAATTTTGTTTTGGTGGGTGTTTTTTTGTTTGATGCTTTCAGATTTACCTATTTCTCTCGTGCTTCATTGGATTATATAGCAAAATCTGGAAAGCAGCCTGATGTATTACACATACACAATTGGGAAACTGCTATTGTTGGGCCACTCTTTTGGGATATTTTCGTTAAACAGGTGCAACTTAATCTGCTTTCTTTTCAGCTTAATGAATTATTTGATTTGGCGTGCAGATGTTTGCCTCATGACTTATCATTTCTCCATCTCTCTTTCTATTTGTATATTCATGAAAAGAAGCAAAACATGCTGAAAATTCAAAGTTTCTAATGGTCTTTGAGTCAGATGGTATATCCTTTTCATATAAGAATTGAAGTAGAGGGCAAGGTGTTTGGCTCAATCTCTTTTGTGTGCGTGAGTGTACTAGCCTAGAAACTAAGGTTCTTGCATCTTAAAACAGTAATTTGCAATTGTTAATCTTCAAGACATGGTATTGGACATCTTGTTCTAATTAACCATCAAGCAACTTGGAGTATGAACAAGAAAGAGATGAGATTTGGCCATATCCTTTTCTATTGTTGAATTGTTTTGCTGAGCATTGACTTCATTGTTAAGCCTGAGAACTAAAGGTAGAACTGAGTGGAGTGTTGGATTTGCATCAAACAACCCCAGCGTTCAGATCATGGAGCCTTGATTTCATTACTCTATAAATTATTTCTGTGACACCTTTTTTGTTTCTTCAGGATGCGAAAGGCCAGACTTGGCTATAAGCATTCTTATTATTACCTGGAATTTTTAAATGTCACTTTGAGTTCCTGTTTTACTTTATCCCTTTTTCTAGTACTTATTACAGTTGAAGAAGGAACATAAACAATACTCTGTTAAAATCTGTGTCATCATAGCTTTTGTTAGTCATATCCACAGGGGCTTGGAGGAACCAGAGTATTGTTGACATGCCATGACTTTGAGTCACAAGTTCGTTCTCACATCTCTTCCATTCCGGCTTTACTGGTTCTGGCTGGGACCTTTTGCTCTGAACATAATATAATGTCACTGTTATAATGTCTTAGTGCCTTGAGCAACCTGATAAGCTAGCACTATGTGGACTTGATCCTGCTAGTCTTCACCGCCCTGACCGTTTACAAGATCACACTATGACACATCTTGTCAATGTTCTGAAGGTAAATATTTTTGCCTATCATTTTTTTCCCTTCTGAATTTATCTCATTTTAGTAAAAAATTTCTTCAATAGTCCTCTATATAGCTAAAATGTTTTTCTATAGTTACTTGTAGTCTTGTACTATCTCTTGCTCCTTTTCTTCTACATGTTTGGCAAGTTATCTTCTTGGATCTACACTTTCAGAAATTAGCCACAAAAAGAATCATTAGATCTGCAAGTCAAATTCACATGTACTTGGCTACCTTGCAAGGATTCATTTTGTGTCATCTTTATTATTAATTTTTTGCATCAAAGAAACCATTGAAAGTTGTTGCGTATTTGCTATATGTCAGTGAATGAGAATGTACCAAGTCACATGATAATCAATCTGATTAATTGTAGTAGATTCCTGTGTCGAATAACCTCCATATTGATTATATATGATGGTTGATATGCAGTATATGAGTGATACTTAGCTTGTTTTGACCTTGTTGTGCTTGGAAAAAAAAGCAACCCCCTTAGATGATTAAAGGGGAAGACATGATTATCTCATAATCAGCTTAAACATCTGGATCGGATGCTTTTATACACAGTATCAAAGCTTGCCACTGTTTGGTGTATTTTTATCAAAGCCAGCTATTGTTGTCTCAGAGAGGAGTTATCTCTCTGTTGTTCTTGATAGCTGGACTAAAACTGATTCAGTGATTTGCATTATTTACCTTTTGAGCCTAGAAATGAGAGGGGATCCTAGAGTGAGTAAATCCCACTTCAGGGAAGTTCGGACCTTCTCATGTTTTATAAGGTATAGTGGCCTCGCCAGTTATGAACTTAAGCTTTGGGTTGGATGCTCTAACACCGTGGATACTGAATATGGATTTATTTGTAGTCTTTTAGTTGCATTCTGAACCATTTTTGTTCAATGGTAATAGAATCGATCCCAGAATGCAAATTTTCTCCTTCAGTTGCAAGAACTTTTTATTGTCATGTCAACTAATTAGAATGATTCTGAAGTGGTGAAATTGACCAAGCTCTTCCTTTGTCAAATTCCGTGGATATTTAGAAACTGAGAAAAAAATATGTAAATAAAAAAACTGAACTTTCATTATACTATGATTTCACATGATTAATCTAATGTTAGGGAAGGTCAAGTTGCAAAATTTTAGACACTTGAGAAATACCATATAATCTAAACATGTGAACTGTCTCTCGTGTATTGAAGTTCTAGCTTCCTTTTCCATCTTCCATTACCTGAATATTTTATTTGTTACTAATATGCAGGGTGGACTTGTGTACTCTAATAAAGTTGTTATAGTGTCATCAATGTATTCAAAAGAAAGGATCATTAGTAGTTTCAGTCACGGATTAGAACCTACCTTAGCCATTCACAAGTGAGTTACATGGCATGTCCAGCTTTTAGATTCCATTCTTGCCTCATCTCATTAATTTGTTGGTAATGCTGTTATTTTAATACCATACTGGGTGGCCTTTTTCAGAATCTTCCCATAATAGTACATGTTTTTGTTTTATCTTTTTTTGTGTGGTAAAATAAATTTCCTGGTATTCTTGGTTTTAGGGACAAGTTGCTTGTTTCTCCTTGTGGGTTTGACAACTCCACCTGGGATCCTTCAAAGGACAAATTTCTTCCAAAAAATTATAGTGCAGATGACCTAAAGGGGAAATCCATTTGTAAAGTTGCGTTGCAGCAGCAGCTGGGGTTATCCAGAAATTCATCTACTGTTCTTGTAAGTGTTGCATATAGGATCTTGAAATAATGATTTCGATTTGTGCTTCATGTTATGACATATCAAATGAATCTAAGTTTTTAATTATGTTATCTGACTGTGTTGGGAAAGGTACTGTCAAGAGAATCTGAATTTCTAACCTTATCATCTAGTGTACTCTCTTACAATATTGATGGAATACTTGAATATATTATTCAATTCTTTTTTTTATTTGTTGTGCTGGCTTACATTATTGGTAGAATGCTGGATATGTTTGATTTGTGAGATGAAGCATATTATGTGTACCGATGAATGGGAGCAGTCAAAACAAAGACCTTAGGGAAAGCCAAGGCATTAGGAACTAGATGAAGTGAGCAACAGAGATCAGGCGCAATGGTTGTGTGGATGTGTAACCCAAGGATGGATAATAGTGGTGGACCCTAAACTTACATCACTGTCATAGACCTAGCTATCAAAGTGAGCCTTTTTATTGTATCATTACTCGTTGGGGAGCCTGGGTGTTCTGCCTAGAAGGGTGTACATGTGTTTGGTGGGGGTTGTTGCCTGTAGGGAAGATATTGTAATATTGCCCAATGGGACAGTGCCAGGGAGCGCATGGTGGCCATTGATTAGAAAGCTTCCAATACATACAGGCACTAGTCATTACATGAAACTAGGTAGAGCTTTGTTGATGCACGCAGAAAATCAAAATAAGAAGAATAGAAAATTATTTATTAGGTTTTATTTTCTTTGCTAGTATAAAAGATTCTAATTAGGATTTTTCTATGTTTATAATGGTAATGTTTAGTTTAGATATTTTATATATTACCTATTGTATGTATTGTAGTATAGAGGAATCTATGTAGGAGTTAGGGATGGTGGAGAGTTTTGAGAATTAAATCGAAAAGGTGGTGAAGGCAAATAATAGTTTAGAACCTCGAGTATGACTCTCTATGACTCTCGAACCATAATTTTCAGAACTCTCCATCATCCCTAACTCTCCTGCATAGAAACTTCTATACTAAAGTATACACAGTAGGAAATATAGAAAATAGGATATTCTGTATCATATAGGACCAATCTAAACATAGAAAATCCTAATTAAAATTTTTTATACTAGCAAAGAAAATAAATCTACCGAATAAAATCCTAGTTAGAATCATTTGTGTATTAAACCACTTGGACTTGCCAGTGTGGTGTCAAAATGCACCTTTTTCTATTCATTTTGATGTGAAAAATCAGAAAGCCAAATGCTTTCAAGGATCCTTACAGAAAAAAAGGCTAGCAGCTACGTTTGTCAAAATGTGGTAGCTTTGTGTTGTTACAAAGTACAGGTTCCACATATGGTTCCTTGGTCAATATTTTCTACCTAGGGGCATGTGGTAGCTTTTAAGCTTCTTGTTTCTTGGCTTCTACACATTTTTATTCTTAACTTCAGCATCTACAACATATGTATAATAACAATTAAAATATCCTGGACCAAGTGCATTTATTTTCAGAATAAGTGATTCTAAGGTGTATGAAACATAATAAACTTATTAGCATATCAGTTAGACCATCAAACTGAAAAGTTCAAATGCTTTTTATCAGGTAGGATGCATATCCACAGAATTATTGGATTTTGATCCGAATATACAGAAGGTAGTTTGGAATGCTACACAAAAGAATGTCCAGGTTTGTACTTGTTTTTAGGATCTTTATTTCTTGGAAGATAATACAGGCTTAAGGCTGAATAATGGAGAAACTCCTTACTAGCTGATGAAATGAGGGTACTAAGAAAGTGATGAGAATAGTGATTCTCAGTTTTCCTTGGCGGCAGAATGAATCAGTTAAAACTGCTGTTGTCATTTTTCATTTTTAGTTTTGTACAGAAATATACATGAATTTGATTTGTCTAGTTGTTTCCTGCTCAGTTCATCTTCGTGGGAAGCAAAGTGACAAGTGTAAACGGAGCACTGGAATATCTTCAGAAAGAACTAAAGGTAGAGGGTACAGTCATAGCTATTCTGTGTGTGTTTGGTGATGTGATGCAAGTGCTTTTGCAAAAGTGCGTCTGGACTGAAAAAACATTAAATTGTTGGTTTCAGTTTTTTTTTCCAGCATCAGCATATCAAAATCATCCTAAAGCATCTAAAACCCCCCCATCAAATTGATGCTTTTACAGTTCAAATGTACTTTGAAACGCAGTATAAACACAATACCAAACACTGCCTCTTTATTGTGTGTGCCTATGAGGGCATTCTGAGCTGAGGAAAGAAAGAAAAAACATAACTCCAGAAAGGTATATATTGTGGTAATGCTTTGGGATATTCTATAATCTCATGCAATCTTTCTCTGCATGCTCCTTCACTCTAAATTTTTGTCCCTGTAGAAGTTTCTATCACTCTACTTTGTACCCTATCCCCAACTACCCTCATTGTTATCTACAGAGGCTCTAATCTTTGGTTTCTGTTCTCCAATGCCCACAGGATGAAACTATGAGATTCGTAAACAAATATGATGAGGCTCTATTGCATCTGATCTATGCAGGTTCAGACATAATCTTGTGCCAATCTTTTCATGATCCTCTACCCCAAGTGCCAGTAAGTTGATAATTATTTTCATCAAAACACAATCTCCATTGCATCTGCTTCTTGTCTGGAAGATCCATGAAATCCAAGTTATCACCTGCATGAAATAAAACCTGGGAAGGCCTAAAGAGATCAATCACACATACATTTCTTTGAAGAAAGAAACACTCCATACAAGCCCACCTGTGTATAATAAGTGTTGAATTGTGTAAACTGCTTCCTACCCTGTATTGAGCTGCTGGAATTTGCTAGTCCATCCTTTTTAGCTTTGTATTCCTGAGGGTCCATGGTGCTTATAATTGAATAAAAAGTTCTTTTCCTTATACTGATTTGCACTCATGTTCTTTTACCGATCCTTTTCCTTTCATTGTCCCTAACTTCATATGGGCTTTGGGGGCACGGCTAAAATGTCTTGGTCAACTTTGTTCATTTCATCAATTTCGCACCATCTCTTAAGTTCCACTCCAGTTTCTTTCCTCATGTTACTGCTCAATGAATATATGTGTGTGTGCACGCGCGCTCGCCCGTGCCCAGACGCATGTCTGTTTCAAAAGCTGTTTCATTGACTTCACATTATCTGTGTACAATGAAATTTGTAGCTGAAAGCGTTGAAATATGGAGCAGCTCCGGTTGCAGTAACATCCAATGAGAACAAATTCAGGTAATATATTCTGCAGAAAATTTTAAGCGACTTCACAGCTGAACGTTTTGTTCTCCCTTTTCCACACCTCCTCCCTCTTAGAAGCAAGAATGACTCTCTTTAGCTCTTTTACAGACATTTTGTAGCTCATGAACAAGAGACCACCAGATTTTCACAGTTCATTAGCTCTGCCTTTGGATATTTGTCTTTGAGCCAGGCTGTGGATGAAATTGTAAGTACTTGAATGGTCACGGGATTATTCTTCTATTTTTATTTTTATTTTTATTTATTTATTTTAATGGTGCCATGCTTTTCTGCAGAAGAACAACCCATCAAAATGGAAGCAGAAGATAGCAGACGCCATGGTTAAGGACTTCTCATGGAATGCAGAGTGCTACGACGTTCATGTTTCTGCATACACAGCCATGAAAAGTTTGTGAGGTTAGTTGGACCGTACTCTTGTGCTTCTGTGTGTACACTTCTAATGCCCAGTCGTCTCTAGGTCATGATTTGGAGAACAATTTTATCAGCTTTGCTAGAACTTGAAGTGTTGAGGCTTGAGTATCAAGGGGGCTCGGATCATCATCTGCATAGCATTCTCACATCTCCATTTCCATCGATGGCAGTTTTGTATGTATACTACTGTGAATATGAATAATCTCCTATACATTTAATTTCCCCCGAACAAATCAAATTTAGGCAAACAAGTCCCAAAAAAGCTTAATCTAAGAGATGAATTTATAATTAATTTAATGAAATAAATTTAATTATTATTGAACAAATATTGTATTAAGAAGGGGGGGTTGAAGATATGAGAGAAACCCGTCTCGTACTCCTAATGCTCTTGATTATTATTATTAAAAAATAATTAAATTAAAAAACTTTATGATCTAGATTGTTAAAGGCATGATTTCTCTGGGTTGGACATGACCGCTGTTAGTTAGACACTGGCGTGAGAAGAGATTCATTGTTTCATTTATGGATTCTTTTTTTCTTTCTCGTTCCCGGGGTTTTTTATGCTTTGTTTTTAGTTTTTTTTCTTCTTATTCGGTCCTTTTACGTTGTTTTAATATGTAATTGATCTTATTAATTTATTTTTTATGCCAGCATACGAGGATCCTGTAAATTTGCAAGAAAAATGTTTTATCGGCTGGTTAATTCTTGATTTTATAAATTAAAATTCAATTTAATTAATTTAAAATACTTAGAGCTTCAACTGAATTTGAAGGTTAAATAAATATCAAGCTCTTTTTTTGGTCGAAATGAAGGATTAATTTGCAAGGTCAATAGATAAGTCCACGCTCGGTACTTAGTTTTTTTTCTCAATTTGATCCCTTTGTATTGGTATTATAGGTTGGCACTGCACACGTCACGAAATAGGAAGTGTTCATGATCATCAGACGATGCGTGCTTGATCTCTTAGCCACCAAATGGCGGCTTCCATGATAGTATTCAAAGCCTCACACCAAGTTCTTCATGACAAAGGTTGTCAATTTTATTCTATTCCATCTGGAATTGTTGATATATATTGTTTCAATTTAAAATACAAGATAAGTCCGATTTGATTACATCTCGATCAGAATCTTAACTTGTTTTTGAAATTTTGCCCAAGATCCAGCCAGAACATTTTGGTTTTTTCCATCCAAATAGTATTTTTTTTTAAATAATGTCTAATTTTATAGTATTAATTATATCTATTAATCTCACTGCTAGATTGAACTAAAATTTTACGAGATCTTTTGACATATTGATATATTTTAGAATTAAAAAAATATAATTGTAGAGCAATCAGATATTAGAAAAATCTTGTAAGACTACAAGTGGAATTCTTGTAATTGTGTTCATAAAAGTTCTTATTGAATAATTGTAGAGCAATCAAAGATTAGAAAAGTAATGTAAGATAGCCGGTGGAATTCTTGTAATTTTGTTCATAAAAGTTCTTTTTATGGTGTCTTTTTTTATATTAAATTTTTTTTCCATTTTCATTATTCAACAATGGATTTATTAGTAATTAAGTTTTATAATTTTCTTTGATTTGCATTTAGAATTATCATGGTCTCATGAATCAAGTCACACATTTAAAAAGTTAACCCAGGTTAACCAGAGTCAATTTAATATATTTTCATCTTAACATTCTTTTAAAAAATATCATCTTGATTTTTTTAATCAAACTATTTGAAATTTGAATTGTATAATTTTAAATTAATTTATATTTGAATTTGAATTAAAATTATATTTATTGAATTAATAATTTAAAAAAAAAATATATATATATATATATACACAACAAATAGAACAGAATTGACAATTTACTTCTTGGTGGTACGACCGATGACAATGGAGTCGTGGTAGTTTAACTCTCACGTGTTTTTTTTCTTCTCCCTTCACTTTTCTCTTCTTTTATTAATTACCTGCTAAAATTGGGAGTTGTCCAACCAATTCTTTTGATAACTATTTGTTTTGTTTTTATTCTTTTCTTAATTGTTTTTATTTTTCATTTTTGTCACTTAGTATTTTGTTTCATTTTATTTTTATGTCAAATTTAGTCCTTATTGTTTTGGTTACTACTTGTTTTAATTTAGTCCTTATTATTTTAGTGTTTTTTCAATTATCTTTATGTATTGATATTACAAAAAATTAAAAAAATATTTTGATGTATTTTGAAGTGAGAATAACTTATATTATATAACAATCAAGCAAGTTATTAACCTAACCAAACTCATTTAACCATATTTTATGATTCTCCCTAGTTAAACTTGATGAAGTCAACGACAAAAAAGAAAAAAAAACATTATCATTTTAATAAAAATAATTAATTAAAGTTTATAAATAATAATATCAATAATCCATACTTTTTTTTCGGGATAAATCATAAATTGTAAAAATAATATATATTTTAAATTTAAACTTTGTTTGATGGTAGGGGAGTGATTGTTTTTTAAAGTTTTTTATTTTAAAATATATTAAAATAATATATATTTTTATTTTTTAAAATTTATTTCTTATATAAAAATATTTAAAAAAACAAGTGAAGAAAAAAATTAGTTTCTCAAAAACACTTTTTTTTCAGAAGAGAAGAAGCTCTGACACTATCAAAAGTCAAAACCGGTTGGTTAGCCATAAAACTTTCTGTCGTCCACGCCTGTCCCTCCCTCTCTTCCCTTACCAGGTAAAGCCCTAAAACCTTTCAAGACAAAAACCCTCCCAACACGATAAGAACAAAATGCCAGACCCAATCGAGTCCCCCAAACCCTACACCCTAACCCAAACCCTACAAGGCCACAAATCCTCCATTTCCTCCGTCAAATTCTCCGCCGATGGCCGTCTTCTAGGTTCTTCCTCCGCTGACAAAACCATCAAAACATATTCCCTCTCCCCATCTAATCCTCCCAGTTCCCCAATCACTCCTCTCCATGACTTCCATGGCCACGAACAAGGCGTCTCCGACCTTGCCTTCTCCTCTGATTCCCGCTTCATTGTCTCTGCCTCCGACGACAAAACCCTCCGCCTCTGGGACGTCACAACTGGGTCCATCATCAAAACCCTTCACGGGCACACCAATTATGTGTTTTGCGTCAGCTTTAACCCTAATTCCAGTATGATTGTTTCGGGTTCTTTTGATGAGACTGTTAGAATTTGGGATGTGAAGAGTGGAAAGTGTTTGAAGGTGTTGCCTGCCCATTCGGATCCAGTTACATGTGTTGATTTTAATAGAGATGGCTCGCTTATTGTATCCAGCAGTTATGATGGCTTGTGTAGGATTTGGGATGCTGGGACCGGTCATTGTATCAAGACTTTGATTGATGATGAAAATCCGCCCGTTTCCTTTGTTAAGTTTTCGCCCAATGGAAAGTTTATTCTTGTTGGCACTTTGGATAACAATTTGGTATGCCAAGATTCTTCCTTTTTCGTTGCTCTAATCTAATAGTTGTTGCTTTGGAACTTGGAATATTAGTTTTTGTCTTGGAAATTTCAAACATTTGATTAGTGGTAGCTGTAATGTTTTCTTCCGAATGATATGTCAATGTCATGAGCTTACACAAGAATTTTCTGCTAATTAGCACGCTTTCATTTTACGATTTAGAGTCTACTTCTCTTTTATGTTTTATCAATCCATATTGATGAATTCATGAGTTTCTGTCTAAATGATTTCTCATGGTGGAACATTACGCCGGTTTTCATATAACTCCATGCAAATGCAGTTGATATTGTTGCAAGCATTGTTTTATTTATTCTTTTGTATGGCTGCAGTTCTGCTATCTTGAATAACAGGGTGCAGATAATATATAGCATTGTCATCCTTAACTTTTCACCTCACTTTCTCGCTGTATTTCCATGTTCTGTGCACTTCATATGGAATGTTTTGATGTTATTAAGTTGTCCACATCTCGGGATAGGTTCTAGCTTCTGGAGGCTTTGTATATAATTTTATATGGAAATTATGCTGAGTAAAAATCACATTCTGAGCTCAGTGTTTTTATTATTTATCTAAAAAAGCTCACTGATGATTCCTGTTCTTCGTTGAATGCGTATTTGCACATGTACCTCGTGTACATTTATTGTTTTACATAGAAGGGAGAATAGTTAGCACATAAAACTTTCATTCGATGGCTTATTGTCTTAGAGAATTCATCATTGTAATTTAATTTTTGAGGGTCCAATCTTTTTATATCTGGTGGTTTTCATTTCTTTGAGGTGGTCTGGTCTTCTCACCTGGATTTGCTACATGATATACTTGCAGAGGCTTTGGAATTTTTCGACCGGGAAATTTCTGAAGACATACACCGGGCATGCCAACACAAAATACTGTATTTCGTCCGCCTTTTCCATTACAAATGGAATGTACATTGTTGGTGGTTCTGAGGATAATTGTATTTACTTGTGGGAGCTTCAAAGCCGGAAAGTAGTACAGAAACTGGAAGGTCACAGTGATACAGTTATATCAGTAGCTTGTCATCCCACCCAGAATATGATCGCATCTGGTGCAATAGGCAGTGACAAGACTGTGAAGATCTGGACTCAGGAAAAATGAGGATTTATTTTTCCTCCGCTAGCAGTCGAGGGAAATGTTTTGCTCGATGGCTGAAGCTTCTGCATTTTCCCAGATCCTTATCCTATTGATATGCTTGTAGTTTCGATTCGTTTAACTGCTGTTTGTGCTCTCCGAGTATTTAATGGAACTCAGTTGTTAAAACTTGTTATTTATGTAATTATTGTTTTAACTCCCTCGACTGTTACCACTTGTGAATTTTAATTGCGAGATATAAGCCTGGCTATAACACCTGCCCAGGAGGTCAACTTGATGACCCGCTGGCCCGGGGATTGCCCGGGCAGGGTCGGTGTTAATGGACAGGGTCGGGTGACTTCCTTTCCGGGTAGTAATCATTTCTTGCATGTGGAGCCAACAGCAGATGGGATATGCTCCGATAATCCTTTGGACATCAGAGTTGTTAAACACGCACATGCTTATTAGAATTTTATTGTTAAGGAAGAGAGTATTTTACATCATCAGAGTTGCCGGTGATCAATAAATATTATTTATAAATATACAGCAAAAATATTATTTTTTTGTTTTTAAAAAAATAATTTTAATATTTATGCATCAAAATAATTTAAAAACATTTAAAAAAATAAAATTTTATCAAAACACTGTTTGTATTGCCCACCAAAACAGACTCGAAAAGCCCATGTAACCAAAACGTGGCATTTAATTTTGCATATATCAGACCCTAAAGATTCGGATCCAGAGTATTAAACTTAATAAAGTGTGTACTCACTTGATTTTGTCTTCATAGTCTGTCTTGTTAAAATTATTTTTTAAAATATTTAAAAATAAAATAAAATAAACTAATATTTTTATTTTAAAAAAATTATTTTTGACATCAATGGATTATATCTATATTTATAATTTAAAAAAACTCATTTTCAACTATATTCTAACTTGAAATAAAAACTCTTAAATTCCTTGTAAAATATATTTATAGTCTCTAATAATAATATAAAAAATAGCTCCAAAATCCAGTCAACTAAGAGTTAAAATTCTTTCCGGAATCATATCTACCATTTCATGCAATATGTAAACGAAAACAACATTTAGAATAAACTCTACATATACAGAAGAACTCATTAATACCGAAATAACCCCTTCACTTGGTTGAGACTGGTCTCAATTACCAAGATTTGACCACTCTCTCTATTCTCACTAAAACCAGGAATCAAAAAATAGAAAAAAATGAAATTTAGTATTTGAATACTTCTCTTCCTTAATAAATGAATTTTAATTGAACATCAATTTAGGACCTACAAAGGGTATAATTAGAAGAAAAAAGAGGAGAAAACAAGAGCCAATGTGGCAAATTACAATGATAATGGCATGGGCACAATACTTTTCCCATTCTTTTAGAGTATTTGTAATAATATGAACAATACTCTCTCTCTCTCTCTATATATATATATATATATATATATATATATATATATACACACACACACATATAGATATAGATATAGGTGTTTCAGTGTTAAGAGCTTGAAATTAAAGAGTTTATTCTTTCTGTAATCTCAGGTTCAAGTTTTGTAATTACTAATATGATAACCACTAGAAACTTACATAGTCGTTAACTTCAGGATTCATGAAATTTATTTAGATGCACAAAAATGATCTGGACACCCTGGATAATAAAAAAAACCACGGAAGCACTGTTTCAAACGAATTGAATATTTTCGATAGATGGATTGGATGTCTAATTCAATAAATTAAGTAGATAGCTTTGGGTTGGCAGATTTGGACAGGAAATATAATCTTTCTTTTCTAATTCCTGTAGATACGATATCTCAACCAATGATCAACTTGGTTTTTGCTAATATAATTTAAGCACCTCCCCCTTCAACAAGAATAGTAGAAAACTGTGTGTGTAGGCTTCATTTTGCTCTGAGAAAGCAGATAAGGACAAGATTTTCTGGCCTCAGATTCTTCTTCTAATACCCTCCTTCTTTCTAGTGGAATCGTGCAGATTAGGTTCATTTCTCAGCTTTTTCAAGCCTTCCGGACTAATCCTAGATTAGGTCACTAATCCACATCAGATTTTTCTTGTTTTGAAACATTATCATCTTTGTTTACCACTCTTTCTTAAATGATTTTATAGAAGTTCAAATCCTTGGACTATAAAGGCCTGACGAGCTTGTGTTTTTTGCAGCTCTGTACATTTTTGTGGAGTAAGAAGCTACCCTTATGGATATTGCAGCATGGAAATGGCTTGGTGAGATGGTATGTCAAGATCATTGTCAATGGAAGGATACACACACCTGGCTTGCTAGCTAGCTAGCTAGCTACTGCTAAAACCTGGAGAAATCATTAATTCTAATAGTGTTAGTGTTTGAATTTTCTATTAATTAATGACATAATTGCGGATTAGTATTTCATTGATCTGAAAATCTTTCATTTTCTTTTGTTTAATTGAGTTTGTCTACATGTTATAGGGTATGGATGATTACAGATTCATCCATCAATGCCATATCAACTCTCTTGCCGAGTTCACCACACAGAACGTGGCAACTACTCTACTGGGAGAAAACCTCCAGCGATCTTTGTCTTCCGAGAGTTTCTCCTCGAAACCCAGTTTAATTATGGCCAGAAACACCACGATCACCGGAACTTCAAATGGCTCCTCCTCTGAAACGTCTCAAGCCAGCATTGAAACACCTGGAAAACAGCAGAAAACCAACAGCTGGAACTCTAGCATCGCCACCCTGCACCAATCGCCAAAACCACCTTCTCCAATTTCTGAAAGTTTTTCTTTCAACACCCCAGCTCCACCACCTACGACCAGTTCGCAGCAGTTTCACAGAAATCTTGACCGCTTGATCAAGCCTAATGATGAGGCTGCATCTCCAATAAACATGCACTTTCAAACTTCAATTTCAAAAGCTGCTTGTGAGAGATCAGAAAGTTACGCGATGACTAGATCTGCTTTGCGTGTTCAAGATCACATAATGGCTGAGAGAAAGCGCAGAGAAAAGCTTAGCCAGCAGTTCATAGCTCTTTCAGCCATTGTTCCAGGTCTTAAAAAGGTGAACGAGAGTTTCAAATTGATAGATAGCACCACAAATGCATGCCTTTATTTCTTCGAAGGGAAAATCCAGGATACATTGATTGTGAACCATTATAAATCGCGAGCCTTGATAGTCAATCTTTAACGACTGATATATTTCCGATATTTTAGATGGACAAGGCTTCTTTCCTTGAAGATGCTATGAAGTACATGAAACAACTCCAAGAACAACTGAAAGAACTCCAGGATCAGACTAGGACAAAAACCATGGAATCAGTGGTTCTGCTGAAGAAATCTAAGCTCTCTGTTGATGGCGAATGTTCTTCGTCGGATGAGAACTTCGATGACCGCTCTAGTTCACTACTCCCAGAAATCGAGGCAAGAACAACCGATAAGGACGTACTGATTCGAATCCATTGCAGGAACCAACAAGGAGCTGGGATGAAAATACTAGGCGAGATAGAGAATCTTCATCTATCAGTACTCAATAGCAGTGTATTGGTATTTGGGAATTCCACTCTTGACATAACAGTAATTGCCCAGGTAATTTAAAATACACAAAGTGTTTGTTTTTTAATTTTAATAGTGTCTTACAAAATAAAAGAAAATATCCTGGTTATGATCATCAGATAGATAGATACTCCTTACCGTCCAGATCGATTTTGTGCAGATGGACGACGAGTTCTCCTTGACAATGAAAGATGTTGTCAAAAACCTAAGATCGGTTTGTTTGAAGCTCTACCAAGCTCGTGCACTCAAACCTGAAGATTCGGCCTGATCCTCCATTTTTTTCTCTCCAGATCTTCTCGGAGAAGCAGTAATCCACAAATCTCCCATCCCCTTCGAGAGATCAATCTGTATTGTGAATCAAAATGCTGCTAAGCCATGGAGGTTCGATTCGCAGGAGGAGATTTATCTTCTTGTTTTTTGCGTGCCTGGCTTGTTTGGAGGGGTTAATCAATTATGGAAAATAACTATTTTATTATTTGTTTTGGAGTAACATGTCTTCGTTTATTTTTTTCTTATTGTATTTATAACTTTTCGAGTTAAAATAATAATAATAAAAAAGCATTTTCTCATCTATATACATAACTAACAGCTCAAACAAGTAATCCATACTTTAATCACGTTGACCACTAGTTTAATCATAATCTCGTAACAAATTGAATGCCACGCACGAAATTATAAACATTTTTCTCCAGTTTTCTTCCTCTCCTTTCAAGGATTGTAAAATGACTGAACTTTTTTGGTTGATTCATTAAGAATGGCCCAAATCCATCACACTTGGCGTGCGCCAGGGAAATATGGATTAGTCTGACAAGAAATCACATACAGTGAACTTGGGCTTCAGCCGTAAGAAGGGATGTAGCAGCCACAACAGCAAAATCACTGATCAGTCGCTGTAATCATCCACGTTACTCGTTCCTCCCTGCACGAAAAACGGGTTGCGGTTAATTCACGATGCTATTCCCATCCTCATGAAACGAAGCTGTCACAAAGCCAGCCTTGTGGATTCAATCTGCTGGGTGCAACGAAAGTATAACGTTTTTGAAAGACAATTGAGGAGAAATGAGGAAGGAGGTGGTGGTGGCGGCGGCAGTGACAGCAGTGGCAGTCGTCGCTGTACTGGTAAGGCAGTATTCAAGAAAAAAAGCAAGACAGTGGAGGCAAACACAACGCATTTTGCGTAAATTTGCGAGGGAATCTGCCACTCCTGTACCCAAACTTTGGGAAGTGGCCAATGCCATGGTTTCTGACATGCAAGCATCTCTAGCTTCTCAGGAGGAAACTGGTACCCTCGGCATGCTTGTTTCCTGTGCTGCCTCGCTACCTAAAGGGTACAAGCAATCTTCTTCTTCTTCTTCTGGGTTTACTTGCTCGATCTTGTTGCACAATATAATGTTGACGTTGTTAAATTTGTTTTGATGAAATTCTGTGACAAGGGATGAGAGGGGACTGTATTATGGGGTGAATTTGCGAGGAACCAATTTTTTAATTTTGTGTGCTCGACTTGGAGGAAGAAATGAGCCTATTTCTGATTTGCATAGGAAGGAAATTTCCATCCCCCCCAATGTGTTGATTGGTACCTCTCAGGTATGCTTATAATCTCAAAGCTTTGAAATGATATATGAATTCATGCTTGATTTAGTTCATTAGACAATATATTCACAACACATTACAGATATAAGATCTGAGTCCAAGCAACGTGCACACTGCTAATTAAATCTGGATTGTTAGCATTGATCAATATATAGTTTGTGTATGGGATTAGCCAGAAGAATTTGGAGAGCTTGTCTCCACACAATGTTTAATTGCCAATTTTTTAAGATGAAAAACAGTACAACAATCTTTTGTAGTTGCTTCCTGAATCTTGAAACCTGTTGAGCAACGAGCTTTCTTAATTTGTTGTGGCCATGAAGTGTGAAATTGCATATGAAATATCTTGTCGTTTAGGAGTTATTCGACTACATTGCTGCGGAGCTAGCAAAGTTCGTTTCAGAAAACCCCCCGGATGATACTCCTGATGCGTCAGAAAGGGAAAGGAAACTGGGCTTCACTGTGTCATATCCGGTGGATCAAGCTGCAGCTACCTCTGGCTCTGCTATTAAATGGAAGAGCTTCTCAGCTAATGACACAGTTGTGTTTGCCTATCCCTTTTTCGCCAAGTAATTTCATTTGATAAGCCTGATGCAACACTTTGTTTTCTTTTCTCCGTCTGGAATGTAACATCTGAAATTTTAAGTTCAGGATGATGAACTTTTCCATTTTAATCAGGCAAATGGGGTGGGGGTCATTTGAAGGAAGGGAATAAGTTGTGATATCTCAACAATTTAGAGACCATGAGTATCTACTACTAGGTTAAATTTGGTTAATTAGTATTTCATATTAGAAAATCCGAACAAAAACAAGACAAAAACATATTTTATATAATATATATGTCGGTAACAATTTTGGTGGAGTGAATTTTTATTTTTTTAAAACCAAAGATAAAGAAGATACTCTCTCTTTGTCTCTATTATGTATTTTCTTCTGGAGACTGTAAATACATTTTTGTGCTATAACTAAACTATTGTCAAAGGATTGATAAAGTTCATGTCAGCTTATTAAGAGGGATTTTTAACTAATTTTATCAATATCGCGGATTTGTGTATGTGCTCAGGTTGAGAAAGCATTGGTCAACGATATCAATCGAGCTTTGGAGGAACATGGCCTCAAGTTTCGTGTTTTTTCACTGGTATGCTGCTACTTTCGTAGCTTTATCAGTTCAAATTAAGAATAACTGTGCAAAATTAAAGATATTTCTCATCTCTTCTTGAGCAGGTTGATGATACTGTAGGAAATTTGGCTGGAGGCAGATACTATAACAACGGCATTGTGGCTTCAGTTACTCTGGCTATGGGGTCAAATGCTGCTTACGTTGAGCTAGAAGAAGCAGTTCCTAAATGGCAAGGGACAATCCCATCATCCAATCTGAGCGAGCTGGCAAGTGTTGAATTAAGATTACTGATAATAATTTATGCAAGTAAAATGCAAACTTAAGGTGAGTGTGCTTAATTTTCACAGATTATCAACACGGAATGGGGAAACTTCAATTGCTCAAACCTTCCATTAACTGAATTTGATTCTAGTTTAGATGCAGAAAGCTCGAACCCTGGTAGCAGGGTATGGCAAATCATGTATTTCATGTCTCCATATAACAGTAAATAATTAAGATAAGGTAGTTAACATTTTTTCCAAGTCTTCTTATGTCTCAGATCTTCGAAAAGCTTACTTCAGCCATGTACCTTGGAGAAATTGTCAGAAGAGTCTTGCTGAAGATGGCCCAGGAAACAGCTCTCTTCGGAGACGTCGTCCCTCCAGAACTAGCTACTCCATACCAACTAAGGTAGGTTTGTAAGCAATTAACTAAGTCAGATTGTTGTTTTATTGAACTTCGCTTATTCTTGTCAGTCTAAGAACAATGATAAGAATCTAGGTAAAGTTATATATATATATATATATATAGCCCCTTTAAAATTGAGATTCCGGGGCGGGCAGGCAGCTTGGTTTCAATCCTTTCATGGCTGCATGGTTTAGGTATATAGTAAAAAAATTTATTTGACATTATATTGAACAACAGGTCACCTGACATGGCTGCCATGCATCAAGATACATCAGAGGATCACGATGTGGTTGGTGAGAAGCTGAAGGAAATTTTTGGGGTAAGTTTCCTGTAACATGCCCAGCTAACATCAAACATTGAAACAAAGCTGAAGCCCGTTGCCATTCTTCCTTCAGAACTTTGGAGCATGAATTCAAAATCAAAATCCTGCCTTTGGAAGTTTACTTCACCAATAATGTCTCACCAGCTAACCATGTAATCATTGGTTTTCTTGATAGCAGATCACTAATTCTACTCCGATGGTAAGGGAGGTGGTGGTTGAGGTTTGTGACATCGTCGCGGAACGCGGTGCCCGTCTTGCCGGAGCCGGCATTGTAGGGATCATAGAAAAGGTCGGGAGAATTGAAAGCAGAAAAAGTGTAGTGGCTGTGGAAGGTGGACTTTATGAGCATTATAGAGTCTTTAGGAACTATCTCCATAGCAGTGTCTGGGAGCTGCTGGGCAGTGACCATTCAGATAATGTGGTGATTGAACATTCTCACGGTGGTTCTGGAGCCGGAGCTGTCTTCTTGGCTGCTTGCCAAAACCCAAAATCTTCTTGATTCCTATCTCATCATGCCTGGGATTCACGAAATTACTGGATTGAACGTGCGTACTTTCAGTTTTTATAATTTCCAATTAAGTTTATTATATATTTGAATCCATCATTTTCCATCTATACTTGTGAAATTTAGTTCTAATATGGTCGGTCTAGCAAGTTCCTTCATTTTTGCCATTAATTCTCAGCCTGGTGGCATAGTAAGAATCACGTATAAGAATATGAAATACGATAAGGATACGTTGATTTGTCAAAATATTGAAAAATAAATATATGCTGTTAAAATATAATTTTAATGTTTTTTATATATTAATATTTGAAAATAAATAAATTCTGAATAAGAAATACCTAACATGCACAAGTAGCGAAATCAATACACGTGTGTTATATAGGAGGGGGTGTGACATGTCAAATCCATGAAGGGGACGTGTCGAGATTTCTTCATGTGGACAGACTGGGACAGGGCAAGTTGAAAATTACTTGAGCTGGATGGAGAACAAAAAAAAAAAAAAAAAACATGACGAGCGCTGTCTTTTTCCTTGTCCAGTATCCTCACTTCAGAGCCTTTTTTTAGGATCAAAATTTATTAAAAATGTTTCTTCAATTATAGAATTCATTTTAGTGGCCGTGGATGTTTTCGGGAATGTTTGAAACTATAGTAAATTTTAGAATATTATCAAAATATTAATAAAATTAATTTCTTCTTTATTTTATTCATAGGTTTTAAAACTAATAGGATTGCAATTTCCAAAAAAAAACTAATTTTGCATAATCAAACTTTTCTTCGACCTAATTTTATATAGTTAAGTAAATTTCTCAAGAAAGAATTAATTTGATATATATGGGGTATAAAATCCAGGTAATTAGAGTTAAATACATTGTTATATTTCGTGTAAAATATAATTTAGATTATAAAAAATTGCTACGATTGAATAAATGTAATATAATAATTAAAGAAAATTGATTGAGATGGTGATGTTTTATCCGAATACTCACCCTTGTCAAGGAATGGCAAATATACTTCGCAGTGCAGCCTTTCACTGCACCCCTTTAAATTGCATATACTTCTTTCCGTAGCAGCTTCTCCATCCTCGTCGGCCTGAGACGGGAAAGGATAATCCCCGTCGTGTAGGGCCATAAGCCATCTCTCTACCCTCTGGACCACCATTATCGCCTCCCTAGCTTGCGTCTCCTTGTCCCCCTTCTCGACATTGGTGTCATGTCATTACCCAAACCTTGTTTCAAGGAACAGATCACGTGCGCTTATTACTTTCAGAGTTATTTTTGACATTTTAAAAATATTTTTAAAAATAATTAAATTTTTATTTTTATTTTTATTTTAAATTAAAAAATTGATATTTTTAAATTATTTTCATAGGCTAATGTCAAAAATAATTTTTAAAAATAAAAAATATTATTTTGATATATTTCTAAACAAAAAACACTTTCAAAACTAATTTCAACCACAATATAAAATAGTAAATAACAATCCTATTTTAGGAGTATTCACTTTTATCTCTGTTTTATTCTCTCACTCCTTGATTGTCATTCATTTTAAGTATTTTAAATATATATATATATATATATATATATATATATATATATATATTTTTTTTTTAAATTTAAAAAATTGTGTTTTTAAATTATTTTTATGTGATATTAAAAATAATTTTTAGAAAATGAAAAATATTATTTTAATATATATTTTAATAAAAAATATTTTAAAAAATAATCGTAATTGCTTACATGCACTTAAGCATGTTAATTGACAATCACATTAAAGCTGATGTGATTTAATGATTTTAAAAAATCGAAAGAATATATGAAAATAATTGAGTGTCTTTTATGTTTAGAAAAAAGCAACGAAAAGGGAATCACTATAAGAGAAAAGGTAAGAAAATTATAAAAAACATTTAACCCATTTCGGTTTTTTATCCATCAAATCAAACATGATGATTTGGCATTCAAAATTAGAGGGATGGAATTTGTGGGGATAGGAGTAAAGGCATTTGTGCTACTAACAACAATCAATTTCTCTTTGTGATAAAACATAAAGTTTATCCTCCATTCCAGCCATATACGTGACTTCGATTTTGTTTTTTGGTTTTGTTCAAGTTTCACTTTAATCCTTTGTAACTTTAGTACGAGACCCTAATATCAAATTTAAAATACATCCAAAAGTTTTATCCATCACAAACAAATCTTGATCTAATTTATAGTTTTCAAATGATCCTTAAATATTACAAGTTGTACAGAAAAAAATACCTAGTTCATTTTCTATTTTGAAAGTTCTGTAATAACTTCGTGAATTCTTAATTGAACCATGGTCTCACAAGCCTTTGTCCCATCTCCTAGCTAATGAGCTATGAGCTAAGCTACCCTTCTATGGGTTTTTATATATAAGCTGTATGAATAGCATCATATATATATATATACTAGCAAATTGCCCGCGCGTTGCCGCGGGTATTTTTTTTGTATATAATTTAACATAATTAATTCTACAACGATAAATTTATATGATATAAGTAAATAAAAATTATAGATTAAGAGATAAAATGTTTACAATTTTGAGTTGAGTTTGTCACGTAAGCATAGATTACATCTTTTATAATATAGGTATTGCGTTATAAACGATCACAAAAGAGCGCACACTAACATTAGAAAAAAGAGCAAAATATTTGAATAAGAAAAAAAAAAACTTACTTAAATCATTATTGTGCAGATAATAAAATTATAAAAATCAATTAACAGAAAGAGCAAACAAAAAACAAACAGGGAAAAGGAAGCAATATTAATTTAAAATATTATAACAATAGCAATATCGGAGTCTTAACATTTAAAATTATTATTGCTGCCAGAATAAAAACAACAAAAATTATTAAATTATACCGAGGGAAAAAAATAAAAAGTATGAACAAAACAGTAAGCAAGAAAAACAAATTAAAAAATTATTATTATTATTATTATAATTATTATTATTATTATTATTATTCGTATGAAAGAATAAATAATCACAATTATTATAATAATAGAATACATAATCACTATTATTATAATATTAATAATAATAACAATTATTATTATTATTATAATTATTATTATTATTATGTTAATAATGAAAAAAACCAAAATAAATGACAGACTAAAAACATCCTATAAACTTTAACAGAAGATCAAAAAAAAAACTATTATTGCTATTACTGTAAAAAAAACAAAATTATGAAATTATCCGGAGGGAAAAAGAACATTAAAGAAAGAGCAAGTACGTAAAACAATTTAATTATTATTATTATTATTATTATTATTATTATTATTATTATTATTATTATTATTATTATTATTATTATTATTATTATTATTATTATTATCATTATCATTATGTTAATAATGAAAGGAAAAAAACAATGAAAGACTAAAAACATGCAAGTAATTTGAACAAAAGATTAAAAAAAAAAAACAACGGGAGAAAGAAAAAAAACACAGCAGAGTAAGAACAAAAAATAATTAAGTCATTATTATTATTATTATTATTATTATTATTATTATTATTATTATTATTATTATCACTACTATCACTACTATTATTATTATCATTACTATTATTATTATTATTACTATTACTATTATTATTATTATTATTATTATTATTATTATTACTACTATTATTATTATTATTATTATTATTATTATTATTATTATTGTGTTAATAACACTTTTATATATACATGGACAAAAGTAGGGATTATTCTAGAAATATAAAGAAATAAAAGTATAAGGACTTAAATGAAAATCAAATATAAAGGGCTGAAATTAAAAAATTAAAAGTCAAAGGGCTGAAATGCAAATTACATTTATTCTCAATTGAAATCAGAGGATAAATTTGCAAAAATCGGAACTTTTGTACCGAATTGATTGAGTTATATACAGCCAATTCGGAAATTGAAAGTCGAAGGACCGAAGTGACACTTTGGCATTCAATCAATTCAAATCGGAGGACCCAATCGAACAAAATCAAAACTTATATAACAGAATTGAGGACCAAAAACGAAATTAAAAGTCGAGGGACCGAAGTGAAAAGTTAAAATACATGGGGGACTCTCCTGCACATTGACGTGCAGGAGAGAGAGAAACGGGGCCGGCGACTTTAACCGGCCTCCGCCGCGTCCACGGACATCTGGTGGTGACACGCACCACCGCGGGAGGAAGACCACGCGGCGGCGCATCGTTCTGTCTTCCGGTATACAATTTCCGGACAACGGACGAGGCCGCACGCGCCACCTGAACAGGGCGTGAGGCGGAAAACCGGCTGGCGCGTGCGCCTCACGCCCTGACAGACGCCGATTAAATAATTTGAAAAATAGGGCCAATTACCGTTCCACCCCTGCACCCAATCAATGGTTTTTGTCTTATTAGGGGCTAAAACCGTAGTTAGCCATTTCCGAAAATATTAAAAAAAGCAAAAGTTGCGGCGAACCGGACCGGACCGGGCCGGTCCGGACGCGCGCAATTACACGCCTGTCCCTCAGCCCCAGCCGTTATTTTGTCCTATTATCGGGGTGAAAACGCATTACACTGTTCATGGCAGATTATTTTTTTTAAAAAAAAGGACATAAAGAGGAAAAGCCGAAAATGGCCCCATGACAGCAGCTCCTTCGGCGCGCGGGCGAAGGCTAATTCCGTCTGTGCACTGCCACAATCCACAGTGGATTGTGAGGCAGTGCACAGTGCTTTACTGTGCAAAACCCCGACGGTTTTTAGTGTGTTTGTAATATATATATATATATATATAGAAGCGCACCACAATTAATCTCTAGATCTAGTTTTTTTTTATAATCAGAGTGTCCATACCACGACTAATCCTCGGACCTACTTTTTTTTGCTAAAGTACTTTCCTGCTGGTATATTTTTTTCCTTTTTTTTTTCTTATACTTTTGTTTTGTTAACTTATACATTTTTTTTTATAACCGGGGTCTACGGACCACCTTAAACACACCACGACTAATTCCCGAATCGATTTTTTTTAAAACAAAATGGATTGCTACAATGCTTTCACGCTTATATTTTTTTGTTTTCTTTAACTTAATTTTTTTTTTATAACCACGGTCTCTGAGCCAGCTTAAGCTTTTTTTTTTTTCTTTTTACTTATATTTTTTTTATAACCAGGATCTTCGGGCCACCTTAAACGCATCACGACTAATCCTCGAACCAAATTTGTTTTTGATAACTAGGGTGTTCAAGCTAACTTTCGCGCACCACGACTAATCCTCAAACCGATTTATTATTATTTTTTTTTATTTTTTTGTTCACTTATACATTTTTTTTTCTTATCCCCAAACCAAAATTTTTTTTGATAACTGGGGTCTCCGGGTCAGCTCAAGCACACCATGACTAATTCCTGGACCAATTTTTTTAAAAAACAATATGGATTGTAAATGGTGTGGGGAAAGCACTACAGCTCCCCACACATAGCATTGTTGATTGCAACAGTGCTTTCCCACTACATTGCTTTTCCCCCCCTGTTTTTTGCTTCTTCTTTTTTTGTCTTTTTTTTTCCTTATTATGTTTTTTTTTCTTATTATATTTGTTTTTCATTTTTTCCCCGATACATTTTTTTTTCCAGTTATATTTTTTTATATATATTTTTTTCTCTTTTTCCACTTATATATTTTTTTGTTTTTTGATTTTTTGTAATCGGGGTGTCCGAGCTAGCTTAAGCGCACCATGACTAATCCTCAAACCAATTTATTTTTATTTTTTTCACTTATTTTTTTTTATAACCGATGTCTCTAGGTCAATTTAAGCTTTTTTTTTCACTTATATATTTTTTTTATAATAGGGGTCTCTGGATTAGATTAAGTGTACCATGACTAATCCTCGAATCTTTTTTTTAATCGGGGTGTCCAGGTCAGCTGATGTGCACCACGAGTTGTATAAGTACATATATATCCCCTATAAGATAAAATCCAAGAGTTGACTATAGGGGTGTATTGGTAATTTACCAATTTTTAATTATATTTTTTGTTGTGGTGTTGTGGGCGTGTCTTCGGGCGTGACATCAATTTCAAAGCTCATGCACATTTCTGATGGCGCGTGCGACGTCGTAGAACTTCTAAAAATATATATTAGCTTTTTATATATTCAGTTTATTATGTAAAATGTGTTTAAAATAATATCATGGTATGAGAGGTATTTCTATTTTTTTTTCATTTATGTGCATAGTACAATAATCATAATACCCTCAAATAAGACAAAAACCAAGAATTGTCAGTGGGGGTGTCCTGGTAATTTTACTTTTTAGTGCACACTAAAATAACTTTTGTAGTCTCAAATAAGACAAAACGGAAGAGTTATCTGCGGTGGTGTTTCAAATATTTCACGTTTAACTATACATGCATAAGAAATAGTTTCACTCTCATTTTACACCACTAAAACTAAACTTACTATGTTTTTTCAATGCGAGTTGCATTTAATACAAATATAAATAACAATAAAAATTAAAAATCTAAACTAAGAGCAAAGGTTTATAGATACAAACAAAAAATTTAAAACTATTTTAGAAGGACCGAGAAAATCAAAGGATCGAAACTAAACTAAAAAATAAAAAAATAAAAACTGAAATAAAAAATAAAAAATAAAAAATTATATGTGTTAAAACTATACAAGAAAATTTTTTAATCCCTGCGGTGAAGCGCGGGTTTATGACTCGTTCTTTCTATTTGACGGGCTACAGGTATGAGGACCTTTCGGCCTAGCATCTTGACGGATCCCTAGAAACTCGAGACAGGCGAATAATTGAGTCTAAGGAAGTTGGGTCTGATGTATTGACAAACTCATGGGCACTCGGTGTTGGCATACACAGTCAGGCTCAAAAAAATTAAGTTTGGTATCTTGTTAAACCCGCATGAGTTTGGCACACAGGTAAGCTCGAGAGGATCGAGTTTGATATCTTATCAGATCTGAAAAAGTTTGAGTCTAGCACACTGTCAAACTCGCAAGTATTTAGGTTTGATGTATAATTGAACTCAATAGAGTTAAATTTCACATCAATTTTAAAAAAAAAACTCACTTGCGCTTGGGCTAGTACACAGCTAAGCACAAGAAAAATGTGTACCAGGATAATTTTTGTTTTTTTCCTGGATTAGAAAGCAAGGATGCACCGAGTTTGTATCGCACCAAACCGAGTAAGTGTATACACAGCTGAGGCCGTCGCAGTGGACGTGGGAGAATAGCGGGTGAGGGGACAAAAGGAACACCGTCCAAGACTTCAATTTAGGAGTCACTCACACAACGTGTTTTCTGGGATGGAAACGCTTTGGGCTTAGGGTTTTCTGTAAAAAAAATCATATATTTTCAACACAACCCAGAAAAGTTTTCTAGTTCCGAGCGAAAGGGTTTGAAAAATAGAAAATAATAAAACCATCGAATCTCTCTAGGTCTAGATTTGTGTTCCCGATAGACAGAGAACAACCATGTCTCGACAATCAAGGGCCAGAGACCCTCCTCCACTAGTTGCTGCCTCAGAGAATTCGTATGTTCTTGACATTACACATTTTAATCATAAAAGCAGGCTTCGTGACATTAAAGAACGCACCCATGTGTGTCATCAATTTGGTCGATCGATCCATATGGGATCCAAGCTTGAGATTTGGAAATCATTACAATATTAACGCATGGAAATGTTATAAAAAAAATACAGATTTTTTCAAGCGTTTCCACATAGGAACAAGGTTGTCAATACCGTTCTGGTCGTCGTTACGGTTTTCCTATTGGAACAGAACGTTCCGGTTTCAGAGCATTTCGGCGTGCCGTTTTAGGGTTGTACTGTTCATATATAATTAATTATAAATATAAACACAAAGTCAAACAAACATAATCTCAGAATTAGAAAAAAAAATCATAAGTTAATCAAAATAAAGAGGATTTTAAGGCCGGAACGGCACATCCGGAACGGTACCGAGACGTTCCGGCCAGAATTTTTGGAACGGGCTGAAATTAAGACCAAGACGAAAACAACACCGTTTCATCTTAATTTTTTTAACGGCACAAAACGTTTCGGCCGGAACGAAACTGAACTACCAAGCCTTTCAGGTACTCTGCACTAGTATTTCAATGAATACATATATTAATTATGATAGGCATGAGTTAACCAGATATTCCAATTATATATATAAAAAAAAAAACTCAATAGTTTCACGATTACCGTATAGCAATGTCTCCGTGGTTCATCGCGGTTGTCGGCAGAGGGTCGTGGTATTAGATGTGATATGACAATAAATTGGTGATTGGAATTGTGATTTTAATGTTTGTTTTTGTTTTAAAATGTTTTTTTTTTAAACCATCGTAAATTTAATATTTCTTCGAGTAAATGATAATTTAAAAAAAAAACAATTTAAAAAACTGGGTCATACACTCCTAATATATATTTTATTTTATTTTAAAGATGTAGACATTTATTATATGTTCATTTATTCTCTCAATAAATTCACAGTCATTTCACCCCCCCCTTTTTTTTCTAATTTTTTGCAACTTGTTATTTGGGATCCACTTTTTACGTGTCCCGAGATATCAAACACTTCAGCACGTGCTAGTTTGAACTAAAAAACATTCAAATATAGGGGGAAAAGACCGAGTTGATGACAAAAATTAAGGGGGGAAAAATAAAAAACAAATGACGATGATTGAAATTAAAATCAAGAAAAAAACTAAAAATCATTAATTATTCATTGCAGCAGCGACACTTGTTATCGTGAATTGGAAGAATGAAATAACCAGTTCGCACTTGACAAACAGAAATAACTAACGGACAAGGTTGTAGTTTTTGTAACACTCATTGGTAATTAAATATTGCTGGGGTAAATTGGTCTTCTCATATTTTTTTTTATCAAAAAATAACTCAATTATCTTTAAACATAAAAAAATAATTAGTTATCGGGATTTTTATTCTTTTTCACATTTTTCAATTGAGTAAATTATTTTTAAAAGAAAAAATGACGAAATTGTGTTATCGGGATTTTTTTTGGCCTTGGTCAAATAGACTAAGGGATAGTTGGTAATTTAATAAATATAAAATATTATTTAAAAAATAATTGATGTATTTAGTATATATGTCAGCCTGGGAAGAGTCTTGTGACAACTTAACAATGATTTCCAAGATAATATTCGAATCATCTTGATAATCTTTTCATTAATGGGTGGCGTGTATGGGCAACATACATCTAGTTTGCCCCTCCAAAAACCTTTAATTTTTTTTTTTTATTTCTCTAATTTGTATATCTTGCTCTCTAAATTTTCAAAGTAGTCCTTTAATTTAATTCTCATTCTGATTTGTTTTATGTTCTTATAGTTATTATTTGGTTTATTTGAAATGATCTAACCTCTTTTATTTTTTAATTGTCAAATCTAGCCCTTAATGTGTTTTATTGTTGTTTATTTTATTTAAAATAATATTTTTTAAATTGATTTCTTTAAAATGCCATTATTTATTTATTTATTTTTCTATTAGACATGGCAATGACTCTTTTGATTGCTATTTTTTTTATTTTTTGAAATTGGGTTTTTTTCTTGGTAACATTATTCAATGTTATATTGGTTGAGCATCTTGATTGAGTTTAAGTCTAGAATTCCACACATTACATGTACGAGAGATTAACTTGGATTTAGAAATTTTGATTAGGTTTTTTTTTTTTTTCTATGGGATTTTGCACTAATTCTATAAAATAACATGGGTAATCACAGGTCTTTTATTTGTTATTATTTATTAAATTTAGGTTTCATAAAGAGTTATTGTTTATAAATTAAGCTGAATTAACCGATAAAATATAAATACAAGATGTCTTACTGCTCTAACAACATCATGTACATTTTTTATTTATTTTTGTCATACATCTTGATGATTTTTTTCAGATGTGTAGCAGTGTTCATGATAGGGTAATAATAAATCTACAATTAGTTTTTTTTTATCCTTCCTTGGAGTATGATACTAGCTCATCATTCTTTATAATTAATTATTACCATTTTTTGTTGATGTTTTTTAATTGTATTATCAAATTAATTAAGTTTATTAATTTATTTATTTTTACAAAAGAAAATACTAGCATCACTTGAATATTTTAATTTTATATTAAAAAATTTAACTAGGCCAGTGATGTAGTAGGAACCACCTATCTAGTTTTAGTGATTGTTTAAAAGTGTGATTTAAGTTGTTTTATAAAGTATTTTTCATTTATAAATATATTAAAATGATATATTTTTTTTAAATTATTTTGACATCAACACATGAAAATGATCTAAAAATACCATTAAAAAAATCAAAATAAAAAAATCTTTTTTTTCAAAAAGTTTTTGAAAGACAAATAGAAATTATAAACTACGAGTTTTTTTATAAGTATATCGTATATTATTTTAAAATATTATCTACTTGAAAATACATTAAAAAAAAACACTATTCGAGAATCCGGACAAATAACAACGTTAAATCAGTGGTTCTGAATATTTGATCAACCTCAGGCAATCACGCAAACTGGCGCCAAAAACCACGATGCGTTCCAGATAACACCACCTCGATAACTGTATTTTTGCCCGATCACGGTAATAACCTTCAAGCACACCGGTCTGGTCATCAAAGTTGTTTCAAACATGGTAGAGATTATTCTTAAGACATTTTTTATTTTAAAAAATATACTAAAATATCTCCTTTTAATTTTTGAACTTATTTTTGACGTATCAAAATCATCTAAAAATATAATAATAATTATTATTATTAAATACAATTATACCTCAATGTCTAGTGTGCCCGTATTTCTTTCAATCTAACATTATTTTGTTTCAAAAAATATTATTTTATTTCAAAAAATATTATTTTATTTCATCAACGTTCCAGTATTATTTACTTTTTTTATTTCTTAGAATAAAAGAAAAACTAAATTGAAGATGAAATGAACTAAGGAGATTAACTAATTCTTAAAATTAGATGTACTAATTTATAATTAAATAAATGTGAACAATCGAGACGATTTGTCCGGGGGGGGTTGAAATGACTGCTTCGTCATTTCACATTAGTACATTACAGAGGCAACTGAGGCGCTGCTAGCTAGCTTCATGCCCTTCCTTTTGTGGCGGTCTTTGGGACCATCCCCTTGTGGGCCCTCCGACTCACTGTCGCTTTGTCTGGGCTCGTCCTTATTGGACCATCTTTGAGGGTAGACTAGTAAATCAACCTAAAGGAACATCGAATAATTATGCTATTTTGCACAGAGATGACTGGGGAGAGATTATGAAAACAACACATCACTTCTCGTGTCTCTCCATGTCAGTCAACAAGATTTGACCCCCTTTTTTTGTACAAAAATATTTTACCCTCGCCAGCAAAATTATTACCGTTTAATCATTGTAAATCATTCATCTCCTTTCTCCCCTTTTTTCTTACCGCCTTTTATTTATATTTTTAACGTATTTCCATCTAAGATACTTCGGGACAAACAATAAAAAATCAATTAACAGATAAAATACTAGTGTTGAAATGATATCCACATGTGATAAACGGATATGATATACTTACACGTGTGAAGAAAAATAAATGATTTCTTTGCTTGAAAAATTATTAAAATTATATATTCTTTTAAAATATATTTCTTACAGCAACACATCAAATCAAATAAAAAACAATCAGTTTTTTTTTAAAAAAATACAATTGAATTATAATATCTAAATATATATTTTAATAGTTAAATTACCTAATGGGTAATGAACAAGATGAATATTTAACTCTATATATTTTTTATAGGATATGTATTTTTTTATATACTATATAATATTCATGTAAATAAATATTAATATAAAATAGATATTTGGAACTGGAACCAGTCAAGTTTAGGCGTTCAAAACTTATATTAAAAAAAGAAAAAAGAAAAAAGAAATTGAGAATAGAAAATAAAGCGGGTTTAAATTGGAGCAAGGATATGAATAATATAAAAATTGAAAGGTGAATAATATCTTATATTATCGGAGAGAGGATCTGGAGTGGTAAGGATGATGATGCTCTCTTTCTTTTCCCTATTACGGTCATCACTCAAACGCGGACTATACGGACCCCACATTGTCCCTGCCATCCATTTTTGTGTGTACCGCTGTTGTTTCTTGTAATTTGGTGTAGATTATTTTAAATATATATATTCTTAAATATATTAAAATGTTTTTTATTTTCATTTCAATACATAATAATAATAATAATAATAATAATAATATGTGAAGTGATGGTATGACCTTTAGGATTTATAGGTGAGGTGTAAGTATACAAAAGATACCGTTCGGAGTTACCGGTAACATGTCGATAGTCTCTTTGACCGCGGCACCGAACCCTACCGACTCTCTCTGTCTCCTTTTGCTTTGAAAAAACAAAATATTTTCCTGCATAAAATAGAAAAAAAGGCTCTCCTTCTTTTGAGCTCTGAAAGAATCCAAGGATTCTGGGCCACCATCGACTGGTACATGCATTTGGCTGCCATGGTAATAATAAAAGAAGTGATGACAGCCTTTTCAATTTTCAATTTTTTTGGTTAAGTGGTAATTATTATTATTTTCCATTCCTAACCTCACCCATCCTTAATTTTAATATTCTCACTGGCTTTAAATGGTATACTAAGAAAAACTCTTAGACCCTGAATTCTATAAGTATTTTTTTATTTATTAAATTAGTTTTTGAGTCACGTTATATGTATCTCGACTAATCTCACGGGTCTTAAAGTTTATAAGCCTCCAATAATTGTCATATTAGCAGTCATATGACTAAACCATAACGAGAACAAACCTTTTAATCCAAAATTATTATCACTGCATCACCTACTAGATAGTTTATAAGTAAATTTTTATTCGATGTTGTGGGGGTGTATAGTATTTTTTAATATTAAAAATTTACATATAAAAAATATAAAAAAAATAAATAAAAAAGATTCGTTAGCGACACTCATTTGAAATATCAAGGATATTCTTGAAAAAGAGAACAAAAAAGGACTTTCAAGTGCAGTTGCATTTATAGCAGATCGCAGGTGCAGGAGGAGCAGAATTAACTTAATTTACGAACCATTATTGATTGTTAATGGTAGCTTCCATTATCATCCTCATCCTTATCTCCTCGGCAATAAACTTCATAATACCAGGCATGTCCACATCCATGACTCCAAGAGAGGAATATTATTATTTTACCGAACCTTCTCTCGGTAAAAACTAAAAACCCTTCTCATTATTTTGCTTAATCTTTATTACTATTTATTTTTTTATTTTATTGAATGACAGCACATATATATTCAGTTGCTAAATAAAACAATCATACCCTATATATATATATATATATATATATAAGAAATTTCAATTTATTTATTTATTTTGAAGTATCACGTGCTTAAAAATGCATATTTTGTTTTAAAAGGAAACAAACAGGTTCCTTCTCTCTCCAAAGCTGTTTTAAGAATAAATTTGTTTTTATTTATTTTGATGAAATTACAGGATCGACTTATCCATTATTTATTAACATACCAATATTAAAAAATAAACTTTAAATTTTTTCTAAAAATATTATTTCAAAATAAAAACTACTAGAAAAATAAATATCCACGACAATGTTAAAGACAATAAACTCCAAAAACAAAACAAAAGGACAAATATATATATATATACCGGTTCACTCTTTACCACAACCACCGCCAGCCTGCTACTTCCAACATTAAATTGTTTCCCATTCACCAAACAATAAGAGTCCAAAACAAAAATAAATGAACCTTTTAAGCAATTATTATGATCTGAAATATTTATTTAGAGCCTGGTTGGGAGTAACAGCAGCACACAAAAGTAATAAAAAAATCAACATATTTTATTAAAATCATTTAAAAAATATTAGATATATATTTTAATGTGATTGTATAAGAAATTTAAGAAATTATTATTTTAATTAAAAAGTACTTTTACCACACAATGTGATAAAAAAAACTAAATTTAAGAGAAATATTTCTAGTTGAAATTTTAAAAGATATATATTTAATTAAATTATTATAAAATAACTTTTGCTTGTAAAATAGATAAAAAAAAAAAAAAACAAGTCTCTAGCTTTTAAAAAACAGGTTTGAAATGTTTCTCTCTAAAGTCTAACCAGAGGGGTGTTTCGTTGGGCTGTGCTTTTAGAAAGTTTGGTTTTTGATTGATTTATTAATTTCCGTGTTATTTTAATATAAAAAACATTTACTTAAAAAAACTATTATTCTATATATTTAAAAATAAAAAAGTAATCTACACTACTATTACAGGCACGCTGTTGTAGATAAAAAATTTCCCTATTCACCGTCTAATAAAATAAAAAAGAAAAAGGAAAAAAGAAACCATGCAATCACTGCCTTAGTAGCAGTTGTGGTATTATTATTATTTTAAAATCGAGTCTCAAAGACCACACCCTCCCATCTTTCTTCATCACTACTCTCCCTCCTCAACCTCCATCCACCACCACCACCCCCCCCCCCCCCCCCCCGCCCCTCTCTCTCTTTCTGAACTTCAGCACAGAAAACCCAAGTGAAGAAAATGAGACATCTACTTCTCCTACTCCTTCTCCACCTCCAAATCTATGCACCCACCACCACTGCACGCACCGTATCAGAATATGAAGCTCTCCTCTCCATAAAATCCTCCATCACCGACGGCCCTCAATCATTTCTCTCCGCATGGAACTCAACAACCTCACTTTGCTCCTGGACTGGCATCACCTGTGACCACACTGGCCGTCGAGTGACTTCCTTAGACCTCTCTGGTCTCAACCTTTCTGGCACTCTCTCCCCTGACATAGCCCACCTTCGTTACCTTCAAAACCTTTCCCTGGCTGCCAACCAGTTTTCCGGCCCAATCCCTGCCTCACTCTCCGCCGTCACTTCCCTTCGTTCTCTTAACCTCTCCAACAACATCTTCAACTCCTCATTCCCTACGCAGCTCTCTTCCCTCAAGAACCTTGAAGTTCTTGACCTTTACAACAACAACATGACAGGTGGGTTGCCGCTAACCGTAGTGGAAATGCCAAATCTCAAGCATTTACACCTCGGCGGTAATTATTATTCCGGGAAAATCCCACCAGATTATGGAAAATGGGAGTTTCTTGAATATCTTGCCATCTCCGGAAACGAGCTTGAAGGTAGCATTCCTGTTGAGTTAGGTAACTTGACTAAGTTGCGTGAACTTTACATCGGGTATTTTAATACTTATGAAGGTGGTTTACCGCCTGAGATCGGTAATTTATCCTCGTTGGTTCGTTTTGACGCTGCAAATTGTGGGTTATCTGGCCAAATACCGCCGGAAATTGGCAAGTTACAGAAGCTGGACACATTGTTTCTTCAGGTTAACGGGCTCTCGGGGTCGTTAACTCGAGAGCTTGGGAGCTTGAAGAGCTTAAAATCCATGGATTTGTCAAATAATATGTTCACCGGGGAGATTCCTACAAGTTTTGCGGAGTTAAAGAACTTGACCCTTCTGAATCTCTTTAGAAACAGGCTCTACGGAGCAATCCCGGAGTTCATCGCCGAGTTGCCGGACCTTGAGGTGTTGCAGTTGTGGGAGAATAATTTCACTTCAACTATTCCACAGGCTTTGGGTCAAAATGGGAAGCTTGAGATTTTAGATCTTTCATCCAATAAGCTTACTGGTACTCTGCCTCCTAATATGTGTTTGGGTAATAATCTGCAAACTTTGATCACTCTTAGCAATTTCTTGTTTGGTCCCATTCCTGAATCGCTTGGACAATGTCAGTCCTTGAGTAGAATTCGAATGGGAGAAAATTTTCTCAATGGCTCAATACCTAAAGGCCTTTTTGATTTGCCACACTTGAGTCAAGTTGAGTTGCAAGATAATCTTTTAGCTGGGGAGTTTCCTGTGATTGGTACATTGGCTGTGAATCTTGGCCAGCTTAGTCTCTCAAATAATCGCCTCACAGGCTCTTTGCCTCCTAGTATTGGTAACTTTTCTGGTGTTCAAAAGCTGCTCCTTGATGGGAACAAGTTCAGTGGTTCAATCCCACCTGAGATTGGAAGGTTGCAGCAACTTACCAAGATGGATTTTAGCCACAACAAGTTTTCAGGTCCCATTGCCCCGGAGATTAGTCAATGCAAGCTGCTAACGTTTGTTGATCTCAGTAGAAACGAGCTTTCGGGTGAGATCCCTACTGAGATTACAGGTATGAGGATCTTGAATTACCTGAATCTCTCAAAAAATCATCTTGTGGGTAGCATTCCTGCTCCTATAGCCACTATGCAGAGCTTAACGTCTGTTGATTTTTCTTACAACAATCTTACTGGTTTGGTCCCTGGTACTGGTCAGTTTAGTTATTTCAATTACACTTCGTTTGTGGGTAATCCTAGTCTTTGCGGTCCCTATTTGGGCCCCTGCAAAGATGGAGATGTAAATGGAACTCATCAATCGCGAGTTAAGGGCCCGCTCTCTTCTTCCCTGAAGCTCTTGCTTGTTATTGGCTTGCTTGTTTGCTCCATTGCGTTTGCGGTCGCGGCTATAATAAAGGCTCGGTCGTTGAAAAAGGCCAGTGAGGCTCGTGCATGGAAATTGACTGCTTTCCAGCGCTTGGACTTTACTGTTGATGATGTTTTGGATTGCTTGAAAGAAGACAATATTATTGGTAAAGGAGGTGCAGGGATTGTTTACAAGGGTGCAATGCCAAATGGCGATCATGTTGCTGTGAAAAGACTACCGGCAATGAGCCGTGGATCTTCTCATGATCATGGATTCAATGCTGAGATTCAGACCCTGGGGAGGATTAGGCACCGACACATTGTTAGATTGTTGGGGTTCTGTTCTAACCACGAGACTAATCTATTGGTCTATGAGTACATGCCCAATGGGAGCTTAGGAGAGGTTCTTCATGGCAAGAAAGGAGGTCATTTGCACTGGGATACCAGGTATAAGATAGCTGTTGAGGCTGCGAAGGGCCTTTGCTACCTTCATCATGATTGCTCCCCCTTGATTGTTCACCGTGATGTGAAATCGAACAACATCCTTCTTGACACCAGTTTTGAAGCTCATGTTGCAGACTTTGGCCTTGCTAAGTTCTTGCAGGATTCTGGCACATCAGAGTGCATGTCTGCAATTGCTGGATCTTATGGATATATAGCTCCAGGTAAGTTTGGATCATGGAATTTGGTTTGCTTCTGTTCTCTACATCAGGTTCTGTTTGATATACTCATTTCAAGTTTTATTTTTTAGTCTTGATTTTGCCAAATGAACTTTGACTCGTGTTCTATAAGATGGGTTCGGATTATGCATCAATTCATATCCGAATTTTCTGTCCATGGGTCTATTCTGATTTCAGAGTTCTAGAAACATGACATGTGCAATTTAATCTTTAGTTTATTTTTGGAAGAATTTTGTTTTACTCAACTTATTGTGTAGTCAACTCGAGTTTGTCATGGAAAATTAAATGTTAGTTGGGTTTGAAAGTACATGAATCTAATGATTTTTTCACTGTTACCCCTCTGAACGATGAAACTCTTATCTGATCATGATGAGCCTTGACAAGCTCAAGAGAGCAAGTCCCTCAATAGTTCGTAGTATCTTTAGCTTGTTTGATATGTGGCCTTGTTCCATGGAGTTAGACCTTGGCAAAAGTTAAAGCATCAAATTTTTTACGCAATCCAATTCTCCTGTTTAGGCTTTTTGGTTGACTGATAAAACATCCAATGATCTGTTGCAGAATACGCCTACACACTGAAGGTCGATGAAAAGAGTGATGTATACAGCTTTGGTGTGGTTCTCTTGGAACTCGTTACCGGTAGAAAACCGGTCGGAGAATTCGGCGATGGTGTGGATATAGTTCAATGGGTTCGAAAAATGACAGACTCGATCAAGGAAGGAGTTTTAAAAGTCCTGGACCCGAGACTCCCATCAGTTCCACTTCATGAGGTGATGCATGTGTTCTATGTTGCAATGCTTTGCGTGGAAGAACAGGCTGTTGAGCGCCCAACAATGCGAGAAGTAGTTCAGATTCTAACAGAGCTTCCGAAGTCACCAAGCTCAAAACAAGGAGACTCAATAACCACAGAGCCCTCCCCGCATTCAGCCGCCGCGGCAGCGCACGACTCTCCGAGTTCGACAGCTAAAGACACCCTGAAAGATCAGCAGCAGCCACCGCCTACTGATCTTCTTAGCATCTGAGGCATTTTGAAGGGGGGGATTCCTGTTTGTTCTCTAAAATTCCAGGAATTATGTTAGTTTCTGTCCGTCTTTGTGTTCCTTTTCATTTTTCTGGGGTGGGGTGGGGGATTTTCTCTAATGTTTGCAAGTATTTTCTTTTTCTTTTTTGATGTACAGTAGGATTTGTGGGAAGGGAGGTATTTTATTTTCTTAAATTATAAGAACTTGTCTTCATCTTGTAGTAGTACGTACCCTCTGCCTGCTGTTGCTGACTTGCTGGGCTCTGTCACAGCTGTCCAGTGTTCAACAACACTGTTGTAGCCTGTAGGTAAAAGCAGTAAAGCGGGGTCGTTTTCTTTATAACTCTGGCATGTTATGACTTCTGCGAGAGGGAAAGATTGATAGAGACGCCATTGTGTATACAGTTCATAAAAAATATTATTAGCTCTCAGAGATAGCAGAGACGGTGCCTGTCTATTACCGAGATTGTGGGGTTTCTCTGGCCTCTTGGCCAGGCACCCGCGGCGGAATTGAATTTGAGAACTCAATGGTATAATCGTCATTTCATTTTTATTACTGTTTTGAAATGCTTGGTAAAAAATAAAATATTATTTTGATTTTAAGCAGCAGATATAAGGTAATAATTTATTTTAAAAATAAAGAAAAACAAGCGAGGGAGCTGTTCTCGTAATCTATCTTTAAAGATAAGAGTTAGTGAGATTGTCCTGTGGAGGGTTGAACCTAGAATCTAAGTACCGAGAGCTTCTTGAGCTATAATGCCAGGAATACCCATCTCATAAATATCGTTCCTATGGTTAAAAAATGGGTATTTTCGTCTTATTCGGAAATCATTCTGTAATGATGATCTTTCGGTTGGTGAGTGTTTAAGTACGCAGAAAAGGACGTCCTTTATTGTATCACATTTCATGCTTGAATCTTTTTTTTTTAATTTTGTTGTAAAGATTTTTTTTTCTATTAATTTTAAAAAATATTTAGGATGGTGGCCTAACGGACTTAATTTATTTTAAAAAAATCAAGGGATAAATCTTTTAATGAAAACATTAACGTATTAATATAAAAATATAATATTTTTTCATAAAAGAAACGACCACCACTCTACAGTCTACACCTAGAAACAAAGAACAAATAGTGTATACTTTTGAGCAGGGTGGGCACCATTGATGGATGAGCAATCGCTTTAAGCTCTTGGAAAGCAGGAAAAGAGAGGATGCGACGACAAAATGCCCACGTCTAATGTAGTTTACCTTTCTTGTTTTTTTCTTCTGTCAATCCTAGGGGGGGTCCTGGTCAAACATTTATATGTTGAAAACCTAATATTTGTGATTTGATAATAGAATAAAAACACCACACAAAAAAGCAATCAGATCGAAATCAACTTCTTCTTTTTTTACCTTTCATGTTTGTTTTTTAAAGTACCACAAAATATTGTTTTTGAATTTATTTTCTTAAAACCCCACCGTTAGAAGATAACACAATTTGGCATGCGTTTCAATAATGTTTTTGAATAAAATAAAATAATTTTTATTTTAAATTGAATTTTTTTAGTGTTTTTAGATTATTTTCATGTGCTAATGTCCAAAATAATTTTTTTTTTGAAATATCATTTTAATGCATTTCTGAATAAAAAATACTCTTAAAAACAATCTCGACCACACTTTCAAACAAGCACATGCATGTTTAATATTGTGGTGCAATGTGATTTTCATTTGAAAATAAATTCAAAAAACTTTATATATATATATATATATATATATATATTAACATATTAAAATGATATAATAGACTAAAAAAATAATTGGATTTTTTTAATACAAATATATTTTTTAAAAAAAAACCTAAAAAAAGTTATTATACATCGAAATAATATTATTAGTTTTTCAAAGTATTTTTAGTATCAATGTATTAAAATAAATCAAATAAAAAAAACAATTTTTTGAATAACAAATCCACGCAGCAATGATAGACGGACGCTTTGGGCTAGGATATTAACTCATATACGTACAGGCACATACACATAGCTGTGTGTATAGCTTGGAGCCTATTTATGAGGATGTAGAAATTGTTTTTAAAATCGTATTTTATTTGGATTTTTTTAATAAAATATTTTAATTAACAAGAAATGAAAATAATTTTTTTAAAATACAGTCAGCAACATCACCTTAAATGCCAAGGTGATGTCTGATCTGACAACCCGACTATCAGAGGTTTTGTTCATTCATCACTGCAGCACTGTCCCGTCTCTGAAATTCACTGTTTCAGGTTGCATTTCTTTCCCCTTTTTTTTTGCCGTGCAAGGCATTTGATTGATTGATGGATGTATTTACAGCCATCCATTTCTCGAAATTATTTGCGGTGGAGCCCACTTTATGGAGTGCCTGGGAGTTTGGAAGTTCTTCTTTTTTTAAAAAAATAAAATAAAATTACTAGATTATTATTTTAACGTGCTAATGTAACAATAATTATTTTATAAAAAATATTATATGCTACAGTACCATCCACGTAAGATTGTAAGCATGCTAGTGTTAATTAACGCCACCCTTCTAGTATACGTAACCTCCATGAAAAGAAAAGAAAAGAAAAGATATATTAAACTCAATAATCACTTGTAGTAGGCTTGACTGATCAAAAATATTAAGTTAAATCACTTCCTAAATAATAATATTAAATTAAACAAAACCTTCCGAGCTTTGGGACCAAGCCATACATGAACTGGCTGCCAAATTTAGAGAAATACATAGATTAAAAAAATTAAATCTGAGACTCTATAAATAATAAAAATATTTTCATCTAGATGAAAATAGGAGCAAGGAGTTCTTCATCTCCTGCTAACAGAGAGCTCTAAAGCCATGCGCGGTGAGGTTGGGAATGCAGGGGCACTAATTCCCTACTGCCATAAGACATATCAAGAGTCACCTGCAAGGTCGTGGCTCAGTGGTGTTGTGGAGCGCCCTCCTTCTTTCGAACGATAGGTCGAGTCCCAATGGGAGTGGAATTGAAGGGTTCTTCCCCTCATGTCCCCCTGGGTTCTTCCTTGCGTGGTATGCCTGTCATCCCCGCGGTGCCTTACATGCTCACTGAGCTTGCTGGATATTCAGTAGACCCAAGGAATAGTCGAGGTGCGCGTAAGCTGGCCCGACACCCCGGTTAACAAAAAAAAAAAAAAAGTCAATTATCATTCCTCTAAAGTTTAAGATTCGATTTATATTGCTTGTTAATATAATAATATTTATATGATTATTAACTTTAGAACTCGTAAAATTAGTTGAAAATCATACAAATTAACCTGAACATTAATCACAAAAAAAGTCAATTATCATCGCCGGTGCCTTCATTTAAACACCAGAAGACAGGTTTTGAATGGTAGATGGTGTGTTTTACATGGGGTGCAACCTGCACTTCCAGGCTAAAGATCAACTAGTAAATAGATCTGCGAGAATTGACCAGTGCATGGATGCACTCCTCTCAAGCTGCAACTGGTTTTCTCCGTCTGTCTTCAACCTTTGAGTCCATTTCTGATCATCCCTGAAAAGATCTTAATTCTGCGAGTCTTCCTCTTTCAAAAGCTCGATGAAAAATAATGCGGGGTGCATGCAATTCATGGAGGATCAGATTATTAATTATTAACTTGATCATACTTTTAAAAGTGATTGATTAAAGCAGTGTAAATGCAGCGGAGAAGGGAGGTGGAGGGGGCAGGTGGGAGGAGGGTGCTGGAAAAGCAGAAGGAGACATGACAATGGCTTTCATGTTCATCTCTTTTGAAAATTCAATGCAACAAGGTGGTAGGACCCAGCCGAGAAAAGGATCTTGAAAAGAAGGCAAAAAAATATTATTTTTTCTTGCTTTGATTTGGACTTTTGGCCCTTAGCTGTCTGTTAATCCTTAACATAAAGCAGAGCATGTGTAATGAGAAGAAAATGTGGGGATAAAGCAATTCTATCCCATACATAAATCATAATTTGGACGCCTACAATCATACTCCATTAAAGCTACCTTTAACCTAATTCCACTCCCCCAACGTCTTCATTTTTGTTTTTATATCACCCCCCTCCACTCCCATATATCTTTATAGTATATCTCAACGTCTAGAATTTGTGAAAGAGATAAGGGCTGGCTGCTAACTCGTGATAGTAAATTCTTCCCTTTCCTCGTCAGAATATTATGGCGATGGCGTCAAATTAATATATAAGAATGATACTTTACAGACAAATAAATAAATAAATAAAGATTTTATTGCTGTGTTGCCGCTAGAATCTTATTTTCTTAGTAATTGAAAGTGAAGTTTATGGAAGAACTGTGGGGGAAAAGACAACCACTTCTCAATCAAGCACGACGTGAGGCCAGCAGTAGCTGAACCACAAGGTTTTCTAGCAAGAAACATAATAATCTTAAAAAATAAATTAATAATTCTAATGTATTAATATAAAAATAATAAATACTCGGAACACGATTTTAACCATGCAACTGGTCACTCACGAGTCTCCGTGAGTCGGTCGTGGTAAAAGCTTGTAAGATAGACTATGACCAAAAGGTAAATTACGAGAGTAGAAACCCAGGGTTTTTTTGGACTAGATCAAACAAAACAATTTCTATTTAAATTTGGGTCAGACAAGTAATTAAATTAAAAGATTTCAATGAACTGTTTTTTTTTCTTACACAAACCTTTATGATTGATTAGGGAAAGCAACAATTTGATCTTTATCAAAAAGATTATATAATTGTAACAAGTTTATCGTGCTCTTTTATCTATACCAAACATTAAAAGTAAAAACTCAACGGTAAAACAGGTAAAACCAAAAGTGAAAATCCAGTCTGCTAGGAAAAAATAGAAAGAAAAAAAAAATTGTTGTGCCTCAATGTAGGTGAAAGTGATTTTAATGTTTTTTCTCTAATTTGAATTATTAAACTCGTAATATATATATATATATATAACAAAAACTATGTATCAAAAAAATATAATCCTACATATAAGACATCGGATATTGTACCATATTTGTAAGATTTCGTGATGGTTTAACATTGCATTTCAAAATTATTTTTATTTTTAAAATTATTTTCTTAGTGTTTTTAGATCATTTGATGTATTGATGTCAAAAATAATTTGGAAAAAATAAAAAAATATTATTTAAATATATTTATAAATAAAAAAACAGTATTAATCATAGTTTAAAAAATTATGTGAAAAACAGAGAGATGGTGGAGCCTCAAGAGAAAGGCCTGGCCTAGGAAATGGGGGGAGGATAAGAAAAGAATGCAGCTTCTTTAATTATGAAATGCTTCACAGCACTCTTCATCATTGTTCAACCCATTTAACCTTTGCATGATTCTCTGTATTGTTATTGCCTGTGAATATGATGAGTTGCAAATAAAAGTCTATCTACATCTTGTATGAAAAGTGAAAGTCTTTTTTTTTTAAAATATATATGTAAAAAAATCATCCATTTGTTTATAAGATTCATTAATGAAATCCATTTATTTATTTAATGCAAGATATACCTGCTAGATAGTTTATGTATTTTCTACAAATGAAATTTTTAAAATCATTAGTATATCAACGTACCAAAATAATCTAAGAAAACATAGTTCTTTTAATAAATAAAATCTTACCAAACAACGTTTTAACCACGATTATTTTAAAAAAGTAGTTTTTTTGTTTGAAAATATAATAAAATAATACTCTTTAAAACCTATTTAATAAAACTGAAACCATTCAAGAAATATAAAAAATATTTTTTGAATTCAAATCAAAATATATATTTTTTATAAATTTAGTATAATCAGAATTCCAGTCGCTAAACTGTACTCTATCTTTTCCGGGTAAAGTTTTCTGTCATCCAGAAAAAATAGGAACCATCGAGGGGGGGGTTTCACTTTTCAGTGCACACTCGCTGGCACGCCCTTCGATATCTGACAGACTACTCTGTATAGTCCTGTCCATGTCTATCCCCTCTCTCTCTACGTTTTTTCCTTCAATTATCTTTGCACCCCACCAGACAGCCACTGCCAGACCACTTCCACGGTGAAAAAAATATATATTCCAATTTCGGGAACCAATCCGATATTCTCTCAAGTTCAGCCATGAACCGTGTTTTTAAACCGGGTCAATCCGAAACTTGTCCCATGTTAGGTTATCCAATGATAGCTTTTTATTGACTTCCGTCAACGCCTAACTCTTTATCCAAGTCTTGGATCGGGCCATGAACTGAGCTGGGCTGAGTTCAGCATCTTCAGAAGGAAAAAAGATGTCAATCCTTTGCACTGGCAAGCAAGTACTCTCTGGAATAATTCAGAGGTTATAATAAAAAATATTTACTACATGAATCTCACCAGAGCCCTGTTCAAGAAACCTCATTTTTATTATAAGATCCAAACTCTGTTACTCTCAGCTACAACAAAGAATTTAAACTTATTTCAAGGAACAGGTATCACCGAAATATATCATTGGCAGAACTTATTTCCTTGCAAAGGAAACCCCCTTCTGAATGCTTCCTGCTAGCTCCTTCTTTGCTTTCTCCAAACCAGCCCTGTTGATAAACAGATATGATTTTGTTCTCCTAAACTTGTAATGAATTTAACCAGATTTTTCAGCAAGAGAGTGGAGAGAAAATAGTTATAGACCTTTCATACTCGTTGAGGGGTCCAAGAGGGTAAATTTCCTCTACTCCATTACGGCCGAGCCGTACCTTGGATGCAAAGAAAGGCAGTTCGGTCACCTATAAAATGTAGCATGTGAGTTTCATACAAGCCCCCATAAACTCAATAATTGTTCAAATGTAGAAAAACAAATGATTTAAAAGATGATTCAATAAAAATGGACACCGGAAGCGTACCTCAGAAGCCACATATGCACAATGGACAACAGCAGCGTCTCCTCTCAGGGCCCGGAGGCAAGCATCTGCAAATTTAACAGCAGCATATGCCTGCAAATATTGTTTTGCATCTTTAGTCACATTACTTCGACCAGTTCATCCAAACTGATAAGTAGAATAGTAAGGATTAAAAATTTTGTAAAACCAACCATTGATAGTGTGGCAGAACCAGCTCCAGCTTTTGCCTGCAAAATGCATCCAAATGCCGACTCAAACATAATTGAAGAACACAACACCATGGCAATAGAATGGCACTACATCTATATGGAGATGTCAGCAAAATAATCAATACGTAAAATTCGAGCCAGTGGCTGCAACAAATTGGCTATTACTTGTCAATAATATCTACAGCTAATGAAGTGGCAGTTGGGTACTACAATAAAGAGGACAATTCCTTCATCAACTAGCTGGAGTACAGTTTTACTGTGAACCCAGCCAAGTATCAGAAAATCATAGCAGCAGCAGAACATAAATCTAGGAATCATACAGACATTGTAAAGTCCTTGAGGGTTCAGGAAGCTATCTACTAAAGTAACACATTCCGTCCAAGGAGAACTTGTTTTCTCAAGGTAAGAAATTTTCCTAATGTCCCTCCTGCATACTTACTACCACACACTCTTGGTCTTCTGCCATTTGTAACAGTTGTTAGAAAAACTCACACAACTCTGTTTTTCTCTCTTTCCTTGTTTTTTCTTTCAATCAGTCTACATATATGATTCTGATGTATTCGAATTTTTATAAAGGGAAACTGTTGACAAGGAAGATAATTATTCTGATCCTTGGAAGACAAAAACCATATCTTGACATCATTCTTTAGGGATACATAATATAAAGGTAGATTTATGATATCTTCTACTAGCAACGTCATGCAAATAACAAGTATTAAAATTTTTAAAACCTTGCATCTCTCGATGTTACAAAAATTTATTTTATCATTATGTATCGTTTGTTATTAATAGCAATCTTGGGTGGTTCTAAAATGCAACTCTGGATGGGCTTTGCAGCATTGAATTGCCAGTCACATCTTTACTACAATGATCCCCGTGCAACAAATTAAGCATATGCACCATCAGAAAGCATTTATTAAGAGAACCAAAAAGATTGACATCAACTTAAGCAAAACTCCAACAGTGTTGAAGCTATCCCAATTAACCCCTCCAAAACAACAGTTGCTTTTATTCGAAATTAACATGAAAAAATCATGGCACAAGTATCTGTTACCTCAACAACTTCTGTTCCGCCATTTTGAATACGATCTGTCAAGTAGTCTATTTCTTTCTGTGTGAATGAGCATGAAGGTTTTACCTGCACAACGGGGAACAAAGGACAGAATAAGAAATACAAGAACTGCAATACAACATACATACAGTTCCCAAGTTTAAATGAAGTTAAACCTGTGATAGAAGAGGTAATATAGTAACCCCAGCATGACCCCCAACAACTGGAACATCTACCTCCCTAGGATCAAGACCCATGATTTCTGCCTGTGGTGTAAATAGAAGGAAAATAACACATACATTAATTCCAGAATGGAAGTGAATGATAGTAAAAACAATACAACTGAACAAGAAGTTACAAGAAGCTAACAATTTTATAAAACAAGGAGCACTGAGCTATGCTATTTTAAATTCTCTATGCCATGGTGGATTGAAAGCAACATGAGCAATTAACAGTCTATAAATACTGGCAACATAGTTTATGTAATATCAATTATTGAATCACATTGCTTGTCTCAAAAATTCATAAGACTAGCAATATCTTCCTTGTATCATATAAATTTCCAGGCTCTATTTATTGCCATAGAAGCCATCAGCCTCTCACTTTACCAAAAATTGTTTCAGTCAGTGCCGAGTATGGGATGAATTTGATTTTTTCTTTCTATCATGAATGAAAATGAGGGAAGCAGGTTCCAACAATTAACAAAGACTCAAACTTCCAGCAAGAAGATCATATCTTTCACCTGTACATTGCCAAGACCAAAGCATTGATCCATCATTATTGACTTCAAGCATATAATAAAGTTATAGAGGTGGGGGAAAGATGCAAGCAATTTGGTCATTTAACAGCAGATAGCCATCAGCAACTCAATGATATATCGGCAGTAAAAAAAACAAAGACTATCCCAATTGAGTCAACAGTGGTTCGTTTTTCTTACCACAAAGGTATTGGCTCTGACAACATCAAGCATCGTGACTCCCAAAACTCGTTTTGGATCAAAGACACCAGCTTTCTTGAAAACTTCAGCTGCAATTGGAACTGTGGAGTTAACAGGATTACTAATTATGTTGACAATAGCTTTTGGGCAACATTTAGCAATTGCTTCACAAATAGTCTTAACAATTCCAGCATTGATGTTGAAGAGGTCATCCCTTGTCATCCCTGGTTTTCTAGGAACACCAGCGGGAATGATTACAAGATCCATCCCTATAAGAGCATCCTCTAATTGCTGCTGCCCCAAGAACCCACGAACCTACAAACCAAAAAATATCATGAGTTCTTTTGCACAGATTCAGAAAACTGCTTGCTTATTTAAACTTCATGCTGTCAACCACAAAAGGTTAAGGACGAAAGTCTCAAATGAGTTGAGAAATCACTAATCTAAAAAAAAAACATCCAATCATCAAATCATATTAATAGCTCCAAATTTTGAAATCTAAAACGCACTAAAAACACATCACAACATAGCCAACCAAACTCAGATTCCAAATTACCATAAAAGAGATATTATATTAAACCAAAAGGGCAATAAAACAAAACATCATGAGAAATAAATTGAACCCCGAAAATTAAAAAAAAAAAGAGAAAAAGAAGTAATTACCACAGCAGAAGTGTCCATGTGACTAATATCAGCAGTGACACCAGGAGCATTGACGACATCATACAGATGAAGAAGAGAAACCAATGGGTTCATCTTCATTAACATAGCCAGTGGCTGCCCTATGCCTCCTGCAGCTCCCAGTATAGCAACCTTGAACCCGGATGATGCTCCTTTGGCTCGGCAATTCACCCGCTCCAGACCCAAATCCTCCTCCACCATCTTTGTTACAATAAAAAAATAATTTTAATCATTTCCCTTGTATCAATTAATTAAAAAAACAAATAAAACAAACATGTAAGTAAATAAATAACAAAGATAGAGAAACCTGGAGATTTGGAGGATTAATATGGGCTGCAATTCTTGCAATGCGTTGATTGGATTGCTGCATCGTTTTGTTTCTTGAAAGGAAAAGGAGAAGATAGAGGGAGAGGGAGAGAGTTGCGTTGTTGATATCTACTCTACGTTTACACTTGTTGTACAATAGAAGAAGAAGTAGAAGAAGGTAGACGACGACTTCTTACAGGAACATGAGATGTATGAAAAGGCTAGAAATTAAATTGAATTTAATTACTCGATGGATCATTTAAGCAATTAGCCAAAAATAATTAACTCCAAGTTGTTTTGGTTGGTAGAATGATTTATAAATTGAAAATATGCACCAAAAATAGAGCGAGAAGCATCGTATCCGGATTTCGGTTGTGTCCAAAATCGTGGTCGTTGGATGATATCTTTACTTTTGGCGGCATCGTGCATCACCGATCAATCAATTACAATCTATTATCATGAAATTAATTAGTCCTCTTAGTTTTAGAAGTCATCATTTTTAGTCCCTTGTCATTTTCTTCTTTTCTGATTTTTTTTCTGAAAATATACTAAAAAATAGCTGATATTAGAAATTTTAAATAGAAAAAAAATATTTGTATGTATGTATGTATGCATGTGTAGTTGATTTTGATCGAGTAGCTATTTAATTATCTGTGATAATACATTGATTAATTATTTGTTTTTAAATTGGAGTGGGCTATTTCATTAAAATCAATTACCATACCTAACACGTCCAAGGTGAGAAAAAGTTAAATTTCATTTCATTGCAATTGGTGAGCATAAATCTTCTATAAAAGTCTTTGAATATCATTGATAAATTCTAGGTGTAGTGGTTCAAATTGTCTTTGTATAGATTTATATATATCTTTAATTATATATCAAATCAATATTTCTATTCAAGATTCCCATGTGAATTGTACACGAGCCTCTATATTTAATAATTGAATTACCCTTAATCATATGAAAACAAAAAAATATGAAGAAGAAATAAGTTATTTTAATTTTAAAATATAAAAAGAAACAAGAGAGATTGCTAAATTGTTATCTTTATCTTTGGTTTGAAATAATATTAAGAAATGTTCTAGAATGTATAGGAAAAATATTGTTTCCTCGTGTATTGTAAAACCTCATGTTACACTACACGCATCATCCATGATAAAATTTTATTTTCTCGTTCCATTTTTTTTTTAATTTCTCTCTTAAATTATTAAATTGAAGGTCTATTTATGTTAATTTGTAAGGAAATTATGAGATTTAAAGACAATAAAGAGAGCAGAGTTACTTTGGGTCTCAAGCTTTATATATTTTTACATTGATCTTATCACTAAAGAGAGAAAAAAAAAAAAACTTAAACCAATTTTAATCACCAAAAACAATGATTTTAGTGTTCATAGGTTCCTTTTTTATGGTGAAACTTTGTCTTGGATGTCTTTTTTCCTTGAATTTTCCTTATATGATAGATCCAAACCTTTTTTCGATTTTGAGTTTATTGTGGATTTTCGGTTTATTTTTTGATTTTTAGGGTATGGGCATGCTTTACAAAGTGTTTTTAGGTGTTTTATTAAGCTAAAATATGATTGAAAATGAATTTATTTATTTATGTCTGATATATTATAGCATGTTTTTCAAGTTACTAGAGATCACTATAATATAGTTATAGCAAATAACACATCAACTAATTTTTTTCTTCAAAAAGATTAATGGGGAGTGGATATCCTCTCCATGTAAAATAATAATAATAACCTTCCCTCCCCGCCAGCAGGGTCTTGGCCTGGTGGTCAATAAGGGATTCTCCCTTCCTCTCACTCCAGGTTCAAGCCTTGTTAGACACGCTTGTCACCCCTGCGGTGCCTTACATGCTCATTGGGTTTGCAGGATATTCAGTGGGCCCGAGAATTTAGTTGTGGTGCACGCAAGCTGACCCGAACACCCCGGTTATAAAAAAAAAAAACCTTCCCTCTCATTTTCTCCCTTTCCCACACCCGATGTTACAAGCCAACAACAAAATTCTCATGGCAACATGGCGATATCCGACGTCGTGCACGTGTCATCAATAGGCAGTCCAGTTTATTATCTTGAACTGTGTAAATCACCACTCACGACACGAGTCACTAGACTCATCCTCTTTTGAATTTTATATCATAGCCCCTGTAATTTGATAAAAGCAAGCTAACAGCCCTTCTGATTTTAAAAACTATAAACTTAATCCATATATTCTTAAATTCATTCATAATTATGTCATCTCATCAATTAGATACTATTTTTCAATTTATTTTGTATAATTTTGAGAAACAGAAAAAGGAAGGAAAAAGAGAACTGTTAAATTGATAAAATATAACCAAAAGAAAGTATTTTTAAAATTAAAAACTACATTGCTAATGGAATATTTAATAAAATTTGATATATTATAGGTAGTGTCTGATTAAGAAATAGAATAGATAATTTTTTATTTATTGAAAACACAGCTTTTCATCTCCTTTTTTTATCAGCCGAACACAATTTAATTGTTTTTATCTCTGGACGATAATCAAATGTATCAATAACTATGGGGACTAAGTTATGTTTGTTTTTGAGTGACTACGGGCTGGCTAGCATGCTTGAAATAAACAGAAGGTGGACAAGTCCGCGAGTAGAACTAGGAACAGTGGAGAAGCCATATAACTCCATCACGTTCTTTTTCCGAAGAAACAAGACATTTGCTTCGACACTCTCTCTGTCACTGTCTGCCTCGATAGATTTAAAGCAGTTGCAGGAAAGACTTTGAAGCCATCTTCTTTCAGCCTCATGAAGACGAAGAGAAAGAATCGCAGAATGGCCTCGGCCACCGATCAAGAACTCGACAGTAATGACCATCTGGTATGAATCTTTTCTATTTTCCTCGAAAGGGTTTTCTTTTCTACCTTTTTTTCCCCTCTGTATTGTGTGTATTTTCTCACTCACTCTCTCCATTTGATAATAACATGCAGCGCAATGGTTTCTAATTTGTGTTACACGAAATGTTAGTTCTTTATATGAGTAATGATTCTATAGATGAAAAAACAAGAAATCAAAATCTTGTGTTTTTTTTGCTGATATAATCTTGAAACTAGCTTCGATTGTGTAATATGTATATCTGATGATGAGCAGAGAAGACACCCAAACCAATCCAGTTCGGCATTGGCTAGCAGGGATGATAGTCCATTACGCGACACTGCAACTTTTTGGGATCGGCAATACCATTCAAATCCTCGAAATATTGTGGAACAGCCTTCCTCAAGTTCAAAGAGACACGCACCGACACAATCGCCACTACCTGTTGCCATGAGCCAATGGGAACAATTGCTGAACCTGCGATTGCTTCACCATCATGTCCAGGAGGGCCATCTACTATCACAATCAGCCATGGCAGGAGGAGGTGGAACTTCTTTGAAAAGCCATCCTCAGGTTTCCAACCCGGGCTACCAATCTGTCTCCCCATATCCATGATTTCCAGGTTACAAAGGCTACACTTGTCATGCAAATCAGGATGCAATGTACTGCAATATATATTTTTTGTATATATATCTTGAACTATTTTGATTGTTGCCTCTATGGATAAAATGTGTACTCTGTTGGCAGGATTAATATTAGTATAATGATGGAAATCTCAAGTGCCTTTTGTTCTGGGCAATATGACCTGAAGCTTTTCTTGTTAGCAGGGCCTTGGGATGCCTCATCTCGTTGGCAATTATGCTCTCCCTGCACCTATACTGTTCCAGGATCATACGGCTATGTCTTCTCATCACAACCTTCAAATATGCCTGGTTCCGCAACATCGCTTCTACAATCTTTTCAAAGAGGCATCATTAGGACACCAGGAAAACTTTCTCAAAAGCACCAACAACTATGGGATGCTCAAGTACGTGTTCTTTAGCTCTTCTGTTATCGTTTACTGTGATCTTATTATGTTATGATCGTCAGTCAATATAAGTGAATTTTTGCTTACGTCGTTGGTTTTGTGCGAGGATGAAGTCAGCAGAGAATGTTCAGCTTTGGTCTGTACTTGGTCAGTTGCGATCAGAAATAACTGATTACAAAAGCCGTATAATGAAGCTTGAAGCAGAAATCCCACCTGTGAAACAAGCAGTGGAAGATCCCAATATTGCTCATGTTGCTGGAAGTGCTGTATCTAGAAAAGCATCAAAGAGAGGAGGACCAAAGAAATTAGCTGCTCCAGTCGATGCTTCACCTTCACTTGACAAGCCTGATCAAATCCAAGCTCAAGCTAGAAAATCGGAACCATGCAAGGTTCAACCTGAAGCCAGAGCACACATTTTTGAGGAACTTGTCCTAAACAAGGTAGAAAACAAAGAAGAACAATCAAATGCCATTGTCAGTACTGCCGATCAAGAGAATAAAAAGAATTCAAAGATGCTCCCAAACAGTAATGTTAACATGGGAGTTGATGGAGGGGGACTGATTATGCCTCCATTTCACTGTCAAGTTCACCAACAAATTAATGATGGGAGTACAAATATGTGCGGCTGGCCTTGATTCCTCACTAGACATGAAAAGTAATGATTACATGGCTGGAGACCCAAGCATTGCTTCAGAAGTCTTTTCTAAAGAAACTAACAATATTGACAATAAAGGTGCTCTGGCTACTTATTTAGGAGAAATGAACAAGAAGAACCTTGCTTGGCCCTGCATAATCTCCTCTAAAGACAGTGGAAAAGATGTGCTGAAGATCAGTTCGGAAGCCTTTTACAACAATGGAAGTGTTATCCAACAAGTTGGAAATTTCAGTCCAGGATGGAGTTTAATGAACGGAGAGGATGCCTCCAATGAGTTTGCAGATGGTTTAGTGGCATTATCCAAGGATGAAAACGAGGAAGAAATGAACTGGTGATGGATTTTTCTTCTGGGCAACCTCACTTCCCTCTTGACAATAAATCAAGTATTTTGCTTTTTGGATCAGCAGTAGATGAAGTTGATGATGAGAACTCTGCTCAACTGGGCCCCAACATTTTGTGCACGTGATAAACGTTATGTCCAGAATTTTGCAGGAGAGCAGATTCCAGTTATATTCTGTGGACATTCAAGGGTGACTACTACTTCAGTCATACATGTACGTATAAGAATTTGTTCAAGTGCGGCTAAGGATTTCAGGACAACAGCTTGTGTGTGTGAAATGTGAATGTTAGTATGGTTGAGTTTATTTTTGAAAATATTTTTTGTTAAAATTTATTTTTGATATCAGCACAGTACATGAAAATAATATAAAATATTAAAAAATTTAATTTCAAGTACAAAATAAAAAAAAATATTTTTTTAAAAATATTTCTGAAACTTAGTGCGAAAAAACCGTTATATCTCAACTTCTGCATGGGCAACCAGCTAAATGCATCCCGCGTGAAAATTGCTAAACCCGTGTCCATTGAATTACCAAGTTATTATTCTATAATTGATTCGAACAAGGTTCTCACCTTGTCAAACAAAATACAAAATATAATTAATTAAAAAAAAAACCCTCCAATTTAACTAGTATGTTTACGTCGATCTCCTTTGAAAATAAAAGTTTGTTAAATTCATCCAATATTTGTTAGATTTCTAATTGGAAAGTGCATGCACGTTAAGTTTCGAAAGACAAATTACTAACAAGGTCTATGCTAATTTCTTAAGACGGAGTTTATTTCTTTTCTTCAAGAAAATCATATTTAATTGTGCTATCTATATTCCCTTTTCATATACTTAAAAATCACCAATTTTTTTTTTTTTTTAGGCTTTCTTTGTCGAGATATTCTTAATTACTACTTGTGAGGTAGTTTATATTTGCAATTTGTTTTTTTATTACCATATTATAAATCTTGATTGTATTCAAATCAAATTATAATGATAAAAAGTAGAAAATATAATTCTTCATATTTATAAATATTATTTTAAAAAATAACTGTGATTGCTTATCGTGGTGAAGTGATCTGGATATTTTCTAAGAATTAAAGCAGTTAACAAGAATGAAGCTACACATTAACCGAAATTTTATTTTTTTAATAAGAAATTATATAAAAAATGCCAACTTACTGCAAAGTATTTTCTAAGAAGAAAAATATAAACAATAAACTCCCAAACATATTTTAAAATTTTGCACTCATGACAGTACGATCACCTTCAAGCTCTGGACTGGAATATTGTTGCCTCACGGGAAGCCATTAATTTGACAATGTCTATCAATCAGAGGCAGAAACACAGATTTAAATGAGGTCACCCAGTTTTCGTCACAGCCTAATCAGGTTCTAATCACCAAATCTTCACGCCACATGGCGAGTGCGTATGCTAAAACGTCGCCGCACAATACATTCCACGACACCAGAACCTTTGAATATTCACAGAGATTGATCATTAATTAATGGGTCTTTTTCCAGCATGATTTCAGGATAATAAAATGTGTTTTCTTCCCGTAGTTAATGTCATCTTCATCAACAGAAATAAAATGAATAAGGTTCGTGTCACTTTCCATAGAGACCATTTCATGTCCTTCTGATCGATATGCAGCCCTTAGATTATTAGATTGGACGAGTTAGAGCCGAGGCACGATTCATATTTTTAATTAAACAAAGCAGAGGCTAGCTGCAAGGATCCAAGGTCGTAATTAATTGTTTTTTTTTTTATTAAATGACAGGATATTTTTAAGATTGCTTGTACATTAATCAATATATATTATTATTATTTTAATTAAAATGTATTTTCTAAATCAATTTGATGTATTTAAAAAACTCGAAAAATCCTTATAATTGAAAGTCTCCTGAGATTTACATTCAAAATTAATTAAAGCGCCTGACCCCATAACTACTAGATAAACCTTTTTAGTAAATTATTATATATCTTTATTATTATGTGATGGGATAATAGAATCACATTTATATTTTAATCTTTGTTATGTATAGATGGATTCCATTTCATTTGTTCTACATACTAGCACTGATAGCTCAACAGACCAAAGTAAAAGGTAAAGAGTTAAATAGAAAAAAGAAAATTGGTTCAAATTTCACTATTTATATATAAGTATATAATCATGTTTTAAATCTAATTATTGATTTGGAATACAATAATGACGTCCAGGCAAAAGAAAGTCAAGCAATTATTATTTTATCATATATTAAATTATATTAATTAAATTTACACTATTTAACGAGTATAACGGTGATATTTCAATCGCCTTCATTTTTTTTTTCTAGCGCAAGGCAACCCAACCCCTTCGAAGATAACTCGTTCTGGCACCTGGCAGTCATGAGTTGTTACGTTAGCTTTTCTCCTTCTCCTTCTCATCGTATACTTGTCCAAGTCAAACTCGTGTCTCTCTCAAACCCATACGGATCTTAACTCCTTGGAGACTTCTTCGCATCCTGGCTTATCCCTCCACAAACAATACCTCCTCCTCCTCCTCCTCCTCCTCTAAACTCGCTCTTTCTCGTAACAGATTAAACCACAATAATATATATATATATATATATATATATATATATATATATATATATATATATATATATATATATATGATCACCCAGTCCTGCACAAACACAAACCCTAATTGTTACTATTATATATCTTCAATATTTTGTTACTTCTTCTCATCTCATATCTCTCTATATATTTCAATCTAGTCTTCTTCACCATTCATTTCTATATATATATATATATATGGCGGCGGCGGCGCAGAACACAGTGCTAGTATGTTTCTCCTTCGCTGCCTATGCCAAGACGTTATTAGACCATCTCAAATCGCTCAACATCCCAATCCTCCCTGGCCTCACAGACTCTGAATTCAACTCTATCGAATCCACCTTCCACTTCACTTTTCCACCTGACCTTCGCTCCATTCTCCAAGAAGGACTCCCCATTGGACCTCACTTCCCTAACTGGCGTTCCTCCTCTTTACAGCAGCTACAAATCCTCTTAAACCTTCCTTCCTTAAACCTCTCTAAGAATATCTCTCTAAACAACTTCTGGGTTAATTCTTGGGGTCATAAACCTCAAGATACTAACAAAGCCCTAGATATTGCGAAAAAGTTCTTGGATAAAGCTCCAGTTCTTGTGCCCATTTATAGAAACTGTTATATTCCTTCTTCCCCTAACATGTCCGGTAACCCCGTCTTTCACGTTGATGATGAACAAGTGTGTGTTTTGAGCTTTGATGTTACTAGATTTTTTCAGCAAGTTGATTTCTTACAAATGGGGTCTCCTACACGTTTGTCAAGAACCGAAAATGTGTCCATGAATGTGCCTGCGTGGGCAGCGACAGAGGCCCGGAGGATAGAGTTTTGGACGGAGGTGGCGGAGAGAGGGAGGAGAGTGGTGGCGTGCGGAGAGACTCCTGGGTGGTGGAACGATGGCGGGGATTTGGATCATTTGGAGTTAAGGGAATGTTTGGAAGAGGTGTTTCGGAGGTTGAGAGATGGAGGGTGGAGAGAAGAGGAGGTTAGGGAGATGATGGACGGCTGTGATCAAGGGACCGGAGAGAATGGTAGTGGTGCTTGCGAGGCCACCAAGTTTGATGAAGAGGATGTGTTCTGGCACGGTAGGATGTGGTCAATTGTGTTGTTGCGTGCGGGACGGAGCATGGAAGATGTTGTGCGCTTGCTTGATCTTGAAGAATTTCAACTTCCAAACAGCTGTTCCAGAGTGGATGATGATCATAAAAAAAGCAGAATCGAGCAACTAATGAAGCTGAGGTCTCTTGAAGTTTAATCATGATTACGCCGGTCCCACATTCCTTGGACGCCGGCAATTCTGATAGTTTTTCTTCCATGTTTTTTCCCTTGGTAGCTGCTCGTTGCAAGAATTCTAAGTCCTCCATGTAATTATTTGTTGCTAATACATTCTTGATACAAAAATGTTTTTTTTTATATTTAATAGAAAATTTAAATGAACTAATGATGTTAAATGATAGTTAGATTCTGAGTTTTTTTGTATCAATTTTTGCTTTAAAGCTGTACAGATGTAAAAATATTTTGATTGTTTTTTTTGATAAATCATAAATTTTACAATTAACGGATAAATTATTTATTTATTTCGTGAATGAAATTATGATCTTTTCATAATTATTATAATTATTTTTTAGATAATATAGTTTTCAGGCATCCAAATTAGCTATAATTATACAGAAAAATTTAAATAATATGATCTTTATTTTTTATTTATATTTTCATTTATTTTAACATACAATTGCTTATATTGATTTTTTTCCTTACTCTCAAATTAAGATTTTCATTTACTGTATAAAATCATTAAAAAGTTACATACCCTTCAAATATTGCGTCCTAATGTTTTTTTAGAATCTCATAATTAACAGCAAAATAAAATTAGGTGTTCTTGGCTGGATTCAGTTTATTCTTCTATTTCTATGATCTTTAAAGGCGAAGTTCACTGAATAGACGGCCGTGATTACCACAGGTGTATACACATCAATTTGCTGAATAATTGAGCCTATAAACATTGCATTGATCTTAATGAAAATCCTTTCTAATTTCTGCCTGGATAATCAACGAATGATAGTGATATTTTGATATCTACTAAAAAAATATAACTTCAATTCTCAACAGATATTAAAATTTATTTATATTTTATATAAAAGACAATAAAAATTAATCTCATATATTTATTATAATAGTTAAATTATTTTTTTCTTGTTATGGGTATTAAACATGACTCTTCCTTCACATTGAAAATCACCTAGTGTTGCCAGCAGGGTCTTGGCCTGGTAGTCAAGAAGGGTTTCTCTCTTCCTCTCACCCCAGGTTCAAGTCTTGTCAGACACGTCTGTCACCCCCGCGGTGTCTTACATGCTCATTGGGTTTGCAGGATGTTCAGTGGGCCCGAGGATTTAATTGTGGTGCGCCCAAGCTGGCCCGGACACCCCGGTTATCAAAAAAAAAAATCACCTGGTGTTTATGTTTGTTGTTGGTGTAGTAGAATCTTAAATTTTAAACTAGTATAAAGTGATTTTTAAAAGTATTAAAAAGAAATTATGTCAATATATTACAATTGTATATAAAAATATAATTTAAAAAACAATTTCCACGATAAAAACAAAACCTCCCTGAAAAAAATGCTGGCGACAAATAAGATATTTACAATGCCATATCTTAAGTGTATTGTTGCTAGCTATTGTTGATGAAAGTCAAGATACGATGGTTTTGTGTTAAAACTTAAAACTGCATTTTAAAAATATATCTAGATTAAAAAATATCAAATTAATAATTTTAATGTATTGATATCAAAATTTAAAAAAAAAATACATAAAAAACTTATCTTAATATATATTTTTTAAAAATACCAGACACGTCTCGAATTTTGAGTAATAAATGAGACAGATTCAATCACAATATGGTCTCCAATCATACAACAATTCGTGCCTGTTTGGGAGTGTGGTTGATATTATTTTTAAAAATATTTTTTGTTTAGAAATACATCAAAATAATTTTTATTTTATTTTTTAAAAATTATTTTTGACATCAGCACATCAAAATGATCTAAAAACACCAATTTTTTTAATTTAAAATAAAAATAAAAAAACGTAAACAATCCCAAACACCTTCTAGATTGGGATATTTTATTTTAGAGCTATTTCAATCATCTATCAGTTCAAAATCCTTTTGGTTGCAGGTCACTATTGGTGATTAAAAATTGGATTACTTGAATCAATTGTCCAATAATAATAAGATCACGAGAGATTAGTGTAGAGATCCAACCTTTCAAAAAGTGCTGCAAAAATTTCAACAAACAAGACTTTCCTGCAAACATCACCATCCATGTGGTCTTAAAATATGTTACTGTCCAAAGAGCTCAAACTATTCACATCTTGACTTGTTCTTTCAAAATGATGGTCTGGAACTTTCCTGCACTCGAACAAGCACTTCTATAGTTTTGAGATTGTTTTTTACCGGATTCTCTTACCGGATGATCAACAATCAACCAACTCCATCAATTGATTGAAATATTAGTTATTTTAACTGTTCATTCCATTAAACGGTCGACTAGATCAACAATCAAACCTAATTGGTCGATTGATGGGGACCAATCATATATTGTTGTTGTTGTTATTTTTATTTTTTATTCATTTATTAACTTTTAGTGTAATATTTACTTCATGAATTTTAGTGCAATTTCTTTTATTTTTGGATTATATCAAGTTATTAAAAACCTGCTCGGGGCCGTGCTCATAGTGTTATCCCTTGTTGTTTTCCTAAATCATCAATCTTTCCTGTTCTAACTGGAAACACCATTGTCATTTAAATTCCTTTCCATTTCTCATTAAATCCAAAAATTTCCCTTTAATAACAAGGAAATCTTAAAAAAAATCCTACACTCGTGTATTTTTCATAACCATAGTTATCTCTAAGGATTTATTCACTTAATTCTTCAATCTATATGAAATTTAATTGCATATTGAAGCATTAATCCCGTGATATATATATATATATATAATTTCCATATAAAATTGAAAAACAATAATTTCATCCATATCCATACTAGTTTAATCCAACCTGTTTTTTAAGATACACATGAGTTTCTCCTTTAATTTTTGTTATATCCATCTCACATTACTCATTTATTTTCTTGGTATTTTGAATAATATACTTCCATTTTATTATCAAACATAAATACACTATTACTGATCTCAAGTTTATATGTTTCACAAATAGCAACTCTTGAATGCATTCGCAATTGCAAAATATTAAATAGTCTAAAACACATCTTCCATTCTCTTCCTATTGGCCAACCTTACTCACTCTTTTTACACAATGATATCTTCTTTCTATTATCATACTTAATTTATTTATCTTATATTAGGGAAATAATCCTGATTTTCAGTGTAGTTTGATGCAATAGCTTTCATCTTTCAGATGAAATAATCCTGATTTATATTTTATGTCATAAATAATCATTTCAATTCTTTCAGATAATTATCTTTTTTCATTTATTCATTTATAATTTTCATAAAATTTATAAATCATCCTAAGGCTTACATGCGATGTGTGGACATGATTTTAGTGGGAAAAAGGTAAATATGTTGCTCTAACATGAATCCTAACACCTTTGTAGACGTTTAAAGATTCCACCACCAAAATTTCCTACATATAACATCTAATTACTAAGAATGATTAAGTATGATATCAATTTAATAAAATTTGTTGCATATCAAAATTCAATGAAAACACCATAATTATTCATAGAAAATATTCAATTTTTATCCATTAAAGTTTCACTTGTTAAAAAGGCTATTACAATTTTTATATAGAAAAAAACTATAAACCCATATTAATATAGAATAAGAAAATAAAAATAATAATTCCCTTCAAATAAGAAATTAAAAATACAATGTGAAAAATAAAAATAATAAAATCTCTAAACTAAAAAAATAATTAGGATTTTTTTTCTTTGAAAAAACTCCAAATTACTCTCTTTTATAAAAAATATCATCTGAGGTCGTTTTGCCCCATCAATGTTGCTTACAGTCTTTTATCCGGGAGGAAATTATAAATTTGTCCTTCTAGGCTTGCAGAATAAATTTAAGAAGACCTTTTATTTTTTTTTAAATAATTAATTAGTCCCTATAATTTTTATCCATTTCATTTTGTTTTTTTAGAAATAGAAAAAATAGATAATATAAAAAGTTTGATGAGAAAAAAATATATTTAAATAAAATAATATTAAATTAAACATAATCAAAAGAGTTATTAATTAAATAGTTTTTAAAGCTAAAAAAATATATAATTTATTTTATTAAATTAAAAAAAAACTCATAATTTATCTTCTCAAGCCCTAACTATAAGACTATTAGAGAGAGCCAGCCAGCCAGGGGCAGGATTGCTCAAAACTTAAAGCAAGAAAAAGAAAAAGAAGAAGAAATGGCGATGTCTATGATGCGATCTGCTCTACTTCGAAACTCTCTTCGCTGCGCCTCCAAACCCTCTGCTCCTACCAGACGAGGCTTTTCATCCTCTGCAAATCACGACGATGCTTGTATGTATTGTTCTCTGTTTTTCAATCTATTTATTAGAATCAGGATCTTGATTTCGATTCTTTTTATGGGTTTTTTTTATCGATCTTAATTAGACGAGGCTGCGAAGTGGGAGAAGATAACGTACTTGGGTGCTGCGTCCTGCACTATTTTGGCCATTTATAACTTATCAAGGGGTCATCCTCACTCCGAAACCCCTCCTGTGAGCTTTCCTTTTCTTTTGATCCATTTCTTCAATACATTTTTAGTGTTTCCATCTGATTGATTTATGCTTAAGATTTGTGTTTCAATTCGATGTGCAGGAGTACCCGTATTTGCACATTCGCAACAAAGAGTTTCCATGGGGTATTTTTTTATTTTTTTTGTTGGATTTCGAGTTTCCATAACTGGGAAAATCTTGCTGGTTTGTTATTGAGCATACATGGTTTGTTTGGCCAATTATGTTGAAATTATCATAGTGGTTGTTTTTGTGATTTTGCATTTTGTTGAATTTGTGTTTTCTGGTAGACTTGGATGTGGATCTGGAGATATTTTGATAATTTGAATCAAGGTTTTTAGCTTGTCCATAGAAAATGGTGGTTTATAGGTCATTGTGCTCCTGCTATCAGAATTGACTGGTGAATATATGATGCCCATATCAAATATTACCCAAAGTTGCATGTCTTTTCTTTCTTTCTTAGTGTGTGTGTGTGGAGATTAATAGCCTTAGTTAGTTTCAATACTTCAAACCTGTTCTTGTTTCAGCTCATATGTTTCTTGAAGTCTTTGATGACTAGTTCTCTCTGCTTACATATTTTGTGGATGTTGTGGTAGTTCCTTTTCATGCTTTTCCAAAGGATACTTTGTAGATGCTGCTCACAAATTGTATTGGATAGTTGCGAATGTGTAATTCATCATTAAATTCTGCTCACCACCACCACTACTGCTGTCACTACCTCCACTATCCTTTCTATATGTACATGCACACACATGCATATTCATACACTGACACACACATTTATATGTTCGGCATCATTAGCAATAAGGCTGTATGATTGGTTGAAAGCTATCAGATCTGGGTATGTTTTGATGTCATGTAATTTTTAATGGAACCCATGCCAGCATTATGCCTAAACATTGAGAAACTTGCCACCTATCAATTTGGCCACATGTGTTTGTATTTCATACATTCAGTCTAATCAATATGTGTATTTCCTAGAGAATTGTCCATTTCTTAATCAACTTTAAATTGAAAATATGAGAACTTGGTGCCATAGCTTCTTCTTCTTCTTCCTCTTCTTTTAATCCTGCTTATTGCATTTTTTTTCTTCTATTTATAGAGGTTTATTCAAGTAGAGTGCATTTTTCAAACCAAAAAGTGTTTGACCCAGTGGTACTGTCCTGAAAAAGGGGGTAATAGGTTGAGTTTTGGTTGTTAATGGCTTTGAGATTGGTTGGGTATGAAGGTAGGGGGTGTTAAGGGACTAATGGAGATTGTTTAAAGGGACCTGGGGATGGATGTAAAACTACTAAGTTGCTTTAGCTGGAATGGAGATCATTTAAAGGGACTGAGGATGAATGTAAAACTACTAAGTTGCATTAGTTGGAATGGAGATTATTTAAAGGGACTGGGGATGAATGTAAAACTACCAGGTTGCATTAGTTGGGTTTCTAGGATTCACACCTAGAAGATAGAAAAACCTAAGTTTCACACCAAGAGTTCATAAGAGTCAACACCTAAGGGAAGATTGGGCCACAATGAAAAGCAAAGTTTTTGAAATTTTATTATTAAACTGAATTCTTTTTTTGTATGGAACTATTACAAAAACTTTATGTAGAGTTTCTAGGGCTCATCTTCCAATATAAGAAAATGCTAATAGTTCTATTTAGAATAGGAAAAACCTAATAAAGCTAATCACTTTAGAACTAACACTGAATAGAAAACAAAATCAATACTTGGGATGATTTTTAGGTTTTCAGAAATCTGAAAGTTCCAGAAATACCCTTGTCTACTTTTTTTTTGCTGCATCATACGGTGCTTCTATTAATATGGGAAATGTTGCTGTAAGTATCCTGGTAGATATCACTCATGGCCCAACTTACTGCTCAGGCTTTGCTCCTGCATCACCAATGTTAAACTACATTGTGGCCTGTGCCTGGTGCAATTCATTTTGTATATTGAAGTCTTTGATGGATTAGTTTTTCAATTTTTCTGGCACTCATGCCAGTGTGGTTAATACATGGTGTGCCCAGTGATTCCGTGCACTGAAACTGTAATGGCATTTCCAGTGTAGTTTTTATCATGATTGTTTGAATCTGATAAAGCCTTCTATCTTTTTTTGTGACATGCAGGACCAAATGGACTCTTTGAGGTTAAGGAGGACCATCACTGAGAATTTGGTATTGGATGGAAATACCCGAAAGTACTTTTGTTTATGACATTCCTACCATTTTGTCAGAAGGATGACGAGACAACCTTGGATCTTTGAACTTGATGTTAGCACTTTCATTTTTATGGCTTTGCGTGTTGGAATTTCTTCTGTCCCATTGTCTGTTACCTGTTAAGTTCTCAGCAAAATAAAATCAATGAATTATTTCAAATTTTATCCTTCTATCATTAATAATTCGCAATTTATAAAGTCAATCTTTCCCAGCACGGAATGGATAGTGTTTTGGAGGACAGCTATACCGCGGGTTACTCCTAATTTATCCTTGCTAATGCCGCTACTTTACTGATTCACATAAGCAAGCGTTGTGCTGAAACCTTTTTACGGTCTAGTGATCCGATTAAGTGGGCAGGAAATGGACAATGACGAATGGTGGTGGTGATCCCATCATGGTTTCAAAATCTTCAATTGCTGAATTCAAATCCGTTGGACATTATCTCATTTCAAAATCATCCAGCAATTTAATCAGCTTCATGAATTACCAGCCATTATCCAAGCGACTTTGCCATTTCGTTTCTGATTGATATTTGAGGAGTGAGGGAAGATTACATTGATTTCCCATGGCTTTACCAACATTAAAATGGGCTTACAATCTTACAATTGGTATTTCACCTAGACAACAACCATGTTATTTATCATCATTGCTGAGCCTTCTTCGTTCATTCAGAGAAACTCGGGTTTGATAAAACTCTAGATAAGCATCTAACTAGCTCTAAGTGACTGCGAGTTGAAATGGGATCCATGAACTCCGCAAGTGGCTCACAAAGATGGGAGAAGGGGTTCTTGCATGTATGTAAGAGTTGGAACTTGAACTTGACCATGACCTTGCAAGTTTTTATCCCACCCTCGTAGTTTTATCACCAAAAGAGTGAGCCAGTTTGGGATTCTGGTGGGAGGCTTTTGGCCCGACCACACCCTGAAAAAAGTGCTTGCCAACTAAAGCATCATGCAGGATAGGATACATTTCTCTTTCAAATTGAAAGGATTCTCATGCAGTGGAAAAATGTTTCAACTACAAGAGTAGAGCTAGGGGTGAGCACTATTAAAAAAAATCTGAATTGAGTCGGATAAACTTTTTTAGAAAAAAATCAAAAAACAAGTAATTCAGAGTAGGTAATGGGTAAATAATCCCAAATTGTTTGTTTGATCAACTAAAAGAAGAAGAAATCCAAGGTAATTATCTGAACGAACAATTTTTTACATCCGTGAATATCCGAATGCTCGTCTCCAAATCACGAGGGAACTACAAGGAACACTTGCTACTAGGAAAGTGTTGGCTCATATGGTGTATAAACTTTTTAACTTTGTTGAAGCACTAATCACAACAAACACAGGGATTCTGCTTTAACCTTATTAAAGCCTCTGATACAAACCTCGATACTCTTGTCAACTTGTTCACGTAAAAAATCCAACATAAAATATTCTTTAGATAGTATAATTGCAATAAAGCACACCCTTGCACATTTCCTGATCATCAGGGGGGGTTGGAACCCAAAATCTTAATGACAAGAATAGTGGTTCAAGTACACACTGTAACCTAATAGAAACCTCACTCTGCAGCTGCATTTCCACCATTGGCTCCATTGGTTCCAGAATCGGGCAAAGTTCCCAAGTCCGTTTGAGCCTCTACTGCTTGAGAAATTGAAGAATCAACAGAATCATTCTGCTTCGCATCGATGCTGCTGCTAGTGTTTGTGGATACATCTCCCTCTTCTTGAGGCGTTGAAGAATCAGAGGGTTCAACTTGTTTGTTTTGGTCTGCACCCGTGTTTTCATTTGCATTGCCATTGTAGTTTGAGTGGCTGTTCTGGTCAGCGTTGCCTTTGTTAGGATCAACCTGTTCTTTTTGGGTTGCATCATTGTTGACATTTTCACTGTCGTTGTTTCCGTTGTTGTTAACAGAACTCTGGTCAGCACCATCACCGTTACTAGTGATTGATAACTTATCTTTCTCTTGAGAGCTCCAGTTGTTACCTTGTTGCTCTTGGCCAGTACTAGCATCGTTATTTGTGTTTGAGGTTTTGTCTTTCTGTTCAGAGTGCAGAGAATCACCATTTCCAGTTTGATCAGCACTTTCATTTGCGTTTGATGGCAGAACAATTTCCGGACTCCCTTCAACACTAGAACCACTGTTGGACTTGTCAATCTGCGCTGCATCACCATTTTGGCTTGTCGACAAAGGTGTATTGGAGTTGGTCTGTCCATTTGATGCAACAGACCCAGAATTGCTAGTATCCATTGATTCTACATTTGTTGAATCTCCATTATTGGTTGTACTGGAATGTGTTGAGTCTGGATCTGATTGCTGGTTGCTAGCGACTGATTCAGGTTTCTCAGCTTGCTCTCGCACAACATTATTCATGGCTGACTCCTCTTCTTTTGAGACTACATTATCTGCAGTAACTGGATTGGAGTTAGAATCTTCATGTTGCTGTTCATTCACTGTTGCTGCTACTGTGGAAGTATCATGGGAAACATCCTCTGAGTCTTGCTTACTATTTTCATTAGTACCCTCTTCACTGGTTTTTACATTTGTGGAATCATCATTTTCTCCCGAGTCAGATTCTTTCACCTTTGGAACTTCATTTTCCTGAGTCTTCTCTTTGTTTTCCACTGGCTCTACCTCACCAGATTTCTTCAAATCACCTTGTCCCTCCTCAGGCGTATCATTCTGAGTTTGATGGTCAACTTCACTGGATGCATTATCCCCCTTGTACTGTTCCCCTCTTGCCTCTTCACTATGTGAATCATTTCCATCATTAACTTGATCCTCCTCTGTAACTTTACTCTCTAACTCTTTTTCTTTATTTTCTGCCTCATTGCTTTGTTCCACAACCTCTTTAATTTCCTTCTGCTGACTCTCTTCCGCCCTTTCCTTTTCTTCACTTGCATTTTCTTTATTCTCATTTGCAGTCTCTTTGCTGTCTTCATGTTCCTTGCTGTCTTCCGTCTCTCTGTGGCCGCTTTCACTTTCTTTGCTCTCTTCATTCACCTTGCTTTTTTCAGTCTCTCCGTTTATGCTTTCACTTTCTTTGCTCTCTTCATTTTCCATCTCCTTTTCCTTTACGTTCTCCGTATCTTCACCATTGCTCCTTTTGCTGTCTTCAGTCTCCTTATCCTCACTAGCATTCCCATTTCTCACTTCCTTTTCCTTCTCTCCATCCACAGAATCCTCTCGATGCTCAGCTCCCTCTTCAGTCTTATCCTCTGCTTCCTTCTCCCCGTCTATAGAATCTTCTCTACGCTCAGCTCCTTCTTCTGTCTTATCATTAAAACGAACATGAATCTCATCATCACCGCCCTCTGTTCCCGTATTATCACCGGGTTTGCTTTCTTCTTCACTCTTGCTCTCCTCCTCCTCCTCCTCCTTGTGCCTCTCATCACCGATGACATTTTCTTTGACTTCAGGCTGGAGGTCCTTTCTCCCTAATTTTACAACATCATTCTCTGTATTCACACTTTTCTCATATGCTGCTTTCTTATTATAATGAGAGTGCCTGACTTGGTAAAGTAGCCAGACACAAACACCGATCAGAAGACATATTTGCAGAGCATGCTTGACCTTAAAACCTTTTGATCTCTGGTTCCTACGAGGTGATAACCGGGACATGTTGAATACACAGCCACAGCAAATACTTCTTTTGAAATCTACCAAAAAGTTAAACTCGTATCATTTCCATACTCCTGCTAAGAGATATCAAACCAATCCAAAATGTATAATAAAACAAAAGGGGATACAAAAAAAGACCTCAGCTATCAAATTCATCAAGCCCTTCAGCTACTGAGATGATTGGCAATTAACAAATTAAAAATTTGTGCCTCATGGTTAGAAATTTTCATTACTGTCAGCACTACCAATTTGTCCTAATCAATCTGCTAACTAAGAAATGCAAAACTGAGAATCCAAACCCAAATCCCATCAATAAAAGATAAATGCAACCCCAACACGCATGGCATTGTCATGAAACTGAAATTGTATCACTCTCCCTGAAAATACAAGATCTGATCTACAGAGACACAAATGATCACTAGCAAGAAACGAAATAAAGAAACGGATCAAAGCACTAGTGCACACATGATAGTGATCCCATTGCATCAAGTAATGGGAAACGATCTACAACATTTCCATATCGGAAACATGAAGCAGCCAAGTTCCCTTATAATAAAATCAATCCAAAACCAACCAATTCCAAAAAAAAAGTAGAAAATGTAAAAGCAGAGCATTTTGATGGTCTAAATAAAAAAACCACTTTCATAAAAAAGCGATGAGGGAAAAAGGAAACTTACCACCAAAACAAGGCCCTTAGATTCTACAATGGCGATTAAAAGTGTAGTAGCCTTTTTCGCAAATACCCAGCAGGAGACTGGAGAAATTAAAATAGTTATGTATATGCAAGATTTGATTTTTTTTTTTGTTCTTGAGTTCGAATGCTTCAAAGACAAAAGTTTCAGCGGCTTTTCGTGTCACTTGGATCTAAATCAAGGACAGGTAAGACGTGAAGAGAGAGAGAGACAGTAATTTACGAAACCACGTTAGAGTCTTCCTTGGTAACTTGAAACATACTGCTTTGGATTTTAGTTTTGACTTTTGAGTCCATTTATTGTCTTGTGATCTATGCGAATTACTATTAACCTTCCCACTTGGTCACCACCAAATAATATTGATTTTGATGATCTAACACATCTATCCTTCAACAATCATCAATTTTCTGTTCAATTATGCTGCCATTTTTTTCCTTTTAAGAAGGAAAAATTATTGCTAGCAATTGAATCCTTAAATTAGATAAGGATATATATATAAACGTCTCAATAAATCAGATAAAATATAGGTATTTCAAGATTTAAATTTAAAAAACGTATATCTATTCAAGTAACGCTACACCAAAATAAAATTAGATAAAGAGAGGAATATAGTTTGAAAAAACAAAAAGCAAGCTTGTGAGGCTTGGTTGGGTCTTGACCGAACCAGACTTGGTGAGGATTGACTAGGCCTTGATCTAACTAAGCTTTATGGAACTTGATTAGGCCTCGACCTACCTAAGCTTCATATGCTATTTAAATAGCAAAACCAAGAGATGAAAAATATAGGAATGGCCATTTAACAAGTGAAAACAAAATACTATAATCTATTCTCAAGTTTGTGTTTCGTATTGCTAATTAAGTTGGAAGGATTGGGAAAAAAAAATTATATATATATATATATGGCATCCTACCATTGCAGAGAAAAGCCATCATAACATTCTCTTTTTATGGTGCAAGGAAAGAAAAAAAAACTTCTCCGACCACATCTTGAATATGGGGGGTGATTATAATAATTTTAAATAAAGTTCTGTTTTTTTGTGAATATCATTTAGAGGCTTAGTAAGTGGGTTTCATTACTATCTAGTGTTTGTTAGAGAATAATATAAATCATATTCTGAGACCTCACTTAATAGCTTAAGCTTTTAGGTGAGATGGTTCTTTAATATGCTATCAGAGCCTTGTTGACCCAATGATCACGAGTTCGAATCTCACCATCCTCATTCTATTTGATAAAAATCAAGCACAAGGTAGAGTGGGTCTGTGTACAAGTTTCTAGCCCAAAGGGCTTTCACTTGAGGGGGGGTGTTAGAGAATAATATAAATCATATTCTGGAACCTCACTTAATAGTTTAAACATTTAGGTGAGATGGTTCCTTAACAGCGTTTGACTATTAAATAAGGTTTAGATGGGTTTAAAGGTATTTTAACCCATTAACTATTAGGGTGACACATTGAGACTTGTATTATCATTTTGATCATTTTTTTTCTTGAATCATTATATTTTGGACAAATTTTATCTATCCATTTGATTTTATTGTTAGCATCGATCAAAACCCTTTAAAAAATTGGCATATTAATTGATTTTTTTTATAGATGTAATAAGAATCAATTCACTTTCACAACTAGTTTTAAAAGTTATTGAAGTCATAGAGTGTTTCTTTTATTTTCTAAACAATAAAAATTGAATAGATTAATAAAAAAAATAAGATGAAATTATCTCAATTTTTCTTGGAAGTCCTGAAAATGTCAGATGAATTTACATTAGATAATTTTAGAGTGGTTCTCAAAAGTTTTGCATTTGTGGTTCTTAAAATTAACCTATTTTAAGTCTAGTTAGGTGTCCCGATTCAATCATGTAAGTATTTTTAGAATCATACTAAAATTAAGTATATAATGATTTGTTTTTAGCCCCATAACAAATTTTGTGATCATTATAAATTAATTAATTCTAGTTTGTATTTAATTTTAATTTTGTAGAAAAAAATCTTGACCTCACAAATTTGTAAGATTGTTTTTGAAAGTGGATTTAATTTTTATTAGCATATGTGAGAACTTCCATTCCAAAATACCAATTTTTAAATTCTTTTAGAGTTTTTTTTTTCCAATTGTAATAATAGACAAATAAAACAGAGAACAATATTTTCTCAAAACATGATTTGTAGGGATAAGTTCACAATTAATAGCATAAAACTTAATGTTTCACAATCCTAATAGTTTTGAGGTGAAAAATTGTAATTAAGTGGTTTTAGATGCATAAAAGTTAATATGATGATATTTTTACTAGTAGTTAAGGTATAAATTATAAGATACCACCTGAGCTTAAATGAAGAACCAAATATCTTTCTGAACTAAAAATATTATTTTTGTCTATTGAATTTTTATTTTGGGTAGGTTCTATTAAAAATATTGACAAACCAATCCTATAAAATCTTTCTATTTCCACTCTTTCTCTCTCTCTCTCTCTCTCTCTCTCTCTCACACACACACACACACACACACACACACACATATATATATATATATATATATATATATATATATATATATATATATATATAGTATTTAAACCTCTTCTTTTACTTTACTTGAACATCATCAACAACCATTTAATCGATCAATTAAATTTAAATAAAAATTAAATTGATGATTAATTTTTGAAATGTAAATTCATATATAGAATCCTCGTTTAAACACACACACAAAAATTTAAAAAAAATGAGGTTTTTAAAGATAAATCTAGTTGGAATTTTTAATTTTATGTTTAGGACTTTAGGGGACTTTCTTTAACTTCTCTCTTTTTTATATATATAGCTCACTAGATGAGATTCAGATGTTGAAAAGAAAAGAAGAATATGAGTAAGGTTTCCTTTTTCTTCTGTGAGTTGCCAAGAAAAGAAAAGGAATTAAGAGAGTTTTCATGGGATTTTCCATTTTTAGGTTGTTTTGAAAACTCATAAAATATCATATAGGATGGGGGGGGGGGATATTTTTTTATGTTTGTTTAATATTAATGCTTGAAAATATATATGTAAAAAAAAAAACTTTAGGTTTTTATTTTAAAATCTCAAATTAATTTCATCCCAGTGTTTTGATTTCTTCAATAGAAATTTTAATTTGTTGCAATTGTACCTTTCAATTGAAAATGATTATATATATTGGTTTTCAATGTAGTCCTTATTCTTTTGATTTTTTATTTGTTCTTGGTTCCTTTATTTATTTTGGTATGCAAGTTTTAATTTGTTCTAATTGGGTCCTTCAATTGAAATTTGTCATATATTCTACATTTTATTTTGATCTTTATTCTTTTAATTGTTTTTTTTAAAATTACACAGCAATTTGTTTTTAAAGATCTTTATTTGTTCGGTCCTAAGATTTTTATTTGTTTCAATTTTGTCCTTCGATTGAAATTAATTATATATTTTATTTTTCATTTTGGTCCTTATTCCTAGAATTTTTTATTTGATATTAATTTCTTTGGTTTTTTCAGTCCTTCTTGAACAGTCTTTATTTTTTATTCGTATTTATGCATCTATACTTTTAGTTTTTGTTTTTAAATTATTTAATTTTATTTTTTATTGGGGTTTTATTTTTATTCGATTCAATCCTGAAATTTTAATTTATGTTGGTGATCATTTTAAAATTAATATTGTTCCCTTTTTCCTTTTGTTCTTTTTTTTTGTATTTTTTGTTCTTTTTTATTTTTTTCGGATCAGATGATTTTATGGTTTCATTGTTTGCATAATAATAATAATAATAATAATTTTAGTGATTATTTTTATTGTTTTTTTTGTAAAAATGTTTATCTTTTTTATTCTTTGGGCAATATTATGATTTTAATTGTTTGAGCATTAATGTTGATAATAATTTTAACTATCATAGTTATGATAATGATGGCAATGCAGGGATGGATTTTCAATGATAATTTCTTATTTTTGTAGATAGAAAATTAACTGTTTATTTTTGTTATTTGATTATTGTATATATTTTCACAATTTATATTTTATTTGTTGTGTTCAATTTAAATTGGATAATAAAATAAATTAATTCTAATACAGTGAATTTGATAATTTAGGTATTCGAATCTTCTTGATTTTATAAGAAACTTGCACTCCATAGAAATTCTGTATATATCTATTTTTTTATTCAAATTTATATTATAATAAAAAAATCTCATATAATTAATATTTTTTATATTGAAAAAAATATGATTTTGACCGTAACGAAGCGTAGTAAAGCGACTAGTAGCATATATATATATATATAAAAGGTTGGATCAATCGTGATGGAGACTACATCCATCCCATCAAACCAAGTTTTCAAATGGCCTAAGAACCTATCACGAGTCCTACCACTAATGGAGACTACCTCCACTCCCATCAAACCAAGTCTTCCTAGAAACTTATCCTGCCACATATCTGTCTATGCTGACGAGCTCCGTCCATATCGCTATCCAGCTTGAGAGCCCCTCAAAATTCATACAAAAAGAGACTATTTCACATTTGTCAGAATAACATGACCGACAGGCATGAATATCTATATATTATTAAATCCGGATTTCTTGAGTTTTTAGCTATAAATAAATGGTTCGAGTTCTATACTTCAAAAAAAAAAAAAAAACTAATATCTATCGAGTTACAATTCATTGGTAGGAATTAAAATGATTAGAAATATGTATGAGAGAAATAGAAACACAAAAAGGCATTTTTTTAATTATTATTATTAATATGAATATCTAAATTAGTTTACGTGTGTCTCGGTTAATCTCATGAATTAAAATTGAATGAAGATGAGGAGGTAATTATTATTATTATTAATATGGTGGGTGGACCTCATATTAATACATTGCATTTCATGCCGGAAATTGGGATGGTTAGATTTGATCTTCTAACAGAAAATAATATTTAATTACTTAATAAGCTCTTTCTTTTTTATTATTAGATTATAAAAATACTTCGTTTATCCTTTATACATATATGATTTTGAGTTAATGGATAAAAGAAATTCAATATATGGACCTTCAATCAACTTTTTGGTATATATACTGAAATATTTATTCCATAATTGTATTAGTAAAAACAAATACTCTTTTTATACCGAATAATGATTAAAAAACAAAAATTTTGAATTATTGGTTTGTTGCTATTTGAAAATACTTATGAAAAATAATATTTTTTACAGTATAAATCAAATATTTTATTATATTTTCTATCTCAAGAGTACCGAACTTACTCCAAAGTTATTTTAAAATTATCTTGTTTATTTTATTTTTATCTTTTCCATTAAATATATACTTGATTTTTCTATATTGAATTTTTATATATAAATTTTTTTAACAAAACACAACTTTTATAAGAATTTTTTTGAACCAAGATTGCATTTGGTAATACTTCAACTTATACTTTAATATTTTTTTATATATAAATATTAAAAATAAAAATCTAGAAAAATATCAATTTGATATTTTTTTTAAACCAATGACATACTAATCTAGGTTAACGGTGGCCCATCTCTTTCAAGTCATAGGTCTATTTTTCCCAGACCAGTCGTTGCTAACCACGTGTCCAGTAGCTAGCACGTATACATCACTCTTGGTGGTCTGACAAGTACAATAAAAAATCTGGCCCACTGCTTTATGACACAGTATTATTCTCTATCCAACTCACCTTTCTTCCAATAATATTATGCCACGAAAGATGGGATTTAAGTTCCAGCTCAGCTGTTGGGGAGCAATAATCCAAGCAACACGTGGGCAAGTTTCCATAGGAATACGTGGCTTTCTCTAATTTGTTGCACGGTGGATTCTTTCCGTTTCAATTATGTAAATAAAAAAGTGATCTCTTTGTCGTTTACCTTGATGTGTATATATTTTATTTATATTTATGACGCATAATATAAATAGGATGATAATAATATATTTAGAGGATTAAATACAAACTGTAGTTATTGTAATGGTGATAACAAAAAAAAGATTGGGTTCGAGGGGGGGGTGGATAGTCGGTCATGGTGATGAAAATTTGGTGAATAGAATAGGGGGTGTTTAGGAGTGAGTTTAAATATATTTTTTTATTAAAATTTGTTTTTAATGTCTATGATGTTAAAAATAATTGTTTCTGAAAAGTAATATTATATAGCTACCACTCACATTTTTGTTTCAACAAAACATCATTCGATCAAAATTGCATTCATTGTCTCTACTAGTAATATTATATTTCCATTAACAATCTATTTTCATGTTGTTATCAAGAAATAAACTCAATTAAAAGGTTATAATAATGTAAATAAAAATCCAATTTAATTCATGTATTGTAGTAAATGCTTCAACACACACACACATTTAGCCAAAAACAAAAGGCACAGATGTTTCCCTGTGTCCCTAGACACATATCACTATGTATTTCAACAGTGAAATTATTATTTTGTTCCTCTGATTGCAAAATTTAACTCTCAGTATCGGGGTAGTTTTGAACATTTCTAGGGGACCTGTGTGCCATTTGCAAATTCTTTGGAGATGTTCTGGTCTTTTCTATTTTTATTTGCACACTGCAACTATCTATTTACCCATGACTGCTGGCAAGAAGATAAAGGTTAGTTGACAGTATTTTCAGTTTGTTGTCTGATCTTAAGCAATTAAATAATGACTTTACTCTCGGGTGGGACACAAACATGGCACTAAAGGCGAGGGTAGTTTTGTTTTTCATATTTTGTGCACAGTAAAACTATTTAAATACAGTTAAAAACAACAAAAATGAAGGTCTGGTGCTGGGGGCATGGCGCTACTTTCACGCCCATTTTTTCCATGGTTATCGTTGGTTCCAGGAGTGTTTCATTAATTTTATATTTTGAATTGTTTTTTCTCGAGGTTACTGTATGCGCGTTTTTCAATCGCGCCGTCAGTTTTCAGGTGTACGCGCCTTTCAAGCACATACACGATGTCTATAGATAGTTAAAAATGTTTAGTTGTCGTGTCTCTAGGTGCGCCACAATGTCCTCTTTCGCCTGGTGGTGTGCGTGTCGTTGTACAACAATCAAAGGATCATCGGTGGTCAATTTTTCTTTTTTTCCTCCTTTTCTCTCTCTCGCGGCGACAAAATGCATGTCGATCCTCCATGTTTATGGGTGTTTCATTTCATTTTCGGGTCTTTTAATTTCTTTTTTCTTCCTAATTTCTTAAATATAAAAGTTTTAATATTTTTAATTGTGTCATTCAATTGTAATTGATCATATATGTTGTTTTCATTTCAGCCCTTATTCTTTTGGTTTTTTGTTCCTTTAATTTTTCCGGTCTGTGGGTTTTAATTTATGTCCTCCAATTGAAATTGGTCATGTATGTTACTTTTCATTTAGTATTTATTTTTTGTCCGTATTTATGCATCTATACTTTTAGTTTTGGTTTTTAATTTTTGTCATTTTAAGTTTTGTTGGGGTTTTATTTTTATTCGGTTCAATTTTGAAATTTTAATTTATGTTGGTGATCATTTTAAAATTGATATTTTTTTTCCCTTTGGTCTTTTTTTAGTGTTTTCTGTTTTTTTATTTGTTCTTCAGATCATATGATTTTTTTGCTCATAATATTTATTTTGGTTTTGTCTTTTTTTGTTGTTGTTTTTGTTTGCTCTTTTGTTATTTTTTTTATTCTTTGAGATAATTTTATGCTTTTTATTATTTATGCAACAATAATGATAATTTTAGTGATATTTGTTTTCTTGCTTGTTTTTTTGTAAAAATATTTTGCTATTTTTTTTTTCTGGGGCAATTTAATGATTTTTATTATTTAGATAGTAATGGTGAAGGTAATTTTAATTGTTATAGTCATGATAATGATGATCACATAACAATGAATTTTTAATGATGTTTTCAATTTTTTTATAGGTAGTAAATCAATGATTTATCTTTATTGTTTAGTTATTGTATGTGTTTTTATAATTTATATTTTATTATTGTGTTTAATTTAAATTAAATTATAAAATAAATTAATCCTAATATAGTGAAATCGATAATTTTAAGTATTTGAATATTCTTGTTATTTTAATGATGATGATAATTTTATGTTGGTGATTTTATTAAAACCTGTTAAATAAATTCATTTATATCAATTTAAAATTCATATATTTTATTAAAAACTTGCGTTTCACAATAATTCTATACAAATTTATTGTTTTACTTAAATTTAATATTTTTTTATCTTGAAAAAAATATAGGTACAGCCAAATTGGTGATAAATGGTTAGTATATATATAAAAGGTGAGGTGTATGTAGTGTAATTCGAACACACCACAATTATTCAATCACTATCCAAGCTGACTGCATCAGTCCTTCGATCACTATCCAAGCTGGCCAGGTCTAATCGTTGCCCAATGCACCACTGTATACAGTCCCATGACCGAAAACTAAATTATCCTCAAAATTGTGTCATTTATCTAAAATATATATATATATTTTATTATTATTATAATGTAACAGTGTCAAAAATAAATTAATATATATATATATATAAATATTTAAATAAAAAAATATTTTAAAAAATAAATTACATATTTATAACGAAATAATTAGGTTATAGAACTCATATTAAATCTGGTATTTTCATAATTTAGTGTAGCTTAGTTATCACATTAATGTTTTATAAAATTAATAATTTATGCAATATTACGTACTAAAAACAAAACTAAAAGTGGTGGCTAAGATATTTAAAAGAGAACTAGCATTATAATATATTGACGGGACTAAATTATTATTTTCAAAACTATAAGGATCTACTTCTAAATTATAAAAAATAAAACTTAATTGTAATTGACTCCACAGATAACTACGAAGCTCGAAGAACTTGAAATGGGCCCGAAAAAGTCCAAAGCCTGGTCGATACATCCAGAAAGGGTTCCACTCCAGGGGTATCTGTCAATCAGCAGATCAAAATCAATCTCTGTCTATGGGCTGGCCACAGATATAAGAGTAAATAAATTGTTATTATTGCAAGAAATTAAAACAGCCTTTTAACTTGGGGCTATTTGACCAGAACTTAGGGCTGCTTGGTATGTTGCTGTTTTGTGATTGTATTCTGCACCTTGCTGTGCTGGATTTTTATTTATTTTTTATTTTTTGTGTTTTTTACTTAATTCTTTTTGTTTGACCAGAATTTAGAAATTCTTGACATCTTTTATTGAGTGCTAGCCTCATAATTTAGTTAGAAAATAGCTTAACTAAAAAACAATAACATGTTTGGAACTCTCTAAATTAAATTCAACAACGAATTCAGTTCATATATTTTAATGAAAGCTCATATTTAAAATCATTTTAAGCGTCAAGAATTGAATTTAAAATGAAATTAAAACTTTAAAAATGTTATAAATTAAATCTTGAATGAAACAAAATAATACTTAAAATATCAGCCTCGTAAATCCTGACCAATAAATAATAAACGTACTTTAAAAGATTTTTTTTGTGTTTGGTAGTGAAGATCCTTGGTTATTTAGAGAGGGAAAAACCCAGATAAAATGAAGTATAAGTTTGTGTTTGAAGATACTACTTATCGATGTAAACCTTGTGTTTAAACGCATAAATTTTTAATCAAATATGATGAAAATTCCGAGAAAATCTTGTATAATTTTTAAAATATTTTTTTATATATATGTCTTTAGATGATTTTATATTTTTTGATGTTTTGATATAAAAAATAATTTTTTTTAAATAAAAATATTATTATAAATAAAATAATATTTTAAAAAATAATTCAACCACATTCCCAATTCGAAGAAAAATAAGCACGCACGCACAGAGAGTTGGGAGCGGGGCCTATTGACGGCTTGCCATTAGCTAGATTTGAAAGCAAAACTGCAATGCTGCTTTTCACTTGGATGCATCAATCAACATCATATTTCTTACAACTGGTGTCTCGTGTATATATAGTAAGAGCCCTTCACCTCTGTAAATCAAACTTCCAAGCAATTCTCTTCTTATCAATTTTTGTTGTAATGATCACGACCATGTTTCTCCAATCTCTTTCCCTGAGAAAGGCCGGTGTCTTCCTTTTCTTTTACTTTCTTGCATTTTCTCTCCACGTCTCGGCTCGGCCGGCGACTTTTCTTCAAGACTTCAGAGTCACCTGGTCTGATTCTCATATCAGGCAAATCGATGGAGGGAGGTCTATCCAACTCGTTCTAGACCAGTATTCAGGTTACACTTTTCGTGGGGTGACTAGCTAGTTACAGTAACTGGGAATTTGACAAATGATCTAATCTAAAGTAAAAAAAGAAAAAAAAAAGATGTGTCAGAGAAGTTGCTGGTGTTTGACTAACTAAGACTTATTACAATATTTCAGGATGTGGGTTTGCCTCCAAGGCCAAGTACTTGTTCGGCCGTGTAAGCATGAGGATCAAGCTCATCCCTGGAGACTCTGCTGGGACTGTCACTGCCTTTTATGTGTGTAGTTTATGTTTTGAATTCATGGTCTCATAAACTACACTTGCGTGTTCATTCAAACGTCGAAGTTTCATTATTTCATTTCATTTTTTATTCTGTAGATGAATTCGGACACCGATGCCGTTCGAGACGAGCTTGATTTTGAGTTTCTGGGGAATAGGACAGGGCAGCCTTACACGGTCCAAACAAATGTGTTTGCCCATGGAAAGGGTGATAGAGAACAGAGAGTAAACCTGTGGTTTGATCCTTCTGCAGACTACCACCTCTACACAATTTTCTGGAACCATCAACATATTGTGTAAGTTCCCACCAAAATACCCACTCTTAACTTCTTGCCAATGACAGGGAAAGAGGGCGGCGGATTTTTTATGTCAAGTATTGAACTTTTCAATCATTTTTGGTGGGGATTTCAGGTTCTCCGTAGATGATGTGCCAATCAGGGTTTACAAGAACAATGAAGCGAGAGGAATTCCATTTCCAAAGCTCCAGCCTATGGGGGTGTATTCAACATTGTGGGAGGCCGATGATTGGGCAACAAGAGGTGGCCTGGAGAAAATTAATTGGAGCAGAGCCCCTTTCTATGCGTACTACAAGGACTTCGACATCGAGGGATGCCCGGTTCCAGGACCAGCAACCTGTGCTTCTAATCGTGGAAACTGGTGGGAAGGTGCCACTTACCAAGCCCTCAATGCCCTGGAAGCTAGAAAATATAGATGGGTCCGTATGAACCACATGATTTATGATTACTGTACCGACAAATCCCGTTATCCGACTACACCACCTGAGTGTGCTGCCGGAATCTAGTTTGCAACAATCATCCAGTCCATCGAGCAAACCAGCACATAGACAATGATATCATAAACTTGAATGTCTTTCCTACACCATTTACGTACAAGTCCATGTCCTGGTCCTCTCCTATGTCGTGCGACAAGAGCCATGCAAGTAAAAGGGGTAAAATAAATTATTCCCGTGTGCACATGTGGACCACTTCTAAGTTTATTCTTGGAAAGTGGCAAAAAAAACAAACAAATAAATAAAAAGTCAACATCTACCTTGTAATCATACGTGTCTGTATATGATGCACGTTATTTTGTGCCAAATAAAAAGCTTGTCTATTATTGCATAAGGGTTTTGATTTTCAAGGGTGAAGCAAGAAAAATCTTGCAACTCCCTACTATTTGGTGTAAAATCAGAGGACATGGAAGGTTCATTAATGGGCAATCATGATACAAGCCGACAAAGGAAGAACGGAAAAAAATGGCTAAAGGTGGAGTCCAGCAATTCTTTTGAATTGTTACCGGTTCTTATTACACTCCTATATGAGTTGGCCCCATCTTTTGAGAAAATCATTTCCCCTCTTCTATGATCCACTACATCATGATTCACATGGTCCGTGAGTAACCCAAAGAGTAGGTGGGGCACTGTACTTAGGATGAACACTAACTACTGCACTCAAGCAGAGGCCTGGAATGCATCCTCTTAATTAAGAGTATTTTGGAACTAGTCAAAAGAATCGATTCATGGATTGAGGTCTATTGCTCTTTTTTTTTTTTTTTTTTATCAAGATCTCAATGCTAAATCCACATTATTTTGATGGAGTTAGAAATTGGCTTCATATGTGCCCCTCCACTCAAAAAGCCTAGTGTAAACTAGTTCAATATGCATATCTACAAATTGTAAAGCATTGCTAGGTGTCAATCTATTGCCGTTGTAAGAATATGGTTCTTTCACTCAATGGTTCAGCCAAAAAAAAAAAATCTACCTGTCAGTGTCAATAGACTGCAGCAAGAAGCAAGGGGTATAGATCGAAATTGGCAGATCAATCATCTACAAGAAATTAACAATATACTAAGTTTAGAGATGATTAAATCCTTTGGTAGCTTTCAATCAAGTAGTGAAACTTGTAATCAATAATCAACAAGCTAAGAGATAAGGTCAAGGACAGGAGATAATGGATCGAAAGTTGCATATCATTGCTGTATTGCAGGTCACATTAATGATATTGTGGAATACATAAATGATTAACAAAAGTGGTCCCTGAAATTAAATAAAAAATTAACAAGAGTTGATTTTTCAAGAATTGGCAAATTTACTTGGACTTTCAGGAATGGAGTGTTCGGCTTCAATTTCAGTTGAGGAATTCGTTGTCTAACAAAGCAACGAGATAATGTTTAAAAAGAATGCTTCCTTTTATCGTTCAGTTTGACTGCAACAGGCTCGGAGCAGTACGGGCAATTACCAAACAAGACATCAAACGATCTGCAATGAAAAAGATGCAAGAATCCACAAATCATTTAAGCCCCAGTATTCAAAACAAACTGAGAAAATAATAGGTCAGTGGGGGTCTTCCCTATGCAACTTCACTGAGGAGAAAAAACTAAAACTAATTACCAATGCCTAATCATTTCATGCGGTGCAGATGTTCTGTTAAATATCCCCCAGTAGAGCAATTAAAGTTGAGATCAACCTTCAATGAGGCCACCACAAATTGGAAGTAGTGACCCCATCATCACCAGTGTCGGCAAAAAATTATGCTGTACCTTGTCACTGAATCTAATATTTACTCTTTACCATCAACCGTGGTGATAGGTCAATTATTTCATAGTACGTTATTGAAGAAACACCGATAATAAAGTGATGCAGAAATGTCAAGAAGATTACCAATAAGAGAGAGACTCGATCTTGAAGAAAGTAACAAAAAAAAAAATACTCGATCTTGAAGAAAACTCCATTTATTTTATTGAAAAAATCAACCATTCAAAAACTATGTGTAAGTGCTTGTTTATACATACCGAACAAAAAACCTGATAAATACTAATTCCACAAGGAAATTGGAATCCTAGTTTTTAAGATTTCATTTCATTTCATCCCCTAAAGTGCATGGATTCTATCAACTTCTTCCCAGCAGTTTGATCTTTATCAAATTATCTTATGACATTCCATCCACTTATCGATAAGGTCCTTTCATCTATGAAGAGTAATCAATTAAACAACTTAGGAGCGTGATCGATTGGGAATAAACTTTTGAGAAGAAATTGATATTACTCATATATTTCAGGAAGTATAATGACACTGACCCTTAAATTTAACTACTAAATTATAGTTAAGAATATTTCTAAATAAGAATAAAATCTAGAATGATTGTATCATATTAAAACTTCCAATAAACAAATACCAATTCCATTCGTTACTCACTTGCGCTTCATCCCCATCATTTCCCCTTGATTGGAAATAAGATTGGCTTCTAAACAACAATACAAAAGGAAGAAAAAAGTCAATGTGGTAACCTTTTCTTTAAACTCTTCAAGGATAGAATTTTCAATTTGTGGGGCTTCAAACCTTTCTTCTACAAGATCCATTGCTTTGATTTCTTCAACCTCAAAGTCTTACATATCATTAATCTAATTGATCTTAATCTCAACAATTTCTCTCCGATGCATCCATCTACTTCTTTTACAAATTCTGCTGACCTCATAGGATGCCCAACATCAACTGTGAACTAGTTAAATTTATCATTTATGTGCCCAACTCCTGCCTTAAATATAATGTAGTTGGTTTGCATAGTTTAGACTTGAGTTGCAAAATAAAAATAAAAATAATGACAACTTCAATCATTTTGGAGATCTATGTGTTTACAATCAATAGAGCTAACCGAAAGTTGTGGCAATTAAACTTTTCACTTTGAATGATCGATGATATCAATAGGCTCACATTATCATAACACATATCTAACTTTCCTATATCTGTGACTAAGATATCCATGTTACAACAATTTTCATAAAAACAAATGTCATTAAGCTTAAATAAAGCTGGAATAGCATGTCTAACATATTGAAATTGAATGAAAGCCAACTCCTCGAACATAAATATACTCTCCAAATAACAATATTCATAAATATTTCACGTGATACAATCACTTTGATAGGATAAAGAATATGCGAAAATCTAACCAAAAACATTAAACTTGGCTCCGCTTTGTTCCTGAAGAAGTCTACTTCTCCAATCATAATTATATTGGTTATGAGGATGGCAATAGGAAGGCTGATCCACCTAATCAAATTTATTATTAACAAAAAAAGAAGAAGATTTTACTGCACCTCTCCTCACACAACATTGGTTTTTACTAGAATAGATTTGTTTTCATTCTTATAGCTTTTTTTAAAAAGCAAATTCATTTTCGTCTTCCGATTTATTAAGTATTGAACTTTATAATCTTTTTACAAAAAAAATTTATATAATCCTAGCCTTATGACCCGGACCGCAGATTTTAAGAGTTAGTTGGCTTTGAGTTTTTTTAAATGATTTTTTTTTAATTTCTTTCAACATTGGGTTGACTAGTAATTAGATTTTATGATTTGCTTCTATTTACTTTCTATAAATTATCTTCATCTAATGACTCACATCACGAGGTTGAAAAGTCGACTCAAATCCTTTTTTGTCTTTTTATTCGTAGGCTTTTCAATTTCAATTTCATTCTTTACATAAGATTTACTGGAGATTGAGTTTTATAATTACTTTTTATGAAGTTATCTCAATCTCATGACCTAGATCTCAAGTTTGACAAGTTAATCCGATTGATTTTTTTTTTTAATAAACTTTGGTTTTTTTCTCAATTCATCCTTCAATGTTAGGTCAATTGAAAATTAAACTTTGTAATTTATTTTGGTTTACTTTCTATGAGATTATCTGTCTCATGACTCGGGTAATGTGTTTGGCAAATTAATCTAGATTAACTCAAGTTTTTTTTGTCTTTTTTTATCAATATTTTTTCAATTTTATTTTTCAACATGTTTTTAATCAATATTTTATGACTCGGGCCGAGGGTTTGGAAGATTAATCTAGGTTAACTCAGATTATTTTTTTTTTATGTTTTTTTAATTGATATTTTTTACTTCAATTTCATCTTTCAACATTGGGTTTATTGAAAATTATACTTTATAATTTGTTTTGATTTATTTCATATATGATTATCATAGTTTCATGACTCGACTTATGGATTGACAAGTAAACATAGGTTGACACGAATCGATCCAATATGTTTCCATATCAATATTTATAAAAAATATGATATCTTGAATATTTATTTTAAGTTAAACTATATTTTTATCGATCATCTTTGTTGTTTTAAAAATTCATCAAGTCAACCGAGCATTGGATCAATCCCTACATACTTTACATTTTTTTTCTACATGAATTTTTTTTGTAAATTGTATCCACAAAATTAGACTATGAAGATTGCTATGAATTGTTTTCAATCAATAAAAATAATTGTGATGACTCTCATATGATGACAACATTAAAAAATAAAAATTGATTGAAATCGAGAAATGGAGAAAGCAAAATGGTCAATGAAAATTACATGTAAATTTGATTTTCTATTAAATTCATCTGTACTTTTCTTCAATCTAAATTTTTTTGGATGGTTAACAAGTTGAACTTCTGTATTACTTTTCTAAAAAACAATTTAATGAGCTTTATGTATACATTTTCTTTATTCGACTTTTAAGTGAATTTGGCTTTGTATATTTAACTATTTAATGCTCTTATTGGTTGTGATTTTTTAAAGAATATTTTAATGAATTTGGCTTTGTATTTTTATGAATTATTGTATTTTTTTATGTTTATTTCAAGCAAATTTCCTTTCAAAGTCAAATTATATATAAATATTTCAAATGACTCTTAGTGAACTTTTTTCAGATAATTAATTGATAATCTAGCAGCACTTTTGATGGAAATTTGAAGTTCATAAAATTTAAAGGCATTTTCTATAATTCTTAGATGGATGAAAGAATCATATTGATAAAAGAATGAAATGTCACCGGAGAAAATTGATAAAGAACAAAATTTTAGAAAGAAATTGATAGAACCCCCATATATTTTAAGGAGATGAAATGAAATTATGATAGAACAAGAAAAAAACAGTTGTGGGATGAAAATATATGAAGAAAAAGTTTCGAGATAAAAAAAGACAACAAATTATAGTGGAATAGTTACAATACCAGACTCATGTGGAATCACCAAGAAGATCACCACAAAGAGATATTCAATAATTTCCATAGCCCAACCATTTTGTAACTGATGTTTAGAAGCTTATTTATATGTACCAAGCTAAATAAAATATAATATGAAAACCTAATAAGTTTTAATTCCGTAAGAAAACTAAAGTCTTCATTTAACTACTAAACAATAAATAATAATAAGATATAGAATAATTATATGATTTTGAAATTTCTAAATAAACAAATAACAACTCTTCTTGTTATCCTTCATTCTTCATCATAAAGTACAAGAAGATTGGAGGATCTATATTTGAAAGGACGCTCACAAGAAGATTGGTAGATGGTTAAGATATGAACATTTGGTGAAGTATTAGCTATGGAAAAAGGGCAAAAAGTGCAGCAAAGCAATCTCAACTTAAAATCACTCTTAAAATGCAGTGAATGAGGACCAAAACCATAATTATCTTATGTGAGACAGATAAAAGCCAGAGATACTAAAAAGTCAACGTACTGCCTAGTTGTGGGGATATAGAGCAACTAGCGAAGACATGAACATTTGGTGGAGAAGTGTTAGCTATGGAACATGAGCAAAAAGTGCACCAAAGCAATCTCAACTAAAACCACTATACAAAATCTCAAGTTAAACCATACTTATCTTATTTGAGCCAAATAAAAGCCAGAGATACTAAAAAGTCAACGTACTGCCTAGTTGTGGTGATAGAGCGCAGCCAGTCCACCAGACAAACAGTATGGAAAGCCCTGCCACAACTGATATTATCACATGTATGGTCGGTTCCAGCACCACTCCTAGATCCAAGCTCCTCATCTACATGAACATTTACAGGTCAATGATAAATGAACTAATTCAAAAATATAAACGTTTCTACTTGGTATAGCATTACCCATGGGAAGGTATTGAGCATAACAGATTCCACATTCAACTTGCTGATCGTTCTCCAGGACATGTGATGGTCGTGGTAGTTCAGTCTCCAAAACAAATGCAAGATTTTCAGGAAATGTTTTATCCTTCATCCTGTAAAAATTAATCCAAGTGCATACGTATGGAGTATTCCCTGATTGGTACAGTTGACAATGACACTCATTTTCCAATATGAATGATAATACTATCACTACTTCGAACATTGGATGGAAAATTTAGGAAAACTATCGAACAGGCTACCCCTCCTTCCCTTTTTCTCATTGGAATGCAATTTAATTGTTTGAAAAACACAAAAGAAAACCTCGACAATTGTACCATTGTTATAAAAGTAACAGGTAATTGAAATCAAAATGCTAATGATAAACTAAGCAGTCTCAAGATCATACCATCGTTTGTTATTTCTCAGCCACAACTTTCTCACAGGGTTCACCACTAGACCAGAGCCCATAAAGCGACACCTAATCAAACTTAAGAAACTCATTAGAGAATGGAAATCCAAGACTAGCTATGACAATAATATCGATTTGACAAGAAAACTTACTCTGGCAAAGAACTAGGATCTTTGGCATTTATAGAAAGCATTATCAAACAATCATTTCCTGGGGAAAAGGTCAGGAAAAAGGGAGGAGGTTTTAATTACAGCAAACAGGATTCTGTGTTACATTATTTCACAAATTGTTCGATAAACTTTGAATGGACAAAAAATATAATCATACAGCTAACCTCAGCTAGCAATTCACATGTATTTCAGTTGATCAACAACAGAAGACAAAAATGTTTGACCAAATAAATACCTATATCAATTTGGCGACAGGTTGTGGCGCGAGACAACTCTTTCTTGTTAGTGACACAAAGAGAATGATCAATATCCTCCATTGTAGACCAAAACTCCTGAAGCTTTTCTAAATGCTGTTATATTCAGAAAGAACAATATCATTTGACACCCTTTTTAGATGGAACGTCACAGAGTTATTACAAAGATCATGTCCCACACAAGTCACATGAAAACTAAAATTTTTGTAATTGAAAACATAAGAAAAAAACATTTGAAAGCATACCTCTCGGAACTGTTGCACCAAATCTTTTAATCTTGATTTTACTGACCATTTAACATTGAATATATATGGTACCTCCTGGAATAGTTTAAAAATGAAGAAAGTTTCAGCCTTGAAATGAAAGAATTCAAATAGCAAACAGATTATTAGGACCAACCGCCGAAACTGAAGGTGGTTTTTGCGGATAGGTTTTATCCAACTGAATTTCCATGACATGCACTCTTCCCTTCTTATCTCTGATACTCAATTACACAACAGGTTAGTCCACTACATGTTGAAATAAACTTGAAGGAGAACCGACATAAATTATAATGCAAAAGGATTTAGATAGTGATTGGATATTAATAACTTATTCTATACTTACGTAATGCGAAAACTAAGGAACTCTAAATCTCCACCGAAACGAACCAGATGCTCCCATCCAACTTCTTCTATCTGTCTTATAAGAACAACGAAAACATTATCAGCAAAACGCAACCTGAAAGCATAGAAAAGAAAAAAACACAATCAGGAAATAATTCATTGACGTTGATGTCAACCTCTGAGTAGACCAAGCGGTAAAATGAAGACAGATTGGCTAGCTCTTTGTGTCTTTTCTGCTCAATAAAATCCTGTAAGCCAAAACAAAATATTCGTTTGGGGATTTTATCAAACAGCTGGTGGGCTTGCTTTATTATGTTTTCGGTGATAAAAACTGGTCACTAGAAGAAAAAAGGACGTACCATTCTAAAAGGGTTGATAGTGAACTCTACAAGATCAATTTATCAAACAGCTAGCGTGCTATTTGTTTTACGGGGAGCAATAAACAGTCCTCGTATCCTCAATAAATCTCACGATCCTCGTATCCGGTGGTGGTTCTATCATCTCTGAGATAAACTATTATCTAGTCCTTGTAGTTTAACAATATTAATGAAGTAGTCCTTGTAGTGTCAAAAGCTACATATTTTGACAGTACAAAAACTATATATTTAGAATATAAACTACATGTTGGATTCGTTTCGCCATAAAACACAGTTTTATTGTTTAACTATTGTTCACTCTATTGTTTGTTTTATTTACCCTCACTAATTTTCCCTTCTATTTCCTTGAAAGTTTTTAATTTTTGCGTTCCGATCATTAAACTTTTTTTTTTCCTTGCAAGTGATGCTATCATTGTTTGCCTGATATGATTTGTATACTTTTGCATATTCAATGTGTCTTAAAATATTTCAACATTAAATCCATGCTAAGTTCAAGTTTGAATTTACAAAATTGAATTTTAGATTATTGTTGAATAAAACAAACTAAAAAAGGACCAAAATTAAAAGAAAAAATACATAGCTCCTTTTTTCAAAAGGCGGGAAAACATCATTTTCCCTTGTTGTCTTTTATTGTGACAACTAGGTAGCCGAACTAGTAGGGGCCTATCCGGAGACACACTGAAAACCATGCTTTTCGGACCGAACGCAAGGCCCATCTTCAAAATCAAAAGAGAAATGGGCTCGTTGGGAAGAAAGATAGAGTGCGGCCTGCAGAGCATATGTAACCATGGTCGGGTGGTCATATCAAGATTATCAATTTTGTTTTAGTTGGTGTTTTATTTTTTTAATTAGAACATAATATTTTGGTTTTAAAGTATTTTAATATTTTGTTTTGAGATTGTATTGTTTAGGTTTATATATATATATAATTAAATATATTAATTCAATAAAAAAAACTGTTTAAATCCATAAATAAAATTACTTAGAATTGTGAAATTTAAATTTTAAACATAAATAAAAAAATAAGAGTTTAATTGATATAACTCGATCAACTTGATAAGTTCAAAGATAACAAAAAAAATTGATAAAAATATAGTTTGACTAGAAAAATCAAGTTGAAATTTTAAAAAAATATATTGAAACAATGATATATTTGATCAATTTGAGTCAACCTATATTAACCTTTTAAATATATGACTTGCATTATAAAACCATAATAACTTTAAATAAAACAAATAAAAATAAATTATAAATTTATTTCAAGCTCTAATAGATGATCGATGAGCTAGTACCATTTCTCTTTATAAAAGTATTATTCCTAACTATAAGCTATCTATAAAAGTATATTAATCACAATAATATTTTATTATTCTTTTTTTCTCTTTGATTTTTGTTGAATCAATTTTTTGGTTTATTTTTTATAATGTATTTTTTAGCATCATGATACATGTCACGAATTTAACATATTAATCAAGTTTACTATATATATATATATATTTAATTGATCTTTTTAGTATTAAGTTAACTAAAAATCATCCGAGTTGTTTTTAGGTTTTTTAAATCAACTTATTCATATTAAATTATTAAAATGATTATGTGTACAATATATTGAAATACAATTCTCTTAAAAAAATCTTATTTAAAAAGTTATATTACCGATTTAGCCACGTAGAACCTCCCATTTACAATGCTCCTAGTCTAAAGTCTAAACATAGTCAAAGAATGTTTTGCACCAAAACAAATAATAATAAAAGACAAGTATGAAAAGAAGTGGTATACAGGCTACACTAACCAGTAGCCACCGTCATGGTAGCTAGTATTGACCTTTCATGGATGCCCATCAAGCAATTTGAATTCAAAGGTGGCTTAATTATATATATAAAAAATGGTTTTAATTATGATGTGCAAGAATTTTCCAAAAATAAATTATGATGTACAAGAAATAATTTAAAGAATGGCCCACATACGCATTTAGGCAAAAGAAAATCATTCGATGACACTCATTTGATCATTGACCGGTGGAGAGGAAGTTGGATTTTTAAGTCACGATCTTTCCTAAGATTGTTATACAAACTAGGGGTGAGCAAACCGAACCGAAAAACCGATTTAACCGAGAAAACCGAAAATAAAAAACCGAAAAAACCGAACCGAAAAAAAAAACCGATTAAACCGATTACAAAATTTTAAAAAAATTTCCGGTTCGGTTCGGTATCGGTTTTGTACGGACAAAACCGATTGAACCGAACCGAACCGGTTCGGTTCGGTTTGAAGTTTTACTATAAATAGAAACTGATGAAACCCTAAACCTAAACTGATGAAAAGTCATCCGCCTCACAACTCTCGCCTCTCGCCTCTCTCCTGTCGCCTCCCTCTCTTGGCTCTGCAACTAAAATCAGCCTCCCTCTCGCCTCTGCAACTAAACCCAACCTCTCTCTCGGTTCGGTTTACATTTTACCAACACCTTACCAAGCAGCCTCTCGCCTCTCTGTCTCTGCATCTTAAAAGTTAAATCTCCGTTCCTCTCGCCTCCCTCTGCATCCTAAATCTCCCTCCCTCTCGCCTCTCGCTTCTCGGCCTGTCCCCTCCCTCTGCAACCAACCAACCAACAAAAGTTAAGTACATTGAACCTCTGATTTATTTCTACATACAAGAACATTGTGTTATCTGGTTAAAATGGTGTGTTGTTTTGTTATGTGGTTGATCTATTGGTTTTCGCTGAATTATGATGAAATAGTTCTGTATAGAAATTCTCAAGTGACACGTTAGGTGTTGTTGGTGTTGAATAGCATTGTTCCTTGGTTGGGTTTATTTAATGAGGAAGAGAAGAGTGATAAGAAGGTGAGAGAGCACACATATATTGTTGGTGTTGAATAAAATTTCGTAATGAGTATTTACAAAATTTCGTTTTGCCTTTTTCATAAAATGGATTTGGGAAATAGCTTCGTAGCGAGTATTTTCTCATTGCTTCACTGTCTATGTAACTTATATTTTGTAGCTGTTCTTTCTTCTGGTCTCTGTGGCATCTCTGTTTTTGCCATTCTTTTCTCTAAAATTTTTGTAATGACTTAAAAATGGTTCATTAACATCTGTGATTATATTATCGTTGTTGCAATTAAAAAATAACTATGATTTTATTGCAGATTTGGCCGAGATTGCAAAGTTTATGGGCATCTCTTCAATAATAGATACAGAAGCCATCCAAGTAAGTTGCTTAATTCTGCTTATGAAATAGCTACTTTCTAATCAATGATTACCTAACTACAGTTTTTATACATTTATCTTCTTAGTTAACTTCAATGAGTTTAAGTGCAGTTGAACATCCGTCTTAATCCTATCATATGCTTTGATTAGGAACACTTTGTAACTTGTGAACACTTCTTAATCCTATTATAAACATTGAAGATAATAAAGTATATGAGCAAGTCAAATTGGACTAGTTTGTTGGATGTTCCAATATCAAGTTTCTATTAGTTAACTTCAACTTATTTGCAATCTAACATTTCTATTATTTTTTTTTTTTGTAGATTTTGGTGGAAAGTTAAATCTAGTGACGGATGATAATTAGTTCAAAACCGATTGTATTTCTTGAAGTTTTTTATGTTAATATTGCTTGTTTATTTTGAAGCCCTTTGAAGGCATTTTCTGTAATTTAAATTTAAATTTGTTCACTTGTGTAGTTTTAATTATTTCTCATCATGCTAAATTACACAAAATAAAAGTATTAGAAAGGTTAAAAAAAACTTAATAAACACTATATTAACAATTTAATACATTAATATTTGTATTTGTTGCAAAAAAAATTTAAAAATACTTTGGGTTCTTGTATGAAAATAGTTTTTCAAGCCCATCAGAAAATTTATTAGAAAACCCATCAGAAGGCCCACAAGAAGGCCCATTAGAAGGCCCATCAGAAGGCCCAAAAATCAAATTCGGTTTTATGATTTTTTTAACCAAAAAAACCGGACCGAACCGAACCGAAAGTGGTCGGTTTTGAATAGATTCGGTTCGGTTTTGGTTTGATTTTTTTTTTAAAAAAAAAATCGGTTTGGTTACTTTTTTTGACAAAAAACCGGACCGAACCGAAAATGCTCACCCCTAATACAAACTAGCAACTCTAACCAGTGTATCAGGCATTTCGTACATAGTTATAATGATTATCAATATTTACGCAATAATCTACATGACATTAAAGAGAGAATAAAATAAATAAAAGAGAAAATCATATCCAATTATATCAAATATAATAGCAATATTGTCATCTACATTATAAAATCTTATCCCAATTGAGGTTTTTTTTATCCATTATAACAAACATTAAAAAATATCAAATAACTATTATATCAATCATTTCAACAAAATTTGAGAGAGAACACGGAGGGATTGCTGAATTCTGATAGTAGAGAGAGTAACATATCATTTGTATCAATTTAGATCATGAAAACAGATAAAATATGTGTTAGATTGTTCCATTTGATGAGAGAAATTTATATTAAGTGTTTTTTTACCTTTACGATACGTAAAAATATACATCCGAGCTTAAGTTAATTTAGTTTTTTGAAGCAGTTTTTAGAGTTCTTTGACTGTATTTATATGTTTATCATGGTTTATAAAATATTTTTTAGGTGTTACAGGTCAAAAACAAATTGGGAAAGGATTTTCAGGTCAAAAACTCTCAAACCTTATTTTTCCAATCGTTGTGGTGACCAAAATCAGGGCAAGATCAGGCCACACGTCATTTGGTAATTTATTTTTCAAAAAAATATGGGCATCTAATTTTTATTTTGTTCCTCAAACCTTTTCTTTTGCACAGTCAAACCCTTTTAAGCATCTAATTTCATTTTTTAGGGAACATGGAATTAAAAAATAAAGGACTAAAGTGAAAAATCCGGATAACATAGGTGGTTCTTTAGAAATTATTTATAAAGTATATTTTATACTTAAAGTTAAGAGAATTGGGCATTATTTCGTCGCACTCGCTAGAGTTGTGGGTTACAATAACAATCCACAATTTTCTCTCTTCATTTTAACCCCCCCTTTTTTTTACTTGTTGTTTTTTTCTTAATTTGTTTTTTATATTATGTGTTTATTGATATTTAGAATCTATAATTATTTTAATTTGACTTTTATATCTGTTAAGAAATAAACTGTATGATTTTATTTTTTAATCTTGGTTCTAATTTATTTTAATTTACTGTTTAAATATTTTTTTTAATATCTGACAATCTATTTTTGCTATCGTATAGTTAAATAAACAATAGTTTAGAATAACAAAAATTATTAATCCCATTGGAGTCCATTACTCAATTTACAAGTTTAAAATTTTAACCTGAGCTATATGATTCACCGGTTTACTCATATAATCTTACATGTTTTTTTAAAAAACATATTATATTTTTATCGGCTATCCAAAATATTTTTGAATCTATTAAATTAACTGAATCACTATAAATCAATCTTCACATAGTTTAATTAAAAAGTTCGAGCTCCGCATGAAACTGGGCCGAAGGATTCCAAAATCAAGACGTCTGATTATATTTACTGATACTACTAATAAAAAATATAATCCTGCAATATGCCTAGTCTACTATATAAATGATGCATCGAATCAACAAATCAAATGTTACAATATTCGGAAGATTTTTCTTACCGAATTTCTAAATGTATAGTCTACTCAATTATATATTGCGCACTCCCAGCTACAAATTTGGTGATAAAGTTCGCCGACAACTTGTCGTATTTATCAGATGTGGTGATAAAAGAAAACTTATCGTGTCCGAAAGAAAGCCTACAGGATCACGTGTTCGTATTCCATTTTCCTCTGCCCATCATATATTTTTGATTTGGAGGCGTCATGGTTGAAGCAACATGGACCTTCTACCCTTTTTATTTACTTTCGGCAAGACTTTTTTTTGGTAATAGTTAAATTTTTATTTTATTTCTCAGGTTTAGATTTATAAATCAATATTTTGAAAAATAATTAATTTTTTTTCTGAATACAACGTACCGACATGAGGGATGCACCTTGGATATCATCTAAAAACATAAATTACATTTTAATTAGTATATAAAAATCCCTTAATATAAAAATATATATTTGAATAGTTAGGATTCAACATATTTAAATGTGATAGCAATTGTTTGAAAAACTTTATTTTTGCTAAAAAAACCTTATTTTTTTTATAAAAATTATTTTTGAAGTTGACATATTAAAAATATAAAAAATAATTAAAATAAAAGGTTTAAATTTTAATTAAAAAAAACAGATTTAATCTTTAGGTTCATTCTCAATCTCCTCAATCATCGATATAATCATTGTACTTTTAAATAGTGAAGTGGGGAGCTGTAATTCCTCTAGCTTTTATGTTGGAGGGTAGTTGAAAGAAACTTATACTTAAAAAATGAAGGGATTAGTTTTTTTATTTTTTAGATTAAAAATTTTAAATTGATATTCAAGAAAATATATTAAAAACATATATAATTATGGTTTGAAAAAACAGAGACGAATACATGATACAAATTTATTTTTGAAATGAGTTTTTATTTTTAAAAAACAAAAAACATAAAGAAATATATCCGTTATATTTTCACTATTTTTATAAAATAATAAGCAATACTATTTTATTGTATATTTGAGATTGTGGTTAAAATTATTTTTAAATTTTTTTATTTGAAATACATCAAAATAATATTTTTTTAATTTTTATTTTTTTTATATTGGCACATAAAAATAATCTAAAACACCAAAAATATTTAATTTAAATTAAAAATTAAAATAAAAAATAATTGTTTTTTGAAACACAGCAACAAACCCCCCTTTATAACTGAACAGTACAAACCAAATTTATGATTATCATGGTACACAACTCGACAGGCCGACAATTTAGCCAACAGAAGACATGTCTTCTTTTATTTCAATATTATTACGTGAGTGCACACGTAAACTAAATCTGTGATAATTTAAAAGGAAGGGATTTTTGTCTAAGCTTATTCGTGACTTTTGAAAAAGAATGTTGCTTTTTTTCCCTTAAAGAATTCAAAGCAGCTTGTTGACCTTTCTGTCCCTAGTTTTGCGCGTTTCATTTTGAATTATTAAAATGTTTTTATTTATTTGTTTTCTCTTATTAAGATTTTCAATTTCCACAATGAGCAAATATATATTATTTTGCGCGTTTCCCTTGCTTTGACTGGTTGATAAAATAATTATTTTGAATTTTTTCTATATAAAGTGTTTTAATCTATCAATGAACATGGATGCGTTTTACATATCTAGTAGCTTCTTTATCTCAACAAATTTCGTCAATTAATTATATAGCTCAATAGTCCATTCAACCTCTCGATAAATATGTAATTAGAGTATAAGATAAATTACTTTACTTGACTCTTGGCTAACAAGATATCGTGTTCATTCAATTAGAAAATAAATAAAACAATGGAATTGCTTTCATTTATCAGTATAACACACGTATTTTTGCATGCGTGCATACACACATAGAAAGAGAAAAGTGGCTTGACAAGTTTATTATTTAATTTGTTAATTTTGTTTCTATATATAAAAAATGAGATATATTGTGACCAAAAGTCAATATCTTTTCTAACTCTTTAATTAAATCGTGACTGACTTTACAACGATGTTGTCGGCTACACACCCTCTTGAAGCATGGAACGTCTTGGTTCATACAAAACCAATACAACCTCGTCATCTTCTTCACGAGTCGTAATCAAAGCTCAATTTCCAAGTGACTAAACGCTAAAAACTAAACCACCCTTATCATCTTGACAGATATCATTACTAATTGCTAGGTTTTGTAATCAAGGGAGAAAATTATTTATTCAAATAGATCGTATCAATGTATAAAAAAATTGATTCTTAAGATTGCGTAAAGAGAGAAATTAAATGGTTTTTTTATTAACATGAGTGTCTGATCAATTTACACGTATCTCGATTAATTTTACAAATACTAAAATTAATGATCATTAAATCATTTTCAATAATTATCATACGAACAATCATAAAACTCAACACATGAAATCACAAGATAAATAAACTTTTTAATTACAAGCTAGAAGCACCCGTTAAAATGTAAATTGATACTGTCTATAACTTAAGAGTCAAGCGTGAGAAGGGGGGGAAATGATGTCACCGGTGATGCGCCAAACGCCGGTCGGCAACTCAATGATAATGAAACAGATGGGTGGTGAGAGTGGTCACGAGGGAGTTTCCTGGAAAGCCTCCTCTTATACGGGAAAGTCACCTCATCATTTATTGGTCGACACCGCACCATAATTTCAGGCATCTATTATCAAAGAGAACCTTCTCATCAATTCAATGAGCAATGTCCATACCAATCATGATATTTCCCCCCCGTTAATCTGGGCCGTCCAATTAGTAAGCCTGGTCTAAGATATGCTCCATTACTGTAAAGTGGAATATCTACCTTTTTAGATTGGGTTTGGAATTTGAACCGTCAAAAGGGACCCAACATATAGAAGAGTCTAATAATACGAGATTCATGGCAAAATCCCATGATGAAAATGGTAGATAAAAGGTGCCAATGGTACATCACGTGGTATATGGTCCCATTGGGATGTACATCACCCTTGGAGGACGACACTTGTTTTTTTTTTTGTATTTTTAAGTGATTTTATTTTTAAATAATTGCAAAACCACATAGCAATATCAGGTGATTAGAAATTTTATAACTATTTTTAAAAAGTATATCTAAAGAATAATTAATAAAATACCACCAATTATGCTTTTAACAGATAATAATCTTTTATGCTTTTAAAATGTTTTGATTTCTTGAGTTTCTCCGAGTGAATCATCCATTCCTTTCTTTGTCCACACGCCTCTCGCCACCACCCATTTTCTTGACGACTCCTTTCTCTCACTTTCTAACACAACTGAATATATTAGAGACAGGTACACGTGAGCTAACCGCCCATATCCCCACTTCTCTTATCTTCTTATGCCTCTCTCTCACACACAATCAATAATAATTCTAATCATCAAATGATTTTTTTTATTAATATGGATATTCGGATCAACTTGTGTGTATCTTGATTAATCTTATAAACTTTGAAATTAATGATCATATAAATCTCTAGTGATCATCATATTATCAATCACAGGACTCGAACTTGAAATCACAAGAAGAATAAATTTTTTAATTTCAAATTCTTATCACTGGATCATCTGTTAGATGATTAATCAAATGATTTTTCATTATCCTCATTTAATATTTATTTCTTTGAGACACATCACAGATGGCCCAGAAAACTGCCACATCAAAGGGTTTTTATATTAAGAAAAGAAGTATGGTTACGGGGCATGAATTCCTCGTTACTGTGGCCTGAGTTGTCGCCTTCCCTAGCAATTTGTTGTTGCTATTATCAAGTCATTCAATTATTAGATTAGTTGAAAAGGATTGATATAGAATTAATTTGTCTACTTTTGTAATTTAGGAAGAGTTTGTGCGGAAAAGCTCAATTTGGACTCAATTTTATGGCGTTTCACTCTCTTTTTAATCATCCAATTATTTTTTAAAAAACAAATCATAAAAATAGAAACTTGTGAGATTATAAATCCAATTCCAATTTATTAGTATATGATAATTCTATTTTTCCCGGTTAATCTTGCTTCAACTAATAATTAGGCTGAAATGATCATCATGTGTTTGCTCGAAATTCATATAGGTTGCACCAAAAGATATCTACTGGATTCTTCAATTCATTGTAAAAAAAAAAGAAAAGAAAAAAGAACGATTCAATGGATCTAGCATGCAGAAATTTGATGGGGTTGTGATCATGCCATGATCACTGCCCGTCCTATAATCGAACCTGGCGAAATTGAAGGAGAACAGGGGAGGAATATATTGCAACAGACTCATGAATATCAACAAACAATAGCCATCCCTTCATAGAATTTTTTTTTATATATATATAATTTGCTTAACAATATACAAACATGTAATGAATTAAAAAAAGGAAAAAGGTAAAAAGAGAACTGGTCGGTAACTACTATTTTCTACAAAATAATTAATTACACTAATTAATCTTTCACAACAAGCCCTTAACCAAAAAATTAGAGGGATTGCTGGGTTGGTCTATATATATTCTATTTATTATCTTCTAAAAATCCTGCACCTTCCTTAACATGCTGCGGAGGGATTAGTGAAGGAATTATAGAAGTGAGGTTTTGTAGTCATTGAAAATGGGATCTTTGAAGCACCTTCACCAACCCCACCAATTCTTTCACAAGATGGACACATGGTAAGAGTGGCTGCCGGCATGTGCATGTAAAAGGGCTGCGCCATTTTCAGTGATTTAAGTTCTTGTAGCTCCTTCTGCAGCCTCCTATTTTCATCTGTTAGTGATTCGCAGCACTTCTTCAAGATTTCACAGTCCATTTCAGTTTGCTTCAGTTTTGTCCTGCACATGATCACTAGCCATCATTAACCAAGGCCCCTTGTATATAATTTGATCTATAATTTTAAAAAAATAATCTTTTCAGGGATAGGAAATTCTTCTGTGGGGCTTTGGGATTTTACGGATATCACGGTGTCGTTTTGTGGTGATGATTTTGATGGGTTATACAAGTCGTACACGGTTAAAGATGATCTAGATTACCTGGCTCTCCTGTTTTGGAACCATACTTCAACTTGTCTCGGCCGTAGATTCAACTGCCTTGCTAACGCTTGCTTTTGCTTCTGTTCATTTGTTAAGGAAAGATCAAACTCTAATCACCAGAGTAGAGACATAAATATAGAATTAGATATCGAATTAAAGCAGTGATTAAGAGACTAATTAATTACTCACAGGATTGAGGGTGCTGTGTTGTTTGAAGCTTTCCTCCAAAAGGGCAGATTGCTCTTTGGTGAGTCTAAGTTTCTTTCTTGCATTAGTACCATCTTCATCTTCGTCGCTTACTCTTGAAGAAACCCTCTCTACCTCTATATCTTCACTGCTAAGGTCTCTTTCCCTCTTAACCCTACCACTAGAGAAAGAAGAAACAGCACTGTGAGGAGATGCTTGACGATACCGCTGATCATGAGCACGGACGACAGGCTCCTCACAGCCTGATCTCTTTCCATCCATGGCAGTCTTTTGGCTATAAGTTTGATCAGAAGAAAGACCCAAACTAAGTGAAGGCTCAAAACTTGTCATTAATGGCTTAATCTGAGGCTTTATAAGTCGCTTCTTGTTGTGATCAGCTGGGTTAGATGTATTCTCTAGGCTTGTTGTTGTGAACCCTAACCCAAGAACAAGGCCGGTGTTGCACCCATCGTCAAGCCACCCCATTAGTTATGAACAAGAGCTAGCACACTACTCGTCTAAAACGAAGGGAATACAAAATTAAGGAAGAGGAAATGATGAACTGGGGGAGAGCAGGTTTGAGAGAAATGGGGAGACAAAGGGTCTTAATAAAAGGGAGAGAATGAGGAAGACTTTTTATCTGTGTTTAGGGTTGGGTGGGTAGGTAGGTGGCTATGATAATTAATCAAAGGAATGAATTGAGTAGAGAAACGAATCTGAGGGCATGGAAATTATGCAACACCATATCTCTCTCTCTCTCTATACAAAGGTTGACCATTTGGACGAACCCCACTACCATTATCTTTCACATTATCGTAGCTAAGAAACTGCTTCTCTCTCTAGATCTCTCTCTCTCTCTAGAGTAGTATGCAGCAGCTCACATGCTGGTGGGCGACACATCAAGAGCATGATTCGCTTGGACCTTCGCCACCCATTAACGTACCAAGATTAACTATTACCACTTGGTTTTCCAATGATTTTTTGGCATATGTAGTTTACATTTATCAATTATTTGCCAAGTTATATGCTTTGTTTACGCCTATATATCCTATTATTTGTCCGGCAGCCTTGCTATTTTTCTTTACTTTACTGCTTTTCTGTTCCTTTCTTCACTAACAAACAAAGCCATGTCTGTGCACTCATTCGAAGGTTGCTTTTAAAATTACGAGGGTTAAAAAAGAAATGCTCTATAATGTGTCCAAGGGAAAGGTCAATAGTCATGTTCAAATTAACTTGAGAAAAATAGAGTTAGATAATGGAGGGAGGGCTATCCCATATATAATTTAAGGTGGGGCCTCGTCTTACTTTTTTATAATCCATTCATCAAACAGGTGGCTAAAAGATGGGTGTTTTTTTTTTTTTTAAAAAAAAAAACAAACTATTTTTCAATTTATTTTTTTTTATCTAAAAACATAAAATTAATCATTATTGTTTTTTGGTATTACGTTTCCTAATACAATTACATAAGAAAATGACATGTTTATATATAATTGATCTGTTCATGATCTAAATCGATGAATGAAGTTAAATCTTTTTAATTAGATATTATGATCGGGAGCCCATCACGGGCCATTAATGATCTCCTTTTTTAAACACACCACATGAAATGTCTCCCACTCCAAGCCTGTTTTTAACTAGCTGGGGATGGGCATCATGCATGAAATGTTGCTTGCAAGAATGGCTTTCTTTTTAATTTTAATTAATGGGGATGGTGGGTGGTTACCTAGTTGCTAATTGTGAGGGTAGATAAGGATGTGCACTATCTCTATTGCTCTTCGAAATTCACGAGCGGGGTGTTTCTCTTGGTTTGCTGTGTCCTGTGAAAAAAGAAAAAAAAAACAATTAAGAGGGAAAAAAAAGATAAAAAAGTAGGTGCTTAGGCACATAATTGGAGCTTCATAGAGTTATAATGGAGGCAGAATATGATTCATCAACAAGAATCCGGATCTTTGCTTAACTAGAAAGTCGATGTGCGTTTTTGGGACCTACTTGCTATGTATCATGTACACGCACTCCCAATAATTCATTGTCGGCTACTCTGATGTGAAGTTAGGTCACCCACAAGACATGATAAATCTTAAATAACAATTGTAATAATATATATATATATATATATATATATGAAGAATGAAAATAATTTAGAAATAGGATCACTAAAAGTTGACTGATTGATAGATAGCAAATTTGAACTTTACTACAAATATGTTTATAAAAATAAGATTTTGGATAACTCATATAAACCTGGATATTATCCTAATCTCAAATAATTTGAAGGTTTTTGGATGGGTTGACTCGAAATCTGAAACCCGAATACCAATTAGATTGATGGTCGACGCTACTTTGTGGTCAGACTAAATCTCTGCTAACAGCAAGACACGATCTGAAGTTTATTATATTTGAATGGCCAAGCATGAAACAACACAGGATGAGAAATCTATACAGAAACTACGGATGGTAAGAATTAAAAAACAACAATAGCTATAAAATAAGTTTTTGCTGGTTTAATTATTCATAAATTGTTCCTCATAATATTTTATGGATGATCCCTTGTACCAGTCATCTTTCAGGGGGGTGTGGTGCATCCGTTTCCACAAAACATAATGGCCACGTACGATTGGTAGACATAATTTAAATTTAGGAGTCGTTCAAGTTTGAAACTGGAATAAATTGGTTTCAGAAAAGGAATGCTGCCTCATGATCTGCAGTGGGCGATCATTTTCTGTCGTCTATGCAGTTTTTATATCGTGGAAATGCGTTATGACTCACCAGGATATTTCCAGTGCTTTATGACCATTTTTGGCTGATGGCACCCAATGTCGTCTATGCAGGTTATCCTTTTGTTCTGGATCTCTCGAGCTCATGAAAATGATTGCGAATTAGAGATGATAAAAAATAAGATTTTGCCTTTTAATTTCTTGAAAATAATAGAACTTTCTGCTAGGAATGTGATACCATTAATATGATTTTGATTTCTATTATATTTATAAACATATGTGAGCAAAGTTTTCTGTGATTATTATTTTTAAAAGTTCTTATCGCACATTTGCCGACTTCTAATTGTTTATTATAATCATGGCAACGATATTCTAATTCTAGATGTTCCATAAATATTGCAATTAATTTAAATAAATAATTAAACACGATTAACTAATAATATAACTAAATTGTGTACAGTAAAAGATAAGAAAGAGATATTGCGAGTTTGATTTTTATTTTAATTTTACAAATATTGAAATTTATTTATTAGTAAATAATCTTAAAAGATTTTCAAAAATAAAATTATAAAATAGTGGTATAACCACGTGCCCAAAACTAGTAATACTGGAAAAGTTAGGAATAAAAGGCAAAAAAAGGTTGGAAATTCTATGGATCAAACCGTAAAGAAAGGAAAAAAAAAGACATCTTCGTAACTTTGAAACGACAACATCCAATCAAAAGTTCACTGGGACGTGTCAAATTAGCTTCTGTTCCTCAACCATGTGTTGCCTGAAAATAACAGTTAAATGTCATTGAAGAATAGAACAGACGTTTTAATGAGTTAGAATTTTTTTTCTGAGAAATAAAAAAAATAGCATTTAAGCTAAAAAAATAAGAATAAAAAAATCAAAACCAATCATTATATGTATTTTTTAAATTAAAAAATCATTTTCTTGATATCTTGCATCGAATAGTAACTAATAAAAATCGAGGTTATGGATTTTTTTTTGAGAAAAAACAAATTACATGAATTAAATTCCAAAATCTTCTTATTTTGCTTCAAAACTACTTAATCCATAATTTCATATTCCAATGTTTTTATTCTTAATTTCTATAAGCTTTTCTTTTTCTGTTTTGTATACTCCTTTTGTTTTCAAAGAATAATTTTTTAAGCCTCAACCTTAACACATGGCAACCTACTCTAACAAAACCTGATTGAAAGGAAAAACCATAATAGAATTTATAGTTAAAGGGTAGTGTCCATAAAAAAATTATTTAATAACACCATCCGTAATTTAAAAAAATACAGGGATGAAACACATTAATTATTAATTCGTTTAGAAGTCTTGTTGGATTAATTAGAAACTATTCGTTTGTGATGTGTTTTTGTTTGTTTTTAAATCAATGAATATTTTTATGTCAGCTTGTACATTAACCGAGATTATATTTTTACTTAAACTCTGTAAAAAACACTTCTTTCACATTAACATTGTCTATTAAAAAAAAGGATAAATGATAATTTTAGAGTTTATATATATAGAAAATAAAGAAAGGGAACTAAACTCCTTATAATTAATCACCATGTAAATGCTATATATATATATATATATATATATTCCTATCTCGTGCGAACAGAACATGTTAATATCACAAAGCATTGAAGTGCTGGAAAAGCATTTTAAAGACATGAACTATCCGAAGCTTTTGTCTTCAAGTACCAGAAAGCAAGTAGATAAGGCACTACTTTGGACCCAAGTGGATATACATTGACTTTGAAACAGTTGACACAATACAGAGAAGTAGCTAGCTAGTGTGTGAGCAGAATGTATGCCATGCACCCAAATCTTATTTTTGTTTATAGAATAATATAAATTATATTCTAAAATATTATCTAATAATTTAAGATTTTAAGTAAGATGATTTCTTGATATGGTATTAGAGTATTATTGACCTATCAATCATGAGTTTGAATCTTACCACTTTTATTCTATTTGATAAAAATCAAACACAAATTAGTGTATACATGTACAAGTTTCAAGCTCATTTTTTTTTTACAAAATATGTTAAAGAATAATATAAATTATATTACGAATCTTTATCTATAACATTACGAAAGAATATATATATATATATATATATATTCGTAATGTTAAGGAAAAAGGGAGCATACGACGTAAGCAAATACGTAAATCATCATTAAGTTAATCTTCTCCTTTAATTAATCAGACCGCCAAATACACATTAAAAGTGATATAAATGAGGAATAAACAAGCGGTGCTTTTCTTGCTGCTTTCTCCATTTATCAACAAAACACGACAGTGAAAAGAGTAAAATGTGCAGAGAGTGGGTAGACAAACTGAGCCCACCAATGATTTGGGATGATGAGCATTTGATTCTGTGGGGGTTTGATGGTTATGGAGCGTAGAAGTTGGCAAGGATGGCGGAGAGAATTTTCTTAGGATAAGGTTTTGTGAAACCTTTCGTGCTAGTCATTGAGAATTTTAGAAAATTATTATTCTTTTACTCACATGATGGATTTCTGGAAGAATACGTATCAGATTTATTTTTATTTATTTTAAATGGTGTTTTTATAATATTTTGAAGATTTCATTCATATTCATTATTTAAAACAATTTATTTGTTTTTCTACCTTTTTTATTTTAAGGGGTGTTTTTTTATTAATTAGAAATTCATTTTTCAATCGAATTTTACGTAAAAAATACCTAATAAAAATCTCTTAAACCTCCAAAAATCAGAAAAACAAATCTATGTACGAATCCACTATGATCTGTACGAGTTAACAATAATTTCGCGATCCCTTTTAGATATCTTAAATTATAAAATATATATATGGAGGGGGGCATTGCCGTCTTGGCAAGGGAATATGGTGGGCTCGTTGCTGGATAAACTAAAACTGCATGCATAAGCAGTATATAGCCACAGGAAAAAGAAAAAAAGAAAAAAAGAAAAAAAGAAGGTGCATGAATAAGCTACCTTTTTTATAAACTAAGCCGATAAAGTTCTCGTGGAAGAGTATGTATCTTTGAAAATATAAATGAAGTTGTTTTTTAAAATGCTATATCTTGGTAAAGCAAAAATATATTTGTTAGGGTAAATAAATTTTTTATATCATATTAAGGAATCATTGTTTGAAAAAAAATATAAATTATATTCTGGGGTTTTATCTAACAGTTTAAGTTTTTAAGTAAAATGTTTTCTTAACGTGGTATCAAAGTCTTGTTGACCCAGCAGGCGGTCAGGAGTTTGAATCTCACCTTCTCCATTCTATTTGATAAAAATTAAGCATAAGATAGTGTGAGTATATACAAGATTCAAGTCCAAAAGATTTTTACTTGAGAAGTCGTGTTAGAGAATAATACAAATCATATTTTTAAATTTTATCTAATAATTTAAATTTTTAGACAAGATAATTTATTAACATAGAAGAATCATTAGTCATCGGAGAGAACGAGTCTAGTTAGAAAGTAAAACTACACAATCACCCTGGCTAGTTTGATCTGTTTTTTAGTGGGAAAAGAGAGGAGGGAGGCGTCAAACTAGCCAGTAAAATAATAAAGCAGGAGCTAGCCTTTCCCTAGCTCAATCTAGCCGACCCCCACTTGAATTCTTGCTCCAATCAATACCTGCTGGGGTAGAACTAGAAGCATCATCGCTTGCGTTTAAAAAGTAGTGATAAGGTGGAAGTTCTGTGTCAGCCCCAGCAATGGTGACTTTCCCAGAAACTCCATAAACGGACCCACATGAGCATTTGGAGGGTTCGGAAGATGGTCTGGAATTGACTCGGTGGTTGGGAGCTAGCTTAGCTAGCTAGGGACAAAAACAGTTGAGAGACCGAGTTTGCCTGCCGAGCTGGGGCGCAAAGCGAAGGCAACAGGGGTCCATTTGGTGCCCATGAAAGAGTTCCCTGCCATGTAAATCGAAGATAATTCTCTTTAGGTGCGATTGGCTTGTTGTTGGCGGAGGAACATGTTCGTGACTCTGCGCGCATTTAAGCAACATGGTCATGAGCATGGCTTAGCCATCTATCATTTCTATCCACCCTGTCATGTTTTCAAATTATACAAACTTAAAAAAGAGCTGGTAAATTGATCCAGGCTTGCTCGACATATTGTATTCTAGCTGTTTTTTTTTTAAAAGAATATATTTTTAATATTTTTAATATTTTTTTAATGTGTTGATATTAAAATAAATATTTTTTTTAAAATTATTTAATGTGTTGAAATTAAAATAAATATTTTTTAAAAAATATTTTTTAATATATTTTCAAGCAAAAATATTTTGAAAAATAACTTTCATCCTATCTCAAACATGTCTTTAATATGTGTTTGATGTTGTAATAAATGTTATTAAAAAATAGATTTAAAAAAAAAATATGATAGATTTTCTCATACCCATTTTTTTATTATATTTTGCGATAAAAATAGATCTTACCAATAAAAATCAAATAGCTTTTGAAATTCATTCGGCCTAATATTATCTTTAACTGCATTGCAATACAAAACTAATTGACTGTTTGGGAGAGTGAGAGAGTGTGGTTGAGTTTGTTTTTTAAAATATTTTTTTGTTTAAAAATGCATTAAAATATATATTTTTAATTTTTAAAAAATTATATTTTGATATAAGCACATGAAAATATAAAAAAAACACCAAAAGTTTTTAATTTAAAATCTTTTTTTTTCTTTTCAAAAACGCTTTTAAAATGCAGTGACAAACACCTCATCGAAAGAGCTAAAAGTTTTATTCTTTTTAAATTTAAATGTTACCAGTGATATTTTTTTTAAATGTTTTTAATTAATAAATAAACCAATAATTAAATAAAAAAATGATAATAAAAAGTTAAAAATAGCGCCATGGAAGATCTTTTGTTATTTCATATTGTGTTCCCAAGTTCAGGTGAAGCATGAAATGGGTTGATGATCTGGCTGTGTATCTCCATCTTCTTTGAATAGCAATCCATAATTATGGGTTGGAGACCAGTCAAATCACCGTACAGGAAAAAAATCTATCTTCCTCCAAGCAAGCATATATTGACTTTCGATTTGCAAGAGATATGCTGGAGATTAGGCAACGATGCGATCATGATTTCTTTTTCCCTTTTCTCTTATTAATAATGAGATATTAATTGACACCTCCATGTGTATAAAACTATTAACTTGAAAAACTATTTTTTTTATATATATAGTTTTTATTTTTTTATAAACTGGCTATCCACAAATGCTGTAGTAAAGAAGATTCAAATTTATAATAATTTGAAAAACAAAACATGAATTTTTCCCTTAATAACATGGTATGAAAAATAATTATAGAATTACTCCTGTATTAATAGCAAAACGTTTTTATATAATAACTATTCAAACTTATTTATTTATAAATTATTCAAAATTATCTTTTCATAGATATACGAAAAATATAAATTAGTACGAAAAAAAAGCTGTAAACAATGGATAAATGTAAATATAAGAGGATTTAGTTCCGAACTTACATGCCTATTAATTAAAGAGGCCGATAAGGAGAGTAGACCAATTTTTATTTTTTAAAAAAACTTTTTTATTTTTTAAATATTAATGAATTCATGGCTATATCTTAGCTGGGACAGTAATTTATTATTATTATTATTATTATTATTATTTTAACTTAGACCAGTCCGGTTTTTTTTTTTCCATAGTAGAATAGGGTTTCGTTTTGGGCTTTCAACTATCCGTCATTATCGTGTGGTCCTGTAATCTTAGAACATGTTGAGCTGATAAAGGGGATTGATTGGGCCGGCTTTAGCCAACAATTTACACTGTTAGTTGAGCTTTTATTATTGGGCTATGGACTTAAAAGCCCGGCCCCAAAACACACCATTCCATTCTATCATGCTAAGTTCATATCAAAATCCATTCCTCGAAGACTTGTCGTTCATATCATGAAGTTCTTGAAAAGACGACAATGCGTAGATTCTACTAGTAATGGAGTAAATTATATATTAATCTCCCTAGTTTTATTTAACAAATTAATGATCTCCTTAGTTTTAAAAAAACTATTAATTAGTCCTTAACCACGTTAACTATACTTAACTTAATTTTAGTATGTTCCAAAACATGTCTAGTTTTTATTATTAAAAGAACATGAAATAGATAGAAGTATTGTTGCTAAACCTGTCCTAAAAAGTAAAGATTGACTTGGTGAAATGAAAGTAGGGTTAGCCTATTTGTTTTTTTAAAAAAAATGTTAAATCAATATTATCTTATCTTATTTTTTTAAAAAAAATTAACAGGATTTGATCATCACAGGCCACTCAAGGTCAAATCCGTCCTATTTTTGTGAAACCCGGCACTGGATAGGTCCAGGTTTCTTAACTATGATTAAAAGGACAAAAAAAATAATTATTTGAGACTACCTTGGAAAAGCTATAGGATCTAATTTATTATAATTTACTCGCTTGCTCCAGCTTCCCACAACAGTCAACAGTGTCTAAAATGGCAGACTCTCTTCTCTTCCCGATCATAATCTTAATCATCACCAGCACCACCATCATCTTCACACCACCAACACTTGCATCGCAGCAGTTGAACCATCTCTCCTCCAATCGGGCCCCGCGTTTCCTTTCCAAACACTCGTACCCAATCAAAACCCAACAAGAAGAACATCAACGGTACAAATACGAGAGCAAGTACTTTTACCAACAGCTAGACCACTTTAGCTTCTTAAATCTTCCGAAATTCCCTCAACGGTATCTGATAAACACCGACCACTGGGCGGGTCCGGAGCGGCGGGGTCCCATCTTCCTCTACTGTGGAAATGAAGGGGACATCGAATGGTTCGCTGTCAATACTGGGTTTGTCTGGGAAATTGCACCTCTATTCGGAGCCATGGTTCTTTTTCCGGAGCACCGGTATTATGGGGAGTCGGTGCCGTTCGGGAGTAGAGAGGTGGCGTATAAGAATGCTTCTACGTTGTCTTATTTAACTGCTGAGCAAGCCCTGGCTGATTTCGCTGTTTTGATCACTGACTTGAAGAGGAATTTGTCTGCTCAGGCATGCCCTGTTGTGTTGTTCGGTGGATCTTACGGTGGAAGTAAGTCTTGGTCTTTTTTTATTCGTTTATTTATAATGGTTTGAGACTAAATTGAGGTTTTGATCGTGAACGAATCCGAACAGTGCTGGCAGCATGGATGCGGCTCAAGTATCCTCACGTAGCTATTGGTGCACTTGCTTCATCCGCACCAATTCTGCAGTTTGAGAATATTGTGCCACCCGAAACCTTTTATAACCTTGTGTCCAATGATTTTAAGGTATGTCTGCTGCGGCGGCGGCTTCCGGTTGTTCGTGGACTATTTTGCAGTGCCAATATAATATCGCGTTTCATATTTGCAGCGTGAAAGCACCAGTTGCTTCAATACCATAAAAGAGTCATGGGATGCATTGCTTTCTGAGGGTCTCAAAAAGAATGGTCTTGTGCAATTAACCAAAACCTTCCACTTGTGCCGGTAACAAAACATTACAACCTCTATATGTGCTTTTAGTAGTTTCCTATTTGGTAATTTCATGCATGATTGACAGGGAATTGAAAAGTACAGAAGATTTAGCCGACTGGTTGGATTCTGCTTATAGTTATTTGGCTATGGTGGATTACCCCTATCCGTCCGCCTTTATGATGCCTTTGCCTGGATACCCGATTAGAGAGGTTAGCAATGATTCGTTGTTCATTTGAAATTACTGTGCTTCCTGTATACACATACATGACTTTGGTAACTTTCTTTATCTTTACTTTTATAGCCTTCAAATTCTTGAGCTTTGCACATCTCGTGGATAATTCCTAAACAATAATGACCCGCGTTACTTTTTAATTAATGAACTTACCTTGGTAATCGACCCCTGACTTTCTAAGGTTAGAATGTTTATGTCGTTCTTTTACTCTCCAAATAATATTTTGTTGCAATTTAAGTGCAGGAACGTTATGGATTAATCTTACCGTTTTCTGCTTTCTTATAAAATTCTTATTCTTTCATGAATTTGAAAATATCGTATATATTCTTCTTTAGGTTTGCAAAAGGATTGATGGTTGTCCTAATGGAACTACCATTTTGGAAAGGATTTTTGAAGGAATAAGCGTATATTACAATTATACTGGGGAATTACACTGCTTTGAACTGGATGATGATCCTCACGGCTTGGATGGTTGGAACTGGCAGGTCTAGAATTGTTACAAAAGCGCCTGTTTTTTTGCCCCTTTCCCCCCAAATTGAGTGATGATTGGATATGCTTACATTCATTAGGCTGGCATGTAATTCCCTTTTGTAATTGTTATTATTTTTCATTTATCTACCATATAGGCTTGCACGGAGATGGTTATGCCAATGTCTAGTAGCCATGATCAGAGCATGTATCCAACATATGACTTTAATTACTCATCTTTCCAAGAGGGATGCTGGGAGGAATTTGGTGTTATTCCAAGGCCTAGATGGATAACAACAGAATTTGGTGGACAAGTAAGAAAATATTGATTGCTCTTCTTTTTATATTTATCTATTCCTAACAAGCCACGATTATCTGTTTCCTCATATTAATTGTTTTGGCCCAGAAGGATCATTTTGCTGTCTCGTACTTGCTATTGCTTGTTTTTCTCAATGTTATGTATCTTGGTGGTTGGACTTGGAAACAAATGTTTCTTCGTAGGTTTTGAATTGAATATACTAAAGAATCTGCATACTGCATATTTGCTTAGAGAGAAGTGAAGTTTCTATGCATTTCATTCTTCTAATACATGTAGGCGCATCAGAATATATACATGTGTTATGATTGGTATGCGTGTTTGTGGAGATGTTTACTCACTCTTTTCTTTCCAAGAGCTTAGGCCCTACTTGAACTTGCTATGCCAGCAATTTCAGTAGACACATGGGTGTTTAAATGTGGCAATTGAGTAAATAGCTCTCTCACTAATAGGGAAAAAACAAGTTATCTCGTATGGTAGAGTTATTTTACTGCTTTAGGAAAGATAAATGCTATAGGTGTAAAAACAAGCATGCAAGTTCTTACTACTAGGATGCCAATCACACGTGCCTTTTCAACTATGATTAGACCTGTATGCACTGACTCTGACTCTCGTCTCATTGCTTATCCTCTGAGATAGAGTTGTACCTTCAAATTAGAGAACAAGTGTCTAATTGGACAAGCCTTAACTTGAAGCAGGAGCTCAGCCTCACTCTGGAGTAGTAGCAGTCCAACCTTGATGAATTTATCTCTAAGATCCATTTAAATTTTCCAAGGCAAATCATTCATTGTATGTTCTGCCACATGGATTCCGTCACTAACAAATTTATAAATGTAATTTGGTGGATATGATGCGCTACTATCTTGTGTTGCTTTGCTCTTATATAATTTTGTCTTGTTAGACATTAGATGGAAGGCCAGTGACATATTACAATACCATGATTTGTCTTCTTGTACATAGCTTTGTCCTCACATATGTAATATGTAAAATATTTTGTGTCATTGCCATTCTTTTATTCTGACATGCTCTCCTTTATTGTGAAGGATATCAAAACTGCCCTGGAAACTTTTGGAAGTAACATTATTTTCTCAAATGGTCTGCTGGATCCTTGGAGCGGGGGGAGGTATGCAGCTGCTGCTATATTTGGTTTGCCAATTATAGATTCAATGTTATTTTAATGGTCTTTTAATGTATTTTTGCAGTGTTCTCCAAAACATATCTGAAACCATTGTTGCCCTTGTCACTGAAGAAGGTAGTCCTGTTAACCCAAAAGTCATATTTCGATGTTAAAACAATCTTTGACTCCATTCTCTGCTGTCCATATTTCTTGGTATCTTCGTATTCCTATGATAAGCAGAATAACAATTTAGTATAAGTGCACCAATGCATCCAACTTGATAACCACTGGGCTAATATGTTGGGTGGATAAAAAATATCCAAACCCTATGTTAACCTATCTTATAAGCTCCTGGCTGGCTGATCCTATCTACCTATTCTCTGAAACCATAAGAAAATATAAAGGAAAAAAAAATGCTGATAACTACATAAAAATACACCCAATAAGTATCAGTTATTCGATGGGCTACATTGGGTCAGCCATGACTGAGAGATGGTGCTGATAAAACAGTTTTAGTGGTTTAGTTTTCTAGACTGTTGGTCACCCTTCTAACAACTGTAGACACCTCAGATAAATTTTATGCATTGTAGATCCTCTTTAGTAATGCTGCTTATAGGCAGTCTCTTGTGAAGTTACTTGCTACGCCCATCATATCTCTAGATTCTTTTCCTCAAGATCTAGTTGGCCTTCTTCTTCTTCCACATCTGGTTTAAGGTGCCCACCAGAATTGTTTCGAGGCTTCAATTTTGTAATTTGTCTATATTATGACATTCATAAAGTTTAGACATGATCAATGTGAAAACTTGGTCTGTTGATGTTGTGATTTAATACTGTGAAAATCAATCTCCTTGTTCACTTGTCTATAAGTTTTTAAATTTCGAGTTGCCAGTGCTCATTTATATCTGTAAAAAACGCATTTATATAGAAGCTAAAAGCTATTTATGTGGTTTACGGAAGTATTGCTCTAAAATTGTATACATTCTAGTCGATATTGTCACAGAAAAAATGCAAGAGGTGATCGATCATATGTCGATATTTCACTTGATCTATTATGAATCGGACACACGTGCATCTCAGTTTTGTCAAACCATGGAGTACATTGTCGTGTTAAAAGTAATCTAGTTTCTTTATTTTTACCACATATCAGGTGCCCATCACTTAGACTTGCGACCTTCAACACCTGAGGATCCTGATTGGTTAGTAGAACAGAGAGAAACAGAAGTCAAGCTGATTAAAGGGTGGATAGATGACTACCTCGGAGAAAAGAAAACAGCTTACAGCATGTAGAGGTTGCGAAGACTGTGGGGGCTAGACCTTATCCTGTACAGACATAACATGTATCTTTATAGTCGCTGCATGTTTGGGGTCTAATCACTGTAATAATCAAATACACTGCTGGAACGTTTTAGTTCTTTCTCCGAATTCTGGAACCTTTGGTTTATTGTAGTATCAGTGCAGTGTAGGTTTACTTCAGAAAGATTCCAGGCTTCAACTCTGTCTGTAGCAAATGGAGATTGATGTGCGCATTTATAGAAAGCAAGATTTTTTATTTCATTTAAGCATTTTGAAAATAAGGTCAAAGATAGACTCCACAGTTCTTTATTTTAATTAAGCATTAAAGTTATTCATTAATGAAACCGTAATCTCCTCTCTTATTTTTTTTATTTTCTGTTTTAGCTTATTTTGATTGTTTAACATTTTTATTGAAACACAATTTTAACTCAAGCATAACTTTCTCTTCTCTTATGTTTTTTATTTCTAGATTGATCATATAATTTGGTATTTCATCTTTTCTCCGGTTTCTGTAATCTGGTAATTTGTTTTTTTTGTGTATTTCTTCAATTTTTTCATTATGACTACTAAAAGAGATGATTCACTTCAATCTATGAGTGTGAGATTGGATGAAAAAAATTATTCATATTAGAGTTATGTGATGAGAAATTTTTTTAAGGATAAAAAGATGTGGGGATATGCTAATAGAACTCCTGTAAACCTAAGAATATTGATGAGGGTTATGTTTCTTTGATAAATATGTTATAAGCAAAAATAAATAAATCACTACTTCGATTAACAATTTTGTTGAACATTTCATAAGTACACAATTGTCAAAGTATGAAACAACAATGAAAGTTTGGGATCATCTACGAAGGTTATTCACTCAATTAAATTTTGTAAGAAAAATATCAATTGGAGAACGACATGCAAGCTCTTCACCAGAAGAATGAGTATTCAAGAGTTTTATTATACCATGACATATCTCTGAGATCACTTTGGTTTTAAATAATCAACAAAATTAAAAGCATATGGTGTCTGTATTAATCGTATAGAGCAACAACGATTGATATAATTTTTAATAATATTTCACAGTAATTTTGAAGGACTTACAAGTTCAATTTTGCATCGTTCTCTATTGCTCTTTATTAATTCAGATGTCAGTGAATTATTGATTGAATAAATACATATTCATTCTTCTTCTAAAAACTGAATTCTTTTTAATCCTTATATGTTAACAACATCTTCTAAATCATTCTCTCTTAATCAAAATAAGCCTTACACAATAGTTGATTTTGATGAGTGCAACTTTTGTAAACAGAAGGATCATTAAAAGACTTAGTGTCCTAAGCTGAGACAATAGAATTAAGCTTGAAAACCTAACAATCAATTACAATATAATGTTCATATACCACCTCAGGGTCACAAACCACCACACTATAACAATGCAATGACAATCTTATTCGGTTCTTTAATCAATCTTAGTACTCGAGTTGAGCAATTTCAAAAGTTTCTCTTTTCACATCCATAATTTTTTCTTCTGTAAGTTAGTTGCCTCATAGTTTTTTAGGCATGTCACATTTTGAATGGGTCTTGGATTCTAGTGTTTCGTATTATGTGTCTCCAAATTCTTTATCTTTTGTGTTCATGTCTTCTTCATCTTCTATTCATGTCATGACTGCTAATGACACTCATATGTCCTTGGCAAGTGTTGGTTTTGTTAGCACACCTCATGTATCTCTTCCTAATATTTATCTTATTTTGGACCTCATATCATTTATCTTTAAATTACTCATCTTTTGTGTATGTGTCTCTTTCATTTTCTATTCATATCATGATTGTTAATGAAACTTTTATGTCTTTAGCAAGTGTTAATTCTGTTATCACATCTCATGTATCTCTAATATTATCTTATTCTGGATCTCATATTGAATCTTGCTTTTATTGGTCAAATATATAATTCTAGTGATTATTTAGTGATATTTTTCTCTACTATTTGTTATATGCAAGATATGTATTCTCATAAGCTAATTAGGATAGACTATATAAAGAAGAGACTATATATTTTGGATGAATTGAAAATGTTAACTATTGTTGCTGCTAATACTAATGTTAATTTGTCTTCTTTTAGCTCGAGTCCTTTCTTCTCTAGTTTTTATTTATGACATTCTCATTTAGAAAATATTTTGTCTTCTTCTTTGAGATTTTTGGCATCCACGAGAGCCATAAGGAATTCACAAACTTGTGATATTTCTAATTATAGTGGATGTGAGCTGGAATTTTTTTCCATTTTACCTTTTAATCAAAGTATTTCTATTTTTTCTTCTCTATTTGATTTGATTCATTCTGATATGTAATGAACTTCTCCTGTTGTCACAAAAAGGTCTCAATATTATGATTATGTTATTGATGATTATACTTGCTATTGTTTGGTTCATTTATTGAAACATCATCATGATTTCTTTGAGATATATACAACTTTTCGAGCTCTTGTTAAAACTAAATCTTTTGATGTGATCAAATGTTTTAGGTATGTTTTCTGTGAGGAGTACACGTCTAACAAATTTTATGATCTGCTTATCTTAGATGAAACTGTTCATCAAACTTCATGTACAAATACTCCTTAGCAAAATGGTGTTGCTGGAAGAAAACATATGTATATCGTTGAAACTGCTTATTCTCTCTTGTTGTCTCCTTCAGTTTCTAGTGATTTTTTTTTTTTTTTTTATAAAACTATTCTCACTAATGTAAGTTGATTAATATAATTTTATCTTCTCATATTTTGAGTTTATCTCTTTTTGAAAAGTTGTATGAGTATACTCTTGATTATTCTTTTCTTAGAGTTTTTGGTTATACTTGTTTCGTTTATCTTTCTTATGTATAACACAACAAGTTATCCTCTTGATTTTCTATTTGTGTATTTCCTTAATTATGGCGAAAATAAAAAGGGGTATCGTTATTTTGATCTCGTAATTTATAAATTTTATTTGTTTTGTCATGTTGTTTTTCTTGAGTATATACCTTTCTTTGTAAATTGCAAATTTCCTTACTAAATCGTATTCTATTTTTCAATTTTATTTTCTACTTGGCAAACTAACAATACTCATGGTTGCCACATTGTGAGCTTGATGGTAGATGTTAATCATTATTTTACTTGGCAAATTTTATTTTTTTATTTATATATATATATATATATATTTTTTTTTTGTGTATTTTTACATGTGTAAAGCCTCGCAAGGGTTATCAATTTATGGAATATTATCATATATGTATATAATCAAGTTACGAACAATTATTAGCACCAATGGCTAAGAATCGATATACTATATTAAGGGAATTTGAGATTAATCTTAAATTTTTTAGCATGCTATAAAAGTCTTCAATTCCTCGTCTGGTTTCATTGACGGCAAGCTTGAGAGACAGGATATATAAACGTTGAAAGAGAGCCAGATGGATCTTTAGTCTTAAAAATTAAATTAAACTAAATTAAATTTTGGTCTCTTCTAAGTTTTATTTTTCTAATTTAACCCCCAAACTAAAATTCCCAACTCCCAAGTACATTTCATCATGATCCGGAGAGACATTTTTCAAGCTCTATCCAGTCTTCTAAGAAAAAAAAAACTTAGAAGAGACCATAATTTAATTTAATTTAATTTAATTTTTAAGACTAAAGATCCATCATGCTTGAAGAAAAAAAACTATAATTAAAAATAAAATAAACTATATATTTTTTAAGAGAATAAAAACAATTAAAATACTAATTAGAATCATACTCTAGGTTGGTTCATCACCCATCATGTTTTATGATTATGATAATACAACAATTTTTATAAATTGATCTAACAGCTACACATGTCTCTTCGGCTTCCCCTACAATCAATTTCTTTTCTTCCCTGTTCATCCACGCTTTGATGGCTGTATGCCAATGCCATTGGTTATGCTTTTTGAGTCTAAGTTAACAGTTTTTTTTTAAATAAATTAAAAAACATTTTAATATTTTAAAAACACAAACTAAACATAATTTAAATAGGGGTGAAAGGTTCATTTAGGTTTAGGGATCAAATTCATTTTGGCATGCTCTTACTTTAATATCTACAGGTTTTTAGGATCTATTTAGTAAAAACCACGTGTTGGTCCGCGTTTTAATTATTATTATTTTTTTTTTTTAATGCAAATATATGAATTAACTTGCGTATACCTCGATTAATCTTATGAATCTTGAAATTAATGATTATATAAGTTTTCAGTGATTATTATATGAGGACCCACATGATTTAAACTTGAGATCACGATAAAAACAAACTTTTGAATCCTAAATTTATACCATAAAGCCACCTATTAGATTATTATTATTATTATTATTATTATTATTATTATTATTATTATTTTCTTGTACCGAAATTCTTCGTTTTTTCTAACACTTTGTTGCCGATAAATACAGACTAGATAAGAATTAAAGTTTATATTTTTATAATTTTTGTATTAGAGTTCTGACGGGTTCTTGTGAATTAAATAAAAGGCTACAAAACTAATCAATTCACATTTATGATTTCTTTTTACATGTCTATATCGAGTCATTGTATTTCTGGCACTGGAAAAAGAAAAAAAAAGCATTTACTTGTGATTGTTGAGTTTATTCAAGTGAAATTTGATTTAAATTATTTCAAATGTTCAAACCAAAAAATAACTGAAACATTTGCTAAATATTAATATCTAATTAAACTCTTCTAAAAAAAATACCAAACCACACAATATAAAAAAAAATACATTTTTAAAATTATATAAAAAATATTATTTTGACTTATGTCCAAGTTAATCCAAATACATTCTCACCTTGGAGAAATGCAGCAGTCGAAATAGAATATTGTTGAAGTATATAAATTGTTTGCTGTTTTTTTCTTTAAGAATATTCAACATTATAGAATTATATAACTGTATGAAGAAAAAAATGTAAGGAAGGAAAAACGCCAGAATACACACACAATAAGAAGAAAAAGTCCCTCACAATCACGCAGTGAAAAACAGACAACAGAGTGAGAAAGAAAGAGGAGAATGGAGAGAAGCGCCGTCTTTGGTGGTCTGCAACCAAATTACCTTCTATACCCCTCACGCTACTCTACCTCCCTTCCTTTCTCCGACCACCGCACTAGACTTCCAAACTTCTCTCGTCCTCCCTCTCTGTCTTTCAAGGTAATTAGATGCCCTTTCCTTTTCCTTTTTTTCTTCTTCTTCTCTTGAATGCTTATCTGTTTGATTTTTTATTTTTGGTTTCTGGATAGCTACAAAAGCAGGTTCCTTCTTGCTATAGTGCTGTGTCTCCTTTTAAGCGTGGAGCTACGTTTTCGGAAACACAAAGGTGTGTTCTGTTCTGTTGTCTTTGTTGTTGCTGTTAAGGATTTGTTTGACTATGTTGCTGTGATGCCAAGCCATGTTTTTGTGGTTTGTTTTGGTAGTGAAACATGTGAATTAGCTGACATAGATTGGGATGACCTTGGATTTACATACGTTCCCACTGATTATATGTATTCAATGAAATGCACTAAAGGCGGAAACTTTTCCAAAGGTGAATTACAGAGATTTGGCAACATTGAACTGAGCCCTTCTGCTGGCGTCTTAAATTATGGCCAGGTTTTCCTTTCCTTTCCTTTATTTATTTATTTGAATTGTATGTCTCAAATTGAAAGGGATTGCGGATGTGGGCTGTTGGTTCCCATTAAATTTCATTTTGGGCTCATTTAACATCTTATTGTATCTCCCGACTCAAGATTACCTGGTCATTTTTTCTTGACCTTAGGGATTGTTCGAAGGTCTGAAAGCCTATAGGAAAGAAGATGGTAACCTTCTTCTATTTCGTCCCGAGGAAAATGCTATGCGGATGATAATGGGTGCAGAGAGGATGTGCATGCCTTCACCGACAGTCGAACAGTTTGTGGATGCAGTAAAAGCAACTGTCTTAGCAAACAAACGTTGGGTAAGTTGTAAATGGAATATTGGTACACCTTTATTTTTCTCTCCTATTGATAGTACAAGCGGGATTATTAAAGTGCACACGTCCCATTTCAGGTTCCTCCTCCAGGTAAAGGTTCCCTCTATATCCGACCATTGCTAATGGGGAGTGGAGCTGTTCTTGGTCTTGCACCTTCTCCTGAGTATACCTTTCTCATTTATGTTTCACCAGTGGGAAACTATTTTAAGGTTGGTTTTCTTCTTGTATTGGGGTTTCTGGCACAGTGTGATCAATTCTGTTTCAGCTTCGGACATGATATTTCTCCAATTGGTTTCCGGTTGCTGTTTCATCCTCATACTTGAATATACAGGTCCATTATTTAGAATTTCTTGTCTTAAAAGTATAATCAAGTTTCTGCTTCTGAACTAAATGAGGTCATATTCTATTCAAATGAAGAAGTGCATTTTAGAAATTAGCATTAAATCAATTAATTTTAGGTTGATGTTCAAAAAGTAATTCATGTACCATGGTAAAAAAACTCAATGACAATAAATGCTAACCCTGCCAGTTTAATCTTTCTGCAAGGCTGTGTTTTGCATACATGTATATATATATGGTCGAGTCTAATTTATTGAAGATTCACTTCATTTTGTGTGAATGGTCAAAATTATCCCTCTTTGGTTTGGAATTGTAGGAGAGGCATTCATGCTAGTGCTTTATCATGCACATATGTTGTCGAGCTTTAGTCTATGATGATTTGTTGTTGCTTTTTAGTGGATTTATGATAATTTGCTTCCCATTTCTCTCTCCTGTTCATCATGTCTGTGGGGATGACACGTCCTTCTCCAGTGATTAATTTAAGCCTTTTGCACATATCTGATGCCAGGAAGGTGTGGCACCAATTCATTTAATTGTGGAGTATGAACTTCATCGAGCAACTCCTGGTGGCACTGGAGGTGTGAAGACTATAGGGAATTATGCGGCGGTAAGTGAACCAAAAGTTTTGGTTCCTTGTCAAATTTGTTGACCTTATTGGAAGTAGTTTATTAACTTCCTACAAGTTTTATCTTTCTATAATTTTGTGATTTTTATTGCTTGGTGCAATTTCTTTGTGCATCAATAGCCAGAAGTGTAAATTTGATTCTATTTTTTTTTCCTGTTGAATTTGATCTGAAGACTTTTTTACTGTTGCCTTTTTATTCTTCAATAACTAATTTTAGTCAATGCTTATTCTTTTGTTGTCTGAATTTTCACTCATAGGTTCTCAAGGCACAATCTGCTGCAAAAGCCAGAGGGTTTTCTGATGTTTTATATCTTGATTGCGTACAAAAAAAGTATCTAGAAGAGGTTTCCTCTTGCAACATTTTTGTTGTGAAGGTATTGTGGATATGGCAGCTCTTATTTTATGTAAATCTTTCCTTTGTATTCAATAGTTGTATCATTATCTCCACTTAATTTTTTTTATGTTGAATGGTGTGTTATATATAGCTCAGAGAAGCCGTTTCCTGGCTGCTAATAGTGCTTTCAATCATTTATTTTTGTATGAATCATGGTTGGTGCATATGCTAAATAAACCATGCTCGACATTTCCTTTTAAGTTGTGCACAAGTGTCATGATCATTATGCCCCAGCACGGTAGGTGAGCTGCTTCAGCATCGTAAATTAACAACTTTCAGTGAAACTTCTTAGCACTCTTATCACTGAAAAGTGTGAGAATCCAGTTCATAGTGTTCCAAACACTATTGCTGTGATTATTAGAATTAGAAATCTTGGAGAAATGCAGTTTCTCAAAATAAGATTATTTCTGATTGTTGGATTTCGATGCACACACATGCATTAGGCAATGTATTTTTATTCTCATGCATTTCTACTTACTATAACTACCCTTGCAAACAATGATTCTCTTTAGTTTGCTAGAAAATTATATCTGGTGTTAATTAAACACCATGAGTGGGTGCAGCTGCAAAAGCTATCAATTAGTAGTTATTTTCATTCTGTTCCAGTTGTGTTTAGATTATAGTTCATGTGCCTTGCTTCTGGATATAATTTTGGCTGTTTGGAATATGCTAAGCCTGCTATGGGGCTTGATTTGCTGTTGCAATATGTTAAGTATGCTATAATGTCATTGAATACATTGTATTATTTATTTTACCATCTTTAACATTTTCTGGTCTGCTTTCTCTGATTTCATCTTGAATGCATAATAATTGCATTGGAGGATTTTTTTGGGTCTTATTTTGAGTCTATTGTTCTCAAGAGGTAATGCGTGCTGATAGATTCTCACTTCTTTTCTTAGGGTAACACCATTTCCACTCCTGCAATAAAAGGGACAATCCTACCAGGAATTACAAGGAAGAGCATAATTGATGTTGCTCGAAGCCAAGGATTTCAGGTACTTGTGTTGCAGTTATGAAGATCATTGCTAACTTGTGATGCTAGAGGATTGGTATCTCGATTTTGTTCTAGATAAGGGCATCCTCCCACAACATATACAATGATAGGCAATTCTAGGTTCGCTATGCTTGTAGTCTATGCATTTGGTTGTTTTGCAGAGATACCTTGCACGGTTTACAAAGTGTCTTATCAATTAAACTCGACTTGGGGGTAAACCCGGGGCAAGGCCTGGGTCCTAGGTCCTAGGCTGGGAGGGTTAACCTGGGTTGACCCATTTTCTTTTAATTAAAAGAATCAAAATGACGTAGTTGAAAATGTTGCAGGTCAATCTGAGTTTTTTTACCAAGTCAAACTGGGTCAATTCCTTCCCCATCTGAGTTGGCCTGGTCCTGAGTCGACCTGCTGGGCTGGTTCAAGTTTTATAGCTATGCCCTCAACTTTCATAGCATCTAAATTTTTTCCTTCCTGTCTATAATTTTGTGTATCAATGTGAATAGTGCAATAATTATGCCATGAGAGGTCATGGATGGCTTACTACTGAAAAGAATTTTTTGCCTTACTAATGCTGATATGGTAAATGCAGGTTGAGGAACGGCTTGTGACAGTAGATGAATTGCTTGATGCTGATGAGGTTTTTTGTACTGGAACAGCTGTTGTTGTGTCACCTGTGGGAAGCATCACCTACAAGGGTAAAAGGTAAATCCTGTAACCTCGTATCAGTGAATGTGTTGAAATTAATTTGCTGTCAATACATTGACAAACGAGTTCTTTAAGCTGATCTGCTGTCTATACATTGACTAATCAGCTCCAAAGCTAAAATCTTGACCTCGAAATGGGGAGAAAAGTTTTTTATTTTTTGGCATTTGGTAATTGAGAGGAGACAATGTTTAAAAGTCTATCTTTGTACTGGTCTCATTGAAGTATTATCCGTTTTGCATCTAGAGTTAAAATGATTATGTATATATACTGTTTTTGGACATAGAACATAATATAGTTCAGCTTGCCTCTAGAGTTAAATGATTATGTATATATACTGTTTTTGGACTTGGAACATAAAATAGTTCAGCGATGGAGTGTATAATGGATAGGGTCATGGTTAGCATAAGCATGACTCAGAATGAGCCATGCTTGGCATGGCTCATCGATAAATTGGCTGGACTAAAGTTTCACAGGATAATTACACTATTAGTACACAGAAATAAAAACTGCGATTTCGTACACCAACTTTCACTTTTCTCAATCAAGTACTTCCATAAAAAGCCGTTATTTTTTCCATCTAGTTTGCATTGACTGTAAAAGGTCATTGTTTCAACATCACATGATTTTTATCAAAAACAAATTTTGCTTTATTCAACACTTTAAAGGAAAAACCAATAATAACACAAATGCACATATATTTTGTCAATAATATATGAGGCAGTTGAGAGCACATTTGGTATCATTGACGTGTTTGGTATACAAGTCACCTTTTCCATTTGGAGAGGAGAGAAAAAAATGAACATGTTTATGGACACAATACATAAAGTGGTTTTCATACGATGTTTCAATTTTTCTTTCCTTGCTCAATTCTATCTACCAAACTCAAAATTATCAAACACATCTGTATAAACAACCACCCTGAGACAACAAAACCAATCAATTTCTCTATATGTTTTTCCTTGTTTACCCCCCCTTCTCTCTTTCCTTGTTGACTTAAAGTGTCAATTTTTTTTTTAAAATGACCAGCAAGTTAGATCATATATTTTAAGATTAATTGCTACTTTGAGTGGTAGAATTAAACTCCATATTTGGTTTTGGTTCACACGCAATGATAGATGAGTTGTGATGAAAGGTGGTTTCGATGTCATCAAGAGCAACTAATTTAGGTGGCTATGGTGGTTTGGTATAGTCTAGTGAGATTTCTTGTGCATTTGATGACAATTTATGCAACATTTCCTGTTTTGCAGGGTGTCTTATGGCGAAGAAGGTTTTGGTGCTGTCTCGGAACAACTCTATAGTGTGCTAACCAAACTACAGATGGGTCTCATAGAGGACAAGATGAATTGGACTGTGGAGCTGAGTTAGACGCACTGCAGCGATCGATTCAGTAGGGGTAGCACAAAGCGTATCCATTTTCTGGCAGTTCAATAACTGTCAACTTAGCTTGCTTCTTTCTTGGTGACATGTAGATAGGTTTCCCAGATTGTCGTTTAATACTTATTTCATCATAACTTGCGACAGGATATTGTTGTCTTCGAACGTGTTGCATGGTTATATTCTATCGATCACTGTATGCAGACTAATAATGAAAAATGTTCCTGGATAGTATTGTCAGCCCGAGCTAACTTCCACCATGTTGTATGGTTAGCTCATTTCTTTGAAGAATTCTCATGCTTCTGCTGTCATTTCATGATATAGACTAGAAATCTGACATTCCCAATGGAGTTTTGAGAGGGGCGATATTTATATTTCATGATTTTGAGGGTGCCAATATTATAATGCGTATTACTCCACCTTCATTCCAGCGGGGTGGCAACTCACTGATTTCTCCATCAAATTGGAATTACATTAAAAATGAGTTTAATGAAGGTGGTTTTAGCTTTTAATTATGTTGAAAAATGTAGATTGAAATCTAATTAGAGTTTGTTCTTAAAGGCCTAAGCATTCGAGCTTTGTTTTGAAGGCTAGGTGCACTTGGAGGTTTTTTATAAAGCCATGCAGGCTTCGCTTGCCCCAAGCTCAGACACTCTTACTTCTATCATCTTTTTAAGCCATGTGCATTAGCTTCATTTTCTCCACCTTTTATTTTATTTTGATGTTTTAAACCATCAAATTATATCATATAATAATATTAGCAATTATTTTATGAATAATAATATATGAACCTAATATGCTTTTTTTTTTTAAATTTTTTGCTATTGATATTCAATAAGAATAGGTTATCTATTTTATTAATTTTTGCAAATCAACCATCCTTTTATTTATTCATATAATCACACAATTTATCGATACATTTTATTTTTAACCACAAGCTACTAGAATCTCTGATGTCTAGAGTCTAGACATATAGTAATAAGAAACCCATTTTTTTCTGAATCGCAGTCAAATACTCCAACTAGGTCTACGCGGAAATTGTCTTATCTTTGTATTTACCGTATGCATCCATCCATCTCTTCCTTCTTCCAAGTAGCTTCAGACCTCCTTTTAGTGCATGGAGGATCAAAAAGCATGAAAACGCGTTCATGACTGCTTTTTACGGCAGCTTTTTATATATATATATATGTGTGTGTGTGTGTGTGTGTGTGGAGCTGCTTTAATTAAGTTGACTTGATTCAGACTTTTCCGTTGAGGGAAAACTTCTTCTCTCTGGTCTCATAAGGCTTTGTCACCGTCATGTTAATTGACATGTTGCGAGAACAAGTAAGCGTTCACCAGATTTTCCCACCATCTTCTCCAAAAAATCTAGACAATATCAATGGCATTTACTAACTGTTTTTTTTTTTTTAAAAAAAAAAAATCATAAATCCATGAAATTTCCAACGTTGTTTCAGGCTTTGTAAAGTCGATAATATTGGTATTTACGTGCAAGTTATTCTTACATAATTTTAATGGATGTTCGAGCTAGTTTGCACATACCTTGATTAATCTTACAGATCTGAGATTAACAATTATATAAACTTTCAGTGATCATTATATTAATAATTATAGAACTCGAAACTGAGATCAATATTTAGTTTTGCAGAGACGAAATCTTGATAAATCAATAACCTCAATTCTTAAATTCGAGGTTTAGATAGTTCCTCGATCAATTAACAAATCTTAACGATCCTACGGGTATGAATTTATTTATAGGGGTTTCACCGAAGATAAAACATAATTTTGTATGATAATATAAATAAAAAACTGCACCAACATGCTGTGATTCTCATGTGACATTAAAATTTAACTTCAAAAATAAACGAATAATTAAAGAATTTATTAATTCGTAGTTTAACTTGCCTAAGAAACTCAGATTAAACAATAACTATTTTGTCATTAGCTCACAGAGAGACAAAGTAATTGAAAGAAATAAAACCACTAACTCTTAACTCACACATCGAAGTGCTTTTAACTTTTAAAACAAGAAAAAATGTTCAAACCAATAAAGTTAGAATTATTGTATCCCGAAGATGAGGAAAGAGAAAATTTTACTGGCAAAATTTATAGAGTTAAGAGCTTGAATTTTGGTAAACTTTCTTGAGATATTGAATAAGAAAAATCTAAAAAAATAATAAAAATTAAACGATAACAATAAAACATGTCACAATACTAAATTGAAACAAATAAAAAGTTTGAGGTGGAACTTAGAAAGCAAAAATCTGAGGAGTAAACTGAAATTTACCCCATGACCAACGATGACGCATGGAAAAAACAATTAAGCAAATTAAATAAAAAGAGAGATAATCTAGAAGTACTGGCAAAATTTATAGAGTTAAGAGCTTGAATTTTGGTAAACTTTCTTGAGATATTGAATAAGAAAAATCTAAAAAAATAATAAAAATTAAACGATAACAATAAAACATGTCACAATACTAAATTGAAACAAATAAAAAGTTTGAGGTGGAACTTAGAAAGCAAAAATCTGAGGAGTAAACTGAAAGTTACCCCATGACCAACGATGACGCATGGAAAAAACAATTAAGCAAATTAAATAAAAAGAGAGATAATCTAGAAGCTTGTCAATGTGAACAACAGTAAGGTTCCACCAGGAGATATTAATTAATTAAAGGAGTTTTCGTTGTCGATAGAAAAGTACCTCGAGGAGGTATCTCGAGCTAGAAAATGCCTCGAGAAGAATGGAGTTTTGAGCTCATGGGTAAGAAAATACTGTCTGAGAAGACTCTTTCAAACTGGAAGATGGCCTACCAGTAAGACCATTTCCTTGCGAGTTGACAAACTTGTTCACGCAGGTACAGTGAAAATTAATCCGCCATTGACATGTACCGACTAGCATTTTAAGGGGTGCTGAGCATTAAAAGTATTAAATTCATATTTTTTTAACTATTTTAATATAATAATGTTTAAAATAAAATAAAATCTTTGTAGAATTATTTTAACACAATTTTTTAAAAACTACTATACACAATAAGGAAGGAAGTGTGCATGATCCTAATCTCATCTAATAATAGCTTGCCGACCCCAAAAGAATAAAGTGTTCAATGACGTGTTGTGTGTTGTGCTGATAAAAAACCTGTGATTTATATAATATGTTTTGAATTTGAATTAATATGTGTATTTCTTGTAAGAGTCTGTAACAATTGAGATTTTACTGTATCTATAAAATGTATTTTCTGAAGAATGGAGTTTCTACATTAAAAAAAGAGGGTTCCTTAGAACACTTTCAAAGAATCCAAGCTAAAAACTGTCTATTTTCATGAGTTTTGTTTTTTGGATCTGGACTTGTTGATATGACGATTTGTCAATATTGTACGCTAGTTTTGCCATGCGAATCCTTTTTTTTTTTTTTTTTTTATTGATTTTCCAGGTTCAAATTTTAAGACACACGAGTTAATTAAATTCGTTTGAATGTATAAAACCCACAAAGCATAAGAAATGGTTCCATCAAAACATTTTTTTTAAACATATTTATCATGGATTGAAGAAATCGTAAGAAAGTGTAAAAGAGAAGCAACAGGCTCTCGTTCGTGACTGACTCCATGGATGGGACAGTGGACTTCCCTGCTCGTTGCAGATATTGGTAAAATAGGAGTCCCATCCCATGGCGTTCATATCATGTCTCTGAGTGATGGGTCCCAAATGGCATAACTCATTGGTCTGCCTTTCTATATAGTTTTTTTTATTAAGTAATTAAACCCATCAATTATTGTTGCTACATTATTTTTTAATTAATTTATGTATCAATCAATATTAGTTTCTTTCATAAAATACATTTTCATATTAATTTACTATATTTAAATTTAGGATTTTTTTAGTAGCTGGAATTCGAATTCCAAGGTGAATTTTCTTTCTAGTTGGTTACTCCGGTCACCCACCACACTCATACAGTAGTTTTCGACAGCGTTCATCATTCTAGAATGGCGTTTGACTTTTTACCTTTGTGTTTAGCAATAAGAATAGAAATCTCTATTCACCATGTGTTTAAGACTTTGTTGGCAAGAATTTCAGAAGGTAGCTGGAAATTACCGCTTATTTGCGTTAATTGCTATTAAATGTGGATAAATTCTTTTTCCAAAGATTAATTATCAGGGTTTTTTTACAATGTTTTATTCAAAGTTAATCAGTTACATATTGACCTGGTTTTTTGATATGTTAGACCGAGTCAATTTCTCACAATTTGTTTTGTTACACCAGGACTGAAACAAATTCTAAATTGACCCGCCAGGCTAATCCAAGTTTTATAAATAGATTTCCAATAATATTATTTCAATATGATTTTTGTAGTTGCATTACCCTAATTAACAAAACCTATTCATGTGGGGGAAAACACTATATAATAGGTGTGATTTATTGTGAATTATAATAGTGGAATTATGTCTCCCCTAAAAAAACCATTTGAACTAGTTTATAAGAGTATATTTGTATTTTTACAGGGTTTATTTGTTATTCTATAATTGTTGAGAGACATCTTTGTCATTTCATCAAATCTTTGTGCCATGAATTTACTTTATTACCTTCAAAAACAAAATCTCAACTTAACCATGACTAAAGGCATTCTTGATTCCTTTAAGAACAATGCAATGACTTTACCACCCTTGAAATGAAAATTCTCAAACCATTTTTTCAGGACAAAATCATCATTTCCATATGATTTTCTAGCAGTAAGTATTTGGTCTTGAGGGTGATGTTGTCTTTTGATAAATGAAAATAAATTAAAAAAATGAAATGATGTTGACCCAAACATAACACTCGCTAGCCATTTTGCTGTCTTTGAGCGACACACGTGGCAGGCTCTAATGGTGAAAAAAGAATATGTTTTCATGGGCGGTATGTGTATAATGATTCTGTTTGATTAGGCATCGGTTTAATCCCCCCCCTCATTTCTCTTCCGTCTGCCCTGGTTTGCATGATGCCCATGAGAAAAATCATAGTCGACCTTAAACTTCCTTTTCCTTTAGATTAAGTCCCTGTTTTATTTCAAAGATCACTTCAAATTATTTTTTAAAAATTTCATCCTCCAACTTTTCATCTCTCAAATTCGGCACTTATTCTTTTGAATTTTTTTTTTAAAGATGTCTTGTAAATTATTATTTTTTATTGTGATTTCATCCTTATTTTTTTTGTTTTCATGTTTGTTCTTCATTCTTTTTTATTGTTATTTTTATCTTCTTTTTTTGCAACTTTATCCTTTAACATTAAATTAATTAGGAATTGAACTTCTTGTTTTAGCCCAAGTCTGAGATTTCATGAGTTGTGATTTTTAAAGATTAAGAGGATATATATATATATATATATGATTAAATTAACCAAACTTATTAAATCCAATTGACATAGTAACCTGGGTTTCCGATTTCTTTTACTTATTTGAAAATCCTAGGATTGCTTTAACTTTTATTTTAGGTCGAGAAATTTGTCCCACCCCAATAGGTTTATTAAAATCATTTTTTGAACTTTTTTGCTTCCATATATGGTTTGCTGTAATTGGTCTTTCTATTTTATTTCACCGTAGATTCTATGGTTTTATTATTATCTCATATATATCTATCAATTCATTATTGTATCACCATCTCATTAACTTATTTTAAAAAAAATACATCATGCAAAGTGTTACCGTTTAAGTATTTAAAGAACATTTTAACCCGTACGTGAGAATCAAATATATAGCTTTATCTAATATTTTTATATTTTTGATAGGTTGAAAAGGGAAAAAACTAGTTACTCCTAAATAGAGTAATTGTGAATGCTTTATCCAGTGGGATCGCACTAGAAAGCAGTGCCACCCGTATTATTATTATAAATGAGAGATTAAAACTCAAAATTTTCAAAAGATAAAGAAGATTAATATCAGCTGAGTAATAACTTATTGGCCGATGTTAGATCCCACGTTGCCACAGGAAATATTCAACCATTATTTTCGAGGCTCGATCTGCTCTAACGTTTAGCCATGTCCACACAATTGCAAGGTCATGATCAAACGATCAAATCAACTCACATCATGAGACACGAAGGGTACATTAGATTTGGGTATTATATATCTATATATCTATATATATATATATATATGAGAAAAAAGAAAGTCAAGAAGAGAGGAGGGTGTGAATTAGTGGGTATCTTGAATAGATTCTGGACTAATAACAAGGACAAATAAGAAAAACCTTGGTCTACTGTTGTGCCTATTCGTAATTGAATTACCCAGTATTCTATTCATAAAGTCTCCTTCTTTTTCTCATAAAGTTTCTTTTTGAAAATCTTGACGAGTCTCCATATTTCTCCTTGATCTCCAGCTACTATACAATGCTTTTTTACATAACATTTTCTCTCTTACACTTGCGTGTGTGCTCGCGCGTGTCTACACACACACAGATATATATATATGTAACGTTATATATCAATACCATTCTTACCAAGGAGAGAGATAAGAAAGGGAAGCAAAAGCTTTAACACAAAAATAATAAGAGAGGAAAAATCATGGGGAGAGCTCCTTGCTGTGACAAAGCCAGCGTGAAGAAAGGTCCATGGTCTCCCGAGGAAGATGCCATACTCAAGACCTATATTGAGCAGCATGGAACGGGTGGCAATTGGATTGCCTTGCCACAGAAGATAGGTAACTACTATATATGAGCACAGATTGTAAATTTGCCTGTAATTTAGTGTATCTCACTAATTGATTTGCTATATATAAGTAGGCCTGAAAAGGTGTGGCAAGAGCTGTCGACTTAGATGGTTGAATTATCTCCGTCCGAACATTAGACATGGAGGGTTTTCAGAGGAAGAAGATGACATTATTTGCAGTCTCTATATAAGTATTGGAAGCAGGTAATAAGAAGCTAACTATAGCTAGTGCATTTTTCATGTACAATATATATATCCATGATTTTAAAAATAATCTGTTCGTCTAATTAATGATGTAGGTGGTCTATAATTGCTGCTCAGCTACCTGGAAGAACCGATAATGATATCAAGAACTACTGGAACACGAGGCTTAAGAAGAAGCTCTTAGGGAAACAGCGCAGAGAACAAGCGGACCGGCGAGCTAGCCTCAAGCAAGAAATCATGACAAAGAGAGAGATAAATGAGAGCTTCATGGTTCCTGGGACTATCCCTCATCAAGAAAGCCCTTACTGGCCAGATGTACAAGCTATAGTCATGAATCAAAACCAGGATTCTCATTTAATGGATCAAGAATCCATTAGGGACTTGCTGGACAAACTCGGTGGAAGATTGTATGACGATAACCAGGGGCCATACCTATTCACTAAATTTAACAATTACTCTCTCGAAGGTTCAAGCAGACAAGATCAAGTACTCTACACAAACTCCGTAGATATGCTTTCTTCTTCGGCACCCATGAGATCAATGGACAGTACCTGCTGTTCCCAATTTCCTAACAGCAACCACAACCGTCCAAATATGAGTCAAGATGGACTTGAAAGCCTGTTAGTCGAGTTGGGTGGATTGGCCTGCAGCAACCCACAACATGTAGAGGGTTTGGAGAGTTTCTATGGGATGGACATGGCTGCCAGTGGCAGCACGGGGGCTAGTTCTGCAGAAAGTAACAGTTGGGGAAATATAAGCTCTCTTGGCTATCCTCAGCTTGTTTCTGACTATGAAACTTGCTTGCAAAGCATGCCACAAGATTCATCTTTTGAAGATTCAAGCTTCTTTGGGCGGCCACAATGACAATGCTAACTGTACACATAAGTTTGTTCAGTTTACATATATATATCTATAGGAATTTGCAGTCTGGGATTCAGGAAACCTTCTGAGTTTAATTTAGTGAAGAGAATTGTTTTTTTGTGACTTTCACTTTCATTTTCGCCACTTCATCGATCATTTTCTTGCTCATTAATGATAAGCAGTTAATTTCTTTCCACTAAATTCTCTTGATTATACTGTTTTGAATGAATTGCCTCATAGCAGAATGAATTAAGAGGAACTTTGACACCATTTTTTTGGTTTTTTTATGCTTAATTAACTATTAATTCGTATGTGGAACTTGAACTCAAAACAATCATACCACTCATTAGAAAAGCATTATAAGTTCGTTCTGTAACCTTAGCCGACAGTTAAAGGTTTTTTTGCATAATATCAGTCTTGATAAATGATCATGAGCTCAGACCTTGTTTTTGTATCTAATTAAAAACCAGATCACTTGGAAAGGTTACGTTAAATAGTAATATCAAATCATTATTAGACCTCCCCCCTCACCCAAAGTCTTTAGGTTAAAAACAGTTCTTCGAGGCACTTTCATGAGTGTGGGCACCACCAGACAACATTCATTGGTAATTGAGTTAAATCCAGGTCTATATTACTGACTCGGATCGATAAAGATCAGCAGAGCTGTGGAAGACTAGTGCTGTATTCTCCATTTCTTAATTGTAAAGCTAAGAGTACGATAGGTAGAATGAAGTAATTGCTCCTGTCACAAAGTTTGCTCGAGCTGTTCTTGGAATGGCATGCAGTGATAAAGGTGGGAAAGATTGCTTTGACGTTTTGGCAATGATTTGCTCGGCTCTAGCTAAAGTAGGGCATCAAAAAGTGGCTGCTTTCCTTTTTTTGTTATCTCCATGTCTGCAACGCATTAAGAGGTAGGCACATGTTTGCACTCCAACTCAGCTCAACTCATGTAGCTCCAACCACAACTTCCAAATTGCCAGACACTTTCTAAATGGGACGACGACACTGCATGTTATGTTACTAATTCCTGAGCATCCTAGCTAGGTTTTTAATTAACTTGCTTTATTATTTTTATTAGATTGCGTTTGATTAATGTTATTAAAAATGATAAATACAGAAGGGAAAAGGAGCTGTGTTTAGTTAGAGGGACTGAAATAGAGATTTCAAAACAAATTTATGTGTTTTTATAACATAAATTTTTGTGTTATTATTGTTTTCATGTTTTCTATCTCAAAACAGCAACTAAACACTACCACGACACAAGCAAGTTGCTATACCGGTGTATTGAAACTTCCAATTCTGTGTAATATATGATGACCTCAAGGCTAGAGAATTGCTTTCCCTGCATGAAGTTAATTTGGGACCGTGGAAAAAATAAAAATAAAAATAAAAATAAAAATAAAAATGGTCGACGTATGAACTAATTATTCGTCGGTTGAAAAAAACGAGAGAGAAAAACCCGCTCTCCTATTGAAGCCTAGAGACACAATTTCCTTACCTTTGAAACTATTTTCAAATCCGTCGTCGATAAAAAAACTAATTAACACATATAATATATGAACTATTTCTAATTCTTTTAATTTCTTAGAAAGAAATTCCCTTGCCTTTCTCTCTAAAAGATTCTACTCTAAAAAAAATCTACAATAACAAATATTTTTATTAAAATTTAATATTTATGCATATCTTTATATTAGCTTGCAGTTGCACAACAATTAAGTCTCTTCTAAACCTTTTTTTAATTCATGATTCATTCTCTACCTGGTGTATTAATGAAAATAAATTTCTATATATATGTTGATTCCAATATTAAAACTTAGAAAAATAATCATGGAAATAAATTAATTATAGATTAAAAATATTTAAACTGAATCCTTGTGATGTAGGAAATATGTCATATTTACTCCTCAGGGCCTGTTTGGGAGAGCGGTAGCGGTTGCGGTTGTGGTTGAAAAAATGGAGTTTTTAAAATGGAGTTTTTAAAATGGAGTTTTTTAAAATGGAAAGTGTTTGGTTAAAACTGTGGTTGAGTTGAAGGTTGAAGGTTGAAGAAAAAGGAGTTTTGGTGTTTGGTTACCAAACTTTACAAACTGCTTTTAACTTGTGAAATTACTTTAATGGGTATATATATATATATATATATTATTTTTGTTATTATTATTATTATTATTATTTTTATAGTAATGACTGATTTTTAATTTTTTTTATTTTTTAAAATATATTTTGACATTGATATATCAAAATAATTAATTTAAAGATTTATTTTTTTGATTTTTTTAAAAGCAAATTTAAAAGCACGAAAAATAATTGTGTTTAATTATTATTATTTTAATTATATTAAAAAAAATTAAAATAATTACATAATTATAGAATATAAATATAAATATATATTTTTTAACCCTACCCACCCGAATCCCTACCCATTCCCATTCCCATTCCCATCTTCCCAATTCTATTACCTGCGCCGCCCACCCCCCAAAGCCAAATACACCAGACCCCATTTTCTACTTCCCTCTCCCCCACCGTCCTCTTCCCTCTTCCCTCTTCTTCCACCACCACCACCACCACCACCACCACCACCACTCAAACTCTTCCCCGTCCTCCTCGGCCATGCACTCTGCTATAGACCCTTTGTCGCAGATTGATGATCTGGTGGATGGCGAGCGAATCATCATCAGGATTCTTGAGGTGGTTTCTCGTGCTTTCTTCTCTCTCTATGGAGGCTGTGGGTGATGATGGTGCTGCGGGGTGATGGTGTATTTGTTTATGTGTGTGCATGTTTGGCTGTGGTTTGTGCAGACGGAGAAGATAAGGTCAGAATGGGAAAAGATTTTTCAACGGATATATTGTAGGCAGATGGTTTATACGCCGTTCAAGTCGGCGTTTGAAAAGCACCTCCAAGGTGCTTTTCAAAAAACGCCGTTTGGGTGTTAATTTCGGTGGGTCCCACTACAAAAAAATGGTGTTTGGTTTTTACCAAACACCAAAACACCATCCCGTTTGGCAAACGCCAGACGCACTAGTGCGCCAAACGGGTGCTCAGTGCAGCCTCTTCCAATTGAGACCCTATAATTGAATTTTCAATAGCTTATAGGCATGTGCTGTGATCATATTTTTGGTTTACTTTTGGAGGGTGAGTTTGAATGAGTTAGAAACATGTCGAGAGCTCATTTGTCATACACAATGCCGTTTTTTTCAGAACTTTTTTTTTTTTTTTTGTAAAGAGATTTATCTAGGATTTTATTTTATTAATTGCAATTTGGTACCTTTTTGGTCCTCACGTTTTTAATCTAGTCCTTGTAATAAAACATTCTTGCAATTATTGTCCATGATTCAAATTGTTTTCTTTATATTATTGTATCGATGGTGCTTGTGGCACAAACAATTTCATTTTTTCTTAAATCATTATATGATTAAAAATTCATTTTCTTAAAAAAATTACAGGGGCTAAAATGAAAAGTTGACAAACTTCATATATTATTTAAAAATTATTACAAGGAGTCAAATTGTGTTTTTGAAGAACACATGAGGACCTAAAACAAAACTACCAAATAAGAGCCAAATTTTAAATAAGAAAATATAGGGATTTCCCCCTCAAAATAAAGGATTGAATGAGTATTTTTGACATTATTTTTTAATAGATAAAACAATATAATCGGATATAACCAATGGTTTTTTCACACATGCCCGATTACCAAAACTCACCAAAAGAATTCGACCCCAATCAAACTCCCTTCGGGCTCTTAAATTTCAAACTCTAACATTCTAATTTGAGAGAATTTAACACAAAAAAAGAAAAAAAAAACTTGTTTACCGATGAAATTTAATAATAAAAGATATTGCGATCAAGGACTAAAATCCTAGAGGAGGCTGAAGCAAGATAAATTATAAATATTAAAAGCTGTGGGACACTTGTATTCGTTAAAATTGTACGGGTTGAAAAGCTAGCAAACAACAAAGGAAAATACATGCATGACGTAAATTCTCTTTTTCCATGCTCACAAGTCAAAAGCATAGAAAAGAGGTGAGCACTAAGATTGACAGAATTGACTCGGTCCCTTTGTGGCCTCGAGCAAAATCCAAGATCTAACACAACAAGCAGCTAACCTGTTACATAAAGTACGAGGCCCTGTTTCTTCGAACGTGTGAAAACTACGAATTCCGAAGCTGAAAGTTCAAGATAAACCCACGGAAAACAGTTGACATCGCACTGATTGCTCGAAAATATAAAATGCAATTAAGTCCCATATCTGCTGGACAAATGAAGTTGATTAATCTAATTATTTGTTAGTACTCTACCTCTGCCCTGATCGCCTGCCATTGATGTCACTGCTTACACAATACATCGCACCTGTTATTCCAACCTTTTGAAATAGTTAGAGGGAAGTTTCGTGGGTCTTGGGCGGCGTAAGGCATATGTTTCTTTGGACTTTTATCTCTGGTTTTGGATGCGTGCTGTCTCGTCAACCATTGGATGTGCAGCATGCCAAGTTAGATCGATATATCTTGATGGTTGAGTGGCTTTGAATCTCCTGGTCAATCCCTGCTGTGACGCGATAGAATTACTGCTTAATTGGGTGCAAAATTATTAGTCATGGGCACTTGTTTATTGTGTAGGGATCAACTTTTTAATATTCTAATAATATAGCCAGTATACCTTCCATTTGGATTTGTTGTGTAGCTGTTCGCTGAGGATGTTGAAACATTCACCCGGTCATTCATATTTGCTTACACACGCAGCCATGAGAGGGAGACCGTACCAGAGTTCTTCTTCTTCAACGATCCACACGGAGCAACAAGCGTACGTAAGCATTTCCAGAAAAAACGACTCAGTGGATGACAGGAGAGAAGAGCACACACACACTAATCGAGGAGCAGAATTTTCCTAGGGTCAGTGAAATATGTATTTTTCAGTCTCTGAAAGGCGAAATGAGGAGCCAGCTCATTGCTAAATTTGCGAAGAAACTGAGTTTTTTTGTCCCTGTACAAATTCATAAGAAGGATCTGTCCTTCTATAATAATAATAATAAAATTTGCTTTATTGAGGAGATAAAGATAGATTAAAGAATTACTCATGAGTAATATAAGAAAAGCTTTGACCATTAACCAAATTCACACCCACGAGGTAGTTTCGATGCTATCTTTTCAGAAACACTGCTACTCACTCCTCGATAACGAGATATAAGATGAAAACAACTCAGCAAATACATGTTGTGATGCTGGCCCATAAACCACTTAGTCTTTTTATTTTATCTGGGGGTTGATTTGAGAGAAATCATGGACTTCTAAACTTTGCTTTTGTATAGCTAGCTAGCATTTCAAATTCTTGTCAACCAATAAATATTATACTTTATAGTGCTAGTGTACAATATTTTTTTCGGTGTACCAAATATAATTTGATGTAATTAAAGTCAAGATGCATAACTCCATGTCTGATCATACGAATTCTCAATAGATTGAGTTGGTTCGCTTTTGACCTTTGTAGGTCATGCCTATATTTATATTGTCTTTGTTTAACTTTTTTTTTTTTTTTTTTAATAATAGTCGGCCAAGAAAAAAAGAAAAGCTACCATGTTGTCTTTGTTGAACTATTCTTAGATTTCTAGCTATTTAGCTGAATAGCATGCAGCAATTGTTTAATATTATGCAGGAAAATGTTAGTCCTACCACTAAAGCCAGAAATTTTAAAAAAGAAAATCAATAAAAATCTTTTTCAAGACCACATTCTGTCAACGCCATGAGGATTATATTTATATAGCAAATGTAAAAGCAAATATCAAATGAAGCCTTGATTGATGCCATATGGTCACCGGAGACGAGACAAAAGCCTTACAACCTTTTCATTTTAATATCACAAGGGATATCTTTTTATTTATTTATTTATTTATCTGATATGGACACTCACTAACATGTATAATCTCATTTTCTCTCATCTCCAAAGCTAGCAAGCTTGTTTTTTCTTGCATTAAACAATTCATTCATGTTCCTCTTTATATATATATATATATAATATAAGCAAGTGTGGTAAGGAGATGGAGATAGTTCACAAGATAACATTTTTATTCAGTGTAATTTGTTTCTTTCATTTGGACCAATTTAACCGGATTTATGTTCTATTTGGCTCTCTTTGTTTATGAAAAAATGAAATTATATATTTGGTTCCCGGTTAATTTATATTTAAACGAATCGCATTTAGTTTTGATGTGTCCATTATCTAATCTCTTTTAGCAAAACTTTTTAATAAAAATATGAAAATAAGGAAATCACCAATAAAATAAATTTTAAAAAATAAAAAAGAATTTTTGGACTAAAATAAATATTACAAGATCTCTGATATTAGCCACATATTTGTTCTTATGTTTTACGTTGTAGTCTTTTGTCTTTTAATTCTGTCCCTCTCTACCAGTTAAAGCTTTATCTCATGGAATTAGACTGCAAAATGATTAAATAAAAAAAATGAGGAAGAATTGTTTGTAATAAAGGATGAAAATGAATAAATAAAAATCTATGAATAGGAAGCAGCTGGAGAAAAAAGCCAATTCTTTTAGAAGAATGAAAAAGTATGAGAAAACCCTAGTCGTTTCAATATATTAATTAAAATGTTAATGGCTGAGTTTTTTTACTTGATAATAACAAGGCTAGATAAATTAACTTTAATGTTAAGACAATTATTTTCTTATACAAATTGATCACTATATAATATATTCAATTACCAACTATTCCAATCTGGTCAATTTGGTCTTCCCACTTCCCAGTTTTATATATTAAAAAAAAAGAAAAAAAAAATGGAAACATGCTAGTCATCGTCTAGTAATTACCCAAATCATATTTAAAGAGAACTGGTCTCATGGACCTTAGTAGGCCTAGAGGTGGAGTAGATAGGGTCTGAATAGAAAAAAAACAAGTGCTAAGGCCATTAGCCCAACTTCTACAGCCAGTATATCCATCTTAACCGTACCTCGGCCCGTTAAACTTGCCAATATTTGACCCAGCTGCTTGAAATTACCAAAGCTCTATCTGTCGCCCTGCATGGTTTGGTCATTGTGATAACATTTTTATTTTTCTTGTAGTATATGTAGTTGATTATATAATTTCATATTTCTATTATTATCTGTAATAAAATCTTTACTGTATTATTAAAACCATTAAGAAATACATATGGCGAAACGCAACTAATCACAAATCCAATTATTCTGGTTTCGAGAGGGTTTTTTTTTATTATTATTATAAGGAAAGCATGAAATTGGTCAGGGATTAAGTGTGGAGTTGTTCTGTAAGATCAAAATTAAAATACTATTTCTCGAAAACATAAACCCGGTCAAGAATCCGATTTTTCAATAATTGAAGAATTAGGGTGGGGAATTGATCGGAGTGCGAACCATGTTCGTCAGCCTTGCTCTTAAAGTTAACCCCATTTTGGAGGTGCTTGCCGGTCCATATACGGAGGCAGACATTTTGGCTAATCTTTATTTACTTTATCATTTGAGTAAAGCGGGGGGGATATGTAGAGTGCTCCAACAGCCATGATCCTTAATTTACCCTAGTAGATCAGAGCTGAGAAAAATAATCGCATAAAGGCTCACTTTATCGATTGAGACTTTCCACTCCCTTCAAGGATCCATACATATTCTTCTAAAAATTATTATTATTGTAAGAGAAAATTAGGTCAAATTTAGAGAAGAAAAAACATCAATATCAATTGAGCTATGTCGCTTAATTTTAAAAAAAGGTTGACACACAAAATCAAGATGGATTTTCCCTGTTCGTAATCAGATTCTATAACTTTCTAGCTGCTGAGTTATATCGAGATATCAAGATGATGTTGGGTGAAAAGCATACCGATCTCCTCTAAGCACAAGGCCGGGTAATCGCTTATAGCATATGTATACATAAATGGAAATATCATGACTTTTTGAGCTCCACTTTTTCCAACACAAGAATAGTTTCCTTTCCTTGGTCTAGCTGGATATATATTTTCGATCCACTCACCATGTTAGGTCAATTCGAGACCATGCTACGATTGGAATGCCCCACACTAGCCCCACGAAAGATGACAATATAATTTGACCAAAAAAAAAACCCTAAAACCGACGCAGCTAGCCCATCTGCTTTAAGGGCAGTACTGTTTTGATAATTTGATATTCTTCAAGAAGACAAGTTATCTTTCAGAAAAAAAGCTTACGTGCGAGGCGGGATATGGGGGATATACCCTCCACTTTGGAAGCAGCAAAGGAAAGGAGACTGCAAAAGTCTAGAGGAAAAGGACGCAACTCTTGAAATTAGTGTGTCTGGAATCATTCAGAACCACTTTATACACTGAAATTTCTAGGAAATTTTAGAACCCGACATTAAAAAGTCTTGAGATACTATAGCTAACCTCTAGCCAAAAAGTATTTTGCATTATCTTTGTGGTTTGTAATAATAAATATGAGTGGTTAATATCTTATGAAAAAAAAATGTTAAATTTAATCGATATTCTTTAATTTAAGTTATTAAATTGAAATTGGTGTTCATCCCTGCATGTGATCCTTATATGTGCATGCTCAATACACATGTGAAGACAATATAATTTTGATAAATTAATTCTTGATAAATATCTCAATTAATTAATATTTTTTTATCTTACAAAAATATTAATTTAACAGAGGTGAGGTTTAACTGTATGTGTCTATATATATATATATATATAAACAACTCCCCACATCCGATTTCAATGGAGTCATGCAACTATCTAAATCACATCGTAAAAAATGTCCCCGAGGGGCTGGCGCAGTGGTTTGTGCATGGGGGCTGCCAGCGCAGCGCCCCAGGTTCGAGACTTTGTCTCGGCCAGCCTCTGTTGTAAGAGCCTGGAACAGCCGGGGTTTTACTCGCTCACTTGGGCCCACAAAGTGTGCTTTTCGGGGGGTGAGGTTTCCTCGATATCCAAAAAAAATCTCTTGATGAAATACTGAAACAACTAGCTGGGACATTGTAGGTACCTATTAGCTTTGACCTTGCTATAAAAACATTTCCGAAATGGATATTTATTTGGTAAGGCCTAATCCATGACAAAAAATCAAAAAACCTAATCCATTACAAAAAATCAAAAAACACTACAAAATCTTTAGATTTACTATTGAAAATTTGTTACTATTTATACTCATAGTTTATTGACATGAATGAATTTTACCGTTTGTAAGCATCCAACGATTGATACACCGCAGGTTATCTATAAGTTGGCTGTAGGGTTTTGATGTTTGTTGGAGAGGAAAAGGAAGAAATAGGGGGGAAACATAGGAGTGTTACTCGTCACGTTATAATTTAAATATTATATATGAAATTATTGGAGGATTTAATCAATTGATTTAATGAGTTGATAATTTTATCTATAAAAATGACGCATCATCGTATTTTTGGATTGATACGATGATTTAGTCCAAGTCTACAAGATTTTATTTTCTGGTATTTCATGAACACAAACTTGACCTAAACAATATTTTCTCCACCATCACAGCCCCTACAAATAAAGACAAATCAAATAAGAAGAGAGCATCTAATATTTGCTCAATCATTCAACAGCACAATACAAATGTGTTGGCCCCTCAAATGGGATCCAATTTAAGATCCTAGAATTTCTTTGATATGGGAAGGGGGTAAGAGAGCAGTACTGTAATGGAGGCAATGCGCCATGTTCACATGACCTCTTTGTTCCCCTGGATACAAGCATCACCAAAGGGATGGCATTCCAGGTTGCCCATTATATATATATAATGCCAAGAGAGAAATAATCTTACTATATCTTTTGCGGGTGTTCTGCCTGCTTTGTTATGGTAGCAGTTGTTTTTTAAATATTTTTTATACTTGAAAATATATCATAATTTTTTTTAAAAAAATTATTTTTAATATCAATGTATTTAAAAAATATTAAATAAATTTCAAAATCTTTTTTCAAATAAGCAAGAACCACCTCGAGCAGCATACTATACGTTCCTTACCATGCCATGTGCTGACCGAGGCTTGCTCATGTGAAACCCACGTGACGCCCATACTAACGCAGTCAAATTTATCATCTCATGGGGGGGGCCTTTCGACCGATAGAAACCACCTCGATCGAGCTACCAAGTTCTAATTTAACTAATTTTGTGGATAATTAGTGACTGATTAACTTACAAGGTTTTTGTCCTAATGCTGATTAAAACATAATGGCAAAGGATTTGTTGTCATTGTCCCTTTATTATTGTAAATATCGACACAAGGCGGTGGTGAATGTCTAATTGTGATGTTGGTGTTTAAGGACACAACCTTTCTTAATCAATTATTTCCATGTCTGAAGTGTGTAGTTTTCAGAACTAAAGCCAATAAACCAGCAGTTTGCTTACCTGAACCCAAGCTTTACTCAACTTTCATGCCTGTTTTTGTCAAGCTAAAAGCTGCTGATTATGTAATATTTGACGCTAAACATCTCAACCTAGGGCAATTTCTATTTCGTGGTTGCTGTTTTTTATTTATTTTTTATATTTATAGTAATGATATTCTTAGACTAGCTTTAGATTTTCTTTTAAACAATTTGAAGGATGCACCGTCCATAAATTTAATATCTTTCTCAAAATAATAACGTCAAGATTTAAACCCAGTCAAAGAATAAAGAAAATATATCTTTATGTACGAAAAGCCTACCACTTGAAATTACCAACAAATCCGAAGTTATCTGAGCGTTTATTTATATATATAGCTTATCTGCCGACACAAAATCTTAGATGCGTTGAAGGAAATAAAAACTGATCCAACTAAAACCGCGTTAACATTTTAATTAATAAATCTAACCAGAAAATCATAATATAATATAATTAAGGTGTTACAGCATACCAGACCAAGAACTCCAGTTTCCTTTTTTATTTATTTAATACTTCAATCAATCCCAATATCAGTTGATTAACTAACTATTGTTATATATATAAATGGGAATCGAAAACCAAAAAATACACCGGGCACATGCATATTGTCAGCAAGAACATGCAAATCGACCAAAATTCTCATTTAAAAAAAAAACTAATTATTAGTTAATCCGTTTTATGTTTTTACTAATCTTCGACACTAATGAGAGCTCTCCAAATCACATGCAAGGATCATGGGTAGTTTTGACAGGTATTCGCCGCATATCATGGACAAACCATCAAAAGGAACTCTGATTAATGCAGATAAATTGCAAGTTACATATAAATATTTTCTAGAATAATAGATCGCATGTTCAATTATTATTACTATGGAGGGTCAAACAGGGAGGTGATATTCTGTCGCTCCCACATAGTTTATTGATCCCCCCCCCCCGATAATAAGAGTATCTATATATATATGTTTACCATTATATAATTGAGTCTCGCATTATTATATTATTGGATTAATTTCAAGAAAGGTTTGTTTCCTAAAATTTGGTCACCTTGGGAGACAAACATGTTTGTGATGGGGCTAAAGAAGATGCGAAACCGCGTTGCTTTAAGAAACAGAAATTTTTAAAGTAAACACGCTGCTAGTTAATCCTAGAAAATCTACATAAAAAAAGGCATTGAAATGTTTGCAAGAAACTCTACCTTTCTATTGCTTGCGTGCACCATGACGAATTTGAGTTAAAACAACCTAGCAAGACATTTATTTTCTTAACTTTACAAGCCAAAAAAAGGGGGGAAAGATAGATAGACAAACAGATATCAGAAACCCTAGCTAAGACCTCCTATGAAACATATGCCGCCCCCTTTTGAGTTTCGACTGGTTAGTCTTTTGAACCACGCAAACCCACCATACATTGTGGAATTTAAGATCAATTCCCTACTCACACGGCTTAAACAACGTTAAGATCGAGTACGTGCGTGCGTTCAGGTGATTAACGGACGCCGACTACTCCCCCGCCGACCACAAACGTCACCTCTCTATCCATCAACATGTAGGCGGCCGTTACTTGTATAGTACTTGTTTGTTGTGCAAGTAATTTGCAAGTGTAGTGAAAGAAACATGTATACGTACGTACAATATAAATCAACCATATCATAATTATATACACAAGAAGAAGAAGAAGAAGAAGAAGAATGGAAGACGTTTTTCATTATGTTAAATAAATCATAATTAATCAAATTAGCATAGCCTTTAATTGAGGAATTCCTTGCAAGGGACACGAGGTTGTAGGAAACAAATATAGCTTAGAGCCACTTCAAATCCACGGAGGGACCGAGTGTACTTTCTACAATTCAAAAGAAGAATTGAGAAAAAATTATCAACCAAAAATATACTTTTGGTGTGAAAAAAACTAAATGGATAAGAACTACCGTGTTTTTTTAATTATGTTCACACTTGACATAATTACCAGACTATCGTTCCTCAGGCTCACGGTGATCATGATCAAACGATAGTCGGAAAACCCACTTGGCGAGGGACTTTCTTCTTGAGCTTTTCAGCATTTGCTGATGGCTTTGATTGTTCATCGACTCCACAAATGACTTCAATCGTTGGATAGCAAGGTTTAATGTTTCTTCAGACATGTTAGCGAAGCATACTCGAAACCACCCTGGCTCGGTACAGTGGCAGGAAGAACCAGGAGAGATATTTAGCTTGACTTCATGAACAATCTTTTTCCAAAGTTCCATTTCCGCTGTAAATGTGTTAGAACTCAAGAGATGCTTCATGTTAACCCAACAAAACAAGCCAGCATTGCTCTCCAGGCAGCTGATTCCAGTTTTTTCAAGGCCCTTTACCAGCAATGTTTGACGTTGTTTAAGCCTCTTTTTGTTCTCCGAGATATAATTCCTCGTAAACTTTTTGTCAGAGAGTAGAGCAGAGAGAAGATATTGAGTCTGAGAAGACACTAAACCAAAGCTAGACATTTTGGTTGCTGCCGATACAACCGTGTCATCGTTGGAGTAAATTGCACCAACTCTAAAACCAGGGAGACCAAGATCCTTTGATAGACTATACACAATATGAACTCGATCCCAAACTTGACTATTTTCACATTTCCTATCCTTCAAAACTTCCAAGATACTTACAAACCCTGGAGAGCTAAAAACTGTACCCGAATAAATCTCATCGCTTATGAGATGAATGCCCTTCTCCGTAACAAAGCTTAAAAGAAGATTCAATTCATTGCGGGTCATTGTAGTTCCCAAAGGGTTTGAGGGGTTTGTGATCAAGACACCCTTAACCCTTAGTTTTCGCCTTTGTGCTTCATGAAAGGCTTCTTCAAGGGCTGATGAAGTGATTTGGAAGTCATTAGAACTTGTACACTGAATTGGTACAATCTCAACCCCAGTTCTCCACTTGAGATCTCTATCAAATCTGCAAGAATAATTAATTAATAAGTAACTTGGCATTTTAGTAACAGGGAAAGTATATAGGAAGATATATAAAGCATACCATATAATTAATCAATTATCTTACCCTGGGTAGTATGGAGTGGGAAGAAGGAAGGCCTCTCCTGGTTCAGCAAGGCAGAACATGAGTGTCTCGTTCGCCGAAGTTGCACCGGCAGTGAGAACTATTTTGTTTTGATCAAAGCTTACTTTGTTGCCTCTTATTTCTGCCATGAATTCTACCAATGCCTGTAAGAAAAAAAAAGAAAAAATATTGGAACACATAAATCATTTACCAACGTAGTATATTCGTTTCATAACTTGAAAAAACAACAATGGACTTACTTTCTTGAAATCGGGAAGGCCATGATAATCTTGGAAAAGAGCAAGCTCTCTAAATATGGACTGTCCACCTTTTTTGAACCCAGCTGCGTCCGGGTTATTTGCAAGCCATGACTCGAGCAGATCAAAAGAGAGCTGCAAATAATAGCAAAATGGAACGTAAGCTACCATGCTATTCTAATTACACGCGCTCGCGCACACATATATGCATGGTTTTCTAACCTGATTCTCTGCGAGACCCATCTGAATGATGCCCGTTGGATTCTTGACCTCATCGTATGGGTTCTTCTCGTATTCCTGCCATCCTAGGAAGTAAGAGGAATCTTGCCCATGAGTATTGCACGTGGCTTTCCTAGACAACAACCTCATTTTGGTATGCATGCTTGGAACAAGTAAATATCGTTTGTTACGAAGCTAAAATATGCAAAAGAAAGAAATAACTATGTATGCAGGAAATTAAGGGGCAAGATATATAGAAGAAGAATTGGAGGAGAAGTCTCTGGATTGATCAGACTGAACGGTGTAAGACTTTGAAGAGGGAATTGATGAATTATAGGCTGGTGTTGTAGTGGTGATCGATGAGGTTGAGGTTGCATTTCATATGTATATATATGTATATGATATTGGAAAATGACAATTTTGTCCATAGAGACCGGATTTCTCATGCTTAATAATTAATTTTGACAACCAAAATAATGTTATATTTCTACGCTCAAATCTGATGATCACAACGTTGCTATACCCAGCTAGCCATACTCCACCAAATGGAAAATCACGTGGGCTCTATGTGTTTTAATTTATTAATGGATACGGGCGGGGATTCATGTAGGAAGTAATCCTAATATTAATTAAGACGAAAGAGAAAAAGGAAAGAGATTTGTAGTACTGATAGTGTAGCCGTAGTCGTCTAAAGGCCACACCGACAGGAAATCTTATTGAAAGTGGCTAACAAGTGACCCCCAGGGTACCTTGAAGATGGTCCATATGCCTCCCGGACCCATTGCACCGCACCAAACTCGTGTCGGCCACAATGTTCCCCCTCTTCAACCATATTGCTTCTTCTTTTTTTCCTGCTTAATTTTGATTTTTTGTATATACACACACACACACACCTACCTTTTGATTTGAAGTCAAACATTTAGTCTTTAGTGGAAATAAACTAGTATATGCCTTGGGTAGGTTGTAGCACACATTAATAAATCAAGATATTGAAGTAAATTACTTCTAATATTTTTTAAACCACAGTTAAGAACTTAATTATCTTCAAAAGTAATTTTTCTTTCAACTAGTGTCCGTGAGCTTTGGTGGTATTTTCATTTCTTTAAGAACTTTTAAAAAACTAGATTATTCTTAAAAGCAAAAAAAAAAAAAAAAAAGCATTCAGGGAATCTTTTTATTTTCATTTTTTTGTTATAATTAAATTGAGTGAGGGAATTTTATAATTTACTAATTACATATGATATTTTAAAAAACTATATTAAAGTACATTGGCTAGCGATGGTAACTATATTTAGGTGAAACAAATCATGGGTTCAATCTCTTAATTAAAAAAATAATAATAATCTGTATTTCAATGTAGATCAAGACATATTTTATTACGAGTTATAGTGGTGAAATAACTCTTTTGTCCTTAAAAAACCCAATGAACTAGTTACCGGAGAAATATAGTGTTTTCATTAAGGTTTATTAGTCATTATTACAATGATAGTAGACCCGTCAATCTTCTAGTATTTTCAAAAGCACAGTTAAATGACTTAATTATCTTAAAAAATAAATATTCTTTAAACCGGTGTTCATGGGTTTTTTTTTGTATTTTTATTGTTTAAAGCACAATTAAATGATTAGATTATTCTTAAACGCAAGAAAAATACAAATTAACTTGTGTTCAAGGGATATTTTTGTGTTTTTACTCTAGTTTTTTTTCCTGTTATGATCAAGTTGAATGAAGGATAATTTAGTAATTTATTAAATAAAAACATTAATGACTTGCCATTCAGACGACATGTGTGGAGGCGTTCAGTGGTCAAATGGTGGCTTCGAAGGCGACATTCAAACAGACTGTATCCTCCTTCAGTTTTTTTCTATTAAATATAATCCTTATTTTTTTGTTTCTATTTTCTTTTACTATAGCAAATTTTTCCAATTAATATTTTTTATGGTTTCATTTTTCAATGTTAAATTAGTTGAAAATAGAGCTTCTTGGGTGAGTCCGAGTCTAGGATTTCATGGTTTGTGAGTTTATAAGATTACACCAAGTTTAAGTGATTCGCATGAGTTTTGCTTGATTTTTTTTTCTTCCTTTTCTTTATCTTATGTTTTTTATTTTCATCCTTTAACATTTATTTATTTGAAGATTGAGCGTCATTATTTGTTCTTGCTTTTAATAGGATTCTTCATTGATTATGAAAATGACTCTCAAGTTTTTCTATTTGTTGCTCTTTGTTAAATAAATGTATTTATTAAAGAGATTTTCTTTTTTACTAAAATTAAATTGATTTATTAAATATAAACATGAAATACTTACTTCATGATTCGTTGTTCTATTGACACGTGCAATCTATTTTGATGTCGTCTTGCAACCTCTCACATTGATATTTTAACAGTTTTGGTGAGTTTTTTGGGTAATAGGGATTGTAGAGAATTGTATAGAGAATTTGATATGCAAAAAGGGAATTCACTCAATGTATTAATTGGCAGCTATAGTAAAGTATTTATACAAGCAAACCTTATCTGCAGACTAAAGGAATCTTCTAACTAACATCAATTAACTAACTAACTGAACATTCAATCTTAAGCCTAATGGCTGTGACTAATCTGCAATTGACATCTAACATCTCAACATCCTCCCTTAAACTAATTTGCATAGATGCACTTTAGTTTAAATCGAACAATCAACAGATGATAATGCACAGATTCCAAGCTTGTCCCGTAGCTTCACAAATGCTTCAAGTTTCAGTGGCTTTGTCATAATATCAGCTACTTGTTCCAGTGTATTGCAGTGCACCAATTCTACAACTCCATCTCTTGTCAGCTCCCTTAAAAAATGGAATCGAACATCTATATGTTTACTGCGGCCATGTAGGACTGGATTTCTGGATAGCTTAATAGCTGAGCTATTATCACAATAAATCACAGTGCTCTGAGTTTGATCATGACCCAATTTTTCCAGAATTCTTCTTAGCCAAACTCCTTGGCATGCACATGATGCTGCGGCTATAAACTCTGCTTCTGTAGTAGATAGAGTCACCACTGGCTGCTTTTTAGAAGACTAAGAAACTGCTCCTGTGCCGATCATAAACACATACCCACTTGTGCTCTTCCTATCATCAACATCTCCTGCATAGTCACTATCTGCAAAGGCTTTGAGGTGACCTTCATTACCTTTTCTGTAGGCAATACCGAAATCTGCAGTTCCTCTTAAGTATCTCAGGATTCTCTTTGCTGTTTGTAGGTGCATTTCAGAGGGCTTCTCCATGTATCTACTGATCAATCCCACAGCATACATAAGGTCTGGTCTTGTGGCTGTTAGGTAGAGGAGACTTCCCACTAGCTGTTTGTATTCAGTAGCATTGACAGTGGTTGCATGATGTTCATTTCTTGTTAGCTTGCAGCCTGGTACAATGGGGTTCAGCACTGCATTGCTTTGTTCCATTCCGAATCTGTTGAGCACCTCCTTGGCATACTTTTGTTGACATATGAAGATGACTTGTGGATTCTGCACAACTTCCACCCCCAGAAAATACCTCATTCTTCCAAGGTCAGACATGTCGAACTCTTTCTTCATAGATGATTTGAAGCTTGCAAACATGTCTTCATTATTTCCTGTAAACAAGAGGTCATCAACATACAAACTAACTATCAAAATCCTCCCTTTTTCCCTGTTTTTGATGAACAAGGTGTGCTCGCAGAAGCACTTTTCAAACCCTTCTTTAACAAAGTAATTTTCTATTCGGCTGTACCAAGCCCTAGGGGCTTGCTTGAGGCCATATAAAGCCTTCCTCAACCTGTAGACTTTGTGCTCCTCCCCCTTTTTCTCATACCCTTGAGGTTGATCAACGAAAATTGTCTCAGTTATCTCTCCATGCAAGAATGCACTCTTGACATCTAGTTGAAAGACATACCATCCCTTGTGTGCTGCAATGGCTAGGATTGTTCGAATGGTATCCCACCTTGCCACAGGTGCGAATACCTCATTGTAGTCGATCCCTTGTCTTTGACAGTAGCCCTTTGCCACCAGCCTGGCTTTGTGCTTGTCTACTTGTCCTGCTGCATTCAATTTCGTCTTGAACACCCACTTGACTCCTATTGATTTCACTCCTGCAGGTAACATGGTTAGTTCCCATGTTTTATTTCTTTCAATGGCACCCATCTCTATGTCCATGGCTTCCCTCCATTTTTGATTCTTGTATGCTTCTTCAAATGTGGCAGGATCCTCAGCTGAGGTGATCATGGCCATATCCTGAGATTCCTCAGATTCTTCTTCTTCTTCGGGTGATGCTTCACTGGTCACATAGTCATTCAACCAGGTTGGTTTTTTTCGGTTTCTTCCTTGAATGATACTTTGTGGTGTCCCTTCATCCCTCTCACTTGATGATGGTTCACTATCATGTTCATTTAGGTGTTCATCCTCTCGATTTTTGTCTCCTTCAGTCATGCTGGTATCTTCATCACAGTCTGCCCAGTCTAGTTCACCTTCTTGTTTTTCTTCCTTGTTTTTGTCCCAATCCCATTTTTCATCTTCCATGCATACAATATCTCTGCTGATTATGACTTTTCTCCCAATTGGATCATATAACTTGTATGCCTTTGACTCTTCACTTAATCCCAGTAAAACACATTTGAGGCTTCTGTCATCAAGCTTCTTCCTCCCAACATCAGGTATGTGTACGTGAGCCACACACCCAAATATTCTGAAGTGGTTGACACATGGTTTCACATCACTCCATGCCTCCTCAGGTGTAGTGTTCTTCACAGCTACGGTGGGGCTCCTATTTAGCACATAAATGGACCAGTTTACGGCTTCAGGCCAGAATTGCTTTGGCACTCCCTTCTCAGCTAGCATGCTTCTCACCATGTTCATTATGGTGCGATTTTTCCTCTCGGCCACACCATTTTGCTGTGGTGTATAGGGGGTGGTGAGCTGTCTGCTTATTCCTTGCATGCTGCAGAAGTTGTTGAACTCATTAGAGGTAAACTCTCCTCCTCTATCTGTTCTTAGGCAGCCAATCTTTTCCCCACTTGTTCTTTCAACAATCAGTTTAAACTTCTTAAAAGTTGCAAATGCTTCAGACTTCTCAGACAAGAAATAGCCCCATGTTTTTCTACTGTGATCGTCAATGAAGGTGAGCACATACCTTTTTCCATTGTTCGATTGTGGTGAAATGGGGCCACATATGTCAGCATGAACCAGTTGAAGCTTCTTTGATGCTCTCCACGTGCTCATCTTTGGTATTGTGTCTCTATGCTGCTTTCCTTTCATGCAACTCTCACATACCTTTGTTGATTCTTTTATTGCAGGTAACCCCTTTACCATCTCCATTTCAGACAGAATCTTCAAGCCCTTTAGGCTCAAATGTCCATATCGACAGTGCCATAAGTGGGGTATGTCTTCAGCTATTGCTTGGAGACATTCTGGTGCAGGATAGATGACAATGGCATGTATGGCAAACATTCGATTAACTGACATTTGAGATTGCATGACTAACCCTCTCTTGGGATGATATACTCTGCACTTGTTGTTTTGGATGAGAATTGCCAGTTTCTTCTCTTGAAGTTGCCCTATGCTTAGGAGATTGTTTTTGATTTCGGGTATGAAGTATGTTTCTGTGAAGATTTGTGTAATGCCATTGATGTGCAACTTGATGCTGCCCTTTCCCATAGCCAACATTCTTGAATTATCACCCAGTTTCACATATCTTCGAAATTGCTCATCCAGTTCAAAAAACCAGTCTTTGTTTCCACACATGTGGTTGCTGCAACCACTGTCAAGAAACCAAATAACCTTTTCTTGTTTGTGTTCTACATCTTTGTGGGCTATTAGTGTCAATTCTTCTTCCCCATCTACTTCTGCAATGTCTTCTTGCATCTGCTCTGAACCTTCATAAGCCATTAACAACAATTCTTCTTCCTCTTCTACTTCTGCAAAGTAAGCACTTCTGCCTCTACTAGGACATTCATATTGGAAATGTCCTAGTTTTTGGCAGTTGTAGCACTGGATTGTTGATTTGCTGTAAGGTTGGGTTTGTCTACCCCTCCCTCGACCCCTTCCTCTGAGTCCACCTCTAGCTCTCTCTCTTAACTCGGTTCTGAACTCATTTCTTTGTCCATTCTTCTCAGAATTCATGATGTTCAAGGCATGCTCTTCTTCCTTCTGTTCTTGCATTCTTTGCTCATGAACTAGAAGGCTGCTTTGAAGTTCATCTATTGACATGGTTGATGAGTCATTAGATTCTTCTATGGAACAAACTACATAATTGAATCTTGATGTCATTGTTCTTAGGATTTTCTCAACAATGACATGTTGTTCCATCTTTTCTCCACTGATTTTCATCTTATTTGCTATGGTGATAGTTCTAGCAAAATAGTCATCAACTTTTTCCCTTTCCTTCATGCCCAGAATTTCGAATTCTCTCCTCAATGCTTGCAGCTGGGCACGTTTGACTTTGGTTGAACCTTGATACTTCTTCTTCATAGATTCCCAAATGTCTTTAGAGGTTTCTTTGTTGAGTATTGTTTCCATAATGGTCCTGTCTATAGCTTGAAAGAGATAATTCTTAACTTTTAAATCTTTCAACTTTTCATCATTCTGCACCTTCAGTTGTGCAGCCGTTGGTTCTTCTTCTCTTCTGATTGTTTGAATTCCACAATCTACCAAATTCCAGTACTCCTTTGATCTTAGAAAGTTCTCCATTAGCATGGCCCAATGATCATAATGACCATCAAATCTTGGGATTGCAGGTTGCACAAAGTTGCTTGATTCTCCAGCCATCTTTTGCTTGTTTTTCTCTTTTAGTCTGTCTTGCCTTGTCTGTCAAGAAGCTGCGGTTTCTTGATGTTTTCTTTTTCTTTGATTGTATGGTATAGAGAGGCTCTGATACCAATTGTAGAGAATTGTATAGAGAATTTGATATGCAAAAAGGGAATTCACTCAATGTATTAATTGGCAGCTATAGTAAAGTATTTATACAAGCAAACCTTATCTGCAGACTAAAGGAATCTTCTAACTAACATCAATTAACTAACTAACTGAACATTCAATCTTAAGCCTAATGGCTGTGACTAATCTGCAATTGACATCTAACATCTCAACAGGGATAGTATCCACAATAAAGCGACGAACGAACTTTTCTTTTTTCTCTCCCAAATACAATATTGGCATGTCATTTTTTTAATAATCGCTAATCTTTTTGTTCTTTTTATCTACTGTCATTTTTGTTTTTTTATCTCTTTAATATCAATTGAACATTAGTTTCTCTTAACGTTCGGCATAACACACAGCACCCAACTAGTTGCTACTGAAATTGAAGAAACAAAATTGCCTAATTTCCTCTATTAATCGCTCGTATGGCTTGTAGTTGGTTACCAGTCCCAAGCATCCTGCCCCCACTAATTGAACCACCATCAATTCTGAGTAAAATGCCAACATTTTTTATAATTAGCCAAAATCTTTGCTGTTTGGCAAATAAAGAGAAAGGGATAGTTAATGTGTGTTTTTATGAGAGGGTAAGGTAAAGCTTCGAAAAATATCAAACGCGTCCAGTACGTAATTGCCACCAACCACCGTCGGCCCTCTGTTTTTCTGCCACCTGATTCTGACTATCCCCACTGTAGATTAATACGACTTAGGATCCTATATAGGGTTCAAGCTAGCTAGGGATCCGTCTGGGGCAAAAGCTAAGAATTTGGTGAAGAACAGTTTTTACGTGGATTCCACATAATAAAAAAAAACAAAACGAGAAGCCTCATTCCTCAACTTTGTTTTAAATACTTCAGTTGTAGAGCCTAGTAGTTTTCTATCAACTCATCTTATTTTTTTCCTTACCTAGGTGGGTTAGCTCTAGATCAGTAGTCGAGAGTTGAAAACTGTGGGAAGTAGCCTGTAGTTAAGAGTAATATATGGTGAACTAAGGAGGCAAGAAAATCAACACCGTTTTATTCATTTTCCCTTAACTTTTTAAGATATGGAGTGGAATAAAATGTCAAACTCTTGAATCTGACGAAACAATTGACTAATAATAAACAATGAAAAGACAACAATGTCACCAGAATAAAGGGTTAATCCATATTAAATGCTTGGTAAATATGGGGGGGCAATTCTGACTGATGCGATATATGAAGATTAATAATGTGATGGACACACACACCACACCCCAGATAATAGCCAGTAAAATACACGGACTGTTTCTGTGTTTAGATTTATAATCAAGAACAGGATTCTGGGGCAGGGAATTATTGGTTTGTCGATTGATAAACAAAAACTTGCAGGATTTTGGTAGCTTCAAAAGAGCACTGTCCAGATTATCGTTTCGGCTTTTCTATGGATTTTTCTTGGATTGTTTCGCGCAAAAGAAACAGGCCCAATGGAGTTGCAAGAAGCTGGTGCATGTTGGCACGTAATTAGCTGGCTGTATAGAGTTCCAAAACACAAGAGCAATGGCATCGAATAATTCAAGTGGCCACGTGGTTTGTTCTAGCAAAAGGGTTGTAATCGCACGTGATCCCCTCGTTTAGTTGGCCCCACACCACAAGCCAGGGGGGCCACTTTGGAGACCCTAGTCCATTGGTGACAACTAGCATGATGCTCACGTTAGTCCATTCCTAGGAGACACTGCCATCGACCCTTTGCTCCCTTCACTTCAGCCACGTAGGTCCCTTCCCTGATCCTCCATGAATGCTCTCTCTCTCTCTCTCTCTCTCGCAACAGAGCAAGTCGAGGCCATTCCCAGGTTTGCATTTGGAGAGGTCAACGAAAACTACAATCACCCACTGTTTTAGTGTGCATTAAAAAACGAAAATTCAAAGGGCTAAAGCGAATCCCAAGCATCTTCTTCCTCTGTTTTTTTTTAGCATTGACTTCAATGTAAGCGTATATGAAGTGATTCCACGGTTCATAAATCAAAGTTTGATTTATAAGGGTTGAATTTGATAAATAAATTATTAAGAATACAATACGTTTAATACTCTTATAAATGAAGAGATTACAAGGGTTGAATTCTGTACTTTAGTGGTTGAATTAAATTGTTGGTCCCAAACCTCGCTAGGTCCATGCTAAGCTTATATTCCGCATGGAAACACGAAGCTCGGATGATGAGATAAGTCCATCTGCACTTTCTTAACACTTTTAGCGGTGATCGGATTTTGATAATGATCGGTTTTTAAAGTGTTTTTTTATTTAAAAATATATTAAAATAATTTAAAGTAAAGAAAAAAATATGTGTTTTAAAACAAAGAAGGTCCTCTTATTCTCATGGGTGCTCTAGCTATAATTCAGTATGTGCATATTTAGACATAGGTAATAAAAAAAATTAAAGTTAAGAAGAACATGAAATTCAGAAACATTAACTTGAAAGAGATGTTTGGAGCACAGTTTGATCCCCTCATGCATGGTGAGTTTTTTCTTACCTCCTTTCACATCTTACAAAAGCAACCTAACCCCAATGTTGACACCAACTTGAGGATCGCAAGAATGTTATGTGTATACGGATTGAAGTAGCATTATGATTTGTTTCTTTCAGTGTTTATGACAAAGCGAATGTTTTCAAAATATCATTTCCTTTTCCAAATTAAATTTAGTGTTTATACAAGGTGATCATTATATTAAACCATCAAATTTATAACTAAATTCATAACTCATTACAAAGTTTACCATCAGAATTTTAATTTTAATTTTATTTTTAATTTTTTTTAAGTAATTTATCTTTTAAAAAAGTTTAAAACTCATTAAAAAAAAAAGAAAAAAAAATAAGATTGTTGTTTGATTATTTTAAAAACTCATTTTTAACTTATTTTTTACCCAAAAAACTTCTTAAACACCTTACAAGCCTTCTGGAATCAATTCATGATCTAAAAAAATATTTTAAAAAAATTCTCCACAAAACCCAAATCAATCCAAAAAAAATAAAATATTTTTGATCTCATATTTATTTTTTCAATCACTTTCAAGATTAAAAAAAAAAACAGCTAATATGAATTCTCATCATTATATAAAATCATTTAGCACAGCTCCCCCACACATAGCACTATGGATTGCAATACTGTTTTTCCTTTTTTTTTTCGTTTCTTGCTTTTTTTTCTGATTATGGTTTGTTTTTGTTTTTTTTCTAATTATTTTTTTTTCATTGTTTTTTTGTTTCTTGCTTCTTCTTTTTTTTATTACATTTTTTTTCTTCTAATTATTTAGTTTTTCATTTTTTTCCATGAAATATTTTTTTTCTGGTTATTTTTTTTCTTTTTTTCTTTTTCCACTTATATATATATATATATATATATATATATATATATATATATATATAATTCGGGTATTTGGGCTAGCTTAAGCGCACCACGATTAATCCTCAGATTCAAATTTTTTACTTGATTATGTTTTTTTTCTGATTATATTTTTTTATTTTTTTCATGAAACATTTTTTTTGCTGGTTATACTTTTTTTTTGTTTTTCCTATTTGTTTTTCCCACTTATATATATTTTTTTTGTTTTTTTATAACTGTTGTGTCCGGGGCAACTTACACGCATCACGATTTTTTTTCCCCATATATACATTTTTTATGATAATCGAGGTGTCTGAGCCAACTTATACGCATCACGACTAATCCTCGAACCCAATGTTTTTTCTAAAGTGCTTTCCCGTTGGTATTTTTTTTTTTATAATCGGGGTCTTCAGGCTAGCTTAAGCACGCCACGACTAATTCCTGGGCTGATTTTTTTAAAAAACAATATGGATTGCTACAGTGCTTTCACGCTTAAACTTTTTTTTTGTTTTCTTTCACTTATATATTTTTTTATAACCATGGTCTCTCAGTCAACTTAAGCTCTTTTTTTTATATTTTTTGCACTTATATTTTTTTTTTATAACCAGGATCTCCGGGTCAGCTTAAGCGTACTACCAGTACTCCCCGAACCAAATTTGTGTTTTAATAATCGAGGTGTCTAAGTCACATTGGGCACATCACAACTAATCCCTGGACCAATTTATTATTATTATTTTTCCTTATACTTTTTTTTGTTCACTTATACATTTTTTTTATGACCGGGGTCTCCGGTCCATCTTAAGCGCATCACGACTAATTCCTGGACTGATTTAAAAAAAAAACAATATGGATTGCTACAATGCTTTAATGCTTATACTTTTTTTTTGTTTTTGTTTTTATTTTTTCCACTTATATATTCTTTTATAACCGGGATCTCTGGGTGAGATTAAGCGCACCATGACTAATACTCGGACCCTTTTTTATAATCGGAGTGTCCAGATCAGCTGATGCGCAGCACGAGTTGTATAAGTACGTATAGTATTTTTAAAAAAAAAATATAAAGGGACCAGTCACCTACTTGCTAAGAAAAAAGAGGACTAAAATGTGCTTTTCAATTAAATCCTAGCAATTTTAGTTGTAATGTTTTTTTTTATTTTAGTCTCGTCTTCTAATTCAACCGTCCCAACAGAAAATAACGTGTAATTTGATGTTAATTAGGTTAAAAATAGCCCAATCATGCAAGAAAAGAATTAAGAATCAAATTAAAATATAATATTATTACACTCCATGTAAATAATAAAAAAAAGCTACAGCATTTGGCCTATATGATTTAGTTTGTTTTTTTAATACTATCCTGATTATTAAAGACAGTCATCACGAGCTAACCACACTAACCATATGACCCTATATAGTCAAAAGTCCAAACTTTTGCTGGATAAAACCATGGATGAAACTTGGAAGGCTCAAAGAACCCGGCACCATCCATTGATTACTAAGAACACCGCTCCATAAAGTCCAAACCTGTCGGCAGGGAAGCAGAATACGACCTGTAGTTTTGTAATTAGGGTTAGAGAAAAGGCGAAGATTTAACTCTGACCCTATACTTTAGCCATGTTCTTGTCTCTCCGAAAAGTTTATTTAGAATTTTCCATTACAAAGACCTTCAGGCTAGGTTTACTTCGACTATTTCAAATTTCCAATTGATTATGAGCCAATCAATTGTTGACTTCAACAACATTGATCATGAAAACTTGTAATGACTTTCTTCTTCTTTGGTATCGATGTCGTTTCTTTCTTTTTCTGAATTTTTAATTTTGAAAACAACCTGTATTAGATAATACTAATAGTAGAAGAAGGACTAGCAATTGGAGATATCAAAAAAAGATGATAAGACGTAATATGGCTACGGAAAAGTCTCAAAAAAAAAAAAAAAAACAGTGATGCCACACAAGCATCGACATAGATATATTCACCTAGAGAATACCTACAAGTAGGGTTGTCGGTTTTGTTTCATTTAATTTCAAACGGTAAAAATATTTTGTATTGATTAAAAATAAGATAAAATAATGTCATTTTTATCTCAGTTTAAATTTCAGTCTATTCTGGATTTTTCAGCTAAATACCGGCCAAAACATTCTAGTTTCGTTCCATTTTGGCCAAAAAAATTTTTAATAATGAATAATTTTACATATCAATCATATTTCTTAATCCGATCGTTAGATTGAGATAAAAATTTACGAGCATTCTCTTGATATATTTATATATATTATGTTAAAATTTTAGAGCAAATAGATAATGTAATGACCTTGCGAGATTGATGATGATATTTTTGTAATATTATACATGTTCATAATTTTATTCAGAAAAATCATTTTATTGTATCTTTTTTTATATTAAAGTGTATAATTCTAAATAATTTTATTATTGAATTTGAACTAAATGTTTTTTGAATTAATATATTTAATTATATATATATATATAAACAGTACAATCTTGAAACAGCGCGCCAAAACGCTTCAAAACTAAAACATTCTATTTCAATTAAAAAACAAAATACCAACCGAAATTGAAATTGATTACCTTGCTTACAAGTAGAATGTACTTTCATTAGAAATTGATGCAAAGATAGGGACTTTTCTTGTCACCACAGTGCTTTTGATTTATCTACTTATTTATTCTTTTATTATTTCTAGATTCGATGTTGATTTTAATTAAGTTTAGCCATTTGTAAACTAGGGTTCATGAGATGACAAATTGTTTTGAAAGTTAGATCACACCAATAATATATATATATATATATATATATATAAAGACTTCCTTGGAAATTTTGTTGAACACGGTGAATTGCAGGAGGTAGGCCACATACTGAGTTTTCTGCAATTTATTATCTTTGTTTACTTATCATAATTTAAACCTTTCTTTTACAAAATTCTTTTATGTTTATTATTTTACATTTTTTGCTGTTTAGTTTGTAGATTCTAATTTTACAATCTCCTTCTTTAAGATCAGTTGTTTGTGTGTGTGTGTGTGGGGGGGGGGGGGGTAAAGAAGGGAACAAAATACTCAGACCTCCTCCAATTGTATTATTACAAATAAGCAAAGATACATTATTGAAAACTGTAGTGTTTATTGAATCAAGTATCATATAAAGTTTTCTGGATCAAATTTATTAACTCTCACTAGATTTCAATCCAATTATTAGAAACATCCTTAACTAGACAATTACATACGAAATAAAATGACTTTGAGATCCTCGCGAATGGCTAACACATTAAGTTATCCTATTTAAAATTAAATTCTTTAATTTAGCATTTATTCCAAATCGATTCAACGAGAAGGAAAACCTGGTTTCTCTCGAAGTCACACAACAAATTTATAACCATAGTCCAAGTCTTGCAAGTTGTTTTGAACAAACCAGTTACGTTTTGTCTCGTTATATATTGAGGTGGGTCATTAGGGGCAACAGTCAAGCATGGAGTGTATACAAACTCGCACATCAAGTGCTCTCAGCTAACCTCTTTCCAATTATTTGCAGCCATTGTCCAAATCAAACAGTTCCAACCAAGCCATGCAGCTTGCCGTATTGCAGTATCTTCGATGGCGACTCAGTCCAGCCTAGCTTGAATGTGATTTCTGCTCCCCGTGGCCTCCACTGACCGCGGTGATTGCTCGATGTTATTTGCAGCGGTGACCGTGTATTGTTTACTTAACGTGTTTTCTTTATCATCTATATCGACCATCATCAATGACAGCCTCCATACGTTGTGAGTTTTTAAAGATGAATCTTGAAATACGAAAGCTAAATTCATTGTTTCTTAGACTAGATCAACACAGAATCATAGCTAACTTCTTGATCGGTTCTAAGAGCTGAATTTCTTGAAATCCTCACGATTCCATGTTCAGTGTCACGCAAAATATGGAGGAGCTTGTTATTTGAATAACTGTATGAAAAATTTATTGACATGGAAGTATGAGTCAACTCGACTAATTTCACAACTCTTGAAATTAACAACTATTCAAGCATGCAGTGATCATCATATTAGTAACCACAGAACTAAAACATGAAATCACATGGAAATAAACTTTTTAATCACAAGATCTCGCAACTTGCAACTTACCACTTACTAGATAGTTAACTTGTTCCATGTGGTGGTGGGGTTGGTGATTATATAACAAGACCCAACAGAGTTTGATGGGGTATAAAGATTAAAGGCCCATTGAGTTAATTGACGGACCCGGAGCCGGATAGATAAGCAAATGCATGTGTTGATTCTTGTCATTTTGAACCCTGAATCGAAGTGCTGAGCTTCCTGTCTTCCAGGTGAGAAAAACACCAAATGATATGCATGCCATACTTTCACACAGCCCTGTAAGAAATGGACCCATTGTGCATACATTAGCCAACAGATACTCGAACATAGCTTCTGTTCTGCTGTCACAGTTAGCTTCTGCTCTGCTGTCACACAGGTGGGCATGTTACAGGTTTAATCCCGGCACTTGCTCCCGGCGGGCACCGAGGCCTCTCTGTCGAGTTGTCAGCTCTCCAAGAATTGCCTCTGTGATTCATATCTGTTAATTGAAGTATTACAACTTTAATAATACGTTTTCTAGGATGTTCATATCAAAAATAGATATAAAAAATAGTCCAGCTCTAATAAATCTAATGCCGTCTGATAGGATGGACAAAAGACTCCTGCAGCTATCAGCTATTTCAAAAATCTAAACCTGTGAAGAGATGTTTTATACGCAAGTAATCTCCATTCTGGTTAATTACTTGTTTTAATCCATGTAGAGGCATTCAAGTATCTGAGATCATTATACTTCAAATAAATTTTGCAGTAAAAGGCCTTGTGGTCAAATGTATGAGCATTTGCTGCTGCTCATGGAATAGCAACTGCCAGAGGCAAGGTCTGGGCTGCCCATATATCTCATAGCCTTGAGAATTATCATTAGCTTGCAGTATTGTCTGATTTTTCATCACACCTGACAGCCCAGGTCGCCAAAACATTTCCTTCAAATTTGGTCTTCTTTTTTAATTTTATTTATTTATCAAATTTGGTATCAATTCTCATGGTTTATATTTGTTTATTTGAGATAATTTTTAACATTAATTTTCTTTTACATCCTTCTTTTTTTTTTTTATCAAACCTTACCCTCATTATTTTAATTGATGTTTGTGTTTTTTTACTTTGCTAAATTTTTAAATTGTTTTTGTTTTAATTTTATCATTTAAAACATTAAATTTATTAGAAATTGAGCCCAGATATAGGATCTAACATTAAATTTAGATTCAGGAGATTTGCCTAGTTTTGCTTTGCTTTTTTTTGTTTTTGTTTTTTTAAGCTCTTAATTTTTCAATTTCATCCTTCCGTATTTATTTAAATGATTATTGGCCTGCATTATTTGTTTTATTTGATTTCTACAAAGTTTTTTGCTCATTTTAAAAATGACTCAGGTTACCTCAGGTCACCTCAGGTCTTTTAATTTTTTCATTCTTTCTTAAATTTAGCTTTTAAAAAATTATCTTTAATTTAACTTAAATTAATTAATTAAGTAAATATTAACATATAGTTGTTTTTGGACTTGCAAAATCAACTTGATTATGCCAAAGCAGCTTTAACAAAGATTAATTTTAAATACAAACTGGGCAAGAAATCAAGATGGAAATTATTGAATAAGATTTAATAACAATGCTAAATATTTCATTATAGCTGCTGCCCAGTAAACTAATCCAACACAAAAAATTAATGAAAAGGTCCGTTTACATCCAAAGTCCAAGCTACTGGTGTATTTGCAAAATAGAACCTAAAGTACAGAGAACGAAAAAGGAGGATAGAAATCTGATCAAACATCATCTTTCTCCCAAAAAAACTCAGCACCATGAATCCATCATTGCATTTCCTAGAGCTCAACAAGCAATACCAAGGCGTTCCGAACATTTGAATGCTTCCATAATAAACCTACTACGGCCGCATCGTTGCTTCAAGGGAAATTTACACCGATTGTCTAGCAAAACTACAGCACCACACCCAAATACTGAGCGGATAAGCTTCATACCCTATCACCCCTTCAGGAACCTGTTCCTCTCCTGCAAATAAAATGCACTGCTTACCACACATATCTACTTCTACTTTTTGCTTCAAGATGGCTGCCTTTGCCTTGATAATCTTTGAACAAAAAGGAAGCCATCTACATCCCTCCATCTACATTTTTTTCTTACCAAGCACCGATATTTATTCAGTGGAATATAATAGAGTGCATATAATGTCATTCTTGTCACTGTTCCTCTGTACGTGGAGGTCTCCATTTTTTATTAAAAAAGCCCCTTTCCACTACATTCTGTTCCTTGAACTTCTCATCCTGGGTCTTTAGCCTGTCATCAATGAGTTCCAGCAATTCTTGCAAGCCAACTCCTGTCATAGCAGATATTCTGAGATGTGGACCATGCTGAGCCTGACATTGTAAGACTTTTTCCATCCCCAAGTCATTTGAGGACTCATCTCGTTGCTCATCCAGAGTCTTCAACCAATTGTCACCTACCATCTCTTGGTCATCTCCTGACAACAGCCAGTCACCAGAGTAATCATCTTGCTCATTGTCTATTGTCTCTTCAAAATCTCCTTCATCTATTTCAGAGAAACCATTGATTTTATCATCTGCTCCTGATGCTACATCACCACCTTCATCACCAGACAAACTGCTAGCCTCACCATCACATGAATATTCATCAGCACCCATTTCTTCCTTGTAATCGATCTGAATAATTGCAAGATCCAATAATGCATAGCGATCACTGGATACACTCTTTTTCATTGACATCTTCCATTTTCAGTTATATTTTCAAGGGAAAAGGATAGTGTATAATTGTAGTACCTTATTCCAGACTTCAATCATATTCTGTAATTTCTCTTCTGACACTCCTATTTGCTGAAGAACTTTCAACACAGTTGCTCGATGCTCCTCAATATTAGGAGCAGTAGAGTCAACCAAATGCTGCATCAGTGTTATCAAGTTAAATCAGACTTGCATTGATAATGATCTCTATATAAAATACATGCTGGGAGATAAATTACAAGAAAAAGAATATACACGCCAATTGACCTAGGCTTACGTCAGGCACAAGTAGCAGCAGGAAGAACAAATACATGACTAAAAGCATCATACAGAAAAGAAAATACTAATTCTAAACATGCCTACCCTCTTATCTGATATTTCATGTTTGATACCAACTTTTTGAAGCCAAAATTTGAGCATAAAAGACATTATTCAACAAAACAATCTTCGTACTGGCTTAATGAACTCTGTGTGTAGCTTAAGGATAGATCAGGCCTGGAAAAAGGAAAAGGGTTGCAATAGGTTGATAATCAGCATAGAACTGTCCTGTCTCGTGCATGGATCATGCCAATCCTAGACATAGGCTACAAGAACACCCAGGTGTGGTGTTAAATAAGCATATGAGGTTCCATCACATCGCCGCATGCCTGGGAGTTTGGACAATATATTCTTGAAATTGGAACAGATTTGCTTTGATCTGGCTGAAATGTGCAAAAGGATCGATATAGCTGACCAGGTAGTTTGGGGTTAAGGCTTTGATGCTGTTGTATAGGCTAAACGCGCTTGAACAAGAATGATAATAACCAATTATCCTTCGTTAAAATTTTTGTATTTGATGTCACTCATTTTATTTTCATTTCCTTTTCTTAATCATTTACTTCACTTTACCTGTTTTCGCTGTCATTTCAAACTGTTGCCATTTTGGGAAGAATGGGTAACAAAATTAAAGTCAAAGTCAGCAACAAAAGATCTTACCATTATAAAAATGTAGAAAAGTTAGCAAATGGTAAGGCAGGCAACTGACTTACCACAAGGAGGTCAGCTTCAACCACTTCCTCTAGAGTTGCATGAAACGCTTGCACTAACTAAGAGAGTAATCACTAATGATGAGAGAAAGAATAATGAATATGATTAATGAATCAGCAACTGTACATACATTTCACTTACCTGCAGTGGCAAATCTGATATAAATCCGACGGTATCCCCAAGAAGCACTTTCCTCCTGAGAATTATAGCTCAATCAGATAAATGAAGAAAAAGAATTGTTTTCAAAAACACTACATTCAAGAGCTTCACTTCATCACGCCACAGAACATAATAGAAAACAAACTCAGTCTTCTTACCCTGAAGGAAGAACAACACTATTTAATCTAGCATCCAGAGTTGCAAACAGTCTGCACAAACAGCAAGTCCAATTATCTACTTAAAAAAAACAATACAGATATTTCACGTACCAAAGCCTGGTTCAAATGTGGAGCTTAAATCTAAAACATTTCATCAAGGAGATGAAATACCGAGAATCACTGTAAAGATCATTCCCTGTGAGTGCACTAGCTAATGTTGATTTTCCCTGCAAAGGAAAAAAAATATCATTGCTGAGGATATTTAGTTTATTTGCATGGTAACAATTTTGAGATTCTGATCAGATGTCAATCAATTACAGCATTTGTGTATCCTACGACAGCAACAGTTGCCAAATATTGATTATCCAATTGAGAATGCCTCTTGCGAGAAGCTCGTTGCAAAGCTCGAGTACGACGAACATCTTTGATTTGGGCCCGCAAAGTCTCACGCCGTTCCAATATTCTGAAATTGGAGTTCCATAAAGCAAACATATGAATACACAAATAATAGCAACAGTGCATGCCATAGAAACAGAACCGTGAAGATTTATCTAGTCTATGAAAGAGGTGAGCATTCGGGTTCAGATGAAAAAATGTTATTTTGGGTATTTAGCCAAAAACTTTTCCCTCTACCTGACCAAAAATAAATTTTCTTTAACTCAAATTCGCTTAGCCCAATCAAGTAATTCTGGTAATTTTATTAGTAGTAGTAGTAGTAATAGTAGTAGATCAAGTAATTCTGGTAATTTTATTAGTAGTAGTAGTGGTAACAATTTTGTGTATCCAAAAATAAATGAAAAGTGTAACAAAAAAACTGTTTCACATAATATTATTTCATGAAAAACAAATCCATTTGTAAGCAATGACAATGCAGGAAAATGTATGAGCACATGATGGAATGAGATGCGACTTTAAACAATGTTACAGCATAATAAAACACCCTAACCTGACAAAAGTTTCAGGAGCTGATTAAATTCCAGAAATTTTTGAAATACCATAAATAACAGAAAACTGGCAGTTTAGTATAGAGCTCTGGCAAGCATAATAGTTACAAGAACATGTGGTCCAGATTTATTTTCTATTGAATTTTTTTTTTTTATAAAAATGCACTCATCATAGAAAAACAAATTCAGATTTGCATTTATTATACTCTTTTCTCAATAATTATCACTACAGAAATATACCAAAAGATGTCTCATGTAGCACATTTCACGCAAGACAGCCCATGTGTAGTATTTGACAACATGACATGCTTGATACCAGAAAGTTGCAAACAGAAGTAGCCTGGACAACTGGAATTCCCTCCAAAATATGTACTATTATACTTCATGCAATAATGGACTATATTTTTTTTTTAATTTGAGTACCATTGACATATAATGCATAACATTCCTAAAAAAAAAACACATGTTAATGTAAAAAAAAAAATAGAATCAAGGAGCAAACCTTCGCCGCTGAAGCTGAAGTTCAGTTTCTCCAGCACCACTGATAAATCCACGTCCTCCACTTCCTCTCCTGTAAACAATTTCCATGCAAATAAACACTTTTCCTAGCAAATGATAACTGATTTACGCAAACAAGCATGGGCATGCACACTCACTCAAGTGTATATTGAGAGAGGGAGAGAGAGAGAGAGAGAGAGTATAAGGGTAGTTGTCTATGCCAAGAGTAGTCTTACATTCCTAAACCAAATATCATTCAAGCTAAGCAGGTGATAAATGCCAAATCAAAATTCAAGCACTTGAAAAATATTAGGAGCCAAATATCCAGGGTTTAAAGGATGAAAACATTAGGTATTGTGGCCACCAAAACAATAATAAGAATAAGAGTGAAACAAAATAAAAGCCATCAAATACTCTTACCTCCTCAAAATCAAAAGTTGCAAAGAAGTTCTGCCTCTATGAGAACATGTGATTTACAGTGACATAGGCTATGAAGGGAAACAACCGGTTCAAGTCAGTAAGTCCTTTTGTTTGGTTGTGGTGCCTATGTTGGATCTTATAGTTGATCGATGTATTTTTCAAGAAAAAATGGTAATGCAACTCTAACAAGAATCAACATTCAAACTCAAGCAAATATCAGAATTTGAAACAGGATAATTTCCCTGAGCCCAATTTTCACAGAGCAGATGCCAGTTCAAAACATGTTTTTCCTGAGAAATTAAGTTGTATGATGAGTTAGATTGCTCGGCATTTATTGCAGCCATAGAAAAAATTTCAAGATCAATCTAATTAGCTTTGTCCATCTCAAAAAAAAAAAAGAGGTCAATATTATGTGTTTTTGAACTGGAGGACATGGTTGTCAGGAACAGAACATTCTAGCCACTAATGAAGATAAACTTCCAACTATATGAGGCTCTTGAGAAATATAAACGCACGAACAGGGTATTAGGGCAGTGTAGCTTAGCCGAAAATAAGAGCAATTTAATAGACCTGCATTAAAAAAAATTCTTAATGAAGAACAAAAAATTCACCCTCGGGCACTAACAACTTCAGCATCTCCAAATGCTCCAAAAGTCAAGCGACCATCACTACTACGTACTCGAACAAGTCTACTCTTTGCATACATTAGAGCCGCTAATTCTGCCTGCACAATAAATAAAATGATTACAACTGAACGGTCATTAGCCAACATCATTGGGGACAAGACCAATCGACAATGAAGTAAAATGCAATGTAAATATATCTTGATCCTAACTAAACCTGAAGTTTCGCCTCCTTTGTATGGGCATGAGCATTGAATATCTCTATTATGAGTGATACCCGGTCTAACACAGGTTTATTCCATTTTCGCTGAAATAACAATGAAACAAAAAAATATAAGCAAAATCAAAATACCAGGATAATCATCTCCAAAAAAAAAAAAAACTTGCCTCCAAATTCCGCAGTTGAATCCCACTTAAAATTGCATTTACAAACACAGCATCAACATCATCCTGTTAAAGACCACACATTATCATTGTTTTTTCTTTGGAAAAAAAAGGGTTTTTTTAAGGAAAAATAAAAATCTTGCCTTCGACTCAATTGCTCTAATATGGCACAAGATATCGTCTACAGTCCCAGGCCCAAAGTAAGTATCTGCACATACCAAATTGAATCAAATTATTAAGTCAAAGAAAAGTGAAGGAATTGAATAAGTTTGAAAGAAAAGAACAAAAACCTGCTCGAGCTTTAGAGGAACGGAAGATTGGATTTTGAACGAGGATGTGAGGAGGCAAAGGTTTATCGAAGAAATCAGAATCGAAGTGCCCATCACGCTGTTCTTCGAGGGAATTGGCGAGGCACAGAGCTTCGTTTAGCTTGGCTTGAAGGAGAGTATCGGGGCGGAGACGAGGCTGCACCACGAAGAGTCGAGGTGGGCTTGTCGGGTCTCTGTTGACTGACGAATCTACTTCGTTTTCGTTCTTTCTGTGTTGGTTTGAAGACGACGAATGATATGAGGAAGAGGAGAGGATAGTAGTATTCTGGGGCTTCAGACACCGCCTTAACCGTACTGCCACTCCTAGCATTCCCATGCTCTGCTCTGCTCTGCTCTGCTTTCCCTGCACTGTAGTTTGTTTAGGGCAACCGAACCGCCAAGAGATGAAACTCTATCCATTCTGGTCCCTGCAAATTCTAATTAATTTCAAATTTAGTACTTGTAATCGGATTTTTTGTATTTGAATACTTGTTTTAATTTTTGGAAGTTCGTATTTATTTTATTTTTTTATCAATCAAATATTTTGTAAAATTTCATTATGAATTTTTATATTTTACTTGGTATACCAAGTTATAAAAATCACTAAATACATAAATCATGTTTTATCAGGTTGAATTTAGCATTTTTTATCATGGAAATATGTAAGCAAATAATAAAAAGTGTTATTAAAAATATTATAAAACTTAATTTTATATTCAAAATCTTAAAATTACTATATATATAAAACGCGTGGGATATTCACTGTAGCCCATTTCACTGTAGCGCAAGACACAAAGCACTGTGGACTCGCAATTTGTCCCAGTGCTTCGCGGGTGTATGTCTACCTTTTTTTTTTGTCTTTTCCGCCTGTGAACAGTGCCTTGCCGATTATAGCCCCCGAAAAAGACAAAATAGTGCACAGGAGGCAGGGGCTCTCTCGGTTTTTCCATCTTTTTTTGCACAGTGTGCAGACGAAAAAGAGCACGGAAAAAGACAAAATAGCTAACAGGAGACGGGGGCAGGGCCGTCCTTTCCCATCAGGTATTTTTGTAATTATGGGTGGGGTCAGGGCGTATCGGTCATTCGCCCATTTTTTATTATATTTACGCGCGGGCGGCTGGCGCGTCGCCGGTCCGCGCCAGCGGGGTTCCCCGCTGACGCGCCTTTTAGGCGGCGCTTGCGCCTTCTTCCCGGCGTCCAAAATTTACTTCCGCCATGCCAGAAGATGCGCCTGAAGGTCCTATCTCCGCCGTCGCGGCGCGTTCCCTCAACCGATGTCCGGTTAAGCCGCGGCGGACGGTTTTCTCTCTGACGTCCCTTTTCTCTCTCCTGCCGCCTCCAAATTCAGATCAGGTCCCTGATGTTGGTGTGAAGTTCCATTTGGTCCCTGAGGTTTTGATTGCGTTTTTATTATTGATTTATTCAAATTAAAGTTTTATTGTTTTCAATTGTGCCCTTCAATTAAAACTGATTATATAAGAAAGTTTTATTTCAGTCCTTATACTTTTGATTTTGTATTTATTTTTTATTCCTTCAATTATTCCGGTACGGATGTTTTGATTTCTTTGATTTGGTCCTCCAATTGAAATTGGTAATATATACAAAGTTTGATTTCAGTCCCTCTTCTTCTGATTTTTTATAAAATGGCAGCAGTTTGCATTATTTATTTTTGGTCCTCCAAATATATTTTTTTTTGATTTTATCCTTCAATTGGAATTAATTTAATATATGTTATTTTTCATTTCGGCCCTTATTCTTTTAATTTTTTATTTTCTATTAATTCATTTTTTTTAGTTTTTTATTAATTGATTTTTTTATTGTTTTTTATACAAATATTTTTCTTTTTTGTAATAATTTTTCAGGGCAATTTAATTATTTGAATTGCTTTTTTTATTAATATTGCTCATTTTTTCTCTTTGTTCATTTGTTTTGTTTTTTGCTTCTTTTTTTTCTTCGGATTGGGTGATTTTTATGATTTGACTATTTATGCAATGATCATGATAATTTCAATTGTTGTTTTTTTAATGGTTTTTCCAGATCATTTTATTATTGAGATTGTTTTGACAGTAAAGTTGATAATAATTTTAACTATTATAGTAATGATAATAACAATCACATAAGGACAGATTTTCAATTTATGTATTCATCTTTTTGTGATAGAAAATTACAACTTATTTTATACTGGTTATTTCATTGAAACCTACTAAACAAATAAATTTATATTCATTTAAAATTTATATATTTTATACAAAACTTGCACTTCATAAAAATTATATACAGATTTATTATTTTTTCTAAATTTATGCTATGATAAAAAAATCATACATAATAAATATTTTTTTACATTCAAAAAAATATGATTTCGCCCGTGACAAGGCGCGGGTGCCATGGCTAGATGTTTTCTTTTATTTTTATTTGTTCTTTGGATTAGATGATTTTTATAATTTTATTATTTGCGCAATAATAATTATAATTTTAGTGATTATTTTTTTATAAAAATCTTTTGATTTTTTTTTTAAATTTTCCTTAAATTTAAATTTATATCGGTGATCATTTTAAAAGTAATATTACTCTATTTTTCCCTTTATTCGTTTTTTTTTCTCTTTCTTTAGTTGTTCTTTAGATTATATGATTGTTATGATTTTATTATGTATGCATTGATAATGATAATTTTAGTTATTAATTTTTTATTGTTTTTTTTATAAAAATCTTTTGCTTTTTTTATTTTATTTTTCAGAGCAATTTAATTATTTCAATTGTTTTGACAGTAATGTTAGTAACAATTTTAGCTTTTATAGCAATGATAATGGCAATAACGTCAGGATGAATTTTCAATCTATGTTTTCGTCTTTTTATTGATAGAAAATTAACAACTTATTTTTGTAAATTTTATTATTGTGGGTATTTTCACAATTTATATTTTATTTTTGTTTTATTTAAATTGAATTATAAAATGAACTAATCTTAATACAGTGAACTGAATAATTCAGATATCCGACTTCTCTTGCTTTTTTAATGATGATGATAAATTTATGCTTCTTTATTTAAATTTATATCAATTTTAAATTTATATATTTTATAGAAAATTTGCACTTGACATGAATTCTGCACAAATTTATTATTTTAGCTAAAGTTATATTATAATAAAAAAAAATAAACACAATAAATATTTTTTACATTGAAAAAAATATTGTGCCGCCCGCGGCGAAGCGCGGGGGCATTGTCTAGTCTCTAATCAAGCCTGTAGAGTTATCATAATTACACTCTTTCATTCCTATAAATTTTATGCTCGTTCCTTTTCTTGATGAATTATATATAAGTTTTATAGTTAAATCTTTAGCTAATGAATCCATAATATTAATTTTTTTATTTTACATGGTCAACATAAATAATTTCATTCAAAAGAAATATCTAAATATTATCAAGAATTTTCTTAATATAGTAAGATTGGGATAATTCCAATTCATCGAGTATGTTAGTATTTTTTATTCTTAATTTGACATTTATCAACTTACCAATTAACATAAAAGTCATGCAATGTCAAACTTATTAATTAATATTTTTTTAAATAGACTTAATAATATAATCATTGTTATTCAAGATTAGCATATAAAAGATATACAATAACATACTTTATTTCTATTTTTTATATAAATACATCTATCAGCTTTATTAATTTTAAACTCGTTTGACAACATAAATTTATTGATTTTTTATGTTATTATTTAGGTATTTATTTCAAATCATACAATGACATGAAAAGCTTACAAATCTTTAAAAAAAATGTTATCAATTCCATTTGATATTTGCAAGTAAAGAAGTTATTCTTTAGACGTCTAAGAACATGTTAAATAATTTATTATTTACCAACAAGAAAACTTTATATATGTCAATGGTTTCATTGACTTTTATCTTTCTTTTGAAGATTCATTTATAATATGAAGCTTAAGGCTCATACCCAAGCCATGTAGAGTTGAGTTTAAAGGAGTAATTGGGAGTGTGTTTGGAAAATATTTTTGAAAAAAATTGAAAATTTTTTATTTTTTTATTTTAAATTAAAAAATTATAGTATTTTTAGATCATTTTGATGTGATGGTGTCAAAAATAATTTTTAAAAAATAAAAAAAAATATTATTTTGATGTATTTTTAAACAAAACATTTTTAAAAGTAACCTCAACTATACTCCCAAACAGACATTTAATTTAAAGTTCTTCTACATGGAACATCACTCATTTATAAGCTTTAATATCATACGAGTATATTTAAAAATTCTCAACTCTCTACTATACAAGATTTTATAAATAAAAAATCAATCAATAAAATAATATCATATAACATTGATAAAAATAAATAAATCAAATGCCTCTAAACTTCTCTATAAATAGATGGTATCGCCCTTGATATAAGAGAAAAGAAACTTCTTTGAGATCTAATTCTTTTAAAAGAGATGCTCTTCAAGCAATAAAGATTTCTCAAAAACTCTCATGTCTGAACGCCCTGTAAGTGTTCTTCGGCCAAGCTTTAAAGAGTTGAAGAAAAATCAAAGGTGCCTTTTAAAATATCAAATCATCAAATCTCACAACTTAGATTTATGTTATTGCAAAATAAAAATCTTAACTTGATTTCACAAATAAATCAAATCATTATAAATCAAATTCAAAGAAAGAATCCGAGAATTGTTATATTTTTTATAAACATATTTTAAATAAAAATGACATCAATCATATATATTAATAAAACAAAATATTTGTAATTTTTGGGTACACAAAATTGCACTACACTAATGTGGCATCAAATGCCAGAAGAAACCATCCCTTTTAAATCTTCTCTAGGCCTGCACGTACTCCTTAAAGGGGGTAGATGCTTCCTTCCAAGGGCTTTTGATAGATATAAAGTCATCACATCACACATTTGTGATTTTATCATTGGGAGAGTTAGAGTTATATTGTCTTCTTGCCTCTTGTTTTTATCGTCCCTTTTATTATAACCCTACCAGGTTCTCTTTCCTGTGGACCTTAAATATAACATTTAATGTTGTAATAAATATTTCAGCGAGGAGGTTAGAAATGAGGTTTCTTGGAACTCTTATGATCGTGGCAGACGAAGGGGGCTTGAAGCCTTGGCTATCAAGATAGGGTTCGTAGGGTTTTTGAAATTGATATGCTTACTCTAACGAGTGTTTTAACTGCATTTTTTAGTGGAGGATTTGTTTGTGAGTCGAATAAAAAAATCGTCATGCAGGGGATTGATATGCACGCAAAGTGTGAAGCTGGCATGCCAGAATCATGGAAAGTGTTTGAAGAGATCCGTGGATTGGAATACGATGATTTCTGGATATGCACAGAACAAGAAAGTCGCTAAATCATATTTTAGAACCTCACTTAACAGTTTAAATTTTTAGGTAAGATGATTAATTGACATAATACCAGAAGTTTAAATTTTTAGGTAAGATGATTAATTAACATAATACCAGAATCTGATTGATCTAGCAGTCATGAGTTTCAATCTCACTACCCTCATTCTATTTGATAAAAATCAAACACAAGATAGCATGACTTGTATGTAAATTTCAAGTCCAAAAAACATTCACTCGAGAGACGTATTAAGAAAATAATATAAATCATATTCCAGAACCTTCAACTAACCACTTAAATAGACGAGATGGTTAATCGACAATAATGCACTTGAGGCAATGTATTCTGTCATACCTTCAAGATGGAACGGAATTATTTCATAGGATGGCAGAGCATGACACTGGCATGAAATACCATCAGTGTTTTTTTTTTTTTAATTTAAAGACCTACAACACTAGTTTTCTTATATTTTCCAATAAAAACCCTTACTTACCTTTAACTTTTATCCCTCAAATCATAATAACGCGTAATAGGGGTTTAAATTTACGTTGTTCAATGGCAACAACCAGCCTCCCACAGGTGAGGTTCAACCGCAAGTAGAAATTTTATAAAGAACAAAAGTTTGTTGTTCATATTGACATCACCACTCAACTAGGCTCCGGAAGACAGTCATTCAAGAAGTTGATGCCACTTCATGATACATAAGATCAATTATCGTCAACACGCTAGTTTGCATATAGCATGCCCTTAATAGTTGTCATTTATTTATCCAAACAAGCCCTTGACATTTATGAACAGGGAACTTGCAGAAACGAACTGGCTTTTGTTGACAGTAATAAAGCTTCTTTGATTTTGGCACATCTGATGCATCATTCAGCAGGAGGAGCTCTGTAAACAGCAGGAATAGTGGCAGGGAAAAACATTTGCCTCACTCCCTCTGCTTTGATAATTGGGAAAATAATGCCTGATGCACACTGTTAAAGTAAAACAGAAAATCCATGAAAATGGGAGAAAACCATCAAGAATTTAATTAGAAATCACATTCCAGAATATAGCATAAGCTTCTGCATTTTCTGTTGTGATCAGTCATGTTCCAAAAACAGTATGAGATTTCAGTAGCATTCTGCAACCTTCGGTATGGATTTCAGGGAGTACGAAAAGAACTATATTATCTAAACTGCAAGAGTTCTTGCAAATCCCTTGCATATTTTTTTAAAAATAAATAAAACACCATGATCATCAACAGCTAAACAGTAGATAATACGCACCGAAATTAATCTTGCTCCAATCCACATGCCTTTAGGTGATGGAAATGGAAGTAGCAAACGACCAACACCATATACAGCAACCGCAAAGAAATGAAGGACCAAGCTCAGTGGACGAGGGTTTAGACCAGACAGTAACGACACAGGTCCTGCTGAGAAAATACCCCCAAGGCTTAAATAGTCAAAACATGCTTGGCGCATTTCCTTCCTTGCCTCATCAGGGGAAGCAGAGAACACTTCATACAAAGCACCTGCTAGAGTATTTATCGTAGATGCAACTGGCTGCAAGAAACAACCGTTTAACATTATAGGTTGAAATGTACTTTTCACATATTTTCACTTCTCTCATGTTCAAGCCTATTACTTCATGTTCTGAAAAAAAAATAACAAAGACCTTTCTAAATTATGAGGATGACCTTTAATGTGCAAATTATTTACAGCATGTAATTTCAATCAATCAGTCGTCGAAGCATATAACATGTTTTCTTCATTACTTCCATTGATGATGCAAAGCTTAGACATAACTTCAGATGACTAAAAAGAAAATACACTATTCTTGGCCAAAATGATATTTATGGTAGGCATATTTAGCTTACCTTGCGCAAGGTGTAAAAGGATTCAAGATATTTGGTCAACGAAGCTGCATCATTAAGGTCACGAAGTGGTTTAAGAAGAGCACGAAGTACAACAATATCAGACAATGCCACAGTCATCCCACCACCAGTTAATGGATGGCGCATGTTGAAAGCATCGCCCATCAGAAGTGCTCCAGGAGTAGGATGTGGTTCCGCAGGCATGCTTCTATTTGGCATGGTCCTGATATTACCTTTATCTATAGCAGATATGAAGGCATTGTGAAGCTCCGATGGAATCTGAAATAGAGTCTATTAGATGAACACAGACAGAGGCTAACAGGCCAAACATGCTTTCTTCAAACAAAAATGTGTAACTAGGATAATGTAGGGAATTGTATTAACCTCCTAGTAGGCTAATACAATATGGTTGCTAATCATATCAGATGATTCAAAATCATGCGATCGATGACATCAACTGGCACCAAACTTCTTACCTTGACCGTTAAAAATGAAAATATATATACCTGTGGTGCAACCATGTTCTTTAAATAATTGGCCATTTCACCATTAGCAATGGAAGGCACTTTTTGACCTGGTACATCAACCAAACAGCGAACCTCTGTGCTGCTAATCGGATAAAACAAAATTGGTGATGGATCTGCTAGAATGACATGCCCATGATTTTCAAATGGAAGCTGACAGTTCTCCAGGATCAATCCCACGAAACATGAAGGCACATCAACCTGCCAAAAAGTCAAAATGATTGTGTCGGCCTTAGTGTTTGTTTGAGAGTGTGGTAGAGGTTCCGTTCCAAAGTGTTTTTCACTTGGAAATGCATCAAAATATTTTTTTTTCATTTTTTAAAATTTGTTTTTGACATCAGCATATCAAAACGATTCAAAACAAATAATTTGAAGCAAATAATAGCAAATAGCAGTTAAACTGCAATGCCAAAGAGGCCCTTAGTAGAGAAGTTTTCAGCAAGAAAAGCCAAAGCCAAATTGAGAGGTTATAGTTTTTTAATCAAAGTACAAAATTTACTATTTGCTTCATCCTAATGATTATTCAACACAAATCATTCAAACTAAATAAGATCACATTCAAATTAGCCAATCATGAGATGGTGTCTTCACCTTAGGGTTGCATAAAGTGCGGCGCAGATTTGAGAAGCAACCATCACACACAACTGTAAGAGGAGCATAAGCTCTAAGTTCTTGACCATCCTTCGATTTGTATTGAACCCCCTTAACAGTCCCATTTTCTTCAAGCAGAGACGTGACTGTTCCTTGTTCTAGTCTTACACTGAATGACAGTGAAAAGAAATGTACAAAATCATTCATTAACTGTTAAGTGAAATGTAAGAGCTACAGAATGATTGAATGAATGAAAAATCTGGGACATCCATATGGATGACTTCAGACAACAGATAAACCAGGAAAGCATTCATATGACTGAGGGAAAGAAACTATACTTGGGAAGGGTAGCAGCCTTTTCTCTCATCCTCTGAATGAAACGTCCATTATGGAAGCTTCTTCCAGAAACATCTGTATGGAATTTTTCCAAAGGGTATGAAATTGTAGTATTCTTCCCATCCTTGAAGATAGCATATCCAAACACTCGTTGGGCATCAATTTCCTCCACACAATCTGCATTCAGAGAGAATGCTTTACATTATAACACCTAACATAAATTTCAAAATGTAGTACCTTTTTAATCCAAATCCAGATAATTCAGTATTGCATAACAGATAGCTTGCAACATCCGAAATAATCTCTATTTTCTTTTCTTTATCACACCATACAAAGATAATAAAGAGACTGAAGTTTTTATATATAATTTAAGAATCATACCCTCAAGGCCTAATTCCATTAATTTTAGATATCCCCCGGGTTGGAGCAGTTCACCGACAATTCTGTCTGGCTCTTTCAAGTCTCTCTCTATCACATGAACACGTCTTCCATCCTGTAGTGTTGGAATTGAGCTTTTAGTTTAAGGTCTTTGCCCTGATAACAGTAATATATATATATATATATATATATATATATATACACACACAGTCTCAGAAAATGTTGTAAGACTAAGGCAAATTATATATATATATATATACACACACAGTCTCAGAAAATGTTGTAAGACTAAGGCAAATCAAAGTCAAATTGAATGGTCATGGGGTTATATAACACAGTTGCTTGAGCAACAACTTCAACTGAAAATGTCAAACCACCAATCCAGTTAGTATGGACCTTAACCATCTCAGCAATATTTTCTATACTTGTTATTAAAGTTGAGTTGCAAATCCAGCTGCATCCATCGAATCAATATCAGCCTGTGAGCTTAAATTTTTTATTACAATTAAAGATTTCAAAACCATAACTATCATCAAGAAGTAACCATATATTCCATAAACTAGTCTAACCCACGACTGCTTTTCACAGGGAGTGCGTCATCAAACTACAAAACAGAAATCAATTGTACTCCAGCCTAACAAGTTGGCATGACCATAAGACAAGCAAAGCACCGAAAACATGATGACGTAGGAAGTACAAACACACGCACAACAAGAAAAGCGAGGCGAGTCAAATTCTCAAGAACTAAAAAGTAAAAACACTTTTCAGTCTCCTCTTTGCATGAAGTTAATAAATTACTAAAACCCCATAATAAAAGCAATTCTACAAGTTCAGTAAAGAATCAAAAAACAAAAAAAAATCCCAGATGCAGGTTCCATCATTACCAACTTTTAAAAAACAACTGAAACCGTGAAATTAAAGAGTTATGAGCACCTTGCCAAGAGTATAAGCCAAGGCAGCACCAGCAACACCAGCACCAACAACAATAACGTCATCACCAGAGGAGAAGCCTCCTCCATTTTCCTGCCTCGAGACAGGCACGGTGCTATCGTTTTGGGTCCTCATTGTTGTTCTCTTCCTGATCTCTTCTCTTGTCCTGGTATTTCGGCGAAAAATGTACAAGAAAAGAAAGGCAAAGAAAGTGCCCACAAGAACACTGTGCTTATCAATCATCACCGTCATCTTCTCTATATAATAATTATGACACTGATGCACAGAAGAAGAGGAGGAGGAGGAGGAGGAGGAGGAAGAGAAAACAAGGATTGGCTCTTTAGGTTCTCTTCTCCTGTGGGGTGTTTGTGGTTTGATGCTTCTTGAAGAGGGTATGGAGAAGGCAAGGTGGGTAGAGATTTCCGGGGGAGGGTTCCTTTTATGGAGAGAAAGTTTCAACGTGTGGTTGTGGTGAGGTAGGAGTTGTCGTGGTACCCTGGTAAGCTCCAAGCTCATAACTTTTATTGTGAGGTTTATGGTGGCTTCTTGGATTGTTTTATCCCAGCGACTCTTATTATCCGTCGGTTTTTTAAAGAGTTGTTGAGAGATACAATTCTCTTTTCCTAGTGTTTTTGCACAATAGATTTACTTTAATGTCATTAAAAGTAAAAAAAAACCACGTCACTATGGCTAGTCATTCTTGGTTTTTTACCCTTTTAAGTATACTATAATGAATCTTTTACCTTTTAATTCATGTCCATTGGATTTATTACATTGTTGTAATTAGTTCGATCTGACATTAGTAGCACCCTTCAACTACCATGTGTGCCAAGGTCCCATTTCTTTCATGCATTTAAACCTTTTCAAGTGCTAGCCTCAATGTTAGATAACATTCATTCCCGAGTTCCTTAAAACAATATTATTATTATTATTATTATTATTATTATTTTGTTGCAAAATATTTTTTATATTTTTAAATCATTTTAATATACAAATATTAGAAACAAAAAAAAGTATTTTAATATATTTTCAAATAAAAAATACTTTACAGATAATCACGAAATAAAAAAAACTCTCAAACTAGAAAATTAAAATCTAAAGCAAACCTCATATTTTTGTATAATATGCTAACATGTTTCACGTAGATGTTAGAAAATAAATGAATTCCAGCAACGAATTTTGTTGATAAATCAGCAACCACAGAGCTGCATTTAATATTTTTAATCTCGCTGTTAATTGGATGATGATTCGTCTTGGCAGTGTGGAAACTAATCCAACACCTCATGTGGAGAGTTCTTACCTCTATCGAATCGTTTCTCCAGCTTTTATCCAGATAATTAAGGCACGTGCTGAATAGGATTGTGCTTGAGCATTGCCATCTTAGTTATAAACAAGATAGTTGTTCTTCCAGGTAATATATATTCTACATGACCAAGATCTCTACCTCTGAGATGTATTTACTTGCATTACAAAGTTTGGTGAAGTTTGCTGGTCATTGGAACAAGTTTCTTAGCCATTTAGTAGGTGGTACAATGATAAGAGCGTAAGACTAAGAATTTTGTTTGTCCTGTGATCTCAGGTTTGAATCATGTGGTTGCTAATATGATGATTATTGAAAACTTATATGATCGTCAATTTCAAGATCCATGAGATTATTGAGCAAGTTGAGAAGGGCATTAACTGATATATAGCCTTTAAATGAAACAATTTCACAGCATTGGTTTTATATTGTGAGTGACTAATTTAACTCTTAAAACCATTTTTTTTTATCCAAATAAACAACCTTTAAAATTTAGCTCCAAAAACTACGAAACACGGTTTAAAATAATTAAAAATAATTAAAAATAATTATTTTAATATATTTTCAAATAAAAAATATTTGAATAAACAACATAAACTCTCAGTCAAACGATCACAAGTTTTGAACAAACTAATAAACCATGCATGACTTTAGTGATCACATAAAAATTTCTGTCCATTTACCATATAAGGAGAAACAAGACAAGCATATTAAATGATCCGGCCATGTAGCATGCTGCACTTTTCATAATTCAAAAAATTATGTATATATATATTTTTTATTAATGTAAATGTCCAGACCAACCTGCATATATCACAACTAATTTTATAGGCCTTGAAGTTAACGACTATATAGAACTTTAATAGATTATCATAATAACAATCACGAGGTTCAAACCTGTAATCACAGATAAAACAGATCTTTAGTCTTAAATTCTTATCAATGAACCATCTACTAAATAATTTATTTTTTATATTTCTTAAACGGTCTGTTGGCCACATCTTCCTATAAATAGATCTTTCTTTTCACGTTTATAACCTGATCCAATTACAAAGCATTTGTTATTGCTTTGATATAATCATATTTTTATTATTTCGAGCTTATAAGGACTATTTCAATTTTGAAGTTTGTGTATTAAAAAAATCAATCTTCTATTTTTTTTCTTAATTTTACACATCCAATGCATCAAGTGTAACTACAGTGCATTACCATATTGGTAGCCTGTGTTACATCACAAGTCAAATGATTTCTTATTCAAAAATTAAAAAATGTTCTAGCAAGACAAGTGTTTTAAAAAAAGTAAAAAAAAGGAAAGAGATATTGACTTGACTAAGTTTAATATTCTAAATTAATTTAATAATACGATAAAAAAACACATTGATAATAGCTTAAGCAGTAAAAGTAATTAATTATAAAAAATGGATGACCAATATCATACTTGGGATGATAATAATAAAAAGTTTATAGAAGACTCACCGTCGCGTAGTCGTGGAATTCACTCCGCTGCTAAAAATAGCTTCCCAAGATGGTTCCAATGGGACTATCAAATGTTATATGGTAACATTGAAAATTGTCGCACTAAACCATTAGAACAATGCCGAAAAAGCAAATAAATATCATCAAGTGAATATTTCATATTTATATTCAACCAATTAATATAATCTAACACAAAAACAAAATACTTTTTAAAAAAAGAAGTTAAATTTAATAAAGAATAACAAATAATTTTTTTTGAGACAACCTAATTTAATAAAAAGATTGTTGATATCAAACCAAAATCTCATTAATTTTAAAAAGCAAGGCCACCACCCACACACTTATGTGTGTAACACATGAATGCTTTTATTTAATAATATTTATATTTATTAAATTATTGATGATCCTAAAATAAAATATTGAAAACAGGATAAAGAAATTTCGTTTTTAAATCTCTAAGGGTGTGTGACGTGATGGTAAATCGCTTGAGATCTGTATAACAGATCTTGAGTTCGAGTCAGGACATGTATCTCTTGTAAGAGCTTGAGTCGGGGTTTTACTCGCTCATCTGGACTCATAAAAATACACTTTCTAGGAATGGAGATTCCTCAAATCCAAAAAAAAAATATTTTTTAATGCTAGTTTAGTTATATAAGCATGTTTGAACAAATAAAAAGATTATAATGCATCATTAATAATTTATCTTTTCTTACTATCCAAACATCGATTTAAATGTTTTTCCTCGGTGACACTCTAAAGAATGCGACGTGTTAAACCGCTACAGAAAATCACTTGAGCACTTGTTTTGATTTTTGACCAGCAATCAACTTTTCATTTAAAAAATGATATTGGGCCTAGGGTTCGAGGGACCAGGCATATGATGGCATGCATCCCATTTTCTGATAACCCGTTGATCAGAGCACATTTGACCATCTCTCACTTTCGGTTTGAGTTTGACTGCTCGCAATCACAGCCATTGGATTCTATTACTACCATACTTTGATGAGACATCTGATGCCTGTGCTGTGGGCCTTAAACTTGGCACGCTCTGCTTTTACCTTCCTCTTAATCTTAAAAGGGTGTTAGATACGTTTTAAAAATATTTGTGAAAAAATTTGAATTTTATTTTTATTTTTTATTTTAAATTAAAAAAATAATATTTTTAAATTATTTTCATGTGTTGATATTAAAAATAATTTTTTTTAAAAATAATATTTTGATGTATTTCTAAATAAAAAATAATTTCAAAACACAACCTTAACCGCACCGTAAAACAAGCAAACTCGGAGTAGTGAAATCGAAGCATGGCAGCTGCAACTCTTAGAACACGGCGTTTCAAGGCCAAATCTTCACCGAGCTGTGGCAACTTCGGCAAGAGATCCCAACTCCCAACCCATCAAGCAATTAAATGGCGGGTTGCACTCTTGCATTTAGCATTTGTTGTCCGAAAACCTCAACTTTATCCTTGATGTTTTACATTATTATCAATTGAGTCCCAAACATTTAAAATATATCGACCATGCCCCAAACATAATCAAAACCAGACAATATCACCCTTTTATTTGATGTTAATGACAATTAAAATAAAAGCATCCGATTTGCAAATGATCTTGAAATCAAGTTAACTTTAAAAAACTAGAGAAAATACATGGCTAGGTCTAGCACGAGGTCTCTTGCCTAAATTAAAAACGAGCCTGCCAAATAAAAAGTTAGATGGTCAATTATAACGTGGCCTCTTTAATTTAATTTAATAGAATTAAATAGCCCAAAGTAAATGACCAGTGGTCACCAGCAAAACTGAGCAGAATGCTGGACCAAGAAGAAGCCCGTCAAAATCAATAATAATAAAGTGAAAACAATTTTATTTTATTTCTAACTAAAAACATTTTAGTTTTTTTATCAATCATTTGTATTTTAATATATGATGCTTAATTAAAGTATTTTTATTTCATATATATAAATATAATTCCATTGATATTATCATATCAAAATAATTAGAAATATTAATTAATTTGTTTTTAAAAAATAAACACACTTTGAAAAAGCAATTAAATGTTTTTTGATCATTAAACCAGACAATATGCGATCGATGTCTCCTCGCAGCTCACAATAACAGAGCACTAAGAACTGAGATGCAGGTAAAAACGCATTTTTTAATAAATGCAGAGACCAGCCCCAGGCCTGTCTCTCAGAAGGCACATGAAAGTTGCCCAAAGCTGTCTTCGTTTTCTGCATATTTCTTAGCCCACTGCAGACAAAATTCCAAGGTGCGCAAAAACACATTGCATCGATAGCTACACTTCCCTGTTCAGATTAAACAACTGAAAGAAACTGCAGTATTTCTCCTTTGAATTAATTTATACACTGTTCAATTTGGACACCAATAAATACTTGCTACTATAAGGGAAATTTGAAGAGAGAAAAAAGGTAAAAAGAAAGAGTGGATAGGGGGGGGACAAGAACAAAAACCCTCCAAAAATTAGTACAACTGCTAACTTTAGAGAGAAAAAAAGGAAATAGAATTAAGAACATCAATTAGCCCAGCCTCAGTAATCATATTGAATTATAATAGCCTACGCAAACCTGATTAATATCAATAATCGGGCATGAGCTGGCTAATCTTGCCGTCTTCGAGTGCCGTCTTTTGTTCAGTAACCTTCAACCAAATGCAAACCCCAGTAAAACTGAGGACCAAACTTGCAAACCCACTTCCTAAACCGATCCCAACAATGGCCAGAACTGACAAACCTTTAGTCTTCATTGGAGGCAAAGGGTAGCCAAAAAGATCCTTATTTCCGAGAAAAGAAGTGGCATTGAATCTTGGTAAATTACCACTCCTATTCCCTAATGAAACAGGTATTGGCCCAGTTAGCTTGTTATTGCTCACATCAAAAGTAGATAGCCTTACTAGAAGACCAAGCTGTTGTGGGATTTGACCAGAGAGGAAATTATCATGCAAATCAATAACATTTAAATATGCACACATTGTAATCTGTGGTGGGATCTCTCCATCAAGTCGATTAGAGGAGAGATTGAGCACAGCAAGATTGACCAAGGATTGCAAATCTGCAGGGATAAGACCTGTAATTTGATTAGAGGAGAGGTCAAGTGACTGGAGATTGGTACAGTTAGCTAAATAAGGAGAAATAGAGCCCTGAAGAGCAAGGTTTGTGAGAGAGAGCTTGTAGATGCGACCATTGTTGCAAGTAGCACCAGGGAGATAAGAAGTGAAACCATTACACGGGTTCGCAAAATTCGGTCTTGTCCAGTTTTGAAGTGAGTTTGTCGGGTCTTTCAACGATTGAGTGAAGTGGGTTAAACATGCTTCATCACTTGGATCTGATACTGAGACAGATGTGCAGGTTAACAAAGTAAACAACAACACTAACCAAAAACCCATCTAGAGACAGATAGAGCGACAGACAGAGAATTTGATTCTTTCCTGGCTTATACAAACAGACACTTTACTTGTAATTCTTTTCCTTCAGTTCTCGGCTTAGTTTCAAAGGACAGAGAATGAAAGGGTGTTCCTTTATTTATACCAGAAAAAGAGGGCCTGTTCTTGTAGTTGGACCTATTTTTGTATTGCTGGTTAATGGTTAGGTTTAAGGCCTGAGGAGGGGCAATGAAAAAAGAATCTGGCTATGATGTTTAAGGACTGAAAAGAAAGAGAGGAGATGGCAATGACAGTGAGGAGTGATGAAGAGGGAGGGAGGATGGGGCTTGGTGAAAATGAAAGTGGAGGTGGAAAGCTAGGGTGACCTGCACGTATGAAGTGCAGGATAGTGACAGCACGTTATTGAATCATAGAGGTCGTTTTGGTCATTTGGTTGCAATCCTAGGGAACCAGAAGGGAGCATTGTTGTCGATCCATCGATAGATTATATTATATATTGTTTTTTCCATTTATTTTACATAGTAATGAAATCCAACTTGATTCACGAGTCAGTGGTTCGCATCAGGGTTGGAATAAACAATTTAAAAATAAATATATATATATATATATATATATATATATTTAAAATTAAATCCAACCTGGTTATGAGTTAGTACATCAGGCCACCTAAATCTAACCAAACTGATTTTTCTTAGACGCCTACCTGGATTTTATATTTTAATAATTCAAAATCATCTAAAAAAGCAAACACATTACTAAAATTTCGATATATCCGTGACCGAGGAATAATATCTATGATCCAATTAATGCTCTCACTTGATTCACACACACACACACACTGGACTTGTCTTCCATAACTCTCTCCCATCATTTATAATAATTGACACCACTCATCACCATTCACATGATCTTCTTCTTATTATAATCTTATGTTATATGTGTGAAACAACGGAAAACACAAAAGAATACGATCAATGACAATATTCTGTATAATATTTTGGGATCTCCAAAAAATGAGAGAAACTCTCAAGAAAGTTATAATTTTATTGAATAATTCATTACCTTCACTAGAAGGCTTACAGTCATATTTAAAAACGAAAACCTTAGCACAAGAAAACGGGATAATTATTAAAATTCAATTGCATTCAAATTTTGGATGTTCTATCTTCCGCATGTATACTTATATCACCTGTTCTATATATTCTTGTTCTTCATTTTTATGTTTCCCTTTCGTTAGCAGGTCACAAGACAAGTAGCTGCTATTGCTGTCCAGTATCAACATTTTTTTCTTGGAAAAAACAAAACCAATGGTAAAAGTTCTTCTTCAAGTTACCAGGGGGGAGGACTTGGACGCCAGTGATATTTTGGTGCAGAAGTCATTGAAGGAGCTGGAATCGTGATTTCAGGGATTGGTTTTTGGCCTTTTTGACCACTCATTTGAGAGTGTAATGAGAGACGATCGAGCCTGGTGATCAAGAATGGGAGAAATTATTAACTCGTACAAAAAATATGAACCTTTTTTTTCAGAGCATGGCAAGAAATCATGGTGAGCAGGAGTGGGTCCATGTCCATGGCAGGCGGATGCTCCAATGAATCAGTATCACATGCCTGTGCAGTGTAGTGCAGGTGCTTAGAAATCCTTGGAGATGTGAGGTTCATAAGCTACTACTACTAGCAAGAACTTCCTTTTTGTGGGGTGTCTCAATAATGCAGCGGCACTTTGATCTTCCAACAAGGAATGCAAAACGAAGGACCGCCATGGCTGACCTGTGAAAACCCTAGACGGCGTGCTCCGGAAAGGGATTAGTGGTGGTTTTAGCAATCATCACACGAGCTTTGAAAAGGGAAAGGGAATTATAAAGTAAGCTTGAGCATGGTGGCTGGTGGGGTTTGTCCTCATTGACAACATTCCACCTCGTGCTACAGTCCAAGATAGAGACTCCTCGTTGACACTAAACGTGTCGCCGATTCTTGAATCATGGGCGGCGCTGCACAAGAACACCATGTAAAGAACTCAATTTAGCCCTCCATGATCAATAGAGTCCCCAACCTCGTCAATCTTGAATCCATGATCAATGGCAAGCTACCAGTTAAAAAAAAAATCCTGTTCAACGTTTAGTGTATTCTTTCCAAGGAACCAGAGCAAGCTGATACGAACCACTCGATTCCCTTTAGCAAATTGAATGGATTCTCTTAACTCTTAGTTTGGCATTCATTCCAAGTGGATGAATATTTAACACTAAAATTGTCTTTTGGGATAGAACTTGCCTTACTTCTCCTTTTATTTTGTTTGTTAGTTTACTTATTTCAATTGCTTCATTACTACTTCCCTCGAAAAATGTATGAGTCATTACTATTGAATCAACTTCTTGTGCGTGGTCATTAGGTTAATTCAAAATAACATTTTATTTTATTTTAATAAAAATCAACTTGCCTTACTTATTATTGAAATGTTTAGATTTGAATCGAGTTTAACCGGGTTAATCGAGTCATTAAAATCTCAACAAGTTTAATTAATCAATATTTGAAACAAATTTAACTAGAAACTCAATTAGGCTTCTAATCCTAGTTTTTTTTTAATTAATCAGCAATCAAGTTTAGGGGATGTTCTAGATTGGGGTGGGAGTGTTTTTCAAAACAGTTATTTGCTTGAAAATTCAATTTTTTTTATCAGCAAATAAGAATTAGTAAAGATATTAAAAACAATTAATATAATACTTTTTTAAAAAAATAAGACAAAAATATGCCATGCGCCCTTGTAAGACTAACATTCCCAGTCCACTGGCAGAGTAGACCTCCCCACTACAAATTGGAATTTAAGGCAAAAGACTCCATTTCAGCAGCAGCTTAATTCATGGCAATGAGTTGATAGCCACCGACGGTGTTTCTTCACTGCAATTTGCTGGGAACGCCTCCTAATTGAAGCCAAAGCCCACCAATACCATTCTAAATACTGAGTCCAGACAGTAAAAAATGAGTAAACTATTGTTTAATTCATGTCTATCAGCAAAAAAATTAGTTAATCTTTTTAAGTTTTTGATACCCAAAATAAAGGATATGTGTAGAGAATTTTGTCAAGCTAATCCACGGGAAAATCAATATTACAGGACTATTTTCTTTTATTTGTCATCGGGATTTTGCTATATGTTCTGGCTTCCAGGAGTTTCATTGAAACTTTCTAAAGCTGCTTTTGTTTTTGTGGAAGCTTTTTTATTATTATTAAATATTAATATTTGCAAGGAATCTAAGATCTTATTTAGCATAGTTTATGGTAATTTTCTAATTTGACATCTTAAATCGTCTTAAATATTAATATTATTTAGCATAATCATTCATATTTGTATTTATTAGTTACAAACTGACATCTGAGGTCTTTGATGGGCAGGTGAATAGCTATTGGGCTTTAGAATATATATATATACTAGACAATGCCCCCGCGCTTCGCCGCGGACGGCACAATATTTTTTTCAATGTAAAAAATATTAATTGTGTGTATTTTTTTTATTATAATATAAATTTAGGTAAAATAATAAATCTGTGCAGAATTCATATCAAGTGCAAGTTTTTCTATAAAATATATGAATTTAAAATCGATATAAATTTATTTGTTTAATAGTTTTAAACGATATAACCAGCATAAATTTATCATCATCATTAAAAAAGCAAGAAAACTCGGATATCTAAATTATTAAGTTCATTGTATTAAGATTCGTTCATTTTATAATTCAATTTCAATCAAACAAATAAAAAAAAAATTGTGAAAATACCCACAATAATAAAATTAAAAAAAATAAGTTGTTAATTTTTTATCAACAAAAAGACAAAAACATAGATTGAAAATTCATCCTGACATTATTGCCATTATCATTGCTATAAAAGCTAAAATTATTACTAACAATACAGCCAAAACAAATAAAATAATTAAATTGCCATGAAAAATAAAAAATAAAAGCAAAAGATTTTTATAAAACAACAATAAAAAAATAATAACTAAAATTATCATTATTATTGCATAAATAATAAAATCATAAAAATCATATAATCTAAAGAACAAATAAAGAAACAGAAAACAAAAAAAAAATGAATAAAGGGAAAAATAGAGTAATATTACTTTTAAAATGATCACCGATATAAATTAAAATTTCAGGAAAATCTTTAAAAAAAATCAAAAGATTTTTATAAAAAAATAATCACTAAAATTATCATTATTATTGCGCAAATAATAAAATTATAAAAATCATCTAATCCAAAGAACAAATAAAAATAAAAGTGAACAAAAAAACGTATAAGGAAAAAAAATAAAAAATAATAATAAATTGGTTCGAAGATTAGTCATGGTGTGTCAACGCTGGCCTGGACACCCCGATTATCAAAAAATGGATTTGGTCCGAGGAGTAGTGGTGGTGCACTTGAGCTGGCCCGGAGATCGTGGTTATAAAAAAAAAATATAAGTTAAAAAAAATGTATAAGTGAAAAAAAGAGCTTAAGCTGGCTGAGAGACCATGGTTACAAAAAAATGTATAAGCGAAAGAAAACAAAAAAAAAGTATAAGCGTGAAAGCACTGTAGCAATCCATATTGTTTTTTAAAAAATTCGGCCCAAGAATTAGTCGTGGTGTGGTTAAACTGGTCGGAGATCCCGGTTATAAAAAAAATATATAAGTGAATAAAACAAAAGTATAAAAAAAAGAAAAAAAAATGTACCAGCAGGAAAGCACTTTAGAAAAAAAAATTTGGGTCCGGGGATTGTCGTGGTATGCATAAGTTGGCCTGGACACCCTGATTATCAAAAAAAATTGGATATGGAGATTAATCGTGGTGCATTTAAGCGAGCTCGGATACCCCGATTATTAAAAAACAAAAAACCAAAAAAACTATATAAGTAGAAAAAGGAAAAAAAATATAATAAGGAAAAAAAAGGCAAAAAAAGAAGAAGCAAAAAACGGAGGAAAAAAAAGAAGAAAAAGAATAATTAGGAAAAAAAAAAGCAAAAAAAAAAAAAAGAAGAAACGAAAAAAAAGAGGAGCGTAATCATAAAATAAAAACAAAAAAAAAAAGCAGGAAAAAAAGAAAAAAAAACGTAAGCAGAAAACAAAAAAAAAAGAGCAAAAAGAGCAAAAAAAATAAAAATAAATAAATAAATTATTATTGCAATCCACAGTGCACTGTGTCTGTGTGCACAGTGCGTGGATGCACAGTGAAAACCCCACGCCTTTTATATATATAGTAATATATATATATATATAAAACTGTGTTTATTATATTCTCTTATATTTTTTTAAAGTCATATAAATTCATATAATTTTCTCAATCTTTATACTTTACAAATAGTTTTTTATTCAAAGTCCAAACTTTATTTTATACAATTTACTTTCACAATCTTCTTTACTATGTGCTTTATCGTTGTTCTTAAGCTTAATTTCGTGTTTTCTTCGTAGTTTTTTCTTACTGCTTTTATTTACAAGATTTCTCTGTATTGCTTTATCTTCATCCCAGTTCATTGATTAAAACAATGATCACTCGGTACCATCATCAATCATGTGGTCTGAATCGGGCCACAGTTCATCTGAATGGGAGGTGAAATTTGTTGATGACATCGACCAGAACTCTTCAAGACAGGGTTGTTGTCACCTGAAATGTAATGCTTCCTCTCTATATAAACACCGGAGCTGGACTTTGCTGGGCTTCATTTTCAACTAGTGGTCCAATCTCAAATATCCACCCTAGGTTTCCTGGCTGAAGTTACAGCAGAGAGAACGTGAGCGCCTACAAACCAACACATTGTTGGGGCTGATTTCTCATGTCGTTGAGGGGAAATCTTCTTCCTCAAGACCACAAAAATAGTGAAAATGAAAGGTCTTGCCATGGGACTACACGGGTCCGGGAGATTTCTCAAACATTGAAAATGTTCTTTGGATCTTGCTAGTAGTAAGAACCGTCAACCTAATTTGACAAATGTTCTTTGGATCTTGCCGCCATCGAGAACTCGAAGCCCAGCCTTGACAGCAAAACGGGCCATTTGTCCTTGGCACAACAATGTCCACGATGATAGCAAGGTGGCAAAGAGACGGTACTTGGTCGCTCAACTTGGTCCGATCTAACCATTTCTTTTTCTGTATTATGATTTATCAGCCTACAAATATCAATTTTTGGGAATAAAGTGATATGAAAGAATGTGGGAATCATATAAAAACATTGTATGGATTACTTAGAGAGGCAGAGCCCTGGCCGAGTTTTGATTTCTTGAATGCAGACATGGCTGCCTGATTTCAGATCAAATACGTTTCTCATGCAGTGAATCATAAAATAATTACATAAATTGTCATGTCGTCGTCTTTCTGAGAGGCTGATGATATTATATATTAAGTTCAGATTGCAATTATTGATATATTTAGTGCATGGCAACATATCGTAATTATTAAAGCCTCAGGGAAACGGACAGGCCGTGTTGATTGGTTGTGAAGCTGTCATGAAGTGACTCCTATGATCATCTTTCAACAAGATGATTGCGTCTGGTCACTCGATCTTAAGCTCTCTTCTGTTTCACTAACCATGCCCATGGCTACTAAGATTAATGATGTCATTGGGCCTTAAGAGTAGCTGGTTGTTTCGGGTTTTGAGCACACATACATGAAAAAATCATATTAATTTAAAGTTTTAGCTTTAAATTACTATATGATGTTTTTAATATATAATTTATACGATTACTTAATATAAATAATTTCAAGTGGAGATTTTTCAAATCTAAGACTTCCACTTCCACTTACTCTTATTATTCTATATTGTTATTATAATTAAAATTTATATCATATCAAATATATAGTTTATATTATTCATTAATAATTATTAAAAAATTATTTCACCTAAAAATTTAAACTGTTAGTTGAGACTCTAGATATGATTTATATTATTCTATAACACGCTTTTTCAAGTAAAAGTCCGTTGGGCTTGAAACTTGCATAGACCCACACTATTTTATGTTTGATTTTTATCAAATAGAATTGGGATGATAAAATTTAAACTCGTGACCGTTAGGTCAACAAGGTTATGATATCATGTTAAAGAATCATCTAACTTAAAAATTTATAATCTAGAGCCTCACTTAACATCTTTCTTTTAGATGAGATATTTTTTTAATAATAATATAATAATATAGGATTTTGGGAGTTTATGGACGTAGCAACCGCCCAAGTTCAAGAAAACTAAGCTTTGACGTTGCAGTGTTTTGTGATAAGTGCTTAAATGAGTGTTTTCGTGTCCGTTTGGCATTGCGATCCCACCGGTTTTTGGCCGAAATTTGAAATTTTTTTTAAAGTTTAAATGAATATACTTTTGTGTGTTTTAGATCATTTTGATGTGCTGATTTCAAAAATGATTTTTAAAAAATAAAAAACATCATTTTGATGTATTTCGGCACGATAAGTATTTTGAAAAGTTACCGCAACCACACTACCAAACAGACACGATAATGGTGATATATATATATATATATATATATATATACATATACATACATATAAGTTCAAGTAGTTAGAATTCACATAATTCGGTGATTTTACCTTAGATGATCGCAACTGGCAAGAGTGGTAGACACCATGATAGCGTATTTCGTTGACAAGACATTGATTACAATTTGAGGTACGCCATTAAGGACAATTATCTACACAGGTTTGGTCTCTGGCCATTGCTTTTCGCATCACCCATCCATGTTCATGTTGCTTTGTTTAGTAAGCAGTGGAACTTCATTTTCTACGATAAGTTTATATAAAATCATATGCCTTTTTTGCAGCACGCTTTAGAGGGTTTCTGAGTCGCTTAATTTACTTAGTTTTTGTTTAGTATCTTATAGTATGTTTTTTAAATATATTTAGGCTGAGATTTTTTTATTATTTTATATTCATTCCTTCAAATTTTCATTTATTATGAAAATTCTCATCCATTTAATTTTATGGGACATTAATTCGTCTCAAGGGAAAGAAATGGAATCTGCTTGTTTTATCTATATAATCAAAATTTATTAAAATTAATTTTGCTGTAATTTTTATTGCAGTCCATTAACTTGGAATTTATTCAACATATCCCCTACAAGTTAGCTTTTTCCATATAATCATGGCGTATAAAAAAATAGGAATCATGGGTTTTATTGGAATGAACTATTCCCCTGGACAAAAAAAAGTAACCATTTACTATTCATATATTTTGTATTATTAAATTAATTTCTCTTCAAATATAATAATGTTTTAAAAATCACTCCATAATATTATATTTTTTAAGTCTTAATATTATTGGTTATTTTGTGAACGAATATTATCTATACAGCTAAACCAAAACGCAAAAATACTGTTCGGATTGCTACTGTTCACACAGACTCATCGGCACTATTCATGTGCACTTTGACCCGGTACTTCGCGGTGTATGTCCTCTCCTCTTTTTTTTTAAAATTTTTTTTTGAACAATGTATGCACGAAATTAGCCCCCGAAAAAGACAAAAAACGCCGTCTTTTTCAGGGGCTGGACGGTCATTGACCACCCCTGGCCCGGTCCGGTCCGGTTGGGCCGGTCGGGTTTTTTATTTTTCAAATATTATCTTGAACAGTGCAGAGACGACTTTGTCCCTCGAAACGGACAAAAACCACGCCTGAGGGGGAGGGGTTTCACGGTAATTAGCCAATTTTTTCTTCTTTTTTTTCGCTGGCATCTGCTGGCGCGTCGGAGGACGCGCCGTCCGTTTCAACGCTCACGCGTTCTTCGGACGGCACGTGAGGCTTCATAAGATGTCGGAAAACGCCCAACCGGCGTCTAGAATGATTTTCAGGCATGTTCTCTTCCACATGGGGTGACGCGTGTTTCACTATGGTGTCCGGAGACGTTTCAATGGTCATTTGAATTTCCCCCCCCAATTTCTCTCTCCTGCCTGTGCCAGATGACGTCAGCTAAGCTGTTTTTTGTCAAAGTTCATTTCAGTCCCTGAACGTTTTAATTTGTTTTTCTGGCCCTTATTTCTATTAAATGGGTTTTGATTTGTTTCAATTTCGCCCTTCAATTGAAATTGATTAGGTATTGAAGTTCCAGTTCGGTCCTCATGCTTTTAATTTTGCGGGGTGGGCTGGAATTCTAAATATTTTTGGTATCAAAGTTTTGATTGATTTCAATTTCATCCTTCCATGCAAATTTATTAGAAATCCTTAATATTTTGGGTATCAAAAGTTTGATTTATTTCAATTCTATCCTTCTATGCAAGTTAATTATGGATTTCAGTTTCATTTCAGTCTCAGTTCTTTTAATTTCCGGTTTTGTTTTGAATTATTTGATTTCAATTTTGGGTTTACTTCAATTCTGTCTTTTACATTAAAGATATTATTGAAAGTATATCAAATTAATTATATATTTGTATATTTATGTCAAATTAAAGTATGTAAAACTAATATTATGTTCAAATATTTATTGAATATTATCGCCTAAAAATATATAGAGGGAGAGGAAAAATGACCTAGGATTTTTTTAATAACAGAAATTCATATCAGTATTCTTAAATACATTTAATATAATAATACTATGAATAAATCTTATAAAAAAAAAATATTGGCTTCAAGGTTAAATTTTGTTTTCTTTTGTTTAAGTTTATTTCTTGAAATAAATTTGCAGTGTTTTGACTTTTTAATTATATATTTGTGTATTTATGTCAAATTAAAATATGTTAAACCAATTATATGTTCTAATATTTATTGAATATCATCACCTAAGAATATATAGAGAGAGAGAACAAAATAACCTAAGATTATCCTTTAAATTCAATATATTATTTAAATTATGTCAAATTAATTATATATTTGTATATTTATGTCAAATTAAAATATGTAAAACTAATTATATGTTTGAATATTTATTGAATATTATCGCCTAAAAATATATTAACAGAGAGGAAAAATGACCTAGGATTTTTTGAAGGGCAGAAATTCATATCATGTTTTCTTAAATATATTTAATATAATAATATGATTAATAAATCTTATATAAAAAAATATTGCCTTCAAAATTTAATTTTGTGCTCTTTTATTTAAGTTTATTTCTTTACAAGGATTTCCAATGTTTTCATTTTTTATATTTTAGATATAATATTACTGCGGAAAAAAAACATCTAAAAAAAAATGTTGACAAATTTACCTGCATTATCTACAAGTCAAATTAAAAAATATACAAGTCACTTCCCGTTTCCATTAGACTGTTCTTTTTAGACGACAAATAAATAATTATAGCACACAAAAAAATTAAGTTTATGTTTGAAAAACGAATTATAATATTTTTATTTCTAATATGTCTGATATTTATTGAATATTATCGCCTAAAAATATATTAAGAGAGAGGGAAAATGACTTTGGATTTTTTGAATGACAAAAATTCATATCAGTATTCTTAAATATAATTATACTAACTAAATATTAAAATAATAAAATACAATACATATACAAGCAATTAATTTTCTACATAGATAAAAAAACCCGCCGCATCGCCAATTATTTAGTTAATTATAGATAATAGGAGTAAATATTTTTTCTCAGGTTGCTGGAGTTCGAGTCCCCCTGCCACCGAAAATGATTTTTGAGTAAAGAACAGTGTTTTCTATTGTTCATAAGTGTTTGACATGTTTTTTTTCAGTCATTTTTTCGATTACTGGGGTGTCCGGGTCAGCTTATGCGCATCACAATAAATCTCTGAATTTAATTTTTTTTTACAGTTTTCACTGTTTATTAATATTTTAAAATGTTTTTTCCTCTTCTTTTTTTCAGGCTTCTTTTTTTTTTTTTATACTCGCGGTGTCCGGGTCAGTTTACACGCACCACAATTTTTTCCTCACATATATATATTTTTTATAACCGGGGTAGGTTACACGTGTCACGAATAATCCTTTGACATTGTTTTTTATTTTTTTTCAACTTATAATTTTTTTTAATAACTAGAATGTCCAAGCTAGCTTACGTGCACCATGACTATTATTTTGTACATAGCCAAAGGAGATCACAATTTCAAACAGTAATAAACAGTGATTTGAAATGTGGTTTTCGTTTTTCATTACTATTTAAAAAAATTGATTGAACTATGATTCTGGTGAGATATGACAAGAGTGTTTGGTAATGCGTTTGAAAATCGCTTTTGAACAAATTTTAACTTTTTTCAATTTTAAATTAAAAAAGTGTTTCTACATGATTTTGATGTGCTAATATCAAAAATAATTTTTAAAAAAATAAAAAAAATACAATACATTAAAAATCAATTATTTTTTTACATATAAAAAAGCACAGCACAACACGCGTGCAAATCAGCTCATATAAACCTAATGTACATACTTTCAAAAAGAATCATCTCATAGATATTCAAAATTTGGATTGAAAAATATAAAAAATGAGGTGTTTTTTTTATTACCTTTGATTCGACATATTTTAGTGAGGACCCACGAGCCATCAAACTAGCTGCCTGCTAAATAAATGCTACTGAATCTTTGTCTGAAGAGCACATGAATACACGATATCTGTCAAGATTCTTTGCGTTCACAATAAGAACAATCAATAAAGTTAGATTTTTCATTTACTTCAATAATATATTGATTTAAATTATGTTGGTTGCTTTTGATATTTAAAAAAATATTATATTAGTGGTGATAATAGTTGAAATTATTTCTATGAAGTATACATACATAAGATATGAGAAGTTGTCTATGGAAGTATTTTCAAAATAATATAGTAAAATATATACACTTTAGGTGTATTCAAGAAAAGCCCGATACATTTTGAGAAGAAAATTCATCCCCCCCCCCAAAAAAATAAAAAATAAAAAAATAAAAAATGCAGGGGATGATTTATAAGAGCCCCAGAGACCATTAATATCAATACAGCTCCTTTTGCCACAAAAAGGGTATCGACGTGAGTCAAAATCGGTGTGCCCAACCTGGTTGTCGAGATTTTTCTTTTGATCATCACGCTGGCATGAATCTTCAAGCTGTAGAGCAGCAGCTTACAAATCAGTAAGAACTGCGTCTCAGAGCGAGACCACAAACAGTGTTTGCCAGCTCATAATCCATCCATGGTGTGTTATTTGTAAAATAATCTGGTCATGTGCTTGTTGCTGGCGATAGGATAATCTTGATCGTGTGGTAGAGAACCTCTTTCACCAAACTTTCAATGCAAAACATTCGTTTTAGATCTTCTGAAAATCGAATGAAATATTACGGTTTAAACCTATCTCGACTCCATCCTCTCTTAAGCATGGCCGAGAACTGGATCTTGATCATTCTTTAAGAGAATCCATAACATATTACCAGTTTCTGTTTATAATATTATTATTATTATTATCCTGTAAAGGCCAAATAATTATGATACAAGAACTGTTCGAGAGGGGGGGAAGGAGAGAAATTGTGAAGAAAGAAAATAATGAACATGAAAGCATGCACACGTGTGTTAACTCACACGCAACGTGAAGACAGCACTGACTGGTCATTGAAATCTACGTACATGTGGACATGGAATTGCTTTTTTGCCCACATCATTAGCTTGTAGTGGTGAGTATGCTTTGAACGAAAGAGATTTGAATTTTTTTATTTATTTTTATAATGTCCAGTGCTTTTCCTTCGACATAACTAACCAGTAAAAACCCTCGAATAGGAATATCAAGTTCCCACCATCACAATTCACACCCCCACTTTTTCTTTTTTCTCAAACTTTTGGAATTATTGGCATGCAATGCAGATTGTGGTGTCATCTTTAGAGAAAGGTTAGGTGATAAAGGGATGCAGTAATCATGATGTCGTGTGCATGGAGAACCGTAAGTGGTGATGAGATCAGAAATATTATGGTCAAAGGATCAAAGCAAAAGAGAATCGCCATTCCATCTTTGTTCTGTTCTGTACTTGAGAAGGCTAATTATGAGAACGGGCATCCCATATTGCAAAAATCATTCCTCAGACTTCAATCATGTTGTTTTTAAAAGCTTCTCTCCGACATCCATTTGTGCTTTTTTCAAGATGATCTTCACAAGAACGTCAAAAAAAGGATGAGTCTTACAATTTGAAGCTTTGTTCATGAACATGGTCCCATGCATGCATCCGAGCGTCGCTGTCCTTTTAACCCCCTCAAATTTTCTCCATTAACTAAAGAAAAAGCCAAATAAAAAAAAAATCAATCTAACTTTCTTTCTCGTGTTTTCTTCATGCTAAAATCTTGGTAGCTTACTGAACACTAATCCTAGGCGTCTGTCCAGGCAGCAAACATTGGCATGTGAGGCAACGACACTGCAGCAGGCCTCAATTGGGATGCTGCTGCTGCTGCTGTTGGGATCCAAGAATTCACATCACAATTTGGACTGGTGAACTTGGATGCTGCTGAGGGAGGCATTCCAAAGAGCATTGGAAGGCTTGCTCTATCAGGGCTTCCTTCTCTAGAGCTACTTAAACTAGTCACCAGCGATGACGCATTTGACATGTGAGTTCCCATCTTGGCAGAGTCTTCTACCTTTTGCTGGTGAATTGAGCTCATGCTATCATTTGCAATTGCATTTTCATGGGACAGTGAGAATGCCTGAGCTTTGTAATTATCCACACCATTCGAGGCTTTGTGATCCTGTTGCAGGGAGGACTGGTAGAACATTTTCCAGTCCGACTCGTTTTCACTCCTCTGTGAGGGGGGCATGGATTCCCCATTGCTGTTATGAGTAGAAGGATTTTGATTGGTAGCAGCATCATCACAAGGTCCAATGTCTTTGTTTCGCCTGGCTAATTCCCCAGCAAGAAGCGTATTACTAGCCATGATTCGTTCCACATCGTACCTTGTTATGTCGAAGTTGGTCACAGCACTAACTCCTCGAAATTTTATAGCAGCTATATCATAGGCTTCAGCTGCTTCCTCTTGGGTGCCTGAAGTTTTCGGTTGAATAAAAATCAGAATTGGAAGCAGCAAGGCAACCTTACAAGCAAAGTATGCACTAACTAAAAATCAAAACTCAAATTCAATAAGCAGAAACAGAATTATCCCAGGAACTCACTGAATGTTCCTAGATAAAGGTCCTTGTTTCCGGCAACCCTTCCAATCCGAGCTTGCCATCTTCCATGTTGATGATGTCTGCTAAAAATTAAAACATAAACAGAGACTTCAGGGCCTAGCAATCACTTTCGTTGAGCAAGTTAGCAGTTTTCATATATTACAAGGTACTAATGTAGGATATCAAGACCTCGTTACTCCTCGGTACATTGAAGCTCCCCTAGAGAACCCGCTACTTTTTCTGCTCGAATGAAGAGGATAAAAAAATAAGAATGTTAGATTCAAAGGAAACCATGTGAATGCATGGATACACACAAAGGCAAAAGATCTTAAACCTTCTCAAATGAGCAACATATTCCTGTCTGGTCATGTTCTTCATTTCTTCAATTTCTTTTTGATAATTTTCCAACTAGAAAGCAACAAAAAAATTCCCTCTCGGTGTAAAAATAATAATAAGTGGAATGAAATAAAAAGAAAAAAAAGAGGGCAAAATCATTACAGGGGAATTGATATGAGTAGAAGGTCCCCAATACTTGAGTGCAGCTAGATCATAAGCTCTGGCAGCTTTTTCTTCCATGTCATAACCCCCTGAAATTTATATTTTGGATTTACTTCATAAATATGACACCATATGTCAATATTTGAAAAATGGCTGATCATTGTACATGAAAAAGGCTTACCCAGATAAACTGAGAACCATCATTTGTTTGAAATGGCATCACCAAACAAACAAAACACCAAAAACAAAAACCAGTGATATTTATTAGTTGGGTCAATTAAGAAAAAAAAAGAGATATTTTCAATGAAAGAAAATCACGGAGCAAATGGTTTGATTATTTGCTAACCTTGCCTTCCTTTCCTGCTTTGACCTTCTTTCTTGCAGCTATTGTCCCACAGATGGGCTTCATATCTTCCTGTCCATCTATGCCTGATTAAACAGAATCCACTAAATAATCTATCTTTAGGGAATAAAATGCTAGCAAATTGAGATGAAAAAGAATAAAAAGAGGAGATCGAAGGCGCAGACAAGACAGCAAGAGCAATGCATGGATTAACGTGCAAAAGGACTTTCTGGTTATGAAAAATAGACTTCGTTTCGAAAAAGAGAAATAACATTAAATAAAAGAGCAGAAGATAGAAAAGGGATCAAGGTTAAAAGAAGTAGTAACCTTGTAACACCTCTATATTGAGAGGTTCTTTGCCCAAATGTATCAATGGACTTCCTATGAACAATTTGCTTCTGATCCACCTTCTCAGTTCCTCTTTTCTTGGTTTCCGTGGCTGCACAGTCAGTCACCGAAGGTGAGATTTGATGAGAAGAACCAGAAACACAGCTTGACTGGGAGCCAGGACTCATTGACAAGCTCAAACACTGCAAATCCCCGTATGTCATTGCGCTGATATTAGGCCCAGATTCACCTCCATTTTCAACCATACATCTAAGCATCTTCTGTTCCATGGCATGGTTGCTTTGATAGCTCGTCGAAACCCAATTCTTCATGCCAGTTATCCCATCGTCTCCCATATTTGGAAGCAGAAGATTGCAATCTGAAGCCTGAGTCATTTGCTTGGCATCCTCTCCTCCTATTAACATCTCATTGTTCCTAAAGTTAGAGTAATACGGGTACTGTTGAACTTGAATGTGGTGATGCTGCTGCTGTCTGGGGTTGTGGTCGAGATGGTTTGGGCAAATTTGGTTGTTCGGCTCATGGTCTGTGTCGTGGTGATAATACATAGGAGGACTACTGTCTAGGTTAAGAGCCATAGCTTCTCTATCATTGCTTTCATAGTGATGGGTCCCCATATTTGCACCAACAAAGAAGTCCTCAAGTTTTGGTGTTGAAGTTGTCACCATTGTTGCTTCACATAAAAAGTCAAACAGAAGTGTCCAGAAGTTCGATAATCAACATTTACCGAAAGCACAAAACAAAGCCAAGAAGCAAAGAATAAGAGAAGTTTCAGCTGAGGGAGGCTAACCTTGAGGCCGTGTCCTGGTGTGGGAATCCATCATACAAAGTGACCCATCAGACTTGAGCGGCATAAAATGCAAAGGAGAGTAAAAACCACCATTTTCACCGTCAACACCATAGTAGATACCGCTGTTAAGGTGTTGTAACTGGGAGTGGAAAAGGTTTGTTGGGATCGCAGCAGGAACAGAAGCAGAGGCAGACTGTGTTTGTTGATGATGATCAGTACCTGATGGAACCTCCATATTCATTTGGGGGGACAGAGAGAAGCCTAACCAGTCAGCATTATGGTTATTGTTACTATCATCATTGTTGATGGACTTCATTTCTTTGTGCTTTCTGATGTCACTAAATTATAGCTTAGTTAGAAAAAAAGATTCAGACAAGGGCAAGGGCAAACACAATGATTGGTGAAGACATATACTGATAATGTAGTAACAACATAGTGTATATATATATATATATATATGTCTCTCTCTCTTTCCTTTCACTAATATTTTCAGAGTTTTTTATCTGTTCTTTGGCTAGTTGCAGAAGTGGATATATATTGGACTTGGAACAAATCTAACCACTCATCTAAAAGACTAGAAACAAATCTAAACTCCTGCAACTGAATCCATGCTCTCTCTCTCTGAAAAGATTTGTAAAGAGAACAGAGCAAGAGCCTTTAACCTAAACAAAAAGAATGAGTTCCAGCGAGCAATGCTGGGCATCTACCTGCATTCCATAGGGATCTGTGTATGAGAAAGACCTCTTCTTTTACTTTACCCTACGCTCCCCTCGTTGCCTTTCTTTTTCTTTACTTTAATTAATTCCATCCCATCCCATCGAACATCCCAAGATACCATTAAAAACTCTGGACGAAAAACCTACAGTTTACACCTAAGACAAATACTCTTACGAGTCAAGAAACCTCATTTTCTCATGTGGATGCGGGCGACTGCTGTTCAATACCCATCAAATCCCATCAGTATTAATTTCAAGGATTGTTGCCTTGATTTTCAGAAAGCCTGCCTATTTCTCCAGAATACATTATCTTCCTGAGAGGGATCCGTTTTTTCAATTGTTTGACTTTGTTTAAAATATTAATTATTTTGAATATATTTAGATCATTGTTATGGTTAGATATATTCGAAAGAATTCCATGAGTTTAAAATATTAACTCACGGGAACCCTCTTAAACAATGTTTAGTAAAGCATGTAGAAATACTTTCAAAGTATTGTTGAGTATTTAAGATGAAAATATGATTAAAAAACCATCTTTGATTTAAGCGTATTTTAATATAAAAAATCATTATCTCACTACCATTCAACAGCTATTATTTTAAAGGTTTCATTGGAAACACCGTAAAAGTTGTTTTTTATTTTTAAAAATAAACTATTTTTAACGTTAAACTATCAAAACAATTTAAAAATACTAACAAAAAAAAACTAATTTCGAATAAAAATCTTTAAAATATAATCACAAACACTTGTAAAAATAATAGTAGCGTCCCTGCACTCAAAGAATTACAGCTCGGTGATAATCTGTTGATAAAACACAAACCAAACCAGGTACTGCTTTTGCTTTAATGGGAGCAGCTGCAGGCTAGCAGGCATCAGTAGATTTCACAGCACGGAGCAGAAAACAAAGGGCTCCATCAAGTCATTTCAATGTGTAGTCTCTCTGGGCCTACTTTATTTCCATCTCGTAGGGATAGAAGATAGGTGGATGGATAAAGAGGAATGAGCAAGGCATCTTCTCTACCACCTCTCTCTCTCTCTCTCTCTCTCTACTGCATGCAGGACAAGTGAGGTGAAGACGACGCCGTATTTTACTGCCATCGGCTAGCAAAGTCAAGCTCTTGACTGTCCTTGCCTTTGTCCAGTCCTCTCCACTCGTTACAAAAGTTGTCATCGGTGCCAGGGACTGGGTAACCTTACAGGCTAAATGGAACCAAACAAGAAGAGGGACTCCTTGGCTCAAGATTGGTTTGATTTATCGTGGATTGTGATTCTGACATGTTTTGAAAAAGGCTTGTTTGAGGTCACTTTGCATGGTAGAAGGATAATAGCACTGTAAAATATCCAAATCTAGTCTAGCTATATCAGGAAAATGGAACAAATTCTGAGGGTGTTTCAAGGTGGCGTCGTGAGGATTTCCTTGCGTGTCTGGTGGGACTCAAACACCGGGAACGATACCTTTCACTTTTGAAAATACAAAACATCAAAATGGATAAGAAATAATAAATTTTAAAATAATAATAATAATAAATTGAAGAAAGATAAATGAGAAGAAAAAGATTAACCCAGAAAGTTTGAATCTCTTCATATCTTTTTAAACAATTTATAGCATGAGGAACTAGTTGAGCTAGTTTGGTTTTTCTTCGTTTATTAGAGCATTTGACTAATTTTGAGCAATATTTTCACTATATCTCAAGGATGTTTTCAGCATGAAAAATATAAATCAAGGATGTTTTTAACGGACAACATTGAAGAGAGCCACTATCCAATTTTCTTCTAAGCTAAGGATTCTTTAGTAGAGGTAACTAAAAAAGGTAAGGCTTAATCAACCACGATAGATACTATAATTAGTGATGGATTTTGCTACCTAAAAAAGGTACGTCGAGTCGATTATGGTAATGGCAAGGTCAATGAAGAAGTTTACGAGATGCCTTGGGCTAAGGTTTACATGTGTCTTACTTGTCATGCAATATTTATTTTTTGGAATAGAGAAAATCTTACTCTTTGAAAAGTATATTTTATGGATTTAGATAATCAAATAAAATTTTAATTATTTTAAGTTTTTATTAGATATATATATTTTAATTCGAATTCAAGATTTGCTATGCAGATTTCAAGCCTTTTATCATTACACCCTTTTATTATGCTATATTTCCCTTCAAGTAAAACACTTGAACAACACTAATGAGCAACAACACCAATGAGCAACAAGGTTGACTAACCAAGACTTAGTGTAGGAGGAAGCAACATTTGAACATGTTGGTAATAAAGTGTTTATTTAATAGCATGATTGATGTTATTTTTCAAAGTGTTTTTTTATTTAAAAATATTTTAAAATAATATTTTTTTATTTTTGTTTTTTATCACCAACACTTTGTGCTTATTTGACAGTGTTTTTTGTTCAAAAATATATTAAAATAATATCTTTTATTTTTAAAAAAATCATTTTTTATATCATCACGTTAAAATAATCTAAAAATACTAAAAAAATTTATTTCAAATAAAAAATAAAAATAAAAATTTTAATTTTTAAAAAAAATATTTTTGAAACCATTAACATCACAGCTTACCAAGAGAAGGGGCTCTGAAAGAATAAAAATGTCTTATGGTCGACAATCAACAAAAACAAATATATGTCAGAATTCTAACTTGTGGTGATAATGATCAATTATATACACGATCGATTTGTGGATCAAATTGAGCAAGAAAAACATGTCATTTATTCTAAATTAATTGCGAGAAAAACCGTGGAAGATAACAATTTTCTCCCTTAACTACACCTTTTTATGTAGGTTAAATCGAGTTGAAAAGAAAAGGTCTCTAACCCACAGAGGAGAACAAGAAAGCAACATTATTTGCCATGGCGGTCTAGGACTCAGCACTTTCTTAGCTACATTTCTTGCAAGTAGACTCGCATCCGTTGCCTTACCACCTTGAGATGCCTCTGCGCGTTCTACGATAGCCTCTTTGAAGTCCTTGGGCCTGTTTGGTATTGCGGTTGCGGTTGTGGTTGAGGTTGAAAAAATAGAGTTTCAAAAAAAGCGTTTTTTACTGTGGTTCAAAAAAAGCAGTTAAGTGTTTGGTTAAAACTGTGGTTGAGTTGACGGTTGAAGAAAAAGCAGTTTTGGTGTTTGGTTTCCAAACTTTCCAAACTGCTTTTAACTTGTGAAATTACTTAAAAGAGTATATATATATATATAATTTTTTTAAATATTGTAAATTTAATAATGATAATAATATTATGTAATTAATAATTCATGAAAAAACAAATATTATTTTTTATTCTCCCATCAAACTATTTGCAATTTCATCACGAACATATATTTTCCTTCCATTAAGACTGATCGGTATCTACATATTTTTTTTTAAAAATATATATTTTAAAATTTTTGGTGAGTCGAGGACAGCCCAACCAAATTGGGCCTAAGCCCAACTTTGCTGGACTGGGGCTGGGCCGAGTGCAGCCCAGCCCAGGTCTAGCTGCTTCTTTCGCCTAAAACGGTGCGCTGCACTGTGCGTCTTCTTCGCGACAGTGCAGCGCACATATAATTCACGTGAATAGTGCCTTCCGACCGAACACGACAAGAGCTTCAACGGAGGATACCTACGGGTAGAGGAGGCCGATGTGGTTCTTCCTGTGGTGATGGCGTTTTAAATGGTGGCCTGTGGTGGCCGGAAACAGCCTTGGAACGTGGCGGTACTGTTCACCGACCACGATGAGAGCTTAAAAAGAGGATACCGACAGGTAGAGGAGGCCGAAGTGGTTCTTCCTGTGGTGGTTTCATCGTAAATGGTGGTCTTTGGTGGCCGGAGTCAGCGTTGGAAGCTCTCGGCTTCCATGGCTGCTCTGTTTTGGGCAGAGAGAGAGAGAGAGAGAGACATGCGAAAAAATGGCTGCGAAAAATGCTACAATTTTTCCTTCATTTTTCATTTTTTTTCATCAACATGGCAGACATGGCGAGGAGGCACTGATCATTTTTATTTTTCTTCTCTTCTTCGTCACATGCAAAATTTGTCTTCTCTGATGGTATTGGAAAAATTTCATCAAAATTGGCAGATAGCAAACTTGGCTTGAAACGGCGATTCAATCTCGCACAAACGACGTTTGAAAAGCACCTCCCAGGTGCTTTTCAAAAAACACCGTTTGGGTGTAAAAATGGGGTGGGACCCACTAAAATAAAATGGTGTTTGGTCAAAACCAAACACCAAAACCCCATCCCGTTTGGCAAATGTGGAACGCACCACGTTGCCAAACGGGTGCCTTGTATAGCTTCCAATCATCATTTCCTAACCTTTCGACGCTAGCAGAACCAAAACTTGATCTTATCGCCCCTGCTAACTCCAGCACCACACCAATTCCAAATGGTTTTAGCTCAACACGCAGCGTATTGGACATGGCATGGACTGCTGCCTTGCTAGCACAGTAAGACCCTGCCCATGGTGAAGGAACCTTCCCCACAACACTCCCTATATTCACTATGGTGCCGCTGCGCCGAGATGCCATGCAAGGCACGACATTTTGCACCAGTCTTAATTGCCCGCTAGAGTGTTGATTTTGTAGAAATCAAAATCAACAAAGTCAATGAAAGTCAACAAAAACAGTTTTATTAGCCAAAAACTGTCACTGTGCAGATCAAATTCTGGAATTGCCCAGAATTGAAGAACAAGCAAGAACACTGCCCAGATTTTGAAGAACACAGAAGAACAAAATTTTGATATCAAGGGGCAGAATCGAGGTGAGGTTACTGCCATCCTTTTTCTTTATTTATAGCAAAAATTGAAATGTTTACAAGAGTTATAGTTGATTACAACTTCTTCTTGTACTAGATAAGTCCTAGAATTCAAATTGCACCTAAGCTAGAAAACATGATCAACATGATCTTAATTAGGAAAATAATCCTACAGCTAATTCAATACTAAGCTAACATTTATACTAGAATCAAACTAGGACTCAATACTCTAATCTTCAATCTGCAGCAGTCTTGATATCCATGATCTTCAACAGATTTCCCAAGCTTTTCTTATTGCATCCAGCTATAGCTCAGCTAAAGGCCCGGTGCTTCCTATCCCAGCATTGTTGATCAATACATCAATGTGACCATGCTTGGATCTGTGCTCACTGCAGAAGATACACTTTCTTTGGATGAAACATCAAGCCCGAGAGTCTCAATATTGTCTGATTCAAGCTCCATCATTTCATTCATGCGTTGAGGAATGTTTGAAGCAATAACATGGCAATTATGCTCGGCAAATGCCTTGCAATATTCATAGCCAATCCCACCTTTTGCACATCCAGTTATGGAGATGGAGAAGGTACTCATTTTTTATATCCGCCTTGGTGTTTGTTTCTTGTTCTTAGTTCGTAGTCTGTCTAGGATCTGGAATATGCTCATAGCATCTCCATGTGCATTGAAGATTAGCCGGCTACAATCGAGCTTTTGGCCTTGCGTGAAAAGGTTTCTCAATTTTGTAGTTCTTAGATCTTGTATTAATTGCTTCCGATACATGATATGTCTCCCATATACGGACGAGGCTATAAAAAGACATGTTGGCACCAAATATTTGGTTAAATTTCTTACAACGTTGTAAAATCCATTCAACGTTATCAATTTATTAATAATTTAAACCTAATTAAATCAAGACAAAAATCAGATTTGTATTATTAGTTATAAAAATATTATTAAATATAATTTATCTATCTAGGCAACGGAAGTTGGAGGAGGAGATGAAGGCGGATCTTTACTCAAACTAGAAGGGTGATGAGGTGAAAAACAAATATCGATGAGAATTACTAAAAAAATTCTCAACTTAGACTTGTTCTCTTATATATATAAAATCTCGAAGGACACCTCCAATCCCTGCCACTCCAGGTTTACAAATAACAGATCCATTGGCATTCCATTTGAATATTTGATCTCCATGGGGAAGACCATCTTACAATTGGATCGATTTTCTTGACATTTGACCATTTTCTCAAACCATCAGCAGATCAAGAGCACGATACGGGAAGTCATATGGAATGGCTAAAACAAAAGAGGAACATGATTTTATAATCAGGATCTTCATTACTGAAGATCAAATCGTTTCTTATCAGCCAAAGTGACCAAATGATGGCAAAAAAGAGCTTACACGTCTTCTTCCAGACCTGTAACCAAATATCATGAAGAAGCTCAAGTCTTCTGAAGCCAGTTTTACCAAACCAAATCTCTTTCCAGGCTCTGAGAAAGATTTCACGAGTTAAGAAATCTGTAGTAATATCTTGAAAGGGTTGCTTAGTATTTCACGTGGGAACACAAAACGCAGAAATACCAAGAAAGCAGAAATAGCTAAAATTGGTCAACCCTCGGAACAAATAAAGGAGAGCATGGACAGCAACCTGACAGAGAGGAGCCACAGGATTTTTATTTTTATTGTGCGCTTTATGCATGCAATTACGCATGGAATCCATTAAAGTGTTTCGGGGCTCTGCTTCTACTTTTAAAAAAGAAATTGTATGTGTATATACTTGCTTGTTCCCGTAAAAGTGCTCTGTCCATCAATCCCTGCCACCTCTTTACAGGCTCCTAAATTAACCCCATTACTCTCTTTACTGACTTCCCTCTCAGTTTTTTTATCTTTTTATAAAAAATATTATTAATACAAACATGTATAAAAATATTAATAGAATATTTAAAAAAAAAAATCAAGATTTTTGAGAAACGCTAATAGGCGCAGAATCAAGATTCTTGCTCTCTTTAAGGGGTGTTTGGGAGTGTGGTTGCGGTTGCTTTTGAAAGTGCTTTTCGTTTAGAAATATATCAAAATAATATTTTTTTTATTTTTTAAAAATTATTTTTGACATCAGCACATCAAAATGATTTAAAAATATAAAAAAAAATTCATTTAAAATGAATTTTTTTTTTCAAAATTTGGCCAAACGGCGGTTCAACCGCTTAGCCAAACTAACAGGTCTGTCCTGTGAGAAAAGGGAGAAAGTTTTAATTTAGTCTCGAACATGCATGCTTATTCTCAATTAAACTTGATCCCAAATGTTTTAAAAAACTCTCAATCAAAATGTTCCTTAACATTTTTGTTAAATCTTTGAATTTCAGACGGATTTAGTGATAGCATGCACATTCGATCATCCGAAGTTGTTAAGTCTTGGATGCTACTAGGGATGGATATAAATTAAGGCTTCTCCGAGGAAAAATCATTTTCAAGAAAAAACGGCAGAATATTTTCGTGTGATCATCCTTTCCCTGCCGCCTAAGAGAAGAGACCCTACGAGATTTTTGCATCACGTAAGGGAAACAGATGGAGATATGCAAGGAAAGCAAGCTATGAGCCAGCCCTATACTGAATGCCAATCACAGAACTACCCACATTCCCAGGTCCCCTATATTATTGTGAAAACAGAGAAAGTTCTGCAGGGAAAAGAAGTGAATAGGAATACGTATATCTAATATGGGAGGGTAGGTGGGAGCTTCTTTCGAAGAAGAATCCAAACTCCTAACCCATCTGTGGCCACAAGAGGTGTCTTTCATGCCCGCTGCGAAGGCCCTGGAAATATGGATCAATTTGTTTTCCACTTTTGCTTTCTCTTCTCAGAAGCACAAGGAATGACGCCAGAGTAGAGGGATGTTTGCTCATGGCATTTGGGTATTTTACTTGAGAGGTGCCGTACGTATTTGAGACTCAAATACTAAATGTTACCACTATATTAAAAAAAAAAGCTATTTAAATACCACAGTTCTTAGCAACGATGCTATTTTCAAATGGTTTTTTCTTCAAAACTTTCTATTTTCAAAACACCTAGATATCTTAAGGGAAAATGCTGGATTGTTTTAATAAAAATGATATTTATTGAAGAAATCAGTTCATTTGAAACACTATTATTATAGTTTGGATATAGAAAAGCGTAACTTACTTCTTAATGAATCTTTACAGCCAAAACGTTTTTATCATTATTGTATATAATGATGCTATAATAATAGAGTATGGTTTAACATCAAAATTTATTGATAAAATGTTGTATACTATTTATGATTTTTCGGGTAAAGAGTAACTAGAGCACTGTGTGACACAGCAGAAGAACCCATCCCCCTGGTTTTTCATTTCAAAGATAATAGAATTTGGCAATCACATCATAGTATTTATAATTTATATATGAACGCAGTCTGCTATAATAGAATAGCATGTTATGATCCCTATTTTATACGAGTAAAATTCTGTCAAGTGTCTGCAATACTCTGCATTGAAGCAGATATACATGGTAAATACAGGCATTGGTCGATATGGCCATGCCTGTGCTTCCTGATTCACGACTGAAAACCAATGTGTTAATGCCACTATTATTCCATGGTAGCAGATCAACAAAAGCAGGCAACTAACCAGTGAAAGATTGATATTTGCTGTGCAGTAGTGAATCTTCATGCAACTGGAACTTTGCAGCAGATCTCGAAGATATCAGTAGTGAGGGCAGATGGTGCTGCAGATGAACTGAGCAATAAACAGATCAGTTTTGGGATTGGCAGATAGCTTTGCAGCATGTGTATTTGATAATCGAACCAAGCTCGAGATTGATTTCCGGATATCATCGATTCACTTATAGCCAAACCCATATCTCCTGAAAGTTGACTTCACTGGTACATGGACAGGTTGATAGGGAACCTAGTACTGTTAATGTGGCTGTAATTTGTAATCATTTTTATATAAAAAATTTGTTCTGCTTATTTGTGAAGTTCATTCTATTAACGAGTTGCTCATAACTTCTAAAATCAAAATGTAAGAGACCTACAAGTAAATTAAGATAAAAAAAGAATCTTCATCACTGGACAGTAGTCAGGAGTAAATCAAACCTGTTGCAGTTCACCCCGTCTATCATCTGGGTGGCTTCGACTGTGTTGATTTTCACAGCCTTACGCAGAGCGTAAGATCTTGAAAACACCTTAGCCTATAACCAAAACATGAAAAACATATTACGAGTAAAGACAAGCTCCAAAAAGACTTGTACAGAAAGCATAAAAGGAAGCTTACACTGGGTGGATTGAAGAATGTACGTTCAAAACCATAGTATAAGCCCAGGACATCAGAAGCCTGAAATATAATCACTGTTACCATCGTAAACTAAGATATATAGCAAGTAGATTTAAGACTTGAGTGTATATATATCATTACCTTGCGCTCAGGGTCAGCATAAAAAGGCAATCCATTGGATGAAAACAATAATAAGTGTAGAAATGCAATGATGGCTTGGAATCTCCTGGTAATATGGTTGATGGTTGAAATTATTCAACTTTCTGGCAGTACATTAAAAGCGCTTCGCATGCAAGTGCGACCCACCACAATTACAATCTGTGTTCCCTCATTAATCTGAGAGTAAAGGAGTATATCTCCCAGTTATTGAATAACTGTTCAATGAGGATAAATGGCACAGTAAAGAAATGTAAGCATATCCAGTCTTGGGAAAGATGGCTACAGAAGATGCTTTACTGCAAGTTTTAGAGCAGAAGGAATTATGCCACATCAAACAACAAAACCACAAATATTTTTCTTTTCCTGTGTTGTGATTCCTGCCACAGCTGCAAGAGAACAAGATGACAGGATACTACAGCATCCGAAATTGAGCAACATATGTAAAAGCTATTTTGGAGAGCTAAATCTTTAAAATGGTTTTTTGAATAGTATAAATATAGTTTTTTTGTCCATGTTTACTCTAATGGTAAATGTCATTTAAAAGAGCTATTTTTTATATATTATTTTTTTTATATATTATTTTATATAATATTTGAAAAATATTAAAAGGACATTTTTTAGCTTTGGCTTTTCAAATGTCAATTGCGTTCTCCTTGCTCTCCAAGAATCCATGGTTTTTCAAATGTTAACTTCGAATATTTAATATTTTTCAAGAAGACATTCTTATTTAAACAAATGGCATCAGCTTAATGAATGCTGCCTGCCAAATGATTGTTCTTGAAAGCATGCATGAACTAAAAACCAATGGACAATCTAAAACACAACCGGTCGGCCAGCATTGCAGCTTTATCTGGAGCACCCACACCAGTTGCAGTTAGCTTGACGCCAGCTTCATCAGATTTTTTCTTTCGAATCTTCTAACGCCGAAGCAATTTCCCGACTTAATTATCAAAACCAAGCACAATAAATTGAATATGTCAATAAATTAATTTTTGGATCAAATCCGATCAAGGAGCTTCTGGATTCAATTCATCTGAGTAAGTCTAACCAGGTCCGGACTTGTAAATCTAATGGGATCCAATCAAGCTGATGATGTTATTTAATCATGATCAACTCCAATGTTCCATGATCATTTTAGGAAAATTGATTGCACTTTCTTTGTACACTTTCTTAATTTACCACGAAAATATACAATGATGGGCAGCGTAAACACTCAAATTCAATTATTGTTTTTATAAACATGATTGCACCGAGCTCACAAGCATAAAAACATATTTGTACATGTCAATTTCAATATGGCCCTCTGAATAGATCCACGGCAGTGAGAGTAAAATTGTCATCTTCGACCACATAACAAGATGATAAAAAATCAACTCAAATGCTATATTTCAACCCAGGATCTCATCCTGAGATTATTACAGTACACTGTTCACTTGGAAACAACAAACTCCGACAGGAAAAACTATCCGAACCCCAAATAAGCACAAACTCTACAGCAAGAAGAAATACAACAAAAAGAAACACAACAATTGATGTTACAAAGGTATCGATAGAAGAATCTTAATGACCCAATCTAGCCATTACAGAGAAAGCTCTTCAATGATAAAAAAAAAAAAAACTATGAAACAAAAACAAGCTACTGTTTCCTTTTAGAATTTTATTTGTTTCGAAATTTTTTTATTTGATAAAGAAGCATTTTATTTAAGATTCTGATCAACACACAGAACTACTGTTTCCTTTTCTTCAAGAACAGAACAGAACGCCCTCTCATCTCTTTCCCTTAAACCTTTGTTCTCAAGAATCGGACAAAACTACAGACGCTGTTCTCCTCATTGTACGCTCCAGTTTTTGCTGTGAACGTGTCGATTGGAAGGAAGGCCCTTTACAGTCACCATTACAGACAATAACCCTAGCCAGTACTGTACCAACTCTAACACGTCAAAACAATGCAAACACACCAAGCAAACTGCTCGGCGTGGTACCTGAAATTCACTAAAACCAGATCCCGATAAAAGCTGACTTGTGGCAGCTGTCAAAATGAATCAAATTACCCCCGCCGAGATGGATAGAAGCGAATCAAAGGGTTAAGATTGGGTCGTACACGCTCTGGATTCCAATAAAAGGCTGAGAAGTTTTCCAAGTCTAATCTTTTTTTTCTTTCCGTGGAGGGTTTATCTGTTGACATGAGAGTTTGTATTCACTTCTAAATTTTGCAATTGACAGCGTTGATTTTTCAAGCACTCCCTTTTCAGGCTCCACGATTTATGTTCGAGGGCAACGTATCGGATCAGCTGCTGTGAAATATTTAATGGCCGAAGGAATGAAAAGATCCAAATCCCTCAACTTCCCCTGCAAGACATCGTCTTGATTTTATGAATTTCATCTCTTGCAATGGATGGACGATGATCTCTGTAGAGGGTACTTCATGGTTCAAAATGGATGAAGTGAAAGATGTAAAACTGAGAATAAATGGACCCAAAATGTTATTACGATGTTCCTTTTTTCGTCTTCTCTTGTAGAGATAGGCCATCCAAAAATTATAGGATTTGCAATCTAACATAACTTGTGAAAAACTTTCAATAAATAAGGTCCATTGTATGTTTGTTCTTGTTTATTAAAATAAGTTTGACAAAGTCTAAACTTAAAAATACAGCATGATTATTTGGGATTTTATATTATTTCTATTATTATTACTTGATTGATCTCGGAGTATATAATATTATAAATGAAGGAGAGCTATTTTCGACATGAAAAATAAAAATAATAGACAGTAATTTTGTTAGAGCCCTTCCTTGTCCATTGTATCCATGTAGAAGACGTAAAGTCATGGGTTGTTATTTACAGACAACTCTCATGGAGATAACGATGAGATCCCATGGCCTCTGCCTCTGTACACGCAGCCATCGTCTGTCATTGACCAGCTTTGGTGTGAAAACGAAACTGCTTAAATTTCCCAGAATGGAATTTTTTTGGATTTTTCCTCGGATCATTTTTTTTTATCGTAAACTAGCTACAAACTTGCATTTGAAGTTTCCTTGTAGACTATAAATATCTTTCCCACCAGGCCAATATGTGGATATTTAGCAGTATAAATATATATATTTAATATTCAATTATCTGAATTAAAAAATATTTTTATTCCATGTGAAATGATTTATTGCGAGGACATTAATGGTACTGCGTGCCATACCTCATTCAAAGAAGAGAGGAAAACTTGTAGAGCAAAATTAAAAGCTCTGAAATTGCTTGCCAATCAAACAACATTTCTTGGAAGGTTGCCAAATTTCAAAGGCACATTAATGCATAATTAATAGGATATGGATAAAAAAGGGATACATTTCTTGCCGGGGTAAATAAAGCCCTAGTTTCTGGTTCTCCACGCTCTATAGCACCCAAAAACAAAACCCTACACTCTCGCTTTTGCATTTTCATCTGAGACCAAAGGGTTTGAATCAAAATCATTTTTGGTAATCTACAGATCATGATCTCCACCCCTGCTGCTGCCCAGTATTTTGAATTGAATCCGACATGTTTTGCATGAACATTTGGAGTTCAATGCTTCTAGTTCTAGCATGAGAGTTCTTTGTTTGGGAAAGTCAATCCAGGAGTTTGGAGAGGAGGACTTTCATGCCTTTTGTACATGTCCAAGAGAAGCAAGCTCGTGTTATGCCGGGTCTCTCTATTTTTCACCATATAAAAAAAATCAAAACGATATGAATATCTTTGAAAAAAAGAGAAAAAAATGACTCATTAATCTAATAAAGTAGGTTAAGTTAATAAAATAATTAGCAAATAAGATATTAACAACAAATAAAACGGGAAAAAAACAATAACAGATCAATGTGAAAAATGAGTGCTCGCTAATATTATAAAAGTATATCTCTACAAATAGTCCTAGAACATCTCAATGATTTTATTTGTTATATTAGAATGGAATGATTGTATACACAGAAAAATGAAAGAAAAAAATACATTATCTGAAAAAATCAGACACGAAAATTTATTAATCATTTGGCTTTAGCAAAAATCAAACCAATTTTATAACATAATTGTGAGATCAAGATAATTCCATGGATAATATACTTAATGAAATCACAAAAATCAATTCTCAAAACAGCATAATATGAAAGTCCCAAATTAAAATAAAATAAAATAAAATAACTCAATCAAATATGGTAATCCTGATGAGTTCATAACCCGGTACATGATACTAGGATAACTATATAGAAAAAAAAGAGTAAAAAAGCAAAAATATTGATTTCAAATAAACTCAATGATAATGGATAAAATTAAAAATAAAATAAAGTCAATTCAGTCTAACTTTCAAAACTTATAACATGGATTATGCGGTTGAATCATAACATAAAAAATAAAACTTGAAAAAATAACAATATAAAATTTTAAATTAATTAAAATAACAATATAAAAAAATAACTAGGATAAAAATTTTATCCACATGAATGGCATGAGTGTCTTTATACATATACATTAAGAGACCTAATCACTAGTAACCCCACATGAGAATAAAAAACATTGATAGCAAAATAAATAAAGTGTTCTGTCATTTAAAGCTAATAAAGGTTTTTTTCCCTTTAAAGGTGATAAAATAATTATAGTATGGATAAAAAATATAAAAATACTAATCAACCCTTTTATTTTCTATAAATGACTAATAGGCCATATAAGAAAAGATTTCCCTGCCTCCAAACCAAAGTTTCGTGAGCTTTTAAGGATAAAATAAATAAAATCAGAGTGTGTGCACAAGTCTTTGCTCTTTTAGTTTTATATAATTTTTCAAAGAAGATTTATAACAAGTTGACAGGCTAGTTACTCCGATTCCTACTCTGCACGTTGCATTTCAATTTTTCTGGTTAGGATACACCATTTAGGGTGTTTTTTTTTCCTTTCCTTCGACATCTATGAAGGTGGCTTTGGTGATTTCACCATGCTCCATGCATGTGAAGCTTGTAGCTAGAATGGCAACACTTTTTTTTTTTTTTTGGATATCTCCTTATTGAGAACGGGGGAACCCCACTACCCGGAAAGCGCACTTTGTGGACCCAGGGAGTGAGTAAACCTCCGGCTGTCCCAGGCTCTTACGAGGAGGGGCTGAGGCTCGAACCTGGGTCCTGCGTTTGCAGTTCCCAGTCGCACGCCGTTACACCACCACCTCGGGGACTAGAATGGCAACACGTCAAGGAGCTTTAAGAATTCAATCAATTTTGGCTAAGATTGTCAAATTCGTTTTTTTACATATATGAAAAATATAATATAAACTTGAATACTAAATTCAGATGGTAAAATTACATGTATTTTTTAAATAATTATATATTCATAATTTTAGTCAATAGTTTACCATATATGTTTTGAAATACTAAAATGTTTAGTTTTCTTTCTAATTAGAATCATAACAAGGTCTCATATGTAGCTTTGAATATGTCCTAAATAATAAACGGAGATCTAGTTTGATAAATTTAACAAGACTCACCTAATAATTTTGATTTTTTTAAAATAATATCTTCCTAAATCCTGTCTGACTTGAAAATTCACCACAATATATTTTCACATGTCTAGTATTTCCATATAAAACTTCAGCTAGATATAATATATAGTTTGAGAGGTATGAACAATGTCACAAAACTGATCAACAAATATTTCAATGTCAAATTTATTGTTGACTTGGTTCATCATAAAAATTTAATAAATTCATAAAATCATATTGATTTTATCAATTTTACATGATTCAAATTTGATTTCAGTCCAATTTTACAAGTTAAATGTGTTTGTGGCCCTCTTGTGATATCTTTTAATCAAATCAAATTTAACTTGGTATATAAGTACATACCTTTTTTTTTTAAAAAAAAAAATATGCTTACAAGAATGTTAATGGCACCTCGAACCCATATCCACAGCGAAAAGCGGACAACAACATAATACGTGGCAAGCATTTCGCATGTATCAACACTATCTCTTTCGATTTTATCTGGCAGGCAAAGGTTGGAGATGCCGTCACGACGATGCTGCCTGCTATTAGTGCCCGTTTGACATTGCGATTTTATTGGTTTTTGGTTGAAATTTAAATTTTTTTTTATTTTTATTTTAAATAAATATATTTTTGAATATTTTAGATCATTTTAATGTGCTGATTTCAAAAATGATTTTTAAAAAATAAAAAAATATCATTTTGATGTATTTTGGCACAATAAACACTTTGAAAAGCTACCGCAATCACATTCCCAAACAGGCCCTTAGCTGTAGAAGTCACCCTTCATTATAAGAATATATGTAGCCTACCATTTATTATGTTATAAGGTGTAAGACTTTGGTATTAAAAAAATTGTTCTTTATGTGATTTGAGATTTGAATTTTATAGTTGCTAATATAATTAATTATTAAAAATTTATATGATTATTAATTTTAATATTTATAAAATTAATCAAAATATATATAAATTAACCCGAATATCATATGACCCAGATATCCACGTAAGGTACCGGGTGGCTACATTTGGACAATAGATTGCTAATGATATGTAGGCACATATCGTGTCAAAATAGAACACTAAAAAGTTTTTGTTGCCATAAATTGGAGGTTATGGCCTCTCACGTGGAGCTCAGTTATCTTTAATTTTTTTTTAAATATTATGTCCTTAAGATGAAAAAAAATATCATTACAGTAAAAATTAAAAACTAAAGGATATTTGATACTATATTTTAAAAATATTTTTTTTAAATTTTTTTTTTTACTTTAAATTAAAAAAATTTAATTTTAATTTAATATTTTTAGATCATTTTCACGTACTGATGTCAAAAATAATTTTTTAAATTAAAAACTAAGGGATATTTAATACTACATTTTAAAAGCATTTTTATAAAAAAATTTATTTTTATTTTTAATTAATATTTTTAAATTATTTTCACATATTAATATATTTTTTTTAAATATTTTTTTTTAAAATATTTTTTTTTTTCTTTTCAAAACAACTTGAAAGAAACTTATTTTAAACTATCGAACAATCACTAAATCAAAGAATACAAATACAAAGGAGGACAATTAGGTAACTTGAAGTGTCTTTGAGATGACCACAAAATTTCCTTTTCATCTATAAAACAATGAATGGTAACATGTCCGAGAAGGGGAGAGTGTGTTTGGTACTTAATGCCTTGTCTGCTCCCTCAGTTTCAAGTTTCAACTTCCAACTTCAACTCTCTCTCTCTCCCGTCTCCAATTATTTATTCTCCTTCTCAGAGCTCAATCCTTTTGTTTATGTTTTTTAAATCTAAAGTCTGTCTGTAGACAGTACAAAACCCACCCTTAAGATGCGCCACTCTTTTTCTTTCCCTTTGTTTCAAGACATGAAAGTTTATTCTTCTTTTACTTTCACTTTCTTGCCATGAGCTCCTGCTTCAATTTTACAGTTTTTGTAGCTTATTGCCATGGACTTTGGGGTTCTTGGTTTGGAGGGTCTTGTGGGTCCTGAAAGTATTACTGATACTCCTTCTCTTGTCTCACTTCCTGAGACCAAACCAAAGATTCTTGGATCTGTGTTAACTAAGCAAGAAAGATCATCCTCATCTGCCTCTGCTCAGGATGATTACTGGAGGACTTCAAAGATACAAAAATTTGATGATCTCTCCGCCACCAAAACAATGCCACTGCACCACCCCACTCCTTTGCTGAGATCTAATTCTATGCTTTCTAATGATTCTCGCCAACAAGAGCACATGCTAAGCTTCTCTTCTCCAAAACCAGAAGCTACTCCATTTTTCGTTAAAGATGCTGTTTTGGTTGAGAGAAACACGCAAAACCACACTGCCTTGAGTTTTCCTTACTACCAGCACGGTCCACTTTCCGCTAGCAGAAGTGCAGGTGAGTACCTAAGTTTTTCTTTTGTTGGGGTTGAAGTTCTCATCTTTTGGTTACAATTGGCCCAAAGATTTTGTTTGATGTATGATTTTAAGAATGGGTTTTTGGGAAATGACAGATTTGAGTTACATTCATGATAAAAGGTGGTTTTTGCTATTATCCTCACATGGCCTTGTTTCCTTGTACTGGTGATGGTCTTTTCATGGGCATTTAGTAGAAATTTTACATTTTGAGTCTTGTCAAAGGGAAAAGTTAATTTCCTCCACCTTTATAAGCCAGGTATTTTTGCTCTGGGTTTGGTTAATTTTCAGTGTTAGAAAATGTTACAACAAAAGAGGAAAATCAACAGTACACAGAGATAAAACTTATGCGATAGGTTATTTTTTCCCCTCTGTACAGTACACAGAGGTACATATAGCTTCTTTAAATGTTACAGGCAAGAAATGTTTAATCTAATGTTGCAGGTTATGGCACTGGAAACTTGAATGCAAGCATGCATGGGCCTTTTAATGGGGTTAGAGGACCATTCACTCCATCTCAGTGGATGGAGCTTGAACACCAGGCCTTGATCTACAAATACATCACTGCACGTGTGCCTGTGCCTTCCAATTTAATCATTCCTCTCAAGAAATCTCTCAACCTTTATGGCTTACCTGGTTCCTCTGCTGGGTCATTCCCTCCCAGTTCATGTAAGCTTCTTCAATTCCTTTGAAATAGCTAGAAGAATGAACACTGCGCATCCTTTTTTAATTTTTCTTGTGTGTTGGAGTTTTATTTTTCTTGTTTGGTACTGAAATTAATGGCTTGCTTTTTTCAATTTATTATGATCTTTGAAATAATGTAAAATGTATATGCACACGAATTAAAAGTTGTTTTTGTAGCTATAAATATAAAAACAATACCCTGTTTGATGTGAAATTACTCTTTTTTCCCTCCCCCTTTTTTCTTGGCTGATTTATTTTCCTTTGCATGCCTCTTTACCAATCTACATAGTGGGATGGGGCACTTTCCACCTAGGTTACCCTGGCAACAACACTGATCAGGAGCCTGGAAGGTGTCGTCGGACTGATGGCAAGAAATGGCGGTGCTCAAGGGATGCTGTAGCTGACCAAAAATATTGTGAAAGGCACATAAACAGAGGCCGCCATCGTTCAAGAAAGCCTGTGGAAGGCCAGACTGGCCATGCTGCCACTGGGACTGCCAGTTCAAAGGTGGTTTCAATGTCTAACTCCATTTCAACCTCGGTTACAACCAGTGGTGCCGCCTCGAACAGCATTGTGATCACACAGCAACAGCTAAAAAAATTGCTGCCGGGTGCTGCTTCCAAGTCTTCTGCAGTTGCTCATGTCAACGGGTAAAAAATGTGCATATGAGCTTTTGCTTGCTTGTTTTATTTGCCTTTTGTTATCCGTTTCAAGTTTTATAAGATGGCATTTCTCTCTAAAAGCATGTATATTTATACTCTCTTCCTTTTACTTTACCATAAAGTTGGCACCATTATTTCATCTTTACGTGGGTGACAGTGACTAGTCCTGGTAGTTGACACTTAGGATTCCTTTTTCAATGGGTTTCATTATAGCTTCCCCATTTGTGGCTGTACATCTCGAATGAATGCTTTATGTAGATAAAATTCTATTCGTGGAGGTTATGGTTCCTGTTTTTTTTTTTTGTCGATGCGTTTGACTTTAAGAAACTTTGTTCATTGTATCACCTAATTACTAGATTTTACTCATCGGTTTGGTCTAAGAAAAGTGAATGTCTTTGGCAGAGCACAAGATGCACAGAGGGTTTCTATGATGTCTTCCACTATCAACCGGAAATCTGACGAGCCTACTTTCTGTATTCCTAAACAAGATATCCTAATTGAGCAGTGCTCTCAAACAGAGTTTGGACTTGTCTCCTATGATTCTCTCCTCAACCCATCACAGAAGAGCTCTTACATTTCTTCTAAACCCTACGAGTCTTTTCTAAACTTTAGTGATGAAGAAAGCCATGATCAGCATCCCCTTCGCCAATTCATTGATGACTGGCCGAAGGACCAATCAAATCGTTCTGTCATTAGCTGGCCAGAAGAGTTGAAACCTGACTGTACCCAGCTCTCAATGTCAATCCCAATGGCCTCGTCAGACTTCTCGTCACCCTCATCCTCACCTATGGGAGAGAAACTTGCCCTCTCCCCATTGAGGTTATCTCGCGAGATTCACCCTATGCAAACGGGTTTAAGGGTGAGCGATGAGCATAATGAATCAAGCCAAAAGCAAGCCAACTGGATACCTATCTCTTGGGGAACTTCAATTGGGGGCCCTTTAGGAGAGGTCTTGACCACCAGCACCAGCCATGTGGATTCCTGCAAAAGCTCACCAGCTCTTAACCTTTCGAGAGAGGGTTGGGATGGCAGCCCGCAGGTGGGATCTTCTCCAACAGGAGTCTTACAGAAATCGACATTCGGATCCCTTTCAAATAGCAGTTCAGGTAGCAGCCCCAGAGCAGGGAGCAAGAAAAACAATGAAAGTGCTGGTCTGTATGAGGATGTGGCTGGTTCGATAATTGTAAGTTGATCGCCTATTCCCTCCCTGTAATCAAACAAATGGTTAGGATGAAACTTGTGAAGAAGAAGCTTGGAGTTTTTTATCGTATTAATTTCTGCACTGTTTCTCTGTGTTGCTTGTTTCCCTCAAATTTAGAATGTGAAGACTTGGCTGATTCCAACTGAATAGGTATCGGCCATTCTTGCACCTATGGATCTGTAGGCATCTTTAATGCTCGAATTAAAGTTATTTTCTCCCGCTTTGTTTGAGTTGAATGCCTTATTTTCCCATGGTTTCAACCTTCTAAAATTGCTGCATATCTGTGATAAACAAGTATATAACCTTAATCATTCACGCAAGCTCACAATACATTGGGTCAGGACATGCATGTTTCAATGATGGGAAAAATAATGGAGAGGGAACTGTGGGAACGGCATATGCAGGCAAGACATCAAAACAGTGGGGACTCGAGTCAATGATGATGGTAAACCCTCCATAGCAGCAGCAGAATATAAAACTTTTAACTTCCAAAATACACATTGATCATTGATTCTTTGCTGGCCAGTATGTGATATGCACTGTTCTATCCATTCCAGACCCAGTTGGTAGGTTGCTTCAAGGATATGTACAGAAAAGAAATCACTATTGAGCATTGAGATTGAGTTCCCTGGACTCCAGACAGAAGCAACTCTGGTGGCCTGCCCACCCGGCAGACCCCGCAAGTCACTTAGTGGGCACATAAACTCAAACTCTGGCCCAGCCACTGACAATAATCTCACAATTTTGGTCCTCGTCTCCGCCCTGGCTTGAGGCTTGGCATCGGTGTAGATTTTTTCCAAGGCTGGGACCCCGATTCTGCTGAAAACTTGCTGAGAAGGGACCTGTATGAACATGAACTTAGCTGTATCCTGATATGCAAAAGAAGAAATTATGTACCAGTTGGGATGCTGGCATTACCTGGAAATATATAGCGAGTGATTAAAGATACGATCCCAGCTGGACCAGCCGTACAGCTCAAGTTGAATGGCATTTGCCAACTTGGGAAAAACACACGTTTTTTTTTTACGGTTTTAAAAGATTGTTTTTTTATTTTTTATTTAGAACTGTATTAAAATATATTTATTATTTTTTTTAAATTATTTTTTGATAATAGCACTTTAAAAAATTTAAAACAGAAAGTATTATTTGAAACAGAAAAAATAAAATTAAAATTCTCCACTTATAATTTTAAAAAGTAAAAAAAAAAATATACTGGTAGTTTTGAAGCCTGATTAGAAGTTGAACCAGGACAAATCAAGCATCACGGATCAGGAGACTTATCTAGGTAAATTTATTTAAATAAAAAAATAAAAAAATCACATCATTTTCGAAGAAAGAAAATAAAAAAAATCAACAGGTTTTGCACGGTTTTTCTAGAAATGATTAGGTTGTAAGTTTCACAACAGATTAATTCTCTTTTAATTTGTTTTTTAAAACCTGGCCTAGAGCCAATCAGCCAGGTGCGGTTGGGTTTTAAAGCAGTGCTTGGGGCATCGCCAATCTACCAGTTGGCTTGGCAACATGTTTCCCGACAAATTCTCTTTGCTTCAAAAGAGGAGGAGCTTTCTCGCAAAATTAATTATAGTACTGTCAACTGTGCTGGAATGTATCCTAGGACTTCAAACCATCAAATTAGTTTTAATAATTAAACTCCAAAACTAACTGAAGACATATCTCAACTTTTGCAAGTACAAGACCTTGAAGACCTTAACACGATATACAAGATGTTCTCTGCTAGGCTGCTGCGGTTACAAATGGCTTAGCACTGGATGGTGGCGGCATGGGTGTTTTGGACTCGACTCGGCGGGCAGCGACAGCCTCCTCCTGATAGCTATGTTTAAGGTTCCTGGTAAGAATTACCTGCTGGGAAATGTTCTTCAGTCTTGGATCAATCTCCGTTCTAAACTGACAGAACATAATTACGAGTTCAGTTCCTGGCTTCCTGCACGTGTAGGGAAGGGCTTCTTTCAATCCCGTTACTTGAATCATTTTTTTTAATGTGGCCACTCGTCGATTCATTTTCCTTCACACGGCCTTTCTAGCTTTCGTGTGTGCTTTTTATTGTTATCTAGATGTTTTTTTAATTAAAGATATATTAAACATAATACATTTGTTTATTTTTAATTTAAATCATGAAAAACATATAAAAAACATATTAAGTTACTGTTTGTTTTTGATGAAAAATACACTGATAACTCTACATTGTACATGATCCCAAACAAGAACAGAAAAAGAAAAAAGAAAACTTTGAAGGAATGGATTTGGGAGCTCAGATTCTATGGGTGTAATAAAGAGTCTGTCATGCCCAATTGAGCATTATTCAGTACGAGGAATTGATCTTATTATCATCGCAACCCAGAACCAAACACCCTTCACAATTTCAAGATCCAAAACCAATATATATATATATATATATATATATATATATATATATAAACAAAAGAAATCAACAGAAGAAAGGCTCAGACACGCACAAATACTGTCAACAAATGAAAAATTAGCTCACTTGGGTCCGTATAAGAGCTAACATGATGATATTCAGGATCGAGAAACGAAATCAGTCATCACAGCCTCAAAGTTTTATCATACACAAAAATGAACAATCATTCTTAAAGCTCCGCCAGGAAGCAAAATCTAAAGGGAAGAAGAGAATAAAAAAGGAGAGTAAATAAGTAAATGAAGAACCGTACGCCTTAAGAGGTGGCTGCTCAAACCCTAACTATACAGCGTTATATATACACCGCAATCATTAGGGCATGAAATTACATAACCATCCTTACTTTGTTGGGCCTTTAGTCATGATGTTTGATCATCTCGGCCCACTGATTTATTTAGATCTACAAATTATGAAGCTCCTATTGTCGATGGCATTCCCATGTGATTTATGAAATTACATTTGTCATTATTTAATAGAGAGATTCATATCTATAAAACGTGATACATGGGTTGACCCCAGGTTATAGGTTGGAGGGGTTGGGGGGGTTGTCTGTGAGGATTAGATAAGAGTAAGAGGATTATCTTACTGAATCAAAGGAAGAAGACGATGCAGAGAGAAAGAGAAAGAGAGGGAAAATATTGTATTTCGAAACTTTTGATTCACTGTTTTCTTATCTAACAAACTATGCAGACTATCTATTTATATTAAAGGAAATACTTGTGTGTGTATACACATACGTATGCACACTACACTCTATCATTGTCGAGTTTTATTTTTCTTAAAAATTAAAATAAATATGTATTTTTTTAAAAAAAAAGTTAATTGATTGAGAGTTATGTTTTGACTAAGATATACTCATATTAGACAAACTAATGAATCAAGATTTTTAACAATTTTCTTTTCTTTTCTAGTTTCATCTCCACTAGAACTAGACTAGATCATTGATTGGATCTCAAGTTGATTCTTCTCTCTAATTTAGATCCTGAATTAATCAAGTTAAATCACCAAGCTCTTTCAAGTTTTACAATTATCGAGAATAACTATGTGGTATAAAATCAAACTTTTCTCATCCAAATAGTAATTACGGATTTAATTATCTATTTTTTAAAATGTTAAAAAACCAAAAACACCATCTCTCTAGTATAAACTACTAATTGCTAACTATGAAATACAATACAAACAAGTTTTTGATGAAGGTATTGTTGATTTCCTAGTGGTGTAACTTACGAGTAGAGTATTTTTCAGAACAGCATCGATGGATCACACATGTAATGGGTTTAAAAATCTCTTTAAGCAAGAACGCAGACAGAGAATATATTTTCATATATTAGTTTAAGAATCTAATTAATTTGACAAGAGAAACTAATCCTAGTCCAATCCAAATATGTTTCATCTTCATCGAACTCTATCTCTAGGGATAGCAGGAAGATCAGCTAGCCTAACCAGATTATCATCCTGAACATCACATGAACTCTTGCACGAAAAGATAAGCCTGCTCTTCCTTTGTTTCTTGCTTTCACCTGACAACCTGCCATTCCTCGCATTCTTTGTGCATTCCTTGAAAGCTGCAAGGAAAGGGTCTTCCTGCCACCACCTAAACCCTTTCATTGATTTGCTTCTTCGTGGAGGCTCCATGTTCGCGCTCGCGCATGGAGGGAGAGGGATTTTCATGCCATGGCTGCCTGAGATCACCTTGTCGGGGGTATCGGAGTCACGAGGAAACAAAATAGGGGATGATAAGTTAACGGCGTTTAGCCCTATATCTACTGTGTGGATGAACTTGGAGACTCCAGGCGAGTCCTCCCATGAAAAGGGTATGCTTCCTTGCGAGTAAATCTTCCGATGGCTCATTGTTTGTGAGGCGAAGGGATGCTTCCATGGATGAAGAAAGGCTTTCCTTATATATCGAGAGGGTTACAAGAAATATTGTCATACATTCTACACTCTCTAACAGCAAAGAAACCAAAACGGCAAGCAAGAGAAACGTGAAAGCGAAGCTGTTATTAACTTTTAAACCAATTCAAAATTTTGGATGATGGAGGAGAAGAAAAAGAAGATCAGGTTCGGAGGTGTTCGGTGGCCCTGATTTAGCTAATTAGGAGAAAAATTAAGAATATTTGGACTAACTTAATGGCCAAAGATTGACGAATAGAATGGCACGTCCATGATCGGTAGTTGCGGTACAGGGACCAGACAAGGGGAGCCTCCTGAAAAATATGGAACCATCTTTTCTTTAGTTCTGAACTGAGTTATGATGGGGCGTAGTAAAGTGTTTTGTGATCTGTATACCAGGTTTCGAGTTTGAAATAATAAAAATAATACTTGCCATTAAAATTATTTCAAATGTTAAACAAGTAAAAAGAATAATTTAATAAAAACTTTCAAGAGTTTTTGTTTATGATTGTAAACCAAGAAATAAAATAACTGAAAACATTTTTTTATGAGAAAACAATTGAACTCTTGAAAGTCAAAGGCTTTATTTTACTATTATCATCAAACTATAAAAAGAACAATATATATACTAGCAGAATTCAGAATTGGGGGCGTGACTACAACCGCTTAACCACAAAAAATTTGATAAATATTTTAGTGGTTGATGGCTAGAATAATGAAAGCAAGCTTTTGGAGTCAATTGCAAGGGAAAACATGGTAAGTCAAGGAAATGGGCATTCAATATCATGATATGGGTAGCGTAATTCTGTCAATTCCTATCAGAAAAGGAAATAAAAGGCATGATTTTCCTGTTCTTGATAACATGGACGTTGAAAAACTTGAATTCTTGTTTGAAGTGCCAATTACATCTTGGATTTCAATTTGAAAATTATGCAAAATCTATCCAGCTAGTTGTTTCTGACGAACAAAGCTAAGATGACGTGTGACTGGCAAATGAAGAGAAAGACCTAACTTTCCATTGGATGGGGTCACAATGCTATCCCGTTAGCATAAATTTCTTTAAATTGTTGATCGAGGACGGTCCAGCGATACCGAACCATAATTAGCGTGCTATTAAAAAGAAAGAAAAACCGATCAGTAGATGTTATTTCAAGTTCATAAGCAAATCATTTTCAAAACGTGAAAAATATGAGAAGACCCACGTTAAATGTGCGTCGTCTTCATGACTTACCAGCGAAGAAAAGAAGAGACGAGAATAGCCAGACCTTCATAACCTCAAGTACGGCGTTTTCGGTTGTTTGACATGGGTTATAATCATTACCTATTCTCATTAATAATTATTAGAGAATAATATAAATTATATTTTGTACCTCACCTAACAGCTTAAGCTTTTAGTTAGATGGTTCTTTGATATTGTATCAGAGCCTTATTGTCCCAACGGTTATGAGTTCGAATCTCATCACCCTCATTCTATTCGATAAAAAGCAAGCACAAGGTAGTGTGGATCTGTGCAAGTTTCAAGCCCAAAAGGCTTTCACTTGAGAGGTTGTGTTAAAAAATAATATAAATCATATTTTGAGACCTCACCTAACCGCTTAAATTTTTAGATGAGATAATTTATTGATTTACCCCACGCATTTTTAGACCCTAGCTAGTATCGTGAAAATACCCATCAAAAACCGTATTATTTTAACTGAAACTGCGAAGAGAAGGCAACTTTTTACCTAATCCAAACCAAAAGATCGGATGAAAAAAATGGAGAAAATCCCGAAATTCTAATGGTATTAATTAGAAAGGTAATTATGAATACGATAAGAAAAAAGTAGGGGGGAGAGAGAGAAAACAAAATAAAAGAGAAAAATATATATTTATGATATTTTATCATTTTTTATAAGTTAGGATATGATTTTTCCTTTTATATATACATGCCAAAATGTAAACATTTAGTAGTAGAATATATATAAACATTTACAAAAGATATAGAGGAGTAGTTATTAATGAGAGGAATCCATTGCGCCTTGCCATGATTTCTTAATTAAACCACTAACAATTACCAACAAGAGCAAGAGGATTATATATATTCAACATTTTATTTTGTCCTTAAAATGAAAAGGCAGCATAATTGGAGAGTGACTGAGATTTTACTTATTTTTTAATTTTTTACATTGTGGATATATTTTTGGATGGCATTCCACGGGTAAGCAATTATCAAAAATTGTTTTTTAAGGGGCGTGATGTGATGACATAGGACTAGTTATCTGTATAGCAGGTTTTGAGTTCAAGTCAGGGTGTGCATCCCTTATAAAAACCTGGGACAACCGAAGTTTTACTCACTCATCTAGACCAACAAAATACGCTTACTGGAGAATGAAATTTTCTCCTATTAAAAAAAAAAACTATCAAAAATCAAACCACGGGGAGAGTACGATGACACAAGAATATCTATTATAATAATGTTTTAGTCCATGTACATTTAATTTTAGAATTCTTATAAAATTCAATGTATTGGACTAGATATATACAAGTGTCCGATAACTTGAATTTATTTATTTAAATTCGTTGGATTACCTCTTTGATGACAATCCGAGGCCTTTAGTGTCATCATTTTAAATTGCAAGGTCATTGGTCATATTTAATTATACATTACATTACATTACCCTTCCCTTCTTTGTACTTGAAAACAAACCCCCAAATAACCAATCATTTTAAGAGAGAAAAGGGTTGATTATTCAGGTTTTTTTTAATGATAATAAATGTCTTCAAATTAGCTCACATGCCAATCGAGACAACATCTTATTTTTAGACAATCTTAAGGATCAACTCTCCAAGTTGGCCCAATGTATTCAGATAAATAAATTATTTGTTTTAAAAAACAATTATCATATTTTTAGTTTGCAAGCTTTATTTATTTATTCATGTGCTGTTATAATTAGCTACTTTTGTATGTAATGCAATCAAGCATTGGATGCATGCTATCCGTGAAGGCAGGTGAAGAGGAGATAGATGTCAACCCAAACTAATAAATCATTATGGCATACCGTAGCGATGCTTGATTGAATAAAGTGGGAATAATAAATAAAAGAGGCCAGTGAGCTTTAATTCAATAATAATAATAATAATAATAATAATAATAATAATAAGAATAAAGCTCATTAGAAATTGGAGAGAACCATCTCCCTCAAATAAGTTTTGCGAGGACATATGGTATACCAACAATTTTAACTTTGGAAGTTGCCCTGCTGGCATCATAAATCTTGCGCATCTCTACGTGCACATATGGCCGGCGAATTAGATTCTATGATGCTGTTCATAATCTAATTAAGTGGAGCATAAAACGTAGTGCTAAATTTAAACCCAGAACAATATCAAAACAGCATGAGATTGCTTGAAATAATCAAACACACACCAGTTAACTATCCTCTTTACAAGACAACAAGCCAGGTATTTTGCCCTGGAAAACACCCGTATACCAAATTAAAATCACCGAAAGCCCCACCATTAAGTTTTTTTTTTTGCTTTATAGCAGCAACTACCTATGATCAGGCTTCTTTTTCTTCCTGCTTTAACTTTGAATAATTTCATGATTTATTTTACTATATAGTTCATGAAGTGATTAATGATGGAGGTATTTGTTCGGTGGCAGAAATAATATTATCGCGTGGCCATGCTGACGTGAGTTGATGGAGTTGCCTCATATCATCAAGATTTGGCGTATTTCCGACAGCTTTTTTCGGAGCATACTATGTTCAGACCGGAGCCAATCGTTCTCTGTTCGTACACTGTGGCAATGGTACAGAACACTCCGCAATCGGCTCCTCAGTTCCAGGCTCTCACTCCTAAGCCAGCTCACCTGGTTCCTTAGGTTCTCTACGTGCTTCTGCTTACGCATCCGAGACCGCCTTGCCGACTCCCGGTTTGATATCATCCGCCTACGTTTCCTTTCATCTATGACCGAGATCGGAGGGGCTGGGTCATCGGAACCGGAGTTTGAGTTTGAGTTTGAATTGTCAGTGTTTTGGTCCGACCGGTTGGATACATCCGAACCGGAACTCGAACCAACAGGTTTTGGTGATTGAGGAGCACATGGAAAGGGGTCGAAACAGCCCCAAGGCGTAAAGCCATTCTCAAAGGACTGAAATGGGTTGTCGAGCATCTGTTCAACCAATGGGTTAGTGGCCAAAACTGTAGACAGCATGGCTGGACAAATTGCTAAATTCAGAGGGGAGGAAGGAAGGAGGAGGAAAGGGAAGAAAGGCAGCGTCGGGGGCTCGTATTTATGGGCAAAGCTGGTAGGACCCACAATGGGAATGAATCATGCCTCTTCAAGGGTGTATTCGTCCATAACCGTATGTTTTATGTATAATCCGTATGTGTACAGGAATGGCTTTCTAGTCAGTGGGCACGATGATGATCGTTGCCTTTTCTTAAAGGCAAACTGAAGCTGACAATCGCATAGATTGTATGGTTGTGTAGAGCTTCTTTTTTTAAATATTTATATTTTAAAAAATGTATTAAATATTTCTTTAATCTCTAATATTAGTACTTTAAAATTATTAAAAAAATTAGTTTAACAATATTTTAAAGCAAACGTATTTTTAAAACCTCTAAACAGCTGGAATCTCGCTTCCATGCATGCACATGATTGGCATTTGATTTAGCTAAACCATGAAGAAACAAAACAACTGGGCTCCACTTCTGACGCGTGTCCAATGTGATTGAATCCGCGTGCGAGGAGACAAGTGTGTGGCTTGGCTCTTAGGCACTTGGTAGCTAAGAGAACCCCTAGAGAAATTGGGTGGCATCACATGCTTGTCATGAATGATCAAAGAGAGCAAGGTGGTTTTTAATAATTTAATCTCAAGATATTTTATTTTTGTAAATAAATCTTAGTTAGCATTAAAATAGATTTTTTTCAGGAAACCTCATCTTTGAAAAACACACTTTGTGGACCTAGGTGAGCGAGTAAAACCTGGTTATCCTAGGCTCTTATAAAAAATGCACGTCTTGACTCGAACTCGAGACCTACTATGCATATCTCAAGCATTAAAATAGATTACTAATTCTTTCTGAATATATTAAAACTAATGTAAAAATGCACTGAATGATCATTTGAGAAGAAAAAAAAATCCTTGAATTGATTTAAAAATACTTTTATTGTCAAATAAAAAAAGAATTGTTTAGTAATGGAGTGGTGCGGGATCAGCCTCACAGCTAAAGATTGAAAATTATATATGTCGATCGCTTTTAAGTGATGTCACATTTGCTTAATTTCCTATATTAATTACGAACAGATAATTATATTACATGAAAACTAATTACAACACACTTGTTATTGATTATTCTGTTCGGGCATTGAGATTACTTATAATTGACAGAGCAAAAATCATAATTATTCTGTTTATTTAATTATTACATGAGAGATGCCGTCCCCAGCAAAGTCACTACAAATTGCCGAAATATTCTGACATTTGGACACAACTTAGGAGATCGATGATTCATTGAGATTAAGAGAGTGACATGCCAACTTATTATTAATACCTTAAATAATTCCAGTTTCATTGAACTTGTCGAAGTTGCTGTCTTTGCCGAAAGGCCAAAGAAGGGAATCTGTAAGTTGAGGGGCAGCTACCAAATCAAAGTTAAAGATCTATACTTCTTCGACTTGTATAATGTAAAGATTTGGGATCTCAAAAGTCTTCTTATTATAATGTTAAGGAATGGATATGGATAGGGGAAAAAAAGGAGAAAAAACTCAATTTAGTATCTAATCTATATACAAATTCTCAATCAAGTCTCAAACCTATGAGTTTTATTGATCAGGATCATATGTTTTTGGATAAAATTTATAGATTTAGATAAATACAATTGAGAATGAGTATTGAGGTCTTCCCTTGAAAAAAATCGAAGGACCGAGTTGGTGACAAAGAATCATAATCAGAGTAACCGAGAAGAGAGTCAATGAAAGAAAAGGAACAACTGATAACCTGTTCTTGCTGAGTAAATAGAGGCCGGCGTTTAAAAAGGAAGTTGGGCAAAAAGAATGCCTTTTTCTGTTCTTTCATTTGTTTCGCTCACTTTTTATACCACCAATATCTTTGCAATCTTAGCATTGAAGAACTTTGATGATGCATCGTGTGATGATGTGGTGATTTTTATAGTTTCAGTCTTTTAAAAATATAAATTATAGTCTGTTTTTTAACTAAAATTAAAAAACATATTCGACGAATTCATGCAAAACTATGATGTATGAAGTAAAATACATTTCTCTTCACACCAGATCACCACAGAAATAAATAAAGCATAGTTTCAGTGAAGAAAGACAAATATAGTAGCCTGTTTCTTAATTTTCTTATTTGCTACTAACAAATTCTAATACTTTATTCGCGTACTAGTCTTATATCCGGCTTCGAATTCGTTTTTTTCTGGAAATTTATATTATTTTATTAAATGATAATTTATATTATTTTGTTTTAGCTGCTCCATCTTTATGGGACAAAATTCCTTGTATATCCTACATGATTTATCCATAAAAAATAATTATTTTCTTATTGAATTTTGCACCAATTCACTTTATGAATACTAATTTGAGTAACATTAAGCTTCATCTAGCACAAATTTTGTGCAGTGCAAGTGCAGACACAGGTATTTCAAAAGGTTCAATGTTCATGATTTATCTTTGAATGTATTAGAAAGACTGACTTGGTGAACAAATAGCATTTTTTCGCTAAAATAAAATATAAATAGTTGAATATTCATACTGGCATGGGAGTAAAAATTCCTCCCATTTCGAGTTTGAAACTTGATTATCTTTATGAATGAAGCTAAACATGAGACGAGAATTCAATACTCTGTATTTTTGAATCGAGCTAGAAAAACATTTTATGCTAGGGAGAGTCGTAAAATGAACATATAAAAGATGGATTTTGCAGTGCTCTACCAGCCACCACCCAGCTTGTAATTCCCACCCCAGTTAAAGCAATCCCTTGAGGGCATTTCTACTGATTCGGCAGGATCATGGAGCAGTTGACCTGCAATGGTGAAGAGACCCTGAGAAGAATCTCGAATAAAAAAGCTTCGATCACCAAGTCACTTGAAGAATTTAACCTATAATCTTTTCCATCGATATGATCAGCATCTTAATTAGGATCTGTAGCTATTCATGCTCAGCTTACATGTTCATCGGTTAAATTAAGCACCTTGTGATATCCATGTGACTTCAAAATGGGTCAATTTCAAAGAACCCATGATACCTTATGCACGCTGATTGGTTCAGTTCCGGGCTTAATTTTAAGACTTCAAAATTTCACTAAGAATTCTTACTTGCTAATCAATAGACAGATCAAATGGGCCAGGATGAGGATAACCACACCAGAACGGCCCATGCTTGGCTTTCAAGAGAATGAGAAAAACTTGCTTCGAGTTTTTAGTCGACACAATGGCTTTTACGAGAAGCAGTATTTGGCTTGATATCCATCCATCCATCCATCCCTGGCATCATGGCCAGCATAATTAAGCTTGGCTCCACACTTCGCTGATAATTTGTTCCTTCATCAAGAACCCTTCCAATGAAGACACGCAAGACTTTCGTGCAGAATTGGTTTATAAATGTGGCGGGAAGCTACTGACAGGTTCAGTTTCATGTTCACAAATAATAATCTTTTCTTTGATAATATTGGAATGGCCTTTCACACTGATTTACTTGGCCCCCTTCCGACCATCTTTCTGTAAAAGTTAGGCGTCGATATCCAGTCCAAACCCCAATCATGAAACAGGTTCCAGCAGATTATTGCATGGTGATTGCATTGAACAGCTACCTACCTGACGATATCCTGTTTGATCGCAGCTCCATGGCCGTACTCCACTGACCTTGCAACCTGGAAACCCATGTGAATTGAAGGTATAGACACACATGCAGCTTATACACAGCCACAGGTTCTGCTCATAGCAAGAAAATGACATGGAACGAGCCTCACAGTTTTCTATGGTGTACAAATCAACACTGTCCGTGGTGGACTTTGCAGCCCTCTGTGCTCGTATTGTCATGGCGGAGTCCAATCCTGTTTTGGTTTCATATCACTACTGTGTGTCTGCAGGACAGGTTCGAAGATTTTATCTTTAATTTTGGGCGTATAATTTCTATCATGGAGCCCACCGCTCAGGCAATTAAACATGGAATGGAAGACCCTATTTTCATTTTTAGGTTTATAATTGAAGCCAGTTCTTCAGTGTACCCTACCATTCAACTTTCACAACTTCTTTAATAAAGTCTGAAAAGATTGCTCATGAATTCCCACACTGATAAAAACTGACCACACATGATCACTTCTGCTAAAGGATAGGGATTGCTAATTAATTTTATTTTTTCACATATAATTAAGCTAACCCTTTGAAATATCTGTTCTTGTGATTTGTGCTACCTTCGTTGAGACTGATTCTGTTTCCAGGCAATGATGCTCTAAACTCAATTATGGATGACCTATGTGAAATCGATCAAATTTGTAGGGATTTAACCAAGTTTAGGACCCAAGAATTCCTAATAAAACTAGAAATATTTTTCAAAATGATTTCTTTTTATTCAAACAGCCTGTTAGCTGTCATGGAAATGGAGTTCAGTGATTATAGACCATAGAAAAATCAAAGGGGAAATAGGATTTGACTCTCGGAGTTTGGGTGCGAAGGAGCCTAATCCAATATGAAACCAGCCAAATGAGTGGCGTCAATATGATAAGGTTGAATAGCCATGCATGCTATTTCTAGTCAAAGAAGCTTTCTTCCTTCTTTAATTTTCCAAATTTGAATTTTAGAACCGATAATTTTGTCGAATGCACTGAATTAATATGACAATACAATATCCTTCAAATCATATAAATACTTTTTTTATATAGTAATCAACAAAAAAAAAAGAGAAATTGACTGGTGATATTTCTTATATACCGACAAAGAATATATAAAAATAAAGAGGTAATAATAATTCTATTGTCTACAGTTTGACCATCAATGGAATTAAGGAATCCAATCAAATGGCATATAAAAAGAAATTCACAAATCCCAATCTCTAATTAGCATGGAGTCATAAATACGTTTGGAATTTTGATCCATTTGCCTTGCTTTACCTACCGAAAGGATTTCATTTACAAATGCTTTTGACTCCTTCGACATTGGCTTTCGCTTTCGGTTCTTTCTCATTAGAACACACCCGATCGATTCCTTGCCACAATATTAATCAAACGAAGAATAGATCTGTTTATTTTTCACTGTTCTTTAGTCAACCTTTGTGAACAAAAGCGAGATCATGCATGCTCTCTTATTATGTTATGTTTTGCTTCTCTATTTATCTTGGTAGCTAGGTTAATTCAAGAGATACAACAAATCCTCGTGTAGATGGCATAAGCATGAGCTCCCTGTTGACTTATGCATGCTATGATGTGAAAAATGCAAGCAGTCAGAATATATTTAGTGTTACGAATCTTTGAATAATCTTCGTGTGTGTATATATATATATAGTTATTTTTCTTGGCTCTTTGAATTATTTATATCACCAATCTGTACTTGCCAAGCATTTTAGTTCTTGTTATAAGGGGATACGATACGCCTCTGATTGTGACATTACAGCATAATTAATTTGACCCCGAAATTTTATCTCTAGAAAATATATTTTATGGATCTAAATAAGTGAATAAAATCTTAATTGTTTTAAATTTTTACAATAAATATATATCCTGATTTAAATTTAAAATCTATTATACAAATCACAAACTCTTTATCATTGCCAGATAACTTTTTTTTCTTTTAAATCGTTTAGATTTCTTCCCTTCGCTTTTCAGTACCCATGACAAGCTAGCCAACAACCAAATCTTTTTCCTGCTCTTTATCCCAAACCCAAGTCATTCTATAAAATATAAAGGTGAAACAAATCTGTGGTGATATTCTCGATGAATCTCAAACCTTTTTTTTTTGTATTAATTCCAAGTGGTCCACCTTTAATTAATTCCACCTTTCTTTCTAAATTCCTTTTTAGAAGAAGAATATTAAAAAAATCTTTAGATTTAATGTGCTATAGTTAATTATATTACACGCTGATATTTTACAAGTCTCCCACCACCACGAGTTCACACCATTACCATTACTCTTCCCCCTCTATAAATATCCCACTACACAACCCTTTTGTCCTCTCAACTCTCATAATCCCTGCAATATCTTCTATCTTTCCCATATACTAATAATATTCTTTCAACCATAGGAAGTAAAACAATGGCTAATGTCAAGGTAACAACACTCTTCTTGATCGTAGCCCTCCTCCTCTGCTCCACTCTAACCTACGCCGCCCGCCCTGAGCCAGACTTCCCTAATGGTTCTTTGGCGAAGAACCACCAAAAGGTTTGTTGGACTTGGAACTTTATGATTTTTTTAAATTAATTGGTTTTTATGATTTTGATAGATACTAGTTTGTTTTTTCTTGGAATTTGTTTAGGTTGTCGAGGCTGAGAACGCAGAGGTGATGGAAGAGATCTGTGAAGGAGTTGGTGAGGAAGAGTGCTTGATGAGAAGAACACTTGCTGCTCACACCGATTACATCTACACCCAGAAGCAGAAACCATGAAGTAGAGAGCTACTCGTCTTAATATGTCATGATCAATACTACTTGTTTGTGATCATATTGCATGTTTACTTAGCTTAAATTATAATCAATATTTGTTCAAAAAAAAAAGATTATATATATATATATATATATATATTGTATTGGTTTATTACCAATGGTTTTTTTATTGCTCCATTTGTTTGGAACATGTTGAAAAGCCATATAGGGCTTGGTTTTTCTAGGATAATTCCCATGGGTGTAACTGAACTTAATTAATGAAATCTCCTAATTATTTACCTAGATATTTCAACCTTTTGATAACGCTGTTTTTTGAAAATAAAAGCGCTTTCTCAGAGGGCAAACAAAAAAAATACTATTCTCAAGAGGCATTGAAAAGACCTGAGAAAATGCTATATGATCGTTGCTGTGCAAATATATCCCTTCTCATATTCACCGAACACTCCTAAATCATCAGTGTTAATTAATTTTATACAGCTAGTTATAGAAGGTTGCTTCGGGACTCGGTATCGTTGAATCGTACAAAGAGATGTTGGTGAAAATATGTTTTTTCTTAACAGCATTTCAAAAAATAATACTACAGTTTTATATAAAATGCACTAAAATCTCTGTTCATGCATAGATGGGGTTGTATCTCACCTAACATAAATTCTTTTCTCGATCGAGTCATGGCAATTTCTCCGACCCCAACAACTTTCTACTACGTTAGGCAAAATCTGGGTACAATCCACGCTGCTGAATAGTGTACGGTTAGCTATTGCGCCACCATGCAAGGATAATTAGTAAAATTAGTGATTAGGAAAAATACTTGAGGAGGAGTAATTTTTTGATATGAGTTGCCCTTGTTGATAATATTTATTTAAGAGGACAGAAAAGTCGTTTTAGCTTATATGAACACAGTCATCTCTCGTTAATTAAGGAAACGAAAGTCTTTTTTTAAAGGCATAGGCATTATCAAGATATTCTAGCTACTAGAACAAGGATTTCTACAATAGATAACCCCCCCACGACAAAGTTCTTCGTTAAACCGTTTCTTAAGGTTATAGATCGTAGGTTGTAGCTGTGTGACCATCGATCTAAACGCTACTATTAAAAAAATATGGAAAAACATAGACCACATCACCACCACCCTACCAAGTTCAGTTTGAAGAAAAAAAGAGGTATAAATTGTTGTTGGTGAGAGTTGGCTGTTGAGCAATGAAGGGAATTTGATTGCAATGTGGTGTGTATTGGCCATGACAATAAATGAAGGGACTTGATCTTCAGATAAATTATTATAATATTATTCGACGGTGTATATGATATCATAGAACGCCCTTATATATTATTTATCAAGAAATTGTCTTTCAAGATCTCGATGGAATTTGGATGATAGTCGGGGGCCATAAGGAATGATTTTGTTTGACCTAAGCATGGTGAGAAAAAAAGTCAAATAGTATCTAGAAGAGGAGAAATGGGTATTCATGGATTTATGATGAATCCATGTGGTGGACCTGCTTGCTCGCACCACCATTTATATGGACCATTAGCAGCTATCCTCCATAGCTTCTGACAAAACTGTGGCCACACACCTCGCTTTGTTTTTGCGAGCTACGAAGTGCCATCGCTCCTTCGATCACAAACCCATGTTTCATAGATTGTTGACAGGGAGTGTGTGAATCAAACATATTTCATTTGACTTGAGGAAGTCATAGGTTCAAGTTGTAACTAGCATTTGCTATTATATATAGCCGGATATGATGGGTGGCAATTTCTTGCAATAATTTACATTGTAACCGTAGATGGAGGATGTTCAACTAGTCAACTAGCTCGCATTGATCCTTGAATGTTTATGGTTTAGGGAAGGAGATCAAGTTGTAACGATGTGCATAGAATAATAAGTTTTCAAGGGGCATGTCGCGGTGATAAAGCATTTACCTCATAAGTTTCGGGTTTAAGTTAAGACGTGCTCATTTTGTAAGAATTTGAGATAAATGATGTTTTACTTGTTTAACCTAGACTTGTAAAAAATGCTTAAAAAGAGAGAGCGAGGTTTTCTCGAATAAAAAAAAAAACATATAGTAAGAAGCAAGTACCAGAACCTACAAGCAACCCTGTTGATCATAAATACTCTCGTACACATGAATTTGAACCATCTCTCGTCAAGTTTCTAGTTGTTTTATATTCATCTGGAAAATTGAAATAAAAATGTATTTAGGTTAAAAGTAATAAAAATATTTAGGTTATGTATTTGATATTGTTATTGAACCTGACCAAAAGAATTAGTTCTGAAATATGTTGTTTTGACTTTTTATTTTAACTGAATTTCAAATTAAATTAAATTATAAGAAAGTTATTCTAACATAATTACCTTTTTATATTTAAAATGCTTTTTTTTTCTTTCACAAGAAAAAAAAGTTTTTCTTATCAAAATTAAATTCTAATTTAATTGGGAGCCATGCCAACCTGGCCCAAAAAAGTTTTCATGGGCTATTAAAATACGTAAAGGTTAGGCGTGCGATGGCTCACAAGGCCATACAAAATGCTTGTCATCAAGGCCATCTTACTTTTACCCAAAAATTACTGAAATCTAAAACCCTGAAATTGAAATTGGAATTGAAATTGAAGAGAAGCATCCATATGCTAAAAAGAGAGGGTCTTTAATCTCTTTGAATCCAAAATTATGTTCTTTAGAAGCAGGTTTCTCTCATTTCCTCTGGTGATTGGAGCTGTTATGTAAGTTTTCCTTAAGTTTCTTTTTCCACATACTTGTTTGTTTCTTACTTCCTGTTTATGCTGCTTGGATTTGCTGGCTGTCTTTTGCTCTTAAAAACAAGCATGTGTATGAAGTTTAGCCCTTTAGATCAGATATTTTAGGACCCATTACCTCTTTATACAGATAGATGGACTTGATTCAACTGAATTATAATGGGAAAATTTTGGAGAGTTGATGTGTATTTGTTTTTAACCAAGGCTTCACATTTATGCTGATTTTAAGGAATCTTTTGGAGGTCAAAGTACTTGTTGAAGCTCTTGTTATTAGCTTAATTGCAGAAGCAACCCATATAGCCTGAGCTGATTTCATAGATGTTTTAGAAATTGTGGATAGTGGCAGTCAAGAGGGAAAGAAGTTTCATTGCTTCTTGATTAATTGCATCATTTGATTGCCAAGATGTGAATTATCTGGTACATGTGACTTGATATGATTGATTCTATTCCATTTCACCCAACTCCCTCTCTGTGGGGATATTTGGATTTTCTAGCAAAAGTAACTGTGAAGTAGAAATCATGTTTTCTATGGAAACCTAATGCTTGCTTCTGCCTTCAAAATATGCACTGCATTTTCTTGAAATTCTGCATCCCACAATTTCGGTGCAGAATTTGAATGTAACACATTTTTCTTCAAAAAAAACATATGGTGCTAGAAAAATGAAATTGAAGTGGGAAGAGATTTCACACCCAATAATTCTTGCAGTTATATGTTCTTTTTGTTTAACTCGCTGCTGTTGGGTGGTTTTGCTACACTGAGTGTGAAAGTTATTTGCCATCTGCACCATGAATTTCCTTTAACTCATCTTGCTTGCACTGGAATTATTGTTGTCTGTGTGGAATTCCTTCAGGCACTCCATTTGATAGATGTTTCATTTTTTTTTTCTCATACTATTGGAACTGAATTATCGGCATTTTGATGGGTAGCATTTCCTTTTAAGTTCTGTTAGGCTTTTAACATACAACTACGTGCAAAAAAACAAAATTACAAGCAAAAGTCAGCATGCAATTCTTGTTCTCCCTTTTGGCTTCTCCTGAGAATTGAATAGAGCTCCACTTACGGCTTCTTCTGAGTTTACTTGATTGACCTATTCTTGTGTTTTGTCATTTTCTTTCTGAAATGTCATGTCAAAATTGGACAGATAATTTTATCTGAAACTATTTTTGTAATAGCAATACAATGGTATAGCTTTCTGACGACCTCAATTTTCTGTTAATCTCACCCATCAGCTAACAAGCCACCAATCAAAATTTTCATATTTTCATAACATGTCTTTTATGCTTTGGGAATGACTTTATAAGGATTTTGCAGCATTGGAGTTGTTTCAGGGAAGGCAATATTTGGACCCCCACTTGATGAGTACTGGAAAAGGAAGCTTGAGGAAGAGGCAGCTGCAAAAGAGACTGACACAAGCTCCTCCTAGCAGATAATACTTTGAAAGAATTTCCGCATGACAATAGCGGATAAATAAATTTTCCAGCTTGCTTATTCAGATGTTTTATTCAATTTTTAAAATGTAGAATCTGGAGCACATGATGCTATATTTTAGATAAGGTGCGGTCCCAGCTACACATGTGGCAGGATAAGATGAACATGGTTGGCTTTGTTATTTCATTTGCTTGTTTTCTGGTCAAAGTAGAAAGGCTTAAGCAACCTTGACCTCATACCCTTGACTGCACTCCACAATAAATTATGTTGTTGAATTTTGTTCTCATTAGGAGGCCATTGGCGGTGAAGTTTAGCATGTTATTGAACTTCTCTGAGAAGAAGACAGCTCGTTTATTGTATACTGATCCTAACTTGAGCATTGATCCCTTCTGTTCATTTCTACCTCAAGCTTCTTATAAACATTTTAACCTTTTCACCTGGGCCTTGCATCATGGTTTGAGTTTATGCTATACATTTATGTTGCTTAAAAAGTTACGCTGGTTAGACTAGAAGTAGGCGAACCTTTAACCAATGAATTATATTCCTTCTTTCTGAAGTTGAATCCATGAAACAATTTATGAATCATATTCCTCCTTTCTGAAGTTGGATCCATGAAACAGCTCATAAGCGTTTCTCGGATAGGAGCTGGGAGTTGGGAGCAAGCTCTCTTCTTCATGGACATGTAAACGCATTGATGCAGAAAGGCATGATGTAAACAAAAGAAAGACATTTAGTGACAAACTGAGGGCTCAAGAACCCTAGTTCTAGGTAAATAATTCCTCAACAACAACCTTGCAAATCCAAAAATGTTTAATCCAGATGACTACGCTCAGATGTGTTTAGATCAAGTGATAGGATTTTTTTTTTACTGCGAGGAAACTCTATCCTTAGAAAGGATATTTTGTGGACCCAGATGAACAAGTAAAACTTCAGTTATTCCAAATTCTTCAACTCATGAGAAACACGTGCAATATACAAGTTTGTTTATAAGCTTATATTGCCGCAGCCTTCATGCAATGATGCAGCTTCAAAGCTAAAACACGTTTGCCGGTAATATACAAGTTTGTTTCAGCCTAACAGGATAGGGAAATTGTAACTGGAAAGAAAATATCCAGAAAGTTAAAACATGAAAAAAAGAACCTGACCATGATCTAGATAGAAAGTTACCCTAAACCATGTTACAATGATAATCAGCTGTTGAAAGTAGGCTTGAACAATGGAGTGGAGTTCATCAATAATCCATCGGCAGCAGGCACTGCATTACTCCTCATAATCAAAGAAAATCTTGATCTCTATTGACGATTCAAAGACATTACAGAAAATCCACCGACGGGAAAGTCTTCTTTCATAACTTGAAAAACACAAAAGCCAGTACGGAATCAAAATGAAATTGAATCATGTAAATGCTCTGCATATGCATAGTTTGCATGGATTTACAAGATAAAACCTGTTTCTTACAAATTTATTCAACCGTATACATTACTACATGTTCATGTCTCTTAAATGGTACCGAAAGAAGACAAGCTTTACGGCAATCTCAGAAGAGAGGATAGAAATAAGAAATTTTTATGGTAAGAAACATCAAAATAACCTCCTTAATTATACGACTTATATTAGATGAATTGAGCTATAAGAAACAACTAGACAAGAACGCATCCTTCAGAGACAAAGTTGCTTGAACGAGTTTACCAAATTAATGACAAATGATACAGAACTAATAAAAAATTTAAACTGGCACCAAGAAACAAGCAGTTCCGAATATTTGAAAGCACCAAGTAATGCATCCAATCGCAATAACAGAGGATTTAGTCATTACAAAGTAATCATCAGACTATATTCCTATTCATCTGACGGGTGTATAAGTATAATTGAAACTGTTGCCATTAAACATCTACAGGTTCTGTCAACCAAACATCCATTCTCTTCGATATTATCACACAAACAAAAAAAGTATTGCATAAGAAGCTTCTGTGATAACAAGCAAGATTGAATTATCAAATAGCTTTTTTTCTTCTTCTGGTATGGGGAGATGAATTGAGCTGTACATAAAAAATAGAAACATAACATATCCTTAAGTTTCATGAAAGAGTTGAGAGAACACAATGACAATTGATGTTGAAATATTCCACAACTTAAGCTGGAACCAGAATCCAATCACCATCCAATACGTGCAAGCACAAAGAAATGCAGACAGTTGCAATAACAGAGGATTTTGCACTGACATATCTCACTACTTCAAGACCACTGTCAACAAGAAGCTCATGAACAGTATAAACACATTTCCTTATTCCATCATACAGCTTCTCCAGTAGAAACTCTAGGAAAGACCGAACAGTCTCGAATGTAACCCTCCCAGTCACATCGAGAACAAGCCTCCTGTTGCTTGGCACTGCCAGTGCAGATGAAACTTTATTAACCCACCCATTCTCCTCAACCTCGTCAAATGATTTTCTTGCTTTAGAATCACTACAAAACGCTTCTTTTCCACAGAGCTCATGCTCCATTGAACTTTCTCCTTGATCAACAGCCAAGTAAGGGGAATCGAAACTCGGATTCTTGCTAATATCATCAATTGTCAAAACTTGATGAGATGTCTTGACAAGAGCCTCAATTGCATCATTACATACTGATACCAACACCTCTCTCACTTTGGTTTCGTGCTTAGGATTGGTTAATCCTGCAAAAAAATCATCATAGGTGTTGATATGCATAGTTTTGTCAAGGTAAACCGCAACGGCCGTGCTCACAAATAACTGAATACAATCACCAATCAGCTCTTTACACTTATCACCACAAACCACATCCACCAGTTTTCGAGCAGAATCATGACCATCAGTACCAGTAGCAGAAGCATTCAAATGTGAATGACCACCTTCACAAAATCCCAAAACCAAGTTCCTAGCAAAGCTTCCAACAACAACAGAAACAAGACCAGACCCAGCTGAAGAACAAAGCTTATCAAAAACCTCATCCAATATACTTGGACTTCCATTCCCATTCCCATTGGAACCAGCATCATGATCAATTCTTCTTGCACTGGCTTGGTAACCACGCAAAGTCCCCACAGTTAAAGCTTGTGTAAGGGTAACTAGTGCATCCGAGAACTCATTTGACCTTGCCACTTTAGAAATTTGCTTGAAACTATTGGGAATTTGGTCTGATTCGGATTGAACAAAATCTTTACAATCCTTAGAAACAACCCCAATAGTGTCAGCAGAATCCGAGATAGCTTCAACAACAGCAACAAAAGCTCCAAAAATCTTGGATACTCTCTTTCTTTTTTCAGCTAATGAAGGGAAGTTATAAACTTTATAGGCAGTATAAGTAGAGAAACCAAGAGCTGCTAGTAAAAGAGCCCACCTCTTCTTTCTTCTGGTATAATTAAGAAGACCCTTTTTCACCAACTGCAAATCCATTTTGATGATGAAATTGGGGGATCAAATGATGAAGACACAGTAACAGTTTTGCATAAAACCTCACTTCATCTACTTCCTGTCTTGTCTGTTTAAGACAAAAAAAAACTGTAAAGATGAGAGAGAAGGGAATGAATGATGTCAAGACGGTTGCAGAGAGAGATTCATAAGTCGGTTTGCCGTGGAGTAAAGAGAAGTTGATGTGTGTACGTTCAAAAAGCTGTTTCTGTTTGTGGATAGGGGAGAAGAGAAACGATCAGCTTCCAAGTTCAACCAACAACCTCTTAAAAATATTTACTCTACTTCTTTATTTATTTTTGAACTCCAAAAATTTGTTGTTTACAAAAATATATGTACACACACTTAATTTAAGAAATGTAATACTACAAATATCAGAAGCAATAATAATACATAAGTAATGAAGACGAAGAAATGATAATTGCTAAGGAAATGATGAGAAGAGTTATGGTAATACTAAATTTATGATTTATCATAAATTGTAATCTATAAATATTTCTATTAGATTCTATATATCATCCAATTACAATAATCCAATTGATCAAACCTCATGTATTAAGATATTTTTTAGATGTTAGGAAATCCTATTTTCTGGAAAATGTATTTTGTGAGTTCAGATAAGCGAATAAAATCCTGGTTGTCTTGGATTCTTACAAGAAGTGAATGTCCTGACTCGAACTCGAGACTTGCTTTACAAATCACAAATTCTTTGTCATCACATCACGCCTCTTAAGAACTCTTGTATTAAGATGATAATTATAATAATAACATTGATGATAATAGTAATGATAAATAAGTCATAATTTTTTTTGGATAACGTGGGAACCACATGATCCGGAAAGCGCACTTTGTGGGCCCAGAGCATGCGTAAACTCCCGGCTGTCCCAGGCTCTTATAGGTTTGGGACAGGACGCTAGGATGGCTCGAACCTCGCTCCCGTGTATGAGAGCGAGGCCTGTTACCGCCATAATGATCGTGATAATAAATGAAATCAAGAATATAATAGTATTTATAATTAACTTGATCTCTACTATTTTTAATGAATTTTTCCATCTCAATGAACAATTATGTTGCACGATACTATGATCCTCCATCGTACTGAAAAATGTGGACCAAATTGCTTCAACATTCTCTGTTATGGACGGCATCATGGTGGAACACCAGACCGGTATTATAGATTATTTTTCTACATGTTAAACAGTTTTTATAAATAAATAAAAGTTTCCTCGCCGATCCATTTCCTCACGGATGGCTTAGTATCCGGCACGAATATTGTTATGATTAATTTATATTAACAGGAGAAAAAAAAGGAAGAAGATTACAACGGAGTTGGGGGCAATCCCCTAGCAATTATTAACAAAAGAGCTAAAAGAGCTTGGGGTCGGCACTGTACATTGTGACCCATTTGCACTGTGGACTGGACTTTTGTCGTCCGTGCGTCGCGCGAGTTCGTCCACCTTTTTTTTTTTTTTTTTTTTTCTGTTATGAACAGTGTAGAGACGAAATTAGCCCTGGTAATAGGACAAAAAAGCTGATGGGTGAGGGGTAAATACCGGTTAGGCTCAGGGGTGCGGACGTCATTGCACGCGTACGGACCGGTCCGGTCGGTCCGGTCCGCCGCAACCCTTTTTTTTTTTAATATATTTTTGAAATGGCTAAAGACTGTTATAGCCCCAGATAAGACAAAATAGCTTATTTACGGTCAGGGACATAACGGTAACTGACCATTATTATTTATATATTTTTCGGAATCTGTCAGGAGCGTGCGTTGCACGCGGCCGACGTTGCCCCCCCTGACGCCCCATTCAAGCGGCGCGTGAGGTATGCTAAGGTGGCCGGAAATGGGATACCGGCGTCTAATCCGGTGCGCCTCCGCTTGGTCTTCCTCCCGGTGCGGAGCGTTGTCCCACACGGTGTCCGTGTACGCGGCGGAGGTCGGTTGAAGACGGCGGCAGCGTTTCTCTCTCTCCCCTGCACGTAAAAGTGCAGGGGAGGCCCCCGTGTTTGTGAATTATTCAATTCGGTCCCTCAACTTGCAATTTGCTGCCCTGCACCTTGCATTTCTGTTACAGTAGTTTTAATTTGCCTCGATTTCGTCCTTCCGGTTGCAATTAATTAAATGGTCACCTTTCACTTCGGTCCTCAAACGTTGTATTTCCGGTTTGGGTCCAAATTGGTCAATAAATTCGGTACACAGGTTTGAATTTTTGCAATTTTGTCCTTGGATTAAAATTGATAATAAATGTGATTTTCATTTCAGCCCTTCAACTTTTGATTTATTATTTAAATCCCTGTTTAAATGTTTAATGCTTATCAAATAATTGCTACATTGTTCCTAATAATTTTATTTTCCATCGATTTTGTTTTTCTTTGATTTATTTTTGCCACTTTCATGCATTAGGATAATAATAATAATAATAATAATAATAATAATAATAATAATAATAATAATAATAATAATTTTTTCTTGCTTACTCTTTTGTTAATGTTTATGGGTGTTTTTTCTTCCGTTAAAATTTCGTAATTTTAATGATTTTTGCAATAATAGCAATAGTCATTTTATATCTAATATTACTTGGGATAAAAGACAACTCAAGAAAAAAAAATAGACAAATTTACCTAGGTTACCTACAATTAAGAAACGATACAAGTCACCTTTGTCTCGATTACACTGTTCCTTTTAAACGGCAAACAAGTCATTATTATATGTTTTATAATTTATTGTATATTATCGCCTAAAAATATATAAAAAGAAAACAAAAATTGACCTCAGATTTTTTGCAAGAAAAAAATTAATATAAGCATGCTTAAATACATTTAATATAATAATATGAAGAATAAATCTTATAAAATAAAAAAAAAATTGGTTTCGAATTTTAATTTTGTGCTCTTTTCTTCAAGTATATTTCTGGGAAAAAAATTGATTTTTATTATTTAAAATCTAATATTACCCGGGAAAAAATACAACTCTGAAAAACAAAAGGTAAACAAATTTGCCTAGATTATATACAATTAAAAAATATATGAGGCACTTTCTGTTTCGACTACACTGTTCTTTTTAGACAGCAAATAAATAATTATAACACGCAAAAAATATATATTCCTTTCTTGAAAAATATTGAAATGTTTTTATTTATAATGTGTCAGATCTAATATTACTGGGGAAAAAAGGCAACTCATATTGTTTTTTTGAACAAATTTACCTAGGTTGCCTATAATTAAAAAATATAAAAATCACTTCTCATTTCGATCACACTATATAATATGTGAGACTAAGTATATGTGTTTAATATTTATTTAATATTATCGCCTAAAAATATATAAGAAGAGAAAAAAAATGACCTACGATTTCTTGAAAAAAAATAATAATATCAACAGTCTTAAAGATATTTAATGTAATAATATGATGAAGAAATCTTATAAAAAAAAATTTGGCTTTGAATTTAAATTTATATTTTAGACCCTTTGTTTGTTTCTTTTAAGAAACGGTGACTTTTTTTTCACATGTATTTTTGATTTTTCACTATCCAACTCAGTTGTTCTTTTTTAACCGGGTTTCTTTTGTTGTTTTGTTTTTTTAACCAGAGTATCCGTGACAACAAATTTCTTATAAATCATTTCACCTTCTTAGCAAATTTTTGAACAAATTTTATCAAAAAAATTTTAGCAATCACAATATTCAATCACATTTTGATTTAAAAAAATTATTTTGAGCATATTTTATCAATTACAATTATACTAAGTAAATATTAAAATAACAAAATACAACATTTATAAAATAAATTAATTTTCTACATAGATAAAAATGCCCAGCGAAGCGGGCCCGATCATCTCGTACAAAGCTAAAACGGCAGGAAGGAGAAGACAGAGCCTAACTGAACAGCTCAATCTTCTCTCCAACTCTCTAAACAATAGGAACACATTATAAATCCATCCCTGTGAAAAATCACAGGTCTAATAACCACGTGTCCAATGTTTAAGAGCAGAGCCGCCGCAAACCATCTACTACGTGTCGTGAGCCGTATACGTGGCAAATACCCAATGAAAGTCTCGGTCCTCATCCCAGGTGACCTTTAAATCCCGTGAGACCACGTAAAATAAAATAGATCAAGGGAGGGTAGAGTTTCTGTTAAACTGACTCTCCAATATTAATCTGCTGTATAACACAGCTCCTAGCACAAAGAAAACCTTCTAAAATTAGCCCAACCACACTCCCATCTCTGTAAACGCCATGCCCTCCTATTGCTTTTATATGATTAATTTGCTGTTACACTAGGTAGCTCCTCCTCCACCTCCTCCTCCTCCTCCTCCTCCTCCTCCTCTCTCTATATATATATATTCGAGAAATTAGTTTTTATTCGTATCCTTAATGATAAAACTTTTCTTGATATACAGGCACACATGCACACTCAAATTCGATTTGTTTTCTTTTTCTTGAAAAGCTACTGCTCCTCTTGCAGACTTGTTGATTTAACCAAATTCCTCTTGCAATTTTCTTCCTTATATGATCTGTCTTTTCGGTATCTGAATCACAGATTGATTCATACGCTGATGATACGCGTGGATTTGTTTTTCTTTGAATTCAAGAAAGAAGCTCAATATATATATATATATATATATATTAGAGAATCGAGACGACATTAATCTGCAGTTAATCAACTCTATTGATTAAGTCTTAAGAAACAATTAATCACACAGCCGCTTTCTTATCTCCAGCTTCATCCCTACGTTTGTAATATATTGTCTTAGCGCGTTCCTTAATTTTTTGTTTGTTATGAACGTATATAAAGGATGATTTAGGAGGCCAACCAAACCTTGAAGCAGCGGTGCAAGCTGATTAAGAAGAGAGGAAGATGAAGACCACTTACCAGCCTTATATCGATCCTGAGTATGAGTCCCTCATTGAAAGAATTTATCCTCCGAGGTATAGTGTTCTTGAATTCTTGGAAATATAATATCTGTATGGTCAGTTGTTTGATCTTGCAACCTGGTTTTTGTGTTGCAGAGTCTGCATAGACAATGAAACATACCATGATCGCACTCTTGTCAAGGTCACTTTCCATTATCTTAAACTACGCTTTTTAATTATATGAATTGCATGTTATTTAGTCCTATGTTTAATTTAGTCATCTTTTATCCTGCTGGTTCAGAGTTGATAGTTTCTAGTTTGTGGATAACAAAAAATGAGATCAAGATCCCATCTCTCTGACTACCCACCGAGTGTGCACCCACTAGAACTCGAAAGAAAAGAAAAGCTTCTGCTGCTATCATAAAGTATATGACTATATAGTTTATTATATTTATATATGACGCTATCAAATTGCAAAAAGAAACCAGCCTAGTCACAAGACTTGGAAAAGAAACCTCAGAAGATGGAAAGAGATCGCTCACGGGAAAATGAGTGAAAAGAGTTGCACTGTAACCTAGTTTCCATGGAAGTTTCACATGCCCATTTGGGCTAGCCAGATGCTACCTTAATTGCAACCAAAAAAGTTTCATTAAAACTGAGAGATTTAGCTGCTGCTTACATTGTGTTGCTGCTTTTGCAGGCTGACAGTGCAAACAAGCACGGGATTCTATTAGAGATGGTCCAATTCTTAACAGATCTTGACCTTGTTATATCCAAATCATATATATCTTCTGATGGGGGATGGTTCATGGACGGTCAGTGCCCACATCCCACCAAACTAGCCTCATGCCTACACTAGCTAGCCATACATAGTTCTGCTATCTGCATCTGTTTTGATTTATTCATATCACATGCTAATTAAGTATATTATTTGATGATAATTATGGCCCTGAACCAGTGCAGAAAATGAGAAAAGATAACTTTGTGTCAGCAACAACTATCCTTTGTCTTTGCCTTTGCCTTTGCCTTATTCATGGGGGTTTGTTTTGATTGCATGGTATGCAGTGTTCCACGTGACTGACCAGCTTGGAAACAAACTTACTGACGAAAGCCTCATCCTCTACATCCAGGAGGTCTCTCCCTCCCTCTCCTCTATCTATCACCGTATAAGTATGCGTATACGTATAATCAATCATATATACGTCTAAGTATATGCACTTAACAAGTCTTGTATAGATGTTTAAACCTGCCTGCCTTTATGCTTTTAACATGGAATGGAAAACAAAACGCAGGCACTGTGTGCAAATAGGAGAAGGGGGGTGTCAAAGGAATTGCCAACTTGTCTCAGCAGAGAAGGTAGGCCACGACACGTGTCAACAGACCACACGGCCTTGGAGATAGCTGGGACCGACCGACCTGGTCTTCTTTCCGAAATATCGGCTGTGCTTTTTGAGTTGGAATGCCATGTCACAGCTGCCATGGCGTGGACCCACAACACGAGAGCTGCTTCGATAATCTACATGGAAGATGGGTTTCGAGGAGGGCCGATCACAGATCCAAAGAGACTAGCACATGTGCAAGAGCAGTTGGAGAATGTGGTCGAAGCCCATCATGGGATGGGGGAGAGGAGGAGTGTGCGGTTGCTTGCTCCAGCCCCAGGGCAACAGACCCACACAGAGCGGAGGCTCCACCAGTTGATGTATGCCAACATAGACTATGAACCATGTCAGGGATGCAATGGCGGAGGTGCAGCACATCGGAATAACTGCACCAAAATTCATGTGTTTATCGAATCTTGTGAGGAGAAGGGGTACTCTGTGGTGAATGTCAGGAGTAGAGACCGGCCAAAGCTCCTGTTCGATACACTCTGCGCTCTAACTGATATGCAGTATGTGGTGTTCCATGCTGCAGTTAGCTCTAAGGGCACCATGGCTGATCAGGTACGACATCAAAATGCATTTCTTTCAGATCAGAACATTGTGTTATTGAAATAGTATGATAATTGCGGGATTGATTCTTGCTCGGAATGTGGATATTGTTGCAGGAGTACTTCATTCGGCAGGAGGATGGCTGCACTTTGGAAACAGACAACGAAAGGCATAAACTAACTCAAAGCTTGATTGCTGCCATTGAGCGCAGAATAACCCATGTATGTACTTCTGTTCATGTTTAACTATTTTCCAAGCACTAGAGAACAATCCCTAGTACATGCAATTTCACCATGATAAGCAATAAAAAAACTACCGCTTAAAATCTTGTTTGAACCTGTGAGTGGATTATAATCTGCAGGGATTGAGGCTCGACATTCGCTCGGACAATAGAATGGGACTGCTCTCAGACTTGACACGGGCGTTACGCGAAAATGGGCTATCAATATCAAGCGCTGAGATTGGAGCAAATGGTGATAGAGCAGTTGGATCCTTCTATGTTACTGATGCTTCAGGATATGAAGCAAATCCACAAGCAATAGAACAGGTAAGAAAAGAGATTGGGGGATCTATCGTGGCAGTTAACAAATCACCCGGCTGGACGCCAAAAACTTCAAAATCTCCCTCAGTGGCTAGTATTAGCCGAACTAGCAGTGGCCGCAGCATAAACGAAGATAAACCACGGTTCTCTCTAGGAAGCCTATTCTGGTCACAGCTTGAGAGGCTCTCAAACAATTTCAGTTCCATACGATCATGACGAGGTTCTAACTTCTTGGGTTGTACTTTAAATCTGTTGTTTAGTAAGTTCGAATGCCAGGAGATGAGTAGTTTGTGTTGCCAGTTCACTAGCATCCACTGTAATGATGAATCTGGTTTGACATTCTTAAGTACAGCTCGCTGCACATATTCACTTGAGCATCAATCAATGAAATAGATTTATTTTATATTTTTGTTTTGATCTCTTAACTTTCTATTACTAAATAACGTTTCGATCTTGCATGTCTGTACGTTTTGCACTGAAACACGTGGACAGATTTGATGAGGAAAGTTCGAATCATATGGGGTCGGTTATACGTCACTCTTGTTTGTATCTACACCAAGTGCCAACCAGGCAACCATAGGCTTCTGTCTTATGCCAGATACATAGCGCCCTTTGCTTTGACCAGAAAATCATGTCGAGACTACATGAGTTCCCCTTGTTTATAATCTTCTTTTTTTCCGGGAGATTTTCCAAAATTTTATTCATGAAGCAACAATTCCATGGTTAAAGTTTGACCGCATCAAACTATCAGACGGTGATGGAAGATGGAATCGGTCCTTGATTGCTAGAAGAATAGAGCGCCTAAAAATAGAAATTGCCCACACATGAATCGGTGGCGCGATAAAATAAAAAATAATCAAATCTACCAGCTGGCCTACACAGTTCTCCCCGGATTGAAGAGTTTCATAGACTTAGACGTCATATCTTGCCAGTGTGGCACATCCATACTAGAGTTATGTACAGATATACTAGAGGTCTTGGTTTCAGAATTACGAGTACTTTACCTGCTCAGACCCAGTATTTTTTACACTAACAGGGTTAATATCCTTAACTGAAGCAGCAGAGCTTCTTAGCTGAACCCAATCCCGCGATTCTTTCATTGAACTCTTAACTTGTAGCTTCATCTTCATCGTCCTCTTCAAGATCACTGAATGAAACATCCTCGTCATTTCCAAGAGACATTGAGGCTCCACTAGCACCAATCATTTCTGAACTATCATCTTTCAACCAATCATCACCATCATCCTCAAATTTCTCATCCAGAATCCTAGAGGAGCTGGATGGCGAATGTTGATGTTTGGTCTGGTTAACTTTTTCTTCCTCAATTATGTATTTGTCAATGATTTGCATCTGAGTACTTTCAACTGGATGCTTCTCCGTTTCTGATTCAGCAGAAACATTGGAAGGGACTGCTTCATGATCAGGTGTCTTGGGCCCAAGTGTGGGAGTGACTGCACCAGTGCCAGATGTCATGATTGTAACTGATTCAGTTCCAACATGGGATGGAACCGATAAAGTCTCTTCATGCGGTAAATCAGTATGATCTTCTACACTGGAAGTGCCAACCCCAGACCAATCTGGGGTGCACTTTGCCTTATCTTTGTTTTGTAACTCATGAGACAACATCGCTCTCGCTTCCATTATCTGCATGCATACATGAACGTTTAGTGATGCAGGTAATCAAGTTAATTGCCCACGACACAATTTAGGTAGACAATATCTTAATATCTCATGGAATTGAAATTATCTAATGACACACACACACACACACACACACACACATATATATATAGCAGTCAAGATTGGCCCAGACACCCCTAATTGCCTTCCAAGTTTCTGTAGACAATGGTTAAATGCAAGGCAAGAAAACGACCTCTACCTACAAAGAAAAGAAAAAAAAAAGCTGGTTGCTATCATCATTTACTAACCATACTCCTGTGACACAAACCGAACAACAATCCCTTACGTTTTCTATGTATCAGAGACCAAAAAACAAAATCATCAAAACCTTCTTTCACAGAAATGTTCACCATTTCGCAATACGTACGTACATAACGAACTGAGGCGCAGATTAGGAAGGAAGACGATTACGAAAACGGAAAACCAGATGAACAAAACAACCTCCAAAGTGACGGAAGAATTATGCTATAAGTTCAAAATAACTAAACTCAGTAATCCTCAATAAACATAACTTGAGTAGCAGTTGAACCAGCTAACAATCATAGTAAAAGCAACATACTTGGGGAGTTGAGAGTAGCTGAGCATCATGTTTAGGGAGTCTAGGGTGCAAGAGAACAAAGTAAATCTTCCAAAAGCAGCCCTCACTCATATATCGAGGACAAAGCTCAATCCTTAAAGCAGCTAATCTCGGAGCAAGACGCTCGACAGCTAAAGCATGTTCTTGTTGGGCATCCGATATATCAAATTCTGAAATATATCATAAAAAAAATCAGACATACTCAGACATGATTTTAATAAAGCAAGAAGACGACAGACCTTCAAAATATTGAACACGAGGAATGGGAAAGTCGAGCCAAGTCTCAGGATGCATCGCGACATCTCTAGCAAAACCCACAACTTCTTCAGTCACACCCAAAGCAGTTGTATCAATTGTCTCAATCTCATCCTCGTTACTATCGGACCCCAACTGCAGCAAATCGGAGGCGATCTTTGTGAACTCCGACACCGTTTTGTTAGTGGAAAGCTTGGAGATCCCTGACTTAAACTTGCCTCCAATTTCGGCAAAATCACTGCGAATCCCGGCGATCAATGCAGCGTCGTCTTCATCTGGATGGGGATCATTCTCCGACGGTTGAGGAGAGAGGAAAGAAGCGACACCCCAGAATTGGCTGGACAGGGTTTGTTTGAGATCTGTAAGATCTTCTTTGAGGCCACGAGGTGTCGTGAATTGTCGTTGTTGTTGATCCGATTCTGTATTGTAGAAATCTTCTTCTTCTTCTTCATCATCGTCGAGATTGAGAGAGTTAGCTATCGACCTTGCTAGCCATGCCATTTTTTCCCCTCTGGTAGTGAAGAGTGACCATATGGTGGAAACAAAAAGGAGTAAAAAGACTAAACAAGGATAGAATAGAGACTATAGGGACGAAATTTAACATTACCATAGCACCCTAATGAGAAAATAGGTACTGAAAGGAGCCTGGATGGTTGCTTGTAAAGCCACACCACCAGACATGCTACTACTTCGAAACCGCCTCTTCACCCTCTCATCGCTTCCCTCTCTACCTCAACACGCCAAAAACCCTTTTCCGTTAACTTTCTCCTTCAATTACTCGACCCGAAAATCTCCTAACCCGAACCCGTCCGGCCATGTCTCTGCTTCAAAGACATCGAAACCACCTCCACTCTCTGACGTGGCCCGGTTTGTCCGTACAGTACTCTTCGTGCCGCCGGGAGTTGACCCGGAAGAAGTGACGGAGGAGATGGTAATGCCTGGCTCGAATATCGTTGCTGGACCTTATGCGGGTCATTCCCAGATTAAGGAAGTTGAGTTTGTAAAAAGCAGTGGAAAGGCCAAGGATTGTCCGAGAGATGAGCGACCTGAGTTTGCAATTTTGGGTCGGTCCAATGTGGGAAAGTCTTCACTTATTAATGTTCTTGCTAGAAAGAAAGAAGTTGCCCTCACCTCGAAAAAACCAGGTTTGATGTTTGAAAAAAGGTTCGATTGTTTAAGAATGTTATTTTTGGATTGTGGATTTTTAATGGGGTTTGATTTTTTTTAATATTATGCAATGCAGGGAAGACCCAGTTGATAAATCATTTCTTGGTGAATAAAAGTTGGTACCTTGTAGATTTGCCTGGTTATGGGTAAGCAACTAGTGCTTCTGTTTTCTCCCTTTTTTATAGTTGTTTTCAATAAAAGTTTAGTGACTAGCTCATCATTTCTTGGTGAATGAACTGGTGCAAAGGATGTTTCCTTGGAATTGTCTTAACTTTTTTGCGAAAGAATGCTTACTAGGGTTATTATGTATAGTGACTAGTTATCATTTCCTGGTGAACGAACTGATGCAAAAATGCTTGCTTGGTATTTTGTAACTTTTTGTGAAAGCATGCTTGCTAGGTTGTATAAGCTTAATATTTATACATGGATTGGGTGTGCTTATTGTTCTGTTTTTATATGCAATTATTTAGTGCTTTTCCTCGAGGATGGGTAGAATAGCTTGCTGAACTTGTCTTGAGTTTAAGGGAAACACCTCAGCACCAGGTCTAGATCGGGGGGTTCAAATGAGGATTTAGCCTTTAAGTAAGATTCTTCGCTTGAGCTTGCTGAGTTGTAATGCCCTCCTTTTTGTCCAAGAAAGAAAAGGAGAAATTCTGCTGATATTTTTGGTGTATCCTTGCAACTTTGAGATGCTCTGCTCTAGTCAGTGGCAGTTAATTAACTTATTCATGATTCATTTGTTCTGAGAGGGCATACTGTTGGAGAATTGAATGACTACCCTTGAGTATCTTGTTTGTGTTGTCCAACTACGTCATGGAAATTAGTATCTTTTGAGTATGTGGTTGAATGGTTGCCTAATAACTCACTCTGTTTTTCAGGTTTGCTAAAGCCCCGGATTCTGCTCGAATGGATTGGTCATCGTTTACGAAAGGCTACTTTTTGAACAGAGAAACTCTGGTAGCTGTCCTACTTCTCATTGATGCTAGTGTCCCTCCTCAAAAGATTGACCTGGATTGTGCTAATTGGCTTGGACGCAACAATGTAAGCTTCTCTTTAACTGTGAAACTATCGTGATAATTTTCTGATATGTATAACTAGGTTACCTGCATGATGTTATATCATTGCTTTTCATTGTTCTCTGCCATTCCATTGCGTTTCAGATACCAATGACTTTAGTTTTCACTAAGTGTGACAAAATGAAGGGAAAGAGAACAAGGCCTGATGAGAACATCAAGAATTTTCAAGAGTTAATGAGGCAAAACTATCGGGAACATCCTGCGTGGATCATGACTAGTAGTGTCACTGGTTTGGGCAGAGATGAGCTTCTCCTACACATGTCCCAGCTAAGAAACTACTGGGACCAATAAATTGGAAAAAAATGTCAAATTTCGTGTAGAATCCTTTTTCCTTTTTTTGTATTCTCATTACGTGTCGATTTTGCCAATCAAAGTTTATGATCAAAATATAAGTAGGGCCCGTAACATGCACTCGTGTTGGATGTAACATTCTTCATATGTACATAGATGAGTGAAGTCTTATTGTTTTCCTTAAGACCTTATCAATATCTGCTCTATGCTTAAATAGTTGGGCTTTACGGTTTCGGCTACACTTTTGTCTGCAGAAACATATGTTATCTTGATTTTCAATGCTTAATTTATGACTTGTTACAGAATAAATGCCCAATCCTTTTGTCTGGACCAACTGTCATGCTGTAGTCAAAGGTTGCTAATTTGAAGTTCAATGAACTACGGTCCAGTTTCTTCAGTCATTGTCCTGTGATTTCCTTCTTCTAGAGGAGGGTCACTGGCAGCACTCGCCATCTATCACGCTCTTATAGTTTAACCATCTTCATTTTTCTGTGCTGCATCCAAATCAGATCTGAGGGCATCTCTCAAACATCTTGAAAGTACTTTTTTTTAACTAAATCAGCAAGGATGTCAACTACTTTTGTTGGATATGCTATAGATCTAAACCTCAGATGTATGCTCTTTAACACCTCATGCATTTAAAAAGCAAGCTTTTAGTTTGTATTTACAATAAGAATGCACCGGGAAATGTTGAATATTTTTCGTTTCGGCAGACAAAAATATGAACAGAGCATGCATAGATATTTTTGTGGTTGCAATTTGCTCTTCTAGCTTTGAGATACTGTACTTGCAAAGAAGACAAATCAGAAGACGCAGATTCGATCCTCCAAGATTCCAGGGTGAAAGATTTGGGAGGCTGGGTGCTAAAAGTCGTAGGATATATATCAGACAACACTTTCCTGGTTTGATGTGCTAGCAGCAGACAAATGTTCTTTCCCGGAAGCACAAATGTTCATATTTTTCTCCTGACTCCTTTTATTATTCCATGATCAGTTTTTGATTTGACTTTTTCTTAATTACGTTTCTATTATTGAAATTGTGACCTGAGGTCCTGCCTCGTCGGTGGCAAGGGGTTTCTTGAGATAAAGGACTATAGACTAGATCATGAAGATTTTGATATATAATCTCTTGGATTTGACTTGATTAACATATGATATTTGAGTATTTAGGATGCTGCTGCTGCAAAAGACGTGAGGTTTCATTTTATTTATTTTCCCAATTTAAAATATTAGTTTTATATACTAATATTTATTTTTAAATTATACCTTTAGAGTTATAATTATACTATAATATTAATAATTATGGAATGATTGATAAAAAAACAAGTTATCATTACTGATTTTAGGATTGATTTGAATTGATTTTTGAAACGCTGAATCTAGTTTATATGACACGTATTATTGTTGATTATTTGTTTTAGGTTTGCTAATTTTTGTAATAAAATTCTATGAATATAATTGTATTCTAATTTTAAATTACTTAAACTATGTATAAATTGTGTAATTTAAATTGTTTGAACTTTTAAATTATTTATTTTATTTTTGTTTTAATTGTGTTATACTTTAATTTACTACTTAACTATAACTTTATAATTATTAATGTATAATTAAATATAACTTTATAATCGGAGTTTAAATTATATTTTCCCTATCTTTATATATAAAAAAAGAACGTTTTTCACGGCCTGGGCCGGATATTAAGCTTTTAGCTGAGACGAGCGATATACCCGCGCGTTGCGCCAGGTTTTTTTTATCTATGTAGAAAATTGATTGTTTTTATATATATATTATATTTTAATATTTTAATATTTAATTAGTATAATTATAATTAATAAAATCTGTATAATCGAAATGGGAAGTGGTTTGTATATTTTGTAATTGCAGACAATGCAGGTAATTTTTTTTCCTGCGTTGTTTTTTTATCTCAGTAATATTAGATTTGACACATTATAAATTTTTTCCACAAATAAACTTATATTTTTTGCGTGCTATAAGTAGTTATTTTAATGTTTAATTAGTAAAATTGCAATAGATCAAATATGTTAGAAATGAGTTTTTTGCGTAGTATAAGTAGTATGCTTGCCCGCGCATTGCGTTAGGGTTTTTTCTATTTAGAAAAGTAATTGATATTTCACATGTTGTAATTAGTTGTTTAAATATTTAATTAGTAACATTATAATATATAAAATATGTAACAAATAAAATTTTTCCCTGCCTAAAAGGAATAGTGTAATCGAAATGGGAAGTGGTTTGTATATTTTTTAATCATAGATAACCAACGTAAATTTGAAAAAAAAAATTCCCCGGTAATATTACATCTGACACATGAAAAATAAAAATATTGTAAATTTTTGAAGAAATAAACTATTTTTTTTGCGTGCTATAATGACTTATATGCCGTATAAAAAGAACAGTGTAATCGAAACGGAAAGTGACTCGTATAATTTTTAATTGTAGATAACCTAGGTAAATTTGTCTATTTTTTTTAGTTTTTTTTTTTGCCAGTAATATTACATCTGACACATTAAAAATAAAAAGATTGGAAATCTCTGAAGAAATTAACTTAATTTTTTTGCATGCTATAATGACTTATTTGCCGTATAAAAGGAACAGTGAAATCGAAACAGGAAGTGACTTGTATATTTTTTAATTGTTGATAACGTAGGTAAATTTGTAAAAAAAAAAATTTAGTTGTTTTTTCCCCCAGTAATATTACATCTGACACATGAAAAATATAAACAATGTAAATTTCTAAAGAAATAAGCTTGATTTTTTTGCGTGCTATAATGAGTTATTTGCCGTATAAAAGGAACAGTGAAATCAAAACGGGAAGTGACTCGTATATTTTTTAATTAAAGATAACCTAAGTAAATTTGTCAAAAAAAAAATTTAGTTGTTTTTTCCCCAGTAATATTACATCTGACAGATGAAAAATATAAATATTGTAAATTTCTGAAGAAATAAGCTTAATTTTTTTGCGTGCTATAATGACTTAGTTGCCGTATAAAAGGAATAGTGTAATCGAAATGGGAAGTGACTGACATATTTTTTAATTGTAGATAACCTAAGTATATTTGAAATTTTATTTTTAAGTTGTTTCTTTTTCCCATTAATATTAGATTTTAAATATAAAAAATGAAAATATTGTAAATATTTTTTTTTAAAATAAACTTAAACAAAAGAGTATCAAATTTAAATTCAAAGTCAAAATTTTTTCATATAAGATTTATTAATCATATTATTATATTAAATGTATTTAAAAATATTGATATTAATGTTTTTTTTTTTAAAAAATTCTAGGTCATTTTTCTTTCTCTCTATATTTTTAGGCAATGATATTCAAAAAATATTAAAACATATAATTAGTCCCACATACTTTATAGAGTAATCGAAATGGGAAGTGATTTGTATATTTTTTAATTGTAGATAACCTAGGTAAATTTGTCAATATTTATTTTTATGAGTTGCTTTTGTTCTTAAGTAATATTCGATCTGACACATTAAAAATAAAAATATTGTAATTTGTTTTTAAAAATAAACCTAATATTTTTGCGTTTATAATTATTTATTTGCCGTCTAAAAAAAACAACTTAATTTAAACGGGAAGTGACTCGTATATTTTTTAATTGTAGATGATGTAAGTAAATTTGTCAATCTTTTGTTTTTTTGATTTTTTTTTCCAGCAATATTAGATCTACAATCTAAAAAACCAAAGAACTGAGAATTTTTGTAAAGAAATAAACTTAAACAAAAGAGCAGAAAATTAAATTGTTACGATGAAAAAAATAAAAAACATAAAAAAAAGGAAGCAAGAAAAAATACTAATATTATTATTCTTATTGAGTTAATAATTGGAAAAAATTCAATAAAAGAAAAAACAAATGTCAATAAATTGTTTTTTTGAAAAAAAAAGGTGAAAAAAAACAAAAACAGAATAAAAAAAAGGTCAAAATAAAAAAAAAATCAAAATAAATAAAAATGTAAGTGAAAAAAACAGAAACGAAATAAATAAAAAAACATCAAAATAAATAAAAAAAAAACAATCAAAATAAATAAAAATGAAAGAAAAAACATAAGTGGGAGAAAAAAAAAAGCAAACAAAAAGTGATATATTTTTTAATTGTAGATGATGTAAGTAAATTTGTCAACCTTTTGTTTTTTTGATTTTTTTTTCCAGCAATATCAGATCTACAATCTAAAAAACCAAAGAACTGAGAATTTTTGTAAAGAAATAAACTTAAACAAAAGAGCAGAAACTTAAATTGTTACGATGAAAAAAACAAAAAACATAAAAAAAAGGAAGCAAGAAAAAAAACTAATATTATTATTCTTATTGAGTTAATAATTGGAAAAAAATCAATAAAAGAAAAAACAAATGTCAATAAATTGTTTTTTTGAGAAAAAAAAAGTGAAAAAAAACAAAAACGAAATAAATAAAAAAAAGGTCAAAATAAAAAAAAAACAATCAAAATAAAAAAAAAAATGTAAGTGAAAAAAACAGAAACGAAATAAATAAAAAAACGTCAAAATAAATAATAAAAAAAAAACAATCAAAATAAATAAAAATGAAAGAAAAAACATAAGTGGGAGAAAAAAAAAGCAAACAAAAAGTGAAAAAAAAATGCGGGAGGCAGGGGTTCAAACATAAGTAGGAGAAAAAAAAAAGCAAACAAAAAGTGAATAAAATATACGGGAGGCAGGGGTCGAACCTCTGTCCTCTCTTAAGACTTGCGTGTGTCTTTGCCAGTAAGCTACATGCCTTACATTGTCTATTTTTGTGAAAGAATATATAAATATACTATTTATTGTTAAAAAACGAAAAAAAAGAAGAGGAGGACATACACCCGCGCCGCACCGGAGCAAAGTGCACGTCCACAGTGACAATGAGTCACAATGCACAGTGCTCCGAACTGTTACAAATCTCGTTTTGTTTTAGATAGTTAGTAATTCTGTGTAAGCAACTAGCTGGGACAGCGGATCGAATGCTTGTTTTCTTTGAGGTGGCTTCTGTTTAACATTCGTAAGAAAAACGATGTGCCAGTACGTTTGATCGAACGAATTTGATTGCAACTAGTTGTCGTAACATGAACCACCCAGCTAGTATGACAATTTCCTGGATGCATGCATGGCTCCGATTTCCTGAATGCATGAATGGCGGCTCCGATTTGATTTTGCCATCTGTTGCTATCCTTTTCACACCGAGCTCCCCTCCATATTTGTTTTGCCAAGTTGGTAAGGCAAGTACTTGCCTCCAACAATTCGAGGAGAGCTTCTTCCTTTGTGCTCGGTAGCAAATGTTTCTCCTTTTCGAAGGTCAATTTCGGGGGAAATGGAAGCGGTTACTGAAAAGGACAAGTATTGTTGCTTGGAAGGGATTTACAATACCAATTGCTAAGTGATCTTTTCCAGCATTAAAATACCCGGCAAACAAGATCAACCTCCTCAGGTGATCTTTCTGACAGATCTACAGGCCTCCTTCCACAAGCTTGATCACCTCCTCAGGTGATCTTTATTCTGACTCTACATCACTGCTTGTTGTGGCTTTCCCTGCTCTGGTAATCTCTGGTGCAAGATATCCAACAGTTCCAACCAAACCACAGTGGTTGTTTGAGGAGTAGCTAGATCCGTGGTCATGAACTTAGCGAGCCCAAAATCTCCTAGCCGTCAGTTAAGATCGCCATCTAATAGGACATTGCTAGCTTTCACATCTCTATTTAGAACAACTTGTTGCCACTCTTCATGAGAAGAGCAGATGCTACTTCCCTGAGGATTTGATATCGCCGATCGAGGCCAATTAAGGATAGTTTCCGATACAAATTCCGTTGTTAATGTTTTTTAACAACAAATTCTCTTATTATCTGTAACAGATTTATAGAGAATGTATACGATGGTGGTGCATCTGCCGGAGACACTGTGGACGGAGGGAGCTGCACTGAAGATGGCCCGACTGTCATGAGCGGAGTGGATGATGGGGAATGAGGAATACACGAGTGGACTAGTTGAGGTGGTGGGTTCAAATTTGTGAGCGGGCCTGAGTGAAGAGATGGGTCGGGTTGTGGTGCTGGGCTTAGTTGGGGAACTTGTGGGTCAAGAGTTTGATATTCATCAAAGATAACATGGCGAGAGGTGTATGTTTGGTTTGTTTGTGGATCAAGACAGTTGTATGCATTTTGGGTTAGTGAGTAACCCAAAAAGATGCAAGGAATGGATTTTGGTTCCATTTTATGTTTATTGTAGGGTTTTGTGAGTGGGTAGCATAAGCAGCCAAATTTACGCAGTTTGAGATAATTGGGTTTTTGACCGAAAAGTTTTTGATATGGAGATAAATTTTGAAGTAATGATGTCGGTTGACGATTTATTAAATATGTTGTTGTATGAAAAGCATAGGGCCAATATGTGAGGGGGAGCTTAGAATCATGGAGTAATGTGAGACCAGTTTCTACTAGGTGGCGATGACGCCGTTCAGAAACACCATTTTGTTGTGGTGTGGGGGGGCAGTAGTTAAGTGACTTATGCCATGTTGAGTAAAAAAAAAATTAAGACCAATATATTCTCCCCCATTGTCTGAATAGAGGGTTTTGATTTTGCTTTGAAAACGATTTTCGACAAAAGTCTTAAATTGAGGAAAAATGGTTTTAACATCAGATTTTGTTTTCAAGGCGAAAAACCACATATATTTAGTGTAATGGTCAATAAAAATAATGTAATACCTGGAGCCATCAAAACCAATAGAGTGGGATGGGCCCCAAACATCTGAGTATATAAGGTCAAGAGGTGCATTACTAGATAAACTGGTAGACCAAAAGGGTTGTTTGTGAGCTTTATTAATAGAGCAGGAGGAACACATAGAAATTTTTTTATTTTTAGCAACGGGTAACGAAAAACCATTAACAATATTTTGAACGATTTTTAGGGATGGATGACCAAGTCGTTTGTGCCATCCATCAAGTGAAATGCGCTCATGCACATTCGCAACCATGGGAAAAGAAGGAGCCACCAGTGTGTCCGGAAAGATGTAGACACCATTTTCACACGCACCCCTTGCCAAGATTATCCTCGAGAACCTGTCCTTCACAAGAAAATAGTAGGGGTGAAATTCAATAAATACATTATTTTGTAATGTAAAGTGGTGCACAGATATGAGGTTTTTGGAAAGATTAGGTACACATAAGGTATTTTTGAGAGAAAAAAATTTTTTATTTGACTTTAGAGTAAGAGACCCTATGTGTGAAACAGGCAAACCTGAACCATCACCGAGCACAACTTCGTCAGAACCATCATATTCTGAGTGGATGGTAAGATTATTGAGATCTCCCGTAATATTGTGGGAGGCAGCAGAGTCCATTAGCCATTTTGAATCTGTACCATGTGGGGCCGAGGTACAGTTAACAGTTGCCGTATTAGTCTGCAATTGAGGGCAAAATTTTGCTATGTGGCCAATATTGTCACAAAATTGACATTTGGGCTGGTAGCGTTTTTTATTGTAATTGGGCCGGCCCATGTTCCTATCATTATATCTCGGAGGGGGCCTATTGTCACGGTAAGTTTGTTGATACCGTGGGAAGCCCTGAGGCTTGCCTTGGCTTCTCTGTGAGTGACGGTGAGAGGAGGGACTCCGGTGGGTGTAGTTTGCCGACACCAAAAGTTGGGAGGAGGCTGATTCCAGGCGGCGAATATAGTTGTCATGACCCACTAGGAGATCATGCATTTCTTCAAAGTTTATTGATTTCTCCCTCGCTTGAATCGGTCCAGTGATTTCTCTGAAATCAGAGCCTAACCCATTTAGAACATAGAGGGTTAGGTCATCGTCTGAGATGGGATGATCAATCAAGGTAATTTCATCGGGCATAATTTTTACAGCATGAAGGTATTCTGGGATTGATCGGTTTCCCTTCTTGATCAAGGTAATGTCTTCCTTGAGTTACATAGCTCTCATTCGAGATTTGCTAGCATACATATTATGCAATTTCTTCCAAGCCTCATGAGATGTTTTGGAGGCTGCAATAAGAGGTGTAATGGTGGTGGAAGTGGATGCAAAAATTGCACTTAGGATTAACTTATCCTGTCTTACCCAGTGATTCACAACTGAGGCAGAGATGTGGTTGCCATCGAAGATTGGACATACCTTTGTACCGATGACATAATCTAAGAGATCATATCCAATTAAAAGGGCTTCAAATTGGGCACGCCATTAAGAGAAGGTAGATGGGGTTAATTTCCCATTAATTTGAGCTGCAATATTGAGTGCTATGAGTGGGTTTTCAGTGGGTGATGCAGGTTGGTTGTTTGAGTTTTGGATTTGAGGCTGATTGTTTGAATTCTGGAGTGCAGGTTGGTTGTTTGGATTCTGGGAAGTGGCAGTGGCCATTTCTGGGTTGGGGATCGTAGTCTCGTTTGAGATGTTGAGCTCTGATACCATATAGAGAATGTATAAAACACAGGCTCTTGAATAATTGTTTTCTCACACTTGTATTACTGTTTTAGAGTGTAATTTATACAGAGGTAATATGTAACGGCTAGTATTCTAATTACAGAAAGTTTGCTAACTATTGTGCTGCAATTGCACTACATTTATGATGGAGATTTTTGTCGTTATTTACATTGATGTTTGTCTTGATCTTCTGCTGAAATATTGGTGTTCTTTCTTGTATTGTGACTTGCCTTAATAAGATTAACCCATTACTAATAGTCTTCTTTTTCAGTAGTGCGATCGAGTATATATGTTAGAATGAGTCAAGTTCACATGTAATGAAAAGACTCGTTCAATATATACGTGAATGATGCATATTCTACCCTTTTAAAAAAATGAGTAAAAAATTGTTCTTAATTCTAATAATAATTAAATTTTTTGAATTATAAGCAACTAGGTGGTATCTAACTATGTCTTAAGCTCCTATGATCACCTTCAACAAACTTGTGCTTCTTTGGTATATATTGTGATAGTTTATGTTTTCTAAGCTATTTATATTATAAATTTAAAAGTATTTTAATTTGAAAAGCATTATTATACACTGCATGCATTGCAAAACACCTACTGTTATATATTGCTCAGAAGAGCCAAATGAATGTCGTAAACGCTTCAGTAACGGCATTTTCACACTAGCAATCATACATTACATGAGTGATTGCCATATATGCACTGCATGATTCACAAAATCTAGTACGAATTAAGCACTTGATCAGGTGCATGAACTTTCTTTCTAACTGTTATCAACTATATATGTATATTGAAGTGAAATATATATATATATATATATAAAAAGAACCATCAGTCTTGATCATATATCGATTGCATCACATTACACAAATGAGTGTCTGGCTAGCTATATATATAGCCTAGCTAGGGCTGCTACAAGGGCTGACGATTATTCTGGTGTTTAAGAAGTTGAATGGTTACGGATTCAACCGACGCCATATTTTTTTCTTAATTACAAGCTAAAGAACTGTGGTTTTAAACTGCATCTGTTTGCAGATTAATTGAGAAAAGACGAAATGATTCCCTAAGGGAAAAGAAGAAATAGGGCAAGATCGAGAACCTAGCTAGAAGAAATTGTGCTAACTGTAATTAATGGAAGTAAAACATGGCATGGGGATGGAATTAACATCTAAAGCACAGTGCGTTGCTCAAGACCGGAAAGAGTTCCTGGACTCAGAAGAGGAAAGGCACACCAAGCATGAGAAGACGGTGACAGATTCAATTCGAGCGAACTTGATACGGCCATTAAACTATCTGATATCTTGTTGGGTTTTACATCCAATGATTCAGACATTAACTCCCAGTACATGGTAGACAATGGGGTTTTCGCAGGAGAAGGAAGCAGCTGTGAGTCTCGACTAAATAATGCTGGTGTAGCAAGATCTAGTGGAGGAGGTGCCACGCTTTGGAGCCTTGGCTGATGCTGTGGCTCTGGCTCGGGTGCACCAGTAAGCTTCTGAACAAGGTCTCGGAAGTTTATAGGATCCACCTTGTAAACTCTTGGTGGCGTTGGTGGCAATGGTGCTATCGGTTTCTTCCCTGGTTTCATCTGGGGTTTGCGAATTGAATGGAGGGATAGATGGTAAGATTGTGGCATTTTCAGTCCTTTTGTTTCCTCGGAGTACTGTTTGGAGCACATCGATGATGAGGATGTTAAAGAAGTAGAAGAATTATTATATGCTTCCATGGCTAAGGCAGTGGCTCTAGCTTGAGGAAAATGTCAAGTGCGAGAAGTATGGCCTTGTAGAAGAAGATGAGGAATGAGATTTGATCAACAAAAGACTCCATTATTTAAAGACGAGGTGAGAAATGTGCTGAAGACAAATCTGTTAATGAGACAAAAAAGAGAGGCAACAACTGGTTGCTGAAGCTATTGGTCGGAGAGGCATAAAAAATGAATTTGTTTCTTATCAGCCGACGCCAGTGCTGACATCACCTCCATTGTCCAACGCTGAATTATTGACCCTTTTTTTTCTTTTTTAATTAAAAAATATCTCCCATCATAACTGTATTCATTCCTCCTTTGACTCTATCTCTTTTTTGCTTATCTCAATCTTGGTTTTAATACTCGTTTGTTCTTCTAGAGCATAAAATAATTTATTCTGACAAATAGATGACGTGATGGCGGCATGGTTTTATTTAAAAAAAATAAAAGTGAAATAATATATGTTTTTCTTTTAATTATTTTTTTCTGGTCATAAAAGAAAACATTCTTAATTGGAGAAATGGACGTTAGTAATTCGATAATATATATGTTTTATCCTCTCTTTTTCTTTCACCAAAAACCTGACTTCATCTCACTCACATTCGACCAAAATATGATTTTGTTTTTGGTAAGAGATTGTTATATACCAAGCTCTAAGTCTTTTATTATTACACTTTTCACCACATAGTTAAACTATTTTATTATTGTTCGCACATTTTTGTAATGTTTAATTTGTTCACATTTTTAATCCCGATGGTGGCAATGGTCAAAATGAAAGGAAATGCAGAGCCTATTATAAGATAAAATAATAATTGATCGGCCAACCATTGAAGAACGTATACCACCTACGATGAGGTCCCAGATTGCGAAGCTGGCGGCTAGCCGCCTCTGTATGAGCCTCCTCACACACCTGGCCTTTGCTCAGAATCTTTGACCAGATTAAAGAACTTGATAATTTCTATGCAATTAAGCAAAACCACTCGTGATTATGATTGTTAATTTTATATATAATCAAACTCATTGATCTTTACTATGAGTCTGTTCCATGCATTTTTGCTATTCAAATTAACACTTTCTTGTTTCTTCTGAAAATCTGACCACCTCTGCTGGAGAGTGATCGGTGCATTGAACTTGATTCTTTTCTTCGTCAATAATATTTTGTTATTTTAGTAACCTTTAGAATTGTATTCAATTTTAAACTTTTTTTTTTTAGTTTGGGATTATTATTTTAGTGTATTGATTTGAATTCCAAATAAAATTTAAATTATAAAAATGGATGAAAATAAATTAGAGAGAATATTCTCTAATTTGCAAAATAGTTCATCTTAAAATTAACATAAGAATACTATTTCAAAAATATCCTTCTTCTTTTCGTCTACAAAAATTTCTCTTTATAGAAAGTTCACTTAAATTGAAAAAACATTATTATTGTCTAGAGAGAGAAAAAAAAAACATGTTTTTTTGTTTTAAAAATATTCAAGTTTATTTCAAAACTAACTCAAATATTGATTTGATTTGATTTTGTTTTCAATGAAACATGTTTTTTATGTTTTATATTTGTATTTTATTGGTCTTAAAACATAAACCAGATACAACTTAGTCTTTCTTGGAAGAGTCAGCATACTGTAATCACAAAGTAGAAACCTATCTTTGAGAACTATTGAACTTCCTATCTTCCATCGACCTCTATCTAAAACATGGTCTGACATATTTTATACCATCGACAATGGAGGAGGAGTTTCTAAAGCTTTGAAGACCTGTTGCTGCTACAGGATTGGCAATGGGAAGAAGGTGAAATTCTGGACAAAATGAATCACTTGAATAACAATTTCCATAACTACATGTTATCTCCACATCATCAACAGGCATGCTTTCAGACATGGGAATTCGGACTAATGATTCTAGGGCAAACAGAGATAGAGTAACTCCAAATTAAGTCTTCTTGATCAAGTTGAAGGCTTTAAGTGGCAATACGATGCAGCTAATTCCAAAAGGTGGGATCATGAAAAAGATGCAGCTAATGCCACAACTTGATTGACAGGATAGAATACCAGAGTATCTCTTCAATCCCATCTAGTTTGTCGTGGAAATGCTGAACTCCACCAAGAATTGAAGAATTTATCTGGCTATTACTTCATGTAAGAGTCGGTAAAAAGGAGTTTCTTGCACGAAGACATCCAATACCTACGGAGGAAGCTCTTTGTCAGTCATCTTTTCTCTACGTTGTTACGTTGTTTGGAAATTGTGGAACCGTTTTCTTGAATGGTTGAATTTGCAGTGGTCCATACCGAACACCAAAGATGAATTGTTGTCTGAATCGAAGTTCATTGTTAAGAGAAAATTTCAGTAATGTTAGCTTATGGTATCTGTGTAGTTGGCTAGAAATAAATTGGTTTAATTTCAAGGAAGAGATTATTGATTGAAAATACAATTTTCAATGGACTTGTTTAGAGGTCTAAAAGATATTCTTTTTTATTATTATTAATGTGGATATCCGGTCTAGCATGCATGCACCTTGATTAATCTCACGGGTGTAAGCTTTCAATGGTCATTATATTAACAACCATAAGAAATGCAAACTCTTGAGTCTCAAGCTTATACCATTAAGCCACCTGCTACATTGTTAACTTTAGGGCATCATTATTTGATCCAACAAGTAAGCCCTTGTTAGTTTTAACTATAAAATCTTTTTATGTATTATTGCATGATTTTATATGTTTTTTGTCTTTTTTCTTAATTTTGTATATACAACTGTTGTTTTTAATGCTAGTTTGTTATTATCTTTATGGAACTAGATACAATTACTATTAAATCCTCGACTATATATATATATATATATAATCTTTCTTTTGTTGTTTTCTAAGTGCCCGTTTGATACTGCGTTTCAAACGCCGTTTACAAAAAATTCAATTTTTTTTTCATTTTAAATCAATATGTTTTGGTGTTTTTTGATCATTTTGATGTGATGATGTTAAAAATGATTTTTAAAAAATAAAAAAAATATTATTTTGATGTATTTCAGCATGAAAAACATTTTGAAAAGCTACCGCAACCGTTCTCCCAAACAGACCTTCTAAGCGAAGTAGAATCATGTGCGTGTGAAACCGTGATCAGAGAAGAAGTCCTAACCAGCAAGTGTCAAGAATTTCAAAAGCATGGAATGTCCAATAAAATGTCTGCCAGCATATTCTACTTTTTAGATCTGTATCATCAATTCTTTGCGGCGTCTTAAGCTACGCATGGACATTGACCCAGCTCTTATACATTATAAAATTCAATAAATATTGTTTTTAATTCTGTCTCACTGTGAATCTAGGGCTCATAAGATCTTTTCCTAAGCTCTCACCCTCTTAATCCATGTAGTAGCTGAAGATCAATGTACCAAGAAAAAAAATTGCAGAAGGTGTTTCTTAAGAGGTCACTTTATGCAAGTGCCAGCCGTCTTAATTACAATTAATTTTGATAGAATCTTGTAAATTTGGTTGGAAGCAAGTGCGTTAAAATAGTAATTTATTCGATAAATATTCAGGCACCGTCATTTTCTAATTTCAATCAAGCTCAATAATGCATGACCAGTCAATTTTATCTGCACTTCTTAGTTCTTAATCATGGTTTTCAACTTGCAGGCAACATCCACCAGCTAGCCAATCATGAATAGTCAAGCCTTGTTAAGTTCAAACTTACGAAAGAAAAAAAGGGCTTTAACTAAATTCAAAAAATCAATCTTCGTACCAATGGATATTATTAATTGTGTATCTGGTAATTTAATAAAGTTATCTTTAAAAAATAAAAGAATTAAATAATAATAATAATGAAAATAATAAGGGACGGAATGAATAACATAGTATATGGTCAATTTCAACAGAAGGACAATTAAAACCAGTTAAAATCTTGGGACCGAAAAATTTACAATAATTAAAAACGAAACAAGGATAAAAAAAATAAGGGCCGAAATAAAAAATAAAATATATGATTAATTTCAATTGAAGATCAAAATTGCATCAAATAAACACATAGGGATAGAAAAAATAGCATGAATTCAAAACAAATTAAAAATAAAAAATAAGGGCTGAAATAATATATATATATATATATATATAATTTCAATAAAAGTACAAGTTTGAAACAAATTAAAACCCCAGTACCAGAATAATTATAGGAATAAAAAAAAAGGGCCTAAATGAAACATAAATCAAAGGACGTAACTGAAAGAAAAGAAAACTTTTATAATAAAAATCAGAATGAAAAACATCAATAACAAGCCCAATGACTGAAATGAATAATGCATAAACCATGAGGTCGGACCTGTATTTTCAGCTACAAGAGAGAGAAAAGAAGAAAAAGAAATTAACTGATCACGGGCAAGTTTCTGGCCACAAGGCGACACCACGTGCACTACCATAAGAAAGAGAGCATGACAACACATCAGGAGAGATAGCAAATGAATATTTTTATATCAGTAGGTGTACTGAATGAACATCAGACAATAAAAAAATTCATAAATACGCAACTCTAAAATTGGGCCCTGGCCTTACGGGTGAGCCCAAGATTATATATCTACGGTAGTCATAACTAAAATCTTTCAGCCTACCACACCTAGCCTATAGAAATACATTGAAGCCCGAGTCTCTGGTTTTGCTTCAACAACTTCCAACCCAAGCCTGCAAAATTTTAATCTCTTCCCAAATCAGTCAAGTTCCTGATCGAAGTTTTGTATCCTTGAAATGAAAGAGAGAGGTCAGCAACGTAACCTTCCAAGGATTTAAAAGTGAAATACTAGCTGGCTGGCCACATAAATTGAAGGTTGCGTTTTTTATATTTGTAGCGTAATTGACTTGAAACCCTAGCAGACATTCTTGATTTAACCCTACCTCATGTTTTCTGTTCCTTTTATTTTCGTCCACATTTTACTATCCACAAACTGTACTGACGAGTTAATTACTTATTTCTTCCGATCTCCATTTCTTGATCCTTCTAGTCTAGTCGATGGTATATTCTTGAATCTCCGACCAGCTTTGTCTCTCTAATCAATGACTTCTTGAACCAGCTGTGTCTCTCCTAACTGTAGATCAAGTACGGACTATATATGGATAGAAGATTATAAAAAATATGTTTTTTCCGTGGATATGATTAAGAGTTTGATTTGAAACATTCCAAGGTGGCTATGACTTAGGAGAAGTGCTAGGTTTTCAATGAAAAACAGATGCCCTCAAACGATGGCAATAATGACATGTGAGTGACTCGTCGATCAAATAATAATCATTCACCGGCCTACAAGACTAATTCCTTCCTTCAAAATAGCTGACTTGCAACCATGAGTATTCACCACCAAGAGTTTATCTAATTAAACAGTCGCTCATATTATAAAATAATTATATTAACAAAGTTGTTAACAAATACAATATCATTTTTCTCTTTTTTATTATAACAAATTAATACAATCATTTTGTTTTATAAATACGAATGTTTTTTCTTACTCCAACGTAAATGATGGCTTTTATAACTTCATCATACTAGATTAATATGAAAGATTTTACATTAAATAAGAATATTTGGCATTATAATAGCTTTTAAGATTATAGTTTGAAAAAAAATAGATTTAAAAAAATACAAATTATAATTTTTTTCTTGTTTTCATTAAAAGTTTTCCACTAAAACTTTAATATGTATTACTAAATTAAACATTTTCGTCAAATATAAAGCAAAAAAAAAAAACAAGGGGAGCCCGAGTTGTAAAGTGTAAAAAAAACAAATATTTCAATTTAAATGTTATATGGGCTGACACTTCATATATAGAGTCCAATTGCTTTCTAAAAACACATTATTTTAGAGAATACATTTTAAAAAAAAAAATTAGTTTTTTTATATACATTGATATTAAAAAACAATTAGGAAATATTTTAATATATTTTCAAATAAAAATACAAAAAAAAAAAAAAAAAACATGTGACAAATCACCAAACCAAATGGCTCATAGTAAATTAGTAATTGACATCATATCAGCCCACAGCATTTCCATATATATATATATATATATATTTGCCTACCAATCCCTGCAATTGCAAATATATACCCGTCTATCTGTTCATATCCGGAATCCACAAGGAGATCGATCATGACTTTTGAGTGACTTTCCCTTCTAAATTCTTATCTCCTTCTTCTTGCTATTTCTCATTTCTTGCTTTGAATATCTTCCATAAAAACCTGTATTTATTATCACTTCATCGATCCACACTTGGGTAAAGATGGCTACCAGTAAGAGGTCTAGCAAAGAAAGCAAACTGAAAAAGATTCTGAAGGTGCCCCTCAAGATCTTGACCAGCGCCAGGGATTTCTACATGAAAGGCTTGACTGAATACTCAGACCAGGTTTGTGTGATGAGTTGCCCTACAGGAAATCTCAATAACATGCCTCGCAGTCACAGTGTCAGCTCCACAAGATCAAACCGCTTTGATGATGATTATAAGGATCTTTTAAGGGCTGCATCTACAAGGAGCATTTTAGGTCGTAGCAACAACATGGATGTTCGAACAAGACAGCAATATATTACTCATCAAAAACCTGCAACTGAAGTAACAGGCAATATGTCAAGGAGCCGTACCGTTGCTATCGGAAGGATTGATGAAGAAACAGCGTGCGATTTTGACGAAGATGAGGATGTCAAGGCTAAGACTGATCGTCATGTTTATCCCAGAAGCAGAAGCTCTGCTGTTTCTAAATTAAAGAACTCCTACTAGCTAGCTAGGGCGTTTCAAAAGTTCCCTTCTATCTTCACATGTCAAAACTTCCTTCTTCTCTTGTTTGTTATTGGTATTCACAGTATCTGTTTTGGCTTGTGTTCCGGCTTAATTTGTCACATGTACCGTTCGTATTCTTGTTTCTTACAGTTGAAAAGAAAAAAGAAAAAAAAAGGTTGTCAGGACTTTCTTTCATGAGGTGAGGCTACTGATATTAATTAATCCTCATGCGGATGGCCTGTCTTGTAATAAATGGAGAATTAATATACTTGATTTCAAAGGTTTGGTGCTAGAAATACCTTGAGTAGAGTATTTTTATTATTATTTTTCGTGGAGTTGGATATATAGCTGGTTCTCTTCTCAGAATCCTCTTCCACTTTCACATATCTTGGAGAAACGATGGGTTCCATCGGTTTAAGTTATTATTCTTTTCCCACTAACTAGCTAGCCCCCATAGCCAGCCTAAGTTTTAAAATCGTAATTGCAGGGCGTGAAGGAAGCAAGATGAACCAATCGCCTTTGACTAAATACAATTCATAATCAATAACCCGGATAAGTAAGGACCGGTGGTGATCAAGATCCAACCAAGAAAAAAAGATTGATTTGTTCAAATATTGTACGTGTTAGGTCCCCCAGTTCATAATCTGCATGCCTTGACTAATGAATATGTTGACCAAACAACGTATAAGTTGGACTGATTCAAACTTCCAATGTCTGGGCATGAAAAAGGCAAATAAGTAGAGAGTCTTAACAAAAGTTCCCGGTACTCCAGAATCATGTAATTCATGTTGGGTGCGGCAAAAGCCCCGGCGGGCTGGTCAATGGTTGCTTGCCTGCTGGAGAGTTAAGAATGAACACACGGCGTTAGTTGATAATTCTAACGTTGTTCGACTCTTCGTCTTGCCCACCAAGCAACCGGTATACTAAATAAAAGAAAAGGATATTATAATAATTTAGAATGAAGGGGGAGAAACAACTCTTATAAGATCATGCTTCTAAACTCTATTTTATTTTATTTTTCTCGGTGGTGGACAGTGGCTGGTGGCGCAGGCACTGCCTCTGCGCGTGATGATAGCAGCTCTATCTCTTCTCTTTCGCTCTCACTCGTGCTTGGTGGCTGCTATAATTAATAATTATGGGCTGCTATAATTACTCAACTTATCTCATGCTACTTAATTGACTGGGTTTAATAAAATTGTATATTTTTATAAAAAAAATTAAATACACCGATGAAGTTCAATTATTAAACAGCTCCGTGTCAAAATTTGAAACTAAAAAAATAGAAAAATAAAATATTTGAGTCAACTCAGATAATTTAAAAAAAAAAAAAAAACTTTATATATATTTTTTCTGCTATAATTTAAAATTTTTATTTGATATAACTGTTTTTATTTTTTTCTATTACAAGATATTATATAAAACGGTTGTTTGACCGTTAGACATATAATTTCTAAATCTATTTTAAAAAATGAAATCAAATGATAAATGATGATTGAAGAAAACATTTAATCTACAAAAAAAAATCACAATAAAAAATAAGGATAAAATAGTATAAAAATTAAATAAAGGAAGAGGTTTGTTTTTCTTATCAAATAAATAAATATATATATATATATATACATATATATATATTTCCAAAGCTATTTTCATTTGCAATATATTATTAAATAAAAATAATAATATATTATTAAATAAAAATAATAATATATTATTAAATAAAAATAATAATTTAAAAAACAATCATTGATGCTCATAGCTATAGCTGCATTAACCCCAAGTCTTGTGCACTTTCCGCCAGCCCAATCGCTAACACACACACATTTCCCTTTATCAGTTGGTGCTTAGTCCGCGCCAAGCTAAGAATCAAGAATGCGCCATGAAAAGAAACGACGCCAGCTCCATGAGGCCCTTCTCAACACACTTTATCCAAAACTCCATGTACAATTTCTGTCGCATACAATGCCTGTGATTTTCCTTTTTTCTTTTTATTCACGTTCTGAATGGATAAAATGAATTGCAGGAAACAGAAGATGGAAAAGGCCCTGTAAGCACAGCGAATGATGGGTTTGATGTTAGTGTGATCCCAGGTTTGAGGGGTTTATGCTCTTATTTAATCAAAAATCCTTTAGTCACTTAAAACACAATATTTGAGGTTTTGAGTGCAGATGATTATGGGTTGCGGCAGAGTGGTTCATCGACAAGCGAGGAAGATAATGATGGTGAGGGCAGATCAGAATTCGAGACCCTGAAGTTAAGTAGAGCTCAAAGGAAGAGGCTGCGTCGAAATAAGCTCAAGGACGACATTTCTCGTCGAGGAAAAATAATTGGGCCGTTGCCTTTGTCAATCAATAATGTAGATGGTAATTGTAGCAGTGCAGTTAAAGAACGCCCCCCAGCTGTTCGACAAAATGATGATGAAGATGATAGGCATTTTAGTGCTGCTGCCAGTAACAACCCTGGTAAGAAAACTAACGGACCTCTCGATGTAGTTTTTTGAAGGAGATAACTTGATGCTTTTATTTGTTTACGATTTTTCTTCAGGAGGCGGTGCTAGCCAGAGCAAGGTAAAGCAGAGGAGGATGGCTAAGAGGCTAGCAAGGGAAAAGTTGAAGCCTTCCACTGTGGAGACTGGTGTTCAGGACCAAACTGTGAAGTCTCCAACCCATAAGACTTGTGATCAAGATCAGAAATTGGAGTAGAAATGTTCTTGAGAAATGTCATCCATGCCAGAAACCAACAAGCACATGTAATAATTGTCTAATCCGAATACGATTTCGAGATTGACATGGTATCTGGAACTGCTTAGCAATCATTAGAGGTGACAAGTAAATCATAAACAATTCTCGGTTTGTTCAATCATTAGAGGTGCCAGTTTTTAATTATATTTTATGTCGCAGTATTTTGGGTGTGTCTTTGGGCGCGACGTCAATTTCAGAGCTTATGCATATTTTGGATGACACGCCGTAGAACCTCTAAAAATACATATTAGTTTTTTATATATTCATTTTATTATGTAAAATATGTTTAAAATAATGTCATGGTATCAAAGGTATTTTCATTTTTTTTCATTTCTGTGCAAGTACAATAATCATAATATCGTCAAATAAGACAAAAATCAAGAATTGTCAGTGAGGGTGTCCCGGTAATTACTTTTTTAGTGCACAATAAAATAACTTTTGTAGCCCTAAATAAGACAAAACAGAAGAGTTACCTGCGATGGTGTTTCAAATATTTCATGTTTAACTATACATGCATAAGAAAGAGTTTCACTCTCATTCTACACCACCAAAGCTAAACTTACTATGTTTTTTAACACGAGTTGTATTTAATACAAATAAAAATAACAATAAAAATTAAAAATCTAAATGAAGAGTAAAGGTGTATAGATACAAACAAAAAATTTAAAACTATCTTAGAAGGACAAAAACAATCAAGGGATTGAAACTAAACTAAAAAATAAAAAAATAAAAACCGGAATACAAAATAAAAAATTATATATATTAAAACTAGACAAAAAAAAAATTTAATTCTTGCGGCGAAACGCGGGTTTATGGCTCGTTTGAACCAAAAACCATGTGTTCTCACATCTTTCCATCTGAATCTGCAGAATAATCGTGTACATAAGTAGAGGGTGCGGGCTAGGGCTTCTGGACCTTAATGGTAATATATCACACAAGCTAGTTCAGTCTGCAAGGATAACAAATCTTGTTCCTGTTCAAGAATCGTTGTATCTGCCTTCTTTATCAAAATCCTCTTCTGAATCCATCCCTGTAATTACCAACAATGATTTTAAGCATTATGATGAGATCTGATCATCAAGCTTGCTGTTACTGACATTTTTGTTGGACGTTCCAGCTTAAGAAACGCGACCCATTTTAGTCGTTCTTTCTCTCTCACTGCAACGTGTGTTCCCATCGAGTGATCACACGCAAAACTTCAAATCACTCCACTTTCTTTTCCTTCCTCTCATGGTTTCTCGAGAACCAAACAAATTCTCTCAATTTCAGAACAAAATTAACAAACTGATAAACCCAGAAAGAAGCGGGGGGGGGAAAAGAGATGAAATAACTCCAACGGGCTGACAATCACACTATCAAGATTTGGTCTTTTAAAAGTACCAAATTCTCTCTCTCTCTCTCTCTCTCTCTGCTTTGATCTTTTCAGGTCATAAGGTGTTTAGAGCAATTGGGGTTTTGATTTTCTTTTCCCCGCCAAGCAACACTGACACTATCCAGCTTCTCTCGCACGCCACAAACCAGCAACAATCCACAATTGAGAAGTGCTAGAATACTCACCATGGCTAGAATAACTAGCCAATTAAAAAGCAACAATGCTATGGGTTCTTCTTCACTCCCTCGGGCTATTATAACTAAGGAGTTGGTTCAGCGGACAAGGATCGATACTCTAAGATTCACTTAGCAAGGTCTTGGCGGCATGTGCTGTTGAAATTTCCTATCATTATCCCCTTGTGGCTTCATATTTCGTACAGATGAGAGCGAAATTAACAGCGACAGGTAATGAAAGTGAAACACAAGGATAATTGCTAGGAAAAAGTCAGACATGAGAGCGAGAGGAAGTTGGATTACGTGCAAGAATGACAGCAAAAAATGGTAGAAAACATACACAAAATGGTAGAAAACATACACAACTTGCTTTTTTTTTAATCCTCATTTTTTTCTCACGGACCCCAAGTGAAGCATTGCATGCCAATTGTTGCAGTACATAATCAAGGCAATGGTAGAACACTAGACCATGCTTAAAAAACAAAATAAATCATTCCAGAATTATCTAAGGAGGTGTTTATTTTATATCTTCTTCCTTCACCGTTTTTTGAAGAAATTTTCAATCCAAAACAGTCAAAAGAAATTTATTTTGTCTCTAACCAAATATATTTATATATTCCCTCTAACCAAATACATTTGTTCCTGCTGTTCCATGACAAGAAGCAAAAAAAATGCATCCATAAAGTTGAAATCAATGGAAGTTCGAAATGAAGAGCATAGTTTCAAAGGGTTTTGTGAACAATGATGTTACTGACCAACTATCATGCTTGGACGAGAAAGCTACAAGACAAACCCGAACCTTCAGGGTTTCACTCGTGACAATTGCTATTATATACTCGGTAAGCATGGAGACCAGTTATTTCTCAAAAGAAGGAAAAACAAAAGGAGCCACAAAGAAAAAAAGGGCTACAAATTCTGCAAGAGTCTCTTCATTTATACACAGCTGCTGGTGTAATATAATCCATGTCTTGTTAACTTTAGGAAGACTGGTTGAGCACAACGGCTGCATAATAATCCAGCCATCCCTCCCTTGCCAACAGAAAATATGCAGCCATGTCGCACGACGGTACGGGAATGGAAGGCTTGAACCACCACCCTAGACAAGGTTTTCTGCCATTCAACAAAAGACTCGCATGAGTACCGAGTACTAGAAAATCGTGTATAATTCAATTTTATACATGGAAGTCACTCAGAAAACTGCTGGGGTTGGGTGCGCATTGGTGGATCCATGCAGTAAAAAATATAACACTTGCAAACCATGATGAGATCAGAATGGTAGAACTGGAATACTTCGGGGTAAAAAAGAGAGTACAATCTGAGATAATAGATGAGACATCATTCTGCTCAGCTGCTCGTGAACAACTAACATCCACAACTAGAATTTTCCAGGATCGAATGATCTAACATCATTCAGGTTGCCTATTTTTCAGAGATCGGCACAATGTCAGTGATCATCTAAAGTGATGGATTTGGTATTGTATTCAAATCCAGTGATCCAAAATCCTTATGCCCAAAACATAGGCATTGTAGCAAACTACCTTAAGGTAGTCACTGATCTACCATAATTGTCAAACTTAGAAATTATCAAAAAGAATAAAAACAAAAGGAATAAACCCGAAATCCTAGTCCCTATAATGCCCAGAAAAGCACCATAATTTAGTCAAAAAGTAAGCTCAAGTGGCATGCCAGAAATTCTATTCTTTATGTGAATAGTAAACATGACCCGCCAAATTAACAAAATCATGCTTCCATCATACAAAGTCCTTGACAAGTGGAGCATTATCCTTCAATCATGCACCAGTTTAAGCCCCCAAAGATAAAGCAAGAAATATCAGCAGACTTGCACATTCTAATTTACATAAAGCAAAAAAGAAAAAGGAAACGAAAGATAAAGCAACCAAAAGCAATAAAGAGCCTCAGCCTCGAGATACCCAAACACTGCATGTTCCTCCCCTATCACTGCTTAAATTCATGGGTTGCACAGCCTTCAATTATGGCCATGGTGTTTTTTACTCTCTTTTCGAAGAGTAAAACACACCATGGCCATCAAATCATTGATTAAAATTGGTCAACCATTTATCGCTATTACTTTATAGTTTATACTACAAATAACGAATCACCGTACTATGGAAATAAAACCCTATGATTTCAAGTTACTCCTACTTAAAATTATTGTTGTTTAAGTGTTTATTTGAAACTGTATTTTTTAAGTATTTTTGAAAAATATTAAAAAATATATTTTTTGTTTTGTTTTAATTTTTTTATGTTTTTAAATATTTTGATGTGTTAATATTAAAAATAATTATATATATATATATATATATATATATATATATATTATTTTGATACATATCTAAATAAAAAATATTTTAAAAAATAATATTAATCGCACTCTCAAACAAACTTTAAATGTCTCTTTGCCCATGTTTTCTTGAATCACAGTTTTCACCTCGTAAACGTATAGATACATGCTTAAGAATGTAATAGAATAGTAGATAAATAAATTAAGATAATATTTTTTATTTTTTAAAATATTTTTACCTATCAAATAAGAATTTAAAAACATCAAAAAATAATTTATTTAAATAAAAAATGCACCCAACTAACCTTTGTTTTTCCTTCTTGTTGCATTTACTGATTTACCAAGGCCCATCATCAGGATAATCAAACGACGTCTCGGTGACGGTGTTAGAATCCAGTAAATCAGGGTGCACGAAACCATACTTCCTCAAAACTTGATTATCAGCAAAATTCAAAGCCTTGACCATCCCATTCCAACAAGTCTCCCCTACATACATCTGATTGTGGTCCCCACTACAAGGTTGACAGCCAGTAAAATGCGTGATAAACGGTCGTCTCCAGCTGTCTTTACCAATCCCTGCCTCTCGCAAGTGTGGCTCTCTAAACACACCGTATTGCTCGCTCACTTTCTCTGCATGTCGTCTCCTCAATTTCCCATCTTCCTTCTCTATCTCCGTGTACTTCTCCGTTATGTTATCGTACGTTGGCAGTATATCTACCCAATACCCTTCAAAATAATACTCCCCTTCTAAGTAAATCTTCTCCATTAAACTCTTCTCTTTGTATAGCAAATATATCAAACCCGACTGGTCGTCTGACCCGGGGAACAGTTTGTCCTTGAATACTGACCGTTGGATCTCGCCCCATTTTTCATATTCTGAACTCATAGGACCCATACTGCTCCATCTCTCCATGAAGTCCATGGACCACTGACAATTTCTAATCAGAAAAACGCCAGCGTTTAAAGCAGTCCAGCTCTTCTTCTTGTAGATCAGTTTTTCCCACCCGTGAACGATCAAATTATGTTTCTTGTAATCGTAACGTCGCAATGGAAGCTTGAACTCCATGTCAGTGAACATAGCATCCGAGTCAACCCACCAAATCCACTCAGCTTCTGGGTGAGCCAGCATGGCTGCTTTAACGACTGGTAGTTTGGCCCAGTAACTATTCATTTTTGGATGTAACAAAACGTTGTTGTAAAAGATATCATAACCGTGGATTCTGCAATAATCAACTTTGTTTTTAAAGAATCTTAAGAGTAAATGATCGCCTACTGGATTCTTACATGGTTTTGGTTGCGATCCGGTCACAAGAACAACACGGTCACGAGCACCTGGGGCAAACGAAGGGTGATGTTTAAGCCATTCTTTTCGTTTCTCGTCCCAGTTCTTGATCGGTTTCTCGACGGAGTAACTCAGTTCTTGATCGTCATAGAATGTTTCGTCCGGTGGGTCGTAATGTAAATTGACTTGAGGGTTTTCTTGAACGCATTGGTGGGCTTGGGTGTCGGCGACAGATTTCGCACTTGTTTTGGGGTCGAAACTGTGAGAAAGTGCATAGGACCAAAGTGACCAAAGTAGTAAAAAAGCCATTAAAGCAGCGCCAAGATAGAGAAACCCGTCGCTGAAACAGGAAGAGGGTTTGGTTCTGACACTTGATTTAGCCATTGGAGAGAACTGGGACTTGCTTTGAGACAATTCTGGCGTCACCATTTTACAAAACAGCAGCTTGTGTAGTGTGAAAGAAAGAGAGATCGGCTAGGTTAGTATTTTACCTGCCTGGCTCGTGTGTTTGGCAAGCAGTGAGGGTGCAAGTTCACTTCTTAAGGAAGCTTCAAAGCACGTTCCAATCTCGAATCCTAAATTTAGAGCATCTTTTGGTGTGGTTTATAGCAAATGAGGAGGCGGGTTTTGTGGTTAGTAATTAATACAGTGGAGACTAGTGGGCGTCGGTTTCATGCGCCTTGGAGGCTAAATTGCGCCGGGCTAAGGTCAAATTAGGGCTAAAAATCACATATGATCCCTCTTTTCATATATGTTCCACATAGGTTAAACTGTTTGAAACCAATTTCCTTACATCCAGCTAAGGTTGTTTGAGTTTAGGGAAGATGATCGATTGAGCTTTTCTCAAACTTGAACTGCTCTGTTTTCGAAGGTTTTTATTTTACTTATTAAATTTATGTAAATTTACATTCACGTTACTAGAAAAAATCAACAGAAAATACTCCATCGACAATTATAATTATATATATATATATATATATTATCATATTTAGGGCACTTCAAAGATTTTAAAAAAACCATATATACTCCTATTTTCAGCTCTAAAGTCTTAAAACATTTATATGCATCATGTTCTGAATTAATTATTATTATTATTTTTCTGTGAATATGGCTCTTAATGAGTGCTTTCTTGTTTTTTCACCGCTTATCCAACCTTTGACTGATTTTTTTTTTCAAAACTTTACGTTAGTGACAAAGTTATTTGAAGAAGATATGGCGTGAACTATGGCTGAAAATATGTGACGGTAAGGTGTTGTATTTTTAAAATGACACGTGGAAATATATCGGCCGACACCTTTTCAGATTATAGATTTTCTGGAACTGATTTTGGACATGTCTTCCGTCATGTGATGCTTCACTTTTTTTTATTATTATTATTTCATTTATCTTTTAATATTATCATCATGCATGGTTTTTAACCCGAACAGGGTCCAGGTTTCGTGTCATAAATTAAGTGGGTTTTAATTTTTAATTTTATAAAAAAAATTAAAAAACAGTTTTTTTTTTTTGACCAACTTTCCCGTGTTAGATAGCTAGTCAAACTATTTTTCTGACAGAGTTACACCAAGCTAATTCTTTTTATATTCTTATAACAATCTAATCTAGGCTCTAGATCACTTTGTTTATGGTCAATCCACCAAATCAGGAGTCAATCGAGTAATCAATGATCATTTTTTATATTTTTTTGTTTTTGGGTTTTGTATCGGTTTGGTTGACTAACTTTCAAATAATATTTCTGAGATTCTAGTAGTTAAAATAATGATCACTCGGCTCATCATTTCAAATTATCGGCACCATTTCTTGTTCATTCATGTTTGATATATAAAATGATTTTCAAAAATATTTATATATATTTCTTTTTTGTTATCTTTAACACTAGTATATCAAACATTACGAAAAACAAGAAATGGTTACATAAACATTTATTCACTGCCATGCAAGGAAACAATAGCTGGGAAACATTCTTCTTTTCCACTGCATCAGCTTAACGTATTTATTGATGCAATGACACTAATCTAAGATATCAGTTGCTTGAAGCATTCAGGATTTAGTTACAGTCCTCAGCATCCATGCAGGTCTCGCCACTTCAGGTAAACCAGACCTGTGTGATAATGAGTATAAGCTCCGGCCACTACCAATACATGGAAAAGTTGGTGGCTGTGCCCTGCAATGTCGAATTTCCCAGGCATCCATCTTTCCGGAATCCTAGTCGCATAAACCAGTGCTCCGAGTCCGTAGAAAATCCCCATCAAAACCTCATAGCATGTTGTGGTAAGGACTTCAGGTTGATGCGGGAACAAGATTAGCTTGTGTAGAACAGGGGCTATCCCGGACAAACCCATGCCGAGGAAGAGCGATGCGCGGACGGTACGAAATTCAGGGTTTTGAAACACCGGCAGGAGTGAAACCAGTATAGTGGCAACTCCCAGGACAGTTATGAACCCCATATACAGGTTGCAGAAAAAAGGACTGCACATGAAGGAGTAGTACACAGGAGGGAAAAAGGAGGTGGAAATAAGGGCTGCAATTCCGGCATAGTCAAGCCTGAGCAAGATGTACGATAAACGCTTGGAGTGGCAGGATAGAAGGTGGCACGTGCTGCTAGCTAGCAAGCAAAACATGGCCCCGCCCAAGAAAGCATAGAATGGCCACCGTGTGATTGGCCTCATCATTAGGGGTGCCATTATGTTTGCAACATCCTCCTTCACGGCACGCTGCATTTAAGAGGATAAAAAAAATAGACCATTAGCCAACCCGAGGTTCAAGATGAGAAAAGAAAACCAACGAAAACAGAAATTGAAGTTTAGTTGGAAGATTCTATACACAAACTACTGAATATACAAAACGGTAAAAAGCCAACACTGAAAATAAAATCAGCATCAATAAACAATACTCTTTTAAAAAGTTTTCTTCTTGCAGCTGTCGATAGATTGGACTGCAAATCTAATCATCGACACAAAAACACCATTTGATCTGCTGCTGCTAGGGTGTGACAAACTTAAAATATTGGCGAAAAGCAGCAGTGCGAGATATGATAGCCCCTTCACTAAAATGCACTTCAGCATCAAAAAGGTTCTCCTGTGACTTTATATAGACTTTAGTCCTTTGTTACATGTAACCTGTCAAATAATGCAGTCTAAAAGTATAGATAAGTGTTGTTTTCACTTCTCATTATAGCAAAAGTAATGCATTTACACAACATAGTTTGACCCCTTTTTTAAAAAATGCTAATGGCTTCTGTGCAAACAGCCCGAATTTCAGTTGCAAGCCTTCTGTTGCGCAGAAACTTAGTTGAGAAGTTTTGAAATTCAAAGCTCATGTAATTGGCAAGTTACCTATTTCTGATTTCGCACAAGTTTAATCAATCTTTTAAATGAAAAGAAAGAAAAAATCAATCTTTCAAACATACAGTTCCCAAGACAGTATCAATCAACACACCACAACAAAAGTAGAAGGATGAAAGAATTTCATAGACAACATTCTTGCGAGAACATGCAATGCAAGACTAAAGACGTCCACTGAAAGACAAAATATAAGATATTTGAAGTTGTACCATTTTTAATTAGATGGAGAGATAATAGCAAGTGAGCATTCAAACCTTTACAGGAAGAGCCAAAACATCAGAGGCAGAGACAAATTCTAAAACAACATTGTCAATGAGATACCCCCATTTGTTAAGATCAGGACAGAGTGGAAAATAACCAAACACTTTTCCTAACTTTCACTAATAAAGAAAAGATGAAGTCATATAAAAATCATTGTCAGGAAATTCAATGGCATTACAAAATTAATCTGAAACATTGAGGAAAAAGATTGATACCAGAACACATACATCAGTCTGGTTACCGTGCGAGAACAGCGCAGGCAAACAATTGTATAGAAGGTCCATAACATGCCATCCTGAGAGTGATGGGAGCAAATCAACTGAAGGCAACGTATTCTTCAACTCCTCCCTAAGTTTGTGAAGATGGGGCATGTTGGGTAAAGAGGGGAGGCATTCTTGCAATTTCTGCAAATCATATTTGTGCACCTCTGGAAGTTGTAGAGAATGAAGATCAACAGCCTTTGGAACCTTCATTGCAGTGCATATGGTTAAGGAAAGGAAAAGGAAGAAGCCAATCAAATGCCTGCAGTGAATCAAAAATCTATAATTAAAGACACAAAGCAGAACATCTAACTAGTGAACCAAAACTTAAGAAAAAAATCTTGTATCCTCTGATTTTCGTCCTCTAATATCTTGAATTCCTCATTCCAAATGGAAACATCACGATCACATGACAAACTGAACACTGCTTTGCTAAATACAAAATCGAAAAAGACTCAAACTTTTCAATACAAAATCAAGCAAGAAACACAAGTGATCAATCTTCTCTGAATAGTAAAGAGCCACAACAATCAACATATTGCCAACATCTACAACAGTGATCACAAAAACAAAAAGACAAGAGACTTTTACTGCTTCAAAATACGAAATAGTGGGTTCCTATAAGATGGGAAACTTACGTCCAAACATTCAATGTCTCATTGTGGATAGTGAAGACACTAAGCAGAACCTGCTTCAATGGCCATTCAGAACGGTAATGGCCCACAATGAACTCATTGTCCCTTAAATATCCGGGCAAAGAATGGTACTCTACAAGCTGGTATTTAACTTTGTTCCATAATCTCTTCCCCTTTCCTTCCCTTGAAACACTTGCTGGAAGCTTCTCAATTGTCTCAGATATCAGCTCTGAATCCTCACTCATTTCATTTACACCAGCCATTCTGTGTTGAAACAAATGCATGCATGCCAAAAAAAATATCAAATCATTACAAATACTAGCACCCCATTTTCAGGTAACATGTGATTGTCTAGGACACAAAAGAGAGACACAAAAACATGTCTCCGGAAATTCACTGAAAAAATTGTTCCAAAATTGTTCTTATTTATTTTATGTTTTGTATCTATCTCTTGAACCAAAACGTTTCTCATGTATCTGTCTTTTTCTATTTTAGAACACTGCCTAGATGGAATCTAGAAACCTCATAGATAGATAGATAGATATGGATTCTATTTTTTTTATGTGAGAGAGAAGAATACAAGTCCTGTTTAATATAGTAGATAATATCTGTATATTTAATATTATTGAAAATTTCCAAGTTTACGATGAACAATTAGAATCATTCAGCAACATTTTATCTCTTCGTTTTTTGAAGGAAACAACGAGATTCATAAAACAATAAGAATTCAAGAAACTCTAAGCTGATGATCAAATTCATTCCAAGAAAAAGAGAGAAAAATAAAATGGGGGTAGAAGAGACGCAAGAAAGAGAGCAAACCAAATGAGAAGATAATACCTGATATTGAGATTGAAAACGCAGAGGAAGATGATGATGATATTACTCTTCACATATAAAAGAATTGACAAGCTCTCAAAATTAATAAAAACAAGTACAAAGGTTATTGTTCAAGCCTTAACGTTACACGTGGCTGTGGGAGAGCGAAGAAAAACAGAGAGAGTAGAGAAGACACGAAATTAAGAAGGGAGGCCGACAGGCCCGGCACACATAAGCGTGAGAAACTATAGAAAGAGTACAAGAATTTGATTCTAATTATAGTTTTTTATTTGAAAATATATTAAAATAATTTATTTTATTTATTTTTTATAATATTATATTAAAAAAAATAAAAACATGCTGTCCCTCATCCATACACCTCTAAAAAATATGCTCTTGAGGAGATGCGGAGATTCCTATTATGGTTATGCTTCGGTGGTACGTCCAGATTTAACGATTCATTGTTATCGTCTGATATTTTAAGAATACATTATTATTAGATAAGTATGATAGTGACAGCTCCTTGTTACTATTTTTGAAAAGCCGGGGGGGTATGTTTTCCATATAAAACGTAAAAATTATTTTAAAAATCAATTCATTTCATGTATTCTTTTTTTAAAAAAAAATGTTTTTATCCTTTTTATTTTTCTTCCAAGACAATAACAACGTAAGATACAAAATAATTAATTTTAAGGAATTACCAAAATTAGAGCACGACTGCTATGATGACGACGGGCCTGTTTGGGAGTGCGGTTGCGGTAGCTTTTCAAAGTATTTTTTGTACCGAAATACATCAAAATGATATTTTTTTATTTTTTAAAAATTATTTTTGACATCAGCACATCAAAATGATCTAAAAACACCAAACCGCCAGTTTTTAAAATAAAATAAAAATTCAAATTTTTCCCAAACGCCGGTCGGTTGCAACGCACTCCCAAACGAGTCGACATCTCTCACGTTATACATCTGGGTCACATGCATTTTATATATCATGCAACCTTGACAAAAAAATGTTTTGAAAAAACGATTATTATTATTACAATACTAAACAATCAAATCAAGCTAGGTAATGGACTTTTACCATCCAAAAACATTTGACTTTTACCATCCAAAAACATTTGACTAGCTCAAAACAATTGAACAAAATTGAGTGCCTGAAAAATCGTAAATGGCGGACGAGATATGCACGAGAGCTTGTTAAAATCCCACCTCGACTCACAAATTGGAGGCACAGAGCCTCATCTCAGACCAAACAGCCACCATTTATTGACAAGAAGAAGAAGAAGGAGAAAAGTATTCGTCAAATTCTACAAAGTATGATGATCATCTAAAGCTGATCATCGATCATTCTTTTCTCCGAAAAGGATCAGAAAGCAAAGTGCAAAGGGTAACGATACGATGTTGTAGTTAAAAAGTGTTCGGTATCGTGGTTGTTGTTGTTTTTTAAAATATTTTTCATTCAGAAATATATAAAAATAATATTTTTTATTTTTGAAAAATTATTTTTAATATTAGCATAGGAAAATGATAGGTAAACACCAAAAAAAATTAATTTAAAATAAAATAAACATCTTCTTAAAAATAATAATAATAGAAAATCATCCATTAATAATTTCTTGGATGAATAATATATATATAGCATCAAGTCAACCTTCAACCTACACTCATTAAGTGACTGTTTGAAAGTGTTATTGCGATTGTTTTTTAAAGTATTTTTTTTTTAGAAATATATTAAAATGATATTTTTTATTTTTAAAAATCAGTTTTGATATCAGCATATTAAAATGATGTAAAAAATTCATTTAAAAAAAATATTAAAAACATTTTTAAAACACATTATCAAACACCTTTAAATGGTGCTCTAAATGCTTTGCATTCAAGATTCCTCCTCTCAGGAGGATTGCCCACCTGAACACGTTATGGTGGCCATTTAACATCATCTTACCACCACGAATTGAATTACATTGCAGAGAGTGGTTCCGATACAAATTAATGTCCATGATTTTTTAAAAGTCGTCTAACGTGATGGCCAGAATAATTAGACAGATGTTTTTTAAAATGATTTTTGTTTGGGATTATAAAAAAATAATATTTTTTATTTTTTAAAATTTATTCTTCACATAAAATAAATTAAAAACTACTCAGCACCCGGTAATTGAAGAGAAAATAAAATGAAATATAAAAATTCAAGAACAGATTTGTAACATTGAAGGCCTCGGAGAATAAAAAAACCTAACAGGGAATCTTCAACTTTTGCCGGTCACATCCATATTCAGGTCTCTGTATGGTATGGTCAATCAATCCTGTTTTCATATCGCGTAAAAAAAATAAGGGGTCGTTTGGTACGGAGATATTTTAGATTTTTTATCTACTAAATAATAATCTTAAATGCTAAAAAAGTTTATCTTAAAAATGTTAAATGTGAAGGAATCTGAGATGTATGGTACAAAATCTAGGAATGCGATTCCTCTCTTAAATGATGGGAATCACATGCCTTGGTGGGGCGATTTTTTTTTTTTATTTCATTTTTAATGGACAGACACCCCTTTATTTTTTTAATAAATAATAGCATATTGGTTTTAAATATTTTTACACCACATTTCAAAAATATTTTTTAAAAAATTTAATTATTTTTTTATTTTTTTACTTTAAATTTTAAAAAAAATGATGTTTTTAAATCGTTTTCTTGTGCTGGTATCAAAAATAATTTTTAAAAAATAAAAAAAACATCATTTTGATACATTTCTAAACGAAAAACACTTTCAAAAGCAATCTCGACCACACTTCCAAACAGACTCATAATCAATGTCTATGTTTATGGTTGTTTAGAAAAATATCATGTTTACAGATTAAATACTACATATAATCTCAATAATAAATTTTATTAAACTCGCTTGAATGAATCAAACATAGTAAAAACATATTATCAGTTCAAATTTAATAAATAAATAAAAAAAACATTAAATCTTCAGCTATCACGGTTTTAAAAAATCCGTATACAAAACGACTCCTTAATTTCAAACCATGGGGATTTGGGTGGTATGTCAAATAATAGTTTCGTGCCAAATACAGGTTTAGACGTTGAGGCATGGCTGCATTAATACGTTGAACTTTGAAAATTCACTTCAAGTTATAATCAAAATTCTATTCTAAGCAAAATACTATGACCTATACTTTTTTTTTTTTTTTTGATAACCGTGGTGTCCGGGCCAGTTTACGCGCACCACAACTAATCCCCGGACTCACTGAACATCCTGCAAACCCAGTGAGCATGTAAGGCACCGCGGGGGTGACAGACGTGCATGGTGGGACTTGAACCCTGGTGCAGAGGAAAGAAACAAGTCTCTTCAACCGCTAGGCCAAGACCCCACTTGCTACTATGACCTATACTTGATAGAACATTGAATAATAAAACACCTTATAAAGGACTTACTAAACTATCAATCAATAAATAAACTAAATTTAATAATATTTTTATTTTTATTTTTTTCACTTTAAATTTAAAAAATTTGATGTTTTTAAATCGTTTTCATATGCTGATATCAAAAATATTTTTTTTAAAAAAATTAAAAAAATATCATTTTCATACTTACTAAACTATCAATCAATAAATAAACTAAATATTCAACCTTCCATTTTTTTATTTATTTTGATTCCCTGTTACTTTTTCTTTTTTTCTTGAGCTCCTTAAGAGTTTCAGCAGGATACTATTTGATAAATTTTGGGATCTTAATTAACCATTTAAATTTTTAAATGAGTTATTTTAACTGCAAATGGTCATTGATTTGAAAAAAAAAAATCAAAACCCGATGTTTTATTGCTAGCTATAAATATATTTTATTTTATTGTATCATTCCTTCTAATTAAACATAATAATTATTAATATTATTTTTATTACCTTTTTAATTTAAACAGCCAAACACACTTCTTCACACAATTATAATAAATAAAAAGCTAGAAATCGTACGTCGGCCCACTCTCTCCTCCTCTAAACGCTACCGGGTGATTGTGCAGATCTAATACGTAATCTACAAGCTAAGCCCCCCACCCACCCACCCATCGTGTATGGTCCAAGAATACATTTCATGCAAAACGCTTTCTTCCCTTTTTCCCAGCTCACTGATACAATAAAATATAAATCACCCCCTCCCCCTCCCCACACCATCCCTTTCTTCTCCGATTCTTTCTTTCACTTCAACGACATGACATGATCAGAGGCTTGAGTTATGTACGTCGTTTTGAGCTGATCAGCTAGGTAGGTAGCGTAGACTTGGAGTAGTTTGTCATCAGGAAATTCTGCAAAGTTGTTGTTTTGTGGTTTCTTTTTAATTCTTTTTTCCTTCCCGATTTTCAGTGAATCTCTTTGTCACATCCCTGCTGGATTCTTGCCGTACATATGAGCGTGAACAAGCGTCAGCACTATTAAATATTTCTGCAGAAACCCAATTGCCCTCTGGCCAGCAACCTCCAGCATTCATTCAAGGCTATATACGCACAACGTAATCCGTTCCTCTTTGTTTCTTGCTTGTTTGCGAAGAAGACGACATGGGAAATTGTCAGGCGGCAGAGGCAGCGACTGTTGTGATACAGCATCCAGGAAACAAGATCGAGAGGATTTACTGGTCTGTGAGTGCTCATGAAATCATGAACTCTAATCCAGGTCACTATGTGGCACTTGTTGTAACATCGCCAACAACGAGGACAGAAAATGGGTTGCCATTGAAACAGCTCAAGCTTCTTCGACCTGACGATACTCTGCTCATGGGCCAGGTTTATAGACTTGTCAGTTTTGAAGGTAATTATTCACATTATACATATATATAACATAATTGGCAATAACCTTTTAACTAACTTCATTTTGCTTCCAGATGTGTTGAAGGAGTTTGCTGCGAAAAAATGTGTGAAATTGGGAAAGTTGTTGAAAGAGAGTGGAGGGCTTGGAGGAGAGATGAAGAGGAAGAACTCATCAGACTGGCTCAACCCCATTTCTACTTCTGACAACTTCAATTCCATCAAGGTAATAAGCTTCATTTTTTTTTTTTTTTTGTCTTGGAGGAACAGGGTATCTTCCATATTAATTTCGTCTTTTCAACTCATTAAAGCATCTTCTTTTCAATCAGAAAGTGGTTTTTAGAAAGGCATTCAGCAGAGACAAAATTAAAAAAAAAAAAGAGTTCAAGCATAGTTTTTCTTTTCCTCGAAATTTCTTGACATTGTCATTTTAACAATGAAAATGAAAGAAGCTTCTACAACGTTTGAGCAAGCTCATGATCATAGCTTAGAAACGAAGAAGAAGAAAAGGTAGAGATTTAAATTCGTGATGATTTGCATTTTCTAGACTACATAGAGAGAGCTCTAATTGTGGTTGGGATTATATTTATTCATGATTATAAGGGGAAAAAACCACACTTTAAAATTAAAGATTAGGTAAGACGCTATAGCACTCTGTAAACTGCGAGTATAAGTGGATATGGCGAAGAATTGAGAGCTGGGTAGCATCATGGTTTCTTGTTTGCTTCTGCTGGTTAATGCGTTCTCACGTGCGTCTTGTTTGCTTCTGCTGGTTAATGCGCTCTCACGTGCACAAAAAGTAAAACAGGGGAATTCTTTCCATGATTGCCATGTAGGATTCTGGTCAATAAAATTGTCTTGAAAGAAACGAGGATATAGAACAGAATTTTATGGGAACTCTGAGCGAGGTAGGCGGGAGGGCGATTTTTGTCCTCTTTTCTGTTCGTCCGATCGATCGATCGACGCTAACAAGATATAGCTTGCTGTTGATGGTGGGGGTACCTGGGAGGTGCAACCTTGTTTCTGCACATATTTTGGCTAAATCAGAAATTTACTCTCTTGATCTTTTTATTTCATTGATTGATTTGCATGAAATATATTGAATCAAATCATCATCTCAAATACTTGTTAACTTATCACGACTTGGATCATTTTTGTTCCCACTTTACAATTGGCTGCAGCTTCAAAAGTATGGTAGAGGGTTACCAGCAAAGGAAGCTAGCTAGCTTGTCTTTGGTCATGGAGTCTTTTCATTATTGTCCATTTCGCAAGGGACAAAGTTAGTGTGCGCCCACAAATCAAAAGATGCGAGATTTGTTTCTCAGTATTTCAAAACTCTAGATAGTGTATGCTTATCAAGAAGAAATAAAAAGAGTTCAAGAACAACGGTGCATGTGTGAAAATCTGAATTGTTATTGTCTCATGTATGGTGGGTACGTGTCCATCGTGTTTTCTTTTCTTCTTTTTGCAGGTGGAGCAGGAGATTAACCGACTGGGAAGCAATGGTGGCAGTACAAGCAGAAGCAGCAGCAGAGGAGGAGGAGGAGCGGGGATGCATTCTGGTGGTGGTGCTGGTGGTGGGGGGCAATGGAAGCCAGCCTTGCAGAGTATTTCAGAAACTGGAACTTGAAAAGCACAACCTTGCACCTTCCCCATATCTTTCACACAAATTAAACCCTCTTTAGCAGCCAGCACTGCCTGCCATTTTCTTCCATGAACAATAATAAAAACAAAACAAAAAAACGTGTCCATCCTTTCACCCTTTTCAACACGTTCATATTCTCTAGCCCCCCCACCCCACCCCACCCTGTCTTCTCTTGTTTAGAGCATCAACATGCACATTGAATCAGTTTCCACATCGAGACCTAGTTAGGTGTTTCTGTTGCTAGATATATGTAACTCATTTGAACTCCTGCGTAGAATGATAACCCCGTTTGCTCAAGTGTAATTAGCGCGCATATATATAAACTGTTAATTTGGTGGTCCTGCAATATTGCATATCAATCCATTAAATATCAGTGGGCCTTAAGATTAAACAGATTTTCCGAGAAAGGTGTCTTCAGTTTCAAGTAAAAGCTTTGAAAAAAGTTGCCTGGTCTCTGAGAAAGGTGTCATTGTCCAGCGCGAAAGGGTAGAGTCGCTGTTTTCAATTTCAGGATGCCATTTCGGTAGTGATAGGGGAATCTGGAGTCTGCACTTTCAACAAATGCAGAGGGTTCTTTCACTGAAGTAGATCTTATCAAGAAAAAAAATTGACCCCTTTAGTATGGACATAAATTGATTTAATCCAATATGTTTTTCTTACATTTTATTCTCTAGATTTGAGAGAGGAGAGAGAGTCGTCGGATAATAGCGAATAAAAAAAGAAAGTTGATGAGCAAACCTGTTTTTAAAGGCGAAACTAGCTGTTCTTAGTGACAATGCATTGTAGTTGATAGAGAGAGTCACATTTAGTCTTTTCCTTTTATTTTTATATTGCTAGAAAAAATAGATCAAGCCTTGGCTTATTTTTTTTTAGTTCGGATGACTTTATTGTTTAACTGATTAAATGTTAACTTAGGACTATAAAAGGTTTTATCGATGTTATATGATATTTTTTATATGTTTAACTGATAATAGCTTTTTTTATTTTCAGCTTTTATCATGTTGATGGTTTTGAATTGGATTTCGTAATTTATCTTGACCTATTATTTATAGGTTTACCGTGGTTTAAAACAATTTTCTTGCTATTTAGTTTGTGTTTGTATTTATGAGCGGTATTTATTTTTTGTTGCACACTTAAATAGAAAATAATTTGAATTTTTTTAGCAAAATTAACGGAGTCCATAAACCATGTCATGAGTTAAGACATGTTAACTTAAGTGAATTGAAAATTGAGTTTCAAAGTTTGTTTTGTTTTGCTTTAAAAGAGATTGTTGTTGTTTCAAACAAACATCCGCAATTGAGTTGAAACTTGATTTTACGAGTGTTTATTTTTGTTATCAAATTGTAAAGAAAAAAACACTTTGGGAAAAAATTATTAGACGTAATAGAGTTCATGACACGGGTCGCGAGTTCAATGGCTTAGGCCTCAAAACCAGGTTGATCCAACATGTCAACATCTTAACCTTACGAGTTTTTCAAAAAGACAAAAACATTTATCGATCATTTTAATTATTTATAAACCTGTCAAGTCAATTTAATCATATTAGAGCAGCTTCTACACAAGTTAATTTAAAAACTAGGAAAAAAGTTAGATAAAATAGATAAAGTAACTTCAAAGTTTACATGTTGGGATGAGTTTTCAATGAGATGTTAAAAAAAATTGTGGCCTATATGTTATTTTTTTCCCATGTAAAAAATTAAATTCTGAATTATCTAATTTAAGTCATTAAAGAACAACATGATTATCGTTTATTCAATTTAAATTACTGAATTCGAATTAAATGACCATAATTTAGTGTATCTATTCAAATAAAAATAATTTTATTTTTATTATCTAATTTAAGTCATTGAATAAACGATATGATTTGAAACATAATCGGTTATATTTATATTTTCTTAAAAACATTAAAGAATCCCCCAATCCACTGAAATTAATCTATTGCCAAAACTATTATACCAATATGAGCCCGCTTCTCCCTCTAGCTACAGACGAAGGACGCCCATGTAAAATTCGGGCTGTACCGGAAAGCCCAGTACAATAACCGACTAGTCTCTCACAAAAGCTTAAATAATTGAAATAGCGAAAATAACCTCTCCACTGCTTTCTATTTTCCTGGCGCCTTTTCTCTGCAAAAGAAACAAACAATGGAGACTGCGAAACCCTACCTTTCCATTTTCTCCCTTCTCCTCTTCTTCTCATTTTCAATATATTCCTCATCCTCCCTTCCACATCAGCTCTCTTTAGGTGCTCTACTCTCTTTGATTCTTCATCTTCTCAAATGTTATCAAATCGCGAAGAATTTTGAAGTCTAGGGCTTCATTTTTCAGTGAAAAACATTTACTGTGTGGTTAGTTTAATTAACACCATTTTGTTTAACGATTTTGGGGTCTTGCAGTTGCTGGTGAGGATAGTAGGACTACGAAAGTGCAAATTTCTCCAAGCTTGAAAGTTGTGAACTCTCCAGGGACAAATCCGGGGACTTGGGTTCTTTGCGAAAGAGTTGGTATCCATGGGTTTCCGAGGCTTACAAATCTGAACAAGTTTTGTCAGTCCTTGATGCTCAAAATTTCACCTTCGAATTCCACCCTTCGCAGACCCAATGTTGAGGTTTGTTTTCACAGGTGAGTTTTTTCCTCTTTGTTCGTAATTTGCAATGCTTTTGATTGATCATACTAAGGCAATGTTGAGTTGACAGCAATTGGTGCGTTTTCTTTGCAGGAATGCGTCTCGTGCAATAGGGATGTGTCCGCAGGGTGAGTGGGAGAAGGTTGATAAGGGTGGTTCATGGGCTCGAGCCATGTCACCTTATGCCCACAAACTTTTAGATATAAGGATGGCCGGTTCATTCCCGGAAACCCTTGAACTGTCAATTGAAGAAGGTTTCTCTTTCCATTTCGACTGTACCCTTTCTTTTCCCAGGAGTAATGTGTCAAGTTTTTTGAACTAAGCAATTTTTTTTGATAAAAAAAACGCTGTTCTATTGTTCTGCAGAGTTTTTCTTGTATCGCGCGGTATTCTTAATCCTGGGAGTTTTTATGCTAAGCATCGCATCCACTTTTAGCAAGTCTTTGGTATTTTACTACAGCAGTGCCATGGCATTTGGAATCATCCTTGTAATACTTGTGGTCCTTTTTCAGGTAATGTATTTTTCCAGCCTCCATTCTTGGGTTTGTGAAGTATGACTGTACCAGTTAGCCATTCTTTTTCCTCGTTTTTCTTAAACTTTGTTGACTGTGTCAATAAGTGCTTGGAGTCGAAATCATGTCACTTGACTTCTAACAGATATAGCCAATACTTGCTAGTTTTTTCCTTCATATGCATCTCTTTGTGTTATTTCCCTCTTCTTTTCTTTGGTTCAAATCAGTATCCTGATTAAAAGTGCCACTCAAAATGAATTGGACTAGAAAGTGTGAAATGTTCCAATCGGATCTCTTCCATGTTTGGTATGGTTTTCCGAGTTCTGTGGGCCTGTTCTTTACATCATTGGTATCCGGTTATTAATGAAAGAATTGGATTTTTTGACAGGGAATGAAGCTTCTGCCGACAGGTCGAAGGAGCTCGCTTGCAATTTTTATATACTCATCTCTTGTATGTTTCAACTTTCTCATCTCACTTTCAGATTTTTATTCACCATTGAAAGAAGGTTCATTTTTTATTTTATCATCATTTTTGTTCAGGTTGGCTTGGGAACTTTTCTACTTCGCTACTTGCCAGGATTGTTGCATTCAATACTCATGGAGATGGGGCTAGGCGAAGACATGTATTATCCTGTATGTAAGTTATAGGTATTGTGATATTGGGCTTGCATCTCTGCTCTAGAGAAGATTGTGGTTTCATGTTTCATTTTTATGCTAGTTAACATTTAGGCCTGTGCATTTTTACAAGCACGTCTGAAGCTGTAAACTTTGATACTCTGAAAGGCAGTTCTTCTCTGGATGTCAGTAGTAATTGTGTCGTTTTTGATGAAAAAAACATCTTGATGCCTGCTTCAGATGAGTGCCTGTTAAGCCAATGTTGTATTTAATAAATATTAGGCTTATTGTATATTTATCAGGCAAGGTTCACCTTGTCATTGCATTGAGTAGTTGAGAAAGATTCTAACATAGTTTAGTCTTTTTTGATCTCTATGATCTGGACTAGGCTATTGGAGTATGTGCTGTACAATAGGCGCTGCTGTTCATTTATCATGTAATTTGGGTCTTTTTCTGGTTAACATCTAGGAAAGTTGATGCCATTAACTACAGTCCTTTTTGCAATTTGGTGGATACTTTATATCGGCTGATGATTAGTGCTTAGTGAAGTGTAGCCTGCCATGCAGCTAAACAAGTCTTGCTTTATGAAAACTGCAGCTGGCGATTTTTCTGCTGGCTTTTATTGCTTTGACTGGAGCATGGGTGGGTTTCTGGGCTGTCCGCAGTTTTGTCTTGACAGAAGATGGATCCATCGATATAAGCACATCTCATTTTGTTGCCTGGTCCATTCGTGTTTTGGCTGTTGTTTTAATTCTTCAGGTACCTCTGTATAGAAGCTGTAAAGTTTTTATGTATGATGAGAGATCAATCTTTTGTCCATACATATACCTACAATATGAATGTTTCTTACAAATTTTATTACGGTCATGCTTTAGAGTTCTCTGGATCCCTTGCTGGCAGCAGAAGCTTTAATTTCTGGAATAATTGTCTCGTCAATACTAAGGAAGATTTTTAGATGGAGATTCCTACGCCAAATGTACAAGTAAGTATTCTTTTTCCATTTTGGTATTCAGCCATGTTTTCTGTTATAAAGATAAATCTGCTTCCAATTGGTTACGAGATAATGTCCATTATAATTTTCTCCTCTAGTGTATTTGGAAGAAAAGTTTGGCCCAAGAGTATATGACGAGGAACATGAAAGTATTGTGTTCTTGGCCACAAGGAAGAGATTCTTCTTATATATGGTCATTGTGAAGATAGTTTTTATCTGCAAGGCATTCATCCACTTGCCCAGTTTTTGAACCATGAAGTTTTGATATTATATATTTGATACTTTCCGCAATATCTTTCTTGATGTTTCTTTATGATGATCCTGTGTACCCATTACAACATTCTGATATCCTTGCCTTAGAATAAAAATTCCATTGCCTGTATTTTGCAACTGCAATGACATCTCTGGAATAAATCTGCAGGAAGCTGTTTAAATTAGCGAGAAACATAAATACAGAATCACTTGTTCCTGATCTATCACCGTTCGGAGGTTCTCATGATAAATACACGGCTGAGAGGCCTGAACGCTCAAAGTTCCCTTCTCCTCGGCCCAAACAATTCAACCTGGCTCCATGCAACTCTAAGAAAGGTTTGCCTGTTGGCTTTAATCTGTTGTGTCTAAACCATACAAGATAAGTTGTCCATCAGAGATGCTCTGTTTTACATATGCTGTCTTGTCGTTCCTCCAGGTTCAAGCAGGACATCAAGTCATCAACTGTCAGATTCAGATGCCCACCTGTCCACCTTCCATACCACACCTGAGAGGAGGAAATTTTCGAAAGATACGTGGGAAAAATTTACCAGAGAGTCCACGCGAAAAGCTGTTAAAGAACTTGTTTCTTCCCCCGATTTCAGCAAATGGGCAGCTGCTAACGCAGAAAGAATCACTGTGACCCCAAACTCCACCACCAGCACTCCAAGGCAGCATCGTCGCAAGTGGTTCCTTTGGTCTTGATGCTACAAAATTTGGATAAAAAATAAAAACAAACCCCCACATCGAGTTTAAAATGTTGACATCTCAGAATACTGGAGGGGCGCCGATTCTTGTAAATCGACAAGTAAAATTTGTATGCATGGAATGTAACCAAACCTGGCAAAGGTAGAGAGAGTAGAGGTTTAAGATTGTAAAAGTTATTTCACCCGAGAAGTTCCATTGAGGTAATATTTTTGTACAAGAGTAATAGACGATAATAGTGATAAATATGACATGAACACTTGTCAGCCAGATTCCTATCCTTGTGCAGTTAAATATCTATTATCATTGTGGATAACCATGGCAGGTAACTTGTCTGCGATGCCGTGATTGACGACTGGTATAAGAGATGATGAGTATCTGGAGTGTCTTTATCTGAGGGAATAAAATGTTTTTTTAATCAAGAAAACCATTTATGCAATCCAAAAATAGCCCGGTACTCCTATGGGGTCAAAACAGGAGGGCAACTGTAGTTGACCTGACAAAACTCAATTGTCCATGCTATTCTTCTTTGTTTGGTTTGGATCAACTTTTCTAACCTCTAATATAAGCTTGGAGTTTGATTACTCTATTGAATACCTTTAAGAACTTTGACACACACACACACATGACAAGACCATGCGAAACTTTTAGAAATTTTGCATTCTAAATTATTTTTTATAGTATATTGATGTTAAAAAAAAAAAATACACTATTTAAATACAAAACATACTCGTAGAACATAGTAAAAAATTTGTGTATAGGCATCGTATTTGAAGTGGCAAAGCAAAGATTCTTTCTTCTTTGGATAAAATCTTTTCTCTTCTCTCGATAAAGCAATCACACCGCATTTGCCTCTCCCGACAGAATTGTCGGCTAAGAGCATCTACAGGGAGATAGAGAGAGAGGCCATGATAGCGTGTGTGTATTTATATTTACAAAATTTAATTGTTTTTTTTATAAATATATTTTATATAATCGATTTGCTTGATGAATTTAAAAATAATAAGTGATTCTAAATTATATTATAGCAAAAAAGTAGTATTATATAAAATAATAAAAAAACATTAAATTTTAAAAATATCAAATATAAAAAATATTATTACAAAAAAATGAATCGTGTGTTTGTAAAATTTGAATATTTTAGCATAAGAATAATGATATTTTATATAATATTCTTCTTGGATTATTCAAAACAGAATTCGAATTAATATTATTTTTATTCGTAGCTATATGCTTAGCACGTAAGATACCCTAACGTTACTTCTTTCAAAGGCAAAGAAAGAAATTTCCTCTACGCTTCTCGCTTTGCAATCCTCCTTTACAGATCTTTCTTTTATAAAACCACCCTTCCCCTCTCTTAGATCCTAGTCTCTGCTCTCTATCAAAACCAACTTCTTTGTCAAAGAAAAGAAGAAGAAAATGAGTTATTACAACCAGCAGCAGACACCAGTCGGTGTTCCTCCACAACAAGGTATGTTTGCATGTCGTGTGGCTCTTCTTGGTTCAGTTAAGGAGTTTTGGATATGTTTTTTATGATTTTATTTTTATTTTTGTAGGATATCCAAAAGATGCTTATCCACCACCTGGACACCCTGTTCAGGGGTATCCTCCACAAGGTTACCCTCCTCCTCAAGGGTATGCTCCACATCAGGGCGGGTATGGTGCTCCTCCTCCTAGGAAAGAAGGTGGCATGCTTGAAGGATGGTATGTATCTCTCTCTTTCTTCTCGATCAAAGAATCTGGTGACTTAGAATTGATCAGGTGTTTAGAAATTCTTGAGAGACTCGTCAAATCATTCATCTTTTCTGCTATATATACTCATCAAGTTTAATTAATATCCGATTCATACACTGTACAGCTTTACTAGTCTAGATATTTGGAACATAAGATTGCTGGTTTTATTCCTTTTACAAGCTTGGACTGTGTAGCTGTGATTGAATTGATGGATTTTGACAAATTTCTTGTTTAATCTGGCGGTTGCATGGGCAGCTTGGCGGCGCTCTGTTGCTGCTGCCTTTTGGATGCTTGCTTCTGATCAGGATCACTCAGGAGTGTGTTGTGATCAGCTGCTCATTGATTCTTCTGGTTTAGGTCATAACATCATGTATGGATTATAGTTCCAAGTTTCAAATTCGCTTGGAAGCAGGCTAGCTATATACTATTATGACATGTATAATTGGATGATTACGCCTAGCTAGTTACCATATTCGATCGTGATCTTCTGCTCATCAGGAGGACCGTACGTCTTCATGGTATTTATTTCGCATTATCCACATGAAGTATATATTTCCCTAGCTCCCTGATCGATGATTATACGTCCAGAAAGATAAGTTGTGTTGATTTATGTTCATAAATCATGGTGGTATTGATTTCGACTAGAATTATCACAAGTATTCTCGGCCCTCAGTGGTGAATGAACTTCCTGTTAGTTCATTTCGATATGAAATAAGAAAGAGAGAATTCTCGCTCTCACAAACACATAAAGGCTGTGTTTGTTTTCTGGAAAGTGGTTTTCTGTGTTTGTTTGCCATTAGAAAAGTTGGTCAACGGAAAAAGTTATTTTTCCAGCTCATTTTCTATGACATAACCAAACACTGGAAACTGTTTTCCAACTTATTTTCCATTACACTATCAAATATCGGAAAATATTTTCTCGGAATTCAGAATTCACTTTCTAAAAGAAAACTACTTTCCAGCAAACGGGGTCAAAATTAAATTGCAGCTGTAATTCGATTACTATTAAGCAAAATTATAATATAAGACTTTAAATATGTGTTCTTAAAGCCAAAGTCAGAATACCAAAAAATATGGATTTGTTTAAAAGCCCACTTAGAATCAGATACGAATTTCTAAATATCTAAGCCCAATTAATGTTTACTAACTCTAAAATACAAAATAAAAACTTTAGGTTGCACTCACATAAAAATAAGATTAAAAAGTATTTGATCTGCCGATGATTTTTAGGTTTATAAGATTAAAAAGTATTTGATCTGCCGATGATTTTTAGGTTTCTTTCTAGATTAAAAAAATCATTAAATAATCTCTCTAATTTAGAAAATAAATTTGACAACTTATTAGTTTCCTTTGTAAACTATAAAACTTCTTCTGCTAAAAAACCTTTAATTTTTAAGAAGTAATTTGAAAGAATTTCCTTGTTTTCTTAACAAAATAATATTCTGACTTGAACTATACATAATATTAAAAAAAATAAACTCGAATCAAGACTGCGGTGAGGCCTACCACATCATCCCTCTTTATGAGATTTTTCTTAGACTTGAATTGGATGCTTATTTTTAATCTCTATAGTTGTCATTTGTAATTCTAGGTTCATTTTATTAAATGTGTACTGGACTAAATTTTATCTTAACTCTTATAATAGATCATTGACGTGATTACGATTGGTTAGTGTTGAAATTTCACCAATCAAATTTCACCATGTGTCATTTTAAAAAGATGAAATAAAATTGAAACAAATGACATGACATGGAAGATAAACAGGAATTTATATTTTTCTCTTGACAATAAAAGGTTGATACAAATAGCCCCCCCCCTGCAGATTTCTATAAATAAAAAGCTCTTCTATTTGAAGGGACCCCCTCTCCTCGAAAGCGAGCCGTGACTTCGATTTCACATTCGCGTCTCGCAAAAAATCCAAACCAAAAAATGGAGAGAGGTGGAAAAATCCAAACCAAAAATGGAGAGAGAGTCAGTGGTGCCCGCTGTTCTAAAGGGTCCATGCTCGTCTTGTCTGGCTCACTGATGAACGTTCCCCGGAATACGGGCATGATGCAAGTAAATTTTCATGCATCTTTCTATCTATCTTAACGCTCATCTTTGCCCATCCCATGTTTCATACCGCGTACGATGGAACAGGCCTTTTCCCTCATCACCTAATTCAACATGTAATTAAGCTAACCTTTGATTATTGCTAAAGGATCATAGAGATAAGAAGCAATTAAAAAAGATCATGTATTTTAAAAGGGCTAAATATTATTTATTTATTTATATATGCAACTTATTAGAGTCTTTCTCTGTCCTTTTGTTCCTGAAATAAAAACCGAACACAGTTCATCACTGCAGGCCATGTGTTAACTTGGAAAAGAATAGGTGGAAGACAAAGTGTGGGAGTGCTTCGTTTGTTTCTTATCTTTTCTCCGCCTTTTAGCCGCGTTTCCTTGCTGACATAACGATCACCACCCATCTCTCGATCGCTCTCTCTTCTTCCACTGAAATAAATAAAGGATCAGCCATAGCCACCTTCAAACCAAGCTTGCCATGGCTTTTCCTGCAAAATCACGGGGAGCAGAAACTGGCCCGTCCTTTCACTATCCACCAAGTTTCTCCGGTCATTATCATGGAAACATGCTGTCCCATGGCTTGAAACTGAGGAGAAACCTGGGATTTGCGAGAGTTTTCGGGTTCCCAGGCCGCAGCAGCTGCAAATGCATCAGCACTGGCTCTGAAGTTCTTCACCATCCTGTTTCAGAAGATGAGAAGAAATTTGTTGGGATTCTCAGGGAAGCTCAGCCTTATATTTACTTGCATAGAGACAGAACATTTGTTGTGATATTATCCGGGCTAGTCATCGATGGCCCATTCTTGGACGCCATCATCAAGGTATCTCTTTAAACACACCACTCTCTCACCCCAGCCACTGTTCAATCTATTTACAGGCGTGTTCACTTCTTGCTTTCCCGATATCAAGTAGCTGCCGATCTCCGCCCCCACCGTTTCTAGCTTAAATCAACGGCTTTTGATCAGCCAGCCACTGTTGCTGTTATTTTTTAAAGCTAGATGAACAACATCTAGTTAAACAAAATGATGTTCTTGACGTTTTCAGCAACAGAGCTTGTTTAGTGTTGCAGTTAAATTGTTTTGATTTATTATTAACTAGCTATATGCCCGCGCGCTGCCGCGGGCATTGCTGTGTATATAATATCATATAATTAAATTAATAACGATAAACTTATAATATAGCCTGTATAAAAAGTTCAGAACTACAACATAAAAGAGTTTGTTTCGTAAACATAGGTTACATCTTTTGGAATATACGTAGTGTCACAAAAGATGACAAAAGAGTGCTAACTATACAATTTGTACATCAATGCAAAATAGAGGGATGTTGAGGTGCAGAACGAAGTGGAATCCCTTCTTCGAAATGAGACATCTCATATTGTTGTTAATCTTCATGAGAAAAATAAAAATCGCAAGGTGATAAATGAACTGATGAACAAATTAAGTCATGTAATAGAAAATTCTAGGAAATATTATGGAAGAACAAATGCAGCAAATCAGTAAAGAAACCATTAAAAACTAACACTATATGCTGTAAAAATCATTGTAGACATTAAAAAAAAGGAAAAAAGGAAGAGAATGCAATTATTGGAGGATAAATTGTATTAATGGAAAACTATTATGCCAAATTATAGCAAAGGGACACTTGAATGTATAGTTTCAAATGAAAATTTCAACAACTTTAACAATATTAACTTCAACAATAATAGAAAAAATCAAGGCAATCACAGTAGTAGCAGAAGGAAAAAAAATCATGAGAGAGTAACTAAAAAGAAAACAAACATCAACAGTAAAAACAGTAGCAACAATATTCAAGATTAATTGAATGCAACAATGTTTATTTGTTCCATACCAACACAACAAATAAATAGCAATATAAAACATACATACATATATGTAATTGGAGAAAGCGAATGGGACAAACGATAAAAAACTTAAGTAGATCTAACATAAATATTTAGACGAAAACAATGAATAACACAAAATGAAGCATCATCAGTAACAACCCTAAATTTTGTTCTCCTATTTGTTTAATTTGTTTAATCTTTCGCCCTATAAAAAGGGTAGATGAAGCATGAGATTTTTTTTTTCCTATCACCGAAATTTCTAACGAAATTTCGGCAGAGTCTCCCCTATATCAGGAGATCCCAAGTTATCCATAACACAACCTGCAGACAATTTGAGTCACATTTCATCCATAATCACATCCATTTTTGATACAATCAATTGTATAATTCAATCCAGAATATGTTTAGGACTATATTCATTCCCAAACTCCATCATAAGATCTAGCGAAACAACTAATACACAATTTTAACAATAATAAAAAGAATCTAGGCAACAATGTCAATAGTGGAAGCCAAAAAACCATCAGTATGCAACTATAAGAAAAAGAAACATCAATTTCAAAAAAAGCACCAGCATTACTAAAAACTTACTAACAACAGCATATACAAAAAAAACGCTTACAAACCACCAGGAAACCATGCAAAGGAAAAAACAAAAACTTACCTTAAAAGCAGCAAGAGACGCAAAACCGACCTAAACACTTGCAGCAACAGTGGACAACCAGTAGCTAACAATCTGAGAAGTTAGAATCCAAAAATCAGTACAAACCCAAAAGCTAAGCAACTAAAGTGAGGCTAAAGAAGCATAGAAATGAAACGAAAATAAAAAGAGCAAAAAATAAATCCGAGAAGGAAAACTCAATGGTCCCCATTCAAAAAACACATGAGCACAATCAAACAGAATAGCTGGTTATTGAAAGAAGCAAAATGCAAGGCAAAGATAGGAAGAGAAGTATAAAAAACATGGAAAAAAGTCTGAAACAAAGTTTCTTTGTAGAAATGAAGTAAATTATTTTTTTTTAATTGAAGAAATTAAGTACACTACAAATGCTTAATCTAAATAACCATAACGGAATCAGTTTTAATTTGTTCACATGGAAATTTTTTGCATCTTTTATTTATATGTCTTTGGATTTGTTTTGCGTGAACTTAATAAAGATGCTCATTTGTTACATATTTCTTCAGAATAATATAAGTATAAGAGGATAACAATGAATGATTTATAGAAGAACAACAAAAAAAAGCAACCGGACATACATATCAATAAAGGTGAAGGAATAAATAGTTCAGAAGAGTAAAAACATTAAGTGCGATATTGAATACAAATAGAAATCCTTAATAGAGAATCGATACACTGAATAGAGTCAAAATTGAAAGTGAAATGCTAATCTTACAGAATCATTGATCCCCAATTTCTAACCGAATGTAAAACCTCGAGCTCTTAAGAGTCGAAGGAGTAAGATACAAAACCTAATTGGAATTGAATTAGAGAGGTTTTTATTGTAAATGACGGTGCTGACCAATCACACTCTGCCTAAAGTAACTAAAGCTAGAAACAATTTAAAACTATAAAGCTTTGAGGGAGAGGTAAAGTAAAGTATAATAATAAAATTCAACATTTCTAATTATTCCCTCTTTTTATATTATACCCCCTTTGATCTTTTTTTAAGTTTTTTATATTTTTGTGTGGATGTAGGCAATTGTGGGAGAAGAAGGAAAGGGATTATACCGAACCCCCTTTTTTGTTAATGCCTTCTTTTTTAAATTGTGATTGTTTGTGCATTTGATTCTTTCCTAAATTTATTTATAGGTATTTTTTTAGCAACAATATCATCTAATTTTTTAATTTTTCTTAGCACCATTATCAAAGTCGCTGCCTCTTCCATGTCCAAGAAATTTATCTTTTTCCCCTTTATTTTTAAAATTTATCATGTAATTATTGCTGCAAGCATTGAAATATGTCAGTCTTTGGTATGGTAAAGCCCTATAGCCTTGCCCTTTTCTCATTTTGCAATGATGGAAAGCTTTGGTGAATAAGTTGCTATGATAAAGAATCATATGTGTCTTTTTTCTCTAGATTCAAATGCAATAGGGATCAAACCTCCGTATTTGATAGTATGTTTTATTTCAAACTTTCTGCTTGACTTCCTACATCGAGACACTATTATTGTTTTTATATTGCAAAAGGTTTAAAATTGTCATTATCAAGTAACCAAAGATTGTTCTTAAGCTAATAAACTTGTTTTCATTTGCTATTTTTTGCTCTGTTTTTTATGATGTTGTTTTCTGCAATGCAGCCTTATTTTGACATGTTTGGACATGGTGAACCAATTGCAATCATGCAGTTAGGGAGGTATAGAACCTTATATAACCATCTCATTGTGTCGTTGCACCAGTGTAGTAACTCATTTTTCTTATTGAATTGGTTCATGGGTGCTTGTAGCTTTTTTTTTGTTTTCTTTCTAGTTATCTAACGTCAGAATACTATTAAAGTAGAACAACAAAGAATACAAACTAAGGACTAATCACAGACTAAGAAATGTTGGTGAGAAGGCAAAAATGTCAGAATTTTTAATTCGTGCAATCAGACAGCTCGCAAACAAAGTCTTAAACCCATTTGAAGGAAAAACTGAAGTAATTAGATTAATAATATCTCTATTAGGAGAAGCCAGTTTGATTAAATAATATCACTGAAGAGTTCAGAGACAACAAAGATTTTGATTCGCTTCATAGAATCCAAAAAAGTCCGTTTAATCCGTTTTCCTATGGTCATCTTGACGATAATAAGTAAGAACGAAGTGGAATCCAAATTTACCTTTAATCTGTCATAGCACCACCAGAAATATGCCAAGAATTTCTCTTCACAAATGCCCACACTGCAATAGAAAAGAAGAATATCTAAACTCATGATCGAAAGGGTGGGTTTCAAATGTAAAAGATGCACTGCACATAAAATTTAAAAGATTAAAAAGATTGCTTCAAAGAAGTGTGGTCGCGGGTGGGCAAGATATTGATTTCATCAACAATAGAGGCAGTGAAGTTAATTTAGCAAACTTCAATAAGTGGAAATGACATAGAATTAGAGCAGGCAGTCTATGAAAGAATCAGAATACATGCAATTGTTGATAAATATGAAGCTTGAGTCAAACACTAAAACAGAGAAAAGCAATATAGTTTTTATACAGTCAATTTATTCCAAGGAAACAAATAATCTTGAGCAGCTAACTTCACATGTAATTGAAAATATGATACTACGGATTTCCATAACTTACCCATCCAAACGAAACCTTTCTCGGACATCGATGAGATGAGGGAATGTGAAAAGTCCAGTGTGGAAGCCACAATTACGTAGGATAGATTCCGTAAAGATGCACGTAGATCCCTTTTCCACCCCAAAAAACCAAAATCATTTAGATTCAAAACACAGACAAACAATCCTGGAATGAACGAAACAGAAACAGTAACAAAGCAATGGAAAGGGATGCAAAACATAACAATAATCAATTAATTTATTACCTCTAAACCGAGAGCAACAAAAGCAGCATTTATTAACCCAAATCAAAACCAACCCAAAGTTCACCCGAGAGAAAGCAAGGCAGAATTGATTCACCCTAATACAGAAAAACCAGAGCGAATCAAACCAAATCGACAGCAAAAAATGAAGAACCAACCAGCCCGCATGCAAATAACCCAAATAAAATCCAACCCAAAGTTAACCCGAGACTGCAATCAACATTAAATTGAAGGGAAAATCGAACCCCAACCCAATTAAAGCAATTACCCACTATCCAACACACACAAACATCAAAATAAAAGCAATTCGAACTCAATTAAACGAAAGGAAATTTCCTGCCCCCACTATACAGGAAGAAAAAAATGAAAATCAAAACCAACCCAACAAAACAAACCAACCAAAACCCAGCCCAGAAAAACCATAAATCGAGAGAGAAGAAGCAAAAGAAAAGCAAGGAAATCGAACCCATGAACCCAATGAAAACAAACCGAGCAAACCCACAAATCAACACAAAACAGAGGGGGGAAACTGACCTAATCGATCCAAACCGTCGAATCGAGGCAACAAAACGACCTCAAAACAGCCCATGAACACCCCTCTCGTTGCGCCCGACCAGGCCTCAACAAAGAGACCGACGTCGTCTCTGACCGAAAATGAACGATGGGAATGGACGCAGACCGAACGAAGATAAAAAACCCAGCCTTTTGTTATCTGTGTTCTGAAAGGAATGGAAGAGACGAAACACGCCCCCATTCACGCACACCAGGCGCCGGCTCATTAAGGGCAAAACGGCACTTACACTGCTCCAGTCCACAGTAACATGTGAGGAGAGCTACAGTTGTTTCTCCACGCCCTTTATTGTGTTTGTAATAAAACAAACTCTTAAAAATAAAAAATATTTTAATATATTTTTAAATATTCAAATCGTTAGTAATCGGGTACCACACCGCACACTAGCGTTGATGAGATGAGAGTAGTTAGTTTGGGTCAGCCAAAGGAAGCGGCGGCTGGGGCAGTAGACTCTAAAAAGAGTAAATTATATTAGTCCCTCTAGTCCAATAAAATAAATAAAATAACCCCCCTAGCTCTTAACATAACTTGTTAGTCTCTCTATTTTTAAATTTACGTGTAACCTTGATTTTTTTTCCAATTCATGAAACTTTTTTTAAATGTGAGAAAAAATAATAATATGGAAATCTTAAGGATAAAATAAGAGTTTCTTATAATAAAGTAATATTAAATCAAAATTGATCAAGTTGCTAATTAACTCATTTGTTTAAATGAAGGGACTATATAATTTATTAAAAGTACGTGAGGGACTAGTGCATAATTTACTTTGCATCGTAATAAAAATAATTTTCCCTGTCCCTGTCTCCGCTGGTTGAAGTAATTTTCTTAACCCACCATTTTTAAGCTTCAAACTTCATCGTAGGAAAATTGAAAATGTTCAGTCCTTATTCAAGTCACTGCATTTCTCTTCAAAAACACCACTTACAACTGTTATCTACAAAACTTCTCCATGGCTTTCACAAAAATCTTCAGTTTCTTCAATCCCATGAGAAAACTCGACAGTTTTCTTCTTTTATGAATTGCAATTATAATGGGGGAGGCAGGATGCAGTTAACGATTCGGAGAAAGGTGTTTGGGGAGACAGAGAGTGGAGGTATTGAAGAGGGTTATAATTCGGTGGAAGACAAGCAATTCGTCAAGTGGTTTCGTGAGGCATGGCCTTACTTGTGGGCTCATAGGGGTAGTACTTTTGTTGTTATTATTTCTGGTGAAACTGTTTCTAGTCCTTTCTTGGATTCCATTTTGAAGGCAAGTACTTTAAATATGTTTATGGAGTGTTTTTTTCTCCAAGTGTTTGTCAAGGAAAATGATGATTTAAAGTTGCGCTTATTTAATTAATGATTGAAAAATATCATGATTGCAGGATATAGCTTTTTTGCATCACCTGGGGATTAAGTTTGTGCTAGTCCCAGGAACTCATGTCCAAATTGACAACCTTTTGGCTGAGAGAGGTAACTCTTTTCATTTTTTTTCACAGTTTGTGCTTCTTCATTCCTTGTAATTTTGATTGCTAACGAGATGTTATTATTATTTTTTTTAAATAAAAATTGTAGGGCATGAAACTAAGCATGTTGGTCAATACAGAATTACTGATTCTGAAGCTTTGGCGGCCTCAATGGAGGCTGCTGGGAAGATTCGTATGATGATAGAGGCCAAACTCTCCCCTGGACCTTCCATATGCAATATTCGTCGACATGGTGACAGTAGTCGTTGGCATGATGTTGGTGTCAGTGTTGCTAGTGGTAATTTTCTTGCAGCCAAGGTACTGTTTGAGTTATCTATAGAAGATGATGAGTACCTTAAAATATGTATTGATTCAACATTGGTTTGATTGTCTGTCGTGTTAATGTTTCTTTGCAGAGACGAGGAGTTGTTGACGGGGTTGATTTTGGAGCAACCGGTGAAGTAAAGAAAGTAGATGTTGCTCGTATGCGCGAAAGGCTTGATGGTGGTTGTATAGTTGTGCTAAGCAACTTGGGTTATTCCAGCTCTGGAGAAGTCTTAAATTGCAAGTACGCTGAAAATCTTTATCGCTTTCTAATCTTGTGAATGGTTGAGTGACTGAATGGAAATAAGCACCAAATTTTCTGATTTACACTTTGGCTCTTTTTCTTTACTGAAATCTTCAGTCTACCGTTACAAGAAAAAAAATCTCAGTATTATAATGTTTTTTGTTAGATGTGCAGATATATGGCCATTAAACATATAAAAAAAGATTTCTTTTGCTAATCTTAGTATTATAATGTTTTTGTTGGATGTGCAGATATATGACCATTAAACATATAAAAAAGGATTTATTTTGCTCCCTTTCTGCTACTAGTATTGTCTTTGCTGAAAGTCTGATATGATGCTATATGGTCATGAATCCAGCACATATGAAGTTGCTACAGCCTGTGCCTCGGCTATTGGGGCGGATAAACTTATTTGTATCATGGATGGTCCAATTTTGGATGAGAGTGGACATCTTATTCGTTTCTTGACTCTGGAAGAAGCAGACATGTTGATTCGTAAGCGGGCTAAGCAAAGTGAGATAGCTGCTCATTATGTCAAAGCTGTTGGTGATGAAGATCTTGCTTTTCTTGAACACAATGATTCTATTGGAATTCCTACATCATCGCAGAATGGAAAGGTTCTCAGTGGAAGGCTCAACACAACCTTTCACAATGGTGTTGGGTTTGACAATGGAAATGGACTATGGTCTGGGGAACAAGGTTTTGCTATTGGAGGTGAAGAGCGACAAAGTAGATTAAATGGTTATCTTTCAGAATTGGCTGCTGCAGCTTTTGTTTGCAAAGTAAGTTATTGATTTTTTTAATTTTTAATTTCTATGAATCTTGATGCCCGTCCTCATTTCATTTTTTTTACTACATTTGGATTCTTCATTTAATGAGAAATTTAAATTGATCCAGAATGCTAGCTCTCTGCAAGTCTATTTTATGGGACAGTCTTCTCTCCCTGCGAGCTCCCTTTTCTCTCCAAATTGCCTTTGAGCTGATTATGGACAGACATGTAGATGTTGCACACAGTTTATTTTGAATCAGATCCTATAGAGACAATTGGAAATCCCTTGCAAGTTTAGTTTCCGTTTACACCAGTGATCTCAATATGCATCAAGCTCCGCTATACTTGGCTATATAGTGAAGAGACTATCAAATTGTAGTCTGGCCTGGTTATATGAATATTAAACTACATCACACATGTCATTCAAATTGCAACTTTTCTGTCAAAATGCATACAATGGATTTCGGACATCATGGTGTCATTAGTTACGATAATGGTGTTACAAATGGTAAGCAGTTGCAAGAATTCTGGCTACCTTGGTTATGAGCAGGTGCCATAACTTGCATGCTTATAACATGTTATCATAGTATAAGACACGGGAATACTTTAAATCTTCTAATATACTTGAAATTTTATCACTACCATCATCAGGCTTAAATACCTCAGTATGATATCTGAAATTTCTGTAATTAATGCTTCTCAGATCCCAAAAAATGGTTCACATAGTAGTAGTTGTAGTTTATTTCACATTTCATTTGCTCATATTGAAAACTGTACCCTGCCATTTATGATTTATACTTTATTTGCAGGGTGGTGTTCAAAGAGTACATCTTTTAGATGGTACAATTAGTGGAGTTCTGCTGCTAGAACTGTTTAAAAGAGATGGAATGGGGACAATGGTGGCTAGGTATGTGATTGTTTGCAATGCTTTCTGATGAATTTTACCTTCAACAATTACATTCAATGCCTAGTGCTGGTTTGTTTATTGGTCACACTATTTTACACTAAGCATGCCCATAACCAGTAAATGTATTCTTGATGCACTTTACTTATTAAAAATCCGAGGTATCATTTCTACCCTGTTTATTGAAGCTTTTGATGTATTTTTGATGTTGCATCTATGTAATTAAGAGCTGTTGCTAGTATGCCCTATTACCAAATATGCTACTTTGCTTGCATTGGCGGTGTGTTTGTTGTGCCAAGGTTCATGGACCATGTGATTTAGTCTTAAGACTATTTATTTTGTTGAAATTGAATGACTAATCATAAAAGATTGACTTTAATTTTTTTTAGAATAACCCTTGATTTTATCCTCCCAACTTCAGTTTTGGAATAAATCAACTGGAGGTATCGAGTCCCAAGAAAAGCAGAACAGAAAAAGGAAGAAGATAAATTGAGAGTAAAGTATATATTTGAAGTTAGGATACCATTTATGAAAATTGCTGAAGCTCAAGAAGACTTTCACATTTTAGCATATTTGTAAGTCGATAAAATTGCAATGGAATAGCCACTAAAGGCATCTAATTGGGATAAGAGAGAATCTCCAACTATGATTAGCTATATCGAGTATTCTATTGCCTTTGGCTGTACAGTTCAAGGTTTATATTCACCCTTGGGCCTTAAACCCTTGTGACTGCCATCATCCTCATTCTTTCCTGAATCAATCTCTTTTCTTTGTTCTTAATTAAGACGATGAACTGCTGCTTATCCAATCACCAAAGTTCTGTTAAATTGTGTGCTTGTCTTTCTGATTCTGGAATAATAACTTAATTTAATATATACACTGTGTATCTAATATAGAGGTGTGTTTATTAACGAAATTATAACTGAAGCTAATGAACACAAATGGATTGATTAGAGACTTTTATTGTATGGGACAAGCTCAATCTGAAACTGCCAGTTTGTCATTCAGAGCGAGCAATACACTCATTATCTAGCACAGTTGCACAGAATAATTTTCATATGTCAGGATTCATAACTGGTTATAGGTTAAGGTTTGGTTGCACTCTAATACAGGTTTGTATAAACTAATAGATATCAAGTCTCAACATTGGAATGAATGTTCTCTGGAAATTCTTATTTCAGCATCAAGGAATTTGAAACCAAACTCACGTAGCTGAAACTGTTATGATAACTTGCTAATTTATTCACTGGTGCTTATTTGAACATTTCTGTCACCCCATCCATCAACTTGTGCTCTAATGTGTTTCTTCTTTGCTCTTAGTGATCTTTATGAAGGAACTAGGATGGCTAGAGTGGCTGATCTTGCAGGAATCAGACAAATTATACAACCTTTAGAAGAATCTGGCACTTTGGTTAGTAGGACTGATGAAGAGGTTCGCTCTTGCTCCTTTCGATTTGCATCCATAACTCTGTCCATGATGATGCACTTATTAATGCACGATAGAAAGAAAAGTGAGCTGATCCTGCTCTTAGGTGTTATTATGTTGAACTTTGAATAAAACCTGATTGTTTTTCTCTTGTTTTGTGTTTATAGCTGCTTAAAGCATTGGATTCCTATGTTGTTGTGGAAAGAGAAGGTCAAATCATTGCTTGTGCTGCTCTTTTTCCTTTCTTTGAGGAGAAGTGTGGAGAGGTTGCTGCCATTGCAGTTTCTCCTGAATGCCGGGGACAAGGGCAGGGAGATAAATTACTTGGTATGTTATTGCTTGTGCTTAAGGTTTTCAAATCACGATCCTACGTGAGATACATGATGGGATCATAGAATGGTATGATCCCTACAGAAATTGGATTCAATCATCTTAATATACTTAGATATGAATGAAAACATATCAAGAAACATAGATATAAAAACTCAAAAATCTAGCATAATGTGTATTTATGCAAGAGTTGAATAAGGTCTTTTCCAATTGTATATGTGACTTTTTTCTTCTTTTTTATAATTAGTATTAGCCTTTAATTAAATATCAAATTAACTGCACAAGTATTGTTCTGAAACAAACCTTTAAATTTCAAATATATCCAAATTACCATTGGAAGGCCTATGTTATGCTTTTGTTGAGATTTAATTTTTCATGATTGGAAGACTTGATTTAATTTTCAACATCATGATGCTTTTTCTGGAAGCGGAGAGTTACATAGCCATTTGTTTCTTCATTGCTCAGTTGTGTGTGATAGATAGAGCAAGCTTATTTTCCATGGGAAGTTAGTTTTTGGTGATCCTAGGTTGGATATTAGATTTGTTGCTGATATGCTATGCTGGTTTTGGGAGGAAAGATTGCAGTTTATGGCTTTGTTCTGTCTCTGCAGTCATTTAATGCTTTAATGGACTGGAGTTTTGAAATTCTTAAGAACCACTTGCCTGTCGAGACAGTTATTATGTGGTAGGACAGTGTTCCTAGCATCCTTGTGGTGTGTATTACTTCAAGGTTTATGTGGAATACTTCCTAAACTGACACGCAACATGACCGGAATGTTCTTATATGTTGAGTTCTGGCTGCTGTATTTCTTTTATAATTTTGAAATTGTCGTACTCCAATTTTTTCATATCTGTTTTGAATGTTCATATATTTTGAGTTCTGGCTGTTGTATTTCTTTATTAATTTTGAAATTGCCCTCATTATGGGTTCTTATTTTTATCCAAAATAAAAACGGAGGGGAGGCGTGATTAACACTTTGCTTCTATTTTTACCAAGCCATATGGCCTTTGGTCCTAGTGGTAAATTACTCATTTTGGTCAAATATTTGCAGATTTCATTGAGAGGAGGGCCTCTTCTCTTGGTCTGGAAACACTTTTCCTGCTTACAACCCGTACTGCAGATTGGTATTTTTTTACTTTCCACCCCTCTAATGTGTTGCATGAGTGCTAGATGGTATTACAAAAAGGGATTTCTTTTTTACCAGAAGCTTGTAGTAGCAACTTCGAGTTAACATTTTGTGACGAGTCTTGATGTATTCTAGTTCAGATTCTTGTGGTGGAGCTAGTTGTTGAGGCCTTGCTGGCTGTTGCCTAGTTCAAGGTCACCCAATTTCATAGCTAAGATAACTGCACTTAGATTGTTGGTTTTGATTTATTTTTTTCTCTTAAAAAAGATATCCTTGTTTATGAACACCAGCTATGGATTATAACGACTAGTGTTTTTGAGGGAAAGGGGAAAGACAAAGTGCTTTCTTTCCAAGGTTTTCCAAATTTAAGATGCAGTAGTTACTATTCGATCTACTTCAGGTTTCGGCTCTTGGCATTTTGTTTTACAGGTTCAACAGACGCGGCTTCTCCGAGTGTTCCATTCAATTGATACCAGAGGAAAGAAGGAAGAAGATCAATCTATCTCGTAATTCCAAGTATTATACAAAGAAGTTGCTACCTGATGCTAGTGGAATTAGTGTTAATAGAGCATTCAGTTAAGGTTTTACTGCGGCATGGCAGGCTACACGGCCGACCTCGTCATCAACCGGTGAAGCCACTTCCTAGTTTATCTCTTCCTTTATCTACTGTTTTTGCTCTTAATCCGTCGTAGTTCTTAGCATGGTATGTAACAGGTTTACGAATCAATGTAGATGTACAGATATTATACTGTGGATTGTCCCGTGGTAATAACGAAAGAGAATTTTGGTTGTCCCGAGGGTAATTTTGTCTTTTTCATAAAACATTAGTTTTTTATTCTTATGGGAAAGTTTCTGATGTTTTCAATGTCATCCTTGAAGTATAATTTATCATGGATTATTGTTTCCAATTCCTTCTTTATTCTTTTGATTTCAGATATTTTTCTCTGATTTTTTTTAAAGTTTTTTCTATTTTTAATTTTATCATTTGATCAGGTTCAAGTTATTTATTTTTAATTTAACTCTTATTCTTTCGATTTTTTTTTACTTTTTGTTAAAAAAAAATTCTTTTCAATTTGCTACTAATTTAAAATTTAGTTCAAGTTATTTGTTTTTAATTTAGCTCTTATTATCATTTTACATCATTTTTTTTAAATATTGGTTTTGTGGTTTTTTCCCCCCATCCTAATACATGACTTGGACCATAGATTTTTCAGGGATTTTTTTAAAAGTTTTTTGTTTTGAAAACATGTTTTTTTATTTAATTTTTGAATGATTGTTTTATTATTATATATTGATAAATTTTATTTTAGAAAAGAAAATTATTTTGAAATAATATTTCGGATATACCTAGCCTTGCATAATATACCTAGCCTAATACATGACTTGGACCATAGATTTTTCAGGGATTTTTTTAAAAGTTTTTTGTTTTGAAAACATGTTTTTTTATTTAATTTTTGAATGATTTTTTTATTATTATATATTGATAAGTTTTATTTTAGAAAAGAAAATTATTTTGAAATAATATTTCGGATATACCTAGCCTTGCATAATATTTCTTTTCTTTTATTCACTAGGTTTCATATGTTTTTTTTCATTATCTTTTATTGATTTTAATAAATAAATTTAATTAGCACAAGTGATAAATATTATCTCATTTTACTAGATTAAATATCTTGATTTACATAAAAAAAATCAATTTATTTCTTCATTGATAGCAATGTTTTTTATTTTTTATTTTTATTTACAGTGATGATTATTAATTTATTTTATTAAATATTTGTATAACTTTTCAATATATGCTCTGAATTTTTCATGTAAAACAGCATATTGAAATGACGTATCTGACCAATTTTTTTTCTTTTCTTACAAAAAAATTACAACCAGCAATTTAGTCAAGGTCAAATATCTAAGTGCATGTAAAGATCGTTTTTGTCCATCAGAAACACCAATTGACCATCTTTACATATACCTACAGGCAAGTTAGATATTTTTCTGAAATGTTTTTCCAAGAAATGTACAGATTTTTGACGATGCAACAAAAAGTGAGACATCCATTTTTGATATCGCTGGAGAGGGGGGCAGTTCATCATCTCATCCCTCAAACACAACTCGAACACATTATTTTCTCCAGTTTGATATTGAAGATGCATGCATGTTATCATAAACCATCAAAAGATCCAAGGAATGTAAACTATTATTCATTGTAATTGTCAATGACAAAGAGGCCGGAAAAGGAAAAAGGGATGTGAAGCAGCACCCTCGACTCATCCCGTTTATTACAAGATAAGTGTTCAGTAGGGATATATGATTTTCTCTGCATAGCTTACTGCCATAGTCAGAAAATGTTCATCCAATAGAACTGCAAACCATTCGTGCAACTTCAGGCTTATAAACCAGGAACAAGACGTGAAATATAAATTTATTTGTCATCAGTCTTGGGATGCCCCTTGAATTTGAAGTTGTCTGCATATGCCTTAACCTGAAAGGAGAAGAAAAGTCCGAGTGACAAGAATGAGGAATGTGTGGTTCACATCAAATGAAAGACTTGCAGATGGCACTTGACACAAAGTTAAACATCAGCTAATGGTAAAAAACTCCTTCTAGAGCATGGAATTCCTATTTTCCAGATCATGAAACTTCATCCCCACCTCTATTGTTTGACAGCATCACTAGAATCTTAGATTACCGAGGGTAAGACTTATCCTCATTACCTTGGTTGATACACATCTAGCAATAACTTGAACTTCCTATGAAACTCAATGTTACATAACCATGAATGGACTTGTTACTGCCAAACCCAAATCTACACAAGCCACCACCACACAACCCTACTGCTAAACACCTAACAAATCATAAACATTCCCCAGTTATGCACAGACAGAAGTGGTGAGAACTTTGGCATCCTACAATAGTTTCTTAGGCCAGAGAGGGGCTAAGGCTGGTTGATACCAGCATGCACTTAAAAGTTCCACTAAGATTATTGTATGGTTCAGGAAGGAGAATGCAAACCTAAGACCATAGCAGATTGGGGACCACACAAGCTTAAGATGATGCCCTTATTCATGATCCTTGCCAAGACTATTGTCTTAACCTCAAAGTAATATCTACCCAGGTGGAACAACCCAGTTCAACAATACAAGCAACTTGATAGAAATGCCAGCAAAAAAATGAATTAAGGACAAGTTCAAACCTTCAATAGTGGTGTGTGGCGCTTTTTTACCTGAAAATGAGTTTAAGAAAAGCACATAAGATACTAATGTTAGTTTCCAAAAGGGAGGGAGTCCATCAGATTATTATTACCAGATTCTTCATCTAAGTATTGCAAGAGCTCGAAACCGAACACAAATACCAATGCTGTCACCATACTACAAACTTAAGAACTCCAAACCCCAGAATTGAAGGAACTTTCAAAATAAAAAGTTTTGAAGTTACAAAGGGCAACAGAAATACATTCATTGCCAGAAACCAAAAATAACAAAACTTTCAAGTGTTTAAAAGATGTATAGCATATTCCCTCCCATCCCAAGGAATGGAACAATTAGAACTCATCTTTTTCCTTCATCCATCTATTGTATCCTAAATACCCATAACATTTGTTCATGTAGCATTTGAAAACTTAAAATTGACACATTTAAGAAGATGCTTTCCAGTCTTATTGTTGGTTGGTTCATTTCAAGCTTTCTTGCTACTTTTTACCAGGGATATAAAAGGATAAACACACACCACATACTCCCAACCATGATGCTCAGCAAATGCCTTTGCAGCTTCTTCACTGTCAAAACCGAGTGCAGAGTCACCCACATGGGCATATGGATCCCCTGTAGATGTCCACCCCATCAACGGATTCTCCCACCTACATCAATAGTAGTCACATATAAATAAATTTTGATCATGTATTTTATGCTCTAATCACTACTCATAAATTATTTGAGGACCAGTGAACCTATGATCCCTCACTTCATTGAAAACTACACAAGACAAACATTTCAGGGGAATCTGATGAATTTCAAGATATGTCAGCATATGGAAAAATACTCTCTCAAATACTGAATACGAGTGATAGCATAGCTAGTAAAAAACTGGGCTTCATGTCTCAGAAAATTAAGCCTCAATGTTCTCCTCTTAACATAATTAAATGGAGAAAGCAGATCCATGCAATTTTTCCAACTAGTTTGGAATTCAGGCTTAGTCAAGTTGGGTTGGTTTAATCTCATAAGTTTTGAGAAACACTTATTCTCCCTCAACTAAGCATGTACATAAGAAAAATTGCCAGTCAATCACAATTACAAGGAAATGTTTCAGACTATCTCGGAAAAAATAATCCAGGTCAATTAGATTGCAATCTGCAAAAAGATACACTCCTCCACAAAAATCCATGTCAGAAAGCACATGCTCTAGCGAAAAATTGTAGACAAACAAAAAATGAAAAAAAATACTTCATGAGGAAAACAGCAGATGGGAGCACATACTTTAGTGTTGACATAAAATTGATTTTCCACCTTCCAACTTTTCCAGATCCTTGTTGGGTTGCAGTTCTAGCAGGTGAATAAATGACAACCTGCCATGCATGTCAAAGACTATAAATCAAGTACTAAGCGAAAAGTAAAAATGAAAAGAAAAAAAGAAGCAGCATATAACACAACTAAATACAGTCACCTAGCAGTGATAGCTTTAATCAAGTTCCTGCTGATACATGCAAATCAACTTACCAAGCGGTTAATCACATATCCAATTTCATATTACAAACGAAAAACTATGAGGAATAATAGGTGTTGTAACCCCCCATCTCACATAAACATGCGACCCACCATGAAAAATTATTCATGAGACCCACCTTCATATGAGAGAAAGGAGTCCAACTCCCAATATACTGAAATTATTAGGTGTAGCAAGGTTTGTACTCTACCATCTCACATAAGCATCCAATCTATCATGCTTTATTTGAGAGAAAGGAGTAAAACTCCCGGTATACTGAGCAATTCCTCGTTACAAATTCAGTAAGCCTAAACTCCCCCCCCCCTCCCCCCCCCCCCCCCCCCCCCCCGCAGCAGCTATGTTTCATGAAATTACAATCGCCCCACGACCAACGTAGAAAACCCTAAAGCATCAAAACAAATTCCGCCACACCGAACCCAAAAGGAATAAAAGTCAACAGGAAAAACAATTTATAGATTTGTAAGAGAAGAGGGCCGTACTCTCCGGCGAAGGTGGTCTTGGGGGATGCCAGAGACAATGCCGATCTCCCCAGGTTTGTACTCGACCAATGCATCGGAAGAAGCAGAGAACGGCCTCCTCCATAATGGGCCTATGCTGCTCGCTCGAAGAGCGAAGCCTTTTTTCCAGATTTTTGGCAGAGAGCTCGACATCTTCAATCGAATCAGAGAATTGTGTTACCTTTTCCAGGTTCGATGGTGAAAACGTTGATAAAAAAAAGTGACACTCCATAATTTTGTTTTCCAATATTGCAAACTAGTCCTTTTAGTTAATGACGATTGACAAAACGCCTCCCATTCTCCTAAGCTTGTGTAATTTTAATTTCAGGATAATTAGCTCAGTACGTTTTTATATGTTTGATTGTTATCAATTTATCTTTATATTTTAAATAATTTAGTATATAATTTTTATAGATATTCTATTTAAGGAAATGAAAACACCAAAAACTTAAACTCGAGCAATATTTATTAAAAAGTAATGATGCAGTGCTAAATATTTCTTTATTATAGATATCTATAGTTTTTATAGATATTTTCCATCATTTAAGTATTGCATATCTCGTCATCAATCTTCACTTAATTTAAAAATTAGTAAAAGAAATCGTTATCGGTTGGTTTGTTTCAGAGATAAGGGACTGATTTAACTAAAAAGACAAATATGGTGGACGACTGGTGTTTCTTACCCTATTTACAGGGACAAAAATAAACTCCACATACATACATACATATAATGCCACTCTCATCTTCATCTACTTCTTCAGGGAGTGAAAACAGGATACATAAGAAGATAAAAGAGTTGAAAAGATCGAACTGATACCCTCCTGAATTTCTCACTTCCACTCGCACATTCCCTGCCACTCCTGCGCTTCCTTGCTTCCTTTCATCTCAAGGTAAAAAACATATTTATTTATTTACTCTTAAATATCATCAATAAATACTATAAAAGTAAAATAATGATCACATTCTCGGTCTCGTTGGATTTGTTTATTCTTGAAAGGAAAAGGGGTGGGTCATAATTATTTTTATTACTATATCAACTGTTGATGGGACCGATGCTCCTAAGCAGAAGTGGACTGTCGAAGATGAGGCAGCCCTTAAAGCTGGAGTGCTTAAGCATGGCACTGGCAAATGGCGTACAATCCTCACGGATCCAGACTTTAGTGCCGTCTTGCGTTTGCGTTCCAATGTTGATCTCAAGGAAAAAGGCGAAGACGCATTTTAAAGGAGACCACTGACACCTCAGCGCGAGGAGAATGCAAAGGCTCTCATCACTGCTGTTCAGACCGATGAATAAGTTGTTGATGCTAAGCCTCTCGCATTTGCCAGTGGGATACCAGGGAATGGTAGTCCCAGACCTGCTTGCAAGGTTAATTTGTACTTCCTGTTTTGCTGATCGAGCTTGGATGTATCTTTTGCTAATGGTATGAAAATGGAGTTGGAACTTGCAAAAATGACTAATTAACCTGTTTTCTGCAATCAAAACGTCAGGGATTAGCTGTCGGGTTGATATTGTTACATAAAAACAGCAAAATTCATAATATTTAAGAGCATCAATGTCCATGAACCTTGATGATGAGGTCCTGACTTCGTGATGCTATGGTTCTATGAAGAAATTTGATATAATTGAACCAACTGATACCATTATTTTTGTTCTGCGACAGGAATGTTTCTCTGTTAATTCTTCAGGGGAATTGAAATTCTTAATTACTTTTATTCATTCTTTTTCTTGAACAATGTCCTTAGTTAATCTTGCCAATAGGTTTAAAACCCTTCAATTATTATTCAAAAGTCACCTTTCTTTTTTCTTTCTTTTTCCTTAGCTAATAAAAAAATTCATTTTTTAACAAATCCAATCACCGAAGCTTTAACTTCCGTGAAACTTCTGCTTCATGGTCCGAAAAACCCTTTCTCTGCCACCAGGATTCAATAGTATGGCAAGCAAAGGAGTGCATGGAGCTAGGGTTTGCCATTCAGCAAAACAAAAGAAAGCCAAGGCCAGCTTTCTTAGTGAAGAAAGCAGCTCAAGCATTTTCTATTCTTAATGCAATTTCGCAAATTACAAGCATGTAGACCATTAATAAATTTATTTTGTTGAATAAAATGTTTTGATTCAGCTTGCATTTTTCATTACAGAAATTGGCGGTTGCTCCTGCCCACGATGAAAGGGGAAGAATACACCATCTTCTTTCATGCTTTCCTTCCAAACATCTAGTATGTCATGAGCAGAGGGCAATTCAGATCTATACAGATCATCAGCTTCCGTTGTTCCTACTATAAGTTCTACCTCTTCAGCATCTTTTGCAGACTCTTCTAATAAAATATTTGAGAGCTTCTTGTCTAAACAATCAGTAGAAGCACCAGATGCCACATCATCGGCAAAAACATCCCTCTTCATTAATACGTTAGTTGCTACATCTAGGCCATTAACAGAATTTCCATTGCTAGAGGTAGCTTCCGGATCATCCCTCTCTCTGTTGGTACTACTGTTATTAACAAGGGACACATCTGGAGTGATGCTAGTTCTATTAACAAAAGGATCCTCATCCAGCTCGAGATTTCCATCCACCATATTTGCAGAAGAGGTTAGCATATATACGCTCCTATTGCCTGCAATTTTCCCACTGTTAGTATTGATACGAGGATCATCAGTGTCTTCTATGGAAGAATTGGCGCGGGGTAAATCTCCTGATGAGCCAGGCCTACATAGAGACCGCAATGATCTTGACAAGTTAGAGACTGTGACCTCAGATGCCATACGACAATGACCAACTGCATCCAACAGCTTCTCTAAAATATCCTGACTGATTTTTTCTCCATTTTTCTCAAAAAGATCTGTCCACTGCCTTTCACTGATTTGAAATGAGGCATGAGCCATGGTGTTAACAAGAGTGACAGCCCTCTCATAATTCTCTTGAGCTGTGGCTTGAAATACCATTTCAGTGAAGAGCACTGGATGAGGGATTTCTCCAGCTTCCAAAATTCCATCAAATGCATGCTCCAGAAGATGACTCTGCATTAAGAGAACAAGAGGTCAAGAGATTTAATAATCTACTCACTGAGTTCATCTGCAAGTTTAAATGAACCTGCATGGCCAGAAACTTTAAAAATTTAAATAAAGAAAACAACTAGAAAGGGCAAGTCCACCTTTCCAGATCTAGATGCTTCCACAAGCAATGTCACATGTTTACTTTGATCGAGCTGATACCCAGAGAAAGACATCTCCTTGTAAACATACTCAAAGTATTCCCATTGGAGTGCACGAGCAGATACCTCAAGCATTGCACTGTATGTGTACCCATCTGGTATAATGGTAGTGCCACCATGATCAACTCCCTTAATGTTCTCAAACAACTCCTTAGCTTCAGTGAACAAATCACTTCGGCTATAAACTTTCAGCATAGTATTTATGGTCCCAATGTTAGGGATACAGTGGGCTTTCAAGTGTTCAAAGATCGATATGCAATTATCAATATGCCCACCATCCATAGAAGACGCTATCATTCCGGTGAGAGATACCTCCAGAGGTTTCTTATAACGGAGTCTTTTCATTTTCTCAACCTGCAGGCATGCTAGTAAGATATGTTCTGTGGACTATAGATATTAAATAAAATGAAGCCATAGAAGCCGCCACATAAAAGAAGCTAAGGAGCACATAGTTCAACAATGCCATAACCAAGCAACCTACAAGTCCAAAGCAATTAATCCATGGCTAGAGTGAAGATCCTGACCTCTAGCATAGCATCTTGCCACTTCCCATTATAGCAAAGGCAGCAAGCTAGCTCATAATATACGCTGGCTGCTCCAACCACTCCTCTTTGTTCCATGTCCCTCACCGCTTCCACAGCTTCATTGACTCTACCTTCCTCCCAAAACGCTCTCACAAGAACTGGAAAGTCACAGTACAAAAATGCCCCAGCCAAAAAAATGGTAATATGTCCAAAATTTGGGAGAAATTAAATATATTTTTATGAAAGGGAGCAACTAAATACCTTTGTATGTGAGGGCTTTTAGAGATTCCCCGCTTTTCTTCATTTTCCTGAAATACTCATGGACAGATTCGTACTTTCCAGAATGCAACATTACCTTGCAAGAAGCATTACCTGTAAGACTTGCATATAAATATAATTCAAGGAACACAACATCTTAGATTGATAAACTATCACATAAACTTGAGGCATAATGAGAACCAAAGCCATTACTGCCCTTTTCTTCACCATTCTACTCTTCACATAACAACCAGCAAGCTATAGGCATGCTCAGTAACTTGGCTAGGAAGCACAATAACGACCCAACAATTCTTATTATGTCGCAAATCTATGGATGTCAAAGTCCAGCAATTACCTCCATTGCTAATCCATATGTTGCTCCATTGGGTTTGAGACCACTTCTTCTCAACTGTTGAAAAACCCATGATACACCTTTCCACTGCTGGGATGGAACACAAGCATTCAGTATCTGCAAAATGAGTTGGAAGAAGCCAAATAACAAGTCTTTAACAGATTAAAGAAATCTAAAAAATGTGAAGGGAGAGGCATAGGGATGCTCTCTTACAGCATTATATATAACCAGATCAGGTTCAAGGACTGGGTCCCAGTTCTTGTTAAACATATTATTGATTCGTTTAGAAGGTTTCTGCCTCATGCATTCAATAACTTTCACCAACTCTTTCAGAAGACCAGTTTGGCCGAGTGTAACAGCAATACTGTGATATGCGGCCATATCAGGATATATAATGCGATCTTCCTGAAAGTATTTAGAGTAATAACCAGTCCACCAATATAATGAGTGAGTATGTGTGACGATGAAGAGAATTAATGTATGACGTAACAAAATCCAAGGAACATTACACGCATCTGATTAAAAATGCCAAGTGCTTCCTTGGGCCTCCTTTCCTTCCCAAGAACTGACAAGAGTTTTGTGTAAACAAACCTACAAAAAGCATTGATTTGTTTGAATGATAGAACATATAGTTTTTAGAGTTTCTGGCAAAATAGTAAACTTGACAATTGTGAAGTGTTTCAAGCATGCAAAGACCAGTTTTTAAAAAATCCACTATCATAGTAAGCATGTAGAGAAAAAAAGCTTTCGCTATATCCGAGTGACTAAAAACAGAGAGCATATCAAGTTGCATCGTCTCAGATCTAGTGTATAATTTCAGGAATTGTAACAGAAAGGCCACAGCTAACCCATTTGAGTAAACAAAAATCCTAAAACCACATACCAGGTTACGTTAAAATCTAATCTTAGATAACAATTCACATGTCTGTTGTTCCAAGAACTCATTATAGATAAGGTCCACTGCCACCAGCCCGCACACCAAGGTAAAGGTTACCTATATACTACACTTCTCTCCTACTTATGAAATGCCCTAGCTGCAACAAAGTCAATTCTGGAATCAGGAACTGTTAGCAGAGACCTAAGTTTGAAAAATCCAGCATGCCTATAATTCAAAATTCTTACCCGAGAACCATATATAGCTCAACAGATGAATTTTCCACAAAAGTTCACAAGAAAGAGATGTTAACATGTGGAAAACAAATCTGGTCAACCAGAAAGGTAACTACACAATCCTAATTCTTGAAAAAAAAAAACCAATACCTGCTCTTACAATCTCTACGTTCCTTGTCATTATAAACCCATTCCACAACAGCCATTGCCTGTGACCATTTACCTCTGTTCCCAAGCTCCTCCACAATCTTCAGCAATTGACCTTCATTAAACCTCAACCCTGACTGCTTCATTATCTTGGCTAACTTCCAATCCTTTACACTTACCTCCCTGCGACTTAACCTACAAAATTACAAAAAGAAGTAGAAGAAAAGAATCAAATATCATCCATAAAAAAGAAAAGAAAAAATGTCAATCACAAACCTATCAACAAGAAACCGAATTGCCTCCCCTTCTCCTCTCCACCGCTTCGCAGGGTCCCATTTCTCTTCACCACCACTTCTCAACCAATCACTGTCTTCCACATCAATATCATCATCCAGAACCCACTTCAAATTACCCTCAAAAATCTCCTTTAACTCTCTCAAATTCTCTCTCTTTAACTTACCTCCATTAAACTCCCTACTTCCACTACCAATCTCTTTCAACTTCACTCTCTCTATTCTCTCCCATGGCTTCCCCACTAACAAATCCCCTCCACTCTCACCCCTTCTTTTCCCACTTATTGCCTTATTAAACTCTTTGTATTCATGATGTAAGGCTTGAAAACGGGATTCTTCTTCTAAGACTAAAAGGGCTTGTTTTTGGAACTCAACATCTTTGCTGAGTTTGCGGTTGTGTTTTTGGATTTCTTTCTTGCGGAGATTATGGACTATTTTGGGAGTTGGGTACACCCCTCTTTTCAGTAGCCTTCGTTTTATGGCTTCACTGTTTGGTTCGAATTGGGGTAGAGAAGATGAAGAAGAAGCTCTTGCAGCTTCCATGTGGCAAGAAGCTAAAGTCTGTCACGGGGATTTTTTTTTTTGCTAAAGATTAGCCTACTCTTTGTATCTTGTACTTGTACTAGGATTAATTTCATTTTCAATCCCTCAGGTTTATATTTTTATTAATCACTTGCCAATATTTGCTTTTCCTATCAATTGACCCCCTAGGTCCTTCAATTCTTGTTCTTCCTCTTTTTTTCCCCAAAGAGGTATAACTAGTAATCTCTTAATTTTATAAGCAAGTTTGTGATGTGATTAATTTTAAAAATATAATAAAAATTATTTTTCAAAGGCAATTACTTAAAAAAAGCACAAAAAATTAATCAATAATAGGAGAAATTCACTTATTTTTTTAAAACAAAAATTTAATCAATAAAATCTTTTTATTTAGACGATTCATTGTTTTGTAAAGAAGAAATTTACAGTTCATCTTTTGTATCTAATAATTGTAGTGTCATTGGTAGTATTGATTTGAACAAGTGAGATGAAATGTTGTTGAATTTCATGTGTCTTAATATTTTAAAATTCAGAATAATTTAATAAATTATTTTTTAAATATAAACCTTTTAGTCACTAATTGGCTAGACCCAAGATTCCAAGAAACAAAATCATCCAAGGAAATGGGGTATATAAATTGAATCGAAGGCAATACAGAGATGATGCTAGCTAGATTCCACGAGCTAAACTTGAAGCTAAGAAATGAAGAAAACAAGAAATCATTTTCTTTTATTTTCGGTAAAGACAAATGATATGGTAATATGTATGGTACTTCGTATGATGGCGATAATACTAGTAACATATATAGTATCCTACACAAAATATCTTTAATAGAAAACAGAAAACTAATTTTTTTCTTTAATCTTAAGAAAATATCTAATGAAAATAGAAAGCAACAACGCTAGAAAATAAGGCCTTGGCAAGTAGGAGGAGGAAGGAAGAGGAAAGATTCAAGCAACCCAGGTGGTGGTGCAAAGGTTGACCACAGATGGACAGTAGGTATTGGAGGGTGTCTGAAAGCATCGGGCTGTCATTAGCCTTTCATTACAATTTACACATCGTAATTTGTAACCAAACCAAACCCTTTTCCATGATGTTTCATCCATCCATACGTAGTTACAGACAAGAAGAGAGACAGAAAATGAAGGCCTGGTCCGCCCTCTTATTTTAATCTTCCTTAATTTAATATACACTCTCACTGCCAAAACAATGTTTGTTTTTGCTAATCAGTTGCCAAATAATAGTCTAACATTAAGAAAGAATATGGTAATCAAACTTGGTTTTATTCTAATGTTTCTTAAGCTCCCTCTAAAGCTCTTCCTCTAACTTGCACAGACATTGGAAGTCAAACCTGTGTTATCAACCTCTTTTTCTTCAAACTCTTGTTTTTTTTCGAAGCCCTTTTGTCTCCGCAGTTAAAGGATAATTATTCCAGGATGCCCTCCAAGAATTTTTATTTCTTACACAGTTGAACATCCAACATGCTAAAGAGTCAAGCCATTGGCTCTTGAGCCGAGGGCAGTCGAGTTTTGGAGTATGCAAGGCATAAGTAGTTGAGAAAGGTTTCTGTGGTTTGATTATGAGTTTGATAAGTTCTCGATGGGGAGAGTTCAGTTTAAGATGAGAAGATGATGGCAAGAATGCATGATTGGATTTTAACAACAAGTGTTGGCTCTTTTATTGTATCCCTCATCCTTGTTATCCAATCAACCTGTGCAGAAAACGGTCAGTATATCATCCTAGCCTGTTAATCAAGTTATCAATAGATATGAGCAGCGTAATTGAATTTATTGACAACCACTTCGGTTTTAGATCTGATATCTGTAATGATGTTAAACCTAGTTGACAAGAATATTGTAATCATGGGATCATACATATAATTGTATACATAGAGGTTTCTGATCTATCTAGCCAGGTTCCCGGAAGCAGATCTTCTTAATTTGGAAGATGTGAAGCAACAAACAATAAATGGAAGAAATTAATTACATTTTGTATACTTTAGACCTGAGTGGCATGGCATGATCATCAGCTGCTGGCAAAAATTTGTAATATGTATTATTTCTTGCAGCCATCTGAATATATAGTGTAATCCCAAGTTAAAAATTCTTAAATTTCAGTCCCTTTTTTGCATGTGCAGGTTTTGTCAGCGTAGCATGCTGTTCTGAATCATTAAATTTTATAGATAATACCAATATTAGCTGGATATCAGATGAGGGATGGTTCCCTCATGAGAATACAGGTTGCGAAAACATAACCAGACAAGCAGAAAATGATGCAAACTATGATAGAGTTCGAATTTTCTACATTGAATCAGGGAGGAGAATATGTTACAATTTTTTAACAACTCAGAATCAAAACTATCTGCTAAGGGCTACATTCCTCTTTGATGATTCTTTGGATGCTTCTTTTGATGTTTCGATTGGTTTCACACCAACAAGTCATGTGAAATTGTCCAAGGATTTGGAGGTTGAGAGAATTTTTAAAGCTACTAATCAGGATGTAGACTTTTGCTTAATGAATCAGTATGGATATCCATACATTTCAAAGCTTGAACTGAGGCCCTTGGAGGATTTGAAGTATTTACAGGGAAAAGCTTCTGGCGTTTTGAAATTGGTTAGCAGAGTTGACGCAGGAAACACTGGAAATAGCATCAGGTATGCTTTCTACTCCATGTTTATGCTTGTATATGCATAGGAATAAAGAAATAAAGATTGATTTTTCATATGCCCACTAAATTAAGCACCACTTGTTAATGAGGATGTTAAAAGAGAGAACAATTAAAAACAGCTCTTCTATCTGGAAGAATTGGTAAAAGCACAGACAAGAAAAGCAAAAGAAAGAATTTCGAGAAGAACTACAGGTGCTAAAGCCAGAGATAGAGCCAAAAGACATGGCCAAAACATAAGGCAAAAACTTTAAGTGGTTTCAAAATGTTTGTTGCCTGGCTAGTCTGTTAAATTTCCTCCATGAAAGAATGGTAAATACAGCGAACAATTTCTGTTGGAAAGCCAACATTTTGTTCACTTGACTGTAAACATTACAGGAAACCTGTTCTGATACCTTATTATGCGTAAGGAAATTCTGGTGTATCATGTACTGGTAATAAATTGAACATTTGTCCATTGTTGACCTAAGCACATACTGACCTACCAATTTCAGGTACCCAGATGACTCATTTGACAGAATCTGGAGAAGGCCGGACCCCGAAATGGTTTCCTTATCGGAACCGACTAATTCCACCACTTACATCGATGATGTTAAGATAACAGTGCCGGCCAAAGTTCTCCAAACAGCACTAACCCACACAGACAGACTGGAGTTCCTGCACAGTGACCTTGACACAGAGGATTCTAATTACACCGTGTTCCTCTACTTTTTTGAGTTCAATCAGTCTATAAAAGCTGGCCAAAGGGTATTTGACATTTACATTAACAATGAAATAAAGATGGGGAAATTTGACATTTGGAATTATGGGTCACCCTATAGGGAAGCTGCTCTAAGTGTCACAGCAAGCAGGTCTCTAAACTTGACCTTAGTCAAGGTTGAAAATGCATCTGACCTCGGACCTATTTTAAATGCCTACGAGATCTTGCAATGGATACAAGGAACTAACCAGCAAGATGGTAAGTTCAATGGTTACTTGTCATGTCAAATACCATACATTGCTTCATCAGCTTTCTTAATTGACATCTAAATCACCCACCTCTCTCTTTAGTGGAGGTGATCATGAAGGTGAGAAATGAACTGGTGCTGAATAACAAGGAGAATGAACTGCTGCAGACTTGGTCAGGAGATCCATGCTTTCCTCCATGGAAAGGTCTGAAATGCCAGAACATCAGTGGGTCATTATTTGTAATCACAGGACTGTAAGTATCTCATCCCTCTTTTATGAAACAGTCATGTTCATGTGTGATCAAATGATTCTGCACAATCAATTTACATTGTTTCTTCTCTTTCTTCAGGAATATTTCTTCTAGTCAATTTCAAGGACCAATTCCTGCCAGTATTACTGAGCTGAGCTACCTAAAGGAATTGTATGATTGATTGTGCTGCTATCTATAATGCTGCTAGTGTTATTGTCTTTTAGGTAATGATATCAACTTATTTCTGTCACTTTTGGTAATGCAGGAACCTTGGCTACAATAACTTCACTGGCAAGATACCACAGTTCCCGAAATCCTCGGTGTTGACATCAGTGTAATTTTCCTGTTCTTATAATTCTGTGTGTGTGTGTGTGTGTATAATCAATGATGGAATCATTAAATCTGTAAGGCTCCATCTGGCGTTTGATTATATTTCTACACAATTTGTTTCTTTTGCGTATTTGGATGACCTTAAACTGCATACAAAACAATTTTTTCAGTTTTATTGTAGCAAGTTTACTGGATTTGCACGGAAGGTGTGCTTTTGTTACCATATTGTGTTTGTACATAAACGCTATTTGATAAAATTTACTTACCAGGGATCTGAGGCACAATGATCTTACTGGATCTGTTCCAGATTCTTTTGCCTGCCTTACAAATTTGAAAACATTGTGAGTTCAGAGATACTGCATGTCTTTCAAATGAAAATAGATGTACAGTTTACGTTAGCATATTTGAAAATGTGCCATTGTAAATTCACTAGTTGTATGTTCTTCATCCCTAGATATTTCGGATGCAATCCTCGCTTCAGCGAAGAACTTCCTTCCACCTGTAACAGTTCAAGACTCATCACAGAGTATGAAATCTATTATATTAGCCCTAATGTAAAAGCCAATCTAGCATTAAGAATGAAAGACTAACGGTATTGGTTTCGATTTCAGCTCTGGGATATGTAGTGGACAGGGATCTGATAAAAAATCACCAGTAATTGTCATTGGAACCATTACAGGTGGATTGTTCACCTTAGCAGTCGGAATGTTTTGCGGTTGCTTCTGCAGACGAAAATTTAAGACTCCACGAAATTTCAAGTGGAAATCAAACCCAATGACAAAGAGTGAGTTAACTCATCCTTTCACACTCCTATCTTCAAAACATAAATTGTGAAGCAGACTGATTTTTTCTTCTTGTTGGCTAGCTTGACAGTCTCAAATTTCAGTTTCTAACTGTAAGAAAGCTGTTCTTACAATTTTGTTGCCAAAATTCCTTGCATTTATCTGGAACTGAGGCATGAAAATATACAGGATAGAAAATAAGGATGTATGGAAACGAATATCTCAATGATCTTTATCAACTGTGCAATAAAATCATGAAAATAATTAGTCCAGCCTGAAATTAGTAGAAATGATTTCGAAGCATGTACACACGCATACCAATACAGACATGCATGCATCCACCTATTCGTTTGCCTGTACCAAAGTATAATCTGCGACAAACAATGCAGTTGTGGAGTAAACTCAATTGAATATTTATTCTCTCTGTACTTTATTTGATTGAGAAATCTCTATGAACATCTCAACAAATCTCTCTCATACAAAATGCAGACGCTGTTTTCTCTGTAGGTAGCACGGTGGTTTCTGTGTCAAAGTCGATAAACATCCAATCCTTTCCACTAGATTACATAGAGAATGTGACCCACAAGTACAAAACCTTGATAGGTGAAGGTGGGTTCGGATCTGTATACCGTGGCACTCTACCAGATGGTCAGGAAGTGGCAGTTAAGGTCCGGTCATCTACTTCAACTCAGGGGACTCGGGAATTCGATAATGAGGTAGACATGGATCGTACTCATGGTTTTATATTTATTTACAGATCAACGAAGTATCTGCTTTCTGGTTATTGTTGGGAATTCAGAGAAGTATATTTGACAAGTGACATTCATCGTCAATGTTACAGCTAAACCTTCTATCAGCTCTTCGGCATGAGAACCTGGTGCCTCTTTTTGGTTATTGCTGTGAAAATGATCAACAGATCCTCGTTTATCCATTTATGTCCAATGGATCTCTACAAGATCGCCTCTATGGTAGGTACCTTCTCATTAAAAATAACCCTACCACGTGAATCTGTCCTGACAGTGATATCTTATCAACTACTGGTTTCTGAACAGGAGAAGCAGCAAAGAGAAAAACTCTTGACTGGCCAACCAGACTTTCCATTGCTCTTGGTGCTGCTCGAGGCAAGTGATATTGGGGTATTCAGAATTGTTTACTTCATTGCCTCTTAACTTATCATAAGAATGTTAAGGAACCAATTCACCTAAAAACTTTTAAGCTTTTAAGTTAGACCCCATAATATGACTTATATTATTTTCTAACACAAACCCTCAAGTGAAAGCTCTTTGGGCTTGAAACTTGCATAGGTCTACACTACCCTGTGCTTGGTTTTTCATCAAATAGAATGAGGGTGGTGAGATTCGAACTCGTGACTGCTAGATCAACAAGATTTTGATATTATATTAAAGAACCATCTCACCTAAAAGCTTAAGTTATTAGGTGAGATTACAGAATATGATTTATTTTCTAACAACAACAACGAAACCAGGAAGACGGATAGAAAAACATGATACTGCTTCACATTGGGGAAAGGATGACAAAATGTCTGAAGGATTTTATTGTTGTTCAGGTTTGACGTATCTGCACACATTTGCTGGCCGTTGCATTATACATAGAGATGTCAAGTCAAGCAACATCCTTCTGGATCATAGCATGAATGCTAAGGTGACAGACTTCGGCTTCTCAAAGTATGCTCCTCAAGAAGGAGACAGTGGTGCTTCACTGGAAGTAAAAGGCACAGCTGGGTACTTGGATCCAGAGTAGGTTCACATCTTTCGTAGATATCTTGATTTGGAGTTCAGTTCCTTCAATAGATATAAATGTAATCAAATCAAAGCTTCCTTGTTCCATTTCACGCCTCTGAATCGGAGTTTATAACTCATCATCCAGGTACTATTCAACACAACAATTTTCTGCAAAAAGTGATGTCTTTAGCTTTGGGGTGGTTCTGCTTGAAATCGTAAGTGGTCGGGAGCCTCTCAACATACGTAGGCCACGAAATGAGTGGAGCTTAGTTGAATGGGTACGTGTTCTAGGTCAGGCTTTCTTATGTTTAGCTTGAATTTCCCTGTAAACCAGAGAAAATGAATTTCCCGCAGGCAAAGCCGTACATAAGGGAGTCAAGGATTGATGAAATTGTGGATCCTAGCATCAAGGGTGGGTACCACGCAGAGGCAATGTGGAGGGTGGTAGAGGTAGCACTCGTATGCACAGAGCCCTTCTCTGCTTATCGACCATGCATGGCTGACATTGTTCGGGAGCTAGAGGATGCTTTGATCATAGAAAACAACGCGTCTGAATATATGAAGTCCATAGACAGTTTGGGAGGATACAGCTTGGGAGGTTCCAATCGCTTCTCCATTCCCACAGACAAGAAAGCATTGTCACCGCCGGCGCCAACCCCACCAGACCCATCACCGATCAAGACACAAGCCTTGGCTTCTCTAGAGCCGAGATAGTAGATGGCCTGATGAGATGTGAATCTTTGAATGAAAATCCAGTCTCATTATATGGCAAAAGATAATGTAAGAAAGACTGATTTTCCAGTGCTCTTTAACAAGAGATTATGCAAGTGGCTGCAGACTTCATCTGCTAGGAAATCTTAATTATTTTTTTCTACTATTCAAGTCAAAATCCCAAGCTGTTTGCTACTTTATCTGCTAGGTATGCAGATAACCAGGGAGAGAAAAATACAGCGGACAGGAAAACAATAACCCGATGAGGATTCCAAGAGCAGAGAATAAACCCTAGATCAAAAGAACTGAGACCAACAACAGGAGACAAACAGATCACAGAGACCGATCAAAGATTACTTCTAGACAATTTATTTATTATGATGGTTTGAGTGGCTAAATTTTAGTTATTTCAAGGCCAGATTGCGATCTATCCTTGTTACAAAGAAACTGCTAGGTTCCGTTACATAAGCAAAAGGAAAGTAACCAACAATAAACGCTACAAGAACCACCTAAGAGTTCGGATGGAGAGTTATTATTATTGCTAGAATCAAATCATTTTCCAAGTTTAATGGGCGATAATAGTCTATTAGTTGAAATAAACGGGGCTTGAACACTGATTACAGAAATATTCCTCAGTTCTCAGGAACTAGAAATAGTTTTATCACTCGATTAAAAGAAAGAGTAGCAATGTATCTGTGATAATTCACAGGTGGCCTACCAAACGAGCACCATGGATACCAACTACTATGAAAATGCTACTATGCTGAAGCTGTCGCTGATAACAAGCCATTGTGCCTGAGCAGTGCCTCTGGAGAAGGTTCACGCCCTCGGAACTCAACAAAAACCTGGACACACATCAAAACAAGGAATGTCAGATTCAAGAAGCTAGGAAAACTGCGTTTATGAGGCCAATAATGATGCATAATATTTAAGGAAAAATAATAATCTATATATACACCAACAAAAATGGAGATCTCATAGCAAACCACCACATAGGATTCAACTAAGATCTCTTCAGCTTGACGCATGGCTTTACGGTTCAATGATGTTAAACTAAAAAAATCCAAAGTTGTTCCTCTATCAAATTTAGGTTATTATTATTATCAAGGGTTTTAACAACTCTCTTGAAGTTTGATTCTAGATTTTTAAGAAAAATATTTGCAGGTGATTTAAAGCAACAAAAATGGTATCTTCATCTAAATATTTTTCTATGATTTAAAAGGAAACCAGTTGAAATTGATAATTTAGAAAGTAAAAGGTTATTGAATAGAAATAATACAAAAACTATAGCTACCAGAAGCAACTAGAAAATTCTTTTAGTGGTTAGACTTTTTTTTCCAGTTGTTATTTTGGACTCTAGGTCCAGTTGTATATGAGAAATTGGCTAGCACACCACCATGAGTCCATATACAATCCAGAGAACATCACGGCAGAGGCTTCACCCAAATACATTTAATCATGATGCAATTTATTCCAGGAACCTTCATAGTTTTTGTTCTACTTTTGTTCCTAGGCCAATCCTATGTCTTTATACAAGTACTCTCATTGTAATTCATTTCCTTTTCTTTCGAAGCATCAATTGTTAGCACTCGTTTCCCAAGTCACTATTTTAGCTGTCTGCTCTCTTCATTTTAAGCTTGTCATGGAAACCATGCATTAAAAAAGAAACCTTTTCATTGAACCTCTTCTTTTCTGTTGAATTTGGCGTCAGGAGCAAGAATCATACATTTAATCACTTGCTGGAATTATTAGCTTTAAAAGTTTTGGATAATGATTGGAGTTATAGTAAAAAAACATTTTTGCACAAATCAGACCAAAAAATTGGATTGTTATTTAAACAAAGATAAGTAGTTAAACTGGATAAACTAGCACAATTGTGAGCCAAAAAATGAAGTTGTATAAAAAAGTAAAGAAAGAAGAAGATTGCAAAACCATAAAAAGTTCTCTTAGTAACAGCTTGTGAAGAGAGGGAGCACAAGTAAATGAAATGTAGCAAGAAGTATAGCTTTTACTGACCTCTAGTGGCGCTTTTCCACCTCCAAGAGCAAGAATGGTTTCCCGGAACTTGTGCCCTATTTCTTGAACAGCCTGTTGCATCAAATAGATCCATTATTCCAGGCTATACTTGCATTGTATGCAAATGCAAATGAAAAAAAACACAGGAAGAAGAAGAGAGACTTGAAGGAGATACAGTTTTTCATTACAGAGCTTTTTTAATAAATTGTTCATGTCAGCATTAGGTTCCTATTATTATAATATAACACGCAGGGTGACATACAAACTCCGATTAAACATACTGATATGGCAGAATTTTAGATATCAAGTGGACCAAGAGATACAACTTCAAACTTAAAAGAGGTCAGGAATCCTAATGAATTAAATAGTTGAGTCTGGGTTCTGTTCAAAAGACTTAAACCTTGTGGTGGGTGGTCCATTCTCAATCTTTTATATTGTTTTACATTTTCTTGGTAATTATTCAATGTGGGGTAGGTTTTCTAACTCACCCCATTACTTGAATCATCTTTCGAGGTCTATCAAGTGGCGTAAGCTCAGAGATCTTTGCTAGGTTGTCAGGCCTTTTGAGGCTCATCGCCATATTGAATTAAATATCCGAGTCTGTGTTCTATTCAAAAGAAACAAGTCTTGTGGTTGGTGGTCCATTCTCAATCTTTTATATTGTTTTATATTCTTGTAACTATTCAATGTGGGATAGGTTTTCTAACAGATCCCATCTCAAATTCTACAAGGAATTCCAATGTCAAACCCATTTAATCAATATCTCCAAATCAAAACCCATAGCTACATAAGGATCAATTATGATTTTGAGGTAGGGTTCATAATTAACCCCTAAATCAAAGAAATTAAATAGAGATAATTAGCTTGTCAGCTTGGTGAGCTCCAGGCAGGACTTGTCACAGAGGGTTCAAACACTCCAATTAATCTCTTGATACAGATTACTCCACAACATGAGAATGCACAAATAAATTATCAACAAGGTGCAACATGAAAAGACAATGTAAGAATTCTATTTAAATCAATGCACACATAAAAGACAAGAAAATAAAGAAAAGATGAGTGGCAAGACTGCAAAGGTCAGTTGGACAGCCATTTATGCATACCTTGCCGTTATCCAATCCAGCATCCTCAAAGGCTGAGAAAGCATCTGCAGATAATACCTCAGCCCACTGCAAAAAAGACTTGCCTTAAATATCATGCAGAGGGGTGACAAAATGAGAAGAAACAGAATATACATTGCAGTCAAACTTCCTCATTTTCTTTTATTGTCAAAAACATGAAATAAAACAGAGAATTGTGCAAGCTCAAGCCAGAATGTGTTTGAGCCTATAGAAGGATTACATTTAAGTCACATACAGAAAGCCTACTAAGGGACCGTATAAAAGCGGAGGAATAAAAATTTTAATATATTCATTTTTTTCAACCAACAATGACTTGATCAACTATTAGCACAACTAACATTGCAACATTCTTTTCAACGTTAACTGCAGGTATTTGTGTGTGTGTGTGTGTGTGTGTGTGTGTGTGTGTGTGTGTGTTTCAACACATACCTTGTAACTGTAGTATCCAGCTGCATAACCGCCTAGTAATCACAAAAAATAAAAATCATTGCAATCCAAAAAGGGAAGGATGAAGCGAAGTTAAAATTGAGAAATTCATATAAACATTATAGTCAAACCTGCAAAAATATGACTGAAACCACAGAGAAACCTATCTTCTGGCAAAGGAGGGATCACTTGTGTCTTTTTAGAAACCCTCTGGTCAACATCATAGATGGACTCCGATGCACCTGGTTTATACTTCGTGTGCAACTCCAAATCTAAACTTGCAAATCTTAGCTGAAATATAAATGGAGTGAGTGAATATGCATTCACAAAAATTAAACAATCTGAAATACAGTATATGCTTCTCAAACATAGTATCTCCACTCATGAAAAAGTGGGAAATTAGCAACCACATGATGTGACATGAGGGGTCTCTTTCCATGATCCTATCTTCTAAATCTACAAAAAAAAATGGTAAGTGGGTTCCAAGTGACATTTTTTATTATAGTAATGAACACACTCTCTCTCTTGAAGTCCTGATATCAAGATCTTTCCTCTTCCCAAAAAAAGAAAGAAAAGTCCATGGTGTTTCTCCCTTACTGTGTGCGGCAGTAAATCCTAAAGTCAAATTTTATGATAGAGACAACAGCACTAATAGAGGAACATAAAGAATGCCAGATTTTTATACAAAGAAAACCAGTTGAATATCTCAGATCTTTATTTTTTTGTCAGATATTTTTTAAAACAAAAATCAACAATGGCATAATCAAATTTTGAAGACCCAGCGACCAACTTCCATGGTGTTTGACTAACTTCCATAGTGTTTTTCTCAAGATTCTCTCTGTTTGCATTGAAAGACGATGAAACTACGGTGATTTGTGCTCAAGTTTGAACCTGCAAGTTTTCAATTTGCAGTTTCAAAGCCATATGAATCTCTGTTATTTGTCACGATTAAGAGAGGAAAGAGAGTGATTTGTTCTTATGCATTGACAAAACTGATGAACAGTGAATAAATCACCACTATGGAGGTGAGGAATTTGAATGGTTTCAGGAGAATGGAAAAGAGGTTGCCTAAAAAATATATAAAAAGGCAAGTGGGTCCCACTTGTAGTTTTGCCAGTTTTAGAATATAAGGTGTAAAAATAGACCCTCCTTGATAAAACATGATAATGGTGTATAACGATAAAAGAAATGAGTATCACTACTATCTTGACACTGGAAAAAGAAATGAAACCTAATATAGAAAGAAAGATCTAGTAAGAAATGCACTATCCACAGAAAACTTATGAGAAAACAAAATGAAAGCAGAACGTGCAAAAACACAATGCCCAAAAAGTACAAAAGGAAAACAATGGGAAAGCACTGTTATGAACTAATTACCTGACGAAGACTAAGGGAGCCTGCTCGAAAAGTCCTAGCAGCAAGAAGCTTCAAGTACACTTCTTCAGGAAGACTTTCCCCAGTTTCATAGTGCTTTGCAATGCCCAACAAAGTTTCCCTGCAACAACACATAAATACATTCAAATTGCATAAATCTGTAATTGATACTATCTGAATACATGACATCCTTCAAGAATATCCATATACATCCAAATTTCCATTATAGAACAAATGATGAATTTATAAATGAAAGTTGCATCATAAAACTTGTCATTGGAAAGATTCCAATGTCTTGCCATTAAGTGAGGAGAAGAACGCTATAAGAAACAAGCCAGTCTACTGTAGCCATGGAGCATTTATCCATAAGAAAGAATGCAATAAAACATGAAGCTTAAGTGTTTGTGGTACCAAGCCATGCCCAAACTTATTAACAGTAATTAATCCATTTCTTTCCTCTGAGCTGTTTGAAAGAATAATACTACCAAATGTTATGGAAGATCAATCTCCACTGAGGATCACATTACATTACCTGTGATAACACCAATTTTCCATGAACTGGGAGGGTAATTCAACAGCATCCCACTCTATACCCCGGATGCCAGCAACAAGACCCTCATCCTGCATGGTCAGCATATGCTGGAGGGCATGACCAAATTCATGGAATACAGTCTCAACCTGCAAGATGTGTCATCAATCATTGTAACTAGGTTACAGTACATAAAACCAGACCACTCAGTGCAATATCCATTCCCATTAGTAAATTGTCTGATATGCCTTTCTTTATAAAACAATACCTAACTTTGCTTTTCAAAGACACACAACTTCATAATAACCAAGCAAATCAATGCAAAGGATATGTCAGTCTTCATTCCATGAAAGCCAGGTATGTGATGGCTAGACCTGTTTGATTCTTCATATATGTGAAAGAAAATATACATGTGTCATTGCATCCATATTTGAGTTACTGTGTCCGAAACATAAGTATGTTTCTGGAAAGAACACTTTGGTCCCTGATCTAAAAGTCAAATGTTAACTTACCTCCCGAAATGTCATCAGGCTTGGTTTGTCCCCAACAGGCGGTGTTTGATTGCACACCATGTGGGCAATAGGCAACCTTGGAGCCGTACCATTGCGTGACAAAACACGACTTCGAGAAACTACCTCATCCATCCATGCACCACCCCGTTTCTCGGATGGACGAGGGATCAAAGTAGAAGTATGCAATTGGACTGCCCAAGGAATCTTTAACACGGTAAAATGTAACATCATTATTCCAGACCTATAACACAACAAATGGTTATTGATAGAGCATAAAATAGATAAGCTCCATCATAAACAGAAAAGCAGAGTAAAAAAGAAGTAAATGAAATATGTTACCGAAGCAAGACCATCAGCAGGTTCAATATCAATTCCAAAAAGTGTCTTTGCAAGGTTGAAAAGGCTATCCATAACCATTGGCAATGAGAAAAATGGACGTAGTTCTTCCTGCATAACATAAACCAGGCATTTCCAGACAAAAAAATAAATCTTACAGAAAGTAGGCAAGCAGATGAAGTAAACAAGAGAAGGCGAGAAACTAGACTATTGAAAATAATAATCTGCAATACTAATCACAGACATGTCGTTGCCGTTAAAGAGCCAGGGGCTGTCGCAGGCTCTACATCATGGTAGCAGCCCACATTGTCCACTATGTACCAGACTATAAGTACAGTAGCTGTGGTCTAAAAGTCTGTGCAATGACATTTTGTGTGACAGCAATGGATGAAATTTTAAACTAGTTGCAAAATATTAACGCTCACACATCCATTCTTCATTGCCCAAACATTCAATGAAGTGAAAGGAAAGAATTTGTTTACAGATAGCAGGGATGCATTTCACTATCAAAGAAAAGAATCATATCTACTTAGAGTTTCTTATCATTAATATCAATCTCTTCTATCTTCAACAATAAGAATTAAATCAGTTCCTTACCCACCTTTAACCATGACTGAGTGCATATAAATCAGCATAAGTATAAAAGCTAATTGACCTGTTAAGCAACAATAATATACTAAACTCACCCTGCCAATAACAAGCATACATAGGTAGATGAATAGCATGCTAATAGACTATTATTGGAGCAGCATGTCAATTTTTCACAGCCAGGTGAACTTGAGAGAATTTACAGAAAGAACAAAATCAAAGTACCTATGACATGCTTAAATCAAAACCACATTAAATTATAAGCAAGGACTATAGATGCAGAGGGAGAAAGAACAAACTGACCTCGTTGATATCATATTTTGACTCGCGAAGCCTCTCAGCCCAGAAGCTGGTATCCCAGTGAGTCAAATCATGAGCTTCCACTGCACCTTGATTTTTGGAGAAAATTTTAAGATCTTCCATATCTACAAAGATGATAGAAATGATCTAACTGTGATAGCTTGAAGCAGACAAAGAAACAATCAGATGCAGGCATCAAGTGGCTGTCAAAAAATTTCCTAGGCAAACATCCATTGAACCAGCCAGTAGTACAACTCTCCGACAAAATCAAGATGCCATTGCACCTGAAAATCTTCAAATTAGCCCAATTACCACCGCAAAGAAGAAGGCGAGTTCAAACCACAACATATAGCTAGTTATATTACTAAAAGAGTTAAGGTTGAAGTTCCAGATTTTGAACGATTGGTAGGTCCTGCACTTGATGGAAGCCCTGCCTAAATCAAGATGCTAGTACAACTGAAAACCTTCAAGTAGCGCAATTACCCATGCAAAGAGAGGGTTAAGTTTGCAGTGCCAAATATAGAAAGTGATATTACTAAAAGAGTTGTCAACCATGACTTATCTAGATTGGAACAAGCACTGTTGAGTATTCGATATGGGATAAAACCAGTACTTACAGAAAAGTTTTTACCAACCAATTATCTTCAGGGTTGTACGAGGAACCCTACACTATACAGTAAGGTGATAAGTTAAAAGCTAAATATGTTTCACATGTTGATGAATTGAAGATTGGAAGCCAAGTTGAGGAAAACTCATTGTGATGTCAGGACTCATTGTCCAAGAATGACCAGAATTTCTTTTGCTACATCAGAAGAATAAAAAAGCTTGGTGACGAACACTAGCTTGCCAGATGCACCTACCCCTGTCCCTCTACCAAACATCTTACACATTAGGAACTTGAAGGAACGGAGAGCAAAAGGTTTGTGTTGGCATTGTGATGAGAGTAGTATAAAGGAAAATATTGTAAACAGGGCAGGTTCTTGATGATTGCCCTGATGGAAGAAGCAGATGACATTGAAGAGAACAAATGTGCCGTCACTGATCAGGAATTAAGGATTCCATATCAAATTAGATTTCTATTTTAATTAATTGTTGACTTTAGGAGTTAGTTTAGGCAGTCTAATAAGTACAAGGATTTACCTATTTAATGTTTAATTTTCCTTTTACAACATGGACTCTTGGCTTGGTGACAAAGATTAGGACTCCTATAGATATGTAACCCCTACAGGGCTTTTTCAGGCAAGCATTGATATAAAAAAACAAAGCCTTTGGCTAATTTGGAGGTCGATCCCCTCGAAGTGGTCAGCCCCCTTTTCTTGTTCTCCCATCATTTTTCAATTTTCCAAACTTTCCAGAGATAAAAGGGTTTTATCAAGATACTGTTCACAACCCCAAACAAAACCCTGTATGCTATCCTGCATCACAGTTTCTTTCCAGCTACGTGAAGATTTGCTGAAAGGCAGCATTAATAAAGAAAAATTTTGAGATGCTGGAGAAAGCGGGGTGTGCTAGAATATGCATTTTTACCTTCAAGTTTAACTCAACCACAGATGTCAAAAACAGAATACCAAACTAATGCGCCACATTTTAGTTAATTCAGTTTTTTCATATAAAAAAGCTGGCTAATAAAATAAAAACATAAGTTTTCAAGGGAAACAGTAAAAAATAATCAAAATTCTTGACAAGCAAAATTTCACGTAAACACTAAAGGTATTGCAAAAAGGTGATGCCACTATATTCCTAAGAAGTATGATAGGTTACCTTGAACAGCAGCATCCCATGAAGCTATGCGCAGCTTTTCTAGTAGCTCTTCTGCTTTCTCGACAGTAGCCATTTTGGTTGCCATGCTTACCTGTGATGAATAATTGAATAAGCATGTAAAAGGTAGCTTTCAGCTTTATCATAATAATGAATCATACCTCAGCATAGTTGTTGTAATTAAGGAGCTTAGCCTTTTCCATCCTAAGCTTCAATATTTCATCAATAATTGCTGTATTATTCAGATCACCACTTGAAGCTCGAGTTACATAGGCACGGTAGATTTCTTCCCGTAAACCACGGTTTGTGGCATGTTGCATGACAGACATAAAACTTGGGGCATCCAATGTAATTATCCATGGTCCATTCTCGGCAGTTGCATCTGCATGCCCCTGATATGATAATAGAAAATAGAAAACAGTACATTAGACTTCATGAATTCAACCAACTTGCATAGATATAGACATGTAGTACCCTAGATGCTGCTGTCTGCGCAGCCAAACCAAGTGATGTAGCAGGCAATCCTTCAATATCCTTCTTATCGGTTATGAGTTTTTCAAACTTCTTTGTGGCATCCAGTACGTTTTCCTCAAATTTTTGTGATAGTCTTTCCAGTTCCTGCAAATTAAACCGATAATTGAGAAACAGGGAATGAGCAATGAAAAACTAAGACTTACACTGGATGGTAATTATCATTTTATTTAAGAGTGTGTTAGTGGTAGCTCATGCACATAACCAAGCATCCTTGTCAAATAATAACTAGAACGTGAAGGAAAAGAAGACTGTCTTGCAAACAAAAATTGGTATTATAAAAGCACCTGTTCAATTTTGTTGAACTGCTCTCTTTTATCATCATCAAGAGCAACACCGCTAAGAACTGCTTCCTTTATTTGGGCTGTATTCACAAAAATACAGAAGCCATCAGGCATGAAGACAGCTTAGGTGTAATCTTAAACGATCATGTTACACCAATTAAATAGGAAGCAAGGACACTGCAAATGATATAGCATTTATTTGGTAAGCAGTATACCAAGTGCAAGACAGAGTACATCTAGTAAATAAATAGCAATCTGGATTTTGTTGAAGAGTACATTTAGTAATTGACGGGGTTCGATGAAGCCAGCGTATCAACATGAGTTCATGAAATATGTAACCATTGAAAGCACTTTCCACATCCATTTAAGTCACAACTGACCAACATCAGTAGAGATAAAAATAATTAACATGATTTATAATTTTCTTTCCTTCACTCCTTCCATGTTTCAAATTCATACAATAATTCTCAAAATTCTGCATAATCCCAGTACATATATTCAGTGCACAGGTACATGCTGCCACAAAATTCAATCTTGTAACCTTAGAGGTATAGAAACATCTCTATAGTTGATATCAACAGCTAGCACATGTTCATTTCATTAGTTCTCTGATTTTCATGCTCCAAAGACCAAAACAATCAAATAGTTGAAGTTACATCGTTTACAATTATCTAAATATAAGAAACAGATCATGGAACCCTGCCTTGGCAGATGGCACCAAAAAATTATGAGCAATAGTACATGGATGCTGTTCAGGTGCAATGCAACTCCATCCAAACTATACAAGAGCATTGCTAACCCAACATACAAAACAACCCCTGCAATGGACTTCTTTATACTCTTTCAAAGAACGATTATAAGGTAAGACCTATTCAAGGAGGCCTAACCCCGCCAATTTTACACTGCAGACAATAATCAAGAGTGATCCAGCAACTACACTTGTTTGTGGACATTATACTACATAAATTCAGCAAACCAACGAAACTGATAGACTAAAGTCTCAAACTGACAAACTCCAGACAGCTAGAAAAAAAATACATAGAGTTAGGTGGATGAAAAATGGATGAGCAGACACTGCTATTTCAGAAAATAAGAGAGGTCTAAGATACTTACATTCCACTATACGTCTCTGAGCATCACTTAGCGATGACCATTGAGGAGAATCTTGGATGGCCTTAAATGCATCATATATCGGTTTACTTTGTCCCAACCTAAGCAGAAACTTAACTTTTTCCGGCTGTGGACAAAAGCTCAAAGCTGTGAGCATAAGAAGGGCAATACAGTGCACAAATTCATAAGACAGGAAATCAACAAATTAAAGCAGACAGTGGTTTGATATCAAACTGACAAAAAAATTCATTTTTGTTTAGTTATTACACCCATTTGTCAAGTAAAGTCCCAACATAGATTAGCATTCAAGGACATAAACACACAAACATGTGTGTACAAGTGCATAGATTATGAGAAATTAACAATTTACCTGAACTTCTTCAATCGCAGCACGGAGTTCAGGTGAGTCTTTAACTGCCTTGAGATGATTGATCATACTCCAAACAATAGTCAACTGATCTGTTATCTTCTCCAATGGCTCCACCAATTTTGGCCATGATGGCTCCACTGTTCTCTCCAGTTCCTCCAAATCACTCTCCTGCAAAAAAAAAAACAAAAAACCATCACGGACCAAAAAGGACCAAACTTTGATCAGCCCATGAGCTGAAACTAATAAAATATTTCTACATAATATATAACACAAAACAAAACCCAGAATCCAAAACCAAAAACAAGCGAACCCATAAATGAAAACGTCAAAAAAAACATACAAGGTTCTTTAGGAGAGTACGAATCCCAGGTCGAACATGCTTATCCTCGACAACATCAAAGGGAGGAAATTCAAAGTCTTGCAATAAAGGATTGGGTTCATCAACAATAGTAGCCATTAAAACTGAAGGAGGAGGAGAGACCGAAGAAGGGTAGCAAGTACAGAGAGAGAGGGGGGGTCAGTGTTGATCCGTGGAGAGTTTAGAGACCCAAGGAGAACGAAGAGCAATGAAGGCAAGGACGAGATTTGACAAAATGTTTGGGGGCAAAATGGAAGAAGGGATGTTATTTGTGCGTTTAAGGATCGAGCGGGATAGGGATGTACCGTGTACGTATAAGCCATGATGACAAGGAAAAGCTTGATGTTGATTTGCTTACAAAGTGAGCCCATTTCCACAATAGTACATGGGCTTTTCTATATACTTGGTCCCATTTCGGGTTGACTAAATTTTTTTCAATGTAAATAAAAATACTTAGATAACGATACAGGTTTATCGAATTATCAATTATCATTTTAATATTTTTAAAGTATTTTTATACATCAAATTAATTGACAGTGTTAATCTACTGTTAATCACAAATTCCTACGAAGTTTCTTAATTTGGATATAAAAAATAAATATATATATAACTTGAGAGTCAAGTTCCGGGCCAATCAGGATACGTACATAATATAATACCCCTCTATCTTCCTTCCTTGTGTCTATGCTCAGTACTTTCCACAGCAGAGCAAGAATGTCTCGTCATGTCTACCTCTCCTTCCTTCTTCCTCTTCTTGTTCTTCCCTCTACTAATTCAGTTTATTTTAGAACACCTCTATTCAACGGAACCAGCATGAACTATCAAGGTGATGCAGTGCCTTTTGGTTCATATATTGAATTCAACCTTGTTAATTATATAAATCGTGTTGGTTGGGCAACCTATCCTGAAAGGGTGAGGCTCTGGGACTCGACTTCAGGACAGATTTCTGATTTCACCTCTCATTTTTCCTTCACCATTGATACCACCTTCGGTGCTCCCAATCATGGTCATGGTCTTTCTTTCTTCCTTGCTCCTGTTGGGTTTCAGATCCCACCTAATTCTGCTGGTGGCTTTCTAGGCCTGTATAACACTACTACCATGCAATCCTCTCTGAATCAAATTGTTTCGGTGGAGTTTGATTCTTTTTCAAATTATGGATGGGATCCAAAAGTGGAGCATGTGGGGATCAACTACAACAGTATTAGCTCAGCCGTCTACACACCTTGGAATGCAAGCTTTCACAGTGGAGATACTGCTGAGGCATGGATCACCTATAATTCTACTGGTAGAAATTTGAGTGTGTTTTGGAATTACCAGACAACCTCAGATCCTCGAGAGAATTCTAGCCTGTTTTACATAATCGATCTCAGTAAGTTTTTGCCCGAGTGGGTCACTGTTGGCTTCTCAGCTGCTACAGGCTCTAATATAGAACGGCATAGACTTCTTTCTTGGGAGTTCAACTCAAGTTTGAGCGTTGGGGAGAAAAGGGGTAAGAAATCAAAGAAGACCGTGATTATAATTGGTGTCAACGTTCCGGTATTTATTCTGATAGCTGTGTCGATTACAGCATATGTGATTCTGTGGAGGAGGAAACAAAGGATGACAAGAAAAAGAGCAGCAGAGAAAATGACGTCTATCAATGAAGACCTTGAAAGAGGAGCAGGGCCGAGAAGGTTCTCTTATGATGATCTGGTTTCAGCTACAAACAACTTCTCGGATCAGAGGAAGCTAGGCGAAGGGGGGTTCGGTGCTGTTTACAGGGGATACTTAAATGATATGAACATGGAGGTTGCAGTAAAGAAGATCTCAGGAAGCTCTAGACAGGGTAAAAAAGAGTACATCACCGAGGTGAAAACCATTAGCCAGCTGAGACACCGGAATCTGGTGCAACTCATAGGCTGGTGCCATGATAAATGTGAGTTCATGATGGTATACGAGTTCATGCCAAATGGTAGCCTCGACTCTCATCTCTTTGGCAAGAAGAAGATGCTGAGTCCTCTGGGTTGGGCGGTGAGATATAGGATATCTCTTGGCCTGGCCTCGGCATTACTTTATCTCCATGAAGAGTGGGAGCGGTGTGTCGTGCATCGAGATGTGAAATCAAGTAACATAATGCTAGATTCTAGTTTTAATGTCAAGCTCGGTGACTTTGGGTTGGCTAGGCTTATGGACCATGATGAACCTGGTCCCATAACAACCGGGTTGGCAGGAACTTTCGGTTACATGGCTCCAGAATACATAAGCACCAGAAGGGCTAGTAAAGAGTCCGATGTGTATAGCTTCGGGATGGTTGCCTTGGAAATTGCTACTGGAAGAAAGGCAAATGACTCCATTGATGAAAATTCTGAAATGAGCTTGGTTGAGTGGATTTGGGATCTATATGGATGTGGAAATCTTGGTTTGGCTGTTGACAAGAAACTTGCCATTACGGACAATGATGATAAGAGACAAGCAGAGTGTTTGATGATTGTTGGATTATGGTGCGCCCACCCCGACCACAATCTGAGGCCATCAGTAAGACAAGCAATTCAAGTTTTAAATTTTGAGGCTGCGATACCTGATCTGCCTCGGAAGATGCCTGTTCCTGTGTTTCATGTGCCTCTAACCTCATCTACTTCCAGCGAGCCTGGTTCAATCACAAATACTAGTCTCGAGGCAGGAGGGCGTTGAGTACTCTTTCTATCCCAGCTTGTGTCTATTGCTGTCACCCCTTTTTGTATTCATCACTTAAAATATACTTTTTTCCGTTGAAAAAAATGACATGCCAAGGAAATTATTTTCCATTGCAATATATATATATATATAAAGATGGTAGTGGGATTGCCTTGAGTTACAGCATGCATTTGATTGGCATGCCTGCTATTTTCATGTACTTTCTTCCATGTTCAAATATTAGAAACTCTATCAGTCAAAAGTTTCAGACTTTGCCTCTGTTTTCTCTACTTTATTTCATACATAAAATGTATGATTGGTAAATTCATTAAATTTAAATTAAATACAACTTGCCTTCCTTGATATATGTATTTATTTGATTGTTTTAGACTACTACTACTAGTACTATGTACTAATCCACAGTTTATATTTTTTTAAGACAAAAACAACTCATCCCTCTAATCGACGATCGATGTTGCTTGGATGTTCCAACAACCTCTTACCTTATCAAGTCCAAATGATCAAAGAAAAATAACGATTTCATGGATGTTCCATATGTCCAAATCGTTAAAAACAAAATATTTTTTTTTTATTGAGAACGTTAACAAATATGCAACTAGCATGCCGGCCAAACCCTTTTATGTTCAATGCAAATTGAAGTAAATTGAGGGCCGGCTTTGGAGTATTACTTCAAGGAAACCTGTCAGCTGCTAGTAGTTTGTCCATGTTGAGAACCTTAACATCAATTATTCTTGATATATTCCACTAAATATGACCTCGTATAGCTAGTTAGTGTAAAATTCAACAAATATAATGAGGACAAGCACAAAGCTGAACGGCTCACAGGTCTGTCTATTCCTGCATTCATTTTCCTGTCTATGCTTTCTGATCATTATGGCTCTTCCTAACTCTATTTCATGCCCTCGGAGAATCCCTACTCGTGCTTGCAATTTCAACTTTGTTCCTATATGTAAACTCATTTTCCTTCAGATTCACCAGTTTCAGTCCCAACATGGCCGACATATCCCTCCAATTATCAGAAACTCCATCGGTCAAAAGTTTCAGACTTTGCCTCTGTTTTCTCTACTTTATCTCACATGATAAGAAGTTTATTTGGGAAACTATTTTTAGCCTATACGATAATTACGGCAACAATCACGTTTGACCCTTAGATGAAGGGATTTCTAAATCTATGGATCTATATCACTGCGTGACTTACACTAACAGTTCCCCTCAAGTTCGTGTGTAAATGTCTCTATCATCTAACTTGTTGAGTGGGTCGTAAGAGTTTCTACTGGTAATTGTCTTGGTAAAAATATCAATCAACCGATCTTTAGATTTAATAAAAAGAAAACAAACGATCTTTTCTTCCAGGTTCTCTTCAGTGAAATGTTGGTCTACCTTCACATGCTTAGTATGATCGTGTTGAATTGGATTGTAAGATATGTCAGCAGCAGCTTTGTTATCATAAAATAACTTCATTTAAGAACCAAGGGGGAAACCGACCTATGCTAGGAAGCTTTTGAGCCAAAAAAGCTCACATAATCTCTGTCATGCCTCGGAACTCAGCTTCAGCGCTGGACAATGCTACTACCTTCTGCTTTAGTTTCCTCTCATAAATGTGAAGTAGCCTGCCTGAGGTGCACTTTCTATCTACAATATTCTAAGCTCGGTCCACATCTATATACCCTTCAATATTTAGGTGGTTCTCCGTGGAAAACATTAGCCCTTTCTTGGTGGCGACTGTAGATAGCGAAGAATTTGAATTATTGTACCCACATCGTCTTCACTTGGATTATTCATAAATTGACTTGCCATATTTATTGTGTAAGTTATGTCTGGACTAGTGTGGGATAAGTAAATGAGTTTCTCTACCAATCTTTGATACCTCACAGGATTGGTTGGCACCTAGTTTGAATATTTTTCAAGTTTATGGTTTTGCACAATCAGCATATCTACAGGTTTACACTCTAGTAATTCTATTTTTGCCAACAGGTCTAGTAAATACTTCTGTTGAGAAAGAAATATGCCTTCTTTTTTTTTGCCTCTCCACCTCTATTCCCAGAGACTACTTAAGTCATCTCAAGTTCTTCATTTCAAATTCAGTCGACAATTGTTCTTGTAGCCTCAAGATCTTTTTGGTATCATCCCCTGTAATTATCATATTGTCCATATAGATTATTAATGTCATCACTTTGCTCTACCAATATTTATTTTTAAGAGTTTCTATCTAAAACATCGATGTATTTTTTCTTAAAAAATACTTACTTAAATAATAGGAAGACCTCAAATTCATCAAGAAAGATCTTTTGAAAATACCAATCACTAGTCACTTGTTAGGAAGAATATATCACATTATCATAACCAATTATGCAAGACTTAAACTTTCTCCCCAATTGGAATTGTGATGGTTGCTCACATTTCTTCCTTGAGACCAGCCTGTGTGTCTTTGCTCATGTCCCTGCCACCTTGAACTAGGTCTCCCCTGCATAAGCTTGTTTGCAGCATGACCTTGATTGTAACCAATTTTGAGGCTACTGAACACCTTTTCAGTTCTTGTAATTCTATCTTGTTCATCATGCAGGTTTTCCCTCTTGTCAAATAACTTATGCTGAAAACCCTGAGATCGGTGGGAACTCTAGCCTTTATTATGTCATTGATCTTAGGGAGTTTTTGCCTGAATGGGTCGGGATAGGTTTCTCTGCTTCCACAGGTGACTGGGTTGAAATACATAACATTTTATCCTGGTCATTCGAGTCAAGCTTGGAAGCTAGTGATAAGTGTCACAAATACTGAATTTCTGTGTATATTTCTTGTCTATTGCAGGAGGATCTCATGCCTCTAAATACATGTCAAAGCCCTAATTTACAATCTACCATTAATGTAATATCTACTGTTACAATAGGAAATTAAATATACAATTAATGTAATATTTGTGCTTTCCATATTCGTAATTGCTTTCCATGTATACATTATTGACATCCCCCCTCAAATTGATGCTGGTCGATCAAGAAGCATCAATTTGTCAATCATCAGTTGGTGTCGTGGTCGTGGTAACGCCTTCGTGAAGACATCAGCAGTCTGATGTTCGGTGGAAATATGTGGTAGCGTAAGAACATTATGATCAAGAGCCTCACGAATATAGTGACAATCAAGCTCAATATGTTTGGTGCGTTCATGAAACACCGGATTAGAAGCAATCTGAATAGCACTTGTGTTATCGGCATGAAGCGGTGTAGGATGGTGCTGAGTAAAACCAAGTTCATGTAACAAACCCCGGAGCCATACAATTTCAGAACATGCGGCTGACATAGCGCGATACTCAGATTCTGTAGAAGATTTTGAAATACGATCTTGCTTTTTGCTTTTCCATGAAATCAAAGCATTTCCAAGAAACATACACCATCCCGTAACAGATCGACGGGTATCCATACATCCTGCCCAATCTGCATCACTATAACCAGTTAATTGTAATGAAGAGTCGGCAGGAAAAAATATCCCTCTCCCGGATGTACCCTTAAGATAACGAATAATTCTTTTGACAGCAGCTAGATGAGGTTGCCGAGGATCTTGTAAAAATTGACTGACTTGTTGTACTGCAAAAGAAATATATGGCCGAGTAATAGTTAAATAATTCAAACTACCCACCAATTGCCTGTATATGGAAGGATCAGGCAATAAATCTCCATCATTCTGACAAAGTTTTAAATTAATCTCAAGAGGTGTAAGAACACTGTTTCCTGATTCCAGACCGGCCAAAAGTAGTATTTCTTGGGTATATTTGTGCTGATGCAAAAATATTCCGTCAGACATAGAGTGCACCTGTAGACCAAAATAATGAAGATCTCCAAGGTCCTTCATATGGAATGCAGTGTTAAGAGAACGTTGTAAATTCTCAATGAGTGGAATGTCAGATCCTGTAATAATAATATCATCCACATATACCAGGAGAGCAACAATACCATTAGCAGTTCGCTAGAGAAACAGAGAGGAATCATATTGACTCTGAATAAATTTGAGATCCAACAGAGTAGTGCGAAACTTTTCAAACCATGCGCGGGGTGCCTGTTTTAGACCATACAGAGAACGTTTCAACCAACAAACTTTATCTGATGGTTGAGTAAACATACCAGGAGGAGGATTCATATAGATCTCTTCTTTCAGATCACCATGTAAAAATGCATTTTTTACATCCATTTGACGAATTGACCATCTTTTGGCAGCAGCAATTGCCAAAATAGTGCGTATGGTGGTCATTTTAGCAACAGGTGCAAATGTCTCCTCATAATTAATACCATATGCTTGACAATTTCCAAGAGCAACTAACCGTGCTTTATACCGTTCCACAGACCCATCCGGTTTTAATTTGACATTGTATACCCGTTTGCATCCAATAGGTTTGGTTCCACGAGGACAAGAGACAATATCCCATGTGTGATTATCCTGAAGAGCCTGAAGTTCTTCTTTCATGGCTTGTGCCCAACAGTCTTGGGTAGAAGCCTGCACATAAGTCTTGGGTACAACAATACTATCAATAGCAGTAGCTGAGTAACCATACCTGTCTGGGGGTCGTGAAATTCGAGATGATCGTCTTGGTTGATGAAGATCAGATGTCGGTTCTGTGTCCGGAAGAGGCAAAGTGGAACGTCTGTGATATACAATTCCTGGCTTAAAACGTTCAAAGGGAGAAGATGGACAATCATCATCAAATGTGGGAAGTTGGATAGAGTTGGATTGTGTAGGTGAACAAGAAGGGAAAAAATTTTGATTCTCAAAGAAAATAACATTTCGAGATATACGAATTCTATGAGCATTTTCGTCATAACACACAAACCCTTTATGAGAATTACTGTATCCTAGAAAAGCACACCGAGCAGCTTGGGCAGTAAGTTTATTACGTTCAGTAAATGGTAAGTGAACAAAACAAACACACCCAAAGACATGGAGAGAATCATACTCAGGAATAACACCAAATAAAATAGAGTATGGAGATTCAAATTTTAGAACTTGGGAAGGCAAACGATTAATTAGATGAACAGCTGTTGACAACGCCTCTACCCAAAAACGAGTAGGTACTGAAGAATCAATTAATAAGGTACGTACGGACAATATCTAAAAGATGACGATTCTTACGCTCGGCAACTCCATTTTGTTGAGGAGTGTAAGGACAAGACCTTTGAGAAAGAATTCCTTTATTTTTGAGAAACTCCTGAAATTCTTTAGACATATATTCCCCCCCAGAGTCAGAGCGTAAAATTTTAATATGAGTAGAGAATTGATTTTCAATAAACACAACGAAAGCCTGAAATGTTGAGAACACCTCGGATTTAGATCGGAGAAAATATATCCAAGTGAAACGACTAAAATCATCAATGAACGTGACAAAATATTTATACTGAGCATGAGAGAGAACAGGACTTACTCCCCATACATCAGTATGAATTATATCAAAGCATTTAGAAGCTCGGCTGCCATGTGAAGGAAATGATAATGATTTACTTTTTCCCAATTTGCAAGAACTACAATCCAAAAATTCTGTTGAACAAGAACTTTTATTCCCCAAATATCCATGTCTCATAAGATGAGTCAATACAGTAGAATTGGGATGCCCCAATTTCTTATGCCAAAACTGATGATTTTTAATGAAAGTAGAATAAGCACAGGAATTAATACTAGAAAATTGTAATGGAAATAAACGTCCCACTTTAGGCCCCTTCGCGATCACCTTCCCCGACACTTGATCCTGCACACAACAACCATTATGATTAAATCGAATTTCACAATTATTTTCTACCATTTGCCCAACAGAGAGTAAATTTGCAGATAATTTCGGTGACACAAAAATATCTTTAAAATTCAAATCCACATCACCAATTGACGAAATCGGCAAATTATCGCCATTTGCTACCTGTATATGCTGATTACCCATATACTTTTGCACATTACACAACTCATTTTCATTGTTTGTCATGTGATTTGATGCTGCCGAATCCATTAGCCAAATTTTATCATTTGCCGAAATAACCCCATCTGACTTAAAATCAGATTTATTTCTTTTAAACCCATCTACCAATTCCTCATGCTTTCCCTTAAACCCAACTGCCGAAATAACCCCATCTTCCGATTGAAATTTCTTAAGCTCATCTGCCAATTTCAGTTTCAATTTCCTACACCAATCTGCCAAATCAAGTTTATTTGCCGAAACCCTAGACTCAAATTGATTCTTCATACCTTGGAATCCACATGCCGAGAGAGCAGACACGATCATCTGTTGCATCTGTTCCACCATCTCCGGCGTGAGGGTTGTCGAAGAAGAGCTCATCGTGGATGACGGTTCTGGTGTCGACGATGAGACAGTTGCGGCGGCCATGGAAGCAGTGGTCATCGGCATCCCTCCTCCTTGTCGGTGCTGTGGTCGCATACGACAGTCCCTGATAAGATGACCCTCTTTCTTGCAATAATTGCAGAATTTCTTACTGCAATTTCGAGCAATATGCCCACTTTCCTTGCAATTATAACACAGCAAACCCACTCCTCTCTGTCGTCCCTTTCCCTGAGCCATGTATACCATGTTCACCATCTCTGTAGCAGTCGGCTGAGTCAACTCGTGCTGAGTTGCGAGGCGTTGTTCTTCCCGTAATATTTCTCCCAAACAATCATCCAATGAAGGTACTGGATTTTGATTAATTAGGCTAGCCCTCACAGCCTCAAATTCTGGCCGAAGCTTCATCAAGAATTGGTCTCTCTGGCTTTCGGCATGAACAAGGTGCAGTGCCTCTAAGCTTTCCTTTGGTATTTTAGAATAGATTATACCAGTATATTCACTCCATAAATTCATGAATCCAGCATAAAATTGCTCAATTGATAGATTACCTTGCTTGTAGTTAGCAATACTCAATTCCAGTTGGAATTTTTGAGCCGAATTATTCTGAGCATAAATACGTTTGAGGTAGTCCCAAATTCCCTTCCCTGTGTCAAATGCCCTGAGGTTGTTGATCATATGGGGTTCAACAGACCCCAGAATCCATGAAACAATTTTGGCATCCTTGGTAGTCCAAGCAACCAGTTCCTGTGCATCGGTTGGAGCCTTTGTAGTTCCATCAAGATGCCCCCATAATTCCTTCCCTTTCACAAACATCCAAAATTGGAATTCCCAACTGGCATAATTTTTGCCATTGAATCGAGTAAGAAAAGTCTCTCCAAACATCTTTGAAATCTCAAAAAAAAATCGAAGAAAAAAAATTGACAATTCGGTTCAGAATTGAAGCTCTGATACCATGTCACAAATACTGAATTTCTGTGTATATTTCTTGTCTATTGCAGGAGGATCTCATGCCTCTAAATACATGTCAAAGCCCTAATTTACAATCTACCATTAATGTAATATCTACTGTTACAATAGGAAATTAAATATACAATTAATGTAATATTTGTGCTTTCCATATTCGTAATTGCTTTCCATGTATACATTATTGACAATAAGAAGAAAACAGGATTGGTTGTTGGTTTTGTTCTCTGCTGGAGAAAAAATAGGAAATGCTGTGAGAAGGACAATGAGACCATCGATGTCTCCATGGACGATGAATTTGAGAAGGGAACTGGGCCTAAGAGGTTCACTTACCGTGAACTAATTCGTGCAACCAACAACTTTGCGGAGGAGGGAAAGCTCAGGGAAGTAGGATTTGGAGGTGTTTACAAGGGATTGTTGAACGAAGGTACCAACACAGAAGTTGCAGTTAAGAGGGAGTCAAGAGGATCGAAGCAAGGTAAAAAGGAGTATGTATCAGAAGTAAAGATCATCATTCATTTGAGGCACAGAAATTTGGTTTGACTCATTGGTTGGTGCCATGAAAGGGGTGAGCTTCTTCTTGTCTACGAGCTCATGTCCAATGTTAGCCTTGATTAAAATTTCAATGCCAACTTGGTGATTTTGGTCTGGCAGGGCTTGTAGACCAAGAGTTGGGATCACAAACAACTGTTTTGGCTTGCACCATGGGCTATTTAGCTCCCGAATGCGTCACGACAGGCAAGGCTAGCAAAGAATCAAATGTCTATAGCTTTGGAGTTGTCGCACTTGAAATCACATGTGGAAGAAGTTCAGTAGAAACCAGGCAAGATCCAAGTAGAGTAAGCCTCGTGGAGTGGGTGTGGAACCTCTACGGCAGAGGGCAACTTCTTGATGCTGTTGACAAGATGTTGTGTACAGATTCCGATGAGCGGCAGATGGAGTGTTTGATGATTGTGGGATTATGGTGCTGGCATCCAGATTATACCCTTCGTCCATCTATAAGGCAAGTGATAAATGTTCTTAATTTTGAATCTTCATTGCCTACGCTTCCTTCAAAATTGCCTGTTCCAATGTATTATGCTCATCCCATGAGTATGGGCGAGTTCTCCTACACATCATCTGGCATCACAGCTGACTCCGAGAGTTATCGAACCCAGTGTTCATGCAGCAGCTGCTCTCCGAAGTCTTCGATGGTGTCTCCAGGGCCTACAAAAGCTCTTTTGAATACACAGAAATCTGATATCTAGCTAGCATGCATGTTCCTGTTGATCTTCTCCAGTGTTTTGATGGGAGAAAAATTAACATGTCGCAATTTCTCTTGTTATATGTATAATAATGGAATTCTATATTATTATTATAATTAAAATTATTATTATTATTATTATTATAGTACTAGAAACAGTAATTTTATGCGCTCAAAAACCCCGCATCACTATAACTCATTATTTATATCTGTATGTGAACTCGTAGCTCTTACGGTGAAAAAACAATCGTTGATTATTTTTTTGATATACTGAAATTAGAAAAAATATATATTTTCCAAATTCAACACTTTAGAAAACAATCATTATAACACAGTTTGTTTATTTAAAAAAAGGCATAAAAAGGAAGAATAATGCTGGTCATCAAGAGTTAAAAACTTATTTGCTGGATTATTTTTTATAATTAAAATGTCGAGGTTACTTGCATAAATAAAGCAAACTCAGGAAATCAAACTCCTGAGGCCCAGTTGAACCCAAGACAAAAAAATATGCTTTGCTCATACATAAATGTTTTAATCACACCCTATGGTGAGGAAAGAAATGATTTTTGAGGACCCTAATTTACTGTTTAGTGCTCTTCTCGGCTTCCAGCCGTTCACTCTCTTTCTTGAAGAATTCCATTTCTTGAAATAGCTTGGTCAGCTTTTCGGCATTCTCGTCCTGAATATGGGAGGGCACCTTTTCCTTGTATCCAGATGCGCTGATCATCTTCTCCAATTTCTCTTGTTGTCTGTTGAAAGTTTCAAAAACAAGGGAATGAACATGAAGAATCTATCAAATAACAAAAAGACTATTGTCTCTCAATACAATCTTTTTTCCCATCTCCATCCAAGGAGTGAAACTACAAAAATCAACCATGACCAATCAGCAGCAGCACAACCGAGCCTCAAATGCAAAGTCAGGGATCCATAGAAATGTCATATCTTTTCATATTTGGGTTTCCTAAAAGTGTTCCTTGTTGCTTTGAATAGCCAAGAGTAATAGATTTCGTATTTGTAGAAATGCATGCCAGCATTAATTTTTTTGACTCGTTAATTATTGTGTAAGCTCCACTTCCTATTTACTTCAAACTTTACAGTTATGAACATTCCTGAAGATTTATTACAACACACGTATACAGCATAGAGTGCCAAATCATAAGTGCATCTAGAAGCACCAAGTAGAAAGACAAATGCAGACATCAATGACGGGTTGTCCTGCACACACAAACAAATGATGCGCACATACACACCTATTCGTACTTATATGTAAGTATATCTATGTGCATTTCTAAATAGAAACATAGTTTTTGTTGAGAAGACAAAGACTTACTTTTGCATCTCGTCCATTTTGTATCTCATCTTCTCAAGCTCTGCTTCTGCATCAACTTTTCCTTCAGCCTGGAGATAGACTGCAAGATTCTCATTTACATTCTCAAATGCACATCCAGCTGGAGGGGCATCCTTCTCACTCAAAAGAACCTGCAGGATATTTTATTTAAAAAATGATGAATATTTGAATGAAGCAACCAACTTTGCAGGCAGAGCTTCAGGCACGCTCACCAGCAATGAAATGATACTATAGGACATTTTTAGAGTGGCAGGTTGGTAAGTTTTCATGAGTGCCATATTAAACTTCAAATCTTGCAGCACAGTTGGTAGGGATCAAAATGAAAAGTAGACTAGCCTTTTTTTCTGCTTCCTCACTTTGTTTTTTCAAATTGATATTGGTGCAAGAATTAGGGTGGCTTCCAACATTCTTACATCAGCAATTAATCCAAGTTAATTGCATCTATTAATTTAATTAAGGTAACAATGGAGCATAAAAATGGGTTGGATTTTTTAGCACCTTTATTATGTAATCCGAATTCTTCATTGCTTCTCACTTGAATAAAATCTTTACTTCTTAACTCTTATAAAGCCAAAGAGAATAGAAATATACTATGACAATTTCCATCAAGAACCATAGCACAGCACTAAAAAATGAGTCTTCACAAAAGTAGGCTTGCATCAGGGTTGTGGACAAGAGTCTAGCAGTAATTTAAAACTCATGGTTAGTAACTTAAAAACTCACTAGCTATCTGCTAAAGTTCCAAAAGTGATAACATGTGTGGAAGGACTGCTCCTATCTTGGGCCAAACAGGCAGGGGATTAAAGAGTCAAAACACTATAAACAATAGGTAAAAATCAGGAGCCTAATATAAAGCAAAAGTGATGTTGTACCTTCATACTTGATAAAGTTGCAAGGGTTAAAATCTCCAATTGGTAGCTTGTAATGACCTTCGAGATATCTTCATTCAAGCAAAAAGCAAAAGCTGGTAGCCTGGGAATAAGACGAATTATTAAAGAACAAAGACTGACATTTTAAAATAAAGTAGAAAAAACTTACTAAGAAACTACAGGAAAAAAAACACACATCTACCATTCAAAAAACTATTCCAACCTATTTTCAGTCTGTTACAAAATTATTATTTTCATATTAGATAAATCCCAAACAAACAGAGGAACAAGACTAATGAAAGCAGATCACCCTATTTAATACACACAATTAAACTAGCCTTGAACACAAAGGGGAACAATAAACTAAACTTGCATGCACAACAGAAATTATTTTGAATGATCACCTTTCATTTTTTTGCTTCCCAAGCACCTTAGCCCTCAAGGACCTTAGACATTTAACAGTAGACTCGATAAGGTCCATTTCATATTCTACCTCTTCATTTTTCCAGGCCTATAGAGTGAAAAGAGGGCAAAACATCAGAGAAAACTGAATTAACATTAAACGGACAGTATTTGTCCCACATTTATCATCATTGTGAGCACCAGGAAAGCACAACTAGAACTCACATCTTCAACTTTAGGGTATTCGGATACCATAATTGACTCTTTTCTTGTGTGGCCCCTGGCTGGAGGAAGGCGTTGCCATAACTCTTCAGTAACAAATGGCATAAAGGGGTGAAGCAATCGCAATCCATTGTCCAGACATACCCAAAGAGTATCTTGTGCAGAACTCCTCTCGGCAGCAAATGTAGACCCATCACCAGAAAAGTATGGCTTGATTGCTTCAATAAAAACATCACAAAACTGGTATTGCCACCATGAATACACGGTGCTGGCAGCATCGGAAAATTCTAAAGAGTTCATAGCTGATACAGTTTTGAATATAGCCTTATTAAGTACAGAGAGTATCCACTTGCAACTTAAAGGCATTGCTTCCAGCGGTAATGTCAGTGGAGGAGTGTAATCAGTGTCGAGTTTGCTCATTGCAAATCGAACAGCATTCCACAGTTTGTTACACCATTGACGATATCCAACAACTCGTAGAATGTCCAAATTTATTTTGTCCGACTGCAAAAATAAAAAATGATGAAAACCAGGTCAGCAAAGATATGGAGGGGACAATAACAACTATTCAAATAATAGGAGCTACATCACAAACATGTCAATAAGTGAAGCATGAACCTGAGCAGTATAGGAAACGAGAGCAAATCGAAGAGCATCTGCACCGCATTCAGCGATACCATTAGGAAAATCTAGCTTCTGTCCAGCTTTTGCCACATCCAGCTCTTTTGGATCCAAGTTACCTTCCTCAAGCCTCTTGTGCAGGCCTTCAAGGCTTACCCCATTTATTACTTCAAGGGGATCAACAACATTTCCCAACGACTTCGACATCTTACGGCCATGTGCATCCCGAATCATAGGATGCAGGTAAACCTGCATGGAAAACAAATAATCAATATATACCTTAGAAGTAAAGGGATCTGGCAGAAGAATAACAGCCATCACAAACTCAAATGAAGTTTTAGATATCTTATTTACTGACCTTCCTAAAAGGCACATCACCTCCCAGTTTAATTCCTAACATCACCATCCGAGCAACCCAAAAGAATAAAATGTCATGCCCAGTTTCAAGAACTGAGGTTGGATAAAACGCTCTTAAATCATCAGTATCATCCGGCCACCCCAACACTGATAATGGAAATAAACCAGAGGAGAACCAAGTGTCTAGTACATCTGGATCCTGGATCATCTGAAACCTCTTCCCAGAAAACTTCTGGCTAGCCTCTGCAAGAGCATCTTCCTCATTTCTAGCCACAACCCAGTGGTCATGGTAGGAACCAATTTCCTTCATTTCATCATCATCAAGGGTAACATACCATGCAGGAATACGGTGGCCCCACCAAAGCTGCCTTGAGATACACCAGTCACGTATATTCTCAAGCCATCTGTCACATCCATATAGATATATAAACATAATATGGAAATGGACTGAGCTACAATGTTAAAATGCAAAATGCGGTATAAGGTATTAGTGAGAGGCATCAAGACATTAAAGCAATCACGATGAAAATTGTAAGATAACATGTTTACAAGGAATAGAGAGGACTAATCCTGAACAAACACCAATAAAACATGATATCAAAAGCAAAGCTTAAGGATCCTCCTCTAATTTCCAGCTTTTCTTTCCCCTAATTTTGATTTCCTGAGATGCATACTCTGTTCTTAACAAACTTATAAAGAGAAAATAAGAAGACATGAGGGAACCTTTTCCATTCCGCCAAATATTGTTTTGGAATAAATTCAAGCCTTGGAATTTCTCCATCCATTGCCACTTCGAGAGCCTGTTTTGCCATACTGTGGCAGTTAACAAACCATTGGGGCTTAATCATTGGCTCTACAACATCATTGCTTCTCGAAGACAGACCAAGTCGCATCTCATTGGTTTTAGCACCTCTATACAATCCCTACAAGCAAGCAAATATATTTACTGAATCAACCTTGCTGCTATAAATAGGCAAAACAAAGAATTAGCATAATGGCATGGAAAAGATAGGTGCATGTACTCGGTATGTATTTCCCTTGAGACTGAAGGAATGAAAAGCAAAATAAACAGATTGCATATCTATATATGCAAAATTGTTTTGGGAGAGAGAGGCTATTTATTTTAAAAAGTCATTCTAATTGACATCCATTAAGTTTTAAAACTGTACGAGTTCAAATTGAACAGAAACAGTTATATTACACAGTGATCATACTTTTTTTTGTAATGCTTCCTTCACTGCCACTCGGGCCTCAAACCGTGGCATCCCTGCAAACTCTGAGCCAAGACTATTAATCTTCCCGTCATCAGTGAAGATATTAATAAATTCCAGGTCATGACGCTTCCCAACATCAAAATCATTTGGATCATGTGCAGGAGTGATCTGCAAACAATCATAAAATATTATACCACAGAGATTTAAAAAAAAATCAAATTTGACATTTAAGTTTCAAGATGCATTCTTACCTTAACAGCACCAGTCCCGAAATTACGATCAACAAGAATAGCATCACAAATTATTGGAAGTTTTCTTCCATTAAATGGGTGAATTGCGAATTTTCCATGCAGATGGCTGTACCTTGGGTCCTCAGGATGTATGGCAACAGCCGTGTCACCCAGCATAGTTTCCAACCGAGTTGTGGCAACCACTATTTCACCCAGATCTCCCTCCAGAGGATAAGCAAATGAGGTCAAAACACCAAATTCCACTGGTTCCTTGTTTCCAGGAACAGTTAGCAACTTCCTTTCTTTAATATCCACGTAATCTACCTACAACAGAAAGGCAATTTCTAGATGATTAGAACATCACACAAAAATATATACCCACGCTTCAATAAACAAAAGAATGCTTACTTCGACATCAGATATAGCTGTTCGCAAGGTGCAGTCCCAATTTATTAGCCGGATATCCCTGAAAGAGATTATTAGAGAGAGCCTCAAACCATTGAGCAGAAGAGATAAATAGCATGAATTTTTTCAATGTAGCATTCAGCTGGGCAATGAACCCTTATTTAGCTGGAGATATCAAAATAAATATTAAATAGAAGCTATGGTGAGGTCAAGTCAATTGTTCATTTAGATAGCAGTCTGATGGTTCCATTTTCTGACATCAAGTTGTTTTATTCACAATCAAAGTTTCACCCTCGCAATAATACCTATAGATGAGACCTTCCTTGTACAGGCGGTTAAATTCCTCTACCACAGCCCTTGATCTTTTATCATCCATAGTAAAGCACTGAAAAGGGAGTGGGAGGGAGGAAAGTTAACTTTGGAAAAGAAATGCTGGTAATAACGTTATTCAGGGTACAAATTGATTTAGCAAAGTAGCATGATTTCATTTATTGAAATGAAATACTGAAATAATACTCCTTTACCTCACGAGACCAATCCAGAGATGCACCCAACCGGCGTAGCTGCTTTAATATGGTACCGCCATATTCTTCCTTCCACTTCCAAACCTATATATCAGAATGTCAGAAGACATTAAATGGGGCATGAAAAGCTTGATAAAGGACAAGGAAACCATGAATGCGAGCAAGTCAACCTTACTTCAGTTACAAATTTTTCACGACCCAGATCATGTCTGGTTAAGTGGTGATCACGCATTAGCTTCTTCTCTACCACCACCTGCAGAATACCAAACACAAGCATGCTTCTCAGCTCACATAATTTGAAAGGTTAATCTTCATTCCAACAAGGAAGGTCATATTTGTGTCGATCATACAAACATATCAACAATCAGAACACCTATAAAATAAACAAAGGAAAGGAAATAGAGAGAGAGTGACCTGCGTAGCTATCCCAGCATGGTCCACGCCGGGGACCCACAAGGCATTAAACCCAGACATCCTCTTGAAACGAATTATAGTATCCTGTTAACAACAAGAAAGAGAGTTCTTAATAAGAAATACAGTAGAAAAAATGGAAACAAAAGTAAGAAGAAAGGTGGTAGCAGGCCTCAATGGCAGCAGTAAGGGCATGGCCAATATGAAGAGCTCCCGTGACATTTGGCGGGGGAAGCACCTGCAGAGAAAATAAATCAAAGTTTATAAGAAAATAATCGACAATACAATAAAACTGTAAGGGTGATTATGATGATGATGATGATGAAGAAGAAGAAAGAAAGGTTAGCTTACAATAACGAAGGGGGGTTTGGAGCTGTTCGCATCAGCGACAAAATATCCAGACTTTTCCCACCAAGCATACCATCTTTGTTTTTTTTGTGTTGATTGAAAGAAAGCAAGAAAGAAAACAATTACCTCTCAGAAAATATCAAGCAGCATAAAAATGAAAAGAAAAGTGAATGAGGTTACGATTTCTCAACAACAGTAGGGTTGTATTGTTTAGCCATTTGAGCGGAAAGCAACTTCTTTTGACCAAAATCGGTGGGTGGATCTTCATAATCAAGAGGATTGTCATCGACGGCAGAGGCATCTCGCCTGGACGAATTCTTCTTCTTTTTTGAAGCAGAAGAAGAATCACTTTGCTGCTGTTGTTTGAATTTGGCTGCTTTCTCAGCAGCTTTAAGTTTCTTGAGCTCCTTCTCCTTAGCTTTTTCTTCTTTCTTCTTTTTACGCTCTAGCTCCTCTGGGGTCATCATCTCCACCACCTCCTCCTTCACTTCCTCCTCTCAGTCTCTCTGCTGTTTTGTAAACCTAGCAAATATGCTCACGCCATAATATGCTGAGGACTCCAATGTTTGGATTTGATTGGATTCCCTCTATTAATTTGGACCCATCTCAAGTCCAAAACCCCTCCCCCCGGCCCCGCCCATCCCGTACCAGGCCAATTTCTTAACTCACGTGGGCTTCTCGGTCCATCGTAATTTCCATATTTTTATCTCTTAAATTAGAAAATCTCGGTCCATCATCAATCAATGTCCAATGACAAATCTGTCCTTTCTTCGGCTTCCAAATAAATGCAGTACAATGGATCGATCTCTTTCTTCTTTTTATAAGCTAACCGCGTGTTTTTAATCAAAATATATTGATTTTAAAAAAATATCAACATGTTAAAAATAACTTATAAAAAATAAATTTATATTCTTAAATAAATAAATAAAAATTGAAAAGACAATTTGACCATAAAAACAAAGTACTCGGCCTATAAACAACAACTAAAACCTTTGTATTCCCAGATAAAATCAATGGGAGAACAAAAAATATAATGGACACAACTTGCTCTATTATCCACGCCAAAAAAAATTAATAAAAAAAGAAGCCCACCAATCCATTTTTCCAAATTGGATAAATATATAAGAAAACAAGAAATAGGAGGTGCTTGGCATAGCCATGATCACGGTTAAATGTTTATTTAGATGTGTTTTAAAAATATTTTTGAAAAAAAAAATGTTTTTGTTAAAAAATATTATTTCTTTTGTGTTTCTAGATTATTTTGATGTGTTGAAATCAATAATATTTTTTAAAAAAATAAATAAATATTATTGTCAAATAAATATTATTGTAATGTATTTTTAAATAAAAATTATTTTAAAAATCAACTTTAATCATATTTTCAAGTATGCCCGAAATACATCGCGAGTACAAGAGAGATGTTTTTAATTTCTATGGAGAATGATTATGTCTCTTTTTTATCATTGCATCTCATCTCTTCTTCGAAACTTTATATTATATGTTTTTAAACCTGATCTATTTTATAAATAATAAAAGAGAAAAAACACCAAGCTTTAATTAGTTTTATTTTTAAACTTGTTGATTTATAAAATAATTATGGTTTTTAATTGAATCATAATATGTCAATTCTTCCTTTAATTTTACTAAAATTCAACCAGCATGAATTTTGGATCTCATATCCACTTATCAAGTTTTAAAAAAACATTATGAATATTAATATGGTACACACCTTCTTATTATTTTGGACCAATATGAGTTACTATAAACATTACATCCATATTTGTTTATCTTTAGATCACACTAGTCAATTGTCACGCTCTCCGATACGGATCAAGTTGATTTTCTTAAAATCTCGCAATCTAGTTGTTCACATAACATGAGTTTTCAACTAGATCCCGTAGGAGTCAGCCTCAATTAAATTGATTCATTCATGAGACTATATGCAATTTTGATTACTAATGAAAATATAGAGTTTTTTTTTAAAAAAACAATATCATATCTTTTTTTCAAAAAAATTATAAGGACAATGACAGAATGACATGATCTTAGGCCCCAAAAGGCACATGTCATAAGAATATAGTTTAATAATATTTTTTTATTAATTATATTTGCATTTTATCTCTCAATTATTATAACATTGAAATATAAAACTAATAAAAATATTTATTGAAATAATTAAAAGACCAAAATAAAACATTTAGCCTAGTGGATGAATCTATATAGATCAAGTAACTTGGACTAGCATGTCAAATTTATGAATCGGGTTATTGATTTCAATGGGGTTATATTTTGTTTTTTGAAAAACTATTTTTTATTTAAATGCATGATGATAAAAATAAAAGATCACAAAATCAAACATGACCTAATATTGAGATCCTGAAAAAGAAAAGAAAAGAAAAAACAAAATTCAACAGGCCCTTTTTATAAAACTATATTTTTTCTAAAATACGAGAAAACAATGGACTAAAATAGTCAAGTTTAGTATAAAAAAAAAAACACTCCAACAGACTTATTTTAGGTTGGTAATTTTTTTCTTTAAGAAAAAAATCAGAATATTTAACATCGTGATATAGGTAACATAGGCGTGTTTAGTAAATTTGTTTATTAAAATCAAATTGAAATAGAAATCTATAAATACATGAGAGTTTTTAGATAAAATAAAAGGATAAAACATATTATGCAAGACTCCATATTTTAAAAATATCATAATAAATAAATATTTCTCATTTATATAAAAAATAAAATAAAAATGCACAATACAAATCTCTTTTAAAATTAATTTAATTTAATTTAATGAAAATATAATCACTAATTTAAAATATGATAAACAATCAAGGTAAAAAAACATAAAAGTATAATATATTTCTAAAAATTAGTTTTTGAAAACATATAGAAATTTCCAAAAAAAAACTAAAAGAAAAAAAAAAAACAAGGTAAGACTCAATGTTTGGTCCATGATTGAAGGTCTTGTGCGTGGGCACATAAAGTTAGGCCTATTTACATGATTTTTTTTTGTAAGATAACTAGGTGAATAACATATCATTTGTCCAATGTAATCGAAAAAAAATATCGACGTATCGTGTAACATACCTAGATTTTAGTTATTATGGCAATTAAAAAATTAGGGTTCTTAATTGTTTTTCTTCTAAAATCCTATAAAACACCCTTATAACCGTGTTGACCTCTGAAAAACCAATTCCCCCTTGCTTTGAATATATGTTTTGAGGCATTTTAAAGTAAAGGAAAACACAAAATTAAACTATTTTCATCATAAAAAATCTATTCGATGCAAAAACTAACCATGGTGACCAAATTCCTCACCAACAAACATTTTATCTCTAATACATGATCCAACACCCTCCCCTATCTTCTTTAACCTAGAAATGATTGAAAATAAGTAAAATAAAGTTTGATATCAAAATTGATTTTTATAAAATTCAAGGGGTTGGTCTACTAATAGCTAAAAAAGATAGGAGACTTGAATGAATTTGTGATTTGAATTTTCAATCCACCACCTATACTATCTTTTTCACCTGAGTCCATTTTCTTCTATTTTCTTTAATTTTTGCCTTTTTATCATTAAAAAACATGCAATTAAGCTTAAATTTGTTTTTAAAAAAGCTTAATTGTGTAAAAAAAATATTCTAGGATCAATTTTTAAATTAAAAATTTGTATTATTATAATCCATAATAAAATACGAGAGAGTGAATATTTTTTTAACAATAAAAACTCCACCTCATTTTTTTTATATATCTATGATATTCATGTTTTTAAATATTTTATTAATGGCATTGAAATAAGAAAATCAAACTAATAACATGATATTTAGTTGAGAATAAATCTTAAATTAACTTCACATTAATAAGCAGCAAGAATTTCATATATGAAGATTTCAAATAATGTAATGAAGTCAAGTTTTTAATTATTTAATTAATTTTTGAATTTTAAATTTTAAATTTTACAATTTTACAATTTTTCCAAAAAAAAGTTTCAGTAATTTCTTTGATGGTTCAAATTTTTTGGAAGATTTGTTTTAAATTCAAATTAAAAAAATAATTAAATGTTTAAGATCTTGACTTCATTACATTATTTGACAGCTTCTGTGACTGCACGGAGAAACAGACACAAAGCCCCATGGCACCTACTCTTCTGTTCTCTTGTAGAATAATTAAATAAAATAAATAATATAGCTTAATCAAAACATTTATTTTCGTAATTTTTGAACCAGATTCTCCCTCTCCCTCTCTGTCTCTCTCTTGATTTTTGAAAAAATAAATAAAAAATGTTTCCTTACCTGGCTAATGGCTACTAGCTCAGCTGTACCCTGGTCTTCTTTTTGTCTCTGTTCCCATTTTTTAGTGAAAGAAAGCAAAGATCTTTGAATCATCCTCTCAGCCAGAAGAAAACAGAGAGGCAGTGCTGCTGCTCTGCTATGCTAGTAGGGTTGGATTGATACTGCTTCCACTACATTTCTTTTTCAAGTTTCTGACTTTCTTCTCAATCTAAGAGAGGAGACACGAAATAGATTCTAGTAATACAAGCATTTTCAAGCAAATAAAATGGGATCTTTCAGTGCCTCTTAATCATCATCATCATCATATCATTGTCAATGTCCCTTCCTTCAAGGTTTATCTCTCTCTTTCTCTCTATTATAATTTGTCAGCTCCATAATATTTTGAATTACATTTTGCATGCATCTCTCTCATATATTTGAAATCTGAAAATGGGTATCTTTCCTGTTTTTTTTCTTCTGTTTGTTTTTTGGGCTGAGATTGAAATGTTTGATGGACCGGTCAGGAGGCAGGAAGAGAGAAAACTACCTGCTCTCTGTGAAAACTGAAAAGGAGAGACAGGGAGAGAGGGACCACTGCTACTAACCCGTCCCTGAGATTGTTATTTTGCTTCATTGATTCACTCCCTCATTGTCCTATGGATGATAACTTTTGCATACCAGAACTCTCTCTACTCCATTAGTCAATCCATTGCTGTTTCTTGTCGCCATCTCCTTTCCTTTTCTTTTTTAAATACAAATCCCAAAGTTTCTGGCCCACGACCTACGACCCATCAGCAATTTCTTTTTCGATTTAGAATTGGAATGAAACAAAGAGTGAACAACTTCATTTGAAAACCTTTTAAGGGTGCGTGGTTTGTGGAATGCTGTAGTTCTTACTAACAAAGGAGACGACTTTTGTCTTCCATGACTGTTAGGGAGGTACCCCACTTTCCCCTCTACTTTTCCTCCTTGTGGAGCTGTTTTTCCTTTTCCTTTTTTAAGCCCTCTACTTTGACTCGCAAGATTTTCATTTCTCTTTATGGAGCCAATCATTCACAAGGTCATAATTTACAGAATTTACTGCCTTTTTCTTCTTCTCTGATTTTCATGTGGTGAAAACAATGCAATTGGTTTGGTGAAAGAAACTCACCACGCACACATGCGATGCTATTTGCTCCTTTCCCCCCCTCTCTCTTTTTATGGCCTTCCTTTTCAAGTTGTATCGGTAGGGTCTTTCGCTAGAAACAGAAGCTGCTCGAGCTCACACGTGTTAATTTTTTTGTTTGTTTGTGTTGACAATGACTGGTAGCTGTGGCATTCATGAATTTTTTTGTCCTCATTACATGTTCACAGGTCGCACAGTTGTTTCTCTAATTATGCATCTCATTGTGCCTTTGTGTTTTATATTATCCTAAGATTGTTCATGTTGACCAAAACCCTTTCTTATGCTACCATTTTAACGTTCAAGTCCTTTCTCTTAGCATGGATCTGTAAGCTTTTATTAAACTCGTTTGTACATGGCATAAATCCTTTCCGCTTACAGAAGCCAAGGTGCCAGGGGGATTTTAGAATGTGCCAAGCCCAGTGATCGCAGGATGTGTGACTCTCCAGTCATGCTCAGCCAGTAATTCCCCCCCCTTTTGCTGTCTGGTTCATTTCTCCGGTATATTTGGAACCCTGCTTTATTGTTCACTTCTAATGCTTTCTTCTACTTTTTACTGGCAAAATCTGCAGAAGTGATTCTACCTCAAAAATTCTGTATTCTAAGGTGATCTATGGCAATTCAAAAACTCAGTTAGATCTTGCAGATGAAGAGAGCACCAGCTCTTCATTGGAGGTCAGTACTGGCTGGCTTTTCATTTTCACTTGTGGTGGTGGGAGGCATTGGAAGAAGGATTGGGTTCTATGTTGAACCAAAAATGCAGCTTTAACTGGTCGATATTGGGAACGATTGGTTGCTCAATTTTGTTATCATAATTCAGCTGCTTTCTTTTGATATTAATTTCTTCAATTTTTACCGTAGTTGTCAATGGAAGCACTCAAATTTGTCGTTGGTATTTAGACCTTTAAACTATAACAGCTTAATTAAATCTGAAAACGGTACCATTGACTGGAAGTTCCTGTAAATTATTTGTCTTGGATCCAAAGGCATAAGCTTTTGTAGCGCAACACTTGGCTTTCTAGTAATTTGGTATTTAATTTGATAGTTATGTTTCATCTTCTTGACACTTTTGGAGGTACTATTTTCTTGCTCGTTCATTTAATCTGATATTATAGTTCAAAAATGCAATTCATGTGGATTTTGATGTTTCGCAGGCAAACAACGTGAACGAAGAGGCCGGAAGTTTTGCATCATGCATTAGAAGCAGCAATCCTTATCCTTATAGAATCCAACTTGAACAGGATGTAAGATCTCTCCTCCTGCAAGCCTCGCAGTCACGCTGTTGTTTTCTTGAGTTTTGGTCTCTGACTCACATTTCTTATGGATTTGTTTGCGAAACTAAGGAATTTTAATATGCATAGTGTTGACAATAGATCTGAAATGCATTTGCTATAGAAAACAAGTTGAGATTCTTTTGAGCTGGTAGTCAGTAATTTATGACAGCTATAAAGCATGATGCATTGGAAAATGCACAAAAGAGCACTATCTGTGCTATGTATGACTTTGATGGATGGCATAAAACTAGATATTTGAATGACCTTGAGTTAAGCCAGTTCCATGCTCCCCAACATCTAAAGCAAGGGGCTTTCATTATTGCCGCAAATAGTGCCTTTATAGTCCTATTTTCCCGGTGCTTCATTGTTTCCTGATGCAGTGATAATAGTCTTGGGTTTTCAACAACAAAGTTGCAGGTTCATGTCTCTAGAGTAGACACTTAAAAGAAACCATTGAAGAATTGTAGCGTCTTCAATGTAGAAATGGACCCTCTCACTACACCTTAAGTGGAAACATAGCTGGTAATGGGCTTCTAATTGGCTGAGAAAACACCCTTGTTGTGATTCATCTGGATAGTATCTCATGGTTCCAACAGTTTACTAGAGGCTTTGCATTAGGTATTTCATGTTGAGCTTTAGTCTGTATTATTAGGTTGTGAAATGTGACTTGTGATGGTTGTGCAAAGTATGCTTAGAGGATGCTTACAACTTCAAAACCAGTGCTTTTTTTTATAAAAAAGGCAGGGGGGTGATTCCACAACTGCATTGATGGTTTTTGAGAAATAACAGTTGATGACATTTAAGTTCTGCCTTCATGACAAGGAAAGTATCGGCTAATAAAAGAAATTTGTAGTGGCCTTGTAGGACTGATATTTTGCTTTATGTTGAGTTTGAAGCATAGAATGTCTAAAGAGTCACTTTTTTGCAAATGATTTAGTGTGCTGTCTGTAAAAGTGCACTCCAGATAGCTCTTTTGCAGTCCATGGAAAATACTTCTGTGCCACTCCCCTTCCTCTACTCTTCTAAGTGAGGTATCATGCTTTGAATTGGTATCTGCTTGCTAACTATGATATGGTGACATAAGTTGAAGTGAGAGATCATCTTACTGCATATAAATGTATCTAATCTTGTTGATGGTTACATAGAAATTTTGTTAATTGTTGTTGCTGGATCTTAGCTACATTATGCTTGTGGATGTGCCTCTATAACAGGTATGGAGATTACAACAGCAGTTACAAGAAGAGATGGAAATGCATGCTATTCTGGAAAATGCTATTGAAAAAAATACAGTAAAATTATCCTGTCCATCATGCCTTCCACGCCATGTATGTTGTTTTCCTTATAAACTCTCTTTTATATTTGCATTTTCATATGCTGCTGAGCAATCAGTTGAGCTATTGCAGTTAAGTGCTTATAATTCTTCCCAAATAATATTTCTATGTTTCCTGTTGATTCTTGATGTCAAGAGATATCAAGCATATGTGGCAGTATCTTTTTGTAGTTCACACATCCTACCCATATTTGACACTATTGTAAACTCGAAGGTCCACCTTTCTAGGAGTTTTAACTCATTGTAAAATCCTCTCTCTTCAGTTTGAACAGGCTCAGGAGCTTCTGTCCACTATTGCAGTAATGGAGGTCACAGTTTCAAAGCTTGAACAGGAGATTGTTTCTTTGCATTTCCAACTAAGTCAAGAAAGAAATGAGCGAAGGCTTGCTGAATATCGTTTGAGGCAGTCAGCTTCTCAATCACTATCTGCTTACTCCTTTGATAGCATGAAAGAAGAGGTACTTATCATATTTCTTTTCACACTTGGCTTCTCCCGCGTAAAGAAGTTTATGAGCTTCTTCCTTGTTTGACCAAAGTTTGTTATCTTTCCATCATGCAAACATCTTCATGTAAATCACATTTCACAACTTCTCATTATTGCTGTCTCTGCAATAGTGGTGGTCATTTGCTATCAAGTCATTCTATCATTGTCCTGCATCCATGAACATCTGCTGTTTTTATTCACTTCAATGAAGCAATGAATCTTTTTCTTGTCAACAAACTTTATACTTGTCATTGGAGGAGTTCGCTATTGCCTGTATGAGTTTATTTTATTGGTACTTTATATAAGGCTTTTGGAACTTGCCTGTATTTTGATCTAGCTAAGCATTACAGGTCTTAAATAAATATGTTCTTTTGAAATATTCATGTTAACATGTGGCATGGCAGCCTTTATATGGAAAATTTCCTGCAATGTAACTTTCTATGTTTTTCCAGATTTCTTCTTCTTCGAGGAGTCTTAAGCATTCAGATTGTGAACAGCACCAATCAGAGAAGAATAACTCACATAAACACCAAACATCTGAATCTACTGGTGAAACATCTAGTGCCCAGTCTTTGATGGAGGTACCTGCTGGTTTTGCTTTGCTTGTAGAGCGTTTTGATTTATGTTCATGTGACAACTGTAGTATAGTGTACTTGTAGAATTGAATCTTTAAGTAGTTGGTTTCCTTCTTGTTTGATTCCGTGATGAGTGTTTTGGTCTATGTATGGTTGTTGATAATGAGGCAAAACTTTTCCATGAATATTTTAAAGCATACATGACATAATACTTGCTTTAAGTGAGAATATGCAGCTTATATTCTGGGAGACACGGTAATATGATTTAGATGAATCTGTAGTGGAAGGATGTTATTTTCTCACTTTGAAAAGCTAAAAATATGTGCACACACACCAGCTAAGAATATTATTTAGTCTAAACATAAATGAGGAATCAAGGTCACAGTTTGTAACCATTAAGCAAAATGTTGAGTCCAGATGGTGTTCAACAGTCAAAGCTCCTGAATACTCAAAAGTCCATTTTTTGAACAATTCTTGGACAATTTAAGGTTGTATCGCTGATTATTATACATTTCATCTCTTGCATGGGTATGCTCCTGGCTCCTCTCTCCCTTCCATCTCTCTATCTAATAAATCTTTCATGTCTATTACTTATAGTAATAGATGAATTATTGTAGATGGTAGTTATAGCTCCTTCCCAGAAATTGCTAATCACAGTATTAGGCATTTGATATGTGATACTTGGATCAGGATTCAATGAAGGCACCAGAGCTTTTCCACGAGAAGAAAGTATCTGTGCAGACAGATGCCAAACCCACTCAACCTGCAGAGTTCATGAGGCTTTCAAAAGGAATGCCGCCAAAGGGCCTTTGGGATTACCCTAATCAACTTTCAGAGGAGATGGTAAAATGTATGAAAAATATTTTCATGTCTCTGGCAGATTCTGCTGCGCCATCTGCGTCCTCTGCTTTAGAGAGCCAATCCTCACCTGTATCACCAAGAGGACATCTGTCCAGTTCATCATGGTGGTCATCATCTGAGCGCTCAGTGATTTCATCATGGGTGCAGAGCCCCCAGATTGATATAAAAGGTAACTCTGAAGTGTTGGCCTTGGACAGTGTCTTTGATCCCTACAAAGTGCATGGCAAGTTGAGTTGGGCAGACATTGGAAACTATGGTTTAGCAACTGAAGTTTCTTGGATGTCAGTTGGAAAGAAGCAACTAGAATATGCATCGGGGGCATTAAGGAAATTCAGGTATAATAGTTTTTAGCGAGCCATTTGTTTGAACTTTGGATTTCATTTTGTAAGTTGAACCAAACAGGTCTAAAAACATAGAATACTTCATTCTAATAAGCTTATGCTCCCATTACTTTGATATATGTATTCTTTTTTTACTTGAATGTCTGAGTGGTTATCTGGGACCAGATCTTATAAATGTTGTTTTGGTTGAAACTTGGGCTACAGAACACTTGTTGAGCAACTTGCCAAAGTGAACCCTATCCATTTGAGCTGCAATGAGAAGCTTGCTTTCTGGATCAATCTGTACAATGCTTTGATTATGCACGTGAGTGTCTCCACTTCTATCACACATGTAATGTGCGAAAATTACATGGTTCGACATGGGTCATTTCATAACTTGTTTTAAAGTTTATATTCTTAAATTTCTACTGTTAAACAGGCATACTTGGCATATGGAGTCCCAAGGAGTGACTTGAAGCTCTTCTCATTGTTGCAAAAGGTTTGATTCTTGACTAAACATCTACTTCTTTCTCCTCGACAATTTGCTGTAAAGATAGTGTCTTGTCATCATCATATGTAGTTAAAAAGCCTCAAGAAGTCAGCATTATTAGAGGTTGTAAGTGGACTCTGGCTTTCAGTAACTCTAATAAGGATAAAATAGATTATTGCTCTTACGTAGGGAATTGCTGTTGTAACAGAGAAAGTCTCTCGTAGGTATGTGCTATGGTACTAAAAGGCAATGGGTTCTTGTAGTTATCTGGATCGTGACAAATAATTGAGTTAGATAAATCTCCACACCAAACGTAGCGAGATTCTTTAGTATCTGTTAGCATTCTTGATGAAGAGGTTCCTAGAAAATTATATTCTTATGTGTTTGATTGATTGTTTACTGTTTTTTGCACTTGATGAGAGTCATTGATGCAATTTAGTTGATATTTCCAGGCAGCTTACACTGTCGGAGGACATTATTTTAGTGCAGCTGCCATTGAGTATGTGATTTTGAAGATGAAACCACCTCTCCACAGGCCACAAATTGTACACCCCCACTTCCCTTTTATCTTATCAACAAGTTCTCTGTTTTTGAGCACATCTTGAACTTCGTACCCGGGTTAATATTTCTACTTGATGCAATTGCCAGGCTTTACTTCTTGCCCTTCACAAGTTGAGGCTATCAGAGGAACAGCAGAAGTCTGTGATTGATGCACATGAACCTCTTGTAGCATTTGCCCTAAGCTGTGGAATGTACTCATCACCAGCAGTAAGAATATTTCACGTGCTATATATATATATTGATGAAGTATATTTTATCTTTCAGAGGTCGTGTATCATGTATATTTAGTTACACTTGGATTACATTCTGATGAATGATAAATGCAGGTAAGGGTGTTCACCGCTAAGAATGTGAGAGAAGAACTCAAAGAAGCTCAACATGATTTTATTCGAGCTTCAGCCGGAGTTAGCAACAAGGGGAAGCTGTTGGTGCCGAAGATGCTCCATTGCTTTGCTAAAGGCTCTGTGGACGACACGAACTTGGCAGTATGGATATCACATTACCTTCCACCCAGTCAGGCTGCCTTTGTAGAGCAATGCATTTCACAGAGGCGGCAAAGCCTTCTTGGCTCACGTAATTGCGGCATTCTTCCCTTCGACTCTCGTTTCCGTTACCTTTTCCTGCCAGACAAAACTTCACTTTGATGATGATGTTAATACTAACCGCACCTGAAATCTGCCTGTATCTGGGAAATTCAATACTAGATTAATGTTAGGCTCCAAACGTTGCTAACATAATTAGGTTGCATCCCCTTGTTAATTACGTGACCTTTCTTGAAAATAGTGAGGATGGAAGCAGTGTTTTCTGAATGGTTCTTGCATATAAACCTGCTATCCCCTTGTTAATGCCTGGTGTAGCTCATTTGTTTATGGCAAACACAGCCCCCCCCCATCTGACTTCCTTGTTCAGCAACGAAGCCCGCACTAGAATATCACCATCAAAATCAACTTGCATTCAGAAAAAAAGAATATATATATATATATGATTACTGCATTAGTTTGCAAGCAACAACTAATTCACCTGGTATGATCTGCCTGGTTATTTGATTACAAGACGAGAGATTCGATCGTTACCAGTTCATTAATCTGTGATCTTGACCGCATGAAAAATATGAAAGCACGACTCAACCACTGTTTTATATTTAGCTTTTCTTTCAACCAGTAAATTGTTTCCAGGCCTGAAGCTTGCATAGGTTAATATCTTTTAAAAAAACTTAAAACTTTTATGGAGGAAAAGATTCGATGGTTATCTCATATACTTATTCCAGGTCTCTCTAACACTCTTTCCAAGTTACAACTTTTATTTTAATATAAAATGATGTAGTTTTTCTATAATCACCTGTACATTCAACAAATAATACATGTTAGAGAAAAGAAATGAGATTACACACACTCCTGTCAACAGCAGAAACGCAAATTCAAGAAAGGCTGACTTGGTTGCTACTGTATAACGCGGTGCATTAATTACTATGGCTTTGCATTGGATGCTTGCCTACATTGAAGTTTTGGTTTCAACAAGTGTGCTTATGTATTTATTTTGAGAAAAAAACACTCATGATGCATTGCGGTCCAATTGTCTTTTTCAAAGAATAGCGTTGTAAAATTGGTTGAGAATAAATACATCGGGATATTTTTATTACAATAAATGATTATTTCTATAGACATGTGATACTCCCATCAAAATTAATATCATGACACGTGATTGTCAGGTCAATAAAACTATGATACCATGTTAAGTAACCATCTCATTCAAAAAGTTAAGCTGCTAGGTGATGTATTAAGATATGATTTATATTACTCTGTATCATAATAAACACGAATTGAATCGTAAATGAAAGACCACCTAATAATTAAATAATATAGATCAATGGATCAAGCTTAATTGTTTTCTAATGAAAGCTTGGTGGGTTAGAAATGTTGTATGATGCATTGCGGTCCAATTGTCTTTTTCAAAGAATAGCGTTGTAAAATTGGTTGAGAATAAATTCATCAGGATATTTTTATTACAATAAATGATTATTTCTATAGAAATGTGACACTCCATCAAAATTAATATCATGAAAGGAGACATGAAAAGAGATATTATTAATATCATGACATGTGATCGTTAGGTTAATAAGACTGTGATAATATATTAAGTAATTATCTCACTTAAAAACTTAAATAATTAGGTGAGGTTTCAGGATATAAATTATTTGACAGAATAAACACGGATTGAATTGTAAATGAAAGATCAGCCAATAATTAAATAATATAGATCAGTGAATCAAGCTTTATGGTCTTCTGTCTGATGAAAGCTTGGCGGGTTAGAAATGCTGCAAGTGTAAGCTGATTCTCTTCGGTGCCGACTCATGGGACACTACACTTCTGTATATATATTGAATGCAGCAGCAGCTCTCAGACCTAACAAGATTATATATTTTTCTTCTAGAGAACTGATTCTCATAATCTTGTGGGGAATGATAATAAAAAGTTGTTCATTTGGGTGCTGGTATCGTTTGTGTTCGTGTATTAGTTTCTCTAAAACGCACGAGCCTTTTTATATAATTTCCATGGCGTTGCCGGGTAATGGTCCTGTTAGCTAGGTCAACACCAGAACTGATGCCGTCGGCACTACTATACGTTTAGAAAAGTGGATAACACCCACCCATCCACCCACCCACCCACTCACGCGATGAATTACCAGGGAAAAACCATCTTGATGATTTTGGTAAAAAGAAAAGAAAATCATTGGCTTGCGATCAACTGCTCTTTTGTTACTCGATCCAGAGTTTAATCAATGGCAGTACGTACTCTATCATGAAGCAATCATCCCGTAAAAGTCTTACGTCTGTAATGACAGAGTTGTTGCCCTAAATACATCATGCTGACTTTAAGAAAACTTGTGCAACGAAGATTTGATCATTCAAAACCTGGGCTAGCTAGCTCTGCGCGCAGAAGAACCTCGATAGGATATTAACGTTTTACTGGCCAAAACACCATTTTTCAAGGATTGTTGTGTGCTGGAACCTGTAGAAATCAATTCATGCAGGGTTCGGTAGCTAGCCCAGAGTTACACTCCTCCTCCTTCCAGCGTATGATTATCTCCTGGATATCTTTTTCATCCTATACTAAAAATACTCTTAGATCAGCTTCGAAAACCTTGAAAACACACATTTTTTATATGTAGATAAATGTATTCAGAAAAACTAATATATTCATTTAGATATACATTTAAATCCAAAAAATCAAGGGGAGCAGATGTTTTTATCCTGATCATTAGTGCGTTCGTGTGTGTCTGTCTATCTATTTATCTATCTATCTATCTATATATATAGATATATATAGACAGAGATATAGATATAGATGAGCTAGCTACTCATATTAGTTTATTTTGGAGACAAGTGATGCTCATCCAAACAGATAGATGAATGTCGTGAGGTGGGAATGGTGATCAACTAATAGTCATTTTATTTTATTTTTTTGTTTCAAAATCCTGGCAATGCCTTATTGGTGTGTGTAACGTTTCAACCTATGCTTGGTTGGTGAGTCTAATTATTGATTAATGATCCAATTATTTTATTATCCCCATGTATCAATTTCAACGGATTGTTGACGAAATCTGATTCTAGCTATATATATTTACCTAATTATTATATATAATATTAGTTCCCATCACGCTGTTTTTTCTCATCTACTTTCTTGGGAACTGACTATTAACCATTGCATTAACCCTGTATATATACTTTTTCTTAATTATTATTTTTCAATCTAAACTAGGAATGATTAATACAGCATGTCGATATCATTTTTACATGCGGTGTTAGAGAATAATATAAATCATATCCTGGACTCTTATTGTCTTGTTGACCTAGCTATTACGAGTTTGAATCTCACCATTCTCATTCTATTTGATAAAAATCAAGCACAAAGTAGTATAAATATACGTGTAAATCTCAAGCCCAAAAGACATTTATTTGAGGGTGCATGCTATGGAATGATATAAATCATATCTTGGAGTCTCGTCTAATAAATTAAGATTTTTGATGAGATTGTATATGATTAAAAAAACTATATCATTTTATATAAAAATAAAAGCTGCAACTTAGAAAGAGTGTTAGAGAGACGTGGAATAAATATATGAAAATAATAGCACAACGAAAGGATCATCCTCCATAAAGTTTTTTTTTTTTTTTTTTTGATAGAACTCATATGGTTTGGATCTCTTTATTTTTATTCTTTCTAATCAAAGTAAAATTAAAATTAAAAGGTATTAATCTATGCAGGTTTCAGGCATGAAAAAACTTACTGGTTGAAATAAAAACTAAATATAGTGGTTGATTCGTGCTTTCATATTTTAATATATATATATATATATATATACACACACACACACATAGCTCGATACATAATAATTCTAGGCTGAAATGCAGGCTTGCAAGTCTGAAATAAGCAGCGTCACCATGTTCTGGTGACAACAACAGCTTAACTACATGGCAGGCAATCATCTATCCAGTATCTATACTAATTAATTAAACAATTAAAAAAAAACTTGCTAATTTGTGAAGTATATATGATTGCTTCCCAGGAACATAAATTAATATATATTCATAAATCTCACAAATGAATATTAATATAGATACAGATAGATATCCCTATCTCTCTCTCTCTCTCTCTCTAATGATAAGCAATCTATTTATGTTGTCGAATAAATCATGTACATATTATATTATAGTATAAACCCTAACCAATTAAAGAGATGGCGTACGTTTCCTCTTTAGGTTGCCAGTAATGATTTGGAGCTTGAGGGATCCGAGGAGTGCTCAGATATATTCATGTTCTTCGTGTTCTCCTAAATTGTTATGGCCAGCCTGCTTTGACTTGTTATAGTGAGCAATTGAAAAGAAAAAGGTTTATATTATTTACATCAACTTGATACATTCATCAAAACTTAACGAGTCAATATTTTTAGTTAAATACATAAAAATCATAACAAAATAAAAGAAATCAAATATAAATTAGTTAAATATGGAGTCACAGAGAAAGCCAGCAGGCGGAGGAGATGAAATTAGGGAGGGAGCTCGAGGCATCCATCCCATCGAGCATGGTGATAATTAATTAAGCACGACATCATATATAGCCACGTGTACAGCTGCTATATGTCTAGCTTGCTAGTTTGATGCATGCAGTAGATAATTACAAGTCAAGGGCCTGAAGAAACTGGAAGCTTCAGTCTCGATGAATTCCAGCTGCCCTCTCAGCAGGTGCATGTACACCACCCAATCACCGTTCCCTGCTGGATTTGGCATGGGCATCACGTATCCAGCATCTCCACCCCATGGAAAATGATACGACCCGAAAAGAGGCACGCCCCACCCGAAATCCACCTTCGAGACCGGGAATCCTTTCCCGGAGGAGACGACGAAAGCCGGTCCATCGTTATCACCACCACCACTATATATCTTGGCCACAGCTGGCTCTGGCCTGCGAGCCTCCACCCAATCAATCAGCCCTAAGAAATGCTCCGTGGTCACTGCATTTTCCAAGAAATCATGGACCTCATTCGCAACCCAGCTCAATGGATTTTCAATTAGCTCGCGGACTGTCTTGCCACCATAGGGGATGGATAGCACATTTCCAAAGTATGCTCCCATTACATCACCTTTTTCGGGAACACTGCTTAACCTAGTCCTTCCATCCACAACGATGCCCATTTTTGATATCTTCGTGCAGGCCTTGTTAATGTTCTTAACATCATCGTGTTTTAGAGCACAGTATTTGGCAACCAATTGCCACAAGAATCCGCTAAATGATTCCAATTTGGTTCTCCTGTTCCCTTTGGAGCCAGCAAGGGACTGCAGTTGATTTATGTCATCCGCTTTCACATGATAAATTCGACTCACGAGATGATCAGCGCCGGGCGCAGGCTCTTTGGGAGGTGACAGTGTGGAGATGGGCACGTACATGCTGTCCAAAGAAGCGTCCACGCAGCTAGGACGTCTCGGGTTTAGCAAGGATCTTCTGAACGATGGAAGCAGTGAAATTGGTTTAGATTGAGCTGTCTCTGCCCATGACACCAAAAACATGTTGGCTGAGTAGGCATCTGCAATGCGATGATCAAATGTGCACGCCACCACTAAACCGCCGCATTTCAGTTTTGTTGCCTGAAAATAGTTTGTAATAATATAATTAGTCCGCGAGGTTGTAATTAATATAACATATAAAACAGACCTGGACAGCAAGGACACCATTCTTCTTTCTGGGCACGAGCTTCCCCTCAATGCTATCATCAGGGTTATACAGATTGAGCTCCTTGAGCTCGATATCTGCAACTGCTTCAAAAAAGTCCACGCCTCGGTTGTTGCACAGCATCTCAGGCTCACCCACAGAGTTAGCCACAACCTCTCCGGCAAAGGCGTAGTACGACCCCAGAACTTGGGCCATGGCCTTTTTCAGAACACCAACCATGGACCGAAAATTGCAAGAGTTAGTAGCTGGTGAGGATGAGGTGACCGTCAAGGTCGTCGACGACGGTGGTCTCTTGTAACAAAAGAAAACACCCACATCAAGTGGAGGAAGAAGCAAGTCAAGGTTGGAGAGTGGCAGCCAATGTTCTTGCACCGGCAGCACCGCTGCCACCACCTCCATCTCTGTCACGGTCACTGAGAACATGCCGTCCGCCTGATGATCATCTCCTACTGTAGCACCCATGATATTTCTGTGTTTATTTGTTTCCTTAGCTTTCTAGCTATGAGAAATAGTATAGAGAGTAGGAAAGAAAGGTGAAAGAGAGCTAGGTTGTGGGAGTTGAGAATATCGGCGTAATATTTATAGGCGAATATCGGAGCAGTTCCTGAGAAGGTCCCTTTTAGAATTCCAATCGTAAAAACAAAGTGTACGTACATATGAGGTTTCGGAGTACTGTTTCGGAGTGTCGTCGCTTTATGGATACATTGGGTCCACTTTGATAGTGGGTGCTTTGATCTAATTGAACCCACATGGTTCATGGAGGCTTGAATTGAAGATCCGAGAGCATCGAGCCACGTGAAACACCTGGGCTCACATCGAAATCCAGACGGATATCCACTCTAATCAGTCAATAGGGTAGACTCCGTAAATAATTTTTATTTAAAAATATATCAAAATAATATTTTTTATTTTTAAATTAGTATTTCTGATATCAGCATAGGAAAATAATTCAAAAAAACCAAAAAATTTAATTTAAAATAAGAAATAAAAATATATTTTTTAATTTTTTTCATAAACATTTTTGAAACACATTTTCAACAAGTTTTAAATTTCACAATGATTGATACCTTTTAAGATCTTAGAATCCCTCGTCACATATCTTTTTCTTTTCTTTTTAATATAATACTTCAACATTTTTTTATAGGGTTTATCATAGTTTAATGATTTGGGTAACATGTTACATTGCTAGAATTAAATTTTACAATGAATGATACCTTTTAAGATCTTAGAATCCCAACAATCCCTCCATCACATATCTTTTTCTTTTCTTTTCAATATAATACTTCAACATTAGCTTCAAGTACAAAATAAAAATATATTTTTTTATTTTTTTCATAAACACTTTTGAAACACATTTTTAAACAAGTTTTAAATTTCACAATGATTGATACCTTTTAAGATCTTAGAATCCCAACACTCCCTCCATAACATATCCTTTTCTTTTCTTTTTAATATAATACTTCAACATTTTTTTATAGGGTTTATCATAGTTTAATGATTTGGGTAACATGTTACATTACTAGAATTAATTGTTTTACAAATAGAAATATCTGTTGGTATTTAAATTCAATGTTTGTCGGCGATTGTCTTGCTGACATCCTCAAGGACAAACATCATCCGTTGTAAAACGCTCGTCAGTAATTCCTATTTTGCCCGTGATTCTGCCGGTGTTGAATATACCGATGACTTTATTGACTGACAGAAAGTGCCAAAGATGTGACTCTCGCTGCTCATGGCCTCACCAATAATGCCTTGAACCACATCAAGACTCATCTTGTTGATATCACTAGCCATTTACCTACGCTTCGCCGTGGCAGAAACCAAAAACACCTACGATATAAATTGTGGAAACACCTACGATAACTAAACAATAAAAATAAATTGTTGATTTTCCACCTATAAAAAGAAGAAAACACCATTGAAAATCCATTTCTAAGTTACCGTCATTATCATGACTATAACAGCTAAAATTATTATCATCATTACTGCCCAAACAATTAGAATAATGGAATTGTCCCTAAGAATAATAATAAAAATATTTTTATAGAAAGGCAAGCAACAATCACTAAAATTATCATGTTTATTGCGCAAACAATAAAACAATAAAATTATCTCAAAAAATAAAAAAACTTTACAAAAGAGCAAACAAAAACAACATCAAAAAAGAAAAAAAACTAAAATAAATATTATGAGCATAAAAAAAATCATATGATCCGAAGAACATATAAATATAACAGAAAACACTAGAAAAATAACAAGGGAAAAAGAAAAAAAATATTAATTTTAAAATGATTACCATCATAAATTAAAATTTAAGAACTGAATCGAATAAAAATAAAACCCCAACAAAAAATAAAAGCATATGCATAAATATGAACAAAAAATAAACACCATCCAAGAAAGACCGCAAAAACCAAAGGAGTTAATACAATAAAAAACTAAAATAATAAGGGTCGAAATAAAAAACAAAACATATAATAAATTTCAATTGATGGACAAAACTGTAACAAATCAAAATAGTTTAATAAAAATATTAAAAGGACCAGAACACCCTCGGGACTAGGGGTTTAAATTTTATAATTCTAGGAGCAAAATAGTAATTTCACCGTTGAAATCCACAGTAACCGGACATAGTAAAACATCGACGTGTTTTATATATATATCTATAATTCCTAGTTCACTCTCACCTTCCACCACTACAAATGTAAGTGCATTAATAATTCTTGCTTTAGTACCATATTAACTTCCTCAAGAGCTGAATATATTAACTTCCTCAACAGCTGGATTATAATCTTGATGAATGTATATACACGCGTGTTTAGAAGATGGTTTCACGTGTATGCGCGTGCATGGAGATGCTGGATGAGGTGGCGAAGGAGGCCAGGGAAAAAGGAGAATCCAATCATGAACAACAAGAGGAAGAAGAAGAAGAAGGAGGTGGAGAGGAACAGAAAGCATTCGACAAAAGGAACCTTATGGATCACCGACTTCCTCGTTGCTTGCTTCACCAAAGCCACTATCAATTAATCATTAATTAGCAAGCCCCTGACCCCATTTTGATCCATGTTATCAAACAAGAGTTAATGTAATTTGATTCATGAAACTTGGGTCCATGTCCATGGCAGCATGTTTTAGACATTTAGGTTAAAATCTCCAGCAAAATCCAGCTTGAACACATGCTTCATCTACAAGATTTAGTATATTTTAGACATTTAGGATATACAAAATTTCCAGCAAATATATCTCAAGATGGCAAGTGGCATCAGATTCAAAGAGGAACCATCATCGATAAAGTTTCTGCAGATAGAGCCATTTTGGATGAATCATTCGCATTGCTCAAAATGGACAAGCATGGTCAATCTTCTTATCCACACAGTCATCAACATCAGTTAGAGCAACTTCAATAGCAAGAACCATTTTGGAGAGTTAAATCTCTAAAATAGTTTTTTGAATAGTGTATATATGGCTTTTTTGTTAATGTATACTCCAATAGTAAAAACCATATTGGAGAGCTATTTTTTTTATATTATTTTAAATATAGTGCAATTATTTTGTATATAATTTAATTATACAATTAATAGGAGTAAGTTATATAATTAAATAATTACTTTTAAAAAACCCCGCAACAATTAAATTTGAAATTTTAAAATATTGAAAAATTCCGCCAAAATTTCATTTGCCACCAACTTTTGAAATTTTGAAATTTCAAAATCGAAAGAATAACCGCCAAATTTCACCAACATTTGAAATTCTAAAATTTCAAAATTGAAAGAATAATTGCCAAATTTTAATTTTTTTGGATTTTATTTTTTTAAAAAAAAACCCGCCAACATTTGAAATTTTAAAATTTCAAAATTGAAAGAATAATTGCCAAATTTTAATTTTTTTTGGATTTCATTTTTTTTTAAAAAACCAGCCAACATTTGAAATTTTATAATTTCAAATTTTGGGCAAAATAAATTCATCTATAAATATTCGCTTAAACCTAAACATTTTTCTTCATCGTTTTCTTCTTGAAACCAATTTTCTTCATCGTCTTTATTTTATTTCATTAAAGTTCATCATGAATCATTTTGATTTTTATGATGCTTTTGATTTTGATGATGACACCCCATACTCGCCTTCTAAGTTGCTACTGCAGTGGTTGTTAGAGCAGAATCGATAAATCAAGGGCGAAGATCAGAGTCTTGTGGCTCTGTTTCTGGACACAATATCGTCAATCGAAATAGAAAGGAAGGTGAATTGAGGCTCTATGATGATTATTTTGCAGAAAATCCTAAATTCACGGAATGTCAGTTTCGAAGGAGATTTAGGATGAGTCGTCGTCTTTTTCTTCGCATTGCAAATGCAGTGGAAGCTCACAATCCATATTTCAAAAAAAAGAAAGATGCAATTGGTGTTCTTGGCTTATCTTGTCTTTAAAAGATAACTGTCGCTCATATGATACTTGCATATGGTATTCCAGCAGATCTTACTGATGAATATATTCGGATTAGGGAAAGCACTGCAATAGCAAGTCTAAGAGCTTTCGTCAAATCAATTGTTGAGGTTTTTGGGGATTGGTATCTAAGAGCACCAAACGAGTCCGATATTGGTCGATTATTATCAATTGGCGAGCAACATGGATTTTCCAGGGATGTTAGGGAGCATTGATTGCATGCACTGGAAATGGGAAAAATGTCCAATTGCATAGCATGCGATGTATACTGGACATTATCGGGAACCTGATATAATTCTAGAGGCGGTGGCTTCACAAGATCTTTGGATATGGCATGCCTTTTTTGGAATGTTTGGATCTCTAAATGATATTAATGTTCTTGATTGGTCACCTGTCTTTATTGCACTTGCTGAAGGTCGTGCTCCTCCTGTCAATTACACAGTCAATGGATATGAATATACAATGAGATATTATTTAGCTAATGAGAATTATCCGAATTGGTCAACCTTTGTTAAGACAATCCCAAGGCCTTTAGGAGAAAAGAGAAAATATTTCGCAAGTAAACAAGAGTCTGCAAGAAAGGATGTGGAGAGGGTATTTGAGGTGTTACAATCATGTTTCGCAATAGTACGTGGACCTGTGCAATACTGGGATGAAGAAACTCTTGCAAATATTATGAAAGCTTGCATAATAATGCATAATATGATTATTGAGGATGCAGGAGCAATGATGGTTGGATTTGATCATGATAGTGAAACTAGTTCTTCTATATCATTGTCACATGATGAAACACCAGAACTACATGATCTTTTTCAAACTCATAATTGAATCAGGGACAGAGCAACAAATTCTCAACTCCAAGCCAATTTGATTGAACATTTATGGGAACATTACGGTAATGAGTAAATAATCATTAGATTTAAGCTACTTATTTTATGTTTTTCAAGTATTTGTATGTTTTTTTAAGGTTGTTATATTTGAAGTTAATTAATGTTACTTATTGCCGTTGAGTGTTAGAAGAACTTTAAGAAACAAACTGAATTGATATCAATTTTTTAACACGATACAATATATTTAAAGCAAATTAAAAATAATTAATTAAACATACATTCCATTACAAATAATTCATTCAAATCAATTACAAATTAAAACCTCTCTTCTTCTTGTGAGAAGTTTTTAGTTCTTTATGATTTTTTAGGAAATTGAGTAGGATCACTTGATTGAAACACAATATTTTCAGACTCATTTATAAGAAAGTTGGTGAACGAACTGAGTAGAATATACAAAACAACGTCTGCACTCCAGATTTCTAAGAAGAAATTGAGACAATCCTACAACTTGAATGGAACTTAAAAAGAGCAGCATAGGATAAATTTTTACAAGAACTAAGATAGAAACAAGTAAAATGAATGGAAAACCTGATGGTCAATTGCTAGTTAATATATGTCTCGGTTGAAGTTTTTAATTTCTGGGAAGAATTAGAAGAGTGCGGATGACCTGCACGCCCGCCCCCACCAAAGTTTAAGATGGTCGATCGAGTTCCATTTACTGTAGAAATACTGGTGTGGCTACATTTACTACAGAGTTTAGTATAACTCCCCTTCATAACCATGGAATAGTTTTTGCAGAACCACATTAATATTCTACGACAGCTACATGGGGCCATCCCCCGCAATCCACCTAAATTGTTTCAAAGTCTCAATGCATCAAGATACGCAGATTCGTCAAAATACTTGAAATAAAACAATAGGACCCTCTTTAAGTTTCATTTCTCACCAAAATTCATACCCTCTGCCACTTTCTTAAAAGCTGGCATGGTGGAAATGTCCTCCCACCATGCCTTAGCATGCGGACGCTCATTTGCCACCGAAGCTGCGGGAGTCTTCATGAGATAATACGCGTATGGTAGGTGGTGAAGGTCAACCAAGCTGTAGAAATCTCCAGCAAGGTACTTGGTGCTTGTCAGCTTAGCTTCATATATGTCAAGTCAAGCACTTTTCCTAGCTTCTCTAAGTTGGCGTCAATGATTGTTTGATCAGGTGAATTGCCTTGAAGAGGAGCCACAAAGAATTGGAATATAATTGGTGCTATCGCAGGGTGGAATTGTTGGGATTCTACCTCTGTCCAAACATCCAAGCACACCAAAATCTCTTTCCAACCACAGAAAAAATCCTTAATCAACATAACACACCTCTGTAGTGTCTTAATAACTGTCTATAATGCCAAACAGACTATTAATCATATATCAAACAACAATCCAAATCTATCTAATAAACAAATGTATATCAAGAATCCTTCATATATTTACACTCTCGTGTTGTCTTACTTCCTTGTCTGTAGGAAATTAAACCACAAAGATTCTTTCAAATTATGTTTTGATTATCTTAATTATAGCCACGCGCAATACATTCAAAACAACCCAGAAAGAGAGAAGAAAATGAAACCTGTTACTACCTTCACAACAGACTAGTTATCTTCTTCTTCTAAACCCTTTTCTGCGTGCAAACAATGATGCCTTCTGTTTTTTCAAAAGGATATTCTCAAAGTACTAGTCCTAAATACACACTACACTTTCATGACACAGAAAGAGATAAAATTTGGTGATGTTGATTTGTCCAAAAAAGGAGAGAAGAAAAGTGACATTGACTTGGTTTTCTTGTTGGAAATAATAGCCACACCAGCAGTAAACACGTAAATTAATTGTGTTTTTTTTTTAATTTAAGGAGGGAGCATATGAAGCAAGCCCCTGATTTTAATATAACTGCAGAGGTTTGTGTTTACAGATAGAAAAAGAAAAACAGCAGATTTGGAGAAAGCTTACTCTTGCCAGGCAGAGAGAATGAATACAGAGGCAAAGAGAACTCTCCCGACGAAAGAGATGAAAGCCATTTCTGTACGGACGGAGACACGCTGCTCCTAGACTAATCAAAATCCAAACTTCAATCCACCCTAACCTTAACTTTTCTCAGTCATCAAAATCCCCAACTCAACCAAAAACACAAAAAACTTTCCCAAATTCCCCTAAAAAATCACCGTTTTGAACTTAAATTAAAACCCCACATCTAAAATCTAAAACCCAGAAATATCAAACACATGCGTATATGAAACACTCGAGCAATCCATGAAAATCAATTTTATGACAAATGCAAGAAACATGCGGGAGAGCATACGCAAGAACAAGAAACAGAAATTATAAAAGGTTTGGAAAACTAACCTTTTTGTTCGCCTTCTGTTCTTCTTCTTCTTCACTGATCAACAAATCCTTGAAAACAAAAATGGTTATTCTCTTCGGTTTCAATTGAGTTTCTCTTCCAGCTTCCGGGTGATTTTTCTCAAATGGGTTGCACAGTAATTCCAACGGTAATATATGTACTTTGCCTTCTCTTTTGTCAGCAGCCGTATATAGCAACATGTCGAGGACCAGCTATTTTTAGCTATGTGTGTAGCTCTCCCGTTAGAGCATATACAGTAAATACTAAAAATACATTATTTTATTTTGTCTCCTCTTATAGCACTCCCGTTGGAGATGCTCTTAGAAGCATGCCAGTTTTTAGGTTTCTTGCTCTTTCTTCTACAAGATAGTTGGCAGCGGCAATACGCTCTCCATATTGTCCATTGGCTATCTGGATAATGGTGGCTGCTGTTTGGTTTCCTCATTAAAACCAGAAAGATATTGACAAGTTTTCTACCTCTTCTATGTAAGGTGTGGTGAGGCCACGAGCAACTTCGTCGACCTGCGTCCCAAACTCTTCTTCCCTTTAACCTAGCCGGACTGAAAATGAATGGGTGATTCGACTTCCAATATTCATGTTGATTTTCGCTACTTCGTGTATTTTATGTAGTTTGTATTATCTTCAAGAAAAATTGTGATTATGTCATTCAAACTCAAGAAGTCTTCCGAAATTGCGAGGAAGATGACACATCTAGATTAACCTAGACATCTTTTGTTGAAATTGAGATAGAGAGCTTGAATGAACATAAACATGGAACTTGAACGCAAGCTTACCTCTGCATATTGAAAGAAAAAAGAAGACGACTTGAGTGTATTTCAAATTAATTGAAAAAAGGAATCTACAAATTAAGGCCCATCATCTCCATCTCCAATCAAATTACAAATATCTGAGCACTCCACCAAACTGCACAACAAGGAAGCCCCGTAAAATGAATGAATGCAAAACCAAAAGCTGATGTTAATCAATTCGATAAAACTCTGCTACATGTGCTAATTGAATGGAACAAAATTAATGGATTCATTGTTATGTTCATCATTTACCAGTAATTACGGCTTCGGAATCCTTGCTTGAAAACCACCATAGGCCTGCAAAAGATTGATACAATTTTAACCTAAAATGTCAACCATGAAATGCTTTACAGTAATTCAAAACCAAGTAAAACAACCTTCTAACATTGAGAGGGCCTTCTCCAGGGGAGCCTTCACCGCCCCGGATACAAGTGGTGACACACTTGATAGTGCATGACTCTGCTTTCCTTGACTTGGGCCTCTGGATCCTAGCCTTCTTGCAATCCTTAGGAGATACCGATGCGCACTCCCCGCCTGAAAGTGTCTGCGGTATGTTTGATAGAGTCTCTGTTTCTGCCTGCTGTTGTTGGTGCTGGGGTGCCGCAATACCTGCTCCCGAAGCTGCCGAGGCCAAAACTGCACAGGCAGCGAACAAGCTTGTGATGGTCAAACTGAACCTGCTGCTACCTCGGGTGAGATAGCCTGTGCTCTTGTTGAAGTTGCTACTGCTTTTGACAGCTCCGGCGAGAATACGGGATGGTGTGCTTGTTGTCTTAAAAAACACTGGACTTGGGGCATAAATTAGCATTATGGTAACTAGCTACCTTCTGATCTTGATGCACATTCAATCAGTTTTCATGAGACCATCCAATTCCAAGCCAAGCTGTCTCAGTTTTTCCTTATCTACAACCTGCAATTACAATAAGAGATAGTGTTGGCTACGTGCTCCTATGTGGGACGCTTTCTCAACACCAATCTTGTGTCCCCGTCGTGTCCACATGTCAAAATCTCTGTGGCCTGGAAATGGCACTGGCCCTCCTATCATTAATTCCACTTTGTCTATTTTGTGTCTTGTTAGTTAAAATTCACGTACAGCAAGACTGACCCTTACCCTCGCTGATCAGCATAACCTGAACAAGTTTGCTTTCACAAAATCCGAGTAGTCGATGATTCTGTCAGAAATCGGGATATGTATTCTGTGAATTATCTACCCTACCCATCAAATGAACCATCAAAGTTTTTGCATTTCTTTATAGATCAAGATCATCAACTTTCACTGCTGGCGTCAGCTGTCGTATAAGAATCAAGTCAAATAATTTATAAAAAATTATGTAAAATCCCTTACTCTAAGGGATAACCATAGTTATAGCCTTAAATCTTGTATATTTTCCTATGTATCTACATATGCATGGACAATTTGTCTTTGTATTACAAGTGAGAGAGAAAAAAACTTCTATTACTTTTATCAGAGAGCTCGAGACAACAAGGGTTGGCAGGGCTTGTCGGTGCCCATCTTAGCGAGTTATTATAAAGGTTCGAGCAGTCCACGGACTTGTACAACCACGCTAATCATGATTTACTAAATATTAGTTGTAAGAAGTAGCCAATATATTTGATAGGGTGGAAAAGGTTGTGAGGGTCTCTGGTAACCATAACATCTGTTCCCATTGCATTTATTGTCTTAAACACTTAGCATATCAGAACAGACTGTGTTCTCAACTTTTTAGTTCATGGGAGTTGATTACAAGTTTCATGATTTGGTATACTGCTAAAAGCATGATCCTAGGATCTGTATGCCATTCACATTCTAACCAAACTTACTTCCCCTTGACAAGCATGACTGAGTCTAGTCTAGATGACTGGACAACGAAATAAACAGAAGCCAGTGACACTCCTCACCCCCCTGAAACGGATCCATTTTTCTGAAAATGGAGAACTAACAATGCTATTGTCCAAGGATGACTTATCAACTCAATAGATCCGTCCTTTTTTGGACACTTTATCCAATTCCCAACTGCTAAACAGGCGTGGGATTCCAAAGCTACAACCTTTTTTATGGAATTGATACATCACAAGTTTACAACCTTCGGCGACGTGTATTCCGTTGAAGGCAGGCAGGTGGACCCATTGAAAAATACTACACTGATCTGCAAGGCTTATGACATGAAATTGATTTTTGCATACTACATAGAATATGTCGGATCCATTGACAAATACAAGATGAGGCTTAGTGCAAAGTGGTACACATAGACATATAGGATAGATCACTAAGAAACATTCTTACCGGTAGCAAAATTGAACATAATTAGAGTTATGTTATCACTTGCAATAAATATTGACATTTACACCAATTTGATGTGAAGAATGCATTTCTCCATAGTAATTTAGAAGAAAAGGTTTTTTTGAACATTCTGCTAGAATACTTGGCAACTTTGAAAGACAAAGTGGTATGCAAACTACAAAAGGCCTTGTAATGACTAAAACAATTACCTGGTGTATGGTTTGATCATTTCAGTGTAGCTATGAAATCATGTGGATTTAAGCAGAGCAATTCAAACTATACTATTTTTCCTAAAAAAATATTTGGAAAGGTGATAACACTAAATTTTTTTTGTATATAAAATGACATTATCATCACAAGTAATGACAAAAAAAAAATCTGAACTTCAAGAGCAATTGTCAGTTGAATTTGAAACGAAGAACCTATAAGGACTCATATACATTATAGAATTAAAATATCCCACATCAAAGTAAAGCATATTTTTATCATAGAGAAAATATATCTTAGACTTGTCAACTAAAGTTAGGTTGCTGGAATGTAAACAAGTTGATACTCCCATTGTCCAAAATCATCAACTTGGGATATATATTGATCAAGTACCCAAGAACAAAGAGAGATAACAAATGTTATTTGGTAAGCTCATTTACCTATCATATACTGGATCAAACTTTTTTTATGTTGCAAGTGTGGTGAGCCAATTTATTCACAGTTCCAGTGAAGATCATTTGAATGCAGTAATTGAAAGTCCTCTCTTGGGAAAGGATTGGACATGATCATTTAAATGTTAATGGTTACACTGAAGCATATTGGGTATAAAATATTTCAAATAGGAAGTTAACTTCAGGCTACTTCACTTTTGTAGGAGTCATGGATAATCTTGTCACCTAGAGGAGCAAGAAACAGAAAGTTGTCGCGCTATCAAGTGTTGAAGCAGAGTTTCGAGGTACAACCAAAAAAGAGTGTGTGAAGTGTGAACTCCTTTGGCTGAAAACGTTAACTCGGAAATGAACTTGTTTTGTGACAATAAAACAACAATTGACATCTTTCATTATCTGATCCAACATGATTAAACTAAGCATGTTGAAGTTGATCGACACTTAATCAAACAAAACCTTAAAGAGAAATTATTCAAATCGTATTTGTCAGGTCAAAAGAGCAGCTAAAAGATGTACTCACAAAGATAATATCTAGGAAAAAAAACTTACATCTCACTTGACAATTTGAATATTAAAGATATCCCGACACCAACTTGAGAGGGAGTATTGGCTTGAGTTGTCATGTAAGAACCAAATCAAATAATTTATGGAAATTCACGTAAAATCCCTTTCTAAGGGATAGTCATAGTTATAGCCTTAAATCGTGAACATTTAAAATAGCTACCATGCATCTACATATACCTGGACAATTTGTCTTTGAAATACAAGCGGGTAAAAACAGAACCTTTTATTACTTTTATCAAGCACATCATTTAGCCGTGAAATATACATTTTACTACACCTGTCGAGAGTCTGTACACAGAATATACAGTAAGAAAACAGTTATGACAGTCAGTCACAAATCATAACAAAGGAAACAGGAATGGATATGTTTTTATTACAAGTAAACAGATGTTGGGAAAGAAGAAAAAAATCCTCAAGACTGGGAGCAAGTATGGAACTGGTATGGTATTTCCATGGATGGAGCATATTCAATCAAGTGTTCTTCTCCAGAACAGGCGGTGCTGGTGTCAAATAGCTCTTTGCTTTGTCAGGAAAAAAGTAAACATGTGCGCGCGTGAGTGATAGTTTTATTCTCTGGCATTAAAAGCTATTATAATTTATAGTTATATGCTCCTTACAAGTTCATAGAGCTCCCTCCCTTGTTCAGTGACGCATTCATAACAGACCTGACACAATCAGAATCCAGTTTTCCGTTTAATAATGTACTCTTTTATGCAGAAGAGTAATTAATTCTCACTTGAGAAATCCCGTTTCCTTGATCGAATATGAGTGCACGCTGACCACCTGGCTCCTCCTGCGAAAAGCAACCTTTTTCATTATGTTTGTCCGTGCTGAGGCTGGGCTAGGACGGTTCAAACATCTAATTTGCTACAGATAAAGAATAACTGTTCATCATAAAATTTACTTCGATAACTGCCAGTAATTGTCCACTGAGATTTCTTTAGGAAAGCACAGGGTATTTTGATGTTAAGATACGAGGTTGTAGGATATCAACATTAGGATACCAAGAAAAAGTTTATCAGCAATGCCGGTACCATCGATCTCAAAAGCAGTCAATCATCCACTGCTGTGTTTTTATCTTAAATCACAAATCTGTTGGAATTTTATGATCTGAACAGTAGTTGTTAGTAACAAGCACTGTTCAGATCAAAATCTGGAAAATTGCCGAGAATGAAGAACAGATGAAGAACTAAATTCTGGGCAGGAAAATCTGGAAAAAATACTTAGAAAAACTGAAACTTGGAACAAATCACATAATGTTTATTGAATTCAAATAGCCTATATATAGGCTTACAATGCTAATGAATTGAAAAACATAAAACTCTCAACAATTTGAGAGATAATCGGATAAACATAAATTTGAAAGTTAAACCTGTTTTAATTAAACTAAAATACTACAGCTAATGATAAAACCTACAGCTAAATCTTCTTATCCAAAGCTAATCTCACATTAGAATTCTAACAAAATCTTGTAAGCTTAAAGCTTCTCAGCTCTTGCTTCACTCCCACAAGGTGTTGCTTGTAACTGACACCATAAAAAATCCATTAGAAAGACAGCATCTTTCTGGAAAACTTGATTTTTCAAACCATGCAAGAAATAGAAAATCTAATAGCACCGTTCCAGTTCTTTCAAAAAAAAAAAAAAAAGAACTAGAACATTCACCATAAAAAATTATCGTAATGGTAAAACCAGATCATAGTGATAACAATGCTCACAGACATACTAACAAACAATTCCGTGAAGGAAATACAACGTTGTCATAGGACTTCAAAAGAAAGCCATAACTAGCAGAGATGGTTTGCGTTGATAACACATGCTGGTCGTGCTTGAAGTATGTATGTGGATCTGTTGGCCTATACCTTAAGCTTTTCGACTGAATTCTCAAGCAACTTCTTAACCAATTATGTAGCAGCAACTTCTTAATCAATTATGTAGCATTGATTATTTCATACAACAAGAATCAAGAATATCAACCCCAGTAGCAATGATAATTGAAGAAAGAAAGGAGAAAAAAGGCCTTGACAGTGCAACCCCTGCACGTGTTGTTCTTGATATCCGCCACACCCTGAGGACTTCATCAAATATCTGCCTCGACTTCCTTCCGAGTCCAGCTGGGTCCACATCCTCCAAACTCAGAGGTTATTGCTGCCTTGCTGTGCTTTTCTTTTTCTTAATTCTTGCAACCGCTGGATGATTATTACTCACCGAATATATTTAACTAGCTAACTGCCCCGCGCGTTGCCGCTGTCATTCTTGTATATCTAATTTAATATAATTAAATTCACAACGATAAATTTATATGGTATAACTAAATAAAAGTTATAGATTAGGAGATAAAATGTATAGAATTTTAAGTAGAGTTTGTTACGCAAGCATAGATTACATATTTAAGAATGTAGGTATTGCGTCATAAAAGATCACAAAAGAATGCAAACTAACATAAAAAAAATAGCAAGATATTTTTATAAGAAAAAAAAATTAATCAATAAAATCATTATTGTACAGATAGTAAAATCATAAAAATCATTTAATAAAAAGAGCAAATAAAAAAAAAAAGGGGAAAGGAAGCAATATTAATTTAAAATATTATAACAATAGCAATATCGGAGTCTTAACATCTAAAATTATTATTGATGATACTGTCAAAACAATAAAAATTATCAAATTATACCGAGGAAAAAAATAAAAAGCATGAACAAAATAGCAAGCAAGAAAAATAATTAAAATATTATTATTATTATTATTATTATCATGAAAGAATAAATAAATAAATGAAAGATTAAAAAATTTGTAAAAACTAAAAAAAAAAAATACAATAAAAACTAAAAATTATCATTGTTATCACTATCAACATAATAAAATCTTTCAAATTTTTCTGAGGGAAAAAACCCCTAAAAAACATTAACAAAAGAGTAAGCAAGAAAAACAATTAAATTATTATTATTATTATTATTATTATTATTATTATTATTTTCATTAATTTGTTTTATTTTTGTCTTAATAATGATAGAGAAAAAATGGAAGAAAAAAAATTCTAAAAACTTCAACAAAACATCAAACAAAAGAATAAAACAAAAATAAAAACTATCGTTGCTATCACCGCCAAAACAATAAAAAAATATCAAATTATCCCGAGAAAAAAACAATCAAAAACATTAACAAAATAGTAAGCAAGAAAAACAATTAAATTATTATTATTATTATTATTATTATTATTATTATTATTATTATTATTATTATTATTATTATTATTATTTTCATTTATTTATTTTATTTTCATTTATTTATTTTATTTCTATGTTAATAATGAAAGGAAAAAAATGGAAGAGAAAAAAATCCTAAAAACTTAAACAAAAGATCAAACAAAAGAATAATAATAATAAAAAAAACTGTCGTTGCTATCACTGCCAAAACAATAAAAATTATCAAATTATCCCGAAGAAGAAAAAAATAAAAAATACTAACAAAATAGTAAGCAAAAAAAACAAATAAAAAATACTAACAAAATAGTAAGCAAAAAAAACAATTAAATTATTATTATTATTATTATTATTATTATTATTATTATTATTATTGTGTTAGTAATGAAAAAAATAAAATAAATGAAAGACTAAAAAAACCATAAAATCTTTAACAAAATTAATATGATAAAAAGAAATCAAGGGATTTAAAAAAACATTAAAAGTATAAAAAATCAAATTTAAAGGGATTAAAATCCAAAATTAAAAGTATAAGGACCGAAATGAAAATCAAATTTATTATCAATTTCAATCAAAGGACAAAATTGAAAAAATTGAAACTGCTGTACCGAATTTATTGAGCTATATAAACCAAACCCAGAAATTAAAAGGAGGATCGAAGTGAAAATTGCACATTAAATAAATTTCAATCGAAGGACCCAATCGAACTAAATCAAAACTTATATAACAAAAATAAGGACCATAAACAAAATTAAAAGTACAGGGACCGAAGTGCAAAAGACAAACAACCGGGGGACTCTCCTGCACTTTGACGTGCAGGAGAGAGAGAAACGGCTGCAGCGGCTTTAACCGACCACCGCCGCGTCCACTGCCGTCGGAGGACTGAACGCGACGCAACTGGAGGAAGACCACGCGGAGGCGCATCGACTGAGACGCCGGTAGACCATTTCCGGTGATGCTATCATCCTGCATGCTCCACTTTAACAGTGCGTGAGTCGGAATACTGTCGGTCGCGTGGACAACACGCGCCGACAGTATTCCGAGAAAAATAATTAAAAAAATGGGTCAATTACCGTTCCACCCTTGCGTCCAAGTCAGTTATTTTGTCTTATTGGGGGCTATTTCCGTATTTAGCCGTTAAAAAAAAAAAGTTGCGGCGGACCAGACGAACCGGACCGGTCCGTACTCGTGCAATTACACCCTGAGCGCATAACCCTATTTTGTCCGGCTTGAGGGTCAAAAACGGTAATACACTGTTCATGACTGATTAAAATAATAATAAAAAAGGACAAAAACAGGAAAAGCCGGAAAAGACCCCATGTTACCCGCACTTTGCCGCGAACGCGAGGGCTAAAAACGGGTGCACACTGCCGCAATCCACAGTGAAATAAGATACAATCTACAGTGATTTCAACAGTATTTTGGCCATGCCTTTTAGTTGGTTTGTAATATATATAGCAGTAATAAGCAGGTGATTGTTTTTTAACATGCAATATATAGTGTTATCATTTCCTTTTTCTTCTGTCAGCCTGAGAGAGACCTGTTTGCATCCAAGCGAAAATGAAATATGAGTGGGGAGTGGGAAGTGGGAAGTGGGAAGTGGGAAGTGGGACGAGAATGATGATAAATTAGGCTAAAAAGATTGGTTGTATTTCATATTTGAGGCATGAGAGATCAAACCACAAGGACAAATGACAGGAATAAACGCCACGTGGCATTATTATTCGAGGTTTTCCAGCAGCCGCACTTGGAGGAGCAACCAAATCTGCCACCTTCCACGTCCCACTTTCCTCTTATTCCTTTTGGCACTTCGTATCCAGCTGCTGGCATCTCCCTTTACCACTTCATTAAATTGCTTTTCTCGAGTGACTTTTTTTTTAACGAATTTTCTCAGAGTGGAATGTCAGCTGTTAATTGGGCACTGAGAAAAAAAATGCACGAGCCATTGCCTTTACTGTAGCTAAATCAAAATGGAAGTAACCAAGAAGGAAAGTACATAAAAAAATTGGAGAGTTCTACTTATTTCTTCTATCTTTAATTAGCATGACATGAGACTCTACACACTGAACATGAAGGAATGTGGTAAGGACAAAGGCATGAGAGGAGAAGGATTTTGAAGCTAATCTCCTCCCATCCCCCACATTCCTTTGTAAGAAAAGCATTTCAAATAGATTAAAACAATTATATAGCACAGTGTACACTCGCCAACAAGAGTGGCATTAAGCAAAATACATTCATTATAAAATGAAAGAATCATCAAATTGGGCCACTGACTAACACGCATCAGTACTCCTATATATATTCTGACTCAGGGAAATAGTTAGCTGTTGCTGCTGCTGAACTGGGAAATTTTTCAAGTCCGATGAATTTCACTTGCTTTCTCCAGAAGGAAGAAAAGTACCGAGTCATCCGAACACGAATAAAAGAATCACTCCCTGACAGCTCTGATGATAAACCAATATGTTGTACTATTGTATATTTTCCCCCTTCTGAACCACCGCCTCTACCAGAAATTTTCAGTCACTGCCTCCTTTCAAGCAGGGTGACACCCTCCCTCAGCAGCACACCATCTATTACCCCCTTTTCTCCAAAAACAACAATATTATATATACAAAAAGGTTATCCAGAATTGCCAGCAACCTCAGCAGCTCTCTGCCTCATCATCTCCATCACAGCAGCCCTTCGTCGTGAATCAGACTGCTGCTGAAGTCTCCTCAGATGTTCTTTCAAGTCCCTGGACAAACATACATACATATATGAGAATTTATAATGTAGTGTCACCTCAAAGAAGTCTAAGATTTTAAGATAAGGCTGATGCATAAACCTGCAGCGTGGAACATGACATTCTGATTCTTTGCATGCCCGAGCATGAAGTTGAAGAAGATACCACATCTTTTTACACAAAACACAGCCTCCAGATGCACGAGTTTTGCAATGTATCCCGTGCCGGAAAAGACCTTTCACCTTGCGACAATTAGGATATTGGCAATTTGGAGAACGGCATTGTGATGCATGCACCAGAAGATCAAGCATTTTCCTTAGCTGCAATGTCAAATAAACAACTACATTAGGTTCTATTGGCTTGGTACAAATGCTGATGAAAAAATGGAGTGCTAAATCATCAAGTTTCAAAATAAAATCCTAAAATTGAGGAATTATCAATTCCATGACTTGCATATTTCCACAGAACAATTTGTGAAAGAAAATGTTCCTAAAACAGATGAGGTCAGGAACTTTCTTTGTTTAGATTCTTTAGGTTGTGTTTCTAAATAGTCATCCTAACATTGATTCTTAAACATCGAAGAGTTATCAATTCCATAACTTCTCATATATTTCCACAGAACAATTTGTGAAAGAAAATGCTCATAACACAGATGAGGCCAGGAACTTTCCTTGTTTAGATTCTTTAGGTTGTGAACCAACCACGAGAAGCAGTAAATTGCAATCACTTGTAAATAGGTACGTGAAAATGCACAGAAACTTCACAGCATATTCCATTACTCTTTTTATATAATTAAGTAGAGCAACAGGTTCACAGGTACATAACAAATTAACAAATGATGAAGCAGCAAGATTTACTGAGACATGCAATTATATTTTCAAGACGAGAGGTATAAAAAAGAAGAGAAAAAATGTATTGTACCTGCTGAACCCTCACTTGCCTAGCTTCCTTGTTCTGTGCATCACGCTCAGCCAGGGACGGATGATTCGTCAACTTATGAGGATGATCCATACCCCCATACTTCTGATAACAAGAATTGCATACATCATAATCAGGGCAAACCTCACAACGCCAACCTTGACCCGTTTCGATGTCAAGATGACATTTATTGCACGTTGTCACAAATGCAGGAGCAGTTGGATTATGGAGATGGTAGAGGACCATCATTGAGGAATGTTTAGCCCGGCGTAAAGTGTCATATTGATAATGGTTTCCTTGACAAAGACTCAAAAATGCCTGTCTCGTGTCAAAAAATTCACTCTCGAGAATTTCATCTTTATCCTTTGTGTCAGCAGGTACATCAGTGATTTCAACCTGCAGAATTTGACAGTGTTATTTCATAGTTAAAGAAAAGGAAATCGCTTCTACCCAACACCCAAACTGAGCTTCAGATAAGGGCCTTTTAATATACATTGAATAAAAGTGTTTCTAGGACCAAGCAGCTTACAGGGTAGAATGCATGTTTTTCCCTTTGGTTGATGGGATGTCGCTCTCTTTCTTCACGTTTCTGTTCTACTTCATAACACCTTAGGAAACACAAGCACAGAAATCAAAAGTTTTAAAATCATTAAAACTACATATAATTAGGAAATGCAAAGCACTTTTTTAAGAGCCATCAATTGAAAACAGAGAAGACCCCTAACTCTTAAAATTGAAAACCCTAGACCCCTAATTTCCTTCATGGTAAGATGGAACCCACGCAAAAGTATATTTCCAAATCACTTGTACGAAAACCTTTCGAAGAAAGGTCGCACTAAACCCTTAAATAGCTTGTATACATATAGAGAGAGAGCTTATGAGGAATTATGCTACTCTAATTCTGCATTTATTAATTTAAGTAGTTGCAGTATATTCTTGTTTACTGTTGCACAAAAAAAATGCTAAGGTTACAGTAGTTGAAGAATAATTTTACATAAAATTAACCAGAGAGTAATGCCGGTGAAGATTGAAGATTCTTACTTATCACAAATCTTAAAGTTCTTGCACTGGTTGCAAACCCAATGGGTGCCCGATACCATTAGAATACAGCAATGCGAACAGCAAGGCTGCAAGTGAACCATGATAAAGTCTTCCTTCATAGGGCTAATTGTCTCACCAAGCTGGGGATAGAGTTTTGTAAGAAGAGATTAATTATAATTGCTTATTATAAGGACATCATAACAAACTCCAAGGGTCTGGTAGCAGGAATTGTAGAGTAACACATACAATAACATATGATAAACAGCGGTTGATTGGAAAATGATATTAAGCTGTAAGAAATAGAGTATAGGAATTACTTTATGCATCAGTAGCAGATCCTTTGATGCATTACCAGAAAGATCTGTCTGGCCAGATGCTTTTAGAGCCCTTTTTGTAATGGTCTTTTTGGTACTTCCCTTCTTATTTTGTTTTCTCCCATCCTCTTCTTGATTAAGCTGATAGATTAAATCCTCTGCAGCACCAGGCCAATAATCCCCATCAAAGTAGGGTAGCCTAGCTGCTGTGACCTTTGCCTTACATTCACCAGTAGATAAGAAGAAATGGTCATACAAATTAGTGAGGTCAGCAACAACATTTTCCTTGGCAGCTTTTCGTAACATCACTAAATACCTGGAAAGAAATAGACATTCAGTTAAGTACAGTAAAAAGTTCGGGGAAAATGGTAAAACCTATGGAATCTCTAGTTAGATGTTATTTTGCTCACCATTCCCGAAGCTTGTCAGATTTTGGTGTTTTCTGGATTTCTGGATGGCAATACAATATATAATCCTCACCCTTTAATGGAGGGCAAGCCCATATATAGCAGCTTGTAAAACCCCTTTTCTTGCAGTAGTCAAGGTATCCAATCTGCGGAATAAAACAGGTATAATAGCAAAAACTCCATTTACAATTCCTAACTAAATGAATTGTTCATATCCTCAGATAATTTGAACATAAGATAAATAACTAATTAAAACTAACCAAAATCTCATGGTAAACAAATGTACGAAGTGCCTCTCCATTCACTGTTTTAATCTCAGGTCGGAAGTACTTCACAGAATCCAGATAAGAAAGATAGACACGACGCTGATTTGGAAAGTGAGCTTCTGATCCGAATTCTTGAACATACATGCCAAATAGGCATACCTCAACACCTTCAATCTTCTGAAACAGCAAAACTACCTGAAAGAAATTTTTTCAGTGAATAATTTCTGCAAAACTAACACCCTGTGCTTTTCTGAAGCTGATGCTTGTATGTTTAACTCAAACATGTTATCCTGCAAACCTTAGACTTATACGGAAATTCAGTTGGATAATTCTCTTCCCGAAATATCTCAAGAAAACGCTGCTTCACTTCCAACTTTTTGTCAACTGATGAAACAACTCGGACTACAAGCGATTCTGCTCCAGGAACCTAAGATATAGATTGGTAGAAGAAATTAGATTGCACCAACTGACATGCATTAATGGTCTTTAAGAATATAGGACTTCATGGTCATTTTTTAAAAGTATAGGAATTCATATAAAAAGTAAATGGGAGCTCAAATAGAAATCTGATCAAGTAGAAGCACCAAAATCAAGATTCTCTTTACTATTGGTGTAACGATCTTCTTGCATGCTCATATTTTATTTTAGTTTATCATAAACAAGTATAAACCATGTTAATTTCATAAGCATATACTTATTTAAGTTAAATTTCTTTCAATATAACATGCACTGCAAGCATATTCTCATCATTACTAGTCCATATGTTAACAGTATAAAAATAAACTCTGTTGATTTTAAAAATCAACTACTAGAAGAAACGTCACAGGACACAGCATGATGTGTAACTCACATCATCAAAACTTTTCCCTTGCTCCCTGGCCCTATCCTGTCTTTCCAGCTTCAGTCTCCTAAATAACCTCTGCTCTATATGATCACTAAGTATTGTTCTAGGTAGATCTTTAGCCCCCAGAACGGCACTTTGTGGTAAAGGCATGCGCTCTCCTCTTTCAACCTCTGTTATGTAGCAATTAGGGCAAGTATATTCAGCTTGACCACCATCATTCCTTCTACCATTAAATAATGCACAAATTTGATGTTGCCAAGCTTCACATTTGTCACATTGAACCCACTGCACAAGAATCAAAGAGTAGATTGTAAAAGTAATCGTTTGAGACTGTCATGTAGCAGGAGGACAGATACAAGGCAACAGATAAACGCACCCATTCTTCAGTCTCCTCGTCATTTCTCTTCTTCTCGAGTCTTGCCTTTGGAATAGCAGTCCCATCAGCAACAATAGTGTCCCCACGAGCCTCATTATAGCATGGAATACAGAAGAACTGCCGTGCATCACCAGCTCCCATAGTATAATACATTGCATTCCGCTTAATGCGAGCACCACACGGTGTACAGTATATTGGAGGTGGTTCAAAAGTAAGCTTTTCAACTGCACACAATTGACAAGAGTTTTCACTCATTGAATGCTCCATTGCTTGGTTCTTTTCTGCCTTTGACTTGCTCTGTACAAATCAAATTGAAAAAACTGTTATCATCCGATCAATATTTTTACTCAGCACAGAAGTTAATTTTAAATCCCCTGTACATGCAAAAGAGAAGCATATTACTAACAGTACAAGAGCCTGTAGGATAGATCAAATGTTTGGTCATGACAAGCTTGTGGGCAAAACAGAAGATTAGTAGCACATGAAGTGGAAAACAAGAAATTTAAAAAAAAAAAATCGCACATAATGTAAATACAAAGAGCTTAGACCCATTCACTATGAACATAGACAAAAATATAGCTAAGATCTCGACAGCATTCAGAACGAAATATTCCTAAACAGTACAGTTCCCATTAACAAAAAGGGAAGAATACAGGTTAAAGATCTGAATATTAAAAGACACCATAAAATATAGCCGGAAGGTAATGATTGCATTGTAATGTAACTTCTAGTTCTAGCTTCATGCTTAAATAAAAATATCACCCCTTCTCTGGGAAAATGCTATTTACAGTAGAGATCATCCCAATGATGATGTTCAAAAGACTGGACTGGGGAGAATAGAAACAAATGCATAAGCTTACCTGGCCAACCCATTGCCTGAGGCCTATGATATGCTCCCTCACTTGTTCAGGCGTGAACAGTTCAGTTAATGATACCCCTTTTATTTTTGGCTTCCCAGACTTGGTTCCAGCAGCATTTTCAGCCGGATGCGTAGCATTTTCTTGCTTATGTAAATGAGCTTCTTTCTCGACTTTAATGTTCTCCTGCTTGGCTGTAGTGGCAGACTCAACATGTACCATGGATTCATCTGCAGGCATTTGGCTGCTGACATCATCCACATCATCCTTTTTAATCTCACTATTACTAGGACTTCCTTGCCTAGAGCTTGCAGGTACTTCAAACTTCACTTCCATGCACTCAGACTTAACCGGCAAACAGTTATCACCATGCTTGTGATCTTGGTGCTGTACATCCTGGGTTATATGAACATCACTGACTGCAGGTGCTAATATGTCAGAAACTTCACTCTCAGGTTTAAGAGTTTGGGAAGATTGTTCAATCTTCATGCGTTTTAGAGGAGGTTGTTGATTTTCAGAGCTTTCAACAATTGATGGAGTTCTTGAAATCAATTGGGCTGCATTGTCTCCAGTATCACTGCCTTTGCTTGGCAAACCAGGATCTGAGGCTGAAAGAGTGCAGGCCTTCATTTGTATCTTTATTTGTGCCTCTAGATAATTTCTAACAGGAATACAAACAGGGCAACCTGCATCTCTGCAGTGCTTAAAGTGATGAATCAATATCCTGGTATGCTGGCATCGGGGATATGAGCATGGAGTGGAGTTGCATCTGTCCATGTGCCTCAACAACTTTTGGACAGTAGTGCAGTTAGGGTCAGGACATTGACCTTCTGGGGCAGGACATCGCCGGGCATGCCGCAAGAACAGAAGCCACTTCTGTTGATTTCTAAATTGCCGGTCACGGTTGGCTTTTCCAGATCTATAGGTGACACCATTTGAATTTTGGGGCTCTGATGTGCTTCTAGGAGGTAGTGTTTGGCTGACAATGGATCCTTCTGAAGCTAAATTATTACGCTGAGCTTCACCTTGCCCAGATATTCTCTGGAGGAAATCCTCTTGGACATGCTGCTCGTGTGACATGCTCCCTGGCATGCGAGTCTGGTCCTGGGATTGTGGATACCATTGACCTTGCAATGCCGAATCTGATTGTGTCCCAACAGAAAGGCCATTAAAATTATTTTGAGACTCTGAAACCAACTGATGTGGATGCAACATCTGTTGCATTTGCTGTGAATTTTGCGTCAATGATGAGCACATGTCATGCTGTCGGTCTGAATGGGAGAGATTCTGCACATTCCTAGAATGCTCTCCAACCACATTTTGCTGGAATTGGTTTTGCAATTCAGATATTTGGAGGTGGTCTGAGGTTTGTGAGTGCAAAACATCATTATGGTGCTCCAGTCCAGGCTCACGCTTTACTTGACTGCTAGGATCAGATGTGAGAAGAGACTGACCAAAAGCATCATTGTTCAGCAGATGCTGGTGCTGCTGAGTTTGCTGCTTCTGTATACGTTGCAGTTGAGCAGATTGCTGCTGTTGAAATTGATGAGGATGCTGCTGAAGTTGTTGCTGCTGGTGAGGATGTTGTTGAAGTGAAGACTGAAAATTCATCTTTTCAGAACGATCAAGTGATTGGTGCTTTATATGCCCAGCTTGATGCGGGGCATGCAAATTAGACTGATTATTTACAAGAGAAGAGTTAGTTTTGGACATAGACTGGGCATTCATCATTGATCCAACAGATGTTACAGCACCATATATGTTTCCAGATCCAAGAGAATCAGCATTTCTCATCCCATATCCATCACCTGGTAAGAAATTCATCTGCCATTAGATGTTTCTTTTTGCCAAAAAAAGATTAAAATGAAAAAATAAATAACTATTTCTAAAGTTAACTATGACATGATAAAACTTCAATACGACGATGAAGTGGAGAGGAAGGTTACCTTGCATTAGTTGTCGCTGATGTTGATCAAACTGCTGGGGCAATGGTTTAGGTGAATTCACATAATGTGTGGAAGTCATATAGCCCTCAGAGGTACCAGGCTCGTTAACAAGCAGTATATTATTCCCCATCATTCCCATACCACCATTCAGGGGCCCATTTGCAAATCCATAAGATTTCTGCTGCAAACCGGTCCTAATATTGCTACCCATTTGGCTGCCAAGGTTCGCCAGTATGCGGCTGTTCTGACCACCAATGTATTGCTTTGGCTGCTGTGTCTGTGATACCATAGCAGAGTCAGCAGTCGAAAAAACACCACTATTATTAGAAGATTCAACATTCATGTAAGACTGATTATTGCTGTTGTTGTTATTGCTAAGTCCAGGAGTTGGAATCATTTGGCTTGCCATTATATGCACACCCATAGATGACATGTTTCCACCAGAACTAATGGAAAAATTGGCTGGTGACTGCTGGTAGCTGTTAGACATATTTCCTGCAAGCATAGATTGCGTGACAAGGTTGCAAAGTAACAATTAACAAGGAAGATTACAGGTGCCACAAGGCTTCAAATTACCATCTGGTCTACTGAAGGAACCATTGTGCATGCCACTAGATGGCAACAGGCTCCCTGTATTGGCAGGTATAGGTGCTATGCTATCACGTCCACTGGAAGAGATCATCATGGTATCTACAGAAGATGTCATCATATTTGAATTCCCACTAGTTGACATACCAGGAGTTGGTATCATGGTACCAATGGATGAGGAAGAATTAACAAGCTGTTGATGCCGTTGGTTTTGGCTATTTGCAGGGGGGCGCTTGAGCAGACTACTCAGACGAATCTCTAGGGTGTTCATGTCCACATAATCATCCTACAACAAAGATTCGATTTCAGTGTAAATTGAAAGAAGAAGAAAACAAAAGGCAGTCAAGGAATAAAATCCAGCAAATTTTTTAAAATAAGCATAGCAATTTACATTTAAGGCAATTCTTAGGATACAGAAATCCAATCTTTTTGAGTAGTTTAACACTATTTCAGAGATCACTTTATCCTCTCTCTTAAGAAAGTAGTAGCATGAAGTTATATGTCTGGACTCGACAATGGGGACACAAAAATAATAGTCTAAATACACATTAATAAGGGTTAGATAGAGAACAAGGAAAAACCTTTGTCTGAGCAGCTTTAAATAGACCCTCCTCTAAACGTCTGGCGAATTCCTTAAACTTTTGTTTCTGTAAATCACCAATGGGCTGAGACTGCCGCTGCGATATAATTGTAAATCTAGAAAGAATGAAAAATATAATGGAAAAAGGTCAGTAATAGAAGGCATAGATATTCTCGTCTTGGAGAGAAAATAATAATAATAATAATAATAATAAAAGGGTATAAATGTAAAGTTGGGTAATAGAATGAAAAACTAGAATTACTCTTTCCCCTATCTCAATAGCCATATGTAGTGTGTGTTTGGTAATGCAGTGCAGTGCTTACGTTTTTTAGAAACATAATGTTTTTTCCTAGTAAAACTCATTACCAAACAGAGCTTACTAGTGTGTTAAACCATGCTTCAATAAATAGCAAATACAACGGACATGAGCATATACAACGATAGCAATCAAATTCAGATATTTCCGAAATAGCTCAAGTTGAACTAAATGGGAAGTAAAAGTGAAACTAAGTCTTACATTTTTTGCTGCATAAGCATGCGATATCTAACAAAATCAGGTTCAACATTGTACAAATTAACAGGATGAGCACCGGCAACAGCAACACCGCCAGTAGTAGGAGCATTAGGAGCTGATAAAGTCTGCATCTGTTGATTCCCATTTTGTTGGGGCTGTAACTGATTCTGAACCTGCCCGGAGATTTGCCCGGAGAGATGCGCTTGCACGTTCATGTCGTGCTCCTTTTTCGTCTTTTGCTATTGTTTTACACCAATAACTGACTACTACTTTTACTACTGCTGCTGCTGCTTCTTCTCATGCCCTCCAACTGCAACAGACAGAAACAAACAGAATAACAAATCAAAAAAGGAAACAGCTTTAAAACATTAAAAAAGAACAAAAAATCACTACTTTGAATCGCCCACTACTCACTACATTGATCGATCACATAAAAAAGATGGAGTTGAAATTAGGGTAGTTCGATGGAATTGAATTCTAAAAATACTAATAAGCAAAGCGAATTGAATTGAATTGAAGATGGGAAATTGAATGAGTAGAAAGTGAATTGAAATAGCAGGCAAGAAACGCCCTAAAACAATTAAAAAAATTAGGTGATTGAATCGAATCGATCAAATTCAGAAACCCTAGCAAACCTGAAACTGACGGAGAGAGGGAAAGAGATCGCAAGCGAAGCCAAGCTTTAGCCTTCGAATTCGACAAATGATCGTCCAATCGCGCGACAAATTCGGGAGAAAATTATTATAATTTTAATTTTAAAATAAAAAAGAACGAAAAAGGAAGATGGAAACCAATCAATCGGAGAATTGGTGTTATTGATTTAATTCAAAAATAATAATAATAAGACAAAACAAGACACCAAAACATGGACACGGACATAGACAGAGATTCAGTTTGGTATTTCGTTCGTTTGGACGAGGAAGGAAGAAAGGCAGGCTGCGTTGATTTTTCTTTCTTTTCTTTTTCCTTTTTCCTTTTTTTTTTTTAAAGAAGCAATGAAGAGAGAGACAGACGACACCCAGCACAAAAGGGTATTTGTTTTTTTTAGGGTTGCGAAAATAGAAGAAATAATAAAAACGGGAGTTTATTTAATTAAAGGAGAGGAACTCGGAGGATAAACCATTGTGGTGGGAAGTGACGTGAATGCCCCTCCATTTATCTCTAATTTTCACTGCGTGCTGTTCGTTATTTAGAATAGAAACCACTTGATCTTTAATATGAGATTCATATGGCTAAGCGCCTTGGTTGTAATTAGAAGAATCATTAGGAAATACAAAACAGGGAAAGTAATTATTAATCCATGTTTATTTGTAAATAAATATTATAGTTTAATACAGCTGGTGACGTGGAGATATATGTCCTCGTCATCGGTGCTACTGCAAACACTTACTATTGACTGGTTTGCGGGGATGGGTGAGGTGGCAAGCCGACAATCACCTGTAAGTCTGTAACCGAACTGTATTAGTATTACCACCAAATAAAAATTTCATTTTAAAAAAAAAATGCAATCTCAAACATCCAATAATAATAATAATAATTAAAAAAAACAGATCATGTTAATTCGAGGTAACACAATCTGCTAATTTGACTTTTTTTCATTATTCAACTCTATATTTTTATTAACTTTCATGAATTGATTGGATCGTTAAAAGTTCTCCCATATACACTTTTATTTTATTTCAGAAAACTCTATTCCCGGGAAATATACGTTGTGGGTTCAGATGATCGAGTAAAATGTCAGCTATTCCAGACTCTTACAAGAAATACATGTTTTGACTCGAACTCGAGACTGAGATATGAACCATGAATTGAGTTATGAGATTGAGATAACATTTTAAGAAATAAAAATTAATGCAATCAGGAGTTAAAGTGTTAAAATACACAATCTTGATTATGAAACCAGAATATCTTCATATAAAGCAAAGCAAATCAAAACAAATTATAGAATTCAATCCATAACTAACTCTATGATGGATGATAAAATTAAAAAAAAATCATTTTCTTATAAATGACACAAAAAATTGTTTAAGTGAACTTATGTTAACTCGTTAGGATCGTAAAAATGAAATATCCTAATAAAAACAAACAAATTAGGAAGCCTCATCTTTGAATCAATTGGATTAACTCGTTAAACTTGTGATTTCTATTATGATATTTGAATAACCCTATTAAAATAAAAATCTAATATCAAAGGGTTTTTTTTAAAAAAAATAAATTAATTCACTTCAATATTAAAAAAAAAAAAATTGAGTCAATCAGTTAACTCATCAAATTCATGATTAGCATCATGATAATGAAATAACCAATAAATAAATAAATGTAATATTAAAAAATAAGAAGATATTAACCATGAGTCACCATTCACTTTCGCAAAGTCAACGCAAAACAAGAGCATGGCATTTGCAGCTACAAACCAAGATTTCAAGTCTTGATTGTCATTTTTTGAATAAAAGTTGGGCCGCCATGATTGGATTAGCAATTCGAAAGGGGTGCGATAATCAAATAATAAATAGTTTGAACTTGTTATATTTCCTCTGACTCGTGGAGGAGGAGATGTATAAATATAAACACCCTACATTATATTTAGATATAAGGACTTCAGAAACAGAATGCTAATTACAAAAAGGGTGTAATGGTTCTATCCCATGCAAGAGCGGGAAAAAAACAGAGGAGCTACCACTATATTTTTGTGGTCATGCATCTTCAATGGGCTCCTCCTTCGCCTGAAATCCACGATGTCCTTCGACGTTTGTGGTCTGTCTCTTCACTGCACTCCGAGTCCATCAATCCACGGTCACCATTTTCAGGCACAACCTCCCGTGGTGCCTCATCCACGACCCAATCATCCAATGGATCAATCTCTTCACTAGTAACATCACTTCTGGAACCAAATCGTTTGTTTTGCACCTGCAGGTTGTAATGAACGAACGCCATGTCCCTCAGTCTTTTCTGCTCGATAGGGTTCCTTCTATCCGCGAGGATCTTCTCGGCCATGCTCCTCTTCAGGCCATACCTTGATGCGCCATCGCAGGTTTGGCTCAGAATTCTGACTGCAAATCTTTGCAGCTCAGGACATTGTTTCCCGTATGTACACCACCATTGGGCTGAGTTCAGATTTACATGGGCGTCGAAGTTATTAAAAACTTAGTTCATGACCAACTCAATTAAGCAATCAAGATTAGAGGGAGGGGGATGAAAGGAAACAAAACGAAGGAGTAGCCTTTACCTGGAGAAATATTGGTTCTTTTGTCAATTGCTTTCCCTTCTTCAAAAGCACCTCTAGCATGTCTATAATCGTCAAGCTGAAATGTTATTTTTAGTTGAGTGTGCTGGTCTGCCACCATACGAACAAGGCAACATAACAGCCCAAATGTAACCTCTGGGTCACTATAGAAATCAGGTGAATAGAACAGGCATGGGTTTAAATAATAACCAGCTGCATGTAGTGGGCTATGGAGATGCGCATCCCAGATGTCATCTATTGCTGTCCAAAAAGGTGTATAATCTGATTTCTTGTTTTTGAACTCCTTTTTAATTGTCTCTTTTACTTGATCCATGGTCTCATATATGAATCCCACTTGCGGTTTATCTTCCTCGTTAACTAAGCAAAGAACACGCAGCAGTGGCACAGTTGCTTTTGAGGCCATCTCAGCTCCACTCCAGAAAGAGTGATCCCCAACCAAATCAGCCACTCGCTTTCCCTCCACAGTGGAAGACCAGACTGAGGTCTTCCACTCAGATGAATCGAACATTTCCTCCAAGTTCTTCTTTTCTGATACAATATTCTCCAGGGTGAAGAAAGGCATAGCCAATTTCATCTTGGAGGGCTTTATCAAGTCGTAGTCATCTATGTGATTTCTCAGAAGTTTCAAAACTTCTGTATGTCCATAGATAAACTTCGTAATGATCTTTGCCTTTTCCAGTGCTATTCTGATGGAATCCATTGCCCCGATTTTTTCCAGCATGAGCTCAATGCAATGAGAAGCACTCACGCACCAGAACACGCACCAGTATCTTTGCATAAACTGCTCGCCTACAGCCCCCACCCAGCCTACTGTAGAAAAGGCTACAATTTGAACTACGTTGTCAATCCCAACCTCCTCAATAACTCCTTCAAGCAACATCTGTAAGGCATTCACATCATCAATGATAGCTGAAACATCAGCTGAGCGGAGATAGGTTGGACCCCCAGGGCATTCCACAACAAAACTAATCAGGTTGCGACCCTTCTCATCAACCCATCCATCCAGCAAAACACTGCACCCAGTGCTTGCCCATGAACGACTAATCTCCTTCACGTATGTTTTCATCTCCTCTACTTCATCGTGGAGGATCCACCCTTTCAAATCTTGTAATGAAGGGACCTTATACTCTGACTGGCCATCATCAAGAGTGGCATTTATCATTCTCTGGAAGCTAGGCAAAGTGGAAGCACTGAAATCAAAACCCGTTTCATAAAAGAATCTGCCAATGCATCTTTGAGCTTGCCTTGACAATACATTTTCCTTTGCTCCACTGCTCATGGCTGTTCTTCTGTTATTAACTGAAACATGTTCAGTCATATCATCTTCCATTACAGAGTGCATCTCTGCATGCATTCCACTCCCACAACCTGTCGTGTGATTTACATCACGCTTCTTACGCTTAGCAGCATTCAAGTCAGGGGAGTAAAATCTCTTACAAGGAAGATCTGGATGATACGGATCCTGAACTTCCTTATCAAGACTCGCTCTTTTAGTTTCTAACAACATGCTTCTGAAAGATTCCCTCACATTTACAGCGACCTTTTCACATGGCACTACATCACCTCGTATACCTCCTACGTGGTACTTGAGACGGGAGAAACCACTCATTACTTTACCACAGTAATTGCATTGAACTCTTTGCTTTTTCTCATCAAGAGCAACACCATGATCATAAATATTAATGGACACTTCACCAGCAGTCATTTTGCTAAATTTAAGAGAAGGAGATTCTTAAAATTGCACGATCTTAATTTAGCAGAGAGCCCTCGATATGCGCAAAGTGTTCTCAGCAAGCTCCAGCTGCAAATCCATGCAAAACAACTCAAGGGAATACAATTGCAGAAATCAATAAACCTATCGAGTAAAGCCCATATGGTACAAGCACATAAGAAATTAGATCAAAGACGAAAATTTTCATCTTCAGACGCAAAGGCCTAAACTTTACACACCAGAGAGTGAAAGTAGAAGAAAAAAGCCTTTTGGGGCTAACAATAACTAAGATTAAAACTCACCCACAGGAAAAATATGTACAAATGGGAAGAAACAGCATGGTTTTACACATTCAAGGGATCAAGACAACAGAGAGAGTGAAAGAAAAAAGAAAGGTACCTTTTAGAGTCCAGACTTCGAAAGCTAAGAGAGTGGGAAATACTCGCAAAAAAGGAAGACTGAAACTTTATCATCAAGAATCTATCCCTCACTCGGTCGGCTTTTCTTTCATTTGCAGCTTCTCTCTCTCACACACAACAGACAATGCTGCGTGTTCTCTAGTGTAACTGTAAAATGGTTTCGACTGAGAATCCCGAGGGCACTGAGGACACGTGCTTGAATATATGTTGAATGATGTTCTGTCATTAATATGATTAACGCGCCACCAGATCAGTTGATGGTGGTGCTGATGAGGTGTTTTAGTGCCATTTGGAGGTGCTGCGGTTTGATCATGGCAAATGGCAGGTGTCGCGTGCAACAAACAGCACCAGTGACACTACTTTTTGAAAGGAATGCTAAGAAAAGACCTTTTACTATGCAATATACATAAATAATCACAGTTAATCATTTTAGCTTTAGTAAAATTTTAAAATATAATTTATATTATTTTTTAATATTTGTTTTAAGTAAAAAAAATTAAATTTTTTATATAAATTCATAGTATCTTTTTTATTCTTGATTTTTATCAAATAAAATAAAAATAATAAGATTTAAAATCATGATCTTTAGGTCAATAAAATTGTAATATCACATCAAGAAATATTAGATGAAATTTCAAGATATAATTTATATTATTTTTTAACATAAAAATAGAATAGTTGAATAATCATGTTTATACAGTTATAGACCTGACATATCTTTTGTTTTGGTACATATGTTCTCTCACCAATTCATCTCATCACAAGCTAGTTCTCCCTTCCTAGGGTGTGTTTGACATTGTTTTTGCTTTTGCGATTGAGGTTGAAAAAAAGCAGTTTCAAAAAAAGCGCTTTTACTGTGGTTCAAAATAAGCAGTGAAGTGTTTGGTTAAAACTGTGGTTGAGTTGGAGGTTGAAAAAAAAACAGTGTTTGGTGTTTGGTTACTAAGCTTTTCATATTGCTTTTAACTTGTGAAATTACTTCAAAGGGTATATATATATATAATTTTTTTAAATATTGTAAATTTAATAATTAAAATAATATAATGTAATTAATAATTCATGAAAAAACAAATATTATTTTTTATTCTCCCATCAAACTACTTGCAATTTCATCACGAACTAAATCGATACGTGAATGCCTCTGCTATCCCTTGCTATTTGATCGAGGAACAACATATGGTAACAATATCATTACTACCAACATCTGCGATTCAGTTGTAAGGATATAATTCCAATGTCAAATCCAGTTGCAAGTTTTTAATTCATAAACAATCAAAAAATAACAGGGTTGTGGAGTGCAACGAAGTCACGCGTCATTGTTTTTCATCAGAACGGATCTTTATCTATATATATATATATTTTAAAAAAAATTAAAAAAAATCGGAATGGGCCTGTCCCAAACTAAATGGGTCGACCCATCCAATGTGGGCCAAAAGGGCTCAACTCTGCTGGACTTGGGCTGGGCCGAGAGCAGCCCAGCCCAACAGTTCAAATAACTCTCAAAACGTAAAAATGGTGCGTTGCACCCGTCGTTTTTGTTGAATTTATTTTGCCATGTTACTGTTCACGTGAACAATAACATGGCCGACTGTGACGAGAGCTTCAACGGAGGATACCTACGGGTAGAGGAGGCCGAGGTGGTTCTTCTTGTGGTGGTGGCGTCTGAAATGGTGGCCGAACGCAGCGTTGGAAGGTGGCGATACTGTTCACCGACTACCACGAGAGCTTAAACGGACGATACCGATGGGTAGAGGAGGCCGAGGTGGTTCTTCTTGCGGTGGTTTCATCGTAAATGGTGGCCTGTGATGGCCGGAGTCAACGATGAAAGCTCTCGGTTTCCATGGCTGTTCTGTTTTGGGCAGAGAGAGAGAGAGAGAGACTCACCTTCATGCAGAGTCGAAAGTTCCTCGTGGGCGTTTGGCATGTGAAGAAAAAAAAACCCCTACGAAGAAGATGACAGTGCATGCTTGTGATCTTTCGTAGGTTTTTTTTTCAACGGTTATTTATTTCAAATGTGTATCATCGTTTCAATAAGCACGAATCGTAGATAAAAAAAGCATCAATTTCGAGCTTTCCATGAATCGGCGTTTTTAAGAAAATTTGGTGTGGGTCCCACATAATAAAACTGCTTTTTTTTGTTATCCAAACGGCAAATTGTGGTGCGATCTGGCAATCATGGATCGCACCACAATGTCAAATATGCATCTACTCTTGTTGGTGAAGCTGGCTTCGTATTCCAATGGCCTCATAAATCAGAAACAATATTTTTAGACAATGAAGCCGGATCATGAAAAAGGACACAATTCTGCTAGGAGGAACAGAGGGTGGTTTCCTTTTTCTTCTTCTTTTTTCTTTTCAGTTGCATGGGATTGGCACAGAACTAAAAAGTTTGGTCCAAATGACTTGGAAAGAAGCTCAGTATGCAAGGAAATAGTTCACTTCAAAATGGTGGGAAACTGACCAGAAAGTATAATAGAGACACGTCATGACTTCCAGCAGCATCAACCCCATAGCGTACATATAACTAGATAGTTAGCCCGCGGTATAAAGCAAACTCAAAACCGGGGGCCGGTTTAATTATTATTTTTAATATAATAAAACATAATAATGTTTGTTAAAAAGCAAGAAAATCTGAAGCTGTGATCTTCCATTTTCATCGTATTTGAAACGTAAAAGACCCTCTCATATTATGTTTTTAGTGTGAAATTGTGATTGTGGAAAGTTTAAGATTTGACGAGTAATTTGTGGTTAATTGGATGAATAAGTAGGGGGTAATGCTTCCTTTTTGTATAGGGTTTCGGCCAAAACCATAAATTGAAGGGGTGATGCTTCCTTCATTACAAGTCTCATTCGTTACGCTGGCTTTGTGTTCCAATGGCCTCAGAAATCAGAGAATCTTTTCAGACAAAGAGGTTGAATCATGAACAAGAACACATCTGCAGGGGGGAATTCAATATAATAATCATCAAATACCTACGTGAATATTTGACAGAACTTGATAGGAAAAAGAATAACCGACAGGTTGTGTTTCAGCAGAAACATGATAATAATTACAGCCCATGGTAGTGGAGTTCTTTGCGCTAAAAAGTTACCATGGCGGCAACCAGGGATATTTAACAGACTCCGGCAATTCGAATCGCTAGTTTTTCTTTTCATTCAAACAGCTAACATGTCAGGAGATACAAATCAAGCAACTCTCAATTCAACTATACTATTTTACAACAAGGGATTGAAGGTCTACAGGTCTTGTATTATCTTGGAGAATTTCGAGCAATTGAGACAACCAGGTACTGGTTCTCAGGAAGGCCTATCTTATACAGGAGGATCTTCAACCACAGCTGCTTCTGACTTTTCTTCTAGACGGATCCTTTTCTCGGATGTTTGTTTTTCAAGATTATCACTGTCAGTTGCTTTATGCTTTGATGAAGGTGACGACAGGTCAGTTATAGACTCAGCAACAGTTGATGGGGAAGGAGGCGGCAGCTCAGAATCTGATGCTGCTTCTGACTTTTCTTCTAGACGGATCCTTTTCTCGGATGTTTGTTTTTCAAGATTATCACTGTCAGTTGCTTTATGCTTTGATGAAGGTGATGACAGGTCAGTTATAGACTCAGCAACAGTTGATGGGGAAGGAGGCGGCAGCTCAGAATCTGATGCTGCTTCTGACTTTTCTTCAAGACGGATCCATTTCTCGGATGTTTGTTTTTCAAGATTATCACTGTCAGTTGCTTTATGCTTTGATGAAGGTGATGACAGGTCAGTTATAGACTCAGCAACAGTTGATGGGGAAGGAGGCGGCAGCTCAGAATCTTTAGGCGGATTGGTTGACGATGACAAGCTTTTGGGAGAAAGTAAGGCACTGCCAGCATTCTGCTGCTCTATTATCTTTTGCAAATACCTAGCATGTTCCTCTATCCGTAACTGCAGAATTCTTTGCACCTGTGTAAAGAATATAGGAATGAAGAACAAGATATCCCAAGGGGGGAGATCAAAGATCTGCGTTCGATGCATGTCCACGGAAATTCTGAAAACAAATCCATACACCACAAAGAACATTGATCTACTTATATGAAGAAAGGTAAAAGCAAACTTGTCCCAAGCCCTAGGTCAAAATCTTGTTCGAGAAATTGCCTTAAAGTGGCATCTATATTGTCCTGTATACTCAAGTTTGTGATCCAATTCTTCATTAAAACAAACAAACAAGCTATTTTCACCATCGAAGTAAGTTTACAGTGAAAACTCAGACATAACACTACAAGAAGTAGTTAACAACAGGGAATATTGATCTGCTCGTGCGAGGGAAGGAAGGACAAAAGCAAACAAGGAGGAGGTTCGGGAAGGGAAGGATGAACAACTACAATGAGGTATTGGCCTCGACCAGAAGCCAAAATTGAGAGGCTTTTAATGGCAAAGCTTTCCCCAAAAGTTATCAAGCTATTATTTCAGTGTTGTCCTCACAACGAGAAAACAAAAATGGATAGTCCCAGGACCACAGAGAATAAAGTATAATAGCAGGTGCGACCATTTTATGGGATCAACTCAGAGAGAAAGCAGATAGAAACCAAACAGTAGTCATAGTGAGGTCCATAGCATACCTCAAGTTGTTCATGTAGCTGCTTCTGGACTTCCATTTGCATGCGAAGAGCTTCAGTGATTTGAATTGTCCTAGACATGAAAAGAGTAAAATTTTCATCATCTGATAGAACAAAATGCCAAGATGTCCATGTGAAATTGATAAGGCAAATAGACTAGTACTAACCCTTTTTTCCTCACATCTTCAATGTTGATTGAAGTCGCTTTCTTTTCTTCAGAGCAAGAAGTTTTCTTCTCTGTGCACATGGAGGGGGGGTGGGGGGGGATCTCAACAATTCAGATTGGAAAAATAATAATAATTATCCATGCATGCATATATAAAAGCAAAAGCAGATCAAAGAACCCACAAAAATTGCCATATAACTATAGCACATAATCAACAAAGAATCATGTGCATTTTGAGTTATTCCTTAAGAGGATTTTGGTAATGATGGTGATGGCAATGATAAGCATGGCTTGTTTAGGATTATGGATTCATCACCTTCCTTCTTTTCCGGCAAATACTTGGCAAGTCGGTATTTCTGAAAAGAATAAAAAAACATTAAGGGAAGGTAAAAAAACTTTGCAATTAAAGCATGTACATTTAAGTTCACAATGACTAATTCAGATTGGATAGACAAGTCCAAAGATAATATAGACTGGATACCTGTAAGTGGCTTTTCACATGATAGATGGTCAAACCTTCAATGTTCATAAGCTTTAACACACCCTTTGGAGTAGCCTCTACATTATAAAGCAGCGATGAAACCTTTTATACAATCAAGAAGAGATATATATCTTCAAAAAAATCCAACGAGCCTGTTACGGTATTGCTATGGTTCAAACAACTCAGTGGTTCAAGCCTACTATCACAATAGAGATGAAAAGAATAAAGCCTAAATCTTTCGAATAGGCAACAAAGGTTACTCACTTTCAGCCCCATCAAGCTTATTGACAGCCTCTACAAAGCGTTCGTGAAGCTCAGGTGTCCATCTCATCCTTCGCTTGTGTGCAGTGGATGAACCAGGGGAGGGGTGGCTTGAAAGAGCGTCAACAGAAGGAAAATTCTGATTGCATGCAAATCCTGTGGCTGGTTTTGATGGAGATTCAGGAGTACCATATATTTCCTAGAAAACAGATCCACAGAGAGGAATAAATTAGTTGAAGATGATGCAGCAGTCCATCGTTGGCGTGCCTAAATGTAAAACAAATAAAAAAGGACCCTGTTTTCTGCATACAATTGGGAAAACTTGCATTAAAAAAAAGAAGAGAATCTATCTATTTATTTTTTTGGAATGCAGAAAATCTTAAGTCATCCATTTTTCTTTAATTAGCAGAAAAGCATGCAGCCAACCAATAGAAACCAATATTGATTTGAGATACTGATAGGGGGGATACTCATTCTATTCAATTCTAGCCATAATGAGTATAAACACCTCGAAAATTTCTTTTTTTGGTCCTATCTTATCAACTTTAAGGTGTGTGGAGTTTGGAAAGAAAATGGACCCTTAAAAGATAGAGGATTCCTCTGGTTGAGGATACAATTACAGTACAATAAAAGTACTTACAGTACATTCAATATAACCAGAATCTGATTGATGAATTCAGTAATGTACTTACATCAAGCCTGGGGTTTTCTCCATGGTCTGTGATAGCTATTTCAAGTTCGTCAGACAAAAACTGCAGATCCAATTGCTCTGTTAGTTCCAAATTGTCACTTGTGTCGTTCATACCATGAAAGCTACCCTCAGAAGCATTTCCAGACAAATTAAAAATGTCTTTCATAAAAGCATCTGATAGGTCCTCATCGTACTGATTGCTTAAATCCTCACTGAAAAGCAGTGGAGATTTTGTTGAATCAGTGGCAGAAACAGAGTGGCTGTATGTCGGAGGATGTGGGAGAAATGGCAAATTTCCAAGCTGTCGATTAGTTTCAGAGCTCGATGAAGATGAAAGGTATAAACTTGTACAGAAGACAGAAGAGCGTTGAAATGTGCTCTTAGAATCTTGGACACGAGAAGTAGGGGAGAGAGGGCTGTCTGGTCCAAATTTCAGACAAAGCATTTGATGTTGGGCTGTAGACAGTTGCATTGTACTTGGAGAGCCGAGAGATTCTGTCCGTATCAGCGGGGATGGGCATGGAGAAGAAGATTCACCTGTCGATGAAGATTGACAATCTGATTTGCTGCTGAAAGAATTCTGGATTGGAAATAAGGCAGAGCAAAATGGCTGTGTGGCTCCTTTACTAGTCTCGCTTTTTGTCACCGATGCAATAGCATGATGATTCATGATGATAGCCCAACCTTCATCTACCTTTCAAACAATCATACACCATATGCCACAATCCTGTAAAAAAGCTTTACGGATGGAAATGATAGAACAAGAGATGCAGGGTTGGAATTTTAGCAATGTTTATGTTCGGAACACTTTTCTCTCTTCGATCAGCACTGAGGTGTTACATTTCTGTAACAAAAAATAGCTTCAGCAATGGTATGTATATGATTGTGAGCTCATTCCAGTAACAGGATCTGCCAATCTGTTTTCTGCTAAATTTTACAGGCAATTAAGCCACATGATCCACACAGATCTTGAAGTGAAAGCATCTCCATAAATTCTCTAACTAAATCAATAGCAAACAATTTTCTTCTGAGAAACCTGTAAACCAGACTGTTAAAAACCCATGAGAATCCATTTTTTCTAGCTCAGCAGAGACACTGATAGGCAATCGATTATATAGCATAATTATAGAACAACAATTGAAACAGACATAACAGCCAAATCAGTAATCTGCAAATACAACATGCCAAAGCTGCCTACAAGGTACAGAGCAAAGTAATAACATCTAGAATCACTTGTAAATCAAAGACTAACAACAGACTCATTATGGGAGCCCGCCATTAGACTCCTAGGCATCAGAAATTATTTGTCATTGTCAACTCCTACCTAACCCTAAACTAAAACAACAAAGTCTGTTGTTACTACAGTAAACAAGGAATTAAGACTGAATAGGAAAAAAAAACCAAGCAGCAGAGCATTCTCAACTTTTCTGCTGTCCTGAATTCTATGATTACACATCCACAACTAAGGTTATCCCAAGTATCATGTCCTTTTCAGACATCCTCCCTCCACAAGGATTTTTGTCACACAAATGTAAGCATCTCAAGCACCAGCATGGTCCACAAACTGAACTGATTGCAGAAAAAACTACAAGAGGGTTCTCCTAAGGATTTTGTATGGACACATTCCAAATCCTTTGAAAATGTCTCTATTATTTAAGACTATTTGTGATAATAGTTAAGGGCATCACATGCCAAATTCTTGCATAATATGCTTGAGAATTGGAGATGTCAATGATTCCGCACTTTGAGAAACATGAGTATGTTACCTGGACATGGTAACAGCACACAGTAGCATTGGCTACAGTGACCAAGAGGGCTACGGTGACCAGTGTTGCTTGGCCCCTGCCACCAGCAAAAACAAGGCGCCTCAGCTGCTACCAGTTACCACTGCCAACATATAATGTGGAGAGCATTAGCCCCAAACCCAGCCAGCTCAGCCACCACCAGCAGACTTCCCAGTTCAAATACAGTCGCTAGTTTTACTTTGCCTCTTCACCAGCATAAAACGCTTTTTTTTTGTTAAATTTCATTTCAGACTGTAGCAACAAATGCCTATATCGTTATCGGTATCTGTTCAAGCTTAAATCCCATGACAACTGCCAGTCTTCCACCAAACAAGCACGGAGGAACCAACTCGCCAAGCTCTAAGACACTTTTTAACTGCGACTCTCACCAAAACTGCCACCTTCTTCTCCACCATGTCAGCAGATAATAAAAGTATTTTATATTTCTTATTTAGTTAAGATAAAAGGACAAACTTAAATATTTACCTGATAGACCTGTATCAATAAAACAGACCCCAAACTTTCTCACACCACTGAAGATAAGAGACTTCTTCTTCTTAAACAATAACTCGAAAACCAAAATAAAAGGGCATAAACACTCAAAATGAGAGAAACCCGGAATGGATCAAACTCGTATAGCAGGAAAAGAATTGAAATGGGCACCAATTAATCAGCAAGAACAAAAAAAAATACCCTCACAGAGACAGAGTTGAAAGACAAAATGTCATGAGAGTGTGCCATACACGTGGAAGAAATCAGACAAAAGTAGCTGATAAGATTTCATATATCTATCTATGTCACAAACATGAAAAAGAAACGTTCATCAAGAAATCACCTGAGATTATGGGATCTTTTTTTCTCTCCTGTTTTTGCTATGCTTGCTGAAGAAAGAAAGACAGACAGATACAAGCAACAATGTTAAGGTGCCTTGAATCTAACGCTGTATGCTGTCCTAAGGAGAGAGAAAAGGATACAAAACAGAGGCTAATCTTGAATTCTAGAGAAACTAAAGGTGGAGGTGAAGTGTTTGAGAGAGAATTGGCTGCGGGGAATCAGTTTTCTAGCTAAGAAAGAATCAACAAGTTAAGATGATGATTGATTGCCCTGTGGAGATCAGGGTGGTTCACAGCCCTTGAGTGTAAGTGAAATACACGCACCAATGGCAGGTGAATCTTGGTGGTCTGTCTTTTCTGGAGTGGGGTTCACTTGTGCCTGTGGGATCTTTACTCCACCATCTAAAATTAGAAACCTTTTCTTTTTTAAACTCTTAGCTGATCGAGCTCATCGTCATCCTCTTCATTTCACTGTGTCGTCGTATTTTGTACTTTGTACTGCTCGCTATCGATCTTTTGTCGCGCCACCCTTTTTTACTTGTGCTGACTTATCTCATCCTCATCTACTTCCCACCGACATCCGCCATTTTCACTTTTAGCCACTTTGTTGTTATCCTTTTTTCTTCTACAAGAGCTATCCATAAGTGGGAAAAAATTCTTGGTCAATCTTGTCTGTCAAATAATTAAGTTCTTGATTGCGTATGCAATTTTAATTTTTTTTTTAAAAAATAATTTTTAATTTTTATTCTAAATTAAATATTTTTAGTATTATTAGATTATTTTCAATGTTAAAATTAATTTTAATATAATTTTAAATAAAAAACACTTCAAAAATCGACCGCGTTCCAAAAATATATTGGGGGCGGATCGAAAGTAAGGTTTTTTATTGTTGTTGTTGTTACCTCCTCTTGAAAACATGAAAACATTTCCACCTTATTCTCTGGACTGGAGAGATCAAACTTTGCACATGCTGATCTCTATCCTCGGAATAGATGGGAAGCAATCTCCATGAAAACGTATATAGCACGATCACATCACGTGCAATCCTGCCACGCAGCCAAACAAGAACATGGTCAATCTCAGTAAATCAAATAGCCAGCTAGATTATCCTCGCGTGAAAACATTAAACTTTTTTACACCATCGAGGTGGACAGGGCACTTCACTGTATCACTGGCCCTCCAGCAACTCCAATACAAAAAGATATTTTAGAGAATTAAATTAATAAAATAGCTTTTTAAATAGTAAAAATATTTTATTTTTCATTTGCATGTATTTTAATAATAAAAATGATATAAACAGAGCGCGATGAACCATTGCCGAGTTGGCTTCCTTTACAGTCTTTTTCAAAGAAGAAGCAGATTTCAATTGATGACGCAGCGTGGGAGTTATGGTTTTTTGTTCCAAATTACAATAAATAGCAGATGAGATACATCGAACCATCATTTTAGCTGTTCCAATAGCATATGCGTTGAAGATGAAAAGATTGAACAAAAACGATAGAAGATATTTTTTTGCCTTTTCAGGACAAAACATTTAATGATTGGTAAAAAGAAAAGGAAAGAAGTGGGGCCCCGCAACATTTGTTTTCTAACCTCAGAAAATATCTAATTAATACCCGCAATTAAACCTTTAACTGCTTTCAATCATTCTCTCCTCCATGTTTACTTTTCTTTTTTTAACCATTCCCAGGTTGCGTCGTCATCGCCAGTATCTGTGGTGTCACCTCCAACATACCAGCTCCCACTTGCAGTACTGAATTATCTGCGGTTTGGCTTATTAGACGACGAATACTTTCAGGTTATCAAAGAGAGAGAGAAGATGAGAGGAATCCTGGAACGAGATCCAATCCGGCAAGGTGGAGGTAAGAGAGGAATATTGGCGTGGACACGCATGGCGATGGTGCCATGCCCCTCTCTATCAGCCATGATCGATGAAACATTTTTGAAGCTGTAGATAATACATGTCTGGACATATGATGAACTGCTTGCACTGGTGCCATGTAATAATTTTAGCAGAGACTTCATTCATAGAGCATGTATCCACACCGAGCTTCTAGCAAACTTGTAATGGTGATGATGATGATAGAAGCAGCGAAGATTGTGATCCCGAATATTCCAAACACATCTTCCCCATTTGGACAGTCTATAATATATCACTGAAAAAATAAACATCATTTCCAAACCGAGGGGACCCCGGCCACTGCCATAATCACAATCTTCATCTCCAGTGGATGCCAAGAAGAAGAAAAAAAATCATATATTCATTTTATATATTCACGAATCTTCCTTGTCTATCTCAAATACCTTTTCCGTTCAAGGTGTGGACTGCTCTTAGATTCTGTTTTTGACAGTGTTGTGATTTTTCATGCATAGCATGCTATTCGATTTGTGCGTTCAAAATTAAATTATGGTCAACTTGACTGTATAGTATAGTTTTTATTACAGTGGTCGTGAGTCAATCAATAGCAATAAAAATAAAAAAACGCTCCCGTATATTCTCATCCTACATTTAAAAAGAAGCTCTAAGACTCTTTCTACATAATTTCAAACATATGTATGCATGTGTGTGTATGTATACGTGTGTGTGTGGGTCCCACGAAGCAAAGGAGAGGTTGAGAAGGATGGGAGAGAAAGACAAGTACATTATCACTTTCTCCCTTCTTTCTTGTGGTCTCAGATTGATGATCTGGATTCAACAAGTACATATACGAGATTGATTGATTGATTGATTGTTTAATTGTCATGCCCCGTCACTGCCAAAAATAAAAATAAAAATAAAAAACGAGTCATTGTTTTTATAAGGTCATATGAAGAAATCATTATCTTTGACAATAATGATTGTTTCTGATAATATCTTTTTTTAAATAAAAAATAAAAAAAAGGTAGAATCATTGGTTCTTCGTGAGGTCTTGTGAAAAATAAGCATTAATTACTGGACAAATTTGGGTTTTAGCAAATAATGAAAAAAGATAAAAGCATGTGAAGAAAAGAAAATCAGGCCAAACTAGGCACCAGCCTGCGAGCATGGGCTTTTCTATAGTGAAGGATTGGGATTGATGATCGCTGCCCGGATGGACATATAAGCTGATGAAACCACTAAATTTAATTTTTAATTTTTATTATTTTTTAAGGATAATTAATTACTTTGTTATTATTTTAACCATTGATCTCCTTAAGCCTGTCGAGGTGGGCTTCATTTGGATAAGCCTGGTGTGAGTTAGTCAGTCCGGCCCAGTACAGGATTTGATTCAGCTCTTGAACCGAATCACGCCTGTATAACAATGGGCCAAAGCCCAACATGAAGTGTTGCGGGAAATCACTGAAAAATATCTCTGGGTTTTTTTTGTTGGATAAATGACTGGAAGAAGAAGGATATTTTGGTAACATTACATCCACCAAAATGAAAAGTATTGAGAAGATATGGAATGAGATGAATAACCATGAATGAAAGAGATAATAAAAACTATGGCGCTTGTTTAGTAGGGGGGGAAGGGCTCTTAATCAAGAAACATACATTCTAAAAACTAGTGATCTATGGTATAAGAAGAAATATTGTAAAATCAACCCATCAATTGATGAAGGCAAGGAGCCCCAAGGGGCTCTTAGAGGAGGGATCACAATTTTTTAATCATCTTAAATATGATGTTGAAACTGAAAATTTTGATGATTCAAATTTACTTGTGGGTTGGAATCAACCACTGAAAATCATCAAGGATGATGATGGTATTTGGATGCAAGAGTTTTCATAATTTTAAATATACTTTAAAATCAAGCACATGTGATTTACATCATTCGCAATATACCCATCCTCCACCCAGTTCCTCCTTGTTCAAGGGAAGGAGGGAGGAAAGACAGTGGCGTTAAAGCAACAAGGTTTGGTGGGATCCATCCCCCATGCACACAGTATAATAATATCGACAGGACAACCAGCATAAGACGACAGCCTTTATAAAAGAGGAGGAAGAATCGAGGAGAGTCAACCTCAAACCCCACTAAGCCTGGAATTTTGCAAAACAAAACAAAGAATACCCCTATCCTTCCCTGCCCACCTCAAAAGATCAAGCTTTTCTTCTCTCTTTTTTATTTGTTTGGTTGTGAATCACAAGATAAAGTTTCGTTTTTTTTTTATTAATTGACTAGTTTGTTAAGATGAGCAAACAGGTACGTAAGTCAACGAAAGAGCTCTCAGAAAGGGCCATCTCTATCATTCCTCCTTTCTCCGGTCTACACGACGCCTTCTTTGACCCTTATCACTCATGCTTGGAATTGCTTGTTTCAGCCTCACAAGAACAAACTCCGTTTAGAAGAAGAAGAAGAAGGAGATAGATCTGCATTTATCAAGGTCTGTTCTTCCTTCTCCCCATTTTTATATCTGGGCGTAAGTTTTTGATGGTTGGGGTTTGTGTCGTTTCATTTTCTTAAAGAACAGACTTTGCATTGCTTGACTTCGATGCAGCAGATCAATGGTATCTACCTCATCGAGAAGAAATTCATCCATTCTCTTCTAATATAGCTACTAGTCATTTATATTCCATGTTAATATGCAGCCAATCAATCCTATTTTTGTTATTTATTGATTTGAAGAAACCCGTGATTAAAAATGGTGACACTTTTTTTTTTTTGAAATGTTTTATGATAAGTTTGCCTATAATATAACTTTCTGTTTCGTCTACATGCATGTGCCTTTCATGATTTGCTTAGGATGCACCTAGAAACTGGATGAGACATGGGAAGTTTCTACTTTCTTTCTTCGTAATTCATTTCTCTTGTGCCTTGACAGTATCCCTGAATAGACTGTAGGCCATAATCTGCTGAATTTGATTACAAGTTTGATTTCTTGCTCAAAGGAACACACAAGATTTTCAAAGCTTGGTTGTATTTAGATTAGTGTCTTCAAATCATTTTCAACATCTTGATCCATGTGGTCTTAAGGTGTTTCCAATCATAATATACAATTATCAATTTAGCTGCAAAAGCTCCTGATGTTTGTATTAATTAGCTTAGTTTCTTAATATTCTTAGATGACAGATGGAGGTCCAAGCTATACTGTCATGCTGGAATCTTCCTTCTCAGCAAGAGAGTCTAATAACCAGCGTGGTTTTTGCTGGCATGCTGGTTGGAGCATATTCATGGGGTTTAGTTTCAGACAGATATGGAAGAAGGTGGGCTGAATTTCTGTGTACAACCCTTTCTTTACCCAAAGCTCATAATACTTATTAGCACTTGAAGATGATTCTGCTGTCATTATATTGACGACTATGCCAGAATCCCCACACATTTTGATTGAGAGTCACACATGGATAACCTTGATTAAATAGTTGAATGAACCTTTGTAGAATAGAATACAAGGAGTCTTGTAGTTGGATCGACTCCTGCAGCTCTTTCCAGTGCATGGTCATATCCCCACGGAGTGATATAAAGTAGCATCGCTAGGAATCAGTTCAAAAAAGAAAATAAATAAATAAATAAATAAAAGCGGCTTTACTAGAACGTGGTGATGCTCAAAAAATTCAAGGTTTCAATATCCATTTAGCTTTTACATAAAAAAGGGTTGAATCTTGATGTATTTCAAAAATCCAAGTTTCTAAATACTTGGTATGAAGCTGAAGAATAGAAGCTTTTAACAGATCTATTGTCACCTGTAACTATGGTTTTTGTGACTATTCTTCTTTTGACATATTACATTTTCCATGCTTCTTTTGTGAACTACTACTGCAATTTTGTCGTGTTTTCTAGTCTCAAACATGCTCTATTGTTTTTTTATTGTATTCTTCAGGAAAGGTTTCTTGGTTACAGCAGTTATTACTTCTGGAGCTGGTTTTCTTAGTGCTTTTGCCCCAAATTATATTGCACTGCTTGTTTTTCGTTGCTTGGTTGGTCTTGGTCTCGGGGGTGGCCCTGTACTCTTTGCTTGGTTTTTAGAGTTTGTACCAGCACCAAACAGAGGATTTTGGATGGTGATTATCTCAGCATTCTGGACATTTGGAGCAATCTTTGAGGCTTCACTGGCCTGGGTATGCTTATGATTTCTTTATCATTTTTGGTTTCTTATTTCAAATTTCTTTGTTGGTTTAAAATTCTGAAAGAGTCAACAACCTTCAATCCCAGGTTACCTGTGGTTGGTGAAAACAATTTTATATTGGTATGATGTGTTTCACATACCAACGTATGATAATTAGTATTAGACTTCCAATGATGTATGCCTTTGTTTTTATTTATCAGTTTATGTTGCATGTGCTAAAATATGTATTGCTTGGGATTTGGGATTTCTAGAATTCTGAGATTGTGAAACTTTCTTGATTTACTCTAATGGCCATTATGAAGTGTCACTTGATGCTATCATTTGCATATCTGCACCTCTTATTATGGAATTATCCCAGAACATACTTGTGTTTTATTTCTTATTGTGTTTTTATTGTCTTTTATGTTTTCCAGTGAAGTCCATAAAATAGTTCTGGTTTTATCTTTTTCCTACTTCATGTAATCTGTGCTACATTTCTGGAAAATGATTTCATCCTTATTCTGTCCCTTCGCAGATTATTATGCCTAGATTAAATTGGAGGTGGCTGCTGGCGGTATCTGCTTTGCCTTCATTCCTTCTCCTTATATTTTATGTCATGACACCAGAATCACCTAGGTATTTCTGTTTGAAAGGCCAAAAAGGTGACGCCCTTAGAGTTTTGGAGAAAATAGCCAAACAAAATAGGAAAGAATTGCCGCTTGGTGTTCTTGCTACTGATAACGAGATCGAGCTGCAAGGAAAAACTATTCCTGTAGAAGGCACAATTTCACTGCCAGCAAGTAGAGATGGAGATGTTGCTCCTCTTCATCCTCCTCCTCCTAAGTGGAAGGATTCTGACATGGGGGTCTTAAAATCTCTGTTATTGCTTATTTCACCTAAATTAGTGAGGTCAACCGTGCTTTTATGGGTGGTATTCTTTGGGAATGCATTTTCATACTATGGCCTTGTGTTGCTGACAACTGAGTTGAACAATAGGAACAACACGTGCAATCACACTAAAGCGCAGTCAGATAAGTCTTCTGGTGTTGATTACAAAGCAGTCTTGATCGCTAGTTGTGCAGGTGAGTTTTCACAGCCATTACAGCAGTGCTTTAATTCTTACAATAAATCTGATTCTGCAATCTCCCAAGGAAGCTTAATAACATCTAACTTTTATTTGGCTCAATAATTTCTTAAGACCCCTCTCTCTTCTTTCTAGGAGGAACTAAAAATAACAAAAATAATTTTTTGTATCAAAAATAAATATGTAAAAAAATGAGGCATCAAAATTTTATAATGTGTGGTTTATTAAGTTTGAGGAGCAAAATATATTTTGTTTTAAATGCATAGCACACCACTCATTTCTGATGTCTTTTTCATTTCGGTCTGTAATTTTTTAACCTCATCATTTCTTAAGAAATAAAAATTAATTGATTTTTAATTAGGATGAAATTGCTGGGAATTAAAGAGTGATAATCAAATTGATAAAATAAAAATTTATGTACAAGAAAAACCCACACGTTCTAGTTTTATCGGTAATAAAAAGAAACTAAAGGATAAGTGCTTGGTAGTGCTTTTCTACCCATGTTTCCAATGTTTGTTTGTTTTAAAAAATAATTAAATCGATTTTTTTTAATTATTTTTTTAAACTTTGATTCGGTAATATAAAAAATCTGAAAAAAATTATTTTATTATATTTTCAAGTAAAATACATTTTAAAAACAGCATACATCACTATACTTAACATACACACAAAAACCGTAAGTACATCGACTCCTTTTTAAGCCATTGCCAATACAAGATTGGTCACTTCACTTCTCAGCAACCAATTGTTCATAAAACCATAATATATACTAATAAGAGTTATATTTTATTTATAATCAATCTTTTAAAACGACCAAATCTCTACTCATGTTTTTAAATTGTACTTTAATTCTTTTTTTTATAATTTTATCATAAAAAATAATTTAAAAAGTATTATTTTAAAATAAAAGGCTATGAAACATAATCTTCACCGCATTTAAAACCATAATATTTAAAATTTGTGGTAAGAATTGCTTTCTAAGATTTTTTTTTTATTTTTTAAATTTTAATTTTAACAGACTTGAAAAAATACAAGAACAAAAAAAAAATATCTCAGAAGCACTTTCTAACCATTAAAACATTCTTAAAGCCTATTTATTATTGTGTTTCAAAAAACACTTTTTTTTCTTCAATTTTTTTTAATATTTTCAAATTATTTCAATGTACTAATATTAAACACAAATTAAAAAAAATTATTTCTCCTTGAGATGAATTTGGTTCCTTCTTCCAACCTCAATGTTTTATTTATTTATTATTATTATATTTGTATTTACCCCCATGAATTTTGCTCAGGGCAGGGCTGATTTAGGAAAAAGCAAAGATGATGATGAACCAAGTCATAGATCTCCTTCCACACATCTTCGATTTAGAATACTCAAATTCATCAAGATCCCTCCGCCCCCCATTCATTCCAGTTGGATGTGATCTTCTCTTGCCCTCCTCAACTGGATATATTTTTTTAAGGAATTAATTTTACAAAAATCGAACATAGGATTAGAAAACATCTTTTACCCTTATCCACGAAACATAAATCTAAAAACATAGTTCGTGCATACAACTATAGAATTAAGAACAAAACATGCCGAAGAAAAAAAGAGAGACGCCAAACCACAACATTAGCAACTGAGCATCGCCCCATCCTCCACCCAGTTCCTCCTTGTTTAAGGGAAGGAGGGAGGAAAGACAGTGGCGTTAAAGCAACAAGGTTAGGTGGGATCCATCCCACATGCACACTGTATAATAATATCGACAGGACAACCAGCATAAGACGACAGCCTTTATAAAAGAGGAGGAAGAATCGAGGAGAGTCAACCTCACACCCCACTAAGCCTGGAATTTTGCAAAACAAAACAAAGAATACCCCTATCCTTCCCTGCCCACCTCGAAAGATCAAGCTTTTCTTTTCTCTTTTTTATTTGTTTGGTTGTGAATCACAAGATAAAGTTTCGTTTTTTTTTTTGATTAATTGACTAGTTTGTTAAGATGAGCAAACAGGTACGTAAGTCAACAAAAGAGCTCTCAGAAAGGGCCATCTCTATCATTCCTCCTTTCTCCGGTCTACACGACGCCTTCTTTGACCCTTATCACTCATGCTTGGAATTGCTTGTTTCAGCCTCACAAGAACAAACTCCGTTTAGAAGAAGAAGAAGAAGGAGATAGATCTGCATTTATCAAGGTCTGTTCTTCCTTCTCCCCATTTATATATCTGGGCGTAAGTTTTTGATGGTTGGGGTATGTGTCGTTTCATTTTCTTAAAGAACAGACTTTGCATTGCTTGACTTCGATGCAGCAGATCAATGGTATCTACCTCATCGAGAAGAAATTCATCCATTCTCTTCTAATATAGCTACTAGTCATTTATATTCCATGTTAATATGTGGCCAATCAATCCTATTTTTGTTATTTATTGATTTGAAGAAACCCGTGATTAAAAATGGTGACACTTTTTCTTTTTTCAAATGTTTTATGATAAGTTTGCCTATAATATAACTTTCTGTTTCGTCTACATGCATGTGCCTTTCATGATTTGCTTAGGATGCACCTAGAAACTGGATGAGACATGGGAAGTTTCTACTTTCTTTCTTCGTAATTCATTTTTCTTGTGCCTTGACAGTATCCCTGAATAGACTGTAGGCCATAATCTGCTGAATTTGATTACAAGTTTGATTTCTTGCTCAAAGGAACACAAGATTTTCAAAGCTTGGTTGTATTTAGATTAGTGTCTTCAAATCATTTTCAACATCTTGATCCATGTGGTCTTAAGGTGTTTCCAATCATAATATACAATTATCAATTTAGCTGCAAAAGCTCCTGATGTTTGTATTAATTAGCTTAGTTTCTTAATATTCTTAGATGACAGATGGAGGTCCAAGTTATACTGTCGATGACGCTATTCTGGCCACGGGGTTCGGAAAATTTCAATACTTTGTGCTTCTCTATGCTGGCATGGGTTGGGTTTCAGAAGCCATGGAGATGATGATTTTGTCATTTATCGGGCCAGCAGTTAAGTCTGATTGGAATCTTACTTCTCAGCAAGAGAGTCTAATAACCAGCGTGGTTTTTGCTGGCATGCTGGTTGGAGCATATTCATGGGGTTTAGTTTCAGACAGATATGGAAGAAGGTGGGCTGAATTTCTGTGTACAACCCTTTCTTTACCCAAAGCTCATAATACTTATTAGCACTTGAAGATGATTCTGCTGTCATTATATTGACGACTATGCCAGAATCCCCACACATTTTGATTGAGAGTCACACATGGATAACCTTGATGAATTAGTTGAATGAACCTTTGACGAATAGAATACAAGGAGTCTTGTAGTTGGATCGACTCCTGCAGCTCTTTCCAGTGCATGGTCATATCCCCACGGAGTGATATAAAGTAGCATTGCTAGGAATCAGTTCAAAAAAGAAAATAAATAAATAAATAAAAGCGGCTTTACTAGAACGTGGTGATGCTCAAAAAATTCAAGGTTTCAATATCCATTTAGCTTTTACATAAAAAAGGGTTGAATCTTGATGTATTTCAAAAATCCAAGTTTCTAAATACTTGGTATGAAGCTGAAGAATAGAAGCTTTTAACAGATCTATTGTCACCTGTAACTATGGTTTTTGTGACTATTCTTCTTTTGACATATTACATTTTCCATGCTTCTTTTGTGAACTACTACTGCAATTTTGTCGTGTTTTCTAGTCTCAAACATGCTCTATTGTTTTTTTATTGTATTCTTCAGGAAAGGTTTCTTGGTTACAGCAGTTATTACTTCTGGAGCTGGTTTTCTTAGTGCTTTTGCCCCAAATTATATTGCACTGCTTGTTTTTCGTTGCTTGGTTGGTCTTGGTCTCGGGGGTGGTCCTGTACTCTTTGCTTGGTTTTTAGAGTTTGTACCAGCACCAAACAGAGGATTTTGGATGGTGATTATCTCAGCATTCTGGACATTTGGAGCAATCTTTGAGGCTTCACTGGCCTGGGTATGCTTATGATTTCTTTATCATTTTTGGTTTCTTATTTCAAATTTCTTTGTTGGTTTAAAATTCTGAAAGAGTCAACAACCTTCAATCCCAGGTTACCTGTGGTTGGTGAAAACAATTTTATATTGGTATGATGTGTTTCACATACCAACATATGATAATTAGTATTAGACTTCCAATGATGTATGCCTTTGTTTTTATTTATTAGTTTATGTTGCATGTGCTAAAATATGTATTGCTTGGGATTTGGGATTTCTAGAATTCTGAGATTGTGAAACTTTCTTGATTTACTCTAATGGCCATTATGAAGTGTCACTTGATGCTATCATTTGCATATCTGCACCTCTTATTATGGAATTATCCCAGAACATACTTGTGTTTTATTTCTTATTGTGTTTTTATTGTCTTTTATGTTTTCCAGTGAAGTCCATAAAATAGTTCTGGTTTTATCTTTTTCCTACTTCATGTAATCTGTGCTACATTTCTGGAAAATGATTTCATCCTTATTCTGTCCCTTCGCAGATTATTATGCCTAGATTAAATTGGAGGTGGCTACTGGCGGTATCTGCTTTGCCTTCATTCCTTCTCCTTATATTTTATGTCATGACACCAGAATCACCTAGGTATTTCTGTTTGAAAGGACAAAAAGGTGACGCCCTTAGAGTTTTGGAGAAAATAGCCAAACAAAATAAGAAAGAATTGCCGCTTGGTGTTCTTGCTACTGATAACGAGATCGAGCTGCAAGGAAAAAATATTCCTGTAGAAGGCACAATTTCACTGCCAGCAAGTAGAGATGGAGATGTTGCTCCTCTTCATCCTCCTCCTCCTCCTAAGTGGAAGGATTCTGACATGGGGGTCTTAAAATCTCTGTTATTGCTTATTTCACCTAAATTAGTTAGGTCAACCGTGCTTTTATGGGTGGTATTCTTTGGGAATGCATTTTCATACTATGGCCTTGTGTTGCTGACAACTGAGTTGAACAATAGGAACAACACGTGCAATCACACTAAAGCGCAGTCAGATAAGTCTTCTGGTGTTGATTACAAAGCAGTCTTGATCGCTAGTTGTGCAGGTGAGTTTTCACAGCCATTACAGCAGTGCTTTAATTTTTACAATAAATCTGATTCTGCAATCTCCCAAGGAAGCTTAATAACATCTAACTTTTATTTGGCTCAAGAGTTTCCTGGGCTCATTGTGTCAGCTCTCATAGTCGATAGGATTGGTCGTAAACTTTCAATGGGGGCTTTGTTCTTCGGGGCCTGCATCTTCCTGCTACCATTGGTGGTCCACCAGTCACCAAGGGTAACAACAATTCTTCTCTTCGGTGCTCGAATATGCATCACAGGAACCTTCACTATTGTCTACATATACGCTCCAGAGGTGAGTCTTGGGAATTGAATTTTCACTCCAGAGCCTATGATTATTGAATTTTTCTCTTTAATATTTCATAATTAAGAACGTTCAGGATATATATATAAAGAAGACCTTAGCTCATGCCATTTCATTTGGGACAGATTGTGCTTTAGTTGGGTTGAAAAGTAACTTTGGGGAAAAAATGCAGGATTATTTGTTTGCATTAGAAGTCCTTTTGATGACACTGAATCAAATTACTACTTATACATGAGTTTATTCTTTCAGAAAAACAAAAAGCTATGCGTTGGTGATATCCTATTATATGATGATCCCCAAATCTGAAATTGAACATCACTGGCTTTTAAGAGCTTTCTAGAAGATAGGGCCTGTGCAATGTCTGTATGTGCATGTTTGGTGTGGATTTAACAGTGTATTCCAAGGGTGTGATGTCAGGATGGATTGGGGGAGGATGGATGAGGGAATGAAAAGTGAAGGGATTGGATGTTCACTTTGTTTGGCAGGAAGGATGGGACCCGATCCTTCCAGTCCTTTTTCACTTGTAATTTTTAATCATTCTAATTCGAGCGGTCTGACTCTCATCCTTTCCCTTCTCTGTAATTTTCAATGCTCTCAATTTGGATGGATTGACTTCCATTATTTCCCTCCCTTGTTAGCCAAACAACCAGTTGGATGGTAACCTATCCATCCTTTCCCTTCCTCATCTTTCCACTCTACCCCATCCATCCCTCCTTACAAACATGGCCCAAGGTACTCAACTCAACCTAGTACTTAGAGTTAGAAGAGTGCTTGTGCCTCCGTGTAAATCACTGCAGTTCGATTGTCAAGTGTACGTTTTCATTCAAACATTTGTAACATCTCACCTTTAATGTCTGTGTATTTCTTACTTCATCCTAGTCATGGCAGCAATCTGCTGGCAATTTTACATTTTGCACTCAACAGCACACATGGCTATAGGAATTGAATCTTGAAAGCACTTCAAATCCTCACCTCACCTTATTTAAGGTACTGGTCGTCAATAACACGCTTTTTCCCCCCTTCCAGATTTACCCAACATCAGTGAGATCAACAGGCATGGGAGTTGCAAGCGCAATGGGAAGAATTGGGGGAATGATTTGCCCGCTTGTGGCAGTGAGTTTGGTGCAAGGATGCCATCAGACAGTAGCACTTGTTCTTTTTGTGTGCGTAATGTTTGTAGCAGGATGCTCTGTAATGCTGTTTCCATATGAAACCAAGGGTCTTGAATTGACTGAGAGTGTATCCAGTACAAAAAATGAAAAACCCAAGGCTGTGAAACAACAGGAGCCTTGATCTGTCTGTCGTAGGTTGAAACTGTCCATAATATTAAAAAGGGTCAGACCATTCTGTGTAATCACTTGTATTTTCAGGGAGACATTTCCATTGTAAAATGATTGAGGTGTAATAGTATAATCACTGTCTACTCTTTCTGTTTAGCGTAAATGTAAGTATATCAGTTCACAGAATCATCACCTTTTTTATGTCCCATCTGACTAGCTTCGCTGCAGAACGATGATGGTGACATTCATAGCATGTATTGCAGTGAAAAAATGCCATTTACTCTTGCACTGCTTCTTTGATTCTACAAATTAAACCTCTCGCAGCGCTAGTGAGTTTGATGATTCCATCATGCAGCTTATTATGTTTGATCTTTATTACATTTATTTTAAGGATTTTTTTGGTTGGTCTTTATACTGTTTATCAATTGGTAATTATGACGAGGGTTGAAACCTCTAATGAGGCAAGAGTGTTTTTTTTCCAAACTAACACGGTTGACCGAAAATTTCTCCAGCTAGCAATTTTTGTTCTTCTAAACTAGCACTTTGCAAATTTTTTCCTCCCAAACTAGCATTACTTTCTCGAAGAAACCAGTCAGACTCTTGATGCCTGTAATCCAGCAAAGAAAATCCAGCGACAGACAAGTGTCAGTGGAAGTAAACACCATGCATTCATAGAGACTGACAAGTACAGGTACTTCAGTGTAGAGGTAGACACCGGCACAGAGATAGAGCCCAACTTCAATTTCCCCCCATATTTAATGCACTTTTTCCATATTGATGGTATGATTGTATTTGCATGAAAATACACTGAAACACTACTTATCTGTCAATAATAACCTATCGTAGCAGTCTGAAAACCCAACAAAGAAGAGGGAACCTTGTTCTTGGATCATTTGCATGTCTAATATCTGAGAAGGTCTGTTTTCTCCATCAACTCCCAATTTTGTGCTTTCTTTTTTTCGTTCTAAGCCGGCCTGATGTTTTGGATTGTTTCTCGTTTATCTTTTGGTGCGTTTCAAATTTCAGAATGTTGGTGCTTTCATGATGGGTTTTGTTAGGTTTCTTGTTTAACGAATCCATTCACACTGTGTACTTGATGCTCAATTCTCTTTGATTAAATCTTGCTTTGATTGTGTTTGAAACAACAAATAATTCTCTGGTGGATCCAGTCAAGAAATTCAATGTTTTGGGTACAATAACTTATTTTCAGCAGCTAATCCTAACCATGTAGCCAGTGAAGGAGAGAATGCAGAAAAATGTTTACTTTCCAAAACCTTTTATCATAAGTTTGCTTCCAATATTAATTAGTCAAAATCCCCTAATCATCTAATTGATCTTGCATTAAAAAGTTGATTTGATTCTTGATCTGGGAAATCGAGCAGCTGAGCTAGAGTAGTGCAGTAATCCATTTATCTAGGGTACAATCTACCCTAGAAAACGTGTCTTCGTACAAGAATGATATTGTTTATTGAAAGAGAGAGTAAAACTTGCTTTGACAGAAAGACAGGTTTTGGATTCATAAGACCTTCATCCCTGTCAAATTCTAACATTCTTTGGCAGATAAAGCGGGATGGAACAAAAACATATACCGCTTTTGAAATTATACTAACCTGCAAGTCAAAAGGATTCATACTCGAACCGAGTCAACAAATCATGCAAGTCCTAACAAAATGGGTTAGAGGAACTAGTTTGGCTTGTAAGACCCTCGTCTAACCTTTTATTCTTTTATTTTTTTAAATAATTGTTTTATATATTTTTTTTATATCTAAACTAGTGCACATTTTCTCTTTATTTTGTTTAAGAGCCTCTTTAAAATAATAATTATTGTTTTTGTTATGTGTTTAATTTTTGAATAAGTTTTTCTAATTCATCTGTCTATCTATATTTATTTGTCTTTTATATAGATCAACTTTATTTTTTAAATATTTTTATTTTTATATACTATTCCTAATATTAACAACCTTGCATAATATGTTTTTTATTCAATTAATTTAATATGTATATCTATTTATATTACTGTTTAATTGTATAAAAAAATGTTTTTATTTTTAAATAATATTTTTAATATGTGCAATTTTACATTATATTTGTTTCACTTTTAATTTACTCATTCAATTTAATGTATATGTCTATTTCTATTATCATTTGATTTAATAAAAATATTATTTTAACAAACAAATCTAGCACAACTAGCTGAATATTACATCTTAAGAGATTAAATATTTTAAAGTATATTTGTTTCTTGATTTTTTCAGTTTTATTTCTAGTTATTATTTACAAACGTTTTTTTATTAACATATATAATTTTTAATTTGTTTAATTATATGTATATATAAGCCTTTTGATTTTCATTTATAACTTTTTTAATTACAAAAAAGCTTGTGTATATAGTTTTTCTTAGTTAATAAAAATATAACTCGCGGCAAAGGGTGAAATAACTAGTATATATCTGTATATAGAACCCAATTTATATACTTACCTTAACAGAACACATTTCTTTTTAACTGAAAGCGAAACTAAATTCACTGCCAAAAAGAAGACCCATTCGGGTAAATGTCTACTGTACAGTGTACACTACTTAGATGGATAGATAGATATAGGATTATTATTATTATTTTTTTATTTTAATTTTATTTTTTTATCTCTCACTCTATATATCTCTGTGAAGAAAAAGGAAAAAACTTCTTTGGTGATTTGAGCTTAGATTCTGGTGCCTGTTCTGAAGAGATCATCCTCTGATTCAGTTATGGCGGCAACCCAATCACCATCACAACCTGCTCCAGATCGTGTCCCTGCTGGTACTTTCTCCCTACCCCACATCTTATCTTTATCATAATTATATAAAATTTTGATCTTTATGTTAATTCAAACTCTCCTTTTAGTTGGTTTGATGGGTCTAAAGTCATTTGGAGGATGAATTGGCTCGTGGGATGTTTTTGTCTTGTTCGTTTGAACATGAAAAAATCAATCTTTCTTTGACTTTATGCTGTTTTTGTGGCCTTGTTTTTTAAAGACTTGTCTTTTTATTTGCGGAGTGATTGTAAACTTGTATATTGTGAGAAATAGCTTTGATCTGGGATGTTCTTGGTGTTTATCTTGAGATCTGAGATCTAGGTTGTGTGAGGTGACCTTAATTATTGCGAATTCTCAGTTTTGCTTGTCATTTTTAGCTAATTATTCAGTAGAGTATTTTGGAGTGGAGGTTCAACAAACTCAATTGACCTGTTGATATGGTTGCTTTCTTGAATCATGAACCGGTGGTTTCTTGAATTCATGAAACGAAAAAATGCCTGATATTTCAAGGTGATGTCTGTTTTTATGAGCTTATTTATTATTGCCAAGTTGATGAGATCTTTGACTGATCAAAGCATTCTTGTAGTGTATAAAACCTGATTATTAAATGAGTGGTTGCTCATTGTATTGTATTATGTACGAAGGTTCCTGTTTCATTATAGTATCGACTAGATCTCATTGGTTTTCCATTTTGAAAGTATTTTCATGCTCTTATATTTATCATGTGTGATAGGTGTGAATGTGTGGATTTGTGGGCACATATTCATAGCTTCAAGTTTTCATGTCCCCAATTTTAGCTTTGGTTGGTCAATAAATTTGTACTGCCTGTGTTTCTAAGACCCTAATAAGTCACTGAGCATATTGATCATGGATGCAGAAGAGAAACCTGCCGAATCAGATAACATGAAGGAGCGGGTAGTTCTACTTAAACTTCAATCCCCAACATTTTTTTTTTCTATACTCAAAGTTTAAAGAAAATATTTTTGTTAGTAAGAAACCTTATTTGTTAACTTATTTTCAGCCTCTATCAGCAAAAAATGAGACGTCAGTTTCTCCTAATTCCTCACAGGATACTGCCCCTTCAGGTCATCCTAGAGACACCACAGGTCAACCGGGAGCATTTGGCTCTCCTGGAGATCGTGCTGTCTATCCACCTAATATTTATGCTCCTCAGGCACAGGCATTCTACTACAGAGGTTAGTCTCACAGTCCATTTGGAGGCCCTGAACTTGACAACCACTGATCATACCTATCATTGATGTCACACAGATGGCACAAAATATTAATTTTTAGAAATCAAATGCATGTAACCGCAACATTCTTGTATCAGTATCTGATACTTGATATCTTACATGAATTAATCAAAGGACCATTTTATTGTTTTCAACCAGGTTATGATAATGCCACTGGTGAATGGGATGAATATCCTCCATATATAAATGCTGAAGGGTTAGAAATCGGGTCCCCTGTAAGCAACCCTCCATCACATCATTTTCTTATATAGACTGCTTTTGCTATTGTTCCCTGACATTTTGTCTTAATCAGGGTGTCTACAATGATAATCCTTCTCTTGTTTTCCATGCTGGATATGCATACAGTCCACAAATGCCTTACGGGCCTTATTCTCCAGTCACCACTCCTTTACCTTCCGTTGGTGGAGATGCACAATTATACTCCCCTCAGCAATTTCCATTTTCTGGGCCACCTTATTACCAGCATTTAGGTCCTAACATGTCATATATTACCTCACCAACACCAGTTTCACAACCGGAGTTCAACGCATTGGTGAACATTGACCAACAAGGAGATAACATGCTTTTCGGACCAAGGCCTAGTTATCCTCCTCCAGTGGGATCAATTGGCAGGGGCAGTTTTCCAGGAAACCATGGTTTTTATGATCAGCAGCAGGGGTTTGATGGATTGAGATCTGGAGGACTTTGGTCAGATTGGTCAAAGCCCTCTGATAGAAATAGGCCTTTGACTCCCTTTTCACCTCCAGTTTCTCCACAGCCTATTGGCAATCTTGTGTCATTTGGGCAGAATGTTGGAATGGTTTGTTCTCTTACCCCTCTATTGTTTTTTTTTTATTATTAAGAATCTGTAGAATCACATGATGCTGCTCGCATTTTCTCATTGCAAGATGTTACAGGATGCAAGGAAACAATATAGCTACTTAAGAAAAGGGGTTGTACATTATAGTGCATATTATTTTATCCTAGATCTATTTTATAAGCTTTGGTAATTGAAAATTTTATCAGGACTTTCAGTTGTGATATATGCAAGATGTGTATAGCCTTAAGCGACACCAATCATGTAAAAGTCCTTGTTTATTATTTGATTGTTTGAAGGCTCTTGTTTGTTTCTGAATAAAGCTAGTAGGCCAACCTAGTATGCTCTTTAGAATTTGTTACTTGGTATTTTACTAACCCTAACCTTCCTTTTCAACCCAAACCTGTAAGATTGCATAAGAGGCCTGATAACAGCCCTAGGTTATTTTGCTTTGCCATGCATTTTTGGCCATGACTGCAAACAATTTTCATGTTCAATTAACATGCTTTGCTGTTATTGATTACTTAGTAGGAAGCGATGGGCACCAGGTATCATCGTCACAATTAATGAAGCAGATTGTGGCTTTTAGTGTTAATGCTAACTGACATAGTTTTTGCAGGCATCTCAACAACAAAGATCATTTTATGGCGCTGGATCTGGTTCGAGCTCCTACAATAGAGCCTATCTGCAGAGTGGTTATAATCAGGGATCTTCTTTTGGAAGTGCATCCATTTCTAGTTTGGGGACTAACAGTCGGGGTTGGCTTTCTCTTGAAAACAACAGACGGCGAGGAAGGAGCAGTGTTTCCTTGTGTGGCTGCAATGGTAGTCTTGATATCCTTAGTGAGCAAAACAGAGGACCAAGGGCATCAAAGCCTAAGGCCCAAAATACAGCTGAACATGGTCCTTCTGTTGAGACTAATAAACATATCAAACCATCTGCCAAGATCCATGATGAGTCATACAACCATCCAGATTTTGTAATTGAATATGAGGATGCTAAGTTCTTCATCATCAAGTCATACAGTGAAGATAATGTTCACAAGAGCATCAAATATGGTGTTTGGGCCAGCACTCCAAATGGGAATAGAAAATTGGATACCACCTACCGTGAAGCTAAGGAGAAGCAAGATCCTTGTCCTGTGTTTCTCTTATTTTCGGTTCGTACCTGATTCTTGAGTGCTAAAAAAACAGTTACTTGGAAGGCAGACTAATACCTTGGGAAAAAAATAAAAGAACAAAAAACATGAAATGTATCGTTTATCTAGAGGTCATATCTTTTAAATGTGTTGATACATTACTTTTGTTATTACACTCCTATCCAATATTAAAGGAAAACTGAAACTTCTGTGATGTGTTTGTTATTGCCTCCTGAGCTTCTATTTCTTTGTGATTGCTATTTTTCTGTTATATTCATCTAAAAGCAACTATATTTACTCTAAGAGCAGGGGAATGCTATATCTTTGTTATTTTTTCTGAACTTCTAGTTTCTTGTTTCTTACTTCTGTAAGTATTTGTTACTCCTGTATGCAGGTGAATGCTAGTGCCCAGTTTTGTGGAGTGGCTGAAATGACTGGACCTGTTGACTTTGACAAGAGTGTGGATTACTGGCAGCAGGACAAGTGGAATGGGCAGTTCCCTGTCAAATGGCACCTTATTAAAGATGTCCCGAACAGTCAATTTCGTCACATTGTATTGGAAAATAATGACAACAAGCCTGTCACTAACAGCCGAGACACACAGGAGGTAGGAATTCCTTTGGAACTTCGTAAGTTATGAGAATTTCTTAGTGCTCTAGGTATTTTTGGTCCACTAAACAAAATCAGCAGTGTTTTTTCGGTCCTTGAAAATCCAATTGGAGTAGAATCTAGGTGGTTAGTATATATTGACTCACTCGTGGTTGTTTGTGTGATGTCACTGGCTATGCGCAAGCTTAAGATTTTATTGATTATGTGGCTGTTTCTTTTCTAGGAACTTCCTTGGTTTTCATTGACATTTCTATAAAAATAGAAACTCCTAAACATCTGTTTTTTCAGCTCTCCTGTGCCTAATATCAAGTCTGAATTCTTGCAGGTAAAATTGGAGCAGGGCATTGAGATGTTGAGCATCTTTAAGAATTATGAAACTGATATGTCAATCTTAGATGATTTTGATTTTTATGAGGATCGACAGAAAGCCATGCAAGAGAGGAAGGCTAGACAGCAAGCCAGCCTTATGGCTGGTGTAGTTGGAGAAAGTGAGCACAGAAATGCAGTTACCTTACCAACTGATATTATCAAGCAGATGACGAAGAGTTTTGCTCAAGTTGTCTGCCTGGATGAGTCTAGTAAAGAAGGCACTGTTACTGGTAGTAGGGTTAGTTCTGGCACTGATGGTTCTGTGGGCGCTAGAGTTAAATTGGAAGATGGTATCACAACTGTCAACCCCTCGCAGACCAGTTAGGAAGAAACAAACACTCCAAGATTTGGGGAGGCTCCTGGTAGTGTTTGTGACATGAACTTTGATTCTATTCTATCTTCTAGTTCCCCACTTTCTAGTGTGATGGTGGATGGATGGTTATATCGCAGAATTGATTGGAGGAGTACTTCGATATCTGGATGAAGGGTCTTCCAAGTTTTGCAGGGACAATTCACTACATGTATAATACATGGTTTTTTAAGTGTTGCGTTGTACCTGTAGGTCAATGTTCCTTTTGTTTTCTTGATCCTTTACATTTTCTTATGAGTGAGAATAGTTATGTGGAGATAGTGGTTGACATCTTGCATTTGAAACAGCAACTCAATTTGCAGGCAGCTTAATAAGGGAAATATAGCAAAAGATGTTGTTGAAGGAAGAACCTCGTAGACTCCATGCTTTTCTACATAATGAGCTACTAATTTCTATCTTTCTTGTTATTCATCAATTTGTGAAATAATCCATAGCAGTGATACCGCACAGTGGAAGGAAGTGAATGAAACTTGAGAGAAGTGATGCTTTTTAAATCCATGACGGATCATCTTGAAGACAGTGAACTAAATCTGACAATATAAGTATGATCCAAACCTAAGATAAAATAGATGCTGGTTAAAGTTGATGTTAGAGAAAAAAAAACAATTTAAGGACTACAAGTGATTTTGATAATAACCCATGCACACACGAACCTTGTCTACTGCCGATCACGCCAAGACCTGTAGTGGGTTTGCTTCAAACTATCAGCATGTTTGAAGTAAAAGGCACGAGACGCTTGGGCATATCTCGTGAGAAGGATGCTGATGTTATTTTTCAACGGTCATTTCACTATCATTTTGTTATCGGCAAGCTTCTCTCACAGAGTCTAAAACTGAGGTTAGACCTCGGTTAAATTGACCCTAAGGTTAGACCTCGGTTAATGATGGAGCCCACCGTGGAAAATGCATCACCACACATATTAAAGTTTAAAATGGTGCTCGAGAAGAAAGGCTGACGCAACTGCATTCCGTAAATATCCATGCAAAGTTTTTCAGAGATAACGATCAGCAAAAGTCAACGGGCTATGCTATAGATTTTCAAATAATAAGGACTAACTTATAATCCCTTTCAAAACTCAGAGACTAGAGAATAATTTACTAAGAGAAATATAAATAAGGTGCAGGAACAGAACGTGAGGGGAAATCAAAGCCACGCCAAGCCAAGCTGTGAACTTCAACAATGGCCGAACCAACGGCGGGAACCCCAATTCATTAATGGCCGAAACAAAGGCGGGAATCCCAATCAACCCTATACACATCCCTTCTCTTCTTCTGTAAGCCAACAACACAAAAAAAGTTTTGATTTAGATTTGCAAAAGAAAGATGGGTTTCTTTGGTTTCAGTGGATCATCGCTATATTCTTCTTCAAATGCATCTTCTTCTTCTTCAATAGATTTCTGGTTTCAAAATGAAAGAATGAATTTTGGTTATGTATGGGCTACTCCCGTTGCTCTTCTTGTCATTCTCATTTTCCACTTCTCCAAACGACTCTTCTCTTTTCCTCCTCCTCCTCCTCCTAAACAACACCTCGTTTCTTCTTCTCCTGCTTCCACTGCTACTGATATCGGTTTCTCTAATGACAGGTACTTGCTTTTCTAATTTAGTTCCCCCCCCCCCCCCCCCCCCCCCCCATATGGAAATGCTTTGTTTTCGTTCCTTTTCATTTTTGTCATTAATTTAATGTTTGTGCTGGATTGATGGTTGTTTTAATTGAATCAAATTCCGATCCTGGGATGGTTTTGATTACTAAAATGCAACTTCTGTTATTTGCTACTGTTTATGCAGAATTTCAGAGATTGTTTCAGAAGCTGATTTGAAGTTTTTGATTGAAGTTTTGGATGAGAAGCTAACTGAGAAGGAGAGTGATAAATGGGAAAATGTTACAAATAAGAGAAACAATCTTCTAGCTTATAAAGCGAAATGTTTCAAACCGAAGGTTGTTGCCTTCCACTCCTAATGCTGCACTGTTTTCAATTTCCTAAAGTTTTCTCCTTTTGGTTTGTGGAATATGTCAATAAAGTTCATTTCGAAGTTTAGTCTGTGCTGCGTTTCATGAGTTCATAACTTGCGGTAGAAGAGCTGGCTAACCAATCGACGTCTCTCTTAAATTTGGATCGAGTTTTATTGGTGGAGAATGGTTTGAAGAGAATTGATGTAATATGATGGTGTTTTCTGGTTGTGTACTTGCAGGATGCTCCGATAAAGTACTTGAGTGTGATGGTTTTTGAAGACTGCACCACAGAGGTGCTTAGGGACTTCTACATGGACAATGACTACAGAAATCAATGGGATAAGACCATAGTTGGGCATGAGCAACTGCAGGTGGATAGAACTAATGGAACTGAAATTGGTCACACAGTAAAGAAATTTCCACTCTTGACCCCAAGAGAATACGTTTTAGCTTGGAGATTGTGGGAAGGAAAAGATAAGACATTCTACTGCTTTATTAAGGTAACCATCTACAGCAACTGGTTTGACAGCATAAGTTAGTTGCTTCTAGCTATTGAAATGCGTTGTACTATATGTTCACCTGCATGGACATGATATGAAACAATGAGTTTGATTATATGTATTTATCAAGAATTTAAATATTGTTAGCTGGTGGGGAAATAACGGACTAGCAATAACCATTTTTTCCTGAAAAGATAACAATTATGAAGTAGATTTTCAATGGAGAATGGTGATTGTTTACTGGCTAGAGCAAATGAAATAATAAACTCCTAAAATCTTCTTAATGCAAGACTGCCCTTTCGATTTTGTTTAATTTATTCTGCCATAATGTCTGGGAAAAGCGTTTTATACATGCAATTGGTGATTTAGTTTTCTTCACTGTATTTTTAGCTTGATTATCTAATTCTTAATTCTTAATTTGATGTTGATGACTATAATTAGGATTGTGAACATCCTTTAGCTGCAAGACAGAAGAAGTTCGTGAGAGTGAAGTTCTTTAGATCTGGTTGGAAAATCAGCAAGGGCAAGTTCCTGACCTCCCTTTTTGCAGTATTTTTCGTAGTTGCAGTATTGATTAACAAGCATAAAAAGAAAAAAAGAAGAAGAGCACAATGTGTCATATTGAGCTTTTCTAACATTATTTTCTGGCCTTCATTTGTATATTTTTTTATTATTTATTTTAAATAAATGGTACCTTTCTGACACTGCAGTATTGACTAACAGCAAAAAAGAAAATAAATGCATGAAATGTCTCATATTGAGCATGGAATATATGGATCTTTCTCCTTTTATTTTTTTTTATTTGGTACAGAAAAGATGCATCATCTGGGTCTGTTTCTTAGGTGGTTATGAGCATGATTTTCTATTTGCCTGGTCTTTAGTTCTTCCTAAATGAAAACAGTTACTTTTGGATTGTCTATTTAATTGATGTTTTAATTCTTCCTAAATGGAAATAGTTTACTTTTGGATTGAATGTTTTGTAATTCCTATCGCTTTAACTTGCAGTCCCTGGTAGAAATGCTTGTGAGATCAAAATGTTTCACCAAGAAGATGCTGGTTTGAATGTGGAGATGGCAAAGTTGGCATTCTCAAGGGGCATATGGAGCTATGTATGCAAGATGAATAATGCACTACGCAAATACTCCGTGATTAGTCATCGTCAGACAGGTCCAGCTGTTACTGCAGTATCATTAATCCAGAAGGTGAGGACCAGCATCTTGAAATACTGATGCTTTTAAAGAACATATTTGTTATTTAGCACAGCCTATCAATAGAATGATTGGTGAAGTCAGGTTTCCTTTTTAACATCACACGTGATATATGAAATATGCAGTTCAACTGAAGTTTCCAAAATCCTAATGAGGAGATAAGGTGACTATATGACACTATTTCAAAAGTGTTTTTGAAAAAAAATGTTTTTATTTTTATTTTTTTGTTTTAAATTTTTATTTTTTGTGTTTTCAAATCATTTTGATATGTTGATGTCAAAAATAATTAAAATAAAAATATCATTTTGATGTATTTTTGAACAAAAAAACTTTGAAAAACAATCTCAACCATGCTCACAGTATACCCAGTACTGAGTTATTGAGATCATGAAATGTGTTTTTAACTGGCCGAGTTTCCAAAACCTTTGGTTGGTTATTAAACCGCTACACATTAGCGAGGAGATAATTTTACAGGCTTTATTATATTGAGATCATCAAGCATGAGTTTCCTCTTGTGGCACAGGTTCCTCCTGGACTAGAGACAACGAACAGTCTTGTGGATACTCAGGCGACTCTGACATTGACTGCCCCGCAGGGATTAGTTACTGGTGAAGCCAAAGAAAGGAAATTCTCAAGAAGGCCATCTAGGAAAATTATAGGAAATGGTCTGCTTCTTCTAGGGGGTATCATCTGCCTGTCTCGTGGGCGCTCTAGCCTTTGTGCTAAAGTTGCCATGGCATATATCCTGACAAAGCTGAGAAAACCTGATGAGTCTTCAAGCCAAGGAAGGGAAAGATGAGGTACATGATGACGTTGTATGACCAATGCTAATGCTGCCGGACTCAACTAAGCTTATCACACATATTTTTATTAACTTGAGCATGGAATCTGACCTGTATACTTTTAAAGAGATCGCGTATTATGCCCCTCTGCGAGGAAGCTGAATTTCTTTCAAATCAAAATTTTTGTTCCATGAATGCCTGTGTACAGAAAAGTTGCAACTTAATTTCTCCTTTTACCATTTCCACCAATGTAATTATGAAGCCATCTTTAGGAAGTCAGGATCCAACGCCAAAGTTTGAAGATTGAGCCACCACTAAAAAAACCTAAATTTAAGAGAGCTCTCACTCTTCTATCCTCTTGAAGACTTGAGTTTTGTAGTATCCAGTTAAGCCATGACCAAATTGTTGGGCTTTATAATGGACCATTTTCCTGTTTTTTCCTTTTGCCTCGACTAGTTTAACTCAACAATCAATTAAAGACTGCCATCACTCTTTGATGAAGGTCAGCCTCGTGGTGATCAAGGATACAAAGTTATCTTGAGAAGGGTGGGAATGATATAAGAATATCACAACGAAGCTTGATATGGTAATATTACTATGTTGGGGAATAATTATTGATAGGAGACGTTTTCTCCTTGTGATTTTCCAACCCCCAAATATCACTCCTAGATGCTCGGTAAATTAATGCCATGTTTTCAATTTGGAAAACACTTCAGTTATGGGATCATGTTTATATTATACGTTGATATGTATTAAATAGAAAACGATATCTTTTCCAAACTGTCTTTGATCTGCAAAAGCTATTCTTGGTATACCGATGATGTGTGTGTGTGTAGTCTTGGTTGACGCTTTTGGTTCGATTATATATAGATTTAATGTGAATGTGTAATGAAAGGAGAAAACAAGTACGGATTATGAAGAAGGAAGAACGGTTGGAGAAGAACGGTTCATATAAGAAGGCGGGAAGGTAGTAACAGAAAGCTTTGTTAGTAATAACTTGTAAAGCCGGAAAACATTGACAAACTCTCATTCTCCTAGTCATTCGCTGTCCCTGCTTCTCTGCAAAAACGCCACTCATTGTTAGCTGTCTTTTCATCAAATCTCTCTTGAAAATAAAATAAAAAATATTCAAAAACAACACAAAAAGGAAAAGACTCCCCTTTTCTTCCTTCTTGTACCTAAATGGAAGGCCAGAATCCTGTTGTTCATGTCTGACTTCTGATCATTCTTAACCACCCTCTTGAATCTTGGTAGCTTCAAGCACAAGGAAGACACAAAAACCTCAATACTCTCTTTTTTTTGCCTCCCGCATTATTGTCTTATGTTTTGGTGTAGGAGAATGCACCATAGTCTTTTAGGGTTCTTGATTGCCTCTCTTGTAATCCTCACCACCTTGGTCCATTCGAAGACTGATTCTGAAGATGGTATGCACACTCCATTTACACATGCACTGCAAATTTTAATTGATTTTGCTTTACATTTTGTTTTGATTCCCATGGAAATAGTTGAATGAGGTATTATCTGTAACATTTTAAGGTTCCACACGCACTCATGTTGATTATCAAGGTGAAATTTCTGTACATGTTTAATCTCAAGAGATGATGAGATTTGATTTATATAAGGGTGATTTGTGATCTTTATTGCCTTTACTAATACTATATCCGCTTTTTTTTTTTTTTGGCTGATAAAAGCCAGTGTCTTTAAATGCAAATAACTTTTGATGGGGTGTTCTAAGTTTTCATAGATTGGATCCATCAAGGGATATTTTCAACTATTTGTTCATGTATATGTAGTTACTCATTCAAGAAGAAAATAACTATGATGAAAAGTTCAGTGCAATTACAATGGGGTTACTGAAAAATTGCTTGTTTTAACTACAAATTTGCAAAAAAAAAAAAAGGATACCAATAGGTAACAACTACAAAAATATTCAAAGACAGTATTGAAACTCAGAACCCTTATTTTAAGAATCTATATGCTGATTTCAGTATCCTGATGTTTCCCATTGCTGATTTCAGTTTCGGCTTTGAATGTGATGTTTACAAGCTTAAACTCTCCTTCAAAACTGAGTGGATGGCAATCAAGTGGTGGAGATCCTTGTGGAGACTCTTGGGAAGGAATCCAGTGCTCAGGCTCATCTGTGACTCAAATGTAGTTATATTTGCTAGTCAAAATATTTCTGGTGAAGAGATTTTACATTTCGCATATATAGCAGGAATAACCCTGAATTTTCTGAATGCTCTTGCAGAAAATTATCTGGACTTGGACTTACTGGATCACTGGGTTATCAGCTAGCAAACTTGAAATCTGTCACCTACTTGTAATGCCCAGTTTCTAAATCATAGCACTTTTTTTACACTAGCTTTTTTTTCTTTTCTGATGAAGGAACATAACCACAAGACTTTTGGAATTTCTTTGTCATAGTACAGTGATGTGAGCAAGAACAACCTCAAGAATGATATACCATACCAGCTTCCTCCTAATGCAGCTACCTTGTAAGCCTCCTGACATTTTCTTCATCTGGAACAGGATTAAACAAGTTATTATATGCTGTGATTGTTCTTTACCAAAGCTCACTTTTTACTGGACTGATTCATGAATTGAAGTGTGTTCGATACTAATCTTGTAAGCTTAACGTGCAGAGATCTTTCTAATAATGGTTTCACTGGCAGTGTGCCCTACTCAATTTCACTGATGACTAAACTTCAAAACCTGTAAGCATATGTTGTTCTTTTGTTACAAAATCTTCCATTTGTTCTGAATACTCATTCTTAATTTTGATGCTTCCTCCAGAAATCTTAATCATAATAAATTAAATGGACAGTTGAGTGATATGTTTCAGAAACTCTCTAAACTTAAAACACTGTAAGTATTACTAACTGGAATGATCAAAAGGTTCTTAAACTCTCCTGTTTGTCAAAATAAAAGTTATGGTTCACTCATGGAGATGACTTACAGGGATCTATCCCACAACTCGATCTCAGGGAATCTGCCTCAGAGCTTTTCTGCATTTTCAAGCCTCAGCACATTGTAAGAAGTGGTAGTAGATTTTTTATTTAGGCCCCTTAGTTTCTTGCAGTGACTGTTTATGTCCTTGTACAGGCATTTGCAAGACAATGAATTCACTGGTACCGTAGATGTCCTTGCCAGACTTCCCCTAAAAGATTTGTAAGTAACATTCTGCGTACTTCAATTGAACAGCTATTGTTTTTCAGTTTACGTGAGAAATATTGGTGTCTAAAAATTCTTACGTCCGATGATTCATTGATAAGAATGATGGTTTCAAACTTTAATACAGTAGTTGATGTTAGTGAAATTTAAAGGACTCACAAAATGAATCCACTGTTTCACTGGCAGGAATATTGAAGACAATGAGTTCACTGGTTGGGTCCCTGATTCGCTGAATGGAATCGATAATCTGAAGTAAGAATACCCTAAATCTGCCCCTCTTTATTTGAGGATGTAGGTTGTAAGATATTGCTTCTCTGACTTCGTGATTGTATTTTCTGAAGAACGGGTGGGAATGCGTGGTCATCCGGTCCAGCTCCTCCTGGTAAATCTAGTTCAGCCCATGGAAAGGGAAGCGGAAAGGGTGGCATGAGTGGACTTGCTATAGCATTGATAGTTTTGGCTTCACTGGTTGTAGTTGGACTCCTCATTATACTGCTTTCAAAAAGAAGGTCTTCTCCGTCTTCACATTTTCTTGAGGAAGATAATGGTAGCTGGCATAGAGCATTTACTCCCCTTTCATCCCATGAACTGTCCATTGACACCCGTGCTGCTATAAAGAAAGAGTTTAAAGGTAGTTGTTTGACTTCTAGCATAACTATTTTACTGTGTTCGCACCTTTGTGTCGCTTTTTAACGTTGTCCTGTTTCAATACTGTGAATGCTGATGGACATTGTTGGTGTGGACTTGAAAATATGATTTACTGGTGACAGAAATTGAACCAGTCAATTCATTTGGTTCGATTGATATAAAGAATCTGCAAAAAGCTCCTTCCATGGGCTACAAGCCTCCACCATCTGATTTTACCGAGTCTATAAGTGACAACGAGTTCGCCATCCGTCTAAATGCTGGAAGAAACACCTCTGTTCGTTCCATGGCTTTTTCCTTGACAGATTTGCTGACTGCCACTGGCAATTTTGCTTCGGGCCGACTTATTGGAGAGGGATCCCTTGGTCCTGTTTACAGGGCCAAGTATCCTGATGGGAAGGTATGGTTAGTCGTTTCATATTTTCCTTTCCATTTATTTTCTGGCACTACTTAATACTTGATCCCCTGTTTGTTGTCAAATTCTGCATCTCATATATTTATGTGCTTGATTATTGCTGGATTTCAACCGAAAACACAGTCTGCAATGAAAAGTTGGATTTTGCATTCCTGCACCATAATTTATTTTTTTGTTATCAGGTTTTAGCTGTCAAAAAGATTGATTCATCACTTTTTCAAGGCGCAAAGCAGGAGTTTTCAGAAATTGCTACAAACATCTCAAAAGTTCACCATCAGAACATCGCTGAGCTTGTTGGCTATTGCTCAGAACAAGGGCATAGCATGTTGATACACGAGTATTTCAGGAATGGCTCGCTTCATGGATTTCTGCACGTGTCAGATGACTATAGTAAACCACTAACTTGGAATACCAGAGTCAGAATAGCTTTGGGAACGGCACGTGCTGTCGAGTAAGTCAATATAAAACACATGCTCATGCAAATCTATTAGCCTAGTGGCTAAATGCTTGAATTGTAGAGTAAGAATGCAGATGTACCCCCTCATGCAGAATGAGTCCCCAAAGCTTTTTCCTTTTTCTCTGATAGAATATCAATTCTTTGGGCAGGTACCTCCATGAAGTTTGCTCTCCATCCTTCATCCACAAGAACATCAAATCATCCAACATTTTGCTTGACCTTGAGCTCAATCCACGTCTTTGCGACTATGGGCTGGCAAACTTCCATCATGTTTGTATTTCTTGAGACATCCAAGATCTCCTCACTGCTAGCATAGTCTGGAAACGTGATGCCTGTTGTTTTGACAGCTTTTCGTATTAACATGTGAATTTTAATTATGATTTTTCTCTTTTTTTAAGCGGACAAGCCAAAACCTCGGCGCAGGATACAATGCTCCAGAGTGCTCTAAGCCTTCAGCTTATACAATGAAGAGTGACGTTTACAGTTTTGGAGTGGTGATGCTGGAGTTGTTGACCGGTAGGCAGCCTTTTGACAGGTATGGTTACGCTACCACTGCAATCCTTTTATTCAGCCAATGTAATCTCCATATCTTAAGCTTCCATATTCCCTTGCTTCCTTCTTTGCAGTTCAAAACCGAAATCAGAACAATGTCTGGTTCGATGGGCCACCCCTCAACTACATGACATTGATGCGTTGGACAAAATGGTAGACCCTGCATTGCGCGGGCTATACCCTCCGAAGTCCGTTTCTCGATTTGCTGATATCATTTCCCTCTGCGCACAGGTAAGAACCGTCAGGAAAATGTCGGTGCAGGATAGTTTCTGTGCTTTACTGCTATCAAGCTTGGTGGTCGATCTCTTCAAACAGAAGTAACATTTTGCACTGCATTCCTTGTATTGTTATCAGGTGGAGCCTGAATTCCGGCCGCCTATGTCAGAGATAGTGCAAGCACTGGTGCGGTTAGTTCAGTGATCGAGTATGGGAGGATTCTGATTGCTAGCGGTAGCTGTATTCTTTCAAGTTTGATATCTATATATAGAACAAGGAGTCGTGTCTTTTTGTTTGGTTCTACCTCTTGTACATGGCTACTCTCTGGGTTCTAGACTGGCCCAAGAGATATCCCCAGGCCCATAAACGAAAGAAGCTGGATCTTCTGTGCCTCAGATATGGCTTTGGGCTTCTTCTTCTTCTTCTTCTTCTCTTCTTCTTCTTTTAACATAGTTAATTTAAACCAAATTGAGTGATGGATCAAATACTTGTTCCACGTCGAGCTGGTGAGTCGAGAAATTTTGACTGCGAGTAGAAAAAACCCCGTGAGCAACTACCATGATTGCTTCGTTTGATTAATAAATTAGAATACAAAGCAGCATGCATAGTATTACAGACAGCAGTGGACTTGGAACATGTAATAAAGTCCTGATTTCTTCATTGTTTAATAACAAAGTCTTTTTGCATAGCTTGCAAGTTTAAGCAAGCCCCATGAGAATTTAGGGAGATGAAGCGCTCAACAACCAACAATCTTGATCTCTTCCAAGCTACAAATCTTAATTTTTCTGTCTGCACACCGTGAAGTATGAACGTGGATAAAGTAGTGTGGTCAGAATCGACCAAGAAAGTGAGAGTGACTTGCCTGTCATTCTTCCCTTTGGGGCATCGCTTTTGCAAGTTCCATGCACCTAAAGTTAGCTTAGAGCCAACTCAAACACGTTACCGACAACAACCATGGTGGTCAACCCATTAATTTGAACTCAGATTCAGGCAGGACTCTTAAAGTGGCTATTATTGGTTTTTAGACGTGTAAATCAGCACGAACCAGCACCATTATTGAGTAAACATAATATATCGGTGTGAGACTAGGACCGATTTGCAATCTCACCATGACTCGTGAGTCAAAAAGATATTGCTGATCATCATGGAGTAACACGTACAGGAAGGGTTGGAGAGGCAAATTCCATCACGGTTAGTTGATGTTAGGACAGAACACAGCAAGAGAGATATCAAGATAGGATGTATCAGAGGTTTTATCTTGAATGATCGATTATGAAAGGTTGTCTTAGGCAATTATCCCAGTTAAAAACTTAAACTGTTCGATAAGGTTTTAGAATATAATTTATGTTATTCTCTAACATACTTTGTGTTTCATTTTTATCAAATTGAATGAGAGTAGTGAGATTCGAACTCGTAACTATGGATTAACAAGATTCTGATATTATATTAATGAAATATCTCGCTTAAAAATTTAAACAGTTAGATAGGATCTCAAAATATAATTTATATTATTCTGTAACAGATTATAAATCAGCAGTGACCACCAGCCACCATTAATAAATACTACACGTGGAGAACTCATAAAACTCAATTCTTAATAAATATAACATCGGATGAAAAATTATTATAATTATTATTTTTGTTGTTATTATTATGATTGTTAAATTATTACTATCATTATAGCTATGGCCACTAACACTTGTAAATAATTAATATCATAATTATTATTGGTACCATTATCATTACTGTTATTATCTTTGCTATCAGTATCGCTATAATTATTATTGTTTAAACAATTCTTATATTTATTATCATCAAAACTATAACTAATAGTACCGTTATTTTAATTTTTATTATTATCATCATCATTATTATTAGTACAATTATTCAATCATTATTAGTATTAGTATCGTCGTGGCCATCACTACTATCATCACGATTATAATCATTATTATGATTATTAATACTACTATTGTTATTAATATTATTAATATTATCATTAAAATTACCATCATTATAATTGTTTTATTATTATTAATATTCTTAATATTATTTTATGAATTATTGTTACTATTACTATCACTGCCATAAATATCAATATCATAAGCACAATAATTATTACAATAAATTATTACTGTTATTATCATTATCGTTAATAATGTCACTATTATTATCATGATTACAATTGCTAAAATTATTATTACCTAAACAATAATAAAAAAAATCTGAAAAATAAAAAACATGAAAACTTTATCAAAAGAGAAAGCAAGAAAATGAAAATAAAATTATAAAGCTAAATATTATTATTATAAAAAACCATTTGATTTGAAGAACAAAAAAAAAACCCAAAAAAGAACAAAGAACAAAGAAGAATAAATAAGAAATGAAAAGGAGAAGTACCAATTTTTGAAGAAAAAAAATCATCTACAAAAATTAAAATTAAAAGACTAACTTGAAAAAAGATAAAACATTAATAAAAAAGAAAAGGATAAAAAATAAAAACCAAAACTAAGAGGATATACATATCAATATAAACAAAAAATAGAAATTGTTTTTGAAGAACTGAAACAATTAAAGGAATTAAAAAATAAAGAAGAATAATGGCTAAAATGAAAAACAAAACATATGACCAATTTCAATTGAAAGACAAAATTGAAACAAATCAATTTTTTTATAAAACAAATCAAGACAAAAATAAGAAATTAAAAGACTAAGGACTACAATATACAAATCATAAACAAAGAGGACTTGTATACATATTCGGTTTTAGAAGAGAGAGAGAGAAAAGAAACAATCGCCTATCGGCAACTCTCCGACCAGCATGTGCCAACACGCGCATCACCATGGGAAAGGAAAGAGGACATGACAGCGTATTCGGTGGGATGACGATTGATATTTTTAGCCACCACATGAAACGTTGCGCTCCGCCTGTATGGCGCGAACGACTAAAAACTGTCGACACATTAGGCACGGGCACCAACAATTTTTTAATAAAAAATATTTAAAAATATAAAAATACTAAAACACCCTTCGAAGCCCGTTCTAATAACAAAAAAACACATATAACATACAAAAATATCCTTTGGACTAACTCTTTGTTTTTGTCTTTTCCAAGGTATATTAGTGCTTTCACTATTCATAAAAATAGAAATGCCAAAAATACCCTTGCCGTCAATTCTTATTTTTTGTCTCATTCAAGGGTAAAATTGTTCATTAATTATTAATTAAAAACTGAAATGCCTAGAATACCCTTGCCCAGCAAACTTTTTTTCTTCTGATTTCAGGGGGGAAATCATATTTTCACTGCTATAAACATGGAAAATAAGCACACATCCCAAACAATTATTTAATGATAAAATGTGGAAAGGAAAAGACTAAAATACCCCCAAACCTAAGAATTAATTTTTATGAACTAAAAGGCATAATAATAATTACACTGTTATAATCCATAGTAAAGTATATCTAGAGCTACAATGAGTTATCGACATGGTTTATCTTTTTTTCTTGATATCCCACTCCTTCCATGCATGGAATATGGATTGCTGTATTTTTTTTTCATTTTGTGTAAATTTTAATTAATAACCACCATAAGACATCATCAAATCTACATATTTTATAGAAACCTCCCTAATATACATTTAAATTTTTATTACCCTCAATTAAAGACGATGGGATACGGTGATTTTCAATTCAAAATCCCTGAGATCACTTAAGAATTAAAATGCAATATATATAGAAATCTAGTTTTGTACCCAAAATATCTTCCATGTTTTGAAATTCTCATGATTGTTAAACTTGATGATTTTAAAAATATGAAGAACATTTTGGATATAAACTGGTTTTCCCCCCTTTCAAATCTTCAATTTTTTAGATAATTTATATAATTTCACAATACTCGAGTGTACCATGGTAATTTATCATTTTTCTTAGAAAAAAAGCTTTCGGAAACCAAATAGATTTTTGTAATATCTCCTTAAATAAATAAATAAATAAATAATGGTCTTTGTCAATTCTTCTAACTTTAAAATATTTCTTGTGAAATCACAGTATTTAAACATGATATAAATGGTGAGGTATCCAGCACCTACCACAACTACTACAGGACATGTAAATACTAATTTAAACATGATATAAAAAATGGTTTCTTTTTTTTTTAATTATTATTATTAATTTAGATGAAAGTAGTAAACTTATTACAAGCCCCTGCGATTTTATTTTATTTTTGTTCGACAATTAAAATATTCAGGTAAGTTAATGTGTGAATTGAGACTAGATTCTTAATTTTATTATATTTCTAAAAAATTAATAATCTCTTATATATTTGAATCAGTCCATCAATGTTTGTTGCATCAATGTACACTTATATATATAATTAATGACTTTGCAACAAGTTGGGTGCAGGCATTGACCATAGTAGTTGGTGGTAAATAACAGGATATAAACATCCACATCATAAGTACATGAACATTAAATTCAGCGAGGACCCCTTTTTTTTATAAAAAGTGTACGTGAGCCGGACTTTAGAGTTTAGATATAGTTCTATTCTTGAAAAAGTTTTTTTTTATTTATTTATTATAAATTACAAAAAATAGTATTTTTAGATCATTTTCATGTATCGATGTCAGTTTAAAAATAAAACAAAAAAAAACATCATTTTAATGTATCTATGAATGAAAAATACTTTAAAAAACAGTGACAGTCACACTTTTAGAAGATCGAGGGCAGCCATCATTTTTGAATTTTGCTTCCTTTACATGTAGTTTTGTAAGAGCAGCAATAAAGAGTTATTAATTTACGATTCCTTAGAAATAAAGATTTTGACGCTCTCTTCTCCACTCCCTTTGTTGCTTAGAAAATAAGCAGGCCATGCATTTTTTATGACCAGGAATCAGGGTCATCATCTTTTCAAGTTACCTCAACAATCAAGATCTGTTCGCGGATGAATTACCCTTTAAAATATAGAACGACACCGTAGTAAAAAATGACTAGGATCAAAATATATAAAAATTTAAGCAAGCCAGTCGCTTCACTAGCTCCAACGGGGCAGTTGACCTCAGTGGATTTAAAAAAAACACTTTATTTTTTCATTTAAAAAAGCTATAGGAAGGATGAGTTGTATCCCCATGTCATCTAATTTTAGTCAAAGTCAACTTTATTTGCAAAATAGAATATACTAGAAGTAGCCCTGAGTTAAGCCGCGAGGTCGGGGTTTTTTTTCAAATACTATGTTTTAAGAAAAAGAATTAAAAAGTAGGGTAGCTGTTACTAATTTTCTGGATTAGTAAACTAATTTTCTCAAAATAAACATTTTTAAAAAGCACTGACGGAGTTAAAATAATTAAATATGATGTACTGATACAGTCTTGAAAGCTGTCTATATAAATACTTGTTCTTGGCAGCAGAAGCAGCACCCCCATTCTCTCTCCCCATATGGCTCCTAACAACCACTGTCTTTCTGCTTAATCTGCAGCCTACCATCATATTTCCATTTTGCTCACCTCCCCCACAGGACCCAGCACTGCATATAATTACAATGTATACCTCTCTCTCTCTCACACACACACACACACACATTTCTTATTTTACTCCATGCCATCTAGCTAGCTAGCTCTTTAATGATCAGTTTGTCAAGGTTAATAGTTTGTTTCTCGCATGCTGATAGATAGATAGATAGATACAGTATGTGGAGGCTAAAGATTGCGGAGGGTGTGAGCAGCGATGAGCTGTACAGCACGAATAACTTTGTGGGGAGGCAGACGTGGGAGTATGATCCTCATGGCGGGAGCCCTGAGGAGAGAGCTGAGGTTGAAGAAGCTCGTCTCAGTTTCTACAACAACCGTTTTCATGTCAAGCCCAGCGGTGACCTCCTCTGGCGTATGCAGGTATTTATCACGTACCTACCTACTCATACAAATATCAACCACAAAGTATCAACCACGTACCTACTTGTACAAATATATAGGGTATGATCAACCAGAAAGAATTACCAATTCTATATAATTAGTTGAGAGGTTTGAATCCAAAATCTCTCAATACAATAAATCTTAGCATTGATCTTTTTTGTTCTTGCTTTTGTCCTTCAGTGATGATCAAGCTGTTTGTTGCGTTTCCATCACCACCAGTCAACAAACTTGATTAATGCGTGCGTGGCATTAGTTATTCCTACTTCATTTTCACCAATTTAATATTCATATATTGCAATCATTTGTCCACTAGAAATGAAGTTAAACTAGAATATGGCAGATCAACAAAGAGATCACGAGACAGTCTGTTTTTTCCCTTTCTTTTTCAAGCTGTTATCTTTGAGGTTTGTATTAATAATGCTGTAGCATTCCCTAAGAAAACTTTTTTTGTCGAGCTTTATGCAGATGGATTTATGTCGCATTTTTTGTGGCTTTCCCTTTTATTTTTATTTTCAAATTTCCACGTTCCATAGTACAATATGTTAGTTGAATTCATTTATTGATTTAATCAATAGATATAGATAGGTAGACTTGATTTGATTAATGAATCTCATTGTATCAGATTACTTGAATTCATTTATTGATTTAATCAATACATCTAGATAGGTAGACTTGATTTGATTAATGAATCTCATTGTATCAGATTCTTGATGATTGATTGCATGGATGAATGAAGTTCTTTGATCTCTTGTTCAGTGGAATAACAATAATATTTTTTTTTACCAAATTCATGCCATTACAGGCATCACATTTTTTTGTAACTGGAATATATATAATTTGTTTTCTATTTGGTTGAAAAATATATAGGATTCGTTGTGCTAGCTTTAATGTTATGATCCTTAATTATTGTTCGACCAAACCATGTATGAATATTGCAGTTTCTCAAGGAGAAAGATTTTAAACAAAAAGTCCCTCAAGTGATAATTGAAGATGGTGAGGAGATCACATATGAAAAGGCAACAACTGCATTGAAGAGGGCTGTCCACTTCTTTTCAGCTCTACAGGCTAGCGATGGCCATTGGCCTGCTGAAAATGCTGGCCCCTTGTTCTTCCTCCCTCCCTTGGTGAGCATCTCATATAGTATTTGTTTCCTTCCCAATAATTAAGTCGACCACCTATAATTATCAGTAAAAAATCATGCTATTTTTTTTGGCTCGCTTGAAAACGCAGGTAATGTGTCTGTACATTACAGGACATCTAGATTCTGTATTCTCTGTTGAGCATCGTAGGGAAACCCTCCGCTACATCTATTATCATCAGGTACATTTATGCTAATTTTTTGATCTTCATGGTTTTAAGTTTTGGTTGGTAATACGCTAATTATACCGGTGGAAATTATTGCAGAATGAAGATGGTGGTTGGGGGCTACACATTGAGGGTCACAGCACCATGTTCTGCACAGTTCTCAGCTATATTTGCATGCGAATTCTCGGGGAAGGACCCAATGGTGGTCAAGACGATGCTTGTGCCAGAGCCCGGAAATGGATTCATGATCATGGTACTGCAACACACATACCCTCTTGGGGGAAGACTTGGCTCTCGGTAATGATCCATCCTGTATTCCTTGATTATGTATATTTTTCAGAACCGATAAAAATTATATTTGCTAGAGCTGAAATTAATGTACACTGTTCTTTCTGCTGAAGATACTTGGTGTATATGACTGGTCTGGAAGTAATCCGATGCCCCCAGAATTTTGGCTGCTTCCCTCTTTTCTTCCTATGCATCCAGGTTCTAACATTTTCTCGTGTCCTTAACAGGATTGCCTAACAGCACCTGTTCGTTTTCCAGTTCTGTCGCCTTTGTGCTAACATTCTTTTTGGCTTCATTGCAGCAAAAATGTGGTGCTATTGTCGGATGGTTTACATGCCAATGTCGTATCTATATGGGAAAAGATTTGTTGGCCCTGTTACACCTCTCATTCTAGAGCTGAGAGAAGAACTCTATGCTGAGCCTTATAATCAAATCAATTGGAGGAAAACGCGTCATATGTGTGCCGCGGTGAGTTCACCTCAAACTCGATAATTAGCACCATTCTGCAAATTTATTGTGATGTTGCTATATATTGGCAGCACGAGAAGTAATTGAATACTGTTAGTGCAGGAGGATCTCTTCTATCCCCATCCTTTGATTCAAGATCTGTTATGGGATAGTCTCTATGTATTCACCGAACCTTTTCTTACTCGTTGGCCCTTCCACAAGTTAGTAAGAAATAAGGCTCTTGAAGTAACAATGAAGCACATTCACTACGAAGATGAAAACAGTCGTTACATTACCATCGGATCTGTGGAGAAGGTGACTTACTGCTGCATAGAAAGGGGCCCTCTATCTTCACCTCTTATCTGATAATTTCTAATATTTTTATGAACTTGATTTTCAGGTTCTATGTATGCTTGCTTGCTGGGTTGAAGATCCTGATGGCGATTATTTCAAGAAACATCTCGCTAGGATCCCCGATTATTTATGGGTGGCTGAAGATGGAATGAAAATGCAGGTTAGAAGGCTTGCATTCTGTAACCAAGCTGTAGAGAGTAGAGACCTCGGAGGGTACCGTGTGCTTATTAAAATAATGAATCTGTGTGCAGAGTTTTGGAAGTCAGCAATGGGATACTGGTTTCGCCATGCAGGCCTTGCTTGCTAGTAATTTTACGGATGAAATCAGAGATGTACTCAAGAGAGGACATGAATTCATAAAGAAATCTCAGGTTTATCCCTCTCAGAATACATTTTGTCTTTTCCCTTAACAATCAAATAATGTTCATTTTCTATTTAATTTCCATTCCGGTTATAGTTTTATCTCACCAAAACTAAAAAGTTAATTTAAAGGTCAAGGACAATCCTTCCGGAGACTTCAAGAGCATGTACCGACATATTTCTAAGGGATCCTGGACTTTCTCTGACCAAGATCATGGATGGCAAGTTTCTGATTGCACTGCAGAAGGATTGAAGGTAATAAGCTATGTTCAAGCACTTAAAAGTCCCTTATCTTCTCTGCCATTTTGTTCTAATTGCAATATGCCTCTCACCAAAACAAACTAACTTGCACCTACTATGCAGTGCTGCCTACTTTTCTCAATGATGCCACCAGAAATTGTTGGCAAGCAACTCGAGCCTGAGCGGCTTTTCGATTCCGTCAATGTTATTCTTTCTCTACAAGTAAGAATTAAACTAAACTAGGAGGCTTAACTATCTATAAACACTATATCTAGCAATTTGTTTCCTTCAATAAAGAATTTTGAACTTTGTTGCTGAACATCCAGAGTCAAAACGGAGGTTTAGCGGCATGGGAGCCCGCTGGAGCTCAGAAGTGGTTGGAAGTAAGTCCTTTAACATTTTCAGTATTTTTATCTGTTCTTTCATTTTCCAGTTTTTTTTTTTTAATCATGAACAAATGGTGTTTGTTTCTGTCTGTTTCAGCTTCTGAATCCCACAGAGTTTTTTGTTGACATTGTCGTTGAGCATGAATATGTTGAGTGCACTGCATCAGCAATCCAGGCGTTAATATTGTTCAAGAAGCTGTACCCTGGTCACCGGAAGAAGGAGATCGATAATTTCTTAACAAATGCTGTACGATACCTCGAAAGCATTCAAACTCCGGAGGGTGGATGGTATGCCCTCCTGATTAATCTTAACTTCTGTTTTTTTTGGTTCTCCAAGTATTTCAGAACCTACAAGGAGTGATATTTCCACAGGTATGGAAACTGGGGGGTTTGCTTCACTTACGGTGCATGGTTTGCACTTGGAGGCCTAGCAGCTGCTGGCAAGACTTACAGCACCTGCGCAGCTATGCGCCAAGGTGTTAATTTTCTTCTCAGCATACAAAAAGACAATGGAGGTTGGGGAGAGAGCTATCTTTCGTGCCCTAAGAAGAAATATGTACCTCTTGAAGGAAACCGATCGAATTTGGTACATACAGCGTGGGCTATGATGGGTCTAATTCATGCTGGCCAGGTTAGCATGCTGTTTATCAGTAGTTTTAACCTACGCTCCTGTTTCATTTTCTGTAATTTATAACCTTTTCACTGCCCTGACTCCGCAAAAGCCTTGATAAGAAATTGTTTCAGAATCTCTGATAGTAAAATCTGTTTCCTATTGATGGTTATAGATGGATAGAGACTCTGCACCTCTTCACCGAGCAGCGAAGTTTATAATCAATTCGCAATTGGAAGATGGTGATTTCCCCCAGCAGGTAGCTTTCTAACTATTAACCTATGGTCAGAAAACCACTTCAATTGAATTTAAAAAGAAAAAAAAAGGGCCAGACTCCAAAAGGTCTGTTTGCGATTCCTCTCAGCCCTCTGTGGGTGGGTGCTACATACTATGATGGACAGGAGAAAATTGTCAATTCTGCATCTTGACTTCAACTTTTATTTCAAAAGATCCTTAACCTATGATCTTCTTATTGATGACAGGAAATCACTGGCGTGTTCATGAAAAACTGCATGTTACATTATGCAGCATACAGAAATATCTATCCATTGTGGGCTCTTGCGGAATACAGGAGGCGTGTTCTGCTGTCTTCGAAATAATTTAAGTCCGATAGCAAAAGCGTCTAGCAATCCAATAGCGAAATCAAATGAAATACTGAATTTCAATCCAATAGCTATACCATTTTATGTAGTTTGTTCTTTTAGAATTTCCCTAATATGTGTAGAGAATAAGGTTCTTGCGTAACAATATATTTCTATACACACATTAAGTGTCTGCAGCAGAAAATTGTATCCTGAACTGTCCCGGGTTCACACTTGTACAACTTAAAGTGCACAGACGTATCTGTGCTGGCTTGTTTTACTGGATTCAGCTGTCCCAGTCTTCGCAGGTTTTCCTCTTTCAAAACTTTCACCAAAGCTAGCAGGCACTATCTCAGTATCTCGTATCCAGCTCACTGATCTTTCAGCAAATTTTACCACTTTGTAAAATCTTGAAAGTCATTAACAAATTTTATTTTTAATAGAAGAATATTTTAAAGTCTACATGAAACTTGAGCCTCAGTTGACAAATTGCAATAACCAAACTAAGAAGTAAAGTAAGCTTGACTAATACCTTTCCAAATATAACAAATCATTTCCCATGCAAAATCTAAACTTTTGGGTTTTGATAATACGTGGGGTTAACCCCCATTTAAGTTGATTTTGAGGGGGTGGGAGAGGTGGAAGTTGAATGAACTGTCCTGATATTGGCCCCATTATCTGGCAAAGAGTTGTCTTGGTTTTCGTTTCTTCTATTTAAATGTCTGTTTAGCCAATGCAACCTTCATGAACTAAAAACAAGCTCTATAAAACACTAAATTCTTCAACAAACATCGGGGTTCTTTCCATGTAGCCTAATCCTTTTCATTGTCTTCATTTTGTTGATTTTGAGAGAGTGGGAGAGGAGGAAGTTGAGGGAAGTGTCCTGATAGTGCCCCCACGTTATCTGGCAAAGAGGTGTCTTAGTTTTCGTTCTTCTATATAAATTTTTGTTTGGCCAAAACACTAAATCTTCAAACAAACATGGAGTTCTTCTTTCTATGCAGCCTAATCCTTTTCGTCGTCTTCGTTTCTATTCCTCTTTTATTATTCATTCTCGCCCACAAATCCAATGTTTCTCATCCTAATCTCCCCCCGGGCAAGATGGGCTTCCCTATCATCGGAGAGAGCCTTGAATTCCTGTCTGCAGGAAGGAAAGGTTACCCTGAAAAGTTCATTTATGATAGAATAGCCAAGTACTCATCCCAAGTTTTCAAGACCTGTATTCTTGGGCAGCCTACAACAGTTGTTTGTGGTGCGGCAGGCAACAAGTTCCTGTTCTCTAACGAAAACAAGCTTGTTACCTCATGGTGGCCAGATTCAGTAAACAAGATCTTCCCTTCCTCCACACAAACCTCTTCAAAAGAGGAATCCAAGAAGATGAGGAAGCTGCTACCTAACCTTTTGAAACCTGAATCCTTGCAAAGATATGTAGGAATGATGGACACTATTGCACAAAGACACTTGGAGGATTGTTGGGAAGGCAAACAGCAAGTAACTGTGCTTCCACTAGCCAAGATGTACACCTTTTGGATAGCATGCAAAGTATTCTTGAGCATTGATGATCCAGAGCATGTTGCCAAGCTAGCCCATCCTTTCAATGATTTGGCATCTGGGATAATTTCCATTCCCATTGATTTGCCAGGAACATCTTTCAATCGCGGTATCAGGGCCTCAAAGTGGATAAGAAAGGAGTTGGTATCTATCATACAGCAAAGGAAGGTTGATCTAGCCGGCAATAGAGCTTTGCGTGCACACGATATGCTGTCTCACATGCTGCTAACAACTGATGAGGATGGGCAATACATGAAGGAGACAGACATAGCTGATAAAATTATGGGTTTGTTGATTGGTGGTCATGACACTGCCAGTGCTGTAATCACTTTTATTGTCAAGTATCTCGCTGAGCTTCCTCACATCTACCAGGAGGTTTTAAAGGGTAAGCTTCCCCCTCTAATCAATCATCTTTCCGCTCCTTTTCCATTTCATAAACATGATGGGTTTTCATTTTTCAATGAACAGAACAAATGGAGATTGTAAAGTGGAAAAGGCCAAGGGAGCTGCTCAACTGGAATGATATTCAGAAAATGAAGTATTCATGGAATGTTGCCTGTGAAGTACTGAGACTAGCTCCTCCACTTCAGGGTGCTTTTAGGGAGGCCATAAAGGACTTCAACTTTGCAGGTTTCCACATACCTAAGGGTTGGAAGGTAGGGCAGTCCATTCTAAACGCCCCCGCGCGCGCGTGCAGTTACAGTACTTTAATGTATTGAGAGATGGCTTAAAATATTTTGTTTTTCATTTGGTGGATTGACTTTACAGCTATATTGGAGTGCCAGTTCAACGCAAAGGAATCCTGAATGCTTCCTGGATCCTGAGAAATTCGATCCGACCAGATTCGATGGGGCAGGACCAGCACCCTATACTTTTGTGCCATTCGGAGGAGGGCCTAGGATGTGTCCAGGGAAAGAATATGCACGGATGGAGATACTTGTGTTCATGCATAACTTGGTAAAAAGGTTCAGCTGGGAGAAGCTGATTCCTGATGAGAAGATAATTGTGGATCCCATTCCAATTCCTGCTAAACAACTCCCCATCCACCTTTTTCATCACCAGAAGAATATTTAACACTAAAATACGTTAGCAATTCATTCTTGCCCTACACAATATTTTACATTACATGAAGAAATTAGTACTCATTATATATGTAATCATGCATCTAAAACATCCATTCTTCCCTTTCTTTCTTACACTGTATTATTATTATTGTCCATGCTTTAAAAGGCCAGGTCCCGACAGGACACTGTTGCCCGTCTATAATTTCTTGTGAAATGTATTTTAAGATGAAATCCAGAGTCATGTGATTAGCAGAAGCCACGTCAAGCCAATCGCCATTATCAAGTAAACTGATTCAGCAACGCAAGTTATTTGTTTTTCTTTTTCACGTAAGCTGGAATGCATATACCATTATTTAAACAAACTGATGGTACAGACTTGACTTTTCGAAACAACGACGAATTATAAAAAACAGTGACGAGGGATGGAGAAGCCCCTCACAACAGCAAGCTAAGAACGCAAACGAAAAGGAATGAGGAGAAGGGTTGAGAAGCCACGCCAACCATGCAAGCTCAAAAAGAAGCCACGATTAGAGACGCCTTCGTTCAGCAGCTCCAGCCAATTCCAAGCCGAAAGAATCTACAAGGCACACAGAAGCCCCTGCCCAAATGAGAAGGGAGATGAGGCCAAAAAAAACCCATGTCCCTAGCAAGCCCACACACAGCAGCTGAACTGGAGAAAATGAAAATAAGGCAGCAGAGAGCTGTTCCAAAGAAGAGTAGCGTGTATGATCTTGATAGACAGTGGAACCACCAAACCTTTTAGTCTCTTACGTGATGTAATTGTGAAATGAACACTACAAGTTAAAGTTTCAGACTTTACAAAACCAGCAAGTAGAAACGCAGATAGGACCACACATCTCCTGCTGGAATTGTCATTCTATATCCTATTGTAAGCTTGCCATCCGTGGAGCCAACCCTTTTTCAACGACTAATATTATATCTTGACTGGAACGACCTGCATGAAAGACGTAATGGTTCAGTGATATCATAATCCAGTCTCTAATTTTAGAGACCATAACTTAGCCCCATAATTGTCTGTGACTGTTAATTCATTAAAAGCTGTGTCTGGATCTGCAAGCTCTTGAATATAAAAGGAGTGACTGCTTTTCAATCTAACATTTCATGTTATGGTTATGAAGCAGGGGTGGGCTTTCGAGCATGGCCTCCAGGCTGCCTGTCAGAATGGAATGAGCGGCTTTCCTTGGAATCCAGCTACCATCAATATGTGGTGTGGACAGCAGAACCTGAAGCTCGGCAAGCAGGGAGCAATTATTGGTAATTTTGTAGTTTTTTAGTACAATTCTCACGCATAATATATTATACTCTTTTAGTAGGAAAACCCCCAAGCTGTTGAATGCATGAACCAACCAATCTAAAATTATGAAAAAGTAGTGCATCGTTTTGGAAGATAAAAGCTACTGCGGAGCATTTCAAAAGATGGAATAGATGAAATTCAAGCACAAAAATTTGTTTATTTAGTACCTTTTAGTCAATTAATTTAACATTTTAATAGAATTGGTATGGAATGAATCGATTTGTTGATTATTATTTTTTCCTATAGTTTTCTCAAATGTTAATTAATTCAACATCTTTAAATTTTATATTTGTACTTTTGGGGGGGCATGCTTGCTCCTAATTTTCAAGCATCCAAGTTTCTACCTTACCCATGTATTGAAGTTTCTGGTCTGGAAAGGAGCAGTATGAGAAAAGAGGCCAGGTGCTAAGATCCCACATCGATGAAGCAGGCTAGAATTTCGAGGGCTGCACCTATAAAATGAAAATGAATCGGCAGGCCAAATCATACCTTTCTCGGCCTTTTGGCTAAGATCAAGTGTAGTATCTGTTCTTATCAGTTTAATATCTGATACGTGGGCCATAGGTCCACACGATATTAAATTAATTTTTTAAAGGGGAAGGTTCACCACAGTGGCTTGCCACTGGAATCTTCACGCGTCGCCCATGCGTTGCACTACTGCAAGGGCCTGGCGCGCCCTCCAATCTCATATCAAGCTTATTTATGGATCAAGGGCGTTGAGAAAACGAAATGCTTCCATTTTTAATTTCTAGACATTCCTGTGAGTCTTTTCTAGCTAGCAAAATAGAAATGCCTCTATGTTCCATCTCCAGGCAAAAACCATTTTGAGTTCTTCGCGGAAGCTGTCTAATTTTGGCTCAATTTTTGTATGATCCATAAGACGCGGTTCCTCTGACACTTCCGCATGTATTACTAGAATGTTTGGAGCAGGCGGCACAGCCTCTGGAGTAGGGGGCGTAGTCCTAAGAATAAGTGTGTACCTCTTGAAGGAAACCAATCGGATTTGTTGCAGACAACGTGGGCTATGATGAGTCTGATAAGGTTAGCATCTTGCCTCCGAGTATACAAGTTCTAGCCTGCCAAGCCAATGTCCTCATGACTTCTGACCATTAATCTTTATTTTGTACAGCTGCGAAGCTGATAGTTAAGTTAATTCACAATTGAAGATGGTGATTTCCCCAGCAGGTAACTTTCTGAAACTAATTTAGTCGTTGTCAATTGAATCAAATTTGAAAATAACAGTCAAGGACGAATCCTATCAGTTTATTATGGGCAAACTTTTATGGTCATGACCTATGATCGTATTCATGGCAGGAAATCACTGGTGTGCTCGTGAAACATACCATGTTTACATGATGCAGTATATAGATATCTTTACAATGTGGGCTATTGCAGAATACCAGAGGCATGTTCCATTGCTTCCAGATGAATCTAAACTCAAACGAACAATCTAACTCATCATTGTACACAAAAATAAATATGCTAGTCCAGTAGCAGATTTTTATTATAGAAATAAAGGTTTTTTCTATAATTATGCTCTTCTATGACATAATGCTATTGCAGAAAGTCGTATCCTCAACTGTCACAGATGGTGCATGCTCTCTTCTAGAGTTACAATTACAGGTGCTGCGTTGTAATGTAAGGAGGACTAGTTCAACTGTGGTAATGCCAGAAAAACTCAAAGAACCTGCAGTACCTGGCAACGATATTCTCCAAGGGCCCATATAGGGAAAATGTTCCGGTATGCTGAATAACTGATCATACAATTCTTGTTGAACACTCCCATGATCTCCTGTGATCAAATAGACAAGTTAGTGGCATGCCAAGAATTGGTAGCGCCTTCTTGTTTTGATCTTTAAATGAACATGTCAAATTGTTCCAATAAAGCCGCAATTCCAACCTTTTACTTTTGGAGTTGATATGTTTTTATACCTTCTTTTTTTTCCTGGTAATGTTTACATGTATGAACTTTTGTGTCAAGCAAATTTACTTTTTTCTCAAATTTTCACCAAAGTATTAAAGAGTTGTTACAGCAGATGACATCGAAAGACCCTCATGTTACCTATTCAGTTTGTATTAAGTTCTACATATATACAGAAAAATACTAATTCATTTCTCCTGAAGACAAAATTCAGTTGAATAGGCATAGCTGCGTTCACGAGCTGCAACAGAAATAGGGATGTTTACCTCTTGAGGAAAATCTCCATTCTCCATTTGAGAGTTTATTAACACCCTTGCAGCACGGTGCAATGGTATTGGATCCCTCTCAGCCTATAACATGTTAGATAAAGAAACAATTATCATGCACCATAAAAATAAAGGCTAACAAATCTCAAACTCATCGCATTCCTCTCTCGTCATGCACCTCGAAAACTAGTTTTAATCTTGCTAATTGATATGTATTCTGTTCTTCATGGTAAAAACCAAGGGTGCTACAGGTAGAGAGGCTTCAGCAACTTTTATCTCTAAAATGCAGTTGAAAATAATAATAATCTGGTATCATAAGTACGAGAAACAAAAAATATTCCCGGATGTACCTGCCCAGCTTCAATGAGTGCTAACATGGCCCATCCAGTGTTGACTATATGTGGTCTGTCATCTTTCAGATTCGTATACACCTGTTTAACAAGTCATAATGAATAAGAAAATCATATTGTTATGAGATTTTATAAAAGCTGCCATAGGATATGCAACATGGAAAATATAAGCAGAATTAGCAGATTGGGAAGGCAAAGACTTTCACAAAGGGTATGATATCCTTTGTGATTTTATAAAAGGGCATGCCTGGATTTGAAAATCACAGAAAATATGGAATAGGATTTTTAGTCCAACCTTGTTTTGACATGATAGATAACTCTCTCCCCAACCACCTCCAGCAAGTTCTTTGGACAACATGTAATCACAAGCTTTACGGATACTGCTGGAGTTATTATATGTCATGCCAGCTGCCACCAAACCCTTTATCCCAAACCACCCAGCATAGGTGAAGCAGACTCCCCAGGATCCATACCTGTTAAGAACATCCAGAGAACTTGCCATTGACTGAAGCAATTGATGTAAAGCAAATATACAAAATATGGGCACAAACCAACCAGGAACCATTTGTCGCCTGAATCTTTTCAATGAAGTTTGCAGCTTTACCAATACAATTATCTATTTCTTCCCTCCTATGACCAGGATACAATTTCTTGAATGATGTTAGTGCTTGGATTGCCGCTGATGTGCATTCTACATATCTATGTGGCCATTCCAGTCAACATCACATTAGAAATCCACAAAATTCTATTGCCTAAACATGAAATTGAAGTGTGCTGAAACCTTACGGGTAATCAATGACAATGTCACCAAAAGTTTCTGCAGGATTGATTAGCTGAAACAGAACAAAAATATTATATAGATGCAGTAGTAAACACAGCATCATCAATATAAACTGCAATTTGACTTGGAAGTCATTGAGCTTTAGATTTAAAAGGAACCTCGCTAGTGGTCAGGGTAATGTTATAAACAATGATTAAGAAAAAGCATATAGCCCAGGATATGCATTAACTCACACTCAACTTTATGTTAAATAAGTAGGGATAGTTAAAAGAGTCTGTGAAGATACAATTTTAACGAGGAAAAGAAATCATCATGCATAATCTACAAAATACTAATTAAGGCTTATTTAAGGTGATTAGATTCTCTCCCTGCATTGACCTTCCTTTGAAGTTAGCTCAACAAACAACATGCTCAAATACATAAGATTTTACTAGCAGAACAAGGAATTTCTTAAAAGACCTCCTTCAGCAAGGAGAGCAGCCATTGACCACCAGTTCTGCAAATCTTAAATCCTTAATATTAAAATTTTCCATGGGAAGATTTGCATGTTCTCATGAGGAATTCATAATCTCAGAGTGAATTCAAATGAATGGCTTGATCACATAAGGTAGTTACCTCCAACCACTGATATGATCTTGTCAATTCATATGTTGCAAAACCACCATCAGCATTCTGCAGAAGTGTCCAAAATTATCAACCATTTCCTGTCAGTAGAGTACTCCTGAATACATAATAAGGGAATCCCTATTCTGAACCAACTTTCAGATGCAAGATAAGATTGAAAAATATTCAATGATTTCACTGTGGGGGAATCTAAACTTGGAGTTCCTGTAACAGAGATTCCCATTACATTAACTTCAACTTTGTATCGTGAGCTTGAGTATGATTCAAACATTTTTTCATGAGCAAGCATTTCTAATCCAGGCATCTATAAAGCAATCTATTATGATAACCCTACTATTCTACTATAATTTAAGGTCATGGTTTCACTAAATCAAAGTATGGTGTGCCCTTGGTACCATATCCATTTCCTAATTTTCTCATTGCACACAGCACCATTAACCAATAGAATTCCACTAACATATTACATATAATGAATGTAATCTAGCATCCTTAAGTGATAATGTTTTAATCCCACTCTTGTGCTAGATCCAACATCTGTTTCGAAGCAGCAACCAAGAATTAAATACCTGTAAAGAAAGGATTACATTAACAGCATCACAGATCCTCTCCACACCTAAGGCATTCCCCACCATTTCGGTTGGAAGTTTTGATAGTAGTAAAACAGCCTGTACAGGTATATAAACATCAACAAGATGCATATGAGACCAGAATATGAACTTCTACAGTTCTGTTCATCTTTTTACCTTCAATCCTTCTCCAGTGCAGTCAGAGATGGGCCATCCATGATCTGCAGTTGAGAATGGCCAAGCTCCTTTGGAGATGTGGCGATACCAAAAATTTAAATCTCCAGGACAATCTTCTAGGACCTTCAAACAAAGTATAGCTGGTTGAGCAAGGAGGGCTGCATTGGTGAATTATGGTAGAGCTATCTCTACAATTGAGAACCTGTGAATCTTTAAGGTACTCATGTGCTTTTGTTAAGGTTGCACTGTATTCTTCAGCAAGGTTGGTAGAAAGAATTGCTTGAACAGCAAAAGCAGTATCCCACAACTGGCTTCCATTATATCCCTGCAAATTCAGTACAATTTCACCAACTATTACAATATATACGTATCCAACTCAATGGTCCACTCATCAGTAACACAAACACTAAGGAAACCATCTTTTCTCGGCAAAAATAGGAAGAGAAAAGAAGAAGAGGGGTCTGAAGTAGAGGGAGACTCGTATAAATAGTCAAGGAGAGGGGAATGCTTTTTTGTTTTCACCTGCATTTTCATTCCATCTTCAGCAATCCACAAATAGTCAAAGACTCTTGGCAGATGCAGTTTAAATGCCTCTGAGTGTGGATCTTCTACCCAGCAACAAAGCATATTCAATACCTGATACATACAAGCTGTCATATAACTGAACACAAGAAGCTAAGGCACAAGCGCATTGGCAGAATTATAGAGCTAATGAAGCTATTGGACTTATTCTTAACAGATACTACACTAGAGAGCTAAATATGTACGTTTCCTCCACATTTTCTTCTTATTTAACAGAAAAAATGATCATCATAAAACCATCCATTTGTACCTTGTTGACCGGACCTATGCATATGTACCGTGTATTTTCATCTTCATAGTGGATATGCTGCATCACTGCATGCAAAGCTTTCTCTCTCAACCTATTAAGAGGCCAATGTGTAAGTATAGGCTCGTATGCATAGTGAAGAGAAGCCCACAGAATATCCTGAACCAAAGGATGAGGATAATATAGATCTTCCTAGCAAAATTTGAACCAAAAAAAAGGTTCAGAATCAACATCAAAAGCCAAGAAAAAATGTCCGCGTAAGGTAGTTGATAGTATTAGTTTGGCACAGAAAAAACATAATGGATCTCTAACCTTTGCACAGGTATTACGAGCTGTATTCCAATCTACTTGATGATATGGAACTGCATAGATCTCCTCTCTCAAAGATTGAATTGTGGGTGTTATAGGACCAACAAACTTCTTCCCATATAGATAAGACATTGGTAAATATACCATACGACAGTGGCACCACATCCTTCCTATGAATATAAAACTTCAAGGTTATTCACAAGAAGCAAAAGCCTATTGATATTTGACAGAACTACATCACAATAAAGTGAAAATGAAAGGTTGTATAATGTTTGAATTATATTAACAATGAGCTACATGGCAGTGAAGCCCCTAGCAAGTACATTTAGATAGAAACATTTTGTTAACAGAAAGAAAGAAAGAGAAAACACAGCTAAGTAATGAGAACCAAATTATCAAAAGATCACCTCATTAAAAAAGAAAAATCAATTAAAACAGCTAGAAATCTATGAGAAGAAACATGTAGTGCTCCAAGTGCTAAAAAAGAAGGTGACTAACAAGCTAATTACAAGAGAATTAGAGACCATCTATAACATAACATGCATGTTTGGTCAGACGGAAGCAATTTTAGTTTGCTTTTCTATTATTTGTATTATAGTTAAATCAAACTACTGTCCACTTAGTGTTCGGCAGTGTTGTAGCTTTTGCTTTTGGGTGCGTTTCAAAAGTGTGTTTCACATGAAAAAAATATTAAATTGATGGTTTTTAGTGTTCTTCAATGGTTTTGATGTGTTGATGTCAAAAATAAAGAATAAATATTTTGATGTATTTTCAAGCAAAAAGCACCTTGCACCACAATATTAAACACATTAAATTCCCATCCCAATTCAGGTCTTTGGCAGCAAGCAAAACATATTTTGATGAGGGATCCTATAAAATGTTTTAAAAGACTATTAGCCAGCAGTGGTTCGCTGAAATGAGGGCTAAGAGAAGTAAATTAAAAAATAATTCATCCTTCAGCATTTTTGTGTAAAGTGGTTGCTATCAAGACTTTAGTCTGCACACTTGTGATTGCAGGGCCAAGATATTTTATCATTACACCAAGCAATGGACCCTTGAGGGATCCTCGCCTCTTATCAACGTCAATTAGTTGGTTAAACAGCCTAAAAGAAAATATATTCCACTCTCCTTTGTGTGGCTGAAATGATATAAGCATGCATAGCTATTCAGGTACCTGGATGCATTGGGAGAAGGTAAGGACATAGCCATACTTCTGGAGGCATTGGATTATTCCCAGACCATTCATAGACTCCAAGTACCTATCATTATCAAAGATCAACCAAATGGAACCACAATTGTCATAATCTATAGCTTTTGGAACAAACCAACAAGATAAAGACCAGGTTCATACCGAAAGCCACATTTTCCCCCACGAAGTAATCTCAGTTGCTCCACCATGGACCAAGATCCACTTATGTCCCTTTTCCATTGCCCCATCTCCACCCTCAGCTACTTCACCAAGCAACCTCAAGGTCACATAGTTTAGACAGGTACCAAACATAGTGCTTGGGCCTTCAATATGAAGACCCCAACCCCCATCTCTATTCTGCAGCAAAAGATGGCACATTTACAAAAATAGTTCCCATAACCAGTTCATAAAGATCCCAATGCTACAGATAAAACTAAACAGCTAGCTTATGGTTTGTTCAAGCTTATTCGTTTAGTTGAACTACAGCTTGGGAACTTAACTTTGGGGCAGAACGCTATAATTAATTAGAGAAGGCATTGATACGACTTCCAGAATTACTTCTTCCCTATGATGTCCAGCAAAGTTGTTTTGATATCAAAATATGAACAAAAAGAGGTTCAGATGTTGCCAGATTGTACACTTACCTGATGATTGAACAGATATCTGCACATCTCTCGCTGATGTTCTTTTGACAAGACAGCATTCAGAGCTCCCGTAATAGATAAAGTAATGATCTGTAGCAATTCAAAAGCACGGATAAAAATACATGTTAATATAATCAACTACTCTGAAGAATGCAATCCTTCTTTCTAACCACACCACTTAAAAAAATCGAAATTCAACATTTCCCACCAACACAAACACTCTGGTTGTCATTCAAACACTGTATATTAATCATTTACATGCAAAGCAAGTACCTTTTCTCTCAATCAAATGAAGCCAAGCAATATATTAGTGATCAATGAAACTGTGAACTTAACACGTGAGACATTAAGTTAAGTTTCAGACTTTACCAAACCAGGAAGTAGAAACATAGGACCTCCATAATCCCCAGGCCAATGACCATCATGCGCCTGAATTGTCCTATAAAAATTAACAGCCCTTCTCAAGGTAGTAGTCACTGCTTCCTCAGTCACATATTCATCGTCTTTAACTTTAATTTGAGGCAAATTCACACATGGGTTCTCCTTTTCAAACTACATTTCACAGTCAACAGTCAAAAAGGTCCAAACATTGACATAAAGATCCAAACTTTGAATAGAATTCACAAATGGGTCTAACCTGAAACCTCATAAGAAGGTCAGCACTGTGTTTTTTGTCAAACCTTTGAGCTTGAAATGAAAGGCGAGCATTTTGTAATTGCAAAAGCTCATCTGGGGAGCCAAGTTGTGGACAAAATTCCCAAACTTGGCGACCCAGATGATTGTTAACACTTGTAGGCCATGATGATGATTGACCAGTGTCATGAACACTCTCTGCTCCTATCGTAAGCTTCCACATTTGACAATAACCAAGATGTTTTTTTTTGTTTTTTAGGTTAGAGGGGGAGAGAGATAAAGGAGGACTGCAGGTAGTAGAATCATTGTAGCCTGAGATTTGACTACATGGCCACTCTCATCTTCTATGGATTGTATTAAGGTATTACAGAAAACGCTAAAGCGTATCCATTTTTTATTTTACCGGTATACACGTGTAATTACTATTTTACTTCTCATTGTGTTTAAATTTAAATTTTGGATTCAGAGGTATTTTTTAATTTTTCATGGGATCGATTGACATTACCTAAATATTTGGGGGTGTTTTTATCTTTTCTAGATATTTTTGCATAATAAAAATATGATTATACCTCTGCCAGCAAATAACAAACAGTTGCCTACCCGAGGGTATTTTTAATTTTTACAATTTTGTACATAGTAAAGTAACTATATTATCCTCAAATAAAATAAAAAAACAAGAGTTGCCTACATGGTGTTTCTGGAATTTCATATATTTTCAAAACTATATAAATATGGATATGCCCTCTGAAAAGACAAAAATCAAGAGTTGGTTGTAGGGATATATAGGTAATTTAACATTTTATTATTATTATTTTCTGCAGAATACTGTTGGCACGTCTGACTGACGCACCGAAGGTTTTCTTCCTCACGCTCCTTTCAGGCAGCGCATGCAACGACTTGCGATGGTGAAAAATATTCATTCGGCATCTCACCTAATGTGTTGTCATGTCCTCTTCTTTATGGTGGTGCACGTGTTGTCCCACAGTGGCCGAAAACGTAACGGTAGTTGGTTGATCTTTTTTTATCCTTTTCTCTCTCCTATAGCCTAAATAACATGGAAGTCCTCTTGGTTTATGATGTTTTCATTTCAGTCCCTGAACTTTTGATTGTTTTGTATGATCCTCATTTCTGCAATATAAATTTTGACTTGTTTTAATTTTTTCTTTCAATTGAAAATGATTATATATTTTGTTTTGATTTTGGTCCTTATTCTTTTAATTTTGAATTTGGTTTTAAATCCCTTAATATTTTTGGTATATAAGTTTAGATTTTTTTTTCAATTTTCCCTTCTATTGAAATTGATCATATATTTTATTTTCATTTAGGCACTAAACTCTGGATAAATTGGTAAGTTTTTTTTTCTAATTTATTAATAACAGGTTATCTAGATCATATAACTTGGGTCACAAGTCCTTCAACTTTTGATTTGTTTTTAAATGGATGGTCCTCGTCTCAATAATCTAAGTCACGACTTTTATTGGTCGACCTAATTGACTCATTTTTTCCTTTTTATCTCAGTAGATTATCCTGACCTCATGATCCAAAAATAGTACTAAAAAAGTTGACACGACATATTTTTTATTGCTTTTTAAATTTAAGTTTTTAGGATTTTTATCGTTCAATGTTAGGTTAGACGTGGTTGATTGACAATTAAGATTCATAATTTTTTTATTTGTTTTTTATGATGTTATTGTAGTCTCGTGAATAAAAATTCATATATTTGACAAGTTAGCTCAAACTAAATCAAGTTATTTTTTTTATATGAAATTATCTCATGTCAAATTATGTCTTTTTTTTTTCTTCTGTGAAGTTATTTTAGTCTCATGTCCTAGAACATGAGTTTAGCGGATTAACTCAAATTATTTTATGTTTCTTTTTTAATCCTATTCTTCAACATTCAACTATTTAAGAATTGAATTTCATTATTTATTTTGATTTTTTTCTATAGATTATCTCAATCTGATGATATGGATCATGAGTTTGATAAGTTAACTGAGGTTATTTATTTTTAAATTTCATCCTTTAACACTAGTTTGATTGAAAATTGGACTTCATAATCATAATTATTTCTTGATTTTCTTTATATTGAGCTATCATGTTCTCTTGACCCAGGTGAGGAGTGTTGTAGGTTAGCGAGATTGACTCGAGCTTTTTTCCCTTTTTTTTAATTGAATCTTGTCTCAATTTTATCTTTTTAAATTAGGTTGATTGTGAATTGAATTTTTTATTTTTTTATTTTTTTTCTATGGAGTTACCCAAATCCCCTCACTTGCGTTTGACATGTTAACTTGAGTTTACTCGGATCATTGTTTTTATCCTTTCTTATTTGATTTTATCCTCCAAAATTGTGTTCATTTAGAATTAGGTTGAATAATCATTTATTATTTGTTTTCTATATGATTATTAGCGTCTCATGACTTATGTATAAAATTTGATAGATTAACTCAAGTTGAGTCAATTGAATATATTATCATTTTAGTACATAAGAAAAGATATTGTCTTGATTTTTCTAAGTTAAACTATATTTTATCGATCATCTAGGTTATCTTGTTCCGTGCCAAGTCAAATAGGTGTTAAGTCAGTCTATATATAGTTTTATTTTATTTTTTCTACTAAACAACACCTTAATATTTTCTTATATCTAGAAAAAAATAGTTTGACCTTCATCATAGAAGTAACAATTACCTAATAAATATACAAATGAAACTTTACATTTAATTATAGTAGTGATTAGTAAAATGCCAAAGTATTTTACAATTTGGTGTTTAAAATAAAAAAAAGATTAAGAATTGTTTTTTCAACTTTATCATTCAATATTAGGTTTACTAGGTATTAGATTTCATGATTTTGTTCAATTTGCTTTCAGTAGTTATCTTGATCTTATGACCAATGTTGCAAGTTTTATGTGTTAGCCGAAGTTTTTTTCTTTGTCTTCTAAATTTGTTTTTATTTTTTCCTTCAACATTGAGTTTATTGAGAATTAAACGTCATAAACATAAATATCTTTTTATTTTATTTCTGTTAGATTATCAAGGTCTCATGACTCAAGTCATGAGCTTTACATTTTAGTTATGTTAATTTTTTTTAAAATTTTATTCTTCAAAATTGAGTTGCTTTATCTTAGTCTCTTTACCTAGATTTAACAGGTTAACTCGAGTGGACTATAATCATTTTTTTATTTGATTTTATCCTTGAACATTAGGTTGATTTTTTGTTTGCTTTTAATTAAATTAACATTGTCTCATAACAGGATAATAGATTTGACAAGTTAACGGTTGAACTAATATGTTATCGTTTCAATACTAAAAAAAATATCATTTTGAATTTTCCTAAGTTAGAATATATTTTTCTTAGTTATCAAGATTATCTTTAAGCCTATCAATTTGGCAAGATCATATCAAGTCAATCCCTATGAAGTTTTTTTTTTTTTTTACTAAAAAGCATATTAACAACATTTGAAGTTTTTTGTCGAGAAAAAATTTAATCCGACCCACAACGCATCGTGTGCACTTATCTAGTTAACACGAGGTTATTTGCCCGCGTGCTGCGCTGGGCTTTTTTTATGTAGAAAACTAATTGATTTTTTATGTGTTGTAAGTAATTATTTTAATATTTAATTAATAAAATTGTAATAGATCAAATCTGTTAGAAATTTTTTTTCCCGTTTAAAAGGAACAGTATAATCGAAACGCATGGGAAGTGGTCCGTATATTTTTTAATTATAGATAACCTGGGTAAATTTTTCTACCCATTTTGTTTGTAAGTTGCATTTTTTTCCCAGTAATATCAGATCTGAAATATTAAATATTTTGTTTTCAACAAAAACAGTCTAAAATCTAAGAATCAATTTTTTCTAAGAAATAAGCTTAAACAAAAGAGGAAAAAATTAGAATTAAAATGCAAAATCCTTTTTTTGATTTTATAAGATTTATTTGTCATATTATTATATTAAAAGTATTTAAGAACACTCATATTATTTTTTTGTTTTTTTAAAATCCTAGGTCATTTTTTTCTGTTTATATATATATATATATATATATATATATATATATATATATATATATATATATATATATATATATATATATATCCAGAACAATACAACAAAAAATATTAAAATATATAACTATTCTCACATATTTATAAGAAAAAAACCTAAATAAATGACAAAATAAAAATAAATAAAGGTAGATTTAAGAAAAAAATGACTTGAAAGATAAATAAAAAGAATATAAAAAAAACAAAGAGAAAAAATAATAAATATAAATTTTAAAATGATCATCAACACAAATTAAAATGTAAATATTTTAAAAAAAACTTAACAACAGTGGAAATAATAAAAATTAGTGAGACCATAATTATTGTTAGAAAAAAAATATTAAATAATTTTTTATTTTATAAGATTTATTACTCATATTATTACATTAAAATTATGTGAGAGCAATGACAGTAATTTTTTCTCCCAAAAAACCTAGGTTATATATATATTATGAAAAAAAAATGTAATAAATTTAATTTGAAAGACAAAAGTGAAATAAATTCAACTTTGATACCAAAAATTCACTGCGACTACTTACATTTCTCTTATAAATTATTATTATTGCACTATGGATTTATTGATTTTGTTTGAGTATTTTTGTCTACTTTGAAGCTCACTGGCTTCTATTGATCTTGTATGCTAATTTTTGTCATGATATCAAAGATTAGCAAAGATTTACTATATGATTAAGTTGTGATTTGCTGTAGATTCTCATAAAAATTATACAGTTTCATGTTCCAAGTTTGTTTTTATAATAGATATATTAGATGTTGTCTCCAGGTAATGATTTTCTTTTTTTCTTTTCTTTTGCTGATTTAATGGGTCATGCAGGGCAAAATATATTGACAACAGAGGCAGGCAGTAGGCTTAAGTTGGGGCAAAGGTTGAATGATAATCCTTTTCTTCTCAAGCCATTGATTGATTATTATAATAATTAATTGTTAAAAATTATTATAATAATTAATTTTTTCTCCACAATGGAAAATAATAGTCAGAAATTAGTGAGACCATAATTATTGTTAGAAAAAAAATATTTTTTTTTATAAGATTTATTACTCATATTATTATATTAAAATTATTTCAGAATAATGATAGTATTTTTTTCCTAAAAAATCTAGGTTATATATATCATTATTTTGAATGTCTTATCAATAATAATATGAAATTATATGACTTGAAGGGGAAAAAATAGATAAATCATAATAATTATTAATTTTTAAATGATTACCAGCAAGCACATATAAAAATTTGAACATTAAATAAAAAACTTAATAACATCAGAAACGAAGAAAATTTGAAAACATAAACTAATAGCATGTAAATATAAATATGGACATAAATATATTAAAAAAATAAAGGAATTAAAAGTATAAGGGATAAAATTAAGAACAAACATATATAATAAATATAATTTGAAGGATAAAATTGAAATAAATCCAAACATGGATACTAATGAAATTAAATAATCTAAAACAAAATCAAAAATTAAAAGAATTAGGACCGAAATGAAACTGAAATTTATACTTAATTTTCATGGAAGGATAAAATTGAAATAAATCAAAACTTTGATACTGAAAATATTATGGATTCCAGACCAATTTGACAATTCAAAGTTTGAGGACCGAAATGAAACTACAGTATATAATTAATTTCAATTGAAGGACGAAATTGAAACAAATCAAAACCTATATATAACACTAAGGACCATAAAAACCCAATTCCAAGTTTAGGGACTGAAATGAAACTTCAGAAAAAATAGCTGCGCTGACGTTTGCTTGCGCAGGCAGGAGAGAGAAAAGGGGTGAAATTTTTCAAACGACCATTACAATGTCTACGGCCACCGTGTGTGTACACGCGCCGCACCGGAGGGAAGAGAACATTGATGAAAATCATTCTAGACGCTGGTTGGGTATTTTTGGACGCTGTAATACGCCGCACGCGCCGCTAGACCAATGCATGAGCGTTGAAAACAGACGGCGCGTCCGGCAACGCGGTTGCAGTAAATCGGCGGAAAATCAATTAAAAAATGGTCAATTACCGGGGAACCCCTCACGGACAGAACGTGATTTTGTCGTTTTCGAGGGCTAAAATAGTTATTTAATTTTGCAAAGAAATATAAAAAAATCAATAAACAGGGTAGTTGGACCGGACCAGACCGGACCGAAAGTGTGCAATTACCGTGGAACCCCTGAACCCTGTCGCATGTTTTTGTCTTTTTCTAGGGACAATTCCGTTAATGCACACCGTAAAAAGACAAAAAACACAGACCGACCGAACCAAGCCGAACCGAACCGAACCGAAAATTGAGCATAACAGTAACCGTGAATAGTGTTTTGTGAGAGGGTGAACAGTGGTATCAACTCATGAGCAGATTTAGCTCGTAAGATAATATACTAAGAGTGGTTGGCTTCTCATTGTAGCATTGAACATTAAAAAACAAAGTCATTTCTCAATTTGGTCCTCATATTTACGGAGATTTGTTTTCTTTTTCAAACTTTTTTTTTTCAATTTAATCTTCCAACATTAGATTTACTAAGTATGGAGCTTATAATTTATTTTAATTTGTTTTCTTTGGAGTTTCTTGACCTTATAAAGCATATCAAAAGTTTTGCAGGTTTGATGTGTTGAATTAAATTATTGTTTTTAGTATTTTTTTCTTCTTAATCTCATAATTATATAGTGAGTTTATTGGAAATTTAGGTTTATAATTATTCTTTGATTTTCATTTCATGAAGTTATCATAATCTCATAATCTGAACTACTAGTTTTATAGGCTGACCAAGTTGACTAGTATATATATATATATATATATATATATATATATATATATATATATATATATATATATATATATATTTTAATTGAGTTTGTTTTTTGCAATTTTATCCTTCAACATTAGATGGATTAAGAATTGACATTTATATTTTCTTAATGTGCTTTCTGTAAAGTTATCTTGATCATTCGACTTGTTTTTGACGGATTAATACAAGATCAAATTAATAATTATTTGTATAAAAATTAAGTTGAATATCTTAATTGGATTTTTAATAAATCAATTTAATCTAACTAAAATTCCAGCTCCAGTCAAACAAAAAACACTATCCAATAGCGGCAACAACGTTTCTCACCAGCAGTTCTTCTGAACTATAAGACTGGTTTTAGCCTAGAAGACATGACAACTCTGATTCTGCAGCAACACGTCATCCGTATACTCTCAAAGTCTCCATTGAAGCAATTTTTAGAAGCTCTCCTTTGCACCGGCAACAGCGTTGATAGACCGTCTTCCTCCAGCAACTTTTCTCTCCACAGCACCATGATCAGCAGCATCCCAACACCTCTGCAACTTCATTTCCTGCTCCGGTAGAGAACAAGACGCCAGCATATCCTTCCTTGTCCGACCACCCTAGTTGCCAACAAGAAGGCCAGACCACCAGCTCCAGCGGCACCTCATCCAGCAGCTTCCTTCCTTCCCAACAGCGACAACATCATGAGCCATCTCCTCCAGCGGCAGTGTAATACTTGAGCAGAAGCAGCAGTTTGAAGGAGAAGCTCTACCGTGCACTTCCTCCAGACCTGCACCATCAGCGCCGCCAGTCTCCACTATCGGCCACCACCCCTAGGCAGACAAGTCCTTCGCTCCTTTCCTCTTATACTCTGCCTTTTTGTTGTATGCAGGACATGACGTGACGTGGCAAAAGCCAGTAAAGAGTAAACTGGGCTGGACTCTCTTAGCCCAACCCAAATCATTGGGCTGGTCCAGCTCATCCCTTTAAAAAACAATTGTTGAATTTTCAATTAACCAACCAACCAAGTTGGAATTGTATCTTGAGCCCAATTAATCCAGTCCTACGGTTTAGGGTATGTTTACCCTTGTGCTTTCATTTAGTTTTAGTTTGTTTTACTTTCATATATAGCAAAACAAATCCTTAAAAACTCTCAGAAAATTCTGAAAAATTAGGGACTATTTTAAATCTATCTATGGGTTCTTTTTATATTTATTTAGAACTTTGTTTAATTTTGGGTTATAGATTTATATTATAAGATACAAACTCGATATTAAAAATACATGTTTTTTTGCTGAAATTTCAAAACTTCAATAAATTTAAAAGAATTCCTCATTTTAAAATTACAAAGTTCTTTTATTTTATATGCAGACGGTGAAATTCTAAAAAGTCTTCATGTATATTTTATACAAAGAAATAAAAATCACATTTTGAAAAATACATGAAATAAATTAATGCATATCATAACCACTTTATAATTATCTATCAGCAATTGACCAGATTTTTAAAAAAATATCATGGCAATTTATTTATTTAATTAATATTCTGAGTATTAGGTTTTACTATAGACTTTTAATATTGGGGGTATAAACTATACTATAAAGTATACTCTCAAGCATTAAAGATACAAAATAAAAAATAAATATAATTTTAAAATTTAAGCTATAGAACAATTAAGTTTTAACCTATTAAAATAGATCCTCGTGAAGAAATATATGCTTTGAACCTTAGATGAGACTAATAAATAAAAATTTGCATTAAATTAACAATCAAATAATAATACGGCTTACTGTAAGTTGGGTGCACTAAATGCAATGCACAACTATTCTCCTTACATAAACTCTCGTTGATCAATAATAATATTAGATGGTGATTCTTGAATTCTATAATCATAACTTTATAATTAAAATCCAACCCTTTTTATACTAGAAGACATCTATGCTATTTCAACACCTTGCAACTTGTGACACTAACCATTTCACAATGAATTGATTGAGAATTTAACTTTAGATGTTTTTTTTTTCTTTCTATTTATGGGTATCATGGTCGTATTATCTAGGTCACAGGTTAAGCCGGATAGCTCAGTTTTTTTGTTCCTTTTTTTATTGATGTGTTTTCCATGTTCATCCTTCAATATTAGGTTGATTTTGAAATATATTTTTTAATATATTTTAATTTGTATTTTATAAGGTTATCTTGATCCTAAATCACGGGTTTGGTTGGTTGATTCAAGTTTTTTTTTAATGTTATTCAACATTGGATTGATTGAGAATTGAACTTCATAATATGTTTTGATTTGCTTTCTATAAAGTTATCTCTTGACCCATGTTTAACAGGTTAACTTAGGTTGACTCTACTCTTTTCTTTTTTTATTTTTGTTTCAATTCCATTATTCAATAATAGGTTATCAAGGTCTTATGAACCGAGTAACAAATTTGACAGGTTAATCTAAGTTGATTTGAGTCGATATAATACGTTATCTTTTTAATTTTTTTTTAAATATGTCTCTTTGAGTTCTTTGAAGCCAAACTATATTTTTATCAATTGTTCAGATTATACAATAGCAACATCTAAATATCTTTTATATTAACTTTTATAACATTTTACAATCTTGCCATCATTATTATCAAAGTGACATAAACATTTAAGAGTCATTTTCTTGGTGGGAAAAAGTGAAATTTGTACTAACAATAAGAAAATGACTTTCAAGGCATGTTATTTAATTAGATCTAATATGTTTATCAAATCAATGCTATCTTGGACTTGACTAATTATCAAGCTCAAGTCTTTTAGGCCTTACCTGTTTGCTAGGTTTAGGTTATTTTAAACTTTACTATTGTTAAATCCAAGTTTTTTGGATCTGACATGTTTGCTCAATTTATTTGTTAAGATTTTGTCTATTTATAAAAATGATAATAAAGATACCTTAAATCATCACTTTTGAATGAACGCTATTCACTTCTATTTTCCAATTTGTTTTCACAATATTATGAACAAGAAGTCTCTAGGTAGACATTTTTATGGATAATTATGGACTCATTTTATTCCAATTAGCAAAGAGCAAGCCAACTCACTTTACCATTGCAGAAAATTCCCCATGTCTCTTGCAGGAGGCTTGATCGTGTCTTAGATCATTTTCATGTGCTGATGTCAAAAATAATTTTAAAAAAAAATATCATTTTAATTCATTTTTAAATGAAAAATACTTTCAAAAACAATATGACCTATAATCATCTTAACTGGGAAAGCTATTGCCGATTTATGATAAACTAATTGATTGTTTATATAAGAGTACAACAAAAAAAAACAAAAATGCATGTAGAGTCTTGAAATCAGTTTGTTTTGTTCCATAATTTATTTTCAAATTATAGAGGCGTGATTGGTTAGGCGTGATTGGTTCTGCAATGCATAGACTTTTGTTATCCAATCTTTTTGTTTTTTTTTATTGAAATCAAAGCCTCTTTTTTTGTTTTTGTTTTTTTTAATTACAATAAAAAAACACAACCAATCAATTGATTGCCTGAAAAATTGTTCGATGACTTTTGGAATGCGAGTCTAGTCTATTTATTTGTTTCGTGGCCCTTTCTTATCTTGAAAGAAAATGACACTACTTGTATTATTGATGATAATACTTTTTTAATTGAAGTGGGTGATTAACACATTTCATGATGTGATAAAAAGAAGAAGAATTGGGGTGCTCCCACTTACTAATTCATAAGCAAGCTCCATGCATGCATCGTCGGATTGATATTGCATGCCAATAATTTTTTGATAACCGGGTGTCCGGGTTAGTTTGCGCGCACCATAACAAAATTTCCGGGCCCACTGAACATCCTGCAAATCCAATGAGCATGTAAGGTACCGTGAGGATGACAGATGTGACTGTCAAGACTTGAACCTGGGGTGAGAGGAAAGAAGAAGCTCTTCATGATCACCAGGCCAGACCCTGCTGGCATTGCATGCCAATAATTGATCACATGGGAGCCAGTAGAGGATATCACATCAGCAGATGATCGATCGATCGACGAGACTATATTTTATCTGATGATCAAGATATCACCTACCTGCCTGCCCATCAATTTCTAGCTACCTCCCAATTTATATGTAAGAATTAAATGTTTCACCTCTCCCATCGGTTTCCCGCAGCCTGAGCTCGCACAGTTAGGAGGATCGCGCAGTCAATGCAAAGAGAGAGAACATTCAACACCTCCTTTTCTCTCCTTTCCTTTCCTATCCCTATCATGAAGAGACGAGCTAGAGGAGTTAATAATATATTTATTACATATTGTATTTGTAACCTAGCTGGGTCGTGTATGTATGTATGTATGTATGTATGGACTCACTTCTGTGTGGGTACGTGCGTGCGTGCGGAGATAATCTCAACCTGCCAAACTTATAATTAGCGAGCGGTCATTGAATCTTTCTATCTGCCCCGGCTGCCATAGCCCTGGATTGATTTGTTTTCATCAGCTCATTCAATGAACCTCCATGTATGTATAATAAATTCAGTCAGTGGAGCGGGTGTGTTTTAAATTCCAGTCCATAATTAAATGCAATTTCCCAGTCAATTCAGTGCCCTTTTATTATCATTTAATTCATGTTTGTCAACTTTCTCTTGGGCGTTAAAAGAGAGCGTCTAAAAATCTACAAGTTCAGCGGAAATCTGGAACGTTGACTTTGATCATTAATTTTGGTCGACGGGCTGGTCTAATATTTGATCAGGTTAGCTTCAGTCCTATCCTTGAATTGATTCAATCTGAATAGGCAACCTCTCAAATCATTTATTTATTCTAATTTGAATGCCATCATTTTAATCTTTATATTGGATATTCATTGCTATTTCTTTTTTCAACATTAGAATCAAGTTTGTCGCCTGTCTGTCTATCTATCTGTCTTTCTATACACACACACACTAGCTATTCAACCGCACTTCGTCACGGTCGGAATCATATTTTTTCAACGTAAAAAATATTAAAGGTATGAGATTTTTTTTATTACACTATAAATTTGGGCAAAATAATAAATTGGTGCAAAATTCCTGTGCAACACAAGTTTCCAATAAAATTTATAAATTTTAAATCCATATAAATTTATTTGTTTAATAGGTTTCACCGAAATCATCAACATAAAACTATCATAATCATTAAAAAAACAAGAAGATTCAAATACCTGAATTATCGAATTCACTGCAATATGATTAGTTCATTTCATAATCTAATTTAAATTGAACATAATAATAAAAAATAAATTGTGAAAACACCTACGATAACTAAACAATAAAATTAATCATTGATTTTCTACCTATATATAAAAAAGAAAACATCATTGAAAATTCATTGTTACGTTACCATCATTATCACGACTATAACAACTAAAATTATTATCATCATTATTGCCCAAACAATTAATATTATTAAATTGCCCCAAAGGATAAAAAACTAAATATTTTTACAAAAAAAGCAAACAAGAAAACAATAAAAAAAATCAAAACTTATATTCAAGAAAACAGGAAAAAAAAATCAAAAGACTTGAGACTTAAATGAAACAATCTTAAACATAGAGGACTGAGATGTATTTTGCTACTATAGGAAAGAGAAAAAGGGGTAAGAAGAAAACCACCGCACTACAATTTTCCAACTACCTTACAATGACACACTCACCACCAAGAGAAAAAGGACATGGCGACGCAGGCGAAAATACGACGACCGTACATTTTACACCACCAAAATGACATGGTATGCGCCGCCTGTATGTGAAAAAACTCACAGCGCGTCTGCAGTAACTTAAAAAAAAACAGTAACTTCAAAAAAATAATAAAAAATACGAAATTACCTTAACAATCATAGACCCAACGAAAACAATGAAAATACCACCATGCCCCCAGCACTAGACCTTCATTGTGTCTTTTTTTAGGGTATTTAAGTAGTTTTATTGTGCACAAAATGTAAAAAATCTAAATTACCCTGGCTTCCAGCCCCCTGCCTGAGTCCCTCCTGAGGGCAGAGATGATATTTCACTATTCAATATCAGAAAAAAACCGAAACACGCCCAACCAACCCTCGTTTTTTTGTCAACTCTAAGAGGTAAATAAATATGAAAAAGACCTGAACTCCTCCAAGCAATCTGCAAATGCCTAACAAGTTCTCAGGAAATGTCCAAAATACTCTAGTTTCGAGGTTGAATTTTGTGGCATGAGCGGTAAGAAGATAATTACAATGTTGAAATTCATAATGATCTATGTCTAGGAATACAGTGAAACATCAACATCTTTTATATTATTTGTAATGTGTGTGTGTGTATATATATATCTATATATATAAAAGTAAAGCTATGTTATTTTGAGTTTTTTTTTAAATAAATAAACAAACAAACGAGTTTTCATCTTTCCTCAAGCTAACCCGACTTAATAAATTAGTTTTCCTATAAATCCAATTGAAATGGGGTCCTGAATAAAAAATAAAAAAATCGTATCTACAAGAAAGGTTCATAGAAGAGAGGTGGAGTGGCTAGCAGATTGTTTTGACCGCTGTGTTGAGTGATGAGGTCCTCAAAAGAGACAGGCTAACAAATCGTGATCTTAGAAATCGAGCTTATGAAAGGAAGGAAGCGGTCAAAAATAAATAAATAAATAAATAAATAAATGGCTACTTAATTCTTTCCGAGAAATATCCCCGGGCCACCTCTCGTGCCTTACGTATACACCACACACACACCTGCATGACTTTTGATTTCTTACTCGTAAATAATGGTTTGTAGAAATTGACGTTGTTATTATCCGTGACCTGTTCCCATCACATCAAAATAAATAATTTCTTATGAATCCACGAATAATTAATTAGAAAAGTGATTTTTTTTTGGAAAGTGAATTCCTGAAAAGTGAATTCTGATGTTTGGCAGTATTATGGAAAATAAACTGGAAAACACTTTCCAGTGTTTGTTTGTGTTATGGAAAATGAACTGAAAATAATTTATATAAAATATTTAATCACTTAAAATAAAAAAATGAAATCTAAAAAGTATAATGATGAATTTTTTTATTATATCCTATATTCATACATAGCTTATTTTATAAAATATAACAATATATGTCATATCATATTATAGAAAAATAAGCTTGTGAAATATTTTTTAAGTAAAACTTATTAATATATATTTTTTTTAATTTTAAAAGCTTAAAATAAGTTTTTTTTTTTTTTTCATATCAAGAAAGCCAAATTAGTTTATGTTAAGAGTTATATATTTGGGTTTTTTTTTTTGCATCATTATGTTATAGTCATAGCCAAGAAATTTTTTTTAAGGTAGTTTTGAGCTACGGTTTGGATTTTTATAGAAGTAGTATTCTATGGTGTTTCATACTTTAGGGTGTGGGATTTATTCTTTGTTAAAGAAAAGAAAAGTGTTTTCCGGTGCTAAAAAGAGGAAAACACTTTTCTTTTGAAAAAGTGTTGTGTTTTCCTTGGATGAAAACCATTTTTTTAGAAAGTGGTTTCTCAATTTACCAAACACAGGAAAATTATTTCCAGGAAACAAACAATGCCTTAATTAATATATGAAAATACCTCTGCCCCCGCTCCATTGAAATATAAATAAATAAATAAATAAATAAATAATCATGTCGGTCCACCTCAGATTGCTAAAATTGACAAGAGAGATCGGGTTCTCTTTCCACAGGAAAGATTCCAACTCAAGAACTGGAGAACTGGAGGAATTGTTCTATCAATCAATCAATCAATGCTTCAAAATAAGATTTTTCCCCCTTTCATGCAACGATAGTTTCGGGATTTTCTCTTAAAAAAAACCTAACTTGCACTTAAAGCAAACACAAGATAAATGAAATAAAGCTTGACCACCACGCTGGCTAGCTAGCTAGTAAATCTTTTGGGGTTAAGTGTTAAATAACTAGATACACTTAATGCTCATTTGATATTGTTGTGTCTACTGTTTTTTAAAGTATTTTTCTCTTGAAAAATATCAAATTAATGTTTTTTTAGATGATTTTGAGGTGCTATTGTTAAAAAAAATAAAAATCTATCTATCTATATTATTATTTTAATTGAAAAGAACTCTTACAAGTATCATGTATCACATTACCAAACACACAAATGCAATGCAAAAATGTGATATCGTAAGTGTGAAAAATACTTAATTCCTTACCCTCTATTTATTTTTATTTCTTAAGAATATGTATGATTTTTAATTTTTTAATACATAACTTTTAAAAAGAATTAGTTTATTGGTTAAGAGGCATGCTATCTTATAGATTTAGAGAATTATTAAATTTTCTTATAAATGCAAGAGGACGAGAAAGTTGTATTTTCTTGTTATTTTGTTTTTATCAATGTAATATTGTTTTTACTTCCTACAACATAAAAAAAATCAATGCAACCCGGTAACCCCAATCATGCTACCCAACATATGATCGAGGATTTGACGGGGGTCAAGTCCTTGGTCTGGTTTAGAAATAATAAATCAAGAAGAGAACTCAAAACAAAATGAATTGCAATCATAAAATGATAATCAAATTAAAAAAAGGGATTGAAATCAAATGATTAGGGATGAATTTGAAAAATAAAACTCAATTAGAAAGAAACAAATTAAAAGCGAAATATTACAAATCAAAATAATAAGGATCAAATTTGAAAAAAAAACAAAAAAAAAAGTTAATGGATGAAATTGAAAAACAAATAAGTCAAATTCATTACAATTAAAAAATTGAGGGTCAATTTACAATTTTGCAAGACTAACACATCTTTTGAGGTGAGGGGGAAAGAAAACAAGGGGAGGAGAAAACTTGTCATTGGAACTCTGGTGTGACTTAGTGGTTGACATGTGCCAACCCATCGTGTAAAGGTTGATAAAATGCTATATTATCATTGATTGTGTGTTGAAGACGTTGGTTTTTGAAGGATAAAAACATTGTGTTAAAAGTATAAATTCGTATATTTCAGAGTGTTTCTCCATTACAATTGAGAATGAACTTATACAGTAATTACAAGACTAATTTAGCTAAAGATAGAAGCTACTTTATCTCTACTTTACACAATTTTTATATCTAGAAATTAACTGCCATAAATTAACGGCTATATTTTAACGGCCATATTTTAACACATTGTTATACCGTGAGTTGCATTTTTCATAATTGACAGTAAAACACTGATGAGTTTTAGCTTTATGTGTACTTTATGTCAGAAATGTTTGTGCATATTTACCATACATTTAAAGTGGAATATTAAAAAAATAATCCCAAGAATTTTTAAAATACATCAATATCATGTTTCAATACTGAAGTTTATAAAATATTGATAGTGTTTTTTCTCCTTGAATGAGATTTTCATTTAAATTAAAAAATAATAACTTTAAATCTTGTTTTAAAAACGAGTTAATTAATATTCCTAGTCTTTTGACTAGCATCAATCGTGGAATCCACGGGGGAGAAGAGAAAAAACCGGTATAAAGTTTTGGCCTTGACTTAGGAATTAGGACCGACTCATGGGTTGGGTTGGGACACCACTACTATAATAAGCAGGCGTGATTAAAATAAAATAATTTTTTTTTTTTCGCGTGCCGGCATGATGCAATTGTTAATATTGGCACCGATATTCCAATTGTATGTTTTAGAAGTACGTGAGAATGAATATATAGATTTAGGTGGGACTAAATTGTTTTCTCAGAATTTAAAATCTTAATTATGGATTGGCAATTCTAAGATCACCCTTGGATTTGAATATATGCAGAAGATTATTTGAAGATGCATTAAAATAGAGAGAGAGAGATGTATATGATGATGGGTTTGGTCTTTGGTCAAACATGTAACCCTAATTCGAATAGAATGGAATAAGAAAAGAAAATGTGAATTTGTTGAAAGAGTAAGATTTTGAAGAAAAAATAATATACACGTATAAGTGATGATATATATTTTTTTTTAAAAATCGGGGTGTCCAGGCCAGTTTGAGGGCACCACAACTAAATTCCTGGGCCCACTGAACATCCTGCAAACCCAATGCGTATGTAAGGCACCGCGGGGGTGACAGGCGTGCCTGACAAGGCTTGAACCTGGGATGAGAGGAAGGGAGAAGCCCTTCATGACCATAAAGCCAAGACCAGTGGTGATATTTTAACTTGCTGCTGTATATGTACGACTGCTTTTAAATGGTCAATAATGGAAGGGTAGACTAATTTAATTAGTGTCTTTGAATAATCATTTGCAGCCATGAGAATTACTTACTGCAACGACGGGCTAACCCCACCACCCTCTCCATTCCTCTTTATAAAGCAGCTTCGTTTCGCCCATCCATCAAACACAGCAAGCAGCTACCTCCTCCCTATCGATCATCTTATATATCTCAGCAAAACTCTCCGATCCTTCTTGGATTATATATTTTGATCTCTTTGTGGTAAGCACCCTGTATAACTATCCCTTTTCGATCTTTGCTATATATGATATATATATCCCAAACTAACCAAAACTTGCATTACGTATATATATATGCATGGAATCTATTTATATATGTGTTGATCATGTACGTAATAGTTATTTCTTAAAGCATTTATAGCTAGGGATGATAGCTAAGAACGTGATTTAATTTGCGCATGCATAATGCAGGAATTAAAGATCATATATATATATATATAGTTGAGAAGAGAATAGCATCATGTGGAGGCTAAAGATTGCAGAGAGAGGGAACAACCCTTACATTTTCACCACAAACGAGTATGCTGGAAGACAGATATGGGAATATGATCCTAATGCCGGAACTCCTGAGGAGCGGGAGGAAGTAGAAGAGGCTCGCCGGAATTTCACTCTAAACCGCTCTAAGGTCAAGCCCAGCTCCGACCTTCTTTGGCAATACCAGGTACGTACTCTATATTCTTCCTCCAAATTTACTAACAATCAGTATTGCTTCTTCGAATAATAACCAGTCCCACTCCCCTTACTGATTTATGGAGGCTTAATCAGAAAATAAAATAAAAAGGTGTAGTCCTAGCTATGGGATCCTCCTTGATTACGGTCCTCCACCGCACTCTCCGTCTCTCTCTCTCTCTCTCTAAAACCCTTGAGATAGAACGTACTGTTCAAAGACGACAACCTGAAAAATATCAGATCACGCTCTGATGTTGACTTTAGCTACACAGCAGTATCACACACATAAATATATTAAAGCAAGAATAAAATGACGCCGGTGATTTTCATCTGCTTAAAAAAGAAACAGAAAATGTTATCGCGGTAGCTACACAGTATCATGTTCTGATGTTGACTGTTTCTTGAGCGCGCTACACAGTATCGCACACATGTATTATCAAACACAGGAATAAAATGATGCCGGTGATTTTCATCTGCTTTCTTTTATATACACATATAAAACTTTTGTTTATTAGCTGATGTTGCTAGTGATTATCTATTTTTTCACTTGAGAATATGTTTTTTAGCATTAGCATATGAAAACAATAATTTTAATCAAGGAAAATTTTTTAAATTTTGGATTGAATTGAGCCGCGGGTCAACGCTATAAAACTAAGATGAAGGCATGAATGCATGCGCAGATTTTGAGGGAGAAAAACTTCAAGCAAACAATCCCTGCAGTAAGAGTTGAGGAGGGAGAAGAAGTGACGTATGAGAAGACAACAACAGCAATGAAGAGGTCAGCCAACTTTTATTCAGCTTTGCAGGCTAGCGATGGCCATTGGCCTGCTGAAAATTCTGGGGTCCTCTTTTTCCTCCCTCCTTTTGTAAGTACAATCTCTTTATTTTAATTTTTAATCTCTTCTTCTTCTTCTTCTCATTGTTGTTTTTTATTTATTGATGAAATGAATCACCATCGCAACGAGGAACATGCGTCCCAAATCATGGCTGCTAGCCTTGTTTATTCCACTCTATCAATCATTATTTAAAAACTGACCAAATTAAAGTGCCGTGTATATACTTTTTGAAACAGTGATATGGAGACTTTATACTCTTAAAATCTATAGCTTGTGTAGCTAATTAAAAGAAATTGTAATTGAAAGATAATTAACCGGGACAAACAACGTTGCAGGTGTTTTGCTTCTACATTACTGGGCATCTCAACACCATGTTCCCCCCAGAGTACCGCAAGGAAATCTTTCGTTACATTTACAATCATCAGGTAATTAGTTTATGTTTGGCACTGCATTTTAAATCACAAGTTTTTAGTGTTTTTTAAAAAAACTTCAACCATATTATCAAACATGCAGTAGTTAATCTTGTTTGAAGTTTCTTAAGTTGTCAGAAAATCAAATAATTATATTTATATGTTGCAGAATGAAGATGGTGGATGGGGTTTGCACATAGAAAGTCACAGCAACATGTTCTGCACAACTTTCAGCTACATTTGTCTACGTATGCTTGGGGTGGGACCAGATGAGGAAGCTTGTGCAAGAGGAAGAAAATGGATTCTTGACCGTGGTGGTGTCACTTCCATTCCCTCCTGGGGCAAGACCTGGCTTTCGGTATGATTCTTTTTCTCTTGTTTTTTCAGACAATCAGAGTCGTTTATACTAGGCAGTCCAGTTTATGATCGATGACAAGTGTAGTGTAATAATGTTTCTTCTAAATTTTGTTATAGATTCTTGGTCTGTTTGACTGGTCTGGATGTAACCCTATGCCCCCAGAGTTTTGGATTCTGCCTACTACCCTTCCAGTTCATCCAGGTATTTGATCATGATGATTTCACTGTTTTTATTTCTTGAAGCTCGATTTGCTGGTCAATAATGCTAATTAATATATATATATATAAAATGCAGCAAAAATGTGGTGCTACTGTCGATTGGTTTACATGCCAATGTCGTATCTGTATGGGAAAAGATTCGTCGGACCAATCACACCTCTGATTCTGTCATTGAGAGAAGAACTGTACCTTCAGCCTTACGAAAGTGTAAAGTGGAAGCAAGTCAGACATTTATGCGCGAAGGAGGATCTCTACTATCCCCATTCCTTGATTCAGGACTTCCTCTGGGATAGTCTGTATTTGATGTCCGAGCCTCTGCTCACTCGCTGGCCCTTCAACCAGCTGGTCAGAAAGAAAGCTCTGGAAGTGACGATGAAGCACATTCATTACGAGGATGAAAACAGTAGATACATTACTATTGGCTGCGTTGAGAAGGTGCTGTGCATGCTTTCGTGCTGGGTGGAAGATCCAGATGGTGTTGCTTTTAAGAGGCATCTTGCTAGGGTTCCTGATTACTTGTGGCTTGGAGAAGATGGAATGAAGGTTCAGAGCTTTGGTAGCCAGTTGTGGGATGCCACTTTTGGTTTTCAGGCTTTGTATACCACTGAGCTCGGTGAAGAAATCAAGCCTACACTCGCCAAAGCATATGATTTCATCAAGAAATGTCAGGTGCGAAATCATTACTTCAGCCCAGTTATTTTTCTTTTCTTTCCTCGCTATAATTTGGTGACCCCAACTAATCAAAATGAACTTGAAATCTGTTCAAGGTTGTGGATAATCCAGCAGGTGACTTCGTCGGCATGTATCGTCACATTTCTAAGGGGTCATGGACTTTCTCTGATCAAGATCACGGGTGGCAACTTTCTGATTGTACTGCAGAAGCTTTAAAGGTTGAAATTACATCAACAAAAGTTAAATTTTATTGTAACTTTTTTGTAAAATAAAAGCAACGCTGAATCTCATGCTCTTTTGGAACAGTGTGTTCTCTTTGCCCAAATGCTGCCTACTGAATACGTTGGTGAGAAAATGGATCCTCAGATGATATTTGAAGCAGTCAATATCATTCTGTCACTACAGGTGAGTGATTTTTGCTGCTTTGTGCTGTGAACTGTTCTGTTCTTCACATCTTTCAAAGAACTGCATCTAGAGTGGTATCAGAACTTTAATTTTCATCCTATAAATTCAGGGACCAAGAGGTGGTCTGGCAGGCTGGGAGCCGATTCGCGGTGAAATGTGGTTGGAGGTAACTTCGATGATAACATTTTTCCTCTTCTTTTTAAAATCAAAATTCTCTTTTAACACCATACATAAACTGAATATTTTTTGGCTCTTTCGTGCTCTTAGAAACTCAATCCTATGGAGTTCCTGGAGAACATAGTCATCGAGCACGAGTAAGATTTTTCACACAATTCTTTTCCCAGTTTTGGTTTCTTTTGTACCATAAACATTGAACTCCTCCGAGTCTGATTATATTGTCATACAATGCAGCTATGTTGAGTGCACATCATCTGCAATCCATGGATTTGTGATGTTTATGAAGATGTACCCTGGACACAGGAAGAAAGAGATCGAGACTTTCATTGCGAGAGCTGTGGATTATCTCGAAATGATTCAAATGCCTGATGGATCATGGTATGGAAACTGGGGAGTTTGCTTCATTTACAGTACATGGTTCGCACTTGTTGGTCTAGCAGCTGCTGGGAAATCCTACTACAATAACCAAGCAATGCGTAGAGGAGTCGATTTTCTACTCGGGGCACAGTCTCCAGATGGTGGATGGGGCGAGAGCTACTTATCCTGCCCAAACAAGGTAATTCACTTCATTTCCTCAATTGAATTATGCCTAGCCAAGAACACAGATACATTGAATAGATATTAATGTATGTACGTTTCATTACTCAGCTATATACACCTCTCGAAGAAAAGCGATCGACTTATGTGCACACAGCATGGGCTATGCTTGGTTTGATTCATTCTGGCCAGGTCAGTTCCTTGTGAACTTGCTGATCTCTGCCTAGTTGCTTTGATTTTGCATCTACTTTTTGCTTAATCTCTTTCAAAATTACATGTGGTAATCTTTTTATTATGATTCTTTCTTGAAATAGGCGGATAGGGATCCGACTCCGCTTCACCGTGGTGCCAAGTTGTTGATTAATTCTCAAGCTGAAGATGGAAGCTATCCTCAGCAGGTATCTTGACATGAACTAGTCATTGTAGCAATATGTATACGTCTCATTTGGCCATTATTGTTCATGTTTTCTTGAATTTTAGCTTGATTTTGTTTAATTATCATTCAAATATTTTCTGCAGGAAATTACTGGGGTTTTCAAGAATAACTGTATGCTACACTATCCAACATACAAGAATGTTTTCCCGTTGTGGGCTCTGGCAGAATACCGTAAAAATGTTCCATTGCCCTCCAAGAAGCTTTGAATCAATCAAAGGATTTTGTAAAAGAGAAACATGTTCAGCTGTTCGTGTAGGGAAGCAGGAAAATTGTGAAAGTTGAAACTGCACAGACGCCATATGCATATGCCATGTGGTTCTGGGGCTGGCGCAGGGGCAGGGCTTGTTTCAAGTCAAAAATAAATATGCTCACGGAAGCAGCTTGTAAGAAGTTGAACCAACAAGTCAAGGTTCTCTTAATACCATGTATCCATTATATCAATAAAAAAAATTCAATCTTTCGGATCCTGTAAATTAGCATGGATAATCTTATCTGCCTAATATAACTGACCGGCAATAGTAAAATTAAAGGCTGGCCATGGATCTCTCCTGTAATCATCGCAACCTCTAAAATAAAAATTCCTTCTAAGCTGTTATCTTAGTCACTTAACCAACTTCTATTTTTCTTTTCCATTGCTGCCTATGATGCATCCTGATCATCTTTGCTATTCCTGGCATTGCACACCAGCTTCATCGCTGTCCTGGCTATTGCATTTTCCATTCGTGCAAAACCAAGAAAGGCAAAAATATGTGATTCAAAACTTCTTACAATTGAAAATTCTGGAGAGGGTAGCAAGCATTTGAGAATTCTTGAGCATTGTACTAATGGTAATGGCTGCGCACGTAGCTATGCTTGCGCGCGCAACCACCTCATCATTAGTCCTCCTTATTCTTGCATTCGTTTTATCTACTGTGGTTACATCATTTGGCTCGCCGGATTCCGATGCCCTTTTGAAGTTCAAGGAACAGCTGGTGAACAATGAGGGTATTAGTAACTGGAATCTCTCGGTGAATCCATGCGAAAGGGAAAGATCAAATTGGGTTGGCGTGCTTTGTTTCAATGGAGGCATTTGGGGTTTGCAGCTTGAACATATGGGGCTCGCTGGCAATATTGATTTGGATGCACTTGCTCCCTTGCCTTCCTTTCGAACGTTGAGCCTTATGGACAACAATTTTGATGGTCCGTTGCCTGATTTCAAGAAACTGGGGAAGTTAAAAGCACTGTATTTGTCAAACAACCGATTCTCTGGAGACATTCCCGACAAAGCATTCGAAGGAATGGGTTCATTAAAGCGACTGTTCTTGGCAAATAATCTGCTTACAGGCGAGATTCCTTCATCGCTTGCAACCTTGCCCAAGCTAACGGAATTGAAGCTTGATGGAAACCAGTTTGAAGGCCACATACCCAATTTTCAACAGAAGGGCATGAAGACGGCAAATGTAGCCAACAATGAATTGGAGGGGCCAATCCCAGAATCCCTTAGCAGATTAACTCCAAACTCTTTTGCAGGTAATCGTTTTATCCAAGCACAGATTACTTATGTAACTTTATGATCTCTATCTCTGACCTTTTTTTCAGCAGATTTTTCCTGAAAATTTCTCTTAACTAAATCATTTTCAGGAAACAAAGGGCTATGCGGACCGCCTCTAGGGCCGTGCATACCCTCTCCACCTTCTACCCCTGAAGCCCATGGGAAAAAAATCAGCATTCTATATATTGTAATCATTATACTGATTGTGCTGTTACTACTAGCAGCCATTGCTTTTCCTTTCCTTTTGTTTTCCCGAAATAAAAGACGAGCGCAAAGGGGAGCACCATCACCAGAGAACTCCAACAGAATGATGTCTTCCTATTGTAGAGATGCGCATCGTGAAATGCCAGAGACTAATTCGCGTTCAAGGAAAACTGATCCTGGAAAGCTGTCATTCCTGAAGGATGACATTGAGAAGTTTGATTTGCAGGACTTGCTTACAGCCTCAGCAGAAGTTCTGGGGAGTGGGACATTTGGATCTTCATACAAAGCTGCCGTCGGTGGACAGCCTGTGGTTGTTAAGAGGTATCGGCATATGAACAACGTGGAGAGAGAAGAGTTTCATGAGCACATGAGAAGGATAGGGAGGTTGAAGCATCAAAACTTGCTTCCTCTTGCGGCTTATTATTATAGGAGGGATGAGAAGCTTTTGGTTACCGAGTTTGCCGAGAATGGTAGCCTGGCCAGTCACCTTCATGGTAAGCTCCTTTGAAATCAACTGTAGTTTTTCTTAAACCATCGAGTCTGTGTTCTTACAGCCACTGTACCTGTCTTCCACAGGAAATCATTCACTTGAAGAAGAGGGACTTGATTGGCATATCCGCTTGAAAATTGTCAAAGGAGTAGCCAGGGGTTTGGCTTTTCTCTACAATCAGCTTCCTATAATCGCTCCTCATGGACACCTGAAATCCTCCAATGTGCTCCTCGACGAGTCATTTGAGCCTCTCCTGACAGATTACGCTCTGAGACCTGTGATCAACCCTGAACATGCCCACATGTTCATGATGGCTTACAAGTCGCCTGAGTATGCACAACTTGGCCGGTCATCGAACAAGACAGATATATGGTGTTTTGGCATATTGATACTGGAAATTTTAACTGGCAAGTTTCCTGAGAACTATCTAACACCAGGTTATAATAGCGATGCGGACTTAGCAACTTGGGTTAATAACATGGTGAAGGAAAAGCGAACGAGTGAAGTGTTTGATAAGGAAATGCTGGGAACGAAAAATAGCAAAGGTGAAATGATAAAACTTCTGAAAATTGGATTGAGTTGCTGTGAAAAGGAGTTCGAGAGGAGGCTTGACATTAAGGAAGTTATCGACAAGGTCGAGGAGTTGAAAGGAGATGATGATGAAGACTTTTACGGAAGTGAAGGGAATGCATATAGTGTTAGAGGAAGCAATCAGGAAGGTTTTTCCTTCTCAATGGATCGATAATGAAGGAAAAGGCATGCAGATCAATATCACAAGGGCTGACAGGTTTCCTGAGATTTTCACACGGCGAAGAACACCAAGAGTGGGATGACTGTTACGGGGACTAGCTTTCCTCTATCAACTGTAAAAAAAATGTTGCAAGTCAATAATGGGGTTTGGTTAGCTGATAGAATTATATGCTTTTGGGTTTTGGGGGGAAAGGAAAAGCAAAACGAAAGAATATTTTCCATTCAGTTCACTTTTGGCCAACCTTAGTGTTATCTCCCCACTTTAAAAGTAATAGGTATAGCTGATTTACAGAATCACAGTAAACCAGGTCCTGCCTATACAGCCACACTTGTGCATACACAGAAACCGTGGCATTGTTTTTTGTACTTGTACTCTCGACATTCAATTTGGCAATGCAGTTAATTTCTAGCTTCCTAAGCTGCTAGAACTCCCGTGCATGCCCTGATCCTACCATCTATTCTCTCTCTTTTCTCAGCAAGTCTATGAGGTATTTGAATTCTTCCTGCAGTTTATGCTGCTGCCATGAGGTATCTTAGGCTTAAAACTTTCCTCTCATCCTCAAGTTTGAACAGGGACTTATTGTTGGGAAAAAAATTCTATTGGGAATCTCTACAATCACATGCTGTTAAGGTTCCTTTCCCTTTAAAGGCTTCAAATGGACAGTTAATATTGCAGGCTTTATAATTAATCAGATATCATTCTAGAAAAGACTTCTTCAAGAAGACATAAAAATGTCTCCATTTCGTTTACTGAGAGTTTTATGCCATCAGACTCATTCATACCAATTGGAAACAAGACCCAGCAGATTTAAATAACTTACAGACTGCACCCTGCAGTGCAGAAGGACTTCTGATCTAGCAGAAGATGGAAATATATACACACTTGATATGGGTCTGACATGTGGATGAAAAATACCCTATGTTCTTGAATTGGGTACAACAAGGTTGGCATAGAAGCTAATATATCAACACTTTAGCAAGAAAGGGAACGGAAAATATGTAATGGAAATGAACCCACCTATCTATCTCATTCCCTTGATTTCTATGCAAATCACCATCTTGAGAAAGGGAACAGCAGTTACTAACAGTTGAGCCATTTATCTGTTTCAAGTTTTGAGATTTTTGAAGCTTTGCCTGCCAAGTGGGCTTCTGAAATTCTCTTTTTATCTTGTACCATTAATTAAAAATTTGGAAATTTTGAAAAGAATACAATGATACAGAGCCCATCAATATGTAAACTGTATCGAAAATCATTCTTTTTTTGGTAACGTTGTATGTGTATTGAAATGGTACAGCTTCATTCTTAGCCATCAATAAATATAGGCGACCATCTAAACAAGGACAGAGAGAGAGAGAGAGAGGGAGGGAGGGAGAATGAAGGGTGCCATTTCTGCTGGTAACAACACACCGTGAGGCTTGCATCCAATTGACATTTCCCAACAGAAAGCACGTCTAACTCTTTGACCACAAGGCATCATAACAAATTGTTGTCTCCGGAGTGATAAAAGAGAGGTTTTCTAGGCCTCTCAGGTGGTCTTTTGTAAATGACGGTATGGATTGCTCTCCACTTTTGTGAATAGATTTTTCCTGTCCTTTTTTCATAGTGCTGAGAACAATACAGACAATGTGGCTTTCGAAGGGACATGGGAGCAGGAAGAAGAGAGGAGAAGGAAATGGGTTGGTGGCAGTCGCAGTAGACAAGGACAAAGGGAGCCAAAATGCATTGAAATGGGCTATGGAAAATCTTCTATCCAAAGGACAAACTGTTGTTCTAATCCATGTTTTTAGCAAATCATCATCATCATCATCATTTGTTACTGGTAACTTCTTTTCTCCCTGATTCATTATCTGCAATAATAACAGATTATTATTATTACGATACTGCAAACTACGTGCCCTACATTGTAAAAGAGGTTGCTCAACTTTCATTCAAAGTCTTGCATCTCCTTTGATCACTCGAGTGAATTTTCAAATTCCAGGTTTCATGTTCTAATCTTTTCTTTCCACATGTTACTTTTTCTTGTTTCACAACCAGGCCACGGAGCAGCTGGTGATTATTTTTCACCAGGGAAGCAGCATCTTGAGAAGATGGCCAAGGATCTCTTCCTTGCATTTCGATGCTATTGTACCCGGAAAGATGTAATTTTTGAGCCCTGCCACTGGCACACCTCCTTTCAACAATAAAAATCATGCATCTTTTGGCACCTTGCATGGAAAATGTCTACAGGATGAGAAGAAAAAAAGGAACTTAAAAAATCTGCAGGCATTTCTTAAAAATATGCAACCCAGATGATGGAAGAAAACCCTCATTTGCAAATTCTCATGTCATGCAAATAGATGCATAAATGTACCTTGGTTTTCTCCTTTCCTTTTCATCATGCAGATTTTTTTCTTGCATCAGGTGCATTGCCTAGATGTAGCACTTGAAAGCACTGATATAGCAAAAGCAATTACAGAATATGTTGCCCATGCTGCAATCGAGACTTTGGTTCTCGGCACCCCGTCAAGGAGTGGATTTATGAGGTATGTTGGCATCCCCAGCCCCCTCCTAACTTGGCAACTCTACTGGCTAATCAGGGTACACCATTTGGTATTGCGGTTCTGGTTCTTTCCAAAGTGAATTTTGATTTAGTCCTTTTCAGTTTTTCTTAATGGTTTTGAGATCCTCGTATCAAAACCATTAAAAAAAATCTGGAAAAACATCAATTTGGTGTTTTTCATACCAAAAGCATTTTACAAAAAAAAACATTTTCAACCGCGTTCACAACCACTATAAAAGCAAAGCAAGCCACTGATAAGCCATTCTTTTCTCCTATGCAAGTGACAAGTTCTCCCATTTGTCAACGTTCAGAACACTAGCAGCACTTTTATACATTCCCAACTTTGAAATTTGATTGGAAATCTCTGCTAAGTAAAATATTGAACAGTCTGGAATTGGATGGATTTCTGTACGATGGAAACATAATCAACAGCAACAAGCACAAGAGAGAGATGACAATTGACAAACGAGCTCCATTTTCTCGCAGATATTTACGTGCATTCAGTGACTACAGATTCTCTTAACTCCAATGTTTTTGCTAAACAGAAAATTCAAGGCAGATGTCCCAAGTGCTGTGTCAAGAGGGGCACCGGATTTCTGTACCGTGTATGCAGTCTCAAAAGGAAAGGTCTCTTCCATGAGAAATGCTTCTCGTGCCGCCCCATTTGTCTCCCCATTGCTAGATCAAATAAAAAACCAACAGAATGAAAACAGTGCAGGGGATGACTCTCATGAAGCCCAATACAAAAATAGTTGGAGTATAAAAGGCTTGTACTCTCAATTATATTGTGTTTTCCATTATATATTGTTTCAGTCCTAGTCCAAAATCCAATTTATGGTCTTTTGCTGGCAGAGAGGACGGCATCAGCCAACCATCACATCTCAGTTGATGAAAACTTCAGGTGAGGGGTGCATCAAATCATTTTAAGAAATTGGGGGATGAGGGTGAGCTTAGTATAATATAATATGAGGTGCATATAATCAGCAAATATCTTAGAAGGGAGTGATAGACTGGGATGTCTTGAAATAATTTCTTGGTTCTGCCTGCTGTAGCTTGCCTATGATTTAATTTGTCCAGGGACTGATCTCAATACAATTGTGGGTAACAACAGGTCACCATTTGGAGCAGGAAGATATGGTCATAGTGTAAGATCAATCGGAGATTTAATGTCAGAAACTGACATATCATTTGTCAGCTCAAACAGGCCAAGCACTGACCGCATGTCTTCTGCAACCTATGACTTCATGGATTCTGGACTAACCCAACGGCTCTCAACTAGTTCAGCAACTAGCTTTGCATCTATACATTCAGGACCAAAGTTCACTGGCCCCAATTCCCAGCAGGGATTTTCATCATTTTCACATGATAGTGGAGGAACGTCATTTTCCGGTTCAACACATAGCGTGGTAAGGAATTGACCACTTTGACAGAAGCATGATTTGGTAAATAATCATCACTAACCATCAAACACTGCAAACATTTAAGGAAACAAAGGATGTTTATCCTAGAGTTATTATTTGATCAACTTTGACAGATTGAGCAACGTCTTATGATGGCTTATAGCATAATTACACGTCTTTACATGATTGAAAACAGCAACTTCATATTCCGATTTCTTTATTGTCTTTCACGTGTTGTTTTAACTTTAAAAGTCAAGAAGATTGCAGTGTGATCACGAGCACAGATGCAAGATCTAGATGATTTCTGCTTATCTTTATTGTAAACACATAGGATGACATGGAATCTGAGATGAGGAGGCTAAAACTGGAGCTGAAGCAAACAATGGAAATGTACAGTGAAGCATGTAGAGAAGCACTTACAGCAAAACAAAAGGTACAGGGAAGTCATGTTTTCCATGTGCACTTGTAAGATTCCCAGTAGGTTCTAAAATCACACGCATGTAGGCAACGGAGCTGAATCGCTGGAGAATAGAAGAAGAACGAAGAATGGAAGAGTCAAGATTTTCCGAGGAAGCTGCACTATCAATTATAGAACACGAGAAAGCCAGGTGCAGAGAAGCCATAGAAGCTGCTGAAGCAGCTAAGAGGAAAGCAGAAATAGAAGCACAAAGGAGAGTCAACATTGAGAAAGCCCTCATAGAAGCTGCACAGACGAAAAAATCAAAGGATAATTTATCCTATAATGATATCAGATACAGGAGATACTCAATTGAGGAGATTGAAGAAGCAACACAATACTTTTCGGAATCAAAGAAGATCGGGGAAGGAGGTTATGGTCCAGTTTACAAGTGTTATCTTGATCATACACCAGTTGCAGTCAAGGTTTTACGTCCTGATGCAGCCCAAGGAAGGTCACAATTTCAAAGAGAGGTGAGGAACCAAGAAAAACTGGTTAATAATGCTCCTGTCTACTGAGTTCGTGCTAGGTAATGCGGTTGAAAGTTCTTCCTATGTGAAAAAGCATGAAGTGATGCCTTTTTTTTTTTTTTTTGACATTCTTATATCAAAACCATTTAAAAGCATCTAAATCTTAAAAAAAAGGCATCAAATCCCACACAAACTTTGAAAAGCACCCGAACCACAATACAATATGGTGCCTGAGAAAAAAAACTATAAATAAGAACATCATTCTCAAACTCTAGGGTAAGAAAGTGTTGAATCGAAGTTATGGAGGTGTGGTTCTTTTAAGACAAGACAAGGATCATTTTGTGAAAAATTTAACCTGTACCTTTCAGGTTGAAGTGCTTAGCTTAATACGGCATCCAAACATGGTGCTGCTTATTGGAGCCTGCCCAGAGTATGGCATTCTAGTCTATGAACACTTGGCAAAAGGAAGCTTAGAAGATTGTCTTTTCAAGAGAGGAAATGCCCCAGCTCTTTCTTGGCAAATCAGGTTCCGAATTGCAGCCGAGATAGCCACAGGTCTACTCTTTCTCCATCAGACCAAGCCAGAGCCACTAGTGCACCGTGACCTCAAGCCAGGAAACATTTTGCTAGACAACAACTACACCAGTAAGATTGGGGATGTTGGATTGGCCAGGCTTGTTCCTGCCACAGCTGAGAATGTAACGCAGTACCACATGACATCAGCTGCTGGAACTTTCTGCTATATTGATCCAGAGTACCAACAAACTGGAATGCTTGGCGTGAAATCTGATGTATATTCCTTAGGGATCATGCTTCTGCAAATAATAACAGCCAGGCCACCAATGGGGTTGACTCACATTGTTGAACAAGCTATTGAAAATGGGACATTCAAAGAAGTTCTAGACCCAGATGTGCCTGATTGGCCAGTTGAAGAGGCTTTAAGTTATGCAAAGCTTGCACTCCAATGTGCAGAACTGAGACGGAAAGACAGGCCAGATCTTGGCACGGACGTCTTGCCAAAGTTCAACAAACTGAGAGATTTTGCTGAAGAAAAGATGAACTACCTCTATTTTGCGGACAGTTTCGGCCCTTTTCCCAACCACAGCCAGGCTTCAATAACTCCACCCCTCAGCCAAACTTCGATGACTCTCACCAACCTCAGTCAAGCTTCAATAACTAAGGTATAACTCCCAGAAAGTTAACCCAGGCAAAGCTCCTGAAGAATAGATAAAAAAATAAAAATGGAATATTACATAAAAATTCCAAGACATAGCATTAAATAAAAGCCACGACAAGAGTTCACATAAGCACTGTTCTGTAGAAGCAGGCATATAAATTTTCCATTTTCCCAAGTAAACAGGGGTGGATAGATTTTGTTCTAACTATTGTCGATAAGAATTCTGCAGGAAGTGACGAGTGATTTTGTAGTTCAAAACCCATGAATCCCAAGGAGCCAGCCAACCACTTCATGGCAAACAAAAGCAGAAGCAGGTACTAAAAATTAGGAAACATGATGGTTATACTATTACATAGAAATTCAAGTCATCTTATAATTAACTTGTTTAAAACTTTCTACTCACAGAACCGCCGCCAGAAAGCTAAAAGAAGGCCAATGGTAGTTTTCTTGCAGCAACATTTTTTTCCGGAGAATCCATCCAGCAAGGCATTTCTATCCCGTGATAGCATAAACATGAAGCTGGGGAATTTGCATTGCTTGTGGTTTTCAATGGACATGTACTGACATACTCAATTTTGTAAGACATGAAAAGAACATGTTCAAATGTATCAAATAAACACTTGAAACACCATTGGAAAATGTTGCTAACCAATACCTGCATTTCCCGTTACCTTTTACTCTACTCTGAACATCTGGGAAACAAGAAAAAGAAATCAAAATCCTCACTTAAACACACTTACCATAGTACCACAAGCCCTAAACTACACCACTTCCATACATTTTTACTTGATCTCATTTTTTCCCTTCAGTTCTCAGTGAACATGGAAAGAATGACAGAACCCTAATTTTCTTTTCCCTTCTATTATCTTCTCAACCAAACTGCAAGCATGAAAGTCTCAAATCCTTAGAAACAATTTTGAAGACATCGTGCATGGCAATCAAGACAAAAGGAATGTTCAATATTACTATTAAATAAGATGTATTATATGGAGAAAGAAACTAAATAACTGGGCTGTGAGCAGCCTTGAATGAATTCAGAATTCTACAATCAGTGATTGTGGCCCAAATTAAAGTAAAGCTAAAGGGGTGCACTAATTTTTTTGCATTTTGAAAAACATTATTGCAAATGGTGATGACATGTCATTACTACCCAACAACTAACTCTTCGTTTAAGGTTAGTGAGTGTTGCAGAGTTAGGCAAGTTGCAGACAGTCGTCAGTTCCCCCCTTGGCTTCTTCATATATGAAACGTGTCTCTTTGAAGAAGTTTCCCGTATTGTTAAGTGTCTTGTTTCTTTCCATTTTGTGTTGGCAAACAAAACTCACCGTTTCTCATCAGTTGTTGCACCAGTTGCCTTCTTCTGTTTCTTGAAATTAAGAAAAGGAAACACAGAGGAGAAATGGGACAAGGTGAATAGGTGAAGACTAAATATGAAGCCCAGGTTGAGACTCAGGTCTCTCTCTTTCTCATTTCTTTATGTGGCCATTCTGTCTTCTTTTTTTTTTTTTGTGTAATATGATCGACTAATATACAAGTAAGAATGTGTAGGAAGGAGGTGAAATATTCTTCTTCTACAGGCCAAAAGTTTAGAAAGAAGAAGTCCATAGCCCTGATGATGTTCAACGTTTGTACTTTGTACTAAGGCCTGATTCTGGTGAGAGTGTTGAAGATGAAATTGTATATTGTTATTGTTAGGCAGTTTATATATTATAGTACATGGTCTGACAAACATGTTTTAATAACAGACTTATAGTACTAGGTTTGTCAGTAGTTTGTTAGGAATTTGTTACATATCTCTGTATAAATGTTCAACCAGAAATCATCAATATAACACTGCAACATATTCAATCCAATTCTCTTCTCTAATTTACATGGTATCAGAGCTAGGTCAGTGAAATTTTTTTTTCAAGAATCATCAAAGTTCATTTCACAATCTTCATCAGTTTCTTTTCCAGAATCATCAAAGTTCATCACAGTTCATTTCATCACAGAATCCAGTGTTCACCTTTTCTCAATCAAAATCCCTAACCTAAATCAAATCTATACTCCTTCAATCCAGTCCAGTGTTCATCTTCTCAACATCAAAATCTCAAATCAAAAACACCACTTCAATCTAGCAACATGGCCCAAGACAGCACATCAAACCCTTCCATTCACGGCAAAGAAATTGCCACAGACCCAACAAGAATCAATCTCTCAAACCCTTACACCTCTCACCACTCAGACCACCCGGGGCTGGTTTTGATTTCCAAGCCCTTAAATGGGAACAACTACTCTACCTGGAAAAGAGCCATGACACTGGCTTTAAACTCCAAAAACAAATTAGGCTTTGTTGATGGCACAATCAACCAGCCTTCAAGGGAAACAGACCCTGATAGTCACGCAGCTTGGTCCCGCTGCAATGACATGGTCCATTCTTGGATCATTAACACACTAAACCCCGAAATCTCTGACAGTGTGATTTACTACTCCACTGCCAACGAAGTCTGGGATGATCTTCGTGAGCGTTTCTCACAAAGCAATGCCCCCATAATTTTTGAAATTCAAAGGGACATAGCTTATTTTCGCCAAGACCAGCTCTCAGTCTCAACTTACTACACGAGACTGAAAGGGCTTTGGGACGAACTCAGCTCACACAGTGAAATCATGCATGGAGCACAACACGATCAACAGAAGATGATGCAATTTTTGATGGGTTTGAATGATACTTACAGTGGTATACGGGGACAAATCCTCTTGATGAGTCCTCTGCCTTCCATTCGCCAAGCATACTCGTCCGTGGCTCAAGAGGAGAAGCAACGCTTCCTCAGTTCGACCAATTTTATAGAGATTGGGGGTGGCGCTGCCATGGCGGTTCGGAGCAACAGTGGCAATAAATTTGTCCCTCCAAGAAGGTACAACAATGGGTCTCCAGAAACTCACTCTTGGGATCGATTTGGTGGCATGAATGGAAGGGAAGAGAGAAGTGAAGAACGACAGCGTTTTGGAGCTCTGGGTGTGAATGGCAGAGGAGAAAGAAGAGAGGGTCGTTTTACGCGTGACAGGCCGAGAAATGGCTTTGGGCGTGACGGGCCCAGACTTGATTTTGGGCGTGATGGGCCCAATGTGCTTGATGGGCCGAGAGGGCGCCCACAGTGCAGTCATTGAGGGCAGATGGGCCATTGGGCCCAAACATGTTATGCCCTTAAGGGCTACCCGGCTGGTCATCCAAGGGGCAGGCCCATGGGCCCGGGACCATTCCACAACAGGCCGGCGGTGAATAATGTATCTGATGGGCCCCTTAGCAGTCCAGTCATTGGCATTTCGGAGGCCCAGATAAAACAACTATTGTCCTTGCTTGACATTAAAAATGAGGCATCGACTTCTCAAGCACCTACCAAGCCAGGTTTGTCCAAAATAATCCCCCGCAAATGGATTATTGACAGCGGGGCGACGGATCACATTTCCTCATCATCAAAATTATTTTTCCACATGGAGAAAAATTACTCATTACCTCCTGTGTCATTGCCCAGCGGAGAGAAAGCCAAAATTGTTGCGAGAGGATCATTACCTCTTAATTCAATTTATTATTTAAAAAATGTGTTGTGTGTTCCCACATTCAAAGTGGATTTGATGTCGGTTAGCCGCCTGACCAGAGGATTGAATTGCTCAATAACTTTCTTTCCTTATTGGTGTATTTTGCAGGATCTGGCTACGAAGAGGATGATTGGTTTGGGGAAACAGCATGATGGGCTATACTACTTGGTGGCACTAGCAACAAAAAGAACCGACGCAGATATCTTACCCACTTGCAACCTCACCATTTCAAACACCGATCTCTGGCATCATCGGTTAGGTCATGCATCACCATCTCGTTTAAATTTTATTGCTAAGAATTATTTAAATTTCTCAATTCAGTCAAGTACAATTTGTCCTGTTTGCCCTTTGGCAAAACAGAGTCGTTTACCTTTTCGTCCTAGCGTCATTTCATCTGTAAGACCTTTTGAGTTAATTCATTGCGATATTTGGGGGCGCTATCGCCATCCTTCAATTTCTGGTGCTTATTATTTTCTCACTATTGTTGATGATTATACACGTTTTACATGGATTTTTTTAATGCAACACAAAAGTGAGACGCAATTATTGCTCAAATTTTTTTTTAATTATGTTCACACCCAATTTGAGTCTAAAATCAAAATTTTTCGCAGTGATAATGGTGGGGAATTTATTTCCCTCCGTTCTTTTTTTAATGATCATGGTGTCATTTTTCAACATTCTTGTTTTTACACGCCTCAACAAAATGGGGTTGTGGAACGCAAACATCGACACATCTTACAAGTAGCTAGAGCCTTAAAATTTCAGGCTAGTCTTCCTACCCTTTTTTGGGGAGAATGTACTCTCACTGCTGTGCACTTAATCAATAGACTTCCTTCACCAATTCTTTCGTTCAAAACACCTTTCAAACTACTTTTTTTAAAAACTCCTTCTTTTTCCCATTTACGTGTTTTTGGTTGTTTAGCCTACGCTACTAATGTTCATCCTTCTCATAAATTTGATCATCGTTCTATACCCTCCATTTTTATCGGTTACCCTATTGGTCAAAAAGCTTATAAATTATATGATTTGTCACACAAAAATTTTTTTACAAGTCGTGATGTCAAATTTCATGAAACGGTATTCCCTTATGCTTCCCTCCCTTCATCTAACCCACAAACCCAGACCGGTCCATTACCACTTCCGGCCCCAGATACCTATGATCCTTACCCTTCACCCACTACAACCCAACCACCAGATCCTTCTCCTCACCCTCCCATATCTCCATCCTCTCCAATTCACCCCATCCCACATACACCTCTGTCCCCACCAAACACAGAATCACCATTATTACCTTCCCTACATGATCCACCTCCTGCACCCTGTATTACCAACACCTGTGTCACAGCTCCTACTAGACGTTCCACCCGACCCACTGGTCCACCGGCGAAGCTTCACGACTATGTATGCTCTACCGTTTCCTCCTACCAACCATCTTCCTTGTTCCCCGGTCCAAGCAAAGGTACGAGGTATCCCATGGCTAATTTTCTATCTTATCACCGATATACACCTGCCCTTCACTCTTTTGTTGCACAGCTCAGCATGGCCACTGAACCCACCTCTTATTCCGAGGCTGCCTCTAATCCTAATTGGCAAGCAGCCATGGCTTCCGAGTTGAAACCTCTCCAAGATAATGGTACATGGACCCTCGTCCCTCTTCCCGCCGGGAAATCACCTATTGGATGTCGTTGGGTGTTTAAAATCAAACATCTCTCCGACGGTTCAATTGAGCGGTACAAGGCTCGTTTGGTCGCCAAGGGCTTCACTCAGTTGGAGGGCGTCGATTATCAGGACACCTTTTCCCCCACAGCGAAGATCATTTATGTCCGCTGTTTGCTTGCTTTGGCCGCTTCTCATAACTGGTCCATTCACCAGCTGGATGTTAACAACGCCTTTCTGCATGGTGACTTGACTGAGGAAATATACATGTCACCACCACCAGGGCTTCGGCGACAGGGGGAGGATAATCTAGTATGTCGCCTACACAAGTCCTTATACGGACTGAAACAGGCTTCTCGCCAGTGGTTTGCAAAGTTTTCAGAAGCCATTTGCTCCGCAGGATATGAACAGTCACGGGCTGACTATTCATTATTTACCAAGAAGCAAGGCAAGTCTTTTACTTCTCTTCTGATATATGTTGATGATATCTTGATTACTGGAAATGATGTTGTTAGTATTGATGCAACTAAGAAATTTCTGCATAATAATTTCCGCATCAAAGAGCTTGGTAAATTGAAATACTTCCTTGGCATTGAGGTGTCTACTTCTAAAAGTGGAATTTTCATTTCTCAACGTAAGTATGCATTGGAGATCATTGCGGATGCAGGGCTATTAGGGGCAGCTCCAATTGATACCCCTATGGAGCGAGGATTGAAATTATCAGATGAAGGTGATTTGCTTAGAAATTCCAGTCAGTACAGAAGACTTGTCGGCAGGTTGATTTACTTGACTGTTTCTAGGCCTGATATAACGTATGTTGTTCATGTCTTGAGTAGATTCATGCATCAACCGCGAAAACTGCATATGGAGGCAGCACTTCGGGTTGTGAGATATTTGAAGGGGGCTCCTGGTAAAGGATTATTTTTCTCCTCGAACAGTGATGCTAAGTTAAGAGCCTATTGTGACTCAGATTGGGCAGGTTGCCCACTTACTAGGAGATCTACGACAGGTTACTGCATCTTTCTTGGACCTTCATTGATATCTTGGAGGTCAAAGCGACAGAAAACAGTTTCACTTTCTTCAGCCGAAGCAGAGTATCGAGCAATGACAGGGGCCTGCTGTGAATTGACATGGCTTCGGTATCTGTTGAAGGATTTAGGTTTCTCCCACGAAGGGCCTGCTTTGCTATATTGTGATAACCGGGCTGCTCTACACATTGCAGCCAATCCAGTTTTTCATGAGCGAACCAGACACATAGAAATGGATTGTCACTACATTAGAGACAAAATCCAAGATGGTTCGATAATTACGAAGTATGTGAATTCTGCACATCAGCTGGCAGACATCTTGACAAAACCTCTGGGAAGAGATTTGTTTGTTCCTATGATTCGCAAGTTGGGAGTGCAAGATATCCACTCTCCAACTTGAGGGGGAGTGTTGAAGATGAAATTGTATATTGTTATTGTTAGGCAGTTTATATATTATAGTACATGGTCTGACAAACATGTTTTAATAACAGACTTATAGTACTAGGTTTGTCAGTAGTTTGTTAGGAATTTGTTACATATCTCTGTATAAATGTTCAACCAGAAATCATCAATATAACACTGCAACATATTCAATCCAATACTCTTCTCTAATTTACAGAGAGAGCTGTTGAAGAGAAGCAAGAACCTAACTCTGGTAAACAAGGTTCTCAAAAGGGTTCTTCAAGTACCGATGATCATCATGGTGGAAGTAGTACTATTTCTGCTGGCAAGAATGAAAGTGAAGGTGGACATTGTTAAACAATTCAAAATACATACAAAAAAAAAGAAAAAAAAAAAAGAGATTAGGATTCATAATAATTAATGATGTCAAAAATATATAATTAAAGTGAACCTAAATACAAAACAATTATATATATACTAAAGCAAATTATACTCTCATATAAGGAATATAAATCTTATCTACAAAAGATTTTATATCAAATTATACTCTCATATATATTTTTTAAAATAACATTATTTTTTAGGGTTGCTAACCTTTTCTTTTAAATAATTCTAACAGAAGGTATCAGACCTGATGGGGGATGAAGTTGATATAAAAACTTGTTTGAAGGTAAGAATCATACTAATCCAATAGTTGGGGTACATGTTTGAAGTTTGCCCTCTTTATTTTTGAACAGCAACAGTTAACTCCCTCTCATTCTAATCAAAACGACGTAGCAATAACATGTTTTCTCTTTGTCTCGGTCAGGGTTTTAGAGTGTTAGCTAAAGCATAGTGAGCCTAGGGTTTTAGTTTTCGATGCAGCATCACTGCCCAGTTCAGCTATGACTACCAAATCCCTTTCAATTCCTCTGGATTTCCCATTCCCATCTCCAAAAGTTCACCCTCTTCCCAAATTCCACCCCAAAATCCAATTCCCTTGTAAATTCCCTCTCTTTTCTCTCCCACAAAGAATCCAATTCCTTAGAAACCAATGCCCCCCCAAATGCCAAAACCCCAACGACAACAATAACCCGGTACCATACACTATTCAACAAGAAGCCCTCTTTACAGAAACCCGAGAAGCCATTTCTCAGTTTCTTCAAGAATTCGGAATCTCCGCAGAGGAATCCAATTCCATTGCTTTGAATTCTCCAAAATATGCTAAAATGCTGGTTGATAGTGTGAAGGATTTGGAAGAGTGGACTTCGTGGAAAAGTGGCGGGGATGGAAATGAATTTGCAACCTTGGGCTTTAAAGAGAAGGTAGCTTATATGGCAAAAGAGAAAGGTGATAATGGTAAAGTTGCTTTCTTGGAGAGTCTTGGATTAAGCTTGTCTTCTTCCATGAATGCTGCTCGTTACCTCCATGGAGAGTCACTTCCTAACCTTACTCACAAGGTAAAGTTTCAAACTTTATGCTTCTTTTGTTTACTCTTTTGAGTTAGTTGATAGTAAAGTTGGACACTTCATGTAGCATGGATACACTATTGAACAGTCTTGTATCTTGGTGAATTAGAAAAGTGCAGTTGATTTGAATAGCAATTTTGTTTTTTTTTAGTTCACTTGAAAATGAATCAAACAGCAAAGTGACTTATAATTCCTTTGAACTTTAAAATCCCCCCTTTTTTGTTCTAAATGTATCCACAATCTACAAACTGTGGTTGATTAGCTTATTCGAATAAAGATTTGCTGATAGAACTACGAAGCTTCCGTTGATATTGCTGTAATAGTCCAGTCGATGCTTGTTAAGAATTCCAAAGGCTAATTGGCTAGTGAAAAACTATGTAAGTAACTGACTTCTTAAAGATAAGTCGAATTAGTTATCTAGGCCTTGCTTTCCTGCTGTTACTGTTATGTTTCCCTATCATTGTACTGTGGCACCATGTGTCTTCATTCCAAAGATTGTGCTAGTTAGAGAAGAATTTCATTGAATTAGTTGATCCTTTTCTTTTTCATAGGAAAAGCTCCTTGCTTTTCTTTACATGTGGGTAAATATTTCTTTCTATTCATGCTTGAGAATTGTTGTTTATTTTTTATTTGGCTTTTAGGTTAAGTATATGAAGGAAATATTATTTCCTAGCAATGATGATAAAAGGCTTGTTGGAAAATATGCTCGGTGTATGATGATGAACTTATCAATACCTATTGATGAAGACTTACAGAAGACCTTGTCACTCTTTGAAAAGGTCAGGGTGGTTCTCTCTTTATTTAGAATTCGTATCATGAAAAAAGTGCCTTGTGCTATAAAATTTTGGTTGAAAGAATATTCCTTCATTTCCTTGGAGAGGTCTGTGTGTGTGGTGGGGAGAGGGGGGGAATCCATGCATCACATTACTTCTTGAGCTGTAGCCCACGGATTTAAAAAAAAAAAAAACTGAGAGAGAGGAACTGATGAGCTTAGCTGGGCATTGTTTTTCATTGGTTTCAGATTGTAAGATAAGTTTTCTGTCCTATGATGTAGGTTGAAGCAAGGCGTGGAGGTTTAGATATGTTGGGTTATTCAGATGTCACTTTTCGATATCTAGTTGAATCGTTTCCACGTATTCTTTTGTTGCCAATAGACTCGCACTTGAAGCCCATGATGGAATTTCTTGAAAGTATTGGAGTCCCAAAAGAGCGTATGAGAGAGATATTCCTATTATTTCCACCTGTTATAATTTGTGACATTACAGGTATTAATAAAAAAGTTCAGGCTCTCAAGAAGGTAACTTTTCATGTGTGAAACAGAGTACACCATCTTTCTTGTGTTATTTGTTTTATTTTGTTCACTGCCAAAAAAAAATTAGCTTCATTAGATGGATTTTATGATATCACCTTGTTTATATCTTGCCTTTCTGTGATATAAGAGAATCTTTTCATCCATTGGTTTCAGGTTGGGGCAGTTGATAAAGATTTTGGTAAAATGCTTCTAAAATATCCATGGATTCTTTCGACAGCAATCCAGGAAAATTACAAAGAGGTCGTTTCTTTCTTTCATATGGAGAAGGTAATATTGCACAAGGTCATACTTACTGATACTGAACATTGAAGTTTGTTGCTGTTTCTTGTGTGATTATTGCATAAAACCCTGCTTACTTGCTGATGCTGAATTCATACATTGGGAAATATCATTCTAGATAAGTCTGTATAATTGCTTCTTGTAAGAGTATCAAAGAAAATTGAAGGTCAAGGTTGTCTTAGCAAAGAAAAATATAGAAAATACAGGGTGCATTATTAACTTCTTCCAAGTAACTTCATCTAAGTTAAGTGAAGGAAACAATCAATGATTTCCAAACTAATTTAGATCAGTGTAACTAAACTCCTATTGAGTTATAGGTTTTGCTAGACATCTTTCATTCTTGTGCCTCACTACCTTTATAAAATATGATCATTCAGTAGCACTTGTCCACTCATGCTTGATGTGTATATATGTATCTTCTTATGTGAACACATATATGCTCCCTCATCAACTCCACTGCAGACCTTTCTCCCTTTTTTTTCCTTCCAGTTTTTTTTATTATGATGATTAATAAAATAGTTGATGGTCTGTTATTACTGATATCAGGTAGACAAATCAAGTGTTGACACGGCAATAAGAAGCTGGCCTCACATATTGGGTTGTTCAACTAGCAAGCTTAAGGTGATGGTGGAACAGTTTGCTGAGCTGGGTGTTAGAAACAAGAAATTGGGTCAGGTTATTTCCAAGAGTCCTCAATTACTACTAAGAAAACCCCAAGAGTTTCTAAAGGTATGCAATTACTAATTTATATTCTTGTTTAACATGAAGAAACACATTTGGCAATCAACAATGTTATTGTGCTAGAGGACAAAATCAACAAGATGTGTGGAGTTGACAACCACAAAACTACGATGTAGATTAATGCCTTCTTGGAAATCCTGCAAAGAAGTTGGCTGATGCTGCTGCATCCCAGTTTTAAGATAATATAATGCTTTATGGAGGAATAAGTAGCCCTCAAGGCCAATTATGTCTTATGTCAATAGTATGATTGACGTCATATTAGGGGTGGGGAATATCAATGGTTTGACTCAGCTATCAAAGAAGAGACAAATAGAAAATAATGGATAGAAAGCATGACTGGATAATCAACTATTCTCTGTGAAACAATTGGCTTTCATTCTTCAGTTTTGCTCAAGGATTTAGCTCTTGATTTATTTTTTGTATATTTTAGGATAGCCAAGGAGCCTGGTTCATGCTCCAGTTTCAAATGAGCAAATTAGCTGCACTGCTAGTTAGCCTGTGAGATTTAGCAACATGTTTATTGAAATCTTATAATTTTGAATTATTTTAACCAAACCCAGTAACATGCCATAGAATCCAAGTGCTTCTTAGGGTTTCCCTGTGGTATAGCATGGTCCCTAATTTTTTGAACTTGGATGAAAAGTAAAACAATGCCTCCAATACTTTTTTATCTGGCAGCTGGGAGGAAACATTCATGGTATAAATGCATTGTTCTGTATGCATTTTTCTTTCTTGAATATAACAAAATGCTAACAATATAATGAACAGGTGGTTTTGTTTTTGGAAGATCTCAGATTTGATCGTGAAACTGTGGGGCAGGTAGCCAGTCGCTGTCCTGAGATTTTTGCTGCTGGCATTGAGAAAACTCTAAAGAAGAAGATTGAATTCCTAGATCGAATTGGTGTTTCTAAAGACCATCTTCCTCGTGTTATTAAAAAATACCCTGAGCTTCTTGTCTCTGATGTCACCAGAACTATACTTCCTCGGTATGCCTCTCTTGTAATATCTTCTCTTAGATTGTCACGTCTTCCTCAGGTTGCTTTCTGAGGGCCTGTGTCACATTTGTTCATCCATCCAGAGATTGTCTAGTTTACATATCAATTATTCAGTCCTAGGCTCCTTATAGATAGGCCATTCCAATGCTCAAGTTCGGGGGCTGGATCCAAATATTTTTTATTGCTATGTATTACTCAGAATTTCACTCCATGAGCCATGTCAAAGCTCTCTGGAACTGTGTTTTTTACAAATTGGACTGTGTGGTTGCAGGATGAAATACTTAAAGGATGTGGGACTGTCAAAGAAGGATATCACTTTCATGGTCCGCAGGTTCTCTCCTTTACTAGGGTACAGCATAGATGAGGTTTTGAGACCAAAGTATGAATTCCTTGTGAACACCATGAAAAAACCGGTGGAAGACGTGGTGGGTTACCCGCGGTATTTTAGTTACTCATTGGAGAAGAAGATAATGCCCAGATTTTGGGTGCTGAAGGGAAGGAATATTGAATGTAGCTTAAAAGATATGCTTGCCAAAAATGATGAGGAATTCGCTGCTGATTTTATGGATTGTTGAGGGATGCTTGTTCCCCCTTCCCCGCATCACTAAACTGTAAAGTAGTGTTGTATCATAATAGTTGTTTCTCTGTAAATAGCACACCACAGTAAATGAAGAAAAGGTTTTATCCCTGTTAGCTTTTGCCAAGTAACTGATACCGGTAGTGCTTGTTTTACTTTGTTCCAACAAGTAATCACGTAGCGGCTCTAGATTCTGTTGACTACTTAACCCTACTTGCCTGCCTGCTTGATTCTAGAGTTTTGCTTTTCAGTAGTTTGATCATTGATGAAAGACTTCTTCTGTAAAGGCATCTCTCATCCCTGCTGGTCTTGAGTTCTAGCCTGTACAATCTTTAGTGGCCGTCCTAAAACCGTTTCCTATGTAGAAGTGATGATTTTTCGGGGGAAAATTACAAGGCGCAAGAAATGTCCTTTTTCTTTTCTACATTTTTTTATAATGCAATGAAAAATAATATTTTTGTACAAAATAAATCAAGCACAAGTGGAAGTTCACTTCCCCCCCTCCCCCCATGATCCTGTTCTCTTATAAAATGATGGTCTAAAAATTCAAAATAAAATAAAATAAAATAAAATAAAATATTCAGATGACCTCATGAAGAAAATGTTGTATTTTTCTTTCTTGAAGTAGTTATACCTTTTGATAACCTCTCCCATATTCTTTAGTTGGGCTTAATACGGGCCATGTTTTGAACTTAAGGCACAACTCCAAAAAAATACTAGCATATATTAGAACCCCTTTCCGTTAAAAACCGTTTCCCTCCCTCGCTCCGAACTCTCTTTGGTTTTGGGGAGATTTAGAGGTCAGTCGGGCCATTTCCGTTTCTGTTTTCAGTCTTCGAATATTAAATTATTGTTCTAATTTTCTTGTTTTTTCTCATAATTGGTCTCTTTGTTTTGCATCTTGTTAATGGTTTCTATTACAAATATCAACTATCAAGGTCTTGACTGTGCGTGTATTTTTATAGTGAAAAGGCAGAATTTAGTCACACATGCAGCATTTTGGAAACAGGGTTTGATCAATTATTACCATTAAATGATTGTTCAGTCATTATTTCTTGTGTTTTGATCTTGAGCAGGAAGGGATTAATTTGAAAGGGGCACTGTATGATTGTTGAGTTATTTAAAAATGGGGTCTGTCGTTAGTCAAGCTGCTAATGGAATTGGAGGTGTTGTTGGAAATGCTTTTGCAGTTCCCATCAAGACTCTATTCGGCGTTTCATGCGAGTATGTATTAATACAGTAATCCTCTTAATGATTTTGTTCTATGTTTCAAAAGTTCGATGATTATGTTCCAGATGATGATGCATGCATCATGGCATTTCCTGGTTTGAATCTACAGGGATGTTTGTTCAGGACCATGGGACTTAATTTGTTTCATCGAACACTTATGCGTCTCCGATCTGTTGAAACTGCTGATGATATTTGCCCTCTCCTACCTGAGTAATCTTTTGTTTTCCTCTGTTTTATCATAGATACAAATCATCAACATAAAGTGAATGATTTCATGTCGTCTTTATGGCTCGCAGCTTTGATGTTCTTCTACCTCCTGTTCAAGGTTGGGATTTGCCAATGCATAGGAAAAAGCCTTTGCAAGATTTGCTGGGCTGGATGTGAGGCATACTGGTTTGCTCTGGAAGATATAACCTGTTTCTTATGGCACAAGTTGAAGAACACAAAGCGGGTGAATAGACGCCGACGATTCCGAGACATCGAGGGTGGCTACACTTCAAGTTCTGAAAGTGATTCTTCAGAAGATTATCACCATTTGGGTAGAAAAAACAAGTCAGGAATGGAAAGAAGAAGAACCCGCTCGCGTTCGTGGAGGTCTCTCCATCCTTCAAGCAGGTTTGGCAGTCGAAATAACCACCACCGGCACCATGTTAGGTTGAAGACTAGGGAAATCTCTGTTCATGTCAAGGGTGGATCGCGAAGACCAAGGAATTCAAGACAGCTTCAATTAAGATTAAGAAATCCTCGAAGAAACATGGGAATGTTCAAAAGAAAGCGACTTGGATGATTATATTAATGAAACTTTCACTAGATAATGGTGTTGCTGAAAGTTTGTTCCAGAGATTATCATCAGAACATATGAATTTGTTAATGTAGATGCTAAAACCAGCTTCAAAAACTTTCAAAATGGTCATAAATCATAGAGTAGGTGCAAGCTGAAGAGTAACTATACTGTTTTTATGTCCTTGATTTCCCTCCATTTCATTCTGATAAACTTCCTTTCTTTAAGAGCTACCCTCTCTCTATTTTTCTGACCAAAAGACTTCGGTGTTCTGCTTGGCCTCTCCCTCTCTGGTAATTAAACATATACGACCTTTTTGTTTTCACTTGCTAAATTTTATGAATAGGACACAGTTGAGAGTAATCATATCTTGAACAGGGACATAGATACTACTCGAGCTTCGCTGCTGCTTTTTTCATACGCCCAAACAGGCATTTCAACTTGTAATCCAATAAGCATATTGACACCTCCAAGGATTTTCTCCATGGGTATCGATTATGAGAAAATTTGCTACAGCATATCTTTTTTCTTAACATAATTTTAGTATCAAATCCTTCATAAAACGAACCAAAATAAACAAGTTGCCACTACCAAAAACAATCAGATCACCTGGTTGATATAGCAATCCTTGATCTAATGAGGCATTTTGTCTGCTTGATTTCCTGGCTATACACAATTACTCGAGCATTTTACTTGAAACAAAACATCAAAATTCATAGATATGAATGGCATTGTTTGCCTATGCATGTAACTTAATATCTCATTTACTGGAAGAAAACATGCCCATACAAAGGTCAGACAAAGGAACCTTCTTTACAATAACAGCACATATTCATGTATCACACAGGAACCTTCCTTGCAATAATGGCACGTATCTATGTATCACACAGTTCATCATTTCGATAAAATGTTAACCACCACCAAATATTTCGGTCAACCCATAAAAAATCCTGCAAAATGTCTGCTACCCTTCAATGTCTCAATGTCTATGCAGGTAACTTACCTATAATTTCTAGCATCTATAAGAATCCCAGAAATAATGATTAATTTCTTCATCAGATGCATTGGCAGCGGAATGTGCAATAGTGGCTTCCAAACTGAGAGATGATGTCTACAAGACCTCCATAACCTCCAACTGCAGTCACCTGAAAGGGCAATGGGAGCAAGGGCATGAGAAGCATAGTGACAAGTATTAGGTGTATGGAAAGGGGAGTAAATTGAAAAAATGAATGGGCAACAAATAGGAAAATACCCCTGATGGGTGTACAGAAACAGAGAATGCTGATTGAGGAGCAGATGGTATTTGAGAAAGAACTGCCCCATTTATGTCAAAACGACTCATTACAGGTTCTGCTCCGACAGCTAGAATCTGAGATGGTGATACAATGATTATTAGTGTCTCGGAAAAGATGATATGAATTGAAGAGTGAAAAAAATTAAATATTAATGTGAAAGACTTTTAATTTTCAGAGAGAATGTGACAGATACTACACTATCAGACAAGTGCAATGAGACACTGTTCAACAGCAAGGAAGTTCATTGTGGATGTGCTATAGAGTTTAGATCATTGTGTACAATACCATATAAATTCTTACAAGGTGAGTTCAATGAGATTGGAGAACAACAGATAGTGATGTTGGGAAAAAAATAGGGAGCAGATAAACCAACGGAAAAAAAGCAGAGAACAGAAAAGTACCCCACACAAATGGAAGTCAACACTTTTTTGAGGGTAATCAAAAATTATTTTATTGATGGCTAAAAAGTTAAGAGTAGCAATCAACAACAAATGCTTTTGGATGCCTTGTGGAGACGCATGACTAGAAAAGGATACAGCAAGCTTAAACACTAGTTTTGGGGACCCAGAAAACTTGTCCACTGATACAAAAAATTCGCAGCCATCACCGGCAACTACTGTTGATGACAGCTATATTCTATATGACACCCCACCCTCCCCGAAGAAAGAAAAAAAAACATTACTTAAAGTGAAAGGACTTGTTTTATGACAGTCCCAAACACCTTGGCAATCCACAATCGTAACTTTCGACATAATTTATATGCAAAAAGTGTTGCAGTCCTAGTCCTTTGCCTCCCATTAATAATGTTCAAAGCCTGATCAAACTACAACAAGTATATGAATGTCAGCTATAGTGGTAAGAGCTTTATACTCTTAAACTTTCAAAAAAATAATTCACTTACTTGATTGTCACTAAATATTACATCCTGTATGGATGCACGAGTACACATCCTTGAAACACATTCAGAAGCAGAGAGATTCCAGACTGATAAACTTCGACCACTGCCACAAGCCTGAGGCAGAAGACTTGATCAAATGGAGTCACGACATAAGCTGCATAACCACAACAGCAAACTATTCCCGACACTTGAAAAGAATAACCAATGGCATGTTCACTTTCCCAACACTTGAAAGGAATAATAAATAGCATGTTCACATTTCAAGCATTTGATTTACATTGCTATGGCACTTCCACTTAAAAAGCATGTTGTTGTAAATTATTTATGTCAGCATGCAAGAAAGTAAGTGGCTTCTATTCACTTCAAAACACATGCTTGTCATTAATACTTTTGTCAGCACACACCAAAGTCCATTCTATAAACCTCAAAAATAAAAATAACTACAAAGTAGGGAGTCTAAAAAAAAAAAAGCAGTAATGGCATCTTGATTGCATGAACTCACTTACCAACCAGCTCTCACTTGCATCAAGAGCAATGCAGCTGACAGATGAGGATAATACTTTGAACTTCTCATCCTTCAGTGAATCAATTACCCGGATACACTTTCCACTTCTGCAATCTGAATAAAACCTCATTAAGTCATAGCACTAAGAACAATCACTAATAGCTACATTATAGAAAAGTTGTGCAAACAAAAATATGTTAGAGGTGATAATGTGACCTGACTCACTGTGGATGATGGTTCCAAAGGAATAATTCTAGAAGTCACTTTAGATGATCTAGTAGATATCCACTTTATTCATAATTATTTTATATGATATTAGTTACTCAGATGGAAAGATCATCTGTTAAGTTCAATGAAGGCCATCGCTTTTTTAATCCCCCTGCCCCAAAAAGGAAAAGGCAAGGTTGACAAAGTTGCAGATAACATTGAAGGAAATGGCATGAAAGTTGACAACATATGCATATTGTCATATGTAAACTCTGTGGCTGAAATCATTGACAATCAATTACTGCATTTTACCCCAAAGTCTTGCAGAACCATCCTCTGAACCAGTTATGATCTGAAAGACATACAAGATAAAACAAATAAATATAGTAATCACACACTGATTCTGCAACCCAAAATACAGCAGCCAATGTTGTTGTTCATGAATCCTCTACAAATAAGTTAAAAAAAGAAAGGAGGGACCAGTAAATATGAATGGATCAAACCCATAATTTAGCCCCTAAAATAGTGTTTTGGTAGCATGGTTATTTAGCTGCCACTCATAGTGGACATGTATGATTTCTCTGCTTTAAATTTAGTCTCTGCGTTAAATTTAGGAAAAATTAGGAATACAGATTATTGCAGACAAAAAAGGATGGAAAAGGATCTATTTCTACAGGCAAAACAACATTTTCATAACTTTTTTTCCTTTTCTTTTCTGCAAATTATTTTTGTAACATGCATTAAACTACATGGCTAGAAAGTAGCTGGTGTATCAATTTTCCCACAATAGTTTGTTAACTCCTCCACTTCCACGAAGCTAAGAGCATGATGATCTACATGGAGCCTTGAAATTCAGTAACATAGTTAATCCACGATATGTGAGTGCTGAACTCTTGATACATTCATAGAATGATCCTAAGATGATGCATATAAGAACATCTTGTGAAATATGAAATTGCTTTTAAATGATATCTAGACATGCTCACACACATAACCCGCTAGTAGAACATCCAAATTGAAATAATTTACATGAAATTTGAAGCAAAAAAATTCTGATGACCACCAAATAAAGGAGGCATGACCTGATTAGCGGAGTTACGAGCAACAATACAATGCAAGTAGTCCAAGTGTCCCTTAAAACACATTTTGATCTTACAAGTTTCCTGAGAAGATCCACAAACAATCATTCCATTGTTAGTGCCAATTTGAGAACAAATCAAACATAGGAAGTCATCTAGAATGAAATGCGATTCAAAAACATTTCAAAAATGGAATATGAGACGTCCATTCACCTTGAACAAATACATACCACATCCCACCAATATGCACAGGAATCACCAGCAGCTGAGAAAATGGAACCCCCCTGGAGCAGAAGATAATGTTAATATACAAACATAAGCAAATAATTACTTGCCAACATATGAGAGGAAGCTGAACACAAATGGAGGAAGGGAGTCGTTTATGGAGAGAACATCTCGAACCTGGGTATCCACTGCAATGGCATTGTTTTCTGGAATTGGGGACAGAGAGCCCCAAGGACCCCTGATAGAGATGGAGCAAGACATGATATGAATCTTAAGAAAGTGCTTAGGGGCTAGGGCAAACATATTCTTCATATAATAGATGATGATTCACAATTTTATCAGACATAACAAAGGTGTGAGTCTCAGATGGGCATGGGTGTCATGCCAGACAACAGGTTAATTCTACAAATTCATGCTAGTGCTCTTAAGAAAATTTGCAAATTCCATGTCTAAGAAGTAGAAGTGATGTGGGAGGTCTCATTAAAATAAAATTAATTTCATTTCATAAGTTATGGTTTCTTTATGAAACCTAAACCTCTTTATTTAAGTTCCACTCCACTTCTCTTATAGTTTGAGCCATTGAATTACTGCCCTTTGTTGTTAGCTGTTGTTTTATCTTCTCAAGTGAAGTCAAGAAAGCATTTATAATCTCAACAAATGACATTAATAATGAGGGGACAAACGGGTCGAAATCCTCCTAGTATACGAATAATAAAAAACAAAAAAACTAAGCAAAGATGCACAATAGCAAATCTCATAATATTGGTGATCACTCACTTGTGCTGGGGATTCACCAGATCAACTATTGGCTTTATGTGATTTCCTGACAAAATATTGAACATGAACAATTAGAAATGGATATAATTCTATCACATATATTACACACATATTGAGAGAAAAACTCTACAAATCAAGGAATGGAGCTACTGGAGCAAAAAAATGTATAGTTAAAACTGGATTTGTGATGCTCTTGATGTTTTTCAAACATGATTTTTCATTATTGATTACCTTGCAAAGCACCAGGCACCTGAGATTGCATAAATTCCTCCCACCTCCATCCTCGAATTCGACCATCATCACCACAACTACAACAAAAATTAACAAACTCGTTAAATATCAGACCAGGTAGATAGCAAATCAAAGAAAACACTATTAAATAAAACTATTGCAAAATAAGAAGAAGAACCTCAGTAACAAAGCATCTTCTTCAGCATTGCCATAGAATTTGACATCATAGGCAGGTCCGTCATGTCCTTGAAGGAATGCATTAGGTTTAACCCTAAAAAAAATGAATGAGCATAAACCATAAAAGAAATAACCAAGGATCAAGTAAACACAACCCACCATACTTACTGTGGTGCCCTCAAATCACTAAAACCCAATGGCTGTAATAGGACAGAAAACAATCAAATCAAATCAAATCAAATTCAACTATACCACAATTAGTATGTTTTTTGAGTGATTAAAGGAAGGGAAAGTACAATTTCAGAGATGGAGTAAGATGTGAGTGAGCCGTCACTGGAGGCGAGGACGATAGTGTTGGGGTTAGGGTTTGAAGATGGTGGCCACGCAGTTCTAAAGACAGTTAGGGTTTGGATTTCTTGATCTTTTAGAATGCTCTCTTTGTATGCATCCTCGTTCCAGTTCGTTGCGTCTCCATACATTTTTCAGAATATAGAGTTGACTCAGAACTCAAACCTGTTATTTTCTGAAACCATGCCAGGACTGTGAATAGATAAATCTATTACTTGGCAAAAATGATAATAGAACAAAACACTATTACATAGATAAAAACATGATATTATAAACATCAAAAAAAAAAAAAATCATACCTGCTCAAGCGCAAAATACACATCAAAGAACACATGAAATTTCATACTTGTAATTACACAAACAATAATCAATGAATACTTATATTCCATAAACCTAATGTCACTTAATACTCAATACACATGAACAGTAAGGTTTCACATTGTAGCAAACCCAAGCTAATCTATACTGCTAATTACAAGTAAACTACAAAACCAATCGGTACATCAGCAAATAAGTGAAGTCTTCTCAAACCCTATCTAATATTTAGACTCTTTCCAAACCCTAAGTAATTTGTGCATGCAGAGAACAATTACGCCAATAGGCCACCAGCACAAAGTAGGAAATATAACATGAAATTAAAAAATGTTTTCAGAAAAAAGTAGTCTGCAAGTAACAAAGCCGAAGGCAGCAAGGAAAACAAAAGAAAGTACCCGAGCCATCATGCTCAAATGATTTTCTTTTAAAAAATAAAGGTAATATTTTATGCATTAATCTAGGCATTACCCCAGTTCCTTATCCATATAGCCCCCGAGGACTCCTATGATTAACACGAACCTTGAGATCCCCCCTTACCCATACCGGAGGTGTTCCTCAACTAAAATGTCAATAAAAAATACTAAAGGATCAAGAACAGACCAGCCAAAGCATAAGCAGTAGTGGTAGTGTTGAGGAATTCTTGAATGGTAGTATCAAGTTGGTAATAACACAGAAAAACACAACTAGAGAACATACTCTCTTAGTCGTAAAAACAAAATTCAAGAAATAAATGAAACCAAGTTTAGTCATGAAGACGGATTGTATAGAGAACTTACTTTGGTGGTGGCGGAGGAGGAATACTTTGGATGCGAAAAGAAAAGAAATGGTTTTTATCTATATTAGATTGACTTAAATACCCTTAAGTTGACAGCACACAAAACGGATCAAATGTGGCGTCTTTTTAACTCTCGCAGCCTTCTTGTCACTGCACTTTCACTATCTGCTTCCCTTTCATCTCCTAACACCTTAAGATCAATGTCCTCTTCCTCATCAACGGACACGATGCGGTCTCCACCGGCTGCAAAGAAGGTCGAGCACAGGATGGAGATGTTTGGTGACGTTAGAGTGGACAATTACTATTGGCTTCGTGATGATTCACGAACCAGTCCTGAGGTTCTTTCTTATCTTCAACAAGAGAATGCCTACACGGATTCTGTTTTGTCTGGTTAGTCACTTGGTGGTGTTCCTTTAAGGACTTATTACGTGATTTAGCTTTTGGTTCTTGAGAAAAAAGTTTGGAGCTTTAATGTTAAACGAGAAAGAACATGGGATAGTGTACTTAATTGTGAGATTAATCGTGTTTTAATTTTTGGATTATCTTCATTTTTTGATGTTTTGTCCCTAGACAATTAAAAGCTTGTTTCTGACCCTTGTTTGTATCGCTGAGAAGTAGATATCTGTAATTTACTTGCTGAATTTTTTTTATGAGATTTCAGGTTGTTTGCTGAATTTAGCTAAAGTTGGACTCGATTCACATTGAGAAAGCAAATGGCTATTGAAAAAAAATGAGTGTTTGAGTGTTGTTTTTTTTAAAAAACTTGTTATGTAGTAAATTGATGAATTTGAAGATTTGACCTTGAGGAACTTTCATTGCTGAATTTGGTTTATACATTAGATAAAAAAAAAATCAGCTTTAATGTATTGATCATGAAAGCTTAATTTGAAATTTCATTCAAATTGAGAAAGCGCTTTTTGCAGAAACAAGAATTGAGTGTATAATGTGTTTTAGGAACCAAGCAATTTGAGGATCAACTATTCAAAGAAATACGAGGGAGAATCAAGGAGGATGATGTATCAGTGCCTTATAGACAAGGGCCTTACTATTACTATACAAGGAATTTGGAGGGAAAGGAGTATCTCCAGCATTGCCGTCGGCTTATACCCAATCATGACATGACACCATGTTCTGTCCATGATACAATGCCAACTGGACCTGATGATCCTCCAGAGCATGTTATTCTTGATGAGAACATTAAAGCCCAAGAGCACGGATTTTACAGCATCCAGGCTTTCAAAGTAGAAAATCTATGTACCACTGCTAGATATTTATTGTTCCTGGATTTGAGTTGTCTTGCATTTATTCTTTGTTGATTTCTGTTTAATTTATTTTTGTTTTCATTTGTTTCTTCAGGTTAGTCCAAATCATAAGTTGGTTGCATATGCTGAAGACACAAAGGGTGATGAAATTTATACTGTCCATGTCATTGATGTGGAGATTGGAGCTCCTGTAGGGAAGCCTCTGACAAGTGTAACATGTGATGTTGAGTGGGCCAACGATGACACTTTGGTTTATATAACAATGGATGAGATCCTTCGGCCTGATAAGGTACTTGTATTCTGTTTCAATTTTAGGCACAGAATTAATTGCTTCAACTTTGACAGTAGAATTACTTTCTTCTTACCTTTCACATGCACTTAGTCCATGCTTCACTGTGTCTCTCGCACTTCTAATTGTCTAGCCAGCAAATTGCAACTGCAGCTTACGATGCCTAGAAAATTGAAGAAGAAATGGTTAAAAGCTTATCACGTTTTTTTAACTTGATCCAAACTAATACCCTCTCAGAGGCAGAGAATTGGGATGCATAATAACTTATCTGTCCTCTACATTACACAGTCCCCTCCCATGAAGAAAACCAATTAATTATTCAGCTGTACATTAATCCCTAAGAGATGAAGTGTGGCTGCATGTTATATCATGTTAGCTATGGTTTTGCTTCTCCAGCATGTGGTTCTTTAATTGCACTATATTAGAGTGTAAGAGTACTCTACAATAGCCTTTCCCTTTTTGTTGTCCAGCTATATTTCTGTGTAAATTTTAGTTTCTTATATGATCACGTTGCCCTGACTCTGCATTTTAAAGTTTAGTCTACATCATGATGTGAAACCTGTATGTGGCCCTGCATAATTTATTATCATAACCACTCTGGAAATCATCTGTTTAGGTCCAGCCTCTGCAGTAAATGAATTTCTCATTCAAAACCAGCATTCCTTTTTTTAATGGAACTCCATCAATTTTATCTTATTTGTTGGATTAACATAGTGATGGCTTGGATTTATTCCTTATGATAGGTGTGGTTACATAAGCTGGGAACAGACCAATCAAGTGATATTTGCCTGTATCATGAAAAGGATGATACATTTTCCATTGATCTTCAAAAATCAGAGAGTCAGGAGTTTTTGTTTGTGGGTTCTGAAAACAAAATTACAAGGTTTATCTTTTTTATTGATGCTTCCAAACCTGAGGATGGTCTTAAGGTTTTGACTCCTCATGTTGTTGGGATTGCTAGCTGGGCTAAGCATCGTGGAAATCATTTCTTTATTATCAGAAGAAGTGAAGAGTTTTTCAATTCAGAATTACTAGCCTGCCCAGTGGATGACGTGTCTGTAACAACGCCTCTTATTCCTCACAGAGAAAGGTAACATTCACTTTCTTAGAGATGGGATTCTCTTTTTTTGTTTGGATTGAGGTGGAATCTTGTCTTGATATCTATTTTTTGATCAATTTAGTAGAGCTTATGGTCTGAAACCAAATATATCTGCTCAAATGGAAAATATATAATGTGCCAAATTGTAATCACGCACTGTATTATGTTCACAATGCAATGTGGTTCTCATGAAAGTTGCTATGGATTTTATATATAAATATGAAAAATATATCGCCTGTTGTTGCTGACTCTTATCGTTCTTATCTATTTTGGATTTTAACCAGAATAAAAATTCAGGATACCTGTCTCTTTGCCAACCACCTTGCTGTATATGAGCGTGAAAATGGTTTGCCCAAGGTAATTGCATATCACCTACCCGCTGTTGATGAGCCACTTACAAGCCTTGAAGATGGTCGGGCTATTGACTTTATCGACCCTGTATATACAGTGGATTCAGCACAATCAGAATTCAATTCTAGCATTTTGAGATTTTCTTATAGCTCATTGAGAACGCCTGACTCTGTGTACGACTATGATATGAACACAGGCACCTTTGTTGTTAAGAAAATTGAGACGGTAAGATTGAACGAGCACTTTTCATATATTACTAATTATTGATCTTGGTCACGGGATTTGATATTTGAACATGTATTAATTAGGAAATTAATTACAATTGTAAATAGTAGTGTTTCAGTTGGACACTTATTCTTTCAATCTTAGCCCGAAAGTATAGGAAGGGCATGTAAATCTATTTACTTTCTATTTAATGGAGAAGACACTCAAGAGGGGTGATCATTCAGTTTCTAAACATACCAATTTTGTCATTACTTGTGTGGGGCATGAGGCACTTGTTTCCTTTGCAAAAAAAATTGTTACTGTTTTCTCTTCCTACATGTTGCAAAATCAGCAAGTTTTCTCTGTGTTAGACTTCGAGTTATTTTATAATCATGCATTGTGTGCTGCATAGTTAAATGTAGAGGCTTCTCGTTGTGCTGCATAGTCTTATGCTTGGGAACTGCAGCAAAGTAGCTTTTCTTTATCCTTCAGTGGTTTTGTTTTTCAGATTCTGCATTTGTTTTATGATATCTTTATTATCTTCTTATTTCCTTTGCTGAGAAGTTTACAGCATTTGATTTGCTCAGATTGATCCCGCTCACACGCACAAGCATGCACAAATTTTCTTATGGGTCCTTAAAATAGTGTTTATGTAATATCTTTTCTAGCTCAAATACCACAAGACATGCAGCAGGTTAGTGCTTTCAATAAAGCTAGAACTTGTCAAGGCTTTGTTTGTAAATATTTATGCACCAAATTATTTCTGGCAAACAGAGTGAAATCTTTGAACTCAAATAAGTTGGATGCACCTTCTTTTATTCTTCATAAATGATTTTTTGTTAATTCTTTGCATTCTAGTTTGTTATAATCACGTATTATTTTGTTCACTATTGTACTAAGGTCTTGGGAGGCTTTGATGCATCTGAGTATGTTACTGAAAGGAAATGGGCCACTGCTTCTGATGGCACTCAGGTCCCCATTTCAATTGTCTATAGGAAGAATCTTGTGAACCTTGATGGATCTGATCCATTACTTCTGTACGGCTATGGTTCATATGAGGTAATATGAGAGTTGAATAACTTGTTGCTACTTGCCTTAAAGTGTTGTTTCTTTTCTTTTTATTTGTCGTGGATTTGCATGCTTTTATGTAATTTATTTGAAGAGAATCTTTTTTAATATTAAGGTTTTTAGTCGACATTATTGTGAGTTGTGAGGTCACATTAAAACATTCTTGTATCATTCATTTAGTGTGGGCAACTTTTAATTCAAGATAGAATCAAGTGCAATGTCCATATTCACCTATAGTTTTTCTTCCATCATGATTTTGGTATGGTTGTGCAAGTCATGAAAGTTTTAAGTCAATAGTTTATTTAATCACTTCAGACTCACAGGATGCCATTCATGAAAAGTGTGCATGCAGATGCCAAGAAGTCTTTGGCTCTTCATTCTAATTTGCTTACTGATTATTTTATTATTGGTAAACAATATATACCTAGAGTCACTAGAAAAATATTACCTTTTATTTTGTTCATCCAGAAAAGATCATGACCTAGTTATGATTTTTCCAAGATGAGGTCCTGATTGGAAAGGATGTGGAGACAGTCTTACTCGTTAGAGCTTTTGCAGGAAGCAGATGTACTACTCTAATATTCACTCTTCTTTTCAAAATTGTCAGTCACCAGTGGCATGGAATTTTCAAGTTTGCATGCATGTTAACTAGGATGCGGTGTCTTTTACATAATGGAGTCTAATGTTTTAAGTTTTTCTGATTTCACTCCTGTATTTTAAAGTTCATTTGAAATCATTTGAAATGCTTGATATCATGGAATCTTTTGTTGTGAGTAGGTATGCATAGATCCCTGGTTCAAGGCATCAAGATTATCTTTATTAGATCGTGGTTTTATATTTGCCATTGCTCACATTCGCGGAGGTGGGGAAATGGGAAGACAGTGGTATGAGAATGGGAAGTACTTGAAGAAAATGAATACTTTCACAGATTTTATTGCTTGTGCTGAGTATTTAATAGAACAGAGGTACTGTTCGAAGGAAAAACTGTGCATTGAAGGGAGGAGTGCAGGGGGGTTGCTAATGGGCTCTGTTCTTAACATGAGGCCTGATTTGTTTAAGGTTGCTTTTGCCGGAGTACCTTTTGTAGATGCTTTGACGACAATGCTCGATCCAACTATCCCCCTTACAACTTCAGAGTGGGAGGCAAGCTTTTTTCCCCTTGAAGTTTGAGCTTTATCTACCTTTAAATTTGACTTTCAGTGGGATACATTTATATGGAATGTAACATTCCACTGATTTGATGGCACGGTGCATCCATCATGCTCTCCACAACATCTAATGTGCATAAAGCGGCTACATATGGATAGAGCCCTGTAGTAACTATAATATCTCTCTGCTTTCTTTCCCTCTAATTTTGTGGTTGATCAACATATATGTAAATAACATTAGTTCTGCGGACCATCCAACTTGATCACCTCTGAACCTAGTGGCTTGCGATAGAAATAGCAGGCTCCAGTATTATATATATTAACATCTATGCACGGTGATGTCTTGACATTTGAGGTCCTGCATTTCTTGGAGAGTTGAAATTTGTCCTTCAGGGTTGAGATCCTATTTTTATATATATATTTTAGACGTTTATGGTTTGCCTGCTGCAACTATAGTATGTGTTGGTGGCTTGGTGCTACTTGCTTATCACTTCTTTGGTTACTGTAGGAATGGGGAGACCCTCGGAAGGAGGAGTTCTACCACTATATGAAGGCATACTCTCCTGTTGATAATGTAAGTTTTCAGCTATGAATTGGTTCCTCATTTTCATGATCAATAGCACGGTAAGTGTGAAATCAGAATGACCTCATTTAGTTACTGACACCACTTGATAAAAAAGCCTAATTTTATACTAGTCCTGTAGTATTCTTTATCTAATTGTTCAGTGACCGAGACCTGTGATTTTTTTCTGCGCAGATTAAGGCTCAAAATTATCCTCATATTCTTGTTACAGCCGGTTTACATGGTGAGTGTTTTCTTTTAGTTAGTTAAGATCTTCCATTGCAGGTTCTTAATGCACATGAGGTTTTCTAGGATAGACAGGTGGGTGAGTGGGGAGATTGTATTCATTGCTCAGCAATACTGGCCTTAACTATCTGCTGAAGCTGATTTAGAGTCCACTATAAATGAATTTCTTGCTAATAGATTTTTGTTGTTAGAGGGAATTCCTTGGAATGAAAGTCCTTTATACAATTTTTAGAAACACTTTTAAAAAAAAAAAAAAAAAAGAGGAGGCCTTATTTACTGCCATGATTTTGTTTGGTGGCCCATCACGCTCTTTTTTACATCTTCATCAGCAAGGCATCAGGCCTCATTGAGAGTGTGGACTTGAAATGAAATCCCGGGTACTTTGGTGCAGACTCGTAGATTTGTAGCATATTAAACATTTTCTTCAAAGCTCACTCGTATTCCTACGGAGGTGATGTAGAATAGGGTAATAACAAAGATAGAAGAAGCAGATTCCCTTATAGGAGAAGGATAAACAGAGAAAATAAATGAAGAAGAGAATGATGATAGCAAAGTTAAATAACAATTTTCAATTCAATTATCAATAAGCCAGCATAAAACATTGAAAAGGTGCTCTTAAATAGGCACCAAAACCCATGTGATATCTTTTGTACTGAGGTAAAGTTATTAATGGCGATCAAGATAGAAGAATTCTAACCGACTCAAACAACTAAAATTATACAATCTTATTTTTGTATATTAGAGGAACCACTGTGCTCAAAAAAATTTGAGCTTTTCTAAAGACCATGTGCTATATTGCATTTGCTTATTGATAATCATGACCAGTCTTTAAGGGATAGACATCCGATATCTAAACAGCATTGCAATGTCTTAAAGCCTCTTTAGATGTTCAAAATCTTGGTTGCTCACATTATCAACCAAGCAATCACATTGATCCTTTATGATATTTTCAACATCTAGTGCTTGTAATCCTTGTTTTAGCATTTGATCTAAATTTTGGCATGTTACAACAGATCCTCGTGTTATGTACTCAGAACCTGCCAAGTTTGTGGCAAAGCTAAGGGAGACCAAAACTGACAATAACATGCTATTGCTGAAATGTGAATTCGGTGCTGGACATTCATCGAAGTCGGGAAGGTAATGTTTTCTGCTCTGTCTCAAGTTACTCATTTCATTCCACGATTTCAAACTGAGAAGAGAAACTTGAGTAAGAGAATATGTTGCATTGAGAATGATGTTAGAAGACCTGGTTTGTGCTGTCAAGGATTGCACACCTAAGAGTTTTCATGACCTTTATACCATCTTTATCTTGAAACCATAAATACGAGACAACTAAGAGTTTTTCCTTTCTCTTAAAATTAAGGGGTAACTTTTCAACTAATCTGCTAAGATGTTATGTTTTGTTTGGTGCAGATTTGAGAAGCTTCAGGAACAAGCATTCATATATACCTTCATTTTGAAAGCACTAGATATGATTCCTGAACTTAGCTCTAGCCTCTAAACCAGAACTAATGAGCCACACCTAGAAGCTGAAAGCCAGCAACATCCAACGGATTATCGGTGCCGACTCTTCCAAAAACAATGTTTATTTTTTTCTTTCTTTGACTGCTGGCAGTTTTATTATCATTGAAATCAACTACATATGATAGCAATCTAGTGTGATTGTACACATGCCTGCATCATAATATCTTCTGTTTGAACAATCCAGTGTGATTTTCAACTCATCCTAAATGCTAGCATTGCAATCCATGTTACAAGTTGAATAATTATAGCAAAATTTGCATCTACAATTACACATATAATTGAAACTTGGACTTGATTTTCGGTGTGCCTTTAGTTAGCGTTAATGAGATCAAGCGCATCAATAGTTTAGTTTTTGACTCAGTATTCAGTAGCTTTTTTTATATTGCATGCATAATAATTGAAACGAACGTTATTAACATTCAAGTTAAGATTTTGTAATGATATGATATTAAAAAAAAAAACATGTTAAAATTGAAGAACAGATGAATATGGTCAATTTTTTTGGAGAGAGAAAAAAAGAAAAGGGTGAGGCCTAGGCTAGTCACGCGTGGGTCTGAGACATGTCGAGCCTTGCTTTAAATTTTGTCATTATGAAAGAGGTTGACGTTGTTTCAGGGTTGTACTGTTCATATATAATTAATTATATATATATATATATGAAAAAAATTAAAATATTAATTTAACAAATATAATTTAAATTCAAGATAAATTAACTTTAAATTATACAATACAAACACAAAGTCAAACAAACATAATCTCAAAATTAGAAACATCTCTAAAATTTCAAAATATTATGATAGTAAAATGTTCTAAAATAAAAGAAATATATTTTGAGCCGGAATGGTACCGAGATGTTCCGGCTGGAATTTAGCCAGAATTTTCAGAACGGACCAGAATTAAAACCGAAACGAAAACGATGTCGTTTCGTCTTGGTTTTATTAATGGCATGGAACGTTTCATCCGGAACAAAACAAAATTAACAAGTTACGCTTTAGATTTATGCAAGTAAACTAGAACACCAATAAATATACTACCTAAATACTTTTCATGCACTTCCTACCTGTCATGGTCTCTGTCTTTTTATCTTCTTGTTTTTGTTTTTTTTAACTGATCAACGAGTCATGTTAGAATAACTTTGTGCTTGTCGTATTTTTAAATAATTTTGAAAAAAAAATATTTTTTATTTTAAATTAATTATATTTAGATTATTTTAATGGATAGATATCAAAAATAATTGTTAAAAAATAAAATAATATTATTTTATTAATTTTATAAACAAAAAAACAAACTCAGTCATCTAGTCGTAAGTGATCTCTTCTCCCTCCCGCGACAAAATAGTCCTTATCCATTCCGTCTGATCTGATGATACATGCAAAGAATCAGTCTCTCTCACGTCTCTGCTCTTCCATATCTTCTTTGTTATCAAAACCCTCCTCTCCACCCATTCCACGCTCCTGTAGCTAACTCAACATCTAAACCATGCCCCCATCCTTCACTGTCTCGCCATGTCAAGATTCTGAAAAAAATAGGTACCTGCAAACCCTTTTGGCCTCAGCTCGTCCTTTCCTTAGAGGAGAGCTAGAATCCGTTGACAAGAACTTGCCTTCCCTCATTTCCGTGTTACGTTCTGTTGGTGCTGGTGAATGCTGGCACAAACATGGCAGCTTTCTTGATCACCTAGTTGACATCTACCGTATTCTCAAGATATGGAAAGCCCCTGACTCTGTCTGTCTCTGTGGCCTTTTCCATTCTGCTTATTCCAATTCTTATGTCAATCTTGCTATCTTTGATCCTAACACCGGTCGAGATGTTGTTCGCAACCATGTTGGTGAGGCTGCGGAAAGGTTGATTCACTTGTTTTGTATTGTCCCTCGCCAACCATTGATCCATGATGATCTGTTGTTCAAGTATTCTGATTTAGAACTTGTTGAACACCTTAAAGCTTCTGAGTTGTCACTGAGGAATGCAGAGGAGAAGGGTTTGTTCAATGGAGAGGAGTCTTGGAGGAAGAAACTGGCCTCTCTGGTGCCTGCCAGTGGGATAACAGTGAAGAATATAAAGAGTGGAGAAGATGTTCTAGTGCCTAGAAGAATAGTGGCTGTTTTTCTCTTGATGACCATGGCTGATTTTAGTGATCAACTTTTTGGTTTTCAAGATTTGCTGTTTGAAAACTTGGATGGTCGCCTTGAGTTTACAGGGAATAATTTTGGGGCTCTGTGGCCTGGAGATGGCAAGCCAGGGCTGTGGGTCAATTCAGTATCAAGGATGGGTGCTATCTACTCGTTGATTGCGAGAGAGGAAGAGGTTTTTATCGAAGAAAGGAAGAGGGCTGGTGGTCTTGAGGTTGACAAAGAGAGGGATGAAGATATAGAGCTTGTGGTGGCGCCAGTTTTTGAGAATTGCACAAAAGTGGTGGATGCAGGAGGGCAGGTAGAGGCAAGGGACATGTACTGGGAAGCTGTTTATGATACCTCCAAGGGAGGGTTAGAGAGAGCGGAGGAGTTGTTGTTGAGCAGCATTGAGAAGAACCCTTTTGTCGGCGAGCCTCATGTGGTATTGGGTCAATTTTACATGACAAAGGGGAGGTTTGAGGAGGCTGAGAGAGAAGCTGAGAAGGGGGTCACGCTCTTGTTAGAGTGGGGGAGTCCTTGGGACAAGAGGATGTCTTGGGAGGGATGGGTTGCTTGGGCCAGGATCTTGTTGATGAAAGCCAAAGAGAAGTCATGGCCGCAGACATCTTGGGGCATCCTTAATTTAGGACTTGTGAGGTAACTGGTTTTGTCGCTTCATTCGTGTGCGTCGGGAGCACTAAATAAGAAGCGCTATCTAGCTAGGTTGAAGGCAGAGAGTCAAGGCACTACTTAATTTGATGACTTAATTGGCCTGAAATAACACAATGCTTAGTGTTTTGTTTTCTAAGAGATCCATTTACTTTTCCGGGTTTCCTTTTACATTATGATTGGATGTGATTTACAATTTTGCTGATAACTCGAAGAAAAAAATTGAGTAAAACTGACCTTACAGGTCTCAGCAGGGCATATGGTCTTTGGTACCATCACCATTCCAAAACAAGCACTCCTCTCTCTCTATATATGTAATCAATTGTTGTTAGTTGGCAGCAGCTCCGTGCTCACTAGTAAAAATAATGCAGTGTAAGAAACGGGTCATCTTTGTCACTAGATCCATCTCTCCTGAGCCCTCACTCCACCACTGATGATATAGGAGATGGCCCAAACCGTTTGCCAAGAAATGGTATTTTTTTGTGTCCATGAAGTGCGGCCCACCAAAGAAATATTTGTGAGAAAATGTCCCTGAACCATGGAAAATGGACGTCATTGTTTCCCAAGGAAGGCTGTTTTTCAAGCACGGGACATCATTGGATAACAAATCAATCTTGCTTTGTAATTGAGAATGATCGATGGACCTCCCTTGAAGCGGAGAAGTAGCTGATTTCATACTTGTCTCGAACCCCATACCACGTACAATCAACTTCATTGTTGATTGAAGGATGTCCATGGGATCTCATCATTGCCCTCCTCTGCTATAATGACTTGAATGGAATGGAACCACCTGCATTCTGGTTGAGATCTTGAGCCTTAGCGAACACATCCCATCCAAGGAAGATTCGGTGGTGGTTACTTATTACATTTACTTTCTCTGTTGATTTTTATTTCTTGCAATTAAGTTTGCGATCTTCAAACATATCATACCGTTTTCAGACATCACTTGAGATTTATTAGAGAAGAAAGAGAAAGAGAACCTCGTTGTTAACGAGTCATGATCAAATCAACTACATTTTTAGAGGATTAATGTCTTAATATATACCCCATCATTGCCATGTAGAGTAGCGATGAATGGTGCTGCTGTTATTAATCTTATTTATTGTGTCGCGGAGATAATGGAAGCGCCAGATATATCCAGTGCAATCATCCTCTCCAGTCAATCGTTTGGAATACTGTTTTTTGAGATTACGAAAAGGGATGTAACAAGGACTTTTTGCAACCAACATGTGTTTGTGTTTCTTTTTGCAGTAAAGCCTGGCTTGCAAAAGTTAAAACAGCTGTAGTAGGGTATAGTTGTAGCCCACCACCGATTCTAAAATGTCTCTCGCTCCTCCCTCCAAGCCTTCAATTGTGCAGTTCAGCTCGCTACATCAGCTCTACGGCCAAAACGAACAGAAACACTTGGACTAAACGCACTTGCTCTTGTAAACATCAAATGGAAAGGGAAATCAAAATATGTCAACGATTAGGTGAAATGGACCACATCCTCTTTCTCTCTCTATCTTAATCTACGTTGTGAATTTAGATGTACATCGATCCCATGTCAAAGCATCGAAAAGAACCCTGCTGTACTGCTAGCCAGCTGAATCTCCCTTGATTTAAAACATTCTTGTATCTCTCGAAATCGTGTGTAAAACGGATGGGCAACCACTCCATGTACATAGTATACAACGCCATTCCACGATGGTCAAGATGTTTTGAAAACGTTATGAAGTGAAGGGGACCCTACACGTGTTAGGGTCCTCGCTAGTTGGACAATCATCTTACCTTTATCCACTATGTGTTGGTGCCCTCCATGAACTTCAACTTAAAAAGGCTCCAAAATCACAATCCAGGTTGAGAGTTGAGCAAGAAATATTATAATGATGGTAGACAGTCAACATTGTCGTTTCCAAGTGGGACATTGCTCCTCGTTCTACCGCGATCATCGCAGCCCATTTCTTTCTTTTCTTATGACGGGAAACCGGTGTCCTATCGAGTTCATTTGGTGTTTATAATGCCAATTTAAAGACGGTATATTTTTTTTTTGTGACCGGGGTGTCCGGGCCAGCTTACGCGCACCTCGACTATTTTCCGGGTTCACTGAACATCCTGCAAGCTCAGTGAACATATAAGACACCACGGGGATGACAGGTATATCATGCAAGGAAAGACCCAGAAAATATGTGGGGAGGAGCCCTCCAACCCAACTCCCACTGGACTCGAACTGACGTTCGAATGGAAGAGGACGCTCCCCGTAATAGCTCGACGGGTATCGTTCATGAGGATCGCCGCTTCGCTAGTTACCTTAAATTTTATTCAGGTTTAGTTGACACTTCAACTCTCTTCTCTGGATGACAATAAACGGTCAGATGTGGCCCCCATAACATCAGCAGAGAGAGACCCCCCTGCAACTCAAATAGGTTCGCGTCTCGTTAGTGGAAGGGTGATTAGACAGGCAATAAGACAATTTTAAACTTGTCATTAACCGGTTATTAGTGATAATTATTGAAGGGCCGCATATTACTGTAAATTTCACATGTGGCTCTTCTTCTGCACCTGTAGCTGATACATCCTCTGTGAGTTTCTCCAGAAAGAGTGTTCAGGAAAAAACTCCAAGAAGAAGAAAAACACATTTCTTGCAAAGCGAAGGCAGGCTTTTGCCGCCACCACATACTCTGGCTTGGGAGCTTTTTCAATGGCCGAATCAGTGCGGAGTTATACGAACAGAGGAGACGAAAATAAAATGTTGCGTTGCGTCCATATAATATAGCTGCATGTGATGCAGCCGAAAGTAACAATCCTCATCATGGTATTATTTTTCACAGACGGAGATTTGAGCAGTGAAAATGAAAAGGCACAGAATGAGGGCTTCCTTCTTTCTGACACCGTGAGTTAATTTGTTATTCAAAATAATCAGCAATAAAGAGCTGGATGAATCAAGTTCCCGTCTCCTGCAAACTCTCTCCATATGTGTTTCTTTTTTCTTTCTAGGCAGCTGTGAAGCACACGCTGTTATCAGACTTGGCCAATTTAAGCAAGGAATAATATATATGTGTGTGTGTAACCGGAAAAAGAAGAAGAAAAAAGCTAAAAAAGAGATGGAAGACAATACATTTATGGTGAAAAAAGAAAATTTAGACGAAGACAAGCCAAGAATGATAGTTTTGACAAACGCCATGTAAGAAATTCAACATTTCTGACTTGTGTACAGATTATCTTACACTTGAAACCCCACCCTTTTTCCCCTTTAACTACAAGGAAAGAAAGGTAGGAGTGGTAATTAAGAAATATAATCTGTAATGAACATGAAAAGAACAATTTATGTGTACAATTGAGCAGCAAATATCGGCTTTAACCAAGCAAGTATCCTCTTCTTTTCGCAGTTAGGGAGCATCCACCAAGCAAAAGGACTGGCCCTGTTGACATAATCTAAGGCCTAAGCAAGCAAGCAAGCATCCTTTCGGATTAGGATTAGGAAAAGCAAAACTAATAATATGGTGGTGGTGGTTGAAACTTGAAACATGAAATCACCCCCGAGTGTAGTACAAAATGAATCTAAACCATTCCTTTTGATTAACTGTCATCATAATTACTTTTGTCTTTTCGATCAAAAGAAAATAATTATTTTTTGTCTTTCAATTTCAACTTGAATTGTCATCAAACGGCCACAACTTGCAATTAACGTTCCATCACATTTTGTTCCCGTGCAGTGCCACAATAACATGCATGGCGGGCCCTTTATCTCCTTCCTAACTGCTCAGGGTCCAGCACTAAAGCCATCTCTTGCACCTCGCCCCATCACTCGAGGTGACTGGAACCGTAGCTTTTTATTGATGGTAACTCTACATATGCCCTTCAATTTCATTCCAAAAAATTTTAAAAAAAGTATTAATTTTGATCTCAAAATGAAATTCTAAAAACTTTATGATGATGATGAAGATGATGACAGGTGAAGGTGAAGAAGAGCACGCTCGGACCACAGGTATCGGAGGCGGACAAGCCCCCCTGTGCTGTGCAATTCTGTGAGAATCAAAATAGGAGACTGACATGAGAGCTATCAAACAGAAGAGAGTGAAAGGTTATGGTACATTCACTCACGTGAACTATATTTTAATTAATTAGCTATGAAAATACTCCATCATCGGTAGGATGCGGGGGGAGGGCCATCGAGTTCTGGACTATACTATAGCAAAACAAAAACAAAAACAAAAATGATTTGATTTGATTTGAAACAGGGTGGAGATGCAGTAAATTTGAATGAAGTGCGCTCCAACGTTCAAAACAACATATAGGATCCTCGTGATACATCCATCAACGGTCACAATTTTCCATGTGAATCTCTTTAAACTCCTCAAAAATTCAGTAAAAAACAACCTCAGAGAGTAAGTCTTGGGGGTTTTGTTTTTCTCTCTCTCTCTCTTTCTTTATTATGGTACTGCTATAAATACAAGAGGCATTGTTCAGTTTCTCGCAGCATCTGTGGAAACCACTATTATATTTCTTGAAATCCCGCTTAAGAATTATGTTTATCATCATTATACCTTCCTGTCTACGTGAAGAAATGGAATAGAATAAACCACAGAGTTCTGCTTTACACCCTTTTTCTTACTTTATTTGTGCTCAGAGTATTAGCTTTTTCCCATTCAAAGTTCTTCTTGTCAGATCAAAAATTCATATATTCCAAGACCTATCTCTCTGATCTGATCAAGACCCACTTCCCAAAATGCAGATTCTAAGTTGGGTTTCTAAGTTCTTACTGCTATCATTCTTTCTTGATGTGGTTTCGCCACTCCCACTTGCTCAAACAATAAGCCCACTACAGACCTCAGTTTGCTCAGAGGCGGACAGGGTAGCTCTTCTTGGCTTCAAAGAAAGAATCTTGAAGGATACAACCGATATTCTCTCTTCATGGATAGGGAGGGATTGTTGTGGAGGGGATTGGGAGGGTGTTCAATGCAACCCTGCTACAGGTAGGGTTACTGGTTTGGTGTTGCAGGGATCTGCGAGGGAGAGTGGCATTTACATGAGGGGCACCTTGTCACCTGCTCTTGGCAGTTTGGCATTCCTGGAGGTGATGGTGATAAGTGGTATGAAGCATATTACAGGTCCTATTCCTGAAAGCTTCTCTAGTTTGACCCGTCTCGCACAATTGGTCCTAGAGGATAATTCTCTTGAAGGGAACATTCCTCCTGGTTTAGGCCGTTTGCCCTCACTCAGTACTCTCTCATTGAACGGAAACCATTTGCGAGGGCAGATTCCTCCAAGCCTGGGGAATTTTAAAAAGCTCCAGCAGTTAAGTTTAGCAAGAAATTTGTTATCAGGTCCTATCCCATCCACTTTCCAAAATTTCCTTAGTTTGCAATCTCTTGATTTGAGTTTCAATTTGCTGTCTGGGTTGATTCCAGATATTCTTGGGCACTTTCAAAACATCACCTTCATTGACCTGTCCAACAACCAATTGTCAGGGCTCTTACCAGCTTCACTGTTCAGCCTGGTCAAACTTCAGGACTTGTCCCTGGATCATAACCAGCTGGCAGGAAGAATCCCAAACCAAATTGCAGGCCTAAAATCTCTTACCCGGCTCTCTTTGAGCTCCAATGGGCTTACAGGTCAAATTCCTGCGTCCATTTCAAGCTTACAGAACCTTTGGTACCTTAACTTATCCAGAAATGGGCTCTCAGATCCTTTGCCAGTTATTCAAGGTAGGGGTCTTCCTTCTCTGTTGTCAGTAGACCTGTCCAACAACCACCTCAGTTTGGGGACAGTTCCTGGTTGGATCAAGGATAGAGAGCTTTCAGATGTTCATCTAGCTGGCTGTAAACTTCAAGGAAACCTTCCAAAATTTACAAGACCAGATTCTTTGAGCTCTTTGGACCTATCTGATAACCTCCTCACAGGTGGCATTGCTGGTTTCTTCACCAACATGTCTAATTTGCAAAAGCTCAAGCTGTCAAACAACCAATTGAAGTTTGACCTTTCCGAGATCAAATTGCCAGATGGAATTTCTTCAATCGAGCTCCAATCGAACCAGCTCAGTGGGTTGCTCTCAAGGATCTTAAATAACAGGACAAGTAGCTTTCTGGAGGTTTTAGATGTATCGGGGAACCAAATTTCAGGCACAATTCCAGAATTCGTTGAAGGATTGTGCTTGAAGGCTCTAATCATTGGAAGCAATAAGATTACGGGTCAGTTCCCTGGTTCAATCTCAAACCTGAAAGAACTGGAGAGGATAGATATTTCAAGGAACCAGATAACAGGCACCATTCCAACCACCTTGGGGCTCTTGTCGAATCTTCAATGGCTAGACCTTTCTATCAACAGCCTCACAGGGAAAATCCCAGCTAGCTTGTTAGGGATCACAAATCTGAGACATGCAAACTTCAGGGCCAACAGACTTTGTGGAGAGATCCCACAGGGTAGACCTTATAATATCTTCCCTGCAGGTGCTTATGCCCACAATCTATGCTTATGTGGCAAACCTCTGCCACTTTGCAGGACAAAGAAATGAAAAATAAGGAGAAATGGGCCAGCCTGATGCTGACTACGTTACCAAGGATACAAGCTCAATATCAAATGAGCATTGTCACCTGAGAGGGAAGGGTGACAGTTTATGTTTTCTGCAACAGTTATAGTTCATTTTTTGTTCTTTTGCTTAAAATTCCTGTAGCCACGTTTAGTAACACATCGTGCCACTGAAGAAATAAAATCCCATTATTTATAGCCATTTCCACTCCATACTTGCAATGTACCTCACTAGAAAAGTTGTCTACTTATTTTTACCATCTACAAGCAAGCATGAAAATAAAACTTGTCTACAGAATTGGAAACTCGAGATTGGCATTGACAACTATTATAATTATAAACTTCTATTTGGCATTACTCATCTGACAGGCCACGGAAGAATCAAATTGAACATGCAAATATCAGCAACAGCAATTCATATCTCATTTTGAAGGAATGAAGGGGCACCATCAATCACCACTAAAGAAAGAAGTTAAAAGTTCAGACACGTTAATGGCTCAAAAGCTAAGAAACTGCAACTCATGCTTAAAAACACCCAGATTGTATTGCTCTAAACAAATTCGATACAGGTTAACTAAATCAGATCCAAAATTTACAAGGCAACTAGGCAGGCTCACCACCAGAAAACAGAACTACAAAACAGTCAATTTAAAATATCCTACTCGTCATCAGATCCATCTTGCAGTTCCTGCTCGGCAACTTCCTTCTCTACAGAAACCTCTTCATCCTGAATAAGAAAAAAGAAACAAGCAGCTTAAAGGATCTAATTCCATAACAACATAGTCAATAAATCAATATATTCAGAAATGATTGCAAACCCACATCTTCATTTTCAACATTGTCACTCTCCAATGCCTTGCCATACTCTGCCTTGAGCTCAGCAGCCTTGTCCACATATTGCTTCTTCTCCTGAAATAAATTCAAATCAAAACAAAACAATTACAAACCATTCTCATCATTCAAAAGCTATTAAGTGTACACAAATGATTGAAACAATGAGTTAAACCAACACTCACTTCATTGGTCAATGACTGCCATCTCGCACCACCTTCCTTCGCAACCTGGATTTTGTTAAGCACGGCATTAGCATTACTAAACCGAACCCGCAAAATAAAACTGAAAGTGACAAAACACTGCATTTAATTTACTTTCTTAACATCCTTAGAGTCCGGGTTCGCTTCCTTGTATTCCTTCCTAAAGTCATCCCTAATTAAACAATGAAACACGTCAATGAAAAATCCCCAGTTAAGCACATCATCACACCATGATGTTGCATCACACAAACAAAGCAGCAGAGAGCATTACATAAAGAGAAAGAATGCAGTGGGAGGGCGTTTCGGTGCATTAGGATCCCTGCCCTTCTTTTCCTTTTTAGCTTTCTTCAGTTTTGGCTCAGTTGGACTTCCTTTCTTCCTACACAACGAAAAATAAAATCACAAACCAAATCATAAATTCATAATGATCAAACTATAACAAATAATTTGTCGATGAATAAGCTACTACAAGAAATTAGTAGTACCTCTCAGCTGGCTTCTTCTTAGCTTCAGTTGGCTTTTCAACAACTTGAGCCTCTATATCATAAAAAAGAAATTAAAGCCTATTTAGTAATTGACCTACTGGTAAATGATAAAACTAATTGTTTAGTTTCACAAAGACGATGGAACCAAACCAACCCAAGTTCATCTTGATTTTAGCATCAAGGCTACAGCTGTGGAAACTTATAAGAGCCACTGGCACATCCTTCTTGCACTCCTCACTGCATTAATTTATTTCACATTTCAATCAAATTCCTCTCATCAAATCAATTCAAATAACAGAAACCACCAATTATTTTATTAATTTATTACTTTCTGTAACTGGGTTTCACCCTTTCTTCGTAAATTCAAAGCACCCAGAATTCTAAACCCCAGAATCAGGCCAATAACACAAAATTAGAGTAAAACAACTGAATTTGCCAAAAACAAGTTGGTATATTTCTTTAAAATCTCCAGACAAGGATAAGAAAACCTCGGGATTAATAGCATACAAAGGTGGGGGGGATGGGAAAGCAAGTAAATACCATTTAGCAAAAGCACTGCCATCTTTTGCACGAACAAGTGAGGTAGTAGTATTGGCATCAACAGACCCATCGGTAGACTCGGCCTCCACTCTCTTCCTTGCCATTTCTTCTTCTACTTCTAAATCCTGAGGAATTTGGTTTTTTCCCTTAATTTTTCTCTTTTAGTGCTGCTTTTCTTCTTCTTTTTTAAAGAAATGGGTTCGGCAGTGTTTTTTAAGGATGAAAATGAAAATAAAAGAGGGGGAAATTCCAGCTTTGGCGGTTTTCAAATGGCGCCAATCGGCTGCTTTTGGTTTTTGATGTATGAGGGAGATGATTTTTTGACGAGGATCCATGACTTGGACACCTTATATCTACCCTTGGATTTTTCTCATGTTTTTGTATCAACGGTTTAGATTCAGTATCTCATTTTCTCTCTCTCCAGGAAACCTGTGCGCGGGTCTCTGCAACCCCTAAATTAGAGAGTTAAACTGCTAATAATAATCTGGTCCCTGTAGTTTAAACGTTTGGCTCACTAGTCCTCATGGTCTCAATAACTATTATTCCATACCTGCGTTTCTTAAAATCTTTTTTAATTCGACCTCGAGAATGTTTTCAAGCAAGTTCGAGCATCAACTAGGGAAATGCAATATCGCCGGCAGGTTGTGGCCGGTGGTAAAGAAAGTTTTTTCTTTCTCTCACTTCAAGTTCAAGCTTGTCAGGTATATCTGTCACCTCCGCAGTGTCTTACATATTCATTGAGCTTGCAGGATGTTCAATGAACCGAAAAATTAGTTGTATTGCGCGCAAGCTGGCCAGGACACCCTGTTATAAAAATAAAAAAAAAATATATATATATCCTCCATGTGTATTTCTTTTTCGAAATTTATTGTTTCTTAATTACGTGTGAAATAGTAGAGGGAAATGGGTGAAGAATAAAAACGAGAACATTAATCGATGGACCACGACAGCCATTTTACCGCTAGGATGGTGGTGTGATATTATCTAATGGATTGTTTTTTAAAATATTTTATATTTGAAAATGCATCAAGGCAGTCCATCCATGCATGAAAACCGACAAGATTCTGATTGTACCACGCAAAAGGAGTGCAGGCAATGAGATCAGAGAGGATGATAATGGATGGCACGTAACAAAAGAAGTAGAAGATGTTGACAAATGATTCAGGCCAAGCTGCCATACATTTTGAAGCGGTGCAGGAGGCGGATAGAGACGATTCAACCCTGTTCTATGTTAACAAGAAATAGATGGTGAATTTAATCAAATCAAGCAGAGAACTCCCAGATTTAAGAACAATGACAAGCCATTGAATTCGTAGCTTCAACTCCAACTAACCATGTAGATCCGCGTATGCACGATAAGAAAAAACAACAGCTTTGGCGTCAACAGTACTGAAAGCAACCACTGCATCAGAAAAGAATAGAATCTATACCTCACATTCTACTCTCTCTCTCTCTACTTCTTTCAGTTTCTTGATGCCAAGATTAATGACATGAACACCAGGTTTTCTTGCTTCCACCTTGATCCGTTGATGAGTTGTTAGAAGAAATTAGAGATCAAGCACCGAGCATCTGATGTTCTGGAAGATCGATCGATCGCGCATATACATATATATATATAAGCTTAAGCAGTAACCATTGGAAGTTGGATTCTGATTTCAAAACTACATACACTGATCTCTCCACTAAATATTTAAACTTGACCTAGAACTAGACTGCGAGTAACAAGTTAATTAGAATCAAAAAGGAAAAACAAAAGAACAGCATATCCTTTTGCTTGGCCAGTAATTAACTTCTCTTGCTACAAGTATATACTTCTGCAGATATATACTACCGCTTGTGCTTCATCTGCTGCCATTTTGCTGTTGAAAGCTGAAGACTTCACGATCAGCAGAAGAAACCAAAGTTGCCATCATCGAAGTTGAGAGCATAGCTGAAAGGATCGTAATGGAAGCTAAGCCTTTGCTTGGACTTGCTGTTCTTCACTTGTCTCCTTATCTCCGCTCTAACCCTCCAAAACAAGCTCCTTAGCTTCCTCTTACCACTCAAAACCAGCCTGTTTGAATCAACACGAAAACCAGTAGCGCCCATCGTGGAACCGGTACCTTTCTCCCTTTCTTTCAAACAGTCAAAAAAAAAGTTCACAAAAGCGAAGAAAAAGGAAGTCTGTTGTGCTGATAGTCATGTGGAGAATGAGTCCATATAAACAAAAGGGTGATGAGGCTTTGGCCTTGGCTTGGCTTGGCTTTGGCAATTGGCTTGGGCAGCCGGCTTTAAAACCTGTTTCTGAGGAGGGGTGAGGCAGTGAAGTGAAAGGGAGCTCTGTGCTGTCTCTGCCGAGACTGTTAAAAGTCTGATGGCTGTTGTCTCAAAGGATACAGGTGGCTAGCTAGCTAGTGATGTGGGTTATATTTACTTGGGGCTGGCTGGCTTGAAAGGTAACAAAAGTCGAGGTTAGGGTTCAAAGCTCGTGTGTAATATTGCATACAAATCTCTGCCTTTGAAAGTTGAAAGCTGAAAGCTGAAAGCTGCTGCCATGCTATTACATGAGCTCTGCACTTGATTACCCACTGTGTCTTTCATTGGTTGGATGCGTACGTGGATTCTGCTCTTTTTTTCCTTAGACTTTTGATGGATACTTGATTAGATTAGATGTATGTTCATGTCCTTTCAACCCTCTTTTCTAAAGTTTTGTTTTTCTAACAGCACAAAGTCGTCAAAACAATCATAAAAAAAAAACAATTCACGAGCTGAAGAGGGAGGGTTGCGGGTTTGGATTATTAGATTTGTATTTTATTTTTCTAAAATAAAGTAAATAAATTTTTCCTTTTATAGGCTTGAAAAAATAACCTCCGCCATGTAATAATAACACAGTCCAAAAACACAAAGAAAAATAAAATAGAATCCAAAATGACATTCAAAATAAATAAAAAAATATGCGTTTGGTGCAGGTAACAGCATTGCCAAGATTCTTTGTCCTGCCATGTGATAGTCCGAGGCATCTTACTCCATAAAGAGCCAACTAATTTACTATACTCGAGTTACATGGCCCGGAGACTGCGAGAAAATCTAGAGGGAATCCTGTGAACTGTGAAGGATGAGTTTTACCTCTGCCTTGAAGAGCTCGAATTCCATAACTAATTTAAAGTGTAAATAATTATCAGTAATGAATCGAGGGTTGGAGACATGGAAGTGTGAAATGGAATCGAGGGTTGGAGACATGGAAGTGTGAAATGGAATCGAGCTTGACGATTACGTACGTACTGTGTATCGAGCTACGAGCCCGCTGAGGCTAAAGGTAAAATTAGCCATCGGCATGCCCATGGTGACAGCAGCCATTGACATGCCCACCTTGACCAGTCCCTTTCACCATCACCCCTTTTCTTTTTGCCCTGCCTCGCTCCTTGTCATCTTGACCAGGATCCACTTCCCCAGCCTGCCCCTCCTTTCTGACGCTGTTCATCTTTCCATACCCTGCGTCCAATGGTGTCGTCCTACATTGGAATAACTCGCCAGTAGTTGAGTACACAAAATTATGCCTGTGCATGTTCTTATATATATTTTTGTTGGGAAAACCACCCAACAATTTTTAATAATGAATGTTTATACTGGTTAATTCTGTTCATTACTACTCATAGAATTTCCAACTTCTCCCGGATATCTCTACAGCTTTCCTTAAACCCACATTAAGCAGATCATAATGGAGACAGTAGTTTGCTGAAAAGGTATCGTTCTTACTATTTTAATTCAGTAAAAAATTATAAGCAAAATCAATGTAGTTTCCTGTGAAGTGGCTAATCTCCGTCATGCGTGCTGTAGCTTGCTTTGCTTTCATGGACCCTTTTTTCTTTTCTTTTCTCCAGGTTTCGGACTGCGGGGTGTGTGTAACTGTGTATAATAACTCTCCTGGACAAAGAGTTGATCCTCGAATAGAAACTCTGCATGGGAAGGAAGAGGTTATCTAACCTGGGAGTGGTGTTAACTGAATCGAACCGGAAATTAAACCAATCGGGTTCCATCTCACCCATTCTTCACCTGCTCAATGTCAAGTCGCGTGCATTATATTTATCCCGGAAATTCGGATTTGATTGGTGATCATCAATGAACAGTTTGTCGCTGCTTTGGTTGCTCAAAAACATCGACCTGCCGGTCAACGGAGTTCTTTCTACAGTGAGTATATAAAAAAAAAACAAGTTATTTTCTAGAGCAATATCTGTTTTTATATATAAAAATAAAAGAAGTAACATTTAGAAAAGAGACAAAGGGAGTGCTTGTCATCTCTGACACGCGAAAGAAATTATCGTTTGGAAAATTGCGGACCAAAAACAAGAGCAGAGCGATTAATGCTTTGAATTATTTGACAAAAAAGTCATCCCAGGAGGTCAAAGTAGTTTTCTGTTTTATTAATGCGAAGACTCGATCAAGGGTTCCTAAATACATAACACAACCCACGAAGCACGCTGCCCACTGCATGTCAGATTTTCTATATACGCTGTTGCTGTCGAGGATCCGTCGCTTTAGGGTTTTTCAATTTCTGTGTTTTCGACAAATTTGGTATAAAAGCAGCAACCTTCATTTTTCCTCTCGCCCTTCCTTGGTGTTCGTGTCCTGACACCTGGTTTTTCAAGTTACCCCTAAAGTGTATTTACTTCTTATTCTTTGGTTGTGATTTTCTTGAATTTTTCTTTCGATTTTATCATTGTCCAATCTCTTGCCTTCTCGGATCTCATCTCTTACTGCTATATTCTTGTAGAAAGCAAATCCGGGTTTGGCCTTTAGAATGCACCATCTCTTCCTTTACGGTTCCTTGGTGGGTGGAGATTTCATTGTCACACCAGTCATGGCCATCACTCGTAGATTCCTAGCTTGCAGGGTCTGGTTCGTTATGGATTCATTGGTTTTGCCCTGCTCTCTAGGCTAGCTAGGTTACATTTTCTCTAGTCTGTCTTTTTATTACTGCTCTGTCGTCTTATCCAGATAAACACGAGGAGGTGGTGAGTTTTATACACACTGCAAGCCTTGAAACATTCTCATACAAGCAAGCGCAGCACTGATTATTATTTAATGACTGAAAATATTGTTTGGAAAAGGGAAAAAGAAACGACAACTTTTCTGGATAAACGCATCGACATGTTCTTAGCTCACAGAAGACATGGAACCGTTTGCCTTTACCGTCTGATTATCTACCAGCTAGTTCTTATATATAGACCACCTGCACGAGGATTCCTACAAGACAAAACCCCTTGCTTTGATCAGTCTGATTTGTATGGGTGATTGTTGCCTTGTTGGTTGTGGCGCGATGGAGACTGGGAAGAAAAAAGATGCTACGGACATTTAATATAATATATAGGTTTATTTATTAAAGGAATAATAGTTTTTTTTTTTGTTTTAGTTTATACTACATAGATTGCCCGTTTTTATAACTATTAGTATTTGTTGAAGATATTACAGCTTTAATTAAATGCACATACAGTAATTGTAATTAATACCAACGGTATTATTACCGTTAGCTCTCTACTCTCTTCTTTGTATAAATTCGCTCTGTACAAACTATTCAAATCACGATTACAATAACAAATTGCCGAGAGCTATATCTTAATTCCTTTACATCAAAATCTTCATGGTATCAGAGCTGTGATTCAGCTCCTTAACACCCATTCTTTTTTTTTTTTTTTTTCTTCTATCGATTCTCAAATTGACAGACATGGACTGTCAAGAATCTGAGAATCATTCTCAAAAAACTACTCCTCATTCAAACATTGACAGTGATTTCAATTCTTCACAAAAGGAAACCACAGTGTTACTCAATGAATTCAACTACTTACCTTGGTCAAGAGCAGTGACCATTGGTGAAGAAATCAGGAGGAGGGTGATGACCCGAGAAAACCCATCCAAAACTGCTGAAGCCCGTGCGTTCGTTGCCCAGAAAACCCATGAACAGGGCACCTCCAAATTCGCCGACAAACAACACTTCAAAGGTAATCGTCCTAACCTAAAGTGTAATTACTGTAATTCAATGGGACACAACATGGATCGTTGTTGGATTCTTCACCCGGATTTGAAACCCAGAAATTTGGGTAATCGGCAAAGTGGAAACCAAAAGAAATTTGTTAAATCTAGGGCTAATTTTGCTGCGTATGAACCGACCCATCCTAGTCCTATGAATTTACTAAACGAATTTGCAAGCTTTTTGGAAGAAAAAAGAAATTTGGAAGAAAATGGGAGAAGGTTGGGAAGAAACTGGTCTTCGGCTGAAGATGGAAAATTGGGAAGAGACGGGATAAATGCTCGGTTGAGCAATGTTAACGGGTTAGCAACCCGTGACGTGGCTAGACATTTGCCACGTGGCAATGCTGCTGGTGTGGCTGCTGGTGTGGCAGCTGACGTGGCTGGGTCTGCAACAAGTGGAAATGCAGCCTCTGCTGGTGTGGCAGCTGACGTGGCTGGGTCTGCAACAAGTGGAAATGCAGCCTTCTTGAGCAATTTTGGTGGCTTGTCCACCCGTGATTTTACTGGTACTTCAAACCGTGAGGATGCGGAAAAATTTGAAGGTACTTATATTGCTCTTTTAACTGCTTTAGAGTTAAGTAAATTTCATAATTTATGGGTTGTGGATTCAGGTGCTAGTGATCACATGACACATAATTTAAACAAAATTCATGATTTTACCTCGTTCCCGACACCATCTTTTGTCTCAATTGCAAATGGATCTACTGCAGCAGTAAAAGGCAAGGGAAAAATTAAAATTGCGTCAAAACATATTAATTCTGATATTTTATATGTGCCTTCATTTCCATTTCAGTTATTATCAGTTCGAAGGTTAACTATTTCTCTTAATTGTGATGTAATATTTACTCCGTTTAAGGTGATTTTTCAGGACCATTACACCAAACACAAGATTGGTGAAGGATTTTATTTGAATGGTCTTTATTTTTTCTATGATTCCGAAGTTCCGAAAGGACTTCAAGCTATTTATTCTCCGGTCAATGATCATCAATTGTGGCACTTTCGTCTGGCTCATGCTTCCGACTACGTCATCTCAAAAATACAACCTAATCTGTCAAAAAGAAATTATGATTGTGATACGTGTCATTTTTCCAAATCAAGCAGACTTCCTTTTAAATTATCTGTGTCCAAAGTGTCTCAAGTTTTTGAACTGATTCATTCAGATGTATGGGGCCCCTTTTCAATGTCAATTGATGGTTTCAAATATTTTGTCACTTTTATTGACGATTTTTCAAGAGTTACCTGGATTTATTTGCTAAAAGCAAAAAATGAGGTTTTTAATTGTTTTAAAGACTTTCACAAACTAGTTTCTACTCAATTTTCCACACACATTAAAATATTCCGATCTGACAACGGATCTGAATTTACATCCCATGATATGGAAAATTATTTAATCTCTAATGGTATAATTCATCAAACTAGTTGTGTTAATACTCCTCAACAAAATAGAGTTGCTGAACGCAAAAATCGAGATTTATTAGAAAAAACTAGATCTATAATGCTTCAAATGAATGTTCCAAAAAAATTCTGGTCCTATGGAATTCTTACTGCTACCTATATTATTAACCGCTTACCCAGTCAAGTACTGGATTTTCAGTGTCCTCTTGAAATTTTGCAGGGTAAATCTCCTACTATTTCGCACTTGAAGATCTTTGGGTGCCAATGCTTTGTTCACCTGCATCCCAATCAACGTGACAAACTTGACCCTCGAGCCTCCAAATGTATTTTCCTAGGGTACTCTCACACCAAAAAAGGGTACAAATGTTATGACTCCGTGCGTCAGAAGCTTTATGTCAGCAGGGATGTTCGATTTATCGAAACCAGCCCTTATTTCACTACTCCCAATCAGGGGGAGTCCTTGGAGGATCTAGTACCTCTTCCTAGAGCAGATCTCTGCAGCCTCGACGTGACTAGTCCAAATACTCCAAATGAGATTATCCCGGTTGACGAGCCGTCATCCGCGATCATGCCAACTGAATCTGTGTCTCCAATTTTATCAGAAGAGGCGCCAGCTCCAAGACGCAATCCTTCTCGACCGCGCCAGTGCCCTTCCAAATTTCAAGACTATGTGGCATATACAGTCAAGTACCCTGTCTCAAATTATTTGGATTACTCAAAACTCTCACCCTCGCACTCTGCTTTTTTGTCAGCTATATCCAATGATCATGAACCTAGAAATTTCGCTGAAGCTCAATCTCAACTGGTGTGGAGAAAAGCCATGGAGGAGGAATTGACCGCCCTAGCTGATAATAATACTTGGAGTCTAGTTCCTCTTCCAAAAGGTAAACATGTCGTCGGTAGCCGATGGATATACAAAACCAAGTTCAACTCTGATGGATCTGTTAATCGGCACAAAGCTCGCCTGGTGGCTCAAGGTTATACTCAAGAATTCGGTGTTGATTACAAGGAGACATTTGCTCCTGTTGCAAAAATGACCACTGTAAGAGTTCTTTTATCCGTTTCCGTCAATAATGGATGGTTTTTATCTCAAATGGACGTAAAAAATGCCTTCTTACACGGAGATCTGGAAGAAGAAGTGTTTATGAAGCTTCCTCCGGGCCATTCCTTGAGTGTCACTCCTAATTTGGTATGTAAACTTCATAAATCTATTTATGGGTTAAAGCAAAGTCCCCGTGCTTAGCATGCGAAGCTTAGTGGTGCTCTTGCTACATTAGGTTTTAGCAAGAGTTCTGCTGATTCTTCTTTATATATCCGGTTCCAAAATGATGATAAATTGATGGTTTTAATTTATGTTGATGATTTAATTATATCAGGAAATAATATTGACTCCATTGCTAAATTGAAGAAAACTCTTCAACAATTATTTCCTATTAAAGATCTTGGTGCCTTAAAATATTTTCTTGGGATTGAAATGGCCTCATCCAAGAAAGGATTCTTTCTTAATCAACGTAAATACACTCTTGATGTCCTTCAAGATGCAGGTATGCTTTCAACTAAGCCTTCTCCTACTCCTGTTGATAGCAAACTGAAATTATCTCTTGCAGGTACGGTCCTTACATCGCCTAAGTACTATCAACAGCTTGTGGGTAAACTTATTTATCTGACGATTACTCGTCCAGATATTACTTATGCAGTCAGTCTGGTCAGCCAGTTCATGCATGCTCCAACTGTTCATCATTTTAGCATGGTCAAGCGAATACTGCGATACCTGAAAGGCACTATCGGTCGCGGAATTGTCATGACCAGAAACAACCATACCAACATAATGGGATATACCGACTCCGATTGGGCTGGAAATCAACTTGACCGGCGCTCAATTACTGGATATTGTATGTTTGTTGGAGGTAATCTTGTGTCCTGGAAGAGCAAGAAACAACATGTCGTAGCTCGCTCCAGTGCCGAAGCCGAATATCGTGCAATGGCAGCTGCAGCTTGTGAACTTGTGTGGCTTCGGAGCCTTCTCACAGATATGGGTTGTGTATCAGTCACTCCAATGAGTCTTTTTTGCGATAATCAAGCTGCCATGCATATTGCCAAGAACCCTGTGTTTCACGAAAGAACCAAACACATTGAAGTTGATTGTCATTTTATTCGTCAGCAAGTTCAATCAAACAACATCACTACGCATTATGTGCGGACCGGTGATCAACTTGCCGATGTGTTTACCAAAGCCGTGCCTTCTTCCCAGTTTCATCGTCTTCTGTGCAAGTTTGGATCCATCAACCCCCTTGATCCAGCTTGAGGGGGAGTGTTGAAGATATTACAGCTTTAATTAAATGCACATACAGTAATTGTAATTAATACCAACGGTATTATTACCGTTAGCTCTCTACTCTCTTCTTTGTATAAATTCGCTCTGTACAAACTATTCAAATCACGATTACAATAACAAATTGCCGAGAGCTATATCTTAATTCCTTTACATCAAAATCTTCAGTATTGAAACAACTAACTAATATGATTTGTTAGTTCAAACATAAAATATAACATATATATATATATATATATATACAAGATTTGATATAATAAAACATATTAACATATTCTATTATAACTACTATTACTGCTAGAACAATAAAAATTATTAAATTACTCCGAGAAAAATAAACTCAAAAACATTAACAAAAGAAGAAGAAAAAACTAAAATTATTATTATTATTATTGCGTTAATAATGGAAAAAATTAAATTAAATAAAAAAATCCTAAGAACTTTAACAAAAGAGAAAGCAAAAAAAACAAACTAAATTTACTACTACTACTACTACTACTACTACTACTACTACTACTACTACTATTATTGTGTTAATAATGGAAAAAATTAAATTAAATCAAATCAAAGAATAAAAAAATCCTAAAACCTTTAACAAAAGAGCAAACAAAAAATAAAATAAATGATAAATATATATATATATATATATATATATATATATATATATATATATATATATAACATCTATACATGCAACGATTGATATAATGAAACATGTTAACACACCTTATTATAATAACAATAACATCGAAGCTTTAACATATAAAATTATCATTATTATTATTGCAAAAACAATAAAAAAATTAAATTACCTCGAGAAAAAAACTCAAAAAAAATAACAAAAGAGGAAACAAGAAAAAAAAACTAAAATCTTTATTATTATTATTATTGCCTTATCAGAATAACATGGATTTTTCTCATGCACAATAAAGGTGAAACACAAATGCACCCTTGATCTTTTTGGCTATACCCAAACATAGCTCAAAACTAAAATCAAACAAATACATGCATACAATGAGGGAGAATTATATTCCCTTCATAATATTCTCACTTATCATGGGATCATTTACCAACGATCTTGCATTTACACACCTCAATAAAATAGGGTTGTGGAACGCAAACATCATCATCTTATCAAAATGGCACAAGCTACCCCACTTTCTTCTTTGATTTTGGGAAGAATGAGTGTTTGTCGTTGCTTGCTCATTAACTGAATTCCCAATAACTATTAGCCCAACAAACTTTTTTTGAAAAATTATAGACAGACCACTTTACTGTAAACATTTGAGAGTCTTTGGGTGTCCTTTTGCCATTAATAATCATCACACGTCCAAATTTGATACTCGTGGGCAAAAAAATTACAAGTTGTATGATCTCACCTCTCATAAATCTTTCCTCTCATAAATCTTTCCTCAATAGAGATGTTAAATTTTTAGCAAAATTTCCATTTCCACACTCTCATTCCAACCACACCATCATTCATTTCTTGTCCCACCCATACCTCACATAACAAACATTGATCCATGCCATCAAACCTTTTCTCTTGAGCCCAACTCCACACTTTCAAGCCAAGTTAACCCTATATCTCCTGCCATGCCAACCATTAACCCATCTATTTCTATAGCCAAATCCACCACATCATCACTTGGTGCACCTATAAATCTAAAACAACCAGTTTCTCTTCCACTTTTTACTTCTTCTACCAATGCATCTATTATAGTCTCTAAACATTCTAAACAAGCTCCCGTTTGGCTGAACAATTATGTTTTTAATCACGTACTAATACCCTAACCCGTATCATTGTCTCTCTTGTCGCCGATCCAACCCAAAGGCACTCATTATCCTATGTAATTGCATCTCATATCATCATTACTCACCTTCACATCTCTTTTTTATTGCAAATATTAGTAGTGGTATGAAACCTTCCTGATTTATACAGGCCACTGCAGATCGTAAATGGCAATAAGCTATGCACTCTGAACTTGAGGCCTTAACATCCAACAACACGTGGATGCTCACTACTTTACCTCCCGACAACAACCCATTGGTTGTAAATGGATTTAATAAATCAAGCATCGTTCAGACGATTCCATTGAAGGCAATAAGGCTCACCTCATGGCTAAAGGATATACTCAAACTAAAGAGATTGGTTATTATGATACTTTCTCACCCATGACCAAGATGATTTGTAATATCCCACATCGGCGGGTGAGAGAGTGGTAGATGGCCTTATTAAGAGTGCTGGTTGCTAACTTGTCATACGCGTTTTGGGGCGTCAGGCTCAGAAGTGGGCTCGCGTCACCAGGAACAAAACCGTGAGGGCGGTAAGGCCCAAAGCGAACAATATATGGCAGGTTGGGCCGGGCTGTTACATTTGGTATCAGAGCCGACCTCACTGGCTGTCCGGTTGTGCCGACGGGGTCGTCGGGCTCCTTAAGGGGGGTGGATTGTAATATCCCACATCGGTGGGTGAGGGAGTGGTAGATGGCCTTATTAAGAGTGCTGGTTGCTAACTTGTCATACGCGTTTTGGGGCGTCAGGCTCAGAAGTGGGCTCGCGTCACCAGGAACAAAACCGTGAGGGCGGTAAGGCCCAAAGCGGACAATATATGGCATGTTGGGCCGGGCTGTTACATGATTATTGTACGTTGTTTGCTTGTTATTGTCGCCACTCAAATTTGGTCCTTTAGCCAGTTAGATGTCAATGATGCTTTTCTGCATGAAGACCTCCACAAACAAATTTAGATGTCACCTCCTTCTGGTGTCTGGCGACAGGGGGTGAATCTGTATATCGCCTCTACAATCACTCTATGGGCTCAAGCAGACATCTAGACAATGGTTTGCCAAATTCAATGAAGTTGTTCTAGTTATTGGGTTTATCCAATCCAAGACATATTTTTTACCTTTTTACATACAAAAAAAGGTTCATCATTCACAACCTTGTTGATTTATGTTGATGACATACTAATAACTAGGAATGATAAGAAGGCAATTTTATCTCTTAAGTAATTTTTACAACCACAATTCAAAATAAAGGACCTTGGATATCTCAAGTATGTTTTAGGGATTGAAGTTTCCCGTGGGGTATATGTATTTCACAAAGAAAATACACCTTTGACATTCTCAACACACAATGTCATTTTAGGAGCAAAACCGATAGACTTTTCCATGGAGCAAAGTACCAAACTTTCTGATATGGGTAAACTACTTAATGATCCATTTTAGTTTTGAAATATTAGTAGGGCATTTGATATATCTCACCATCACACGACCTCACATCACATATGCAACACATACTTAGTCAATCTATGTTCGCACCCTGAAAGTCGCATTTAGAAGCAGCTTTCAGAATACTCAAGTCTCTTAAAAATAGAAATATGCTTGCATAAGGGCAAGGTCTATTTTTCTCAGCTAGAAATAACTTGAAGCTACGTGCTTATTGTGATTCTGAATTAGCAGGGTGTCCTATAGCAAAAAGATCCACGATTGGTTATTGCGTATTTCCTGGGAATTCATTAATTTCTTAGAGGGATAAAAGAAATTTTTTTTTTGTCTCGTTATGTTAAGCAGAGACATAATATCTAGCTATGACTTGGTTACAAAGCTTGTTACGTGACCTACATCTCACACATCTAGAAGCTTCAATTCTCTATTGTGATAACAAGGTTGCACTACATATTGTTATTAATCTAGTTCTTATGACATAACTTGTCATATAAAGATGACATGTCACTTCATTAGGGACAAGATACAAGATGATTTAATTTCTACCAAGTTCATATCTTCTTCACATCAACTAGCAGATATGCTCACCAAATCCTTGGGAAAGGATTCCTTCGTATCCATGTTAGGCAAGTTAGGAGTTCTTGATCTTCACTCTCCAACTTGAGGGGGGGTGTTGGAAAGTAATCATTACCCAATTCTACGGGAACTAGAATAGGAAAACCCTCTATATAATTGTCTATCTTTTCTTAGAACTGCTATACAATTTCTTTTCTAGTCAGGGTGTGTATATTTTTCTCGTAAGGATCGCATTTTCCTTGTATAAGAATATTGTACAATCAATAGATGATTTATTCTAGCATAATATCTTCCATACTAAGTTGGACCCATTTTATCACGGGCAAGGGGAAAAAAAAAAAAAAAAAACAAACTAGACCCTTTCCACTTAAATGTTTTTTTTTAAAAAGAACAAAAAAGAATATTTAAGAGGAAAATAGTCAAAATTAGCAATCCAATTTATATTTTTATATGTATTATTATAGTCAAAATTAACAATGGGATTTAATATTTTATTTTAAATATAAAAAATTAATAAATTATCAATTCCAATTCCAAATAACTTATGAATAGTAAGTAAAAGGAAAGATGTGTGATTGTGTTTGGAAGGACTACACTCTTACATAATAACCACGACACTTGCTATTTATTATTATTAATCATATGCCCATTATCATTTATTTAAATTTGCTCCTCTTACCTCACCTTTAAACCACATTTTCTAACTCTTTTATTTTTGTTTTCTTGGTAGAGTATTTATTGTCATAGTTTTCATAATAATAAACTATATATTTTATGTTACAATTTTTGAGTAATCCATTCCCACTTTTTTTTATTATTCCGACCTCATAAAATGTTTTATTTATTTAATTATTTTTTATAAAAAAACCGTGGAGGAACAAAATTGATCTTCTCTTGTAAATTTCGTGATGTGATATTATAAGAAGTCATAAAACGACAGCATCTCTTTCACTCCCTTCAACGTTTTTTAAACTTGTCTGGGTCTCCTTCTCTCTCCTCAGCACAAGTACACAACACAAGTGCTTTGCTTTGCTTTTTCCCCTGCAAAACCCTAATTTTCAATTCACGATGATTGGTCCTTTCACAATCATAGGTAGGGTTCCACTACTCCTGCTCTCTTCCTCAAACTCAATTTCAAGTCTAAATTTCGATGCTATTAATGAAATATCGCTTCTTTGCTCTGGATGTCTCCAGCTTTCAATGCACTTTTCTGCTTTTTTTTTTAATATGCTGATTACTGTAATGTCTTTGTAATGGGTTTTGCCTATTTTGCTCATTTCTCTAATATACAAAAAGAGACAACCCTAAACTATTCTTAATTAGTACGTAATGTATACGTTAGATGGAAAATTGGAATGCCATTGTTTTTGAGGAATGTTTTAAAGAAATGATTTTTTTTGTCGTTTCCAGTAAATGCAGGTTGACGAATTATTTTGCTAATTTAATCTGGCTGGAGAAAGGGAAAATTTTAGCTGACGAAAGAGGTGATTGATCCGCATAACAGCTCAATGGATGCTATAAGTCCTATAGAAATCAGTTCATCTGATAGTGATTTCAATTTTACTGACGATGATGAGGTTGAAATATCGCCTGTAAATGGTAGGGACTCTGCCAGTACCAGGACGCTTCCGGATTGGGCTACTGCTCATCCCACAACCTCAAGCCATACAGGTCGGTCTCATTGAATTATCCTATGCCACCAAGGACTGGTTTTCCCGCTTCTTCTTTTCATTCCCTATTTATCTAAACCTCACCCTCACATTCTATTTACACCAGGTGAAGCATATGTACGTAAATGGCCGATCTCACCAAAGTTGAATGTATTACTAATCTTGGTGACAATGAACTAAATTTGCATTGCAGGTTATGGCGGGCAGACACAAAACGCTCACCCTCTTAAAAGATCATATGCTTCAAATGGGAGTAGTTCATCAAATGTAAATGACCTTTCATGGATGAAGATCCACGGTCAACCTACCAACGGTGCCAACCTTAGAGACACAAGTTGGTCTACTGCTCGAGGAGACGGTTCTCGGCATTTTGATGGGGCTGGGAGCATGGGTCAGCTTCGGACAGTTAATTCCCAAATTGCTAATGTTTCTGGCGTAGATTATGAGAAGCTTTCATCCCAACAGGCTTTAAAGAGGACCCTTCCGCCATCTCTTCAGCCATCTGAACTGAGTAATAAATCAAACAACACAGTAGAGAATGTCAGCAGCGGTGGGTCTCGTGATATATATGGAAATGCTTATCATCTTGCAGGACCAAGTGTAACTAATAGCAGGGGTTATATGAGAGACATTTACAGCAAGCGCAATACTGATGATATTATGATGTATGAAAATAACGGAAGCAGGATCCCACCTCCATCTTTTATGCATGGAAAATCTTCTGCACAATTTCCTGGTCCAAGTGAACCTGTGTATCACTCCATGGCTGGGGATGAAAACGTTGCTGGAACTGACGAGAGACTGGTTTATCAAGCTGCACTGGAAGTACGTGGAGTTTATTTTACCTTATTAATTTAATTGCTTATATTGTATAAACAGGATTTGGGGTTCCACTGTGCTGGTCACGAGTTATAATTTTTTATTTCATAGCAACTCATTTTCAGTCATTGTCTTTTTTTTTTCACACTGTAACTAGCATTTCTTTTCAAGTGTTGGTAGGACTGTAATAGAGTTGAGCTCAGCCAAGCTGCATGCTGTTCAAGTTTGGATGTTTTAGATGTAAACTGAGCCTGAGCACACCTTAACCTTAACATTATTTGCAAAATACTTTCAAGTTTTGTTTGCTAAGAGCTTGGACGTGTTCAGAAGCATAACTGAGGAAGCAAACCCAGGCAATTTTGACATGTTTTTGATTCGTACCAACATTTTATTTTACTTAATAATGCACATGGCCCTGTGTTCATATTTCAGAAAGCTATCTATGATGTTCTTTTATTATTTTCTTGGAACTGTAACGTGTCCATTTTAATTTTAGTTTTTTGTCATGTGAAATTAAGCATTTTTGTGTAGAACTATTACATAATTACCTGGTGCAGAAAAAAACTGCTTTTCGGTCCTGAATAGCTGGAGTGAAAAAAAACTATTGAAACCTGGTTTTCATAGCAGTCAAGTTTGAGGTTGTGTACCATATTTTTTGGCGAGTGTGAACATTTTTCCAAGAAAACACATGACACTTGGTCTATCTTAGAGCCTAGTATTACTCTTATCTCTAAACTCTCATAAAATGAATGACTTGATTTCTGTGTTCAAGAAGAGATTGAGCTCTTATCAATTTTAATTTCCTATGTTTTCCACTTTGGAGAGCTAACAAACAACAAATACATCTGTACTCAATCTTTGACTCGCATGCTTCAATTTGTATGTACAGTTCTAGGTGAGTACCATCCACCATGATTTATAGGTTTTTTTCTGTCACCACCGCTGGTGTTAGGGCCAATTTGTTTTTGCAGTGCACTGCAAAAATTGCCTTGTTTGAAAACTTTTGAGTATGACAAACAAAATTATGCTGATTCTTTTCTTAATATTTCAAGTTGCCTGGAGACAAGTCAATGTTTGAAGTTCATAAAAAAATTATAAAGTTGACAGACATTTATTCTTGCAGGATCTTAATCAACCAAAAGTTGAAGCTAATCTACCTGATGGTCTTATGTCTGTGCCTCTTCTCCTACATCAGGTTTTACCATTTTACTGATAATCTACAAGTTGGTCTGCGTATTTTCTGTTTTTCATTGAAGTTTTATTTTTTCAGAAAATTGCTTTGGCATGGATGCTTCAGAAGGAAACAAGAAGCTTGCATTGTTTAGGTGGAATTTTAGCTGATGATCAGGTTATGCATTTAGAGAAGTCCATTTTAACCTAATTGCATTAGTTCATGATTAATTCTTTTTTTGGTTTTGATCTACATTTCTGCCAACACACATTATGATCTCACATTCCAGGGCCTTGGTAAAACAATCTCAATGATTGCCCTTGTACAAATGCAAAAGTCTTTGGAGACAAAACCAAAGACTGAAGATCAGTGCAATCTCAAAACTGAAGCATTGAATTTGGATGACGATGATGATAATGGAACTCCTGTCTTGGATAAAGACAAACAGACTGGAGAGTCAGCTGATATTAAATCTACCCCAGAAGTTGGTTCTTCTATAAAGGCAATTACTAGACGTAGACCAGCAGCAGGTACACTAGTGGTGTGTCCTGCCAGTGTTCTCCGACAATGGGCTAGGGAGCTGGATGATAAAGTTGCTGATGGAGCCAAACTTTCTGTCCTGGTCTATCATGGTGGCAATCGTACAAGGAGTCCTGATGAATTGGCTAAGCATGATGTGGTTTTGACTACATATTCAATTGTAACTAATGAGGTTCCGAAACAGCCTTTGGTTGATGAGGATGAGGCTGATGATAAAAGTGGTGAAAAGCATGGAATATCTTCGGAATTTTCAAATAATAAGAAGAGGAAGAAGAGTTCTAAAGTCAGTAAGAAGAGAGGCAGAAAGGGAATGGATAGTTCCTCTATTGATTGTGACTGTGGTGCACTTGCTAGAGTGAGTTGGTCTAGGGTGATACTAGATGAAGCTCAAACAATAAAAAATCACCGAACTCAAGTGGCTCGAGCCTGCTGCAGCCTTCGTGCCAAAAGAAGGTGGTGCTTATCTGGAACACCTATACAAAACTCAATTGATGATTTATACAGCTACTTCAGATTCCTCAGATACGACCCTTATGCTGTTTACAAATCATTTTACAATACCATAAAAGTTCCAATATCCAGAAACTCATTACATGGTTACAAGAAGTTGCAGGCAGTTCTAAGGGCTATAATGTTGCGTCGTACAAAAGGTGATTGCTCTTGTTCTTTGAATCAGTGTAGTTGGAGTGGTTAACATTTTTAGAATGCCAAGCTCATCTACATGAGACTTGTGCAGTTGGTTTCTTTCTTTTGATTTCCTTGTAGGAGTATAATCATGCCATGTGTTTATCCAACACAGATATTTTGTTGCAGCATCTTTTATTCATTAAATATAAATGAGGTAAAGATGGTAATTCTCAGTGGGATGAATCGCAAGGTTTTTATGGGCTGCTGAAAGGCTTGCCTCTTGAACTGTCTGATTTGAATTTCATTTTATAGGTTTCGTGAATAATTAAGAAAATGGATATTTCTGCACGATTTCTTTCATAGGGATATTAAATTTTTTGCTTTATAATTTTTCCAACTTTATTTAAATTGTATCTTGACAAACACATTTATGCAAGGCTTTTTATGTGAAATCCTTTGATATTGTGGTCAAGATGCTTTATGAGATAAAGATGATAATTCACGGCTGGATGAATGGGAAGGGGTTTATGGGTTGCTTAAAGGCCTGCCTCTTGGACTTTCCGATTTGAATTTCATACTAATAGGTTTAGTAAATGATTAAGCACATGGGTATTTGTGCATGATTTCTTTCACAGGGATATTAAATATTTGCTTTATAATTTTTCCAGCTTTATTTAGATTGTATCTTGACAAACACATCTATTCAACCTTGGCTTTTCATGTGAAATCCTTTGATACTGTGGTCCAGACATATTATTGCTCTAATGTTGTCACATAACAGAGATGCGATTTTTGTATGCAAACATTGCTTCTAACATGTTTGATGCTAACTGTCATGACTTTGTGTGATATAGCAACATTGATTGATGGGCAGCCTATAATTAACCTGCCACCAAAATCAATCTGCTTGTCGAAGGTAGACTTCTCAGCTGAGGAGCGGGCTTTCTATACTCGGCTAGAAGCAGATTCTCGCTCTAAATTCAAGGTACTTTTTACCCCACTTAGTTATTTTTCAAGACATTGTATTTGATAATTTGTTTCCCTCCTGAATTAGCTATTGTTTTGAGTCAGCCAACTAATATGCTGTTGAAATCAGCTCTATTCTGTTTTTTCTGTTTTGTCATCGGGGTTTATCATGCATGTGGGATATTAGAAAACAGATTAAGTAATAACTATGTATATCTAAATTGTAATTGCAATGTCATCAGAAAAAAAGGTCAGTCCATATTGCACCTAGAAAAGGCCAGGGAAAGCTACTCCTGGCAGGGAATTAAATATGCTATATGATTGGGAAAATTATAACATTATGATATAGAACAATTATCCCAGAAGTTTATGGACCGGATTGACAAGGCCATGTCTGAAAAGAAGTCCACAAAGAAACCCAGAAGCATCTCATATGAAGCTTGAAGTTACTGTTTTATTTTCCTAGTTACTTTTGAATTTTAATTACTTGTTTCCTACTTAGCTTAAGAATTTAAATTTGATTAATATATTACTATTTAAGAATCCTAATGCTAGATGAATTCTAATAATTAGGCAAGTTTTAATTAGGAATTCTTTCTATTAAGGATTTTAGAACTAATATAAATAGGGATGTGTAGTTTATTTTAAGGAGATTAAGATTATTAATCATGGATTCTTGCAAAATATATAAAGAATAATTAAGCACTACCTATATCATGATGCATTTGCTTTATATATATATATATATATATATATATATATCATAATTACCTTTATCATGCTTCATATATTTGTTGAAATCAGCACTATTCTTGTATTTGCATATTCAGTAAGTATGGCAGGGCTGTCTTTATTTTGGGGTTAGTGAACAGAGATTATTGTAATCAAGAAATCAAGAAATCAAGCTCCATTTTCACAATGTTCCCTCTTGTTTGTTTGATAAAACTTATCATGATGCTCCACTCCTGAAGCCATATATTGTTGCTAGACTGACATTTATTGGCTGATGGTACTGGGTTTTGAAACATACTAAAAATATTGAAGCCCCATCCACTTTCATAGAGTATTCTTTTCTCATTTTTTAGATCGATTCCTGATTTATTGAATACTGGGCATTTTGAATTATCATGTATCTTGACGATATAGGTTTCTGTCCTTCAGGCTTATGCCGCTGCTGGCACAGTGAACCAAAATTATGCAAATATACTTTTGATGCTTTTGCGACTTCGCCAGGCTTGTGACCATCCACTTCTTGTTAAAGGTTTTAATTCTGAATCTGTTGAAAAAGATTCAACTGAAATGGCAAATCAACTTCCTAGGGAGATGGTGGTGGATCTATTGAATCGCTTGACCTCTGCCCTCTGTCGTGTATGCAATGTGAGTCATCTTAAAAATCTGAACTGCTTTCCTGTTTATTCAATGCCCTTTGTAAGATCTTGTTGGGCTTTGTCTTTGCTGCTGCCATAGAACAACTGGTGTTGAATATCATCTCTTTGCCCCCCTACTTGTCTGTTGTTGCAGTGCATACATCTTCAAAGTCCAGTGAGGCGATAAACTTCTCTCTGGTGATATGTTATCCTTGTGTTTATAGATCACTTATGAGAAGTTGAAGTTGCTAGTATGCTAGCTGAAAGTTTAAATTAATTCCAGCTCCTGTTTAGGCTAGCTTCTGATCTTGAGTATCTGCCTGCAATAATAATCTTTTTGATGATTTACACTACGAGGAAAGCAGAGCTAATCCGGGGGGTAGTATAATTGTCTTTGATCCATGGGCCAAGCTCCTTCACATAGCTGACTACAAATCATATTTTGCTTGTGCAACTGAAAAACCTTGCACAGTGCATTCTTATTGTTTATCCTCTGCTGGCCATGCTTAATAAGCTTGTTGATATTGCTCCAATTCATGCTTGTGCTGGCAGGCAAGTTTCAACTGCTCCTAGACATCGTTTGTTTGGTACTATTTCAATCCTGCTAGTATCTGTCAAAACTCAAATTTTCACCAATGAGCACCCAAAATCCTTTTTGCTAATGTACTTCTTTGCCAATCATGTTGGTGTGTGGTTCTTTTCTGGAAATGCTTGTTCCACGCCACTTAGTTCTTTTCTGGAAATGCCTGTTCCATGTCACTTATTGATCGCACCTTTTTCAGCATCTAGTGATTACATCTTTGTCTATGCTAATTTAGAGGGATTTCTTTTGGGTGCGAGTATGGGCCCGCTTTAAATTAATTTACAGCATCTGACTAGAGAAAACAAACACTGTACCATCATCCTGCATCAGAGTGGTCTAATTTTTCTATTGCATGATGGTCTTACAGGATCCGCCTGAGGACTCTGTTGCTACCATGTGTGGCCATGTTTTTTGCAATCAATGTGTATCAGAATACTTGACAGGAGATGATAATACATGCCCTGCTACTGACTGTAAAGAACAACTTGGTTCTGATGTTGTTTTCTCTGAAGCTACTCTTAGAAGAAGAATTTCGGACAACTTTGATGCTAGTTCCTCACATTCCAAATATGATGATAAGTCAATAGTCCTTCAGCATGAGTATAGTTCCTCAAAAATCAAAGCTGTTCTTGAGGTTATTCAGTCACATTGCAAGGCAGGGAGTCCAATTTCAGAGTTTAATGGTTCTGCAGGATGCAGTGAAACATCAATGGCATATTCAAACTTGTCAACTGAAGGACCAATAAAAGCAATTGTTTTCTCCCAGTGGACTAGCATGTTGGATTTGGTTCAGTTTTCATTGAACCAGCATTGTATCCAGTATAGGAGGCTTGATGGTACAATGACTCTAAGTTCAAGAGATAAGGCTGTTAAAGATTTTAACACTGATCCTGAGGTTTGGCCCCTACCTTGTGAATTCTCAAAATAATCTTATTTCTTAAAGGTTTTTTCTTCATCTATTCCAAATGGGATACCTGCTAATTATCAAGACCTCTAGCTGACAAACACAGAGTACTGTGTCATATACACTATTTAATCGCTATCCAAACCATGCAACACTAAACTCCTCTGTCAAATTGATGACAGTGTGCGTGATGATTATTCCTGATGCTGTGATTTGTGCATTGCTTTCAGCATCTGAATGATTCAAGTCTATAATATTGATGACATTGCACATGATGATTATTCCTGGCGCCTTATTTTTTTCATTATATTCATTCGGTATCTAATTGATTCAAGTTTATTGTCTTAGTGTTGTATTTCAACATCAGAATGATTGAAATTTATTGCAGGTAACTGTGATGCTAATGTCCCTGAAGGCGGGAAACCTAGGTTTGAATATGGTGGCTGCATGCCATGTCATCCTTCTGGATCTTTGGTGGAATCCAACCACTGAGGATCAGGCTATTGATCGAGCCCATAGGATTGGACAGACCCGTCCTGTTACAGTAACACGACTTACCATAAAAGACACCGTTGAAGATAGAATATTAGCTCTTCAGGTATTATTTCTTTCTACAGTTCATTGATTCTGCCTTGACATACCTGGATCACTGTTTAATCTTGTGGTTTGCTACCAGGGGAGTCTAGATGTTACCAGGGTTAAAGAGGGGAGGTTTTTTTTTTGTTTCAACTAATTCTGAATCTTTCATTCCTTTTTTTTTTTGTCTTTTTCTAAATATCATATACCATCAGAAAAGGCAGAAAGTCTGGGAGTTAAAAGAGTTACCAACAGCAAAGGCAGAAAGTCTGGGAGTTAAAAGAGTCATGTTTTTGGTTTATTTCAGGAACAGTGAATCCCTGAACATAAAAACACGGAATTCTGTACCTATGTTCAGGTTTACTGTGCCTTGCACTTGATAAATTCAAGAGAATTGCCTTTTCTTTTATTTTTTATTGAGGAAAGTTATTAGAGATAATTGTTGAGGATTATTGATGCATGCTAGAGCACATTAAATCAAAGGTGTGGAATGCAAGTATAGAAATGAAATGGTTATTAGCCAATTATGGTCTAATTGAAGATCTTTTTAGGGTAGATTTGGAAGCAGTATTGCCATTCAGCGTTTTCTCTTGAAACAGCTATTTGTATGAGTTAAGACTTGGCAGCCATGTTACTTAATCTTATTAAATATGTCAAGAAAGCAACCTGTTGGGCTTCCATTCAACCTGTTTTTTTGTGGGTGATTTTGGGTGCATGTTTGTTTGTATGTGCATTTCTCTGCATTCTTATATTTGAAGTTATGACCTTGGTTTTGTAAGATGATTTGGTGCGAATCACTGTGATTTGCAGGACGAGAAGAGAAAAATGGTTGCATCTGCATATGGCGAGGATCAAAGTGGAGGTTCAGCTACTCGTCTTACCGTGGAAGATCTCAAATATCTATTTATGGTCTAGGACACCCCCACCCCAATTCATTCACTTTGCATCTCATTGCCATCTCTTTCTAACTCGACAAGTAAAAGACTCCGGGGCAAGTGAAGCATGATTTTTGACCAGTTAGGAAGGCAGAGGAGGGAACTAGTGGGGCTGCACCTGTGATTGCCAACCACCCTTGTTGCAGCTCAAATCAAGATCGTGGGGGTTGGCATGTTTTTGGATTATTTTTTTGAGAGCCATAATTGGCTTCCTTTTGCTTTCATCAAGTACAGAGGACACCGAAGGCAAAACTATTTGTAAATATTATCGTAAGTGCCTAATGTATATCAAGCAATTTGTTTGTGCAAATGCATCGAGAGTGTGCTAATAGACACCGAGGCCGGGATTCATTTAGTTCGATATAAAAGAAGGCTAGCAGAGTAGCTAAACATTGGAAAGTAATGAACACCAAAGACTCGTATTGCAGTTTCGTTCTCTGCTTGATGGTAATAATTCTATCTCTGCCACTGCCATAAAAATAAAAATAAAAAAACCTCAACGAGGACCATCTTCTCGATTAATACTTCATCAAAATAAATAAGTGTTTCAGCACGCGTAGACACAGAATGGTCATCCTACTTCAGATCAATGATCCGTTTGTAGCTTTTGACCGACCCAGTTTAGTAACCTGTTCAAACCAGGGTGTAAGATGTAAACTTGCTCTAATTGATATATATATGAGCAAGTGGAGGGCTAGGGGTATGATGTTTTTCTGCTTCATAAAATTATTTTGCCACAACAATGGCCACCTCGAAGCTTCTAGTTTCCACCCTACGCAAATCCCTAACCTCCCCCTCTTCCTCCTTCCGCCGCTTTTCCACCGCAGCGGCAGAAGCAGTCGCCCCGGCATCAGAACCCGAAGATTCCTTGACCATAAAAGGCGTGAAAATCTCAGCTCGTCCTCTCTATCTCGACATGCAAGCAACATCACCAGTAGACCCTAGGGTTCTCGACGCGATGCTCCCTTACTATCTTGCTCGCTACGGCAACCCTCACTCACGGACTCACCTTTACGGCTGGGAATCCGATCAAGCCGTCGAAACGGCCCGCTCTCAGGTCGCCGATTTAATCGGCGCGTCCCCGAAAGAAATTGTCTTTACTTCAGGAGCGACGGAGTGTAATAATATTTCAGTCAAAGGAGTTATGAAGTTTTATAAGGAAAAGAAAAAAACATGTCGTTACCACTCAGACGGAGCATAAGTGTGTTTTGGATTCTTGCCGGCATCTTCAGCAAGAGGGTTTCGATGTTACGTATTTGCCGGTTGGGAATGATGACATTGTTGATTTGGAGAAGTTGAAAGGGATCGATTCGGCGGGATACTGGACTTGTTTCGGTGATGGCTGTGAATAATGAGATTGGTGTGATTCAGCCAATGGAGGAGATTGGGAAAATTTGTAAGGAGTTGAATGTTTCATTTCATACGGATGCTGCGCAAGCGTTAGGGAAGATTCCGATTGATGTGGACAAGTGGAATGTGAGTTTGATGTCTTTGAGTGGGCATAAGATCTATGGGCCGAAAGGGGTTGGTGCTTTGTATATGCGTAGGCGGCCAAGGATAAGGGTGGAGCCCCAAATGAATGGGGGTGGACAAGAGAGAGGGATAAGGAGTGGGACGGTGCCCACTCCTTTAGTCGTGGGAATGGGGGCAGCCTGTGAATTGGCGAAAAAGGAAATGGAATATGATGATAAGAGGATTAGGGCGTTGCAAGAGAGGTTGTTGAATGGAGTTAGGGCTAAGCTTGATGGTGTTGTGGTGAATGGGAGTGTTGAGAGGAGGTATGCTGGGAATTTGAATCTTTCGTTTGCTTACGTTGAAGGTGAGAGTTTGTTGATGGGATTGAAGGATGTGGCTGTGTCAAGTGGGAGTGCTTGTACGAGTGCTAGTTTGGAGCCCTCATATGTGTTGAGGGCATTGGGGGTGGATGAGGACATGGCACATACCTCCATTAGGTTTGGAATTGGGAGGTTTACCACGGAAGAGGAGATTGATAGGGCAATTGAGCTCACGGTGCAGCAAGTTGAGAAGTTGAGGGAAATGAGCCCGCTTTATGAGATGGTAAAGGAAGGGATTGATATTAAGCAGATTCAATGGGCACAACATTGATTGGATTTGACTAATGCTACGAATATCACTGTGGGGTAAGCAAGGAGTTTGCGAGGTGGATCTTCTGCCATTGAGAATAGCTTGTTTAGTCAAGTGTTTGCAGAAGGGAAGGGTATCAGCATCCAGGTTCTTACTCTCTGAAGTGGACGTACATGCCTTTGAGAACTTTCATAGTTTATCTATGATAAAATCTGGGAACTAGTTATCTTAAATTATACTCTGTTTATTTAGTCTAGAGTTGGGAAATAGTTTTTTTTGAAAGTGAACTATTTTTTCATGTTTTCATTGTCATACAAAATAAATTGAATTTTTATTGTATGATTGCGAAGAAAAATAAGTTAGAAAATAATTTATATATTTCTTTTTCAAGTTTATCAAACATTGAATGTGAATATTAATATGAGGTTTTGGAAAGAGATTTGTGGAAGGTGTGTATTTATTCAAGGTTTATTCTAACATTGGAAAGCTTGGAAACTACTTTCCATTGAAACAAACAAGACCCTAGTGCAGTAAGCTGTGCTTCTAGGTTGATGTACTAGTTATTTCATGTTATTAGATGGATTTGTACCATGATGATTTTGATGATGTTCCACTTTTGTGTTTTGTGTGATAATGGTTGGTTTATAGTTCCCATTTGTTTGGTTTCGTAGTTGAGTGTCAGTTAATAATCCTCAAATGAAAGAGCATTGGATCTGATTTCAAAATGTAAATGAACTCACACATTGGATAAATGCCTCATTTACCATTGGATAAGCATCATATGCTTAGAGTCTCGAGCGAAAGAAATCTGAATCTATTAAAGTATTGCATCTCCTGTAAACCAAGAAATGTCGAGTAGCTTCTCAAGACAGCATGTGTACCTAGGATTGTCGAAGTTGGTCATTATTATGATGCTAATGGTGAGCCCAACTTCTTAATTATGCTATTTTTAGCTGCGCCTGCTCAAAGCGTTTATTCTTTTTTCTTTTTATTCTCTTCTTGCACCTCAATCAAGGATCTGACTTGCTCAACATTGCTTTTGGCATGGATTATCTTCTGATTTTTGACAGTAAGAGAAGATCTCTAAAGTCAGTAAGAAGAGAGGCAGCAGGGAATTTATAGTTCCTGGATTGACTGATTCTGTGGTCCGCTTGCTAGAGCGGGTTGGGTTAGGGTGACACTAGCTAGATGAAGCGGGCTGGGTTAGGACCAGCGACACTAGCTAGATGAAAGCTCAAACGATAAAAAATAACCGAGGTGGCTCGAGCCTGCATTAGAGTTTGTGCCGAAAGGTGTTTGTGTGGAACATTATCTTTACTGTTAATACAAGTGACCTAACTGATCATCGTGCTCAAAAACATGGAAATTTTTGTACAACGAACCTAAACAAAAATATCAATTTCATCAACTGTTGATTTACTAATAATCTGGCAGACAATAGAGGAGTTAAGACAAAGACAGCAATGGAGCACTTTGTACTCATTAGCTAGCCCAAAACCATGGTTGACATTAGTTTAATTAATTACTTTTGCAATATTTGAATGATTAAGTATGCTTTAGAATATAGGGAGTGTAAATATTAGATTGAGGTTGATCCTACTACGAGCAGAAACAAAAACAGGTATCTGTCCTCTCACTTTGTTCATAGCCAAACACTGCACAATCATCTTCCTACAAAAAATAAACTACTTTCCCTCCGTGTTTTAGGGGATGTTTGACAATGTATTTCAAAAATATTTTTGAAAAAATTTAAATTTTTTACTCTAAATTAAAAAAATTGGTGTTTTTAAATCATTTTCTGTATTGATGTCAAAAATAATTTTTAAAAAATAAAAATAAAATATTATTTTAATGTATTTCTGAATAAAAAACACTTTCAAAAACAACTTAAACAACACTCTCAAACCAGCTATTAGTTGTGGTATTCAATTGATGCTATAATTCAAGTGCTTTTAATTAACATTGCAAAATAACGTAGAGCCAGCACATAGCATGCTTTTCCATCATGTGTTGTATTTGTATTCCTACCCTTAATTGTGAGCTCTTTTCTTTATAAAACCACCATCACTTTTAAACTTACTTTTAACCTGGAGCAGCAATTTTGCCATCTCATATTAACAGCCACATCATTGCAAAATGTCCCACTCTGAGATGCTCTGTCACAAGCACTGCTTTCCTTTTTATGCATTGAATCCATTTGAAGCTTCCATTCTTTCCCGTGTCCTGCTCTCCTTATTCTCTTCATTTCTCCTCTTCCTCTTCATTTTCTTCTTGGATTGACTCCCTTCAGCAGATTGGTCAGCATTAAGAGTCCTGTATATGTTGTTTTCTGTCATTAGTATAGCAAATCTGAAGTAGAGAGAAAAGAATGCTGCATGCAACAAAAGAATTACATCAATTCCCAAGATCCTAAACGAAAAGAACAGATAGTAAATTGCATATGTCCATGAATATCTGTTCAGGTTTTTTTTTCCTTCTTTGTGTTCATTGGGAGGCTAGAGATCAGCTCGCCCGGTCTCAAAATCTCTCCTGTCCTGGATGTAAATAAGATTTGATCTACATCCCTTAGCAAGCAGCCAAGTGACTTCACTATCTAAACTAGCTAGCAACAAGGAATTTCTTCACAAGTTAAAAAAAATGCTCTTCATGTTCCGGAAATTGACGCACGGTCCTTGAAAAAAAGAAAGAATTGTACCTATATGCCCTGTTTGAGTGTGATTTTACTACCTATCTTTAATCGGGGGAAAAAAGAGAGAAAAAAAAAGATTACTTGTCCTGTGTCAAAAAAAAGCAACTCACCCAGAGTACAGATATGCCCTTGGTACCACCTCAAGCAAGCTTTTGAAGGTCGTTTAAAAGGATCAGGTATTGTGCATTTATGTCATGTGCGTGTGAGTTTACTTATCAGGTATAGTACAGATAAAGCCCCTTGGTACCACCTCAGAGCAAGCTTTTGAAGGTCGTTTAAAAGGATCAGGTATTGTGCATTTATGTCATGTGCGTGAGTCTACTTATCTTTGACTTGAAAGTAAAGAAATAAAATTGCATTGTAACACCTACAGAATTAAATTAGTTCTAAAGTTATTGTTTACATTTACTATGTCCTGGGTTTATTCTCCTTGCCTATTAACCTGGACATAAATTTCTAACCTAAATAACAGACTTGCATCCACTGACAAAGGATCTCAAAAGCAATGGATAAAACAGGAATCAGAAGGTTCTACATTGAGATATTCAGTACTCACACAAAGCTCTGTTGCTTCTGATTTTGTTCCTCTTGAACAGACACAACAGGGTCTAAACTGGTAGATTTGTCCTCATCTTGCTTGCCTTCTTCCTCTTTAATGGCATTATTGTGGCTATCACCATAAGTCTGAGGAATTTTCTTATCTGCTCGTTCTTTCCTTTTCCTCTCTGGCTTTGCACCATTTTCACGCTCATCTTGCACAGACAGTTCATGGTCATGGCTGTCAGTCTTGAAATCATCTTCCTTGCCTTCATGTTCTTTAATGGCATCAAGAACTTTCTTATTTGCACGTTTCCTTTTCTTCTTTGGCTTTGTAACACTTTCAGGGTCCAACTGTGTGGGAGGAAGATTGGAATTCCATGGCAAGACAGCCCTACTACAAGAGTACATCAGGTAAGATCAATAAAGCAACGAGATAAACAGCTCTTTTCCTAATTAAGTTGTAATGAACTTGTATGAGCAGAAGAAGAGGGATATGCGTGTATTGTTGTGCAGATAACATAAAATAAGAGGCTAAACCCAACAGTACTGACTCATCATCTGTTTGCTTCTGATTTTCTTTCTTTACCAATAGCATATCCTGCCCCGTGTTTCCAGCTTTAGCTTCATCTTGGACTTTATCTTCTCTGACAACATTGAAATCAAAATGATTGTCAGCCTCAATATGTTTTCTTTTATTTTCCTAAAGGTTTGCACAAAACTCAAGCCCAAAGAGGGAAAGATAAATAAACATATAAAAATACAAACTTTATTGACACATTTGATTTGACAAACTACCCTTGGTATCTATTTATTATTTTACCCTGAGAAAAAAAAAACAAAAAGGCCATCAACTTCTCATATTCTTTAGCTATGTTTTATTATATTTGGATATAACTTTGAGAAAAATAAAGAGAAGTAGACAACTAAGCAACTCCCTATATCACAAACATCCAATTTAATACTATATCAAGTTTTCAATGATAACTTGACATGCCAGATCAACTAGTATTTGATTTGTGGGGGGAGAGGAGGGCGTGCAATATGCATATTGGTGTGACATGTAATGCAAAATTGCACTAACTCATCATTTGTGTCCTTTCGATTTCCTTCATCAGTCACCAGCATATCCTGCAAAGTGTTTTTAACTTCACCATTTCTTTCCTTTTGATTTTCTTTATTGGTCACCAGCATATCCTGCAGAGTGTTTTTAGCTTCAGCCTCATCCGGCTGAGCTTTATGCTCATAACTCAATTGATTGTCGCCATCAGGACTTTCCTTCTCCTTTGCATATTTTTTCTTTCTCCTCTTCAGCTTTTCAACATGTCTACAGACCACATGAGGATTTCAGTGAGAATTGAGCAAAGATCACCTCCCAGGTGAAAATATCCGAGAAGAATAAAAACAAGAATCAAGAAATTTAATCACTAACAGATCCAATCTAAGTGCAAATTCCACACACCAAAAGGAGAAAGAAAAAGAGAATGGAGAAACACAAACAAGTAAGGTATGCTGACCTCTGAGGCTACAAAAAAAAAAGGACTTCATAATTCATAACAGTAGTAATCCAAAATGATTCTTAAATGCTTAAAGCAACGATAGATAAATTACAAACAAAGGGCTGTGTGATGCTTTCCATGTGTGAGATGCTTAAAGCTACGTTAGATAAATTACAAACAAAGGGGTGTGTGATGCTTTCCTTGTGTGATAATACATTAAGCATTTACAGGCTTTCTAATTAAGCAAAATATGCATTGCTTTATGATTTGGGAGAATATTCTTATAGATAATGGGCAGATCCTTTAAAGTTGGCTAGTTTAACCAAAAAGTTATACCTCACGAGGAAAAAAGATTTTAGATTAGATGATTTCAAAGCATGAATTCTGTTGGTTTTCAAAATGATTAACCAACCTTGGGTATACCTGCAGTGTTTGATCTTGAAATCAGGTTCAGAATTTATTAGGAAACATTATACATTTCTTTGTCCTCTAAGACCCATGGCCATTGAGGGCACCAAACTCAAACATGCACCTGCATATATTCATATCATGAACCTGTGATAAGATTCTGGAGGCAGTTATGAAACTTACTTGTCATTTGTAGTCTTCTGGTCTTCTGTGGTTACGAAATCTAGGTCCAATTTGTCAGCCTCTACCTCACTTTGGATGGATTTCTGTTGACCAAGAGCCCTGCAAAAGAAAAAGTCATCTTCAAGTGGTACCTCCTCCTTGTAATTTTTTCCCCTCTTCTTCTTAGGTTTTGCGCCATTCCGAGAACCCATATCAGATAAAGGTAGGAAAGAATGGTGATCATTTATCTGCCTGTTTGAGTACATAAACCAAGCATAACATATAGATTAATAGGAAGACTTACAAGCAAGTACACAACCAAGTAAATTTTATACATAAAACAAAAAATGCTACAACTAGGGATTCCACAGTTCCCTTACCTTTTGGACACGCCTGAAACAGCACCTGCATTCCCCTTTGATACAGAGACCCAATTGCCAATATCTTTCACCTTCTTCTCGCTTGTTTCACCTTTTTCCTTCTCACATTTTTTAGCTGCTTCTGATCCCATACTTTTTACAGCAGATTCTTTCTCGTGGAGAAAGGAAATAGGCATCTTATCTTCATCATCAGATTCAATGAATTGGAATTTCTTCCTAAGACGTTTGTGGCTGCCCTTACCATGCTTACGTTTCTTCTTATCAAATATCTCTTCAAATAATGGTAAAACCAGCAAATTTAAAACAGCAAAACATCAGAATAAAATTTATTAAACATCATCCTCATTGGAAAATACAGTGCATGCCACTATCAAAAGTAAGTTGATAGCATTGACAGGATAAGCACTACACCCCTGGATTCTACTATACAGGGAAAGCAGAATGTCTGGAAGAGCATGAGAAACTTGTAAATTAACAGCACGTGATATTAAACTCATTTGATTGAGTAATCTCTGCAATCAAATTCTAGGGCAGATTATAAATTGAATCGATACAATACAGTAAATTACACTACATGAACATAAACCACCCCAACTATTGTCATCGAACTTTAGCATGAACAATGCTCATGATAGGCAAACTTATAAGGATACGTCCTAAACATGCAGCTCCCAAAACAAAGAACCAGATCAAACCCAAATTCATAATAAAATTCTCCAAGAAAAAGAAATCAACAGGATTTTAACCCGGAACCAGGACATGGGTATTCAACACAGTTTTGCTGTTACGATTTGAAATAGATAGACATCTCTTTTAGGTGCATGTAAAATGACACAAATGTTATAAGAAGTTTGCTTAGGAGTTTAATGTATGGCCTTAGGGTGCTATTGTGAAACTGGAATATAAAGGACATGCCTTTTCCTTTTAGCAATCTATTTCAGAAAACTAGAATTTTCTGTAAACCCTAAGTTAGGTGGTCCCCCCCCCCCCCCCCCCCCCAAGCCTGGTAATCTATTGCTGTTTTCCACTGAAACTGCATCACAGAAAGTACTGAGCAATAAGCATAGCACCCAAGAAGCTTGCTAGCATGTGTACACATGCATGCATCATTGAAGAAACAGCTGAAAGAATCATTTAAATCATACATAGATAGTACACTTCACTAACTCCAAGAAATATAGTGGTTTGTTCTTACTGAAACCAATGACGTGAACACTCATAGCAACCCAATGCAACTCAATTCAAAGCAAAACCAAATAGTCGATGACTTTATATAGCATGCCAAAAGTACTCAGCATACAGCTGCATGAAGCATTCACAAGCATAACATGCAAAACAAAAAGGAAATGGACAGTAGAAGGCTGGGAAGCTACTGGATTGACCTTAACTCAGAATTCATGAGTGTCAGAATTCCATAAAATTTGTTTAAGAAAAAAATTTGTTTTAATTTGACGCTTTACAGTATTATGCATCGCCATCATATTTTTAAAGGTTACCTTCACTGCTATAAACAGTGGAAGGTGACATGATCTCTGGATCTTCATCATCATTAATGAAACTATCCTCGTATTCATCTTCATCGCTGCCATTTGCAGACCTTTCTGTCTCTGTATCCGCAATATCTTCTCCATATGATTCTCTAAAATGGGAGCAACAAATAATATGTTGATGGAAAACATTCAACAAAATAACTAAAAAAACAGAAGCTAAGTTTACACGGAAGGGACAGATGTTATTTTCATCTTTTTTCCCCTTCTTTTGAATTTTTCTAGTAGCCACAGCAAGTTTAAGAAACATAATTAGTTAAAACACAAAAAAAATGTCCAATTAAATTCAAGTCTATGCAATAAACAAAAGTACACCAACAAAAGGATACGTCTCATCATCTGGATGAAAATGTTGACCGCAGCGGCCACCAAGATAGTAACCAGTAAGATGAATACTCCGAGGACCGATAACTGAGAAAACAACTTCAACTGTCTCCTCGAATTCCAAATGCAATTGGGATATCTCGGTCTTTTCAGGAAACAAAGAACAAAGAAATACGGGACTGGAATTTCCTACATTGCACTGAACCACACTGTTCTTCGTTGAACTGCCAGTCCCTAAAGTTGCCTGAGAAACCATAAACAATCACAAGAAACTATCAAACAGAGGAAACAAAATCTACTCTCTTTTGTAAGACATTAAAATGCAACAACTTCAAGTTCAAACTACATAGAAAAAAACCAGTTCAGAAAGGATCAAAAAGAAAAGAAAAAATCTACTATAAGTACCTGTGAAATGTGGAGCCTTCTTCCATTATTCGGTGCATGAATGAATGGCTTTCCGGGTCTCACTTCAACTCCTGCCAAAACCCAAAAAGAATAAATCAACCATTCAGAAATCAAATTCTTTTTTTTCCTTTTAAATTATAATCCAAAACAAAAAATAATAAAGATGGAAGTACTATAAACCACCCCCAAAAAAAGATGGACGGACACCATTCAAAAGGAAAAACTAACCCCAGAAAGCCATGGTAAAACGAAATGCAGATATTTTTTTCTTCTGAATCTTCGGTGTATTGAATATAGAAAGAAAGCCTGGAATAGATGAAATTATAAAGAAAGAAGAAGTAGAAGAAGAAAGTTTGGACTACCGGTTTCTTAAACCCTGCCTGCGACTGCTGGGAGGAGAGAGAGAGAGGTAGAGGGACTTGTAAGGTGGTGCTAAACTACACTCAGAACCCTCTAGTATATCTTTCTAATACTTTCACTCCTCAATTTTCTGACATTACAATTCACATCCTTTTATATGCTTTTGTTGCAAATTTTTAAGGGTCATTGGCATGGAGGGATGGAATTGCTAATTTTTCTAGAGAGTAACGTTGTTGAACAGGCATATATAATGTCAAATGTTTTAAATCGTTTTACTTATGGAAATTATTAGATGTGCAAAATTGAAAAATGTAGATTAAATTTAGGAAGAGTTGTTCTCAATATTGACACTATATATATAGATACACACACATTACATTAATATAAAAAAATATACATAGAACCAAAATTGTTTACAATAAATAAGAAGAAGAGACAGAATCCACTCACATCTTACTGATCATCAATAATTTTGAAAACTTATTATTAGAATATTTATTGATCATAAATATCCATGCATGATGACAATAACGAAATCGAATATAATATAATAAAATGGAACGAGTTTATGGTAAATTTGGTTTGTAATTTTTTTTATTGGAGCATACTTGCTTTTATTTTATTTTTTTAATTTAATTGTGTGAATTTTTCCTAACCAAATATTTTCTATCAAATTCAAATTAACATGGTTATTATGTGTGCACAAACATTTCATTTTCTTTTTAATTTGATATGTATATATTTTGTTATAATAGCTACAAATTAAAGGGAAAGAAGTACACCTATAATGTAATGTAAATATTATAAGATTAAAAAAATAACATTAAATAGAAGACCCTGTAAAATAATTCCTATCCAAATCAATGAAATTTTTAAGAGTTTATAAAATTACTTTCATATCAAAATGAATTGGTGTTAAATTTTGGGTTTTTCTTTTATGAAAATATGTTATTTGGGTTTTTTATATAGAATTTTTTTACAAGGGTATTTTGATAATTATCCCTTTAAACTAGATGTTTCCAGGAAAAAAAACCCATTAAATAACTTGTTTAGATGCAAGAAAATAAAAGAAAAAGAAAAAACTCAGCATCCCTAAAATCACAGCAGAAATGTCAGCTAACGTCTTCCAAATCTAAAAGCAAACGACAACAATTTCAATCAACATGGCGCCCGAGGTGAGTGGCGCAGCGGTAAGGGCCTGTGAGGGTAGGCAGCAAATTCCCGGGTTCGAGCCTATGCAAAGCCTCTTGTAAGAGCATTGGGACAGCCGGAGGTTTATGCATATCCTGACCCACAAAGTGCGCTTTCCAGATCATGTGGTTCTCCCGTTCCGAAAGGATATCCAAAAAAAAAAAGAAGACTTTGAATACACCACACCATTAATACCATGTTATAAGAAAATGATACAAGTTTTCTTTCCGGCATACTCTTCATCTCCATAGGTATGGCCAATTTGGACAAGCACCTCGTATGCAGCGTGACTGCCACTATGCCATCTATTTCTTGTTCCTTCTCCATTTCTACTTGCAAGGAATCCAAACTGCACAGTGTCAGTCAATCTTTACACAGCGACGAGAATTGTCATTTCCACAAATCTTGTGATGAAGCTTGAGTGAATCTGCTTTTATACTGCACAGGTAATCTTCACTCAAGAAAGCATCCAAGTCGATTTCTTTTCTGTGATACTACTTATTTGTGTGAGGTGACAGCACCTTTAACTGGTTGTCCTAGCATAGATAGTTCTTAAATAAATAATTCAATGCCAGTGGTTCCTGAAATATTGATCGTATCCTTTCATAACTCAACCTAAGTTTCTGTCCATTTTTTGTTACTCAAAACACATGAGAAGCTTGTGTGTGTAGTGATGACAAACAGTGATTGGAAAATGCTGGTCGAATTTAACCATCGACAAAAGCTTTGAAAGTCCTTTTTTTTGCCAACATAAATGTACTTCACATTTTGATTAAACAAATTTATCAAAAGGAAACAGGTCGTCAGTCCCCAAAAGGAGAATAATAACACTGCCAAATCATATGATCCTCTCACACTGCAGGGAGCTACACAAAACGTCTCTTCTCTGTTCTCCCTGCAGCTCTAGTGCAGAACAGAAGCAGAAAAGTAGCCTCACAATTTACCGCTCGAGGCTTCATTTTGGAAGCTGTAAATCTGTTACAATGTAGAAAGAATATGCTACAGGTGTTGATAAAACTGGACTGTACCTCACTCCTCCTCCGATTTAGTGTCCCCTTCTGGTGGCGTCTGCAATGTTGTCTTTTCCAAGTATTCTTCTTCAATGGTTTCTTTTAGAATGAACAGCCTTTGTATAATTACGGGCTGAGACATCTTCCTGGCTTCCTTGATGTCAGTGTCCTCCTTATTGAGATGGTATGCATCGAGCATTATCTTAATCCATTTGTGCAGCTCCTTGGGAGTCCTACACAACAGCAAAGAGGTGCTAAAGGATGTTATACAATAAACCAATACCTGAATCTCTTGAATCACAAGAGAATACGAAGCTCTTACGTGTATAAAGCATAAGGATCCTTAGCTTCATGGTCATCGCCTGGGGAGAATGCTGTTGCCAAAGCTGAGAATCGCTCTTCAGGATCTGCGATGTTTAGCAAGTGCTTGAGGAGCTTTATTTCTTTTGGGGAAATGCTCCTAAGACTCCTCTTCATGGCTTTGTATAAACTATACATTATATCTTTGACCTGATATTGGAGTCTAGGACATTAAGCTGACAGTGGCTACTGTAGCACAGGAAACTCATGAATGTGATGGAAAGAATGCTGTAAAGATTCAAGTAACATTTCTTTTTTCAGATTTAATGATTTAAATCTCTGAGCAGAATCTTATGATGTATGTTTAGCCTGTTGAGTATTCATGCCAGTCAGTTCTCAAGAAGTGAATAACAAGAGGAGCTTACAGGAAAACCGACACTTCATTAATTAAGGTTTAGAATGCATCACTAGAGACGAAGTTGAGAAAGCAGATCATCAATAGGACGTGCAAAATTTATTTTCATTTCAAAAGCTAAGATATTATCTGAATTTAGCACTGGTTCAGCACAGATTCTTCATGAACTCCAGATTCCCTAAACTGAACTTTTTGTGGCAAATTATGGAAATGCAGCACTCTTATTCTGTGTCATTTAATGCTTCAATAGTTCTAGACTACACATAACAATCCATGAAAATTAACATGCATGCATCACACTCAGTGGAGACCACAAAAAGGGGAAATATTGTTTGAAAATTCTGAATTGCAAACAGGATTAACCCTATAGTGTTGGCTATTGATTAGGGCTTCCTTGGGTTGTGTGGATAAGGTACGTCTTCTTAGGTTTGCTTCCCACCACTTCCAGGTGCAATCAATTCCATTTTTAGATCATGTCAGTGGACTTTGGTCCGTGATTTACCATGTACATGTATCCAGAGAATTAGTCAAGCCAAATTGCCCAGATAGCTTAATCATCAAATAAAAAAATACGAACATGATTTTATTAGTTCAGTTTCTTATCTATCTTCTGGAAATATACAATTCTAAGCAGTTACACAAAATCCTCAATACAAGGTTCAGAAAGATTTTACCTCATTTTTCACACTTGTGGATTCTTTTGCTGTAGCCCAAGCACTATTTATCAATAGGATCAAAGAAGAGTCAAGTTCCTTTGCCTTGGCTAGGCTTTTGATCTTTTCACATGCTGCATCCACTGAAGAAGAGTTAAGGATATCATCAAATTTGGCCTGGGCAGCATCCAACGTCTCCAAACTCTCCAATGTTTTATCAAAAGCACTGACAGCAGACATGCATTTAGCCACTAGCCTAGCTACTCCTGTTCAAACCAACAGACAATCATGTTAGATGGTTGACTTCAAGCAAGAAACACGAGCTCATTATTCTTCCACTAAACTAGTCATAAGCCCTCAAACGAGTTTTGGAAGGCATTTACTCATGATTTCCACTCTGGTTCACATGTTATAAGCCCATTATTATGCTTGTCAAGGTGCTATAACCTTTAACTTTTGTACAAAATGTTCCGTGTACTCTTTACTTTTGGAACATCCGTAATTCATAGTTATTTGGTTTTGTATCTCTGAACAACTTCAGGATACGTCATTTCATTAATTAATCCATTCTCTCGATTCATGAAAAAAAGATAATAATATTACAAAACAGAAAGCAAAAGCATAATGCAATCTATTTATTTTTTAATCATCCTCACAACAACAGGACAGGTAAGGTGGTCAGATTAGAGTAAATTGAGTATAACAGAGTGATATAGTTTAAAAAAGGAAAAGAGATGATATGGCAGATAAAGTTCAGATTATTCTGGCTACTAATTATTGCATTATTTTGCGATTACATTCAATACTCGAGCAGGGCCTCATTCTCTGGTAAATAACTACTATCTCTATTTACTCTAAAACCATGTAGGCTAACAGTAGCATCCTCAAAATGACCAACATTTCATTATTTATGTGCATGCATAAGAGTTCTGTTATCAAACTATCCTAGCAAAAGAGGGATTCACATGAACCATGCAATTTAGTATAAGAAAATATGCACAATCCATTAAAACAATACACATCCCAAGTGCTCTAGTAATTACCATCACGGTCCTCCAAGTTGTCATAAGTTTCTGAAAGAAGAGCAAGGAAACGAAAGAAGTCCCCAGTAAAGTCCTTGCGCCGTTTTGCAACAATTGCATCGAGGTCAGTTGGGTTATCTTGAATCTCCTTGAGAAGTTCATCATGTTTTTCCATAGCTTCATCAATCTGCAAGTTTATTACTTAGTACACCACAATCCAAAGAGTCCCCAAAGGAGTATATAATATATACATTTATCCAACTCTTAACCTTTTATACACTCATTTAAAAGAAAACAGATAGAAACAGAAGCAAAACCAGATTTCCCAATTGCATATTTCTCTTTTTAAGAAACAGAAACATAAAAATCTTCTTTTTTCTCCCCTAAAAATCAGAATATTTTTTAATTAAACACACCACGTAGGAAACAACAATCCTGGGAAACAAATCAAGAGCAACATAAATAATAACACATGTCAATGCCTTTGTTTTACTAAATTTTCCAATTAACAGCAAAAAGGGTGAAAGTTGATCATTATTTTACCTTGTTAACGTTAGAGGCAAGTGAAATTAACCTCTGCTTCATAGTTGGATCAGTCTCTCTATCTGCTCTTGTTTTGCACCTAGTGTAGAAACTTTCCTTGTACTTATTCCACTCTTCCCTAAACACCAAATACTTTCTCCATTCCTTAACTCTAGGCTTCTCATTCAAAAACACATCAATTACCTTATCACAAAATTGGGTCATACTGTATCCTTCAGCAACTTCCACTTCCACAGGCACTTCAGCATTTGCTATGCTACTATTTGCTTTAAAACCTGACACTAAAGATAAATAAAAAATACTAAAAATCTAAAGCCAAGATAAGATTCTGAATGGACATTTATTCTCGAAGTGACAATTAAAGACTTGGGTACTTACTGGTTTTAAGGATTTGAGTGGCTGTTGTTTTATGTCTGTGGGGTGACATTGAAAGGGGGGTTTTGAAAGTCGTGGAGGGTAGTTTTCCATCATTCAAAGAGGAGAAGATGTTGGTGGTGTTGAATAGAGCGGGCTTGGTTATGGAAGATGACAAGTTCATTTTCATGAAGCTGCAACGATTCTCCTTGGCTGCCTTTGATGGAGAGAAGTCACTGCTTTGAACTTTTTTCCTCCGTAAGTGGATAATGCAGTTGGCTATGTATATTCATACATAAGTTGAAAATATTTAATTTGAAAAAAATATTCTTGTTTTTTTTTTTTATACCAATTCCCCCTGTTTTTCTTCAAATAATTATTCTTAGTTTCCTATATTTAGGTTATTTTTCTTTGTTGTATTTTTTTCTTCTTATCAAGACCCATACTGTATAAAACTTTTAATTTTGCATGATTTGATCTCTATTTGATTCCTATAAAAAAAAGCCTGATTAAGAAAAAAAATAGAAATAATTGATAATTGAATACTTTCAATTATTCGAGATGGTGTGCTTGATATTGTTCATGGTTAATTATTAGATCTCCTTACTAGTAATTTAGAAGATGGATCTTGTTCTTGCCAATTAAAAATATATTTCCCTAAAACGAATTTGTAAAACCTTACTTTATTAAATATTAGATTTCGAAAATGTTTAGAAATAAACTAATAAGAAATATAAAGCATTAAGATTAAAAAATATTATTTATGTGGTTGGACAAGAAGCATTTTGTTCTTGTCCACTTCATCTCTACGTTAAGGCGTGCTTACGGTGTGCCGCCGGCTCAGCCTGTACGTTTTCCTAATTGCACCTCCAAACCCTAGTCTATTTGCTTTTTCAAGTTTTTTGCTCGGAATAATGCTGTGAAGGTAGTTAGTTGTATTGCATGTTGTTTGTATTTGTACGAGTTATGTATGGTACTTGCGAGAGCTCTGTTAGATATTTAGCTCGGAAAAATTGCAAACGCGTACATAAAATGGTTAAAAATACAACAATGGCATTGCCTGCTATTCTTACAAAGCTCACATCCCAGGAACAGTTTTAAATGAATTTTTGTAAATCAGCTCACCTATATTTGTGTTTACATTTAAGTTTCATCTCCATGACCTGAAAGTAGAAATTCTTACAAATTCATGAAACTTGCTTAGTCAAATGAGGACCTCCCTTTGAAGAAGAAAGCCTGAAGGGTTTTGCAGACTGAGCTTTAAGTTAAGAAACGCGCCAACTCGGAAGGCTTGGAATTATCTGACCCAGGAAAGAACTATTGGGACTCATCAAACCTGTAAACACTCTTAAGAGAATCACCTCATCACTGACTCCTTTACAAAGGACCGCCCGCCAGAACTGTATGAACAATGATCAAAGCAACTGATCAATAGGCAGAAATATATAAATAGATGTGATCTGATTCTACTTTGATGGCAGAGGAGGAGATAAATCTATTAGCTTAAATGACTGCTGTCTTACGAGTATCGAAGGTTAATATTCATGAATCGACGGTTTTCTTTGCTTTGTGTCAGTGTTGCTGAGCCTTCAATGAGTTGATCTTGCTCCACATCAATGGGGTCGTAGAAGTATATCAAAGTCTGGAAAAAGGAGAAAAAAAAAAATCAGCCAAAAAGCTCACCAGGACAAGTACAGATGCAACATGAAAGAAAACCTTTCTGAAAAAAAAAAATTGACCTCTCATGATTTTTTCAACAATCCTCCTGAAATTGTGATCATATTTACCTCTTTTAAATTTTGTAACTTAATGAATATGAAATCACCACTTCACTCAATAAGACTTCATTCCACTGAAGATAGCTACTTATAGTAATCACCAGGATCATGTTAGTGCACATTTCTTCTACTTTTTCACCAAGAATACACACAGGATACTGTTTTTGGACTGAACACGGGTTATGTTCATTGATCACTGGAAAGTTCTTAGCTGTCCAACATATGCCTACCATGCAAATTCTCCATGTCAAAAAGATAGATTTAGCAGATTCTACACCAATCAGTTTCTGTGTACATTTGCACACTTTATAGGAAATCAGCCATAAACAGTGATTCCAAAACAAATTTCTGGTAAACAACACCAATCGAGGTAACTGCTGGAATTAATTATAAAGATCATAATAATCTACACGGGTTTTATTATGCTGTTGTAGCAGTTGAAAATGTTTGTTTCTGCTAATGGGGCCAACCAAACAAAAGCAGATAGTACACATTAATGACAGGGACATGAATACACAATACCTGTTGCCAATGTGTTGGAGGGTCCTCGGGTGCAGTGGATAGCACAAGTGCCTCATTTGGATTTGTCCTTTTCTTCCTCTGGCTACCATCCATTGGAGAATTGTTTGATGGCACAGTTGGTAAGACTGGTACTCGAGGATTGATCAGAGAAGCTGCAGGCCCACCAAATTCAACATCGAACCAAAACGCAAACCCATGAAATGGAGCTAGAATAACATTCAAACCACACTTTTCGTAATCAGCAAAACAGAAAAGAATGGAAACAAAAGTTTTAGACTGGAAAACAAGATGATGTATAGGCATTTGAGAAGTATATGAATGTTTTTTATTTAGCATGCCAGATTTCGATAACTTAAACTTTGAAGTGGATGATTGATTAACACTAAACCAGAGAAGAAAAGTTCCATGTTCAAAGAAAAGGATTTTAAAATTAATAAAAGAAGGGGAGCATACCTCTCATCATTGACCTGAATTTGTATGTCGTTGTGACAGATTCTAGTTCATCAATTGTAATCGTATAGCAATCCACATGCTTAACCTGTAAACAACACTAAATTTCAAATCTCTGAATGGGGTAGCTTTCACAAGAGTGTGCATGCATTCAAACTAGATGCAAGAATGTTGTTCAAGATACAATAAGAGCAGCTATAGCAAAAGAATCTCAAAATCCATTCAAAAAGACATCTCAGACCAATAGGAGCACAGAAGTGGATTTGTATCAGACAACGAGGTTCATTTATTAATATAAGCATTGTTCACTGAATAAAATAAGGCATGCAGTGGACAAATAAACTTCATAACCAATGAACTGCAACAAATCCATTGAGATTGCTCGTCACATTATTCATGTAGAGCAACAAAACCTATTTATCATGATATTTTAGTCTCTTTACCCTCCTTCCAAATACACAACATAGCAAATGTGTGAAAGCATGAAATAGGCCTCAAATTTTCTCAGAGGAGCACCTCATGAATTTTACAGCCTTTGCAAACCATGCTCAACAGAAGGACAATGTTTATGCAAGCATGCTCTCTGTGGAAATAAAAATAAGTTCAAATGAAAAAATTATCATTTGGACCATATGTTCATCAGTCATCACCTCTTAAAATTGCTTTCATCCAAGCATTAGATTTAAAGGGATATCAAATCTAAAGTTTTCAGCAAACTTTGAGCCACTGTAGGTTTTGCAGACTCTCTCTCACATGAGCGCAGCGTGCGCACATGCTCAGTCAGTCAGTCACCCACTTCCAAACATTCTACCAAATGGATACACGTGTTCAATTGGAATGCATCATGAGGAACTAGGCAGCTTGAGCATTTACATGTCACAAATGCAGTTAAAAGCCACAATTGAGATGAAGTTTTTCTTCTTCCTCTTTTTTTAATGATGTACAACAAGTCATTAAAAGGCTTACATAGAAGTCAACTGTACAGCAAAGAAAGTGAGGAGACTCACCACATGCGGCCATGTCAGTACATTTTCACCTGATATTGTTTCCACAGATGGCTCTTCAAATGCACACTGTTTTGCTAAGGGCAACATGGCAGACACTGCAACCAAAAACAGACAATGAGTTTCCAACACCATCCCAAGTCCTCATCCAGACATGTAGCTTGTTAAAGAGTTTCATATGAACATAATACTCACTATCAATTCCATAAACATTTCGCCAAAACTCAATGCTTTCACGGTATCTGTCTGGATGTGTGACAGGTGCCATGTACAACTGCAGGCAGTACTCAGAAGAAATCAGCATTACAAAACACGCGAATACTTGATTGACAAGTAAGAAACCGTAGACTTCCCAAGTGGGATACTACTGAACATTTAACCTGGTTACATAATGTAAATGGAAGCACAAAAGACTAATAAATCCACATAATACTGTGGTATAAGACAACTTGCCAAGCAGGAAGAAAATTTACAGTTGCATTTGAAGGAAGAATAAGGCCTCCATGCTTTAGCCAGCGATCTCTGGCAGTGATGACACTTCCCAGCATGCTCTACAAATTAAGAGAAAAAGAAGTCCTCAAGATGGTAAACATTGCATGTGGTAGGGCAACAGGGGAAAATTCATCTGCCCACAAAAGGTTACATGCCATAATGTCATGTCCATGGATTTGCTAATTACAAACATATAAAATGCAAAATCTTAACAGTCACCTCGTACAAAAGCATGTAGCCCATCCATTCTGAAATTATTACATCAACCTCCTCATTAATTTCAACATCCTGCAGAAATCATTATTACAGTGAAGTGACCAGCTAAATGTAAGCAGATAAATTAATGCAAGAGGAAATAACACAATTCAGTCAGCACTCTGGTAATGCAAGAGGAAATAACACAATTCAGACAGCACTCTGGTTCACTCCCTTAAATTTACATGAAACTTACCTATCAGACTTTGAAAGGTTCAGTTGACATGTATAGACATATCTGCATGAGGCTACCATTTGTTATTTAACAGACTTGTGCACTCAACTAGTGGTCCAGTTTTTCAAGCCAATAAACAAAGCAGGGGACGTGAAAGTTCAACCCTCATGCAAACTATGTGACATAGTGGTGCAGCCAGATGACAGACAAAGGTTGGCCCATTTCCTTTGGGGCTGTTTGTTTTTGTGGGCCAACCATGCTTCTCAAAAACTTTTTTTTTCTTCAAATTAACTGTGTTTTTGGATCGTTTTGATATGCTTTTGTCAATAATGATTTTTTTTTAAAATGAAGAAACAATATTTTGATACATTTCCAAGCAAAAAGCACTTCGAAAAACAACCGCTGCTACAATGTCAAACACTACCTTTGCCTTTCACAGCACAACAGAAATCAGGCTGTGAACCTTAAATTCCCCAAACTACGACAACCTTAATGCATTCTATCTGCCAATTCACAGGTTATGCAAATGAACCTGTATGTGCACCAGAAAGCCATAGCCAACAAATCCTCTCTATCTCATCACCAGCAACTAAGCTACATTCACTGGAACAGGCATTCCCAAAACAGAAAAAATGGCAGTAACACTGTAACATTTTCTGATCAATATCATGACTGCCTATCTACAGAATTGACATGAATGATGATTGCTGAAATAGGGTTGAAGAAAGTGGTGATAGTATGATAAAGAAGTATGTTTTGCACTGGGAGACAAATTTGATTCAAATTGCCAACCATCAATGTTTGCATTTTCTGTCCAGAAAAAAACCGCAACTGATATAATCCATACAAATGCTTGCTATTTTATAAACAATCAAGCTAATCAAATAAATAAACACAAATCATTTGCATGATAATTTAAGACTACAGGTCCTTTGGGGACCCATTTCAGAGCATAGCCATCATATTAGCTATTTATACAGAAGTCTACCTCAACTCGCCCATGTAATACAATGACTTTGTCTGATAAATTGTTCGCCTTCACAACCTCATTTGCCTGTTTAAAGAAAAGGAAAATCAATTCAAAACTGAATCTTAACTTAGTTCTTATACATTTAAGAATCTTATAAGAATTAATAAAATCACTACAAAATGCATACCATGCAAACCCTACAAGTTTTAATAAGATTAATAGCCATCATAAATATTTACTAAAGACCAAAATGTGGAACAGCTAGCCATATCCCACTCCGGAAAAAGGTCTCATGAGAAATGATTATAAGAAATATAAGACATAAACTATGATTCCACATTCTCTAAGATAAGCAATTCCTGAATAATAATTTTCAAATTGTCTTATAATTATCATCAGCTATCAATTTCAGATGCAAGCTGGGGACAAGATAGTTTGCTGCCATTGCATTTTTCTGTTCATTAATTATGCTTGGCAGTATAATTTAAAGGTTGTTGAGAAGTTACAATACTAACTAGTGTATAATGCACAACACTGATCATGTAATGTGATATTATGAATTTTCCATTTTGACAATTGAGCACCATTAGACACATCAACATCCTTTTTCTCTCCTGATAAGAATGAGCATCTATAACATCCTTCTTTCATTGAAAAAGAATGGTCAAAACTCATCACAGGCCACATGGACAGTAGCAACCAAATAGCTAAATAACACATTGAAAATGAAATACAAAAAGATGAGTACAAACAAAGCACCTGCACGGCAATATCACTTGCATCAACTGCATATACCTGGTGGAACAATATCTTTCAAATGTAAGACACGTGTAAATTGAAACTCATGCAAGCATAATGGTAGAATTGTGCCTAGGTGTATATCATCTTAATTGAATATTGAACATAAGGAAAGAATAGAAGTATTTTCTCTAAAAACATGATAAAATGCAGCAGAATCACTTTCCTGGAGACAATTTAACAGAGTACAGAATGCTGAAGGGAATCAATTGATAATGATCACTTCAGGAATTCATAACAGAAATAAAAAATTTCTAAGATGGAGCGACGTGTGTGTATATATATATCAAGTATCCCTACAAAGAATGAACATTATATCAACATTGAAATATGCACGACTTGAAATGACCATGTAGTATGAGAGTTCAATAGTTGGATCAATCTATATCACAGACAATGCTTACTATGTAACATTGAGGGCAAGGGATGATTATATGTGCAATTCATTAATTCAATTCCAAAATTACTGGAAACTTCATGTAAAAGAATCACTCCAATATATCTTTACCCGTTTTGCACCAGCCTGAGCACAGAAAATAGAAAGAATTCCAGTGCCACAACCAACATCCACGACAACCTGAACATGCATTCAAACTGAGCAATCAGGACACACTGCATAAAATATTCCTAAAATTTCCTTGCCACTAAGCAGAATGTTGATACTCAACATATTTATTCAAAGTTTTTTAATACAGTTCTATGACATGATATATTTCATGGTCTTAATGCATATGAAACCGTACATGCTGTATAAGTTCTATGCCAAAGTGCCAAGCAGACACAAAGCTTCCTCCAACATAGTTTTACATCAAGAAGAGCGCAATGTTATAGATTAACAACAGAATACGAATCTCAAAGGCATTACCTTGCCTTCAATCAAACTCTGATGGTGAAAGATTGCATCCCTGTAAGTGTTTGTCCGCACATGATCCTACATAATGAAAAGCACTCTGATTACAAAATGAAAAACCACAAATGAACCAAATTCCTAACTTCCAAAGACAAAAGATTATGCAATTAACAATTTCAAATAGCCAAGCCAACTCAAGCATTCCAAAAATGATCAAACACACAAAAACTATCAAGTGAAATCCCAAAAAAAATATCAAAATCTTTCAGAAAACAAAGCATAAACCTCATTTCACGTTCAAGAAACAGAATCTCAACGCTAACTAGACAAAAAAAAAAAACATTTCAAACAACCTTAAACACCAAAAACCTTCACTTACGCATCAAACAAAACAGCCATGACACTAACAAGACAAAGAAACATTGCAAACAACCTTAAACTCCAAACACCTTCACTTACGCATCAAACAAAACAGCCACAACAGAACCTAAAACCCTAAAGCCTTATTAAAAGAAAAACTTAACAATCTACAAGAAAAACGAAAACACAGATTATGAAAGTAAATACATTTTAAGAAAGATGACATCATTTTCACTTACCTTGATCATCTCTTCATGGATACCAACGTGAGCGTAAGAGTTAAAGTAAGCCTTGTCAAACTCGGTACAAGGAGTGACCTTTTGTTCCTCACCAAACCCATCACGTGACTTGGCACGTACTCTTCTAACTCTGTCTCTTTGACTCATCCCGAATTGCTGCTTATTGTCTTGGTGGTATCCGTTGCTGTCGCCTGAGCTTGAGTACATTCTTGCCGCAAGTGAGAGTGAGAGAGAGAAAGAGAGGACCAACGGTGGCGTTTTATGGATGACCCGAGAGGGATGCGGGTCAGGAGTCTGGGTCTAGAAAATGGTGTTCGAATAAAAATGTGGGTTTTGCTTATTTTGATAGAGAAGCCCAATTTTATCTTTCATGGGTCTTTTGCAGTGATCCAAGAGGTTTTTGAACTTTTTTTTATGTAATTTCTATATGTATATATATTATAAATATATAATTATACTGTATGAGCCCATTAGACAAATTCACTTGAAGTTAAAACCCTTTTCTTAAACCCCATATTGACAAAAGCCCACCAACACCATCTCACACGCTCTCTCCATCCTTCTTTTCGCAGCCTCTCTCTGGTGACTGATTAAACTGAACTCCAGAGACAACAATGGCGGGGTTCGTACCTCCAGGTACAACGTTGTTAGGCAATGAAGCAACATCTGCAGAAACTAAAAAGGTCAATGAAGTGCACAAAAACGTTGACTACATGAATCTTCCTTGTCCAATTCCATACGAAGAACTCCATCGTGAAGCACTGAGTTCAGTTCTAATCTCTCTCTCTCTCTATCTCCCTCTCTCTCTGTATTCGTCTCTTGATCTGTTTATTGACATGTTTTTTTAGTGATTTAATCTGACTGTGAACCCTAATAGTCTTAAGTTTTGGCTGGTCCCTTTTGGGGGCTTTGGTTTGTAGAGTTTGACTTTTTATTGGTTATTTGTTGTTGTTGTTGTTGAGGTGAATTAAAGATGGGTTTTTGGTTTTGTGTGGGAAGTGAAGTGGGGTTGTGTGAGTTTGATATTTAAAGTGTTTTTGGGTTTGTGACATTTCATGGATTTTGATGTTTTAACGTCTTTCAGCTGTAATTCTTGCAATGATATTGTGGATAGTTTTGTGAAAAGTGGAAAAAGAAATTAACCTTTTTATTTTGGATTCTTTTTTGTAAGAAGACGTGTTTATGACTGAATTCGGTATGAACTAGATTGCTGTTTCAATAAAGAGCAGGCCTTAGTTAGTTCTTTCTGTTTAATCGAGAGACTTACTTTTGAAATTTTTACATTCATGCTGCTCTCATAGGCCAATTGTGCTAGCTAATCCCGTGTGGAAAGGGTAGCATGTTTTAAGCTGTTGGGGACTGATTCCTTTAGAGTGTCACATGCATACCATTGTATACTGTATGCTGAATGTTATGTCCTGGTTATAGTCACTTAAATATTTAGTTGTTGAATCATATTGTGTATGTTGCTGTAATGCATTTCATTTTTAGAGGTTTAGGTTGGAGAATTCTCTCCTTTTTAATAAGTTTGACTTTAATTTCATAAAAATGTTTATGCAGTGTCTTTAAAGCCTGAATATTTTGAGGGGATGCGTTTTGATTTTACCAAAGGACTGAATCAGAAATTCTCACTCAGTCACAGGTAGTTTTGGCTTCTTTATGTTTCAAATTTTTTCCAAACAGCTCAATTCATTTTTTCTTCTGGAGTTTGGCTCTTATTTTTCACCATCTCTCAGTGTAATGATGGGGCCAATGGAAATTCCTTCTCAATCTTCAGAAGCCATCAAAATCCCAACTGCTCACTACGAGTTTGGTGCTAACTTTATAGACCAAAAGGTGGGCTGTCACTGCCATATTTTCCTTTCCAAATCATTTACTAATGGATCCTATGGGGTTGTCATATCATAATTCAATTAAGTGTCTTTATGGGGTCTCTGTAGACAATGCTTATTGGGAGGGTGTTGACCGATGGGAGACTAAATGCAAGAGTGAAGTGTGATTTGACTGATGATCTTGCTTTGAAGGCTAATGCTCAGGTAAAATATTTGCTCATTTCACCTTATCTTTGAACTTCTTTTCTTCGCTACCTGTGTTTTTTTTTTTTATTTCTATGTGAGCAAAGTTTATGGACAGGCATGTAAACTTTTTAACTTCTATCATATTTTTTTTGTGCAGCTTACAAACGAGCCTCACATGTCTCATGTCATGTTGAACTTTGATTACAAGGTGAAGCTCTCTTTACTATCTTTCCATATTCATTCTGCTTCACAAACAATGAAAGTTGGCGTGACAGACATTTTTGTTACCTTAACCATCTGTATTAGTGTCAAGCATCTTCTTGACGAAATGATCATGCTTTTACCCTGTTTATAATGACATGATTTATACAGGGTAAAGACTACAGGAGCCAGTTGCAACTAGGAAATGGTGCCTTATTTGGTGCCAGTTACATTCAGGTAAGAACAATTTCAGTAACATTCAAGTAAAATGGATCTGTAATCATTGTGATTGAGAGTGAGTAGTTAATAAGCCTAAGGGTCATTCTCAATGAATAGTTAGCATATCTTCAACAATATGCTGGAATATGATCATTCTTGGCAACAAGCTCTATAATTTAATTGCTATGATCCAGAATGTGTTGTTTCTCTTGAAACAGTTTATAAGCTTTTTTTTCCCTGGTTACTGGTGGTGTTAGTTCTCATTTGTGATTCTCAATACCATTACAAATGGCCACACCACTTCTCCCTCCTCTCCAGCTGCATTTTAATTGTTTTATGGTCATTGTTATTTTTGTTTATTGGATCTTCATAATGCAGAGTGTGACCCCTCACTTGTCCTTGGGCGCTGAAGTATTTTGGGCTGGTCAGCATCGGAAGTCTGGTGTTGGATACGCTGGTCGGTACGAGACAGACAAGATGGTAATTGGCCTGGCACTCATCCTGTATTGCATGTTTGAGCCCCTTTACCTATCATAGTTTGAATGTTGTGGAAGGGTAACTGTTTTAGGTTCCTTGGCTCTTGTAACTTGCATTGATACAAGAGCTAAGGGGCACATGATTTCTTGTTTCTAAGTGTTGGAGTGGCATTAAATACCTGGCATGCCCTTTTCAAGGAATTGGACAAAATCTTGTTTTTCAATTGCACAATTGGAGGCTACTGGACCTAATGAATTGATTTCCATGTGCAAGAGATCATATAGTTCATTGAGAGAAAACTAAATGCTGAATGGAATTAGATGTAGAAAAACATAAACTGTAGCAGTTTCTACTTTTATTTACAGTGTAGAATGGAATGTCATGCATAATTTTTAATATCATGTGGTTATATGCAATTCTTAATAATGAGAATTCTAAAAAGAAAGGGCTATTGATGCCTGGCTAGCTGGTAGTTAAGTGAATCTCCAAGCTTGTAAACCCTGTACTTTCACCATTTGTTAGAGATATTTCAACTCAGTATGCATGCACAAACTTGTATTGGAACTGTAACGAGGACTTGTGCATTTCTTGTTTTGACTGGATAAAACTACTTCTTTCTGTACAGGTTGCTTCAGGGCAAGTTGCTAGCACTGGATTGATGGCTTTGAGCTACGTGCAGAAGGTTTCTGAGAAGGTAATCAGTTTCTTGAGGAAACTGTAATTTGTTATCTAAATAAATTTCTTACATAATCTTTTCTGTTAATATTAGGTTTCACTAGCAACAGACTTCATGTACAACTACTTATCAAGAGATGTGACAGTTAGTGCTGGCTATGATTATGCCCTCAGACAAGTAAGTGGAGCAATGCCAGTTTTTCTTCCTTTTTAGAAACTAATAATTTTAGCACATGGTTACCTGTGTCATTTTAGCACTATTTTAATATACTTGGGTGCAGTAACTTATCCACAAAGAGGGTTGATTTTGGTTAGACCGCAAACTATCATTTTCTCAAAACAATGTGCATGAACAAATTGAATTGTGGATGTGGTGTTCCCATGTTGAAAGGATGTTCATCATTTGGTTTTAACGTGTGCTTAATTTTAGAGTTGAGTGCTTGCTGGCATATTTCAGTTTTGGCAACGGGGCCAGAGTATGACTCCTCACTGGGTCTAGGCTCTCTGATACGGTCCTGAAGTTCCTCTGGTTTTGCTAGTTGGTAAGACTTGATCCTCCAACATAGCCTAGCTCTAGCAAACTCCTTGAGCAATTCATGCACTATGCTATGATATATTGATATCTCATCATGTTCAGAGTGGTATCATATTATTGCCTGGGCTGTCTACACATACTCTGACCTATAACCTCGATCATCAATCTTGCTGGGCCACAAAAGTTAAACTTGTCTAGATATGAGACGAACTAGATTGATACTGATCTTTGCAGTTCTTCCAGGCTCGTCTGAGAGGAAAGATCGATTCCAATGGGTGCACTTCTGCCCTCTTGGAAGAACGCTTGAATATGGGTCTCAATTTTATTCTTTCTGCAGAGGTATGTGACCAATTTATCTCTAGATTCTTAGCATGATGCTTCTGCCTTGGCAGAGAAATAATGTAGTCAGTTTCTACTTGCATTCAGATGTGCACTTCCTTCAAACAGAGATTTTCCCAAAGCATGATCCTCTCTCTTCTCTTCTTTCTTGGAGGTTTTTGTGTCATATACATATCCTCACCAGTTTTGAATTTTCATATTGCAGTTGGATCATAAGAAAAAGGATTACAAATTTGGATTTGGGTTGACAGTGGGCTAATTTAAAGAACTGAAGTCATCCGACCTTGTATCATCAAGTTTACCATAAAACTTGTTGCTAGCTACTCGGCAAATTTCCTGGGCCAACCTGCCATTTGCTTGAACATCTAGAAAAATCCTTTTCCTTTTCCTCTCTACGTTTTAACTGTTTTGAGCAAACATTATTTGTGCGGCAGCATCAGCTGCAGCTGCGGAACAGTTTTAGCTGCAAGTATTCATTGATTTGGTAGTTTGAATGGTATATTTTTTGCCTGCATTTCTATAGCTGTACTATTAAAGTATTGAAGAAAAGCATGGATGCTTTTGAATTTCGAATCAGTCACATTTTCTTCCTGCAGCGAAACAGACTCCTAAGCAAACGATAACCGAGAAGCAGAATCATTGCTGCAGCAAAGCAGGGTAAGATATGCTCTCACAATACAAGGGGTCATGGCGCATTCTATCAAAATTTGTTTTACATTAAAATAATATATATATATATATATATATATATATATATATATATATATATGTTTTAGATGTTTATAATATCAACCCATTAAAATAATTAAAAAATGTATAAAAATAATCACGATACTCCTAATAAAAAAATCATGTCTTTGAAATGAGAATTCAATGACATTTCTCAGTCAAACTATCATTATAAATCACATATATATATATGGTTGACATTATACCGAAAATAACCATAAAGTAAAAAAATAAAAATAAGCCCCATCTTGTCCTTAAATTATGGATGCAATTTCTAATATGCTCTAAACAAAACCCACATTCTTAAAAACAAAATATATTGCTGTCCTTTTATTAGATATTGTTTTCTAAATTAACGAAAATGTATTGCGGTAAAAAAGAGAAAATCTAACCAAGAAAAACTAAACTATTAAAAATCCAAAACCATCTAGTCGTTCAAAATCTCTATCCTTTTCTTTTATGTGTAGCTTTCTTTCTAAAAATTAGTTTTCAGGACCCAATATAAACCATAAAAATATAAAAAATGGCCTTGTTATTTTTTAACAGTTAAAGACATGTATTTGACTTTTTTTTTTATATATATATAATTATATAATAATTATAATTATATTTCTTATATATATATATATATATATATATATAAGAAATATAATTATAATTATTATGTAGACAAAATTAATACACATACGTACACCTCCCGGTACAGTAAAATGTTTGAACCCAAAAATTAACTTTAATTTAACACCATCAGAATATATATAAAGAGAGGAAGGCCAAACCAATCGGGATTCTGAGCAAAAGAGAGAAATGAGCAACAGAAAGAAACCCACCACAGCAAAAAATGAAGAAGACGACCCAGTTGGTCAGCTTCTTCAATCAGCACAAGACGAGTTGCTTCTAAAACTTTCTGTGGATTCTCACACGTCTCGTGTCTCTCCCGATTACCTCCTCTCCGATCTTGACCGTCGATTCCAAGCCCTCAAATCCAGACCCACCACAACCACCATTCAATCCTCCACCATCATCTCCAAGCCACGACCGTCTAAATCTCAAGATGATGTTGACCCTGATGATCTGTTTGGTAGGTTTGCTGCTCTCAAAGCTCCTAATAACACAACCAGCAGCAGTATTGTTTCGTGTCATAGTGGATTAGATCGAGGAGATGTTGGAGACGAAGAAGACGAGGTTGAGAAGATTATTAGGTGGGCCAAGGACTCTGCCCGTCTCGACCACTCTCCACTGTCTGATGAGGACGAAGATGATAGTGAGAACGACGACAAAGGGGGTAATGTTCGCGTAAAGGGTCATCATCGGAAATAGTACGAGTATCTTGCGACAAGTCGTTTGAAGAATTTATTTCCCGTAAGAGAGAATTGTTTTCATTTTTCTTTTTAAATGATCTTCTTGTATAATAACAATGCTTTATTATTACTGCAAAATGGTAACTGATTGTTAAAAACCTTTTTTTAAATGATTTTCTTAAACTCTAATTGTTCAACGATATTGTTGCTTTGATTATTAAAAAGAAATAATGATGGTTATATCTCTAATAATACAGTAATATGATACTACAATCTAGAAATGTAAGAAAATTCCTGAATGAGTAGTAATAATAATGCTAATTATATACATTTCACTTGCTATAATTTGTTTCACAAGTTATTTTGAAATAAAATCTGGCATCACTCTTGTTGAACAGTAAGAATCTAAATCGAAAGTTCTCTCTCTCCCATAACCCAGGACTGAAAGTCCAGAACAAAACCAGAGAACTAATGCGAACAACCCAGAAGGGTTGCCATCGTAAAAAAAAGAGGCAACAGAACAGGATATCATAGCACATCCCGCAGCAAAATTACACTACCAGGCAAATATTTATCCTAGAATCAAGGCCGACCATCGATTAGTAGCAGCAGGAAATTAAATCAAACTAAGAACTAATGATATGAGGTTTGGGATTTTGACATTGAAGTTTAGGATTACAAGTTAGAGCATTCATTTAGGTTTAGCGTTTCAAGTTTCAAGTTTTGAATTTAGGGTTTCGAGAATTTAGAGGATTTATTTTTGCACTTATAGAGAGAATAGAAAGAAAAAGATAAGGGGTTGAGCTCCGACAGCTATATATCCGCCAACCACCGTTGGATCTGACTGAAATTCGGATATGTTTTGCAACTAACAATTTTATATAATCTGACCGGTGTGATTGTCAAGATCTAAAGCCGTATGAGAAAACCGATCATCTGAAGATTTCTGGACCCCCCCACAAATCTGTTAGAGTCGCCGGTCGTTTCCTCTTCCATACACCGTTGGATTACGCAGAGGTTTTGGTATGTTCTGCGTCTCTATATGATCTACAACGTGATCGTCGGGATGGGCTATCTGATCGGAGTGATTGTAAAGATCTGAAGCCGTATGAGAAAACTGATCATCTGAAGATTTCTGGACCCCCCCCACGAATCTGTCAGAGTCGCCGGTCGATTCCTCTTCCGTACACCGTTGGATTACGCAGAGATATTTTGGTTTGAAGAATTCTGGATTCCTCAACCAGTCTCAGCCGTCGGCTTATATTCGCATCTATCTACCGTTGAATAAAGATTATTTTTGGGTATTCTGTTCGCCCATCTAGGTCCTACACTCTTACTGGAGGGATCATCCTAGTGTTTCTTGGGTGGAGAATTGCAATCTTTTGAAAAACTCAATGAAATCTGCTTCTCTGGCCAGTCAAAGACTCCGACTAATTTCTCTTCATTACACCGTTGGAACAAGCTTAAGAGGCCGTTTGGCATTGTGGTGCGATCCACGATTGCCAAACGGCTTCTCAATTTATGGATGTTTTGGTGTTTGGTAAAAAAAATAGACAGATATATTTTGGTGGACCCCACCTTCACACATCAGCAAAACCACGTTCCATGAAAAGCAGGATTTTGGTTCTTTTACAATTGCGATTCATTTTTTTATGCATGCGTTTGAGAGAGGGGAGGGGTCACAAAGCAGATCATAGACCAAACAATTATGGTTGATTTTTTCTTCTCCATTGTGCCCTCAAACGGTTACCTGCAAGATCCATCCCTCCTTAAAATTATGCTCAGAAATCTTTCCCGTTGCCTTGAGGCTTTTCTCCAGTCTGTACCATCCATCATCATCGTAGCAAACTCCATAGAAGCAGATGGGTTTCAGCAGATGGGAGGGGGGGGGACATATAGGATTTGGTTGCATTTTTTTTTTTTTGAAAAAAATAATAATAATATTGTGCGAAGCCCTGATATTTGTTGCTCGAACAGTCACTTTCATCATCCCATGCATGAATTGGAGGGAGTGGCAAAGTTTGCAAAGAAACTTCGATGATGAATGCAACCCCACTCGAACCAAGACATGTGCCCACGCCAGGAATTTAAGGTGTCCTCGTGGAGCGAGGGTCCTCCTACGAGAATAGGCATTTTCAGCAGATGGGTTTCAGTCGAGGTAAGCAACAATGGAAGAAAGTGAAGAGGAGGATGAGGAGGAAGAGAGTAGGATGAGGACATGATAAGGAGATGAGGAAGAGAGGAGATAAGTGTCTGTGAGTGGGCGGCGCAAGGCAGAGGGAGGGAGATGTGTATGTGTGTGTGGGGGGGGGGGGTAGGAAGTAGGGTTTCTAGTACGGGATGGGTTTTATAATAATAATAATAATAATATAATAATAATAATAATTATTATTATTATTAATCAATTTAATTAATAATAATAATAATAATAATAGTTAGCATAAAAAAATAATTTTAAAAAAATTCACAAGTAATTTTGGTAACCCTAAAAAATTATATATATATATATACCTTTAAAGTAATTTCACAAGTTAAAAGCAATATGAAAAGTTTGGTAACCAAACACCCAAAATTGCTTTTTTTTCAACCTCCAACTCAACCACAGTTTTAACCAAACACTTCACTGCTTATTTTGAACCACAGTAAAAGCGCTTTTTTTGAAACTGCTTTTTTTTAACCTCAATCGCAAAAGCAAAAGCAAAAGCAATGCCAAACACACTCTAAAAGTGGTTATGTGGTGTGATTGAGGGTTATCCATAGAGATGAGACTTTAAAATTCTAGCAAGGAGATAGGAATGTTGAATAGTAACAAGGTCAGTTTCCGGTTTAACTCTGATTGTGTTAGATCCAACCGTTCAAATGATATAAATTTTGGATATGTTTTGCATAAAATGTGTTTATACATCTTCATCGTGGGGAGTTTATATGATTTGAGTTAGTGGTGATTTATAGTTGTTCGAATTTCTGCCAAGTTGCTATCTTGGCAATAAGTTCTTTTAGCCTAAAACTGATAGAACTGGCTTAATGGAGGGAGTTTTAGCCTTGGATTTTTAGATATTGATCTTGACTCGACTAGCCGCATTTCAATGGGTATTAGCCTTAGATTTCACACCTGGTTGGTCTTGTCATATCCAAGCCCTTTTTAGTTGGTATTAGACTTAAATTTTATGGTAATAGTCTTTTCCCTTGAGCATGATTGAACTTGGTTTTTGGAGGGGGTATTAGCCTTGGATTTTCGGACAAATTGATCCTGACTCGACTAGCCCCATTTTAAATGAGTATTAGCCTTAGATTTCTAACCTTGTTCATATCCAATCCCTTTTAGTTGGTATTAGACTTCAAATTTATGGGTAATAGACTTTTCCCCCCAAAATGATTGAACTTGGTTTTTGGAGGGGGTGTTAGCCTTGGATTTTCGGACAAATTGGTCCTGACTCGACGAGCCCCATTTTAAATGAGTATTAGCCTTAGATTTCTAACCTTGTTCATATCCAATCCCTTTTAGTTGGTATTAGACTTCAAATTTATGGGTAATAGACTTTTCCCCCCAAAATGATAGAACTTGGTTTTTGGAGGGGGTGTTAGCCTTGGATTTTCGGACAAATTGGTCCTGACTCGACGAGCCCCATTTTAAATGAGTATTAGCCTTAGATTTCTAACCTTGTTCATATCCAATACCTTTTAGTTGGTATTAGACTTCAAATTTATGGGTAATAGACTTTTCCCCCCAAAATGATAGAACTTGGTTTTTGGAGGGGGTGTTAGCCTTGGATTTTCGGACAAATTGGTCCTGACTCGACGAGCCCCATTTTAAATGAGTATTAGCCTTAGATTTCTAACCTTGTTCATATCCAATCCCTTTTAGTTGGTATTAGACTTCAAATTTATGGGTAATAGACTTTTCCCCCAAACATGATTGAACTTGGTTTTTGGAGGGGGTGTTAGCCTTGGATTTTCGGACAAATTGGTCCTGACTCGACGAGCCCCATTTTAAATGAGTATTAGCCTTAGATTTCTAACCTTGTTCATATCCAATCCCTTTTAGTTGGTATTAGACTTCAAATTTATGGGTAATAGACTTTTCCCCCCAAAATGATAGAACTTGGTTTTTGGAGGGGGTGTTAGCCTTGGATTTTCGGACAAATTGGTCCTGACTCGACGAGCCCCATTTTAAATGAGTATTAGCCTTAGATTTCTAACCTTGTTCATATCCAATCCCTTTTAGTTGGTATTAGACTTCAAATTTATGGGTAATAGACTTTTCCCCCCAAAATGATAGAACTTGGTTTTTGGAGGGGGTGTTAGCCTTGGATTTTCGGACAAATTGGTCCTGACTCGACGAGCCCCATTTTAAATGAGTATTAGCCTTAGATTTCTAACCTTGTTCATATCCAATCCCTTTTAGTTGGTATTAGACTTCAAATTTATGGGTAATAGACTTTTCCCCCCAAAATGATAGAACTTGGTTTTTGGAGGGGGTGTTAGCCTTGGATTTTCGGACAAATTGGTCCTGACTCGACGAGCCCCATTTTAAATGAGTATTAGCCTTAGATTTCTAACCTTGTTCATATCCAATCCCTTTTAGTTGGTATTAGACTTCAAATTTATGGGTAATAGACTTTTCCCCCAAAATGATAGAACTTGGTTTTTGGAGGGGGTGTTAGCCTTGGATTTTCGGACAAATTGGTCCTGACTCGACGAGCCCCATTTTAAATGAGTATTAGCCTTAGATTTCTAACCTTGTTCATATCCAATCCCTTTTAGTTGGTATTAGACTTCAAATTTATGGGTAATAGACTTTTCCCCCCAAAATGATAGAACTTGGTTTTTGGAGGGGGTGTTAGCCTTGGATTTTCGGACAAATTGGTCCTGACTCGACGAGCCCCATTTTAAATGAGTATTAGCCTTAGATTTCTAACCTTGTTCATATCCAATCCCTTTTAGTTGGTATTAGACTTCAAATTTATGGGTAATAGACTTTTCCCCCCAAAATGATAGAACTTGGTTTTTGGAGGGGGTGTTAGCCTTGGATTTTCGGACAAATTGGTCCTGACTCGACGAGCCCCATTTTAAATGAGTATTAGCCTTAGATTTCTAACCTTGTTCATATCCAATCCCTTTTAGTTGGTATTAGACTTCAAATTTATGGGTAATAGACTTTTCCCCCCAAAATGATAGAACTTGGTTTTTGGAGGGGGTGTTAGCCTTGGATTTTCGGACAAATTGGTCCTGACTCGACGAGCCCCATTTTAAATGAGTATTAGCCTTAGATTTCTAACCTTGTTCATATCCAATCCCTTTTAGTTGGTATTAGACTTCAAATTTATGGGTAATAGACTTTTCCCCCCAAAATGATAGAACTTGGTTTTTGGAGGGGGTGTTAGCCTTGGATTTTCGGACAAATTGGTCCTGACTCGACGAGCCCCATTTTAAATGAGTATTAGCCTTAGATTTCTAACCTTGTTCATATCCAATCCCTTTTAGTTGGTATTAGACTTCAAATTTATGGGTAATAGACTTTTCCCCCAAAATGATAGAACTTGGTTTTTGGAGGGGGTGTTAGCCTTGGATTTTCGGACAAATTGGTCCTGACTCGACGAGCCCCATTTTAAATGAGTATTAGCCTTAGATTTCTAACCTTGTTCATATCCAATCCCTTTTAGTTGGTATTAGACTTCAAATTTATGGGTAATAGACTTTTCCCCCCAAAATGATTGAACTTGGTTTTTGGAGGGGGTGTTAGCCTTGGATTTTCGGACAAATTGGTCCTGACTCGACGAGCCCCATTTTAAATGAGTATTAGCCTTAGATTTCTAACCTTGTTCATATCCAATCCCTTTTAGTTGGTATTAGACTTCAAATTTATGGGTAATAGACTTTTCCCCCAAAATGATTGAACTTGGTTTTTGGAGGGGGTGTTAGCCTTGGATTTTCGGACAAATTGGTCCTGACTCGACGAGCCCCATTTTAAATGAGTATTAGCCTTAGATTTCTAACCTTGTTCATATCCAATCCCTTTTAGTTGGTATTAGACTTCAAATTTATGGGTAATAGACTTTTCCCCCCAAAATGATAGAACTTGGTTTTTGGAGGGGGTGTTAGCCTTGGATTTTCGGACAAATTGGTCCTGACTCGACGAGCCCCATTTTAAATGAGTATTAGCCTTAGATTTCTAACCTTGTTCATATCCAATCCCTTTTAGTTGGTATTAGACTTCAAATTTATGGGTAATAGACTTTTCCCCCAAAATGATAGAACTTGGTTTTTGGAGGGGGTGTTAGCCTTGGATTTTCGGACAAATTGGTCCTGACTCGACGAGCCCCATTTTAAATGAGTATTAGCCTTAGATTTCTAACCTTGTTCATATCCAATCCCTTTTAGTTGGTATTAGACTTCAAATTTATGGGTAATAGACTTTTCCCCCAAAATGATTGAACTTGGTTTTTGGAGGGGGTGTTAGCCTTGGATTTTCGGACAAATTGGTCCTGACTCGACGAGCCCCATTTTAAATGAGTATTAGCCTTAGATTTCTAACCTTGTTCATATCCAATCCCTTTTAGTTGGTATTAGACTTCAAATTTATGGGTAATAGACTTTTCCCCCCAAAATGATTGAACTTGGTTTTTGGAGGGGGTGTTAGCCTTGGATTTTCGGACAAATTGGTCCTGACTCGACGAGCCCCATTTTAAATGAGTATTAGCCTTAGACTTCTAACCTTGTTCATATCCAATCCCTTTTAGTTGGTATTAGACTTCAAATTTATGGGTAAAAGACTTTCCCCCCAAAATGATTGAACTTGGTTTTTGGAGGGGGTGTTAGCCTTGGATTTTCGGACAAATTGGTCCTGACTCGACGAGCCCCATTTTAAATGAGTATTAGCCTTAGATTTCTAACCTTGTTCATATCCAATCCCTTTTAGTTGGTATTAGACTTCAAATTTATGGGTAATAGACTTTTCCCCCCAAAATGATAGAACTTGGTTTTTGGAGGGGGTGTTAGCCTTGGATTTTCGGACAAATTGGTCCTGACTCGACGAGCCCCATTTTAAATGAGTATTAGCCTTAGATTTCTAACCTTGTTCATATCCAATCCCTTTTAGTTGGTATTAGACTTCAAATTTATGGGTAATAGACTTTTCCCCCAAAATGATTGAACTTGGTTTTTGGAGGGGGTGTTAGCCTTGGATTTTCGGACAAATTGGTCCTGACTCGACGAGCCCCATTTTAAATGAGTATTAGCCTTAGATTTCTAACCTTGTTCATATCCAATCCCTTTTAGTTGGTATTAGACTTCAAATTTATGGGTAATAGACTTTTCCCCCCAAAATGATAGAACTTGGTTTTTGGAGGGGGTGTTAGCCTTGGATTTTCGGACAAATTGGTCCTGACTCGACGAGCCCCATTTTAAATGAGTATTAGCCTTAGATTTCTAACCTTGTTCATATCCAATCCCTTTTAGTTGGTATTAGACTTCAAATTTATGGGTAATAGACTTTTCCCCCCAAAATGATAGAACTTGGTTTTTGGAGGGGGTGTTAGCCTTGGATTTTCGGACAAATTGGTCCTGACTCGACGAGCCCCATTTTAAATGAGTATTAGCCTTAGATTTCTAACCTTGTTCATATCCAATCCCTTTTAGTTGGTATTAGACTTCAAATTTATGGGTAATAGACTTTTCCCCCCAAAATGATAGAACTTGGTTTTTGGAGGGGGTGTTAGCCTTGGATTTTCAGACAAATTGGTCCTGACTTGACGAGCCCCATTTTAAATGATTATTAGCCTTAGATTTCTAACCTTGTTCATATCCAATCCCTTTTAGTTGGTATTAGACTTCAAATTTATGGGTAATAGACTTTTCCCCCAAACATGATTGAACTTGGTTTTTGGAGGGGGTGTTAGCCTTGGATTTTCGGACAAATTGGTCCTGACTCGACGAGCCCCATTTTAAATGAGTATTAGCCTTAGATTTCTAACCTTGTTCATATCCAATCCCTTTTAGTTGGTATTAGACTTCAAATTTATGGGTAATAGACTTTTCCCCCCAAAATGATAGAACTTGGTTTTTGGAGGGGGTGTTAGCCTTGGATTTTCGGACAAATTGGTCCTGACTCGACGAGCCCCATTTTAAATGAGTATTAGCCTTAGATTTCTAACCTTGTTCATATCCAATCCCTTTTAGTTGGTATTAGACTTCAAATTTATGGGTAATAGAGTTTTCCCCCCAAAATGATAGAACTTTGTTTTTGGAGGGGGTGTTAGCCTTGGATTTTCAGACAAATTGGTCCTGACTCGACGAGCCCCATTTTAAATGAGTATTAGCCTTATTTTTCTAACCTTGTTCATATCCAATCCCTTTTAGTTGGTATTAGACTTCAAATTTATGGGTAATAGACTTTTCCCCCCAAAATGATAGAACTTGGTTTTTGGAGGGGGTGTTAGCCTTGGATTTTCGGACAAATTGGTCCTGACTCGACGAGCCCCATTTTAAATGAGTATTAGCCTTAGATTTCTAACCTTGTTCATATCCAATCCCTTTTAGTTGGTATTAGACTTCAAATTTATGGGTAATAGACTTTTCCCCCCAAAATGATAGAACTTGGTTTTTGGAGGGGGTGTTAGCCTTGGATTTTCGGACAAATTGGTCCTGACTCGACGAGCCCCATTTTAAATGAGTATTAGCCTTAGATTTCTAACCTTGTTCATATCCAATCCCTTTTAGTTGGTATTAGACTTCAAATTTATGGGTAATAGACTTTTCCCCCAAAATGATAGAACTTGGTTTTTGGAGGGGGTGTTAGCCTTGGATTTTCGGACAAATTGGTCCTGACTCGACGAGCCCCATTTTAAATGAGTATTAGCCTTAGATTTCTAACCTTGTTCATATCCAATCCCTTTTAGTTGGTATTAGACTTCAAATTTATGGGTAATAGACTTTTCCCCCAAAATGATAGAACTTGGTTTTTGGAGGGGGTGTTAGCCTTGGATTTTCGGACAAATTGGTCCTGACTCGACGAGCCCCATTTTAAATGAGTATTAGCCTTAGATTTCTAACCTTGTTCATATCCAATCCCTTTTAGTTGGTATTAGACTTCAAATTTATGGGTAATAGACTTTTCCCCCCAAAATGATAGAACTTGGTTTTTGGAGGGGGTGTTAGCCTTGGATTTTCGGACAAATTGGTCCTGACTCGACGAGCCCCATTTTAAATGAGTATTAGCCTTAGATTTCTAACCTTGTTCATATCCAATCCCTTTTAGTTGGTATTAGACTTCAAATTTATGGGTAATAGACTTTTCCCCCAAAATGATAGAACTTGGTTTTTGGAGGGGGTGTTAGCCTTGGATTTTCGGACAAATTGGTCCTGACTCGACGAGCCCCATTTTAAATGAGTATTAGCCTTAGATTTCTAACCTTGTTCATATCCAATCCCTTTTAGTTGGTATTAGACTTCAAATTTATGGGTAATAGACTTTTCCCCCCAAAATGATTGAACTTGGTTTTTGGAGGGGGTGTTAGCCTTGGATTTTCGGACAAATTGGTCCTGACTCGACGAGCCCCATTTTAAATGAGTATTAGCCTTAGATTTCTAACCTTGTTCATATCCAATCCCTTTTAGTTGGTATTAGACTTCAAATTTATGGGTAATAGACTTTTCCCCCCAAAATGATAGAACTTGGTTTTTGGAGGGGGTGTTAGCCTTGGATTTTCGGACAAATTGGTCCTGACTCGACGAGCCCCATTTTAAATGAGTATTAGCCTTAGATTTCTAACCTTGTTCATATCCAATCCCTTTTAGTTGGTATTAGACTTCAAATTTATGGGTAATAGACTTTTCCCCCAAAATGATAGAACTTGGTTTTTGGAGGGGGTGTTAGCCTTGGATTTTCGGACAAATTGGTCCTGACTCGACGAGCCCCATTTCAAATGAGTATTAGCCTTAGATTTCTAACCTTGTTCATATCCAATCCCTTTTAGTTGGTATTAGACTTCAAATTTATGGGTAATAGACTTTTCCCCACAAAATGATAGAACTTGGTTTTTGGAGGGGGTGTTAGCCTTGGATTTTCGGACAAATTGGTCCTGACTCGACGAGCCCCATTTTAAATGAGTATTAGCCTTAGATTTCTAACCTTGTTCATATCCAATCCCTTTTAGTTGGTATTAGACTTCAAATTTATGGGTAATAGACTTTTCCCCCAAAATGATTGAACTTGGTTTTTGGAGGGGGTGTTAGCCTTGGATTTTCAGACAAATTGGTCCTGACTCGACGAGCCCCATTTTAAATGAGTATTAGCCTTAGATTTCTAACCTTGTTCATATCCAATACCTTTTAGTTGGTATTAGACTTCAAATTTATGGGTAATAGACTTTTCCCCCAAAATGATAGAACTTGGTTTTTGGAGGGGGTGTTAGCCTTGGATTTTCGGACAAATTGGTCCTGACTTGACGAGCCCCATTTTAAATGAGTATTAGCCTTAGATTTCTAACCTTGTTCATATCCAATCCCTTTTAGTTGGTATTAGACTTCAAATTTATGGGTAATAGACTTTTCCCCCAAAATGATAGAACTTGGTTTTTGGAGGGGGTGTTAGCCTTGGATTTTCGGACAAATTGGTCCTGACTCGACGAGCCCCATTTTAAATGAGTATTAGCCTTAGATTTCTAACCTTTTTCATATCCAATCCCTTTTAGTTGGTATTAGACTTCAAATTTATGGGTAATAGACTTTTCCCCCAAAATGATAGAACTTGGTTTTTGGAGGGGGTGTTAGTCTTGGATTTTCAGACAAATTGGTCCTGACTTGACGAGCCCCATTTTAAATGAGTATTAGCCTTAGATTTCTAATCTTGTTCATATCCAATACCTTTTAGTTGGTATTAGACTTCAAATTTATGGGTAATAGACTTTTCCCCACAAAAATGATTGAACTTGGTTTTTGGAGGGGGTGTTAGCCTTGGATTTTCGGACAAATTAGTCCTGACTCGACGAGCCCCATTTTAAATGAGTATTAGCCTTAGATTTCTAACCTTTTTCATATCCAATCCCTTTTAGTTGGTATTAGACTTCAAATTTATGGGTAATAGACTTTTCCCCCAAAAATGATTGAACTTGGTTTTTGGAGGGGGTGTTAGCCTTGGATTTTCGGACAAATTGGTCCTGACTCGACGAGCCCCATTTTAAATGAGTATTAGCCTTAGATTTCTAACCTTGTTCATATCCAATCCCTTTTAGTTGGTATTAGACTTCAAATTTATGGGTAATAGACTTTTCCCCCAAAATGATAGAACTTGGTTTTTGGAGGGGGTGTTAGCCTTGGATTTTCGGACAAATTGGTCCTGACTTGACGAGCCCCATTTTAAATGAGTATTAGCCTTAGATTTCTAACCTTGTTCATATCCAATCCCTTTTAGTTGGTATTAGACTTCAAATTTATGGGTAATAGACTTTCCCCCCCAAAATGATAGAACTTGGTTTTTGGAGGGGGTGTTAGCCTTGGATTTTCGGACAAATTGGTCCTGACTCGACGAGCCCCATTTTAAATGAGTATTAGCCTTAGATTTATAACCTTGTTCATATCCAATCCCTTTTAGTTGGTATTAGACTTCAAATTTATGGGTAATAGACTTTTCCCCCCAAAATGATTGAACTTGGTTTTTGGAGGGGGTGTTAGCCTTGGATTTTCGGACAAATTGGTCCTGACTCGACGAGCCCCATTTTAAATGAGTATTAGCCTTAGATTTCTAACCTTGTTCATATCCAATCCCTTTTAGTTGGTATTAGACTTCAAATTTATGGGTAATAGACTTTTCCCCCAAAATGATAGAACTTGGTTTTTGGAGGGGGTGTTAGCCTTGGATTTTCGGACAAATTGGTCCTGACTCGACGAGCCCCATTTTAAATGAGTATTAGCCTTAGATTTCTAACCTTGTTCATATCCAATCCCTTTTAGTTGGTATTAGACTTCAAATTTATGGGTAATAGACTTTTCCCCCCAAAATGATAGAACTTGGTTTTTGGAGGGGGTGTTAGCCTTGGATTTTCGGACAAATTGGTCCTGACTCGACGAGCCCCATTTTAAATGAGTATTAGCCTTAGATTTCTAACCTTGTTCATATCCAATCCCTTTTAGTTGGTATTAGACTTCAAATTTATGGGTAATAGACTTTTCTCCCCAAAATGATAGAACTTGGGTTTTTGGGGGGGTGTTAGCCTTGGATTTTCGGACAAATTGGTCCTGACTCGACGAGCCCCATTTTAAATGAGTATTAGCCTTAGATTTCTAACCTTGTTCATATCCAATACCTTTTAGTTGGTATTAGACTTCAAATTTATGGGTAATAGACTTTTCCCCCCAAAATGATAGAACTTGGTTTTTGGAGGGGGTGTTAGCCTTGGATTTTCGGACAAATTGGTCCTGACTCGACGAGCCCCATTTTAAATGAGTATTAGCCTTAGATTTCTAACCTTGTTCATATCCAATCCCTTTTAGTTGGTATTAGACTTCAAATTTATGGGTAATAGACTTTTCCCCCCAAAATGATTGAACTTGGTTTTTGGAGGGGGTGTTAGCCTTGGATTTTCGGACAAATTGGTCCTGACTCGACGAGCCCCATTTTAAATGAGTATTAGCCTTAGATTTCTAACCTTGTTCATATCCAATCCCTTTTAGTTGGTATTAGACTTCAAATTTATGGGTAATAGACTTTTCCCCCCAAAATGATAGAACTTGGTTTTTGGAGGGGGTGTTAGCCTTGGATTTTCGGACAAATTGGTCCTGACTCGACGAGCCCCATTTTAAATGAGTATTAGCCTTAGATTTCTAACCTTGTTCATATCCAATCCCTTTTAGTTGGTATTAGACTTCAAATTTATGGGTAATAGACTTTTCCCCCCAAAATGATAGAACTTGGTTTTTGGAGGGGGTGTTAGCCTTGGATTTTCGGACAAATTGGTCCTGACTCGACGAGCCCCATTTTAAATGAGTATTAGCCTTAGATTTCTAACCTTGTTCATATCCAATCCCTTTTAGTTGGTATTAGACTTCAAATTTATGGGTAATAGACTTTTCCCCCCAAAATGATAGAACTTGGTTTTTGGAGGGGGTGTTAGCCTTGGATTTTCGGACAAATTGGTCCTGACTCGACGAGCCCCATTTTAAATGAGTATTAGCCTTAGATTTCTAACCTTGTTCATATCCAATCCCTTTTAGTTGGTATTAGACTTCAAATTTATGGGTAATAGACTTTTCCCCCCAAAATGATAGAACTTGGTTTTTGGAGGGGGTGTTAGCCTTGGATTTTCGGACAAATTGGTCCTGACTCGACGAGCCCCATTTTAAATGAGTATTAGCCTTAGATTTCTAACCTTGTTCATATCCAATCCCTTTTAGTTGGTATTAGACTTCAAATTTATGGGTAATAGACTTTTCCCCCCAAAATGATAGAACTTGGTTTTTGGAGGGGGTGTTAGCCTTGGATTTTCGGACAAATTGGTCCTGACTCGACGAGCCCCATTTTAAATGAGTATTAGCCTTAGATTTCTAACCTTGTTCATATCCAATCCCTTTTAGTTGGTATTAGACTTCAAATTTATGGGTAATAGACTTTTCCCCCCAAAATGATAGAACTTGGTTTTTGGAGGGGGTGTTAGCCTTGGATTTTCGGACAAATTGGTCCTGACTCGACGAGCCCCATTTTAAATGAGTATTAGCCTTAGATTTCTAACCTTGTTCATATCCAATCCCTTTTAGTTGGTATTAGACTTCAAATTTATGGGTAATAGACTTTTCCCCCCAAAATGATAGAACTTGGTTTTTGGAGGGGGTGTTAGCCTTGGATTTTCGGACAAATTGGTCCTGACTCGACGAGCCCCATTTTAAATGAGTATTAGCCTTAGATTTCTAACCTTGTTCATATCCAATCCCTTTTAGTTGGTATTAGACTTCAAATTTATGGGTAATAGACTTTTCCCCCAAACATGATTGAATTTGGTTTTTAGAGGGGGTGTTAGCCTTGGATTTTCGGACAAATTGGTCCTGACTCGACGAGCCCCATTTTAAATGAGTATTAGCCTTAGATTTCTAACCTTGTTCATATCCAATCCCTTTTAGTTGGTATTAGACTTCAAATTTATGGGTAATAGACTTTTCCCCCCAAAATGATAGAACTTGGTTTTTGGAGGGGGTGTTAGCCTTGGATTTTCGGACAAATTGGTCCTGACTCGACGAGCCCCATTTTAAATGAGTATTAGCCTTAGATTTCTAACCTTGTTCATATCCAATCCCTTTTAGTTGGTATTAGACTTCAAATTTATGGGTAATAGACTTTTCCCCCCAAAATGATAGAACTTGGTTTTTGGAGGGGGTGTTAGCCTTGGATTTTCGGACAAATTGGTCCTGACTCGACGAGCCCCATTTTAAATGAGTATTAGCCTTAGATTTCTAACCTTGTTCATATACAATCCCTTTTAGTTGGTATTAGACTTCAAATTTATGGGTAATAGACTTTTCCCCCCAAAATAATAGAACTTGGTTTTTGGAGGGGGTGTTGGCCTTGGATTTTCAGACAAATTGGTCCTGACTCGACGAGCCCCATTTTAAATGAGTATTAGCCTTAGATTTCTAACCTTGTTCATATCCAATCCCTTTTAGTTGGTATTAGACTTCAAATTTATGGGTAATAGACTTTTCCCCCCAAAATGATTGAACTTGGTTTTTGGAGGGGGTGTTAGCCTTGGATTTTCGGACAAATTGGTCCTGACTCGACGAGCCCCATTTTAAATGAGTATTAGCCTTAGATTTCTAACCTTGTTCATATCCAATCCCTTTTAGTTGGTATTAGACTTCAAATTTATGGGTAATAGACTTTTCCCCCCAAAATGATAGAACTTGGTTTTTGGAGGGGGTGTTAGCCTTGGATTTTCAGACAAATTGGTCCTGACTCGACGAGCCCCATTTTAAATGAGTATTAGCCTTAGATTTCTAACCTTGTTCATATCCAATCCCTTTTAGTTGGTATTAGACTTCAAATTTATGGGTAATAGACTTTTCCCCCAAAATGATAGAACTTGGTTTTTGGAGGGGGTGTTAGCCTTGGATTTTCGGACAAATTGGTCCTGACTCGACGAGCCCCATTTTAAATGAGTATTAGCCTTAGATTTCTAACCTTGTTCATATCCAATCCCTTTTAGTTGGTATTAGACTTCAAATTTATGGGTAATAGACTTTTCCCCCAAACATGATTGAACTTGGTTTTTGGAGGGGGTGTTAGCCTTGGATTTTCGGACAAATTGGTCCTGACTCGACGAGCCCCATTTTAAATGAGTATTAGCCTTAGATTTCTAACCTTGTTCATATCCAATCCCTTTTAGTTGGTATTAGACTTCAAATTTATGGGTAATAGACTTTTCCCCCCAAAATGATAGAACTTGGTTTTTGGAGGGGGTGTTAGCCTTGGATTTTCGGACAAATTGGTCCTGACTTCACGAGCCCCATTTTAAATGAGTATTAGCCTTAGATTTCTAACCTTGTTCATATCCAATCCCTTTTAGTTGGTATTAGACTTCAAATTTATGGGTAATAGACTTTTCCCCCCAAAATGATAGAACTTGGTTTTTGGAGGGGGTGTTAGCCTTGGATTTTCGGACAAATTGGTCCTGACTCGACGAGCCCCATTTTAAATGAGTATTAGCCTTAGATTTCTAACCTTGTTCATATCCAATCCCTTTTAGTTGGTATTAGACTTCAAATTTATGGGTAATAGACTTTTCCCCCCAAAATGATAGAACTTGGTTTTTGGAGGGGGTGTTAGCCTTGGATTTTCGGACAAATTGGTCCTGACTCGACGAGCCCCATTTTAAATGAGTATTAGCCTTAGATTTCTAACCTTGTTCATATCCAATCCCTTTTAGTTGGTATTAGACTTCAAATTTATGGGTAATAGACTTTTCCCCCCAAAATGATAGAACTTGGTTTTTGGAGGGGGTGTTAGCCTTGGATTTTCGGACAAATTGGTCCTGACTCGACGAGCCCCATTTTAAATGAGTATTAGCCTTAGATTTCTAACCTTGTTCATATCCAATCCCTTTTAGTTGGTATTAGACTTCAAATTTATGGGTAATAGACTTTTCCCCCAAAATGATAGAACTTGGTTTTTGGAGGGGGTGTTAGCCTTGGATTTTCGGACAAATTGGTCCTGACTCGACGAGCCCCATTTTAAATGAGTATTAGCCTTAGATTTCTAACCTTGTTCATATCCAATCCCTTTTAGTTGGTATTAGACTTCAAATTTATGGGTAATAGACTTTTCCCCCCAAAATGATAGAACTTGGTTTTTGGAGGGGGTGTTAGCCTTGGATTTTCGGACAAATTGGTCCTGACTCGACGAGCCCCATTTTAAATGAGTATTAGCCTTAGATTTCTAACCTTGTTCATATCCAATCCCTTTTAGTTGGTATTAGACTTCAAATTTATGGGTAATAGACTTTTCCCCCCAAAATGATAGAACTTGGTTTTTGGAGGGGGTGTTAGCCTTGGATTTTCGGACAAATTGGTCCTGACTCGACGAGCCCCATTTTAAATGAGTATTAGCCTTAGATTTCTAACCTTGTTCATATCCAATCCCTTTTAGTTGGTATTAGACTTCAAATTTATGGGTAATAGACTTTTCCCCCCAAAATGATAGAACTTGGTTTTTGGAGGGGGTGTTAGCCTTGGATTTTCGGACAAATTGGTCCTGACTCGACGAGCCCCATTTTAAATGAGTATTAGCCTTAGATTTCTAACCTTGTTCATATCCAATCCCTTTTTGTTGGTATTAGACTTCAAATTTATGGGTAATAGACTTTTCCCCCCAAAATGATTGAACTTGGTTTTTGGAGGGGGTGTTAGCCTTGGATTTTCGGACAAATTGGTCCTGACTCGACGAGCCCCATTTTAAATGAGTATTAGCCTTAGATTTCTAACCTTGTTCATATCCAATCCCTTTTAGTTGGTATTAGACTTCAAATTTATGGGTAATAGACTTTTCCCCCAAAATGATAGAACTTGGTTTTTGGAGGGGGTGTTAGCCTTGGATTTTCGGACAAATTGGTCCTGACTCGACGAGCCCCATTTTAAATGAGTATTAGCCTTAGATTTCTAACCTTGTTCATATCCAATCCCTTTTAGTTGGTATTAGACTTCAAATTTATGGGTAATAGACTTTTCCCCCAAAATGATTGAACTTGGTTTTTGGAGGGGGTGTTAGCCTTGGATTTTCGGACAAATTGGTCCTGACTCGACGAGCCCCATTTTAAATGAGTATTAGCCTTAGATTTCTAACCTTGTTCATATCCAATCCCTTTTAGTTGGTATTAGACTTCAAATTTATGGGTAATAGACTTTTCCCCCCAAAATGATAGAACTTGGTTTTTGGAGGGGGTGTTAGCCTTGGATTTTCGGACAAATTGGTCCTGACTCGACGAGCCCCATTTTAAATGAGTATTAGCCTTAGATTTCTAACCTTGTTCATATCCAATCCCTTTTAGTTGGTATTAGACTTCAAATTTATGGGTAATAGACTTTTCCCCCAAAATGATAGAACTTGGTTTTTGGAGGGGGTGTTAGCCTTGGATTTTCGGACAAATTGGTCCTGACTCGACGAGCCCCATTTTAAATGAGTATTAGCCTTAGATTTCTAACCTTGTTCATATCCAATCCCTTTTAGTTGGTATTAGACTTCAAATTTATGGGTAATAGACTTTTCCCCCCAAAATGATAGAACTTGGTTTTTGGAGGGGGTGTTAGCCTTGGATTTTCGGACAAATTGGTCCTGACTCGACGAGCCCCATTTTAAATGAGTATTAGCCTTAGATTTCTAACCTTGTTCATATCCAATCCCTTTTAGTTGGTATTAGACTTCAAATTTATGGGTAATAGACTTTTCCCCCAAAATGATAGAACTTGGTTTTTGGAGGGGGTGTTAGCCTTGGATTTTCGGACAAATTGGTCCTGACTCGACGAGCCCCATTTTAAATGAGTATTAGCCTTAGATTTCTAACCTTGTTCATATCCAATCCCTTTTAGTTGGTATTAGACTTCAAATTTATGGGTAATAGACTTTTCCCCCCAAAATGATAGAACTTGGTTTTTGGAGGGGGTGTTAGCCTTGGATTTTCGGACAAATTGGTCCTGACTCGACGAGCCCCATTTTAAATGAGTATTAGCCTTAGATTTCTAACCTTGTTCATATCCAATCCCTTTTAGTTGGTATTAGACTTCAAATTTATGGGTAATAGACTTTTCCCCCCAAAATGATAGAACTTGGTTTTTGGAGGGGGTGTTAGCCTTGGATTTTCGGACAAATTGGTCCTGACTCGACGAGCCCCATTTTAAATGAGTATTAGCCTTAGATTTCTAACCTTGTTCATATCCAATCCCTTTTAGTTGGTATTAGACTTCAAATTTATGGGTAATAGACTTTTCCCCCCAAAATGATAGAACTTGGTTTTTGGAGGGGGTGTTAGCCTTGGATTTTCGGACAAATTGGTCCTGACTCGACGAGCCCCATTTTAAATGAGTATTAGCCTTAGATTTCTAACCTTGTTCATATCCAATCCCTTTTAGTTGGTATTAGACTTCAAATTTATGGGTAATAGACTTTTCCCCCCAAAATGATTGAACTTGGTTTTTGGAGGGGGTGTTAGCCTTGGATTTTCGGACAAATTGGTCCTGACTCGACGAGCCCCATTTTAAATGAGTATTAGCCTTAGATTTCTAACCTTGTTCATATCCAATCCCTTTTAGTTGGTATTAGACTTCAAATTTATGGGTAATAGACTTTTCCCCCCAAAATGATAGAACTTGGTTTTTGGAGGGGGTGTTAGCCTTGGATTTTCGGACAAATTGGTCCTGACTCGACGAGCCCCATTTTAAATGAGTATTAGCCTTAGATTTCTAACCTTGTTCATATCCAATCCCTTTTAGTTGGTATTAGACTTCAAATTTATGGGTAATAGACTTTTCCCCCCAAAATGATAGAACTTGGTTTTTGGAGGGGGTGTTAGCCTTGGATTTTCGGACAAATTGGTCCTGACTCGACGAGCCCCATTTTAAATGAGTATTAGCCTTAGATTTCTAACCTTGTTCATATCCAATCCCTTTTAGTTGGTATTAGACTTCAAATTTATGGGTAATAGACTTTTCCCCCCAAAATGATAGAACTTGGTTTTTGGAGGGGGTGTTAGCCTTGGATTTTCGGACAAATTGGTCCTGACTCGACGAGCCCCATTTTAAATGATTATTAGCCTTAGATTTCTAACCTTGTTCATATCCAATCCCTTTTAGTTGGTATTAGACTTCAAATTTATGGGTAATAGACTTTTCCCCCCAAAATGATAGAACTTGGTTTTTGGAGGGGGTGTTAGCCTTGGATTTTCGGACAAATTGGTCCTGACTCGACGAGCCCCATTTTAAATGAGTATTAGCCTTAGATTTCTAACCTTGTTCATATCCAATCCCTTTTAGTTGGTATTAGACTTCAAATTTATGGGTAATAGACTTTTCCCCCAAAATGATAGAACTTGGTTTTTGGAGGGGGTGTTAGCCTTGGATTTTCGGACAAATTGGTCCTGACTCGACGAGCCCCATTTTAAATGAGTATTAGCCTTAGATTTCTAACCTTGTTCATATCCAATACCTTTTAGTTGGTATTAGACTTCAAATTTATGGGTAATAGACTTTTCCCCACAAAATGATTGAACTTGGTTTTGGAGGGGGTGTTAGCCTTGGATTTTCGGACAAATTGGTCCTGACTCGACGAGCCCCAATTTAAATGAGTATTAGCCTTAGATTTCTAACCTTGTTCATATCCAATCCC